>OY540845.1:0-5000000 GCA_961205895.1 Mythimna pallens | reverse complement strand
GTCTACTTCTGAAAGGAAGAATCGACCCTAGTATGAAAGGCAACGAAGGAACAGGAGTGGGTTTTTAGTCAGTAAAAGTCTGACACACACTCCCGCACCATCCAAGAGCGGGCGATGTCATTGGATGATTCTCCCAACGAAAAAGAAAAAGTTGCACTTTCCAAAGCGTAGATCTCTATGGAGAAGAACGTGTAAGTAACTCCATAAAACCATAACTGTAAAAACCATAACTGTTCCCACGTAAGAGGGATGGAACTATACAGGCAAAAGAGCACTATCCCTTTTCCACAACGGATTTACAACGGCATTGACATATTATAAGCCCAGAAGTATCTCGACAAGGGAAGGGAGAGCTTTCCCAAGCAGTAAGATAGCAGGCTAATTACAGAATTGTTTTTAAAAGCATGACAGGCAGTAATGGCGAGGCAATCCCCACGCCGGCGGCCGCAGTTGACACCCTAGGCATCGGGAGTCGCAGGACGATTCCTACCTACCGTAAGAACGTACTTTGGACGGGGGGTTATGTATGCTACCTAATATTATGAATGTGAAAGTAACCCTCGTCTGTCTGTTACGCTTTCACGGTTAAACTACTGAATCAATGTTTATGAAATTTAGTATAGAGAAACTAGAAGGACCTTCGGGTTACCATGACGTTTAAAGTAAGATTGTTTTATTTTTATTCCATTGTGGGAAAGAGATGGCGCTAGACAACCTGTATAGCTCTGTCTCTTACCCACATTGAAATAAGAATGAAACAATCGTACTTTGAATATCATGGTAACCCACAAAACTACTTTTTGCCTGGTTTCGACTTCAACTCAGCTATAACGTGAAAGAAGTCGTGGCAATAGCAAGTAGGTAATAACAAAAGCTCTAAAAATAATTCTCGCACCAACCACGATTCGATTTCTAACAACTATATATTATTATGTTTACCTAAGTTTATTGTAACTTCAAAAGTATCAATTTCAAGTCTAATGGCCGAGGGAATAGAAGCATATGTTGATACTGACCTTTAAGTCAATCATATGAAATTATCGTTAGAACAGACGTTCAATACGCGAAACCTTTTGTAACTTGACGATTAAATGGAGAATTGGTGTGGCAAAGGCTTAAATATCACACTTTACACTAACATTACTGGCTTGTTGGTCTAGTGGTTAGTGGCCCTGACTGCTATGCCGAAGGTCGTGGTTTCGATTCCCACCCAGGATAAATGTTTGTGTGATGAGCACGATCATTAATTTGTTCTGTCTCTGGGTATAATTTATCTATAATAGGTATGTATTTAGAAATATATAAGTATGTTTATCAGTTGTCTAGTACTCATACCACAAGCTCTACTTAGCTTGGGACTAAACGGCGTTGTGTGAAAGTTGTGGAATATTATTATTATTTGCTGTAAGGCTCGCTGCTCGAGAGCTTGATGAAACTGCACAAAGGCTGTGCTGTTATTCATAAGTAGCCAGCTTAGAGGTGTGCAAAACAAGGTGTAAAGTACACACCCACATACCTCCGTTGAAAAGGGAGGATTCTGACTAGACGGCTGTTGTGTCTGGTCCTGGCAGCTGCCTTGTAGATGATTTCGGGCTGTTATATTTAGCGTGGCCAGGTCATAGAAATTGATCACTTCATGATGTGACCGGCCATATCATGAAATGGTGGCATTTCATGATATAGAACCTAGTCCGCTGGCCACATCATGATATGGGCAAACGAATGGCTAAACGTATGATTATTTCATGATATGACCAAACATGACTGATCATATCGTAAAATAGTTACATTATCCACCGTTAGAGGCGCTGATGTTGTTTTGTTTTTGTTATGAATCATGGCGGCGGACAGTTATTCTTGTGATTATTCTGATAAAACTGTTAGTAATAATGTCCCAATTGATAATAATGATATAGTGAAATGTCATTACGTTAAAAATAATACTTGAATTTTACGAAAGCTATTCAAAAAACGAGCGCAACGTAAACTTAACCTTAAAGTTCAGAACTTATTTGATAGGTTAGTAGATTTCAATCTCTAATAGTATTGTTTAGTGGTTATTCTTTTAAAATTAAAGCTATTTAAAATTTATTATATATCTTTAATATTCTTTATTTGGAATTTTTATTAAACCCTTGATGTCATGGAAACCCTACAATATACTACATTATGATATGGCCAAACGTTGAAATATCATGAAACGTTGACGTTTAAACGATCTGGACAGTTTTATTTGGCCATATCGTGACTTTAACTCACGCCGGAACGCCCATACCAATCTGCTCCGACTTTCGGTACCTAGGATCGCTCGTTCAAGGGGATGGTGAGGTAGACCGAGATGTAACACATCGGGTCAACGCAGGATGGATAAAATGGTGACAGGTCACGGGAACAACTTGTAACCCACGGATGCCCCTCAAGTTGAAGTGTAAAATTTACAAGTCCGTGATAAGACCTGTCATATTTATGGATCAGAATGTGGGGCTGTGAAAAAGATGAATGAAAAAAGATTGCATGTAGCAGAGATGAGAATGTTAAGATGGATGTGTGATGTAACGAGAATGGATAAAATGAGAAATGAGTACATTAGAGGAAGATGAAAGGCAATCGTTTGTCTTGGTATGGCCATGTGAAGAAGAGGGATGAAACGCATGTTACTAGAAAAATTCTGAGTATACATGTAGAGGGAGGCCAAAGAAAAGATTGATGGATTGTGTGAGGATTGATATGAAAGAAAAGAGAATTAGTGATAGTGTGACGGGTGACCAGACAGAAAGGAAGAAAACAACGTGTTGCGCTGACCCTAAGTAATATGGGATTTTTTTTTTTTTTTCGGGTGGGAAAATCATCTCATGACATCCCCCGCTCTTGGGCGGAGCGGGAGATAGTGTCAGACTTTTACTGACTAAAAACCCACTCCTGTTCCTTCTTTGCCATTTGTTTTCCAGGGCCCCGGGGATCTCTTTCGCATCACCCATGGCCCCAGTAGGCTTTGACCCTGTTGGGCCCCTACGGTTGCTGACATCTCCTTGAGGCGCGCGTGGAACACTACGCGCCGTCGACGACTTGGGCTCGGTCCGGACGGTTACCGGCGATTCGACGATCGGACGGCGAGCCACCCATTGCTCGCCGTCCGCAAGCCCGCGCCTACGGTGGCCGGAAATCGGGATCGGAATCCCGGCGGCGGTTGGGGCGTAAGGACCGTTGCCGTTGCCTCACGCGATCGGCCGCCTCCTTTGCTAGCATTACTGCTTCGCAGAAGGAGGCGACCACCTGCCACTCCTCCTCGCTCCGGACCATGGCCTGTACCAAAGCCCGGCGCGAGAGATCGCTGCCGCCGATCGCCCTCACGAGGACACGACGGTGCTCTGCCCAAGCGGGGCACACCTCTACCGTGTGCTCCACCGTGTCCTCCGGGCGGTCCACACAATGGTGGCACCCGGGCGTCTCTTCTGCACGGATCCGGTACAGGAACTTCCCAAACTTACCATGTCCGGTGAGGACCTGCGTCATGCGGTAAGTAAGGACGCCGTGAGGTCTTTCCAGCCACTCCTCAAAGAGGGGACTTATCGCCATAATTAAGGCGTGCCCAGCACTGGGTTGCGACAGTCGCCGTCGCCATTCCACCATGAGATCCCGCTGGAAGTTTTTCCGCCATGCCGCTACTTGGCGCGGCAGCGGAGTTTCGCCCCGGAGTTGCATCTCCATGCGCAGATCATGCATACGTGCAAGGTCTTTTGCCTGCAATTCCCACGGTGGTTGGTTTGCGAGGAGGCATGCTGCTTCGCGGGAAATCGTGCGGTATCCCCGCACCATCCGGATGGCCATGACCCTCTGGCTTGCGTTCAGCTTGGCTGCCGGTCGCTTTCGAAGAGACGGCGCCCATACCGGTGCCCCGTAAAGGGCCATGGACCGAACGATTCCTGCATATAGCCTCCGGCAGGAGGCGTCTGGACCCCCTAGGTTGGGCAGGAGCCGCTTGAGGGCAGCCCCTGTGCGATCCAGTTTGGGAGCCAGACGTCGGAAATGCTCCTCGAAGTTCCACCGGCTGTCGAGGACAAGTCCAAGGTACTTCATCGTCTCTCCACGACTGTCGCAACCCCGCGAGTCACTAGTTCGACCGCCGCCTGATATGACTCTTCCCGCGCCAGGACCAGCGTATCATCTGCGTAGCAGACCACGCTGACCTCGTCAGGGAGATCGCCGCGCAGCACGTAGTCGTACCCGATGTTCCACAAGGGTGGTCCTAGTACCGATCCCTGCGGAACACCGCACGACATCTCTCGCCGTTTCCACTCTCCCAGGGAGTAATATGGGATAAGGGCAGGAAGAAGAAGATCTTATTGCGAATAGTTATGAATAAAATCAAATTATGTCCGGTTTTATTCGGACGTCTGGCAACCCTATCGGTACGCATATTTCCCAACGGCCCAATGTATTAATCTTACCAAGAATATTAAAAATACATCAAAAATAAACGTAATCCGTGCAAAAATAACCCACGTCGTCTGTTACACTTCACAGCACACTGAATTAAAACTCACGGGAGTACGTTTTACTTTATAAAATAGAATCCCATTTTGACAACTTTCTGTATCTGTTTACTTTTATCTTTATTTTGGTGGTATTGCTTTACATTTGTGTATGAAACTAATAACTTTTATTTTGAAGACTACATGGGTCCAAAGGTTAGTAAAAACTTATCAACTAAAGGATAAGTAACACTTAAAAAACTAAAAAACTTAACCTATTGCCGCACTAGCAATAGGTCAAGTAAAATGGCTAATGACAGTTGGCTAATGTTATACAGATGAAAGTTTGTGTGACGTGTTTCTTACTTCATCACGCTCAAACGGCTGAAAGGATTTCGATTAAATACCCAGTTTTGGAACTAACTAACTAACCTATTCCGAGATAAGAACAGTTTCTTATGAGCTAATACACGTTTTTTTTTTAAATAAATATATTCTAAACACGACACTGGCTAACTGTACATACAAAAAATAGAACAGAATAGAATAAAACTTTATACAACTTTATACACCAAAATAGTAACAAAACTAAATAAATGATCATATTTTTTATATTAAAAAAAAATATCGCACATAGGATACTGTTTTTATCCTGGAATAGCTTCCAAAATATGGTTTTTCAATCGAAATCCTTTCAACCATTTGAACGTGATGAAGTAAGAAACACGTCACATAAACTTTCATCTGTATAACATTATCCAACAGCCATTAGAAATTTTACTTAATCTATTGCTAGTGTGGCAATAAATTAAGTTTTTTAGGTTTCTAAGTGTTACTAACCCTTTAGTTGATAAGGTTTTTAGATATAGTCTTAAAAATAAAAAGTTATTATTATTAGTGTGATTAAGGGCCCCCGCACAAAATCGCAGCACGACAATGCGAGAACGCTAACGCAACGCATCTACATCAGAGCACCGCCGTGTCCTTATGGGGGCGATCGGCGGCAGTGATCTCTCGCGCCAGGTATTAG
Organism: Mythimna pallens; assembly: GCA_961205895.1. NCBI lineage: Eukaryota > Metazoa > Arthropoda > Insecta > Lepidoptera > Noctuidae > Mythimna > Mythimna pallens. Next base: position 4,994,498 of record OY540845.1, on the reverse strand, counting down.
TACAGGCCATGGTCCAGAGCGAAGAGGAGTGGCAGGCCTTCGCTCCTGCGAAGCAGTAATGCTAGCAAAGGAGGCGGCCGATCGCATGAGGCAACGGTCTTCACGCCCCAACTGCCGCCGGGATTCCGATCCCAATTTGGGGGCGGGCTTGCGGACGGCAAGTAATGGGTGGCGTGGGTCCGACCGTCCAGTAATCGTCCGGACCGAGCCCAAGTCGTCGACGGCTCGTACTGTTCCACGCGCGCCTCAGAGAGATGTCAGCAAATCGTAGGAGCCCAGCAGGGTCGAAGCCTACTGGGGCCACGGGTAGTGTGAAAGCGAAACCCGGGCCCCGGGAGGAAGGCAAAGAAGGAACAGGAGTGGGTTTTACAGGGTCAGTAAAAGTCTGACACTATCTCGCGCTCCGCCCAAAAGTGCGGGATTTATCATTAGATGATTTTCCCACCTAAAAAAAACGTATCTACATCACTGACATCTACCAACCACGTGCTCTCAACGCGATCCATTTCATGACCTAGACTGAACTGTTAAAGGGAGAGAGATATATAGAGTGTATAGCTCCATCCCTCTTTTTCATTGTCACGTCATGGCAAGGCAATCAGTTGATTTAAACAATTTATTGATTTTTAAATTTCGATCATGTTTTTGTTGAAGTGGGTTATCATTTAACTCTTCTCGCTCTGGCTGGTGCAAGAGGGACTGTCAGATTTTTAGTGACAGATGTCAGAACAGATGTGGGTTTTACCACATCTGTTCTTTCCGTTGCCCTTTACGTACCAGGGATTCCAATTTTGACTTGCTAGCCCGAGATTGAGCGCTTCCGTATCTAAAACTCATTACATCCAAGGTTTCATACAAAATACATTACTTACATATTTCTTTGTTTCAATTTACTTTACTAAATAAAAAATCCGGGCAGGTGCGAGGCGGACCCGCGCACTGAGGGTTCCGTACAAACTTATACCTATGAAAACGGTTCAATTCCTGAATTGAGTTCCGGATTTTTTTCCGAATCGTAAAAAAAAAGGTTTTTGTGACGTAAATACTTTATAGTTTTCAGACTATTTCCTATACTTGTGCTATGAGACCTTGCTTGATGTCAAATTTCAGGATTCTAGATCAACGGAAAGTACTCCCTTGAGAGTGTCGAAATATGCGTTTATTGCGACATAAACGGCCGTATCTTACGTTTGATTTTTTTAAAGCTTCAAGGGAACGCAAACCTGAGTATATGGTTTTAATTTCAACTCGAAAAAAAAGGTCTTGACAGACAGACAGACAGACGGACAGGCGGACAAAAAAGTAATCCACAGACTAAAGAGGGATAAGTAATCCTATAAGGGTTCCGTTTCTTCCTTTTGATGTACGGAACCCTAAAAATATAACAAAATAACCTACTTACATGTTTCAGCGTTCTAATGCGATTGTCTCCGCGGGAGCTCAACAATGGGGCAGCACTCCAGTAGGCATGCATTAGAGATCCTTTCAGTAAGCACGGTTGGTTAAACCCCTTAAGAGTAAAACAAAGGAATGGTTTTTCTTTCTTGTTACTAGGCTAGGGTGGTGTGATACGAAGGACGATGCTACCGTACATTAGATTACAAATCTTTCCAGCTGAAAAAAAAACTGGGCAAGTGCGAGTGGGAATCGCGCACTGAGGTTCCGTACAAACTTGAAAGGTAAATTGCGGTTTACGATTTATGACGTATTTAAAAAAAAAACTACCTACTAGATCTCGTTCAAAACAATTTTTAGTGGAAGTTTGCATGGTAATGGCATAATCATATATTTGATTAGTTTTATAATTCTCTTATTTTAGAAGTTACAGGGGGGGGGGGGGACATTTTACAACTTTGGAAGTGTCTCTCGCGCAAACTATTCAGTTTTGAAAAAAATGATATTAGAAACTTCAATATCATTTTTGAAAACCTATAAAAAAAATTGAGTTTCAGTTCTAAATATGGGGAACCCCTGTGTTTTTGTGTGAAAATCTTAATGCGGTTCACAGAATAAATCTACTTACCAAGTTTCAACATATGTTTCGGTTCTTATAGTTTCGGAAAAAAGTGACTGTGACATGCAGACAGACAGACATGACGAATCCATAAGGGTGCCATTTTTTGCCATTTGGCTACGGAACCCTAACTAGGGGGACTGTCTTTGCTAGAGCTTTTTTTTGAGGTGTTAAATTATCTAATGACTGCTCCCGCACAAGGGTGCTCGTAGAGCTGTTGGAGAAATGCCACGAAAGCCCGATCGACCACCAGATCAAACGTCGTAAGTGGAGGTGGAATGGTGGTTGGTTTCGTTTAGGAAGGATTCTGTTGTTCAAGAAGGTTAATCACATATGTCTTACCATAGTGTGACTTGTCTTGATCTATGAAGGCGAGATAGTTGCTAGGCAATATTTTTTCTAACAATTTTTTGTCAATATTTGTCCAAGTCATATTCTGTTCACATCTAATAAATTCCACTGTGCGAATATATACGCTGCTTATGTATTTTTCCCCTTTATACCAACAGGTTATGGCTTGGATCTCATTCATATAATCTTCTGTTGAGCTATAGTCTGTCAGCTTCACATTAAAGAGTTTTCGAAGTAAATTCAGCCTCCGCAGTAAAACCTCCATCAGCATAAGCTCGTCGTAGCGCCTCCCAAGTATCTTTCGCCGTCTTACGGCCGAATACTGAAACGCCACTCAAATCTCACAGTCACCTAAAAGCTACTTAAATATAAGCATCCCTCAAATTTAAATGGTATACACAAACGCCACTCATGCAATTTGAAACCATGATTAGCCAAGCAGTCCTCAAATGTTTACATCATGGCAACATCCTGCTAAAAAGTTGATCTCAGCACGTTCTCAGTTACAAAATAATTTAGTTTACGTCTTGTATTCGTTTTACGCAGTCTTCTTTGAACAAATATTTTCTATAATTATTATTAGTTGAAATAAAACAGCGTGATATAAGTTTGGTTTAAATTACGATTGAAATTATGTATTTATATACATAAAAATGAGCTGAATATCAAAAGAAGACGTCATATGAAAAGAAAATTTCATATGACAATTGTCGAGATTGGAACGTTACACTTGTCATTTACGCGCGATTATTATCAAGTTTAAATAAATTTTAAATTGATTCACGATGGAGGAGAAGAAGAAACGTGGATGCAATTATACACCTGGTGAGAAAGACATGCTTTTGGAGTTAGTAAAGAAGTAAGTACATAAATTAACAATGAAATACTGTACTTTACACTCATTTAACCACAAGAGCCTGGTCTATGTAATATTTTGTTAGTACACATGCCTTTAACATTTTCGTACATAGTCAGGGGCTCAGGGCAACTGTTGCCTGTATCAAGCACTTACTTACCCATTGAAACTTGTGACCACTTATATTTGAAAGGCTCAGAATAAACACACGATTTATGCCTAAGTACAATTACTTTTTATTACTACAAGTTCGTACACGACGAGACGTCTTCAAGTATAGATACGGCCAGATAATGAACTAGAAACATACTCTCTTGAACGTTTCACAGAGTTTAATTTCTAACTGTTTTATGCTGTAAATAATATGTTACCTAAATATTTCAGATACCAAAATATAATAGAAAATAAAGAAACTAATGCTAACATAATTTTGAAGAAGAGAGATGCATGGGATACAGTGTGCCAACAGTACAATGCTGTTGCAGTGAGCGGCTTCAGGACATGGCAGCAACTCCGGCACCTCTATGAAAACCTCAAACAGAGGTCTAAAAAGAACATAGCCAAAGCAAATGTAGACTTGATTTTTCTTATGTAGACTTGATTTTTCTTGTATTTTATCATAATATTTCTTTATTTACTTATGTCTTCAAATATTTTTTTAGCGGGTTCAGTTTTACGAGACCACTAGAGAGGTACAAAAGAAGGCGTCAATAGATAAGGTGTGTATTAATATAATATTTCTGGAAAAGTGACATAGACCTTACAGAATATCTTGTGATTGTAATTTTTATTTTCATAGAAAGAAATCAATCGCACTGGTGGTGGAACATATAAAAGCATTCTTTCTGAACAAGATGCTCAGATTTTAGCCATGGCTGCTCCTCAAATTCAACCATTGCCTAATTGCTATGATGATGCTGCAATATATTTTGGTTTGTGTAATATTAAAATGTATATCTTTATATTTTAACATCACAAAATAATTATAATCATGTTCTTGTTTAATTTTATAGGTGATACAGAACCAGTTTGTGAAGTTATATCTTCATCACCGGCCACAATCCAACCCATTGGTAAATTTAGTTTATTTTTTTATTATTTCCATAATTTATATTATGTATACTTTATGTGAATATTTTTTAGATCACCAAGATACAACTATGGCCTACATGAGTAAAGCAGACAATAGCAAACCTTGTACAATAACATCAATAAATATAGCTGGTAAACATTTTCATTATTGTAGTAGTTTATATGGTAAACTAATTTGGTATTTTGCTATAGTCATTTCTTTTACTTAATAGATGACCAGCCAGCTGCAATGGTCATCAAACCCCAAGAAAAAAACAAACCCCTAAGATCATCCTCTGCTGGTAATTATCTTATTATTGTTATTTGTGCCAATGGTATGAAATTTTCTTTAATATTAAACTAATACTATTTTTCAGGACAAATGAAACCTACACATAATACAGTTAAACAGCAATATTTTCGCACTAAACTAAGAAATGCCAAATTAGAAGCCAAATACCTTATCAATAAAAACAAAAGGGAAATGAATAAATATAAAATAGAAATGCAAATTTTAAAATTGAGACTACAGAAACTGAAATCGAAGCATTGAAATAAAAATAATTTTAAGAGGAAAAATGTGTATTTATTAAATTAGTCCTTACAATAAAGTTTTGATTTGACCTAAGTCCTATGGGTTGATCTGTTGAGTCCTCCTCTACATAGGGTAAAGCAAAATCCTCCTCTGACAGTTCATCAGATCGCGACAGGGCAATATTATGAAGCACTGCACATGCTACAATGACTGGTGGAATGTTTTTTATATTTAGGCCCATCCCGTTCTGTAGGCAAGGAAATCTTCTTTTAAGGACCCCGAAAAGCCTTTCCACCGGATTCCTGGTACTTATTTGTGAACGGTTATAAGCTTCTTCAGCAGCCGTCCTTGTATTTAGTAATGGAGTAAGCAGATAAGGCCGACATGGATATCCACTGTCCCCAAGAATAATACCTGTGCCAAAGTCCCCACGCTCTAATTGAGCACACAGTGGTGAGTCATTAAATATAGTACTATCATGTACAGAACCTGGCCATCTTGCAATCACATTCCTTATGCGTAGTCTTGCATCACATACCATTTGCACATTTAGTGAAAAATAGCCTTTCCTGTTCCGATAGACTTCAGATTGGGCACCACCTGAAAATAAATTCTAATTATATTGTGGGACAACAAACTTTACTAAAGTACCTACTAACATATTTTTGTAGAAACAATTCTACAAGTAGGGTTGGGGAACAATGGAACAATTGTTGTTTGTTGTACTGTGTAAGCAAAATCAACATTTTAGGACACATGATTACAATGAACTTGGTAAGGACATACCTGGAGAATTTATTTTAATATGAGTGCAGTCCACAGCTCCCACAACTCTTGGAAATCCTGCTATTGCAAAGAACTCATTTGCCACAACTGGAAATTCTTCTGGTGTTGGCATATTTATGTACGTTGGTTTTAAGCTGGCTATCTTGGCTGTTACTTTGTGCACTATTCGGTGCACCGTGGGTTGCTCAACCGCAAAAATATCGCCTATTACGCGTTGGTAGCTGCCTGTCGCATAGTACCGGAGAGCTATAAGGATTTGGTCCACTGGCTGTATGGCTCGGTTTCTTTTTGTTAGGGGTTTAATACTGCTACCAAATACAGAGTCCAAATATAACACAGTTTCTTTCGAGATGCGGAACCGTGAAACAAACTCCCTGTCGTTGTACTTTTCAAAAGCGTTCAACATTACTTCATTTCTGCGGTTCACAGTTGGCCTTTCATGATCCGAAAGTGAAGACAAGGACGATAAAGACATTTTTATCACAATTTTATTTTGTTTCAATAGATTTAACTTGATTTGAGGGACCTCGCGACCACTCTCAGATTTAAGGGCTGCTCAAATCAGTTTGACAGCTCATTTGACAGATAAATAACGTTGAGTAGCGTTCCTGTATACGATTTTTAAACTGAGTGGTGTTTGAGCACCACTTAATTTAAGAAGCACTTATATTTAACAGATGCTCATATTAAGACGTTTGTGTATACGAAATTAAAGTTTAGGAGCTGCTCAAACGCTTAAGCAGCCCTTAAATATTTGAGTGGCGTTTCAATATTCGGCCGTTAGTGTTCATAATGAGGGGATAGATTTTCTCTGAACACATGAGGCAGATCTTGCTTCTGGCTTTGGCATCTTTTTTAATCACCTACGCCGTTTTCGCCTCAAAATCCTCACTCAAACAGTCCCATAGATCGAGGTCTGTTAAATACATCTCCATTGAGAATGACCAAGTCCCATAGTTGGACTGACCTGACAATTTCTCAAATGTAACGGCTTGCATTTTCGTAATATTATGTTCGCGAAAATTTTAAAGATACTTCTTTAAACCAAACAAGTCAGGGTCTAGGCCCATAAAACTTTTTTTTTTTTTTTGGTATATTGGTATCATCATCTTCCTGCCCTTGTCCCGTGTTATTTGGGGTCGGCGCAACATGTTTTTTTCTTCCATTCTGCCCTGTCACTCGTCATGCTATCATTAACTTCCTTTTCTTTCATATCACTCTTCACACAATCCATCCATCTTTTCTTTGGTCTCCCTCTCCCTCTCCATCCATCCACATGTAAACTCATAACTCTTTTAGTAACATGCGCTTCATCCCTCCTCTTCACATGACCATACCAAGACAAACGATTCCCTTTAAATTTTTCAGTCACTGGCGCCACTTTCAAACTTCCCCTAATATACTCATTTCTCACTTTATCCATTCTCGTCACACCACACATCCATCTTAACATTCTCCGCTACGTGCAATCTTTTTTCATCCGTCTTTTTCACAGCCCAACATTCTGATCCATACAGTATGACAGGTCTTATCACGGACTTGTAGATTTTACCCTTCAACTTGAGGGGCATCCGTGGGTCACAAGTTGTGCCCGTGACCTGTCGCCATTTCATCCATCCTGCGTTGATCCGATGTGTTACGTCCCGGTCTACTTCACCATCCCCTTGGACGAGTGACCCGAGGTACCGAAAGTCGGAGCAGATCGGTATGGGCGTTCCAGCGAGAGCTAAAGGCACTGGATTGGAGAGACCGCCGAAATCGCAGAACAAGTATTCCGTTTTGGTTCTACTCAATTTCAGGCCAACACTCTCCAGTCTGTGCCACCACACCTCCAATCTGTTCTGAACCTCTAGGCCACTCTCGGCAACCAACACAATGTCATCGGCAAACAGCATACACCAGGGAGCCTCTTCCTGAATGTCCGACGTCAGAGCCATTGCCTTACCATTCTTCATTCCATTTACAGCTATTCTGACTTCATCCATACTAATCATTCTCACTAAACCCACATTCACTGGTTTGCTCTCTAAAATCCCATTCCAGTTGTTTTCCTCATTCATCAGTCTTTCAAAATAGTCCTTCCACCTCTCTTTGATTTTGTTATCTTCTGATAAAATCATTCCAGTTTCATCCCTTACACACCTTATCTGATAAACATCTCTCGCTTTCCTCTCTCTTGCTCTGGCAAGCCGGTATAGATCTTTCTGGCCAGCCGGACTATCTAGAGTGTCGTATAATTTGTCCTGTACTGTTGCTTTCGCTCTTGCCACGGCTTTCTTGGCTTTTTTCTTTAAAGCATAATATTCACTTTTTTTCGCAGACTTTAAGCTAGTGTTTTCCGGATCTATACGCTGCCATTCCTTAAATTTCCTCTTTTTTTCTTTCAACACATTCTGTATATCTATCGACCACCACCATGTATCCCTATCTATTGTACCCTTTCCTCTCGTCTCTCCCAAAATATCTTTCGCTGCATGTCTAATACACTCAGCAATCTCATTCCAGCTTTCATTTATACTTCGATCATTCATGTCTCCCATTTCTATCATTTTGTCTTCCACTCGCTCTCTCAATTTCTTCGCGCAGTCACTCTTCTCTAGCATATGCCATTTTATTTTAGGAGGAGGACGCTCTTTGCTTTTTTTGTTATGTGTCTTGACTACTGACACCATAACCAGGAGCCTGTGCTGTGAGACTAGGTCTTCTCCTGGCAGCACTTTGCAATCTTTGGCGTGCTTTAGCTGGTTACGCCTAACCAGGAAGTAATCTATTTGCGTCTTGTGGTTACCGCTTTTGTACGTGACCAGGTCTCCTTTCTGAAACCAAGTATTGGCTACTGCCAGGTCAAATGCAGTAGCGGATTGCAGCAGCGTCTCTCCTTCACTATTCGGACTTCCAAAACCCCATCCCCCATGTCCTCTTTCATAAACACCTCTCATTCTTCCCACATGTCCATTAAAGTCACCACCAACAATCAATTCCTCATGTACAGGGATGGCCATTAAAGCTCTATCAAAATCCTCTCAAATCAAAACTTCTCTTTCACTGTTTCATCGCATCCTTTTTGTGGTGCATACACACTAACTACATTCAATATTACATTCTCTAACATAATCTTCACAACTATGAGCCTATCATTAATCCTTTGTACTTCCATCACGCATTCTTTCAATTTGCTGTCTAACACTATTCCTACACCATTTCTTTTACCATCACTTCCACAGTAATAAAACTTATATCCCTCACCAATTTCTCTCGCTTTTGTTCCTCTCCATTTAGTTTCTTGTAAGCACGCCACGTTTATTCGTCTTCTTTTTAATACATCCGCTAACTCTCTGGCCCTTCCAGTCATTGTCCCTACATTCCAACTTGCATACCTCAATCTCATTTCCCGAGCTAGCTTCTTACGTTGCCCCCGCCCGGGATGGTGCAACAACCCTAGTCCATTTCCCACAGGAGCCGGGTGCTGCCCCTGCGCGTCGCCTGTGGGGTACGCCCTAACCCTATCACGCATTCCATTTATACTCATCATGTTGCAAGGGATATGGCTACTGTTTTACAGTCGGCCGCCTGCCTGACACTAACCCTCCTTGGGAATGCTGTTGCTGGTAGTTTACCCGCCACCACGCGGTGACCTGAGGTGCTTAACAGTCTCAGAAATGTCCCTTAGTCGCCTCTTACGACACCCATGGGAAGAAATGGGATGGTGCTATTCTTTACGTCCGACACCATACAGTACCGTACAGTTTTGGTATATTGGTATAAAGGGGAAAATTACATAAGAAGCGTATATATTCGCACAGTGGATTTTTTTTTACAGTGGAATTTATAAGATGTGAACAGAATATGACTTGGATAAATATTGACAAACATTGTTAGAAAAAATATTGCTTAACAACTATCTCGCCATCGTAGACCAAGAAAAGTCACACTATGGTAAGACATATGTGATTAACCTTCTTGAACAACAGATTCCGATCACATACCTACCCAAACAGGCGTTAGACTTGAATCCCCAAAGGAAAAGGAAGCGTGGCCGTCATCAGCAAACCTGGTGACGCACCGTTTTGGCAGAAGCGACGGCCATCGGATTGACATGGAGCAAGGTGAAGCGTAAAGCTAAAGACCGGTTGCGATGGGTGACTACTGTCGACGCCCTCTGCCCCAGCTAGGAGACATAGGATCTTAAATAAAATCTTAACTACCACACCTATGTCCTTCAGTTGCCCTTCGCATTCTAGGGCCATGGTTTCCCTTTCAAAAATTTCCCGTGGACCTAACAGGCATCGGCCTTGCGACTCCCGACGCTCGGTGCGTCTCCGCCGTGGCGATTGAGGCGTGACGATGTCCATTCCCTCACAGCTGCGGCCATATCTTTCACTAGCATTACCTACGGCTTCGCAGAATGACCCGTCACCACATCATTCCCTCTCGCACAGGACCACAACCTGATCCAGGACCCTGCGCTACTGTTTGACATAATTGTGGCCCTGCGTGAAAGGTCGCCGTCGCCGATCGCCTCGCCCTGGGCGTCGGAACTTGCAGGGCGATCCCCGGCCACCGTAGGCGCAGGCTTGCGGACGACGAGCAATGGATAGCCCACAGTCTGGGTGAGCCCGAGTCGTCGACTGCGCGTAGTGCTGCACGCGCGTCTCGAGAGATGTCAGCAAAACCGTAGGGCCCAGCCTATTAAGAACGATGCTCGCTAGGACCACGGGGATTTCTGAAAGGGAAACCATGGTCCTAGAACGCATAGGACACAGGTGTGATTTTAGCCAGTAAAAGTCTGACAAAGACTCTCGCTCCACCCTTGAGCTCGAGAAATTATTGGATGATTTCTCATCCCTAAAAATACCAGCTGCAATGTGATGCGATTTTGATGATATGCAATTGCAGCAATCCAATCATTATTAAAGAGTTCCATGATGACTCCTGAAGTTATTCATCTGATCTTTACCGAATTTAAATTGGAAATCTGCTTGTTCAGATTTCCAATTTAAATTTGGTATACAATTTGGGATGGAAAAAATAAACAATTTTAATCCACTTGAGAACCGCCTCCTTTTTGGAAGTCGTTTAAGAATGTGTTTAAGGCTGTTTTTAATATCGTACGGTTTTGATCACGCATGCGGGATTACCCCGCACGCGTAACCCCCGCGAATGTCCATATAATGCAAGTATTTAATGTAACGCGTGGAATACGCACGCGAGACGCGTTTTTTGCATTTTGAAATTTACGGCATGCGGGGCAATCCCGCATGCGTGATCAAAACCGCACGATATTAAAAACACCCTAAGATAATATATTTACAGTAGATCACAGCAGTTTGGAAGAAACAGAAGACGCAGCGTTGTAAGGCCTTCCGCAAGGTGGACCGATGACCTGGTGAGGGTCACGGGAATCCGATCGATGCGAGACGCACAGGACCGTGATCGGTTGTTATGGCGACACTTGGGGGAGGCCTTTGTCCAATAGTGGACGTATGCCGGCTGAAATAATGATGATGAAGCAGTTTGCAATTTAAGTATTTAGCGATTTAAAACAAACGCGCGAGTGAGCCGTAGTAATATACAGTAGTAAGTACTTAATGATAAAAAAGAATGGTAAAAAAAAAAAACAATATATTCAAAAAACTATTACAATTTCATTATTTGGGTGGTGGTGGTGGGCGGCGCCCGCGGCCTGTCGGCATTATTGGCGGAGGATCGTAGTGCGAGTGGAACACCCTGTATGCGAAATACTCCATCAGTGCCAGGGCCAGCGGGAACAAAAACTTCTGACTCGTCTGCGGAACCACGTAGTACGCCAGGCAAGCAGCCCCGGCTGTGTACCAGCCATACTCGCGATTGAACGTGTGGGAGTAGTGGCACAACGAAATGATGTTCAAGGCAATCGCCAGGTTTCCAAGAGGGACATTGTCCTCGGCAGCAACCGCCAGAGCGAAGGGAATCACTCCCGACAGCACATGGACCATGGAGACGACCGTGTCGCTTCGCCGGAGATCCGCGTTCAGGCATGGCAGGGCCAGGTAGCGGACAGCCTTCAAGCTGATCAAGTACGCAGCGTTCAAATCGTCGCCGAGAATTCCGCCTGCAGAAACGACAATGAAATACATACTTAAAAAATAAACAAAGAACACACATTTATTTGACGACACTTTTACAGTTCAAAAAATAAATAAAATACTAAATAACGCCTAAGTCACCCTTATAACCCGCGCTGACGTCGGATTAATTCGACAAATATTTTTGTGTCCATTTCGCCAGGATCATAAATAAATACTCCATCTCGTTTAACTCTTCCATTCCCAGGATCAGTTAGATGACAAAAGAGGGGGTGGACCAAAGTTTGTATGATACCTTCATTTACGGATGTGACCTTCATTTACGCGGGCGAAGCCGCTGGCAGAAGCTAGTGGGTATATTATATCCATGACTGAACCATCCAAGTGCAGTTCGAGGCTTGTTTTAAAATGGCACTTGGCGTCTCAATTACTTACACCAAAGCGGCTAATTAATTTTGGAACAATGAAGTATTTGAAGTTTTATCTTTTGAGTTGGTAGCGTGCATAATGCCATCATGCGGCCAATAGTAGCCGAAGTTAGTAAGAGTCTGACAGACACCTTCTCCGCCCAATGGATAAGGACAAGGATAGGATTAGGACTTCCAGAAGAAAAAAGGGCGCTTTGATAATTAATGAATTAGAAGACGAATTAAAAAAAAGTTTTTACCACAGACTCGCCCATTGGTGTCGCTTCTGGTTTAGCACCTGGAGTGGCTGCTTCGTTCCTGTGGAAAAACTGGCGCTGTTGGGCACCGTCATACCTACTTTGATAATGTAAGAATCCTAGTACTCCATGTATGAAAAAATTGGCGTGCATTCCGGGATGTGTGAAGGTAGCGGTGGTCATCCGGCTGATCCCTCGCCCGGCCACGCAGCACATGACGAGATGTGCGATAGAAGCATTGAGGTTGTCGCCATCGCTTCCCATAGCATTTATACACTACTTTAAACACAAAATATTGTTAACAAACACAGAAAATTAAATTAAAATTTGCACTCCCCATGACATTAGTTTTTAGCTGAAAAAACAGTCTTCAAGTGTCATTGAGCAGAAAAGAAAAAGTAGTTGTCAAGTGTCATTCCAATTTCCAACAGAATCTTTTTTGTCAAGATGTAACTACCTAATTAAAAATAATGTAGATTCGTAAGAAGGCTTTATTTAAATTCAATTGTTTTGTGCAGAATGGGTAAGTTTATAAGGTTGCTGCGCCTAAGGTAGCTGCTTGAGCAATGTTCCTCTATACTAAATATTGAAGAGAGATTTGTAAAAAGTTCACGATTACACAAGAAGTTTACGACATTAAAATACATTTAATATAAGGTAGATGAATGTGACATAATTACAATATATTGCAGATACGTGATGGCTCCGCTGTAGGCTGGGATGGAATATCTTCTTCACTCCTTAAGGCATGTCGCCATATTCTGGTATCGACAAATGATCTTTGTAGAATGCCAATTCCAGCTTGTAAGATCTATGTAAGTATATGCAGATTACACAGCGATTTTGGTTGATTGGCCCTCGTGGGAAAATGTGAAGTGAAAGGCGGAATTCGCACTGTCTTCCATAATAAACTGGCTTGATGTAAACTTGCTGACCATAAACACAAAAAAAAACATATTACCTACCCTTTGCAATACGGTCCAACACCAAACGTACAAGTTTTTTCACAATAACTGCTCACTCATGTCATGCCAGAATCAGTCGTGCTCATGTCCTTCTATCGCTAGAGCTGATAGTGTTAAATACTTGGGTGTGCATATTGACTGGGTCTTGGGCTGAAATGGGATAAACAAATCGATATATTAACTACACGTACTATATTAACTCTTTGTCTTATTCACATCTTTAAATCTCTCCGTGAATTTGCCTCTATTGACATTCTCAGAATGGTATATTTCACATTATGCCAATCGATTATTGGATACCGTATAGGGTGGAGCACCAAAAACATATCTTCTGAGAGCAAAAAGATCTCAAAGGGCTGTGCTTATGGTTATGTTGAGGAAACCTTATCGATACCCCACTACGCAACTATACGCCGCTTGCAAAGTGCTAACCGTTCGGCAGCTCTATGTTCTCCAATCAGTCCTGAGAACACATGCCCGCTTACCTCCTTCTGATCCAAGAAAACGTACTTTTATCCCCCCAAACGTGCAAAACTAGATTTGCAAGACATCAATATTATGCCTTGAGTCATCAAGTTTTTGGAAAAGTACAGAACGAACTAGACATAATAAATTTAATGTCAAATCTAAACTTTCTGCCTGACTCTTAGAGCAGGATTATAATAAAACAGAGTCTTTAGTACCTATCAAACATCGCTTAACATATTTTCGTTTCAAGATAACTACAATCACCACATACACATACACACACACCATCACACACACACATATTAACACTTTTTCATTGATAAGTATACTAATTTCAAATGCTTCTAAGATGTTATATCGACACACTTTCACTTCACCTTGTAAACACTAGTTTTATTAAATATCTGTTTGGCCGATTCACTGTCTCATAAGATACAGGTCTCCTAGCTTGGGAGACAGGGTTCATAATTTTTTGTATGCATAGTATTGCATCTTGTAGACTAAAATTATCTGTTCACAAAACTAAGCTTCTTGTATTTCTGCCAATTTGTTTTGAATTGTGTCTGTGTGTGTTGCTTGAAGAATACTATATTATTTTTTTTATTTTTAATAAAATATTTTTTATAAATACTCTACTATCAATGTGAAGATTAATCGATCATATAAAAACAAGTCAAATAATAGTCCGTGGAAAAGCGCTATTTGAAAGGTCTTTATTTACATTTCAAAATACTAACTATAATTACAATAAAATAATAATAAAAACCCTACACTAATTACAACTAAGTAACTAAAACTAAAATATGACGTTAAAAAACTCTTCCACATCGCTGTCGACTAGTAATGTGCCCAAAAGACTGGCGGCATTGCCAAGCTGTATGGCAATACTTATCCTCTGGCCGAGGTAAAAGCCAGCCCTTGGGTCACGCGAAGTGTCAACTAGACGTTTTGACAGCTCTTTATACAACTTGTGAAGACTCGGACCCCACGAATCGAGAGTTTCAACCCCGAAATGGTTCTAAAATATAACTTCCAACAAGGTTATTATATTTGCGCCGCTTGAGGTTCTCCGCAGCCGCAGCGGCAGCACCAGCACAACACAACGAGTTAGGAAGATGGGAAGGCGCAAGAGTATCGACACAAGTAGCGTCCCATATTAAAGGCCTACCCATGTACCATGGGAATAACGACATGCCGTCCGGTCTCTTGCCATCGTCGCGTGCCAGGCCATGGGGTTCCAATACGGCTGGAACGCCGAAGGAGACAAGAGCGCGTCTGATGATGTCGTTGATATTCGAGTATCGTGCTATGCGACCCTCACTTCGGCTGCATGACAGTCCGTGGTGTCCGAGGCTGTTGACGACTTCTCCACAATGGCAGCGATAAGGAGAACAACAGGGAGCGCGTAGACGTAAGGAAGCAGCGAGGCGGAAAGTATTATCATCGAGCAAGGTGCCTATGTTCGACAATGGTAGTGCGTAGTGATAGTAGTCAAATAATTAAAGAAAATTGTTTTGGTGGCACTTGTTCTCATGACATTAGGTATATTTTTATTTTATGCAGTACGGTTTTTTTGTAAATTATTATAAATATTATTAAATTATTATATATATATATATATATTTAATGGAATCTTCTCATTAACGTAATGGTAAAAAATACAAATGCAATAAAGCAGCAGCCATCTTGATTCTTTAACTCTCACAGGGAGTCAAAAAGAATCTAATTATACTTCATTGAAATAAAGAAAAGAAAAGAAAGAAAAAGAGTTTATTTACGACAAACATGGCACTTAACTTAAAAAATATATGTATATACTATTAAAACAAATCTATACCATAGAGTGGTGTATGCGACACATCCGCGCAAAACGGCCAGCGCTCAGCAAAATGCTACCTGAACAGAGCCACAGCGCTGATTTTCAACACCAGCCGTCTTTGTATTGGTTTAATTGAAATCCATTAAGATGTTCAGGCTACAAGTTGAATCAAAGAATTAGACATACACACATTCATACTCTCGAGAAGCATTACCTTCCTTTTGAGGCAGTCGGGTAAAAGTGTAGAAGCGTGAGATTTTTAGTAATAAGTTTGTTAACTAGGTGGCAGTTAAAACAGTTTTGGCTTCAATCCACTTTTTCTAAATATTTTTTCACAAACTAGATTGCACATTTGAACGCAGTTAATACTAATGATGAAATTATAAATTTATTTTTATAATCGTTAGATTTTATGATCAACAAAAGTATCAATATTATTTACTCTATGGCTAGCTGAATAGCCTTGTTTCTGTACTTGAAAATATCGACCGATAGGGAAGTTGCAAATTAAAAAAAAATTATAAGCTGCCATTTTGCTGCATTTGAGTTCAATAGCGTTAATTTTTGTGATAATACTCTCAAGTTTTACAGTAAATCTAGTGAAAATCTTTTATAATTCGTCATATTTGAAATCGAAGCAGCGTAACCAACACAAAAATGGCAGCAAGCGATTCCGGGACGGATGAGTCACTGTATCCTATTGCGGTGCTCATAGATGAGTTGAAAAACGAGGATGTACAGCTTCGTTTAAATTCTATCAAGAAACTATCGACTATCGCGTTGGCCCTGGGTGTGGAGAGGACCAGGTCAGAGCTGATCCCCTTCCTGACGGAGACCATTTACGATGAAGATGAAGTTTTACTCGCCCTTGCCGAACAACTGGGTGAGTTACATTGCTAACGTTAAAATTATTGCCAGATTATCTGTAACTCAGCATTGTATGTTTTGATAACCTATTTATTGTTGTTTTTATCCTGTTTAGAGAAAGAAACTATGTACATTACATAGTTTCTCATCGTAGCGTCTAAGCTTTTGGTCATAATTATTATAATAACAACACAAAAGAACAGTAAATCGTGCCTCAATCAATGGATGTTTTTCGCGCAGAAATTCAGTGCTTACTTATTAGAATAATTTATAGTTATTTTACCTATTCTCAATATAGTATTGGACCTTAGACATCCAATGAATAAAAACCTGTTTGATATCTATAATTTATCAAAATAAAAAAGAGTAAAAGTAAATTTTTTCATCAATTTAAAATGAAACTGGCCGATAATTATCTACCAAGTTGAATTTGTAGGGTAATAATGGTATAAGTCTACTATATAAAAATAAGTTGGGTTTTCTTTCCTGACGCTATAACTCCATAACGCACGAACCGATTTCCACGGTTTTGCATTCGTTGGAAAGGTCTCGGGCTCCGTGTGGTTTATAGCAAAGAAAAGAGTAGGGTAATTTTTTTTTTTACTAAATCCCGCTTTTGGGCAGAACAACGTCTGCCGGGACCACTAGTAGTTTATATTTTAATAACCTTTTGAGTAGGTTAATAAGAGACATAATAGAAAGACAATGAGCAAGCGAACGGATGTTTGCTTGAAGTTTAATGAATATACAGTATTCATCCTTTTAATATTGAACAATTCTTAATTTTTTCATTCTTAATTGTGTACCAAAACAAGTTAATATAACATATAGGTGCAGCACAGACAACACAGTTTTTATGTGATTAAGTCTGTGGCACACAAAATGTTTGCAATAAACAAAGAAAAAGGGGTGGGGAGAGTATATCAGCCTAGTAGAAAGCCGGTTTACAGTTTGCGTCATATAGAAAACTTCTGATGATGACATACAGCTTGCTGACTTCCACAAACATATGATGAGAATCAATCCC
The DNA here is from genome assembly GCA_961205895.1 of Mythimna pallens. Lineage (NCBI taxonomy): Eukaryota > Metazoa > Arthropoda > Insecta > Lepidoptera > Noctuidae > Mythimna > Mythimna pallens. Next base: position 4,977,010 of record OY540845.1, on the reverse strand, counting down.
GTGGCAATGAAGAAACCCCAATTTGAGACAAAATAGCCAGAAGGATATTGTGATCAACAATATTAAAAGCATTGGAGAAATCTATTAAAACTAACACCGTTAATTTCGAGTTCTTCAGACCATTCCTGACATCTTCTGTAACTTTAAAGCATTGCTGTTCCTGTACTGTGGCCAAGTTGAAAACCTGATCGTGTTCTAATTCCACAGAGAACTCTAATTGCGCAATGCAGGATTTCGAATTTTAATTCCTATTTCGTGCCAAAGATGTTGCTACAACTCTGTAGTTAAAATATGTAAAACTAGACATATCACAATATTTAATCTAACAAAATTTCTTCCAGGTAACTTTATCACCCTGGTTGGTGGTGGTGAATTTGCCCACTGTCTCCTCCCGCCTCTGGAATCCCTGGCTACCGTAGAAGAGACGGTTGTCCGGGACAAGGCCGTGGCTTCACTGCGTGCTGTAGCCGCTCATCACACTCCTCAAGCTTTGGAACAACACTTTGTACCGCTCGTCCAACGTCTTGCTGGTGGCGATTGGTTCACATCCCGTGCCTCTGCTTGTGGATTGTTCAGGTAATTTATGGAATATTGAAAGAACGAAAACGTGTTTATATAAGCCAGATATGAAACATGCCATAAAATATAGAAAACTAGCTTCTTCCAACAGCTTCGCCTGTGTGAATGTTGGTTATTGTGGACTTGAAGTCGAAGATGGATAAAAAGAAGCCTATGTCTATCCTTGGAGTTCAAGCTTCCTCCATGCCAAATTTCATCAAAATCGATCTGGTAGTTTAAATGTTCAGAGTTACTTTCACATTTATAATTATTAAGTATAAATTCCACAAACAGTACTCTGCTTTATGCACCTTCACCTTATTGTAATGCCAGTACACATACTCATGTGCTAGATAGGGCCATAATGCTAGTTTTCAGCGACAGCTAGTTTTGGCTGAATGTTATTGACTTTTTTTTTTTGTAAGTCCTGAACATGATAAGTACACAAATGTGTTCATGGAGAAACTTGCTTCTTTGTAATCCTAAGCATAAAATATGGTACTTTATTTTATTTTATTTTATTCGACAATATAGTTGATAGTCAAAATAAAAAAATAGGGATGCGGTTGAAAACCGCGCCTTGTTTTCGTGAAAACTTTTTTTTGCCAAACTCAGTAGCTAAAAAAAAATTCATTCTTAGATGTTAAGTGAATCCGCATTTCACTATATACATATATTACATCGGTTGTCAAATGTCAGATTGGTGAGTGAGAGAAAAACACAAGAGAACTAGAGATGTTACGGAGTTTTATTTATTTTCTAAAATTGGATATTATTTATCTTTGAACACTCTCTTACATAAAATACATATATATGAACTAAACTATACTAAAACCTAACTATGTACAAAAATATAATACAAAAACACAAAATACACTCAGGCGTCGAAATACTCCTCCACAAACAACTTATTTATATAATCTTCATGCAACACAAAGTACAGGTGGACATAATGCCTTAGGCATTCTCTACCAGTCAACCTTGGGTGGTGAAGAGACGATATACCAGATGGATAAAAAATAAACTAACTTCTCCTGCTCATTTTATTGGTCTGAGTTCTCCTGCTCTGGGTTCAGCGGGAGGGAGTGTCAGACTTTTACTGACTAAAACGAGTGGCCATGGTTATATGATTCTGGTAGTGTTTTTGTTGCAACCTATTTTATTTAGATTTGGAATAGTGTTGCTTATTAGGTTTTGGGGCTTTCAAGCTTGGGAGCCCTGGGGCACTGTCCCGCTTAGCCCTTTTGCTATCTACGCCAGTGACTCTAACTAATCATAAAATACAAGCTTTGGCCCGCGGCTTCGCCCACGTCCATAAAATATAGTCTCTTTCTAAGTAAATTACACCAACGAGGAGAGTCTTTAACGTGAACCGACTGCTGACGTTTCTGAAGATAGGAGGTGAACCATTTCAGTGCTTCGAGAGAGACCATTACATAGGACAGGATGGCTAACAGGATATCGTGGCTGACGGTATTGAAGGCGTATGAGAAATCGACCAACACTACTACAATGACACTTTGGTGTCTTCCAGGCCTGCCTGACTTTATCTCTATAATATTAGTGTAGAAAAATATGACTCATAGAATGTACTCAATTGTATATTATACCAATGTCATGTCCTCCAGCGTGTGCTACCCGCGCGTGTCGGCGCCGGTGAAGGCGGAGCTCCGGCAGCACTTCCGCTCGCTGTGCCAGGACGACACGCCCATGGTGCGCCGCGCCGCCGCCTACAAGCTCGGCGAGTTCGCCAGGGTCGTGGAGGTGGAGTACGTGAAAAGTGACCTCATTCCGATGTTTGTTACGCTGGCTCAGGTATGTTGATTTTATTGATTACTAAGAAATTAACCCCGATTTTTTTAGTTAGCATTTGAAGTTGAGTATTTCTCAAATTCTACTTTAGCCTCAAAACCTATCAAAATTTGGCATTAGAGTAGGGTTTGAGACGTTCTTAACTGAATCAACAATGGTGATAAGAAAGAAGGGTGAAAGGTGTGTTTCTCAATTCAGAACCACCCTTAGTTTTTTTAAGACTGGTTTTTGAGAAGTCAGAATAAATTTTATTTGACGATACATTAATACAGCTTTACCTTAATAAGTTATACCGCATTCATCTAGTTTCTATCCCATCCCAGGATGAGCAAGACTCGGTGCGTCTGCTAGCCGCAGAGGCCTGCGCGGCCGTAGCGGCTCTTTTACCCCCCGAAGATATGGAGCAGCTGGTGATGCCGACCGTGCGCGCCCGTGCAGGAGACACCTCGTGGAGGGTACGCTACATGGTGGCCGACAAGTAAGTCAGAACACCTCCCTAAGGTACCTAAAGACATGGAGCAGCTGGTGGTGCTGAACTATTCTCATAGAAAGAAGATAAGCACTGGTTTTTTTTTAGGTGGGAAATCATCCAATGATTTCTTCCGCTCTAGGGCGGGCGAAAGAGTATGTCAGACTTTTACTGACTAAAACCGACTCCTATGTTCCTTCTTTGCCTTGTGTTCTAGGGCCCCGGGTTTCCCTTTCGGAAACCATTCCATGGCGTCAGTAGACCTCAGTCCAGCTAGGACTTGTGATGCGGTTATAAGCTTATAAAGGATTTTTGCTTCTGGATCTGACAGCCTTAGAGCAATTAAAAAGAATTTCACTTATTAGGGTATCTTTAGGGGAGGCTTGTCGATCCATATGAAGATTTTTCCATTGAGTTTTTGACTGGTCAACTGATTTGTACAAATCATAGATCACCAATCACAAGCGGGTTTATAGTTCTCACCACGAAATTTCGCAGTAATACCACACGTCTTAATTTGTATTGCAGGTTCGTGGAGCTGCAGCAAGCCGTGGGCCCCGAGCTGGCTCGCTCGGACCTGGCGCAGATCTTCCAGGCGCTGCTCAAGGACACCGAGGCCGAAGTGCGCGCCGCCGCCGCTGGCAAGGTATCATATTAAATCCCATTTTCAACTGAATTAAAATCAATCAACCAAAGCATTTATTTTACAATTCAAAAGTGCCTGTAAATGGATTATTCAAATAAAACTGTTATAGGCACTTTTTAATTGTGTAGAAGTTAATCAGGCAGAAAAAATATCCTAATTGCTTTGTTACTATGGAAGATCACTGACTGACTGTCATGCCTAATTTAGGAATCGAGAGTATTTCAAAAATTACCTAGATTTTTCAGATTTCGTTTCATCTTGAAGAATGTGTGTTAAACAGGCTATTGATTGAAGTAAATTTATAATTAAAACATTTGTTACCTTACCAGGTAAAGGACTTCTGCATGAACTTGGACAAGGCGCACCAAGAGCACATCATCATGACAATGATCCTGCCTCAAATCAAGGACCTGGTCTGCGACGCCAACCAGCACGTCAAGTCGGCACTGGCTTCCGTCATCATGGGCCTGAGTCCCATCGTCGGCCGCCAGAACACCATCGAACACCTCCTGCCTCTATTCCTCACCCAGCTGAAAGACGAGTGCCCTGAAGTTAGGCTGAACATCATTTCCAACCTAGAATGCGTCAATGAAGTCATCGGTATCCAGCAGTTAGTGCAATCTCTTCTTCCCGCCATTGTGGAATTGGCAGAAGACACAAAATGGCGCGTCCGACTCGCCATCATCGAGCACATGCCTCTCCTCGCTGGACAGCTCGGCCAGGAGTTCTTCGACGAAAAACTCACCGGCCTGTGCATGTCCTGGCTGATCGACCACGTCTACGCCATCCGCGAAGCCGCCACACTCAACCTCAAGAAATTAGTCGAACAATACGGATCTCAGTGGGCAGAAACCAACGTCATCCCCAAAGTACTGGCCATGTCACGCGAACAGAACTATCTCCATAGAATGACTTATTTATTCTGCATCAATGTGCTGTCCGAAGTGTGCGGCAAAGATATTACAACTAGAGTACTCCTGCCAACTGTCTTGTCTATGGCTGACGACAATGTTGCCAACGTAAGGTTCAACGTCGCTAAGACTTTACAAAAAATGGCGCCTTTCCTTGACCCCGCGGTTATTCAGCCGCAAGTTAAGCCTGTACTTGAAAAATTAAACGTAGATCCCGACGTAGACGTAAAATATTTCGCCTCAGAAGCCATCGTCGGAATCGCTGGGTAACTTAGCTATAATAACACAAAAAATTGCATTCGTCGTAGCAAAATTACAGTTGCGGGTATTAAATATCAACGGGCACGATTCGGAAAGCTAGAAAATGCAGTTTTTTATAACAATATTCATATAAATGTTAGTAATTAATACACAGTACGATCCATGTGCGTAGGGTAAGCTGGAGTATTTTATTAACTAGTATTTATTACTCAATGCCCGGCGGAATTCGAGTTTCGTGAGGGAAATTTTCGTATCTATTTGTAGAGAATTAATTTCTTCATTCCAGTTAACATCTGAAACATAAATACAAATTATTTACATGACCACACTGAGCATGTACATAGTATCAGATACAATTGAAATAAAATATTATAAACTTTCTATTTGTGTTTTATTTAAGTTATTGAAGCTTCTTTTATAATCATTCTAGTAATTAACCGACTCATGACCTGCTGTCATTATTGGACCCCATGGTGTCATTACACCCTAGGCGCATCATTAGCAAATATCACGGGAAGCCCATGGCGCACCTGGCGCGTCACATCTAATTTAAAAAGATACCACTTTTTATTCTAAATTAAATACTGAAGATGAGGGGGGCCAATGACACTAGGTGCGTCATTCTCGATGTAGGCCCATGACTTGCCTGGCGCGACATTGTCCATGTTCGTTTATGCAACTTTCCTGTTGGGATAACGTTACTTTTTTTTCCAAAACTACAACACGCACAAATTTTATATGCGGCGCACATTTATAGCAGATTACGCACTAATTATACGTTCCACTCATATCGCTCTACATGCAAATTTCCCGTTGGGGTAACGCCTGGGGCCTGGCTAAAGTACCTATGTATGAAAATTATAGTGATGAGAAGGTTAAAATTAATAATAATGCGACAATCGCTTCGTGCCGAGTGACCGTTTTTGGGAGTCCGGGACAAAAATATAACTCGCGAAGCGGTTATCACCCGCGTCCGCCTCGTTTGAAGGCCCGCAGCTGCTGTAGAATGCATATTAAAGCTCGGCGGGTTGCGGATCCGTTAGTAGCCGAGTAGTGTGCGACACGTTCGCTCTAGAAAGGAGAGAAAGGCATCACGGGGACAGTTTGAGAAAATTTGTAAAGGAGTCAAGAAGCGGTTGCGGATATAGCTCGCCCATATTTATATGGGTGGGTTATATCCGCAGCCGTCTCTTTTCGCTTCGGCCCATATGACACGATGTCGGTGGGGCATTGGGTGGTTGGAGGGTGGAGCCAAAATTCCTGTGATGAATACGTCGACGTCCGTCTCGCGCCCCGTGGTGCCACCGTCGTTACGAATAACAGCCGTCTAGAATTCACGAAGTTTTGTTCACCCGCATCTGCCGCAGTGGAGGAAACAGCTGTTTTATTTCTAAACTCACGAGACCGGAGTTTTGTGCGGTTACGCAGCCGTTGCGGTTGCGATTATCGCTCACAATCTTGGCAGGTGATAATCGCAAGACGGACGGTTAATATTATCAGTTGAGCTCCAGACCACCATGGATACACACCAGAAACGAGCTGTTGCTTATACTTAATTCACAGAAGATTAAAAAGAGAAGGCATATAAAGTTCTAGGTGCATCCATTGATTTTCGGACTTTCCGTTGATTTTTGTACCTCCTACCGGCCACTGCGGGCTCTAAACAACCACGTCGCGTGCAGGAACAACCCGGCTCGGCTGCGGGTGAACACGACCCGCGCGATTCTATTAATTGGCCGCAGGTGCAGCGGGACCCGCAAACAACCGCAGGAGTTAAACGCGTCGTCGTGAAATGTGCTTTAATATTTTAGCCGACTTCAAAAAGGAGGAGGTTCTATGTTCAGTTGAATGTATTTTTTTTTATGTATGTGCACCGATTTCTCGGTCAATTGTGGACCGATTTTTTTAATTTTTTTTTTTTTGCTTGAAAGGTTATGCTTCCGAGTTGGTCCCATAGAAATATTGTTATGATTTGATCATGAACTTCGAAGATATGGAACAGAATTCCTCATAGGATCACAGCAGAACTGTCTTAACAAGTAAAATTGCTTTGTTTATGCGTGTAGTCGATGACTGACTGAACGTAGAGGGGGAATATATCGAAATGATCTGATGTTGAAGCCTGATGTTAGGCACCGGAACTCCGTAATAAATTAATGTAATCTAACCGTGTTTTATTAGAATTTTCATGAGATGCACTCTGGCTATAAGGTATTTAAGTTTGGCTGAGCGGTACTTTTTAGAGGTGGTACCATAACTAAAGCCGCCGGAATCCCGATTTCCACCCACCATAGGCGTGGGCTTGCGGACGAGGAGCAATGGGTAGCTTGCCGTCCGGACCGAGCCCAACTCGTAGACGGCGTTCCACGCGCGACTTAAGGAGATGTCTGCTAAACCGTAGAGGCCCAGTAGGGTCGTAGCCTACTGGGACCATGAGTTCGCTTCTGAAAGGAAAACAGGGCCCTGGAATGAAAGGCAACGAAGGACTAGGAGTGGGTTTTAGTCAGTAAAAGTCTGACAAGGCCTCTCGCCCCGCCTCAAGGGCGAGAGATGTCATTGGATGATTTCTCACCTAAACAAAAACTGTATTAAAAAAATATTTGTCCCGATCTAAAACCCTATATCTCAATTTGTTTTACCATTTGTCCCGATTTTTATACAATCCCAACACTATTCATTACCCAGCTTGCTGCCATTGTTGTGGAACCAATAGTGTTGCGCAGTGCTCGGCGAATGTTACTTAAGAAAAAGGGGGAAAATGTGACATACACATTTGCTATTCAAACTATGTGGAATTAGCTTTATACATTGACATACCTACTTATTTAAAAAGTAAAGTTTTTTTTATAATTCTTGATAGGTTCGCACTTGACCACTATCTCACCTGATGGATGCGGTCGACGATGGAGCGAGCTTACCTAGAAGCAACTTATTCACTCTTGACTTAAAGAATCCCGGGTTGTAGCCATCAGCGAACAGACTCCGGCAAGGAATTCCACTCCTTAGCTGTACGCACAATGAATGTGTTCCCAAAACGTTTTGTGCGTATAGGTGGGATGTCTATCATGTACCGGTGGTACATGCTGTACGCCTGGTGCTCCGATGATGGAACGGGCTAGGCGGAATTGGGTTATGCAATTCCGACGCACCTTCCGGGCTACCTTTCATCTTCAACGATGTTGTTTTTAAGGTTCCGTACCTCAAAAGGAAAAAACGGAACCCTTATAGCATTGGGCACGCCACAATTATGGCGGTAAGTCCCCTCTTTGAGGCGTGGTTGGAAAGACCTCACGGCGTCCTCACCTACCGTATGACGCAGGTTCTCACCGAACACGGTAAGTTCGGGAAGTTCCTGCACCGGATTCGTGCGGAAGCGACGCCCGGGTGTCGCCACTGTGTGGACCGCCCGGAGGACACGGTGGAGCATACGGTGGAGGTGTGCCCCGCTTGGGCAGAGCAACGCCGTGTCCTCGTGGGGGCGATCGGCGGCGACGATCTCTCGCGTCGGGCCTTGGTACAGGCCATGGTCCGTAGCGAGGAGGAGTGGCAGGCGGTCGCTTCCTTCTGCGAAGCAGTAATGCTAGCAAAGGAGGCGGCCGATCGCGTGAGGCAACGCTCCTCACGCCCAAGTCGCCGCCGGGATTCTGATCCCGATTTCCGGCCACCGTAGGCGCGGGCTTGCGGACGGCGAGCAATGGGTAGCCCGCCGTCCGACCGTCCGGTAACCGTCCGGACCGAGTCTAAGTCGTCGACGGCGCGTATTGTTCCACGCGCGCCTCAGGGAGATGTCAGCAAATCGTAGGGGCCCAGCAGGGTCGAAGCCTACTGGGGCCATGGGTAGTGTGAAAGCGAAACCCGGGGTCTTGGGACGAAGGCAACGAAGGAACAGGAGTGGGGTTTTAGTCAGTAAAAGTCTGACACTATCTCCCGCCCCGCCCAAGGGCGGGGGATGTCATAAGATGATTTTCCCACCGAAAAAAAAAAAAAAAACCCTTATAGCATCACTTTTTTGTTCGTCCGTCTGTCTGCCTGTCTGTCAAGGCCCTTTATCTTGGGAACGCGTAGACGTATCGACTTGAAATTAAAACCATATACTTAGGCCTTTATGCTGTGAAAAAATCAAACTTTCTAAGTTAACGGAAAAAAAAGATTTGGCCGTTTATGTCGCAAAAAACATATTTCGACACTCAAGGAGAAAAAATTCAGAATCCTGAAATTTTGCATAAAGCAAGGTCTTATAACACAAGTAGGTTTGTACAGAACCCTCAGGGCGCGAGTCCTACTCGCATTTGCTCTGGTTTTCTTTCAATTTCATATTATATTAATAAATGATAAACAAAAAAAACTTTTCCAAAAAAAAAAATATTAAATATATATTTTGCACTTTTCAGTGTTTTTTTCACTTTGAAGTCGGTTATATATTTTTTTTTTTGGATAAGCTTTTTATTTTACACTTTTTAGTTACGGTACCACCACTAAAAAGTACCCCTCAGTCAAATTTAAATACCTTATAGCCAGAGTGCATCTCATGACAATTCTAATAATCCTAAACACGGTTAGATTACATTAATTTATTACAGAGTTCCGGTGCCTAACTTCAGGGTTCATCGTTAGATCAGTTCGATATATTCCTCCTCTACTTTCAGTCTGTCATCGACTACACGTATAAACAAAGCAATTTTACTTGTTACGACGGTTCTACTGTGATCCTATGAGGAGTTCTGTTCCATATCTTCGACGTTCATGATCAGATCATAACAATATTTCTATGGGACCAACTAGGAAGCATAACCTTTCAATCGAAAAAAAATTTTCTAAATCGGTCCACAATTGACCGAGAAATCGGTGAACATACATAAAAAAAAATAAACAACACACATTCAACCGAACATATAACCTCCTCCTTTTTGAAGTCGGTTAAAAAAGAACAAACGCTGCAAACTCATTGAAAAGTGGAATTTAAAACCCTTTAAAAATGAAAAGTTTTAATGTCATTTTGTAGGTAACAATTTAAAAATATGTAGGCGTTAACCTTTTCACCGCCAAGCACTTCTATAGAAGTTCGGGATTTTCGTGCCACCAGCGCCACAACTTCTATAGAAGTTGTTCATTTTAACTATCTTATTAAAATAAATTTACTGTGATTAAAAGCTTTGTTTCATTTTATTATTTAAGATAGCACTGTCTACTACCCTGTTTTTTATTTTTCTACACAAAATAAGCCCTAGTTTGTCCTAAAATCGGCAAAAACAGAAACTCCGAATTTTGTTACTTTCCTCAGAACGCCAATCACTTCATATCAAGTTGGCCAGTGATGTGCCGTGAAAGGTTGATTTCACCATTGAAATATTTATAAATACAGAAAGTTACGGATATCGAAAACAATTTGAGGTCAATAAAATATGAACTTAGTTATCTACTTCATTACAAAGGATAGTAGATGAATTTCGACCTTCAGGTAGATGCCGATACGTAATTATAAAGTTGTTACCAATTCTTGTCGATAGTTATTTTCCCATCACTACAAAACAATTGGTCGTCTATGCCCCTGTGCGCCACCGAGTGCCACGAACTACTATAGAAGTTGGTCAGTGACGTCATAGGCGTGCGACTGTCAAGGTCACTTTGGCATGGTGCAGCACAAAATCGGATTCGCGCGCACGCATCTTTCTTTCTTTCACTTGATAACAAATAGAAAAATGATGAAGAACTTGATTCGGACAACCTTCTTAAAATTTTGCAAGGTGTGGAGTCGGACTCGGGAGTATTTTGTGGAGAACATTGAACCAGAAGATAATTCCATTTCAAAAAACACTTTAAAAACAATTAAAAATTCTGCCACTTATATACCTACGGTAAAAAACGTTGCCTGAAGTTATTAAAAAAACACAGGAATAAACAAAAATAGAAGAAAGAAAGACCATAGACCCCATCCCTGATCAGAATCGAATTCAACGTGCCCTCAGTGCCAATAACTTGATATGAAGTTAAAGAATGAGATCATGAAACAAATAGAGATGTACCCCATTCCTTATAGTTCTAATTGAGTTATGTATTAGTTTCTTTGATACTCATAATTTATACTGTTTTTTCTTATTAATTAAGGATACTGTGAAATAAAACAAATCTGGAAATATTTAATCAGTTTTTATTTATATTCGTAAAATCAACTTTAAATCTTAACTTTACGCGTACAAATCTTATTCATCGAAATGACGATATCCCCATCACTACTGTTTACTGTATATTTAGTTATACATTTATAGCTTGGCGCTCGGTGAGGCATTGCGTTTTGTGTACGTTGGCGGCGAAAAGGTTAATCTACTTTTTGGGAGCAGTAGTGGCCAAATGAAAATAGTCCCGACTTACGAGTTGTAGGTCGCGGGTTCAAACCCAGCCAGACGCATTACTTTGTGTAATTTATTTAACCAACACTGCTCTCAAAGGAAACCGGCATGTCCAAGCAAAAATTCTAAGATATATGATATCCACCAATCCGCACAGGGCCCGCGTGGTGGATTACGACTAATTCCCTCTCCTAGAGAGGAGACCTGAGTGCCAGCAGTGGGAACATTACAAGGCGTTAATTCAAATGGCTACATTTATGATTGCAAAGCAAGTTTCCAATGAAAACCCATATTTTGGTCATAATCTCCAGGTCCAACCGTCAACTGTGGCAACTTTACCGTATTTTTTTACATGTTTACTATTTACCACAACATAGAGCTAGATATTTAAACTTTTATTGATTTATTTTGTAAAAAATATGTGTCTCTTTCGGTTGAACCAATGAATTCTACTAAATCTCACATAGAATTGCTAAAAAAACCAAGAATATGAGCGAGGTAAAATTGACATAAATTTGGAAACTTTACCTAGCGTACAGTTTTTATCGAATGTGTGTTTCAAAGTGCATGCAATGTAAAGTTGCCAAAGGTCCAGGCGATAAAAAAGCGATGTATTTTAGTTTGAACTTATCATCTTCGTTTGAGTAACCACTACCAATACATAGGTAAAGTTGCCAACAGAAATTCAAAATTATCATAGAAATGTCCGCATGGCATCAGGGTTGTCGAAAAATAATACACATTAAAACTTTTTTTTTAATAATAAACTTTTATTTATGCATTACTTGGCGGTAAAAACTTAAGTACTTAGCGTAATTATAATCAAAACTAGGTACCTATTCGTTAAACAGTAGGCATGCAAAATTCAAGTCTTCTATTTCTTTGTTTGACGCTAAGTTTTGGAGGCATCTTGAATATAACATCTGTAATAAGATATCAGCCAAATTTGTTATCAACTTAATTATGTTACATCCCAATATTTCATGAACGAATAATAAAGTTAGTGCTTTGAACAGCTAAACGAAATTTTGAAGGGTTTCCCACATAAAACCAGATTAGTTATGCAAGTGAAATTTGACAACCCTAGTAATATATATAGGTAAAGTTGCCTTCATGCTGAGCTTGGTAACTTTACCTAACCTCAAATAACATTACCTTTTCGAATAACTCAGGAAATAGAAGATTCTTAGGATTTAATCACTGCGATATAGCTCCATGACAATATACCAAATACTATTTAATATACGCCTCTTACCTGCATTTTGATTTACTGTAGGAAACACCAATCTTTACACGAAGACGCTGCGCACAAAATTGACCGCATATAACGAAAAAGCACTCTATTTTAACAGTTAACGAAGTTGCTAGCCTAAAAAACTTATTGGGTTACCACAATGTATTACAAAATCTACTAATATCTGCGAAATAACATAAACTGCCACAGACAAAACAAAAAATAAGTTGAACAAGTATAGGGTATGCTTAGGTAAAGATACCTACGAAAAGTAAAGATGCCACAGTTGACGGTATTATGCTGTAAATAAGCACGGCCTCTCGCCCCGCCAAAGAGCGAAAGAAGTCATTGGATGATTTCCCACCTAAAAAAAAAAAATGCTGTGGATTCCCAGAGAATTTCACAAGTTATGAAATTAATGAAACTATTGTGAAATACATTTACATCACAATTGTGAAATATGACGCATAAAATCTTGCATTACACCATATTATTTTGATGTGATTTTGATCATCAATATTATAATTGTGGGGATCAGGCAAAAGTTTTATAAAAATCTATGAAATTCTCGACTTACAGTTTCCTGAAAAACTTTTGTAAGAATAGCGATAATAAGGAAATGATCGTCCATCGTCCACTAGGTAATCAATTCGATATTAGAACGGCTTCCGAAAAAAAAGAGCCTCTCATGGATGACACGCATAGCTGTATGGTGACATCACTAAGCAACGCCCTCTATCGTACTGCATCCGAAACCGTTGAGCTGACCTTGTCTGACTCATGCATGTTGTGTAGATAGTGTAGGCGACGTATTTTTCTCAATCTACCACACACGATCACTTTTACTGTCAGTTCCGCCTGAAGTGTAAAACATTAAATTGCTTCAAACTTGCGTTTGGTAGGAGCCACTAAATCAGCATGATCGGAAAGCATAGGCATATATAGGGGGAGGGGACGAGTGAGCCTTACTTAGTCCAGTATAGTCTAGCTCCAACCCCAAAATGTTGAGCTAACGATTAGAAACTCTATGATGACGGCTGACTTGAATTACTGATAACTTCATTCACGTAGGTAGGCCTCCCCTGAAAAACAACACTAAATAAGCCAATGATAGAAAATAGTTCTGAGTCAAGTAACACGATTAAAACTGACAAGTGCTGACACAGACTGAGCTTAGCCCACTAAACACTGTATGGTTCTTTCCTCAAAAGACCATCTCGGACACGAATTTGTATGGTTTTCATATGAATATGATGGCTAGCTACTGCCAGCGGCTTCGCCCGCGTGAAAGTAGGTTTCTCCATACAAAATTTGGACCTCTGTTTTACCCCCTTAAAAGTTGAATTTCTAAAAATCCCTTGTTAGTGCTCACCTACGTCATAAAAGGAAACCCTGTGCTAAATTTCACGTTCCTAGTCCCAGTAGTTTCGGCTGTGCGTTGATATGTCAGTCAGTCAGTCAGTTTCTCCTTTTATATATATAGAGAAGAATCAAGATAATGTCTAGAATACATAGTGACCTCTGAGCTTGCTTTGAAGACAGGCAATATCGTATTAGGGTCCTTTTTGTTTCTTACACAGTACCTACCTATACCGACCTACTAATCCATACTTCCATATAAATGTTAAAGTAACGAAGCCGCTGGCAGAAGCTAGTTTATTATATTATAAATACAAATGGTACGTTATATCATCATGGCGAGTGTGGGTTACCATTCACTTGTTCGTACATTTCCGATATAAAAGATACCTAACGACGCCGTCGTCGGTCAAGCAAAACTGACTGTCCGGAAAGCACATACGTGGATTCCCCTAATCTGTTGAGTACTTTTCGTGTTTGGAAGGTTTAAAAGTCGAAATTTGCGGTCTATTTTTCAGTATCCGATTGTCGGGTCTGGCGAGAGGAGGCTCTCGCCAGAGAGAACTGCTCGTAGTCTCTCCGTGTTAAGAAGTTGTTTACCAACACAGTTCAAAATGGTTTATTTTTATATTTATGCGAAAAATTTCTCCATCTCAACAAACGGAGTGGAACATTATCATCAAAATGGGCAAACTACTCTCCACCAGTTTGAAGATGAAGTTAGTCAAATTAATAGTGATAATACAGTAGAAGAAACGGAAATTGTTTATTTACATTGGGGAAACCGGTGTGAAGAAGTAAACAGAACAAAAGCTCGGAGGACGTACTGGGACCGCGTTGGAAAATACACAAATTCTATGCCGGAAACTATTATTGAATGGGTAAAAGAAAGTATTGATCCCGAAGAAGACACAATTAAATTGTTGTACATCATCACCGATGGGCAAATCAATAAGAAGAGCTTCCACAAATGTGTATCACTTAATAAAAATATTAATTATGAGAAGGTCGTGTTTCACGCGTTGAACGAGGACTTTAGTTGCATCGACTTATCGGTGACCGCGTCGTTTATTAGGAACCAGTGTGTAATTTATCGCAACAATATTCTAATGGAAGAAACTGATATTTCCGTAGAGTTTGACTACGATAAAATTACCGTCGACAACTTTGCTAACGAAAAAGAAAGTCTGAAGTCTTACATCAAATTCAAGTTCTTAACTTCATGGAAAACCAATGCTAAATCTTTAGCCGAAATTGAAAAACTGAAAAACTTGAAGAATAGACTGAACCCTGTGATTACAGAAAACTTTCCAGATACGATGGATAAAAATACATTTGTATGCGAGTTTAAGAATACAAAGTGGTACAAAAGTTTCAGCAATGCATCATACGAATTGAAAGTGGACATTGAGAAGTCGATTACTACTTTAATTAACTACATCGTCAATGATAAAAAATCTTATACCTTTGACGCTCTGAAGTTTGAAAACACATTCAGCAATGAAGTTCCCGAAGAACCGATCGAGGATATTAATTTTACAACTAATCAAGAAATTGAGTTTCCTGACATCATTTTGAACGACGAGAAAGGTATCCCTGTGATCTTATGCACAGAATTGAAACTCCTGGAAAAACTTATTTTCAAATCAACGGAATCGGCATCTTTCTCAAAATTTAAAGCCATGATGGAATGTCCCTTATTTCTAATAGACGATCCTGATCTCAATGAGTCATTAGGTTACTTCTATACATTAACTGTTTATAAACAATTGTTAGAGCAAAGAACAAAAATAGAGCCTCATACTCGGCGACCATTCCACGGCGGGTTAGTGCTGGTGGATACTGATGATTTTGATAGATACAACGATTATATTTTATCTGCCACATACTTCAACTGCAAAAAGGTGAAATACAACATTGGTTTATTTTACTTCGTGTTATGGAAAATTTGTGAGAAAAAACAATGGATGGACAAAAACGTAGTTACGCAGTTCAAAAAGTACGCTTTGAGGCGTGTCAGTACAACGAAGTGTATAATTGGACTGACATCTCTACCATTAGAACCTTTAGTGATTACTTCATTACCTACTGCTTTGTGGTACTGCATCGAGATGTCCACGCTCATCTTCAAAGACGATCCTGAACGTTTTTCTCACGAACGTTTGAGAATGTATTACGGCATTGCACATGTTATGGTTGAAATCTTGCTCAATCTGAACTACAAGTTAGACTTGGACACCATCAACGAGCGAAAGGATGTATTAAAGCAAATGATGATTCTAAAAAAAATTCCTTCACAAAAAGAAAAGGTTTTGTACATGGCAGAGCAAATTTTCAAAAAAGTTGACGGTTTCCTAGTCAGTGAAATTGAAAATTCGGCGAATGTGAAGAAACTAAATTATTTAAAGTTGAAGAACAAAGAAATTATACGAGACGACGTTATTACTGAAAAAGTGAATCTCGAGGAATACGTGCACTTCCTATATCGAACTGATGATTCTGCGGTTAATATTTGCGAAAAAACATATCGGCCCTTTTTCATGATCGATAAAAATGAATCTTTCTATCACAAATTGTACCAAAATGCTAATCAGGTTGTAGCCAATAATATTGAAGATAAGACTGTGCTATCATATGAATCTATTAATCAGTTGGATTTCAGTAAAATTCCGTCATTCTGTAATTTGTACCTACATTGTGTTAAAGACAATAATCAGTTTCCTACGTTAGACGAATTTAAGGAGTATATTTTGAAAAAGAAAAAGTTCACGAACAATTTAGTGACAATTTTCCCTGTTAACATTTGTAGCACAATTGAGTCAGTATTTAGAAGTTATGAAAATGTGATCAAGGATGTTAAACTCAAAGACTTTGTTGAAATTAGTAACAAGTATGTTCAACGGTTAGATCGAGTTAAGGGCGAGACTAATGTAGACTTTGAAAGTGATAATAAAATCAAGGAGTTTATTCTTAAAGAGGAACGTAGAGTCAATTTGAAAATAGTGAAATCAAAGAAAAGGAAGAAGCAAAAAAATGTTTCAATTAAATCGAAACCAAACTTAAAAGTTTTAGAACCTTTAAAAGGTAGTAGTAAAGCTCTGTGATATTGATTCTAGTTCTGTTATGTATTTATTCATGTACCTTTTTATGTTTTAATTAATACATTTTACTAAGTACACAATTATAATTTTTACGATTTTGTATACTCATTTATTTTTAGACTACCTACACTAGCTATCCCCCGCGGTTTCACCCGCCTCTTTGATTCCTGCTCCACCCTTATTGGTAGTAGCGTGATGTTCTATAGCGTATTGACTTCCTCGATAAATGAGCTAGATATCCAACAACAACACAAGATAGCTTCTAACGTTTTATAAGTGAAATAAACAACAAGTTTTTTATGTCACTTATAAAACGTTAGAAGCTAGTGCACGGATCCAAATTGGAGCTAGGTCATGTTGGACCTTGGTTGACCGATGGGTCATGTTAGACCTTGTTACTACAGGTCCGTCTGTTTACACCAGGACAGTCCTATAAGTACCGAAGATCCCGCAGGTAGGCCAATTTAGTGAATTCCCCACTTACAGTAGGTAAAACCTGCATAGTCCACCCACACCTAATTATAATCCTTTCGATCGAATTTCGATCACGGCGGCCAATGTCAACGGAGATCAGCTACGAATCTACAGGAGGTAGAGGTATATAGTGCGATTCGGACTCGCGCACTGACGGTTCCGTATAAACTTGAAAGGTAAATTGCGGCTTACGATTTATGACTAATTAAAAAAAACTACTTACTAGATCTCGTTCAAATCATTTTTCGGTGAAAGTTTGCACGATAATGTAATGTAAATCATATATTTTTTTAGTTTTACCATTCCCTTATTTTAGAAGTTACAGGGGGTGGATACACATTTTACCACTTTGGAAGTGTCTCTCGCGCAAACTATTCAGTTGAGAAAAAAATGATATTACAAACCTCAATATCATTTTTAAGGACCTATCCATACCCGACACGTATGGGTTTGATGAAAAAAAAATTTGACTTTTAGTAAGTATGGGGGAACCCCCAAAATTTATGGTTTTTTTCTTTTTGTGTGAAAATCTTAATGTGGTTCACAAAATAAATCTACTCACCAAGTTCTTATAGTTTCGGAAAAAAGTGGCTGTGACATACGGCCGGACAGACAGACAGACATAACGAATCCATAAGGGTTCTGTTTTTTGCCATTTGACTACGGAACCCTAAAAACACAGGTTCACTGTGATCATATAAAATCATAGTCCAATGGGATGGCAATTCGACCAGGGAGAGATCTGGCGCAGAAAGAATACATCGTAACACTTTTCCGACAAACTGTACCCTTGCAGCTTAAGCAGCTAAAAGGCATATAAAAACCGGGCGAGTAAGGAACCCAGTCCTAAAGGAGTCCGGAAGCCCGTAAAACGTTATTAAATTTAATATGACATTTATTTAATCTTTTAAATGGCACATTAGAAACACGACACGCGACGTCGTTCTACGTACAAATCAGGCGTGGTCCACGTGTGCGTCGGTCTAAAGTAGTTGTAGCAAGTCCCCCCACCACGTCTGTCTTTATGTTCGCGATGAACTCAAAAACTATTGAACCACGGAACGAATTTCATCCTCCGTGGGCCCAGCCAAATCAGGGTTGGATAACGAAGGTCCTCACGCCCTAGCCGACGTAATTCCGACCCCGACTACCAGCCATGGTAGACGCGGGCTTGCGGACGTCGAGCACTGGGTAGCTCGCCGTCCGGCTGTTCGGTAATTAACCGCACCGAGCCCAGTCGTTAACAGCGCGTAGTGATCCTCGCGCTCCTCAAAGAGATGTCAGCAAACCGTAGGGGCCCAGTGGGGCCGATGCCCGCTAGCTAGGACCGCGGAGAATTTCTGAAAGGGCAACCCGTAGTCCTAGTACGCAAAGGGTAATTGAAGGATACAGGTGTGGTTTTAGTCAGTAAAAGTCTGACACGCCCTCGCGCTCCACCCAGAGCGCGAGAAGTCATTTGGATGATTTCCCACCTTAAAAAAAAAAAAAAAAAATGCAGGGTTGGATGAAATTGCAGTTATCTTCGTATTTTTGGTCCGAAGACGTATTGACCAGACGACGGACTTTTCTCCGCGGCGAAGAAAAAAGTACGCTCTGCGAATAAAAAGTCCGCCGCAGATTTACCGCGAACTCAACGCACGCGGTATGTCGCTTGAAAAGCACGAAAAGGTCGCGAGGCCGCCTGAGGTGCAGAATGGCGGCCGCGCGTCGGTAGTTATAACCTAGCCAGCATAATGTACTGTTTAGCTAGCCACTGCCACTCCGGTGTGACTCGGCCCTAAAAGTGCCCGCCGCGTTGCTGCAATTATCAGACAGACCCCCACCGTGAGTCTGTCTGCGATAAACTCAAAAAGTACTGAACGGAGTTTTCATGGAAGAAGGTTAAATATGTCCTAAAGTTTCAATGATTTGTATAAAGATGGACACGACAACAACCGAGCTGGGGTGAGTCGCTAGTGTTACATAAGTGAAGAAAAACAAACAATAACTTTCTATATTTTATTTCCATTGAAAACAACAGTATCCTAATTCACTTTAATTAGCTGAATACAGAATCTAGCTGGAGTGAACAGGAAAACATAATTTGGAATGTAACGTGTCGTTACTGGGCTATTGTTTATTTACATCAACATAATTATATGTCACATCAGAAACAGCGAAGTTTCAAGCGATATCACACATAAATAGTAATATCTTGATTTACAACAGATTTCGATTATTATTATTAAATATAATTTGAACACATGTCAACAATTTGTGCACACAAAATTACTTTTTTTTTGTCTTTAGCTTTATCGTTTATACTGTGTTCGAAGCACCAAAAAATAAAGAAAAATGGCATCTATTAATAAATATAATAATTTAACTGCTCAGTACATTCTATGTTATTAACGATGAAAATATATACACAAGTTGTGTTCAGCATTACGGGCTGTTTACTTATGATTTAAACGCGTTTATATAATTTTGCACATGATCATAATACATGTATGTAATACATTATAATAAACTATTAACAACTTACTATTAAACAGTATTTTTATCTTACATGAATATCATGGTTGGAGTGCTGACTTGGGGTCGCATTCGTTGGATATTTCTGGCACGGAGATCTTGTGTAGCGCTTGAATGAGCAATTTCTCGCAATCGATATCTGACTATAGTTTTCAGAGGCATTGATGCAATCCTAGATTTTGTTTTCCCTAATTGCCGCATGTAATTATAATTATCAAATTTATGAATGTTTCCAACAATTAGTACCTAGCCTAGAATAGTCCGATATTGCAAAGTCCTCTGTAGTCCCGAGTTGCCCTCAGTTGGTCAGCCAAGCCCTACCCGTGCAGCTGGCGGCTCGCGGCGCCGCCTAGTGGCGCGAGTCCCTCGGGTAGAACTCGGCGAGGATGGAGGCGGGGATACGCTTCAACATCTCCTTGGGGAAGATACGCAGCAGCTGCCAGCCGATGTCCAGGGACTCGAACACTGTGCGGTTCTCGTAGTTACCCTGGAGACGACAAATGTTTAGGTGTTACTTATACATGTGTATAAATTCAATTAATAAATTTATAAGTTTAACATAACATGCTAAAACTGATGTAACTTTTTTTAGTGAGTTTTATGTAAATTTTAAGTTAAAAATTGGGAATAGTACAAGTAATACAAGATAATTTCACGTGTCAAACTAAGAAAGTTTGACATGTGAAATTATCTTGTCATTAATTTTATTTTGTACTTTTTGGAAGAATAAATTATTATTATTATTATTTTATCATAAACACAAACTAGCCTCGCTCATTATCACCTTCCAAAATCAAGGACCCTTAGGGCACAAGATATCCTTTTTAAAATAAAAAATATAAGACATTCATAATTTTTCTATCTACAACCCATTTTCTACCCCTTTCGAATTTTCAAATACCCTCCTTATCTCTTGTGCAAAATTTTACACTTCTAATCCCAACTGCTTTCGGCTGTAAATCTTTTTTGAGAAAATGAACTTGTACATAATTTTTTTTTTTTTGTTGTAAAGCTTCTATGACATCCCTCGCTCTTGGGCGGAGCGGGATATAGTGTCAAACTTTTACTGACTAAAAACCCACCCCTGTTCCTTCGTTGGCTTTCGTACCAAGGCCGAGTCTACCTTTCAGAATCAGACCCTTGGCCCCAGTAGGCTTCGACCCTGCTGAAGCCCCTACAGTTGCTGACATCTTGAAACGCGCGTGGAACAGTACGCGCCGTCGACGACTTGGGTTCGGTCCAGATCGTTACCAGACGGTCGGACGGCGCGCTACCCATTGATCGCCGTCCGCAAGCCCGCGCCTACAGTGGCCAGAAATCGGGATTGAATTGTACATACCTGGGAGATGAAGTTCCTCTCGAACTTGGTGAGGAACTCAAGGTAGAGCAGATCGTCAGGCGTCAGCGCCTCCTCTCCTACGACGGCCTTCATGGCCTGCACGTCCTTACCGATGGCGTAGCAAGCGTACTGCAAGCAAACACAAACATTACATAACCAATATAATTTTGTTAAAAAAGTTATTGGATTTTTTCACGTTTTCCTTACTTGCCAGTGACCTCGCTGGCTTTATCACATATTGTTGGCCTAATTATCAGAATGCGACAATGCGTAACACTTTCTGGATTAACTTTACAGGAGCAAGTAAGAGCTGTTTATTTTTACAGTACACCAGAATTATTTGAATGCAATAATGAAACTATACTCCATTTGTTTAGGTAGTTATCTAAACGTAATAACGGACGGAAATATAGTAACCTTGTTGGTAGTTTTCGAGCCATTTGGGGTTCAAACTCTCGAATCGTGGGGTCCGAGTGCTCACAAATTATTTAAAGAACTTTCAAAACGCCTTGTTGACACTTCGCGTGACCCAAGGGCTGGCTTTTACAAAAATGCCAAACTAAAATGGAACTGGGCCGGTCACATCTGCCGCATGTCGCAGCAAAATTGGGCGAAGGCAACCACTGCCTGGATTCCGAACAGCAGGAGCCGGCGACGCGGTAGGCCCAGAAGGAGATGGCGTGACGATTTAGACTCTTACCTTAAGGATTGGCCAGAAGTGGCTAAGGATAGAAAGGAATGGAATAACGGATGGGAGGCCTTTGCCTGCAGTGGGACACAACGGGCTCATAATCATAATAATAATCTTAACAGATGGAGTATAGTAGTAAAAATGATCAATCAATTTAATAAATAGGCTAGGCTAATAGGTAGGCTTGAAAATACTTCACGAGTTACGCATTCTGATAATGAGGCCGTCGATATTTTGCTTCGCCCGCGTGCATGTTTTTCCAGACAAACTATGTACTCTCGTTTCATCCCCTTAGGGAGTGAATTTTGAAAAATCCTTTCTTTGTGCTCGCCTACATTACTAAAGAAAACCTTATGGAAAATTTCATGATTCTAGTCCGTGTTTTCGGCTGTACATTGATATGTCTGTCAGTCAGTTTCTCTTTTATAGATAGATTAACTTTGTCAATTTTTAACGTACATTTTGTCTCTCCTTTTCAGTAACAAAATAAAGTAACTTTAAATAAACATATCTTACCAGCTGGTTGGAGACGTCAGAGTGATCCTTGCGGGTCATGCCCTCTCCGATGGCCGACTTCATGAGACGGGACAAGGAAGGCAGCACGTTGACCGGAGGGTAGATCTGTCTGTTGTGGAGCTGACGGTCTACGTAGATCTGTACAGAGAACATGACAACATAAGCGTAACAAATTCCAACAGAACTGATATGAACTTGATACACAGAGATATATGGCGTCCATTACACGGTTATGCAGGCGTCAATAAATTCCATCAATCATGAATGATGTTTGAATGACGGAATTTTATCGCCGTTAGTTTTTCGTCGTGCAAACGTCAATCGTTAGTCGGTATGTTTTTCGTCAATCAAAAAATTTACTGTGGCAAAACTGACAACAAAACCTATCGTGTAACCTATGTTTTAGAACGAGCAATTAGCATAATTTTTCCAACTGACTGACTTCTCGACAATTCAGAAGTGCCTGTAAATGGTTTATTTGAAATAAATGCTTTGAATCTAATAATAAATAAAAGATCTGTAGGATTGTTCGAAAGATTGATTGCGGCCCAGGATCGTAAATGGCAACTGAAGGAACAGTGGGTTGTAGTCAGTAAAACATTGACACTCTCTCGCTCCACCCAGAGCGGGAAGAACAGACAACTTTACAAAGGAGTTCTTCAGATGTATCGGCTATTTCTTTTTATCTCTAATGACCACACCCATCTTCAGATACCTGTCCTTCTACACAGATAACCCAGCACCACACGGTTACCGCCTCAAATGTGTACGCGCCAATAAAAGTTCTATGGACTACCAATTTTGGCGCGGTTTTTTTCCGCTAGCTATTCTGTAACGGCCCACGCTGAACACACGCATTTTGCGTGTGGTCACGGCATTATGCTGAGCATTCGGCCGTTTTGCGCGGATGCGGCGCATTTTTTTATTTTCACGTAATATAATTTGTTACTTAGTTCTAAATTTGCGCCTTGTTCCGCCAAATAAAATGTTTTTGTTTCTTTCTTTTTAACTAGTCGCGGTTTTAAAATAAGTCGCAGGAAAAAACCGTTAGTGCAGCCGCTTCCATTAGTTTACTTACAAAATAAGGCGGTTAAAATCCCTGGTGGTTTAGCCGTAGTGCGGCCTAAGCTTATTTGGGGTCAGCGCAAAGCGGTTTTTTCTTCTTCCATTCTGTCCTGTCACCCATCACACTATCACTAACTCCATTTTCTTTCATTCCACTCCTGACATAATCTATCCATCTTTTCTCTAGCCTCCATCCATCTACAAGTATGTATAATGTATATAAAATCGCGTCTTACCTGTCCCTCAGTAATATAACCCGTCAAGTCAGGAATAGGATGGGTGATATCGTCGTTGGGCATAGTAAGAATGGGGATCTGAGTGATGGAGCCGTTCCTGCCTTCTACACGTCCAGCGCGCTCGTAGATGGTGGCCAAATCGGTGTACATGTAACCTGGGGAGATTTATTATTTTGTTGGTAATCATCATAAGATTGAAGTCTCAGATACATTAGAGGACAAAATGTCCCCTAATATGGCCCCATGCCCCGCATCACGTGAATGTGTCGCAAAATATTGGTAGGCAAGTTGCGGAACACTGAGCAACATTGCAGCGTCACTTCCATCATCATCATTTAGCCAAAAGACCGACTGTTGGACATAGGCGTCCCCCAAATGTCGCCATAATGACTGGTCCTGTGCGTTTCGAATCCAACGGATTCCCTTCGACCCTAACCAGGTCATCGGTTCACCTTGTGGGAGGCTTTCCAACGCTGCGTCTTCCAGTACGTGGTCGCCACTCCAGAACCTTTCACGTCACGTTTTAGCGTCACTTAGATAGGGACATATTGTCCTTATTTATCTGAGAATTTATTATAAATACATGTATCATAATCAACACACATACTGAAATTAGGATGTTCAGATCTGCTATTGAATCAACGTCAGCTGTATTTAAAATAGGTAATTTATTTATATGTGCACTGCTAGCTTAAACTTCCAAGCCTCTTGTGGTTCTCGCGTCCCAATCTCCACCATGTTTTCATAATAGTAGGAGCGACAGGGTGTTACCTGGGAAACCTCGTCGTCCGGGTACCTCCTCACGAGCGGCTGACACCTCACGCAGAGCCTCGGCGTATGAGGACATGTCGGTCAAGATGACCAACACGTGTTTCTGTAAAACGAAGACGGTTATAGAAAACTAGCTAATTTAGTATCACACATACATAGCATATAGCACTATAGTATAATCAGCCTTTTAATGTTCCCACTGCTGAGACTCAGGCCTCCTCTCTAGGAGAGAGAATAGACCGTAATCCATCACGCGGGCCCAGTGCGGATTGGTGAACGTCACATGTCTTCGAATTTTTGGTTCTAGGACATGCCGGTTTCCTCACGATGTTTTCCTTCTCCGTTTTGAGAGCAGTGGTGATGAAATAAATTACACAAAGTAATGCGCCTGGCTGGGTTTGAACCCGCGACCTACAACTCGTAAGTCGGGGCCATTACCACTGGGCCATTACTGCTCTCATTCATAGCACTATCTGGAAAATAGGAAATATTTCGACGAAATGGTTATAGAGTTCAGAAGTATCACAGACTATGTGTGGCGGGAAAAAGACTACTACACCAGACTACTTTTCTGCAGTCTGTGCCCAAAAACCAGTAGCCAAATGGACCTATGCCATGACACAGACTATGAAAGTGGCTAAGTATTTAGTCACTTTCATGGCATAGTCTGTTTTGAATTGAAAGAATTGTACCAATCGACACAACAAAGTCTGTGTTAATTTGAACATACAATATCTGTCTGTTGTTTCAGAGATTAACCAGAACAAACGATCTGGTTAATCTCCGAAACGACTGATTTTGCCGAGACGTCCATTAATAGATAGCTGATGTTAGAAGGAGTAACTTAGGCTACTTTAATTTTGGACAAGAAATTAGGGCCACGCGCAACAAAAAACTTCTTGCGGGCCCCAGCTAGTATCAACTATGTCCCTCTAATAAATCTAATTAACACAATAAAATAATATCCCTTACCTCACACTGATAAGCCAAGAACTCGGCGGCAGTGAGCGCCAGACGCGGGGTAATGATTCTCTCAATGGTTGGGTCGTTGGCCAAGTTCAAGAACAGGCACACGTTCTCCATGGAACCGTTCTCCTCGAAGTCCTGCTTGAAGAACCTGGCCGTCTCCATGTTCACACCCATAGCGGCGAACACGATGGCGAAGTTGTCCTCGTGGTCGTCTATCACGGATTTGCCGGCCATCTGGTGGGGAAATTTTTAATGTGGTCAGTGAATCATGTGAAGGGTCAAACGGTCTGTTCTTTGTATGATACAGAAACTAAATATGAAGCAATAATAATGACAGGAAACTAGCGATGAATTTTAAATTACAAATCAAAATAGTGTCCTGTGGGATAATTGCGTGTTACACTAATTCATGGAATCGACGGCAATGTCTTATAATTTTGTCTCTTTCATCTTCCCTAGCCTCTTCTCAACTAACAATGGAGTATGTATAGTGTTCCCTACTAATTGAGTTGTACAGGTCTTGAAGGCAGTCGCTCCATGTACACCACGGGTATATTCAGCCGTGTCCGGTTAAACTGGAAGCCTTGGGGTCGGCTTATTTATTTATATATACTTTATTGTACACCAAGATAATAAATGATATATATGAGCCTTATATCAAAAAACATACAATTTTGGCGGCCTTATCGCATTCCGCGATCTCTTCCAGGCAACCTGGTATAGAAAGAGATTGTCTGGACATTAAATGGGGTTGCACTTGGTGCATTACAAAATCTTAACGGATACAGATGGAGTATGTAATAACATAGAAAGAATATAGCTTATAACAATAATGGTGCATTATTTTCTATACAAATAAAACGTTGCAGAAATGCTTCTCACCTTGACAAGTCCAGCCTGTCGACAGATCTGGGCGGCAATTTCGTTGTGGGGCAAACCGGCGGCCGAGAAGATGGGGATCTTCTGACCACGAGCGATGGAGTTCATCACGTCAATGGCAGAGATACCTGTGAACCACCACATTGTTTACTTACACTACGTAACCAGAGCAGAAATGCTGCAATCGAGTCTCAAACTTAATCCAAATCAAATCCTGAATTGTGAAATAATGTAGAACCTCTTTCTTAAATTCAATGCCTCTTTAGAGGGTCTAGAACTGGCACATGATAAATAAAAATATACTAATTCGGCTTTTAAAAAGTTGATTGTTAGGATTAGGACGGCTGTCAAGCCTAGAGTCGAATAAATCCTATAAGTTTAACACGCCTAGACCTTTCTTTTATCTCCAGTCCTAACAATATTTTTTATTGATGATGATCAAGAATCTTTTTCAATTGCCATAGCGACGGAGTCGAGTGGAAGTCCTCTAAAGTGACTTGGAATATGGTCATTTATCTGCATTAAAAACGAATCTCTATTTCCTTTGGTGAGATAACTAGAACTCGAGAACGACCTATCTATGAGAACGATATTATCGATTTGATTCATCTTTTTTTTTTAATTTTCTAATACTTTGTAAAAAGTGTTCTTACGGAAAGAAAAATGGAAAATTTAACTAGTATAAATTCCTCAAGTGTTTGTCAGAATATTCATTGTTAAAACACAGGACAATGTCTATCGGTTCAACTAGTTGGTAATAATTACTATTTCTTGTGGTAGCCATACATGTTAGGGTGTACCTGACGGATTTGCCTGTACAGTTGAGTTTTACAGGTTAACCAGAGCGCGTATGTTGCACAACTTGTACAACCACTGTACACGCAACAAAAAAAAAAATTGAATTTCGATATTATTTGCCCGTGGGTATACCTGTGCAGTTTAACTGTACAGGCAAAACTGAGCGTGTGTGATGGTCGCCTGCACAGGCGTCAGTTGTGCGGTGACTGCGAGAGGTAAACCGATCAGCGCTATAGCATCGAGATCTGCTGCCGGGGCCATGGCTTCAACTGAGTGTTTGTACGGGTTTACCACTACTTGTATGTCCTCTACTCAGTTCAAGCTTACCTGACAGGTGTAACTGTACAGGCAAACCTGTCAGGTACATCCTAACGTGTATGGCTACCCTTAAAGATTAAGATCTACAGTGAAATAACGTAACACAACACACCATCAATGGGTGTACAATATTCATAGTACTAAGTTCAATATTCATTACCCGATCAAAGTTTTCGAAAAGACGAAGTTTTAAAACATATACTAGAAACATATCAGCAATAGATTACTAATTTCAAATTGCTTCGGATTGTGTTTGCAAGTATGTTACGTAATATGAATGCTGGAGACTTGCCACTTGAAAATGTTGGTTTCCTCATTTAAAAGGGCAACTATCCAAACTTTCGATACATAGTAATTCGGTTGTAATCAGTGCAGAACCCTATAAATACATTTTTTTTATACCACTTATTTACATTTTATGTCGTCTTAATTTTTTTTTTATATCTTCGAGAGGTCTGAGTCCAAGCAGTGCGATCATTACAAGCCAGATTATTTTTATGACATGTTTTGTAGACAGAATTTGATTTTGCAACTAAAGTATCTCATTAACATCATTGCTATCAAACCTACACAAACACAGTGCCAGTGTGGAGCCCCTTCACAGGTTTAAAGCATGTCCTCCTTTCAGTCAGGATGCACAACCACCTACACCTTCCACGATTTATAACGAGGTCAACTGCAGAGCTCAGCCCCCCCAGTCAAGTTACAACCGTTTTTTTTTCGATTCTCTTTTCGTTGATCGCTTCGAGTCGGCCACGCCTCCTATTCCTTTGTTCTGACCACGTAACTGAGCGTTGAGATGACTTCAGAATAAAGGAATCGGAGGTGTGTCCTACTCGAGGCGATCGACGAAAAGAGAATCGAAACGAAACGGTTGTAACTTGGCTAGGGGGGGGGGGGGGGGCAGAGCTTGTTTCAGGTTAACGCGTTGGACACTTTTGTGTCGTTCAGCACTCCGATTGGCCCACTCCAAGCTCTTAACCAATCAGAGAAAAAAAAACGTGGCTAAACGTGGTAAACTTTTTGATCTCGTTAACGTAAAAAGAACCCGCAATCGGCGCACAGGTGGCTTCATATTTTTCGAACTAAATTTGAGTTAAGTCGACACGAAAGAAGATCGCATTTGAGGACAAGGCGGTGCTCCGCCCAAGCGGGGTACGCCTCCTTGCAGGAATCTCCCGTATTGTTTGCATTTCTTATAAGATTTATAGCATAATTTGAAAAAAAAAAAAGAAACAGGTTTCATGTCTAACTTTAATGTGCTTACCAGTTTGAATCATCTCCTCTGGGTAGATACGGGACCAGGGGTTAATGGGCTGGCCCTGGATGTCCAAGAAAGCCTCAGCCAGGATGGGGGGCCCCTTGTCGATGGGCTTACCCGATCCGTTGAACACACGACCTGGTGGAAAAGATAAGATTTATAATTCATGGAAAAAAAGCTTTTTGCACGTATAGAAATTGCAATTTTTTTAGATGGGAAAATCATGAATAATGCGCTATAGAGCGGAGCGTGAAGGCGTATCAGACTTTTAATGACTAAAACCCACGCCAATGTTCCTTCTTTGCCTTGCGTGCCAGGACCTCGGGTTTTCCTTTCAGAAGTGCACCCATGGCCCCAGTAGCTTTCGGACCTGCAGGGCCCCTACCGTTTTGCTGACATCTCTTTGATACACGCGTGGAACACTACGTGTCGTCGGCGACTCGGGCTTGGTCCAGACGGTTACGGACGGCGAGTTTTATTTAGGACCAGCGACCCGCCATAGTTCGCTTCGTAAGTTACAAATCATTGAAATTTTCTCTACTCTAATGCGCATGTATGCTGCATGCTTATGCATACAACTCAATTGAGTTGAATTGCTCAAATTGAGTTGAATTGCTCAAATTGAGTTGAATTGCTCAAATTGAGTTGAATTGCTCAAATTGAGTTGAATTGCTCAAATTGAGTTGTATGCATAATGCATAAGCAGCCTTTTTTTTAATGTTCCCACTGCTGGGACTCAGGCCTCCTCTCTAGGAGAAGGAATGGTAATCCACCACGCGGGTCCAGTGCTGGTTGGAATGTCACACGTCTTCGAATTTTTGGTTCCAGGCGACCTACAACTCGGTATGTCGGGGCCGTTACCACTGGGCCACCACTGCTCTACTTCCTTATGAATCACTCAAAATTAGTTCTGTAGTTTGACTTCATCGCGGACAGACAGACTGATGAGGTAGGGGGTTTTGTTTTATAACCATAATACGTAAGGGTGTCCGAATTTAGTTTTTCGCTTTTTTCTGCTTCCGATTACTCTTTGATTTATGTTGTTATATTAGCTACATAGAACTACGAGCGAAGAACAAGCATAGATGTTGAGTAACAAAGCAATCACTTGATAGTAATCACCTTATTAAGGAGGATGTATTGTTTACAAAATTATCTTTGAGTCATATTTAAGCTGCATTTTTAAGAATTAACCAATTAATCGACTTAGGTGGTTTTAGATTTTAACCAGTTCCTAGTGCAGGCAAATTGGCGGCGGCGACTTCTTGCGCGCTCCCTGGATCAGGCTATGGTCTGGCGCGAGATGAAATGGGAGATGAAAAGCGGTCACCTCCTTCTCCGAAGCAGTAATGCGAGCTAATGAGATATAGCCGCAAGAGTGAGGGAGCGGACTCCTATCGCCGCAGCGGCCACCACAAAAGATCCCCGAGCGTCCGGAGTCGCAGGGCTATTCCCGGAGCTTAGGGACGACAAGCAATAGGTAGCTCGCCGTCCGGCCGCCCGGTAAGGACCGAGCCCAAGTCACGTGAACCTCAGAGATGTCAGCAAAACCGTAGGGACGATGCTCGCTAGGACCGCGGGAATTTTCGAAACAGTTAACGCTGCCCTGGAACGCAAAGGGCAACTAAAAGACACAAGTCGGTCAGTAGAACTCTGACCCTCTCGCTTCAGCCTAGAGTGGGACAAGTCATTTGACAATTTTCTAACTAAAAAGAAAGTTTTAACTAGCGATATACTCATCAATGATTCAATAACCATCCTTTGTTACTCTAAAATGATCAAGTCCAAGGGAATATTATTTAACAAAGATGATAATGGATGACGCTTTGACAAAACTAGTGCAAGGGCAAAGAAACTGATTTAAATCAAATACATTTTGTAGTAACAGCCCTACCATGATGATTTAAAAGAGTGCCCATGGAGTTTCTTGCACGTTCTTCTCCATAGAGATCTACGCTTTGGAACATGCAATTTAGCTCCACTTGTTTTGTTTTTTGACTGACATTTTGACAATTCAAAAGTGCCTGTAATTGGTCTATTTGAAATAAACGTTTCTGATTTCTGACAAGCTCTTAACGCGATCCATTTGACGACCTAAACTGAACTGTTAAAGGGATGGAGCTATACACATACACCCACCTCACACATACACACACACATACCTCTTTCCCGCTCGCTTGACTGTCAGTTTAACACACGACGTGTTCAAATGTCAGTCGTAAGGCCCCAGTTGATGATTTACTCACCCAACATGTCTTCAGACACCGGGGTACGCAAGATATCGCCGGTAAACTCGCAGAGAGTATTCTTGGCGTCGATACCCGAGGTACCCTCGAATACCTGTACAACGGCCTTGGTGCCGCTGACCTCGAGCACCTGGGGAAAAGAACATAATATGTTTAAGCTTGAAGCTGGACTCACGTTTTTTTTCTTTTTATTTGATACAAACTAGTGCTTGACTGTGACCCCACCTAATGGTAAGCAGTGATGCAATCGTTGATCGTGAGGCGCACTAGTTTTAAGAGCCGATTCACTCTAGCCTTGAAGACACCTAAATTATAATCGGACGTGAAGACCGCTGCAGACAAATTATGTACAATCAATATTCAACATACCTGACCGGAGCGAAGGGTGCCATCTGCAAGTCTCAGTTGCACGATCTCAGAGAACTTGGGGAACTTCACTTCGTCCAAGATGACCAGGGGTCCGTTCACACCCGACACAGTTTTGTAAGCTAAACAAGAAATATTCATTTTAGTAATGAGGGTACATTTTCTGATAGGGTAGAATAGATGGAGGATTCTGTCAGATGATTTTTTTATTCATTCCGCTGGATTATTGCAAACACCGTGGAGTTTAATTGGCGGTTCTTCTCCTTAAGAAACGATCAATTGAAACCGTGAGCTAGCGTCTGGCGTTGCTTATTTTGAATTTTTCTGAATTTTTACCATGATTTTCGTTGTTGACAATTTTTCGAAGCGATCAAATTTTTATTTGTTTTATTATAAAATATTCTTTTCACTATCGAGATTATAATAACGCGAGTGTTATTATAAACTGACAGTGTTTGCAATAATCTGATGACATAGATATGACATGAAACTAAAAAAAGTCATGCTTTTTAAAGGGTTGTCTACATGAATTATTGGTATTAGCAAATGAAGAAACAGAAACTGAATAATCAACTATAAAATGCATGTCAAGTACCAATAAGACAATTGTGTCATACCGATCTTCTTAATATGAACAGAGTAGGTAGGTAGCTACAGAATAGTCCTTGGTTGGCCGACCGCCAGTCATGGCGGAAGATAACCTATTTTTTCTAGTCGATAATAGTAGAGGAACGTACGATCTCTGGGTATGCTTAACTTCTTCTCTTTAGTATGCTGCTGGCAGAATTTCTCAATTCCGCTCATTTGTTTTTAATATAGCTCATCTCTGAGAGATTATTTAATAAAGATTATGCAATAAATAATATAGGAGGTTGTCTTTGTACTGAGTAAATGAAGTTATGCCGTTTTTAGATGGTTTGTGGTGATGGTTTCATTTTAGTTTTTTTTCTTGGTTTTTTATGTTGGACCAGTAGTCCGACTAGGTTCTTGGTTTTTTATGATGGTTTGAATCGACGACCTACGAATCGTACGTCGTCGATTTAAACCCAGATCGGCGCTTTATTTGGTGTAATTTTTTTTATAGGTGTAATTTAAATTCGTATAAATAAATGTGTCAGTCTCATATGACGAGACTTAGCCTTAGCAACCACTACTAAGAAAATTTATCTTCAATCTTATCTATATCTTCTGGAAGAGACAGCAAACATCAATGGTAACAAAACCATTATGAGCTGGTCTCACATTCTATTAAAACTTCATACTACGCTAGGCCAGCTCAAAGTCAAACTGTTATCACCATTTCTTTACTACAGTTCCTACATAGAAACTAGACTTATGAGCCTACCACGGAACCCCATGCATGTGGTTGGTATTGAGTTTTGCGCAGGTAAAACCATGGTGAAGCTTGTGCGTGTGGTAGGCCCATTATAAAATAATGAATTTGAATCTACAAAATTAAAACATACTTTCAACAACATCAATTTTGTACATATCTCAATATCCTTTTTGCAATGATGACTGATGTGTGATGAATTTTGTGTGAAAAGTTACACAGTCAGCATTCCTTATAGAGTATTAAAACCACCTCTTTGGAAAATGTTGGCTGATAACCGTACACTGTGCTATGATGATGGTGATGATGATAAGGAGCTGGAATGAATGGACACGTAACGATGCGTGCACATGGCCTTGATGACTGTCTAACAGTTTGCGATGGGAAAAGGCCATTTACATGATAAAATGTACCCCAACACGACGCACAACGCTGTCAAATTGCAACATGTCCCCACGTCACGCGAATGCATTGTAAAATGTTGGGGGGCAAGTTGCTGGAGACTGGGCAACATTCCAACGTCACGTATATTGAGCTTTTCGCATCATATAGCCGGACATTTTGTCCCTAATGTATCTGAGACTTTATTATCTATCTATCTATTTTTAGGTTTCCGCACTTAGTCCTATGTGGACCATTGTACGTGTCGTATCGAGACTTTACTATTAATATACTCTAAGCTACAATAATCTATATGTATATCGTGGCCAGATCTTAGAAATTGATCACTTCATGGTATGGTCAAGTAAAACTGGTCAGATCATTTTAAATGTTAAAGTTTGATGATATTTCTATCCACATTTGGCTTACTTTCTTTAGACCTTTTATTATCATAGAAATCCTACATCAATGATTTGGCCAAACGAGGATTGACATTATCATCAAATATCAAATGTTAATTTTTAAATGATCTGGCCAGTTGTAGTTGACCATATCATGAAATGATCAATTTCTAAGATCTGGCCACAACATCTAAACTCATAGGTACTAATATAAAGTGTTAGCAACCATTATCTTATCATTATCATAAACTCAGCTGTATTGAAGTTGATTGATTTCTAACACTTTACATTGATTATTGTGCCATAAGTATTGATGTATTAAAAAATCATAAGTCTGTCTATAGGGTCGGCGAAGTAATGGCATGGTGCAGTTAGTAAAGTGGTTGAGCGATTGGGGAGTGCCGCCGGTTTGATTTCCACATGGAACACATATTTGTATGGCCTACAGATAGTTCTTCTTCTTTTCGATTCGATGGTAAGCTCGTCAAACTGTTTGGGCCCAATAGGTGGCTACATTAATAGCAGCATCGGTAGCACTCATCAAATCCTCCAGAGTGCAGGTGTATGGGCACTTGGGGCATTCTAATATGTGTGGCTCATGTTTTGAACAGGAGCACTGCAGTCACATTGAATATCCAACGGGTCTATAAAAGAGTTGATACAGATAGTTGATCTGGATCTGTGTATCATGTCAAAACATGTGTATGTATGTGAGTTTACATGAATTTGAACACACTCACAACACAGGAGGAGTATAGGACAACATTTATTCAAAAGAAAGAAATCATGACGATGAAGTAACATATCCACAAAAAGCCTCAAAATAGGTTCACATCACTGTGTCGAGGCACAGGATACATCAATCAAACAAATCAATACAAACCTATGTTATATCACATCTGCCGCAGGTGTTAGAACCAATCAAGTGCATTATATATCTATATCGACGGTTGTAAGGCTAATTGGTCTAAGCGACATTTTTACAAAAAAAAATTGAAATCTGACTCAATCGACGGAGAAAAATTAGCCGATTCTGAATATGTATATAACTCAATATTGGAAAAAATTTTGTTTAGATCAATTAGCCTTTCAACCGTTGATATCGTCAAAATCTTGTAAAAAAATTAAGTGAAATTTGGTGTTTCTAAAGATAAAAGAACTAGATTGACACTGGAAAATTGCAAGTAGTATTTCAAAATTTTTTTTAGATTAAGAGAATTATGCTTCCAAATTACTTCATCTCATCTTCACTCATAGTCTGATTGCAAGATTATGAATATAAAAAAAGAGAAATATATTTGAGTAACGTTATTGTGATGCGACACAATTTGCCTGCTGCGGTCTTCCCGTCACATTATAATTTTGACACTTTCAAGGCTAGTGTGAATAGGCTCATAGTTAACATTTTTTTTTTCTTATTATGGATAAGCTCATGTTTGATCACTATATCATCTGATGGTAAGCGATAATCAGGTTGATGATGGTGCACACTTGCCTATAAGTAACCTCACTCTCACTCTTGACTTAAAGATACCCAAATTGTAGGTATCAGGAAACACAGAGTACAGCAGACTACTGTGCTTCACCATCAATGATTGCATCACTGCTTACCATCAGGTGGGATTGCTATCAAGGACTAGTCGCTATCATAAAAAAAAAAATGTTGTGTTGCACTCTAATGCACTTGATAGTCTTCAACACCTTCTGATGCAGTTATGATATGACATTGGCTTATTGATTAGTTCAGTGTGGAATATTTCTTAATAATTTAGACATCTTGTCAGTTGTAAATTATGTCATTTTCAGAATTTTATAATAAACAATTGACTGTCTAGTGACTAGACAGTCAATTGTTTTGTCAATTGTTAACAATTAATTATGGACTAGACTCTAGTCCAGTGTAAAGGCTGATTTCTCTTTTATATTTAGATTAAATTTATTTATTCCCTTTTGGCAAATGTTGCAGTTTCACAGCTTTATGACCAACTACTGTATTCATTTGTCAGATACAAGTTAACTGATTATTGAAAAATGGGCTTTCCAGTTAGAA
Organism: Mythimna pallens; assembly: GCA_961205895.1. NCBI lineage: Eukaryota > Metazoa > Arthropoda > Insecta > Lepidoptera > Noctuidae > Mythimna > Mythimna pallens. The sequence goes on along the minus strand of OY540845.1, from coordinate 4,941,704 downwards.
ATCATTAACAGTTGGTCATTAAATTAAAAGCAGTACATACTTGAATTCGATTTTTAAACTTTTAGTTCACAAGATTTATGTGAAGGTTACATTGCACTTCAGAAAGAATTAAAAAATCTATAGGTTACATTCCATAAACAAGATCAGCTGACTACCCATGTTTTATTCTATTGAGATTACTGTAAATTAAAAGTTTGAAGTGGCAATATGATCATATGACTACATAAGATAGATATATAATCATGCATCATTTGGTACAAGGATCACTATGCAAACCTGATGTATGTGCACTAATGTGTAACTTATGGACTAAAGAATAGACTAAGGAGTAACTACATATTATCTTTTTTCTTAAAAAGATAATATGTAGATAATATGTAGATGTGGATCATTTGTTCTGTGTCTGGGTGTAATTTATCTATTTATGTATGTATTTAGAAATATGTAAGTAGGTTTATCAGTTGTCTAGTACCCATAACACAAGCTCTGCTTAGCTTGGGACTAGACGGCGTTGTGTGATAGTTGTGGAATATTATTATTATATTATTATATTATATATTATATCCTTTAATATTCTATAGATTATTATCGAATTCTATATACATTATGGTCTTGTGACCAATATAATATACTTATCTTTTATATGAAAATCTAAGGGATTTTTTTTAATCTTGTGAGAAAATGGTCTTGCAATTGATTATGTCACATTTTACAGATAACATCCTCCTAGAAACTGAGAATTTAAATGTACTTAAGCAATGTACCTTTCCAAAGCAAATTGCCTAATTAGACCATTTGCTTAGAAAAGATCATAATGCTTTTAAAAGTCACAAATAGTGGTAATATTAGTAGTAATGCCTAGATATAGCGCTATTAGTACTCCAGAAGGCTGTTTCCTATTGTGGTAAATACGTAAAGTACCAATGATCAGGTGACAAAGTTAAAAATTAAGGACATGCCATGGCGACGTTCTTTCCCGATAGCAATTCACAGCATTTTATCGGATTAGACACTATAGAATAGCATAATTGCGCCTAACTATATATGTGACAAATCTATGATCAAGGGATATACGACCTCTCCAACATATCAGCCAATTTTCTTTTAATTGGCCTTTTTAAAGCTTAGATCTTTTGTACTTTTAAAATCAAGAACCACAGTCCATGTTATTGGAATTAGAGCTGCAAGACAACATCAAAGCGGCGTAACATAGTAACTCAGAAGTAAAATCGATATTTTCATAGACATGTCATACATTAGCCGAAATAGATGATAAAAATTCGGTGTACTCACTCAGACGGGGCTGGGATCTGAAGTCTCGGGATACAGCAAGGATATGTTCCTTAGACGCTTGCTGAGAGTCAATGGTTTTCTTCTTCAGCTTTGGTGATAGCCCCTTGGGTCCTAATCCTGATGACATTTTTAAGTTTTCACTTTTTGGCAGTCAGTTCAATAAAACAGCAAACTGCGCTGCCTCCTCGCCCGAAAACTGACGAATGGATGTATTGTCTATGTTGCTTCACGTGCCGTCACGTGACCTATCACAAGGCAAAAATTGCTCTATGGTAATATTATTTCCCCAAAAATCGATATTCTCCTAAGCTTTACCCTAAAACTGTTAAAAATATCTGTTTTTGCTGGGTGCGTCTAATATCATTTATAGTTATTTGGTAATTATCATTTCAACTACATTCACAAGTTATAATAAACGTGAGTTGTACCAACTGTTGATATAATTTCTTTACATATAAAATTTAAATACTCTAAAACTAATTTCATATAACGTTATTGGATTTATAGTTTATTTCATCGAAAATTATTAGGTTTAAAGTCTAACATATATATTGGTCGTAGCTGTATCGTATAACGGTATAACACACTGTTAGTATTACAAGTTGGCGCGGCGTATTGAAAAACGTTAGTATAATATAATGCGGCTGCGGATCCGCATTATATTAAGGTACCTCCATTCAGATTTCAATTCGGCTGAAATAAAGTACGCCGCAATGTATACGCACTTTTTTTTGCGTGGGAAATCATCCAATGACATCTCCCGCTCTTGGGTGGACGCGAGAGCGTATCAGAGTGTATACGCACTTTGCGTTTGTGAGAGTCGCGGGAATGCGGTGGATGCGAGACGCACAGGATCGATCGTTGTGGAGACGCTTGGGGGAGGCCTATGTCCAACAGTGGAAGTCTTTTGGCTGAAATGATGATGATGAAGTTAAAAATCACGCCTGGATTAGGCCAGGTTAGAATAGTAACCATTAGAACGCGATGGCGCGCGAACGAAGCGATCATGTAGGTTTGGTTAGGTTAGAACAGTGTCCATTAAAGCGCGAAGGTGAGCGAGCGTGCCGCGGCAGCGTCCACCGAGCACCAATGGATCCCCTTATGTTAATGAGTCATTTGAGTTAAGTTAATTAAAAGCCATTAAGATTTATAAAAAATCTTTTGTTCTTTCATATTAGATTATTATTATTATTTCATATGCTCATAAAAAATTAGAAATTTGAAAATTATATCATTCGTTTAGTATATTAACTGATCGTTATATCAAATTAAATTATAAAATCAGTTGTTATATCTTGTTAATATTAGATTTTGTAATTATACCATATATTATTTACCCAGTTTTGCTTTGACTATAAAATTGACTTATTAAAACTTTGACCACATTGATGCAAATCTTCAAGATGTAGTGATATGCAACTTCACGTGTCGACACGATTGATGATTCTAGTCGCATCGCATACTGCGGGATTCATTTCGCTTTGGCCAGAGCATGCAGGACTTCTAGAGGCCTACTTAGACAAAAATTATCAAGTTTTTTTTTCTTTTGATTCGTGCCTAGAAAACGTTAATGAGCTCACTAAGGAAAGTTTTCATCTACTATGATTTATTAGGTTTGGTTAATATACAGAGGTTTGCCGAAAAGAGTGGAAAGTTACGCAAATCTCCAGGTGTCGGGGTTTAATGAATTAAAAAGGGAGAATTTTCTGTTCCAAGTGTTGTGTCTGATCCGGGTAAATGCCCGATGATTGTAGTTGAACTGTTGTATATACTTTTAAATCGTGCGTATAATTTTAAAACCGCGATGTGGAATTGTGTGTCGTCAGATCTTTTTGTAGTGCCTATGTGGCAATCACGATCACGATTGGGATTAGATTGTTTAGAATGAAGAATAGGGATAGGCATAGGCATATTTTTAATCAAAATAGTACGTACACATCATAGGATTACTTCGGCTTTCATGAAGTCGCTAACAAAAGTAGTAGATAAAATTTAGTATTAAACGTGGAAAAAAAAGTTAATATATTTATGGTCTATTTCATAAATCTAACCTACTACCACTACTATGGGAAAAAAAAATTATGGCAGCCCGATTAGCCACTCACCCGCCAAGCCCGCGCGGCTAACTTTCCGTCAACCGCCAGCGCGCTCGCGTCTCTAAAATCTTTTTCTAACCACTTCCGACCTTGGCGATAAAAACACCTGTCGATCGCGAACGAGAAGTGATAGATCAAAATAAAAAATACAGTTGTAAAGCTGAATAGTTAGGAAAACTACTTATCTAAACTTCAAGACATATGACTTTAATACAAAACTAAAAAAAAAGTTTAAACTTGAAAAATAGTGACGAAAACTGATATTTCTCTATAAAAATGTTTATTTGATGAAAATCTTGTAATTATTTTTCCATTTTAAAAATATCAATATAAACTACATTAAATTTTCTTTCCAACAATACCAAAATGTTTTAATTTATTATATACGATCATGGATAAAATCTTAAAAGAAGTTAGCTACTCCCCGCTGATTTCGATGCGGACTCGCGCGCATTGTATATTGGAAACCTGTTGAACACAGTTAATTAAGTAACAAAATCTTTACGAAACTATTCGTTTTTCTCTACAATATTATTATAATGTATTAATTAAAAACTATTCTTCTGATTTCACACATTTTTAAGTCAAAATAAACACGTAGTTCTTTGTATTTAGGCTATCAACCGGCAGCCATTGCTCTTGTAGCAAACAATAACTATTTCAGAGGCGAAATATTGCAATTTTGGAATTCTAAAACAACTTAGCTTTAACATAATATTGTAGCACTATTCTTTACAATCATTTTGATGTATAATAGTATAAGATAATAACAAAAATACGACATATTTGTAGCACGAAACACACTGCACTTCACTTCGAAATCACGGTTTGTTTACAATTTTTTTTGTTGGTTATTCCGCTTGAATAGGGCTGCCAGCCGTGATTCAAACGTTGAAGGATTTCATAGAGAACAGCTCTATGAAACTATTTCCAAACACAAGACGCGTTAGTCGATTTTTCATGGCATTTTGTAACCTGTGTCATGCTGGGTACCATAGTACCAACTGGCGGACAACTCGTTTTTTTATCTGGGGACTATAGTCTCCGATGGCGCGTGAGTGGCTATGCTGCAGTGGGAGTTGCCAGGTGTAGGGTCGAATAATTTTTACGATTGGCGATGTGATCGATGTTGGCGACTGGTCTATGCCACCTCGGAAAATAATTGGATATTTTAGGCGATTTTAGTGACTAATGTTTTTTAGACTCGGACGACACTATCAGAGGAACAAGGAAAACGACTGGTAATAAAATGCGTGTTGCATCATTATTTTTGACTCTACTATCCAGAAAGAAGAGTAATATTTTGCAATTTGTTTTTTTTACGCGATATTCTCGTACTTACTGAAGTCTTACTCGTAAAATGCGTTCCAAATAAGAATAGGATCGATTGCCATGTTGTGACGTCACGTCATACTGTCAAATCGCAAGAAATTGCTCAAATTTAAGAACTCTGAGATGAGCAAAATTGAAGAACTGGATTCTAATTAAACTTTTTTTATTCACAGTTCGTAAATAAATTAAATTTTAGAATATTTATTGTTTTGCTCACCCTATTAATTCTTCGATTTGACAGTATGACGTGACGTCACAACATGGCAATCGATTCTATTATTAATTGGAACGCTTTGTATTGAGGAAAGGACGCCTAAAGAATTAATTAGAATCACCACATGATCTATAAATATCATGGAAAAGGACTATACATTAAATAAGGGAAACATACAGTAATAAATAACAATTGCCAGCAGCTACAAGCTTATTTTTGCAGGATATTGGAAATTGTTAACGGGCAAGCGTTATCTTCTTTTATTGTATATTTATAAAACAAGATAGTATGATCTCAAACCGCTGAAGATGATAACTTGAATTTCGGAAATTAGCTATAGTTTAAAAAACACTAAAAGCAAATAAGTATGCGTGAAATTTGCTGTCTAAAATTGAGATAGTTACATAACAGAAAATTCAAAATCTAAAGGACGTAATCGATATTTAGACAGTCTTAGTCGATGTCACGTAGTGTAATAAGGGTTAGACCGGTCTTACTCGGAACAAAAAATAAGTCTGCATATCGTGTGCTGAATATCGCGTAGTATGATAGGCCCTTTATTCAACCGATATTTTTTATGGCGTGAAATTTGCTGTCTAAAATTGAGATAGTTACATAACAGAAAATTCAAAATCTAAAGGACGTAATCGATATTTAGACAGTCTTAGTCGATGTCACGTAGTGTAATAAGGGTTAGACCGGTCTTACTCGGAACAAAAAATAAGTCTGCATATCGTGTGCTGAATATCGCGTAGTATGATAGGCCCTTTATTCAACCGATATTTTTTATGGGCCTCTACTAATGGGATTTGGAGGGGATTATTTTTTTTTAAGTTTTTTTTTTATGGAATTTATCTGTTTCCGCGTGGCGGGTCGCTTGTATGTTACGTTAAATTATTATGTGTATTTGATCTTGCTGTTTGCGTGAATGGGTGTTTTGCTTTACAGGGGCGCAGTATGTTTCTTTTAAGATTATGTAAGTTTTTGAGATGCTCTATACCTACTATCTACCCCATCTATCTATACTTATAAAAAATCTGTAGAAGTGAAAATTCTGAATATTGAAAGTATCAAAAAATAAATAGCAGGGGGTGTCACTAGACAGACACCGAACCCCAAAATATTATTTAAAAAATTTTTGTCTGTTTGTCTGTCTGTCTGTTTGTTTAGGCATCACTCAAAAACTACCATTTCGATTACGATGAAACTTAGTATTCGCGCGCCCGTAACGTATTCGTTGCGGACCCGCTCCGCTTTTAGGACGCTCGCAATCCGCTAGTATTATAAAGCTCTTAGGGTCCCAAACTGCGTTACGAGATCGCCCGCGCGGTCCCATACAACAGTGCTCCGTCGCGACTCGCCGCCCGAGCACCCATCGCGGGAAGCCGCGCCCCGCGCCCCTTTTGCTACATAATAATGCATTAACGTTCTCCATCGACACGACTTCATGCACACCAGTAAAGTTGAACTAGCGACACTGTGCAGTTAATAGTCCGGTTTTCGTGACGGGGACCGTTGCACATGACACACGCGCGACATCACGCGACGGGTGCATGTCGGCCCCTATGAGATCTCAGCAAAATGGACTGGCCCAGTAACTCCAAAAGAATTACCGTGGCCCTGGAACGCAAAAGTTAACTGAAGGAACACATTTCGGAACATTGGGATTTAGTAAAAGTCTGACACTTTTTTCGCCCCCACCCAGAGCAGAAGTTATTTGATGATTTTCTAAAATTTTTAAGTAAATTGCTAACTGAATTTTGAAAACAAAGTACCTACCTGCTGTCAGTGCCGTCTGTTGGCAAGAAATTGCAATTTTTACAATAGCTTTTTTTATGTCAATCGATTCTTTATTTTCGGTAGAACGAGAGGGAGTTTCAGACTTGTACTGACTAAAACCCATCTGTGTTCCCTTTACTTTTCAGGGCCATGGTCTTTCGACCAAGCTCGCAATAAATACGAGTCGCGGGAGAGGCATCGGTCCTAGTGAGCCACGGCCACAGAGGCGTAGCGTGGACCAATTTCCACGTGGGCGAAGCCGCATCAGCGAGGCCTTTTTCTTTTATAACTTCGTAAAATGTGAAATAAAAAAGCATTTTTTGCAACTGAATTAATTAGTTTAGTCATACTTATTTATAATATCTTTAAAATGTAAAACTTACAAGTTCATTTACTACCTAACCTATTTGTAATTTAATTTATCCGAGCTCACTAGCCATATATAAGCCAGTAAAGGCTTTTGTGGTTTTTAGTATTAAAAAAAAAAATGTATACTGCGATTTTGAACAAAAATAATAAAAAAAGACGTGCCGGTGTCGCAACCCAGTACACGACCACATTTTCGCTTACCCTAAGGTGAAAAAGTGGTCAACCGCGAGCCTATAAATTATAAAACCAAACCCTCGTACACGCGACGCCCCTTTGGGTGCGATCCGTGAGCGAAGGCCTATTTCGTCCACTTCTGCCCGGCCATTTGGTTGACATAATATGTCTTTAAGACCTGTATGGAACAAAACGCGACGTCGCATCGGTGGCGTCGACCTGGTCATGGTCCTTATCGGACTCTAGAATGAGGGTTGTCACCTCGTCACGCTGTCCGCCACCTCCTTTGCTTGCATTAGGCTGCGTTTCCACCAGAGATGTGCGAGGATGCGTAGCGAGGGATTTATTTGTAAGGAACCAATAGAATCGCTTCATTAACCTCGCCTCGGTCAGCACAGCTCTGGTGGAAACGGCTCAGCGGAGCTAGATTTTTGCGCATACAAAACAAGCAAGGGATGTGTGCGAGGGATGTATTCGAGGGATGTATGCGAGGGATGTGTTGCAAGGAATGTGTGCGAGGGATGTATTCGAGGGATGTGTGCGAGGGATGTGTTGCAAGGAATGTGTGCGAGGGATGTATTCGAGGGATGTGTGCGAGGGATGTGTTGCAAGGAATGTGTGCGAGGGATGTATTCGAGGAATGTGTGCGAGGGATGTATTCGAGGGATGTGTGCGAGGGATGTGTTGCAAGGAATGTGTGCGAGGGATGTATTCGAGGGATGTGTGCGAGGGATGTGTTGCAAGGAATGTGTGCGAGGGATGTATACAAGGGATGTGTGCGAGGGATGTGTTGCGAGGAATGTGTGCGAGGGATGTGTTGCGAGGAATGTGTGCGAGGGATGTGTTGCGAGGAATGTGTGCGAGGCATGTATTCGAGGGATGTGTGCGAGGGATGTGTTGCAAGGAATGTGTGCGAGGGATGTATTCGAGGGATGTGTGCGAGGGATGTGTTGCAAGGAATGTGTGCGAGGGATGTATTCGAGGAATGTGTGCGAGGGATGTATTCGAGGGATGTGTGCGAGGGATGTGTTGCAAGGAATGTGTGCGAGGGATGTATTCGAGGGATGTGTGCGAGGGATGTGTTGCAAGGAATGTGTGCGAGGGATGTATACAAGGGATGTGTGCGAGGGATGTGTTGCGAGGAATGTGTGCGAGGGATGTGTTGCGAGGAATGTGTGCGAGGGATGTATTCGAGGGATGTGTGCGAGGGATGTGTGCGAGGGATGTGTTGCAAGGAATGTGTGCGAGGGATGTATATAAGGGATGTGTGCGAGGGATGTGTTGCGAGGAATGTGTGCGAGGGATGTGTTGCGAGGAATGTGTGCGAGGGATGTGTTGCGAGGGATGTGTGCGAGGGATGTGTTGCGAGGAATGTGTGCGAGGGATGTGTTGCGAGGAATGTGTGCGAGGGATGTGTTGCGAGGAATGTGTGCGAGGGATGTGTGCGAGGGATGTGTTGCGAGGTTTGCGCATGCATACTGTACCAGCCAGTCTATAGACGGAGTTTGTTGGAAGTAGAAGTGCGCAGAATAAATATGGATAATTGGAAAAAGAAGCGCTAACGACAGCAAAGTGAGACGTGAGCGGCAGGCAGGCGTTCGCGTTACTTCGCTCTCACTACACCGCAACCCCGTCGACACATTTCACAGCTTCGCAACGCATCCTCGCACCACACATTAATGCGCATTTTCACAGCTCCGCTACACATCCTCGTAGGCACATTTACATCGCACAGCTTTGGTGGAAACCCCCACACATTTTCACAGCACAGCTAGACATGCTCGCACGACTCATTTCCATCGCACATTTCTGGTGGAAATGCAGCCTTACTGCTTTGCAGAAGGAGGCGACCGTTTCCTATTCTCTCTCGCTCCAAAATGTGTTTCTATCAAGCTAGACCGTAAAAACTAGTGGCATTGCTTTGTTTGTTCAATGTACCTCACGAATTAACTGAAAAGATCCAATGTCGGTACCTCAACTATTTTGATAGTAATTACAATTAATCGCCTCGTCCATCCAGCGGGGCCCTCCGTTATATTACGCTCAGAATACATAAAAATAATACTGATCGTGACTTGTACCAATGTACCTCTTGATTCATGTATTAACTCAAAGGGATCTTTAACAGAACAGGAGAAATTCAGCAAGAAAAAAATATCTATCCAGCGGGGCCCTTTGCAAGTGTTTATATGTGCAAAAAAGCACACCATTCTTATGCATTACCAATGTACCTGTGAGTTAATCACTATTTCGCGAGTGTTTTACATTAAAAGTAATCGTAATCGTAGCTTACCATAATACCCTCATTATGGAAAAACTACTTGGTAGAACTTATTTTCGATACCTATTTACAGACTACTTTATGAAGAAGTTTGATTTTATCTTCTACAAATTGATTTGGGGTTTGACGGAATGGTGCGACATCACGCGCGGACGGCGCCACCGGCGCGGGCGTTCGCTTGGGGAAGGGGAACAACTCTCTAGTTCCCCTTCCCCAAGCGAACGCCTCTAAAAAAGTGACCCGCTCTGGTTTCGCACGTGTGCAAATTATATGCACTAACCCTCCTCGTTGCTCGACAACCTGGATGTCTTCCTTAAGAATTTGAAACAGAAAGCGAGGAATCGTGATCGTTGGAAGGAATGTTGGGAGGTCTTTGTCAACCAGTGGGACAATACGGGCTAGCAAAAATAAAAGTTCCCTGTTTATCTCGCTTACTGTTAGTAAAAAACAAATCAAAATCCGTTGTGGTTAAAAAAGTAAGCGACGAAACAGGCAGAGGCAGGCAGCGAAGTTCTGTTCTACTATTTAAATTTTTCTAGAGTAAATAATGGCTCCTTGGAGAAATTCTCCGGGAGAATACAGTACCTACAGGAGGACCTCCTTTACCACATCCACAATTTGGACCACAATGCTTTTTGTGCTCGGCAGGATTCATTTTTATATTGTTTTATTAAAATTTTCTAATACACAGCAGACTCTAAAAATTCATCACTCATTTAGTAATTTTGTCTATGGATTTGATTCTTTTGAAGTTTTAAAATCTTCTTTTTAATCCACTTCAAAAAAAGAAAGAGGTTCTGAATTCAATTTTGTTTTATTCTTTACTAGCGTCCTGCCTCAGTTTCACACGAGTCGCATTACAAATCATTTAAATTTACGGCTTTTCTTTACTGTTTTATGTATTATACCTATCTTTCCTCATACATCATTCCGTATCTTGATGAAAATCGCATGAAAATCTGTTCAGCAGTTTTTGAGTTTATCTAGAACAGATAGACAGTCGCGTGGGGGTCTTCTTAGGATTACATACCTCAAAAAGAAAAAAAAGAAACCCTTATATAGGATCACTTCGTTGTCCGTCTGTCTGTCTGTCAAGACCCTTTATCTCGAAACCGTTGGAGGTATGGAGTTGTAATTAAAACCATATATAATACTTACGCAGGTTTGAGGTCCCTTGAAGTTGTGAAAAAATCAAATTTTTGACTAAACGAAAAAAAAAGTTACGGCCGTTTATGTCGCAAAAAACGTGTATCGTGTACACTCTCAAAGGAATATCAAAATTCATAGGGTACTTCGTTGACCCAGAATCCTGAAATTTTGAATGAAACAAGGTTTCATAGCCCAAGTATAGGAAAAAATCTGAAAACTGTAAATTTGTAGTTACGTCACAATTTTTCTTTTTTGCTGTTCGAAAAAAATCTTCGTATCTCAATTCGGGAATTGAACTTATTTCCATAGGTAAGTTTTTACGGAACCCTCAGTGCGCCTGACTCACACTTGCCCTGTTTTTATAATACGTAAGGTTATTTGTTTCCTCCCAACTGATATTTCTGAACCGATTTGGAATGCTCATTTTTTGACTAATATGACATTCTTGAAGACTGGTCTTAATTGATTTAAATCCAATGTTGATGACGGGATCCATGAGGAATTGAGGGATCTCCTCAATTATTATAGTTTAGTGTCTGTAGTGTGTTAGGAGTTTAGGTTCTTAGCTACTCCGAATGAAACACTACGTACTAACAATATAATAAATGTTTCTTTATTTATCAAAAAACAAACAATGTGCTGCGCTGACTTAGGTATAGCGATTTTTGTATTTTCATCGAGAAGCATTTGAGAAATCAAGCTTACGCCTTCAAAAAGCATCATTTGATAAAATGGAACTAGTCTAGGGTATACAAGTTTCTTGAATGGAACTGATAAAGACAATAGTTATTATAGCTCAGAAATTCACAGACATACAGAATTTGTTTGGATATATTTTTTAATTGATATAAACTATGCTTGACTGTGATCCTACCTGATGAGGTGCACCAGTTTATTAAGAGCCTGTTCACTTTACTCTTGAAGATACCATACCTGAATTACAATCGGACGGGAAGACCGCAACAGGCAAATTGTTTCAATACTTCTATGTCCACAGTATAAACGACAAGGCGAAATGCTTAGTCCGGACCGTAGAGGTTTCAACAACGTAAAGGTCGTCGCCGTTCGTCGGGTTGTCCCTTGGTAGTTTGGAGATAGATGAGGAACAGAGAGAGTCCCGCAAACCTCCGTTGAAAAGGGAGGATCCTCAGGCCTGATGATAGATGATTTCGGGCTGTTCTATATATTATGTTCTAATCGCGCGGAGAACTTTAATTGCGCGATAAAGAAATAGTTCTTAAGTGACGTCGTGATTTTTTATTTTTAAAATTTATTTTTTTATTTTACATTTTTTAGTTATTATATATAGTTAGTATAATCTAATATCACTATTTATTGACTCTATTTTAGGCGTACAATAATCACAAACCTATATTTAAATAAAATTGAATTGTCTGTTTGTATTATCAAAAAACATTTGTTTACTAAATGTATATCAAAGTGTATTCGATACCTATAACAAAAACGTAAACTTTGGCCCCCCTAGCCATGTTACAATCGTATCGTTCGCGCCGAACACCTCGAGTGCGCCACGCCTCCGATTCCTTTGTTCTGACGTCATCTCAACGCTCACTTACGTGGTCGCAACGGAAATGAAGAACAAGAATTCTCCGGAAGGTTTAGGAACCAAGAAAATACCAAAACTCAAAAGTGTAAAATAGAAAACTCTTCTCTCTCTATAAGTCTTCCAGAAAAAAAACAATAAAAAGTACTACTTAACTATATTATTTCGGAAATCCGTCTTTCTGCTTTTGTAAGTATTTTTGTGAAAAAATAATGCTCCATTTGCTCCATAGACAATTTCGAAACGACCTTTACCTTTTAATATCAAAAAGGATAGTTTATTGTTTACTGTAACTTCAAAAATTTGTCATCATTTACAGGGATTTTTTGAAAATGACAGACGCTAATAAAACTCTAGTGGTATTTACTTTATAAAAGAACGAGATTTGGAAGCTTTTTTAACAAAATGTCTGTGCGTAAATACGTGCCCAGTGTTGCAAGCCGAAACATCGATAGATTAGGAGCCGCGCTGTGTAGTGTAAAGTTGAATAGAAGTTACTTTACGTACACCCAATCACTATCACAGCCGTTGGCGGACAAGAAGCCTGAATGTGGATCTGCCTGCGAAGCGTTTGAGAAATATTTAAAATCCGGTGATAATACACACTAATTTGAATATTATTTGTTATGACAAACGTGTTCAGCATCGACTTTAATCCTTATCTGTGCTGTTTTGAGCAAAACGCTGTATTAGGGTTCCGTAGCCAGAATGGGAGGCGGTCACCTCCTTCTGTGAAGCAGTATTTTGCTCGCAGCAAAGAAAGTTGTAGAAAGCGTGAGGCGGAGACAGACTCACGTCCCGGACCCCGTCGCGCGCCGCCGTAGATGTTGTAGGGCGATTTCCTGTAGGTAAGCTTATGGACGACGAGCAACGCGTAGCTCGCCGTCCGGCCTTCCAATAAGGGCCAAGTCCGAGTCAACGGAGTGTTGTGGTCCTTGTGCGCCTTGAGGTGTCAGCAAACTAAAGGGGCCAAGAAGGTCCAATGTGTGGCAATGACATTACCTGTCACGCTACTTGTCACGTGACTTCTCCGCAGGTAATGTAATTGCCATTTATTTTGTACTTGACGTTTGGCGGGAACACTACCTTGCAGGGGCGCCGACTCCGTGGGTGCTTAGCGTCAGCGCCCACGGGCTAGTTCATTGCGCGTATAAAAATGACGGGGTAGGCGACAATTTCGAGTGTGTTGAGAAAATATGCTTCACAATGGCCACCTGCTGGTGTCTAGAGTGATCGCTACACTTGTTGGAGCTTAGGGCCCTCACCTGGCTTTCTTAAAGTATTATTTATTTTACCACCATAGAAACTTAGTTCAGTATAAGTCTATCGCATATTCTTTCATAATCCTTCCGACCCGATTCCAACTACCAATCCCAACGGAGATAACCCAGGTCATCATCATTTCTGTCGAAAGTCGTCCACTGTTGGACATAGGCCTCTCCAAGTGTCGCCACATCTACCAGTCTTGTGCGCCTCGCATCCATCGGATTCCCGCGAAACTCACCAGGTCATCGGTCCACCTTGTGGAAGGCCTTCCAACTCTGCGTCTTCCGGTACGTGGTCGCTACTCCAGAACCTTTTGGCCCCATCGATCTGTTCAGCGAGCAATGTGCCTTTCCCACTGCCACTTAAGTTGGCGGTTCTTCGACCTATGCCCATTATCGGAATCCTTGGTTCTCCTGCGAATATCTTCATTCCTAATGCGATCACGCAAGGAAACTCCGAGCCCTTTTGGTAACTTTAAGCCTTCTGGTGAGGCCGTTGTAAGCAACCACGTTTCAGAGCCATAAATCATCACTAGCAACACGCACCAGTCATAGATTTTTGTCTTGAGATACTGTGGTATGTTGGACGAGAAAATACCACGCATCTTCTCGAACGCTGGCCAGCCGAGTCGAATTCGACGATTGATCTCTTTTTTTTTTTATAAACTTACCCAATTGGACCGTCCGATAAATGAAATTTCCCTGCCTCACACCCCGCTTCAAGAGGATAGGTTTCGAGGTCTGGTCCTGAAGTCGGACTGACATTGTGGTGTTTTCGTGCAAACACTTCACAACTTCGATGTACCGACAGCAAATCTAGCACCTTTGGAGAGAGTGTGGTACAGCCCTACCAATCTTTATTATACACCAAAAAAAATACAGTAAGAGCTTAAAATTGGCGGTTTTAAAGTTTTACAATGAGTGGTGACCAACGAGACAACCTTTCATGTTGTCTTATCTATGTTGTATTCATTTATTTGTTACGCTATCAAAATATTTTTTAAGTTTAAAAATAAATCTAGAATTCTTTTCGGTTATAAAAGAATATCAAATTTTATGAGTTAGGGGTGCGAGTCGATACAGATTCGTTATTAGAAGAAAGGATTGAAAGGAATCAACCAGTATGAACCCTTCGCCCCTAACATGCTCTCCATCTTTCCAGGGCAAACAATTTTCGTACACGGTGCGGCTGCAACCCCTGTGCCTCTCCTTGATGCCATGACAACCGTCGGCATGAACGGCAAAATGAAAGATATCAAAGTCATCCACATGCACACTGAAAAAGAGGCTAAATACGTCGCCCCTGAATGTAAAGATACCTTCAGGTTAGTTAAAGTAAGAGGTTTTCTATTCAGGATCACCACTAAGCAGTGGTGTTGTCATTTGTCATAACTTGAAACATTTAGGGCTTGTGCACACCACATTTTTACAAACGCACCATTGAAGCGCGTTTGTAGCGATACAGACGCGATATGCACGCGAGTCAGACGCAGCCTGTAGACCTTTAACAGGATAAAAACGCGCCGTCGATGCAAGTTTCTAAAACGCGCGTCAACGGCGCATTTAAAAAACGTGGTTTGCTCCAGCCCTTAATCTTCATGTCTGGTTTGGTTAATTCAGACAGGTGAATTAACCAACCCAGACATGAAGATTACACGGTCGAACGAGCATCGGAATAACGTAGAGCGAGATGAAGTGTGGAGAACTAACTGCGGACGCCCTCTGGAGACAAAGGTCATTAAGTGCGGCGGTGACCTTGGGTGCGCCTCAATTCTAAAAACAAAAGAAATTAATATGTAAGATGATTAAACTATAGATACCATAATAATTCAACGTCGAAATAGTCACATAAAACCTAAGCAAGCAAGCCTATTCATAGCATCCATCATGCCCAGTGGCGTAGCTAGACGACCAACGGCTCTGAGGAAAAAAATATCTGGGGCCCCTTTTTTACTTGGGACATCATCAAATAATCTCTCCTGCTCTAGATAGAGCGGGAAGGAATGTCAGACTTTTACTTACTAAAAACGAATTGCCATGATTAAAGTAGTGTTGCAATCTATTCTATTTAGATTTCGAATTTCTCGGTAGTTAAATAAGAGGTTTACTAATGCGGTTTTGGGGACCCCGTCGAGCTTGGGGGCCCCGGGCACTACCCCCCCTTAGCCCTTCGGTAGCTGCGCCAGTGATCATGCTATAAAAACATGTACCTATATATTCGAAGATATTCAAGCTGTTATATTGAGTTACCCATCCACAGATCCATGTCTCTATTTATGGCCAAGAATGTCCGCAAGTCAGTGGCCGAGGGCCGTTCGGATAGCATCCCCGTGTTCCTGCAAGACATCCCCAAGCTGTTCCACAGGAAAATCATCAAACCCGACCTGTCTATTATTCAGGTGTGCTCAAAATTCTTTGTAATTTATCATTTGTCCAGCCTTTTACCAACTATGTCGGGATTGGCTTCCAGTCTACTGGCTAAATGCTACTATTACACGAAACAACTTTCTGTTAGGACTTCACAGCCCAATTATTATGTAATCCAAACTCTGAGCTTCTACTCAGAATCATAAGAGGACTACAATCTAAAGCGCTATCATTCTCGGACTGCATACAAAAGAAAGAGATGAGAGATACAATGCTTGTACCTAAATATGCATTTTAGCGATTTACTAAAAATCTACAGCCCCCCTAGCCATGTTACAATCGTTTCGTTCGCGCCGAACGCCTCGAGTAGGCCACGCGGAACGCCTCGAGTAGGCCACGAAGAACGTCTCGAGTAGGCCACGCCGAACGCCTCGAGTAGGCCACGCCGAACGCCTCGAGTAGGCCACGCCTCCGATTCCTTTGTTCTGACCACGTGACTGAGCTTTGAGATGACGTCAGAACAAAGGAATCGGAGGCGTGACCTACTCGAGGCGTTTCGGCGCGAACGATACGATTGTAACTTGGCTAGGGGGGCTGATTTGATTATAAAATGAATACACCTATCGGTAAAAAGTTGCTTGTAGAATAATCTGACAAACAATCAGAATGATTGCATGTGGGTATATTAGTCCGGTTTTTAATCGATACAAGTAATTTTTAGAGGTATCGTTGTGATTGTTTTCTATCGTACAACAAGCTGTATTATGTTTTGAACACACTATCTATCTAGCATTTATCCTAAAGAGTAACATATATAGATTTCTGATTCTGTTTAATGCAGTATATCATATACTTTTGCGCATTATAAAACTCGTGATTAGCTCTTATTTATTCCCTTTATTTCACTTATATAAACATATTCGTTACATTTTTAAATATTTCAAAAATAATTTTATTATTATTAGGGTAGTCAACATTACATGCATTGGGAGTTTACAGGATAGTTATAAAACTATATTCAAGTGCTGCAACACTTAGAGACAATTACAACATTACCACAACACATTGAAGTCCCTTTAAAAGCAAAACTCAGTAGCACTTTGTGGAGAACTTGAGGCTACTAGCCCAGAAATGCTGTCAAATAAATAACATAAAGTTATTCACTTATAAATATCTCTTTTCAGGTTTCTCCCCCTGACAGTCATGGTTACTGCAGCTTGGGAACGTCCGTCGATTGCGTGAGGGCTGCGCTAGTCAACTCCAAAGTTATTATCGGTAAAACATACAGGGTCGATTTTTAGATGAGGCAATAAGGGAAGAGTCAACCATAAACCTATGGTCTCTCTCACCAATCGCACCGTTTTCTATGGCGGCCATGTCGGACTTCTCTTAATTATTAGCAGCTTTGAAGCTTTATAACTTCATTTTTATTTATTTATTTATTTATTTATTTAAACTTCATGTACAGTAGTGGTATTTTTGATGAAGATATTTAAAAAAGAAACTGTCATATTTGTTTCATCATGATACATAGAACGACATAGGCGGGGAGGCCTATGTCGTTCTATGTGTCGCCATAATGAACGGTCCTGTGCGTCACGCATCCATCGGATTCCCACAACCGTTACCAAGTCATCGGTCCACCTTGTAGGAGGCCTTTCAACGCTACGTCTTCCGGTACGTGGTCACCATTGCAGAACCTTTCGGCCCCAACGGCCATCCGTTCTACGAGCAATGTGCCTTGCCCATTGCCACTTAATCGGTCGGTGAGCTTGGTTCCCTGCGGATGTCTTTATTCCTGATACGATCACGCAAGGAACCTCCGAGCATAGCCCTATTTGTTTACTAGAGCTAAAAATTATTGAAAATAGCAAATAAAAATTTTACATACATATTACCTATTCAACAATGATCAGGAATTTGCAGCACAAGTGAACAAAAACATGCCTCGAACATTCGCCGACGCGATTATCCACGAGTCGCACATCGACATGGCGGTAGAAGATAATACGCCCTTGGCTGAGCACGGTGCTGGCAAGGGTCTCGGTGCTGCAGAAGCAGCAATTGGAAAGCTTATTGGACAGAATCTGGTCGAAGATGGCGCAACACTGCAAATGGGTATGTACCTGCGTAGCTACATTTTATTAAGACCCCCATACATATCAGGGATGTAACGAAAGTAATTGACACCGAGGTCTCCCGGCGGTCCGCTCAATGGTGATACTTGGGCGTTTCTTCCGGCTGAATCCGGTGCAGGAACCTTTCGGACTTACCATGTCTAGTGGAGACTTGCGAGGCGAGGACGCCGGCCTCTCCAGTCACTCCACAAAGAGAGGACTTACCGCCATGATTATGGCGTGACCTGGGGCCGGCGGGCTTTTAGAAAACCTCATAGGTGCTCATGCTCATTTGATGACTTGAAAAAGTGACGAAGTATGAGAAGAGAAATGCACAGTGATCGACCGACAAATAAATAAATATCCTACTTACATACTGCGGAATAACGAAGGTACTACAAACACCCAGACCCAACACAAATATCTGTTTTATCAACAAATATTTGTGTTGGTGCGGGAATCGTACCCGCGACCCTTGCGTCTCAACCGGCGCTATAAACCACTGCGCTAAACGGGTCGTCGGGTAATGAAAACACGCCCATCCATAAAAGGCGATTACTGATCTGTTTCTTAATGTCTATTCTCAGGGGTGCTCGGCACCCACTGTTTATTTCTCATGGGTGCTCGGGGATCGAGTCGGTACCCCTGGGCGTGACCCACATATCCGCGGCGTGGCGTCATTAAGCGGACGTACGCTACGGTGCCGCATCATACCACGCGGTCCGGCGCCGATGCCACACCGTGGACGTGTGGCTAGACTCTAATGGCTTAACATTCAGAGGTACGGAGAGATCTCCATGCTTTACAAGACTGACTTTATTCATAGGTATTGGTAACATACCGGATGCAGTGCTGACATGTCTGAAGGATCACAAAGATCTCGGCATCCACTCGGAGATGTTCAGCGTCGGGGTTATCGAACTGGCGAAGCGTGGATGCATCACTAACAACAGGTAATTATTTTATCATTTCTACATAAATATGCAGCAGGTAGATTATTTTTTTTAGCAAATCCTACAATTATTGTAAGACTTTTATTTTCAGAAAACTGCTTGCGCCATGTAGGATTTATAAATATGTCCGGTAGATGTTTAAATTAAGATCTATTGATTCAGAGAAATCTTAACATTTATATAAAAACTCATGTTTTTTTTTTTAATTGATAGAATATTTTCTTTGCAAGGAATATTAATTATTAACACAACTAAAAGTTTTTCATTAGGAATTTCTCAGCAGCCCGGAGTTTGGTACTTTGTGGATGTGGATGGCATCCCCATAGTAGGTAATGACGGCATGGTAGGCGCAGCGGTTGAGCGATTGACTGCTAGTGGGTAGTAAGTTCGATTCCTGCACGGTACAAGTATTTGTGTGGCCTACAAATCCGTGTTTCGAATCTGAGTGTCTTGTGTATGTAAATTTACTTGTTTGTGAACGCACCAACGATACAGGAGTAAATTCTAGTGTGAGGCAACGATAAAAAAAACTGGGCAAGTGCGAGTCGGACTCGCGCTCTGAGGGTTCCGTAAACTTACCTATAAAAACAGTTTAATTCCCGAAACGAGTTACGAAGATTTTTCCGAATCGCAAAGAAAGTTTCTTTTTGTGACGTAACTACAAAAAGTTTTCATATTTTTTCCTATACTTGTGCTATGAGACCTTGCATCATGTCAAATTTTAGGATTCTAGGTCAATGGGAAGTACCCTATGAATTTTGATTCCTTAGGAGTATCGAAATACACGTTTTTTGTGACATAAACGGCCGTATTTTCTTTTTTCCTTAACTTACAAGCTTGATTTTTTCACAGCTTCAAGGGACCACAGACTTGAGAACATACTTAGTTTTAATTTAAACTCGATTCTTCCTCGCGTTCCAGAGATAAAGGGACAACAAAGTGATCAAAGTCAAAGTCAAAAAGTCAAAAGTTTTTATTTCACATAGGCCTACATGGGCACTTATAAAACGTCTGAAGCTAGTACACGGTTCCAAATTGGTCGTTTCCTATGGAGAAGAACCGGCAAGAAACTCCATGATCCTATAACGGTTCCGCTTTTTTCCTTTTGAGGTACGGACCCCAAAAAAAAGAAATGGTACTGCGCTTGATCTCCACTTGGTCATGTCAGATTGCCGTCTCATTCAACTATTAGAAGAAAGGAAGCCGGAAGAGTGAACTAGCGCTTGCGCATACACTGGTGCCCTTCATTATGTCCTGTATGCTTGGTTAATCTTCGTTGAGATTGACAACCAAAATATGGTTTAGAGGATGATTTAGTATCTAATAAAAATTTTATTAAAATTTTATTTGTTTATTCTAATTATCTTTTTTTGTCAGGAAGAAGTTGCATCGAGGCCGAATGGTAGTCAGTTTTCTAGTCGGAAACAAAGAGCTGTATGACTACGTCCACGACAACCCTTTCATTGGTTATTATCAATTTTTTTGGTTCATTTTGACATAGACTTGTAGTATTTTCTCGATTAGTGTGTTGCAAAGTCCATTCACTAGGGTTAAAGTAGTAAAAATCCTCACTGGTGGGGTTTATTGGAATACCAATAAACCCCACCAGTGAGGATTTTTACTTTTTTTTTTCAGAAAAGGATTTTTGGAAAATATGTAACAATCCCCACCAGATGTGGTTGTGATGCAGTGGCATTGCTATTATATCTGTTATTTGGCTATTATAGTCCCAAAGGGGCCGTATCAAAAATTATTGAGGGCTTTTTTACAAAGTAGGCTCTATTAGTACAGAACTGATAGCACACAGACAGTGAGATGGAGGTGCGATAGGCCACGACGAAGACAGCAAGTAAATATTGGACAAACTTGGTTGGGGTCGAGCACGAGCGTCATTCACGAATGTCTAAAAAAGTCTCCGAACTTGTCCAGCACTGTGATCCGAGTGCGCTAATGCAAGTGTAGTTTGGCCTAGTGAGTAAAATAAGTCCTAACCATTTACAATAAATTAATAAAATTGCAGAAATGATGGAGATTGACTACGTGAACAACACTCATATAATATCTCTACAACCGCGTATGACGGCCATCAACTCGTGCATCGAGGTCGACCTCACGGGACAAGTGTGCTCTGATTCTATTGGTAAAGTATAAAGCGGACTCCTTAACCTTGATGTTTGCCGTAAACACCGTAGTCATCCCCTAGCTTGGCAAACGTGTTAACAGTGCAATTACAATAACCAAGTCGTTTCAACCAGTAGCGAAGCTAGGTTTGGGTGAAGCGGCCCCTGGCCCACAGACTCGCACTTAAAGGGGCATCGAGCAAGGAACCCTTAAGAACCCGAGTTAAATTTCGTGTACCCATCTAATATATAGTGTATATTTATACTATGTTATTAAACTAACAGAATTGGAAGGTAACGATAATTTCATTCCCATCCCTTCTTTTTAAGGGGGGGAGATCATTGAATTATTTCTCCCGTTCAGGGTGGAGCGAGAGAGAGTATCCGAATTTTACTGACTAAGGCTCACATGTGTTCCTTCAGTTGTCCTCCAGGGTCACGGTAAAATCCCGCAGTCCTAGCAAGCATAGGGCCCTACTGGACGTCTTCAGTTTTGCTGACATCTCTTTGAGGAGTGCGTGGAACACAGCACGCTGGTGACTTGGGCTTGGTCCTTGCCGGTCGGCGAACTACCCATTCCTCGTCGTCCGGAAGCCCTCACCTTCGGTGGCCAGGAATTGTCCGGTGGCTCCTGACATCTGAGGCATCTCTAGCGGCGGCGGTTGCATGTCCTTTCCCTCACGTTTTCAGCTATTTCCTTCGCTCGGTTTACAGCTTCGCCGAATGTAATGACTGTTTCCCATTCCCTCTGGCGCAGTACCGTGGCCTGAACTGGTAAATCGCTGGACATGGCGATGCTCTACCTAAGCGGGGTAGACTTCCGCCGTATGCTTCACCATGTACTCCGAGTGATCCGCACAATGATAATACCAGGCGTTTCTACCCCACCGCAACCAAAACCGCCTCTGTAGCCACTTCTTAAGGAGGTACTAGGGTACTTACCGCCACAATTGTGGCATGCTGGGTTATGACAGTAGCTATCTCCATACCACCATGAGATCCCGCCGGAACTTTATCCGCAGTGCCACGAAATATGCCATTGCTTCGAATTTATTTATGAAAGAAAAAGACCTCGCTGATGCGCCTTCGCCTACGTCTCTAAATTAATCCACGCTTTAACTCAACTGATTCGGAATCGGTTAAACCAGTGGTGTAGCGTGGATGGCAAATAAAAATGATATTTAAATTTTCAGTGTACTTTTGCCACACTAACAAATAATAAAAACATATTTTGACTGACCTGTTGGTCTAGTGGTTAGTGGCCCTGACTGCTATGCCAGAGGTCGTGGGTTGGATACCCACGCAGGACATATGTTTGTGTGATGAGCACGATCATTTGTTGTGTCTGGGTGTAATTTATCTATATATGTATGTATTTAGAAATATATAAGTATGTTTATCAGTTGTCTAGTACCCACAACACAAGCTCTGCTTAGCTTGGGACTAGACGGCGTTGTGTGATAGTTGTGGAATATTATTATTATTATATTATTATTAATTATTTTCTTGAAACTAGGGACCCGCATGTTTTCCGGATTTGGTGGTCAAGTGGATTTTATCCGCGGATCGGCAGAAGCCGTAGATGGGCGAGGGAAGCCCATCATCGCGTTTGTTTCAGTGACCAAGAAGGGACACTCCAAAATCGTGCCTACGCTTAAAGTTGGTTAGTAAACTGCGCTGTTCTTGCTACTTGTTTTTTATTGAAGTAACTATAGAGCACGGAATGCCGCATCGGTAGCGCCTAGAGATGCGTCTCTAGGCGCTACTGATGCGGCATTCCGTGCAAAAATTGCGGTTGCTAAAATAATTCGAGTCCGCGCAATGGCGCTGAACAACACTTTCAGCTATTATAGTCATAGCCATCATCATTATCATCAGCCGAAAGAAGTTCACTGTTGGGCATAGACCTCCCCTAAGTATTGCCAAAACTACCGGTCTTGTTGTCTCGCATACATCTGACACACATTATATTTCTGTGCTCACATCGGTCCACCTTGTGAGAATTCTTCCAACGCTGCTTCTTTCGGTATGTGGTCGATACTCCAGATTCTTTTGGCTCCATCTAACATCTGTTTTCCAAACATTTTAATTTTTACGCCCGATCAGAGTTCTATCCAAAATGGAAATGTTCTGAATTCGGATGGACGAAGTTCGGAGCAGTACATGCTGGACCTACATTTCTCGAATACGAATCAGGTCCAGTACTGAATACAGCCTATTTTAGCTATATAAAATATTATTTTATATCTTGCAGGTGCTGGCGTCGTGACAACTCGCTGTCACGTACAGTATGTGGTAACCGAATACGGCATCGCCAACCTCTTCGGAAAGACGCTCCGGCAGAGAGCATACGAACTGATCAAGATCGCTCACCCCGACCATCGACAATCTTTAGAAAAGGCAGCATTTAAACGGCTCAAGTGCATGCCTTGCCCATAAATATTCAGTGTTACAGGCCTGAATCAATCGTGGGCATAATATCGTCTTCTGATATATTAGCGTCAATTTGCCGTGCGTTGATGCGCCATTAGCAACATACGCCTATGTTAAGTGAGCCTTAACCTAGGTGCAGAAGCCTAGTTCGTGTTGAACCACACAAACTTGAAGGTTTATAGGTATAACTGGCAGTTGAAAATATCTAATATATTGTCGTCTATAGTTCAAAGGTTGCCAAAACAATAAGGCTAAATGACGACGTTGGGCATATTGTGAACGATTTTTGAAGCTCATTATTTTACTATCTCACCAAATATTATTCACATAAATCGGGAACCTATTATTATTTTAAACTATGAGATATGTCTTAATTAATTTTACTGAATATGTCAGTAAAATTAATCTTTGATGCGAGTGTGGAACAGAACGCACCGTTGACCCGGACGGCTAGATGGCGAGCTACCCATTGCTCGCTGTGTTACAAATCATTTTTGGTTCCATGGTTCCATCTATAAATAGTTACCCTTACCCAGTATCTTTATCATATTTCATTCATGGTGGTCCTGAAGAAGGACGAAAAAGTTTTTTAATGGATTTAGAAGTTGTTTATAACTATTTAATTTGATATAATAACATTTATTTACACGTTATATATTTACGATTTGTAAGTGCTTTTTTTTATTTTATACGCAATAAAATATATAAGAACAATCCGAAAGTACTTATTTTTCATAAAAATGTTAATCTACCCTAAAATTTTAAGCGATATTTTAATTAACTCACTATTTCAAATTCATAAATAAATGGTTTACACAAGTATAGCTCTATGCCAGAGCAATGGTGTCCCAGTGGTATCAACCCCGACTTACGAGTTGTAGGTCGCGGGTTCAAACCCAACTAAGTGTGCATAACTTCAAGTAATTTATTTAATCGCCTTTGCTCCCAAAACGGGGAAGGAAAACATCGTGAGGAAATCGGCATATCCTAGAACCAAAAATTCGAAGACATGTGACATCCACCAATCCTCGATTGTGGTGCATTTTCTCTCTCTTAAGGTCTCTACACACCAATTCTTTTGCGTTTATCGTACCGGGGCTAGCCTGCCGGTAATAACCCGCCGGCTGAAACCGCCCCGGGCCGTCGGCGCCGCGGCGGCTTTGGTGTGTCGAGAGGCCTTTAGAGAGGAGGCCTGAGTTCTAGCAGTGGGAACATTATAGGGTTGATTATGCTTATGCGCTTTAACTAGTTACAGCGCAGTGTACTTAGTATCTACTATAGTTATGGTCAAGAACAGTCAGAATTAGGTGGATTGTAGGGTAATAGGTAATTTGATTAAGTTCAATAAACTGGAACGTCCAATTTTAGCAAATATGTAGGAAGGTACCATTTCCAATAGAAATATTATAGGGGAATTCGTCAAGGGAATAAAAGTTGAAACTTGCCGGGAATTCCTTTGGGTTTTTTAATATTTTTGATTTCCATTTTGATTGAATATTATATTGATTAACTTTGATTTTTTTAGATCATATAAAAACTCGACATTTTATCGAGTTTTAGAGATATTTTTTTTTTAAGTATTATTTATTTCTATTATGGAATTCTCAATTCGATGCTAATTTTAGTTGATAGCCTAGCCGGATAACGAAACGGCGACGTTCAACTAACAGGCTGAATAATTAGCTGCGTAATAAACATAAAATGAACTGACTGGTTCAGATCATGTAAAGAAAAAACTTAAGCGCCTATTACACTTCGCAGTTAAGTATGGTTTGAGACGTTCATAACTCAAAATACTCAATTCAAAAATCCGCCTTTAGTCTATGTAGCGTCACACACAAAGACTACGTCACACAAGAAAAAGAGCAACATATGCCAATGTCGTGTTAAGGAATGAAACAGAACGATGAGTTATATGGATATCGAGTGATGTACTTAATAGGCGCTTTAGGAGCACCTCCTACACGGTTAGGTTCGAAGGAGACTGTGACATAGGTATAGTAATTCCAAAGCCGTCACCCGATTTGTCTCGTTAGCTTATCATCAGGCATGATCGAGGTGAAGAGCAGGCACATATGGCGTAAAAAACTGTAATGCTAAAAATCTGTTGGACTATCGACAATTAATCGGACAAAATTATTGGTATTGTTCCACCACTATTTTCAGTTTACTTCAGTGTTGCCAAACTAGGCAATTTTTCGCCATTTTGGTAACTCAACGTACAGAATGTCAGAGCAATCTAAATAATCACTTGATCAGCAACTGGTCACCGTTGGCGTTTAGACTACCTTCGAAAAAAAAAATGCGATTTCAGGATTACACTGTTTAATAGAACACTGTCTGGAAAACGATAAAAACGACTTGTAACAAAAATGAGTTTTACTTATATTACTACTGGTACATATCGATACCTCCTAAGTATAATGAGTCAACTGACATTATAGTTATTTTATAGGAGAGTGATTTGAAGGCAAATCGTTTATATTTTAATGAAATCAAATTAATTCGAAATAAAGTAAATGTTTTTTTAATAAAAATTGTAAGCTCTTCCCCTTTGATATAAAATGATTTTGCTGATTTTTGTTTTTAAATGACATTTTATGTACATGACTGGGTATACGCCGGCGGGACTCAATAGTGAAATGGTTTAACTACCAGTTATATTCATGTACGTTGTCCATTAAAATCCATCGTTTACACCAAAATCACATGAAATATGATTGTCATTTTATTAATATAATTTTACTTTTGTTTGTTTTCGGGGTTGTCTGTCTCACTTAATAATAAAATGTTGAAATTATATCACTTGACTCATTATACTAGGAAAGTGCTTAGCAATGTTAACATTTCAAACCTCAACGTATACTGGACCAATGTAATTTACCGAGGTTTTTTATTAGTATTTTTTTTTGTAATACCTTACGATATGTGGGATTAATAAAAGCTAGGAAGAAGAACAAGAATCATAAACCAAAAACAACTCATTTTGAAGAATCACAATGTATTTTTCGCCATAATTAAGTAGGAATATCTTTTTAACATAATAGCTTTACTAAAAGCTACATGTAAACAAATCACTATTAAAAAAATATCAATGTTCCATCATTAAAGCTTCATAAAAAACAACAAACAATCGATTAAAATAAAAAACTAAAACAGGTACTTCTTTAGTAGGTCAATAAAAATAATAAGAACTAAAAATGGTAACTTACGTTAAACAATCATAAAAATTATAAAAATTAATAACGTAACAATCTAGGCATTTCTAATGCTCAAAAATAGTTATATGGTTTAACAAATTAGAAATCAGTCAGAATCACTGTCGTTAGATCCATTAGAATTAGTTGAAATCAATTAATTTATTTAAAAATAAATGAAATTCCTATTTTTCGCTATAATTAAGTACGAATTTCTTTTTAACATAGTAGCCTTACTAAAAGCTACAAGTAAAAACAAATCAACATTTAACAAGTTATCAATGTTCCATCATCAAAGTTTCATAAAAAAACAATAAACAATCAATCAAAATAAAAAACTAAAACTCTACTCTAACCTCTCTTCTACCCTCTTCTCTAGTACGTCAATAAAAATAATAAGTACTAAAAATGGTAACTTATGTTAAACAATATTAATAAAAATAATAGAAATTAATAACACAACAGTCTAGGCATTTCTAATGCTCAAAAAATATAAGGTTTAACAAATTAGAGATCAGTCAGAGTCGCTGTCGTTAGCTGCATTAGAGTTCGTTGAAATCAAATTATTAAAAAATAAATGATACTCCTTAGGAATTTCCAGTGTCTTACAAAGATCCATCAATTCTTTGTGCTTATTTTGGTCAATAGGAATGGGTGTCTGATAAGCTAAAGAAATATTATCTATATCAACATTTAACTCTCTTCGATTTCGTGTAGCTTTAGGTTTCTTTACACAATCTATCCACTTGTAAGCATCATCTTGGTAACTCGTTTTATAAAACAGCTTAAATGGATATTCCGCTTTAACTAGTACTTCCGTTACTTAAAGTCTTTAATTAAATCCTGAGACACTTCAGTAACTTTGTATGGCTTTTCATCAGATTTGGCAAATCTAAAACCTTTGATCAGGCGTATGAAGCATCTTATCTTTCGTCTGTCTTTCAATTAAAGCGTGCATACTGTCGCCTTAATTTTGAGTGTGACCCACTACTAGAAAGTGATGACTAATATCTATAACAAACTTCGAACTAGCTAACATATACATTAAGAATACAATTCTGTTTCTATTTTGGCCTCCACAGTTGTCTGACCAGAACCGGTAATCTTTGACACCATTACCCACCGTATAATAGTAACTTTACGAAACAGAATATTACCTAAAATTGCGTGCGCACTCGCCGCCATTCATCGTATACTGAGCCACAATAAACTTGTATCCCCTCACGCCCCGCGTACACTGGTACGATGTTATTTAGATCAGTTTACAATGTACGATTTTAACTGATGTTGAAATTGATTTAGTATACGTGAAATTATCTCGGTAATTATTGTTCTTTTTTATTTTTTTTTAACACAAACGTTAAGATCACGATTTATCATGTACGTTTATATAAAAATACCTAAATTTGTTAGTTGACTCAGTATACTTAGGGGGTATCGATATATTTGTATAAACTTTCCACAATATTAGGGTAAATAGAAAAATATCTAATAATTTTGTAAGTACCAAGAATAAGCTTTACATATAACGAACTAAAATTGACATTGGCTTGTAGTTTAGTGAAGGGCATTTCAATTTTCTTACTTTTAAATTCATTCCAATATTCTCCAACAAAACATTTAAAATTTTTGTTTTGAAAAAAAATAATACAACCGACTTCAAAGTAAAAAAAACACTGAAAAGTGCAAACTCGTCGGTTGTATTTATTTTTTTGTAAAAAGTTTTTTATTTTACACTTTTTAGTTATGGTAACACCACTAAAAAGTACCCCTCAGCCACACTTAAATACCTTATAGCCAGAGTGCATCTCATGACAATTCTAATAATCCCAAACACGGTTAGATTACATTAATTTATTACAGAGTTCCGGTGCCTAACTTCAGGCTTCATCATCAGATCAGTCGATATATTCCCCCTCTACTTTCAGTCAGTCATCGACTAGACGTATAAACAAAGCAATTTTACTTGTTACGACGGTTCTGCTGTGATCCTATGAGGAGTTCTGTTCCATATCTTCGAAGTTCATGATCAAATCATAGCAATATTTCTATGGGACTAATTCGGAAGCATAAACTTTCAATAAAAAAAAAATAATTCCAAATCGATCCACAATTGATCGAGAAATCGGTGAAACTAAATAATAAGAAAAAAAAAACATTCAACCGAACATATAACCTCCTACTTTTTGAAGTCGGTTAAAAATATCTCGCATATTCAGTGAATGGCAGTTTTAAAGCTGGTTTTTTTTTAGCGTACCGTTACTTAAATGGTACGCTCAAAAAAAACCACTGATTTTCAACAAATGTGTAACTGTCAACTGTGTAATGGTAGGCTATAATTTTAGACTACCTACTTATGCATTTTATTTAACTCAATTTAGGCTATTTGGGACGAAATCTCTTTTTAATATAATTTAACTTACGATCTTGCGGATCTGCCTCTGGTGGAATCAGTTAGCGACTTTTGATATTGAGTCTAGCGACTTGGAACGTGTGGAGTTGGCAACACTGTCTCTGTCTGTTCTTTTTAGCGATGGGCCAACTCATATTTTCGAAAACTCGAGTTACTGGAGTTGGAATGGTGGCTGACTCGAGTTGCAACTCGAGTAAATTCGACTCGGTTACCTGAGGCCCAGCTCGTTCGATCGAGTCATCTCGGTCAATCGAGTCAGTTCTGTCGGCAGTGATTGATGATCTGATTTGCGAACATCCTCGTTTTATATGATATTTAGAAAGATACCTATCGAACAAATCTCTTAGTAAAACTCCGGTGACGTTATCTATTATTATTATTATTTGGTAAGACACATTATCAGCTATTAGCTGATGCGTGTGTTTCATATAGTTTGGAGATTTATCATAGTTATCGAGATATTTTGGAAGTCCATAAAAGCCATAGAAACACTTTATCTCCAAATTTAATCATTTTATTTTTTCCATTGGATGTTTTTGGTTATGATTCAAATGTATTTTCTTTCATAAACTTAAAATTTAATACTGCTGCTGTCTGCCGCAGTTTCATCCGCGTTTTTGGTCACTGCTTCAGTCCCGTGGGTCGTAGCGTGATGTTATATATCTTCATATATTTGACTATCATAAACAATAATAATTATGATCGGAGTTAAAAAAAAGGTGATTCAAAAATTGTTTTATCTCGGGGTTCCAATTTTTTCACGAACGTTTATATTAGGTACTGTGAGATATTTCGGTAATATACCTAAATAACATATTCAAGTACCCTATTTGACTATATCGTATAGGGATCTATTAAACACATGTTTTTTGTATTAACACTATTTCCATAGAAATTGATAAAATAACTTAGAAACTTTATATCTCCCGATGTAGCATGTTCTATTTTTCTCAATGGGAAGTTACTTGACTAGAGTGCATTTTATTGGTAAAAGAAAATTCTACTATCACAAATTTTTATATATTTTATTTTCAAAAATTTACAAAATATTTTTTATCTCGCTGTCCAGCGAAAATAAAGACTTGTAATTTATGCACGACATTATATGTTTACTCTTCAATTCATTGTTAATTATAAATAAGGTGAGCGTTTGTTATTTTAGGAAATATCTATAAAAAAGTTTTTGACAAAGTTCATTGACCTTTCGAAATATATTTAAACTGATGTTTCCTATTACACTATATAACGATTATATCCATCGAAATCGACTATAAGAAGAGGATGTCTGTTTTTGAGGTGAAATAATACACTGTGCGGCCGAGTCAAATTAACTCGACTCGGACAGAATTTAATCGGATTTACAGGAGTTGATGTGTTATCGATACATTTGTAACTTGTACAACAGTGCAGTAGTATGTCATGTGGTGTGGGTGTTATTAAGTTAGCACAGCAAATTACAACGTTCAAACTTAAATAACAAATAATCCACTAGAATCGAATAATGTTCGTTGCTATCACACAAAAAGTAGGTACATAGTAATTGCGGCGAGTCCCAAGTATTTCGCTTGCTTTACACGAAAAAAATGCGGAACTATCGACTGACTCCCTTCTACCGACTTGATTCGCAACGCGACGTCTTGTTTTCAACCGTCTGCTGAACCACTACCGAGTTACTGACCCGCCGACCGAGTCAGCTCGTGTTGACTCTTCGTGGTTTGAATCGAATATCTCGATTAAAATAACTCGACTCGCCCGTCGCTAGCTCTACTCTACTATACCCAGTCCCAGTGGACGTGGTGGATTTTAGCTAGTGTGCGTGTGCGATCGAGTGGGTGGTGGAAACGCGGACGTTTTGTAAAATTTGATCAAATCAGACAAATAACAACACGGCCTGAACGACTAGTCTAATAAGATTTAAAGAATTATAAGTATTAATAAGTCTCGTCAAAATGTCAGTGTGTAAATTCGTGCCCAATGTGGCAAGCCGAAATTTCGGTAGATTAGGAGCCGCGCTGTGTAGTGCAAAGTTGAATAGAAGTTATTTTACGTACACCCAAGAATTGTCGCAGCCCCTGGATAGGAAGCCCGAAAATGTGACTGCAAAAGAGGCCTTTGAGAGACATTTAAAGTCCGGTAAGTAAATGTTTAATTTCTAACGGCGTTATCATGTTAACGAGTAACTTTTTCGGCTTTTATACTTATCTACTTGCATTAAATCAATGTTTTACGTGTTCAAAATAGAATTATGGTAATCAGTTCCGTTCAGAGCGAAACGTTTTATTTACGATCGACGCGGCGTTGTTAGGTGGCAGCGGTAAGTCCGAACCAAAATTATGAATTCAAATGAAGAAAATGTCACGTTGATATAAAAGAAATTGCATACAAAAGCAGACTCAACTCTGACTGATCCAGAAAGAAGCAGCCTCATACTACAAAATTAATTTATAATTATTGCTGGAGAGTTCCTACCAATTAAGAAATTAGGTTCTAGTTTTATATCATGCTAATAGCAGAGTTATGTCAACTTGCCACCAAATGCCATACCCAAGCAACAGTGCTTAATTAGAATTCAAAATTCGAACCTTCATAGTTTTTACTCGTCTTATGCTCCTTAGCGGCCAGCATTCAACCATAGTCTAATAAAAAAATTCTTTGTCATCCATGTAGTGAAACAACACTGGCCAAAAATAAAAAGACATGTAAAGACTGTTTTATCCTCCTTGGACTTTTTTAAAAGAAATAATAAGAAAGAGATTAATTTTACTATAAATTTAGTTTCTATTGGATAATACCAGAAAACAAATCAGTGTGAATCAGTGTGAACTTCATCACAGCAAGGTTAACATTTCAAAATCGTAATTTTTTGGGTAAAGTCTGTAACTTCAAAAATAATTCTATTGTAATAAATAAGCTAAAATATCTCAATAGAACATATCCCGTATCACTGGACAGGGGCTTCGCTAGGGGTCAATCAATAAACTATTGGCCTATTATTTAATGAAGAAGGTAACCAGTACAAAGTTCATTACAAATCATGTTTTATGCTACCTTGAACCTTAAATCTTTAGTGTTAACATACAATTTACTATGAAGTTCTTTTTATTAGTGTGTTTTGCACAGCTGGTATTTTTATAGACAATTTAATTTAACTAGCTGTTATCTTTGATTTCATTTGATCATAATTATTGTAGAAACTTTTTTATTTACTCAACTAAAGAGTAATTATTGCCTATCTTGAATCTTTGTGAACTGGTTTCTGCACTTATTTCCTGGTGGAAAATTGTGCATGCAATGATAAAATAAAGGTCCCCTCACATTTAGGATGCGTGAACTCTTTTTTAGGGTTCTGTACCTAGAGGGTGATACGGACCATTGTAAATGTTTTTTTGAAAGGATTCAGATGAAATTTGGCACACGGGTAGATGATGTCCTGGAATAGCATTAAATACTATACTCCATCTGTTTGGGTAATTAACTAAATGTAAACAATGTATAGCTATGTTGCTGCTAGCAGCAACTAGTATCAAATCAAACTGGCTAGTGAGTTTTATTTGATCCAAATGTAATAATTATATTGCAATAGGCATTGAGACAGTTGTGGATTATTTCTTCATATAAAATATTGTTAAAACTGTTTTGTGATGATATACCTGTATACCTGGCCATGTCTCACAAATGCACCCAGACAGGTAGGTGAAAATCGACTCTCATCGGACGTTGTTCGTGGGGCAAACTTGCCCAAGAGATTGCTAAAGACGGAGAGGTTTGGAAAGAGAAGGGTGAAGTCTTTGCCCAGCAGTGGGACACCATTAGACAAAAAAAAAAGTTAGCTGTTAAACCTTTCAAAGACCATAATTAGAGACACAACAGAAAGACAATGAGAGAATGAACGTTGTCTGTTTAGCTGATTACATTGTGGTTATAGTCGGGAACACAATGAACATCTACTGCATAATCAAATACCTATGTCTATAATCTGTAATCAAATCATTCATTTACTTTATTGTTACCTCTAACAAGCAAGAACTATGTTTAACAAGGTATAATATTATATGACATATTCAGATGTAATAAGTATACAATGTCATATATTTGAATGCCCTTGCTGTTGAGCACATAACCACTTAATTCATTAAACCCCAAGCGAAACGCTCATTGTCTTTCTATTGTGTCTTTAGTTACGGTACTCCAAAGGTTAAGGGTCTATTACACTACTCGATATACAGACTGTCATAGTGTATGTAGCGTCACACAAGAAAAGAGCAGCTTACGCCAATATCGTGTAAAGGAATGAGACAGAACGATGAGATAAACATAGACTAAGACTGTCTGAATATCAAGTGGTGTAATAGGCCCTTTAGTTTGAAAAGTATGAATTAGTATGGCTGCATCTAATTTTGTTGGTTGACTGCACGTATACAGTAAAACAAAGATAAGATTGAGTTATGTGTTCAAGTTCTATATTTCTTTGCACACTAATGAAAAAGATGTTTAGTAGGTATTTTTTTTATTTAGAACAGTGGTGTGTTCCTGCACTATTCTTCTTAAATAATGAAAAAAAAGACTGGTTTAGTTGAGGGGTATCACTAGTACAATAATTGGGAACAAAAAAAAACATTCAAAATAACTTTAATTTCAAAAGACAGTGTTTATGGTTTTATTTGTGCGTTCATGACTTCCGAAATCAATTTTTGTTGTACTCAAAATGAGAGACATGCCAAACGCGGGAAAATATTATGATGATTGACGATTTAAAAAAAAAATACGCAGCTACAAGTTGTATCATTTATGTTCCCTATTACCATAAGAACCCTTTTTAAATTGTTACTTTTTAGAATTGAGGTATCGTCAAATACGTAGTTAGGTCATAAATATTCGAAGTTAATTAAGTATGTAATTTATATATTTTGTCACTTCCGAAAAATGAATATTCTATGCAAAAAATAATTAAACATATTACTTTAGCTTTTAAAAAGCTAAAACAAGTTTTATGACTTCTGAGTATTTACGAGGGTCCATGTAAAGTCAGAATGTCAAGCTCGTCACAATCTAATACTGTAAAAAAAGTCGGGTAAAAAAACGTGATGGTTGCATCACGATCTGTTTTTTTTTAATGTCTGTAGGTACAAAGACGACAAAAATAAAGTTTTTAAAATGAAATAAAAATATTTAGGTTGAAAAAGTTCCAACCAATTTAATCTTCGTTTTTAATTTGTGTACAGTCATGGAAACAAGTTATTACTTACGCAAATATATTAACTTATTAATTAATTATAACATAGAAAATTGTCAGAACTTAAAATAAAAATGAGACAATAAAACATAAGAAAGAATTAAAAAAAAGTATTATAAAAATACTTTTCTAAGGTATTTTAATGGAAGGGACTACCCAATTCATGCAGCTGTCTGTACTTTATAAACACAGTTATTTTGGGATATATTTATGCGACAGTCCCGCATTTTGTGCACTTTTAGCTGTTGCGAAAAGGTTGCATGTGTTGTTAACCCCAAATTAGGTCACATATATATTTAGACTATGCAAAAATTTACTTCGCAGTTTAAAATGTAATTTCGGATTGAATACAATCCGATTCCCCAGTGGTAGTATAAACAAGTGCGTATTAGTACGATAAAACCATTTTTTTTACCTCCTAGGTGTAAAAATTAATCGCTAAAGAATATCTCCACTACACACTACACATCGGAACTATCAGACTATAAATAAGGGGGAAATTTTGTGTGTTTTTATGTCTGTAATTTCTTTAGATTTGTTCCGTTGTAATACCAAAAATAATACTACTCGTATTTGTTGGAAATCATAATTATTTATTTTCCATTCCGAGTGAATACCAACTTGACTTTAACACACAAAGCATTTTTACTGACTGTACCTTAAATCTATTAACTTGTTTTTAAATATGTGTAGAAACTAATACCAGTGGTAATAGTTGTTGGTATTAAAATGGAATAAATCTTCTTTACGCTTAAACAGCTGAACAGATTTTGGATATTTGGCACATGGATAAAACACGTCCTGGAATAGCACATTGGATACTTTTTGACCCTAGTAGAACATGTCCTGGAATAGCACATTGGATACTTTTTGATCCGGGTAGAATATGTCCTGGAATAGCACATTGGATACTTTTTGATCCGGGTAGAATATGTCCTGGAATAGCACATTGGATACTTTTTGATCCGGGTAGAATATGTCCTGGAATAGCACATTGGATACTTTTTGATCCGGGTAGAATATGTCCTGGAATAGCACAATGGATACTTTTTGATCCGGGTAGAATATGTCCTGGAATAGCACATTGGATACTTTTTGATCCGGGTAGAATATGTCCTGGAATAGCACATTGGATACTTTTTGATCCGGGTAGAATATGTCCTGGAATAGTGCATAGGATACTTTTTGATCCGTTTAGAATATGTCCTGAAATAGCACATTGGATACTTTTTGATCCGTTTAGAATATGTCCTGGAATAGCACATTGGATACTTTTTGATCCGGGTAGAATATGTCCTGGAATAGCACAATGGATACTTTTTGATCCGGGTAGAATATGTCCTGGAATAGCACATTGGATACTTTTTGATCCGGGTAGAATATGTCCTGGAATAGTGCATAGGATACTTTTTGATCCGTTTAGAATATGTCCTGGAATAGCACATTGGATACTTTTTGATCCGGGTAGAATATGTCCTGGAATAGCACATTGGATACTTTTTGATCCGGTTAGAATATGTCCTGGAATAGCACGTTGGATACTTTTTGATCCGGGTAGAATATGTCCTGGAATAGCACATTGGATACTTTTTGATCCGGTTAGAATATGTCCTGGAATAGCTCATTGGGTACTTTTTATCCAAAATATGTTCTTTATGTGCAAAAAACACATTGTAGCTATAGCTACAGCTACAAAGTTATTTATCCTATGTAATTCTTATTCTCTTTCTTTTTAACCAATTTAAAAAAAAAAAAAAAATTCGTTGGCTTAAGTCTTCTGAATCTTTTAATTTTTTATGTTTATTTTGCCAATTATACTCCACTCAGCTACATCACACAGTCGATATCATATTCCTAATTTTGATGAGTGCTATCACCAAACCCTGCTGGGGATACCATATCAAAATTATTTATAAAGCCCCATTATTATCGTCATCGGCAGCTTGTTACACCCGGTGCTGAATAAAGGACTCCTCTCCCTATGCGAGTATCTTCCAGATCTCACCAGCAATCTTCTGAACGCTATCCACGTTCTGGCATTTGGTCTACCAACATTCTTTCTGCCGTCTCTCGGTAACTACTAAATTAGAGGTCTACTGTAGATTCACTGCTAGCAGCAGCAGTATTCCACCCTTGGTATTAGATCAGGTTTTCTCAAACGTATCTACGTAAACGACTGAAAACCCCTAAACCCCCTCACTCCCGAAAAATAAAATATTAAAATGCAAATGTAGCTTTAAAGAAAAACTTTACGCGAACCCCTACCATCAATTAAAGAACTCCCAAGGGTTCACTTTTCGCATATCCCACTTTGAAAAACCCTGTACTTTTTTTTATTGATGATAGGCTCGCGTTTGACCACCATCTCACCCGACGTACTAGACTTTGAAATACATAACCCAAAATAACATTTTCATGAGTTGAAATACATATCGCGCCTCCGCTCAAATATTGTCATGACTAAAAAAAGTTTTTTTACTTAATTTGCTGATAATTATGCTATTAGTGTCACATCCTTGAATACATTTTAATTAAACGTCTTTTTCTCTATAATTAAATTTTTCAGTGGTGACATTATTTGAGCGGAATTGCGATTATATTCAGCTGCTAATCGACCTATCGCGACACCAAATAAAAATATTTGAATTTTAAATGTTCCTCTTAATCTTTAAATTATAAACTCGAAATGGAATTTTTATTCATTAGCTGCTTTCTTCAAATTCACGTTATTCCGTGTGAAAAATAGCGCCGGAATTGATAACCACACTCGGATACAATATTCGTTTTGCCCGCTCGATAACTCGAGCAAATATTTGCCATGTCATAACATACACACCCATTATGTGAATGTGTGTGTGCACCGTAAACATCTTGACGTCACTTACATATGTATATTTATACACACACTTACCGAATTAATCTAATGTTCTTCTTGGCCCACCGTGGCACAGGTCAAGGTCGTCTGTTGCTATAAGATGTTGCAGCCAAAATTTTGAGAGCATTTTTTCTACAGAATTGTTTTGATGTTTCGAGCGTTACGTTAATTATTAGTTTAGTAGAATTTAGTTCAAATAAGACATTTTTAGGGTTCCGTACCTCAATAGGAAAAAAACGGAACTCTTATAGATAGGGTCACTGTTTTGTCTGTCTGTCAAGACCCTTATCTCGGAAACGCGTGAAGGTATCGAGTTGAAATTAAAACTATATACTCAAGTTCGCGATCCATGGAAGCTGTGAAAAAAATCCAACTCCTAAGTTAACGAATAAAAAAGATACGGCCGTTTATATCGCAAAAAACGTATATTTCGATACTCTCAAAGGAATCAAAATTCACTTCCCGTTGACCCAGAATCCTGAAATTTGGCATAAAGCAAGGTCTTATAGCACAGGTATAGGAATAAATCTGAAAACAGTAAATTTTATATTACCTACGTCACAAAAATAAACTGGCAATTTGGAAAAACTTCGAGACTTCATTCGGGAATTGTAGTTTGAAGTGAACCCTCAGTGCGCGAGTCCGACTCGCACTTACCCAGTTTTTTTTTATGTTAACTCGGCTTTGTCTAATCTAGACTATCTCGGCATTACCTGAACACAGCATGATCTATCTATAAATATCTTGAGCAAAAAGCAGGATCTTGCGACCTTTTTTGACTTATTCAAAACAGGTTTTTAGCCATGTAGATTTCGAAAGCGTGATTTGCTTACAAATTGAAATTCGTGCCTCTTTAGCACACAGCATACTAATAATAATAAACATAGTAAGTATATCGCCACGTTCTTGAGTTTTTTGAAGCACTTTTTCCTTAGTGCAAATGTTTGCAGCTTGCGTAGGTACTTGTCAGTCAGCAAAGTCATGTAGGTACCTCCATATTTTGAAGATAATTTGTTTTTGTAATCACGGTTTTTTGTAGTTAATATACACATGAAAATATTAATATGTAAGAAGCAGTAGAACATGTGGATCGAACGTACTTTTGCAGAACTATACGAAAACCGAGTTGGAGATATGGAGATAAACAACAATGTACCTAATTGAAATGCGTGGGCAGTTGATACGGAATTATTTGGCTCGACTCCAGATGTAAAATGTACCGGGTAACACGGGACTTTCAAAATCGAAGAATACTAAGAAAGATTTAAAGCGAGTTTCTGTATTGTGTATTTTGAGTAAGCACGTCTCAAACCCTACTTTAGGGCTAAAGTAGAGTTTGAGAAATACACAACTTCAAAAATGGTCATAATGTATCGACAGTTTAGGCCATTTCTATCCCTATGTAGTACGTAATCAGCGACTAGGAGAATTATTACTAATAAGGGCTCCTGTACACGATGCCGTCGCCGCGCCGACACCGCGCCGTCACCGCACTTCTATACTGTGTATACGTTCGCGACTGCACCGCTCCCGCGCCGTCGCCGCACCGCCACTGCGTTCGCGCCGCTTGATTTTACCATACCACTATATAGTTATTAGTAATATATTAAAGTAATGAACATTAAGTAATCAAAATTATCCATGATAGGTTACTAAAAATTTGTGCATACATGCGCATTACGTTGGCGGCCGGTAATGGAATAAGCAATAGTCAAACACTGGCGGATGGCGGAGCGGTGGCGGTGCGGCGGCGGCGCGGTGACGGTGCGGTGCCGAACGTATACACAGCATAATAGAGATAGAGGCGCGGTGGCGGAGCGGTGTCGGCGCGGCGGCGGCATCGTGTACAGGAGCCC
Source organism: Mythimna pallens (assembly GCA_961205895.1). Taxonomy (NCBI): domain Eukaryota; kingdom Metazoa; phylum Arthropoda; class Insecta; order Lepidoptera; family Noctuidae; genus Mythimna; species Mythimna pallens. The sequence continues at coordinate 4,902,624 of OY540845.1, read as the reverse complement.
TTACACTAGATTCTTGGGCTCTTTTGTATGGATACTGTACAAAATGCTGTATCAAGTTGAGGATATGGCATTTGGCAGGTCATAATTTATTGTACTACACCAACAATCAGACATGTGCAGGGACAGAATTATTACATTTTTTATTTTAGCAAGACTTCGCAAATGTAAATACCTACGTCGTGTAGATGATGTTTATTTATACAATTTACACTAATATTACGAGTATAAAAGCGAAATTTTATGTGTGTGTGTGTATGTATGTTTGTTACTACTTCATGCTCGTACGGCTGAACGGATTTCGATTAAACTTGGTACAAGGTTAGACTATGTTCTAGAATATCACATAGCATACTTTTTATCCTGAGAGTTTGTTTCTTTAAGAAAATTCTCAACTATAACGCGGGTGAAGCTGCTGGCAGTAGTTAGTAGATAAATGATTATAATCGAAGACATACAGTGCTGGGCGGAGGCTTCGCTTCTTTACTGAACTTAGTCCAGGGTGAACGCAGGTACCTACTAATCTAATGTAACCTGCGTGTGGGCCGTAATCTCGAATAGGGTTTGATAAAAAAAAATCAATACCTTTTTGCAAACTAGGTTTCATCAAGCCTGAATATAGGTCTATACTTCTCTTCTCATTTCATTGTATTAGTAACGCTTTTCGGGGTGAATTCCCAACGTCGTGATAACCCTGACTTAGGAAGAATTGTACCTACTTTTTACTAGCAAAGTTCCTCGTCCAATCTTAACAGTTCAAAGGCCCGCACCGATTCTCCCGGAGTACCGGATGATAAGAAGTCGTTGCTCCTACCAATCGATTGTCTTGGCCTACTTCCAGACCTGCGCCGTTGTTACAAGCTCTAATGAATTCACCCTCCTTTTATCGAGTTTAAGGAAGATTGAAAAATTGTACTAGATTGTAAACTCACTATGAAGCTGTTTATTAGGGTATTTTTTTTTACGACTTCAAGTATAACAAATATTTTGATTAAGAAAACATTTCTTTTTCATCCTGTACCGAATACGTATAATTTTGTACGTAACTAAACACAAATATCCCGAAGAAGCCGATTAACATTCAAAACTAAAGTTCGAGATAGGCGTGGGAAAAAATTGTCATCTTTGCTATTGGAACATTTGCATCTGAATCACTGAAATGTTCCGAAACAGTGATATGTATCATTTGGAACATCGGCACAAAAGATACAAACGGATCATTTGAAACATCGGCTCACGAGATACAAACGGAACATTTGGAACAACGGCTCAAAAGATACAGACACTGACTGTTATGATGAATCGTGATCTGTTACGTTGCGTTATATACATATACACTAAAAGTTTTATTTAATTGAATTTTGATTTGAGATTAATTTAAAGCAGATAGGCATTTAAAACATTACTGATGTTTCAATCTTTCGGAACACTAAAATGTTTCGGAACAGTGAGTCGGTTCAGTAAAGAGTTACGCACGCCTGGATCGAGACTATCCTGCAATCTTTTTGGGGGCCATTCGCGTTGCCTTTTATATTTTGGCTAATATTTTATTTGCCTCACTATTCAGTAGTTTACAATTATAATCTAGTTCTATTGTAATCACTATGTAAACGGTCAACGATGAGGGCACAATAAATAAAGATACTGTCGTTGGAAAGGTCAGAATTATCAACTAAAAAAACATTTATTATCATGGATAGCGGAAATAAAATATGACGATGTTTACTGTATGGACTTCTTTTTATAAAATACTAGCTTTTGCCCGCGGCTTCACTCCCGTTAACTGACCATTCTGCTCTACCCTACTCCACCCTACTCTACCCTACTAACATTTTTTTCTTTCATAAGAACCTTCTCTTGACAATAAAAAACACAACAAAAAAAAAAAAAAGTGAAAACGGTCCAGTTATTCACGCGTGATGGCGTGACCAAGGGAAATAGGGATTCATTTTTACATATATAATTATAAACTAGTGCTAATCCCGCCTGATGATAAGCAGTGACGCTACTGTTGATGGTGAGGCGCATTAGTTTATTAAGTGCCTATTGACTCTAACCTTCAAGACTCCTAAATTATATCGGAAGGGAAGACCGTAGCAGGCAAATTGTTCCAGTCCCTCGATGTAGGCGGTATAAACGACGAGTCGAAACGCTTAGTCTGGACCGGACTGTAGAGGTTTCATCAACGTAAGGGTGGATACTCTCCGTACGTCGTCGGGCTGTTCAATGGTAGAAAGGAGAACTTTGACCCCTGAGTTCGTTTTAGTGTTTCTTCTCAAAATAGTTGGCTAGCAAACACCGGCCGGCGGCCTCATCTAGTTTAAATTGACGAAAAAGTTGTCGTGTAGAATAATTGTTTTTATAAAAAACATTTGCAAAAGAAACATAATTTATCATTATCATTTACGATGTTTGAGAATTACGCATTGTATATTTTATTTCGTCATCAAATAATTGTTATTTAAATGGAGGAGTGGCTCTATTGTTATTGTAATTTTTTATATTCTATGGTACTACTACTTGTCCTGTGGTTTAGGTAAGAACAATTTAAGTCATTTAAAGTATATATAAATACATAATATACAATATTATGTACAATCGAGGAAAAAACGTCAACTGCCATTGCCACTATTTATAGAATACGTCTCACGCGTTTGATAAACAAAACGAGAAATGAAGATTTTATTTTAAACTCTGTTATACGTAGACTGGAGATGGGCAGAGGCCCTGAGAGAGGGTTCAAAGGTTTAAGCCATAAGACATCCACTGCTAGACATGGGAGGCCTACCCCAAGTGTGACCACAACGAACGGTCTTGTGCGTCTCGCATCTGTCGTACTTTGTTGTTTAAATTATATCTAATCGCACCGAAAAGGTGTAAATTGCAAGTGTTAAATGTTCAAAATTCAATGTTTTATCTTTCGATTTGGACAATCCTTGATAGCGAACAGCGTTGAAAATCCCCATTGATATCTTTGAGGTGTGAGATATGAAAAAATATCGCAAAATAAACTGTGTTATTATAACTACTAAATTGTTAGTCCGTGTTTGTTAAGGAATCCGTACCATCATTTCTACCAAAAATATCTTTATTTAGTTGGTGCTTTTTTTTGTCTTACAACTTACACACAACGCCAGTGCTAGACAACTGATAAACGTACTTATATATTTCTAAATACATATAATTAATAGACAAATTACACCCAGACATAGAAAAATGATCATGCTCTTCACTCAAACATTTGTCTTGGTTGGAAATCGAACCCACGACCTTTGGCATAGCCAGGGCCACTAACCACTACACCAACAGGCCAGTCAGACCGATGATGTTGTGTTGTGTTGGTGCAACACTAACCCCCAAAGCCTGTCAATTTCTAGCTATTTATTTTAAAAAATCCGAAGTAAAAGACAGCATAGCATAGTATAGTCGGCCTTATAATGTTCCCACTGCTGGGACTCAGGCCTCCTCTCTAGGAGAGGAAATGGGCCGTAATACACCACGAAGGCCCAGAAAAGACATATAAAAATTCAATGGAACATCTTTTGAAGAAACATCTTTTTTAACTCTGCTGTGCAAAACCTTTTATTTAGCCATGAAACTGTTGATCAAAATATTATACTTATTAGCTTTTTTGTTAACTGTACTTTAACTTCCTTTTTCTTATGGTCCCAAAATACTCCTCGAAAATGATTATTGTACCTATCTATTTATAGGTGTAATCTGGGACCGCGGTCCCGGTCCAAAGAGCCCCCCGACACTGATTTCTAACACGCGTACGAAACTAGGGCGGGTCGCTAGTTTCATACTTCATATTTATTTTATTTTATTTTAATAAGTACAGTGACAGACTACAGACTAAGACAATCAGCACAATTAAAAATAACATACAGTACATAAATCTAATATCAAATAAAATTCTGCATCTTCTGCATGACCGCAAAATATTATTATAACTGGACTAAACTACACAGTACACACGCAAAAACCAATTCATTATCAACATCAATACCTTCGACTACACTTAAATGTAATTTCTGTACCTATCTAGTTCAAGAACAACGGCCGCTGTTCATAAATTAATATTGTCCTCATACATTTCAAACGAGCTAACGCTTATATGATTGTTTACAACGAACTATGTGACATAACTAGACAACTAATAAACATAATTAAATATTTCTAAATACCTACATACCTATGTTTCTAATACATACTATAGATAAATTACACCCAGACACAGAACAAATGATTGTGCTCACCACACAAACATTTGTCCTGGGTGGGAATGGAACCCACGACCTCCGGCATAGCAGTCAGGGCCACTAACCACTAGACCAACAGGCCAATCAAACCATCAGTGTTGGTGACAATCGTTCTGAATTTCGCCTATTTCTTCGTAGTAACTGATAGGCCCAACTTACTGGCGAAGTCGAAGGGTCACGTTTTTCGCCTGTTGTCTATGCAACTTTATTTTCCCATTATTAAGGTTCAAAGTGTCGTGCAATCGAGTGACGATGCGCGCCTTCGCGCGTCGCCAACGCCATGCGTTCCTTGCGCACAGAGATGACGACGAACTGACGAGCATGAGCGTCATTCGCGAATATTCAGTCTCTGAACTGATCCAGCACTGGCGGGATAAAGCGAGTGTCGTGGCGTGTCGCCACGTGTTGTAGTTGAAAAACGAGGACTTCGACTCGGCGTTATTGTGAATTGAGCCATACAGTTGACCACAGACTCAGCCTTTATCATCCGACTGGTGAAAACAGACCTTTCCCCATAAATTCCAGTTCAACACGGTCCAGGGCCAATATGTACCACCACGTTTGTTTGTTTGTATTGTTTATCCCGTCATTATCTTCGGGATTCATAGTGAAGACTTCTCGCTGAGGTAAGGCTCTACATAGTAGCTCCTTCGGCTAACGACTCATTGAGTATACGTCAGGCGTGTTCAGCCTAATCACAATTAGAAGTAGAAATTTTGATATTAAAGGTATGAAAATCAATTAAGGACTCAAGTACTCAAGCATGGGTTCGCCACAATCGTGGCAGCAATTTCCCTCTCTGAGGAGTGGCTAGAAAGGCGCCATGACGTCCTCACTTTCCGCCTGATGGAAATCCTCACTGGACATGGCCCGTTCGGGAAGTTTCTGTTTTCTTGACACGATTAATTGTTGCAAATGGGTCACTACCACATCCTGGTGGGAGAACATTGACGTACCAGTAACCCTGCAGCTAGTGAAAGGTACAGTCGACCGCACGTGGAGCGTAGTAGGGAGCATCAATAAAATGTTAAAACAAGCTAGCATTGGTTTTGTTATCGCAGACGTACATGGAAATAAATACTACAGAATAATAATGAAATGAACCGCTAGATATAAATCTGTAGATCATAAGTTTCAGTGGTTTGTATCGGCGCTCGCGCACGTTACACAATCACAAACGTCATGAAACAAGCCGTTTATCTCGCTGACTTAATAATACACTACATAGAACAAGTATAATAGTGCAGCCGCAGGTGACTGATACAAGAATACGTAAGCAAAGATGTTTTTGTAGGTTATTGGCAAAATGAGTAGGAAAATCAAACTATATAAGATATGTGAGTATATATAAGGTGTTAAAAATTTAACTGCAAGAATTCCGTCCACTTACTCGACATCGAAAAACTAAGACAAAAAAAAATATTTTTGAACATTTTTATATTTTCACATAAACGCGTGGAATTAAAACAATATACTCAAGTCTGCTCCCTTGAAGCTGTGAAAAGATCAAACTTCTAAAGCAACTAAAAAAAAGATACGGCCGTTTATGTCGCTAAAATCGTGTATTTCGACAGTCTCAAGGGGAATCAAAATTCATAAGGTACTTTCCGTTGACCCAGAATCCTGAAATTTGATATAGAGCAAGGTCTTATAGAACAGGTATAGGAATTAATCTGACAACAGTATATTTGTTGTTACGTCATAAAAAAAAAAACTATTTTTGCGATTTGGAGAAATCTTCGAGACTCCATTTGGGAATTAACTATTTACATAGGTAAGTTTGTACGGAACCCTCAGTGCCCGGATCCGACTCGCACTTGCCTTGTTTTTTTTTTTATTCCTTTTATTTATTCTTAATTTTCTCTCGCATCTTTCCAGGACAAACGGTGTTCGCGCAGGGCGCGGCAGCGACCCCCGTGCCTCTGCTCGATGCCATGACAGCCGTTGGCATGAGTGGCTCCATGAAAGACATCAAGGTCGTCCACATGCACACTGAAAAGGAGGCTAAATATGTCGCCCCTGAATGTAAAGACACCTTCAGGTTAGTACCTTTACTGCGATTGTTTTTTGCGACTTTGTGCGAGTTACCCTGGCCCTTATAACACAATCCTTACAGGTTTCAAAATTTCTAAAAATACCCCGCACTGAATCACAAAAAAAAAGTGAAGAACCTAAATAGATGTGCAAACAGTTTCACCGCGAGATATTTGCAAACCTATCCTTAATTTCAAGAAAAATAAAAAATGGTTTAAAATTTTAAAGTCATAAAAAAAATTAAAGCACAAAAAGTTTTTGTCATCAAAAAGTCAAATTCATCTTATCTGATTATCATGTAGATATATTATATCAAATCTTGTGTCATACCAGCATAACACATGATTGAAGAAAGGTTAGATAAACTGCTATAATATAATATCTCGAAGGTGACCAGATGTTGCCGACCGGCTCATCGATTCCGGTGCGTGCGGTCGCACTCCCGCTATCTCTCTTGCTCTAGTAAATGACGGTTCTAAGCGATAGAAGAGGATGGAACCAAAGATAGACCAGATGTAGCTCAACCCTAAGGGCCAACGCTGCGTTAAGCAGGCGCCCGCGCTGGTAACCGTCGCGTGACGTCGCGCGTGTGTCGTGTGCAACGGTCCCCGTAGCGTAAACCGGATTATGTATTAACTGCGCAGTTTCGCTATTTCAACTTTAACGGTGTGCATGTAGTCATGGCGATGGAGAATTCTAATGTATTATTACGTAGTAAAACTGTTGCACTGTACGTGTGGACATAGGAATGACGTTGCCGCGCGCCCACACGCTAGAGCTATTCATCTACCCCCTCAAAGGTTTGTCTCCATGGCTCGATTGTGACAGACAAAAACAATATTGCATTCCACCAGTCACAATCGAGCTGTCGGGACAAACCACACTACTCGATATTCAGATAGTCTTAGTCGATGTCGCGTAGTGTAATAAGGGTTAAACCGGTCTTACTCGGAACAAAAAATAAGAAGTCTGAATATCGTGTGCTGAATATCGCGTAGTGTAATAGGCCCTTTAACTAGATACCAGTGATTTTTTTATTTTCATACTAGCGACCCGTCCCACCTTCGCATAGGTATTACAAATTCTTGAAATTCTCGGCTTTTTCTACAATAATACGCATGTATTTTTACATCTGAACTCTTCTCTAGAATGAAGACAAATGAAAAAAAATATATGATGAATGAATGATGATGAATGATGTGATGATGAATGTCTAGTACTAAAAACCGCATGAAAATCCGTTCAGTAGTTTTCGAGTTTTTGGTGAACAGATTTTACCACTCCCTGCGCAATGTCGACTCTATATATTGTGTGCAGTTGTTTCTACTTGATTGCCAATCAAAAAGTATTTGGCATATGTAACTGGAAGCCAAAAGTTGTCAGTTGCAGACACAAGCAACATTAACAAACATAAAGTGCGGCGCGGAGCTAACGGGCAGGGTTCTTCAAAATAGACACGGGTGGGTTTTAGTCAGTATCAAGACACTCCCTCTCGCTCCACTCACACGACGACTCACTCGGAGCGGAAGAAGACGTAAGCACGTAAGGCAGAGTGCAAGGTTAGCAAATTGTATGCGCGCGTGATGTATGCTTTGGAACGATCATTTACTGCGCACTGATTCGGGCGAACGGTTCTCCCTGGGATCATGCGAAATATATTCTGTCAACACAACCCGGTTTTCATTGACCCCAGAACAACTATACAGAAAACGCAGTACTCGAAGTAGGGATTACCGTGGACATTCACACCTGTTGCATAATTCCTAAAGTGGTGACCCCGACGTGATGAAACAAGAAAGAGGTAAAGATGGATAAAAAAAGAAATTCATTGTCATGTAAACATCAAGCGCAAAAGCTTAAAATTTTACAATGACACCCCTTCCTTTCCTCGGCAAAAACTGATATAAGTAATAATAATTGATAAGCTAATCGTAAATAGCTTAAGCATTAATTGTGACTGATAAAGACGACACTAGTAACTTATAAACGATTTATCGACTAATGACATGCTATTAAACGATAAAATGTTAGATAACACTCGTACAAAAGAAAGAAAGAATTAAAAAAACGTATATTAAGTCATAAATGAACTGGACCTGTACCATGACGTTTCAGTACAGAGCTACAGAGACAGAGCTATACAGGTTGTCAAGCGGCATCTCTTACCCACACTGGAAATAAGAATAAAACAATCTTACTTTGAACGTCATGGTAACCCCGCAAGTCCTGGAATTTTCAGCCGTTCGAGCGTGAAGAAATAAAGTTAGAACTACATTAGACCGACCCATACGTGGACCACGCCTGATTTGAACGTAGAACGACGTCGCGTGGCGTGGATCTAGTGTAGCTCTACAAGTCTAGATTCCATATTAAATGTTTGGGAGACCGATGAGCCTAGATCGGCGTACGTGGTCCACGTGTGCGCAGTGTAGTTCTAACTTAATAAATAACACACACACACACACAAATTTTCGCTTTTAGATCGTAGTGTGATGAACTGTGATGATATCCTATTTATAGGATCCCAAACATCTAAACAAAAAGTACAGATGGAGAGCAACCCATTGCACGTTACGACATACGATGTGGTCGGTTTTTATTTAACGTTGCATTCTCTTTCTCTCAGATCGACTTCCCTGTTCATGGCCGCGAACGTCCGCAAGTCAGTGGCCGAGGGTCGTTCCGACGCCATCCCCATCTTCCTGCAGGACATCCCCAAGTTGTTCCACAGGAAGATCATCCAGCCCGACATTTCTGTTATTCAGGTATGTTGATAAATCTCCTGAATAAGACGATCTCGACGAAGCAAACGATCAGTGGTCCACATTAGACCTGGCGCCTTACCATACGTTAAAATGTCAGACGTGCGAGCGAAAAAAGGGATGGAGATATGCATCCTATATAGCACCATCTCTTTAACAGTTCTGTTGCGGTCGTATAATGGATCGCGTTAAGGACTCGTGGTAGGGCCTGTAAATTGAATGCGGGATCGTTCGAAACAGTTATCGTGGCCCTGGAACGCAAACGGCCACTGAAGACGAACACAGGTATGTTTTAGTCAGTAAAAATCTGACACTCCTTCACGCTACACCCAGATCGGGATATGCCTTGTATCGAAAAAGCTTTCCTAAGCTGTGGGATGATGCGGTCATTTATCAGTAATCATGAATTTGCTGACAAACAACGCACAGACTAATTAAACCTTCTAATTCTGCTAATCCCGTTCCATCATCGGACCACTAAGGTGTCCAGATGTGTCGAATGCGCCGCTCGCGTGCCGTTCGCGAGCTGCTTGCGAACTGCGCGCGTGCATTTCATATTCATACGAAGCTCCTGCGCCGCTCGCGCGCAAGCTCCTCGCTGTATTCGAGCGGCGCAGGGTATGCGCGCGTGCCGCTCGCGGTACACATACATAGTTCAAACGCGAAAGAAGCACGCGCGCCTCGCTCGAGCCTTGCCGGAGCTGCACTAGGACGGCACACCAAACTTAGGCTGTAACCGCACGCGAGCAGCACGCGCGCAGCTCGCAAGCGACTCGCGAGTGGCGCATGCGCCAGGGCTTGACACACTACTAGATGAACGGCGTTGCGCCACCGGTACATGATAGACATCCTACCCATACGTACAAAGCGTTTTGGGAACACATTTATTGTGCGTACAGCTAAGGAGTGGAATTCCCTGCCGGAGTCTGTGTTTCCTGATAGCTTCCCCTAAGTTCTTAGGGGTCAAGAGTGAATAGGTTACTTCTAGGTGTGCTCCATCATCGGTCACATCATCGCTTACCATCAGGTGAGATGGTGGTCAAACGCAAGCCTACCCAATATAAGAAATAGCAAGAAATTCACGAAACTTGCATCATTTTTGTTTAAGGAGTACAAGATAGTAGGTGTGGTAGTGTGTCAACCATAATCGCAAAGCAAGGCGACACACGGGTTTGGATCCCCCTTAAGTTAAAATCTGTTATACTTACATAAAAGTGACTGAAAACTTACTACTACTTAACAGGTCAGTCATATTTATTTAAATCTTTTACTATTGGTATCGCGAGATCCAAAACAAATCAAGTGTTCTCTACATGTTGTAAAATAATAAGTATGCCAACATCAACGCAAAGAGGCTAGAGTGAATAGGCTCCTAATAAATTAATGCGCGTCACCTTCAACGTTTGCATCACTGCTTGCAATCAGGTGTGATCGCAGTCAGCACTAGCTTATATTATTAAAAAAAAAATTGGCTAATAACTTTTTTGTTAGCGTTGTTTCCACCAAGCGCTATTTACAAAATGTACGGCAATGACATTACCTGTCACGTCACGTATGTATTTTTTTTATTGTTATGTAAACTAGTGCTTGACTGCGATCCCACGTGATGGTAAGTAGTGATGGAATCGTTGATGGTGAGGCGCACTAGTTTCTTAAGAGCTTATAAACTCTAGCTTTGAAGACACCTTAATTATAATCGGATGGGAAGACCGCAGCAGGCGCATCGTTCCAGTCCTTCGGTACGCGGAATAAACGACGAGGCGAAACGCTTAGTCCGGACCGTAAAGGTGGACACTCGCCGTACGTTGGTCCGATGGTAGAAAGATGATGGCGGAATCAAGTCACTAGTTAATTTTTGAAAATTTATCCCATCAAATAATGTATGAAAATTTACACCTTCGTTTTCGGGCACATCGCTTGTCCCTAATAACTTTACTAATTATATTTCTTCACATTACAGGTTTCTCCCCCCGATCAGCATGGATACTGCTCCTTGGGAACGTCCGTCGATTGCGTGAGGGCTGCGCTAGTCAACTCCAAAGTCATTATCGGTAAAAAAAAAAAACTACATTTTCGTCTAAGAGGCGGTTCACAGACCACTACTGCGGGCGCCCGCGCGCGCTCCTGCTTAACGCAGCGTTGGCCCTAATAGTCGCTAAAACTAAAAAGTAGTTAATAATAATTCTTTATTTATTTTTGAGTATATGGTCCATACAAGATCTTAATATTAAAATGTTCTGCATACACTACCGTTGCTGCTGTAGAAATATGAAAAACTAGCTTGTGCCAGCGGTTCCACCCGCGTGAAAGTAGGTTTTTCCATACAAAATTTGAGCCCCGTTTCATCCCCTTACGGGTTGAATTTTGGAAAATCCCCTCTTAGTGTTCGCTTACGTAATAAAAAGAAGCCTTGTGCAAAATTTCATGTTCCTAGTCCCCGTAGTTTCGGCTGTGCGTTGATATGTCTGTTTCTCCTTTTATATATATATATACTAGCTTTTGCCCGCGGCTTCGCTCCCGTCAAGTGACTACTCTCTTTAATTTTTTTTTTCTTTCATAAGATTCTTCTCCTGTCAATAATAAACAAAAAAAAAGATATTGTGAAATCGGTCCAGCCATTCACGCGTGATGGCGTGAGGACCGATTTCACAATTTTTTTTTTTGTTTGTCCAAGGGAAATAGAGAATTATTTATATATATATATATAAGATTATATTGAAAATATTAATTTTTGATACAATGTCGAAGATCAGCACAATTTTGCTATAATGGCTATTTACTCAAGTTGCCTGAGGCTTCTTGTCAATAGATTAGATAAAGTAGGCAATCTATAGAACATATCGTATCGCCTGCTCACCTTGTCATTGATCTCGATACACGTGATTGTAACATTGTGACTATTGTAAACTGTATTCAAAGTTCGATCGTTCTTTGCTGATTACAGTTTTATTGTTTATCAGTTAATTAGTTGAACTAAATTATTACACACTAACTTTTGCCCGCAGCTTCGCCCGCGTACATTATGCCTATGTCATTCAGGAATAAAGCAGCTTTCTATCAATGAAAAAATTTTACAAACAAAATAACAAACTTTACCTCTTTATAATATTAGTGTATCATAGAGACAATCGACGGTTGAAAGGCTATCCAAACCAAATGTTTAGGCTTTGTTCGGACTATTTAGTAGATGGTTTATATGAAGTTTGCACAAAATAGGTCGCGGTTCTTCAATTTATCAAATTTTTTGTAACAAATCAATTCAATAAATGGCGGATCATTTTGTTAATGGGGATTTTGCTGTCAAATTGAAACTTGTAGGATAGAGTAGAGTGGGGTAGGGTAGGGCAGGGTAGAGTTGGGTTGAGTAGTTAGTTGACGAGAGCGAAGCCGCGGGCAAAAGCTAGTATGCATAGAAATAACAGGTTATAAATACATAAAACTAGAAAGAACATTAAAAACTAGGATATTTTAAACTAAGCAAAACTTGGTAGGCACAAAATATACAACATCCTGTGCATCCTACTTATTATAAACGCGAAAGTTTATATGTATGGATGTTTGTTATTCTTTCACGCAAAAACGACTGAATACATATGACATTTTTGATCTCGGAAGTATGTTCTCATGGGATAATTTTCTACTATTACGTGGGCAAAGCCACTGGCAGCAGCCAGTATTAAATATTAGAGGTTTTCACTTCCAACAACGTCATGTGTAAAGCTAAAACCAAGAGAAGCATACAATGGTAACATATTCCATTTCCCTTTACAGCACAAATAAACGTAAACATGCCCCGAACATTCGGCGACGCCATCATCCACATGTCGCACATCGACATGGCGGTGGAGGACAACACGCCCCTACCGGAGCACGGCGTCGGGAAGGCCGCCAGCCCCGAGGAGACGCAGATCGGCAAGCTCATCGGGCAGAACCTGGTCGACGACGGCGCCACTCTGCAGATGGGTATGTATTTGCTGTATATCGAAAAGCATCTAGATTTCCCTGATCTTTGGCTGGCGACAAACTGCCCGATTTATTAACCCTATAACCGCTTACCTCGGATTAAAAAACAGGATTCACATACACAAAATAGAAATTTTAAAAAAATCAGACGAAATCCTCTAAAAAAATATTAAACGGTAAGGTTAATTATTTTCCATAGGTAAAAATTCTACAAGAAAGTCACGAGTTCTATAGAAAGTTGTAAACACTTGTTAATGAGGCTGTCTTAGGTCTAATAAATAACATCAAAACGGCGCGTCCTCTGAACCCAATTTTCTTATAAAAAAACGCTGAATTGGATTCCCTATTTACGACCAAATACTCCGTCTCGCTTAACTCTTCAATTAACAGTGTCACTTGCAAGTGACAAAAGAGTGAACGAGAATCTGGTCGTAAATATACCCTGGCGAAATGTACGCGAAAACATTTGTCGGATTAATCTGATGTAATCGGTAAAAAGAAAGAATGTCCCATATATACCGTAAGTCAACAACTTAATAAAGTAATTTTCTATATTCCTAGGTATCGGCAGCATTCCGGACGCGGTGCTCTCGGCTCTGAAGGACCACAAGGATCTGGGTGTACACTCCGAGATGTTCAGCGTGGGCGTCATCGACCTGGTGAAGCGCGGCTGCATTACTAACAACAAGTAATAGTTTATACCATTTGTTGGCGTGAATTATATGGATCTTCCTCAGCAGTACACTACAAGTAAAAGGTCATTTCAATCGTATGGCATTTGAGTAAAAGTCTCTAATAGTACAAACCATGTGAATGCCTTGTGAATGACGACACGGGGGTGTTATCAATTTTTTAAATTCTCGGCTTTTCTGTGCTGTAATATGCCTGTAATCTATAAATATAAAAGGAGAAACTGACTGACTGACATATCAACGCACAGCTGAAACTACTGGGCGTAGGAGCTTGAATTTTTCCACAAGGTTTCCTGTTATAACGTAGGCGAGCACTAAGAAAGGATTTCCAAAAATTCACCCCCTAAAGGGATGAAACGGGGGTCTAAAATTTGAATGGAGAAACCTATTTCCACGCGGGCGAAGCCGCTGGCAGATGCTAATATACACATAAATCTAGTAATAGTCAAAAAATAATAACCAAATACTGCGTGTTTGACTGTTAAGTTTTGTTACTGTGATAGAACGATTGAGCATATAAAAAAAGTTTCTTTGGGAAAGTAGTTTGAAATCATGAGTACAATCACGTGTTTAAGTATCGGTCACTAATTACCAGTCACCCTATATATTTTTAATGTAAAATTAAATTTGCAGTACACCGCAGACTATCGCCATTTTATGTTAAGTTCTTACAGGCCATCCTAAGGTTGTCTGGCAGATATCGCTGTTAGCGATAAGACCGGTATTGTACCCATAGAGTAAGTTAGTTTAAAAGTTTTTGTTACTAATTTGGTGTACAATAAAGTTTTATTCTATTCTATAAATCACTCTGTCTTTTGATAAAAACCACATGAAAATCCTTTCAATATTTTTTGATTCAACTGGAAAAATCTCATAGAAACATTTACTTAACAACAGGTCCGTCGCGAGCCTGTCAAAAGAAAACAAAAACACTAATTTTATTTAACTTTCCAGGAAGAAGTTCCACAAAGGCCGCATGGTGGGCAGTTTCCTGGTCGGAAACAGAGAGCTGTATGATTTTGTTGACAACAACCCCTTCATTGGTCAGTACAATTATTTTTAATAACTTGAATGAATACTATGGTCATTAAGCAGTGACTATGATGTAAAAATGACTCGATTTTTAGACAAACACTTTTGTTTATTCCACCAGGGTTGTGCAACCCTGACCTAATACTCTATCTCGCCAGCTCTCCTGTCGCCTATGGGGATTGAAGAGCTAAACGAGATGGAGTATCCAGTCGCAAATACACGACCTTGGCGAATAGGACACGAAAACATTCGTCGGAGGCAGACGGGCAGTCAAAGGGTTATATCTTTATCCAAAAAAGCAATTAGAAAGATTTTTTTAAATTCTTGTCAAACTAAGCAAGTTAGAAACATTTCGAATGGAATATTGTCAAGTAAAAGAAAAAAGATATAAAAACTAAAATGTGACGTCACCACCGTAGTCACGCGCGTTAAAAAGAGAGCAAACATCTCCCACCACGCGCCCACTCTTCTTTATACAAATATTTAAAATGCTAATTGCTGAATCATTTTTTAACCACCTTGCTTTTGCTAGCGACTTTACCCGCGTGAAAATAGCAAATAGTCCCAAGGGATCATACTATAGCATATATCATAGTCAGCCTTATGATGTTCCCACTGTTGGGAATGGACCATACACAACGCGGGCCTAGTGCGGGTTGGTGGATGTCACATGTCTTTCGAATTTTTTATTCTAAGACATGCCGGTTTCCTCACGATGTTTTTCCTTCACCGTTTTTAAAGCAGTGGGGCATAAAGTAATGCGCCTGGCTGGGTTTTAACCCGCGACCTACAACACGTAAGTCGGGGCCGTTACCACTCGGCCAGCACTGCTCTGCTACACCACCACTACTGCTGCAGGGATCATACTCCCGGGATAAAAAGCTATCCTATGTGCTATTCCAGGGCATGGTCTACCGGTGTGCCATCCAAATCCGTTCAGCCGTTCGAGCATGAAGAAGTATCATTCATCTTCACATGATCTTCATCTTCCTGCCCTTGTCCCGTCTTATTTGGGGTGCAACATGTTTTTTTTCCAATCTATCCTGTCAACCGTCATGCTATTACTAACTTCCTTTTTGTTTATATCACTCTTCACACAATCCATCCATCTTTTCTTTGGCCTCCTTCTCCCTCTCCACCTATTCACTTGTATACTCATAACTCTTTTAGTAACATGTGTTTCATCCCTCCTCTTCACATGACCATACCAAGACAAACAATTCCCTTTCAACTTTTCAGTCACTGGCGCCAATTTCAAACTTCCTCTAATATACTCATTTCTCACTTTATCTATTCTCGTCACACCACACATCCATCTCAACATTCTCATCTCCGTTACATGCAATCTTCTTTCGAGTAACAAAAAATGCCTTTAGCATTAAAAGATATTGGTGTGATTTTGGTACAGTTTTCAGAAATAGATTTATGTATTAATTAGAACAAAATTCTGTAAAATAATAAATCCTAGTCGCGATGATACCGCCGTGTTGGTGTTGAGGTTGATTCATAGATTTTTAGATTTTTTTTTTACTCGCTTGTTGGTATTAGTCAAAATCAAACAGCTCAAATATATTATGTCAGCAAAATTGATTGAAATTGAACAAAAACTTTAAATGGGTATTTTTTCTCACTTTCAATAAAGTTGTAATAAAATATTTATTTACTTTATAAAATTGCAGAAATGCTGGAGATTGACTACGTGAACAACACCCATATAGTATCTCTGCAACCGCGTATGACGGCCATCAACTCGTGCATCGAGGTCGACCTCACGGGACAAGTGTGCGCGGACTCAATTGGTAAGTTGCTTTTTGACTAATTTTTTTTTCCTTCTCAATAACAAGGTTCGGCTTCGGTTAAGACCAGTTTCGGTCAAAAAGGAGCCGAATAATTGACTTCACTGAAACTAGTGTCTTTGAGCTTGTGATAGATACTTAAAAACTGTTTGAAACAATTTTAATATATTAAAATTTTGAAACTTATTTACAGAAAATGCAAAACACAAAGAAACCAATAAATTTCCCTTATTTTGAAAAAAAGAATAACCTACTTCTAATATAAAGTTAATTTGAACTTATAATTCCAAGTCAATCCAAAGATATAACACTTCAAAGCAACCCGTTTAAAAAAATCGCAATTTCATACTTAAACTCCTATTATTAAAAAAAATATGTAATCTTTTTTATTGGATTTAGTGTTTTATTAAAGTTATAACTAGTTAAAAACAAGTTTATTTATATTACTCATTCATTTTTCTAAACTGCAAATTGCAAAAAACATGTAAATTTATAAACGTCAGAATGGCGGGACCTTACTGTGGATTTTTGAAGGTACTAAATCAGTACTAAATACTAGTTTGAACAGAATGATGAAATTCGTTATAGTTTTAGAGTACAAGAGCTATGCGTCATAATGGCACAAGCATGGCTCCGCCATTATGACGTCATAATGGCGGGGACTTTGTTATCGTGTAATTCCGTTTATGCCGTGTGAGGTAAAGAAAAATTCAGGATAGGTACAAAATAGTACTAAATGGGCACTAAATATACGTGGTAAAATCATTCAAATACAAGAGCCGCCCGCCATTATGACGTTTATGAAAATTTTAATTTTGCTGGCAACTCTGGAACATTTTTTTACGATAAACATCAACAATTGTTATCAATATTGAATTCCAGGTACTCGCATGTTCTCCGGATTCGGTGGCCAGGTAGACTTTATCCGCGGCGCAGCCGAAGGCGTCGACGGGCTGGGCAAGCCCATCATCGCACTCGTGTCTGTCACCAAGAAGGGCGAGTCCAAGATTGTGCCTACGCTAAAAGTTGGTCAGTACAATACATATTGCGGTGTTTTTTTCTATATAACCCCTAAAGTACAAACGACGTTTCCGTGCAATAAGTCGGTAATCGCAAAATACTTTATTTCCCGGACAATAATTCGGTAATCAAAAAACTAATTTTTGCGATTACCGAAAACGTCAATAAGATAATTCTCTCAAAATACTGCCGGGCAAAAGGCCCTACCCATATCTTTCTAGACACTTCATAATTCAAAATGTTTTTATTCACATAGGCCTCCATGGGCACTTATAAAACGTCAGAAGCTAGTGCTCTTCGTACTTCTGGCTGTGTTTTTTTTAGGAAAGCTTTGTCCCATACTAGGAATGACTCCTGCAACGTGGGTGCGTTCACAAACATGTGAACTCATTACACAAGACACCGAGATCCAGAACACCTATGTGTAGGTCATACAAATATTTGTTCCGTGCAGCGATCAAACTTGTGCCGTCGTAGAGATACCGGCACGGATCTCGAGCGCAGACTTGCAGTTGCGCAGAAATGAAATATCGGGTCTCTTTACCACTAAAGCATCTCACTTCATACCACTATGAAGTGAGATGCGGGCGCAGGGAGTGCAATCCTTGTACCGTGATTGGCTCGCTGATGTGTACGATGCGCAAAGCGAACCCTGCTCTTCTTAAAAATGACTAAAATGATATGTTGGTGTGGTCGGCAGGAGCGGGCGTGGTGTCGTCGCGCGCGCACGTGCAGTACGTGGTGACGGAGCAGGGCATCGCCAACCTGTTCGGCTTGTCGCTGCGGCAGCGCGCGCACGCGCTCATCAGCATCGCGCACCCCGACCACCGCGAGGCGCTCGAGAAGGCCGCCTTCGAACGCCTCAAGTGCATGCCTTCACCTTAAGACCAACCGACCTATAAATGTACACAGTTACTCGTAAATCATAGTGGGGACTGATTGGCTTCAATGAAATGTGGTAATCGTAGAGTTTGTTTTAAAAGAACTACAGCGCGGTCCCTCTCGGACTGCACGCAAAAAAAAGAAGTGCGTAAAGACAATGCTTGCAAATCCGATTTACTAAATATCTACAGATTTGATTATAAAATTAAAACACTGTAATAATAGTATTATTATATGTATTTAGAAATATATAAGTATGTTTATCAGTAGTCTAGCACTCATAACACAAGCTCTGCTTAGCTTGGGACTAGATGGTGTTGGAATATATTATTTTATTATTTTAACACAAGGAAAGCAAAGAATAATAATAATAATATTTTATTTTCTCACTATAACAGTTAACCGTTGCTTAGAAGTAGATGTTTTGCTGTCTCTTCCTCCTCCATGCAGGCTCTGCGCAGTCAGCTGTCTGTAACTCCTATGACAGAGAGGTGCTTATTAAAAGTCCCTTTAATCACAATTCATTCAGGTCAATTCAGTCTCTGAAGCATATCCACAAAAATTTTAATGGATTTGGTTTTTTTTTATTATTATTTATAACCGTTTTATTTGTTAAAACATTTATTTATCAATCGAAACTGTACCTAACGTCATCTATTATTAAGTTAAAAGTGCTTTTAACCGACTTTATTATTTTTTATGCACTAAAAATATTTTTTTTATTCTGCGAAAAAATCTAAGAGATTTTTAATATAGACATTGTCGCATTGGGTCTTCGATCTTTGCAGAGCTTTATGCGTATCCATTTATAAGAGAGTTAATTTTATTTGACCCTGTTTTAAAACATAATTTAGATGATGATGATTAAAAAAACTCGCCAATCACACGTCAAGTACGCAACTAAGGCCTAAAATAATAAAATAAATAAAATAGTTGGTCATAAACTAAATAATATGGGTAGACTACTAGTATCACTTAAAACTAAATTTAGAGGTTTAGACAGCATTTATCAGATACTGCCAGATTGATTATTGAATAAAGCTAATTGCCAATATTCAGTATTGTTGGCACCATCCTATTATCCATGATTGTAATCATAATTACAGCCGAATTCTTCGGGCTACGTCGGTAAACTTGATTCTCCTTCGGATATCTTTATTTCTGATAGGATCACGGAGTAACTACTTCGAAACCAGGGAAGTTTTAGGTATTTTAGCCCATTCATTTTTAAACGACTTTTAGGTCATGTTTAGGTCCAGATTTTAGGCATTATAGATTAAATAAAAGTACTGGTAACACTGTTTGTTAATTAGGGTTTTAACTCGCCTATTAGAATGCTAGAGGATTAGATGTTTAGGTACACAAATTGATATCCTAGTTTTGGTAGAAAACAAAGTCCAGATATACACTGAAACACAAGAGACGAACAATAAGAAAATAATAAATTAAGAGAACTTCTTTTTACTTATATAAGTATAACAGAAGACATTTTAATGGTACGTTGTTTTTACTCGAATTTATAAACTACCTTTTTAGATATTTATATCATTTTTAGTGAAGCATATTTATTGTGAAGAAGTTTGTTATTGTACGCAACGCTGTAATATTGTACGTTACTGAATAAACATGGTTATTAGAATAATTACATGTGTTTTCATCAAGTCTGCCCCCTAGCCAAGTTACAACCGTTTCGTTACGATTCTCTTTTCGTCGATCGCCTCGAGTCGGCCACGCCTCCTATTCCTTTGTTCTGACCACGTAATTGAGCGTTGATATGACGTCAAAATAAAGGAATCTGAGGCTCGAGGGCTTAAGGTGTATAGTCCCACACCCTCAAGCTTCGTTCAAGTTTCGTCTCAAGCGTCTTTGGCGGTAAAAAAATGTGGGCATATAATTTTAACGCTTATTAGAAGTGTATTATTTAAAAAGGTACACAATCATCCGCTAATTGGAAAAAAATATTGGGAAAAAAGTTCTGCAAGGAATAATATTGCCGACATTGGACTAATCACAGATATCCTATATCTGTGGGACTAATACAAGGCGCGTCGGTGGATGACGCATATATGCGTCCTCATATTATCATATAAGCATTGAGATATACCTAAAAAAAAAGTGCCCAAAAGGTACCTACATCATTTTTAAGCTTGCCAGCATTATTTGCTGTATAATACTGGGTGGGTAATGTAAATATTGGGTCAATTGGTGCACATGGTGGGATCGCAGTCAAGCACTGGTTTAAAACAATAAAAAAAATGCGACTGTAAAATCTAGTCTGTAAATTGGTATTTGCATACCTACCACATTAAAGATCTGTCTATCTTCAAACAGTTGTGAAGGATACGATTACGGTGATGGCCCAGTGGTTAATTTAAGGCCTCTAATGCAATTCAATTAAATATCTTTTTTTTTCTTTTTTTTAATGCATGGGCTGCGGGTTCGAAACCGGGTAAGTACCAATGTATTTTTTCAATACATAATGTAGCTACTAACACCCCGTCGACCCCGTGCCTCGGAAAGCACAAAAAACCGTTGGTCATCCCGGTTATCATTCGTAGATCTTTCACAGTCGTTTCAGGTCGCCAGCGAGTCTGACCATCAGTCTATCGACGGCGTATCGTGCTAACCAGTAACTGGGTTTTGGAAGTCTGATAGGCAGTCGCTCCTTGTAAAACGGGTATTTAGCCGCATCTGGTTAGACTGAAAGATGGGCCCATCAAGCTAGTTGGGAAAGGCTAAAGAGATTCTGGTGATTCAGGTTTCGATTGCGCTGATCACTGATGAAGGCATTAACTTAATCAAGTAGCGAATATCGTTTATAAAATCACATTAGGTATATTTTTACTAGCGAGCGCACGGGTGTTTTTTTTGGAATTCGCGGCTTTTCTTCACTACATTAGGCATTTAATTTGACTAATATTGGTGAAAACCGCACGAAAAAGTCCGCATTCTAATGGAAACAAGGATTTTTTTAATTTTTTTTATACCTTCCGGGAAAACAAAGGGAATGCTAAGTTATGACACAAACCAAAACTTGACACTGCACGAAACGTACGAAGAAAAAAAAAACCGGCCAAGTGCGAGTTGGACTCGCGCACGAAAGGTTCTGTACCGTCCGTATCAAAAACGGTAAAAAAATCACATTTGTTTGTTGTTGTAACTTGTAAGTATGGGAGACAACCTTTGGGTTAAAAAGACAATAATATGGTAGGTTTGCACAATAAATAAATAACAAATACTTCAAACAGAACAAATAAAATAAAAAACCACTTTTTGTTATAGCGGCAACAGAAACAAGTACAATATCATCCGTGAAAATTTCAAATGTCTAGCTATCACGGTTCATGAGATAGAGCCTGGTGACAGACGGACGGACAGCGGAGTTTTAGTACAGGTATCGGCACGGATCATGAGCGCTCAGCGAAAGAGTGGGGATCGCTTTGCGTACGTGTTTTTTTTTTTTTTTTTTTAAATGTACACCTATTTTATTTTATTTTCTACCTAGTACCTAGTAGGTAAAAGAAAAAATAAAATCGGTCCGGACCGAGCCCAAGTCGTCGACGGCGTGTACGCCACGCACGCCTCAAGGAGATGTCAGCAAACCGTAGGGGCCCAGCAGGGTCGAAGCCTATTGGGGCCAAGGGACTTCATCTAAAAGGAAGACTCGGCCCTGGTATGAAAGACAACGAAGGAACAGGAGTGGGTTTTTAGTCAGTAAAAGTCTGACACACCCTCTCGCTCCGCCCAAGGCAGAGGATATCAATGATGATGAGATGATGTATAATAATAGATAATAGTAGATAGTAGTCATTGTCCTACATTTATTACTTTATTTTTAAAAGCACTCGTTTCAAAAACCGATCTAAATCAGCAAAACCCGTCATTAGTTTATCAGCTTTAGGACCACGAATCGACAAAAGAAGGAGAATTTAAATTGAGCATTGTTTGTGTATTAACACAGGTAGATAAGTCTTGGAGTTTTGCCAAATTACTTTTGGAATAGGAAGTGTGCCCATTTCTTGCAAACTAGATCCTGACCTGACTACGGCTACGGCCAACTCGATGGAAAGGTCGTTATTTGTAGTTATACTAAGCTTTGCTTGTGTGAGGTAGGTTAGTTTCTTTTTCTCATAATTAACGAAATAGCCACTACCGAATAAGAATACTGATAAAACTAGTCAAAAATATAATTTATAACTTTTGGGTTGTGCTGGAGTCGGATAAAAATAGGGATTAGGAAAATCCGTAGTAGCGGAGATTGGCAGAAAAGAAAGGAGGTCAATCCACTGCCGTGAGTGATTTTAGGCTGTGTGATAAATTATGAAGTGATATTTAAAATAATTTATTTTCCTTTTAAAAACTACAAACAATTTTAAATTCACACCTACAACATAAAGTTCCGTTCAGAAACTATTTTTTATGTAATGTCATTGAACACAGCAGCTCTTATCTTGTAATCACTTGTCATAAATTGGCAACCCCGATCGCAGCTGTTAACAGTGTTAACGTGTTGAAGTGTTTACTTGAAGAAATTTTGTGTTATTTTGTTCAAAATTTATTATTTAACTTAAACTGACGCACAAAAATCCACCATGAATTCGTTTGAACACGCGCTAGCGTTTAGGAAAGAGTTGTTAATAGCTGGCAAATACAGAATAATCAGAAGAATAGGTGGTGGTTCATTTGGAGATATTTATTTAGGCATTAACATATCAAATGGTGAGGTAAGTGGCTTTAATTTGCTATTCAATCAATAGCTAATCTTA
The DNA here is from genome assembly GCA_961205895.1 of Mythimna pallens. Lineage (NCBI taxonomy): Eukaryota > Metazoa > Arthropoda > Insecta > Lepidoptera > Noctuidae > Mythimna > Mythimna pallens. The sequence goes on along the minus strand of OY540845.1, from coordinate 4,879,418 downwards.
TCGACTGCATGTACTGCGAGTTACAAGTGTTTTCAATGTAAGAATGTGGTCAAATAAAGGTAAAAGTAATGGGATGCAAAGGGCATCTGAATGTTAACCTACATACGTTTAGATCGGCCTATTATCATTGTATTCTTAGTTACATCACGAAGACGTCGATGATCGTTAAGACAGTCGACCGTGGCAATGAATACTAGTCGCCACATAATGTATTTATTGCGAACGTTGTGCTGTTGTGCAAGCTAAAGTAAAAGTTTTAGTTTTAAAAGTTTTGAGTATAATATGCATGTAGTTATACCACTACAAAGATATTTGGATCATACTTTGAAAGTATCATTCTCTAAACCACTTCAAAAGGAGTGTATTCTTAGACAAGTGTTTATAATATTGTTTTATCTAGCCTGTAATCTTACTGCTGGGCAAAGAACTCCCTCCATTCCTATCATTGTTCCCGGTTCTGGGACACATCTCGCCAATTGTAAAAAAGACATCTAAGTCATTCCATTATTTCTTTCTGATTTATTGTGAACCTGTCTTACAATTTCAGGTCACCAATTTTGTGTTTTACAAGCCCACCATTTAATTGGCATGAGGCAGATTGTCCAGCCCAGTCCCACTTGAGCTGGCCAGCCTTGTGATGTTGATTTAAGAAATTTTCAATAAAAGTACCCCATCCTTACCAGTAAATTAAAATAAAATTAGGAAAGTATGATTTGTCAAACTTTTCATTTATTCATTTGTGATAGAAACTATGCTACAACATTAATCAAGAATATCAACAAGCATGTTTTATATAGTCATTAGTTTTGAATTATTCATTTTGTTACACAATAATATAATTATACAGTAATGTAATTTTGCATTCAAAGTATTAACTAGTAATGTATGGAAAAGTTTTGAAATTGGTTCTGTTGAAGTTTTAATGATTATTATCTTAATTGTTTAGATAAAATATACTAATCATTCTACTTATTCTAATGACTTATCTCTTAAGTGATTCTACATAATAACACTCCTCACTCATTTCTTAGTATTAATAGCTATCCCATTTTTTAAAGTGGCAAGTGAATATTATTATTTAATTAGTTTAAGTAGTCTAAGAACACTTAAAAAAATATCTTTCTATAAAAACATTTTTCTTGAAAATTCCAGCAAGAACTGTAATAGTTTAGGGCCTAAATCTCATCACTGCCAATAAAACGCGCGTTAATTTGAATAGTTTTAGAGCTGACAGAAAAAGCTGTAGGCGCGCACTTCGGAACTGTTCCTTGGCTTGCGTTGTCATGGAAACTTAAACTACTTACTGCCAGCTTTACTATTTGTTAATGCCAAATCAATGCCAATGACTTAAAAGTTCATATAATTCTTAATTGTTTTGTTTTATGTACATAATTTTCAATTGTGTGTATGTGTGATCTATTTTAATTATGACTAAATCTCCATATCTCGCATATAAGTTTCACTTTATTATAGATCCATAAGTTACCTCCTAGATTTCTACCAAACAATAAAAATCTACCAACTTTGTAAACTGGCAACATTAATCGTAAATGACTGCGTTTAGAAACTAGATGATTTTACCTCCTTGCTCGATATTTTATTGATTTTTATGATATAATTTAAAAATAGAAAACACCATACATCAGTATCAAACGCATATTTGCACTTCAAAAGTTACACAATAATTTTAAAAATATTTGTTGTGTTATTTAAAATACCTTTGAGACACAAATATTTTTTAAAATTCTAATCGGAAGATAGTACTGAGATATACGCGTGGCCTACTTTTCGAACGCATTAACGTCCTCCATTCAGTCACAGTTTCGTAAAATGTAGCCGTGAATTTATTATTGTTTTTATTATAAAAGTGCGTAATTAGTGCTTTCTAGTTATATTTTACAAATACCCGGACGATTATAAACAATCTGCAACCATGTCGACTTTTATGAGATCACGGAAGGAAATATTGATTACGGGAAAATATAAGGTGATGAAAAAAATCGGCGGCGGATCTTTTGGTGATATTTATTTAGCGATCAACATTGCGAGTGGCGAGGTAATGTGATATATTCCTTTTATTATGTATGTTCTTCGTTAATTTGCTTTTGTAACGTTGTGGAGGCCCACGCGTCATCGATGGCACGTTATGGCGGGGAGAGGGGTGCATGTTGATTATTTTCTATGACGTACTGTGTAGGGAAATGAAGATTGGACATTGCTATGATATTTCCAGGGTCGTCGGAGATTGTATGACTAATATATAGCCTAATCTAAGTAATGTTTCTTGATGTATTTCCTAAATTCGTATTTATGTGCTATGTTTTACGTTTTCTACCATAAATCGCGTCTCTGTTAGCTTTCACCTCATTATGCACTTTTATTGTTCAAAGATGACCTCTTCGAGCTAGATCCTAGCAATTTTCTGTATTTCTAGCAATTTTCTGTTATAAAATCGTAATGTTTCTATGCTAATTGTATAATGGTTACTGGGTCATTGGCTCATGGGGCCTGCATCTGTATTACATCATAGAACCTATTTGATTTAGTTTTTGTACTTATGACTTCACAGAAATACATCTTCCAAGACTTAAAAGTTTTATAGCTGTACAGAAATAATATTAGCTTTGACCTTGGTTAAACTAGATTAATGGGTCACTGACTAGCACAGCTAGGAAATATGAAATATTTTAGAGAAAACAGTTTTTTTTTGTTGCTTTGATCCTGATCTGCTCTACATAGTAGTAGTATATTGAAAGTAACAAGTTTTATTGTGTTGATTCAGTATTAGTAAAGTTTACCTGCTATTTTGTTTTCTTGTCTAAAAACATCATGATGAATGAAAATGACTATGGTATCAAGTTTGAGAACAATGAATATTTCAAGAGATTATTGCTTCCCATTAAGTAAACAAGAATTGTTAATGATGTAAACACTGTCAGTCATGTTTACCATTCTAATGAATTTTTGACTTATTTCTATGTCACAACAGTGAGTCATTGTCTAATTACCATAACAAATTCCTTCAGCTTTAAAAACATAAAAACTGATGTGTTATTTGTAATTTTTTTATTAAAAAAAAAAAGGTTTCATATTATGTAGTTACTGGCTTGTAGAGGTTAGAATGGCAGTCACTTCAGTTGACAATGTTACTTAGCATGGCATCAACCTTATAATGTTCCCACTGCTAGGACTCAGACCTACCATAATGTGTTAAAATGTCAGGTGTCCAAGCGAGAAAGAGGGTTCTACATCTAATATAATTCCATGCCTTTAACAGTTCAATTTATGCTAAAAAATGGATTGCATTAAGAGCATGTGATGGGGCTTCTGCTCCCTAAGCGAGGGTAGGGAGACAGTGTTACTAAGCTGAATTGATTTAGACTGAAAGGCAACCCCAACATGATAAACAATGATTGAAAAAATAAAAATTATTTATTATAATTAAACTATCTCTAAATATCAATTAGACACACAATTAATTTGAGTATCAATTGGCAACAAAAATGCATTTTGTAATGGGATACCAATCTACATATTTGTAAATTATTGTTAATCTTTATTATACTAAAGTATAAAAGTATTATTGTTTAAACATGCTAATCTCTGAAACTACCAGTCTGCTTGTAATTTTTCGGTTTTTTCGGTTTCTTAAGGGTTTCAGGTTCTTGTATAAGCTGTATAACATCATGCTAGTACCTATGAAAGAACCAAAGACACATGTGAAACTGTCTGTGACAGTATATTATATTGAAAAACCTTCATTTCTTTTAAATTACTCATTATCACATTGGTCAATTATAGCCTTATAAGTCATTGAGAGTGCATATTGTTAGTTTAATTTATTAATAACAATTGAACTAACATTGGTTCCTCTTTTATTTTTACTTAGATATATATGTGATTTTAATCAATTTTAACTTTGACTGGCCTGTTGGTCTAGTGGTTAGTGGCCCTGACTGCTAAGGCGGAGGTTGTGGGTTTGATTCCCACCCAGGAGTAATGTTTGTGTGATGAGCACAATCATTTGTTCTGTGTCTGGATGTAATGTATCTATAATGTATTTAGAAAATATTTAAGTATGTTTATCAGTTGTCTGGTATTCATAACACAAGCTCTGCTTAGCTTGGGACTAGACAATGTTGTGTGTTAGTTATGTGAATATTATATTAAAAAATAAAGGAACATCTGATGAATTAATTTAGTTATTTAAATTTTTTGTTTGTTTCAAATTCATATTAAACCTTATTGAGTCTGTGACAGAGCATATTATTAGTTTAATTTATTAACATCATCATTTCCCCAGACTTTTCCCAAATAGTCTGAGGTTGGTTTCCAGTCTACCAGATGTGGCTGAATACCCATGTTTTACATGGAGCAACTGCCTATCAGACTTCCACAACCCAGTTACTAGGCAACACAATACTCCCTGGAAAGTCTGATGATCAGACTTTCTAGTGTCTCACTTCTTTACCTGTGACGTCTGTCAAAGATCTATGAATGACAACCGGGAAAATTGGCAATTTGTTAATAATAATTGAACTAGTATTTGCTTCCCTTTTATCATTATTGAAATAGCTAGAGGAAGATAAAAAGGAATTTATTTAATTAGTTTTAATTTTTTCATAATTGTTTGGAAGCCGAAGTCAATGTGAGAGCATGTTTTTAGTTTACGTTGTTTATAAAATTAATTGAACTAACTTTTTTTCAGTGATTTTTACTGAAATATGTCATCTATATATATAAAAGGGGAAACTGACTGACTGACATATCAACGTACTGCCGAAACTACTCTGATTAGAAGCGTGAAATTTTGCACAAGGTTTCCTTTTATGACATAGGCGAGCACTAAGAAAGGATTTTCCAAAATTCTCTCCCTAAGGGGATGAAGTGGGGGTCCAAAGTTTGTATGGAGAAACCTACATTCACGCGAGCGAAGCCGCGGGCAGAAGCTAGTTTAACAGTTTGTGCAATTTTTTTAAATACTAATACCAAGACTATTGAGTCACTGAGAGAGTAGAATTTAGTTTAATCTATTATGTAAATATATCATCTTTGTGGGTGCAAATATTTGAAATGGCTCAACTAATTTTAATATTTTTTTTATATTTGCTGACATAACACACACCCCCCATTTTTTAATCGCGATTTTAATTGTTCTTTTTCGATTTAGACTGATATTTGATTTCTTTGAAATTCATACAGCAGAACATTAGGTCAGCTAGTTTGTTAATAAAAATTGAACTAACATTAATCAGACCAACCTAAATAAGTATAGGAAGATGTAAAAAAGTTATTTAGTTTTGTCTGAAACACTAACTTGTCATTAAGATTTGAGCTAGACTAACTTTCATTTCCAATCACAAAAGTACTATGATTTTAGTCTCAGCTCCTCATATTGTGTTAGGATGGATTGAAGAAAAATTAGAAATAAAAATAACTTTATATTGTACAAGGAGCAGTGGTTGCCGAGTGGTAGCGGCCCCGACTTGCGAGCGAGAGGTCGCGGGTTCAAACCCAGTCAGGCGCATTACTTCACTACTGCTCTCAAAACGGTGAAGGGAAAGATCGTGAGGAAACCGGCATGTCCTAGAACAAAAAAATCGAAGACATGTGATATCCACCGACCCGCACTTGGCCCGCGTTGTGGATTACGGTCCATTCCCTCTCCTAGAGAGGAGGCCCGAGTCCCAACAGTGGGAACATTATAAGGCTGACTATGCTATGTTGTACAGAACAATCACTGAAACTACTCTACTACTCACATAATATCTCAAATATTAGATACAATCAGCTATCTGCCTAAAATAACATTATCAACTGATATAATTCCTTATCTATTTTCGTGCATTTTTGGCCCACAGAGTGAATTTTTTTTAGATTATGTACAATCTTCATAACATTCTGCTTAAGTTGACTTACAATATTATTATATCTACTGTTACTTTCAGTCATTTATTTCTCTGAACTGACGGGGGAAGGCCATAGCCTTCCCCCATCTATGTCTTTCAATTACTAATGAACTAAGTTTTTGACCCCTCTAAGTATATCTAGTAGAAGAATTTAAAATAATTATTTTTAGGATTACGGAACCCTTAAAAAGAAAAAACGGAACCCGTACTTTGTTGTCCGTCTGTCTGTATGTCAAGACTATATCAGGAATGCGTGGAGGTATGGAGTTGAAATTAAAACCATTAGGTCTGCGGTCCCTTGAAAAAATCAAACTTCTAAGTTATTGAAAAAAAAAGATACGGCCATTTTTATCGCAAAAAACGTATATTTCGACATTCTCAAGGGAATCAAAATTCATAGGGCACTCTTCCCGTTGACCTACAATCTTGAAATTTGACATGAAGCAAGGTCTCATAACACAAGTATAGGGCAAAATCTGAAAACTGTAATTTTTAGTTACATCCTAAAAAACAAAACATTTTTTTCGATTCGTAAAAATCTTAATTCGGGAATCGAACTGTTTTCATAGCTAAGTTTGTACGGAACCCTCACGTGCGCTAGTCCGACTCGCACTTGCCCGGTTTTTTTTCCGAGTAGAATAACTTGAAATAAATATCTGTACTGAACTACCAGGTAAAATTTATTAAAACGTGCTGGCAACATCGGCGCGTTCGATCATGGTAGTTTCGAATTGTTCTTACAGCTGGCAATACTGCCATTGTGACGTCACATGAAATAGGCTGACGACACCTTTTTAGACTTCGTAATAAAATGATTTTCAGTGGTTTTTCGTAGTGTTTCTACGGTTTGTAGTGTTTTTGTACAATCATAAACGATAAATTAACTAAGTGTTGTGTTAAAATTTGACTCGGTGCGATGGGCCAGCAATAATTCTAGTGACAACGAGTGATGAAGGAAAAAGAAAATGGCTACCTTTGAACGCATGTTGTTAGCCAGGAAACATGTAGTTATAAATGAAAGATACAACGTTATTCGTAAAATCGGCGGTGGCAGCTTCGGAGATATCTTTTTAGGAATAAACGTCAACGATGGAGAGGTAAATAACATTTCTGAGATTGATTTTTCATTAGACAAAATTTCTAAGGAACATTTTCTTGTGTCAAGACGGCCGTGTATTTCGAGGTTTTTGTTCTTGAAAATGGCGGTCTGGGCGTATTTTTGATTATAATCAGCAGAGTATTGAGTAGAGTTTTGAATTTTAGCTGTATCTTTATGATATTTCCCAAACATTTCATGATTTACGTAATTAGGGCAGTTTGAAAAATACGCCTTGTTCAAAATGTATGATGAGAGGTTTTACTCATGACTGTTGTAAGGATCTTGTGATATTTTAGCTGTATGCTAATTCCTTATTTTTCAGTCAGAGAACTTATGTTTTGCAATATTCCGTTGTAACAATGGTTTGTGTGGTGATTGTGAAATATCACTGATGAGTTTCATATCGTGTCTTTAGATTATAATTTGCTATTTAGGAACCAGCTGTTGGTTAACAATGGTAAATTACTGCTTGGTACCATGTTACAGCGTTTTTATTACTCACTTTTCTTGTAATTTTTCAATAAACTAAATGAAACTATACTAATAATTGTCTTGTAATAATTTAGGGCTTTGTATGACTCATTGTTTGACGGGTATTTTCCAAACAACTTCTCATATATGAAAAATCAATATCCTTTATCATTTATTTGTATTTAAGTGTATGAAGAGAGCCACATTTAACAAAATACCTAATTTTATGGTAAGTGGCCTTTTCATACTAAAGTTGTTTTTGTGTTTTATTCATCTATATATGACTTTGTTTTCTTGTTGAAAAACAAACATTTCAGGACAAATTTGTAATTGATTATTACAAATTTGTGTTATGAAAACACAAATTTGTTTATTACCAAAATACAGCCAAGTATAGTAAGTCCTTGTAACAACAGAATTATCACCCCCTGCCCCCGTCCCTCACCCCACTTGCTTAAAATTCAAAGAGAGAATACTTTCATTCCAGTTAAGTCTTTCTCTGAAATTTTTAGTTATTTTCTTTTAGTTTAATAATATTAATAATTTTACTTGTCGAATATTTACCATTGCGCAATTGTGGAGATCAGTACCAAATTAGGTTGTGGAGGTCAGACAGTTAGATGACTACATGATAGATATTGGTATACCTACATCTGGTTGTACTGAGAGCTAATACAAACAAACACTTATAGATACATAGATGATAGACAAAAGGCAGTTCAGGTAACTGTCATCTTAATTCATTAAACCCCAGGCAAGTCACATTCACTTGCTCATTGTCGTTCTATTGTGTCTCTAATTACAGTACTCGAAAGGTTAAATCATTGAAAGCAAAATATAAACTTCTACAAGCTTATTGCAAATACAAAGACTTGCTCCCAAATTTCCCATTCCTTGCCTGTTTCAGTTGCCTCGCTGTCTCTGTATCTGGTAGTTTCTGTAAAATTTTGTTGTATTAAATTGGCTTGAAAACTCCAAAGATTTGATATTATAACCTAAAGATTTCATCAAAAAGCACTCCCAATATTATACATATTGGTAGTTTTCAAATGATTAATGTTTCCAAATATTTTTTTTTGTAAAAACTGTTGTCTTTATTTTATTATAAGCTTGAGTAATTATATACATATTTATTTATCACAACCTTTGTTATACAATGCATATTATTATTATTATTGTGACTGTACTCTTATATCACTAGAAGCAAAACAAAGCTATTTGTAGAACAAACATTCTGATAAATGCTGTTTTTCAACTAGGAAATGTGTTTGTTTTTGTTTGCATCAATTACATTACAAACATGCACATTTCAGCCAAAACACATCCACTATTGTACATTGGCATTCCTCAAGTATTGCTAGTAACAAATGGTCCTGTTCATCTCACATCTATTGGATGCGAAAAATATGTTTCATTATGATTCTTTTGTGTTCCACTGCAGGGCAAAGGGGTCCCTTCCATTCTTTCACTTGTCTTGTGTACTTAGCCACTTCTGGCTAATCCTTTAGGTAGGAGTCCAAATAGTGACCCATCTTCTCGGTCCTACCGCGTCGACGGCTCATGCTGAAAAATTATTTTTTATTTATCTAATCCTTTTATGAACTATAAACTTCATGTACAGTAGTGGTAGGAACATAGGCGGTTTTTATCTTATTGTTGTCATAAAAATGTTGACCTGATTTTAATAATATCTGTTTTCATCTTTTGATTCCCGAAGACCGAAATAAAAGAAATAACTCGCATCGCAAATTTGACGTAGCACATAAAAAAAACAGCCACAACACTTAGAAATAATGAAAATCCATGACGCGTTCTGATGCCCTACCACGAGCTCATAACGCGATCCATTTTACGACCTAAACTGAACTGTTATAAGGGATGAAGCTATATAGGGCGTATAGCTCCATCCCTCACATTTTCACAAGTCATGGTAAGGCTCCTAAAAGCCTTTCGGTCTCAGAAGTGTTTACAATTTTGCAAAATAAATGTGTTGTATGGTTTTTTTTATTATGATTTCTTTTTATGTCCGCCATTTTCGGGACCCCGGGGGCCCGGACGTTCCGTCAGTGGTCGCCAGGTACCCCATTCCATTCAGGGTGTTTAACGGGCCTCTGCGAGTAGGCTTCGGCCCTTCGTACGCCTTCTAAAGGTCTGTCCTTTTTTGTGTGAATGTGATTCTCTATTGTTACAGGAGGTAGCAGTGAAGGTTGAATCTATAAAGGCGCGGCACCCCCAACTTCTCTATGAGAGCCGAGTGTATAAGATGCTCCAAGGGGGCATCGGCATACCACACATAAGGTAAGAATAGTGTAGAGCTAAAAATTTGTGACAGTTTTATCTGTATCAACGAACTTCATCATCAATATCAATAGGTGTTTCTCCGCTTGTAACCTACTTATTCATAACTTACGAAGTTTGTATTTGCTGACTCTTTCGGTAATTTTAATACCTTAATAAACGCCTTTTTATTTAACGCCTTAGGCATCTTCTACTCGTTAATTAAACGAGGGGCGCAATAAAATTGAGAAAGTAAGAAAAAGAACTAGTTAAATGTTCAAGAACACAGCATATCGCGCGCTGTTAGTAAATAAAACCTAACTGATACCTACGTAGACGTACATAACTGTCGCCCGTATATAATGTGCGTGGGTATAGTTGAAGTCACCCGACGCGGCGAACCGCAACGCGAAACATGATTGTCACAACTGTATTTCGTAGCATAAAACCGTGTAGTATCTTCCTAAAGACAGCGTCATCAATTGATTACTCCCTTAAAGTTTATTTATCTCCCGCTTCCTTCTCTTTGTGGAAAAAAAATAACTCAATAAAATGTATGAAATAAAAAATGCTATGAAATCTTTAATTGAACTAAAATCACTTCTTATCTATCGACTATCTTTTTATGTGCTTTTTGAAGCAGGGTTTTTTTTTTAGAAACATCCTTTAATACTGTAAACGTAAGTTTTTACAGTTTGTCTCACAAAATTGTTCCATCCGTTGTATTTGTAATGACTCCAGCCAGGCTACGTGTTACGTATGTTGGTACGTTTGCGGACTACTCAAATTCATGACGAAAACGGGACCCTAGTGCCCGATTGACCTAAAAGCGCGCCCGTATTTAGACATCTGCCAAAAAGGAATGGTTGGAAGAGCTCTCATGCCTAAGGGCCGATTCATACCGAAGTGGCAGCGGGCAGCGAAGCGGCGAGCACTTTTAGAGTCCATATTTTAATTTTATTGTTTTTTTAATCATATAAACCAGTGCTTGACAGCGATCCCACTTGATGGTAAGCAGTGATGCAATCGTTGATGGTGAGGCGCACTAGTCTAATAAAAGTCTATTCACTCTAGCCTTGAAGTCACCTAAATTATAATTGAAGGGTAAGACTGCAACAGGCAAATGGTTCTAATCTTTCAATGTACGCGGTATAAATGACGAGGCGAAACGCTTAGTCCGGACCGGGGTAGAGGGTGGACACTCGCCGTATGTCGGTTTGTCCGATGGTAGAAAGGTGATGGCGGAATCAAGCCATGTAATTCCTGCGTACACTCTCCAGAATGCAACATCCATCCTTAAGACCAGTATCGCGTGGCGTACGGCAATGCACCACCTCATACAATGGTGGACAACCCACCCATACGCACAAAACGTTTTGGGAACACATTTATTCTGCGTACAGCTAAGGAGTGAAATTCCCAGATAGCTACAACCTGGAGTCTTTAAGTCAAGAGTGAATAGGTTACTTCTAAGTAAGCGTGCTTCACCGTCGAACACATCGTAGCTTTCCATCAGGTGAGATTGTGATCAAGCGCGAGCCTATCAAAAAATAAATAAAATAAAAAAATCGATTGATTAGTTCAGAGGTCCTAACTACGAGCTCTTAACGCAATCCATTTTACGACCTAAACTGAACTGTTAAGAGATGCAGCTCTATAGGGTGTACAGCTCCATCCTCTTTCTCGTTCGCACAAGTGAGTCACTTGAAGTGACATTCTAACGTCTGTCGTCTTCACGTCATTTTAGAGCTAGAACTACATTAGACCGACGCACACGTGTGCCACGCCTGAATTGTACATAGAACGACGCGGTCGCGTGGCGTGGATCTAACGTAGCTCTACAAGTCTAGTTGCCATATAAAATGTATGGAGAACGACGCGCCCAGATCGGCGTACGTGGCACACGTGTGCGCAGTGTAGTTCTACCCTAAGTCTTGCCCGTGGTCTTACCAGCGGCCGCCTCCGGTGGCTTCAACGCCATTCCTGTGTGAATCGGCCCTTTAGACTGACCAGAATAAAGGAACACCCTATATTTATACTCTTGACACCTTTAACAACCATTAACAAGGCATCTATCATCATATCTTCGCCGCTAGTTTATCACTTTGATTGGCACAGCTCCATCTTTCCAATTACCGTTATTCATTACACTAATTAAATATGCTCGACGACAGGTAACAGGTCCTTGAATCGCTAGAACCTTCAGCAAATCAACTGCCTGACCTCAATCCAATGTTAAATCGTTACAAGGTTTATCAGATTTCGATGTAAAACAACAGCTATATCAGTAGTTTATAACTTTTATAACTAAAGCCATAGAAAGTGCGTTACCTAACTTGCAATTTGTGTTACGTGCGAACTTTGCGAACACAAATACGATTTATGTGGCTTTGGCAACCATTTTGGTTTTTGATTCTTAGTTTTGTTTCAGTTTTGAAGAGGCTTAAAATTTAGGAGTTTTAAATTGATACTAGCTGACTCGGCAAACGGTTGTACAGCCTAATAAATTATCGAAAATAAAAATGGGGGTTTGGGGTAGGAGAATAAAATACAGCCTAATACTTACCTATTCTTATATCTACTAAATAAACTCAAAAAAAAAACCATAATAATCGGTCAAGCCGTTTCGGAGGAGTTCGATAACAAACACAGTGACATAAGATTTTTATACATTGGACTAAAAAAAAAAACTATCGTTGGTCTATGAATCATAAATTCATAATACATAGTAGCTCATTGATGTTAACCACGATTTCGGTCACAAAAAACCTGTATAGAAACAGTGTGAAGGCCTTTTGCGGATTTATGATTCAATGAGTCAAATCTATCTCTTCAATATGATTCAGTTCAACGCCCTAAACCAGTTATTTTCATATACATACTATCACAAGTTTTATACTCTCAACCAGGGCTTGATAACGTTGTACCAAATTCACACTATAAGTATCGTTAAGTAGCGATATTTTCATGATCAAACCAATACTGCATTAATCTAGACGAAACAAAGTAATTTGGTAACTTTATCAAGCCTTGGGGCATGGTGACGTTACTATTTACCGATAAAATCATCGATAACGTTAAGTCTGCGCAAAGTACACCCAAGTATCGTAACCAAGCATAACGTTACCTCTACTTATAACGATATCAATTTTTTAACGTTATTCCGAGCCCCGCTCGTAACTAAGTAACCAAACCAAAGTTTATGGCAGTCTTCAAACTCATGGGTTGTTTGGAATCCGAGCAGCATTGGTTACCCAAACTTGTATACAAACAAGGTCTGACCAACGCCTACTGGTATTATGTTGGGGCCGCCAGTTCGTAAAGTAACCAATTTCAATTGCCACGCCTCAAAGCCTACGATACGCCCATGGTTATGCAGTTTTATTTGTAGTCTGTAGCATTATTTCCTGCTCTTATCTTTATTATAATGAAGACATGTGGCGGCGATCCTAAATAATTAATTTTAGTGTTCACACATTTTAATCTTAATAGTATCCTATATAAACCGTGGGAGCCCAGCAGAGCCGAAGCCTACTGGTGTTGACTTCCGAATTAGAAACCCGGGTTCCTGGAACGCAAGGTAAAGAAGGAAAATAGTTGGTTTTAGTCAGTAAAAGTCTGACACGCCCTCAAGAAGACATTAGATGATTTCCAATCAATTGGATCACTTTGAATTACGCTATCGCCAAGTTTTTTTTAATGGAAGTTCGTACGTCATCAACTTTGTTTCATTAAGGCAATTACGGTTATCGTCTGATGACCGTAGTGGTAATTATGTCTGTGTAGACAAGTGTCGTATGCGCCTGGCGTTAAGGTCGCGCTTCTGACGTATCAGATACGTCGTTTGTGTTAAAAAATTGAAGCGCGGTTGTTCATTTGTAGTATAGTAATGATCGACGAATTGACCTAGGTACAAATAATAATAATGACTATATTTCGGATGGAATAGACCCATAGAAATCTTAACCTAGTAGGTACATATTTTATTTACCATCACTGGTCACACCTACACGAGACATGACCCACTGACTTTGAAAGAGCCAATCAAAACGTGCAGCTGTTGCGTTCCGAATGCTGTTGTTGCTACTTATACGGGTCAGCAGGGATCAGTGCGCACTTCAGCAAGCATCCCAGAGGCGCTGCAAAACCACGGCAGACCCAACAACATCCTCCTCGCAAAACTTTCCACGTTACATTTCGTAGTTGAGAAATTCGGACTAAACGCACGAATTATTCAAAAAAATTCTAATGATTCGTATCGAAAAATTAGTGGCAGTGACTTGAATGCATATTTTTACGGTAAAACAAATATGTGCATAAATTAATTAGCACAAAGTGTATTCACGTCGGCTGATTATTTTTGTAGTTTTTCCGAGATAAAAAGTTTGTTTTTATAGCCAGGTGTATTAGTTATTGAGCGATCAATATCATAAATATCACTTTCAATGACAACAGGTGAGCTCAGAAATTCGCTCCGAGACCATAATATCACAAAAAATACAAATTGGCTCAATTTTAGCATTAGTAACTATTGTATTAAACATACTTGACACCATTTTTTGTTGCAAATTTGAGTCAAGTTTAAATACAGACATTTTGAAGGTCAATATTTGTATAACTGTGTCTTCGTATAAAAATACAAGGCCTGAAATCAAACGAATATAATTTATTTATTAGCTTCTGCTTCGCTTGCATGAAAGTTTGTTTCTCCATACAAACTTTGGACCCCCGTTTCATTTCCCCTAAGGGAATGAAACGGGGCCTTAAGGCCGAGTCACACCGGAATGGCAGCGGCCAGAAAAAGACCAGTATCGCTTGAAAAGCATGAAAAGGTCGCGATGCCGCCCGAGGTGCGAGGAGCGGCCGCGCGCCACGCGCGACTTGTCGGTAGTTCTAGCCTAGCCATCCGCTGCAATTCCGGTGTGACTCGGCCCTTAGGTGGTGAATTTTCGAAAATATCTTATTGCTCGCCTTCGTCATAAAAGGAAACCTTTTATAATATTTCACACTTAGTCCCAGTAGCTTCGACTGTTCGTTGATATTACAGTCAGTCAGTTTCTCCTTTTATATATATAGATTTACAACACTTGTACAACATTGTGTATTATAATATGTTCGCAGTTCACTCGGCGAATGTCACATCATTGTTATGAGTATAGTGTAAGCGGTTATTATCTTATTATTCACTTTGAACACGAGTATAACCTTCAGTTGCAGCGATTTGAGCAACAACTGGTTTTGGTCAACCTACACGCGTTTGCCTAGTCTCAGCTGCAATTACATTTGGTTATATCCGTCTACTTTGTGCCAATATCTCAAAAGAAATTGGATTTGTCTAGCATTTGTAATTGTTGTTTTGTATACTTAGTTTGAAAGTCCAGTATCGGGTTTAAAATAAAATAATAAATACATATCTACGATCTGGACTGTTTTGCTTTGTCACTTATACCGCGTACATCGAAGGATTGGAACAATTTGCCTGTACTAGTCTTCCCGCCGATTATAATGTAGGTGTGTGAATAGGCTCTTAATAAACTAATGCGAGTCGCCATCAACGATTGCATCGCTGCTTACCATCAGCTGGGATCGCAGTAAAGCAGTAGTTTTTATCATTTAAAAAATAATATTAATATTCTTAATTTCATTGCGTATGAAAACCGTGTTTTCCGCTTCCTGTATTTAATTTCGGAACTTCCTTATTTTTACTAACGCTAACTTCATGCATTAATATTTGCATTATGTTCTATATCAAACTTCATCATCATCTCATCATCTTCCTGTCCTTGTTCCGTGTTATTTGGGGTCGGCGCAACACGTTTTTTTCTTCCATTCCGCCCTGTCACTCGTCATACTATCACTAACTCCCTTTTCTTTCATATCACTCTTCACACAATCCATCCATCTTTTCTTTGGTCTCCCTCTCCCTCTCCATCCATCCACATGTAAACTCATTCCAAACTAAAACAAACAAACAAATAACAAACTCAATCAAACTCAAACTCATATCAAACTTGATCAAACAAAATTAGTAGAACAAGCATCCGACTTATGAATAGATAAGAATACCTAAATAATGAATACTCCATGTTTCGCTCTAAAAAGAGAGGCCAGTTGTGATAAGTACACTTATGTAAATAAACAGATAATTCTCACATCTAAATGAAATAATTATCTCAGTATTTTGACTTCGGGTTGACAGTGACATTCACATGTTAAAACAATCTGCAATGATCTTTGAACCTTGCTGGATTATACACTGGATAGTGTCTCGCGAATCTGAAATACTGTCTGTCTTAGTATCAAATCTTTATTCGTCCTTATTCAT
This sequence comes from Mythimna pallens, assembly GCA_961205895.1. Classification (NCBI taxonomy): domain Eukaryota; kingdom Metazoa; phylum Arthropoda; class Insecta; order Lepidoptera; family Noctuidae; genus Mythimna; species Mythimna pallens. Next base: position 4,863,337 of record OY540845.1, on the reverse strand, counting down.
GATTTTGGTTGTACTGACTGGAAAACTGTGTTTAAAACTTTACATAACGAGCCTTTTATGAATAATATCGTTAGCGACAGATCGCATTTTTTGTATTCACAAGGATTTCTTCTATATTTCTATAATTAAAAATCATTTACAATAATATGCCAATAAAACTACCGATTCTAATAGATCACTAGTTTTATGAACAGTCTTCTTTATTGTAAACCAAAAAAGTGTAAAACACTCACTCGCTCCACCATAGATAGAGCGAGAGAAGTCATTAGATGACTTATACACAAACTTAATTCTATGGGTACAATGGCGGCTTTATCGCTGACTACGATATCTACCAGACAATTTTTGGATGAATTCGTATTCGCTAATATTATCTTCAACACATCGACGTTTAAAATAAACAACGGCATAGACGAACATCGCATCGGCACTATTACTCACCGTTTACCTACAACAGCAGCCTAGACTAGTGTATTACATTGTTTGCGGAGAAAAGCTGTACATCCGCCTAAACGTCCGTTACGCGCCGCCGCGCCCCGCGTCGCACATATCATGAAATCTGCACGTTTTTGTTGAACGATCCGCTGAAACCTTGATTAAAACCCGGAAAATTGTAACGAGAATCTCTGAACGACATCCCTAGTCGACAATTTGAAAGGTAGGGATTAGCATCGAGCATGCGATTGGCCTTTGTCGCCCGATATTACTCCCTAAAGTACCAAGGGATTGGCTTACCGAAAGTCAATCGGCCACTGTTCTAATTCCGGTTTGTGATAAAAGTTTTATCTTCAATAATGACAACGTCTCAACCGCAGACTAGTGTCGAGTTTCAAGATAATTTCTGCTTATGCATTTAAATCTTTCTTGGCTGCAGTCTACGCTTTCTAAATTGTTATTACTTGTAGTCTGGTAACCATATTTGATTTCATTACTTGTAGTCTGGTAATCATATTTGATTCCATTTCGAACCGTCGCTAGGTATGTTTTGCAACGCCCTTACGTTTATGGTAAAAACAATTTGGTTCATATTGAGCAATTCGGCACGTTGTCGAACAAAGCCCTTCCTCACGTTTCAGGTGTTTCCTTTGCGCAATTTCGTTAACTTTACAAACGAAACCCTGAAAATGATCCCCTCAGTGGTTTGCGCAAAATTCTATTGTGTAGATAAAACTTGGCTTTTACAGAATTTTGTCATAATTTGTAAGAAAACGTGGCTGTTCTTTGCGATTTCGTCTACGTGAGATTTTCGTTTCTAAAATTCATTACATAACATATTGGTGCCCTCAGTTGCAATAACTCACAAATTCACGTTTTGGTTGTGTTGTCATTCACTCAAAATGTTGGAAGCTTATGCTATGGGATGTTAGTTTAGTATTTACCTAATGCTGTATTGACTGACACGTACAAAAGACTCCAAGAAATATATCTTGTTTCATAAAAACGTGTTTTATTTATTCGTTACTATTTTGAATACGATTCGCGATAACCTTGCACCGACCGATGTTCTTCGTAACACTCATTTACATTAACACTCCTTTAGAAAAAAACACGCATATAAATATTTGAAGGAAAACAGTTTCAGTAAGGTATTCTAGATTTTTCTGTTGTTCGTTTTGGACGCATAAAAAAATCTAAGCGTATAATTTAAATCTAATGGTGTGGACCTGGCGAATGCGCCGCTCGTGAGCGAGTGTCAGTTTCCTGATTATCATGTAGGTACTGGGTCTCATAAGAGCCCTTAGATTAGACGAAGAAAGTGACATTCTATCGACAAAAACGAAATCGATGTGAAAGAGTCCAAAATGTATGAAATTAATTGAACTGGAAAGGCGCGTGTTAGTTAATTCGCGATTTTGACTACAGCTGAAGAAGTACATTTTCGCCTTTTAGCGGTCCAAACTCCCGGTGTAAATGTAATTTACCTTAAGGGCCTAAGGTAAATTAGGTAGGGTTTGATAGGGCTACCACGAGCTCTTGACGCGATCCATTTGACGACCTAAACTGAACTGTTAAAGCTATGTAGGGTGTGTAGCTCCATCCCTCTTTCTTGCTTTCACGCCTGACATTTTAACGTCATAGTAAAATCCCTGATCCACCAATGTTATCTAAAAAGAAGGTTTTCATTGTTACAGATGGTACGGCTACGAAAAGGACCACAACATCCTAGTGATGGACCTTCTTGGTCCATCACTAGAGGACCTGTTCAATTTCTGCTCGCGCCAGTTCACCATCAAGACTGTTCTTATGCTAGCAGGTCTGTATCTGTATTGTTTGTGTATTTGAAAGAATTAAATTAAAGACAAACTGAACCCACGTATGTAATGTATGCTACGCATAACGATATCTAGACTCTTGAACGCATACCGTGTACATCGAAGGACTATAACAATTTGCTTGCTGCGGTTTTCCCGTCTACTTATAATATAAGTATCTTCAAGGCTAAATTGGATAGGCTTTTAATAAACTAGTGCGCCTCATCATCAACGATTGCATCACTGCTTACTATCAGGTACTAGATTAATAAAAAAAATACTTGAAAACAGATGACTTAAAAACATACAAGGCATACGCAACGCTGGCACACTCGTCCCACGCAACATCAAATCTCTCAATCCATATCACTGTGGGAAGGTGTACTCCAACTCTCCAACGATGCATCGTGTACGTGGCATACGTGGGCTCAGTTTTCTTTACCTTTTAAGCTGCGCTTGTCATCGATTTTGCTTCCTGTTTAGTTCAACCACTTAATTAATTCACAATCGGTTTCTAAAACATTTCTTTTGTTAGATTTTATCATGTCAAGTCATTTAATCGGGCGTATATTTGATAAAAGGAAGACGATATATACATAGTATCTGTAATGTTTTTTGGTAACCATACTTATAACAGTTAAAGTGACACATGGGACCAGATTGTGTTGGGTTTTGTTTAGGCCACTTTAACCGCTTGCGTCGGATTGGTCCGACAAGAGTTTTCGTGCCCTATTCGCCAGTGTCGTGTGTTTGCGACTGGTTACTCCATCTCCTTTAGCTCTTCAATCCTCATAAGTGACAGAAGAGCTGGCGAGATAGAGTATTTGGTTGTGGATGTGCGACCCTGGGAAATGCGCGTGTTTGTCGGATTTATCCGACGTATGTGGTTAGAAGGATAAATGACCCGAGGGTGAAGTTCGTGTTCGATAAAAGAAACCATTTTTGCCTGATGGGCAAACTTGAATACATATTTATGTTGTTATGCCAACTTGCTAACATTATACGCGAGTGAAATATTCCGTATGTGAAGTAACTAACTACTATTATGTTAATGTGTTTATTAACTTAGATTTCTTTTAATAATTTTAAATATTTTAAAATATCTTAGGTACACTCTCATTGTTGTCAACAATTGTGATTTGGTATGGAATATTTGCGTCAGATTTATTACTTGTTTATTTCTAAATAATAAGTTCATTGTATGCAGTAACGTTCAACTCGTTAAAATTTCACATTAGGGTCAGTTCACACCGAGACGCGACGCGACGCGACGCTGCGCGAAAAGTAACTCAAAATATAACTTTATTTACTACGAGAAAAGATTCACATTTCAGAATAATATGGCTCGCGACGCAGCGCTGCGTGGTGGTATTCTGAATTTGAATATGTATCATATTCAAATTCAGATATAAAGTTATATTTTGAGTCGCTCTTCGCGTAGCGTCGCGTCGCGTCTCGTTGTGAACTGACCCTAAAGTGGAGAAGGTTTACGAATTTGTCTCATTGTTGATATTTTGGTGAGTTAATAACACACATAAAAATCAATTTACATAATTGAGTATAGTTGCAGGCACTAATACTTCTTTACCTTAATTCATGTTAATTTACTGCTTATACATTTTTTTTTATGCATACATCGGACCATCAAGGTAACTAAGCCTTCTTTTTCAAGTTCACCTGTTTTAGATTTTCTCTTATATATAATATGGGTCTGCTAAAGCAAACTAAGAAAATATCATATTGCTTGAGCGTGTACTTCACTGCTAGTGTACATGACAATCATCCCATGCACGCTATTATGAACACTATTTGTTTTTCATAGTTTGTCATTCAATTTACTAATATTAGTTACCCAACTTCTGGGGCAGTTGGATAAAATTGTCTACTAAAGTACTTTGTCACCTTGCCTGCGCTGATGCTATCGAGCTGATTTTAATATTGCAGCATAACATAGCATAATCAGCCTTATAATGTTTCCACTGCTGGTGCTCAAGCCTCCTCTCTAGGAGAGGGCTTTTCCTCTAATACCGTAATTCACCACGCGGGCCCAATGCGGATTGGTGGATATCACATGTCTTCGAATTTTTGGTTCTAGAACATGCCGGTTTCCTCACGGTGTTTTCCTTCACCGTTTTTAGAGCAGTGGTGATGAAATAAATAACGCAAAGTAATGCGCCTGGCCGTGTTGCTTGAACTCGCGACCTACAACTCATAAGTCGTTGCTATTTCCACTAGTAATAGTAGCAATATTGTAGCCGTTTTAAATTATTTTGCGAGTACTATTGAAAATCGGTTTTCTTGTATAGTATTTTAGACCTCCACCCCTTTGCCCACAGATCAAATGCTGGGCCGCGTGGAATTCATCCACTGCAAGTGTTTCATCCACCGTGACATCAAGCCGGACAACTTCCTCATGGGAATCGGCCGCCATTGCAACAAGCTTTATATGATCGACTTCGGGCTTGCCAAGAAGTTCCGCGACCTGCGCACGCGCGCCCACATCTCGTATCGTGAGGATAAGAATCTTACCGGTAAGTTGGTCAAGCAATTTGAATATAACTATCATTATGTAACAGTACAAGAGCTTTCAATTTCCAGTTTATGGTGAGCTCCTCTGAGCCCAGCTTCTTTGTCCCTGTCACTGTTTCTTCGCAAGATTTGGATGATGCTAGCGACGCGTCTTTTTTCAAATTTGCTACCAATAGACAAAGTCGCGTCGCTACATGCGCGCACTTTCATACAACCTCGTAAACTTGATGTGAGAAACAAATTAGTTGCGAAGAATAAAGTTGCTCGTGCGCGCTATCTCTTATTGTAAAGAGTCGTAATTCTGAATTCTCGCACACCTAACAAAACTGATTTAAATCCGTAGACTAATAGTAATATTTAGTTGAAAACCAGCATCAGGCAACTGCTACGTAGTGGCTTGGTATTAAGCTAAACTAGACCTATTTGGCGCAACCTTGAGACAAAACAAAAGTTTGATGTATTTAAGTTTTTATATAATTGTGCTTTTCTTTCTTTCTTTGCAATAAAGGCATCCCGTGCAGCAAAGTTCGTGTTAGCTTAAAGGGGTACGGAGCGCCGAGTGAGTCACACTGGGTGCTCGGTATTCCAGGCATGCGCGTCGTGGCCATAGTTACCTAACGATGGCTGATATAGATTAGCTATAGACTGGTTTTTTGGTGCAATCTATACCTTGGGGAACTGTTTAATGCACTTTTATAAAATAAAACTTTGGAGAATTTAATCAATTTCCGTTGTTTTTAGCTTGTCGATTTATTTAATGAGAAGGCACCTCAATGAATTACTAAAACGTACACAAACAAAACACTTATAGTTTTAGGCATTGTGAATTCGTCAGTTACAGAGGTGTACAGCGTTGACAGAAAATTTAACAATTAATTGACATGACGGAAAACATTAACTTAATTATAATATACAGTTTACAGGTTCCAACTTGTTTTTTAATGTTGTAAAAATAAGTTATTTAGAATATAATAACAGTCAATGCTAATTAGTTACTCCAAAATCAATTAGTTTTCAATTCAGAAACTAACCTCATGCCATTAGATTATGATTTACAATCAAATCCTTTGTCGTCACCGTTGGCGCAGTGGTTGAGCGATTGGCTGCTGCGTCTCGCGGGTTCGATTCCCGTACGGAACAAAAATTTTTATGATCTACAAATATTTTTCCGGTTTCGGTTCTAGGTATATTTTTATATGAGTTTACATGTTTGTGAACGTACCCACGATACAGGAATAATTCCTAATATGAGGTTATTTAAAAAAAAATAAACAAAACATACTTAGAACAAGAAAGTTTGATGTCACGTGATAATAAAATGATAGTAAGCTATTTATTTATTTACAAGCACTTGAACAACGTTACGGAGAATGTCCAAGGCCTTGTCAAACTAAAAAAATACATTTAATAAAACAAATAAATCCATACACATTGTAGAAAAAAAATACATGTAATTTAGAAATAAAAAGAAAATACATAGGTTTACATTACCACTAAAATAATATAGATCTCACAAAACAAATGTTTACTTATTTTTCCACCATCTTCTCACAAAAACTATATGCTTATCATTTATATTTTCGTCGTATCACTATGTCTGATAAGTTGATAACGATACAAACAAACGTATAAAAGGCGCAATTTTATATACAGATAATATAAATGTTATCTTTATGACGACGGTTTGCCGCTGATTAAGCGTCAGGGAAACTTCATGCGGTTGTGCATTTCGTGCTATTTTTAACAAAATAACGTAGGCATAAAATAGTGTCTGAATAATAAAGCTTTCGGTGGTATCCGCACAATTGGTATTTTTCCTGTCTATTTTAGTACAATACTTTATTCTAAACAGCAACAAAAAAAATAACATAAAAATAAATCTTTTTCTGAAAATAACATCAAAATTGGTTATTGAAGCAGCAATTAGCATTTCGAATATTGGTATGGGAACATCTGACGGCAGTGGTTAAGCGATTGGCTGCTGCGCTGCGGGTCGCGGGTTTGATTATTGAAACAAATACTTCTATAAGGGCCTGTGCATACCAGTGATCTGTAAAGGCCTGTGCACACCTCGTTTTTTACAGATTGAGATACAGACGCGATACGCACGCGAGTCAAACCAGCAGCCTGTAGACCTTTAATAGGATAAAAGCGCGCTGTCGACGCACGTTTCTAAAACGCGCGTCAACGGTGCGTTTAAAAACGTGGTGTCCACAAGACCTAAAATGCAAAAAACTTACGAAAATTTAAATTTCGCGGTTTATATTAGAGCTAGAGCATCCTTTTTAATTTCTCAACAATTTGCACCTCTTCTTACCCAAAATTGTTTATATATTATGTTGTTTTCTTAATAACGCTTTGTTTGTAACAGGTACGGCTCGGTACGCGTCGATAAACGCTCACCTCGGCATCGAACAGTCGCGGCGGGACGACATGGAGTCGCTCGGATACGTTCTTATGTATTTCAACAGGTAAGCTACCTTTTTGTGTCATGTTGTAGACATTGAGACCATACGGCAGGCAAGTACGAGTGTACGACGCGTCGTTAATACGTCACGCATCGCATTTTCGCGTGTCATCTGCCTGGGGGAGGTTAAGACATTCTGGTGTGTGGAAACATTTGCCACTTTTCACTGCTCTTCTCCGCTTAGCTTCGTGTTAGTGAAAACGCACTCGAGGGTGTTTTTAATATCGTGCGGATTTCATCACGCATACGGAAATACTCCGCATGCGAGGTTGCTGTCCGATTTCACGTCCCGCATCCCGCGTGCGTATTCCACGCATTACAATAAATACTTGTATGGAAAGGACATTTGCGGGGGCTACGCGTGCGTAGCAATCCCGCATGCGTCATGAAATTCGCATGATAATAAAAACACCCTAAGGGCTGGTTTCTGAATGAGCATTTTGAGTTAAGAATGCCCCCCAAACTCTAATGCCAAATTTTGACAGGTTTTTAGGCTAAAGTAGAACTTGAGAAATACTTCAAATCCTTTAATTACAAATCGGATGTAAGGGCAGGTTTTTTAACACTGAGTATTTTGAGTTGAGAATGTGTCAAACCCTGCTTTAATGCCACATTTTGACTGGTTTTCATGTTTTCATATTCCACAACTTTCACACAACGCCATCTAGTCTCATGCGAAGCAGAGCTTGTGCTATGAGTACTAGATAACTGATAAATAATATACTTATGTATATTTCTAAATACATACATATTATAGATAAATTACATCCAAACCTGTGTCTGAAATGAATGTAAAAAACAATTGGTCGTGCTCATCATTTGTCTTGAGTAGGAATCGAACCCACGACGACATGCCGGAGGCACAGCAGTCAGGGCTACTGACCACTATAAAGACCAGTCGAAAATTTAAATACTTTAATTCAGAAATCGGGGGTAAGATGTTGATCTTTTATTGAAATTTGTAGACAGACAAAAATATATCGGTGCATAAATTGAACTTCAGATGCTTAGGCGATCGGATGGAATGGTTCGGGCCTCCCTGGAATAAATGCATTTTGTTATAGATTTGTCGCCTTGGTTTCTTCACCTTGAATTCGAGATTCACAAAACATTAGTCGAATAGGTTTCTCGTTTTCTACAAGTGAACATGCTATGTAATTAGGCACGATAAAGCACGCCTTTCTATTATTCCGACTTAACATGGGATATTTATGTGAGAAAACTATTCAACACTGAGTCTTCACCTCGTACATTTATTTTCACCGAAGCCGTGCGTGTTTCGTTTGTTAATGGAGTGACGTCACGGAATCTATACCGCAGCTCCTGTTTGATTCTGAGGTGATATCGATTCTGAGTATTCATTGTAACTTGAATCATGGAATTCACGGATCTTTTGAGTCTACGTGCAAATATTGTCACATAACATTCACTGACTGATGCACAGCAATAAACATCTCGTGTAGCATGAAATTTTGTACAAGAGTTCCTTTTGGTTCGAAAGTCAACCTAAAGAAGTGGGAGGGTACTCAACACAATGCTTTTAGGTATTTAAGAAGTCGGGAGACTAGTCTGACAATTCCAGTGCGGGCTTTATTTATTATTGATAAAGCTCGCGTTTGACCACTGTCTTACCTGATGGTAAGTGATAATGTGGTCAATGATGGGGGCGCTCGCCTAGAAGTAACCTATACACTCTTGATTTAAAGACTTCCAGCTCTTTCAGCCAGAATCTTTCACAACTTTTGATGCCTTCGTGTATTCCGAAGATGCTTACCTATCTCAGAATTAACAATGTTGTTTTTGCAGATACACTTTTAGGCATCTTGCCAACGTGCGTTTCTTATGAGCGCATGTCCTTTCTTTTAATCATGACATAGCAATTTTCTTAAAAATTACTTTCGTGAACGTAACAAATAGCTTTGATATTGAAATGAAAGCGATAGTGGTTATAAGATAATGAATTTGGACTACCTATAATACTGAACAGTGCAGTTTTGTGGTAGGTATCGCTATGATTCATCCGGATGCATCCAGTTAGACTAGAAGCCGACTCCAAACATAATTGGGAGAAGTTTAACCAGATGACAATAATAATAATACTATCACACAACTTCATCTAGTCCCAAACTAAACATGCTTTTAAATTTCTAAATATGTACATATTACACCCAGCCACAGATCAAATCGATCGTGCTCATCACACATACATTTGTCTTGGGTGGAAATCGAACCCATGATCTTCGGCACAGCAGTCAAGGCCACTAACTACTAGAACAACAGGCTAGTCAACCAGTAGTCACAATGATGTATGATCTCATATATTACCTAAAACGTGTTCAATAATTATGGTTAACCTGAACTAAACAAGATGGCAATACATCTAAGAAAGTAAAGAATCAATATCATTCTTATTACCGTACACAAAACCACTCGATAGTCGTACGTATTCCGGTTTGAGGCTGCCAGTTGCGTCGCTGTGCAAGTCCCGACCTGTTACAATCTGACTCACGCGAGGACCCGTTTCGACCCGTTACAGCCTACGGAATAAGGCCGTTAATTTTAAATGCGTCCTGGTGTTGCGCAACTTTAAGTATGGGAGGCCCTACCACGATCTCTTATGGCTGCGTTCCCACTTTGTCGTGACGACAGATAATCGTGTTGTGTCGTGACTTATATATTTAAATGGAGGTGTTCACATAAAGGACGACTCTGAACTGTCGTCTACGACTTTTTTTTTGCGGTGACAATAAATTCACTTGATAGTGGGAACGGCAAGCACGACAGTCGTGACAAATAATTGTTATAAAAATTTTAAATTATATGTATAGCGTGTATAATAGCTCCATCCCTTCTCGCTCCCTCACCTGACATTAAACACGTCCCTGTTAGCAAGACAGCAGAAAGGCATTTGTCCCTCATCGGCAATGAGGGACAAATGCCTTTTCTTTTCAATGTTTCGTCGTTTTATTGTCTATTTTGGTGATTTGGAAAACATCCTTTGGAAACAAGTCTAACCCTAGTTTATTTAAATTTAGAAAGGCAAGACGTCTCATTCATTCCCATTCTGGGGCCTTACCATGACGTGTAATAAAGGCAGGCGTGCGAGCGAGAAAGAAGCAGGGAGCTATTTAGCTCCATCCCTTTTAACAGTTCAGTTTAGGTCGTAAAATGGATCGCGTTGCACGTGGTAGGGCCTGTGTTCCTTGTCTCTCGAGTGAAGCATGAGTTTACTCATGCCATTGTAAAATAATATCTTGTACTGTAAAGACAAACAGGTTATGAGTGCAGCTAACAAGGCAGGATGCGGCGGACGAATTAGTACCGTGGAGTAAAAAAAAAAAACAATCTGCAGTTTTAGTGTCTGAAATGTGACTCATTAAGGTTTCAAGCTGTCAATTCGCTTGATGTCCTACGTTATTTTTAAAGGTAGAATACTCTGCACTTAATCCTTAAAAAAAAATTTTGGGATCTAGCTTTTGCCAGCACAGCGGCTTCGCCCGCGTTAAGTAGGTTCCTCTTAACAAACCACAATCTTTGGATTTCGTTTTATCCCTTAAGGGGGGTGAGATTTGAAAAATCCTCGCTCAATGCGGGGAGCATTGAGCGAGGATTTTTGTTTATGTTGTAAAGAGAAACCTTGTGCAAAATTTTCACTCCTAGTCTCTGTAGTTTCGGCTGTGCGTTGATATGTCAGTCAGTCAATTTCTCCTTTTATATAATATAGATAAAATATTATTCTATTACATTTTACTTCTTTATATTCCATTCTATTACATTATATTCTATTCTACTCTATTCCATTTTATTATATTCAGTCAGTTTCTTCTTTTACATTGATATAATGTTTTCCTTTTGATTGACAGAGGCTCGCTGCCATGGCAAGGATTGAAGGCGATCACCAAAAAGCAGAAGTACGAACGGATCAGCGAGAAAAAGATGTCGACGCCCGTTGAGGTACTCTGTAAGGTAAGCACAACAGACTCCATTACAGTTGTACACATTCATTCAGAGAGAATTCTGGAATGTAATAGTTTACTTGTACAACCAGTTTCATAAATTGTGTGTAAGTAACGCTGTCTACAAGTTATTTTTTTTTGAATGTCGGTTATCCTGATATGGCTTCTCCCGCTCTAGGATGGAGCGTGAGGGCGTGCTAGGCTTCCTAAAACCCACCTTTATCCTTTAGTTGAACTTTGCGTTCCGGGGCCACGGTAAATCGTTCAAAAATTCCCAAGTTTGATTTGTAAATTAGTACTTTTAAACTACCATTTTATACTGTTTTAAATATGAGAGATTCCTACGCATTTCGAGAATTTTAATTATATGCTTGTAAAATGTGTACGCGATCATGATCTTCATCAAAATTTATTTTGAGCCAGCACAGCAAGTCATATAGAGATATTTAGGTAGAGATATTTGTCATATCAATAGTACTTAACCATCTTTCTTGAGGTATCATTCTCATAAACCATGCATCGTTTCTGTGGTCTTGCTCTATATAACAATTTCAAATTCAATTAGGAACCGCCATTATTCTCATTTTATTCGGTTAGGAGTGTTTATTCAATAATAAAATAGGGTTCCTACCAGCAATTAAAAAAATCTAAAGGTTATATAAACTCAATCTCCTTTCTTCGATATGAGACTCCGTAGTCACGTCTCTATGTGGGTAGATTCGATACAAGTCCTACCACAAACCATACGTCGCATCATTCCACAGTTCCAGTAATTGAATAAGCGTTCTGCATAGCCTAGTAACTCAGGTGACGTTTGCATATGCGTGAGCGGTAATGGATTTGAACCTGCGACCTCGCAAAGAAGGTCGCGGATTTAAATCCTAACTCGTTAGCTGCTACGTCACTTAGGTTAATCGGAGTTTATCCATTGACTATTGGATTAGAATTAGGATACATATTGACTTAAAGAGTATTATTCTATTACTAGCGGTCCCGACAGACGATATTCTTTCTGAAAACTGGATTACGACAGAAAAAAAAAATGAGCACCCGATTGTAGCTGCTTCTATAGGGCCCTATCGTATTTTCAATCCATAAAATTACATTCAAATCGGATGTAACAAACGTAATAATTTGGCGAAATTAGTCTAATTCCATGCCAGTCCTATTCCTTTTATCTACAATCCCAGAGGTTTTAAGTAAGAGTGAAGAGGTTACTTCTTGGTAAGCGTGCTCCAACGTCGACCCCATCATATCTTACCATTATGTAAGATAGGGGTCAGACGCGAGCCTATTAATAATAAAAATAATTATGAAGAGCAAAAGTATTTCTAAACTTGTTTACAAAGGGGAAAGTAATATAATTTCGCAGAGGAATCTTTCGCTAGTTAATTAATCATAATTATGAGCGTTAACGCTCGTGTATAGCGAATTAATTAAAATCCGAAATCCAATAGTACGGAAGTGAAACATGAGTAATTGAATAAGAACGACTTATGACACCTGTTGTGGTTACGGTTGTTAATTTAAATCTATCGTCCTTATGATTTTGCAAAGTGATTATTTTATGCCATGGATTTAGCGTAGTACTAGACCAATTTAATTTTGATGTGCCATCGACACAAATTTGTTATATTATTATATCTAGTCTATGCTTTCCCACAGCTGAACAAACGTTTCCCTTCACTCTTTCCTAGCTTTGTTCCCTTCTCAGAGGCACTTCTTGCCAATTCCCTAAGTTGTCATCTAATGGCGGAATTCACCAATAAAACTAATCGCGTTTAACGTTTGACTCGCATAATCGCGTTTAGCCGCCGCGTTTAGTGTCATTTATAAAAATAAAACAAATAAATACAGACTACACTTACTTTACTTACTACAGTAGGTACTCGAAATTAAACAGAGGCAAACTATATTTAATAAAAAGTAATTTGGCCGCTTTTACACCTTTCGAGTCTGTTCCGGTGTTCTTCATACCCATATTAAACCAGCTCCGCTAAATAATTACTCATTGGCTACACTGCTGGAGGAGAGGGGGGGGGGGGGAGGCTGGTAATATTAGCGAACTATTTTCAACAGAAGAACAAAACAAACAACAAACATAAGAAAAAAAACAACAGAAGATATACGCGCTTCCGCTAAACGTCATGAGGCGCGGTGATGCGCAGAATGAACTAAAAATCCTCCTCTCCACGCCTTTTTCGTCGTGTCCTGTCGTCTACGAGCCCCCCCCACCCCCACGCTCCTCGTTGTTTTCTTCTGTTACAAAGTTTACGGAATCAGAAACGGAAACGGAAGTGAAAAAGCTTGCCGTACTTCTGCAGAAGCGGAAGCAGAGTTCTGTTGCCAAACTAATTCTTCTTCGGAAAAGGCACCGATTTTTATGGTTTTTTTTTGGATAGGTTTGAAAATAGATAGTCGGTTATTTTTACCCCCCTATTCCCATTTTTTTCTTGGATAATTTATATGGCAGAACAATTTTTGTCGAGTCAGCTAGTATTACCTAAAAATTTGAACCATTGAACATCATGGGCCACTATTAAAAATTTAGCGAACATCATCATCATTAGCCTACCCGCTATTGAACATCATGGGCCACTATTAAAAATTTAGCGAACATCATCATCATTAGCCTACCCGCCATTGAACATCATAGGCCAATATTAAAAATTTAGCGAACATCATCATCATTGGCCTACCCGCCATTGAACATCATGGGCCACTATTAAAAATTTAGCGAACATCACCATCATTAGCCTACCCGCCATTGAACATCATGGGCCAATATTAAAAATTTAGCGAACATCATCATCATTGGCCTACCCGTCATTGAACATCATGGGCCACTACTTACCATCACTGGTCCACTGTAAGCCCGTAACTGGTATCATGCAAACTAGTATCGTTAAAGCAGCATCAACGAGTTCAAAGTAATTTTTTATACACATAATTAATTACTAAGCTTTTTAAATTACCTTGATTATGATGAGTGAATATACCGAAGTATAGAACTACAAAATGTTAAATTCTGTTTGTTATCAATAAGAGAAAGTCACGTGTCACGACATGCATTAAGGTAGAACTACACTGCGCACACGTGTGCCACAATTACATTTGATCCACGCCACGCGACGCGGCGACTTGGTTCTACGTATAAATCAGGCGTGTTTCACGTATGCGTGGGTCTAATGTAGTTCTAGCTTTAGCTTCGCGATAAGTGTATTGCGAAACATTGCACCATATTGGCAATTCAACTAGAAATCAAATCGTATTATTATGAAATTTCTTCTTCATCATAACATTTAATATTACAAATTTTTTTGTACTGCGTACATAAAATGACAACACAATTTACATTTTTATCCTGCACTAGCTGACCCGGCGACCTTCGTACCGCCTAATAGTAGGGATAACGCCATCTACTGGCATTACCAGAACAGCATAATTCATTTTATAATGACATTTTAATTAGGGATGGCGTTGTATCTGGTTTTTTTTCGTGATGTTTTTCATTTTTTTCTCACCGTTGACTATCGAATATTTCAAAACCAGAATTAGCCAAATCGGTCCAGCCGTTTTTGAGTTTTAAGCGAGACTATTCATTTTTATATAATAATATCTAGATTAACATTTACCTGCCCAACAATTACTTATACATTTTGTATAGAATATGATAAGTATTTTGATGTCCAGAAGAATTTAGTAATTTGTTTGAAGATTATCTTAAACTTGGAGGAGAAAAAGATTTTTTTTCTGACCAGTATAGCTGTGCAACCTGTGAAGCTGTTATTTGCTTCGTTAAATTACTAGACTCTTATGGCATAGCCTAGCATAGTCAGCCTTATAATGTTCCTACTGTTGGGACTCAGGCCTCCTCTCTAGGAGAGGGAATGGGCCGTAATCCACCACCCGGGCCCAGTGCGGGTTGGTGGATGTCACATGTCTTCGAATTTTTGGTTCTAGGACATGCCGGTTTCTTCACTGTTTTCCTTCACCGTTTTGAGAGCAGTGGTGATGAAATAAATTACACAAAGTAATGCGCCTGGATGGTTTTGAACCCTGCGACCTACAACCACTGCTCGACGCGACACTTACGACAATTTTGCATCTAAATCTCTTGATATTAAAACTCTTATCATAATATATTTTTTTAAATAAGGTATTTTTGCGCAGGGATTCCCGGCTGAGTTTGCGATGTATTTAAATTACTGCCGCGGACTGACCTTCGACGAGGCTCCTGATTACATGTATCTTAGACAGGTGAGTCATGCATTGATATTCCTTATTGTATGTATGTACTACTAAATGTGTCACGTTTCGTACTAGTTCTAATTAGCTTTGGTAATTACGTCATTGAACCAGTCAATGCTAAATTTTAATTATATAAAAAAAAAAAAAAATATTACGCAGTTTTCCCTACAGGGTTAAGGATTCTGGTTGGGGCAATGCATATCATTCTTAATATTACGAGACCATAAAGCTATGAGAGATTAAAATATTGAATGATAGATGATCTATATCATCTCCTAGTTTCATGATCTTTCAAATTGATATTATGAATTGCTGAATTTGATTTCTATATTTGCATTATTCTCGTTAAGATTACAGTCACAGCTTTACTGAACTAACATAACAATAAACACGACATAGCGTAATCATTTGACGTTTATTAAAAACTTGTGGTCAAGTGACCTTTGCTGTCAAACATATTTGCTAATCTGAATAACACTTGTGAACCCTTGGTAGGTGAACCGGTGTTTAACAGATTTCTGTTTCTTTAGAAATAAAAAAATTAGAGAAACCTGTAAATTAGAATCGTTAACAAACAAGACATATAACTAAAACTTATGAATCCGCAGCTGTTCCGCATTCTATTCCGCACGATGAACTACCAGTACGACTACACGTTCGACTGGACGATCTTGCGTCAGCGCAAGCAGCACATGGAGGCGGGCGCCGCGCCCGCCGAGCGCCGCTCGCCCAGCGTGCAGCGGCGCGCGCAGCAGCAGCCCTCGCAGCCGCCGCCCAACAACGAGGTACCTGCTCACTAGCTAAGCCGCTCCCATCGCCATCATCATATCATAGGCGCATAGGCGTCCATTACACGCTCATGCAGGAGTTCAATCAATTCCATTAATCATGAATGATGTTTGAATGACGGAATGTTATTGCCATTAGTTTTTCGTTATGCAAACGTCAATGATCACATTAGAAGGTAGGTTTTCCGTCAATCAAAAAAATTGACTGTAGAAAAACTGACAGCAAAACCTATCGAGTAATGGACGCCAAATAACTGTTTCATTTTATTGATATTTTGCGCTCGCCATTACCGCCGTGCTAGTTCCTCACCCGGAGCCGGAGCGAGTCGAATGCTGGCTCGGTAGAGATAAACCTCGTGATCTCAAGTCTAACGTAGGTGGAACACGTTTATGACGACAGAGTTTGGTCTTTCTGTACGAACTGTAATTGACATAACTGCAAGGAAAATGATTATACTGTGCAACTAAAGTAACAGATGAATACTTAGTCAAAAGACAATAATATCAATGCAGCTATGTCAAACGCTCAAAAAATTCATCTGAACTATAAATTGTGTATTTTATGCAGTTCGTTTGTTACCCAAATGCGCAGTTTGCATAAGACCTCAAGCGAAACCGCACCCACAACTAGCATGTTGATCTACGTAACATTAAAGTACGCGTTTACGTGACTGAACTCACGTGTAGCATGCGGCGGTAAACAGTTGTAAATATCTGAGCAAATACGTAAACGATGTTCTAATTTCATCCTTCTTGCATTATGCAGCGTGACTTTTGCTTCCTAGATACAAATAGGGCTTAAATTTAGAATTAGCAAATTTTTTATAAAATAGGTCTACATATGAAATTGCCATTTTTTTTTTTAAATTGAATTATAAGTTCAAATAAACTTTATATTAAAGGTACATTATTTTTTATTTTTTTGAAATTAGGTATTTATTGGTTTCTTTGTGTTTTGTATTTTCTGTAATATCGTAAATAGTTCAAACATACAAAAGGAGATGTTTTATTTTCGGCCATCAGATGTACATTTATCTAAAAAAAAGGAAAAAATACCATAAATTGGGAAAAAATTCTTGAGCCTGATTTGTTGTGTACAAAAAATAATAGTTTTTCAATTATTGTCATGTTTTAATCAACATGGCGTCTCGTTTGCTTGCCTACTTAATTCGTTCTGAAATCATATCTCATCAAATCAATGTTACGTAGAAAATAATTAAAAAATGTGTGTATTCTTGTAGTGTTAATAATAAATGACTATTATTCTCATAAACATATTTATGTTTAACATAATTAAATGTGACCATTTCATCGTTACAAAAATCTTTAGTCTCCATTTTTGAAGTGTTTCTAAACGAATTAAAAATAACCGCCCGAACGCTCAGTGACTTTTGTCCCTTTTTATATAAGAAATTATTCAAAGATTTGATCGTGCTTTGGTGAACCATTTTTGTCTAATATCCTATTAGAAAGATCTGCATCTTAGACTGTTTATGAGTTTAGTTCTAATAAACAAAAACAAAATTCTATAGGTTAAGTAAACGTCATCTCTACGACCTATCATAGCTGTCATAACTCTTAGAACAAATGTCAAACATTTTTAATTTTAATTTTGTACATAAAAACCATTTGATATGTAAAAAATGCAGTAAGTTTCCCAGTTTCGCTAAAATGAACATGTTATGGCCGGAGCCCCATACAAAAATGAAACATCTCCTTTATTTATGGAAAGTTTACAGCTAAAACAATGAAATAAAGAACAGTAAGTTAGATTGACAACCAATAACAAGTTCTCACTTATATAAAGTACAGAGCAATACTAAATTTAAAGGATACTAGGTACAGTAGGTTACAAGATTATGGGATAACTATTATGGGGTCATGTCTTCAAATCATATTTTGTTCTTGAAACAATCAAATTCTTAAAAAAGTTACACCAAAGGATTTCAAACGATCATACTAAAACGATGAATACTACTGATTTATAAACACATAAAGGAGTTTCTCACGGTTTCGAAAAACTACCGCTTGTCACGTAATGTTTCCGGGTACCACTCTTTCCTTTTATATAACTGACTGTGCATATCCTGCAATTTGAAACCTTCAAGTCTACAAAATATCGGTGTTTGCTTCTTTAACGTAGTTGTTCATAATCATTATCAAGGTCATCGGTTGGTCGATTTGTAGTATTTTTAGGTACTATACCTCGTCAATACCCCGTCGACACTATTAACGACTGAATGTTTCGTTCCACTCGTTAACAGTATTGATGAATGCGACATTTTTGTCCTGGTCGTTTCGTGTATAGCTTAGCGAGTTCAGAGAAAGCAAAGTGAAATGCTTAGTTATATCGATTGATGTAAAACTAGATGGTTTAATAGATAAGAAACATAATAAAGTTAAAAAAAATAGTCATAGTTTAAATAATTACTTTATACCGAGACTGTGAAGTGCCAATATTTTCTGATTTTTTTTTTGGAGAAAATGTCTTTTTAGCGCTTATAATTTAAAATGGAATTTCGGAAGAGGATATTTAGGTGCAACTGCATCAAATTAAAATGTGGGAACACCTAATTATACCAATGTGTCAATTTATGTTACCTCCTAACTTTTTTTGGGAGATTACAACACTCATAAAATATTATATTACTCCGCGTAATAATTCAAACAGAATTTATTATTATCCTCAATAAAGTAATTACATTTTTTTTTACTTATTACGAAATTAAAAGATTATTTCAGTTTCTGTAAATTTTTGACTTCAACAGTTAGATACAATTAATTATTGTTTAAAGTTTTAGGCATTTCAAATGCAACATAATTATAACAATGTCGTTTATTATCTTGGTGTTTAAAAAATCGTGCTTATAGCATTTTCAATTAGCATTTATTTTTCATTTAATTTCTTTTTCTGAACTCGGTAAACTATGGTCCGAACGAGGACGTGAACTGCCATTACTGGCCGCGAGTTGAGCCCCCCTGTCCTGTCCTCCGAAACCTGTATCCTTCCTCGTCCTAACCTAACCACATTTCCTAGGTGAAATCTGTCAACGCCACAAACGAATCTACGGCTAACAAGCAGCCGGTGAAAGGACATCAATCTGTCAGTCAGCTCAAGAAGAAACTCACAGCCATATCATAAATATAGCCGAAAATCTTTTTTTCCATTTCTTATTATATGTTACTTGAATATGCACCGCATGGCTCTTCAGTACAGAGTTTGAGACGCCCTTGTCAAAAAAAAATATACAATCAAAATGTATTTTAATGCCTACTCAGAAGTACGCAGTATGCGTTACCCAGGGCGTTAACGATTAATTTTACCGCGCCGGGTTTTTATATGAAGTTTCGCGCCTAGAGCGAAATGTTTAAAATAAATATCGCCATACCAGCAGCGCAGGTAGACGGTATCTTTCCTTTGCTTTGCGAAACAGGATTTGCCATGACCGCGGCGTGTTAAATAGTTTTGCAAGTTTTGCTACCCATAACAGTAACGCGTATCCGCTTAGGTTTGAACAGTAGCATTACCACTCACTCAACATGCATACTCACTCTGTACTCGATACTGCGCTGGGTAGCGGATACCCCCTTAGGGCTGAACATGTATTTACAACGATACAAATGTACAGACGAGATTGAATGGCAGTCTTGACAGTTGTTGTCCGCGCCACGAATTTTATAAGTATTGAAGTCTCTAGACGCGGCGATTTTGCGCATCTGGTACTCGTTTATTGTACCAAAAATACTTGTCTAAAAAAACTTTTTTTAACACCTTTCAAAGGTCACCATTACCTCGTGTATAATGTTTGGTCTCGTCTCTTCATGTTGGCTATATGGATATATTTTTTTCCATATTGTGTTTTTTAATGTATAAAATAATGTACAACTTAGTAACAAATTTCGCGATGCACGTGACGATTTGTGTGAGTAATACAGCAGTTACGTACGCATACGCATTGTTCATTATTAAGAAAAATACTCACAAAAATATATGTTGTATTTTGTAACTTATTAAAATTTAATAAAAATATGACACTAAATAATGTAAAATGTGAGCCGAAAATTCGAGTTTATTTTTCTTTATATTTATCGTCGATTGTATAGAAAGTAGGTGGCATATTCATGTAACATATCCTAGTAAATTTTAGTGGAGCGATGATTAGTATTAAACAAAATAAAGGTTTGACTATCAAACCTTTATTTTCGGTTTTGAGTCATACCCCTTAAACAAGGGAGGTGACGTGTATTCAATTTTAGATTTTTTTATTATATTAACCGTGGAAAAGATTTTGAATTCTTCGCCCACTTGCGCAGTTGTAGTGACAACGGACGCTTTCGGAAACACCCCATAGTCCGTCAAATTGTCGCGTTCCTTACAACTGTTACACGAGTACTACTGTGATTGAATGTAACGTGGTGTGAATGTGTGTGTGCGTTTTGTTCAATGTAAATTTTTACTTTATAAGGTTTAAAAACATTATTGATAGTATTATTAATACATTCGCCAGTTGCGTACAGTTAGCAACGTGTTTTAAACGATTTCTTTTTCAGATTTGCACAATCACATGCTGCTAACCGTACACAACTGTTTGCTACGAAATAATAAAAATTCTTTCGATACAATTGCATCGCAAATTTTTATATTTTTAATTGTTTAAAAATTGTATAAATTATGAAATGAGTGTTGCCAACACTAAAAATACTGTAATGTTTGAAATAAGGTACAACATAACGACATGGTACGATGTGAATTTTGTATAATTTGAATAAAAAACCTTCAAGTTTAGTAGTACTTGCGTATAATTTATATGAGTAAGCCCGGAAGACGTGATGACTGCGGTAATGTTATCTACTTATAATAGTATAGTTTTACCAGCAGTTAGTATTTTAATCATTACTTATTAACAGAAACTGCTTAGTTCAATTCATTTGAAAGTATGAAATAAAGTTGATCAATATTCAACAACTGTATGTGCATTATTATTAGTTTTTAAAGAGACATTATTAATTCATCGTTTCGTCTAGCATTCTAGATCTAGTATACTACATACATTACTCTAAAAGATCGCGACTCGTAAGTTTGCCGTTATCAAATCAAGCTTGCCTATGCGTATATCAGTGTAGTGTTAGATTTATTATTGTTATTTTTTTGTACTGTAGGACCTACTCGCAGCTTCATAGACTATTCGTCATTATACGCTTGGTGTACGCCTGCTTACATACAAAATTATGAAACTCTGTCGTTGTTCGTGCCGACGAGTCGTTGACGGGCGTCTATGAAGCTAAGCGTCCGTGGACAGTAAGCCTAAGCTTCACACAGGCGTACACCAAGCGTATAATAATGATTACGCGTCTATAAAGCTACGATTCTGTGGATAGTGCGTTTGAACTACACGCCAGCTGCAATATTGCACTTTGAGTAAAGCTAATTTGTAGCCTACTTCATACCGGTAAACTTACATGACGCGAGCTCTAATATTGTGCATGCTTGTCTAATAATTGATGTAACTAATAGTGTTATTTCGTCCACAGTGAAAGAGAACCCGTCGTTCGGCAGCCCCGGGTGGTCCGGCGAAGAAGAGAGCGCGATAGCATTAGTGTGCGAGTGTGAGTGTGACGTGTGACGTGTGCGTGCGTTTGTGCGGCCACGCGCAGCTCTCCGGGCGCCGAACGCGCGATTGACTACGGACTAGCTTTCTCTCGACTCCACGAGGCCGAGCGTACCCCACAGTCTATCTAACGCCTCCATACAGTCGCAGCCGCCACCTGTATGTATCCAACGACCTCATATCACAGTTTTGTCACTGTTCTAATTTATTCTCCAGACGAAGGTCTCAATAACGAAGGCGAAGCCACTGTATGGAATAGATAGCTGCACTGTGGACGTACTATCGAGAACCACTAGCACAGTGGTACATTATAATGATCTGTTTGGGCACTGTTCCAATCGTCTTTTTTTACTGTATAAATTTAACTGTAAATTACATTACAGATGTTGATACAATTACACTAGAGAAATATTCATTATTAATTCAGTTTGTAGTTATGTAACTCGATGATTGTTTAGTTTTCGATGTTAGTTTTCTAATTAGCTAGTGTTCACATTTTATTGTTACTGCCGGTGGTATTTCTATATGTTCTCTGTACGAACGCGAATGTTTTCGGAATACCGCTGGCGAAGCGACGCGTAACACAATATTGGCTAGAATTGTTCATTAAAATTTGCAGATTTCTAATGAATAAAGTAGTCTATAACAAAACGTGAAAAAATGGTAAAAATTAAAAAAAAAAAACGAACATGTGGTAGTACCTAAGTGAATTGATTCCCTGCCGTTTGAAACGTGTTCTGCGAAACTAAACAGACATAGTTTTAAGATTATTTCTAATATTTTGCTTTTACTTTGGCATATTTCACTTATAAATTGTACATAGACATAGGCAGAGCGCGTTTCAGAGGGTTGGTTTGGCGGTATATCTTATTTGAAGATTATAAAATTGTAAATATATAAGCTAGTAAACTTGTTTTAATCACTACATATTTTTTTAAGAAAGCACTAATTGCGTTTGATTTGTGGCGTATTGTGATACTGTATTGTGTTCTGAGCGGGGCTCAGGGGTAGTTCGAGAACCATCAGCCGTCGGATAGTTACGGATATCGTCGCGAGTAACTACTTCTAGCAGACAGCTTGGTAGCTCAGCTCGTGATGCTTCTCGACAGTTCCCCTCACAGCCCAGTCGGGGCTAAGCACTTCTAAAGGTTTCCAGACTCTGAAACTTGATTCATAACTGGAATGAATTTCATTTGAGGTTACATACGCCTCAGTTTTTCAAATGAAAAACATTCCATTTACCATTCAAGCTATCGATGACTAGACCCCCAACGGAACTGTTCAATAATGTTCATGTTTTTATACAACCTTTCTTTGCATATAATCTACGAATGAATGTTAATGAAATGATTCCCGTTAACAGGAAACTTGGACATGTGTAGTCTCGGTGTGACAGTCGACGTCGTTGGTAATATTTTTATATTATACGGATCACTAAGCAATGCTTCCATAGTTTGAATGCTAGAAGTATCATAATACACCATGTTATTTCTAAGACATAACTATAAGTTTCCCGAATGATTAGTGCGAACGATGTATGAGCGAACAAATGGAGACAAAATAAATAACGACTAAATACCAAGTGAAGTTAGAATGGCGGTATGTTTGACCACTGTGAGTGATATTATGGATCTCATTCCTTTCAACTTCGGTTTTATTTCGAGACTCAGTAATGCTGGTTCAGGACACGCATTTTGTCTCCAGTTGTGTGTATACTCAGTGTGTCAACACTCTATAAATTAATAAACAGTAATAAACTATTATTTCGTTTTCTTTTTATGCCCTCTTGGTTACACTTAAACACTACATCACAGGATCATGTCATGGTTCAAACAAATCAAAAAAAGATTAACCTTTTCACCGTCACGGACATCAATAGAAGTTCCAGATTTTCGTGTCACCAGCGCCACGACTTCATTAGCTCTTCATTTTAACTGTATTATAAAAATAAATTTATTGTATTTAACAGGTTTTTTTTTAAATTTATTTCAAAGCACTGTCTAATACCGTTTTTTATTTTTCCACACTAAAGAAGCCCTTATTTGTCTTAAAATTGGCAAAAACAAAAACTCCGAACATTTTTACTCTCCTCAGAACGCCAAGGACTTAATATATAGTCGGCCAGTGATGTCACCCGAAAGTTATCACTGATTTCACTCGTTGAAATATTATCGAAAACAATTTGAGGTCAGTAAAATGTGAACTTAGATAACTATAACAAAGGGAAAATAGACGAATTTCGACCGTCGGATGGGTGCCGAACCGGAATTAAATAGTTATTAGCAATCCTTATCGATAATAAATAGACACGATAAATAGGTACAATGAAAAGTTCTGCCGCTTAGATACCTAACGGTTTAATAAAAAACAGTTTACTAAAACACGGGAGTAGACAAACAGAAGAAAGACCACAGACCACATACCACATCCCTAATCAGAATTGAATTTAACGTGCTCTGAGCGCCAAGGACTTGAAGTCAAAGAATGACGTCATGAAACAATTAGAGATGTAGCTCATTTCTTATGGCTCGAGTTATGTATTTGTTTCTTTGATACTTATAATTTATATTGTTTTTTCTTAATACAGATACTGTGAAATAAAACAAATATGGAAATATTAAATAAATTTTTATTTATATTCATAAAATTACAAATAAAACAACGTATATAATTCGCATTCATCGATATTAGGCTACCATCATCACTACTGTTTACTATATATTTCGTTATACATGTATAGCTTGGCGCTAGGCGAGGCATCGCGTTCTGTATACGCTGGGGGTGAAAAGTTTAAGGGCCGAGACACACCGGAATGGCAGCGGCCAGCAGCGACGCAGCGAGCACTTTTATCGTGAAATAATATCTAAATACTTGTATAATAAAGATCAGTATCGCTTGAAAAGCATAAACGCTCGCAACGCACGAAAAGCATGAAGCATTGCAGCTCGCGGCACCGCGGGCGGCCTCGCGACTTTCATGCTTTTCAAGCGATACTGGTGTTTTAAGGATTTAAAGTTAAAAATTATTTCACGCTAAAAGTGCTCGCCGCGTCGCTACCGGCCGCTGCCATTACGGTGTGACTCAGTGCTGTCATGAAGCAACAGCAACCTCCCACGATATTAGCTTTTCAAGGCTACAAATACAACAAGTATCGCAGACGACATTCCAATCTTGCCCACCAGTTGTTCGAAACATCTGGGCAGCTAGCACAATTTCAAGAGTTATCTGGCCCAGCCCCATTAAGTGGGCCTACGAGGGTGGATTGAAAAGTTCGCGGCCTCAGCAAGAAAACAACATAAAATTTAAGCAAAGCAAAAGTAATTTTATTTTTCCACGTAACTTAACTCTATGCACTTCCATCTGGTTTCCAACGCCTGTATGCCGGTCATAAAAAAAGTCACCCACCACAGCTTTGACCTCATTTGATGAAAATTTTTGATCTTGGAGGTGTTTTTTTAGGTTTGGGAATAAATGAAAGTCTGAAGGTGCCAAATCAGGGGAATAGGCGGGATGGGGCAGTAATTCAAAGCCACAATCACGAATTTGAGCCATAGATTCAACAGACGTGTGAACACGTACATTATCCTGATAGAACAACACTTTCTAGCCGAGTAATCCTGGCCTTTTCTCTTCGATCGTTTCACGCAAGCGACGTAAGAGGGTGCAGTAATAAGCCGAGTTTATAGTTTCACCTCTTGCAAGGTAGTCCACCATGATGACACCCTTAGCATCCCAAAAAACTGACGCCATTACCTTGCCAGGTGACAAAATTGTTTTGGCTTTTTTTGGAGTCGGTTCATCAGGTTTTTTCCACTGCTTGGATTGCTGTTTTGACTCTGGGGTGTAGTGGTGTACCCAAGTTTCATCCATTGTTACAATTCTGGCTAAAAAATCTTGTGGATCAGCCTCAAACATTTCCAAACAGTCGCGAGAAATCGTGAGGCGTATTCGTTTTTGTTCGATTGAAAGCAATCTGAGTACCCACCGCGCAGAAACCTTAGAAAATTCGGTCTACCTAATTTAAATACAGTTAGTGCTATTGCGATAGAATTTTACTATTTGACAACCAGAGAGTAAACTAATCGAATGAGGTCAGTTACATTAAAATAGTTTTAGTATTTATGTTAGGCCTTTTCAATCCACCCTCGTATTATCATCAAGGTAGCAGGCCGACCGATGTACCAGACCACTCGGAAAGTTTTGCGAAAGAAAGTTTTTTTGTAGGTTTATGGCACTGGCCACTTGTAATTATTTTGACAACTTCCGTTACCTAAAAGTAAAAATCCATTGTTCGAATTTTGAATTTACCTCCACATTTTTTCGAAAGCCAAATAAATTATCGTGTCTCAAGCGTGTCTCATTTAAAAATTAATCTGCAGTGAGAACATTTACGTGCGATGATTTTCTACGATTTCAAATGTGGCCTTAAACCTGATGAGTCATTTGATCGACTTTAAATTGCTTTCATGGATGTTGGACCTTCAAAAGCAACCATCTACCGCTGGTATAGCGAGTTCAAGCGCGGTCGCCTTACTTTGGGGATGAACAAAGGAGTGGTCGACCTACGACGGCTGTCACGGAAGAAAGTGTGCTGGCAGCTTTGATTACAAACTTGTGCTGGCAGTAAAAAAAAATTCAAGAAAACAGGCGAATAGATTCATCATACACTGCAGATTGGTTCGGGAAGCGTTCACAAGATTCTACACGAGCACCTTCGCGTGAGGAGGATAGTTTGCCGCTAGGTGCCGCATAACCTCACCGAAGCTCAGAAGCAGGCCCGTGTGGAGTGGTGCCGTGATATGATTAAAAAATTTGAAGCAAGGTCGCCACGGCGCGTTTACGACATTGTGACAGGTGACGAATCCTGGATTTATCAATACGATTCAGAAACAAAGCGTTAGTCGACAGTTTGGCAGTTTCAAAACCAAAACCGAGACCAAAACAGCATCAACGCCGAATGGTATACCACAAAATGCCTGCCAGAAGTTTTGTCTGCAATGAGCAACAAGCGACCGAACACCGGGCTCCGCGGTGAACTGCTTCACCATAACAACGCGAACGCGCACTCAGCGCTCGAAACGAGGGACTTTCTGGACACCGCACCGGTCAGTCTTGGGATGTCCTGTGCTAGATCAGGACTGTAAGGAGGGTGCTCCTTACAGTCCTGATCTGACACCGTGTGCTTCTTTTTATTCCCTAATATAAAAAATCTGCTGAAAATGTTTTCATCACCGGAAGACGCGCTAACGGTGTTCGAGAAGGCCATGGAAGAGGTGTCTGCGGCGGACTGGAAAAAATGTTTCTAAAACTGGTTCAGACGCATGAAACTTTGTATAGAGGCTGGTGGAGAGTTGTTTAAAGATTTGATAAAAATATTTTATCCGAGTTTTATCCTTAGAATTAGTTTTTTAGTTTCTCAAAACTTTCTGAGTGTCCCACTATAATAACTATATGTTTATAGTAACGGTGCCAAGCTGTATATCGAAATTTAGTCGGATGAATTTGAGTTCAGAATTCATGTCCGCTGGCCCAATATCACCAATCAATTCCAACAAAGTAAATACACTTCTCAAAAAAGTCGAAGGTACCTAGGAGGTACTAAGGGTCTGCGCACACCAAACTGCAAAATTCTCGTTCACTGCATTATTGAGTAAAAAACTGCTCGACAAAGTAGGCGGCCTGGTCGCCCTTCCGTGAGCAAGCTTCGTTGAAAATGCTATAAAGTTGCTAAGTTGGCATCACTGATTTTGGAGTGATGCCAACTTAGCAACTTTATAGCTAGATTTAGCTAATATTTGGTGGCAGCTACAAACTTTTTAGTTACTTTTTCTAGCACCTTTTTATTTCATCATGAGACTTGAAGCTATCGGGATTCGTATAGGAGGGTACCGAGTCTCGAACGAAATAATAAAAACTAAACGCGAGTCTATGGTCATAGATGTGGTAGGTACAGCCATGGGTCTGATTGATGAACGGGATTGATGTGATATATTACAAAGTATTTTGTAATATATTACCAATATACCTTAGCTGGCAGTTTCTGTATGTCGTACCAAGAGGTACGACGATGGAGCTCGATGGACCAATGAGGAGCGCGCCATAATTTACAAGTAAGCATTTAAATTGGTCATACCTTCAATGGAGCAGACTTTTCTGACGAGAGTAAAATCATGCTGTATGGTAACGACTGAAGAAAGTGTATCGAAGAGAGGGAGAACGTTTTACACACTGCTGTATTGAAGAAAAAGTTAGTTACAGTGGCGTTTCATCGACAGTGTCCATGGAAAAACCGAATTTTCTTTTGTACATGGCTGGACTTCGCTTACTGTCATTAAATGGGTCACGTTACATCAAAGAATGTGAATAGCCTCACGTCGTACACTACATTCATTTTATTGGCGAAGAGTTCATTTTAAAGGTTTCGTACCCAAAAGGTAAATCGGGACTAGGGAATGCAAACCGGTTAACCCGAAAACCGAAAAACCAGGTTTTTCGGCATATTTTTGATGATTAAAAAACCCGGGTTTTATTTTCAAGTATCCGGTTTTTTCGAGTTTTTTTTATTACTTTTTAATGACACTATTTTTTTTAGCAAACATTGTTTTAAAACGCTGCTGAGGTTTGGTATCAGTCGTAGGTTTGTTTATCGTACCACAGCTAGCTACACCAACTGTACACTTCTGTTCACGATTATAAAAGATCCAGTCCTGCCGTGTGTTGTGAGAACTTATCATAACATCATCACCTTAAACGAGTCGCTTATAGAAAAGAGTGAAAAGATCAAAATCTTTGCATGTTCGTTACACTGATGGAAAACTCATTGATATTCTTGCTACCCATGAGACAATTTTCACAATCAAGGAATATTACAACAAGCAAAAGCATCGGGTGTATGCTCGTAATTCCAAAGAACACTCTCAACTGGTTAGAAGAGTCCGGGGGCCCAAGTCTACTCATAGATTATAACATATTGAGCGTTTTATTTAAAGGGTATTTATCCAAGAACGTAAATAAAAAGTTCTTCATTAAGTAGTCTGTAAATATCGAAAATAAGCAAACATTTCCGTTATTCCCTATACCTACCTATAATAATACAAGCTCGATCGGATAAATTCGTCATTCCAACACGATCCCATTGTCATTTTGCTAAAAGTTCGTCGTTCAACTAATTCATAATGATCGATCATTGATCGGTCAATGGTCTCGTACTTGAGTTGTGGTAGAATGACAACATCGAGCTTATTATTGCAGTTGAACAATGACGTTCTAATGGTAGGCCACTGATCAAAGAAAAAAAAAAATTTTGCAGATTGCCGCATACGTCAGATATTAATTTGTCAATATGTACGAGATTACGTTTCTATGCCACTTCTTTCAGCAAGAATTAACTCAAGGGGTAGTTCCAGTAAATTGTAGTTTTTCCTCCCACGACAGCGGGGATTATCAATCAATTATGTTTTCAGACAGTATAGGAAGAGGTTTAGGGCAATTAGTTAGTAACAACCTCCCTTTTTCTTCTCAAAATCATTGTAGGCCTCAGGCTTCCTACCATCAAATAATGTCATTAGTTAATGAACAAGTATATGGTCCCAATGCTATTATATCTGTATTTGTGGGTAATAGCTTAAATGTGAATAAAGATGATATAACTAATAGTGTCACAGAACTATTGAAGATAAATTGTAGGAAGATTATCTTGTGTGCTTTTCCGTACTTTGAGCATTTGTCATATAGGCAAAATAAGTACATTCACATGCTAAATATGCATATGCAATTTTTAGTTAGTCACCATAGTGATAAGTTTTTATTTTTTGACATCAACAATTTTGTTGATAAACTTTTCTCGACTAGGTATACTGTGTACCTACCAATTATATTTAGACGTCAAATAGCAAAGCTATTAGCTTATAATATTCACTCAGACATAGTTAGTATGTCGAAGTCCTCAATCATTAGTTCCACCGTTAGTAATAGTACTAATGTTATGTTTGCTGGTTCCAATACTTTAAACGAGCTAATGAGACAATAGTTGGTACTGTTGGCAATTTAGGTCAAGTATCTTCTAGCATTAACGCTAAAGGGGCTAAGCAAAAATCGTTTAATTTGTTTCTTCAAAACATTCAGGGTTTTTCTTCGAAACAATTGGAAATTGAATTATTTTTAGAAAAAACTATGTTTGACATCATTTGTTTTACTGAGCATTGGTTAAAGGATTTTGAAATGCTAATCAATTTTGAGAATTATACTGTGGGCAGTTCTTTTAACCGAAAAACAATGTTACGTGGGGGTTCACTGATCCTAATTAGGAATAGTATTAAATTTAAAACTCGTAAAGATATAGTTGCACTGTCCGTTGAACATAGCATTGAACTGTCTTGTGTTGAGCTGGATAGGCATATCATAGTGTGCGTTTACAGGCCCCCTAATTATCAAAACTACTCTATTTTTGAGTCTGTCATGGAAGATGTTATGGCAAAACTTGCAACTGGTAACAAACTAGTAATAGTCTGTGGAGACTTTAATGTAAATATTTTAGAAAATTATTCAGATAGCAGTAGATTATTAAATCTCTTCAAATCATTTAATTTATCAAATGTGTTTATAGAACCAACTCGAACTACAACTACTACTGCTACATGTATCGATAATGTTTTTTGTTGCTGCAACTATTTAGAAAAAGCCATTGTAAATTATCTGCCCTCTGATCATAGCGGTCTATTGGTAACTTTTGAATCTAACATACCAATACAACAAGTGCAGATACAATCTAGACCAATAACATCCGGTAAACTAAATAAATTTAACAGCACTTTAATTAGCAAGTTAGGAGATTGGAACCTTGCAGTGGACAATGGTAATATTTTATATAACGATTTTTTTTCAATAGTTCAAACCGAGTTTAATAAGACTTTTGAGAAAAGTACAAAAAGTATCTGCCCTAAATTTAGATTTAGTGACTGGGCAACTAAAGGAATTAGAATAAGTAGGGAAAGACTTTTTGAACTATATGGCCTTAAGCCTATTATTAACACTGCAACTTTTAATAAGTATGTTGCTAAATATTCAAAAATGTTTAAAAATACTTGTAAGGCAGCTAAGGCCTTATACATTAGCAACAAAGTTAAATCAGCAGATAATAAAATAAAAACTGTTTGGAAAATCATAAATAATGAAACCAACAGGAACAAAATACATAACAATGATTACACATTGAAGACTCATCATGGTGTTATTAGCGATAATAAACTAGTTGCAGAAGAATTTGTTAATTTCTTTGCTAGTATACCAATTAAAACTACTGAAGCCCTAAATTCGGCGCCATCGCATGCTTTTGGTTTATTACAGGCGAACGTTGCAGCCTGCTCAACTGAATTTAATTTTAAACATATAAACCCCGTAACAGTAATAAAAGCTTTTAAACAAATAAAGGTTAAATTGACTGAAGATCTATGGGGTATGTCTATCAAAGTTTGTACCTCAATTATTGAGACTATAGCGCCGTACTTAGCCTTAATATTTAATTTGTGTATAGATCAAGGAGTCTTTCCAGATCTAATGAAATACAGTAAAGTGATACCACTTTTTAAATCCGGGGATAGTAAAGACACTAATAATTATAGGCCAGTCTCCGTGTTGCCGGTTTTTAGCAAGATATTTGAAAAGGTAATGTTAAATCAAATGCTTCATCATTTTAACACGAATAACATCTTGCACGATAAACAGTATGGTTTTACCAAAGGACGTTGTACAACTGACGCTGGTGTCTCCTTACTAAAACACATTTTTAATGCGTGGGAAGAGGCACAAGATGCTATAGGCATCTTCTGCGACCTGTCTAAGGCGTTTGATTGTGTGGTTCATGAAACATTACTCCTGAAACTGGAGCATTACGGACTAGGCAAAACAGCGTTAAGCTTATTAAAATCTTATTTGAATGACAGACAGCAACTAGTTCAGATAAACGGTGTCAATTCGTCTAGATTAAATGTGGAAATGGGGGTACCCCAAGGTTCAATTTTAGGTCCTTTTTTATTTTTAGTTTACATTAATGATTTACCCTATTTGTTGCAAAACAAACTTAATATGGTATTGTTTGCCGACGATACTTCCTTGATTTTCAAAATAAATAGAAAGACTAATAATCTTGACGACGAAAATAACGCCCTACTGCAGGTCCAAAAGTGGTTCACTGCTAATAATCTAGTTTTAAATGGGAAAAAAACTAAATGCATAAGATTTTCCTTACCTAATGTCAAAAGTAGTAATTGTGACATAATATTGAACAATGAGAAACTAGAATTTGTCGATAAAACGGTTTTCTTAGGGATTACGCTTGACTCAAGGCTACAATGGGGTCCTCATTTAACATCTCTTGCGGGACGGCTTAGCTCAGCTGCATATGCTGTTAGAAAAATCCGCCAATTTACGGATGTTGATACCGCTAGACTAGTATATTTTAGTTATTTTCATAGTATCATGTCATACGGTATCCTACTATGGGGACGGGCTGCAGACATCGACTCAATTTTTATTCTACAGAAAAGAGCTATCAGAGCTATTTACAATCTCCGCCGGTGCGATTCTCTAAGAGAACTGTTTAAGGATATTAACATATTGACGGTGCCTTGTCAATATATCTATGAAAACATCATGTACGTTAGAAAAAATCTTCATCTTTTTAGCAAAAGAGGCGATAGACATAATTATCTTACAAGAAATAGGGACCAATTAGTTCAACCAGGTTTTAGACTGGCTAAAGTGGCCTCTTCTTTCATGGGGTACTGTTTGAAATGTTATAACAAAATACCTCCACAAATATTAGAACTCAATGAAACGAAATTTAAATCTTGTATTAAACGCACACTATGCAGGCAAGCATATTATAAGTTGGAGGATTATATTCAAGATAAAAATGCTTGGCTCAATGCTGGTCCAGCTCCACTACCACCGCGGTGTACAAATTGATTAGTGTTGAAACTATAATTTGTAAAATATTATTGTTGTTAATTATTATTGTATTTAGTATTGTATAATGTAGAAGCATTTTTTTTTTCAAAGTTTGTAAATGTGAGTACCATGGAGCTATTTTATGGTTTTTAGGTTATTATTGGTCCTGTTTGACATAAATGAGCATGGCAGTTGAGAGTTTGTCATGCTCACTCAAATGTCTCACTGATGGTGGCGCGTGTGTTGGATCATTCGGTTCCCTTTAAAATGGTTGAGCTGAGTGGTGCTAATATTCGCGTCAGGTCCGTGAACGGGCGCTGTCAGTTGAGACTGGTCATCTCTTAGCTGCCAGTTGCTATTTTAATATCTATATTTAGTTTTTATTTTTACTTTATTGACATTGTTCTCACATGATAGCGACAAGAAACATGTAACAGACATATTTGTAATTGCAAAACACGATTGAAAAGAGTGTCCATGGAGTTTCTTGCACATTCTTCTCCATAGAGATCTACGCTTTGGAATGTGCAATTAGCATCATTTTTTTCTGACTGACTGACTTCTTGACATTTCAAAAGTGCCTGTAAATGGTTTATTTGAAATAAATGCTTTGAATTTGAATTTGAATTTGAAAATTTTCAATGGAGTGTTTGTGGTTGACCATTGGAAAGTCATAATGACGCCATTATAGTAGATTACCAAACTTGTCCAAAACAACAATTATGAAATCAATGATAGACCAATCTGACACTATTGTAATAGCAGAGGTAAACGGAACAGAGAGACATATATATAACATAACATCTAATATGTTATGTTATATATATGTAGATCTTTTCAGCAAGACTGAGCACAAGGCACGCACTACCCAGGCTTGCCTTGCAGCAAATGACTTCATTAGGGATGATTTTTGACCCTCGGCTAGCCCAGACCTCAACCCCTGGACTACAAATTGTGGTCTATATTAAAAGACATGGGCTGCTCCAAACGTCACAATAATTAAGAATCCTTATAAAATTATATAAGATCAGCAGTGGGCAACTTTCCAATGGTCACATTGCGTAAACCGATAGACGCGTGGTCTGAACGCTTAGAAGCCGGTGTTAAGGCTAAGGGTGGATATTTTGAGCAGAAGTATGTATTGATTTCTGGTTTACATTCTCTATATGTATACGACGTCATTCTAAGACATTTGTTTTTATGTAGTTAAGAACTTACGATGTTTTTATTTGAAACAGAATTTATGGCCATTTATATTGTACCTACTGAATTTAAACATAAAACGCAAATATACCTTTTACCTAAATATTTTTTTGCATTATCATTTAAATTTTAAGTTAAGTATACATTGTAATGTTTAGGGTTTGAGACAAACCGAATGAAAGACGAACAAGGCAGGTACAATAATTTATGCACAGATTTCTAAATTAACTACATTAGAAAGTAAATCCACATTAAATAGAATTTGAAGAAACACAATCCTCAAACAGAGGGAATACAAAAGGTTACAGGTCAAGGTCGGGATCGAACTCGAAGCGAATACATGTAAGTCCGCAAACTCTGTCTCGAAGCTAATCGTTCCTTATCAACTGTGGCGAATATGATGATTCGTAACGTTACAGCAAATCGACGAGTCCGTTGCAATTTAAATAAGGTCGAAACCCATGGTCAATGTCCGGGTAACAGGGGCGTTTCCGCAAGCTGAGAATAATAATAAAGAATGTGTCAGCATCGTGGAACCATGCCCGATCATAAAATAACCATTTGTAAAATAGTCGCAAACACTTACCCCGTTTCCTCCACAACTCGCACTCAAAGGTATATCCACTCAGTACACCACTGATATAGCACGTATTACGTTAGGTATATTCCAATAAAATGGCTCAATTAGCAGAAGTAAAATAATAATCTGGTTCAGCTTAACCCGATCGTTTGAGTCTCTTTGTTTAATTTCTTT
This sequence comes from Mythimna pallens, assembly GCA_961205895.1. NCBI lineage: Eukaryota > Metazoa > Arthropoda > Insecta > Lepidoptera > Noctuidae > Mythimna > Mythimna pallens. Next base: position 4,828,581 of record OY540845.1, on the reverse strand, counting down.
ATCATCTTACTGGCCGCGGTATCGCTAATTTTCCGCCACCGTCACTTGTCAAATAATAAGTGATGTTCATATGAATTTGCGAGGCTGGTGACGCCATCTATTTTAAAATTATCGAACGCGATTCTCGATCATTACAACATTTTTTATAATAGATTTTTCAATTTAAATATTAAAAAGATGCAATGCAAATAAAATGTAGGCATAAATAACAAACAATAAAAAAAACTTTTTCAAACCCGGGTAACCGGTTTTAATTTTAGGAAATCCGGAAAAAAACCGGTTTTTAATTTTGGCGGCATTCCCTAATCGGGACCCTATTACTAAGACTCCACTGTCCGTCTGTCTGTCACCAGGCTGTATCTCTTGAATCGTACCTAATAGCTAGACAGTTGAAATTTTTACAGATGATGTATTTCTGTTGCCGTTAAAACAACAAATTCTTCAACGGAATAAAATAAATTGTGTAAACACCGATAAATTTTGATCGTTTTAATCCTCTGGACCGGTGGTTTCACTTACAAAACTATTCATCGAAAGCTTGTACAGCGATGTAACTTTTAAAATAAAAAAAATAGCAAGTGATAAGGTAATACTCGCAAAATGCATGAAACAAATAGTAGCGCCACGAGATCGCCACCGGGTGACGCTACGTCGTCGTTGCATCGGGCACTGTAGGTAGCCTACACCGCCCGATCAAGCTAAAGGTTATTGACTCGCTCAGCTGATGTTCTCGTAAACAAATTAAATGATTCCCAATTTTCCAGTCGCCTCCCGAACAAGCCGGATTCCGAAAAGGCTTTAGCACCATAGACCTCATACACACGCTACGGCAGGTTATACAGAAGACCGAGGAGTATAATCTGCCTCTATGCTTAGCGTTTGTGGATTACTAGAAACCCATTGATTCGATCGAGACTTGGGCTGTGCTGCAGTCTCTCCGACGGTGCCAGATTGACTATCGGTACATCGAGGTGCTGAAGTGTTTGTACGAAAACGCCACTATGTCAGTCAGACTGCAGGACCGGACCTCGAAACCTATCCTCCTGCAGCGGAGTGTGAGGCAGGGAGACGTCATTTCTTCGAAACTGTTCACGGCCGCAATGGAGGATGTCTTCAAGGTTCTGGACTGGAGTGGATTGGGCATTAATGTCAATGGCGAGGACATCACTCATCTTCGGTTTGCCGACGACATAGTAGTCATGGCTGAGACTACGGAAGAGCTCAGCACAATGCTCAATGACCTCAGTAGAGCTTCCGAAAGAGTAGGTCTTAAAATGAACATGGACAAAACCAAAGTCATGGTAAATAATCATGTAGCACCCACTCCGATCAAGATCAGAGACTGCACTCGAAGTTGTAGACGATTACGTCTACCTTGGACAGACAGTCCAGTTGGGTAGATCTAATTCCGAGAAAGAGGTCAAGTCAAGAGGTATCTTCTCATCCAATATACCACAGTGTCTCAAGATGAAAGTCTATGACCAGTGCGTGTTGCTAGTGATGACATATGGTTCCGAAACGTGGACGCTCACAATGGGCCTCATCAGAAGGCTCAAAGTCACCCAAAGGGCAATGGAAAGGACTATGCTCGGAGTTTCCTTGCGTGATCGAATCAGAAATGAAGATATCCGCAGGAGAACCAAGGTTGCCGACATAGCACGAAGAATCGCCAAACTAAAGTGGCAATGGGCAGGGCACATTGCTCGCAGAACGGATGGCCGTTGGGGCTGAAAGGTTCTGGAGTGGCGACTGCGTACCGGAAGACGCAGTGTAGGAAGGCCCCCTACAAAAAAAAAAAAAACTAAATATGATATTAAAATAGCAACTGGCAGCTAAGAGATGACCAGTCTCAACTGACAGCGCCCGTTCACGGACCTGACGCGAATATTAGCACCACTCAGCTCAACTATTTTGAAGGGAACCGAATGATCCAACACACGCGCCACCATCAGTGAGACATTTGAGTGAGCATGACAAACTCTCAACTGCCATGCTCATTTATGTAAAACAAGTCCAATAATAACCTAAAAACCATAAAATAGCTCCATGGTACTCACATTTACAAACTTTGAAAAAAAATGCTTCTACATTAAACAATACTAAATATTTACAATAATAATTAACAACTATAATATTTTACAAATTAAAGAATAATAATAATAATAGTTTCAAAACTAATCAATTTGTACACCCCGGTGGTAGTGGAGCTGGACCAGCATTGAGCCAAGCATTTTTATCTTGAATATAATCCTCCAACTTATAATATGCTTGCCTGCATAGTGCATTTAATACAAGATTTAAATTTCGCTTCATTGAGTTCTAATATTTGTGGAGGTATTTTGTTACAACATTTCAAACAGTACCTCGTGAAAGAAGAGGCCACTTTGGCCAGTCTGAAACCTGGTTGAAGTAATTGGTCCCTATTTCTTGTAACATAATTATGTCTATCGCCTCTTTTGCTAAAGATGAAGATTTTTTCTAACGTACATGATGTTTTCATAGATATATTGACAAGGCACCGTCAATATGTTAATATCCTTAAACAGTTCCCTTAGAGAATCGCACCGGCGGAGATTGTAAATAGCTCTAATAGCTCTTTTCTGTAGAATAAAAATTGAGTCGATGTCTGCAGCCGTCCCCATAGTAGGATACCGTATGACATGATACTATGAAAATAATTAAAACATACTAGTCTAGCGGTATCAACATCCGTAAATTGGCGGATTTTTCTAACAGCATATGCAGCTGAGCTAAGCCGTTCCGCAAGAGATGTTAAATGAGGACCCCATTGTAGCCTTGAGTCAAGTGTAATCCCTAGGAAAACCGATTTATCGACAAATTCTAGTTTCTCATTGTTCAATATTATGTCACAATTACTACTCTTGACATTCGGTAAGGAAAATTTTATGCATTTCGTTTTTTTCCTATTTAGAACTAGATTATTAGCAGTGAGCCAGTTTTGGACCTGCAGTAGGGCGTTATTTTCGTCGTCAGGATTATTAGTCTTTCTATTTATCTTGAAAATCAAGGAAGTATCGTCGGCAATCAACACCATATTAAGTTTGTTTTGCAACAACTACATACCTATATGTAAAAATTAATCTCAGCCCTGCTAGTTATGGCGTATTTAAAAATGAAACAAAATTATGTACAATGATTAAAAAAAGAAAAGGTTCTAATTACATGATTTAAAAAAAGTTCTGTTACATACCTAAATCAGTTTTGTACGCAAAATAATTAAAATAATTTACAAAAATTAAAAAGAGTACTGTTATAAACCTAATAACTAATCACCTCTGAGGCTCTGAATCATCATTGCTTAGACTTCACGATAGCGTAATAATGTGCACCATTCTTTTGGATACATAATCTTGCACGTTTAGTTAAATAATTGTCTTTTAATTTTATTAACGTGTCCCTGTCACTTTTTAAAACATCGAATGTGTCCCCTATCGCACTTTCATTTTTTTACGAGTATGATGCTCGTTTCTGTACACCAATCGCTTCACTAAACTCCACAAATAAAAATCTAGCGGGGTAAGGTCCGGACTCCCTGCTGGCCAAGCAACTGGACCACCCCGACCAATCCAATGATCTCCAAACACGGAATTCAAGTGATTACGTACATTACGTTCGTAATGTGGTGGACAACTGTCATGTTGATAGCTGGGATCTCGTTCAAAGTACTCGAGAATTTCTTCGTTAAGTTCAGGTGTGTAGACTGGTTGGTGACCGCGGCCCTGAGTGTGTGAATGTGTTCGGAATTGTCCGTGGTCTAACAAACGCTGCGTAGCCGCCACAATTGTGTGCCCAGACGGAATTTGCGGGTTGGGTATACCACGCAGTCGCAAAGATTGCAAGTGATTTTGCTCACTGAGCCACCTGCGCATCAAAACCCGAGATTGCGTAAAATTGCACCATGGCAACGAACTCCTGGTTGGAGTACACGTAATTCCGAGACGTTATTGATTTCATGCGACAAGACACCAATGCACGACGACGTCTTAGAGAAACTGAATTCAAAGACGTGTCTCTCCTGCGCTGCACTTAGCGCGCGGGGTGCGCGGGGCGCGCGTCTTTTGCTTTGCCAATCAAATGGGGTTTTTTGTATTTCCACGTTGACTAGGCGAGCGCATCAGTGTTATTATTATCGACTGGTGCCTACTAATGGTTCGCATTATTTATTCACTCATGCGTAAATTAATTCGAGTTAATAAAAAATGAATTTTATTTTTTAATTTTATCTTTACAAATCGATAGTGTTTCATGCACCGGTTCGACCCTCCACGGGATTAAAACGATCAAAATTTAACCGTGTATAATGGAACAGAACCCTTCGTGCGCGAGTCCGATAAGCTTGGCCAGTTTTTATACAAGACATGCCGCCAGGGCATTGTTAATTACACCGCAGGCATTGTAAGTGAACCTGAGCGAAGTCGGTATTGCGGTTATTAGCTGGCATTTAGAAGTTAATTTGAATAGAACATACCTACGGGATGAGATGAAAAGACGAAATGAGAGTCAGAGCGAGAGACCGTAATTCGGAGACGCTTGATCAACACAAGATTGTGACCCTAATCCGTTCACACTCCGAACTACACTAGATCCACGCCACGCGACGTCATACTACGTACAAATTAGGCGTGGTCCACGTATGCGTCGGTCTCCACAGGTAGTGTGAAAGCGAAACCCGGGGCCCCGGGATGAAGGCAAAGAAGGTACAGAAGTGGGTTTTTAGTCTGTAAAAGTCTAACACTATCTCGCGCTCCGCCCAAGAACGGGATGTGTCATTAGATGATTTTCCTACCTAAAAAAAAATCCGTACCATGAGGATTTGCATGAAAACAGTCCTTAGATCCCGAGGAGCTAATTTGTAACGTAAATAACGAGGAAAATAATACAACACATTACATTTTACACTTTATTTAACATTGTCATATAACTTACAGTAATTAACAATAAATTTTCACATAATTGTTATTAGCCCTCGTGAGCCATGTACAGAACACCTAGTCTAAATCGTAACATTCGAGAAAAACACCGATTAAAACAGCATAACGAGGGGATAGGTACGTAGGTATCTAATACTGAGAATAGTCACATCAAAGGTTCATTTGCACCATCAAAATATACACGAGTATAGGATAAAGCAACTTAGATATAAGAACTGCTATAGGTACACAATGAACATGCTATGCCTACTTGAAAAATTTCATTCAATCCTACATAAAAAACAACATATTTTCTATTTAGCGTACGGATTTTATACTAATTTATGGTAGGTATATAATTGAACAAACATAGAGCATTATTATCGATGCAAACTACCCTTAAATATTTATCTTAAAACGACAAATTAATGTAGACATCAAAAAGATTGTAAATAAAGTAGGTGCATCATTTTAAATTAATGGAATGTTATTATGAACAAACTCTTGTGGCGGCTCCACATTAGTGGCGTGAAGCTTCGTAAACCGACGTGAACTTGAATGTGGAAGGTTTTCGCGGGGTTCACGTGCGTTCACGCCTGTTCCCCGATCAGATTCGGTATTTTATCTCGCGACAAAGGGTTGATATACACATCCACATTCACGACCCCGTGCCAGTTTACTTCGCACTGCAAAGGCGTACGGACGTGAATAATAAATAATTGGAGGAACTTTCTGAAGCAAATATTCAAAGTCCACATACGAGTAAATATTGCCACTGGATTCAGAATATAATAACTGCTTCTCCATTAGAAAGTCTGAAATGAATTTTAAAAAACTAATAAAGACAGATCTAATCCTAAAGGTACAAAATCAATTCAAAAATTCACTACACCAGCAGACATACTTTAATCGGTTATGATGTATTTCAGTCATCCACCATCTTTTTTTCCAACGCTTTCTAATATTTTTTTTGTTTTGTGACGTCTATCAATAGACATGTTGCCACAGTAAAGTTATTGCAGCGGCAGCTTTTACGTCCATTTCACGGCGAGTTTCACGATCGATTGTGAGCATTCCGTGAACGTGGAGGGCACGAATTCCCGCCATGAATTCACGGCACTAATGTGGAGCCGCCATTTTGGATGGTAATGAAACAAATATTTAGTATAGGTACAGCCAGAATAAATTTATCAAACGTTACGTAGAAATTATAATCTATTTTTGATCAAAAGAAAAGTCTAGGTACAATCACACTCATTGAAAAGATTAACAAGTGAAAAGGCTATGATTAACTATCTAGATTATTCTAGAGTATGAATTTATTACTAGTAACGTGATGAAACACTATGGGCAATGGTTTACAGGTAAAAATACGCATTGTGTGAAAATTACATTGATATAATTTTTGCAGAAATATAGAAAAAGTTCACTCAACTATACAGGGTGGAAAAATTAACTCCATACCGACGGTATAGAAGATATAGAATTAATTAATTCTATCTAATATGCGTCTTTGTATTAAATGTAACTACTGAAGGCACGCCTCTGCCTTCCCTTTGTGTAATACAGGCGTTTTCTTGTTACGTGCGTACTATCGAGTGAACTATCTCATTACTAATCAATTGCTGGAAAACTGTCACTTGGACAGATCGAATAGCAATAGAGTGGCTATCAGGGTGCCGTATTATGACGTTTTAATGTCATTATGCTTCCAGTGCGAGACAGAGCTATACGTGTCAGATAGCGCCTTCTCTTTTTTCTTGCTGGTATTTTTTTTTTTTTCATATTTTAGATTTATGACGGCATTAATACCTCAAAATGCGGTCCCTGAGGTGACGTTTAAAGCCTTCTTAACTTTACCCTAGAGCCTAGGGCCCGATAAGTCGTTACTATTGCAATCTAGCATGTTACGTCGCTAACTACCGTATTAATTACGTTATCAGTGCTATTATAAAATTATTTTTATTAAAGTAGTTTTGAAGTGTCAATTTTATTTTTGATGTGCGTTATTCAGATATATTTTAGGTACCTATGTAAGTATATTCTTATAATACAGGATGTATTTTCAAATTCTGGGCTAATTCGAGAACCTTTCAGGCAGATCGACAACAACAGGCATGACTTTGATACGACAACGAGACAGCACGTTTTTATAGAATTTGTTCTATAAGATACATTTCGATGAAAATGTGTAATCTAATGCGTCAGTATTGTCGCATTGCACGTATCTGTGGCAAGTCTTTAAGCAAGTAAATTTAAACCTTGGTCTCTCTGCTTTACTTTGTTGATAGCTCTATTTTATATATATATTATATAATTATTTTAATTATTTTGCGTAGTTTACAAAAGCTGTGTAGCCACTTCTACAAATTTATCATTTTGCTATGCGTCGTACTACGCCGTAGCAAATACTACGGCGTAGCAAGTGCTACGGCGTAGGGTGCAGGTCCGTTGTTCGCTGAAGTAGTGTATGTCCATAACTTGTATGTTAGGAAAGATTTTTTATTTCATTGCCCAGCGTCAAAACACATCCTGTTTATTCAAGGTGACATTAAAACATATTTAGGTACATTTTGTTTTGTGAAGTTAAAACGTATTTACATTAAAAGTTATTTGTTATTAAAATCAGTGTATGAGTGCTGCAAAAATACTGCTTCCAGAAAAAAACTATCAGGTGCGCAAGATAAGCTTGCAAAATTCTACGTAACCTACTGATATGAATAAAGCTTTTGCAACTACACAAACATATACATATTTAGCTAAGTAACATATAAGACAAAACCAGAAATGGCCGCATTTTTATTTATTATAAATAGGTTTAAAAATACATGGTCTATAGTGGTCCACTACTATTTACATATTAGGTTTGGGAATTTGAAAAATGATGTTCTTTTTTTAAATTCCTATTTAATAATCGATTTTTTTTTTACTTTTAAAACGCCAACGTAGGATATATCTGACAAACACTTTCACGTTTATTCCACCAGTGTCGCACATCCACGACCAAATACTTCCATCTCGTCAGCTTTTCTGACACCTACGGGTAATGAAGAGCTAAACGAGATGGAGTACCTACCCAGTCGCGAACACACGACCCACGAACGACACAAAAGCACACGTCGGAGTAATCTGACAGAAGCGGTTAAAGTTTTAATTGAGTCTAAGATATTAGGTCGATCTGCACCACAATTCACTAAATGCTTTTTTTTTATTATTGATAGGTTCCACAAATTAAAGTAATTATGAATTAATTTAGCGCTTAATTAATTTAAATCATAGTTCTATTTCTGTTAATTGTTTTAAAGTGATTGTTTTTAGCATTAAGTCATTTGTAGTGCAAGTAGGCCTTGGGGCTCCCACGCAAGACTGCGATGCGATGCGATACGACGGCGCACTGCAGATTGCTGCAGGTTCAGGTGACCATACAATGTGCGATGCGAATTTGCAAGTTCTGCGTTCGTGCGAACTCGTATATTTTTACGACGCACTACAGTTTTGTGTTTGGGCCCATATACCTATTCATTTCGTTACAGATGTTTTGATTTTTAAATTGGGTCTAAGGTATTATTTATCTAGTTTTATATACCTAGACAGGTATTTTTAACATAGAATTATGTTCGATTGTTTACTCAACGTAAAAACATTGATTGAAATAGGATATATTTTATACAATTACTTAATCTTATTATCTATTTAATTGAATTCAACATCAAATTGACATTTATAATTGATGTGTTCTTTTTTAAATTTAGAACAGTTTTGTTTGTTTGTTTTTAGGAAGTAGTGACAGAGTGGTTTAGGAACCAAAAAGCAATAATAAAGCAGGTGGGAAACTCTGCATTCTGAGGATATTCCCTTGATCAAGCTTTTCTTCCCATGCATAGCTTTATGCATTCATTAGATTAGCACTATGCTTTTTTTCAATAACAAGTGATTTGAATGATTTGCATCCCATAATTTATAATTAGGAACATCACCATTTTTTAACACCAACAATGCCAAGCGATTCTTATACAGCCTTGTTTTTTGTTATTTTTACAGTGGCAACACATCGAATATTCAGTGAAGCCACATTTAGCGATTATTGTCGAAAGGATACCAATACACGATAATACGTTTAATTGACGATCACTACGTAGGTCTGATTTTTTAATTTTAAAAATGCGGTGGAACCTTGTTTAATTATATGAGTGAAAGACTTATCCGCTGGTCTAAGAGAGAATAAGCCTTTGACATAACTCTTATGCTTAATGCACCCTTTATTTATGAGTCATTGGATTTGAATAACTTTACACCTTGAAGATATTACATCGCCATTTTCTTCCCTAATGATATGAAATAACGAATATTTTCAATTAAATTGATAAATACTTATGTTTTCTGACTTCCAACAGCAGTTTCTCGTCAGAGATTCTAGCTCTCCTTTATTTTTGGAATAAGTGAGCTAGATTCAGTTTGTTTGAGAGCAATGGGGCCCGATAAATATCAAAGGTCTAATCTGAATGTGGAGAGCAGGGTTTTCTCATATGGAGATTGGATTTGAAAGTATTTTTAATTCCAAAATCCTCTTTATAAGACTATATTATTTTTCTGCCGGAATATTCTTAAGTGATCAGGTACTTATTTAAACATTGACTAGGCGTTTGCGGTAGATTTTTGTCCCGATCGATACTTAGAGCAATATTACGGCTCTTTTTGGTCTAAATTATGCTTTATATGAGTTACCTAGACATTAAACTAAGATGACCAGATTTTTTCACAAGTTTACTGTGTTTTTTAATAAATCATAGGATAAAAGGTAATTTAGTATAAGTTACTTGTAATTTTTACTGTTTAGGAATAATCCAGTTATTTTCACATAAATGTAAATGAACTACCGCAGTAGGTAGTTCAGGGTAATACATCAGATAAAGTGCAAGATAAACTAATCTAAAAATCAGCTAATTATCTTTTGGTTTAAGTTTTTTTTTTCTTATAATAGACACATACACAATAACTTTATAATATAACAGCTAAATAGATCACAGAATTGGAATTGGGAATGATTAGACAAGTATGAAGGAAGAATGACGTTGAGGTATTTGGATCATCTTGGAAAACAGGTCTTTGGAAGATGAGGGATGTCAGCCACAGGGTAGGTTTACTAACCTCTAACAAGAGTAAGGCTTTAAGCTAGTTTACATATTATATTTAATATATTACTCGAGGTACATACATTTAATTTATTGAGATATATTTATTTAGGCATTTACTATTCAGAAAGTCTATATACAATATTCTATAAAAATAAATAGGTAAGATATTTAAAAATAAATACACACACGTGAATGATCGGAAGGTTGAAATTAGTTTAAGTAGATACTATTTACATAAAGTAAGTTCTACAGTTGTTGCTTCTATTTTAAATAGCTGTAGTAAAAGTACAAAATGTAATAAATTTAATTTTTCTCACATAACTATTGTAGTAATTCGTCAAACATCGATGTTTTGTGTTAAAAATATCATTTATAAAATTATATTCACGCTAAAACTAATAATTTAGATTAAAATATACATTATACTGAAAAGTGACTAAGTCATTTCTGTTTAAACATAATATCACAAACAAAAACTTCTTATTATAAGTACACATTACGATATTCGAAACTAGATACGTTTTCAAAATGTCACTTCACTAAAACTATGCAAATATTCATAAGATATTTATACATTAAAGCGAATTATTCTCTTTTGCTTCAAGTTACATACACATAGACAACACGCCAATAAAAATTACTGGGTTATAAGTTTTACAATATCTACAGAGACTTAGTTTAGAAAGGTAGACAAAAGAATTTTCATTAGCTACGAATCTCTTGAACCTAAAATATTGTTATAGATGGTGCGGTTACCGACCTTCAAATATTACGGTGAATAATATATTTATTCAAAGGTCTCCTATTCTACCTTTTCTAAGCTAAGATCTCACTTTAATAACGAGATTCTCAAGAGTAATTGGGTTAGCAAACAGCGATTTGTGCGTAAGCAACACGAGTGCTCCACAAAGCTATTTACAACAAGATACTGTTGGCGTTATGTTTTCTCTTCCATAATTAAGCGACTTAAGCGGCCATTTTACTTCAACCAGTCTTGCTATAACAGCGACAGACATTTTGGTAAAAGTGTAGAACTTATACCAATTTTGCCCATATACAAATATTGCCCATACTTGCAGTTTATATTTTACATTTCTTTGCTATCAATTGAGGCATTAATTAACTAATATAACCGCTCAACCCAAACTACTTAACCGCTTAATATTATTAATAAATAAATACTAGCATTTCTAGTGTGAAAGTGAGTAGAAATACCATTTTAATTTGGACCGCTATAGTCCTCTTCTGCAATATTAAAATTACTTATGTATACAAGATATACTGAAACTAACATCGATGCTTCGTTAATCATAAGACAATAGCGTTAATAATATTGTAAATAAATTTGTTTAAGTTAACCAAACAGGCCGGCCATCGAATTCATTGATTGATTGATTGAGTTTGAACTAGAAAATAAAACACTGTAACATCCCTAGTAAACTATTATGTTGAATTTTTTAAATAATAGAAATCTTAACAACAAATCGAAACTATAACCTAATCATTGGAATGTGCTATAAATGACATATTTAATACAAGAAAGAAATGGATAAAATGCATTTTAAATAAAACACATCGTATCCATATTATTCTCTATCTACTCCTTTTCCGAACACAAAATTCATCTGTCACATTTGACAGTTGACATCCAACCCTAGAAACAACAAAACGAAAAGTGATGCTAGTGTGAAAAATTAATAGGTAGAGACACAGTCAGGGTTTGTGAAGTATCCGAAGACGTTGAGTTCGTAGAGACTGGCGAGGGTGATGAAGAGGATGTACCATACCATCAGTACTGCGCCGTACTTGCGGTCCAGCTTCCAGCCATTAGCGTGGGTCGCCACGACCAGGAAGATTACCGTGGAGAATAGAGAGAGTGTTGAGTAGATCAGACCTGAAATTAAAATATATATTTTTTTTATTATCGGATGTCCTATTTTTCTTCTCATAGTTTTCTTCCTCATTTCAAGTAAATAAATTATTTATTATTATTTTTCTCCATTCTGGGCACGTGTGTTTTCTGTAAGTTAATTTCCCGTCATCATTGCTTAGGTGTGTAGCAATGTCGCTGAACATTTTGTTATTATATTTTTGATTACCTTTATTTCTTTAAGACTATCTTTAAGCATGGTATGCACTTAAGAGGGTCCTTTTTCACTCGCCTATCGTCAATCAACATCGATCATGGTTTAAAAAATTGTTACTTCATCTAATGCAGTCCAACGTGATGTTTGACGAAAAGGCAACGTGAAAAAAGAGAGATAACGCCTGAAAACTCTGTTAGCATTTGGTAATTCCGTGATTTACTTGAATATTTTACAAAACTTGTTCCAGGAAATACGTGATTTTTTAACATTTTTTGAAAAAATATTGTGGTCATTAAGAATCTTGATTAAATTTGCAAGGCTTCTATTGTTATACTTTTTTGACTTCTTTAATTTTTGAGTAAATTATGAAGTCTTAAAGTTCATGCAAAACAGCAGATTTTCAGAGGTCTTTACAGGATTAGTGTTACACAAATTTATAAATTGATTTCAATAGAAGCCTAGAATATCCACAAGATACTGTGTTGCCAAAATATCTAATGAAAATGTGTAATAACGTTATAGCGATTATAGATTATAGTAAGAGCTGTTGTATGAAAAACATTGAAAATGCATGTCGAATTGAATGCCTTAATGTCGCCAGTTCATTTTAAATCATTTTTAAACGCTGTTTAACAGTCTAACACAATTATATCTAAATATCAAACTTATAGCACTTCAATTAAATCAAATACAGGCAATTTTGTTTTTTTTTTATTGTCAAGGTCAGTCGATCACAAAAAGAAAAAAAAAAGATAAAACTGTTTGCACATTTCAAAGAAATATCTATGCTATGGAGAAGAACGTCCATTAAAACTTTAAGGACACTTTTACGTAGGGCGTCGGCCTCCTCCTTTGCTAGCATTACTGCTTCGCAGAAGAAGGCGACCGCCTGTCACTCCTCCTCGCTCGGGACTGTGGCCTGTATCAACCCCCGGCACGAGAGATCACTGCCTCCGATCGCCCCCATCGGAGGCAGTGATCTCAAGGACACGGACACGGCGGTGCTCTGCCCAGGCGGGGCACCGTATGCTCCACCGTGTCCTCCGGGCGATCCACATAATGGTGGCACCCAGGCGTTTCTTCCGCACGAATCCGATGCAGGAACCTCCCAAACTTCCATGTCCGGTGACGACCAGCGTCATGCGGAAGGTAAGGACGCCATGTTGTCTTTCCACCCACTCCTCAAAGATGGGACTTAACGCCATAATTGTGGCGTGCCCGAACTATGTATAAAAAGCGACTTATTGTACCCGAGGTTTTTAAAACCTGTGTTTCAGATCATCATTTAAGAAGATTATGCAGGATTCTCAAATATATACATATTTTTTTAAACTTTAATTTGTAATCTTGAGCTGGATGCTCACCATATTAGTACGCCTCCTGGCATAACATAACGCTCTCTTGTATTTCTGTGCCTGTGTTAACAAATAAAAGTGATTTGATTTGATTTGAAGACTAATCATTATGGGTATATGTATACAGCCCCGGCCCGGCAAGGTCAAAGCCTACTGGGGCCATGTGTAGTGTGAAAACGAAACCCGGGCCCTAGGTCGAAGGCAACGAAGGAACAGGGGTGGGTTTTTAGTCAGTAAAAGTCTGACACTATCTTCCGCCCCGCCCAAGAGCGCAATTTGTCATAAGATGATTTTCCCACCTTAAAAAAAAACACTGGCCCCTGGTTGAAGGTACTGGGTCAAAAGGAAGCCCACGAGTGCTGATAAAGTACGGTGTGCAATATAAATAGTTAACGTAATGTTAGTTTTATTATTCTTGATAGGTTCGCGCTTGACCGCTATCTCACCTGATGGAAAGCGACGATGCGGTCGACGATTGAGCGCGCTTACCTAGGCTAGAAGTAACCTAATCACTCTTGACTTAAAGAAAATTGATCTAAAAGGTCAGAAGGATGCAACCTTTAAAATTGTTCTTTGAGCACATTCTAGAGGAAGTAAGTCCTTGCAGTACCACCCCATGAAGTAATACAGTAGGTAAGCACAGATTGACACACGGCAAAAAAAACCCGTTTAACTAACTCATAATCGGCTATGTGACATAGATTCTAAAAATATATATATTAATTTACGCACTCTAGTGCACAGTAGCTCAATATGTTTAAGGAAATTTAGATTTGTGTCAATCGTAACACCTATACTCCATCTGTTTAGGTAATTAACTAAAGGTAAACAATCTTGACATGTCTTTTATCTAAATTTGTCTATAATTTTTATCTAAAAATGTTCACAATTTGTTATTAACCTATACCGATGTTTGGTAAATTTAAATAATCATAGTATGTCTTCTGTACGATTTTTTTTTAAATAAAAAGACATATTAAGATTGTTTACGTTTAGTTATGGTCAGCTTTAACTAAAGTAGGGCAAGAACAAGCAACGTCAGCGTACTTGCAATTATGTGCGAATATGTTTGGATTAGTAAGCAAGCGGTAGATAAATGTTTATAATTCAGTAGGGTAAGAGGAACTGGGGAGGTGTATTGATGATATTAATACCTTAAATAAATATGTGTTACGCCCGTCAATCATATTTTAATCAACTTGCAACTTGACTCTGACGTACAAAATGCAAAAACTTAAGAAAATGTACCTACGATTAATTTTATTTACGCTTTCACCTTAAGGTCTAAAGCTAGAACTAAAAAGTATCCTAAACATGAACCTCTTAGATAATTTATTCGCATAATATGGGTAAAGAAGTGTGGTACATGAATGTTACATTACACAATATAACAGGTCCTCATATCCTCATATTCACAATTCAAAAGTGCGTTTAAATGGTTAATTTATACCATGAAGATCTATACATATACAACATTAAAGTTTTAGCATATGCGAAACCCGAAACAATCTATGTGCAAAATTTCATAACTGTATCACGAAAAATCACAAAGTTAAAAGCTTGCTAAGTTATCTGGTTGTCCGCACAAATACATAGTCACCGGGCTACTGAGGGGTTGTTTTGCTCCCGCACCCAGGTGTGCGCCGGAGCCTAATGCCCGCTATGACCTATCGTGACCTGTGATGTATTTAGTATCGGTGGTGTCCAACTTGTGGCCTTTTTTAAATATTTTTGGGAAAAAATATAACATGTTGTAAAAATTATTGGAATCGATTCTGAACAAACTATATTCAGGTTTCGCATATAATACTAAACATAATTTCGTTTATAAGGAGAAACTACCTGACATATCAACGCACAGTTGAAACTACTGGGCCTAGGAACGCGATGTATTCGACGCGATGTAGGCGTCCTTCCATGATGAAGGCGAGCACTAAGAGAGGATTTTCCTAAATTCACCCCCTAAGCTGAAACGAGGGTCCAAAGTTTATGTGGAGAAACCTTACTTTCCGCGGGCGAAGCCGCTGGCAGAAGCTAGTTATTTACATATTTATTTTCTAAGATTAGGCACTTATTTATTTATTTAAACTTCATGTACAGTGGCGGTACATAGGCGGACTTAATGCCACAAGGCATTCTCTACCAGTCAACCACAACTACCTAGATTAATAGTTATTAACTGTGTAGCGACATCTATGACGTCACATAAGAACTAATCCTGCATCGCGCAATCAAAGTTCTCCGCGCGTTTAGAACATATAAAACAGCCCGAAATCATCTATCGGGCAGTAGTAGCCCACCAGACATAACACCCGTCTGGTCGGAGGATGCTCCCTTTTCTACGGAGGTTTGCGGGACTTTACTCTCTGTTCCGTCTACCCCCAAACTGGTGACCCTCGACAAAGAACGTCAGCGCAGCCTTCGTGCAGCAACTACTTCGTGACGTCATCATCACTTCCTCAAGCTTTCGAGCAGCGAGCCATACAGCCAGCACCCACGGCTTTAAAGGGTATCCTGACCACCAGTATGCCTACCTGGTCATACCTGGTCATCACCCTCAGCCTCATTAGCGACCTTGGCTAATCACACCGCACCTTCGGCCAGTCACATGAAGAGCTATGAAGAACCTCTCCTGGTCGACGCAAGCAGTCAAGCCACTACATCGCACAGCACCGCTCCGACTCACTGGAGCCAGCAGCACTACTCCGACTCACTGGAGCCTGCAGCATCATCCCGACTCACTGGGACATCAACACCCCGACTCACTGGGGCATCATCCCGACTCACTGGGACATCATCACCCCGACTCACTGGGGCATCATCCCGACTCACTGGGATAGCACCACCCCGACTCACTGGGGCATCACCGCAGACAGTTCCGACTCACCGAGAACTATGCGGCATTCGGTTCCGACCCACTGGAACCAACCTACCACTGGCCTGGCACGCATCAAGAAGCATCAAGAACCATCGATCTCCGATCTCCGGAGGGGAGTGATGTAGCGACATCTATGACGTCACATAAGAACTAATCCTGCATCGCGCAATCAAAGTTCTCCGCGCGTTTAGAACATATAGAACAGCCCGAAATCATCTATCGGGCAGTAGTAGCCCACCAGACATAACACCCGTCTGGTCGGAGGATCCTCCCTTTTCTACGGAGGTTTGCGAGACTTTACTCTCTGTTCCGTCTACCCCCAAAACTGTATCGAACTTAAAATTACTTAAACAAACAATAACTTGCGAAGTATTTTTTTTTTTCTGTGATAAAGTTGGATAAAAAACAAATTTTCAGACCAAAATTTGGTTAGTAAAAATTCAAAATAAAATAATATCGTTTAAAACTATATTATTATTTGAATAAATTGCATGTAAGTTTACAATCAATAAGGCATAAGCTAGAACTGAAATAGTACCCTGAATATGACCCTCAGATATCTTAGAGCTAATTATCATAATATTTACATAATTTTTTCTAAGACAAGGCACTTATATAAATGGTTAGGCACTTAAACAGTCAATAACTTTTGTGGTATATCTTCAAATAACGAATTGTGACCATTTTAATAGAAAAAATTATTTAGCATTAAATTAAATAATACGGTATTTAAGTGACTTTATTTTATTACATTTCTTAAAATATAGTGAGTATCCAATTTCGGTTTCTCTGGAAAAGTTATTTTGAAAAATATGTGGGTTATGATTAAAAGTGCTAATATGATAATCCTACGTGGTTGACAATGTTTTTTCATTATACCTGTGCATCAAGAACCTGTGGTCGACTAGAAGCAGGCTCTCGAATAATTCTTTCCTCCATATTGATATTATGATCCACGCGCCTTATTAGCCGGTGTTTTAACTTATTTACGTAAAATGTATACCACAGTTCTCTATTGCTTTTTACTACTACCAGAAAAACTGACAACAGTATTGGGCTTAACCAATGTAAATAAATACTAAAAAGTAATCTGTAATCTGTGAACCCTGCAACTATAGTTGCCAACAATGAAATGTCACCCACCACGAATATCACAGTGGCGATGTACAAGCGACGACATGTGTTAGTGGCGGTAGGAGCGCTCGCGTCAGAACTGCGACACAGTGAACATACACTCACAATGAAAAGTAAAGCGTTTAGTATCAGAGGTAATATCGTAATAATAAACACAATTTCGACTGGGAAAATAAACAAAATAATGGTTGGCACTACAGGCACAAGCCATCCGAACAGAAAACTTTTTAAATATCTCCTTTGGATATGCCCATTGAAAACTTTTACTATGTCCACGTAAAACATATGACATGTAACTACCAACCACTGGCCCCTCGCTGATACCACGTATATCCATACACATTCATTAAATGGCAAAAATACTAAATACAATGTGGAATTTCAAAAATATAGCATTTGTCCCAGCAGTAAGTTGAGGCACACGTAGTTCTTGTAATTGCGAAACTTCTTTAGGGCGCACCATGACGTCACTCCGTATATCAACGCAGGTATTGTCACTGCTAAGAAGGTGTACTCAAGAATTGTGTCTAACAGTGTCATGGGGAAAGTCACTAGGTCTGCAATTATAATTTACGATGAAATATTGGTGAGCTGCTTGACACTAAGCACTGCCACACTCTAAACACAAGTGTGTCCTAAAAGACTGTCGATGGATCAATAATTCTGTATATTCTTACTCATTAAATTATTTTAGGTTTTAATTTATTATTCCAGATTTTCCTGTTTGTAGTGGCTGGTCGTCCATTGTAACTTTTTGATATTAACTGCGCCTTTATTGCGTAGCAGCAAGGCTGGTTTTCGCAGTTACAACTGTGACTGTTGACGTAATACTTCTACATATAATAACAACATCGCATCATCGCTAGCTTTGTAAAGATAACTTAACATCTTAAAAACTAGCACATTAAGAGGGCCCTACCTAACTCTTCTATCGTCAACCTGAGCATGGTTTGAGAGCTTGTTCGTTCATTCAACGCAATTTTTGATATTATGTATTTACTTATTTTTTTTTAATTTAAAATAGTTTTTGGAACAAAAATTCGTCATTCAGTCTTGATAAAATGTGTCCATAGAAATATTTTTTTACTTTTATAATTAATGGGTATTGAGTACATTATAAAGGGCCAAAGTTCACACAAAATAGCAGATTATAGCTGATTCGATATAAATTTTCAATTGTATTCAGTTCCTAGTTAATATCCACAAGATATCTGTGTTTCCAAAATATCTAGAGAAAGATGTGCAATACGTCGTCATAATCACGTAAGAGAAAATTTATCTTGGGTTGAACGCCGTTAGTCCCGGCTGTCATTTGAAGATCTTCGACAGTCGTTACGGATTGCCACAATCTAGAAAATCTGTTATCTATCTTGAAATAGAAAGAAAGAAAATGAATTTATTTTGTCACAACGCACAAATGACGCTTGTTTTCAACTGAACCTGAGGTTGTGACGTAACGGACGCAAAACACGTTAGTAGTTAATGATTTCTTTGACATAAAATTATAATATAGTATCAATAGATTTATTTGGCTTACTTTACTACTTACTGTCGTTGTGACCTAAAATTTTTGCATGCGTTTGACACTTATACTGTGTAGCTAAACATGTGGACATTGTATTTAAATAAGACTAACAACATTATACCATGTTTATGGCAAATAAAAACTTATCTATTATATTTATCTAGAAATTACTCCTGTGTCGTGAGTGCGGTCATAAACATGTAATCTCACATACACATGATACCTAGTCCCGGAACAACATTATTTATATGGCCTACAGATTGTAGGCCATATAAATAATAGGGGTTAAAGTATGAAATTACCATTGTATAGGCGTGTTGTAATAGGTATTTCGAATTGACATAGAACCTTCATGGTTTGATATTTTTGAGTGAAACTTTATTTCATATGGTATAGGTACCAGAAGTTCTTCTTTTAAAAAATGTGCAACATTCGATTATCGACTTTCAGTTGTTTTTTTTATTCAGCTTAGACAAGAATGATACTTCGGAAATTCGAGTGATTTTTGAATACGAGTTCCGACGCGGAACTAACGCGGCAGAAAGAGCTCGCAATACCAATGTTGCGTTTGGAGAGGAGACTGCTAATGAACGCACCGTGCGATTTTGGTTTAAACGCTTTCGTGATGGAAACTTTGATTTGAAGAACGACACACAGGTGAATAACAGTGAATTGAAAGAGATGGTGGAAGCTGATCCGAGCCAAACCACCCAGGAATTAGCGGCATGGTTTAACGTTACCTTACCAACAATATTGATTCATTTGCGTCCAATTAATAAAATAAAAAAAAAAATGAAAAATGGGTGCCTTATGGTTTGACTGATCTGTAGAAAGAAACGCGTGTTGAAACTTGTGTTGCCTTGTTGAATCGATACAGAAATGAAGGAATATTGGATCGAATTGTGACATGTGATGTAAAGTGGATTTTTTACGATAACTGTAAGCAAAAAATGCGATGGCTGACCCCAGGTCAAACGCCGGAACAGTGTCCTAAAGCAAAGCTTACCAATAAAAAGGTAACTGTTTGTTGGTCTCAGCATGGTGTTAATCACTATAGCTTTCTCCGATCTGGTCAAGCAATAACGGCAGATGTCTACTGTGCCGAACTCCGAAAACTGATAGTAAAACTAAAAGTGAAACAGCCCCGACTCATGAATCGATCTTCACCATTATTGCTCCATGATAACGCGAGACCTCATACAGCACGAGAAATCGTTAACTCTACAGGAACTGCAATTAGAATCCATTCGTCACCCTCCGTATTCGCTAGACCTTGTTCCAACGGACTACCATTTTTTTCGTGATTTGGACAATTTTCTACGTGATAAAAAGTTTTCTTCTCAGGAGGCAGTACAAAATGCTTTCACACAGTTTATCGAATCTAGATCACCAGAGTTCTATTGCAAAGGCATAAATGACCTTCCTATAAGATGGCAGCAATGTGTAGATAATAATGGTAATTATTTTGATTAAATAAATATATCAAATAAAAAAAAAGAATTTCAATTTTTAGTACAAATCGGCAATTTCATACTTAACCCCTAATATTTGTTTCGTGCGGGAATCGAACCCATAACACGCAGCGCAGTGGCCAATTTCTCAACCACTGCACCAACAGTGCCGTCAGTTGATGACGCTGTCCTTACCTATGTATACATATTATATTATCCTTACCTTTATGATAGACGTTGACATGTGAGCCAGGATGGATGATGGCGGTTTGGATGAACCAGGGCAGGCCGAGGCACACCAGGATATCGAACACGTTGGAGCCAACAGCATTGGAAACCGCCATGTCACCGTAACTGTGGATAAAGTTGAATGTTTTCAACAAGCTCTAAAATATATAAAAAAAAAAATTGTTATGGTATTACAAAATGCGTGAGCAGTGTCATCTTTATGAAAGTATTTTTTTTAGTCTGTGGTTCGATCATGTCATGTCGCCCTGGTGACATTGAATATGGTTGTTGTCTTATTTTAAAAAGTGTTTATTGATAATTAGTTAGTTCGTATGATTACCCCATACCCCATCAATTTTACCTTAAAATAAAATTTGTATTATATTTCCTAAGACGTCCGAAGTCCATTATGGGAAAGTTCATCATCTTGTTTCCACGTTTATTCGCTAGATAATACAACTTCCGCTACGTAAATCGACACTGTGTTACATCTCGGCAGTCCAGTTTGTGACTGACGGAAACGCTGTCAGCCAGCGCCGTGGCAGGACCAAGATATATAGTTTTTAGCAGCTGATTTTCGTAACTTATGTGAAGAAAAGTCAGTGCTTTTCGTGGAATTCGCATCTCATGAGGCTTGGGTCAAGCTCAAACTCTCAGCACGCTTGAGAAACTAGGTGTTGCGTGATAATAAAAATGAAGATAGTATTTGTTGACAAAATTGTATTAAAAATCTTAAGGAGGCGTAGTTTTTCACTGGTTTTAAATAAAAATTAAAAGTGGTGATATGGTGGATAAAGTCAAAGCCACAGAAATCACTTTGGAATCATTTTAGTATGCCCGAATAAAGCTAACGTAGCCATACCTACTGGGCCCCAACAGTTTATCGAGCTTACCATCGATTCGAAAAGAATAAGAAGACGTAACAGCGGTTGTATGGGGTTTTGAGGATTACTATAGCTTCATCTAAGTGTTTTTAATAATGTAAGGAAGAAAATAAAAAAATAAACTACTCAACTCACCCCTCCTTGATGACGGCGAGTGAGGAAAGCGCGTCGGGTACAGAAACACCAGCCGCCACAAACGTCAGACCCATTACTGTGTCCGGGATGCCCAGAGTGTAGCCTGCGGACGAAGAATTGTGGTTAGCAGTGTTGTAGTAGCAGGTAAGAAGTATAAAGCTGATTAAAAGTGCACGTGGAAGCTGACTTGCTGTGGTGGTTAAAAATTATATGCTGAGAATCAATGATGTCTGCTGCCAGGGGCTTTTGCTTTTAATGCCACTTTCCTTATGTCTACGGAATAGAAGTCAAAATCGGTTGAAGGGACAGTAAAAAAGTTTAATTTAAACGTCTGCCCCCCTAGCCAAGTTACGATCGTTTCGTTTGCGTCGAACGCCTCGAGTAGGCCACGCCTCCGATTCCTTTGTTCTGACCACGTGACTGAGCGTTGAGATGCCGTCAGAACAAAGCAATCGGAGGCGTGGCCTACTCGAGGCGTTCGACGCAAATGAAACGATCGTAACTTGGCTAGGGGGGCAGGATCTTATTGCTAATGGAGTATAGTTTTTTTATACGTAAGTCTTTAGTTTCTTTACTTCTTTTAGTCTATTCGCGCTATTTATAAGAAAATAGTGACTCATTGCAAAGTAATGGCGTATTCATGCTGGTGTAAAAATAAGACCATTATTATTAATGTAAACTTTTTATTGCTCAGTATTTTCATAAATGATTATTAGGTAAAATGATTATTATTTTCAAATTTAATCATATCATCAGAATTTTCACTTTTAATTTTACGAAGAAATTAGATATTCGTTTTTTGAATTTACCAAAGACGCAGCGGTACTGTCTGAAGGGATTACTTCAACTGGCTAATGTGAACAAGGCTTTTTAATTTACTATCAACTAATTGGTCACCGTCAGGGGCGTGGCTGAGCTGAGTGACAACGATGAGCCACGATGTTCTTTAACGCTAATACACTCTATACTAGCACTCACCAATAATAGTGATCATCCAGACCATGAAGTAAGAGTAGAAGGAAATCCAGAGCATGCTGATCATGAAGGTGACGGGATACCAGCGGCCGCGGCTGTCCGGCATGGTGTGGCGGCACGACCAGTGGATCGGGAATACGAGGTACCACCACGCGAGCTGGAAGTGGTCTGCAAACACAGGTAACGATTGGTAAGACGACTGTATTGCACAAAAATGCAAAATTAAAAAAAAAAAAAATTATATAATTTATTGTGACCAAAAAACAAACATATTCCTTATATATAAACCCTAGACCCCACACTAGGATTCCCTGTGTCGTGGGGTCTATTCTCCCTCAGACAGAACAAAGTTACATCAACTTAAAAAACTAGAAGTACAATAGAAAAACAAAGAAATCAAACAGAAAATTATAAAAAGAAAAGAGTATAATAGACCATCTTCAGTTTGTTTGTGGGTAAGTAGAGTGTAACTGTATGATCCCGCGGGTCCATTTCGAGTGGGTCCAGTTGACCAAAGACTTGAGGCAATGTAATGTAATGTGAATAATAAATGAGGTTGATTTTTATGTTACGTTTGATTTACATAAATATGTTTTGGTAAAGGCTGAAAACTACAAAACTCACTGGCTCCAATAGGTTTGACGAGAGGATCAATAGCAGTCTCAGGGTTATACTCCTTAGCCTTGTAGTAAGCTGGTGCTGCAGCCGGCTGAAAAATTAACATTTTATGGTTAGTATGGTTCTTTGAACTATAACATAGAACATTTCGGTCAAAAAGAGACGTAACTCAAAAAAAGGGTATTTGAAAATTGTTTCGATTTTTAAAATTTTTGTTTTTTTTTTTTTTTCATTATTAGTCTACATTGTGTTCACTTAATAGAAGCGACAAGAAATATGTAACCAAGATTTATGTAACTCATAATATGATTTCATGCGCCTCAAGGAGATGTCAGCAAATCGTAGGGGCCCAACAGGGTCGAAGCCTACTGGGGCCCACGGGTAGTGTGAAAGTGAAACCCGAGGCCCTGGGACGAAGGCAAAGAAGGAACGGGAGTGGGTTTTAGTCAATAAAAGTCTGACACTATTTCCCGCTCCGCCCAAGATTTGTCATAAGATGATTTTCCCACCTAAAAAAAAATCTCATAATATGATTTAAAAAGAGTTTCTTGCACGTTCTTCTCCATAGAGATCTACGCTTTGGAACTTGAAGTTTAGCTTCACTTTTTTTACCGACATTTTAACAATTCAAAAATGCCTGTATATGGTCTACTAGCTTCTGCCAGCGGCTTCACCCGCAGATAAGTAGGTTTCTCCATACAAACTTTGGACCCCCGTTTCTTCCCCTTTGGGGGTGAATTTAGGAAAATCCTTTTTTAGTGCTCACTTACCTACGTCATAAAAGGAAACCTTGTGCAAAATTTCACGATCCTAGTCCTAGTAGTTTCGGCTGTGTGATGACAGTCAGTCAGTTTCCCCTTTTATATATATAGATTAGAAATAAACGTTTCTGATTTCTGATTAAACCTTATTTTTGAAACATATGTTTCAGATTCAAATACCCTCTATTGAGTCCAGATCTCTTTTGAATGCGATATACGTGGATTGAGTAGAAAGGTCTGCTTCTGTAATGAGCTGATCTATATGTGAGCTAAGTGGTTTATCGAGGCTACCTCAATATGCAAATAGATACCTCGACTTTTGAATTTTTAAAACCTTAGCAAAGGGTCTGCCAAATCGAGGGTCATAAATCAGGAGACTAGAAATAAATGGCAGTTTCTTCAAGTTTGACTGGCCTGTTGGTCTAGTGGTTTGTAGCCCTGACTGCTATGCCGTAGGTCGTGGGTTCGATTCCCACCCAGGACAAATGTGTCTGGGTGTAATTTATCTATAATATATACGTATTTAGAAATATATAAGTATGTTTATCAGTTGTCTAGTACTCATAACACAAGCTCTGCTTAGCTTGGGACTAGACGACATTGTGTGATAGTTATGAAAAAAAAAAATCTTTGTGTAAAGTCTTCTAGTGTAAAACCCTAAGTATGAGATCAAGGTAACCCAACCTGTGATATAAATATCCCTGGTAGTGTACAAGCATGCCCCGAGGGGGCCCGCGCAGATGCAACTTTCTTTACACAACATTAGCATAGCATAGCTAGTCGGCCTTATAATGTTCCCACTGTTGGGACTCAGGCCTCCTCTCTAGGATAGGGAATGTGCCGTAATCTACCACGCGGGTCCAGTGCGGGTTGGTGGATGTCACATGTCTTTGAATTTTTGGTTCTAGGTGCCAGTTTCCTCACGATGTTTTCTTTCACCGTTTTGAGAGCAGTGGTGATGAAATAAATTACACAAAGTAATGCGCCCGGCTGGATTTGAACCCACGACCTACAACTCGTAAGTCGGGGCCGTTACCACTCGGCCACCACTGCTCGCCACAACATTAATAAAATTATATTAAATTGCAAATAATTATTGATGATAACATGACGGGTGACGGGACAGAATGGAAGAAAAATAAGAATATTATGCTTCTCCGACCCGAACTAATACGGGACAAGGGCAGGAAGATAAATGATATTGCATCTACTATAAAACTATAGTATATATATTAGGTCTATAACTATGAAACTGCCGTTTTTTAAAACGGGTTTCTTTGAAGTATTATATCTTTGGATTGACTTGGAATTATAAGTTCAAATAAACTTTATATTAAAGGTTACGTTCGTTTTCGAAATTAGGTATTTGTTGGTTTCTTTGTGTTTTGTATTTTGTGTAATATCGCAGTGCTTTTAACCATGAAAGCTAATTAAAAAAAAACGTTTTTTCATGTTAAGAGTTCCAACGTAGACACTATGCATTTCAAAGGGCAAGCATTATCACTTCAAAGGAACCCGTTTTAAAAAACGGCAATTTCATAGGTAAACCTAATATAAGAGGAGGAACTGACTTATTGACATATCAAAGCACAGTAGTCAAAACTACTAGGACTAGGAGTGCGAAATTTTGCATAAGGTTTCCTTTTATGATGTAGGGGAGCACTACGAGAGAATTTCACAAAATTCGCCTCGTAAAGGCATGAAATGGAGGTCCAAAGTTTGTATGGAAAAACCTACTTTCACGCAGTTTGTATTATAAAAACTGCAGTTGTTGTTATTGTTGTTATAAGGTCCGTGATGAAGATCGTTACCTACCTAACCACCGATAAAACAGGTTGGGTAAGGCTGTTTCAGACTATTTATTAGTGGCAAAAGATTAAAAGAATTCAATAAGATAGTGTATCTACCTGAGGGGGCTGGTGTGGTTGTTGGTCTTGCTGTGGCTGCTGTGCTGTTGTCGACTGCTGGGGTTGTTGTTGCTGTTGTTGTGGCTGCTGCGAGTACTGCTGTGTGGACAAGTCCGCATTGTAGATAGGGGTCGACATCTGTGAAAAGATTATTTTGAAAATCACTACAGAATGTTGAGATGGATGTGAGGAGTAACAAGAATGGATAAAGTAAGAAAGTTTATTTATTTATTTAAACTTCATGTACAGTGGTGGTACATAGGCGGACTTAATGCCACAAGGCATTCTCTACCACCCAACCCATTCCATCATCCATTCATTCATTTTTGATTTTTTTTTCCATTCTTTCTCATCATTTGAACCTTCCCTGGACTATCTCGAATATTTAAAGACCAAAATTAGCCAAATCAGTCCAGCCGTTTTTGGGTTTTAGCGAGACTAACGAACAGCTATTCATTTTTATATATATATCAAATACTTAGCTTATATAAAGTAATCGTGTGTCTAGTCGCTGCAAAAGTTAGGTTAGGCCGCGTAGCTTCGTAGACGCGTATTCGTCATTATATGCTTAGTGTGCGCTTGCTCACAACTTATATACAAAACAATGAAACTCTATCTACGAAGCGGCAACGTCGTACCGTCGTGTCGTGTTGTGTGATCAGGCGTACCAAGCGTATCATGACGAATATGTATCTATGAAGCTACGCGTCCGTGGACAGTAGGCCATAGCATAGCATAATCAGCCTTTTAATGTTCCCACTGCTGGGACTCAAGGCTCCTCTCTCTAGGAGAGGCAATAGGCCGTAATCTGTTGGTGAATGTCACATGTATTCGAATGTTAGGTTCTAGGACATGCCGGTTTCCTCACGATGTTTTCCTTCACCATTTTTGAGAGCAGTGGTGATGAAATAAATTACACAAAGTAATGCGCCTGGCTGGGTTGGAACCCGCGACAAACAACTCGTAATTCGGGGCCGTTACCACTCGGCCACCACTGCTCCCACAGTAGGCCCTAGAGTGAGCATATTCGTACCGTATTGTCCCAAGCTCGGTTGGGGTCCCACTCTTGGTTGGGGTTGGTCCAGGCGGGGGTGGGGTCAGCGTTGTAAGCCGCGTTGACGTATGCGCCGTCGGGGTTGTAAGTTGCTGTGGACAGATTTGCTTTTATGGTGTAACATGTAACAAATGCTTGGGTTTTGTGTACATATGTAGTACCTAAGTTATGAGAAAACAAAAAGTCTCGGGTGGTTTACAGAAATATTTATGAAAACTTACGTTATTTTGGCTTTAGTATGGAGACTAATGAATACCATACATTTGAATTTGTTGGTATAAAATTTACATTCGTTAGCATAAGGAGATAGATAATATTTGTTTTTGTTTATTAATTTAAATATATGTACAGTTAGGAGACAAAAGAGCAGTTTCGCTTTAAAAATGCTAAAGTGCCTGAAATTTCTGTATAGTAGACGTTCAATGATCTATAAGTCGTTTATGCAGTACTTTGGATGCTACGCTACATATTAAATAATTCATAAACCATTGACACTCTTCTATAAAGAAATGTTAGTCACTTTAGCATTAGTAGAGTGCAACTGCACTCTTGACCCCGAACTGTACACATAAATTTCATATTTTTTTCAATAAAAAAATCTGTCCCAAAGTTGCCGGCGGTGAGGGCTACAGTACGCTCAAGCGTGTCCAGAAGTACCGCTTTCTGAATGATCTTGATTCAGCCGCCTAACGAGAGCCTTTTGTGTGTCGAGGCTCGCGGCTATAAGCTATTAGTTGACTTGCCTATGGGCACAACGATCGCAGCCCACTTTTGTTTCAATATTAGCGTTTGCGGGACACAGAATTAAGAAGTTACAAAAATAATTATCAGAAAATATTTTGATTGAAAACACAAATAAAATTAGGTAAATAGGCATTCACACATGCATTGGATATTCTCAGTAAAATAACTAAAGTACGCGAGCCTTACGCGAGTCTCCTAGAGGTGTCTCCTTGGTCTGCCCATCCATCTGCGCGTACGTACTGTCACCACCAGCTACCGGCGGAGCTGGCTGCCCACCTGCACTCCTGCAATGTATCGATTATAAAGGTAAGATTTTCGATTAAAGATTTTCGTGACATAATTGGCGCAGTAGCCTAAATGATTAGCTGCTGCTCTGAGCTTTTCGATTTTCGCACAGAACAAATATTTGTATGGTCTACAGATAGTTGTTCCGGGTCTGGCTGTTTGTGGAGTTTATTTTGTTCGCAAATGTACTTACGATACAGGGAAAACTGATAAAGTGGGACCACGTTTGTGATAAAACAAAAAAGTAAGGTCACTTTTTTAGTCCCATATGGGCGCCAATTTTTTTTCTAGTAATTGGCGCCCAACTTGGGATTTTTTACGATCTTATGTTAGTTTTTTTTTTCCTAATATTAATGTGTGATTTTGCTCTCTTAAATCTAAAAATACTATAAAGCAAGTTATCTCTAACTTATTATATTACACATGTTTCACATTGTCATCATTTATGTACGTTGTTCACCTGAACCTTTAAAAGGTTCAGGTGAACAACGTTGATGTATTCAAGAGTTTATTTTTTTTAGTCTATGCGCTAAATCCGAGTTATGCTCATAAAACTTGTGTCGTACAAATATCGAAAATGATTACAAGTACACACCTGTAGGTCACCAAAGCCGCCTGTTCTTCCCTGGTTGGCAACTTAAAAGGCAGTGGTAGCGACATCGCCCAGCGCTCAAGAGTCGTATTAAAACGTAGTGCAACGCAGTACACGCAGTACATTATCAACATGAACAGGGCTTCTGGCCTGCAGAATAAAGTAACAGATGTTAAACAGCTTGTAAAGTAAACATATAAAAAAACTGGCCAAGTGCGAGTCGGACATGCACACGGAGAGTTCCGTACTACAATATTAAAAACAAGTACAGCACACAAGGATGGAGATGATGTAGAAGAAGCTGTTCCTGCAGAGCAGCCATCAGTAGAGGTATGACAATATGCACACCGTGATGGTGAACATTAATTACTTAACTACTTACCAGGACACGATAGAGTTAGCAATAGCGCACAGCATCACGAGGATGGATATGGCGTAGAAGAAGCAGTTCCTGCAGAACGGCCACCAGTTGAGATGCGACACGTGCACATCGAGATTTCAAACATCAGTTACTTAACTACTTACCAGGACACTATAGAGTTAGCAATAGTGCACAGCATCACGAGGATGGAGATGAAGTAGAAGAAGCACTTCCTGCAGAGCGGCCACCAGTTGAGGTGCGACGATACGTGCACACCGAGATTTCAAACATTAGTTACTTAACTACTTACCAGGACACGATAGAGTTAGCAATAGTGCACAGCATCACGAGGATGGATATGGCGTAGAAGAAGCAGTCCCTGCAGAGCGGCCACCAGTTGAGGTGCGACACCGTGCCGGCGCAAAGAGCGCAGACGGAGATCACAAACATTATGTTGAACACCGCCGAGCCGATCACGCCTGACACTCCTGGGGGGAAGGAAACAATTGAGTAAATAGTAAACGTTTTGTAGCGGGGACATGAATGGGTAGCGTGGTAAAAAGTGGAAGCAAATGTGCCCATAATGCAAAGAAAAATTTATAGTAGATTATGCGACTAGGGGATAAAGCAGTGTCTTTAAGTCGCGGGTGGCATGTTGAATTCCGAACGAAACGAAGGTTGCTAATTTTAATCCCGAACGTAAGTGAGGGATTTATATAATTAACTCCCGAGCATTGCGAGGGAGTTAATAAAGAAACCTGAGTGAAGTGAGGAATTCAAGTCACCCAAGACAAAGACAGCTTTATCCCCGTGTTGGATACTCTACTTTTTACGCCATCTGTGAGATAACAAATCATACATTAGAGAAACATAAGTATTATTTACAAGTTAATCTTAACTATCACTCAACATGTTTTGATATTTGAAACAAACAAAATTCGCTACTCATAGATTCTATAGTTTTAATTTTCTATAATATTCCCGCTTTTTCATTTTTTTTTTTTTGTTAGTGGCCAGTTTGAATTTTGAATAAACTTGTTTGAAGCACGTAATAGTCACTTAATGTTGGCAGTTTTTGACGTTCCAAATTCAAATCTCATTATTCCCTAGGGATCACCCATACTGCATTATTTCCCTATGGACAGAATGACTTGCTTTAAGTGATGGTTGTATGACATATAAAAGGGCATTATCGAGCAGGTGGTGTAAAAAAGTATTTTATTAAAATTAGGCTGAGAAAAATAAAATTCCATGTCAAAGTTATCATTAAGGCAGTCCCCCATAAGTCCTTATTTTGTATTGTGTTGTAGATTATATTCTCCGGATACAATTATATGCGATACTAATTGCCTGATTTGCTTTCTCAGTGTTATGAACCATACGCTAAATTTTAGTTAGCTATTACTATTCTATTGTTAATTCTTTGTAATTAGTCTTTTATTTATACTTCGCTATCAAATTTTCTTTAAAATAATCCCATTATTAACCCTTCGCGCGTATTATTATTACAAAGTTAGTTCAGATAAGATTAAGACACGTTAATCTTAACTCCGGTTTTTTTAAGGTGGAAAATTAACCAATAACTTCTTGCGCTCTAGGGCGGAGCGAGAGGGCGTTTCACACTTTTACTGACTAAAGCCCACCTGCGTTCTTCAGGTACCCTTTGCGTTTCAGAGCCACGGTAACTCTTCCAAACAACATTTCAGTGGCCCTAAGTTAAAGCCCTAATTTATATATAGCTGTATGTAGCTCATGGGTATTTTAAGGGGTTGAGACTGATAAATTCCGGCGGGATCTCAAGGCAATATGGCGACAACGACTATCGTAACCCAATGCTGGGCACGTCATAATCATTCATCTGCCCTTTGAGGAGTGGCTGGAGAGAGGTCACGGCGTGCTCACCTTCCATATGACGTTATAACATAGGTTTAAAGTACTACTTTACCGATATCATCCTGTGCGCAGAATACACCGATGACGACAGTTGCGAGTTCTGGAGCAGAGCTACCAGCTGCCATGAACGTCGCACCAGCTACGTCAGGAGCCAACTTCAATTCTGAAGACATAAGGTTATGTGGAGTTAGTTTTCCGTTTTGTAGACGCTTGGGAAACAAACAAAATTTTCGACATAGATCATCATCTCCTAGACTTTTCCCAACTAGCATGGGGTCGGCATCCAGTCTAACTGGATGCCGCTGAAGACCTGTGTTTTACATGGAGCAACTGCCTATCAGACCTCCACAACCCAGTTACTGGGCAACACGATACTTCTTGGACAGACTGATGATCAGACATTCTGGCTATTATCTAGATCTACGTTTAACAGTCAGGGACCAAGGGTTTAACGTGCTTTCCGAGGCACGGGGTGACAGTTATGTCCTAGATAAACTTAGAAAAGTACTATGAACCTTTAGAAGTGGTTGGGTACCTTAACGCCTATTTTCCCTTGCACGTTAAAGTTCAAGTTTTACAAAATTAAACTAGATGGCGTTGGTTTCTTCACAGCTAAGTAGCGACCAAAGGCAATCTCACAAAGTATAAACTTGAATTTTAGTTCAACAAATAATAGACACTTGCGTCATCCATCATTGTCGTCAACAACTGATTGTAGTTTATAATTTCATCATTCAAACTAGAGTCATGTTGACCTAGTGGTTTAGCATGTGCAGATAGATGCGTAAATCAATGAGCCGTGAGTTCAAATCTCACGTAGTACTCACACTTTTTGTAAGTTATGAATGACAAACTAAAGAAATCGGTTGGAATATTATATCAAAGTTAACAAGTGGATATTTATTTGTAATATAATATTCAAGTGGGTAGTTACTCAGCAAGACAAGAAAAATGCTGGTAAACAGGCTCATCAAACAAAAAAGCACTATTAAAAAAATAATATGTTTATTTCTTACAATTTCTTATTCAAATTTAACAATCACCG
The DNA here is from genome assembly GCA_961205895.1 of Mythimna pallens. Taxonomy (NCBI): domain Eukaryota; kingdom Metazoa; phylum Arthropoda; class Insecta; order Lepidoptera; family Noctuidae; genus Mythimna; species Mythimna pallens. The sequence continues at coordinate 4,796,603 of OY540845.1, read as the reverse complement.
TTTATTAATCACCGAATAAGATTATAATATTATATATAATTTCTTATTGAGGCCATAGCTTAAGTATTCGTTTCCAATATTGGAAAGAGGATTGAAGCTTATGTAACCTTAACAAAAACAAACAAAAGACCAGATAATTTTATCACAAAGATCAAAAAAATTAAATGTAGGCTAAAAACTATAAAATTGCACAACAACATATCAAGTGTTCATAACTTTTTTAATGTATTAATTACGGATATTAAGTTAAACACACATAACAAGGTCTCCAGTTAATACAGAGAATAAGTACTGAGTGAATAATATTAAATCAGTATTATAATTATTTATTATCTTGTAGCCACAAACAAAACCGTCCGTGTTCACTGGACTTAAAAGTTTTTTCATGAGTAAACATGATATTACTCTAATCAAAGTTTATGTGATCCAAAGCAAACTGAAATCTTGCCCTTTTATGGTTTTCTGTAAGCAAGCCTCCGACGGACAGTGCCAACGCTTGTGTCAAATAAACTAGCATAGTGGTTCGTCGACAGATGTCCGTTTTCTTCGTATACTCCCTTATCGTGGTTTGACACTGCAATATGTTTATTAGTTTTAGTCTGCCAGCTTTTTGTTGGTGTTTTAAAGAACCCTCTTCTTCAAATCGTCATATCCATAGAACAACTTTTTTTCTCTGCAACAATAAAACATAAATATATAATACCCAATAATGATTATTAAATAGGAGTTTTTTGTTATATAAAAGAGTTAAAAAAACTACTTACATTTACACTGGTCTCTCTGGCGTCTTCTGACAAGTTTTTACCTTGATTATGCTTAGCAATTATTGGAGCTCTTTTTACTAAATCTATATAACAATGCATATTTACTCATTGTGGTAAAATAAGTAGACAATACACCTGGTTAAAAAAAAAAATTAACGAAAGGCGCTGGTACGAGATAATCGAAATTAACTTGGCAAACAAACAATTGAGCTTAGTCATAATTTTTTGGTCTAAGTATCAATTATACTCTATACTACCTACTAGTTATTATTTATAAATCCTTATTCAACCTACCCTCTCAAGTTTGAAAACTAACACATAGATAATCAAATATTTATTAATTGATATTCAATTTTAATATCTTCATCTCTTTAAAATAAATTATAAATTATTTCAATATTTAAAGAAACAAAAAGAAAGTACTACAATAATAAGCATTAATTAAGCACAGTGACGCCATCTATTAACAGTACAATGTAATGTTATCAATAGCAACATTTCAATCTGGTTTTACGCTAGATGGCGTCATTTCACGCTTCACACGATTTTATTTCTGTTTTTACTATGGACTTTTGCTTCTTTAGTGTACATATAAGCCGAATAATTCATTTCGTACTTAAGTTATCGAGGCGGTTATCTTAGGGTTAGTACGACCACGTCAGGATTTATTTTACGAATGCTATCAAATATAAGATTGGTTGTACCCACCCTCACAGATCCTGTCGAGACTGGAGACGAAGTACTCATCGCAGACGATGGCGAGGCCGATGAACGTGAACACTGCCACGAGGATGTGCACGATCAGACCGCCGTGCTTGCGCGCTGACTGACCCATCAGTGGCTTTGGGAACTGGATCATCAAAGAGAAAAGGAAATGTAACTTAATGCTTTGGCAGAATGAAAACTTTAGGAGCAGAGTCGGAATTAGGTAGAGTTAAACATGTACTTACACCAATTTCATTCAGGAAAATAATAAAATGGATGTGCCTCAAATCCCGAGACTAATTTTAAAGAGCAGATATTATTTTATGACTCTATCAGAAAATATAGAACAAAAATATTCTTTCTGCATTAACGACGAGGAGGAGGAAGTGTATAAATTTGTTTACCTTACCTCAGTTGACATAGAGAGAACTTTTTCAATTAAAAATATTAATTTCTACTAAAAATTTTATGTTATTTATCTTTTCACCACAGCAGCTCAAACAAGTAGGTTTTGCTGCTTGAAAACAGTGAACAAAACTCGATTTTGATCACTGCGTGAGACAAAGTAACTTTTTAATTATTATTTTTTTTAGCCATACAATTCGAAACATTCGAACTGCACTGTACTCTGTCTTTTTCTCGCCCTTATAAAAAAGCGAGTGAGAAACATGCCATTTTCGAAATGGCATGTTTCTCACTCTAAAGTAGAATCCTGAGTGAGGGGAGGGATTCAAAGGCACGAGATGCAAAAAGTTTTGCTCTCGTGTTACACACATCATTTTTCACTTCAGCAGCGAGAACACATATTACTTGGGAAATAAAATAATTAACAGTAATAGATTTAATAATGATTTCAATTAAAATAATTACTATCTCTGTCGCTAGTTTTGCTCATATTTTACAATTATTTTAACATTCTTAATCTTATTTGCCAATATTTTATTTCCGCTGTTTTTTTAAAGCACGTTCTAAAACAGTCAACGTTGCTGCTATAAGTACTCAGGTACTCTTGATTTTTGTTCAAATACAATAATAAATTTAAAATTCAATCATTTATTTATAAAAAAAAAAACAAATTTTATATTTTACAAATATTTTCTGTTTATTACGCATTTCCGAACGTGTTTTTCTTTGTGGTGGAATTTCAAAATCGGAATGAATTTCGAAATGGCATGTTTCTCACTCGCTTTTTTATAAGGGCGAGAAAGAGACAGAGTACAGTGCAGTTCGAATGTTTCGCATTGTATGGCTAAAAAAAAATAATAATTAAAAAGTTACTTTGTCGAACGCAGTGAGCAAAATCGAGTTTTGCTCACTGTTTTCAAGCAGCAAAACCTACTTGTTTGAGCTGCTGTGGTGAAAATAACTATTGTTTTATTTGCCTTATCTATCTCTGAGGTTTTTATTATTATTTATTTGTAATATTGTTGGCCACACGGGATTTTTCATTAGAAATATCAGGAAGATCCATATTAATATCAACATTTCGATGCAAGTACATGAATAACTTCCTGCCTAATTCCGACCCCTGGTAATAAGCTATATTACTATTTTGATCAATAAAAACGTTTATGATATTCTGACAACGTTATTGTTAATTTTCTAATCTGACCGTTTACTTTTAAAAAGAAATATTAACATTTAAATAAACATGCTAACCTAATCTTCTTTTTTTGGAGTGGAAAGTAATCGAATAATTCTTCCCTGTTTGGGTGCAGCCAGAGGGAGTGTTAAGACTTTTACCGACTAAAACCCACTCGCCTCTCCATAATAAAAACAACGGGCAAGTGTGAGTCGGACTCGCGCACCGAGTGTTCCGTACAAACTTATCTATGAAAACAGTTCGATTCCCGAAATAAAAGTTTAACTCTACTTAATTCCGACCTCTGCTTATTACATAAACTAAATCTGTGAGCACAATGGGGATCAGACTCTCTACTGCGAACTCTTAAGGCGATCCATTTTACGAACTAAACTGAATTGTTAAAGGGATGGAGAGCTATATACGGTGTATAGTTTATAACTCCATACCTCTTTCCCGCTCGCACGAGCTTTTTAACACATCATAGTAAGCCCCTTGTCGTAGGTAAGGTCAGAATCATTCGGTGTACGTTTTTGTAACCTTGAAAGTAGAACTACATTAGACCGACGCACCCGTGTAACACGCCTGATTTGTACGTAGAACGACGTCGCGTGGCGTGGATCAAGTGTAGCTCTACAAGTCTAGTTAGTATTTTTTATCGATAAAATGTATGGAGACCGACGCGCCCAGATCGGCGTATGTGGTACGCTTGTGCGCAATGTAGTTCTACCTTTATCGTCTTACGCTCGAGTAGTCATATCTACGTAGTTATTTATCCATTTCAATGGCTTACCTGTTCGATCGCGGGTGGGGAGCAGTTCACCCGCAGAGGTTTGACCGTCGGGTTTTCCTTCCAATTTTCCCTTTCTTTCTCTCGAGCCTCTTCCGTTTCACTATCCTGAGAAACAAAGATTTTTAGATTATTTTCAAATATGATCATATTAGGACCTTACTACCAGCCATCGTAGGCGAAGGCTTGCAGATGCAGCAATGGGTAACTCGCTGTCCGGCCGTCCGGTACCTGTCCGGACCGAACCCGAGTCGTCGTCGGCGCGTAGTATTCCACATGCATCTCAAAGAGATGTCAGCAAAACCGTAGCAGCCTCGCAAGACCGATGCCTGCTAGGACCTCGGGGAGTTTCTGAAAAGGGAACTCGCGGTCCCAGAACGTAAGGGTAACTGAAGGACAGCGGTGTGGTTTTAGTCAGTAAAAGTCTGACACGCCCTTCCACTCTACCCTACAGCTGGATAAGTAATTGGATGATTTCTCACCTCAAAAAAAAACCGTAAAATAAAAGTGTTTATTATCGAACTCCTTCGAAACGGCGTGACCGATTTTTATAAAAAAAAAATTATGAAGGTTGGTAGGTCTCAGGATATCTTGTAGGCTATTTCTTATACCCCCACGTGATGAATTATTTCGTACCACCCTTGCCCGAAACAATTTATATGGCAAAACAACATTTGCCGGGTCAGTTAGTTATACTAGATATGTATTTCAGGAAGCTGTGAAGTGGCTGGGCGTTATGGTGGATGGAAAGGCACTTTTACATTTTTATTATTATTTCATTTATTTTGTATACATACATATTATTATTACGGTTTACTATATCTCAGAACCCTAGGGTCCTGGGAATTTGGAAGGCATACGAAAGGCCGAAGCCAACTCGGCAATTAGGCAATTTTCGTGGAGCGTGGTACTAACTGACGATTATTCCTGTAAGCGCTATGTTAGTGCACCCAAGGACAAAATCTATTAGACATATGGAAAACAAATATATAGGCTATGGTTTTGGGAGGCTTAAGTAGGTTACCAAGAACTATGTTAAGACTATGGCCCCAGCCTGAACAATGCTATAAATTCATTAAACCCCGAACGAACGCCGGCGTTCGCTCGATCATTGTCTTTCTAATGTGTCTCTAACTACGCTACTCAAAACTCAAATATATCGATTAAAAAGGCAGGAAGCAACTTGTACACTCAATAAATTGGCCCCAAAAACGGTTGCTAGCACAAAGTGGCGTAGCAACAAGAGGGCAACATATGCTGAGGTGCTTGAGGAGTGGAGAGGTATACCACGGCTATCAGGACAATCCCGGAAGTACGGTTAAGAAACCGGTAGCTACCAGTACCATACTTATTTCGAGCATGTTTGCTCTTGTGAATCTCCACTCAAACCATCATTTTATACTGAAGTGAGCTGTTTTATTACAATATAACGACAACTTCTGTCGTGACCTCGTTCTCCTCTGAACACCTGAGGGACACGACCTCCTTCAAACTTTCGATCATGTTTGACTTCCAACAAAGTCATGATTGAAATACAACTTTCAAATTGAAATGCAAATTGAAAATAGGACGGTTGAGTTGACGGTTTAGTAAAGTTTAAGTTATTTAGTTATTCAGTTTATTACGTGACAAGTTTGCCATGTATGTGTTAAATCAATCTCTATTTTAAGATGGTCCACTAGGGTTACCACCGACACTCTAATACAGAATGTATATCGTGTAGTGTATGTCGTGGAGTATTTAAAATTGAAGACCAACTGGACTCTGAGGGTCGTAAGGTTGGAAGCGAGCCACGACGTCAACTTCAAGTCGTTCGTGGTACGAGTTCCAACCCAACAGCTACAGACCTTCTGAAAAGAGGACTTCTGGCTGAAAGGTGTCGTATACCGACGTTTCCGAGGTCGGTTATGCGATACCACGCAGCGCAACACGACGCAGACTACATTATGTGTATAATTATAGTTAAACTAGCTTCTGCCAGCAGCTTCGCCCGCGTTAAAGTAGGTTTTTCCATAAAAACTGGAGTTTTGGACCCCCGTTTCATCACTTTTTGTGCAAAATCTCAGGTTCCTAGTCCCAGTAGTTTCAGCTTTGCGTTAATACGTCAGTCAGTCAGTTTCTCCTTTTATATAGATATAGACAAATTTTGTTTTTATAATATGTATTAGTTTATTATTATATTGTACTCTATTTTGTATGGGTACTCTATAATCTACAAACGCAATACAGTAGATATACTAATATACTCTATTTATTTTGACTCTGATTTTGAATAAAACTGAATAAAATCCTGCCACATCAGTATTTTATTTACATATTATTATTGGTGTTTTCAGTCATAAATTGCAAAATGCCAGTAAAACACAACCATGGCTTCATTAAAACTGTTCGGTAGTGAAGTCGTATATGTATTTTAAAACGACGAAAAATTTGTGTTATACGAAGTATAAAATAATTAAAGGTACCCCTTTTCCTTTAATATAATTTCTTCTTTTATTATTATTTATACCCTATTGTTCAAACAAAAATTGGCAACTCTATGGCTACCGATGTGCGGTAAAGCCTCATATGATTTAACTTGACTTTATTACACGGCCACCAAAGGATTTTATCCATTTGTTGGAGAACGATGTTTACCTATTGAGTATCTTTCTAACTATAATTTGAATACCTATAAATCATTCCTTCAGGTATAGTGTTAATAGTCCGGCTAGGCATTTGCCCTTAAGAGATAGATTTTGCAAAAGATCATTCAGTTAAAGCATGCTCTAAAGTTTTAATTAAATGAACAATCAAATTTTAAATGTTTTATTTGAAATAAAATGTGTAACTCTAATTTATTAATCATTTGTCATAGCAGAACTTAACTCGATTACAAAAAATTAAATCGAGGAATGTTTGATCCATTTTTCAAGTCATACGTTCCATAATCTGTCGTTCCGGTTACTGAGCGAGGCCTATTCAGAGTAGTTGCCTTATGATGAAAACTACAGGCTCAAGCGTGGCCATGATTTCGTTAGATAGTGCTGAATTCAACATTTTTAGTTTATTTTTTAGTGTACGGGTGCATTATAAGTGAAGGAAATGATATTTGCTAAAAAAAAACTATTGAATTTAGTCAAATTATTTTCTCAAAATCCACCCAGTTCTTGGCTCTAACCATAATACTTAAGTATAGCGCTATATAAGCGTAGGCAAAGTGTGGCCTCTTTGCGATTGGAACTTTTGCATCTGAATCACTGAAATTTTTCGGAACAGTGATATGTATCATTTGGAACATTTGGAACATCGGCTCAAAAGATACAAACGGAACATTTGGAACATCGGCTCAAATTAATCGTGATCGTCGGCTTATATTCACACAGACAGAGAAATGTTAGATGATATGTATCATTTGGAACCTCGGCTCAAAAGATACAAACGGAACATTTGGAACATCACACAAACTTAAGGGTCGACCAGACGGTTGCAAACTAGCGTTCTCAAACTTGGTTTGTGTTGCGGCTACATAGATGTAAACCATGCGTCCACACGTTCGGTGGTTGGGATAACGCGCCTTCGAACCCAGGGCGTTGAAGTTCATGGATAACACCTGCTGTCTACACGGATTGAAACTAGCAATGTCACCTTGGTTGGAACGTTGGTTAACAACCATCTGGTCACCCCTTTAGAGGCGACCACAGAAAATCAAATTCTTGTCAAAGACACGATGTACGACACGTATGTCGTCGATATTTTATTTTCTTTTGTGTTCAGTTAAATGTACCAAGTGTGTTTTACTCAAGGTACCTACTAATAGGTTTTTAGTTTAAGCTCATAATTTATTGCTATAGATGTCAGTTTTGTGATTAATAAATATTTTTTCTTTCTTTGGTTAAATTAAATTTGCTCTTATTTCAAAATGCAATCTTAGCTACCTCGACATATCCTGCATCCTTCTGATCCTTCTTGTCAGGATCCTCTTCTTCTGAAAGCTCCTTTAAGTCCTTCTTGCCGCCCGGGGGAGCCTCGTCCTCTTTTTCCTTGTCGGTCGCCGGAGTGACTGGCAATGCCGCAATTATGGTTTCATCTGTAAATTGTGAAGAATGATTTATATTATGCACCGTACATTCGTACATTACCACGTCGTTCCGCGTTAAAAAATATCAGACTAAGTCCGTAAACAGATTATTATTTTTTGTTGTACTCGCTATGCCAGTACATAAATCTCACATTTAACAGCAGGCTAAAATTAAATAAAAATAAAAATCATCTATGGGTGTTTTTAATATCGTGCGAATTTCATCACGCATGCGGAATTGCTCCGCATGAGGGGCTGCTGCCCAATATCACGCCCCGCATCCCGCGTGCGTATTCCACGCATTACAATAAATACTTGTATGAAAAGGACATTTGCGGGGGCTACGCGTGCGGAACAATCCCGCATGCGTGATGAAATCCGCACGATATTAAAAACACCCTAAAAATGAATATCGTTAGTCTCGCTAAAACTTGAGAACGGCTGGACCGATTTGGCAAATTTTGATCTTGAAATATTTGTGATAGTCCATGGAAGGTTTAAACGGTGAGAAAAATATGGAAAAACACACGAAAAAAAAGACCGGTTACAACGCCATCTCTAATTAAAATGTCATTTTTAATTGAATTATGCTGGTTCTGGTAATATCAGTAGATGACGTTATCCATTGACAGTAATACTAGTCAGTAAAAAATTAAATCTTAAATTAAGAAGGCCTTTCCCGATCCATCAATCGTCAGCGTGAACATGGTTTAATAGTTTGTTTCATTCAACGTAATGTTTGATAAAGAGGCAACACGAAAAAAGCGAGATAGGTAACCCCTGAATATTGTGTTGGCATCCGGTAATTCCGTCATTCACTCGAATATTTCACAAAATTTATTAAAAGAAATACATGTTTCTTTTTAAGCTTAAAAGCTTTTGGGGAAAATTTTCGTCATTCAAAATCTCACTTTAATGTGCTATAAATATATTTTCTTGCGCTGGTCTTCAAAGATACAGACATTTTGTTTAATCAAACGTCTCTCCCAGCGAGAGGGGTCTATATTGCATTTCTTCCTACGTCTTTTCTGAACGTCCTTATACCTGAGGAACTGGCCGCCTTGTTTCCTTGAAAATGCGCTTAGCTACCCTCTCAGGCATCCTCACAACGTGTCCAGACCAGCGTAGCTGACGACACATTAGATAAGTCTGAATACCACAGATATTAGCCCTACGTAGAACATCTGTGTTTATAACACGGTCGGACCATTTGAGCCACGTGTGTGTTTTATAGAGTATGTATAAAATATAATGAAGTACAGTCTAAATTATTAGTTCTTATAACCTTACATCCCCGTAAAAAGCCTACGTTACTCATTATAACATTAGTCGTAGTATATCCCAATGAGAATCCGGTAAAATTTTGTTCATCCGTTTTAAAGTCGTATTCTGTGGTTTGAAATATTGTTACTGCGAGTAATGTAGCGTAAGTCCCGTTAATATCGGTTCTGCCATTTCTAAAAATAACAATACAGGTAAGAGAAAAGACTTGACTAGTCAATATAGTGATTAAAAAGGTGCCGATATATATTACGGTATTACAGGATCCCGGAATACCGGTATTGAAAGCCCTATCCACGCAAGTCCGACTCGCACTTGACCGATTTTATTGAAGTATTTCCGAGATTTTTCTTGTTATATTACAAGGCCAAAAATTGTCTAAAGATTCCCACCAATTTAATATTGTCCTAACATTATCCTTCGGAAGTTTCCCAAAAGCCCAAGTGTGTGTAATATGTAGTAGGAATTTAATATCTCCCTTTACGGCTCCAGAATTTTAATGGGCCCCTCACAAAGCTCGGGGTCCGATTCAAATCGATGACTCAAGTGGGATATATTGCTATTGGTAGCTCATATTGAGTGATGTTAACAGGTTATTAGACGAATGGTGTTTCATCATTATCATTATTTCAGTCGAAAGACGTCCACTGTTGGATATAGGCCTCCCCAAGTGTCGCCACAACGAACGGTCCTGTGCGTCTCGCATCCATCAGATTCCCGCGTCTCTTACCAGGTCATCAGTCCATCTTGTGGGAGGTCTTCCAACGCTGCTTCTTCTGATCGCCACTCCAGAACCTTACGCCTTTATCGATCATCTATTCTGCGAGTAATGTGCCCTGCCTACTATCGCTTAAGTTTAGCGATTCTTCGGGTTATGTTGGTAACCTTGGTTCTCCTGCGTATATCTTTATTTCTAATGCGATCACGTAAGGAAACTCCGAGTATAGCCCTTTTTTTGCCCTTTAAGTGACTCTAAGTCTTTTAATGAGACCCATTGGAAGCGAGCGTTTAAATTTATAACTACGAGTATATAAACGATTAACCTGAGTTATGGCGTTTAAAAGTATAGCATATAGCATAAAACAATCGGCCTTATAATATTCCCACTGCTGGGACTATGACCTCTTCTCTAGGAGAGGGAATGGGCGGTAATCCACCACGCGGGCCCAGTGCGGGTTGATTTATGTTGATGGCCATCCAACAAGGCACAACTCTACTCCATTGATGGCCATTTCACGAAACAGGCCTTACGACTAACTAAACTTCAGTTGCCCAAAGTCATTGCTGATGCAATTGGCCACGGGTCCTCTGTCATAGGAGTTACAGATAGCCCATTTTGCAGAGCCTATATGAAAGAGGATGAGACAGCACCTCATCTGCTTCTAAGCTGCCCAGTTGTCGCTGGATACAGGACAAAGTATATATTTCAAGACCCCAGGTATCCTCCGTGAAATGATCAGTAAGACTGAAGTGCTTCTGGACTTCCTTGAGGAACCAACCACGGAATTTCTTGCCGGTTCTTCTCCATAGGAAACGACCACATTGGAACCGTGCTTTTGACATTTTATAAGTGTCCATGTAGGCCTATGTGAAATAAAAGAATTAGAATTTTTTTGGAGGATTTGGGGTGGGGATCCGTGTATTGTAATATCGTTTACAATACACGGATCTGAGCTTTGATCACTGAGCGACACCACTGTGATATCTTTTACAATTTTGTTTTTGGTAACAACATCACTTCCACATTTTATACATCACTAATTGATGTATAAAATGACGTACTTACATTAAAACAATTCATTGTGTTTTAGCGATAATGCTGTAATTGGCCGAGTTCACAAGGGAATCGTAAAACATAACATTTGTACATTGACATTTCTATAAAATGAATATTTGTTATATTATTGTAATGTTTTCCTAGGGGAAAATAAAATCTACAGAAAGAGATATCATCTATGTCATGGTCGTGGTAATCTTCTAATTAAAAAAATAAATTAATGAACTCATCCGTTTTGTATTAGAACTTCATTACGGTGGTGTCGTCGTTGCGAAAAAAAAAAATTGTAAATACACGGGTGGATCGAATGACACATTTATTCCACGCTTTACATACACCAACGCGTTGTAGACCCCAGCGGAAACCAGCCTAATACACAACACAATACATACTATGGCAATCTTACCCGGGTTCGCAATATCCTTAATAATATCCTTGGCCATTGCTGCAGGCTTGTTGGTAGGTCCAAAAATAGGTCCATTTTCGGCTAACGGATTGTCAAGCGGTTCCGACGCGTTGGACGGTTTGTACACGGCTTGGAACACCGAGTAGGCGATGAAGAACACGGACACCGTCAGCCAGCGGTGTCGACGAGGCCTTCTCATCCTCTGGAATGGAAAGAGAGGGGTAATGTTATAGGTAGATCATATGATACAGGATTTGACGAATTCTTTTATAATCACTCACAAGTAGACCTACTACTTGCGCCAAAAATTTTACTCAGAGTTAAACATGAGGTTAAATAATGAATATTTTACAATACACTTATTCGAAAATCCGCTCTTATCCCTACCGCTTTTCGACACAAAATTTACTGGTTTTCGCACTTGTGCAGAAAAGTGCGCGAGCTCACCCCCGGGCCCCGCCACAATTTATTAAATTTACGCACAACACCCTCGCCTACGGTTCGGGTGAATTCCACCTCAATGCCAATTTTTTTTGTACTTTTCGGCACCATGGCAATCTATCCTAGAACAATAAGCCTCTGTGTTGACCGACTGTTAGTCAGTTTGTGTTTTATATTATAATAAGAGCGATTTCAGGGTAGCTCTCATTTCCCTATGCGAATCTGGCGCTGAGACTAGGGATATCACATCTCCTCAACCTTGTGTGCTGTTGTCCTCCTGTTCCACTCAGTGCTAGTGCCAGCTCATTTGTGTGTTGAGCGAGTCAGGCACTGGTATCTCAGGCTATGTTGACTAATTTCTTGCTTTACTGTTCATATATTGAGGTCTAGGTACATAATAATAGGTCTTTACTTATGAAATCTTTGGATTGCCTTGGAATTATAAGTTTAAATAAACTTTATATTAAAGGTACGTTATTTTTTTTTCGAAATTAGGTATTTATTGTTTTCTTTGTGTTTTGTATTTTCTGTAACATCGCTGTATTTATTTGTTGGCAACGACAAACTTTCTCTACTTGTATCAAAATGTACTATTATCGATTTAGCGACATCTGAATATTGCTACATAGGAATTAAAAATACAAAATAGTGGTATTAGCGTTCCCCGCGCGATTAGATCATATACAACAGCCTGAAATCAACTGTCGGGCATTTGCCCAGACCAGACACAACACCCATCTAATCGGAGGATCCTCCCTTTTCAACGGAGGTATGTTTAACTTTACACCCTGTTCCTATGTTGTAAAGGTCGTTGTTGTGTTATCTCTCTCTATGAAGGTATATCCTTTACAAAGATAATTTATTAATAAACTAGCTTCGACGCCGGGGTTGTTAGCCTATCGGTTTTCTATCGTTTACACTTTGAGGAACGTGCATTGGAATTGCACTATTTAATTCCGCCAATTCCGTTTCATCATAAGACCACCAGACGTACGGCGAGGCGCTTCCAGTGCCGAGGTACATGGTGGATATCCTACCCGCACCCACTAGAACACCTTCATTGTGCGTCTAAGGAGAGAAATTCCCTGCCGGAATCAGTGTTTCCTGACAGCTACAACTTGGGGATCTTTAAGTCAAGACTGAATAGGTTACTTCTAGGCAAGCGTGCACCATCAGCGACCACATCATCGTTTATAGTGGCGAGGACCTATCAATTATATTAATAAAAAAAAAAACAAATAATAAGTCCTGTCATCTAAATTCGTGTAAATCTAATGAATGTGCTTACCCCTAAGAGTAAAAAGATCGGGATGATGAATTATTCACATTATACGTATTCTTTATACTTAATATGTGAAGTAAAACGATTTTAGAAGTGTATCAAAAGCCTTAATCAGCTTTTTAAAGCGGTTTTACATTTTGATTGATTGATTTCAGTCAACCTTTCAAAATTTACACGTGTTATCAATATAAAATTACCATTTTTTAATAGACGTCTACTTGAGTGACAAAGGAAGCTCGTCATCCAGCCAGAATAAAACCTCTTTATTGATATTAAATCGGAATCGTTCTCACAGCAATGGGCACTTCTTTTGACGATAAAAATCGTAATTTTATGATATCTGTCCGTAAAAATGTAACCGTAATAAATTTTGTAGTTTATCGAGTGGCAAATTATCGCTATTTTTATGTTGTGTATTGATTTTATTGATTAAATATAAAGGTCGGGTGGCAGTTTGAGTAATTTGGGAGAGGGAGGCGAAGTCGGGTGTTGGGGCAATTATTGGAAAACGACAGCTTTACGTGCTTATCAAGAACTATGGGCATATGTATGTTTATAGATGTAGGTATAAAGAATTCATGCTTGCTAGGGTTGCGGAAGCGTTCGCTTTGCTTGAGGTAGGAAATCATCTGATAACTTCTGTTGTGTTAGACTTTAACTAACTAAAACCCTCCGTATTCCTTCAGTTGCCTTTTCCGTACCAGAGCCACGGTAACTCTTTCGAACAATCTACTAGCTTCTGCCAGCGGCTTCGCGCGCGTGAATGTTGGTTCTCCATATAAACTTTGGACCCCCGTTTCATCCCGTTGGGGGCTGAATTTTGGAAAATCCTTTCTTAGTGCTCGCCTACTTGAAACTTTCACGCTCCAAGTCCCAGCAGTTTTGGCTGTGCGTTGATATGTCAGTCAGTCAGTATCTCCTTTAGATTGTGGCGAAAGCTTCCCGCCGCACTAGAGTGAAATATACTAAATTGCAAAGACTAAAAGCGGTAAAACACTAAATAAGTCTGTAGACACAAATACAGCCGCGTACAGACTTCCTCCATCTATAAAAATGTAGACATTGAAATGACGCAGCGTTTCCTTCGCTCACGATCAATCACTGAAGTCTGACGTCAGCACGATGTAGCTGATAAACGACTAATAAGGCCTTGTCTAGAATGAGTGTACGGTGACAAGGACGGGCGCGAGAACTACGGCGGACGCGGGTAGGAGGCCACAGTGCGTCGCGAGTTTTTTGTAGCGGTAGAGGCTAGACGTATTTCCTCAGAGATAAATAGTCTATGTAACTTGCCTGATACTGCTAGTGTCTGATTGTGTAGCTATACGGTCCATCACGTAGCCAGTCGGCGTAATATTTGATACTTCTCTTTTTTTTTAATGTGGGAAATTAATTGATAGGCTCGCGTTTGACCACTATCTCACCCGACATTAAGACATGATGTGGTCGACGATGGAGCAAGCTTGCCTAGAAGTTTAAAAAAAAAAATGATATAAACTAGTGATGGTAAGTACTGATGCAATCATTGGTAGTGAGGCGCGTTAGTTTATTAAGAGCCTATTTACTATAGCCTTGAAGACGCCCAAATTATAATCGGACGGGAAGACCGCAGCAGGCATATTGTTCCAGTCCCTCGATGTACGTGGTATTAACGAAGATGCGAAACGCTTGGTCCGGACCGTAGACGTTTCAACAACGTAAGGGTAGATACCAGCCGCCGTTCATCGAAATGGCAGAATCAAGTCATGCAATTCCTTCCTCTCCAAAGTAACCTATTAATTCTTCAATTTAAGTACCCTCTTCACTTTAAAGGTTCTAGCTGTCAGGAATCAAAGTCTCCGGCTAATATTACTTCTCTCACTCTTGGTGGTTCGAATGGGCGCGTCAGTCTTTTACTGAAAACGGACCTGTGTTCCTTCTGTTGCCCTATGCGTTTCAACTCTTTCTAACAATCCCACAGCTCTGACAGGCTGCGGCTATAATTATCATCTATAATTTAAGGGAGAATCTGTGTTGTTGAATGAAACAATGTTAGTCGTTCGAGATCTGTATAAAGTGTGTATATGGTATTGTAGTATTTTATCAGAGTATAAACGGGGCTAGGAAATAAAGTACAAGCTAGCCAATTGGGTTGAAAGGATAGCGGTAAGACTACTTATTCACGGAATAATTCACACTTTAAAATACCTGTTTATTGCTTCAGATAATCACACTGTTTCTTATTTTTTATTAGTACAAAATGTAGATTGCTAAATAAGTAAACTTATCGTAGTCGCCACTGAAATTTACGTCCGAACACTACCAGTGCTCGGGTCAGACTGACTATTCCCCAACCTCGGGCTTATTGCCTCCTCTCTTTAAACGACTTCCGTTCTAGCATTCAAATCAATTTAAATGTTGCCACATAAAATAAACTTGAATATTAAACTAAATACTAGGCTTTTATTGAAACCTAACAGTATGGTTTGGTTGGTACTGGTAGTTGGGTGTCTGGTATTGTGTCACTAGAACATAATTCGTGTCGTTGGTCTCGGCTATCATCTGTTGATCTTGGGACACACAAAATACGTGATAGACTTAGACTTCATCGTCTCCTTAACCTTTTCCCTACTAGGTGGTGGTGGCTCAATACCCATGTTTTACATCGATCGATTGCCTAACAGACCTCCACAACCCAGTTACTAGGCAACACGATTCTCCTTGGATAGACTGATCTGATGGTCAGACTTCCTGGCGTCTACCTGTAACGACTGTCATAGATCTACGAATGACAACCGGGACCAACGGCTTTACGTGCTTTCTGAGGCATAGGTTGCCAAAAACGGGCGAAGTTGATGAAGAGGGTTTCAGTCGAGTAGAAAAGAAGAAGAAGAAGAAGTCCTGTTCCCGTAACCTGTGCAGTAACGCACCGTGTGGTCCAAATATGCTGCTGTGTCCTGCTGTGCCTACGACGCAGCTGTATATTTCGCGTCTGCATTGCTCTACGAAGGTTGAAGAAGTCGTGGAGTATATGAAGATAAAGAGCAACTGGACTATAAGGGTCGAAAGGCTGGATTCGCACCATGATACCAACTTCAAGTCGTTCGTGATACGGGTTCCAACCCACTATCTACAGACCTTTTTGAGAGAGAACTTTTGGCCGAAAGGTGTCGTGTCGACGTTTCTGAGGAAGGCTACGCGAAACTACGCAGCGGAACACGACGCCGATGTTACGTGTATAATTATAGTTATTTGTTTGTGATATTTTTAATATGTATTAGTTTATTTTGTTTATAAGATTGTAATATTTTGTATTTTATCTATGGGTCTTAGTTGGCTGACAATAAAGAAATAATAATAATAATAGGGTGTCAGTACTGTCCTGGATAAACTTAGAAAAATACATTTGTCACACCATCTACGAAGGTCGCTGGCATTTAACTACATCTAACTCCATCATATTTAGGCAAAGGCTAGAAAAATTGATTGGTGTTTCGCTCCCGCTTTAGCACAAGCGCAAGCTCCTCACCCTATCTGGAGTCTAAGGGCGGGCCCAGACGACGCGACTTCTTGACGTCATCGATCGTTGTCTGACGTCTAACATCGATTGACGCTCGTCGACTTGTCTGAAATAGCTTTACTTTTCGTGACAAAAAATTGTGATTGAAAATCGTTTAGGTGAGTGAGTTCTAATTAGACGAGGCGTTGAAATCTGATTTACTTTTAGAAAGTTATTTTTAAAAGCAAATTAAAGTTTATGTTACAACTAACTCGTGATGTATTTGATATTTTTAGTATAACTAAAAGAGAAGGGACGTAGCAACTTTAATAGGGCATTCATTTTAACACGTTCAACGCGGCACGAGGTCTAATATGCCTCGTGCCGTGGGGAGGCAGTAACTTCAATTTGGTTTAGTTTAGAAAAGAGATTAATATATATATACGAGTATATATATATATATAAAATGTAGATTAAGATAGAATGCAGTGGTGTATCTACTTTAATACGGGTTCACTTTGAACCCGAGGCGCACTTACCCAAAAAAAAGCTTTTAGTTTCTTAAGCGTTACGGGGTCTAATAAACCTCTTACTGTCATAATCATAGTTTTTAAGCGAGGTTATAAACGCCCCGTACCGCAGGACTGGAAATAATATAAAAATAAGTGCCGCTGTCAACGTGTTAATACTCCATTTAAATAATCTATATATATAAAAGGGGAAACTGACTGACATATCAACGCACAGCCGAAACTACTGGGAGCGTGAAATTTTGCACAAGGTTTAGATTTATGACGTAGGCGAGCACTAAGAAAGGATTTACCAAAATTCACTCCCTAAGGGGATGAAGCGGGGGTCCAAAGTTTGTATGGAGAAACCTACGTCTACGCGAGCGAAGCCGTGGGCAGAAGCTAGTAAAATATACTTTACTTCAAAAAGTTAATATTAAAAAAAACACGACATAAGACTAATTAATTAATTGTTTGGTCTATAGATAGTTGTTCCGGGTATTTTGTGTATGTGAGTGAGTTTATATGTTTGAGACCGCATTCACGATACAGGAGTAATTAATTACTATCCAAATTTTTTAAATTATATTTGTTATTATTTTTCAGATTCATTTTATCTTTAATAATTTGATTATTAATTCCTTATTATTTTAATTTAATTAGATTTAATTTAGGAGTTTTATTTTATTTTGTAACAGGTTAGGCAGTAATTAATTACTCCTGTATCTAGTGTGGGCAAAGATTTCGTCTAAAAACAGAAAGAGATTGATACTGTGTCGTGTGATGAAAGTCTTCAAGACGACTATAATATAGCGACCATATTGGTCGAATGTAGAGGTAGTAGTATTTTAGATCTGACTGATTAACCTTTCATATGCTGTAATTGGAAGAAGTAAGAAGTTGGGGGAGGCCTTTGCCCAGCAGTGGGAAAGTATAGGCTATTAAAAAAAATAATGCTGTAATTAGAGATAAAATTAAAAGGTCAGTGGCTCGCCGTCCGATCGTCCGGTAATGTATTGTTCCACGCGCACCTCAGAGAGATGTCAGCAATCGTAGGGGCCCAGCTGGGTCGAAGCCTACTGGGGCCACGGGTAGTGTGAAAGTGAAACCCGGGGCCCTGGGACGAAGGCAAAGAAGGAACAGGAGTGGGTTTTTAGTCATAAGATGATTTTCCCACCTGAAAAAAAAGTGTGTCTCGCGTGGATCTGCTCATCGTCGAACGTCCATTATGTTGAAAGTCAAATAGGCACCATTTCTATGCATTGTTAAGAGGGCCCTTTTCATGAAAAAAAATGAACATGGGTTAAAAGCTTTCGTTTTATTCAACGCAATATTTGATACATTGCGCGCAGAACAGATGGCCGTTGGGACCGATAGGTTCTGGAGTGGCGACCGTGTACTGGAAGACGCAGCGTTGGAAGGTCTCCCGCAAGGTGGACCGCTGACCTGATCTGGGTCACTGCATTCCGATGCATGTGAGACGCACAGGACCGGTCTTTGTGGCAACGCTTGGTGGACGTCGGTCGGCTGAAATGATGATGATGAATATTTGATAAAGACACAAAGCTAAAATAGAGAGATAACGCCTGAACACTCTGATGGCATACGGTAATTGCGTCTCTCGAATTATTTCAATATTTTTTTAAAAGTTCTGTAAAATATTTTAACTTAAAATTTCACAGAACTTGTTCTAGGATGTACGTCTTTTTTTAAAACCTTAAACAGTATTTGGAAAAGTTTTCGTCATTCAGAATCTCGATTTATGTATTTTTTACTTTTTTTAATGTATGAGTAAGTAAGGCCAAAATTCACGCAAAATAGCAAATTCTCAAAGGCCTTTACTGGATTAGTTTTCCAGAAATTTGATTTAATATCAATAAAAACCAAGATAATATCCACAAGATAACTGTGTTTCCAAAATATATAGAGAAAGATTTGTAATAACAATCTTGTAAGAGCGGTTGTTAAAAATTGTAACTTGGGTTGGCCACTCTTAATTTCGTAGCACACCCTCGTAGACCGGTCTACGCCGTAGCACTTTGGTACGAACCTCACATGTATGGACACATAAAAGATAATCCTGTCTATCTTTTCAAATATGAATGACGGGATGGTAAACCCGTCACTATCAAACGGACTAAGAAATGAGATGTAGGATTGTTCCGGGTAATCCTGTTGACTGTGACAGTAGTGATATAACTCACTTTACATATTTTTGTCAAGCCGTGAGGATGCGCAAGGATTTGTGGGTCGGCACGCCTCCCTGATTATGTAAAAGGATGGGGTTCGACTGTACGTAGGTAGTTATAGGAGTATACAACATTATTTTTGGTATGTGCGAAACCTGATTTATAATTTGTTCAGCATCAGTAACTAAGTCGATTCCAGTAATTTTTACACCATGTTATATTTTTTACAAAAATATTTAAGGAAAGTCACAAGTTGGACACAACTGACACTAAGTACAACATAGGTCACGGCAGGTCATAGCGGGCATTAAGCGTCAGTGCACAGCACAGCGGGAGCAAAACAACCGCTCAGTCTCCCGGATAGCTCGATGATCATGTATTTGTGCGAACAACCAGGTAACATAACAAGCTTATAACTTTGTGATTTTTCATGATACAGTTATATATAGTAAAAGTTTATAGTTTATTTTTTTTAATATTATAGTAAAAGTTATTGGAATCAATTCAGTGACTGATTCTGAACAAACTATATTCAGGTTTCGCATATACTATAGTTTAGTTTTATTATTATTTTTTGGTTTTAGTGTAATTATAGTCAGTTCAGTGTTTTTGGTATATATAATAATATAAGGGTTTTTAAACAAAAAAGATAAAATTACATTTAGTTGCGGTGGTTGGAGGGCATCTTATTTCCGGGACGAAAAAGGGTATTTCCTTATCAAGATGAAAAAATAGCCCTTTGATAACTTTCTTCCGTATTTGAAAATAAATAGGTCCCTACCTTGACAACGTTGGTAATAGAAGAAATGTTTCTGCTAGTTTCGGATCATCACGAACAATATGAGAAATATCATGCCATATTTGTTAAACATAACATAATATACCTACTACCCATTACATTTTACAAAAATAACTAGAGACTCGTTTTATAAGTGCCCATGTAGGCCTATGTGAAATAAAAATTTTTGACTTTGACTTTGACCCGCCCCAGATTCACATGTGTGTTACATTTTTTGATTTCTTCTATAATATGTATGTCTTATCACCAATACCTTTCTCATGAAGACGACTACAGTAGGCGTGGGTAAAGTCTTTGCGATTGGAACATAAATTTGAATCTGAATCACTGAAATGTTCCGGAACAGTGATAATGTATCATTTGGAACATCGGCTCAAAAGACCCAAACACAGACTGTTATGAAACATGACCTGTTATGTCGCCTCATAGTCGCACTGAGACAAAGAAAAGTTACATAAAATGTATCATTTGGAACATCGGCTTAAAAGATACAGACTCAGACACTCACTGTTATGAATTGTAATATGTTGCGTCGCGTCATATACTAACAGTTATGTTTAAATGAATTTTGATTTAAGACTAATTTTTAGTAGATATTTTAAGTTCAGTCATTAATTATATTTACACTATGTACGTTTCAATTTGAATTTTAAAAATCCAGTCACTTAAGGGAAAAGAGTATTTCAGTGTTCCAATTGTTCCATATGATGTATTTAACATATTATTGCTGTTCCAATTTTTCGCAGCACTACGTGTTTCGGAACAGTGAGTCGGTTCAGCAAAGAGTTACACACGCCTAGACTACAGCATTTAAAGCGTGGTCATTCTTGGACTACATACAAAACAAAGAGATGCGCAAAGATACTATGTTTGCAAATAGGAAGAAATTTTAGCTATTTACTAAAATCTACGGGTTATCATCATCATCATCATTTCAGCCGAAAGACGTCCATTGTTGGACATAGGCCTCCCCCAAGTGTCGCCACAATGAACGGTCCTGTGCGTCTCGCATCCATCGGATTCCCGCAAACCTTACCAGGTCATCGGTCCACCTTGTAGGAGGCCTTTCTTTTACAGATATGATTATAAAATTAAAACACTATAACCATTATTCGTTGCTTGTAGAATTATCTGACAAACAATTAGAAGGATTCTATGTATATTATAGACCGATTTTTAATCCATAAAAGCAATTTTAGAGTATTTTTTTTCTATCGTACTAAATTAAATGTATTATGTTTTACACACTATCTATCCTGAAGAATAGCATACATTTTTCTGATACTGTTTACTGCAGTGTAATATGAAAGTATTGTAAACAACCACTTTTTTTAAAAGAGTAACCATGGAGTTTCTTGCCGGTTCTTCTCCATAGGAAACGACCAATTCGGAACCCTGCACTAGCTTCTGATGTTTTATTATAGGCCCATATAAAATAAAAATATATATGTTTTTTTTTTGTGTGGATTATATAATTTTGCGCATTACAAAACGCGCGGTTAGTTCCTATAGTCCTCTTGATCTCTCTATCTATTGGTGAAAACTGAATGAAAATTCGTTTAGTATTTTTTGAGTTTATCGCGAGTGTACGGACAGACGGGGGACTTTATAATATGAAAAGATTATAGATTAAAGAGTTTGAAATAATTATATATGTATTAGATAAGAAATAGGCACTATGTTTATAAGTGTATCGCCACTAAAAAGTAGCATAGCATAGCATAGTCGGCCTTATAATGTTCCCACTGTTGGGACTCAGGCCTCCTCTCTAGGAGAGGTAATGGGCCGTAATCCACCACGCGGGCCCAGTGTGAGTTGGTGGATGTCACATGTCTTCGAATTTTTGGTTCTAGGATATGCCGGTTTCCTCACGATGTTTTCCTTCAACGTTTTTGAGAGCAGTGGTGTTCAAATAAATTACACAAAGTAATGCGCCTGGCTGGGTTTGAACCCGCAACCTACAACTCGTAAGTCGGGGCCATTACCATTCGGCCACCGCTGCTCTCTACTAAAAATAAGTGAAATAAAAAAATAAAACCCTAAAAGGATCAAAATAACTTTAATTTCGGAAGTCGGTGTTAATTAAGAAACAAACAATACCGAGAAACACCGACTTCCGAAGTTAAAGTTATTTTTAGTCGGTTATTTTTTTTTTTGTAAAAAGTATTTATGTTCATTAGTTACTCTATCACCCCTGTTCAAAAATAAAGAATAAAGACAGCGTATTCATATTTTAACAGGGACTTGTCTAACAAGAACACCCGCGTTCAAGATGGAAGTCAATTTTTCCAGAGATTTGTTCAGCCATGTCTTTTGTAAGATAACAAGTCATCGTTTGCCAGAGGGTAGGATGGATCGTGTTATCGTAGAGAACACGCGAGGATCTCAACATTCCCCCGAGGCACATTGAGCCCATCGCGCGGTTACACTTGAAGCCATTATTGTGGGGCTAACATTGTTATTTTACTGTGTTATGATTTTTTTAGAAATGGTGGATCCGAGTCTTTCGTGGTAGAGTAAGGGCGGAATTCACCAATAAAACTAATCGCGTTTTAACGTTACTGTCACTTGTCTGTATTTTTTTTTTTGTATTTTTACAAGTGACACTAGTGACAGCGGCTAAACGCGATTATGCGAGCCAAACGTTAAAACGCGATTAGTTTTATTGGTGAATTCCGCCCAAGTGTGATGCTCAACGTTATTTGGTTTGACATAACTAGAGGTCTGAATAAATACGGATAAAACATAGTTTTGTACATAAATTTTGCATTTTACCAGTAAAAAAATACTAGTGAAATATATAGGTAGGTAAAAAGATTATTGAACCGTTTATTTATTTATTTACAAGCACTTGTACAACGTTACAGAGAATGTCCAAGGCGTTGTACAATAGAAATTTAAAAACTAAAAATAAATTTAATAAAACAATAATAATCTAATAATAAATCCATACACATTGAAGAAAAAAAAAACAAACATATAATTTATAAATAAAAAGAAAATACATATTACATTATCACTGAAATAATATATCCCACAAAACAAATAAAACGATGATTACTTATTTTTCATCCATCTTCTCACAAACCCTTAGACATAAATATGTACAATTAATTATATTACATCGGGTTAACGATTGTCCAAGGGGTTTAGGTGGCGTTTTCCGGTTAAAGTTGGCGAGGGCTTGCAAACGATGAGTAATGGGTAGCTTACCGTCCGGCAATACGGCCTCAAAGAGATGTCACCAAAACTGAAAGGGCACATAGTAGGGCCGATGCCTGCTAGAACTATGGAAAGGGCCACGGACGCAAAAGGCAACTGAAAGAACTTAAGTGGGTTTTAGTCAATTTAGTCTGACACACCCTCTCGTTCTACCCTAGAACGGGAGAAGACATTGCATGATTTCCCTCGTGAAAAAAGGGGGTTGAGGTGAGTGTGGAGTGTATAAGTGGATGCTTGCTTGCTTAAGTTCAAAAGGTCATTTTATCAATAAAAGAATGCTGCTGCTTTCTCTAAAGCCCAAGGTTTGTAAAAGAGGCGGCAAACCTCTAAAGTGAAGTGAATAGAAAAGTTACGATGCCATTACGAGCAGAATAAAACAAACACAATGTATAATTCATTCGATAAATAATAAAACGCAAATCTTCCTCCACGTTATTTAATTCAAACAAACATCCAAAAATCGAGTTGTCAGCGCTTTAACGAAACGTAACGCGTGCACATTAAAAATTCACGTTCACCTCATTCGACCCGCAAGTGTACTGGTGTGCCGAAATACCCACCCAATAGCGACAGTACAAACACTGGCTGTGCCACTTTCACGGCATATTTGCAATTGTCGGCTTTATTGGCCATGTTCACGTACTCCGTACTAAGATTTTCTGATGTCCTCTTTTTTTTGGCCCGACGTGTATTAAAGTGTTTGGTTATACGGATTCGGGGTTTATTTGGGTAAATATTGAAGGTTTTAAGGGTTTAACGTTTTTTTTTTTCAAGATTATACAAACGAGTTTTGAGTTTTATTTCAATACTAGTTGTTGCCAGCGGCTTCGCCCGCGTGATTGTAGACAATTATCCCAAGGGTACATACTCCCGGGATTAAAATTAAAACCCTATGTGCTATTCCAAAATATGGTCTACCCGTGTGCCAAGTTTCATCGAAATTCATCCGGTAGTTTTGCGTGAAAGAGTAACAAACATCCATACATACAAACTAGGATAACTTTTGGTTAAGTATTTTTTAAAGACATCTTTGCGGCCTGAGAGTCGGCGTGGTGTTGCGACGGATGGGTTGCTTTCAATAAGGAATTGTTTTGTCAGTCACTTCGAATACATTGCAACAGTTTGTAATACATTCAATGTAATCACACTATTACACAAATAGTGCACGGCCAGACTGGCAGTGCGGTGCGGGGAGCGGTGCAGGTGCGAGTACGCGCGCGATTTCTTTGCCCAGACTGGCAGCGCGGTGCGGGAAGTGGCGCAGGTGCTAATAACCCGCTTTCGCGTGCCCACTATGAACACTCAAATGAAGGCCTTATTTTCGAGATGGCTGCGCCGCGCACCTGCTCTTCCAGTCTGGCCAAACACATAGGGCTGACTCTGATGTCACACCGCTGTGATGAGTTCAGCTTGTGCAGATTTAGATCGGTATTTTAGGGCATATCAGACTAATATTATTAAGGCGAAAGTTTGTGAGTGTGTGTGTTTGTTACTTCTTCCAAGGCCGTCTCGTCGGTCTTCCTTTCAGAATCAGACCCTTGGCCCCAGTAGGCTTCGACTCTGCTGGGCCCCTACGATTTGCTGACATCTCCCTGAGGCGCGCGTGGAACAATACTCGCCGTCGACGACTTTTGCTCGGTCCGGATGGTTATCGGACGATCGGACGGCAAGCCACCCATTGCTCGCCGTCCGCAAGCCCACGCCTACGGTGGCCGGAAATCGGAATCGACATCCCGTGAGGACCGTTGCCTCACGCGATCGGCCGCCTCCTTAGCTAGCATTACTGCTTCGCAGAAGGAGGCGACCGCCTGCCACTACTCCTCGCTCCGGACCATGGCCTGTACCAAGGCCCAGCGCGAGAGATCGCCGCCGCCGATCACCCCCACGAGGACAAACGGCCTCTGCCTAAACGGGGCACACCTGTACCGTATGCTCCACCGTGTACTCCAGGCAGTCCACACAATGGTGACATCCGGGCGTTTCTTCCACACGAATCCGGTGCAGGAATCTCCCGAACTGACCATGTCCGGTGAGAACCTGCGTCATGCGGAAGGTAAGGACGCCGTGTTGTCTTTCAAGCCTCACCTCAAAGAGGATTATAAGGTGTCTGGTGTTACGTCGCTTCCGCGGACAAGTGCCACAGAAGAGCACAAAGTGAATATTGTGCAGTGTAAAGCGTTACTGACATAGTCATCATAAGTCTTATATAACAATAAAATAATTTATATTTATTTTAGTCTGTATGGTATGTATTTATGAGCAAAAAGGCCTGAAAATAAATGATTTATTATATATTATTATAAATTATAGCCTGTATGTTATTCTGACGTATAAGCTATATAGCTCTATAATTTTCATCCTAAACCGTTTAGGTGTCTCAGCGTGAAGGAGTAACATACATCATAAACACATAAATACAAACTTTCGCTTTTATAACATCAGTGTAATTAATCAAGTTTTGGACTAACTTGTGTGTCAACCACAGAACTCGGCGACGACTAGAAGCGCCTTTAAGTATTAATATCTATCACTAAGGACTCACCCCAGCTTCGGGTGATAAAAATTGTTGAAACGTTTCGGCTTTTATCATCATCATTTCAGCCGAAAGCCGTCCACTGTCGGACATAGGCCTCCCCCAAATGTCGCCACAATGACCGGTCCTGTGCGTCTCGCATTCATCGGATTCCCGCGACCCTCACCAGGTCATCGGTTCACCTTGTGGGAGGCCTTCCAACGCTGCGTCTTCTGGTACGTGGTCGCCATTCCAGAACCTTTTGGCTTTTATAATATGCATATATGTATTATACTTCTATACTTTCCTCATGAATTACTCAGTCTATTGGTGAAATACACATAAAAATCAGGTGGGTAGTTTTTTTTTCACTAGCGTGTCAAAGAGAGTCACTGAATTAAAAAAAAATCAATGACTCTCATTGACACGCTCGGTTTGTTTTAAACATACAGATTCAAAGCATTTTATTTCAAATAAACCATTTACAGGCACTTTGAAATGTCAAGAAGTCAGTCAGTCAGAAAAAAAATGATGCTAATTGCCCTACGGAGAACTATGGAGAAGAATGTGCAAGAAACTCTTGGACACTCTTTTCCATCATGTTTTGTAATTACAAATATCTCTGTTACATGTTTACAGAATATTCGGAACTAGCCCTAGCCAGATGTCTTTATTTTATCTCCCGCTCTGGGTAGAGTGAGAGGGATTGTCAGGCTTTTACTGACTAAAATCCGTGTCCCTTCAGTTGCTATTTGCGTTCCAGAGCAGGGGCGTAGCGTGGGCGACCAATTTTGACGTTGGTTAAGGCACATCTGCGAGGCCTTTTTCTTTCATAAATTTGAAAATGAGACAGCCATTGTCGCAATCCAGTGTTCGATCATATGGTCGCTTAACATCAGGTGAAATAGTGGTTAAACGCAAGCCTATCAATAATAAAAAATACTCTCGTTCTTAAAGAGACCTCGCTTGTGCGAGGACCCACTTCGCCCACGCCTAGCTACGCCACTGTTCCAGAATTTAAAAAAAAATTAAAATGTCTAATCGTACAGAAAAAAGTGGATTTCCGTTTTTGTCAACAGATG
The DNA here is from genome assembly GCA_961205895.1 of Mythimna pallens. Lineage (NCBI taxonomy): Eukaryota > Metazoa > Arthropoda > Insecta > Lepidoptera > Noctuidae > Mythimna > Mythimna pallens. Next base: position 4,769,724 of record OY540845.1, on the reverse strand, counting down.
GCGCTTTAAAAGTTTCAGTGCAAATTGACGGTACCGATTGGTGGTTAGTGGGTCCGACTCGCACTTGGCCAGTTTTTTATGCACATAGGTATCATGTTGCTTCTCCACCACCCTTAGTGGACTGGTTCAGAAAGCCTACGGCATTAAGTCCACCTTTGTACATTTGTTTTGCATGAAGTTTTAAATATATATAAATAATGCCGTCTCTAGCATTGGTCTCATGCTCTATGGTTAATTCAAAATGGCTGCTATTGTATTCTCCAACGTCGATAATTGTGTTATGTGTTTGATTACATGAGGCTTCTTTTTGTTCACATTGATTGTTTGAATAACCTTGACAACATTTTAATGGGTCGAGTAAAATAGTGGTGATAATTTTTATTTAGTCGATTAATTATTTTGATAGATAAGGCGTAATGTAATTTGAATAATTTGTGTATTTTATTACATCACTACTGTTCTCGAAACGGTAAAGGAAAACATCGTGAGGAAACCAGCATGTCCTAAAACCAAAAATTCGAAGACATGTGACATCCACCAACCGGCACTGGGCCCGAGTGGTGGATTACGACCCGTTCTCTCTCCTAGAAAGGAGGCCTGAGTCCCAGCAGTGGGAACATTTAAAGGCTAATTATGCTTATTATATGTGTAAGTCATCGATGTGTAAGTGAGATGTGTGAGTGAGAGTGTCAGGGTTACTAAATCTAGTTATATGTAAACAAAAGTTTATAGCATGTGGAAAATAATAATATTAATACAATATAATAAATAATATATAAACGGGAGCAGTGGTGGCCGAGTGGTAACGGCCCCTGACTTACGAGTTGTAGGTCGCGGGTTCAAACCCAGCCAGGTGCATTACTTTGTATAATTTATTTCATCAACACTGCTCTCAAAACGGTGAAGGAAAACATCGTGAGGAAACCGGCATGTCCTAGAACCAAAAATTCTAAGACATGTGACATTCACCAATCCGCACTGGGCCCGCGTGGTGGATTACGGCCCATTCCCTCTCCTAGAGAGGAGGCCTGAGTCCCAGCAGTGGGAACATTAAAAGGCTCATTATGCTATATATATAATATTATAAATATAGTTATATTAATAGCTATACTAATAGCCATACTAAAAGAGGATTCAAATTCCGAACTTCGTTTTTCCCGAGGGTCTCAAGGAGTAAGCAAGGAAAACCCACATGGAAAAACCCCGAGTAGGAAACACTTTCAAAAACCATACTATTAATAGCAATAACATTATACAATAATGAATTTGAACACATCGATATATTTATAAATGCTCCATAACGTTATTTTTTAGGGTTCCGTAACTCAATAGAAAAAAAAAGGAACCCTTATAGGATCACTTTGTTGTCCGTTCGTCTGTCTGTCTGTCAAGACCCTTTAACCCTAGACAGCTTGGAAGTATCAAGTTGAAATAAAAACTATATACTTAAGGTCTGTCTGTTGAAGCTGTAAAAAAAAATCAAACATGTAAGTTACGAAAAAAAAAATACGGCCGTTTATGTTGCAAAAAACGTATATTTGACACTCTCAAGGGAATCAAAATTCATAGGGTACTTCCCGTTGACCTAGAATCCTGAAAAAATTGGCATGAAGCAAGGTCTCGTAGCATAGTAGAAAAATGTTATTCCTCTGTATCGGATTTCTTAAATGATAAATGTATTTAATTTAAATGTTTATGTAGTATTCAGTAATGAAATAATTCTATTGTAGTACCTAGTTATAAGTTATTAAATTTTGCATGCCATGAGGCCAGAATGTACAAGGATTCCAAAATATTGTAACACCAAATTGTATTACTTACCTACATTCTACGCAAATAAATAAATCTATTTATCATAAGTATAAGAAAAAATCTAAAAACTGTAAATTTATAGTAACGTCACAAAAAAAAAAAACTTTTCTGCGATTCGTAAAAATCTTTGAGACTCGATTCGGAAATTGTAGTGTTTTCAAAGGTAAGTTAATACGGAACCCTCAGTGCGCAAGTCCGACTCGTACTTGCCCCGTTTTTTAGTGTTATTCAGAATAACTCTTTTAATTAACCTCTTCAAAAAATAGAATCACCCATTGCAATTTATCGCACGTTACGTCCCCTGTGTGCGTGAGTGCCTGTACGAGTCTCCGTCCACTTTTCATGTTTTTGTCCACGAAAGGCTTTTAACAATTTCGGTAAAAAAAATACCTACCCAGACCCGAAACTGCATTCTGTAGAATATATAGCTACTGTACCATCAATTAGACTTGGTTCTCCAACAGGAAGAATATAAATATAGAAAAAAAATACAGGTAAGGCTCAAAAAACTTATATAAAATCTGGTATCCAATTTCCGTCCCAAGAAATATTACTACGCCCCGTCCCGAGCAATTCCTTCGACCATAAGCCAGCAGGATAAGAAATTACAGTACCTACCATACCGGAGGTCCTTCCACGATTCGTGTTACAAATGCGAAGCCAACCAATCGCGGCGAGAATACATAAAAATAGGTACTGATACGTTTCCAGGATTTGTTTAATCCAGCTGAACTGAAATAGACGAGCTCTTTTGGTTTCATGTTTTTGTCTATTTTTAGATTGCTAGCAATTTAGTCGTGTTTTTTGACATAAGTAGAATGTATCTAATATTTTTTTTAAGGTACCGTACCTCAAAAGGGAAAAACGGAACCCTTATAGGATCAATTTGTTGTCTGTTCTTCTGTCTTTATGTTAAGACCCTTTATCTTGCGAACGGGTGGGACCGCAACTCGACACCTGAGTTGAAATTAAAACCATAGACTCAGGACTGCGATCCCTTGAAGCCATCGACTTATATTCTACATATATATCAATGCTTGAAGCTGTGAAAAAATCAAGCTTCTGAGTTAACGAAAAAAAAGATACGGCCGTTTATATCGCAAAAAACGTATATTTCGATACTCTCAAAGGAATCAAAATTCTCGTTAACTTAGAATCCTGAAATTTAGCGTGAAGCAAGGTCTCATAGCCCAAGTATAGTATATAATTAAATTTTTTTATTATTATTTATAGGAAAAAAACTGAAAACTGTAAATTTGTATTTACGTCACAAAAAAAAAAACTATTTTGCGATTCGTAAAAATCCTTGAGACTTCCGAATGAAATTGAATTGTTTTTCGAGGTGCACTTGCCCTGTTTTTTTTTTAAATTGATTTTTTAATCTAATTTATCTCTAATTTCTTTTTCTCAATGTAATTGTCGTTTTATAATATTTTAATGTTATGTTTTGTGCGTGTTTTTTTTTTTTATTTTTTTTCTTTTAGGTGGGACAATCATCTTATGACGAATCCCGCTCTTGGGCGGAGCGAGAGATAGTGTCAGACTTTTACTGACTAAAAACCCACTCCTGTTCCTTCGTTGCCTTCGTCCCAGGGTCCGGGTTTCGTTTTCACACTACCCATGGCCCCAGTAGGCTTCGACCCTGCTGGGCCCCTACAATTGCTGACATCTCCCTGAGGCGCGCGTGGAACAATACGCGCCGTCGACGACTTGGGCTTGGTCCGGACGGTTACCGGACGGTCGGACGGTGGGCCACCCATTGCCCGCCGTCCGCAAGCCCATGCCTACGGTGGCCGAAAATCGGGATCGTAATCCCGGCGGCGGTTGGGGCGTGAGGACCGTTGCCGTTGCCTCACGCGATCGGCCGCCTCCTTTGCTAGCATCACTGCTTCGCAGAAGGAGGCGACCGCCTGCCACTCCTCCTCGCTCCGGACCATGGCCTGTACCAAGGCCCGGCGCGAGAGATCGCCGCCTCCGATCGCCCCCGCGAGGACACGGCGTTGCTTTTCCCAAGCGGGGCACACCTCCACCGTGTGCTCCACCGTGTCCTCCGGGCGGTCCACACAGTGGCGACACCCGGGCGTCGCTTCCGCACGTGTTTTTTAACATAATTTATTGTTTTTTTTTTTTTTTTTAAATTGGTACTCGTATGGATCGTATGGTTTAAAATAACAATTATTATTATTTCGATCATTGTTATAAAATTTTCAAGCTGTAGAACTGTGAGCACGCTACAATCGAGGCGGCAAATCATTTCTTTGAGAAATTCTTTCAATGGAGTGTCAGTTGACCATTGGAAAGTCATACATGAGGCTATTATAGTAGTAGATTACCAAACTTGTCAAAATCAACAATTATGAAATCAATGATAGACCATTCTGACACTATTGTAGTAGCAGACTTGAGGCCATCCTTGAGGCCCTGTTCGAAAGATTTAACGCGGTCCTGGGACGCAGGTAACTGTAGAAACATTTACGGTTTTAGTAAGTGAAAATCTGACACTCCCTCTCGCTCCGGAGCGCGAAAACAGATAGCTAAATATTATATAATGTTTTGTTTTCACGTAGACAAAGCCGCTGTCCGCTTGGGCCGCTGGTATTTCATGACACGCTCTCCCGCTCCATCCTAGAGAAGTCAATGGATGATTTCCCGCCTTAAAAAAAGTATAGTTTACACAAATTACATTTGTTTTATTTTATTTTTAATTACCCATAAATTATTTCCATTCATTTAAAGAACACCGGTATCTAAACCAAATATCTAAATACTGAAACGCATAATCCGAATTCATAAAACAAATTAAACCACGCGATAACTTCCACATTCATACTAACTTTACACAGAACATTAATCTGAAATAAAACCATTATAACCCGACCTCCCCCGTCCCTCTCAGCGTATTAAAATCAGTTAACACAAACTGAAAGTTGCACACATTGAAAGGTCAAGTTAAGTCGGTACGTGGTGCTGATGGCGTATCACCCACACACAGGCAAAGCGTTCGATCAATACTGTGACGTAGGTACTCGGGTACTGCTTTACACTGCACTCGAAAATATAGAGCATAGAATCGTCTCAGCGGATATAGAGGTGGCATTGTCAAAACTTTATTTTTAAAAGACGCGTGTCTGTAATATTCGGTGACAACGATTTCTGCCCACAGGCAAAATTATACCGCAAAAATAGAAAGAAGAAAGAAAAGAGAACATTTTTTTTTGCGCAATATGACGCAATCTTTGGACTAGCCATTTTGTAAGGAAAATATGAGCCACCTCCGCGCAAAACGGACATACGGAATAGAGCATTTTACTGGATTTTTATATGACACTAACATCTGCCGGTAACTTTACCCGTGTGAAAGTAAAAAAATATCCCAAGGAATAAATATTCCGGGAATACAAACTGTTTTAAGTACTATTCCAGGATATGATTTACCGTGTGCTAATTTCTTCCCACACATCACTTTGTTTTCCGTCCGTCTGTCTGTCTGACAAGACCCTTTAACTCGAGAACGCGTTGAGGTATTGAGTTAAAATTAAAACCATATACTCTGGTCGAGTCTGCGGTCCCTTGAAGTTGTGAAAAAATCAAACTACTGAGTTAACGAAAAAAAAGTTACGGCCGTTTATGTAGCAAAAAACGTATATTTTGACACTCCCAAGGAAATCAAAATTCATAGGGTACTTCCCGCTGACCTAAAATCCTGAAATTTGGCATGAAGCAAGGTCTCATAGCACAAGTATAGGGAAAAATCTGAAAACTGTAAATTTGTAGTTACGTCACAAAATAACTTTTTTTGCGATTCGGAAAAACCTTCGTAACTCAATTTGGGAATTGAACTGTTTTCATATGTAAGTTTGTACGGAACCCTCAGTGCGTGAGTCCGACTCACGATTGCCCGGTACGTAAATCGTGCTATTTGATTTAACATCTTTAAAATAAGTATTAATTTATTTATCTACACTAATATTATAAAGAGGTAAAGTTTTTTTTTGTTTGTAGGTTGTACTGCAAGTACTGGTCCGATTGCTAACATTTTTTCATCGATAGGAAGGTGCTCTATTCCTGAGTGACATAGGCTATATTTTATGTACATGGGCGAAGCCGCGGCTAAAAGCTAGTGTATAAATAGATTTATGATTGTAGTCAAATACTCTTGGTTGCGAGATTGTTCGAAAGAGTTACCCTAGCTCTGGAATACATAGGGCTATTAAGAGGGTCCTTGTCCACTCGCCTATCGTCAACATCGAGCATGGTTTAAAAGCTTGTTACTTCATCTAACGCAATCCAACGCGATGTTTAACGAAAAGGCAATGCGAAAAAAGAGAGATGTGAAAACTCTGTTAGTATTTGGTAATTCCGTGATTTACTCGAATATTTTTCAAAATTTCTTCCAGGAAATACGTGTTTTTGGAAAAAATTGTCGTCATTCAAAATCTTGATTAAATTTGCAAGGTTTCTATTGTTATACTTTTTTGACTTTTTTAATTTTTGAGTAAATTATGAAGTGTTAAAGTTCGTGCAAAAGAGCAAATTTTCAGAGGTCTTTACTGGATTAGTTTTACACAAATTTATAAATTGATTTCAATAGAAACCCACATAATATCTACAAGATACTGTGTTTCCAAAATTTAAAACTGAAATATGTGTAACAATGTCATAATCGCATAAGAGCGGATGTATGGAAAACATTGAAAATGTATGTCGAGTTGCATCCCCATAAAGGAATACAAATGGGTTAATGGATTTCCCTCACCAAAAATAAACTATAAAAATCAATGTTTTGTTTTTTAATGATTGTGATAAAACTTTGGTTCAATGTTCTGAGGACGAACCGAGAGAGGTTTGTTCAAAAAATCAATATTTTCGTTTTAGTGAAACTTGCTACAAAGTGTTATTTTAATGAAATTTTGTTAGGCAGAGGACGCCTCCGCGAGGGTCTCTGGCCTAAACAATCTTTCTACACAAATAAAAATTAAATGGTATTTTTGTTTTTATTTCAGAAACACACGCCTACCTATTCAACCTTTGCGCGCTTGGCATTTCATAACTCTGTCTGGTATCCACCAGACAAACTTAGTTATATAGTTGTCAGCGATAAGACCGGCATTGTATTCTAAGACTGGACCGGAACCCTTCATAGGACTCTCACCAAGGGTCATCAACCTAACATTGAACCGGGCTCCGTTAGAGATAAAGAAAGATAGAAGATGAATAGAAGCATGCAAAGCTATTTTTTAATGATATAGATAAGGCCTGGACCCAAAAATTATGAAAGTACAGCAGATCACCGCTCCGAAAAATCACAGGAGTCTTCACGGGGCACTATGCCACCAACAAACAGCTCCACAACATGGGACTAGCAAGTGACCCGACTTGCAGGATCTGTGGAGATGCAGAGGAGACTATGTTACACTTGCTGTGCGACTGTGCAACACTAGGCTCCAAAAGACTAGGGTATCTGGGCCAACCGTTTCCAAGACCAGAGGACTACAAGCTCAGCCCCATCAAGGCCATACTGGACTCATAAAGGAGGTGCACGAAGGGCTAGGGGTTGAGTAGACAGGATGGGCATAGCACACAACAAGATAAGATAAGATTCTAAGACAGTACAATGTCTGTCGAGTTAGTAATATAATAAAAATCGCGACTGCGTGGAAAGGGATATTATTTTTAGCAATGGATTGTCTAGACACTGCCGTTTCTTACTCTGCATTTCTAAAGGAATGAATGCGTTGTTCGCTTCGACGGCCATCATCGAATAGAATGAACGAAGGAATGAGGATTGAACGATTTGCGGAGTGAAGATGAAAAATATTCAATGCTTCAAGGATTTCATTGAAGGGTTTGAAATATGACAGCTATTTTTCCTCTTAATGTTGAATGGGAGGTGGATAATGATTGAGTGATTTGGTTGGACTTTATTTGTGAGTAAATTATCTGATTTGAGTTATGAAGTAAGTTTATGATTTATAGATGTAGTGAGGGATTTTTTTGTGAGAGTCAACGCAACGCAAAAAGCAACTGAAGGAACACAGGTGGGTTTTAGTCAGTAAAAGTCTGACAGTCTCTTTCGCTCCACCCTGAGCCCCATTTATTTATTATTTTATGATTTCTCAACTTCAAAGAAAAGGTAACTGAAATTGTTTAAGTTACGCCTATACAAAGTTATTTAATGTTTTTAAATCCGTCAGTTATCTTCTGTAGGATCGTTTTGACCTTAATGCTGGCAAAGCCACCTGCAAAAGCTAGTAACATATAAATCCTTCTAAGGTTTTCAGAAACGTAGCAAAAATGTACGAAATAGACCGTTTATTTTCAGTAATACGATCTTTCCTTCAGTTGACCCGAATAATCTACGATCGAATGAAAATAGCTGATACATTACTTTTCCAGTGGAGGAAAATGGGACTATGGAAAATTACACAGGGGTTGATAGATATTTTCGATATTTTTAATGCCGTATTCGACATTGGCTTAGTAACGGCTGTGCGCGGCGATCGATCGATCTACGGTTGCCAAGTTCGGTGTTTCTACGGGGGATTTCTGAAACCGTGGCCTCAGAACGCAAAGGGCAACTGACCTGGCCTGGCCTGTTGGTCTAGACCACTAGTGGTTAGTGGCCCAGACTTCTATGCCGGAGGTCGTGGGTTCTATTTCCACCCAGGCCAAATGTTTGTGTGATGAGCACGATCATTTGTTCTGTGTCTGGGTGTAATTTATTTATAATATGTATTTATTTAGAAATACATATAAGTATGTTTATCAGTTGCCTAGTACTTATAGCACAAGCGCTATCATAGAGCGGGAGCACCTCAAAAGAAGCCTATTTAGGAAACTGTGTAAATGAATAGCCTCAATAATAAGTGACAACAATTCTAAGATTCTTGAGCTGTATGTAATCCATGTTTTACAATACCAAGAATTCAATACAAAATACAATCATGCTCAAAGACCCTCACGAATTCGTTTCAACCAATCAAAACGATCCGGGTTCAAGTAAAAAAATCCGTGTCAAAAACACAACACGGATACGAGGTAGGAAAATTATGGATTATTTTTTCGTGAAGATAATCCTCTTCAAGTAGGGTTACCATTTATAAATTTGAAAAGTCCTTACAATAAGCCTGAAATTTCAATAAAAGTTCGGATATTTTGGTCACAAAATGCCTTTTTTTATAACTAACTGATAAGAGTGCATGTGGTATTAGCCTATAATTAATTGCTACAGTAATGGTGATTTAGTTTTAGAATGCAATATAAATGTATTGTTAAAAAAAAAATATCCGGAAAAATCCGGACGGATGGCAGGGTTACCATCCGTCTATATCCGTCATATCTTCAAGTGAATGGGTATAGAAATCATTTGATAAATAGTCGAGGAGCTTTCAGAAGTCAAAAAGTTGATGTTTGATTTGAAATCGTAGGATCGTATTTTGTATTTCACGGAAACTTTTTCATGAAGTACTTGTTAGAGTATCTCTTATTGGTTTTGTGTTTTTTAATATCTCGTTGTGGATGATAGCTGGAGACCGAGTTTCTTTTTTTTTAAATATATGTTAGTTTTTTTTTGACCTCACTTTCTTTTTCGGTGGGAAAGTCATCTTATGACATACCGCGCTCTTGGGTGGAGCGCGAGATAGTGTCATATTTTTACTAAATAAAAACCCACTCCTGTTCCTTCGCTGCCTATCGTACCAGGGCCGAGTCTTCTTTTCAGAATCAGACCCTTGGCCCCAGTAGGCTTCGACCCTGCTGAGCCCCTACAGTTGCTGAATTCTCCTTGAAGCGCGCGTGGAACAGTACGCGCATCGACGACTTGAGCTCGGTCCGGACAGTTACCGGACAGTCGGACAGCGAGCTACCCATTGCTCGCCGTGATCGGAATCCCGGCGGCGGTTGGGGCGTAAGGACGTCGCCTCCTTTGCTAGCCGCCTGCCACACCTCCTCGCTCCGGACCATGGCCTGTACTAAGGCACGGCGCGAGAGATCGCTGCCGCCGATCGCCCCCACGAGGACAAGGCGATGCTCTGTCCAAACGGAGCACACCTCGACCGTGTGCTCCACCGTGTCCTCTGGGATCATGGCATGTGTATCAATTACAACACACTCAGGTTGTAGACTGGTCATAGTTAACATAATGAATTTCTATAATTACGTCACAGTATGGCTGTCCTTGTGAATTCTTATCATGGAATGAACATAAAATAAATGTATGCGATCATATAGCACTGTTCAACATAGTAGCTATGGCAACGATAAGCAGCATTCATGAAATTAAATTTACGAACATTCAAATTCAAGGTTAACTGTTGAATATTAATATAGCTTAGTATACCTTTGAAATCATAATTTATAATACTTCATTAATTGGTCTAGACCAGAGATGGCGAACCTATGTCACGCGTGCTAATGGTGGCACGTGGCAATAAAATTCGGGCACATTAAAACAAAATTACTTAGCAATTAGATAATTTGCAACAACAAAAATCACACTGAATTTTACTTAAATATATAAAAAAAACATAGCACTGTTGACATAACGATTGCTTTACGAATTTTGGGATTAAAAAAAGCTCAATAAATAGTTAGTGAATAGCGTCTATTTTTTTTTTTAATCTTCAAAAAAATATTTGGCTTTGGTTTTTTTTTTTGAGCGCCTCTATGTCCGATTTTACATAAGTTTGTACAACTTGAATGACATTGAAAAACGCTTAATTGTCGTTTTGTACACACGTTTGTACGATTTATTTAGCTGAAAATTTTGGTTTCTATAGGTATCTTTGTTTTTCCTAGATAAATCCAGAATTTATTTTTTGTTTATTTTTATTTTGGTGATTCACGTAAAGGGAACGCGGTCGTGGGGGGTCGCGGGAGTGCGGTGGATGCGAGAAGCACAGGATCGGTCGTTGTGGCGACGCTTGGGGGAGGCCTATGTCCAACAGTGGACGTCTTTCGGCTGAAATGATGATGGTGATGATTTACGTAAAAACGCGCAATTATTTAATAATAATACCCCCGGGCGCCCGAGGGGTTAATTAATATTTAATGACACAGTGATCAATACAGGTTCGCCATCCCTGGTCTGGACTAATATACCATAGTTAATCCTATCCTACTTAATATTATATATGAGTATGTTTAGATGTATGTTGAGTCAAACGGGGTGAGTAGGATCACAGCGGGGAATAAATAATAAAATTATGTCCGACACTCCAGTCGTCCAGTCGTTACCAGCGCGTAGTGATCCTCGCGCTCCTCAAAGAGATGTCAGCAAACCGTAGGGGCCCAGTGGGGCCGATGCCCGCTAGCTAGGACCGCGGAGAATTTCTGAAAGGCCAACCCGTAGTCCTAGTACGCAAAGGGTAATTGAAGGATACAGGTGTGGTTTTAGTCAGTAAAAGTCTGACACGCCCTCGCGCTCCACTCAGAGCGCGAGAAATCATTTGGATGATTTCCCACCTTAAAAAAAAAAAAAAGTCCGACACTAGGAATTACTTCTGTATCGTGGGTGCGTTCACGGACATGTAAACACACATACACAAGACAGTCAGACCTGGAATTACTATGTGTAATAAATATTTGCTCCGAGCAGGAATCGAACCAGTGAGACGCGGCGCAACAGTCAAGCTAGAACTAGATTAGACCGACGCACACGTGTAACACGCCTGCCCCCCTAGCCAAGTTACAATCGTTTCGTTCACGCCGAACACCTCGAGTAGGCCACGCCTCCGATTCCTTTGTTCTGACTACGTGACTGAAATTCGAGATGACGTCAGAACAAAGGAATCGGAGGCGTGGCCTACTTGAGGCGTTCGACGCGAACAAAATGATCGTAACTTGGCTAGGGAGGCTGATATGTACGTAGAACGACGTCACGTGGCGTCGCGTGGCGGTCGACAAAAATATTGTATGATCAATGAACAATGTTACAACCTACATTTGCTGGGACACTCTTAAACAGATTTTCTGAATTTCTAAACCCAGGTCACACGGTATATTTAGAACGAAAAACGTAAACGGCAGCTAGTCTAAATATAGTTACCTACCTTAGATCTCGCCCCCGCACGGCCACCTACATTCTATCTATAGAATGATCAAAGAGCCGTATTTAGACTGTGACAGACAATTCTAAAGCTAGAACTAAATTAGTTCGACGCACACGTGTAACACGTAAGATTTGTACGTAAAACGACGTCATGTAGCGTGGATATAGTGTAGCTTTACGACTCAGATCGGCATGTATGTCACATGTGTGCGCAGTGTAGTTCTACCTTCAATTGCCCAACTCAAGGCTCACAGATACTTTGTAATTGGGATTTACACACAGTATATTTTTTATGCCGATCTGAAGATCATGCAGGCGAAATCACGGGTAGAATTTAGTGTTATATAATTACTAAGTAATCGTATTAACGCTTGATTGTCTTTTAGGTGTGTGGGATTCAATCTCACCACATATACAATTAGTTTGAAGACGTTAATTGAGGTAAATTGTATACAATAGAAAATACACTACAGTTTAGCTCAATATAGAATGAGGGATACAATTTAAAAAAAAAAAAAACTGAGCAAGTGCGAGTCGAACTCGCGCACTGAGGGTTCCGTGCAAACTTGAAAGGTAAATTGCGGTTTACAATTTATAACGAATAAAAAAAAAAACTACTTACTAGATCTCGTTAAAACCGATTTTCGGTGGAAGTTTGCACGGTTAATGTACATCATATATTTTTTTTATTTTTGTCTTCTTATTTTAGAAGTTACAGGGGGACACATTTTACCACTTTGGAAGTGTCTCTTACACAAACTATTCAGTTTAAAAAAAATCGTATACAAGACATACAAAGATTATTTAAATTTAGTTAATTACCAAACATAGGTAAACAACTAATTGTAAATATATTATTTTTAGATAATATTTGCACCTCTCCAGGGACTGCGCCCTGTGCCTGGGCACCGCTGGCACCGCCCCAGCTGCAATACTGGGCCTAAAGTCTGCTATTACAATAGTGTCAGAATGGTCTATCATTGATTTCATAATTGTTGATTTTGACAAGTTTGGTAATCTACTAATACAATAGCGTTATTATGAATTTCCAATGGTCAACTACTGACAATCCATTGAAAGAAATTTATATTTATTTTTATGTACCTGCCACATTTTCTCTTCACCACCCTAGGTTGACTGGTAGAGAATGCCTAAGGCATTAAGTCCGCCTTTGTACTTTTGTGTTGCATGAAGTTTTAATAAATAAATAAATAAATAAATAAAGAAGTGGCATAGAATGGTAATCTCATACATATTGACAAATTGATGTCTCATGTATGCGGTAATCTGCTAACATTTTGACAAAATCGGTAAACATTAAAATGAATGTCATTGTGCAGTCATTGCTCTTAATAAGCTCGATATTTTCATTCTGCCACAACTCTATTACGAGACCATTGACCGATCAATGATCGATTATTATGACTGCTCTACCGTGTCCTCTGGGTGGTCCGCACAATGATGACAACCGGGCGTTGCTTCCGCCTGAATCCGATACAGGAACCTCCCGAACTTGCCATGCGCGGTGAGGACCTGCGTCATGCGGAAAGTGAGAACGCCGTGTTGCCGCTCCAGCCACTCCTCAAAGAGGGGACTTACCGCCATAATTGTAACGTGCCCAAAGGGTAATAATGTTTTTTTTTTTTTTCGGTGGGAAAATCATCTTATGATAAATCGCGCTCTTGGGCGGAGCGCGAGATAGCGTCAGACTTTTACTCACTAAAAACCCACTCCTGTTCCTTCGTTGCCTTCGTCCCAGGGCCCCGGGTTTCGTTTTCACACTACCCATGACCCCAGTAGGCTTCGACCCTGCTGGGCCCCTACGATTTACTGACATCTCCCTGAGGCGCGCGTGGAAAGGGTAATACGGTTGGGTTTTACTCAGTAAAAGTCTAACACTCCGTGGAGCTCTGGGTGGAGAGCGAGAAAAGTCATTGGATGACCTCCTACATTAAAAATAGGTATATCTAGGTGGTTGATAGTGCAATGTCGATGAAGCCTTATCTCTGAGTAATGCGATATGGGTAATGAAGACTTAATACAGTGTACCACAAAAATTCTGGGTCGCTAACAAAACGTGCTTTCGTTTTTAAAATTCATACGAAGCATTCGTGAAACTATAGTAAATTGTAAATAACTGAATAATTTAAAAAAAAAATGCGTAACTCCTTTTGTATACTATTTGATTTTAATTAAATACTAAAAACAGTCCGTATATTCGAAAAAATATACTTCTCCTAATTACTAATCGAAAGTCCGTGTTCTAACTGTAACTCGTACAAATAAGTTCTTTTTTGATTTTTAAAATAAGCATAACTAATTTGCTTAATATTATTTATACGAGCGATCAATGTGCATAACTTTGGGAGATATCGCGGTTTTTTAATGTGACCCGTTATTTTTGCAGCCAAGTGAATTACAATTTGTAATCTAATACACTTATCAAGTGTAGGTAAGGGTCGGGTACCTTGCACTTTAACAAAGGACAAAGTGCAAAGCACTCAAAACACGTACGATAAAAATGTAAATTTCTTCAAAACTATGAACATCGTTGAAAATGTAAAAGATATTTTTGAAGCGCTAGACTCTATTACGGTTCTCGTTGTATATTCATTATAATGTCTCGCCTTATTCAATACTATGCTAATAGCGAATGCCGATAGTGGTGGAAATTAGAGATGTAAAGGTATTGGTTACATAGGAACCAAAGGACGATGCATCAAAACGATCCCCTACTCTTACTTCGACCAACAGATTTTAAATGTACTCGCATCTCAAACGAAAGATCTTTGTAAGATTTTTTACTACGGTCTCTCAAAAGTGCGGGGTTTAACGAGAAAATCATATTTTAATATTATTATTTTTTTGGTACAAAATTACACCAACAGATTTAAAATGTATCTCTATCGAAAGATATTTGTAAGATAAGAATTTTTTACTATGGTGAAATCTCTCAAAAGTGAGGGGTTTAGCGAGAAAATCATATTTTATTATTATTATTTTTTGGTACAAAATAACACCAACAGATTTGAAATGTATCTCAATCAAAAGTCTTAGTAAGGTGAGAATTTTTTACTATGGCGACATCTCTCAAAAGTGCGGGATTTAGTGAGAAAATCATATTTTAATACTATTATTTTTTGATACAAAATGACACCAACAGATTAGAAATGTATCTTAATTGTAAGGTGAGAATTTTTTACTGTGACGATATCTCTCAAAAGAGCTGGGTTTAACGAAAAAAAAAAAATACATGAAAATTGATCATCGTTCTTTGAAAGCGGAGTTTTTGAATTTGGTTTATTGGAATCGGAATTAAAATTGGAATTCGAGGTGGAGGCAGAAGCGTCAAATGAAACAATACTAAACCTTATAAAAACTCGATTAAGTAGGTTTTTTAGTTGTATTAGTGTCACTAACATAGTTGTAAGTTTGTTTATTGTTGCTAACACTATTATATGAGTCCTATTGTTACTCGAAATAAAGAATATTATTATTATATGTCAATATATCTCAAAACCCTGTAGTCCTGGACCTTTGGAAGGCGTACGAGGAGTGGAAACCAACTCGCAGAGGCCTTTTAGACACTTTTAATGGAACATTCTTATTATTATTATTATAAACTAGACTCTGCCAGCGTCTTTGCCCGCGTGAAAGCAAGTTTCTCCATACAAACTTTGGACCGCCATTTCGACCCCATTCGGGGTGAATTTTGGAAAATCCTCTCTTAGTGGAAGGAAACCTTGTGCAAAATTTCACGTTCCTAGTCCCAGTAGTTTCGGCTGTGCGTTGATATGTCAGTCAGTCAGTTTCTCCTTTTGTATATGTAGATGTAGCGTGATTTTAAGTTCGCCCTTCATTTGCACATGCCAAATGTGAAACAAAATAACTAGTGAAAGGGTTCCTCGCGCGACAAGTTATAACAGGGGCCTTAACATGACGTGTGACGTGAAAGAAGGATGGAGCTATACACTCTATATAGCTACATCCCTTTAACAGTTCAGCCCCCCTAGCCAAGTTACTAACCATCAGAACAAAGGAATAGGAGGCGTGGCCGACTCGAGGCGATCAACGAAAAGAGAATCGAAATGAAACGGTTGTAACTTGGCTAAAGGGGCTGCTTAGATCGCCAAATTGAACGCGTTGACAGCTGATTTGTACCTCTGATATAAGTTGGGCACGCCACAATTATGGCGGTAAGTCCCCTCTTTGAGGCGTGGTTGGAAAGACCTCACGGCGTCCTCACCTTCCGCATGACGCAGGTTCTCACCGAACGCAGTAAGTTCGGGAAGTTCCTGCACCGGATTCGTGCGGAAGCGACGCCCGGGTGTCGCCACTGTGTGGACCGCCCGGAGGACACGGTGGAGCATACGGTGGAGGTGTGCCCCGCTTGGGCAGAGCAACGCCGTGTCCTCGTGGGGGCGATCGGCGGCGGCGATCTCTCGCGTCGGGCCTTGGTACAGGAGGTCCGGAGCGAGAAGGAGTGGCAGGCGGTCGCTTCCTTCTGCGAAACAGTAAAGCTAGCAAAGGAGGCGGCCGATCGCGTGAGGCAACGGTCCTCACGCCCAAACCGCCGCCGGGATTCCGATCCCGATTTCCGGACACCGTAGGCGTGGGCTTGCGGACGGCGAGCAATGGGTAGCCCGCCGTCCGACCATCCGGTAACCGTTCGGATCGAGCCCAAGTCGTCGACGGCGCGTATTGTTCCACGCGCGCCTCAGGGAGATGTCAGCAAATCGTAGGGGCCTAGCAGGGTCGAAGCCTACTGGGGCCATGGGTAGTGTAAAAACGAAACCCGGGGCCCAGAGACGAAGGCAACGAAGGAACAGGAGTGGGTTTTTAGTTAGTAAAAGTCTGACACTATCTTCCGCCCTGCCCAAGGGCGGGGGATGTCATAAGATGATTTTCCACCAAAAAAAAAACCTCTGATATAAGTTCTGATTAAAATGTGTCAGAACCGAAATTGGAAAAGAGAAAAATTCCAAAAGAAAAAAAAAGAAAAGAAAAAAAAAAGGAAAATAATAATGAAAAAAAAAATTACAGCATAATATAGTAGTTATAGTTATCGATAATATGCATTATAAACTAGAGGGTATTTATTGTTATATTATATAATTATATATTATTTATTGTACCTATTAAGTATTAGTTTTAAGTATAGTTGTTGGGGTTGAGGGGCCATTTGTTTGGTGCGGCATTACGGGCGGCGATGAGTTGTATGTGTGTTGAAGGTTGGGAGATTCCTGATTTTTGATGCGTATGTGGGTCGTTGTCGCTTGGGTATCGCTTCGGGCTGGTAGCCTCTAAACCCTGAAATTCTGACGGGATTTATTGTGATGATCGCTGAAAGGTGCTCTGGAGTGACGCCACTTGCACGTGGAGTTGCCCAGAAGCAAACAATGTATAATTACCAAACAAGGGCACGGACGTCATGTCCGTGGTTTAAATGTAAGATAGGAGTGCGGTTTTAGTCAGTAGGACTCTGACACTGCCCAGACTGGCTCGTCTGTGAGGCAGCTTGGGCGTCCATGAGGATTTCCCACTACTACCGAAAAAAACCGAAATTGGAATCGAAGGTACAAAAATCAATCGGAAGTTACCTTTCAAAATCAGAATCGAACCTCCGTTACATGTCTGTGGAAATAATTGAAGGGGTGTTATATTGATAAAGACGAATGCCTTTCACTATGTGACTAGTAGTTGGGAGAGAACATATTTTCGTAAGATGTAGTGAATCTGCAAGTCTCTACAAATCTAGGATATTTCTATTATATATATTTTACATCATAAATGGCTCCCCCCTCCCGGTGGGGCGAGAGGTATCAGACTTGCTGATGAAACTGAAACACAGTTGGGTTTTACCACCTGTGTTTTAGTTTTCCTTTGTGGTCCAGAATATGTATAACCTAATCAATCACATTATCATTTTTACCGACTTCAAAAAGGAGGTATATAACCTCCTTCGGCTGTATGTATTTTTTTTTTAAATATTTACCGATTTCTCGGTCAATTGTGGACCGATATTGAAATTTTTTATTTTATTTTAAGGTCATGCTCCCAAGTTGGTTCCAAAGAAATATTGTTATGGTCTGATGATGAACTCTGAAGATATGGAACGGAACTCCTCATAAGATCACAGCAGAACTGTCAACAAGTAAAATTGCTTTGTTTATACGAATACGCGATGACTTTAAGTTTTACTGAGGGATACTTTTTAATTGTGGTACCGCAACTAAAAAGAGTAAAATATAAAACTTAAAAAAAAAAAATTATATACAACCGCCTTCAAAGTAAAAAAAACACAAAAATTTGCAAAATAACTTTAATTTCGGAAGTCGGTGTTAAATAACGAAGAGACAAAACTATTATAGAAACAACGACATCCGAAATTAAAGTTATTTTGCAATTTTTTTGTGTTTTTATTACATTGATGTTAAATTTTGTATTCACGCTCAAACGGCTAAACGGATTTCAATGAAATTTGGCACACGCGTAGACCGTGTTCTGGAATAGAACAAATAATACTACAATCCCGGTAGTAGGTTCCTTTGGGATAAAGCAAGGCATTGGTAAAATCTTATATCTAATAATTATAAATACACATATATTCATCGATTTTAGAATTGTTGCCACAGCAAAGCCTTAGATTATGGCTTTATTAAAATATGTATTTTCTTCACTATTATTCGACATTTAAACAGTTAATATCCCAGTTATTTTAAGAATATAAAAATAACTCGAATATTATAAATTCAGCATTTCGGTGGGTAGTAATAATTTCAGCCTACTTATATCCATTATACCAGCGAGTATTTCTGTCTTCGCGTGGGTGAAACATACAATACAGTTGATCACAATGGCTTCACTTTGAACAATTCGTGAATGTCACATAGTCCTTGGGAGATTTTATCGAATTGTCTGCTTCTGATTTTGAATTTCTGCGTGATAAAGACTTAAAAATAAGAAAGGAAAGACGAAAAATTAAGTTGATTATACCCCCGGTTGCCAAGGTAAGTAGGCAAGTGTAAGTACGGGCTTTTTTTTTAGGTGTGAAATAATCTAATGACATCTCCCGCCCTTAAGAGGAGCGAGAGGGCGTTTCAGACTGTTACTGACTAAAACCCACTCGTTTGTTCCTTCTTTGGCTTGCGTTCCAGGGCCCTGGGGTTCATTTTCACTTAACCCATGGTCCCTTTAGGCTTCGACCCTTGAGGCGCGCGCAGACATTACACGCCGTCGAGGACTTGGAAGTATAAGTTAATAAACTAGTGCACCTCACCATCAATGATTGCGTCTCTGCTTACCATCAGGTGGGATCGCAGTCAAGCATTGGTTTTTAACAAAAAAAAAAAGTTTTGGAACGCAAAGAGCAACTAAAGGAACACAGCCCACAGGTGGGATTTAGTCAGTCTGACGCTCTCACTCGCACCTCTACGTGGTGTGGAAGAGGTTATCTTATGATTTTCGACCTAGGTATATTCTAAGTAAACATAATTATAACGTCGCCGCCGTGAGAAAATTTTTGCGGCTTGATTTTTTCATTTTCAAAATTTGCATGAAGTTTATGAATTTTTAATTTATTTGAATGAATTTTATAGTGATTAATTTCTAGTATAATTTTTATATGGATTTATTTGTAAACAGTTGTAGATGGAACACTTGAGATTTTATTTTCTAGGGATCATTTTTTTTTAACACGCGGGTGGAACCGCTGGATGAACCTAGTCAGAAATAAAGCTACGAGTTAAAGGTTCTAAGTCTGATTCATTTTCCTTATAACTCGATTATCTTCTAAACCTTTTCCATTATCATTTTAATCTTTTTTCGGTTAAATGAAGTGTGAAGTCAGGGGCCTTTTACCCGTCGTGAATAATATCTGTATTATATAAAAGGCTATGTCATGATTTATTTATTTATTTAAGTCTGTTACGTCCTTGCACTCCTCCCTAGAGCAGGAGAAGTCATTAGATGATTTCCCACCTCAAATAAACAGCCTTGTCTTAATAAGTTACTTTTTTTAATAATAATTTTATAATAGTTTGAAGCCTCCTAGCAGAAGCTAGTCACTTTATATAGGTTCAGAAGTCAACCAAAAACTGTAGAATCCAATCAAATATAAAGAATATAACTTAATTTGCGGTTGAAACACTAGGGCCATGGTGTCCGAGCGCTCATCGAGTTGTTTGTGATATCAGCAAACTGCTGGTCGACTCTTCGCGTGACCAGAGGGCTGGGCTTTTCTTTGGTCGACGAATCAGTATTGGTCTATCTATCGTGACAATGCTGCCAGGGTTCTTGGCACTTTATATTTTTATTTTTGGTTTGTACATATACCTATTAAGTCAAAATAATTATTTATAAATTCACTAATACATGACGTATTACTTCATTTTGAAAGGGATAAATTTATGCTAAATTTAAGCTAGAACTACACTGTGCACACGTGTGCCACACACGCCGATCTGGGCACGTCAGTCTCCATACATTTATATGGATACTAGACTTGTAGAGCTACACTTGATCCATGCCACGCGACGTTGTTCTACGTACAAATTTGGCGTGTTACACGTGTGCGTCAATCTTATTTAGTTCTAGCTTTAGACTCGTCTGACACAGTCTAAATACGGCTCTTTGATCATTCTATAGATAGAATGTAAATGGCCGTGCGGGGGCGAGATCTAAGGTAGGTAAGTATATTTAGACAGGCCGCCGCTCACGATTTCGTTCTAAATATACCGTGTGACCCACCTGGGCTTAGGGATTCAGAAAATCCATTAATGGGTGCCCCAGTAAGTGTAGGTTTTAGTATCGTTCATTGATCGTACAATATTTTTTAATCTAATTAGCTATAGTGAACTTGAACGGCATGGCTGGAGCAGTGGTTGAACCATTGGCTGCTGTGCTGCGTGGCGTTAGTTCGGTTCTCGCACGGAACAAATGTTTGTATGGATTACAGATAGTTGTTCCGGGTCTGGGTCTTGCATATTCGTGAATACACCCACGATACAGCACTAATTTTTAGTGTGGGACACCGTTTTTTAAAAATAGAATAGAATAGTGACATTCGTATTTCTCTATTCATCATTTAAGCCGAAATAAGTCCACTGCTAAAGACCTTCCCCAAGTGTCACTACGTCCACCCGTCCTGTGCGCTTCGCATCCACCAATCTATCTTGTGGGAGGCCTTCCAAAGCTGTACCGTCCACCAAGCGGTCGCCACTCTATTTTCTACCGTATGCTTCATCTTGACCTCCAGTCAGTCCTTCCGAACAATGATGTCACCCCGGTGATGCTCCTTCTCTAGAAGATGGAACGGGCCGTAATCCACCATGATTGCCCTGTGTAGGTATGTAGTACAATCCAATAAAAAAATCTACCTTTTTGCTCATTTTGTGCAGGTGCGCGGTAGTTTTAAGTATTCTGCGTAAGGGTCCCGGGGGTAAGGTAAACAGATTACACGGAGCTTACACAGATTCTCAAGTACCGGGAAATATTTTTCGCTGTCCGTTTTCGTTTTTCAAGATAATTTTGAATCTATACAAGAGGTATTTTTTTATTTGTTGGTTTTTAAAATGAACTTTTTAATTTGTTTTCTTTATACTGTTGTTGATCGTAATGGAAAATATCGACTAAAATTAGTTTTATATTATTTTCTGGCGCGGCACGTGTTAGTTCTATGAAAATTATAATTATAATATAATTTTCATAGAACTAATAAGGATAGAAAAAATATTCTATGTTCCAACCCAGGCCATGGTCTAGCTCTGTTTTTATCACAATTCGTTAAGCTATTGAGACTTAAACTTTATTTTTCTATGAAACACATTTAAAAAAAAATAAAAAATACAGACTTTCGCGTAATAAAATAAGTAAAAAAAATTGAACCATTCAATATAATTAATTAAATTATATAGAATGGTTCAAATTTTTTTTAAACAGGATTTTATAAGTAACTCAAGGTCTTGCTTTATTTTTGCAGACTGACATACAAATTAATATATAAAACCATAATAAAAATTCCAAATATATAAAATTCAATAAAAATTAAACATGTCAATTAAAAAAAATAGAAATATGAAATATAAAAATTACATAAAAAATTTAAAAGTAAAATATCAATTAAACTTGTAAATAACAAAATATCAGAGACTGACCAAAAAAAATCAGATTTTTTAGTCGACGTAAACGTTTAGCTGTAGAATCAATTTGGCCATTTGGCATATATTCAATACAAAAGCCGTTAAACTGCTATGTTTATTCCTCACATATAAGTCTATTCAAAATCAGCCCTGGTTCAAATATGCATCAAACGATTTAGTTTAGATGTAAATTGTTTCACGTAGACCTTTGCTACGATCTAAATATATTTCGTAGCATCTCGTAGCACGTCGCTACGAGCACGTAGCAGATAACATCTCAGTGGCTACGCTTCCTGCATTCATTCTTGGGACCCAGATAGTGTTGTCATGTTGTTTACATAATCTCTTGACTACGCGTTTGGCGCAGTAGTTGAGTGATTGACTGCTACGCTGCGTGTCGTAGGTTCGATTCCCGTACCTTACAGATAGGTGTTTCGGGTCTGGGTGTCTTGTGTATGTGGTGTGTTTATTTATTATTTATTTATATATTTCTTTATTGCACACCTTAACTTATTACAGGACAGACGTTTATAAAAAATAAGTTTACAATAGGCGGTCTTATTGCACAGGGCAATTTCTACTAAACAACCTTTGGATGGACTAAAACGAAAGGAAAAGATATCGGGATGTCAGTGTACAACAAAATAAATAATGTACAAAAAAAAGAAAAGATAATAAAATACAATAAAATATATATACATATAATATATATAAATAGATACGAGTACATTCCCAAATAATAAACTTATAAATATTAAAATACTTGATAAAGAAAGGAGAAAAAAAATTAAAGTAATAGGTACTGCTCCTATAATAATGGTAGGTGTGTTTGTTAACGAACCCACGTTTCAGGAGTAATTCCTAGTGTCGAGCAACGTTTTATTAAAAAAAATAAACTTCTTACGTAATAAATAACTTCACACTAGTCTATCCTAAAGGATATACAGAGAGTTAAGTATTGAAATAAACGAGAGTCCTAATGTCCAATAAATCAGAATGTCAACTGCTACAAAAATTTTCAAACGTATATTACGACACGACGATTGATTTATAATAACGTGTTTTGTCTATGTATTTGTTTTTGTAATGACCTACTAACATAGGTAGTTATTTAAGTAAATTTGTCTGTACTAACTCACTATGGGCCTTAATGCCTGAAAATAAAAGATGTTTTTTTTTTTTTTCTGTTGTGACAGACAGGCTTATGGTCATGTCATGGTCACCAAAGAAGCAACTTAAAAATCTTTAAGTCTGATTTAATTCAAGGCTTTATATATATTTATAAGTTTTTTGGATTCAGTTCTCATAATAATTTTGGTAGACTTAGCGTTGGAAGGCCTCCTACAAGGTGGACCGATGACTTGGTAACGGTTGCGGGAGTCCGATGGATGCGAGACGCACAGGACCGTTCATTATGGCGACACTTGGGGGAGGCCTATGTCCAGCAGTGGACGTCTTTCGGCTGAAATGATGATGATGATGATGATGATGAATAATTTTGGTTATTTGTATATAAGTATGTTTTTGTTTTAATTTTCTATTGTTTGTTTGCCATTATGTTGCAAACAGACAAATAGAAATTTAATGTTACGTTTCCGCACCACCCTAAAGTCGAGTGGTAAAAAATATCTAAGGTATTCAATTCGCCTTTGTACTGTAGTTTGTTTAGCAGTGCATAAAGTTGAAATAAATAAATATATACCATACTAGCGGTCCCGGCAGACGTTGTTCTGCCCAAAAGCGGGATTTAGTAAAAAAAAAAAATTACCTACTCTACCCTACTCTACCCTACTCTACCCTACTCTACCCTACTCTACCCTACTCTACCCTACTCTACCCTACTCTACCCTACTCTACCCTACTCTACCCTACTCTTTTCTTTGCTATAAACCACACGGAGCCCGAGACCTTTCCAACGAATGCAAAACCGTGGAAATCGGTTCGTGCGTTATGGAGTTATAGCGTCAGGAAGGAAAACCCGACTTATTTTTATATAGTAGATATCTAATAAAGGTACCTAAGTCATTGTCAGGCACTATGGTCATTATCCTTTTGGAAAAATGTTGGTTTCCTAGCTATGCTTTATCGAGAAATTACATATTTTAAATGTATAGTGCTAAATATCAATTTTGGATTATAAATTACTAGCTTTTGCCCGTAACTTCGCCCGCGTACTTTAAATATAGCCTATGTCACTTAGGAATAAAGTAACTTTCTATCGGTGAAAAATTTTTAGCAATCGGACCAGTATTTTCAGAGATTAGCTCCTACAAATAAAAAAAAAAAAAAACAGACTTTATCTCTTCATAATATTATATATATAGTGTTGATGTAGATAGTGTAGACATAGAATTCGCGAGCCGGGGTTGCGGTAGATCATGAACGAGATGGCAGGGCGACTATAGATGTCTTCTTTATGAATTAGCAAGAAGTGGCCCAAAGCTGGGAACTTTGCCCAGCAGTGGGACAGTACAGGCTAAATATATCGCCAATACATGAACAATGGAAATAACCTTAAATGTATAACAAATCAAACAGCAGGCAGCGGACACCGCAGCTTACTTTCTTTTTAGGTTTCCGTACCTCAAAAGGAAAACACGGAACCCTTATAGGATCACTTTGTTTTCCGTCCGTCTGTCTGTCTGTCTATCTGTCTGTTAAGACCCTTTATCTTCAAAACGCGTAGAGGTATCGAGTTGAAATTAAAACCATATACTCAGGTCTGCGGTCCCTTAAATTTGAGAAAAATAAAACTTCTAAGTAAACGAAAAATCAAGATACGGTCGTCTATGTCGCAAAAAATGTACATTTCGACACTCTCAAAAAAATCAAAATTCATAGGGAGTAATGGGAAGTATCCCGTTGACCCAGATTCCTGAAATTTGGCAAAAAGTCTTATTGTATAGATATAGGAATAAATCTGAAAACAGAACATTTGTTGTTACGTCACAAAAAACTACTTTTTTGCGATTCGAAAAAATCTTCGAGAATCTATTCGGGAACTGAACTATTCACATAGGTAAGTTTGTACGGAACCCTCAGTGTGTTAGTCCGACTCGCACTTGCCCAGTTTTTTATTTTACGTTCTTACAGTTCATCCGAAGGTTGTCTGGTCGATATTACTGTCAGCTTTGAGGCCGCCATTGTACACATAGACTTATGTAAAAGTTGTGTTACAATTTTGGTGTACCTGCAATACAGTTTATGCTATTCTAAATCCACAAAATAAATTTATTCTAGATTCTAATCCAAAAATTAATATTTAACCTAAAAAGCAAACAACAGCTTTATCACAAATTAAAAATGTATTAAGTAACTTCAGAACGGAAGCGATCGATCGTAAAAATCCGTCACTTTGCGGACAAATAAACCCAACTCTATTGATATAGGCAAAGCCGGGGCAAAACAGTTTGTTTGATTGATAACGGCACACACAGACGTACCGTGTAATTAGTTAGATTAAACAGAGTAGATTGTGTGTTTAGTAAATAGTGATTGTGTTAGTTTTGAGGGTTACACTTTGGTTAAGTTTAATGTTTGAATGAAAGGAATGGAAAGGGCTATGGTCGGAGTTTCCTTGCGTGATCGAATCAGAAATGAAGATATCCGCAGGAGAACCAAGGTTGCCGACATAGCACGAAAAATCGCCAAACTTAAGTGGCAATGGGCAGGACATTGCTCGCAGAACAGATGGCCGTTGGGGCCAAAAGGTTCTGGAGTGGTGACCGCGTTCCGGAAGACGCAGTGTTGGAAGGCCCCCTACAAGGTGGACCGATAACCTGGTGAAGGTTGCGGGAATCCAATGGATGCGAGACGCACAGGACCGTTCGTTGTGGCGACATTTGGTGGAGGCCTATGTCCAGCAGTGGACGTCTATCGGCTGAAATGATGATGATGATAATGATGATGATGAATGTTTGAATGGAATGGTTTGTTACACGGACACCAAGTTAACTATAGTGAGACGAGCTCTATTCTTATCGAAAGTCAGATTTGTGTGTCGTAAAGGGACAGAGTCGATTGATATGCAGTGGAGCAATATAATGTGTAAGTAGAGTATTTTTGAGCCGTTTGGGGTTGAAACTCTTGGGTCGTGGGGTCCGAGTGCTCATAAGCTTTTCAAAGAACTATCCAGACGCTTAGTTGACACTTCGCGTGACCCAAGGGCTGGCTTTTACCTCGGTCAGAGATTAAGCATTGCCATACAACGTGGCAATGCCGCCAGCCTTTTGGGCACACTTCCAGTCGACAGCGATGCGGAGGAATTTTATGACGCCATATTTTAGCTAGTAGTTTTTGTCTTTAGTGTATATATAGTTTTAATTAGTTAAGTGTTTTTTTATCAATTAATATTAATCAAAATTAATAAATAATCTTCTAAGTAGAGTATTATAGTAATATTAATGTCGTGATCAGATCTAGAGTGAATAGGCTCTTACTAAACTACTGCGCTTCACGATCATCGCTTATCACTGCTTATCATCAAGTGGGATCACAGTCAAGCATTCATTTACATCAATTATTAAAAAAAACTTAGAATTGATCACTTCATGATATGGCGAACCATTTCATGAAATGGTGGCAGTCAATGACATATGTAACACTAAAACAAAAAGAATAATAAAAACTAAAAACAATCTAAAATCACTGGTAATATGCCCAAAAGACTGGGTGGCATTGCCACGCTTATCCTTTGACCCAGGTAAGCCAGCCCTTGGATCAAGCAAATCCCGTTAATAAATGTGTGTTACTGTCACAAATCATATTTGAAGGAACATATGAACCTGACACTGAATTGCAAAATGCAAAAACTAAAGTAAAGAATTTCGTGCGTGTTTATTTGTTTCTTTATATTCATTAACAGAATAACAGTAATCAGTAATATAAGTAACATGGCCAAATATATACACGAACATGAGCCTGCAGAAGAACGAGAGATTCGAGAAGGCACGCGTAGGCAAGATATGAAACTTTAGAAAATACAGCACTGTCCCAGATATCAATCGGTTATATTATTTAATAAATGCCTTTAGATTTAAAGAGTGCTATATACTCTAGATAATTAAAAAAAAAACAAAGGATTCCTATTGAACAAGTGTCTATATATACTATTGATGATCTTTGAGGTAAATACAATGTTATAATATATTAATTTTATGTGTTTGTATTGTTGTAATACTTATCTAGAGTGACGACTAGAGTGGCGACCGCGTACCGGAAGACGCAGCGTTGGAAGGCCTCCCACAAGGTGGACCGACGACCTGGTGAGGGTCGCGGGAGTGCGGTGGATGCGAGAAGCACAGGATCGGTCATTGTGGCGACGCTTGGGGGAGGCCTATGTCCAACAGTGGACGTCTTTCGGCTGAAATGATGATGATGAATACTTATCGTGTTTGTAATTTCAGATACAATTTATTGTTAATGAATAAATGACTATGAAATGACTATGACAGTCTCAAATTTTTTAAAACGTTTGACAATAATGGAACGACGATTTAAGAGGGTACTTCCCGACCCGTCTGTCGTCAACTTGAGCTTGGTTTAAAAGTTTGATAAAGAGGCAATGCGAAAAAAGAGAGATAACACCTGACGCTCTATTGGCATTTCAGTAATTCCATCATTCACTCGTAAGTGCCAGAAAACTTGCAGAACACTTTATTAAATGTGCAAGCTTTGTATAGTTGTATTTTATTTATTTTCTTAATTTATGAGTACATTATAAAGAAAAAAAGTTCACGCAAATCATCAGGTTTTCAGAGGTCTTTAATGGATTAGTCTTACACAAATTTATGATTTGATTTTAATAGAAACCTAGATAATATCGATATGTTTCCAAAATATCTGGAGAAAGATGTGTAATAATTTCATAATTACGCAAGAGCATTTGTATGAAAATGTACCTCGGGAAGGACGCTCTTAAATCCATTTAGCGCTAAAATTAATGGATGTGTAGTGCAAGTGGACCTTAGTGTTTTTAGAGCAAAGCTACTAGGTATTTTCAAAACCTGCACTAAGAAATAACTATAATATTCTTTTTGATACGCTCACTGAAATGAAAGCGATTTAAAAGCAGCTCAAACGAGTGCACGCTGAAACTGTGTCAAGCATGTTGTTTGCTTCTTTGACATCGTTAAAATTATCTATAACCCTTTAACCGCTTGCGTCGGATTCGTCCGACGTGTGTTTCCGTGTCCTATTCGCCAGAGTCGTGTGTTCGCGACAGAAACATCCATATCGTTTAGCTCTTCAATCCCCATAGGTGTCAGAAGAGCTAGCGAAACTAACTTAATAACTTCAATCTGGGTGGGGCGAAAGGGAGTGTCAGACTTTTACAGAGTAAAACCTACTTGTCTTTCCTCAGTTCTCTTTGCGTCTCAAAGCAACGGTAATTCACGTACTATTTTATTTAAATTTGAAGTAATGTTATTATTTTTAGATTTTATTTTGTATAATATCAAATTATTGGTTTTAATATGTAATTTTAATGTTTTATAATTTTATGTCTTATTTTATTTATTTTATTTTTTATACTTTTACAATTCTGTTCGATGGTTAGTGATTAGCATATATTAATATTTATTTATTGAGGGGATTGGCGCTGATAGTATAAAGGCTTTTGTCTACTTCGTTTACATATGTCTAATTTTTTTTGCATTACAATAATATTGCCCACAAAACTGTTGCAACACTGTAATTTAATTTAAATAAGCTTATTATTAATTTTTTCGAACCATCCCGCAGAACCAAAGATTGGTTTAGCTTAGATTTAAAATCCATAACAACTAGAAATAAACGAAGACTCGTACAAAATTGCTTCTCTTCCTTTTCACAGGCATATTATTGACACGCGAAAGCCAAATCGGTTTATTTCCGGACGTGCAGACAACTACGGACATGGCTGCCGAACTCTCCCGGCCATTATGAGGCGTAAATATTTAGTGTTTGTGCCGTTCGGTACCCGACCGTAAATATGACATGGCGGGAGAATGGGCACAGTTGTTCTAACTCACCAAGGCTGGATGGCATTTTTTTTTTTGTTGGGAATATTATTTTATGACATCCTCAATCTTGGGCGGAGCGGGAGATAATGTCAGACTTTTACTGACTAAAAACCCACTCCTGTTCCTTCGCTGCCTTTCGTACCAGGGCCGAGTCTTCCTAAGAGCGTGATGTTTATACAGCCTATAATAGTCTTCTAAATGGGCTATCCGACATAAAAAATAATTTTTGTTCCTGAGGTTAACCTGTTTAAAAAACTTTATATTATTGATATGAGTCTTTCAGTTAAGTTTGAATTATTTCGTAGAAACTCGTATTACTCTCGTTAAGTTCAGTTCGTTCAGAATCAGACCCTTGGCCCCAGTAGGCTTCAACCCTGCTGGGCAGACAGTTGCTGACATCTCATTGAGGCGCGCGTGGAACAGTACGCGCCGTCGACGACTTGGGCTCGGACCGGACGGTTACCGGACGGCTGGACGGCGAGCTACCCATTGCTCGCCCGCGCGTGCGGTGGCTTGAGGAACGTCGCCTCATATTTTTTTTCTGTCTCCGTGTGCGTCCGAATGTTTGTTAGAAAATATTCTATGGCAGCAAACAGTCGGTGTTCATGAGATAGAATGAAAGAGAATGAGCATTTTAGACCCAGAGCTGAATCAAGATAGGACAGCGGAATTGTGCGAAAAAGCTACCGTGGTACCCGCAATGGGCAAATAAAGAAACACAATTAGCTTTAGTCAGTAAAAATCCGATAGTCCCTCCCAACCACCAAGAGTGGGAGGAGACATCTGCATTAAGTTTTGGCATATCCATACTAAAATAAAATAAATCATTGTTAACTGTTGGTGTCGTACAATCAAATGGCATAATATGCCAAAACTTGATACAGCACTAGGTACGGAGTCCATAAAAAAGAGTCCATTGTCCTCTATTAGAAAATGTTTGACATTGTATAGCGTTGTCTTTGTCACTCATACTTTTAAGACTGTCTCTTTCTAAAGCTCTAATCATAAACTAACTTCTCCCGCTCTGAGTTGACTGAGAGGGAGTCTGTTATTGACTAAAACCTACTCATGTTCCTTCCGTTGCCCTTTATGTTCCATCATCATTTAAGCCGAAAGATGTCCACTGTTAGATATAGACCTCTCCTAAAAGTCGCCATAACGACACATCGGATCCCCACGACCCTCACTAGGTCATCGGGAGGCCTTTCAACGCTGCATCTTTCGGTACGTGGTCGCCACTCCAGAACCTTTCGTCCTCATCAACCATCTGTAAGCGAGCAATGTGCCCTGTTCACTGCCACTTAGGTTTGGCGATTCTTCGGGCTATGTGAAACTTAGTTCTGCAGCGGATATCTTCATTTCTGATGTGATCACTCAATGAGGATCAGTCATGATTTTTGTGGAGTTGCAGACTTATAGAGTCAAAAAAAAAACAGTAAATACTGTGAAGAAATTATTTAAATCGGACCAAAAATGAAGAAGATACAGCAATTTTAGTGTATTAGTTCCAGAAACGCTCCCGAGAATGAAGCGACTCACTGTGACGTCATCTGTCTGTATGAATACGATCAAGCCGTTCTTCGCACGGATCATGACAGATGACGTCATCGTAAACAGTTCAGCAAGAGCGCGCGTTTCCGAAAACGAAACCCGGGGTCCTGGGGCGAAGGCAACGAAGGAACAGGAGTGGGTTTTTAGTCAGTAAAAGTCTGACACTATCTCCCGCCCCACCCAAGGGCGGGGGATGTCATAAGATGATTTTCCCAACGAAAAAAAAAAAAAGTAGTCGTTCAGAAAAACTTTAATAAATCCACCATTTCTTGACGGATTTAATAATTTAAAAAATTAATTGCTCAGTAAATTATTACACATACGATGTACTTAGTAAAAATCGGATTTGCTATTATGTGATTGATCCTCATTTGCGTCCATGGTCCCCGGTAACTCTTTCGAACAATCCAGCAATGTAATACCGTACCCTTAGAAAAACCTGTGTCAGATGGATGAGATAAAGTAGATTTGGACAGAGTGATGTAACAACGTATTTTTTATTTATGAAAACCGTGTTGTATATTTTTCTGTGACGATAGAAATGAGGGTCTGACCCTTTTATCGTGGGTGTCGTTAAAAACGAGTGTGTGGTTATGTCGTTACGCAGAGATGTAGGGTCATGAATGGCATAGCAATCATCTAGCTTCGTGAATTTTTGTTTGTTAATATATTCTTGTAGTGTGTCGATTCATTAGGTAAGAGTGAATTGAGTGACTTTATTTATTTAAACATTTTACACAGTAGAAGCACTGCTGAGATTCAGGCCTCCTCTCTTATAGAGGAAATGGCCTATAATTTACCAGCCCCAGTGCGGTTTTGTCACGATGTTAACATTACTGATGAAATAAATTACACATAATAATGCACCTACCTATGTTTGAACCCGCGACCTTAATCTCGTAAGTCAAGACATTTTCTAGTCTAATCTCCACATTATGGTACCTAGTTGAGCACAATAAAAAAATATCTACCCTAATATTATAAGGAATTAATGTTTGTAAGTTCACGAGTTTGTTTGTAGAAGATTACTTTCTAAACTCCTAAACCGATTTTGTAAATTCTTTCACAAGTAGAAAGCTACATTATTTCTGAGTGACTAAGTAAAAATATTTGAATAAGGAAGAACGGCAACGAATAAAGCTACGCGTCCGTGGACAGAAGGCCTGAGTCACAACTTTAAGGCCCTTCGTACACAAGGCTACGCAAATCTTCAATACCCGACGATTCTGCTCTTGATTCGACTCGCATTTGCCCGGTTTTTTTTAAGATTTTCGACCTTCAAAAAATAGCGCTTCGGACTAGAGATGCGAACTGTGGAGGAAAAGATATCTCACTCCTCCAAATTACATCTCTCAGGCAGAACATCTGCCACCGGGGTACGAACTGCAGTGGCCAATCTGGAAATCTCTAAACTGACTGCGGGTTCTGGTTGGCCGCTGCAGAGGATAATCTGGCCAAATGAGGTATACTTGACCCATCGCAAATATAGCACTAGTGTGGAACCCCCATCCATCTATCTATTTTAGGTTTCCGCACTTAGTTCTATGTGGACCATTGTACGTGGGCCATAGCGGCCATAACCTTGGGTGGGCTCATTCCAACCAGCCCACCTCTCTCCAAAAATAGATCAGGCCTCTTAGGTTTTCAGGGCATCATTAAGAAAGTTCGGGGATTCTAAAGTTCGTGTGCGTATCTCAGTGACACCTGTGCAGTCTAGGAGCACATGCGCAATTGTCTCCTCCCCCTTCAAACATGCTCTGCACAGGGGACTGTCTGTGATGCCTATTGTGTAGAGGTGTTTATTCAGTGTGCAGTGTCCGGTGATGGTCCCCGTCACCAGGCGCAGGCCGCCTCTGTCCAGTCTTAGGAGTTTTTTGGTGAGGGCTTTATTGAGATGTGGCAGGGCCTCCTTGGCCTGCCTGCATCCTGGTGTCGAGGACCACCAGCGCTCTGCTTGTATATGCGTGTGTTCACTTAGCCAACTACGCAGCTGACCAAAGGGGACCGGCACAATCGGTTCGGGTCCGAAGACCTTCGCTCCAGATCCTCTCCTGGCCAGTTCGTCCGCCGCGTCTTTGCCCAGTGAGCCGCTATGTCCTTTGATCCACTGTAGAGTCACAGTGTTTCGTTTCGGCACTATGACTCTTTCCAGTGCAGAGTGGCATTCTTGTATAATCCTCGAGGTGGTAAAGTCTTTGCCTAAGGATTGTAGGACTGAGGCACTATCGGAGAGTATCCGAATGTTTGTGTCCGTTACATTCCTAGTTTCTATGGCGTGGGCCGCTAGGAATATACCAACACATTCCGCCTGATAGACGGTGTTGTATTTTCCCAGCGTCCTGGATATTCTGATATTAAGGTCATTGGAGAAGACTCCAACTCCTGTGCCAGTATCTGTCTTTGATCCATCCGTGTAGACTCTCAGTTCAGCTGGGCCTGAATAGTCATGCCCTTCCTCTGTTAATTGAATATCGAAATGCGTTTGGAAATGATACGTCTTTGCAGCTTTATCGCTAGGTGCTGCCGTCATGGGCTGTCGTTTAATAGCGTCTTCCATTATGCGTGTGTGTTTGAGTCTGGAGTCTTTACTCAGGGTGCCTGATACGCTGAGCCTGAAGGCCGCTGAGGCTGCCTCCTCCTGCACTATTAGATGCAGTGGAGGCAGTCCCAGCATCGCTTGCAGGGCAGCCGTGGGCGTGGTTCTCATGCTGCTAGCCTCTAGCCCTAGTGTGGAACCCCTTTACGGGTACCTCCTTTCCTGCCTAACATGCACAATTCCCTGCACCTTCCACAACTTATACGACACGAGAGCAACGACAGAGCAGTCCAAGTGACTCGACACAAAAGAAGAAGAGCCTTAATCTTCTCAAACCATTGAGCATTAAATAAAATATTACCGTCTGAAAACACTGAACCTCCATTTATATACATTTTACAAGCCCAAACATTTACTAACGACATGTCATGCCAGAACCTAATTTCCGTGGGTTTATGTCAGAAGATACTCGGGGTTTTCAACAACATATTGAAATTACCTTGGGTAGTCTTGAAAATGTAGTGATTGATGTCGAAATTGTACCAAAGAAGCGAAAGGAATATTTATGAAGCGGCGTACCGTTTCTAGGTTGGTTTAGACCGATGTTTTATATCTCATAAGCCAATACTGTTAAGAGTCTTTCAACGAACATTAACATAATCATATGCATAAGCATAGTGTTGCCAGTGATGACATATGGTACTGAAACGTAGTCGCTTACAATGGGCCTCATCACAAGGCTTACAGTCACCCAAATGGTGATGGAAAGGGCTATGCTCGGAGCTTCCTTGCGTGATCGCATCAGGAATGAAGATATCCCCAGGAGAACCAAGGTCGCCGACATAGCCCGAAGAATCGCCAAACTAAAGTGGCAGTGGGCAGGGCACATTGCTCGTAGAAAGATTCTAGAGTGGCGACCGCGCACTGTAAAACGCAGCGTTGGAAGCCCTTTCACAAAGTGGAACGACGACCTGGTGAGAGTCGCGGGAATGCGATAGATGCGAGACGCACAGGGTCGGTCGTTGTATCGACGCTTGGGGGAGGCCTATGTCCAACAGTGGACGTCTTTCGGCTGAAATGATGATGGTGATGATGATTAATAAATCGGCAGGTCTCTAATATACAAGAATTTTTATATTTGGTCTCTGAAGGTGGGCTTTCCAGTCGCGTATCTGTAACGTGGTAAAGCAGACAAAACACCACGGGAAATGATCCTTTTCTTATGAATGGGTTTAATAAATCTCAATAATTTACTTTGTATATTTCCTTCTTTAAACTCAAGGCCTCTTGTACTGGAGGCCCCACCGAGCCAGGGACCCGTGGCGTTTTACCAGCCTTGCCACCCTACAGTTTTTTTTTTAGTGGAAAAACATCTAATGATAACTCCCGCCCTTGGGCGGAACGCCCTCTCGTTCCACCAAAGGGCGGGTGAAGGTGTCAGACTTGAACTGACTAAAACCCACTCCTGTTCCTTCTTTGCCTTCATTCCAGGGCCCCGGGGCTCTCTTTCACACAACCCTTGGCCCCGGTTGGCTTCGACCCAGCTGGGCCTCTACTTATTAATTTACTTGCATTTGTATATTTACTTCTTCTGAACTCAAGGCCTCTCGGACCGGGGGCCCGTGGCATTTTGCCAGCCTTGCCACCCTATAGTTACGCCCCTGCCCCTGGTCATTGCCCAACACTGGCAAAATCCAAGCTAGGAATATGAATGTTATTTATAAACAAATATTCAAAAGTTTAAATGTTCTTAATAAACTAATAAATAATACTTAGATAATATTGTCAACGTAGTAAAAAAGAATTTAACAACTTAAACTAATAACCGGATTTATAGCTTGGTTCGCACGAGATCCAAAAAGAAAACCAGGTAACTAACCTGAGACAATTTAGCTTGAAAGCATAATAATATGATATCCACAAACCAATTCAGAAATAAAGAGCATTCACTTGTATAGCAAAGTTTTATGGTATATTAGTATATCTATTTTTGTATTAATCTATACTCTCTCTTTTATTGCACCTAACACTATTTTTCTCTGCATCACCCAAAGGTTGACTGGTAGAAAATGCCCTAAGGCATTAAGTTCGCCTCTGTACTTTTGTGTGCATAAAGTATTCAATAATTACAATCAAATTCCCTTCCTAAGCTAGTGACCAAGATTGGACTGCGTGTACCGTTTATGTTTCTTCGGAGACCTGATTTTCTGCACGTACCTATCGTAAAAACTATCTACAGACAGAACTCATACATTCAAAGAGTATGTCGAATGTTCAACACAGTGTGCTGTTAAGCTTGCTGTTAAGTGGGATGTTAAGCATGATTTATTTGCAAATAGTGTCCAGAAACTTAAAAAAAATGTTAAGTATTTTTTTTCTTTGAAGCTTGATTTTGTTTTGTATTTGTATTTTTATATAAAAATTTATAGAAATATCAGAAGAAAAGACTTTCAAGACAGGTTTAACGCTCACGCTATATGTACAGTGAACCTTTAGAAGTGGTTGGGTACCTTAACGCCTATTTTCCCTTGCACGTTAAAGTTCAAGTTTTACAAAATTAAACTAGATGGCGTTGGTTTCTTCACAGCTAAGTAGCGACCAAAGGCAATCTCACAAAGTATAAACTTGACTTTTAGTTCAACAAATAATAGACACTTGCGTCATCATTGTCGTCAACAACTGATTGTAGTTCATAATTTCATCATTCAAATTAGAGTCATGTTGACCTAGTGGTTTAGCATGTGCAGATAGATGCGTAAATCAATGAGCCGTGAGTTCAAATCTCACGTAGTACTCACACTTTTTGTAAGTTATGAATGACAAACTAAAGAAATCGGGAGGAATATTATATCAAAGTTAACAAGTGGATATTTATTTGTAATATGTATAATATTCAAGTGGGTGGTTACTCAGCAAGACGAAAAAAATGCTGGTAAACAGATTCAAACAAAAAAGCACTATTAAAAAAATAATATGTTTATTTCTTACAATTTCTTATTAAAATTTAACAATCACCGTTTATTAACAATCACCGTTTATTAATCACCGAATAAGATTATAATATTATATATAATTTCTTATTGAGGCCATAGCTTAAGTATTCGTTTCCAATATTGGAAAGAGGATTGAAGCTTATGTAACCTTAACAAAAACAAACAAAAGACCAGATAATTTTATCACAAAGATCAAAAAGATTAAATGTAGGCTAAAAACTATAAAATTGCACAACAACATATCAAGTGTTCATAACTTTTTTAATGTATTAATTACGGATATTAAGTTAAACACACATAACAAGGTCTCCAGTTAATACAGAGAATAAGCACTGAGTGAATAATATTAAATCAGTATTATA
Source organism: Mythimna pallens (assembly GCA_961205895.1). Lineage (NCBI taxonomy): Eukaryota > Metazoa > Arthropoda > Insecta > Lepidoptera > Noctuidae > Mythimna > Mythimna pallens. The sequence goes on along the minus strand of OY540845.1, from coordinate 4,733,282 downwards.
ATTATTTATTATCTTGTAGCCACAAACAAAACCGTCCGTGTTCACTGGACTTAAAAGTTTTTTCATGAGTAAACATGATATTACTCTAATCAAAGTTTATGTGATCCAAAGCAAACTGCAATCTTGCCCTTTTATGGTTTTCTGTAAGCAAGCCTCCGACGGACAGTGCCAACGCTTGTGTCAAATAAACTAGCATAGTGGTTCGTCGACAGTCCGTTTTCTTCGTATACTCCCTTATCATGGTTTGACACTGCAATATGTTTATTAGTTTTAGTCTGCCAGCTTTTTGATGGTGTTTTAAAGAACCCTCTTCTTCAAATCGTCATATCCATAGAACAACTTTTTTTCTCTGCAACAATAAAACATAAATATATAATACCCAATAATGATTATTATATAGGAGTTTTTTGTTATATAAAAGAGTTAAAAAAACTACTTACATTTACACTGGTCTCTCTGGCGTCTTCTGACTAGTTTTTACCTTGATTATGCTTAGCAATTATTGGAGCTCTTTTTACTAAATCTATATAACAATGCATATTTACTCATTTTGGTAAAATAAGTAGACAATACACCTGGTTAAAAAAAATAAATAACGAAAGGCGCTGGGACGAGATAATCAAAATTAACTTGGCAAACAAACAATTGAGCTTAGTCATAATTTTTTGGTCTAAGTATCATTTATACTCCATACTACTAGTTATTATTTATAAATCCTTATTCAACCTACCCTCTCAAGTTTGAAAACTAACACATAGATAATCAAATATTTATAAATTGATATTCAATTTTAATATCTTCATCTCTTTAACTTAAATTATAAATTATTTCAATATTTAAAGAAACAAAAAGAAAGTACTACAAAAATAAGCATTAATTAAGCACAGCGACGCCATCTATTAACAGTATAATGTAATGTTATCAATAGCAACATTTCAATCTGGTTTTACGCTAGATGGCGTCATTTCTCGCTTCACACGATTTTTGTTCTGTATTTACTATGGACTTTCGCATCTTTAGTGTATATATGCCATTTTGTTAATTTTATTTATAAGTTTATATAAGTGGAAACTTGCAATTAATAATAATAATAATAATAAATCTTTATTGCAGACAATTTCATCCATATTTTACAAATTATACGCATATTAAAAAACTAAACAATTTGGGCACGAATAAATGTTTTCAGGATGTTTGAGTCCTGTTTATTAGCAATGACCTGTAGGATGCTGTTAGTGCTACCCCGGACTCTGCTTAGCAAAGAAGCGAGCCGCTTGCGCACGATGGCATGGAAGCCATCTACCCTGGCCTCCGCAAACATACCAGAAGCACTACTAAACCGGGGTAACCCCAACAACATCCTAAATCCATTGTTATATTGGACACGTAGGGCATTGAGCGATCGCTGCGTATAATTGAACCACAGGCCACACGTGTAGAACGTCTGACAGTAAGCTCTAAATAGGGTGACTTTAACCTGATCACTACAACGCGCAAACCTGCGGGCCAGCATATTACTTCGGATCGCCAATGCCCTACGTTCCCTTTCTATATCGACATCGTCGACAAGGCCCTCAGTAACGTAGTGCCCGAGGTATTTAAATTGTTGTACCCGCTTCAGTTCAGTACCATTAAGTTTAATTGCAGGCACATATGACGGACCCTTACCGGAGGCCTTGAAAACCATGTACTCACTTTTCTTGGAATTATACATTAAACCATGCAAATGGCTATACGTTTCACATATGGCTAACAACTATCTCATTGCGCTTACAGTCGGGGTCAGCAGCACCATGTCGTCTGCGTAACTAAAGTTGTTCATACAAACATTATCGACCCAGCATCCTACTCGAGTGCTGCTGAGCCCAACTATAAGCTCGTTCACGTACAAGTTGAAGAGCTTGGGAGAACTCAAACCACCTTGTCTCACTCCGCACTCCAACCCGTACACGTCTGAAATGCTGTTTGCCCACCTTACATAATTTTTCTGGTTTTGGTACCAGAAATGAAAAATCCGTTGCACCTGCGTATGCACGCCAGTCTTCTTGAGCTTCTCCCATAATACGTCATAAGACACAAGGTCAAATGCTTTGGAAAGGTCAAGAAAGCAAGCATACACAGGTGTACTTCTTTCCGTATAGTATTGAACAGTGTGCTTAAGACTCAGAATTGCGCTTTCAGTAGAAAGTCCAGCACGAAAACCAAACTGCGCGTCGTGTATGTTAAGGTGTTTATCAAGTTCTGAGTCAAGCACACTGTCCAACACCTTAGCCACCACTGTAGCCAAGGATATTGGCCGGTAATTATGCATGTCGGACAAATCGCCAGTTTTGTTTTTCACGATAGGTACAACAACCGTCTTCATAAGGTCCATGGGCAGGAATGAGTGATTCAGACATAAAGTGAAGAACATCGCGAGTACGCGTGGCAAATGAACGCCGGCGTACTTCAAATGCTCGATACTGAGCCCATCATGACCCGGTGACTTGCCCCTAGACATACTATTCACAATTCGGCGCACTTGTTTAGCTGACACATTATACAAGTCACCGGTCATGGTAGACCCAGGATCTCCACATGACGGACCTAGCGGCGACTTCGTAGCAAAATGTTCTCTAAACAGTTCAGCTATATCTCTGCTATCACTCACACCTCCCACGCTCACAGGGAGACCAGACTTATGGTTCAGAGTATTTGTCGCTTTCCAGAAGTCACTAAAATTTTTTGAGGCTCGACATTCTGAAATTATTTCCATTTTTAACTGTTCTTGTTGTTCATACAATGTTTTTTTTAGTAATATATTATTCTTAAAATTAATAAAATAAAAAATAAATATATATCAAAATATGACCATCTGAAAACACATAAACTCGCATCAACTTAAAACCCAAACTTTCAAACGACATGCCATAACCTAATTCCTGTCAATATAATTTTATTGCACACTACGAAACTTTCAGAAACCCTGTACATACATAGATCTAGATCCATTATCTTTTTGACGTTACGTCAGCCATGATGTAATATGGCGTCTCCTTGGCGCCAAGGGACACTAGGAATACTAGGTCGCGGACTTTTGCCAAAAAAAAAAAAATAAAGCAATGATACTGGAATAAATCGGAGCAAAATATAAGTTGATACATTATGGTGAAAAGGTCAGGTCGTGAATATGGGTTGTTGAATTAGGTTAAATTTTTATGAGGTTAACATTCCCGTTATTAATCCTTTTTTGCTTATAAAATCTTTGAAACGACTCGGAGTCTGTATTTGTGTCCAGATTAATGTTAATATAGTTGACCTTATTAAATCAGTTAGATTGCCAAACCTTTTCCCAACTATGTATATTGGGGTCGGCTTCCAGTGGACAGTTTTGGCTTTAGGGCAGCTATACTCAACCTGCGGCCCGCGGGCCGCATGTGTTTTTTGGAAACAAAATAACAAAAAAATCATTCATGTAGAAAATATTAAATGTAGGGGCTATTTTTATTCTATTAAAGGTTATTGCGGCCCATCATGATAATAGTAGAAGCACTATGTGGCCCGAGAAGAATAAAGGTTGAATACGGCTGCCTTAGGGGATGGCGAGCGGGGTAATCGTCCAAGGCCTCGCTCTTGTATTTGCGCAACAACTTGATTAAAAAATAAGAGAAAAATAAAATTGTTCCTATAGTTTAAATCGCAGTTTAAATTAATGCTAGGATAAGTATCTAATTTCTAAAATTCGTTGACACTATATCGGTTTTCAGCTCTTGCTATTCTGACGTAATCAATTTATTAACATTATTTTCACATCCATGTGAATATATTTCAAGGTAGGTGCCTTGAAATACTAATGTTTGCCATTGTTTTTTATAAATCTTCTAAAATAATATTTTCAAGTTGAAATTTAAATAGTATGTTTTCTTTTGCGTTGCTCACCTGTCGTAAGCAATACCCGGTTTGGATTCACACAGGTGCTTTGTAAAAAGGTTAAGGGCCTCGCAGAGATCAGCCACACGGGCACGGCGGGACACGGGTCGACGGCTGCAGTTACCTCTGTCGATGGCAACATGTCGCATGTGTGTATGAACTCTAAGGCCGTCCCTGCCAGTCGATCAGATGCAGCCGAATAATAGTCTATAGTAATTTACCATTTTTTTTTACTTTTATTTGTAATGAATAAATCTTGAGGGCCGAAACTGCGTTGTAACGCGGTCGCCCGCTCGGTCCCATACAAAAGTGCTCTGTCGCGGCTCGCCGCGCGGGCACCCGTCGCGAGGAGCCGCGCCCCGCGCTCGTTTTGCTACTTAATAATACATTAAAGTTCTCCATCGACAAGACTACATGCACACCGTTAAAATTGAAATAGCGACACTGCTCAAGGTAATAATCCGGTTTCCGTGACGGGGACCGTTGCACACGACACGCGACGGGTGCCCGTCACGGGCGCACGCTTAACGCAGCGTCGGCCCTAAGACTACTGGATCGATCACAAGCAAGAAACTTAGACCCGGAACAATTATCTGTAGGCCATATAAATATTTGTCTCACGCGGGAATTGAACCCGCGATACGTAGCGCAGTAGCTAATCGCTCAACTGTTGCTCAACCGTACCGTCAATGTCCGCCATGAACCTGCCCTAATTAATGTTGGTCCTCTGGCGTATGTAGTTTATTACGCACTCATAAATCTGGCTTCACTGTAAATTGTTTTGTGGCTAAATTTATGGCTTTTCTTTTCAGGTTTGATCATTATTACAGTGTGTTAGTTAACATGTGTTTTTTTATATACACTAATATTATATATTAATTAGAAAAAGTTTGTTTCTTGTTCGTAGGAGGTAATCTCTCCGATTGCTAAAATTGTATCAGGCTATATTTTATGTACGAGGGCGAAGCCGCGGGCAAAAGCTAGTTTGATATTAAATAGTGCTTGACTGCGATCCTACCTCATGGTAAGCAATGATAGAATCGTTGATGGTGAATCGCACTAGTTTATTAAGAGCTTATTCACTCAAAACTTGAAAACAGGCAAATTGTTCCAGTCATTTGACGCGTATCCTTGTAAAGTATTATTAGCCATTTATATAATCCATTTAGAATTAGATTATCTGCTGCCTAGAAAATTGTCCCAAGAAATCATATTTATAATATTAACGTGATAAAATGAATTCAGCCCTCCAAGCCAAGTTACAACCGTTTCGTTTCGATTCACTTTTCGTCGATCGCCTCGAGCCGGCCACGCCTCCTATTCCTTTGTGCTGACCATGTGACAGAGTGTTGAGATGACGTCAGAACAAAGGAATCGGAGGCGTGGCCGACTCGAGGCGATCGATGAAAAAAGAATCGAAACGAAACGGTTGTAACTTGGCTAGGGGGGCTGAATTCAAATATTGTCGTGATGGCCCAGTGATTAAGACATCCGCCTCTCATGCATGAGGTTGCGGATACGAAACCGGGTATCAATGTAAATTTTTCAATTCATATGTACTTTTCTAAGTTTATCCAAGACAGTACTGCCACCCCGTGCCTCGGAATGCAGGTAAAGCCGTTGGTCCCGGTTGTCATTCGTAGATCATTAACAGTCGTTACAAGTAGGTAGAGAGACGCCAGAAAGTCTGACCATCAAGTCTATGCAAGGAGTATATAGTATTGTGTTGGCAAGCAACTGAGTTCTGAAAGTCTGACAATAATAATAATATTTCACAACTTTCACACAACGCCATCTAGTCCCAAACTAAGCAGAGCTTGTGCTATGAGTACTAGACAACTGATAAACATACTTATATTTTTCTAAATACATACATATTATAGTTAAAGTATAAGTGATGGCCGCCTCCTTTGCTATCATTGCTGCTTTGCAGAAGAAGGCGACCGCCCGCCACTCCTCCTCACTTCGGACCATGGCCTGTCCCAAGGCCCGACGCGAGAGATCGCTACCGCCGATCGCCCAGGGTTACGGCGTTGCTCTGCCCAGCGGGGCACACCTCTACCTTATGCTCCACCGTATCAAGTGTCCTCCGGGTGGTCCACACATTGGTGACACCAGGGCTTCTCTACTGTGTTGCTAGGGAGATGTTGATTTCAAATAAAAAAAGGATGTCACATTAAACACAAATAAAAAAAGAATTTTCATCGAGTTTAATATATGAGCAGCAATATCCTTTAGTCTGGTAATAAAACCATCAATCCTCAATGTAGGTAGGCGCCCCCATTACAATTACGTAAAGAGATTTGAGCCCACTCGTCGCCGACCTTAATCAGTGTACCAAAACAGCTTGGCAAGCACTTCGTTATTCCAGTCTAGACAGTGTCTGGATTATTCCTCCCAATCATAATCTGTTTGGTTTTACTCTTTTCTATAAAAGCTTATTATGTGGTATTTTAGGTTTTGTCCTTTTTAAGAGTTCTGTACCTGAAAAGGAAAAAAAATTGAACCCTTAGGATCACTGTGTTGTCTGTCCGTCTATCTGTCAAGAACCTTTATCTGGGGAACGCATGGAGATATCGAGTTGAAATTAAAACTATGTACTCAGTTTTGCGGTCCCTTGAAGCTGTGATAAAATCAAACGTCTAGATTAACGAAAAAAAAGATACGGCTGTTTATGTCGCAAAAAACGCATATTTCGACATTCTGAATGGAATCAAAATTCATAGAGTACTTCCCGTCTTTTAGCACAATATAGAAATAAATCTGAATACAGTAAATTTGTTGTTACGTCATGAAAACAGAATTTTTTTTAGCGATTCGAAAAAAACTTAGAAATTCCATTCGAGGTAATTAGGTAAGTTTGTACGGAACCCTCAGTACGAGTCTGACTCGCACTTACCTAGTTTTTTTTTTAGGTAGGATATCATTAAATAAATTCTCTCACTCTGGGTCGAGTGAAAGGGAGTATAGACTTCTACTGACTAAAACCTACCTTCTTTCTCGCGAAAATTCCACCACTGGGGGGGTCCAGAATCATGTACTGGATCCATGGTATTAGTTTGTGCGTCGATTTCAAAGAAGAGTGTCTTTATGATTGTATGATTTAGTTGCGTAATTTTAGTATGTATTTTAATTTTTCTAATCTGTAGGTATACTGTAAAAGCCCGAACTACGGTAAATCTTAAGTTTTACCAATAAATCTTAAGTTTTACTAATAAATCTTAAGTTTTACCAATAAATCTTAAGTTTTACCAATAAATCTTAAGATTTACCGACTTGCGTTATGAGTTGCGTTTTTAGGTTTTCAAAAGTGCAGGTGCAGGGACACTTTGGGTACTCTAATAAGTGGACATCGGCTGGTCAGGAGCACCGCAATAAATTCCGCAATAAACTCAATTTTGCAAATGCTCTAAATAAAGGAACGAGACTTTTCAAACTCTTACCATAACTAAGAGGTTACTAAATCTAAGGTTTTGCCAGTAAATCTTAGGATTTACTGTAGTTCAGGCTTTTAGAGTAATACATAATACACACACTGTCTACATATAATAATAATAATAATAATATTCCACAACTGTCACACAACGCCGTCTAGTCCCAAGCTAAGCAGAGCTTGTGTTATGGATACTAGACAACTGATAAACATACTTATATATTTCTAAATACATACATATTATAGATAAATTACACCCAGACATAGAACAAATGATCGTGCTCATCACACAAACATTTGTCCTGGGTGGGAATCGAACCCACGACCTCCGGCATAGCAGTCAGGGTCACTAACCACTAGACCAACAGGCCAGTAAAATATGTCACAGTTCTGCTGGAAGAAATTTCTTTTGAAATCAGCAGCGCCTTTATACCCTCGCTATCTGTATTGTAAAATGCTTTTAAGTGTTTGTGTGTGAACGTAAATAAAAAAATATTTCCAAGTAAATTCCGATACAAGTCAACCTTTGTTACTAACGATAAAAGGCGAGGTACACACTATTATGTTATGCTTTTATCGTGATCAAAGTCCCACCAAATAGCTACAGATCAAAGTCTCACTAATGGAACGCTTACTATGCTACAACTCCAGGAGATGTCTTCAGGGAAACGGTTGGAGAATTACTAATACCCTTGGTTAAACTAATTAATACCGACAGAAGGCGAAAACCAAAGTTCTTGGGAATTTGTAACTAGGTTCACAGTCCATTGTGCTACATTATTTATGTATAATACTCCTATTTTAATTGTTATAAGCACCAACGTTTTAATTACATACAATTTCTGCACAGGACCGGTCATTATGGCGACAATTGGGGAAGGCTTATATCCAACAGTGGACGGCTCTTTCGGCTGAAATGATGATAATGATTATTATGACAAATATTTTGATATAAACATAGCCTCAAGTCGACCTCTGATCGAATTTCCTGCTTAAAGGGATCCATTTATGAAGGCTTGTAATTAAGTAAGCCTTCCTAAAATAAAAATAAAAACATCTTTCTCAGTAAACGAAACTTATTACTTGAGTAATTAGAACCATTAAGGTCAAAGTGCCAGGGTAGACCGCAAAAACGTACTTCCATTTTATACAAGAGCTGCTCGCATATACTTTGTATTGCTATTTTAAATCTGCGTTTACTGTATAAACACGAATTTCGTGTAGGTACAGTTCCTGTATAGTTTATAACGTGCCCGTGCGTGTCCTGGTTTCAAACTACATAAACTAAAACACCCACGCCTGACAAGAGTTGAGATATAGTTTAATAAAATCGTTTATTCATACATGGAATGATGTTTAAATATTATTAGTGTAGGATTAGATAAATAACAATTGCTTTTAACCTAAACCAAATGATTCACTAACAATAGAGGGGATATTGCGCTTTGCGGTTGCTTCCGCGGCACGCTCGCTCTGCTCGTTCGCCTTGCGCTTTAATGCTCACTGCTCTAACCTAACCTGACCCACAGCACGCTTCGCTCGCTCGTCATCGCGCTTTAAAGGGCCCCATACACGGTACGGTTTATCTGTACGATCCGTCGCATCAGACCGATTGTAACGATTAATCGATAGTGTATATCAAGATCGTCAACGATTTAATTCATCAAAGGCGATATTGGAAATCATAACAAAAACCCATGTAATCATGAATATCGTAACGATGAATCGACAGCTATGGCTGTTTACGATCAACGATTCGATTGTGTCTCACTCTGACGCCGGTCGCCGCACGCATTGCACGCCTTGGCTAGCGCGTTACGTACTCGTACCTACCTACACTCCCGGTGGGATCTCATGGTGGAATGGTGACAGCGACTGGCGCAACCCAGTGCTGGGCACGCCACAATGATGGCAGCAAGTCCCCTCTTTGAGGAGTAGTTGGAAAGACAACATGGCGTGTTTACCTTCCGCATGACGCAGGTCCTCACCGGACGTGGTAAGTTCTGGAGGTTCCTGCACCGGATTCGTGCGGAAGAAACGCCTGGGTGCCACCATTGTGTGGACCGCCCGGAGGGCACGGTGGAGGTGTGCCGTAGTCCGTATGCGTAGAAAGCATCGAAGTATACGCGAGTATTGACGTACTAGTTTTGTATAGATTGGAAGACTTTAGTAAAAGAGTGATTTCCTATCATTACGCGATTAGTTTAATACCCTTGCGTTCTGGCCTTGTATAGAATGAAAATACGCACCGCGAAATTCAATTTTACTTAAGTTGTTTGTATTTTAAAGGTCAGTCGAGTCGTATGTCGAGTTGTATGTTAATTAAAATATATTTGGCAACCGTAACACGTACATATTAGCATAGCATAGTCGGCCTTTTTTAACGTTCCCACTGTTGGGACTCAGGCCTCCTCTCTAGGAGAGGGAATGGGCCGTAATCCACCACGCGGGCCCAGTGCGGGTTGGTGAATGTCACATGTCTTTGAATTTTTGGTTCTAGGACATGCCGGTTTCCTCACGATGTTTTCCTTCACCGTTTTGAGAGCGGTGGTGATGAAATAAATTACACAAAGTAATGCGCCTGGCTGGGTTTGAACCCGCGACCTACAACTCGTAAGTCGGGGCCGTTACCACTCGGCCACCACTGCTCTCAACATATTAACATCGTCGTACATATTAACGGAATTCTTATTATTAAAATCTAATCAATGCAGGCGTAATTAGGAATTATAAGTATTAAGAAATTAAGCACGTCACGAATCAATCATTTTCCTCTTAAAACAGGCCAAAGGTTGATTTCGATTAGCATAATGCTCGAAAAATAAACACGTGCCTTTATGAAGTAACCAGACGTTCTAACGTGAGATCTTTGTCATGGAGGCACGTGTCAAATATAGTTCAAGCATGTGTCATTAGCTTAATGTGAAACAAATTGAGGATTTTGCCATCTTTGTGTCATGTTTGCAAAAAGGATTTTGGCTTGAGAATGTTTCATGAATAATAATTTTCTACTAAATGACTTCTTAGATAGCTTTCATAACATTGATGTTTAATAGAATAAGTCTGTAATCATCTCAGCACCTCCAATAATAAATCACACTAATAATAATAATTCTCCAACTCCTCCCTACTTCATCACCCCGTCAGAATATCTCCTGAACGGACGCGAATTGCAGTGGCCAATCTGGAAATCTCTTAACCGATACGGAGCCAAGTTGGCCTCTGTAAAAACAATCTGGTCAAATGGGGCTTCCTCGACCCATCTCTAACATAGTGCCTGTGTGAAGCCGCTGCTGCTGTCCATCCTGCACAACCACCTGCAGTTTTTAGGATACGAGGCCAATAACAAACTGTAATATTTGCCAAATACTGGTCTGAGGAAATTTTGTTTGAGTACATCGACAAGATAAAAGAAGAAGAAGATGTAATTTCCCTCCCGGTCGAATTTCGATCACGGTGGCCAATTCCAACAGAGATTAGTCAAGTACGTAGAAGATATTATAGTGCACAAGTGTGTGTGCAGACACAGATGTACTCTCAGTTCCTTTACTGTCATAGTCATATGGGATGGCAATCCAACACCAACGGAGAGTGATCTAGGGAGAGGGCACGGGGATGACACACTATCAACTTTCAAACTCCGGGCTCATCATCATCATCATCATCATTTCAGCTGATAGACGTCCACTGCTAGACATAGGCCTCTCCCAAATGTCACCCCAATGAACGGTCCTGTGCGTCTCGCATCCATCGGATTCTCACAACCTTGACCAGGTCATCGGTCCACCTTGTAAGGGGGCACTAAGGGTTTCGTACAAACAGTTCAATTCCCGAATTGAGTTACGAAGATTTTTTCGAATAACTACAAATTTACAGTTTGCAGAATTTTTCCAATATTTGTGCTATGAGACCTTGCTTCATGCCAAATTTCAGGATTCTATGACAACGGGAAGTACAATAAATTTTGATTCCCTTGAGAGTGTCGAATACACTTTTTTTACGACATAAACTGCTGTAACTTTTCTTTTTTTTCGTTAACTTAGAAGTTTGATTTTTACAAAGCTTTCAGGGACCACAGACTTGAGTATAAGGTTTTAATTTTAACTCAATACTTGCACGCGTTCTCGAGATAAAGGGTCTTTACAGACAGATGGACAACAAAGTGATCCTATAAGGGTTCCGATTTTTCGAAAAAACGGAACCCAAAAAAAAACTGGTATCGGGCGTATAAAACGCTAGTTACGACACTAGCTGCCTATACATAGACTATACTTGTATACGTAGAGTTGTTTGTAGAACTAAGTACGTTGTCACCGCTGGGAACACGTTCGTTCGTTTATTAAGTTTAAAGACCGCAGTGCACTCTTGGGACAGTTTATTCACGCCCACCAACAGCATGTTTATATACGATAGTATACATAATTGTAAGTGGTTATAATCGAACACTATGTATTTTTTTTTTGTAGGTTGGAAAATCATCTTATGACAAATCTCGCTCTTGGGCGGAGCGGGAGATAGTGTCAGACTTTTACTGATTAAAAACCCACTCCCGTTCCTTCTTTGCCTTCGTCCCAGGGTCCGGGTTTCGTTTTCACACTACCCATGGCCCCAGTAGGCTTCGACCCTGCTGGGCCCCTACGATTTACTGACATCTCCCTGAGGCGCTCGTGAAACAATACGCGCCGTCGACGACTTGGGCTTGGTCCGGACGGTTACCGAACGGTTGGACGGCGGGCCACCCACTGCCCGCCGTCCGCAAGCCCGGAACACTATGTATAATAATATGTGCCATACATGTTGTTCGGAAATAGTTTTCAATGCATATAAAAATCTCGTGTCACAGTATTTACTATCCAAATATACCAAAACTGCTTGATCGATTTTTATGATTTTTTTTAGCATATTTGGTAGGTTTGAGAATATCAAATATAGAATAAAGAACACTCATTCTTTTATTTATTCTTTATTGGACACCATGATAATTAACAAAATATGTGGATAACTGAGTTCATGTGCATAGGCGAGCTTAACTCTAAGTTTGAGTTTTCTTCCAGCAAACCATTCAGAGAGATCACAGATCACAGATTTTTCTTTGTGTTTTTTAATTTGTGGTACAATTTATTTTACAGCTACAATCATCATCTTCCTGCCCTTGTCCCGTGTTATTTGGGGTCGGCGCAACATGTTTTCTTCTTCTATTCTGCCCTGTCACTCGTCATACTATCACTACCTTCCTTTTCTTTCATTGTATGTACATTTTACAGCTACAATATACATATAAAAAAAAACAGTACAAAAAAGTTAACTATATTGCAGCCCACTACATTTTCCACTTTTTATGATATAAACTAGTGCTTGACCGCGATCATATCGATAAGCGAATTTTTTTGTACACAGGATGTAAAAAAAAAAACGGCCTCTCCATACAAGCTGTCCAATCAAGTTTATAATTTTGTATAGTGAGGCCGACATTTTTTTTGTTTCCTAAAAAAAATCTTGTGGAAGGTAGTTCAGTTTCGTCTACTGAGCAAGCCTTTCATGTTTGTGAAGACCTGTCCCATAGGCGTCCAGTACACGGTCATGCAAGCGTCAGTCAAAACCATCAATCATGAACAAAGTTCATTCATTATCAGTCAAGTTTCATTCATGATTGATGGTTTTGACTGACGCATGCATGACCGTGTACTGGACGCCTTACACCCTGTATATTTCTCCATACAAACTGTGGATCCCCGTATCAGCACTAGGTGTCTAACACCCAGAAAATGCTGAGGTGGCCATCATTTCGGTTCGGACACGCTCGGCGCATTCTGTACTTTTGTTCTTTTTTACTTGGTGTTTGTAACAGTTGTGCTGTGTTTTTCCCGAATAAAAGTATTTCTATTCTATTCATCCTTTTTGGGCGTGAATTATGAAAAATTCTCTCATATTCTTTGTGTACATCATAAAAGAAACCTCTAAAATCAAAATTTCAGCGTGTACAAAGGTTTGAGTTCGGCGTTGATGGTCAGTGAGTGAAGCAGGACTTTGCCGTTTATACGAATATATACAGAAGATAAATAATACGATGTTTCCTAAATCATGGTTATCGATAAATTGAGTTTCTTACAGTGGACTAAAACCTGATGGACCCGGGAACGAGTGTCGTTTGCACGTTGTGGAGATATGAGTCCAAATTAAAATAGTTGGGACAGCGCCAGGTTTCAATTCGCTTTTGGATTGAAAATTATCTACAGTTGCTGCCATTTTATGACGTTATTTTACCGCGTTTGGTTCAAAGAGATGTTCAAATGGCATGTGGGATTTTTATTAACGATAATGCAGCTTTATGGATACTGATGACTGGCGAGCCGGGAAAGTAGCAAATTCGGTTGGCGGCTATAACATGTACCTAATTTTGTAAGTAATGGACTCATAAATATATTAAAAGAATGAGAGAATACACGGAAATTCTCTCAAACTTTTAGAATACATACCTACATGATGACACAAAAATACAGCCTAAAACTGCGAAGAATATTTCCAAAAGTCTCTCAGAAATGGAAAAGAAAATTTAAGTACTCCTCTCATCAGACTTAAAATGGAAAGAAATAACCATCTTGGTTAAATGAAAAGATGTGGAAATTGAGAATCATATACCTATATTTATTTCTTATTTGGCAAATAACTAGATGGACCATATAAGCGATACGGTGGACAGGACCCAGTGGCAAGAGACGACAAGGGAGACCTAAGAAACGATGAACAGATAATAATATCTTTATAATAATATCTTTATTCATCAAAACATTGTAGTACATTATGACAATTTACAGACTCGATTACAGTGTACAAAGACTACTACAAATTGGTGGGTGAGGTGCTGTATTCCTAGCTAGGTTGATATATGTACTGTATTTTAATCACAAATAATATACAAGATTCACAAGATTTTATTTTAAAGAAAGGATACGTGATAAAATTTATAAATGCACAATAAACGTATACAAAGAAAAGTTCTTTACCTCCCGTGCTAGTCAAGGACTGTGTTACGGCAAGGTAAGATTCTCGCTCATGGAATAATGGTCATAATGTAAACACGTTAAGACACTTTTTAACAATTACACTTGTTTTGCTGTGAATCATAGATGAAGATAACGAGTTACGTAGTTAGCGTAAACAAGATGATATAGTATAACGGCAAAAACGGGACAAGAATGGATAAAAAAAACGTTGCACATAGACAAAACTGGAAAAGGCTGGAGGAGGCCTGAACCCAAGAAGGGGTTCCTATCCGCATTAACAACTAGATTAAATTAAGAAAAAAACAAGTTATTGCAAACAAAAAAAATGTTTTATAGTTACGAGTAGCAAGAATAAGAAATAAAAGGATTTGTTATGATTATTATTATGGACCGCTACTTTACATACATTTTAAATAAATAAATATATGCACCTAGTAGAAATCAGTAAATCTCAGGTACTTTTTACTCAAATCTTCTTTTCCGACTTTCAGTCGAAGTCGAAAAACAGCTTTATTCGATCCTACCGACTAAACCAGATTTTTTTTTCAATAACATTTTGCCCTTCATAATGTGTCACTGTAAAACGCGGCCAACATGTTCACCTGGAGTGGCTTTCAAAGCAAGAGTGAACGGGAAACTTACCCATTGCTTTCCATCAGACATGGTCGAGGTCAAGTGCGGGCTCATTGTGAAGTAAAAAACATTTTCCTATACCGAAAAAACCGGCTAAGTGCAAGTCTGACTCGCGCACCGAAGGTTCCGCACAAACTTAGTTCAATTCTCGAATTAAGTTCCGATGATTTTTCCTAATCGCAAAAAATATCTTTTTGTGACTTAACTGCAAATTTTCAGTTTTCAGACTCTTTAGCAAGGTCTCATAGCATAAGTATATTATGCTATGAGACCTTGCTTCTTGCCAAATTTCAGGATTCTAGGTCAACAGGAAGTACCTTTAGATAGGTTTTGATTTCCCAACAAGTGTAAAAATATGCGCATAAACGGAGCCTAAACCTATCTTTAGATTGCATTCACTTATTGACTTGAAGTTTGTTTTATTTACTGCTACTTGAGGTAGCACACCTGAGTATGTATTTGATATTAATTTTGGCTTCATACTTCTACGCGGTTCTGACAAAAAAACAGATTAACAGACGGACATCAAAGTGATTCTATAAGGGTTCCGTTTTTGCTGACTTGACTACAGTATCCTAAAAACACTGAAAATACATAGTACTAGTCGGAAATCCCACAAAGTACGGGAAGGTAAAAAGGCCACGAAATCCGATTATGTCGATAACTACACTTGACTCGTGACCGCCGTGACTCGAAGGCGAGCCTCTGAACTTCGCCTTATTGATCGCTTCCCAAATCGTGCGTGTTCGGTCTTTAATATTTACACCTGATTGGGTTTTTATTCGTGAGTAGCCATGATTTTGTTTAAACAAACGGCCTTCAAATCGTCGAAGGACAATAATTGTTTAATTTGTAAAACAACTGGAGGGACAATGGTTGGTCTAGAATGCGAAAATAAGGATAGATTTTAGCCCAGTATATTCATTCGACAGTAAAAGGAAGTCTATTTGATCATTTTTACGGTTCTGTATTATTTATGTATTTATTATATTATTTATTGGACACCACATAAACAAAAATAAAGACAAACATAATTAAAAATCAGTGTACAATGGGCGGTCTTATCGCACAGGGCAATTTCCTGGGTTTCCTTTAATTTTCTGTACCTCTGCTAAAACGGATCCCTTAAAGGGGCATTTTGTTGTCCATCTGTCCGTCTGTCCATCTGTCCGTCTATCCGTCTGTCCGTCCGAACTTTGACATTTCATAATTTGCTCAAACATTAAAAAAAGTCAAAAAAGTGTAAAATAAAAGCCTTGCAAATTTAATCAAGATTCTAAATGACGACAATTTTTTTCAAAAACTTTCAAGGGTTTAAAAAAACACGTATTTCCTGAAACAAGTTTTGTAAAATATTCAAATAAATCACGGAATTACCGAATGTTAACAGAGTTTTCAGACGTTATCTCTCTTTTTTCGCGTTGCCTTTTCGTCAAACATCGCGTTGGCTTGCGTTAGATTAAGTAACAAGCTTTTAAACTGTGCTCGATGTTGACGATACGCGAGTGGAAAAGGACCCTCTTAAGCACATATAATGACACAAGCAAGAAAATCAAAACCTATGGAGTACTAATTTCCGTTGACCTAGAGTTCTAAAATTTGGCAAGAAGCAGGGTCTTACAGCACAAGTTAATTAAAAAGTCAAAATACTGTTTTGAAGTTACATCACAAACTAATTCGACTGGCTTGTTGGTCTAGTGGTTAGTGGCCCTGACTGCTATGCTGGAGGTCGTGGGTTCGATTCCCACCCAGGACAAATATTTGTGTGATGAGCACAATCATTTGTTCTGTGTCTGGGTGTAATTTATCTATAATATGTATGTATTTAGAAATATATAAGTATGTTTATCAGTTGTCTAGTACTCATAACACAAGCTCTGCTTAGCTTGAGACTAGACGGCGTTGTGTGATGGTTGTGGAATATAATTATTATTCCATTTATTAAATTTATGTACATACTATTTACATTTTTAAATATTTCTTAAAAAATAAAATAAAAAAAACATTTAAAAATATAAAAAATAGTAGCCCACCGGCATCGGGAGCAGGGTCCAAGCTACCGGTGGTCAGGGCTCCTGAGAGAGGAATCTCCTAACGATGCGCGCCGTATCCAGGAGTACTGCTTTCTGGATCAGGCCCTTGATCCAGCTGCCTAACGAGAGCCTCCTTAGATGTTGTTCGAGGCTCTTGGCTATTAAGCCATTGGCCGTTACGACTATCGGCACAATGATTGCTCTATCCACTTCCCACATGTCGACAACCTCGCGAACTAAGTCAAGATACTTAGTTTGCTTATCTTTCTCAGCTTTCACGAGGTTCTCGTCATGAGGGACCGCTATATCAACAATCATTGTGCGACGCTCTAGTCGATCTATCACCACTATATCAGGTTTATTGGCAACAATAGTCCTATCAGTGATGATAGATCGATCCCAATATAATGTGATATTGCCATTGTCGAGAACTGGGTCGGGCACATACCTATAGTACGGTACTTCTGATTCCACAAGATTGTATTTAAGAGCAAGTTGCTGGTGGATAATCCTGGCCACGAGGTTGTGTCTATGCAAATAGTCTCCGTTAGCTAGATGAGAACACCCAGAAATAATGTGTCGGATTGATTCCCCGGGCCGGTGGCATGCCCGACAGATGTCAACCGTACCGTCCTTCACAATGTATTTCCGGTAGTTGTTCGTCATCATAACTTCGTCCATAATCGCAAAGACAAAACCTTCGGTTTCCCCGAAGAGGTTACCGAAACGCAGCCAAGATACGGACGCTAACAAGTCTACATCGGGTCCATGTAAGGCCCGGTAAAAGCGTCCGTGAAGCTCCTTGCTCTGCCATACTTCCCTGCGGTCATTAGTATCCAGTACTATAGGTTTGCGCCAGTTCTCGTTGGCCAAGGAGAGCGGAGTGAGGCCCTTGTCCACCGCTGCCACATCTCGGTGCATACCCAGGTCGGTTTTTAGGAAGTATTCCCTGAGACTGTATACCTCGCGGTTGTGCAGGGTCTTAGCATTTAAGAAGCCACGACCCCCGCACTTCCGCGGGATATACAGTCTCATCACCGATGACCGTGGGTGATGCATCCGATTTGCGGTAAGTAGTGTGCGGACCCTCCTGTCCAGGGCGTCAAGTTCTGTCTGAGTCCATTTGAGTATGCCGAAAGAATACATCAATACCAGCATGACCCAACCGTTGAAAGCGCGCACCTTGTTTCCGCCTGATAAAAGACTATTCAGTACTTTATTCAGGCGGCCAAAGAAGCGCTCTTTCAACGCTTGTTTCATGTCCTCAGTATTGATGCCTAACGATTCCGACATACCCAAATACTTGTAAGTTTCGGTTGAACAGAGGGATCTAAGGTGTATGGAATCCGAGAGTTGAATTCCCACGGATTCCATAATCTCACCTCTCTTTACATGTATGACTGCACATTTGTCCACACCAAATTCCATCCTGATGGCACTACTGAAGGTATCAGTAACCTTCAGTAGCTCCACCAGTTGCAAGTTGTTGGGGGCAAAGAGTTTCAGATCATCCATGTAAAGAAGGTGAGATATGGCCTGACCGCCTCTTTTCAACCGGTAACCTAAGCCAGAGCCCTCCAGCAGTGTGCTGAGAGGGTTCAAGGCTAGGCAAAACCACAGTGGACTCAAACTGTCACCCTGGAATATGCCACGCTCAATCCTTATCGGTTCGCTGTTCTCCCGAATCTGTCGACATCCCGGATAGTGAAGGACTGTTCTCCACTGCCCCATACATGACATCAGGAAGGTGCGCAGAGTTGCATCAACTTTATACAGTTCTAGCACCCTCATGAGCCATGTATGAGGAACAGAGTCATAGGCCTTCTTATAATCTATCCAACATGCCGACAGATTCTTTCGAGAACGGCGAACCTGTTGGCTAATGGCCATATCGATGAGGAGCAGCTCCTTAGTACCGCGGGACCCGTTCCTACATCCATTCTGAGAGGCAGACATGATAGAATTTGTCTCAATATGACTATTGATTTTAGCTCTCAGAATAGATGTAAGAACTTTATAGACCGTCGGCAAACACGTGATCGGTCTATAATTTTTGGGTTCCGCAGTACTACCTGATTTATGGAGCAGGTGGGTTATTCCTGTCGTTAGAAACTGGGGCAGCGACCCTGACTCTAAGGCAGACTGGAACTGAGATGCCAAGCGAGCGTGCGACCTTTGAAACCATTTAAGCCAGAAATTGTGCAGCCCGTCTGGCCCAGGAGATTTCCAGTTAGGCAGTGGACGGACTGCACGGGCTACATCTTGGGGGCTGATGGTAATTGCCCCCATTTCTGGTAAAAGTTCGCATGCGCGCTCGACCTCTCGAATCCAGTCACCCTCGGTATGACTAACAGGCGCCGACCAAATGCTGCGCCAAAATGAACACATGGCGTCATCATCCGGCAGGCGCGTATCAGTCACACCTTGGTCCGGTCGCTCCCAATCCCTATAAACCCACCTTTCGTTGCTTTGGAATGTACGATTCTGAGTGTACCGCTCCACTCGCCGCTTGTACCGACGAATACGGTTTGCCCATGCGTAGATCTTCTGCTTCAGGAAGTCGATACGCTCTGTGACGCAGGACAGATAATCTGGAGGGCTAATATCAGTCCCCAAGAATGCTCGCCTCACAAAGCGCATCACCCTAGGGCGAGTGTTGCCCTCCCTGAAGCAGATAAGCTTACCGATGAGTGCTCTAGCCTCACTGATACGGCGCTCTATCCTGCACTGCCAAGCTGGTACAGCTGGTCGTGTAGCTCTGTCACAATTAAGAAATTTAACATGAGCTACACGACATGCCGCTACAGCCGCACAGTACAAGATCGAGTGGGTATCAGTGAGGTCTTTGCTGCTATCAAAACAATTTGATAGCTGCGAATCTAGAGCACACACCAGCGCTCTATTTCTCTTGTGCATGGGCAAACGAGGTAGACGAGGTCTAAACTCCGTCGGTGTGGAGCGGTACTCCCGAAATGCGTCCTCCAAAGCGCCCCTCAATCGTTCATTACATTGGGTACTCACAGATATAGCCGCGTCATCATCGGCGTCACCAACGTGGTCGGGTCGCGGTGAAGCAGTGGGTTGACGTTGCACCGCGGCCGGTGGTGTAGCAGGTGAAACACGGCTACTCTGTGATTCCAGGCGCAGTCTATCAAGTACAGCGTCATCCAACATACGATTACGCTGAATGACCCGCACCTGATCCGATAGTCGTTGGGCCGAAACGTTGACAGCTGGCTCAAGCACCTGAAACAGAGAGAGCATCCGACCACGATACGCAGTCAGGTTAATTCCCCCCTCTGTAGCCCCAAAGTATGAGCGCATGACATTTTCATTAATGGACGATGTCCATCGCATGCGCTGCACACTTCCACCGGCAGCGGGGACCCTATCAGAGGCCGGTGGGCCTCGGGGTCCCAAGCTGGCCGGAGGTCGGCCTCTTCCCCGTCGACGCGCAGGTGGTGGTGTCGTCGGCGGCGAGAAGTATTCGTCGCTCGAGCTCGACGCAACTGCAGCGACCGGAATCTCTGGACTCACGGTTGGAGCTGGTCCCGGCGGCTGCGAGGCGGAGCTGAGCGACGAACCCGAAGATGGTGTGTGTAGTTTTTGTGCTCGGCTTCTTGTCAGCATTCTTCCGATTCAGTTCATCGCCATTTCATTACATATTATTTTTGCTGGAGGCATCGTATATAGTTGGATGGTGATTTGATGTTTTTTCTTATTTTTTCTTGAGGGTTTTCCGGTGGTTTTGCATTATTATTATACAGTATTGAATTAAATGAAATGAAAAATTTTGGCGAGAAAATATTTGCTGTCAGTCAGTTTGACAGCCGAACCACAGATTATTATTATATTAATTATTATTATTATTATTAATTACTTTTTTACGATTCGGAAAAAGTTTCGAGACTCTATTCAGGAATCGAACTATTTACATAGGTAAGTTTGAATGGCACCCTCGGTGCGCACTTTTCGTAATTTTGCTTCAAATGTTTTACAAATCCGTTGAAGCAGAGCATACCTACTCCTGATACAGATGACTGTGATCTGTAACTCTTAACAATAATATTGTTGCCCCATCGCCGTATCTCTACGTTGACGTCATGGTAGGGCTTGCGCGCTCCAATAAATGGAGCGGTCTGTACCGGTAAAGTTTGCTTTGCCGTAATATACCTAGGGTCAGGGGCCAGACTAAGAGAGATACAATCCGCAGTGCAGTTTTGTGGCGAACTGTTGGGCATTAGCGACCCCACGGATCCGATCTCCCGCGAGAAATCTTGTTCCTCATCTCCGGCTTGCCTTTGTTGGCCGGCCGTAGTGAAAACTGTCGAGGAACGGAGCTCCCACCTCTCTCTTGCCTTTATTGGCTGGCTTGAGTGGAGATTCGCAAGAGCAAATGTGCTCAGGAGAAGGATGTATAATCCAGTAAGATGCTGGTGGGGATCTTGACCGTACTCCCGGGATTGTCTTGATAGCCGTGGTATACCTCTCAGTTACTCAAGCACCTCAGGATATGTTGCCTTCTTGTTGCTACGTCACTTCGTGCTAGCGACCGTTTTTGGGGCCCATTTATTGAGTGTGCAAGTCATCCCCTGTCTTTTTATCGATGGAAATTAATAACATTGTTCAGGCAGGGGCCATAGGCTTAACATAGTTCCTGGTAACCAGTCCACTTAGGACTACAAAAACCATAGCCCTATATCTTAGTTTTCCATATTTCGCAATAGATTCTCATTAACCGGGGGTTGTCCTTGGATGCACTAGCATAGCATACAGGGATAATCGCTGGTTGGTACCACGTTCCATTAAAAGCGTATAAGGGGCTTCTGCGAGTTAGTTTCGACTCCTCGTACGCCTTCAAAAGGTCCAGGACCCCAGGGTTCTGAGTTATATTAACTCATATTGTTGTAATCTCAATGACTGCTCAGTGGCGTAACTAGCCTTTTATACGCCTGGTGGCAGTTTCTGAAACTTCGCCCCTAACAAATTTCGGCCTGGTTATGTTAAATCAACCCGACGCAGGTCCTCACTGGACATAAGTGTTTCAGACCTGGCAGGAAAAAACGCTCAGGTGTCACCATGCACATGCACACCGACCACCTAGTAAACGGTGAAGCATATGGTGGAAGTTTACACCGCTAGGGTGGAGTGCTGCCATGTTCTCATGAAGGCGATCAACAGTGGCGACCTGAGCGTCCGGCCCTGGTTTGAGCGATGATACGGAGCGAGAGGGAATGGGAAACAGTAACCTACTTCGGATGATATAAATGATTCAAAACTTGTTCTTGGTTCGATCGTTTATGCGCATCAGGGTCTGTGCCCTGAACCTGGGCACCGCTAGCACCACCTTAGTTACGGCACTGTGAGTGCTTATTGTTGAGACCACTGCTCTCAACATCGACGCGCGCCGCCGCGCGCCGGCGGGAGTGAACGAGGGGAGCGGGTGCAGCAGGGAGTCAGCTGGCCGGCGACGGCCGCCCGGCTCGTCGCGCGCCTCACACTGCACGTCGACCAGCAGTCAGCTGTTGCACGCCTCCACGCACAGCCGCGCTAGCGCACTTCTTCTAAATTCATTTTCATATTCACGTAACTTTAACCGACCGTTGTAATTTCTTTTAATTTTATATCATTATACTTGTTATACAGTCCACTCATCTCTTTCATTTGGTCTACCACGATCTATCGTCGCGCACACTTATAAAAATGTATAAGGGAGAGTGGGGTAAACACGGACGGAAAAGTTTTAGGGTTTATATCTCGTAATTATTTTAAAAATCATTCGACTGTAATCGACTTGTTGGGCAACATTAATTTCAAGTATTTTTATTAATTTTTCGACCAACTTGGAGCAGTGGCCCCTAGGATCTCGCTTACGAGTTGTAGGTCGCGAGTTTAAAACCAGTCAGGCACATTACTTTGTGTAATTATTTCCTCACCACTGTTCTCAAAACATCGTGCGGACACTGGCATATCCTAGAACCAAAAATTTTAAGACATGTGACATTCTCCAATACGCACTGGGTCCGCGTGGGTACGGAGCATTCCCTCTCCTAGAGAGGAAGCCTGAGTCCCAGAAGCGGGAAAATTATAAATTTGATCATGCTTATGCGACCAACTTACATGATTTTGAGTTAATTCCTATCATAATTCAATAAAATATGTAATCTGTTACAACTATGATTTTAATTATCAATATCGGGTCTCTAGTGATTTTTATTCATAGTATTTTGCTAGAAAAGAGCTAATTAACTACTTAATTACTATTAATTAATTTAAGCGATAATCGCTAACTCATAAAAACATGACAAGCTATTGAAAAAAAAAATTGTGTATTTACATAATAGCAAAGTCATTTACGTAATTACTAGCTGACCCGGCAAATGTTATTCTGTCATATAAATAATAATCAAAGAAAAAATTAGGGGGTGAGGGTTGAAGGGTAAAAAATAGCCTAAGACCTATTTTTATGTTCTGTTTTGTCCGAAGTAAATGATTTTTTTTTTTATTCTCAGACATAACAAATATACACAAAAATTTCATAAAAATCGGTCAAGCCGTTTTGGAGGAGCTTGATAACAAATCTGTGAAATGAGATTTTTGTATAATATTAGATATAATTCATTAGTTATGGTTAGTGATAGCGTGACGAATGACAGGACATAATAAAACGACGACGACCCCAAACAAAACGGGACAAGGGCAGGCAGATGATGATGATTAGATATAATTCATTCCATTTCTAGTTTTTGCAATAGTACACACGGTGACTTTGATAGCGTAGCAGGGCACACTAACATGATAAATGTGTGCGTAAACGCTAGCGCGTGAAACACAACAGGTATTATCGTTGTGTGATACAAAGTAACTCGTTTCTACACTCACACTCTTGAAAAAAAAATAGTAGCCGTCTAAGTTACACGACTATGAAAATACAGCAAAAATTGGCTACTGTTATTAATGGCGCTGTGGCGCAATGCGTATGATACTTAACTGACGAGTAAGAGGTCCCAAGTTCGATTCCAATTATCTGTTATTTTCTTTTTGTTTTACTCTATGTTTTTTTTGAATAGTAATGTTATGGTTATTCTCGTAATAATTAAAATATTCGAAATATATTTTTGTAATTTTATACATATAAACTATGTATATTTACGAAATTAATTAACGAAATTTTTGTATATAACTTGTAATATAAATAATTTTATAATATATACATATATCATTTACGTAATATAACAATACGTTATTATTAATAGTTGACAATCCTTTCATTGTCAACTTTTATTTTTTATTTTCGCAAACATTCACTTATGAAATTATTATAGTTATTTAAATTAGCATCAAACACTTACACTTAATCTTTGGAAAGTAATTTTGATGATATGGGTAGGTAATCAGCAATAATGTTCACAATAATCAAGTAGCTGTGGGTATCAATACAAACAGAAGTAAAACCGAGCGTGCCATCCCACAATAATTCACCTATTCAAATAATATGTCTCCAGCTCAACTCGCAAACAAAATAAAACTCGTTTACTACTCGATATACACACACACATATTTGTATATGTGTTTGCTACAAAT
Source organism: Mythimna pallens (assembly GCA_961205895.1). NCBI lineage: Eukaryota > Metazoa > Arthropoda > Insecta > Lepidoptera > Noctuidae > Mythimna > Mythimna pallens. Next base: position 4,708,686 of record OY540845.1, on the reverse strand, counting down.
TAGATAAAAAAATTCGCTTCGTTCATTAGATGGAAAATTAGCACTGATTATCAAGTGCTTGCTTGCCGTTAAAGGTGTATCGAGTTCGATCCTAGCCATTGACAAAACATTATTTTCTATTTTATTGTAGTATTATCATTATACTACAATAAAATAGAAAATAATGTTCTGTTTATTAAAGCTAAAACTTAGAATATTTGCTTTAAAAACTAAGTGTATGAATATTATCATCTACCCACTTTATTAGTTATTTACTAAGAAATGAGTCGGATAATAAGTTAACCTGGCATAACGCTTTTGCCTATCACGATCGTGTGTTCTACAACTTACTCCGAGACAAAAAATAATTAATCGTTGTGGAAAGTGATACTTTTTACAAGTAATAATTAACATGTCTCATTTGTCTACACTTTTGAGGGCTGAGATAGTAGTATTATATAAACAAAATGTATCCATAAGTGAAATTTCGAGGAGACTAATGCTACCGATAAGTAACAAATCCAAACTTAACATAATGCGAAATAATTTAACATTGTTGATATTTGTTAGGTTTTAACGTAATTTTGTGATTGTTTACAGAGGAAAACTGTGCAGTTTTGGGTGCATAGATATACAGCTGAAGGGACAATCGATGCCAAACGTCCGGGTCCAAAAGCAATTGCATATACGGATGCCAACCCACTGCATCGAAATATTGTTGCTACGTATAGCGCTGACGGCTTTGCTACAACAAGAAACACTGCGATTATGCACGACGTGTCTATGACAATTGTTCGACGCCACTTACGAGCAGCAAAAATTAAATGTCGCAAGCCTGCGAAAAAAATTTTACTGGCGGCGTTGCATAAGGAAGAAAGGATGCGGTTTGCAAGAAAATTTATAGATTTTGATTGGTGCAATAACATAGTTATATTTAGTGATGAAAAGTGTTTTAAGTCAGATAAGGATGGGCGTAAAATATTATGGAGAAAAGATGGAGAACGTTACCATCAGAAAAATATTCTCCCATGCAGGTCTAGTGGTCGCATTACGTTAGGTTATTGGGGCTGGATGTCATCGATGGGTCCCGGTGAGTTAGTGGAGGTAGGGGGTCGCAATACCAGTCAAGGTTACTTGGACATCTTGCAAAATGTTATGTTGCCTACCGTGCGCGTGGCATACCCGGACGAGCATATTTACTTCGTGCACGATAACTGCTCGGTGCACCGCGCACGAATGGTGCAAGACTGGTTAAGTGTCCAAGAAAACTTGACTGTTATTGAATGGCCCTCTAAAAGTCCCGATTTGAACCCCATAGAAAATCTATGGGGTCACATGGTGCTCAACTGGGATTCATCTGATGTGAGATCTAAACGTAATTTAGATAATTTAGTGTCATCCATGTGGGAATCGTTTCGCGGCACTGACCTGTGTGAAAATTTGGTGGCTAGCATGAGAACGAGGTTACAAGAAGTAATCGACAATGAAGGTGCACCAATTAGATATTAATTTTGATTTAAATTGAATCCAATTATAAATATTTTTAAAAAGCTGTATTACTGTATGCTGTTTTTGTTGTTGTTGTTTTTATCATGTTATTGTTATTGAAATCAAGAGTTACGATACCTATCATAGTTCATTTTTTAAAACATGTTGATTGATATGTTATAAGTAAAAAAAAAAGACTAAGAAGTAAGCTGTAGGTAATTATACTGTTGTTGTTATTATGTGACATGATGTTATTGTTATTGAGATCAAGAGTTGCGATATCTATCATAATTCATTCTTGATAACATGTTGATTTATGTCACTAATAAAAAACTTAAAAAAGTGACGTCCATCCTTGTCTGACTTAGAATATTTTCACTTTATATATTGTATTAAAGATAATCATGAACAGATTCGTTAATTGTGACCATTCCGTTTAATGTATGTAATTAATAAGTTGTAATAAACATAGTTGGATCGTTATCGCAGTTTTCTTTGTCACAATATTTTCAAAATATTTTAATTACTATGAGAGTAACTATAACATTTCTATTAAAAAAAAAACAGGGGTAAATCAAAAAGAAAATAAAAACAAGCAAACTTTTTGTTACATCAGACGATTGGAATCGAACTTGGGACCTCTTACTCGTCAGTTAAGTATCATACGCATTGCGCCACAGCGCCATTAATAACAGTAGCCAATTTTTGCTGTATTTTCATAGTCGTGTAACTTAGACGGCTACTATTTTTTTTTTCAAGAGTGTGAGTGTAGAAACGAGTTACTTTGTATCACACAACGATAATACCTGTTGTGTTTCACGCGCTAGCGTTTACGCACACATTTATCATGTTAGTGTGCCCTGCTACGCTATCAAAGTCATCGTGTGTACCTATATAAACATGATTCAAATCTATATCATATAATATAACACGATTTATAACTCAAGAACGGCTGGACCGATTTTAATGATCGATGCTTTATTAGATTCGTTTAAGCTTCGTGTCCAGTCCGAATTGTAGAATAACTATTAAAATATCGGAAAGAATCACGTAAAAAAAAATACAATGGGTAGATCGTATTTTTTTTTATTCATCGAAAAATGACAGCAAACTGTCAAATACATTAGTTTCAATCATTCGGTCAATACATTAATTAACTATTAGGCGGTACGAAGTTCGCCGGGTCAGCTAGTTTAATATAATTAGCTATAACCTGGGGGTTTTTAAGTCAAGAGTGAATAGGTTACTTCTAGGCAAGATAGTGATAAAACGCGAGCCTATGCATAATAAAATAAATAAATAATAATGAATTAATAATTTATCCCTTCCCCACTCTCTCTAGATACCCGCTTAGGTTATTTGTAAGATTACAAATTATAGATAAACTCTAACCTTTTTCGGTTCAGTGGCTTATCTGTGTTTACAGATTACAAATGTTACGAAACTTTAGTAGACCGTAAAAATAAGATACTATAATTGGTTTTTGACTTTACCTGCTCTGTCTGTGCTGAATCTGAGGATCAGTTAAGTAGGAGATCAAGTAAAACCACTCAGTGTCACTGATTGGTTAGGAAGAAATTTGGCCGACTAGACAACTAGTCAGCGCTCAAATAGCCGACTAATTGCTATAATAAATATAATTAATTTAATTGGCAATAATTTATACATTTATAAGTCTTTACCTATGAAATTGCCGTTTTTTAAAACGGTTTGCTTTCAAGTGTTATATCTTTGGATTGACTTGGAATTATAAGTTCAACTAAACTTTATATTAAAGGTACGTTATTCCTTTTTCGAAATTAGGTATTTATAGGTTTCTTTGTGTTTTGTATTTTCTGTAATATTGCAGTACTTATAACCATGAAAGCTAATTTAAAATTCGTTAAAAAAAAACCTTAAAACTTATTACGTATAATGTATATAATGTGATTATATAGTTCGTTTTTTATATAAAAAAATAACACGGTTATTTAAATATATTTGAATTAGTTAAAGAAAATATCAATCTTACATTACGTAAAGCCTAAATATGTATACAAATGTTAATGACGATACGCTAGCTAGCTCTCTTCTAGCTTTGATTATGTGGAGGGTTTGCCTCGAGGGCTGTTTAAAACGTTAAGTGCTGGTTATCGTCAAAGTGACATGTTTTTTTGTGTGGCTTTGCAAATAGCAGAAAATAAAGCTATTAAATATTATGTACTAGCTTCTGCCAGCGCCTACGCCCGCGTAAAAGTAGGTTTTTCCGTACAAACTTCCAACCCCCGTTTTACCCACTTAGGGGTGGAGTTTCGTAAAATCCGTTCTTAGCGGACACCCTATAAGGAACCTACCTGTCAATTTTTAAGTTTTTAGGTGTTATAGTTTCTGAGATTTCGTGATTAATCAGTGAGTGGTATTTCGCTTTTATATACAGTGTGTCCCAGAAATCAACGTCAAGCCGAAAACGGGCAATAGGCCAAGTCGTGACATTTATTAGAAAAATATAAAAAAACATCTTAGTCATGTACTTTTCAAATTTTATGGATTCAAAAATAAATCTCAAAAAGTGACACCCTGTGATGATCTTTCAAGTCCTGTGACTACAAATATTAATTTTTCGTCAGTTTTTTTCTGTGACGTAACCATGAATAACCTTTCTGTAAATTGCAGTTAAAAGGTAAAACATAACTACCTCAGTTTTAAATAAAATGTTAGATTTTTGCCCAACATTGAATTCAAAATTATTACATCAACCAACTTTAACCGCGTGTAGTGTAAAAAAAATGTATTACACTATTTTGGCAAGTAACTTTAAAAGATGGCGCGTTTAGTCTGGATTCCAAAATGATATACCACTTACTAATTTACAACTCCTTAAATGAGGAAAAAAAAATTTTTGTTACTTTTAGATGCGTTTGAAATAAAATTCAGTTGTTGGATTTCTTTACTTATAATTTTTATTAAATCAGATTTACCATATTAAATGTTCGAACTGTTTGCCTTCAGCTGAAATGCAAGCTCTACATCTCTTTAAAAATGATCACGTAATAAGACGGGCATATCGTCTAGAGTTGACATATTCAGCGGATTCTGCAATTCTTTGACGCAGCTCGTCTAAATTTTATATTGGTTTAGAGTACACGATATCCTTTATCGTACCCCAGTAAAAAAAGTCTATGGGGTTTAAATCGGGTGAACGAGCAGGCCACGAAATTGTACCACCCCGCCCTATCCACCTATGGGCGATGGTGACGTAATAATTTTGAATTCAATGTTGGGCAAAAATCTAACATTTTATTTAAAACTGAGGTAGTTACGTTTTAACTTTTAGCTGTAATTTACAGAAGGGTTATTCATGGTTACGTCACAGAAAAAAAACTGACAAAAAGTTAATATTTGTAGTCACAGGACTTGAAAGACCATCACAGGGTGTCACTTTTTGAGATTTATTTTTGAATCCATAAATTTTGAAAAATACATGAGTAAGATGTTTTTTTATATTTTTCTAATAACTGTCACGACTTGGCCTATTGCCCGTTTTCGGCTTGACGTTGATTTCTGGGACACCTTGGATATAGATTTAATGTCTAGGGTCACTAGGGTGAAGCAAGTCAGGGCGTAGAAGCCTTTTACTGACTGAAATCCACTAGTCCTTCGCACTCCAGGGCCACGCTAACTCTTTCTAAAAACCCTGGAATCTAGATCAAGTCTCTGTTCAGTGAACCTGCTGTCAAATTTCATACTAATGAAGTATTTGCTGCTAATCAAAGTACTTGAGTGTAGACAACATAGTAAATTGAGTAGGCATCTCATTTGGTAACAAGTGTCAGAGGTATTTGGCGGTGGATTGAGTTCCGGCGGGATCTCATGGTGATTCCACCATCATGGCGGTGATTTCGCCATTCGGCGACAGCGACTGTCGCAACCCAGTGCTGGGCACGCTACAATTGTGGCTGGAAAGACAACACGGCGACCTAACCTACCACATAGTCCTCATGTCATGGTCCGCAGGTCCTCACCGGACATGGTAAGTTCGGGAGGTTTCTGCACCGGATTAGTGCGGAAGAAATACCCGGGTGTCACTATTGTGTGGACCGCCTGGAGGACACGGTGAAGCATACGATAGAGGTGTGGCCCGCCTGGGCAGAGCACCGCAGATTCCTCGTGGGGGTAATCGGCAGCAGCGATCTCTCGCTCCGGGCCTTAGTACACGCCATGGTCCGGAGCGAGGAGAAGTGGCAGGCGGTCGCTTTATTTCTACGAAGCAGTAATGCTAGCAAAGGAGGGAACGCCCCTCACGCCCCAGCCTTCGGGAATCTGATCCCGATTTCCAGCCACCGCAGGCGCGGGTTGGCGAGCAATAGGTAGCTTGCCGTCCGACCGTCCGGTAACCGCCCGGACCAAGCCCAAGCCGTCGACGGCGCGTAGTGTTTCACGCGCGCCTCAAGGAAATGTCAGCAAGCCGTAGGGCCCCAACAGGGTCGAAGCCTACTGGGGTTATGGGCGAAGTGAAAGAGACCCCCAGGGCCCTGAAACGAAGGCAAATAAGGAATAGGGGTGGATTTTAGTCAGTAAAAGTCTGACACGCTCTCTCACCAAAGAGGCATGTGGCGCATCTATTCTTTTAATCTAGGGGAAGCTAGAATAAAGAAAAGAAAACGCAATTTATTTACGTAAAAATTAAAAGCAAAAAAAAAAATTATGAGAAAGTAGTCTATTTTGCCCGTGTATGTTACTGATAAAAAAGACAACTATATTTTTCCACCAATATGGGACCAACATGATATTTCCACTACGTGCCATCAACTACTTACGAAAACTACTAATGTGGGCAGTGGTTTCCGCACTTACAAAAACTATATGAACGTTGTAAAAATATGATGAAAAAACATTTCCTTACGAAAAGAAATCGAGAAAATATCGCTGATTCAGCGACTGGCTTATCAAGATTTGCATAAAGGCAACCGACAACGAGAATACGAGAAAAGAGTCCCCTCTAGCTGAATTTAACGATACGACAGATAATAATAAGCGAATGAATAGTATTTTTTTATTTATTGCACCTGATGGTAAGCAGTGATGCAATCGATAATGGTGAGGCGCACTAGTGTTTTAAGAGCCTATTCACTCTAGCCTAGTAGACACCTAAATTATTTACCTGTAATTTAGCACTTAAAGCTGTTGGTCCTTTTTTTTTTAGGTGAGAAATCATTCAATGACATCTCCCGCCCTAGGGCCAGTCTTTTACTGACAGGCTAAAACTCACTCCTCTTCCTTCTTTGCCTTCGTTCCAGGGCCCCCGGGGTTCTCTTTCGCACCACCCATGGAAAGCTGTTGGTCCTGGTTGTCATTCGTACATCTTTGACAATCGTTACTGGTAGTCAGACGCCAGAAAGTCTGGCCATCAGTCTTTCCAAGGAGTATCGTTTTGCCCAGTGACTGTGTGACCTTGCAACTATGTGATTTGACCATTACATATTTACTGTATGGACTTTAAAACAGACTTTGACCCCTGAGTATGTTTCGGCGTTTCTTCTCAGGATAGTCAGCTAGGATCATCTAGTTTAAAATGATGAAAAAAAAAATTACGTGTCAAAGTGCTTTTTTTTTAAGCCTAATTGCAAAATATCATTTATAATTTACTGGGTTGTGGAGATCTGATAGTCAGTCGCTCCATGTTAAACACGGGTATTAAGCCGCATCCTGCTGACCTAGGCTGGAAGCCGATCTCAAGCAGTAGGGAAAAGGACAAAGCAGATGATAATAAATAGGATTGGGTAAATCCTATTCTTCATCATCATCTCTCTAGCAGCTTAGCAGATATTGTGGTTACATCATTATTTTCTATTGCCAGCACTTGGTTTATTATACAAACTAGTTTTTGCCAGCGGTTTCGCCCGCATAAAAATAGGTTTCTCCATACATACTTTAGAACCCCATTTCATCCCCTTAGGGGCTGTATTTTCAAAAATCCTCTCTTAGTGCTCACCTACGTCATAAAAGGAAACCTTGAGCAAAATTTCACGTTCTTAGTCCCAGTAGTTTCGGCTGTGTATTGACATGTCAGTCAGTCAGTTTCTCCTTTTATATATACAGATAACTAGCATCCCGCCCCAGCTTCGCACGGATGTTACAAATGATTTCAATTCTCGGCTTTTCGCTACTACAATATGCATGTGCACTTAAATCTTCCCTCTGTCTCTGAACAAAACCACATGAAAATCCATTCAGTAGTTTTTGAGTTACTCGCGAATAGCTGAAAGACTGACTCAGCGGAGGACTTTTATATTGTGTCCTAATTTTGGTATTATGTAATATTGTAATAGAAACCGTATTATGTTGATATCTGGACACAATACTTTACTTAAAAATACCACCAGTTTTTAGAGAGTAAATTAATCGATCGTTTATAATTGTATAGAACCTCTTTAGTAAGTTTGACCTACTTAAAATAAATTCTTTATGGCAAGTTATTTTTAATTGATTTTTCCATAGACAATCCTTTTTTTATACCAGCCCTTTGTCCGTTATTCATTAAAATAGAAATCTTTAAATGTAAAAGGCTTTATCCTAAAAAAAGTCGGGTACAATTCGAAAAACTCCTCTCACACGTTTCATCAATCATCATTCAGTCCCGCTGACGCTCTCAAGCCACAGATAATATAGGATAAGGCAAGTTCTCACCGTAGGCTGCATACTGGCAATCGGCCAGCTGTTTCAAGCGTACGCCGCTATTTATACGCCCAGGATATCGATTTTCCCCGGAACCGTTGCGTAATACACCACACAGCCAAAACGCTTGCCGCCTCTGACTGTTACACTCATAAAACGCACATTTTACTTTAAAACTGATAAAAACAACTTAGTTAGATTTATTTCTAAATAATAAAAAATAATCACTGAAGCTGAATGCGTTATCACTCTCGCCAAAAAAAAATGTAAGTGTCAAATTTCAAAAATGGAAGGCGGGAATTGACAGTGGGTATTTTTTCTTTATTATTTCTTGGTGGCAGTGAGCCTGTGATTCCGTTGTGGTGCAGGCTGAGCGCAGGTTTGATACAACCGTGCTCAGTGGCGCCCCCGAGCGAACTGCCGGTGCCACGGGGCGACTGCGCGATCCACACATACAAATAAAGTCGCTACATTGTGATAATGTTTAACCTTTATGACTACAACGATAAAGTTGAAATTCACTTGAGTGCGGTGTAAAATTGAGGGCGAAATTAATGTTCAGTGGCTATCACTCTTATAATTTTACAAATAAGGTTAGTTTTTGTTAGATGTAGTGTTCAAAGCTTTTGTGTTCTAGATAAGCATTGTTTCAGCATTGACGGAAGAACAGACATGATGGCGCCTATTTTTCATTCATTTGTCAAAACATTTGATTTAATGTATTCATCGCCGTTCTGCTTGCTTTTGTTTAGTTCCATATTCTTGTTGTTAATGTTTTCAAAGACCTTTGGGATGCTATCTTAAAAATGTAAACCAAGATCTAGCTTAATTTAATAGGTTTAAAAATCAGAGGGCTGGCTTGTTCTTTGCCCAAAGTAGCATTGCTACTCAACCTGGTAATACTGCTAGTCTTCTAGGCATATTTCTGGACGACAGCAATGTGGAGGAGTACTATGATGCCTGATTGTATTTTCTACTTTTGTGTTATACACCACTAGTTTTTAATCAGTACAAATACTTAAAGGACTTATTAGAAAAAGTCTTGCTATTATTTAAGTAAAGTCTCAATAAATAATATTCATAAACAGAAAAGTTATTATCGTTTGTTTATATCCCAAAATGTCACACAATTTATAGACATATTGTACAGGCAGATTATGAATGAAAAACAATAGAAAAACGTAGTATTTTCTAGTATTAGCAAATGTTATGCACAATTGATTCAATTATGAATTTACCAATTATGACCAATTTTCGTGGACAATTTTGGGATTTTGTTTTTTTTTTACTTTTGACTATATGATCAGTAACGGGTACAGATAGAGCCCAAGTTTTTTGAACTAGTTAAAAAATAGGGGTGTATACATAGTTAGCTTTAGTATCAATATTTCGTTATTTTTTTTTATTATTCAATATATTTATACTTTACACTCGTTACAACAAAACACTTGTCTGAAACCTTAAAAGGTTTATGAGACAAAGTGGAGATAGCAAGCTCACTCACAGCGTGTTACATTAAAATAATTAAGCTTACACTATAAATCTTAAGACGTGATATCACCAGTAATATAATATTTTTTCAGGGTAAATTTACATTTTTTATATGTACTGGTGACCCATCGACAATATATGATTGCACGGTTTTTGGAATTTCATTCAAGTTATCAGGTAATTATATATTCCGAAGATCTCATGTCATACACATTTACAGTTGTAGATAGTTCAGCTCTTTATTTACATAATATATTGTTAGACATCTTTACAAATAAAAATAAAACAAAAACTAGGGAAAGTAATTCTGTCTATCGGTCTGTTCGTTACGCTTTCACGTTTAAACTATTAAACCGATTTTTATGAAATTTGGTATGGAGTAAACTTTAATCCCTAGGATGGACATAAGCTACTTTTTATCTGTCTTCGACTTCGCCTTCGCAATAACCCACAATTATACTGATAAAGCCGCTGGCAGAAATTAGTACTAAATAAAAGATAACTGACAGAAAGAATAGTATTATTTTTTAACTTTGTTTTAGGGACTTTAATCTCAAAGAGCATGACAGTTGATAGCCCAATCGTAATTTAACCTAAGTTTACAATAACAACTTAACAATCAGCGCAATTGATTAAATGTTTTTACCAAGGTTGAGCTATCGACACATTGCAAGTGAAGTATTTGATATAAAAGTGTATTTTTCCTGAACAACAAATCATTATTATTATTATTACAACAAAATAACAACTAACAAACAACATTACAACAATGCGAATTTTCGCTTCAGTGACTAACGTTTGCTACGCTTTCGTAGATCCCCGTAGCATCGTAGGCCCAAAATCGTAGCGCAGCGTGCTACGAACTACGGTAACATTTAAAAGGGTTACGGCCTTGGAACGTAAAGGGAAACTGAAGGACACAGGTGGGTTTTAGACAGTGAAAGTCTGACACGCCCGCACGCTCCACCCTAGAGCGAGAGAAGTTAAATGATGATTTCCCTCCTCAAAAAAAACCTGCTACGGAGTGTATCTTATTCGTAGCATAGTTAAATCAATAAAATATAATAATTTTGCGGGCTATGGAGTCTGCATATATTTGAATGTTTCATTACACTTGAGGTGTAGATAAAAAACGAAATAAAAAATAAATAAAATATTAACAATTGATAATAAATAAAAAAACTAAAATCGAATGACAAAGAAAAAATAAGCACTGTGGGAGGCCAAAAATGCTCTTATCTCAGGTTATGCCACGATATTTAATAAAAAAATACGTAGATTTTTATATCCTGAGTTCGAATAAAAAATGGCTACCTACATAAGTTTTCTAATACAAGGATCAATTCTTATTTTAGTAGTCTTATAAGTATGATCATCTTACGCTTCCACCGGTCCACTCCACGAGGACACGGTGGTGATCCGAGGCACACCTCCACCGCATGCTCCACCGTCCATACGTTTTGGACCTTTTTTTTCGGATGGGGAAATCATGTAATTATATGCCCCGCTCTTGGGCGGAGCGGGAGATAGTGTAAGACTTTTACTGACTAAAACCCCACTCCTGTTCCTTCTTTGCCATTGTTCCAGGGCCCTGGGATCTCTTTCGCCTCACCCATGGCCCCAGTAGGCTTCGACCCTGCTGGGCCCCTACGTTACGTTTTGGAACAGAGTACACTTTTAAAATATAGTTTTTGTTGGGAAATCATAAAGTAACTCTTCCCACTCCTCCCCCCACTTTCTATTGGATCTCTATGGATCCCTATGGATCCAAGATAGATAAATAATTTCTCCGGGACTAACCGAGTTTCATTGCTTTGCCGATACTGTTTTTGTCACTAACGTTCATTGTCCAGGAATTATACTGGTTGGGAATTGTATGGCGGGCTCAGGTCGTCATTCTTATCTTCTGAAATCCACTCTTTTAGCTTCTTTGAGGGAGGAGTGTCAATCTTTTATTGACTAAAAAACTCAAACTTTATTCCTTTAGTTACTAACAAATAAAGTCCAACTAAATCACTCAATCTTTATTCACCCCGCATTCAACGTAAAGAGGAAAAATAGCTGTCATATTTCAAACCCTTCAATGAAATCCATGAAGCATTCAATATTTCTCATTTCCACTCCGCATATCATTCGATCCTCATTCTTTTGTTCATTCTATTCGATGATGATGGCCGTCGAAACGAACAATGCATTCATTCCTTTAGCAGTTCAGAGTTCGACACGACACTGACAGGACAGTGACGTCAGGAAATGCCAAGGTGGTCACCCTTTCGGTACGGGCATGCTCGACGCATTCTGAACTTTGAATGCGTCGTTTAGGGTTCCGTACCACAAAAGGAAAAAACGAAACCCTTATAGGATCACTTTGTTGTCCGTCTGTCTGTCTGTATGCCAAGACCTTCATCTCGGGAACGCGTGAAGGTATCGAAAATTAAAATTAAAACAATATACTCCGGTCTGCGGGCCCTTGAAGCTGTGAAAAAATTTAACTTCTAAATAACGAAAAAAAAAAGATACAAGTAAATTTCGACACTCTCAGGGGAATGAAAATTCATAGGATTTTTTCGAATTGACCCAGAATCTTGAAATTAACACAGATATAGCAATTAATCTGAAAACAGTAAATTTGTTGTTAATCACATTTTTTTTTTGCGATTCGGTAAAATCTTCGAGACTTCTTTCAGGAATTGAACTGTTTACCTTCTCGTAGGTAAGTTTGTACGGTCATCAACCTATTTATTGCCAATGTCATTAAAAACACGTTCAATGCTGAACGAGGTGTAATACGCCCCGCATGTCTCTTCCTTGCGGTGCGGCTAAGAAAAATATAGTCTTCTTTGCCGTGCGGAGGCCGTAACTTTAATTTGGTTTAATTTGGGAAAAAGATGAATATATATCTAAGATTATTAAAACCAGAAGTGCAGTTGTGTATTGTGGCGTCCATAGAGGCCAGACATATACTGCTAAGTTTTTGCAAACTGGCAGGATAGTTATACCTTTTAAGATTTACGGTTAAAAAGCATAGGTGTTAATTCATTAAACCCCAAGCGAACGCCAGCGTTCGCTCGCTCATTATCTTTCTATTGTGTCTCTAATTACGGTACTCAAAAGATCCACACCATTTAATTGAACAGGTACTCATTTTTGCTTTTGTTTTATGCAATAAATGTTTTTTAAGTTACCAAAATTATCAGTCTACTTCAACACGGGGTCTAAAAAGCCCCTTACCACCATAATAATAGTTCTCAAACGAGGTCTTAAACGCCCCGTACTGCAGGAATGAAAATAATGCAAAACTGAGTACGCTGTCAACGTGTTAAATAAAACAAACCAAATAAAAAATACAACCTCATCTGTAACCCACATTAGTAACTGGTTTCAGCTGAAACTCAATAGTATCAGCTTTCTTGCAAAAATACGAATAAATTCAACGTCGTACTTAATATTCTCTCGGGTCCTCTTCTAATTGAGTGCGAGTTTTCTTAAGGGCGGTTAGCTGGCTTCGTAGGGCTGGTTCCGACTTCACTCCGTTGAAGCTGAACTCATCACTTTAGCTTATGAAGATTTATGTATTGTGTTAAATTCGAGGCTCTGAATACAAAAAAAAAATATTAACACATTTTTGTTTTTATTTTTATCATCCAAAAATAGACTTCGTCCATTGCTGAATATAGGCCATTTTGTTTTTAGGGTTCTGTACCTCAAAAGGAAAAAACAGAACCCTTATAGGATCCACTTTTTTGTCCGTCTGTCTGTCTGTCTGTCAAGACCCTTTATCTCGGGAACGCGTGTAGGTATCGAGTTGAAATTTAAACGATATACTCAAGTCTGCGTTCCCTTGAAGCTGTAAAACAATCAAACTTTTGAGTACAACGGTAAACGGTCAAAAAGATACGGCCGTTTATGTCGCAAAATACGTATATTTCAGCACTCTCAAGGAAATAAAAATTCACCCGTTGATCTTGAAATTTGGCATGGAGCATGGTCACTTAATCACGAATATAGGAAAAAAATCTGGAAACTGTAAATTTGTAAATAAAAAAAAACTTTTGCGATTCGAAAAAATGTTCATAATTCAATTCGGGAATTGAACTGTTTTCATACGTAAGTTTGTACGGAAACCTCAGTGCGCGAGTCCGACTCGCACTTGCCCGGTTTCTTAAGATGGCAAGACATCCAATGACTTCACCTTCTCTAGTGTGGAGCGAGAAGGCGTGTCAGACACTGACTAAAACCACACCTAGGCCTGCCTTCTCTTGTACCAATTTCTACGCTCAGGCAACTTCATCCAGGATTTACTTGTCTTCTACACAAAAAAGCCTGAAATTCTCTGCCGGAGTCTGTGTTTCCTGATAGCTATAACCTAGGTCTTTAAGTCAAGAGTGAATACTTCTAGGCAAGCATGCTCCATCGCCAGCCACATCATCGCTTACCATCAGATGAGACCTCAACCTCTCAACTTTAGTTTGGTGTTCGTCTGAATTATTATTAAGTTCTCCTAATAATTTTATATTTTTCATAGTATTTATTACTTTATAATTTTAGCATATATATGTATTTTATTATTATCTATAACTAATTTTTTATCTTATTTTGTCTGTTTGAAGTATTTGTTATTTGTTTATTGTGCAAACCTACCACAGTGTTGTCTTTTTTAACCCAAAGGTTAACTGGTAGAGAATGCCTTGTTGCATAAGCCCGCCTATGTACCACTACTGTACGTGAAGTTTAAATAAATAAATAAATAATGGTCAAACACGAATCTATACATAATAAAAAAAACCTATAAGAAGCCTTATAGGTACCGTTTATGGGTCTCTGAAAGATTCTAATTAGATTTCAGATCTCCGAAACATTCAAGAATCTATTAACACAATGGACTTATACACCACTAGTTTTAAATCAGTACAAATACTTAAAGGGCTTATTAGAAAAGGTCTTGTTATTATATAAGGAAAGTCTCAATAAATAATATTCATAAACAGCAGAGTTATTAGCATTTGTTTATATCCCAAAATGACACTCAATTTATGGAAATAATGTACAGGCTATTGAATATGAATGAAAAACAAAGGAAAAACGCTGCACGTATTTTCTAGTAGCAATTGTTATGAATAATTCATTCAATTATGAATTTACCAATTATGACAAATTTTCCTGGACAATTTCGGTATTCGTTTTTTTTTTACTTTTGACTACTTAAATATGATCAGTAACGGATACGGATAGAGCCCAATTTTTTTTTGTACTAGTTAAAAAATAGGGGTGTATAAAATCTAGGTGCAGAAGCCATTACACATTCTTTATTAAGGCGAGGTTGCACTAACTTTGAACTTTTATAACCTCTGGAAATAATAAACAAAATAAAAGAAATAAAAAAAATATCTTAAAGTTGATCATATGACCGATCGGTAAAAATCAAAAAATGATATAAAATTAGATGACTCGATAAAAAAAAAATTACGAATCTGACCCTAACTTACGATTTCAAACGTGTATTTCTACGAGATTACGTCACGGAAATATTTGAAAGTTACACAAAATAATCAAGCTTGTTTTTTAAAAGGTTCTGGCAAAAACAGAAATCTTGAAAGGTAACTATATTTTTTTTTTTTAATAAATCGCTGTTACAGGGCCGCAAAATCGACATAGACACGGGCCCTACAAAATAATCTGTAACTGCAACCGGATCTTAAGAAGTACGAACTAAGAAATATTTAACACATTCATTCCTTACTTATTCGTTAGCGAAGTAGTGGCTGGTATTTTATATTTCAAAGCATTGTTTGTTATTACTTTGAACTGGCACGCTGCCAAACGACTGCTGCGGAATTTATTATATAACTTGGAAACTTGAAAATGCAATCCTTGAAGTATTATAGTTGTGTGTTTGCAGTGACGGATTAAGACTACTTGATGCCCTAAGCAATCTGCGCCTGTGGGCCCCCCTATTGGTGTGTCAACTAGAATCGGTCTTTAAACCTTTACCGCCTAAAACATTAGTTTTTTGTAAAATAAGGTGATGAGATGTAACGTACCTTAGAAGTGGAGTAGGTGCGACAACAATAAAAAACCAAAGCATAATTTATTTATTAGGGGTTAAAGTATGAAATTGCCGATTTGTACTGAAATGAAAAACATGAAAAAAAAAAGAATTTCAATTGAAATTCGTTTTTTTTTTTAATTAACATATTTATTTAATCAAAATAATTACCATTATTATCTATACATTGCTTCCATCTAATAGGAAGGTCATTTATGCCTTTGAGATAAAACTCTGGTGATCTATTCGACAAACTGTGTGAAAGCATTTTGTACTGCCTCCTGAGAAGAAAACTTTTTATTAAGTAGAAAATTGTCCAAATCACGAAAAAAAATTGGTAGTCCGGTCCGTCCGTCCGTAGAGCAAGTTCTGGCGAATAGAGAGGGTGACGAATGGTTTCCAATTGCAGTTCCTGTAGAGTTAATGGTTTCTCGTGTATGAGGTCTCGCGTTATCATGGAGCAATAATGGTGAAGATTGATTCATGAGTCGGGGTGTTTCACTGCTAGTTTTGCTATCATTGTTCGGAGTTTGGCACAGTAGACATCTGCCGTTATTGCTTGACCAGATCGGAGAAAGCTATAGTGAATAACACCATGCTGAGACTGCCAAACAGTTACCTTTACCTTTTTATTGGTAAGCTTTGCTTTAGGACACTGTTGAGGCGTTTGACTTGGGGTCAGTCATTGCATTTTTCGCTTACGGTTATCGTAAAGAATCCACTTTTTATCACATGTCACAATTCGATCCAATATTTCTTCATTTCTGTATCGATTCAACAAGACAACATAAGTTTCAACACATGGTTCTTTCTGCAGATCAGTCAAATCGTGAGGCACCCATTTTTCATATTTTTTTATTGTTGGTAAGGTAACATTAAACCATGCCACTAATTCCTGGGTAGTTTGGCTCGGATGGGCTTCCACTATCTCTTTCAATTCATTGTTATTCACCTGTGGTCTTCCACGTGGTACGTTCTTCAAATCAGAGTTTCCATCACGAACGCGTTTAAACCAAAATCGCAAGGTGCGTTCATCAGCAATCTCTTCTCCAAATACAACATTGATATTGCGAGCTGTTTCTGCCGCGTTAGTTCCGCGTCGGAACTCGTATTCAAAAATCACTCGAATTTTCGAAGTATCTATCTTTCTTGAAATGTCAATAATCGAATGTTGCAAATTTTTTAACTGACTACCAAAAAAGGAGGAGGTTATCAATTCAGTTTTTTTTTTTAAATTATGTTTGTTACCTCAGAACTCCGTCGTTTATGGACCGATTGGCAATTTTTTTTTCCCCTTAGAAGATATACTTCCAGATTGGTTCCATTTTTTTCAAAATCCAGTTTTAATGATGAATCCATGAGGAATCGAGGAAACTCCGTAAAATATTATAGGCAACCATATAGTTATTTTGGTATTTTCATCGAGGACATTAAGCAAACAGTCAAAAAGTAACATTTGATGAAGTGGAACTGATGAAGAAGATCAGAAATTTCCAACGGAACTTCATACTCAAATTGATATCACAATGAAGATAGTTAAGCGACTATGACAATACAAATAAATAAATGATTCTGAATAGTTACGTTGAAAATGGTATCAACAAAGTTAATTGATGATGATGGAGCCGGAAGGTAGGTACTGGAACTCCGTAATTAATCGATGTAACCTCGCCGTGTTTAGGTTTATTGGAATTGTCATGAGATGTACTTTGGCTATAAGATACCGAACTGATCTGATGATGGAGCCGGAAGGTAGAAGATAGATACAGAAACTTCATAATAAAACAATGTAACCTAGCAGTGTTAGGGTTAATTGGATTTGTCATGAGAATAGGCACTCTGGTTATAAGTGTATCGCAACTAAAAAGTGTGAAATAAAAAACTTAACATAAGAAACAAAAAATACCGAGAAACACCGACTTCCGAAATTAAAGTTATTTTGATTCTTTTAGTGTTTTTTTTTAGTGTAGTCGGTTATTATTTTATTTATTTTTTGTAAAAAGTTATTCTTAAAAGAAGAACTTCATAGGTACCTACTATGTGAAAAAAGTTTCACTCAAAAATTTCAAACCATGAAGGTTTTATGTCAATTCGAAGAACCTATTACAATAAAACGGCAATTTCATACTTTAACCCCTATTAATACGTATGCATAAAAACCGGCTGGCACAATTACTCAAAAAACAAAATATTTGATTGACACAGATTTGCGGGGGGGACCGCGGGGTAGGGGTGGTTTGTGATTGGCTGATCGCAATTCCGGTGCATTTGAATTGCCGAATGCATTAGCGGGCAGCGAGTGGGCAAGCGGGAGCGAGGTTATGACTCTAGGTCGGACTCTATGTCGACTTAAAACCCGTTAGTCCTAGAAACTTTTTTTGGTGTGGTTTTTGGTGACATGAGAGTGAGACGTGATGCCCTAAGGATGGATTTTTTTTTGTGCTTCTTCTGGTGCCCCCCCAGACGTGATGCCCTAGGCAATTGCTTAATTTGATTAAGGGTTAATCCGTCACTGTGTGTTTGTGACATGTTGGGAAATTCATTCAAGATGTTTTTATATAGAAACTAGCGGTAAATATTGTTCTGCCATTTAGGTTTGGAACAATTTACCTGCAGCGGTCTTCCCGACTCCCGTCCGGTTATAATTTAGGTGTCTTCAAGGCTAGAGTAAATAGGCTCTTAATAAACTAGTGCGATTCACCATCAACGATTACATCACTGCTTACCGTCAGGTGGGATCGCAGTCAAGCACTAGTTTATATCACAAAAAAATACATCAAAGCAAAAAATGGGCGGTGAGTATAAGAGGATAAAAACTAATCTACGACCTATTCTCAGACATACCAAATATCTTCAAAAATTTCATAAAATTCAGTCACGCCGTTTTGGAGGAGTTCGATAGCAAACACAGAAACGAGATTTTTATTTATTAGAACGAACAATATTTTAGTCTCCACAAAGTGGGGTACCTGAAGATGGACGACGCCGCCGAGGTCGACCTGGGAAGAGATGGCTAGACGACCTAAATGCCGACCACAAGGACTGGTTCGAGGTGGCTCAAGAAAAGAATACCTGGAAGAAGTTGGGGGAGGCCTTTAATAATAAATTTATTTCTCATCACAAATAGCCTTTGCCCAGCAGTGGGACAGTAGGCTAATAAAAAAAAAACGAACGTTGTTCTACCGTATCTATAAATTATTTATGTACGGATGGTCGATGGGGCCGAAAGGTTCTAGAGTGGCGACCGCGCACCGGAAAACGCAGCGTTGGAAGGCCTCCCACAAGGTGGACCGACAACCTGGTGAGAGTCGCAAGAGTGCGGTGGATGCGAGTCGCACAGTATCGGTCTTCGTTGTGGCGACGCTTAGGGGAGGCCTATGTCCAACAGTGGACGTCTTTTGACTAAAATGATGATGTAGATAGTGATATACTATTTTTCAAAGAATAAATTTAGGGGTAGGAGGGTAAAAAATAACCTACGACCTATTGTCATGTTTAGCAAAAATTTATATAAAAAAAAAATATAAAAATCGGTCAATCTGTTTCGGAAGAGATTGATAACGAACACTGTGACACGAGATTTTTATATGTATAGGTACTAGATTAGATTAGGTTAGTAAAAAAGGCATGATATTATCGGCGGTCCGTAAAATGTGTGTATTATAGACTAGCTTTTACCCGCGGCTTCACCCGGTTACATAAAATATAACATTCACACACAACACTCTATTTTTGTAACACCTATAATAAGCATCTTACCATGTATATTATTTATACATGTTTATGCAAATAAATAAATCTGAATCTGAATCGGGAATAAAGCAGCTTTCTATTGTAAAAAAAAAAAATAGTAATCGGACCAGTACTTTCAGAGTTTTGCTACAAACAAAAAAAACAAACTTTACCTCTTTATAATATTAGTGTAGATGATAACCACAAAAAGAATTAGCAGCAACATATACATCGGTTGTCATTTGTACTACTGCACTCTTACCAGCGAGAATTAAGTACTTTCTTACTTTAGATCTACGCTTTGGAATGTGCAATTAGCATCATTTTTTTTTCTGACTGACTGACTTCTTGACATTTCAAAAGTGCCTGGTTTATTTGAAATAAATGCTTTTGAATCTTTAAATCTTTCGCTATTTTACCGATCTATAAGTAAATTCACCTTCAATTTCTGAATTCACAAATTTAATTATTATCATCTTCCCGCCCTTATCCCAAACAAGGGCGGGAAGATATAGGTATCTATAGATAGATATTTTGTCAATATTTGTATCGCACGCCGAGGTCCGGACCTCACAGGGGGTGCCCTTAGCGTGTAGTCGCTTAGTTTTAAGTTTTTGTAAGCCTTGACTTTCATTTATTAAGGCCACCACAGGCTAGTTCAATTATGCAGACAAGAACTTCATAGGATGACCTACGAGAGGATACTCACAAAAAAATACAATGCATAACTGTAGTGGTCCTACTCCGTGAAAAAACCTGTCTATTACTGGTTTATTGAAGGAGAAATCTAGTACATTTTATTTTATTGAACTTGTAGCAACGCCATCTGTTAGAGGGTGCACACTGGCAGCGTTTCTTGTTTGTGAAGTTAAATTGCAAACATGAGGGATCTTTGGGTTGATTCGCTACTGCTTCAAAAGTCAGAGCATAGATGGCAGCACATGTATGGGGGATGATTCTACTGCGGGACTAGAATCCTGTGATTAATGTTGACTTTATTTATTTATTACTCAATGAATGTAGTACGTATATCTTTCGATATAGTCAACCGATTGCGATGAAACAAAGCCTAACTAATATATCAAGTTACACACAATTTTAATGTATAAAAGTTATCTACATCGATTTCATACATTTTACGTGATGCGTGCACAACTGAAAACTTCTACAGATTTATTATAATGTATAATCTAGCTGACCCGGTGAACTTTGTACCGCTTAAGAGTCATTGTGTGCAGCATCATAAATAATATTAAAAAACACAATGGAATACATAAATAAAATACAAATATTACCTACAATTGAGAAAGGAGTTAACGTTTATAATTTTATTAATTACTTTTTATAACATTTTCTAAATTCGAGAATCGAATCACCAATACTTAATTATTTAAGGCCTGCCACAATGTACATGCTTAGGTTTTTTTTTTTTAAGGGGTGAAAATCAAAAACCCACTCCTGTTCCCTCTTTGCCTTCATCCCGGAGCCCCGGGCTTCGCTTTCACACTACCCGTGGCCCCGGTAGGCTTCGACCCTGCTGGGCCCCTACGGTTTCGCTGACATCTCCCTGAGGCGCGTGTGGTGCTTAGGTGGAATGTGAAACGTTTCTTGGAACAATCGAGGACCCTGTCGGGCACTGCAAAGACATTACAAGGGATGAAGAATAGGTACTTACAAGCTAACTTATTATAAGTAAAATTTTATTTAACATTCATCACATT
This sequence comes from Mythimna pallens, assembly GCA_961205895.1. Taxonomy (NCBI): domain Eukaryota; kingdom Metazoa; phylum Arthropoda; class Insecta; order Lepidoptera; family Noctuidae; genus Mythimna; species Mythimna pallens. Next base: position 4,687,575 of record OY540845.1, on the reverse strand, counting down.
ATTCTTTTTTTATGGGTTAGTACATTTTAGAACCCTGGGGTTCTGGACCTTTGGAGGTGTACAAGAAGCCGAAACCAACTCGCAGAGATCCTTAGAAACTTTAATGGAATGTGGTACCAAATGACGATTATCCCTGTACGAGCAGCTATGCACCCAAAGAAAAATTAGTAATATTATTTAAAATTTAGTAAAACTTGCTAAAAATTGTTCCTAATCTATATGATAAGGAAATTTTTTTTTTCTCGAAATTAAGTATAGGTTTGCAAATATCTCGCGCTGAAACTGTTGACACATCTATTTAGGTTCTTCACTATTTATTTTGTGTAACTCAGTGCGGTGTATTTTTAGAAATTCTGAAAACTATAAAGAAAGAAAGAAATAAAAGAAAGAAAGAAAAACGTTTATTCGTTTAACGTTTACTTCTATAAAAAGTGTTGTTGTGATGGTGTTGTTGTAAGTACTCAGCTGTTATTTATTCCTACATTGTACGTATCTATAAGTGTCGAATAAAACAATAATAATCTAGGCTTCTTTTGAAATCAATTTATAATTTTTTATAAAACTAATCTAGTAAAGACCTCTGAAAATCTGCTATTTTGCATGAATTTTGACACTTCATCATATACATACTCAAAAATGAAAAAAGCCATAAAGTATAACAATAATAAACCTTGCAAATTTAATCAAGATTCTAAATGACGACATTTTTTTTCAAAAACTTTTAACGGTTTAAAACCGAATGCTAACAGAGTTTTTAGACGTTATCTCTTTTTTCGCGTTGCCTTTTCGTCAAACATCGCATTTGATTGCGTTAGATGAAGTAACAAGCATTTAAACCATGCTCGATGTTGACGATAGGCGAGTGAAAAAGGACCCTCTTAATTCCTTTTTCTTTTAGCTCTATCACATCAGTTATGTTAATAATAAAACTGTAGGGATAGCTTCAGTAAACTACTATAATTAATTCCTCTATTAATCTATGACAAGACTTTTATTCCCACATCGCGGTTAGCGCAACAATAGTCCGCGCGACGTAACCTTGTAGCGGGGTGACGATTTGATGTCAATACTTAAATGTATGGGAGTGGCGGAACAGATGTGCTGTGCTTTGGGGTAGTTATAGATTTAGTTTTCTATTTTAAGTGTCAGTAATTTGCGATTTGACATAATTTAAATTTGCTCGTAGGAGTCCAGTTCAACCAGCAGTGGTTTAACTGGATGAATATAAATAACAATTTAGAAAATATTCAATAATTTTTCGGTATTGTCCTGGAAAATTGTTTGAGTAAAATTAGACATTACTTAGGATTTATTTGCGCACTTTAAATATGTATATATTTGTAAACCACTCCAATTATATTTAAAATATGAAAATAACGTAAAACAAAAGGTTTTACGCTCGCAATTTCTGATACATAAAGTTCGGTTTCAAATCGTAACAAAATCAGAAATCCATACAGAATATTGGCTCAGCACACATTACAGCAAAAAGCTTCAACAAATAAACTGTACTAATAACTGTCTGTTACATTATCTGTGACACTTTTCACAACTTTCTTCGGTCTCAAGCTGAGCTGTCAATTAAAACGTTCAACGATTCGACACACACCACAGCCCCGTCACACGATTTACCAAAGTCAAAATTTCAATTACGCACTTACACCAATTTTGACATACCTTCAGTTTGACGGCTGGTCACTCGACTTTCAGCCTTACTGCCTAGTGTTAGAAACTATCAGTTTAATAAACCATTGTAGATAATGTACGTTGGTTGAAGTACTTAGTATAGATGACAATGTTGAAAGGATCATGAGTGCATTAGCCATTGTGCCGACACAAAGGGATATCTTCTATGATATACGTCAACGGCACTGAAGGGACTGCAAACTTATTGCAGCAAACAAATACACGAAAAAGAACTGTATATTGTTGTGATAAGAATTATGTGGTGAACATTTTTAAAGCTGGTAAATAATAAGAATGGTTTGTATAGATTTTTTTCTCGGTTTGTGTTCAGTAAATTGGGTTAAAACTTATATCTGACACTTCAATTGAAGAGTGTCGAGTATTTAGAGCTCATTGTTTGTAATCCGATTAGTAATGTTTGTTGTTTTGTTTAGCAACGAGTGCTTGACTTCGTTTGGGATCAACAGGTGTGACCATTGAATGGGATTGAACAGTATTTAGTTTTAATGGTTACAATATTTATTTAGTCTTCGTGAAAGTCAATCATTCAACCAGAAATGAACATTTAAAGGACAAACATAAAATGATGGTATATCTATTGGATTTGTGGCAAAAGTAAGTACATCTAGTTGCACTTTATCAGGATTTTTACAGTGATGAAAGTGCAATGACTTTCTTTCACACAATCATTCAAAACTTAAACCTTCTGAAAACATATAACCTGAAAGTGTATGTTGATAAGCGGAATAAACAATAATTCAGACTTGTTTATTTCATCTAACAACATAGACATCTTTGAATCGAAGTTATTATTTGCTTTTACCTAGTCTTTTACTTTGAAGTCAGCGATCTTGGCTGCAGTCATTATAATTTGGCCCGTGTCAAAGTCATTTTATATGATATTTTTTGCCTTGGAATGGCAGCTGTGCGTTGAAAATCCAATATTTCACATTGTATTATGTCTGTGGCCACATGTGACACTCGCCGACCATCGCTGCCGTCGGGAAGCTGGTATATGGCCAATTATGTGCTTTTAAAGGGCCATACTAACGGTAAACGTTTATGCGTATTAAAAACTTTTAAACATAATTGACCTTGAATTTCTTGAATTCTTTAAATTTATCTTTATAACTGAATTATTTTGAATATTTTCGAACTTCATGTCCCTACTATCGATTATACTCTTATTTTAAAATTCACCAAACAGAATTGCTGCGCTTTTGAGAGCTAAATTATTAAATCTTATTTTGCCTGAGATGCACTAGAAAAATGTAATCTCTAGGTGCCTTTTGATACTTAATGATAATCTTTGTTCTTAAGAGGATCCTTTTTCACTCGCCATCGAGTATGGTTTCTTCATCTAACGCAATCCAACGCGATGTTTGACGAAAAGGCAACGAGAAAAAAGAAATATAACGCCTAAAAACTCTGTTAGCATTCGGTAATTCCGTGATTTATTTACTCGAATATTTTACAAAACTTGTTCCAGGAAAAAGGTGTTTTTTTGTCGTCATTCAGAATATTAATTTAATAACTTTTTTTAATTTTTGATAAATTATGAAGTGTCAAAGTTCATACAAAATAGCAGATTTTCAGAGATCTTTACTTGGGCACGCCACAATTATGGCGGTAAGTCCCCTCTTTGAGGCGTGGTTGGAAAGACCTCACGGCGTCCTCACCTTCCGCATGACGCAGGTTCTCACCGAACATGGTAAGTTCGGAAAGTTCCTGCACCGGATTCGTGCGGAAGACACGCCCGGGTGTCGCCACTGTGTGGAGCGCTCGGAGGACACGGTGGAGCACACGGTGGAGGTGTGCCCCGCTTGGGCAGAGCAACGCCGTGTCCTCGTGGGGGCGATCGGCGGCGGTGATCTCTCGCGTCGGGCCTTGCTACAGGCCATGGTCCGTAGCGAGGAGGAGTGGCAGGCGGTCGCTTCCTTCTGCGAAGCAGTAATGCTAGCAAAGGAGGCGGCCGATCGCGTGAGGCAAGGGTCCTCACGCCTCAACCGCCGCCGGGATTCCGATCCCGATTTCCGGCTACCGTAGGCGCGGGCTTGCGGACGGCGAGCAATGGGTGGCTCGCCGTCCGATCGTCCGGTAACCATCCGGACCGAGCCTAAGTCGTCGACGGCGCGTATTGTTCCACGCGCGCCTCAGGGAGATGTCAGCAAATCGTAGGGGCCCAGCAGGGTCAAAGCCTACTGGGGCCATGGGTAGTGTGAAAGCGAAAAATAAAAGCCTAGATAATATCCACAAGACACTGTGTTTCCAAAATATCAAATAAAAATTTGTAATAATGTCATTATCGCGTAAGAGCGGTTGTATGAAAACAGTGAAAATGTATGTCGAGTTGGATACCCTTAATGCTAAAACTAAAAACCTTTAACAAATAATATTTAATAAGACGATTGACTGCCTCTATCGAAACCATATTACCTGAATAAAAATCATAAATAATTAATAATAATATCTTCTGTGCCAACTGGCAAAAGCGCCGCCGCATTCATCCTCAAACACAACATAGTACATAAGCAACAGAACAGATAACAAATGATTTGTATCCGCCATAGTCGCGGGGAAGTCGCGCGTGAATCGGCATGGGTTTGTGACAAGAGGGCTGACCGCATCGAGGGGACATTTGTTCTTGATTGACTGTGAGGGGAAAGTATAGAAATAAAATTTTGAAAGAAATTATAGAAAAGTGTCAATAGCCTAGGATGAAACTGAAGCATTTTACTGACATCTTTCCAGAAAAAGCTGTGTCTATGTCTATGAAAGAGACTGTGAAACTTCTGTTAATAACGGTTTCAGTTCACCGAGTATTGCCAGGTAGTCACCAAAAGTCTGACCTCACTAAAAAAGGCAACCAAGTCTCGATTTCACGTCGATGATCAAATTCGAAGCAATGATAGTACTGAAGAACCAAATTCATCTGATTTGATTATCTATTATTGTCTAGATAAAACATGGCTTTATTTGGAGTTTTATAATATAAAAAAATATTATCTAAAATCAAGCACCAGTTTGTGTTTGCGGAAAAACGGATGTATAGCCCAGTTTAAGAATGATAATCAATATCTTTCGTCGTCTAGACAGATTGATTACACATTCCCAACTTTATTGTGGTCTTCCAGTCGAACAGGATGTAGCTAAATGTCAGTATTTTACATGGAGGGACTACGTATCTGACCTCCACAACTCCACTGGGTTCAGAGTAGTAGGTTAGATACGCAGTCGAACTGGAATAAAATTCCCTGGTTTCTGATTATGCGTATAACGACAGACAGACAAAAGACAAAATAACAGCCGAGATCAATGGCTTAAAGTGAAAGTGGTCCCATCCACAGACCGACCTCAGTAACCTTAGAGATTGACCTATGCAACTGTGCTTCCGTAGTTATTAGCTCCAGTAACACCGTCAATTTAACAATGATATACGTACCTAGTTAAAAAACTGGTTCATAAAGGCAACGAAGCACAAACCATCTCATTGCATTGCATAAAACAATCAAACTCAAACTAATTTTAAATAGATTTATTATAGTTCATGATTTTCATAAGAACCGAACGTGTTCGTTACCTAATTTTTATAACACAAGAATACAACACCAAACCTCTTAACACAATCCACAAAAAAAAAAACTTGCTGTCATCAGTTTCATTCAAAATATTTCGCCACTTGCAAATCCGTTTTATCTCACCGAAGTCGGTTTGTTGAAAGCATTTAAACACGCATGGAATAAAGAGCCTTAACATTTAACAAACATACACGTCATCCAATAAAGGTATTGACTAACTATTACTGGATCCGACAAACGGTTGACGTTTTGAAGAAGCCGCTCGATCGCTGCGACAAAGTCACTGCGCTCCGCCCCCTAAATGTCATTCCATACAAGCGTATTGAGACACAATGACGTTTATTGTGTCAGTGTAGGATCTTGGTATGATTGTAAATTAAATTAGAAGTTGTCGGCCAGCTTGATGTGGCGAATTTTTGTTTGGTTTTTGTGTGACACTCTGGTTCAGGTGTGAAGATAAGTAGCTCAATGACGCGGAATGATGTTGCGTCTATTTATGGGCAAGATTTTTCGGTTGATTTTGGCGTTTTTGTTTAGGATTCGAAAGGCATTGAATTTTGAGGCATCATTATAACATTAGATCAAGTTTAACATACTAAGCTATGAAAATTAGAGTGTAATGTGCCTCTGCCTTAATATCCACTTCGTAAATACAAAAATATTGAATTTCATTTTATAGTACAATTATTGCTTTTCCTCAGTAGTAACTCTAAACCCCATGGTAAAGATATTATGAAAAATCTATCAGATTTCTCTAATTTCTTCAAAAATATGTCAAATTATTATAACTTCAAATCAAAGTTGGTCTATTCATCTAAATGATGATTAGACAAGAAATAAAGTCAATACCTATTTATTTGCTTGACATAGGTATATGATAGGGTACCAACATGGTGTTAATTACAAAATGTCGATTGACTAATGTATTGCCTTGCTGGACATACCAATATTATGCATCAAATATCGATTAAAAGATTTAAATTCATTGGGATTCCAGTTAATGCGATAAGTTCTCACTCATCCCTGTCTGGTGGTTTTATATCGGGCCTGTATTATTAGCCCGATTAACAACCAGATCTACTTATCTCTCTTTTTTTGATTCTTGAACTGATTCAGTCATTTCAGTAGGTACCCGCCCCACATACTCCACACAACATCTCCAACCCCGTCAAGTACCAAGCCGCCTCAATCACAATGATGGCCGCCGCTTCAAAGTCACCGCGGAGGGCGTGGCGGCGGCATCCTTTTGACATGACTGTCAACGATGTGTTTGAGTGTTTGTTTGTTTGTCGGCGTCAGCGCACCTTGTACAGATGCTGTTTGAGAAGGATTGAGAATCGTTCTTATAAATACAGTGACAGTTTGCGATAAAGTTATGTATGTCTGCTCTATATGTTTTGATGTAACACGAAAACAGTAACAAACCGCCATTTCGGCCTAAATCCATGGCATGTGCTTGAAACCTAGGCAGGTTTTAAATCTGTACCTATATACGTATATATATACCTAAGGAGAAACTGACTTACTGACATATCGAGGCATAGCCGAAACTACTGAGACTAGCCCCCTAGCCAAGTTACAGCCATTTCGTTTCGATTTTCTTTCGTCGATCGCCTCGAGTCGGCCACGCCTCCGATTCCTTTGTTCTGACGTCATCTCAACGCTCAGACACGTGGTCAGAATATAGGCATTGAAGCCGTGGCCGACTCGAGGCGATCGACGAAAGAGAATCGAAACGAAACGATCGTAACTTGGCTAGGCCTGTAGGAGTGTGAAATTTTGCATAAGGTTTCCTTTTATGAAGTAGTCGACCACTGAGACGGGATTTACCTAACCTAACCTTTTAGAGATTCGGGAATTGAACTGTTTTCATACGTTTGTACGGAACCCTCAGTGCGGTGCAACTTGCACTTGCCCGGTGGCAAATGCGAGTCGGACTCGCGCACTGAAGGTTTCAGGATTCTAGAACAACGGGAAGTACCCTAAGAATTTTGATTCCCTTAAGAATGTCGAAATATACGTTTTTTTGCGACATGCCTGTATCTTTTTTTTTCGTTAACTCAGAAGTTCGATTTCAGACAGCTTCAAGGGACTGTAGATCTAAGTAAATGGTTTTAATTTCAACTCGATACCTCCACGTGTTCAAGATAAAGGATAGACAAAAAAGACACACAGACAGACAACAAACTGGTCCTATAAGGGTTCCCTTTTTTCCTTTTGAAGTACAGAACCCCAAAAACACGTGGCCCCACACTAGGAATAACTCCTGTATCGTGTGAGTGTTCACAAATATGTAATCGAACATACACAAATTGCTTCAACTTTAGGTTTTTTAAACATTTCTATTTCAGAATTCACTAACAATCCCATTCGTAAGTTTGTCATGTATTTTCCTGCAGCTATAGAATTTGCAATAACTTTTGTGAACTCCTCCTTAATATTGTTGGTTGTGTTATTTGCACGTGGCACTGTATATTCTAGTGATCGATCATCTTCATCACGAGGCGAACAACCCTTTATTTATACATTTTTGATGTCAAATTAAGATGGATCGCTTTCAAATTGAAAAGATGCTTTGCTTGCTAACATCGCCTACGGAATTTGCCACCAGTGTTAACTAAAACAAGTATGTGCAAGAATGTGATTCAGGTACTTACTTTTTTTGGAAAGAAAGAAGGAAAGAAAAACAATTTATTTGCGGGAATGACTTATAGCCTACAAATAGAACGAAATGAATGAATGAATGAATAGAGGGAAATCTATAAATTACAACTTCTCCCGCTCTGGGTGGAGTGTAAGGGAGTGTTAGACTTTTATTGCCCCAATTCCACCTGTGTTCCTTCAGTTGCCCTTTGTGTTCCAGGGCCCTGGTAACTCTTTCGAATAATCTCGCAGCTCTGGTTCAAGTTATACGAGAGTTTAGACAGACGCTTTTTCAAGCACCATAAATGATAAATGATATTTATTTTGCAAATAGGTTTAAAAAAACACTTTTACACGTCAATTTTATTTTTCGTCATTTTAAACTCGATGAGGCCGGTATTTCCTAGGTGACTGAGAAGAAACACCGAAACAAACTCAGGGGTCAAAGTCTCTTTTAAAGGCCATACAGCAAACATGTAATGGTCAAATCTCATGAGAACCATGCAGATTTGTCTGAGATGGTCTTTTGAAGAAAAAACCATACAGATTTGAGTGGACCTGTCCAGTCAGTGCATAAAGAAACAGTTTAATGTGTTGGACATGATTAAGCTACTATAAAACGTTACGTTACAAAAATACATAAATCTATAAATACAAATCTTTTCTCTATATAATCGGCTAAGTGTTACTTCGGTAAAAAGAGTTTCGACCAAATAAAATGTCGGAATAAAGAAAAAACTGGGCAAATGCGAATCAGACTCGCACCCTGATGGTTCCGTACAAACTTACCTATGTAAACAGTTCAATTCCCGAATGGAGTCCTTTTTTTTTGTTTTGATGTATCAACGAATTTACAGTTTTCAGATTTATTCCTATACCTGTGCTATAAGACCTTGCTATATGCAAAATTTTAGGATTCTGGGTCAACGGGAAAACTCTATGAATTTTGATTTCCTCCAGAGTGTTGAAATATACGTTTTTAGGGTTCCGTACCTCAGGATCATTTAATATATGAGTCTCGCAACCATCGGATTCCCGCGATTGTCACCAGGTCATCGGTCCATTTTGTGGGAGGCCTCATAAACTGTTCCTAGATTCGAATATTAGGGTTAGCTGTCTATCCTTTTTGTAAGGATTAAGTCTTCAGATCAGCTGGTGAACAAAAATAATGGTTTACTGGTATTGGCTTATTTCATTCTTCAATTTCTTGTTCATTAAATTTATTTTTCTTTCTTCATTCACAAAAACTCCCATCATGTTTATTACTTAAATCTTATATTTGAATAAACAAACAGACCATCTTGTGAATGATTCTTATTCTTTGTTGCACATAAAACATAAAAACAAAATAAAAGTTCATGCGCAGAGGTGAATTTAACCCTGAGTCGATTAAATTTTGATTCGGTTTATTTTTCTTAACATAATAATATAGGTTTCATGTCCTATTCTATTGAACTAAAATGGACGGCGAGTGAACATCACACAAGTCAATATAAGTCCGTCCAAAAACTTCCAAACTAAAACCATTACCAGGCCCTACAAATTGAAAAGTCAAAGTTAAAGTAATAATATCAGAAAACTAACCCCATATCAAACCACGAGGGCCCCCTGTGGGACTCCTCCCTTTGACCGACCCTCGATTAAACACCATGGCATGGTGTGGTGGGGTCGAGATGAAACCGTGTTGCGGTTACGATAGGAAATTAAAAATATGGTCAACTAGCTGCTGCGAGTGGCTTCGCCCGCGTAAAAGTAGAAAATTGTCCTAACAACCTTATTATGTTTCCAATGCTGGGACTCAGGCCTGCTCTCTAGGAAAAGGAACATACTCCTGCGATAAAAATTATATTATATATATTCTATATGCTATTCCAGGACATGTTCTACCCGTGTGCGAAGGTTCATCCAAATCTGTTCAGTCGTTCGAGCGTGAAGGCGTAACAAATATACATACACAAACTTTATAATACTAGTGTGGTGAAGACGATTTTGGGAACGATTTCCATTATTTAATGTTGCGGGAATGGGGCAAAAAAAATTATGAAGAGTTTTTTTAAATCCCGAATCAAATATTTACTTCATATTGGTATATATTTATATAATTGATTTCTATCAAAGCATCTGTTTTTATTACAATTAATGAATAAATAGGAGGACTTAAATGCTGGGAAAAATTGTTAATTAACAAATTAACAAAAAGATCCCGTTCAAACTTTTGTTCCTATTCACCCCTGCGTTCTTATTCACCCGTCTGACTGTACATCGATTTCGTACATTTTACGTGATGGGCGCACAACTAAAAACTCTATAGATTTATTATATGTACGAGTATAGATAGATAGAAGATGTGTACGTGACCTTGCAAATGCGACTCGAATTGGGACATCGAAATTATGACACTGAACTAAGGAAATTGGGAAGAAACAGGCAGCACTAACCTGAAGATTCACCAGCAGTCGGTCGATGATCCAACTTACTTGGTAGATAAGCATAATCGGCCTTGTAATATTCCCACTGCTGGGACTCAGGCGTCCTCTCTAAGAGAGGGAATGGGCCATAAGCCACCACGCGGGTCCAGTGCAGGTTGGTGGATGTCATACGTCTTCGAATTTTTGGTTCTAGAACATACCGGTTTCCTCACGACGTTTTCATTCACCGTTTTGTGAGCAGTGGTGATGAAATAAATTACACGAAGTAATACGCCTGTTTAGGTTTGAAACTTGTAAGTCAGGGCAGTTATGACTGGGCTACTACTGTCTTCATTCTTCCTTACTGGATATTTGCTAATAACTGTGAGGTTCAAGTCTGGTATAGTTATGGTAACCTCTTTTATAAACGTTTCATGGAGTTTGTTCACTACATCGTACCCTTCCATGATCGTGCTAGGAACGTGACAGCCAAAAAAATAATTTGTTATTTTGAAAAGTGACTGCCCACTAGACCGTTCAGTCACCGACCAACACTGCCGCGTGCCATGCATAGAGCGTATCGGTACAGTAAAATATGCTTGCATGTCAAACCGGAGCGCGCAGGTGATAAAAGTATGAAACGGTGAGCATACGAGTTTTAACTGCGTATAATAACCGTTATGATACGCTGTTGATAAGTTCTAGTGCGTATAAAAGTCTGTTTCTTACCGTGCTTGAAACTTTTGTTATTATTACTATTATTCCTAGCACGGTCACGGTATGGGACGGTAACTAGGCAAACTTCAATAAAGGAACCCATAACTTTGGCGTCGACCTGTCTACCTACATTATTCAGTTATAGAATAGAATAGAACAAACTTTATAGCACACCAAAATAGTAAAATAAATTTTACACTAACTTTACGTAAATCTATGGGTATAATGGCGATTTTATCGCTAAAAGAACTTTCTACCAGACAACCTTAGGATCGCGCACTCCATTAATATCTAACATATTGCTAATGATCTGGCTATTGTTTTACAAAAAAGGAAGTTAGTGTTAGCAAGATGAGGGACAGGGACAGGGAGCAGAATGGAAGAAAAAAACGTGTTGCGCTCCAAATAACATGGGACATGGGCAGGAAGATGATGATGACAACCTTAGGATGGACTGTAAGAGCTTAAGCTCAAACATGGAGGTAGTAGTCTGTGGTGTACCTACTGCTAGCTAATCATACTAAAAATATACTGTACACAAATAAAAAAAATGTTCTTTAAGTAGTTACGTGCCTTATCCTGTAATCAAATGTCCTTTCGTTCTTTGTTTACGAACATTGATATTTTCTATTAGATATCAAGCACGCTGGTTTAATGATTTGCACAAGTGTACAGGTTTGTACATCAAGGATCAAAAGCAGTTGCACTCTACCAATGCTAAAGTGTCTAAAATTTCTTTGTTGTATAAGTTCAATAGTCCACAACTAGTTTATTCAATACTTTAGATTCTATGCTACCAGTTAAATCAGTCATAAACCTCTCTTACAAATAAATTTTAGACATTTTAACATTGTTAAGGTGGAACTGAACTTTTGACCCCTGACTGTACGTGTGTCGTGAGCACTTCATACAGGCATTAGGACACTGCCTAGCCTAGATATTGCCTAGGCCTAGCCTATTATTTATTGAGGAGTATGCTCAATAACTTGGTTGTTAGTTTCATATTGACAGCAGTTGTGGCTGAGTGGTAACGGCCCCGACTTACGAGTCGCGGGTTCAGACCCAGCCAGGTCGTGGGTTCAGACCCAGCCAGGCGCATGCATTACTTTGTGTAATTTATTTCATCACCACTGCTCTCAAAACGGTGAAGGAAAACATCGTGAGGAAACCGGCATGTCTTAGAACCAAAAATTTGAAGACCAACCCGCATTGGGCCCGCGTGGTGGATTACCGCCCATTCCCTCTCCTAGAGAGGAGGCCTGAGTCCCAGCAGTGGGAACATTATAAGGCTGATTATGCTATGCTTATAAATTTGATATTAGGAATACTAGCTTCTTTTTTTTGCGTGGAAAATCACCAAATGACTTCTTTCACTCTAGGTGAAGCGAGTGGAAGTGTCAGACTTTTACCGAATAAAACCCAGTTTTTATACTTGATTCCGCTAGCGCCGCGTATTTCCATTCTATACAAAACCAGAACGCAGCCATTTGTAACGCGTTAGATTTTAAATAACTTTTATAATCTACTTAACCTAACCCAAATGATTCACTAACATTAGAAGGGGACTTTTATTGGTCACGTTCTAACCTAACCTAACCTACATGATCGCTTCGTTCACTCGCCGTCGTTTTAGTAGTCCCTATTCTAACCTAATCTAATCCAGGCGCGATTATTCCGATCTACGCACGATTAGTCCATATTCGTACTGGCACTGTATATTATGAAATAAGGTTAGGTAGTTAGGTCATTACGAAGTACATGCGAGTATTTGCGTACTACTCTTGTATGGATTGGAAGAACTTGATTAAAAAGTGATTTCCAATTTATACGAGACTAGTTTCAAACCCTTGTATTCTGGCCATGTACAGAATGGAAATACGCGACTTTGCCTGCGTAAAAGTAGAAAATTATCTCAAGGGAACATAATATGCCCGGGAGAAAATTTCAGGATATTGTCTACTCTCAATCTTATTTTAAATGATTTGTATAAAACATTAAAACTGAAACAATTTGCCTGCTGCGGTCTTCCCATCCGATTATAATTTGGGTATCTTCAAAGCTAGAGGGGAAAGGCTCTTAATTAACTAGTGCACCAAACCATCGACGACTGCAGGTGGGATCGCAGTCAAGCACTAGTTTATATTATTAAAAAAAATAAACCGCTCGAAGCTGGGGCGGGTTCTAGTTATTTATAAATTTAAGCTCATCATCATTTAAGCCGAAACACGTCCACTGGTGGACACAGGCCTCCCCGAAGTATCTCTAAAACGACCGCTCCTGTGCGTCTCCCAAACGGGCTGTGTCGGAAAAGAAAAGAAAGAAAGAAAAAGAGTTTATTTACGACAAATATGGCACATAACTTAAATATATTATCTCTCTATTGTATAGATTTGTTATAATATTATATATTGATAAGTTGTTATTATATAATGATAGATTTTTTATAATATATAATATTTAAATAAAAAAATAAATAAAAAAAATATATATTTATTTTGTTTAATATATAATATTATAACAAATCTATACAATAGAGTGAGTGAACAAGAAGTCCAATCTACAAAGCCTCAAGCACAGGGGATTGCATCACTGCTTACCATCAAGCGGGATCGCAGTCAAGCACTGGTTTATATCAATCAAAAAAAGAAAAGAAATAGGCAGCACTAACCTGAAGATTCACCATCAGTCGATGGATGATCCAACTTACTTGGTGGATAGGCATAATCGGACTTGTAATATTCCCACTGCTGGGACTCAGGCGTCCTCTCTAAGAGAGGGAATGGGCCATAAGCCACCACGCGGGTCCAGTGCAGGTTGGTGGATGTCATACGTTTTCGAATTTTTGGTTCTAGAACATACCGGTTTCCTCACGACGTTTACATTCACCGTTTTGTGAGCAGTGGTGATGAAATAAATTACACGAAGTAATACGCCTGGCTAGGTTTGAAACTTGTAAGTCGGGGCAGTTATGACTGGGCTACTACTGTCTTCTTTCTTCCTTACTGGATATTTGCTAATAACTGTGAGGTTCAAGTCTGGTATAGTTATGGTAATCTCTTTTATAAACGTTTCATGGAGTCTGTTCACTACATCGTACCCTTCCATGATCGTGCTAGGAACGTGACAGCCAAAAAAAAAATGTTAATATTGAAAAGTGACACTAGACCGTTCAGTCACCGACCAACACTGTCGCGTGCCATACATAGAGCGTATCAGTACAGTAAAATATGCTTGCATGTCAAACCAGAACGCGCAGGTGAAAACGGTGAGCATACGAGTTTTTAACTGCGTATAATAACCGTTATGATACGCTGTTGATAAGTTCTAGTGCGTATAAAAGTCTGTTTCTTACCGTGCTTGAAACTTTTGATATTATTACTATTATTCCTAGCACGGTCACGGTATGGGACGGTAACTAGGCAAACTTCAATAAAGGAACCCATAAATTTGGCGTCGACCCGTCTACCTACATTATTCAGTTATAGAATAGAATAGAACAAACTTTATAGCACACCAAAATTGTGATATAAATTTTACACTAACTTGACGTAAATCTATGGGTATAATGGCGATTTTATCGCTAAAAGAAATTTCTACCAGACAACCTTAGGATGGACTGTAAGAGCTTAAGCTCAAACAAGGAGGTAAGTAGCCTGCGGTGTACTTACTGCTAGCTAATGAATCAAACAAAACTAAAAATATACAGTACACAAATAAAAAAATAGTTTTTAGGGTTCCGTACCTCAAAAGGAAAAAACGGCACCCTTATAGGATCACTTTGTTGTCCGTCCGCCTGTCTGTCTGTCTGTCAAGACCCTTTATCTCAGAAACGCGTGGAGGCATCGAGTTGAAATTAAAACCGTATACTCAAGTCTGCGGTCCCTTGAAGCTGTAAAAAAATCAAACTTCTAGATTAACGAAAAAAAAGATACGGCCGCTTATGTCGCAAAAAACGTACATTTCAACACTCTCAAAGGAATCAAAATTCATAGATTACTTCCCGTAAACTCAGATTCCTGAAATTTGGCATAAAGCAAGGTCTTATAGTATAGATATAGGAATAAATCTGAAAACTGTAAATTTGTAGTAACGTCACAAAAAAACTTTTTTTACCATTCGGAAAAATCTTCGTAACTCAATTCGAGAATCGAACTGTTTTCATAGGCAAGTTTGTGCGGTTTTTAATCATCATCATCATCATCATTTCAGCCGAAACACGTCCACTGGTAGACACAGGCCTCCACGAAGTATCCCTAAAACGACCGCTCCTGTGTGTCTCCCATCCGGGCTGTGTCGAAAAAGAAAAGAAAGAAAGAAAAAGAGTTTATTTACGACAAACATGGCACATAACTTAAATATAATATTATAGTATATATATATATGTATATAATATTATAGCTATAATATTTATAACAAATCTATACAATAGAGTGAGTTATGCGACACATCCGCACAAAACGGCCAGCGCTTAGCAAAATGCTGGGGCTCATTTACGTAACAGAGCCACAGCGCCGATTTTCTGCGCCAGCCGTCGTCGACGAGACGTTGAACGGCTAGCTAATTAACATCACAGATCACAGCGGCAAGAGTATGTCGACTGCCGAGAGTGTGTCGGCTGCCTTTCTTCTCCTGCGAGTATCTTTATAAATTTCTATTAGGTATAATTTGTCATTTCGTGAACAGTAACATAATTGTAAGTTTCATATTACACCGTCACGTTCGAAGCTTCGAAGTGACCGATCTTCAATTTAAGCTTATTCTTATTTTTATTAATTCTTTTAACACAAACCACACCGTAAACATGTTCGACTGCCCGGCGTCACTGCGTCTACGTCGGTATGAATGGGTCGCAACTCTCGCACCGCACAATGGCCGCAGATTTATGGCGCGTTTTGTTTTGCGACACGATTATGAAGTCTCGCTGTAGTCGCGCCATAGGATAGGACCACACGGAAGGTGCAAATATCATGGTACAGGGTGGGTAGAAAAATGAAATAGTGCTCGCCAACGTCATCAAAGGAAACCTTGTGCAAAATTTCACGTTCCTAGGTCCTGTAGTTTCGGCTGTACGCTAACATATCAGTCAGTCAGTTTTTCCTTTTATATATATAGATAAAAGGACGAAACTTTTGATTAGCCTTAATACAGCTTTCCAGAGCTACCATAACATTGAAGATACGTTACATTTATAGTATTAAAAAGCGTTTGAAGAGCCAGAAAGAGGAAGAGGCAGAAAGAGTTAATTTAGGTAAATAATTTTAACAAAATTAACTTTCAAAATTGTATTTCAACTATTTCTAACTATATTAAAATAATTCCGCTTCGAACCACCCGATGCCCTACGCTTATCTGACAAGGTGTTGCTTACAAAGAAAAATGTTAAATAATATTGATAGAATTTTTTGGAACACCCCATTTACACCTACACGGTTCCCCATTCACAAGACTAGCTACATTTTATGACACCCGTAGTAATTGACCACAATAACTGTCCATCTAACTTGCACAAAACTGACAAAAAATCCATATTAACTCGTCACGGTTCTTGAAAAATTCTACTAAACGATACTTGAATATTATCCCAATGCATTCATATAGAGATTTATATGAATTTCATAAAGACATAGAGGCAAAACCACTAACTTTATTACTATTATTGAACAAGATTTATTATTGAATGAATGAATGGTATAATTCGATTTTCATTCAGGGATTATGTGCGTTCATTGATATGGTTTTTAAAATTGGAATAGCTTTAATTTTTGTCGCGTTCAAGAAATGTAATGGTATCTATGATTTTTTAATGGTTATACCTCCGTGGTAGGTCAGCGACGATTTTTTTTTTGATTCCGCAAGAAAATGGATCCACGATATTTTTTTTAATAGTTATCTAGCGTTACGAAGACAGGATCGCTTAAAGGTATTTAATAATAGGAAGACTTTTTGTTTGTTTTCTGGCTTCCCAAAACACAAATCTCCCTATCCTTAAAACATAATTATTATAAAACAAAATCCCCCACCGCATCTGTCTATCTGTCTGTTTAAGGAAAACTCAAAAACTGCTCATCGGATTTTCATGCAGCTTTCTCTAATACGTCAGACAAAGTAACTCATGAGGAAAAGTGCGGAAGTTGAGGAAAACCGACAATTCCAAAGATTTGTAACACCCGTGCCAAGCTTTGGCGGATCACTAGTCTTTTATAATGAATATAGCTCCAGAATCGACAGCCGAATGAATCCTGGTAACGAAATTCCATAAAAAAGGACACAACCTTCTTATTGCGACTATTCACAAAAATCTTGCCTCCTTCAACAGACAGAGCTATCGGGTCATAACGGCACATCGATCATCTCTAGCACCTCTTAAGGCGCGACGTAACAAAACATCAAAATAACAGATATCCGATAGATTCGTTGGATTCCTTGTCACAATCTTGACGTATCGAGCCTCTTTGTTATTTTAACTAACAACAGACTTCATCATTTTATATTAGAAACAAGTTTTCAATGTAAATCATTTTTTCATAGCAATTTGTATAATTTATACTCAATGGAAAGGGCTATGCTCGGAGTTTCCTTGCGTGATCGCATAAAGAATGAAGATATTCAGGAGAACCAAGGTCGCCGATATAGCCCGAAGAATCGCCAAACTTAAGTGGCAGTGGGCAGGGCACATTGCTCGTAGAACGGATGGTCGATGGGGTCGAAAGGTTCTAGAGTGGCGACCGCGCACCGGAAGACGCAGCGTTGGAAGGCCTCCCACAAGGTGGACCGACGACCTGGTGAGGGTTGCGGGAGTGCGGTGGATGCGAGAAGCACAGGATCGGTCATTATGGCGACGCTTGGGGGAGGCCTATGTCCAACAGTGGACGTCTTTCGGCTGAAATGATGATGATGATACTTATCAAGCCCATTCCAAAAAGCCGAAACTATCGTGTTTGAGCTTCGGGTTATCCGAGTTCCCATGGCCACCTTCCGGTTCCATCATCAGTTCAGCCCCATATCATTAATTTTGCATTGTCATGTGATTTACACATGCATGTAAAATTTCAGCTCAATTGGTAACCGGGAAGTGGATCAAATTTAATAAGCAAGATTTGATTACAGACAAACAAACATAGGGACAGGTGAAACTAAATAAAAGCTTGTAAAATGGAAGGAACGTACCTACAGCCCGTAGACTATGGCTTCTTTTATCTTTTTTATTTTAAGAAAGATCCACTGATCTTATATTTTTAGTCCTCAGTGTTGATTAAGGGTTACTATACCCATTACCCGTTCATGACATAGCTGAAACAATGCGCATTATAGGTAGGTACAAATGATGAAAACAAATTTTATTTCAACAGGTAGCGAAGTGCACATTTTTTATTGACTCTAGCAATGCATTCCATATGGATGCGCATATACTACTAATATTGGAAGTGGACTGTATTTTTGCGGATTAGCGTTTCTCAGATATGTGCTTAACACCTTACAGTAGATGGATCTTATTAGATCCGTTTAGGATTAGGAAGCAGAGAGAAACAGCTCGTCAAATGGGAGGGAACTGCACTAACCTTTTGAACTCCACGTGTCTGCCGGGTGGCTTTCTCTGGCTTTCGCGACTCCTGCTCCAGTGACGAGGATGGACACTCACTGAACACTGCACAGTTCTCAAGCACAAAGCGTTAGCGGGTTTAGTGTCTTTAGCGGATAAGTTCAACAATAACCAATTTTTCTTGCAAAATGCGCGGGACGCCGTCTTAGCGTTGCAAGCGATACCGAGCGATTCGATGTGCGTTCCCTCTCTCTCGAGGTTGTGCGGGAAAAGGATGCAAAAATGGGAAGAGTGCATGCTGTCACACAAACAAAAGGCGTTATTTAATTCTATGCGGCTAATTACGGAACTAATTTTTACGCGGCAATTACAAAGCGATATAGGCGCAACCACCATAGATAAGATTTTCATAGTTTGTTGATCCATTCATAATTATATTCATAGAGCGGTCTTTGTAATTCTGTCTTTTTTTCGGTGGGAAAAGTATCTTATGACATCTCTCGAGATAGTGTAAAACTTTTACTGACTAAAAACCCACACCTGTTCCTTCGTTGCCTTTCGTACCAGGGCCGAGTCTTCCTTTCAGAATCAGACCCTTTGCCCCAGTAGGCTTTGACCCTGCTGGGCCCCTATAGTTGCTGACATCTCCTTGAGGCGCGCGTGGAACAGTACGCGCCATCGACTTGGGCTCGGTCCGGACGGCGAGCTACCCATTGCTCGCCGTCCGCAAGCCCCATTTCAAGTCTCAATTTATCTGATGATGACCTAAAAACTTTCATATGGGAATTGCGAAGAAAGTAAAATCGTTTTTAGGGTTCCGTACCTCGAAAGGAAAAAACGGAACCCATATAGGATCACTTTGTTGTCCGTCCGTCTGTCTGTCTGTCAAGACCCTTTATCTCGGAAACGCGTGGTTGTATCGAGTTGAAATTAAAACTATGAACTCAAGTCTACGGTCCCTTGAAGTTGTGCAAAAATTAAACTTTTAAGTTAACGGATACAAAAGATACAGCCGTTTATGTAACAAAAAAACGTATATTTCGACACTCTCACAGACATCAAAATTCATAGGGGATCTTTCCGTTGACCCAGAATCCTGAAATTTAGCATAAAGCAAAATCTTATAGCACAGATATAGGAATAATTCTGAAAACAGTAAATTTGTTGTTACCTACGTCACAAAAAAAGAGTAGCGATTCGGAAAAATCTTCGAGAATTGAAATTTACATTTAAGTGAGTTTGTACGGAACCCTCAGGGCGCGAGTCTGACTCGCACTAGCCCAGTTATTTGAGGTTAAGAGAGAAGTCCATGAGCACTCCGCCGAAGATGGATTGGCAACCATTTCAGTTACGCTAGAGGAAAGCCGAAAAAAGACGAAAAAAGATAGCTCCGTGTGTCCATCCGTGAACTAAATAGCAAGGGGTAGGCAAGGCCGTCGCAAAATTAAAGACAACACTGCCTAGTGCCTATCGCTACAATTACACAATTTACACATTTACAATGTACATTACTACAATTTCATGTACCTATTACCTTTTTGGATTGTGTTCGTACCTACTTACAACAGACACCTGTGTTTGCTTGTGCGAATTTCTCACGATCAAATCTTATTCAATTCAAATAAAAAACATTGTTCACTAAAAAAAATAACGTTTTTACGTAAACATAATATTTTGGACAATCTAATAAAAATACGAACGCGCCCAATCGATCATGCGCGCCAATTTTGACAGATCGCGCCATTTTCTAAATAAGTTCGGATATCTTCGTAAACGTATCAAAAGCGGCCCAATCAAGTCTATTGTATTTGATTGAATCGATGTAACTGGGTTTGTTTAGATTGATCTGACCCATCCATTTTGTGATTGCGGACAGTTATCTTTTTACTTGAAATCCAGGAAATCGATGATTTGATGAGGTATTATTATTTTTGAAGGCAAGTCAAAAACTTTGGCCCTTACAAATAAAGTAACTTTTAAAAGGTTTAGTGGAGGCACTAATCCGAAAACGAAAATTCTTAAAGGCATGGAAAGCTACGAGTTTTTTAAGCGACTTTCAAAAAAAGGAGGCGGTTATCAATTCTGTTGTATTTTTTTTGGTAACTCAGAACTCCGTCGTTTAAGGACCGATTTGTAAAAAAAAACCCTTCAAGGATATGCTTTCAGATGGGTCCCATTTTCTTCAAAATCCAGTTCTGATGATGGAATCTATGAGGAATCGAGGGAACTCTTCAAATATTATAGGCAACCATATAGTTATTTTGGTATTTTCATCGAGGACTTAAGCATTTACAGTAAAAAAGTAACATTTGATGAAGTGGAACTGATGAAGAAGACCAGAAATGGCCAACGGAACTTCACACTCACATATATATCACAATGAAGATAGTTAAGCGACTATGACAATACAAATAAATGAATGGATCTGAATAGTTATGTTAAAAATGATATCATCGAAGTGATCTGATGATGATGATGGAGCCGGAAGATAGGCACCGCCGCCGCCGGAACTCTGTAATTAACGTATCTTAGCCGTGTTTGGGCTTATTAGAATTCTCATGAGATGTACTTTGACTATAAGGTACTCTCGAACTGATCTGATGATGGAGCCGGAAGGTGTAAGGTGGACACGGGAACTACATAATAAAACAATTTATCCTAGTAGTGTTTGGGTTAATTGGAATTGGCATGAGAAATAGGTACTCCGGCTATAAGTGTATCGCCACTAAAAAGTGTGAAATAAAAAACTATTTACAAAAAAAAAAAAAACAACTTCACTAAAAAACACTAAAACGATCAAAATAACTTTAATTTCAGTCGGTGTTAAGTAAGAAACACAATACCGAGAAACACTTGACTTCCGAAATTAAAGTTTCGTTTTAGTGTTTTTTTTTTAGTGAAGTCGGTTATTTTTTATTGTATTTTTTTTAATATTACGAGTAATGTCATTGGCTACCTACTTATTATCCTGTGGGATAGGCTTCAGACAGAAACGAAACTACATCAAAATACTAGTAAAAAATGATGCAAGTGCAAAGTGCAATACTACTTGAAGTTTTTTTTTTTAATTCAAATAAGTTACGTTGCTTTCCAAAATCAATGCGATTTGAAATTGGCATTTTGCAACTACTAAATTAAAAATGGTAAAGACCGAATGCTTTTGTTGCCCAATAACGTCGGAAAAGCTAGACAGTGACGTAGAAATGATGGAAGCCACACTAATGTTAATCTGGATTCAGCATGCAACCAGACTGTCACTTGATCTTTACCTGTAATCCTAATTAATCCAGTACTATAATCTAAAAACTAAGTTAGTGTTATATTATTCGAAGTCATTAAATAGTTTGAACGATTTTTTAAATAATATTCCACAACTCCGTCTCCGTCGTGCGTACAGCTAAGGAGTGGAATTCCTTGCCGGAATCTGTGTTTCCTGATGGCTACAACCCGGGAATCTTTAAGTCAAGAGTGAATAGGTTACTTCTAGGTAAGCACGCTCCATCGTCGACAGCATCGTCGCTGAACCTATCAAGAATTAAAAAAAAATACAAATCCCATTATAAAAATACTAGCTACTGCCAGCGGCTCCAACCACCCGCGTTATTGCAGAAAAATATTCTAAGGGAGTATACTCCTGGAAGCAAAAATAACATGGTTTACCCGTGTACCAAGTTTCACAGAAATCTGTTCAGTCGTTCGAGCCGGGAAGAAGTAACAAACATACAAACACATAAACTTTTGGCTTTATAATAGGTATTAGGGTAATTTTTCTGATAGAAAACTACTCTATTATTAAGTGCCATAGATTAGTTAGTTGTCCAATAATGATTAAATTAGTTATACAAAATCTAGGTGACAAAAACAATGTATTTTAGAGTCAGCAAATGCAGAAATGGTTATAAACATTTCCCAAGTGTACAACAAAACTAAAATCGCCAAGTCTCCCATGAACGACTAACAATATCCCTAAATACATAAATAACACATGCGTGCGTATATAACATCAATATGGATCCGCAACCGCAAAAATTGCAGAAACCATTAAAACAAACAGGCTTGCAGCTGCGAGGAGCGGTGGCCACTCGAGCGTGACGCTCGGCCCCCGGGCCCGCCCCCCGAGCACGCTCAGAAATCAACATAAATAACAATACACACCCCTATCTGAGACACTATGACACCTTCAACAACGAAAAAGGTCTAACTACCAACAGAACCATAGAGCCAAAACAGCTCGTATGTTTCCGAACGCAGATCTCATGTTGGCGCGAAAATGCACGCGTCATTACAAAAAAAAGTTAAGCAAACGTCAAGTGTGCAACAATTGAAAAATATTTCGTCTCTTTCGTCCATTCAATAGATACAGTCCCTCTACTTTTGGGCGCTTTTATTAAATTTATTGTCAAAGGAATGTATATAAAAGTTGTTGAAATGAAAAAGGGTCCCAGTTCCATTTCAATCGTGAGTGACACCAGTGTTCCAATATGTTTTCTGAGCAAAGTTACTCCAGGCTTTTCAGGCCTTGGGATGTGAGTGATACTAAGAACGATGGACAGATAAACTGTGATATTAGTACAGGCGTAGAATTAAAAACAAAGAAAAGGAAAATCGACGAAACTAAACGGGAAAATCGTTTGAGAAAAATTCGCGGGACTTTCAAAAAGTCCGATCCGAGTCATCAAGACGCTACAGTGTCTACTACAACTAGAGACGGCGATGAGGACATAAAGTCTGCTACAATAACTGAAATAAATTCTCCGGTTGAAAAACTAACGCTATGCTGTGACAGGCTGCTTCAAGAACCTCTTTCTACAAAAAAAGAGAAAATAGAAAAACCGACGGAGGTTGACATAAAACCTCAACCTTACCCGCCACTACCACAGATGGCATACAGCCCGACGTTTATGCCAGAGTACTTACCGACCGCCGATATAGCTCACGCATTAGGAGTACCACCAACAGACCCACTACTCCTCGAATCCCTCGCCCAAGGATACGCGATGGAGATAGAATACGCAAGAATCCTGCACCAAGAGAACGAAGCGAAAATGAACGCGAAAAAGCAAAGACCGAAAAAATACAAATGCCCTCACTGCCACGTAGGGTTTTCAAACAACGGACAGTTAAAAGGTCATATTAGGATTCACACTGGAGAAAGACCTTACAAATGTGACGAGAAGAATTGTGGAAAGACCTTTACGAGAAACGAAGAGTTGACGAGACATAAAAGAATACATTCTGGGGTTCGTCCATTCCCGTGTTCAACATGTGGGAAGAAATTCGGCAGACGGGATCATCTGAAGAAACATACGCGGACGCATTTCGTTCAGGCGGAGCGCATGATGCCAGTTTTCGTACCCTTGTCAGCGGTTCCCCATATGGCTCCTGGCTTCCCGTATCTTTACGGTTACTGAAGTTCGTAAAGGTGATTTTCTGAATAAATTCAGGAAATAAAGAATATTTTATTAAAGTTTTAAATGAAGTTGATCTTTTTCTATGAAGTAGGTTTTAGAATCTAGACTGGTGGTAAAAAGAAAACTGTGCTATTTCCTTTGAAGCTGAAATGGTGTTCTTTAAAATGCGTAACGAGTTTTATAGAGGTTCGAGCTTTTTACAATAGACAGAATTATTGTATATCTATTAGATACGTGAAATAAAGACAACTAATTTGGTTTGAACGCAATTTCATGCAGAATTTATTATGGGTACTTGTAAATAATAAAAACGTTTATAAAATAAAAAAGTCTTACTAAATATAAGTAGTAAATATATAATACTTTGTACATAGTATAATTCTAACACTGCTAGCGGTCAATTACCTACGAATTACGATGTATTGAGTGGTTATGAAATTATATGTAGTTATAAGATAAATAAATATATTTTTCGAATTTTACTCATTTTTTTTTTTATTATTATTGATAGGCTTGCGTTTGACCACTATCTCACCTGATGGTAAGCGATGATGTGGCCGAAGATGGAGCACGCTTGCCTAGAAGTAACCTATTCACTCTTGACTTGAAGACCCCTAATTAATAGTTTTTGTTACCCTCGCCTCGTCAAAATATTTCAGGATCACGACAAAAATCAAATTTACGAAAAAAAATATAACACAAAATCCTGACTACTCTTTATTTGTGCACATGCAATAGGCACCTCAGAAGGAAGTCTACGATATACCGAAGCTGGTAACCAAGGCTATTATTTTAATTTAAGCAAAGGGTTATAGCTCTATTTATTTAGCTATATAACACACTAGTGACCCGGAGGCACTTTCCCGTTTATTGCTCTTTCTATTAATGAAAACTGCATCAGAATCCATTGTGTAGTTTAAAAGGAGATAGCGGATACTTAAATAGACGAACGAAGTGATTTTGTTCTTAACTATGTTTGTAAAGATAAAGAAGAAAATAAAAATGAACAAAGATAGATAGATATATTCTTTAATCATTGTACTATAAAAAAATACAGGAGTTTAAAAAATCTGTTAATCTCATCAATATCAGACTCTAATGAGCCACCGTGTAATCCTGCATGAATTTTAACAACCACAAGCACGAGGTTCCGCGTACAAACCGGCCTACGCGAAGACAAAGCTGTGGTGAAACTTTTTCATGTTGTAGGCCCATAAAGAAGTGCTACGAACTGGTGCAAAAGGCCGTTTTCGTATTCTTAGGTTTTACAAAAAACTACAACGCGCTTATTAGTCTTTTTGACTCGATTGTAATCAATTAAAAAAATATTATTTATCATTTAGGCTTCTTTCTTGTCACGACGATAAACAAAGATCTATAAATATAAAAGGAGAAACTGACTGACTGACATATCAACGCACAGCCGAAACTACTGGGACTAGGAACGTCAAATTTGCACAAGGCTTCCTTTTATGACGTAGGCGAGCACTAAGAAGGGATTTTGGAAATTCTAAAATTTGTATTCTCCTACTATAATGCGAGCGCAACCGCTGGCAGAAGCTAGTACTCTATCTAATTTAGCGCAGCGATGGCGAACACAAATTCTCTTTTTTTTGTTTGTACCTTGAAACTTGTCGTTTTTGTGGGCCTTGTGTTAGTGCTAAATAATCGTATTTTCACTCTTTATTTTCTTTACATATCGATCGAATCAAACCGCAAGTCACGGAGGGGTCTCGATCTAATGGACGTTCCCATAGACGAACCGACCTTGGCAACTGCTAACCTTCGATCGTTTTTATATAGCTATGAGACACTGGTTTTATCTCTAATGGAGTCGTAGGCCTCGTCCTAATTGGCAAGGATCCGAGAACACATAGTGTCATCGTACAATACTTGCCCATTAGGACGACGCTTTATTTATTGAGAGAGATTTTTTTTTAGAGCAGTGGCGGCCGAGTGGTAACAGCTCCGACTTACGAGTCGTAGGTCGCGGGTTCAAACCCAGCCAGGCGCATTACTTTGTGTTATTTATTTCATCACCACTGCTCTCAAAACGGTGAAAGAAAACATCGTGAGGAAACCGGTATGTCTTAGAAC
Organism: Mythimna pallens; assembly: GCA_961205895.1. Classification (NCBI taxonomy): domain Eukaryota; kingdom Metazoa; phylum Arthropoda; class Insecta; order Lepidoptera; family Noctuidae; genus Mythimna; species Mythimna pallens. Next base: position 4,661,495 of record OY540845.1, on the reverse strand, counting down.
CAAAAATTCGAAGACATGTGATATACACCAACCCGCACTGGGCCCGCGTGGTAGATTACGGCCCATTCCCTCTCGTAGAGAGGAGGCCTGAGTCCCAGCAGTAGGAACATTATTAAGCCGACTATGCTATGTTATGGTATGCTTATTTATTGAGGTAAAATTTTACTTACCACTTGATTCGGATAACGAAATTAGAATTTATAGGTAAGTACCCTGAAAACAAGTAGGAGATGGTGATAGATTCAGCGTGGAAAACCCATTTTTCAGCTCCTAAAGATGCCATATTGAAATTAAGCTTTCACTAGTACAGGTACAGCGGCCGCCGGCGCCGAAAAAACGGAACCCCTATAGGATCAGTTTGTTGTCCGTCTGTCTATCTGTCTGTCAAGACCCTTTATCTCGGGAACGCGTGGAGATATTGAATTGAAATTGAAACCATATACTCAAGTCTGCGGTCCCTTGAAGCTGTGAAAAAATCAAACTTCTAAAAAAATACGACCGTTTATGTCGCAAAAAAACGTATTTCAACACACTCAAGGAACTATAAATTCATAGGGTAGGTACTTCCCGCTGACCTAGAGTCCTAAAATTTGAGTATGAATATATATGAATACACGGATTGGTTCATGAGGAAAGTTTAGGTGTATAATACATGAATATTATAATAGAGACAAGCCGAGAATTTCATTTAAAAGATGTGTAACACCCGTGCAAAGCTGCGCTGCTAATACCTACCATAAAAAGTAATGTAGTTGTGAATTTTCTTAAAACGTAAATCCTCGGAATAAAAGTGCAATAACAGACCATTTATTTATTTTTATTTTAGGTGACTAGGACCTTACCTCACTGGGACACTGGTGAGATTGCCAGGTCATGTAACGTCAAAAAAAATTATGGTTGACTGCGTGGCCAACAATGACCAGGTTACAGTCAGGGATCAAAAGTGCAGTTGCACTCTACCAATGCTAAAGTGTCTAAAATTTCTTTGTTGTAGAAGTTCAATAGTCCACAACTAGTTTATTCAATACTTTAGATTCTATGCTACCAATTAAATCAGTCATGAACCATTGACCCTCTTCTACAAAGTAATTTTAGACATTTTAGCATTGGTAAGGTGGAACTGCACTTTAGATCCCTGACTGTACACAGCAAGGAGCTGCATGCATTCTCTTGGCTGCGCGAACTGGCAGCGTCATGGCATTCCAGTGAGGCACGGGCCTACCAGATAGACAGCCAGACATACACGTAGTATCTAAAAGAATTATAGAGCCAGCAAAAAAATATCAATAACGCTAGCGAGGCAAAGAAATTGCACAATCGTAATCGAGCCTCTAAGAACACAATTCCAAAGCATAAGAACTCCGAATCGCCTTCAAAAGTATTATAAAATCGATTCATCATTCATACCAATACAAATCAATCCAAAAAAAAAAAACTTACGCAAATAAAATACCCAAGCATTAGGAGTACGGACTTCCGGTATTAAGAATACGTGAATAGACAAACGTATACGAGTAACAATTAGTTATTTCTAAATGTTTTGACTTTTACGTCAAATAAAGAAAAGTTTGTAAAAAAAGATGCACACTTGGGCCGATAAAAGATTTTTGAGAAATGCTCGTGAGGACTACAGCAAAAGCGCGGTCACTCTTGGACAGCATACAAAAAAAAGAGATGCATAAAGACACAATTAATACTTGCAATAACTTAGCATTGAATCAACGAAGATTTGCTAAAAATCTACAGACTTCATTATTCAAAATTAAAACACTATAACGGTAAAACGTTGCTTGTAATCAACCATCTGACAAACAATTATCAGAATGATTGCATGTAGGTATGTCCGGTTTTTAATCATCATCATCATCATCATTTCAGCCGAAAGACGTCCACTGTTGGACATAGGCTTCCCCCAAATGTCGCCACAATGACCGGTCCTGTGCGTCTCGCATCCATCGGATTCCCGCGACTCTCACCAGGTCATCGGTCCACTTTGTGGGAGGCCTTCCAACGTTGCGTCTTCCGGTTTTTTATAGATAAAAGTGCTATTAGAGGCATCTTCGTGATTTTTAGGGTTCCGTACCTCAAAAGGAAAAAACGGAACCCTCATAGGATCATTTTGTTGTCCGTCCGTCTATCTGTCAAGACCCTTTATTTCGGGAACGCGTAGAGGTATCAAGTAGAAAGTAAAACGATATACTCAGGTCTGCGGTCCTTTGAAGCTGTGAAAAAATCAAACTACTTAGTAACGAAAAAAAAAGTTACGGCTGTTTATATCGCAAAAAAACGTGTATTTCGACACTCTCAAGAGAATCAAATTTCATAGGGTACTTCCCGTTGACCTAGAATCCTGAAATTTGGCATGACGCAAGATTCTGAATGACAACAATTTATTTCAAAAACTTTTAAGGGTTTAAAAAAAAACACGTATTTCCTGGAACAAGTTTTGTGAAATATTCGAGTAAATCACGGAATTACGGGATGCTAACAGAGTTTTCAGGCGTTATCTCTCTTTTTTTCGCGATGCCTTTTCGTCAAATATCGCATTAGATTGCGTTAGATGAAGTAACAAGCTTATAAACCATGCTCGATATTGACGATAGGTATTGTGTATGTAATGGGCGTAAATATGCAAATAACAACATGTACGTATACTGTAATATTTAATTAATAGCAATTAGATATAATAATGTACAAAGAAATAATGCACCTTGTAATGGTTGGCGGAAGCATAGAGAATAATAATAATATAATAATATTCCACAACTTTCACACAACGCCGTCTAGTCCCAAGCTAAGCAGAGCTTGTGTTATGAGTACTAGACAACTGATAAACATACTTATTTATTTCTAAATACGTACATATTATAGATAAATTACACCCAGACACAGAACAAATGATCATGCTCATCACACAAACATTTGTCCTGGGTGGGAATCGAACCCACGACCTCCGGCATAGCAGTCAGGGCCACTAACCACTAAACCAACAGGCCAGTCAAAATGTCACATAGACAAAGCAATGTACGATCCGATAGGGAGGTGCTGGTTACTAAAACTCGTTCGGAACATTGAATTGTCTGTGAAAAAGAGCAATTCATCTCAATTTGCCAATCAATGTTGTAAAGCAAAGGGTTTATTTACATCGTTGTTTATGATTGATCGTGGACAAGTGCAATAAGCTAATCGTACAACAGAGGACGAGAGAGGGTACAGGTTGTATTGGTTCTTGCTACCGTCATCGTAAAGGCCTAGGTACGTTCTTCCTTCCTTCGTTCTAGTTAAATAATTTCGGCCATATTTATGGCAGTGACAAAAAAAAAAACAATAAAGCTTCGGTCAAATAGTACCGTACTGAAGTTTTACGCTTTCATTTTGCAATTGATTTTTATTTATAAATAAAAGATATCAAATGTTTATAATAAATATGCAATAAATTAACGATTGCCCATTTTCTGCAAAGCAATAAACAGATTAGTTCCTTTCCCACGTTCACTTAACACATTTGCCCCAAATAATCCCTAAATATATTAAAAACATACAATTCGGATGTCCGTTTACCCAGCAGGATTCTTAACAAGAAATTGAGATATTTTTACACTGGGCACACTGGTTTAATTGGAAGAATGAGGTGTTGTCATTGCTCGCTGCGTGAGTTCCTTTGTTGAATTTTGACTTCCGTTATTGTAATTGGTGCAGTTAAGTAACAAAGTAAAAAGTATAAGGAAGCAAGCTTTGTAATGTCCCAGGTTAGATAATAAATTCATATGAGCTTCAAATTGCACGATATGTTAACAATTTGAAACGACTATCAAGACTGTTAGCCCTTTTTTATAGAAATTATTGTATATAATTATTCTCCATTAAACTATTTATATGGAACCGTTTTGTCATATTTTTGTTGGTCTGCGTTCATCATATATCAATCCAGCCAGGCGTTAGCGATTGGTGGACAAAAGATATTGATTGACAAGTGAAAAACTAAGAAATTATAAATTAGAGTTCATAAAACCTTCATAAAATTTAAAGATATAATTTATTACACCATGATGTTAAAAAATAATACTTACAACAATAAAACGATATTATTATATTTCGCGACCTTCTGTTAATCCAACGACAGATTCCAGTTTCCCACGTTCAAAAAACTGGTCAAATTCGACAGCGTAGGTGTGACCCTTCTTTTTAACCATAGAGCATAATCTTTTTAATTCTTGGACAAACAGAAGGAATCCCAAGTTATTTATAACAACCCGCCTACAATCCGAACAAATTCGCTGAATAGATAATTTATTGGCCGAATAAGGTCAGTATGTGTTGCTAGACTAAAAAATCAATATAACTTTTTTTTAGACACAGGTGGCATTTGATACCGGCTGAATGTAACCTTCTCGACAAAGCTTAGGAAATTAATGATAGAATTTGTGTAAACATTTTTTGTTTGTGAATGATTCCTTTCTGTTATGCATCGGAATTTTATACGACAAATGAGGGAGTTACCGATCCAATCCTGCGAAATATTTGAGGAGAATAATTTATTATACTTAAAAACCATTGCTTTAGACCAAATACGAAAAATAATTTAGGTTGATGATAGGGACTGTAAAATAAATTACACTGGCCATAAGTTAGGTACTTACAGTATTTAATTATTTTTTTTTATTCTTGATAGGTTCGCGCTTGACCACAATCTCACCTGATGTAAAGCGACGTTGCGGTCGACGATGGAGCGCGCTTACCTAGTAATAACCTATTCACTCTCGACTGAAAGATTCCTGCGTTGTAGCGAATAGATTACCTATTAGATTTATTATGTACCTAAATTACTACTGATACTTAGGTACCTAAAAATAAATGCAGTAATAGAAACGTGTGAATAAAGGACCTATTACTCAACTCGATATTCAGTCTTTGTAGCGTCACACAAGAAAAAGAGCAATCGAAAATGTTCAGAGACGGGCAACAAAAATGGTCCGTACCATTCGCAATCTATCTTACGAAGAGCGCCTTAAGGAACTTGACCTTATCACACTGGAACAACGTAGACAAAGGGGCAGGCTTATTGAGACTTATAAAATACTCACAGAATACTACGATGTGCCCAGCCTTCAAGATCTTTACACATTGAATGCCAACAAACAATTACGAGGACATTCCTTTAAGTTATGGGGAAATGCATCCAAAAAGAAGCCTTTGAAGCAATTTCTACCTAACAGAGTTGTAACGGCATGGAACAGGCTCCAGGAAAGTGTTGTGAAAGCTCCCACATTGAACTGCTTTAAAAATCGGTTGGACAGACTAAACATCTCCAAACTATATGAAACACACGCATCAGCTAGATAGCTGCTAGTGTGTCTTACCAAATAATAATAATAACTTATGCCAATGTCGTGTAAAGGAATGAAACAGAACGATGAGATACATAAAAATACATAGACTAAGACTGTCTGAATATCGAGTAGTGTAATAAATAGGCCATTAAGTAATACGATCAAGAAATCGAGTTTGACCCACATTTGTACTACATGTTCGTGTACGCGTAAATCTAATCTCGCTTAGCTAAGGCTTATCTATTATTACAAGCCTATAAAGCCTATAAATCCATAGCATAATAAGCATAATCAGCCTTTTAATGTTCCCACTGCTGGGACTCAGGCCTCCTCTCTAGGAAAGGGAATGGGCCGTAATCCACCACGCGGGCCCAGTGCGGATTGGTGAATATCACATATCTTCGAATTTTTGGTTCTAGGACATACCGGTTTCCTCACGATGTCTTCCTTCACCGTTTTGAGAGCAGTGGTGATGAAATAAATTACACAAAGTAATGCACCAGGGTTTGAACACACGACCGGCTACCACTGCTCTAAATCCATACACACCACCAGGTAAGGGGTAACCAGGGAGGGGGGGGGGGGGGTAGGGTGTATATATATTATACCTAAATGTGAAAGTAACTCTCTGTTCGCCGTCCTAGGCATACTCTCGTCACCCCAGATGACCCCACTACCCTGCTCCAAGAGAGCCGTAAGGAAACAAGTACAGTTCGTAGACAATACAGACCGCCGTCCTTCCGTCCTCGCCGCCGAGGCCCGCCGCGACATTCCCGTAAACGTCCTCCCCGTCCCTTGCTCGAGCCAGCCCGCGTCGCTGAGCCGTAGTTTTAAAATTCCCCGATAATAATAATAATAAAATCTTGTTCGATCCAGCCCGTCCCTTGCTGTCCCCCCCCCAGCGACGCCCTAAGCCGAGGTCCGTACCCCACAGGGGGTGCCCTTAGCGTGTAGTCGCTTAGTTTTTAAGTTTAGTTAAATAAGCCCTGGCTGGAGGCTTTGATTCTTGAATTGAGGCCGCCACAGGCAAGTCCGGTTAAGCAGCCGACAACCTCCTAGGTTGACCTGCGAGAGGCCACACACAAAAAAAAAAAAAAAAAAAAAAAAAAAAGTAACTCTCTGTCTATTACGCTTTCACGGTTAAACTACTGGACCGATTTTTATGAATTCAGTACGGAGCCTGAGGTTGACATAGGCTACTTTTTATCCGTCTTCGACTTCGACTTCGTATCCGCAGTAACCAACATTCACGTGGACGAAGCCGCTGGCAGAAGCTGGTTAGTAAGTATATGAATTCTCTGATTCGTGGTACTAAACTCATCAGACAATTTGCAGGAATACCTAATTACTTTTGAAATCCCTATCTACCCCGTGCTGGACGTATACTCCTCCTCCTTTCAAAAAAAGCCTTACGAGATGTCAGCAAAATGGATGGCTGAATGGAAATTGCTGACATCTCTTCGAGGCTTTCTTTGGCCCAGTTGGGCCGATGCCTTCAATAGTAACGGGATCGTTCGAAAGAGTTACCACGGCCTTGAAACGCAAAGGGCAACTGAAGGAACACAAGTGGGTTTTAGTCAGTACAATTTTGACACTCCCTCTCTCTCCAACTTGGGTGGGAAGTGTTAGATGAAGATTCAAAACTCAAAAAAAAAAACACGCTACTTACCTGCTCCTGAGGCTCCTACATTCAACCCCAACCTTATAATTACTTTGACCAGGCCGTCAATCGATTCACCGGATTCCCAACTACTTATAACAATTATACTCTTTAACACGCAGCAGAAAAATAACTTCTTTTTATTTACAATACTTACTTAGCGATGTCAAAGCAATAATTGACTCTTTACCCAGCGCAATAAATTAGTCTTACACTGTCTTCAGTACAAAGGCCTGGGCCATGGGAATATCGGTCAGGTGGGCTGTCACGCCTACAGAATAAACTTTTTAGTGCGGGTTATTGCTACCTGAAGCAAGTAGCCACTACGCGCAAATAGAGGGGCTGTAAAGTTGGGTCAAGCTAGGACAAACAGTAAAAGTAGGTATAATTTTGTGCTGTCGTGAGACGGAAAGCAGCAAGCGAGAAGCATAAACAAAATTTCTTATTTGGATGATGATATCTAAGGATTAAGAAAAACTGATATTGCTTACGTTGCTTCACACAGTGTATCCATATTTCTTTTTTGCCAATAATCATTTCGCTCATATAAATAAATAATGAACCATCAATGATTGCATCACTGCTTACCATCAGGTGGGATCGCATTCAAGCACTGGTTTATATCAATATAAAAAATAAAAAATCACGATGGCTAGTCGTCGAGAGAGACTTAGCGAGAAGGATGGTCTTTTACTGACTAAAACATCTATGTTCCTATAGTGGCCCTTCGCGAAGCAGAGCCACGTACCTAACTCTTCTCGAATTAATCCCGCAAATGTGTGGAGAAAACCATTGAAAAAGGCATCTCTTTGCTTCATTTAAGCTAAAGTGTAGGAAAACCAATTTTCCTAACCGCCTACTTAGTTAATATTTGATGCTAACCACACCGGGAATACCACAGGCAGTCACCAAAAACTAATGGCACACAATTCATGGTCACTCTACACTACACCTACAATTCGCTTAAGGTGCCACCAACAATACAAATAGGATTATTTACCGCGTCCATTACATTACAATGCTCATTCATGAGATTTTAAGCGCAAAAAATACAAGTTTGTTATTCCCACGGAGTACTTGACTTTTGCGCAAATTCGCTCCGGTATGCATCAGGTTGCACCTCTAGTCGGTTCATGAATAGAGGCCTTTTTTAAAAACCATGATCGATTTGATTCGATTTTTGTGTTTGTTTTGTCGACTGTGAGTGTAATTTTTGACACTTGCAACACCTTTTTGAGACTCCCACGCAACAGTTTTATCGAAAACTGTGCTGTTTTTTATACAGTCATAAAGTTAAAATCAGAAATAAAGTTTAGCGTATTTTTTTAATGTTTACTACAGTCGGTAGGAATACGCATTTTTATAATTTAAAAGTAACAAATTCAACGTTCATCGAAAAAGAACAAGGAAAACGATTACCCGAATACCTGCACACAATAAATGGCGAATATAATAAATAAAAATCAAATTCGAATTATTTTGAACCGAACTTATTCTGTGACCGAACCACAACATAATAATAAGTATCGCTAATGACAACTTCCCGCTCAAACGGAAGCGCGGGAAAACGCAACAAACTGTCATGGCGGCCACCCATGGCGCGCGATTTGTCATTGTGGTAATGATGGCCCAACTTGCATAAAGATAGTATTGTTATTTCGATAACATCCCAAATAGACGCGTCCGATTCGATTTTGAATAAAATTGGTTTTGTAATTGCGTGAATCTTTTACTTCCTGCCCTAGTCCATTATTAGGGGTGGGTAAAAATACAGTGGGTATTTAATCTTAACTTACTGGATCATCTGCGAGTTATTAACATACAAAATCAAGATATATATACATTAATAGCAGTAAATACGTAACCAATTCTATCTTCAAACGACAATACCAACGAAACGATGACTAAAAAGTTTGTAACAAGGCAGCCACCAGAATTCTTTCAAGAACTAACAAAAATACTGCTACCACTGCACCGTTTGCCAAGAATGACGACAATACTTTTATTTATCTAAATATATTTTATTATTATGGATAGGCTCACGTTTGACTATCTCACCTGATGGTAAGTGATGATGTGGTCGGCGATGGAGCACGCTTGCCTAGAAGCAACCTATTTACTCTTCACTTAAAAACCACTAGGTTATAGCTGTCAGGAAACAGCTCCGGCATGGATTTCTAAAGAAGATAATCTTTCGTCCGTTTTCGAGCAGTCAAATAGTAAAGTAAGTCGCTGAAGTCTTGATGTATTCCATGAGGATTACACACAAGAAAGATTTCATGCTAGGACGTTACAAAACTCACTTTATAACCCACTTTCCCATTATAATATTAGGGATAACTCGCCAAAGCCCATTAAATGAATTAAATAAAACATCCTATCAACATGGAGGGCTATAAATTTAACGCCAACAATCGCAGAACGTATCTCTTTCAACATTGAGCGCCATTGTTGCGCATACGTCTCCATCCCCCTATGTGTACCGTGCAGGGACGTACAATAGTGCTGAAAGTGCTATCGTACTTGCGGTTAGACCACACGTGGGGTTGGGGTTTTATAGTCAACTATTTGGGGTGAACAGGACCTTATGTGATGTTATGTTGGAGTTATGGTTTCTAATTGAAGAAATTTTGGGATTGTGGCATTATATAAGTATAACGCATTTTTAAAGGGTATAATAGGCTCTTGTACTTGTTTTAAATCGCTCAGGCAAACCTTTAACTTTTTAATCTAGCCAATAAAAACCTATTTGCAATTCGCAAAGACTGTGTTCGAATAAGTAAAATAATATTTCTCAGTAATTCAGGGGTCAAAAGTGCAGTTCCACCTTACTAATGCTAAAATGTCTAAAATTACTTTGTAGAAGAGGGTCAATGGTTCATGACTGATTTAATTGGTAGCATAGAATCTAAAGTATTGAGTAAACTAGTTATAGACTAATGAACTTCTACAAAAAATAAATTTTAGACACTTTAGCATTCGTAGAGTGCAACTGCACTTTTGATCCCCGACTGTACATAGAAAACGTTATGACGCTATTCTATATTTTTGGTATTGTGCCACTTTTGTTTTAAGGGTGCGAATTGCAGGAAGTAATACAATAAAACTGCTTCAATTAAGTATTGTGAAACTGTATTAAACAACTAACTAGACAAAAGCTCACGCAAATAAATTACATCTCATCTTTAACAGAATACTTCAATTTTTCAACGTACTCCTCAATCACCTGCGAGATTTCTGTCACATTCAAGCCACGCGACTCAAAGTAATCCAAATTCTCCGGCTCCTTCACATACTTCTTTAACGCCACAAACAGTTTCTTAGCGTCATCTTTCCCGCGATATATCTTCAAACAAAACGGTTTAATATTCTTCAGCATGTCGAAAACTGTTGCAATAATGTTATGTTCATCTGTAGTGTCTGACCAAGTCTTGGTAAATATGTTTAGTAAGCCATTACACACTACTGGAGTCTTCATGTGTTCCAGTAAACCTATTCTCTGATAGAACTTAATCTTGTCACTATCAACAACAGTCCTCTGCACATCGTTCTTCACTTTCAAATGCTCCTTTAGTATAGTATTGAATAGATCTAGAAGAGTTTTTACTACTGACATGTCTAGCTTAGCTACCTGCTCATAGAAAGGAGCTAAGCCTTTGATTTTCATCACTCTGGCTTGCACCTTAGGATTATCTGGCAACCAGAGGTACATTACATCTAAAGAATGTGCCTTTAAAGCTAGGTTGTCATGTTCAAATATATCTAAAACTCTATCAATGACAGTGATGGGTATGACCGTATTAGTTGTAGTAGGAGCAACATCAAAGAGGACTTTCAAAAGTATAAGTGTGCGAGTTTTGAGCTTGTCGTAATCTGCTTTAAGACTCTGGTGGACGACTCTGTCTAAACCATTTGCTTTTAAGAACTTGTACGCGTTGTTTGAATTCTTCACAGCCTCTATGATATCGTTCAGTATTTTGATCATGTCATCATAGATGCTCTCTGGATCTTCAGCCATAATAACATCACCGGAGGCACTGACTTCGCTTAGTTTATTAGCTGTTGTAGCTAATGTGTCGAGTTTCTTTAATGCTTTCTCCATGTCAGGGTTAATGGGGTCTAACTTCTCATCAGCTATCTGCTCCGGAGCTGCCCCTGGAATTATTATTAGAGTAGGTATCTAAATACATCTCATGCAACTAACATAAGATAATGAAAGGAATGGGAACGTCGATACACTATTATCCAGAATCACCCGTACCTCATTTTCAAATTCCAATGCAGGCACGCTAGAAAAAACAGGTTCAAATTTGGATAACGTGCTGATAATGCGATGCCTAAGGCATTAAGTCCGCCTTTGTACCTTTTGTTGCATGAAGATTAAATAAATAAATAAATAATACCTACTCTGTAGCTACCTGTATATTTTTCGTGAAATAAAGTCATTATTATTATTATTATTATTATTACCTACAAAAACTGGGTCACATAGTTAACAATAATTAGGTATAGACAAAGCAGCAAACCGATTGGAGATCGTAAGTCGGTGCAAAGCTAAACTCATTGAACATGATCATGATCCTATGATCGCTCTTTCTATGATGTTCACAGCTATCTCAAAGTAGATTAAATTAGAAGACTAATAGAATCCATACTATTTAATATTATAAATGTGAAAGTAACTCTATTACGCTTTCACGGTTTAACTATTGCATATTTTATTTTGATGAAATTGGGTACGGAGTAAGCTTAAACCAAGCTTAACTTAAATCAAGGAAGAACATAGGCTTCGACTTAGCGTCTACAATAACCGACATTCATGCGGACAAAGTCGCTGCCAGAAGCTAGTAGAATATAATCTATAAATACATTGAAAATTACCTGTCCCCTCTTCACCGCTAGCGTTGTCCAAAAGAAGCACGGTCACATAAATTAAACTTAAAATCCGGGTCATTTTTGCATTCACCACGATCATCTTTGACAGAAGAATTAGACGAAAAGTCAAACGGAATTTCATTTATGAAAAAAATATATAAAAACATAAATGTCACATGTAAATCCACTTTGAACAATTTTATAACTACCTCATTGGTGAACTGCCTATTAATTATACTTTAATTAATTTAGTGACCCAACGCATTGTAACTACTTATTAGGTGCTATAACTACACTAGTTAGATAAACTATAAAATGATAGATAATTGCAACCAATTGAGAATAAGTGCTCTGATAATGAAGGAATCGTTATCGTAGGTACCTAAATATTGTGCACGCCGTAATCACGGTGGTAAGTCCCCTCTTTGAGGAGTGGCTGGAGCGGCAACACGGCGTCCTCACCTTCCGCATGACACAGCAAGTTCGGGAGGATCCTGCATCGGATTCAGGCGGAGGAAACGCCCGAGTCACCATTGTGTGGACCGCCCGGAGGATACGGTGGCGGTGTAACCCGCTTGGGCGAAGCACCGCCCTGTCCTCGTGGAGGCAATCGGCGGCAGTGACCTTTCGCGTGGGGCCCTGGTTCGGGATATGGTCCGGAGCGAGGAGGAATGTCAGGCGGTCGCCTCCTTCTGCGAAGCAGTAATGCTAGCGAAGGAGGAGGCTGCACGCGTGAGGGAACAAAGGTCCTCCGCCTCAGCCGCCGTAATTCCGACCCCGACTACCAGCCACGGTAGACGCGTGCTTGCGGACGTCGAGCAATGGGTAGCTCGCCGTCCGTCCGTTCATTAATTAACCGGACCGAGCTCAGTCGTTAACAGCGCGTAGTGTAACCACGCGCTCCTCAAAGAGATGTCAGCAAACCGTAGGGGCTTACCAGGGCCGATACCCGCTAGCTAGGACCGGGGGGAATTTCTGAAAAGGAAACCCGTAGTCCTAGAACGCAAAGGGTAATTGAAGGACACGGGTGTGGTTTTAGCCAGCAAAAGTCGGACACGCCCTGCCGCTCCACCCAGAGACGCGAGAAGTCATAGGATGATTTCCCACCTTAAACAAAAAAGGTACCTACATATAGGTGTGGACTATCTTTATGTATCGATATACCTAACTAGCGGTGCCGACAAACGTTGTCCGAGCATCATAAGTCTTGGGTAGGTAGGTATAGGTAGAAACATTGTGAACAAGATCTCCTTTAGAAATATATTCACTATACAAACGCTCAGCTCAATTGTATAAAAAAATTAATAAATACGTGTACGTGCATAATAAAAACAGGCACAATTGTAAAAAAAAAGCTTAATAGGCTGGATTAATGCACTTTCCTATGAGAAAATGGAGGCTCTGTTACATCATATTGTTTAATAAGACAACTCACACACTATTCATACACCTCACTTTAAGTATCATCTCACATCAAAACACACACATCACAATGTACTTCACATTCATCTCACCACACACACCTTACTGTTACGTCACACACACCACTTTCACGTCACAACACACCACACATCACGCTTCAAGTCACTCGTAAATTAATTTACCATTGTTATGGAAGAGCGGAGCCTCCTAACACAGGCATTATTTGCCTAAAAGGAGGCTTCAAATACAACCTTGTAATATTACGCTGATTGTGACAATAAACTTTTTTTGTTTTTTTATATGTTCTATGAAAAGATGGGTAAGTAACATCCTCCTGTGTATTGAAGGATTTCCTTCTGTTTTTCTATCAATGTCACCTAATCTGTCAAAACTATCTAAGCTTGGTGAACTTTTTGTCAAATACTGTTTCATTCTTTTATAGTGGAATAATTACAAAAAAAATATTAATAAATAGTGGAATTTATTATGTAATCATCGTATGGAGGCCCTGACAGTCATAACCCGGTGTGGAGACGGCAGTTGTTGCTGCATTCCCCATAGGAGCATGATCGCTCTCATATCTATCATCAGTTTGGTTCGTAAAGATCATCAGTACTTCCAGATCTGGTAAATAGCAATCTACAAAGCCTTAAAGGGATTAGGTAGGTACTTAGTGCTTACATGGCTTGATTCCGCCATTGCCGTTCTATCATCGGACAACCCGACGTACGGCGAGTGTCCACTCTTCTGTTGTTGACACCTCTACGGTTCGGACTAAGCGTTTCGCCTCGTCGTTTATACCGCGTACATCGAAAGACTGGAACAATCTGCTTGGTACGGTCTTCCCGTCCGATTATTTTAGGTGTCTTTAAATCTAGACTGATTGGGCTCTTAACAAACTAGTGCGCCTTACCATCAACGCTTGCATCACTATTTAGGCCATCGGGTGGGATCAGATAATTACGATTATAGGTTATATAGGATAATACTAAATAATAGTAAAAAAAAAATATTTATGCAGAGTCTTGGAACGCAAGGCAAAGAAATAACAATAGGTATAGTCGGTAAAAATCTGACACGTGCTCTCGCTCTGCCCTAGAACGCGAAAACTCGTTGGATGATTTCCCAACTAAAAGAAAAACCATCAATTTGTGGGGTCTTGAGCTAACACTACATTATTATGTCTACTCTATAGGTACTTAATGTTGTCCATGTTATCTCTCCACCACCCTTTGTTGACTGGTAAAGAATGCCAAAAATATTAAGTCCTTTGTATATTTGTGTTGCATGAACTTTCAATAAATAAATAAATACCTACAGTCCCACAGCTGAACAAAGGCCCCCCTCCACTCCTCCCATTGTTGCCGGCTCTGCGCCGCGTTTTAACAATTCATAAGGAAGACATCTAAGTCGTTCTGACAAATGATTGCACTGACTGGACAGGTCCGCTCAGAACTGTGGTTCTTTCTTCAAAAGACCATCTCAGACTCCATGGTTCTCATATGATTTGACTATTACATGTTTGCTGTATGGACTTTAAAAGAGACTTTGACCCCTGAGTTTGTTTCGGTGTTTCTTCTCAGGTTAGTCAGCTAAGAAACACCGGCTTCATCTAGTTTAGGCCTCCTCTCTAGAAGAAGGAATGCGCCGCAATCCATCACGCGGGCCCAGTGCGGGTTGGTGAATGTCAACGTCTTCGAATTTTTGTTTCTAGGACATGCCGGTTACCTCACGCTGTTTTCCTTCACCGTTTTGAGAGCAGTGGTGATGAAATAAATTACACAAAGTAATGCGCATGACTGGGTATGTACCCGTGACCTACAACTCGTAAGTCGGGGTCCTTACCAC
Organism: Mythimna pallens; assembly: GCA_961205895.1. Lineage (NCBI taxonomy): Eukaryota > Metazoa > Arthropoda > Insecta > Lepidoptera > Noctuidae > Mythimna > Mythimna pallens. The sequence continues at coordinate 4,646,360 of OY540845.1, read as the reverse complement.
TCGGCCACCACTGCTCTACATATGGTAGACTTACCTATTCCTTACTTGGAATTAGCTAATTTCTTTTTTCACAGATAGCATGTATCTTGGACATGATAACAAATAGCCACCCTAACCATTGTCCCGACAACTGGAAACTGATGAGCACACAAGTGGAGTGCGCGAAACAGCTCCTCATCACATTGTTTCAGATGGCTAACCTTCTGTTACTGCTTGCTTCTATCGTTGTAAGTATCGTTAAAAAAATACATATAAATGTCCCGTCGAGGTCGAGGACCCGAGCTCAAATTCGTGTAGCCGACTGTAGTCGAGCCAAGTACGAGCGACACTATACGAATTTGAACTCGGGTTTTCTAGCTTTTAAAACTACTACCTAACCCGCCCCAGCTTCGAATTAGTGTAAATTATACTTAGTATGCATGTGGATCGAGGGGCCATTTTTTAAAGATGAATTAAAAGTCAAGCCACACATTTCTCTATTCTCCAGGTGATCAAACTTCTCATTTTATAACTAAGCAACGTTGCAACGGGAAAATGAGATGCTTCTGATACACAACCTAATTAGCTTTTTTTAAAACGCCAACTAAATATTCTTTCTCAAAGAGCGAGCGAAGCGAGCTCATAATTGTAGGGGCACTCCGTCACGGACAGGTTAACAACGGACAGGTATTTGTACTTTGCTGATATTAGGCTGTGCCACTGCACGCTTAGCCTCCTAACTTACAAAGTACAAATACCATTAGGTATGTATTTGTACTTTGCTGAGACCTGCTTACCTTGTTTATTGATCTTTTTATTTTATTAGCGAAAACCACATCAAAAACCGTTACGTGGTTTAGGAGTTAGCAGATAAGAAGTCTGCTTTGCTTTGCTGGGTATTATTTACAGACGACTTGGGTTAACAGAGCCTCCACAATGGGCCGCTCATTAGTTACGTTTTTGGCAATTTGTTTACAAAACTTTTTTTTTAAATGAGTATAATTGTGTAAATACATAGACATGACATTACTGCAAATATTTTTTTTTTTTGCTTTACTATCCGATACTGAACTACAAATTGCTAAAACGTAGGTACGAAAATTTGAACATTGACGTTAACGCGTTGTCTTGTTTCACAGGAGAGTCCAATCCTAGTACAATTATACGTATGGTGCACCCTCGCATTCGTCGTGCTTGGCCTAGTCGTGAACATCGTCGACTTTCTGTTCAAATACAAGTTAGAAGGGACGTCATGCTTAATCGGGTTCGTCACCGAAGTCTGTTTCTTATTTGGTAAGATGGAGTTCTTTTGATTGTTCATTGTAGCGACCACGTGAGGCCACGCCAGTAGAGATAACGGAAATACACGCGTGTAGAAGATTTTGAGTATAAAACATGTGTGAAAGTAGGAAATTATCCAAGGGAACATACTTACTCTTCCGGGATATAATATAGTCTACCGGTTTGCCAAATTTCATACATCTCCGTTCAGCCGTTTCAGGGCGATGTAGTGCGACAAACCTAGTAAGATTCTATGCGTATGAATAGTAAAAAGTAAATCCAACCTATCCTAAGCACGGTGTTAAGATTTTCAAGCTCGCTTCGGTGTATTGTATCGTCTGTACAACTTGAATGACCTTGAAAAATTCTTAATTGTCGTTTTGTACACACGTTTGTACGTTTTTTTTAGCCGAAAATTTTGGTTTCTATATTTTTGATTTTCCTAGAAAAATCCAAAAAAGTTTTTTTTTAAATTTTTTTGGTGATTTACGTAAAAACGCACAATGACGTAATAATAATACCCCCGGGGCGCCCGAGAGGTTAAAAAAAAAATAGAAGCTTGCACCGGGCGTATAAAAAGCTAGTCACGGCACTGCAAGCAGGTTGTTGCATGTCCGTTATATTTAATCCACATAATAATGTGTTTAGATACTTACCTGTTTTTCTAGCTATATCCCGATGCTTACCTCTAGTGGACACCTACAGGAAACACATCGACGGTGAACCTTCTACAACTACGTAACGTGTAAATAATATTTGTTAAGAAAAATAAAAATCACAAAATAATTTTTAACTTTTTCATTTTATATTTTTGTACTATCTACTATATACAATGTGGATATTAAATATCTATAGAAAAAAAAACATCATACAACAAAACTTAGAATTAACGCGAATACTAAAATAACACGGTTCCCACTGAACTCATACACGCATTTGCTTACGAATATAAAAAAAAAAACTTAATTGCTTAGGCCCGGTTTCCGGAACGAAATTATCGACGTGTCAATTTTTGACATCAGCTGTTGATAGTTCCTTTAGCCAATCACAGCTCAAGCGCCTTACCATGATGTGTTAAAATGTCAGGCGTGCGAGCGAGACGAGAAGAGATGGAGCTATACACCCTTCATAGTTCCATCCCTTTAACAATTCAGTTTAGGTCGTCAACAGGATCGCGTTACGCACGTGGTAGGGCCTCAGCTAACGCTCATATATATTTTGTGATCGTTTTCGTTCTAGAAACTTGGGTTTTCCTCAGTCCAATTTATAATGAGAGCTATTTCTCATTAAGATTTTTGTTTTACTATCATATTATATAAAAAAAACTATATCTTGTAATAATAAGTTAAAAGGTCTTACTCTTATCAAGCATTCGAGATAGGTTAGCTCCCAAAATAATAAAGAACAAAAGAAGTGTGTGAAACTGGACGGAAGTTCTATTTTTGATGCGATTATATTTGCAAAAACTCTGAAATTATTTTAAAACCACTTTGAACTTTTAACAAACTTACTAATTTACAAAAACGATTCGCTTTCCGTCTTAATTCAAGTCTTGCTTTTTGTCAAATATTAAGAGGTATGTAGGGTGTAAAGTCCTCAAACCTCCGCTGAAAAGGGAGGATCCTCTCCTCCGATCAGACGAATACTGTGTCTGGTCCGGACAATTGCCCGATAGTTCATTTCGGACGGTTAAATATAAAATCGCGCGGAAAATTCTATAAAACATATAAAACAGCTATGTTGTCAACCAGTATCTCTATAAAAGGCTTATTATACAAAGGCACCACCCTCGCATCAAAAAAACTTCGACCTAGTTTCACAGCATAAATATTAACAATTATTTTGGTACATACAAAATCGGATACAAATATCGTCACTTCACATTCCTAAAGTACTATTGACATTGCTTTATAAAATCTTTACAAATGAATAATATTCACTATTTATTCAACAAAATGAATAGAGAATATGAATTATTCTATTTTGCCCTACTAGTCAGAATAGTCACAACAGAAACAAACTGGGCAAAATTCACACACAAGTTTATGCGATTTGCCGCACTAAAATAAATTACGCGAAAGAGCTACCGAGACCCAGGGACACAAAGGATAACTTAACGAACAGGGGTGGGTTTTAGACCGTTTAAATCTGACACTCCCTCTCCCTCTTGGATGGAGGGAACGAGAAATGTTATTTGATGATTTCCCACTTTGTGTTTTGTTTTTCCCCAATTGTGACTTCCATTCTTTTTATTCTGTCACATAAGGCCTACATGGTAATTCATTTATACGAAGGCATGGCTTAAAGGACTTAGTATCCAGACCAAAACCATTCCATAAAAGAAATGGGCACTTATAAAACGTCAAAATCTAGTTGACAGTTTCAGTTGGCTGTTTTCACACTTTGCCCAGCAGGTGAGGCAAAATAGAATAATTCAAAAAGTCGTTTGTCATTTCTGTCAAAAATTCGTCAAAAATTACTTTCTGACTCTCCGAGGCATACAAGGCATGATTTCATTGAACTACTTATTTATAAGCAAAAGAACACTTTTTAATTTTGAAACAGCGCAAATTGACGCGTCGATAAAGTTATGTTACAGTAAACGCTAACAATCTTACTTCGCACAATTGGTCATTTATGAAGGATTAACACCTAAAGCATGTTACACACCGAGTGAATAGATTCATGCTGTCTCTCGCATGCTTGTGTCGCTTGCACGTTTTTGATAAAAAGGCAGAGAAAGTACTCAATTACGATTTTTTTATGTTTTTGGTAGCTTTAGACAATTTTCACTCTTATTAGAGAAACATAATACATTGCTTAAAGAGCAAAACCTTTTTTTTTTATTTAAATATGTCTTATTTTCTTGGGAACACGCACTACTGGTAAGATTTTTGCTTAACTACTTAGGGTGGTGGTCGTGCGCTTAAGCACTTTCCCCATACGTATTCGTGATTAATTGTATGGATAAAAATAAAATATTATGAATAAGAGAGCAAACAAAAAATTGTTCGTATAAATCACGAATACGTAAAAAATCGAATCGAATACAAATAACCCCGCACCCTCGACTATGCGAATTGATATGCACGTATTTTTTGTATTTGGCTTTAAAATAAAATAACCTCTCGGCTCAATTTGACATACGACGCGTTCCAAATAAGAATAGGATCGATTGCCATGTTGTGACGTCACGTCATACTGTCAAATCGCAAGAAATTGGGCAAATTTGAAGAACTCAGAGATGAACAAAATTGAAGAACTGGATTCTGATTAAACTTTTTTCGTTCACAGTTCGTAAATAAATCAAATTAAAAAAAAAACTAGTTTTGCTCACCATAATAATTCTTCGATTTGACAGTATGACGTGACGTCACAACATGACAATCGATCCTATTCTTATTTGGAACGCATATAACTTGTAAACGCTTTACATTCACATCCTCTATCAAAAACGCGCAAGCCATTATTGATATAATAACTACCCTTAGTTACATAGAAAGGCTCTGTAGGCATATAATTATTTATATTATATATTCAAATCTACTGAAAACGAAATCTAATCTAATATACATAAAAGGTTTCACATACAAACTAATTTACAAAATGTTATGTTACTCAAAACTTTCGTTTCCGAAACTTATTTTGGCACTAGAAATTATACTGAAAAGTAAAAATGTCCAATTTCTATGTCAAATCCCTTTGAGATCACAACTTAAAAGAAAGTTTCCTTCAAAATATCTCGACTCGAATAAACGGCGTAACGTAAATATCACTTACAAATTATTAACGTGGTGCGACAACATTCATCTTTTTAAGCCGGTAGCAGACCAAAAGCTAAATGATTTTAGCTTAACTCGCATAGCTGACTTATTTTTTTATATCATAATAATCCCTACTCGCTCGCGTTCGTGGCGACGCCAATACTATACTGAGTGTTTTTGTAGATGGGTGAAAGTCCCCCATGCTACAAAAATGAGTGCGGCTTCATGTCGAAATATAGATAAGTAATTTGTGTCGTTAACGCTTACTAATATTAGTTTTCAAGATAATTGTTACTAACGAAACATGGACCTCGTCCGAAATAAATGTTTAATTATTTTATTATTATAATTACCACGCGAGCCCAGTGCGGATTGGTGGATATCATCACATCAAATCACATGTCTTCGAATTTTTGGATCTAAAACATGTTTATTCACGATGGTTTTCCTTCACCGTTTTCAGAGTGGTGGTGATGAAATAAATTACACAATGTAATGCCCTGGTCGGGCTTGATACCGGGTCCTACAACTCTTAAGTCAGGCCCGTTAATACTGGACTACCACTGCTCTCTCTTTTAGGTTTCCGTACTTCAAAAGGAAAAAACAGAACCCTTATAGGATTACACTTCGTTGTCCGTCTGTCTGTCTGTCAAGACCCTTTATCTCAATAACGCGTGGAAGTATCGAGTTGAAATTAAAGCCATACTCAAGTCGCGGTTCCTTGAAGCTGTAAAAAATCAAACTTCTAACGGAAAAAGAAGGTACGGCCGTTTATATCGCAAAAAACGTATATTTCGACATTCTCAAGGGAATCAAAATTCATAAGATACTTCCCATTGACCTATAATCCTAAAATTTGGCATTAAGTAATGTCTTATAGCACAAGTATAGGAAAAAATCGGAACACTGTAAATAAGTAGTTACATCACAACAAAAAAAATTACGATTCGGAAAAATGGTCGAGCCTCGATTCGGGAATTGAAATGTTTTCAGTAAGTTTGTATGGAACCCTCACAGCGCGAGTCCGACTCGCACTTATCCGGTTTTATCTCACCAAACTTTTGTGTTAATTATGTTTTTTTTTTTAAATTATAGCTCTACACATGCACATAGATATGGAATATCTTCATACTTAGAAAAAGCCTCTACAAAATTCTTGTAAAAACTCGTTGATTACGAAGTAAATAAAAAATTTAAAAAAGGATGAATAGCAATTGAAACATAATTCCGAAGATTTTTTCTCCTTATATAAACATTGTTTGCAGACATTTATGGATTCATTTTTTAAATTAATTATAATGATAATAGAAATCAATATGGAATTTTAAATATGGAATTTTTTAACACACAATTTCAATTAAAAATTTATCAAGTATATGAGCTAAACTAAAAACGCTTGGTCTGCAACCGGCTTTATGCACAAAACAGAGCAACACGCCATTGGAGAAGGAACTCGTTATTCTTATAATCGACAATTGTTTATTCGAAGTCAGTCGATTTTTTAATTTTTTATGCTAATTGCCGTTTTAACAAGTCATTTCTTTACTAACATAAAATAAAATAATTAATAAAAAGGATTTATATTTCTCATCCCTAAAGCCCGCGTCAGACAGTTTGGCGATATTAGTATTATTTACTGAGACACATTTATAGATAATAAGCGAGGCCATAAATTATTGTATGTAGATAGATAATCCTTAAAAAAAAATCCGCTGCTCCATACATTGCCCGCGTCAGACAGTTTGGCGATATTAGTATTATTTACTGAGACACATTTATAGATAATAAGCGAGGCCATAAATTATTGTATGTAGATAGATAATCCTTAAAAAAAAATCCGCTGCTCCATACATTTATGTTCGCATATTTCGCCAAAATATATAGAGCAGCTGAATTTTGTTTCGTGATTTCAAGATTGGTCGCATAGTAAAAGTTTTACGGACCCCTACAATTGTTACAATAATCGAATTTTACTGCATGCTGTTCTCTAATAAGTTTCTGACATAATCTTAATAGTCGTCAAATCCAATCTGACACGCGCTTTAACAATCTTCTTCCATTAGATAGAAACATTGTATAGTTACTGTTTTGAGGACAAACTTTTGATATGCTAGTACAACTTGCTGATCAAAAAATCTGAATATCTCTAGTCCGACATTGGTATTGTGATAACATTATTATTATGCTAAAAATATCTAAAATAATGGCCGAAGCTGCATGTCGTGATTGAGTTTCCAGCATCGAACTAACAAATCAGAAATCACACCCAAAAAACACGAAAGAAAACTTAATTGACACATTTCAGAGAAACGAACAAAAAAAGAACAAAAGAAATCAGACTTACTTCGAAACAAAACTCGTTCTTTTCCGGTGTTTTTAAAATTTAAACTTCGAACACTGTTACGTCACTCTCGCTTCGAGTTAACTTACACTCTGATTGGCTATCGACACTATAGGTTGTTGGTTATTGGTGGATATCACTGTGGAACCTGGGGGTATCTTCTGCGGGACCATCCCGTCTATGTGCCTGTACTTCTTGAGTCGCGTCCACTGCCCATTGTTGTAGTTCATTTGGAAATGCATCTCTGAGAGCATCGTGAGGTATGTGTCGTCGGATTGTAGGACATTTTCGATGTTTTCTGATAGTTTTATTGTTACTATGTTGCCTAAGTTCGGACAGGGGTTATCTGAAAAAGAAATGTTAAATATAAACAGTCTTTTCTTTCATCTTATTCCTTTTAATATATATTTTTAAGTTTTAAAGCAGTCCTGAGTTGAGCTTTACGAATACTGACAAATGCTTGCACTAACTGGACAGGTCCACCCAAATGTGCACGGTTCTCGGATTTGACTATTACATATTCGCTGTATGGCCTTTAAAAGAGACTTTGACCCCTGAGTTTGTTTCGGTGTTTCTTCTCAGTCAGCTAGGAAATACCGGCCTCATCGAGTTTAAATCGACGGAAAAATTGGCGAGGAAAAGTGTTTTTCAAAACCTATTTGCAAAATAAATATCATTTGTCATTTAAAATGAAAGTTCAAGTTGAATAAAAGGGCTTGGAAAAAGTTAATATTGAGAGAAAACAAAAATTCAAAACGCTCTAATATGTTGCGGCTTTAGGCATATAATACGCCTAGTTTCGGATTCGCCAGTTTGTTTTAATAAGTACCTAAAAACTGAATTTATTTGCTCGAAAAAGAGTAACTGTCTTCCCGTTAAGAAAATAGTGACTCATCGTTTTCACACTTGACTGGCCTGTTGGTCTAGTGGTTAGTGGCCCTGACTGCTAAGCCGGAGGTCGTGAGTTCGATTCAGACCCAGGACAAATGTTTGTGTGATGAGCACGATCATTTGTTCTGAGTCTGGATGTAATTTATCTATAATATTCATGTATTTAGAAATATATAAATATGTTTATTAGTTATCCAGTACTCATACCACAAGTTAGTTTGGGACTAGATGGCGTTGAGTGAAAGTTGTGGAATATTATGTCGTGGAACATAAAACAAAAGTGACAATTCTGATTAAATGTTAAAAATTACTTAATATTACTGAAAATACAGTGTTGCGAAAAGCTTGCATTAATAATGGTTATATTTTACTCCAGTATGAACCACGCCTTTACTTCGCAGTTGTACTGATGCGTCACTATTTTCTTAAAGCGAATAGACCACATGTATTGTAAATATAAATGAAGTCGTGCTTACCTCTGGAGCCGGCCATGAAACCAAGAATAAGCGCCTTCTCGGGCCTCGTAACGCGATTCGCATTGCGGAACATATCTTGCGCTTCCAACATTTGTTCACGCTAAAACAAAAATAACACAGTCAGGTACCTATAGATATCAAAACTCCAGTATAAGCTGCAATTATAGTTGTGTAATTACAGTTCTGTGCCTTGAAAAGCAGGCCCTTGAAGGCAATGAGGACTTGAAGGAACAAAGGTAGGTTTTAGTCAGTAAAGGTCTGACACCCAACCAAGAGTGGGTAGCGTCGAACAGAAAGTCACAAGAATAAATAACTTTCTGCCCTTGTCCCATATTACTTGAGGTCAGCATACACATTGTTTTCTTTCATTCTGTCCTGTCACCCGTCACGCTATCACTATTTCCCTTTTCTTTCATGTCACTCCTCACATAATCCAACCATCTTTTCTTTGGCCTCCCACTCCATCCAACCACATTTAAACTCATAACTCTTTTAGTAACATGTGTTTCATCCCTCCTTTTCACATGACCATACCAAAGACGAACGATTCCCTTTCAACTTTTCAGTCACTGGTGTCACTTTCAAATTTTCTCTAATATCCATGTTCAATGTCACTTAAAAGTAGTGTTGCCAGATGATACCTCAATTAACCCTTAATCAGGACACCTAAGGTCCTAATTTTTCACTAAGTTTTTTGGTCTGTTAGATCGCTTATTTTGTCGGTTAAAACGTCATCGTCGTCATAATAATTATAATAAAATATCTGTTAATATATTTTTTTACTGCTTTTGTCTAACAAACTATTATGTTTAAAGTTTTATATTTCTGTACGAATGCTGAAAAGACATCTTAGTCTTTCAGAGGTGAAGTGCTAAGTTTTAACCTTCTCAGTCTCAATTATAGCAGCTGTCCCAATTAGAATACCAAAATCCCGATTTCGATTTCGTCTTTCATCCCAAATTTGACTTACTGGAGCTGGCAACACTAACCTTACTTACGTCACTTTTAACAAGAATAAATTGGAAGCTTGAATAGAAGAGTAGATGTTACCGTGAGCGAGAGTCCCCTACGCGGCAGCAGCGGCTGCTGCGCGGGCGCCTGCACGGCCACGGCCTGCGTCGTCTGCGCGGCCGCGCCCGCTTGCACCACTTGCGCCTGTTGCACTGCTTGCGCTATTTGGACCTGTTTAAACAATTCCTATTGTTAAGACATTTTGTAATTATAAAATTTTTACAGGTTTTGAGACGTTTTTACACATAATACAGACGTATGAGCAATCATCATCATCATCATCATCATACCGCATCACATACATACCGGTTGCGCGATCTGGTGCTGCAGCGGCGGCTGCGCGTGCGCCGCCGGCACCACCGCGCGCGCCGCCTGCTGCACCACTGTCTGCGTCATCTGCCACAACACATACATACATATAGCGACGGTCTCTTGCTTAATGTTCAAAATAATGTCGCAACGCGACGGTGGCCATAGGTTTCAAAACATGGTCATTTTATGGAAAAATAACTACGATGACAAAACTACGATGTGTCCAGATAATGACTATAATTTGGTCAATTTTAACAAAAAATTCGGATATATATATAATAACCACAATTTGGCCTGATAGTGACCCCAAAATGTTTAAAAAGTACCAGAAGGGGGTAACTTTTGCTCACTCTTTATATAACCATTCATACAATTAATTTGATGACATCTACCAACAAATAGTACTAGTATTGATATACTAAGAGTATTTGTTGGTAGATGTACTCATGGGTTTAATATTCTACAGCAATTCCTGCAGCCTTGCCTCAGCAGTATGACAGTTCTGTTGATATGTTGAATAAGTTTTGCATGAACAGCAGTAACGGCTTCGTCCTCGCCCGCCGTACTTGGGCGCCAGCGTCAGCTATTAACCTATTACTTTGGCCAGATACTGATTGCAATTTAACCAGATACAGACTATAATTTGACGAGATATATTAACTAGTATTAAACCAGATAATACCGATTATAATTTGGGCAGATACTAAATCTAATACAGACAGTTAACGACCACAATATTGTCAGGTATTGTAAGCGTCAGAACCCTTCTGGACCACTAGCGATATTTGATGTTTAGAGAATACCAAAATTTACTACCTTTTTGCTATTATTTGGTACCAAATAATAGCAAAAAGGTACCTTCAAATATTTAGTACCTCTATTGACAGCAAAAAACGCCTGAAGAAAGTGGCCAGGCATTTTGACGTCCGGATATCTGCACCATTTTTTTTTTCATAGTTCTAGTCAGCACAGCTAATTTATCTTTTAGTAAATATTTACTATCTTCTTAGCACCTCAATATATATATATATTATTATATATTTTGGCATACTGTAAAAATGTTACGCTGTAACTTGCCACATACAGCATACATATTTTTGTTGAGAAAAATATATGTGTAGGTACTAAAAGGTAGTAAATACTTACAAAAAGATACATTAGATGTGTTGTCTAACCATGAAAAAAGAAATGGTCCAGGCAACCTGTTGACTCTTTCTTCACGCGTTTTCTCGCTATCACTAGGTACTAAGTATTTGACGTTAGGTACCAAGAAGTAGCAAAAAGGTAGTAAATTTTGGTATTCTCTAAACAATAATCATTAATAACTGAAGTCGACGGGATAACACTAACTTATAAAGGTCTCATGTTACAGTATTTCGGAATTTCTGACAAATAAAAATCTAATAGTGATAATGATAATAGATTATTACTATAGATAATTATTGACATAAAAAATGTATCTTCGTCATAATTTTTCGTGTTTTTTTTTTATTCTTTGTGTTTATACTGACAATCTTTTAAAATTCAAAGTAATTTTTGACATATTAATTTTTTGACATACTTTCGACATGCTACAATTTATTTCTATTCGAACGCCTCGAGCAGGCCACGCCTCCGATTCCTTTGTTCTGACCACGTGACTGAGCGTTGAGATGACGTCAGAACAAAGGAATCGGAGGCGTGGCCTATCCGAGGCGTTCGGCGCGAACGATACGATTGTAACTTGGCTAGGGGGGCAGGTATTCATACACACATAAGTTGTTTAAACGTTTCATTTGGCAACATCTACCAACAAATATTCTTTGTACATCGTACTCACGGGTTTGATATTCTGCAGTAGCACTGCCTTGCCTCCCGGCTGCAGTATGACAGTCGATGTGTTGAGTAAATTCTGTGTAGACAGCAGTAATGGCTTCCCACCCGCTGGGCCGGCTATTAAGAGCTTCGGCTGTTGACCTATTACTATTGGTTTTGCGCCGGTGCCCTGTGGAAGAGAAGATTGAGTTAGAATTGAAAGTTATTAAGAAGAGTGTTATTTCCTGACAATATTTTCAGCTACACGTCACATTGACGGTCAACCAGAGTAGCTTAGTACGGAGAATCAACAGAATAACAAGCCAACTTTTTGTTTTTTGTTTTTTAACGTGCAAAAATACACCACTGAAGGTGGAGTTGCGGACCAGCCCGATACTTACTGTACGTGGTATTGTCATAAAGGTGACGACAAAAAGCAATGATGTTTTGGGATGCGAGCTTCATATATTTATTGAACTTTCCGACACAGGCGCCGGCGTGCTGTCTGTGGTGCTCGATGTCGCTGTAGGGAACAGTACTCACATGTACAAGTAGCGGGCTAGTTAGCGGCGGAGGCCTGTCGGGTGCAGCGGGTGTGGGCGGAGTCGGTGGAGCCGCAGTGCCCGGCTCCGCGGGCGCGGGCGACACAGGCGCCGGCGTGCTGTCTGTGGTGCTCGATGTCGCTGTAGGGAACAGTACTCACATGTACAAGTAGCGGGCTAGTTAGCGGCGGAGGCCTGTCGGGTGCAGCGGGTGTGGGCGGAGTCGGTGGAGCCGCAGTGCCCGGCTCCGCGGGCGCGGGCGACACAGGCGCCGGCGTGCTGTCTGTGGTGCTCGATGTCGCTGTAGGGAACAGTACTCACATGTACAAGTAGCGGGCTAGTTAGCGGCGGAGGCCTGTCGGGTGCAGCGGGTGTGGGCGGAGTCGGTGGAGCCGCAGTGCCCGGCTCCGCGGGCGCGGGCGACACAGGCGCCGGCGTGCTGTCTGTGGTGCTCGATGTCGCTGTAGGGAACAGTACTCACATGTACAAGTAGCGGGCTAGTTAGCGGCGGAGGCCTGTCGGGTGCAGCGGGTGTGGGCGGAGTCGGTGGAGCCGCAGTGCCCGGCTCCGCGGGCGCGGGCGACACAGGCGCCGGCGTGCTGTCTGTGGTGCTCGATGTCGCTGTAGGGAACAGTACTCACATGTACAAGTAGCGGGCTAGTTAGCGGCGGAGGCCTGTCGGGTGCAGCGGGTGTGGGCGGAGTCGGTGGAGCCGCAGTGCCCGGCTCCGCGGGCGCGGGCGACACAGGCGCCGGCGTGCTGTCTGTGGTGCTCGATGTCGCTGTAGGGAACAGTACTCACATGTACAAGTAGCGGGCTAGTTAGCGGCGGAGGCCTGTCGGGTGCAGCGGGTGTGGGCGGAGTCGGTGGAGCCGCAGTGCCCGGCTCCGCGGGCGCGGGCGACACAGGCGCCGGCGTGCTGTCTGTGGTGCTCGATGTCGCTGTAGGGAACAGTACTCACATGTACAAGTAGCGGGCTAGTTAGCGGCGGAGGCCTGTCGGGTGCAGCGGGTGTGGGCGGAGTCGGTGGAGCCGCAGTGCCCGGCTCCGCGGGCGCGGGCGACACAGGCGCCGGCGTGCTGTCTGTGGTGCTCGATGTCGCTGTAGGGAACAGTACTCACATGTACAAGTAGCGGGCTAGTTAGCGGCGGAGGCCTGTCGGGTGCAGCGGGTGTGGGCGGAGTCGGTGGAGCCGCAGTGCCCGGCTCCGCGGGCGCGGGCGACACAGGCGCCGGCGTGCTGTCTGTGGTGCTCGATGTCGCTGTAGGGAACAGTACTCACATGTACAAGTAGCGGGCTAGTTAGCGGCGGAGGCCTGTCGGGTGCAGCGGGTGTGGGCGGAGTCGGTGGAGCCGCAGTGCCCGGCTCCGCGGGCGCGGGCGACACAGGCGCCGGCGTGCTGTCTGTGGTGCTCGATGTCGCTGTAGGGAACAGTACTCACATGTACAAGTAGCGGGCTAGTTAGCGGCGGAGGCTTGTCGGGTGCAGCGGGTGTGGGCGGAGTCGGTGGAGCCGCAGTGCCCGGCTCCGCGGGCGCGGGCGACACAGGCGCCGGCGTGCTGTCTGTGGTGCTCGATGTCGCTGTAGGGAACAGTACTCACATGTACAAGTAGCGGGCTAGTTAGCGGCGGAGGCCTGTCGGGTGCAGCGGGTGTGGGCGGAGTCGGTGGAGCCGCAGTGCCCGGCTCCGCGGGCGCGGGCGACACAGGCGCCGGCGTGCTGTCTGTGGTGCTCGATGTCGCTGTAGGGAACAGTACTCACATGTACAAGTAGCGGGCTAGTTAGCGGCGGAGGCCTGTCGGGTGCAGCGGGTGTGGGCGGAGTCGGTGGAGCCGCAGTGCCCGGCTCCGCGGGCGCGGGCGACACAGGCGCCGGCGTGCTGTCTGTGGTGCTCGATGTCGCTGTAGGGAACAGTACTCACATGTACAAGTAGCGGGCTAGTTAGCGGCGGAGGCCTGTCGGGTGCAGCGGGTGTGGGCGGAGTCGGTGGAGCCGCAGTGCCCGGCTCCGCGGGCGCGGGCGACACAGGCGCCGGCGTGCTGTCTGTGGTGCTCGATGTCGCTGTAGGGAACAGTACTCACATGTACAAGTAGCGGGCTAGTTAGCGGCGGAGGCCTGTCGGGTGCAGCGGGTGTGGGCGGAGTCGGTGGAGCCGCAGTGCCCGGCTCCGCGGGCGCGGGCGACACAGGCGCCGGCGTGCTGTCTGTGGTGCTCGATGTCGCTGTAGGGAACAGTACTCACATGTACAAGTAGCGGGCTAGTTAGCGGCGGAGGCCTGTCGGGTGCAGCGGGTGTGGGCGGAGTCGGTGGAGCCGCAGTGCCCGGCTCCGCGGGCGCGGGCGACACAGGCGCCGGCGTGCTGTCTGTGGTGCTCGATGTCGCTGTAGGGAACAGTACTCACATGTACAAGTAGCGGGCTAGTTAGCGGCGGAGGCCTGTCGGGTGCAGCGGGTGTGGGCGGAGTCGGTGGAGCCGCAGTGCCCGGCTCCGCGGGCGCGGGCGACACAGGCGCCGGCGTGCTGTCTGTGGTGCTCGATGTCGCTGTAGGGAACAGTACTCACATGTACAAGTAGCGGGCTAGTTAGCGGCGGAGGCCTGTCGGGTGCAGCGGGTGTGGGCGGAGTCGGTGGAGCCGCAGTGCCCGGCTCCGCGGGCGCGGGCGACACAGGCGCCGGCGTGCTGTCTGTGGTGCTCGATGTCGCTGTAGGGAACAGTACTCACATGTACAAGTAGCGGGCTAGTTAGCGGCGGAGGCCTGTCGGGTGCAGCGGGTGTGGGCGGAGTCGGTGGAGCCGCAGTGCCCGGCTCCGCGGGCGCGGGCGACACAGGCGCCGGCGTGCTGTCTGTGGTGCTCGATGTCGCTGTAGGGAATAATATGTTCATATTACAAATGTTGTGCGGCTACTCCTGCCACATGAATGTAATATGGCAGTGTGGAGCCTCTTCACAGGATCTCATTTTTACCCAACATGATCGGAATATGACAAATAACAAAGCACAGTATTTTTTGGACCCAAAAAGTGATATCTGTTTTTTATTGATTAAGAACTAAACAAATAGATGTCTAATTTAATGATCTATCTAGAGATAACTGATCTAACAAATGCATGAGTAGAACTCCCAAGGTCACTTTAGTATATACAGGAAAAGTTTTTAACCAGAGCGCAAATTTTGACATGATAAACTTGAATATATTTTAATAAACGCATATTTTATGGCCGCCGCGCAGGTCGAGCGCCGATCAGCTGCGTCGGTTTGTAGGTAAAGCGGGGGGTCGGTCACTGACTGCTATTTTTAACAATTTCGAACAACTTTTTTAAGTTCAGGTTATAAAGTAATTTGTAAATGTAATTCCAATTTTTCTTTCTTACTTCAAAATGCAGAAAATAAATCGTAATAAACAATCTAAAATACATTCAAATTAAAGAACTTACGTGTTAGGTACTTACACTTGGGGTATTTAAAAAATAGACTTAACTACCTATTTACAATAATATCCAAACAAAAAAAACCTATTGTTGAACCGGAACACAAGTAATGTTCGAATCTCCCCCTTTTTTCAGACATCAACATGCACGTCTAAATTTTGCACAAATTTTGGTTAGGACACTATTATCACTTCGACGCGTGAGGCTCGCATAAGTGTGTGTTCACCTTAATGGGTGGATGGTGATGAGACTTACCATTGGTGTTCTCGTCAGGTTTGGGCATGGTGTAGTTGTTGAGTCCCTTCGCGTAGTCGGGCGGCGGCGGGGACGGCGGAGCGGCCGCCGCGGCCTTCTTAGCACCTTCCTCCATTTCTGTATGGGAAAAGATTACGATTAATTCAACTCTACATCTATAACACTACATGTGTGTAAAACGGTTATATGCATGGTATTGTAGTGATGACACTATGACTGAATTCAGTAGTCAAAACAGAAAATTTGGAAAACGAGATATAACAATTTTTAACAAATACATTTGTCTCTCTTGTCAAAACACCGTTTTCTATGGCAGCCGTATGAGCGTGATGAACTCACGGCTCACAAAATCTCTCAATAAAACTAATCGAATGCAGTAAAAAAAATAGGTAATTGACAGAATGATGTAGCCACAACAAGGTTATTTAGCTTTGCTTATTTCCACAGTATTATGCCTTATAGAATTTTCCTTTGGAGATCTGCAAGTGACGTAGATTCATTTTTTATATTGCAAAAGAGGGCAATCCGGACTATTTATAACATGAACTGAAGTTGGGAAAACTATACTAAAATCTCGAACAAACCTGTCGTTTCTTCTCTTAATTTTAATGAAAAATGAGAACGACTTAGCCTTCAAGTAGCACGTACCGAGTTTCCTCCTCTTCTTGATCTGCGCGTGGGTGGCGGGCTGCTCCGTGATGTCCAGCAGCTTGATGCCGGCGCGCAGCGGCGGGCGCAGCGGGAGAACGACCTAGCTTACAAGTAGCACGTACCGAGTTTCCTCCTCTTCTTGATCTGCGCGTGGGTGGCGGGCTGCTCCGTGATGTCCAGCAGCTTGATGCCGGCGCGCGGCGGCGGGCGCAGCGGGAGAACGACCTAGCTTACAAGTAGCACGTACCGAGTTTCCTCCTCTTCTTGATCTGCGCGTGGGTGGCGGGCTGCTCCGTGATGTCCAGCAGCTTGATGCCGGCGCGCGGCGGCGGGCGCAGCGGGAGAACGACCTAGCTTACAAGTAGCACGTACCGAGTTTCCTCCTCTTCTTGATCTGCGCGTGGGTGGCGGGCTGCTCCGTGATGTCCAGCAGCTTGATGCCGGCGCGCGGCGGCGGGCGCAGCGGGAGAACGACCTAGCTTACAAGTAGCACGTACCGAGTTTCCTCCTCTTCTTGATCTGCGCGTGGGTGGCGGGCTGCTCCGTGATGTCCAGCAGCTTGATGCCGGCGCGCGGCGGCGGGCGCAGCGGGAGAACGACCTAGCTTACAAGTAGCACGTACCGAGTTTCCTCCTCTTCTTGATCTGCGCGTGGGTGGCGGGCTGCTCCGTGATGTCCAGCAGCTTGATGCCGGCGCGCGGCGGCGGGCGCAGCGGGAGAACGACCTAGCTTACAAGTAGCACGTACCGAGTTTCCTCCTCTTCTTGATCTGCGCGTGGGTGGCGGGCTGCTCCGTGATGTCCAGCAGCTTGATGCCGGCGCGCGGCGGCGGGCGCAGCGGGAGAACGACCTAGCTTACAAGTAGCACGTACCGAGTTTCCTCCTCTTCTTGATCTGCGCGTGGGTGGCGGGCTGCTCCGTGATGTCCAGCAGCTTGATGCCGGCGCGCGGCGGCGGGCGCAGCGGGAGAACGACCTAGCTTACAAGTAGCACGTACCGAGTTTCCTCCTCTTCTTGATCTGCGCGTGGGTGGCGGGCTGCTCCGTGATGTCCAGCAGCTTGATGCCGGCGCGCGGCGGCGGGCGCAGCGGGAGAACGACCTAGCTTACAAGTAGCACGTACCGAGTTTCCTCCTCTTCTTGATCTGCGCGTGGGTGGCGGGCTGCTCCGTGATGTCCAGCAGCTTGATGCCGGCGCGCGGCGGCGGGCGCAGCGCTCCGCGCCACGTGCCGCCGCGCGCGCCGCCGAAGCGGGACGGCAGCCCCTTCAGTGGCGCTGTGGGGGAACGGACAAACTTACATTCAAATCAAAAAGTAGGATAGGGTGCAGTTGGGTAGAGTAAAATAGTTGATGAGACAGAAGCCGTGGGCAAAAGGGGGCTAGTGAATAATAAAAATTGGCATTATTAATTTTTCAAAACTACGTAACCTACCGAACTTTTAAGAGTTGTTAAAGGTTTTACGAAAACATTTTCGCGAACGGAGTCGCGGGTCAGGTACCTATAGACTCCGACTAATCTGGGCAGTAGTCACACTTACTAGTATCAGTCATCTTTCTAGGCATGCCCCTACTGCGTACAGGCACGGTAGGCGCTTGAGCCTTCTTCTGATTGGCCTGCACCTCAGTCGCCTTAGCCAGGAGCTCGCTACGTAGGGCCACGGACTTCGGCTTGCGTTTCAATGTAAAGTGCTTCACAGGGTTAGGTTGTTGGCCCACCTGTAATTAATGGAAAATGGTTTTAGTATATTATATATTACTTACTGTCATTATCATCATCATCTTCCTGCCCTTGTCCCGTGTTATTTGGGGTCGGCGCAACACGTTTTTTTTTCTATTCTGCCCTGTCATACTATCACTAACTTCCTTTTCTTTCATATCACTCTTCACACAATCCATCCATCTTTTCTTTGGTCTCCCTCTCCCTCTCCATCCATCCACATCCACTTACTGTCATTATAAAGATGCCAAAAATATAAAATATTATTACAAAATTTTAAAATACAGTGTTTTTGGTTTTATTATGTTTATTTAAATTATTTATTTATCATCACTTTTTAATACTTCTTTTTTGTATTAATGTCAGTTGTACTTTTTATTTTTTGTAAAATGCATTTTTCTTTTGTTTTTAGTTTTATATTTTATTTATAAAAATCGCACAACAGGGTCGCGGCAGACCACGAAAGAGATGGTAGGACGACTTAGATGTCTTCCTTATGAAATTGGTAAGAAGTGGCTCAGAGCCGAGAACACAGCAAAGAATGAAGGGATGCCTTTGCCAGCAGCGAGACAGTAAGTATGGGATAGGTATAATATTACATCAGGACGGCTTCCAGTCGGTTCACTTGTAAGGCACGTGAACACATTCGCAGGAAGATGGAATAGCAAAGTTGGCAAAACTCTCGGGAATTGAAATTTCCTGAAACCTTAACTTTGGGCGTTTAATGGTTCAAAGTCAGGGTAGCTGCTAGGAAACTCAGCGTTTTTGCAAAGGGCAAGGGTACTTCAAACCAGGACAGCTTCTAATAATATACAAAGCACAGGTCCGATCGTATGTGGAGTAACTGCAGCCACATATGGGCTAGTGCTGCAAAATGCCATCTAGCAGCTGTGAACTCAGTGGAGAGGCGTGCAAAGAGGCTAATTGGTGATTCAGATTTGGTTAACACCAATCTACAAAGCCTGGAAGTACAGACGTAGGGTAGCCAGCCTTTCAGTATTTTACAGGATGCATGGAGTGTGTTCGAGAATTACATGACTTGATTCCGCCATCACCTTTCTACAATCGGAAAACACGACGTGCGGCGAGTGTTCACTCAATATATGTTTCGCAACAGAGCGTTCAGACGTTAGGCAGGTATTTATCGTTTCTCGCTTTGCCTCTTTATTAAGGCCCTAGCCAGGAACAGTGCCATAAAACAGTGATTGTCTGAAGCCTACTCCGTAACGGCTAGATCAATAGGTTTGAAAAAAATATATGTTTATTATAGATGATCTTTAGAAATATGTTTACGCAAAAAAATTGCTGGATAAGTGTTCTTCAGAATATACAGTCAGGGGTCAAAAATGCAGTTCCACCTTACCAATGCTAAAATGTCTAAAATTTCTTTGCAGAAGAGGGTCAATGGTTCATGACTGATTTAACTGGTAGCATAGAATCTAAAGTGTTGAATAAACTAGTTGTGGACTATTGAACTTCTACAACAAACAAATTTTAGACACTAGCATTGGTAGAGTGCAACTGCACTTTTGATCCCTGACTGTACATACTTACATAACATATGTAAATCAATCAATATTTCGCAAAGAAAATGGATTTAAAGGTCAGCAGGGTACTATGCGGGCGTAGGCAGCGGCAGTACGAGTATGTGAGCATTTAACTCCGACCAGATGTTCAAGGAACTATACGCCTTAAACATTGCTTTTGATTGCTTAGAACATCAAGCTTTTAAACCATGCGTTGAAAATAGACAGACAGTCAGAAATGAAGATATCCGCAGGAGAACCAAGGTTGCCGACATAGCACGAAGAATCGCCAAACTAAAGTGGCAATGGGCAGGGCACATTGCTCGCAGAACGGATGGCCGTTGGGGCCGAAAGGTTCTAGAGTGGCGACCGCGTACCGGAAGACGCAGTGTTGGAAGGCCAAGTAGAAGAAGTACAAGGTGGACCGATGACCTTGTGAAGGTTGCGGGAATCCGATGGATGTGAGACGCACAGGATCGTTCGTTGTGGCGACATTTGGGGGAGGCCTATGTCCAGAAGTGGACCTCTATCGGCTGAAATGATGATGATGATGATGGTTGATTATAGACGGAGTCGGATAGGGTTGGACATCATTAGATTAATTAGCAACAGAAAGAGGAAATAAAAAAAAAACTATATCAGCTGTAAATTCCCGTATTGTTTATTGTATTTATTTTTATGGGAAAAAACTAACAACATCCACACACAAAAAAATATATTCCGCACCTTTTTTGAGTAGGCTGTCCTTCATTATTTGAATTTGAAATTGGTTTCTAATCTGATACATAAAAATAGTATCAAGAATGTTTTTCCCCTATATTGATTATTAAAGCAATCCTATTAATATTTATGAAGCAGTTCATTTATCAATCATGTTTCACCAGTTAAATAAATTTGGGTGAGAAAAGGTGTAACATAATTTAGGCCAAGGGGCTTTTTACATCAAATCAGCAGGCAGTTCAGTTGGGATAATTTTCTACTTTTATAGATGGGGAGCTACTGACAAGTTATCCTCTATAGCTCCATTCACAAAAAAATTACATTTAAACAAACCTTTTTAAAGGTTCCGTACCTAAAGGGTAAAACCGGACCCTATTACTAAGACTCTGCTGTCCGTCCGTCTATCCGTCTGTCTGTTTCTCTGTCTGTCACCAAGCTGTATCTCAAGAATCGTCATTGCTAGACAGTTGAAATTTTCAGAGATGATGTATTTCTGTAACCACTATAACAACAAATACTAAAAACAGTAGTACAACAAACGTGATTTATTTGCCGTTTTTTTGCTACAGACGGTGCGGAACCCTTCGTGGGCGATTCCGACTCGCACTTGGCCGGTTTTTACTGTCATTTAATCGATTATGACTTTTATTGCATGACAAATAGCGGCTATAGTAAGTAGTTGATATTGTAACCATTTTTTGCTTTTAATGCCATCCTTACGTCTGCGGAATAAAAGTCAAAATCGGTTGAACGGACGATAGAAAACGTTTGTTTAAATGTTTAATCTTATTGCGAAAGGAGTA
This sequence comes from Mythimna pallens, assembly GCA_961205895.1. Classification (NCBI taxonomy): domain Eukaryota; kingdom Metazoa; phylum Arthropoda; class Insecta; order Lepidoptera; family Noctuidae; genus Mythimna; species Mythimna pallens. The sequence continues at coordinate 4,624,869 of OY540845.1, read as the reverse complement.
TAGAGAAAAATATTTCCACTTACCACTGAAACCAAAGCATTTTTATTCAAATACAAACATTCTAGTGGTAACAGTCCGAGGTCCGAATGCTTAGCTAATGCTCTCCTCAGTTCACTGATCATATCGCTGAAGATCGGCCTGGTTTCATCAAACTCAGCTATCTCGGTATTGAGGGTACCCGCTGAGGGGAATGTCTTGAGGGTCTCCGCAAGCATGGCCACCCAGAGGTCCGAATCCACGGCTGCGACTTCGATGATCTCTTCCAGTTCATTTCGCCACTGGAAAAAGGGGAATTTAGTTATAGTTTGGTATGTATATAATAAGCATGAATTTAGACTGTCTAATCCACTAGTTTTATTTTAATTTTAGAACAACCTGTTACACTAATAAATAGCAAGATTGATTAAATTAAAGTACATACAAAATCAGGGTTGTTTTGTTGCTGTCTGTATGGACCCTACAAGTAGTCTTAGGCAGGAAATGCGAGTTCCTTGTACTACACTACTGCCACCTAAGCCTTTGCAAAGTAAATTTTTATACTTTGTAAGTCTTTTTACAAGGTAAAAGCACCAAAGTAACCCGCGAAATTCAAATTTTCTTAAGATTTTTTGCATATTGCAGGTCAGTGTGTCTGTGTCAGGGAATTGGTAGTAAGTTTATAGGAATAAAATCATCAAGCTAACGCTCTCAGTTCATCTAACCCTATTGAATGACATTTTCAAGAACAAATACATGTTACGGGCACCAATCAAATTTGACGTTGTCCTGCAAAATGCAAAACAATTGAAATTTTGAATTTCGTGGACTACCATGAAGCATTCCCCTTAATGTTTGTTCAAACATAGCACAGACTTAGTCAGACAATACTACAGACTCACTCAAGCATTAGCTCATAATAACATGTAGTTTACTCTAATAATACTGAACACACTATACATTAGAGCCAACAATCCAAGGTGTCATTCATTCTTGCCAGTTCACATTCATTAGGATAAGTGACTGACAATTTACGTACACAATGCCACTTGTATTGAGTTGGATTAAGGGTAACAAATAACAGATGCTGTGACTTAAAATGAAAGATGGATGGATTGTGTGAGAAGTGATATGAAAAAAAAGGGAGTTAGTGATAGTGTGACGGGTGACAGGACAGAATGGAAGAAAAAACGTGTTGCCCCGAACCGAAATAAAACGGGACAAGGGCAGTAAGACGATGATGTGACTTAAAATCATCAAAACAAGGAGGATTGACTGATAATAATCAGACTTTCTGGCGTCTGACTACCTATAACCACTGTCAAAAATCTAGGAATGACAAACGGGACAAATGGAGCACCAGTAATTAGTTGCAACATTTAAAATACCATCATATTTGTATTCCCTGAAGAATTATGTAAAATTGTAAATAAATATATATAGTAGACCCACATTTTACCTAATATGTCAAAGACCCATGTAAGAGGGGTAAGCATATTGGGGATGTTTTTCTTTTCTATCAACAATCAATCAGTACAATAAATTGTGACTGAGTCATATATTTATCCAGTCTATGGTGTCCATTACACGATAGGTTTTGCTGTCAGTTTTGCCACAGATAAATATTTTGACTGACGAAAAACCTACCGTGTAATGCGTTTGCATGACGTATGGCGATAAAACTCTCGTCATTCAAACATCATTCATGATTGATGGTTTTGATTGGTGCTTGCATGACCGTGTAATGGACTCCTATCAGGGAAATTACATAATATTGAATATAAAACAAAATTGAGACAATGTTAACATTATTTTTTAGAGGGACATGCAATTGTCAATATATAAAAAATGTCTCATTGCCATTTACTGTGCCAGATTACAAGCAGCTTTGAAATATTTCCTATAAAACCTAATTGGGTACAAATTACAATTATTGATAATGGCTGTAATAGATCTAATCTTATGATAATTTTTGTGTGAACTGCAAATATAGTGTTATAAATGCATATCCTAAGCAGGCTTTTACATAAATCTATTTTTATATGACTGGGACTAGGACTGTGTGTGACTTAGAACATGAAGTAGAGTTACTTGTAATATTGCAATTTATCTACCAAATGATTCAGAATTAGATGCATCGGAACTATGTTTTATTATGTTTAGAACTATGATCTTTTAAGGCAGTTCTGAAAGTTTATGTCTCTAATTTTAAGTTTTTGCCACCTAAAATCACACATAAGATTAATATTCTAACATTTAGATACTATTTAGTATAGGGAACAAATGAACATTGTAGCACAGTCTTTTATGATTAAATAGATAAAATAAACGAAAATTGTTATTTGGTTACTGAAAGATATTAGGATGCAGAAACAAGTTTTGCTATTTTTAGTTATTAATCAAGGGATAATGCCACAGTCACAGGCAGCCACAATATAGTATGTAAAACATACATTTCACAAACTGTACTGCCCACTAGATAAATTGGCAACATACTGGTATACCTAACCGTATTTACCAGCATTAATAAGCCATGACTATGCTAAAAAACATATATCAATATAAAATGTAATGGACATGTACTTGTCTCAAAAAGGCTATTTATCTATGTCTTTGCCTAATACAATAATGTAACATGAAGGTCCTTGAAAACTCATTTCACAATAATAGATTCAAATTTATAGCTAAAGTTGTATCTATTTCGAGGGCTCATGTAAACATAGCAACAGTCATAAACTGCTTCTACTGCATTCTTATCACAGTACTTCACTAATAAATCAAAATTGTTTCGTAATTTACCAAATACAAATAGCATGTCAATATTATCATAGAGGTTCGAAGTTACGGTAAATTTAACCATAAAATAGGCAGAATTTAACCGCTAGTGACGAAAGGGAAATACCTGTAATTGATAAGCTATAAAAACGCAATAAAAATAAAATTCAACAAAATATTTTAGCATGTAAATTCAATAAATGACAACAAATAAAACTAATACATACATGCGTGATAATGCATCTTACTCTTACTCATCGCATGTCATTTAGGAAGAAAGAGACAGAAAACAATACAGTTACGCAAAACCATAGAACATCAAAGAGAAAAGTTACCTCCTCAACATTTCTGCGCGGGATATGAAAGAAACTTAGCAATAATTTCAATTTCACTTGCGTTTGCAAATCTGGAAAACAATCCTTGATGTTTTTCAACACTTCGGCATTTAATTGTGTACAAATTGAGCCGCTTGTCCACGAATCATTCGAGGTACCGAGTTTATTGTGGAGCCACAAAGATGTGTCACTATCCCGCACGTTCGCCATCTTGCAACTGAAATAGTGACGTATTCGCCATGTGTCTCTTGAACATACTTTAGAACGAAGATCGATAAAAAAAAATCTGTCTTCAGAAACAATCCTCAAGATTTAAAATAATTTACTTAAGTTTCAAGATTACTCATTACTAATTAATAACTTTAAATAAAATTAAAGAAGTATTATTTATCACGTGTTCTCCTTATTTTCTTCATGCATACCGTCGTATCGATATAGTCGATAACGTGATAACTTTAGAAATAACACTAGCAAGTTCATCAATTTGTCTATGCTAGAGGATATTCTCACTAACTGTACGTGTAGAGGATCTTCTATACCCTATACCTAAAGAAGATCCTCTTGTGTGATCAGACTGCCCCTGATGGATGGTGAAATTACCTATACACCATCTGTTCAGGTAATTAACTAAATATAAACAATCTTTACAACTAAAAGTTGTCTAAAACTTTTATCTAAAAATGTTTACAATTTGTTATAAAATTTACCAATGTTTCGTAATTAACAAAATTCAAATAATATGTGTATGTCTTTTGTACGATTTAAAAAAAAAAGACATCAAGATTTGTACGTTTATTTCAACTACCTAACTTTACATACAGTCTCTAGTCTGTGTCAGTCTGTGTCTGTAACATTATTTAATTTTAGTCGATGATATTCTCGCAGGCTTGAATAAACAATGTAACCTAACCATCGACTACAGAGTTGCATTTTTACGCGCTATATTCGAATTTTTTGTTTTGTATTATTGTTTTTATTGATCAAACTCCACCCTCAGAATATAGAACAAAACATCTGTTTTACTCTTTGACACTTTTGTTCTATAATCTGAGGAATTACCGTACTTATTTTATCCTCAAGCTATACAATTATTGTTTTAACTATGTCTGAATCGTCGGACGTAACCGTGCCTTTGAATATTTATGAAGAGGAAATAAATGAAGAAACAACGTTGGATCTCTCATCCCAAGGATTGAGCAAAGTGCCCGAAATAAATAATCCTCATTTATGTGTAAGTACTAGTTCTATTTTCTAGCACACCCCGGCCGTAAGATTCCTTTTATCAGTACCTAGGTAATAAAGGTATATTTTTTTATTTACTCACCAGGTACAGACACGACGAACTTTGGGAACATTACAAATAAACTGATTCTGTTTACGCAATTTAACACACATTTTTTATTACAGATTCTATACCTTCAGAACAACGGAATTAAAACTTTACCAGATGATCTATTTCCCACTTTGCAGTATATCATGTATTTAGATTTGAGAGACAATCAGATCACCGATATACCAAAGTCTATCAAACATCACCCGACTCTCACGCACCTGTTGTTATCGAACAACAAACTAACATCACTTCCGAACGAACTAGGAACTGTCGCTAGTTTGAAAGTTCTACAACTGGGCGGGAATCCGCTCATGTACCCGCCAAGAGAAGTGATAAACGCGGGAGTTTTAAGCGTCAAGCAATTTCTGAACCACAAATTCATTGAGGAAATGTTCGAAAACACCTCACGCTCAGATATCTCCGAAACGACGGTAAGCACAAGCCGTATTAGCCGTGAAAACTGTAGCCAAGGAGCCCGCAGCTACAATTCGGTGCTCGATATGGCTAAATTGAAAAAAAATATGACTGTTCAATTTAATGAGAAGGATTTGGACGATTCGGACGAAGAGTTGTATGCAAGAATGAAAGGGAAGTGCCCGAAGTTGGCAAAGAGTCGTTACACTATGCCGACGTATTACCAAAGTTCCAAATATGTTAAGCCATCAAGCTCGGATGGAAAGGATGTGTTTGAGTCAAAAATTAAACAAAGTTATTTGAGAGATTTGGCTATAAAGAAGCACAAAGATTTACTAGCGACGAGAGACAAGATTCTGCAAGGGAGAAAGTGTGTTCCTTTATATTCTTGTTTAATGTCTATCCAATTTTCGCACTTTTTTTTTCACTCTGGTCAGATTTTTGTTTTTGGTTGTTAGTAGTTCAAGTTCAACTTAGTTTTAGCCAATTGTATTACGCTATACAATTGGCTAAAACTAAGTTGAACTTGAACTTTTCAAAACTACATATTTACTTACAGTTTTTCTTTATAAATGACGCTCCTTACCAGCTATTTATATCTTCCAGAAACCTAGAACAACTAAAAAACTGGCGAAAAGACTACATTATCAATAAAAGCAAAGCAAACAGTTCATACAAATTGGACTCGAAAGACTTTCCTTACGATACTCATCCTGATTACATGACACTTTTAAACAGAGATGACTTGGAAAAAGATTTGCCCGACAAATATAAAAAGAACTTGATACACAGATGCAAACCAACGGTTCCAAGGAAGAGTAACAATGATGTACATTTAGCTTTAAAGATAAAACAGCTGTTTGAGAATTTGGAAGCCATTGATTTAAATAGGAAAGATATGACTCCAAGAACAGAGCAGAAAATGCTGCTAAATGAGATACAAAAGGTATGTATGGACGTTATAATATGTACCTTTATATTATATGTATATCAGGCAAGGTATGTGAGAGCAGTGGTGACCGAGTGGTAACGGCCCCGACTTACGAGTTGTAGGTCGCGGGTTGAAACCCAGCCAGGCGCATTACTTTGTGTAATTTATTTCATCACCACTGCTCTCAAAACGGTGAAGGAAAACATCGTGAGGAAACCGGCATGTCCTAGAACCAAAAATTCAAAGACATGTGACATCCACCAACCCGCACTGGGCCCGCGTGGTGGATTACGGCCCATTCCCTCTCCTAGAGAGGAGGCCTGAGTCCCAACAGTGGGAACATTAAAAGGCCGACTATGCTATGCCTTACTAGCTATCTTGATATGTCTTACTAGCCAACTTGGCAAACGTTATTCTGCCATATAAATTATGAAGGAAAAAATGGGAGAGGGGGGGGGGGGGGGTAAGAGAGTAAAATAGCCTACGACTTAATAAAAACTACCAAATATACACAAAAAAAAAAACAATAATTGGTCAATCCTTTTCGGGGGAGGTTAAAGTTACAAACACTATATATAGTATAGATAAGGTGCCATGCTTTATATCTGACACCCATAAAAACAATATTGCACTTCAATGCATTTTTGTTACAGATATCTGAAATAAAACAAAAATTGATGGAGCTTTCATCCACCAACACCAGATCCGTAGAAGCTGAATGAACGGCTACACGACCATTTTAATATGAACAGTATTTAATTTTATTCATAATTTAGTTCTTTTGCTAGGAAAAACTGTTTCTCGAGGATTTGGAAAATAAAAAGCAATATTTCATTTTTGAATGTTTTTATTATAGATTTTTATCGTCAAATCGGCTGGTATCATAATAAACACATATAAATAACACAAAAATAACTGACATTAATGTTAAAATAAACATGGTTACACACAATATGCTGCATTAAAAGTACTTAGCCATTAAATAAAATTAACAGCTGTTTGGCAACTTTGCCCAGATACATAAGTAATGTGTACAAACTTGTCCATATCATTGGGCAATGTTGACAAAACGACCTATGAACAAATAAAATATTGCAAAAGGAACATTACATGTATATCAATCATATTTATACTTTTATTAGACATATAAAATTGTTAATTTATCCTAATTAATGACTAAAAATTCAGTTAAAAAACTACAATGTTATTCGTTTTGGACAATTAGATGTAATGTACCAAAAACTCTCGAAAGATTAAAAAAAAAAAAAAATTTTTTTAGTTATTAATACTGTAGCACTGATAGATATTAATGATACAAAATTTTAAAAATATAAAATTATTCGACTTAATTCTATAGCTGATACAGAAAGCAAAATTAAATGCATAATAGTGCAATAAAGTAATATAGGTCAACAAATTGCTTAAATCGTATTTTCATAATAACTGAATATATTTTGTTAAATAAAACTATGTAGGTAATTGTGATTAAAAAAGAAAGAAAAGCTAATAAGCGAGATTGTTGCCACGAAACCAAAGATTTCAAGATTTTTTTTCTAAATAAAATAAACTTAAAACATTACTTTGACTTAAATGTATTTTCTATTTCTTACTTTGATACAATGTGTAGGGTAAACAAATAATTTAAGATCTAGAATATGATTGGATTTAATAAAAGAAAAAATAATAATGAAAAATGTTTCGAAGCAAAAAAAATATGAAGTTAACTAAAATAGACTGCAAGCTTCAGCCAGTCAAATTAGCCCCATTTCGAATTCTTTACTCTATTTTTTTAAATGCAGTTTTCAGACTATTTCTTCTTATTCTATTTACAAATTTTACTTAGTATCTGCAATTGAATGATGTGCCAAAAGTGGTTAGGTTAACATTTGTAAAATCTAACAGCATAGCCATACTTAATGACAAATAGGATCTATCTTATGCCTATCTATATGTCATGACATTTACCTACTTTTTCATGAAAAAGCACGTAAAATTATATTATTTGTTAAATAATAATACTACTTCAACGTACCAAAAAACAAAAGTTTTAAATGCCGTTTTCACAAAATAGGTATTTCTGAGATACAGTGCCTTGGATTCACATGTAAGATACAGCTACCTTTAATTTTTTTTATACGGATATGAGAAAAAACTGTTATTACAAAAATACAGTTGAAATGAAATATGGAAGTTCTTTTTTACCGACAATCGATCAGTACAAAAAAAGGTGACGGAGGCGTATTTCGTCCACACTGACACACAAATTGAAAAAATAGTAATTATATTATTACCCAATTTAAAACTCGTATGTATTTTACTAATAAACGTTAAATAAAAGAAATTAAAAAAGGCTCGCCTAAAAGACAAGCGAGTGTCGGTAAAAAAGAACGTCCCAATAATTCCAAAGAAAACTAACTGAATGAATAAGGATTCTGGTAACTTTCGATCTTAAACAATTTGTTAGCATAGGAATTTGTTACTGTACTAATAAAAAATTTTACGATACCTATATAGTAGCCAAGTCCACATTCCCATCCTTTTTCCTAGTACCATAACACAATGTAATCTTACCTCTGGTACCAGAATTCATTACAAATACTTCTGACACTCATGGCGTAGCTAGGGGGCCAACGGACCCCTTTTTACGTGGGAAATCATCAAATAATTTCTCCTGCTCTGGGTGGAATTGAAGCGACTTTTACTGACTAAAACAAGTTGTCTTATTAAATGTAGTGCTGGAACCTTATTTAGATTTCGAAGGTGCAAAAGGTTTTCCTCAGTTCACTATGAGGTTTGTTAATCAGTTTTTGGGGGCCCCGGGGCACTGCCCCGCTTAGCCCTTTAGTAGTTACGCCAGTGCAGACGCTAACGGTTGTTATTCTCTAACATATTGTCCTTTAATGATTTAAGTTTGCTTGTACAAAATGGTCTAGTCCAATACATTATTACGAGTATTAATTTATCATATCATAGAAATATATCAGCATAGAAACGAAAATCAGTTCAGCAGTTTCCAAGATCTACAATCGTACCCTTACGAAGTTACATATCCCAACGATACACACACCGATTTGGTACCAGTTACTTCACTCAGTCTTAACCAAAACTTGGCTAAGATTAAAGTTCACATGCCAAAAAAACGTAATGATTACATTTCAGTTAGTTCATGCTTTTTCTGTTATTTGTACAGTTTCCCGTCTACCAGATTTGAAAGGTCACTAACTTATTTAATTTTGAACGGATTTGAAAAATACTTAAATTTATTTTTGATATAAATTTATATTAAAAAAAAAAAATAGTTAACTACCCAATCCTCCACACGAGCCCAGTGCGGGTTGGTAAAGTCCTTACGTAAAATTTTTGGTTTTACGATGTCGGGTTGAAAAATTTTTTTTAACGTGTGAGTTTTGGAGTAGTGGCTACTTTGCCCGCGTGTTTTTATTTCTTTTTTTCTTAATTTATACAGCTTTTATTACTAGGTTTTTGGCCTTTCAATAATATAAAACGCATTGACTCATGGCTAAAATAATTGGCAGTATCTAATTATTTTCTAGTTCTGTTCAATTAATCTCTTTTCGAATACCATTTTTTAAGATAAATATAGAAACAGGTTTGATAATTATTTTTTATATTAAATAAAAAGGTAAATGACGCATTTTGCAGAGAGTTCAAATGCGATCTTTGAGTTCAATAATCGTTTTGAATAAATATTGTCCTACTCACCCTCACTCCTTAAAATGGGCATCAAATAACCGACAGTCTGATAAAAATATGAAATGGTTAAGGCTGGTTTTAGAGTCGCGCTGACCGCACGCTGACCGTCGGCGCTGACAGCCGAAACGTATGAACTTCTAGGAAGCGTTTTAGAATAACGCTATCAGCGCGTGCGTTGGTCAGCGCTGGCGTAGCCGTCGGCTCTGACCAACACGCGCGCGCCTCTATCTTCAGTGAGCATTCTAGTGTCGAGCTGAGCGGACGCCGCAATTATTAATGCCCTTCGCATTTTTGTGCGTCTGTACTCCACAATGATCAGCAAGGTACGCGCTGAGCTGTCAGCGCCGATGGTCAGCGTGACTCTAAAATCAATCTAAAGAAAAAAACATATATAAATTTTGTCAAGGTTCTATTTTATGATTTCTTCGAACATCAGAACATAAATCAATAGTTACAGGTACATTTAAAAACAAAATAGTGAAACTTGTGATGCTTAAAAACTTATGAAGCGCTAAGCTAAATATACAATGCATAAAATACTATTTATATTTTAGCACACGTTATTCTAATTATACAATGTGGCTTATAATCGAACATTATTAGTTACAGTTTGATATGAACATCAGATCATTGCAATATCAAAAAATAAACTGTTAAGTTGCCATAGCGAAGTATCAGAAATCATTTTGGTAGTTATCTTTTTACATGCTTGCGCTAGAACGGCGGGTATTCTACAATTATTCTTTTACGCAGATCCTTTTGTATAGGTAGGAAATTATCAAATAACTTTTCCCGCTCTAGGGCGAGAGGGAGTGTCAGACTTTTACTAACTAAAATCCGCCCATTGCGTTTCGGGGCCGCGGTAATCCAACGAAAAATTCCGCCAGCAGTTATCAATATAACTAAGTTTATGTTAGTCAAAGCAAATAGTGAATAGAAAATCGTATGTAAAACTAGAAATATAGTTATTGGTATGCACCACTATTTATTTTTACATAATTTTTATTTCATCTGCCTCGAGTTACTATGAATGTAATTGTTGACAACGCAGGTCGGACTCCACATGCAATCATGCACCATGAGATTATAATATACAAATGCTTCGAATCTTGGCCGTTTTCTTGCTTCTAAGAAATACACAAAAAAAAAATTTGTTCCATACAAAAATGCAATACCGGTAGGAGATGGCTCTGGTACGATGACTATGATTTTATATGTCTTACTCATCGTCCTAAGTGAGCGAATCGACGCGATTCCGGTTGCGAAGCAATCCGAAGCGGTTCACGCGAATTGAACGCGACGCGGAGGCACTAGCATACATATACATGCGCATGAAGTCGCCGCTTTAATCGTCATTTATATAAAATAATTTAATTTATTGACAAACACACGAAACAAGAAAATAAGAAATATACAGTTGAGATAAAGACAGAGAATACATTAGAAGTAGCGGTGGGCTCCAAACTAGGTAGAACCTGTATTTTGATAGCCCAAGACTAAATAGCAGATTAGGCAAATGGAAAGTTCTGTGTGACACAACACCGTTTTACAATACGAAGAATAGGTAGACAAAGAAAACAAGTCACCCTACCGCAAGAGTTCGCGCGAAAATATCAAATCAACTGATCGGGACCACTACGCTTCGCTTATCGCCGCATCGCACCAACGTGTGGTTGGTCACGTAGGCCACCTCAATAGTGTCAATTATTTGTACCATTCGCGTCGAATCGCGTCGCGTTCCGCGTTCGCCTTCGGGTAAATTCGTGCACTTCACCATCCACGATTGCATTAGTGCTTACCATCAGGTGGGATCGTAATTCGAGCACTAGATACATTATTTAAAAAAAATCTATGTCTTTGTGTATTACTAAACCAATCGACCGATGTCGATCACAGGCTTAGATCGACGATCAGTTAGTGTGTTATCACCCTTATAGAGTACATTCTCCATCATATGAGGGGCAAATAAATATGGACCACGTAAATTAAGCACGATGATTCTTAAAAAAAGTAATATTTTTTGCAGAAGCATCACCATGGAAAATACTTTAACTATACTTGGCTGTTATGGTTTGAAATCGTAGCTTATCTGTCTTTAAACCCCTTAAACGCACACCCTGTGCTCTAAACGCAGATCATAATGTATATAAGGTTCAATATTTAAACAAAAATCATGAGATAACAACCTTGAAGTGTCCGTAATATAAAGGGTTAATACTAACTGAGCTAGGTATCGTCACAGCTTACGTGTTCTTCGGCGTCATTTCCACGAGTGTCTCACGGTGACATTATAGTGAAAGCTGGGCCCGAGCGCGGCCAAGTGCTCGATAGACGGCGCTGAAGTCAATATTTTTAGTTCAGAATTTTTCAGACTTCTGTTTTTGTAAAAAATTTAACAATGTAAAAACAAAACCAACATCTATTATAAATTTATCTATATTAAATACCTTAAGTTTTTATTATGATTTCAGCTGCAGCTTTATGCAATTATGACAACATGGTAATGTAATATCAAAACGTGTCCAAAAAGGTCTAATCAGTAAATGTCAGATTGATGATTTGTTAACTTGACGTTTGACGTTAAAATAAACCATCTTCGCATACGTCATGACAATGTCGGAAAGTCGGAAGGAACGGCTGTTGGCACGCTAACGAGGTGCATAGGATACACATATACAAAGTTTTACTGTCACGTTAATTGCCAAAGGGTTGTGATATTAAATTTAAAGAAAATCGTAACTCGGAACGCGGGGCATAGAATAACTATACAGTTACACACACACAGATGTACTGTCATGTAAATTGTCACAGGGTTGCCAACCCTTTAAAATTATGTTTATAGTGGTACAAGCTTATATTTTTTCTACTTCATTTAAATAAATACGGAGGTCTGTAAAATATTATTTCATATAAGTCAGATTATTGGTATTTTTTTAAATTATTCTAGGCTCAAGCTCCATACATTTATTGAACATCAGCAGGCCTAGCCAAGTTACGACCGTTTCGTTTTGAATCTCTCTACAGTCGGTAACTCTTCCGATTCCTTTGTTCTGACCACGTGACTTAACGTTGAGATGTCATTCCCATACTTTTGAAGTTTTCTACTAGCGTTAACGATTGTAGATTATCCAACTTGACTAAGCCCTCTGTAATTTGAAGAATACTGGATACTATGTTGCTCTGTGGTGATGACGTCTGTATGAAAAGGTCATTAAAATCTCTTCAATAGTTGACAATTGACACTTTTTAGTTACATAAGACGTAATATCATGACGGCTACTGTTTCGCTTATTAAAATATAAAGAGTAAAAAAAAAGAAATTTTGAAATAAAAACTGATAATAAAAATGAAAACTTTGAAATTAATTTTGTTATTTTATGAACTAAAATGAACATTTACTGACTGCTCATTGACTAAGTTATCTCAATTGTATACTGCTGCAATTCGACGAGCAAAATGTCAATTCATTGTGGTTCACTCGCTCGTGAAGATGGCGCCTTAGAATCTTAGCTGATGAAGGAAGCATGCTATCTTGCCTTAACACTAAGTGAGCTAAGTGTGGTCACAGCTTCCGCCTCCTGCGTCGCCGCAGCGGGTAGCGATGCGTGCGCACGACGTATGGTCGCTAGAAGGAGCGCGCCAGGTACACGCGGCCGCACGCGCCTCGCTGCACTTCAACGAAGCCGAGCTTACTGTAGAACTGGTGCAGGTAGTGGTCGGTGGCATTTATACAGACGTGCACGCCGCTTGCACCTGGGGAGAGAAAGAAGAGGTCAAAATGGGCCTCGATGCTGAAGAGATTTGAACACCAACGTTATATACTTTCTAAGAAAGCTTATTTATTACGTTACTCGATTATAATTAAATGAGAATTTTTTAAACCCCCGTTTTTGTAAAAAATTGAAAAGTGTTTCAAGGAATGTTCAAAAAAACGTTCTACACATCTTTTTATTTATTCGTTTTATGAAATTAAGACAAAACATATAGCATGATCATGCAATATCACAACATATCGAAAAAAATAATTAACTTTTTACAATGTAATTTCGGAAGTCTAGAAACTGGAACTTTCGGAAGTCTAGAAACTGGAACTTTCGGAAGTAGAACTTGGTTATTTAACACCGATTTCCGAAAATAAGGTTGCACTTTGTGTTTTTTTTTTTACACTTTTTAGTTGTGGTGCCTCTCAGCCAAATTTAAATATCTTCCACCTTTTGGCTCCGTCATCAGATCATTTCGGTGTATCCCCTGCCCCTTCAGTCAGTCATCGCCTACACGTATAAACTAAGCAAGTTTATTTGTTACGACAGTCTTGCTATGATCCTATGAGATGTTCAGGACGATTTCTTGGTCAAGAATTGACCAAGAAATCGGTGAACATACATAGAAAAAAATACATACAGCCGAACATATAACCTCCCTAAAGTCGCTTAAAAAGGTCAAATCGGTAAATAATATGCGATTGACGATTTGTCGACTTGATGTTGAAATAAACCATCCCCACGTTTCGAGTCACGATTACATCGTTGTTAGCGAGTCATCAAAACGCTGGCGCTCTAAAACTTTCTGAATGGTTATCGTGACTCCGAACGCGGAGTATAGAATTACACACACACACACACACAAACAAACACACACACTCACACACAAACAAACACACAATTAGGTATCTGAGACTTTTTGAACTATATGGCCTTAAGCCTATTATTAACACTGCAACTTTTAATAAGTATGTTGCTAAATATTCAAAAATGTTTAAAAATACTTGTAAGGCAGCTAAGGCCTTATACATTAGCAACAAAGTTAAATCAGCAGATAATAAAATAAAAACTGTTTGGAAAATCATAAATAATGAAACCAACAGGAACAAAATACATAACAATGATTACACATTGAAGACTCATCATGGTGTTATTAGCGATAATAAACTAGTTGCAGAAGAATTTGTTAATTTCTTTGCTAGTATACCAATTAAAACTACTGAAGCCCTAAATTCGGCGCCATCGCATGCTTTTGGTTTATTACAGGCGAACGTTGCAGCCTGCTCAACTGAATTTAATTTTAAACATATAAACCCCATAACAGTAATAAAAGCTTTTAAACAAATCAAGGTTAAATTGACTGAAGATCTATGGGGTATGTCTATCAAAGTTTGTACCTCAATTATTGAGACTATAGCGCCGTACTTAGCCTTAATATTTAATTTGTGTATAGATCAAGGAGTCTTTCCAGATCTAATGAAATACAGTAAAGTGATACCACTTTTTAAATCCGGGGATAGTAAAGACACTAATAATTATAGGCCAGTCTCCGTGTTGCCGGTTTTTAGCAAGATATTTGAAAAGGTAATGTTAAATCAAATGCTTCATCATTTTAACACGAATAACATCTTGCACGATAAACAGTATGGTTTTACCAAAGGACGTTGTACAACTGACGCTGGTGTCTCCTTACTAAAACACATTTTTAATGCGTGGGAAAAGGCACAAGATGCTATAGGCATCTTCTGCGACCTGTCTAAGGCGTTTGATTGTGTGGTTCATGAAACATTACTCCTGAAACTGGAGCATTACGGACTAGGCAAAACAGCGTTAAGCTTATTAAAATCTTATTTGAATGACAGACAGCAACTAGTTCAGATAAACGGTGTCAATTCGTCTAGATTAAATGTGGAAATGGGGGTACCCCAAGGTTCAATTTTAGGTCCTTTTTTATTTTTAGTTTACATTAATGATTTACCCTATTTGTTGCAAAACAAACTTAATATGGTATTGTTTGCCGACGATACTTCCTTGATTTTCAAAATAAATAGAAAGACTAATAATCTTGACGACGAAAATAACGCCCTACTGCAGGTCCAAAAGTGGTTCACTGCTAATAATCTAGTTTTAAATGGGAAAAAAACTAAATGCATAAGATTTTCCTTACCTAATGTCAAAAGTAGTAATTGTGACATAATATTGAACAATGAGAAACTAGAATTTGTCGATAAAACGGTTTTCTTAGGGATTACGCTTGACTCAAGGCTACAATGGGGTCCTCATTTAACATCTCTTGCGGGACGGCTTAGCTCAGCTGCATATGCTGTAAGAAAAATCCGCCAATTTACGGATGTTGATACCGCTAGACTAGTATATTTTAGTTATTTTCATAGTATCATGTCATACGGTATCCTACTATGGGGACGGGCTGCAGACATCGACTCAATTTTTATTCTACAGAAAAGAGCTATCAGAGCTATTTACAATCTCCGCCGGTGCGATTCTCTAAGGGAACTGTTTAAGGATATTAACATATTGACGGTGCCTTGTCAATATATCTATGAAAACATCATGTACGTTAGAAAAAATCTTCATCTTTTTAGCAAAAGAGGCGATAGACATAATTATCTTACAAGAAATAGGGACCAATTAGTTCAACCAGGTTTTAGACTGGCTAAAGTGGCCTCTTCTTTCATGGGGTACTGCTTGAAATGTTATAACAAAATACCTCCACAAATATTAGAACTCAATGAAACGAAATTTAAATCTTGTATTAAACGCACACTATGCAGGCAAGCATATTATAAGTTGGAGGATTATATTCAAGATAAAAATGCTTGGCTCAATGCTGGTCAAGCTCCACTACCACCGCGGTGTACAAATTGATTAGTGTTGAAACTATAATTTGTAAAATATTATTGTTGTTAATTATTATTGTATTTAGTATTTTTTTTTTTTTTTTTGTATTTAAATATTCATTTTAATTCTGTTTTAGTTTTAGATATTTATTTATAACATTATATATACACCTTAACTATTAATCCTAAATATTATAAATAACTTAATAAGTATATAAACAAACTGAAAATAATATATGTACAAACGGGTAGAAATAAAACTTATAGGGCATCAAAAAATTCGTCCACATCGATGTCAATGGGTAAAGTGCCCAGAACGCTGGCAGCATTGCCACGCTGGATGGCAATGCTGATACGTTGACCGAAGAAAAGCCCAGCCCTCTGGTCACGCGAAGAGTCGACCAGCTGTTTGCTGATATCCCGAACAACTCTATGAGCACTCGGGCCCCATGGCCCTAGTGTTTCAACCCCAAACGGCTCAAATATATAGCCTCCGATGAGGTTATTATATTTACGCCGTTTGAGGTTTTCTGCACCTGCAGCAGCCGCCCCAGCACAGCCCGCCGTACTCAGAAGATGGGATGGCGCAAGGGTGTCGACACATGTTGCATCCCACACCAAAGGCCTACCCAATTTCCAAGGCATTATAGTCATCCCGTCTGGCCTCTTCCCATCGTCACGTGCCAAACCATTGGGTTCTAAAACAGCTGACACCCCGGCGGTGACAAGAGCTCGGCGGATGATGTCATTAATACTGGCATGTCGTGCTATCCGACCAGCGCTTCTACTGCATGATAGGCCATGGTGTCCGAGGCGGTCGACTGCTTCACCGCACTGACATCGATGTGGAGCTCCACTAGGAGCACCCAGACGCAGGCATGTAGCGATCCGGAAGGTGGTGTCACTCAGCATAGTACCTATGTTAGGTGACGGTAGAGCCTGTAGCCAGAGGCCCGACTCCCATTCACCCACAGCCAGTAGGCGGGCGCGCTCAGCAGTATTGGTGGACGTATTAATAAGATTATTCCGTACCAGCCTGCAGAGCGGCTCATCCCACTGTCTCTGGGAAGATGGGTTCTCGGGCAACGCCTTGTCCGGGCAAGCCACTTTCCAGGCGTTCACGGCGTCGGTCAAGCACGGCACTTCACAGTCAATCAGTGATGGAGTTAAGATACGATCGACTAACTGTTGAGTGCTGTGGACCGAAGACAGAAACGCCGGTAGACTTATACTAGAAATTTTGCGGATGCCGAGCCCGCCAAAACGGATGGGTAACGTGGCTTGTACCCACGCTCGGTCATCCAGGGCCAAATTTAAGATGGACGTTAAAGTGGATCGAATCGTTTGATCAATTTTGTCCAAAAGATGTGGTTGTTTCCATAAAGAGGAAGAGCGAAGAAAATACATAAAATTTGGAGCAAAACAGCAATATTTAATGAGGGTGAAGGCCGAATGTAAGTTAATTTTTGAAAGTCTATCTGAAATATCGTTGAAACGTTTAATTTTATCGTCAACGAATAAAGAAAAACTGTCTTCTAAAATTGGAGAACCTAGGAGGCGCAGTGAACATTTTTCTAAAATTTTGATGTCTGGGGCTATTGCACTGAATTTCTGAAGTGTCGATTGTCTGTCAGTATTGTCAGTAACAAAAATTTCACATTTGGAATGATTGAGGTCAAGGCCGATGGATTGAAACTGCTCCTTCAGAAATTGGAGATCGTTTAAAACAGTATTTACGTCACCTCCCAGGGTTCCATCATCTAAATACCAAAGGTTAAATTTTGAATTTAATTGTTGAATAATAGGATGAATAGCCAAACTAAAAATGACTGGCCCGAGAGGGTCACCTTGTTGGCATCCAACTGCAGATTCCAAAACATTGTCTTTATATAATAATTTTGATGGATGCCTATAGCATTGCCACAAAAAGCCGAAAATTTCTGGAAGTTCTTTTTTTGCTTCAGCCAACAAAGTGTCCCTATTAATAGAGTTAAAGGCGTTTTTAACGTCAACCTTGAGGATGACCTCACCCTTTAGTATTGTATAATGTAGAAGCATTTTTTTTTTCAAAGTTTGTAAATGTGAGTACCATGGAGCTATTTTATGGTTTTTAGGTTATTATTGGTCCTGTTTGACATAAATGAGCATGGCAGTTGAGAGTTTGTCATGCTCACTCAAATGTCTCACTGATGGTGGCGCGTGTGTTGGATCATTCGGTTCCCTTTAAAATGGTTGAGCTGAGTGGTGCTAATATTCGCGTCAGGTCCGTGAACGGGCGCTGTCAGTTGAGACTGGTCATCTCTTAGCTGCCAGTTGCTATTTTAATATCTATATTTAGTTTTTATTTTTACTTTATTGACATTGTTCTCACATGATAGCGACAAGAAACATGTAACAGACATATTTGTAATTGCAAAACACGATTGAAAAGAGTGTCCATGGAGTTTCTTGCACATTCTTCTCCATAGAGATCTACGCTTTGGAATGTGCAATTAGCATCATTTTTTCTGACTGACTGACTTCTTGACATTTCAAAAGTGCCTGTAAATGGTTTATTTGAAATAAATGCTTTGAATTGAATTATCTAAACAAATGAAATAGGGAACCACTCACCATGTGCTCTGAGCGCAGCTAGCACGCAGGTGAGCAGCCTCGCGGGCGCGAGCGGGTCGCGGCAGGCGGCCAGCACGCAGCACGTCAGCAGTGCGGGGTGCGCTCGTGTCACGCTGTCAGGCGCCCGCTCGCACACGTTGAACTGGTGGAAGTGTCGCACGCATTCCTGTCAGAACAAACTGAACCTGAGAAAGAAGTATTTCGAAAATAACCGCCTGTACCACAGACGTAATAGCGCGACAACGCTCGCATTAGTGCGACCAGATCCCAGTGCTGAACCAATTCTGAGACTTTTTGTGTAACGGCTGCCTCCTGAGAAGAAAACTTTTTATCACGTAGAAAATTTGTCCAAATCACGAAAAAAATGGTAGTCCGTTGGAGCAAGGTCTGGCGAATACGGAGGCTGACGAATGGTTTTTAATTGCAGTTCCTGTAGAGTTAAAACGGTTTCTCGTGCTGTATGAGGTCTCACGTTATCATGGAGCAATAATGGTGGAGATCGATTCATGAGTCGGGGCTGTTTCACTGCTAGTTTTGCAATCATTATTCGGAGTTCGGCACAGTAGACATCTGCCGTTATTGCTAGACTTTGAATGGAAATTTAATAAATCAGTGCGTTTAAACAAACAAACCAAAATTCTTTTCAGACTTACTATAATTATTATAATATTATATGTATTCGTCATATTTCGATCAAATAGTAGTTTAACAGATTAGCGCGTTTAAACAAACAAACCAAAATTCTTTTCAGACTTACTATAATTATTACATATTATTATGTATTCGTCATATTTCGATCAAGCTCACTTGAAAACGCAGCACTTTTAAAAAAGTCGTCGATACAAAGTGTGGTAGACTCGCCAAAAGGAAGCCACTCTCGAAGTTGACAAATGGGTGCCATCCCGCGGACTACAAGAGTACATACTCTTCTCCTGTTTTTACACACATTTTCTACATTTCTTTTAATTTCTCCTTGTGCAGGTCTGCTGGAGGAAATTTCTATAGAAGTAAGCGGTCCATTTGTACACAGATTTATAATGAACTTTTATCTAGTACTGTTGCCCTGTACAAAAATAGTAACTAATGATGAAACTATCATTATTAGTTTCGCGTGATGTGTAAAATAGTATGGGGAGATTTTGCACTGCAGTGAGCATAGAAAAAGTAAACATTTTTTCATTTGTTTTGTGGGATATTTATTATTTTAGTAGTAATGTATATATATTATCTTTTTATTCTTCAATGTGTTTTTAAGGTTTTTATTTAATGTATTTTTTTAGTTTGTAAGTTTCTACTGTACAACACCTTGGTCTTCCTCCGTAACGTTGTACAAGTGCTTGTAAATAAATAAATAAATAGAAATGTCTACACTATATCTCATGTCTGAGTTGAGTATTTAAAGTTAAGAACGACTCAAACCCTACTTGAATGGTCAAATATTGACAGGTTCCCAGGCTAGAGTTTGAGAAATATTCACCAACAGTTTTATTTCATTGAATTTTGATTTGAGAATAATTTAAAGCAGATGTTTTTAGTTCAGTTCATTAAAATCAACACTATTTACGTTTTAATTTGAATTTTATAAATACTGCAGGTTACCTAAAGAGTGTTTCAGTGCTCCAGTCGTTTCAAATGATGTATTTAAAACATTACTGCTTTTCCAATCTTTCGGAACACTAAAATGTATCGAAACAGTGAATCGGTTAAGTAAAGAGTTACACACGCCTATTTGTTTGACTAAAAGACAAAACTTGTAAACGTTCCTAAAAATTATTACTTTTAAAAATAAATATCAAAACCAACCAAACGTATAATCATCTTATCCTTTAGATTCTTACGTACAATGTGTTCCAAATAAGAATAGGATCAATTTTTACGCCATGTTGTGACGCCATAGATGTCAAATTGAAAAACTGGGTAGGGCAAGCAAAACAAGAAATTGATTAAATAAAACATATTTATTTACGAATCATGAACGAAAAAAGTTTAATCAGAATCCAGTTCTTCAATTTTGCTAGTCTCTACGTCATTGTGTGAAGTGTCTGGGTAATATTAAATGGAAGAAGGCGAATTGTTCCTAACAATGAAAATAAAAAAATAACAGGGTTTTTTTTTAACTAATTATGACTTAAATAATATATTTAGCTTACATAAATTAAACAATAACGTTTTTACTTCACCTAGATTTAACTAAGACTCAGCAATACAAAGCAAAAAAAAAATAATACGCAAATAAATTTTCTTTGCAAACCGTACTTTTCAATCAACTTTTGACAGGTCGAAGTTATTGACTTTCCTATTTGGAACGCATAGTAATAAATATTTAAAAAAGGGGGGGGGGAGGGGTAGACATATTCTTAGTCAAAAACTAGTGAAAAGGCCCCGTACATACGAGGCAAAGTCCTGACTCACTCACTAACTCATCAACGCGTAGCCCAAGCCCTTGGACCTAGACCGCTGAAATATTACACAGAGATTCCTTTTATGATTTATACTTTTATGTTTTCCAAAATTCACCCCCTAAGGCGATTGTTCGGGCGCCGTCGGCTACCTTCGGCACTCGTCGGGCTGCATCGTCGACGTCGTGCTAGACATGCGGGGCGACTGGCCAGCCATCACTTCACCAGCGAGAACGACCGACGATAAACGCGCGAAGTTAATTCCTCACATGTCCTTGGATATACATTTGTCAGTTT
Source organism: Mythimna pallens (assembly GCA_961205895.1). Lineage (NCBI taxonomy): Eukaryota > Metazoa > Arthropoda > Insecta > Lepidoptera > Noctuidae > Mythimna > Mythimna pallens. Next base: position 4,603,463 of record OY540845.1, on the reverse strand, counting down.
ACAGTCTACTGCTTTTTATTTATGTTCAAGTCTAGACCCGAACAGGGATGAAACGGCGGTTCAAAATTTTCATGTAGAAACATATTTTCACGTGAGCTAAGTCACCGGCAGAAGCTAGTCTTAAATACAGTTGATTTCTTTACCTTGGCTGCCTGACTAAGGTCTTGTCTCTCAGTCAGCTGCTCGGGGTACTTGGTGCACATCTCTGGTATCCACGCCACCTCCTGCCGCTTGTAGAACTCCTTGCTGTTCAGTACGGCGCACGCGTAGCCTACTATCTCTGGTTTCATCCCTGTGGAAGAATGATTATTGCGTCAACAATAATACAGCGATATTACAGACATTACAAAACACGAAGAAACCAATAAATAACTACTTACAAAAAAAAAAAAGTACATTTAATATAAAGTTTATTGGAACTTACAAAGATCTATTATTACTGTTCTTTTTTTATACAAAGTTGATACGACAGATAGGCTTTCCTTTAAACTGCCTATACTAGGTACCATTTTCAAGCTCTGTACCAAAAATCAATTAAATAGGAGCAGTAGTTTAGTCGCAAATGATTTTTTAAGTTTTTGCTCCGTTTGAACACGATGTATTTTTCCTAACAGCTGATTATGTCTATACGCATAGGTCATGCACCTTAAAACGATAAATCGGAGTATAACCTACGATGCGTTGTTGCCGCTCTGACGCAAGTCACAAGTACAAACAAATATTTTCGCTAAAAGATATCAATGCAAACAGGGAAGCGATAAATACACACACTTGCACTTTCATTACGAGAGTGACAAGGACGACCATAGCAAAACATCCCGCGCGTAAAAGAAATAGACACACACACACACATTATGTTGCTACTGCATCTTAGATTTTTGCGGTGGGGCGTCTAAAAAACTTGTTTTTTCAGTTCGCCGACGCAACCCTTTGGGAACGTACTTAGGTTACGTAACACGGAAGCTCCCGCGCCGCTTTCGTTTTTTCGAACTCGCGCGCTAACAATTGTGATTTTGTTATTGTGATAGGACACTAAATAAGTTTAAGACAGACAGTATTTCTTTTTTTATTGTGATAGGACAAGTAACTTGGGATTATTATTATTTAGTGTTAGTGTTTTTTTGTGATTGACTGCTTTTATCGTGATACGACACATGAACTAATAATAGTAATAATTATTATAAACTAATAATTAAACTTTGGTTGTGTGTGTGTGTGTAATTAAAGTGTTCAACAATGCCTCGTGTAACTTACACGGCGTCAGAATACACAGACATGATTTTAATTTACGGCGAATGCCGTGGAAACGCTGCATTAGCCCTGCGAACATACCGACAGAGGTTTGGTGACAGCCGCAATTGCCCTAGAAACGCCCGCACCATACAATTGGCAGTACAGAGAATACGGGAAAATAAAAGTATAGTGCCGCAACAGGAGGGAGTGCCACCGCGGCAAATACCCGCTGCTTGGGAAGAACGAATTTTAGACCATTTTTCCCGCAACCCGACAACGAGTCTCCACAGAGCCGCCCGGCAGTTTAGGGTTTGTCATAGAACCATCCACAAGGTTCTAAAACGTAACAAACGCAAACTTTATAAATATCGGAAGGTGCAAGCTTTGTTATCGAGAGACTTGCCGGTCAGGAACAGTTACTGCCAATGGCTACTAAATAAAATAACCGAAGACCGTGATTTCTTAGGTAATGTAATATGGACCGATGAGAGTACTTTTACTCGGAACGGCATCTGGAATCGGCAAAACCTCCGGTACTAGAGTTTGGAAAATCCACACGTGTTTCGAGAATCTGAACACCAGTACAGATTTTCTCTCAATGTGTGGGCTGGTATCCATAATAATAATATTATTGGCCCAGTTTTTATTGACGGCACCCTTACAGCGGCGAAATTTGTAGAATTGTTAAGTGGTCCTGTGGCCGAGTACATTGATCAACTGCCTTTAGCCGTTTATGGCAAGTTGTTGTACCAGCTGGACGGAGCGCCTCCACATTCTGTGATGGCTTCCAGGGAGCGGCTCACAGAAATGTTTGGGCAGCAATGGATCGGTCGATTCGGACCTGTTCGGTGGCCACCACGGTCTCCAGACCTCACTCCCATGGATTTCTTTTTGTGGGGGTACATTAAGGGTGAAGTGTATGCCTCAGAGGTAAATACAATTAATGAACTAAAAAATAGGATTATTTTAGCATTTCACAAATTAAAGTGCTTAGCGATGGACAGTAATTTAATTAGAAAAATAAATAACAATATTCTCCGTCGGTATAATTTGTGCATTAATGTGAATGGAGGACACATCGAGAATTTAAAAATTTAGTGTTTTTGTTATTATTGATGTTGTGCGCGTATTTCAAAAACTAACATAAAAGCCACCGCCGGCCGACCGCGCCGATACGAGAGAGAGAACACGCGCGCCGCGCGCGTGCGACGTTGCCGCTTTAATACCTAGGTATCTAAGGTCAGTTAAATTTATTTACAAAGGGTGTTTGCGTTTTACTCTGATTTGTAAGCTATTTAGTTTGTTTGAAAAAAAAAAAACTCATTTTTATTTATATTTTATTTTCTACCGTGTCGAATTAATACTAAAAACGTATAGTATACGTAGTGTAATTTAATGCCTCTATGTCATATCAACTCTGTATAACACATAATAGTAGCTCATTTTTTTTTTGTTTAAAAATGTATATATTTGTATTTAGTCAGACTTATGATGTCTTTGTTCAGTAATAGGGCACTGTTGGCTAACCAAAAACTTCAAAGACGCGTGGAGCGAGAGGACGCGAGAGAGATCTCAAAAGTATGGATACTGCACTTCGGTTTCGATTGGCCCATCCATTGTAGCGACGCCGATGTAATTTAATATACAACTACTAGTTAGTTAGTTTTACGATAATACTTATATATGTAAGTATGTTGTGTAGTTATTATGTTTATTTATTAAAACTTCATGCAATACAAAGGACCAAGAATGGTGGTAAGAGAAAACATGGCAGGTGCATAAAAAAAGAAAAGATTATTAAGAAAAGGGTACAAATTTATAATTATATATTAAACGTTCTAATTTAATGGAGATTTTAGAGCTTTAAGGAGTCACCTGTCGCGACTAGGTTCTTGACAATCCAGTCACTTCGTAAAGCGCCTATCACTCCACTCGATATCCAGACAGTCTTAGTCTATGTTTATCTATGTATCTCATCGTTCTGTTTCATTCCTTTACACGACATTGGCGTGAGTTGCTCTTTTTCTTGTGTGACACTACATAGACTAAGACTGTCTGAATATCGAATGGTGTAATAGGCGCTTAACCTCTAGGGCCCCCCCGCCCACGGCGCCTTTTTATAGCGAAGCAGTCGCGCGTTTCGTAAACGCGCGACGCCGTGGGTAGGCAGTCGCTTTTTTATAAAATTGCCATTCAGCCGCATTACTCTTATCATTATACACTAGGCGGAAGATGAGAAGAAATGTTAGTCTGATGATAACCATGGTCTTACCATTGACTCTTGGCTCGACGGGCTGCTTCTCCTCGTCATCCCCTGACTGGTCCACCTCTTGAGGGATACATTCTTCATCGTCTTCTATTACCATGCACAGCTCGGGGACTAGCGTCAGGAATGGTGCTACTAGCCTAGAAGGGAATGGAGCTTGTTAATCATCCTAGTTTTGTGGAGAACTGTTACAAAGATAGCTGTGACAGCTTTAAAACTGCCTCTTTTTGTAGTGATCGCGTTCTCTTGTCAAATACAATTGCGACTGTATCAAATTTGACTTTATAGAAACATATTATCATTTAAGAGGACTACAGCACCTAAAACGCGGTCACTATCGCACTACAAACAAAAGAAAGAGATGCGCAAAGATACAATGCTTGCTTTTAAGCTTTGCTTTATATTTGAATCATTTTATAAGCATAACGGTAAAAAATTGCTCGTAGAATAATCTGACAAAGAATCAGAATGATTGTACGTATATTAGTCCAGTTTTTAATCGATAAAAATAGTTTTTAGAGGAGAATTCATCTTCCCGCCCTTGTCCCGTGTTATTTGGGATCGGCGCAACACGTTTTCATTATTGATAGGCTCGCGTTTGACCACTATCTCACCTGATGGTAAGCGATGATCTGGCCGACGATGGAGCACGCTTGCCTAGAAGTAACCTATTCACTCTTGACTTAAAGACCCCTAGGTCACTCCTTCCATTCTGCCCTGTCACTCCTCATACTATCACTAACTTCCTTTTCTTTCATATCACTCTTCACACAATCCATCCATCTTTTCTTTGGTCTCCCTCTCCCTCTCCATCCATCCACATGTAATTTTTTTGACAGAATTGATACTTATAATATATGAAATACTTAATATACTTTAATGGATCATATTATGATACACTATTCGGTTCTGTAGTCCTCTTAATTCGCACAGCCACCTAATACTTCTCATATGTACTTCTTTTAAATTATTCATTTAATAATTAAAGTATGCACATAATAATAAAGAGAAGAAATCTCTTCCACCAAAATAACTGCGAAAATAGAGTTAGAAAAAAGAGATGTAGACACCGTGTATGTGTAGTATTTCATTGATAACTGTTTTGTGTATGTTTATTTTCCTATTGCAAATTGTTTGTGTTCGATATACGCAGTAGGTACAAACGACGCGACGAGGCGAAATGCTTAGTCCGGACCATAGAGGTTTCAACAACGTAAGGGTATACTCGCCGTACGTTGGGTTTTCCGATGGTAGAAATGAGTTTTACAGTTCGCACACATACATATTACCTTTGGCGATCCTGCCAAGGAACCCTAATATATAGGGTGACTGGTAATTAGTGACCGATACTTAAACACGAGATTGTCCTCATGATTACAAACAACTTTCCTAAAAAAACTTTTATATATACTCATGAGACAACGTCCTTACGCGGTTAACAGCTGAGCGGTCGCAAGCGCGCGCACGCGAATTTCAAACAGCTGTTTTGTTATTGTCATAAAACTAATGAGTCTAAAAAAAAGTTTCTTTGGAGAAGTTGTTTGTGATCATGAGTACAATCACGTGTTTAGGTATCGGTCACTAATAACCAGTCACCCTGTATAATTACATTTTACTCCCCAACAAGGGATCTGATATTTTTTTCATTACATTGGCGCCCGAACAGGGACCACCTATTTTTTCATTACAAAATAGAAGTTATATAGACATACCTGTCAGCTGGTAACGTTTGTAGATCACTAGGGAAAAGATCGCTACAGTCGGACCCATCTCGACACGTCTTGTGGCATATCGCGCACACCTGTAACAAAATATTTACATGACCTGTACTATCTCTTGTCGGTAGACAACGCAAGGTTATGTTCTCAACGCGTCGCTGCTTTTGTATCATAGCGAAGATGCCCGAATATTTCCGAAGAACTTTTCTCTTCATGTCAAGGTCTTACAGCTAGCAAAACCGACAAAATGTAACGGAAACACCCGAAAATTTCCGAATATTTCCGAAGTACTTACCGCTTCTTCATCAGCAACACAATAAGGGCGTATCGTGAGAGGCAGTATCGTGGGAGGAGGTAAAGTTCTCAGCGCGTCGCTGGTACACTCCACCGGCAGTAATCTTCGTAAGTCTGCCGTGAGGCCTCCGCGGAACACCCACGGTTCTTGAGCGCCGCTCTCGAAAGCCTCGCGCCAGCCTTTTGAAAACCCTGAAGAAGAAATGTGGGTTTTAAAAATATTTCAAAGTCATTTTTCATATAGTAACCACTACATCTTCTATAAACAACGTTATTTTTAGTATATGCGAAACCTGAATATAGTTTGTTCAGAATCAGTCACTGAATCGATTCCAATCATTATGCTATATTTTTTTCTAAAACATATTTAAAAATGGTCAAAAGTTGGACACGACAAGTCATTGCGGGCATTAGGCGCCAGTGCACGACTGGGTGCGGAAGCAAAACAACCCCTCAGTCGCCCGGAAGGCCCGGTGACCCTGTATTTTTGTGGATAACCAGGTAACATAAGAAGCTTATTACTTTGTGATTTTCATGACACAGTTATGAAATATTGTACAGATTCTTTACATAAAACTACTAGACACGTGTTTCGGGTTTCCCATATACTAAAATTAATGTTAAAGGACTGCCTTTTATAAAATATGTATAAAAGGCAGTCCTGACTCACTGACTCATCAAGCCCATCAGCGATCTAGGTCCAACGGTTTGGTAGCCCAAACCGTTGGTCCTGGATCGCTGAAATTTTGTACCGAAGTTCCTTTTATGATGTATACAAAGAATTAGAAAGGATTTTCCAATATTCACCCCCTAAGGCATTGAAACAGGGGTCCAAAGTTTGTATGTAGAAGCTTACTTTCACGCGGGTGAAGCCGCTGGCAGAAGCTATCGTATTAGGTATAAAGAAATTAAATTAAAAAACTTACATGTATAATTTCCTTGTGTATTCGTTGCTATATTTGTAGGATATTTGCCAAGCTCTGAAACAAAAGAAAACAGATTACTAGAAACGAATTAGAAGAGGTGGCTGGTACACAATGGATGTGTAAAGCAACGTCTAGCAGTGGACGGCCGTGCACGGGCCACGACGGGCACGCTTGAGTACATGTCCGCCCGAAGATAACCGTGTATGCCCGAAGATAGTTCACTTTTATTGATCGGCTCTGCTCCAGTCTCATGAACACGGGGTGTATAGCCGTGGGTATTAGGACAGACGTAGGGCGCTAAAGGACGTACAAAGCTAAAAATTATTAGACATGAAGGAAATGTTCGAGGTCAGATTGTTGCCCCTTGGGTCTAAAACGACCTTTTTTAATTTGAAAATCATAAAATAACTCTTCTCGCCCTGAGTGGAGAGAGGGCGACCTTTAGGGCCTGAGCCAACCTGTGTTCCATCAGATGCCGTTTGCATTTGGAACGCGGTAACTCTTACGAAAAACCCCGCAGCGTCCAGTATGATCTGATACTCGATCTATCTTGCTTATTTCGTCCAATTGCTGGGCAAAGGCCTTCTCCCTTTTTCCTTTCTTAGTACGTCAATCAATTCCGTAAGAGTCGAGTTTGTCTCGCCATCATCGCTTGTGTCTGCTGCGATGTCCTGTCGCGTCAACGGAACCTATTCGGCGTTTCTTCTTGCCCATTTTTCGATTTGGTTCATACGTGTTCAAGTTTAAGTTTAGAGGTATGCGGAACAGATTATGTCCCACATACCTCCTTTCCTCCACACTGACCTAGCCACCGCAGGAAGCCGTCCAGCAATGCTAAGACGGCGCACAGCTCCCACACGTAGGGCTGCAGCTCGGCGTGCAGCTCCTGGTTGTTGGCGGCGGCGAGACGCCGGGCGAGGCGCCGAGTTCGACACATCCACCACGCGAAGCGACTGCGACGGCGACGCCATTCACTTGTCTATGGGAAAAAAACACTCTAGAGTGTCGAACATCTGTAGACCGATAATAGGTATAATTGCTACAAGGAGTTCCAATGTGAGGATAAATGAATAAATAAAATAAATACCTCTGGCTTGTTCCCTCTCGGTAGTAGACTGGCAGCATGCGTGCTGAGCCAGTTGAAGTCATGTAGCAGTCTCAGGCCGCGCGAGCCGTGCTCGAATGGTAAGTAAAACAGATCGCATAGAAGGAGCAGGTCATCTGCTACCAAGGCGTTCGGGTCTATTGAGGGGTCTTCGTTTTCTACGGGCCTGTGGGGAAAAAAATAATTGAAACTTCAGGAAAAAAAAGAGGCTTCTCAACATAGTACAAAACAAAGTCGCATTCTGCCTATCCACTAACTAGAGTTTAGCCATCGAAAGATGTCACCGAATTATTTATCAAACTTTACATATGGCAGCATTTAAAAAATTAAGAATTGTCAAAATTGTGTTCTTGACGTTTCGTACTTAACTCATTTTATATTTACATACGTGCATTTTATTTTACTCGTTTTGCTTAAAATAATGCCGAAAACAAACACTAGTTCGACGGAGAGGCATCTATTTTATCTATGGAGAAGAATGTGCAAGACACTCCATGACACATGGTAACTTGTATTATACTCACTCGTCGACTACTTCTGTTGGTTCTGCAGGTTCCACCATCATATCTGTACTCAGTGGGCTGTGACTGGGCTCTACCTGCATTGATCCATTCTGAAACAACCAATTTACCTATTATGAGCCTGTTGTGTCCCACTGCAGGACAAAGGTCTTCCTTTCTTTCTTTCTTCCACTCTTTTCTGCCTTCAGCTACATATGCAAATGCGGCTTTTTACACTGTAAAAGACTATCTTGAGGACAAAAAGGCTTGGATTTGACATGCTCCAGTACGCTGTACAATTGTTGTAATTTTTTTTTTTACTGCTCTTTTGAGTTTTTTTTTTTATATTTCAATTGTGCTTTTCTATAATCGTTTTACAATTGAAAATTGAATTTGACATTGACATTTGTTTTTAAATTCATTTTTGACATAAATATTTACTTTGTTAAATATTACATTTTTACATATACTTCGTTTATAATTGTGAATATGAGGACGATGTGGATAATTTTATTAGTTATTTTGACGTATGTTTGGCAATTTGAGTATTTCTGCAGCCTGCCTAAAGTTCGTCAAATCGTTGAGCTCCTTAGTAGTCCTAAGTTGAGCTATACAAATACTGACAAATGCTTGCACTGACTGGACAGGTCTACTCAAATCTGTGTGGTTCTTTCCTCAAAAGACTATCTCAGACACTAATCTGCATGGTTCTCATATGATTTGACCATAACATGTATGCTGTATACACTTTAAAAGAGACTTTGACCCCTGAGTTTGTTTCAGTGTTTCTTCTCAGAGTAGTCAGCTAGAAAACACCGGCCTCATCTAGTTTAAACTGACGAAAAAATTGAAGAGTAAAAGTGTTTTTAAAAAACCTATTTGCAAAATAAATATCATTTATCATTTATGGCCAATCCTAAATAAAACTGGCCTGTTGGTCTAGTGGTTAGTGGCCCTGGTCGTGGGTTCGATTCTCACCCAGGACAAATGTTTGTGTGATGAGCACAATCATTTGTTCTGTGTCTGGGTGTAATTTATCTATAACTAGCGGTCCCGGCAGACGTTGTTCTGCCCAAAAGTGGGATTTAGTAAAAAAAAAAAAATTACCCTACTCTACCCTACTCGTTAAAAAGTACCCTATGTCCGTCTCCTGGTTCTAAGCTACCTCCCCACCAATTTTCAGCCAAATCGGTTCAGCCGTTCTTGAGTTATAAACAGTGTAACTAACACGACTTTCTTTTATATATATAGATATATGTATGTATTTAGAAATATTTAACTATGTTTATCAGTTGTCTAGTACTCATAACACAAGCTCTGCTTAGCTTGAGACTAGACGGCGTTGTGTGACAGTTGTGTGAATATTATTATTATTATATATTATTATTATATATTTTATATTATTATTATTTCAATTTGACCTAAAATTTTGCCAAATTTAAGCATAAGCATAATCAGCCTATTAATGATTGCACTGCTGGGACTCAGGCCTGTTCTCTAGGAGAGGGAAAGGGCCGGATGACACATGTCTTCGAATTTACAAACATATTAAGTTTATTCATTTTTAGACCGTCACATCAAAAAATAAATGGCGTACTCTCGGCAATTGCATTCTTTAACAAAACAAATAAGAAAAACAATACTTTCTAATAAGATTTATTTGAGTTTAAGTCTGTCATGTAGTCATGGCCGTGACGCGCTGGACACATGTTGATTTGTCATGTATGCTTGACTGTGGCGGTCGAAAGGTTAAAATAATAAACTTCTACAAGTTCTGTCTGTAAGACATTGTACAGGACCTACTTGACTGTAGATAATTCTGGGTGTAAGCTAAAGATAGCAACCAAATGTTGTTATCTTTTCTGTTTTTAGGAAAAAACAAGACGACTGCAAAACATATTACAAAAGTTGCAGACAAGTCATTATTCAAGCTGTGTACAGAACAGTTGCTGGCAGTTATTAACCGACTTTAAAAAGGAGGAGGTTCTATGTTTGGCTGAATGTTTTTTTTTTTTTAAATCAATCAGGCTTCATGTCAACTGGATTCTAAAAACTTGAAAAGTAATTTATTTGAAACTTTCAGTTGATTTTTTGCAGTCAATGTTTTTGAAAATAGTTTTTTTAGATTGCTTTGTTGTGCAGACACTTGAAATACAAACCAATAACCATCACAATACCTACTAAGTCTCAATTTGCGAATGAATAATTAAAACAGCCTCTGACTGAATCACACTCGAAAAAAAAGCATTTGTATATTTACTCACCTCACTCATCCCATCATTCATAATGACATCCGGATCAGTAGCGGCAGTGGAAGGCGGGTCCACATCCAGCGGCTCCCCCCCTACTTCAGTGAGAGAGGGCCTGCTCGGACTCAGCGTCTGCGGGGTGTCTGGGCAACAGAAGATGTATGCTGTTCTATATTTTATAGGCCTGTTCTGTTACTTAGAAGTGGTGGTATAAACTAGACTACTGAACGAAAAACATGCATTTCACAAAAATATTAAATCCTACTAAAAAATAGGTTTTTTACTTATGAAATTGCCGTGTTTTAAAACGGGTTATAAGCTTTATATTAAAGGTACGTTATTCTTTTTTCGAAATGTGTTATTTATTGGTTTCTTTGTGTTTTCTATTTTCTGCAATCCAATGCCACTAAGCCAACAATAAATCCCCGATTTATTTCGCGTGAATGTTGGTTATTAAGGACATGAAGTCGAAACTAGCCTCTTTCCAGGTTCAAGCTTACCCATACCAATAACATCAAAATCAGTTCATTAGTTTAACCGTAAAAGGGTAACAGACAGACAGGGTGACTTTCACATTTAAATATTAGTATGGCGAATGGATGAACTGGTCAAACTCAGATAAGAACTAGCTTTAATTAGTAAGTAATAGTTGAAGTATCAATGATATTGTGGCGACCATGGAGATCAAGCTAATGCTACTAACTTGCAAACTGGCAAGTTATACTTTTAATGTTTATGGTAAGAAAAATCATAGTGGTAGATATTAAAAACATAGATTGTTTAGAGATTGAGAAACTATATACAAGCATTATTAAAATGGGACATCGCATTCTGCCTTTAAATCGTTAAAAAACTTTAATAAACACAAACCTAAAAAAACCACAAACAAACCTAAAACAACTTTAAAAACACAAACACATCAATAATACTCACCCCCAACACTCATATCCCCATTCCTCTGCTGCTCCTCAACAGCTGTCTCCACATCATCCACAATAATCTGATCGGCATCCTCTCCCTCCCCCTCTTTATCCTTCTTCATCTCAAAGTTCTCTAACCCTCCATCACCAATCAAATCCCCATCAGTTTTATCCATTTCATGGTTATTTTTGTTCACATTTCCTTCTAACGCTTTCAACCCTAAAATGGGCACAGGGAGGGTTGACACAGGGATCTCAGAAGGGAGGGAAATGTTGGAAGAAGCTATGGGTATAATAGGGTTAGGTATGGACTCGTTTAGAATGACTTTGGTAGGAGAGACTAGAGAATTCATTACGGGGTTAGGAACAGGGTTGAATGTTTCAATTGGTGATACCTGTGGACAATCAATAAGTTTTAGTTGATGGTCTGAAGGGAAAAGTTTATACAGCTTGTTACAACTGGGCATAAGTCCTTTAATAAGCATCTCTCACGTCATGGGAGATACAGACTGCGCACTCTGCAGAGCCTGCAAGGAGAATGAGACAATAGCTAGGTTGCTGCTGCATACAGGGCAAAGTACTTCAGAAAACCCAAGTACCCTCTGTGAAATGGTCAGATTGATCAGTAACAGCAAAGCGTTGCTGGCTTTCCTTAAGAAACTGGGACAGATCGAATAACATATTTGTCTGCAAAATATGCGCTTTGCACTCAAAGTTAAAGAAACTAAACTGATGTAGATACAACTATTGTTGCAGAACTTTCTTATTGTAGCTCATGTTTGCAATTCCACTGCAGTTAGGTGGATTTTGAGTCCCTAATTTAACTAAGCTTAATAAAGTAGAATTTCCAATTTTAGCAAATACCATTTTTTTGATACAGTAAAAATGTTGAAGTCAGCGAAATCTAGTGAGTCTTTAACTATAGTGCTTTAGTACGTGCGCGAACTTGAAATGCACGCTCGCAGCTCGTGAGCGGCGCATTCGCCAGATCTAGGATGAGTCCAAAAGTGTGCTGATAACACTTAGGGTGCCATGTCCGCCGTGGTAGTGGTGGACTTGTTGAATGTCGCCGTTATTAGTTACTCACCCTGGTAGACATCATAGGTCGGTCGTTGGAGCCCGAGGCGCATCCATCAGCCAGAGCCTGCAGCTGTGACGTGTTGACAGTGGGGATGGCGGGCGTCATGTCCGCCGTGCTGGTGGTGGACGTGGTGGACGTCGCCGTCATTAGTGACATGCAAGTGTTCACTGATGGCAGGATCGGTATTATTGGCACTGGTGGTACTGTAACAAAACAGATGGGAGATGAATCTTTTGGAACTGGAAGATCCTGACAGTTAGATCGAAAACGGCGGTGTGCCACGTTTGCGCGGAGCACCGCCGTGTCCTCGTGGGGGCTCGCGACCACGGCTTGCTATCGCGCCAGGCCCTAGTGCAGGCCATGGCCCCCAGCGAGGCAGGCGCCCACCGATCGGTCACCCCCTGCGAAGTAATGCTAGTGAAAAAGACGACCGCACGCGTGAGGGAACGAACATCCTTATGCCCCAGCCGCCCAGACCCCGACTCCTAGCAGCCACCGTAGGCGCAGGCCGCTGTCCGGCCGACAGCCTGTACATCTGCTGGTCGTCCGGACCGAGCCCGAGTCGTCGACGGCGTGTATTGTTCCATACGCCCCTCAAAAAGATGTCGGAAAAACGGTAGAGGCCCAACAGGGTCGATAGCCACTAGGGCCATGGGTTGCCTTCTCAAGAGATTACCCTTGGTCCTAGAACGCAAAGGGCAACTGAAGGAACGTAAATATGGCTGGTCAGGAAAAGTCTGACACTCCCTCTCGCTCCATCCAAAGCGGGAGAAGTTATTTGATGATTTCCCACCTAAAAAAGGGGAATCCCCCTTTTTTCCCACAAAGAGATATTGACCACTGGTAAAAATTTTATGATTTAGTCCATCAAAGGTATTACAAAATTTTAAAAGCAATGAATCTATAAAGAAAGTGTTAAATCTGCTGTGATGCTTACCTGTGATAGTCGGCTGTGGCTTGATCACAGGACCTTGAGGGCTTTTAGGAATGGAAAACTCCGGTAACCATTCGTTAATCGCCTGTCTGCAAAACATATAAAACATTAATTTAAGGAATATATAGGGTGACTGGTAATTAGTGTACGATACATAACCACGTGATTGTGCTCATGATAACTAACCACTTTAACAAAGGGAACAAACCTGAAATCGCGAAAAAAAATCAGCTGTTCAGTACATTTATATTTGCCTAATGTACTGAACAGCTGATATATTGTTTGTTATCATGAGCACAATCACGTGTTTAAGTATCGTACACTAATTGCCAGGCACCCTATAGATTAGTTCTTTTAGCACTTATGTATTTTTAGACACCTATTTACATGATTATAAATATTCTCCCGAACAAATTTCGTCCATGGTGGACCTCAATAAAGATAATATAGTACACAAGTGTGTGCGCTGCACACAGGTGCGCTCTATGTTCCTATACTCTCATAGTCTGATAGAACGGCGCACCGGCACTAGATGACAGAGATTATATAATATAATTACTATATATATTATATAATTATATTATGACAGAGATCAGGCGCAGTACCAAGACACACGTGCACACCGAGGTACGGAAGTGTCACACCACTCCAGGCTGCTACTGGGATATTCCTAATGGAAAAACCCAATAACACTTAGCCTGATTCGTGAATCGAACCCAGGATCTCATGCCTAATACTCCCTCCCACAGCCTTTTTAAGGTGAATGGTTCAGGATAATGATAAATGAATTTTCTTAAGTTTTTTGAAATTTCAAATTGCTCTGTCCAATATCGAGCAATTTGCAATTGCAAAAAACTATATAGATATATGTTGTAACAACATGTATGTATTTATATAAATATACTCGTTAAAACCATCATTATAATTCTCAACTTAGAGTCAAGACTAAACGTCAAGTTTTTATTAAAATGGCACATTTTAGCTCTTCTCGAAGTTAGAGAGTTATGTTAATGATTTTAATCAGTATCATTGTATAAATACATACGTGCAAAGAACTTTAGAAAATTCATTTATCATTATCCTGGACCATTCAACTTGAAAAGGCTGCCAGGTAAAGCGAGGAGCGAGGAGTGTTAGGCGTGATTTTTATATCTTATACTGAACTGCAAATTGCAAAAAAAAATGAAGAAAGTTTGAATTTCGCGATCCATCCTGGTCCATTCACCTTAAAAACATACATACAAAATACGCGCGAAAAACATAATCCTTCTTGCAGTCGGGTAAGATCCTAGGTTCGATTTCCAGATCAGGCAGTGTTATTAGATTTTTCCCATTACGAATATCTCAGAAGCAACTAGGAGTTTGGGAGTGGATGGTGTGACACCCCGTACCTCGGTCGGTAATATGTCTATGATACCCGTTTTTTAGCACAGCGTAGCGTTTCTTATTCTGTCAGCTCTTTTGACACCCAGAATGCTGCGCTTCACTGGTCTTTGACAAACACCAAGGCAAAACTTTTGTGTGAGTGACCAGGTCTGAGCAATCATCATAGACTTCGGCGATCGATCTCTTCCTCCTGCTTTTTTTTTTCGAGGTGGAATATCATCCAATGATTTTTCTCGCTCTAGGATGAAGCGAGAAGTGAGCGAGAGTGTCAGACTTTTGCTGACTAAAGCCACACCTATGTTCTTCAGTTGCCTTTTGCGTTCTGTCCTAGAACGATTTCCTTTTAAGAAATTCCCCGTGGCCCTAGCAGCTCCTGCTTAAAAACATAATTTCGAATGGGTACCTAGTATTTTAAATGTTCCTCAATATATTCCTGTTTTATTATGCTTTTGTTTCACCAAAAATACTAATTGTGCACTAAAATATGCTCTTGTGTGCTTTTAAAAAAATAACCACGAAGGGGATGGCGGGGTCTTTGTTTGAATAGACCCCGCCATTCCCTTTTAACTTAAGCTGTCCGAGGCAGGGTGTCCTAAGTCCCTGAACAATTATAAAAAAAAAACATTAATATTTGGTGTACAATTAGATTTTATTGTGAAGAATAAGATTTTTAATGCACAGTTAAAAATATTATATCCATTTCGAAATACTAATTTAAATGAAATTGATAAAAAATATAGTTCAAAATTACCTGAGCGCCTGTCGGTGGTGATACACATGTTTGCCAAGAGTGAGAGGTGCTTCGTCTTCACACACACCTTGCTCGCTCTCTCGCTCTAACTTTATATCCCATGAGACTGCTTCCACTATAACAAAGAAAAATTAAGTAGAGTAAGAGTCAAGTAAATCTTGATCGATTTACAATATGGTATTTAATTGAGTATGAAAAAAAATTCTCAAAGTATACAATTAACAAAGGTATTATGCATTTGAGCAGTGGTGTACGAGTTGTAGATCGCGGGTTCAAACCCAGCCAGGCGCATTACTTTGTGTAATTTATTTTATCACCGCTGCTCTCAAAACGGTGAAGGAAAACATCGTGAGGAAACCAGCATGTCCTAGAACTAAAAATTCGAAGACATGTGACATCCACCAACCCGCACTTGGCCCGCGTGGTGGATTACGGCCCATTCCCTCTCCAATAGAGGAGGCCTGAGTCCCAGCAGTGGGAACATTGAAAGGCTGATTATGCTTTAGGCTATTATGCATTTTTATGGCACTTATCGATTGAATAAAAATATTGCGTATGTTTTGGTATTTGAGACCGAGATCCTAGGTCCCTTGAGATCTGTTATCTTGGTTTCACCGTAGTATTCAACAGCATCCAGTTAAACCAGGGTCGTAGCTAGCGGGGGGGGGGGAGGAGGGAGGGGGGCATTATGGGGTAATAACCTACCTTAAAATATTATTAACTGTGTTAAAACACTAGTAAACTATTTGTTCATAGTTTCATATGATTGAAAAAAAAATAGCGTAGTATATATCTAAACAACTTTGAATTAACCAAGCAATCATAATATTATCATTGAAGTGTGGAAGACATCGTGAAGTACGTGCGTCAAAAGACGAAGTTCGCACTGAGGGTACAGCTGTTGCAGTCGCACCGAAATGTCAATTTCAAGACGTTCGTGGCGCGAGTCCGGGACACTCGGCCGCAGGGCGGGCTGTTCCGTCGCTGCCGCGGACAGCTGCTACAGAACAGCACCAAGTGAACATAGTGCTATGTGAAGTGTTACTAACGTAGTCCTGTCTTATTTACTAACGATAAATTGTATTTACTCTATATAATAATATGTTAGTCTGTAAGGTATGTATCTATGGGCCAAAATGCCTGATAATAAATGATTTATTATATTATTATTATAATATACTCTTAAAGGATCAGACAGCTGAGACAGCGATGACATCACCCGATTGCAATGACGCAGTCGAGTAGAGGGGGCAACACATCATGAGAGCTTTGCGTACTTGCCTCTGTCACTTTTTCTCGGGAGCTCGGATGCGACAGACGTCATTGGTGTAACGCATTTAGGCATCATAATTTTAAATTATATTGGTGTAACGGTTTTTGATTGTCATTTTAAATTATTAAACATTTTTAAGTTGTTGTTTGTATTCTTTTAAAAAAGTTAAATAAGCTTCGATCTATAAGAATACTAATTGTTATTCTGCCCGTAGATGGCATTGCAGCAAGTGTGCGAAATGCAATTTATGCTCGATTCACCAGATTAGATCATGTTTGATTTTTTATCCTACCTTATCTGTAATTACCACTGCCCTACCTTAAATTCAACTCTGCCCACCACCCTAAGTTAGACCTGAAGCCAACGCCATCATCGTTAGAAAACGGTAAATGCTAAACAGATGATTATAATACTTACTATGTGCAGGAGCATCTAAGCTACAACTCGCCCAGTGCGCAAGCGTCCAGATCGGGATCATGTTCGCGTTGTACTCGCAGTTAGGGTTCGTCAGTACCCCACGTAACAACGGAATCAGTTCGGGTGATCGGCCGCAGTATGGACCTGGGAATTGAGAACACGGATTGAGTTATTGATGTTTAAATCTTATGGCTTTTCGTGTAATATTTGCAATTAGGACTAAAAGTCTTGAATTGAATACTTTTTATGCGGAGACTTTAGTAACTCCAAATACCCACCTACTTTAAGTAGTACAGACTTTGTCCAGCATAATATGACCCACCGGATTTATAATATCTTGTTAAGCCATTTTAATTCTTATCTTGCTATCGTTAAAGTTGAAAGGTTTTTAAGTGACACAGCTACTAAATAAACACAGAATTGATCAAGGATGAGTAGGTAGATACGAAGTGAAATATTTTTACTTCGTAGGGTAGATGAATATTATTAAAATGATCACAGTAAACATAGTGACAAAAAAACAATCTGTGCCTAACAACAGTGACTGTGTACAAACAATTGTAAACTTGACGTAAATCTTTTCTTTTTATTTATAAAATAATATTTTTATATGAACAGAATGTTGGAATCAGAGAGACTGAACATATACTAAACATATACTTAGCAGTAAATGTTTTAATGCCTGTTCTATTTTAATATTTATAAAAAATACAAAAATTAAAAATTGAAAGACTTATTTAAGATATCTGGTATTTCTTACAACCTAACAAAATATCAAAATTATTCTAGTTGTACCAGAAAAAGGCGACTAACTAGAATAATTTTGATTATAATTTTAATTTATACTTAATACTAACAGACCCAGCGAACTTCGTACCGCCCATGAAGCAAGTACAAAGAGGAGATGTTGTTATTAGATTTCCCTAAGAAACAACGCGTGACACTTGGCGGGGTGCGGGGGTGTTAGATTCCACCCATTTCTTTATTTGCCATCTGCCAGTCAATAGCAAAACTACTCGCTCGTTCTGTCGATTTTATTTTGTAGTTACGTAACTATCTCTCACTAGATGTCACTAAGTGGAGGATGCAACAGGGTCGTACTCTAGAATTATCTGGTATCTAGAGTTACCTGGTAATTCTAGTAGAATTACCAGGGAGTTCTGTGTTCTTTTTAATTAATTTTGCGAACCATCTTGATACATATTTTTCATTAAAATAGTGATACTATTATTTGATAAATGACGAATGAAGATCATTCAACATAGCTTTTTTCTCTTTTAAAGGTTTATTTTCATAGTAAGACTTATCAAGATTGATTACAAAGCTAGTCTTTTTAGAAAAAGAAAACACCTCCCGTCTATGTTGCGGTCCATCCGAATCCCTTAAATAAATAAATTAGTAATACCAGACTAAATTAAAAGCAGCATGACGCATGATTTTATGTCCAGCGAATTTAATGTTTTAAATGAGACAGCCGCTGGACATTCGGTAAAATAATTGGCTTCTAATTACTGTTCTGTCTTTTTGTTATGTTTATATTTGTTATTCATAGTTGACAATAGATGGCGGCCTGTTTACGAAATGATATAAAAACTACAAAAATAATATTTTGGCGATTAAAGGATCTTTAGGAATGAATGTTGAACAAATTTCAGTACATATGATTATTAAAATATATTAAGACTGAGCTCTACGTACCTAAATATATTTAGTTCCCGTGACACAAAGTGCCGCCATCTAATGTCGGGTAGAATTATATTTGGAAACGCTAACGCTAAGAGATTTTTCTAGAACTATTTTAATAAATTACGTTAAAATAACTTACAAATGAAATGTGATGCTATCCATAGCATCAGAACGTCTATCCAAGTAGTTTTTACAAGATAAAACACAACATTTCATTCATTTTTTCTTCTATCGCGAATCGGCTGTAAAATGAATAAATTTACGAAGTTGTGCACAGGACGAACGCCAACAATACACTGACTTAAGCCACGCCCATTGTGATGACGTCAGGACCTAGTTGAAAATCACAGTGCACAGTTGTTTAGCCCATCTCCTCTTTGTACTTGCTTCATGGTACCGCCTAACAGTCAATGAATGTAGTCTGAGAAATGTATATCTCTCGATATAGTCAACCGATTGCGATGAAACAAAGCCTAAGTAATATATAAAGTTACTCACAATTTTAATGTGTAAAAGTCATCTACATCGATTTCGTACATTTTACGTGATGCGCGCACAACTAAAAATTTCTACAGGTTTATTATATGTATACAGATTTATACTTATTTGAAAATAAAATATAGATTGTGATATTTAATAATGATTTTAACTCACCCAAAAAGATTCGTTTCTGGTCGTAATCGTTGGCGTGCAGGTTGTCCCATATGACTGGAGGACGTCGCAGAACTTGAGTTATTTCTTCTATCGCTTCCGTTGTTAGCACCTTCGATATTACCTTGGGACCTGGAAGAAATTTAGAAAATCAGTTAAGACATATTTCTATGAGATTCTGGGAATACTTGGGATCACTATGGATAAAAAAAAAGAAAATCCAAAAGTGAATTCTCAAAAAAAAACCAGCAACGTCAGTAACGAGATGTACATATCTCAAGTTATCAATAATAATAAGTAATAAAATAATAACCAGCTATTATTGTGACCCTTACTTGCAAACATATAAAAAAATGCCAGTTTATTAATCAGGCGTCGCTTTTAAAAATTGCTTAATTATAATAAAAAAAAAACTTAACCGACTTCCAAAAAAGGAGGAGGTTCTCAATTCGGTAAGGGCAACGATCATGACAATTTAATGTTATTATTTGATTATTTATTAATATAAATAAATTTAAGATAAATCTCTTTCCGCCGGGGCTGGTTTTTTTTCTATGGATCCAGAGCATTTTCCTTTGCTAAAAATACTGAGATTTGGATGGGTACTGACTGGATATGAACTAAAGTTGTTATAAAGCTCCGTAGCCGTCACCGAAACTATCTGATATACGAAATAAAAAAATAAAAGTCAAAGAGTATTATGAATCATAGATTAGATAATTAATTAAGTACAAACTGTGATTAAAAGATTAAAATGATTTTTTTTATCTATACCATAAGAAGTCATTGTTTATAACATCAGTAATTTATCCTCATTGTTTTTATTGACACATAGTCATTATTCTCAACAGGAAATTTTGAAAAGCTATGTTTTTTTTCCCAAAATTATAACATTGCCATGGTGCCTCTTATATACATTTTATTATTATGTCTATGTATATCAAGGAATGATAACAATACAAACTATAACTATTATTGACTGGCCCGTTGGTTAATGGCCCTAACTGTTGGAGGTTGTGGGTTCGATTCCCACCCAGGACAAATGTTTGTGTCATAAATACGATCATTTGTTCTGTCTGGGTTTTTTTTTTTTTTTTTTTTTAGGTGAGAAAATCATCTTATGACAAATCCCGCTCTTGGGCGGAGCGAGAGATAGTGTCAGACTTTTACTGACTAAAAACCCACTCCTGTTCCTTCGTTGCCTTCGTCCCAGGGTCCGGGTTTCGTTTTCACACTACCCATGGCCCCAGTAGGCTTCGACCCTGCTGGGCCCCTACAATTGCTGACATCTCCCTGAGGCGCGCGTGGAACAATACGCGCCGTCGACGTCTTGGGCTTGGTCCGGACGGTTACCGGACGGTCGGACGGCGGGCCACCCATTGCCCGCCGTCCGCAAGCCCACGCCTACGGTGGCCGGAAATCGGGATCGGAATCCCGGCGGCGGTTGGGGCGTGAGGACCGTTGCCGTTGCCTCACGCGATCGGCCGCCTCCTTTGCTAGCATCACTGCTTCGCAGAAGGAGGCGACCGCCTGCCACTCCTCCTCGCTCCGAACCATGGCCTGTACCAAAGCCCGGCGCGAGAGATCGCCGTCGCCAATCGCCCCCACGAGGACACGGCGTTGCTCTTCCCAAGCGGGGCACACCTCCACCGTGTGCTCCACCGTGTCCTCCGGGCGGGTTCTGTGTCTGGGTGTAATTTATCTATAATATGTGTGTATTTAGAAATATATAAGTATATTTATCAGTTGTCTAGTACTCTTAACACAAGCTCTGCTTAGCTTGGGACTAGATGGCGTTGTGTGATAGTTGTGGAATAAAAAAAAAAACAAAATAAAATCAATTAATTATTATTATCATTGCGTGCGCAAAAGAAATATATCATCACCTTCATGGCAGGTCATCTACCTACCACAAAGGTGTAATGACCTAAGATAAAAACAATAAAAATCAACAAGGAAACTACCCACATGTCCAGTTAGGTACATATCGTATACATTATGTGTAATCAAATCAAACTATGAGTAATCATGGAAAACTCGTACGGCGAAGAATGCTACTTATGTGTTTATATTTAGCATACGTTATGGTAAGTCCGTCAGGTTATTCATTTATTAAATAAAAAGTTACTGCCAAGAAAGAAAGAAAAAGGAGAAAGATAGAATGAAAGAAAGAAAAAATGTGACAGGGATAAAGCAGTGTCTTAAAGCTGCGGGAGCCATGTTTAATTCCGAACGAAACGAAGGTTACTAAGTTTTAATCTTGAACGCAGTGAGATAACTACATAATTAACTCCCGAGCACCGTGAGGGGATTAATACAGAAACCTGAATAAAGTAAGGAATTCAAGCTGGCCAAGACAAAGACAGCTTTATCTCCATGTTGGAAACTCTACTTTTTACACCTTCTGTGAGCTAATTAAAGATTATTATACTGTCACAAATTATAAATTAGAGAAATATAGGTATTATTTACAAGTTAATGTTTTGAGATTTGAAACAAATAAAACGCGTTATTGAGTTTGTGAGTGAGTCAGGACTTTGTTATATAAGTATATGTATATAGTTGACAGCCGAAAGGGGTCCACTTCTGCACATAGGCCTCCCTCAAGTGTCGCCACGTCGACCCGTCATGTGTGTCTCCCATCCATTGGATTCCCGCGACCCTCACCAGGTCATGACGAGGTTAAGAAAATATGTAGACTTTATTTAAAGTCAGATCCTCAAATAATCGTACTCGTCACAATTTGTGATGACGTATACAAAACATGTTAGTATGTATTTCATTCAGTTAGCACCCACGTGGTTGTTAGTTGCAGTTGCTTGTTTACTATGACTATATGTGGCTCGTTATATGCGGTTGTTGAACTCTTTATATTAGGAAAACATGGATTGATAGATGAATTTTAAACGTTATGACGATACATTATTTTGGCATGGTAACTATAACACCTACAAACTTAAAATTTGGCAGATACTTTTCTTACAGGCTGTAGACACCTGTTATGAACGGATTTTATGAAACTTCACCACTAATGGGTTAAAACGGGCGTTGGAAGTTTGTATGGAGAAACCTATTTTCACGCGGGCGAAGCCGCTGGTAGAAGCTAGTAATACATATAAGAACAAAAACTTACCCGTCCACATGATATCAATCTGCTGCGAGAGCTTGGTGCCCAGAGTGTTGAGATACTCCGAGCTGTTGACGGAGGGCACGGCGCGCGTGGAGCAGTACTGCGTGGGGCAGAGCAGGAAGCGAGGGCAGCCCAGGTGCTGGTGGATCTCGTTTGTTACCGATACCTGGGGAACAGTTAAAGTTTATTATACCTGCATATGTTTTACTACTTCTCTGTCAAATCCATCCCAAGGTTGTCTGCAAAAAATCGCTTTCAGCGATATGACCGCCGATTGTGGCACCGTATTAATTTTAAGATACTACTGTAATTTTATTTATGGTGTGCAGTAATGAATATATCTCTCTCTATATCATTATTTAAAAAAAAAACAGTTTGCGGAGGGGCGGGGGGGGGGGGGGGGTCTGGTAATCTGTGTGACAAGATTTCATAGTGCAGATGCCAGTCTCTCACAAAGGAATACTTGTATCTACTTATGTAATGTTAGTTTGTAAGGCATTTATTTATTTATTTATTTATTTATATATACTTTATTGTACACCAAGATAATAAATGTTACATATGAGCCTTATATCAAAAAACATACAATTGGCGGCCTTATCGCATTCCGCGATCTCTTCCAGGCAACCTGGTATGGAAAGAGATTGTCTGGACAATACATGGGGTTGCACTTGGTGCATTACAAAAAAAGATAAAAAAAATTGGAGAGAAATAAAGTACAAACTTAACACTAAAATACATACTTAAATACATACATAGTAAATAATTATAAAGGCGAGGAAACAAGTGACAACTACAATGAATACAGCTAAAAACGAAACAAAATTACAAGGACAAGTAATATTCCTTCACAAGTATTTTAAATATATGTAGTGATTGCGCGCGTTTTATTGACACTGGCAGTGCATTCCACAGACGAGTGGCCTGGACAGTAAAGGAATTATCCAGAAACGTAGTGGAATGCATCGGCATTTTGAGTCTCAAGTTATCTGATGACCTAAGAGATTTCGTATGCGAATCACAAAGAAATTCAAACCGTTTCTTGAGATAAAGAGGAGTAAAAGGGGAAAATAGCACATTATACAAAAGGGAAAGAATACGAGCATTCCGGCGAAGGCGAATTGGCAACCACTTGAGCTTAACACGGAACTCGGAAACATGATCATATTTGCGTAAACCAAATATGAACCTTATGCAAAAATTTTGAAGTCGCTCAAGTTTATCCAGTTGTACTTCAGTGAGGTCAAGATAGCTGGCATCAGCATAATCAAGGATGGGAAGAAGAAGAGATTGAGCAAGCGCAATCTTGGTGGCAGTCGGTAGAAAATTACGCAGTCTTCTCAAAGATGCAGCAGATGCGAATAATTTACGACTAATTTCCTGTAGCTGGGCAGTCCACGAGAAATTCGCATCGATAAATATCCCCAAGTTCTTAACTTTCTCACTGATGGGAATTATGGAATTATCAAAAGAAACTTGGGGAAGAGTCGTCCAGTCGATCCTTGAGATCGTCCTAGAACTGCCCACCACAATAACCTGCGTCTTTAGTGGATTCACCGAAAGTCCGTACCTCTTGCTCCAGTCACATATACGGGCCAGATCACGGTTTAAGGTCATGATGGCCTCAGATAAATTTCCGAGAGGAGCTCGAGAATAAATTTGCAGATCATCAGCATAAAGGTGGTAGGAAGAAATTAATTCGTTGGAGATTGAGTTAATAAAAACTGCGAAGAGTAAAGGAGATAAAACGCCACCCTGTGGTACCCCGGCAGAAGTACTACACCAGGAAGACATGGTCTCTCCGATGCAAATACGTTGCCGACGACCGAACAGATAACTACGAAACCAGTCAATTACTGATGGAGATATGTTAAGAGAGGAAAGAATGCCAAGCAAAATATCGAAATTCACAGTATTAAACGCATTACTGAAATCAAGTAGAGCCAAAACCGTTAGATTTCCCATTTCCATGGCTGATCTTATATCTTCAGTAATGTTAAGAAGCGCTGTAGTGGTGCTATGACCAGAACGGAAGCCGGACTGGAAGGGGTTAAGGAGATTGTTTTTGAAGAGGAAGGTGCTTATTTGGTTGTGGATTAGGCGTTCAAGGACTTTGGAGAGGAATGGCAAGACAGATATTGGACGGTATTCAGAGAAGGATGTGGGATTGGACTTTTTTGGTAAAGGAATAATTTGAGCATCCTTCCATGAGCATGGAAAGACACCACTAAATGTAGAAAAATTAAGAATGTGACAGATCACAGGTAGAATAAAATCTAGCACTGGGAGTAACATTTTCCGGCTGATACAGTCACTTCCGACCGCATTTGACGTTATCGACAGTATGCTCCTCTTAACATCACATGCGGAAAAATGACCAAAAACAAATGGAGAATAATTGGGAGTCGGAAGAGATGAAAGATGGTTCAATGTGTGTAACTTTATTGTCCTATCAAAATTGGACGAAGCTGAAAAATGATTGTTCATTGCATCAATGTTAATATCTTTAGGAATAGTATCTTGTTGTGTTTTACCGACCCCCAATGACCTTAGAAATTTCCAAACTTTGGATGCGTCCCCATTTTGGACAGAATCATGAATGTAATGGCGATTAGCATTCCTACACACCTTATTGCAGTATTTACGGATAGACACATATCTGTCCCTGTTAGAGTCGGTAGGGTTACGCTTAAATTTAGCCTTAGCCGTGGCTTTTGCAGGCATCTTTGTGAAAGAAAAATAAATCTGTTGTTATCTATACTTTTTCAGAAAAAATGTCCCCTATTTGAGATTCTGTATATCATCTAGCGGACCTGACAGACGTTGTCTGCCATCTATCATCTCTAATTGAGTAGTTGACTATTCATTCACAAATAGAAAGAATTTTACAAATCCGTTCAATATTAAGTAAGTTAGAAACCTTTCAAATCTGATGGAAAGAAAACTGTCTAGAAACAGAATGAGTATGCATATACTGCAATCCTCCAACCCCCCTCTCTTCCACATACTAATATTTAAAATGTTACTTGCTTCTTTATTAAATAACCAATTTACGTGCTGTTGAAGAAATATTTTTTTTTATATATATTATGATTTGTGGTTTAGTATAAAATATTTAACAACAATATACAGCGAAAAATATCCAATATTACCATCCATCAAACCAAAACAAACCGTCTAATCAAAGAAAAAAAAAACTGGGCAAGTGCGAGTCGGCTCGCGCACAGAGGGTTCCGTACAATCTTACAAATGTAAAAGTTCAATTCCCGAATGGAATCTCGAAGATTTTTCCGTAACAACAAATTTAATGTTTTCAGATTTATTCCTACACCTTTGTTATAAGACTTTGCTTTATACCAAATTTCAGGATTCTGGGTCAACGAAAGGTACCCTATGAATTTTGATTCCCTTAAGAGTGTCGAAATATACGTCTTTTGCGACATAAACAGCCATATCTGTTTTTACGTAACTTAGAAGTTTAATTTTTTCACAGGTTCTAGGGACCGCAGACTTGAGTATATGGTTTTAATTTCACACCCCCAGATGTTTGTTTTAACGAGAAAGTAAATTACATAATTCGCATAAAGCGGGCCAGTAGTTTGACGAACTTGCTACTTTTGTTTAATAATAAAAAAGGGAGGGTTAATAAATTAAAGAAATACATCCAATAAACAAAAGGTACATGATCAATTTTATGCCCAAGATTAAAAATTACACACGCAAATTAGACGCATCTTCCAAGTTTCACTGTAGACTCCGCGAATTCTTAGATTACTTCCTATTACGACTCACTTTTTATTATGATTATTTTTATTGTAGTTTTGAGTACAATATTGACTTGTCTGCACTGTCCTTACATAATATCTACTAATACTGTAATATGTAAAAATATTGTAAAAACAACATTTTTTTTGAGTTACCATGGAGTTTCTTGCCGGTTCTTCTCCATAGAAAACGACCAATCTGGAACCGTGCACTAGCTTCTGACGTTTTATAAGTGCCCATGTACAATCATAGCTAATACTTATACTTTGGCGGACCAGATCTTGCCAAGATGCCAAACTATTCGTGATTTGGGCGTCCATCAGGACACTAAGTTAATTTTTGACGTACACATTGATGCAATTGTCAAAAAAGCTTCTAAACTGCTTGGATTCATTATACGTCTCTCTAAGTGGTTCAAGGATGCCAAAACACTAAAAATACTGTATTGCACTTTTGTAAGAAGTCATCTGGAGTACGCGTCTCAGATATGGAATCCACGTTATCATAAATACATAGACCGCATTGAAAACATCCAGAAACGTTTCATTAAATATCTTTGCTTCAATCAAAAGATTCCATATCAGTCATCTGATTATCTTGAACTCTGTAAGAAGTATCATCTGTTACCACTGGTAGATCGTCGTAGAATTGCTGACTGTCTGTTTTTGCTCAAAATTCTCAAAAACAATATTGATAGCCCTGACCTATTATCCAAATTTTATTTTAATGTGCCAAACAAAACATTTCGTTTTAATCCACCCATACGTGTTCCTCACACGTCTTCAAATTATAGGCGGAATAGTTATATTGTGCGTGCAAGCCGTAATTTCAATGACTTATGCAAGGAATATGATTGGGATCCTTTCACAATTAGTGTGAATTCAGCCAGAAGGTGTTTAAGCCTCAAATTCTTTAAGTAGCATTAGGTTTAATATATTGTTTATTAGTTGTTTAAGTGCAAACCAAGGATTTATACTGTACTTCCTACTTAACAAAAAAGCGAAGCTTTATTGTTTTTGTGCTCACACCATTTTTAATTTTTATTGTATTGTCTATACGTGAGGACTTGTAATTGGCTTTCTAGCGATTATGGTTTCCTTTTTTTTTTTTTGTCTGATTTTATTAGCTGTAAGTCCTCCATGTACTAAATAAATAAATAAATAAATAAATGTAGGCGAATGTGAAATAAAAACATTTGATTTTTTTAATTTTTTCAGTAACCATAGCAATTGCCCATTAATCTTATCAAAAAATTCGACTGCAGATAACGTATAAAACGGCTAGGCTGTGCAGTCACGCGAGCTCGGAATTCTTAAGGCCGTTACTTTGACGACGACGCGAGTCAGTAAGCTGCACTGCTGTCACGCATGGGTCGGTGCAAGCAAGATCGGTGTTTGATTTTTTACTAACGTACTAACGTGTATAGTCTGAAATTTTGTGCAGATTCAAAACTGCACCTTATATAAGCTAGTTCTTTTTCTTATAGTATCGATGGCAAAACTAGTTAAATTCCTTGCTTGGCCCAGTATTCGGCCAGGGCAATGCCGTCCGCTGATGCTGTCATTAGGTCCCTGTAACAGGGCACGTGATGCAGGATCGAAGGTGGGACATGGTCTGCGGAGAGACGCCGCACAAACACTGAAGATAGGAACCGTCCGAGAACCCCCATCTGTGGAGATTGTCTTTGTTGCGCTCAAATTGGGTTAGGAGTCTGATTACAGTTTTCCAGGTGGGCCATGGCAACTCGTGTCCAGGGGAGAGGCTCTCCGACGGCTCAACAAAATCATCGGGAGGTTTAAACTTCTAGCTAGTGTATTCTACTTACTTGTGCATGTGCAAAGCTCTGAAATATCTGTTTGTCGGCCTCACTCATCTCGGGCTCAATGTCATCGAACAGGAGAGCGAAACATGTGCAGCCGAATTGGGACACCTAGAAGATAAAGAAATTGTATTAAAAAAAATCAGACGACTTGAGAACCTGCTCCTTTCTTGAAAGTTGGGACTATTTCTTAAAGCTTAAACGGCTTGCGTCGGTTTGGTCCGACGAGGTCCGTTGAGTGGACATTCGCAAGAGCAAACATGCTCGGGAGGATGTATAATCCAGAAAGGTGCAGGTAGGGATCTTGATCGTACTTCCAGGATTGTCTTGATAACCGTGGTATGCCTCTAGCTCTACCAATAGTTTTTCATCAACCGGGGTTTGTCCTTGGATGCACTAGCATAGCGCGTACAGGGATAATTGTCGGTTGATATCACGTTCCGTCTAACGGGCCTCTGCGAATTAGTTTTGGCTACTTGTACACCGTCCAAAGGTAAAAAAAAAGGGACTACAGGGTTCTGAGATATATTGATACATATAATAATAATAATTTATTTTTTAATATAATCACCAAAGTTTGAACACCAATGATAAATGCTAAAATATGGACATTATTGAAAAATTAATTAAAAACTCAGAATTCTAAATTAAGTTTATGTACCTGTATCTGAGAAACCAGTGAACCTCCGAAATTAATACAGTATAATCATTTTGTGTTGTATTTAGATAGGACAAAAGTATGTACAATAATGAGGATACAATAAGAAAAAAAGTAATCCTTTAAATTTAAAACAAAATAACAAAAGTAGTAACAAAATAAAGTTTTTATACAAACTTTATGTTGTTACTAAGTACAGTTTAACAGGGTCTGAAAAACAAATGATGTTGTCTGACCAATTCTATAGAACAAGCGGTCCAGGTTTGATTTCATCATTCATCATCATCATTTCAGCCGAAAGACGTCCACTGCTAGACATAGGCCTCCCCCAAGTGTCGAAATGAACGGTCCTATGCGTCTCGCATCCATCGGACTTCCGCAACCGTTACCAAGTCATCGGTCCACCTTGTAGGAGGCCTTCCAACGCTACGTCTTTCGGTACGTGGTCGCCATTACATCCGTTCTGCGAGCAATGTGCCCTGCCCATTGCCACTTAATTATTAGGTTTGATTTACCAATAATAAAACAAAATGTCTCAGTTTTATCAGCATTATAATGCTCCTACTGTTGAGACTCAGGCCTCCTCTCTAAGAGAGGTGGGTCGTAATTTATCACACATGCCCAATGGATTTGGTAGATGTCACATGTCTTTGATTGTTTTGTTCCAGAATCGCCAGGAGTGCCGGTTTCCTCACGATGTTTTCGTTCACAGTTTTGAGAGCAGTAGTGATGAAATAAATTACACAAAATAATGCGCCTGGCTGAGTTTGAACTCACTTATGCACATATTACACAATTAATGTTGCTTCAACAATACCATTCAAAATAAGTAACAAAAAATGCTATGCCTTGTTTTATTATGATTTACAACAAAAGGAAAATTTTCTAATTATCACTTTACTATTATTTATTGAAAGCATTATTCTGTAAAATTAATTTATATTTTACTTATTTTATTAAAATTAATGTTAATGACGTATGAGTTGACATCAAACTTCAGTTTCCGCTAAAGTTATAAAGACAGAAGTGTGCATTTATGAATGTTAAACTAGTTAAGCAATGAATGCTTGCTTAACTGTTGTTGTTGTGAAACTTTTTTATAAGTTTACAACAACAAAATATTGTAATTATATTGTAAATATTGTAATATTGTATTGTATTTTAAAATTAAATACAAGAAAAAGACTTTCTTTTACCTGTTCCAACTTCCTCTTTAAAGTAGTAATCTCCTTCTGACTACTGTAAGTAATGTCCAGTCCCGGAGACAATGCATAACAGAATATTATGCCTTGAGCCTTTGCAGCCGTTATGAGAGATGTCAGGTGCTCTGCTTCTTCCACAGTGTAGAGCTCTCTCCAGTAGGCTCGATGCTTGTAGTCGTCCTTTGGAGCGTAGACGTACATGTCCATGCTCCATTTTTTAAGCCTGTGGATTTTAGCAGTTATGTATATTCAAAGACCAGCTTCTGCCAGCGGCTTCACCCGCGCGAAAGTTAGTTTCTCCATACAAACTTTGGACCCCCGTTTCATACCTTTTGGGGGTGTATTTTTAAGAAATCTTCTCTTAATACTCGCCTACGTCGTAAAAGGAAACCTTGTGCAAAATATCACGCTCTTAGGCCTTGTAGTTTCGCCTGCGCGTTGATATGTCAGTCAGTCAATTTCTCCTTTTATATACATAAAAATGATGATTTGTGGGAGACTGGTGCCTCAATAAAGCCATGGCTTGTATTCTAAGACACCAGGAACTCTTCTATAGGGTAAGCAGCAGTCGAAAATATTATATATCATCTGTATAGATGGATTGATAATAGACTATCAAATGTACAGCATACAGTACAGTGTTATGTGCGTAAAGTTTCAATAAATAAATAAATGTATTGGTGCACTGTGACAACTATTTGTAGGTACAAACTACCATGTGTTTGGATGATCTGGGAAAGTGTAATATATAGATCATTCTCTGACAGATAGTTCTATTCATTGTTGTTACTGAATAAGTGATGACAAGTAAGATATTTATGAGCTAATCTTAGCAAGTAAACATATAGTGAAGTATGTTATTGTTTATGATACATTATCTGTTACAACATCAATTGTGGTATTTATGTAGGTAATGCCTGTAAATACCTACATTAACCTTTCATATGACAAAATGAATAAGCCATTGTGTCCTGTGTACATCTGCGTTCACTAATACAATGGGTTAATGCCAATAGCCATTAATCCAAGAACTATACCTGTACCCAGGGAAAAATAATCCTTGTTTTTTAAGGTTACAAGGAATGTGCAAGTTAGCAAAACTTCTTTTTTTTTTTGTTATTAATCACAAATTTCTAAATAGTTGTTTACAATGTAACTTAATAGACTAATATGCATTTTAACTTATTATTATAATGTGTGTTAAAACTACTTATTATAATGTTGTGGGGTTTATCATAATCAGCCTTATAATGTTCCTACTGCGGGGACTCAGGCCTCAGAGAGGGAATGTGCTGTTATCCACCATGCAGGCCCAGTGCAGATTGGTGAATGATTGATCAAGACATCCCGGTTTCCTCACAATGTTTTCCTTCACCGTTTTATAAACAGTGGTGATAAAAATAAATTACACAAAGTAATGCACCTGGTTGGGTTTGAACCTGCAACCTACAATTCATAAGTCAGGGCCGTTACCACTTGGCTACCACTGCTCATAAAAACTACTCTGTGTGGGGTTTATTCATCATAATTCTTAAAAATCTTATTGGATATCACATGTAGTGACACTCACTCTCACTATAAAGCCGAATGCCACAGATATCCAAGAACCATAGATACTTTTTTATTTATTTATTTATTTCATTATAACACCTTTACTTTTGGATACTTAAGTAGCTATACATTCGGAAACAATATTTTATAGATGACAAAATAAGATAAACTAAGAATACCATCCTTTTGTACTTTTACACAGGTCTGCAGTATTGTCCTAGATGGAAACACTTTGTACATGTGTTCTAGATATACACAGCATTTATTACTATAATTCACTAACTTTAACGACACACACACTACACTAACTCGATAGGTTTAATTCTCTTTAGTCTGGGCACTATGTCCATGTCGTCTAGCAGCTGAATTGCCTCAATGTTCACATGTTGGTGAAGTCTTGCTTACTTATAAAAATCTTTTTCAGTCTTTATTTAAAATAATAACTGACCTCACCAACATGTGCAAGTTGCTCAACAAAGTTCTTAGAATTTTCAACAACAGTAAAAAGATAATGATACAATAACAGCTGGTAATTAATTAAAAACTGGTTAAAACTAGCTTCTGTATTTAAAGGACATGGTCTATCCTTGTGTCTTTTCAAATCTATTTGCCTATTTGAGCATAAATGAGGAACAAAACTACACACATACATACAAACTTTCAACTTAGTAATTAGTATGATTGCAGATTGATATGCAAATGTATTGTTATGATAACCACAACCAATAATAATGAGCAGAATCTTTGAGTAATATCAGTGAAAGTATTGATTTCAAGTAACTTGTTTACTAAGGTATGGTTTAAAAATATCTGAATATTAGATCATCTTTATTTGGCCTATAAGACAACCATATTTTTAAGGAATTTAAGTAGGTTAGAAGATGCCCTAATTAGTGTTTGATCCTTTACATACTTAGCTAAATATTGTTAGAAAAATAGAATATATCTAGTAAATACTGCTATTCAGCTACGAAAACAAACATTAAACCATAGACTGAGAAATTAAATAAATTATCCGAAAATGTGAACTTCTGCACTTTCTTCAACTAACAACATAATTAGGTTAATATAAAAAGAATACTCACTTTTGAAACAAATCTTTCCTTTGTTCAGTAGTCCACGGCCGTCCGTAAAAGCCTGTAATAGTGAAACTTAGGTCATTCACTCCGTTTCAAACTCAGATAGAAGATGTATAACTACAACAGACCTATAACACGCACTTTCACATTGAAATAACAACAATTACCTTCAACAACCCCGCAAATAAAATCCTTTCTATGAGAATTCGGCTCGTCTGATGAAGTTTCAGTCATATTTACGAGTAAATTGATGATTTATAACTCCAAATGTAACAGACTGACAGACAGAAGAAGTTAGTAACAGGATATTTACACAATCGACACTGCCTCTCTAACAGACAGCGACAGTGTAAATAACTGTATTATCAAATTCTTAGCTATAAAGCACCGGTTGACCAGTATCAGACGCAAATTATTGAGTTACTTTATTCCCAACAAGGATATCTTTCGGCGATATCATGATGTGTCAAACTGATGAGTTCGTTTAGTGTCTGCTTTAGGAGTTCACCCATAAACTATTGCACCGAACGTTTAGTAAAGAATTTAGCCAGAATTATACAATACTTGATGAAACTAATTAAGTATTTTGTTGGTATTAAAATCACGCATTCAAATAAATTACAATCAAGAAGTAAGAATACGTGACCTACAAAAAACTCATAACTTTTTTTGAATGTTTCAATGCGTTCAGAAATAATATAAAGCCACTAACAGATTTGTTACACAGTACTCTGTTAAGCTGTTTCATTTATCGATTTATGAAAGATTTAGTCTAGTGCGCATTGTAAATGAAATCTGTATTATTTATTTTTAAATTAGCTAAAGTAACTAGGTTTATGAACAACTCTCACTGGATTTCGTTAATCAATGGTTAAACATGTAGGTCCATGGTAGAAAACAATTTTTTGCGACTGAAAACATTGAAACATTGCGCGTTTTTTAATTTAAATAATACTAGCTTCTGTCAGCGGCTGTTCCCG
This sequence comes from Mythimna pallens, assembly GCA_961205895.1. NCBI lineage: Eukaryota > Metazoa > Arthropoda > Insecta > Lepidoptera > Noctuidae > Mythimna > Mythimna pallens. The sequence goes on along the minus strand of OY540845.1, from coordinate 4,569,889 downwards.
CGTGAAAGTAGGGTTTTCTATACAAACTTTGGACCCCCTTTTTTAAATAAATAAAATTTTATTTCAGACTAATTTCAATATCCATATTATGTGAGTGACTGAAACTAAAGGGCCTGTTCGCACAGCGATATTTCACCGCGAGGTTTTTATTCTTTCATATTATATTCCGCGATCGGAATTGACACTAATACGCACTGCGAATAAAATTACGTCGGTACAATGCTGTTCCCGGGTGAGACTCACGTCTAGAATGGACAATCGAACAAAAATTTTACATAGCGCCGCCGTTTCCAGACTGAGCAGACTGAGCTATAAGGCTACGTCCGTACTGCGAAATAAAATTCGCGCGTTCAGTTATCTGTATACTGCACAAAGCATTCGCGCGGATTTATTTCCGCACCCCATCGCGTCAAATCTGCATGAAATCACAGATTTTCATTATCGCGCGATTTTTTTATCGCCTGTGCTGTCCCCGGCTGAGACGCACGTCTAGAATGGACAATCGAACAAAAATTTTACATGGCGCCGCCGCTGCCAGACTGAGCCAAACGCGCGAAATTTATTTCACAGTGCGAACGTAGCCATAACTGTATATTGCACAAAACATTCGTGCGGATTTATTTCCGCACCCCATCGCGTCAAATCTGCATGACATCACAGATTTTTTTATCGCGCGATTTTTTTATCGCCTGTGCTGTCCCCGGCTGAGACGCACGTCTAGAATGGACAATCGAACAAAAATTTTACATGGCGCCGCCGTTGCCAGACTGAGCCAAACGCGCGAAATTTATTTCGCAGTGCGGACGTAGCCATAACTGTATATTGCACAAAACATTCGTGCGGATTTATTTCCGCACCCCATCGCGTCAAATCTGCATGACATCACAGATTTTATTATCGCGCGATTCTTTTATCGCTTGTTGTACTTTTATAAGATTCAATGTATTACAGAATGCCGAAAAAACCTCGCGGTGAAATATCGCTGTGCGGACAGGGCCTAAGGAGTTTTTGGAAAATTCTCTCTTAGGCTGGGGCGCCGACTCCATGGGTGCTCGGGGGCTCGAGCATCCATGAGAAATAAACTGTGGGTGCCGAGCACCCCTGAGAATAGACATCAAGAAACAGATCAGTCATCACCGGACATGGTCAGTTTGGGAGGTTCCTGCAACGGATTCGTGTGGAAGTGACGCCCGGGTGCCACCGCTGTGTGGACTGCCCGGAGGACGCAGTTGAGCACACGGTAGAGGTGACCCCGCTTGGGCAGAGCACCACCGTGTTCTCGTAGATCGGCGGCAACGATCTCTCGCGCCGGGCCTTGGTACAGGCCATGGTCCGAAGCGATGAGGAGTGGCAGGCGGTCGCCTCCTTCTGCGAAGCAGTAATGCTAGCAAAGGAGGCGGCCGCACGTGCACGCGCGACGGCGCGGCCCTCACGCCCCAGCCGCCGGGATCCCGATCCCGATATCCTAGGCGCGGGCTTGCAGACAGCGAGCAATGGGCAGCTCGCCGTCCGACCGTCCGGTAACCGTCCGGACCGAGCCCAAGCAGTCGACGGCGCGTACTGTTCCACGCGCGCCTCAATGAGATGTCAGCAAACTCTGATTCTAAAAGGAAGACTCGGCCCTGGTACGAAAGGCAACGAAGGAACGGGAGTGAGTTTTTTGTCAGTAAAAGTCTGACACTATCTCTTGCTCCGCCCAAGACTGGGGGATGTCATTAGATGATTATCCTACCAAAAAAAAAATCGGCCATGGCCGAGAATCTGTTTTAAGTAAAACTGGTACTATATTACCTACTCGGTTAGCTGGCTCATAGTTTGCCCTGAACACAATACACAAAAATCTATCTCAAAATATAGTAAATACCTATAACTTTTTAGTGATAATAAATAGTGGGAATCCAAATGCGAGATGCACAGGACCGATTATTGTGGCGACACTTGGGGGAAGCCTATGTCCAACAGTGGACGTCTTTCGGCTGAAATGATGATGATAATAAAGCTTGAAATAAAAAAAGAAAATGTCTTACCGTTGTAATATGAAGTGTGGGCATTCACATCAAGTAAGCTATTTTAAATACGAACTTGACGTTTCAACGGCGCAAATACTGATGCTCAGTGTGCGAAAAACGAGTGACGTAATCGGATAGTAGCGGTTTGTACTTAAAGTGACTTAAAGAATATGAACTAAGGTTACGATTCGAGAGGTAAAATTGTCACTTAATTAGGTACCTTTTGAATGAACGCAAGCTGAAAACGTACAGAGGGCCGAGGATTGGGGAGGGGCCGACGTATGGCGTATTAACCCTACTGCAATAAAATCTGCATTCAAATGGAAAATAAAGTGAATGTAATCTGTGTTTAAAATAAATACTTTCTAAACTTGATACTGAAACCAAAAAAAAATTTGATTAAAAAGAACAAAACGGATTTGATGAATTGATTTATTAATTTTATTTCATTTACAAAGCTATGCTATAAGAATAATACTGACAGAGGTGACTGTTATGTGACATATATCATTAAAACTAAAATTATTAATCATTTCTATTCATACGGCCAATGAATAGAAATGTGGCTTCAAATCCACCAGGATTGAAACATCAACCTAAAAGAATTTCAAAAATTCTCATCGATATAATATTAATATTTTAAAAGTGCTATTAATTAATGACTAGAACAATTGAATACTGGAATGTTGGCTTATTCACTGAAATCTTAACCTATAATATTTATGTACAAACATTTTCACATAATTTTCTCATATTTACAATCTAATTTTCAAAATGGAAATACATTTATGATAAACTTAAAGCTAAGTAAGTTTTTACCGGTGATTTCACCAATAACACCTCCTTGTAGTAAGTACGGTAATCATGTTCTATTGTATGTTTTCTGTTTTACCAGGAGGTACAATAGTAGGTAGGTATATTCTATGACGCTAGATAGTCGAGCGGATTCACAAGTCGCCGAGCGTTACTCGCGCGCAATGACACGTCAGCTAGCGAGCACGAAAACCATTTGCGAATTTTCAAAAATGTCTGTCTGTGATGAGTGTGAGAGAGATGTTTTTACGTTAACGCGATCGAAAAGTTTACCGCGTTCGGCTTGCTGATTGGTTAAGAGCTTGGAGCGGGCCAACCAGAGCGCCGAACCTCGCAGTAAGGACAATGGTCCAGTACTGTTATCCAAGTGCACCACGGATGCGTTATGCGAGCGATGCATCGTCGCGCGTTGTAGTTGAAAAACAGACGTGTGAGTTGACCCTTATATCGCATTTTTCGACATGTTACATTAGCATTGCGATAATTTTCGATTCAGAAACACAATACCAAATAGCTACTGAGCAACGACTAAATAGCTGCTGGGCTTTCATATGAATAGTGGTAAGAATGAGACTTTCGACCATGTAGATATTTTTGCACGTTCACCGTGTATGTTCAAAATCTTATTCATAAGCAGAGGTAATCGGTATTTTCGGTATTAGGTAGAGTTATTCATGTACTTACACTTACTTCATACAGCGAAAGAATAAAGTGGATATGCCTCAAATCACGAGATTAATTTAAAAAAAACAGAATTTTTTTATGACACTATCAGAAATATAGCAGAAAATGGCATTAATGGCGAGGAGGAAGAAGTGATAGAAAATTTGTAAACCTCATCTCCGTTGACGTAGAAAGATATTTTTCAATGAAACTTTTTAATATATTATAAATATTGTATGTTAATTATCTTTGTTTTATTAGTCTTATCTATCTCTGAGGTTTTTATTACTATGCACACGGGATTTTTCATTACAAATCCCGGGAAGATCCATATTAATATCAATATTTCGATGCAAGTACATGAATAACTCTACCTTATTCCGACCTCTCCTCTTCATAAGGAGCTATCATCAATGTTTTCTCTTTCTCTCTCTCTCTCCACTCATTTAACTTTGTTTTATTGCTTCTTTTTGTATTCGTTTTTGATTTGATCGATGGTTAAGTTAATTTTAATATTAGTCATCATTGGTCATCCTAGTGATTTTATTATGTATCCCAAAGCTAATCCGTGAACAGCACACACACAGCAACAATATTGTTTATTGTTTATATGTTTAGTGTACCTGTATTACCTAAATTGTATAGGTATAGTAGCTGTTTCTTTTTTTTTAAATTAAAAGAATAAAGAATCGCGATCGCCAACGTTTCATCACTGTTTTTCCTTTAAGGGCCTATTACACTACGCGATATTCAGCACACTTTTTGTTCCGAGTAAGACCGGTCTAACCCTTATTATACTACGCGACATCGACTAAGGCTTTCTGAATATTGAATAGTGTAATAGGCCCTTTACTGCGAACTTAACTTATAGGTAATTTCATAATTACGTGACTAAAACACATTTTCAAAAGTCTCAAATTTTCCCACACTTCGTTCCCATAGACTCGTAGAGTGGCCATAGACTCGTCTTCGTCCAGTCAGTTCAATAAGTACACGGTGGAGAGGCCGCACCTCTGCAAGTGTCAGCCGAGCATTCCACCTGACATGTTGCCGTGAACCCTCATATGGCGGTTCAGGTTGCCGGATTGGGAGAACCTGGGAGATAGATAGATAGATATACTCTTTATTGTACACCATAAATACAATTACAGAGGGAGCTTAAAAGAAGAAATAAGAGAAGAAATATAAAAATTTAGTGATCTAAACCTTGAGGCTAGAACTATTTACAGATGAGGTTCACATAACTACCAATTTGCCCAAAGGCACGATCTTTTCCAGAAAGCAACTTTGAGCATAGTAGCACAACATAGTGCAATCGTTATGCCTGTACACCTAACCTGCGAAATTATGAAGTTCATTACATTTTCCTCTGCTCTGACAAATAATAATTCTAAGCTTGCTTTGGGTGACTTTGATAAGTCAGGCATTGGACAGCATAAGAGAAAAATAATATAAGATAAATAACACTTTTAAATATGTTTATTAAAAGTAAATGCTCGTGTAAATTCATATAGTTTTAGATGGAAACAACATGAGACTGTCTTTTCTTAGTTAACAACCCTGCCCCCCTAGCCAAGTTACAACCGTTTCGTTTCGATTCTCTTTTCGTTGATCGCCTCGAGTTGGCCACGCCTCTTATTCCTTTGTTCTGACCACGTGACTGAGCGTTGAGATGACTTCAGAACAAAGGAATCGGAGGCGTGGCCTACTCGAGGTGATCGACAAAAGACAATCGAAACGAAACGGTTGTAACTTGGCTAGGGGGGCTGACCATCCAAAGTAGGGGCAAAATATTTGAGTACGCCGAATAATCATGAAATCTATGTAAATGCAATGCCCTATATTAGTCCTCACATTAGTGTCAGTGATGGTCTTTTGAGGAAGCAGCTATACAGATTAGAGTGGACTTATCCAGTCAGTGCAAGCCTTTATCTGTAGTCGAATAGCTCAACTTAGATCTATTAGAAAAGCAACTCAACGACTCAACGAGTAATGTCAAAGAGAGTATATTTGGGAAGGAGTATATAGAGAGAGAGTATATTTTATCCAGTCAGTGCAAGCCTTTATCTGTAGTCGAATAGCTCAACTTAGATCTATTAGAAAAGCAACTCAACGACTCAACGAGTAATGTCAAAGAGAGTATATTTGGGAAGGCCACAAAAAACACTGCCATAAATACTCAGGTCTGCGTTCAAAAATGAGGTTAGAGTTAACTTTAATGACGTCATCAGGGTAGAACGCTCGCATTTTTGAACGCGAACGTACAGTTCAACTGTCAAAGTCAAGCAAGTGTCATTTGTGGTCGCTTACACCAACCTACCCTGCTTGGAGTTAGTTGGGTTAACTCTAGGGTAGCTACTCGAGTTATAAAAGAACGACCCAGGGTTGCAACTTAAAACACATTTTTGAACGGATGGAGTAGCAACTCTACTCTGGTTATTTTTGAACGCAGGGCAGGGAGGGCGTATAAGAGAAGGTGTGTGCCATTATATTTAAATACCTTTCAAATAAAAAGAAGAAGAGCATCGTCACGATGGAACTGGACGAGTAAAGTTAAAAAGTGGTTTATGAAAATTGTTCTTACCTCAATAGACACAATTTGCACTGGTAAGGTTTTTCTCCAGAGTGGATACGTAAATGCTTCGTCAAAGTCGAGCTGTCTGAGAACGCCTTTTTGCAAGATCTGCACCTAATAAGAAAGATAGAAAATATATCGCACATTATTTACATCTACGATCTACAGTACGGGGCAATGACGCCAGTCTTTTGGGCAAATTACCAGTCGACAGAGATATGGAAGAGTTTTTTGACGCCATACTTTAGTTTGAGTTTAGTTAGTTGTAAATAATTAGCGTAGGGTTTTTTATAATATTTTTTTTATTTTATTTACATATAGTTAATATTTTTAAATGTGTAAAAAACCTATGTAAAAAATAAAGTTTCGGTGAACAGAACATTTTGAACACCAGAGTCGAACAATAAAAGCAACCGTAGTCCGAAACTTTTTTTTGTACAATTACAGTATTTGACCAATTGAAGTTTTTCGAATTTCAGCCAGCCTCTTCATGATGCAGTATAGGCAGGGTACGGGAGCCCGTGCGAGTCTTCTTGTCTGAGTCGCCGACTTGTTGAGTGTTGGAAATAGTGATGTTGTGGTCGGTAGTTGACTTACATAACTATACCTCCGTTCTCCAAGACGGAGGGGGCCATAAAAAGAGAAGGCAGGTTAAGCAAAAATAGAAATAAAAATAGAATGTTATTATTATGTATTAGTTTATTATTTTTAAGATTGTTATTTATGTATAGTGTCTATGGGCCTTTGTAGCCTGAAATAAAGAGTTATTATTGTTATTGTTAAGCAGACTAAATATGAAATATAGGAGATATGCTTACTGATATGGACGTTCTCCAGAATGTGTCCTCATGTGGGTGGTCACGCTTGAGCTCTGGCTGAACCGACGGTCACATATTGGACACCTAAAATAATAAAAGTAAACGTTAGATTACTTTTATATTTCGAACGATATTTTAAACAAATATGTGAAAAATTTTAATTGACAACGACTGCGATTGTGGAGGTAGATTTTTTTTTGTGTGGAGGTAGATTATTTCAAACACATTTTTTTATGTCCGATACGAACTTCGACCGAATCTTAAACCTAAGAAACGATTCATAATTTATACTCCATCTGTTTAGGTTATTAACTAATAAACAACTTTTATATGAAAGACATGAACTATCTTGACATGTCTTTCATATAAAAGTTGTCTGAAAATTTTATCATTTTTTTTTTAAATTTGTTATTTACCTACACTGATTTGTTTGTTAATTAAAACACTAAATTTAAATAATCTTTGTATGTCTTTTATACGATTTTTTTAAATAAAAAGACATATCAAGATTGTTTACGTATAGTTAAACACCTAAAAAAATGGAGTATTGCTAGACTAAGTAGCCTTAGTTTCTCTAGATCATAAAATACCGTGATGATCCTAGAAATTAAGCAATGGCAACAAGGGATAGTGCCAATTTTTCGAGGTATTTATATTTAGAGTCTTTACTGGCAAACGATGGAACGCTCATGATGCTAGGTGACTCAATCAAGATTTATTAAGCATTTATAAAAATAGGTAGATTTTTTATCCTAAAATAATTCCTGATTATTCTATTTTAAAAATAGGTAATAATAATATTTATTATCAAAAATACATATTTGACACAAAATGTAAAGTACCAAAAAACTTGTAATACAATAGTCAATATAAAACATTGAACCCTGACTCCTAAACTGTTAATCGATTTAGTGGCCGATTCTGAACATATGTCTTTCAGGTTGTGCGTGTATTATGTGACATCACAGAATAAGTATGGTTACATGTAGGTAGTATACAGGGCGTCTTTGACATCGACGCACAAACGAATACCATGGATCCAGTACATGATTCTGGACCCGCACGTGCATGTGGTGGAATTTCTCGTCGGATTTTTCCACAGATATTTCCTATTTGTTTTTAAAAAAATCTTTACTTTTTTTAATTTAAACATCGCACTTGTATAAAGTCGATACTCTAACATTATTAGTGAAAAAAAAAAATTTATGAATTACTTTTAAAATTAAATATTTCGTCAGGGTTCATTAGAATAACGATTTTATATACCCCAATGACTTTTTAATTAATTAATTTTTAATACACTTTTTTTTACTAATAATATCATTGGGCTTAGTTAGAATAACGATTTTACACAGTTAAAATTTTAAAAAATACAGATTTTTTTAATTAAAATAAAGCCGACAATATATGATAATGAGCAGTGGTGGCCGAGTGGCAACGGCCTCGACTTACGAGTTGTAGGTTCCGGGTTCAAACCCAGCCAGGCGCAAGCTTTGTGTAATTAATTTCATCATCACTGCTCTCAAAACGGTGAAGGAAAACATCGTGAGGAAACCGGCATGTCCTAGAACCAAAAATTCGAAGACATGTGACATCCACCAACCCGCACTGGGCCTGCGCGGTGGATTACAGCCCATTCCCTCTCCTAGAGAGGAGGCCTGAGTCCCAACAGTGGGAACATTATAAGGCCGACTATGCTATGCTATGCGACAATATATTCCACCACTGGGGTTCCAGAATCATATACTGGATCCGTGGTATTCGTTTGTGCGTCGATGTAAAAGACACCGTGTATATCTTTCTTATTTGGCCTTCTATCCTAACTTACCTAAACGGCTTCTGACCAGTATGCGTCCTAACGTGCGCAGTCAAATTAGCAGCTTGCGAGAAGCTTTTATTGCAGTCTCCACATCTGTATGGCCTCTCTCCAGAATGTGTCCGAAGGTGTGTCTTCAGCGTGCTTGGCCGTGCGTAGGTCTTGCCGCAGATACGACAGAGGTTGGGCTTCTGTTCGTCATCTTCGGAGCAAGTGCTGAGCGGTCCCACCTTGGAATGAACAAAACGGATCCCATTATGTACATATCAGCCTTAAAGTAAAAACCTCATAAATGCGAAAGAGATAACTTTACCAGGAGGGAGAAAAAACTATGCCCTGTGAAATTTTATTATACCTACAGCTACACGTACTACATGTGTCTATTATAAGGGCCTCTTCTTGATATTCAGACAGTCTTAGTCGATGTCGCGTAGTGTAATAAGGGTTAGACCGGTCTTACTCGGAACAAAAAATATGACTAAATAATAAGATAAAATAAGATAAGCTAATATCGTGTGCTGAATATTGCGTAGTGTAATAGGCCTTTTAGTTTGCAATTTGGATACATTTTCAGATGCAATTAAGTTATATATTACCTATCCTAATACGTCAATATTCTAACACAATCAAAGGCGATAAAAAAACTTGCGATTTTTTTCATAAAGACACTTTTTGCGACTTTTTATCATATCCTCATGAACCGTCATTTTGATGGTGTCCCACAGGTAATGAACTGTTTTTGTGTAAAATTAGAACGTGCGTCTTGGTTTCGTTTCTAAAAATATATTAATACGATAAAAAATACCTTAATTACTTTCCTGAGTCTTTCGTTCAGTAAGTATTACTTCCTTATTACGAAATATAAAAGGGATTGTGGTACCTAAACGCCCACTTAGGTGAAATTTGAAATGGAATAAGTAAATGCTTATTTACCTACGTAAATAATAGAAATCGCTATTATTTGGACGCATGGTGTAACCGCTTGCGCTTTCGACATGCATTCTTTACTTGTTCTGCGTATTCTACGGTACTCTAATTATAAGTAAATACATATTTACTTATAGAAAAAAATTATGAAATCGAGATAAGAGATGCGAATAACGTAGGTACATCGATTAAGTATTCATTTCAATAATACTACTGGAAATTCGTTGACTATTGAAGTTATCAATGTCTCTAATAAGCAGTGATCGGAGTAGGTAGATTGAATTAGGGTCATTGTATTAATAACGTATACATTCCTCCGGAACAGGTGCTTCGATCGGAAGTTGATTGTTTTTATTATTCAACAGATAAATAATAAATTAATTTAGTTTCCTTCCTTTAAATTTTGAATTGAGTAGTAATAACATCACTACCAACATTAACAATAGTTAATTGAATCCGGAAATACCGTAATTACTTTCCGGAAAAATGGCTTATCCATGTTATTCTTTCTGTGTGCATTTGTGATACAAGTACCAAAAATCAATCTACCTACTCCGATCACTGATAATAAGCGAAGAAATAACTTACTAAGTACCTAAGTATTAAATTTAAAATTTCACAGTAAACATCAGGTTTAATTAATTATAATTATTGAATTGAACCATGATATTCAGACGGGTCCGATTATACGGACTTCAGCTAACAAATGAAAATTCAACAAACCACTTACCGGAACCTTGCCCGAGGAATTAATACACGCAGCGTACCCATACTCCTGAGGATGTGGATGCATCTGTCCCTGATTCAAAATGTACCCACTCCCCATATTCTGATCCTTCTGCGTCTCCTGTGCATACAGTTTCGAAGGTGGCCTCTTCAAGTTCTGGCCCAAACTCTTCTGATTAGAATAGTTTGGTTTCTGCTGGAAAATGGAGTAGTTCGAATTTGGTTTTTGAGGGTTCTGCAGCAGTGGCTTGAACGTCGACGTGGCGGTAATCAAAGGGTCACTCTGGTTAGGTGTTCTGAAGTCCGCTGTGAAGGAGTATGTAGCTGAAGGGTAGCTGGATGAGCTGATGACGTTCTGCGATTGTGGGTAGACCACGTTGACTGAGGGCGTTGAGGCGTTCTGGTTCCATTGCATCTGAGGATTGAGGTATAGGTAAGTCTTTGAGAAACAGATACATCCGCTTGGAGTAGTGAAAACATTAAGCTCTGAACGTTTAAAAGAAAGCCGTAGAAACATGTAAACATATGTAAAAAAACTACAGTTTCAGATATCTCGAGATACCTACTTGTAGATATAAAGTCTAGGCAAATGTACACTTTATTTGTCGGCAACTCGGCACCATCGCTTATTTGCATCAACATAATTATTGTAGCCCCTAAAACTTCAAAAACAAAAAGGCGTCCGCGTGTGCTTACCACAAATAACCGTCAATCCGATGAACAAACGGCGATACTTCTGCTTTTTTTTCTGGAAATTTTGTGGTAGGTATGGCATCTTGATTGCTTTAATTAGTTTGTGTCGAAAGTTTAGACAATGCCGTCCATATTCGTGGCAGAGTGCCTAGATCGACACGTTTCTGTTGTTCGGCGCTCCGACTGGCCCGCACCATTCAGAGAGCCAAACGCGGTAGACGTTTTGATCCGCATTATTAACGTCAAAACAACTTGTAATTAGCGTACAGATGTTCTGTGGTTTAACAATCAATCTGCCTAGCTATTTCCCAACTTTAGCATACGCACTAGCACAGGGGGGCAACACCTTAGCTCGTTACGTCACCAACAGCTAAGGTCAACACGTGCACCTTGGCAAGCCGGCGGCGTGCAACTGTCAACTGTCACTGCCCGTGCACTCGAGATAAGTATACAAACACTACACCAACTATGCTGACGTTGGCCTCCAATCTAACTCGATGCAGTTGTATTTTACATGGAGCAACTGCCTATCTGAACTCCACAACTCAGTAAAAGCCAAAGTCAAAGCGCTTTCCGAGGCACTGAGGAATCTCGATATGATACATAAGATGTTCACCCATCACGGGTGAATCCAGGATTTTTTTCTGGGAGCCTCAAGGGGCGGACGGGCAATAAAATCAACAATAACTGTTAGAAATAAACTTGAAGTATCATACTTCAAGCTTATTTCTACAAAAAAAAAAACTATATATATCTTAACTAAAATTTCAAGAAGCTATTATTAAAAAATAGATACATTTAATTTATTTATCTCAGTCAATTACCAAGTCTAGCCGTGTAAAAACAGGCTTTGATGGGCGTTCGCAAGTTACCTTTGATATGATAAAAGGCGTTTCAAGTTATTTCTTAGTAAAGAAACAGTTCATCGAATTTCTACAAGTTTTTATTCATATTTTAACAAATCTGATTTGCTTCTACGTATGTACTGCATGTGATGGAATCTCCACAGTACACAAAAATACCGTCTGGGGGGGGCGCGTGCCCCCGTGCCTCCCCCTTAAATCCGCCCTAGTCACCCATCCTCGGACCGACCTCAGCAAGTGTCGATCGATCCGACCGACTGTTATTCCTTAACCACGAGCTGCTCTGTTCTGCGGCTTAGGTATTCAAGTCTCTTCTTTTTAGGGCTCGTCTATGCGATTCACAAACAAGAATAGGATCGTCTTTTCGCCATATTGTGACGTCATAGCTGTCAATTCAAAGGAGTTAGCTAGGGTGAGCAAAATAATATATTTTTAAATTAAATTTATTTATGAATCTTGAACGAAAATAGTTTAATCAAAATCTAATTCTTCAATTCCATTCATCTCTGCATCGTTGTGTGAAATGTCAGAGTAGCGACAAATGGAAGAATAAGGCAAATTGTTGCCAACAATGAAAATAATCAAGAAAACAGTTATTTATTAAAACTAATTATGACTTGAATAATATATTTAGTTAATTTAGAATTTCTCCAATCCCTAGGTAAAAACTCTACCACCTCGAGTCTCATAAAAAAAATGCCACCTTGTACTAGAAAGAATCATAGTGCTGTACCGCAATACTGTGAAGATGTAGTGGATTAATAAAGGACAAAGCGGATCAATGGGCAACGACGCAGTGGATGAACTGTCTAGGAGGGGATCGATGCGGTGGTGTTTTGGCCCGAACCTATCGTGCCGATCTCCTTTGGTCACCTGCGTGGTTAGCTAGTTTGACTGGTAGAAAATGCCTGAGGCATTAAGTCCGCCTCTTTACCTTTATGTGTATAAAGTATTAAATAAATAACACAGCCACATACAAGCGGAGCGCTGGTGGTCCTCAACAAAACCCTTACCAAAAGCCTCATGCGACTGGTGGCGAGGACCATCATCAGACACTAAACACTGAATAAGTATTTCCACACAATAGGCATCACAGATGCAAGCATGCTTGGAAATGGAGGAGACAATTGCGTATGTGCTACTTGACTGTACAGGTGTCACTGATTCATGCGTGCGAACCCTAAGATCCCTGAATTCCCTTACAGGCGCCCTGAAAAATCCAGGGAGTCCTAACCGGCTTTTGGAGAGAGTTAGGCTGGTTGGAATAAACCCACCAAAGGTTGGTCGGCATGGCCTACGCACAATGGTCAAGCTCAGTGCGGAAACCATATTCCGATAGTTAAATAACTTTAGATTAAGCAATAACGTTTTTTTTTTCACTTCGACCCGGAAAAAGTAATAAAAATAGTTATTTAATTTATACGCAAATAAATTTTCTTTGCAAACCGTACTTTTGAAGTTACATTTGGCAAATAGAGTCATTGACGTTCCTATTCTTATTTGAATCGTACTATGGGTAGCCGCCGTTGTCCATCACCTGTGTAGTAACTCACCTGTGAACACAGCTGCTCTGGAGGACAGCCATGCATCGTCATGTTCATGGACACGTTGACGCTCATGGTAGGGAACAGCGGCGCGCCGCCGTAGTGCTCGTAGTACGGGTAGCCGCCGTTGTTCACCATCATCTGGACACGGCAAGGCGGAGCAACTCTTAGCTGTTTTAACCGACTTCAAAAAGAAGGAGGTTCTATGTTCGGCTGTATGTATTTTTTTTATGTATGTTCACCGATTTATCTGACAATTGTGGACCGATTTTGATTGAAAGGTTATACTTCCGATAGAAATATTGTTATGATCTGATTATGAACTTTGAAGACCATTGGAACGGAACTCCTCATAGCAGTTGGTATAAGGACAGTTCTACTGTGATAGTAGAACGGTCGTAACAAATAAAATAAATTGCTTTGTATAGACGTGTAGTCGCATTCGCATTCAGCTAAAGTAGGATTGTTCAAAACACCATCATAAATAAAATCTAAAAAGTCGTCCAGACGTCCCGACTTGCGCGGGACGCGGGGAGCGGGATTTTCAGGGGTATGAGGACGCGTCCCGATCAGCGCTTCATCAGGACACGAAATGTCTCGATAAATCAATCATATAATTAGTATGAAGTAACATAATATAACATATCGCATTCGCATCATTATCACAAATGTCAAGTGCGTTCAAAATGGCACATGGCGCATCACTAGCTTGTTTCTCTCTCGCTCAGAGCCGCATCGTCTTCGTTCGCCAATCGCGACCGTAATGTCTTCTGCTTTACTCAATCCACATAATTATAAGTAATCTGCGTCGGGAGTCGGAGAGCGATCACCGTAGGGATGACCTTGCGAACGGCGGGCAATGGGGAGTTCGACGTTCGCCCGTCCATTAAGGAGCAGTCTCGAGTCGATGACTCGTCGTGTTGTACGCGCTCCTCAAAGAGATGACAGCCAAACTGAATAGGCCCAATAGGACCGATGCCAGCTACGCGAACGTTTAAAAGAGTGACCGTGACCCTGGAACGCACAGGGCAACTGAAAAACATTGGTGGGCTCTTGTCAGTAAAAGTCTGACACGCACTCTAGTTCCACCCTGGACTGCTCCTCCACACCTCAAAAAAACCTGTATTAACAAAAATATTTTTTTATTTGTCCCGATATAAACCCTTAATCACGATTTGTTTTACCATTTGTCCCGATTTTAATCCAATCAGACCCAGGCCAGTCCAGGTCCAGTTGCCAGGTTCGATCTACATAGATTTTGTACATTTTACGTGATGCACGCACAACTAAAAACTTCTACAGATTTATTAAATACTAGCTTCTGCCAGCGGCTTCGCCCGCGTGAATGTAGGTTTCTCCATACAAACTTTAGACCCCCGTTTCATCCTCTTAGGGGCTGAATTTTGGAAAATCCTTTCTTAGTGCTCGCTTATGTCATAAAGGAAAACCTTGTGCAATATTTCACATTCCTAGACCTAGTAGTTTTGGCTGTGCGTTGATATGTCAGTCAGTCAGTCAGTTTCTCCTTTTATATATATAGATGTATAGATGGATTTACCCGCGTAAAAGTAGGTTTCTCCATACAAAGTTCCAACCCCCGTTTTATCCCCTAAGGTGTGGAGTTTCGTAAAAACCGTTCTTAGCAGATGTCTAAACCCTTTAAGGAACCTACCTGCCAAAAGAGATCGCCCAAATTTGTATGTGGATCCGTACCAACTTGCGTCAAACCAAATTTACTCCCAAGAGTATAGTAGATGAGTAGTAGTTGTAGGTGTTATAGTTTCTGAGATTTTAGCATGTAAAATGGTGTATGCTTTGTTGGTTTTCCTTAAATAATTAAATAAATAAGGTCAGACATCACTAGATTGAGATTTCGTGCTTAATCAGTAAGTGGTATTTCGCTTTTATATATATATAGATTAACATACAGAGTTTGAGGTTTCAAAAATACGTTATAGTTTATGTTGGAAAACCTGTACAATAAAAATGATTCGTCTGAAGACGAATTAATACATAGCTGTTATTGAAGAGGACAATATGAGGATTCAATAGCAAAAAAAAGAACCAAGTCCTTAAACCGTAACCGAACGAAGATACCTATAGAAATATATTTTTGTCAGATGTTACCCATTTTCCTTATATTAAGTATAATGAAATGGAAATATTTATAATACGTAACATTTTGAGGTTTCTATTGATAAAATAAATAAAGATGGTTATGACTGTTATATTTTTTTTCACACTTGTAGTTTTTCATCACTAAGACTAGTAAAAAAAATAAGTAATCAACGAATCAGACATACACAATCAGAACACAGAAACCAACACTATAATTAACAATGGGAAACTTAAAATATCAAACATAAAGTACTTTTACTTAAAAAAAAATAACGCCTGACAAAAAATCTATAACAATCTACTAAATAGTCTCTAACTTCGTTTGGTTACGGTTGGTAGACATAATTCTTTTTGCTATTGATTTCTCAGACAGTCCTTTAAGATATAGCCTAGGTTTCACTTTTGACGAAATGAAATAAAAATTGTACGTGCCAGCAATGAATGCCAAAGTTTCATTCATATTTCATATTATTTTCACATACGTATATATCATTTAGACAATCTTCTGGATGGCAAACAAACGATTTTCCCTAGCTTATTTGGTCAAGGTCGTTATTGACATTAATTAAGTTAGACATTACAGGAAGAAAAATATGAGCAATAAAAGTAATTTCCATAAACATAATGGGAATTGAGCCTTTAAGTTGTAACACGTGTATGTGATTACTTATGCGAGTGCTTGATATGCTATTAACGACAGTGTATTGGTGTGCATTGTTTTTAGGGTTCCGTACCTCGAAAGGAAAAAAAAATGGGCAAGTGCTAGTCAGACTCGCGCACTGAGGGTTCCGTAAAAACTTGAAAGGAAAATTGCGGTTTACGATTTACGACGTATTAAAAAAAACTACTTCCTAGATCTCGTTTAAACCAATTTTCGGTGGAAGTTTACATGGTAATGTACATTATGTATATTTTTTTAGCTTTATCATTCTCTTAAATCTATCTATCTATCTTTATTTTAGAAGTTACAGGGACACACATTTTACCAATTTGGAAGTGTCTCTCGCGCAAACTATTCAGTTTAGAAAAAAATGATATTAGAAACCTCAATATCATTTTTGAAGACCTATGCATAGATACTTTGGTGAAAAATTTTTTTTTCAGTTTCAGTTCTAAGTATGGGAAACCCCCAAAATTTATTGTTTTTTTTTTCTTTTTTGTGTGAAAATCTTAATGCGGTTAGGAGAATACATCTACTTACCAAGTTTCAAGAGTATAGTTCTTATAGTTTCGGAAAAAAGTGGCTGTGACATATGGACGGACAGACAGACAAGGTCTACAAGGGTTCCGTTTTTTGCCATTTGGCTACGGAACCCTAAAAACGGAACCCTTATAGGATTATTAAGAATGTCTAGTTTTAAAAATATATTACTTTGACACTCTCAAGGGAATCAAAATTCATAGGGAACTTCCCGTTGCCCTAGAATCCTGAAATAGCAGTCCAGATAGTTCCTGTTTATTTAAAGCTCCTTTAAATAAACAGGACAATTTTCTTTTCTTGGTCATTTGCCTCTTTGCAATTTTGATGGTGGAGTGCGCTGAACACTCGCCATTTCGCAAATTGATTGAAATTACCTAAATTATTCACTGTAGATGTAGTTTGGAGTTATTTGAAAAGTCTGTAAAGCTATTAGAAAATTGTTTATAACACTTGCCGGTTGTAATACTTCGGGGTCGTACCCGATGCAAAACCGTAGCTATATTCGTAGCACGCACGTAGCACTCGTAGTTGCCGCCGCGCCGCCGTAGACGGACCAGAGGGCTTAGTCACGTTGATAATCAAAGACAAACTTCAAATGTATGGGAATGACGATGACGCATCATCACAACGGTAAGTCACGTGTGCAGAACAAAGGAATCGGAGGCGTTACCGACTGTAGAAACAGATTCGAAACGAAACGGTAACTTGCCTAGCCCTGCTAATGACGTCAGCCTAACGTAGCACATCGATAGCTTTAATCGGGCTTTTCAACATGAGCCTGATGTAGATTTCTGCGCGTTCGTGGCCTGGTTACGTTTCAGCGACCTCTTTAGGGAAACTAAAGGTTTTGTCTGTGCGATTATGGACGAAGTTATCTTAACGAACAACTACCGGAGATATACATATAATGAAGGAGAGACGGTAGCCGTGTGTCGGGCAAGCCACTGTCCGGGTGAGTCTATCAGACATATTATCTCTGGTTATTCTCGTCTGGCTAGCGGTGAGTATTTGCAGAGACATAAGACCAAGTAGCCAGGAACATTCACCAGATACTTGCTTTGAAGTACAACTTAGTGGATTCTGATGTACCGTATTGCAAGTGTGTGCCCGACCCAGTTCTCGAAAATGTTGCCATATCACGTTATACTGGGATTGGTCTATCATCACTGATAGGGCTATTGTATTGTATTTGAACGTCAAAAACCGTCATAGCATAGTCGGCCTTTTAATGTTCCCACTGTTGGGACTCAGGCCTCCTCTCTAGGAGAGGGAATGGGCCATAATCCACCACGCGGGCCCAGTGCGGGTTGGTGGATGTCACATGTCTTTGAATTTTTGGTTCTAGGACATGCCGGTTTCCTCACGATGTTTTCCTTCACCGTTTTGAGAGCAGTGGTGACGAAATAAATTACACAAAGTAATGCGCCTGCCTGGGTTTGAACTCGCGACCTACAACTCGTAAGTCGGGGCCGTTACCACTCGGCCACCACTGCTCTCAAAACCGTCAACAATAAGTGAATTAAAATTCCGTGTATCAAACAAGTTATTCAAAATTCAAACTGGTCAATTTAAAGAAATAAAAACGGAATAAAACGTGGCCGTGGTTACTGACGAGTTTCGAAAAAAAGTAATTAAAAAGTGGGAGCGATAAAGAAAATTTAAAGAATAGAATCTTAGAGTAGTGAAATTTTTGTGTTTCAAATCTCAAAACATGTTGAGTAATGTTAAGATTAACTTGTAAATGATACTTAGATTTCTCTAATTATCTTTTAATTATCTCACAGATGGTGTAAAAACTAGAGTATCCAACACGGGGATAAAGCTGTATTTGCCTTGGGTGGCTTGAACTCTTCACTCCACTCAATTTTAAAAATCATCAGAGTTAATAAAGAAATTAACTTTCTCGCAATGTTCGGGAGTTAATTATAAAAATCCCTCACTATCGTTCGGGATTAAAATTAGGAACCTTCGTTTCGCCATGCCGCCCGCGATTTAAAGACACTGCTTTATCCCCTAGTCACTATCTACTATTATTACCATTTTCTATCCAAAACCTTTTTTTACACTATACCGTTCTTTCGTCTTTATGTCGACACCGCCGCCGGCCCACGCTGAAAACCAGCGCTGTGCCCTCATCGCATTATTCGTGAGGCCGTAGCTGTATGCTGAGCGTTCGGCCGTTTTGCGCGGATGTGACGCATATCTTCCCTATCTATTGATTATGTTTGTTAGCTAGTTTTGAGATTGCGTCATTTCGCGTAAATAAACTGTTTTTCTTTCTTTTTTCTTTTTCAGTTCAATCTCACTATTTTTCACAGGAGTTCGGTTTCGGATCGGTAGCCCAACATCCTAATGTGGACAGGGTTCGCTAGCCCCCCCCCCCCCCTCCCCCACCACTATATACGCCTATGATGATGAGTCGGCTTCCAGTTTAACTGGATGAAGCTGAGTACCACTACTTTCCATGGAGCGACTGCCTATTTTGACAGGCCTGTTGGTTTAGTGGTTAGTGGTCCTGACTGCTATGCCAGAGGTCGTGAGAGGGCGTTTTTTTCACCGATAGTAAGCTTTTTTATTCCTGAGTGACATAGGGTATACTTTATGTACACGGGCAAAGCCGCGGGCTAAAGCTAGTATTAAAATATAATATAACGTGCTCATAGTAAGTTTTCCAAAATTAAAGTCAAACCCATTTTTTTGCATTCAAATGTATACATATATGTAAACATATAATTTATTATCGCAAAGACACATTTTCCCATGAGTTGGCATGCAAATATTAAAATACAATATGAGGTGCTCATGGTAAGCTAAACTCTACAAAATTTCCTTTTAAGAAAAATATAAAACCTCCTGAACTCAGGACAATCAAATATTATTTTTTTAAGATATTGTTACTTACATATGTCCAAGTCACGGAGGATTGTCGATGTGTTAAGATGGACACCCATCCACAAGCTGACCTCGGCAAGCGTTACCCGAGCGACTGTTATTATTTTAGCCATTTTAAGAATTTTTTAAAGCCTTATTTTCTGTAGGAGTTTATTGCCTTTAGTGTATAATTTTTTAATTAGCCAAGTGTTTATATTTTTCTTGTTTTGTGTACCTATGTTAAATTAAAATTTATTGTACAGTAAAATGATAAAAATAAATTTTTCGCCACGAATTTTTCAATAGAATAGGTACTCATTAATTAAGTATCAAGAAAATAAAAGTCTTATAATAAAAATGTATTATACTACCTACCCAGGCCGCCTGCCTGCCTTGCCTAGCTGCTGCCTACCTAGTTTTTTTTTTTTTTATTACTTGAACAAAGATCTTTTGTACTAAAATTGCTTTATAAAACGACAATAGCTCACAATTTCATTATCTTGGTTGACTACATTTTTTCAATAATGAAAAAATGTTATTCAACCTAAACACTTATAAAAGGAAATTTCCTTTTAAACCCGCGAATAAAAAAGAGAGGTTGTATCTGTTTATGTATATGCATATCTGAGGCGTCCATTACATGATAGGTTTTGCTCTCAGTTTTGCCACAGTCAATATTTTGATTGACGAAAAACCTACCGTCTAATGCGATGGTTGACGTTTGCATGACAAAAACATAATGGCGATAAAATTACGTTATTACAATTGATTCACGCTTGCATGACCGTGTGCTGGACGCTTGAGTACCTATTGGGTATTTTGTATGCAGAATCTGCTCTTCAGGCTGTCATGGAATGGTTAAATAGCAATCTGCTTACTTTGAACCTGGAGAAAACTAAATTTATCACGTTTGCGCCCCTTCAATCATCTCAACCAGCTTTCAATCTAACTGCACACAAATGCTATTCGATAACAAACACTAGATGTGGTTGTAACGTTATTACGCAAGTCAACAGCATAAAATATCTTGGTGTTATTATTGATAGTACCATGTCCTGGAATGAACACATAAGATCGCTGGTGTCACGGGTCAGGAAGTTAATATTTGTTTTTAAAAATCTAAGGTCTTCTGCCGACTTCCATACTTTGAAAATTGTTTATTCTGCTTTGGCGCACTCTATCATTACTTATTGTATAGTGGCTTGGGGTGGCTCTGGTAAATGTTTGATACTGTGACTGGAGAGGGCACAGAGGGCTGTTCTTCAAGTCATGGCGCATAAACCTATTCGCTTCCCTACAAAAGAACTCTATGCCCTTTGTAAAGTACCTACAGTAAGGCACGCATTTTTCCAGAGTACCATACTCCGAAAACATTCTGAACTCACATTCGACCCCAATATCAGATTTAATAAACGTAGGGCGGACTTAGTTTGTCAGACAGAAAAGGCCAACGTTATGATGGTGAAACGCCATTACCATTTCTTTAGCCCTGTTTTATACAATAAAGTTAACAAAATTTTAAATATCTATCCACTTACTTTACGTGAGTGTAAGGTAGTCATCAACAAGTGGCTCCATAGCCGAACATATGAGGAACTAGAAAATCTAACAAATAGGTAGGTATTATTTGCTTAGATTTAATGCTGGACAAAATCTGCTTTTCATTCCACATCCATTTAACTGAGCAACAGAGTAGAATCTACTCAATTTTCTGTCTATCTACTCAATTTTTAACCTACACACACACATACATCCCACGAACACTCACACTAAATGAACTTGAGCACCTGGATCTCACTTCTGTTTTAAATTATTAAATGATTTTAATTAATTAATTGTTATAATATAAATAAACTGTAATAATATAAATAAAGCGTAATAATATAAATAAATTGTAATTAAAATTCAAATTAATAGGTAGTAGCTTAACCTATTCAAATTCTAGATTAAGAGTAAGTATTAAGTCTAACTGCGAATATAAATTAATTGTAAATTTATTATCATAAATTTTGGAACGCCGACGTCTCCCTCTTGGAGGTGGGCGCTAATGGCTACAACACAGTACTAAACTAATGTAGTTGTTAACGAACCCTTTAAATTTTGTAAACAAGTTTATTGTTCCAATAAAAATTATTATTATTATTTATCTATACAATAATACATCTGTAGAAGTTTTTAGTTGTGCGCGCATCAAGTAAAATGTGCAAAATCGATGTAGAAAACTTTTAATACGTTTTAAAATTGATTATGTGCAACTTAGGCTTTGTTTCATCGCAATCGGTTGACTATATCGAAAGATATACTACATTCATTGACTGTTAGGCGGTATGAAGTTCGCGGGGTCACATTGAAGTGTCTGTTTGTATAATATCAAAATATTTTTTTTTTGCTAAATACGTGAAAAAATCTCATAAATACACAATAATACCCACAAGGACAATTTCCGGGAGTGAGGGACATCTCCGGAATGTACAATTTTGTTTTACACAATTGTCCCAAATAAGGAGAATACTTAATGTTCCTATACACCATGACAACGAAACCGTGACGGGAATAACAGTTAGTTTATAATTAAAAAAACATTATTTAATAAAATTGGGCAAAAATTATGAAAGTAGGTACCTATTCGAATTGATTTTGTGAATGTAATAATAATAATTATTATAAATAAAGAATATTTTTTAAATGTTTTATTTTTTATTTTTGAAATATTTAAAAATGTAACTAATGTGTTTATATAAGTGAAATAAAGGAAATAATAATAATATGACAGATAGTAACACAAGAAACCTTATAAAACCTTACTACCTTAACCTTAACCTTATTTAATTTATATTTATCAAATCTATTTGAAAGAACTACTACTACTACTTATTTCTAGATTATAATTAGCCGGTATTTTAATCAATAAGTTTTCTATTCAATTCTCTTGTGAAACTGACCTTCAGACAATTTACCGATAGATACCTACGTTTTTAGAAAAGTAAGATTGAAAGTATTTATATGACGTCATAAGTCTGACGTCCTGGTAGTACCTTCTTTGGACGACAATAGCGAAAACCCCGCCAAAACGTGTTTTTTTTTTATTTAGACTAATATTATAAAGAGGTAAAGTTTGTTTTTTGTTTATAGGTAATCTCTGAAAGTAGGTACTGCTCCGATTGTGAAATTTTTTTCACCAATAGAAAGCTAATTTATTCGTGAGTGTTATAGGCAAAATTTTATGTATGCGGGCGAAACCGCGGACAAAAGCTAGTATAATATATAAGTCAAACAAAAACGAACACAAATAAAATAATAAATCCATCAAAATTATAATTACGAGAAATCCCTGGAAGCCTTACAAAACTTTCATAAAGGGAAGCCGAATATAATCCAAGATGCCGTATTAATTACAATTATTTCATATCGAAACCCTCTAAGGGCGTGTACCCCATTTTCATGGTTTTCCATACAACATTTTCCCTCCAAACACCCCTTTTATTAGAATGAAATAGAAAACTAAATCCTTGATGCTAGAACGAAATGCCAAACCCCACTTTGTGAATAGAACAGAGCGACATATATATTCCTCCTTGTTTCGCTAAGGGAAAAATCAGTGAGAGTGGAAGAGATGGCATTACCTGTGGGTGTACGGCCTCGGCAGCGCAGTCCCCGTGAACGACGGCGTGCTTGAGCGAGAGCAGGACGTCGGCCGCGTCCCCCCCGCTCCGCTCCCTGCATTCGCCCGTTCCGCTCCTGTTGGAATAAAGGGGTGTGATGGGTTGCATCGTTTTGTTAAACTTAGATTAGGTAATTGTTGTAATGTTACTATTGTAAAGAGTATTATACTCCAATGATCATAATATTTATGTGGGTTTTGCTATTTTGTAACGTACTTATGTAAATAAATACAAGAATAGGGAAACGTAAGTTTTGTGGTTAATATGGTTTAATATTATAGGTCAGTAATCAAACTTGCTACAGGTTTGAAGAAATCTATGACATCAAAATAATCAGGCATTCAGAATTCACAGCCGGAGACCTGCCAAGTTAATATTTATTAGTTGTTGTAAAAGCAGTGAAGTCATTTGCATAAGTAAGCTCATGTAACAAACTAATCTATTCATTGATAGCTTAAAAAATACTACCTATACCTACATATTATTATACTTACCTAGAGAAACACTTAAAAAGAGAAAATATAATTTCTGTGTTTGTTCGACTTTATAATTTGTACAAAGTAATTATTTCAAAATCAACCAATAGATCTGTAATCTAAAAAACTGATAGATACCCAATAACTAAATATTAGTTCAGCTTAGCACAACATTTCTTTTGTAGGTTAAACGGCTATTTTGACCTTAGTTAACTCATGGTGGAGTCCACCCGGAACGTGCTTTATTCTGTAAAATGTAAGTGTGGTAAAAATAGTATTTTTACCACAATTCCAATTTGATTTCATTACCAAATTTAATCGAAAACTAAGTTGATAACCACGTTCAATTGTTTAGGGTTCCGTGCCTACATTATAACAGCCTACGGGTAGGCTTATTGAGGTCAGACAGGCAGTCGCTCTATGTAAAACATTGTTAGCCGACCTGAATAGGTCAGACAGATTTGACGCCTTACGATATTTTTTCACAAAGACCACTTTTTGTCTGAAGTACCTAATTTATTAAGACAAAAAAAGTGATGGGAGTGGTAGGTACGCTGGGTACCCATTAAATTAAAATGACAGACTCAAAAGGAAGGACTTTTTTGAAGTTAGTTACGAATTTGCTTAAAAATGATTTAACTTTTTATTAATAATAATAATATCATTTATTGGCTTGAAATGTGGTACAGGTCTTAAAATACAATAATGTTTCTCCATATTCCGCCTCATAGTCAGCATGTAAATTTACAACAAAAAATCTATTTAAAATCACTATCACTACATAGTATAAAAACAAGTCGTTTCCCGTTGTCTGTCCATATGTACGCTTAAATCTTTAAAACTACGCAACAATTTACAAATGAAAAAAAAAAAACATTAAAGAATAATAAGAATAGTTTCAAAACTAATCAATTTGTACACCTCGGTGGTAGTGGAGCTGGAACAGCGTTGAGCAAAGCATTTTTATCTTGAATATAATCCTCCAACTTACAATATGCTTGCCTGCATAGTGTGCGTTTAATACAAGATTTAAATTTCGTTTCATTGAGTTCTAATATTTGTGAAGGTATTTTGTTATAACATTTCAAACTGTACCCCATGAAAGAAGAGGCCACTTTAGCCAGTCTGAAACCTGGTTGAACTAATTGGTCCCTATTTCTTGTAACATAATCATGTCTATCGCCTCTTTTGCTTAAAAGATGAAGATTTTTTCTAACGTACATGATGTTTTCATAGATATATTGACTAGGCACCGTCAATATGTGTATCCCTAAACAGTTCCCTTAGAGAATCGCACCGGCGGACATTGTAAATAGCTCCGATAGCTCTTTTCTGTAGAATAAAAATTGAGTCGATGTCTGCAGCCCGTCCCCATAGTAAGTTACCGTATTACATGATACTATGAAAATAACTAAAATAGACTAGTCTAGCGGTATCAACATCCGTAAATTGGCGGATTTTTCTAACAGCATATGAGCTGAGCTAAGCCGTCCCGCAAGAGATGTTAAATGAGCACCCCATTGTAGACTTGAGTCAAGCGTAATCCCTAGGAAAACCGTTTTATCGACAAATTCTAGTTTCTCATAGTTAAATTTTATGTCACAATCACTACTTGACATTTGGTAAGGAATACTCTTATGCATTTCCTTTTTTTTGCCCATTTAGAACTACATTATTAGCAGTGAACCAGTTTTGGACCTGCAGTAGGGCGTTATTTTCGTCGTCAAGATTATTAGTCTTTCTATTTATCTTGAAAATCAAGGAATTCTCGTCGGCAAACAACACCATATTAAGTTTGTTTTGCAACAAATAGGGTAAATCATTAATGTAAACTAAAAATAAAAAAGGACCTAAAATTGAACAGATTCCCTTTAGAGTATTGAAATACACATTCTTTGGGATATAAACGGCCGTATCGGGAAAATATTTACAAAAATAGGCGATCTTATCGCACAGAACAATTTCTTACAGACAACCTTTGGATGGACTGAACGAAATAAAAAGGTATAGGGCTATCAGTAGCTACAACCACATAAATAATTTAAAAAAATATATAAATGCAATACACAATAATATACTAACAGCATAGCATAGCATAGTCGGCCCTATAATGTTCCCACTGTTGGGACTCAGGCCTCCTCTCTAGGAGAGGGAATAGGCCGTAATCCACCACGCGGGCCCATTGCGGGTTGAGAGAGCAGTGGTGGCCGAGTGGTAACGGCCCCGACTTACAAGTTGTAGGACGCGGGTTCAAACCCAGCCAGCCTAATTTATTTCATCACCACTGCTCTCAAAACGGTGAAGGAAAACATCGTGAGGAAACCGGCATGTCCTAGAACCAAAAATTCGAAGACATATGACATCCACCAATATACTAATAAATATCAAAAATATACAATTGAGAAAAGAGACGATAAAACTAAAGTGATAGATAATACTCCTTCAGCAATTTTTTGAACGTCGGTAGCGTTTGGGCTCACCTCACTTCTATGGGTAATGCAGTCCACAAACGAGCTGCTTGTATCGTGAAAGATTTATTAAAGACCGAAGTGGAATGCATATGAATACTAAGTTTTAGACTCTCAAAGTCCTATAATGTGTGTCACAAAGGAACTGAAAGCGTTCTTTAAGATAAAAGGGAGTCGAAGGATTAAAAAGCATATTGTAAAGCAAAGAAATAATGTGAACATTCCGGCGAAGGCGAATAGGAATACCTGAGCCATTTGAGCTGAGTATGAAATTCGGAAACGCAGTCAACGCCCAAGATTTTCAAGTAGCTCAAGTTTATTCAATTGGTCTTGTTTGAGACTAAGATATCTGAAATCAGCATAGTCCAGGATTGGGAGAAGAAGAGATTGTACCTATTATCGCAATTTTAGTAGCGATGGGAAGAAATTGCGAAGGCGCCTCAAGGAGCTGGCTGAGGCAAACAGTTTATGACTAACTTCCTGCAGCTGTTTAGTCAAGGAAACAGTGCTGTCGATATAAATCACCAAGCTATTTACCGTGTGATTTACAGGAATTATGGTGTTATTAAAAGAAACCTGAGGAAGTGTCGACAGTCCGGGAACTATCAACAAAAATCACTGTGTCTTGGGTGGATTGATCTTCAGCTGAAATTCAGTGCTCCAGTCACCCGAGTCCAGTCATTCGCGTCAGGTCTATAGTCTCAATGACATCACACAGCTCTTCGAGAGGAGATTGGGTGTATATTTAAATATCATCAGCATAGAGGTGGTAGAAAGAAGAAAGTCGTTGAGTGGTAACATTAATAAAAAATGTGAAAAGTAGGGAGTACACCAGCAGATGGGTTACACCAAGAAGAAAAAGATTCCTTAATAACGTTTCCGGCGACTAAGCAGGTTTTTTTTGGTGGGAAATTCATTTAATTACATCCCTCGCTCTTGGGCAGAGCATCCCAATCCTGTTCCTTCTTTGTCACTGTTCCAGGGCCCCGGGGATCTCTTTCGCATCACCCATAGCTTCAGTAGGCTTCATCCTTGCTGGGCCCCTACGGTTGCTGACATCTCCTTGAGGCGCGCGTGAAACACTACGCGCCGTCGACGACTTGGGTTCGATCTGGACGGTTACCGGACAGTCGGACAGTGAGCTACCTATTGCTCGCTGTCCGCTGCCCGCGCCTACGGTGGCCGGAAATCGGCATCGGAATCCCGGCGGCTGTTAGGGCGTGAGGACCGTTGCTTCACGCGATCGGCCGCTTCCTTTGCTAGCATTACTGCTTCGCAAAAGGAGGCGACTGCCTGCCACTCCTCCTCGCTCCGGACCATGGCCTGTAACAAGGCCCGGCGCGAAAGATCACTGCCGCCGATCGCCCCCACGAGGTCACGGCGGTGTTCTGCCCAGGCGGGGCACACCTCTACCGTATGCTCCACCGTGTCCTCCGCCCGTGCACCAAGCAGGTAATCCTTAAACCAGGCAGCTATCGAAGGAGATAAAATGTATATGATGCCAAGCAAAATGTCGATTTCATCAGTATTAAAAGCATTGCTAAAGTCAAGCCGAGCCAGTAACTACACATATATTGACCACGAATTTTAAGACATGACTATCGTACTTAACATGTACTCTATTACAATTCGTACATTACATATTTATTATCAAACAAATCCGCGAGGTATTTGCACCCTTCGCCGACGGCATGCGTCTGGGTGTTTTCTTAACTAAAACGAATAAGTGCTTAAAACCATTAAAATCTAATAGCTATGTTAAATAACTACTCGAAAAAATTATAAATCGCGTAGAGATTATGATCATTTTGCTCTTTTGGCTATCGTAAGGCCTATTTTTAGGGTTCCGTACCTCAAAAGAATAAAACGAAACTATTATAGGATCACTTTGTTGTCTGTCTGTCAAGACCTTTTATCTCAGGAACGATTAGAGGTATCTAGTTGAAATTAAAACCATAATTATATATATTCAGGTCTGCGGTCCCTTGAAGCTGTGAAAAATTAAACTTCTAAGTTAACGAAAAAAAGATACGGCCGTTTAGGTATGTCGCGAAAACGTATATTTCGACACTCTCAAGGGAATCAAAGTTCATAGGGTACTTCCTGTTGACCCAAAATCCTTAAAAATGGTATATAGCAGGGTCTTATAGCACGGGTATAGGATTATATCTGAAAACAGTAAAGGAGATGTTTCATTTTTATATGGGGCTCCGGCCATAACATGTACATTTTAGCGAAGCTGGAAACTTACCCCTGATTAGAATTAAGTAATTTTTTTTTCATAATATCAAATGGTTTTTATGTACAAAATAAAAATTAAAAAAATTTTATGTTATGACAGCCATGATAGGTCGTAGAGATGACGTTTACTTAACCTATAGAATTGTTTTATTTTTGTTTATCAGAACTAAACTCATAAATAGTCTAAGATCAGATCTGTGATCTTTCTAATAGAATATTAGACAAAAGTGGCTCACCAAAGCACGATTAAATCTTTGAATAATTTCCTAAATAAAAAGGGACAAAAATCACTTTGAGCGTTCGGGCGGCAAAAAATGCAAAAATATGTATAAGAGAATAATAGTAATTTATTTTTAACACTGCAAGAATACACACATTTTTTTTATTATTTTCTACGTAACATTGAGTTGATGAGACATAATTTCAAAACGAATGAAGTCTGCAAGCTAGAAGCCATGTTGATTAAAACATGGCAATAATTAAAAAACTATTACGAGTATTTTTTGTACACAACAAATCAGGCTCAAATTCACCAGAGAATATTTTCCCCAATTTGTGGTATTTTTTCCTCTTTATCGATAAATGTACATCTGATGAAACATCTCCTTTGTTGTTAAGTAATTTTTTTTTTTCGAATTATATTCGGGACTCCATTCGGAAATTGAATTATTTAAGTTTGTACGGAACCCTCAGTGAGCGAATCCATTCATCCATCCGCGATACCGCTCTGAGTAGAAAAAGAGGGTGTGTCGGAGTTTTATTAATTAAAACCCCCCTTGAACACGGGTGAGTTTTCAATCGACTTCAAAAAAGGGGGTTCTCAATGCGGTTTTATGATTTTTTTTTGTTTTTTACCTCATAACTTCCGCCGACCGATTTGTAATTATTATTTTTTTACCTAGAAAGATATGCTTCCAGATTGGTCCCATTTTTTTCAAAATCCAGTTTTGATGATGGGATCCATGAGGGATCGAGGGAAATCCTCAAATATGGTAATTTTAACAACCCTAGTAATTTTGTTATTTTTATCGCAAAACTCAAGCATCACCAGTATCTATCTAGTTTAGGTTGGCTGGTAGAGAATGCCTTGTTGAATTAAGTCCGCCTATGTACCACTACTGTACATGAAGTTTAAATAAATAAATAAATCTACAGTCAAAAAGAAACATTTGATGAAGTGGAACTGATGAAGAAGACCAGAAATGGCCAACGGAACTTCAAATTTATGATGAAGCTAATTGAAATTATCATGAGATGTAGGTCATTTTTTTTTTAAATTTATGTTTAAAATCGCAGTATACATTTTTTTTTTAAAACCACAACAGCCTTTACTGGCTTATATCATGTGGCTAGTGAGCTCGGATAAGTTAAATTACAAATAGGTTAGGTAGTAGTGAACTTGTAAGTTTTATATTTTAGCGATATTATAAATAAGTATGACTAAACTAATTAATTCAGTTGCAAAAAATGCTTTTTTATTTCACATTTTGAATTTTTAGGGGTGCAGAGGTATTTATTTTATATGTCCACAGGAAGTTCGTTGATTATTTTTGGCAGTAGGTATGGACGTGTATGTTCTCATACCATAAGACAAGACTATTAATAAGTGTGAAATAAAAACTAAAAAAAAACCGACTTCACCAACAAAACAAAAACACTAAAACGATCAAAATAACTTTAATTTCGGAAGTCGGTGTTCCTGCTTTCATTTGTTTGTTATTTAACACTGACTTTCGAAATTAAAGTTATTCTGATTGTTGTGTTTTTTTGTTGTGAAGTCGGTTATTTAATTTTGTAAAAAGTTTTATTAAACTATGAACTGATAATAAACAACCTGATAGACAGAAAGACTTCTTCAGAATTTATAGTATCAGTATTGATGAGATCGCATTTTACTAACATTTTTGCTTTATCTTGTAGGTGCTTCAGTCAAACACACCTTTTTTGTAGGTAATCATGATATGAATGTTACTGATTAAATCCCACCTGTGTTTCTTCAGTTGCCCTTTGTGTTCCAGGGCTACAGTAAATCTTTCTAACAATCCCGCACCTATGATAAGGGAGTATTTGGAGTAATTCCTAGTGTGAGTAACGTTTAAAAAGTAAAGCAACAAAATCGAAGTGGCAAGAAATTATGTACCCGTGTACACACATTTTTTTTTAATACTGCATATAGGTACCTAGTTAAGTACAATAGTACATTTTAATACAAGTGCAGAAAGTTTGTTATTACGACCGAGGCGGAATACGCAGGAGCCGTAGGCGAGTGTGCTATGGAGCCGAGGACTGCAGTGACAAATTTGCACGTGTATCAAACGACTTGTTTCAATACACTTACGAAATGAATAAACGGGGTTGACCGGAGACTCGTGGGTGTCATAGAATTGTGGCGGGGGAGAGCACGCGCACTTTTCAGCAGTAGTGCAGAAAACAGTCTATTGCGTGCCTAAAAGCGGTGGGGCAGCAGCGGGTTTTCGAGTAAGTGTATTGAAAATTTAATTTCTGAACTGAAAAACATCACGCTATCATCTACACTACAAGGACGTTATTTTGATCCTATATCAGCGAAGATCGTTGGGAAGGAAATAAAATTATCCATCACTGGGAATCCAGTGGATGAGTATGAGTTACTAGCTTCGCAATCACCAGCGACATCAAAACTGCAGAAAATGTGCTGGTGATTGCGAACACCCTTTAACTAGGGCTGGCGTAGTGAATGCTTCGTTGAAACGGTCTTATTCTATAATAAGACCGTTTCGTCCGTCGTATTCCGTGAACTCACGGAATACGCCTGATCGCTTTCAAGTATTAATAGAAATTAATGAAGAAATACCTTCATTAACTTTTAAAAGATTTACTTTTATTAGAGACTCTCGGTGTCGGTAGAGTAATTTTCATTATATTCGTGTGATGTACGAGAAGGTTAGTTGAAAACCACACTATGATAATCACCAACAACGATAAGCGCTTCATTTTAGGGAACATTTTATCTCCATTTGTATCCGAGGCTTAAGGTGGATGATCTAAATTAATATTATATAGAGGTAAAGTTTCAAAATTTGGATGTAGAAGGTTAAACAACTATTTAATTTATTTTCGTAACACCTCACCACCTCAGGTTCAGTTGGAAATCAGCGTCAGGCAATAGTCATCTGGCATTAAAATCCTGGATCTATTTGACAGTTGCGTCAAATAGGTTTCATCTTATTATTGCCAGACGACTATTGAGTCAGGTCCACTGTTTTACACTCAAAAACAGAAATGTTTTTTCAACATTTCAGTTTTGCCTCCTTCGTCATGAAAGTTTACTTCATCTTTGAGTTTGTGTCAAACTAACGCAGGGGAAACGATGCAATTATTTCCCCATAAACAGTTATTGGCCATTTCAACTTTGACGGCCTAAAATAAGCAGTAACCTACCAGAATAGTAATGCAGTTTTGAATCTACTATAATAGGTTAATATAAAAAAAATCTTTACCGTCTAAGTTGTAATAGCCAATAACTGTATAGGGAAGTAAGACCTTATAGCACAAGTATAGGAATAAATCTTAAAACTGAAAATTTGTAGTTACGTCACAAAAAAAAAAAACTTTTTTTTACAAAAAATAAGACTCGATTCGGGAACTGAACTATTTACATAAGTTAGTTTGTTCGGAACCCTCAGTGTGCGAGAGTGACTCGCACTTGCCCAGATTTTTTCTTCATTTTTATCTGTATATCTGATTTCATAAATTCTTTACTTTACTGTTGGAATGCTGTACCAACACCTAGAAAATTGCATGTTTCCTAGGAAGCCTGTAGGTCACGGGAGCTGAGTCGCGATATAAACTGGTTAATAGCAGGGCCGTCTTAAACTAGGCTGGGGCCCTTGGGCACACAAGAATTTGGGGCCCTTTTGGAAAGTAAAAAAAGCGAATTATAATAATTTTTTTTTACTATGACCATTTATTATAGCTAATCAAATACAGTATGATATAATTTGTCATTAATGATATTAGAATGCTGCTGGTTTTTTGGTTACGATTACGATAACGGTTTCTTTTGGGATTTCTGTTGAGCAAAATCTTCTATTATGTCCTCAAAGTAAATTTTTTGAAGGATATCACTTTCTATGCACATAATTGACAAATTACTCAGTCGTTTTTGTGACACTGTTGTTCGCAATTCATATTTTATTCTCTTAAGCTGCGAAAATGACCTGCAAATTCTTTGCATTTTTTGGTCAACTCACCAGATTCGATTGTTGTTAACTGACAAAGAAAACTAAATCGACTATCAATTTCTTGGTATGCTGCCGAACGTTTTTTTAGATGTGTATTTAATGTGTCAATTATGGGAATGAAAGTATCTACACGAAACTTTTCCTTACCTCTCAATTGTGCGGTCTCTGATGATCCTTCAAAAAAAGTGATGCGTGTGCTGCAAAATCTTTTTCTTCCAAATGAATCTTTGTAGTCAGCATATGGATTTTTTTTCTTTAGCAGCCGTTTCGTACTGATCAAAATTATTGCGTGCGGTATTGACATAACTGATCAGAGATTCGTAAAGTTTTGTTACAACATCAATGGTCATAGTGCTATTCTGTAAACTTAGACTTGTTTTATTCGTAACTCACAAAAGATCATTCCATATTTCCGTTAGAAGAGCAGTCTCAAATTTTCCCATTTTTTTTGCTAGGCTTTGGGCTTCCTTTCTAGTGTCTGCTGGTTGATTGATGTCACTTGCGATTGAAGACAATGCTTCAGAAATATTTAAATTACCATTTTGCAAAGCATTAATAGCATTGGCACGTGCAGACCATCTAGTTTCCGAAAGAGACTTCAGGATTCTATTAGCACCTAAATGCTCTGTCAAATTTTTCCATCGTTTTGTCGAAGCCTAGAAAAAATTGAACAATTTTTGTACAAGTTGAAAGAATATTACTGCTTCAGTAACACACTCAACAGCCTGAACACCTACTAAATTTAGCGAATGTGCCGCACATGGAACGTAAATCGCAAATTCACAAACTTCTTTTATTCTTGACTGAACACCAGAGTACTTTCCAGACATATTTGATGCGTTGTCGTAGCTCTGCCCGCGACCATCTTTTATAGGAATATCAAGGCTTTCAAAAAAGTTTAAAATGGTATCTGCTATATATTGCGCATTATGTTCATCCATAGGCAAAAATTGCAAAAATCTCTCAATAGGCTGTCCGTCTTTTACGTATCTAACTATGAAAGTCAGTTGGTCAACGTGGGACAGATCTGGCGTAGAATCTACGCTAATAGAGTAGTACTTTGCTGATTTAAGTTCTTTGACAATGGTTTTCAAAACTTGCCGATAAATAAGATGTACTTCCTTTTTCACGATTCCCGCAGTTTTGTATGTGATCAGCAAGAAAAGGATCAAATTCACTTATCAGTTCTAAGCATCCCAAATAATTCCCATTATTTTGCGATCCTAATGTCTCATTATCACCACGAAATGCAAGACCTCTTGAAGCCAAAAATTTCACTACTGCAACAATCCTCCTAAGCACATTCTTCCAATAATTAATTTCTGTATTATATTGGGACAGCAACTCGGTATCAATTCGTCCAGTAGTTTTCATTCTTGCAACATAATTCATCATAAATTCCCTGTGTTGTAAACTGTTCTCATGCTTTATCAATAAGTTACTTATATGCTTCCAATCTTTATATCCATTAGGAGAACTTAAATTATGTCCAGTACCAGTACTGGTATTAAATAGACGGCAGCAATAACAGTATACAGACTTTTTTGCTGGTGAATAAAGGAACCATTTTCTTTCTAAAGACTCACCATTCGTCAATATACGAATAAAAATATTTTTAGTCAAGTATCTAGTTTTCGTTTTACCATTCGAATCTGGAAAACTTGTAGAAGTTTCGGAGAACTATTTTTATTTTGGAAAAACTCTGGCCCTTTTCGAATCCAAATATCAAGGACTTCTTCCGGTAAAATGTTGTCACAGTAAGTACCAGGGTCAGGAGACACAGATACATTCTTTAAGCTTGCAGTTATTAATGCACTGTAGCTTGAAGTCGATGGTTCAGCATCTAATGTGTGTTTGTCATTTTCGTCACACGTAACCTCTTTTTCCTGATGACATTCAGAGGTACTTTTGTCTTGCGGTGATGAGAATGAATAATCCGTCGGCTTATTTATTTCTTCAACCGTAAAAAACGAAGTGAGCTTTGGAAGTTTTTCCGTTATTTCTTTTTGAGCTATTACTTTTTTTCTTTTTTGTGAACCACTTAAATATGTTCTTTTCGACATAATGAAATAATGTTTAAACGAACAAATCAAAACTTCTGTTTATCTTACACAATTTTAAATATCAAACAAACAAAATAACGCCACTCACTCCTATCAGACAGAAAGTTTAATGGGGATTTCCCCAACCATAGTCCATAGACAATGTCAACATTTATGTTTGTTTAGACGGTGCAGCCTGACTTTGGAATCGGAGGGACTGCGTGAGTGATCGCTAGATGGTGTACTTAGTAAATTAGGTAGGATGCGTTCGGAAATATTATTAATTAGTACAGTAGGATTAGGCGCAGTCATTGATATAATGGCGTAGTATATGCCTATTACTGATTTGTGAAAAAAGTGTAATACGCCCGACAAAAATGTTTTGAGAATAAGTGTGTGAGAGAAATTGGCGGTCCTTCGGGGCCCTCTGAGAATGGGGGCCCTGGGCACGGGCCCCGTGTGCCCTTATGGTGAAAACGGTACTGGTTAATAGTAACCAGCATACTTGCATCAAACTCAAAATAAAAATTATTTATTTCATAGGCGGAACGACTAAACGAACGCCTTAAGAACGTTTTAAGTTCATTTATGACACACATTCTAACCACTTGAGATCATCGGAGAATTTGACCCTTTTGATGCCCTCACATTCTACCAAGTGTTGTGACAAGTCGTTTGCAATCCAGGCGTCAATCAAAACCCAAGCGAACGCCGGCGTTCGCGCGTTATTTCTATGGGAAAAAGTAAGGTTTAAAATTGTGAAACTATCGCGACTGTAGGTTGGCTGACCGTGAATTTCAAGGTTAGGTTACATTTTCAAAAAGTAAAGTATGTATGAAATGTAAGGGATAGAAATCCATTGGCTGACTGGCCTGTCGGTCTAGTGGTTAGTGGGCCTGCTGTGCCGGAGGTAGTGGATTCGATTCCCGCCCAGGACAAATGTTTGTGTGATAAGCACGATCATGTGTTCTGTGTCTAGGTGTAATTTATCTATATTATGTATATATTTAGAAATATATAATTATGTTTATCAGTTGTCTAGTACTCATAACACAAGCTCTGCTTAACTTGGGACTAGACGGCGTTGTATGATAGTTGTAGAATATTATTATTATAATTATTATATTGGAAACAAAATCTGGTGACACTAACGGGAGAATTGAAGTACCTACCTACCTTAGAAAGGTTTAGGAAGCCCAGTCAAACCATTTCCTTTATCTCTAACACTATCCTGGTTCTACGTAATTTAATATCTTCCACCAACCCTACTTTATTATGTTGATGATAATGTTGATGTCATAAGATGATTTTCTCAACGAAAAAAAAACCCCTACTTTTTTTTCTCTTTTTGTTCTTTTGTATATATTTATAGTTATGTATTGTGTTTTATATAGAGACAGATTAATTTGTTAGCAGTACACGGCAGACTAACCCCTGTATTATTTTAAGTTCTTACGATCCATCCTAAGGTTGTCTGGTAGATATTGCTGTCAGCGATAAGACCTCCATTGTACCCATAGATATAAATTGTGTTACTTATTTGGCGTACAATAAAGATTATTCTATTCTATTGGCCAACATGGGCACTTACAAAACGTAAGAAGCTAGCGCACATTCCGAGCATACAGCAACACTAACAAAATATGGATCACTGTTGTCTGAATCCAATGAATTTTAATTTAATTTAATAGTGCAAAAAAGAACAGCGATGGCTATGATTTCTCGTTGAGCTGGACCCATGTTCTCGTCCGTATGGGGCCCAGCAGGGCCAATGCCCCGCTAACTAGGACCACGGGAAATTTCTGAAGGCGAACCTTGTAGTCCTAATAATAATAATAATTTCTTTATTTGTATTGAATGCAGGTGTTACAAAAATGGTGTTAGATCAGATATATGTATACCCAGTACATTCTGCCGTTTGGCATACAAAAATATAGGTTAACTTACAGATTATAAACACTAGGTACAGAGTTAAAGGTAAGCAAAAATTACAATTCATCACTAATAAAATCGGCAACAGAGTCATCAGAATCAATAACATTTTTCTGTCAGCAACGACGACAAGAGTGTTTTGAATTTTATTAAGGGCTGATCCTTAATACAATTTGCCAATCTGTTAAATATAATAGGTGCCATACCAATAATGTTTTTTTTAAGTAATGCAGTGTTATAACTACCAGTACATAATAAACTCTGATATTTTGATCTCATAGTAGTAGTCGTAGAACGCAAAGGGCAACTGAAGGACACAGGTGTGCTCTAGGAGAGGGAATGGGCCGTAATCCACCACGCGGCCTCCGTGCGGGTTGGTGAATGTCACAGGTCTTAGAATTTTTTGGTTCTAGGACATGCCGGTTTCCTCGCGATGTTTTCCTTCACTGTTTTGAGAGCAGTGGTGATGAAACAAATTACACATAGTAATGCGCCTGGCTGTGTTTGAACCCGCAACCTACAAGTTACAACTCGTAAGTCGGGGCTGTTACCACTCGGCCACCACTGCTTTTCATCCGTGAAGTAAATTAAAGTTAAACCTACTTGTATCCCGAGCATGGCGAGAAGGGGAACAGGGACGGCAGTGGCTCCAGGTCCAGCGGGGGCAGCGAGAAGGACCCCATGTCTTCGGGCGGCCACGCCTCGTCCGAAGACAGCGCCGAGCAAGCGATAGTATCGCCTAAAGCGTTTAGCTCTTCGCCATTTTCTGGACAGCAGTTCTCGTTTTCCTGCTGTAAAGAGAAATTATGTTTTAATAATAATTATTATTATTAAGGCGCGGTTAGTGCAGTGTGTTTTTAAAAAAAATATCATTTAAGTGTACTTAAAATTAGAAATTCATAAATGAGAAGTTTCAGTATCAAAGTTCTGGAGTGGATAATAATTATTCTGCTGCCGCTGCGGCTGCGGAGAAGCTCAAGAGGCGAAAATGTAACAACCTCGTCTGCAGTTATATTTTTGAGCCGTTTGGGGTTGAGACTCTTGGGTCGTAGGGTCACTCGGACCCCGCACTCATGCGCTTTTTAAAGAATTATCCAAACGGCTAGTAGACTCTTCGTGTGACCAAAGCACTGGCTTTTACCTCGGTCAGAAATTAAGCACTGCCTTACAACGTGGTAATGCCGCCAGTCTTCTAGGCACACTTCCAGTCGACAGTGATGCGGAGGAATTTTTTGACTCCATATTTTAGGTAGGAGTTATTGTGTTTATATTAAGTAATTTTAATTAGTTAAGCGTTTTTATTTTTCTAGTTCTATCTATGTTCAAAATAAATAAACGTGTGAAATAATTATTCTGTAAGAGAAATATTACACCTACAATCAGGTTGCAATCTCAACCTTTATATGGCCTAGATTCATTAATAAGCATTTGGTGGTACTAAAGACTGACTGATTTAAACAATTCAACCATTTTCTTATCGAATTTAAATCTTATTCTAAAGCACAACCCGTTAAAAGTTTATTGAGGGCTGGTGCAGTGGTTGAGCGAGTAAACTTAAAAATCTTTCCTAATATCGAGATAATTTTGCATTTACGGCTTCAGATTTAATAATTAACACTCTGAACATTCTTAACACTCATACACACACTCACCCACTCATTCACTCTTTTTTTCTATTATTTTTTTCTTCTCTTTTTTTTTTGTTTTTATTTAAGTATGAAGCTAGAAATCACCATTAGAACTGTAGATGATGGACCAGTATCCTACTTTCACTCGAGCGAAGCCAGAATAATTGTACGCACAGATACATTCTAGGATAAAATAAACAAGAAAAGAAGCTTAGCAACGAGGGGCTTATTTTAATTAAAATCTCTTTCATCATAATTGCGATATGAGGGATTAAAGAGAGAGCCATCGTGAGACTGATTATTAAATTTAAGTTCACCCGATTCCCAGTAAATAGTCTTGTAACATTTTAGCAAAGTTTATCAAAAAAAAGATAAAGAACGACCGCCAACCGTCAAAATTCTTATAAAATATAAATATTTTACTCACGATATTATCTAAACTATAGAAATTTCATGTCACAGCATGTGCTTTCAATCTCCTTCGCCGATTGGTCAAGCCGATTGGCTTGACCAATTTTCATGTTTTTTTTTAAATATATATTTGGTAGGTCTGAGAATACCACCCACCCTCCATTTTTTTCTTTGATAATTTATATAACAAAACAACATTTGACGAGTCAGCTATTTTTTATATAATATTGACGCCCAACATGGGACTAAGCATTCATTTAAAAAAACATTCTCAACTGAAGCTAAGTTTCTCTACCCTCTATGAAATTAAAGAATAAGATAAAATGACTGTGTTCCATACAAAAGAACTCAGAAAATATTATAATTGTTTCTAATTAATCTTGGCGCCCAGCAAAGGAGAGTCCAAAATTTCTAAAAATACACCGCACTGAATTACACTCGAAATTAAGGATAGGTTTGCAAATATCTTGTGGTGAAACTGTTGGCACATCTATTTAGGTTCTTCATTATTTATTTTTTTTGTTATTT
This sequence comes from Mythimna pallens, assembly GCA_961205895.1. Lineage (NCBI taxonomy): Eukaryota > Metazoa > Arthropoda > Insecta > Lepidoptera > Noctuidae > Mythimna > Mythimna pallens. Next base: position 4,530,641 of record OY540845.1, on the reverse strand, counting down.
ATTGCGGTGTATTTTTAGAAATTTTGAAAACTGTACTGCCTATTTGATGTTTGAAGACACATCAAAAAGGCACTTAAAAGCATTTTTAGTTTAATGAGTAGAATAAGTAGATGTACAAGATTATGTATCTTATCTCAATATATTGTTAATTAATAATAGTTGTAAGTGGACGAACTTAAAGTCGAACATCAAACTAAGCTAGCCGTATTGTGAAAAAAGAAAATGGTACCTATAATTAACTGAGCGTATTTTTTGGTAACTAATTATTTCTATTTAGAGAAAAAACCAGACACCTAGAAATCTTCAACATTCACAGCTATTCAGCATCCAAAATGTACTCACAAAAAAAAAAAAACAGAGTCTATTAACACACCTGACAGCACTCCTCCGGGAATTCTCTCAATGAGTTCTCGACACAGGTACACTGTAGAGGATCGCAGCAGAGCCCGTGGTCTGCCGGGCAATACTCGACCAACCCGAACTGCGGGTTGTTGGGCACGTAGCAATCCATCGCCCCGCCTTATTGCGCGCATCTCTATAGCGCAGGGGCGGAGATTTCGCTCATTGTTCGACAATCAAATATTCAGTTTCCGTCGCTTGTAGTCGCGGGTTGGCATGCTGGAATGTTAAAGGTTAGAATTAGGTACAGTTCTAAATGAGGTCTCTAAAAAAAAATAAGGCAAATAATAATAATAATACGCCCTAACTACCGGTGCTTGGACCCTGTCCCGATACCGGAGGACTACTATTTTTTATATTTTTAAAGGTTTTTTTATGTTTTTGTTAAAAAACAATATTTAAAAATGTAATTTATATGTATTTACAATTAATAAAGATAATATAATAATTTATTAAGAAAATTAGGTTACAGGAAGTGGGTAGTTCTATAATATTTTGTTTTCATTATTTAATTAACATAGCATGGTTTCCGAAGACTTCCTGCACTAGGCGAGGCCTGTCCGGCAGGAAGCTTACAAGTTTTTATGAGTTACAAATTATAAGTCGGTATGCGCTTAATAACATGACGAAATACTAATGCAGTATGTCTCTTATTAGACACATTGCCAAAATACTACTAGAGTACTAGCTAAATTTTTAAAATACAAGCTTACGAGGTTTTATACATTAATAAATACTATTAGATGAATATTTATACCCCTCATAGTACGCTTAATTTTTATAAATGTTTATCATGTCCACATTTTGAGGTTTAGTACGAAAAAGTTTATAGGTACCTAAGAAATAAATAAATGGTGGTTGTGGTGGGATAAATGGTGTATTACAGCTTGAAGTACTTACAGCTTATTTATTTTTATTTAATGGCACACCAACAGCATTACATACAGGATTATTGTAAAAATAATATTATAATCTAGACACTGGTATGCATGCTTATTATAGGTATGCACAGCTTACACTACATTAGGTAATAATATTATTATGGTAAAAAAGATTCCAAAAAAATAAATATAACAAATTGAAAAGAACATCACAATTATAAAAATAAAAAGTATATTAAAATAGAAAAATTGATCATTAAAAAAAGAGGATCCATTTTCTTTTATATATATAAGTAATTAGCATAAAAAATGTGTATAATTAACATTTAATTAAAAGGATTGTACAAGCTTATATCTCCCAGACTGCTCTCCTAAACTTGTAGAGTAAAACCATAAATTGGTGTCTAGTAATTTGCAAAAACTATTGTGGGTTTTACACATTCTAAGCAAGGGTGCATTGAGGCCAAGGTTAGTTTTACGGAAAGGAATATGGAGTAATCCGGAGATCTAGAGATGACAACTTGTAAAAAAAAACTAAAAAGATAATTATAGACGACAGCAAGCCAATTACAAATCCGAGAAAGAAAGACAGGAGCTATGCACTCGATATAGATCCATCCCTTTAACAGTTCAGTTTAGGTCGTCAAGAGCTTGTTAAGAGTTAACTTATATTATGATAATAAATAGATTAACAATTAGTTAACTGAAACTCTTTAGTTAAAATACAGCAAAATTAGCAATATTAAAAACATTACAAAAAAAATAGGGAAACAATTAGAAGGCTACTAAAAGAAACCTGAGGCTTAAGCGCCTTCTGGCTGATGTCACACTAGTCATATAGAAATTTCAAGATGTCAGCAACTGTAGGGGCCCAGCAGGGTCGAAGTCTACTAGGGCTAAGGGTCTGATTCTAAATTAAGACTCGGCCCCAGTACTTACGAAAGGCAACGAAGGAACCGGATTGGGTTTTTAGTCAGTAAAAGTCGGACTCTATCTCCCGCCCCGCCCAAAAGCGGGGGATGTCATAAGATGATTTTCCCACCGAAAAGAAACGTCATACATAGGTATATTATGATAAACATTACAATTCAAAAGTATTATAGAAAGAAAGAAAGAAAAAACGTTTATTCGTACCTCACACATACAGTAAAATTAAAAAACAGTAGAATACATGGGGATTAAAATAGAGTAAAATTAAGTACTTATAAAAAAAATAACTGTCTGATCTGTGCAAGGTCAAAAAGGCGCCTAATTCAGCATATGCTGCGATATTTAAAACGATAAATAACGCAATTTATCGTTTTAAATATAATTATATCAAAAGTATTAAGTTGATTAGGTTAGGTTAAAATGCCTTGAAACATTGTGATAAATTTTGTGTGATTTTAGTCCTGACTTTTTAAATAAAACTAGCTTCTGCCAGTGGCTTCGCCCGCGTGCTAGAGATTTCTTCATACAAATTTCGAACCCCCGTTTCTTCCCCTTAAGGGGTGAATCTTGAAATTCTCTCTTAGTGTTCACCTACCTCATAAAAGGAAACCTTGTGCAAAATTTTACGCTCCTAGGCCCCGTAGTTTCGGCTGTACGTTTATATGTCAGTTTGTTTCTCCTTTTATATATATAATAGATAAATAAATAATTAAGCACAGGATTACAAATTACTGTTAAATTACAGGAAGTCGCCATTAAGCTTTTCCTTAAACGATCTAGAGAAAAAAAACCTAGGTGTAACTGGCCGACGGCGTTTTGCCGCCGAGCAGCGGAAGACGACAAAAAACAAGGTGTAATATAAGTACAATTCTACTTCTTATCCTATATATTTCTGTTGATCGTCATCATTGCCATTTCGGCCGAAAGATGTCCACTGTTGGACATTGGCCTCTCCCGAGTCTCGCATCCGTCGGATTACTGCGACCCTCACCAGGTCATCAGTGCACTTTGTGGGAGGGCTTCCAACGCTGCGTCTTGCGGTACGCGGTCGCCACTCCAGAACCTTTCGGCCCCAACGACCAACCGTACCCTGCCCCCTGCCACTAGTTTGGCGATTCCTCGGGTAGAAGAGGATAAATAAATCAACACTAATATTATAAATAGGTAAAGTTTGTTTTTTTTTTGTTTGTAGTATCTCTGAATAAATAAAATCTCTGAAAGTAGGTACTGGTCCGATTGCTAAAATTTTTTCACCAATAGAAAACTGCTTTATTCTTGAGTGACATTAGGCTATATTTTATGTGTGCGGGCGAAGCTGCGGGCAATAGCTAGTTGAAGATAAAATAAAAAGTCAAATACCAAACAATTTGCACCATTCACCATGTAGCAAAACTGTTTTTGAGAAAAAAGGGGATTCGGTAGCCAATTTCCAATAAGACATTAGCTGCATTTTCATTTTTTCCTTGAAATGCCTAAAGCTTTTGGTTTTCTATTGGTGAACTGAACTGGCTTACACAGCTGTATTTACTGTATTGGTTTCGTAAGGATGATCTTATGAAACGAGATCATCAACAGGCAGATATTGCAGTTTTTTAAATTATTATTATGGGTTAGTATATCTCAGAACCCTGGGATCCTGGACCTTTGGAAGGCGAACGAGGAGTCGAAACCAACTCGCAGATGCCGCTTAGATGCTTTTAATGGAACGTGGTACTAACCGGCGATTATGCCTGTACGTGCTATGCTATTGAACCCATGGGCAAACTCCGGTCGGTAGGAAACTATTACATACAATGCATTCATCATCATCATTTCAGCCGATGGACGTCCACTGCTGGACATAGGCCTCCCCCAAATGTCGCCACAATGAACGGTCCTGTGAGTCTCGTAACCTTCGCCAGGTCATCGGTCCACCTTGTAGGGGGCATTCCAACACTGCGTCTTCCGGTACGTGGTCGCCACTCCAGAACCGATACAATGCATTAAGATGGTGCAGTGCCATAACTAGAACAGTGTCAGCGGTGCTCAGACACAGGGTGGAATGGCGTAGAAATTCTAGCCAACAAGGGTCAAGTCGTGGATATTGTATGCTTGGTAGTTATTAACTTACATATTTATAATACCTGTTATGTACATAGGTTGTAGGAGCGCCCTTATTTCGCGTATTTTTTATATCTAATCATTTATTTTTATTTTTCATGCCGAATAAGATTAAAACTTAGATTAAGTTATAGATGGTCACACGGAGCATTTAAACGCTAGTTACTTACTGATCAGATCAGATCAGAGCAGGTTACCTACTGATCTACCTCCCTAGCCAAATTACGACCGTTTCGTTTCGATTCTCTTGAGTCGAACGCCTCGAGTAGGCCACGCCTCCGATTCTTTTGTTCTGACCATGTGACTGAGCGTTGAAATGACGTCAGAACAAAGGAATCGGAGGCGTGGCCTACTCGAGGCATTCGACGCAAGAAAATCGAAACGAAACGGTCGTAACTTGGCTAGGGGGGCTGATACTGGCATTCTGCTTAACACAAAGAAACTAGATAGACGATATGTTATGTAGAGCATTGTATTTGGGGTATTTTATGAAGCTTAACACACGGGAGCAGTACAGGTAGGTATCATGCTTAAAACACCTTCATAGGAGTTCGTCACGACCGTATCGGATTACTTACTCTTTAATCTTTCTTACCACAAGATTGCTACCGTAACCGAAACTTCTCCGAAGTCTAAATGTGAAAAACCTCATTCTTTGGTTTATCCTTTAATAACTCTAAATTAGGAATGTTATAGATATGAAATGTCATATAGGAATAATATACCGGTTTCGGATACAGATATGAATTTATTTGGATATTTGAATAATAAAAGTAAAATACAAATCTAATATCTTCTATCTATAAATATAATAAATCTGTAGAAGTTTTTTAGCTGTGCGCGCATCACGTAAACTGTACGAAATCGATGTAGATAACTTTTATACAATAAAATTGTGTGTAACTTGATATACTTATTACTTAGGCTTTGTTTCATCGCTATCGGTTGACTATATCGAAAGATATACTAGGTACATTCATTGACTATTAGGCCGTATGTAATTCGTCGGGTCAGCTAGCAATAGGTAACTAGGTATTATCAATTGTTTGGGCGGGTAAAACGAACAAAAACCTATCATAATTATGTTATTTAACCTCCGCTTTTATCCGCTTATATCCCATTTATATTGATTTCGGTTACGACTATTCTTTATTTCGGATATCAATAGAAAGAAAGAAAGAAAACAAGTTTATTTAGAACACATATCCGGTAGTTTCGTTTACGGAGTACCATAACATCCCTGCTCTACATAATCAACGTTTCATTTTTCTAAAGCGCGTACTTATTACTAGAAGAAGACGAAGAAAGAAAGAAAGAAAAACTTTTATTCGCGCGAAATGACGCAATCTTAAAACTAGCAAACACACATTATCAATTAATAGGGAAGATATGCGTCACATCCGCGCAAAACGGCCGAACGCTCAGCATAAAGCTGTGGCCTCACGCATTATGCGATGAGCTCACAGCGCTAGTTTTCAGAATAGTACTTACTTTATCAGAATTATTGCCGAACACAGTCCTGTCCGTGTTGATTGACCAATCCCAGTTAATATTATTATAACTCAGCTGCAAGCTAATTCGCCAAATTATTGGATGACAAACAATGTTCCAAAATAGAAACGTTGTCAATCGTTGACTACTGGCAGGCGGTCGCCTTCTTCTGCAAAGTAGTAATGCTAGCGAAGGAGGCGACCGCACGCGCGAGCTGAGAACTGCCCTCACGCCCCAGCCGCCGGGATCCCGACCCCGATTTCCAGCCACCATAGGCGTGGTCTGGCGGACCGCGAGCAATGGGTGTCTCGCCGTCCGGCTGTACGGTAACCATCCGGACCGAGCCCGAGTCGTCAACGGCGCGTAGTGTTCCACGCACGCCTCAAGGAGATGTCAGCAATACCGTAGGGGCCCAGCAGGGTCGAAGCCTACTGGGGCTATGGGTAAACCCGTGGCCCTGGAACGCAAGGCAAAGAAGGATCATAGAAGTGGGTCTCAATCGCTCTGAAACTCATGCGCGCTCTCGCGCTCATACTCTCGGCTGAATAATTTTTGTGTTTAGGGGATGTTTGGTCACTACAATTAATCTGACTACTGAAATACAACTTGGTAATAGTTACCTCAATAACATATTTAAAAATCAGACATGTAAAAATAAGTAAAGTTCATTTTTTTTTTTGAGCTTTAATGTGTCTGACAGAAGTTTTGATCCATAGAAAGTGTCTGACACTTGTGATACTACTTTAGAATAATATTCTACAAAACAACTATAAAAATTAGCCATAGAAAAAGTTAAGTAACTCGTTATTTTTAGTTACCTTTCTCACCTCGTACTTGCCAAAGTTCCCCAAGGGGGAGCTTCACAAGTACACAGGTATTCAAAACACATGAGACGCTATGGAGCACCTAAGGTTTCATCCATGTGAAAATAAGTTATGTCTTACAGCTGTGTGGGATCTTGGTGTATAGGTACCTACTCGTAAATAAGAATTTTCGTTCTTAACTCTTTTACGATGTTACCCCGACTCACCGTACTACTATGACGTAGTTATACGTACGTATACCGTGTTTACGTCATAGAATTGTGAGGTAATTTGTACTTTCATGCCTGACGATAATTTTAAGCCAACGAATTTTATGTAGACCGTATCGAATGTACCTATTTATAATATTATTCGCTATGTGGCAAGTAAGGAATTAGCCCCGTAATCCTGTCTAGCACCTGAGTAAGCGGATTGGAAAGCAAATGAATGCAGAATAGCGTTATTGTGATCGATACTACTGAATATGCACCATGAGTTCGCCCGCTTGTTATGTTTCAATATTCTGATGTAGACCGTAACTTATAATGATGCGCTAAGATGAAGGATAAACGCATTATTATGACTTTTCTTTCTGTTTCTACAACTATAAATAAAAGGAGAAACTGACTGACTGACATATCCACGCACAGCTGAAACTACTGAGACTGGGAGCATAAAATTTGACACAAGTTTTCTTTTTATGACGTAGGCGAGCACTAAGAGAGAATTTTCCAAACTTCGTTCCTTAAGGGGATATAACGGGAGTCCAATGTTTGTATGGAGAAACCAATCTACTTTCACGCGAGTGAAGCCGCTGGCAGAAACTAGTCCTTATAAGTATATTATAAAACAAACTCCCACGTGTCGGTCTGTATAAACGCGGTAAACTCACAACTACAGAACGAATTTTCACGCCGTTTTTAGCAATAGACTGAGTGATTCATAAGGAAGGTTTAAAAGGCTCCTTCTCCACTCGCCTATCATCATCATCGAGCATGGTTTAAAAGCTTGTTGCTTCATCTAACGCAATGCAACGCGAAGTTTGATGGCAATAAAGAAAGATAACATTCGGTAATTCCGTGATTCAGTCCCATTTTTCACAAAACTTGTTTAAATCCTTAAAAGTTTTTTAGAAAAATTGTCGTCATTCAGAATCTCAATTAAATTTGCAAGGCTTCTATTGATGTACTTTTTTATATTTTTAATATATTAAAAATATAAAATATATACCTGCATTATGGAGGGCCAAAGATCACGTAAAATAGCAGATTTTCAAAGGTCTCTTTACTAGATTAATCAAGACCCTTTATCTCGAGAACGCGTGATCTAGTTGAAATTAAAGTCTGTACTCAGGTCTGCGGTCCCTTGAAGCTGTGAAAAAATAATTCGACACTTTTAAGGGAATCAAAATTCATAGGGTACTTCCCGTTGACATAGATTCTTGAAACTTGGCATGAAGCAAGGTCTCATAGCACATTAAGTATATGAAAAAAACCTAAAAACTATAAATTTGTAGTTACGTCGCAAAAAATATTTTTTTTGCGATTCGGAAAAATCTTCGTAACTCAATTCGGGAATTGAACTGTTTCCATAGGTTTTGACATATGCTGGATTAGGACAGAATACTTTTTATCATTGCATTTTTTTGTACTATTTATCACTGTGGAATTACCACCTATGTTACTTAGGAATAAATTTCTATTTTCTCGCGGAGAATCTGCTAAGAGGAAAGCTGTAACTGGGTGAACCATTTCCTTAACCATAAATTACACCATCGGTCCACCTTGTGGGAGGCCTTCCAACGCTGCGTCTTCCGGTACGCGGTCGTGGCGAGAGCCGCGGGAATTCGATGGATGCGAGACGCACAAGACCGTTCATTGTGGCAAAACTTGGGGGAGGCCTATATACAACAGTGGACGTCTTCCGGCTAACATGATCATAATTTACATTGGCGGCATCTGAATATTTATAAAACTCCTCAGCCAGATGGTTGTGCGGCGACGGTTTTTCGCGCTAAGTCTTGGTTCAAGTATGGTCCGGAGAAAGAATGAATGGAATGCGGTCGCCTCCATCCGCGAAGCAGTAATACTAGCGAAGGAGATGGCCGTACTGGAACGGACATCTTCAAGACCCAGCCCCTGCCACAGGAGACGCACTGGGCGTCGGGAGTCGCAGGGCGATCCCCGGCCACCGTAAGGGCCAGCTTGTGGAAGACAAGCGTGCCGTCCGGCCCTCCGGTAAGGACCTAGCCCGATTCCAAGTTCTAAATTCCGAGTTCTAAGCGGGCCTCAAAGATATTTCAGCATAACCGTAGGTGCCATAAAGCCTGTTAGGACCACGGAATTTCTAAAAAGGAAGCAAAGAGCAAGTGACAGTCTGACACGCCCTCTGGCTCCGACCTAAAGCGCGAGAAGTCATTTTTGATGATTTCCAACTTTTAATGAATACTTAGTCAATTGGTGGTACTCAGATTGTAATATTGGAAATTGAAAAATTTGGTGTACAGTATGTTTTTAAAGAAGTAAAGACAAGAGTACTGCAATGCAAACGCTTTGGATCGCCTAAAGAGAAGGAGTGGTCTAATTGTTTCTAATACCCATGTTACTATTTATTCATGTTCACCATATGTTTGCGAACAAACTCACGATAAAGAAATACTAAATGTCAAGCTATTCCGAGATTTTTATCTATTTTTAAATATGTACAAAACTTTTTAATACTATTGGTTTATTCACCCTAAACTGGGCTGTGTAAACCTACCTTCACTTTTGAGAGTCCGAAGAAGAAGCTTGCGCAATTTCATGAGACTGCTTATAAGAATCCAATTTATTTATATTTTCTGTACCAATACTCAAACTTTAAGGAAAAACGAAATACTTTTGTAGAATATTTATTTTCTGAATAATGTTTGCTGTGTACGTGCTACAACCTGTCAATATTAATTAAATTACCTATTCGCACTAAACAACCGCTAACAACAACATATTCCTTCGGGAAACAAAAATACACACCTTTTAAAAAGGAATATCCAAGGAAATTCACTGAAAAGGCACTAATAACACGCAAATATATTGGAACACATCACAAATCACTGTTTCACACAAAACCTCCTTTCACTAATTAAATTAAACTTAGCGGTCGAAGCAAGCGGCATGGCAACACCGAGAGCGATCAAAAAAAAATTAAAAAATATTGATACAATTTCGGACAGAGGACGATCCCTTACACCACGTTGATGGTGACTAAACTATCTTTCAAGTGTGCTAAGTGCACTCCCGCCCCTACCGTAATTGGCTGTTTGTATCCAACCCCTCGTCTGAAAAAAAAACATGACATATTGTGCGCGGGAAAGTGGCTGTCAACGTATCGGGTTAACATGGCCGGCCGTGCGGAAGCTTTGTCTCTGTGAGCTGTGCGGTGAGAATCGTTTAGCGGTGCGATGATGTTTAGATAAGTAATGAGGTAATTAAGTCCATTAACATTATTAATTTGTAGTTCTTCACTTTGAGAGCCTTAGTTTTGCATGCTTTTAGGTTTATAGCAACTGTAGACATGGTAACTATGTACTTACATATTACATTTTCTTTCTTTTCTTCTTTCTTTCTTCTTTATTGAGTATCGGCTGGTCAATCTTTAAGAAAGTTCCAGATAAATTCTTTACTTACGGTAGTTTTCATTTTTTAACCTCGCGTTTATCCCGCCTGTATCGCACATCCACGACCAAATACTCCATCTAGTCAGCTCTTCTATCACCTATGGGGATCGAAGAGCTAAATGAGATGAAGTACCCAGTCGCAAACACACGAGCCTGGGTCCCTGGCGAATAGGACACGAAAACACTCGTCCAATCAGAGGGTTAAAGAAAATACACTACATTTTTTGCAGTTTAACGCTTAGGTGCCGTATTCAACCACCGTGTGTGATGTTTAAGACAATAATTCCATCTAGTCATGTCTGCATTTTTTTTCAAGTGTAGAAAATTTTGTTTTTGTCTGCGCAAGACCAACTTTCTGAATTGGTTGATATTTTTAATGGTTTTGGTTTGTTCGACGGTTATGGTTTGATATTGAGTTTGGTTTAAATGATACGATTTTAGTTTGGTTATGGTTTTATGGTTTAAGCAACTAAATCTACTATATAAAAATAAGTCGGGTTTTCCTTCCTGACGCTATAACTCCATAACGCACGAACCGATTTCCACGGTTTTGCATTCGTTGGAAAGGTCTCGGGCTCCGTGTGGTTTATAGCAAAGAAAAGAGTAGGGTAGAGTAGGGTAGAGTAGGGTAGAGTAGGGTAGAGTAGGGTAGAGTAGGGTATTTTTTTTTTTTACTAAATCCCTCTTTTGGGCAGAACAACGTCTGCCGGGACCGCTAGTATATGTATATATGTAAGACAGCTAAGTTGATTTAATCTAAAAGATGGTTTGAATGGTTTTTAGTATGGTTTGAGTTACGCGGTCGACAATTACTTTTGCTAGTTTTATAAAAATGCATGAAAGCAAAAGTGCTTAGCTGTTCGGTTGTATTGCTCCGAACACACAGCATAGGCGAACATCGACGACCTACCATAGTTTTCAAAAACAAATACATGTCTGAGAACATAGAACAAAATAGTTTTTATTCCAGTTACAACATCATTATTATCTATACTTTATTTTACCATAAGCTACCCTATATATAACCTCCAAAATCGTTATTGACATATCCATCCTTTATCATTACGAACATGATACAAATATCAATACCGATTAGCGCGCTCGGCCACGCTGGGCCACCCAGGTAGCTGTCACGTGGGCTCACATGGCCCATCCGGAGCCAACCTGTCTCGCACGCCATTGTTTCAAATTGATTGAACTTCACTTATTTGCAGGTAGATTGAGGGCTTGAGGGTCCTATGGCGTGGGATCATTTGGTAGACCTCTGACAGGAAGAATTATTTTGTGTGTGAGCTATACATAATACTTGTTGGACTAAAAGGTTATTCTAAGAGTTTACATATTGGTCAAATATGTGCGCTAGCTATAGCTATTTTGCTATTTATAGTTACTTATATTGCGGAACATACTCAGAGCGAGCAAGCGGCGATAAGTCCTTTTTGGGGAGTGGTTACACAGGCGTCCCTATTCTCTGCCTGACGCAGGTCCTCACCAGCCACAACTGTTTCGAGAGGTTCCTGTTCCGAGGCGACTCCCAGCCACCGTAGGCGTTGGCCTGCAGATGGTGAGTAATAGGAGCTCACCATTCGATAACAATCATTTGCGGGTCAAAGGCACATCGTGTTATGCGCCTCAGAGATGTCAAAATTTGACGGGGTCCGTTAGGACCGATGCTTGCTAGGTCTGCGATATTGTTCAAAAGAGTTACCGCAGCTCTGGCTAACAAATGGCAACCAAAGGAATACAGGTTGTAGTTAGTAAAAGTGTCACACTCCCTCTAGCTCAACTCAGAGCTGGCGAAGTTATTTGACGATGTCCCACCTAAAAAAAAACAATCCACAATCACTGCATCTGATCTGATTCCGAGATAAATATCTATCTGAAGTAGCCTTTGTACAAACCCCTTGTTCGGTTTTGGATCCAGAACATTTCCCTTTCGGGCATGGAATTAAAATCTGATGCTGTGTGGAATCAATCTTGGCGATAGTGTTGCCATTTATCATTAACAAAATAAGTACTGTTTTCTGTATGAGATTACCCTTCACAAGTATTTACACTAAGAGTTTTGCCTCTTATAGTTTAGATTTAGACTTTGCTTTCATTTCTGAATTGACTGGCCTGTTGGTCTAGTGGTTAGTGGCCCTGACTGCTATGCCGGAGGTCGTGGGTTCGATTCTCACCCAGGACAAATGTTTGTGTGATGAGCACGATCATTTGTTCTGTGTCCCAGCGTAATTTATATATATATGTATGTATTTAGAAATATATAAGTATGGTTATCCGTTGCCTAGTACCCATAACACAAGCTCTGTTTAGCTTGGGACTAGACGGCGTTGTGTGATAGTTGTAAAACAAAAAAAAATAAAAAATAAAACTGCCCTGGACACAAATTTTCCTTTGTCATGTATAATATGACTGTCGCGGTTAAAAGGTTAATGCCTTAGGCATTTCCTACCAGTCAAACGCGTTAGAGGCGATTGAGAGGCGAGCCAAGAAGATCATCGGCATTGATGCAGTCGTCGAATCGAAACTTCAGTCTTGAGCAACGACATCGAGTTGCTAGCCTGTTGGTTTTCTATCGTTTACATTTCGGGGAGTGTGCACTGGAATTGCACAGTTTGATTCCGCCAAGCCCGTTCCATCATCGTACCACTAGACGTACTGCGTTGCGCCACCGGAACATGGTGAACATCCCATCTATACGTATAAAACGTTTTGAGAACACATTTATTGTACGTACAGTAAGGAGTGGAATTCCCTACCTGAGTCTGTGTTTCCAAAAAACTACAACCCAGGAGTCTTTAAGTCAAAAGTGAATAGGTTACTTCTAGGCAAGCGTGCTTCATCGTAGATCACATCATCGCTTATCATCAGGTGAGATCGTGGTCAAACGCGAGCCTATCAACAATAAAAAAAAAACTTTTCTGCGCGAACATAATTATAATAAGACAGAAAGATGGTGACATTTTACTAATTTTATAGACTTACCACATTCCTGCCCAAATTCAAAGAAGCCTCACAGCAACGGATGCAGTAGGTGTCAACAAAAAATGGCGCATATTTTTGGCGCGCGAAACGTCCAGGGAAAGTCACACCGTGAGAGCTTGGAACAGGTTGTGCCTGACTGTGGGCATGCGGCCCAGTGAACAGCGTTGCCGAGCTGCCGATCGACGAGGTGGTCCGGCCCACACAGGGAGTCTAAAACTTGAAGTGCTAACGTTCTGGAGGCAGAATTTTAAGGAATCACAATTTTATTTAAGGTATTGAATAAACTCAAAAATTACTGGACTGATTTTAATAATTCTTTCACCAGTAGAATGCTATTTCATTTCACAGAGTAACAGGCATACATTTTCACGCGAGCAAAGCCGCTGGCAGAAGCCAATATTGTTCTTGATAGAAAACAATAAACACGAAATAATTCCCATACAAAGTATTTTTAACATAACAGTAAACAAAACGCTAACAAATCGTTCTTTTTACAAGGTTTTATTCAGCTCGCTATGTTTAATTATTTTCCCTTTGTTATCCTTATTTAATTTTACCATTATATCAAAGGTTTTTCTTTCAAAGAAACAAAGAAACTTTGTTAAGCTTTGGAAGACCTTTATGTTATATTATTGTTAAATATTTTCTTGGTCCTTTTAGCTATGTCAGGGGTTTTGTGTGAAACTGTAAATTCCTGTTTGATCGCCAACTTTATACTATGTAATTTATTAGAAAAGGCCCAGTCGATGGACGCGTAGCTTCCTAGACGCGTCGTGTCGTTGCAGTTTCGTCGACATAGTTTTGTATGCAAGCTGTGAGCAGGCGTGATGTAAGCATACAATGACCAATACGCGTCTATGAAGCTACGCGTTTGCGTCAGGTATTTTTTTTATCCTGGTTGTGTAACTCCCAGCAAATACTGAAATAGTAACCCTTAATTTCTGTTTGGGCAATATTGTTGATGACTAAATTCTGTCAGAAGCTTCGCTAACGTAAAGATGCAAATAAAAATTTCTTACTATTTTATAATACTAACAATAGTAACGACGTCAAAGGATAAATAACAAACTTCGGTAATCGAACCCAGAACCTCCACATTAAAAATCCATTTATTTTCTAATGCAGGTAGACGTAAACATTACTATAATACACCTACCCTCTAACGACCATTTTTTAACGCCGTCTAAGTAAAATCTTTATTTTTTATTTTTCGCAGCAACCTTACAGTATTTCGTTTATTTAATACTTGTATGTGCAGGTACACAAGAGGTACCAAATTTACTTATACAGTACGCTTGGCTACATATATTGGTTAGCAGTACACCCGCGGTTCTGATATCAGGATGGCGGGTCCACCTAATTTTTAAAATATCATTCTACGGGTATAGGAACACAGATTTTCAAGAGAGGTACGTAAAGGTACACAGAAAGTACCAAATAACTGTAATAAATTTAGACAAATCTGGAAATTACACCCGCTATTCACACAATATATCGAACTGATCTGATGATGAAGTCTGAAATTAGGCACCGAAACTCTGTAATAAATTAATTTAATCTAACCTTGTTTGGTATTATTAGAATTGTCATGAGATACACTATGGCTATAAGGTATTTAAGTATGGCTGAGAGGTACTTTTTTGTGGTGGTACTATAACTAAAAAGTGTAAAATATTATACAAAAGAATAGCCCTACAGATTTTTCTTCCTCCTGTAACATTTTATGAAAATTTCTTACGAGGTGTTCACTACCTATCGAGTGACGATATTAGAATAAAATACATTAACAATTTTAGAATGAGTCACTAATCGTCGGATATTTTTTAAAACGTTGTCTCACACTAGGACAGGGACCGCGGTTCCTACTTCCACCTATAAAAATAGTAAAATTTTTTGAGTACTATTTTGGGACCACAAATAAAATAAATACAGTTTTTTTTAATAACTGTACTTCAAAACCTTTTTCCCTGTGGTTCCGAAGTTCTACAAAAAAAAAATATTATAGCCAGTCTTTCGGTATTTTACAGGATGCATTTTGGAGAGTGTGCGCGGGAATTGCATGACTTGATGCCACCATCTCATTTCTACCATCGGACAACCCGACGAACGGCGAGTATCCACCCTTACGTTGTTGAAACCTCTAAGGTCCGGACGAAGCATTTCGCCTCATCGTTTATACCGCCAACATCGAGGGACTGGAACCACTTGCCAGCTACGGTCTTCCCGTCCGATTATCATTTTGGTGTCTTCAAGGTTAGAGTGAATAGGCTCTTAATAAACTATTGCGCCTCACCATCAACGACTGCATCGCTACTTACCATCAGTCAAGCACTTGTTTATAAAATTTAAGAAAAAAATTGATTCTATACTATTATAGCTGACCCGACAGACTGTTCTGTCCAAACTTGAGTGCCTTATAATTTATCATTCACTCTCATCACCAATCATGTATGATTAATTGATTATTCTATATCAAATAAGCTTTTGCCAGCGGCTGCGCTCACAGCAGCTGTGGAAGTTGGGACCGCGGTCCCCCGGTCCAAAAAGCCCCAAGACCCGGAAATTTTACTGCTATATCGTGGCTGCACTCACAAACTTGTAAGACACCCAGACCTGGAACAACTATCTGCAGGCCATACAAATATTTGTTCCGTGTGGGGATGGCACCCGCAACATACTTCGCAGTATCCGATCGCTCCACCACTCCGCCAACCGTCCCATCCAAACTAGTTCTGGGCGCGTTTATTGTTGACACCTCTACGGTCCGGAGTAAGCGTTTCGCCTCGTCGTTTATACTGCGTACATCACAGGACTGGAACAATTGATCTGCTGCGGTCTTCCCTTCCGATTATAATTTATTATTTATTTATTTATTTAATGCTTTATGCACACAAAAGTACAGAGGCGGACTTAATGCATGAAGCATTTTCTACTAGTCAACCTTTAGGTGTCTTCAAGGCTATTATAGTGAGGCTCTTAATAAACTATTGCGCTTCACCATCAACCATTGCATTACTGCTCACTAACAGGTGATAGGCTCGCAGTCAAGCACTAGTTTATATATAAAATAAAATAAAATAACATGGAAAGTGTTTGCAGCGTTCGTTTCGTATTGTTACAAACACCATTAAGCTTTTAAAAAGACACCTTAATAAAAATTCAAATCCATCGATCCGGCGCTCACCTGTCGGAAAGTCGATCGTTCGGAACGGGAAGTGTCGGATGTCATGTCCGCTCGTCCGGTTGTCCGGTAACCGGAGAGCGAGGAAGGATGCACTCCCTTTAGCATAACGTCACACCACTGCGTCGATGAGCCTCTGTGAATATATTGAGAATACCATCGTAATTCAAGCACCGAAATTTTACTGAAATACTCTTTAAATCAAATTAAATTAAAAATATTTATTTGTCAGAATATTGTACAATAGATGTTACAATATTGGTTCCAGCCTATTCTGCCATATAAATACAAATATTTGTATAACAATTAAGGCTTATATTATTATTTATTAACCATTAATTAGTAGCTAGTTAGCGTCCGTCTCCATACATTTTATATGGCAAATAGACTTATAAGAGCTACATTAGATCCTGGCCACGTGTAGGGTGCAATCCTAACATAGATATGATGTCAATGCAATGCAAAAGCAAGTGTAATAAATGCAGAAATGCCACTGAGTGCCTAACGGGAAGAATCTAAATAAAAATGCAAGTAGTCCGACTCAAAACACGTCTAATTGAACACTAAAATAAAAATAATTTACATAAATGCATGCAATCGTTGATAAGTCTATGTCAATGCATCTCCGAATGTAGGTCACGTTCAAAGTTCACTTACATGAGCCTACATTCGGCTAATTTAACTAACTTAATAATCAAGTTATTTTTCCATGTACGTACACCGTACACCACGCGACGCCACGCGAAGTCGATCTACGTACAAATCAGGCGTTGTCCACGTGTGCGTTGGTCTAGCTTTACCCTTTTTACGTTCCTAAATTATCTCACACATACTAGCAACTTTTAGATACTTACTAAACAATTTTCCCACGACAACAATCGTCAAAAATTTTCACACAAGTTATCAAGATCGAAATATTATCTTTCTACCAGAAAAACACGATAAAAATCTGGTAAACACAAACTTACTGCTATCCACCCTTAAACTAATTAAATTATTCGCTCTCTAAAATCAAACAACAAACGATCATTGATATACTTACAAGTCCCCAATTACATTGTGCAAGTTTTATTTCAAAGCCATAAGGTTTAAATTCCACTGTGCTTGCTGTAATCAAAATGCGACGAGCTAAACCATGCATGATCAAATAGTGCAAACACATCAATTTAGTATAGTACGCCACCTGTATTTGCCCTTAGGCTCAGTGGCAAGTGTGGCAGCATTGTTGCTGTTCAATCTGACAGGTAACGCACGTATGTTTAGAGGGTAGTTGAGTTTTTGGGAAGGGTAGTTTGAATAAGGGAGATGATGTTTGTTATTTGTTTTATTTTAATAGGTCTTCTTCTGGTTAACGTTGGTTTCTCTCGGATGCTGAATTTTATTGGTAGTTTCGTCACGTGAGTAAACTGTTTTTGATCGATGAATTTCTTGAAGACAAAATATTTTTAAATGATGTGACGCATCAATAAGAATTCTTCATATAATTCCACCTCATATTTGCTAATCCACCTGCTTATGTCTTCCATCTGGCTTTTTCTCACGTCTCTTCTTACTTTGTTCATCTGTAAAAACAATAACAAATACTTAGGTAAGTACTTAAAACTTTAATCTATCAATCAATCTTAACTCCAGCTTCACTGCACTCATAAAAACACATTTGCAAAACCAACAATCCCACAATAACACGAGCAATCAGCCGCTGTAAAACGATACATCTCAATCGGAAACGCAAATAAATGATAAAACTTGTAACTCAATATGTTTTTGCGGATCCACTACCGTTCTTCCATCCATTCTTACGATTGATTTACATTTAATCGGTTGAGGGGACGCGTGGCGCGCGCGTGCCTTGACAGATAATCGGCCATTTTGTTTTTTTTTTTTGGCGCTCACACAAGAATGGCGGTAAAACCGCTTTGAAATATAATTATTGTAATTTTCGACGTAATCTTTTAGCGAGTGTGTTAAAGGATTTGGAAGTAGGGAAATTATATGGTTTAGTGATAGGAAAGTACTATTTAGCTAAGTATATGAACCTACTTAGATCGCGTGTGTCAATACTTTCAAATGGAGAACGGCTAGAAGGGCGCAGGGAATTGAAAGGAGATGTGTTATAAGCACAATTTACTGCTTACAATGAGAAAACTACACATTAACACTTTTTCTATTATCGTTTATGTATTCAAATATGCAATTATTTTTCAAGTGTGCAATTATTAAGCATTTGATATAATCAACATAATTTAACTTAACCAAATTAAAACTAACTTCCAAAATAAAAATAAAACCCCTAAAAAGTACGGCGTCGAAAAACTCCACCGCATCGCTGACGACTGGTAATGCACCCAAAAGACTGGCGGCATTGCCACGCAGAATAGCAATGCGTATCCTTTGTCCGAAGTAAAAGCCAGCCCTTGGGTCACGCGAAGTTTAAACAAGGCTTTTTGAAAGTTCTTTAAATAATTTGTGAGCACTCGGACCCCAGGATCCGAGAGTTTTAACCCAAAATGGCTTGAAAATATAACTACTATTAACTACCAACAAGATTATTATATTTCCGCCTCTTAAGTCTCTATCTCTGCAATCGCTGCGGCAGTACCGTCCCAGCACAACGTACTCTAGGAAGATGAGAGGGCGCAAGAGTATCGACACAAGTAGCGTCCCACACTAAAGGCCTACCCATCTTCAATGGAAATAAAGACACACCGTCCGGTCTGCCATCGTCGCGTGCCAGGCCATGAAGTTCCTATATGGCCGGAACGCCGACGGTGACAAGAGCACGTTGGATGATGTCGTTGATATTCCTGTGCCATGCTATGCGACCCGCACTTCGGCTGCATGACAGACCGTGGTGTCCGAGGCTGTTGACAACTTCGCCACGGTCGTGGCAGCGATGAGGAGAGCAACAAGGAGAGCCAAGACGTAGGGAAGCAGCGAGGCGGAACGTAGTATCGTCGAACAAGGTGCCTATGTTCGACGACGGTAGTGCATGAACCCAGAGACTCGACTCCTACTCCTCCACAGCTAGCGGGCCCGCACGCTCCACAGTAGTCACAGATGTTGCCAACAGGTTTTCTTGAACTACTTTACATAGCGACTCTTCCCACTGTCTTTGGGAAGAAAGGTCGTCGGGCTGTTTGGAATTCGGGCAAGCGAGTCTCCAAGCGTCTATAACCACGGTCAAGCACGGCACATCATAATCAATCAGTGAGGGAGATAGGTTATTCCTGATTAATTTTTCAATGCCGTGAACCGAGCATATAAAAGCTAGTAAACTGATGCTGGTAATTTTACGGACGCCGAGGCCTCCCATACGGATTGGAAGGGTAGATACCCCAAGCTCGATCGCCTATGGCCACATTAAATATTGATGAAAAAGTACTTATGTCGGACAATTTAGTCCATTTTTTCCAAAAGATAAGTATGTTTCCAAAAATGAGAAGCACGCAGGAAATGTGTTAATTTAGGGCCGAAACAGCAGAAACGAATTAAGGTAATGGCTGAATGTATTTCGAGCAATCTTTCCGAAACCTCATTAAAATTTTAATTTTTTTTCCTCAACAAAATTGTTATCGTTTATCTACATTTAATATGTATGTACCTATTTAGAAATATATAATATGTAGGTATGTTTATCAGTTGTCAATAGTATTGGGCAATATGAAATATAACTACTGATCTTCATGTAGTTTGATTACTGTAGTTAAATTGCATGTAATCATACCTACATAACTACTTTTAATCGTAATTAGATTACCAAATTATAGTTAACTAGGCCCTCCACTGGTTGTACTCGCACCACAGCTCTGCTTAGTTTGGGACTAGATAGCGTTGTATGATAAATGTAAAAAAAAATCTTATCAACCTTTAGTATATAACAAGTGATAAGTAATGATCTACTGGGTAAATTAAGTTAATTCATTTTCAAAACTACAATCTCAAAGAGCTGGAAATCACAAATCAAAGCTCTTATATCAATTGTCGTAAAATCAAAATATTTGCGAAAAGACCTTTTACAGGCCAAAGTCAAAAGCAGCTAATGCACACAACATAGTCGTCTTGCTCTAAAACGCTAATGTAAAAATCTCGTGTCAAACTAGCTAGAACTCCACTGCGCACACGTGTGCCACACATGCCGCGATCTGGGCGCGTCGGTCTCCATACATTTTATATGGAAACTAGACTGTTACGCACAGCCGAAACTACCGGGACAAGGAGCGTAGAATTTTGCACAAGATTTCCTTTCATGACGTAGTTATGACGTAGTACGTAGCACTAAGAAAAGATTTTCCAAGATAGAGTTTGTATGGACAAACCCAGTTTTATGTGGGCGAAGCCTGGTTCTGCGCGCTAGTATACTATATTGTGTGTATTTCAAGTTCCAAATTCAAGTTAGGTTTTTTTTCCGGTATGTTTTTAATGAGTTAGTAGGTATAACCTCGTTAAAAAATAAAAGGCCCATTTTGACATTTGAGAAAAACCCTAGAATGTAACTTGGAACGAAACTAAAAGAAACAATAAAATAATAATTAGGGGTCTGGTGTAGTAGTAGCTAATTTAGCTATTTTAGTAGTAGGTAGCTACACCGGATAAGCCGCTAGGTAGTCAAAATACAATGTCAAAAAGTGTCTTTTTTTTTTGGCAACTTTATTATCTTTAGACTCCTTTTGAAATAAAATATTAAGTAGATACAATAAATATCTTTTTTATTTTCTTTTGAAATCGAATATAGAAGTCAGCGAAGCTTCGAAAGCTTTCAACAATACCGACAATACATTAACGGTATACGAGCCTTTTTAATTTGCCTCGCAACTGCAGAAGCCTTACGAGCAGCCATATAACTGATATCGACTCAGCTGCTCCCGCTTTTCCAAACTTTACCGGTTAGCTTTCTTTCATTCCACGCTTTTATTATTTTTTTTTTTTTCTAAAAAAACTTTGCGTGCCTAAGAAAATAAATTCTAAAGCATATTGTTTGTGGTACGCGAAGTTAGGACGGCTATGGAATTATTTTATAAATTGAAAAACTTATTTATTAAGCGTTGGTTTTTTTTTTGCAGGTGATATACCTACTTTCATACATGTAGGGTTTCTTGTTTTGATTAGCTAACCCAAGAAGGTGACTTTATTTTTGGAGAAAAATATTTTTGTAAGAGCAGCTACTGAACTCACAGTTTATTGTTTTCTTCAGTGCTGCGTGCTGCACGTGAGTGCAGGTATTTTAGTTTCCGGTTAGGGTTACCAGATGAAAAAAAAAATCCGTGGAAAAGGCCTGATTTCCATTGAAAAATTCTGTAGGTAACAAGACTTATCTATGTGAGGGTAGATTTATATTTGTAACACTAGAGTGAACAGTCCATGCATAAGTCTTGTTATAGTCGATTTTAGTTTGTATCATTTCGAATCATTCGATGTTACTTGCACTTAATTATTGTTTTAATTCTATGATTCCCTTCTGAGGTACAATCCTGAGACTTTCACAGTTTGATAATTTTCTCTCAAACGTAGGTAGTTATTTCACTTTTCTCGCTCACGCGTTGCACATCGAACTCAAAGCAGCGGCAAAGCCGGTAGCAGCGGCGGCACGCACATCAGCATGTTTGTAAAAGACATATTATTATTATTATTATATTATTACTTTTCTGATACAGTTACTTTGTTTAGCATTAAAAAGCGGCTGTAACACATTCTAGTGTTTTTGTCGTATTTGGCAGAAAATGTATAAAATCAGCCTTCTCGGCAAGCTTCGCTGAGGTAATCAATAAGTAAGTACCTACTAGTACAAAAAAAAAAATCTTCATTTTACAGACATCGCAACAATTTTCGAATGATTCCATAAATTGATCTGTTACGTAGACAAATTCTTTTTGGGGTGGGAAATCATCAAATGACGTCTCTCGCTCAGAGGTGGTGCGAGAGGGTGTGTCACACTTTTACTAACTAAAGAATAATATATGACCGTTTTGATTTTATGATAAATTTATTTATCATAAAAACAAAACACTCTCAATCAAGACATGTAAGTATTAATGATATAATGACTATTATGCATAAATAATAGTGGCTATTTGACATTTTTTTAATTTTTATTCTGACATTTTTTATTTTACCTGTCATTTTTTATTAATTTATTATTACATTTTAATGATTGTTTGACTAAAAAGTCAAAATGACGGAATAAACTAAAAAAATTAGTTTATTCTGTAATTTTTTTTATTAATTTGTTTCACTGATATAACCTTTTGTAATTTTAAAATTATTATAAACTTTATAAATTTTATACACCTTATGGGTGAAACATGTACGGACAAAAATTTTGTAACATCCTGCATGCTAAAGGGAGTGGTCCAGATACGGCCAGAGGTTGACATTGCCGTGGACAGGATTATTATTTATACTAAACATCTTAATCATTACTAGAAATAATTATTAAAATAATATCACGTTAGTTAAAGTTCGGAAAAATAACATTAAACAATAAGTATATTCATTAATTCAGTGTTTCCTTGGTTCCTGCAACCATTTTGAACTTTTTTTCAATTATTTCTTGACCATGGATACAAAGTCCTTCAGGCGAAATAATATAAATAAAGACTGCATAGAATTTTCAATTTAATAATCGACCAGAACATCTTTTTAAATATTTTTTTTTATATCAGTATCAGCATTTGGTCCATTGATAAATATGCATACGACATATTTTGCTTACATTATTGAAAAAAATATTAATTGCGTCGTTTAAAATATTCGGGTGTTTTTGCCAGGATTTCGGGATTTAAATAAAATACTACAGATGTTAACGTTGAATGATGATGAATAAATAAGCTAATACTTAGAAGTCACATAAATAATGTTTTTAGACGTTGTTTTAATTTTAAACAACTGCCATTTTGACGTTAGCAATATAAGAATTAAAATTATATACTTACCTCAATTCCCCCAACTTTTAGATAAACCTGTAATAGCTGTAACAGGTTTATTATTTCATAAACTATGAATTGAAGTTGTCTTATTATATGTACACTGGTGGCAAATTTTGTATGAATGGTGGTCCATACCCTTTGTATGTACGGATTTGACTGGGGTTGGAAGTTTGTATGGAGAAACCGACTTTCACGCGGACGAAGCCGCTCGCAGAAGCTAGTTACCCACATTTATCTTTAATAACTGTAATATTATTCACATTCTGAAGCCCTTTAGACACTTTCCGTGGAATGTGAATGATATTTATCTTTAATATCTATAATATTATTCACATTCCACGGAAAGTGTTTATGGGGCTTCTGTAAGTTGGCTTCGACCCCTCGTATGCCTTCCAAAGGTTTAGGACCCCAGGATCTTGAGATAAAATATAAATTTAAATTATAATAAATCATTTATCAGACATATTGGCCAATAAATAACTTACAGACTGGCATATATAAAGTAAATACTTACAAAACTTATTGTTAATAAAGAAGACTATGACTTTTTATATGACTATGCTAGTAACACATTACATCGCATTATACTCACTTCGTGCTGTTCTGTGGCCACTGGTCACGGAAGTAATGGAACATCACGCCCTGCGGTCAAAATCCTTCCTTCAACATGAGGGCCAGAACAGAGTTCGGAACTCGCGACACGAAAATCTTGAAATTGATGTTACGGTACGACTCAGTTGTACGTTTAGTGTGAACATCATCTTTTAGCGCAAGTAAGTATTCTACATTGTCTTCCAGCCTTGAGGTGTGATGCAGACGGGAAATATATGTATATTCTTAGGGCTGCAAGAACAGGCAGCGGGACGGCACGGCGTTGAATGGGGGAGCCGGCTCGAAGTTGCGGGGCGCTCTGGTGGTGCACTCTACAGCTTCAGCAATCGATGTATGCGCCGGCGACGAAACTGCTGAAGCAAAGTTGGCCGACTTCATAACACAAGTTTGCGTTAAAAGCACCAACTGATGCCACCAGTTGCCACCGCGTTGTTGCGAAATTCATAAACTCACTTGTGTTCCTTCAGTTGCCCACAATTATATATATTTATATTAGATAAGTCCCCTCTTTGAGGCGTGGTTGGAAAGACCTCACGGCGTCCTCACCTTCCACATGACGCAGGTTCCCTGCACCGAATTCGTGCGGAAGCGACGCCCGGGTGTCGCCACTGTGTGGACCGCCCAGAGAACACGGTGGAGGTGTGTCCCGCTTGGGAAGAGCAACGCCGTGTCCTCGTAGGGGCGATCGGCGGCGGCGATCTCTGGCGCCGGGCCTTGGTACAGGCCATGGTCCGGAGCGAGGAGGAGTGGCAGGCGGTCGCCTCCTTCTGCGAAGCAGTAATGCTAGCGAAGGAGGCGGCCGATCGCGTGAGGAAACGGCAACGCTCCTCACGCCCCAACCGCCGCCGGGATTCCGATCCCGATTTCCGGCCACCGTAGGTGCAGGCTTGCGGACGGCGAGCAATGGGTGGCTCGCCGTCCAACCGTCCGGTAACTGTCCGGACCGAGCCCAAGTCGTCGACGGCGCGTATTGTTCCACGCGCGCCTCAGGGTGATGACAGCAATCGTAGGGGCCCAGCAGGGTCGAAGCCTACTGGGGCCATGGGTAGTGTGAAAACGAAACCCGGGGCCCTGGGACGAAGGCAACGAAGGAACAGGAGTGGGTTTTTAGTCAATAAAAGTCTGACACTATCTCCCGCTCCGCCCAAGGCGACATTTGTCATTAGATGATTTTCACACCTTAAAAAAAAAAAAAACCACGTTGAATGGCAATGCTTGTCTTTAATTGCTTAGTTTTGATTACGTTATTATTAGATTTAAATGTATATAAAATGAATAAAAATTTATAGGTTCCTAAAAAAAAAAACTTATTGGGGAAAGTCTATACACATTACACCCTCACCTACATTTCAAGATAGTAGAGCTACGTGGCTACTGGCCTTCATAGTTCCATTGAATGAAGACAGATGTCGTCATACTCTCAAAAAGATTTTTTTATTCATCTGTCTTTAAACACCGCGTCGAAGTCAGTCAAGCACACAGACTTCAACTTCAACTTCAACTCTTCATTATGGCATTTGCGGAAAAGACACCACAATTTTGCCAATAACACGTGCAAACTGTTAATAGACTATCAAACGCTGGAGAGTATTTAGCGCGAATGAACAGTAAAATAAATATATATTTATAAAATATTAAAGTTCAAAATACAAGAATTTCTTCGCAGACTGACATTATGACCAGACCACAGACTATGACTATGGTACATGACTGAAACTCGTAAGAGTGAAACAAAGAGAGAAAAGAGGTTACAATTTAATTTTATTAATTTCAATAAATTTGCATAGTTTAAATATAAAACGAGTAAATACAAAAGAAAGAAGACATTTGACCGAGGTTGGACGAGGAATATGAGCAGGGATGATTTCATGAAAGGAGAAGCGCAATTTAGGACAGGAGAAAAATAAATGGTCCACGTTTCCTTCATCCAAACCGCATTCACAAAGAGAGTTATCCTTAATCCTAAGCTTGGCCAAGAAATGAGGAGAACAACAATGATTTAAACGTAAACGACAAATAGTTGAGGTAGTGTTTTTTTTTTTCAATTGATACTTAAAAAACCAAGGTTTGTGGGGAATCTCGGGTTGTATATCTCCATAAAATTTACCCTTTATAGACTTAGAGATTTGCCATGCCTTGGACCAAGATTTAAACAAAGTTAGAGGAAGAGTAGTGCAAATGTCATGGGAAAAAATCTCAGAGTGGGCAAGAGAGCCAGTGAGAACAGCATTTTTGGCGCATGAATCAGCTGACTCATTACCAAGAATACCAACATGACCGGGAATCCAAGCTATGACAACATTAATACCAAGTTCATGACATTGAAATAGCAAGTCTCTAATTTTTAAAATTATAGGGAATCTTGACTTAGATCTGAAAGGATTAGATAGAATGGCTTGAAGGCAACTTTTTGAATCAGAGAAAATTATGGAGTTATTCAACTTATGAGACAAAACAAATGAAATGACTTCGAAAATAGCGATTGATTCACCTGTAAAAACGGATGTAACAGGAGGGCATTTATAATTTAAAATAATTTTTGTATGAGGAATCCAAACAGCAACTCCTACCGGGCTATCATCGGAGACTTTGGAAGCATCAGTGAATATAGTATTCCAATTATTATAATTCAAGGAAACTTTTTGGACAAACATCTTATGCGGTTCTAGGGTATTTTTGTGAATGCCAAAGTCCAAAATGATCTCCGGATGGAATACCAGGGCGTTATAAGGCACCGAGTATAGATACAAAATAGGGTTTTGAAAAAGTGGGCTAGAAAGGCGAGTGAATTGAAGGTAGGCACGAAGAAGACAAGGAGGTTCAATATTAGAACGACGACTACAA
Source organism: Mythimna pallens (assembly GCA_961205895.1). Lineage (NCBI taxonomy): Eukaryota > Metazoa > Arthropoda > Insecta > Lepidoptera > Noctuidae > Mythimna > Mythimna pallens. The sequence continues at coordinate 4,503,834 of OY540845.1, read as the reverse complement.
GAGTCAAAGATGGATGATAATTGGTCCAGCTTACCAAGAAGGGGATGCTCAGAATTTTGCACAAGTTTAAAAATAAATCTATTTGCCAGAAATTGTCTTCGAATCGAAAGGGGAGGTTCCACACACTCAACTTGCATGGCATTAATTGGTGACGACTTCATCGCCCCAAGAATAATCCGTAAACACTTTGATTGGATTTTATCGAGTTTTTGAAGGCCAGATTTGTTACAAGGATCTAATAGGAACATACCATAATCAAAATGACTACGAACTATAGCATTGTAGATCAATTTTTGAGTATATGGGTGAGCACCCCACCAAACACCAGAAAGAGAGCGAAGAACATTAACGTTTCTTTCGCATTTTTGCGCAACAAAGTCTGTGTGAGCAATACCTGATAATTTTGAATCTAACCAAACTCCTAAAAATTTAACATTGTTCACCTGAGAGATATTTTCATCGTTAACTTTAATATCAACAGGAGGAACAAACTTTTTTTTTGTAAACACAACTACAGAGCTCTTAGAGGCTGATAAGGATAAACCGTGTTGTAGAAGCCAATCAGATAAATATCCAAGGGCAGAATTTAGACGGTTACTAGCCTCATCTAGAGATTTTCCAGAAAAGTATAAAGCTAAATCATCAGCATACTGCAATATTTGACAAAATGAATCAGTAGAAAAATGTAAATCATAAGTATAAAGACTGAATAGGAGAGGACTCAAAACTGAACCTTGTGGTAAGCCTTTCCAGATAGTCTTAGGGGGAAGAGAGGTGTCTTGAGACTTAATAGAGATGGTTCTCTCCATCAATAAATTACATATAAAACGGACCAATTTTATAGGAAGATTCAACTGATGCACAAGCTTATCCTTGAGCACCGGGAGTAAAACATTATCATATGCTGAGGCAATATCCAAAAAAGCTCCTACTAAAAATTGCTTACTTATCAAAGAAATACGAATATCAGAAATTAATAAACTAAGACTATCCATTGTGCTCATACCTTTACGGAACCCAAACTGGGATGAGGGCAACAAGTTCCTATTTTCCACAAACCACTCAAGTCGATGCTTCATCATATGTTCTGCAACTTTGCACAAAACAGATGACAAAGCAATAGGCCTGTAGCTATTTGGGTCTGACGGGTTTTTGTTAGGTTTAATGACCGGAATTATTATTTGGTGTTTCCACGGTTGAGGAACCAAACCGTACTCAAAAAAGTTATTAACGAGATCCAGGTAATATTGCTTTGTACTACTTGAGGCGTTTTTCAAGAATGAGTAAGGGATCCCATCTGCACCAGGAGAGGAATCAACAAGACCGTCAAGTGCCATTCGAAGTTCAGAAAAAGAGAATGGGGCATCAAAATCATTTTCAGAAGTAAGAAAAGCCGGTGAAGAGGGAAAAGAGTTCAAATTTGGAACTGAAGGGGGAGCCAGTTTATCCGAAAAAGATTCGATCCAGGAAGAAGGATCGTTAGCGGAAATATCAAAAGAATTACAGGAGCCTCTGAATCTTTTGATTTGCTTCCATACTAGGGAAGAAGGGGAGCAGGGTGACAAGCTTTGACAATAGCGAAGCCAACCATCTTTTTTCTTTTTGGAAAGAAGTCTTTTAGCAGTGGCCGCTTTTCTTTGATACACTAAAAAATTTTGAAGTGTCATTGAATTAGAATAATTAACCTCTGCTATTTTCCTTTCCTTGACAGCTGAAGTACATTCTGAATCCCACCAAGGAGTTGAGACTTTGAATCTGTAGGGTTTTTTAAGAGGAAAATTGACATCAGCACTAGAGATAATGGAGTCTACAAATTTGGAATAGCAATCAACAAGGTTGTTTCTGTCGGGAAGGGGAAGAGATAGTAACTTACTTTCAAGAGAATCTGAGTAAGAAGACCAGTTTGCATCATTTAATCTATATTTAAGAGAAGGATTAAAATTGCGCATTGGTACTACTCTGTCAGAGATAGAGACAATAATGGGAAAGTGATCACTACCATAACAATGAGGCAAGATACTCCAGGAAAGGATGGAAGCAAGAGAAGCAGAGCAGGCTGTTATATCCACAGCTGAGTTAGGGTTTTGAGAAGGGCGAACTCTCCTAGTGGGAGAACCGTTGTTAATAATACACAGATTAACTTCGTCAAAAATTTCAAGGAGAGCCCGACCAAAGTTATCATCATGGCTCGAGCCCCATGAGCGATGATGAGCATTTAAATCACCCATAAAAATTATTGGAGAGGGAACTGAGGAAAATATACATAAAATGTCTGGAATTAAACTAGAATGAGGATGAGGGATGTATGCAGAGAGGAAAGTAATATTAAAAGCCCTAACAGCAACGATATTAATGTCAGGAGAAGTAGGGGGAAGAGATATAAGAGAGAAAGGAAGGGAGCGCCTAACAAGAAGGGCACTACCTGCGTACCCATCAGCCCTATCATTTCGAAGACAGGAGTAACCTGAGACCCGAAAATGAGAACCAGGCACCAACCAAGTTTCCGAAACGGCAATGACTGATGGGTGAAATTTATTTATTAAGAATAAAAGTTCAGGCTTCTTCGGCCGAATGCTTTGAATGTTCCACTGGAGTGTGGAGACTAGATCCATAATTATTATTAAAGAGAAGCAAAGAGAGTTTCTGGGCAACGTGGGGCGGTAAAGATAAATTATCACGGGAAACTAAACTAATAATTAGAGACAAAAGTATTTCTAAGAGGCTATCCTCTTGAGGGGACTTTGGGGATGAAGAATTTTGAGAAAGAAGAGAGAAGCCATTGGGAAAGGATGAAGGATCTTCAGCAACGATAGACCTATGGGCAGTTTTGTCATAAGACTTGCCTAGAGGAGCTCTAGGCTTAGGGGAGGAAAACACAGTTTTTTTATAAGAGGTAGGAGGAGAAAGGCTAGTAGATTGGGAAGAAGAGTAAGAAGACTGGGTTGGTAAATTTTGGGTCACTTCGGAATATAATTTTTTTACAGTAGGAAAGGATCGAGAAGCCTCTTCGTATGAAAGATTTTCCTGAGACATTAATATTTTAATTGATTTTTGTCTACCTTGCTCGGGACAGCTACCGTAAAAGGCAAAGTGACGGCCCAAGCAATGGATGCAAGTGGCCTTGGCCTCTACTACGTCACAACTGTCACCAGTGTGAGGTTGTGAGCACCTAAAGCACCTTGCCTTGGACCGACACTGTGCCTTAACGTGCCCAAAACGGCAGCAATTTTGACACTGTATAGTGGGGTACTGATATACCTCCACTGGCAGAGATGTGTGAAATAGAAAAACCCTTTGAGGAAGAACCTGTCCCTTGAAAGTAACTACTATTGTCTGAGTAGGAATCCAGGAGGTCTTGCCCTCCTGTTTATTTTTCCGGTTTAACCTGCGTGCTTTTAGAACAACTCCACACCCATCAGGAAGAATAATTGAATCCACAAATTCGTCCATAGACATATCGACCGGCACTTGACGGACGATACCCATTTTGGTAATATTAAAAGATGGAATAAAAACTGAATACTTTGATTTCAAAACCGGGTTGGAAAGAAACTTGTTGGCCGCCTCACCAGAGGTGAATTCGACAGAGATTTTATTTCTGCCCACTTTTTTAATGCCATCCCTACAAATATTTTTGATATTATTTTTAATTAAAAACTGCCCAAACTTTATTGGACGAATCGATGTCCCAGCCGAAGGATCCGGTTCGGATCGGGAAACGTGGACTATAAAGGGACCTTTTTCTTGCTCACTGTATGATTTTATGCCATCTTTTAGAGAAGGGTGAATATATAGAGTTTGAATGGCCGCAACAGCCATATCCTTATCAATAATTGTTTTTTTTTAAACAATCTCAATCGTTTCGGAGTCTATAATATGGCGTCGCTTACCAACCGCCGAGTTTGAATTTGAACATGTTACAGCGTCAGGAGGGTCAGGGGGAGCTGGAGGGGGAGGAGGAAGGTCCATGCCTGTTAAAAAAAACAAAAAAAAAGAGAAAAACACTGAAAACTGCGAAGAAATATAAAATTTCTAACTGTTATTTTGTTAAATAAGTAGTTTTGGAAAAAATAATCTCTCCAGCACGACTGACAGCTATCAATCCGAATAAAAATCCAGGCACACAGAGTATTTGTGCTATTTTATTTTATGTCAGGCAAAATGCTGTTGCGTTGTCACAAAAAGACTAGACTTACTTTTTTCGTAAATAAGAATGCCATAATTATTTATTTGTAAAGTCTTGTTTGTGTGATTTAATAAATAATAAGATTCAAAGGCATTTAAGAACTCACGATCGCATAAATCCAATTAAAATTACAGATAATTTTAGTGTAGTTTTTTTTTCGTTTTTCTTTGTTTCATAACAATTGGTAGAAACGACGTACAACTAGCACTGGCAATATTACTAGTCTGGCCACATCCAGATTTGTAATGTCAAATTTTTATTGTCGCAAAAATTTCAGTCATTATTTTCGCATTATTATTGGTGACATCAAATAAGTTTTTAAAGGTACAAAATAAATCAATCAAAGCATCCCGTGAAAGTTTACAGTGTAAGCCCGTCGTTTCGGCTGTGCGTGCTAAATTATCAGTGTAACGTGTGCAAAGGTCTGCATAAATGAATAATGTCGTTGAGGTCGAAGGCACTGGCACTAGTGGAAGTGCTGCTGAGGGTGCCGCCTCTGTTTGTGGTGGATGAGTTCCTGAAGATTAGCCTGGGACTGCCGGTGTCGTCCGGCGAGGAGTCGGTGCTGGGCAACATCACAGTGGACGGCATCGCCGTTGATCTGACGGATCCAGATGTCAATTACTACGACGCGAATTTCTACAACGCGTTCTTTTTCACAATCGTCAAATTCCTCGTGTGCTGTCTAGGTGAGCTCCGATGACTTTTTTTCACAAGGCACAGGCATTGCAACACATTCAGCCTTTAGAACTGTTTCGAAACAGTAGGTACCTTTCGAAATTTTAGTGTTTACTCTGTCGTGTCATAATATGTACAGTATATTTTGTTAATATTATTGTATTGTTCCACTTGCAACAACTGGAATCCACCAATAACCATGCCATGTTAGAACTGTCCACTATAACAGTGTGCGGTCTAGTTCCCAGGCTTGTAATATAGCACATTGTGTGAATAACTGGTTTTAGTTTGTACTGCCTCTACTTATTTGCTCAGTTCACTATTTCAATAGTCTTATGATTTCTGAAACCTACCACAAACAATTCTTTTTTTTTAATCTCGTCTTGATCCTGCAATCTGTTCAACATGGAACGGGAAATTAAGTAGTTCATGTACATTCCATCCATTTTATGGATGGTCCATTGATCCTCCATTCATCCATTGATATGCCCATATATTTATTTATTATGGCATCATTATATTGACAATAAGATCTAGTGATGCAACAAACAATAAACTGGTTAAAATTTAGAATTCACAAGATTCCTAGGAAGATACTTGGCAAAATAGAGGCTAACCATGTATTGGTTAGCCTCCATTTATACATGGTTAGTCTGGTTGGCTCCCAACATTTTTCCGACCAGGGACCACTTTAGTTGTTAGCAGGGACCAGAAACCCAAAAGAAAACTTAACTTACTTTTATAAATAAAAAACTTAGATACATATTATAAATCAAAGTCCCCTACCACATTGTTTGTCTGTTTACAATAAATAGGTGGTTCACACCAATATACAGTAAGTCATGAAGAAGGTTTTAAGTTTTTTTATAAGAGAGAAAACCCAAGAATTTGAACAAAGATATCTAACACCTGTGCAAAGCTGGGGTAGGTTGTTAGTATATCAATACTAGAAGTATCAATTAACCTATTGAGTAGCATAATTAGAGACACAATAAAAAGACAATGACCGAGTGAACGCCGGCGTTTGGCGTGCCGGGGTTTAATGAATTAATGTATAGGGGTCTTTTACCTAAAATGAAAAATCTCCTTTTCATTAATTGATACTTCTGGTATTAATATCTTAAATTCAAGACCACTGTAACTCAGGCTAGTATATTATAAATTCAAGACTACAGTAACACACTGTATATTCTTCAAAATTAAAAGTAACGAGCATTATCATACAAAACAACATTTCTGACTAAAACTTAAAACCAGTTTGTTAAATACAAAATATATATTACTTTCTTTCTTTTTTTTTAAAACAATCCCACACTAGGAATGACTGCTGTATTGGTGGGTTGGGGGTAGGTGCATTTACTTTTTAGTTGGGATGATGAAATTTCTAGAACTTGTAAACCATATTTTAGCTCTTGCACCCACCTGTAACCATCACCAGTGGTAACCACTGAGGTAACATACAGAATAACATAATCATTCATTTTGAGTGATTTGTGTTCTACCCTTTTTTAAAATTTAAACCATTAACAAGGTTCAATGAGGGTGAAACCATAAGCAATTATTGCCAGCTAATTAAAGTAATTTAAGATTTTTTCAAGGGGGACCAATGATCTGGTGAGGTTCACTGGAGTCCGATGGATGCGAGACACAGAGGACCAGTTGTTATGGCGACACTTGGAGGAGGCCTATGTCCAACAGTGGACATCTTTGGGCTGAAATGTTTTTTTTTAATTGATAAACCAGTGCTTGACTGCAATACCACCTGATGGTAAGCAGTGTTGCAATCATTGATGGTGAGGCATTTTGTCATCATCAATCTTCATCATCATTATCATCATGATTATGATGATGATGAAGATTTTTCCAATCATGCAATAACTTGTGTTAAAACTACAATTTATATATAGCATTTAAACAACTAGAGTATAAAACCATTATCCAAAATAGTTTAAAAAATCAAATTGTGTTTATTCTAGTTGATTTACATACAATGTACACTGAACACTCATGAAAATTTAATGTTGATGTACAGAATAATAAAGATAGGTACATATTTGTGATTTTATTTTACATAAAATAAAACTTAATTGCCTTACTGCTTTGTTAGATCTTGTTGTAAAATTGTAATTAAATATTTTTCCCAATATGATTTCATTGACTTACCAACGTGTTTATACATCAAGGTTTCACCTAGATCAATTGTCCTTTTTAGTATTAAAAATTCATAAATTATCATGATCTAAGAAGTATTGGCCATTTCTGAATTTGAAGCTGACTATTTGTTAAACATATTTTAACTAAAATCTGTGTCCTACCACGAACTTGTAACGCAATCCATTTCACAACTTAAACTGAATTCTTGGATCGACAATTTATCCAGTATGCTTGATGACTACGGCATTCTATATCCCAGTAGCTGCATCAGCTGTTGGCGGGAAACAACAGCTGATGAGTAGGGATAGAGCTGTGTCGGATGTATAGCTGCATCCCTCTTACTCGCTCTCATGCTTGAAGTCATGGTAAAGCCCCTGATCTGTGCTTAACCCTACAAATACTTAACTAAGAATGGGTTTTATCATGTAAGCAACAATTTACTAACAAACTATGTTAGTAAAAATTTACTAAATATAGTTTTTGACACTAATTAACATTCTGCGTTTTCTCTTTGTCTGATCCCTCACAGCGGTCTGGTTTCAACATGGAAAAATGAACTAACAAAGATTTAAAGTTTAGATGTAGGTGGGGTTATTGTCGCCTTTTCTTACATGGGAAATCCTCAAATGACTTCTCTCCCACTGGAAAGAGCGAGAGAGAGTGTCAGATATTGACTGATTAAAACTCGCCTGTGTTTCTTCAGTTACTCTTTGCGAGGGTCACAGTAACTCTTTCGTACAATCCCGTTACCCTGGCTGATTGTGCTTCTGGTCACAGTCCAAGCTGAAACCTTGTAGTATTGATTCACAAAGTCACGGTTTTAAGCCTTGCATTTTTTTTCTTCTTAGGGTCAGTGAAACAGTAAAATATACCATAGAATAATCAAACCATTATTATCTGACATCTTGTATAATTCTCCATTTCAACAACATAAGTAACATTTGTTACCATCCTAAAAATGATGAAAATTATTATTTAAAACAAAAGTTGAAATGGTGATAGACGTAGCAGTTACTATGCTCGTGGGCTTGGGCGAGCAATAGGTAGCTCGCTGTTCGGCCGTCCGGTAACCATCCGGACCGAGCCCGAGCCGTCGTCGGCGCGTAGTGTTCCACGCACGCCTCAAGGAGATTTCAGCAAAACCGTAGGGGCCCAGCAGGGGCCTTGGGTTCGCTTCTGAAAGGAAATCCGGGGGTTCTAGAACGCAAGGCTAAGAAGAAACAGGAGTGGATTTTAGTCAGTAAAAGTCTGACACGCCCTCTCGCCCCGCCCAAGAGCGGGAGAAATCATTGGATGATTTCCCACTTAAAAAAAAAACAGTTACTGTGCTGAGTCACAACACTCACAACAATATCTTTTTGTCATTGAAATATTTTAATAACTCTTATATAGCAGCGTGATATCTTCAACGATTATTGGGTCTGAGATTCAATTAATGACAAGTAAAGGGCTGGCTCTAAGGGCTATATTTTACCGGGACACCATGGCGGCGCGACCAGTCGCCGCTACCAACAAAATGTATACAGCTCTGTAGAGAGTTACTCACTTGGTGTCCCTGTGGTTGCGCAACCAATTAGGCAGCGCGACCAACTCGCACGCCTGCACTTAAGGTCCATTTTGATACTGTCTCAGTGTGGTGTAGCGACTCTGGTGTCTAGTTTGGTAGCTTACGGACACCATGGCGGTGCAACTGGTCGCGCCGCCATGGTGTCCCGGTGAAATATAGCCCTAATGGGAGCAGCACCCTGAACGACAAAAAACACCCATCACATCCGCATAGAGTCTGGAGTGACTGATTGCAAGATGAGAATACAAAACAGAAAACCGGCCAAGTGCGAGTCGGAAGCAGGAAGGGTTCCGTATCATCCGCAGCAAAAACGGTAAAAAAAAAAACAGGTTTGTGTTGTATGGGAGCCCCGCTTAAATATTTATTTTATTTTGCTTTTAGTATTAGTTGTTATAGCGGCAACAGACATACACCTTCTGCGATAATTTCAACTGTCTGGCTATCACGGGTCAGGAGATTCGTCGGCCACATCATCGCTTACCATCAGGTGAGATAGTGGTCAAACGCGAGCCTATCAATAATAATAAAAAAAAAAAAAAAAATACAGGCTTATACTGACGGACGGACAGCAGTCTTGGTTAGGATCCCGTTCTACCCTTTGGGTATGGAACCATCGATCACTTCCTAAAAAGGAAAAAACAAATTGTTATAGTCTGTTATAGATAAGACTTGTCAACTGAAACTAATATACGAGTACTAGCTGCTGCCGGCGGCTTCGCCCGCTTGGAAGTAGGTTTCTCCATAGAAACTTTGGACACCCGTTTCATCCCTTTAGGGGGTGAATTTTGGAAAATCCTGTCTTAGTGCTCGCCTACGTCATAAAAGGAAAACTTGTGCAAAGTTTCACACTCCTAGGCCCCGTAGTTTCGGTTGTGCGTTGATATGTCAGTCAGTCAGTTTCTCCTTTTATAGATATACTCGTAGATAATTAAGTCTAGCCCAACTTTCTCAACATATTCCTTTTTTTCTAATATCTCTCACTCTCACCTCACACTGATATGTGCTTATCTTGATTCTTGATGTTATGAAAGACGTAACTGAAATCAAATAAATAAAAGACCACAAACTAGTCCGTGGACAAAATAAAAATGCAGCCAATAAGAAGAGCGATGGTCGTTCGGTAATCGTTCGGACCGAGCTCAAGTTGTCGACAGAGCATAGTGTGACGCGCTCCTCAAAGAGATGTCAGCAAACTGTAGGGGCCTAGCAGGGCTCTGAAGATTCACCGAGCTTCACCCTAGAGCGAAGTAAAATTCTTTCTTGATTAGTTATTTCCCGCTACTTCACTTCTTACTTCCGTACTTCCTTTTAATACCTATTATAAATGTGAAAGTTTGTAAGTTTAGATATTTGTTACACTTTCACACGGGCGAAGCCGCTGACGGCAGCAGTTCAGTAATTAAAAAAATCCCTCTTTTCATCGTCTTTAAGTACCTAGATCGGTCTCTAACTTATAAGTTCCACTGTGTTAAAACGAAAAAGAGAATCCACTAACTGGGGAGCATCACCACAGGTACTGCGCTCAACCGGCCTGTGTCTTTCGTTTTCTGCGGGGGAGTATGCATGCCCAGTGTGGCATCGTTCCGCTCACGCTAAAGAGGTCACAGCGTTAAATGATAGCTGTCGCATCGTAACAGGTTGCTTAAAACCAACCCCACTTACAATGCTTTAAATATAACCTACTCATCCAAACACAGCAGAACATCTGCCACCGGGATAGGAACTGCAGTGACCAATCTCTGAACCGACTGCGGACTCAGATTGGCCGCTGCAGAGATAATCTGGCCAAACGGGGTTTCCTTGACCCATCGCAAATACAGTGCCAGTGTGGAGCCCCTTCACAGGATATGCGTCACCTCCTTTCCTGTCCAGCATGCACAACTACATGCACCCTCTACGACTTATACGAGGCCAACGACAGAGCTGTCCAGGTGGCTAAATATTAGTCGGATCAGATTTGAGTCAGATCGACACGAGAAGAAGTACCTAACTCAAATGGCAGGTTAGGTTATTAAGGCTATTAACCCGACCATTAACTAAAGTAAACGCCGAAAGCTCCAATAAATAAAGTGCACGTTGAATACACCATACTTGTCCAGACCCCGGAGCGAGGAGGAATGGCAGGCGGTCGCCTCAGTCAGAAGCAGTAATGCTAGCAAAGAAGGAGGTCGCACGAGCCAGGGAACAAACATCCTCATGCCCCCGATTCCGACACGCCGAGATTCCTACCCCGATTATCAGCCACGGTAGACGCGGGTTTGCGGACGTCGAACAATGGGTAGCTCGCCGTCCGGCCGTCCGGTACTTGACAAGACCGAGCCCAGTAGTCAACAGCGTGTAGTGATCCACGCGCTCCTCAAAGAGATGTCAGCAAACCGTACCCAGTACCCGTAACCGTCGGCCCAGCAGGGCCGTTATCTAGGACGGCGGGGAAATTCTGAAAAGGAAACTCGTAGTCCTAGAACGCAAAGGGCAACTGAAGGACACGGGTGTGGTTTTAGTCAGTAAAAGTCTGACACGCCCTCTCGCACCACCTAGAGCGGGAGAAGTCATTGGATGATTTCCACCCATACAAAAAAATACCGGTCCAGATTAATTGTATTTATACAGGCCTTTTGTGTTTGGAAACTATACGTTTGAAGACCAATTCTCGAATTTAAAATCCGGCCAAGTGCAAGTCGGACTCGCGCATGAAGGGTTCCGCACCGTCCGTAGCAAAAAAAAACAAAGGCAAAAAATAACCACGTTTGTTGTATAGGAACCCCCATAAATATTTATTTAATTTGTGTTTTTTTTTTTGTATTTATTGGTATAGCGGCAACAGAAATACATCATCTGTGATAATTACAACTGTCTAGCTGTTACGGTTCATGAGATACAGCTTGGTGTCAGACAGACGGACAGTGGAGTCTTAGTAATAAGCACTAAGGTCCGACCGAACCTTGTTTTTTTGTCTCGGCCGAGACCGAGACCGAGAACGAGAATAAAATAAATTCTCGGCCGAGACCGAGACCGAGACCGAGACATGGCGCTTCTCCTGACACTGTAGTATACGGTTGCATGTCCACTAATATGTAATCCATAATTGTTTTATCAATACGCTTAACAATAAGATGGTCATCTGGCCATGGAGCTGTTGATGTATGGATAGTAAGGGCTTTCTCTATAGTAGGTTGAATCTTTTTGTTAATATTGTCATTTATAAACTTAATTTTTGTTTCTGTTTCTCGCTTATTTTCTTCTAATTTCTTCAAAAATTCTTCATTTTCGTAGGAATGATATTTTGATAGATGTAATTTTAACCCTTTGATGGACTGTAATTTAGGTAACGTGCTTCCTAGCGATACTAATTTACGAGAGTTTATTATACGATACTTATTAGATGGTTGTGTCATAGTTGAATTTCTAACAAAATAATCCCAAATTGGATTAATTTTAGGCATTGTTAATCTGGAACAATAACATTTTCATTTCATTTTTCGTATAATAAACTCTCGAGTGTCGCATGGCACCGAATAGGTACATAGGTAAACGCACGATCGACGCGCGACGTGTTTAAAATTACTTTTTCGTCTTTAAAAAAGCTGCGCATGTATTTCATATAATTATTAAATAATGCCGATCGACAGATGTAAATATGAAATAATGATACCATTCCGCTAATTACAACAACACAACAAGTAAAACAGGAAGAAATGAAATAACACTAGATACCTACTTACCAATTAATTTAAACTCACATAAACCAAACCAATTCAATTCGCACGCAACTTTTCCACTTATCTATTAACAATAATTCTTGTCAAATAACAATCCGTGAATTATGTTTATTTAAATCACTATTCCAAATATTGACAATAAATTGACATACATGTAAAAAACAAATGAGATATGAAAGCCATTAGCCAATCAGCAATCGTAAACAGAAACGCGAGTAACGTCAAACCTGCACCTAATTCGCCCATCCGTCGGTAGATGAAGCGATAAGCTCTAAATCTAGGGAAAATAAATGATTTGTTGGACCTCAAGAAGTCTCGGCCATGGCCGAGATTCTCGGCGTAAATCAGGCCGAGAACGAGACCGAGAATCTCGGCCTGATTTTTAGCCGAGAATGACTGGAACCGAGACCGAGACCGAGATCTCGGTCGGACCTTAATAAGCACCCGTGTTTACCCTTTGGGCAAGGAACCCTAAAAATGGTAAAATTCAAGTCTCACATTATAAAATTCACTTGCACAAAATTTATTTGAAGTCAACCACAATTCTTCTACATTTTACTAGACTTATTTGTGCTTTGCTTGAGAATGCAAACTCTTAAAAATACTAAAACTACCCTTTTGGGTTTCACCTTAATATCGAACAGTGAAAAAAAAAATGCCGTTTTAATTTAATTACCATTACATGTTTGAAAAGGCCAATCATCATCATCATCATTTCAGCCGAAAGACGTCCACTGTTGGACATAGGCCTCCTCAAAATGTCGGTACAACGAACGGTCTTGTGCGTCTCGTATCTATCGAATTCCCGTGACTCTCACCAGGTCATCGGTCCACCTTGTGGAAGGCCTTCCAATGCGTCTTCCGGAACGCGGTCACCATACCAGAACCTTTCGGCCGCATCGACCGTGTGTTCTACGAGCATTTTGCCCTGCCCACTGCCACTCAAGTTTGGCGATTCTTCGGGCTATTTCGGCAACCTTGGTTTTCTTGGTTATATCTTCATTCCTGATGCGTTAAAAAGGCGAAGAATATATGTAATATTTACAGAGATATCTTAAACCCGATCGCTGTCTCATCACTTACTTCCTTCTCATTTCCCGGGGGATCCCCTTGATTGCATTGACGACGATTCATACAATCCAGAAGATCATATTGGAAATATTATTGAGCTAGACTGAACTAAATAATTAATGATACTTTTAAAACTGATTTTCGATCTCGGAAACTGACCGATACATCGATATTTTTAATCACTGCCGACATCCCTATAATACCATTGTGGAGTCCCTTTACTGGGCACGCCTCATTTTCATATCCATAAAAAAATTACTTACAACCGTATGGTTGAGCGTTTGCGTTTCAAAATTAAACTGTTTAAATACTTAAACAGTTTAATTTTGAAACGTTAATATAAAGAAACCGCGCCGATTACGGTGCGTATCCTGAACTATCGCGGTACCTACGTTTTGACCGACGTCCGTGTTTATTTGCACTTCCCCTCTCTGTTCCGGTCAGAGGTACGTTGAATTTATTCACTGTATTAAAAAATAATTTTATGAAATGGACGTAACGAGTATGCTGGCTTCTAAACGGTGCGTGATAATGTAATTATGTGGTCTACAAAATTGATAACGCTACCGCCAAAAAAAAAATTCAATCAACCGCATATCAGTGGTTTAATACCACTGATATGCGGTTGTGCGAAGTAAGGAGTTTAAATTCGTGGAGGTATTGAGTTGAAATTAAAATCATATACTCAAGTTTGTGGTCTCTTGAAGCTTTGAAAAAATCAAATTACTAAGTTAAACGAAAAAAAAGATACGAAAGAAAGAAAAACTGTTTATTCGCGCGAAATGACACCCATGATGACCGTTTTTGTCTCAAAAAACTAGTGTTAACAAACTCTCGTACTTGATACGAGGGACCAAACTTACGCTGATTCACTCTCGACCTTAGTACGGACGGACCAAATCCCTCTTACCGGGTTTGAGCGTGTATTAACACTATGAGCTCTACGCTTATTAGCTATTAATACTAATTTTGTTACCAGCACAGTCACTGACGTGAAGTCGCCTGTGTCTACTAGTCATAATACCAACACCAAACTCCAAAAACTTGTCACGTCGAATTAATTTTTGAGTGTTTTTTTATTCATTGCACTGGAAACAGCAATCAATAAATTTTTATTTTCTTCCTCCTGACGTTTGCCCATTGCTGAGCGTCGTTATGTTTTAGACATACTGGGGTAAAGACAAACTGAACCCACGTACGCCACGTACGCAATGCAACGTCGGAGAGTTGGTGTGCACACTCACAGCGATCTGGATCGACAGATCTGCCCCCCTAACCAAGTTACAACCGTTTCGTTTCGCTTGGTCTTTTCGTTGATCGCCTCGAGTCGGCCACGCCTCCTATTCCTTTGTCCTGACCACGTGACTGAGCGTTGAGATGACGTCAAAATATATTTTTTTGCAACATAAACGGCCGTATCTTTTTTTTTCGTTATTCTTAGAAGTTTGATTTTTCCACAACTTCAACCTGTATATATTATTATGGTTTTAATTTCAACTCGATACCTCACGCGTTCTTGAGATAAGGGGTCTTGACAGACAGACAGACGGACAACAAAGTGACACTACAACAAAGTGATATTCATGGGCAGTTATAAAACGTCAAAACTTCAGAAGCTAGTGCACGGTTCCAAATTGGTCGTTTCCTATAGAGAAGAACCGGCAAGAAACTCCATGGTTACTCTTTTTAAAAATTGGTTGTTCGTACAATATTTCCATTCCGTTTTTTCCTTTTGAGTTACGGGACCCTAAAAAAGACTGACCTTTTTTATATATCATTATTTATATTATAAAGATTATGCTGTTCTCGTCGTTACATTTACCGTTGCTAAGTTAAGGTGAACGCCATAACAGCTTGATTGAATATTATATCAATAATGACATTGCGAGGTCGTTATCAATACATTAATATGTTAGATAAAAAAAAAACATTACTCGTCATCATGAATCGTAATAGACATAGGACAATGGTTGTTTAATCTTTATACTATTTGACGCATTGTCATCTACAAAATTGTACTGGTCGAATGTTTTTTTTTTTAGGTGGGAATTTATCCAATGATTTCTCCCGCTTTCGAGCGGAGTGGGAAGGCATAACATGTTTCATACCCAAATGATTAGTTAAAATGGTACGGATCGACTCGTGAGATACAGTTCAAAGTTGAATGAGGATTTTCAGTCACTATTTCCTTCACTTTAACGATGTTAACTTCAGTTGAAGGCGTTGATGGCCTACCAGAGCGAGGCAAATCTTCCATCTCATCTCGACCGCTTTTGAACGGTTTGTACCAATCATAAGCACGTATTTTTGATAAAGTCGATTCACCGTAAGCCTTCTGTAACATTTTCAGTGACTCCGAACACGAAATTCCATTGATAAACTCTTTGTTCGATGTTTTTGCCCATTATGACATTCTCAATACACACTAGATATGATATAACTAAAAACAGCACTGTATTTAATATAAATAACAGATGCAACTCAAACTCCGCGCCAAAATGGAAAACAGTTGTGCCAATCCGACCACAAAAAAAAAAACAAAAATTTGAATTTGGAACCATAAATAAATCATCCATTTCCGATACTTTTCTGACTGAATGTATATTGGTTTAGAAAAAAAAAACTTTTACCTCATAATATTATTGAATGATTCAGTTGTTTTAACAAAATTTTTTCCACTTGGAATTTTTTCACATTTAAATGTGTTTATTGATTACTTTGAACTGTGTACATACCTAATGTAAATATTTACATATTCCAACGCTTAAATCGATCGAGGTTATTTAAGTACTCACATTTTTGACCGTGACAGTTCTAATCAGAAACCTGGGATATCATATTGTTATCCAATTTTTTTTTATTTATTTACGGCAGAGGTTTCTAACCTTTTCGATCTTGTAACCTCTATGATGTAGCTGAGAAAACTTATTTACCCCCTTGCTCTCATGCTAGCTTTTGGGTTAAGACCTCCCATTCTTTCCAGCGATTACCATTCCTCGCTTTCTCTTTCCAATTCTTAAGGAAGTTTTTTTTTTAATTCTTGATAGGTTCGCGCTTGACCGCTATTTCACCTGATGGAAAGCGACGATACGGTCGACGATGGAGCGTACTTACCTAGAAGTAACCTATTCACTCTTGACTGTTGTAGCCATCAGGAAACACAAATTCCGGCAAGGAATTCTACTCCTTAGTTGTACGCACAATTAATGTGTTCCCAAAACGTTTTTTGCGTATGGGTGTGATGTCCACCATCATGTACCGATGGCGCAGTGCCGTACGCCTGGTGGTCCGATGATGTAACGGGCTGGGCGCAATCAGGTTATGCAATTCCGACGCCGAAGATATCCAAGTCGTCCCGCCATCTCCTTCGTGGTCTGCCGCGGCCCCGTGTGACCAACAAATACGTATGTAGTACATATATATACAAATCGACTTTACTAGAGAAACGGTTTCGGTCCTTAGGGAACATCATCATCATCATCATCATTTCAGCCGAAAGACGTCCACTGCTGGACATAGGCCTCCCCCAAGCGTCGCCACAATGACCGATCCTGTGCTCCTCGCATCCACCGCACTCCCGCGACCCTCACCAGGTCGTCGGTCCACCTTGTAGGAGGCCTTCCAACGCTGCGTCTTCCGGTGCGCGGTCGCCACTCTAGAACCTTTCGGCCCCATCGGCCATCCGTTCTACGAGCAATGTGCCCTGCCCACTGCCACTTAAGTTTGGCGATTCTTCGGGCTATGTCGGCGACCTTGGTTCTCCTGCGGATATCTTCATTCTTTATGCGATCACGCAAGGAAACTCCGAGCATAGCCCTTTCCATTGCTCTTTGGGTGACTGTAAGCCTTCTGATGAGGCCCATTGTAAGCGACCATGTTTCAGAGCCATATGTCATCACTGGCAACACGCACTGGTCATAGACTTTCGTCTTGAGACACTGTGGTATGTTGGACGAGAAGATACCGCGCAGCTTCCCGAACGCTGCCCAGCCGAGTCGGATTCGACGATTGACTTCTTTCTCAAAGTTAGACCTACCCAACTGGATTGTCTGTCCCAGGTAAACGTAATCGTCTACAACTTCGAGTGCAGAGTCTCCGATCTTGATCGGAGTGGGTGCTACATGGTTATTTACCATGACTTTGGTTTTATCCATGTTCATTTTAAGACCCACTCTTTTGGAAGCTCTACTAAGGTCATCGAGCATTGTACTGAGCTCCTCCGTAGTTTCAGCCATGACTACTATATCATCGGCAAACCGAAGGTGAGTGATGTACTCGCCATTGACATTAATGCCTAGTCCACTCCAGTCCAGAACCTTGAAGACATCCTCCATTGCAGCCGTGAACAGTTTCGGAGAGATGACATCTCCCTGCCTCACGCCCCGCTGCAGAAGGATAGGTTTCGAGGTCTGGTCCTGAAGTCGGACTGACATTGTGGCGTTTTCGTACAAACACTTCAGCACTTCGATGTACCGATAGTCAATCTGGCACCGTTGGAGAGACTGCAGTACAGCCCAAGTCTCGATCGAATCAAAAGCTTTTTCGTAGTCCACGAACGCTAAGCATAGAGGCAAGTTATACTCCTCTGTCTTCTGTATAACCTGCCGGAGCGTATGAATGTGGTCTACGGTGCTGAAACCTTTTCGGAAACCGGCTTGTTCGGGAGGCTGGAAGTCGTCGAACCTGCGCGCGAGACGATTCGTGATGACTCTGGAAAACAGCTTGTAGACATGGCTCAGAAGAGAGATGGGCCTGTAATTCTTAAGCAGGGCATTGTCGCCCTTCTTAAAGAAAAGTACCACCACACCTCTGCTCCATGCCTGTGGCGTCTTTCCCTCAAGTATGACGGAATCGAACAACCTCTGAAGGGCCCTTAGGACCGGTTTTCCACCCGCCTTCAGGAGTTCGGCTGTAATTCCGTCGTCACCCGACGCCTTGTTGTTTTTAAGCTGCTTCAGA
Source organism: Mythimna pallens (assembly GCA_961205895.1). NCBI lineage: Eukaryota > Metazoa > Arthropoda > Insecta > Lepidoptera > Noctuidae > Mythimna > Mythimna pallens. The sequence goes on along the minus strand of OY540845.1, from coordinate 4,485,500 downwards.
GCCACCCTAATCTCGTACAGGCTGACGTCCGGGATATCTTCGGTATAGTGCCGGGTTAATCTAGCTCTTGGGTCGTTTGCTAGATTCGTTGTGGGTTTTGTGATAGATGTGTACAGCTGTCCATAGAATGCCTCGATCTCTCCCAGAAGCTCCGATTTGGCGGATATGACTCTGCCATCGTCGGTCTTCAGTTTCGTGAGCTGGCTCTGCCCTATAGACAGATCCCTTGCAAAAACCTTGGAGCCCTTATTCCGCTCAATCGCATCCTTAATCCTTTCGGTATTAAAGAGGCGGAGATCGCGTTTTAAGGACTTTGAGATCCGTCTATTGAGCTGCCGGTAGATGCACGCATCGTCTGAAGACTGCAGAATCATCTCACGCCTCTCTTTCATGAGTTCGAGAGTTTGATCAGAGAGCCTTTTCTTCCTTGTACGACGAGTCTTAAAAAACTTAGACCCGACCGTATGGACAGTTTCCACGAACCCATCGTTGTATTCGTCCACAGAGCCACCTAGGCACTCGAAACGATTGTGAAGTTCGAGCTGAAAGCTCTCGGAGTTTTGAATCTGGATCTGTGCTGGACGGAGCGTAGACCTCATCAGTCGAGATCTTTCAAGCTTGATATTGATATTCAATGTGCCTCTTACCATGCGGTGATCACTTCCAGTTTTCACCGCGTTGATCACAGAGACATCATTGAATATTTGCTTCTTCGTCGACATGATGAAGTCAATCTCATTTCTGGTCGCACCATCAGGGCTTTGCCAGGTCCACTTCCTACGGTCACGTTTTTTGAAGAAGGAGTTCATCATATAGAGGCCCTCCCTCTCCATAAAACTAGCCAATAGGTGTCCCCGGCGGTTCCGATGTCCAAATCCAAATTGCCCCACTCGCAGCTCATCACCGTCTCGTTTACCCAGTTTCGCGTTAAAGTCCCCCATGACCACGGTGAAGTGAGTCTTAGAACCATGCATGGCTCTGGATATATCCTCATACATGGACTCTACTTCGTCGTCGGGGTGTGTCGAGGTCGGGAGTAAACCTGTATGACCTTCAGCAAATATCTTGATGATATTCTGAGTATAAGATACGCTACCCTGGTCGACACACTCTCGATCCTCACCACATTGTTCACAAGGGACCTGTGGACGATAAACTCGACACCACCCTGGGATTGCTGGTCACCCTCCCGGAAATAAAGCAGGTTACCGGATTTGAGAATTATCGTGTCCTCCCCCTGTCTTCGGACTTCAGATAATCCCACAATACTCCATCGTAACCTGCTCAATTCTTCCTCAAGTTCGGTGATCTTCTCGTCGGACCGGAGTGTACGCGTGTTATATGTTGCCAGGTCCAGTCGTCGTTGTCTAAAGGGGTAGCCGGATCCCATCCGGAGATTCTTCGCACCCCTTGCCTCGCCGTAACCTTTACCGCTACCGGAGTCAAGGGTAGACGGGCTGCCGGGCACTAGGGGCCATTTTTTGGTTGTGCTTATCATCATTGGGGGGATTTGCCATAATCGCCACGCTTGGCATGCGGGTTGGCGATCGCAGTTTAGTTGTTGGAATTCACAAAGAATGCTGCTGCCCATTCTCTGGTATGTCCCTTAGTCGCCTCTTACGACACCCACGGGAAGAAATGGGATGGTGTTATTCTTTACGTCCGAACACCATACGGAACAATTAGGGAACATACTTCTAGGATAAAAATTATCCTATGTGCTACTCTAGGACATAGTCTACCCATATACCATGTTTTCTCAAAAAAAGATACGGCCAAAATTATGTCGCAAAAAACGTGTATACTCTGAAGAAAATCAAAATTCATAGGGCACTTCCCGTTGATCCAGAATCCTGAAATTTGGCATGAAGCAAGGTCTTATAGCACAGGTATAGGAATAAATCTGAAAACGGTAAATTTGTTTTTACGTCACAAAAAAAAAACTTTCCTCCATTCGGGAGTTGAACTATAAACATAGGAAAGTCTGTACGGAACCCTCAGTGCGCGAATCCGACTCACACTTGCCCAGTTATTTTTATTCATCATCATCATCTTTCTGCCCTTGTCCCGTGTTATTTGGGGTCGGTGCAACATGTTTTTTTCTTCCATTCTGCCCTGTCACTCGTCATACTATCACTAACTTCCTTTTCTTTCATATCACTCTTCACACAATCCATCCATCTTTTCTTTGGTCTCCCTCTCCCTCTCCATCCATCCACATGTAAACTCATAACTCTTTTAGTAACATGCGCTTCATCTCTCCTCTTCACATGACCATACCAAGACAAACGAGTTTTTTTTATTCATCATCATCATCATTTCAGCCGAAAGACTTCCACTCTTGGACGTAGGCGTCCCCCTAATGTCGCCACAATGACCGGTCCTGTGCGTCTCGCAGCCATCGTATTCCCGCGACCCTCACCAGGCCATCGGCCCACCTTGTCAGAGGCCTTCCAACGCTGCGTCTTCCGGTACTTGGTCGCTACCAGAATCTTTCGTCCCGATCGACCATCTGCTTTTTTATTAATGACATATTACTTAAAATTAATCAAAGGTTGTACTTTCGAGCATATACGTATATTGAACTTATCAGCCCTCCACAAAAAACGATTATGTAATCCATCGCGCGTGTGTCTAATTCGTGTAAATGTACAGCTGAGTAAGTATGAATAACGCTGCTTAGTCAACATGTCTAGTCAGTCTGGCGACTGTTACAATGGCGTGGGAGAGCGTAATAATGCGGTAGGTAATACCACAGTATAGATATGGAACAGTACGGAAACTAAGAGACTCCTAAGCGTTTCTTGCTACTGACAGCACCGCGAGAAACGCTTAGGAGTCTCGTCGATGCGTATGTTTGTGTGAATGTGCCGTTTTGAACATTTGTACGTAGTTTCCGTACTGTTACATATCTATACTGTGGTAATACCTTTATAGCATATAGGCAACTGAATTTTTGCATTGTCATGTTAATAATGATTTTAATAATTCGAGTTAAAGAAGGTTTGTAATATAATTATAATTAATTTAAACGCCAACTTTGGATATATCCCGCCAGGGTCGCACATCCACGACCAAATACTCCATCTCGTCAGATCTTCTGTCACTTAAGGGGATTGAAGAGCTAAACGAGACGGTGTACTTAGTGATGAACACACGACGCTGGCAAATAGGACACGAATACGCTCGTCGGACAAATCCGACGCAAACGGTTAAATGGTAAACTCCATTTTGTCTCTCAAGAAGCCACGTGGCTTCGTGGCAACAGCTTCTATAAGTCTAGAAGTAGTTTAGATTGTAATAGCTCTACCATAAAGATAACAATCAATTTATTTTAATTTGTAGGTTTCAATGTTAATATAATTTGACTTGTTTGATTTTTGTGTTAATTTGGCTGTATTGTAAGTTTATGTGAATTATAAAATTGTATTTTCAAGGCAGCAAGATTATTAAGCTAGAACTACATTAGACCGACGCACACCTGTAACACGCCAGATTTGTACGTAGAACGACGTCGCGTGGCGTGGATCAAGTAGCTCTACACTTGTAGAGCTACTTGATCTTGTACTTTCCATATAAAATGTATGGCGACCGACGCGCCCAGATCGGCGTGTGTGGCACACGTGTGCTTAGCGTAAAGCTAGAACTACATCAGAACGACGCACACGTGTAACACGCCTAATTTGTACGTAGAACGACGTCGCTTGGCATCACGTGGCGTGGATCAAGTGTAGCTCTACAAGTCTAGTTGCCATTTGGTCTTTTCCTCATTTTAGTATAAATAAATGATCTACCGCATCTATTAAAAAAACAACCACATATTGTATTGTTTGCTGACGATACGTCGTTAATTTTTAAGATCAATAGACGTTCCCCAAATCTTGATGACGTAAACAATGCTTTACAGCAAGTCCAAAACTGGTTGACTGTTAATAATTTAGTATTAAATGGAAAAAACTAAGTGCATAAGATTTGCGTTACCGAATGTTAAAAGTAATTACTCCGACATAGTATTGAACAAGGAGAAACTCGAATTCGTCGAGAATACGATTTTCCTAGGGATCACGCTTGACTCGAGGCTACAATGGGGTCCTCATTTAACATCTCTGGCAGGTCGGCTTAGTTCAGCAGCATATGCTGTCAGAAAAATCCGTCAATTTACTGATGTGGATACTGCGCGACTAGTTTATTTTAATTACTTTCATAGTATCATATCTTACGGTACTTTGCTATGGGGACGGGCTGCAGATATAGAGTCTATTTTTATTCTGCAGAAAAGAGCTATCAGAGCCATATATAATCTTCGCAGACGCGATTCTCTTAGGGAACTATTTAAGGAAATAAACATCCTGACGGTCTCTTGTCAATACATTTATGAAAACATGTATGTTCGGAAAAATATTCATCTTTTTACTAAGATAAGTGACAGGCACAATTTTAATATTAGGAACAGGAATAAATTAGATCAACCTCGGTTCAGATTGGCTAAAGTACATAGTTCTTTCATGGGGTACTGTGTAAAATTTTATAATAAAATATCAGTCGAGATTCTACAACTAAATGAGTCCAAATTTAAAGCATGCATTAAACGCACACTATGTAGACAAGCGTATTATAAACTGGAGGATTATATCCTTGATAAAAACGCTTGGCTAAATGCCGGTCCTGCTCCGCAGCCACAGCCACTTTTACCTTCAAAGTAGCTTAATATATATATATATAAATATTGGAAGAGATACTATTCCCCTTTTTGTATTGTTGTTTTCGAATTTTTTTTATTTTATTTGTTTATTTTCATAGAGTGTATGATAATTTATAACCTTTTGTATTTAGAAACAATAGCATTGTATAATGTAGAAGCACTTTGTTTTTCAAGTTTTGTGAATGTGAAGTACCATGTAGCATTTTTATTAGGTTACAACTTGTTTGACATTACGAGCATGGCAGTTGAGAGTTTGTCATGCCCACTCAAATGTCTTGCTGATGGTGGCACGTGTTATTGGGTCATTCTGCTGAGTAGGTCTGATGCACGCGTCATGCTCGTGAACGGGTGCCGCTTCTTAGCTGCCAGTGACTTAATTCAATTTTTTTATTTTTTTTTATTTTAGTTATTATTACTTATCTACATTTTGCTCACATATTAGAAGCGACAAGAAATATGTAACTAAGATTTATGTACCTCATAATATGATTTAAAAGAGTGTCCATGGAGTTTCTTGCACGTTCTTCTCCATAGAGATCCACGCTTTGGAACGTGCAATTTAGCTTCACTTGTATTTTTTTTTGACTGACCGACATTTTGAAAATTCAAAAGTGCCTGTAATTGGTCTATTTGAAATAAACGTTTCTGATTTCTGATTTAAAATGTATGGAGACCGACACGCCCAGATCGGCGTGTGTGGTACACGTTTGCGCAGTGTAATTCTAGCTTGACTAGCTTTATAGTGAGCTATGTACGTCTTATGCCTACTGACCACGGACGCGTAGCTTCATAGACGCGTATTAGTCACTATGCGCTTGGTGTACGCCTGCGTGGAGCTCACATACAAAACTGTGGCCTACTGTCCACAAACGCGTAGCTTCATAGACGCGACACAACGGTACGACGACGCGACGCTGTCGCTTCGACCGCGATCGTGCTTGACGTGAAGACTGCACGCTAAAGTACTGCAACCGACCGTCTGCAGGACGCAACCAGCGGCACTAACCGTGCGGCAGCGGTCCGACATGAAACATCTAAATTGAAAGCGCCCTTAATTGTCATGTGTATTAGTCCTTTTGTATTAAGATCGTTCTGTTGAGGACTGGAACAATTTACCTGCTGAGGTCTTCCCATCCGATTATAATTTGGGTGTCTTCAAGGCTAGAGTGAATAGGCTCTTAATAAACTAGTGCGCCTCACCTGGGTTCGCAATCAAGCACTATTTTATAACAAGATTTAAAAAAAAAAGTGTATGTGATGTGGCTATATTTCATTTAAATAATTAATGGCAGTACATTGAAAATAGCAATGAAATATATTGAATATACATATGCCATTCACAGCCAACAGCTTCTCATAATCCAAGAAGCTATTCTTTATATTTATTTAAATTAATTAAATCAACTCCAAAGAATACTAATGGGAGGTCTTTATAACCAGACCAGACTCACATTGTGAATTTGCGATCAATAATTCACCCCTTCACTGTGCAGACATACACCTACAAAGTGCAGTTGTTTGTTTCCGTGGGACGAGCTGCATCCGAACATAACATAAAAATCCGAGCACATAAAACAATATGAAGGGTATTCGAAATATAAATTCTGGAATGTTCATCAAACCAGAGAGTGAACTTGGTGACTGGGATTTATTGACCTTACCTGTGAGAGTACATTTTGTTCTGTTAGTAGCTTAGTGATTCAGTAGGCTAAATGTACGGGACATTTTGATTACTGAACAAATGCCTCTCAATTCGCCGTCCAGAGCTGTCAAGGACGAGTCCAGTTCATCATGAGTAGACTGTAGTGCGAAATTTACTCAAATGTTAAACTACCTTTCTTGTAGCTAAAGAGTTTGCGTAGGTGAAATATTATTTATTGATTAGACATTTTCTAACTTGCAAATTGCGTCGGACGGAAATACACCTTTCGTAGTCTTTACGTATGACGTGTCCTATCCAACAGCCACACTGTAGTATTTGCATTATTAATGTGCAGGTTCTAGATAGGCGAATGCGTTCACGAATTTATCGATTGGCATCGCCTTAAAGTGCTAGACAATCAGTATGACGTCATCTAGTTACTAAATACGTAATCGATCTAGTTTCGACTATAATTTTACCGTTTTTAAGTTAATAATAAAACTATTTTTTTTACATATGCTTGAAAATCGAGCACGAATGCCTAAATATGTAACCTATTCAGTCTTGGCTTAACCTATGGGTTATAGCTATCAGGAAACACAGACTTCGGCAGGGAATTCTACTCGTTTGCGAATCCCAATTGTTTTTTGAAGTCTGTATTTTCTTTGTATTATTTATTTTAAATAATAAAATTCATTTATTTCAGGTAAAAAATTAAAGATCATCCATATAAAATAATTAGCTTAAAATCAATAAATAATAATTCCAAAAAAATACAACAACAATCCAAAAAAACAATAAATCAAAATTCAATAAATTAAAATACAATAAATTTTGCCGAATATCTATTTGATTTTAGGTGTTTCAAATTCGGATTTGCACAATGGAAAATAAAAACAGAATTCGACTCTTAATTACAGTCGTTACATTTTTTTCCAAAATAGTGCGGTCATAAAAAGCCACAATAAATCGAGTTTACTGTAAATTATTTTGCTAACAAGCACTCCGTTACATTGATCTATTGTTGTTGGTACAAGATAACTCTTGGATATAAAAAGAAATAAAAATATACCGGTTAGCTCTTTATGGCTTTGTTTATTTGGATAATACACTTTCCTTTTGGTATCGATCGCTGTTACTGCGACACTTCTGTTTATAAAGAGACTGTACAAATAAAAAGCACCCTTGTAATGGCACAGCATGTTATATAGCCAATTCAGGAGGAAAATCCAATCAATTTTCATGAACAGCTCTTAATGGCGCCCAGATGGGACTCGATACTCAGTTCTAAGCTAAAGCGTTGCTAAGGCAGACAGCGGTCTGGGTCTTGTTTTCATTAATATTGGCGAACCTCTTGTCTGTAAGTTTCAGTTTCCGACCAATAATTACCGGTCAATCTCATAAACGATGAACCGATAGGGTATAAATAAATTGTAAAGAGTTCAATTCCCGATTGGAGTTTCGAAGCTAAGAAGAAAAGATTTTTTTTTTGTGACGTGACAATAAATTTTCTGTTTGCTGATTTATTCCCATAAATATGCTATAAGACTTTTTTACGATTTTCAGGATTCTGGGTCAACGGGAAGTACCCTAGAATATTGATTCCCTTGAGAGTGTCAAAATATACGTTTTTTTGCCGTATCTTTTTTTTCGTTAACTTAGAAGTTTGATTTTCACAGCTTTAAGGGACCGTAGATCTGTGTATGTACCTGTATGTAATTTCAACTCGATACCTTGACGCGTTATCAAGATAAAGGGTCTTGACAGAGAGACAGACGGACAACAAAGTGATCCTATATGGGTACCGTTTTTTCCTTTTGAGGTACATAATGCTAAAACGCTAAAATACTGTCCTAAACCAGATCATGTTAAGTGTGATACGTTTTATACGAATCCGTTAAACCCTGATTAGATAACAAATAACCAGACAGACAGAAACTAAAATTTAAAATAGATAATAATAATAATAATAACGGCCAATGGCTTAATAGCCAAGAGCCTCGAACAACATCTAAGGAGGCTCTCGTTAGGCAGCTGGATCAAGGGCCTGATCCAGAAAGCAGTACTCCTGGACACGGCGCGCATCGTTAGGAGATTCCTCTCTCAGGAGCCCTGACCACCGGTAGCTTGGACCCTGCTCCCGATGCCGGTGGGCTACTATTTTTATATTTTTAAATGTTTTTTTATTTAATTTTTTAAGAAATATTTAAAAATGTAATTAATATGTACATAAATTTAATAAATGGAATAATAATAAAAGATAATATCAAGGCTAGAGTGAATAGGCTCTTAATAAACTAGTGCGCCTCACCATCAATGATTGCATCACTGCTTACCATCAGGTGGGATCGCGGTCAAGCACTGGTTTATACCGAATAAAAAAAAAAAAGATAGATGTTCCGGGTCTGGGTGTCTTGTGTATGTGAGTTCACATGTTTGTGAGCGCAATCATGATACAGGATCTATTCCTAGGGTAGGACGACGATTTTATATTAAAAAAAAACTCATGCTTTAACCCCTCGGGCGCCCGGGGGTTAAAGCATGAGTTTATTACGTAATTGCGCGTTTTTACGTAAATCACCAAAAAAAAAGTAATAATAAAAAAAAATTGGATTTTTCTAGGAAAAACAAAGATATAAAACCAAAATTTTCGGCTTAAAAAAAAAATAACCGTACAAACGTGTATGATGTGTAGCGACAATTAAGCGTTTTTCAAGGTCATTCAAGTTGTACAGACGTATGTACAATCGGCCTTCGAGGGATAGCCCCCGATATAACCGTAAGTGATCCTCGACATATATTTCCAATATGAATCATAAAATACTTTAATACCTTCATTCATAGACAGTTTTCTATTTATAAATTGACAACCTTATCGAGTTATTTTAACATTACACAGACACATATCAGTTATTACGACATATTCTTGCGCATAAATGTAGCTAATAATAGCCTTAACATTGCCTTTTCGTAATCAGCTACCATAATTATCTATATTTAGAATCGAGAGGTTAAAATTGAGGCGAAGCGGTTGTGCAAGAACTAAATACCTAAGCGGTCGAAATCAAAAATGCATTGGGTGGGGATCGACGTCGTGGCTGGGACCTCTTGCTTGCCTTTTTTCTTTGCTTCAGACCAGAAAGCCCAAATTTCCGGTGAAATTCTCAGTTTAGTAACAAATTATATAAAAAAAGCTTTCAGATTTTTTTAGATTTTTCTTTAAAATACGATAATAATTGCTCCTCTGTTATCTTATATTATAATATCTAGTAATCTATTTTTCTGTCATAGAGGCCAATCTTAGCGGAGGAATAGGCAGAAACAGATGAAAAAACCGGCCAAGTACGAGTCGGACTCGCGCACGAAGGGTTCCGTACCATTATCTATAAAAATTACAAAAAAAAAATATATATTAAGAGAGCCATCTTTATATATATAATAAGTAGTCAAAAAAAAAAAAAAATTTTATTCTGTTTTTATCCGACTACGGCAAAGCGAAAGGAAGGTTATGATTTTGACAGGCTATGTACGTTCATCTGTTCTCTCATAACTCCTAAACTCCTTATCGGAACTCGACAAATGAGGTATTGTTAGAACCGTCTTAATTGTCCGCTGAAAATATGCTACGTAACATGTCACAAAACTCAATGAAGCGCCCTCTAGCAAACAAAAAGTTATGTGTTAAAAAAAACGTTAAGATAATACCTACACCGTGTTTGATATCATTTGAAAGGGCAACACCAAAATAATTAGGAAAGCCGTAGTTACACGATATTACACTTTAATAACGTGTGACTACGGCTTTTCTTTTTTTTTCTGTTTTTGTTTCTCTAGTAACCTAGTTTATTTCAGCATCCTGAAAATCTTGTTTCATACTTTTTCGGCGTTGTAGTTTTGTCGTAGTCGGGTTTTAGTTTTTTAAATATTTTTTATTATTTCAACAACCGAAAAACATCATCTGTGAAAATTGCAACTGTCTAACTATCACGGTTGATGAAATACAGTCTAGTGGCAGACGGACGGACAGCGGTGTCTTAATAATAGGGTCCCGTTTTACCCTTTAGTTACGGTACCCTAAAAATAGCATAGCTCTACCCTCATATTAAACATTTTCACGTTTCGCCAAGGCTGTCTGGTAGATGTCGTAGCAGCAATAAAGACTGCCATTGTGCCCTTAATTATAACAATGCATTACCTGTTCTACTCTTTTGGTGCACAATCAAGCATAATATTATTGTATGAACACACCTTTTTTGTGTCGGCCCTGTATTTTAAATTACTAGACATTATGAAGAGGTAAAGTATTAAGTATTCAACCGATCACTGAAATTCTCAGGAACACTAATTGCCAAGGGAAGAAAGCCCCAGAAATTTCTAATACAGACTAAACACTGGTGTATTACACTTGCCTATACTATCTACTATGTTGTAGGTCGCGGGTTGAAACCCAGCCAGGCGCATTACTTTGTATAATTTATTTCATCACCACTGCTCTCAAAACGGTGAAGGAAAACATCGTGAGGAAACCGGCATGTCCTAGAACTAAAAATTCGAAGACATTTGACATCCACCAACCCGCACTGGACCCGCGTGGTGGAGTATGGGTCGTTTCCTCTCATAGAGAGGAGTCCTGAGTCCCAACAGTGGGAACATTATAAGGCCGACTATGCTATGCTACACTATCCCAAGAGCTCTAGTTGGCTCTTAGGATCGCATAGGCAATCGATAATGTTAATACGAATAATAACCAATATAGAACAAACAGAAAGTTGCCAACCACACTTCCAAAAACACAAAATACTCACACTTCCCTGTTTATACATCTTAGAGTTATGTAAATTTGTCAGAAAACACCCAGATTTTTACACAAATTGTGAAGAAACACAAAGAAGATACACTTCTCGACACAATAAAAACAAAGTAAACATACCTCGATCCCGATTAAAAATGCACTCAACCAGTCCTTTAGTAATGTCCGCTAAAATTTATAACAAACTGCCAAATGAAATTAGAGAAGTAAAGAAAACAAATAAATTTATCAATAAATTGAAAGAATTTCTAGAAGCTAAGTCATACTACTCAGTAAAGGAATTTTTAGATGATAAGTCTATCGGAAAATAATATTTTTCTTTTCTTTGTATTATTATTCACCAAAGATTCTGTAATGACATTTATTAAATATAGTTATTATAATATAGTATGAAAAATAGAAAATTTAATTAAATATAAATTCCCAGATAAATAATAAAATAATTTAATAATAATGACGATGAAAAATAAATAAAAGTACCTGACATAATTTATCAATTCTTACACATGGACATAATAATAATAAATATACATAATTGACTTAAATTAATATATAATTTCATAATGACGACAATAAAAATAAATAAAAAAACCTGACAAAATTTACCTAACTTATTTATACAAACATAATAATAATATACATAAATTAATTAATTTTAATAATAACAATTTACTAATAATGACGATAAAAATAAATAAAATATTTGACATAATCTACAATTACTTATACAATAGACATAATAACAATAATATGCATATACAATCTAATTTAAATATATACATACATAATTTAATAATAAAGATGACAAAACCAAAAATTAAATAATCGGACACAATCTACCAATACTTATACACATACATAATAATATACATCTATTAGATCTACCTACAATTATTAATTCCATGAATTGTTACTTGGCCTTCATCCTCTCTCCTAACTTTGCTGTGCCCGACAGGGTCCATATTGATCTTGACTATATTTTATACCACCTATGTACATAATATGGAATGCAATAAAGTATTGAGTATTGAGTATTGAGTAATGGTTTAGATACCGCTAGACACTTTCTGCAACAGATGGTTTTTCCAAGTATCGGAAAACGAATTCTTAAGTACTCGTTCGCATTTTTGCGTACGCCACAACCGCAGTGGTAAGTCCCCTCTTTGAGGAGTGGGTAGAGGCGCCACGGCTTCCGCGCTGTCAGTCTGACCAAGCATATCGCGCGCGTTCCCGCATCCGCGCCGCTCCCTGCACCGCGCTGCCTGTCTGCCCGAGCACATAGAGTAACCGTGGTCCTAGAACGCAAAGGGCAAATAAAGATACACAGGTGGGTTTAGTCTGACGCGCCCTCTCGCTCCACACTTTGAGCTAGCAGGAGGAGTCACTTGATGATTTCCAACCTGAAAAAAGTACTCGTTCACATGTATTTTTTTCCCAAGGGATATTGAATTACGATTAGATAACTTACAGAATACTTGTTTATTGTTGTAATGAAGTATGCAGAAATAAGATACTGGTTAACATTGTAAATATTATCAACTAACTGCAAGGCATACGAATAAAGGTAAAAACAAACAGCCCACGAATTTGCTTAAAAACAGATGACATAGAAACATACACGTCACACGTCAGGCGTCTGTTCAACCAAATTCGAGAGTTTAGAATGGTCTTAATACTCTCTTTTTGGCCGCTTCTGTTAACTAAATTTTCTAACAATTGTTTTAGTACTTCAACTGTGTCTAACGTCATACTTCCAAACGTACTCCACCGTATCCTCCGTACGATCCGCACAATGGTGACACCGATCGTTTTTTTCGTCTGCATCTGAAACAGCAACCACCCTAACTTACCATACCCAGTGAGGACCAGCGTCGCGTCGGGCGGAAAATGAGGACACCGAAACATTTCGTTAGTTCTTAAACATAAACACTTATTTTATGGTACTTAAAGCCAATTAGGCACACTTACGCATAACGTTTACTTAACAAATTCAACTTCATAACTTTAAAACCATAAAGAGTGACAAACTGCGAAGATCCTTGTTCGAGAACTATAAAATACGTATACAACGACTATACAGCCCATAGACGCCTCATGCTTGATCTAACGCAGTAAAACAATTGTGTAAACTAGTTGAGGTATGAAAAAGCGGGGTACGGCGTTCTGATTGGCCCTACCAAGGTCATTACGGCACTCTAGACATGACATAGGTTTACATAAATCACGAAAATATCGATATTTTTTAATAATATGTCTTAAAAAATTATTAGCTGATTTCCTGATATAGTTTAAACATAAAGTATGTAGGTATACCTAGATACTTAATGCAGTCAATAAACTTTAAAGTGTTAACATAACATGTAAAAAAAAAAAAACAAAAAAAACCGGAATCAGTAACTAATTCACAATTACTTAAATAGTACCTATTCGTATTTCGCTTTGTACTTAACTACTAAAGATCGATGACCGTAAGTAACACACACTGTTTCGCATTAGCTGGAGGGCATCAGAAGTCTTTGATATTCTGCTATTTGGCTTTCACAAAGTTCAAGTTCAAGCAACTGATTGTCTTTATAATGCTTTTTATTTTTTATACGACTGACTGATCCGGCGAACTTCATTCTGCCCGTTCTGCCTGCTGTGGTCTTCCCGTCCAACTATAATTAAGATGTCGTCAAGGCTAGAGTGAATAGGCTCTTAATAAACTAGTGTGCCTCACCGTCGATGATTGCATTACTACTTACCATCAGGTGGGATCGCAGACAAGCACTGATTTATACCGATTAAAAATAATAATTAATGTTGTGTTAGCTAAACTGTCAACGGATAACGCCATCTATTGGCATTACCAGAACCAGCATAATTAAATGGCTTATTAGTAAAGGTCTTGTTATTATAATGTATAAGTAAAGGCTCAATAAATAATATTCATAAACATCAAAGTTATTAGCGTTTGTTTATATCCCAAAATGTCACTCAATTTATAGAAATATTGTACAGAACAGTCTGTACAATATTGATTATTGAATGAATAAGTGGCAATCAATTAAAATTTGGCAGGACATAATGGAACTATAATTTATTATTAAGTTTAAACATCTGTATGTAACCTATGCTCACAATAAAGACATTCTGATTAAAAATGGAAAAACATTGCGCGTAGTATTTTCTAGTAGCAAGTGTTATGAATGATTGATTCAATTATGAATTTACCAATTATGACAAATTTTCGTGGATAATTTTGGGGTTTCGTTTTTTTTTACTTTTAACTACACAAATATGATCAGTAACAGGTACGAATAAAGGCCCTTTTTTTGTACTAATTAAAAATGTAGATTTTATCAAGTGATAAGTGTGATGACTAATTTTATTTCGGTGTCAATGTCTCGGTACCTGTTCATAACAAATAACAATACGCTAAAAATAATTCATTTAGGTAAAAGTAATTTTTACCTAAAACTATACAAATGTATTATAATATAATATAATATTCCACAACTATCACACAACGCCGTCTAGTCCAAGTCTAAGCAGAGCTTGTGTTATGGGTACTAGACAACTGATAAACATACTTATATATTTCTAAATATATACATATTATAGATAAATTACACCCAATAAATAATTCTGACGAATAAAAAAAAATCGGTCAAGTGCGATTCGGACTAAGCACCGAGGGTTCCGTATAAACTTACCTGTGTAAATATGTAGTTCGATTGGATTGAGTCTCAAAGATTTTTTCAAATTTGTTGAAGATCGAAAAGATGTGATGGTGGTGTGATGTAATGTAACTACAAATGACAATGCCAGATCCTGACCCTGTCATAGTTATCATTTACACAAAAATTAAAGTTATGAAAATAATTGTGACGAATAAGGAACCTTTTCATAATAAATCGTTTTTCTTTAAAAGTTGCGGTTTACAATTTTATAAAAAAAGGAATTTAATCCCGGAAATTATTTTTTGCCATTTCCTATTTTCTCTTAACTATCTGCGTTGCATAAAACGCATGTGCAAAACAAAAAAATAAGTAGGTAACTGTAAAACAAATATCATTTTACATAAAATATTATATCAAAATTATAATTATGCGTAACGTTATTATTATTATTGCGTCAACGTTATTATTAATTATGCGTAACGTTATTATTATTGTTTTTAGTTTTAAACGAAAACCGCAAGTTTTACAGGTTTCGGGACAAATGTTTAGTTATCAGTAATAAATATACAATAAGATGCAGCATATTGCATGCTTGTAAATGACTTTTATTGAGTGGGGCAAAGGTCTATAGAGTATCTGGCATTATCCTTTGCAATTTTTTACTTTACTTGTGTTATATGACATTGCTTCATGCCTAGTTTCATGATTCTAGGTTAATGGGAAGTACCATATAGGTTTTAATTCCCTTACGAGCATCAAAATACATATGCATTATAAACAAAGCAGAAACGGCTGTATCTTTGGACCGCGTTGATTTAGAAGTAGTATATATTTTCACTGCTTCAAGGGGGTAGCAGACTTGAGTATTTGAACTAATTTCACCTTGGTACCCACACGCGATCCTGAGAAAATGGGTCTTAAGTCAGACCGATAGACGAACAACAAAATTCTCCTGAGTTTTTACCGACTTAGGTACTGAACCCTAAAAACACAATAGTGTAAAATACCAGTAAAACACGTCCTCTAAAAATACTACTTATCCTGTCTCAGATAATTTCTCACTTAACTTAAAACCATTTTGCATTTCAACTTTGGTACCTACTTTCAAAAGTTTGCTAAGTTCAGAACTATTCGGCACAAACTAGCAAAAACTGACCACAAAAACTTTAGTCAACAATTATGTTGGTTCACAAACACAAACCAGTGAAGTTCAAAAGCCTCAAATTCACCAAACATCTTGATAACTCTGATATTAGTAAAGAAAAACAGTAGTAACAAGAAAAGCTAGAACTCGTATCGCAACAAACATCGTGCAAAACTTCTTTTTCAATACACATACTCAAAAACTCGCTCCTATCCCTACTACTATTTTCCACGCTAGTGCGGAAAAGTGTTAGCGCTCGCCCAAGCTACAAATTGTTGTGTTTATATTAGGCTGGGCGCCGCGCAACCCCCAGGAGTCGCGCATCAACTCGTGTTATTCCCTTCAGCTAAAAAAACGGACTTCGTTACAAACTTTTATCGTCTGTTAACCCTTATGGGATGTGGTTTCAATGATACATAATTTCTAGTCACCATCGTTAAACATACCTGCAAGTCTTTTACAAAATAGAGTTTAAGATTTTTCTTAAGTAGATCTTAATAATCATTTAACCATTACGACATGTTTTAAGGCGCTGCGTCGTCTAAATTTTTACGATTAGTTTTGAACCAAAGGGTATTGACACATTGTCTTGTCGTGTATCGGTTGGGTTGCCCGCGAAATCCATTTTTACGAAAAACGTTTTTTGCTATTTGCAGTTCTGCAGTTCAGCATCGGATAGTAAGTACGTCAAGGTATTATTAAAATTGTAAATTTTATCTCTCTCTAAAAGTTACAAAGTTATGATGATTGTTTTAATGAGTAAACATGTGTAAATACACATATGTCATTACCGCAAATATTTTTTTGTTACCAAGCTATCTGATACCGAGCTGCAAATTGCAAAAGACTTTAGAAAATTTAATTTCGCGGTTTACCCTAATCAGACAGCGCCATCATCCACAGTGCAGTCGCGCATTTTGAACTTCTTCGGCCATGTATCTCGTCGTGGTAATGACTCCATAGAGCTTCTCGTAGTGCAGGGCAAAGTTGAGGGCACCAGACCACGTGGTAGATCACCAATTAGATAGACAGACCAGATCAAGGCCGCAACTAAGTGCTCGGTTTATGAATGAACTCGGAAAGCTGCAGTCCGCGATGAATGGCGCCGTGTTACCAAGATGATCACTCATAGTGATTCACAGTGATGACCATGACCACTCTGGCAAGAGTGTGCCGACTGAGAAGAACCCAGAAGCATTTCACCTTAACTTAATGTGGCTGGGCTACTGGGCCATGCCCTAAATCCAACCTATGTCCCTTCAGTTGCCCTTTGCATTCTAAGGGCCAACGGTAAATCAAAAAACAATTACTTCAGCTACCATACTGCTAAGACAGTGGTCTTACAGCAATTACATTTGCTGATGTTATCAAAAGCTCGAAGTAACGGTTCATCTTACAATATGTGTTACGGTACATCGTTTTTGCGTCTAACTGTACAATACTTTAAGCTGCCGTCGACTTATTATTACTTATACCTCTATAGATATTTTAACTTCTAGTAATACACGTTTATTTATAAGTTTGTTGTCTTAGGTAATGGTTGTATTCAGAAAAATGCGGGTAACCTTGGCGGTTGGATGTTGATTTGATTT
Organism: Mythimna pallens; assembly: GCA_961205895.1. NCBI lineage: Eukaryota > Metazoa > Arthropoda > Insecta > Lepidoptera > Noctuidae > Mythimna > Mythimna pallens. Next base: position 4,467,948 of record OY540845.1, on the reverse strand, counting down.
GATGTTTGGATGTTTTCTAATCATCCAAACATCAAACAGAAATGTGGAACTTTAGATTTATGATCTAGATACTTTTTTTATTTCGATAATTTTTTTTTATTTCCGCGGTTTTAAGGGGTGACCAGACGGTTGCAAACTAGCGTTCCTACCAAGGTGACCTTAGTTTATGTGTTTGGCTACATGTATGTAAACCACGCGCCAACATGTTCGGTGGTTGGGAAAACCCGCCTCCCAACCAAGGACGTTGAAGGTCATGGATTACAACTGCTGTCTACACGGATTGAAACTAGCAAGGTCACCTTGGTTGGGACATTGGTTTTAACCAAGCCCCCCTTTACTTGCGTCTTTAGTTTCCACGCCGCTCTCGTGAATTGTAGCGTTATGTTATATAGCATAGAGCCTTCCTCAATAAATGGGCTCAATTAATTAGTAGTAGTTCCTGAGTTGGGCGCGTTTAACCAAACATGCTGATGTTGATCACCGGGGGTGGTTTTAGTGAGGTAAAAATCCCACAGTCCCCAGACTTATCCCCAAAGTTCGGGCGCCTTTCGAAGGTTTAACCCGAAAACAAACAAAAAAAAGGTTTGCGCTTGTTCACTATCTCACCTTAAACAAAACACGTCTTACACGGATCAAGAAGTGTTAATTAAATGTTTTACGTGATGCTTGAAAAACATAACAAACTTAATAACTTGCTTGGTGGCTAGTGGCTATACAAGTAACCTGTTATAGAATTTTGCACATTATGATTCATATAAAAAACCTAAATAATGCATATAAATTTACGTTCAAAAGAATCCGCTAAGGTTAACAGGCTATCTGTTTATCACTGACCACATCCGTAAAAGTTAAGTTGTTTTGAAAGTTGAACCTTGAGTAAACTAGTAAACAATAAAATAATATAATTCGGTATCGCTTTCACTTTTTTATTTAACGCTGTCGAATCCATTTTCTAAATTATTGTTGATCCTCGATTTTGTCAAGTATCTATTATTCTTTTCGGTGGGAAAATCCCCCCGCTCTAGGGCGGGGCGAGAGATATATAATGTCAGACTTTTACTGACTTAAAACCCACTCCTGTGCCTTCGTTTCCTTTCGTACCAGGGCCGAGTCTTCCTTTCAGAAGCAGACCCTTGGCCCCAGTAAGCTTCGACCCTGCTGGGCCCCTACGGTTTGCTGACATCTTGAGGCGCGGGTGGAACACTACGCGCCGTCGACGACTTGGGCTCGGTCCGGACCGTCATCGGGCGATCGGACGGCGAGTTACTCATTGCTCGCCGTTCCCAAGCCGTCTAGTACCTACTTATTTATTTACTTTAACATAACACGGCTATGGTCCAATTACATTAGTTAAAGACATGTGTTTGACATAAAATATGTACAAAACAACAATTAAATATACCTAACTAGCTTCTGCCAGCGCGAAAGTAGGTTTCTCCATACAAACTTTGGAACCTCGTTTCACCCCTTTAAAAGTTGAATTTCTAAAAATCCCTTCTTAGTGCTCGCTTACGTCATAAAAGGAAGCTTTGTGTAAAATTTTACGTTCCTAGTCCCAGTAGTTTCGGCTGGGCGTTGATATGTCAATCAGTTTCCTCTTTTATATATATAGATTACTTAGCAGTCTTGGTCATTTGAGATCAGCTCACAATACTCCAGATAGACAAACCTGGGCCTTGTTAAAATGTCAGTCGTGTGAGCGAGAGAGAGGGATTTATCTATATATATATATATATATAATAATATAATATATTCCACAACTATCACACAACGCTGTCTAGTCCCAAGCTAAGCAGAGCTTGTGTTATGGGTACTAGACAACTGATAAACATACTTATATATTTCTAAATACATACATATATAGATAAATTACACCCAGACACAGAACATATATAGCTGCATCCTTTTAACAGTTCAGTTTAGGTCTCATTCAGGTCGGTTTAGGTCAAATCTTTCGTTACATTCAGGTTCGGCATTCAAGAGACCGTTGAGCGCGGAGACAATGATAAATGATATTTATTTTGCAAAAAGGTTTTTAAAAAAACGCTTTTACACGTAATTTTTTGTTTGTCAATTTAAACTAGATGAAGCCGGTGTTTCCGTTCGGTGTTTGCTGACTACCCTGAGAAGAAACACCGAAACAAACTCAGGGATCAAAGTCTCTTTTAAAGTCCATACAGCAAACATGTAATGGTCAAATCATATGAGAACCATATATATAGTCTGAGATGGTCTCCACCATCCAAGGAAGTTGAAAGTCATATCAAAATTTGAATTACATCTACTGTCTACACGGATTGAAACTAGCAAAGTCACCTCTGTTGGGATGCTGGATTCCATCCGTGTGGCCCTTGCTTTAAAGTAAACGGTCCATTAGCATTGCTTACCTTGACCTCGAAGTTTGTAATGCAGTCATTAACACTCGAAACACCAAACTATGTCACTGCCAGATGATGATGCGACTGAAATTGTAACATTCTGCCTTTAAACAACAGACAACCTGATGATTTACTTTTATCTATACTTCTATATGAATATATCAAAGAGAAAAGATTTATAGTTTGGTTTGTAATGAATAAACTACCTGACGGAACAATTTCAAAATTTTTCTCACCAGTATAATGTTAACATAATGAGAATGTTAAGATGAATGTGTGGTGTGACGAGAATGGATAAAGTGAGTATATTAGGGGAAATTTGAAAGTGACGCCAGTGACTGAAAAGTAGATAGAAGATATTAAGAGGAGGGATGAAACGCATGTTGAGTTTACATGTGGATGGATGGGAACGGAGAGGGAGGCCAAAGAAAAGATGGATTGATTGTGTGAGAAGTGATATGAAAGAAAAGGGAGTTAGTGATAGCGTGACGAATGACAGGACAGAATAGAAGAAAAAAACGTGTTGCGCCGACTTCAAATAAAACGGGACAAGGGCAGGAAGACGATGATAATACTACTTTATCATTGAGTGACACAGCAATATATTTTATACTATCAAGGGTGCTGGCAGAAGTAAAGGCTCCTCATCATCTTCCTGCCCTTGTCCCGTGTTATTTGGGGTCGGCACCACACGTTTTCTTCTTCCATTCTGCCCTGTCACTCGTCATACTATTACTAACTTCCTTTTCTTTCATATCACTCTTCACACAATCCATCTATCTTTTCTTTGGTCTCCCTCTCCCTTTCCATCCATCCACATGTAAACTTATAACTCTTTTAGTAACATGCGTTTCATCCCTTCTCTTCACATGACCATACCAAGACAAACGATTCCCTTTCAACTTTTCAGTCACTGGCGCCACTTTCAAACTTCCCCTAATATACTCATTTCTAACTTTATCCATTCTCGTCACACCACCGTTCCATCTTAACATTCTCATCTCCTCCTCCTAAACTACTAAAATATGTGCTTAAATATTAGTCGGGAAATGGGAAAAGAATCTGTCATCAAGATCGTTCTATAAGTTTAGAACGCGGAAATGCTCGGATAAGTCTTGGGCTTCTGACAACCTGAAAATATTTTCGTTGGGGTCATCCACTGAGATCCACTTCAAGACTAGAAAAGAAGATGACTACTAGGCGTGGGCAAAGTGTGTCATCTTTGTGATTGGAACATTTGCATCTGAATCTTTGAAATGTTCCGGAACACTGATATTTTGATATTCAGACACAGAAGTTTGATTTTCTCAAACAGAGAGAGAGAGTTTGTTTGTTCAAACTTCTGTGTCTGTATCTTATGAGCCGATGTTCCACTGACTGTTATGAATCGTGATCTGTTACGTCGCGTCATAGTCACACTGAGACAGAAATGTTAGATGATATGTATTATTTGGTAAAGAATACTCCAGTTTTCAAATTGTTCCAAATGATGCATTTAAAACATTAGTACTGTTCCAATCTTTTGGAACAGTGAGTCGGTTCAGGAAAGAGTTACACGCGCCTAATGACTACGACAAATCTCATAAATGGTTTTATTTATGAGATTTGTTGCATAATATTATAAGGCTGATTATGCTTTGCATGCCTTATTTGCTTAAAAATCATACAAGCCTACTAAAAATTTGTTAAATTTAAATTTATAAGGTCACGACCTCAGAAACAGTACAAACGCAGTGGAGCATTCTTAATAAACTTCATCATTAACTGCTTAAATTAAGGCCAAAATCGAATGCCTATGTTACGCAACGTAATCTGCATAACAGTATAATTTATTGTTGTCATTGGTTTCGTGATATGACGGGTCATAAATAGTCATGGTGACGAGACTATTTCCTATTTCTGTCTATGTTATTTATTTCATATGGCATGACGGACCTTGAAAATAATAATCCAAATTCGTCCTTGCACAGATTGGGTTTCCACATCATTAACATTTGTCTTTTCTTCTTTTCCAGGATGCATGTCAGCACTCTGCATATTCGTTCTGTACACGAAGCACCTAATCATCGTGTACCTCTACCTGACGTCTGTCGGCCTAGTCTTCGTGTCCTATTGGACCAATGTTTCGGCCATCAAACAGGTGCAGGCCTTAACGCTAGTCGAAAACTCACCTCACCATTCCACCAGCATCTTAGAAGACATATTAAATTTAAACGTTAAAAACCTCATCGACGTCGATGGACCAGGTATTTTGGTCATTCAAAACTACGCCATACAGTTCCTCTTGGCTGTTATATTCAAGTACGTCCACCTCGGGCCCAGACATTCGACCGTTCAGAAGCTTCTTCCGATCAGCTTCATGGCGCCCTCGTTCCTAGCGATGTTGCCAGTTCCTCCGAACCTGCTACACCACTCGCCGGTGTTCTCAACGCTGTTGCCGCTCTTGTTGGTGAAGTACGTGCTATGGTCGTCAGCGTACAATGTGATACAAGTGGTGTATGCGGGCTACCAGCACGGTCGGCTGTTCGTGAGCAACTACGGACTGTCAGCACTCGTGGAAACAGAATGGATGCGGTTGAATGTTCCATGTGTGTTACGAGTGTTCTGGGTGTTGCGGGTCGCTGAACACGCCCTGATGCTCCTCGTGGACAATTATGACGAGGAGGCCGAAGAAGGACTGAAAGTATCTACTTTACTCGCAGTTCAATCACTAGCTTCGATGACTAAATCGTTGCTAGTCACTGGATGCGAAACCATAACTGCCGTGCTCGGCATGACTTCTGTGATCTCATTCTTTTGCCACTATATCGGTAATTTCTTCCAATGGATTCTATTAACGGATGAAGAAGAAGACAAAAGTATAGGAACTGTGTCTGCCATCCTATTTTATATCCTTGCGCTGCAGACTGGATTAACATCATTGAATCCTGAGAAGAGGTTCATACGACTGTGTAGGAATTTCTGTTTGCTGTTCACTGCTCTCTTGCACTTTTTGCATAATATTGTCAATCCTATGCTGATGTCTTTGAGCGCATCGCATAATCCAAGTACACACAGGCACGTCAGAGCTCTAGGAGTGTGTGCCTTCCTAATAATGTTTCCGATCTCTTTACTTGTGTACCTATGGTCGCAGCACACAATCTCCACGTGGCTTCTAGCTGTGAGCGCGTTCAGCATAGAGGTCATAGTCAAGGTGATCGTCAGCCTCATGATCTACTCACTATTTTTAATTGACGCGTATCGAAGTACATTTTGGGAGCAACTTGACGACTATGTGTATTACATACGAGCTTTCGGAAACACTATAGAGTTCTGTTTCGGAATATTCTTGTTCTTCAACGGTGCTTGGATCTTATTGTTCGAGTCTGGGGGAGCTATTCGCGCGGTCATGATGTGCATCCACGCCTACTTCAACATCTGGTGCGAGGCGCGAGCCGGCTGGTCAGTGTTCATGAAGCGACGAACTGCTGTCAACAAGATCAACTCGTTACGAGAAGCATCGCCAGATCAGTTGAACAGATTGGATGATGTATGCGCGATATGTTATCAAGAGATGCACTCAGCTAAGATCACGCGCTGCAACCACTACTTCCACGGAGTCTGTTTACGGAAGTGGTTGTACGTTCAAGACAGGTGTCCTCTGTGTCACGACATACTATACAAAATAGAAACGGATGGTAACAAAGAGAATGAGGGCAACGAGGACAACACTAACAACCAGAACTTGTTGCTGGAGGAGGACCCTGAACTCCTGCTTGGCGAGGGCGTCAGGTGACTCGCTCGTGACTAGGCGACGACAGAGTGTACCACTTAGATTAAACTCAGTATCAATTTGGAAACCGACTAATTCGAGTGGTAATTTTTCGATTTGTATAGTAAGTTATTGTTTTTTTTTTTATACTTTTAATCAGATCGATATACCTGTGATTTAAGGTTTAAATTTTATCTTGTGATGCATGGTTTTTTTTTCTCAATTATGCTGTGTGAGGTTACTTAGTATAAGCTTAGTGGTTACTCGATGCTTGTTTTTGTCGATGTCTCCTGTAATGTACACGTTCCAGTCTTAAAATTGCAAGTACTCGATAAAAACCCTAATATTGGAAATGTTTTTGAAAATATTAGACGAAAAACATGAAGCTATTTGTAAATAGTTAAGGTATTTAGAAATAGCTTATAATATTTGGAGGTAACTTAAAAAGAAAAAAATATAAAAATAGTAATTTTTCCCATAATAAACTGTAAATAAACTATTATTTTAGTAGTAAGTGTGTTTTTTCTATTTGTACAACGTACATACTTTGGTCTCGAGAAAGATGTTTTGGACAGCTATTGGAGTGAATGATTACACATAAGTATGTTATTTGTTATTCTACATAATATAGATTTAACGAAATCTCAGTTACTGCATTAAATGTCAATGAATGTGTGAAAACGCTTTTGTTTCACGGTAATCCCTCTGGCGTCATTACAAAATCCTTGTCTGGATCCTTCTGATGCATGCCTATATATTCCTATCTTCCATACGATCAATAAATATTCCATTTAGATTTTTCCTACTTCTCCCATTTTTCAAATCATCATTATTCCATGACTGATGAGAATCCTGTTCAGTCTTCGCTGAAGATATTCTGAAGCTACAGCATTGCTGGCGAAACTACTAACTTCTTCAAGATCTCCACATCTTACCTCAAAAATTGCTCAAATTTTCGAATTTTCATTTTTTTTTTTTTGGTTTGTAATAATCGAATGACTCTTGAGCGGAGGAGCGTCGTGTCAGACTTACTGAAACCCACTCCTGTTCCTTCTTTACCTTCATTCCGGGCTCCGGGGTTCTCGAGAGGTAGTTAATACAAGTTTTTGTAATTTCTCCACATCTTATGAAGACGACCACTAAAACTAGTAGGCAATAAATTCTAAATAAATCTCCACATCTCAAATACAACGTAATCTTCTTAAAGTTGCCAATACAAAAAATCTAACCCACATAGTAAAAAAAAAATCTACCAATTAGTCCTATTTCGGATAACACAGCTATCAGACTCATTAAATAAATGAGTACCTGCAAAAAGTCAATACTTTGATGATAAAAAATCAAAACACTAAGAGTCAACGTTTGACCTCAAACACAAGTCGCTGACCTTGCTGAATGAACTTTATCTACAACAGCTAAGTTGTAATATATCGAATTTACATTTTTTAATATGTATTTATTCGAAGCATTTATCTTTCGTTTGGCTCTACTATTCTTTTCATCCCTACCAGCTGTTGAAGCAAAGGCTAACTTGGTTTTCGTGTTTTCGTTAGTGTATTATCTCTCCACCACACCAACACCTACTACTTCATCGTTATACCCAGTAACTGGGTGGTGGAGATCAGATATGCTGTCGTTCTAGGTAAAAAAAAAAACTGGTATATTTTTTTTCCATAATGTAATTGGCTGGGATACTAAGTTAATTTGTTTACCATTAGAATATGGATATAGATATTGTAATGTTTTTGTTGTACTTTTTGGCAGCAATTGTTTGATACAACCTTCTCGGCAGACTTCGCTCAGGTAATCAACACTACAATAAAATTCTCAGCTCCATTTTAACGAGATGATTTGTCTAGTCTACATTTATTTTCCAGTTGCGCAGACCCTTGAGATCCAAAACTACACCAATTTTACATCACAATGTCCACTAGGAATCAATTTGCGAATAATTAAAACAGCCACTGAACTTTACTCGAAGAAATCCCGCCAAAAACTCCAAAACTGGTAAGCTGAACTAGCTACACAGACTGAAACCCACAAAACATTTCGGTAAAGGCTCAGCAGATGATGAATGTCCCTTCATAATATTTTCAATATTTTGTTGTGTTGAGGAAATCTGAAAGTAGGTTCCCTTACTAAAAAATTTTCATAGAAAGCTGCTTTATTGCTTATGAGACATCCAAAGAAATATGACTCAAGGAAAAGATCCTACCTAGGTGTCGTCGACGGCGCGTATTGTTCCACGCGCGCCTCAGGGAGATGTCAGCAAGTCGCAGGGGCCCAGCAGAGTCGAAGCCTACTGGGGCTATGGGTAGTGTGAAAACGAAACCCTTGGGACGAAGGAACAGGAGTGGGTTTTTAGTCAGTAAAAGTCTGACACTATCTCGCGCTCCGCTCAAGAGCGACATTTGTCATTAGCTGATTTTCCCATCTAAAAAAAAAAACAAACCTAGGTGTAGGAAGAATTTCGGTGGTTAATAATTCTATTATGGTTAATGCAGCATCATCGACCGCAATCATTAAAAAATAGGTGAGATATTGGACAAACGCCGTCATATCAAATGAAAACATTGAACTCATAGGGCTGTAAATTTGTCAACATAATTTGAACGTTGAGAAAAACCCACAAAATAGGTATTTCATTAATGACGAGGCGTTGTACGAGTATGAAAAAATACAAGACTTGGTAATTACACATCATTTTTTTGAACACTGGCAGTGTATCGTGATATGACGAGGAATTTCAATAATACGTTGACCTTTGTGCTAACCTTTTCACACCTAACCAAGTACAAATAAGTTTTAATTAGGTACGATGCTTAGAATTCTACAGACCAGTAAAACGCCTTTCTGTTATTTTTTGTTTCTAAAATCCGCCTCACCTTTGACTTTATTGATTTATTTGTTATAAGCTCAATTTCGTACCAAAGGCTTTCAATTTGATACCTTAGGTAACATTTATTACATATTTTCTACCATAGCAAAACAATATTTGAATTAGCAAGGGACCTGAAAACATACCCTGTGGAACTCCTAATAAAAAAAACAATTTCACGTAATAAACAAAAGTAAGTTTCCATTTTGAGAATCTTAAATACTACATAAAAATAATCCCATCCAAATTCTATGGAAAGAGACATTTATTTAAAAACAATAACATTATAAATACATGGTGTACAAACTCGAACGCTTTAGTTAAATACAAGATCCTTGTAGTTGGACAGTAGGTAGTAGTTGGACACGTGACAATTAGTCGAAGTGCGGACGACGGTGGTGCGATCAGCGCGCTCGAAGTTCGCTTTCACGATCTCGTAGTAGCGACCATCACTGAGAAAGAGTAAAATTATTACGTACTTATCATATTTAGTCATTATCGACGAATTATCAAAACTAGGAAGTAGAGGCAGTAAATTTATTTATACAATAATAGTTTTAATATATGCGAAACCTGAAACACGTGTCTAGTATTTCTATGTAAAGAATCTATGTACAAAATCTCATATCTGTATCATGAAAAATCATTAAGTTATAAGCTTGTTATGTCAGCAAAAAGACATAGTCACCGGGCCATCCAGGCGACTGAGGGGTTGTTTTGCACTTGCACTCAGCTGTTTGCTGGCGCCTAATGCCCGCTATGGCCTATATTGTACTTAGTGACTGCGCTGTCCGACTTGTGACCTTTTTAAATATTTTTGGGAAAAAATATAACATGGTGTAAAAACTATTGGAATCTATTCATTTACTGATTCTGAACAAACTAGGTATTCAGATTTCTCATAAACTTAAATAATGTTTAGACACACCAACAACTTATTTGCAATATAATGTCAACAATATGTACCTATTAACATTTACGATGATATCCTGGGTAAAAAAGTCACTGATTGATACCTGTGATTTTTTTACACAGAAATTAGATTGAATAATCGCACATAATCTTTGTGCATACGCACAAAGATTAACGTCCATATTGGGTCTCATTCATTAATGATATTTTAAAACAGACAATAAAAATCAAAATACGTAAATAACAAACATAAATAATTAATGTGATTAATTATTTATGTTTGTTATTTACGTATATATACGCACCAGAAACAACCAGTTTTATTGGCTTGCAACTAAAATCGCACAAAACTTTTTTAGTTGTATGAAGTTTCTTAGAGTTAGGTTTAAAAATGTTTACTTAAGCTTCAATTGATTTCTTTCCATTATATTAAACTAAACAGATATATTTTAATATTACAAAACAAAATGTAAGTAGAACCTATTGAATTAACAATAAATGCTGAATCTAATAAACCAATGCAACATTACTCACCTGAGGACCAAGCTCTTGAGTTTCACACACTTGACTCGCAGAATATCGATGGCTTTCTGACTCTTGTCGCTGAAACGCAAGTTCTCCGGGTCCCAGCGCAGTTCCAGACGTTCCAGGTTGGGGCAGCTGTTTGCTATGCCGTCCATCAACTGGAAAGAAGAGTTTTCATGAAGTTTCAGACAGTTTCTAGCTTTTTAACTGCTCTTTATTTCAAAGCTAAGACAAAAACTTATGCGAAGCGCCTGCTAGTAGGTACACAGTCACCACTGTACTGTTCACCACCACAGAAAAAGATGTAAGGTCGACTAGATTTTCTGCCAGCCTAAGCCATTAAGTTCGCCTTTGTACAGTGTTTCTTACTACTTCTGCACAAAGTTTAATATTAAATAAATAAACGTAATTTAATATTTTTTATCTCCTTCTGAAAATTAAAGAGCAATATTTTGCAAATGTAAATCTTTTACTAGAGAACCGTAGGTACTAATAAAAAGAAGGAAAACTTACTTGATCAACGTGGATATTGACGCCAAGCCGTTCTTGTGTTCCCATAATAAGAATTCTGAAACCAAATTTGTTTATTAACTTAAGCTCCTTTTTTTCTATCATCACTTCTCACAAGCATTTAACTCGTTACATCATTTAATTACATATTCGCAGCTTAACGATTAACATTCTAAGATCTTTACGCAATCAAGACGTAAAGATAAAATCTATGGCGTTTTATCCATGTAAATACCGCTAATTATAGCTGAACCATGTAACAAGAATGATAATTCTAAACATGGGCTTCCCAAGGGGACTCAAATCGGCCCTATATTATCTATCCTTAACAATTAACAGTGATATTTTTTTTTTTGTAGGTGCGAAAATCATCCAATGACTCTCGCTCTTGGGCGTGCGAGAAGGCGTGTCAGACTTTTACTGACAAAAAACCCACTCCTGTTCCTTCTTTGCCTTCGCCCCAGGTCTGAGTTTTCCTTTCAGAAACAAACCCTTGGCCCCAGTAGGCTTCGACCCTGCAACATTGTGGTATAGGAATCCCATATGATTCCTGTTTATAGAATTTTCTTCTGCCATCATTAGATGTTAGATTGATTACACGTATAGATGTCGGTATCAGTTTACATTTGTAGTAGTTCCATTTTTACTCACTTGGCATTAACTAGTAGCTGCAGCACGCTCTGCCACAGCTGGTCAGTGATGTGCGGCATCCCGCTGAGCACAAGCCCGTGCAGCTGACTGCCGTGACGCGACAGGAAGCGGTGCAGAGCCTCGTCTGTCAAGTTGTCTGATGAGTCCACGTCGAGGCCTACCAGGTTTCTGTAAATGGGTTACATCACGCATATAGAATATATTAAAGCCTGCTTAGGCGAAAATGATTGTAAATCTCATGCTGTAGGGGACGAGCTTATTGCCAATAAACAGACACAAATTCAGAATAATAAGAAATGTCTAATCACACTGTTTGTAGTCGAAACCAGGACCAAGGCTCGTCAGACAAACTGTCGGATAATATTTACCCGAGAAATGAATATGGCTATAAATTTTCTACACAAAAGCTGTCAAACTGCCTTTTTTATTTATCAAGTAAATGATAGCTAACTATTGAAATTTCGACCCTAAAACTTTTAAAACAGGATCATAATCGATGTATCTTTAGACTCAGACGGAAGGGTCTCCAGTAACTACAAATTAAAACAGTGACAAGTTGACCGTGATTCATTCTTAATATCAACCAAACCCTAATGACAAAATTACAATTATACAACCACTAGCTGCCCCTAGCGGGTTTACCTGCGTGAAAGAAGAAAATTGTCCCAAAGAAACATACTCCCATTTTTCTATGTGGAAAATCATCCAATGACTTCTCCCACGTGAAAGTGATTGAAACAAAACTAGACATTCCATTCATTAGCAGTTTTAAGTCCGTATACATCATCAATATTGCATACCGCTTGAGACACATTGTTTCCACGGTAGATGCGAGCTTTCTTAGATTTCATACAAAAATGGTTATAAGTACTGCGATATTACAGAAAATACAAACACTAAGAAACCAATAAATACCTTATTTCAAAAAAGAGTAACGTACCTTAAATATGAAGTATATTTGAACGTATAATTCCAAGTCAAACCAAAGATATAACACTTCAAAGCAGCCCGTTTTAAAAAAGGGCAATTTCATAAGTAAAGACCTATTTAGTGTAATATCGATAAAATTCTGAACTTCTGATACACTCCCCAAAACCAGGATTTTACCCCGCTACTACATCATCTCACCTAGCAGTACCAGCCTCCATCCAGGCCTTCAGCACGGTATCATTGAACCCGTTGATCTGCCCCGCGCTCAAGAACCTGAGGTTCTGCGTCCTAGTGAGCATATCGATTAGGCATTCGGTGGACAGGTCCGTGGCCGTCACGTCCAGCTCCTGGATCGATGACTTCTCCCATTCCACTTGCATTACGTGCTCGGATTGGAGACCTGAAAATAGAATAGGGAGTTAAAACCATGATAATTATTTTAAGGTACAAGTTGGTAGCCGACTGCACGCAGCAGCAGCAGACGACATGTCGTCGCTTCATGTCGTCACGACACGTCGTAGCGTCATGACGCTGCAGTCATGATTTCGAACCAAGATGTCTAACGTGTTCGTGAATCATCGACGTGTCTAGCTTCATGTCGCTAACTACGGAGGGAATTTCATAGAAATACGAAGAAACCAGTAGTGTCGCTGGGACACGTCGTTTTTTGGAGCTTCATGTCGTCCGCTACCAACTTGTAGCTCGCATTTGACCACTATTGCACCTGATGTTAAACGATAATGTGGCGGGCGATGGAACACGCTTGCCTAGAAGTAATCTATTCACTCTTGACTTAAGACCCCTAGATTGTAGCTATCAGGATACACAGACTCTGGCAGGGAATTCCACTTCTTAGCTGTACGCATAATGAATTTGTTCCCAAAAGGTTTTGTCCGCGTTCCCAAAATGTAAACGATAGAAAACCGACAGGTTAGCAAATCGACGTCGATGCTCAAGAATTTGGAGCTTTGACTCGACGAGATCATCATCGCCGATGTACTTCTTGGCTCGTTTCTCAACCGACATAATAATTACAATAAAAATAAAAATAAATCTTATATCATTCCACTGCTTCAGAAAAACGTAGGTAACCAAAATCATAATAATCATATAATCTAATAATTTCTCATTCACAATTCACAAGAATTCTGTAGAAACTCCTAGTATTTGAAGACCTAACTACCAGGCACAACGATAAACGGTTACTGGTAACTCGATGTAAGTACCCTTATTCCCGCCAGGACGTAATATTGTGACCTATTTGCATCAATGAAGCATCCGACATTTTTATTTGTTTTTTTTTTTTGAATTTATTACTAAGCATATTTCTTCTTTAAAAATGCTATATAAAAACTAGGATTTACTTGAAAAATTTGGATTTCCGCCTAAGTTACCTACCAATAACCCTATAAAGTGTCTGTACTTATTTAGTGTAACTTACTGCATCCGTTCATAAGCAAACAGGTGAGTCTCCTGGAGCGTTGGAAGAGAGTTTTCATGGTGGATCCCGTCACTTTGTTGCAGAAGTTGACTGCCAGGCACTCCAACTGTAAACAGAAGTAAAGTCTAGACAAGGGAGAACCCAAGATAAAAAAAAAATACATTTTCACTATATTTCCTTGGAAGAAACATGGATATTACTGAAGTACCTTAGAGTACTTACCTAATCCTGTTCCGGTTATTAAATGTAACAAACTAATAGATGTCCAGAATAATTTTGTTAATACCCACCGTCTTGCGAGGTTCATCACCTTCACCAAGATTTTCGTACAACTAAGCTAAGGATTACTCGTATGTTCATCCAAATACTTTTTTTTTTGTGGGAAATCATCAAATAACAGTGCTATTCTCTAAGAAAATAGCGTTGAGCGCAGCGCTGGCCGCAGCGACGGAATCCAAATACGTATACTTAAGATTAACAATACATTGGATTGGTAACCCCTCGAAGGCCGATTGAACATACGTCTGTACAACTTGAATGCCCTTGAAAAACGCTTAATTGTCGTTTTGTACACTTGTACGATTGTTTTTTTAGCCGAAAATTTTGGTTTCTTTAACTTTGTTTTATCTAGAAAAAATCCAAAAAAGTTTTTTATATTTTTTTTTTGGTGATTTACGTAAAAACGCGCAATTACGTAATAATAATACCCCGGAATAATCCAATATACCTATTTGGATTTCGTCGCTGCGCTCAAGGCTGTTTTCTTAGAGAATAGCACGGCTGGCTGGGCCTGGCCTTTATTAAACGCCGCGCCGATTCGAGTTAAGTACCCATCACTTGTCGTCTACAAGCCCACTCTACGCTGGGTGGTGTGGTTCTAGATAAGTATTACGGATAAAAAAGAGTTCTGATAGTCTTATTGTTGTGAGTTTACTGGAGAATGGCACGGCCAGTACTCCTCCTGGCACGCACGCTCATCGGAGCCCGTCGTCGTACGTTTACGGATGATTATGATTACGGGGACGACGACAACGACCCCGCAATCATTAATCATCACCAAAATTTCAGCCGAAAAACGTCCACTGTTGGACATAAGCTTCACCCAAATGTCGCCATAATGACCGGTCCTGTGCGTCTCGCATCCATCGGATTCCCGCAACCCTCACCAGATCATCGGTCCACCTTGTGGGAGGCCTTCCAATGCTTGGTCTTTCGGTACGTGGTCGCCAATCCAGAACCTTTCATCCCCATCGACCATCTGTTCTGTGAGCAATGTGTCCTGCCCATTGCCACTTTAGTTTGACGATTCTTCGGGCTATGTCTCCGCAATCATTAGCATTACCTGAATACAATTCGAGCTGAAGGCATCAATATGGGAGTCGTCCACAAAGTTGATGCCATAGAGGTTAATGACGCGAAGGTTGGGCGTGGCGGACTTGAGTTTGTGCACGTTGATGACCTCGTATATCTCCTCCTCCTCTTCCTCGACCTTTTCGTACGTACCTGAAAGAGATAGACACAGCTTTGTTTAGTTGCAAGTGTATCTTAGACTTCCATGCACCCATTATCAATGAGTTCCAAATAAGAATAGGATCGATTGCCATGTTGTGTCGTCACGTCATACTGTCAAATCGAAGAATTATTATGGTGCGCAAAACAAGAAAATTTTTAAAATTTAATTTATTTACGAACTGTGGACGAAAAAAGTTAAATCAAGTTCTTCAATTTTGTCCAATTTCTTCTTATCTATTCTTATTTGGAACGCATTGTAAAAAGAGTGTATGGAAGTTTCAACCGCAGACCAACTGAAAAGAAGATCAATTGTAGGCTAAATGCATAACATACAACTAACCTCGGTTTAAGTTGATCTGCGGTTGAGTTGCCTGAAAAAGATGGAGACAGCTTTGTTTACTTGCAAGAGTATCCTAGACTTCCATACATCCTTTGTATCAGTTCAAAAACCAGCTTGTAGGCTACCTGCGTAAAGTTGACAAAAAATAAAAGGCTGGTTTTGACATACGCAAAAAGAATGCTCGCAATATATTCCATCATATTATTTAATAACGCGCCAAAAAAATGTACTTATACATTTTTTTTAAAACACTGTAATTAATTATTATTTTATTGTTTCTCTCAGTTTCGTTCCAAATTACATTCTAGGGTATTTCTCAAATGTCAAAACAGCCCTTTTATTTTTTAACGAGTTTAGCCTAACAACTGACTTCGGTCTCCATGGTCGTGCGGTTCTCTGCGTTTCAATGGCACGGCCACGTTCAAAGATATTTGAGACTTTGGCTTTATGGTTTTGGGAATCAATTTAATAATAATAATCGTTTATTTAAGATAACTTTGATCCAATTTGTTAGTAGTATGTGTGTGTGTGTGTTTGTGTATTTGTAGTTTGTGTGTGTTGTTGTTTGTGTGTGTGTGTTTGCTTGTTTGTTTGTAGTGTGTTTGTTGTAGTGTAATTTGGAATAATTCTTTTTTTTTATTTCACCAAGGCCGCGCGGTCGCAACGTACCTATATAGGTATTTAGGATATGTTAGCTATAACTGTGCCAGACCCTAAAATGCTCCTGTTTGTTTGGATGGAGCAACTGGTCCTTATAGGACGGCGAGTAATGGGTAACTCGCTGACCGCAGACCCGCGCCTATGAAGGCCGGGAATCGCCCTGCGACAGCCAGCCCAGTGCATCTCTTCCTCACGCTTTCCGCCACCTCCTTCGCAGTGTAGATGTTGAGTGAGTTTCTTCAAATTTTACATCGACAATGTAAGCAGTGGCGTAGCTAGGTGAACATGCAAGGGCCCTGGAGAAAAAAAATCTGGGGCCTTTTTTTATAGTGGGATATGATTAAAGTAGTGTTGCAACCTATTTTATTTAGATAGCGAAGGTGGGAGACTTTTTCGTTAGTTCAAAAAGGATTGCTTACCAGGTTTTGGTGGCTCCTCGAGCTTGGGGGCCCCGGGGCACTGCCCCGCCTAGCCTTTTGGTAGCTACACCAGTTAATGTAAGTATTTCTAACAGTGTAGATAGTCAACTCACCAATAAGATGCAAGATCTCGAGGCCGTTAATAAAGTTGTATATTTTTCGCATGAAACCTTCCATGAAGATGACTTCGGACAGGCAGATGCACAAGTAACGCAGCTTCGTGGGGAAGGCCTGCATCTCCGAGAAGTCGTGCAGCTGCATGGCTGGAAGACGAGAGAAAACGAGGTTATATCAATAGGTTTTAAAAAGAGACTCTTGATTTAACTCATCGCAGATTCCTTCGACCTGGAAAGAGGTGGCGAGATGACCGGTCGTCTACCGCAAGGGCTGGTTCGAAATGGCATGAGAAAATCACTGGAAGAAGTCGAAGGACGCTATTCGCCAGCTTTTGGAAAGTATATAGGCTAAATAAAAAAAATCCTTGGGAGTCAGAATGCAAAACTAAGTACCTATCTATTATCTGATTTCTGAAACTAAAATCAACGACGTGTCAAAATTATTGTTTTTTTAATTTGGCCAATCAATCGTAGTCACACACGCCCGTGACAATTTGTCAGTATTATTATTAAATATTTATGTCTATTTTTGTTCCAGAAGGCAATTGTAAGATAAACAACAATTTCTTAAAGTTATTGTTTTAACAATAAAAATAAAACTAAACGGAAAATAATTATTAACGCCTTACTTAAACATTATATTCAACTCTATTTATAAAAGTTGCTAACAAACATTATCTATGCTTAGTTTTGTTTATTTATTGATTTGCGCATTCTAAATTCAAATTCTCCAAAGAAAATTTTGAATTAAGAACCCTGATTATAATCAATGCATAATCTAATCCTCTAATCCATGGTATTTTTTAAGGCCCAATGCCACACAACGCCAAACCCACAGCGCTAATTGAACCGACCGGCCCTATCTGCATAATGATTACCTGTGAAAATGGTTAGTAGATAACGCCATGCCAAGGCACTACTGGCCTTTCTTGAGGAGCTGGGATGGATCAAATGACATATAGGTACGTAAAATATAATAATATCGCGGTCAAGTGCGACTCTATCAACAATAAAAAAAACCGGGCAAGTGCGAGTCGGACCCACGCACTGAGGGTTCCGTACAAACTTACCTATGAAAACAGTTCAATTCCACAATTGAGTTACGAAGATTTTTCCGAGTCGTAATTTTTTTTTGTGACGTAGGTTACATTACAAATTACAGTTTTCTGATTTTTTCCTATACTTGTGCTATGGAGACCTTGTTTCATGCCTAATTTCATGATTCTAGGTAAACGGGAAGTACCCTATGAATTTTGATTCCCTTAAAACAACCGTTTTTTTTTTTGTTAACTCAGAAGTTTGATTTTTTACAGCTTTAAGAGACCGCAGACCTGAGTATATGGTTTTAATTTCAACTCGATACCTCCACGCGTTCCTGAGATAAAGAGTTTTGAAAGACAGACAGAATAACAAAGTGATCCTATAAGGGTTCCGTTTTTTCCTTTTGAGGTGCGGAACTCTAAAAACATTGGACGTTAAGTTGCGTACACCCAGCCTAATATAGCAGCATACAGCAACATAATATATATAATTAAAGCATACAGCCTACTTTTTCAGAAAAGGTATTCAAATTATTGTGTTTTCATGTTTTATTTTAATAAAATGCTGACTTACCAGTACTAAAATCGAGCAGCATATGGGTTAAATTGGGACACTTCGCGGCCAGCTCGTGTAGCACGGTGTGAGTGATCAGTTCTATGGGTAGCTCAATGTACCTCAGCGAAGGTCCGAACCTGATGGATATTAGTGCTAGCAGTGACTCCAGAGATCCTGGAAAATAAATATTTCTTTGAAAAACCCCATGAATTAAATTGCACAAGATGCTATACATATTATTATAATATGTATAGCATCCTGTATAATATGTATAGTGGCTCAGAGAAATAGTCAATAGAGTTTTAGGCTTGATCTGGATTTTGTTTGCCATGTGGCATTAGTTCCCAGCAGAGGCGGCCTTACCCATTGCGAGGCTCCGGGCGGCAGGTCTTTGCGAGGCCTTTTGTCCTTCGTGAAAAAAATCTCTCAGTGTCTCAATCTCTAACTTTATTTTAATTTACCGTTATATTATAACCTTAATAAGTAATTAAGGATTAAAAACAAAAGTTTTAAATAAATAAATAAAAAAGTTAAAAAATATTTTTTTTTAAATTTGCTTGTTATTGTTGCGCTAGGCCCCTGTAAGAGCGAGGCCCCGGGCGATTGCCCTGTTGGCCACCCCCTAAGGCCGCCACTGGTTCCCAGAACCTTTTCCGAACTAGTGACAATATCAAATGATGAAAAATCATACATCTATGGGTTCGATCTCTGGTTATGATTATTGAGTTTTGAAAAAGCAATGATGCAATTGTAGTTTTATTTTTCGCTATTCCTCAAAGTTCCGGATTTGGTCGTTAACAAATTTTGTAAGAACAATTACTAATTTTCTTTTTATTGGTAGGAGTAGGTACACAGGTCTTATAGAGGAGCTTAATTTAAAGGTTTACTAGTAGAGAATGGCATGTCGGCATGTATACATGAAGTTTAAATGAATAAATATGAAGCTGGGTTCATTTAATTTACTAAAATACAGAATACATAAGTGCTGATTTTATAAAGATAACGCCTCTGCTAATAAGTGTTTTTAATTATGCCGCGATAAAAGTTACTTCATTGCTTTTAATAATAACGCCATCTATTAGTGACTTATTAAATTATAAAATCAGTATCACCACAGATAGCAAAAAATCAAACAAAACCATTTTGTCGATGGAGTTGCAATGTAAAAAATATATATCGTGTATGGTAGAAAATGATTAAAAGGTTCTAATTTTAGACTCAATAAAACTAGGATTTCTATTTATAGTAGGTATGTGAACTAACCAACATGTAATCCTGAGATTTCTGGTCGTAAACTGACATGGGTCCATAGTTTTGTGTCGTAAGCGACCATTCGCCATCTTTTGCATACCGTTGCCATTCGACATATTTCTCGATGTGTAAGATACGAAAATATATTCAGTAATACTTTGTCTGGTAGCTTTTCTATAGTCTGAAACAAAAAGGAAGCACGTTAATACGTTATTTCATCCTCCTCATCATTTGTCATTCGTTTGTGGCAAGCGTTGTGACTGCATATTGGCACCTCACTATTATAAATTAATGATTATTATCTTTCGCAGCTGCAGTCTTATGGACAGTGATCTAGTTTGAATGTGATATTTACTTAAATTATTATCATTAAAGGTCACTTCTAACGTTATAGATTCTAGTGCATTCTTATGCCGCGCTATTTGTAAAGGTTAAATGTCTGTAGTAATTATAAATAAATGCACAAATAGATCCTAAAAGTATGTAAACATAATCTAAACAATAACAAGAACATTTACATAACATTACCGTGTTAGCGAACGGGCTCCTGATTTTCCCGTCCTCGGTCAAGTAGACTTGACTGGCTTCCAAAGCAAGCTGCCCCCAAATATCAGTCGAGATATCCATAATGATTTTTTTATATTAATCACTATATAAATCACAAAAATACATTAGAAATATGAGATTTTTTGACCGAAATCTTTCCAGATTTACTTGATACGCTCGTAGTTTCGACTCGAGCGCATAAATGGAACGCTGAGGTTAATTTTGGAACCATCCGGGATTGGGCGAAAGTGAGAGTGTACGAAATATTTCAGCAATTTGTTGATAATTATTTATTCTTTATTATAAAATAAGATAGTATGACTGGAGAAATGCCTGCAGCTGTTAATGTTGATATAATTTTTAAAATTGATGATGAGCTTTTGATATTTTTAACCATTTCATAAATGTTTAGGAAGCGGGAAGTTTGAAAGTTCTACGTGTTCGTGATTTTGGAATTCAGATCTTTGAACGTGTAATAAAATTTTTGGCTGTTTTTATGTAATTTAAAAGGATTTTGTTTGCCTCTAAACGATATCTTCTATAGACAGTAGTAGTAATGGAAATACCAAATTGAATTTCTTTTGGTCTTAATTTATGTGTTTTGTAGCTAAGTCTGTGATTCTTATACTATATAGCAAGCTTGTGTCATACACCGCAAACATATGCGGATAAATACAAAAACTTGCGTGTCTGTTTAACATGTGGTATTGTTTAAAAAAAAGATGGGACAACATTTACACGGTAAAAATACTCGTAGTTTTTCAATGAAAAACTTTTTTCATAAAAAGCTTATATCACGTGTTATGGGCCCAGAAAACACGCAAAAGATTCACCGCAGTTTTGCACCTGCGAAGACCGGTTTGTACACGAAACACTGTGCGAGCAGTGGGCAAAACCCATACAGTTTTACACAGTGTTCCGTGTACAAACCGGCTTGACCAGCTTGTGCGTACCACACGCACGGTCCAATATAGTACCTACTCATCAAAACTATTCCAAAGAGGTCAAACAAGGGAAGGGGAGGTTATTATTTATTTATTTATGTACACATAAACACTTAAAAATGAAAAGAACAAAAGCAGATAGAAGAACACAAGGGTACTGCTTATTTCAAATGAAATAAGTGGTATGGTTATCTTGTTAGCTCAGAATTTGTATGTCCACTATCCGATTCTATCATCAGGCCTGCTCCTCATTGTCATGAAATAAAAATATGTAAAAAAGGCATCATCTATGTATTTCTCTTTTTGTTTGCTAAACACGCAAATCTCTGGAACTGCCGGTCGGATTGGGAAAAATCTTTTTTATGGGATGGCCATTTTTATGACGCATACTTAAAGTATATGCTAGGTAACTATGACATCATCGTTACGACCCAGAAACGCTGGACATGGAAAGGGAGATTAACAACGTGATTGCATCACTGCTTACCATCAGGTGGGATCGCAGTCAAGCACTGGTTTATAGCGAATAAAAAGAAAAAAAAACAATGTGAGAATGGATTAAATTGTAATCTATTCTAAGCTATCTTTTAGTCGATATATCCACTACTTTTGACATATTGCATGTATTAAGACTATTAAACTGGGGTGACTTCTGTGATGGACTACTAGATGAGTGTGTCAGAAGTATATATTCCGCCGAAATCACATAACATACGGTAAGCCCCGCTGTAGACTCGTCGCATTTTGCGTGGGGTCAAGGCATTATGCTGAGCGTTCCGCCGTTTTGCGCGGATGTGGCGCATATTTTTCGCTGTATGGCGCAGATTATATGTGTATCTAAAATTGATCATAGACACCCTTCAAATTAATCACCACTCATGTAGCACTTATCTGAAAATGATCTTTTATCTTGTTGTCACTCAATCACTCGTCATTCGCTCTTCGTCCTCGGTCACTGCAATTGTAAACGAGGCGATAGCTACATTTATACGATGTATTGTCTGTATGTCTCTACAGACATAACTTGGCAAGCGGGGTGGTATTTCCTGGATTGACTCAGACGCCGAAAACTTTACGTGTTCATGCTAATATATTGTTATTCGCATATTGTATTGCGCGTGTAAACAAGCGTCACATTTATTTCGGCCATTTATGAGCAAAACATCGTTCTTCGTGTCGATAAAAACGTTCTCTTGCTACATTATTCCTCTCAAAATATAGTACTCTGTGCTCAGAATGAAGTTGTGCAGTTAATTTTATTGCTGACATAATTTGTTTAGTGTGTCGTACGATTCCTGATATATAAATAAATCTTCTGCTTATACGACTATCACTTTTATTAATCAGCTACTAAGAGCGAAGGTTGATTAAGAAAAAATCGGGAGCAAATTGTCGGTAACACGGCACGGCTACATGCCATAAATTCCTAATTTGAAATGTCACGTTGCAGAATCATGTCTATCGGTTTAATTTCTTGAATAACAATTCTAATGTTTAATTATTCTGCCAGACTAATAGTTTATGCAATATTGATGGAGTGGAACAGATGCTAAACGAATTTCGAAAAGGGATTTTTGTCTTATATCATTCGGGAAGTTTTCATAAAATCTAATGGATTCAAATTGTGTTCAAAGAATGTATGCGTGCAAAAATGCTTGATACTTTTTGTTGTTTATAACAATGAAGAAAACCTTGACTAGACAATATAAATGTGTGATTAAATATTTCAGCTAATATTATAATTGTTTGATATAAACAACCATAATCAACTGTTCTGTATTTCTGGTAAAAAAAAACATTTTAATACAATTTTGTAATACAAGTCTGAAGATGCTACGTCAATATTGTGACGTCTAAAAGCCAAAGGTGTAATGGAAGTGGCGCCGATCTAATCCGTCCATTTGGAAATGAACAGATGTATTCCTACGAATTTAGATTTAAGTCTCCACAACTACTAATAGATGAAGGTGACGCTAGTAAATGAATGGAAAAAAATCTAAACTAAACAACTCTACTGTATTCTTTAGCTATTTCCATAAAGAGATTGACACTGTTTGGTGAAAAATCAGGAATGATTTGAAAATGTTAGAATTCGAAATGAAGGAAAACCAATTCCATTTTCAAAATTCCGTTCGTCTCAAAAGATTCACATTCACTGCACATCCTTAGTTTGTCTTTGGGACAAACATTACCTTCCTCCTTGGTGGAGTAGACGGTGGTTTCGGAATATAGTGACCTAGCGTTTGCGTTTCTTCATCCTGCATATTGAATTATTGTTTATTTGCACTTTTTTAATAGCCTGCACACGACTGATTGCCTGCATGTAATCACAACAAGTAATTGTTTGGCACAAATCAATCGTCTGTCATTGTTACTCAGATTATTTTTAGGGTGTCAACCAGCATAGCCTACGCTATGTATTCTGATATAGTGATATAGGGCATTCCCCTATATGTACTAGACACTTGAGTTATGATTAGATGTATGATTGTTATATGTTGGTAGTAAAGATTGTAATCATATTGTTGTCATGGGTAATACCTACTTGACTTCAATTTCCTATCAGTTAATCCGTGTATGCTATTAAAGTCAAATACTTTGATCGTCATTGTAGTGGTTAACCTGCCTACACTGTCCACGGACGCGTAGTTTCATAGACATTATACGCTTGGCGTATGCTTGCTCACGGCATACAAAACTATAAAACTTTGACGACAAAGCGGTAACAACACAACAGCACTACGAATACGCGTTAGTCACTGAGGTATAGGTAAGTAGGCAGGTCTTGGGCTGCGCAATTATTCGAAAGATTTAGTAGGCCCTGGAATGGAAGAGGTAGATAACTGAAGGAATACAGGTAGGTTTTAGTTAGTAAAAGTCTGACACTCCCCCTCTCTTCACGCCCAGAAAGGGAGGAGTCATTTGACAATTTCCCACTGAAAAAAAGAAGGTTGGTGTGTAACATGCCTACAACATGTTTCTTCAGTTGAAAAAGGATTCAGGTTTTCTTAAATCAATGTTATGGATATGGTTTATACTACTTGTTTCTTAAACCCACCTGCAGGCGAGGAATTTTGAAGTCATTACAATAAGTCAATGTCTGATTCCTTGCAAACGATTTATGAAGACGATTTAAAAAAGATACATAGCGGAGCCATCTGGTAAACTTTGGAGATATGTTCCTTCGTTTGTTCGCTATACCGATGTTTAACTCTCAATCCTGTCCAGCACATATATCATATGTAATATGTTATAGATACATAAGAAAACATTTTTTTAAATTAAAATGGTTATTGGATGGTATAAAAATGCTAGTTACTAAGCGTATACGTTTTGTTAGGGTATCATAACTTCATTATGTTATTTGATATTGACTGTGTGACAATCTTTATTCTTTATTGTACACACAATTTTAATAGGTAAGTAATACAATAGGACAGTTGAGTTAGTAGGCGAGCTTAACCCACAATTGGGTTTTCTTACAGCAAACCATACAAATGAGATAGATGTTTAGCTCTTGAGGATAACTTTAAATGCACAATAAATTAAATCTAACTTAAAACTATAAATAAAATAAACAGATATGAGTACAGTACACCATAAATAAATATAATATATACAATAAAAAAAAAACCTATAAACATACATATTAAAGGGTCATGTTAATAGGAAATGATCCCTAATTCTTCGCCTGAAAACTTCCAAAGAAGGGCCCTCAATGTGTGTGGAAGAGAATTTCAGAGGCGCACAGCACGAAAGGTAAAAGATCCGCGACTTGAAAATGAGCGATAAGGTTTTCCTCTCGGAACAAGGTACTCAAAGCGTTCTTGAAGATACAAGGTCCCCCTTGTATCTTCAAGAACGCTGGGAAACGCTGGAAAGAACGTTGGGATTATGAAGAATAGAGAATATAAAAGAAAGAGTGTGGCAATCCCGACATTGCCGAATTGGCAGCCAAATGCCCTCGAAATTCCGACACCAGGTCATACTTCCGAAGGCCAAAAATGAAGCGGATACACAAATTCTGCAGACGCTCCAGTTTGTCAAGAAGTTCCTCAGTCGCATCAAGGAAGCAGACATCAGCATAGTCAAGAAGAGGTAAAAGAAGAGACTGAGCAAGAGTAACTTTAGTTGAGAAAGGCATTAACTTCTGAAGATGTTTTAGTAACTGACACGAGCAAAACGCCCTCCTGCTTACTTCTGCAATGTGGATATTCCAAGACAGGTTACAGTCTAGGAAAACACCTAAGTTTTTAACTTTTTTTGAATAGGTTATAGCAACAGCATCGTACAAAACAGGTGGGAGAGACTGGTTATTCAACTTGTTTACGAAATATATGCCACCAATAATGAGAGCCTGTGATTTTGCTGGATTTACTAAAACTCCGAAACTTTAAGCCCATTGACAGATATTTTGAAGATCATTATTGATGGCATCGATAGCGTCGTTGAGCTCTTCAGACTTAAAGTGGCGATAAAGTTGCAAGTCGTCTGCATAGAGATGAAAGTGTGAAGATAAGACCTTACTGATAGCGTTAATGAAAACAGAGAAAAGAAGAGGAGAAAATACTGTTGGTGTTCCTCAAGGTCCACAACAGTATAACACCCACAGCGAGATCGCACCAGTCAAAAGAAGCCTTGAAGTTTTGAACCGAGTTATGGATATGACGCCTTTAGTATCCCTACATATACGACCGCAGCGATTTCGCAGTTTCTTGTATAGAGACCAGTTCTCATCAGTAGGATCTAATATCTATATATGAGTAGGTTAAATTCAGCTACCTTAGTGTCCGCGTCATTGCTATCATAAACAGGAGACCATTTAATATTGCTCGCATCCTCCACCAAACGAGCATTGATTCGCATGAAAAATTGATTTTATTAACTTACGGGCTGGTTAGATAAATATAAAAAAGATAAAATTAAGAATAGGTTTTGAATTTTACTGAAAAAGGAAAATATTTTTTTAAGTCAGTTGAAATTAGGAAGGTAGTCAAGCCGATAGCCGGGTTTTAGTTTTATATTGACTCGAAAAGGAGAATAAAACAAAGTAGTCTTATAGGAATAAATCCTACAATTTATCAAAGAAATCATATTTGCTAATCGGCCGGGTTTGAGAATATTGTAAATAAAGATTATGCTTAATTTTCAGGTAACAACCCAAATAAAAATACACCAATAATCTCATAAAATAATAAACAAATACATATTAAAAACCATAATAATGAATCTATAAACGATTGCACACGAAATGACGGTGACCCGCATGGTATATTTTAATTATGTAGAGCACGTATGGTAATTAAAAATTCTCTGTACTACGGATTACGGAGCTAAAAATAGACCTGTCACTTCCGATGAGTAACATCCGCGTTGATTAAGGAGTTCTTTTGGGACCAATTAACAACATGGTTACTTTTTTTATTAAGGACAAAATTATGCGTAAAAAACTCGGTTTTACAAGCGGTGACTTTTTTTGAGGTAGGGAGTAACTCTTCCCGCTCTAAATGGAGTTAGAGAGAGTTTCAGGCTTTTACTCACTGAAATCCACCTGAGTTTCTCGCTCGGCTCGTCCTTATTACATTGGGCTTAAACATAACAGTCGAAATGCGATTGTACTAAAGACACAGCTTTACTCAACCCTTCGGGGATTATGCGTGTGATATTATGTGAAATATTAACGGCGCGGCGGACCAAGTTATCGTCACTTCATAGGTACAGAAGGTAAAAGACTCTTACCTATAAAGTTGAAAATCCGTTGCGTGGTTTAGGAAGACTTTAGGGATCATCGATATTTATTTACTGGGATAAACAGACAGATGTAGAAAGTGAATTTGTTTTGTAATAAGTGAAGATATTTCAGAAAATACAAAACTCAAAGAAACAAATGAATAATTACTAATTTTGAAAAAGTTTGTTTGCACTTTTTATATAATTATTCCAAGACAATAAAAAGTGATCACAGCTCAAAATCTCCTGTTTCGTATACTTAAAAGCAACATTATGGTAAAAAATGTAATGGTGGTCAAAGATAGAGCTTGATCTTTAATCGTTAATCTTATAAATCAGACACTCTTCCATTTGTGTGCATTGTGACTGAAATAGAACAAACATCTGTCAACAAGGAACACATGCATTCTCTTAGGAATGCTAATGCATTGCCTTTCTGCTAATGACAGGCTGAATCCGTAGCCATAATAAGTAATGTTTAAACTAGATTTATTTTATCGTCGCTGATGATACCAAAATGTAGTACTTAAATTATTTACTGAAATGATAATTCAAAAATATTTATTTTAAAAATAATCCACGTTGTAATCATTACATTATAATACACGTTTTGGTGACTTGAGTAACTGCTTATGTTGGATTCTTAAACGACTTAAACTAGATACTCTTAAAACTTTGGTACAACATGAATTCTAAGAAAATAGCCACAATATTTCACGAATAAGTGGCAATATAACTCTAGAATAAATACATTAAATTATTGGTTTGGTCCAAAAATAGGTCTTGTTCGGTGATTGTAAAAAAATATTGTGATGAAAAGAATAGCAGTAATATCATCCTATGAATATGGGAGGCGATCAGCATTTCGCGGTCAGTTTTTTGAAGAAAGCAATACAGCATTATCGATCAAAAAGCTGTAATTTAAGACTTTGTGAGATCCATTGTAAGATTGATATGGTTTGGATATGACACTTCCAGTTTCGATTCCTAGTCAAAACGATAATTGTCGATATTTAAACTTCCCGAGTCAATCTAATTAAGTACATCCTAATGAATGTCTGGCTGTCACCCGGTCAGAGATTATTTAAAACTCTGTTCTTCACCGTCGTCTTTAATTACAGTCTAAATTAAATAGGGAATGACTAATACCAAATGTTTTTTTTTTCATGTTCTGCTTTTTAGACGATTTTCCAAAAAAACAACTGTTGGTTAAACTCACCTGTTTAATATTAGTTGTACATTAATGAATATAATTTTTTTTTTTTTTTTTCTTCATTTTCTCGAGACATTAATAGCCTAATGTAAATTTTAACTACAATTACCATTATTTGTTTTCGGCGAAAACTGGACCCCATGTCATCTCTTGTGATCGCCATGGCAGCGCTGTCCACGTTCAAGATCCCCCACGAATCCATGGTTGCTGGTTAAAAACTCTCCACAAACAAAAAAGTCCTTCGTTTCACTATGTCCTCCAAAACACACACAAATTCAATTGGCGCGAAAACTCCATATGACAAAGTTTGAACTAGTTAGGTCTGCAAGTTTCCCGTCATGTCGCCTGTCTGTCCTTCTTAACCGTCTGGTACAAATGCGAACCGCTGTGTACAGTTATATTGTAGCAGATGTACCTATACGCTGTCAGATATTTAAATTGGCAGGCCAAAATAAGTACGGCATTTTGCTTCAACTGGGCGCAGTGAAACGGTGCGGTTGCCAAGAAGATTCGTATTGCAATCGTGTCACAGTAACTACAGATGTACGAGACCGCTCAACATCATCTGCCGACTGATTCAATCCTATATGAACGCTATTTAAATTTAAAAAATGTTGCAGGAAATCGTGAATCTGTGTACACAAGAATGCTTTTTTAATTTATCAATTTACATAGTGCATTCACGTTTTTTAAAATAACAATCAATCTGATCGCAATTAAATTATTATTCATTGACTTCTTTATGTTGCTGTTGGAAGCTATCCAAAAAAATTGAAGTTATGTTAGTATTAATTCATTTATGATTTATGTATTTTTTGTAGATTGACTGCTAGCTATTATTTAATAACCGGGTAGAATTCGAAGAAAACTATGGGCATTTAGTATATATTTCGTATATCTTTAGATCAATTGATTAAAACCTTTCTAATCTTTAACTTTCAGCTTAGAATTCTTAATATTTCGGCAAGTTCATGTTACGAGTTTAATATAAGAATCATGTAATGACAAGAACGAAAGAAGAATAAGTCTTGTACCCTGATTTGTTTGAACTGGTTGCTTGAAGTTTATGGTAGAAAATAACTAGGTATTGATATAATTTGGTATAATTTTTTTTTTATGGCTGGTAATATTCAACTCCATTTTCAATGATTTTCATTCACTCGTTCACTTTGACTTCTGTCATGGTTGTTGCTGTCAAAGTGACAGCTAATTGATTTGATGACTGCGGCGCGGCCGTTCGTTGAAGTTCGCATCATTTCCATTAGTCGTTCGTTCATCATAATCTCGTTAGCTCGGTGCATTGTTTTGCAATGTTCTTTGGCGGGGTGTCAATGATATTCGTAAAATAATTCAGTGCGCAGTATACTAAAATATTATTCGTGAAACGTTGACAAGCCTTTGTTTAAAAAATATCTGAGAAAGATAAGGACAATATCGGTCGGACGTGCTCAGTCTCAGTGCAGATTAGTTCGTCTGCTCTCGAGCATCTTGCTTTATCTCAGAACTCGGAAATGCGAACATCTCCAGTGTGCTGATTATATTCAGTTCATCGCGCGAAACAGTATCCGGCGGTTGTTTTGACGATGTATCGGTAGTACTGGCAGGTTAATTGGACGTTTAAAAAAAAAATTTTACCGGGTTTGTGAACTTTTGCAAAAGCAACTCGTTCTATTCATAATTATTTAACCGCAAGAACGGAAGTAATAATGGCGGGCTATTTACCAGAATATATGTATACTTTTGTGGATCAGCTCGACGAGCATCCATGGCTTTTTGCTGGGCTGGCCTCAATCCTGGTTGGGCTCAGTGGCATTTTCCCGCTGCTCATCATTCCACTTGACGCGACTGACAGCTTCACAGATGGCCGTGAGTATTTTTGTTTACTTGCACAAATTTTTCGAACATGTGTTTGTTATTTTTAGATTTTTCAAGTCATCATTCATAAGAATGTGATGCCAGCGCGTGTGCCTTCTGGCATATGAATTAACTATGTTTCCTAAACAAAGAATAAAAACTATTGATTTAGAAAAACGTCATATAACTATGATAAATAAACTGGAAGTAATTTATCATTCCTAATAAATTACTAGTTAGTATTAGGTATCCACAAAGACAGATGTCATTTTTTTCAATAGTCAAAACAAAATACAGCTGTGCTAATTCTAACAGGACAAAAAAAAAACCAGCCAGTATTCTATCAGTACTAAAAATGTTGTTGTTATTTTTTGTAGTCTAGTAATTTTAGAACATGATTATTGGCAGTTCCAATGTTCCAATTAGATTACTCCATAAAAATATTTTCTGCATACTTTTAAACTGGTTTTTTTAAACCTGTTATATCTTCTTGCATAATGAAGATCAGATATCTGTTTTATTTAACTGTTTATGTTCTACAGACATAAGAAGAAATACTAATAATATAAAAAAAATAGGTGTACCTTTTTTGTTTAGAAGCTACTTAATTTTACTTAAATCACATAAACTCATGATTTTTTAACGACCTTGTTTGTAAAATGATAATGAGGTCTCTGCCTTCTGCTAGTATTAATATCTTGCCTTGTGAGCCTTATTTGTATTTTAAAGGATTCCTTATTCGAAGCTACCCATATTCTAAGTTACTTTTTCCTTATCACATTCTCTTTTTTTTTGTGTATGGGCCATGGTGGCCTTCATTCCAATCAGTCAACCTCTTCCGAAGCAGATGAGTCCTTTTATTTTCTATTTTGGGCTCAATGCAACATGATATTTTTGCATACTTCTGTATTAGAAGTTGTCCCAGTGTCAGATTTGTCAATTAGTACCTAAAAAACTAAGCATTTCTATAGAATATTACATTGAAGGAATTGTCCACTATCACACCAATATTATAAAGACGACAGTTTGTATGTATGTATGGGTGTATGTTTATTACCCCTTCTCACTTAAACAGCTGTACAAATATAGATGAAATTTGGAGCATGGATAAACTATGTGTCCTGTAATAACACAAAGGATACATTTTATCCCGGGTGTATTTTATTTTGGGATGATTTTCTACTTTCAAGTTTCACATAGAAAATAGCTTTAGAATAATAATACTCGTACATTTTGTATTAAGGAAGAGTTGATAAACTGGTTATTTTTTTTAATGAATGAAATTTTCATTCTAAAGGTAAATATTTACATATTTTATGTTGACTCAAATTATGTTCTGCATTTTATTTTTGTTACTAGCTGTCACCTGTGGTTACTGTTCAAAAAGTAAAGTCTACCTCGATAACCGACAGTAAAATAATTTTAAAAATTTAGACCAGTTGTTCCTGAGATTAATTCAATTCTATTCAATTATTACAGGGAACTAGGACCATAGAAGCTGAACAAATTTTCCATATAATATAAGACAAATAAGAATAATAAAAATAATATAAGACAAGTAATAATAATACAATAGAAATCATAATAATTGCCAAAAATTAAAAAAAAATTCAAACTAACAATCACTTCAGTATTGCAATATTAGTAAGTATAGATAAAAAAATCAAATAAGATTTAGTACATTTATAAACAACAACTTTACATCTGAAATAAGCAAATATAATTTACTACTTTAAAATATAATTAGGATATAGAACTAAAATAAATTAAAGAGTGATTAAGTTCCATATAAAAACTTAAAAAAATAATAATTATGAAACACTAAAAGATATTCAATTTTTATTTTAGTTTTATGTAATTTTCCTGTTACACCGATAACCTTTCAAACTGCATTTAAAATCCACATTTTGTTCTAATGACAACAGTAAAGGTGAGTCTACACTAGAGCAGTCGAGCTCGAGCCAAGCACAAATTCATGGTGTCGCTCATGCTCGGCCCCTCTTAGAATCGGCCACACTACATGAATTTAAGCTCGGCTCCTCAAATGTAGACCCACCTTAAAGTCTCCCTCATCCTGTGCCATAAACAATACACTACTTACATGTAACATACAATACACAAACTAACTTTATGTTTACAACACAATACTGTTCAGAGGCTATTGACTTTGTGTTGTTTACACCGCTGAGAACCATTGTTTTGTCTGTCTGATGTCTACTATGCTTTCTTGTATATAGATTATAGTTGATTAGCTGGTTTCCTTCCTATTGAGTATTGTTTATGAGTGTGCCTCCTAGTCATTGGTAAAAGCAATAATATTGATTGTATCATGGCAATGTTTGACATTGTTTGGATAAAATAACACAGTGTAAGCCTAAGGTAGTTTTAAAGTATATGCGGAGCTTTTAACATATTTAATGATAATAAATCTTTAATTCGAGTAAAACTCAAAGTATTATAGTGTTGAAACAATAATCTTTAACTAACTCTTTTCCGAAATTAACGAATTATTTTGATCCTTTTAGTGTTTTTTTTTAGTGAACTCGTTTATTTATTTTTTTGTAAAAAGTTTTTTATTTTACACTTTTTAGTTGCTATACACTTATACCCAGAGTGCCTATTTCTCATAATAATTCCAAATAACCCAAACTTATAAATAATTGCTAGGATACTGTCATGTATTATGTATGGGATGTGTGTAGGTTACTAGACGGTTGAAGATGTACCGATAACTAGATGGGTAATTCGGGCGCCAGGTACATCCTCAATAAAAACAAAACTCGGATTCACTACCATTCGGAGAGAATTAGGCTTTTAATCTTCTGGTGGGAGGCCATGTGAGGAAAATAAAAGATTAAAAATATAAGTCAAACTTCAGTCTTTTATTTATCCGGCCCGCAGTTCATGACCATGAGACACTTAATAAAAAAAACATTGTTTAGAATTTTAGAACTAGATAGTATTGTTGCATCTTTGTTAAGTTTATGAAAAGAATAAATTAAACCTAATCCAGGCGGGGCAATGCAGACCAGTCCAAAGGGACTCCAATTTCGAGGAAAAGGAAAGTAAATATAAAAAATAAAAAAAATAAAAAACGCCAGGCGGCTGAAACAAGCGATTGAAATCATTAGATTTATGACTTTTTGAGTTTCAAACACGAGGTCACGTAGTTAATTTAGAGGGAAAACTCACCGTTTTTTTCTTGTACGTAATGTGTTGAGTGCGCCTCAAAACATCAAAACAATTATGTGGGCGAAAAACCACTTCAACTGTAAAAGAACAATGAGATATAAGGAACGAAAACCCACATGCGTTGTCACGCATCATGTAGAAATCGAAAAATGGATTCTTACCGGAAAATATGTAGCAATCCTATTGGACAATAAAGGATGGACTCGTTCCTTTCCTTTTAAGCCATTATAGGGCACAAATTAGCGGCTATGGGAGCCGATTAAAAAAATAATTTTGCAGAAACAAAAATAGCTTCTCGCTAATACATCGTCGGGTCGGAAGTGCCGAATGCAAATCTGACAGCTCACTTTTTAAAAAAGATTTCCTTACTTGGCTACACGACCTTTTAGGAACGCCTTCACATTATCTGTTCGGAAATCGCCTAAAAGCGAATCATGTGACGAGACGATTTCGACTCGTTACATTACATCCCTCCCCGAAAAAATAAAAGAAAGAATTTCTTTTATGCTAGCCAAAAAAACAAGATACTAAAGCGAAAGCTTAGTTAAAAGAAAAAAAAAAAAAATTGAAATATAAATTCCAAAAACAATAAATCCAAAAAGGTAAAGAAATTGTTCTAGAAAAGAACGGAGTAATAAGACTACATACCAACAAACCAAAATAAATACAATCTTGGATTGTTGCTAGTGTATAGATCCTAAAATAACATGCATTTAATATAAGTACAGTTAGACCACCAACATAACCGACTTACAATACCAAAAGAACCAACATGAGTGCAGTTAGGCACCTACGCCACTGACTAACTAGCTTAATTCAAGAAAATATCGCAAGTACAGCTAAGTAGAATCGTCGCTAACAAACGTGTATAAGGCTACGAACAAAAAAACTAAATTGAGTACGGTTAGGCACCATCGCCACCGACTAGCAAGTATATTAGGGTAACCATGTAGGTTAATTTGAATACAGTTAGGCGCAATTGCCGCTGTCTTATAAGAAAAATTCAAAGATATGTCTATATGAGTACAGTTAGGCACCATCGCCACTGACTAGCAAGAACAAATTATAACCGTGAAACACAGTACCAAATCTCGCATCACCAAAGGTGCTAGAGAACCAAGAAAGAATGTTGTGACCGGTATAACACCACCGATTTTCCGAGCACAAACATCTTAAAAACGCATATTGTGATCGGCACAACACCACCAATCTTCCGAGCACAATAGCAAAAAACTGCATACGCAAGGATGCAAAAGAGAAAGAAAGAATGTTGTGACCGGTATAACACCACCGATTTTCCGAGCACAAACATCTTAAAAAACGCATATTGTGATCGGCACAACACCACCAATCTTCCGAGCACAATAGCAAAAAACTGCATACGCAAGGATGCAAAAGAGAAAGAAAGAATGTTGTGACCGGTATAACACCACCGATTTTCCGAGCACAAACATCTTAAAAAACGCATATTGTGATCGGCACAACACCACCAATCTTCCGAGCACAATAGCAAAAAACTGCATACGCAAGGATGCAAAAGAGAAAGAAAGAATGTTGTGACCGGTATAACACCACCGATTTTCCGAGCACAAACATCTTATAAACGCATATTGTGATCGGCACAACACCACCAACCTTCCGAGCACAATAGCAAAAAAACTGCATACGCAAGGATGCAAAAGAGAAAGAAAGAATGTTGTGACCGGTATAACACCACCGATTTTCCGAGCACAAACATCTTAAAAACGCATATTGTGATCGGCACAACACCACCAACCTTCCGAGCACAATAGCAAAAAACTGCATACTGTGATCGGGACTACACCACGACTTTCCGGGCACAGTAGCAAAAACCTGCGAAATCAAGGAAAAAAAGATCCGCATAACAAAAAATTATAAGATTTTGCATCCTAACACAATAAAGTTAGAAGCAAATATCAAATAACAGGCAGGTAAAATAATAAGTACCTAAATTGTAAATAAGTAGGAACCTATTAATAAATTGTAAAAAAGGTGTATAAAAAACTGTATAAAAATAGTGTATACAGGAAAAAAAATTATAAGATCCTTTGATATGAAAAACGTTTGTGTGGGGGTGAAAAAGTTATCTAAATGTCCTAAGTAGTATTTTAGAATGCCAAACTTGAATTTAATAAATTCGCTTGAAGCTTACCTAGTAAAGTTTCATTCAAAGATCAATAATCCTATCATCCATCCTGTCATACATCATCTATTATAAAATCCTCCAAACAAAATATCAAAAACAAGTCAACACTTGAAAACCAAATTAAAATTTAATAATGTCTTTAACATGATAACGTCCAGTTGAACCCTTATTAAGGTCTTTTAAAACATAAACATTATCAGAAACTTTTTCTGTAATTTTACATTTAATAAACTTAGGAGCAAGTTTAGCCGAAAAATAAGCAGGTGCATGAGATTGAACAAAACTTCTTCTCCACACAACATCACCCACATCAAAAGAAATGACTTTCCGACCCTTATTATAATAGCGAGCATTACGCTGATAAGCTTTTAATAAATGAGTTTGAACTTTAACAAAAATATCACTAAGTGAATTCAGAGAATCAGCATAGTGACTTCTATTGGTAACTTCCAGTTCACTTAAGTCTTCAATAGAATCACTTAAACGATGTAAAGAAGCATCAAAAATAAGCTCCCTTCCAAACATCAAGAAATTTGGAGTGAAATCTGTAGCAAGATTAACACTATTATTTAAAGCTAATTGGACATGAGGTAAATATTTAGACCAAGTCCTATGATCATCTTTAACAAAACAAGCTATGCAAGTCTCAACAGTTTTATTATATCTTTCAACAGGATTATTTTGAGGCGTGTACAAAGTATTATAAAATATTTTAGTAATATTAAAACCTTTCATGAATTCTACAAAATGTTTAGAAGTAAATTGTGTACCATTATCGCAAACAATTATTTTGGGACAACCAAATTTAAGAAATATCTCCTTTTCAAGAAGTTTATTTATTACTCTAGTAGTAGCATTTACCATAGGAAAAATCCAGCAGTATTTAGTAAAAACGTCAACAACAGAAAGAATATATTTATGACCAGAATAAGATTTAGGAAGTATACCTACAATATCTATTGATAGCATCAACATGGGTTTATCGACTTTTTTAGGGTTAATCATAATACCAAAAGGAGCATGAGTGGTATGTTTATAAGCTTTACAAGTATCGCAGGCTAGAATATATTTTTGAACATCATTAAACATTCCTTTCCAAAAATAGTGTTGCCGCAATTTATTCAAAGTTTTATGAATACCAAGATGTCCAGAATTAATATCGTCATGATTAGAACGAATTGTATCTAGAATATGTTCTTTAGGAATAACTATTTTCCAATTAAGACGACTATTGGGATCAAATTTACTTTTACAAAATTTATATAAAGTTTTATTTTCTACTCTAAAATTCTTATATCTGCAAGGAGATTTCTGACAATTAATAAATACTTTTTTATACCAAGGGTCAAAAATATCATCATCAGGTGAAACTAAATTATTCTGAGAAATTCCAATAGCAGCAACTTCAATCCGCGACAAAGCATCTGGGACTAAATGTAAAGATCCTTTCTTGTGAACTATATCAAAGGTAAATTGAGAAATCCTAGCTGCCCAACGTGCTAAACGTCCACTAGGGTTACTAAGACCTAAAAGCCACTTTAAACTAGCGTGATCAGTTATTACAGTAAACTTCATTCCTTCAACATAAGGTCTGAAATGTTCTATTGAAGTTAAAATAGCGAGTAATTCGCGTTCTGTGGTACTATAATTGCGTTCACATTTATTGAGTGATCTAGAATAGAACGCAATAGGATGCTGGTCTCCATTATCATCCTCTTGACTCAAAACACTACCAATGCCAACAGAACTGGCATCACAATGTAAAAAGAAAGGTTTTTCAAAATTAGGGCATTGCAAAACAGGAGCAGAAATTAAAGTTTCCTTCAAATTATTGAATGCAATCTCAGCTTCATCATTCCAACAAAGTGGTTTTTTAGAATTTTTACTTCCAGCTGTTAGTTTAGTCAAAGGAGAAGCAATATCCGCGAATTTACAAATGAACCTACGATAATATGAGCATAAACCAAGAAAACTACGAAGTTGTTTAAGGGTTACAGGACGTGGAAAACTTTTGATGGTATCCAATTTAGATGGATCAGTGTGCAAACCATTACTATCGACTACATAACCAAGATAACGAAGTCTATCTTTACAAAAATTACATTTTTTCAAATTAACTGTTAATCCAGCATCTTTCAGAATATTATAAATTTTGTGTAAATACTCTATATGCAAATCAAAATCCGAATTTACGCAAATTAAATCGTCTAAATAACAAAACACATTATTATCAAATTCAGGACCAAAAAGTTTGTCTACAAGTCTCTGCAACTCAGCTGGTGCATTAGTGAGACCGAATGGCATGCGAACAAATTCAAAAAGTCCTTTTCCCGGAACCACGAAAGCAGTCTTTTCTCGAGAAGATTCTTCAAGAGCAATTTGCAAAAATGCTTTAGAAAGATCAATCGTACTAATATATTTAGCTCCCCCAAGGTTATCTAATATTTTAGAGGTATAAGGAAGAGGATAAGAATCTTTTATAGTTACTGAATTTAAACGTCTCGAATCTAAACATAACCTAGTACTACCATCCTTCTTTTCTACAGCTAAAACAGGTGAACACCAAGGTGATTTAGAGGGTTGAATGATACCTTCCCTTAATAAAACCTCAACTTCATCAAAGAGTTCTTTCTGCTTAGCAGGACTTAAAGGCCAATATCTTTGCTTGAAAGGTTCACTAGTAACATTAATTTTATGTTGAACGAGATGAGTAAGACCTAGGCCTTTCTTTTCATAAGAAATATTTTCAAAAAGTGAAACAGTATCATTTAGTTTCTGTTTCTCAGAAGGAGAAAGTTTACTAACAGAAGTGACTGTACAAACTTGAACTTTATCGCTCTGAATATAAGTTATATTTTTCCATAAATC
Source organism: Mythimna pallens (assembly GCA_961205895.1). Classification (NCBI taxonomy): domain Eukaryota; kingdom Metazoa; phylum Arthropoda; class Insecta; order Lepidoptera; family Noctuidae; genus Mythimna; species Mythimna pallens. Next base: position 4,429,564 of record OY540845.1, on the reverse strand, counting down.
TTTAGCCAAATTAAATTTTAACCAAAAATCAAAACCTAAAATGAAATCAGGTTGAAAAGAAGGTATAATTAGAAAATTAATACTTTTAGTTAAATTATCACAAGTAACTGGTAATTCAATAGTGCCAATAATTCTCTGTGAAGAACCATCAGCTGTATAAGCAGCACTGGAAACTGAATTTACTTTATAACCTAAACGTGAAAATTGTTCATGACTATTTGAGCCTAAAACACAATTATTGGAACCACTATCCAACAAACCAGAAAAAGTATGGTTACCTACGGAAAATTGTAAATATGGTCTAGTATCATTATGTTTAACAAATAAAACAGGAGCCGATTTGTAAATTTTGAAGAATGTTTTTAAATAACTTAACCAATCTGCAAAGTCTTTGTTACGAGAAGCATCATCAGGTTTGTGACATTTAACAAAGTTTTTGTTCATCGAGACACTCGCGGTTATATTAATAACAGGGGCTCGATGTGACCTAATCAGTTTTTTGACTCACTAGAGTTTTTATTATCTACGTTACAAACATCACAACTCTTAGATGTCACTCCAACTTTTTGACATTTGAAACAAATAACACCAGGTATAGATGGACATTTTTTGAAATGATGTCCAGTTTTTTTACACTTTAAACAAGTTTTATCTGTTAAAACAGCATTAGACTTGACGGTAGGCTTATCAGTTTTATTGTCTTTTAAGGTTTTTCTATTGACAAAAACTTCAAGTTCTTTTGCAAGGTCAAGAAATTGTTCAACAGAATCAATGTGTTTACCAAAAATGAAAGGTGTGTAAATAGGCAACATGTTATGTTTAATTACACTAACTAAAACCGAATCAAATAATGGAAAAGAAAGACGACTAGCCATATCCATAATATCAGTAATGAAGTCTGGAAGTGATTCAGAACTTTTCTGTTTCTTGGTGCGAAGGTCATGTTCCAAAAAGTAATCAAAGTCCGGCCTGTCAAAACGTTTAAGCAAAGCAAGCTTAAGCTCGTGCCATGAAGAAATACGAATACGAACCGTGCGAAACCATTTAAGAGCAATATCACTAAGCAAGTCTGTGAATGAACCAACTAATAAAATTTCATCAAAATTTTTATATAAGAAATATTCCTCAACCTCAGTAATAAATTCCCTTACACAAGATTTTCCATCAAATTTAATTCTGCTCTTTTTTAAATCAGGCAATTTAATTGCAGAAGGCAAATTCTTTTTAATGTGTTCATTAACCAAAGCATTCATTGAATTAAAAGAAGGCAAGGCATGCGTAGCAAAAGCTGAAGAAGAGTGCGCAACCCTGTCATTATGATCAAAAGGATGTTGAACTTCCGTTAAATTAATCATGTCAGGCACATGAGCATTAGCGATAGGAACTGTGCAAGGACCATCAGATTCCAAATTATTCTTTTCAGCAAGAGGAGGAGACAACTGAACTTCCTTATCCATGATGAACAAGCAAAATGATGATTGAAATCAATCAAGCAAAAAGCAAAACTTTAAAGTTGCAAAATATTTGAGGTTAGGTTAAAATATTAAATTTTTTCTTTACTTATATGAAAATATCAAAGTGTTTATCAGTGAAAAGATGCAATAATACCTTACAATATAAGTTTGAATGCCTTATAGTATGATTTAAAAGTAAACTAAAGTTAAGTTTTAACTTAATTAAATATAAAACAAAGTTACACCGCACTGAGTTTAAACCGTTGAAAACTTAAAGTATAACAAAAGCTGTCTTACCATACAATTCTGTTGCTTATGTAAAAGCAAAATGCAATGCTGTAACAATAACAGTTAGCAAAACATAATAATATAAACAACAATAATATTGTACTATTGTGTACTATGATGTTTAGTAGGAAAATGATGTTCTTACAAAATATCAAAAGAATTTAAATTGTTTACAGCAATTAACAATAGTTAATATTAAAACAAAACATACCTGTAAACAGTATTAATGGATAATTATAAGATGCAACAATAATCCAAACAAGGTCATGAACTACTTCAACGTCCCTGTTCGCAGAGCGACAAATGTCATGTATTATGTATGGGATGTGTGTAGGTTACTAGACGGTTGAAGATGTACCGATAACTAGATGGGTAATTCGGGCGCCAGGTACATCCTCAATAAAAACAAAACTCGGATTCACTACCATTCGGAGAGAATTAGGCTTTTAATCTTCTGGTGGGAGGCCATGTGAGGAAAATAAAAGATTAAAAATATAAGTCAAACTTCAGTCTTTTATTTATCCGGCCCGCAGTTCATGACCATGAGACACTTAATAAAAAAAACATTGTTTAGAATTTTAGAACTAGATAGTATTGTTGCATCTTTGTTAAGTTTATGAAAAGAATAAATTAAACCTAATCCAGGCGGGGCAATGCAGACCAGTCCAAAGGGACTCCAATTTCGAGGAAAAGGAAAGTAAATATAAAAAATAAAAAAAATAAAAAACGCCAGGCGGCTGAAACAAGCGATTGAAATCATTAGATTTATGACTTTTTGAGTTTCAAACACGAGGTCACGTAGTTAATTTAGAGGGAAAACTCACCGTTTTTTTCTTGTACGTAATGTGTTGAGTGCGCCTCAAAACATCAAAACAATTATGTGGGCGAAAAACCACTTCAACTGTAAAAGAACAATGAGATATAAGGAACGAAAACCCACATGCGTTGTCACGCATCATGTAGAAATCGAAAAATGGATTCTTACCGGAAAATATGTAGCAATCCTATTGGACAATAAAGGATGGACTCGTTCCTTTCCTTTTAAGCCATTATAGGGCACAAATTAGCGGCTATGGGAGCCGATTAAAAAAATAATTTTGCAGAAACAAAAATAGCTTCTCGCTAATACATCGTCGGGTCGGAAGTGCCGAATGCAAATCTGACAGCTCACTTTTTAAAAAAGATTTCCTTACTTGGCTACACGACCTTTTAGGAACGCCTTCACATTATCTGTTCGGAAATCGCCTAAAAGCGAATCATGTGACGAGACGATTTCGACTCGTTACAATACATTGTTTTATTATGAAGTTCCCGTGTCTCCCTTCCACCTTCCGGCTCCATCATCAGATCAGTTTGATAGTACCTTATAGCCAAAGTCCATCTCATGACAATTCTAATAAGCCCAAACATGGCTAACATTAATTAATAACAAAGTTTCGGTGCTTATTTTCAGGCTCCATCATCATCATGAAGTCACTTTGATCATACCATTTTCAACACAACTATTCAGAACCATTTACTTATTTGTATTGTCATGGTCGCTTAACTATCTTTCCTCATTGTGATATCTATGTGAGTATGAAGTTCAGTTGGCCATTTCTGGTCGTCATTTGGATTCAGGCAGCAGCACTCCACAGTGGAGCATGTTCACAGAGTTTACGTAAGAGTTAGAAAAACTCTCGCAGAAAAAGAGTACTGCTCTGCTGTGATTTTGGATGTTCAGCAGGCCTTCGATAGAGTGTGGCATGAGTGTTCTCCTTAAAATTTAAAATAGCCTCCCACACAGCTATCATCAGATTCTCGTTTCATACTTGACTGAACGACTCTTTCGGGTCAAGGAAGAATGTCGAGATAATTTGAGATATGTGCCGGTGTTCCTCAGAGCTCCGTTCTAGGACCTGTGCTATGTTATACTATATTCAGCATTCTAGATGACATCGTTGTTTTTGTTGACGATACGATTTGGCGCCATTGCTTTTTGTGCTGACGGTGATGGTTGCGATGATCTTTACTTTACCAGATTATCTTTATCTAATAAATAAATATAGCAGCGGTGTTTATGAGCAGCGGTGGCCGAGGTAACAGCCCCGACTTACGAGTTGCAGGACGCGGGTTCAAACCCAACCAGGCGCATTACTTTGTGTAATTTATTTCATCACCACTGCTCTCAAAACGATGAAGGAAAACATCGTGAGGATATTCACCTTTCCGCACTGGGTCCGCGTGGTGGACTATGACCTAATCCCTCTCCTAGAGAGAGGAAGCCTGGGTCCCAGCAGTGACATTAAAAGGCTGCTTTAAATATGCTATGAAGTTCCGTTAGCCATTTCTAGTCTTCTTCATCAGTTCCACTTCATCAAGTTCTCGATGAAAATACCAAAATCACTATACATATGGTTCCTATAATATTTGAGGAGTCCCCTCGATTCCCCATCATAAATTTTGAAAATCGGTCTATAAACGACGGAGATCCGAGGTAGCAAACATAAAAAAGTACAACCGAATCGATAACCACCTCCTTTTTTGAAGTCGGTTAAAAATGAGATAAAGTGAGTAGGTATCTAAGCTATATAATTGCTACTGGATCAAGTTTTTTTGTCACCCCAATCTTACTAATGGGTATCATGTAACCCAGCAACTGGGTTACAGAAGGTAGATAAGCTACAGATCTGTAATATCAAAAGTCACTTGGCTGATTGGTTGATCCCACGTTGGTCTTCTACATATTTGTGGTTCCATATTATAAAGTTGGAGCCAATTTTAATTTGAAATCATATTAATTCTGATATAACAGTATTGGATGTGGTTTCACGGGTTGTATGACCTCTAAACTTGTTGTTATGTATGTCAAACAGTCAAATATATATAGCCAGCTATATAGAATATGACTCTCTGATAAAGGTACATTATTATCTGTATATATATAAAAGGGGAAACTGACTGACTGATATATCAACGCACAACCGAAACTACTGGGATTAGGAGCGTGAAATTTTGCACAAGGTTTTCTTTTATGACGTAGGCGAGCACTAAGAAAGGATTTTCCAAAATTCACTCCCTAAGGGGCAGAAGCGGGGGTCCAAAGTTTGTATGGAGAAACCTACATTCACGCGAGTGAAGCCGCGGACAGAAGCTAGTTATACATATATATAAAAGCGAAATACCACTCACAGATTAATCACAAATCTCAGAAACAATAACACCTACAAACTTAAAATTTGGCAGGTAGGTTCCTTATAGGGTGTAGACATCCGCTAAGAACGGATTTTATGAAACTCCATCCCTAAGGGGGTAAAACGGGGGCTGGAAATTTGTACGGAGAAACTTACTTTTACGCGGGTGAAACTGGTGGCAGAAGAGCTAGTGTTCGATATATATTAGTTTGCAAATAAAATGCTTTATTTAATTATTAGGTGGACCGATGACTTGGTAACGGTTGCGGGAGTCCGATGGATGCGAGATGCACAGGACCGTTCATTGTGGCGACACTTGGGGGAGGCCTATGTCCAGCAGTGGACGTCTTTCGGCTGAAATGATGATGATGATGATGATGAATTATTAGCTACTGTTAGTAAAAAAGTAGAAAATTGACCCAAGGAACATAATCCTAGGATAAAAAGGGCCCTATTATGCTATACCAGAACATGGTATACCCGTGTGCCATTTTCATCCAAATTTGTTTAGCCGTTCGAGCGTGAAGTAGTAAGAAACATACACACAACACAAAGCTAACGCTTTGCGTGTTTCGCCCGCTTTTGTAAACATTCTGTATAATGACAGATTATTGGTTCAATTATCTAGGAGTTGATTGACCCAATCGCGTTATCTTTTAGTAATTGCACGGTCCATTGCCTCCGATTCAATTTAAGAATCATTTCCACTTAGTCAATATAATCTATACTTACTGGTTCGAATGGAAGAATTACTTTAGTGTTAGATAGCCCATGTATCAAAGATGGTGGATGGTGGGTCACCACGGAATGAAGATATCCGCAGGAGAACCAAAGTTACCGACATAGCCCGAAGAATCGCCAAACTTCAATGGCAGTGGGCAGGGCACATTGCTAGCAGAGCAAATGGTCGATGGGGCCAAAAGGTTCTGGAGTGGCGACCGCGTACCAGAAGACCCATCACATCACAAGGTGGACCGGTGACCTGGTGAGGATCGTGGGAATCCGATACATTTTGAATAAGTATTCGTTATAGCGACACTTAGGGAAGGCCTATGTCCAACAGTGGCCGTCTTTCGGCTGAAATGATGATGATCGTCCCGCTAGAGCGGAGCTGTAACCAAAGACGCGGATGAAACTGCAGGGGACAGCTAGTAATTTTCAATGCACTTACTCGAAAAACCGCTCTTATCCCACCGCTTTTAGGCACGCATTAGACTGCTTTCTGCACTAGTACAGAAAAGTGCACGTGCTCTCCCCCGCCACAATTTTATAACATTTATCGTATCAGGCCGGGCGTGTAAATTTCTCATTGCAGCCCTCGGCTCCTTAACACACTCGCTTACGGCTCGGTCACAATGACAAGCTTTCTGAACTTGTATCAAAATATACTATTCTAGTTAAATTATTCAAGCTGCAACGAATCTCAACTACAATATTACATTTTTGATTCCATTGTCTAATCAAGAACTGCAACACTTCACGCCAGTCAACATTACTAACATGACGACGTGATAAACGACTTCTTCCTGTGCAATGGTAATATACTCGGTAAATTGTTATCGGTTAGACAATCTGTATGTGCTGGAATAAAGAACCAAAATCAATCTGCTCAGCTTTTTTCTAAAATATATGTTGGTAAAATAATCGGTTGGTCTTTATACCTAAGGAGAAATCACGTGACAGGTAATGTCATTGCAATTACATTGTGTGCTTCGCTTTTGACAGGAACGCTAACAGACAAGTCATTATTTTGTCTAAGCCTGCTACGGCCCTACGACGAGCTCTTAACGCGATTCATTTCGCGACCTAAACTGAACTGTTAAAGGGACAGAGCTCCATCCCTTTTTCTCGTTCGCTCGCTTGACATCTAACACGTCATGGTAAGGCCCCTGATATTTCCAAACGGCTTCCGACAGATGACAGAATGTGTAAAAATTGGAAGTATAACTAGGTAGCCTCTGGGACTACAGAGCAATGCGTATAGCTATGTAGTATAGCCGATGTGGTGGAAAAACTCGACTCCACATTCGGTGTACTCTTTTTTTGAGTGGGAAATCTGGGTGGAGCGTGAAGGAATTACAGACTTACTGACCCACCTATATTTCTTCAGTTGCCGTTTGCGTTCCAGGACTAAAGTAACTCTTTCTAACAATTCTGGCCCTCACCGAGATATCTTTCCTCCGACTCGGACCCCACCGATTTCACCCTAAAATTGCACCATCGCATGTTTTACCTCTCATACAGTTCTGGCCGATGCTGAAGTAAAATAAATTACATTTAAAACACATAAAGCATCTTGGAATGCATCATAGTTATCTAACTACTCAATGACGTTTATTCGCACTTGACAACAAATAGAAGATCAATTGGCTGAGCCCTTGACTCTACAAGGACAACGCATGGCCATGGAGACAATACGCTTGTTGCGATGCTTTCAGAATGAATTGCAAGCACAGAATGATTGTACAGTTTTGTTTTATGAACTTAACGCGGACGAAGTCGCGGGCAACAGCTAGTAATTATAATAAAGAATTTAGGATATATAATTCATTATCAAGGAATGTTTTAAACACTATAAGATGTCCTGTAATTCGCAGTACCTTTCGTAATAGGCCTTCTCCAACTTCTCCATTGTGATCAATCCAGTAACCAAGGACACCCGGATATAGTTCTTGGAATACCATCTGTTAAAATTCCATAGCATACCGGAACCCTCGTAGTTACCCTGGATAAACTCGGAGGAGTAATCTGCTTCTGGAGAGAGAAGGCCAGATAGGGTGAAGACTGCTACATCCCACGCACAACGGACAAACAAACTTCGAAGATAAGTTCCATAGCAACTCCAGTTTCGACAGTGTATTTACCTACCAAAATTCCGCGCAGGTGTTTCCCTAAGGGATAGGATAAAATTTTTTCTTGTAGTACAGCCATATCTCGCCAGTCTCTTGAAATAGGGGAAGAGATTATTGCCATCAGCTGTGCACAAATCTAGACCCCGAATTTCTAATGGTACATCCCAATAACACAGGACATATTGTTCAGTATCTTTTGTGATCACTTAACTTTATCGCTCTTTTTTTTTCTTGGGATATCATCAAATTAGCCCTCTCGCTACGTAATAGCGAGAGGAAGTGTCAGATTTTTCCAACCCGTGGCCCTTCAGTTGCCGCCAAATTTTAGCGGTTTTACTTAGCAGTTCGTAACCATTATTTTTCATAATGCAATAGTATTTACCAAAGATATCTCTCAGGTTTTTCACTGTCGTGCTCATAGAGATAGGTTTATTTCGACACTCAATTGATCATAATATTGTGCCCTCATATCTGAGTCGTATTTATCAGGCGGAGATAACACGATTCATTTTACATCACAAGCCTCCAACGTGGTTGCAGAGTGTCGATATGTTACGAAATAACTTCAAACTGTTTAGCAATGCTTGACAGTTGACTGGGTAACAAAAGGCACTCGAGTTTAAAATGTCTTGACGAAATCGTGACGTCTAATTTCCGCTTGACGCAGGTCCTCACCGGACATAGAAGTTCGGGAAGTTCCTGCACCGGATTCAGGCGGAAGGAACGTCCAGGTGTCACCATTGTGTGTAACGCCCAGTGGAGCATACGGTGGTGTGCCCCGCTTAGGCGGAGCATCGTCGTGTCTTCGTGGAGGCCATGGTCCGGAGCGAGGGGGAACGGCAGGCGGTCACTTCCGCAGTAATGTTAGCGAAGGAGACGGCCGCACGCGTGAAGGAACGAACGTCCTCACGCCCCGTTTCGTCGTTCGTCGACTGCGGGTTTGCGGACGACGAGCAATGGGTAGCTCGCCGTCCGGTAATCGTCCGGTCCGAACCCAAGTCATCGGCAGCGCGTAGTGTTCCACGCACACCTCAAAAAGATGTCAGCGATTACGTTAACTTTTCTGAAAACTCTTATATGAATATGACTAAACAGATTTGCCCAAGACTTAAGAGAAGAGCAATAGTGAAATGGCTGATTATATTATAGGCTCGCGCTTGACCACTATCACCGCTGGGAAGCGATGATGTGGTCGACACCGGGACAGGCTTGCCTTGAAGTAACCTATTCACTCTTGACTCCCACTTTGGAAACACAAACTCCGACAGGGATTCCAATTTTTGGCCTGTTTCTATTTACTATTGCTGAAAAACTTGATGCACTGAAACCAGCATCTGATTAAACTACTCACATTTACAGAATCTTCTGTGCAATCGTTGTGATCCTTTTTCAACTTTAAAGTGGGGAATCAAAAAATAATCTTCTGTTCTGGGTGATGAAAGAGGGCGTATCAGACTTTTACTGACTTTTTCAGTTGCTTTTTGCATTCCAGGGCCATGGTAACTCTTCCGACCAGTCCCGATGACCCGTAATTCGCCCTTCGCTATTAGTCATACAAAATTGTGGAAAACATCCAAGATTCTATGCACCCGGAATCAATAATATGGGTCAATCTGTAGCAGGCACGCGAGGTGAATAACCTGTTAGTGTAGATGCACAATACTGCAATCCTTGCCGGACATGCCACATTACATTGCCAACTACAATATGCGATAACAATACAATAAACTTTGCGGTTACACGAGCTGGTGGATATGGAACTTATGGATGATAAAATACTTCATGGTTTCAATGTTGTGGCACCAATATCATAGGTCTAAGGCGCCGCCGCGCCGTCCTAATATCATCGCCTGGGCGACGATGCTATGCGACCTCATCGTGCGATGAAACCGGCCGCACGATAAGAAATCGTGTGTCCTATTATGGAGCGATGCGATCAAACTCGAAATGATTCTTAGTAGAGATCCACAGTTTTTGCTGTGGCGAAATATTTCTTTAATCGTAAATAGCGTTAAAACTATAAAAACAGAAAAGAGCGCGATGAATTTCACAATCCGTAATTCGACGTACCGAAAAAAGAAGATTTTTACGTATATTTGTCTATTTCAATACACACATGGTTGCGCGAGCGCCATTAGGACATCCACTGCTGATTAGAATTATTGATCAGCGGTCGCGCGACGAAAACTAGACAACTTGATAGCATCGCGCGACTTAGGACATTAAGAAGAACACTGTATGTTTAAAAGCACGATCGCGCGATCATTTTCGTCAGACGCACGCATCTTCGCACGAGCGATAACAATAGGACGGCATTTAAGTCACATACGCCATTTGACTCGATCCGCGACTGCTCTCATAGCTGGCCAGATGAGAGCAGCCACACTCGTCACCACAACGACCAGTCGCTTGAGTCTTCCATCCATCGGATTCCTGTGACCCTTGCCAAGTCATCGGTCTACCTTATGGAAGGCATTATGACGCTGCGTCTACCGGTGCGCGGTTGCCACTCTTTTTCTTAATGAAATGAACTAGTGCTTGACTGCGATCCCACCTGATGGTAAGCAGTGATGCAATCGTTGATGGTGAATCGCACTAGTTTATCAAGAATGCCACTCCATAACTTTTTGACCCCATCGACCTGTTGTTCTGCGAGCAATGTGTCCTACCCATTGCCACTTAAATTTCGCGATTTTTCTGACTGAGTAGGTAACCTTAGTAAAACCTTAGTAACCGGCTTAACCCAATACAACCTGCTTGGAATCAATAGGCCGGTCCTATTCGAAAAAGTCCATACTGCTTTTTTATGACAATTTCTTTCTTGACTAACTTCCAAATTTAAGGTTAGCCAACGTGCTATGGAGCTCAGTGTACTAAATGTTATCTCCAAAACACAGATCATTGACGTGGTTCAGAAGGCTGGTGGGATTGGGCTAGACAGGTCTACCACATGCCGATCTAGCGGTGGGTCAGTAAAATACAAAGCTGGTACCCTGAAATCGACCGACCAAGAAAGATATGACAGGGACAACTTAGATGTCTTTCTTAAGAAGTGGCTCAGAGCTGGGAACAATAGAAGGAATGTAGGGGGGCCTTTGCCCAGCAGTGGGGCAGTATAGGGTATAGGGTAGGTAAAAACTACATGTGGTGTAGTGCAAATCTCCTGTGAAATTGTAGTTAGTACTTCAGAGTTTAATATCAATTTCGCAGCTCAATACGAGATACGTTTATTTATGTACCAGCTGCGTCCGCGCGATAAGCGGTAATTTACCCTATATTGTCTAGAGACCCCTGTATGACTCAATGTCGTTAGTGCCTTTACAACTCGTTAATATCTAGACTCGTCTAAATTTTGTAGTAAAATGTTATAGTTTTGAAATGAGAGCACAGTGCAAACCAGTTAACATGTACCAAACAAGTAGATGAAATAAAAAAAAAGTGTTCTCAAATTCACATTAAAAAAAGCTATATAAAAGTAAACCATTAATAAATACACAATATTGTTACATGTAAAAGCCACAAGTACAACCTAAACAAATAATTATGCGTAGATATGAATAAATTATAATAAATCACTAATGAAGTTAGTAATATAAATACTGTCAAAAACGTTGCGAAACAATGTCAAGAATAAAAAATAAATAAATACAAAAGGAAATTAAAACAAAACTGACACTTAATAGATGTTTACATACTAATGAAGTTAATGAGCTACTAGGGAAGCTACATAATGTAGAAGCAGTCATTGCCAAATTCGCGTGTCTTCAACGTAGTCTTGTAATACGCTTTCTCGATAAGGACATGCTTGATGTAGGGATGTAACTTTCCATCGCTTAGTTCCGTGACCTGCTTTGGCAACTTGTTATAAAAGCGTATGCTGTTTATGAGGAACGACTTGTTTGTTATAGTTAATTCTCCAATTTCATGTGTACCAGGCGTATCATATTATGAAAATCGCTTCTAATTTTGAAAAGTCCTAAGTTTTTGCAAACATACAAAATATTTTCTAAGATATAGAGTGAAGGTAGAGTCAGTATATCGATTTCTTTGGATATACTTCTAGAGGACTCTGTATGGGTGACTATCTTAACATATATATAGAGATTCCTCCGTACCTCAGATAGCGCGTTAAACCGTTGATCCCGACTAGCCACTTGTAGATCTTTGTCTGTCATTACATATTGTCAGAAGTCGGGAAAGAAATTTGATGAGCATATCCCTATTTATTGTAATTTTGGCTTATTAAAATTAAGTTTGGTTATTATAATTATGTGTTTGCTGTGCACGTCTGTTAATTAGTACCTACCTATAAGACCTCAAAATATCGTTGTATTACGCACTTATTTGTGTTGTTGATATCCTTTTTTTACCCGACTATAGCAAACCCAAAGGAGGGTTATTTGAGTTGAGAAATCAAGTAACTTCTGCTTTGGAAGGAGCAACCGGGTGTGTTAGACTTTTACTGACTAAAATCCACTTATATTTCTTCAGTTACTCTTTGCGTTCCCAGGTCCGCGGCAGTAGCGTAGCTACGCGTAGGCGAAGTGGGCCCTAGCCCATGGCTTTGCATCGAAAGAGGCCTCTTTAATGAGTGTGCGAGGGCTGTTTAACAACGAGGGTTTTGTTTTATAATTTATAGGCTCGCGTTTGACCCCTATTTCACCTAATGGTAAGCGACGATGTGGTCGAACACTGGATTGCGACAGTCGCTGTCTCGTTATCGAATTTATGAAAGAAAAACACCACGCCGATGCGCCTTCGCCCAAGTCAAATTAGTCTACGCTCGCCTCTGGTCCGCGGTGTCTCTTTCGAACAATCCCGCACCTCAAATAAATCACCCTGTCTTCTTCCTTTCTTTCTAGAGAGTTCCAAGTCTCTCAGCTCTATACTATTCTATATATTATTAAAACTATAGTGATAACTATGTATTCAACACGTAAATTGATAATAATTTGCTAAACCGTGAGCTGATCATTGCGGCAGTTCGCACGTAAAGAGATAATACCAATTTAATTATTGGTTTCCAATTGGATTGTAAAAGAATAAAGATACTAAGATACTTCACACTAAACCTGATAAATTAACACTCTACACGTAAATAGATAAAGTTGATAAAAATGCACTTTACACGTAAATTGATAATAATTCACGGAAAACTTCTTGATGAATGGAAACCTTGGGTGATGATAGTTTGATTAATCCATACGTAATAGGTATTTAACAAACTGAAAATAAAAATACAAACAAAAGCGTAAATATAACAAAATGTGCATCACAAAAGTCATCCACAACATTGTCAATAGGAAAAGTGCTCCTAATGCTCCCGAACGTTGGCAGTTTGTTTGAAATGGTCTCTAGGACCTCAGTCCTAGATTGAGGCTTTGGAAATGTGGTGCTGAATATGCTCAGAGACCCTGAGCTCAATCTTTTTGGTCTCTGTCTGTCATAGGTTCTATGTCTAAAAATACGGGAAACATTAATGTTTTAGGGAGCCTGGTCTTTGTGGCTTATGTTACTTTTCTGCTTCTCGATATTTTCTTGAGCTTATCATTGCCGCTCTAGACAGAGCCATTCGTCACTTGATGCCTTCAACGCAGTTTCCCTGACTTGAGATTAAAGCCCCAAGCTATTTGCATTATATGCTGCTGCTATGACTGCTTCACTGCATTGACAACGATGTAGGGATCCACTAGGAGCGCCCAGACGCAGCCATGTAGCGATTTGAATAAGTTATTTATAATTTCAATTGTTTATGAGTGTATTGTATTACATTTTGTTGTAAATAAAAAAATCATACGTATTTTCAGGGTTCCGTCCCTCAAAAGGAAAAAATGGAACCCTTATGGGATCGCTTTGTTGTCCGTCCGTCTGCCTGTCTGTCTGTCAAGACCCTTTATCTCGGGAACGCGTCGAGGTATCGAGTTGAAATTAAAACCATAATATAGTCAAGTCTGCGGTTCCTTGATGCTGTGAAAAATCAAACTTCTAAGTTAACGAAAAAAAAGATACGCTCGTTTATGTCGCAAAAAACGTATATTTCGACATTCTAAAGGAAATCAAAATTCATAGGGTAGTCCCGTTGCCCCAGAATCCTGTAATTTGGCATAGAGCAAGGTCTTAGAACACAGGTATATGAATAAATCTGAAAACAGATTTAGTTACGTCACAGAAAGAAATATTTTTGAAAAAATCTTCGCTACTTCATTCAGGAATGAACTATTTACATAGGTAAATTTGTACGGAACCCTCAGTGCGCGAGTCCGACTCGCACTTGCCCTGTATTTTTCATTCAAGTTTGGTTTGTGTGCATTGTTGCACAAAAATCAAATCAAAATGTTTAGAACAAAACATTATCTTTTTCCAAATCTGACTTAAGATGCAGTTTTTTATTTATTTCACAAGCATTGTTATGTCGGGTTTATCTGACATTTTTATCTAACATTAAACCTAAGTTATTAGTTTCTTGATCTCTCAATAAATAACCAGAACAGCGCTACAATATTTCGTCTCATATTTTATCATGTACATAGACAATGACAAACGATGACTCACTTAGTCATCTTTTGGCATTGCCTCCACCAGATATATACCTATGCACTTTTAACAGAGGTCATTTCAATAAACAGACAATCTAGCATCTTCTTGGTGCAGTGTGGTGAGCGTTTGGCTACGCCGCATATCACGGGTTTGATTCAGAAATCAGAAACGGTTTTTTTCAAATAGACCAATTACAGGCACTTTTGAATTGTCAAAATGTCGGTCAGTCAAAAAAAAACAAGTGAAGTGAATTGCACGTTCCAAAGCGTAGATCTCTATGGAGAAGAACGTGCAAGAAACTCCATGGACACTCTTTTAAATCATATTATGAGTTACATAAATCTTGGTTAGGTACATATTTCTTGTCGCTTCTAATATGTGAGCACAATGTAGATAAGTAATAATAATTAAAATAAAAAAAAAAACTAATTAAAAAAATAGAAATTGAATTAAGTCACTGGCAGCTAAGAGATGACCAGTCTCAACTTGCGTGCATGTTGAACTCAAGAAACCCATAAGACTCCACACCATAGAAAGAAGAATGTTTAATTTCATTGGCCACATTGCCATAAAGAGTGGTGATACCTGGAAAAGTAGATGGGGAAAAGACCCAGAGGCAGGAGTCCGATACGTTGGTCAGACCAAATCCGTGCTACACTGGATACCACAGTCTGCGACGCCATCCACATCGCCGAAGATAGGATAACATAGTGAAATACAGGGTGTTTAGTGCATCGTGTGCGAAATTGAAATGGTCGACTGGAAGGTTCATCGGCTATCCTTTTAGACCCCTAAACACTTGGCCTTGGTACAGGCCATGGTCCGGAAAGAGGTCGCCTCCTTCTGCGAAGCAGTAATGCTAGCAAAGGAGGCGGCCGATCGCGTGAGGCAACGGTCCTCACGCCCCAATCGCCGCCGGGATTCCGATCCCGATTTCGCCATCGTAGGCGCAGGCTTGCGGACGGCGAGCAATGGGTGGCTCGCCGTCCGACCGTCCGGTAACCGTCCGGACCGAGCCCAAGTCGTCGACGGCGTGAGCTTTTCCACGCGCGCCTCAAGGAGATGTCAGCAACTGTACAGGCCTAGCAGGGTCAAAGCCTACTGGGGCCAAGGGTCTGATTCTGAAAGGAAGACTCGGCCCTGGTACTGGGTTTTTAGTCAGTAAAAGTCTGACACTATCTCCCGCCCTGTCCAAGGGCGGGGGATGTCATAAGATGATTTTCGCACGGAAAAAAAAAGACCCCTAAACACTTCTCATGGCGTTTGGATTTTTTTTCATCGACTTTTTATTGTTTTATGAAAATAAAACCCAAATAATTCGTTCAAATACAAATTTAAAAAAGTATATAAGGCGTAGACTCTGAATTTTAATTTTATTTAGATGTGTATTCTATTAGAGTATTTTTTGCAGATGACCCCTCCAGTCGACCATTTCAATTTGGCACACGATGTACCAAACACTGTATAGTTAAAAAAAAAAGTTATTCGTTGAGGTCACGCGACTTTCAGCATTGAGGATACACGACGCAAGAAGGAGGAGCAATAGCATAATATCAATAAAACAAGAACATATTGCTTTACGAAGTAGGTTACTAAGTCAACGCATGTCCAGTTTTCCCAAGTAAATCATAAAATCATAACACACTTGGCAGTAACCCAAGAATTCTTAAGATAAAGCGGATAATTCTAAATGTACCTACAACAATTTTCTTTACAAATATTTGTCCCTATTTCCACAATCGACCGGTTTTCGTAAGCGACCTTCAGGCGAACGTAAAATTTTCACATTATGCAAACATTGTCCGATCCGACCGTTCGGACACGCGATGTTATTTCAGGAATAACAAAGAAATTTCCTACGAGAGATTAAGTGTTAATTCACAATCTGTAGTAAAAGTTAACTTTCAATTTCATGTTGAACGAAAAAAAACGTACAAAACCTGTGAAAAACAGTAAGGACTGTCGTTTTAAAATTTAAAATAAAATTACGATACAAATCGCTAATGACGATATACAACATAATTTCTAGACGGTTCGATCAACTTGCAAAACAGTAAATTAAATAAGAAGACATAATTTCATTGAACAACGGCATAAAAACAAAATTGCGCAGTACTCGACAGCAGCGTGCAAAAAAAAAAACTGAAAGTGCGAATCGGACTCGCGCTCTGTGGGCTCCGTATAAGCTTACCTAGGTATGTAAATAATTCAATTCCTGAATGGAGTCTCGAAGATTTTTCTGAATGGCGTTTCTTTTTTGTGATTGGTCAACGAATTTACTGTTTTCAGATTTATTCCTTTATCTGTGCTATAAGAAAGCTTTATACCAAATTTCAGGTTTCTGGGTCAATGGGAAGTACCCTATGAATTTTGATTCCCTTGAGAGTGTATACGTTTTTGGCGCTATAAAATAAACTGCCGTATCTTTTTCACAGCTTCAAGGGAAACCACTCAACGGTTTGGTAAGGTTTTAACTCAATACCTCCATGTGTTCCCAAGTCTTGACAGACAGATTGACAACAAAGTGATCCTATAAAGGTTCCGCTTTTTCCTTTTGAGTTACAGAACCCTAAAAAGGAAATCTTTATATTATATTTTTTTCTTGTATAATAAACAAATGCTTAGCAATACCTTAAAAGTAATGTCAGTAACTGAACGTAAATAACAAATGAATGTATGGTACGATGCGTCCACCAGACAATTGGTCTTATTAATTTATTTGCATTCATTGATATCAACAAGCCGGACGCGGTTCCAAGAAAAGTTGAAATGTTTTTATTGTTAGTGACCTGCTATCGGTCTAATGTGGTTTTCCATGACCATATGCCTTGAATATATAATTTTATGGTCTTATTTCATATAAGGATTTCTAACGTTTTGAACTCTTGATAAATAATTGGCTATGGTAGTACAGTCATCAACTTCAATTGCATGGATCTTATACTTTCTTTTAGTTTTTTTTTTTTAAATATATTGTGGTATTTTCTATCGGTGTTTGTGTTGTATACCCCATCAGTCTTCTTAGTAATGGCTGCGGGACTGTTCATTAGAGTTACTGCGACCCTAGAACGCATTGGGCAACTGAAGGATCAGCTGGGTTTTAGACAGTGAAAGTCTTACACTCCCTCTCGTTCCGCCCAGAAAGGGTGGAGTCATTTGGTAATCATCACCATCTTCCTGCCCTCGTCCCGTGTTATTTGTGGCGGCGCAACACGTTTTTTTCTTCCATTCATTTGATAATATCCCACAAAAACAAAAGCCAGAGTAAAGTTCTGGGCACACTCGTTCTATTGTAGAGCACATCAGAGCAACGTCATGAGTAAAAAAATCAGTGCTGCAACCTTCGTTTCAAACTGCACAATAATGTGTAATGTTTGACGAAAATATCAAGAACGGATTGAAAAGGAATTGATTGCCTGTTGGTAACAAAACAACTAATTATATAAATTTACCGTGTATTAATTTTAATTGCAATAACTTACATGTACACTGCCATTAATTTATGTCCATCGGCTGTACACCAAATTGATCACTCTAGAAAGTTTTGGAACGAAGTTCCTTATTTATTTATAAAGTATCCATGATTACTTCAATTTCTTTCGCTAAATTGAACTACTTTAAATACATAATGTTATTCAGCCTATATTACTCCGTGAAGATGTAGCTTTCCAATGGTGAAAGAATTTTTAAAATCTGTTAAGTAGTTTTTTAGTTAAATCGTAACAAACAAACAAACAAAAAATCAAATCTTGCCTCTTTATAATATTAGTTTAGATTCACGCCTATGATGTAGCCGAACACGGAAGCTAAACGGAAAATTAACGTACCTATCGGTAACAAGAGTTGACTGGCCTTACAAAGTAGGAGGTTGTCTTAACCGCTTACTTATTATCCGCCTTATCTCTACGTGATGAGTAGCTTGTACCGATAACAGATAATTGGAGATACACTCATGAATGTCGGAGCGTCAGAGGTCAGATCACACGTGGCGAAAAAAATTGTTTTATTAACCGACTAGATAAAAATTCAATGTAGTTTCATGTACAGTCAGGAGTCAAAAGTGCAGTTGCACTCTACCAATCCTAAAGTGTCTAAAATTTCTTTGTAGTAGAAGTTTCATAGTCCACAATTAGTTTAATCAATACTATAGATTCTATGCTACAAATTAAATCAGGCATGAACCATTGACCCCTTCTACAAAGAAATTTTACATCCTTTAGCATTGATGGAGTGCAACTGCACTTTTGACCCCTGATTGTACATTTCAAAGAAGAATAGGATCGATTTTGCTCCATTTTGTAATGTCATATCTGTGAAATCGAATAAATTTTGGTAGGGTGAGCAAACAAGCAGTGTGGCCGAATGGGCCGACCAGTGGGAGCAGTGTTGGCCGAGTGGTAACGGCCCCGACTTACGAATTATAGGTCGTGGGTTCGAACCCAGCCAGGCGCATTACTTTGTGTAATTTATTTCATCACCACTGCTCTCAAAACGGTGAAGGAAAACATTGTGATGAAACCGGCAATGTCCTAGAACCAAAAATTCGAAGACATGTGACATTCACCAACCCGCACTGGGCCGCGTGGTGGATTACGGCCCATTCCCTCTCCTAGAGAGAGGAGGCCTGAGTCCCAGCAGTGGGAACATTAAAAGGCTGATTATGCTTATGCTATGAGCAAACAAGAAATTTTTAAAATTAATTTTATTTACAATTCTGCTGAACTCTGCGTAGGGTGTCATGATTTCTCGGGTTTTTCAATTTCTCGGGGCACGAGAATTCTCGGGTCTTCTCGGGTTGTCGAAAAAAATTCCATTTACGTATTGTCTTGCAACTCTTTTCAGTTCTAATAATGAAAAATTTTGTCACCAGGAAAATGTAGTCTCATAAAAAATATCTTCTTATAAATCTACAAATTATTTGATTCTCTTTCTCAAATAAAAGTATCAAAATAATTATAAAACCTTTATTCACAGTCAAAATATAATAAAAAAATAACAAAATTTATACAACGTGTAACAAAAAGGGTATATACATACCAAGTGCACGGCTTCTTGATAAGATAACAAACGATACGGGAAGGGTTTTCTAACATTATGTTTACATGGTAGGAAATTATGAATTATTTCAATACACATGATACCAGAAACCGAACATTTCAAACTGAAATCAATACATCACTAGCAAAAAGTCAGCTGATCGGTGTCAGTGAACTGTTCATGAATAAAAACAAACCTCTTACTCCTGGTACTTTTTCAAACAGTGGATAAAGGGTTCCGGATGTTTATTTTTCTTAACATAATTTTTCAAAGGAAAATAGTTTTGAGAAGAAAAATGTTTTTTTTTTTTTTTTAGTTGAGGAGACTAAGTAGATAAGGGTATTCGTGTGGTTATGGAATAATTAGGTATCTATCTGGTATCTACGTGAAACAATAAGAAATACCTACTTTTTTATTGTTTTACGTAAATAGGATAGCAAACAAATGAGTGAACGTAACAATTGTCGACAAAGTAATCTACCATAGAATTGAGTAGGTACCTACAACACAGTAAATAATACTTACCTAATTTAGTAACTACATTCCTACAAATGTTCTTACGTACCTAATTCTTTTTATGTCGGTTGCCATACATAGTAGGCACTTAGTTTGCGAGAAATTAATTACTTGATTAACGTGCGAAAGACGCCACGAAAAAGGATTTCATATCATAATATTTGAACCCAAAATATCATTTCTAAGCAACTTATGTCTCTCCTAGTACAAATAAACTCCCAGTGGGTTCCGTTCTTGAATTTAATTTAATTAGAGGACTTTAATAAGTTGGTACTTTTTTGCAGAGTTGAGATGATTTAAATCATGGATTTTAATAAGTAATTTAAATCTCAATTAAAATCAAATGATATTAAAAAAATCGTTGATTTAAATCGACTTTTTTTGTTATAACACAATTTAGTTTAACTTAAAACGCATACATTGATAGTGATACACTCTTTAAAATAATGTTTGTGAACAACAAGCCATGCCAAAAACTAGAGCGAGTGCGCGCGCCGCTTTTAGAGGAGACTCTAAGTAGGTAAGGGTATTCGTATGGATATGGAATAATTAGGTACTCGTACCTACCTATCTGGTATCTACGTGAAACAATAAGAAATACCTACTCAATTATTGTTTTACGTAGATAGGATAGCAACAAACAAATGAGTGAACGTAACAATTATCAACCTAATACCTAATTTAGTAACTACATTCCTACAAATTTACTTACGTACCTAATTCTTTTTATGTCGGTTGTCATACATAGGTAGGTACTTTTTTTTTTCGCTGGGAAAGTCATCTTATGACATCCCCCGCTTTTGGGCGGGCCGGGAGATAGTGTTAGTCTTTAACTGACTAAAAACCCACTCCCGTTCCTTCGTTGTCTTTCGTACCAGGGCTGAGTCTTCCTTTCATAATCAGACCCTTGGCCCCAGTAGGCTTCTACCCTGCTGGGCCCCAACAGTTGCTGACATCTCCTTGAGGCGTCGTCGTCGACGACTTGGGCTCGGTCCGGACGATTATCGGACGGTCGGACGGCGAGCCACCCATTGCTCGCCGTCCGCAAGCCCGTGCCTACGGTGGACGGAAATCGGGATCGGAATCCCGGCGGTGGTTGGGGCGTGAGGACCGTTGCCTCACGCGATCGGCCGCCGCTAGCATTACTGCTTCGCAGAAGGAGGCGACCGCCTGCCACTCCTCCTCGCTCCACGGCCTGTACCAAAGCCCGGCGTGAGAGATCGCCGCCGCCGATCACCCCCACGAGGACACGGCGTTGCCCTGCCTAAGCGGGGCACACCTCTACCATGTGCTCCACCGTGTCCTCCGTGCGGTCCAAACAGTGGCGACACCCGGGCGTCGCTTCCGCACGAATCCGGTACAGGAACTTCCCCCGCCATAGGTAGGTACTTAGTTTGCGAGAAATGAATTACTTGATGGACGTGCGAAAGACGCCACGAAAAAGGATTTCATATCATAATATTTGAACCCAAAATATAATTTCTAAGCAACTTATGCGTCTCCTAGTACAAATAAACTCCCAGTGGGTTCCGTTCTTGAATTTAATTTAATTAGAGGACTTTAATAAGTTGTTACTTTTTTGCAGAGTTGAAATGATTTGAATCAATTGATTTTAATAAGTACTTTAAATCTCGATTAAAATCAAATGAATTAAAAAAAATCGTTGATTTAAATCAAAACCTTTTTTTCTTATAACGTCGAAATTAATACAATTTAGTTCAACTTAAATGCATACATTGATAGTGATACACTCTTTAAAGATAATGTTTGTGAATAACAAGCCGTGTCAAAAACTAGAGCGAGTGCACGCGCCGGGCAGCTCATTCAATTTTTCAAAATATTAGACACGCAAGCGTGCGACCTACGCCGCTTTTAGATGAGACTCTAAGTAGGTAAGGGTATTCGTATGGATATGGAATAATTAGGTATCTATCTGGTATCTACGTGACAATAAGAAATACCTACTTTTTTATTGTTTTACGTAGATAGGATAGCAACAAACAAATGATTGAACGTAACAATTGTCGACAAAGTAATCTCCATAGAATCGAGTAGGTACCTACAACACAGTATGAACTAATACCTTTGTCATAGATAATACCAACAAGTACAAAGTAAATGAAACCTGTCAAAATACTGTCAAATGTTACGAAATAATATCATTTTTTTTTTTCTAATCAACGCTTGCGCACATCGTCACACGTCTGCGTAATTACTTCTTAGACATAAATAAACCTTTTCTACAAAAATATTATAAGCTTATAACTCAGCAGCCGGTATGGTACAGTTTAGCCAGTTTAGTCTTAATTTATCTTTTCAAAATAAATGAAAAACATGCAAAAGTACTAGGAGTCCATAAGAAACGAGAATTGTTATTGCTGAATTTAACAGCGGCTTGCGCAATCACAGATCCCTAATTTCCTTTCAGTATGATATTGAATACGATAAATTATTGTATCCCTGTCGCACGCGCCACCTGCGTGTATTATGTGAGAGAGATGGCAATGTTTCCATCGTTCGTTCGGCTACTCCCTTTGGCGGCATGCGGCATCTTTGAGCGCGCCGAAAGGCTAGCCTAAAGTGAAATTAGGTAAATAAATAAAGTAAAATTTTGCATTAGTGGACGACCAATAATCGTACATTGCAGTCGCATATCCGGTTCGGTGCTTGTGATTAATTGTGGTTGTGACAATCGTATGATGGTGTAAAGTAATAGTGAATATTATGAGATGATGTTGTGTGTCGGAAGAGAGGACGGTAATGTGCGAGCTGCTCGCAAACTTTATCGTCGCCGATTTATCGAGGGTAGGCCAGAAGCTGAGCGTCGACAGCTTCCTTCGGTGGCGTGTTTCCATCGGATGGTACTTCGTCTGCACCAAACCGGTTCCTTCCACGCTCCTGGTTTAGGGGGTCGCCCGAACACTACCGATCCAGAATTTGAGGAAGCCGTACTGGAGCATTTTGAAAATAACCCGCGTACTAGCACTCGGCGAGCTGCATTAGCGCTGGATGCCTCAAACCATATGCAAGTATGGCAAGTGTTGCACAATGACGGTCAGCACCCATACCATTTCCGTCGCACCCAGGAGCTGATACCTGCAGATTTTTTGCCTCGCGTGACCTTCTGCGAGTGGTACTGCAATCAGGTAGAAGCTTCGCCAGATTTTGTTTAGTTGTCATCAATCACATCGAACCACATCTTTAAAAATGTAAGTTGAATTATTATTTTTCATTTTAATATTTACTTTGCTCGGACTATGGAAAAATATTTCCATTATTGATTGTTATTATTTATTTATCATTTTTTATTTTAGTTAATTTTTAGTCCGCCTTTGTACAGTGTTTCTTACTAGTGCATAAAGTTTTAATAAATAAATAAAATAAATAAATATTTTTTGAGACAAAATTGTAGGTAGACAGGTACTAGGCGAACAGAGCGTCTCATGCAAGCGCGCGCCGCGGGCAATCTCTATCCCTAGCTATAGTGTAAAAGGGGAAACCCCGTTTAAACAATGGCGATTGGCCGAGGCTGGGCCCACGTGTAAACGCAACATCAAAATTAGGTAGACAGGTACTAGGCGATCAGATTTACAGAAGAAATGTTTCGTAATATTAGCAAGTGACGTGGAATGTTATTGACCCTCGTAGTGTCGTGACACGTTTGTTATGATTTGAATTCAAGAATCATACGATACCAAGAATTTGGTATCAATTCTTTGAGTAATTCATTTTGAGCTGAAACTTTGTATAGAGATTCTATACCACCTATAATCTTCACCGCTTCTTGATGTATATACCCTTTTTGTTACACGTTGTATAAAATTTTATATGTAGGTCTCTAGCCTTATTTTATTAAACACATTTCTTAAAATGGAAAACACCTTTTAATTTTCGGTTGAAGTAGGCTTTACTGAAAACAGTACTTTGTACATTGATTCAAAATTTGACCACTTTCTAGTCTGTTCAACAAGTAAAAACTCTTTCTTCATTATAGATTTTGACAGCGCCATTGCACTCGACTCCTTATTCGTTTTTATTTCCAAAAAACTCAATTATAATAAAATACAAAATATTCATTAATCTTCAAAACTTAAACCTGAAATACTACCACATGGTATAGCTATTCCAATAAAAGTATTAAAAACGACTCGCCCTGTTTGTTTTTCATCTATTACATTCACATAACACGTAAGTTATTAGCTAGTGCTCGACGTATACAGCGACAGCGCGTTTGAAATATTTTTTGTAATTGCTCATTAGATTTGTTAAAATAACTATCAAGACTAAAACTACCTACAGTTATAATAATATGTAGGTATTTTTATTCTTGATAGTGTAACGCCCACTCTGGACTTTCTATTACTATAATAATAAGACAAAATGTTGTATTTTAAAATCTTTTAAACTAAAATATGATTTCTCGAGTTCTCGACTTTTCTCGAGCTTCATTTCCCAGGAACAAGTCACAATGATTTCTCGGGAATTCTCGGCTCGAGAGTCCCCGGGAATGAACCCTAACTCTGCGACACTGTGTGTAGTGTCCCGAGTGGTGGTAAATGGGAGAAGAAGACGAATGTTGTTAATAATGAAAATAAGAAAGAAAATAGATAATATTAAGTTCAGCTTAATACCTCCACGCGTGCTTGAGAAAAGGGTTTTAACTGACGTACACACGGACAACAACATCATATAAGACTCTGACACAGAGAAAATCGCACTAGTTTTTACCCGCACCTGTCACTCATGACTCAGGAATAAAGCAGCTTTCTATCGGTGAAAATATTTTAGCAATCGGACCAGTACTTTCAGAGATTACCTCTTACAAATAAACAAAAAACTACCTCTTTATTATATTAGTGTAGAAGTGTAGATAACGCTTTATTTTTGTTTTTTATTTATATTTATTCCACAAGTAACAGACTCAAAATCAATATTATCGCTTCTTCGCTTTTTCTTAAATCCCCCCTAGCCAAGTTAGGACAGTTTCGTTTCGATTCTCTTGCGTCGAACGCCTCGAGTAGGCCACGTCTCCGATTCCTTTGTTCTAGCCACGTGACCGAGCGTTGAGATGACGTCAGAACAAAGGAATCAGAGGCTGGCGTGGTAACTATTTTATAAACATCAGATAAAAAAAGGCACTAACAAAAAAAAAACCACATTCAAGACAATGCCTTCTAAAAGCTCTTCGGGTTTCCCAGTAATCCATCTCGCAGTATCGCGGACGGCGAGCGATTGTTTTTATTTCCATTATCAGAACATAACGTTAGATGGCCGATAACAACAATGTAAAGAAGTACTGGTTACACACCTAGACTGACAGTTGCCCGATAGTTTATCTTAACATCTTTTTATCGTCTTATCAAAAGGGGGTGTCGAAAGCAGTTATCTCAATGGCTCCAGCTTCGAAATGGCTTAATAACAGCCGTTTGTTTTTTTACCAAATCTTCATTAGAAGCATCTCTTCAAGGGATTTTATGGAGCTTCATAACCGTAACCAAAAATATCGAACATCCGAAAAAAAATATCCGAAACCGATATAAAAGTTTCGGATAAAGGCGGAGTCTAAACACAGGTTACGACAGGTTATGTTTATTATGCTCGGCGAAACAAATGATAATTTAGCATAAAAATAAAACTCAAATCTTGCAACTTGTATTTTAATTTTATAATTTTAAAATTCTAATATTCCGTAACCGAAATTAGCGGATAATCCGAAACCGTATAATATTATCCGCATCCAGATCCGAAATTTCATATTTTTAACATCCCTGATCTCTTTATTTGAAAAAGGAAGTAACCGAAAAAATATAATGTGGCGAAAACTAAAGTCGTATTATGGGGTTTAAACGTTTGTGAAGGCAGCCACGATACAGAAGTAATTAAATAATAATTAATCTAAACTAAAATCATTCTATCCAATATGGGTCCCGACTGTTGCAATCAATATGTTCCATATTCGAATTTATTACTTGATTTATTTTATGTGTGTATCGACTATGAAATTAAATCATCGTTGTAGTAATTTGTACGTTATACACTTTTGGACTGAACTTGTCAATTTTCAGCTGTGTTCCTTCAGTTTCTCTTTCCGTTCCTGGGCCACGGTAACTCTTTCAAACGTACCCACAGTCTGGGATATACTGGGTTTCAGTTTTTGTTAGATTTTTTTCCGTAGAGCGCTATAGGAAACCAATAAGACGTGTTAACACTCGCTAAATTAAACGTCGATTTAATAATAAAATCAATCGTCCTTATCACCAATCACAAAGTCAATCGACAAGCAATTAACTATTCATACGACTTGATAACGTATCTTTTAATGTTAAAGATATGTGATATATGACGCGGCGAAAATTATGAACTTAACCACAGATCCTTTTGATCCTTTTTTTTCACAATGATCAAATTATTTATTTTTATAATAAATTAATTAATAAGGTTGAATAAATTGATACATGATGATAAATGTTTTAAAATGACATTACTTTTTGTCTAAATTTTAACGGCATGTTAAATACTAATTTACCTATATAAATAATTACTTAATGCATGTAAGTATCAATATAATAATAACGAATAAAAGATAACGTTTTATGTGAATAAATTGTTTTGGTGTAGGTATGTTTAAATATTACTAAAAATATATATATATCTTGCACAAAGCAAATAAAATAAATGCTATAATAACAGCTGTGCTAGATCGCTTGTGATATTCCGAGATTCTGCGATAGACGACAGACAGTACCTACATAGATAAAACTTGCCTACTTACCTATCCTTATATCTATCAACGACTTACATTATATTTATTACATATCTTGAGTAAGTAAATCCGGTAGACAAGTGGTGGAAAGCGATAGTCAGTAATTATCACTTATTATGCACTTCGTGATCTCTGAACTCGACACACCTCGTGACTGTTAAATAGTTTCCAATTATATAACTCATTATCTGATTCATTAATTAAATAAAATTAAGACAATGGAGCCATCAATAGCGATTCCGTCACTGCCATTAGGCAATCAGACACAATGAGGAAAGCGTACTAAATAAAAAAGATGGATTGATGATGAGAAAAATCCAAAATTTAAATAAATATACGATACGAATATAAGATACGAAGACACACAGAGACATAGGTTGATAGAAATGTACCGGAGTATAAGGAGAAAAACTTTTATTTAGGTGACTGAAGAAGGCTGCACTGCAGTTTGAATCCCGCACGGAACAAATATTAAAATAGTTTTTCCATGTCTACATGTTTCTAAACGCACTCACGATGGAGGAATAATCCCTAGAGTAGGGCAAAGTTAATATAAAAAGAAAAATAGAATAACACACTTGCAAAGTCACATGACTATGTATAGTTAGTCAAAATAGTTTATTTACTAGAAACGTTGTAATGTTCCATATGTTTCGCCAGTGATTGGTATACAAATATTAGCTAGTATATGTCATTTAAAATTGTTATACATTATTTAAACATACCTATCTACAGCATGCATTAAGAATTACAATTGAATTCCGTATTAACCCTATTAACGCCACATTTTGATATTATTTGACAAATCAATTTCGTGTGTGCGCCCCGCGCGCCATTCTGATAGATGAGGCAAATAATGGGTAAAAACTTGAATTTTTGTGTCAACGTATGCAGTTAAATGACTTATTTGTTGGTTTTTCGGAACTCGACATTTTTTGGTGAGTGGTGTTTGGTAAGCGTTTTTATAAAATTTCGTGGCTTTGAATAAAATATTATTTTGCATTTTTAACGTATCCCATTTAAATTAAGTCACTTATATTTTCTTACTAGGTCGTTCTTGTTATAATAGCATTTTAACTAAACCTGCTACAAATTATAAAACCTGCTTCAATGATATGCCTAGTTGCACCAATCACACTCGGTCCGGCCACGGTCGAGCCAACGTAAATCCAATAAGCAATGACCCTTGCGTATCAATCCCACCACCCAGATTAGATACCGCGTACCGATCTCGTGATAGCCTTTTGTTACTAAGAACCACTAGAATTTATCAGTTGACTGTCGATAGTTCATTTACTTCGCATTAAGAAGATTATCAACATCATACAGGGCTAAAAAACTAATAGAAATTAGAAACTACAATTGCTATAGCATAGTGCGGGTGACAGTTATCGGATTCATACAATGCGTTCCAAATATGAATAGGATCGATTTTTACGCCATGTTGTGACGTCATAGCTGTCAAATCGAAAAATTGGGTAGGGTGATCAAAACAAAAAATGTTCTGAATAATATTTATTTACGAATCATAAACGAAAAAAGTTTAATCAGAATCCAGTTCTTCAATTTTGCTAATCTCTGCGTCACTGTGTGAAGTGTCTGGGTAGTGGCAAATTAAAAAAGAAGGCGAGTTGTTCTTAACAATGAAAATAAGAAAGAAAATAGTTTTTTTAAAACTAATTATGATTCAAATTATATAAAATTTGCTAATTTAGATTAAACAATAACGTTTTTACTTCAACTAGATTTAACTAAGACTGAGTAATACAAAGCAAAAAAAAAAACCGCAAATAAGTTTTCTTTGCAAACCGTAGTTTTCAATCAAAATTTGACAGATCGAGGTTATTGACTTTCCTATTCTTATTTGGAACGCATAGTAGCTACCTATCCTTTAGATGCATATTTTCTTCCTGCTGTCATCCTACCTGTGCTGTGTAAAAAAGCCCTTAGACGTTTACGGCATTGCGCCATCGGTACATAGTGGACATCCCACCCGTACGTAAATAACGTCTTGGAAACACATTTATTGTACATACAGCTTAGGAATGGAATTCCCTGTCGGAGTCTGTGTTTCCTGATATCTCCTAGGGAATCGGATCTTTAAGTCAAGAGTGGATATTAGGTTACTTCTAGGCAAGTGTGCCCCATCTTCGACCATATCATCGCTTACCATTAGGTGAGATAGTGGTCATACGCGAGCCTGTCGATAATAATAAAAAAAATAGTATCTAATTATAATATTTGTCGTTAAAAGTAAAATTTTTCTTGTTTCAGCTGGAGCGTCCATGCTAAGGATACTGTTGAGTTTCGCAGTGGGTGGTCTACTGGGCGACGTGTTCTTACATCTGCTGCCCGAAGCGTGGGAGAACGACTTCAATAATACTAAACGTAAGTCATCTTCAATTCTTTGGTGCCTTCGAGTAATTATGGTATTGGTGCAGCATCGAGGGTGGAAATTAGTTCCTTCGTGATAGATAAGTCACCACTAACCTCTTTTTAGCAGAACGTATAAAACTTAAATTAATAACCCTCGACTCGTAAACTTGACACTAAATGCACAAACCATGCGAGGCCAAAATAAAAAAAAAAACCAGGGCAAGTGCGAGTCGGACTCGCGCACTGTGGGTTCCGTACAAACTTACCTATGAAAACAGTTCAATTCCCGAATTGAGTTACGAAGATTTTTCTGAATCGCCAAAAAAGTTGTTTTATTGGCGTAACTACAAATTTATAGTTTTTAGATTTTATCCTATACCTACTTGTGCTATAGACCTTGCTTCATGACAAATTTAAGGAGTCTAGGTCAACGGGACGGGTACCCTATGAATTTTGATTCCCTTGAGAGTGTTGAAGTATACGTTTTTTTGCGACATAAACAGCCGTATCTTTCTCAGAAGTGATTTTTTCACAGCTTCAAGGGACCGCAAGTTTGAATATATGGTTTTAATTTCAACCCGATACCTCCACGTATTCTCGAGATAAAGGATCTTAACAGACAGACAGACGGGCAACAAAGTAATCCTATAAGTGTTCCGTTTTTTTTCATTTTGTGGTATGGAACCTTAAAAAGTGAATTAAAAAAACCCTCAACCCAACAAACAAAAAAATTAAAAAGTAAAATTCGAATAAATTCCTCTAAGTACAACTTTAACCGGTTTTCATTTAGTTTTATAATATTCATCTTCGTCCGTTCGTCCGTTGCGTCACTACCTTAGGTTTAGTTGAAAACCAGCGTCAGGCAATAGTTGTCTGGCATAAAAGTTGAACTGGACCTATTTTGGCGCAGCCGTGGGGCATATTGTTATATTTTTGTTTCCTATTACCTATCGTTTGTGTGCTTTATGTATACCGGTTATGCTAAATATTTCTTTATTTATTTATAGCCTTTGCAAAAATGTATGGTCCCAGTATCAATTTACATTGGATTCGTCATCATATTTGCAAAGTCGGTTATTCTATTTTATTTTTTAAGTACTTATGTTTACTAGTCCTTGACTGCAATACAACCTGATGGTAAGCAGTGATTCTAACGTTCATGGTGAGGTGGACTAGTTTATTAAGAGCCTATTCACTCTAGCCTTGAAGATACCTAAATTATAATTATTATTCGTTCCCACTTTCACCCCTTCTCTAGAACTTGTAAATAGCAGAACCAATTTTAATACCTCTAAGAAATTTCATTAGAACACGTATTACAATTACCTTAAAACATTGCATATAAATGAGAATCGAACTGTTACAAGTATTTTGGTTACGTTATATAGGTTAGGTAGACCTACTATGTGGTAATTAGTTAGATTTAAAACTTTTTCAAGGGTTCTTTAATTACGTAACTCGCATAATTGGTATAACTATATGTATGTACTAGTGACCCTAGAAGTAGAACGCAAATAGCAATTGAGAGTACGCAGGTCCTTACCAGACATGCTAAGTTCGGGAGGTTCCTGCACCG
Organism: Mythimna pallens; assembly: GCA_961205895.1. Classification (NCBI taxonomy): domain Eukaryota; kingdom Metazoa; phylum Arthropoda; class Insecta; order Lepidoptera; family Noctuidae; genus Mythimna; species Mythimna pallens. The sequence continues at coordinate 4,398,992 of OY540845.1, read as the reverse complement.
GATTCGTGCAGAAACGTCCTGGTGTCACCACTGTGTTGATCGCCCGAAGGACACGGTGTAGCATAGGGTGGAGGTGTGCCCAGGAATGGCAGGTGGTCGCCTCCTGCGAAGCAGTAATGCTAGCGAAGGAGGCGACCACGCGTGTGTGAACGGCCCTCACGCCCCAGCCGCCGGGATTGCGATCCCGTTTTCCTGCCACAATAGGCGTGTGGGCTTGCGGACGGCGAGCAATGGGTAGCTCGCCTTTCGGCAGTCCGGTAACCGTCCGGACCGAGCTCGAGTCGTCGACGGCGCGTAGTATTCCACGCGCGTCTCAAAGAGATGTCTGCAAACCGTAGGGGCCCAGCAAGGTCGAAGCCTACTGTTTTGCGTTAAAGAAAACCCCGGGGCCCAGTATCAGTTTAAGTCTGACACGCCCTCCCGCCTCCAAGAGCGGAAAGAAGTTATTGGATGATTTCTGACTTAAAAAAAAAACAGCTACTGAGACAATAGGTGGGATAGAGGAAGTTATAGTCAATAAAAGTCTCACACGTCCTCTCATCCTAGAAATCATTTGATGATTTCTCATCTCTAAAGAAAAGAAAATGTAAATAGGTACGTAGTTCCGTAATTCACTGCTGAACCTAGAAGTATAAATCTATAAAGTTCACCTAAACTCATCTACTAGATTCAAGTTTCCTTTAAAATTTGTTATATTGTTTAATATCCATCTGTGCACATTTCTCCCAAAATTCAAGTATGGTATATTATTACATGTTTTTTTATATTATTTAATGTTGGGAAAAATGTTTTCAATGTTGCTGGTGTTTGTGAGGCGCTATACATTTACTCTCCACTTATTTTTTTTATAAAGCGTTCATTGCGTATAAAAAACGTTTCTATGCTTACCGTTTTTTATTATAGCAAGAAGAAAACCGGTTTCGGCTTCCTGATATTGTAACACAAGTAAACTATATAATAGAGCTCTTCAAAAAGAACAATAGATTTGGTAACGTTCACATTGTCACTTCCTATCTGAATACATTTTACAAACAATGCTAATGTTCGAGCTTGTTGTAAAAACACTATGCCTAGTTGCTTGACTTAATAGACCAAATAATAAATTTATAGGAAGCTGAGGAGGTGGACACATTTGTCTACTCAATGTTTAAGTCACCCAACTCTCATGCATGAGGTTGCGGGCTGTGCGGATACGAAACCGGGCAGGGGCAGTGCGAATACATATACGTACTTTACTATGTTTATCTAAGACAAAACTGACACCCCGTGCTTCGGAAAGCACGTAAAATAATGCATTTACAGGAAGCTAAGGAGGTGGACACATTTGTCTACTCAATGATTAAGTCACCCAACTCTCATACCGGGCAGGGGGCAATGTGAATGAAATTCATATACGTACTTTTCTATGTTTATCTCGGACATTACAGACACCTCGTGCTTCCGATAGCACGTAAAGTAAGGCTGTTGGTCCCGGTTGTCATTCGTGGATCTTTGACAGTCGTCACTGGTAGATCTGACTACGCGGCTAGAAAGTCGGACCAGTCTATCCAAGGTCTGATAGTCAGTCGATAAAAAATACTGAAAAAAATCCAAAAAAACTCGGGACAAATCCTGACATATGGTAACCATAGTTTAGACTGGAGGCCGACCCCAAGATTGTTCGGAAAATGCTCGGGAGATGTATGAGAACACATTTAATGCTATACGAGTATGTTTATGTAGTCTCAGATTATAGAGTAGTATCTTCACGAGTAGTAGTGCACTGTCAAGTAAACTTGAAGAGAAAGGGTGTCAGACTATTACTGACTAAAACCAACCTGTGTTCCTCCAGTTGCCCTTAGCGTTCCAGGGGCCGAGGTGACTCTTTCAAACCATCTAGCAGCCCTATTAATCCTGGGAGTAAGTTCCCTAGCGATAATTTTCTACTTTCACGCAGGCCAAGCCGCTGGCAAAAGCTAGTATGTAGGTATCAACACCCCCAATGAACAAGACTGTATCTCTCTGGATAACAGTCCAATTTGAGTTACCAGCAAAGGCTTAATATTTGTAGAATGAGCTACACGACAGTAATAACGACGTATTTCTATCATTGATGCATAGGTTCATTTTCAGTAAATATTATACCTTTTCTGTAAACAAAATTTAAACACAGCACTATCACTTTTTGGTTTATTCTAAAATATGACTGAATTAATGTTACAACCGATCGTCAGAGCGTACTTTTAAAAATAAATGATATCATAATAAATAAGCCTGAGTATATTATGGGAAGTTTGAAAGTGGCGCCAGTGACTGAAAAGTAGAAAGGGAATCGTTTGTCTTGGTATGGTCATGTGAAGAGGAAGGATGAAGTGCATGTTGCTAAAAGAGTTATGAATTTACATGTGGATGGATGAAGAGGGAGAGGGAGGCCAAAGAAAAGATGGATTGATTGTGTGAGAAGTGGTATGAAAGAAAAGGAAGTTAGTGATAGCGTGACGAGTGTCAGGACAGAATGGAAGAAAAAAACATCTTGTGCCGACCCCAAATAAAACGGGACAAGGGCAGGAAGATGATGATGAATAAATAAGCCTAGCAATCTTCTACAAGGACATAAGCTGAACAGCCATAGATGGTGTATAGGGGTTACAATCACAAGACAAACATCAAAAAAAAAACCCTGAAAAGGTTGAGCTAAAACAATAACAAGTCTAAAGGTTAAGGACCACTACCTGTTTTCATTGTCAAACCTTCAATACGAACAATGTTCAGAATGCTAATTTAAGTAAATAACTGACATAGTCGACAGTAGGTAAGTGTAGATAGTAGTGTATGCAAATAGATAACGCGAATTAAGTCCATTGTCAATGCTGACGAGCAGACACATGTATATGTACATAATATTAAAAGAAGCTGAAGGCTTTGATAACTAAATAAACAAAAACGACACCTTTTTCGTCTATCTTTGTGGTTTCCAACCTTTTTAGGGTTCCGTACCTCAAAATGAAAAAGCGGAACCCTTGTAGGATCACTTTGTTCTCCGTCCGTCTGTCCGTTTGTCAAGACCCTATATCTCGGAAAAGCGTGGAGGCGAGTTGAAATTAAAACCATATACTCAGATCTGCGACCTCTTGAAGTTGTAAAAAAATCAAACATCTAAGTTAATGAAAAAAAGATACGCTCGTTTATGTAGCTAAAAACGTATATTTCGACACTCTCAAGGAAAACAAATTCATAGGTTAGTTTCCGTTGACCCAGAATCCTGAAATTTTGCATAAAGCAAGGTCTTATAGCACAGGTATAGGAAAACAAACTGTAAATTTGTTGTTACATCACAACAAAAAAAAAATTGCGATTCGGAAAAATCTTTGAGACTCCATTCGGGAATTGTACTATTTACATATGTAAGTTTGTAAGGAACCCTTAGGGGGCGAGTCCGACTCGCACTTGTCCAGTTTTTTTTAAATCCGGGACCACTTTGGTTTGCTTGTTGTTAGCATAAAACAAAAGGCCAAACACGAGCTCTTAAACCGTTCCATTTGACGACCAAAACTGAACTGATACATGGATAGAGCTAAACCTATAAGGGTTATAGCTCCTTCTCATTCGGACGCTTGACATTTTAACACGTCAAAGCCCCAGGAGTCTAGAAGCAAACGTAACTATATTAATGAAAATAAAACTTATACAAATCTTAAATTCGAAACTTGTAGCATACCTGTTTTTTAATATCAAAAAGTCATCAGTATTTTCAAAGAACATCTCTGAACGAAACTTTAAATCAGTTCGCATCAAGTTACAACCGTTTCGTTCCGATTCTCTTTTCGTCAATCGCCTCGAATAGGCCACGCCTCCGATTCCTTTATTCTGACGCCATCTCAACGCTCAGTCATGTGGTCAAAACAAAGGAATAGAAGGCGTGGCCGACTCGAGCCGATCAACGAAAAGAGAATCGAAACGAAACTGTTGTAACTTGGCTAGGGGGGCTTGTTTTGGTTTTTGCGAACCACCAGTGGTCTGTAGACCAGAGGTTAGAAACCACTGGGCTGTTTAAACCAATATAGCCGTATATATTTATAGATTAAGAAAAAAGCTATGGGAAACTTAGAGGTGGATTTTAGGCAATTGGAATTTAAGGTAAAAAGAGAACTTATACACTCTCTTTATGTGTCCAAATGCTCACAAATTGTTCAAGACTTATTTTGTTAACACTTCGTGTAACCCAAGGGCGGGCTTTTACCTTGATAGAGGATAAGCATTGCTATAAAGCTAAGCTTGGCTATGCTACCCGTCTTTCGAGTACGAAAGGTCACCGCCGCCGATCGCCTCCACGAGGACACGGTGATATTCCGCCCAAGGGGAGCACAGCACCGTAAACTCCAACATGTCCTCCGGGCGTTTTTTTCGCCTGAATGAGGTGCAGGAACCTCCCGAGTTTACCATGTTCGGTGAGGACCTGAGTCATGCCGCCTCTCCAAAGAAAAAGAGGGGATCCTCTTTGAGAAGTGGCTGGAGAGGCCGCCAATTATGGCGTGCCCAACCAAAGTTAGCGCTCTCTTTCATTTTTCCTCCACCTCTAGATAGAAAGAAAACAAAGCCATGACAAGTATCAGAAAAATCTAGAGGCAACCATTGCCTTACAGAACTAAAAACAAAGCCGAGAATCTTAATAAAAAAGCACAAAGAAACAGAAACCAGAAGATCGGATTTCCTTTTCCTATTGTTTTGCCTCCTCGTCAAAATACTTGGCTTCAACTTAATCTTTCAAAATCAAGTATACATGGTAACATAATGAACGCGCATCCTGAAAGTGCGATCTTCAGAATCGGCTGCTGAAACAATTTCAGCTATTTTTAATTAAAAGATAAATTGTAAGTCAAACCGCGAATTTCTTTATTGGCCACGTGATCAATCAAACTTCATTTTATAAATTAGCAACCGGAAATGAGATAGCCTGTAATAAACTTATTCGCCTTTTTTTACAACGCCAACGTTCTTAATCCAAGATTTTGGATAAAGTTACTTTTTGGATACAAAAAATAAAAAAAGCAATCAATTTTTTTTTTAAATTTATTATTATTGATAGCTCGCGTTTGACCGCTATGTCACCTGATGGTAAGCAATTATGTAGTCGACGATGGAGCTCGCTTGCCTAGGAGTAACCTTTTCACTGTTTATTTAAAGACCCCTAGGTAGCTACAAGCTACCAGAATATACAGACTCCGGCAGGGAATTCCACTCCTTAGCTGTACGTACAATAAATGTGTTCCGTACTATAAACGTTTTGTACGTGTAGGTGAGATGTTCACCATGTACCGGTGGCGCAACGCTGTACGTCTAGTGGTCCAATGATGGAACGGGCTTGGCGGAATTAAATTACGCAATTCCAGTGCACACTCTTCGAAATGTAAACGATAGAAAACCGACTGGCTCTCGAACGTCGATGCTCAAGACTTTGAAGCAGAACTCGACGAGTGCATCATTGTCAATGATCTTCTTGGCTCGCTTCTCAATCGACTCTAGCACCTCAAGCTGGTATTTGCCAAATCTAAAAAAAATGTATTTCTTTTGAAGCGTAGTAGCGCACGCCGTTTATACGGTCGTCGATAACCTACCTAGCATTGCATAATAGTACATACATTGACATTACCCATTAAAACTTAAAAGATGACTTTATAGAGAACTAGAAACCAATCAGTACTCAATCGTGGCTTTTGACGCAGACAGATCAAGATATAATAGACGTTGTACCAAGAAAAGAAGTGTCATTTTCCTCAAGATATGGATATACATTATTTATAGTAATAAACATTACTGTCCTATTTCTAATTATATGTTTACAATGTTGAGGTTTCGTGTCGCTAATCATTGGTATTTGCTTTGCGGTTGCGGTCAGGGGTACCTACACTATTATGAATTACTTTTGAATAAGTGATAACGAGACCCTATATTTTCATTTTATTATGTATTGTCGTAGCGGCAATAAAAATACACATTCTGTGAAATTTTCAACTCTCTACTTTTACGGTTTACGAGATATAGCCCGCTGACAGACGGATGGACGGACGTTGAAAGCTTAGTAATAGCGTCCCGTTGGCACCCTACGCTTACGGAACCCTGCTCAAAAACCCTTGGAGAATAGCAACCGATGAAAAACTGCACGGCATGCAAATATTAAGTTCCTTTTAAAAAACAGTTACTTGATGATTTTCGGTTGAATGACCCAAAATATGAACACTTGTAGCTTGTAGATACAATTTACATGAAAATACTGATATTTTTATTAAACAAACACTAATTACGCCATAATTACACAATATTTTCAAAAAGATGTCGTCTTATTGGTATAGTTTCGGATATGGTTATTAATGCGAGATGCTAGACGAACTTGTGATTAGTCTTTTTACCACGCTTTTATTAGTTTCACCTGTATGTATGTATGTATGTTTGTTTGTTTGTAACCGACCCCTTTAAGCTCGATTTTGTCCTACTTTGAACGATCAGATTTAATTCAAACTTTGCACACCTGTCAAAGATCGATGACAATGCAATAATCCGATCAAAATATCAGATTATCCTAATTAGATTCGCCAGGATTAATTAATTTCTAAAAAATGAAAAATAAATAATAGTTTAAAAAAACTAAAAAAACACGCTTTTATAGAAAATCCAACTAAAAAAATAGAAAATAAAGTTTAATAAATTTGGATTAAGAATAGTGTACATAAGAAATAAATGTATATTATTGTAAAAAAGCGTGGGGTGCATATAATGTCAATAATTATGAACATTTTATTGACAGATGAGTAGAAGGATCATCACTTTGATAATATCTTAAAAAACACTTTGAATGCACCCCACGCTTTTTTACAATAATATACATTTATTTCTTATGTACACTATTCTTAATCCAAATTTATTAAACTTTATTTTCTATTTTTTTAGTTGGATTTTCTATAAAAGCGTGTTTTTTTAGTTTTTTTAAACTATTATTTATTTTTTTTACATGGGAAATCATCAAATAACGTTTCCCGCTCTGGGAGTGACAGCGGCTAAACGCGATTATGCGAGCCAAACGTTAAAACGCGTTAAATTTTTATTGGTGAATCCCGCCCTTAAACCCACTGTGTTCCTTCAGTTATATTTGGTATGCGAGGGCTTCGGTAACTCCTTCGAACAATCTGCAGCCTTGGTAGGTAGGTCGGTCCTAACTGGCCCCATCTAATATGGGCTCTTTAAGTTAAGAGTAAATGGGTTACTTCTAGGCAAACGTGCTCCATCGTCGGCCACATCATCGCTTATCATCAGGTGAGATAGTTGTCAAACGCGAGGCTATCCATATGAAAAAATAAAACTTAAGTTTTTTTTTAGGTGGGAAAATCATCTAATGACAAATCTCGCTTTTGGGCGGGGCGGGAGATAGTGACAGAATTTTACTGACTAAAAACCCACTCCTGTTCCTTCTTTGCCTTCATCCCGGGGCCCCGGGCTTCGCTTTCACACTACCTGTGGCCCCAGTAGACTTCGATCCTGCTGGGCCCCTACGATTTGCTGACATTTACCTGAGGCGCGCGTGGAACAATACGCACCGTCGACGACTTGGGCTCGGTCCGGACGGTTACCGGACGGTCGGACGGCGAGCCACCCATTACTCACCGTCCGCAAGCCCGCGCCTACGGTGGCCGGAAATCGGGATCGGAATCCCGGCGGCGGTTAGGGCGTGAGGACCGTTGCCTCACGCGATCGGCCGCCTCCTTTGCTAGCATAACTGCTTCGCAGAAGGAGGCGACCGCCTGCCACTCCTCCTCGCTCCGGACCATGGCCTGTACCAATGCCCGGCGCGAGAGATCACTGCCGCCGATCGCCCCCACGAGGACACGACGGTACTCTGCCCAGGCGGGGCACATCTCTACTCTACTTAGGTAAAATACCTATTCCAATCTCTGCTCATAAGAGAGCTATAAAGTGCATTAAACTGAAGATGACTTGTCATAATCTCGATATAAAGTGGACATTCCGCTAATTGTGATATAACAATGACAATCGCTGCACGGCCACTCATTTACATTAAGAAGTTGAGGTTTTGCGTCAATACTCACACGTGCCAATACAAACTCTACTCTAAACCGTAATTACAAAGTATAATATCGTTTGAATAATCGTTAGGAAGTTTTGTGTTCCAACTGATAGTGGTAGCGCTATGTAAACGTAAACATACAGAAATGACTCACAGAGCATGCTCGATCAATCATTGTAAATAGGCGTTACGATTGTAATTATTGCTTGTGTGTTTATTACATGACTTGCAGGCGACATTGCGATGATGTTTTTGTTGTGTTGGCGGTGTTTCATGTTTTTTTTTTTCGATTTTTGACTTTGCTCGAATTCATGATAATACTCCTACTCATGCACAATGTCCTTACACCAAAAATCACCATAATCGGTTAATATTTAGAGGTTGTACAACGCCAATAAAGTTTTCTCATACAGTTAGTACGTTATCAGTGTAGGTAACATTTTTAATATTATTATTTTTTACAATACAGAATACTAATATGTTGTTGTGTCTAGTAACACTTACTTCGCTCCTCTGTAAAAAATAATGATATTAACAATTTAATCTTCACTGATGACGTAGGTAGGTACTTGTTGGCGTTGTGCAACCTTTAATTAATATTAACCGATTATGGTGATTTTTGGTATATGAACACTGTGCATGAGTGGTATTAAGGTTTCAAGCAAAGTCAAATGAAAATCGAAAATTAATAAAAATAACATGAAACATGTGTTGGCGGTTAAATTCGGCAGGGATTATGGATTTATATGGAGTTACTAGGTCAATAGTGTTCAGTTTAATTAAAGATTTTTATTTAAACTTTGAACTATTTAATTCTTTTATGTTTTTAGTGAGTACGCTCGAAAACAGTAATGGATATGATTATAAGTACAGAGGAACTGCACATCTTTATACATTTTTTTTTTTTTTGGCAGGGAATAGTTTATAAAAATATTATAAAATACTTACATTATTTAGTATAATATACTTAACTAATATTTATAATTTCATGTACGTTAGTTATACATGAGTGGTATTCGTGCCACAAGGCATTCTTCATAATCAACGTTTGAATATCGCCGCCTTAGAACACCTAAAATATCCCAATTTTAATGGAAGCTTTGTCACTTTTAACTACCACTACCACTACGCGGGCCGAATGCGGGTTGGTGAATGTCACATGTCTTCGAATTTTTTGGTTCTAGGATATGCCGGTTTCCTCACGATGCATGCAATGCGATTATATAAGAAGCACAATTAAAGAATGTGCCTGGAATCTTGATTATCCTTGACTTGGTAGTAGTCAAGGTTACGGCCAGGCGAGGATGGCTTCCCACAAGGTGGAACATTGAACTAATGAGGGTCACAGAAATTCGATGAATGCGAGATGCACAGGGGGCTGATCGTTGTGGCAACACTTTGCAGAGGCCAAAGTCTAGCTGTGGACGTATTTTGAGTGAAATGAATGAAATTAATACTTTGTTATTGCATATAGGGTCACGTTTGATCTATCTCAGCCGATGCCAAGCCATGATGTGGTCGATGATGGGGCACGCTCACCTAGAAGTAACCTATTTACTCTTTACTTTAAGACCCATAGAGAGACCTTGTAGTTATCAGGAAACACAGACTGCGGCAGCAATTGTGTAACTACTGCTCGCACAGAAAATATTCTAATCAGGTAGAAAACATTTTTATAAGGGCTCGTCTCTATAACTAAATTGCAAAGGAACCATTGCAAGCAGCCTCTAATTAGTAAACTAAGTAGGTTTAACTTTATCTCAAGGCTTCCAGTAATAAAAATGAATTTTGTACATTTATTTAAAACCGCTTATTGTCAATTAGTCGAGGTGAAAAGAAAGAGTATTTCATGTGAGAATATAACTGCTATAAAATAAAAGTACAATTTTCACTTAATAGGTAACAAATATATTGAGTATTAATTAAACATAGATAGAACATTTGGAGGTATGCGGAACGGAGTGTAAAATCCCGCAAACCTCCGTTGAAAAGGGAGGATCCTCCGACCAGACGGGTGTTATGTCTGGTGGGCAACTGCCCCATAGATGATTTCGGGCTGTTCTATATGTTCTAATCGCGCGGAGAACTATGCAGGATTAGTTTTTATGTGACGCCATAGATGTCACTACATCACTCCCTTCCGGATATCGGTGGTTCTTGATGCTTCTTGATGCGTGCCAGGCCAGTGGTTGGTTGGTTCCAGTGGGTCAGAACCGAATGCCGCATAGTTCTTGGTGAGTCGGAACTGTCTGCGGTGATGCCACAGTGAGTTGGGGTGGTTCTGTCCCAGTAAGTTGGGACGATAAAGAAATTCCTCCACACGCTCCCGAGATAAAGGGAAGAGAAGAGAAGAAATATGGAATTACACAGATTAAGATATATGCACACTAAATATAATTAATATAGGTAAGAAAATGAGTGACGACTAATGTAATATAATATCAGCTTATCTCTTGAGGTAAAACGTAGTTGTTGATATAGGAAGCAGGAAAATAACGCGTATTGCAATTTGTAAACATGCTGATAAAAATGCTACATTTATTTTAATTCACAGTAGGTATAATTAAAGGGGCCCAGTAGGTCCCACGCCGGATAGGGCTGCGGAACGTTTGAAAGAGTGACCTTGGCTGTAGAACGCCAAGAACACAGGTGGGGCTTTAGTTGGTAAAAGTCTAACATGCCCTCTCGCTCCACTATCAACCAATACATTGAAAAGTCAGGTTTCGAAGATCGTAAGAAAAGCGACCGACTTCGCAGAAATCAACATACAAATTATTCAATAACAGCTATGTATTAATTCGTCTTCAGACGAATCATTTTTGTTTGCACCATCATCGTCTGTATCAGATAGATTAGTATGCATTCTATGGTGCTGATTTACACCCGAGTGATCGCATTTTTAGTAAGAAATTGAATTTTACTAAAGCACTAGAAAAATCCACTAGCCACTAGTGACAGCGGAGGTTTAGTTAAGAAGCCTAAAAAAGTGCCAAATATGTAATCTATAACTTCCCTTTTTTTCACAGCTGGCGACCACGTGTCCCTAAAAAGCGGCCTATGGTGTCTCACGGGCATGCTTGTGTTCATCGTAGTCGAAAAACTATTCGCCGCCTCAGAGCACGAAGACGAGAAGGAAGAACCCGAAGTCGTCAAACAGAACGGCTCCACCAAGATCAAGCAGATAGAGATTGAGGAGATCGAGAAGTTACTAGCAGTTGAGAGAAGACAGAGGGGCAAGAGTATTGGTGATGGAATCTGTGATGGAAACGGAACGGTGACTGCTAAACAGCTGTACGATACTTGCGTGTTCAATAACAATACTAAAGGTAAGACGCTCAGCATATCATTATTTTGTGACTAGCCTGTTCGTCAGTGGTTAGTGACCCTGACTGCTATATCGAAAGTCGTTGATTTGATTCCCACCCAGGACAAACGTTTGTGTGATGAGCACGATCATTTATTCTGTGTCTGGGTGTAATTAATCTATAATATGTATGTATTTAGAAATATATAAGTATGTTTATCAGTTGTCTAGTACTTACTCATAACACAAGCTTTGCTTAGCTTGGGACTAGACGGCGTTGTGTGATAGTTGTGGAATATTATTATTATTATTTTATTTTGGCTAGACAGTAGAGGTAGGCTTTAAGCTAGAACTACATTAGACCGACACCAGATCTTTGCTTGGTTATTTCCGCAATTTCTGCCTTCTTTTTCCAGGTGTATGCTGCAACACAGAAGCCAGTCAGAACGGCACAGTGCGCGGCTGTAACAGCAAGGGCAACCGCTGGATGGGGCGCTGTCTGCTGCGGGAGGCACGTGAGCAGGCACTCAAGGCCACCAAGGAGAAAAGCAGCAAGAAAGATGTGAGTAACACCAGAATTGCACAAAATATTGTTTTATTTTAAAGTAGAAAATAATCCAATGATTTCTCCCACCCCAGAGTGGAGGGAAGGGCGTGTCAGACTTTTATCGACTAAAACCACACCTATGTTCTTTCTTTGTCTTGCGTTCCAGGACTCGGGATTCTTTTTGAACTGTCAGTGAAAAAAGTCTTAGGAAAGAACTTAGATGGCCAACTCCTGATTAAAACTTGTTATTCCAGGTGGCTGGCTATTTGAACCTGATGGCGAACTCCATCGACAACTTCACGCACGGGCTCGCTGTGGGCGGCTCCTTCCTCGTCGGCTTCAGAGTGGGAGTTCTCACCACATTCGCTATATTAGGTACATATTGCATGTAACATCACAACAAAAAACACGTACAAAATCACGTTTAATACGCTTTGTGACTCGTATTCATAATTAGTCAGTACCCAACTAGCGAGTGCGAATCTAAGTATGCTTAACTAGCTTTTGCCCGCGGCTTCGCTCGCATATATAAAATATAGCCTATGTCACTCAGGAATATTGCAGCTTTCTCTAATGGTGAAAACTTTATCGCAATCGAACCAGTACTTTCAGAAATTACCTCCGACAAAAAAAACACAAACTTTACCTCTTTATAATATTAGTGTAAATAAGCAGAGATCGGAATTAGGTAGAGTTATTCATGTACTTATACTGATTTCATACAGCGAAAGAATAAAGTGGATATGGCTCAAATCCCGAGATTATTTTTAAAGAGCAGATTTTTTTTTCTGACACTATTAGAAATATAGCAAAAAAAATTCTTCCTGCATTAATAACGAAGAGGAGGAAGTGTATGAATTTGTTAACGTCACCTCAGTTGACGTAGAGAGATCTTTTTCAATGAAAAATACTAATAAAAATTCTATGTTTTATTTGTCATATCTATTTCTAGAGGTTTTTATTATTATTTATTTTTAATATGGTTGGCCACACGGAATTTTTCATTAGAAATCCCGAGTAGATCCATATTAATATCAGCGTTTCGGTGCAAGTACATGAATAACTCTACCTAATTCCGACCTCTGTTAATAAGTACTCGTAGGTATGCTAAAATTTTTCAATTAGTGTGCAACCCACAAATTTAAATAAAAAAATGTCCCTAGTTTGATGCGAGACTGTGACGGTGACGCTATCGCCATATATTATAGTGTTGGGCAGGACAAGCGATTTTGATGAGTTTGTATGAGTAACTCATTCACCCTCGTGAGGTAATACATTGTACCACTTCAAATGAGGTGGGACAATGTCTCAATAACGTGATAATTCCTCGATATTGTGACAACGTCATATCGTTACTACACATTAAGCCATTAGTCGTTAATGTGACATTGTCCCACCTTTTTGAGCTATTAACACAAAACAGATTTTGAGGCGAGGTGAGCTTAGAAGTATGAGGGATTATATTGGAAACTATTATATTACCTTCTAAGACATACATGAGTTCAACAAACACATCGTAGTTGAACTTCTAAGTACTAATAATAAATACAATTTGTGCGTCAAAATAAGTAAACGACGTACAAATGATATAAAAAAATTATTGAACAATAAAAAGAGAGTCAAGCGAAATGAGTCTTTTAAATTGTTCGTGTTCACCGAATGCACCAACCACAGATAACTAAGCGACGCGCTTCGATAATCGCTGGCACTCGCTCACTCATCTCGCGTAATGCGTACTATATCATTCATTCGTATTTTGTCACAGTGAAGCGGTACAAAATATTTTTTTGAGGTGTTGAGTCATACTGTATGGGACATTTGAGGTGCCTCTTGTATGTCCTACCCAACACTAATATATTATAGTGGTCATAAATCCAATAATAATCTGGCAGGGTTGCCGCAACGATAGGGTATTCCGGCTTACATGCAGAGTTGTGTTAATTATTTGTTCCGAATAATTACAATCGCTCTAGAAAGCATAAATTATTGAATATCCCATTTTGTCGCACTGTAGCTCGATCCGCTAACGATGCTCAACGCGCTCGTGGAGACCAACCCTGGATTGGATTTGTTTGCTGATGAATGGAAGACAATGTTATTAGATAGTTTGCGATTCTGTGAGAAGACAGAGTGAAAAGAATGACGTATTTTAGTATTAATGGCTATTTTGCTGTACTAAGTAAATAAATAAATTCTACTAGCATCATTTTAATATGATATTAATTTAAAACTTTTTTCATTTTCAGTGCACGAAATTCCCCACGAAGTTGGAGATTTTGCAATCCTGCTCAAGAGTGGTTTCTCGCGGTGGGAGGCAGCTAAGGCGCAACTGGTATGTTTTTGTTGCCCCTTCCCCTCGGTTATGAAGATGCAGAGGCTTCTACCAGACACAACTACACGCAACCCCTTAAGTTCTAAATATTTGATGACATTTTATATATATATATATTTTTTTTATCGTCCATCTCTTTAAACTTTGCGTAAAATTGTAGCTGTCGTAAAAAAGTGTTTAATAAAGTTGATATATTAATGTAGTTTGTATTTTTACTTACAGGCTACAGCGGCCGCTGGTCTCATCGGCGCCATGACAGCTGTTATTTTTAGTGGAGCCAGGAACTCTATTGGTAAGCGTTTTTAATTCTCACTATGAAATTTAAGGTAACTGATATAAAGTAAATATTACTATTAAAAAAAAACAATTGATTAAAAACTTTTCCTGCTCTGGGTGGAGCGAGAGGAAGTGTGAAACTTTTACTGACTAAAACCCTACACAATTATAAACCCACCACAATATTCGACCTGTATTTGAGTTAAAAATCGGACTATCTTTTCATTCAAGAAAGTAGATATTTTTTACTCTTGTACGCAAAAACTACTGAATGGATTTCGAAGAAACTTGGCACACGGGTAGACTATGTCCTGGAATAATAGCACATAGGATACTTTTTATCCCGGGAGTATGTTCCCCTGGAATAATTTTCTACTATGACGCGGGTGACGCCACTGGCAGCAGCCAGGACCAAATACAAAAGTTGATTGTCGAAAAACTTCAAACAACAGAATATTCGTGCGACAAATTACCCCTTATTTGACTAATTCCAGAGGCCAAAACGTCGTGGATAGTCCCGTTCACGGCTGGCGGCTTCCTGCACATCGCGCTGGTGACGGTGCTGCCCGACCTGCTGCGCGAGCCCGACAAGCTGCAGTCGCTCAAGCATCTGGCGGCGCTGCTGGCCGGCATCGTCATCATGGCCGCCATGACCTACTACTTCGGCTAGGCACTGTGCGTGGTCCACTGGGAGGCTTGCGGGGTCAGGTAAACGATCAGAATCAAAATCAGAATGTTTATTTATGAATTAAAGGTATTTACATAAAGGTCTTAAGTTGATTATATGGGCGCTATTAACACAAATAGTTACTTTTTGGTCTCTGCGTTTCAATAATGAAACTAAGGGAAAAAATATACCAATCTATGGTATATTTGATCAGATCGGTGACATTGCTCGTTGTCGGTCGGCTTGTGTAGTACATTGACTCCCGACTTGTTCCCGACCAAAGAGCTGAATAACACAGACTAGCATGGCCCGCGAAAAGTTTGTAATTTACTTTTTTTGGCGAATTTTTTTTTCAAATGAAGTACGTTACCTGTTTTAATTATTCACAAATTGATTCTTAATGAATATTGTAATATTGCAAGTTGACAGTATGTAAAATCATTGAAACAGGCAAAAGCTAAAAACAAAGTTTGCCGAGAAGGCTGACTCAATACATTTGCTATCAAATACTTCAAAAACACTAAAATGAGATAAGAAAAAAAAACAGTTTATGATACGAAAAATAAAGGGTTACAGTATTTAAGTCTAGGTACAACCTAGGATTAACAATAAACTAGCAGAACCACAATGTACTTTTACAGAACACTTCCAAGCCTTTCTATACCTCTCATCCAAAAGCCCCAGTAATGTTGTAAATAATGTCGTCAGTGGCTCTATCTTAGGAATAATATATTTTTATATTCTTAAGATGAAATCAACGTCCAAAGGGACACTAAATGAGTATTAATATTTTTGAATTTAACTTAGACTGTGAATCATAGGAACTTGTCGAAATTAAGTTTAAATGTAGTTCTATAAAAGTAAATAATACTCGGAACACGTAAGCGATACGTAGTTTTAAAAGTCATATTTTTGTTATCAGAAAACATCAGATACATTAGGAGACAAAATGTCCCCATCGTAACGCGTAACGTTGCCCAGTGTCCCGCAATTTGTCCCCCAATATAGATACCGGCACGGATCTTGAGCGCTGACTTTTACAGTTCAACTTGCGCAGAAGCACGCAGAAGTGAAATATCGGGTCGCTTTAGTGGTATGAAGAGAGACGCGGGGGCGGGCAGTGCACACCTTGTACAGTGATTGTCTCGCCGATATTGTACGATGCGTAAAGCGATCCCCGCTCTTTCGCCGAGCGCTCAAGATTCGTGCCGGTATCTATATCATACAATGCATTCACGTGACGCGGTACATGTTGTTGGACAAATTGACAGCGTTGCGCGTCATTTTGGGGGACAATTTGTCCCCTAGCGTATCTAAGGTTTAACACTCCCAGTGTTGCTCGTTCTGATGTAAAAATCAATATTTCTGGTAAATCAAGGATTGAAATATTGTAAATTGTTTATCCATTTACATTTTTTGTTTATTTATATTCCAATATTTAAGTAAACCCTTATATTTTATTTGGAAATAAAGATTGCTATAGTGATAATAGCAGGACTATCAACATGTACTCCACTAAGCAAATGTACAAATATTGTTATATAGTAATCACTTATTAAAACCAAATCACACTATGTTATGTAGTTCTAAGCTTTACTTTTTATTATAAGTTAATTCCTAGTTTTAGGAGACACACAATATATGTTTGCGATCTCCACTACATTACCGGAAAACAATTAATTAAAAATAACCTTGAAAAAATCAAAAATGTAAAAATAATAAAAAATACATCTAGTCCCATTACTTTGGGATTAGTTTTAACGGTAACTATATCATGTAAATTTTTAAAGATTGTAAATTATTGTAAATATTAGGGAATTAAGAACTTACGAATGCAGGAGACTTTAATGATGAATGTTTGCAAAAACGTGAATTGTAATGCCCACCTTTAGAGTGAATGCTCCACGGTGGCCCGGGAAATTCAAATTTTCGTACTTTTTTTTTTGCAATTTTTCAGTTCAGTATCGGATAGTACGAGAAAAAAATATATATTTGCTGCGGTAATAGCATGCATTTATTTACATAATTATACTCATTAAAACCATTGACATAACTCTCTTATTTAGATAAGATTTAAAATGGCACAAGATCGTTTCTAAGAGGAAATCAGAAACGTTTATTTCAAATAGAACAATTACAGGCACTTTTGAATTGTCAAAACGTCGGTCGGTCAAAAAAAAAAAACAAATAAAGCTAAATTGCACATTCCAAAGCGTAGATCTCTATGGAGAAGAACGTGCAAGAAACGTGCACTCTTTTAAATCATATTATGAGTTACATAAATCTCGTTTAAATATTTCTTGTCACTTCTAATATGTGCGCACAATGTAGATAAGTAATAATAAATCGAATTAAAAAACAGAAATTAAATTAAGACAATGGCAGCTAAGAGATGACCAGTCTTAACTGACGGCACCCGTTCACGAGCATGACGCGTGCATCAGCCCCACTCAACTCAACCAATTTGAAGGGAACTGAATGACCCAATAACACGTGCCACCATCAGCGAGACATTATGACGTTATAATGATGGATATAATGAGTATATTTGTTTATATACTTACATGCCATTACCGCAAATATATTTTGTTTACCTTATTATCCGATACTGAGCTGCAAATTGCAAAAAAAAACTTACAAAAACTTGAATTTCGCCTCATCCAGCATTTTTTTAATATATAATATAGACCTATGTAGGCTATAGAAACAAAACGTATAGAGCTTATAACTCAAACTGGCATCATGAAGTCTCCGACTATACGATTAAATACGTTATATTATTAGTCCTATTAGTGAATAGTACAAACTCCACTTGTAATAATGTGATAGTTCTCTAGTTATGAAATACTTATGTTAATAAACTTATACTGTACTGGTTTTGTTATTCTTCTTCAGTTTGTAATATAAAACTTAATTATGTGTTTCTTAAGATGAACGCACGAACGAATCGAAGTCAAGAAGGCCTAACACACATCCGCACCGAAAGAATCGACCGTGCCGAAGAAATCTTTTCTATTTCTGTTACATATAGGGTGACTGGTAATTAGTGACTGATACTTAAACACGTGATTGTACTCATGACAAACAACTTTCCCAAAGAAACTTTTTTTTTTACTAATTTACTGTAGCGTAGTGCGCTCATGTAAAGTACCAAAATACTAATCTTTAGATATTATTTTACCGAAACATGTAAGTACATTGTTTACGTCATCGATATCGCGGACATGGGCGCCGCGCCGCTAACAGCTGATCGGGTGAAGGCGCGCGCGAAATTCAAAGTTTCAAACAGCTGTTTTGTTATTGTAATTGAACTAATTAGTATAAAAAAAAGAGTTTCTTTGGGAAAGTTATTTGTAACCATGAGTACGATTACGTGTTTAAGTATCGGTCACTAATTACCAGTCACCCTACATGTATGTGCACTGAAATTACATATGAATTGTGATGTATCTTGACGAGGTTTTTATTGTTAGTGCTTTATTATTGGAAGATGATGAAAGTGAAATCCATCATAGGGAAACTACCATATGGGCTCATAACAATTCACTTAAAAAGGCAGTGCTTCGGTGCATCTGAATTCGTCTAGGATATCTGGAGCCGATTCGACTCGATTAGGTGTGCGGGGTTTCATAGGATTTCATATAAAGAATTCTAAAATTAATTTCTTACAATTCGTTCTTCGCGTTCGGTACGGATAAGTGTGCGATCACCTTTACAAAGCATTTTAGCTAGTTCTTAAAGTCATAGTAGCGAATGCATTTAGAAATGTATATTTTTGTCAAAAAAAAAACTTGTCAATTTTGCTATTTTTACATACGTAAGATTCATAATTTTCGATTTGGTCGCTAATTACACTTGTTATGTAATATTTATGTATCTACAATGAGTAGCCATTACAATATAATGTGATAATAATGCCATTTACGAGTATTTTAGTCGTGTAATACGACGTTATTATTAAGATCAAAGTGTTTTAAGTCAATAAAAAAAAAATCAGAATCAATGTTTTGTTTCATTTTGCAGTAAAACTCGCATTTATTTTTCAATTGAATAAAACTATGGTTACATAATTAATATATGAAAATTATACAAATTTTGCGAGATCGATGTAAAAAGATGAGCACGTTAACCATACGAAGCCAGATAACCTAAACTATTTTGGGGTTTATCTTCGAAAGTCTAATTCAGGCAGACGTCTGAATGAACGTTGCTGAGAAAATCCAGATGGAATACCCCAATCACATTTTGCCCAAGCTGTCCCAGCTTGGGCAAAATGTGATTGGGGTTTTCCTCACCCAGAACTTCACCCACGAACTGTTTCATACAAAAGACAACAAAATTTAAAAACTTAATGAAATATCTCCAGATTAACATTCATGCCAAGAATACATTCAGAAATTTCATACATAATGCCACCGGACTATCTGTAGCTTATACATATAGGTACTCCATGAATTTGGAGGGTTTGTTTATTTATTATGAAGTTTTACTTCATGCTACACAAAGTTATAACTGGGTACAACAAACCCTCCCCCGGTACCCAGGTACTAGTAAGATTATTTCTTACAATATTCATCATCATCATTTCAGCCGTAAGACGTCCACTGTTGGACAAGGGACCTCCCAAAACAAAATAGATTGGCCCAAATGTCGCCATAATGACTGGTCTTGTGCGTTTTGCATTCATCCGATTCCCGCGACTCTCACCAGGTCATCGGTCCACCTTGTAACGCTGCGTCTTCCGGTACGTGGTCGCCAGTACAGAACCTTTCGATACAATATTATAAAGAATCTATTGGTGTCGAAGTAGTCACTCGTATCGGTTTTTTTTTTATATTAACCTAAATTATGCTACTGCTTGACAAAGACTTCATATTTTTCCATACATTCTTTTTTTCGCCACTTTGATCTAACCTTCGTGGTTCGCGTTCGTTAACAACTCGTGAACGATATCTATTTTGTTTTCCATAACCATTATTGTCCCACGGCTGGGCAAAGGCCTCCCCAAGACCTTCCAGACCTCCCGATATCTACAACAGGGTTAAAATTAGTTTATTTCGAATTGCAGAGGTTTTATTTGCAGGTGTACACTATTAATAAAAAAGGTAGGTTTTCATTCAAAACTTTAGTGATTTGTACATAAGTTTTGATTGAAATTACTAAATAAAACATCGAAATTTTGACTTGCATTTATTTCTCAATGTAACAAAGTAAGGATATTTATGATACAACGAGATATTAATATAATTTGTATTATATGTAATACGAAAAACTTAAATAACACAGTCCGCTATAAGTTAAGTAGTATCTCTCGGTCAACGTATAGAGAATCACGTAGAATTACAATATTACGGTTAATTACGACAAAAAACAGAGTCAAATCGATCAGCAGACATGATGGATACCTGTACCATAGATTAAGTAACTCTTTCATCTAATGACGATCAAACAAAAAATCTAAACATTAGTAACTATGTAAGGTCAAGCGGGGTAAATAGGAACGCAGCAGGGGCGAATACAAAAAAATTTTT
Organism: Mythimna pallens; assembly: GCA_961205895.1. Lineage (NCBI taxonomy): Eukaryota > Metazoa > Arthropoda > Insecta > Lepidoptera > Noctuidae > Mythimna > Mythimna pallens. The sequence goes on along the minus strand of OY540845.1, from coordinate 4,378,279 downwards.
TTTTACAATTTTCACTCATTTCTCTTAAAATTGGTTTCTAGCAAAGCTTCAGTTATTTTTGTATTACAATGCAACATAAAATTGCAGTGCAAGTGCTGGAAACAATTTTTTTTTAATGGGGAATATCTCCTCAGTTTTGTTTCTATACGTCACGTAAGTCAAGTAAGATGGATGGATTGTGTGAAGAAAGAAAAGGATTAGTGTTAGCATGAAGGGTGACATGACAGAATGGAAGAAAAAAACGTGTTGCGCCGACCCTAAGCAACACGGGCAACGGCAGAAAGAAAGAGAATAGGTCGTAAAGTATACTTCACCCTCCTACCCTCACTTTTTAATCGGGATTTTAGTTAAAAAAAAATTCAACTCCTAAACTTTCGATTTCTTTAATAGTCTATATGGCAGAGCAACGCTTGCCGGGTCATGTACGCATTTTAATCTGTGATAATTTTAATGTTTAGCCAACTCGTCGGTAGTTAAGTATCTTATGTAACTTTGGCATAAAAAAGTATGGGCTGCGTTGGAATTTGAACTTTGTTATGTATACATAGAGTTTGCTGTTCCAAAAGTTGACAATTATGTCGCAATTCTCCATTCAAATAAGAAGTTTTCAAAACTCGAACAGTCAGCTGATGTAACATTGATTTCTTTTTTTGGATTTTAATGACCTGGTCACTTGGTCCTTTAAGACAATGTTACTTGAAAAGTTGTAATTAAAAGTAGAGATTTTTTTATTTCGTTCATATGATATCGATATTCATCTTGTTAGCAGAGTTTTACTAGTTAATTTTACTCGTCTTTGATACAAAACGTACTGTTAATTTATATTGTAAACTTATAACTTAAATATTATAAGACAATAATATCTACAGAAGTTTGTAATACAAAATGGACAGATTCTTTAGTTATTGTTAATATTGCCAAGCAAAAAGCAACGAAAACTGTCTTTTATTGCAAAATTAGTAAAATGTGCTTGGATTTGAGATGTCGTGTGTGCCAGTTTAAAACACGGAAATGGCACAAAATGATGGCATTTAAAATCACCATACAAATAATATTTCTAATGTGTTACAAAATTGATATTTACATTCGATACTATGGTTTTCACACATTTATATAGAAATATGGGGTTTTCTAAGTTTTAAACACACACTTTAGTAGAATTGACAAAATACAGCATTATTTTTAGTATACGTGAAACCACCACCGACACTAAGTACAACACAGGTCACGGCAGGTCGTAGCGGTGCGGGAGCAAAACAACCCCTCAGTCACCCGGATGGCCCAATAACCATGTATTTGTGCGGGTAACCAGGTAACATAATAAGTGATTTTTCATGATACAGTAATGAAATTTTGTATACAGATTCTTTACATAAAAATACTAAACACGTGCTTCGGGATTCGCATATACTAAAAATAATGTTGTATAATATTGATTAAAATAGATATTAAAAAATACATGGATTGAAGTAAATAAATCATCCCTTATCAATAAAAAGGTTGGATACTCTAATATGCAGCATGCATACTAATAAAAATGTCATCAAGAGATTCCAAAAACTTCTGATTAGGTTTTTAGTAAAATAACAATAAACTCATAACTTTAGCCCGCCTGAATTAGAATTTTCAAGATATTATTATTTATACTGGCAAGTTAAAAAGAAAAAAGAATGTTAACTAAATAAGAACTGGCATAGAGTTATCTTTGTATGGACTAACCACACAATATTTTTTCCCTTCAAAGTAATCAATTATATAATACTAAAATAATAACAATTTATGCGACGTAGCTAGGTGATTTTAGTACATGACAATTTTAGTTACAGAAATGTAAAAAAATAAAAATGAATAGCTGTTCGTTTGTCTCGCTAAAACTAAAAAACGGCTGGACCGATTTGGCTAATTTTGTTTTTGAAATGTTCGAGATAGTCCAGGGAAGGTATAAACGGTGAGAAAAAAAGGAAAAAATCACGAAAAAAAAACACCGAATATTACGCCATCTTTAATTAAAATGTCATTCTAAAATGCTGTTCTGGTAATGCCAGTAGATGGCGTTATCTTTACTATTAATGAATACAAGAGATTGTTTTGTAACATGACAAGATTATTTGATATATGTAAATCAATAGAAGTATGATTTTATCAGTAAACATAATAATTTAGCAGTTGCTAAGTTCAGTGATACCTCAATATTTATCCGATACTTTTTTTTCTAGTTTTGTTGATCTTTGTTCCAAACATAAAAATCGAATCAAAAAAGGTCCCGTCCAAAACCAGCGTCAGGCGTCTAGAATTTATGCGAAACACTATATCATTTTCGTCTCTTTATAATCGTTTTTAACTTTATGATGTTGTTTTTACGTGCCCTGAGTTGTGCCAAATAAATCTATGTTCTTTCTTTGATCCCTAGCTACGCCTAAAAAATCACCAGTTAATTTGATTTATAAAATAATTGTTTTTATAGATTATGCGAGCCTGATAAATGCTGGTACTAAGAATACAAAAACGCGTATGTACAGAGTGACACATCGTCGTCCCCATTATCAGAATTCGTATCTCCATAAAAGTAAATTTTAAATGTAAGGAAATGTCCCATATCAAAACTGGCCAATTTTCCGCAGCAGATATGACTGTTAGATGCGTTTTCAAATTCTGCAGAATATGTTTATTTATTTTTTTGGAGTTACGCTCTCCTTTAATACGGCTGGCGACATGTCTTATACAAGTGACAAATGTCGTATACGAGTGACAAGTGTCGTATACGAGTGACAAGTGTCGTATACGAGTGACAAGTGTCGCTTTACATCACATACACCTTCTCCACGCGTTTCATACAGAACACCTCCTTGGTTTTCGGGCAGATGATGGAGCCATGTTCCTTCATCATTTCTTTCAGAGCCTGGAAATGAGATATGAGATTAATATATTTTCCTCTAGCTTAGGATGCTACACAGCAGGCGCGAGTGCGACACGTGCGCGTGCGGCAGGGACGACATCGACACGTGTCTACAACATGAGTACATTACCTTCTCGCCATACACCTGTCCGTTGGGCAGCACCATGGGATGGTTGTGCTCGTTGAGCGGCGCGCGCGAGATGCGACACAGCAGGCGCGAGTGCGACACGTGCGCGTGCGGCAGGGACGACATCGACACGTGTCTACAACATGAGTACATTACCTTCTCGCCATACACCTGTCCGTTGGGCAGCACCATGGGATGGTTGTGCTCGTTGAGCGGCGCGCGCGAGATGCGACACAGCAGGCGCGAGTGCGACACGTGCGCGTGCGGCAGGGACGACATCGACACGTGTCTACAACATGAGTACATTACCTTCTCGCCATACACCTGTCCGTTGGGCAGCACCATGGGATGGTTGTGCTCGTTGAGCGGCGCGCGCGAGATGCGACACAGCAGGCGCGAGTGCGACACGTGCGCGTGCGGCAGGGACGACATCGACACGTGTCTACAACATGAGTACATTACCTTCTCGCCATACACCTGTCCGTTGGGCAGCACCATGGGATGGTTGTGCTCGTTGAGCGGCGCGCGCGAGATGCGACACAGCAGGCGCGAGTGCGACACGTGCGCGTGCGGCAGGGACGACATCGACACGTGTCTACAACATGAGTACATTACCTTCTCGCCATACACCTGTCCGTTGGGCAGCACCATGGGATGGTTGTGCTCGTTGAGCGGCGCGCGCGAGATGCGACACAGCAGGCGCGAGTGCGACACGTGCGCGTGCGGCAGGGACGACATCGACACGTGTCTACAACATGAGTACATTACCTTCTCGCCATACACCTGTCCGTTGGGCAGCACCATGGGATGGTTGTGCTCGTTGAGCGGCGCGCGCGAGATGCGACACAGCAGGCGCGAGTGCGACACGTGCGCGTGCGGCAGGGACGACATCGACACGTGTCTACAACATGAGTACATTACCTTCTCGCCATACACCTGTCCGTTGGGCAGCACCATGGGATGGTTGTGCTCGTTGAGCGGCGCGCGCGAGATGCGACACAGCAGGCGCGAGTGCGACACGTGCGCGTGCGGCAGGGACGACATCGACACGTGTCTACAACATGAGTACATTACCTTCTCGCCATACACCTGTCCGTTGGGCAGCACCATGGGATGGTTGTGCTCGTTGAGCGGCGCGCGCGAGATGCGACACAGCAGGCGCGAGTGCGACACGTGCGCGTGCGGCAGGGACGACATCGACACGTGTCTACAACATGAGTACATTACCTTCTCGCCATACACCTGTCCGTTGGGCAGCACCATGGGATGGTTGTGCTCGTTGAGCGGCGCGCGCGAGATGCGACACAGCAGGCGCGAGTGCGACACGTGCGCGTGCGGCAGGGACGACATCGACACGTGTCTACAACATGAGTACATTACCTTCTCGCCATACACCTGTCCGTTGGGCAGCACCATGGGATGGTTGTGCTCGTTGAGCGGCGCGCGCGAGATGCGACACAGCAGGCGCGAGTGCGACACGTGCGCGTGCGGCAGGGACGACATCGACACGTGTCTACAACATGAGTACATTACCTTCTCGCCATACACCTGTCCGTTGGGCAGCACCATGGGATGGTTGTGCTCGTTGAGCGGCGCGCGCGAGATGCGACACAGCAGGCGCGAGTGCGACACGTGCGCGTGCGGCAGGGACGACATCGACACGTGTCTACAACATGAGTACATTACCTTCTCGCCATACACCTGTCCGTTGGGCAGCACCATGGGATGGTTGTGCTCGTTGAGCGGCGCGCGCGAGATGCGACACAGCAGGCGCGAGTGCGACACGTGCGCGTGCGGCAGGGACGCCGCCAGCGCGTTGAGGGGCGGCTGGCACGCCGGGCAGGTCGATACACGGGTACTCTCAGAATAACACTGCGTATGTACGAGTTAAGGAATCATTGTGTCTGAAAATCATGCTGTAAAAAAGTGTCACCCTGTATATTTAATCTTTATACCACTGGAATCAAACGAAAGAGCGATAAGGCGCTATCTCCACGAGCGATTAAATCGCCGCGGTTCGGCCCTGCTACCGTCGTCCAATCTCCACGAGAGGTTTATTCTTCCGCTAGCGTAAAACCGCGACCGCATTTCCGTATGTCTACAAGTGCGCTGCTAGAAGTCGCGTCTCGTGGCGTAGCGTTACAGGTCAGTAAAGACAGCCTACCTTAACCATTGTAGTTACAGGAAAACGATCCTAGGACACTATCCATAACTTTTTAAGATATTCTGAACTGCATTCACAGATTTTGAGAAAAAAAAAACTAATAAATAAATAAAAATAAATAAATAAACTAGTCACCAAAAAAATTCGTTAAATAAAAATACGCATATCGATGCTATTTGATGTAGGGATCAAAATACTCGGTACCCATTTAACGTATGAGTACTAGACATGACTGAAATTGCCAAAAACTTTTCCCAGGCTATGAGATCAGCGTGCTAGTGATCTAAGGAACTGGCTTATTAGGGTCGATGTTCCACATAGTCCGAGAGGCTATGAGATCAGCGTGATCAGTGATTTAAGGAACTAGCTTATTCAGGTCAATTTTCTGGATCGTATTACAGATCAGATCGTCTAGTCTGAGAGACTATGAGATCAGGGTGTAGCTAAAGACTGATCGAAGGGACGCTGAAGGGTGGTCTATGCTATCTAGAGAGATAACAGGCCGAAGAGACGCTTTTTTAGTTGTCCAGAACTCCGGGTCAGCTCGTGGTGGTTGAATTTATGCGACTCAAAATGATGTTTATTAATGATGGATGAGGGTACTTGAAAAAGTAAACTACCTGTTTTATTTTCATTATAGACTAATGGGGTTGCAGTGACCTAAGATGAAAGGGAGAGATATCCATCTCTCCCTTTCATCTGGATGACTGACATACGCACGTCATAGCGCAGTCTGACCGTGACAGTGACGGTCGATGACGTGTGTCACGTGACTGGCAAACGACACTCTGATACAACACTGAGCGCTAGTGCGATATAAGTCGAGGACGGACGAGCAGTACGATGGGAACCTCAGTCCTTAGTCGTTTTGACTATTTTGTTTTAATAGTTATCGTGTAGTGATTCTCTTCGTCTGACTAAAAACGCCTTATTGCAAATCGCATTTTAAGGTTATAGATTCGATTAACATGGCTGATGTGGCACAAAAGCCTTCAAATATATCTGTCTCTCACGCTAAAATGCTAATTTCCAATGGCGGCCGTACGGGCGTGATGAACTATAATATCATATACCTTTTTTTTGATGTACATATTTTAAACATTCTATCTTTTTTTTTTTTACTAGAGCTAAAAATAATTTTAATTTAGCAAATGAAAAAATTGCATTCTAATTCGCTATTGTCAAATCATCATCAGTGTACGTCGTGAAACTTGAACAAGTCATATATCCACCAGAATCAACTGTAGCATCAAATAATAAAACGCATTGCTCAGCGAAGGTTCCAGAATCGAAGTATGTATATACCAAGGTCTAGCAAATTCTAGAAAGAGTTAACTACTTATGGCAGAAGTACTTCCTTCTATTATTATTCGTTGGTAAGGTTGATAAGGGAATTTGTTCCTTCAGCAATTAACAATAGAGTCGAAATTAGCATGAAGTCTAGGGAAATGGGAATTGGTGGTTGCGTTTAAAGTGTATAGAATATAGGTTGGCAACCCTGCGGCAATTGATGAAAGTGTATCTGTGTGTGTGTATGTATAAGTCACGATATCATCGATGTTAGTGCGCCAACAGCCGTTCCCTCGGAATGATCGATTTGTCAACGCGCTAACAGCAACGTTATCGTGGGGATGGTATATTTCAGCGTCAAACGACAAATCATCAATCTGAAATTCACGGATTGGCCCGTTTCAACATGTTTTATTATTGCATTATCATGATATTAAATATATTTTGTCTTAATTGCATAAAACTGCACCTAAAAGAATAATAATAAATTAAGGTATTCAATAGATACGGAAATTTTGGCTAAATTTTAAACAATTCTATTGCATAGAAACGAATGAATATAAATATGTGTTTTGTTTTTAGTGAAACAAATTTTAGCTTTTTACAAAAACGGTGGCCTAAAAATTCACATTTAATTATGATCGAGTAGCGTAATATATAAGTATTCTTATAAGGTGTTCACTTTGATGTTCAAATTTCTTCGGAATAAAGGCCCATTTTTGAGACATGTGTACTTCTATGATATTTTATATTTTTATCTTTTAACTTTCACTTTAGCTCTTCATTTTAAAAACACTTTATAGGGTAATATAAAGCGTAGCATAGTATCGCGTAGTAGTTTAATGCGTAGCGTAGCGTAAGGTAGGCTTTGGTAGCTATTAAGTTGCGTTTTTTTCCTCAACGTCAAGTAAAAATTTGAAAACTTTATGTTTGAACTGTACTTGAATAGAAAAACACTTCAACCGTGGTCCAGTAACAGTATATGAAAAGGATATGGAGTGTTCAAAGCGGCCAGGCCGAGCTGCAGCGCGACGGGCAGCGCGGGCAGGCGCGCGGGGTGCAGCAGGCGCGCGTGCTCCCAGCGGAACTGCAGCACCAGCGCGCGCCAGCGTCCCGACATCAGCAGCGAGCGGTACGGCTCCACCTCTGGAACCATCCATCACAAAAATCGAGTAAATTAGAGTATATGTAACACTAATTCACTTCATTTTTACACATACACTTCTTACAATCTTGAGAATAAATAAAACGCTGTAAAAATAATGTGCTCGAGGTGTCGGAAATCATCAATAAACTTCTCCCCCTCTGGTTAGAAAGAGAGTGAGTATTACGTCACTGTCCACTGAGGTAAAAATCCCATACTCCCCGGTCTTATCCCCAAAGTTCAGGCGACTTTTGAAAGGCCTACTGTCTACAGACACGTAGCTTCATACGGATATGGAGCGGCAACGTTATGCCGCCATGCCATTGCTGCTTCGTCGACAGTGTTTTATAGTTTTATATGTAAGCTGTGTGAGTTTTATATGTGCAGACGTATCATGACAAATACGCCTCTATGAACCTACGCGTCCACAGCACAGCACCACCGCATGCACAGGGACCGCTAGGCAAGTACCGCCACGTAGTGGGTTCCTGCAGGGGGCAAGTGTCGCCACGTTGTCGGTTCCTGCAAGGGGCAAGTGTCACCACGTAGTGGGTTTTTGCAGAGGGCAAGTGTCACCACGTAGTGGGTTCCTGCAGAGGGCAAGTGTCACCACGTAGTGGGTTCTTGCAGAGAGCAAGTGTCGCCACGTAGTGGGTTCCTGCAGAGGGCAAGTGTCGCCACGTAGTGGATTCCTGCAAGGAGCAAGTGTCGCCACGTAGTGGGTTCCTGCAAGGGGCAAGTGTCGCCACGTAGTGGGTTCTTGCAGAAGGCAAGTGTCACCACGTAGTAGGTTCCTGCAGGGGGAAAGTGTCACAATGTAGTGGGTTCCAGCAGGGGGCAAGTGTACCTACGTAGTGGGTTCCTGCAGGGGGCAAGTGTCGCCACGTAGTAGGTTCCTGCAGGGGGCAAGTGTCACCACGTTGTAGGTTCTTGCAGAGAGCAAGTGTCGCCACGTAGTGGGTTCCTGCAGAGGGCAAGTGTCGCCACGTAGTGGGTTCCTGCAGGGGGCAAGTGTCACCACGTAGTGGGTTCCTGCAGGGGGCAAGTGTCACCACGTAGTGGGTTCTTGCAGAGAGCAAGTGTCGCCACGTAGTGGGTTCCTGCAGAGGGCAAGTGTCACCACGTAGTAGGTTCTTGCAGAGAGCAAGTGTCGCCACGTAGTGGGTTCCTGCAGAGGGCAAGTGTCGCCACGTAGTGGGTTCCTGCAGAGGGCAAGTGTCGCCACGTAGTAGGTTCCTGCAAGGGGCAAGTGTCGCCACGTAGTGGGTTCTTGCAGAGAGCAAGTGTCGCCACGTAGTGGGTTCCTTCAGAGGGCAAGTGTCGCCACGTAGTGGGTTCCTGCAAGGGGCAAGTGTCGCCACGTAGTGGGTTCCTGCAAGGGGCAAGTGTCGCCACGTAGTGGGTTCTTGCAGAGAGCAAGTGTCGCCACGTAGTGGGTTCCTGCAGAGAGCAAGTGTCGCCACGTAGTGGGTTCCTGCAAGGGGCAAGTGTCGCCACGCAGTGGGTTCTTGCAGAGAGCAAGTGTCGCCACGTAGTGGGTTCCTGCAGAGGGCAAGTGTCGCCACGTAGTGGGTTCCTGCAAGGAGCAAGTGTCGCCACGTAGTGGGTTCCTGCAAGGGGCAAGTGTCGCCACGTAGTGGGTTCTTGCAGAAGGCAAGTGTCACCACGTAGTAGGTTCCTGCAGGGGGGAAGTGTCACAATGTAGTGGGTTCCAGCAGGGGGCAAGTGTACCCACGTAGTGGGTTCCTGCAGGGGGCAAGTGTCGCCACGTAGTAGGTTCCTGCAGGGGGCAAGTGTCACCACGTTGTAGGTTCTTGCAGAGAGCAAGTGTCGCCACGTAGTGGGTTTCTGCAGAGGGCAAGTGTCGCCACGTAGTAGGTTCCTGCAGGGGGCAAGTGTCACCACGTAGTAGGTTCCTGCAGGGGGGAAGTGTCACAATGTAGTGGGTTCCAGCAGAGGGCAAGTGTCGCCACGTAGTAGGTTCCTGCAGGGGGCAAGTTTCACCACGTTGTAGGTTCTTGCAGAGAGCAAGTGTCACCACGTTGTAGGTTCTTGCAGAGAGCAAGTGTCGCCACGTAGTAGGTTCCTGCAGGGGGCAAGTGTCACCACGTTGTAGGTTCTTGCAGAGAGCAAGTGTCGCCACGTAGTGGGGTTCTGCAGAGGGCAAGTGTCGCCACGTAGTGGGTTCCTGCAAGGGGCAAGTGTCGCCACGTAGTGGGATCTTGCAAGGAGCAAGTGTCGCCACGTAGTGGGTTCCTGCAAGGGGCAAGTGTCGCCACGTAGTGGGTTCCTGCAGAGGGCAAGTGTCGCCACGTAGTGGGTTCCTGCAGAGGGCAAGTGTCGTCACGTAGTAGGTTCCTGCAAGGGGCAAGTGTCGCCACGTAGTGGGTTATTGCAGAGGGCAAGTGTCGCCACGTAGTGGGTTCCTGCAAGGAGCAAGTGTCGCCACGTAGTGGGTTCCTGCAAGGGGCAAGTGTCGCCACGTAGTGGGTTCTTGCAGAAGGCAAGTGTCACCACGTAGTAGGTTCCTGCAGGGGGGAAGTGTCACAATGTAATGGGTTCCAGCAGGGGGCAAGTGTCGCCACGTAGTGGGTTCCTGCAAGGGGCAAGTGTACCCACGTAATGGTTTCCTGCAGGGGGCAAGTGTCGCCACGTAGTGGGTTCCTGCAAGGGGCAAGTGTCGCCACGTAGTGGGATCTTGCAGAAGGCAAGTGTCACCACGTAGTAGTTTCCTGCAGGGGGGAAGTGTCACAATGTAATGGGTTCCAGCAGGGGGCAAGTGTACCCACGTAGTGGGTTCCTGCAGGGGGCAAGTGTCGCCACGTAGTGGGTTCCTGCAAGGGGCAAGTGTCGCCACGTAGGGGGTTCCTGCAAGGGGCAAGTGTCGCCACGTAGTGGGTTCTTGCAGAAGGCAAGTGTCACCACGTAGTAGGTTCCTGCAGGGGGGAAGTGTCACAATGTAGTGGGTTCCAGCAGGGGGCAAGTGTACCCACGTAGTGGGTTCCTGCAGGGGGCAAGTGTCACCACGTAGTGGGTTCCAGCAGGGGGCAAGTGTACCCACGTAGTGGGTTCCTGCAGGGGGCAAGTGACCTAGAAAGAGCTGGCAAGATGATCTAGACGCGTACCACGAGGACTGGTTTGAGACAGCGCGGGAGAAAGAATGTCTAGAAGGTCTTGGGGAGATCTTTGCCCAGCAGTAGGACATTTATGGCTAAGTAAAAAGAAATGAGCTGGTTCCATATTTGAAAGGTAGATTCTTATGGAGAAGGAGCTTACCTGTGTCCTTAGGAAAGGCGAGCATGCCCATGCAGTGCTGAATATCCTTCAACTGATCTTCCTCGTAAGTCGAGAAGTGCTTCTTAGCGTAGCGGACAGCCTCCAAACGTTTGTCTTCGCGAACTAGCTCTATGAACTCCTAAGAAAAGTGTATAATATTATTATAGGCGATTAGTGACGTGCCGGATAATTAAATAAAAATGTATATCCGCAGATACGAATACGGAATATTGGCGTCAAGATCCGCAGATACGGATACGGAATATTGGCGTCAAGATCCGCAGATACGGATCTTAAATTTCTTACTTAATCGGTGTCGGTGCGCATGATCTTAAAACGATAGTTGACGGCACTTGACGCTATACGTAACAGAACATATCATGTAAAGACCGCCATTGTACGGTGTTATTATTAGTGTTTAAATTTTAATAAATAAATGAACATGTTTCGGCTTCCGTTACGCAGGTCTTTCTTTTGTTTTTTATTTTATAGTTAAGTGTGACACTGTACAGCATAGAATTATATGTTGTAAGAGTTACAAAAATGTCTAAAAAGAAGATTAGTAGATAGTGTAATTTGAAATGATTTCGTGTTCATAAATGATGAATGTGCGAAGTGTACACGACAAGTGTGACGGAAAGTACTCTCGTAAGGGTAAAGACACAATGTCTTTAAAAAATCACCAAGAGAAAAAACATGCAGAAGAATATGATTTATTCTTAATGATCCGTCAACTATGTAACGGATAGAGATACGGATAAGATGTTTTTTTCTCCCGCGGTTATCCGGAACATCAGTAGGCGAAGTAAGTATATTACGCGTGCGAACTATAATCTATCCGCGTTAAGAAAATAGTGATTCATCAATCATCAGTCCAACTGCAAAGTAAAGGTGTATTCATAATGGGGTAAAAGTTTAAACCATAAATATTTAAGAAAACTTTTTATTACACAGTATTTTTAAATATAATGATTAAATAATTATTTTATGAATAACGAATAAGTAGTACCTCCTCTCTACCATCTCGTAGCTATGTATTATGGATATATATTTTTATAATATCTATAATTTAATTTCTATTCATGTGTACATTTTCTTACTGATATTAATATTATATATGGTTTAATTTAGATAATATAGTCTATTTTAACTTTAACTTAATTATACACACTGTGTCTACATCTCTCATCCAACTCTTCTGTCGCAGGTCTGCTGGAAAAAATTTTGTTTGAAATAAGCTACATCTTAGTGCTCTTCTATCTGTATTGTTGGTTCCTTTCGCTTGTAAGTGTTGGTGGGTACAGAAATAAATAGTTGAGGTATTCATTTTTAAAACTAACAAACGACTCGTCCGTACTGTCTGAAGGGCTAACTTCTACTAGTCAATATGAACACGGTTTTCTAATTTACTATGATCAAGGGATGCTGAGTAATAACGATGAGTCACTATTTTCTTAGCGCGAATACACTATAGATCGCAGACTCTTTTTAGTTCATTCGTTTATTCAATATGACCGACTTAATTGTAGAAGCAAGAGTGAACGAGAGTGCAGCGTCGCATGGCCCACTCTAGTCGCGTCACTACTACCGCACATTGAATCGCTGTACAATTGCACATACGTTTCTCATTGCTCACTTTATAGTTTGCTCTGTGGAACTAACAAAGCGAGCGAACGATCTGCCTTTCTCTGGTCAGAAACTGGCGAGCTAAAAGAGCCATATCCCCCCATTTATTGAATTAAGCATTTGAAGTTGAGTATTTCTCAAACTCTTAAATATACAATTTCTTTGCAAAATGCAACAAGTTTCTAACATACCTGTATCCGTATCTTGAACTCCATGTTGGAGTTGAGCTTCCTCAACTTAGACTTGTTGTCAGCACACCACTGCAGGCAACGGGCGGTGCGCTGTGAGTACAGCTCTGCTTCCACTTCGGCGGCTGCGCTATATATGTCTGGAATATTGATGAAATAATAATGATAAAGTACGGGGTGACGGCAGGCCACGAAGGGGATGACGGGACGAACTGCATAGATTTTACCAGAAATGGAAGGAGAGTGGATGGTGGCTTTAGCCCATTTTCGAAGGACTAAAAACAGGGTTCTCAATTTGGTAGTATGTTTTTTTACGTCATTTATGGATCGATTTGCAAATAATATTGTTTTTACCTAAAAGGATATGCTTCCAGATTGGTTTTTAAAATCCAGTTCTGATGATAGGATCCATGGAACATGGAACTAGAAAGGAATCAAGGTAACTCCTCACTCAAACATTATAGACAACCTTATAGTGATTTTGGTATTTTCATCGAGAACTCAAGCAGACATGTGACATTCACCAACCCGCACTGGGCCCGCGTGGTGGATTACGGCCCATTCCCTCTCCTAGAGAGAGGAGGCCTGAGTCTGAGACTCAGGCCTCCTCCTCCTCAGTGGGAACAATCCACCGTCAAAAAGCACACAACCGTGTTCGGGCTTATTAGAATTGTCATGAGATGCACTTTGGCTATAAGGTACTATCGAACGGATCTTATGATGGAGCCGGAAGGTGGAAGGTAGGCACGGGAACTTCATTATAAAATAATGTATCCTAGCAGTGTATGGGCTGGTGTATCTCTGGCTTCTTCTTCTTTTCGTGTCGATGTACTCTAACTAAATTTTACCTGACCAGTATTTGGCAACCTGTATAGCTCTGTTATTGGCCTTGTAGGTATAGATCCTGAAAACTATAGGTGGTTGTGCAGGATGGACATATGCTGTCCATTAAATGACGCATGTCCTGTGCAGCGGCTCACACTGGCATATATATCTAGCTATAAGTGTATCACAACTAAAAAGTGTGAAATAAAAAAGCTTTTACATAAAAAAAAAATATTACCAACTTCACTACAAAACTTACACACTCTTTTGTTTTATGTTTGTAACCTTTATGTTTTATGTTTCGAATAAAAGTTATTCTATTCTATTCTAACCCACACAGCATCAATATAAGAAAGTAGCTTTTGCCCGCGGCTCCGCCCGTAAACATCACTCAGGAAAAAGCAGATTTCTATCGGTAAAAAAATTGTAGCAATCGGACCAGTACTTTCAGAGATTACCACAAACAAAAAAACAAACTATACCTTTTTATAATATTAGTGTAGATTACTTACCAACATTAGTGAGTTCCCGCAGCCCCCTAGCATCAGCCAGTTTGTTAGCCGAATCGTAGTAACCATTACGAAGGAAGTAGTCCACGAGCATGCGGTCCAGGCGCACCTTACGCCACTGGTTCAGGGTGGTCTGTGATGTGTAGGACATTGCCTGAAGTAGGGGAAAGGAAGAAAAAAAAACAGTCAATGAATATGCTACCATTTTTTTTTTTAGCCATGCAATCATTGGCGTAGCAACCGAAGGGTTAGGCGGGCCAGTGCCCCGGGGCCCCTGAAACTTCATTACCAAACCGACACTAGCATCGAACAAGGCAGTATCTAGGATTACAGTCCAAACAAATTTCAAACATAAATCTATCACTTTATTGTTCATTTAAAAAAAATACTGAATTAATGTTACAACCTTGTTTGTTGCGGGTGTCGAAACCTCTTATTGAACTACCGTGAAATTCTCCCACCATCGAAATCTGTATAAAAAAGGTTGAAACTATACTTTAATCATGGCGTGTTTAATCCTTTTAGTCAGTACAACTCTGACAATCCTTCCCACTCCACCCAGAGCAGAACAGATTACTTGATTATTTCCTATGTAAAAAACTGGCCTCAGTTTTTTTGGAAAAAAACTTACACTTACATACACATACTTACTTAAAACTTACAATCGTACCTAAGTAGTCTTTCCCCAAATAAAGCCTCAAATTACTCACTATGGAAAGCTACTAAAAAGCTAAAAAGACCCACAAATCAAATTCCTCCGATTAAGACTGATACTGGTACATGGGCAAGATCAGATAAGGAAAAACTAATGGTATATGCGGAACATCTCAGAACTGTATTCAAACCGCATGAGAGCACTAACCCTGAGCACGATGAGGACATTCGGCAACTGTTAAACTCTCCGCTGCAGATGTCCCCTCCATTAAAAAGTGCATCTCCAAAAGAGATATGGCGAGAAGTGATAAACCTCCAAGACGGGAAATCTCCAGGATACGACCTGATTGATGCAACCTTACTAAAACACTTGCCCAAAAAGGGTATTTTATTGCTCACAAATATCTTTAACGCATGCTTAAGATTGACCAGTTTTCCGTGCCAGTGGAAAATTGCGCAGGTCATTATAGTTCTCAAACCGGCGAAACCACCACATGAAGCCAGTTCCTACAGACCTATCAGCCTCCTGTCTGTTCCAGGAAAGCTGCTGGAGAAGGTCCTGCTTAGTAGAATGCGACCACACTTAGCGGAAGTAATCCCGTCCCATCAGTTCGGATTTAGAGAGAAGCACGGAACCATCGAACAAGTACATCGAATCACCGACTTAATTGGCCGTGCATTTGAAAATAAGGAATATTGTTCCACTGTTTTTCTCGACATTGGACAGGCGTTTGATAAGGTGTGGCATGATGGGTTGCTTTACAAAATCAAACAGTTGCTTCCTCACTCTTTCTTTCACATCTTGAAATCGTACTTAAACGATCGCTGTTACGAGGTCAAGTACAACGACATAAATATGTGAAATACGTTCTGGCGTGCCACAAGGAAGCATCTTGGGTCCAGTATTATACGTAGTTATCACTGCCGATCTTCCTACACATCCTAATAATACAATCGCTACTTACGCAGACCATACAGCTCTCTTATCGGTACATGAAGACCCTGAATTGGCATCTGAGAACCTACAAGCCCACTTATTAGAAATAGAAGCGTGGCTAAACAAATGGCGCATAAAAGCAAACCAAAGCAAGTCAGTACATGTTACCTTTACTCTTAGGAGAAAGACCTGCCCCCAATTAAACTCTATAATGAGGAAATCCCGCAAAAAGAAGACGCAAAGTACTTAGGCATGCATCTAGACCGCAGACATACATGGCGGAAACATATAAGGAACAAACGGAAACAACTAGATGCCAGAGTTAGGGACATGTATTGGATGATTGGACGAAAATCACAACTATCTCCAACAAGTAAAATGACCATCTACAAAGCCATTCTCAAACCTATATGGACTTATAGAATCGAGCTATGGGGAACAGCGAAAAATAGCAACATAGAGATATTACAGAAATTCCAGAGCAAAACTCTGCGTAATATACTCAATATTCCGCAATACATCAGCAAAAGATACATTTACATGGACCTAAACCTGAACACAGTTCAGCAAGAAATTGTCCACTTCAGTAAAAAAGTATCAGACCAGACTGTCAAGACATGTAAACCTACTTGCATCAAGACTGGAAGGCACGGGAAGCGCTCAATACTTTCGTCTAAAAAGACATAGCGTTCCTGCCCTGGTAGACCGCTTTGACCACTTAGGCAAGCTTGATGAAGCTTCCTTTGGAGATGCCTAATATAAACTCAAGAAACGACAATTGAAGAATTGTGTGTTACACAGATTGCCAAGTTACAGAAAAAATAAAAGAGAAAAAAAAAGTTTTTTTGGCCCAGAGCCTTTGGTCACCCAGTTATGCAACTGCATGCAGTGTCAAGTTTAGAAAGTATTTAGTTTTTAGTCACCTTGCGTTTCTTTGATACCCATGAGAATACAGATGTATTATAATGTGAATCAAAGAAACGCACGATGACAGCACATCCTAAGGTTTTAGCAGAATTTGGCAACTCGAGTCAACCTTCTTGGCAAGCTGAGGTAGTCAATATTACAATAACATTATCAGCTCCATTTTGCCGAAATTGCGACTGTTTCAATGATATTGTCCAGCTGTGTAAACAGTTGAAATACAATACTATAACAATTTTACATCACAATAACTAGGAATCAATTTGCGATTACAGTTTTTTTAAATCTGTAAAATATTATTGTTGTTACTTAGTATTGTATAATGTAGAAGCATTTTTTTTTCAAAGTTTGTAAATGTGAGTACCATGGAGCTATTTTATGGTTTTTAGGTTATTATTGGTCCTGTTTGACATAAATGAGCATGGCAGTTGAGAGTTTGTCATGCTCACTCAAATGTCTCACTGATGGTGGCGCGTGTGTTGGATCATTCGGTTCCCTTTAAAATGGTTGAGTTGAGTGGTGCTAAAATTCGCGTCAGGTCCATGAACGGGCGCTGTCAGTTGAGACTGGTCATCTCTTAGCTACCAGTTGCTATTTTAATATCTATATTCAGTTTTTATTTTTACTTTATTGACATTGTTCTCACATGATAGCGACAAGAAACATGTAACAGAGATATTTGTAATTGCAAAACACGATTGAAAAGAGTGTCCATGGAGTTTCTTGCACATTCTTCTCCATAGAGATCTACGCTTTGGAATGTGCAATTAGCATCATTTTTTCTGACTGACTGACTTCATGACATTTCAAAAGTGCCTGTAAATGGTTTATTTGAAATAAATGCTTTGAATTTGAATTTGAGTTAAGGAATAAACTGTACTCAAAAAAAAATCCAGCTGAAAAACTCATCTACAGTGCAGTCAAGTTTATTGAGGTCAACTACCAGTCTAACCAGAACTAGCTGAGTATAATTTAAACGAGTATATATATAATGTCTAATAAAATTACGCAACTATAGGTATATTTTTTTTTTATAACTATAATAAAATATAATAATATTCCGCAACTATCACACAACGCCATCTAGACCTAACCTAAGCAGAGCTTGTGGTATGAGTACTAGACAACTGATAACTATACTTTTTTTTACTTTTTTTATTTGATATAAACCAGTGCTTGACTGCGATCCCACCTGATGGTAAGCAGTGATGCAATCATTGACGGTGAGGGGCACTAGTTTATTAAGAGCCTATTTACTCTAGCCTTGAAGGCACCTAAATTATAGTTGGACGGGAAGACCGCAGTAGGCAAATTGTTCCAGTCCTTCGATGTACGCGGTATAGACGACGAAACGAATCGCTTAGTCTTGTACACATATTTCTAAATACATACATTTTTTTTTTAGATAAATTACACCCAGACACAGAAAAAAATTTAATGATTGAACCTTTTTTTTTATATGATATAACTAGTGCTTGACTGTGATCCCACCTGATGGTAAGCAGTGATGCAATTGTCGATGGTGAGGCGCACTAGTTAATAAAGCCTGTTCACTCTAGCATTTGTCTTGGGTGGGAATCAAACCCACAACCTCTGGCATAGCAGCCGGGGCCACTAACCACTAGACCAACAGGCCAGTCAATCTGCATCATATATCATAATCAACCCGATAATGTTCCTAATGCTGGGTCTCAGGCCTTCTCCACTAGGAGAAGGAACCAGTAGTTCAAGAACTGTTTGACCTTTACTTGTGGAGTGCTGGGTTCAGCCAACGCTGCAGCTTGTTCCTTCAGGTGCTCCAGTCTCTTCTTGCACACGTAAGCAGCCTGCACTTCCTCTGCGATCGCCTCGGAGGCCTTGCGCTTCATTGTGGTCAACTTTTCTACCTGTTTATTGAAACAAATTAAATAATTAGAAATAAGATCAACTAGCTACTATTAACGTCGACCGCGTGAAAGTACCAAATTGTCCCAAGGGAACATACTCCTAGGATGAAAAGTATCCTATATACTATGCCAGGACATGGTCTACCAGTGTACCAAGTTTCGTTGAAATCTGTTCATCCGTTCGAGCGTGAAGTAGTAACATCACACACTTTCGTCTTCATAATATTAGTGTGATAAATTTCTAGGCCTCCATTACACGATAGGTTTTGCTGTCAGTTTTGCCACAGTCAAAACTGACAGCAAAACCTACCGTGTAATGCGATGACTGACGTTTGCACGACGAAAAACGTAGAGCTATAAAATTCTGTCATTCAAACATCATTCATGATTGATGGTTTTGATTGACGGTTGCATGACCGTGTAATGGACGCCTTAGACGTACAGGGAAACCACTTCCCAATATGGAACGAGGCCCACGGGTTCCGGACCAACATCAGTGTACGAAGGCACACCGGGGTGGTTTTAGCCAGTATGAGTCTGACCGACCCCTCCACCTGCCCTTGGGCGGAGGACCTCCATGAAGATTTCCAAACCGAAAAAATAATAATATAATACCTATATAGATATCCGAGGACACTCACAATAACCTATAAGTATAGACAACAGACGATTCTAATTCAATTAGCTAAATATAGTGACCTAATCCTAAATTTTTATGTAGTGCTTAAGGTCAGACTACTATAAATGCCTCCAGTCAATGACAATGCTAGTGATAGGCGTCCATTACAGGATAGGTTTTGCTGTCAGTTTTGCCACAGTAAATTTTTTGATTGACGAAAACCTGGAACTTAATGGAATTGATTGATGCCTGCATGACCGTGTACTGGATGTCTTACACTGCAACTATAAACTAGCATTTACCTACTTATCTATTATTGAGCACTATTGTTCAAAATAGGCGTCCATTAAACGGTCATGCAAGCGTCAATCAAAAGCATCAATCATGAATGATGTTTAAATGACGGAATTTTGTCGCCATACGTTATTCGTCATGCAAATGTCAGTCATCGCATTACACGGTAGGTTTTTCGTCAGTCAAAATATTTGACTGTCGCAAAATCGACAGCAAAACCTATCGTGTAATGGATGCCTAACTATTGCACTGCAGGACAAAGGCCTCTTCCGATACAAATAAAGATAAACACACATATTGTTGCTTAAGTTGTAACTGTTTGTCATAACATAGGACACCCATGGGACATACATCGTTTGTAGTACTTAATGATGGTGATGCATAATTTAACACTAAATACATTACGTGAGTCAGTGTTGTACAGAAAAGCTGTAACAAAACCGTGTGAATGAGTTGTATGATTAACAAGCTACTAAACAGTTTTGCTCTCCTGAACAGTTACATGGTGTTAGATCTTAATGAAAGTATGTTATTGAGTATCTCACCATTCCACCAAGCAGTGAATCAATTTCTCCAGTAGTAACTGGCTGCTTCCTGGTTGCTGTGTCAAGTTCGCTAGCTCCACTACCCACTTGACGGGCCTCAACATCCAATACTCGTTGAGCATTGCGGTAACGTTTGTTAAATACCTCATATGGTACCTACAATGTGTCACAGAAATTATTATTTTCATCAATATTCAACATCATCATCTTCAGCTCAACGGAACAACTGGTCCTGTGAAACCCCCAGTGAACGCCAGCATTCACTCTCTCATCGTCTTTCTATTGTGTTTCTAATTACGGTATTTGAAAGGTTAAATATAATAATTCCATTTTATAGGTTACTATGTTACATTATTAAATCATAAATTCTATTTCGCCTGTGTATGGCATGATGTCAAGTTTTTTTTTATACAATGAAATAGCATGTAACTTTGGTCCTCCTGCAGATATCTTCATTTCTGATTTGATTATGCAAGAAAACTCAAAGCATAGGTAGCTCTCTCCATTGCCATTTTGGGTGACTTTAAGCCTTCCATCCTTCTGTGCAGCACTAAGCTCCAAAAGACTAGAGTATCTGGGCCAACCATTTCCAAGACCAGAGGGCTACAGGCTCAACCCCGTCAAGGCCATACTGGGACTCATGAAGAAGGTGCACAGAGAGTTAGGGGTCGAGTAGACAGGAGGGGAATAGCACAAAAGATCCAGAAGGGTTGAAGTGCTCTGGCCTAGGGCCAGCCCCACAACAAGATAAGCCTTCCGAAGAGCCCCATTGTGAGCAAACATGTTTCAGAGCCATAGGTACGTCATCAAGTGTTGGTCATACTATGGTGGGCAGATCAGTGCCCACAGAATATAAAAACAAAAGTAAACAGCTGCCTCCTGATAGACTGGAAACTGACCACACCATAATCGTGAAAAAGATGGGCAGATATTATTTGTTAGAAGAATAATTGGCCCAGTATCCAAAATTCTCAGAAATCTCACAATATTATTATATTAGTTTATTAGGCTACATTGAAATTAGATGATGTGTTCATTGTTATTCTGATGACCTACTTTAAAAACTCCATAGAATACACAGCAATAAACTGATAAACACTTTGTTAACAATCTGTTCAATGTAGGTGATATCTATGCAATTACACTAGAATTTAAGCTGAACATTATCGTGAGACGATTTTAATGAATACTTGAAAAGTAATAAAACGTTTGATAACTAACTGCCTTCCTGTGAATATTGGCATAAAAAATATGAAAAGTAACATGGCTAACTTTACCTTCAATGTTGCGTGCTCCAAAGACTTTAATTCGTTCATCGTGTTAGATACTCGAATAGTTAAATAAACTCGTATTTTATTCGAAAATGCAGGATTACTCTCTCAGGGTAGTCACAAAAACGATTGGAGAGACCTTTGAAATGAAAACAAAACTCAGCTGATTGATCAATGGAGTACTAAGCGAAACATACGTAGCTAAACAAATCAACAAAAATTTTTGTTTAAGCCATAACTTCTATTAAATTAAATTGCAATCTGTAAGAAGTGATAATAGTATTATCTAATTATGACACAAATATCAATAATTTTAAAATGCAAGTACAAAATACCATTAATATTCAAAACCTATTTGTCATGAACACGTATTTTCGATACGATACACACAGATGCACAGACAGAATAAAATAAATTCAAGAATGCAGAAACATTGTTTTGTCTCTGTTTTTTTTTATACAAAAAGAGCGAGATAAAAATATGTGTCTGTAGGACTTTACAAGTACGTTCAGAAACCACTAAATTCATTTTATTTCTTCGAGGAAATATATGAGGAGATATAAAAGCGGACTGCTTTATGTTGTTTAAAACATTTGAAATTTTGAAATCTAAAAATTTTAGAACTAAAAGGTATATATATTAAAGTTTTTACTGATTAACAAAATATTGTAAAATTAATTATGCCATGATTTTTTATGTCATTGTAAGTAGTTTTTGAACAGATTTAGCCATAGAGAGAAAATTAAGTTTTTAACAAATTAGGAGCTTAGTTAATTTCCTTCATTTATATGTTGACTTCAATTAATTTTGTAAATTTAAAATCTTTTAGAAGTAACATATTATTTTTTTAATTTTTCATAAAATTTTCGATTGCACTTTCTAATGGTTTCTACCGAAATAATAATTATGAAATATAATAGATATTGAAATATTTTGCATTAAAAATACACAAGTAATTTTATAGCAACAAGAAAACAAGCAATGAGGTTTTATTTTATTTAATTTCTGCATGATTTATTAAACTTCAGTTTGTCGTACATAATAATTCCATAGAATTTACTACGTTGAACATAGACAATTATTTAGTCCATGCGTTTTCGGCGCGTCAGCGCGTCACTTTCATCATTACGCAAATCCGCCATTTTGTATGTAGCTGGCGGTGCTTCACGGTATACTTTCTCGGTTCAGTGATTATATCCACGAAAAACGGGAAAACTTTATTCAATTGACTTTGTAAACTGACTGTGAATATAACTAACAATTTTGTGAAGTAACATAGCTTCATCTTCTTGTGCATTCGTGATTTGTGTGTGCCCTATAATTGGAGCGCGTGGCTGGTGACTCTTTGTTGTTGGAATCAGCTTATTTACGGTGAGTTTCTTTATATTTACTAATAACAAAGTACTTTCAGTGAGTTACTAGTACCTCGAAGAAGTTTTAGTAAAGTAAAATGCGTTGTAAAAGAGTTATTAGCAAGAATGTGTTGGCGTCATTGATGCGGTTCTAGCGGCGCGGTGATTGCTTTGCTGTGGCGGTCGCTGGCGGCCGACGACATTATTCTCGCGGCGACGCCGACGCGTCACCTCTTGATCGCGTGAGAAAACGTGTTACTAGTGAATTGGTTTTTCTAGAAATCTCCACAGACTTATCCTAAATTCGGCAAAAATAGTTTGAACCGTAAGTTTCCGAGTTTTTGAAAAGTTACCAACATGTGCTCGTAACGGTTATGACCCTAATTCCGTAAAATTGTGGGAGGTGCGTTCCAATGAGTTTTCTGTCTTATCTGAAAACTGGCGTGTTGTAATTAAGGATTTATGATAACTACAGTACAAGCAGGTGAGAACAATAGTATTGTACCCATTATATAAAATAGAAATATTCTAAAACAAAAAAATCAATAATTATGTATCATAAAGTTTTTAGCCACCTGTTTCTTTGAAGGTGCGAAATGTATAAAAAAAACAATTTCCAACTGAGTATGTTTTACAAATATGTATAATTTTCGCTTCTCTGTAACTGATAGGAAAAAAGTTTGATATTGATGACCTGTTTAATAGATAAAGCTGAACCGTGATAAGCTATACACTTGCTTATGTGTTTTTTCATTTATGCAATTGGACTTAATTTTCCCATCATAAATATTTCTAATTATTTGTGAACTAAGACATTGGTGATATGTTTATATCTGTGAACAATTTTAGTTTATAAATTGATCTAATATGAACCTTAACTGAGTAATTTAACTAAAGAAATGTGGTTTTGATTTTGTAATTAGACATTTTTGTGAAACTAAGATTTTATCCCGAGTAATATGTCCTATAATTTATGGTTTTAATCCAATTAATAAACTGTTTCTTTGAAGTTACTCTAATTAACATAAAACTCACAAATAATTTGCATAACAATAAATTGTTTCTACATAATCCAAAATTTTAATTGTCTAATTAAATCATTTCAAGTTTTGTCATAATGATCAAAGAAAAGTTCCATAAATCTGAGGTGTGATATGCTTGAATGGAATATCAATCTTGCTAAGAGTATTGTGTTACTCAATTACTAGGTTGTGGAGGTCTGATAGGCAATTGCTTCATGTAAAATACAGGTATCTACCAGTATCAGACTGGCCTGTTGGTCTAGTGGTTAGTGACCCTGACTGCTATGACGGAGGTTGTGGGTTCGATTCCCACCCAGGACAAATGTTTGTGTGATGAGCACGATCATTTGTTATGTGTCTGGGTGTAACTTATCTAAGATAAGTATGTATTTAGAAATATATAAGTATGTTTATCAGTTGTCTAGTACTCATACCACAAGCTCTGCTTAGCTTGGGACTAGACAACGTTGTGTGATAGTTGTGGAAAAAAAAAAAAAAACTACTACTAGTAAAAAGGCTAGACAGACAAGACAGGACTAATGTATGAACTGAATACAGGCAGTAAGTCAACTATTAGTTAACCATTAATAGAATTGGTGTGGAACCCTTAGTAATTTGAGTATTTTCTGCTGCCTACTCAAATGTCCTTTTTTGTAGTATTGTTAGTTAAGTTGTTGAGCTACTTAGTAGTCCTAAGTTGAGCTATGGGAATACTGACTAATGCTTCCAATGTCTGGACTGGTCCACTTAAATCTGTGTGTTTCTTTTCTCAAAAGTACATATCTACATATCCTAATCTGTAGGGTTCTCTTATGATTTGACCACTACATATTAGCTGTATGGACTTTAACCATTATATAGGTATTTGCTGTATGACTTTGACCCCCAAGTTTGTTTCGGTGTTTCTTGTCAGGCTAATCAGCTATGAAACAATGGCCTCATATAATTTTAATTAACAAAAAAAATTGATGTGTAAAAGTGTTCTTTAAAAAACCTATCTGCAAAATAAATATATCTTTAATCATTTATTATTAATTAGAAATTACTGCTTACCCTATAATTCTCTATGAACTTTGCTATCTGAAACATTTTCGATGTATTTAATTTGAAACTTTCTACCTTTCATTATTTTGCTTTTCCAATTGTTTGCTTCTTGTTTGAATTATTTACAAGTTATATTAATTTGTTTGTTAAACTTTTTCATAAAAGTATGCAAAAACCGTTTCGTATCGTGTTTTGTAAGCTCTCGTTTTGATCATTTTGATGAAAAAGTTTTTTCGCTATTTCGTTTTCTGCTAGAAAGTTTTATTGCTGTTTACAATAATTAATGTTTGGTTGTCAGGGCCGGGTGACGTAAACGCGTTCATCGTAGATCTTTAAAACTTATCTTCGTGTTATAGCAAAACTTTAACAAAAAACATATTGAATGTGCTGCCTGCATGTTATAAAAATTCACAAAAAGATGACATGATTTTTATTCCCACAGTATCTTTCAAATTCTCAGCAATGATTGCAGTCTCGAATTTCCTCAGCAAATCACGGCTTACGCGTCATATTCGTTATTACGTCGAACGTTTATGCAATCCAAAATAACCCTATCGCTCCCAGCGACGAATTCCGAAAATTACACATCTATATTCAACACGACCATTCTTATGTATACCTAAATGAATAATGTGCGCCGTCTAGAACGTTGGCTCTTGTTTCCCATACATATTCACGCAAATAACGCTCTTAGCAACGAATTCTTCATGTATTACAAAACACGCAATACCAAATAAAACTAAGTTTCTTAAACCCTCCTACGAATACATCATCCTTTGGTAAACATAGGCTTTTTTATAAACTGTTTAGACAACGAAAATCGTGCAAAAGAATGACACGCAAATTAAGACTTCGAAATTCTCAAGTCGTGTGTTGTGCGGTTCTTGAACCACATGTGAGCATAATATCGTTTGTTCGAAACGACGCGTCTAGCTGCTTAGATGTCGCATAGCAACATACATATAGTTATACATATGTACTGCGGCGTAAACAAAGAGGACGTGTAGTGTAGCGCATCGGTTCGCCTCGACCTATCTTTACACGCTATGTCAAGAAGTAACTAGGTATAGTCTAGTCTAGTCTATAGATCTAACTAGGTAGTGTAGATAACGATATAGCAGCTCCGCTTGGCTTGCCTTCGACTCTAGGGCTGTCGATTATCAATATTATTTCTCTTGAAATATTTGATCATGAAATACTCTCAGAAAGCGAATTAGACTGAAAACTGCATCATAAAAATTCCTTAATTACTCGTAACATGCTATTTGAGATAACACCTTAATGACGCCTACAATCTATTTAGTTGTAACGCTCGCATCACACGCTCTATCGCGCGTGCCCGTCCTACCGTTATACTAGACTTTTCCCACTCATTTTTCAACGTCCGTATATTATAAATCGTTTATATGACATCCATGGAGCTCGCTTAGATACTTCTCGGTAAATAGACGGACGGAGAGACCACATCCGTTAATGGCGGTGTGATTGTGCACGTGTGTGAACGGCTGACACACACACACGCCATCTCGACCGGCCAGGCGGGTTGTCGATCGGCAATCGATTGCGCGTTCCTTTTAAATACGCGCCTACAATCATTGCCACGATTTTATTTAGCTTTGTTTTCTCGCTCGAGGCCGTGGAAAGGTGTCTTCGCGGTAACATCGTGTATTTTTTCTCTCCTTCAATATTCGTCTTTATATATTTGCTGTGTAACTTATATGGTTTTGATTATGTTGAGACATTTTTATCTCAGGTAATTTATTTAATTGGTGCTCGTGGTTAAACAATAGCAGAGGTCAATGCACAAGATTAAGCTATGCTTGCCAAGTTCAGTTTGTGGATGGGTGACCATTTTAACGTACCGAGATTCCTCCATGACACTGAAAGCATATTCAGCCGTTGGTCCTGGCTGTCATTTATATATCTTTGACAGTCGTTATGGATAGTCAGAAACCAGATTTAGAAGTCAGGAAGTCTAGTATGAAGCTGTAACAGTTTGACTAGAAGCCGACCCTAATATAATTGAGAAAAGGTTTTTTGTGATCATAATATTTTTTTTTATTAAAATTTTAAACCGCTCGCTTTAGTCATCTTCGAGTAATAATGCACACGGCTTAGTTAAAACTTGCTAAGATTTACTGATTAACTGGTTTAAAATGGCTACCAAATTGTAAAACAACAAGAATTGTACTTGTACTGTATGCAAATTAAAGTCTACACAATGGACCTTACCTAATACATAATATAACATTTAGTTTTGCCACTTTTTTATCGGATACGAGTAAATATACCTAAGTTTTTCTTAATTATGCTTCGTATATTTAAGTCTGTCTTTAATATGTTAATCAGTATCAATCATATATGGTAATGTTGTGAAAACATTTATTTATACATAGGTATTATTCTTAGACACGTGTAAGGAATATATTTATAAATATGATTGCATTATTTTTGTAGAGTATCTTTCTTCGTTAACTTTTCTATTACATCAGACTGTTCATGCCTTCTCCTAAACGTGAACCTACCACTACCCAGGGATAGATAAATCAATTTAATTTCCCTAAAAATTCGAGCGGGTCCCCAAACTGCCATATTTTTACGCACTGCGCTATACCCTCGGATCAAATAATTCGTTGAGGAATTTCTATGAATCTTTATCTTCAACTAAAACCACACAATGCAGTTTTACTAACCTAAATCATAAGCAGATTCGAATTTAAATAACCAATTACTCTGAACTGTCGTCCACTGTTGGACATAGGCCTCTCCCAAGTGTCGTCAAAACGGCCAGGCTTATGCGTGGCTAACTTAAGCGCTCGCAGAACAGATGGTCGATTGAGCCGAAAAGTTCTGGAGTGTCGACCGCGTACTGGAAGAGGCAGCGTTGATAGGCCTCCCGCATGATAGACCGATTACCTGGCGAGCGTCGAGGGAATCCGATACATGAGAAACAAACCTAGTATTATAACAGGAAAGAAAAATAATTAAGAAAAAAAAACATTGCAGGTGCTTTTCTTGTACTTACTGAAATATTTAAACAAGTCGCCGCTTAGTTGCCATTTCAAAGACTTTCTCTCCGTCAAAAAACTGTCTAAATGTAATGGAACCTTTGTTATATTGAGCAGTAGACAGCCACAACTTTAATTGATTGTTTGATATCGTAAATTGAAACGGCCTAACCTGTTATTTTATGTGTATAACAAAATAGACATAACGGTACTAGCAACATTATCGAGCCATTTAAAAAATGTGTAACCATTTTATACCAAACGCGATTGACTTGTCGCCTAAGTAATTTATGCGCATAATTATATACTTGAAGCTTGCAGTTTTTTTCTCAACAACTGTAGACTTAGGTTTCCTGTAGAAATGACAACTGGGTTTTTCCAAACGCGACACGTTCATGCTTAGGTATCTACTTTTTGTAGAATTACGCGTGACTATCGTGAAATGAAGTCAAATTATAGCTGAAGAAATAATTTACAGAGTTCTCTACTTTGGCGATCATCCTTGCGTCGTTTATTCTCAATACTGAGGGTCGTGACCTCGACGGATAACATTTTTGTAGACAAAATTTCGTCATTTGTGAATAGCGTCGCAGACTGATCTCCAGTTTAGCATGGATCGGAATGTATCAGTACTCCTGCCTCTAGGTCTTTTCCCATGTACTTTTCCTGTCAGCAATAGCTTTTAGGTTATCACCTTCCTTTCTGGCAATGTGACCAAAGAATTCAAAGACTCTTCTTTGGTAATTTTGGCATGCGGTGGTGAGCCTCATGTCTTAAGTTCGATCCGTTGAGCTCCCTCCACTACTTCGGGCGATAATCAATGTCAAATTGTGGGCGAAACATTAGCTGTTTTTAACAGAGGCTGAAATTGAATGCAATCTTTTTGTTCTCACATTGATTTTTGTTTCTTATTTCTTTGTTTTCACTCGATCGAATATAGGTCTTTCCGGCCATCCTATATGGGTCATCTGGCCACTGGCCTTTCAGCACAGTTTCGGTATTTCTTTGGTAGATATAAGTCTTTATCTATCATTTTACGAGACATATAGGAGTAGGTCACGGTGCTTATAATCCAACAATGCGTCACTACTTATGCAAGATTAGGAATGCAGCAGAATCGCGGTTTGAAAATCACAATTACAAGTAAATAAGGTCTTGTTACTAACCTGCACTTGCAGTTTTATTGCTGAATGCGTGTAATGCTACTGAGATCTGCAAGTATGAATCGTTTATACAATCGGGTTGCGTTATTTGAACCTAACAAGTACCTTTATCTGTTTCTGAAAGTCAGACCTTTTTTTTCTCTTTTAGGCAATGATAACGTTTTAGTTCATTAAACACTGAGCGACCGCCGGCGCTCGCTCGGTCATTGTTTTTTTATTGTGTCTCTAATTACGCTACTCAATAGGTTAAAAACAATTTCGTTTAAGTATTTTTATTTTAATCAGTTGAAAAAAATAAAAAAAAACAAATTGATATCTTCCGTTCTTTATTATCATTACGCAATATTCTTCCTCAATATTTTTGTTTACAAATAAAATAAAACAGATAATACTCAATAAACAATTCGATGGCTCTTCAGATTTTCCAATTACTTTTATTGGATTATCGTCCTCTTTAGTAACTTTAGCCAATAGCTATTAGTAATTTTCCTTATGAGAGAATATTAAACACGTGATAGTGCTTGAATAATAAGCGTTTGTGTTAGGCATTATTGCAGATAATGCAAGCCGACTCATAGCATGTGGCGGTTACGTAATCAATAGACATGAATAAATAAAACTAGTTTGAGATTATTGAATTAATTTAAAACATTGTTAATTTGTATTATGTATCTAAGTATATATTTATTATTTTAGTTCTAATCTAGTTAATCATTTTGTTGCACCTACAATGTTATATTTCTGCACCACCCTAAGGTCGACTGGTAGAAAATGCCTAAGGCATTAAGTCCACCTTTGTACAGTGTTTCTTACTAGTGCATAAAGTTTTAACAAATAAATAAAAATCTCGTGTCACTGTCATTGTTATCGAACCCCTCTGAAATAGCTTGATCGTTTTTTTTTTTTGTGTTTTCATAGGTCTGAAAATAGGTCTTAGACTATTTTTAACCCTTCTACCCCCACCCTCTATTTGTTCTATGTCGAGTCAGCTAGTTAAATTTTGGTGATTTGCTATAATTTCATCAAAGTTCAGCTTAAAAATAGTTTGGACCATAACGCACTAGAAGAACTCAAGGCTGCAAGGTTGAGTTTTTTCTATAAATATTGATTGATTTTCATTTAATAAAATGGCAAAAATATCTAGTTTCATAATTATTGATGCATACTGCTCCCTCGTATTAAGTAGAATGGTAAGCAATCAAAATAGACCTTATAATCTGAAAAATGTTTTAGGCCTGAGGATACTTTTATCCCGGGAATACGTTTCTTTCTGATAATTTTCTACTTTCACACAAGCGAAACCGCTAACAAAAGCCAGTTACAAATGAGGCGGAGATAAAACAAATCTTTAATCGGAGCTCAATAATCTTGGCAGTATATATCTAGATATATAAAAAGAGAAACTGACTGGCATATCAACGCACTGGCGAAACGATTGGGTCTAGGAACGTGGAATTTTGTACAAGGCTTCCCTTTATGCTGTAAGCGAGCTCTAACGGCCTTTTCACGACTTCGGTCTTAAAGGCGAGCGGCGCGGCAAGCGGTGCGGCATCTCGTGGCGTGCTTTAATCATATTCATACTACCACCAGGCGTACGGTAATGCGCCACCGGTATATGGTATACATCCCGCCCATACGCACGAAACGTTTTGGGAACACATTCATTGTGCGTACAGCTAAGGAGTGGAATTCCTTGCCGGAATCTGTGTTTCCTGATGGCTACAACCCGGGAATTTTTAAGTCGAGAGTGAATATGTTACTTCTTAGTAAGCGCGTTCGCGTTCGTCGCTTTCCATCAGGTGAGATAGCGGTCAAGCGCAAACCTATCAAGAATAAAAATAATACTATTGTTCTTTCTGCTCGCCGCCCCTTGCTTAGCTTCCGCTCACAGCGGCAAGGTCATGAACGGGCCGTAAGAAAGGGTTTTCCAAAATTCACCTTCTAAAGGGCTGAAACGGGGGTCCTAAGTTTGAATAGAGAAACTTACTTTCACGCGGGCGTAGCCACTGGCAGAAGCTAGTTTATTTATTTATTTAATTTTTTTTTTTTAATTCGCTATAAACCAGTGCTTGACTGCGATCCCACCTGATGGTAAGCAGTGATGCAATCATTGATGGTGAGGCGCACTAGTTTATTAAGAGCCTATTCACTCTAGCCTTGAAGGCACCTAAATTATAGTTGGACGGGAAGACAGCAGCAGGCAAATTGTTCCAGTCCCTCGATGTACGCGGTATAAACGACGAAGCAAATCGCTTAGTTCGGACCGTTGGTGTTTCAACAACGTAAGGGTGGATACTCGCCGTACGTCGGGTTGTCCGATGGTAGAAAGGAGATGGCGGAATCAGGTCATGCAATTCCCGCGCACACTCTCCAAAATGCAACCTGTATACTTAAGTAAAAGAAGAAACGCGACGCACAGCCGAAACTACTAGGTCTAGGAGCGAGGAGAAAGGCACAAGGCTTCCCTTTATGATATATTGAAACGGGGCTCCAAAGTTTGTATGGAGATACTTACCTACTTTCAAGCGGGCGAAGCCACTCTTAATAGCTTGTTATATTTATAAGATAGTAGATAGTATAGTGATACCACACACGACGGAATATTTTTATATGCATTCACATTGTCCTATTAATTTGTTATCTGCCTTGAACTAGAAACTAGGAGATTTCCATGACATGATCACGCTACGCTTACATTATCTACTCTGCTCGTCAGTCAATTACGCTTATTATAATAATACTAAAGCGTTAACGACTATAAGATAGTGCTATTAAACGAATACTTTTTTATTTTATTAGGGAAAACAATTGTACAATTTGTCTTACATCTAAATACATCTTATTTATTTATTTATTATGTACTTTATCTTAAAATAATTTCATGTACAACTCACTTCGGTTCCACATATTACATTAGAAGAAGATTACATAGAGTGAACTGTGAACGTGCTTAGGACTAATTTTATTACGAGTAATTATTTAAGTCTGAAAATAGCACTAACATTTTAACAATGGTTTTCTTAAATTCATTGTGACTTAGGCAAATATGTAAAGTGATTATTATATATTTTCACTAATTTATGAAGGGGCAACCGCTCACCCGTATTTGTACGACTGATAGTCGTAGCAAGTCAGGTAAGCGCGCACCTCTCGTCTTATGACAGTTGTGGGCTCGACATACGATATATTGTTGACTAGTTCAGAGCAGTCGAACCTATTGTATACCATTCCATAAAGCATCATAACTTGAAGTAACTGTCGCCTTGATTATAGGGACAATAATTTGAATTTTTGCAAGGAATCTTCGTACGAAAGACGTTCTAGATGACAGTTAAATTGTATCGCATGGAGAAACTTGCGCTGAACACTCTTTCTTTTGCATGGTTATATTTTGCGTAATGAGGGTCCCATAACATGCAAGCGTATTCTACTTGTGGCCGTGTCAAATTATGAAATAGGTATAGATAAGTAGCCGGTATAATACGTGTTATTATTCAACGATTGGGGAGAGTAGCAACCCGAGATTAAAATTGATGGCATTGTAATAATAATAATCCTTTATTACCAGACAACTAAGGCCCATAGACAAAATACAAAAAATCTTACAAAATAATAAATTAATACACAAATTATAAACTATTTGCACACGAAGTGCAAAGTTGTGAAGTGATTATGCTCGCTTCGTGTACTTTTTGGTGCATAAAGCATTTAATAAATAAATAAATAACGGTATTATAAATAAGGCTAAAATCACATTCAATGAAACCTAAGCAGTATACACCCCAAAAAGTTTGCAAGTAGCACTAATAAACCAACTACTCGTAAGATAAATTAAAACATTCGTTCAGTAGCATTGTCAAAAACTGTATAATTTAACTTACGTACAGTTCTATTGTACAACGGGTCGTTAATTCCACCTCCCCCATCCCGAGGGGAGGCGGGGGTGTGGAGGACCCCCATTCGTTGACCGACCTATTAAAATTGTAATTACCGACCGGCTTTGTGTGTTATTGCCGAAAAGACGTCATTTATATTGATTCCACGAAACGAAGGTATGCGGTAACGGTTATAATATTAATGAAGCAATCGATTTTATTGGGATAATAGTTCGAAATTCATTGTTGGGCAGAGAATATTTTCGATTAAATACAGGCGACTGCACATAACACTATATCCGTTTTGAATGTTACTTTAATATGCAGTATTTATGGGCCTTTCGGAATAAATGAATCTTTTTCCAAAAAAATATAACTAACTCAATTCCTCATGGAATCTATCATTAGAACCAGGTTTTGATAAAAATTTACCAATCTAGAAGTATGTCTTATATAGTAAAAATAAGAATTTTCCAAATCGTTTAATAAATAACGAAATACTGAAAAAAAAAAAACGTAAAAACAATCAACCTAATTGAGAACCTCCTGGACTCAATAACTGTAACTACAGCATCAACGCAGCGTTGGAAGGCCTTCCACAAGGTAGACCGATGACCTGGTGAGAGTCGCGGGAATCCGATGGATGTGAGACGCACAGGACCGGTCATTATGGCGATATTTAGGGGAGGCCTATGTCCAACAGTCAGTGGACGGCTTTCGGCTGAAATGATGAACTGTAACTACAATTAAGACGCTACATAGAAATTATATTCAAAATCAAGTATTGAGAGTTCTCCGCACGATTAAAGCGTATACAACAACCCGAAATCAACCATCGAGCAGTTGCCAGATATAACACCCTACTGGTCAGAGCATCTTCCCTTTTCAACGGAGAAATGTTCGGCATACCTCTAAATAACCACTTCAAAATCGTGTTGCGTAGTTTGTAAGATTATCGCGACCCCCCCTCATAAACGAGACTAGAAAAGCTAATGTGTAAGTAAGTAAATACCAAACTTACTGACTAGAAGTTTTCGAAAGCCAATCAATTAGCACTAGACAGTCTTTATTCCAATGGCCATTTTTATTTTTTATCTCTTTTTGCAGCTTTACAAAAAGCGTTCCAGATCCAGCGATGTGCCAAATGGACAAAACGTATGCCTGAAGTAGTTTTGGCTTATCTTCAAAAACTTAGCAAATAAGAACTTCATTCATACTCGAAAACTTTACAAAAGGACTCGAACAGATAAAAAAAGTTTTAACGTACACAGGAAACTGCTATAGCTTTTCAAAGTTCAAGTAATATCTAGGGGAGATAACTATAAGGGGGTATTGTCCTTACAGAATATAGCTCAGAATGACATTCAAGCGGAGGCTTAAGGTACAAGTTGGTAGCCGACTGCACGCAGCAGCAGCAGACGACATGTCGTCGCTTCAGGTCGTCACGACACATTGTTGCGTCATGTCGCTGCAGTCATGATTTCGAACCCTACTGCAGACGGCAACAGCAGATAGCATCCAGTTGGTTCCGATTCTTCTGTGAAACAAGATGTCTAACGTGTTTGAGAATAATCGACGTGTCGTTGCTCCAGCGTCAGCGGCACTACTGATCTGCGGTCGGACGACACTGCCGTCTGCCGCTCGACGACGTGTCGCTAGCTTCATGTCGCTAACTACGGAGGGAATTTCATAGAAGTACGTAGAAACCAGTAGTGTCGCTGCGACACGTCGTCTGCTGCTGCTGCGTGCAGTCGGTTACCAACTTGTACCTTTATGCTGTAGCTTGATCATGAACGAAAAGGACGTCCTGAGGTTAATGCCAGGCCATGACAGGTTTCATTGAATCCTGTCTTTATCCCTCCGTAACCTTTACAAGAAAAAAAGTGGTTAGGTAACACATCTTTTTGACAGGTAAGGCCTACTGTGGACGGACGTCTAACGTCGTACCGTCGTATCGTTGTCGTCGACAGAGTTTCATAGTTTTGTGTGTAAGCTTCACGCCAAACGTATAATGACGAATATGCGTTTATGAAGCTACGCGTCCGTTGGACAGTAGAGCTAATATTACCAAAATGCGTATAACTACTTCCACTTCTTACAACGCTTTGCCCGCGTGAATTTCAAAAATTATCCCAAGGAAACATACTCCCGAAATAAATAGTATCCTAATAGCTATTTTAAGACATCGTTCAGTCGTTTTTGCGTAAAGGAGAAACGAACATACACACATACATACAAACATTCGCTTTTATAATATTAAGTGTGATATTCACTTAATATCTGAGTACAGTACAGTTAATTTCGCATACAAACTCGACAAAGCGTTGTCGAACAATAGTTAATGTGATTTTGACACAAAGGGAGCTCGTCCGAGGGACGCTTCCCTCCGTCTCCCCGGTACATCCCAAGATTTGAGATATGACCTTGTCGTGTCCCCTCCAATACTAACTCGGTTATCAAGGCCTCTTCTCTTTATTCTTTGTGGCATCACTTTGATGTTATTGCGAGTACACGAGAGCACCAAATTGGACCAAATATGATATCACAAAATTTTAACTCAGTTTGATTACGTTCTCGAGCAAAAATGTTTTTATTTGTGGAAGTTGAAGTCGGCTTGAGTGTTCGAGAAAATTGAAGCGCTGTCATTTATTTCGTTGTCGGGTTTCCATCTTTGGGGGTTTTGTATGACGAAGGTTTGATGTGTTCTACGATATATCGACTACGTTTCAATGTATTACGGTCTATGTTATATTGGATAAACATTGAGTTTAAAGCCCTTAATATTACATGTTAATGTTCCTTTAGCTACTGAAATACATGCGTAGAAATTATAATTAAGAATTACATGCGCATTAATTTCATATTCCTAAGATCTGACAACAAACTAATTCATATCAAGTCATGAATAAATAAACTTAGACACTCCGTGATCGATTTCATCATCTCTAAAATATAAGTTTCTTTACAAATGACGTCCACGAAAGTGAAAAAATTAGTCTTTACGAACAGAATATTTATATTAGTTGCTCACTAAAATATAGTATAGAAATGTATTTACAGCGCGTTCTATTCGCCGCTTCGCTGGTCGTGGGCGCGAGTAGTGGATTTAAACACATCTAAAAATATATTGTTGCGTGAATCTACGTACGAATAGGTTTTTGCACGACACCAGTATTACTTGTTTTGGTAAAAAACGGTAACTAGAGCTGATGAAAACATCTTAGTCATCATCAAATACGCAACATTTGATAAAACAAAATGAACGTCTGTTATACGTTCAGAATCAGTGTAAGGTGGATTATTTCGAGTTTATTATGATTGATTACATCTTTACTAAGTGCGTATCGTCTTACGAGAACATCAGTGATTGCTATTTGCGTAACTGACCTTGCCAATATGCTCAAAAATGCGAGAATGAAGAGAATTTGCTTGTCAGTCGACTAGCAGGGCAACTGACAAGCAAATTAGCGTCTTGAACGATTGGCTCTTACAAGAGCTATCAAATTCTGACGCATTACGTCTGCACCAAAAAAGTAGACGTGGGAGTTGAGCAGTCTACACGAACAATATGATATGTGTTCCCAACGCGATATAAACATTGAGTATTATCCATTTGGACGCGATCATACCGTGTTTATTGCAACTGAACGCGCGCCCATAATGCTGGATTTATAGCTCAATTTACTGTTCCCATACCGCACAGTTTTATGTTCAATGTAGTGTGCTTTTCTTTATCAATTCCTATTGTAACTCTCGTAACGAAACGGGCTTAACGAATATCCACAAATTCCAATTTAAAAACGTACATATGCGTATGAAAAGCTTAAATTCGTTGCTAACACGTAAAGCCATTATGTAATCGACAAATAAAAACGTTACACGTGTGATACTGAAGGTTAAGTACAGTACTTTATATTGTAACGATATTGCGAATTTTATACATAGATATCTGTTTCTATACATTCACGTCTGGGCAAATATTTAACAGGGATGACGCCGACTCTTATTAAGGCAGAATTTAATTTACCATTGTTCGAAATAATACGAATTGAATTTTTTTACTCTCAAAGTTAACATTAACACTATAAGTTTAGAAGTAAACGTTTAATTACAAGAAAGCCATTAAAAATAAGAATTGAACGTCAAAGCCGACCGCACTTAATTCTTACCCCATCCGTTCGCCACTTTTCTCACAGTTGGATACAACCATTTTCAGCTTGGTTTTATACGTGTTTTATCGTACACTTTACGTAATTAAACACACGGTTTACACCGCATGGTGATCATTAAAATGTATTTAATGGCGTCTTGTGTAAGCTGTTTTCGCAAAGCACATTCCCCGGGTTTTTTTTTCGCAGTGCCCGGTTATTCGGCCGGTTAATGAAAGCCGACGAGATGGGATGGCTAATTGGATTCCGTTTTGTATCGGAAGCCAGCGGCGCGGCTGCGTTTCCGTTCCGAGCGGTGTTATTCACCTTTCGTGTTCTTTGTCATGGTAATTTTTTAGAAACAAAATGACACGCTTTAACGGCAATCGAATAGATGGACTTCGCCGTAGTTTTACCATTTACCATTTTATTCCTCTATCAAGTTTTATTTTGACAGGCAAACCTACCTCCGGCTTTCTTTTAAAAATCCGTTTTTATTATACTTTATGAAACAATTCTCGGATAGATACGTACGGACGGAACCTCAGAAAACTTTCCCGTTAATACCGAGAGCATTCCTCGGAGTCTGCCTAACTTTTATTAAAACAATAAAATAACTTTCCCCAGCTACTCGTCTATAATTTATTCTCAAGCGCGTCTCACCTTTATCTTTGCCGGTATCGCCATTACCGATGCTTTATCGACAAAAAAAACGGATATTTACAGCGAAAAACATGCCACTAGAATCGTGCGACGTCGAATTTGATCTAAGGCTTGCTGCTGAGTCATACAAGTGGCGACTGTCGGGGGTAGGGCGGTGTTTGGGAGGGGGGGAGGAAACCGCTCAGCTCAGCCACCTATTGTAGTATTGTGGAGGCACGTTGTTTTTGCGGAGAGTGGTGTGTCAGCGACAGGACGTAAGCCGACGTGGCCGTGGCGAACTAGGCTTGAACGAGAACGCGACTCGTTTCAAAAGGTCTAGCTAGGCAATTTATGCGCTCGCTTTGTTGATGACATTCTGCAAGTGAACGATGTTCGCTTTTGTCTAACTAAACTATAAGGTTTCAAAACAACCCCAACTTCCAAGACATAACGCTACACAGAAAACAACACGAGCGAAGCTAACGAAATAGATTTCATAATTAATAAGACTCCGTTTACAAAGACTATCTTTTGAGAGCTCTCGTCCTCTCAAAAGGAAAAAGGAAGGAAAAATGTTGGAACACTTCTTACAACGAGCGTGAAGTTGTTTTTATAGACTCAAGATTCGTTCAATGCGATGTAGAAATGGAAAAAGTAGACGTTAGTTAATTACACAACGGCGGGCGTAAATTTTATTAGTAGTAAGGTGGGGAAAAGTCGTTTTGAAAGATGCAAGTGTGTCATGAGTCAGTTGGGAAGTTTTCTCGCGACGAACTGTAAATGGCAATTACTTAGTCCGCAAGTTGCCACGACTCGGCTGGGAGCTGTTGCCGCCTGTTTGGACAATTTTATTTCCATCGTTCTCGCTAACATTTGTTTCTTTTATATTTTTCAGTTTGTTTGGCCCAAATTACATTTTGTTTTATTTTGTTCGCACTTTCCTTTTTGGTCGCTACTTTGTGCTTATCGACGTCTTCCATTTCTTAGCTTCAGTTTGCGTTTCTTTTAATGAATAATCCGAGCAAAGATGTATTCTCAGAACCTTATGCATAACTTCGTTTAAAATACACATTTCACCAAATAATTGTTCTATTTATGTTGGTTGTTACCTCCAAAATCTTCTCTAAGTTTATTTATAACATTTGAACATCAAATATTTAGATAAGTCTTCAATAAATACATATTTCGCCAATTTACTAATGGCCATTATTTGCAATTCTAACTGCCTATTCGCAACGGGGAACCATTTGTGATTGTAACATTAAATTAGTCAGCAACATAATTTGTGTATTTAATTAGTTAGCACAGAGTGCCGCAATTGTGTTTATATTACTAGCCACAGTTTCACAGAATGCAGATAAAATTACAAGACCAGTATGTACTGGCAATTGATGTCACCGGGTTATCACTGTTCAAATGGTATTGCTGAGAGAAAAATAAACTTTGAAGCCGATGTTGATAACGTACGCAGCTATAAAACTTATCATTATAATAGGTACGTACTCTGATGTACACACATTGTAAAGAGTTAATTAGCTTTAAAATCCATGCTTTAATGGCATAATTTTCTTACGTAAACGCGAGAGTTTTTACACAGTGATATGAATATATAAATCATTTTTATTACGTTGTGAATAAATTGAACTTGATTAGAGTTAAATGTCACAATTCTGACTATTCTCACGCCTTCATTCTTGAGTATTTATAACATTGTATTTGTCAGATGACAATTAAATTTATTATGTACATTTAGGCCGGATGCAGAGAGCCAATTTATGTCGGTGACTGATTTTATAGATATTTAAGGCTTTATCTAACATATAAAAATATCTTACTCCGAAACGGCTTTACCAATTTTTATGATTTTTTTTTGCGTATATTTAGGTAGGTCTGACAATAGGTCGTAGACTATTTTTCACTCTCCTACCCCCACTCACACCCATATTTTTTCTTTGTAAATTTGTATGGCAGAACAACGTTTACCAAGTCTATAAATCCGTACTATAAATTCATCTTAAATGTGCCACTTTATAGTTGCATCAAGAACGCCAAAGTTTTCTATCTCTCCTGTAGGCTATAAGTCAGCCATCAATCACTCTAATAACTCACTCTCAAATGCCTGTCTAGCCAAGATCATCCGACGTATGCAATTGGCGACATTGACGTAGCAATTTAAATTTCGTGTCCATAAACAAGATTCTCTTTATTTTCGTATACAAAATGACGGCCTCTTTGATTAAACTGTTATCATAACCACTTTATCGGGCAATTAAAATATGTATCAGACATTATAATGTCCGTTAGTAATAATATTAAACGAATGCGACGTACTCACGATTTTAACTCCGATAAACTAACTTTAATGTCAGATTGCTCGATCACTAAATATTATTTATGGATCGCAGGACATCGTGACTGCCTTGTAGAACTAGTTTCTTCCGACGATTCAAGATAATTAAGAAGACTACAGAAACTAATCGCTCTTTTAAAATGCGCAAAAGTATATGATCCACTGCCGTAGACAGAATCAGACATTAGTAGTAGTTTCGGCTGTGCGTTGATATGTCAGTCAGTCATATATTATATTTTAAATATTATATAAATCGTTAAAATGCTTCATATTTCGCAAGCATTGTCTATGCGCATCTCTTTTGTTTGCAGTCCGAGTGTGAACGCGCTGTAGGTCCTGTAGTCCTCTTAATATTCTATAGTCGATGTCACGTGTATTTATGGCCCAGATAAATAAATCGTGTCTATCTTATTCTGCTTACGTGTTCGAGGGGCCATCGCTTCCCCATCGTTGGCTGACGTAAACTAAACGACACCGATCCTCTATCGGAGATTGTTTTCCAAATGGGTCCCTCCTCGTTGTTCAGCGAAAATCACAGTTTTAGGTCTTTAGAATTCATTAGGGTATTCCTTTCTTCGAATATAGTTCTTGTTTTAATTGGGTCTTACGTAAAATCGTAATAAATTTGTTCAGTATAAATAAAATAAATTGAGTAGCAACAGGAAACGGGCGATGTTGTCACAAATAACACGTTCAATTTCCGGGTGACCTTAGGCGTGGTTTTGTAGGCAAATGGCGATTTCTCACGTTCGATCCTAATCTTTTGTTCCAAACGTAGCTAAATATACTTCTTGAAACACATTTCTGAATACTCCGAACTAAGAATATAATTAACTGGCTGATGCTCGAGACTTCGTCTGCGTCAAACTCGCAAAACAACACTATACCAATTCGTCACAATTTTAAGGAGTTTTTTTTTTGCACCGAACCTATACTCTTTTCTAAAATTAAAGCAGTAAGTACTTAGTAAACACACATCATCTAACTTTCAGTGAAAGACCCGTCAAAATCGTTCCAGCTGTTTCGGAGATTAGCCGGAACAAACAGACGGATATTTAAAAAAAATGTAAATCTAGATCATATTCAAAATCAATTAAGTTTAAAAGTTAAACGCAATGTTAAAAATACCTTCTGCGACCAATTTCTTAATCGACAGTAATCATTTTATTGGACAGACTATCATAAAATTGACACTAATTTCTTCTTCCAGTTCTTGTCGACAGAAATACGTAGCTAATATTGGAAAATTAAAACGTCTGAACGGCGATAAAACAGAGTTGCGACGTCATCGGAAATCTTGCTAAGATGGCGTTTCTTTTATGTGGAAGATCGTGGCTCGGCGCGACAGTAAAAAGTAGCTGACTTAACCGATCTGGTTTAGTGTAGTCAGCAAAAAAGTCGCCTGTGTATACATCGACTATGTGCCACGTTGGTAATTAATGATTCCGTTTTAGAATGATACTCTTATGTTAATCGAGCTAAACGTACATGTGACGGCCATTTATCATTTGAATTCTTACATACGTAAAGTATTGTAGTATTGTAGATATTTCGTCTAAAAGTTCGTATATGTTTGAATTATTTTGTAAACGCAATGAGATACATTATCTATTTTTTTTTATAAATGGAAACTCTTTCCTAAGATACAAACAGGTTTTCTGTTTAGTTTAGGAAAGGAAGTCCTATGACCCATTTTAAATTGATTGTACTGGTTTTTCTAGTGTATTTTAGTTTCCTTATTGTGAGTGTAACGGTGTACAATAAAGTATATAATAAATAAGTCTACTCCTTATGGTATGTACGAACTATTCATTGAATGAATTATTTTTAGGGTTCCGTAGCTCTAAAGGAAAAAACGGAACCCTTATAGGAACACTTTGTTCTCCGTCCGTGTGTCTGTCTGTCAAGACCCTTTATCTCCGAAACGCGTGGAGGTATCAAGTTGAAATTAAAACCATATACTCAGGTCTGCGGTCCCTTGAAGCTGTAAAAAAATAAAACTTCTAAGTAAACGATGAAAAAGATATGGCCGTTTATGTTGCAAAAATCGTACGGTACATTTCGACACTCACTTAAGAATAAAAAAAATTCATAAGGGTACTTCCCGTTGACCTATAATCCTGAAATTTCTCATGAAGCAAGGTATCATAGCACAAGTATAGGAAAACATCTGAAAACTAAATTTCAAAAAAAAAAAACTTTTTTGCGATTCGGAAAAATCTTCGAGACTCCATTCGGGAATTAAACTATTTATACATATAGATAAGTTTGTACGAAACCCTCAGTGCGCGAGTTCGAATCGCGTTTGCCCAGTTTTTATATTATTATTCTCATTCAAAAATAATGTACTATTAAATTCATAACTTTTTTGTAGTGATAACTCCATTTTAAATACCAAATTATAAATTAGTTCGCATCTGTTAACGTGAGAATAACATCCTATTTTATCTACGAAACAAATTAATTACAGCCTTATATAATAGCACCAAAACGAAAAGTATCAAGTTACGAAAAACCACTGACAAGCAAAAATATACAATTTAGTTAAGCTGAGTTTCAAAAAAATATTTTCACAAACAACATTCGCATCTGTAGAATTTTATTTCGAAGTATATACATCTGTGTAAATTATATTAACTACGTTAATTAATCTCCAGTGCTAGACTTTTTCTCGAGCTGACATTGACGAGAGCCACGAACGGTAATTATAAAACCACCTGACTGGAAAGACTGGAAACCAATCGGCTTGCGAATGAAGTCGCATCCTCAGTTTGTAGAAAAATTTTACTCGTTTTGTTCTCGAACTCGTATTCCACGTATTGTATCAGTTTTCGTTCAGAATGGAATCAACAGCTGCGTTTACTCGAGATTATTGAAGGATCAGTCCAGGAAGGCCTTCAAGCAGCAAGACAAAAATGACTATTTTTTTTTGTAATTTTCTATCTCATAATCATTAGAATTTTAACTACTAGAAATGGTGACAGTTTGTGTGTGTTAGGTTAGGTTGTGGTAGGTTTAGGTGGAAAATCATCTAATGACTTCTCTCGCCCTTGGGCGGAGCGAGAGGGCGTGTCAGACTTTTACTGACTAAAACCCACTCCTGTTCCTTCTTTGTCCTCGTTCCAGCGCCCCAGGGTTTACTTTCGCACAACCCATGGAAGTTTGTGAGTTTGTGTTTGTTACTTCTTCGCGCTCGAACGGCTGAACGGATTTTGATGAAACTTGGTAGGTACACGGGTAGACCATATCCTGGAATAGCACATGGGTTACTTTTATCCGGCGAGTATGTTCTCTTGCGCTGGCAGCAGTTAGTATATGAATAGGGCAAGAGGATGATGATGAAATCTTGTTATTGTCCTTATTAAACGAAGGTATGTCGTCAGATATCATAATCGGAGACGAAATTGATGAATTTAGACTACGGGCGCTGGGAAGACGATATCAAGAAATGGAAATAGATAGCCCAACATCTTGAGAAATGGAAATCTTTTTAAGAGAGGCCTTCACCTGAGAGAGGTTCTTAATTAACAGACAAACTCATTCATTGTTCAGTTAAGCTCGCCATTGTACATGAATTGTCAATTTATTCAATAAAATTACTGTTGATTCACTATTTCTGTTTTTAAAGACTCATTCAAAAACATGAGTAATAAAATAAATACTGTATTATCATGTAGGTACTAGTGACCCGTCCCGGCTTTGCTCTTTAGGAGACGTAGGGGATAAACAAACGCGGATAGCGATTTCATTTTATACTACAACTAGCTTCTGCCAGCGGCTTCGCCCGCGTGAAAATAGGTTTT
This sequence comes from Mythimna pallens, assembly GCA_961205895.1. Classification (NCBI taxonomy): domain Eukaryota; kingdom Metazoa; phylum Arthropoda; class Insecta; order Lepidoptera; family Noctuidae; genus Mythimna; species Mythimna pallens. The sequence goes on along the minus strand of OY540845.1, from coordinate 4,334,697 downwards.
TCCATATAAAATTTGGACCCTTTAAATGGATGAAAATCCCTTTAGGGGGTGAATTTTTAGAAAAGCCTCTCTTAGTGCTTGCCTAGGTCATAATAAATAATAAGCTGTGTGCAAAATTTCACGTTCTTAAACCCAATAGTTTCGACTGTACGTTGATAAGTCAGTCAGTCAGTTTCTCCTTTTATTATATCGCTCACCTAGTAAAATATTGGCACATCTACAATAAATGCGAAATTGAATTTTATCGGCCTAAGTTTTTAAAAGTGGATAATTTATATCCTTGAATATCTATTATGGTCTTTAGGTAAGGTAGGAAATGTACGAGGAACTCAAAACTTTGTTTTAAGTATTTGTACAATCTTTGGCTCTTGTATCTGTAAAGTATGAAAAATGTAGATATGCCAATATTTTGCTAGGTGAGCGATATACAAGCTGACCTGGCGAACTTCGTACCGCCTAACAGTCAATTAATGTAATCTTTCGATAAAGTCAACCGATTGCTATGAAACAAAGCCTATAACATCAAGTCACACACTATTTTAATGTATAAAAGTTATAAAGTACATCGATTTCGTACACTTTACGTGATGCGCCCGAAACTAAAAACTTCAAACCTCAAATTTAAAGATAGGTCAACAAGCAATTAAATTCTAGGAATCCCATTTTCCGGTTATCGTCAAATGTAAGTAGTTCTATTAATTAATCTTAAAAATAAGTTTTAAGTGTCGAGGTATTCGCAAAGGTCAGGCAGCCCGACACAGTAATTGTGAAATACTTTTCTGTCCACTTGTTAATAATTGATTTAATGAATCCACTGTAATTAATTTCAAATTAATCGTAAAGTTTACTATCAAGTGGATATATAGATAACGTTAAAAAACCCTGGCTTCTTACTTCTGACATGTATTCGGCATATTTCGGTCATGCTCACTTGAAATCGAACCTGTTATAAAAAAAAAAGTCGTCGATACCTAAATGTGGTAGACCCGTCGAACTCACGAAGTTTGAAGTATGTATTTATCATTACAACCACTGGTGGCCTAGTGATAATGGCTCCGACTTACGAGTTGTAGGTCGCGGGCTCAAACCCAGCCAGGTGCATTCTTTGTGTAGTTTATTTCATCACCATTACTCTCAAAACGGTGAAGGAAAAAATCGCGAGGAAACCAGCATGTCCTAGAGCCAAAAATTCGAAGATATGTGGCGTACGCCAATCCGCACTGGGGCCGCGTTGTGAATTACGGCCCATGCTCTCCTAGAGAGGAGGCCTGAGTCCCAGCAGTGGAAACACACAGTGCTTGATTGATTGATTTATCATTTAACAAAATGAGTGGCGTCCCGCGGACTACACCCCTGACACTGTTGACTGATCACAATTAAATAATGTCACGCTATCTCATTTCAAAGAATAATTAATTTCAAAACGTGTGTTGTCTCTATACACCTGCCTGCGGGAACACGAGTGACCAAACTATGTGGGTATCGTCATACCATTTATACTCATGCACACACATATAATACAAATATGATAAGAACACGATAAGGATTATTACGTAGAATTGTTATTTCATTTGGATATTTTAACTTGTTTTTGATTCGATTCGCATAGAAGTTAGATATTACTAGGTTATAAAAGTATTGATGAAGAAATGAGTCACTGTTTTATTCGCACACGTGAATTTCAGGTTTATATCCGCTTTGGTAGCTAGTACCTAGCTGTTTACTGCGATTACACAGGCGTCTTTGGTTACTACTCCGCTCCTATTGGTCGTAGCGTGATGGTATATGACCTATGACCTTCCTTGATAAATAAGATATCCAACACTAAAACAATTTTTATGTAGTTCCGGAGAATAGCGCGTTCTACCAACAGAACAAACTTCAGCTTTATGATACTAGTATAGATACCTAGGCGATTTTCTAGTTGGTTTGTTTAACGCCTTTGCTATACTCATAAAGGTCTGTTAGTCACGTATTTAAGAAGTGTTTCTTGATGAAATAATAGACAAAAGGATGTATGGTTGCTCAGATCTGGTAAGAGTAGTCATCGCGAATCGTTTGTTCCCATGACAATTATAAAATTAACAATAAACTAACTTTCCTAGAAAAGCGTTTAAAGGGCAGAGGCCCCTTAGACACCTGCCAAAGGTCCGGGACCCTGTGGGTTAAAGAGTATAAATACTCTGTGTATTCCATATTATTTAGAAAGATTCTATCTCATTTCATTAACAGAGATTACCTACTTATCTTCAGAAATATAATATCCAATCGAATAGAACAGAAAACATTCTTAAAATGAAAACGTCATAATGTAAGGAAATATGTCACCAAAGCATTACGTCAATACATATACACACGTGTAAGAACGGAATTAGCTTCACTTAGGTGGCAGATTTGTATGCGAATGCGATACGGAGAAACGTAGCGTAGTATTCTACGCATTATAAAAGTAGTCTCCGACCGAACTTTCTATTTTGGCTTAGTATCGGCAAAAAAAAAAAAACTAGTTTCAGCCTAGATTCAGAAAAATGAACCAGTTTCGGCAAAAAAAAAAAACTTGTATCGGCTTAGTTTTTTGGATGACTTCCAGCCGTTATCGACACTGAATTCGTAAATTCAAATAAAGGGTCATTTTGTTTTGCATCCTAAATGTCAGAGGCTCACATATTATTCATTAATATAATACCTATGTGATTTAAAAATAAAAAGGACCGGCTGATTAGAATTGTTTTTTTTTTTCACACAAAAATTATTTCTATGCAGTTTCGATTTGGACCGTGAATGTTTAAGTCGGACATTACATAGGAGAACTATGTATGTATAAGTAAGTGTGTTGGCGCCATCTTCATCATTATCTTTTGTTCCGTTACTGTTTATTCATTTTACATAACGACAAAACAATACCGACCATTCTGCTAGTTTGTATTCTACCCAAGTCTGGTTTTTTTTTTTAAGACTCACCGGCTTGGTTTGTGTATGAAATGTTATTAAAATTCCTGTCATATCCATCCATTTGTACAGTTGATCATGAACCGTGAAATATTCATGTATGGACCTAACTACATTTCTTGTTCGCGTTTACATATTGAATCAGACGTTTATAAAACTATTTTCATTCATACCCACTCGTATACACTAAACTAATTCACCAATAAATTTTTCTACAAACGTAACCATAGAGAATTGTTTCATTTAAATATAAAAATCTTTTTTTGTTCGAACAAAGAGATGTGGAATCATTCAATATTAATCGTTAAAGCGAATTGAGACCGGGCGACACAGCTAGGTCGCAGTTAGGTTACGTAGACAAGGGCGGTGACCTTGGGACCACCCCACACCCTCCCTGCGTGCCTTCCCTCCTCCACTCTCCCACGACCCTCGTGCACCCTCCCGGGACGAGATGTGAGCTGACTTTTGAGAACCTACTCCTTTGACTGTTACCAAGTACCTATCATCTATACATGTATTTGGCTTCAGAAGAATCGATGAGATTTCGGTAGGTAGGTACGCTTTCAACTTTACAACATTGTACAAACGCTGACTTTGTTAGGACATGTTTTTCTTGGTTCTAATGGCAGGTTTTCTTTTGTTACAGGTAAGGGAAAATTAATGATCCTGTGCCAGTTATCGAGTTGTATATGAATCGTATGTATGAAGTTGAGTTTATAGATACCGATGCTCCTATTAATGTAGCCACATACTGGGCCCAAACAGTTTGAAGAGTTTACAATCGAATCGAAAAGAAGATGTATGAAGTTCGCAGTGAGGTCGTATAAAGCCTAAGGCCTACTAACCACGGACGCGTAGCTTCATAGACGCGTATTCGTCATTATACACTTGGTGTACTCCTGCTCACAGCTTACTCGACGGCACGACGCCGACGGTACCGCTTCGTCGACAGAATTTCATAATTTTATATGTAAAGTGTGAGCTGTAGGCCTATTGGCCTAAGTTCCGTCCAAAATATTTTTCTACTCTTTGCCTTCTGAAACTGCTCTTGAATTAAGATGAGCTGACCTAGTATGATCCTGCCTATGACCACACAAATAGCATAAATTAACTAAACGCTCCATGTACAAGATCAGAATGGTAATCTGTACCTAAGTGATTCACTCATTTACATGGGTTGGATTACGTATGTTTCAAAGTAGGTGGACTGAGTTATTTACTCTCCCCGTTTTTCTCAAATTGTTATGTCTAGAATTCTAGAGTAGGACACCGGGACTTGTTTTTGTTGACGATACGATTTGGCGTCATTGCTTTTTGTGCTGACTGTTGTTTTTTTAATTATTTATCATAATCAGTACTCAAGGTTTTAGTGTATGTAATGGTACCCCCGCTTCGAGGAATCCTTTGTAGGAGCTCCTGATTTTTAAGCTTACTTATTACCATCTGCGCAATACACTGCCAAGAGCAACCCGTGTTCTTGAATAAGCCAAGTTATCTAGAACCAATTTAAATTAAAAAATACTTTTATTCTTTATAAACAGTTCTACTCCCGTTATGTCGCGTGATTATAAAGATATCATAGAATGATTATACTGTAAAAAATCGTGCAAGTCGACTCGCTTACTAATTCAATTTGACGTCGCTCGTTTTAAAACCGAGTGACTCATTTTGGTCTTTTAAAGTAATGTAACAGTTTTTTTTAATGGTATGGTTTGTATGCACACCCCAACGCCCAATCAATTCAATGATACGGGTATGCAGTGACTTGACATTCTGATCTTATTTTTATTGAAGTTATTAGGGTTCCGTATCCAAAGTATTGCTACCCGTCTGTATGTTTTCAGGCTATAACTCATCAAACGTTATAGCTAGGCGGTTGAAATTGTCACAGATAATGTATTTCTGTTGCCGCTATAACAACCAATATTAATTAAAAACAGAATATTTAAGTGGGGCTCCCATGCAACAAAAGATGTTCTTTTTACCGTTTCTTGTTACGGAAGGCACGAAACCCTTCTTGCGTGACTCGCACTTGGCCGGTTTTTTTTTTAATACGTCTCCGATGATTATTTCAAAAATATGAGCAGTAGCAGCTTCATTAAGACCAATAGAAATATCAATGATCAATTAATTTGTCAGTGAGGAAAAAACTCATTTAAAGCAGCCCACACTGAACCAAATGGAATCCATTTAATTTTACAAGATCTTAATTAACTGTATTGTTCCAGCTTCGTTAATCTTACCAAATAAGATTATCTGATAGCGTCTACATTTATAATGGTTCATCAGATTCGATACCCACGAATATTAAATGTATTATTCCATTAGATCGATATCATATTCTTCTCTGAAATCTAATAGAGTTAGATCCAATGAGGTTAGAGTTCATCTGGTATTGAAATCTAAACATTTGATCTGTTTACTCTTCGTATAACGTTTTAGTAAATTGATCTTGGTTTTATCTGTACACAATGTATTCTTCTATTGTGATTTTAATAGCACAGATATCTTCAATTTATTAAGACAAGTTTTTATTGTAGCAAGTACTCATTTCTCTGAGTGATACACTTGCATTTCTTCTTATCGATTCGATGGTAAACTCGTCAAACTGTTTGGGCCCAATAGATGGCTACATTAATAGCAGCACCTGTAGCACTCATCAAATCCTCCAAAGTGCAGGTGTATGGGCACTTGGGGCATTCTAGTATGTGGCTCATGTTTTGAACAGGAGCACCGTACTCACATTGAGTATCCGACGGTTCTATAAAACCCCATTTGCACTCATGTCTATTGATAATAAAAATGTCAAATTTACATAGAAACACAAGTTTATAATAGAAAACAAGTTCTTAATTACAATTTTGGGTTAATTTTCACACAATCCCTTTCAATCCTCTGCAAATTGTAGGATTGCGCTGCACGTAGGTCCTGGCTGCAGTCATTGTGTAATACCCCGCAAAGCCGCTTTACCGACAGACGTACACGTACTAAACTCACAAATTTGATTGCAGATTAATTACTTGTGAATATTACGGATTGTTAACCGGGTTATTTGCGTGTTTTCGTCATAAAAAGTTACTAAAGTGAAGTAATTGTCAAATTTATGTCTTTCTCTAAATACTTAAGATGACTTGCCGTATCGAGTCGAGCATACACAATGTATGGTCAACCCGATACGGCAAGTTATCTAAAGAACCTACATAAATTCTTAAAACATTGAAAGTCTTTAACTAGCTGCGATTAATTTTCTAAGACGCGAGTTTAGATATGAAAAGTTTCCAGATTAATACAAGTTTCATGGCTAGTCTCGCCCAGATGCTAGCTGCATCTCTGTTTCGCCCGCTCCAACTTACTTTGAACTATATTTTAGTGCACACTCGGGCGAATTGCTCCCGGAAAGTTGACGCACAACTTGAGCCCCCACCCCCAGCCACTCTAGTTTAGAACAGTTCTCATAACACAACGTATATCAAACAGTGTGCATGTGTGCACATAAAACACAAGTTCGCGTTAACTCGCGTTTCGAAGTCGGGTGTATTATGTAATCTTCCGCGCTTTCCCAACTCTCTAAGTTGGACCATCGAGTCGCTCACATTGTCGCGTGCGGTAATAACAGAAACTCCTTTAATGTCACTTGGAGTTGTCGCTAATGCCGCTCTAATTTGCGTTACACCCTCGCCTTTTGTGTGTTTCCATATTTCGCTTCGAGCTTTTTGTTTGTTAGTCCCCCACATTAGCACAGTGAGTCGTTCACCTTGCGCGCCGGAGCTGCCACGTGTCGCTCCTTCAATAAATTTTATCTCGGTGCAGATCTCGCTTGTTTGGACCTACAGCCGTTTTTGCTGAGCAATCATTATGTGGTTGTTTGTACAGGACGCTCGGCTCGGGCTATTATTAGTAATCGTAGGTATTATTGCTAAGAGGAAAACATCTCGAAATAGCGCAATTGTGCGATGACTCTCGACTAGCTCGCCGACGTTCGCCATTATTCACTTTTTGCACCGAGCGCTAGCGTTCGACAGACGGCTCGTTCTGTTGACGTTGACGTTTTTGTGCGTCTCTCTGTTTGATACAGCCAGACGCTTTGTCATTTTTGAGCGGCCACTACGATTTCCGTGCTAGTTACAGCCCGCTGCACAAACTATAAAAAAAAATGAAGCCAATCAAATTTGTACGCTCCTGTTTGCGCGTGTACTACGTAAGCAGCGTTATTTTTCCCTTATAAAGTCAAATAGCTAATATCCCAGTCTGTTTGGAGCTCTAAACTGTATATTGTGTCGTTAAGGCGCCGCGCTGTTCCGCGCTAGGTGGGATACACGTCGCGACTCTCAATCACGTTGTTTCCTCACGTTACAGTTTAATGGTTTGCCTATTCATGTTGCGTACGAGATGACAGCCGCTCTCGGCGTCCTCAGACGAGAGCCAATTTAGACAAGTCGTTCAATTTTCGCTTCTATAACGAGAACTAGTGAGCAGTTTCCGGCCGTTTGAGTTTGTAAATCGTTTGTTGCTGTTTTCTTGTGTAAGCCGAGTCATGAGTCATTTGCTTTTGGTCAATTATATTGAAATGGTGTGATTATCTTGCCGTTTAATTGTTTATGTTTTACTACTATGCGTGGGTTGGCAAAACAAGTGACGATAGTGGTAATTGGAGCTGGGGCGTTCCCCAATTAGGGCGATTAGAAATGGCGCGGTGGACGCCAAATTGGATTGTGCCTGTGAAATTCTATGGTCCCTCGACATGCGAGCTCATGTCAGCTCCACTAAGGTACACCGGACACGAGGTTAGGCGTTCCGCTTTATCACTGTACAATTTTATTGCGCAATTCGCGCCATTAATAAATACACGTGTTATCTCGGTGTTCGAGAATGTTCGTGCGTCCGCGTGGCATTGCGCCCGCGTCCGATAGTACTATACTAGCGACTCCGGCGGACTGAGTCCGACACGTTTCGTATATTGGCGGTCGAGAGTCGAGACTCGCAGCGGCGTGCACCGATCGTAAATTGCATTTTCGCCAGCGTGAAAGGCGACCGCCGTTGCCAGCCGGCCGGTGCATTCACCGCTCACCGTATCGAATTTATCGCGAGATCGATACGCACGCATACCCGCCATCGCGCTCTGTATATACTTACCTGTGCCTAGCCGACGACGTCACCACACGTGGCGCGGCGGGGACGCGCGCCTGTGTGTGTGCGCCACACGATTATATGGAATTCAGCGATTACGCCACCTACCTCTACGTACAGCGCGCCGAGCGCGAGTGCGTCCGTTCTGCGGTAATAATAATAATTAGCCGCCTCATTATTGTTATTGGAGGCGACGGCGCTCGCTGTCACCGACAGATAACCGCTGCGCGCGACCAGACGCCGCGTTCGATTCTCGCGCCGTGCTCGCGCCATTGTTGCCATTGTCGCCGGACAAGGAGAAGTAGTCCCCTTTGTGTTGTTTTGTGTACCTACTACCTGACTACCGGATTGTAGTCGCTGGATTGTTTGACTCGACACCACCAGACTGTTCTATCAGGTACGTTTGCAGTGTAAACTTCGCTTGTATCGTAAACAATGGACGCGATTTCTGTTAAGCGTGTACACAAAGCTGCGCGGAGTGGCCGTGTCTCCAGGGGGTTTATAGGGCGAAGCGTTCGTTCAGTGACCTTGTGACGGCGTTACACGCGACTTGATGTTTGTGTTACATTTGGCTTTGGCCGCTCAGTAGGAGGTTATTGAAAGTAAACGGAACACTAATAGCTTTGTTACTAGCCAATCTTGTTGCGAAAACATGTTGTTGAGTGACATAGGAACGTGGCCATCCATTGAACTTCTCATTTGGAAATTACCTTGGTTTGGCGTGGATGGCAGATTGTTGGATGTGTTTATGACATATTAACTTTGAGAAGTTTGTGATTAAGGTAGGCTTCGCTTCGGTAACGAGCGTTTTGGAAATGGTAACACGCTTCAAAATCGGTCGAACTTACAATACGGCAACAATCTTTTCTGATTCAAAAGCACGTAGTGTTTACCCCCTGAGTGGGCCAGTGTTAGTTTAGTTTCATTAGAAATATACTAATGTTCAAACTTCGAAATCAACTCAGCCCTTATCAACAATTATTTACCTACAAATTATTATAGCCTTTACTTACGTTAGTCAGATAAATTTTGACACAACAAAGCCGTTTATCAGCTGTATAAAATATTTTGGTGGTGTTATCTAATCGACCGCCATTTTCTATTCACGTTTACATTAATTCCGTATTGTTTTGTTGTATTGTGTAGGCATTTTGAATTATGTCCAGTCTAATTATTCGAGATAGATTATTACACGCAGACATAGATGACAAACATAGATTGTTATCAGATGGAGAGAAGGAAAGAGCAACTGTTGCTATGGGAAAGGTTGCCAACCTCTGCTGGCCTACAGTCCACGGTCGCATAGTTTGTTGGACGTAGGGCTGCCATCACCTAATTTGCCGACGCCGAAAAACACGGCAAAAATTCCGGACATTTGGGCAAAATATAGTTTTTTCCCCAGACTGCGGGAAAAAAAATAAAAACATCGTTATAATTATTTTTTTTCTTAATACAGCAGGTTGTTAATAAAATCGAATTAGGTTCGTATGGCTAGCGTAAAAAAATTGAGTTTCCCCCGACAGCAAAACTCTTGACAGCAGGACTCTTTTGGAAATCCCGCCCGGACGATCCCCGGACGCCCTTCAAACTAGGACAAATCCGGGGAAACCCGGACGGATGGCAGCCCTAGTTGGACGCATATTCGTCGTGTCCTTGTGTAGTTGCCGCTTCGTCGATAGAGTTTCATAGTTTTGTATGTAAGCTGTGAGCAGGCGTACACCAAGCGTATATTTATGCTTTTCTAATGGTCCCTTGAAAAATTACTTTACCGAATATTTGCTTCGTTAAAGACTTCTTCTTTTCGAATCGATGGTAAACTCATTAAACTGTTTGGGCCCAGTAGGTGGCTACGAATACGCCACCTAAAAAAAATTCAAGCTTTGAAAAGAACATCACTTACCACCATCCGACTTCTTGAATCCCCAGGAATATATACCGCCTGAACGCGAATTGCAATGTTCTAAGATATTGTCATGCAAAGTACGAAACGGAGTCTCACTGTCCGCGCTAACAAAACTAGAAGTCGAAGAACATATGGATAGCACTAAATCGGTTGCGCACCCAGGTAGGCCGATACATACACAAGTTGTCAAATTTGGGTTTTAAAGACCCGTCGGGTACTCATTGTGAGTGCAGTACCGCTGTTCAGAACATGAGCCACATATTATAGTAACCCAAGTGCACATACCCATAACATAACTAAAGTGCAGGTGACTTTGGAGGACTTGATGAGTGATGATTTAAGATTGTTGAAGATGGTTGAAGTCATAGCATAGAAAGCTATGACTTCAACAACTTCTACAGAAGAATGCCGGACATAGGCATCATACCATTAATTTCGTCTCTCATGCAGCCGACTTGATCACTCCACAATCCTTTTATAAGCATTTTTCTTTAACATTAGAATCACAAAACAGTTCACCAAATATGCGACCGCATTGTTGGTTTACTTTATCAAAATGGCAAGTTTAAAATGTGCTCCCGAATGGATGCCGAATGCGAAACACGTGCGGAGCTCCGTGATCGATGCGGTGCATCCAGATACGCGACTAACGTAAATCTGGGAGCAGATCAGGGCTGGCAAGAATGCTGAATGAGTATTAATATTATTTTTCGAAATAAATATGTCATTCGGTCGAATGCTACAAAAAGTAAATAACACTACAGCTTTAATCATAAGAACTAGGCAATACATTAAAAAAACAGAAAACGATTGAGACGTAGGTGAAATGAATTTATTGTTTCTGTAAAAATCAAAACTAATAATAATACTCGTAATAAAAAAAACATCCTATCTCTAATATCTATAAAACTATCGTGTTTACAGTGTTTATTATCGAACTCCTCCGAAACGGCTTGACCGATTTTTATGTTTTGGGTCGTAGGCTATTTTTTACCCTCCTTATCCGCACCCCAATTTTTCCTTTGATTTTTTATATGGTAGAACAACGTTTAGGTACCGGGTCAGCTAGTAAACAGATAAAAATATCGGTAGTCTCAGTAACCAAGGTCTAATCTTAGTAACGCGAAAAGTCATTCATTCACAGTAAGCTAAACTATCTCATGAGTTTAGTAGGCCTAGGGTAACTATCATCCCGTAAAATACACGGTTTCCGTGGACTAGCCCACGGGAACAAACACACGGGAATTAGCTAGTGGGTGATTATTATTAGCTGTCTGGTAGCGTATGTTTACCATTTCAATGGTTCTCCTAATACTGAACAAAAAGAATACGGTATATATTGCTACCATTTTGGGGGCCTTGATTGTCAAAAACTTTTTTTAAAACTACAGAGTAACAAATCCGAACCATACATAGTCCACCAACTAGTTAATTACCATCAGCATATAGCCGAAAGACGTCCACTGCTGGACCCAACCCCCAAGAGTCACCACATCGATCTACTGGTTCTCGCATCCAGCGTACTTCATCGTTATCTCCCTCAAATTAGTTCAAATAGCTGCAAAGAACAGTAAATTCAATTTAAAACCTCCCTCATCACCCTGACTTCTTAAGTGCAAGTGTACATTAATATAAATACCGTCACGCCTAACTTGCGGCTCACGTCCACGATTGATGTGGCTGATCGCTCCGGGAAATCCTGACGGATGTAACCCTAGCCACCGCTAGGAATAAAAACGTCCGTCTGAACTGAACGCAATTTATGAAACTGCTCTTTGTGATAGTGCTTACGAATGTGAACCTAGCTGTGTGTATATGGTGGCTGTTTCTATTCTATTGGATTGTTGTTTGTTTGTTAGGTTAGGAACAACCAAATGATTTTATTAAGTTAGTCGCATTTGCTTAATTAAATAACGATCAAACTAATCTGAAAACCAATTCGTTACGTTGTAAAAAACAGTCTAATCTGAATGATGGATGCAACTAAGTAATTAGTGCTAAGAGGACTACAGGAGCTAATTTATAAAGCGCAAAAGTATATTTATTTATTTTATTTTAATAAGTACAGTGACAGACTACAGACTTAGACATCGGCACAGTTAAGATAACATACAGTACATAAAACTGAAATCCAGTTACTACTGTACACAGCATTCAATATTTAATAATTGCTTCATTAGTGACAGAAAAGGTGCAGTAATATGGAGAATTTAATAAATGACACTAATGTAATTACAATTTGTACAAATAATTTAAGATCCACTGCAGTAGACATAGTCCGAAAAATATAGGTATGTATGTATATTATTCTTCAGGATAAATACTTAGCAAGAAAGAAAAAAATCACGAAGATATCTCTAAAAATTACTTTTATCGATTAAAAGCCAGACTAAATTACATGCAATCATTCTGGTAGTGTCAGATTATTCTACGAGCAATGTTTTACCGTTATAGTAACTTAATTTAATAATTAAATTGTATATTATTAGTAAATCGCTAAAATGATCATATTTTGGAAGTATTGTCCTTGTACATCTCTTTTTTTATATGTAGTCAGAGACTAACCGCGCCTAAGGTCCGGTAATTCTCTTAATTTTAATATAAAATCTCTGTTCCGCTTACTCCCAAACTAATATACCTATTACTGTTCTGTCTCTTAACCTAATGCAATCTCAGAAATAAAACTCCGTTTCAATGTCGCTCAACATTTAATTCAAAACAGGTAGTCTCTACTGACCTCGTTAGCAAAAACGTAATCGTAACACGAATAACTTTCACAGCGATACACATAGCAACAGCACAAATGTAACTGCAACGTTGTAATTCGAAGAAAGTAAAGTAAAACATACGGTATGCGGAAAAGTAAAGGTAGCAAATAAAGCTTACACTGTGTGAAAAATACGATTTCGAAACGTGATTCTTATTACAATTAATTCGCAGACGTGTTCATAATATAATCGTGCATATTTCAACGCTGATGTCACACCATGTCGTGTGCGATTAGGGTTAGGTACCGACTGTTTTTTAAGAAAAATAACTTTTTTTTTTTGCAAAAAAATAAGTATTTGTTTGTTTCTTCTCTTGAAGACATATTTTAATGTGCTTCTAGCACTTACTAACTTTATCCTTATATTTTTGGAAGCTATCTTTATACTCCCAATTTCAATTTAAATAAACAAGCAACTCATTTCCAAATCAACTTTATTTGATTTGATTTGAAACAGTATGTATTCATGTTTCAACTCGTAATTATTCATAATCGTGTTTTATATTACGACGCAACACAGTAAAGATTGAAAATAAAATATTTTTATATTATACTTAATTTTTATGAAAATAAATGTAAGGTATATTTACCAAAAATAAAGTAAGATGATAAGTTATTATAAAGTATGGTTGGCAACCCTATGTGCGGTATTATTTACGAAAGCGGCGGCGGAGGTTTTTTTTTTTTGTTGGTTAATATTATATCACAGAACAGCAACTAGATAAATATAATTTTGCAGCGAGTTCGAGGAATGTGTACTGACGTTTTATTTTGATGTTTGCTACACACTTTAATGGTGCACTATAAATATGTCTGATGTATGCAAATGCAACGGGTTTGACTTGGTACGGCAGAACTGGTGTATTTTTGGATTAGTTAGAAGAATTGACTCAGCAATAAATAATAATACTAGCTCTTACCACAGATTTCATTTGCGTGAAATCGAAAATTATCCCACGGGAACGTACTTCCTGGTATATTATGTTCTAATCCAGGCCATTGTCTACCTGTGTTCTAATTTTCCATTCATCCGTAGTGGCGTGATTAAAATATTTTTAGGGTGTTTTTAATATCATGCGGATTTCATCACGCATGCTTGTTTGCATGTTTGCTCCGCACGCTTAACCCCCGTAAATATCCATTTCATACAAGTATTTCTTGTAAAGCGTGGAATACGCACGCTGGACGCGTTTTTTTGAATTTTAAAATCATCTGCATGATATTAAAAACACCCATAATGGGACAAGTTCTAAATAACATTCTTTAATAACATCAAGTCAGGATTCGATTGTTATAGATTAATCTTTTAGTTCGATTCTAGAACCTAACAAACAAAGTTTTAAAACCTCATTAGGAACAAATATACATACTTATGTGCTAAGTACCTACCAAAATAATGTTCCAATTTACAAACCAGATCCTAATTGATATACAGAACACACATTCGTTCTTATTATATCAATATTCTATGCGCTCAAATTCCATAATTTGTTATTTGCTTGATATATCAACATGCGGCCGAATGGAGCAATCAGTGTAGCCGCAATCGGCTTAATGAGTGAAAATGTCAGCGCACTGTAGGTACACATTGCGACAGGAATTAATTCATATCTATGTCTGTAAACCTAACATTATTGCAGGATTAACAATCATTTCGTATTTATTACATAATGACACTTAAATTGATCACAGAAAAGTTACGTGACAAGTGACGTGACAGGTAATGTCATAACCATACATTTTGTACTTAGCGTTTGTCGCGAACGTTAACAGTAAAGTAATTTGTCGAAGCCTCCTGGAAAGGAAATATTGTCCTGAATACTCGGTACCTAGTATTTACACCTGCCGTGAAAGTAGGAAATTATCCCAAGGGAACATATTCCCGAAAAAAAATATCCTATTTTCTATTCTAGGACATGGTATACGCGTGTGCTTTTCATCCAAATCCGTACAGTCGTTTGAGCGAGAAAGAGTAACTAAACATACATACATGCATAGAAGCTTCCGCCTTTACTAGCTGACCCGACAAACGTTCTGCCATATAACTTGCCAAAGAAAAAAATAAGGGTTGGGGTACTAAACAGCCTTTAAACCAAATGGAAGTACACAAAAAAAAACGTAAAAATCGATAAAGGAGCGGATGAGTTCAATAACAAACACTGTGACATGAGATTTTATATAATACTAGCAGCTGCCACCCGCAGCTTTTTAATTTTAATTTTTTCAATTGTTTTTTTTTCTATTTTTTTCTTTTAAACCACCTCTACTAAAGCGAACTAAACAAAATAAAAATTATTAAAATCGGTCCAGATGTTCTTGAGTTTAGTGAGACTAACGAACAGCAATTGATTTTTTATATATTATTATACGAGTAGATGTATTCGAAAAATTAGTGTGATGTGATCAGCGATCCGCCCCAGCTCCGTACGAGTGCAAGTACAATCAAAATTCGTTGCATGGTTTATTTAGAAATAAGCGGAATAACAGACAAGAGGCATGCCGACTTTGCTTCATACTATTTAGAGATTTAGAACTGAGACCTTGGTTAATAGTTAAAAGGTCGAAGCTGAAACGGACTTGTCGTTAAAACTCAGACTGTGTACAAAATTTCTGTTCTAGTTATGTGAGTCAATCGATTGCGTTGATTGATATGTATTACGAACAATTCTCGACAATCGTCGAGTGCATTGTTTTATTAGCCCACTGTCGTTGTATTCATTTAGTATTACCAATAACATTGAGTACACTATGCTGTAACAAACTAAAGAATAGTTTAAATTAATATCATATCAGTAGTTATTATAATTATAGTTGCTGGCTATACACCCTATATAGCTCCATCCCTTTAATAGTTCAGTTTAGGTCGTAAAATGGATCGCGTTGAGAGCTCGTGGTAGACCTCTGTTCACAATTCACAGTAGAAACGAAACACAAAAGTTGATCACATCTACAAATAAATTTTCTCACAGATCGTCCAAACGAATCAAAACTACTAAAATGTGCAAATTTATTCGCTCAGAACTTTGCATTCGCTAGTTTAGACTAAACTATTTCATTCTTGTGTAACTGGCTAGCGTTCATCTCGACCTACGCCACTGCAACTTTCTTTAAACTCCGACCAGCGTACACACTCCTATCTGTATTCTATAGCAGTTTCTAGACTTGTTTGGGTATGCTGTGGGCAGGCCAACCGGTTCTCAAGTAGGCTCCAAGAGTCGGCTCGAAAAAAAAAAACAATTCACTTTCTTACGAGTCGTTTGTAGCGAAATATTTTATGGTCCTGTTACCAAAATAAGGTCTCGTGTAAGGAATAAGTTTATTGTTGTTTGGATTATATGCCTTATTTTTATAGCTGACTTGTCGCTGTTGGTTTTATGATCAAAATTGTTTTGTTGGTTGAAATACAATAATGTACACACGCTCTTACAACATGTATTATTACTTAGTCCTTCATATCCATTAATATTACTTAGTCCTTCTCCTCCCAAACGACCACATCCCATTTATGGATGCATCTAGTCCTGTAGCAAGACTTCAAAATGCGCCGTTAACGCGCGTTTAAAAAACGCTATATAGACGTGAGTCAGACGCAGCCTGTAGACCCTTAGGCGACACTAAAAGCCAGTGACCTTGAGCGAACAAGAGAGGAGCTATAAGATTATTCGAATAATAATAATATGTCATTCATTTATTAAACAAAATGTGAATAAAAATCGTATATCAAAAGATTAGTAATTACATTATCTTTTAGTTTGTGAAAGTTTCATAAAAATACATCCAATGGTTTTTGCATGATCTTCTTTTTTGTCTGTGCTAGACATAACTTTGAAAATAAGTCACACTATGTTCTATAAAAAAAAAAATGTAAATATTCTTATATCAAATCATTAGGCCAATAGTCTAGTTTACAACATATATATTTTCAAAACGTACGGACTAGCCGTTTAGACGTGATGTTAGATTTAAAATCATCAAAAATCATATATCAGCCCCATAATAGGACAAAAGCGCGCCGTCTACGCACGGTTTTTTTTAATTGATTAAACCAGTGCTTGACTGCGATCCCACCTGATTGTAAGCAGAGATGCAATCAATGACGGTGAGGCGCACTAGTTTATTAAGAGCCTATTCACTCTAGCCTTGATGACACCTAAATTATAGTTGGACGGGAAGACCGCAGTTCTAAAACGCGCGTCAACGGCGTGTTTAAAACGCGGTGTGTACAGGCCCTAAGTAGTACAAGTTGTTTTGCTTTCATATCAAATTCTATGTGTGATGTCGTCTACGGAAATGTACAAAATTAGATCGCATGCAATTACCGTTGCTTCCGCACTGCATCGCAACACGTCGCTCTCAATGCGCTCCGTATTATGTTATGACACTACAGATATTGCATAGCACGTGTAAAACTGCAGTCATAATAATAAGTCATAATACCGAAATTGTAAAAGTTCTGTGAAGAAATAAGGGCATGTAATGTGTATTACGAGATAATTGGCATAATATGTGCAAACTTTTATTGATAGAACTTAATTCGTGGCTAGACTATTTAATAGATTAACTAGCATTCTTGAGAACATTTAATCATACATTGTCAATCTTGATAAGCAGTGCCAATTCAACAGTCTGATTTTATAGCCACCCACACCAGCTTCACAGGGTGTGTAAAAATGTTTAAAATTCATGGCTTTTCTCTTCTATAATAAGCGTGTTTAACACACATAAACCTTCCTCATAAATCATCATCCTATTGGTGAAAACCGCATGCAAATCCGTTCACTAATTTTTGAGTTTATCGCGATACAGACACACAGACTTTTGGTATGTTTGGTATGTGGTATGTGCATGTCATAGTTGATGGATACACGATGCACATAAAACTCAGGACCACAGCTTACTTATTAAACATTAATTCTTATTTCCTCGTGTCACAGGTAAACACAAGACGCAGTTAACCTATGCCCCTGTGACATTTCGACGTAGCGAATCTAGTCTGGCTTTTACTTCGAGAAGACGTTGCGTGGGAAAGTGATCGTTCCTTAGTAACTGAGTACTTATACTTACATTCTAATGTTGTTTTGTTCAACTGCACAGACTTGCTTTCTCTAGACGACTGATGTAATTACTGCACACGGGGCAAAATGTAAAAACGTAAAAACTTTGTTTTGTTGGCTTTTAATAAGGTCAGTTTTTTTATACATTTATCTTACCAGCTGTCCTTTCAATTCGTAAACTTGTCAGGATATTCTTTCGGTGAATTCAAAAGCACGCGTCATGAAATCCCAGTAAATCGCCCACCATATTACTATTTATTGCAAAATCTTCATCAATAATACGATCACAATCCATCTACATTATAACTCCCACAAACACACATGAAATATTACGGCTTGCCCTAAAACAATAATCCCATCACATATATTTTTCTGTCCACGGGAAAGGCCCGGGAATGATTAATAGTGACATGGGCCTGCGGTCACGTCGACTATGGTTACGCCTGGTTGAACAGTAATCTTACCACTGAACTTATACTAATGGAACACGGACGTCTGAATAACAGCCAAAATCTTACAATAAAAGAAATACGAGAGTAAGTTCAGGAAAATTAATCGTTGGGCAGATAGACACGCTGCTTTACGCGTATCATTTTATACGATTATTGAATGACAGTTGTTAATTTGAACTAAAGGAAAATTTTAGGATTGACAATTTCCTGAACAATAAATTTCCTTGATTTGATGAAATGCAAAAGATCATCCCAATTATGGCTGGAATCTCTTAAAACATTTGTCAATCTTTATTTGAATAAATGATCCATGCATTTATTAGCAGACATATTAATGGTTGCAATATTTATCACACATATTTGTAAACATTACAAAAAAATATATGTAATTATGACTTTTATAAATGACACGGCCACTAATCTTTCGATATTTATCTCGTAATCGTAAAGGTTCTTTGTGTAGTTGATTACGAAAAGAACTTTCTCAATAACATATAACAGTAAAAGTAACCCATGTTACTATAATAAGTTTCCGCAAACGGTTATTGTAATCCGTTCAATACACAAAACTCATTTAGTTACGTGTCAGTTGTCCGAATAACAAATGGCTAAAGTTGTCTCTCTTTTGACAGAACGCAAGCCATTGTGGCCGACTTCCAAATCATTTGACGCTTTCATGCGTTCAAGAGAAATGTAGCAAGGACGTGGCCCTAAACTGTTAGCCAATCGTTTTAACACGTTTAATGAAACGATGAAAGTGCTCTATTTTTGGTACTCCGTAATACGACAAAAGACCGACGGACTGAACGGGTTTCAACATACTTTGAAATACGTTATATACAGTGTATATTTTAAGCGAAATAGTGAAGCAAATACCAAAGACGTAGGCTGGTGGGAGTATTGCTACCGAGGTGACAATTCCTGAACGTTGCCAATTAGTGAGTCGTAATAACTAACTGATGCATCATTACGTACAGTTTCTAAATAACCGTCTAGGCCCCTTGCATAGTTCACATCCACGTCATAGACTGAACGCATGAACAAAGCATGCCAAATCGTTGACGCAACTGAATATCGGAGTCTATGTGATAATTTAATAGTTTTTTGTTATTTCCGAAAGTATTTACCTTCGAGCCGGATTTAGTAGATTACGCGTTTCAAAACTCACCCTGTCACTATTCGCCATCTATAAATATTGTACTTGGCACTGAATTAAACGGCGTTAACTCTTTGAACTATGGCCAAGTTGTAATAGTTTGAGTTGTAATTGTACAGCGTTATCAGGGGCACTGATACGGTGTATTTACTTAGATAACGTATCATTGATAAGAGAGTTTTTTGCAGTTTTTGATAGTCGGACACTAACGGCGCGTACATTTTTCCTGCTTTTCCTTGTTTCTAAGGCAGAATTAATTAAACTAATTTGATTTTCTGCATGCGGACAGAAGAATTTGATACGTTTTCCTCGATCGAGCAAAAAGTAGACTATTTAGTCTGGAGCGTTAACTATACGTAGGCAAAATTTCTGCTTCAATGCCTTGGCTGTCGAAGCATGATTCAATAGCAAGCCAACCAATCTTCCATTTTGTTTCGTGAATCAGATTTTCTTTAACATTTATTTTATTTACCATCCAATTTCAAGCATAAAATACTTTTATAAGTCCAATTCTCGATTTGTCCAAAACGTAATCGTTTCTGTCCTTTGACAAAAGTTTGAAGAAGCAAACTACAGCGTACAGCTTCTCACTTCCCCTAAAATCCCTTTAAAATTAAACGAGAACTTGAAAAATCCTCTTTGGCGAAGTTTTGTAAGTGGAATCGAGTTGGTAAGTTAGTTACATCTCGTCGTTCAATATTTTATAATGTGGCGAGAGGCCGGCCGGTGATCCGTGAGCGTCACTCGACCTCCACGAAGGCCGTGCCGTGCCCGGCTTTTATTGATTTTTTATGCGCATTGTCCATTTCGTTCGTACCTACGCCCCCGCTGCCGCTGGCGCCCGCCCTCTCTCCGCCACTACAGCGACGAATTGCTATACCTATATTTGTCACATCACACGTAATTACAATGCCACTTACACATTCTATGATTAGATCGTTCACGTTATTAACTTATATTAAACTCTTTTCTTTCACAAACATTATTACCCGATTATGAAATGCTTTGTACATAATACGCATATAACATTATCCATTTTATATGCTAAGGGGAAACAAAAACGACTAAGTTTTAATAGTTGTTGTGTTATCATTAAACTGTCCGCGTTAACCTACTTATGTTTTCTCATATTGGCGTCGGGGGCGTAACTAAACCGTGGCGTAGTGTGTGCGTAGTTATATTACCTTTTACTAGAACTGGGAAAATCGTTTACGACTTCGGTTCCACTCGTAAAAACTTCAGACGAGAAGTCAAAAGGAGACCTTCAAATTATGCTGATGCTATATCTTCAGACTTGTAATATTTTATGGCTGAAACAGTACTGTTATCTTCACGTTTTCTGATAGAATCGAATCTTCGAATAGATATATCGGTAAATGAAGTTCTTTATCCGATAAAAATAATATGTGTAATTAATTAACACTGATGTTTTCACACCGAGTATCGTGATTATTATTCATAATTAGATCTTAATATTATAATCTACTGTATAAGTAGACACACACACACACACAAGACTCACCACAGTGTTTGTTATCGCACTCTTGCGAAACGGCTAGACTGATTTTGTATTTTTATTTTTTAATAATTTTTTTTGGTCTGAGACTAGGCCATGCTGTCTGTCGTCTATGATTATTTTTCGTGTTAGTTACAGTATTTATAACTCAAGAACGGCTGAAAATTGGTAGGGAAGTAACTTAGAACCAGGAGACGGACATAGGACTTTTTATCGAGTAGGATAGAGTAGAATATAGTAGTCAGTTATCGGGAGCGAAGCCGCGGGCAAAAAAGCTAGTAAATAGATATAAAAAAGCGAAAAAGTTCTTTGGTTTCTTTAAACGCGTTTATCTGTCTCTCTCTACTCGTCGGTAATAATAACATCACACTACATTCCACAGAAGCAATGCAGTAACCGAAACCGAGGGGATAGCTAGTGTATTATAGAATTGATGAGCTTGCTAACCAAATTGATCAGCAGCAGTTTTTCATACTTCAGTTGTTTCACTTGAAGTTTCGTAGCGTCAGCATATTGACAAACAATGTTCTTGCAATATCGATGGCATGACTAATGTAATATGTTTTTTTTTTGTTTCAGATTGTAAACTGTGTGGACTGCCAGATCACCTAGCTAAATACTTTATACAATAAAAGTAAGTTTGTTTTCACGATTTGTAATTTATAAAGCTTATTAAGTAGGTAGGTAATTAAAACAAATTATGAAATTATGGTTTGGAAAGTTTTAGAAATGCGTTGTCAAGGTACGAAAATACGATTTTGGTATCGTAATAAAGATAACGCGTTCAAGTCGCATGAAAACGAACTACTTCGTTCGTGTCGATTTTATTCAAATCAGAACCAACCAGTATGTAGCCTGTTGGTTAGCTCTTTCGTCTCAAACCAACTACATAAACATTATTATTAACATCTTAATTTATTTATAACTAGTTACTGCCAGCGTACAGCTACATACAAACTTTGGACCCCCGCGTCATCCCCTTAGGAATTGAATTTTGAAAAATCCTCTCTTATTGCTCGCCTACGTCATAAAAGGAAACCTTGTGCGAAATTTCACGCTCCTAATATATCCTTTATTATGTCATTCAGTAAGTTTCTCCTTTTTCTTATATATACTGAATGACTGACATATCAACGCACAGTTAAAACTACTGGGACTAGGAGCGTGAAATTTTGCAAAAGGTTTCCTTTTATAACGTAGACGAGTAATAAGAAAAGATTTTTCAAAATTCAGTCCCTGTTCAGGGGATGTAACAGGGGTCTACAAATTGTATGGAAAAACCTACTTTCACACGGACGGATAATAGAAATAAAAAACAATTGGAATATTGTGGTTATTAATTCGTTATTAACTAAGCGGAGTTTAAACATTCGTCATTCTAATTCACAAAGTGCACGTCAGTACACAGTAGTTAAATATTAAATCGACAGTGGCGTGCACAGTAATGAACACCTGTTGTATTATTCTTCGTGTCTTACCGTCACACAATGGCCCACCGCTTGCGTATTCTACACTCGAACATTTTACGAGTTTACGAAGTTCAAATATTGGCTAGTAATAATAATTTTAATACTTGACGGCAGTCAGCAAGTCAGCACCCACGTAATTCGTTCTGTCTTCGACGTCAAACTGGTATTTTTGCTAATTACTAATTCGCTGCGCTAACTAAACCGTAAATAACGTTAACAACGTTATGAGCCTGTAAAAAACTTTGACGTTTCTTTAATGTTGCTATCCCACTTCTGATTCTAATCAGATAACGAATATTCTTAGCGCTATCGAAAATGCCGGGCAGGCCAAACCGTGCACATCCAAAAATTCTCCGTATTTCTAATTTTATCCTCCTTTGAGCCTGTTTGCGGAATTTCAACTCGAGAATTCCTGCGTCCGTTGACTCTTGAGCGGGTGGCGCGCGCGTCAAGTCGGGTCACAAAATGCAAACGCTTCGTGTCACACGCGGAGTGACACATAGCTTTCATATCGCATGACATGCCGATCTGTCTTTGTTCCGATGAGTTATGCCCTGCGTCCCGCCGGCCGCTAGATGAACGCTAACCGCGCCACAAATCATCGGCTCTGCTAACTCACTCCTCAAGAACGTCGCCTCGGCCCCCGCGACGCCCGCCGACCTCGGCGACGTCTTCCCACAAATTCGCACCCCGAAACGATACATTCACCGCCGCGCACCGGACGAATATCACACGAACGCCGCAATGACGTAAACTCCATAGTCGCGTGCGCCTGGCCGCCAGCCGATGTTCAACTTACATTGGGCCGTTGTGCGCGGCACACACGATCATTAAACGTATATCTGTTAATAATAATTGCGATTGTCTGGTTGTACGTGCGCGCCGAGTTATGGCGCAGTTGCCGGGCGGTTTGCGAGTCCCCGTCCGCCCCGCCACCACAGTCACCCACCGCCGACCCCTCAGATCTGCGGCGAGCGGCGCATCTTGAGATGAAATGGCATTCAGTTTCGTTTTGTGACGGTTGAATGGGCGCCCGGTTTCGCGAATACGTGTGTGTATTGAATGTATGAATACATGCATAACTATACATGATGAATTTTCACATGATTATAAAAACGTCGTTATTAGACGTTCGCAGTCTGCATTTGACATTCAATATTCAATGTAAACTTAATCTATCTTTGGGAGCCTAGACTATAACCGTCTTCAAAAACAATTTCAATTTATTCACAATACACGTGTAAGTTACATCCGCTGCTATCGTGCCGAAATATGACCGTGACCCTGCCGAAATAAAAAAAAATGTTATCGCACAACTAAACAGATTATTGCCATGCAGCTATATAAAATCGCAAATAATTTAATTGAGCATTACGTTAAGATGCTTCTAGGTGTAATTTTGTATTTAACCGGCTATAATGAATTAGAATTAGTTGTCACTAGATGATTTTCCCACCTAAAAAAACCCTTGACAAAAACTTATATTTTATAAACCGTCATTGTCGTGTATTATTGACCCAAATTGTAAAATTAAGTCTATTTAACTCACTGGATAAAACGAGTTTTTTTTTGTCTTATTTAAGCCAATTTATTTTGACATCGGTAAAGATATTCTTTTCCGATGTCAAAATAAATGGCTTTCAAATCTGACCCTTTACCCTTTCCAATTCATTGCTTATCTTACAAACAAAACTTGTTTTCTTTTCCCTAAACCGGATTATGAGTTACATGAAATATTACTAAGCCGCTAAGTAATACCGTCAATGTTTACTTTACTCTATGAAACTAAGCTTTGAATAATACTATTATAACATGTTATTCCAAGAAGTTGTTTTTGCACAATTTCTGATTAACACCACCAGGAAAATAGGCAAGAAAACACGAACACTACCTAAACGATCATTCACAGACCATTTGGACACCAGCCTACAATTTTCACCTTTTATACCCAATAATTCACATGCTAGCACTTAACGAGGCATTATAAAGCACATGTTACATTTTTCCGTTAGCTTGCACATTTTTAAGATCTCGATGCTCGAGGCTCGGGCGGTTTTTTAAGGCGTATAGCCCCTTGAACGTCTGGCCAGAGTTAAATACACACTATTCGTACTGCTGCCTGCGCCCGCATAGTACCCCGCTGACCTTTAAAACTATTTTCTTTGCGAAATATTGATTGATTTACATATGCTATGTACATTCACACAGCAACACACAACCAACAACACACACAATACACACACACAACACACAA
Organism: Mythimna pallens; assembly: GCA_961205895.1. NCBI lineage: Eukaryota > Metazoa > Arthropoda > Insecta > Lepidoptera > Noctuidae > Mythimna > Mythimna pallens. The sequence continues at coordinate 4,310,050 of OY540845.1, read as the reverse complement.
CCAACACTTAACCAGTAATTTTTTTGTGTAAACATTTTTCTAAAGATCAATGCCGTTTGATAGGAGTAGGTAAAAACAAGCGAGAAAATATTTATTAATATTTTTTTTGGAAAATTTTTGCTTACAAAAAAATCATACGTTGATAATGTTGCACATCATGAATCTATAAAAAACATATATTTATAACCTATTAATTTAGCAGTTACCGGGGTGATGGTTTCAGAAAGTCACTGTTTTATGGCACTGCTCGGGAGTTAGGGCCTTAACTCGGCAGAAGCCGGAGCCCGAAGCCCGTCGGGCTCTCACGACCGTTCGCTACGTGATCTCCTGCGACGTTCCCCGACTTGCTAATAACTGCTGTAGGTACATACGTGTGTGTTCATGCTGTACAAGTGTGAGAAGAAAAATGTTCTTCGTTACTTTGATAACGTATTGTCCGAGACGTGAGTGAAATGCAGCCTTGGTTTTGCAGGGTTCGGCAGTTTTTGGTGGGATGAGACCGATGTGAATTTGACCAGTTATTCAAATTCAACCTGTATAATAATAAAACAGAATTGCAGCCAATTAAAACTTTGAGTAACACAGGAAACAATTCTCCTCAGTGAATTAGTAGTTTTCATCGATTACATTACGCATTAAATAATCGATTACGAGTACTTTTAATTAAATACCCACGTTTATACATTTAAAATTTAAAATCCCTTTAGAAGCACGGAATTGTACAGTTATGGCATATTATATTTGATAGAGCGAAGAGATTATTTAAATACCATAATATCAACGCCTTAAGGAATGATATCCCAACATGAGCTTTAAACCAAACGAGTTTCATCGTAGGTCTTCACAATAGGTTAAGTATTTGTCGTTACTCATGGCCCGTTGTGACTTTCGAAGCTTAGTACCTCAGTGTCAATGCACTTCGTGTTCACGATGCTTCTCAACAACGAAACTCTGTAGAGGAACTAGTAGGACACAGACTGCATTGTCTTATTATTTATCTTTTTCTTCTATATTATTAAAAGGAAAGATTTGTATGTCTGTATTTTTATTTCTAATGAATAAACTCAAAAACTACTGAACTGGTTTAAAAGATTCTTTCACCAGTATAATACTAGTTTATCACCAAGTAATGTCGGCTATTTATTTTCTATTTTTACGCAGGCGAAGCCACTAGCAGTAGGTAGTATTTAATATACAGTTCAAGGAATGAAAATGGTACACGACGCATTTTTAATTCGGCGTAAGTGTGTGCTGTAATACCTATTTATTAAAACTTGCAGTTTAGTCGCGACCATGCGAAAATTTTCCATTCATTTCGTCCTATTTTGTTTGAATGCGTCATCGGCCCTCTGGTTGACCCGTCTGCTGTTTCTTTATATCAATATTTTCGACAAACATCTTTGCACGATACTGCACTTGTGAAGTTATTATGACCTATGTACTCGTATATTCTTTGTAGACGATGCAAAATGTAACAAGATATCGCTTTGAATTGTGTACTCTCGTGTTATGTAATATTTGTTGACTGCAGAATGCACGGTCATAGAATTGCCATGTTGTTGTCAAATGAATTACTGCATTGATGCAAAACACCCACCCCGCATGAAATCAAAAACGACTGTTCTATGCATGTTTATAAATGCTGTTTACAGTTAGATATATTATGTATATTGATGTAAGAGTGTGTTTCCAATGACGCGGAGGTAGGCGGAGTGGAGATGAGAGGACCATGATGGAGATTTCAAGGATTGTTATTGGCCAATTACAGTGGTTACAATTTCTACTCCCAATCAGTGGAATCAATGTAAGTGGAGCGGAGTGGAAGAAGCGGCCTCGAGCTGGACAGAACGGAGTCAGGTACCGAGCGGTGAACACGAAGTGGAGGGTAGCTCAAATCCACTCCGCCAAGCTCCGCTTCAATGGAAAAGCACCCTTACGGTTGCCTGTGGATGACATTATCCATAATGTAGTCAGATAATTCTAAAGTATTTAACACATACCCATTATTTTTAGCGATACAAACCATCAAAGAAAACATCTAAAGCCGAAGCTCACTGCTTACATTTTAACCAATGAAACTATGCAGACGTTCTTTGAAACACTTGAAACCGAATTCTCTAAATTCCGATGCACCTTGAGCTTTATGTCCGAGTGTCGTCTGGCGAGTAATGGCCACTAATATCGTTAGCACCAAGGCTAAAGGAATTCGAATCTTTATTGTTATCGAGTCAGACTGTCGATATGAGACACGTGTGACTTGTTTCACCGATTAGTATAATGGTCGTTCTACGCTGGCATAGTTTTTTCGTTCATAACTTTATCAGCTTGTTGATTGCTTGTAATCGTTTGATGCTATTAGTTCTAATTGACGTGAAAAGTCTTGGGTGCGGCTTTCGATCAATTTTTGATAGGCTTTCTTTTTTATGTGGTCGTTTAATCGTGTTGCATGCCTGTAAAATATGATATTTAACAATAAAAATAATTATTCTACTTACTGATATTCACACCCTTAAAGTCATATTTTTAACTCTTTTACCGCTTACGTGGTACCACGAGTGTTTTCGTGTCCTGTTCGCCAGGATCATGTATTTGCGACTGGTTACTCCATCTCATTTAGTTTCTTCAATCCCCATAGGTGACAGAAGAGCTGACGAGATGGAATGTTTGCTGAATACCTTCTAACTTTCTAACCTTCTCCGAGTTGTTTTTATTCAAAAGTTATAAACACAAATTCCCCAACAAATTATTACTTCGTTAAAGTTACGTCAAACTTCGCCTTTCAACAAAACCTAATCCAATCCAATTTAGTTTGAATAGAATTAGACTGCGAATACTAAAACCATTAATCGGACGTTGGATTTTGTATGTAAAAGGCTTCCTATCGGCTCTCGTCTAATTCTAATGACGCACTATGTGTAAATGACCAGGGAAATGGGTCGTTCGTTGGAAATCGGTTTTGTACGCGTAATTGCGAACTTGTCGATTTCAGTTTTGTGTGAATTATTCGCTGTTGAGTATCGGGATATACTTACCTAGTGTGAGTTTTGTAGGTTTGACTAGCCCCAGCTTCGCACGGATGTTACAAGTCATTGAAATTCTTTGCTTTTCTTATACTATAATATGCATGTAATAGACACCTAAACCTTCCTCATGAATCACTCTCTATTGGTACTACCGCATGTAAAACTATTTAGTAGTTTATGACATCGTGAACAGATAGAGAGACGCGGTGCGGGACTTCGTTTTATAATAAGTATGTGAGAATGGAATACAAATGATATTCTGAGTTGGATAGATTCAGTACTAATTTTTTTTCGGCATACTTTCTGTCTCTTTTCCGTAGCGTAGTGAAAGATTACTGAGTAAAAACTCTGTCAGTCTTATTTATAGCATGTTTTTAGAATGTCACTTTTTATCGCACGTGCCGCCTCGTTGACTCACTCCACCGTGCCTCGGTTATTTGACTTTCATCTCGAGTGCGCTACTAACTATCATTCAATTGAAATATGCATTGAAGCCATCGCAAGTGTACCACTGACATAGAGAAACATCCGACCACATATCTATCTAACAAAGCGACAGTTTCTAAAGCTTGAAACTTCTAAATCTTGTACAAACAGCGAACTAAGCCACTTGGAATCATTTACGAGCCCATAAAAAATAACCACGCTTTCCTTTTGAACAAACCTCCAATATTCACGGCACTTTTATTGAACCGTAGTCCCCTAAAGTATAATATAATAACACGTAGGGTGCTGGGTGGGATGTGATGTCGCGCCCTTACGCCTCGATTCACAAGGTGTCGTGTTACCAATGGCTCTCTGTAAGACAGAAATGTGATAAACAGGAAAATGCTCAGAGCTACGTACCTACCTACTCATGATAACACTCAATATTGGAATTTAAACTTTATGCCAACTGAATTAATTTCAATTACGAACGCAGATGACGCGTCCATTTTTAGGCAGTCAAATAAATTACCGTTTGATACTTACTGTATACGAAATTGCGAGAAATAATTTGGAGCGTCAGCGGAATCGTTTGATTTTTGACGTTTAAACAAGAAGCTTTCGACACCCGTTTGAAAACGGAATTACATTTAACGGAACAGGGAACTTGGGCTTTCCTTATTTTGAGAATTAATTTGTTTTCCTGCCGCTCTTATTGTGAATGTTTCCGCATTTCCAATTTCTTCCTTATCTACATTTTTGATTAGTTCATATTTATTAAATAGCTTCTTAAGTAGGTACCTATTTGAGAAACAAAGTCGGTATTAGTCTCTGGATAGGAGTTTTGGCACATTGTTTTGTCAAGACACAATCAAAATGAGTGAAACTTGCTGAAGTGTATCTGTCACAGGACTATTGCAAACACCGTTAAAGTTTAAATTCTTATTTTTTTTTTTTTATAAATTGAAGATTTCAAATACAGAATTTCTCATCCAAATCTAATAATTATACAATATTTCGAGTGTTATTGAAAATAGTTAGGCTCACAATTTCACGAGATTTATCATTATGTAACAGCGTTTACAATTATCCGTCGACATATTTTTACCATTCCTAAAATACATTCAGAACGATAAAGCCAACAAGGAAGTATACAGTGTAGTTACAGTTAGTTTGATAGCAGTTTCAGCAAATTGCAAAAGTTCATAGTTTTAACTAACCAAAACCAATTTATCGCAACGATTCTATACGAATCGCATTCGGGACAAATAACCAAATCACGAAACAAAAACTCGATCGAATAAATAATATCAAGCCGTATATACGAACGCAAGGCGACGGCCGTACTGTGGGCCAACTCCCAGTTTGAAACTGGATGTAATAACTGAGCGAATCAATTAAAAACTCTCCAAGTAAAGTTTCACCCGGTCCCCCGGTCTACAGGCTGTGTGATTTACGCGCTTAGGTGTTACAAAATTGCGTTGTTTTGCGGCTCTCAGTCTGTATAAACTTTTTGTACGTTTTGTCTTTCGCATACCAGACTGTACCTACGTAGGATAGTTTGGATTCTGTTAATGTAGCTGACCTACATTTTTCTTAATTGAAAAAAAATATAGCTCCGAGTTGTTTTCTTTCAGCCTGGAACTGAAAATGTAGACTTGTTTTCTAAAGAAAATTATAATGACAGGCGAGATTTAATGGTAAATGTTTATTTTCGGACAAGCAATTTTAATCTGTCGTTAATGTTTGCCAAAGTAATCATGAAAGGTCTGGGATTTTTATCTTACTGGACATCTGCGGGTGGTCTCTAGTCTGTAATAAAATGTTATTCGTATCTGATATCATAAAATATTTTTACCAAATCCCTACGGAGTTGCTCAAGTGATTTATATCTTAAGGACGATCGGCCTACATATCACGACAGGAATATACAAGATATTTCAAACGTCTTGTATTCCCAAATCTCATAATCGGATTTCAAATGCTTAAAAGCCGTTCGTCTAATATGGGAGTTATAAATTACTGAGTAATATCGCGAAAGCATCTCAATTTGTGAAGAGTATGTGTGTGATTTCACGAGCAAACACAGGACGTGTGAGAGTATGGGAGCTGTCAGGTAAATTCATGCTCACGTCTTTCGTGACGTATTATTGATGCTACACGTGCTTCAACCTACCTTGAGGATAACATCCCCATTTATTTTCTATTTTTATTGTATCCTCCACGTCTGTTTTCGAAAGATACTTACTTATATCTTTATAACACTATCTTCTGTAGGGATTATTGGTCTAAGACTTCAAGATGGTGTGTCTTCTATTTTATAAAACAATTTCATCTAAGATTTAGGATAGAATAGACTTTATTGTACACCAAAATAGTTATATAAATTTACACAAACTTAAATCTATAGGTACTTACAATAGCGGTCGCTGACAGCAATATCTTACGAGACATCCTTTAGATGGACTATGAGAATTTAAACTTAAAAAGGGGGTAGTCTGCGGTGTACTACTAGAAAATTAATCGACGAAATCCTTATAGTCGTATTCGCGCTTATATATATAAGATTTATTCCTATTTAATTCATTATTCGCCCTTGGGCAGGTGGCGTGTGTATTTTAAAAGAGATGATCAAGCTCATATTTTTCTGCCTCTTTTAAAATATGAATTAGTGTTCATGTCTTTATGGCGTGTCATTAAATTCTTAAACCTTTAATGTACTCGCAAGATCTATAGTTCTAGAGGGCATTCAGTAGTAAGCAAAGTTTTATCGCAGACCAATTAACTTAACATAAAAATATTAATGCGTATTCGGTAAATACCAACATGTCTATGTATATCATCAAGTCATACGCGTATGTTATAAACTGCACTGCATAATAATGCCGTCCATTTGAAGGTAACTATAAATATAATTTATATAAATTATACAGATATAGAAGCCACATGTTCGCATCACTAATGTTTATTGCATATCTCTAAACACACTGATTCCCCAAGGGTTACAACTCTGATAATAATTACTTAATGATAGCGCATATATTATGGTTTAATTACTATTAATTTGCGTTGCATACGAGGTTATTAATATCTTTCATCATCTTGTTGGTACATAAATTATACGAAGCGGACCTATGGCTTCTGTAAAATAACATTGCGTCTACAAAAAGTTTTTTCTCAGTATAATAAAAAAAAATGTACATTTCGATAGCGCTGTGAGCGTTGATCACTCACTGGTTTAGACAAGCTATATGAAGACCAACTTTTTGTGTACCTATTTGATTGTTATTGATATGAACTGCGTCATCAACTCCCACCATTACAATAGAATTATAACCTAACATAATACGTAGCTGTGAAGGTGCATAGGTGCTGCAAAATGTCTCTTCAAAATTAAAAATTAAATTATTTTTGGCAATTTCTAAATAAAAAAAAGATAATGCTAAGTATTACTTTTTCTTTAAAATGTTTGTCCGCCTTCACTTTGTGATTTTGATGGAAATTTCTGTTCATAAATGTTTTACATGATCATTATTTTACAAAACAAAGAACAAGTTAAATGATAACATAAAAGTAGACCACAATTTATGTTCTTGTTGAAAATAATTTATAACTTTTAATTGGCTTTCACTTTGTTTTAATTCTTTTACAACGACTTTTGTTTTTCATAATAATGAGTATCAAATTCTTTTTTCCATCTCTGTTCTCCGGTTTTTCCGATCTTGAGCGCTTTAGCAGTAAATAGTTTTGAAGCAAATTGTTGCTACACACAAACCTACCATGTATGTATTTGAAACGAGGTCATGCCGATTGACATACGAACTAGCTCTAGCGAAAAAGTATATAGCCGTGGTTCACTGACACAGCACAAAGAGGACACAGTAGTGCGAATCGTAACAAAAAGTGTAAAGTAACGGTACTTTCGCTATGCGTCGTCAAGCAAATCGATTGCGATACCATAAACTGAGAATTTGAGGTTGACGTTTAAGGTGTTTTTTTGGCAAATTATAATGTTGATTAGCTTCGTTGTGCTTGTATATTTTGGCATAGTAACCACTCAACAATCGGTAGCTAAAAACTTTTTTTTTTGTACAAACTGTTATTCGAAAATACTTTAAACCGCTTTCAAACGGTATACAATTTGCGGACAGCATCGGTTTTTAACATAATATACCTACGATTGAATCAAAACTTTAATTAAATAAGCGAGATATTAATTTTGTTTTCAAATAAATCAATTTTGTTGCCATTCGTTTGACGTAATTTAAACGATGCATAAGCCGGCTGACATCAAATTAGCAGTAAGTTTGACTATTTTATTAAATCTATAAATTAAATAAATACCTATCTTAAGAAGCATAAGCTCATACTTATATCTATGCTTAAACTGCTAATGCATGAGTAAGTATAATAAATACATGCGTTTAAACATTTAAAATATAAATTTGCCAATTTATGTTGTACTACTGGTTAATATTTTATTAATTACACTGCGGTGCTTGGCGTTGCAGAGTGAATGACCGTGTCCCGGCGACGATGGGCGGGAACGCATGTAAATGAGAGTTCTCTTGATGATACCGTCGTGCTTGTGACATTGCCTTTAAACATTTATGTTATAGAAAAAAATATGCCACATTTTCTACCACTTAGTACGGCATTTATGCTTTCTGAAGTAGATGCAATGCTTCTTGTGAGGGCGAGTATTTTTGCTGACGAGGCAAATGTTTGCAATCGCTTGACATGTAGTACCGATACTCTCAAGACCCACTTCTAATAAGTTTATTTTAAGGACAACCAACAAGGCTTATTTATACACCATAATGATAAATGCTAAAGATTAAAGGCTGCTACGGTATGTATTAAACAAGTAAGTTCAGGTAACTTTTATCGGGATTTCATTTAAGAAGTTTCTAGATTTTATAATTTATTTATCTGGGTATAGTGACTCGTCCTTTTATTTAGATTCACAGGATTCGAAGTTTATAAGTCTAGCTAGGTAATTTAAACTGAGTCAGTAACTAAAACTGCACACCTTTAGGTACTCAAGCTTTTAGGTACTATAGTAACTAAGTATCGGGTCTGAAGTACATTCTATCTTAGAGATAAAGTCTAAGTAGCAATAGAAGTGGTCTTTATGTTATTGTACAATGAATCACCGTAGACTACTTTCTCTTCATTGACTCACGGATTGTTCAGGAAAATAAACAACTGAATCATTGCAGATTTTCCTTGAGGTTTTGTTGCTATAGCATTCTTAATTTTAAAGATTTTTTTGTTTTTGTTATAAAAAAGTCAGTTTTAACGAGTTCTCATTTTGAAATCTTGTAATTTAAAAAAAATCGTATCTATTTAGGCCCCTCGCCCACGGCGACTTTCTGTAGCGATGCAGTAGCGCGTTCGTATCGATACAGTCGCGATGCTGTAGCGCGTTGGCATCTTTTCTTTAGCACTTGCAAATGCGACTAACGCCGCGTTAGTAGCGATACGGTCGCGCGCTTACGAAGCGCGCGACAGCATCGCTATAAAAAGTCACCGTGGGCGAGGGACCTTAGCATGGCACTAGCGATTATTACCCTTTCTCTAATCTCTATAGGAACCCAAAGAATAAACTGTCATTGTTCTTTAGTAAATAATGTTGAGTTGAGGATCACTCACGATAGATGTCGAAATTCCTGTTTTACAACAATTTCTTGCTATACTTCCAGTTGCACCAAATCCAACAAACTAAAAAAGTATACAAACATTGATTATATAACTTTATTGTTAGATAAAAATAAGTCGAATGTCGGTTCCTGAGCAATTAGGGCGTTTAGCAGATGAGCATTTATGCTGTAGGGGCATATCGAGCCGTTAGAGAACGCGACGGTGGGGCCACGAACAGGCACCGTGAGGCAGAGGCACAGGTGGATCAAGAACCGCAAAGGCCATGCTAAAATGCAAATGCTATAGGTCACCACTAAACACGTTAATATGTTCAATCGCCAACTCCTCTAGAACAGGGGCCTTACCATGATGTGTTAAAATGGTGCATGTGGACATCCCGCCCATACGCACGAAACGTTTTGGCAACACATTCATTGTGCGTACAGCTAAGGAGTGGAATTCCTTGCCGGAATCTGTGTTGCCTGATGGCTACAACCCGGGAATCTTTAAGTCAAGAGTGAATAGGTTACTTCTAGGTAAGCGCTCCATCGTCGACCGCATCGTCGCTTTCCATCAGGTAAGATAGCGGTCAAGCCGAACGAAACGAACCTATCAAGAATAAAAAAAAAATGTCAAGCGTGTGAGCGAGAAAGAGGGATGGAGCTATTTAGGGTATATAGCTTTTAACAGTTCAGTTTATGTCGTCTAATGGATCACGGATTGTGTTGTGGTAGGACTTCAGGCCAAGAAGTCAGAACTTTTCATGAAATTTCGCACATTTACATTCACTGTTGGTAGCGCATCAACGCAATTCAATAAACCTTTGTTTAAACAACGCGATTCACTATCGCATGTTGATCAAAACTTGTCACAGCGTACTTTCTAAACGTTATTCATGACAGACACGGACGACGCTGGCCGATTGTGCGAACTGAAATTGCCTGTCGTTTGATAACAAAAGAAAGGTGTGACTAACAATTTTGATAACGAGTGGTGAAATGTGTCATAAGTATTTAGGTACTGCTATACTAATAAATCATGCTAGCTACGGATAATAATACAAATATATAGCGACATCGAAGCAACTAGTCAGTCATATTTGGTGTTTGCTTGAATTCCATAGAATAAAGATAACAATTATTTGTAATCTCGTTTATTTATGTATAAAATAAAACTACACACACAATTATTTATTTCACATAAAACGTAGGAATATCAATTAAATTATTTTAACAGAAGTGTGGATGCGTCCATTGTACCGAAAAATACAAAACTTAATAGATCAAAATGTATCGATTGAGACGATCCATGTAGCTTCAGCCGGGTCCTATGGTTTTGGTCAATATAGCCAGTACAAAGTTGGTTCAAATGTATTAGTAATTTAATACTGAATTCCTCAAATATATTTTGTATTAACTCGTTCTAGGAAAATAAACAAGCGTTTCTAATTTAAAATTACCTAATCTAAGAGGAAAAGTGTAAAGCTATTTATTTGTTATGCACCAGACTCTAGTTAATAAATTATTATTATTATTACTTTAAAAAAACTCAATCACGTGTTTTTTTTTAAACTTATTACATTGTTTCCAAATCTTCCTTTGGCAAGGATTTTATTAAGAAAGAGAATTTATCCATGCAGTAAATACTGCGACTGAATCTCCTCGCACAATCTTTTTACTTCGTTTAGCAGACAAGCTTGGAGAAACATACAGACACCAGAGATAATGACTCACATATTACTCGCTCAACTATTTGCACTATAATAAAAGCTGTTTCTTTGAAACCATCTGCGACACGTGGATGTATTAAAACGGGAAACGTGATCCTTGATTCAAGTACCATCAAGACTTCTTTGATTTGAGTACTACATCAAACCAAAGATCGAAGACAAATGAATTTCGAAAAGAGAATTTCGAAATTTAACAGAATTTAGACTTTGGTAAAAAAAAAATATTACACAGTCAGCAAGGTTGAACATTTCTGCGGACTTTACAAATAACTTTACCTGTCACGTCACTTCTCCGCAGGTCATTGCCATTCATTTTGTACTTAGCATTTGGCGGGAACGCCAACAGAAAAGGAATTCGTCTAAAAGCCCTGGACTGATGACGATTCTGTTTTATTTCGACTTGTTCTAAATTGTTCTTAAATCTTCGCTTTCTGGTGTAATACACATCGTACTTGTAAAGTCGTTATCCGTACGATAATAATATGTAACTCATAATACTCTCCGACGGATGTTGGCAAACTGACTAGTACTAGAGGAAGTTTTACCGCCGTATGTTGATGTTTTCCTGTCCGCTCGCCCGGTTCGTTTCAAGGAAAAAACTCAATGAATATTAATTTATACAACACATGTCGTTCAATTGGATTTCGTATTTATTCAAATCTGACTCAAAAGATATGAATGAATACTGTAATAATAATAATTTATTTCCAAAAAAACTTAGTACTTTATTTTAAAGATTTGTCTATTTGTTTCCTCTCAACCCTTAAACATAGTTCACACTCAACCTCCAGGGGGTGAGACTGAGTTTTCATACAAAGAACAAGACATACCTCATCCACTCTCGACCCAGTTTGGCAATATGTTTATTAACTAACAAATGAATTGAGCATCTGTAACCGAACTAGGCAAGGCTTGTATTTCAGTTATCAGTGCGAAATCCTCTCGTTTTAGAGTAGCCAACAGTAAAAATGTGGAATAATTGTATTATGATGCAAAGTATTTTATATAGAAAACTAAGTTAGTAGTTCAAAAAGTACTTATATATAGATTTGAAAGGTCCTCTTAGTTGTGTCCTGTGTCCAATACTTATATTTTAAACCAACGGCCGATAATTTCGGCAGTTAATATTGAACGCAAAATGGAAGCGTGCCCATTAAAAGGCGTCGGTTTTAATATTCAGACGGCTCTTATCCCATTGTTATCGTCGTGCACGTAACTTCTGAGAAATTGTCGTGGAATGTATGTACGGATGTACCTGTCTGATAGCGTAGTAAACAACTCCAATTACGTTCATCACTCAGATTAGAAGACGCTTTCTGACTAAACATCGCCAAAACCAGTTTTCAACCAGGAGAATCGACTACTGATAAATTTTAATTTCATGGCCTGTTTTCACAAATACTCGCCTGGGGTGAGTGAACGTAGGAACCCGCTTGGACAGAGCTTCCAACACCGTATACACATTCGTCATCCTAATTTACAAGCCAGAAACTTAATAAATTCCGCGGTTCGCAGCTTGAGGTCTTGTGTACGTTAATAAATTCCATAAATTATACACATTTGTCAATCTCTCCTACGACAAAAAAGTTTTAAGGAAGCCAACACAGCGATCATAAATATCCAAAAGTTGAGTCAGATCTTACAAATCACCTCTATTAACTGATTGGTTAAAAATTTTGTATTCACAAGGATCAAAGACTTTTCTTTGACGCACGTTAATTTACGCTCCGGTTCGTTTTCCTAACTGGTCCTTAATTGCGAACGTCCGTCCATACAATCTGGTCCCGATATATCCCTGATTATCAATTCAAGTCACTGATGTTGAGTCAGCTTGTAACAGAACGGTGCTAACTTAATTATCTAGACCTCGTGCTAAGCGCGTGCTTATGTACCTTTATATTGACCATTACGTAGGCTAATGTTTATACAAACGATTTCTGGCCACGAGGTGTGTCCGCATTGTGTATTCCGACGGCCATCTCGGATAAACCCAGTTTACGAGCTCAGCAACATCGGTTACGTCTTCCCGTTGCAAATGTACGCTGGCGACGATCAGTCTGAGAATTTATCATTACATAAAATGTTGCACTGAAACAATCCGTGACTTTTCCATCGACTCAAACTACAAAATTGTTACGTTCAGACATAAATTCGCCCGATTTTATGGTACAGGCAGAGAAATTGGCAATTACAGTGTCGGCACACTCGTATCACAATTCACATGCCCTGCACCAAATTCGGTTTCAGTAGTTGGAGTGATGCTTGGATCGCGGAAAAGGTCCTCACTAATGGGGTTTAAATTTTGACATAACCCTAAAATGCGAACGAGTCCAATTGCCGGTCGTTTGTGCCGGCTTTCCTTGCGATTGAACACGGCTACGCGTCGCCTGTGCCCGGGACACGTCGGATTGGAATATGTAAAATAATTCGCCGTGCCGAGAGCTCGGGGCCGTTTACCTTTGCGATGAGATTATGCTGAAACTGACCCAGCTTACAGACGTAGCACGTTGAATGGAATATTTCGTGGTTATTTTAAGTGACTTTTGTTGAAGACTCAATATTTGAACGGAAAACCATGTTAAGAGGACGTTATCGTCTTTGTTACTTGTATTAAAAGTTTCCCACATTTCCGGATTTTGTGAACTCGAGAGTCACTATTTATTTAATTAATAGGTATCCTATTCTGGTACGCTTTTTAGTATAATTGCTGCCTAATGGTACCAGTAGCTAAGGAGAAACTAATACTACAGAGAGACGGCATAATATACCTACCTGATTTCTAAGTACTAATAAACAAAACAAGAATAAATTAATATTCTAAGCAATCGATTACCTAATGAATAATGCATAATGTAAGTAATATACATACAGATAACGTATTGCTTTTTGTCTATATGTATCACATTCACGTGTCTGTATTGTTCTTTGTACAGTTGTAACTTGGATCATTGACGTCAATCGAAAACTAGTTTCATAATCATTTTTCATAGTGACAATACAAAAAAAACACTAATTTTTAGAACACCATTAATAAACGTAGGATTATCATAAGTAATGCCGATGCAAATACAGGCTTTACATATATATTACAATCTTTTTTCGTAACAAAAGAAACGTTGTTATAAGGTGAATTAATGGTCTGTTACTGGTCGTGTTTTTATTATGAAAATCCCAAGTAGAGTCGCGCAGCCTTTGGTAAGAGCTAGCCACGTGTCACTGTTAGCCATTAAACACCGTATACTGAATAGTGATGACTCTTTAGTTAGTCCGTGGCGTGAGAGGGGTTATAATGAAAGCACTGTTAGATAGACGTAAAGATAAAATTATAATATAAATAGCATGTCGTCGCGACTAATTGATGAAATCATACATTGCTCAGTACTAATAAGTGCCGAGTATACAAATTACTTGCTGCCTTTTACAACGGACCACCAACAGTCGAATGCCGCCGTATCACAAACAAACGCAGCTGGAAAGCGATCCGCTTTCATTTGCTTTCTCGTACGAGTGAACAGACTCGCCTAGCAACCGCTAGACGGCACTCGGCGACCGTGGACGCACCCCATTGGTCGAATTCGACAGACCGACGGTACCGCAAGACAGCTACTAAGATGTTGCACCACCGTTGGCTGTCATTAAGTTATTAGTCATTTCCCGTACGTCAGACGGTTTTAAAATGCGATTAAGAAGTTTATTTTTTGGAAAATGGACAATTTAGTGCCGTTTTCGCGTCAGACTTTGATCAGGTGCAGTTACTTTTGGAGATAATGACAATACAATCTTTTTCTACAATTGTACTTTTGTATCGGTAATGTTTTATTTATGATCAAACTAGCTAAAAATTACCTACACGAGAAAATAATAAAGTTATAGAGGAGTAATGTGTTATCTGTATCTTCTATCTCTGCTGTAAGAACTTGCGTTTTTTTTTGTTAAATAATATTCTGCGTTTTACACGGTATCAAATTCTAAGATGACTTAATTTCACTAAAACTTACAGTAGTCGTCAACCTTCACACAAAACCCTGCAATAGTCGTAAAAATTAACATGCGAACATTCCCAGCGCGTTGCATTGCAGTACTTTCATCTCATTTCCTAGACTGGGTGTTTGCGTGACCTGTGCGTTGACCCGTACTCCGCGCCCCTGCCGGCGCCGGTGCCTTCGATGCGATCTTTGCACTTAGTACCTACTTATTATAGTAGGAGGTACTAGGAGACCAGGAGTGTATGAAGGTATTCCGGGTGTTTTATTGGAGGTAGAACTCTCAAAACCACATTGTTAGCCAGTCTTCTTTGATGATACTGTAGCAATCTTGACTGTACGGTACTAGGAATTTATGAAAGTATACGGGTGTGTTATTTAGCTATAACTGGGTTAGATGAAAAATGAAAGAACAGGAATCCAAGAAGAGAAAATTGGTGGTATTTCTAGTATGCAATAATGTCTTAGTACTTCTAAGACAATTACTGCTTGGTACAAAGAGTGTATAGATGTGTGCGGGAGTTTTACCTATGTAAATAAAAATGCATTATAATTCTTGATATCTTGGCATTAAATTGATGTCAAAAAAGTTCCTAAGTACTTTCATTGTATGTATATAGTCTTGATGTTGTGTCTGCAGTGAATTGATGCGATCTTTGAACTCAACGCTTGTTACGAGTACTAGGAGTGTATAGAAGTATACGGGTGTTTTATTAGGGGTGGAAGTGGGTTAGATCTTAGAATATGTTGGAAGTATAAAAGCTTGAAAATTCATATCTGTTGTCTACTTTAGTAGTCCTGACCTGCTCATGAATGACACTAGGAGGCATTGGTTTATCTCTGTATGAAACTGGGTTAGTTTTTCAAGAGTGACGAAGATAAAGGGTGCATGCTAAACAAATTTAAACCAAAATTTGACGCGTTCTTACGTTTCTTTTTGCACCACTTTTAATTATTGTAGTTTGTGCATCAAACAGAGAAAAGACTTAAGAATTGTACAGCGAGCAATGGATACCATTTAACGTGCTGTTTATTCACACTCCAATAAAAAACAACATCACCATCTGCAAGTACGTTAACTAGTCTCCTTTGATCTTCCACACAAGTTCACTTACACACACCCAGTGATAAATGCGCCTTGTGTAATAATTCACGCCACTTATATCACGTGATATACCTTCTATGTGTGTGTCACAATATTGTGCATGTGTGTGTGCGCGCATGAAATGAGATCACGGACTATGAACCCCTGATACAATGTTGATACAAGCGAGTGATGAATGGAAGGAACGTAGACGCCGCCCGTCTACAGAACCGACGTGATGTAGTAATTGTATTGTTTTGCGTAATTATAATAGGGTATATGCGTGGAAAAATATTTGTTATCTAACCAGTTTATACAAAAAATAGAATATTAAAGAGCAAGCGAGCTCCGTCAGCAACCACATCATCACTTGTCATCTTACTGTCAATATTGCAAAATATCAATATTGCATCTAAGCATCTTAACCGAGACACAAAGTGAAATACTTGCTTCTACACGTTGTCCTACCTACGATATTTCGTGGGCCGCGAAGTGATGCCCGTGAACATGACCTTTGCACGGAAACGCAGACGCCTCATCGAATCGGGGTCGGCGAAGTTTCTCCGACAGGAAAAAGATATTCTAGTTAGCTCCAGTAACGAATGACGTCGCTACTAACGTTCTTAATACTTTTTACTGTTTTAATAACTAACAATAAGCAGGTCATAGGTAAACGACCGGAGACAAGTGACAAATAGCACAGCTTAATTCACGATAAGTTTTTAAACGTTTACGCCTAAACCAGCCGCTGATACTGTAATCTTAAACGGCAATTTACGAAAGTGCGATACCAACTTGTGTAACTCAAATACGTTGTCAACTAGAAAGTGATTATTTCGTACTTTCAAAGAGAAAGCGTCTTTGATCGAACGCCTTTACAAGGCTTCCCGTGTCGCCAAGTCGCCCACTTGTCTTTATTATTATGAAAAACACTCCATATACAAAACTTTACAAATAACGAACTGACGTTGAAAAAGAAAACCTTTCTCCTTTCACGCGAAAAGGTTAGAAATATTCTTTTTCACTGTAATAATGGGAGGTAATACATTGTTATGTAAAACAGAAAGAATTTCTTTCAGCTCGGACGTACATTATTGCATACTATCAATAAAACGCGCAGTCCGCATAACGGCGGTACATTTTACCCATATTTCACTTGCGTTGCAAATCGTTCAGCTATTCATAGTGCGGCTCGAAACCAGTCAGTTTCCAAGCAATAATAATATTGAAAGACAGCCCGCCCGCTTCCGCTAAGCTCGCTCGGGAGGAATGCTGATACAGCTCGCGGGCATGAAACTCTCCTTAGGACACTTACACACGCTCATTTTACACTGATGCTTGTAAAGTTGGACGAAATAGGTGAATGGCTGTCTTCCGTAATAAAACTTTAAGATTTGTAGTTTGCAGACGGAGTTCAGAAATAGGTATGAAATAGGAAATAACTGGAAATGCGAAATATAGATGTAGCAATTTCACATTAATCTCTATAATAGCAAACGGGTTCTGATTACTCTTTGACCCATTGCAATTTCAAAGCAATTTAAATCCATTTAGGTTGACATTTTCCCAGCAGCTTGGTCGATTAAAAATTAATCGGTTGCAGTTTTAATTGTTCAGAAATGTGAAGTTTAATATTAATTTAATAGTGTTGACTCGTTTAGCTATTTCCTGACTGTGCGAACAACACGCCGTTTGTCTAAAACTTTCCATTCGCCTGCATAGAAACAAAGACAGTTACTCTTTTTACGAGCAGCGCTGCGTCCAAACTAGATCGCACCCACGGGTGCAATAACATAATATTGATGTGACGCCACGGCCATAAGATTGAACGTGTACGGGCGCCCTAAAACCGGCCTTGCAACCGATAGGGCCATAACTGTTTACGCCCGCCATAAGCTGAGCCAGCATTCATGTCTGCGTAGCCATTTCTGCAACAGTATACCCCTTTAAAAATACGTTTCCAACGAATTCTGCTTACAAGCACACTTTCGTGTCGATGAAAATTCATTAGCGTCCAATTTCGAACCTTACAGAGAACGTAATAAGATTAACATTTATGCGTAACTGTAACTATATCGGTACATTTAAATTTGCTGCAGGCTGCGATCTATAACAAACGTGAGAATTATACTAGAAGACAAAAGATTCTCAGGCATGTCATTACAACGCCTTTTATGTAGTAAACATTGGCAATTAGTGCAAAAAGCTAGTACGACTAGTAGAACAGGACCACTTCGAAGGTATTGTGTCGTTTATGGCTAATATTCTGTATAAATAGACTTAGGAATGGACTTTAATCTGCTTTAGATGTGTAAATTGTGGAAATATCGCGTCCATTGTAGTTTAACGAGGTCTAAAACCATTTTATCCATTTTATTGACTAGAAAGATTGTCTTTCAGAAGAATATTAAAGTAGTAAAGTTAAGGCCTGCTGTAAATTGCATGAGGTTTCATTTAGATGTGTTTACGAGTATGTTAATGAATTCCTCCAATGTAAACTTTTGTTAGTAACTCTTACCGTATCTCTCCTCTTATGGAATGAACAAAGGGTCGCGTCTATTTATCGTACAGCACCACAATATATACAACGCAATTGTTAACCACGAATTTATTGTGCCATTAGACAGAACACAGAAGCACAGAATTTATCTCTAATCGGCGATACAAAAAATTGGTCAATTTTAAACAATGGTGGAGCGTTGCCTAGTGCCTCCTTTGTGCGGTGCAACGTGCGGACGGAATCACCGGATTCACTGGCTTCGTTTTGTTTGGCCGCAACACGGCACGCAAAAAAAAATCGCACGAGACCGTGTCAGCTCCGCAGCGGGCTGTATCTACGTATATATATATATGTACATACAATATATGGCGTTCTTTTAATTCCGTTTTGCATATTATTTTGATGTTTTAAATATAAATTTCAGATTTGTTAATGTTTTAGTTGAGAATAATTTTGATGTTAATTAAATTCGTGAGTGGAACCTTGTTTTGCATCTGAAGGTTCTAAAAGTTAAGAAAGGTATTTTTTAATCTCAACCGACATAAATCATCTGGTAGATTATGATATCAATCTTCTGATCAGCTACCAAATACCACCTCAAAAACCGCACAGCAAGCCAAGCGAAAAAGTGTTAGCGGTACAAAATCGATTAACCGTTTCTATTGGTAAATTTTTTGCACATCCCTTTCCGGTCTATTCATCTCTGCTTTAGTGGGCCCTTAATAACAGGTCGGCTGCTTTCACCCGCGTATCTCTGAGAAGCAAAAAACTTTTACGCCATCACAAAGCATTTCGAATGGGGCCAACGGCCATCGATAGGCACGTACGGACGTATTGCCAATTGACTCACTGATTGCGTAAAATTGGACACGTTATTTAACTAGCAAGGTACGTATATACTATAGAGTGGTATTTATTATACGGATCTAATATTGGCTGGTGTTGTTGCTAACCAAATACTAATTTTGGCGGTATTGTTATATGTGGGCAATTGTATACATGATTTGCCTTTCTATGAGCATGTTTGATAATTATATTGATTAGACTTATGACAATGACTTAGTGCGTCTGATGTGTCATACACAATACGTTATGTTAGTTATCCACCATTCATTCAATAGAGCATTCAATCGGTAGCAATTTTATTCAAAAATAATATACAAATCACAAGTGTGAAACATTCAACGTATAAACGTTACTTCAAATCAAACACACATTAGTTAATTCAAGTAATCGGGAGTTGAACAGTTGAAGTAGGGCGCAGAGTACACGTGCGTTCTTCAACGAATCGATGGGGAAGATCACCCCCTCGTCCACCTGTCTGACTCTGACCCGCTTTTCATTATTACCTATTGTTTGCTGAATCAATGGGTCTGTGTGCTCGGTAATAGAAAGGGTGGGGAATGATCGAATTTCTAAACAGTGGCGGGTTTTAGGGGAGGTTTACATTGTCAATTAAACATAAAAATGTTTCCTAATTTAAGGAAGTATGATAACTCATTTTATCTACATATTTCTCAATTTAGAAGTATGCATTAGATCTTATCACATCAATATTCAAAGCGATCCACGTGAATATTAAGCACTCTCCTCTTTCTCCCCCAAATTACGCGTCTACGTAGATTCCTAATTACGTAAACATTCATTTTCATATCTCCGTAAGTAACGTTTCTGCTCGCCCGGCTCACAATTAAATCTTCCATAATAATTGGTTCCACGTGCAAATAAATAAAGCATGAGGAAAAATAGTTAGCGAACGGTTTTTATCACAGCTTATTATGTGAATGTGACACGCGTAAAACGTATTTGTACAGTTGAAAGTTACGCATCGATAGTTTATTAAAATCGCCCGCCCGCTCGTGTACACATACCTTTTGTACAGAATTTTAATTTTATTAAGAGTTTTCACTTTTCAATGGGTTACAGCTAAAAATATATGTTACTTTGCGCACATTTTATAATACATGGCTGTTTTAGTCATACTTTATACGTGGTATTTCTGCAGGCAACGCGCTAAAATATAGGTAGAATAACCGACTACAGAGCTCGTTAATATGATAATTCGCTCGTAACATGCCTTACACAAGCGCTTTATCAAATATATACCTACTGTACTAGAATAGTGGGTGTCGAGGTGATGATGATAACAATAGCATTATTGATCTGCTAGCACTTAAACGAGCGTACAGATCGGAAAGTAATGAAGCGCGTTTAAAATGCAGTGCAACCGGCAACGTGGCCGGCCGCCGGCGGGTCCGAGCGTGCGGGGTGAACGACCTCAGCGCGTCCCCGCGATCGAACGCTCACCGCTCGCCACGCCACCGCTCGAATCGCCCAGCGCCCTGTCCCACTTTACACGACAAATTACTGTACCCGACTTCACTTGCACCAATACGATTGTTTCACCACTTTTTACCGTAATTACCTTTTTTTCGTCAACTTTCAAAAATTCACCGAGTAGCTGACGACTATTGTTGTCAAAATTGACACGAAAACGACCGTTTAGGAACTTAAATGGCGATAAAACTTTACCCAAGAAAGTCGAACGAAACACTTTACCGAAATAAATCAGAAAGAAAAAACAACTAGAACACAATATTGAGCAAAAAAAGTAAAATTACCTAGGAAACTGCGCTGCACCGCATAAATCCGTGCGAAATGTTTCGAATTCATTAATCAAAGTTGTAGCGAAGTTTGTGCAAACTGTTTATTCGTGTTGTGCTGTTTTGTCGCATGTCCTACGTTAGCTAAATGTTTAAAGGTGAGCTTTTAGAAGCATTCTCTTGAATTTGAACATTATAATATTTGACAAACAAAACTGAATGACATCAATATCGAATACCTTCTCAGATTCTTATGAAAGATGCACGATCAGAAATAGGTTTTTATCCTGCATGCTGTTTGTTAATTAAAACTAAGCATTTTTCGTTCAAAATAGGCAGATCATACGGATATAGGAATAATAATAAATTGGTTTCGGAAACAGTTACGGATATGAAATTATTTCGGATTATCCGCTGGCTTCGGATAATTTCGTATTACAATTTGAAAAGTAAGACAAACAGCAAGCAAGATTTTACTTTTATTTTTAGTTTATATTTAAAATCATTTGTTTGACTGGGCAAAACAAACTAAAAAAAATGTTGTAATCTGGCATTTAGACTTCGCCTTTATCTGAAACTTTAATAATATCGGTTACGGTTACGGACATTTTTTTATTTAGGATATCCGATAGTTACGGATATGGAACTCCATGATATCCTTACTGTAGATACAAAACTAAACTTTTCTAATCGTATTCTCATCGGCAGAACAAAGCACTATATCGGCAACCCATTCGAATAATTCGCCCCCATCTTGTAACATGCGGTATGATGTGATAACCGAGTCAGACAGTTGGTCGCTCCTAGCTATCTGAAGTAGTGCTGGCTATGGTATAGTACAATAACGTAATAATAGATACGATGCACATTCGCGACATGTACGCAGAGTATTGAACTCGTTTCGACGATTTGTTGCTATTGTTTAAGTAATCGTGTGGAGTAAATGGCTGTTCCCTTTTATGAAATGCTTTTGTGAACATTTCATGAACCATATTGATGCGACTGTATTTTTGGTCGCAGTATTAAATTATTTGTACCACCATACATTCATCTTCTATGTTTAAATCAGGTGCGTTTCAGACAGTAGAGCGGTTTATTCAGAGGCCTTAGTGCGAGATGTGTGTGCTGATTTTCATCTGTACTTACACTCTAAGGCTCAGTTGAAAACCAGCGTTAGGCAACTGCTACGTAGTTGTCTGGCATTATGCTGAAATGGACCTATTTGGCGTAGCCTTGAGACATATTGTTATTGTTAATTTTTATTTCTCCTTATTTTTTTATGTTTAATTTTAGTTAATCAATTATTTGTTGATTAATGTATCATGGTGTGCCAAATAAACATATTTTCTTTCTTTCTTTTAGATGTTTTTACGATAACGCGATCGAAACTTTTACCGCGTCGCGTTGGGACTTTGATTGGTTAAGAGCTTGGAGCGGGCCAATCGGAGCGTGTCGAACACATTAACGTAAAAACTCCCACTAGGCACATTACACAGGTGAAGGTCTATCCATCCATACATTCATTTATCTGCTCCGTATTAGCTCGATCTCCCTTTACCACACACTTACGGAACAATAATCACAAAGAAAAAAGTAAAGTAAGAAACATGATGAAAACTGACTACCCCTGTTATTTACTGTAATAGGTATTACCAAACCTCAAAGAACCCACAGTTTTACTCTACCGCCAACTACCGAACTTCGCTTCAAAGTTGACTTTATGAAACTCCAGCGAACAAGTAATCCGTCAAAAACATGGTACACGTATCCAACAGTTTTAACTAACTTAAACTACTTTAGTTTTGGCCAAATTTCAACCCCGGACTACTCCACCCCGTTCTATACTACGACTAAGTCTTTGCTGTGAATTTGTATGCATAGTTTGACAAACAAACATGTACGTGGTTTGGTTCTTCTGTTTCTCTGTTTGTAAAGCGAAATATTCATGACGTCGGTCGGTCAGTCAAGTATTTGAAGGGAATTTGTAGTTGCGAGGCAAGATTGACGATATAAGCCAACTGACTGAACTTCACACATTTTGGAGTCTCTCAAATCCTAACAATTCTAATAGGAAATCCTACAACAGACGGTTAATAAACCCATTTATGTATGTTGTAGTAGCAGTAACGATTGTGTGTTACTTGACAGTGGCGGATTAGCCATGTAGCAAGAGTTGCAAATGCTACCAAATGATTCTGCACTTTCGGGGATCCCACCTACTAGCCTAAAGGTTTACGTCTAATTCTTTCAAAAGTGACCCCTTCTCACGACTGTAAGTCTACAATCCAACAGATGATCTGGGTAGGTAGGTCATCCTATGATTTCTACTCAAGATATAAATAAAAGTTACATTTATTTACGTTAAATGATTTCTGAAGCATTAAATTGTACGTGTACATCAGTTTGCCTTGACATTTAATTCATGTACATACATATAGGTACCTAAGGACATGCAAAATCAATATTTTAATAACGCTTGTTGGCTTATCATCTAACGTCTCAAGTTTCCAACGATCAACCGTGACTGCTAATCTTCAAGGGGCTGCCCCTATTTTCCTTATTGTTTTATGTACCTACGTCATAGTATGAATAGGTTATAAACACTTTATATTGAAGAGATTGTTACGCAAACAATTATGCTTGAGTTGTCAACGGAGCGTAGAGTTCTATGCGCGCCTCAAAGATATGTCCGTAAAACCGTAGGGTCCCAGCAGGGCTGATTCGCTATGGCCACGGGGAAATTCTGAAAAAGAAACCCGTGGTCCAGGAACGTAAAGGCAACTGAAGTACACAGGTATGGGTTTAGTCAATAAAATTCTGTCACGTTATGTCGCGTCACCCTAGAGCGAGAACTATTGCACTTTATCAGCGGCATATGAATTCAATGTACACATTAAATTCACATATTAAATTCATATTTAAACGGAATATTGACGATTTCTTACGTCGACTATCGATTAATTGCAGCTACGTAATGCATACGAATATATTTATTTCTCAAAATAATTATAAATTAGAACAGTGTTTTCTGTCAGTAGTATCTACGCACTAACATTACAAGTAATACTTCCGACTACATACATCATAATACATCGTTTTAGCATAACAATTGCAAAATAAACAAATCAGAAGAAGGCACATTACACACGATAAACAGTACAACAATTAAATATTACGTACTATTCAAATATCTCAATATTCATACAGGAAACGAAACTACAAAGTTTTTCAAAGAGCTCAAGTCATTTAAGAACTTTCGTGGACTGGCCTTAATTCGCCATAATTTCTGACAGCAAAGTAATTGGTCACTAAAATTAATTGGACAATGTCTGCTCACAATTCCACGAACTTTCCACGAATACAGGGTTAACCATTCCTATCAATTACTTATTAACAGTATTCGTAGCAATGATTCAGGACGTGGACGGAAATGGCTGCTGAAATATGCAAATGTTGAACCATTTTACCCTTTACCGTTCCAATTTAGATATCGAAATTGGCAATAATATAACTTATCGTGAGGCGTGACAGCATAATACCTAATAATATTCAAAAGGGGTTACTTTCCAGTTATCTATACAATTAAACTACTAAATAATACATTTGAAAACACAAAGTTAGTTAGAAACCTTATGAGAAACTTGTTCTTAACTACTGGAAAGTTCATGAAATTGCTGTATTATATGTTATTAGTGAGTACATAGATAGGTAGGGTAGGGTACATACAAGAGTCAGCGGGGACGGTAAACTTTGTTGTAAAAGATTTAATGGAAGTTTCTCTTTGTCTAAGTTTGGCACTCGTCTGGTCGACCCGCTCCCGTTTCATAACTTGGATTCAGGGTTGCTGGACAATACATAATACTTTTCTTTTGTGAGATTTGTTCTTGTTCGCTCCAATCTTTCATGTCGTCTCTTTAAATTCAAGAATTTTGACTGTCACAGTTTCTGCGTTGTATCATGTGTACACTATCTGTGAATACGTTTTCATTAGCGAATACAAAAATTATCAACTAACTTAGATTACTTGTTACAGTTTAAGTAATTTTAAATGAAATAACATTGTGTAAAAGTAGCAAGTTAGCAATATATTTTATCAAGTGACAACCCTGCTCTCAAATGTATATCTAGGGGTTAGTCAAAAGGGAAGTTTTATTGCTCGTGAATTTCATTATAACTTTGCGAAGCTCTCTCTTCTCTTAATGCCTTTAAACGAGGATTGTTGTCTAATTTGTACGAATTATGTCGAATTTTCCTCACGGGACTCCGACTTGGATGTTATGAGAACACGTACATGTGAGCTATGGTTATGGTTGTGCTATAATTTGATTGTCTATACGTATTATGGAAGATAGAAATCGAGCAGCGTGTTTTTCACATAATATCTTTGAAGTTTTCCAACGAACATATTTTGTAAAGCTTTCCAATTTGAGATGTATAGTCGAGAAAGAAATAAGGTGATGTTTTATTTACAAATGAATAGACAAGCGATGGAGCACGAATTGTGAATTGAATGATAAGTACCTTTAATTATATGCAATGTTCAAGATTCTGTTATTTGAGTCATTGGGTCGGAAAACCTGCTGTCGAAGACGAAAAACGAAGTATACCATCCAAGGGTCCTAACGTAACATTGCGTTCCAGTTTCGCGAAATCACCCTATTCTTTACATGAACTTCGCAGACATAAAAGACCCATTGAAGCCATTTGAGAGAAGAATTAGCATAATCGCACAGTGAATCATACAGTATCTGGAATGACTGGGCTTTTTATTCAGACGCATTATCGAGCGGCACATGCACATAATATGAACGTGTGACACGATTGATGTCACCATTCATACACCTAACAAGAATATAGAGAATTTATTGCCCGCTTCCTTCCTCGTAAGAACACTTGAAAGTTAAACCGTCTTTGAGTTGCAAACTACAATGTGTTACAAATGTGAAATGTATTTGCGATTTCCAATAGTTCAGAGTTATAGGATGAAAACTGAACATTATAAATGCTTGTTGAGATGTAGACTTGCAGGATTCTATTAAATATCGCTTACCAAATTAAATCTGAACGACAAACATTGAAACCGAGTTATAATCAATACGCGTATTCGAAACCGAAGAAGATATACAGCTAGCTTCATCTTCATTTGAACATTGTGTTTCCAATACCCTTAGCTTTGATTCCACTCAACTGTACATTCGACAGTTGTATCAAAATCGTTGAGGCGTATTAACGTAACGGTAACAAGGACAATGCTACAAGTAATCAAGGAGGCTCTTCAGAAAGCCAATCAGTCAAGTTATATGTCCCGCCGTCGTCGTGGACTTTATCTGGTCTAATTTTATCCATGGTCTCACTTCTATCTATGCTTTAAGTGTTTCTGGATCGCGGCCAAATCTAAGAGCTCTTCCCTGTACCATTGGAGCACCTACTCAATCGGTTCCTGATAAAAAAGTCGCTTCAATGTCCCCGTTGAGGGTCGATTGAGCGTAACACTGCGATCAGCATTTGTTTTTTGAGGTGGGAAATCTTGAAATAGGCGTTCTAACGTGGGGCGAAAGGGCGTGGCAGACTTTTACTGCCTAAAACGTACCTATGTTCATTCATTTGCCCTTTGCGTTCTAGTGTCACGATAACTCGTTTTCTTGCAGGATGTGTTAGTTTATATTATGAATTTGCTCATTATTTTATACAGTCTTCTAATTCAATCCTATTTGTATCCTTCTAAGATCAGATAGATTGAATTAGAACGGCTCAGCTCAATTACAAGTTGTAGATGAAACGAATGTACGGAACGTCCAACTTTAAAAGACAAAAATGTAACTTGAAAACTCAAAGCTGAAAGACTAATAACAACATCACAACATTCAGAGATGGAAATGCCCAGTTTTTCCACTATCTCCGTGCAACGGACGCTGTATGGAAGTAGCAGTAAGATTATGACACGTCACAAGTTACCCGTTGGCCTCGAGGAGAAAGTTTACTCGGGCGAGTTTGTTCTCTCGCCTCCCCCACCGCCCTACAGTCTGAGCAGTTTGCAAGTTCGCCCGCCCCGTGCTCGGCAAACTAGATTCTGTGATGTTGTGTTGCTAGATGAGATACACGGTTCATTGCTTTGTTGCTATTGAGGGTTTGCTCGTGTTCGATTATTTAGGAAGGAATGCCGTTGTTGATGGAAAATGTTTCAGTTAATTTATCCTTAGCATACACTGGATAGTGTTGGACATGAAACTCCTCCTATTTTATTTAGTCCTTTTTTAAGTCTCCCACGGAAAGTAAAAGTTAAAAGGGAGGACTGTTAAAAAAAAAACAAATTATTTTATTACAATTCCAATTCTTGCATAATGGAGAAAAAACCTAAAATATTATAGGCACTTAGCGATTTTGGTGTTTTCAAGCATTTACGCTCTGATTGTACCACCAAATGAATTGGACTAATGCATAGATTCTCGATAAATGTAGTTAGGCAATCAACAAAATAATTTTAAACAAGATTGAGCTGATGAAAATGGTACCATCAAACTGATCTGATGAAGCGGGAAGGTGCGAAGGCACGGGAACTCTATTATTCTAGCCGAGTTAGGGCCGGAATTGTCATAAATGCATTCTAGCTATAAATGATTTTATTTTATGTTTTATTGGTTAATCATATTCTACTTTACAATAGAACTCGCACAGTATGTTTAACAATGTACTATGACTAAAAAGAGAAAAAATTATTATTTTGCAAAAAATATAAATTATTTCGGAAATCCATGTTAAATGCGACAAAAACAAAACCAGAAAGCCCCGACTTTTATTTTTTATTTACACGAAGTTTTTTTAGTTGTCACTATATTTTTTGTAAAAAGTATTTTTAGTTTTATAACTTTTGATCGCTGCATTTTTTTTTGTCTCTCTCTCTCTTTTGATCTTATAAACGAATTAGTGTTTATTTGATACGATCTTGAACACAAAAACTAATAGACCCATCGGGTTTTACGCCAAGAAAAAAAGGCTGACAAAAAGCGGTCGTGTATTGACGCTTCTAGCACATTTTTTTATTCATAGTCTCGTTCAACTTAGTCGGCCGCTGTGTAACTATCGAACTACCGTTTCAACTCGTGGAGGCGAATAGTAAATGTAAAGGGGAAATAATGTTATCGCCCCCCGTGTCGACTTTTGGTCCAACTACAACCAAGTTTTGAGACTTTCGGACCTACACAAACAAGCGAGTAAACAACTTTTTTCTTGTTACGTCTCGGTAAACGAAAAGTTGGCGGTACTTTAGTTTTGTTCCGAGGTTTTTGTTCATTATGAATGATTATTGTAATTAATTCGTATTGTTCCAACTTTTTCTTGTTCGAATCGTCAAAGGAAAACATTTTTTTCTTTTTGATTTGATACTTTCGTAACATTTTTTGGGTTTCCCTGCCTTTACAAATTTTGTTTACGCTCTGGTACAAAACAATCATACAAAAGACTTAAACAATATCAATTGACGTAACTTTCCAACCGTTCTTTCAACTTCAGTGTAACTTTTTAACGTAAATGAATTCTGTTCCGTAACAATGTGTTAAACATGAGTCTAAAGTAAGAACAATAAATAAAACTATTCCAACTTTCCACTATCAAGTCAACTTCAATGCATCAATATCTAACTTCATTCATCTCAAGAATGCACACCGCAAACTGCCAAACTGTGTAAAATTACCTCGTCTGCTGCCACTAACAAGCTAAGGCGAAAGTTCGCCTGTATCTTTGCTTGGTGTATAGCAGAAAGCTTCCAGACTATCAAACTCTTGTTCCCTAATCGTTGAATATTCAAATTGATCC
The DNA here is from genome assembly GCA_961205895.1 of Mythimna pallens. NCBI lineage: Eukaryota > Metazoa > Arthropoda > Insecta > Lepidoptera > Noctuidae > Mythimna > Mythimna pallens. Next base: position 4,281,247 of record OY540845.1, on the reverse strand, counting down.
GTCTTGTATCCTACTACCGTGATGGAGTGAAATTTGGTTGGTACTTCGGAAATAGGTCGCAGACTCGCAGTCTTATCTCCTATCCAGATAAATTATATTTCATTCATCAAAGGTGTGTTACATGAAACTGTTTGGTACAGTAATCAAAGTACTTCATGTATGTTCAATTTATTTACTTTATGCTATACGGAATATTAATGCGATGGAGTTGATTAGATCAGAAATCTCGTTCGTGCATTCGGAATCTTCGTCTGCCGAAAATGTATTATTTAATTACGGCTAAAAATCGGGTTTGCGTCTAGATTTGAAATCTACTAACGTCTTGGAAGAATAGCAAAACATGCTGGATGTTGACACTGTATTTTTATACGAACAAACTTTATATATGTTTTGCGCGTCGAGTTCGTCCTACTTTTGGCCTTTCATGTTTTTGTCTCAGAGAGCTGATTCCGGAAATTTTATTGAAGCTATCGTTCATCAAAATGGAACTAATTTTAAGGACTATTCTTGCAATGATGTTGTGCAGCTTTTAATTCGTTTAATTGTGAACTTTTGGAGGCCAAAAGTAGAGAACGATTACACTCATTAATCCGTGTAATTCATAACGAACATTCGCTCTACGATATTTTGTAATGTAATTAAGGATTTCCATGAAATCGTTTCATTTGCTTACCATTCCATTAACGTATATAATTACTACGATGTTTGTACATTAACATCATGTACCGTTACCTAGAAAAAGCGTACATTTTCATGAGTACAGTCAATCACCTATCGTGTACAGAATCAATAAAATCCGAGCACACGTAGGCTTGTCTAGCGTAATTAATCAAATGGTAATTGGTCATTGTCTTATCCGCCTACATTACTCTTGGGAGCAAAGCAATCAATACGCTCTCAAAGGGATCGCTTGTCAAAGATTATCGTGTGCCAGTAAATTATCATGTTTGTGCAACTACCCTCCGAAGGACGAACACAGATATCTGTAATTAAACATCGCTTTCCAATTAACGAACTGAGGCGAACGGTGTGCCCTCGAAATGCTATCAGCATTTGTACACGGTGAATCAGTGTGTCTACTTCGGAAACTGGTCTGTTCCTCTCTCGTCTGATTATATCGGCGACTAGTTCTGCGGTCGAACAAAGCGATCCTATATCTCTTGTGTCGGTGATGAAAGGGGTGCCATTTGACGTGTATGGGGAACTGGGTTCGTTTAGAATAATCGATTTTGAAAGCGTTTTGAATTAGAGCTTGGTTTTCGCTCAGTGATCAGTTCGTTGGCGTGTCTTGTTTCATTTTGGCTTGGTATCTAAAGTGTTGGTTGACGATTTTAAACAAATGCTTGATTGCTTTCACATTTCGAGCTATCGCTGGTTTGGCAATGCTACAGAATGATCCCGTGTTTCCTAGGAGTTTTTAATAAATAAATAAAAATAAATACTGAACATTTCAGGGCTTTATAAAAAAAAAACAAACAAGTCGCAAGGAAAGCCTTGCCAAAACCAGTCAGCGTTGTCTCCGTGGAACAGTAAGTTCACAGAGCCAAACTCGGCAATCGATAGTCCAACGGCCCGAGGTGTAATAACAATTTATCGGTTTCAAGTAACCATCGCCATTCGTCGATAAGAAAACGTTTGCCGAACGTTAATTAAACAGATAGCGATGTGGATTGCACACATCTATCTGTCGGAACGGCAATTCGGCCAGGGTGGATTCCACAGTTTCAAATGTATACGGAGTTCTTTATGCGAACGTCCCGCTTGAAACCGGCAGGCACGCCGTAAGGAATTAAAAGTGGCTGCTTTGACTTCACGTTAAATTCGAACTACATTCCAGATTTCTTTTTCTTTAAAATAAGTCTGTTAGCATTTTGAACACTCCAGCTTACGATGCGGTTTTTACAAAGATACGTGAAAGCTTAAAAACGAATGCAAAGTAAACTTAAATTGTACCACAAGGCGGCGAACTCAAATAAAACCACTCGCAATTGTTACATCGTCGTAACAAAGAAACATTATTTTTATTTTATACTTTCTTCATACAGCGATTCAGACAAGAAAAGAAAGTAACTTCAAACGCAACAATTATAGCGATAATTGAAAGTACGATTACAATACGGAAATTGATAAAACCGGTCTCTTACGACCGACATACGGAAGTAACATTATCTTCGTATCTAACAAAGAAGCGGCCACTCAAACTGATTCATTGTAAAATTGGAAAATAACCGCTGCCATTACTCAACCAGCTGGCTTTACTGACAGCTCAATATCATTATCAACAGCACTTATCTTTGTAATTGAACGAAATGTTTTACAGTTAGCGAGTCTTAACTGTTGAAATCTTGGGAACGGAACGTACAATTACTCCGCAGTACTCCGCATATGGCCTAGGGTTGTCCATGAGGAACGGTTTCTGATTGATCAACTCCGTCGCTTGTCGAGCCTTGTCATGTTCCACTAATGACTGCCAGCTGACATGAGTTGCTATAAAAAGCAGGATTATATGTATCTATGGCACTAAAGTTGTCAGTTTTTATATCGATTTCTGATAGAAAACGATTTTTGCGACGGGCTTTCGAATTTTGTTTTTTATTAAAGAAACTAGCTGACTCGGTAAACGTTGTTCTGCCTTATAAATTATCAGAAACAACCTATCAAATATACTAAAAAGCCGTTTCGGAGGAGTTCGATAACAAACATTGTGACACAAGATTTCTATATACTTATTAGACAAGTTTTTTATGTGCCTGTATGGGCACTGAGCTTAGCTTAGGATTCTGATAAACAATTGTTTGCGAAAATACAAATGGCGTTTGTAAGTGCTACTAAAGCACTTTTCATCGCAGATAACATCAGACTGGATAAAAAGTCCATAAAACTCTAAACTTTAGCACTACATTCCATTTTATTTTCATCTGGAACCGATATGCGTTTAGACAATGCTGAATTAGGAATTTCAAATAAGTACGTAAGAGCCAAATAGGTACTCAATATGAATATACTAAGTGATCTAGATGCACAGCTGGTTTTTTTTTTTTTAAATTATTGTTACTACTAAGTTTCTTTGTAATACGACGATTGTAACTTTCAGATATCAATCACCTTTTAGTCCAGTCATTTGGTAGTTCTACCTAGAAAGCTTTTCTTTCGGTAGTTTCGAAAATTGGTTATTTTATAGATTCCAACTTGCTCTTTCTGAATCACACAAAAAGTTTTTTATATATCTCTTTTTGGAGTCATCTTATAATGATGAATGAATTTGAAATTTGGAGTATTCATAGTTATGGCACGCGCGCTGTAATTTTACAACAAGTTTTAGTTAAAAAACTAATTAAGAATAAGTGGCACGTTTTTTTTTTGCGGTATCCCCGTATGCTATGTATGAATTTAGGACATTATTTCTCTAGAAATTTTCTTTAATGAGCAACTAATGACTGTACTATCATTACACACGGCGTAGTAAGTTCCAAGTTTGTTTTGTCTACAATTGACGTCTTATCATCATCCCAAATAACCTTAACGATTTGTCGCAGCTGTCACGTCTTACCGGACGCGATCAATGCTCCTTTCAATTAAAAGTTCCTCGTATAGTTGTGCCTGCAATGTTCGGCCGAGTTGTTCCTCGTCGACAGATGCTTTTTACGAAAATTACTACGGCACACTTGGCGCGTCTGCACGCCTCTAGCCGTACACTCGAGCTCACAACTTTTAGTTACGACAAAGTTGATGCGAACTTCACAAGGGATTATATGAATCGGTGATCTGTTTGCTGTTTACTTACTTTGCTTGCTAGTCTGACCTGCTTAGTCTAGTAGTTTTTACTTGTTTGCATATGGTAGACTACACACGGATGTTATTTAAACAAGCTTACAAAGTTACAACGGCTCTGCAAGTTTGTGCAGTCGCGCTCACAACTTTCAGCTCCACAGCAAAGTTAGTTGGTACGAAGTTTAAAAGGGATTATAGAGGAAGTGATCTCTTTGATTGGTTTTCTGACCTGATTTAATTAGTAGTTTGTGGTTGATTTATCTTGCCATATGGTGCTGGCATTTATTTATAATTTTGTGTATGTGTAACTCTTCAAATAAGTCAGTCAATTTCGAAATTGATGAAGCGTGGGTTTTCAATTTCGTGAGTGAACCAAATATCAATTGAAATGCTGTCAAAAGTTAGATACCAATCGTCTAGGAGTGTCACCTTATTTGAAAAGTTTAGACGTGTTTACTTTTAAACATTGTTAATGGAAATAAATATTTAATTAAGGCTCCGTGCACAAAATCAACACATTTTGAACTTTTTTGATCATGGTTTGTGAGAAAAGCAAGAAGAATTTAAACCTTCTTTTATTAGATTATGAAAGTCTAGTTTTTATTCTCTCAGTTGGCTTGATTACTTTTTTAAAATAATGTGTGTATTAATAGCAATTACCCATATTCAAAACCCTTTTCTCGCAAAAGTAACGAGCGAGTGACGTTTGGCTACGTTTTACACCAAACTACAACTGATTTATAACATTAAAAAAAATATCAGTAACATCATTATATGGTCTACTGGCAGATGGGTTGAAAACATTATTGACTTTAATAAAAAATATAGCAGAAAAAAAATTTTGAAGAAACACAATTCTTGGAAAACATCTGGACAAATAAGTATTTTTTTCTATACCTTAGCAACACATTTAAGAAAATTTAAAAATTGCACAATAATCTTAAGAAATCCCTTTAATAGAATCTAAAATTTATTTTATAAATAAACAATATGTTCATTTCGTAAATTACAAGCAAATTGAACTATATTATCGACCGCGCAAACTCGATCGCGTCAGTCACGACCGGGCTCTCCCAGCGTGAGCACACGTTACTTTGCTTCGCAGCTGCTCGCGAATATTACATGAAAATATTCCCAAGATTGCACGCCGACTACCACTTTTTGATCCATTAAGTATTATAGTTTATTTTAAGTACTTTTTTTGTTTATGAAAATTGTTAAAATTACTTTCGACTTCAATATTAATTAGAGGTAACGGTTGTATGTTTGTTTGTAAAGGTTATCTGCGGAACTACTTTACTACTACCCAAATACAAAAATTATTTCACTAATGAAATCTACAATGTTTAATGGCAGCTATATTATCATCCAGTGTTATACACTATGTACAGGATGTTGATATTTCTTATGATTACTTAAGGTCGAAATTCAAGGTCTAGTTTTCGAAATATTTTTTTTTGTAGATAATGGGTCGAAAGAAAGAGACGCATTATCAATTATCATTATCAATGCGTCACTAAAAGAAAACGACATGTAGGGCTTTTTTTATTGGGTGGGAAAATCATCCTATGACAAATCCCGCTCTTGGGCGGAGCGAGAGATAGTGTCAGACTTTTACTGACTAAAAACCCACTCCTGTTCCTTCTTTGCCTTCGTCCCAGGGCCTCGGGTTTCACTTTCACACTACCCGTGGCCCCCGTAGGCTTCGACCCTGCTGGGCCCCTACGATGTGTTGACATCTCCCTGAGGTGCGCGTGGAACAGTATGCGCCGTCAACGACTTGGCCTCGGTCCGGACGGTTACCGGACGGTCAGACGGTGAGCCACCCATTGTTCGCCGTCCGCAAGCCCGCGCCTACGGTGGCCGGAAATCGGAGGACCGTTGCCTCATGCGATCGGCCGCCTCCTTTGCTAGCATTACTGCTTCACAGAAGGAGGTGACTGCCTGTCACTTCACCTTGCTCCGGAGTATGGCCTGTACCAAAGCCCGGCGCGAGAGATCGCCGCCACCGGTCGCCCCCACGAGGACACGGCGTTGCTTTGCCCAAGCGGGGCACACCTCCACTGTGTGCTCCACCGTGTCCTCCGGGCGGTCCACACAGTGGCGACACCCGGGCATCGCTTCCGCACGAATCCGGTGCAGGAACTTTCCGAACTTAGCGTGTTCGGTGAGAAAAACGACATGTGGGGCTGATACTAGCGGGACAAATGTTGCTATTTTTTAGTAAATTGATAATGAAAATTTTGAAATGACTATGAATACTACAAATGTTGACAACATGTGTGAACTTGATCTAAACATGGTAATTATAACCTTTGTGTTACGTACAGGGTGTAAATTAATATCAAACCTACTTTTAGAAATTCATAACTTTTTTAGTTCTACATGGTAGACAGCTGATCACGACTGTTTATATAGGAAGTTTAAAGTAAAAATATTTACCATTTTTTCAATGATAAAAATAAAGGCTAAATAGCCGGCCAGCAACAGAAAAAAAATTGGCGTGAAAGCGGCAATCGCCTCTGTATTTATTTTTTCGAGTTGTAGAGTTCTGTTGAATCTCTGCTATATGAGATTTGTATTAACACGATAAGTTCATCAGAATCAGATATGGATTTAACGCCTGATTCTTAAGAGAAGAGGCTAAAGCAGTAGTGGAAAACCTTTTACCGCCTAAATCAAAAGAAATATATCTAAAGTCATACGACAAATTTTGAGGACGACTCACATTTTTATTTTTACTTTATTTATATTCGTAATGAAAAGCACAGTGTTTTACTTCGCGTTAAAGATCTCTTCGAACTATTGGCGTCCAAGCGTATTTTCGGGACTAAATAAGTTGATCTCACCCCTTGAGTAACAATGTATTATATGATTTATGGTGACATTGCACTATTAAAATATTTGCTAGTTATAATATAATTTTTGATAAAACAGACACAAAGATGACGATTTGTGTTTCAGAAAAGGGCTATTTAATTTATTTAATAACCAACTTTTGCCTGCGGCTTCGTTAATTTCGTTTTCCATTAAGATTTGAAAGACACGTGGCAGTATCTAGGGATCATACGTACGTTATTGTTATTTTCCTCGGGACAGTACTTTTCTTCGGGAGGAAAGTTACCCTGTAACCGTTTTTGTTCACCAGACAACATATAATATGTATAATTTCAGGATAATCAGTTCATTGATTTAGGCGTGAAAAGCTAACAAACAAAAATAAACTTATTTTCGCATTTATAATAATTAAAACTATAGAATCTTGAGAGTAGTTAATTTTATTTGTTTCAAATCTTAAAACTTGTCGAGTAATAGTTAAGATTAACTTGTAAATAATATTTATATATCTTTAATATATATTTTGTTTAAGTAATTTGTCTCTTAATTATCTCACAGATAACTAAGAAACTGGGTAAGTGTGAGTCGGACTCGTGCCCTGAGGGTTCCGTACAAATTACAATTCCCGAACGGAGTCTCGAAGATTTTTCCGAATTGCAAAAATGTATTTTTTTTAGTTATAAGGTGTTCGGTGGAAACACCGAACAGTGACGTTAGGTAACAACAAATTTATGGTTTTCAGATTTATTCCTATACCTGTGCTATGAGACCTTGCTTTATGTCAAATTTCAAGATTCTGGGTCAATGGGAAGTACCTTGTGAATTTTAATTACTTTGGGAGTATCAAAATTTACGTTTTTTTTGCGACATAAACGGCCGTTTCTGTTTTATTCGTTACCTTAGAAGTTTGATTATTTCACAACTTCAAGGGACTGCAGACTTAAGTATATTGTTTAATTTCAACTCGATACCTCCACGTATTCTCGAGATAAACAGTCATGACAGACAGACAGACGGACGAACCACAAAGTGATCCTATGAGGGTTTCGTTTTTTCCTTTTGAGGTCCGGAACCCTAAAAAGAAGAGTATCCAACACGGATAAAGCTGTTTGTCTTGGGTACCTTGAATCCCTTACTTCACTCAGGTTTCTATATGAACTCCTTAGCAATGTTCGGGAGTTAATTATATAAATCCCTGACGATCGGTATTATAACTTCGTTTCGTTCGGAATTCAACATGCCGCCCGCGATTTAAAGACACTGCACGCCACATAATCTACTATTACATATTTTTGACGTATCGAAAGTGTTTTTTTTTACAACCATTTATATAAATAAATATAATTTTATCATCTGTTTTGGATTTATCGTTCTGTTAAATGTCTAAATTTGTCAACATCCATCTAACACAAAATTAAATAATTTTGGTGTTCAGTGTGATAAATATAAAGACACACGTCTCAGACGTTTATTTACAAACCTTACTTAATATAAAATTTTGTAATTTAGAATAATATCTTCTAAAGGATCAGAATTGTTTAAGCGGTCACGAAGCTCGATTTTTACGCGTGTGTGCGTGTAGTTGTATGAATGATGCACACAAACATATCATTGCAACGAATTTGCCTAAACTCTGGCGAGTGAATTTTATGCACGGCCTCTTAAGCAAGTCTGTAATGTGCGTTCCATTGCCTCAGCTAAGCAACAGAACGAACTTTACAGAATCTTAGAAAATTACTTTCCGGAATAAATCATTGCATGGTTTTTTACTGATTGAGGTAAAACGATATTACCTTTCACGTCACTTATTACGTGACTTCTCCGCAGATATTGTCATTACCATACATTTTGTACTTAACTTGGTTGTTGTACTTGGTTGGCGGGAACATTAACATAGAAGTCATTGGTCTAAGCTTGCAGTTCCTCAGTAACAGCTACAGCATAAATTTTGAAGACGGCTCATCTCGAAAGACTTATTTTAATGACAAAGCATTTCCTCTAGCCCGTTAGTTGGCAAACCATCACAAAATCGCCTGCGCTGTTTACATACTAGCATTCATACCATAGTATCGTACGTGATAGTTCGTATGAAACAATGCAGGTAATGCCCCTCGGTTCTGAAGCAACAATGTTGTTCCCTCCGTTTATAGACCGTAAAATATCACGTCGACGCTACGACCAGACGTAGCCACGTAAAACTAAATAACGACTTTAGACCACCGAGATGCAGTTAACGTTATACATATTAATGTATCATTATATATACTTTTATGATAAGATTTATCTTAACTTCCTACAACGTGAAATTTTTAACTACATTTCGTAAACAACTTGGCGGATGATGTTTTGTCCTATTCAAGTTTATTACCATCATCCAACGAAACAGGTTTGTCCAGATTGGCACAAACTTCTTTCAGAGGGGTCGACGAACTTTGACCCTTTGCTTGCAACCTGTTGTAATCTAGGGAGATAAAGCGACGCATGGAACTCCTTTTATAAGCACCGGCGAGTACAGGTTGAATGTTGGTGTTCTTTTAAAAGGGTTGTAGGGTGGTTGACCCCGAGAATATAGTCATCCAATCTGTGTTGCGGCAAACATCTTGCAGATTGCTTTCCTTTGTCTAACGAGTGCTAAGAAGCTAATTAATGAACTGTAGAGTTATCCTATACATGCAACTTTAAGCTGTCCCAAATCAGATTTGGCCGAATAAAGCTAACGTCAATTTATCACTTGTTACAGGTGCAGTGAAAGCATTCGGACGCAGTGATCAGTGAAGTTTCTGACGGCAACGCCGTACGCCGTGTGTCCATACAGTGTGGTGCGTGAGTGCCAGTGTTGACTGCATAGTGCCGGTATTGGCTGCATAGTGCCAGTGTCGGCTGCATAGTGCCAGTGGCAGTGCCAGTGTGTGTGTGTGCGTGTGTGCGTCCGTTGTGGCGCCGACGCCGGCGTCAAGTCAATGCCGGTGTGCCGATGGAGCGGTGATCGCGGACTGACTACATCACAAGAGCAGCGCTGGTTAGTTTTCAAAATTAAAAGTCGAATTTGGTTGAGAATGAGCATTTTTGGACTCTTAAAATGTCACAAATCAAAACACCCAACCGTCACTATTTAGTGTTTTGCTGGGATGAAGTGTCGCAATAAACTCCCCAGTATATCTGTGTTAAGTTAGAATTTGAATCTATAGATCTTTCTTTTTTTTATGCACCTGCCATATTGTCTCTCCACTACCCTAGGTTGACTGTTAAAAAATGCCTAAGGCATTAAGTCCGCCTTTGTACCTTTTGTTGCATGAAGATTAAATATATAAATAATACAATATGGCAGTACCGTGCAATCCTCAATACACACCATACTAAATTACTAATGAAATAAATAATCATTTGTAAATTGTATCCCATAGCCCAGTACTGTCGTAAAACTGAAAGAAATTAAAAACCGATGTCCTAGATCGACGCAGTTCGGATGATGCGTCTAGGAAATTCGCTGCAACATGATGGAATACATTATACAGTTGACAAACCGATAGATAGAAAAGAAGTTTGATAATGTATTACTTGTCCACACATTATAATACACTTGCGTAAACCCCTTGCTAGGTTCCCTAAGGCGTAGGGAACCTGCGTTACGGGCAACGGAGGAACGTCAAGAGCTGAGTAGTTTTAGAAGCAAAGTTAGGAACAAACTGACTTTTTAGATACAAACAAACTCGTAATTAGTTTTAATCTTTTTAAGAAGATTTTGTGGTATACTGAACAACAGGCTAACGGCTCCCTACTGACCACGGACGCGTAGCTTAATGCACGCATATTTGTGTACGCCTGCTCACAGCTTACATACGAAACTAAAACTCGGTCGACGAAGTGCCAACGTCGTGCCATTGTGTCGTGATATACGCGAATGTGAAGCTATGCGTTCGCGGACAGTTGGCCTAAACAAATGACTTTATTGTAAGCGTTCCCGCCAAACGCTTAGTATGGCAAGTATGGCTATGACATTACCTGTCACATCGCTTGTCACGTTAATTATTTGCAGTGTCATTGCCACACATTTTCTACTGAGCGTTTGACGTGAATCATCATCATCATCATTTCAGCCGAAAGATATCCACTGTTAGCCATAGGCCTCGCCCAAGCGTCTCCAAAATAACTGATCCTGTGCGTCTCGCATCCACCGCATTCCCGCGACTCTCACAAGGTCCACTTTGTGGAAGGCTTTCCAATGCTGCGTTTTCCGGTGCGCGATCGCCACTCTAGAACTTTTCGGCCCCATCGACCTTCCGTTCTACGAGATGTGCCCTGCCCACTGCCACTTTAGTTTGGCGATTCTTCGGGCTATGTCGGCGACCTTGGTTCCCCTGCGGATATTTGACGTGAATGCTGATAGAAAACTCATTTGTCCAAGCAACGAATGAAAAAGTTCTTGAGCCTAAGATATTATCTAATTAGGTCACACACGATGGTATTAAGGTCTGCAATCAATTATTGTTTTTGGTTCATAACTCTATGGCACGTGTAGCATCTTGTACAATAAATTTATTAAGGCCCATTACGTTACATTACGGATTACAAAAATAAGGTACATAGGTACCTTATTTTTGTTTATTATCTTTCGATTGTAACTAGTTGACAAAAATTTAAGTTTGAATAATAATAGTTCTAATCAAATCAAAAGCGTTTATTTCAAATATGCATTTTACAGGCACTTTTGAATTGTCAAAATGTCGGTCAGTCAAAAAAGTGTAGCTAAATTGCTAAAGAGGCATTCTGTATTCGTATTAGAGATGTATGTAGGCGTTCAATCGCCAGTAATTGACACATTACGCCATGATATCGGAAGGCGCCTATATCGATCATAATTAGCTTCTATAAAAAGTTGCTAAAAGATTAGTTGCCTATTAACGAAAACGAGTTCCTTCTATGTTTCTTAATTCCAAAGACTACCTACTATATTACATGTTCAATTCCACATGATTCGAGACTGATCACGTCAAAAATGTAAAACTGACATATAGACACGACGCGATAATGACACACGATGCGTGCAACGTCTTTCAAAAAAAAATAAAAAATTACGAATATACTAGTTTCTATGTAAAATGCTAGTCTGAGTAGGAGCCTTTTACCGTCTGCTTCGCTGTAACGTTCTCAAGATTTACACGATTACAAAGCGATCAATCGTCCACCCTAAAACTCGATGAGTCCCAAATTCCTGTCATTATCGTCTGCCCTTTTCCAACTATATTAGAGTCGGCTTCTAGTCTAAAATGATGCAGCTGTATGTCATTAATTCAAATAGAATAACTGTCATCGGATTGTTCCGTGTAAATGTACAAATTCGATCTGACGTCATCTGTCGTAACGCAAGTTTGACAGATTGATCTTCACATTATATTTTTGAGTTAGGTCTCTTTATGATTCGGCTAGCGATATGTGGTGGCCTTTATGAACAAGTTATAAACTTATCTCAGACAAAAAAATGTTATTGCTTGTCAAGCAGCACTATTTGTGACAGGCTATTGAGATAAATAGGTTGTTGAAACGCTCTAGCATTTGGGCCTTGTAATACAACAGTTTGCGTTCGACAGGCAGTATTTTAGCGGTCGAGCTTTCTAGCCTTTCCCACAGTCTAATGCTACGGTTCGAACGCTTTAGTTTAGATTAGACCGGTCCTCTTAAATTAAATGGCAATGGCCCCGAGTTCAACTAAGCGAACCTACATTTGTTAGTAGGTGTCTGCTAGCTAAAGATGGCAATGAGTGCTCAGAATTAAGACAAAGATTTGTCTTGATGTTGTCAAGATGGTTTATTTATGCTTTATTATTATCTATTGGTCTTAATTTTTTTTTTAATAATGCTAGTGCTTGACTGCGATCTCACCTGAGGTTAAGCAGTGATGCAGTCGTTGATAGTGAGGCGCACTAGTTTACTAAGAGCCTATTCACTCTAGCCTTGAAGACACCTAGATTATAATCGAACGGGAAGACCGCAGCCGGGCAAGTTGTTCCATTCCTTGATTAGTAAGCAATGTTTTAAAAGCTTTATGATATTCACTTATCATAATTCAAATGATCGTTTAACGACACCATCTTTAGAATAAAATTTCTGTAATCCGACATTCTTTACGGACCCGTCCTGTAGAAACGGGATTGTCCAGTCAAGAATTCTACACCTGGCGAACCTGGTCTTAGCCATCCGTTCACAAGCCCAACAATAAAGATAAGACTCGTAGCTGCAAGCTACGTTCCACTCAGATAATAATAATAAATATTGAATGAAGCAATTGCTCACCGCAGACGATAAAAAAACGTGTTATTATTATTCATTATGTTTTTCATTATAAACCTTGTTTATATTCTGTCACTGCTGTTATGAGCTTATTATCTTATTTCTCTGTTACTAAACTACATTGTAGCAGCCTTATCTTTGAAGTTCTAAGTGATTATTGCATTAATTAGTACAGTACTCGGGTATATAGTGTTAGTTCCAGACTCTGTGAAGTTGTAATGCGATGCAGGTCTACTAATATTTGTGGGTAGTTATTAGTCTGCCTTGCATCTGACATGAGGAACGAGGACTAATATAAGCTGATGTAATCGTCATCTAACGACCAACAGATGTTTCATATGTAGATGACCGCTAAACTGCAGTCTTTTCACTTATACTTACCTGAGGCTACCACGAGCTCCATTTGGCGACCTAAACTGAATTGTTAAAAGGATGGAGCTATATAGGGCGTTCGCTCGCATGCTTGACATTTTGCACGTCATGGCTCCAGTGCCCTCATTTCACTCAGCTCTGATCACCTAAACTAACAGACAGGCTTAGAAACGAGTGACATGATTTAGGTAATAGTAGCTTCCAAGTTAACAATATTTATCGTGCCGTTTCATTACAAAGACACGTCACAGCTACTAGATAACTAAACCTGTACATAATAAATATGAAACGTCTCGTTTGTTCAGACACAGGTGCAATTCTACGAGCGTTCGCGCGCTCTATAAATATGGGGTCAAGATAAGATAGCCGTCTACTATATCTACAGTAGTCTCCTGTTACGTGCTAACGGTGGACTTGAGATAGTATACTTACCTACTGTTATTTTTGTTCTATTTTATCACACTTGTTATGAGAAAGTTGACAATTGGAAAAAGTAATAAACTCACAATTTGAGGGTATATTTAAGTACTGGTAGATAGATTACATTTTAGTAAAACTTTTAGGTTGGTATTTGGTATCAAGGATTTTGTGAAGTAAGTTTTGCTAAAGTGTGGTGTCATCACCGTGAATGGCAGCTTTAGTACCTATAATATCACAACCCCCACATATTGCTGCGATATTACGTTCATTAAATACCAATTATCGTTATTATACAGCACGTGTCATTTACGACTTGGCAGCTCTCATTCAAATCGTCGAGGCGCATGCAGCCGATAGACACGTTTTCTCTTTCATCTCGGATAATTATCATTGTATTCCTCCTCCTTACATATTTATAAAACAAAGACCTTAACCGCGTCAGTTTGTTTGTTCGTGATAAACTCAATAACTACTGAACGGATTTTCATACGGTATTCTAACTCCTTTCGCTCAATCGGCTTAACGGATGAATTTGGCACACGGGTTTAGATGGTCCTCATTCACTTTTTATCCTGGGTTACTGGCGTGCTCTTGGGATAAAGTTTTACTTTCCCGCGGGTGATGACGCTGTCAGAAGCTAGTACCTAATTACCTATACATATATTCTACCACATACGTACTAAAAAAAATCCGCATTCCTCATTCATTCAACAAACAATTGCACACATCTTTTCAGTCAGCTTCCAGACTCCTATCTACTAAAATGACACCTGTGACCTACTCGTAATAAAAAGATGTGTTAAACAATTCTAATATAGTTTAACGTGATCGCCAATCTATCTTGGAAAAATAATTAAGCTGTTGGTGAAAAATAGAATAGAATAAACTTTATTTTACACCAAAATAGTAACAAAACTTTTATACAAACATATATCTATGGATACAATGTTGGTCTTATACTGTAATTAATAAAGATAAGTGGCTTACGTGTAATTCAATTCATGAGAGACAACGCGCGTCTATCAATGACTGTTAGTAAGCTTATATAAATCAAATTTGGTATCTACTAAATAAATTATATCTGTGCTCACTCGGTTGGTGAAAAACAGTTTTTCGATGGCCTAACTACATTAATATTTTCTTTGTATAAAACGACGGTTGACTTGTTCCTGTTTGTTTGTTGTTGTTGTATTGTATTGTTTAGTTTCTCAGTAAGTTTGTGCTCTTCTATCTGTATTTGTTCTTTTCATTTTTAAGTGTTTGTATGTAAATAAACTAAGTGAATTATTGTTAATTCTGATAAGGAAATAAAGTTCATAAACCAGGAAATAAATAGGTTAAAAAAGGAAATAAAATATCACAACCAACCTTTATCACGTTCATTAAAAGTCTGATACGCCTTCTCGCTCCAATCTAGAGTGGGAGAAGTCATTGGATGATTTCCCAACTTTAAAAAAAAAACCTATATCGCGTATCTACAGTTCACATTTTGCCGTCGCTATTCTCTTCTCTTGAATTTATTCGAGTTCCACGCTCTGCGATGTACAAGAGAAAAGTCTCGGCTACACGGCTTTCTTGACCACGGGAAATAAAATATCGCCCGTATAAACCGTCAAAGAGCCTTTGACAGGTCTTTTATGGAAGTAACGTTTAAAGCGTATTATATTTATATTTTTGATATAAAGCACGAAAGAATTCCTGCTACGTTTTACGAGCTTTGATGTTGAGTACCAATCTGTCTAGCGTTTTTCCAGCTATTGATGATGCAGCTGGACAACAGTATTTTACATTGAGCGATTGCCGATTGAGAGCAGTGGTGGCCGAGTAGTAACGGCCCCGACTTACGAGTAGAAGTAGGTCGCGGTAGGCCCAGCCAGGCGCATTACTTTATATAATTTATTTCATCACCACTGCTCTCAAACCGGTGAAGGAAAACATCGTGAGGAAACCGGCATGTCCTAGAATCAAAAGTTCCAAGATTTCAAGACATTTGACATTCACCAACCCGCTCTGGGCCCGCGTGGTGGATTTCGGCTCATTCCATCTCCTAGAGAGCGGAGTCCCAGCAGTGGGAACATTAAAAGGCTGATTATGCTTATGCTATGATTGCATATCTAACCGCCACAACAAATAATTGGATAACACGATACCCCTAGGCAAGACTAGTGTCTATTTTCTCGCTTCGGACTATCCATAACGACGGTTAAATATCTACAAATGACAGCCGGAACCAATCGCTTAACATGCTTTGCGAGACACGGAAGAATCTCGATGTTAAGATGGTCACCCGTCCACAGAATGACCTGGGCAAGCGTTGGTTAACCTTAGAGATAGAGCCGTGCGGCTGTTATTAATTAGCCATGAACTCCTTGAATATTGAGTATCATTTTGACAGAATTTTAAAAGAAGGTCGCAATGAGTATCTGAACCTATAATTTAGTGTAATAGAAAGAGTAAATGCCATCTCGGTCTCTGCTATACTAAAACGATTGCCATACTAATTCCAGACCATAACTAATTCAGTTCAATGTAGTATTTCTTTCTTTGTAAATGCTATTCCAGTTTTGTTTTGCCCGACAACAAAACAAACCTGAATCAGCTATATTCCATTTGTCCCAAATTTAGTTCGGAACTCAGACATCCTGACTAAAAATGGTACGAATATAAAGTTTGTTCGACTACTTGAGCTAGTTTTAAAGTGTCCGCATTCTATTCCGTTTCGTCCGGATTCGGAACAAATATTTGTTGACCTACATATTCATTTACAGACCAGAAAACCTGAAACTACGTTTATTTACGAAACCTTAAAAGAATACATTTTACTTCAGCCAAAATATTCAGTGTTTTGGCTGACGAACCTCCAATCACTATCTACCATTTAAACACATTTTTTTTTAATTATAAACAACGAACATAATTAAGGGTGGAATTCACCAATAAAACTAATCGCGTAATACGTTTACCTCGCATAATCGCGTTTAGCGATAACGTTTAGCGACTGTCACTAGTCTCGCTTGTAAAAATACAACAAAAGAAAAATACACACAAGTGACACTAGTGACAGCGGCTAAACGCGATTATGCGAGCCGAACGTTAAAACGCGATTAGTTTTATTGGTGAATTCCGAAGAGTTAGTTAAGGATACATTCAGTTACTAAAGTTTTTCGAGATAAATCGTAGTAAACGACGATAGTGTGCTATCACGTCAGTTAAAGATTTTTTGTAATGGGAACATCACTTTCAGAAATAACGTTTTGACAAAAATAAACCAATAAAATAATCAATCAACTACACCTCTTCATAATGATAATTTAGATTTAGATTTAGTTGAAACTCGATTAAGGCGACTTAAAACTACAGTATCACGTATACAAGACATCATAAGAAAATTTGAATTTCATGAGTTATGTTAGAGCATTCCCTCTATGATATAAAAATGTATAAAAGCTCCGAGAAATTCGGAGTAACTCTTGCGTAGGAGTTGTTCGTAATTGTAGAGCGACCCGTGTATAGGTAATAGCCAGCCGAGGTCGAGTTCACGGCGACTATTAAAACGTCAAATGTCTACGTTTTATATATTTTTTTGTGTGAACGTATTTATAGTTTTAGTACTCTCAAGGCCAAAGCTTACCTAGTAATGAAAAAACGCTGTTAATCACGATTTTGGTGCTTTGAACATTTTCTGTAGTTAATGTCGCGTAATAAATGTAATCTTAATTTGTATTTTTTCATACAGAATCGCGTTCAATCTGTGTTTTTATTATTAAGACAGTTTCATATATTGAAAGAATTTTTGTGCCACGGAGACACGCATACCAAATCTTTGGTGCTAGAGTACTGTAAAAGAATGGTGTAAATGCTTTCTTATCGAGGGGATCGAGTGAAAGTGGTTTTTATTTTTAGGGTTCCATACCCAAAGGGTAAAAACGGGACCCGATTGTTAAGACTTTACTGTAAGGGGGGCTCCCATACAACAAACGTGATTTTTTTGCCGTTATATTATTGTTCGATATTAATATTGTAGTACGGATCCCTTCATACCCAAGTCCCAACTCGCACTAGCCAAGTTTTTTTTTTTCAATGCATCTAGTTCGCCTTGACCCCTAAACAATAAGTTCAGCGCAGAAAGCACAACATAATATTATGCAGGTAAGGTTGTTGTTCATTACTTTTTAAAAATGCATACGATTGACCTTGACCCACTTAGTACTACCTAGTACCTACCCCTTATGCTGACACGGATGCAGGCAGACGTAGATAAAGGGACCATTTACGATTTAAAACCGATCAAGTGCGAGTCGCACTCACGCACCGAGGGTTCCGTACAAACGTAAACTTATAATCGCAAAAAAAAAAATGTTTTGTGATGCAAAAATTTTACAGTTTTTGGACTTTTTCCTTTGTACTACAGGGCTTTGCTTGCCAAATTTCCTGATTCTAGGTCAATGGGAAGTTCTCTAAAATATGCCATATACTTACGGAATATAAACGGCCTTATCTTTAGATTGAGTTCACCTAGAAGTTTGATTTATCAGCTTGATACCGCCATGCGTTCCTGAGAAAGAGTTTTGACAAATGGACAGACAGACAACAAAGTCATCCTAAAGGGTTCTGCTTCTGCTGAGCGAAGTGCGGAACCCAAAAAATGCTAATATGACCTTGACCCATATAAATAAAACAAGTTTTGCATTAGTAGAAGAATTTTCATACAATCAATAACTTGCAAGATTTATTGTTGTTTTATCATATTCTACAATTACGTGTTGATCTATACGTACCGAGTTAATCCATATAGGTAGAGAAGACCCGTTTTCCAATCGGAATTCGCGTAACCCGATATCTACAAATATCTATGATAACAATTAGATCTTCTCACGGCAAGACTTACGTTTTGATGTGTTGCCTTATTTTACATAAAAATAAATGGTAATCCATTGACTCGAGAGATTTTTGCAATCAGAACTTGTATAGTCCGATAACTGAGCTGTAAAAATCTTACAAATCCTTATGAAAACGTTACCGTACAGCATACCGTCAACAAACTAAGTTACTAATCCAATCTATTTCCTTTGTTGACTCGCAATCGCAATTCCGAGGAAAAATCAGCTGACACAATTTCTATCTTTCCCGTGGTAATAGGAAAGTGCCTCCTAAACTTCCTTATTGACATGAAAATGTACCGTCGTGTTGTTACCGTTCATTGCTATTTTTAAGGTTCCATACACAAACTGTAAAAACGGGACCCTATTACTAAGATTCCACTGTCAGTCTTGCCTGTCATCAGGCTGTATCTCATAAACCTTAATAACTAGACAGTTGTTTTTTTTTTACAGATGTTTTATTTCTGTTGCCGCTATAACGACAAATACATTATCAATATAAAAGTTCTTCGTGAGCAAGTCCGACTCGCACTTGGCTTGATTTTTTACACACAAAGCTGATACTGGATTCGATAAGAACACGTAGGTGTATAGGGAACTGAAATATTGTGAGAGGTGGCAATAAAAGTCTTGGTGGCTTAAAAGGTACGTACGTTGCCAGGCGTCCGGATGAAGCCGGAAACGGTCAGGTTTTCTGGATGCGTGTCCGGCCAAATTAGGCGAGTTCCGGCCTGTTCGGCTTTTATTAGGCTTTTAGAATTTGTCATGTGTTCTGCCTTACCTTGTATCGCGAGCGCAAGCTGAGTGGACTAGCAAACATATTAGTAAATTTTATTGTTGTTTTATTAGAAAAAAAAGCCCGGGTGTCACCATTGTGTGGACCGCCCGGAGGACACGGTGTAGGTGTGTCCCGCTTGGGCGGAGCCCCACCGTCTTCTCGTGGAGGCAATCGGCGGCAACGATCTCTCGCGCCTGGCTATGGTACAGGCCATGTCTGGAGCTAGAAGGAATGACAGGCGGTCGCCTCCTGCGAAGCAGTAATGCTAGCAAAGGAGGCAGCCGCATGTGTGAGGGAACGGCCCTCGCGCCCCAGCCGCCGGAGTCGGAATCCGATTTCCAGCCACGCCGTCGCGCGCGTCTGCAAGCCGTGGGCTTGCGGACGGCGCTCAATGGGTAGCTCGACGTCCGGTAACCGTCCGGACCGAGCCCAAGTCGTCGACAGCTCGTAGTGTTCCACGCGCGCCTCAAGATATCAGCAAATCGTAGGGGCCCAGCAGGGTCGAAGCCAACTGGGGCTGTGGGTTAAGCGAAAATGAACCCCGGAGCCCTGGAACGCAAGGCAAAGAAGGAACAAACGACTGGGTTTTAGTCAGTAAAACAGTAAAAGTCCGACACGCCCTCTCGCTCCGACGAAGGGTGGAAGAAGTAGGTCACCAAAAAAAAAAAATGGGAAAATTATTTTAAAAAATAACGTTATTCAAATGTCGTCCTTCGCGACTCTGGCACTCTTCAAAGTGACCTAATAAATTCATGAAAATGCACCTCAGAAGTTGAGTACTGAATGTGGTTGATTTCTTGTCTAATGTGAATTATTTCCGAGACACCCAGTATAACAATTTATATGGGAATAACCTTGAGGGGGAAATAGTGGGATGTCGGGGTGCGGTTCGTAAAGAGGTTAAATAATAAATGTTATGTCCGTATTCATATTTAACTTATATCTCCTACAGGTTGTAAGGAACAGAATAACATAATACACACCAGCAAGTGTGTTCAACTCACAAGTGAGTTTTTATAATCCTTCCATCTTAGCGTTCCGTACCCGAAATGTTTCAACGACCCTATTACTAAACCTCCACTGTTCACCCGTCTGTCTGTCTGTCTTCTGCTACCTGCTGTCTATCCGCCTGCCTGTGCCTGGGCTATATCTCATAAACCGTAAGAGGTAGACAGTTAAAATGACTGTTTCTATTGCCGCTAAAGCAATAAATAAAGTTACAAATCATGTTATTTTGTTGGTTTTTTATTTTATTTTAATTAGTTCGGAACCCTTCGTGTGCGATTAGCACTTGGCCAGTTTTTGCAGAGACGTTACGCCTGTTTCACCTATCGCAGTTGTCTTGTGGAAGGCCTTCCAACGCTTCGTCTTCCGGTACGCGGTCGCCACTCCAGAACCTTTCTGTCCCAACGACAATCTGCTCTGCGGGCAATGTGCCCTGCTCAATGCCACTTGAGTTTGGCGATTCTTCGGGCTGATGAGATCACACAAGGAAACTCCGAGCATAGCCCTTTCCATTACACTTTGGGTGTTTTTCAGCGTTGATTGCTATGGGAAAAAATACAATAATAATTCGCAGATAAGCTGGAAGAGATTTCTTTAGAAATAATCATCACCTTTGTACATATTTTACTTATTTCACATACTAGACTAGACTTGTCAGATAATCTGCAAACAAGAATCGTGAGTCGAGCAAGATTCGTGTAACACACGACGGAGTCTGCATACTCATCATAAGTAATTTACAATTATTCATCTTCAGACGACCTTAAAGGTCGTACAAGTGAAGATTAATATTGTAACTTATATTTACATAATAAACTTGGCTACGTCTCAACAATAATATATTATTATTAAACCATACATTAGTATCACGTCACCTGTTATGGTAATTTTGTTTGCAAATCAAGTAGATAGAGATTACATAAAATACTACTTCCCGTGGCCTATCATACAGAAACCTGTCTTTTTTTTTTTAAATTATATTATCTAGTGCTTGTCTGCGAACCCACCTGGTGGTAACTAGTGATGCAATCGTCGATGGTGTATCGCACTAGTTTATTAAGAGTATTACTATACTTTTTCGGCATTTATTATGATGAAGATATTTTTTTTCCTATTTGTTTTACCAGAGCCAAAAAATATTTAATTTAAAAAATGCATGCATATTCCCTGTTGAACATTTATTTGTACTTAAACTTTAAGCACTGCCTGCATTCAATAACGAAAAGCTTTTTTTTTCTACACTTCTGTTGTAAGCTAATGTTTGCGATAAGGCGATCGAATACGAAAAATAATTTGCATTAGACCTTCAGTATTCCCAGATTACCTTTTAAATATATAATGGGTAAAACGAAGAAAAATATTTTTACCCCTTTATAATGTTAATTTACCATTTGTGACTATTTTTTACACAAAATTTGATTATTTACTAAGTTCATTAGTTTTTCTTATGATAGTATGATGCTGCAAATACAAAGACGCTGTAATAGGTGTGAAGGTTGCGATAAAGCAAAGTACTATTTGGAATACTGTTAAAGAATTCTCTATGTGACTACACTGGAGCAAGTTATTAGTTAGAACATACTTTTCTGCCTTTCCCTCTAGGGACTACAGACGTTATTAATATGTTAGGCGAATGAACGAATCTTAGTAACGTTGCAATGAAATCTCATCGTTAATCAACGTATCCAGCAAACAAGACCGTTTACCCCGCAAAGAATTATCACTATTCGTTGGTCGTGTAATAAAATCAATCCAGGCAACCGGGTAGCTATAGTGCCACAGCGCTTGCTCTCAGTACATAGCCAGGCTATCCAGCTACTACATATGTGATATTGCGATCGTTAAATGTAACTTATTGCCGTGGCCCCAAACCCTCGACTCCCCCAGCGACTGGGAGCACTTAGCGGCGACTTGGAGATCAACTAACCTTGTGCAAGGATATACGATAGTTTTCCTTTAGTTTACGTTACATTATTGTTGTTGTTACGCAGCCGGGGAATGTGCCGAAACGCGTGAACATTGAAGACTATTGTTGTTTTTCGATTAAATGAGATTTGCTTTATTTTATAATAATGCAGATACAAGACACGACTGAACGGTTTTCCTGCTACGGTCTTCCAGTCCGATTATAGTTAAAAAAAGAAGAAAAAGATATATAAAGATTAGTAGCCCACCGGTATCGGGAACAGGGTCATTAACAGGAACATTTATTGTTATTATTATTATTATTATTATTATTATTTACGTGTCTTGCAAGGCTAGAGTGAATAGGTTCTTAATAAATTAAATGCCCTTTACCATCAAAGATTGCATCTCTGCTTACCTTCACGTAGGATCGCAGTCAAGCAATACTCTAAAGGTATCTTTAAAAAAATACGAGATTAAAGAAAGTATTTCAATGTACTGTGTGTAACCTTAAGACGCAATAACACTTACCCGAATTCGATTAACTTTGGAATACAAACTAACGATTAAGTATAAAAGAGAAGACACACCGTAACGTGTTTCTGTTCTCTGGGTAGTAGGATTGATATGACCGACCTTACTTTATTAGTTTTAACATTTTTTGTTCTGTTTAGCATGTAAAAGGATTAACTTAAACTCAGGAAATTAACCAAAGAAAAAGCAATTGTTTATTGGTACCAGAAAAAACATTCACAATATTGTAATTCCAAGAAAATAGGCACAGTAAACTCAGAAGTTGCTGATACAGGTTACTATATACTATATATAAATACTATACATACACATACATACTATATATTCTGTGTTTAGTGTGCCTATTTTCTTGGAATTATAATATTGTGAATGATTTTTCTCGTACTAATAAACAATTATAATAGACTGGTTCCTAAACTAAGCTTTGCCTTTTGCTTGTATTTTGGGACACAGTGTTCAGTCGAGGATATTGTTACAATTTGGAAACAGAAAGTTAGCTACATTTGTTAAAGTTTGTTGCATTTAAAGTGTATTGCATTCCAACCATAATGGAGTAGTCCTATCGCCAGTCGTTTAAATAAACTAAGAAAAAATGTTCTTCAATAGTGCAATTTGCATCGTCTGGTTGTTGAAACACCTGAACTCATCACCCCACGATAACGTGCGGTCATGACCGCCACACCTATATATGAGGCGGTAATAAACAATCGTTTATTCAATGTAACAACAACGCCGTAATGCGAACAACATAATTATATTTATCAGCAACAGCGATGCTGTATACAAAACGTAAACGGCTGTTCTGTATACTAAACAAACTCGTTCCAATCCTTTGGTATTCAGATCACCTTCCGCATTTTGATGGGTTCTAGCTGTTTAATGGTTTGTTTTGTAGTTATACTGTATCGTAGCTTTACATCTTTCTGAGCATTGGTTGATGTGTTTTTTAAGGTTCCGTACCCAAGGGGTAAAACGGGACCCTATTACTAAGACTCCGCTGTCCGTCCGTCTGTCACCAGGCTGTACCTCATGAACAGTGACAGCTAGACAGTTGATATTTTCACAGATGAATTTCTGTTGCCGCTTTAACAACAAATACTAAAAATAGAATAAAATAAATATTTAAGTAGGGCTGCCACAACAAACGTGTTTTTTTGCCGTTTATTATTACGGAACCCTTCGTGCGCGAGTCAGACTTGCACTTGGCCGGTTTTTTTAATTGTTATAAACTAGCATTTGACTGCGATCCTACCTGATGATAAGCCATGATGCAATCGTTGACGGTGAAGCACACTAGTTTATTAAGAGCCACTCTACCCTTGAAGGCACCTAATTTGTAGTTTTAACAGATGTCGTTAATTTTGTCAGCGTTTTGCCATTTTCCGGCAGCAATTTCGGGTTTCTGGGCCGTTTCGGACCAATTGCAACATTATTCATTTATTAATATTATATCTCTGTCGCAGCAACAATATATTGTTTATCTTTTAGGCTTCAATGTTGTTCCTCATACTTGAGTTCAGAAGCCTTTATAATATAGGTCAATCAATTTGGGTCAACATTCTTACCAACTTCTGTGATTTTCAATAGTTCCATTTCGTATAATTACTGAACCAGTGTACGTCATTGGGGGTAAGAGGCGATTTATACAACTACCGTTACTTCAGCCAGCCAAGCATTTATCCACTGTGCTAATCGGGTATTTAATATTTAATTTTGTGTTTAACCATTCACATCACACTTTCGCATAGTACTATTGAAGCGTCTTCATTGTAACTCGCAGCTGTGTAATACTAAACGGCTTTCTGTACTCCCTTCGACTATGAAATTGCAAATTAAACACAACAAACTCTTCTCGTCTCTCTTCACGCTATTGTGTATATTTCTTTTGTAATAAGCAGTACTTTAGTAAAATTTTGTATGTGACTATGTCTGTACATAAATTACTTATATATAACATAAATAAATAAATTAACGGCATCAATATTAGAGTACCATATGCAATTGACATTTTCCTGCCCTAGTCCCGTTTTATTTCGGGGCAGCGCAACACGTTTTTTTTCTTCCATTCTGTCCTGTCACCCGCCACGCTATCACTGACTCCCTTTTCTTTCACATCACTTCTCACACAATTCATCCATATTTTCTTTGGCCTCCTCATGTGCAACTGACAGATATGAACCGTATTTATAAAACAAAAAAAACGCAGACTGAAAGATGTGATCTGATTATCATTTGAATGACTAACTTACAATCATCAGTACCGGTTACACCGTTAGTAAGCCACACATCTTTGAGATTAATGGGCAATTCTTTGTAGCAATTTTATGGTACCTGCAAGATACACCACGATACCGAAACCGCAAGAAAAATCATGGCATATAATAAAGATGAAGAACACTCAATCAAACAGCTGTTATCACCTCATTAACGATAAAAAAATATATTCAACAGTTACACAGTTCAGTATAATGGTATATGAGGGACATCCCACCCAGATCCCACGCATACACACAAAACGTTTTGGGAACACATTTATGAGAACAGCTAAGACATAGGAAGATCATGAAAACAAAAATAATAATAACGGTAAAAATAATAATCTAGCTAAAGAGTGGCACTCTCTGCTTGGAGTCTGTGTTTCCTGATAGCTACATCCTAAGAGCCTCTAAGTCAAGCTTGACTCAAGAGTGAATAGTTACTTCTAGGCAAGCGTGTTCCACACCGACCACATAATACTAATACAAAAAGTTTATTTGTATACACAGGTACAATTTAGCTTTTACAAATATTTGTAGAAGTGTCTCTGTGTTCTGCCACAGTAAGGGCGGGTTTCTGAATTGAGTATTTTGAATTAAGTATGTCTCAAACCGTACTTAAATGCCAAATTTTGACAGGTTTGCAGGCTAGAGTTTGAGAAATACTCAACTTCAAATGCTTAAATCAGAAATCGGGGGTTAATGGCATACAAATATTAATAAAATAGGTATTTTATTCTACAGATCGTAATGTTCTTACTTATACCCGTTTTTAACAGCACATAGTGTCTTTACATTCTAATTTCAGATGTCAAAGATAAAACAAAACTCATGAACTAAACGGCCAGTAATATATTGTTACAATACAAGCGAGCTATTCAAATGGCTTAGATGCTTTTGTTTCTATAGAAAATATTATGCAAGTCATTGCTGAATGTGTGTCAGATATTATAAAGCCGATTGTTCTGATAACTTCTATGCTAGTGCACACAAACGTTTATGTATTTGACTATTGCTGTTGTAAAAAGTATACATGCAACTAAGTACAAAAAATACATCTTCTCTATTTCGATTTGTCTCACAAACCACTGTCCATCATGCCACAGTCTTTTTACTCTTATTGGAATTTTGCATAAGCATAATCAGCCTTATGTTTCCACTGCTGGGGCACAGGCTTTTTCTTTAGGAGAGGGAATGTGCCGTAATCCGCCATTGCAGATTGATGGATGTAACATGTCTTCGGTCAATTTTTCGTTCTAGGACATACCGGTTTCCTCACGATGTTTTCCTTCACTGTTTTGAGAGCAGTGGTGATGAAATAAATTACACAAAGTAATGCACCTGGCTGGGTTTGAACCTGCGATCTAAAACTTGTAAGTCAAAGCGGTTGCCACTAGGCGACCACAGAGGGCTTAGCCGAGTTGATGCTCTACAATCGTTTACGCAGCAACATAGGAATTGGAGGCGTTACCGAATGGTCGTAACTTGGCTAGGCCTGCTGCTCCAAAGCCGAAATTTATTTGGTCACTATTCATTCTTTTTTTTTTGTGAAAAATCATCCAATAACTTCTCCCGCAGTGGGAGGAGCGAGTGGGAATGTCAAACTTTTATCGACCCACCGTGTTCCTTAAGTTGCCCTTTGCGTTCCAGGGTCATGGTAACTCTTTGCAACAATCCCGCAGACCTTTCATACTTATTATAATCAATCAATATCAATCCATATTGTCACATTAACCCTAATAATATAGCTGGAGCCGCGATCGTAAATGCAAAAGGAATTTTGAACCTGAGTACGACCGACCTTGCTACGATTCAGTAGCCATCAAGTTACATCTACAATGATATATTATAATGATACTAATAACATATTATTAAATACACTACGAGGAGCGTCTAACAACTACCTAATCCACAGGCACTATTCTAAAAGTTAAACCTATCATTATATACGTTTATCACTCAAAATCGTGCTACTTGTCTGACAGGTTGCCCATTTATTTATTAACTAGCATCTGGCAGCGGCTTCGCTCGCTTGAAAGTAGGTTTCTCCATACAAACTTTGTACCCCCGTTTCATTGCCTTAGAGGGTGAATTTTGAAAAATTCTCTCTTTCTGCTCGCCTATGTCATAAAAGGAAACATTGTGCAAAATTTCACGCTATACCCAGTAGTTTCGGCTGTGCGTTGATATGTTGAGTCAGGCAGATGTCCGTAAAACTAAACACTATACAGACACCAGAGTCGCTACATGAGACAGTATCAAAATGAACTTTAGTGCACGCGTCCGAGCTGGTCGTGCCGCCAATTTGGTTGAGCAACCAAATGGACACCAGGTGAGTAACTCTCTACAGAGCTGTATACTTTTTGTTGGTAGCGGCGACTGGTCACGACGCCATGGTGTCCCGGTGAAATATAGCCCTTATACTCGTAGATTTACTACTCAAAAACTCATTCGTAATTAAGAAACCTGTATGCTATTGAATTTCTAGTCTACACGTGCCGTTTTCATTAAAAATTAAAATATTACGTACCTAATTTGCCATGGTTGAACTCCTTAGACAACAGGATGTAGATTGTAGGTACATGGTTACTTGTGGTATCTCGGTATCTGTCTAAAGTTAAACTTATTAAGTATTTATATTTATTTATAAAACTTGGTCTCTGAAAGTACGTACATTAATATGATCTTTTTCTGTAAGACCCTGAACGCCATAGATTACTTACTATCTCGGAAAAGTTCATAGTTCTTGTGGCCACGAGGACAAAGCCACAGATAAAAGCTAGTTGGCAATAATTGGTATTTAAAGTTGTTTGATGTTCAGCAAAGTTACTTACCCAAACCAAAATTGTTTCTGTTTAAGATTAATACAGTGCAACCTGGATAAATGGGACTTCAAGGGACCTGCAAATTTGTCTCACTTAAAGAGGTGTTCCGCTTACCCTGTGTCTCAGATATCCAGGTATAAATAAATATCGGTCTCATTTATAGTGTTTCATTAATAGAGGTGAGAATAGAGATTATTTCAGAAGTTCGATTATTAAATAAAATAAAGTATTTATGTACACATAGTATACATGAGTTGTATCTCAGTTACAGTGGTCGAAGCCTATAAAATTCAGTTAGGTTCGACCTAACACTTAACCTCGGATTTTAAGACTTAATATGCTTTGCTTTAGGCATAGCTGTAATAGTCTAAATAACGTTAATTTAATATTGTATAACGAAAGACTAGAAAGAAAACAACAGTAACAGCGGAAGAACATATAAATAAATCCCTAGTAAAATATTACATAGCTTTACATAACTTGAATATAAATAAACATACAAAGTCAATGTCAAGGGGTTGACAAACTCAACAGAACGGCATTGGTTTACGATCTGTATAATGATTACTAAGTTTTTGGCGGGATTTTGGTTGAGAGAAGTTCTGTGGCGGTTTTAATTATTTGCAAATTGATTCCTAGTAGATATTGTGATGAAAAATTGATGTACAACTGGACAATATGTGGAATCATTGAAACATCTCAGTAAAATGGAGCTGAGAGCTTTATTGTAGTAGTGACTACCTCAGCAAAGTTTGCCGAGAAGGCTGACTCGATACATTTGCTGCCATATACTAAAAAAAAAAAGAATTTATTGCACCTCCATTTGGTTACAAAGTAACTGTATTCAATGGAAATAAAAACTTGACCTAAAGATCTCAGTTATCAGTGCATATAATTCGCAAAATAAAATATGTAACCATACCTGCTTCTTCAACACGATGGTACACTTCTTTTCATTTAACACGCCGGTTCCGGACTACCTGTCGCCCCTGACCTTGTCAATATGACAAGGTGTGTTGAATTTGATACCGTTTCTGAAAGGTTAGAGGCAGGTTTATCGCTCGTCTTGTTGTTATTGAAATGAGGTCTACCCCACTGAAATAATCTGCTTAAAGGGGAGAAGTTTCACTCGCTCCCCTGAAGTAACGTTGCGTGTTTTATTTACTTCGTGATTATAAACAGCTAATAGGTAGGTATGTTCCTTTGATTTAAAACATGTGTTAATTTGACTATCGTCTTTAAGAGGACTTTAGGACCTAAAGCGCGGTCACTCTCGGAGTGCATACAAAAGAAAGAGATGCGCAAGGTCACAATGCTTGCGAATATGAAGCATTTTAACGATTAACTAAAAATCGTCAGATTTTGTTATATAATCAAAACACTGTAACGGTAAAGCGTTGCTTGTAGAATAATCTGACAAACAATCAGAATGATTGCGTGTAAATTAGTTCGGTTTTTAAACGATAAAAGTAATTTTTAGAGGCATCTTCGTAATTTTTTTCTATTGTACCTTTGCTATATTATGTTTTGAACACATTATCCATCTCCATCATATCTAAAACCCATCTGTGTTTAGTTGCCTTTTGCGTTTCAGGGTAATGATAATTCTTTTAGACAATCCCGCAGGCTGTTGCCCTTCCCCTCTTTTGAGGTAGGATGTCTTCAAATGACTTCGCCAGCTCTGAAGGGAGGCAGAGCGAGTGCAAACTTTTATATACTAAAACCGACATATATGTTCCTTTAGTTACCCGATGCGTTCTAGGACCGCGGTAACTGTTTCGAACAAACTCACAGCCTACGTTGCCCTTGACCTTGCTGCCTATTATGTGTTTATCTTGATAACGTCTCTTAAAGATGAGGCAGGTTCGTCTCCCATCTTGTTGTTATGGAAATGAGGTCTACCCCACTGAGATAAATATAAATATGCTTGAAAGGGGAGATGTTTGGCCCGTTCACCCTGAAGTATCGTTACGTTGCGTGTTTTATTTTACTTCGTGATTGTAAACAGCTGAGTGTTGACTTGATAATCGTGTTTAATATCATGTTAGCTGTTTGCATTTTATTTTTATGGAAGTTTTAGATTATTTGTTACAGACAGATTTATAAATAATTTACCTGCTAACTGTTCTGTGTCCAACAGTTTTAAAAGTTACTATTAGAATGAGGGATTTTATTAAGCTAGTCAGGTAAGTGCGCCACGTAGATTTATACCGGATACGGTGTTTTTCAAGTCACAAGTTTTTAAGAACAAGGTTATGGCCAATTTATATGAACTATTATTGGACAAAAACCTTGACTCGGTTACGCGTCGTTTATTAGAAGCTAATTTGACCAATTCAAATTGGATTGATTACATTATTATAAGTTTAGTTTTATATTGATTTCATCATGTAATTACTGTTTATCGAATTTTAAACAACTTTCAAGAAAATAAATAATTGAATTGTTAAAATGAGAGCTAATGCCACCAGATTCGCAGATTACGATACTGTAGTAAAACATTTTTGCAGTTTAAACAATTTAAGTTGCGCTAAATGCAGACATGGTTTATTGCTACCACGATAATATTGACCTACACCAAGAACAGTTCCAAGTTCAATTAAAAAAACAAAATACACAAATATTGAATGGTAAAAAATACCTAAGGAATTACTAGCAAATAAGTTGTTTATAACTTATTTGCTAAATAAATATCATTTAACATCCTTATCCATACGTATTATATATAAAAAGTCACCACCAAGTGTCTGTGTGTCTGTTTGCGATACACTCAAAAACTACTAAACTGAAAACCGTATTTGCATACGGCTTTCACCAATAGTCCGTGATTCACAAGGAAGGTCAAATGTTATAATTAATCATTAAAACGTATTTATTTAACAGACAACATAGTCCACGACAACAAAAAAATTATACACGCATATTAAGTGTCGAGGTAATTTATAAAAATCGCGTGTCTCCGTGTTTGTTAACGAATTCCTCTGAAACAGCTTGACCGATTTGTATGAAATTATTTGTGTATATTTGGTAGGTTTGAGAATAAGTCGTAGGCAATTTTTTAGCTTCCTACCCCGAACCTCAATTTATTTTTTAAAATGGTACAACAACGTTTGCCAATTCAGCTTGCACTAAAGTCGAAACTTTTTAAGATTCTTAAGAATATAGCTAACAAAATCCTAGTTTACGTAGGTATTTTCAGATCATCTTCTGGAAGTCTATCTACGTAATAGGATTTCAGAATCGCGTGCAAGCTATATTAATATAAGCGTGTATACATATTTACGTGTTAGATATTTATTTTCATCCTTATTCTTTGCACGTGCTGCGATAATCTTGATTTTCATATTTATAACATTTCAACGATTGATACGTGTCTAGTTTAGTTATGTTATTAATTATAATTCGATTCGCTTCATATAATGAATAAATAATAAAACTGAATATTAATAGCTGAAAGTTTCCTTGAGCTTGATTGACTGATTCTCATGTTATAACAAGACCATCTAATAACTTAAACGTTACTCAACTTTGTCTAAATGCCAGGGGCCCAAGTCTGCTATTTTTATAAATTCGTCATTCCAACACGATCCCATTGTCATTTTGCTAAAAGTTCGTAATCTGCTAATTCATCATGATATCGATCATTGATCGGTCAATGGTCTCGTAATAGAGTTGTATAATGACAATATCGAGCTTATTAACAGCAATGACTGCACAATGACGTTCTAATGGTAGGTCACTGATCAAAGGAACTGTCAAAATTTTTGCAGATTACCGCATATGTCAGACATTCATTTGTCAATACGTACGAGATTACCAATCTATGCCACTTCTTTCAATGGAGTGTCAGTGGTTGACCATTGGAAAGTCATAATGACGCCATTATATTAGTAGATTACCAAACTTGTCAAAATCAACAATTATGAAATCAATGATAGACCATTTTGACACTATTGTAATAGCAAACTTGAGGCCCTCGAGTATCTACGTCTATTTTTTTTCTAAATGATATAAAGTAGTGCTTAACTGCGATCCCATTTAATGGTAAACAGTGACGCAATCGTTGATGGTGAAGCGCATTAATTTATTAAGTAAGAGCCTATTCACTCTATCCAGCTTATCCAGCCCATGTACATAAAATAATCTGTCTTGACTACATGCCTTAATATTTGCTTTCGCGCCTTTCCTAAATACAATATATTTGAGTTTAATTACATTTAAAACTTTTCATTGACGAGATTTTTTACTACTGAGCAATGTTTTAACAAGCAGAATGACCGAGGTAAGCTCAAAGCTCTATAGAAGCTTCCCAATTAGTCAGCAGAGTACAACATTATCCGACTTCAGTTGTTTTGGTAGGGTGTTAGCTTTCAAGGAGTGACTGAGCCATATTTTTGTAAAAAACCTGTCATAACATCGGCACAAGTGTATCAAGATACGATTCTTTGTGGTCAATTTTAGAGAGTATGGTATGCTCTTAAATCCTGTGATAATTTGTAGTCCCTTAAACAATCATTAGATTGGCAGTAAAGAATTTTCTAAGGGATAGAGTTCGTGATTCTATTGATAACTGGCCTAAACGTTTAAATGATAGTATTACTGCCATTTTAAATGGGCTTCATTTATTTTTAATGTTATGCGGTAGGTATAGTAATGTATTAAACTAACACTAAACATTTATTACTGTAATGTTACAGTAATAAATATTCTAAGCAATAGAAAAAATAAGACTTTTTCTTGTAGGTATAATTTATTATACTTACAAAAATCGCCGTGTGGCGTGAATGGCCAAATCAGAAACTATGAGAAATAGCGAAATATAATTCGCGAGTCTACAGGGCTATTTTCTAAGTCCTCATTTACCTTGTGTGTATTTTTCGCGATAAGATTGTTTTTCTCACCCACGTGAAAGCCAATGTTTTTATAACACCCGGCGTTTTGCTATTTGAGCCGCCATGCTGTGGGTGGACACGTTAACAAAATGAAAACATAAACATGAAATGGTGATTTAGGTGTTTTAGGGTTCTTTACCCAAAGGGTAAAACGAGACCCTATTACTAAGACTCCGTTGTCCATCCGTCCGTCTGATTGTCCGTCCTTTTGTCACCAGACTGTATCTCATGAACCGTGATAGCTAGACATTTGAAATTTTCACAAATGAAGTATTTTTGTTGTCGCTATAACAACAAATACTAAAAACAGAATAAGTTAAATATTTAAGTGGGCCTCCTACACAAAATACGTGATTTTTTTACCGTTTTTTTTTTGCACTTGACCGGTTTTTCCATTTACAAAGAACACGCTCAAGGGACAGCTATTCTTGAAGTAGTAACACAGCTTATTCACTTCTTGTCGATGAAATTGTCTGGGGAAGTTGAAGTATCTCCTACCGCCGTTACTTTTCCAAAGCAAAGGGTTTCGTTCTAGGCATATGGGATATTTCGTATTTATCTCTAGAATATCAACGTCTTGTAGTTGTCATCTTATACATAAAAAAACAGCCTAGCTTGTTTCTCAACTATGTTGTGGTCGGCTTTCAGTCGAGCGGGATGCAACTAGGCTACATATACATAGAGCGGCTGCCTATGTGATATCCACAATCGATTAACTTGGAATAACCCCTTTTATTGAGAAAATTATTAAATGTCTTCTCTCGTTTGGAGCGAGATCATGACTTTTAGAGACATACCCCCGATATCTGATTCAAGCATTTGTATTTTTGAATAGCCCTTGAATTTGTGCCTAAATTTAGCAGTTAAGGATGTTTTGACACATTCTTAATTAAAAATACTCAGTTCTGAAATCTACCCTAACAACATTCCCACAGCCTTTTCAGGCATTTGCCCTATCGGTGGGCCCCTTAAATTTTACAGCACACTGTCACATTTCGAATCGAAATTGCTTGTTCTTACTGGCAACCTAGGACAGGTACCCTTTGATTACAATCTTAAACTATTAAAAATATATGTTATTCAGCTTTTCTCATTGTATTATTGTATGTTTTCAGGTGACGCGCTGCGTAGCGGTGGTTAAAGCGGCTCTGCCGCTTTAAATGGACAAACGCAAGATGCTGCCAAAGAGAGCGCGTATGGATAGCATGCGGGGTCCCATCGCCAACGGACCCTTGCAGTCGAGGTGATTATTACAGACTTTTGTGTTAATTTATAGCAGCAGTCGGTCTTAACGTGATTTAAGCATAACTGAACACATAAAAAATATTATAACCTAACTTATCGATCAGGAACAAATAGCAAAACTTTATTCTAATTAATTCTAAGTGACTATTGACAATGTTTGTCTACATGCTCGAATTATTATTACATTTTAGTTTACCAACTAAACTAACTCCGTATAATGAAATCGCATAATATTATCAAAGCCGCAACTGATTTAATTCAATCACAATCCACAATCAGAAACTCCAACAGTTTAGCAAAGATCGAATCTAGCGGAGTCGTTCGTCTAATTTGTAAGCTGGTGGCGAGTAAAGGCGGGCGGCAACTCAACAAAGCGTCGTCCGCCGTCTATTGGGCTCACTCCACTTATTCTTTTCTCGCGCTAATCCTATTTGGTTTCCATCAAAACTTGGCCGAAGGGTTGCCTCCCCCTCACACCAGTGCCCCCGGCCTCTTTGTTTGCCACCAAAATCTGTTTTCGTCTGCCCCCGGAAAAGTTTGTTGGAATTCTGAAAACTCCCTCCTTACCCGCCTGGAATTACTTTCCCGTTTCGCCGCCCGAAACTTTCCCCGGCAATAATAATAATTCCGCTCCGCTGTGACGAAAGTTTAAATTATTAGTTTAATCGTACTGGTGTGCTTTAATTATTCGCGGCGGGGGGGACGGGGGGGACGGGACGTTCGGGGCACGTCCTCTTCGTGATTAGCTAACTTGTCCCCGACTGCTATCCCCAATCTCTCCTAGTTTCCAATATTTGTCGGTTTGCTTAGAAATTTAATTTGTCCATTAATTTTGGTTTGTCTATTACCAAAGCTAATTGGCAGTTACGAACTTGTAATTTTGCTGTTCGTCGTATCTCTTAATCTAAATTGGCGTACCCAAGTTATTTAGTACTAAACTTGAATGTCTTTACTGTTGCAGCGATTCTAACTAACTATCTACTTTACGATGTATTGTGGTGTGCCCTATTTTGTCCTTCATTTGTTGTTGCCCGACTGCGCTAAGAGGCATATGTTTTTTCAATAAAACAATTTCTGCGTTGCAAAATGTCCAGTCACGTTAGTGTCTGAAACTCCAAATTTGATTGCTAGTTTCCGAATTGTCATATCCGAAAATAGTCTGCTACGTTTCAAATGGAACTACGTGTTGTGAAGAGAGAAAGTGACCTCATGAGTCGGCCGTGCGTCAATCAGGCGTCGTAGTTATTACAAAAACGATACCAGCATATCAATAACGTATAAAAAAGCAGTTTGCATTAATATGTGACCGATGATAATAACAATTTACATGCAAATGTTAATGTATGATTCAATCCTTTTGGAGACAATTGGCTTTTATGACTTGAATTGATTTAATCACAATACATTTTCTTTTTTAGAAAAACCATAAAAGCCATATATTGGAAATATTGACCAGAATATATTGATTTATAAACAAAATAAAGACAATGCCAAGCCACTAACGATGACGTTTAGTTTGAAGAAATAATCGACTTTCAATACACTAGCTTGTATTTAACTGTCCAAAAAAATCTTTCAGCTTTTTTAGTTATCAGTTTAAACTCTCAATACACACACATAAAGTAAAAGAAACAGTACGTACATAATTGATTTAACAGTGTTAAAAACAACTGTGAATCACAACGAAGTTTCTTAATTATACTTTACTGAGTAATGAATGACTGTAATTACAAATGAAATCGCTGTACCGTTCCATATCGCTTCATTCATTCTGTAACAAGTCTAATGCGCACTTAAATTGTACGCCCCATATTGTTTCAATAATGATAATAATCAAACTTGTGTCATTAATATTGTAAGCGGGCACATTTCGAATATCCAATATGTCGGTTAACCCATATCAAGCGGTATGGATACTAATTAATCTGATATTTTGGACACAAGCTTATAATCTTTTGTGTATTAATAATTAATTCTAGCATGTTCAGTTCGTTTGTAAGCGCTACACGAAATAAGTAACAATAAGAGCTACTGACTACGGACGCGTAGCTTCTTAGACGCGTATTCGTCACTATACGCTTGGTGTAAAGACAGAGTTTCATAGTTTTGTATGTAAGCTGTGAGCTGGCGTACACCAAGCGTATAATGACGAATACGCGTCTTTGAAGCTATGCGTCCGTGGTCAGTCTTACAGTATATTTTATGCGTTAGACAGAAAATTTAAAGTAATCATTTGACCAGTTAAACTTGGCTTAGGCTTTTTTTAGGTGGAAAATCATCAAATAACTTCTCCCGCTCTGGGTGGAGCGAGAGTGCCAGACTGGCTGACTAAAACACACCATATTCCTTCAGTTGCCCTTTGCGTTTCACGACTGTGGTAACTTTTTCAAACGATTTTGCAACCCTGGCGGCGTAGGCTTTAGATGTTTTTTGATCGATTACAACTTCGTTAAAAGAATCGATCTGTATAGACTATGAATAATCTTTAGACCGCTAAAGAACCGTACGGAACGTAATTCATGTGCCAAAAATTCAATTGAAATATTTAAACCATATAAAGTTCTGACTGAAAGCTATTCACATAATACTCAACACCCCTTAATCTCCAGGGTTTTAATAGCCATCGTGTTGTTTTTTTAGCACTTCGTTTGTTTTTGCGAGCCACCGGCAAAAGTTGATGAAATTCACGGCCAAGCTCGAATGGAGACGGGATGAAAATAGAAAAGTAGCACTACCCCCGTTCACGTGTTCCGTACAGTAAACCGTTTTCGTGTAGGATGATTTAAACCTACTTCTATTATTAAACACGTTTTGATGAACCCTTGTGAATTCCAAGCTTATTTACCTTGGACTTCGTAACTATAGAAATAAATCGCGTTTTTGTTCATAAATAACTAGGTTTGTTTTGTTTTATTATGCCCGTGTTTGATATAGTATAGTAGTCACTTGATGTGCACTACGAAACGGGCTTGCGGACGAGTGTTCCACGAGCGCTTCAAATACTGAAGGGACCCAGCAGGGCCGATGCCTACTAAGACTGCGGACACGTTTGAAAAAGTTATTGTGACCCTAGAACGCTAAGGCCATGGAACATAGATGGGTTTTTGTCAGTACAAGTTTGATACACCCTCACGCTCCACTCTGAAGCGTGAGAAGTCGTTTAATTATTGCCAACAACGCGGCGCGTGGTCGGTGACTGTGAGAAGCTCAAGACCGGGCGATATCAGTGGCCTCCACCACATCTTTGATTCAGATTGTGAAAGTCCTTCCAACGTGACACCTTTCAGTCTGCGATCGCCACTCCAGAACCTTACGTCTCCGTCGACTGACGTTCCAGAGATGACAATTACAAGCAAACTGTAAAAACAAACTAACAATGTACTTTATTACAACATAGGTTTCAATTAAAAATAATGACAGTTGTTATAGGTAAGCATGAATGCATAAAGTAACTAAAAGAGTCACGAATATTAACGAACGTTATGTTATGCCGCGTCACGTCGCATCGCATCGCGTCGTCTATTTCATTGTTTCGGCGACTGACAGCTAACCAAAGTAGAGGAAATTAAAAACATTTTGTTCAGAGTCCGTTGTGTCATAAAAAAAAACTTTATTTAGGGTTTATTTTAAAAATTGTGTGTGCTTAAACGATGGTGATTGAATGGGTTTTTGATGCTGAGGATACAGCCATATGCGCAGGGCTGAACCAAAGAAACAATGGGAAAGGTGAACAAGATTGAATGATGATAAGTATGTCTGGGAAGTTGCGATTTCCGGCTACCGTTGGCGCAGGCTTGTGGATGAAGAAATTGTGATCTTCTGCGTATCCGTCACGAATGAAATTCGATCGGGAGGAAGAGGAGAGGAAGATTTCGTTGCACAGACTACAAATTAATTAGGATAAAGTCGAGAGAAGAATGAATAGTTGTATGAAGTGTGAATGGTGGGTATATCGCGTTGTTCCAATATATGCCAGTTATGACGGCGACATTATCGTCGTTTGATAATGTGCTATAAGCGTTACGCGTTCTTTATCACTTACGTTTTATGTAATGCCTGCGTCATGATACTGCTTTACGATGTTATTTATTGCCACTTTGTGTTAATGTACGACTTGATATGAAAGTGCTTTCTCCCTTTACGCGCGGTACGTTGCTACAATTTATTAATAACAAATCGCCAGACAGCTGCGATGCGAATACACATAAATATCCATCTTTGTAGTCGTGTGACACGGGTATTCTTTTTCGTGTCGATCTGACTCAATTCTGATCCGACTAATATTTAGCCACCTGGACCACTCTGTCGTTGGCCTCGTATATTTCGTGGAAGGTTCAGGTAATTGTGCTAGCTGGGCAAGAAATAAGGTTACGCATATCCTAGGAAGTGGCTCCACACTGACACTGTATTTGCGATGGGTCAAGAATACCCCATTTGGCCAGGTTTTCAAGGCCGTGCTTCCCTCTTCCAGTAAAGAATACTACAAATCTTTTTAGTTGGCAAGTGAATGGATTTAGTTTTCGCATATTTTTTAACTTCCATAACTATAAGCTTTCGGAGTTGAGCTAACTTTGAAACTTCAAACAACGCTAACATTTCAAGAACGTTATGTTATCTTTGAACATGACTCAAGACTGAACTTAGTTAGTTAAATGTTCAAATTGTTAACTAGTTTTTAACTGATTTCAAGAGGGAGTTCTAAGTTCAGTTTTTTTTTTTTTTTAATTAAGGTTTGTACACATTTCTTCTTGGCCTGAAAAGATACAAAAGCGTAATACCTACTCACTCAATATCATTGACAAAAATAATAGTCAAAATTTATAAACTAAAGATGGTCCTACAAACTATCAGTCGTCCTAGCTAAGTTGACTTCAAGTCAAACCGAAATCCGAATGTGATTGAATATAAGATCTTACTTACATTTGCACTCGTTTGATGGTTTCACAACCAACTCAATTGCCTAATAGACAGTATTGATATTTTTGAGGTTCAGTCAACTAATGTCAGATTCTAGAAATTTCAGACGAGTTTAAAACGCCAGATTCTATTAATGCCATATTCTTCAGGGCAACAAGGGCAGGAAGATTATGAGTCTTAACCTCTCTGAATTTATGGTGCGTTTACACGTGGGCCCAGCCCCAGCCAATTGCCATTGTTTAAACGGGGTTTTCCCGTTAACACAATGGCTAGGGATGGCGATGTGCCGAGGCTGGGTTCACATGTAAACGGGGCATTAGGGCTAAACAATACAATACTGAATACTGTTTTAAATAATGTTTTTATTTGTTTCTAGGCCCCTAGTGGCGTTATTAGACGGACGCGACTGTACAGTCGAGATGCCGATACTGAAGGACGTGGCCACAGTCGCGTTCTGCGACGCACAGTCCACATCAGAGATTCACGAGAAAGTGCTGAACGAGGCCGTGGGCGCGCTGATGTGGCACACCATTATACTGACCAAGGAAGACCTTGAAAAGTTCAAGGCGTTAAGGATCATAGTCCGTATTGGCTCCGGCGTTGATAATATTGATGTTAAAGCGGCTGGGGAACTAGGTGAGTTTTTTCCTGTTTATCTATTTATCTTTTAGGCAATAAAGAAATAAATTGCTCAAACTTTGCTTTAAGAATGTGATAAGTCCCACAATAATATTATTGGACTTAGTACGTTGTCGAAGCAAAGATGCGATTTGTCCATTTTCCACCGTAGCTGTAGCGGTATAGGAGAGTGTTATGAAGATGATTTTAGATTATTTTTCTATTTAAGTAATTATGGTTCGTTAAATCCTTTTCACGGGAACTAAGACAAGCATCGGTTTGAAAATAGAGTGATCCAATTGCTTGATATCGTACACATCTATTGCTAGGCAGCTTAATACACCTGTGGGCGACACGATGACTTGGTAAAGGCTTATCATTAAAATATGTCACCGATTTTCGCGCCTTGCATAGCGTCTTTGAGAGAAGCAAGACTACAGGCTCGCAGATGCTCTTGGAGAAAAAGAAACTCCTGCTTATGTAGTACGGTTTACTATAGGACCTTTGAAATGTCAACCAATCATAAAGTTAAATTTAGATATTAGTTGAAAAGTTGAACCCTACATTACTTGCAAATTACTTCATTCTCAATGTAAATCGTGTGTTGTAATGTTCCAGGCATAGCAGTATGTAATGTGCCCGGCTACGGCGTGGAGGAGGTAGCGGACACGACGATGTGTCTCATACTGAACCTGTACCGGCGGACGTACTGGCTCGCCAACATGGTGCGGGAAGGAAAGAAATTCACAGGTATACCTTCATCTAAACTTTTTAGACGTATATTCCCATCTAGTTTACTCGCATTCCAAAATAACTCTTTCATGTATCTGCCTGGATAAAAAGTTTGTGTATCATAAAATCAGAAAACACCTTTAATAACAACCTAATAAATATTTCTGGGTGGAGCAGCATACATCACACCAGTCAGCTCCAGTAGAGAGGCACCTCCTCAGAAAAGAGGTTCTTTTCTGGATAAATCCTTATTTAAAAATTAAAAAAAAACATGACATTCGCATCAAAATAAAGGGCTCTCACTAAAACGTAGGATTTAAAAAGTTATGTCACAAAACCCAACTGCTAAAAATAAACAATTAAAAAGTTCGAAACAATTCACTTTGCGATGGCGTCAAAACTATGATTGAACTGAAATAAATTTCACCAACTGCTTTTATTTAAACGATATATCTACAAAACTGATTTTCACGTCAACATAATATGATGAGAAGTTTGTCCTTGAGATGTAATAAAACGCTGCGGTATTACAATGAATTGGTTTACTACGCGACACGTGCAGGCGATAAATATAGCTATTCTTGAAGCTATTTTTAATTGTATTCTACGTATTAATGGACATTGATAGTTACAATGTGTTATGCAGTATGCATGCTTAACAACAAAGTTATAGCTGTTTTTGAATTGTTAATGCGCGTTATCTTATGAGTTACTAGCTTTCTGCAAGCGGCTTCGCCCGCGTGAAGATCGGTTTTTTCATACAAACTTTGTACCCCTGTTTCATCCCCTTAGGGGGTAAACTTTTGGAAATAAGTGTTTCCTGATAGCTGTAACCTAGGGGTATTTAAGTCAAGAGTGAATCGGTTACCACATCGTCACTTACCATCAGGTGAGATAGTGGTCAAACGAGAGCCTATCCATAATAAAAAAAACTTCTCTAAGAGCACTAAGAGAGGATTTCGAATACTAGGCGAGCACGGCTACGTCATAAAAGGAAACCTTGTGCAAAATTTCACGCTTCTAGGCCCTGTACTTTCGGCTGTGCGTTGATATATCAGTCAGTCAGTTTCTCCTTTTACACACATATAATACTAGCTTCTGCCAGCGGCTTTGCTTGCGTGAAAGTAGGTTTCTCCATGCAGAATTTAGACCCCCAATTCATCCCCTTAGGGGTTTTATTTTGCAAAATCCTCTCTTAATGCTCGCCTACATCATAAAATTAAAAAGAAACTGAGCAAAATTTCACGTCCCTATAC
Organism: Mythimna pallens; assembly: GCA_961205895.1. Classification (NCBI taxonomy): domain Eukaryota; kingdom Metazoa; phylum Arthropoda; class Insecta; order Lepidoptera; family Noctuidae; genus Mythimna; species Mythimna pallens. Next base: position 4,239,716 of record OY540845.1, on the reverse strand, counting down.
GATGGAGCATGCGTGCCTAGAAGTAACCTATTCACTCTTGACTTAATGGCCCCTAAGGTTGTAGCTATCACGAAACTCGAGACACTTGAAACAGTACCAGGCCAATTTTTATTTGTGGCAAGTTTCATCTAAATCTGTTTAGATGTGAAAACATAACGAAGAAAACAGACAGACAAAGTTACTTTCGCATTATTTTGGAATATTATGGACTAGTTTTAGTTTTTACTCGCGACTTCGTCAGCGTCAGACTGGTAAAACAGCACAATGCCATTTAGTCAAAATTTCAAAAAGTTGTTTTTTTTTGCGAGGAACCCTTATTATTTTTCTAAAATAAAAGTAGCCAAGTTGCTCCTATATATCAGCTGTCTACCAGTGAAAGTCCTGGAAATTAGCCAGAACAAACGGACAGGCACACCGAGACCGATAGTCTTTTTTGTTATAGGTTTCAAATATACTTTTTAAATGCATTTACTATAAAAAAAAAATGATATTACAAACCAAGTTCAATTTTATTTATATTTGGCCAGTGCTTGAAGTTTCAATTATTTATGTTCCCTCAAATCTAGGTAGAATCATTCCTATTATCGAGTGGGGAACTCGAATCTTTGACCATTACTTATGTCAAATGCTGATGTTCTCGTGTGATGCTTCAGGTCCAGAGCAGGTGCGCGAGGCTGCGACAGGCTGCGCGCGCATCCGCGGCGACACGCTGGGCATCGTGGGGCTGGGCCGCATCGGCTCGGCCGTCGCGCTGCGCGCCAAAGCCTTTGGCTTCAACGTCATCTTCTATGACCCTTACTTGCCCGACGGCATCGAGAAGTCGCTCGGGCTCACCAGGGTCTATACGCTTCAGGTGAATAATATGCTTTACAATAATCATATCCATAGGCCACTCACACACAGCCTAAGCAGACGCAGACTGGCAAATGGAAAGGTAGACATTTGAATCTTCAGATACTACAAGCGGGCCAAAAGTCTCTTAAACGTAAAAAAACAACATCAAAAGTATCACAACAGAGGAGTTTTCAGGATCAAAAGGCTATTGAAATCGAAAATACTTATGGGGTACTTTAACCACCGTTCGGTCGTCCGGTAACCGGACCGAGCCCAAGTCCTCGACGGCCCGAAGTGTTCTTCGCGTGCCTCAAGGAGATGTCAGCAAATCGGAGGGACCCAAGAGGGTCGAAGCCTACTGGGACCGTAGGTTGTCCGAAAGGGACCCCGGGGTCCCGGAACGCAAGGTAAAGAAGGAACAAATGAGTGGGTTTTAGTAAAAGTCTGACACGAAAAGGGCGGAGATGTCATAGGATGATTTCCCACCTAAAACAAAAAATCCAATCAATTTTCAACCAAAACCCTTGACGCGATCGTTTTCGATTCCTTACCAATCCAATAGAAATGCTATTGCTGTGAAAATATTATGATAAATCATAGTCGTTTGTTCAGGAACAATAATTGTCTCTGAAATTACAAACATGTAAAATACTGTATACTACAATTTCAATCAGCATTCGTGCGTGCACTAAATGTTACACACTAGGCATATGCCTAACAGTGGACTTCTTTCGGCTGAAATGATGATGATGATGATAATGTGTGTGCACTAATCTTTAATTTGATTTAAATCTCTAAATCGACGCTAATGTTTTTCCCAATTAACGAATTATATCTTTGTCATTTCCAGGACCTCCTATTCCAGAGTGATTGTGTATCATTGCACTGCAGCTTAAACGAACACAATCACCACCTCATCAACGAGTTCACTATCAAACAGATGCGCCCAGGTGAATGACGATCATTTTAAACATTTCTTAAAATAAACATTTAAAAATATAAGCCCACCACCGGTATCGGGAACAGGGTCCAAGCTATACCGACGGACGGCGGTCAAGGTATTCGTGTCCAGAAGTATCACTTTCTGAATTAAACCCTTTATCTAGCCGCCCAACGAGAGACTCTTATGATGTTGGTCGAAGTTCGTGGCTGTGTCCACGTACAATGATCGCTGAGTCCACATCCCATATGTCGACAATCTCACGGGCCAAGTCAGAATACTTTTTCTTGTTAAAGTAGAAAACATTAGATAAAGAATTAGCTTCAAAATTTTACACTGACAATCAGTGAAAATGTAAAGTGAAACAGTTTTCTAGCTCTCGACAATGAAAATGGTCGTAAAGCTGGTTTTTTACTTTTGTCTTCTTTCAAGAAAATGTCTAAAGACGTGCGAAACATGTAAAGCAACTTGTAACTGTCATTTCTGAATGTTGAACATGAAAATATTGGTAGTTAATTATAGTTGCGTGATTGCGTGCTTAATGAAAACTTGAGCGTAATGATTATGATGAAGAATGTTAAAGATTCCGCAGCTTCTCCGTACGGGGGAGTTTATTGGGATAAAAAATAGTTCGAGTGGCTGATCGAGACGATAGGTCGCGGTGGAGCAAATAAAAGTTGTAATCGACTGTATATTAAAGATAGAAAAGAAAGAAATTACAACAGTCAGTTGAAACAGGTAAATGAGACTTAAAAGAATGCACGTCGTGCAGCCGTGCGTGGAGGCATGCAACAGCTGACTATTCGTTGTCTGCACACCTGGTCTCACCAGGGCCGGTCATATAACTATTTTATTTGATTTAACAAGGAAAAATAAACAAATCAACCACATTTTCTTTCACAATGTGGTCTTTTGTTGACTGATTTGCTTGTCCAGTCTGCTAGTTTGTAGAACTGGTGGTTTCGTTCTTAGAATAAGGTTATTTGTAATATTCCAGGAGCGTTCCTGGTGAACACGGCGCGCGGCGGGCTCGTGGACGACGAGGGGCTCGCGGCCGCGCTCAAGCAGGGACGCATCCGCGCCGCCGCGCTCGACGTGCACGAGAACGAGCCCTTCAACGTGTTCCAGGTACTACATTTATTGATATTTATATATTCAACTTTTGGTTAATAAGGTCTTGGGCAAAGTCATATTTTACTGTCACATTTTAAAATCTAAATGTGTGCGATTGACATGTACTGTCATGTTGTCAGTCTCTTGAATTAGATTTTTCGACTATTGTTATAGAATTTCTTTTTCAAGGAGTTTAGCTGTCTACATTGTATATTATCTCTACTCGTTTGACTTGTCCAGTGACCATTCCATTGAAATGTGATAGATCTGATGTATAATGTTGTGATTCCCCAGGGCCCGCTGAAGGACGCGCCCAACGTGCTGTGCACGCCGCACGCCGCCTTCTACTCGGACGCGTCGGCGCAGGAGCTGCGCGAGATGGCGGCGTCGGAGATCCGGCGCGCCATCGTGGGTCGCATCCCCGACTGCCTGCGCAACTGCGTCAACAAGGACTACTTCCTGGGTGGCGCCGGCGTCATGCAGGGCGCGCCGCTGGCCGCGCCGGCCGCGCCGCCCGCGCCGTACCCCGAGTCCATCAACGGCGGCTACTACGCCGCCGCGCAGGCCGCGCACTCCACCACGGCCGTGCACGACGCGCCGGCGCCCGCGCCCGCCGCGCCGCCGCCGCACGCGCCGCACGCGCCGCTGGCGCCGCACACGCCGCACCAGGCGCACCCGCCGCAGCCGCCCATCTCCCTGGTCAGTGCCAGTGGTATGCAAGACCTTACCCTAGCACCCGAACTGCCGCCCGCCCGCAAAGCGCACCCCTCACTCACGTCTGCCTCTCCTGTTGCAGCCAATCAACACGGCGGATCCGGCCAACCATCAGTTGAACAAGCAGGAGAGCTCCGACGTCCACTAGGCGACGACGATGCGCTACGTTACAGTACCGTGATCACGCCGAGCGACTAAACAAACATACAAACAAACAATAGTTTTATTGATTCCATCGCAATTATGTCATAAGTACCTATGTCGTAAGCCAACGAGTGATATAATATGTAGTCGCGGCGTTTGCATAGAGGCGACACAACGCTTTATATTATAAAATAGGAAATTAGTGAGTCTTAGTGCGTCAGCGTCGGTACGATCCAAGGAGTGCGTCTGTCTGTCTCTTCCAGTTTGTTTTATAGTGAAATACGTTCCTAACGCGGGCAAGCGGACCAATGGAGTGTGCTTGAGTGACTGCAATTCTCTAATGACAAAACTTTATCCTCCAGACACTACACATATTAGGCGAATTTGATTGTAAAAAAAATATCATGATTGCCACTCCATTTGTTCTCTTTTCCATGGTTTTCAAAGTCGATTTCATGTTAACTGACAATAAAAATGATGATGCAATAGATTTTGGAACAAGTATCTGAATATGAAAGTTGGTGATAAACGCTGAACTTTTGAAAGTATACAGTGCATCGGAACATCTCCATTCTCGAAAATGTTTTTATATATGTCTGCTAAATGAGACAAATAATATAATTAGTGCATACGGCTTGTGTGTGACTGTACACAGTTTTATTTCAGTGTGATTATGAGATTCCTTGTGGAACGCACGCCCGTCTCGATGCAAACGTCGCGCAGTGAGCGAATAGTTGATTCTGTGTTTGTATTTCGTAAGTTGGGACAGCTATATATAGATACTGTTATGGTAAAATGCGTGTTATGATCGCGGGCCGAAGCGTGTATGTTCTGTGTACTTGTACGTGTGAATAATGCGATAACATGTCAGTAACTTAGATTTGTTCCACACATTGTGAGTCGCGGTTAGAGTGTGGATTACACTTGCTTTACGGATGACCCACTGTTTGGGCTGGGAAAGTTTCAGTGTCAATAGTTGTCGCTGATTTCACATTCGAGTAAGTAAAGATATATCATGTCTTTGTGAAAAGTTCATGGTAGGATTTGGAACTTTGCGGTTTTATAACGAAGTTTTTGCTCAAGGGTAATTAAATGTCTGGTATATTTAATGGTCTTGATTAGTTTTTGCATAATAACAATAATATTTTAAAGAGGAATCATAAGTTCACATTACAAAAAAAAACAAAGTTATGGAATCTTATGGACTATATGATTTCGTTGCTTTTAATGTTCATGTAAATGTGAACAAGACATGCTTCCTCACATGCCTCTGATCTTTTCAGACCTCAGAGATGCTCGTATACCGAGCTGAAATGTACAAATGAAAAAAAGCTAATGTTGTATTCAAAGTAAATAGTATAACGTCAGCAGTTAGATATCGCGTTATTCAGACGTAGGTAGGTGTGTGTGTTGTATCAAAGCGCTGGAGTATACTGTGTACTAGCATACGTTCGATGCATGGTCCCAGCTGGTCTATAAGCATTTGATCGCATTTGTTTGTACCACGCGGCCCGGCCCGGCCCGAGCGCATGCATTCGAACTGTTATTTTTAAGTAATCAACAAAAGGACTGTAGAATTCTATCATCACACTTTATTAACGAGAAAAACGGATGTCTTCGTGTTTCTTTTTTTTTTACTTTGAAAATGTACAAAATCATCCTTCATTTGAATATTTTTTTTAAATAGAGTTTAAGTGGCGAATTTGTACATGAAAGAACACCATGATATAAAATTTAGAACCGAAACGCAATAGAGGGGCGTCGCCCCCCCGAGCACCCGTTTGACAATCGTGAGAATTGGTATTTAAAAATTAGTATTTACTTACAGTTTAGTTTAATGACAACAAAAACAATGTGTATATTTTATGAGAAAGTGAAAAGTTCTTAAATAAAACTATTGTTTTCGGATTAATTATCAGAGTGTTTTATTTATTGTTAAACATGTCAACCTCGAGCGTCTTCAGTTCCGATTGACCATCACGTTACAACAAACTAACACAATATACATAACTATTGAGATATATCTTGACCACTGCTTTATAACTTATCTAGCACATTTTGTAAGTTAGAAAAGGTCTACTATAATAAAATATACATGCATTATATTTAACATTTGCAACTTTGAAAACACACGTTTTACAAATATACCATTTTATGCATTACTGAGATCATTCTTATAAAATTGGCACATATAATTATTATTCCTAACAAATAAATTAATATTTTGGGATTATAACAATTATGTAAAAACTTAAATTTTATACATTATTCAAGTCTCCAATAGTGAAAATATTCCTAGCTGTCGGCAAATAATGCCTTTAGGTTTATTTGCAAAAAGGAATTGTAAAAATCTGTGAAGCTATTTGTAATTGGTTGACAGAGAAGTAACAACAACCAAGTAGATTCGTATAGGTAAGCATGGGTATCGTGGACCCACTATATAAGCCAAAAGACTTACACAGGTTATCCTAGATCTTATTTCATTTCCAAAGTTCATTTTGCGGCCTCCAGACATGGCAAGAAGCAAAGACAGTGAGACAAGATTTCAGTGTTCTGGGATCGCTATCGTCGATAAAAACCTAAGTTTTAATTTTTTTTGCTAAACAAATACATTCGAGTTGACACAGGTCTACAATTTATTAGTTTTGGTGTGGTATTAATCCTTTGAACGCCAACGACACTGACAAACGTAATCAACCTTTTAAACGCCAAATAAGATGTGCTACATTATAATCTGATACAGAAAACTAGCGGTCCCGGCAGACGTTGTCCTGCCCGAAGCTGTCTTTTATTCAAAGAAAAAAATTGAAAACCCGATAGCAGCGCCACCTACCGGGTTCAGTTATAGAAGAATTATATTTTATAAATCAAAATTAAACTTAATCTTTGTAGTATTAATTCACTAGCATTTTATAGATATATAGTAGAAAATAAAAATTCGTTATAATTTTGGAGTACAAGCCTCATTATTATGACGCAATAATAATGGCGGGGCCATTTTTATCATTAAATTCCGTTTATGCCGTGTGAGGTACAAAATTATCAAGATGGGTACAAAATAATACTTAATGGGTACTAAATATGTACATGGTAAAATCATTAAAATACAAGAGTTGGTCCCGCCATTATGACGTTTAAAAATAAACTTGGCTTGGCGTAAAAAGCATACTTCCCATGCAATGCGCTTGGCGTTCAAAGTGTTCAAATTGTAAACTTGCTCCTCATTGGTCGGTATTGGCTCATTTTCATTACGTAAAGTTCAGCAGTGGGTCTGGAGGCAGCATTACATAATTGAATTCAACATGTAACTTGGTACAGTATAAAAACCACTTCACCTCAGTCATTACTGTGTTTTCTGTGAGCACGGCGAGCATGGAGTGACTACCTTGAGTCTCCTCGTTTCCTCCGCGTCCAACGCTCTCTTCATCTCGTAGTACCGCTGTTTGAACGACTGAAGTTCATTGTTGACTCGGTCCAGTTCCAAGCGTTGGTCGTTCACTTGGCGTTCGCGCATGTTTAGCTCTGAAAGGTAAGTAAGTTGATAAATAATTATGGCAGAGGTCGTCAAAGTATTTATTATAGTTTTTCAGCAGGAAGAAATCATCAAATGAGTCCTGTTCTGAGTCGAGCACGAAGGAGTGTTATCAGATATTTACTGGCTAAAACTCATCTGTGTTTCAACTGAAGAAACACAGATGAGTTTTAGCCAGTAAATATCTGATAACACTCCCTTTGCGTTCCGGGGCCACCACGGTAACTCTTTCCAACAATTCCGCGGCCCTAGTACTCTGGAGTACTGCGTAGGTCTTCCTTATAGATTACTAACTGACCTGGCGAACTTCGTACCGCCTAATAGAAAGGATAACGCCATCTACTGGCATTACCAGAATAACATAGCTAATTTTATAATGACATTTTAATTAGAGATGGCGTTGTATACGGATTTTTGATTTCGTGATTTTTTCCATTTTTTTTCTCACCGTTTAAACCTTCCCTGGACTATCTCAAATATTTCAAGACCAAAATTAGCCAAATCGGTCCAGCCGTTTTTGAGTTTTAGCGAGACTAACAAACAGCTATTCATTTTATATATTTAAATAGATACAGGTAACCTGTGCTATTTGGCCTCCTTGAATGGACGTTTTAAAATTCTTTCGTAGTAGTAGCTGACAATTTGATAGTAGTCTGATCGTGATCTGTTGGTAAACTTAGGCATTCAAGACTTTGTTATCATTCCTATTTCAGGCGAGACGTCTTATACTGGATATGGACATATCTATACTCTAACAAAATATTTTAATTGTGGATGATAGGCCTATTTGTGACTATCAATGATTAAAAAAAAATTTATTCAAGATAGACCGGATCACAAATTTTGGGCTCAATCTGGTAGCCAGACCTTGGACTTTCCGTTTTCAAGTGATGTGCGCAGTGAAGCTTGGTAGGCTGGTAGATTTTTAATCCTTAAGCTGGTTTACAAATACAAAATATATGGAAAGGAAATCACGTACCCGCAATTAAACATTTCATTTTCGTGGTCCTCTGTGTGAGAGCACGTTGCGTACGATTTAGCGTGATCTGTAAAAGTAGGTTTTTATTACGAACTATGTCTCTGCAGCTGAGCATGAGGGCCTGGTCAATCCCCGGATCGGACAAAATGTTATTGGGTTTTTCTATCCGAAGTTTTCTCAGTCCGGAGCCTTAAGGCCGGTGGTTGGCAATAGGGTTCCCTTCTTAGATGGGCTTTAATAACATAGCTGCCGAAATGTAGGTGTTATCAGAGGTAGACCCCTGTCTCTGTCCCCGCGGGCAATGCTGTCGTGATATTTTGTCATGAAAAATTGGAACTGAAATATATTGAACTACTGAAAATATTTATGGAGAATAAACAATTAACGTTAATTAAATCGATAGCACGGCACGGTTAGCTCTGTGATTGAGCGATCGTCTGCTGAAACATTATTACAGCCTACAGATAGTTGTTCCGGTTCAGGGGTGTCCTGTGTACGAGAGTAAACATGTTTGTGAACACATCCACTAGACAGGAGTAAATCCTAGTGTGGGGGCAACGTTTAAAAAAACCGTGATAAGCGATTAAGCAGCTTCATTGCACCCAGCTGCTGGCTGTCCTTGGTTGTAGACTAAACGTAGAATTATACACCCCAGAAGATCATACATAGTTATATAAGTATTTATAAGTTTAATTTAAGATTTCACAAACTCTTCTTTGCTTATTTTCTACACACAACAGTCTACATCTTTTCTAATCTCTCCTTTCGCAGGTCTGCTGGAAGAAATTTCTTTTCGAAATAAGCAGTACCTTTGTACAAAATTTATGTTTAGATACCTATCTTCTTCTTCGTATTTGTGTGTACATAAATTATAAAATAAATAAATAAATAAATAAATAAATACACAGATTTCATTGGTCTTCAGAAAGATCAGCGTAGTACTCACGACAGTCACGACTGGCGTAGCAAACTGAACTGTTAGAAAAAGGGATGTAGCTATATAGGGTGTATAGTTCCATCTCTCTCGCTCTCACACTTGATATTATAACACGTCATGGTATTGGCCCCAGATGTGTATGAACGTAAATGACACAGAAGTATGTTCTATAGTTACTGCTTATCCTCGTGGGCAAAAACTTGAGTTTATGTAAGTACTAGCTGCCACAAGCGGTTTCCCCCTTTTGATAGTAGATAATTATCCCAAGGAAACATATTCCTGGGATGAAAAATATCCTATTTACTATTACAAGACATGGCCTACTTGTGTGCCAAATTTCATTCAAATCTGTTAAACTCTTCAAGCGTGAAAAATAGGCGTGTGTAACTCTTTACTGAACCGACTCACTGTTTCGAAACATTTTAGTGTTCCGTAAGATTGGAACGTCAGTAATGTTTTAAATAAATGCATAATTTTGAACAATTGGAACACTGAAATACTCTTTACTTTCAAGAGACCTGCAGTCTTTTTCAAAATTTAAATTAAAACGTATATGTATAGTGTAAATATATTAATGACCTGAACTAAAACATCTGCTTAAAATTATTTTTAAATGAAATCTCAATTAAATAAAACTGTTAGTGTATAAGACGCGACGTAACAGATTACGATTCATAACAGTCAGTGTCTGTGTTTGTATCATCTAAAATATCTCTGACCCGATGTTCCAAATGTTCATTTGTATCTTTTGAGCTCATGTTCCAAATGACACAGATCACTGTTCCGGAACATTTCAGTGATTCAGATGCAAATGTTCCAATCGCAAAGTTGACCCGGCACACTTTGCCCACGCGTAGTGAAGAAGTAACAAACGAACACACTCACAAACTTTCGCCTTTATAATACTATTGTGATACTGTTAAACCATGTTACCTGTATTTCAGGACTGGGCTGCAGCTCCAGCATGTTCTTGACGGCGTTGTACAGGTTCCGAGTCTCTTTCAGCTCCCGATCCTTGAATACAATCGTCTCGCTTTGTGCTAACACTTTTCTGTCAAAGTTATATTTTTGTGAGTAGCTAGTTGAAGCTTGTTTTAAGGAACCGGGCAAAATCTCGGGTTTTAAGGGCGGAATTCACCAATAAAACTAATCGCGTTTTAACGTTTGGCTCGCATAATCTCGTTTAGCCGCTGTCACTAGTGTAACCGCTGTCACTTGTAAAAATACAACAAAAGAAAAATACAGACAGGCCCATTGTACACATGGGCCTTTATGCAGCTGTTATGCAGTTGTTATGCTACTATACAGCAACTATACTATTCTCCACTAACACTTAGTATTCATTCGCCATTGAGTTATTTATTATGTTGAGTCTTGTAAAAAGGAAAATTTCTTTTCTTACGTAATTCTATCTTAAAACACAAACCATGCCCTTACTGCATTCTATAATATCGAATATATTGCTTTAATCGATTGTATATTATGTTGCTTTAATTACCACTAATTAATTTTCATCCTACGGTTAACTAACCCGTTATCTTTTGAACTTCATTACTTTTATTGAAGCCATTGTTTGTTTATGGTTATCTAACAGACTATAATTGTCGTCATACTATTGTTATTGTATAAAACCATGGTTTTTATTAAACCAAGGGCACCCAAGACCAATCGATTACTGATTGATTTAATTAGCTAGTCAAGTTTGGGGGATTGTTAACTTTATGCTTTTTATGAGTCGATATCCTGTTCTTTTCTTTAAATTTGATAGAACTGCAAACTCATTAACTGCTTTGATTGGTGTAAAGTAACACAGAATAGAACCGAATATAATAATAAAAGGAGAAACTCACTGACTGACATATCAACGCACAGCCGAAACTACTGGAGCTAGGAAAGTGAAATTTTGCACAAGGCCTCCTTTTATGATGTAGGCGAGAACTAAGAAGGGTTCGTTTGTATGCAAAATTTTATTCCTTGGGCCCATATTTCTGAAACTTAGCATAAAATTTAACTTAAGTAAATAAAAAAGGCTTTCATCATTCGTTTTTTAAAACGTTTTTTTTTTTAGGTGGGACTTCTCTCGCACTTAGTCGGAGCGCGAGGGCGTGTCAGACTTTTACTAACTAAAACCCACTCCTGTTCCTTCTTTGCCTTCGTTCCATGGCCTCAGTTTCGACCCGGCTGGACCCGGCTGAACATGTGGAGCTATACATTATTAAAGGTTACTTACTATATTCTTTGGCTTAATATCAATTCGAAACTTGGCACAAATTTTAATCAAAATGAATAAAGATTATCTTTAATAGTTTTTCAAAACTCTTCCCTCGAACTACGGTTTGACCTGTGGATATTTATAGGAAATAACGGAAAGGTTTGCTTATTTTCGATATTTACAGACTACATTATAGAAGAACTTCTTATTTTCGTTCCTGGATAAATACCCTATAAATAAAACCCACAATATTTTATAATCTATGCGGATGCGTTCGCTTGGTGTTTAACCGAAATGGCGCGAAATCACGCCGAACGCTTGGGGTTAGTTTTTATGAACTCTTTCTCGCAAACGAAGTAGCTGGTAAAATGTTAGTTTATTCATATATCAGTAAAATACAAATATGCTTTTGAAATTCCCGCAAAATATTTGCTTAGCATTACTCATAACTAGATAGGTACGTACTTAATCTTAGGAACCTACGTTTTTTGTAGAACAGTTTCCCGAATTGTTTGCTTAACTTATTTGAGTGCGATTTCTTATTGAATAATATTGATTAATTGCTATTTCTTATTATAATGACGTAGAGCTTTTCGTTAAAAAATTGGACAAGGTAGATAACATTGCGGTTAGGTATTACTGCTGACGTATGTCTTTGTCAATATTTTTCATTTGTACCAAATTCCTAGGGATATTCCAATAACTTTTTGGTCTTCTATACATTGAATAAACTAGTTTCTTAATTAACAAACTTATAGAGATGCGGAACAGAGTGTATAGTCCCACAAATTATAATAAATTTGCCTAAAACTTGGCAACAGCTAAGTGATATAGCATTTAAAAAGAAAGTCAAAAGTTTCCTAGCAGATAAGGCTAACTACAATTTAAATGAGTTTCTTATTGACAAATTTTTAATATGTAAACAGGACATTTTTACTATCACTATTTTTCTTTAATATTTATTAGTATTATTTTATTAAAAGTTTGACATTGTAATTGACATTTATTGATTGATTGACACGTTTAATTTTATTTTGACTTGTATCAGACTTGCGCTAGAATGATTTTATTATTTGCATTATTTTGGAAATATTTGCATCCAGGGCAAACATGACGATTTTATTGTGTTTAACATCTCTTGCATGCTGACAATTTACTTTATAATGTATTGTGCTCATGTAAGTAAATAAATGATTATCTTATAGAATAGAATAGAATAAACTTTATTGTAAACCAAAATACAGTTAGTTACCTATAGTTACCTATAGTAAACCTCAGTTGAAAATGGAGGATCCTCCGACTAGAGGGGTGTTGTGTCTGGTACGGGCAACGGACGGTTCTATATGTTCTAATCATGTGGAGAAGTCTGTGAGTCGGGGTGTGGACGTAGATGTCGTTACATAACTTCATTATGAAAACGGAGAAGAGAGATTTCCTATCGAGACCTCCTCCAAGCTTTCAGATATGTACCTAGTCACTCCGTGTAAAATGCTTTTATCCATGTTAGCCTGGAAGCTACCCCGAACATAGTGGGGGTTGGGTTACCTTATCTCTCCCCAGTCGAGTCGGATTTTCGTACCAATCACATGGCCTGTTGGTCTAGTGGTAGTGACCCTGACTCCTATGCCGAAGGTCGTGGGTTTGATTCCCACCCAGGACAAATGTTTGTGTGATGAGCAGGTTCATTTGTTCTGTGTCTGGGTGTAATTTATCTATAATATATATGTCTAGTACTCATAACACAAGCTCTGCTTAGCTTGAGACTAGATGGCATTGTGTGATAGTTGTGAAATATTATTTATTACTTATTTAAAAAAAAATCAGAAGGGTGAATAAATTGTGTGTGTGCAAACACTTGCAGCAGCATTAAGAAAAGTTTAATAATATGGCGACGTAATTAAATGTTAAGAGTATGTATAGGTACCTAACCATTCCTTTTAATTATTATTTTAAGTTTCGCATACCAGAAATGGTGAATATGAGGATCTTTACTGTTATATTGTATAATGTAACATTCATGTACCATATATATCTACCCATATTATGCGAATAAATGATTTGACTTGACTTTGACTTTGACATCATTTACATAAAAAGAATAGGTAGTTACCTACTTCTGCCAAACTGCAAAGCTAGAACTATATTAGACCGACGCACATGTGTAACACTCTTGATTTGTACATAGAACGACGTCGCGTGGCGTGGATCAAGTGTAGCTCTACTCCCATATAATCTATATACTACTATATATATAATCTAGTCTAGTTCCCATATAAAATGTATGGAGACATACGCGTCCAGATCGGCGTATGTGGCACACGTGTGCGCAGTGTAGTTCTAGCTTAAAGCAGTTATATATCCTGCATCGCTAATCTATGGTGAGATTGGCCGCAATGGCTTACATCAGTTAGAATGACTACTATTTATTGGAAAAATGGAAGATGAAAACTTACTTCTGTGTCAGTCGAAGTTTCTGCGTGAGGCGTACGCTCTCCGGGTCGGTGCCCTGCAGCTTGCGCCAGCGGTGCACGTTCAGAGGAGTCTCCAGGGCTTCCTCTAGAGCTCGTACTCGAAGGCGTTCCCGGCCTAGCTCGCGTTCTAAGTTGAATACCTGAGAACAGACGCAAAATAAGTTGAAGACAGAAAACAAAACAAACAAAGTTACAGACATAGCCCGAAGAATCCCCAAACTTAAGTGGCAGTGAGCAGGGCACATTGCTCGCAGAACAGATAGTCGATGGGGACGAGGGGTCTGGAATAGCGACCACGTACCGGAAGACGCAGCGTTGGAAGGCCTCCCACAAGGTGGACCGATGAACTGGTGAGGGTCACGGGAATACGATGGATGCGAGATGCACAGGACCGGTCGTTATGGTGACATTTGGGGAAGGCCTATGTCCAACAGTGGACGTCTTTCGGCTGAAATGATGATGATGATGATGAGAAGACAAATGGTTCTCTGTTTGAAACCTGCACCAACAGTGTAAGATTAATGCTCCGTGGTAGTATGAAATCCAAATGAAAAAAGTGCGTGGGCTCGCTCCTACAATTGATTATTTTTTATCGTATCAAGCAGCGTGCTAAGCGACCCCGACCCCTATGAGTTGCACGTCAACCCCCATTTATTTATATCTTGCGAGTGTATTGAAAAACGTCGTTTGAAACACGTGGAAATTTGTCACTACAGCACTCGGCTCCATAAAACGCTCGCTTGCGGCTCGAGCGAATTCCGCCTCGGTCTCAATGACAAATTCTCCTCTTGTACCTGACTGCCAAGAAGGATTATGTTTTTCGCGCGTATTTTGTTACCTTACTACCCGATACTGAACTGGAAAAAATACGTATAAAAATTTAAATTTCACGGGCTGCATTCACCTTAGTATTTTAAGCTACGTAATGGTGTGTCCAGACTCCAGACTTGTCGAATGCGCCGCTCGTGCTTCGTACGAACATGAAATACACCCGCACTCAGTTCGCGAGCCGCTTGCGAACTGCGCGCGTGCATATAAATGTATAATCTATGGCGCGTGCATTTGGCGCACACCTCGTTCGAGCCCCTGCGCCGCGCGCGCTTTGTACGAACATGAAATGCATGCGCGCAGTTCGCAAGCGGCTCGCGAACGGCTCGCGAGCGTCGCATTCGCCAGATCTGGACGCACCAATGGATATGGAGTTAATAAATTAAGAAATTCGTATAAACTTCGGAACGTACGAATAGATAGTGATATCTAAAAATATCGAGGAGATCAAGATGTCGCAATAAATTTACTGTCAATTACAAGCCATGTAATGCCTCAAACCATCTGAACTAGCAATCAGAAATTACTTAGTTCAACTATCTACTACTAAAACTTTAAAATATGTATAGGTAATCACTAATGCTAATTATATGGACGAGTTGGAACAGAAATTAGAACGACTACTATCCATGGACGCGTGGCTTCTAGACGCGGCAACGACACGACGGCACGACCTTTCATAGTTTTATTATTATTTCTTTATTGTCAGGCCACTAAGGCCCATACATAATAGTACATTATGATATAAGTGTGTAATGTTAGTGATTACCGTCGAGGTGGTATTTAGACCCGAGCCGTGGCGAGGGTCTTAAGAGAGCCAAGAACGGTATTCATTAATTACTCACGTGTATCATACGACATTTTTCAATACACTTGTGAAGAAAATAATAGTAACACTAGTAAAATTTTCTGTGACATGGCGGTAAAAATCTGTTTTCATAAGCCGCGCATAATTTTTTTTTTATTTACCCCTAAAGGAAGGCTAAGGTATTTTGATCATACTGCCTAGTTTTACGTTTGTTTTCTTGCGTGAAAAGTTTTTACGATAATGTCTTTCGTAGTGATAATAGAATGCGGATGTAACATTTTCTAATGATTTTGTAGTATTAAATTAAATTAATACAGCCACTGAACTTCACTAGAATAAAAACGCCAAAAACCGCGCACATCTTAAAATGGCGGCCATAGACCACAAAAAAAAAAAACAAATTATATTTGAATGTACGATTTATTTATTAAATGTTTGTTATTAAATAAATCAAATAAATGGACAAATTTGTACAAGTTAAATTTGTCCATTTTAACTTGTAAATTGGATGAAATAAGTAAGTAAGATTAACTAATTATTTATATACTATTGAACGCAATAACTTAATAGGAATTTTATTCGAATTCAAAATTTGTTTTGCGAACAAAGAGGTTGAACAAAAAGGTTTTAACTACCTACATTATAGAACTAGTACGTAATGGTAATAAAAATGTCACAGTTTGGTAACGAGTGCCATTATATACCTAAGTGCAGTGCAATAAAAATCACTTTCTGAGCAAGTGTGTTGAAAAATACATTATAATACAATCTTATAAACAAAATAAACTAATATGTGATACACCAAGCGTATAATGACGAATACGCGTCTATGAAGCTCCGCGTTCGTGGGCGTCTATTCAACTTTCGAGTAAACTAGGTTTCAGCTAAAATCTTACCTCTAGTCTCAAGTCCGTCATGTTCTCAATTCCCTTAGAGAGCAAATTCTTCTCCTTGCGAAGTCTTATGATCTCCAGCCTTAGTAGACGGATGTCTTCTACCCTCTGCTCATATTGGCGCTCACCTTTCAACATTTAATTACATATAGTTAATTAAAACGTTAATTTTAAACAACTCCAATTACATTTTTTTTAATGACTTAAACTAGTGACTGCTATCCCACCAGATGGTAAGCAGTGATGCAATCGTTGAAGCGCACTAGTCTAATAAGAGCCTATTCACTTTAGCTTTGAATACACCTAAATTATATTTGGACGGAAGGCCGCAGCAGGAACATAGAAATATAATTAAAAAAATATAGCAAGGTTGAAATAACGTAACCCACATAACGTCGAAATAACGGGATATCAATTTGAGTATAATTGAATTATTTCAATAATATCATTTTAAATTAATATATTTAGATTAAATGTAAATTAAATAATACTGGAACAACAAATTGATATGTAACACTGAACACTGGATTAAATTATTATCAATCGTAAAAAGTAAGGTTACCTTTATGCATAAGCTAATTTATTTTCCTAGTGGGCCAAATGAACCAATTATTTGGTGATACCACCCACTAAACGCAAGGTGACATAGCGGTAGACCAAAGCGAAGTTGGAAAGACGAGCTTGACTTTTACCGGAGGGACTGGCCTGCAATGGCCGAGAACAGACGTGTGTGGAAAAGGGAGAGGGAGATCTTCGCCTAGGAATACTTATTTCTTTTCCAGTAATTTCCCAACCAACTGTGTTACTCTTATGTCTGTTTCGATGGCACCATATCTCTTGCTCAAACAAATACCATTTTTTCCCAAACACTATCGCAGTTACCTCTCTGCAGCGTGACCTCTAGTATCCGTATCTTCTCGTACAACAGCGAGATCTCGTCGTTCCTCCTCACAAGCTGAGCTCCCACCACGTCGCGCTCGTTCATCAGACCTTCTAGCTCTTTCATCAGCTTGGCGCGGGCCGCATCGCCTTCCTGGAGATCAAGGTTCATTGATTTAGGAACAGTTACTACTGATACGAGAATATCTTTTTCAAATAGATTTTACGACAATCCGTTTAACTCCCATAGGGTCGTGTTGTACCTATAAAAGCTACTCGAAAGATAGTGTCGGTGATCGTACTGTGACAGATTGGTGACTAGCTTCATTTGAGCATACAAGGCAGGACACTTTGTATAGGACAATTCTCCGAATTCTCCCAACCTTTTTTTCGTGCTATTCACCTGGGACTGGATATTTCAATTAGAATTCTCTAGGGAAGGCCCTAGAGAATTCTAATTGAAATATCAAAATGATCAAACCAAGTCTCTACTTTAAAGCACATAGAAAGAAGCTTCTTCAAGATAAACTATTGATTGTCGTAGTTTTTTGTCACAGGAACGTTATACGCA
This sequence comes from Mythimna pallens, assembly GCA_961205895.1. Taxonomy (NCBI): domain Eukaryota; kingdom Metazoa; phylum Arthropoda; class Insecta; order Lepidoptera; family Noctuidae; genus Mythimna; species Mythimna pallens. Next base: position 4,221,861 of record OY540845.1, on the reverse strand, counting down.
ATGTTTGTAAATATTCTGTTTAGTATTTGTAATGCGGTATGCGTTCATTATATATTTACATATTGCCGCTATTATAGTCTATTTTAACTTTTTTTAAATATATTTATATACACTGTGTCTACATTTTACCCCCAACTATCCTGTCGCAGATCTAATGAAATAAATTTATTTTGGAATCACCGGTATCTTTGTGCTCTTCTATATGTATTTGTTATTTTTAAATGTTTGTGGGTACATAAATCAATAAGTAAACACAAACAGAGTAAAAGACACGAAATTTACAACTTGGTAAGCCACTAACCTGCACGATTCTATTAAGCCGAGCCTCCTCCTGCCTCAAAGCGGCAATATCCGCCCTCGCCTCAGACAGCTTCACGAGCCCCGCCTGTATCTCCGTGCGAAGCTGTTCGTTCCTCTTGTTGCACTTGCCCAAGAGGCCCTCGCAAGACTTCAGCCCCGTTTCCTTGCCGCTTATGTCTTCTTTCAGCTGTTCTATTTGGTATGCTAGCATCTGTTAAAAACGGAATAAGGTTTAAGAATTTATAATATTTGGTCTTTATGGAATCGTTTGATAGAAGAACACAGCATATTATGTTCCAGAATTGAGGTATTTACTATAAATTGAAAAACAATGTTAACTTAGAAATACAAAAATGAATAAATATAAACGTTTATTGCTGTGTAGTTTCGTTTTTTTTTTCAAACCTTTGCATGCTACTAGTGTTATACAGCTGTAACTACCTCGCAAGGCTCTGTATTAGGTTCATTTTTATTCTTAATATTTTATGATCAGTTTCGTTGAACTATTTGTAAATTTTAGACAAGATAATAATATTTTTGTTTAGACAAGTATTTACCTATGGGTAAATAATGTATTGCTATTAATTGGCATTTGAAACTTTGCCTATACAAAATAAACTAACTTTCAATTTCTGTTTCAAGTCCTGTATTTCGTCGAGGGCTTCAGTGTAGTTCTTGTGCAGCATATTTCTCTCAGCTCGGGTGGAATCAAGCGCGACTGACAGTTTGCGTGACTTGATGGTTTCCTCACGAAGTGCCTTCTTTAGATCCAGGATGTCAGCAGTGCGGAGACGGACCTCCTCTGAACAGAGAAGATGAATTCTCATTCAATGCCAAGGGTTACATTTTATCCAATTTAAATGTTCGTATTTTCAATTAAGTACAACTAAAGATAGAATAATTGATAACTTGCCTGTTATTTCATCGATTTTCTCGTTAAGAGCGATCGTCTCCTCCAACATCCTGGAAGGAAGATTCACAGTATAGCACAAGTAGTTCTCAATGAAAGCATGTTTCATAATCATACATTTACTGCGACTTTCGTTTGATTTTTGTTAAAATTTATAAAAACAATCTGTTTTGCGTGTTCTTAACTATATTAGGGTCGACGCTGGTTGGAGGACTACTAATAGCTCGTTGACAATAGGAGAAATCCTAGTGAGATAACAATTTATTCAAAATCTTGAATTTTCCTTGTGTATTTTTTTTTCTACCTTACTCTTGTCCTTCTCCTTCTCAAAATTGCAAATCGTTAGCTCTTCTTGTTGATCTGCATAGTATTGACATACAGCTAATGTTCCAGGTGCATCTCTGCTCCTGGAGCTTATTGCAGCTCATATCTACTTCCTATTTTTCCTTCTCATACTATCTCTTACTCAATTTTCCATTTCTTATTTATCTACCTTTATCCATTTAATAATTATCTACGTGTCATTCTCTATCCTTCTCCATTCTACCTCTCACCTGTCCTTCTCCTTTTCAAAGTTGCGTATCATGAGCCTCTGCTTGTTGATCTGCATAGTGTTGACTTCCAGCTCATGTTCTAGCTGCTTGCGTCTCTGTTCTTGCAGTTCCAACATGTTCAGGTTTTCGAGCGCCTCATCTAAAAATTGACGCAGTTGAAACAGTAAAGAAAGCTCCGAAATGGTAACACGAAGCTGTTATGTACTTATGTATTATTTTAATTATAAATCAATTTTTATTATTGATAGTCTCGCACTTGACTACTATCTCACGTGATGACGAGCAATGATGTGGTCGATAGAGCATGCTTGTTAAGAAAGGAACCTATTCACTGTTAACTCTTTCGCGAGCATTAGCAAAATAAATGATAAAACCACTTTTTAAAAGTTGCGCCAAAATGTATGAAGAAAACAAGGCATTGGCAACAAAAAATTGACAAATTCAAACTGGGTATTGGCATTTACTTTGCCAAATAAAAAGTCACAAACGAGCATTGGCAAAGATATTGCCACATCCCAAAAGGGGGGGGGGGGGGGTTCCCAAAAGGGCATGTGATAATTAGGGCTTACAATGATTATGACAAATGATGTTATGGTAAGTGACTTTATGGGAAACAAAGCTTCTAGCACGTGACTAATATAGCAAATAAGTGTAGAGCAAATGAATATTACGTCGTATAATATTATGGCTGTTGACTATTATGGCAAATGATATTAGAGTAAATAAAATTCGGGCAAACGGCGGTATACCGTTTAGAATAAATAAAACCAAAATCGGAGGTGTAAATAGTATTGCTCGCGAAAGGGTTAACTTAAGGCTCTAGGTTGTATTCAAAGTCGAAGCACCATAAAAAAAACATGTACTAACTCTGTATCTTTTGCATGTTCTTCAAGAGGATGTCCTTTTCTCTTTTGAGATTCTCTATGTCTCTCCTGTCGAACTCTGCTTGTTTCTTGCCAAGCATCAGATCTCGCTCCATCACCGATACTTGCTGACGAAGACGCTCACTGTTGACAGACAGTAACAAAACTTTATGGTAATATCACCATCTACCTGATCTAACTCCAGTTTATTTAGAGTAGGAGCAGCATGACTTCTTTATGTGCATTTGTCTGTTAGTCCTCATCTTAATTTCAGCCATCATCATTTCAACTGAAAGACGTTTACTACTGGACATAGGCCTCCCCTAAGGTCACCACAATGACCGGTTCTGTGTCTTGCGTTCATTGGGTTCCCACGAGGCCACGACCCTCATCAGGGTCATTGGTCTACTTTGTGAGACGCCTTCCAACGTTGCATGTTCCGGCAAGCGATTGCCAATCCAGAACCTTTTGGTCCCGTCGGCCATTTGTTCTGCAAGCAACGTGCGGTGGCCACTGCCACTTAAGTTTGGCGATTCTTTGGGCTATATCAGTAACCTTGGTTCAGTCATATCATTTATTTACTTTAACTTAACATGCTTTTATTTTGAGGAAGAATTAGTCATCAAATGACTTCTTCCGACTATATTTTCGACTGGATACCGTTACGATGTATTTGTGTACTTAACCAGCACTGTGGACTCGTCGCACTATACATGTGGCATCGAAATTGTAATGAGCGTTTGGCCGTTTTGCGCGTATGTGGCGCATATTTTCGCTATAGTATTTTTATAATTTGTAAGCTAGATTGCGTCATTTCCCGCAAATAAATTGTTTCTTTCTTTCGTTTTCTCGCTCTTGGGTGGATCGAGAACATCAAGTACCAACTCACCGATCAGATTCGATGCCAGCTTTGCTCTGCTCCATAAGTTGGTATTTTTTGATTTGTTGCATATTCTGTTTCGCCAACTTCGATCCCTCGTTACGTAGCTTGGTACCATCATCAATCGCGTTCTGGAACAATTTCAAAAGTTTTAGACAAATACACACTCTTTTACCGGTAGGCAAGAATCTCCACAAAGTGGGTACCTGAAGATGGATGACGCCGCCGAGGTCGACCTGGGAAGAGGTGGCGAGACGACCTAGATGCCTACCGCAAGGACTGGTTCGAGGTGGCTCGAGAAAAGAATACCTGGAAGAAGTTGGGGGAGGCCTTTGCCCAGCCGTGGGACAGTATATGCTATTAAAAAAAACACACACAAAACAATACACTGTCTGTCTGTTACCTACGCTTTGATAGAAACTACTGAACCGATTTTGATGACATTTTGTACGTAATAAGCTTGAACTCCCAAGGAAGGATATAGGCTATATACCTTTTATCTGGATTTGACTTCGAATCCGAAATAACCTACATTCACGAGGGCGAAGTCGCGCTAATCTGCCTTTGTTTACAGAGTTCATAATGCCTCGTCTAAAATCTCAGAATCATAAACATAACGATTAAATGCCATCCAGCAGATTGAGACTCAGTCAGGAAGGCGTGGGAGAGGTTAATTGGTGATCCAGATTTGGTTAAGTCCAATCTACAAAGCCTGGAACACCGGCGTATGGTAGCCGGCTTTTCGGTATTTTCAGGTGCATTTTTGAGAGTGTGCGCGGGAATTGAGAGCAGTGGTGGCCGAGTGGTAACGGCCCCGACTTACGAGTTATAGGTCGCGGGTTCAAACCCAGCCAGGCGCATTACTTTGTGTAATTTATTTCATCAACACTGCTCTCAAAACGGTGAAGGAAAACATCGTGAGGAAACCGGCATGTCCTAGAACCAAAAATTCAAAGACATGTGACATCCACCAACCCGCACTGGGCCCGCGTGGTGGATTACGGCCCATTCCCTCTCCTAGAGAGGAGGCCTGAGTCCCAACAGTGGGAACATTAAACGGCCGACTATATGCGCGGGAATTGAATGACTTGAATCCACCATCACTTTTCTATCATCAGGCATCCTGATGTACGGCGAGTATCCACTTACATTGTTAACATCTATACGGTACGGACTAAGCGTTTCGTCTCGTCGTTTATACAGTGGTACATCGAATAAGCGGAACAATCTTCCTGCTGCGGTCTTCCCGTCCGAATATAATTTAGGCGTCTTCCAGGCTAGTGTGAATAGGATCTTAATAAACTAGTGCTCCTCGATCACTATCAACTATTGCATTATTGCTTAACAGCAGGCGGGATGGCCGTCAAGCACTAAACTCGTTAAAAAATAAAAGGCTGGTTTTGATATTTGAGAAAAACCCCTAGAATGTAACTTTGAACGAAACTGAAAGAAACAAAATATTAATTAGGTGTCCGGTGTGGTAGTAGCTACAATATACCGGACAAGCCGCTAGGTAGTCAAAATACAAATGTCAAAATATTTTTTTTTTGCAACTTTAGTTTGTATTATTAAAAAAAAAAAACTCGGGATTTACTTGCTTACCTTAAGATCCTTGCAAGTATTATTGAGCTGTAACATGGCCTTGTCGAGCTCCCCGTTGGCGGCGCTCAGCAAGTTTCGCAAATGTTCGGCTTTGTGCACGGCGGCTTCTTCACCTGCTTGTGCCGCTTCCAGTTTTATAGTCAAAGCGTTAAGTTGACGGTCGCGACGCTCTATCGTCTTCTCTGCTTTTAATATCTGTAGAAATCATATTTTATTTAGCAGAAGATTGTTGCTGATTATTGTTTGAAGATCGCAGTAAGGTTGTGGAACTCTCTTCCACCTAGCATTCGAGATTTGCAAACTATTTCACTCTTCAAATCTAAAATAAAAGAGCACTATCTTTCTTCTCTAGTGTGATAATTATATATATTTATATATATATATATATAATCTATTTATTTGTAGTATAAGGTATATATAGGTTTATAAGTATTTATTACTTTGATTTAAGATTTCAAATACTATTCTTTTATTACTTCTACACACTATTGTCTACATCTCTCCTTTCGCAGGTCTGCTGGACGAAATTTCTTTTAAAATAAGCAGGACCTTTGAACAATTTTTAAAATCATGTATCTTCTTTTGTATTTATGAATAAATAAATAAAATATTGTTGTTAGTTAGTTAAAAGTTTTATAGCATTTAGAATAGAATAGAAAACATTTTTATTCGTGACAGAGACAGCACAAGGGTTAGAAACACAAAGTGCTGTACAATAACAATAATATATAAATATATATCGAATAGGCGAGTGCGTTCGACTCTATATCTCACGAGAGCATATGGAAAGCGCTTAAACACTAAGTTATACCATAAACCTATATAGACATTATAAAAATATCTATGACCAAAGCACAAGCAGAGTGAATCTCGATCAAGTTGATCCGGAGATAAAAAATACGCAGAAGAGTAAAGCAGGGAGATCCTTTATCATGTAAAACTGTTATAGCCTTGTTTTAATTAATTATCAGAAACTTGGAATGGAACGAAAAAGGAATATGAATCTATGGAAAAAACCTCGTCGTCTGTGAACCTCAGGAGCAACTTGCGGTTCGCGGACGACGAGGATGTTTCCAACGATATAATTCTGTTTTCAGTCTTCAAGAAAGTCTTGAAACCATGCTAAACGAGTTAAATAAAGCTGGCACAGTATTAGGACTAAACGTAAATGTTTCTAACACCAAAGTAGCAACTAATAGCACAGAAAAAGGAGTTGTTAAAGATTGTATGGAAGATTGTATCGACAGCCACATTGAAGCTGCCAGTGTTGCCCACTAAAGACCGGACTTGGGTACTGTCTGTACATCGCTCGGATCAACTGTACATACTTCCCAGGCACAACTTTACCAAATAAATAAAGGATTCAAAATTCATACGATCAAAGTGACGGACAAAGTGCTTGTGTTATAAAAGAAAGGAAAGAATAAAAATCCTTCTTTCTTTGATAGAGCTACAACTGACCTTATCCTTTAGGTGAGTGATGCTGGTCCCCCGAGCGTCCAGCTCCGTCTTCAGCTGGTCACCCTCACCTTTCAGGTGTTCCACCAGCCGGTTCTGACGGACTGCATTGTTTTCAGCTTCCTGGATTAACAATGAGACAGTATTGCATTAATAATATTGTTAATGATTTTGCAGCGACATCTATGGAGTCACAAGAACTAGAAAATTCGAAATCCTGCATCGCGCAATTAAAGTTCTCCGCGCGGTTTGCGTGTATATTATGCATGTATTATATTCCTCAACCATCCTCATGAACCACTCTGTCTATTGGCGAATCATCATCATCATCATCATCAAATGTCGCCACAACGAACGATCCTGTGCGTCTCGCATCCATCGGATTTCCGCAAGCTTCACCAGGTCATCGGTCCACCTTGTAGAGGCCCTTCCAACACTGCGTCTTCCGGTACAAGGTCGTCACTTCAGAACCTTTCAGTCCCAACGGCCGCTCTGCGAGCAATGTGCCCTGCCCATTGCCACTTAAGTTTGTACTATTGGCGAATACGAAATGAAAATCCATTCAGTAGTTTTTGAGCACGGAGTAGAGAAAAAAGGTTTAACTTTGTTTTATAATATGTTAGGTAAGTAACACTCACCTCAATCTGCTCCTCAAGCTTCGAGATGGCGACTTCATTGCTGACATTCTTCGCCTCCAACTCCTCGATGTAACTGAGCGAGTTCGACAGGCGTAGCTTAGCGCCATCCAGTTCGCCCTGAAGACGGGCTTTCTCCTTCTCAAATTTTTCCTTCTCTTTGGCGGCTGAAGTTGCTCCGCTTTTGGAAAATGGAATATATATATATAAATAATTACTAGGTGCTGCCAGGGACTTCGTCAGCGTGATGATGATGAACATATTCCTGGGATAAAAGTCTCTTCTGTGCTATTGAAGGACATGGTCTACCCGTATACCAAGTTTCATCAAAATCCGTTCAGCTGTTCGAGCGTGAAGAAATAACAAACATACACAAAAACCTTTCGCTTTTATAAAATTAGCTACTGCCAGTGGCTTTGTCCGTGCGAAAGTACGAAATTGTCTTAAGGCCCTGGCTCCCGAGCAGTGTCATCAGTCAGTCAGTGACTTTCTGAAGCTTTCCTCGATAATGGCAGGGTTAATAGGTTTAAAAAAAAATGTTTATTATAAATTCATGCACAACATTATCAACACATCGGGTTTTTTCGTATGACTAATACTATTCCCAAAAAAATATTTAATAACATGATATTTTTTTCCGCTTGTTTTCCCTGCTCCTAACGGCTTTGATGTTTAGAAATAAGTTCAAACAAAAAAATAGCCGGTTAAGTGTTCTTCAAATTGTACATAGCATATGTAAATTAATCAATATTTTGCAAAGAAAATGGTTTATAAGGTCAGCGGGACTCTATGCGGGCGCAGGCGGCAGTACGAGTATGTGTGCTTTTAACTCCGGCCAGAGGTTCAAGGGACTATACGCCTTAAGGGAACATACTCCCTCCTTCCTCTTAAAAATATCCTATATTATGCAATTCCGATATGGTCTAGCGGTGTGATCATATTATCAAAAATGATGTAACAAATATACCCACAAACTTGCGCCATTATCTATATCTATACATATAAAAGAAGAAACTGACTGACTGACATATCAACGCACAGCCGAAAGTACTGGGACTAGGAACGTGAAATTTTACACAAGGTCTCCTTTTATGACGTAGGCGAGCACTAAGGAAGGATTTTCCAAAATTCACTCCCTAAGGGGATGAAGCGGGGGTCCAAAATTTGTATGGAGAAACCTATATTCACGCGAGTGAAGCCGCGGACAGAAGCTAGTAATATTATAAGTATGATGTGATTTTTAAGAAAGCACTTCCAATACTATAGGTCCTATAGGTTGTATATTGTTGTTCCTTATGTTATTAAGATAGTTGATATCTTATATTGTATAAGGCGTGTAGCTTGTGATGTTTTAATAATCATAATTGTGATCGGTCCATCATTACAGACAGGACTATTGTAGCCAATAAGCCTGATATAGTAGTGGTGGACCGAACCGAGAGGCGTGCAATGATTGTTGAATGGTTGTTGGATCAAGGGCTTGATTCAGTAAGCAGTACTTCTGGACACGGCTCGCATAGTTCGGAGATTCCTTTCCCAAGAGTTCTAACCACCCGTAGCTTGGACCCTGTTGTGGCAGGATAGAATGGAAGAAAAAAACGTGTTGCGCCGACTCCCAAGTAATATGGGATAAGGGTAGGAAAAAGTTTTTTTTTTTTTTTTTAATATTTATCTTCATCATCATCTTGCTGCCCTTATCCCGTTTCATTTGGGATCGGCGCAACACGCTTTTTTCTTCCATTTTGTCCTATCACCCGTCACGCTTTTTTTTTTTTACTGTCTAAAAACCCACTCCTGCTCCTTCGTTGCCTTCGTCCCAGGGCCCCGGGTTTCGTTTTCACAGTACCCTTGGCCCCAGTAGACTTCGATCCTGCTGGGCCCCTACGATGACCCGTAACGCTACCACTAACTACTCTCTTTTCTTCCACATCAATATTTATAAATGTAAATAATTTATGTAAGTATATTTAGACATTGTATACTTACACATCATCATCACCAGCTCGTTTCCTGGCGTCGAGCTCCTTCTCCAGCTTGACGAGTGTCTTCTTCATAGTTTCCAGAGTCTCCACGCTGTGTAGCTCTCTAGCGTGCATGGCGTCTGCGAGATCCTGGGCTTCCTCTATTAAAACAGAAGTATATTTAAGGCTAGCTGCTACCAGAGGCTTGTTTCATTCACGTCAAAATTATACCTCGGTGATCATACTCCCGTGATAAAAAGACTATAATATCCTGTCTTTTTCCAGGATATGGTCTAGTTTATCTGTCTGTCTGTCTGTCTGTCAAGAGCTTTTATCTCGGGAACGTGTTGACGTATCGAGTTGAAATTAAAACCATATACTTAAGTCTGCGGTCCATTGAAGCTGTAAAAAAATGAAACTTCTAAGATAACGGAAATAAATCTATGGCCGTTTATGTCGCAAAAAACGTATATTCCGATACTCAAGGAAACCAAAATTCTAGAGTACTTCCCGTTGACCCAGAATCCAGAAATTTTGTATAAAGCAAGGTCTTATAACACAAGTATAGGAATAAATCTGAAAACAGAAAATTTGTTGCTATGTTGCAAAACAAAAAAAAATTGTTTGCGATTTGGAAAAAACTTCGAGAGTCGCAATCTGGAATTGAACTCTTTACATAGGTAAGTTTGTACGGTACCCTCAGGGCGCGAGTCCGACTCGCACTTACCCAGTTTTTTCCTTTTGAGGTACGGAACCAGTGCTTAAATTATGATTATAATTTCATTTCTAATTGGGGTTGTATAATGACGAGTAGTATTCCAGTTACATGTTGTATTAGCTTTATCCGGTGCAGTGCAGTAGCAATACTCATGAAATACTTATAATATTACCAAAGTCCTACTTTAACCAGAAAACACAGATTACATTAGAGGTTTACAGGTTCTCAATTCTTAACCTTTCGCGAACAATACTATCTAAACCTAAAATATTGGTTAACATTGTGAAATAACTTTTGTAAAACAATACTAATAGATTTCACCCCCTTGCTTACTCCCCCCCTTTTTTGGGCTACGGCAATATTTTTGCCAATGCCTGTTTATGACTTTATTCGGCAAAGTAATTGCCAATGCCCAATTTGGATTTGTCAATTTTTTGTTGCCAATGTATTTGTTCCTGACGTCACATCAGGCCACACATCACATCACCTTGCGCGTACGCACATATTGTATCAGTTGTCCCAAAATGTGTTACTACGCATACCTATCTTATAAAAATTGAATCAAGCAGTTTTATTACTTAGTCAAGACCACCAGCAGCACACCTGGAGCTTGATATTCAACATAATTATTGTCCTTCGAGTTAAAGAAGATCACCGTTTTTGTGCTATGCACGCACCTCAACCGCCACCGGGATTCCTATCCCGATTTCCGGCCACCTTAGGCCGCGGGCTTGCGGACGGCGAGCAATGCGTAGCTAGCCGTCCGACCGTCCGGTAACCGTCCGGACTGAGTCCAAGTCGTCGACGGCGCGTACTGTTAAACGTGCTTCAAGGAGATGTCAGCAAACTGTAGGGGCCCAGCAGGGTCGAAGCCTACTGAGACCAAGGACTCGGCCCTGTTACGAAAGGCAACGATGGAACAGGAGTGGATTTTTAGTCAGTAAAAGTCTGACACTATCTCCCGCCCCCGAAAAAAAAAACCTCCTGTGGACTTTGGACTGGCCGTCCGTACAGCGTACTCGCCTATGCCGTAGAGGACACTTGAAGGGCAGTCTACACAGAGGGACAGTGTACTGAGTGATTCTATAATCCTTTTTTATTTGCCTTTTGTATCCAAGAAATTTAAAATAGTGCTATACGGATCAGGCTCATATTGGATCTCTTCATTTATAGCTTACTTTTTCAGCGGAAATTTCCATAATCAAATCATCGTTATTTTGCATACCTTCACATAAATTGTAAAAACATTCCTTCGCTCGCTAACCGCAAGTGTTTGACTGTTTGCTAAACACGTAAACAACTTCATTAGTGTTTTGTTACTTTTTTCGATATTGTACTTATTGCACCCGTGACTAACCGGGCTCATTACCATTATCTGATTTTAGCGTAAGCTTGGCCAGCTGTTTACGCATCAGATAATAAAACTGAAACTAAATTATAGGAAACTGGCAGTAATGTTAAAAACAAGTTGCCAAATAAAAAAAAAACTAAATTATATTGGTTTTTTTGTTTTTGCTTGTACTACTTTTTTTTTTTTCGGGTGGGAAAATCATCTCATGACATCCCCCGCTCTTGGGCGGAGCGGGAGATAGTGTCAGACTTTTACTGACTAAAAACCCACTCCTGTTCCTTCTTTGCCATTTGTTTTCCAGGGCCCCGGGGATCTCTTTCGCATCACCCATGGCCCCAGTAGGCTTCGACCCTGTTGGGCCCCTACGGTTGCTGACATTTCCTTGAGGCGCGCGTGGAACACTACGCGCCGTCGACGACTTGGGCTCGGTCCGGACGGTTACCGGACGATCGGACGGCGAGCCACCCATTGCTCGCCGTCCGCAAGCCCGCGCCTACGGTGGCCGGAAATCGGGATCGGAATCCCGGCGGCGGTTGGGGCGTAAGGACCGTTGCCGTTGCCTCACGCGATCGGCCGCCTCTTTTGCTAGCATTACTGCTTCGCTTGTACTACTGGCTTTGCCATTTTTTTTTCAGCTTGGCTTTTACAACCTACTTACACCTTCTCATTATGTCTGATGCATAATTAAAGGAACTCGTAGGAGCGAGGTAGCTACAAAGCAAAGCTTACGCATTTTAGCAATTTTTAAAGATTATTATTACCTGGCACGGGAAATGATTTAGATAATTTTCAAACTTACTCTTTTTTTACTCATCAAGTCGATGTTAAAACATAAGTTTCGATACAGGTTTCCATTTGGGGGCCGACTTGTCATACTTATCCGGCTAAACCCTTTGATGAAGATTACAATACAAAGATTTATCAACAACTGTCAAAAACAAAATAATAAAAAATCATCTTACCTATTAGTTTCAGAATTAAAATCATCACAGAATCTCATATTACAGATTTCTCAACAGGAAATGTTTCCTGAGGAATAGTCATGTCTTAAAACTAATCAGACCTTACATAAAAAAATAATCGGTTAATAAGTCATTCCCCTTTCATTAAAAATAGTTACAATGTTAAGTATCCTATTATTTTATGTAGCAAACATTACCAACTTAACAAAAATCATCTTCGAAAGAGAGCACAAAACACTCTTTCACTCTGGGCCACAATTACTTTTAGCGCACATTGGACTCACCTACTGGCCTTTAGCAGGCAGAAACCTAGCTAAGCATGTAGTGCGTTACTGCGTTCGCTGCACTCGCTTCAAAGCTCAGCCTATTCAGCCCCCCTAGCCAAGTTACGACCGTTTCGTTTGCGTCGAACGCCTCGAGTAGGCCACGCCACCGATTCCTTTGTTCTGACCAAGTGACTGAGCGTTGAAATGACGTCAGAACAAAGCAATCGGAGGCGTGACCTACTCGAGGGGTTCGAAACGAAACGGTCTTAACTTGGCTAGGAGGGCAGGTCATCATAGGCAACCTGCCAAGCGAGAGTACCCTTTTTTGGACAGAGGGTTTGATTAAGCCAGTGCTGATAGCCGACCGTACAGGTATAGGATGTAAACTGATAAAATCTTACATTTGTGTTTTTGTGTGCTTTGCAGTCAGAGCCGTTCATCTGGAGCTAGTTTCCGACCTCACCAAGGAAGCTTTTCTTGCGGTCTTCAGCTGATTTATTAGTCGTCGGAGCAAGCTTCGACGCGTGTACTCCGACAATGGCACTAAGTTTGTGGGAGTTTTCAATGAGCTTTCACGCTTCTTAAAAGTAACATAGAGTCAGATCTTGCAAACAAAGACATTGAATTTAAATTTATACCTCCCACATTTTGGTGGGATTTGGGAAGTGCAGTAAAGTCCACCAAACACTTATTGCGTGGGGGTTATGAGCCTAACTCATTTAACATATGAAGAGCTCTCAACATGCTTGATTCTGATATAGGCTATTTAAAATTCCAAACCTTTAACACCTCTATCCACTAATCCATCAGATCTTTCTTATTTTTCTCCTTCACACTTTATCATCGGACGATCACTCACGTCAATCTCTCGTCCTCAGATCACCGACGCCGACATCCAGCGGCTACAGCGCTTCGATCGTATGGAAAAACTACGGCAACATTTTTGGCAGCGCTTTTCTAATGAGTATATGTCTCTCCTGCAGCAGAAAACCATTTAGCAGACAGCTGGGCAACAGCTTAATACAGGCACCATGGTCTTAATAAAAAACACCAATCTTCCTCCACTTCTGTGGTTGCTGGGCAGAGTGGTTGCAGTGAAGACTGGTTCTGACGGGCATTGTCGAGTCGCCGACATTCTGACGGAGAAGGGCGTTATAGCACATGAATACAACAACATATGCCCCCTTCCTGTCTTTTCAGACGTATTTTGAAGAAGTTTTCAACGCGAGGAATATGTTCCTGACGTCACATCGGGCAATACACCACATCGCAGTCACGGGCGTCCCCTCTCCTCTTACTCGCTCGCCAACATCTTACGCGTACCCACATATTATATCGGTTGTCCCAAAATTTGTTACTAAGCATAAGTATGCGTGACTGTATCACGTAAGAACGTGGTACAGTGTTATAAAAATCGAATCAAGCAGTTTTATTACTTAGTCAAGACCAGCAGCTTGATGTTCAACATATTGTTTTCACCAATATACTTCAGACATTTTGGAGCAACTTTTAAAACATGGTTTGGCAATTATTTGCCAAAGATCGCGAAAAGGTTAAACCGGCACGAACAGCCTGCGCACAGCCCAAATCAAAATATATCAGCAGTGTATACTCACGGATATCCTGGCGTAGCTTTTGTATCGTCTTGTGATCCTCCGCAATCTCGGCCATGTACTCCGTAACCGTGTCATCGAAACGATTTAGTTTGCTCTGGAATTATTATTACAAAAATTTGAATATAGAGCGATTATTTTTAATGGACATCGACATCGAGCCGTGTGAAAACTAAAATAGCTATCAGGAAACATACTGCGGCATGGAATTCCACTCCTTAGCTGTACGTAAATATAAATGATATTCTCTGTCTCTTGAGCTAGTTAATTGCGAGCCAGACTTACCCGGAGTCCTTCTTTTTCCTCGCAATGTTGTTGGTTCTCTTCTTTGAGCTTGTAATAGGTGTCGTACAGCTTTGTGTACACGTCTGATACAAACTTCATGCCTTCCATTTCTCGAAGCTGTTCCAGGACCTGTAAATGTACAATGATGACGATTCAAATTTGCTTGCCCTACCACGACATTTTAACGCGATCCATTTTATGATCACATTTAATGTTGAATTTAAACAACTGTCCAATAAACTGTTAAAATAATTTATTTTTTTGGTCAAAAATTGCACAAATAAGTAAACAGACACGTGCTCAAGCGGCTGCACTCGCGCTCGCACTGGTCCGAGCGCTCCGAGATATCGTGTCCGTGAGCGGTGTCTATGTGTGCGTTTCTTAAGCGCGCTTTGTATGTAGATTGACTTCTGTATATTAGTGTTCTGCGTGCAGTTACTGGGCAACACGATTCTCCTTGCATAGACTGATGGTCAGGCTTTCTGGCGTATGATTACCTGTAACGACTATCAAAGATCTACGAATGACAACCGGGATCAACGGCTTTGCGTGCTTTCCGAGGTAGGGGTGTCAGTAATATCCTAGACTAGCTTCTGCCAACGGCTTCGCCCGCGTGAAAGTCGGTTCTCCATACAAACTTTGGATCCCTATTTCACCCCCTTAAAAGTTGCATTTCTAAAAATCACTTCTTAGTGCTCACCTACGTCATAAAAGGAAGCCTTGTGCAAAGTTTCACGGTCCTAGTCCCAGTAGTTTCGGCTGTGCGTTGATATGTCAGTCAGTCAGTTTCTCTTTTTAAATTTAGAAAGGTATTTTATTTATTTATTTATTAAAACTTCATGCAACATAAAGGTACAAAGGCGGACTTAATATCTTAGGCATTCTCTACCAGTCAACCAAGGGTAGTGAAGAGAAAACATGGTAGGTGCATAAAAAAAAGAAATGATTAATAGGAAAACAAGGGATCAAATGAATGGTATATATGAATTGAAAAAATCACAATCTTACTTGCCCGGTTTCGAATCCATAATCTCATGCATGAGAGGCAGTGTCTTATCCACTGGCCCATCACGAAATTGTTTTGTTTCGATAATCTATTTAACGTGAGTCTGTTCGTGGCATAACATCATCATTTCAGCTAAAATATGTCCACTATTGGACATAGACCTCCCCTAAAGTGTCGCCACAATGAACGGTCTTGTACATCTCGCATTCCCGCGACTCTCACCAGGTCATCGGTCCACTTTGGGGAAGTCCTTCCAACGCTACGTCTGTCGGTGCGCGGTCGCCACTCCAGAACCTTTCGGCCCCTCATCATCTGTTCTACGAGCAATGTGCCCTGCCCACTGCCACTTAAGTTTGGCGATTATTTTGTGGCATCGCAGCTTTTTAGCACAATCAGCCCTTTAATGTTCCCACAGGTGGGACTCAGGCCTCCTCTCTGAGAGAGGAAGTTTTCCTTCACCGTTTTGAGAGCAGTGGTGATGAAATAAATTACACAAAGTAATGCGCCTGGCTGGGTCGGGTCCGTTATCGGCCACCATCACAGCGAGCCCAAACAGAATACCGTTATTTATCGTTTTGAATATCGCAGCATATACTGAGTTTTTACCTTCACACAGATATAATTTTAAAACAAGTTTTTAGTTTATAAGTTGTGAGGCAAGGATAAACGTTTTATATTTCTTCTTTCTAACAGCTTTTCTTAGCGTGGGCTGCAAGTTTGTTCGAAAGAGTTACCATGGCCTGAGACCTCTAGGCTGTCTCGCTCCACCCAGAGCGGAGGAGATATTATATACCGAACTTCAAAAAAAGTACATTGTAGCTTGTAGTATCTATAGCCACAAACATGTGTCTAAATTCAGGAGGAGTATACGAATAATGATAAATTAGTTGTCTACTGATGAGTTTTTGATCCTGCCCTCAAAGATAAAGACCTGGTTATCTAGCTACTGGATCGAAAATAAGCACAAAATTAATGTGAGAAAATCTGAAGCGCGCAAAATTTTCTTGACTGATTTATTCAATCAATTACAGCTGTTACGCGCTTGATAAGTTCTCTCATTCATTTGCGGATAATTATCTTTCCAGTCGCTGGCAGTAAGGGTGTTTATCGAAATCTGCATGCGGGGCGATCCCGCATGCGTGATGAACTCCGCACGGTGTTTGGTGTGCCGTTTTGCCACGGTGTTCTGTTTTTAACACCCTAAGGGTCAGTTCACACCAAGACACGACGCGACGTGACACTGCGCGAAAAGCGACTCAAAATATAACTTTATTTACTACAGGAAAACATACACATTTCAGATCGAGATGCCTCGCGGCGTAGCGCTGCGTGGTGCAACGTATTCTGAATTCTCGCAATGAAATGTGTATCATTTCGTGCAGTAAATAGTTATATTTTGAGTCGCATTTCGCGCAGTGTCGTGTCGCGTCGCGTCTCGGTGTGAACTAACCCTAAGGGTTTTTTTAAGGGTGGTTCGAAATGTAAAAAAACGCGTCCCGCGTGCGTATTCCACGCATTACAATAAATGCTTGTATGAAATGGACATTTGCGGGGATTACGCGTGCGGGGCAATCCCGCATTGTGACATCCACCTCGCACTAGGCCCACGTGGTAGATTACGGCCTATTCCTTAGGCCTCCTTTCTAGGAGAGCCTAGAGAGGAGGCCTGAGTCCTAATATTGGGAACATTAAAACGCTGATTATGCCTTGGTGGTGCCAAAGAGCTCTCTCCTACTTCATTATTTGTATGGCTAGTAAGAAAAACAAAGTAATTACTTTAGCAAATTCCTTCTCAGCTTCGGTTGTCTCCGAGCCGATGGTAGCGGCCAAGTTAAAATCATCCTCGTCATCCATCTTGAATAGTGACACTAAAACTTACAGAATCAACACTAAAAATATTAACAAACAATATTAAAACAAAACTGGTAGAAAAACTTTGTAAAATCACGTTCGGTATCGGTGCTCCGCTGTTTATGTAGTTGTCTTGGTAACGGCGTCGGTGGCTTGTGAAAAAATAAGTTGGAGCATAGAGCTTTTTAAATATTGTTTATGGATTTGGAATAAAACTTTTTCATTTAATCGCCAGAGATATAGTAGGTACAAAGGTTGTTAAAAAAAAGGTAGTGCTTTACACATCTCACCTATTGGAAGCAGGCGATTTTTTTTTAGCTGTTTTGTTTATTTTTGTTTTCAAGTCACGGTTTTTTTTTGTGATTAGCTGTTGCCAGCGTGATAATAGAAAATGATGGCAAGAGAACATATTCCCAGAGATAATAAAAAGTGTTCTATGTGCTATTCCGGCTATACGAAGGAGATGGCGGGACGACTTGAATGGCTTCACTAAAAATTAGAATGAGAAAGCGAGGAACCGTGATCATTGGAAAGAATGGATGGACGCCTTTGTCCTTATCCTTTTTATGCTTATGCTGTTCCAGGACATGGTCTACCCGTGTGCCAAATTTCATTCAAATCGGTTCAGCCGTTCGAGCGTGACGAAGTAACAAACATTTACACACACTCACAAATTCACCTCACCTTTATAATATCAGAGTGATGTAGGTCATTTTTAGGGTACGGAACCCTAAAAATGCCCTCAAAAGCAAAAAAAACGGAACCCATAAGATCACTTTGTTGTCCGTCAGTCTGTCTGTCTGTCAAGACCCTTCATCTCGAGAGCGCGTGTAGATATCGAGTTGAAATTTAAACTATATACTCAAGCCTGCGGTCCCTTGAAGCTTTGAACGTTTTGACCACCGGCGTCACTATCAAACTTTCTCTAATATACTCATTTTTCAATTTATCCATTCTCGTCATTCCACACATCCATCTCAACATTCTCATCTCTGCTACATACAATCCTTTTTCATGACTGCTCTGCTATTTAAATAATATTCAAAAGCAAAAACTATACTTAACCGCCAAAATACTCTCGGAAATTGGCTCTGTAACCCAATATTGTATTTCCCTCTTCAAATCAATCGTCTAGAACCAAACAGCATCTTCTATCCTGCTCTCCCATAATTTCTCAGAAAGGGACAGTGCTATAAAGATTGATCTAGAATTAAGCAATTGCCGTGATTGGATGAACGGTATAATTGTGCTAGTAATGAGGATGTAGGTCGTTTGTCCGTGTCCTTGATGACCCCCTCGAGTGCTGTCTTCATAGATGGTTCTGGAGTTTGCCTGGAGATGAGACTTAAAACTGAGTTTACAAAACTAGTATGGTGTGTAACACAAAGTACCGACTAGTCAGTCAGGCATCTTTACAATTATTAGTACTATATTTTTTTTTAGGGTTCCGTACCTTAAAAGGAAAAAAACGGAACCCTTATAGGATCGCTTTGTTGTTCGTCTGTCTGTTTGTCAACTCCAAGATTAATGTCGGAAATGCGTGATGGTATCGAGTTGAAATTAAAACCATATACTCAGGTCGTGAAACTCCAACGGTCCGGACTAAGCGATTCGCTTCGTCGTTTATACCGCGTACATCGAGGGACTGGAACAATTTGCCTGCTGCGGTCTTAACGTCCAACCATAATTTAGGTGCCTTCAAGGCTAGAGTGAATAGGCTCTTAATAAACTAGTGCGCCTCAACATCAATGATTGCATCACTGCTTACCATCAGGTTCGCAGTCAAGCACTGGTTTATATCAAATAATAATAAAAAAAAAACGTATATTTCGTTACTCTCAAAGGAATCAAAATTCATAGGATACTCCCGTTGGCCCAGAATCCTGAAATTAGTCATAAAGCAAGGTTTCATAATACTGGTATAGGAATAAATCTGAAAACAGTTAATTTGTTGTTACCTACATCACAAAAAAATACTTTTTTGCAATTCGGAAAAATCTTCGAAACTCCATTCGGAAATTGTAATTTGTACGGAACCCTCAGTGCGCGAGTTCGCACTTGCCCAGTTTTCTTGGGGGTGTGATATCATCGAATAACTCTTGTTCGATGATATAACACCCTAAGTTAAGCAGCAACTGTAGGGGCCTAGCAGGGTCGAAGCCTACTGGGGCTAAGGGTCTGATTCTGAAAGGAAGACTCGGCCCTGGTACGAAAGGTAACGAAGGAACATGAGTGGGTTTTAGTCAGTAAAAGTCTGACACTATCTCCCGCCCCGCCCAAGAGCGGGGGAAGTCATAAGATGATTATCCCACTGAAAAAAAAAAAATAAAAAAAAAAGTATGTATAGACTAAGTAGTTACCTTTTATTTTATCGTTGTTTGTCCTGTGCGAGTCTCAAATAAATGTTTTCTTTCTTTCTTTCTTTCTAAGAAAAAAATTAAATTTTTCATCGACGGTAACTGAATTTGTAATTTTTGTTTCTGCTCTAACATCATTATCATAAAAACATAATTTCAGGCGAAAGACGCTCTGCTGTAGGACATGGGCCTCCTCCAAGCGTCGCCGCATCGACCTTTTCGCATCGAACTCTTTCGAGCTATCGTCAGCTGCCTTCCTGGGCCTATCAGAATAATTACGGAAATAAAAAAAATTAAAAAGAGTCTCCATGATCTGTTAGTAGACAAGTGCTACTACTTAACCCATATACGTATTTACTATTCTCTTTGGCTACTACTCTATAAAATACTTCTTATTGGACAAATCACTGCTCCAATATAGCCCCTCTCAGTCATGATGTGTTCAGCCTACTGATGTGTACCTACCTACCTTAATTCGTTTCGTTTTATCTTTTTATTTTTATGTAAAATATTAATAATTTGTAAAAATAATGGACCTATATTCCTATATTAACTTTTGCCAGCGGCTTCACCCGCGTGAAAGTATGTTTCTCCATACAAACTTTGGACGCCTGTTTCACCCCCTTAAAAGTTGAATTTCCAAAAATCCCTTCTTAATGCTCTCCTGCGTCATAAAAGGAAGCCATGTGCAAAATTTCACGTTCCTAGTCCCAGTAGTTTCGGCTGTGCGTTGATATGTCAGTCAGTCAGTTTCTCCTTTTATATATATAGATGACTATTGTATGCCCCATGGGCAGGACGTAACTGATCTATTTAATTATTTAAGACCTGTAATGTATACAACCACTGGGCCACTGGGAGAAGCTAGTTTCAAATATTTTAAAAGAGGATATTATGGAAAATATCCAATCATCATTATTATCATTTAAGCCGAAAGACGACGACTGTTGGACATAGGCCTCCCACATGTGTCGCTACAACAGATAATCCTGAGCATCCGCATCAATCGCATTCGCGTGAGCCTCACCAGGTCATCGGTCCACCTTATGGGTGGCCTTCCAACGCTGCGTCTTCCAGTACGCGGTCGCCACTCCAGAACCTTTCGGTATAGGACCATCTATTCTGCGTACCCTGCCCACTGCCACTTAAGTTTGTCGATTTTTCAGGCTATGTCGGCGACCTTACCCAATCACCTTAAGTCAATGATATAAATAATAATTTCTTCGTATCCATAAATACACAATAATTTCACAAAGTCACCCAAACTCGGAACCGGATACAGGAAGTAAGGCCTAGTTAAAACACGTATTTTTATTGTAGGCAGTACTTGAACGCTACTTGGTTACATACCTACATTATATTGATAAAATAAGTACATACATACAGTTCATGTATTATAATTGGCCTACAACTTCCGTATCTATACGAAAAATATTCTTTTATTATTAAAACTTTATGCACAAAGACATACTATAGGCGGATTTAATGCCTTAGGCATTTTCTACCAGTCGACCTTAGGGTGGTGCAGGCAGGCTATGGCAGGTGCAAGACAAACAGAGAAAAAAATGCAACAATAAATGTAATAATAATATTCCACAACTATCACACAACGCCTTCTAGTCCCAAGCTAAGCAGAGCTTGTGTTATGGGTACTAGACAACTGATAAACATACTTATATATTTCTAAATACATACTTAAATAGATAAATTACACCCAGACACAGAACAAATGATCGTGCTCATCACACAAACATTTGTCCTGGGTGGAAATCGAACCTACGACCTCCGGTATAGCAGTCAGGGTCCCTAACCACTAGACCAACAGGCCAGTTAAAAATGCAAACTTATAAGGATCACTTATAGTACTTATCAAGTATATTCATCATATCATTTTTATTTATTTGAGTTATTAAAGCATACGAATATAATTATTAAGTATTAATTTAAATTTAAATATAAAACTATAAGTAGATACTCATAGCAATAATAAGTAATTAGTTGAAATGAATTAAACGATATAATAAATAAACAGATAAGAAAATTAAATAAGTACATATGTTAGCACTTCCTCTCTCCTACCATTTATAATGTTGCTGTGCCCGACAGGGTCCATAATTGTTTCAATTTTTTATTATTTATCACCTGACATGTACATTATGGATACTTTTTTGCAATTCGGAAAAATCGTTGTAGTTTGTGCGGAACCCTCAGTGCGCGAGTCCGACTCGCACTTGTCCAGTTTTCTTGGGGGTGAGATATCAAAGAAAAAAATTAAATTGCTCGTTGACGGTAACTGAATTTGTAATTTTGGTTTCTGCTATAACATCATTATCAAAAATACATCATTTCAGCCGAAAGACGCTCTGCTGCTGGGTATGAGCTTCCTCCAACCTTCTCGCATCGAATTCTTTTGAGCTGTCGTCACCAAGTCATCCTGTCGATAGTCCAGACAGCCACTGGCTTAATAGCCAAGAGCCTCGACAAACATCTGAGGAGGCTCTCGATGAGTCTTGACCCATATGACCCATCACTGATTGACTGACTGACACAATTCTGTGCAGATTCAAAACTACACTTCACATTTGCATAGCATAGCATAGTCGGCCTTATAATGTTCCCACTGTTGCGACTCAGGCCTCCTTTCTAGAAGAGGGAATAGACCGTAATCCACCACACGGGCCCAGTGCGGGTTGGTGAATGTCACATGTCATCGAACTTTTGGTTCTAGGACATGCCGGTTTCCTCACGATGTTTTCCTTCACCGTTTTGAGAGCAGTGGTGATGAAATAAATTACACAAAGTAATGCGTCTGGCTGGGTTTGAACCCGCAACCTACAACTCGTAAGTCGGGGCCGTTACCACTCGGCCACCACTGCTCTTATATTATCTTCTTGTATTATAAGTAAAACAGTAAATAGTGCATTTTATTGCATTAAAACACAACAGACCTTCTCAAGGATCTATAAACACGAACTCGTGATGATATAATGTTTTTACTGAAGGATAACGAGACGCTTATCGATAAAACTAACTGTTATAGACCACAGTTAATTAACTGGTTCATTAATTGATACTTTTAATTGGTTTAGATTCCGATGAAGGAATTCAGTTAGGTTTTCTAAAAAAAATACAAGGTCTGGAGGGGGCGATCGGCGGTGCTGACCTCTCATGCTTGCCCTGTTTCAGGCCTGGCCCGAAGCGAGGGGGATTGGGTGGCGGTCGTCTCCTTCTGCGAAGCAGTAATGCGAAGGAGACGGCCGCACGCGAGAGAGAATGGAATGATCATGCCCCAGCCTCCGGGATCCCGATTACCAGCTACCGTAGGCGTGGGCTTGCAGACGATGATCAGTAGGTAGCTCGTCGTCCAGCCCTCCGGTAACCATCCGGACCAAGCCCGAGTCGTCGACAGTGTGTAGTCGTCCACGTGCGCCTTAAAGAGTGGTCAGCAAAACTGTAGACCCAGCAGGGCCGAAGCCTACTGGGGCCATGGGTTGACTCCTGAAAGGGAATCCCGTGGCCCTAAAACGCAAAGCGCAACTGAAGGAACATATGAGTGGTTTTAGTCAGTAAAAGTCTGACACGTCCTCTCGCTCTGCCCTAGAGCTAGAGAAGTCATAAGACGATTTCCCACCTTAAAAAAAACACTGCCTAGATTTAGGTCTCGTCTACCTCGTTTGGCCTTGTATAAGAAAAATAGCACTGGTGTAAGCTCTAGATTCGCAGCTATCAAATTGTTTTGATGCTATCCGATATCGAAAACATGTGAATTCGAAGATACGTATCATCCACCAACCCGCACTGGGCCCGCGTGGTGGATTACGGCCCATTCTCTCTCCAATAGAGGAGGCCTGAGTCCCAGCAGTGGGATTTGTACGTCTCTGGGTAAAACATAGAGGATCTACTTATTTTTAACACCTCACACTCTGTTGTAATCTGACCTATGTTTACAAATAAATTATTCTGATTCTATTCTATCCGATATGGGGCCATTCATTTATTACGTAAGACGATTTTTACAAGTTTTTAACCCCCTTTCCCTCCTAAATAAGAATAGGCTGACCTCTTCCCCACAGCTTAATATTTCTTACATAAAAAATAATATACGTTTAGTTGGTTTTGAATTTTAGATATTTATTTTAACAGTGAATTTTAGGAACGTTACAAGAAGTAACGTCTATTTCACAAGCGGGGAGTCTCAGTAACGTTGTCATGGAAATAGTTTACCTATACGCTTCTCAATTTTGCGTATTTTTGTGATCTTACGTTAGAACTATTAAGATTCCTTCCCACCCCCTTGTAAGAAAAAATAAGGTACAGACGACCCCCCTCCCCCCTAAATCGTCTTACATAATAAATTAATGGCCCCTATTGAGTAAGGTGCAAGGTTTTGATAATTTGAATTTCGCAGGCTACCCTGGATCATTCACTTCCAGAATCTGTTCATCCCGGCTGTCATTTCGACTGGCCTGTTGGTCTAGTGGTTAGTGGCCCTGACTGCTATGCCGGAGGTCGTGGGTTCGATTCCCACCCAGGACAAATGTTTGTGTGATGAGCACGATCATTTGTTCTGTGTCTGAGTGTAATTTATCTATATATGTATGTATTTAGAAATATATAAGTATGTTTATCAGTTGTCTAGTACCCATAACACAAGCTCTGCTTAGCTTGGGACTAGACGGCGTGGTGTGATAGTTGTGGAATATTATTATTTATTATTATTCCCTTTATTTCACATATAAACATATTCGTTACATTTTTAAATATTTCAAAAATAAAACATTTAAAAATATAAAAAACAGCATCCCACCGGTATCGGGAACAGGGTCCAAGCTACCGGCGGTCAGGGCTCCAGAGAAAGGAACCTCCTAACAATGCGAGCCGTGTCCAGGAGTACCGCTTTCTGAATCAAGCCCTTGATCCAGCCGCCTAACGCGAGCCTCCTAAGGTGTTGGTCGAGGCTCTTGGCTATTAAGCCATTGCCCGACACGACAATCGGCACAATGATCGCAGAGTCCACATCCCACATGTCGACAACCTCGCGAGCCAAGTCAATATACTTGATTTGTTTATCTTTCTCGGCTTTCACGAGGTTCTCGTCATGCGGGACGGATATGTCAACAATCATTGCACGCCTCTCGCTTCGGTCCACCACCACTATGTCAGGCTTATTGGCTACAATAGTCCTGTCAGTGATGATGGACCGATCCCAGTACAAACTGATATGACCATTATCAAGAACTGGGTCGGGCTCATACCTGTAGTACGGCACTTCCGATTCCACAAGAGAGTATTTCAAAGCAAGTTGCTGATGGATAATCCTGGCTACAAGGTTGTGTCTATGCAAGTACTCTCCGTTAGCTAGACGAGAACAACCAGAGATAATGTGACGAATTGATTCTCCCGGACGGTGGCATGCCCGACAGATGTCAACCGTGCCGTCCTTCACAATAAATCTCCGGTAGTTATTCGTCATGATAACTTCGTCCATAATTGCACAGACAAAACCTTATTATTTATTATTATTATTATTATTTTTTTATTTGTACATTTTTTTTATTTTTTTATTTATTCTTGATAGGTTCGCGCTTGACCGCTATCTCACATGATGGAAAGCGACGATGTAATCGACGATTTAGCGCGCTTACCTAGAAGTAACCTATTCACTCTTCACATAAAGATTTGGGTTGTAGCCATCAGGAAACACAGATTCCTGCAAGGAATTCCACTCCTTAGCTGTACGCACAATGAATGTGTTCCCAAAACGTGTTGTGCGTATAGGTGGGATGTCCACCATGTACCGGTGGCGCATCGCCGTACGCCTGCTGGTCCGATGATGGAACGGGCTAGGCGGAATTAGGTTATGCAATTCCGATGCACACTCCCCGAAATGCAACCGGTAGAAAACCGCATGCTACCAACTCGGCGTCGATGCTCAAGACTTTGAAGCCTCGACTTAACGAGTGCATCATTGCCAATGATCCTCCTGGCTCGCTTCTCAATTGCCTCAAGTGATTCAAGCTGGTATCGGACAGATCCGTCCCAAAGATGAGAGCAGTACTCCATACACGATCGAACTTGCGCTTGATAAAGTTTGAGCAGCTGTTTCGGCGTGAAGTACTGTCTGACCTTCGCGAGGATTCCCAGCTTTTTTGCTGCCGGTTGAGCCTTTGCTTCGATGTATGGCCCAAAGTTGAGTGTTGTCGTCAGCGAAACACCAAGAAGATCAAGATGGTTGATTATCGGCACGTTTACGCCTCGGAAAGTTGGATCTTTGACAATATTGTCAAGTCACTGGGGATTGTGGAAGTCAGATAGGCATCCGGTTAGACTGACAGCCGACGCCAACATTGTTAGAAAAAGGCTATAATATTGATTGATTGATTTTTAGCATTTCTGAGAATTTATTTTAGTTATAGGTTCAACGTAGTAGTTCTAGTTCTACGTATTTTGTAAGCCCGGGCAAATCATTATTTCCGCCTTGCGGTTTGACAGCCGACTTAACTCCTCTGACTGTCTGACGTTTAGAAAACAATCACCTTTTCTACTATATAATTAGATATACAGCATTATTTTTAGTATATGCGAAACTTGAATAGGTATAGTTTGTTCAGAATCAGTAACTGAATCGATTCCAATAATTTTTACACAATGTTATATTTTTTCTCAAAAATATTTAAAAATGGTCACAAGTTGAACACCACCGACACTAAGCACAAAACAGGTCACCGCACGGTCATAGCGGACATTAAACGCCAGTGCACAGCTGCTGCTGGGTGCGGGAGGTATACTAAAAATAAGATTGTATAAAATTACCAATTTTCAATTCTCCAGGAAAAAATTCCAGGTAACTAATATTTTTCGGACCAAATGACTGTTCTGTTGGGCAACGGTTTCTGTCACACCCGACATAGTCATTGGCATGTAGGCGACTTCATTAACTCTTTACTTTTAATTATCTAAAATTTAAAAGTACTTGGTTTTGCCCCTCATCCCCCCCCCATGGCTACGGGGGTCCTTTACACGGGCCTCGTTTGCCTTTAAGGTAAAGACGTTACTGGTGAAAAGGTAATCCCACCAAAAACCCAGAGGTTTTTTTTTAGTTGGGAAAATCATCTAATGACAATTTTCGCTCTTGGGCGGAGCGGGAGACACATTCAGACCTTTACTGACCAAAAACCCACTCCCGCTCCCTCCCTGCCCTCATCCCGGAGCCCCGGGTTTCGCTTTCACACTACCCGTGGCCCCAGTAGGCTTCAACCCCACTGGGCCCCTACGATTTGAAGACACAGAGGTGGATATTAATACGTATAAGTCTGACACTCCAGATGGAGTGTCAGACTTATTGGACTCTGCGCCATGAACCGGAAGAGTTACTAAACCTAAACTAACATCAATGTTTCTTCTAAGCATTACTTTAGCTCCCTCTTTAATGATTATAGTTTCTTCCAGTCCAGCAAGTTCCAATTCGGAAAAACAAACGTAAGCGCGTTTTAAAATACAGTCAGCGCCATCTAGCGACGTGTGCGGGTATCACCGCCACTCTTAGTCCACTGCATTATATTTTACCCCGCTTGGGCGGAGCACCGCCGTGTCCTCGTGGAGGCAATTGGTGGCAGCGACCTTTCGCGTCGGGCCCTGGTTCAAGCTATGGTCCGGAGCGAGGAGAAATGGCAGGCGGTCGCCTCGAAGCAGTAATGCTAGCGAAGGAGGAGGCTGCACGCGTGAGGGAACGAAGGTCCTCAGGCCCTAGCCGCCGTAATTCCGACCCCGACTACCAGCCACGGTAGACGTGGGCTTGCGGACGTCGAGCACTGGGTAGCTCGCCGTCCGGCTGTTTGGTAACTAACCGGACCGAGCCCAGTCGTCGACAGCGCGTAGTGATCCTCGCGCTCCTCAAAGAGATGTCAGCAAAACGTAGGGGGAATTTCTGAAAGGGAAACCAGTAGTCCTAGAACGCAAAGGGTAATTGAAGGATACAGGTGTGGTTTTAGTCAGTAAAAGTCTGACACGCCCTCGCGCTCCACCCAGAACGCGATAAGTCATTTTGATGATTTCCCACCTTAAAAAAAATGCATTATATTTTGACCAAATTTTGAGCGAAATTAATATTTTAGTGTAATAGTTTTATTTAATTTGTGTAATGTTCGAGTAGAATAAAGTTATTCATTCGACTATTTCTTCTTGTAAACTTGTAAGTATAAGTATAAAAGCCGGTCTAGTCTTATCCAGAGTTTTCCTTTAATTTTATTTATATGCGTATTAAAAGCAAAAAGGGGGGGGGCTTCGCCCAGCAGTGGGACGCTATAAGCTAGATTAAATTAGATTAGAAGATGTGTCCCACTACGCTGGATTTTTGCAATGACAGTCGATTTTTTTATGTACCATCAATAGTAGAAGGGGGCATTACCGTATCTCTAATATAGCTGAGACCAGCTGAGGGTTCTTCATCAGATACTTCAGACCTTCGATTTTTGACATCAAATGAAGCGGCCTACCAAGTTGAATATTTTTTTGTAAAGGCGGTATGTCGTGGCGGTGTGGCCATTAAACTCTAACTCTGTACCAAATTTCAGCTCTCTGAGTTTATGGGAACTACTAGTTCTATTCTGATGATTATGAGTGACTGAGTGAGTGTCATAAATGCGAAAGTTTGCTTTCGCTTAACTTTGGAACTAAGTGACCTACAAACTTGAAATTTTGGATTTTAATTATGTGATTATAGCTTACTGGATGACGATTTCTGCGTTCTGGTCTTATCCAGAGGTTCTCACATAGGGGCCTGAAAATGCGGCGAAATGGTTCCAGTAAAGGATGGTACGGCAGTGTTTGCTTCGCACTCGCCTTTGCCGCCCCGATAAACAGACAAACTTATTTTTGCATTTAAATATTAGTTAAGATTTATATATTCTTACAAGCACCGTTTTGAAATGTAATCGATTATTATAATAGCTTATTTATTTTATAAAAAAAAAGATTAGGTACTTACTTGTTCATATTAGGAAAAACAGCAACTGTTTAACCGTTATAAATTATTTATAACTTATTCATAAGCGGAACAAGTGTTACCTAACGCTACATATACATTATAATGACTCTATTATAGAGTGGGAATTATTATTATGGAATAAATTATTTGCAAACAAGTTTTTGCTCGTGACTTCTTTTACATAAAAAAATTTTGTTCAGTGTTTGACCCGTTCAATGGTAGTGTTTCACCCGATCAGCGGTAGTGTTTCATCGTTCAGTGGTAGTGTTTCCTCGTTCAGCGGTAGTGTTTCCTCGTTCAGCGGTAGTGTTTCAACCGTTCAGCGGTAGTGTTTCACCCGATCAGCGGTAGTGTTTCTCCCGTTCAGCGGTAATGTTTCACCCGTTCAGCGGTAATGTTTCACCCGATCAGCGGTGGTGTTTCCTCGTTCAGCGGTAATCTTTCACCCGTTCAGTGGTAGTGTTTCACCTGTTCAGCGGTACAGTTTCTCCCGTTCAGCGGTAATGTTTCATCCGTTCAGTGGTAGTTTTTCACCCGTTCAGCGGTAGTGTTTCACCCGTTCAGCGGTAATGTTTCACCCGTTCAGTGGTAATGTTTCACCCGTTCAGCGGTAATGTTTCACCCGTTCAGCGGTAGTGTTTCACCCGTTCAGTGGTAGTGTTTCACCCATTCAGTGGTAGTGTTGCGATAAAAATCTTATACAGTATAAACACCTCTGCTTTTAAGTCTTATTTTTTTGGGATCATTATCAAATAACTTTTCCGGTTCATGGTGCAGAGTCCAATAAGTCTGACACTCCATCTGGAGTGTCAGACTTATACGTATTAATATCCACCTCTGTGTCTTCAAACCGTAGGGGCCCAGTGGGGTTGAAGCCTACTGGGGCCACGGGTAGTGTGAAAGCGAAACCCGGGGCTCCGGGATGAAGGCAGGGAGGGAGCGGGAGTGGGTTTTTGGTCAGTAAAGGTCTGAATGTGTCTCTCGCTCCGCCCAAGAGCGGAAATTGTCATTAGATGATTTTCCCAAATAAAAAAAAAACCTCTGGGTCTTAAGTTTTGGTTATGGGTTATATTTGCCTTTTCGTTCACTAGTTTTAGCAGGATGTTGTAACAAACACACATACAATCTTTTCTGTGTAGGTTCCTATGGAAACAATCTTGTTCCGAGGCTTGACTACATTAATTTATCTATATGTAAATTAAGGAACAGTTCAATTGGTAGTCACTAACGTTTAACAGAATTCGGAAGTGTTATAATATTTATAATAATATCATATCCGTTCCGCATGACGAGAACCTCGTGAAAGCCGAGAAAGATAAACAAATCAAGTATATTGACTTGGCTCGCGAGGTTGTCGACATTGTGGGATGTGGATTCGACGATCATTGTACCGGTAATCGTGTCAGCCCGTTTCTTAATAGCCTCGACCGACACCTTGGAGGAGGTTCTCGTTAGGTGGCTGGATTCAGAAAGTGGTTCTCCTGAACACGGCTTTCTCTGGAGCCTTGACCGCCGACGGCTATGGGGGTAATTTTTTAAGTAAAAACCGGGCAAGTGCAATTGGATTCGCGCACCGAGGGTTCCGTACAAACTTACCTATGAAAACAGTTCAATTACGAAGATTCTTGCGAATCACAAAATTCGAATTCAAATTAGCAGAATCAGTTAGCTAAGACCAGCCAGCAAGTCATTTTTAGTATACAGCATACGCTTTTATAACAAGCTGCCAAAGGCGGTGACTGAACTTAGCGAGGGAAAGTTCAAAACCCATATTAAGCGTGTCCTAACTAAAAAAAGCGTATTACAAGGCTACAGACTATGTCGAAGACACGCTTGTTTGGCAATGACTGCTTCTGCACATGTAGCCCCCTGGTAACTCATTATTATTGTGTCTATTAACTGCACCATCTCTGTTTTAATATATATATATTTTTTAAGACATTGCTTTTGCAATATTTTTATATTATTAGACGCCAACCACCATAAATTCGTTAGTAATTTATTTTGTTAACATGTCATTTATTGATAATTGTAATTATTTATTTTCTTGTTTTTTTATATAGCCTCTTTTTTATAATGTGAATGTGAGAACACTGTGGACTCCGCGAATTCTTAAGTTACTTCCTATTACGACTCACTTTATCTCATCGCTTTTTCTTTAATATGATTATTTTTATTGTGCTTTTGGGTACAATATTGACTGGTCTACACTGTTCTTACATAATGTCTATTAATACTGTAATGTGAAAATATTATGAAGAACCACTTTTTTTAAAAGAGTAACCATGGAGTTTCTTGCCGGTTCTTCTCCATACGAAACAACAAATTTGGAACCGTACACTAGCTTCTGACGTTTTGTAAGTACCCATGTTGGCCTATGTGAAATAAAAATATTATATTATAATACGCTTCTTTGGTTAGGTTAGCGACTGTTCCTGTGTATTTTGCATCCGTCGGAATCCCGCGAGTCTCACCAGGTCATCGGTTCCCCTTGTGGGAGGCTTTCCAACACTGCATCTTCCGGTGCGCGGTCGCCACTCCATAACCTTTTGGCCCCATCGACCTGTTCTGAGAGCAAAGTGCCCTGCCGGCTGCCACTTAAGTTTGGCGATTCTTCGGGCTATGTCAGTGAAATTTATTTTAATTTTGCTATAAAATTAAAAATGAATATGGTTAAAGAAACTCATAATATCTCTTATCAGTTTTAGCTTAACATTATAAATAATCTAAGTTCATTGTATTGTCTTTGGCGTGATCAACCTTGGATTATGGAACCGTTCGTAATAATGACGCATAATTAATGAGAGTTACATCAGAGTGTAGCGCCAATCATTACAAAAAATAATTGATTTATTATTTTTTATCAATTTGATTGACAGGTTTGTAGGAAATTAAATTTAAGGATACCGTGGAACGTAAAGGGCAACTGAAGGACACTGATAAATTTTAGTCAGTAAAAGTCTGACACGCCTTCTCGCTCCGAATTTCTGAAAAAGAAACGCGTGGTCCTA
Source organism: Mythimna pallens (assembly GCA_961205895.1). Taxonomy (NCBI): domain Eukaryota; kingdom Metazoa; phylum Arthropoda; class Insecta; order Lepidoptera; family Noctuidae; genus Mythimna; species Mythimna pallens. The sequence goes on along the minus strand of OY540845.1, from coordinate 4,190,292 downwards.
GAACACAGAGGGCAACTAAATGACATAAGTGTTATTTTAGTCGTAAAAAGTCTGCCATGTTCTCAGGAAAAGTGATTTATATATCTGTGGGGAGAAGACATTGCATATTTTCCCGCCTCAAAAAAAAAACATATTTTTTTATCACATTGCATATTTTTTTTAAATAAAAAAAAAAATCCTCAGTACCGACACTTATATTTTAGAGATAGACAAGCACGTTAATGGAAAATATTTGTCAAAATACTGAAAAGCTAAAACAAAAGTTCGCTGCGGCGCTACATTGGCATTATGCCGTATAACAGAACTATTATAACATACAGCGCTAATATAGCTTTTAGAGGATACTTTTTTCGCGACCAAAATGTCTTAAGCGCCATGAATTTCGTGGCACTTACGCGTTTAACACATGTTCAAGGTGTATGGATTACACTACACCTGAGTCGATTGAAGTGAGTGTTCGGCACGCGTAATCTAGTGCGTAGTACAAATTTATATCGATGCTCACGACCGAATTTTGACGACCGAATGTCCAATCTCAAACAGTCTCTCGACTATCTGCATGTGCAGAGTACTGAGCAACCAAGAAAAACGACCAAGAGGCCTTAGCCCAAAAAGATGGGCAGATCAGGTCCGCTCCACACTGGACACCCAATTGCACGTCGCACTTGATGACGCTAAGAACCGTCACATATTGCGAGAAACCATCAATAAGAAGCTAATCCAGTGGCAACTTCACGACGAGGAATACGACTCGAGGAGGAGGAGGATATCCAATCTAAACAGATATTAGCCAAGTACGCAGGTGATATTATAGTGCACAAGTATGTGCACCATAACAGGTGCATTATCTGTTTCTTTACAACTGGAGAGTGATGAGGCGCAGGACCAATGGGTTTACGTGTTTCCGAGGCACGTGGATGTCACACCACCACTTCCACCACGGGTAGTGTGAAAGCGAAGCCCGGGGCCCCGGGATGAAGGCAAAGAGGGAACAGGAGTGGGTTTTTAGTCAGTAAAAGTCTGACACTATCTCTCGCTCCCACCCAAGAGCGGGATTTGTCATTAGATGATTTTCCCACCTTAAAAAAAAACAGCGCCACTGCCAAACTCCGGGCTGCATAAAAGTAATCTATATCAATTAATCTATATATACAAAAGCGAAATACCACTCACAGATTAATCACAAAATCTCAGAAACAATAACACCTACAAACTTAAAATTGGGCAGGTAGGTTCCTTATAGGGTGTAGACATCTGCTAAGAACGGATTTTACAAAATTCACCCCACAATGGGATAAAACGGGGGTCCAAAGTTTGTATGGAGAAACCGACTTTCACGCAGGCGAAGCCACTGGCAGAAGCTAGTACATATAATATAAATTAAATAATTTTTTTGTACTAATAGCTAAATGCATCATCATCATCATTTCGTCATCCATTGAAGGACATAGGCCTCACCCAAGTGTCGCTACAAAGAACGGTCCTGTGCGTCTCGCACTCACCGCATAGCCTGAAGAATCATTAAACTCAAGTTGTAGTCGGCACGGCACATTGCTCGCAGAAAAGATGGTCGATGGGGCCGAAAGGTTCTGGGAGTAGCGACCATGTAGTGGAAGATGCAGCGTTGAAATGTCTCTCACAAGGTGGACCAGCGAGCTGGTAAGAGTCGCGGAAATACAATGGATTCTAAATACATAATATGATGAAAGTATATCATCATCATCATCATTTCAGCCGATAAACGTCCACTGCTGGACATAGGCCTCCCCCAAATGTCGCCACAACGAACGGTCCTGTGCGTCTCGCATCCATCGAATTCCCGCAATCTTCACCAGGTCATCGGTCCACCTTGTAGGGGGGCCTTCCAACACTGCGTCTTCCGCTACGCGGTCGCCACTCCAGAACCTTTCGGCCCCAACGGCCATCTGTTCTGCGAGCAGTGTACCCTGCCCATTGCCACTTAAGTTTGGCGATTCTTCGTGCTATGTCGGCAACCTTGGTTCTCCTGCGGATATCTTCATTTCCGATTCGATCACGCAAGAAAACTCCGAGCATAGCGCTTTCCATTGCCCTTTGGGTGACTTTGAGCCTTCTGATGAGGCCCATTGTGAGCGACCACGTGTCGTAACCATATGTCATCACTTGATGAAAGTATATTACTGATGTGATTTTTAAAATTTTGTCTGTTTGTTCTGACTGATCTCTGAAGCGGTAGGATTGATTTTGTGGAACTTTAACCGGTAGATCTGAAGTTTATTTTAGAAAAATAATTAGGGAACCGCGTAAAAAAATGAAATTGTGACCAAATGGTATCGAGCTTTTTTGCAACAGCTAGTTCTTACAGCTCATACACACGGACGGCAATTTGCCAAAGGCAGAGGTAACTGCAGCTGTCGAAAAGGGGGCGGCAGTCGTCGTTACATCGACGGCAGATGTTAACGCGTCGACGGCGGCCGTCGACACCCCAAGTTTGAAGATCAGCGGCAACTGTCGTGTGTCAAGTGTCATTAGGTATAGGGCGACATGCTGGTCGTTGTGTATGAGCTGTTAATGTAAAAACCCAAATTACTTTTTGTCCGATCCGGGTTTCGAACCAAGAACACTATGCTCAATATAGTCTTAGTCGCACTTGTCATGAGACCATCGCGGCAGTTGTGATTATACGAGACCTCGTCGATTAATATTAATTAATTTACTTATTAGTTTATCAGTTAAATAAACGATCTCTTACATAAAATACATAAATATTAACTAAACTATACTAAAACCTTACTATGTACTAAAATATAATACAAAAACACAAAGTACACTCAGGCGTCGAAGTACTCCTCCACATCGCTGTCATCCGGAAATGTGCCCAGAAGACTGGCAGCATTGCCACGTTGAATGGCAATGCTAATTGTCTGGGCGACGAACGAGCGATTTCAATTAATTGGTGTAGATAAAAAAACTTCACACCTACAGAAATAAATAAATCTTGTTAATAATGGTAATAGGAACGGAAGTAGTAGTCAATTATCTTTAACGATATCACTAAAAGCTGCGTACAAAGAAATAAGTTGAAATAATAAATGTATTCCAATTTTTGGCCCAAGAACACGCCGGTTACCTTACGATGGTTTCCTTCACAGTTTTGAGAACGGTGGTGATGAAATAAATTATACGAAGTAATGCGCCTGGCTGGGCTAGAACCCTCGACCAAGTAGGAGGTGACCGCCTGCCACTCCTCCTGCTCTGGACCATGGCCTGTATCTGTGTTGGCGATATTTACTCTTATTACATACCTACCATCTAACACTAAACTGCTGAACTGGACCTATTTGGCGTAGCTGTGAGACTTGGTATTGTTATTATTATTTCTCCATATATTTTTTTTTAATTTTAGTGTGTTATTCAATTACTTGTTGATTCATAAATCATGGTGTGCCAAGGCCTGGCGCGAGAGATCATTGTTGCCGATCGCCTCCACGAGGACACGGTGGTAATCTGCCCAGACGGGGCATACCTTGACCGTATACTCCATCGTGTCCTCCGCGCGGTCCCCACAATGGTGACACCCGGTTGTTTCTTCCGCACAAATGCGATGCAGGAACCTCCCAAACTTACCATGTCCGGTGAGGACCTGCGTCATGCGGAAGGTAAGGACACCGTGTTGTCTTTCCAGCCACTCCTCAAAGAGGGGACTTACCGCCGTCCGATATGGCCCACTGGGCCACCACTACAGTTGCCTCTGATCTGACACGCACTGTGCCCTCATGGTGGATTACGGCCCCTTCCCTCTCCTTAGTAGGAAGCATTTTCCTCCATAATGACGGGCAATGCAGAAAGTTTATCATCATCATTTCAGCCGAAAGACGCATTATTGGACAGAATATTTTTTTTAGAGTTCCGTATCTCAAAAGAAAAAAACGGAACCCTTATGTGGAGTCTGTGAACCCTGTGAGGAGTCTGTTTGTCTGTCTGTCTGTCAAGATATATGTCATACAAATATTTATTTCGTGCGGGAATCAACCACGCGGCACGCAGCGCAGTAGCCAATCGCTTAGCCACTGCGGCAGCCGTGTCGACCAATTGATCTAGATAAAAAACTTCACACCTTCAGAAATAAATAACTCTATAATGCTAATTGGAACGGAAGTGGAAGTGAGTTGAATCTTTAAAGTTGGGGTAGCTTTAAAGATAACATACTATACTTACATAGATAACGTAATAAATGTTTTATTCTTATTTTATGGTTAAGATTAAGCACCGTATCTTATCGTAATCAACCTTCACATCTAGATTACATCAGGAAGCTTCAAGTCTTGTTTTTTTTGTTGCAGTAAACATAAATTGCTTACACGAATTTATTGGTGTCTGTTATTTGTCTAATTATCTTTATTGTATATCATTATTAAACAAAACATATGCTTGTCTGTCCGCTCGTGTTTAAATACAAAATTTCAGGTTAAAAAAAATATTTTTGTTTTACATAGGCCTACTTGGTCGATTTATTTCGATGGTGATTGGTCGTTTCCTATGGAGAAGAACTGGCAAGAAACTCCATGGTCGCTTTAAAAAAAAGACTGGTCAAGTGCGAGTCGGACTCGCGCACCGAGGGTTCCGTACAAACTTACCTATGTAAATAGTTTCGAGGGCTGGAGCGATTGCGTATCTGACCTCCATTTACTAATTTCATGATGCTGACTGATCGTCAGACTTCTGGATTTCTGCCCCCCTAGCCAAATTACAACCATTTCGTTTCGATTCTCTTTTCGTTAATCGCCTCGAGTCGGTCACGCCTCCTATTCTTTTGTTCTGACCACGTGACTGAGCTGACGTCAGAATAAAGGAATCGGAGGCGTGGCCGACTGGAGGCGATCGACGAAAAGAGAATCGAAACGAAACGGTTGTAATTTGGCTAGGGGTAGCCAAATTACAACCGTTTCGTTTCGATTCGCTGGCCGTCTTCCAGGACCAACTGCTTTATTTTATTAGAATTTAATTAGGGAAAACAAATAATTATACAATTTATGTTACAGCTAAAGATACAGAGTATGTGAATGATACCACAACGTTAACTCAGATTACCAAAATACCTAATGATAGGTACGGTGAAGACACAATATTAAACTAGGATAAAAAAGGTTATAAAGAACAGCCTAATACGTGGGTATTTGTCAGTTTTTTATACCCTTTTTTATACAGCTTAAACTAAATGGGAACAAGGTACTTCAACTAAATGGGCACTACTTATACCAAATGAACAATTGCATCACAACTTTAAATCAGTAAAAAAAAAACTGTGCCAGTGCGAGTCGGACTCGCGCACTGATGGTTCCATACAAACTTACCTATGAAAACAGTTCAATTCCCGAATTGAGTTACGAAGATTTTTCGAATTGCAAAATCCACAGTTTTCAGATTTTTTCCTATACTTGTGCTATGAGACCTAGCTTCATGCCATATTTCAGGATTCTAGGTCAAGGGGAAGTAGTACCCTATGAATTTTTATTCCCTGGACAGTGTCGAAATACGATTTTTAGTCAACTCAGAAGTTTGATTTTTTCACACCTTCAAGGGACCACATATATGAGACCTGAGTATGTGGTTTTAATTTCAACTCGATACCTCCACGCATTCCCGAAATAAACGGTCTTGACAGACAGACAGACAGACGGACGGACAATAAAGTGATCCTATAAGGGTTCCGTTTTTTCCGTTTTAGGTACGGAACCTTAAAAAAAAATTATAATACTAATAATCGTAAAGATGCCTGACTGACTAAGGATTTTTTGAATTTATGGCAACCTAAAGTGAATAAATCAACTTGAACAAAATACTTGTCGTAAGTTTTAACTTGTTTTTGAAGAGGTGCACACTCGCCCGCATGGTTACAACAAAAAGCAGATAATCGCTTGCTTTACTTGGTAAAACAGTTCTAGGCACTATATAAAATTCTTATTCACTAGTTCTGAACAATCAATCTTATTGTGTATCTGAGAAGTAACACGTTTGTTGGTCTTTAAGTTAAAATTTATTAAGCACAGAGTGCTCACGCGATGAACGATTTGCCGCAGCACGCGATCTGGCCGATCTGGGGTTTTTTATTTTATTTCGGCAAGATTGGGAAATCCTCATGGACGCCCAGGCTGCATCACAGATGAGCCAGTCTGGGCAGTGTCAGACTCTTACTGACTAAAACCACACTCCTGCCTTACATTTTAACTACGAACATGAAGTCCGTGCCCTTGTTTGATTTATACATTATATTTTGCTTTTGGCCGATCTGGAGTTAGTAGGTAATCCTTTCCTATCGCGGTCATCTGTGATCTGATTGTAGGTAATCAAACTTGCAATACAGGTAGGTGAAGAATGTAGGGCCAGTTACTGGGCTACGTTTGACTCCGTTTGACCGGGAAACTTGCATAATTTTGGTCATAATAATAACGTTTATTTTCCGAGTGCGGCAAAATGCTCAAGCGCGAGGACGACTCAGGATTAAGGACTCACCCCCGATTTAGGATTTAATTATTTGAAGTTGAGTCTATCTCTAACTCTTTTTGAAAATTAAAGTTATTTTGCATTGATTAGTTGTTTGTGAAGTCGATTGTATTTTGAAGTTGGTTGTAGTTTGAAGTCGGCTGTATTTTGAAGTCGGTTGTATTTTGAAGTCGTTGTTTTTTTAAGTCAGTTGTAGTTTGAAGGCGATTGTATTTTGAAGTCAGTTGTATTTTGAAGTCGGTTGTATTTTGAAGTCGGTTATATTTGAAGTAGATTGTAATTTCAAGTCGGTTATATTTTGAAGTCGGTGGTATTTTGAAGTCGGTTGTATTTTTTTTGTAAAAAAGTTAGTGTTAGAGTTATTTGATGAATCCTTCTGATTTCGAAGCATAAACATAGTGCAAGCAAGCGAAGTCGTGGGTACAGCTAGTATGATAAATGATTATTTATTCGTATTGTGACATTCACAAGTTATGAGCTTACTGCTTATATACAAGCAAGCTACACTTGTAGCTAGTAATTACCAAACTATTATATGCATGTCATTTGCATCGAGGTCGCTACTTCAAATGGGTACATAACATACTGACCAGTACATGCGTAAATATATAAACATTACGAATTAGGATGGTCATATAACAAGAGAAGATTCAAAATAGACCAAATCAATTATTTTTATTTTTTTGGGAAAATAAACTGAGATAAGAGATGGTACCCAAAAGCTACTCTTAAGTGGGTTGACATGAAAAGTGGGCTAAAAGAGCCCCTTATAGGGTCCCATGAAATGTAAGGAGACAAGAGATCGCGGCAGGCCAATGCGAAGGTGTTTTTTTTTTAGTGTGGATTTCATCCAATGACTTCTCTCGTTCTGGGCGGAGAGGGAGGGCGTGTCAGACTTTTACTGACTAAAACCGCATCTGTGTCCTCCAGTTCCGCTTTGCATTCTAGGACTGCGGGTTTCCTTTTCAGAAAATCTCCGCGGTCTTAGCTAGCGGGCATCGGCCCTGTTGGGACCCTACGGTTTACTGACATCTCTTTGAAGGAGCGCGTGGATTACTACGCGCTGTTGACGACTGGGCTCGGTCCGGTCAATTACAAAACTAAAACGGCCGGATGGCAAGCTACCTATTGCTCGACGTCCGCAAGCGCACGTCTACCGTGGCCGTCAGTCGGAGTCAGAATCTCGGCGGCTGGGGCATGAAGATATTCGTTCCCTCACGCGTGCGGCCTCCTCCTTACTAGCATTACTGCTTCGCAGAAAGAGGTCACCGCCTGCTAGTCCTCCTCGCTTCAGACGACGCGAGTGGTCGCTGCCGCCGATTGCCTCCACGACGATACGATGGTGCTCCGCCCAAGCGGGGCACATCTCCAGCGTATGCTCCACCGTGTCTTCCGGGTGGTCCACACATTGGTGACACCCGGGCGTTTCTTCCGCCTGAATCTGATGCAGAAACCTCCCGAACTCCATGTCCGGTGAGGATCTGCGTCGTGCGGAAAGTGAGGACGCCGTGAGGTCTTTCCAGCCACTCTTCAAAGAGGGGACTTACCGAAGGTGGAGAGATGAGCTTGGCTCTTACCGGAGGGAGTGGCCTGCAATGGTTGAAGACAGACGTGTGTTAAAAGGGTGAGGGGGGCCATCGCCCACCAGTAGGATATAACGAGATGACTAATATTACTACTTTTTTTTTAAGGTCTTCCAATGACTTCTTCCGGTCTAGCGAACGGACGTCCTCAAGCCCCAATCGCCAGGATCCCGACCCCGATATCCAGCTACCGTAGGCGTGGGCTTGTGGACCAGCAATGGGTAGCTCGCTGTCCGCCCGTCCGGCAACCGTCCGGACCGCACCCGAGTCGTCGTCGGCGCCTAGTGTTCCACGCGCACTTCAAAGAGATATCAGCAAAACCGTAGGGGCCCAGCAGGGTCGAAGCCTACCAGGTCCAGGGGTTGACTACCGGAAGAGAAACCAGGGGTTCTGAAGCGTAAAGCAAAGAAGGAACATAGATGTGGTTTTAGTCAGTAAAAGTCTGACACGCCCTCGCGCTCTGCCTAAGAGTGGGAGAAGTCATTGGATGAATTCCGACCTTAAAAAAAAACCCTTTTACACCCCAAATAGAAAATTAAGTTACAATTATTCAAGCTCAGAAATTCTACTTTATTTAAAATCTTATTTTAATTGCGGGGTTTTTTCTATACTGAATAATTATATCACCTCGATGATTTAATACAAATATTTTTAATACATGATTGCTAGTCTACCCGCAACCTTATACCAATAATAATAATACGACAAAGCATTCCAGCCTCATCTGTTAAAGGTGAGGATAGAATGCTATTATAGAAGCCTACATTAAAACTGTTGGCAAAAGCTTGACATCTTTGGACCCCAATACGAACACACTCCGACAGGATACGATGCACATCTTCTATAGTGCCACAGACAACACAATGGGACAATCGACTTTGCGCATTATAAATCCGAAGCTTGAGTGGTATGTGGCCGGATCGAAGTCTCAAAGCCATCACAACCTCTTGTCTATTCAATTTTCCTTCGCTGAACCAAAGAATCTGGGGAAGAGATGGCTGAATCGTCCTGTATCTTGCCTTTCGTTATAGACATTTTATCAAAATATTCTGACCACGATTCGATACATCTGTCTCTAACCAAAAGCTCAGTATACCAAGGATCAAAAATTTTACTTAAAAGCACTAGGTAGCGTTTTAAAAAAAATAGTTATCCTCGTTGTAGGCAAATCCTTGTGTGGGAGATCGGCGGCAACGACGAGAGATCTTTGCCGCCGAGCGACGATGTTTTTTATGTCATGGCAAGACCTTAGAAATTGATCACTTTATGATATGGCCAAGTAAAACCGGCCAGATCGTTTTAAACGTTAAAGTTCAATGATATTTCAATTCTACTTTCTTTAAACTTTTTATTATCATTGAAATCAGAAATCAGAAACGTTTATTTCAAATGAACCAATTAAACTATTGAATAGCGTAATTGGAGACACAATAGAAAGATAATGACCGAACGACGAGCGAACACCGGCGTTCGCTCGGGGTTTCATGAACTAAAGGCACTTTTGAATTGTCAAAATGTCGATTTTTACACCACCTTATGGATTTAAAAATTATTTAACTACTTATTTGAGAACATGACTTTTAATATAATTCACACAATTCAAAATATTATATACATTTAAATCTAATAATAACGTAATTAAAAACTAACTTACAAAATAAAAATAAAAGCCCCAAAGTAAATGTCGGTCAGTCAAAAAAAAAACTTGTGAAGCTAAATGGCACGTTCCAAAGCGTAGATGTCTATGGAGAAGAACATGCAAGAAACTCCATGGATATTCTTTTAAATCATATTATGAGTTACATAAATCTTGGTTACATATTTCTTGTCGCTTCTAATATGTGAGCACAATGTAGATAAGTAATAATAATTAAAAAAAAAATTGATATCCTTCATCAATGATATGACCAAACGAGAATTGACATAATATCATCAAATGGTAACTCGCGATTAGCTTCTGTAGTCCTCTTAATAACTGTTATTGACCCTCTCAACTCGGCTGTGCTCACTCATTCACAGTTTTTGCGTCACCAAGGTCTTTGATTCTTGAACCGTGCTGGCTGTGACACACTTTAACATAATATTTAAAAAAGTTAATAGTTTTAATGACGGTTTTTATCTAATTTACTGTGGATTTAGTTAATGAGGTTAACTCCAGTTATCTGTAAGTATTGACTGACGTGACTTCTGAGCCTTTTAGATTCTATCCTCGGGTTAGTCCGTATATATACATTTTATTATGATTCATAAGGTCCCGTTTGACCACTATCTCACCTGATGGTAACTGACAATGTGGTCGAGCACGCTTGCCTAGAAGAAACCTACTCACTCTCGATTTAAATACCCTTAGATTGTATCTATCAGGAAACACAGACTCCGGCAGGGAATTCCACTCCTTAAAAAAAAAGAAGTTTTTCACACTAGGAATTCTGTTTCGTGGATGCGTTCGTAGAGATGTAAACTTACATACAAAACACATGTAAACCATGCCGCTAAAGGCCTGGCTCTCAGAAGCAGACGACCCTCGCCATCCTATGCACAATTACAGCTCGGTGTCCCTAAGACTTCCAAGGTGTTACTTTGAGAGTCCATCTCAAAGTAACACCACCTCGGAAACATGCGACTTGGTAGGTAAACCTCCTGATGATTTTATCGAGTCGTCGGAGAGCCTTTTGTCTGGACACGAATTGCCATGGCCGACCTGGAAAACTCTAAAAAGACCCAGGTTGGGCGCAGCAAAGACAATCTCCATAGATGGGGGTTCTCAGATGGTCTCCATTTTCAGTGTTTATGCGGCGTCTCTCTTCAAACTATGTCCCACCTTCCATCCTGCGTCACGTATCCTGTTACCTAGGGACCTAATGACAGCATCAGCGGACGGCATTGCCTTGGCCGAATACAGGGCCTGGCAAGGAATTTAACTTGAAAAAATCTTCCATCCTGCGTCACGTGCCCTGTTACCTGTTCACGTAGGGAATGACAGCGTCAGCGGACGAAATTGCCTTGACCGAATACAGAGCCAGCCAAGGAATTTAACTTGAAAAAAAAAAAACAAGCTTAGTCATCGACACGCTAAGAAGAAAGACAGAGGTAGAGAATCTTTGGACTCTTCCGACACAGAAAAATAAGCGGGATGGTTATGGAGAAACCCCCACATACATACAGCTGATGACGTAGACGGCGTAATATCATCAATCATTACACACTTTGGTAGATGAGGAAAATAAACATAATGATGGGTTTCTAATATCTATATTAAAATGTCGTGCAAAGGTTAAATACACCGTTCGAAGATTTTGTGTTACTCGGTCGGGTTTCCCTTTATATATGAATGGAAAATATTTACATAGCATTATTAATGAATTCTTGGAAGCGGCAGTCAGAAGGGTATACAACTCAAGTGCATCCGCATTTTGCTAGATTTTTAATAGCACAAAAAAATAAGAACATTCTCTAGTAATGCTTTGGTGTACCCGGGGATTGAAACTAAGACCTTACGGTCGGCAAACATGTTTGCTAACACTAGACTATCAAAGAAGCTGAAATTATAATACGCACAAGGCAACACAATTTTAAAAACTATTTTTTTTTGCTACAGAGAACTAAGGATATGAGACAGTTATTTTAAACTCCTACAGTTTTTAGTCGATTTTTTTACTTTCCTACCGCTTTTAGGATTGCAATGTAGTGTATTTCGCACTAGTGCAGGATGTGTGGAGGCCAGTCCCCGCCACAGTTAATTATACGCTGCAGCTCCCAACAAGGCGCATAAAAAAACCACAAGCTTATTCCTCATAATAATTTGTTACTAAATATTGAATATGTTAATGAAGTTTTACTTTTATATTAGAGTGTGTTCAAAAACGTCTTTTCATACACGTGGGCAATTCACATTGCAGTTTCTCGGCTCTAAAGCGACTTCACCTTCGGCTCGGGCGTGTATTCCGCATGTGCTTGCCATGTCAAACTTTGCCCACGTGTATCAAAATTTATTTTTAGTTTATTGTTGCCTCTGTTTTGTAAGCGTAGGTTGTTGTCTTCCTAATGTGAAAACAGTAACAGTAATCTACAAATGTTGCAGGGTTCCATTTTTCAATGAATGCAATGTTTTTATACGTGAAATATACATATTCATATATATATTAGTGAAATAAATATATATATATTCTATACGTGAAAACAGTGAATAGTTATTTTTATGGTATTGGAGACATTATTATTTATGAAATTTACCCCATGTTTTTTTGTAAATTTCAGTGCTGACTACTCTTAACACATACATAATTATGTAATTTTATGTTTAGTAAATTTAATTTTAAGACCCACTCTTTCGGAAGCTCTACCGAGGCCATTGATTATTGTACTGAGCTCCTCAATAATTTCAGCTATGACCAATTGAATACCTTTGCTTTTCAAGGACTTGTAGATCCTCCTCTTGAGATACCGTGGCATTTGCACGCATCGTCTGAAGACTGCAGAATCATCTCACTCCTCTGCTTCATGAGCTCGAGAGTTGGATCAGAGAGCTGCGTGTTCTTACTTGTATGACGAGTCTTGAAGAACCAGATCGTGTGGACAGTTTCCACGAAGTCATCGTTATTGCATTGCGCGTTATTTTTTCATTCGATATTATCGATATTAGTATATCATACTCTCAAAACAAAAGTTGGGCTTAAATTGGTGACTTTAAAGGGGTTTAAAGGACTTGAGAGGGTTTTGCTCGGAGTTTTCTAGCGTGATCGAATCTTCCGGACCATGGTTTGTACCAGGGCCCGGTGCGAGAGGTCGTTACCGCCGATCATCTCCGCAAGGACACGGTGGTGTTCCACCTATGCGGGGCATCGCCCGGAGGACATGGAGGAGGTGTGCCCCGCTTGCGAAGAGCAACGTTGTGTCCTCGTAGGGGCGATCGGTGGCGGTGATCTCTCGCGCCGGGCTTTGGTACGGGCCAGGGCCCGGAACGAGGAGGAGTGGCAGGCGGTCACCTCCTTCTGCGAAGCAGTAATGCTAGCAAAGGAGGCGGCCGATCTCGTAAGGCAACGGTCCTCAAGCTCCAACCACCGCCGGGATTCTGATCCCGATTTCCGGCCACCGTAGGCGTGGGCTTGCGGACGGTGAGCAACGGGTAGCTCGCTTTCCGACCGTCCGGTAAACGTTCGTAAACGTTCTGAAAGGAAGACTTGGCCCTGGTACGAAAGGCAACGAAGGAACAGGAGTGGGTTTTTAGTCAGTAAAAGTCTGATACTATCTCCCGCTCCGCCCAGAGCGGGGGATGTCATAAGATGATTTTCCCACCGAAAAAAAAAAAACCTATGCGGGGCACACTTCCACCGTATGCTCCACCGTGTCCTCCAGGCGGTACGGAACTCAAAAAATTTAAAGAAATCCATCAGCATTGTTGAGGAATTGGGACCATGGCCGGATCTACTTAAGCTAAATGGGCTGCAGCCCAGGGCCCCGGGGATATAAGGGGCCCCCAGTCCTCATTAAAAACAATCTACAGTGCGGGTTAATCTATTTGACAAAACTTTTTTTTTTAATTTTGGAAGCAGTCATTGATATCGCTATTAATATGGCGGGTCAATGGTTTACAAGCGCTCAACGTTGGTGTTCACGTTCGACCTGTGATCAAAAAAAAAAAATTTATTGTATATTTTATTGTACACCTCTTATTGTGGACAGGATAAACATTGTGTACAATCGGCGGTCTTATCGCATAGGGCAATATCTTACAGAAAACCTCAAAACGAAGTAGGTATATTTAAAGACTTTCAAGTTAGCTATAGTAACTCATGATCAGTTGAAGGTTTCTAGTTCCATTAGGACGACATTTGCGAGTACACTTCAGGAGAAATATAAACTTATTTTTAACAAAATGCCAATTAATTTGATTACTTAGGTGGGCCCCCAAGTAGTGTTAGCCCAGAGCCCAGTTTCACGATCCGACTCTGATTGGGACAGTGATGAATGAATGATTCATTTATATGAGCATTATTAATTAGTTTTAAAGAATATTTCCTGTTGAGTACGAACTTGTTAATCTCGATCTTTTAGCCTTCAGTGTAAGTCCAGTTGACACTTAAAAAAAAGTGACACTTTAATAGCGTAAATGGCTATCTAAAAAAAAATACGTTTAGGATTCATCACATGACACATATTTACACTAAAAGCGTAGGAGCTCAGTGGGGCCGATGCCTGCTAGGGTAACGGGAATTCCTGAAAAGAAAACTGTTGATCCTAAAACGCAAAAGTTGAGAAAAATTTGTTTTGATACTACATAGTTTTATTGAACCTCCGTGAGTGTGACTGTGGCATCACCGCGAGCCCTAGCAGAATACCAGCGTTGAGTTATTTATCGTTTTAAATATCGCAGCATATGCTGAGTTAGGCGCCTTTTTGGCTTTGAACAGATTTTAAGTTATTCTTTTCATACTTTTTTTTTTTTTTTAATTCTACTGTATTGTGAGGTAAATACGAATAAACGTTTTTTCTTTCTTTCAAAAGGCAACAGGAATTACACAACAGTGTGAAGGACACAGGTGTAGTATTAGTTGGTAAAAGTCTGATACGCCCTCCGTTCCACCCTAGATCAAGAGAAGTCAGATGATGATTATTATTATTATTATTATTATACAACTTTATTGCACACCTTAACATAATACAGGACAAACATTTATATAAATAAGTGTACAATAGGCGGTCTTATTGCACAGGGCAATTTCTACCTGACAACCTTTGGATGGACTGATCGAAAGGAAAATATTTCGGGCTGTCAGTGTACAACAACTTATAGAATAATATAAAATAAAATAATTAAAAAATAATAATTTATGAAATGATTTACAACTTCAAAAAAAAACGACTTTTACTTTGCTATTGCATAGTTCTGTCTATCTCTAGAACAAACAACTAGTTTGAAGTAAGATCAGAAAACCCCAAACCTACATTAGAATCGAAAAAAAAAAAAATGTAAACAAACAAAAAACGACCGACGTGTCTGCGTCAGAAAACTTAGCGGTATTATAAGAACAAGAGCCAAGAAACTCGTATGACGCATATGTGTGTACTGTACTAATATACATGTATACTTATGACGCCAAACCCTGTCTTGTAGTGCCACGGTCAATAAACTGGGTCCACAGGTAATTGCATAGCATAGCATAGTCGGCCTTATAATGTTCCCACTGCTGGGACTCAGGCCTCCTCTCTAGGAGAGGGAATGGGCCGTAATCAACCACGCGGGCCCAGTGCGGGTTGGTGGATGTCACATGTCTTCGAATTTTTGGTTCTAGGACATGCCGGTTTCCTCACGATGTTTTCCTTCACCGTTTTGAGTTTTTTCACAGGTAATTGACACGAGCATATTGATATCTTGTATTTAATATGCCACCCAGAAGTAAGTGTGTTTGTAAGATAAATTACGTGTGGCCAGTGATGACGTATGGCTCTGAAACGTGGTCGCTTATGATGGGCCTCATCAGAAGACTTAAAGTCACCCAAAGGGCAAAGCGAAGAGCTATGCTCGGAGTTTCCTTGCGTGATCGAATCAGGAATGAGGATATCCGCAGGAGTTCAAGGTCGCCGACATAGCACGAAGAATCGCCAAACTTATGTGAATGAACGGATGGCTGTTGGGGCCGAAAGGTTCTGGAATAGTGACCACGTACCGAAGACGTAGCGTTATTGGAATAAGCCTCCTGAAGGTGGACAGATGACTTGGTAACGATTGCGGGAGTCCGATGGATGCGAGACGCACAGCACCGTTCATTGTGACGACACTTGGGGGAGGCCTATGTCCAGCAGTGGAAGTCTTTCGGCTGAAATGATGATGATGATAACATATAAATTACACCCAAACACAGAACAAAATTAAATGATCGTGCTCATCACACAAACATTTGTCCTGGGTGGGAATCGAACCTACGACCTCCGGCATAGCAGTCAGGGTTACTAACCACTAGACCAACAGGCCAGTCAAGAATGTGGAAATGTGTCATGTGGAAGTCTGCGGTCTAAAAGTTGCAACTCATGAAATGCAGTCGCGGCAGTTTTTGCCAAGTCCGTTCCTATTATCAACAATGGAAAACCCACGACTCATGTCGTAGCTGGCATAGTTTTTCATTCATCATATTTATCGGTAAATATGCATTGGTGCGTGAAATATAATTAATTGGCTCAGATAGATGGCGGTACTTTTTTCATACCCAGGAGACAAGGTTTAGTTTCAAGGTATTTATCGTTCTTCGAAAATCGTAAGTGGGGTCGGTGACGAATCAAAATTCGAATGACACTGCTTCAATTTAATATGGTCAAATAGCACAGATGATCAGACACAAAAATCTTAATAACAGTCGCAAAGATGCGTGACCTTGTCGCCGCGCATGTGTCTTGTAGAACACAAGTGCGCTAAGTGTGAGTGAGCGCGCGATATCATTCTCTGCTTTTCGCACACGTTTATTATTGGTTACAGGGGCCGCGCCTCCTGAGACCATGGTTTTAGAAAATATTGCGTAATGTCATCGCTAAAAGTTTAATTTTTGTTGCTACAATGCAAAATGCATGTGTGTATTTATTGTTTGTCTATGTGTTGGTAGCTCTGCGAACTGGCGACACGCGTCTCAGTATTACTAGACAGTAGATAGCATTTCTATTGCCGTATTATTAAGATTTCTGTGGTCAAAAACAATTAAGAGTGTTTAAAAAAAAATATTTTTTAAATATTATTTGAATACGATATTACCCAGGACTTTTTGCGGACGGCGAGCAATGGTTGGCTCGCCATCCAACCGTCCGGTAACCATCCGGACCGAGCCCAAGTCGTTGACGGCGCGTGCTGTTCCACGCGCGCCTCTAGGAGATGTCAGCAACTGTAGGGACCTAGCAGGGTCGAAGCCTACTGGGGCCAAGGGTCTGATTCTGAAAGGAAGACTCGGCCCTGGTACGAAAGGTAACGAAGGAACAGGAGTGGGTTTTTAGTCAGTAACAGTCTGACACTATCTCCCGCCCCGCCCAAGAGCGGGGCATGTCATAAGATGATTTTCCCACCGTAAAAAAAAACCCAGGACTTTTGAAACCCAGTTTTCACCTGCAGTCTTTCAGATTTTATCAAGCCATCTTTTAGACTTGTTCATACGGGCAATGTGACCTGTCCATTTCCATTTTAGTTTTTTTTTTTTTGTAGTGGATTAAAGCATCTGATACATTAGTTCGTTTACTTATATCTATTTTCCTTTGCTTACCTAAAGTTTTGGAGTAAAATGGAGGAGGCCTTTACTCGATAAGAGGTCCTTGATGACAAAACAAATCAAAGAAAAACTTATATTAATTTTTATTTGAGACCTGTTGATCTAGTGGTTAGTGGCCCTGACTGCTATGCCGGAGGTCGTGGGTTTGACTCCCACCCAGGACAAATGGTTGTGTGATGAGCACAATCATTTGTTCTGTGTCTGGGTGTAATTTATCTATAATATGTATGTATTTAAAAATATATAAGTATGTTTATCAGTTGTCTAGTACCCATAACACAAGCTCTGCTTACCTTGGGTCTAGGCGGCGATGTGTGTTGGTTGTGGAATATTATATTATATTATATTTATTCAATATAAAATAATAATTAAAAAATCTGTGAAAATTAAAAGAAAATTAATGATAGCAATAATTAAAGTAAATTGGAATTATCAAGGAATATTAAATGGCTAAATAATAATAATAATTACACAGGGCTATAGAATTGTATTCCGAAAGATGATAATAATAAACTATTATGTCTCACCATCAACGATTTTATCACTACTTACCGTCAGGTGGAATCGCAATCAAGCACTATATCATAAAAAAAAGCAACTGGGCGAGTTGGACTCGCGCACTGATGGTTCCGTACAAACTTACCTATGAAAACAGTTCAATTCCCGAATTTTCCGATTATTCCGAATCGTAAAAAAAAAAAATGTGACGTAAACTACAAATTTACAGTTTTCAGATTTTTTTCTATACTTTTGCTATGAGACCTTGCTTTGTTCCAAATTTCAAGATGCTAGGTCAACGGGAAGTACCCTATGAATTTTAATTCTCTTGAGAGTGACGAAATACACGTTTTTTGCAACATAAACGGCCGTATCTTTTTTCTTTGTTAACTAAGAAGTTTGATTTTATCACAGCTTTAAGGGCTGCGGTGCCTTAAGACTTTTTAATTTCAACTCAATAACTCCTTATCATAAGTAAATTTGTACGGAACCCTCAGTGCGCGAGTCCGACTCGCACTTACCCGGTTTTCTATCCCGTGACTACGTTCCTTTGAACGCTGGTGCTAAACAACTTAACCTTCATGCTAAATAATGCTAGTTTAAAAAAAAAAACACATGAGTAAAAGCTTCAAAATATTTACTTTAGACGCTTTTGTATTTCATTGCAGAATAATAAAAACATCAACAAAGCACATTGATATTAAAAATATAAATTATTATTTTATAACGATATTAAATAATGTCGTTCCGTTTATTATCTTTGTTCGACGCGTTCGACGCATAAATTAATAATTTAACTATGACACATGAGTTATGATAAATAATTAAGTGCTGAACAATTTGCTGCGGCAAATTGTTCGAGCAGGTAACATGACTGTTTCCTATCTGTTGCATGTTATATTATAATATCTGTGTTATCAAAAAGGCTATTAAAAAGTCGTGCTATTAAAAAGGCTGTGAGATCAAAAGGCAATATTAGCATATTGCCTTTTGATCTCACAGCCTTTTTGTTTCAGTGGAAAAAATCATGACATATGGCGAAGAGAGAGAGAGGGGGGGTCAGACTTTTATTGACTCAACTCACCTATGTTCCTTCAGTTGCCCTTTTTTTTTAACGCGGGAAATCATCCAATGACATCTCCCGTGCATCTGGGCAGAGCGGCAGGGCGTGTCAGACTTTTACTGACTCAAACCCACTCCTGTTTCTTCTTTGCCTTCGTTCCAGGGCCCCTGGGTTCTCCTTCGCATCACCCATGGCCCCAGTAAGCTTTGACCCTAATGCGTCCCTACGGTTGCTGACATCTCCTTGAGGCACGCGTGAACCATTGTCCCATGGCTCACCGTCTGCAACCGAGCCCAAGTCGTCGACGGCGCGTAGTGTTCCGCGCGCGCCTCAAAAAGATGTCAGAAAACCTTAGGGGCCCAACAGAGTCGAAGTCTACTGGGGCCATGGGTTCGCTTCTGCAAGGCCGCAAGGCTGCAAAGAGCGACGCCGGAGCTACGCCGGAGTTACGCCGGAGCTACGCCGGAGCTACGCCTGTATAAAAGTCTGACACGCCCTACCGCTCCACCCAAGGGCGAGAGATGTCATAGGATGATTGCCTACCTAAAAAAAAATGGGTTAAGAGGGAATGGAGGAGGAAAAATAGGTCATCGACAAGCCCAGACAAACGAGTGCTTAGTAAAAACCCCAATACCCCATTAATTAAAAAAAAATATTTTTTCTGTAATTTCTTACTCTAAAGAATGTGATATCTGATCTACCTCATCGATCTAATGTCAAGAATTGCATTCAAAAGGATAATTTCTATAAAGAATGTTATAAACCTTGCGGTTTGTTAAAATATTCCTACGTCAAACTTTAACATCATTGTAATTAACTAAAATAAATACATTTTGTCCTTACCTAGCACCTTCTTTTCACTTTCTAATAATAATAATAATAATAAATATTTAAAAATGTAACTAATATGTTTATTTAAGTGAAATAAAGAAAACAATAATAAAAATTATTCAATTAACGTTACTAAACTATAACACACGCGCGGATTTGACCCATATTTTCCCCAATTTTAACTTTGCGTCTTTCTCGCAAATTAATTGTTTTTCTTTTTTTTTCACTAATATTATAAAGGCGTAAGTTTGTGTGTATGTTTATTGCTTCTTTATGCTCAAAGTGGTGAACGGATTTGGATGAAATTAGCTCACGGGTAGCCGCTAGTTTTAAATATTCTTAACTTCTTATAACATCTAACGGACAGGGTTAGATCAGAATACATTTAATTGGGCACAGAGTTTATCTGCTGCACAATGAAATAACATACAAAAAAATCTCATGAAAAATCACGCATTTGCTGACATGCGTGATTCTATGTGACTCTATGTGCTATGTGATTCTATGTGCTACGCTGGTGCGACGCAGTTGCTACGGGGGTTCTACGCTAGCGCTACGATAGTGCTACGCAGTTGTTACGCTGGTGCTACGCTGGTTCTACGATGATGCTACGCTAGTGCTTCATTGGTGCTACGCCGGTATTGCAACGCTACTAGTAGGCTACTGAAGGAACACGGGTAAATTTAGTCTCACACTTCAGACTTACTTACTGGCTAAAATTTAGTCGTGCTTCCACTCAGAGCGGAAAAGTTATTTGTTGATCCTTATCTCAGAAAAAAAGGTTCTTATTGGCCTGCACGCACTGCTACTATTGTTTCTGATTGATCTTTTACCACCACTTTTTCGATAGCTCATACTTCCACGAGAGATGACATCTCTTTGTTTATATGGCGCACGTGTGCGTCTGACATTCAAACTATGATGCCGAGACCTCGCCTGAGTCGCAAGGAGGAAGCTAAACCACTTCATAATCTAACTTTACTTATATACTATGAAAGAGAATTTAAGTATGTTTGTCGTAAAATTTTGTTCCTGATAGAGGTTGTAGTACAGCTTTAGAGGTATGTGGAGCAGAGCGAGAGATAAACCTCCGTTGAAAAAGAAGGATTCTCCGGCCACACGAGTGTTGTGTCTGGTGCGCAACTGACGTGTGGTTAATTTTGGACTGTTGTATTTAATCTAATCACGCGGAGAACCCAGATACTGCGATGCAAGATTCGCAGTAGTTTTATTCCTTACCTCGTTATTGATCTGCTTGATGCTACCCTGGTACTGTATGTATGTCGCCACATAGAAACAAAAGGTGGCCGCGACCAGTAACTAGTATTAAAATCACATCGTTTAGTCTAGTATCTAGACAGTTCAGGTTTTTGCCTGATTAGACTAGCTACCTGTTTAGCAGCTTAAGTGGCAATGATATATGGAAATATTCATACGTGTTAATTGCTTTTTTTAATCAATATGGGCAGGCCATTAATTAATTAATGGGGAATTGGTTTGGTTCGATGTAATTATATTGTAGGACATTAGATCCTTATTAATTAATTAGCTAGGCACTAGGGCAATGGAAAGGGCTTTGCTCGGAGTTTCCTTGCAGGATCGCGTCAGGAATGAAGATATCCCCAGGAGAACCAATGTTACAGTCATAGCCCGAAGAATCGCCAAACTTAAGTGGCAGTGGGCAGGGCAGATTGCTAAACAGATGGTCGTTGGGGACGAAAGGTTCTGGAATGGCGACTACGTACCGGAAGACGAAGCGTTGGAAGGCCTCCCACAAGGTGGACCGAAGACCTGGGGAGGGTCGCGGGAATCCGATGGATGCGAGACGCACAGGACCGGTCATTATGCCGAATTTTGGGGGAGGCCTATGTCCAACAGTGGACGTCTTTCGGCTGAAATCGGACACATTGCTTGTAGAATAGATGGTCGATGAGGCCAAAAGTTTCTGGAGTGGCAACCGTGCATTGGTAGACGCAGCGTCGGAAGGCCTCTCACAAGGTGGACCGATGCCCTGCAGAGAGTCGCGAAAATGCGATGGAAGCAACACGCACAGGATCGGTCGTTGTGGCGACACGCGCGGTGAAGCCTATGTCCAACAGTGGACATCTTTCGGTTGAAATGATGCTGAATCATTTGGGTCGTTTTTTTTAGGTGGGAAAATATCATCTTATGACTTTTACTGACTTAAAACCCACTCCTGTTCCTTCTTTGCCGGCTGGGTACTACTCCAAACAGTACCTAATGAAAAAATCAAACTTCTGTAAACGCAATCTAAAGTTAAGGCCGTTAATACTCCGTTTAGACGCATATTTTAACACTTACTAGGAAATCAAAACGTAACTACGTTACAAAATTTCTTCGAGACTCGATTCGGCAATTGAACTTACGAGTCCAACTCGCACTTGGCCCGATTTTTTATTATTATGTATAAGCTCGCGCTTGACCACTATCTCATCAGCCCCCCTAGCCAAGTTACAATCGTATCGTTCACGCCAAACGCTTCGAGTAGGCCACGCCTCCAATTTCTTTGTTCGGACCACGTGACTGAGCGTTAAGATGACGTTAGAACAAAAGAATCGGAGGCATGACCTACTCGAGGCGTTCGGCGTGAACGATACGATTGTAACTTGGCTAGGGGGGCTGGTGCTAAACGATGTGGTCGACGATGGAGCACGCTTGCCTAGAAGTAACCTATTCACTCTTGACTTAATGACCCCTATCTTGTAGATAGCGTTTGATAAACTGCATTTGAATATAATTAGATTCATTATTTATTTATTTTAACTTCATGTACACTAGTGGTACATAAGTGGACTTAATGCAACAAGGCATTTTTTACTAGTAAACCTTAGGGTTAAATAAAAAAGAACACTGTGGTAGGTTTGCACAATAAACAAATAACAGATACTTCAAACAGAAAAAGAAAATAAAAAATAAGTTATTTATATAATAAAATACATACATATGCTAAAATTATAAACTAATAAATACTATGAAAAATATCAAATCATTAAGAGAACTTAATAATAATTCTGACGAAGACCGAACTAAGATTGAGAGGACTTCAAGTAGTTCCAAATTTTACGCTTGAAGGAAAATTTACTTTCATCTTTTGATTTTATGAGACATAAAATCAAAAAAGCTGAAACATTATGAATTTTTATTAGCGCAGGAATTTTAATAAAGCGTTCTTTTTGTTAATTTTACCTAATATTTATTTGTGAGTCGTTAACAATTATGAAACAATGTCTCATTTACGGTAACTAGAGTAAGACAATACAGCACCTGTAATTATATTATTAATTTCAAATTTACTGCTAGATTATTAGATACAAAAATCATCGCTATCATGATCATCATCCCTGAGTTGCAACTGTAGGGATCCAGCAGGGTCGAAGCCTACTGGGGTCAAGGGTCTGATTCTGAAAGGAAGACTCGGCCCTGGTAAGAAAGGCAACGAAGGAACAGGAGTGGGTTTTTAGACAGCAAAAGTCTGATACTATCTCCCGCCCCGCCCAAGAGCGGGGGATGTCATAAGATGATTTTCCCACCGAAAAAAAAATCACAGAGGACGTATCACTCTGCCCAATAGCGGAAAATTTAGATGATATCCTACCTTAAGAAAAACCCACGATGTAGGAGTAATTCCAAGTGGAGCAAAATTTACAAAAAAAAATTTGTGGTCATAGTAGTCACTCGTTACTTCATGAGTCAATTCTTATTAGTCCGTGCTGAGACCTAGAGCTAAAGTCCGAATCCTGGTAAGCTTTAAATGGGATTGCCCAAGTTTAGGAAAATTCCTTTTCGGCGTTTCAGCTGTACTGGCTGGGCATCGGCTTGATATACTTGTAATTTTTTTATTTACCAAAATAATTTTTAGCTGTTTTTTTTAGGTCGGAAATCATCTAATGACTTCTCCTGCTCTTGGGCGGAGCGAGAGGGCGTGTCAGACTTTTACCGACTAAAACCCACACCTAGTTCCTTCGTTACCTTGTATTCCAGAGCCGGATTTTTCTTTCAGAAGCGAACCCATGGCCCCAGTAAGCTTCGATCCTGCTAGGCCCTACGGTTTGCTGACATCTCTTTGAGACGCGCGTGGAACACTTCGCGCCGTCGACGACTTGGGCGCGGTCCGGACGGTGACCAATTTTTAGCTCTGGTAATAAAATATGGAAAAAAACTTGGCAAGTGCGAGTCGGACTCGCGTGTCCTAGAACCAAAAATTGGAAGACATGTGACATCCCCCAATCTACACTGGGCCCGCGTGGTGGATTACGGCCCATTCCCTCTCCTAGAGAGGAGGTCTGAGTCCCAGCAGTGGGAACAATAAAAGGCTTATTATGCTATGCTTTTTTCTTCGGTGGTAAAATCATCCAATGACATCCCGCGCTCTTGGACGGAGGGTGTGTCAGACTTTTACTGACTAAAAATCCACTCCTTCGTTGCCTTTCATACCACGGCCGAGTCTTCCTTTCAGAAGCAGACCTTTGGCCCCAGAAGGCTTCGACCCTGCTGGGCCCCTACAGTTGCTGACATCTCCTTCAGGCGCGCCGTCGATGACTTAGGTTCGGTCCGGACGGTTACCGGACGGTCGGACGGCGAGCTACCTATTGCTCGCCGTCCGCAAGCCCGCGCCTGCGGTGGCCAGATATCGGGATCAGGATCCCGGCGGCCGTTATTTTATTTTTTTTATTTATTAAATTATTGTTGAAAAAACAACTATCATTACTGCATTTTTGACACTTGAAAGACGAGTTTCCATGTCTTAGAATATAAATATTTAGTTAGTTTCTGCAACTATCGGAATAATGCAAAATTGCAGATAACTTTATTTACTTTGTACCCAACGATATCATCAAATGAGTTCTCTCGCTCAGGGTAGAGCGAGAGGGCATGTCAGACTTGTACTGACTAAAACCCTTGAGATGCCTTTTGCACAGGAAGTCGATGGCTCAAGCTTGTATTTCATATTATAATTGACAAGAGTGTATTTGTTTGTAATTGGTAATTTTTAAGATGTAGGTTAGTACCTACATCTTAAAAATTACCAATTTTTTTATTAATGATCCATTTTTTTATTAATGACTAGCTCCTGCCAGCGGCTTCGCTCGCGTGAAAGTAGGTTTCTCCATACAAACTTTGGACCCCTGTTTCACCCCTTTAAAAGTTGAATTTCCAAAAATCCCTTCTTAGTGCTCGCCTACGTCATAAAAGGAAGCCTTGTGCAAAATTTCACGTTCCTAGTTCCAGTAGTTTCAGCTGTGCGTTGATATGTCAGTCAGTCAGTTTCTCCTTTTATATATAGAGATAGGTGCGCGTTTGACCACCATCTCACCTTATGGTAAGCGATTATCGATTATTATTATTATATAATGGTTATACCGGAAAATTGCACGATGCAGACCTATCCCACAAGAACAAAACGTACAAAAGTAGTGAGTTATAGGTTAGTAAAGCCCGCTAGAGTTATCAACAAGGAAAAAAAGATGGAGCCCGCTATAATTCAGTCGTTGACCTACCTTGTTGATTGATGTAATAAATATCATAACATTATCATTTTTATATAAAGTAGGTAAATATATTGTATTTTTTCTGTGTTATAATTGCAGAGTTGATATTATTGCATAGCGTTATTATGGATATATTAAAGCGTTACTTCTTATGTCAGAATATCGCGTCCATTCGCGGTGGTATCAGAAAGCTTGGCTAAAGGTGGGTCTACGCTGTAGAAGGATGAGCGGAGTACGAACCGAGCAGAAATTCGTGTAGTGTGGACCGACTCTAGAGGAGCCGAGCACGAGCGACACTACACGAACTTGAGCTCGGCTTGTGCTCCGCTCGTGCTCTATTCGTGCTCGACTCTAGCGTGGATCCACCTTTAGGCTCAACTTACACTGGAGCAGAGTCAAACCATCGTGAATCCGATGCAGGAACCTCCCGAACTTGCCATGTCCGGTGTGGACCTGCGTCATGCGGAAGGTGAGGACGCCGTGTTGCCGCTCCAGCCACTCATTAAAGAGGGGACTTACCGCCATAATTGTAGCGTGCCCAGACTCGGCTGGGATGCGTTCGGAAAGCTGCGCGGTATCTTCTATTTATTTATTTATTTATTTAAACTTCATGTACAGTAGTGGTACATAGGCGGACTTAATGCAACAAGGCATTCTCTACCAGTCAACCTTTGGGTTAAAAAGAAAATAATGTGGTAGGTTTGCACAATAAATAAATAACAGATATTTTAAAAAGAACAAATAAAATAAAAAATAAGTTATTTATAATAATAAAATACATATATATGCTAAAATTATAAACTAATAAATACTATGAAAAATATCAAATCATTATGAAAACTCAATAATAATTCTGACGAAGACCAAACTAAAGTTGAGAGGACTTCAAGTAGTAGTTCCGAATCTTACGCTTGAAGGAAAATTTACTTTCAGATTTTTTGATGTCAAGGGGAAGCACATTCCAGAGTTTTATGGTGGAAACAGCGTATGAATTGGACATAAAGCCAGTACGGTGAGAGGGAATATGAAGGAGCATGTTTTTGGATGCACGAAGGTTAAGATTATGAGAACTGCCCAACACTTTAAAATATTGTTTTAAGTAATCAGGAGCACAAGGATCGTTCATTATGGTGAAGAGCATGCAGAGGGATCTGAGGGATCTCCTGTGACGGATAGGCAGCCATTTAAGCTGAGAACGGAAGGAAGAAATGTGATCATATTTACGTAGGCCAAATATGAAGCGAATGCAGTTGTTGAGAAGTCGATCCAATTTGTTTAGAAGTTCCTGGGATAGATCAGAGTAACAAACATCAGCATAGTCAATTATAGGTAACACAAGCGACTGGACCAAAGTAGTTTTAGTGCTTGACGGGAGGAAATTTTTGAATCTATAGAGAGACCGCAGCGCGAAGGTGACTCTCTGGCTAACCTGAGCAATCTGCTTATTCCAGCTAAACCTATCGTCAATATATAAACCTAGGTCTTTAACGTAAGGCGAGAGAGGGATGACTGTATTGCCGAAAATAAGCGGCAGTAGTCGGCTAGAGTCCAAACTCCGTAAAAAGTAAGAACTGCCAATGAGGATAGCCTGGCATTTACTGACATTCTCGTTTCGTACACCACAGTTTCTCAAGATGAAATTCTCGCATTCTTCAGATTCCGTACTACGTCATCGGTCCACACAGTTTTTCTGTATGCGCTCGCCACACTAGAAACTTTCGGCTTCATCGACTATCTGTTTTGCGAGCAATGTGCCCTGGCACAAAGAGCAGACGGTCGATGGTCGATGGGGCAGGGCCAAATGCCACTTAAGTTTAGCGATTCTATGTCGATAACTTTAGTTCTCCTGCAGATACCTTAATTCGTGATTCGCTCACGCAAGTAAACTTCAAGCAGAACCCTCTCAATCGATCTTTAAGTGACTTTGACCCTTCTAATGAGACCTTTTCCGGACGACCACGTTTTAAAACCATATGACTGGCCTGTTGGTCTAGTGATTAGTGGCCGTGACTGCTATGCCGGAGGTCGTGGGTTCAATTCCCACCCAGGACAAATGTTTGGTGATGAGCATGGTAATTTGTTCTGCGTCTGGGTGTAATTTATCTATAATATGAATGTTTTTAGAAATATATAAGTATGTTTATCAGTTGTCTAGGACTCATAATACAAGCTCTGCTTAGCTTGGGACTAGACGGCGTTGTGTGATAGTTGTGGAATATTATTTTTATTTGATATAGAAAATATCGCGCAGCTTCATGAACCCTGATCGGCCGAGTCGAGTTTGACGATTGACGAATTTGGTCCTACCTTGCTGCACTATTTGTCCTAGGTAAAGATCTAAAATTTCTAGTATAGTTTCGAATCTTGATAGGAGTGGGTGCTACATGGAAATTTACAATGACCTTGGTTTTATCAAAGTTCATTTTAAGACCCACTCTTTCGGAAGCTCTACTGAGGTCATCAAGAATAACAATTAAATAAATTAAATGCATTTCACGCCCAACGAATGTAAAGCATGATTCCGTCTCTTTCATCTTCTAACGATTTATTTATTTATTTATTTAATATTTCATGCACATAAGGGTACAGCGGCGGACTTAATGCCTTAGGCATTTTCTACCAGTCAACCTTTGGGTGATGCAAAGAAGAATAGTGGTAGGTGGTAACGATTGACTAAAATGGAACGATAATTTATATTCGTTTAATTACTTCTGGTGCAAGTGGGTCTAAATTAAAAAAAAAATAAGAATAAGAATTATGTTTATTGTTCATTGTTACAGTAAATAAAGAATACCTTAAAACTATTACATAATGATTAATATTGTCTTTAACTAATTAGTAATTATACATATATTTGGATGGTGGTCCCCAAACTAAGTAGAACCTAAGTATCTTGTGGACTGGGATGGGAACTTGGGGAATAGGATTTTATTGGACTTTTATTTTTTTTACGCCTAATTTGGTCCTTTTAAAAAAAAAAGCTCTGTGTTTTTCATAATTATTATGATTTTTTGTTTGAGGTAGGAAATATGGAGGAGAGAGAGAGCGTGTCAGAGTTTTACTGACTAAAATCACACCTGTGTCCTTCAATTGCCCTTTGTGTTTTGGGACCACTAGTTCTCTTTTCTTAAAATTGGCTGTGGCCCTCATGGCATCGGCCTTGCTAAGCTAGGGGCTTAGCAAGGCCGATGCCATGAGGGCCAGTTTTGCTGACAACCCTTAGAGGCGCGCGTGGAACACGCTGTTGACCCACGCTTCGTCTTTACCGAACGGCCGGACGCTAGCTACCCATTGTTCGCCGACAATTGCCTGCGCCTATGGTGGGTGATTAGATTTTATCTTGCGACTCCTGACGCTTGGGGTGTCTCTCTGGTGGTAGCCAGAGCGTGAAGCTTGTCTGTCTCACGGTTTTGGCTGCCTCCTTTGCTCACAATACAATGTATCCTGCTCACTGCCACTTAAGTTTGGCGATTCTTCGGGCTAAATCGTTAACCTTAATTCTCCTGCGGATAACTTCATTCTTGAGGTAATCATTAGTAATCGGAGTAGGTAGATTGATTTTTGGTACTTGTATCATAAATGCTTATAGAAAGAATAACATGGATAAGCCATTTTTCCGGAAAGTAATTCCGGTATTTCCGGATTCAATTAACTATTGTTAATGTTGGTAGTGATATTATTACTGATCAATTCAAAATTTAAAGTAATTTATAATAAATAACTAAATTAATTTATTATTTATCTGTTGAATAATAAAAACGATCGAATTCCGATCGAACCATTTTTTTTTGTGCCTATTTATGGACACAACTTCTTATAAATTGTTGCACTTAAATTACAATATTTTTTACGCATACGCATTGTTTTGATAACCGGTTAGTGCACCACCCATGATTCTTTGTTCTGATTGGTCGTTGGGTTGTGTCAAATCGTGACTGAGTGCCGTTAAAAAAAAAATTAAGAATATAAAATTGCTAATTTTAATACAATTCCTACCTAAGTTCCGGTTTTTTTTTTAATTCCGGAGGAATGTCCATATTAATATATACGTTTCGGATCAATGGCCCCAACTCAATCTACCTACTCCGAACACCGGTAATCACGCAAGAAAACTCGGGACTTAGTCCTTTCCCTTAGGGTGATTTTAAGCCTTCTGATTTTATTTCTTCATGTTTCCTTAATATTCATAGCAACAAACTGTATGCCATGCCCGCAGGCCAGCCTAAACCAGTTTTGCATATTAAATAGTTAGACATTAATAGGGAAGTAGTACCTCTATTTTATTTACTAGTTAATGATTAGTATAACTAGAATTATTTGAAACTACCGAATACTGAACTGTCATTTTTTGTACCTACTTGCTTTGGTAGTAAACCTCTCTCATCATGGGTAGCATGGCTCATCTCATGGGTAGTTATTATTATATTTTTAAAATATTTTTTTCTGTTACCTATATTATACAACATTATTTTTAGTTTATGCGAAACCTGAATATAGTTCAGAATCAGTAACTGAATCGATTCCAATATAATTTTACATGTTTTTTTTAGAAGTGAAAATCATCGAATGACAAATCCCGCTCTTGTGCGGAGCACGAGATAGTGTCAGACTTTTACTGACTAAAAACCCACTCCTGTTCCTTCGTTGCCTTCGTCCCAGGGCCCGGACCGGACGGTTACCGGACCGTTGGACGGCGAGCTACCCATTGCTCAACGTCCGCAAGTCCGCGCCTACAGTAGCTGGAAATCGGGATCGGAATTCGGCTGGGGCGCGAGGGCCATGGCCTCGCGCATGCACGTATGCCCTTTGCTAGTATTACTGCTTCGCAGAAGGAAGCGTCCGCCTGCCACTCCTCTTCGCTCCGGACCACGGCCTGTACCAAGGCCTGGCGCGAAAGATCGCCGCCGCCTATCGCCCCCATGAGGACACGGCGGTTCTTTGCCCATGCGGCTCCACCGTGACCATTGTGTCGGTGCACACAATGGTAACACCCGGGCGTTTCCTCCGCACGAATCCAGTGCAGGAACCTCCCGAACTTACCATGTCCGATAAGGACCTGCGTCATGCGGAAGGTATTAAGGACGCCGTGTTGTCTTTCCAGCCACTCCTCAAAGAGGGGACTTACCGCCATAATTATGGCGTGCCCAGAAACTACTGGGACTAGAAGCATGTTTTGCACAAAGTTTCTTTATATGATGTAGACTCCAAAATTCATCCCCAAAAGGGATAAATCTAAATAAAAGGGATAAATAAAAATCATACGGGCGAAGCCGCTGGCAGAAGCTAGTTTAACTGTATAGGGTTCCCGACAGACGTTTTCCTGTCCCAAAGTATTTTCAAACCTTCCAGGGACCCACTTAAATGTACACACAAAATTTCATCCAAATCGGTCAAGCCGTTTAGGAGGAATTAGACGACAAACTCGAGTACAGAACAATTATATATCTAAAGATATACTATAATCTAACGTAAGCGGAACACAGCATAACCTACGGAAGGAATTTATAAGCACAATAAACCCATAGTGAAAAAAAGTAAACAAAAAAATGTTTGTTTTTTTTTTGTTATTTTTATGATATAACACGAAGTGTCTGTCAGTTGACTGGGTCTTAACCAGTTTTTTTTTTTTTATATATAATTAATTAACTGTAAAAAGCATATGATTTCCTATATGATATGCTATATTAAGACTTAATATTTATTACATCACAGCTGACGATGTATTTATAGGCACATTACACGACCATGGGGTTTCCTCGATTTATTTTTCTTCATTGTTCAAATAATACATTTTTTTAGGTGTTTATTCACATTTTTAAACAAATCGACGTACAAAAATATGTAGCTAGCTTTTCGGTATTTTTAAAGCATGCATTTTGAACAGTGTGCGTGGGAATTGCTTGACTTGATTTGGCCATCGCCTTTCTACCAATCGGACAACACGACGTACGGCAAGTTATCAACCTTACGTTATTGAAACCTCTACGGTCCGGACTAAGCGTTTCGGCTCGTCGTTTATACCGCGTACATCGAGGGACTTTTTTTAAAAGTAAATCATACAAATGACTTCTTGCGCTCTGGGTGAAGCGGGAGGGCGTGTCAGACTTTTACTGACTAAAACCACACCTGTATCCTTCAATTACCCTTTGCGTTCTAGGACTACGGGTTTCCCTTTCAGAAATTCTCCGCGACTAAATTCTAGCTAGGAAGCTATCGGGCATCGGCCCTGCTGGGCCCCTACGGTTTGCTGACATCTGAAAGAAAGAACCTTTTCTTTCTAGTACCTGCGTCATACGGAAGGTCAGGACGCCGTGATGCCACTCCAGCCACTCCTCAAAGAGGGGACTTACCGCCGTGATTATGACGTGCCCAGCACTGGGTTGTGACAGTCGCTGTCGCTATTCCGCCATGAGATCTTGCCGGAACTCTTTCCGCCATGCTGCGACTTGTCGCGGCTACGGAGTTTCGCCCCGGACATCGAGGGACTAGAAGAATTTGCCTGCTGCGGTCTTCTTACCCGATTGTAATTTAGGTGTCTTCAAGGCGGAATGAATAGGCTCTTAATAAACTAGTGCGCCTCACCATCAATGATTGCATCACTGCTTATCATCAGGTGGGATCGCAGTCAAGCACTAGTTTAACTCAATTAAAAAAAAAATACATTTTTTTGATAATTCCAGTAATTAATATTAAGTATATTTTGAAACTTTAGCATTGATAGACTGCCACTACAAAATTACTGCTGGAAAGTCGTCTAATAACTTGTCTTGTTGACTTGTCCGCTTTAGCATGTAGTGGGAGGGTATGTCAGACTTTTGCTGACTAAATTACTTAGTACTTAAGTTTCTTTATAATCGTTATCCCATTGTGTGTAACTGTGTGCCAAAAAACGTGTTTTCTTTCTTTCTTTCTTAAATTCACACCTGTGTCCTTCAGTTGCCCTTTGCATTCTAGGACTACTCTAGGACAACAGGTTCTCTTTTCAGAAAATATCTGCGGCCCAAGCAGGTATCGGCCCTGCTGGGTTTCTACGGTTTTGCTGACGTCTCATTGAGATGTACAAAACCGTGTCAAAACCGTAGGAACCGCGTAGGAACCGTAGGAACCGCTCGTACTTATGACTTGAATCAGGTCACGGCGGTGCTGCGGTGGAATATCATTTACGCGGCTAATTGAACGACGCCGTTTAGTAAAAAAAACTAGACTGTTACCTGAATGGCTAATTAAGCTAGTTGGTTTGGATGTATATATATAACCGCTGGGATCAACAACGGTTTATGTACTAGATCGATATGAGTCTATTGATATTTTAGAAGGATTCAGATGCAGTTAAATTAACTGTAGAAAAAATATTAATTTGCTTATAGCGTGCAGTTCAATTACAGTCCCAGCCCACAAAAATGCGATGCGACGTCGCATCGTAAAAATCTGCGAAGTCGCATAAGGCATGGCGATGACGCCATACTTAGTCTAGTGCAATCCATGTTCCACTAGAAACAGATAGCGTTATTATATATTATATAGCGTTACGATGAAATTTTTGTGTTGCGTTGTCTCATCGTACAACAGTGCGATGTCGTTTTGTCGATGCGATACCGTAACGCAGTGTTGTGGCCTCGCCCTATGAGCCCACAAAACTGTGATGCGTTGTCGCATCGTAAAAATCAGCGCGCACGATGTATCGCTAGAATTTGCGAATGGATTCGCATCGCACATTGTATGGATACCTGAATATCGCTTTGCCCAGTTATAAAATTTTAACACAATTCGGTGTCATTTATGATACTAGTTTCTGTCAGCGGCTTTGTCTTGCGAAGTCGAAGTCGTACATGGATAAAAGTAGCCTATGTCTATTCTTGGAGTTCAAGCTTCCTACGTACCAAATTTTATCAAAATCGGTTCAGTCGTTTAACATTGAAAGCGTAACAGACAGACTGACAGACAGTGTTACTTTCACATTTATAATATTAAAAATACATACATATACACACACACATACACACACACACACATTTAAACATACACATATATATTTTATTGTATATACGGGTTAACATTCTTTATCGTTTTAAAAAAAAATTAAATGTTTCAAATATTTTTATAGTCAATTTTCATTATAGTCAAATTTTATCAGTTAAATTTCATTTTAGATAGTCATCATACATTAATAAAATTTTGATAATTTCATTAACAATTATTGTTAAGAACCTCTTGACGAGTATGAGTCTCCTTCAAGTTTTTTCAAGTCTTGTTCTGTAGCACAAAAGAAAAAAAATAATAATATTGTCAGTTCATCTCTCTAGGAGCGCTATTAATGATACCTTTTATGAAATGTTTAGTTGAGCGGATAAATTTATTACATTCAGCTGTGTGGTAAGCATTGAGATGCACAATGCAGTCTTAAAGGGCCTATTACACTTCGCGATATTCAGCACACGATATCCAGACTGTCTTATTTTTTGTTGCGAGTAAGACCGGTCTAACCCTTTTACACTACGCGACATCGACTTAGACTGTCTGAATATCGAGTAGTGTATTGGGCCCTTAAGGCGTCCATTATACGATAGGTTTTGATGTCAGTTTTGCCACATTCAATTTTTTGATTGACGAAAAACCTACCGTCTAATGCGATGGTTGACGTTTTCATGGCGAAAAACGAATAGCGATAAAATTCCGTCATTCAAACATCATTCATGATTGATGGGAATGATTGACGCCTGCATGACCGTGTAATGGACGCCTAAGACGGCTACAGAAGCCGATCGTGAGTTTTATAATACGTAAAAATATATGATCCACTGCAGTAAACAGATTAAAAAATATATATGTTAGTTCTTCAGGATAAATGCTAGATAAATATTGTATTCAAAACCAAATATCTAATTTAGTATGACAGAAGAAAAATCACGAAAACTAGTACATTAAAAAACATTTTACAAAAAAAAAAAGATAACCGACTTCACTAAAAAAAAGACACCAATAAAAGAATCAAAATAACTTTAATTTCGGAAGTCGGTGTTTCTCGGTATTGTTTGTTTTTTATTTAACATCGACTTTTGTTTATAATTAATGTTATTTTGAGGCCAGTGCGGGTTGGTGGATGTCACTTGTCTTCGAATTTTTAGTTCTAGGACATGCCGGTTTCCTCACGATGTTTTCCTTCACCATTTGGAGAGTAGTGGTGATGAAATAAAATACATATAGGTAGTAATGCGTCTGGCTGGGTTTGAACCCGCAACCTACAACTCGCAAGTCAAGGCCGTTACCACTCGGCTACCACTGCACTATCATATCTCTGACGAAATAAAAAAAGAACATTCTGAATGCTTGTCAGGTTTTTTTTTAATTCTTGATACGTTCGCACTTGACCACTATCTCACCTTATGAAAAAGACAATGCGGTCGACGGTGGAGCGTGGTTACCTAGAAGTAACCTATTCACTCTTGACTTAAAGATTCCCGGGTTGTAGCCATCAGGAAACACAGATTCCGGCAAGGAATTCCACTCCTTAGCTGTACGCACAATGGATGTGTTCCCAAACGTTTCGTGCGTATATGTGGGAGGTCCACTATGTACCGGTGGCACATTGCCGTACGCCTGGTGGTCCGATGACAGAACGGGCTAGGTTATTCTACAAGCAACGTTTTACCTTTATAATTAAATCTGTAGATTTTTAGTAAATAGCTAAAATGCTTCTTAAATACAAGCATAGTGTATTTGCGCATCACTTTCTTTTGTATGCAGTCCGAGAGTGTCGGCGCTTTAGATCTTGTAGTCCTCTTAAGAGTGATTAAGATCGATCATTGCACTCGGTGCGCTCAATTCTCGAATTATCAGACTAAGTCTTGTGCAATTTATTTTTAGTTCGTTTTGCTCTCGTGGCCTGTTCTGCAAGGAATCGAGAGTTTTTTCGGGTTACGAGTATTTTTCACACCACCTGCTCGATAATCCCCTTTTATATGTCGTCATACAACCATCACTTAAAGCAAGTCATTCTGTCCCTAGGGAGATAATGCAGTATGGGCGATCCCTAGGAAATAATGAGATTTGAATTTGGAACGTCAAAAACATTGAGTGAATTTAAATGTCACGTACATTTACATCAAACAAGCTTATTCGAAGATCAAATTGGCTACTAAGAAAAAATAAAAAATGTGGTTACAGAAGTCTCTGAAAAAAAAACGAGTGTGCTTATGACCACACGACTGAAGTGCAACTTCTTTCGCTCCATCTGTATGTATATATATATATATATATGTGTGTACAATATATACATGTATACACATATACATATACATATGAGAGGAAGAGAGAAAGAAAATGTGCGCGCGCACTGCTGTCTCTTGCTTATATCCCCCACTTAACTTCCGTTCGCCTTGCCCGATCACACTTTTCGTAACGCTTACGTCACGCGTTCGCCAGCTTACTCCGCAAGTCAAGCGTGCGTAAAGAAGTTTCACTTCAAAAAAAATATGGAAAAGCTGCGTTATAGAAAATGAAAACTATACAATCTTAGAGTTGTGAATTTTGTTTGTTTCAAATCTCAAAACACGTCGAATTGTAAATAATACTTATATTTCTCTAATATGTAATTTGTTTTAATAAATTGTCTTTTAATTATCTCACAGATGATGTAAAAAGTAGAGTATCCAACACGGGGACAAAGCTGTCTTTGTCTTGGGTGGCATGAATTCCTCATTTCACTCACGTTTCTATATTAACTCCCTCGCAATGCTCGGGGTTAATTGTATAAATCCCTCACTACCGTTCGGGATTAAAACTTAGCAACTTTCGTTTCGTTCGGAATTCAACATGCCGCCCGCGACTTAAAGACATTGCTTTATCCCCTAGTCACATAATCTACTAATAGGGCACTTAGATTATGTAGCCTTACCTACGTTGTTATATGTATTGTGTCAAGACGAACTGGAAGCTTTGTGAGTTGTGCAGTTAGAGCCGCACCATAACACTTATTTCAAATCGTTTGTGGTGCGGGTGCGGCCCTTTCTCAAAGGAGAGTTTTGGGCGAAGGGTGCCGACGATTTCGTGGAAGAATACCGACCTCGCAGCGGAACACGATGCCGTCACTTCGTGTGCAATAGTTTGTAATTTGTTATAGGGCCCATCAGAGTCAAATCCTACTGGGGCCATGGGTTGTGCGAAAGTATACCCCGAGGCCCTGGAACGAAGGCAAAGAAGGAACGGGAGTAGGTTTTAGTCAGTAAAAGTCTGACACGCCGTCCTGCTCCGCCCAAGGCGTACATGCAATTTGAGTGCAATAGTTCGCTTACTTTAAAAAATACCTATATTGTAATTAGTTTTAGTTAATAAAGGTATTGCTAGTTAAATGTTGTTTTGCTATAATTTAGTGAAAGGCTGGCTGTTAAATTATACTCTGTCTAAAAAACGCTTTACGGTTCACGGTTAAAATGCATTTAGTGAAAAACCCAATTCAAAGTTTATACTTCCTGAAAATAAAATCTGAAAAAGTAGGTACTATTCTATTTTTATCAGACTATGTTACAGTTTTAAATCCCTGCAGTAGGGGCCTTAGGCACGTGCCATTCTAGGACGAGTCTCTCAAGCGGCTACACAAGGCCTATATAAATTGGTAGAGGCTGAGTGCGCTGGCAGTCCGCGCGCTAACCGTACCATGTGCATAGACTTGCAATTTTAAAAAAATAACGTTGACAGTTCGTAACTTTTCGCGCGGGAAAATTGACGTGTAGTGACGTTCGATATTTAAAAATTTTAGACTGTGGTTCTGTGATTGTTTTTGCATTTGTTTTATTTTTTTGGTGCGTGTGATTTTGAGAAACTTGTAAGTACTTTATTGTATTTATTATAAGTGTTTAGGTTAAAATTGATTAAATAGACGTATAAGAAAATTAATTTTCGATTTCTTTAAATAAATAAATGCGTCATGAATGGGTTAAATTAAATATTATTGAATTGATTTGATACTAATAATTTATAATATAATGTGATTAATGATTTACTTAGATATACTTAATTTACAAGCATTAAACGATAACCTACATTTCTCACTTTTAAATAAATATAATAAATATAAAACTTTTTAATCTGTATCAACTTTTGGCAAAATAATTATTTATAAAAATCTTATTACATCGGGTTTCGTTGTTCAATAGCTCTATTAGGTGCCAAATAAATGCATAATAATATAAACTTGTGAATATTTATAAAGTTTATTAAGTACTGGTAATATAAATTGGATAGATACTTACAGGAAATTTATAGTCCACTATAATCTACTAACACTATACCAAATCAGCCAAAATAACACCTTGACTTTTTTTTATTTGTATTTACCATACTTTATCATCGATATAATTCTACCGACTTGTTTGTAAAAGTAGTTATATTAATATATTTATGGCGTTATTATGTGCAATTATATTTTTAATCTGAATGAAAATTTAGGTCATTTTTAACAATGACAACAACGAACTGTTCGAATTAAAAAAAAGAACTCAATTGGGTTTATGATTGGAATAATCTCGAAATACTAACGTTTTTTCTTTTGATATTTATACTATAATTAATTATAAAATAAAAACATTATCTAGTAAAAAATTTTATGTCATCGATTTTCAAAAATTAAGATAATTACAAATTGAAAAAAATAATGAATTAAGTATAAAAATCATTTTACAGTTCTTTGTTTAAAAAAGCATTACCGGTCTTTCGATTAATTTTTTTGGTCCTTTTGTACTCTCAAGGCAGAAAGAACTTAATACTTTGGTCCTTATAAACGGATGGCTGGCAGTTCGAGCCTGGAACATTAGATAACCTCGACCTACGTCCCCGACATTCCTGACATAGTCTTTGTATCTTCCACACAAATCAAATTGAGATGACAGATATTACAGA
The DNA here is from genome assembly GCA_961205895.1 of Mythimna pallens. Taxonomy (NCBI): domain Eukaryota; kingdom Metazoa; phylum Arthropoda; class Insecta; order Lepidoptera; family Noctuidae; genus Mythimna; species Mythimna pallens. The sequence goes on along the minus strand of OY540845.1, from coordinate 4,152,185 downwards.
ACTAAATGAGGATGTCTGTCAATCGACGTGAACGCGATGACAAATCAGCTCAGACCGTCGTTGCGTTGTTGCATTTTCTAAAAAGTAAATATTTATGGTGATATCGTAAACTAGGTTTTAGATTAATTGACAAGGCTATTTGAAATACTACTTCGTTTTTCTTGGGCTTTTTTTCATAAAACCCTTTTCTTATTGTTACACCGCAGTCATAAGAACTTTCATACGCGGTAGGTAATTAGGTAACATCGAAGTATGGGATGTAAAGCAGATAATTAATTGTAAGTCGTGTATTGAAATAGTTTAAAAATCAAAGATCTTTATATTTCTTATTTTTCCCGCTATTATCCTGCACGCGTTTAAAAATAAACTCTCAGCGATATTAGACTCTTTCAGTGATAGAATTTCAAGACCATCAGGTCTTGAAATTCTATCAATCTTGGAATATTATTCAAAGTTGCCTTATAGATCGTTGGTTACATAAAAATGTAAATAATTTTCCTATTATTGTAAATTTTTATTTACCAGTTGCTACATATTGATATTAAAAAGAAAGTGTAATTAACTATAATTAATTTACACTATAACCAAAAAAAAAAAAAAAAAACACTTAACGAATTAAAACTATTGCAAGCAATGCACAAAATAATTTTTTTTTTAGGTTGGTTAAAAAGATAGTCGACCAATAAACTGAGCAACATCGTACTCAATGTCATCATAGTTTTTTTTTTACAAATCGTTCATAATGAACTATTTACTCATTAGATGGCAGCAGGGGATTCGAACAGTTTTCTGAAGTCTTTTAAGTAAACGTTGATGATATAAAATCAGCTCATTAGTATAAATATATTATTGATCCACAAAAAATCGGTTCATTTTCCCGCCGCCGCTTTGGTGCCCCCGACGTGATCCTGTTTGGAGGTAAGCGGAAAGAGTGTCAAGTCCTGCAAACCTCCGTTGAAAAGGGAGGATCCTCCGACCAGACGAATGTTATGTCTGGTGGGCAACATTTTAATTCCGCCTAGCCCGTTCCATCATCGGACTACCAAGCGTACGGCAATGCGCGCCACCGGTACATGGTGGACATCCCACCTATACGTACAAAACGTTTTGGGAACACATTCATTGTGCGTACAGCTAAGGAGTGGAATTCCTTGCCGGAATCTGTGTTTCCTGATGGCTACAAAACGGGAATCTTTAAATCAAGAGTGAATAGGTTACTTCTAGGTAAGCGCGCTCCATCGTCGACCGCATCGTAGCTTTCCATCAGGTGACCTATTCAAGCGCGAACCTATCAAGAATAAAAAAAAACCTGCCCGATAGATGGTTTCGGGCTGTTCTATAATATGTTCAAATTGCGTGGAGAACTAGATTAGTTCTTATGTGATGCCATAGATGTCGCTACTGTGTCTTCTATCCTCAGACTCTCACTTTATAGAGATCCAGCGATCAATATGCATGCTGTTATGCTTTCACAGACAAGCTGCTAAACCGATTTTGATGAAAGGTACGGAATAAGCTTGAACCCCAAGGTAGGATATAGACTACTTATTATTTGCATATGCATTCTCTATAACCGAAATTCATGAATGTATGTGTAATGGTGTACAATCGACACTATTATTATAAAGAGGTAAATTATGTTTTTTTTTTTATTGTACTCCGATTGCTAAAATTTTTTTCACCGATAGAAAGCTGCTTTATTCCTGAGTGACATAGGCTATATTTTATGTACGCGGGCGAAGCCGCGGGCAAAAGCTAGTAAAGCATATAATAAATAAATAAATTCACGCGGACGAAGCCGCTGGTAGAAGTTAGTTTTAATATAAGTAGGCGTCTATTTTAAAAAAGCAATTGATCATTTCACTTTTAATTATAGTTTTTGTCTACAATCTATTCGTGAATTGTTTTAATAATAGATTTCTCGCCTAATATAGCTGTACCTACTTAATTGAGGAAAAGTGTTTATTTTAGTCCATGAAGACTAAAAATATATATTTTTAGTCTTCATGGACTAAATATTATTACTTTCCAACTTTAGATCAATCTTAAAATTTTCAACTGTTTTTGGGGTTGGCATATAGCGAATAAAACCAAATTAAAGTTATAAAAGTCGATCGAATTTTTAGGGTTTAGTAATTCAAAAAGAAAAAATACGGAACCCTTATAGGATCACTTTGTTGTCCATCTGTCTGTATGTTAAGGCCTTTTATCTCCGAAACGCGTAGAGGTATCAAGTTGAAATTGAAACCATATGCTCAGGTCTGCGGTTCCCTAAAGCTGTGAATAATTAAAACTTTTAAATTAACCAAAAAAAAAAGATACGAACGTTTATGTCGCAAAAAACGTAAATTCCGAGATTTCGACACTATTAAAGGAATTTGTAATTTGGCATAAAGCAAGGTCTTATAATATAGATATAGGAATAAATCTAAAAACAGAAAATTTGTTGTTACGTCACAAAAAAAAAACTATGTTGCGATTCGAAAAAATCTTCGAGAATTTAACTATTCACTAGGTAAGTTTGTACGGAACCCTCAGTGCGCGAGTCCGACTCACACTTGCCCAGTGTTTTAGTTTTAGCGAGACTAACGAACAGCAATTGATTTTTATATATAACAAGATCATCATCATCTTCCTGCCCTTGTCCCGTGTTGTTTGGGGTCGGCGCAACACGTTTTCTTCTTCCATTCTGCCCTGTCACTCGTCATGCTATCATTAACTTCCTTTTCTTTCATATCACTCTTCATACAATCCATCCATCTTTTCTTTGGTCTCCCTCTCCATCCATCAACATGTAAACTCATAACTCTTTTATTAACATGTGTTTCATCCCTCCACTTCACATGACCATACCAAGACAAACGATTCCCTTTCAACTTTTCAGTCACTGGAAGAAGTCACTTTTGTATATAAGAAGATATCATCCAATATATAAAATCCACTAGCCACTAAAACCAATATTTCGCAACTAGCCTCTAACCTAACCTAACCCCCCATTTAGGGTTAAAACGTTAAAACCACCAGTTTTAGTGGAAAATCCACTAAGTTGGCAACACTGGCCGTACGCCACTGGACTGTTCTGTCTTGATGGTGTGCGCAGTGACGTGGACAAACCAGTCTTGTCGCAGACAAGTCTGCGACGTCACATACAAGTCTGTCTAAGACAGTCTTGTCTCAAGTGTGCGCAGGCCCTAACAGTAAGAGCAGTGGTGGCTCAGTGGTAAAAGCACCGATTTACGAGTTATATGTAGCGGGTTCATACTCAACCAGGTGCATCACTCTGTGTAATTTATTTCATCTCCACTGCTCTCAATACGGCGAAGGATAACATCGTGAGGAAACTGCCATGTCCTAGATGGCGTTGTGTGAAATTTGTGAAATTTTATTGTATTATTAATAAACTAAAACAAGAATTATTTATTTAGGTGGTTTCGCAAAACATCTCTTTCTAACTCCTACTTAGTTGGCCGCTGACTTAAATGCAATTGTCCTCGCTCATCGCTAACCACAAAGACATCTCTAGCTACAGATTTCCTGTCCAGGATCAGATCAAAGTAATCCATTATTACCTATGTATATGTATTTAATTAATTAAATAACAGTTTCGTGCAATAGTTTCCTCATTGCAATCCGACGCATAAAAAACGCGGAACTACTAGTAAGTTAATTTACATTTTATTTATTTACAAACTTTTATTCTCAATGCATATGGTTTTTCCAATATTTCAGGCCAGTCATTCATTAAATGACTCGATTACCTAGAATATAAGTTAATCGGACGTGTTAGGAAATAGGTATTTAACCGGTCTACAACCAATATATGCAAATAAGCGGTAAGTAAGGGTCAACTCGCATTGAAATGGCTGGTTCGCATGCTGTTTATGATAATCTTTCTATATATATAAAAGCGAAATACCACTCACTGGTTAATCATCCCGTCCCTTGCTCGAGCCAGTCCGCGTCGCTGAGCCGTAATTTTAAAATTCCCTGTTAATAATAATAAATCTTTGTTCGATCCAGCCCGTCCCTTGCTAAAGCGACGCCCTAAGCCGAGGTCCGTACCCCACAGGGGGTGCCCTTAGCGTGTAGTCGCTTAGTTTGTAAGTTTAGTTAAGTAAGCCCTGGCTGGAGACTTTGATTCTCGAATCGAGGCCACCACAGGCAAGTCCGGTTAAGCAGCCGACAACCTCCTAGGTTGACCTGAGAGAGGCCAAAAAAAATCACTGGTTAATCACGAAATCTAAGAAACAATAATATCTACAAACTTAAAATTTGGTAGGTAGGTTCCTTATAAGGAGCAGACATCCGTTATGGACGGATTTTCCGAAATTCACCCCCTAAGGCAATGAAACAGGAATCCAAAGTTTGTATGGGGAAACCGACTTTCACGCGGGCGAAGCCGCTGGCAGAAGCTAGTATAATAATAATAGCTTTATTTGTACCTTACACAGATTTTACATTTCTATTCATTATTGGTTGTGTTAGTAGTACCTATTTTGCTTATTCTAATTTGTTAGTATCGTCTTCTGTTGTAAGCACCGCTCTGGTGGTGACAGTCACCTCCATTTCTTTCCATTTTGGCTCTATCCCTTGCCAGTCTGTTCCAAGTTATTCCAATCGTGGTAACTAAGTCATCACTCCATCGTTTGACCGGCCTGCCCTTTCGTCTGTTTACAATATTGTTGATACTGTTTATGATAGCGTAGCGATATAATGAAGACCCATATGCACTACTCAATATTTTAGGAGTTAAAAATAACTAGTCCACCATTTTGGGTGTTCCGCCATGTTGGATTTGGAATGACATCATATCCACGCAATGTCATCTAAACTAAACGTATTTGCAAAATTTCAGCTCAATCGGTTGAAGATATCTGCTTCAAAAATGAGTTGCAAGATTCCACCCGAACAAATATAGTTACATACATACTTACATTGTAAGTTTAGTTAAATAAAAGCTTTTAAAAATGATATTGATATTATAAAAATGAAAGCCCTAACTATGGCAAATACTTTTTTAAGTTGGAAAATGATCAAATAATCCCACTCTAGGGTAGAGCAAGAGGACGTGTCTGACTTTCACTGACCTACATGTTCCTTCATTTGCCCTTTGTTTTCTAAGGCTACTCACACACACGGTAATAACTCTTTCTCTTCTCAAACGTCCCGTAGACCTAGCAGACATCGGCCCTACTGAGCCCCTTCAGTTTTGCTAAAATCTCTTTGTGGCGCGCGTGGAATTCTACCCGCCGCGCCGTTGATGCTGGCTTGGTTCTTACCGGACGGTCAGATGATGAACTACCCATTGCTCGTCGTCATACAAACCCGCGTCTTCAGTGGCCGAGAAACGTGTTCTTTTTCGTGTAGTTCAAAGTTATATAAATAATTATACATTGACAGCGATTGACTCCATATTTTAGTTAGTTGTAATTAGTGTAGGATTTTTATAACTATTTATTTTATTGTAATTATAGTTAATAATTATAATATAGAACTTTTTAACTACACGCTAAATTAAAAATTGTGCATACCTGTGAGTCAAGTTACGTCTCAATGTGAGCTGACCCTAAAATCGTGAAATACCTGTGTTGACGCTATACGACGTCAAACTAATTCAAACATTGTGACGCCATTTACAGGGGCAGATTGTTTTATAAAAAAAAGAATGCACTTCTCTATGACGTTGGCTGCAATTATTGACTATCCTAAACATACAAATAAATATGTAGAAGCTTTTAGTTGTGCGCGCATCACGTAAAATGTACGTAATCGATGCAGATAACTTTATACATTAAAATTATGTGTAACTTGATATATTACTTAGGCTTATTATAATATCTGCACATAAATATTTTCTTTGATAAATGATATTTATTTTTGCAAATAGGTTTAAAAAAAAACACTTTTACACGTCAATTATTTTTTTCGTCATTTTAAAATAGATGAGACCGGTGTTTCCTAGCTGACTACCCTCAGAAGAAATATCGAAACAAACTCAGAGGTCAAAGTCTCTTTTAAAGTCTATACAGTGAATCTGTAATGGTCAAATCACATGAGAACCATGCAGATTAGTCTGAGATGGTCTTTTGAAGAAAGAACCATAGGTACAGATTTGAGTAGACCCGTCCATTCGCAAAGCTCAAATCAGGACTAAGGAGCTCAACGACTTGACGAACAATACCATTTCTTGCCGTAGAAGTATATGGTAGTTATTCAATGATCATCTACTTCAAGAGTTTTTTCTATAACATAAAAATTCAAAACTCTAAATCTATACGGAGAAGGATAACCATCATTTGGTTTTTTAATGCTACCTTTCGAAATCGCCTGCGGCGAATTCCGCCTCGTTCGCAATGACAAACTTTCTGCAATTGTATCAAAATGTACTATCTTAATGCCCCTAAAATGCATGCTGACATCAGTAGAGCGAATGTGCATCTTAATTAATTTATGACGCATACAATTGGTAAATAGCAGGGGAGCGCCCCGGATAGGCTGGTACTTGTCTCTACAGCGGATTTTAGCACTTAGCTACGCTGATGCGCAAATAAAATAATGTAGATACGTTGTGTGGGCATAAACATATTTGAAAAAAAAAACGGGCAAGTGCGAGCCGGACTCGCGCACTGAGGGTTCCGTATAAACTTACATAGGAAAACAGTTCGATTCCCGAATTGAGTAACGAAGATTTTTCCGAATCGCAAAAAAGTTTTTTTTTGTGACGTAACTACGTATATACACTTGGATCAAGCCTTAACAGTGGACATCTTTCGGCTGAAATGTTGATGATGATTCCTGTGTGCTATTGATGACAACATAAACGCGGTCGTGACTCCCGTTTGCTGAGACTTTGTCTGCCGACTCTCACAATACATCGCCTTGAAGCTCGTACGCTCGTACAATTGGCTCGGAAGTGAGTGGTAACGCAAGGTTTTCGACAATTACTAACTCATTTAGGTCAAAAATAGCCGTTTAAACTTGACCTCTCGCTCCAAACATACACTTAACGTGGTCAGACCACTTTAAATTAGTCGGTGGCGATGTAAAAAAGAACTATATTTTTTTGTATTGTGTAGAATTAACAAGATTATTGTTAATTGATTGTTAATCACGGTTATTTACATTTTGTTTTAAAAGAAAACACAATTTTTTGTGTGGTACTTGGAGGCCATCTTCGTGTAAACAAATTGTTAGTTAAAATAATATAAAATGTGCCGAATAATTACAGCTTCGAACGACTTGACTAAAGGTTGTAGACCTTTGTGACACATTATTAGTCAGATAATAATACAATTTATAATACGGTAAAGAATTAATTAAAATTTCTAAACCTAGGATTTTTTTAAGAGAAGTCTATTTTAAACTTAGTTTTACAAAGTCTATGTCCGTAGATGGCCTCTTATGAAAGTATTAATATTGCTAGTATCTCGTACTTATACGAGATATCTCGCATACGAAATATTTCGTATAAGGGTACTGTTAGTTAATAAAGACGCCAGTTACGAGTCGTATAGTCTGACGATGTATGGATGCGTACTGAATTTGATTGAATGTGGTCCGGTTTAATGCTGCTGAAACCGCTAAGACGAGCCAGTTTTACCCTGCTCCAACTTTCCGTGGTGGAACCGTGCCGATAACCTACCATTTTGATCTTCTTAGTGTCACGTTAACATCCACTCTTAGTTTTTATGGCCATCCATCGGGGCAAAGGTTCACCTGGCTGCCAAAAAATTAGGAATCCTAGCAAAAGTGAGACAGTACTACACGCCAGAACAGCTGCTCAAACTTTATTATGCGCAAGTTCGATCGTGTATGGAGTACTGCTCTCGCTTTGAGACGGGTCTGCCAGATATCAGCTTGATGAGTCAATTGAGAAGCGAGCCAAGAGGATCATTGGTAATAATGCAATGGCATTCAATGTGGTAATAAGCTTTTGAAATGAATTGTGGTTTAAAGTAAACTTAATTATTGACAAAACTAAGTATTTATACTAAACCTAATTGTCTACGTAAAATACAAAAACACACACTCGAGTCGATCGCTCGATGTGAAATTTCCTTAAACAGGAAACGCGCATTGGACCCCATGACCCCAAACGGCTCAAAACTGTAATTACCTACCAATAAGGCTACAGTAATAGCGCAGTTTAAGGGTCTCAGCAGCGGCAGCGCCAGCAAAGCAAGCTGTACTTGGAACATGGTATGATGCAAGGGTATCTACACATATAACGTTCCACACCAGAGGCCTACCCACCTTCCACAGTGGCAGTGATCTCTCGCGCCGGGCATTGGTACAGGCCATGGTCCGGAGTGAGGAGGAGTGGCAGGCGGTCGCCTCCTTCTGCGAAGCAGTAATGCTAGCAAAGGAGGCGGCCGATCGCGTGAGGCAACAGCAACGGTCCTCACGCCCCAACCGCCGCCGGGTTTCCGATCCCGATTTCCGGCCACCGTAGGCCCAGGCTTGCGGACGGCGAGCAATGGGTGGCTCGCCGTCCGACCGTCCGGTAACTGTCCGGACCGAGTCCAAGTCGTCGACGGCGCGTATTGTTCTACGCGCGCCTCAGGGTGATGTCAGCAAATCGTAGGGGCCCAGCAGGATCGAAGCCTACTGGGGCCACGGGTAGTGTGAAAACGAAGCCCGGAGCCCCGGGATGAAGGCAAAGAGGGAACAGGAGTGGGTTTTCAGTCAGTAAAAGTATGACACTATCTCTCGCTCCACCCAAGAGCGGGATTAGTCATTAGATGATTTTCCCACCTAAAAAAAAAGCCTTCCACGGCACCAATGTCATGCCATCTGATCTCTTCCCATCGTCACGTACCAAGCCACTAGGTAATAAGCATGGAAGGGATATTAGAAAGTTCAAGAACGTTACTTATCACCATGGCGAGATATTGTATGGGAAACTATTTCAATTGCCGCTTACTGCCTTTTGTTTCTATGGGAATATGTTACCGTACTATTGTTATTATTCACACACACATGGAGAGTTTCGTAATAGTTTAGCGTGTGTGTGTTGAAAATTGTGTAATGTTTTAGTAAATGTAATGAGCTGGTTAGCCTTATCATCGTTATTTACATGACAACTTTGCCCATGGCTGGGTATAGGGCTCCTTTTGTTAACGCACTTACGGTACTGGGATACCGACGGAATAAATGTGTCACCGTTGTGTGGACCGCCCGGAGGACACAGTGGAGTATGCGGTGCAGGTGTGCCCCGCTTAGGCGGCGGCAAACTCTCTCGCCGAGTCTTGGTTCATGCCAAGGTCCGGGGCGGGAGGGAATGGGATTATGTTGCCTTCTTCTGCGAAGCAGTAAGGCTAGCGAAGGAGATGGCCGCAGCTATACTTCATTACGCCCCAGCCGCCGCGACATACACACCGCGAGCGTCGAGAGTCGCATGGCGATCCCTGGCCTTCGTAGGCGTGAGCTTGCGGATGACGAGCAATGGGTAGCTTGCCGTCCGGCCGTCCGGTAAGGACCGTCGAGCTCGAGTCGTTGAAGGCACGTAGTGTTCCACGCGTGCCTCAAAGAGATGTTAGCAAAAGCGGTCCAGGACGGCCGATGCCTGGCTACGAGAAATTACTTTGGTCCTAAAACGCAAAGTGCAACTGAAGGACACAGGTGTGGTTTTAATCAGTAAAAGTCTGACACGCCCTCACACTCCACCTTAAAGCGGGAGAAGTCACTGAATGATCACCCACTTAAAAAAACCCACGGTACAGGAGTAATTCTTAGTATGGAGAAACGTCTTAAAAAAATATGAGCCTTGTGGATTCATTACTGGTCAGTACCATGTAGTGATGAATCCCCGCACACCTAACCGCGTCGAATTGTTCTAACCTGGAAGGACTCCAGCCCTCCTAGCTAAGTTACGATAATTTCGTTCGCGTCGAACGCCTCGAGTAGGCCACGCCTCCGATTCCTTTGTTCTAATGTCATCTCAACGCTCAGTCACGTGGTCAGAACAAAGGAATCGGAGGCGTGGCCTACTCGAGGCGTTCTACGCAAACGTAATGATCGTGACTTGGCTAGGGGGGCAGTATGAAGAATTCTAAAATTCTTTTCTTTCGATTCCGCGTGTGCGTTCACTTTAAGACGCAGTCTTCTTTTTCTTCATTTGTATTTTAGTGGCATTAAACTCTCGCCTAGAAAAACTTGCTCGCGTCATCATGTGTGACAGTATACTCGTAAGCTACATAATTATTTACGTCATATGTTTGCAACTATGTTTTTATGCTAGACAACAAAGAATAAATAAGTAAACAAAACTCAAATGGTCCATTAAAATATTATGTCAATTCTTTGTGTAATCCTACTCGGACAGAATTACAAAGATCTAATTAGTAAAACTGTCAGAGTTGGTCTAAGTCATTGACGCAGGCTACCAACCTTGCAACAGCTTTGTGTCAAAGCTATGGAAGGCAAAGGTTTGGTTTAGACAGATTTTTTTTATTATGTTGGCTGTCGGTTCCTTATTTCTGTTGCGTGCGAGTTCGACCCTTATAAGGTGATTATCTCAATTGCCATAAAAAAAAGGTGATTATCGTTAAACTTTTTTTTAAAATTTGGTTCGCGTTTTGATGCACAGTTGATCTTTATTATTAACTTTTTCAACATATTTGTTACATTTCTAAATATTTCATAAAAGTACTTACAAACAAAAACATTTTAAAAATATAAAGTTCTAGCGACCCGCCCCGGCTTCGCACGGGTGCGAAGAAAGAAACTTGCATGGGCAAGAAATGGGTCATTGGTGTGACAATACCAGTATTATCCATATATATATATATCAGCTGAAACTACTGGGACTAGAAACGTGAAGTTTTGCTCAAACTTTCCTTTTATGACGTAGGCGAGCACTAAGAGAGGATTTTCCTAAATTCACTCCATAAGGGGATGAAACGGGGGTCCAAAGATTGTATGGAGAAACCTATTTTCAAGCAGGCGAAGCCGCTGGCAGAAGCTGGTATATATGTATAGATATATACACATGCTATATAATAGATATAAGTTGTTTTGTTCCAGCCTTTCATTGAGTGGAGATATTTTGGTCAACTGTAGTTATGGCAGATTACAATCAGCTTCCTCGTACTTAACAAAAGCATTTTTGGTTAAGATTAAGATATTTATTGGGCATGCAGGAAACAAATAATAAATTGGTAATGTTTAAACCTTTGTTCTTAAACAAAGGTTTTCTGATGCAATATCCCTGTAAAGTATAATACAGGAAATCTTCTTCTTATAATATAATAAAAAAGTATAATTAATAGGCAAATAGTAACTAAGGTTAACCCTGGCATGGAAACAGTAAGTAATTAGGTATTTTTTTTTTTGATATAAAAGGAAATATTTTTTTTTATATATAAATAAGCATAGCATTTTAGTTTTTAGTTTTAGAAGACCATGGAAAAAATATTTTATTAAAATTGACTAAGTATATTATGATCAACCGCCCGGCAAAAATCAAAACATGATATAAATTAATTGGCTCGATAAAAAAAATCAAACGTGTATGTCTACGAGATTACGTCACGGTAATATTTGAAAGATACAAAAAAATTATAAAAAGGGCCTCGCCAAAACAAAAATCTTGATTAATTATTGTTTTTTTTTTTATAAAAATACAACCGATGTTACGGGGGCCGCGACATAGACTCGGGCGGAGTTCATACAAAATATTCAGTGACTACAACCGACCCTTAAATAGAAAATCAAAAATTGTAAGAGGAATACATCACATCTTGCAGAGTGTACAAAAATTAGAGTCGTATTGTATGGTTGTTGGTGTGATGTACATATGTGCGAAAGGTTCTTTTTTTTTAGGTGGGAAATCATCAAAATGCCTTCTCGAAGTCTGGGTGGCGCGGGAGGGCGTGTCAGACTTTTACTGACTAAAACCACACCTGTATCCTTCAATTACCCTTTGCGTTCTAGGACTACGGGTTTCCCTTTCAGAAATTCTCCGCGGTCCTAGCTAGCGGGCATCGGCCCTGTTGGGCCCCTACGGTTTGTTGACATCTCTTTGAGGAGCGCGAGGATCACTACGCGCTGTTGACGACTGGGCTCAGTCCGGTCAATTACAAAACTAAAACGGCCGGACGGCAAGATACCTTGTTACCGAACAGCTGGACGGCGAGCTACCCAGTGCTCGACGTCCGCAAGCCCGCGTATGTGCGAAAGGTTCTACAAACCAGTTCACAACTTTACATTCAAGCTAGACCTACATTAGACCAACGCACACGTTTAACACGCCAGATTTGTACGTAGAACGACGTCGCGTGGCGTGGATCAAGTGTAGCTCTACAAGTCTAGTTTCCATATAAAATGTATGGAGACCAACGCGGCCAGAAGGCGTGTGTGGCACACGTGTGCGCAGTGTAGTTCTAGCTTGAGTCTTCGTCATCATCATCATTTCAGCCGAAAGACGTCCACTGCTGGATTTATGTTACCCTAAGGGTCTGTTTATAACTTTAGCGTAGCCTTGGTAGCAACCTCGGTCGTTCTTGGTAATCATTTCACTTTGGGTTGAAGTATTTTTAAAAGGAATCTAGAGGCCTTTAGTGTTGAACGGAAAAGTCAATTTATTTGTTCAAATAATATATCATTGCGCTTGTATTATTCAAAGCGGTAGGTAGGGGTTTTAAAAATTGCCTTGTCGATCTCATGGTCACCAGCGCGACTGTTGAGGTTGGCCTTTTATTTTTGGAGTTGGAAGTCATTAGTCAGGTGAGTTAGGACCGGCGCAACACGTATTTTTCTTCCATTCTGTCCTATCACCCGTCATGCTGTCAATAAATCACTTTCCTTTCATATCACTCTTCACACAATCCATCCATCTCTTCTTTGGCGTCCCTCTCCGTCTCGTTCCCTCCACATGTACTCATAATTGTGTTAGTGATATGCGTTTTGCCGTCCTCTTTACATGCCAACACTAAGACAAACGATTCCCCTTCAACTTTTCAGTCACTGGCGCCACTTTCAAGTTTCCTCTAATATACTCGTTCCTCATTTTATCTATTCTCGTCACACCACACATCCATCTCAACATTTTCATCTCTGTGCCATCTTACAAATTGTATCTGTATGCACGAATAAAGTTATTTGATTTAATGGACATAATTGAAAATATCTAGATAGCAGTAAAAAACAGAAATGGCTTTGCATCTCGCAGTATGTAAGTAAATTTTTCTTTCTTTTCTAGAACCTAAGTAATCGATTTTCAGCGTTAATTTATTTTCGTAATTAAAGTTCCATATCAACTGGGTTTTCTAATTGAAGCGATCTCATTGTTCTTAATGCGGAACAGTTCGATTAGGAAAATTCTGATTTTAAATTATTTAGATACGCAGTTTTTATTTATTATAGAAATATTTTAAACCGTTACTTAATTCTATTTATTTTATTCTAGAAAACAATATTTTTTATTCATGACTTTTATCTAAGAAATTAAAGTATATCAAATACTAGCTTCTGCCAGTGGTTTCACCCGCGTAAAAGTAGGTCTCTAAACAAACTTTCAACCCTTGTTTTACCCCCTTTGAGGCGGAGTTTTGTAAAATCCGTTCTTAGCGGATGTCTACATCCTATAGTTTCTGAGATTTCATGATAAATCAGTGAGTGGTATTTCGCTTGCTTTTATATATATTGATAATAAAATAAAATTAATAAAAAATACCCCCTAAAAGTAAATAAGAACATGTAGCTATTGACTAGCATTCTCCATATAAACTTTGGACCATCGGACCATTGGATCCCTCCCAGTTCCCTTAGAGGGCTTTTCGGAAAATCTTCTCATAGTGCTCGCCTACGTCATAAAATGAAGCCTTGTGCAAAATACGCTCCTAGTCCCTGCCCCCCTAGCCAAGTTAGAACCGTTTCGTTTCGATTCTCTTTTCGTCGATCGCCTCGTGTAGGCCACGCCTCCGATTCCTTTATTCTTACGTCATCTCAACTCTCAGTCACGTGGCCAGAACAAAGGAATAGGAGGCGTAGCCAACTCGAGGCGATTAACGAAAAGAGAACCGAAACGAAACGGTTGTAACTTGGCTAGGGGGGGTCCCTAGCCAAGTTACAACCGTAGTAGTTTCAGCTGTGCATTAATATTTCAATCAATCAGTATCTCCTTTTATATGTAAAGATTACATTAGTGGTATGGGTATCGACAGGTATGATTTAAAAAGTCAACTAATAGGAAAAAATATATTAATGAAAACAAAAAAATTCAAACAGGCAGGCATACATATTAAATTATTTCTTTTAATATTATTACGAACTATAGACTAATCAATCAATCAACCAATAAATATTTATCTAAGTTTTTTGTAACAATTCGCACGGAAATGCCATAACCAATAAAGGAAGTCGGTCAGTGATCATGTGTCAACATGCCATAGTGTTGATACTCTACAAATAAGTTCAGACAACATGTCTGCAGTGCTTGCAATAACTAACACGTGCGTAATAGTATGTATATACATGCATACTATTACGCACGTGTTAGACTAGAAGACTGCATTGTTTGAATTTTTAGGAAGAATGGTATAAGCGACAGTTAGAGTTTTATGCAGGAATAAAATCATGTGCGTATTAAGTATACTAGAAGATTGTTTGAATTGTAAATGGTAAAAAAAATAAAATCAGACAAACAGTCCATAAAAGAAATGTCGTCCATTTTTAGGAAGAATGGCGTAAGCGACAGTTAGCGTTTTTTGCTGAATAAAGATTGATAGATCGATATACTTTTTATTGTACAAATTAATAGGAATATCACAAAAAGCGCAATAAAATTAAAAAAAAAAAAAACGAACAAGTTCAGATAAATAGAATAGTTGCTATTAACTTATGGTTTATAAAAACTTTTTAATTATGGAAGAGAAAACCCAATCCTGCAATAAATGCAACGCAAATTATCGCTTTCCCGATTTCCGCTGGAGCTAGAGGGTTTTTTGAAAAGAAAACTCGTAGTCCTAGAACGCAAAGGGCAACAGAAGGAGAAAGACGTGGTTTTAGTCAGTAAGTCTGACACGCCCTCCTGCTGCACCCCAGAGCGCGAGAAGTCATTGGATGCTTTACCACCTTAAAAAAAACCAGAGTAACATGGGACTAGGGCAGAAGACTGATGATGTTGATGAATAGATCAGTAGTAGGATCTAGACGCTTAATAAAAACTAATGGATGTTGGTTGGAAGTTGTTGACTCTTCTACGGTCCGGACTAAGCGTTTCGCCTCGTCGTTTATACCGCGTACATCGAAGAACTGGAATAATTTGCGGTCTTCCCGGCCGATTATAATTTGGGTGTCTTCAAGGCTAGAGTAATAGGCTCTTAATAAACTAGTGCGCCTCAAGATCAACGATTGCATCACTGCTTACCATCAGGTGGGATCGCAGTCAAGATACATAAACCTTGAACCAAGATAAAACTATGTCGATGTTTCTACTTGAATAAAGAATACAAAAAATTCAAGCATCATTAAGCATCTTAGAGACGGGTCAGTGTTATTCAAGGCTGGTTTCTAGTTTGAAATGGGTTAAAATAAACTAACTTTAAAAAAAAACCGGTCAAGTGCGAATCGGACTCGCGTATTGTTGGCTCCGTAGATACAAAATCTATATTGTTCGTATCCACATCTTAGCTTTTCATTACTCACGCAACGATCACCAATGATTAGTTAATGTAAGAACTAATTAAATTCTTCTGCCGTAATCATCTTAATAGTCGACAATTCTGCGAAGCAGTTTCCAGTAAATAAATGTACTTAACCTCTATAATATAAATTCTCTAATAATCTAAAATTACTTAATGCAGTAAATACTGTAGTTTCCATAAATTAAGTGTAGTTACTTTACTTATCTTGCTTACCTTTTTGGTTATTCGATTCTCAGACGGACAGAGGGAAAACAAAGTGACCTTATAAACAAACAATACAGCATTTACACAACATTAAACAACACACAACAGAAATACCAGTTGTTAGTAACAGAAAAAACTTAACAACTATGTTAGTAGACAGTATTTACAGGAGGAGGCTGGCTTAAGGACCCGATAATAGGACAATCCAGCTTATTGGCAATGACACTCAGGTGGCCGTTGGTACTGGCTCGCACCCTGCGCAACAAAGATGCTGCTCGCCTGCGCCTGACCGCAGCGAAGCCGTCAAATACAATGTAATTTTTTTTTATGATAAATAATGTTTTGTTTATGTTTGTTTATATTATATTAGTCTTCAAATTATCTGCAAAGTGCAGCGCCACTGCAGCGCAGCAGTCGCGCGTTTATATCAATTAAAAGAAACACTGGTTTAATCCATTAAAAAAAAAAACATTAAATGTTTTTTTTTAATTGATATAAACCAGTGCTTGACTGCGATCCCACCTGATGGTAAGCAGTAATGCAACAACAAAGCAGCGCGGCGACAACGCTACTGCCATGCTGCCGTCACGCGCCACTTCGCGGCTAATTTGATGGCGCACTAAGGGTTTCGTTTTTTTCCAAATTAGATGCGGAACCCTAAAAACTACGTAAACAAAAATACTTAAAAAGAGTAAACAATTTACTTAAGTACCTACTAAATAATACAATGAGTAAGTAATAATAATTGATATTCATATCAATCTGCATTCGCCTAATCCATTTGATTTGGGCTGTAAGCTACACACCGATGAGACGCCAATCGATTTGCAACTCTGAGATAGCAGGGTCAAGGTTCCATAAATAATTACTGCCATCAATTATTCCATTGTTATGAAAATACTTAATTATTCTTAACGCTTGTTATGACTGCATTTAGTTAATGTATTTTCAGAAACTGAGGTAAAACTTTCAAGTTAAATAATCGCTATTAAAAGATAATATATAAGGGTATATGCATTTAAGGGCAATGGAAAGGGCTATGCTCGGAGTTTCCTTGCGTGATCGAATCAGAAATGAGGATATCCGCAGGAGACCCAAGGATACCGACATAACACGAAGAATCGCCAAAATTAAGTGGCAATGGGCAGGGGACATTGTTCGCCGAACGGATGCCCGTTGGGGCTAAAAGGTTCTGGAACGGCGACCACGTACCAGAAGACGTAGTCTTGGAAGGGCTCCTACAAGGTGGACCGATGAGCTGGTAAGGGTTGCGGGAATCCGATGGATGCGAGACGCACAGGACCGTTCATTGTGGCGACCCTTGGGGGAGGCCTATATCTAACAGTGGACGTCTTTCGGCTTAAATGATGATGATGCAGCAAAGTAAATCAACCTAAAGTTGGAATGCGTCAAATTACGGTTCGGCTGGGTTTGAACTCTCGACCTACAATTCGTAAGTCGGGACCGTTACTACTCGGCCACCACTGCTCTATGTTATTAATATCCATCGATAAAAAGGCGTGACTTGCATACTTACTCAATAAACTATTATTATTTTTATTAGATGGGTCTGCCAAATACCAGCTTGATGCTCTGGAGTCGATTGAGAGGCGAGTCAAGAGGATCATCGGTGATGATGCACTTGTCGAATCAAAACTCCAAAGCCTTGAGCATCGGCGCCGAGTTGCTGGCCTATCGGTTTTCTATCGATTACACTTCGGGGAGTGTGCGTTGGAATTGCACAATTTAATTTCACCAAGTCCGTTCCATCATCGGTACAAGGTGGACATCCCACCCATACGTACAATGCGTTTTGGGAACACATTCATAATGCGTACAGCTAATAAACAGTTGAATTCCCTGCCGGCGTCTGTGTTCCCTGATAGCTACAACCTAGGGGTCTTTAAGTCAAGAGTGAATAGGTTACTTCTAGGCAAGCGTGCTCCATCGTCAGCCACATCATCGCTTACGATCAGGTGAGATAGTGGTCAAACGCGAGACTATCAATAAAAAAAAAATTAGAAGTCTTGGACAGAGGTAGCTGAGGCAGATCTTAAATTTATTTTTTTTGCTACTACTTATATATCTCATTCATAATTCCCTTGTCTTATATTACACGCAGAACAACACGATTCTTTTTTTATTTTTCTTCCACCCTTTTCATTTTATTTTATTTCTAACAATCCATTTCCTTTGGTCTCCATCCTATTGTTTCTGACTACGACTGAATCATGGAAAATGATGGCTGCCTCACCTTGCACACTTCCTCTGAATCTCAACAATCAGACTCAAGGCATCTCGTCTCTTTTTATTTTAATGTAATAACATTATATTAAGTACAAGTGATGCTTCGAAGGTTGCTGTGTGCATTAGATTGTGGCAGTCGTTAACTTTAATGTTTATAATGCATTTATAAGGACTATTGTTAGTTGTGATCGTCTTTATTGTCTTCGATTAAGATTAGTCAAGGTCTGATATTACGGTGAAGGGAAGCAA
Source organism: Mythimna pallens (assembly GCA_961205895.1). NCBI lineage: Eukaryota > Metazoa > Arthropoda > Insecta > Lepidoptera > Noctuidae > Mythimna > Mythimna pallens. Next base: position 4,133,838 of record OY540845.1, on the reverse strand, counting down.
GAATTAAACTACAAAGATTCAAAGCATTTATTTCAAACTAATTCTGTCAGCGGCTTCGCCCGCGTGATAGCAGGTTTCTCCATACAAACTTTGGACCCCATATCACCCCAAGGGGGGTGAATTTTGGATAAATCCTCTCTTAAAGGAAACCTTGTGAAAAATTCCACGCTCCTAGACTCTGTAGTTTCAGCTGTGCATATTTCAGTCTGTCAGTTTCTCCTTTTATAAATATAGATTAACCATTTTTGAATTGTTAAGAAGTCAGTCAGAAAAATGATGCTAAGTGCACATTCCAAAGAGTAGATCTATATAGAGAAGAATGTGCAAGAAACTCCATAGACAATCTTATCAATCATGTGTATTACAAATATCTTGGTTACATGTTTCTTTTCGCTACTATTATGTGAGAACAATGTAAATAAAGTAAAAAAAAATGAATTCTCAACATAGAAATTAAAATAAGGAACTGGTAAGGTTTTAGAAATATTGACATTCTAGCACCTAGACCGCATAGATACCTACTCTCGAGTACGCATCACAAAACTGGTGTTGGCGAGGACATCTCTGACTGGCGTTGGTATTAGTTGAAGTTGTCTAGTACTCATAACACAAGCTCTGCTTAGCTTGGGACTAGACGACGTTGTGTGATAGTTGTGGAATATTATTATTGTTATTATCTAGCGAGATACACGGGCCAAAGATGGATGGAGTGCTTCTCTCATCTTTGGGATGGATCCGCCAAATACCAGTTTAATGCGATCTTTCACAAAGAGTACTTATAATTTGTGAGTTAGTCCTAAGATTGCGTTTGTATCCGCCAAATAAAAGGTTTTTATGTTTGTCTTTCTTTCATTAAAAGACATGCCAAGACGATTATCGACAATTATTTGTTCATTGAGTCAAAGCTCCAAAGTCTCGAGCATAAACGTGGAGTTGTTAGCCTGTCTGTTTTCTATCGTTTGCATTTCGAGGAGGAGTGCATTAGAACTGCACATTTTAATTCCGCCCAGCTCGTTCCATCATCGGACCACTAGACTCAAAACGCCGACGTTATGCCTCCGGTATGTGGTGGACATTCTAGCAAATAGATTAGATTTATCAAAATAACCTATTTTTTTATCCTAAAATAATTCATGACTCTTAGGACAAAAAAAAAATAGCTGAAACCGATTCAGATGTTGATTCTGAATATACTAATTTTAGGATGTTGCGTCCATTATATTACATGTTTATTTATTTATTTTATTATTTATGTACACACAAATATACAAAAGAAGATAGGTATATCATTATAAACAATTTGTACGATAGTACTGCTTATTTCAAAAAGAAATTTCTTCCAGCAGACCTGCGAAAGAAGAGATTAGAAGAGATGTAGACTATAATAATGTGTTGTGTGTGTTCATGTTGTTTTTTTAACTTTACCATCCACAGCAACTACCACTAGACGTACGGCGTTGCGCCGCCGGTACATGGTAGACATCCCACCCATGCGCACAAAACGTTTCGAGAACACATTTATTATGCGTACAGCCAAGGAGTGGAATTCCTTGCTGGAGTCTGTGTTTCCTGATAGCTACAACTTAGGGGTCTTTAAGTCAATAGTGAATAGGTCGATCAATAGTGAATAGGTCGACGATGGAGCACGCTTGCCTAGAAGTAGCCTTCTAGGCAAGCGTGCTCCATCGTCGACCGCATCATCGCTTACCATCAGGTGAGATGGTGGTCAAACGCGAGCCTATCATTAATAAAAAAATAAACAAAACTGGATATTATGATTAAGATTGCGACTTACGATTTTACTAGAAAAAGACAGGTTGTTTAAAGTTTATCTCCGAGACAGGTCTAGACCGTGAACCAATAATTTGATTAACTAGCGTTTCAGTTTGGTTTGCTTGTGTTATTTTAACTACGTTTGTGGAGTGCCGTGTGATGCAAGTTAAGAGTTAGATAGTTAGGCCTTGATTAGCTTGGTTGATTTATAGAAATCGATCAACATTGAACATAATAATGATGCTTGATTCAATCAGTCAATCAACGTCAGTAAGTCAGTCATTGTATCTTTTATATTAAAACAAAAAAAAAAGAAACTTTACCTCTTTGTGTGTAGTTGACTTTTTTTGTTTGTTTGTAATCTCTGAAAGTAGTGATCCGATTGCGACAATTTTTTCACCGATAGAAATCTGCTTTATTTTATGTATGCAGGCGAAGCCGTGGGCAAAAGCTAGTTCTTTATATTGTCAAAAGTTTAAATCATACTAATATTATGAAGGCTAAATTTTGTAAGTGTGAGTGTGCACGTTTGTCACTTCTTTACGCTCGAACGGCTGAACGGATTTCGATGAATCTTGATGCACGGGTAGACCATGTCCTGGAATAGAACATAACATATTTTTAATTCTTTGAGTAATAATAATAATAATAATATTCCACAACTATCGCACAACGCCGTCTAGTCCCAAGCTAAGCAGAGCTTGTGTTATGAGTACTATACAACTAAATACACACATATGATAGATAAATTACACCCAGACACAGAACAAATGATTATAATCAACATACAAACATTTGTCCTGGATGAGAATCGAACCCACGACCTCCGGCATAGCAGTCAAGGCCATTGACCACTAAACCAACAAGCCTGCCAAAAAATTAAGGTATGTTCCCTTTGGATAATTATCTGCTTTCACGCGGCCGAAGCCTAGAAGTAATTTATAGAAATAGACTATTTAGGCTTCTTGGCTATAAATACGATATTAGTACCAACAATCGTATACACTGAAACATAATATATATATATATATATATTTACAATCTAGGTTAGTGTTACAATTTCTTATAGGTTAGCACCACATGCCCCATAAAAGTAGAAAATACCTGCTAGAGTATCTACTTAATATAACATTAACAAAACTAAAACAATTAGGAACTAAAATTAAAATTACAAATGAAATTTTAAAATTAATTTTAATATTTCATTAAAACTAATTTTAATATTTCATTTGTAATTTAAGTTGTAAATATTAAAATGAATAAATAAAATAATTGGTTCAAAAATGAAAAGTGGACTGTATTGATGCGGGATTGAAATAAATGCACGGGAAATTATGACGTTGGCTAATGAAAATTGGACAAGAAACCTGCTACACTGGTCACCATCAGTCAGCCGAAGGATCGATCGTCATCGGCAAAAAAAGAATCTTGCAAATGAGACACAAGACGCTGAAATTTTGACGTTGGCAAAGGAAAATTGGACAAGAAACATGCTTCACTGGTTACCATCGGACAGCCGAAGGATCGATCGTCATCGGCAAAAAAAGAATCTTTGTCTTTAAGACAAACATATTTTATTAACAATATTAAAGAAAATTGCAGCCACAGCCCACAGCATAGTTGCAAAATCTAATTACATAGAATTTATGAGATCTGGACATTTTGCAATCACCATTTATGTAGCTTTTATAATCGTTGTCCGGATCAACGACAGTGCTTTATTTTGCAAGCTTACTGGGCTATAATTGTTTTTAAGTGCTTTAGTAAATAACTACCTGGATCAGCTATCTATCTTTGAAAACTCCGTCAAAATCGATCCAGCTATTACAGAGATTAGCTAGAACAAACAGACAGGCAGAACAAAATGATAAAAATTGCATTTTTTATTAGGTATCGAATATATAGGGTGACTGGTAATAATTAGTGACCGATACTTAAACACGTGATTGTCATAATGATTACAAACAACTTTCCCAAAGAATCTTTTTTATATAAGTACTCATTAGTTTTATGACAATAACAAAACAGCTGTTTGAAATTCACGTGCGCGCTTGCGACCACTCAACTGTTAGCCGCATAAGGCCGTTGTATCAAGTACTTTTTGTACATCGGTGTACGTAATCAGTGTAGGTACTGATTCGGTTAAATAATATCCAAAGACAGTCTAAAAAAAAAGTTTCTTTAAGTAAGTTGTTTGTGATCATGAGCACAATCACGTGTTTAAGTATCGGTCACTAATTACCAGCCACCCTACTTACTTTCATATGGAAAATATTTTTATATTACAAAACACTTCAATTTTATTTATATGCATAGATCATGAATAGATGCTAAATTAACGTATATGTTGACGTAATCTTTTACATAAGTTTTTATAAACTATATCTTAACCACAAGCTTGAGGATATCCCACTAATGACTTAAAGAACTAGGAAACCAGAAAACATCTCGGGTTTGAATACAAAAACATGAACAAAGTGTTAGGTAACATAATAATATTCCACATAATAATATAATGATATTCCACAACTATCACACAACGCCGTCTAGTCCCAAGCTAAGCAGAGCTTGTGTTATGAGTACTAGACAACTGATAAACATACTTATATATTTCTAAATACATACATATTATAGATAAATTACACTCAGACACAGAACAAATGATCGTGCTCATCACACAAACATTTGTCCTGGGTGGGAATCGAACCCACGACCTCCGGCATAGCAGTGAGGGCCACTAATCACTAGACCAACAGGCCAGTCAATAATGAAGTAAGATAAGGAATAATAACCGGTACAAAACTTAATTAAATTCATAGATGAACTAATTAACATGATAGACATATGACTGACTAATATTTATCATGTAAGCAGACATGTTAACGAAGAAATAAGAATGGGATAGTATCTGAAGTGTGTCATGGTGTGTACCTGCTTAGGCGTTGTTAATTTTATTGATTTATTAATGCTAATTGGTCGTAATAATAATGATAATAATTTATCAATAATTTTATCAATGTTTTAATAATTTATATAATCTAATGTATTAATTTAATTTATTTTGTTATGACAATTTTATTTAATTCTATAATATTACTATGGGTTAATTAATGCCTGAAATAAACGATAAATAATAATATTAATAATAATACCTAATGAACTTTGTCCTTTAGTTTAGTTCACGATTCATAAATCTATATTTTATTTTTACTATTCATAGGCGATGGTAAACGAAGATGTGGTTAAAATGGAGCACGCCTGCCTAGAAGTAGGTAACCTAATCACACTTGACTTAAATTTTAGCTTAGACTAAGATTATAGCTATCAGGAAACACAGACTCTGGCAGGGAATTCCACACACCTTTTTTTTCTGTGGGAAAATCATCCAATGACATCCCCCGCTCTTGGGCGAGGCGAGAGGGTGTGTCAGACTTTTACTGACTAAAAACCCACTCTTGTTTCTTCGTTGCCTTTCATACCAGGGCCGAGTCTTCCTTTCAGAAGCAGGCCCTTGGCCACAGTAAGCTTCGACCCTGCTGGGCCCCTATGGTTTGCTGACATCTCCTTGAGGCGCGCGTAGAACAGTATGCGCCGTCGACGACTTAGGCTCGGTCCGGACGGTTACCGGACGATCGGACGGCGAGCTACTCATTGCTCGCCGTCCTCAAGCCCGCGTCTACGCTGGATTTATTGCTACTTATTGCCTACAGGAGTCAGGAATCGCTCAGCGACTCCCGTCACCCGGGGCGTCTTCTGTTATAGCATGAGGATGTCCGCTTCCTCACAATTGCGGTCACCTTCTTCACTCGCAGAAGGAGATGTCCGCTTCTTATTCCCTCTCGCTTCAGACCATGTCCTGAACCAGGACTGGACATGAGAGGTCGCCACCGTATGACATAGTTGGGCGTTCGTTTACGCGATCAAGTGCACTAAAAAATTTACACTACGCCTTCAGTCGTGCTTTTCACCTCTAGTGGGCTTCCGCGACCCTCACCAGTCATACATATTTATTAGCAATTAACATGCATACTTTACGTACTTATACATCTCACTCTCACCTACATAATATTAATAGGTCATTAAAGTAATAGAAACAAAATTTTCCTCCATCCCACACATATATACAACATTAAATAAATTAGCATTTTAATATACTGCTATTTTTTATATTTCTATGATACTGACATTTCCGTATAGAAGCAAAGCACAGGGCCGTATTTAGAATTACGCGATCGCTCGAAGGAGTAAGCCCAAAGTCCACGGACGCTTAGCTTCAGAGACGCGTATTTGTCGTAAAAGTCAACTGGAGGAACACAAAAAAAACCGTTTTCATCAGTAACAGAAGACTGATGAAAACGGTTTTTTTTGTAGTTGTGGGAAGTCATCTTATGCCTTCTCTCGCTCTAAGGTGGAGAGGCTGTGTAAGACGGTGGTCAAAACCGGTGAGTGTTAGTAACTTTACAGTAATATTAAAGATTCTGCTCCATCTCAAGTGGAAGAACTAATTTAGCAATCCCGCATGCGTGATGAAATCCACACGATATTAAAAACGCCCTTAAAGAATAGGTTACGTAAATAGCCTGAAGAATCATTAAACTTTTCTTGGAGGCGAAGTCGCATGCGGTAGCTAGTGGAGTATAGAATGAGTAGCTCTCCATACAGACTTTGTATCTACCTTTCATCTCCTAAAGCTGCTAAAACTTTGACACATTATAATTTTCTCAAAAATTTTAAAAGTCAAAAAAGTATAACAATAGAAGCCGTGCAAATTTAATCTAAAGAAGATTTTGAATGACGACAATTTTTTAAAAAAAATTTAAGGGTTAAAAAAAAACACGTATACACGTGACGTCACAACATGGCAATCGATCCTATTCTTATTTGGAACGCATTGTATTGTGTGGTTTGTTGTTTTTGTATTACTTTTAACAAAACGTATTTATCGAAAAAAACTCATGCATGAGGTTGCGGGCTTGTACCACCAGCCAAGTTTGTACCAATGTTAAATTTTTCAATTCATAAGTACTTTTCTAATTTTATCTAGAATATTACTGACGCATCGTGCCTGTGAAAGCACGTAAAGCTGTTGGTCCCGGTTGTCATTCGTAGATCTTGACAGTCGTTAACAGGTAGACAGACGCCAGAAAGTCTGACCATCAGTCTATCCAAGGAGAATCGTGTTGCCCTGGAAGTGGGTTGTGGAGGTTTGACTTGCAGTCGCATCATGTTAATACCACCGCTTGGGCAGTGCACCGCCGTGTCCTTGTGGAGGAGATCGGCGGCAACGATCTCTCGCGCCGGCCCTTGGTACAGGCTATGCTCCGAAGCGAGGAGGAGTGGCTGGCGGTCGCCTCCTTGTGTGAAGCAGTAATGTTACCAAAGGAGAAGGCCGCACGTGCACACGCGAGGAAGTGGTTATCACGCCGGGATCTCGATCCCGATTTCCGGCCACCGTAGGCACGGGCTTGCGGACAGCGAGCAATGGGTACCTCACCGTCCAACCGTCGGGTAATCATCCGGACTGAGCCAAGTCGTCGACGGCTCGTACTGTTCCACGCGCGCCTCAAGGAGATGTCAGCAAACCGTAGGGGCCTACTGGGGCCAAGGGTCTGCTTCTGAAAGGAAGACTCGGCCCTGGTATGAAAGGCAACCAAGGAATAGGAGCGTGTTTAGTCACTAAAAGTCTGATACACCCTCACGCTCCGCCCAAAAGCGAGAGATGTCATTAGATGATTTCCCATAAAAAAAGCCCCAAGCTAGTTGAGAAAAGGGTAGGGGGGTGATTTATTGAAAAAACGCATTTAAAATTCTAGTTCTGCTTCTGAGAATATGAGAACTGCATTTTTGAAATGTCAACCGCTTTAACCAAGAACCACCAACCAGTATCTGTGAAGTTATTTTAATGCAAAAATAACTGGCAAATGGAGCAGTGGTGCCCGAGTGGGCTCAAACTCGGCCAGGCGCATTACTTTTTTATGCTTTATTCAAGAAAATTTACATAAATATTTTCACATATCTTCTGCCAACCTGCAGTACAGTTTGTTAGCAGTGTAATTTATTGCATCACCACTGTTGTCAAGGTGAAGGAAAACATCGTGAGGAAACCGAAGACATGTGACATCCACCAACCCGCACTGGGCCCGCGTGGTGGATTACGGCCCATTGCCTCTAATAGGGAGGAGGCCTGAGTCCCAGCAGTGGGAACATTATAAGGTCGACTATGCTGTGCTACACATGCTGTGTAAAGCATTTATGTATTTTATGTGTTTATTAGATCACAGTTAGTTTATGTACAAACTAATTAATAAAATATAGATGTTTATCACAAGTCACAAGTCATTATTTATAATCTAAAGTACATTAACATCTAATATATAAAATTCTTGTGTCACAATGTTTATCGAACTGTTCCAAAATGGCTTGACCGATTTTTATGAAATTTTGTATGTATATTTTTGTGTAGATCTGATAATTTCTCGTAGGCCATTTTTTTATCCTCCTACATCCACTCCCTATTTCCGAGTATAACTTGTAAATGTTGCACCCCTAGCCAAGTTGATAATCTGCAATCATTAACGCTAGTCTAAAACTAATCAAATGTATGAAAATGACATCATCTCAACGTTAAGTCACGTGGTCAGAACAAATGGATAGAAAATTCGTAGCTAAGTTCACATCGTTCAAAATCATAGAATGAATTGTTATCGTTTCTACAATGTTCAACGCTTTCTTTTCTTATTGTAGAACGACATTGTAGAACGAGCGGCCGACTCAGGCGCGTCAACATGGCTACCAACTTATCGTTTTCTACAATTGCTGACACCGAAGCGTTACCGATTGGAGAACGGAATTCGACACGAAACGGTTGTAACTTGGCTAGGCGGGCTGATGTTTTATCTAACAGACTAATATTATAAAGTTTGTGTATATTTGTTACGACTGTACGCTCGAACGGCAAAATGTATTTCGATTAAAGTTGGTATGTCGTGCGTAGATCATGTTCTAGAATGGCATATTAAGATCTTTTTATTGGAAATTTTCAGCATTTTTCAGCTTTCATGCATTTGACAGGCCTTTAATTTTAATCAGTGGGCAATTTAGACTCTGTATTATTTTAAAAAAAGACATGTTTTTGATAAACAAGGTGAATAATTGATTGCTTTTTTTTCCTTTTTCAGTAATTTTAACGTATGTGTGCCAATTTGAGTATTTTCTGTGGCCTACCCAAATGTCCTTTTCTTGGTATTGTTCGTCAAGTCGTTGAGCTCCTTAGTAGTCCTGAGTTGAGCGTTGCGAATATTGACAAATGTTTGCACTGACTGGACAGGTCCGCTCAAATCTGTATGGTTCTTTCTTCACAAGACCATGTCAGTCAAATCTCCATGGTTCTCATGTGATTTTTGATTTCTCATGTGTTCAAAAACCTATTTACAGAATAAATATCATTTATTAATATACGTTTTTGCTACGTCTGCTGGGTCCTTTAGTTATTATTATTAATTCATATGATTCAGGCAGATATAAAATAAAAAACACTTAAACAGTAATTATAAATGTATTTACATCATACATCAATAAACTAGTGTTTTAATTATATAATTCATTTAGCAAGACAAAGGATTGCATGATCGGATGTATGAAATTTGAGCCACGCCCTTGCATGGTTTTAATCGAAGGTACAACCATTAAAATAGTATCCTACCCTTGGTACCTTTTGGTTGGCGGTGCAGGGTAAAGCTAGAACTACATTAGACCGACGCACACGTGTAACACGCCTGCCCCCCTAGCCAAGTTACAACCGTTTCGTTTCGATTCTCTTTTCTTCAATCACCTCGGGGAGGCCACGCCTCCGATTTCTTTATTCTGATGTCATCTCAACGCTCAATCACGTGGTCAGATTCAAAGGATTAGGAGGCGTGGCCGACTCGAGGCGATCAACGAAAAGAGAATCGAACCGAAACGGTTGTAACTTGGCTAGGGCGCTGATTTGTACGTAGAACGACGTCGCGTGGCGTGGATCAAGTGTAGCTCTACAAGTCTAGTTTCCAAAAATGTATGGAGGCCGACGTGCCCAGATCGGCGTGTGCGGCACACGTGTGCGCAGTGTAGTTCTAGCTTAAAATGCTCACCCGTAGCTTCCCTCGCTGCACGGCAGACGTCAAAATTAGTTTATTTAAGGCGTTCTGTCAATCTTCTACTCGAGCAGCCAGTGGGTGTTTATACAAAACTGGCCTATAATGTCCTGAGCGTACAATATAACAACGCTTTCAGGATGCTGTTGCGGTTGCGGCGGCGTTGTAGTGCGTCGGGAATGTTTGCCGCGGGTCACACGGATAACTTTCACGCCATTATGTGTAAGAAAGCGGCTTCCTTACAGCAACGCTTGCGCAACACTCGTAACAGCATCCTGAAAATGATTGTAAACAAGCCAGATTGCTCCATCCAGAGACATTGGGTAGAATTAGTTATAGGTTACTAATAACACTAATATAGTACGCACTGTCTGTTACAATATATTTATGGACTATTGGGTCTGAATTAAAGAAAATATTTTTTTTTTTTTTGGTGGTTTCAAGCCATCAGTCTATTTAAGGAGTATCGTTTTGTCCAAAATAATAACTGTGTTTTGGAGGTCTGATAGAGCGACTGTTCCATATAAAATTCGGGTATTCAGCCGCCTGCCTTTGGACTAGAAGCTGACCCCAACTTGGTTGAAAAAAGGCTAAGGAAGGAGAGCCTCAGCCTTAAAAATCTAAAAAATAGTACGTGATTACAGACTTACTAAATCATCATCTTCCTGCCCTTGTCCCGTTTTATTTGGGCTCGGTGCAACATTTTTTTTTTTCAATTCTGTCCTGACACTCGTCACGCTATCACTAACTCCCTTTTCTTTCATATCACTTCTCACACAATCATCTCTTCTTTGGTCTCCCTCTCCCTCTCCACCCATCCACATGTAAACTCATAACTCTTTTAGTAACATGCATTTCATCCCTCCTCTTCACGTGACCATACCAAGACAAACGAATCCCTTAAAATTTTTCCGTCACTGGTGCCACTTTAAAACTTCCCCTAATATACTCGTTTCTCACTTTATCCATTCTCGTCACACCACACATCCATCTTAACGTTCTCATCTACGCTACGTGCAATCTTTTTTCATCTGTCTTTTTTCACAGCCCAACATTCTGATCCATACAGTATGACAGGTCTTATCAGATCGGATCGGATTTGTAGATTTTATCCTTCAACTTGTACAAACAACATACAGACTTCCTAAATACGGAATCATATTTGGCATGCATTCGTATACTATATAAAACCGCCAATAGTAGACTAGTGCATAACCAAACCAGACAGTCAAATATAAAAAATGTCCACTCGTGTCAACACACTCGCCAAACAAAACAAATAAAATCCGCTACGTCTCAAGGCCATCGGAAGCTCATACATCCTATCCTCACTACACGCACTGCACGAACACGACCTTGAAGTAAAAATAATAACAAAATTCACTACGAACCGTAGGTACCGGTTTGACACTACTGTAGGGTGACCACGAATCCGGAAAACAAAGGACAGTTCCGGAGATAGTGAGTGTTGTATGACCCTGGTGGAAGTAAGTGATATAAATTCCACGAAAAAGGCCGTTTATTTCTGTTTTTTTTTTTTGGTATTTGAGCCGATGTCAACTATTCTGTCAGTCATTGAAAAAAATCTCGTTAAGATGAAAAGCGAGCTTGCAGATGATAAAAAATGTGTAGCTCGCCGTCCGGCCATCAGGTAAACGTCCGGACCGAGTTCAAGTCGTCGACAGCGCGTAGTATTCCACGCGCTCCTCAAAGAGATGTAAGCAAACCGTAGAGGCCTAACAGGGCCGAAGCCTACTGGGGCCATGGGTTGGCCACCGAAAGGAAAACCCGGGGTCCTGGAACGCAAGGCAAAGAAGGAACAAAGGTGTGGTTTTAGTCAGTAAAAGTCTGATATGCTCTCTCGTTCCACCGTTGGGCGAGAGATGTTGTATGATCTAAGTTTTTTCACATTTTGCAGGTCAGTATCACTACCAGGTTCTAAGGTTTGCGTCTGTATCAAATATGGCTTTACTGAGTTACAGATAATGATTAAAATCGTGAAAATAACCCTATCAGTTCAGCTAGGCTTATTAAATGACTTTTTCATGGTGGGTCATGTCATCCAGGCTAGAGTGAATAGGCTCTGAATAAACTAGTGCGCCTCACCATCAACGATTGCATCACTGTTTACCATCAGGTGGGATCGCTGTCAAGCAATAGTTTATATTAATAAAAAAAAAAACATACAAAAATCGGGAGTTAGCTATAAAACCCGGCTTTGTTTAATTCAATAATCATAAATATCATCATCATAAATGAGTTGAGTCGTCTAATGCTGTTCATATAATAATATTTATTTATATAATTCAATAAAAACACTTAACTAATTAAAACTATATATACACTAAAGTCAAAAACTACTAGCTAAAATATGGCGTCATAAAACTCCTCCGCATCGCTGTCGACTGGAAGTGTGCCCAAAAGGCAGGCGGCATTACCACATTGTATGGCAATGCTTAATCTCTGACCGAGGTAAAAGCCGGCCCTTGGGTCACGCGAAGTGTCAACTAAGCGTTTGGATAATTCTTTGAAAAGCGAATGAGCACTCGGACCCCACGGCCCAAGAGTTTCAACCCCAAACGGCTCAAAAATATAACTGCCGACATATTTATGTTGTTCATTGATTGGTTTTATAAATAAATCAACTATTACACTTTTGTCCCAGAAATCGAATACCTTCATTTAGCCAACCTCTAGATGGTAGAATCGGTATAATGGTACTACAGGTTACTTATTTACAAGTACCAGTTACAAGTAGATGTCTGAGTATTTAGTAGCTATATGTTATACTGCCGATCAGCTCCAGTTTCGGACGGGTGTCACAAACCTTTGAAATTCTTGACGTTTCCCTACTATAATATGCATTTTTTTTTTTGTTAATGGTAGACTCGCGTTTGACCACCATCTCACCTGACGGTAAGCGATGATGTGGCTGACGATGGAGCACGTTTGCCTAGAAGTAGCCTATTCACTCTTGATTTAAAGACCCCTAGGTTGTAGCTATCAGGAAACACAGACTCCGGCAAGGAATTCTACTCCTTGGCTGTACGCACAATGAATGTGTTCTCAAAACGCTTTGTACGTATGGGTGGGATGTCTACCATGTACCGGTGGCGCAACGCCGTACGTCTAGTAGTCCGATGATGGAACGGACTTGGCGGAATTAGATTGTGCATCTAAACCTTCCTCGTGAATCACTCTGTCTATTGATGACCAGCAGATTGAGGTTCAGCAGTTTTTGAGTATCGTGATCAGACAATCGCTGTGGAGGATTATATTTTATAATAATAGGGGTTAAAGTATGAAATTGCTGTTTTTTAAAACGGGTTGCTTTGAAGTGAGAAACCAATAAATACCTAATTTCGAAAAAAAGAATAACGTAACTTTAATATAAAGTTTATTTGAACTTATAATTCCAAGTCAATCCAAAGATATAACACTTCACAGCAACGCGATTTAAGAAAATCGCAATTTCATAGTTAACTATGGAATGTGTTGTGTCTGGTCTTAAGTGTCAAGTAAGGTCGTTGCTTCGTCCGTATGTACTTGTAAATGCCGCGAGCTATCGGCATGCTGTATATACGAGAGTAAAGCAAAGAGTTTGGAGACCAGTCCTTACTGGTCTCTCAATCAATCAATTTATCAACTAAGCCAGCATTTCCTTGTTTAAGTAAGCTAGTTTAGTTGATTGATTGATTGATTGCGGAAATTGAATAAGTTAATTAAGAGATGAAAAGGTTGAACCTTATGTTCAAAAAGTTTGCTATCGATTTTTTATATACCCGATTAAAAGCAGGAGTGTAACAAGTGCTACGGGCCCGATACAATTGGACGTACAAAAATAATTCATGATAATTCATCATCCCCAACTAGCAAAATATGTTGCAAAAAAAGCCAGTCCACGGGTAGTGTGAAAATGAAACCCGGGGCCCTGGGACGAAGGCAAAGAAGGAACAGGAGTGAATTTTTTGTCAGTAAAAGTCTGACACTATCTCTCGCTCCGCCCAAGAGCGCGATTTGTCATAAGATGATTTTCCCACCTAAAAAAGCAGCACGTTTCTATTTGAGTTAGAGGTAGTGAGATGGGTCTTTAAAATGTTGAGTAAATACTAGGGTGGTCTATAATAATAATATTAAAAAACAAATAATTTATTTATTTATAATAAACAAAAGTAAAAGAAAAAACACAAAATTAAAATAAAAAAACCATTTGTAAAAATAGGTGTAACTGTCCTCTGGATGTATAAGGTGAAGATTATGTTAATGTTGTCTATGGGGTAATTATAAGCGGAAGGCTCTAGATGCCCTGCGGATCCTCTTTAGCACCTGTGGATGATTTCCTCGCTATAATGAGGAAGAAGGCTTGTTCTTAAGCAAATCTATGACCATTTCCAATGGCATTCTTCGAACCTTAGCCGATAAGCATGATGCGCCAGTGATCAATCTCTGGTTGAGGTTGCTGATGCGGCAATAGTTTAAATTTTAAATGTTACCAACTCTTTAGTTGGTAAGTAGTTAATAGTGTTACTAAACCATTAGACAACAGTTGTCTTTTAAATAAAATATATTTGCCTTTTGTCAGCCTTTCGCATTTCTTATTAGTCCAGCATGAACGATCACTTTTTGCAATTAAACGTTAGGTCCAATCTCATAATCTATTACGAATATCTAGCCCGCACGCCTTATTATCTCAATGCGACTGCTACAAAAGTAACTAGAACAGGTGCACAAAACAAACTCAGGCTGGCAAAGATGTTGAAACACCCTGAAGGTTGCAGCGCACACCGTTTATAACGAGCTCTTGCGCAACCGGAGCGATACCCTGACGAACTAACGTATTTTCCTTTTAATACTAGAGGGAAAATGGCTTGACGAATTTTAATTGGATTGATGATTGTTAATGATAAAGATGCTTAGTTACATAGAATTTCAATCAATGTGCGATATTGGATACCTTTTTTTTTGAGTTGTGAAATCAGTGTCGGACTGTTCCTTTAGTTGCCCTTTGCATTTCAGGGCCATGGTAACTTAAATGAAAAATAAATCAGCAGCGTGTTAATTTTTGGTTAGAAAATTGTGAGGAAATTACCAAATGACCAGCTTCCCTAGTCAAGTTACGACTGTTTTGTTTCGATTCTCTTGTTATGATCGCCTCGAGTAGTCCACGCCTTCGATTCCTTCATTCTGACGTCATCTCAACGCTCAGTCACGTGGTCAACACAAAGGAATAGGAGGCTTGGCCGACTCGAGGCGATCAACGAAAAGAGATTCGAAACGAAACGGTTGTAACTTGGCTAACTTGGGGGGCTGGTAACATACGTAAATAGTATGGTTCCGTACTAAGACGCCATTTTCTATGGTCGCCTTTAATTTTAATTTTATTATGAATTAAAATTAAAAGGGAGTAACCTCCGATCAGACGGGTAGTTCTTATGTGACGCCATAGATGTCGCTACAGAAATTTATTTGGCAAATAAAAAAGTTGCAAACGTTCTCTGAATTTCTATTGAAAAATTACATTGATACTTGCCCAGTTTGGAACCCGCGATCTCATGAAAAGCAGTTGTCTTAACTGCGAGCCAATTATGAATGAAGTATCCATGATTAAATAATATTACTTATAGCAAACAAAAAAATAAAGTTATTCAAGTTAATAACCTGAGTGTGTTGCGAAAGTTAATTGGCCGTAATGTTTCCTCACAAAGATAAGATATTTTAACTTCAAACGAATTATTATACACATCCTCTTGTCTGTTTGTAGCTAATTATAACAAGCATCGAACTACCGTCCTTATGCACTGTTAATTACCAAATCGTCAGGTAATTAATCAATTGAAGGGGATTTGGGGAGTGTGCGAATTGCATTGCCGAATTTCGCCAAGCCTGCAGGTCTAGCCAAGTTGCGACCGTTTCGTTTCAAATCTCTTTCTACAGTCAGTAACTCCTCTGATTCCTTTGTTCTGACCACGTGACAACGTTGAGATGATGTCATTCTCATACATTTGAAGTTTTCTACTAGCGTTAACGATTGTAAATTATCAACTTAGCTAAGCCCTCTGTGCTATCATCGGACCACCAGGCGTACGGCGATGCGCCACCGGTACATGGTGGACATCCCACCTGTACGCAAAGCTAAGGAGTGGAATTCCTTTGGGCACGCTATAATTATGGCGGTAAGTCCCCTCTTTGAGGAGTGGCTGGAGCGGCAAAACGGCGTCCTCACCGTTCGCATAACGCAGGTCCTCACCGGACATGGCAAGTTCGGGAGGTTCCTGCATCGGATTCAGGCGGAAGCATCGCCCGGGTGCCATCATTGTGCGGACCACCCAGAGGACACGGTGGAGCATACGGTGGAGGTGTGCCCCGCTTGGGCGGAGTACCGCCGTGTCCTCGTGGAATTTTCTTCCGCCTGAATCCGATGCAGAAACCCCCCGAACTTGCCATGTCCGGTGAGGATCTGCGTCATACGGAAGGTGAAGACACCGTGTTGTCGCTCGAGGCCACTCTTCAAAGACGGGACTTATCGCCGTGATTACAGCGTGCCCATCTAGTCGTCGATAGAGCACGCTTGCCTAGAAGTACCCCTATTCATTCCTAACTTAAAGACTCCTAAGTTGTTGCTATTATGTTCCAAAAACCAGGGATTAACTCAAGGATTACCAATTACACCAATAGAACAGGAAAATACACTTGATCGTATCAATGTGTGACCTTGATTCAGATACGTGATTATGAACACTAGGCCAACGAATGAGGAGTTGTGAAACCACTTCAAAGCTACTAATAGTAAGTAGAAACAGCTAATAGAACTTAAGTGGCGGTGGGATATGATTTCCTGTATGATTTTTTATTTTATTTTTATAAAAAGGAACAGCAAACAGCTAAAATATAAAGCTTGGGTACTACAGATTTATAAAAATAAACAATATTGTAGCCCACAGCGCTGCTCACAGATGAACTGTGGGATGCTTTTTTTTTTTGGTGGGAAAATCATCTTATGACAAATCTCGCTCTTGGGCGGGCGGGAGATAGTGTCAGACTATTACTGACTAAAAACCCACTCCTGTTCTTTCTTTGCCTTCGTCCCGGGGCCCCGTGTTTCGTTTTCACACTACCCATGTAACTGTGGGATACTTAAATAAAATCACTAGGATGATTAATTTAAACTAACTTAACTATCAGGCACGATTAAAAACAAACACAAAGAAAAGTAATAAAACAAACTTATGTATGTGGAGTGAGAGAAAGAAAAGAATGAAATGATATTCTTTATAGGACTTAGTATTCATTACTTGACAGAAGAAACGTGATCGCTTACAATGGGCTTCATCAGAAGGCACCCAAAGGGTGATCGAAAGGCCTATGCTCGCAGTTTCCTTACGTGATCTCATCAGAAATGAAGATATCCGCACGAGAACCTGGTTGCTGACATAGTCTAAAGATTCGCCAAAATTAAGTGGCAGTGGGCAGGGCATATTGCACGCAGAACAGTCGGTCGATGGAGCCAAAAGAGAACCTTTTTTGAAGTTTTGAACTCGCTAAACATACATTTATTTTTGTATTTTTAATTAAAATTCAATTAAAAAGTACATAAACAAAGTGGTAGGTATTGTAATGTAAATCATGGTCAAGCAACGGTTAGGTAACCCGCGGTTACTGACCTACGACAATCGCGCGAGCGGTGGCGGCGGCCATGGAGTCGACTGTGCGGTTTTATTTTATACGTTTACTTTTATTTGCGAGTTAACTTGTTTTACAAACAATAATTTTGATGTAATTTTTATTTCAGGAAGGATTAGATTAATATCATATTGTGGTTGTCTGTTTTCGTATTCTTTTCATTAAGTTTCTAGTATTCTTTTTTTCTCTCTTTATTTTGAAGAAGGAACTTTTATACAATTGAGTATATATATACCAGTCCCATCGGACCTTATACAGTAAAAGGTTTTTATTTTTACTTTTTGCACAAACAATAATTATTCTTGTAAAATGTGAGTGTAAAATTCTAAACTCAGTCATGCATCTTTTTTGGTTTACTGTTAGAGAACTCGATTCTCTATCTGTCATAATGCCTAATATGATTTTGTTTGAAGATTTCTGTGTAAAATATCCCATGCATACGAGTAAAATAGTGTGAAAACAAAAAAAAAAACATCGTACTTAGCTAATTCATTTTTTTTTTTCAAAATTGTTGTAATAATATATATTCAATTACGAAATAATAATATAACATAAGATTGATAATACCTGCTCGGCTGTAAAATTACAAATAAAAAACTACACTGTATTCAACATTAACACCAACAAAAAATTACAATGAACAATCTTGACATATTTCAGTCCACAAAAAAAAAAACAAACCACGGTCACTACTCCACGCACGTCGCTATTCTCTGGCCAGTCGCGTATTTTTGTCAGTCCGCCATTACGCAACTAGGTCAGGTTCATTCAACATTGTTTTACTTTTTTTCCAGGCTAAGGACTTAGTTATTATGCCTCTGTTGTGCACTATTATCAAATAGTAATAATAGCCCTATAATTATATTATTTATTTTTAACCTCGAGAATTAGTGTTCAATACTTAAGCATTGAACAATTTATTCTATTTTTAATTTGACAGCTCCATTCTTTTTTGATTGACTAATTGAGAGGCTACGTGATTGTTTATAAGAGTCACCGCGGCCCTTGAACTCAAGGGACAACTGAAGGAACGTAGGTTTTAGTCGCGGGCTTGCGGACGACGAGCAATGGGTAGCTTGCCGTCCGGCTGCCCGTTGTAGGCGAGCTCAGCCTTTGACGGCTTGTAGTGTTCCATGGGTGCCTCAAAGACATGCCAGCAAAACTGTGGGGGCTCAGCAAGGCCGATACCCGTAGGGCAAATGCAGTAAAGTCACCACAACGAACGGTCCTGTGCGTCTCGCATCCCTCGTATTTCCGTCCCGGCCTTCCAACGCTGCGTCTTCCTACAGAACCTTTCGGCCGCATCGACCACCTGATCTGCGAGCAATGTGCCTTGGCTATTGCCACTTAAGTTTGGCGATTCTTCGGGCTATGTCGGAAACTTTGGTTCTCCTGCGGATATCTGCATTCCTGATGCGATCACGCAAGGAAACTCCGAGCACAGCCCTTTCCATTGCCCTTAATCCTTTGGGTGACTTTAAGCCTTCTGCTGAAGGCCATTAGGTACTTAGTAAAAAATAATTATAAAGCTTCAAAACGAACAGATAGAGCCTTTTAAATCATGTCAATGAGCCACAAAATTATATATAATTATGCTAAACGAAGATTGATGGTCGGTCTCCCTGTTAAAACAATACCGTAATAAATTTAAAGACAATTTTTCCGTGTCGTTATTTACGTCACAGAAGATCTAATAAAACTGATGAATAGTAAATGTGAATTGAAAGCGAAGGATAGATGGTATATTTTAAATATTTATGATAAGGACTAAGGGTTTCGCCTCGTCGTTTGTACCGCGTACATCGAAGGGCTGGAACAATTTGCCAACTGCGGTCTTACCGTCCAATTATAATTTAGGTGTCTTCAATGTTAGAGTGAATAGGCTCTTAATAAACTAGTCCTAACTAACTATTTACATAGGTAAGTTTGTACGGAAACCTCGGTGCGCTAGTCCATCTCTACCTTTGCCGTTTTTAGGGTTCCATACCTCAAAAGAAAAAAACGGTACCCTCATAGGATCACTTTGTTGTCCGTCTGTCTGTCAAGACCCTTTATCTCAGGATCGCGTGTAGGTATCAATTTGAAATTAAAACCATATACTCAAGTCTGCGGTCTCTCGAAGCTGTGAAAAAATCAAACTTCTGAGTTTACAAAAAAATAAAAGTCCGTTTATGTCGTAAAAAACGTGTATTTCGACTCTGAAGGGAATCAAAATTCATAAGGTATTTCCCGTTGACCTAGAATTTTGAAATTTGACACGAAGCAAGGTCTCATAGCACAAATATAGAAACAAATCTGAAAACTGTAAATTTGTAGTTACATCACAAAAAACATTTTTTTTTGCGACTCGGACAAATCTTCGTAACTCAATACGGGAATTGAACTGTTTCCATAGGTAAGTTTGTACGGAACCCTCAGTGCGCGAGTCAGACTCACACTTGCCCGGTTTTTTTATTGATGATATACGACTTCTCACCAGATGGTGCATGATGATAAGCGTTGAGTGTGGTTAGAAAGAAAAACTTTATATTAAAGGTACGTTATTATTTTTTCGAAATGAGGTATTTATTGGTTCCTTTGTGTTTTATATCTTCTGTAATATCTGAAATAATCAACCCGTTTTAAAAAAACGGCAATTTCATATGTTAAAAACCTATTATTATGTCACGCGATCTAGTATAATGTCGTACAGTTTTAATTCATCATCATCATCTTCCTGCCCTTGTCCCGTGTTATTTGGGGTCGGCGCAACTTTTTTTTTCTTCCATTCTACCCTGTCATTCGTCATGCTATCACTAACTTCCTTTTCTTTCATATCA
Source organism: Mythimna pallens (assembly GCA_961205895.1). Lineage (NCBI taxonomy): Eukaryota > Metazoa > Arthropoda > Insecta > Lepidoptera > Noctuidae > Mythimna > Mythimna pallens. The sequence continues at coordinate 4,113,434 of OY540845.1, read as the reverse complement.
CTCTTCACACAATCCATCCATCTTTTCTTTGGTCTCCCTCTCCCTCTCCATCCATCCACATGTAAACTCATAACTCTTTTAGTAACATGCGTTTCATCCCTCGTCGTACAGTTTTAATTAAAATGTTAAAAAAATCGCAAAGAATCCAGAAATATATCTAACAAGTCCAATCCACAATACAACGCAGTAGTTTTTGAGACCAATCCATACAGACAAACAGCTTTACTTATACTAACAATATAAATGCATTCGATTAACCAAGGCCTACCGTAATAAAAACATATGTATTTAATATACAGAAATAATGGACTTTTAATAACCTTACTGACGCAAGAACCCAGCTATGTAACATCATAGTTATGAGGGAATCAAGTAAATGTACGCTTCGTTATGACTTCCTCATAGTTTCTTTATGCTATAATGTTCAGGAAAAAATAAAACAGGCTCAGGAAAAAATAAGACAGACTCAGGAAGAAAACCTCTTGGGCACTTTTTTTAGGGTACCACAGTTGAACCATTAAACATCCGTTGTCCGTCTGTCTGTCTGTCCATCTGTCAGCAGGCTGTATCTCATAAACAGTAAGAGGTATAGAGTTGAAATATTCACAGAATGTGTATTACATTTCTGTTGCCGTTACAGCAACAAATATATCCATATTAACAAAATTAAAATAATAGTTTATTAAAATAACAAATAATATCTTTATACATATAATTCTTTAGTGCGTGTGTTTGTTACTTAACTTCTCTTAAACAACTTGACCGATTCAGATGAAACTTTGTATGTATATTTGAATGGTTTGCAAATACAATTGGACCAGGTAGGTGACGCTGCAATCGTGTTTTTAATTTATTATTCTGACGTAAATCTAGCTTACGGACAAGAAGACTTCTGTCGGGACCGCTAGTAGGATATATATATTTTTACCCCGAGAATATGTTCTGCCCCCCTAGTCAAGTTACGATCGCTTCGTTTGCGTCGAACGCATCGAATAGGCCACGCCTCCGATTCCTTTATTCTGACGTCATCTCAACGCTCTGTCACGTAGTCAGAACAAAAGAATCGGAGGCGTGGCCTACTCGAGGCGTTCGACGCAAACGAAACGATCGTAACTTGGCTAGGGGGGCTGATGGGATAATTTTCGCAGGCGAAGCCGCTAAAAAAAGGTAGCATTACATAGGACCGAATGTAGAATTTAGAATCCTTGATGCGCCTGTGATGGCTTTGCGAGCAACAAAACTTATATTAAAAATTTGTTTGTTTTCTCAGAGATGTTAGTGTACATGTACGCTCCATATAGACTTATAAAACTCTCAATTCGTATTATACGGGATCTAACTCGGCAAGTGACTTTGCCATAGAATTAGATTTCGTTTTAAGGACAATTTATGACTTAAAAGACATTTTAAAACAAAAAAAAAACGAAAACAGTTTTACTCAGCAAACCATGTTACAACTCTTTATTATATGTCAGGCGTTTATGTCAGAAGCGATCCCACGTGACGGTAATCAGTGATGCAATCGTTGATGGTGAGGCGCACTAGTTTATGAGGAGCCTATTCACTATAGTCTTAAAGACACCTAAATTATAATCGGAGAGAAAGACCGCAGCAGGCAAATTGTTCCAGTCCTTCGATGTACGTGGTATAAAAGATGAGGCGAAACACTTAGTCCGGACGATAGAGGCTTCAACAACGTAAGGGTGGACACTTGCCGTACGTCGGGCTGTCCGATGGTAGGAAGGAGATGGTGGAATCTAGTCATGCAATTCCCGCGCACACTCTTTAAAATGCCTTCTGTAAAATACCGAAAGGGTGGCCACCCTAGGCCTGTGCTCCAGGCATTGTAGGTTGGACTTAACCAAATCTGGACCACTAATTTATCTCACCGCACGCCTCTATACTATGTCCAAAGCTACTAGATGGCAATTTGCAGCACCAGCCCATATAAGCAGCCATGAGAGGGCATGGGCCGTAATCCACCAAGCGGGCCCAGTACGGGTTGGTGACATGTCTTCGAATTTTTAGTTCAAAGACATGCCGGTTTCCTCACGATGTTTTCCTTCATCATTTTGAGAGCAGTGGTGATGAAATTAATTACACAAAGTAATGCGCCTGGCTGTTACCACTCGGCCACCTCGGCATCAGCCTATATGTGGCTGTATTCTAATCAACTTACAGAATTATACAATTCTCTCAGTTCGTCTTACTCTCCGGTTAATTATCAGTAAGAAGGTAACTCGTAAGTAGGTAATAAACTACGGTAATGAATGCTTCACGCACCACTCGATGACTATTAAAGTTTAATTAATATCTAAACACACCTAAGCTAAGATTACTGCCTATCACAAAAAGCTAAGTAACCCAAGGACTTAGACACAGGCCACACAAGTTACATCTACAGTCAGTTTATAACTAATTAATCCTACTAAGTAATATTCAAATAAAACTATGTTGGATCGGCGACGTATTGCGGGCGGTTGAAATACTTAATAACGTCTCTCTGCGGTTAGATATTTTTTCTTGCACATTGGTGGAATTTGAGAGGGTGACAATAAGTGTGTTATCCTCTGTGTAACTTGTGCCAGTTCTTCAGGGCGCTGATTGAGACTGACATCGACTATCATGTATGTATGTTGCCTACTACTACACTAATGAATATTTGATCAGTCGGTAGGTGGCGTCGTCTCTGAGTGCGGCTATTTTGCGACTACATTTGTTATCTTGGGTATGCCTGTTAAAACAATTGTATGTGTTATTAAATAAATAAATAAGTATTGCGCTGAGTCGTGGTATCATTTAAACTTTCGCGAAAGCGCCGATACACGACACCTGTCGGCCAAAATTCTTCCTTCATGAAAATCTCCAGATGTTAAGTCGGAATCTGTACAACAAAAGATTTGATGTTGATCTTGTGACGCGACTCCAACCTTTCATCTCTCAGAAAGCACTTGGTCTTCATCTTTATGGAGCAGTGGTGGCCGAGTGGTAACGGCCCAGACTTACGAGTTGTATGTCACGGGTTCAAACCCAACCAGGCACATTACTTTGTGTAATTTCTTTCATCACCACAGCTCTCAAAACGGCGAAGGAAAACATCGTGAGGAAACCGGCATGCCTTAAAAACAAAAATTCGAAGATAAGTGACATTCACCAACCCGCATTGGGCCCACCACGTGGTAAATTATGGCCCATTCCCTCTCCTAGAGAGGAGGCCTGAGTCCCAGCAGTGGGAACATTAAAAGGCTGATTATGCTATGCTATTATGCTTCATCTTTATGTACTCCACGACTATCCTCTACGCTCTTGGCGTGATGCAGACGTGACACGTATAGCAGCATCGATGGAATAGCGCACGTATAACACGCCGTGTTACAAGTTGGCGCACCGGATTGAAAAACGTCTCTGTAATGTATTTCAGCTCCCTCACATTCAGCCAGAATTCTATTCGGCTGAACATCATGCCATATAAAAAAATAAATAAAATATCAAAGGAAAAAATGGGGATATAGGAGAGTAAAAAATAGACCAGAGCTAGTAGAAAACTTCAAATGTATGCCGATGACGTCATCTCAACGTTCAGTTACGTGGTTAGAACAAAGAAATCTGAGGCGTGGCCAACTCGAGGCGTTCGGCGAAAGAGATTCGAAACAAAACGGTCATAACTTGTGTGATGAATCATAAACTTCAACCTTCAGAATATTTTATTCACTTTAATCAACACAATTTCATATTAATTATTCTATTAACAATCATTTTCAAATACACGGATTGGTAGGACATATTCACTGTTCAACAGCTCAAAGCAGACTCCTTCTGTCCAGAATGACAGTTACAAGCTCAATGTTTCCCCACCACCAACTTTCACAAACACTCGGTCCGACCAATCAGAGCAAAGTACAACATCAATTGACTAACTAATATACATTAGGGTTTATCAATAATTAACTGCAAGTAAATATTTCATTTTAACAATTTTGATAATTATTTTTATACAAAGCAAATACCTACATAAACTGTAATACCACAAATTATTAATTAATGTCTACAACGAATGCCTTAAGTTAATGTAACTACTAGCGCCATCTATCGCTTATAGATGGAAGTTTAACGATTTATGAATATTTTCTTTAAAAATCATTACATTCGGCCATCCGACATCGTGCGATCTCCTGATGCACGATTACAATTTCAGTGATAGATTATATTCATAAAAATTATGAAAATTCATTCAATTCGACTAGAAAATAAGTTTTACATTCAGATTCATTACATTCGGCTTAGTATTGATTTTAGGTTTGCTTCCGGATCATTAATTTATCGTCACGCCATATGTTTATAACATTCATCACTAGAAGAATAGTGTTGTAAGGTTCTTTGTCAAAAGCTTTTCTTTATGTCTGGGATCATAAAACTTACCAGGAATTCCAGTAATTTTATACTTAAAACTTTTGTTGTCATCATTAACTTGGGGACTGACTCCGATTTCAGTCTTGATGACGGGAACTAGTTATGGTCATGTAATTGTCATTTAATTGATGTATGTCTTTTGTGGTAATGTCTGTGCATAGATTTATTTATGATATAGTCAGAAAGATTTGACACGATAAGGTGACACACGATAAATACTCTAAGATCCGTCTATACAAATATTTCCAGAATGATGTGAATCTGTAGCTGAATTTGGTTGCGCAAGGCAAGTTTTAGAAAAAATAAATCAATTATACTGTTGAACAAGTTTCTTGTGAAAGGATAACGTATCTTTACAAACTACAATGGATGGTAACTCAAAATCGGGCAATCTGTAGATGAGTTCTGCATAAACTTTCTACTGACAACTAGTAGCTCTATATCGGATTCACGCAAAAGACTACATCACTGTTAAAATCTATATAATACCCAATAAAAATTGATAATTTTATTCTACTTGTTTGAAAAGCATTTGATTGTCATCACTACATATAGGAATTCTTAGGATTTACGTTCTACGTTATCTTTTGGCTTAGATTCTATTCGCAGAGCTGGAAAGTTGTGTAATTTTGCAAATCCTGTCAAACTCTGTGACACTAAAACGCTTGAAGTTTAAGTAAAATAAGTGATTGAGCTATTAATCGAATTTGATGGCTTAACATGATCATTGCGCTCTCTATCTATGAGATCAGTCTCTGCTACACCACGCTAGTAATTGAAGATAATTATGTAATTAATCCATTTGCTCTCTACAATTTAATGCTTTAGCTCAATTTCTAATAGATTCATCATAGATACCGAGTGTTTAAATTTCTATCTACAGCTCTTTTACCTAATATAATATCCGTATATAAGCACTGATTTGTCGTAAAAATATTCACATAAGTTTCATTTTAAGTCGTACCAGCTAAAATTTCTGCTTGAAACAGACCATAATTCAGCTCATTAGAAAAAATATTGTTAGTTTAGTTTACCACTTCGTCGCTAAATACTACACTTGGTAGGGTTTCGTAACATTTCTATTTTCTTTTGGTAAGCCTAGCAAGTTTACGAGATAAAATGAATAGTCAGCTTCTGATCCTATTTGCATACAAATCAATTACAATTACTCTTTCTAATCCAACTTAAATACTCTCAAAATTTACTGGAGTGATCGAACTCCCGTATCATATTATTCTAATGGTTTATGTTCAAACTTCGATACTTTTAACGTTTTTCTATTTGGACAATCATTCAACCAACATGAGGTACCTCTTTGCTTCTTGCGTCGCGGTGGTGTAGTTGACGAAGAGGTTAAATCGTAACTCCTGCACTTCCTTCCAGATCGTCTCTTTGCATCATTCCTCTTCGAGTCTGTATTGTTCGAAACAGGAACTGTGCGTTTGCTCAATAAGACTTGTGGTTTTTCTTCTGTACTTCTGACGCAATCGGAATCCAAGGCCTCAAAAATAAAAAATCAGTGGTTAAAACATTTACATAAATAATAATTTGTATCATTCATTTAGAACTCACTTTTTTTTTCAAAAATAAAATCTCAATATAAAAATACGCTTAGAACTCATTTTATCTATACTTTTATTATCTTCATAAACTCTAATAGAATGTTCAATTAAAAGAAACTTATCCAATAAACAGGTCAAAATGATATAAAGCAATAATTAAAAAAAACTATGGAAATACACTTAATAAATTATTCAAATCATTAATATCTTTATTAAGCCAATATAGTCACACTAAAATCATTTACGTAGGTAAATTCATACGTTACTTACGCTCTTGAGGATAATTTCGTCTGCATTGGGCACACTTAACCCGAATCTTTATTGGCTCACTTGGCCTTGTCCAATGTTACATGTGGCCAACTCAAATGGCACACTTGGTCTCAAATGGCACACCTGGCCTCAATGGCACCCCTGGCCTCAATGGCACACCTGGCCTCAATGGCTCACCTGGCCTCAATGGCTCACCTGACCTCGATGGCACACCTGGCCTCAATGGCACACCTGGCCTCAATGGCTCACCTGGCCTCGATGGCACACCTGGCCTCAATGGCACTCCTGGCCTCAATGGCACACCTGGCCTCAATGGCACTCCTGGCCTCGATGGCACACCTGGCCTTAATGGCACACCGGGCCTCAATGGCACACCTGGCCTCAATGGCACACCTGGCCTCAAATGGCACACATGGACCTATTAAACGGCACACTTGACCTCATTAAGGGCTTGCTTGTCTTCTTCAAAGGCACGTTTTAGCCTCACCAAAAGCGCGCTCTGGCCCATCAAGGCGCGCTCGGCCTCATCCAAGGCGCGCTCAGCCTCATCCAAGGCGCGCTCGGCCTCATCCAAGGCGCGCTCGGCCTCATCCAAGGCGCGCTTGGCCTCATCAAGGCGCGCTCGGCTCATCAACGCGTGCTCAGCCTCATCAAGGCGCGCTCGGCCTCATCAAGGCACGCTCGACTTCATCAAGACGCGCTCGGCCTCATCAAAGGCGAGCTCGGCCTCATCAAGACGCGCTCGGCCTCATCAAGGCGCGCTCTACCTCATCAAAGGAGCGCTCGGCCTCATCAAAGGCGCGGTCGGCCTCATACAAGGTGCGCTAGGCCTCATCAAGGCGCGCTCGTCCTCATCAAGGCGCGCTCGGCTTCATCAAGGTGCGCTCGGCTTCATCAAGGTGCGCTCGGCCTCATCAAGGCACGCTCGGCTTCATCAAGACGCGCTCGGCCTCATCAAAGGCGAGCTCGGCCTCATCAAGACGCGCTCGGCCTCATCAAGGCGCGCTCGACCTCATCAAGGCGCGCTCGACCTCATCAAAGGAGCGCTCGGCCTCATTAAAGGCGCGGTCGGCCTCATCCAAGGTGCACTAGGCCTCATCAAGGCGCGCTCGTCCTCATCAAGGCGCGCTCGGCTTCATCAAGGCGCGCTCGGCCTCATCAAGGCACGCTCGGCCTCATCAAGGCACGCTCGGCCTCATCAAGGCACGCTCGGCCTCATCAAAGGCGCCCTCGGCCTCACCAAAGGCACGCTTGGCCTCATCAAAGGCACCCTCGGCCTCACCAAAGGCACGCTCGGCCTCACCAAAGGCACGCTCAGCCTCTTCAAAGGCACGCTCGGCCTCTTCAAAGGCACGCTCGGCCTCATCAAAGGCACGCTCGGCCTCATCAAAGCACTGAAATCAAATCATTTATTTCAAATAAACCATTTACACACTCCAGACACTCTTGAATTGCCAAGGCAGTCAGTCAGTCAGCAAATTGACGGTAATTGCATATTCCAAAGTGTAGATCTCTATGGAGAAGAATGAGCTAGGAACTCCATTTACACCCTTTTAAATCATGTTATATACAAACACGGTTTCGTATTTTTTTTTGCTTCTAAACTTAGATTCATTTATTGTTTGTGTGGTGGAAATTCAGAACATAAACTTATTATTGTAACATACCCATAAGGGGTACAACATTTTAAGGACATAGCTCGTCGTCCATACATAGCTCGCCTAAGATCCAACAAGGAGGTGTATTTACTCTTTGGGTTTTAGATAATGTATATATTCGATTAAACCTAAATTAAAACGACGGACACTTTTGAAAATTCAAAAAAAATCAAAACACTTTCGGATTTTGAGGTTATAATTACGCAGATCGAGCACAGAATGCGCGCGCCAAGTGACATTACTACCAAATGTCAAATATTGTCATATGTCCATTCGTCAACTGTCAGTGTCAATATTATTGCTCGTTTCAAACAGCGCTTTCAATCGAGTTTTTTGATAAGGCTTATTATAGTTCCGCGACATCATAGCGGACTGTTTGTAACTAAAAATCATTATCGTATATCAAGTGTTGAGAATACTGACGCTTGTCTGTGTAAAACTCTTATTAAGAGTGCTGTTACAAAGACTTGGCTGTATGAGCCATAATACCTTTGCCTATTAAAAACCTCAAATTGAACCAAAAAATAATAGAACTATCACCGAGGATTATGACGGAAGTTAACGACGAAAGTGAATACTTTTTAAAATGTTTTCGAAATTAAGAACTGTCCGTTTTATTAAAGTATAAGTAATGTACACTATTAAAAGAACTAGTAATTATAGTAAATATTTCACGCGTGTTGGTTCATTATTTCGAAAGGAAAAGAAAATCATCATAGCACACAAAGTAATCCAAGGCAACATAATGACAATTACCGCTATGGAAAATAGGTTAATTATACATATCAATTGTCTTCTGTCATAATTTAGCATTATGCGAGATCAATGAAAATAAATAAAGAAAAAATACCCAATTTAAAATATAGGAACTAAAATGGACCACTAGTAGTTTAAGAGCTGTCCAGTTTTAACTGTCGGTGTTCGTTTACGAACATGACGCGCATATCAGTGCCACTCAGTTCACACATTTGAAGGGAACCGAATGATTCAACACACAGGCCACCATCAGTAAAATATTCGAGTGAGTGACACTTGTCTAAAACAACACTAGCACACTTGGAAAAATATCTCGATCTCATTTAGCTTTAATTTAGGCACACATAACCTAACATTCCTGTTATCACTGCACAGATTTGTAGGCTTTTTGTAGGCATGTACCACTTCTGAAATGTGATGAATCATAAACTTCAACCTTCAGTTATATAAATATTTTATTCACTTTAATCAACACAATTTCATATTAATTATTCTATTAACAATCATTTTCAAATACACGGATTGGTAGGACATATTCACTGTTCAACAGCTCAAAGCAGACTCCTTCTGTCCAGAATGACAGTTACAAGCTCAATGTTTCCCCACCACCAACTTTCACAAACACTCGGTCCGACCAATCAGAGCAAAGTACAACATCAATTGACTAACTAATATACATTAGGGTTTATCAATAATTAACTGCAAGTAAATATTTCATTTTAACAATTTTGATAATTATTTTTATACAAAGCAAATACCTACATAAACTGTAATACCACAAATTATTAATTAATGTCTACAACGAATGCCTTAAGTTAATGTAACTACTAGCGCCATCTATCGCTTATAGATGGAAGTTTAACGATTTATGAATATTTTCTTTAAAAATCATTACACTTGGCTAACAAAAAAAATATAAAACTGGTCAAGCCGTTTCAGAGGTGTTCGATAACAAGAATTGTGACGCGAGATTTTTATGTATACCTACATGTACCCTACCCCTAATCGTTTCCTTCAATGGAATCACAGTGCATTCTTAGAAGTAACTGATGGGCAATTGGACCTATTATTCAATAAATATACATTTGGAAGCTATTCAGGACGAATTGAAGCAGTAAAAGAACTATTTGTTAGGGTATAATTGACCAATAGAAGTCTGCTACGTTTTATGGTTAGTAATCTAGCGCAAAAATAGGACTCTAAAATGTCCTTAAACATCTTAGATTATAGGAATCTAAGTTAAGATGTCTATTTCGCTTTGGATGTTGGAAAAGATCTTTTAACTCGATCGACAAAATATTGGAACAGTATCTTATTTAATCCATAGTTAATACAATTTGTTCATATTCGTAAGCTAATAGTACAAATATAAAATATCAATTAAAATTAAAAATGTCAGTAAAAAAAAAAAATATATGAAATGACGATTAAAATTACAAAAATATAAAATGTTAAATATAAAATTTCAATTAAAATTATAAAATTTCAAATAAAATTGTAAATATAAAATTTCAATTAAAATTGTAAATATATAATGTAAAAAAACCATTTCTTTATCCACAGATAGCCAACCATGGGTTCCATCCCTCGGGTCTCCGTAGTAAGCGGCGCCCGCACGCTTGTGCCGACCGCTCCTCTGCCTAAGCACCTGGCCCATCTTGCTGGCAGCGACAACACTGCACTGGTGTATGCTGGTGAGTGCACTATACAATGGATCATACCTTGGTCACCATAGTTAGCTGGTAACAGGACCTCGTTTGTTTTGCTAGTTACAAAACTACACTGGTTTACGCTGTTGTTGTAAGCGTTTCGCCTCATCGTCTAAGTACATCCAAGGACTGGAACAATCTGCCTGCGGCGGTCTTCCCGTCCGATTAAAATTTAGGTGTCTTCAAGGCTAGAGTGAATAGGCTCTTAGTAAATTAGTGCGCTTCACCATCAACGATTGCATCATTGCTTACTATCATGATGGGATCGCAGTCAAGCATTGGTTTATATAATTTAAAAAAAGAGCCTCGACCAACATCTGAGGAGACTCTTGTTGGGCAGTTGGAACAAGGGCTTCATCCAGAAAGCAGTACTCCTGAATACGGCGCGTATTATATTTAAAAGTTTTTTTAAGAAATATTTAAAAATTTAGATAAGTACCTATAATAAAGAACTAATAATAAAATACTATTAATTACCACACAACAAAGATGAATAAAATATCAACCCAAACCCGTAAACGTCAGACATAAATCAGATTCCAATAGAAAACAATAAATATTTTAATATTATTATGAATATTAAAGTAGGTCGAGATGGCTGCACGATACTTGTAATGAATGGTTATCACATAAAATTGCCATAACTACTGTGTAATTGTATGGTGCAGCATGTGATTGACCCATTAGCCCCTGGTCAGTCAACGCCGATGAATATATTAGTGGATCCTGAGTTATTATAACTCAGCGTCCACTAATAAGAGCACCCAACGCGAAATAAATTTCCATACAACCGCTCATATGTAAGTATGACGTTATTATGGGAGGCGGCCGATCGCGTGAGGTAATCCCGCCGGGATTCCAATCCCGATTTCTGGCTTGCGGACGACGAGCAATGGGTAGCTCGCCGTCCGACCGTCCGGTAACCGTCAACCGCAACTGTAGGGGCCTAGCAGGGTTGAAGCCTACTTGGGCCAAGGGTCTGATTCTGAAAGGAAGACTTGGCCCTGGTACGAAAGGTAAAGAAGGAAGAGGAGTGGGTTTTTAGTCAGTAAAAGTCTGACACTATCTCACGGTCCGCCCAAGAGCGGTATTTGCCATTAGATGATTTTCTCACCGAAAAAAATAGCCTCTCTAGATTTTTTGGGAACACAGATGTGTTTCAAATATTATCTATAATGTTAAAAAATATTTTTTGTGAATCATCCAGTAAAGACCTCTGAAAACCACATATTTAGCGTGAAATTTTTCCCTTCACATGAAAGGACAAAATTCACAAATTCAAAAAGGAAAAATCAAAGCAAATATATTTATTGGTTCAGATTTTTGGATAAAGATACGGCCGTATACCTTCCCATGGTCCCAGAATCTTAAAATTTAGCGTAAAGCAATGCATAGGTATAGGAATAAATTCAGACTTGTGCTATAAGAACTTACAGTAAATTTGTTCTTATGTCACAATGTTTTTTTTTTTCGATTTGTAAAAATCTCCGAGACTCTATTCGGGAATTAAACTAATAACAGTGCGCGAATCCGACTCGCACTTGCCCAGTTGATTTTGATGCCATATCAGTTTCGGTATCGGTTAGGCCGAAACTGGAAGACGAGCTGAACATTCGGTTACAATTTTTGTGACCTTAGATTTTAGTAGTCGCGTACACCCTTCCATATGTAGGTTATGAGAATGTCAAAATACAATTTTGTTCGAGTTAATAGCTGGGTATCTCAAATTCCGAGATTAATTACTCACTAAGATGACTAGACTAGTATGCGGCAAGCCTAAGACCTCTTTATAATTTCCTAATAAACATTAATTTACAATCTTTTTGCCCCTCAGTTCTAAGAGATTCTTAACCAACGAAAGGAATAATATTCCCACTTTTTACATTTTTAGCGTCAATGAATGAAATTGCTTTAAACGACACTTTTTATAGTTATACAAAGATAAAGTTGATAATATAATTTGATTTTCTGAATCGAATAACCAGAAAGGTAAGCACGATAAATGCTCTTAATTTATGGAAACTGCAGTATTTACTGCATTAAGTAATTTAAGATTATTAAAGAATTTAGATTATAGAGGTTGAGTACATTTATTTAGGGTGGAAACTGCTTCGCAGAATTGTCGACTATTAAGATGATTACGGCAGAAGTATTTAATTAGGTCCTACATTAACTGATCATTGCTAAATGTTGCCTGACTAATGACAAGTTTAATCCATGCCCGTGATCTTCAACATGTGCGACAATCATTAGTTTTCGCTTTCTTTTATTTATTTAAAACTTTATACACTAATAAACATTGTACAAAGGCGGACTTAATGCCTGTAAAATGATGATGATGAATGGTGGGAAAGTCATCTCGCTCTTGGGTGGGGTGGGAGATAATATCAGACTTTTATTGACTAAAACTCACTCCTTTTCCTTCGTTGCCTTTCGTACTAGGGCCAAGTCTTCATTTCGGAATCAGACCCTTGGCCCCAGTAGGCTTTGACCCTGCTGGGCTCCTACAGTTGCTGATATCTCCTTGAGGCGCGCGTAGAACAGTACGCGCCGTTGACGTTTTGGGCTCGGTCCGGACGGCTACCGGATGATAGGACGGCGAGCTATCCATTGCTCGCCGTCCGCCTTCCCGCGCCTACGGTGGCCGGAAATCGGGATCGCAATCCCGGCGGCGGTTGAAGCGTGAGAACCGTTGCCTCACGCGATCGGCCACCTCCTTTGCTAGCATTACTGCTTCACAGAAGGAGGCGACCGCCTGCCACTGCTTCTCGCTTTGGACCATGGCCTGTACCAAGGCCCGGCGCGAGAGATTGCCGCCGCCGATGTTGTATCATGTGGGAAATTACACCTGAGTTCAGTCATAATGAATGTCCATATAACCAATCTACCAAGTCTTTACCCAACTGTGATGGAGTCGGTATACAGTCAAACCGACTGCGGTTGGATATCAGTATTTTTATATGGAGTAACAGCTTACCTGATCTCCACAATCCAGTTATTGGATTGTGCCATCTATCGAGCCACATAGGAACTAAAATCCAATATCAAACATTACGGAATTAGTTCTCCGCACGATTAGAACATAATATATAACAGTCCGAAATCAATTGTCGAGCAGTCGCCCGGACCAAACATAAAATTCGTCTAGTTGGAGGATACTACCTTTTCAACAGAGGTATGTGGGAGCCAACGACCTTACAGCCACTAGAGTCTAATAACAAGCGACGCATGTCAGTCAACACATATGATTATAAATCTGATGTCTCGACCAATCAGAACGCAGTACCCCGCTCCCCCGTACCAATTAGAACGTAGTATCCCGCTCCCCGTACCTTGACTAGTTGACAAAATTGTTTGGTGCGCTAGTTCAAGAATGAGCCGTCTAGTGGCTGTAAGATCGTTTGTGGGAGCGGTTACGCGAACGATTGTCAGCTGTAGCGTCAGGTCCTTCATGGCGCGTTGCTTGGTTTTCTCGGCTGCTATCGCGCTCGTCGAGGGTCCTAATGCCGAAATTGCCACGCAACGATTTCTTAGACACGGTCAGTCAGCTCAGCCAATGCCTCCAGGGTGCTGTGAGGTTACGATGCGAGGATTGGCTAGATGCTAGCCTTTGGCAGGACCGGCGTCAGATTTGACAACATTTGTAATATCATGGTTCTAATTTTCTTTATTCTATTGCAGACGAGACATGCAACGTTCGCATCAGTTACGCAGAGTTGGAGGCCCGCACCAACTCCCTGGCAAGAGCCATTACCTCGAGGGCAAGACCTTCGGGTGCCAACAGAGATGGTGACTACGTCATCGCCGTGTGCATGCAGCCCACGCATAGGTAAGATACAAAAGAAACAATTATATCTCTTTATTCATTTCTTTGTATAATTTTATATAATTTGGCAAAAACTACTAGCTAACTAAAATATGGCATCATAAAACTCCTCCGCATCGCTGTCGACTGGAAGTATGCCCAAAAGGCTGGCGGCATTGCCACGTTTTATTGACCGAGGTAAAAGCCAGCCCTTGGGTCACGCGAAGTGTCAACTAAGTGTTTGGATAATTCTTTGAAAAGCGTATGAGCACTCGGACCCCACGGCCCAAGAGTTTCAACCCTAAACGGCTCAAAAAAATGTCACTGTGACGAGGTTTTTATATTTCCGCCGCTTGAGATTCTCCGCAGCCGCAGCGACATGTTCCACAGAAATAAAGACATACCGTCCGGTCTCTTACCATCGTCGTGTGCCAAGCCATGAGGTTCCAAACAGCCGGAACGCCGACGGTGACAAGGGCTCGTTGGACGATGACATTTTTTTTCTCTAGTCACGAAACCGTCTGAGTTCGGCTTCGTGTCTGTGTTCTAAACTTCATAAAAAACACAAGAAAAACATAAAAAAATGGGGGTGGATAGTGGGTCACTACTAATTGATTCCCTCGCGGTGCTCGGGAGTCAATTATATAAATCCCTCACTGAGTTCGGGATTAAAACTTTACAACCTTCGTTTCGTTCGTAATTTAACATGCCACCCGCGACTTCAAGACATTGCTTCATCCCCTAGTCACACAATCTACTATTACGTTATTAAATAATATTGACGAGACAACGTACCTACTCATTTTAATTTGGGTGCAATTATACTTAATACCTCTTCAAAATAATATTCACATTTAAATCTTATTTTCCAGTACCATCACGACTTTGCTGGCCACCTGGAAGGCAGGCGCTGCCTACGTGCCGATGGAACCCAGCTTCCCTCAGGCCAGGATCTCGCACATCCTGAAAGATGCTGAGCCAGCTCTTATTGTTTATGACGAAACCGGTACGTGTATAACTGAATTAGTTTTAGTGCCTATGAAAAACACAGATAAAAAAGAATTATATCTATAAATATTTAAAATAATAATTATATTATAGCCAGCAGCTTTTTATATATTATCATAGATAAAAAGCTGCTGGCTGCGTTGAAATATATATGTAGCTGTTTTGGCTCAAAGCTTTGAATTAAAATGAAATTTTAACAATAAGCAGAACTTTATCTAACTGTAGATTCACCTTTTGGTTTCCAGCAAATCCCTCTATGTTCTCTGGAAGCGGTGTTCCAGCTGTGTCCTATGAGGAGTTAGCACACGAAGCCAGTGGATTGTCAGCTGATGTCGTCCAGGATATGGAAATACTGGCTCCATCCAGGAGCGAGAGGATCGCTATTGTGCTTTATACTTCTGGCAGTACTGGCATTCCTAAAGGTATGTGTGGATTTAGAATATCATATATCTTTAAGTCAAGAGTGAATAAGTTACTTCTAAAAAAGCTTGCTCCTTTGGTCGACCACATCATCGCTTACCATCAGGTGAGGTAGTGGTCAAACGCAGGCATATTCTTAATTTTAAAAAAAGGAGAGAAATGCTCGTGTTTAAGCACATTGTTTTCTAAACTAATAATAATAATATTTATTTATTATAATGTACATATTTGACACCAAATGTAAGCACAAAAAAAATATAAGCAATACAACAGACAATTTAATTTGAACACCCTGACTCCTAAACTAGGAAGATCCTGTATCTTAGGAGGCAGTGTCTTCGGAAAAATAGTGGACGAACAAAATAATGAGCGTACAGCGTATAAATTATTGCCAAAATGTGGATTAATGAAGAAAGAAATATATAAATATATAATTATGTATATGTATAGTGTATGTATGTGTATGTAGAGTATAAGTGTAGTGTGCATGTATTTGTATGTGGTGTATTATATATATTCATATCATACCCTAATGTGAACTATCTTCATTTCTTTTTCTTATACTTTCAGGAGTGCGTCTATCCTACAGTGCAGTCTGCAACCGCCTCTGGTGGCAGTTTCATACCTTCCCCTACAGCGACTCTGAAGTCAACTGCGTGTGGAAGACAGCCCTGACCTTCGTTGACTCGGTGTGCGAAATCTGGGGCCCACTATTGCATGGCAGAACTCTGCTGATCCTGTCTAGAGAAACGACGAGGGATCCGCAAAAGCTTGTCAATATTTTGGCTGATAATCAGGTGAGTTCAAAAAATCATTAGGCCTTTTCTATTCAATCACAAACTGCCCAAATAGTATTGTCAAATAATAGTCCTACAATCGTCTAAAAATACGGTTATTTGTTGTTCCTTGAAGTGCACCAACTTTTAAGTGTATCAAAAATATGCCTCGGAACGCTCCGTTTAGAGCATTTACAAAATCAAATAAAAAATGTTATAATTTTATTCCTCGAAGCGCACCAACTATGAAACATAGGGAAGAGCAAGAAGGATTTGTAATAAATGATATCGACAGACGTTTTACCGACAAAATCCGAAGAATCGCCAAACTTAAGTGGCAGTGGGCAGGGCACATTGCTCGCAGAACAGATGGCCGTGGTTGATGGCGAGTGGCGTACTGAAGGACGCAGTGTTGGAAGGCCTCCCACAAGGTGGACCGATAACCTGGTGAGGCTCCGGGAATCCGATGGATGCGAGACCCGCAGGACCGTTCATTGTGGCTTCATCCGGCTGAAATGATGATGATGATGAAACGTTTTAAAAATTCCACTACCCTAATTTTTTATTTATTTTTTTAAAGTACCAGGCAAGCATTATCAAACCTTAACTAGGTGCTTATGCGTTTTTTTATTTAGCTCAATAATGGTTAAAATACAGGTTTTGGAATTGAATCATTTGTTGTTTCTTCTTCATGCTTCATCGTTGATGCGCTTCGAGGAATAAAATTTTATTTTAACTTTGTAAGCGCACTAATTGGAGCGTTTCGAGGAATACTTTTGATGCGCTTAAAAGTTGGTGCGCTTCGATTAATACCCCTATAAGTCAGCTCAAACATTGAATCCTAACTTTACGTGTGTAAGTTGTAACTTAATTCACCTCTTCTATTTCAGATCCAACGTCTTGTACTAGTACCAACTCTTCTTCGATCCATCCTTATGTACCTTTCACTGAAGCCTTCTGAAAGACCCCTACAGAATCTCAAACTCTGGGTCTGCTCCGGAGAAATCCTAAGCAAGGACTTAGCAGCACAGTTCTTTAAGACTTTTGGAGACCACAACGGCTTTAAACTTGCCAACTTTTATGGCAGTACTGAAGTTATGGGCGATGTGACCTATTATGTGTTGGAGAGTACTAGCCAACTGGATAGACATCCAACTATTCCTATCGGTAAGTCATAACAGTAATTTCCTACTAGTATTTATTTATTAAAATCTCGTGTATTGTAAAAATAAACTCACACAAACAATTTATGTAACTTAATAAATTCCCATCCTGATAGTATTATGTTTAGAATCGGCTACTGAATCGATTTCAGATATTTCTTATTTCTAAAAATAGGAATTTTTATAATAAAAAAATATTTTCGCATGAAATAACTACCTATTTTGAAAAATTTTTGATTAATCTTGATTGCGTCACTAGTGTGTTTGTGTGTGCGTGCGTAGATATTAATACTGATGAAGTACCAATGTAGTGTGTAGTATAGCCCATAATTTTTGCCTACAATTAGGATAACTATTTAAAAAATAAAACTCTATCTAACGTTTAAGTAAAATGTCAGAGCTTATTAACCTCTAGTCTTAAATTAGTACAAATACTTAAAGGGCTTATTAGAAAAGGTCTTGTTATTATTTAAGGAAAGCCTCAATAAATAAAATTCATAATCAGCAGAGTTATTAGCATTTGTTTATGTCGCAAAATGTCACTCAATTTATGGAAATATTGTTCAGGCTATTGATTATGAATGAAAAACAATGTAAAAATATTGCGCGTAGTATTTTCTAGTAGCAATTGTTATGAATAATTCATTCAATTCTGAATTTACTAATCATAACAAATTTTCGTGGGCAATTTTGGGATTTCGGTTTTTTTTACTTTCAACTACATAAATATGATCAGTATGGCTAGAGCCCATTTTTTTTGTACTAATTAAAAAATAGGGGTGGTGTATGATTGTAACTTAATTTTCCGATTGAAGCATATAAAGGTGTACATTATTCCAGTTACATGTTGTATATTTAATATAACGAATACCTACATAATAAAAAGGTTGAGGAGGATTTTGAGATGACACTGCTATTTATTTGTTTTTTACAGTAGATTTAAGAGTTGGGTTCTTACAGTTTCCCGCAACTAAAAATTTTATTTCCCTGAATAGTTTAGATACTGTTGTGATTAGTTTTTTTATCTATAGTTAATTACTCGGCATTTTTGTTTCAAAAACTGGAAAAACTGTTTTCATTTTGATCTAGACATCTTGAATTTCAGCTAAGATGACGTCGTGTTATTTAGATGATTTTTTTTTATTTTCAAAGGTGTACCATTGGATAATTCCGCTGTATACCTACTGGATGAAGAAATGAACCCCGCTCGGGAGTCAGAACCTGGTGAAGTGTGGGTGTCAGGGCGTAACCTGGCTGTAGGATATGTCGGAGGTCAGGGTGCTGACAAGTTCGTTGACAATCCTCATGCTGCACATCCAGGTATTTATGATGATAAAAAAAATACAACCGAATTGATAACCTCCTCCTTTTTTCGGTTAAAAATGTAATGGTGATGCGTACTTCAATAAAATAAAAATAAAAAATAAATAGGACGGTCAATCACTTTCAGACTTCGGTCGTCTCTATCGCACTGGTGACTTCGGTGTTCTGGAGAAAGGAGTGATCCTATACGCTGGACGAACAGACTCTCAGATCAAGATTAGAGGACACCGGGTAGACCTGCAGGAGGTCGACCGAGCTGTTGCTGCGGTAGATGGCGTTGATAAATGTAAGTATGTGCTTGAGGTTATCAAAATATTTGTTGTGAAGTTCTGGCTGTTTTCGAAATAAAGTCGCAGATTCCATAGGATTCTTTTAGATTTGATAATCCAAATAGTACGAAGTTATCGCTTTTGTACGTGTGTTTGTCTCCTTTCTCCTCCAAAACGGCTTGACCGATTTGAAAGTAATTTAGTGTATATATATTAGAGTGGGACTCTGAATGGTTTGAAAATACAATTGAACCCGGCAGGTGGCGCTACAATCGGGTTCTTTTTTTAAGGCAACGTGCTTTCGGGTAGTAAGTACAACATCTGCTAGGACCGCTAGTGTAAATATAAAAATCAAGTTTTGTCAACAAGAAGCAATATTTAAAGCTTCCAATTATGTTTACTGCAAATCAGATATGTCATGGATATGAAGTTTTTTGATACTGATATAGAAATAATATAAACCGGTTTTGGATACGGTTCTGAATATGAAATTATTTCGAATTATCCGCTAGTGTCGGTTACGGATGTTAGAATTTTAAAATGATAAAAGCAAAATACAAGTAGGAAGATTTGACTTTAATTGCTAATCTAGACTATCATTTGTTTGGCAACACAAATAAAAATCTATTGTGTTACTTATCATTTCGACTCTGCTTTTATCTGAAACTACCATAAACTTTCATATCGGTTTCGGATATGGATATTCGGTAGTTTCGGTTACGGTTACAGCCCCTCTAGCCAAATTACGACCGTTTCGTTTGCGTCGAACGCCTCGAGTAGGCCACGCCTCCGATTCCTTTGTTCTGACCATTCCTCCGATTCCTTTGTGACTGAGCGTTGAGATGACGTCAGAACAAAGCAATCGGAGGCGTGGCCTACTAGAGGCGTTCGACGCAAACGAAACGATCGTAACTTGGCTAGGGGGGCAGAGCTCCATAATATTCCTACTGTAAATCTTGTCGTCCTTGTCTCCGTTTTCTTGTAAGTCTTGTCGATCATTATAATTATAGAGACGTCAAAGCAAAATGAAGGCTTAAACCTATTGAAGTAAAATATGTATTTCATTGAATGTATATATTTTAAAGGTGTGGTGCTCTGCTACGGTCTAGACCGCGGCAATCCTGAGATCTTAGCATTTGTTACCATCAAGCCGGAAGCCAGGATAGCTGCCCAGCACATTGAGGCTGCGCTGAAGAACAGCCTTACGAATTATATGATACCACAGGTAAGGATTTATAAATCTATATATATATATATAAAAGTGAAATACCATTCACTGATTAATCACGAAATCTCAGAAACTATAACTTCCACAAACTTAAAATTTGACAGGTGGATTCCTTATAGGGAGCAGACATCCGTTAAGAACGGATTTTATGAAACTCTGAAAAAATATAGGATACATGTCGGTTTGTTCATTCCTGTCCACAAAAGACTTGGCTGATTTGGTTCTTGTATGGGGTATTTCATTAAAAAAAAAACTTGTGAAAATTGATGTTTATTTTTCCATACAAAGATATTTTTAATTAGTCATCTATTACAATATGATCAAGCATTTGATGCATTAAAATTAATGTGTTTCTGTAGCCCCATGTACCATATAATGGATATTATGTGTGCACAACTTAGGTTAGGTTAGTTTAGGTTAAAATGTAATGTTTTATAAAATCTAAACCCAATACTTTTTAGGTGGTATTTCGCCATAATAAAATAAACTCTATTTAACTAGACGCATTGAATGACGCCTGTTTCAAATCTGTTAGTACCCACCAACAGATTTGATACAAGTGTCATTTTTGGGGACAGTTTTGCCCTTTGTCAAATATTTTTGTAGAATCGTATATGGCTCGCCAAGCCGCTTTCAAAATTGTATGACATTAATTACGTTATACGTATATTCAAGGTCTAAAACACTTAGGTTAGGTTAACATAAAAATATTTTCATACTTATGAGATATGTCGTCACAATAAAAAAAAAATCTATTCAACTAGACGCTTCGAATGACTCCTTTTTCAAATCTGTTGGTGAGTGGGGACACTTTTACGCACTTATACGACCTTTAATATATAATCGTTTCCAGGTTATCGAAGTGGAGAGCATTCCACTGCTTGTCAACGGTAAAGTGGACCGACAAGCCTTGCTCAAGATGTACGAAAACACTAACAATAACGGTAAGCATATCCATACTTTAGCAGAAATTAATTAAATTAACATATTTGAAAACATAAAATATCAAAATGATGATTTCAACAAGTAACTGTACACTTAGTACTGTCTTTCACGATTTACGAAAATGAAGCCTTCATTAGTGGCCATATTAGTTATTCTTCGGTAGAAGGTCTTCATGATATAGGTATCAAATGAAAGAGCTCACTGAAAGGGATACGAGTTATTTTTTTAAATTACAATTTGTTTACGTTCTAGATGACTCAGAAATCCCTCTAGACATCGACTACTCGTCGGTGCCGCCGTCGGACATGCGCGCCGCCGTCGTCCTCTTCGAGACGGTCGGCGAAGTGCTCGGGCGCGCCGCTCGCGCCGCCATCTCCGTGCGCGCCGGCTTCTACGAGCTCGGGGGGAACTCCCTCAACTCTATCTACACTATCACAAGACTGAGGGATAAGGGCTACTTTATTGGTGAGTTATTACCACTTTGAAAGTTTATTCCACAAAGAGTTAGACAGGCATCAAGCGACACCAATGTGGCCATATAGGACGATTAGAATATATTGATTAATCTGTTGGTCTAGTGGTTAGTGGCTCTGACTTCTAAGCCGGATTCCCACACAAGACAAATAATTGTTTGATGAGCACGATCATTTTTTGTGTTTTTGTGTAATTTATCTATAATAATATGTATGTATTTAGAAATATATAAGTATGTTTATCAGTTGTCTAGTACTCATAGCACAAGCTCGGCTTAGTTTGCGACTAGATGGCGTTGTGTGATAGTTGTGGAATAATATTATTATTTAGTATGTGGCGGCTTAGTAACTGCGATTCGCTGAGTTGCAATTTTGATGAAATACGGGCGCGAGTGCAAGCCTCGCCAGTCGCTTACGTTACACCGCTCAGCCTCGACACATACATAGTACGTAGTTAGTGATAACGAACTATTGTGGAGTCAGAAATAAAGACATTTATTTCATCAACGTTTCCTTTAGGAACACACACATCAAGTATTTAATTAAGCAACATACTCTTATAAAAGTCCTAATTCTTCGTCCAGATATCAGTGACTTCCTTGGAGCAGCTAACCTGGGCGAGGTCCTATCTCACATGAGCACAAGTCCTCACAGCGAAGGAGATGATAGTGAGCTGTTTACTGCTGAGCCTTTAGCTGATGAGCACAAGCAGCAAGTCATTGAGTAAGTACGGCATTTAAATAGATTTGGTTTCAAAGAGCTCAGTGATGTGACTCGTTTAAGATATTTAAACTAGCTAAATGCAGTTATAATAAATGTTAGTTATTTGTTTTTCTTTATTCGTCTTTTCTTTCTTTCTTTTCTTTCTTTTCTTTCTTTTCATCTCTCCTTTATTTTTATCTTTCTTAATTTCTTTCTTTCTTCTTTTCTTTCTTTTCTTTCCTTTCTTTCTTTTCTTTCCTTTCTTTCTTTTCTTTTCTTTCTCTTTTAATTCTTTTCATTACACTCCTCAGTCAACTTATAGTTCCATGCTGCACGGTCCTAAATCCTTTTCTCCTTCCAGGATGATAGTATCATCGTTCTACAACAAGGCAGAGCTGGAACAGTTCCTGAAGCACGAGATCGAGACGAACGACTACGCGGTCCTCATCAGTGACACTTGGCCGGCGCTTATCAATGCTAACCTTAGCGTTGTGTTAAAGAATTGTAAGTATTATACTAAATGCTTGCATTGTGAGTTTGTGGGCATTACCGTTCTTGCCTTATTACACAATAATCACTCAGCCGATTATAGATTATGCCGATGCCTGCTACCTGGATGCTACTGAGGAGCTGTTAAACAAGCTTGAGCGACTGCAAAACTTATGCATTCGGTTTGTTTTTGGTCTACGAAAGTATGATCATGTCTCTCATCTTCGCAAGGAACTCAAGTGGCTCCCTATCCGTCTTCGCAGGAACACTCGGATTTTATGTCTCCTCTTCAACATCCTACACAACCCATCTTATCCCTCCTACCTGCGCGACCGTTTTTCTTACGCGCGCCCTAGCGACGCACCGTGCAGATCACATCTAAGATCCCTTCTTAAATCCCCTCCTCATAAAACCAGCTACTATTCCTACTCTTTCTCTGTCCATGCAGTAAGGTTGTGGAACTCTCTTCCGCCTAGCATTCGTGATCTGAAAACTATCTCACTCTTTAAGACTCAAGTAAAAGAGCATTATCTTTCCTCTCTTGTATGATATGTATATATATATATTTATATATATATTATGTATTTATTTTTAGTGTAAGGTATTTATAGTTATATAAGTATTTATTAGTTTAATTTAAGATTTCACAAACTCTTCTTTGCTTATTTTCTACACACTACAGTCTACATCTTTTCTAATCTCTCCTTTCGCAGGTCTGCTGGAAGAAATTTCTTTTTGAAATAAGCAGTACCTTTGTACAAAATTTATATTTAGATACCTATCTTCTTCTTCGTATTTGTGTGTACATAAATTATAAAATAAATAAATAAATAAAATAAATAAATAATCACCGGTAGCGAAGTAATTTGGTACCACCGTATTGTTACTATATACTCATACTATACATTGATGGTAAGACTCTCTAGCGTCTCACTACCTGTAACGAATAGATAGATAGATATACCTGCTACCTGCTGCTTTGCTTTGCTTGCTTGCTTGCTTGCTTGCTTGCTTGCTTGCTTGCTTGCTTGCTTGCTTGCTTGCTTGCTTTGCTTGCTTGCTTGCTTGCTTGCTTGCTTGCTTGCTTGGCTTGATATGCCTTGTTGCATTAAGTCCGCCTATGTACCACTACTGTACTTGAAGTTTAAATAAATAAATAAACTTGTTTTTATACAATCAAAGTAGGATCTTAAAATTAAAAGGGACAACCGGGACTAATCGCTTTACGTGTTTTCCGAGACACTGGGTGTCAGTAATGTCCTAGAAAAACTTAAAAAAGTACTATAAATATTACGATTTGAAAAATTCACTTTGGTTTGTAACAAACCCGCCCGGTAACAAATCCAACCTCATGCATGAGAGGGGGCCCTCACAACAACGCGAGCATATCTATATATATATAAGAATGAATGAATAGCTGTTCGTTAGTCCCGCTAAAACTCAAAAACGGCTGGACCGATTTGGCTAATTTAAGTCTTAAAATTTTCGAAATAGTTTAAGGAAAAACGGTGAGAAAAAATGCAAAAACTCACGAAAAAAAAAGTCCGAATACAAAGCCATCTCTAATTAAAATGTCATTATAAAATGAATTATGCTGTTCTGGTAATGCCAGTAGACGGCGTTATCCTTACTATTAGGCGGTACGAAGTTCGCCGGGTCAGCTAGTCAACAAAAATAACTGTATCGTTTCCCTCACAGCATCAGGAGCCCCAGTAGCTGTTGCGCTGAACTTCGATGCTCGTGATGAGCCGGACGTGGAGTCTGAGGAGACAGGGGGACTGATGAAGATTATGATGTTCTTGGAGTTCGTCGAGAGCTCTGTCAGGGACAGTATGCTGCCGCGGGGGAAGGGTAAGACACCATATCAATTATGAAGTTTACTACTGAATTTGTTTGTCGGTAATTAATGTGTGGAATTAATGACCGGACCTCTGCGTCTCTTAGGATGCTGTTTCCACTGTCCCTCACTAACAAATAATGCCTTCAGGATGTTGTTGAGACTGCCTCGCTACTGCAGTGCGTCGGAGATGTTTGCGCAGGCTCGTACTAACGGTTTCGGGCTCGTACGGACTCATGAACATCCACAAAAAAAAAAAGTGTTTCGCTGCTCAATACCTACAGCAGTAATCGGGAACACATAGATCTACAAAAAAAAATTGAGAAAATCGATATAATAACTTTGTGAAGTTCCTGTTGCTAGAAATGAAGTTGACCCTTCTCATTCTTTCACTAAATTAAGAACTACAGATCAACTTAATCATTTTAATATTTTTCTTCCAGGCACTATCCTCCACTCCTTCATGATGGCGACCGCAGAGACCCTCACGCCTCGAGAGAACGTGGCAGCCATCAGAGCGCTGGAGAACGCTACCATGAACGTTGCCAAAGAAAGAGGCTTCCTTGGGGTGTTCACGACCAACACCAGTCCCTTGACACAGGTAAAGTAAACGCACGAACTAAGAAATATTAATTAAGGCGTATAGTCCCTTGAACACTTGAAAAGGGAGTTAGTGGTAGCGTGACGAGTGACAGGACAGAATGGAAGAAAAAAACGTGTTGTGCCGGCCCCAAATAAAACGGGACAAGGGCAGGAAGATGAAGATGAGTCCCTTGAACATTTGGCCGGATAGAGCCGTGCTGACCTTTACATCGATTTTCTTTGCGAACTATTGATTGATTTACATATGCTATGTACATTCTGAAGAACACTTAACCAGCATTTTTATTTGTCTAAACATATTTCTTAAGATCAAAGCCGTTAGAAAGGAGAAAATGTTCAATCATGTTATTTTTCTATTCTAGCAACTTGGAACAGATGTCCTCGGCTACCAAACACTCTTGGACTACCAAATAAACCAGTACGTTGACCCCAATGGAGACAGAATCTTCGGGAAAGCTCCTGATGACATGAGAGCCGTCGTTTGTTGGAAACCACTAGACTAACTCTGTGATAAGCTTCTAAGGTAAACTAGACTTTAAAGCTATTTAGATTAAGTGCACTTTGTATCGTTATGCTAAACGAGTTGTGGCTTTTGTGAAAATGTGAGTTTTAAGAAGATATTATGACAATGGAAAGTTATCGTTGTTACAATGATCTAAGGTAGAATTTTAATTCGTTTTTGAAGTACTAGAATACAGCTCAAAATTTGTATTAAATCTTGTGAATTTTATTTGCTTTAAAGTAATGAATTTAATACTATTATGAGGTTGAAAGATTTCTTTAACAGTAATTTGGCCTTTGTTTGAATATTTTAAAGCACTTTTAGGATTTTAGTAACAACTAGTATAGCTATAAAACTCTAAATTTTGGTTTAACAGAGAATAGACTTGTTTTTCATCTTGCCACTTTTTAAATCGTCAAAAAATCTGTGTTTTTTTTTTTTGTTATAGATTTTTCGTTAAAACTAATCAAATGTTAAATTTTAAGTAAGTAAATTAAGATAAATTAGTGTTATAATGTATTCGTCGTATTTAGTGTTTTTATTGTTATTATTTAACCTCGCAAAAATCCTGTGTTTAAAATAATTTGTAAGACCTTAAGTGGGTTTTAACTCGCTATTAGATAGTTTTAATGTATAATTTGTTCAATATATTACCAAAATAATTAGGTTATATTTATAAAGCAGATGATGGTCGAATTTTTCCACTGATTTTTTATGAATCTCAAGAACAAAGAAAATAAAATACCTGTGTGTATAAATACATTTATAATAATAAAATAAATACAACCACAATAATTTTATAAAACATGGTCGTACGGTACATGATGAAACAGTTCTATAGATTAACATTAACAATCAGGGGCCTCACTATGACTTGTTAAAATGTCATTCGTGCGAACGAGGAAGAGGGATGTAACTATACACTTTATATAGCTCCATCCCTTTAACAGTTCAGTTTAGGTTGTAAAATGGATAGCGTTAAAAACTCGTGGAAGAGCCTCAGGGCCTATTTTCTTTTAGAACGATGCTAAAGCGTTGATTTCTATTCTTCTTCTTCAAGTCGAAGGCACGACGATTTGAAATTGTCTCTTTCATAATTATTTTGGAAGTACAAAATTATTTCGAAATATAGTTATCAATACGGGTTCACAACATTAATATCTACGGCCAGCGAGCTGGTTGGTGAACTTAAGCGAATCCATATAACTTTTCTATGTATGATGTTAAAACAACTCGATGACGAGATTATTAAACTTTGGATCAACTTTTGAACAACACAGACAAGAATTCCTATTCAGCAGTTCAATCTTTGGGATTTGGAACACTAGAATAGACAGGATTGCTATCCATATTCTATCTCGAATTATTTTATAGAGAGTTATCGTTGATATAATGTACCTACTATTAAATATCAATAAAAACTAGAAGAAGCAAATAATGATTGTTGTAAAAATATTTTAGAAGTAGATAAAGACAAAATTGCAACTGTAAACAGGCCTACAAAGGACTAAAAAATTTCACACTATAAAATCCTAGCAATTTTTTTTTTAATTTTATAGTTCTAATAATAATTGAAAAAAAAAACCCTGGAAAACATGCTAGTGGTAGGGTCGATAGTTATGTTATTAAAACATTTTTAATTTTTTTTTTGAGAAATAGGTAATACTTCTATAGTTATTTTGTTGAGAAGGAGAATATCATGTATAACTGTCATAATAAAAAATAGCAATATACAGATTATTGTCGCAATAAATATGGGGGTATGAATACTTATTCTTATTTCAAACACAGACAAAAATATTGTTTGTGCTATTCACAACCAGTTTAGGAATTATAACATACCAGTACACAGACATAGCGTGGACTGAAAATAGTGATTGCTTTCTCAAAACGTCATGATCTTTAAAAAATATTAAAATAAAATTATCCCGAAGTATTTTGCTAAAGTGTATTTTAACTATTTTAATTAAAATTGTTTTAGAATCATAAACTAAACATTAAAGCTTTTTTATTGATTGATCTGATTTATTATAAAATTAATACCTAATGTTAAATGTTAAACAACTCAGTGAGTAAAAAGAAATGTTAAAAATACAATGACATTTTATTGACAAATATGTTTTATAAAAAAATAAGAAATATATCATTAATATTGTAACTATTTATAAATTTATTTTTGAGCAAAAAATATAGTTTTAGCTATAAGTGCTAGATCTCTATATGTTTTAAGATAGTGATATTTTTAACTGTACTTTTAAGGAATTAAGTGTAATTTATTTGACAATAAAATTTATGTGATAAAATACATATTTAATTTATGTTTCAATCGAGGAATTATCTGGACAAAGGATATTGCTTAAGCCATATTAGTCTGGTGCCTTGTGCGTTAAAATCATCATAACCTTGAATTTGAATTGAAGTCATATGACATTCACCAACCCGAACTGGGCCCGTGGTGGATTACGGCCCATTCCGTCTACTAGGGAGGAGGCCTGACTCCCAGCAGTGGGAACATTAAAAGGCTGATTGTGCTTGTGTGTGTTGTTGTGCTACAGTAGACATACGCTGATAATTTTAGAGGTTTCTAATATGATGTCGTAAATAAATACATTTTTTTTGCAAACGCTAGCTGAACCCTACAAGATATATCTAAATAATGTACTACAGTATTGTTCACGATGTAAAAAAAGTCCGCGATGGTATATGTACTCTTAGGGTTAACCCACAATAACCATTTTTATCCTTAACTTTTTACGAGAAATAATGGCTTACTTACGAAGCGATTTTAAGCAATACAGCATTAATCTTTATCCAATTAAGTACCTTAAATACATTGTACATTTAAATGAATACGGATTCAAAATGCAGGGACATAGCGGTTGCGGTTGCACCCGTGCGAAGTTGGGGCGAGTCGCTGGTATAACCTATAAGAGGTCAGTTTATATGTATAACCTAGAGATATGGTGCGTGGAGAAATTGCTAATTCTACGCGGACAGAGAAACGAGTGGCAGCTATTAAGTAGGTCATCATTTCCGGGTTGACAGCTACGATTCGTAATAATATACCTATCAGAAAAATAAATCAACAAAAGAATAATCACTGTGCCTTTTCATCCAGATTGGCTTAAAATTATAAATATTTCAGCGGTGATTTTGAAATCAGATGAATACGAGACGCACAGGACCATTCGATGTGACGACAGTTCGGGGAGGCCTATGTAGAACAGTGAAGTGAGTGAGAAATAATGATCATGATTTTTTTAAGGTGGGAAATCATCCAATGACTTCTCCTGCTTTGTGGCGGAGCGTGAGGGCGTGTCAGACTTTTACTGACAAAACCACACCTATATTCCTTCAATTGCCCTTTACGTTCCGTACGGTCGTATGGATTTCTCTTTCGGAAGTCAACCCATGGCTTAGTAAAATTGCTGAGCCCCTACGATTTATCTGTCTCTTTGAGGCGCTCGTGGAACACTACGCGCCGATGACGACTTGGGTACAGTCTGGACGGTTACCAGACGGCCGGAAGGCGAGCTACCCATTGCTCGTCGTCTTCAAGCCCACGCCTACGGTCCAACATTTGATGCGTGACTAGGGTGCCCCTGTATTATTTTACCACAGTACCTACAATAGAATTTTAAACACCAGTTCATAGAGTTTTCAAAGAAGTAGTACCTAATGATGAATTGTGTTCAGAATCCACATGAGAATACACATGTTCAGAATTTATTTCTAAGCAAGTGGTTGGTGAATCATCCTGGCCGCTTGATTATGTCTGTGCAAATACTCGTAGTTAGCCAGACGAGAACCACCAGAGATAATAAATTATGACTGATAGACTCACTCAGTTACTCGGAGGGTGTCTTGCCCAACTCAGGACAACTGTCCCATCTTTTATAATGAATATAATTAGGGCATACTGAAAGTTTCTGGATTCTGATAAATAAGACTAGATATAAGACTTACGACATTTATGGTTTTTCAAAGTATATTCACTCGCAGTTAATGCATTATTGCATTCAATGAAACCACTGTTCAGAGCAGATGGACCAGTTTTCTTTAGGGAGCTCTTCAATGGCTTAATGGAACGCATTTACCGCCGATTCATGGCTCGTAAAACGTGAGCCTCTAAGTTTGTCTTTAAGTTTTGTAAACAAATGGAAGTCGTAGGTTGCAAGGTCCGGGCTGGAAGGTGGATGCGTCACCAGTTCCACATCTGAAGCCTTCAAATAGGCTTGTGATACTTTAGCGGAATGTCAGGATGCGTTTTCGTGGTGGAGGAGTACATTGCTTCGAGGACGCTTTTCACGAACTTTTCCTAAGACTCTGGCTAAGCAAGTGTTGAGATACCAATCTGCAGTCATTGTTCTTTGATCTTCAAGCGATACTGTAATGTCCTGATTTGCCGAAAAAAGAAGCAATCATTTTAACCAACACTTCAACTTTTCATAAATTTCGTCGGCAAATCTTGAAAATGAAAGACCCACTCTGCCGACTGGCTTTTTCTTTCGGGTTCAAAGCAGTACACCCAGCTTTCGTCACCTGTCACGATATTATAGACAGCCAATGACTGTGTCCTCTATAAAACTTTTTTATTATTTTTAGGCACCACTAGACGCATTCGTTTCTGGTTCTCCGTTAAGTCATGTGGTATCCATCTAGTGCAAAGCTTCCGAACCTTTACATGCACATGTTTTCTTAAGTAGTTTGTGTTTTTTCAATAAGTTGTCGTACGGTGTCAATTTTCGTGTCTTTAACCGCAGTCGCCGGCCGCCCTTCACGTACCTCGTCATAGAGAAGATCACGTCCACGTCTAAATTCTCCAAACCATGAACACATAGAGGTGCTTGGTGAAGTTTCTGGCAACTCTCTTGTTGACTTAAGCCACAACGAATATAATAAAAAAATAATGAACAAAAATGTTCACGAGTTAAATTCATTTTGATAGCGACAAACAATCTTCTAAAGGAAGCCGCAATGAAAAAACAAATGACAGTTTCGCAAATTAAAAAGTAACATGCTCGCAAAGAGTTCCACTTTCGAATTCTATAACTGATTTTCATTTTTTTATTGTAAGTGGTCAGATCCAGAAACTTTCCGTATGCCCCACGTATATCTCCGGCAGTTAGACCTAGGTATATCTCCGGCTAGTTGTACCTTTATATGTATGTTAGCAAGACTTCGTCCATAATCGCACTGAAAAACCTTCAGTTTCCCCGAAGAGGCCGTCGAAACGTATTGGATTGGTGAAATTATTAAATAAGGTTTAGTCTTTTAACCATGTCATGTCATGTCTACATGACAAAACAAAATTTGTCCATCACGCCACAGTCACGATTACGTGACGGAATCATACCTTGGTGTCGAGTGCACACTTTTGTCTTTGACGAGATGATCAAAAACTTAAATGGGATGTTTTCTAAAAATAAAAATAAGAAAACAGCTTTTGTTTTACATTTATTTATACTATAAACAGACATACAAACTAGACATTTATTTCATATAAATTACCTTATATCGAAATGAGAATTTATTGACTTATCACATTATTAATATTAGTACTAAAATTGGCAATATCATAATGTGATGTTTATAGTGGAACCACCAATAACAGCCAAAAAAAAAAACAATTGTACAAAAAATAATATAAACAAATGCAAGTAAGTATTTTCTAAACATTTCCAAAATTGTCAGGTACCAGAATAAACTTACATTGCTTCACCAATTCTCTTTCAATAAAATCTTTCGTAAATATTAATCATCTTAATTATTGATCGAAGTTCAATTGATGTTTAAAAATAAGTAGTTTAGTAGGTGGCATCAAACTCAACAGAACATCAAAAAAATTAGAAGTACCAATCAATAATAAGTGTCTGCTTTTGGCTTCCCAGTTATTTTTACTAACGCCACTGCCAATGACAAATTACGCCTACAACTTACGATTATGACTTCTTATACGTACGACTTATGATTATGACTAGTATTTCCTATGACTTATGATAAATTATGTCTACTATTTCTGACATTATTATGCCTACGACTTATAATATTTTGACTTGTTATGCCTACGACTCATAATTATGACTCGTTTGCCTACGATGTATGAGAATTTATGGCTAAGTACTACAACTACTGTCACCTGCCTGTTATCCCTCTAGGGGTTGGTCGAGGTGACGTTCTACTATTATTCATCCTCTATGTTGTTTTTTTTTATCCCCGTCCGAACTTTGACCGCCGAAGCGGAAACCCATTTATCTATACTAGTTTTAAAAACAAGAGGCATCACGATCTCCAATAATTTTTTTTCTTACGAAATAACTTTATTTTTGGGCAGCAAACCAGGCCACTAACCCAAAAAAAAAATTTTTGCTTTTCTAGGTTTTAAAATCAGCGTATCATAGAAAAAGAAGTAAATAATAAGATTCTTAAATATTAGGTTTAGCGTGGCTTTTTCGCCTTTAGAAGCGTCACCCTAACTGCTTTTCTTCAGAGTCATTCTGATTTGCAAGCCGAAATCAGACCTTAATAATTAATGAGTTTTTTAATTTTTCATTTTATCTAAATATCTAATCTTTACTTTTTCAATAATTGACATTAATATTCTCGTTTATTTAATGTTCAATAGATATAATTTAGAAATATTAGATATCTAATAATATATATCTCAAGTAACGTATCATGAACCATTTCTAAATAAAAAAAGTTAATCAATGTCCTAAAAAGAAGGCTTAAAACTGTTATAACACTTATGAGGACTTTGGGAAATGAGAAACTGTTCGATATTACAATTCAAAATGTTCCTCTATACTACAAGTTATAGTGTCTGATCTTATTTTTCAACACACTTAGGTATTCGAAAATCCGCTTCTACTCCTACCACTTTAATTTAGGCACGAATTTACTGTCTTTCGCACTAGAACGGAAAAGCTTGCCAGTTCACCCCCACCATAATGTATTACATGTATCGTAGCAGGGTGCTTCGTATGTGTATTGTAAAACGTCGTTTGATACACGACGAAATTTGTCACTGCAACACTCGGCTCCATAACACTCCCGCCTGCAGCTCGGGCGAATTTCGTCTCGGTTGCAATGACAAACTTTCTCGACTTGTATCGAAATGTACTATTTTCAAACTACTGGTTAATTTGAAAATAAAGTAGTTAAATGCTTTCGGTAAATCAAATAAAAAAATACCTTTTGAATCATATAAACTTATCTAATGCTATTTATTAGAAATAATAAAAATATATTTTGAGAGAACTTTAGAATTGCACGCAAAAAATATTGGAAAAAGGCTATTCTTTAATTGAAATTACTCTTAAATATAATAAAAATCTTATTTTGATTTTCTTATGCTATTTTTTAAATGTAAATACGATACAATTTTGAAGACGACCTCATGATATTTTACAAAAATAATGGTAAAAAATACAAAATAATTATTTACCTTACATTATATCTAAATATTTATGCAAATAACAATAAGATTTTATTAATAAACATGCTATAAGTAATAACTAGATTTTTGATTATTGTTGGCAGTGGCGTAGTAAAGAATATATTTTATTCAAATTTACAAATAATGTACATAAAAATATAAATTAGTATCTATATGTTCCCGGAAATTGCAGACTCGGCACGATTGTAATAAAAGTATATTAGACTAGCTTTTGTCAGGGGCTTCGCCCGCGTGAAAACAGGTTTCTCTATACAAACTTTGGACCTGCGATTGATCCACTTAGAGAGTGAATTTTGGAAAATCCTCTCTTAGTGCTCGCCTACGTCATAAAACGAAACCTTGTGCAAAATTTCACGCTTCTGGTCTCAATAGTTTCGGCTGTGCGTTGATATGTCAGTCAGTCAGTTTCTCCTTTTTTATATGTAGATAATAATTTCTCGTTAAATTATGAAAATATCGATCCGTATAGGATAAATTACATCCAAATTCATTAGTTTCAAACATAAATAACCGTGTCTTATTTAGAAAAAAACAATTTACGATTTCTCGCGGTATTTTACAATCTTACGGCGTTTGCAATTTCCCGGTGACATATACACATACAGAGTCGAATAAATCTTGACACACAACCTGTAACCATAAGTTCAGTACATGATTCTGTACTGATCATCTCATCTCGTTTAAAGACTGAAATCCGAATACTAGTAGAAACAAATATTTTTATGATTTTTTCCGAGTTGGTATATTAATTGTTATTTTTTGTTTTTACCGGTTTGTTATTTTCGAAAGTGAGTAAGTGTTAATCCGTTTTACATTTGCTATTTATTATTTCTTAGCCATCTTATTAGATTTAAGGGGCACTATATTTACGTCGAGTATTCATATAAATCTAACGACACCATATTGTACGAGTATTTAGTTTGGCTACAAATATAAGAGACTATGAACATCCATAGTAATGTGGCGACCATGCAGGTCCCACTAATAATTACTAACTTGCAAACTGTCATGTTATACTTTTAAGGTTTATGTGATAAAAAGTTTAGGTTGGATTGATGTTCAAACAATATATAGGGAGACGTCATACAAAAGTCGAGACGTATTTTTATAGAAAATGTATTTGAAAGTGCTTAAAACAATATAATAATGTAGAACTAATCTAAAGCCTTTCATTGCGTCTCCATCCCTACAGTAACATACTATAGTCTACTAAACTCGGTATAGACTACTAAAGTCGGTGTTACCCGTAAATAAAAAGCAAACAATACAAGAATCACCGACTTCCGAAATTAAAGTTATTTTGATCGTTTGTGTTTTATTTTTTGCAGTGAAGTCGGTTTTTTTTAGGTTTTTTTTTATGGTGATGTGTCGATTTCGCTTCCACCCTGTATATGTTCTAAGTGAAATATCAAAATAAATCTTTAATAAAATATGTTATTTCTTACAACTACGTTTATCATACTGCCCAAACTAGCAATCGACTGCTAAACAGTCGCTTGCTAGCTTGGGAAGTCGTAACAGACCAGTCCGAATATCAAAAGTATGTATTTACAAAAATATCATTACTTTTTAAGTTTATTTAATATTCGGGAAAAAATTAAATATAAACAATATTGAAAATTAAACATTATCTTACACCTATTTTCACAATAACTTATATTTAATTGCCTACATTATGTACTTAATAATAAACACTAACAACTAGTAATTACACAATAGTAGTTTTTATTTTTCTTACTTCATTAATAACTCCGCTTTCTGCCTGATCAATCAGAATAATAATAAAATATTTTATTTCTCAAATAAAATAAATAAAAACATTTGTGAGACTGGTGCCCACAATAGGCATAAAATACCTGAGTTATGAGAGATTAGCTAACACATTGTGAATGATGATGAATTTTAAATATTAAGTACAGAATGTTAAAAATAATATACTAAAAATCAAAAAGATCTGTAGGGTCGATTTCAGAATTGAGAATTTCGATTTGAGCACGGGTCAAATACTACTTTAATGCCATGATTTTTTCTGGCTGAATAAGACTGACAGATACTCAATATAAAATTCTTAATTTAGTATTTGGTAGATAGAGAATATAAGTTGTAAGTTAAATACACGTACATTTTATTAGTTACTTACTTTTAAGATAAATGACGATGCTATAACTTACAACAAGATTCTATTCAAGAGTCTTATTATTACACTCTTCAATCTCTATGGCCTCCAATTAGATACATGTAAGTTTTTGAAGGACTTCAGAATGTTTTAAACAAAAAATTCGATATTTTTTTATTGCAAAATGAATGTCATAAACGTTACCGATCATTAATATACATGACGGTAATTTTATTAAAGTTTATGAAAAGACTGATCAAGACTGCTAATAATTCTGAAAAGACTTGGAAATCTTTTTGAGTTCTGTTGGTGTATTACAAGCGTCAGTTCTCACTTTTAATTGTCGATAAGTTATAAGAATTTGCTCAAATGCTATTATTATTATTATTTTGCCGTCCATTACTGGGTAAAACAATTATTCTAAATTATATTTAATTTAGAAACGGTGAAGGTAAATGATAAAGGAAAACATCGTGAGCAAACCTGCATGTCCTACTTAGAACCAAAAATTCGAAGACATGTGACATACACTGTTCCGCACTGGGCCCGCGTGGCGTCCCCTAGAGAGGAGGCCTGAGTCCCAGCAGTAGTTGTGACTTTATAAGACTGATTGTGTATGTATATTAACTTATCTACGTATATCTACTGCCTATCGGCGTCACTATTACCTAACTATTATAATATTTATTATTTACTACTTTATAATCACTAGGATACATAGCCTGTATTACATTAGTGCGTGCAACACTAACGATAAATTTTTAAAATAAATTAGTTTTTCTAATGAGTAAGTGGTTGTCGTAGTTTTTTTTTTCTAACGCTTAGGTAGGTACTCCCGCATCCATCAATTGTCTCAACACTTACGTTATGGCTTAACTATTCAATTAGCAAACTAGTAACGGAAATAAGCTAATAATAAGTAGTTCTGAAAAAGGTAGGTACTTTGGCCCAGGGGTATAACTTTGGCCTAAGTTAATAAACTAGTGGATAACCGGCGTGTGCCACTACGGTAAAAAAAGAATTATATTTTGTTTACTTATAAGAAAAAGGCATTTAATTTTAGATATTGTTTTATTGGTCTAAAACTATCTTCACATTATTGTCTTTGTAATGATTCGGGACATATCGGTTGGATGGTTGATTTTTATGCTTTATTTATTTGTTTTACTTTAACAAAAACGGCTTTCCACCAGTTGCATTACTTAAAGAATAGGCACCTATATTAATACACACAAAATTCACACACTCATCTCACAGAACTCCAGACATACTGACATAATCGTTTTTTTTTTATATCTTAACCAATAAGAACACGGGACATAGTTTACCATCTTTTTATTGTTTATCGAACATGGGCCAAAGTTACACCTCAGAGCCAAAGTTACCCATCGTTACGGGATTAATAATATATATGTAATAATAAGTTCTGAGGCAGTCTGGTGTTTGCAGAATGAAAATGATGGTAGGAATCTATTGCTATTATTTAAAGGCAATTAAAATAACTATGATTATGAGACATTCCTTTTCTCTGTTTCTAAAGTTTGGTAAAGAATCAGACTGGCTGAAATTTATTATTTTATTTCTTTTATTTTTTTATTGTATTTATTTTTTAATATTATTTCATAATTGACAAGTTGTGTCCTATCAAATAGATCTAAAATCATGAATTTTCTGTGAGAAAATTTTGACTAGCTCTACATGTTGAATGAACTTCCGCTACCTGGAGGTTGTCAAAAGAATATTTTTTTAAATAAATACAGTTGTCATCGGCGTCATAATACATACGAAGAAAAAATCAAATATTGTAATGTTATTTGTAGTTGAAGCAGAATTTAGTATAACCGATCCTACTGATTCTTACCATATTTCGCTACAATGTGTTTATTTTACTTATACACTTATTTCATTTAATTATAACTATTATTTACACATTAGAAGATTTTTTTTAAATACTGTAACTGCAGTTTCGTCGGGGTATCGCTTTTTTAGGCGCATATTCTACAATAAAGATTTCTTATGAGATATCTTATTCTGACTAAAGTGTTTTATTATGATACCTTATTCTCACTTATTTATTTAATTATATTTTTATATCATCTAAATGTTTCTTTATGATATCTTATTTCGACCTAAATGTTTAACTATATTACCTTACTTCTACCTTAAGGTTTAATTATGATACCTTACTTCTACCTAAATGATTAATTATGATAACTATGTACACACTACGATTTTATTTCTTTGGTTTTTTCCACGTCCATAGCCGCTTCGATTTACATCGTCACGCGTGCTACATATACATTATCACTAGTTATTTTATAGCTATCTTATAAATGCCTTAAAGCAGCTATAATCGACTAGGATTGACTCAATTTAGGATTGTTTACTCAATTTAGCAAGTCCTAATAAAAGAGCTGGGCTTAAATGTTTCATTTACCTGTAATAATACCGAGTCCTTTTAAAAGTAACTATAATCTTGCTTACAAAATAATTAAAAAATCAGGACCTCAAAAAAACGTTTTCTTTTTGCCAACTGTTTCCGTAACTAAAAGTATGAGTACGATATTTTTCAAAACAAAATGGTATTCCTAACTGTAATAGAATTCTAGAATAGTCAAAAATAACTGCTGTAAAGATTATGAGTTCCTATAGTTAATGCTTCTCTAGAATAATGTACGATTTTAGTACAGATACTACTGCAGTATTAAATAATAATAAGTTGGTAACCCTTTTAGTAGATAGTTTTACTTCTGATCAGCACAAAATCATTATGATTGTTATGTTTATTACTTTATTGACTTTTTATTTTCTTTAATTTTTGCGATTATGTTTTGTCTGGGTTTTATTTTCCTTATTTTTCCTTTTTTTTTTACTCTTTATATGACATAACTGTTTTCAAATATATTTTATTATTTCTTTCTTTTTTGTTACTATCCACACTAAGGGATTCTTAGAAATATAACCGTGAAGTTTCTTGCTTGTTCTTTTCCAGAAGAAAAATATTATAATAATAAATGCCTATATATGTGTACCTACATGAAATAAATTTGAAAAATGTCGGATTTTATCTTAATTCGTGTACTATTGTGAAGAAACTGCATACTAATCTAATTAGATATAAAACCTATACAGAGTTACATAATCTCGCGACAACGACGCCATTTTTGGCCTTACTTACAGCTAATTAAATTCCAATCAACTCGATTATGTTTGTAGCGGCTACCGCTTTATGTACACTTAAGTTCGTTTTCTTAAAAAATATACTTCAATGAGTCATCTTACTTTTCATTTACACTTATTTCCTACTTATATACTAGGTACCTACATACGTATTATCTAACTTTCTTGCTACCTCTTCGGCTTCAAACATATCAAGACCACTGTTTTGGATATGACAAAAAACTACAAATTGAACGTCAGCACACGAATAACTAATACTTGCAATAATTTAAGAAAAGATTGTTTAGTAATTTTTGTAAGTTTTTTAAACCAAACATTGTTTTGCTTTATGTTTTTGTAAATGTTTTACTACCTATGCAATAGTCTTGATACTTGTTAATAATAAATACAAAATGAGGAAAAGTATTTAAAAACATTCGAATTTAAAAATTAGGATACTCCTACTTTTCAAGTCATTATCATAATATTAATCGGTAAGTAAACATTTAATTGAAAACGGCCATTTGCATTTAATGTGCAGAATTTTTGTAAAATCCTGCTTGCGCGACGTAGGTTAGTATGATGTTTGTGGTTTTAGACAACGACGTAGTTCTCAAGAAACTACACAGATGTCGCTACTAGGTACTGAGTTTTTCAATTGAAATATATATATTTTTTTTATTTTGCAGTATCTACCTGCAATAGTATTGATTAAGACTTTATATGACATTAACTGTTTTCAAATACATCTTATTATTTCTTTCTTTTATTCTTACTATCCACACTAAGGGATTCGAAAAATATTTAGAAGTATAATCGTGAAGTTTCTTGCTTGTTCTTTTCCAGAAGAACAATATAATAATAATAAATGCCTTTAAATGTGTACCAACATGAAATAAATTTGAAAAATGCTGTATTTTATCTTAATTCGTGTACTATTGTGAAGAAACTGTATACTAATCTAATTAGATATAAAATCTATAGAGTTACATAATCTCACGATGGCATTTTTGGCCTTACTTACAGCTAATTATTTTCAATCAACTCGATCATGTTAGTGGCGGCTACCGCTTTATTTACACTTAGTTCGTTTTCTTAAAAAATCTACTTCAATGAGTCATCTTACTTTTCATTTACACTTATTTCCTACTTATATACTAGGTACCTACATACGTATTACCTAACTGCCTTGCTACCTCCTCGGCTTCAAACATATCAAGACCACTGTTTTGGATATGACAAAAAACTACAAATTGAACGTCAGCACACGAATAACTAATACTTGCAATAATTTAAGAAAAGATTGTTTAGTAATTTTGTAAGTTTTTTAAACCAAACATTGTTTTGCTATATGTTTTTGTAAATGTTTTACTACCTATGCAATAGTCTTGATACTTGTTAATAATAAATACAAAATGAGAAAAAGTATTTAAAAACATTCAAATTTAAAAATCAGGATACTCCTACTTTTCAAGTCATTAATTAATTATCATAATATTAAGCGGTAAGTAAACATATAATTGAAAACGACATAGGCAGATTTTTTGTAAAATCCTGCTTGCGCGATGTAACCTACATCGCGCAAGCAGGATTTTACAAAAAATCTAGTATGACGTTTGTGGTGTTAGACAACGACGCAGTTCTCAAGAAACTACACAGATGTCGCTATTAGGTACTGAGTTTTTCAATTGAAATCTTATATTTTGCAATATCCACCTGAAATAGTATTGATATTTTTGGAGCAGAGTGTGCTGGCATTGATATGATTGGATAATACCTTACAGACTAATAATTGATTTTTAATGTGTGTTTATACCTATTCTACTTAATATTATTTATTTATTTCTAACTTATACACTACTTAACTACTTATAACTAAGTTATAGTAATCTTGCCTAGTTATTTTAAGCCCTTATTACTATAATACACATAAGAATATATTTTCGGATTCGCCATAATTTTGTAAACTTTTCTGAGCACAAAGTGATTTCTTCATTTTATTGTTTCATTTTATTGTATGTGACAAAATCAATAGAGACATTGGTGTCGATGTGTATAAATAAAATTGTCACAGTTAGTTGTCATAAATTCAAGTGAATTTGAACCACGGGCCCAGGATAGTTTGAAAGAATTACTGCGTCCCTAGAACGCAAAGGACAACTGAAGGACACCAGGTTGGTTTAAGTCAGTGAAAGACTGAAGACAGAGCGGGAGGACGATTGTTTGATAATTTTCTTCTAAAAAAGTCGATTTAGACTTGACCTGAACAGCTCTGAAGGTGCATTTTAGTGCGAAGATTGAAATATTAATCAGAAGTGTGGTTAAAAAAACCCATATAAGATTCTTCGATAAAGTCTCAGACAACAGTCGTATGCTATGCTGGAACAGAAATAAAAGTAAAGACAGACTGAGTCCACGTACGCCACATACGCGATCTGGATCGACAGATCCGATGTTGCGTGGGACTCGTGTGCTAGCGTTGCGTATGCCAAGAATGTTTCTTAACCAAAAGATGTACTGAGCCCACGTATGACATCTAGAC
Source organism: Mythimna pallens (assembly GCA_961205895.1). Classification (NCBI taxonomy): domain Eukaryota; kingdom Metazoa; phylum Arthropoda; class Insecta; order Lepidoptera; family Noctuidae; genus Mythimna; species Mythimna pallens. The sequence goes on along the minus strand of OY540845.1, from coordinate 4,072,250 downwards.
TCTTGAATTTTCTAGAAAACTGACGACCTCCGAATACCTAATAATATAAGTAAAACGGAAAAGACACAAAAAAATAGATCTAAAATATTGAACACAAGTAATTTGAGCACGTAGAATTAAAAAAAAAAGAAGCTACGCTTTAATTTCCTGATTTCGAATATTTATGTGCAAGTCATTTTATTTTTCTCTTTTCTTTTTATTTGATTTATCTCTCGCCAAATTGTTTATAGGTTTTCCCATGATTTATTAATTTAATTATGTTTTTTTTTTTTCATTTAATACCGATGTTTTCTACTAAGACAGGGAAATGTAACCTGAAGAAGTATTCTCCTTCAGCTTTATCAGCTTTTGTCGTGGTGAAATAAAAAAAAATGCTTAAGTACAGACCAAGTATTATTTGATCCAAAAAAACCTCTTGATGCCTTGAGCACTATGTGTTAGAGCCCAATTTCTATACCTTACTGTTCTAACAATACTAATAGGTATTATTTCTTTGTATTATACTGCCATAAGTTATTCGATAAAAAAGCATAAACCTCCTTCTGGCGCAGTCGAGTAAAATGTAAAAACTCTTAAAAAAAATATACGACTGTTTGGGACAGAGAATTCGAATTTTGATACTTTAGTAGTACTACCCTTAGAAAATTATGGCGAATTTATAGGCCGAAACCACGTATTGTGCGTACGTCTAATTAAATAGGGTCGAATAAAATTAAACAACGAAATTCCACAAACGATACGGGTTAATCGATAACTAATGATGGTACCTATAGCAAAAAAAAAACTTTAAAAAATTACGTTACTAATAACTTTTCAGCTTAATCCGCTGTTGTCATTAGATTTTTTTTTTTTAGATTTTAACTAGCTTTGAAAACATTGCGAGGAAACCGACTTGTCCTATAATCAAAAAATCGAAGACCTGTGACATCCACCAATCCGCATTGATGACACGAATAATTAAAAAACCTCTAAACTTTACTCCAAAAATTCCCAAAAAAATCTCCCCTAATGATTATAAATTCAATATGGCCGACCCCCAAGTTTTTTTGATAGAGTTGGTCTAGAGGAATTTTTTATATTATTTTCTCCAAGAACCTTTGCGCAGTTTTGATGACTAATTTTATTTGACCCACTGTTTTTACTACACCAAACTATAATAAATCTTTACATTTACTCACGAATTTTAACTTATTTCTTACCTATTAAAATATATCTTCTTGTAAACCTAGCTTTTAAAATTATTACTCGGCTTTTTCACCAGTATCCACTTACTTTCTAAATTAGAGTTAATTGAACCAACATTTTTGATTTCTTTATATATTTACATTTGTTTCCTTACTTAAGATTAGTCTTATTACCTAATAATATACCTACATTATGCTTTATTTAACTTGTACATTATGAGGACATTTTTACCAGCGAAAAAGGAATCAACGAAAAAGAAATCCCACTGCTCCATACATTTATTTTCACATTATTCGACAAAATATATGGAGTAGCTCACTAGCTGATTTTTTTCGTGATTTCAGGGTTGGTCGCATAGTAAAAGTAGTTCATATGGATGAGTACAATGACTCCTTTTAAGGAAAGCCCATCTGTCGTTTCAACGGTGTATGACTGGACTATAATTACAGAGAGAATTTTTTTTTTTTCTAGTTTACAAATTACGGTGATATTAATAAAGTGAAGAATAGTTGTCTGTTTTTTTTTTCATATAAAGAATAAGAAAAGATAGAGAAATGAGTTCAATTAACACATTTGTTTCAATTATTGTTATACTAATTAGTGTCTTCAAATAAAGATTACGTTAACCAAAGGTTAAAGACTTCCCCATTCTGTACCAGTTAAATGGAACACGATGTTAACGTCCTAAATTACTTACAAGCTAGCTACTGTAATACGGCGTCTACGACACAAATATTACAATCTAAATAATGGAAAAACTGAATTTGAAAACTCAATACTTATTCTAAACCTAAACCCTATTTTAAATACTAGCTTTAAGTCTAATCTGTAAACTCTAACTATTGGTTAAACACTAACCCTAATTTTAAAACTCTAAACTTTTATCAAAGCTTAAACCTAATTATAAAAATTTAAAATTATTTTATACTCTAACCCCAATTTCAAAACTCTGAATTAATTTTAAGCCATTAGAGTTATGGTTTCATTTTTTTTTAGAGTTTTGTCATTTTTATTGGGTTCTTAATAATAATCAATCCAATTTACTAGCCCCATTAGGTTTGTCGCGCGTCAATATGTACAGATCACGTCGCTAACCTTAGCCTATTATTTATCCTCTTGATGTTTGTCATTTGTTTAATGTACAATGTCACTATAATCTAATAGAACACTAAAGATAATACACATACATGTAACTATAGAAGTAGGAATAGCCACCTTTTTGAAAAAAGTGTTCGAGTGAAAAAGCCATAAACGGTTTGTAGACGATGGTTACATTTACTAACCATCAGAAATTAGTTTTGGTTGCCATTTTAAAAAAAACAAGTCATTTCGTTTGAATTGCAATTTTGATAGAATTTTTATGTTAATATCAACCGAATAAAATAAACTTTAAACTGTATAGTTTTCTATAAACTTCAATGTGTACTATTTCTATTGCTCTTTATTAATCCTAAGGTCACCATCAAAAATATAAATATCCCACTTTGTTTACTTATAGTATCTTCAAATTATGCGCGTTTAGAATTAGTAAAAAAAAATGATTTTAATAGGTTGTCTATTTCCCCTAATATTTTTTTTTGTTTGATAACTAATGTAACTATTACAATATTAGATGCAGTCTCTTAATAATAACTATTTTTGCTATTTTTGAATATATATATTTTGTTATATACGCTGTTGTTAAAAAATGTAAATAATAAATAATAATAACAATGTTTATTTTCAGGCAATACCCCATAGAGATGTTGCAACGTATTGTTAAATTTAATTAAATTTGATTATTTATTATGATTTGTCTTTAGAGTAGTTTCGACTTTTTATCAAAGATACTCAGTACATGAAAATTGCGCCAACATCGGTTCTACCAACCTTATTACTTAGGCGTGATGTGCAAATACGACTCCTTTGTTGTGATTGGTTGTAGTAACATAGTTTTGTAGTGTTTTGTAGTAGTGGCACACGAACAGCATTACATACAGGATTTTTTGTGAAAAATAATATTAAATTTTAGTCACTGGTATGCATATGTATGCACAGCTTACACCATGTTAGGTATGACATTAATGTTTATTTGACTGACGTTATAATAAAATTCAGTTTAATTTAATGATAATCCAATGATAATCCAATGCAATTTAATTTAATTTTAATTTTAACATTTCAATTGTATGTAATTTTATGGTATATAGTGTCTGTATGTGATTATGTTACTGAAATGAGTCTTTGATACTCGAAATAAATATGTAATAATAATAATTAATTGTTATGTTGAGAGATAAAAAATATTATTACCACAAAAATTAGACATACAAATATATACATAATAGTTTTCCACGATAGGCTTGCGTTTGACCATAATCTCACCTGATGGTAAGGGACAATTTGGTCGACGATGGAGGACGCTTACTTAGTAAACTATTTACTTTTGACTTCGAAACCCTCAGGCTATTATGTTCTAGTGGCAACCAAAGCTTTCATTAAAAAAAGAACACTAGCAATCGGTTCTAATTATAGGTTGACAGAAGTTAAGTAACAGAAGTGAGATATTTTTACCCAAGACTACACTTAACACTATCTATAAGTAAGATATTTCAGCTTTAACTACACCTCCTACAGATCTATCAATATCCTATGCCACTTTGTAATGTACAATTTGAGTGGGTAACTTAATGCAATATAGAGGACATCGCGCCAATACTCGGACAAGAACATAAACATTTCTATGACTCTCAGATACTGTCATAAATCTGATGATTTACAATTACTAGTCTCCCAAACACTTTTTTTGTACACTTTTGTATATATTGTTACTTTTAGTTTGTATATAGTTAAGATGTTTATACGTACTAAATAATTATACATGAAATTAAAAAAAACAAGCAATATCTCCGAACAATTTACTCTAACCTCAACTTCCCCTCTTTGAGGAGTGGCTGGAGCGGCAACACGGCATTCTCACCTTCCGCATGACGCAGGTCCACACCGGACATGGCAAGTTCGGGAGGTTCCTGCATCAGATTCAGGCGGAAGAAACACCCGGGTGGCTTCATTGTGTGAACCGTCCGGAGGACACGGTGGAGCATACGGTGGAGGTGTGCCCCGCTTGGGCGGAGCACCGTCGTGTCGCGACCTCTCGCGTCGGGCCCTGGTTCGGGCTATGGTCCGAACCGAGGAGGAATGGCAGGCGGTGGCCTCCTTCTGCGAAGCTAGCGAAGGAGGAGGTCGCACGCGTGAGGGAACGAATGTCCTCACGCCCCTGCCGCCGAGATTCTGACCCCAACTACCAGCCGCGGTAGACGCGGGCTTGCGGAAGTCGAGCAATGGGTAGCTTGCCGTCCGGCCGTCCGGTAATTGACCGGACCGAGCCCAGTCGTCAACAAAGCGTAGTGATCCACGCGCTCCTCAAGGAGATGTCGGCAAACCGGGGCCCAGCAGGGCCGATGCCCGCTAGCTAGGACCGCGGGGAATTTCTGAAAAGGAAACCCGTAGGCCTAAAACACAGAAGGCAACTGAAGGACACAGGTGTGGTTTTAGTCAGCAAAAGTCTGACACGCCTTCCCGCTTAGCCCAGAGCATGAGAAGGCATTATTTCATATGATTTCTACACTTAAAAAAAAACTTCGACTATCTTTTTTTGTAGTATTCAGTGTTCTATAATCGGTGTGGAAATACAGTTTGAAAATCATGTAAGGGGCGAGAACCAGAAGTTCTATGTTTATGATTTACAGCCATCGATTACTCATAAAGAACTACAGCTCATAAAAATAATGACAAGAATGCTCTAAAACTACTAAACAGTGTGCCATGTTATTGAAAATAATAATAATAGAGAAATTGAAAAAAATCGTCAATTTAATTTAAATTTAAATTCCATTCTTAAATAATTGCATACAATTTTTACCAGTAATTTTCTCAGTCTTAATATTACGCTTATTACGCCATTTACTGAAATTTGTTTTAGATAACATTCCTTTCTCAAGATGAGACCCGCGGTTATGATTAAACTATTTTATTTTATTTTTGAAAGGCCCCACTCAAGCGTTTGACCACCATCTGGCCAGATGGTAAGCAATAAAATGGTGTACGATGAGGCCAGCTTGCCTAAGTCCAGAGAAATAATTGAATTTTGACAGTGTTTGAGATACATAGAACCGCTTAGTTCTACAGCCGATAATAATTCTAGACTTAATTGCTACTTAATATTAACCAATTTAAAATTAATATCACTTCTACTGATACCTTTTTAGCCGTAGATTATTTAGCCCTATTTAACCTCTATACTTTAATTGTACTTAAAATTAATATTTAGACTCTATACTTTATTCCTATTTAAAGTCTACCTTACTTATATACTTTAAACACTAATTAAATATTAGATATACTTTGACTCCATTTAATGTCTATACTTAAACTCAATTTATAATAAATTAATAAAATATATTAACGCTATTTTAAGTGTACCTATTTATATTATTATAAACTAATTTTAATATTAATTTCTTTATTTTCGAAACTTTCCAATATGTACAGTAAGTTCTTTATATTCCTTATTTAAATTGTCAGCTTCTTACTCGAGATTTACTGTATACTTACTAGTTTTTTATGCAATTATCAGACATGATATAATGTAGTAAAGGTTATTTTCTAATTTATTATCTATACTTATATAATAACTAGAGGTCCCGGCAAACGTTGTCCTGCCCGAAAGCTGGTTTTTCGTCAGAAAAAAAATTTTAGAACCCGATTGTAACCCCATCTAACGAGTTCAATTGTAATTTCAAACCATCTACAGACCCAAATATATACACAAAATTTCATCCAAATCGGTCAAACCGTTTAGGAGGAGTTAGGCGACAAAAACACTAAATATTATAAAGCTGAAAAGTTTGTTTGTTTGGTTGAACGCGTTAATCTCAGAAACTACTAGTTCAAATTGGTTAATAGCCCATTTACCGAAGAATGTTTTTTTTTTAATTCTTTACTGGTTATGTAAGTTTTTCTCTGCCTTAATTCAAAAATTGTAAACATACCTTATTTCTGGAAGTTTATTACTCGCCATGAACCGTAAGACGTCTACTATTGGAAATTGATTTTTTGTTATGACAAAAACAAAAACAGAGTTTTTGACAAGATTAATTCTTGCTTCACTGGATTGAGTACTTATTTCCAAATAGTTTAATCTTATTGTTTTATTATAACGCCTTACTATGTGTGGGCAGAACACATTGCTCGTAGAACAGATGGTCGATGGGGCGAAATGTTCTAGAGTGACAACCGCGCACCAGAAGACGCATCATTGGAAGGCCTCCCACAAGGTGAACCGATGACCTGGTGATGCGAAAGGCACAGGACCGTTCGCCGTGGCGACACTTGAGGGAGGCCTATGAGACATTAAATAGGGTCAAAGTGACCCTATTTAATGTCTTTACTTAAACTCAATTTATAATAAATTAATAAAATATATTAACACTATTTTAAGTGTACCTATTTATATTTCTATTACTATAAACTAATTTTAATATTAATTTCTTTATTTTCGAAACTCTCCAATATGTACAGTAAGTTCTTTATATTCCTTATTTAAGTTGTCAGCTTCTTACTCGAGATTTACTGTATACTTACTACTTTTTTATGCAATTATCAGACATGACATAATGTAGTAAAGGTTAGTTTCTAATTTATTATCTATACTTATATAATAACTAGAGGTCCCGGCAAACGTTGTCCTGCCCGAAAGCTGGTTTTTCGTCAGAAAAAAATTTTAGAACCCGATTGTAACCCCATCTAACGAGTTCAATTGTAATTTCAAACCATCTACAAACCCAAATATATACACACAATTTCATCCAAATCGGTCAAACCGTTTAGGAGGAGTTAGGCGACAAAAACACTAAATATTATAAGGCTGAAAAGTTTGTTTGTTTGGTTGAACGCGTTAATCTCAGAAACTACTTGTTCAAATTGGTTAATAGCCCATTTACCGAAGAATGTTTTTTTTTAATTCTTTATAGGTTATGTAAGTTTTTCTCTGCCTTAATTCAAAAATTGTAAACATACCTTATTTCTGGAAGTTTATTACTCGCCATGAACCATAAGGCGTCTACTATTGGAAATTGTTTTTTTGTTATGACAAAACCAAAAACAGCGTTTTTGACAAGATTAATTCTTGCTTCACTGGATTGAGTACTTATTTCCAAATAGTTTAATCCTATTGTTTTATTATAACGCCTTACTATGTGTGGGTAGAACACATTGCTCGTAGAACAGATGGTCGATGGGGCGAAATGTTCTAGAGTGACAACCGCGCACCAGAAGACGCATCATTGGAAGGCCTCCCACAAGGTGAACCGATGACCTGGTGATGCGAAAGGCACAGGACCGTTCGCTGTGACGACACTTGAGGGAGGCCTATGAGACATTCTTTCCTTTCCATTTCTTTAATGTCTATACTTAAACTCAATTTATAATAAATTAATAAAATATATTAACACTATTTTAAGTGTACCTATTTATATTTATATTATTATAAACTAATTTTAATATTAATTTCTTTATTTTCGAAACTTTCCAATATGTACAGTAAGTTCTTTATATTCCTTATTTATTAGTCAGCTTCTAAGTCGAGATTTACTGTATACTTACTACTTTTTTATGCAATTATCAGACATGACATAATGTAGTAAAGGTTAGTTTCTAATTTATTATCTATACTTATATAATAACTAGAGGTCCAGGCAAACGTTGTCCTGCCCGAAAGCTGGTTTTTCGTCAGAAAAAAAATTTTAGAACCCGATTGTAACCCCATCTAACGAGTTCAATTGTAATTTCAAACCATCTAGAGACCCAAATATATACACAAAATTTCATCCAAATCAGTCAAACCGTTTAGGAGGAGTTAGGCGACAAAAACACTAAATATTATAAAGCTGAAAAGTTTGTTTGTTTGGTTGAACGCGTTAATCTCAGAACCTACTAGTTCAAATTGGTTAATAGCCCATTTACCGAAGAATGTTTTTGTTTTAATTCTTTACTGGTTATGTAAGTTTTTCTCTGCCATAAATTCAAAAATTGTAAACATACCTTATTTCTGGAAGTTTATTACTCGCCATGAACCATAAGGCGTCTACTATTGGAAATTGTTTTTTTGTTATGACAAAACCAAAAACAGAGTTTTTGACAAGATTAATTCTTGCTTCACTGGATTGAGTACTTATTTCGAAATAGTTTAATCCTATTGTTTTATTATAACGCCTTACTATGTGTGGGCAGAACACATTGCTCGTAGAACAGATGGTCGATGGGGCGAAATGTTCTAGAGTGACAACCGCGCACCAGAAGACGCATCATTGGAAGGCCTCCCACAAGGTGAACCGATGACCTGGTGATGCGAAAGGCACAGGACCGTTCGCTATGGCGACACTTGAGGGAGGCCTATGAGACATTAAATAGGGTCAAAGTGACCCTATTTAATGTCTTTACTTAAACTCAATTTATAATAAATTAATAAAATATATTAACACTATTTTAAGTGTACCTATTTATATTTCTATTACTATAAACTAATTTTAATATTAATTTCTTTATTTTCGAAACTTTCCAATATGTACAGTAAGTTCTTTATATTCCTTATTTATTAGTCAGCTTCTAACTCGAGATTTACTGTATACTTACTACTTTTTTATGCAATTATCAGACATGACATAATGTAGTAAAGGTTAGTTTCTAATTTATTATCTATACTTATATAATAACTAGAGGTCCCGGCAAACGTTGTCCTGCCCGAAAGCTGCTTTTTCGTCAGAAAAAAAATTTTAGAACCCGATTGTAACCCCATCTAACGAGTTCAATTGTAATTTCAAACCATCTACAGACCCAAATATATACACAAAATTTCATCCAAATCGGTCAAACCGTTTAGGAGGAGTTAGGCGACAAAAACACTAAATATTATAAAGCTGAAAAGTTTGTTTGTTTGGTTGAACGCGTTAATCTCAGAAACTACTTGTTCAAATTGGTTAATAGCCCATTTACCGAAGAATGTTTTTTTTTAATTCTTTATAGGTTATGTAAGTTTTTCTCTGCCTTAATTCAAAAATTGTAAACATACCTTATTTCTGGAAGTTTATTACTCGCCATGAACCATAAGGCGTCTACTATTGGAAATTGTTTTTTTGTTATGACAAAAACAAAAACAGAGTTTTTGACAAGATTAATTCTTGCTTCACTGGATTGAGTACTTATTTCCAAATAGTTTAATCCTATTGTTTTATTATAACGCCTTACTATGTGTGGGCAGAACACATTGCTCGTAGAACAGATGGTCGATGGGGCGAAATGTTCTAGAGTGACAACCGCGCACCAGAAGACGCATCATTGGAAGGCCTCCCACAAGGTGAACCGATGACCTGGTGATGCGAAAGGCACAGGACCGTTCGCTGTGACGACACTTGAGGGAGGCCTATGAGACATTCTTATATTCTTTAATGTCTATACTTAAACTCAATTTATAATAAATTAATAAAATATATTAACACTATTTTAAGTGTACCTATTTATATTTCTATTACTATAAACTAATTTTAATATTAATTTCTTTATTTTCGAAACTTTCCAATATGTACAGTAAGTTCTTTATATTCCTTATTTATTAGTCAGCTTCTAACTCGAGATTTACTGTATACTTACTACTTTTTTATGCAATTATCAGACATGACATAATGTAGTAAAGGTTAGTTTCTAATTTATTATCTATACTTATATAATAACTAGAGGTCCCGGCAAACGTTGTCCTGCCCGAAAGCTGCTTTTTCGTCAGAAAAAAAATTTTAGAACCCGATTGTAACCCCATCTAACGAGTTCAATTGTAATTTCAAACCATCTACAGACCCAAATATATACACAAAATTTCATCCAAATCGGTCAAACCGTTTAGGAGGAGTTAGGCGACAAAAACACTAAATATTATAAAGCTGAAAAGTTTGTTTGTTTGGTTGAACGCGTTAATCTCAGAAACTACTTGTTCAAATTGGTTAATAGCCCATTTACCGAAGAATGTTTTTTTTTAATTCTTTATAGGTTATGTAAGTTTTTCTCTGCCTTAATTCAAAAATTGTAAACATACCTTATTTCTGGAAGTTTATTACTCGCCATGAACCGTAAGACGTCTACTATTGGAAATTGTTTTTTTGTTATGACAAAAACAAAAACAGAGTTTTTGACAAGATTAATTCTTGCTTCACTGGATTGAGTACTTATTTCCAAATAGTTTAATCCTATTGTTTTATTATAACGCCTTACTATGTGTGGGCAGAACACATTGCTCGTAGAACAGATGGTCGATGGGGCGAAATGTTCTAGAGTGACAACCGCGCACCAGAAGACGCATCATTGGAAGGCCTCCCACAAGGTGAACCGATGACCTGGTGATGCGAAAGGCACAGGACCGTTCGCTGTGACGACACTTGAGGGAGGCCTATGAGACATTCTTATATTCTTTAATGTCTATACTTAAACTCAATTTATAATAAATTAATAAAATATATTAACACTATTTTAAGTGTACCTATTTATATTTATATTATTATAAACTAATTTTAATATTAATTTCTTTATTTTCGAAACTTTCCAATATGTACAGTAAGTTCTTTATATTCCTTATTTTAATTGTCAGCTTCTAAGTCGAGATTTACTGTATACTTACTACTTTTTTATGCAATTATCAGACATGACATAATGTAGTAAAGGTTAGTTTCTAATTTATTATCTATACTTATATAATAACTAGAGGTCCCGGCAAACGTTGTCCTGCCCGAATGCTGGTTTTTCGTCAGAAAAAAAATTTTAGAACCCGATTGTAACCCCATCTAACGAGTTCAATTGTAATTTCAAACCATCTACAAACCCAAATATATACACAAAATTTCATCCAAATCGGTCAAACCGTTTAGGAGGAGTTAGGCGACAAAAACACTAAATATTATAAGGCTGAAAAGTTTGTTTGTTTGGTTGAACGCGTTAATCTCAGAAACTACTTGTTCAAATTGGTTAATAGCCCATTTACCGAAGAATGTTTTTTTTTAATTCTTTATAGGTTATGTAAGTTTTTCTCTGCCTTAATTCAAAAATTGTAAACATACCTTATTTCTGGAAGTTTATTACTCGCCATGAACCGTAAGACGTCTACTATTGGAAATTGTTTTTTTGTTATGACAAAACCAAAAACAGTGTTTTTGACAAGATTAATTCTTGCTTCACTGGATTGAGTACTTATTTCCAAATAGTTTAATCCTATTGTTTTATTATAACGCCTTACTATGTGTGGGCAGAACACATTGCTCGTAGAACAGATGGTCGATGGGGCGAAATGTTCTAGAGTGACAACCGCGCACCAGAAGACGCATCATTGGAAGGCCTCCCACAAGGTGAACCGATAACCTGGTGATGCGAAAGGCACAAGACCGTTCGCTGTGGCGCTTGAGGGAGGTCTATGTCCAGCAATGGTCTGGATCTTTCGGCTAAAATGATGATGTTGATGAACCCCTTACTATTATATAAGTCTACTCAATTATCTAATTAATTAACCTATTATTCGTCATTATTGTAAATGTTTCATGTATTTTTATATGTACAGGACTTATTATTTTTTCCTTAACTATTGTAACACATCCTCTGTCATTCATTCGACTGTACTAAACAGTGTCAATTGTTTTACAAACTTACATTATAATCTCGTGACGGTGCTTCTTTTTATATTTTCAATTTTTGTTAAAGCATCAGAGTAGCTCGCAAAAATCAAATTATCTTAAGTTTTTTTGCATTTGTGGAAAAATGGCCGTAACCTAGAACAGCTCATCCGCAACTGGCATGGTTGATGACAAACGACCAAGAGACCGCAGCCCAAAAATATGGGTAGATCAGGTCCGCTCTTCAATGGACACCCAATTGCATAACGCACTCCATGACGCCAAGAACCGTCACAAATTGCGAGACATCATCAGTAATAAGAAGATAATCCAGCGGGAAGTTCACGACCCTCAGTAATGAGGAGGTACAACTCGAGGAGGAGGTCAGGTTCTATGTTAATTAAAATACAATTTTCGATCGTAAGAAATATGGCTTTACTGAGTCGTTAATATTAAAATCGTCAATACAACCAACTCAGTTCAAAAGTAACCTAACCCTTTTGAATGACTCTTTCAATTTGACTGGCCTGTTAGTCTAGTGGTTAGTGACCCTGACTGCTATGCCGGAAGTCGTGTGTTCGATTCCCACCCAAGACAAATGTTTGTGTGATGAGCACGATCATTTTTTCTGTGTCTAGGTGTAATTTATTTATGATATACATAATATATGTATTTAGAAATATATAAGTATGTTTATCAGTTGTCTAGTACTCACAGCACAAGCTGTATTTAGTTTGGGACTAAATGGCGTTGTGCAATATTATATATTATAATTATTGTTATGTTGATTTCAATAATTATAATTTCATAAAAAAAATACGTGTTACGGCAAATCATATTTTAAACAATTTACAACTCAACAATGAATTATCTGCAAAATGCAAAAAAGTTGAGATATGAATTTTGCGGGTTACTCTGATGCATCCCTTTAACTTACATCTATCTTACAACTAACATTTTATCATTAGAAAATAAAAAAAACGTTTTTTTTTTTAACCGTGTATTCGGATAGATCCGCCAAACACTCTCACGTTCATTCCGCCAGGGTCGCACATCCACGACCAAATACTTCATCTCGGCAGCTCTTCTGCCACCTATAGGGATTGAAGAGGTAAGCGAGACGGAGTACCCAGTCGCAAATACATGACCTTGGTGAATAGGACACGAAAACACTAGTCGGATCATTCCGATGCAAGCGTTTTTAAAAGTTTTAAAATTCTTGGTAATTTTGATGACGAAAATGCTTCCAATATGTTTACATTTTGTTATCTGCTATCCAAAGTTATTGTATTGTCTATCTGGAACATGTTTTATTACTGCTATCTAAAGTTTATTGTAGCAATTTTTTTTTTGTAGTAAATATTAGAACAAAAGTTTTAACTCTATAAACTAATTTATTACTAAAATATTCTAATTCTCAACTAAGCAAAATATTATTTATAAAGGTGTTATCACACTTACAAGACAGATAACTCATCGACGTATTAATCAACGTCGATATAGGTGTTTGGAGGTAAGCGGAACAAAGAGTAAAGTCCCGCAAACCTCCGTTGAAAAGGGAGGATCCTCCGGCCAGACGGGTGTTATGTCTGGTGGGCAGCTGCCCGATAGATGATTTCGGGCTGTTTGCACGATGCAGAATTAGTTCTTATGTGACACCATAGATGTCGCTACATGTGTAATAGATGATTAAGGTTTTTTGAAAACGTTAATAGATTGTTTTAGTCGATCGAATCGAGCACCGATTTTGATCACTGCGTTTTTTCCTATCAATTTGCGTTGTTTTTCTTGTTTTTGTTTATGTGGTGTATAATAAAGAATATAATAAATAAATAAATAATTTTTAATTTTTCGTTTTTATTTTTTGTAGGTACGTATCAAATGAATATTTTTACTCTTTCTTCCAATTCACAAGCCAAATCAAATGCTACAATTTTATTGGTGCACACAGTTTTAAAGGTGTTAGAAAATCTACAGGTTTCTCTGTGTATTAATCAACGTCATTGTAGGTGTGATAGATGATTAAGGTTTTTTGAAACCGTTAATAGATCGTTTTAGTCGATCGAATGGAGCACCGATTTTGATCGATGCATTAATTTTAATTTTTCGTTTTATATTTCTTGTATGTAACAAAATGAATATTTTTATTCTCGTTCTTCCAATTCACAAGCCAAATCAAATACTATTAGTTTATAGGTGTACACAGGTTTGAAGGTGTTAGTAAATCGAAAGGTTCCTCTGTGTCTCGTTTTATAGTGATAAACAAATTATGATCAATTGATATACTTTTTTGGGTGGGAAATCATGGAATAACTTCTCCCGCCCTAGTGGAACGAGAGGGAGTGTCAGCATGACTATTCACTATACCCAGACCGTGTTTCGGGCGAATTCCGCCTCGGTAGCAATGACAAAGTTTCTCGACTTGTATCGAAATGTACTATTTTTGTATACTTATTAATTCGATCAACGTCGTTCAATACACCGACTGATGAAGCAAGTTTGATTGTGATAATACGTTTATTTATAATTTTAGTTTTACTATTCACTATTGCTAGTGAGCTTTAAAAAAATACCTAGTTTTTCATGTACTTGTCGCTGCTATAAGATGCATTCTCGAGACTCAACATTTTACCAATATACAAGTATTTTTTTACAATTTATGGTATTTTTTTATTTAAAAACTACTGGTTTACCTTCCTTATCAAATAACGTACGCTATTGTTAAAATTACGGGTTTAACCTGTTTATCAAAATGCTTATACTATTGTTAAAATTATGGGTTTTCCCTATTTATCAAATTACTTATCGACACTATTGTTATAATTACGGGTTTCCCCTATTCTTTAAATTTCATACTCTATTGTTAAACTTACAATATTACTAAAATTATTATTGTTAAACCTATTTATCAAAATGCTAATACTTGTTAAAATTACGGGTTTTCCCTACTTGTCAAATTACTTAGACTACTGTTAAAATTACGGATTTAGCCTACTTATCAAATTAATTAGTGTGACAGATAAGTATTTCGTACAATCTGTCACGGAAATTTAAAGAAAATATTATAACTCAAGGCCTTTCAATAATGGTATGTATTTCAATAATAAACTTTAAATACGAGTATAATGAAATAGGTATGTATTTTAATAATAAACTTAAAATAAATGAAAAAGTTCAAAAATTCAGGACAAGCCAGAAAAGGACAAGGATCTCGAGTACATGTTCGGTTGCTTCGGCTCTTGTTGCAAATTTATGTTTTTATAGATAAACCTAACATGCAATAGCTACATAATATTTACATCTCTATTGCACCTATGCTACGGTTAAACCTAAAAATCGTAATAATATATTTAAATCTTTTAAAAAAATATGATAATAAGTACTTACATTAATTTAATGTACGTCTATTTTTATTATTATTATTTGACAACCTCTTACTCATTAGGTAAATACCAAAAAAATATCTAGTTTAGTATTTATTATAACTTACTTTAATGCCTATTTTTACTAACACTAGGCAATCTAAATGAATGACTAAATTAAAGCGCGCCGTTGGATTTTCAACCATCGGCTTAGTGTTGAGAGTTGAAAGTCTAATAGTGCAAAGCCTAAGGCTACTTCGACCTTCAAGAAGGTACTCCAGTTAGTAAAAGAGGTAGATAGAGTATGTTTCCACTGAAGCGAAGCTGGGTGAAGTGGAGCTGAGAAGAACAGTGAAAAGTGGCTATTGTTTCCATTGAAGCAGAGTGAGGCGGGGTGGAGTTGAGCTATCCTCCGCTTTCGCTTTCTGCTCGGCATCACAGCCCGCTTTTCTCCGTTCTGTCAGGCTCGGACTGAGTGTTCATTTGTTTTATTTGAAAGTCCGCTCAGCTCCACTTACACTATTTCCACTGATGTGGAGTGGAGATTTGGAGAATTGTGTCAATTTACGGTCCGCTTGTTTCCACTCCACTCAGCTCCGCGTCAGCAGAAACGTATCTTTAGGCGATATAAACAAACCTTACTTAGCTCTACTAAGATATATTTTCGTCTCCGTCTTCGTCTTGTGACAGTTACTGTGTTGACAGTGACAAGAATACCTAAGAGCATCAACACACGAATTGATCGATGGATTCGGTGGTAAAATAGATCAGTCGATGTGTGATTTTGACTTTTATTACGTTAGCAGCATGACAAATGGCGGATGCAGTAAATAGTTGGTATTGTAACCACTTTTTTGCTTTTAATTCCATCCTTATGTCTACGGAATAGAAGTCAAAATCGGTTGAACGGACAGTAAAAAGATTTGTATAAATGTCTAATCTTATTGCGAATGGAGTATAGGTCAATGTAATTACTGAAAAAAAAAAATTAAATGCAACACTTATGTGCTATCAGACATTTTTAAGGTTTTGGAGATCAGATAAGAAGACACTCCATGTAAAATAATGGTACTCACCTGGATCCTGTTAGACTGGAAGCCGACCCAAACTCAGTTGGCAAAAAGCTAGGGAGATTACGATGAAGTGACAAACTATTCAAGCGGCTGAATGATTAGTTTTAATACAGTTTGTTTGAAGAATTCTTTGCTTTTATAACCGTTTTACAGGCTTTTAGGCCCTAACATTCAAACACGATCATTTATTGCGATGGATAAACTAACCGATGACGAAAATCATTAGATCGATGAAATCGGTACCCAGCTGTTATGCAGTCTACTTCGTCAACCCGATTTAATCGATTTTAATAATCGACCACAGTCTATATGAACCTTTACAGATTTGGTATTTACTCTTATTTTGAAAGTTAAATAAATAAAAAAACACATTTCAAAATCAATCTAACAAAACCAGGTCTTAACAGGCGGTTCACCCATAGCGCCCGCAATACCAAACTTAGCCAAATCAGGGACATCGATATCATCAAGATCCTTCATAGACATATAACCGGTTCCATCCGGTTTTATCGGGATATAACCGGTTGAATCCGGTTTGATCGGAACGTAATCTTCAGTACCGTCATTCAAGTCAATTATAGGTTCTTTTTTATCAAATTCGCTGCAGATTTTGGCTTCGTTTAATAGTTTGAGAGACTCTTCGAGTAGATGTGTGCGGTGTTCGGGAGTATGTCCGCTGGTTGAAGGGGTCTTGTCCGAAGATTTGCGGTGGTGCAGAGAGTTCGTTGCTGAACCCATGTAGGGAGGTGGTTGCGGACGGTTGTAGTTGCTGGCTAAGTTGCTCGTTGATTTGGGGCTGTAGGGACGCGCTAGGCTGTTGTTGGGGCTGTAATGTAAAAGTTTTTTTTTATTAAAGTTGTCGTTTGTTAATAACAAAAAAAAAAATAATTGTGAGAGAGAGCTGTTTTGTTATACTGTACGGATTTTGATGAAACTATATCAGAATAACACACAGTAGTCTTCTTTAATCGTTGATAATAGATCGATTGATCAACTTCGATCGATTGATCAACTTTCGATTGATCGATCGAATAAGTAAGTCGATGTAAATGATCGACGTCATTCACCAGTCTGGTTGGACTTTAGAATTAATCCACACTCACGAACTATTTTATTATAGATAGTATTTAAATGTTCCTCAATAAGTTTCTGTTTTCTATTAGAAAATATGCCTTTGTTCCATCAAGAAAATTGTGCACCAAAATATGTTCTTATAATAATAATAATAATAATATTTATTCAAAATTCTTTACAGGATAAAGTAATACAGTCTTAAATATAAATCTTAATTCTGAGTCTTACGTGCCTGAACTAGGAAATCCTGTGTTTCAGGCGAAAAGAGCTAAAATAATTTAAAAATTAACAAATAATCAAAAGGATTTTATAGTACAATACAAACATAGGCAAGTTATCTTATACTATTAATTTATAATGTTACCAAATCTTAACTTCTAGTTTCTTAACTAACAAGATACTTAAACTAGGTCAAATATTGTATAAAAACAAAAAAATCACTTTAGCACAATCAGTAAATTCTCTGTATCATCGTAGGACATTCTTTGAAGAGCCTCCTTAAGAATTCTCTTACAGTTAATTTGATTTAAGCTATAAATGTTTGCTTTCGCGTTCAACCTATTGTAGAGGAGAGGACCGAGAAACAGGTAAAATTTTGATGTGAAAGCATGTTTGGTATGATTTTGAGGACAGACTAGGTCTTTACGTCTTTTGTTAGTAAACTCCGTGCTATATGTTAGATCTGCGTGCTGTTTTAATACAATACCCATTATAAATAGCTGTCGGACTGTTAGTACTTCACATTTTTTGTATAGGAGGTTAGTGGGAAAAAGGAATGGGCGAAAGGTGCCACTTTGAGAATTGCCCTCTGAGCTCTCTCGATGGTTAGTAACAACGTTTTACCCGCTCCACCCCATGTGGTAATACAGTATGTTATTATCGATTGACATAAAGCAAAGTAGACTTGTCTAACTATTTTTGGGTCTGCAATGTAGCGTAACTTTTTAAAAACAAATATCAATTTACGAATTCTATTATTTACAGCTTCTATGTGATGTTTAAACGAAAGTGTTTGATCGATTATAATTCCAAGGTACTTAACAGTATTTGACATTTTAATATTGGGACAAACACATTGGTTATTTGTGCTAGATGTGCAGTTATGAGCATACAATGTTGAGGTAGTGCCAGTTAGTTTTTGCTTGCGCATCGAAAACTTGACGTAATTTGTCTTGTCAGCATTTAAAGTCAGTGAATTATTATGAAGCCACTTATTAATAACATTGAATCCGTGTTGCGCAAACTTGTAGACATTTTCTTCTGAGTCAGCCGAAAACAAAAGAGCAGTGTCGTCAGCATAACAAACGATATGGCCGTGATCTAAATTTAGATTACAGAGATCGTTTATGTAAATTAAAAAAAGTGAAGGCCCTAAAATACTTCCCTGGGGAATTCCGAAAGCTGTGCTTTTTTCATCATCGCTGATAATATTACCAATCTTTACACATTGCGTACGTTCTTCTAGATAGCTCTTAAATAGTTTCAGCGTTTCCCTAATGCCTATGGCTTCAAGCTTGCGCAACAAAATGGAAACAGAAACTGTGTCAAAAGCTTTGGCGAGGTCCAGGAATATTCCTAGGGTGTGGTTACCTTTATCAAGTTCTTGTGCTAGATAGTTAGTTAAATGGTGTACAGCATCATCTGTAGACATTTTAGGTCTAAATCCAAACTGCCGCTTAGAGAGAATAGATTTATCCTCCAAATATTTATAAAGCCTGTTGTTTATAATCTTTTCTAATATTTTAGACATAGAAGGCAGTAATGAAATAGGCCTATAATTAGTCACTTGATCTTTACTACCTGATTTGTAAACTGGGACAACAACAGCTTTTTTTAAGCATTTGGGGAACACACCTGTATTTGTTGTTATGAATTGTTTAAAATAAAATAACCACGAAGGGGATGCCCTTCTTACCTAACCTGTCCAAGTCGGGATGCCCCAAGTCAATAATAGTGTATTACACTCATTTTTGAAAAGTGTCTCAATTAGATTCTGTAGTGCTAATGAACCACTAAAAAAAACAAAATTTTTATTCAGTCGCTAAGTACCCTAAAAATACATTTAAAATTTACATTTTCAAAGTTCGCGCGTGTAATTTGACGAAAATGCGGAACGCAGTGGACGCCATATTTACTCTGTGGTCCTGACGTCAGATAATATATTTTTAGATTTTTTCTCATATAGAGTAAAATGCCGTATTGTAAGAAACCCATATATATATATTTTTTATTTAGCCTTACTTTCTCACGGCTGGGCAAAGGCCTCCCCCAACTTATTCCAGGTATTTTTTTCCTGAGCCATCTCGAACTAGCCCTTGCGGTAAACCTCTAGATCATCTCACAACCTCTTCCCATTAATATTTAGTGTACAATTGGTATTTTCATTGAAGAATAGGGTTTTTGAAGGACAATTTAAAATATATCCCTAATAAATTATTGTTTAAAGAAATGGTAAGTTTTACCAACCTGACACCAAGGCTTTTGGTACTGGTGTTGTCAGGTACTTGAGTCTGTTCTGTGTTGCCAGTACCGTAACGACACATTTCCACCTTCGATTTGTGAGCCCTGAAATGTAATTTTTTTTACTATCTATCGTTTAAAATGCACAACATTTTGTTTATTTATTTTATGGGCCAACCAACAATCGTATACACCGAAAATTAAAAAAAATAAAACTATAATCAAGGTTAGAGTTATAATTTCTTATAGGTTAGCACCGCATGCCCAAGTAATAACTATATGCACAAAAATAATATGCCACAACTATCACACAACGCCATCTAGTACCAAACTAAGCAGAGCTTGTGTTTTTTCTAAAGACATACATATTATAGATAAATTCAACAACTGATCGTCCTCTTGTCTTGGGTAGGAATTGAACCCACGACTTCCGGCATAGTAGTCAGGGCCACTAACCACTAGACCAACAGGCCAGTCCTACATGCTAGAAGTAGGAACCTTAACATAAAATTAATAATCATAGTCCATTGTTAGTTTATTTGATAGATACATAAGTTATTTTACTGTTAGGGTTATCTATTAGGACAAATTAGTTTTATATAACACATATGTTAGTAACCACAAATCAAAATAATTATATCGAACCTAGGAGGTTTTCTATAGTCGAAAAATATATCGAATATATGATCCATAAAATATTCCGATTCCGGATCTCGTCTGTAAGAATAACAATAAAAAAAATTAAAATTAAAACAACGTATTGAAAAAACCTGGGGCCTTACCTTGTCGTGTTAAAATGTCAGATGTGCGAACGAGAATGGATGGAACTATACACCCTAAATAGTGAAACCCGTAACACGTGTCTAGTATTATTATGTAAAGTATCTGATCTATGTACAAGATTTTATAACTTTATCATGAAAAAACCACTACAATTCGCATCCAGAGGGAGATAAATAAATAAATAAAATAAATAAATGGAATAATATTCCACAACTATCACACAACGCCGTCTAGTCCCAAGCTAAGCAGAGCTTGTGTTATGGGTACTAGACAACTGATAAACATACTTATATATTTCTAAATACATACATATTACTGATAAATTACACCCAGACACAGAACAAATGATCGTGCTCATCACACAAACATTTGTCCTGGGTGGGAATCGAACCCACGACCTTCCGGCATAGCAGTCAGGGTCACTAACCACTAGACCAACAGGCCAGTCAAATCAGTCAGATGTTCTGACGGGGTGATGAAATGTGGAAGAGTTGGGAGCTTCTGCTTTCACAGTGCGCACCTCTATCTATCTGTAGGCCTAGCAAATATTTATTCCGTGAGGGAATCGAACTCGCCGCCCTCACAGAGTAGCAGCCAATCCGAACGCGCAGGTAAAACCGCGGGGGATAGCTATAGTAAATAACACGAAAAACGTAGATACTAAGGTATACTTACACAGTAGCATGTAGAGCGCAAACAGCCGCTGTCAGGGCGGTGATACACAACAGCATCAGGGTGAGAGGAACTAGAACTGCAGCAGTCAACAGCTTGCCGTAACTGCGAGATGGAAGCGAGTCCTGGAAACCGAGAAAACATTTAACTTATAATATTTTTTCGATACACGTTTTTTCCCTATTGCTTTTATTTTTTTCTGCACTAGTGCGTATTAATCAGAGGCTCTACTGCGAGCTCTTAAAGCGATCCATTTAATGTCCTAAACTGAACTGACTGAACATACAAAACATTTTGGGAGGACATTTATTGTGCGTACAGCTAAGGAGTGGAATTCCCTACCGGAGTCTGTGTTTCCAGAAAATTACAACCTGGAGGTATTTAAGTCAAGAGTGAATAGGTTATTTATAGGCAATTGTGCTCCATCGTCGACCACATCATCGCTTACCATCAGGTGAGGAAAGTGGTCAAACGCGAGCCTATCGAAAATAATAAAAAAAAAACTGTTTTAAAACGATGGAGTTTTAAAGGGTGTATAGCTTTACAGGTTTACTGGTAACTCGACGTATTCCTTGCAGGACGTCATGGTAGGAATAAAATGCAACAAATTAAATCATAAAATGTTCTACCGATATTCAGTAGTTTTTCAGTTGGTAGGATTTTTAGATTTTTTATGCAAAATCCCAGATTTAATCATTTGTAGCCAATTTGAAAACTATTTACGGCACGACTGTACTGAAATTTAAGTTATTATCATAATTGATACCGTAGCAGTTCTTTCTTGATACTTAAAAGTCCAAAAATGATAAAACCTTTAAAAAATATCAGTACCTAATCAAAGATTTAATTTTTTTGTAACTTTTGCTAAGACTTCAGACAAAATGTTGTCCAGTGCAAAAAAAATACTACGCCTGATGTACACATTACTACAAAAATATCCTTGTCTTACTGACTGTCAATACTTTTGCCTGTGTGACAGGGAAGAGGCAGGTAAAATTGCGAGGCGGTCGTCAGCGTTAGTTGGTTTCAACTCTACGTCGCACAAGCTCATGTTTTGTTAACTAACTGTTGCCGCGTATCTTACTCTTGTGCTGTACTGTTCCTTCCTAAGTGCTTATTATGGCTGGATATTTTAATCCTGAATATGCTAAAATAATGTAAGGTTACGCACTTTGTGACGGTAACGCTACTGGTGCGCGGAGAGAATATCAACTCTGCTTTACCAACCACCGACTCCTACACACTAGCGTCTTTGGATCGACTTATCAGTGGTTATCTAAAACTGGTAGCGTCCAAAGAAGCAGGCTAATTGACACTAGTCGTTCCCAGAGATACAAAACTTTAAGCAAAAACCTACACTGGGATGCGGTTGGTTTAAGTTTCTTAGGGTTTCCTTCTGCTTTCGGTATCCAGTAATGTAAATTGTAGTCAAAACGTGACTCATCGGTCTATAAAATGTTATTTAAAAAGTTTTTGCATTCGGCGTTGGCATTTGGTATAAAACGACAAAATTCAAACCATCTCGGTGGATCTCCCTCTACTAATTACTGCACGGGTTGATAACGGTATGGATGTCGGCCTGACGAGTGAACCCCCCTAGCCAAGTTACGATCGTTTCGTTTGCGTCGACCGCCTCGAGTAGGCCACGCCTCCGATTCCTTTGTTCTAACGTCATCTCAACGCCCAGTCACGTGGTCAGAACAAAGGAATCGGAGGCGTGGCCTACTCGCAAACGAAACGATCGTAACTTGGCTAGGGGGGCAGACCAGACTTTGCACTGTAACGTACCAAGCTCAAGCGCTACTAAGTTTGTCGATATGTTGAGGTCGTAAAAAACGTTGAAGAATCAGGTCCTCGTCTTTAGCCGTGTATCTCTGGGAACGATAAGTGTCAAATAGCCTGCTTCTTTGAGGGCTGCCATTTTTAGATAACCACTGATAAGTCGATCCAAAGACACTAGTGTGTAGGAGTCGGCGGACTTTTAAGTACGAACAACTAAGAAAGATCTGCTACGCCATTAATTATGTATTTAGTAATACAACAAAATAGTCCGGGCACGTGTTCACCTACTTGCTAG
The DNA here is from genome assembly GCA_961205895.1 of Mythimna pallens. Lineage (NCBI taxonomy): Eukaryota > Metazoa > Arthropoda > Insecta > Lepidoptera > Noctuidae > Mythimna > Mythimna pallens. The sequence goes on along the minus strand of OY540845.1, from coordinate 4,048,882 downwards.
TCAGATCAGATCAAGGCAACAACCGTACTCATATTGACCACCGCCGTAAGAAAAGCTGGGGACTTTACCATGACGTATTAAAATGCCAAGCATGCGAACGAGAAATAAGGACAGAGCTATACACACTATATAGCTCCATCCCTTTAACAGTTCAGTTTAGGTCGTCAGATGAATATCGCGTTAAGAGTTCGAGGTAAAAACTAAACAGCTTGTCAAACACGAACAGGTGGGATCGCAGTCGACAACTAATATATATAGGGTGACTGTTAATCAGTGTACGATACTTAAACACGTGATTGTGCTCATGATAACCAACAACTTTTACTATAGGAACAAACCTGAAATCGCGAAAAAAAATCAGCTGTTCAGTACATTTATGTTTGCCTAATGTACTGAACAGCTGATATTTTTTTCGCGATTTCGGCTTTGCTCCCATAATAAAAATTGTTGGTTATCATGTGCACAATCACGTGTTTAAGTATCGTACACTAATTGCCAGTAACACTATATAAAAAAAAAAAAAACAAGAAGATACATTTAAAGAGTACCTACATAAGTATTAATTAAAATCACACTAAAACCAACTAGATTTTTTATTCCTTTATTTAAAGTTTTTTTTTCCATTCTCCACATACCTTATTAGGAGCAGTCCACGCGTCCCTGGTGTCTAAAGCCTTGAAGGACTTGGCAGACTTGCTGGAGTTGGGCACCTCCGTGAGATACTCCAGGTGCTGGGTCGAACGCTCTTTGTATATGGTGTTGTACTGGAAATAAGGAGTCATTTATTTATTTTTTTAAATTTCGCCGCCACCGCGCCGACTCCGTGGGTGCTCGGGGGCTCGAGCACCCATGAGAAATAAACAGTGGGTGCCGAGCACCCCTGAGAATAGACATCCAAGAAACAGATCAGTAATCGACTTTTAAGTTACGTATAAATTATATTTCTTGATAATAAAAACTATATTCATTTTTATATCATGGTTTCATTTTATATTTTCATCAAACATAATTATAGTAATTAAGTACACAGTATGTAAGTAGGAAATTTACTTATTTGTCGGTCGATCAGTGTGCATTTCTCTTCTCACACTTCGCCATTTTTTCAAGTCATCAAATGAGCATGAGCACCCATGAGCTTTTCTAAAAGCCGGCGCCCCTGTCTTGATGCACTGGTAATAAACACTGTACAAAGGCGAAAATTTTAAGAGTGTTATTCTGAATAACAACTAAACTAACAGTATTATTGATTATTGACCATTTAATATGATTATTTACGAGTTCTATTACAATCTCCTGTGTGCAGATTCGAAACTGCACCTTGTATAATAATGCTAACTTACCAACTCAAAGCTACACCAGTCCAGGGTCAGCCCAGCGTCTCTGAAGAGTCTCTCGACGGTGGTTCTCTTGTACTCGCGGGGACAGCTCGGCAGACGAGACAGAGGGCGCACTTCTTCACGAAGCCTCTTCAGTTCCAACGAAAATGGCATGGAACTGCCGAGGCGCACTACCAATCTGGAAAAATCCAAGATTGAAGGTCGAAGCAGACTTACGACAGTCCAGAACATTAAAAAAAAAAAACATTAAAATTGTGAGGGAATGATAAATGATATTTATTTTGAAAATAGGTTTTCAAAAACAATTTTACACGTAAATTTTTTTCGTCAATTTAAACTAGATGAAAGTATGAACAATTTAGTTCAATTAAATGCAGTGGCCTTTTCTAAAGTGAACTACTGGTGTTCACTGGACAGTCGAAAGGAAAGTCTACTTTAAGATCAGTTCTTTACAATTGCATACAGTTTTGTCAACAGTCCTAACTCGTCTACCTATGTAGCTGGTTATAATTTTATTTTGTTCAAAATTCTGATTCTACTATCCATGTGTTGAAAAAGGCCCCTCCCAAATTCCTCATCATGCTCCTATTCTGCTCCACTTCAGGCCACTTTTATGTCAGGTCTAATTAAAAAGGCGGCCAAGTGCGAGTCCAATTCGCACACGAAGGATACCGTACCGTCCGTAGCAAACCATAGGCGTAGGCTTGCGGATGGCGAGCAATGGGTAGCAAGCCGTCCGGTCGTCTGGTAACCGTCCGGACCGAGGTCAAGTCGTCGACGGCGCGTAGTGTTCCACGCGCGCCTCAAGGAGATGTCAGTACCTAAACTTAAATATTTATTTATTCTATTTTTAGCATTTGTTGTTAAAGCGACAAACAGAAATACATCATCTGTGAAAATTTCAACTCTCTAGCTAACACGCTTCATGAGATACAGCCTGCCGCCTGGTAACAGACAGACGGACAGCGGAGTCTTAGCAATAGGATCCCGTTTTTACCCTTTGAGTACGGAACCCTAAAAACAACAATAGTCTTTAAAATACAAACCCTTCTCCATCACTCGGCTTCAAAGGCAGTCGTGCGCCAAGATCGATGGCAGACGCCAGGAAAGTCGCGTACAGATCGCCGCTACTTTCCGTCCACAGTTTTGTGCGCAAGATGTCTTTCAAGCGAGTCATCCTGTATTAAAATAATTTAATATATCATTCCTTTGAATACAGCCTTTCAGACAGGTGATCAAAGAAAATCGGCAAGGACTAGGTTGTTTCCTTGCTGGAGTCTGTTTCCTGATAGCTATCGTCGACCACATCGCTTACCATCAGGTGAGTGAACAACCCGACGTACGGCGAGTATCCACCCTTACGTTGTTGAAACTTCAACGGTCCGGACTAAGCGTTTCGTCGTTTATACCGCGTACATCAAAGGACTGGAACAATTTGCCTACTGCGGTCTTCCCGTCTAACTATAATTTAGGTGCCTTCAAGGCTAGAGTGAATAGGCTCCTAATAAACTAGTGCGCCTCACCCCTCAATGATTGCATCCCACCTGATGGTAAGGTGGGATCGCAGTCAAGTACTGGTTTATATCAAATAATAAAAAAAAAATTACTTATGCTCATCCAACAGATCTTCGACATTCAGGTTATCGATCTTGAGCTCGACCTCGTGGCGCGCCATCTTCTCCTTCTGCTGAATGTCCAACTTCAGCAGCACTCTCCGCGTCTCATAGTCTTGTCTGTTTAAGCCTATTACTTCGAGCTGAAATTAGGAAAGACAGACCCAGCTGACACTTGACAAGTTTTTCAATATCGCCAAATCAAAACTGTTCAAGAGCCTCAACATAAACGTGCGAATCAGAAAGATTCCTCTTTCTGGTTCAAATGGATCGCGTTAAGGGCCTCAGAATTGCCTGCTGGGGCTATGAGGAGAAATACGAAAATAATACTCGTGGTCCTAAAACGCAAAGGGCATCTGAAGGAGCATAGGTGTGGTTTTAGTCAGTAAAAGTCTGACACGCCCTCGCGCTCCGCGCTTGAGCGGAAGAAGTCGTTAGATGGTTTCCCACCTTAAAAAAATAAATAAAAAGTGCCTCAGGATTGGCTTTCTAATTAAAACTCGTTAATTTTGCAGTTATCGTAAGGGTTCAGTATTCCAACAAAGATAATAAGCCCGAAGACATCTACTACTGGAAAAAGCTTTCCTCATCGAAGTATTCTAGTCTCCTCACTTCCCAACCAAAGCAACCTTCAACCGTTCATCAGTCAATCTGATCACCAGCATTTAACGATAGACTTTCCTAGTTGCCATTACAACTTTTTTCTGTGTTTGCCACCCAACGCATTATTATTATGGTGGTCACAACTAAGCGTAGGACGCCCTCCATTCTTTTCACTGTTCCTGGTTCTGCGTCACTTCTTTCCAATTCTAAACAAAGACATCCATGTCGTTCCGCCGTCGCTTTTGTTTGTTTCCGTCGCTTCAGTTTGCAGTTATTTAAATAATTATTTATTATTTATTTAAATTTCACGTACAGTATTGGTACATAGGCGGACTTAATGCAACAAGGCATTCTCTACCAGTGAACCTTTGGGTTAAAAAGTGACTGTGGTAGGTTTGCACAATAAATAAATAACAGATACTTCAAACAGAAAAAATAAAATAAAAAGTAAGTTATGTATGTAAAAACAATGTCTTACCGTGAGTGGGCCTCGACTGCCTCTTGGCGGCGTACCGAATATAAATCCTGAGTGGTGTCGGCCGCTGTAGATATAGCGAAGCCACGAAGGAAGCTCTGGTTTGCCCAGCATGGACGCGTGGAAGCGGTACTGTTGGTCGAATTCTGAGGAAGAAGTGGTAATGTTTAGACAATGAAAATGTCACAAAAGTCTCACATTGTTGAGCCTATGTGTGTTAAGGAATTAACTACAATCCTCAATGCAGGTCCAGGGCAGATAGGTACAATAAAGCTAAACGGGATTCAAAATATTAAGTTAGGGAAATCCAAGAACAAGAAAAGTCGCAGTATTGTTAATGAGAATGTTAAACTTATCTTAATACAAAGCTCAACTCTGAAATTAAAGCTTCATAATCATCATAAGTACTGTCATTCGCAATCCATGACAATGTAATTAGTTAAGAAAGCATCAGTGAACAAAGAAATTAATCGCAGTTGGCAACCTAAACCGTTATGTAGCTACTTAGGGCATGCGCTTTAAGTGCGACGCCCACTGGGTCCTGCAAAACTTATAACCTCCATTTTGAAAAGTGCGTGAACATTTTAGAATCTACGTACAAGTTAATTAAAGATCAATAAACAATATTATCCACTAATAAAGAATACAATAGAAAGATAGTTAAACAAATCCTTAAAATCATCGGCGATGAAGAAATCGTCTAGTCCACGGATATCCAGATATCTATGGTCTAGTCAAATCTTCAAAGCCTTAAGCATCGACGCCGAGTTGCTATCCTGTTGGTTTTCTGTCGTTTTGCATTACATTGCACAATTTAATTCCACCCAGCCCATTCTATCATCGGACCACCAAAACTTTGGTTGCGCCACCGGTACATGGTGGACATCCCACCCATACGCACAAATATTTTGGAAACCCATTCATTGTGCGTACAGCTAAGGAGTGGAATTCTCTGCAGGAGGCTGTGTTTCCTGACAGCTACTATGTAGGTGTCTTTAAAGGAAGAGTAAAGATCGTCGACCACATCGCTTATCATCAGGTGGGATAGTGGTCAAATGCGAGTTTATCCATAATTAAAAGAACTGGGCAAGTGCGAGTTGGATTCGCGCACTGAGGGTTCCATACAAACTTACCTAAGGAAACCGTTCAATTCTCGAATTGAGTTGCGAAGATTTTTCCGAATCGCAAAAATTTTTTTTTTGTGACATAACTATTTTAGTTTTCAGTTTTTTTTCCTATACTTGTGCTATGAGACCTTGCTTTATGCCAAATTTCAGGATTCTAGGTCAATGGGAAGTACCTTATGAATTTTGATTCCCTTGAGGTGGGTAAATATACGTTTTTTGAGACATAAGCGGCCGTATCTTTTTTTTTTCGTTAACGAAGTTTGATTTTTTTCGCAGCTTCATGGGACCGCAGACTTGAGAAGGTATATGGTTTTTAATTTCAACTCCATACCTCCACGCATTCCCGAGATAAAGGGTCTTGACAGACAGACGGACAACAGTGATCCAATAAGGCTTACGTTTTTTCCTTTTAAGGTATGGAACCCTAAAAATGGAAGCAGATTTCGAATAATCACGTTCGTAATTAAAATAACTGTTACGTCAGACCCAGTCCCTGCAGTTTCACCACCGCGTCCGGGCGTTGGCCATTTCCCGAAAGCTGACCCTAGCAAAAGATCAATATACCGAGAAGGGCCGAGGAAAGAGTACCTAGCTGCCTAGGACATGCGCTGTAGCTGCAGTGGTCATCGATCGATATGCAGCCGCCATTTTGCCAACACCCTTACCGCCTACACTGTCGGGAAAACTTTAGACAAAGAACTCATAGATTCGCAATACAGTAGATTATAATCAATAAATTTTCAGCAGTCTATTTTCAATCAATAAATTGATTATAATAAGAAAAGATTTTAATTAAAACTATATTTTAAGACAAAATAAAATAAAAAATAAACAAAATCAAATAGAAACACTAAGAATATACTACAGGACAAACTCAGAATCTAGAATCTAGCCTAAGAATCTGTTAAGAAACGAAAACGATACAAAAGACGAATAAATTTATGCCACGTTCGCAATAAAGTGTTAAATTAAATCCATACCTGATACCGCTGGTCAGCTTGCCGCCGATAAACATACACTGATCCACTCATATCACCAATCTCAAGAACAATTAGAAAGAACTGACCAATAGAGACCTAAAGATCAAAAATAAAATCATAAATTGTGATGACACCGGAAGGACGATTGATGGCGCAACAAGTCTCACTGAACTGAGCACGTCCTAAAAGCTATCCCAATGTTGCACAGGTAATCTAGGGCATGCGCTCTAGTGCAATGGTTATTGATTTTAAAGTATATTTATATTAATTTGATAGACAGTTTGCTGTGTGGAACTACCACCCAACTCCCAAGGGAATATGTCGGAAAAAAGCTTTTGATTGAATTGATTTTATATTTCCTTCAAAAAATACATATGTTAAGATATAATTTTCAAGTTTCAATATAGTTAGGGCTAAGAAAGTAGCCGATACTCTTACCTACATATTTTTAATAATAAAATCTGTAATTTAAATCTACTATAATACAATAGAAATGGCGTCCCGCAAGGTAGCATACTTTGTCCTCTCCTTTGTTTTAAAGTTGTTCAAAATTAAATTTTACAAACCACGTAAAGTACCTACTAGACAAAACTAAGATAACAACGCGACGGATAAAAAAAAAATTGAACGACTAAAAACTATATGCCAGTCTAGGACAATTACTGCAAAAGACTTTGAAATCGACTTTTTCGAAAAGCCCAACGATATGATTTTTTTATTAAAACGTTATAATGAAACACAAAAACGAAGTCAAACACCCAGAGATGACTAAACTAGAATGCGAACACAGTGCGTACAGCGTGGATCTACACAGTTCAAGCGACATTTGAACTGTGACGTATCCCTTGGCAGGCTGTCGATTCTCAGGTGACGCTTGACCTTTTGACGGTAAACAATGGCTTGAGGGAAAGAAACACCACTTACAAGGCATGGGCCAGAAAGCCAGGTGATTTTGAAATGGATAGAGTGAAGTGACACCTCAAATTTCTACAAAAAAGCATTGGAAAATTATTCAAAAGATGATAGTAGGTAAGTAAGTTAGTGATACTTACCTACTTCTGAAGTTTTAACAGGCACGCTATTGACTCGATGTTTACACTGCGAGCGTTCTACGAACAACGGGGTAAGAGAAGGGAAACAAGGGTCACATGTATGAACACGTTTAAAAATCACGTGGCCTGCACCCCGTCACGTTGGCGCAGGGGAGTGGGAACGGCACCTTCAGTTTTGCAATTTGATAAGGCACAGTACCTACTAATCGCGAGGAGAGTAAGTACGCCAGAAGTTCCATTAGCCTTTGCAAGTGCAAAAATATGCAAATTAATATTGAAAGCGCCAGCATGAAGAGCTACCTACTTCTACTAAATATCTGGAGTAAATTAAGACAGACTCCTACAATCTTTAATAAAACAACATCAAAATAAATGATTTGGAATTTTTTAAAGCTATTTTAAAAATTAACCCGCGTTCTGATAAAAATCGACAACTCCTAAACGTACCCACGTTTCACGCCCGCGTCAAAAAGGTGTCAGCAAAACCATATGGGCCAACAGGGCCGATGCCCACACGCGAAATTCCCAAAAAGAAAACCCGTGGTCTTAGTACGGGCAACTGGAGGACACAGGTGTGCTTTTAGTCACGAAAAGTCTGATACACCCTCTCGCTTTACTCTAAAGCAGGAAAAGTTATTAGATGATTACGCACCTCAAAAAAACCTTCATATGTATGAATATTTTATGTATTCAATTAAAAAAAGAAACAAGCAATTTATTCTAAAACTAAATATATCATCAAGAAGTCAATATCCGCCAGCCAGATTTCCGAAGCCCACCGAATCCGCGAAAACAGATAAAAACTGGTCCCTATCCAACCATCCCTACTAATCACACTATTATAAAACATTATCCACCAACAACGTAATCAAAATCTCCATCAAAGTATCCGCCATTTTGACCGCGCTGCCACGAGGCGGCGTCTCTATTCTTAAAAAACAAATAAAAACAACAACAAATTCTTACCAATAACGCCACATCACCTCCCCTTTACACAACACAAAACTAAATAAACTGCATTTTAAAACGAAAAATCAAAGGCAAATAGTCTTAATTTTAATGTCACATTATGAATATGTAATAAATCGTGTTTCCCCGTCCATTTCCCGGCAATCAATACAGCTATAAATCACAATAAACGGATGCCCTAGACACCCCTACCAGTCAGGTGAACTAGGACATGCGCTGTGTATGTAATCGTATTGATTGCCAGACGTCTACCGTTTTAATGGACCTCTTAGTCAAATGACTATAGTTATTCATAATGTGAGAATTTATAGCTGTTGGGTGACATTATTAACTTGAATGAAAAGTAATTGCCACGGAAAATCATCTGCAATCTGTTTAACGAACAAAAAAAAACTACTAATGGTTTTTCACGATAATTAAATGAAACTCCTTACACAAAATACGAGAAAGGTAACGATTGGAAAAAAGAAATTAAAATCCTGTATAAACAAATAAAGAAACAATTTGTTGCGGTGTTCCAAATTACAAAATACAAAAAAAAATACTTCAATTATTATCATTATGCAGTACCCATTTAACAACATAGATATCGCGAAATAAAAACATAAATCTAAATAGAAAATTTAAAAATAGAAACACGTCACTTCGATATTAAACGAATTTAAAATATTAGGTAATAAATACGAGCTATATTGATTCTACTCAATGGCGTCCATAACGTGAATCTAGATAAAAACTGTAATAAACTTACCGGACACAGCAGACCGCCTCGCGAAGGCACTCAAAGCGATCGACGACTACATTATGAATATGATTATGTACTTTTCGACCAAAAACTCAAAAGAAACCTAGAATAAACCTTAAAAGGTGTACAATGTAGAGTATGACTAATGGCCAAATGATGGAACAAGGTGCGTTGCAATGGACAGGACACAGGACATGCGCGAAGTTGCAACGGAAACACGTTGGCCCAACAAAACGTCGAATATTCTCGAAGCCATTAAATAAATGACATATTGGACCAGAAGTTGGGCCAACATCCGCACTTTCTGTTGGGCTTACAAAGCACGAAATGTTCTCGAAAGCTCTATAAACTGTTGGGCCAATATTGGCACAACATTTCAACCAAAACACATACACCAATGTTTCACGTGGGCACGTGGGAGAGTCCAACTGTTGCTTTCAACTCTCGACCTTTTGAATAAGGTTGCTAAAATAACTTTTTATCCGCCAGAGATTGGCAAGTAATAATAACAGATAAGCGACCCTTCTCGCGAGTCTACAATGAAGCTAGTCTTTTTCGAGACCAGTGGACCAACTTGTGATTATAAATAGATTTTTTATACGAATTTCGGATGGTAAATTGAAAAGATAGACCACGAATTCACAATACATTTTGAACCAGGGATCACATTTCAATAAAATACACTCTCGTTTACGATACAACGCAAATGTTATTTTTAAGGTAAATAAACACAATACTTAATAAATAATAAAAAGCAAATTGGCTAATAAACAACTCCTAAATAACCTCTTGACTCAATGAGCGACAAATATCTAATGGCGCCCGACACGGGACTATTCAATATGGCGGTACGGTAGCCCTTACAAAAAAAAACATCTATTTTTGTCCCTCGAGAACGTTCTAGAGAGGAAATTTCCTGCCAATTATATAAACGTGACTTATTTAACTTGGAGGTTTTCTCCTTAGCTACAGAATTCAAAAGGTTGGTTTGATTTGTATGGGTGTAATTCTTAATTAAAATTATAAAAAGGACGAAAGGAGGACAGGGGATCTAATTGCGCCCTTGAAGGTTTTCTTCTTAGCAACAGAATTTAAAAGGTCAGGGGTTGCGTATGGGTGTAATTCCTAATTAATAGGCAGGTACTCAAATATTCAATTGACGACAGCAACAGATTAAGAGGAGGGTTCTTTTCCACTCGCGTATCGTCAACATCGAGCATGGTTTAAAAGCTTGTTGCTTCATCTAACGCAATCCAACGCGATTTTTGATGAAGAGGAAATGCAAAAAAGAGAGATAACGCCTAAAAACTCTGTTAGCATTCGGTTATTCCGTTATTTACTCGAATATTTCACAAAACTTATTCCAGGAAATGTGTTTTTTTTAAAACCTTAAAAGTTTTTCAGAAAAATTGTCGTCATTCAAAATCTCAATTAAATGTGCAAGGCTTCTTATTGATTATTAATATATAAGTAGGTACATTATGGGGGGCCAAAGTTCACGTAAAATAGCAGATTTTCAGAGATCTTTACTAGATTAGTTTTACACAAATTTATGTTTTGATCTCTATATAAGCCTAGATAATATCCACAAGATAGCTGTGTATCCAAAATATCTAGAAAAAGATGTGTAATAATATCATAATAACGTAAGAGATACAACCGTATGAAAGTGTTGCTCGAAAAGGACGCTCTTAAATTGGCGATATTATCGGGATCAAATTTTTGTTTAGACTACTTAATTGTTTATTTTGCCAATTTTTGAGATCCTCACGCAAAGAGCCCTTGCAGTACGGGCAACCACGGTACATTGATAGTGTGGGATATTGGATTAATAATAGCAACTTTCAAACACATTTATACAGATACTCGTACCATATTGCAACACAACCTTTTAAAATGTTAAACAAAAGCATTCGAATAAATGGAAAATATTTTTTGACATACTCGGAAACTGTTGAACGTTGAATGCTTCTTGGCAGTCACTGTTTGATGGATAGTTTTTCTTTTTTAAACAACTGTCGTACATTTTTGAAGTAAGAAAGTCTTTTGTTATTCGTCAACGTGATCGCTTGATGGCTGTAGGTACTCATACGTATTTTCTCATTTGATTTATTATACAATATATTCTACTGTGTACAATTTCTTCTGCCTTTTTTTATCTAGAAAAGCTCTACAAGAAGTTAATAGAAACGGGTCTTATTGCCTCTACTGTTAGGTTCAGAATCCTGTTTATTTCGCAATGGGATGTTTCAAAGATTTTTGACAAATAACAACAAATGTGGTCCAATTTCTACAGTTAGATATGACAGTTTTATTTTAATCTTAACAAAGAGAGGGCAACTCAAGTCATTGGATGATTTCACATCTCAAAAGAAAACCCATGTACCTAATAGTTTTGTAAATATATATATATATTATGATAGGCTCGCGTTTGGCAACCCTCTCACCTATGCCTAAGCGATGACGTGGCTGACGATGGAGCACGCTTCCTAGAAGTAACCTATGCTGGACATAGGCCTCTCCCAAGTGCAAGTCCAAGACGCACAGGACCGTTCATTGAGGTGAATGAACGGTCGTGTGCGTCTCGAACGGAACTGGGCTAATAAATTAAATGCCACAAAAAGTACCTACCTATTTACGTATTTCACCAAATTATTTTCTTCTATCCGCAAATTATTACACGTGTCACGAGTGTTACATAAGTCAAAATATATTTATTTATAAATAAAGGCTGTTTAACATAATTATGACCTCTCACAAAAAAGAAAATAAAAAAAATCTGCGCGCCATAAAGCCTAAAGCCATTCTAAAGTCAAAATATTTGTGAGAAAATTATGATAAAAAAATATTTTTTAGCGATTTTTTTTATTCGAGTAACAATAATAATAAATCATTTATTGTTAGGCGTCTTGGCTCTTAGGTACCTTACAGACTAACATATAAAAAGTAATTATAGAAGCCACTCGGCTCCTTATTGGCCTCGTCTTTGATTCGGGGTGTGTAATTGTCTCGGCTGCAATGAAGTTTACCCAGATAGATCAAAATATACGAAACTGAGATCAACATTAAAATTTCATCATATCACACGGTTGATCATAAAGAGACCTAAGTCAAAAACTGGTACTTGAAAATTGAATCTTAAACTCATACAATTAATGGTTTAATTTTCAAACATCCTTTTTTGTCTTATTATGATAAAGCGTGAGATATGTACATCTATGGCATAGCATAGCATAATCAGCCTTTCAATGTTTCCACTGCTGGGATTCAGGCCTTCTCTCTAGTAGAGGGTAGTATCTATATGTAATCAAAATCATTGTCACTGGCTTTATTTGCCATAAAGCCTTTTCATATTGCAAGTCTTTTAGGACGAGCATTTGTTCCCATTTTTAAGGTTCCTCAACCTCAGTTGGCAAAAACGGAACCCTTATTTTTCTTACATGCGAAATTATTAACTAACTACTCCCGCTCTGGGTAGAGCGAGAGGAAGTGTCAATCTATTACTGTCTAAAACCCACAGTGTTCCAACAGTTACCATAGTATTCCTACGGTAAATCCTTCGAACAATCCGCAGCCCTGGTAGGCGTCTGCCCCCGCTGGCCCCGTCAATTTAGCCGACATACCTTTGGGGCGTGCGTGTAACACAACGCGCCGTTGAATTGGGCTTGATGGGTTACCATGACGTTCAAAGTAAGATTGTTTCATTCTTATTTCAGTGTGGGTAAGAGACAGAGCTATACAGGTTGTCTAGCGCCATCTCTTACCCACAACGGAATAAGAATAAAACAATCTTACTTTGAACGTCATGGTAACCCACCTGGTTCTTACTGGACGGTGGGACGGCCAGCTACCCATGGTTGGTCAAGGAGCAAAAAGTCTAAAGCGACAAAAGACAAAAACGCAAAACATCAAAGTTTCAATAACACCTCTAAATAAGCTTCCAGCTACCAAATTGGTTTAGTTAAATGACTTAGAAATATTCTTGGCATACGCAACACTGTCACATGCATCTATTTCACAAAAATTATGTTAAATTCATATTCATCCGTCGGTTTCCATTAAAACTTAACTATACTGTATCTGACGATCCTGGTTACTTATCTCTTTTGTTGACTGTACATAGACTGCCAAACTCATAAAGCCTCAGATGCATAAGGCCGCGTTCCCACTTTGTCGTAACAACAGATAATCGTGTAGTTTTAAGTGTCGTTGGCTTGTATATTTAAATGAAGATGTTCACATATAGGACAACACGATATACTGTCGTCTATCACTTTTTCATCATAATAGTGAGAACGGCTAGTGCGACAGTCGTAAAACGATAAAAAATTGTCAAGACTAAACCGTGACGGTAAATTACGTGTCGTTGTTGCTACAATATGTCATGGCTACGACAAACAATTGTTATAAAAGAACAGCTGGAGACGATAGTAGTCCTACGATAAATTAACCGTTACGACATACTTAGTGGGAAGTGTGGGAACGCGGCCTTAGGGTACATAATGTGCCCCAACATGACGCACAACGCTGTCAAATTGGCCAACATGTCCCGCGTCATGTGTAAAATATTGGGAGGTAAGTTGCAGGACACTGAGCTACGTTGCAGCATCACGTAGATTGAGGGTTGCGCGTCATATAGCGGAAGACTTTGTTCCTTGTATCTTAGCCCCTGATACACTAGGGGACAAAATGTCCCCCAACATGACGCGCAACGCAGTCAAATTGTCCAACAGTATGTCCCGCGTCACGTGAATGCGTTGTAAAATGTCGGCTGGCAAGTTGTGGGACACTGGACAACGTTGTAGCGTCACGTACCTAAATAGAGCGTTGCGCGTCATGTTGTGGGTCATTTTGCCCCCTAATGTATCTGAGCCTTAACCCTCGCAATAATCGGGTGATGGTAATGATCATGCCATTTAGACGAATTCCACTTCAGCAACTGCATCCCATGTCGGAAAGTTAATAGATAAGTACCTTTCTCTCGAAAGCTATTTTCCAGCCGGGAATCGAACAAACGATCTGTAATATAAAAGGCAAAACTGCACAACAGCTCTACAGCCACCTGGGGTTATAACCCCGGGTTATGGTAAGCCATCACGTGTTAAAATGACAGGTGTGCGAGCGGAATGGAGCAATACACCCTATTATAGCTCCATCCCTTTATCAATTCAGTTTAGGTCGCCAAATGCACCGCGTTAAGAGCTCATGGTAGGGCCTCTGAACTGCTAGCAATAAGTGGATCTGTGTAATCCACACCTATGTTAGATGATAAATGGCGTTTTTACATAATGTGTAAGTTGTGCAGATATCAGGCCACTCAGAAAGTTTTAGGAAAAAAAATTGAAAACTTTGATTTAAAAGTAAAAATACCATTGTTCGAATTTTGAATTTCCCTCCACATTTTTTCGAGAGTCAAACAAATTATCGAGTCCCATGCAAAAATGGATCTGTATCGAGAACATTTTCGTGCGATATTTTTTTATGATTTTAAATGTGGCCTAAAACCTGATGAGTCATTTGATCGACTTAAAATTGCTTTTATGGACGAAGGACCTTCAAAAGCAACCACCTACCACTAGTATAGCGAGATCAAGCGCGGTCGCCTTATTTGGGGGATGAACAAAGGAGTGACCGTCCTACGACGGCTGTCACGGAAGAAAGTATGCCGGCAGTAAAAAATTGAATTCAAGAAAACAGGCAAATTACATACAGATTCAGCATACACTGCAGATTCGTTCTGGAAGCGTCTACAAGATTCTACACGAAGACTTTCGCATGAGGAGGATAGTTTGCCGCTAGGTGCCGCACCACCTCACCGAAGCTCAGAAGCAGGCCCGTGTGGATTGCTGCGGTGATATTTTTAAAAAAATTGAAGCAGGCTCGTCCCGGCACGTTTACGACATTGTGACAGGTGACGAATCCTGGATTTATCAATACGATCCAGAAACAAAGCGTCAGTCAACAGTTCGTTGGCGTTAAAATTAGCGTTGGTTCGTTTTGAAACAGCCAGTTTCAAAACGAACTAACGCCTACGAAAGTGAAGCGATCGAAGCGCAGGGAAGATTTTGTCTGCTAGTTTCTTCACTTTTATGGGGTATCTGATTTCAATTCCATTACGAATCCAAAGCAGCATCAACGTCGAATGGTATCCCACAAAATGCCTGCCAGAAGTTTTGTCTGCAATGAGCCACAAGCGACCGAACACCGGGCTCCGCGGGGTACTGCTTCACCATAACAACGCGCACTCAGCGCTCAAAACGAGGGACTTCCTGGACACCACACAGTCAGAGTCTTGGGGCACCCTCTTTACAGTCCTGATCTGGCCCCGTGTGACTTCTTTTTATACCGTAAAATAAAAAATTCGCTGAAAAGGATTTTTGATGAAGACGCGCTAGCAGTGTTCGAGAAAGCCGTGGAAGAGGCGTCTGCGGCGGACTGGATTTTTTTGGACCCCCGTTTCATCCCCTTAGTTTTGGAAAATACAAAACTCATCTTTGTATATCTACATCATAAAAGAAACCCCTATGCAAAAGACTTTGAACTTTGCTTTTTGTTATACAGATTTATTAGCGCTTAAGTTTATCATATCGTGACCATAGCGTGCTGGACACATCATTCTTTATCATAAATGTTGCGGTCAAAAAGTAAAAACATGCTGACTAACCTTGATACGTCCAGTTGAAGAGATTAGGGCTGATGGGTATGGCGAACATCTCCGTTTCGATGGCATGGTGCAGGTGCGCCGGCGTCGCCGCTGTAGCAGCAGCAACCAAGAGCAGCACCGTACATTGTATGTACATTTTATAAGCTGAAAAGATAAGGAGGTGATTAGGACGAAGGTATAGTTACTAGATATGGAATGATACTACATTCCACTTGATATTTATCTGTTATTTATTTATTGTGCACACCTACCACAGTGTTGTCTCTTTTAACCCATAGGTTGACTGGTAGAGAATGCCTTGTTGCATTAAGTCCGCCTATGTACCACTACTGTACATGAAATTGAAATAAATAAATATGATAGGGCACAATTGTGTGCGCAGACACAGATGCACTCTCTCAGACTGATTGGATAGCAATCCAACATGACCGCAATGCATGACACGAATTTTGAACTGCTACTGAAAAATTCCTAATGGAAAAACTCAATAGTAGGTACTTTTTGCCTGCCGTAGGAATCGAGCCCAAGATCCCATGCTCGACAATCATGCTTACGACCATGAGACCGGGAAAGGAACTTCTAATGGAGAAGTCAAATCATGCGGAAAGCGCAAGGCAGGGGGAAATGGCGGGCCTGCGGTATTGTTGCGACTGCAAGATTATTCCAACAGTAGGATTATGCGAAAGAGTTACCACGTGGCTTAAAGGGATAGTGAAAAGGACACGGGTAGGTTTTAATCAGTTGCAGTAAGTTTATATGCCCTCTCACTCCACTCTAGAGCAAGAGAATGAACATTTTGATGATTTATCGTATCTCAAAATGGGGGAGTAATAAAAATGGGATATAATAGCGTAAGCAGCGCAATGTGACTTGCTGCATTCTAGATCTAGTCCCATTTAGGTGTTTAAACTGACGGTAGAAATCATTTTAGGGTTCCGTACCCAAATGGTAAAAATGGGACCCTATTAGTGAGACTTCACTGTCTGTTTGTCTGTCCGTCTGTCACCAGGCTAAATCTCAAGAACCGTGATAGCTAGACAGTTGAAATTTTCACAGGTGATTTATTTCTGTTACCGCAATTACAAGAATACTAAAAACAGAATAACATAAATTTTGTAAAAAAAAAGTTGAATATAATGGTACGGAACCCTTCGTGCACAAGTCCGACTCACACTTGACCGGTTTATAATTTACGAAAAGCAATTTTGAATAAATGCTGGCTACATTGACAGATCCTCAAAATAAACTCTTTATCCGTGATGAGAAAGATAAATTAAAAAAATGTCCTCGTGGTTATAAAAATAATGTATATTTGTAAGTCGTCTGTCTGAAAGGTCATAGCAGTTTATAAACCATTCAAAAGGCCATTAGATGATGTCAGACAATTAATTGTTATCTGTTTGTATGTGCGTCATTAAATCAGGAAGACAATCCTTGTAATTAAATTAGAAAAAATGTAGATAGTATATGATAAGTGGCTGGAGTGCCTATTCGAGTAAACCTAGATAACCTTCCCAAGAGAGAAGGAGATGTCATGTTTTTTTACTTTCTCAATTTACCTGCAATGCGTTCCAAATAAGAATAGAATCAATTGCCATGTTGTGACGTCACGTCAAACTGTCAAATCGAAGAATTATTAGGGTGAGAAAAACAAGTTTTTTTTTTAATTTAGTTTATTTACGAATTGTGAACGAAAAAAGTTTAATCAGAATCTAGTTCTTCAATTTTGCTCATCTTTGAGTTCTTCAATTTTGCCTAATTTCTTGTGATTTGACAGTATATCGTGACGTCACAGCATGGCAATCGATCTTATTCTTATTTGGAACGCATTGTACTCATTTTTTTTTTGTTTAGAATCAATTAAAAAGGCCGTAGGATAAGTTATGGTAATTGTAAGGGAGGGTAGGTAGGAATAAGGTATAAACGAAATACTCACGGTTATACTCTCTAAAATACCCACATGTCCGTTTTTATTACTTGTTTATCAACAAAACCATCTTTAATTAACATTTTTCACTACGTATAACCAAAACCGCTTGAAATTCCTAACACACAACACCATACGTAAATTCAGGTGAACGATTCAAAGAAAAATTCACATTCTAACAAGGAAATTATATAAATTCCACTTACCTACTCTTTACCGGGTCGCCATAACACTGATTTTGGGGAATAAACCCGACCTAAATACTCAGGAATAGAAACAATAATCGATTTCTATTTTAGCCGTTTACATTGAGCGCCCGCGGAACTCAGTTCGCATGTGCGGCAGGAAGGAACGCCCCGAAAGAAACAGAGTTGAATTTCAGAATATCATACTGGGTTTATGGGAGCGCGGATAATTTTAAATTGAAAAGCGCGCGTAAACTGGAAAATTCCGTAATATAATTATTATTTACTTTTGTATTTTCTAGACAAATACCTATTCAAAGTAGGTATTCTCAACTGAAGCCTGCTAATCATTAAAGAATTTTATAACAACTGAGCGTTAGTTGTTATAAAATTCGAATGGTTTTTGTTTAATTTTCAAGTATTCATTTAGAAAAACACGAATTATTTTAAAAGTTCTCGATCGCATCGATGGCTACCTGGCTGAGTCACCACAACAAATACAAAATATAGCCAGTATAAAATAAATGTGTTAAATAAAGTAAGTAGATACCTACGCCGTGACTACGACGTGAGGTGACAAATTATTATTGAAACGTGGGAATAATGGCTATAATTAAATTTAACAACTCGCGCCGTGTATGCCTCGTGCTACAAGTAAATAAAAATACATTTTCTTTATTTTCACCGTCACTATTACGCATTTCTTGACCTCTCGGGTTTAAAATGTTTAAATACTGTCTTCCCATATTTATTTACGCAAATACGGCCCTGAAAGAAGGCGTGACGTAAAACTAGCATCGACGTCATTGGTGCAGCAACCGACCAAATTCTAAAGGTCTCATCGGTCAAAAGTTACGTTTCGTTTTACGATCGTTACGCAAGTTGTTACCTAAAAATGAGAGATTTAAATTATTTATTCATTGATTTTAATAGAAATTGCTGGTAAAATTTCTACTTTGTAAAAAAATTATGATTTTTATAAATTTATCAGTAGAATTAAGACCAAACTTTGCACAATTTTGTGTGAGAATTGTAAACATCGTAAATTATTCGGGTTGTATGCTGTTTATACGTGCAAATGTGAGCGTAAAAAATGTCATTCATTCATACAAATGTCAGAAAGGGCTGGGGCAACTCGGGCGATTTTACTACTTTGTACAAAATCTTCCGTTTTTGACGGGAAAATGTATTATTTAAACATAATAATGTAATGAACAGTATTCTTAGTTAAGGCGTGTTCGCGCCAAATAATATATTCGGCGGTAAAACTTACGTTGTGTCGATAATAACCTCGTTCAGTGTTAGAAGAATTGTTTTCTATTATAAAACTCTACAGGAACATGTTGAAGTTCAAAAAAATGGGTTCAGATAAAGTGCCACTACTGCTCGTGACCGCCAACGTCGGATCTATTTTCGAAGATGTGAGTATTTTTTATAAATTCAATGTTTTTAGCCCTAACAGTTTTCTATACATTAGTGACAAGGAATGTAATTAAGTTGTTAATTCAATTAAAATGTAGCGCGCGATGCTATAGTGAGATAACTGTTCTAATTTTAAAACAATAGACTTTATGCATTTGATGCTGGCTGATTATTGTAGACTGTAAATATAATTTCAAGGCAGTTTTTTTTTTAATTTCCCACATAACTAAGCAAAAAGGTTTCAATACTTATGAAAAAGTAATTTTTATTGATACCTACATTAGTCTTTTATTTCAATTTCAATACTAAATAATTTTATGATTCAACTTCATAATAAAATACTGCCATTAGTATGCAATCTGATGAAATAACTACACCAATATCCTGTTGTAGATATTATGTTAATGCTGGACACAATTTTTAACTCAAAAAGTCAAATGACTCATAACCACATGACAATAGATAAACAATATAAACATTATACATTTTTGTTGATGGAGAACAATTTTGATGTCATGTTTTAATACAATCAGATTACTCGTACTTAATGTGTCGGATAAAACGGTATTACTTTGAAGCATGTTTGGGCTTAGTTTTTTTAATAAAATGCATTAGTATGAACTCAGTCCAGTCCAGTGATGGACCATTGTATGTGGGCCATCGCTGTCTTTATTTCAACTAGCCTATGTCTCCAGAAACACAATAAGCCCCTTAGTTCGTTCAGTGTGTTTATGAGAAAATGTGATGACCTTATTTTCTGCACACATATATTGGTGAAGCCAGTGAATTCAACGAGCATGTGTGACTGTTTCCTCCATCTCCAAGCATGCTCTACACTGGGGATCAGCAGTGTCACTGGGGATCACAGACTTCCTACCAGACCACCATTGTATCCATAGATTTAAGTTTATGTATAAGTTGTGTTACTTTTATGGTGTACCTACATTAAAGTTTATTCTATTCTATTCCTTTGTCCACTCGCTGATGGCTCCTGCCTAGGTCTCGTTTGTCTAGCTTATTTCAGATAATCTAGCATTTTTAAGTGGGGTTTGGCAGTGAAAGATTGTATAGCTTTCGGTAAGTGAAAATGTTTCATAAACGGATCATCGCTTACTTCCATAAAAATCTTACAAATATAGTATTTTATTTACCTTGTTCTATTATTGGTATACTTAGTAGGTATACACATTACCAATTTGACCAATATCTCACCTGATGGTAAGCTGTGATGTGGTTGATGAAAGAGCAGACTTGAGTAGAAGTACTACAGATAGAAAGGGGTAATCATTAGAAAAGTACTAGTCTTGTAGAATGGAATGGCAGACATCCCACCCATATGCACAATATGTTTCGGAAACATACAGCTAAGGAGGTTATTTCTAGGTAAGCATACTCCATGTTAACCACATCATCACTTACCATCAGGTGAGATAGTGGTCAGTGTTTATAGTTTATTTAACTTTTTATTGTCATTTTTTATTATAAATTCTAAGTCACTTACCTAACTGTTCTGCTCCAACTTTATTATAGGTATGTTATGGTTTTGATACTATTGGTTTTTAAAATCAAAAACCAATAGTATCAAAATCATTTCTTCAGGGATAAAGGTGGCGTCGTCTTGGGCTAGCTTGATTCCCTCGCTATACTCAGGATTCTGAGTCCCCTCGCTGCGCTCGAAGTTTACCATCCGGAATCCTTGATGACTCTTTGGTTTCAATGCTTCAATATGCCCGTGACATAAGATACTGCTTTATCCCTTTAGTGAATAATCTACTTTAAAAAAATTAACCATCGAAACTTAATTTCTACACCTCATAGATATACCCATACAGTGTGTAGACCAACACACACGTGGACAAAGCCTGATTTGTGCGTAGCGGTGCGTTGCATGGCGAGGATCTAATGTAGCTCTGCAAGTCTAGTTGCCATATAAAATGTTTGAAGTCCAACGTACCCAGATTAGCGTACGTGGCACACGTGTGCGAAATGTTCTACATTAATGCTGGAACTACACTGCGCACACGTGTGCCATACACGCCGATCTAGGCGCGTCGGTCTCCATTTTATACGGAAACCAGACTTGTAGAGCTACACTTGATCCACGCCACGCGATGTCGTTCCACGTACAAATCAGATGTGTTGCACGTGTGCCTATGTAGTTCTAGCTTTACTCTTCTTAAACGTATTTTGAGGGTAGTTTTGAAAAACTAATAATGACAGTCTTTGTTATTCATATTGACCAAAATTTGTGCTAATTTTCAAATTAATTAGCCCAAGAAATAAGAATCCGCTATACAATCTTTAGAACCCACTAAATTGTTTTATTGGATGTAGTTCTGAAAACGAATAATAAATAAAGAAAAAAAAAAAGCATTTATTTCAGGCAACTTAGCACCCCTATAGAATACACATTTTACACTATCGGACATAGCCAGCAACATGTCTGCTACAGCAATGTCCGATATAAGGGACAATCAAATCTGCCGGCAATCATCGCCAGATCTGTATTGGAGCTGCCCCGCACCTTGCGCATAAAGGACGCGCACCGCTTGCGCATGGTGGTGTAAAAACAGTCGGTACGCGCTTCCGCAAACATACCCGAGGCACTACAGAAGCGGGGCAGCCCCAACACCGTCCTGAACCGCGTTATTGTATTGGACACGGAGGGCACTGTAAACCGCTTGTGTGTAGGAAACCCATAGGCTGCACGTGTACAATGAAGTATAAAAAGCTTTAAAAAGTGTGATCTTGACCTCATTTGAACACCGTGCAAACCTACTGACAACCCTCGTAAACCTGACAAACAATTAGAATGATTTCACGTGTATTGGTCCGTTTATTAATAACTAGCTTCTGCCCATGGCTTCGCTGGCGTGAAAGTAGGTTTTTCCATACAAACTTTGGACCGCTTCATCCCCATAAGGAGTGAATTTTTTTAAATCCTGTTTTAGTGCTCGCCTACATTATAAAAGGAAACCTTGTGCAAAATTTCACGCTCCTAATCCCAGTAGTTTCGGCTGTGCGTTGATATGTCAGTCAGTCAGTTTCTTCTTTTATATATATATAGATTACTAAAATTAGCTGTAATTATCTTTTGAACACGCTATCTATCAAGCATTTACCCAGAAATAACATAGGTTTATTTTTCTGATTCTGTTTAGTGCAGTGGATCATATAGGTAGGTAACGGCTTTAGCGCATTATAAACCTCGATATTAGCTCCTGTAGTCCTTCCGTCACACCGCCACTGATGGCGAGACACCATCAATAAGAAGCTAATCCAGCGGGAACTTAACGACCCTCAGTTATGAGGAATACGACTCGAGGAGGAGGAAGAGGAGTCCTCTCAAAGAAGATTCCTACCTGCAGAGCTCTTGTGTTGATGGACTTAAGGACTTGACGATAAAAATGCCATTAAATTATAGAAATGTGTTATTTTTGCATAAGGTCGCATTTGATAGTGATCATTTAAGGATAATTTTCTATGCTATTAAGATAATTGCTTCCGATCCTTGAGTTTTAAATATAATAGGCAATTTTAATGTGTTGTTGCCATAGTGACGTCAATATAAAGGAAAAGATAATAACCTCATGTGTATCAACCTGTTTGGTTGTTTAACTCTGAAACTGGGAAATAATATCAAATAATTATGAAAACATAATTAGCAGTAGGCGATAAAATATTATAATGTCAGATTTTTTAGAACTCTCTACGATTTATTGAGCGTTGATAACTCAAATTAGCAGGGTTGCCATGATTTGGCCATTTTGATTTAAATCTAATGGAAAAAAAAAAACAATGGTAATATTTGAAAGAAAAGAAAATAATATTTTTACTATTTATGATTTCAGACGGTTATTATTTGTTAACATTCATTCAGCCGAAAATGTAAAAAGATGCTATAGTTTTATACTGGCAACATTGTGTAGGTATTCTACATAAGGCTTTATGGCTCTAGTAAAATTCAATTGATTTAAAAAAGACCAAAAACAATATTTGGAATAATCGTGATTTATTCCAATCCTGTAATACAGCGTATTTTTTGTGTATTAATGAATTAAAATTTTATACTCGAATTTCCTAACTGAAATAGTTACTTCTTTTATACTCGTAGTATCAACGCATAAAAGGTATTATGAGACTGTTAAAAGGCATTCATACAATTTAATAAAATCTGTTCTTGTCCATTGAATTCAATTTTGTTATCGAAGCAATATTTGCAAAGCCGTACAAGAAATAAATTGCGTACAACTGCCATTAGAATGATTTCAACAGCTTTAATGGGCCTATTACACTACTCGATATTCAGACAGTCTTAGTCGATGTCGCGTAGCGTAATAAGGGTTAGACCGGTCTTAATCGGAACAAAAAGTAAGACAGTCTGAATATCGTGTGCTGAATATCGCGTAGTGTAATAGGCCCTTTACTTCTGATGGCAGATATTATTACATACAAATCGGAAACCACAGGAGCTAATCTCGAGTTTTGTAATGCGCATTATAAAACTCGATCAGTATATGATCCACGGCAGTAAACAGAATTGGGGGAGGCCTGTGTAGGAATACAATGGGCCTCATCAGAAGACTTAAAGTCACCCAAAGGGCAATGGAAAGGGCTATGCTCGGAGTTTCCTTGCGTGATCGAATCAGGAATGAGGATATCCGCAAGAGAACCAAGGTTACCGACATAGCACGAAGAATCACCAAACTAAAGTAGCAATGGGCAGGGCACATTGCTCGCAGAACAGATGGCCGTTGGGGCCGAAAGGTTCTGGAATGGCGGCCACGTACCGGAAGACGTAGCGTTGGAAGGCCTCCTACTAAAAGGTGGACCGATAACTTGGTAACGGTTGCGGGAGTCCGATGGATGCGAGACGCACGGGACCGTTCATTGTGGCGACACTTGGGGGAGGCCTATGTCCAGCAGTGGACGTCTTTCGGCTGAAATGATGATGATGATAATGATGATGTGTAGGGATGAAACGAGACGAGTAAATACAAGTACATACTCGATACTTTTCTCCAATACTAAGTAGGTAGTTTTATTAAGTCATTTCTTCATTTGTTGAACATAGGTACTATAATGAAGGTGTACAAAATGTCAATTTACAATAATTAAAAAAAAAACAATATATAATTCAAAACGTCAATAAATAATACAAAATGTCAATATACAATAAAAGAGAAAAGAGAGAGAGATATATATTTATAATTTTGTACTTATCAAAAAATAATACCAATACAATTTTTTTTTAATCGTTTCGTCATCGAAAAGTATCTTTACAATTAAATAGATGATGATGAATTATGAGTAAACAGAATCAGAAAAATATATGTTATTCTTTAGGTTAAATGCTAGATAAATAATGAGTTTAAAACATAATACAGTTATTTTGTACGATAGAAAAAAATCACGAAGTTGCCTCTAAAAATTACCTTTATCGATTAAAAACCGGACTCACATACGAGAAATCATTCTGATTGTTTGTTTGATTTATTTTTGAAGCAACGTTTTACCGATAAAGTATTTTAATTTTATAATCAAACTTTAATTTTTTTAGTAAATCGCTAGAATGCTTTATATTTGCAAACATTGTGTCTTTACGCATCTCTTTCTTTTGTACCGACAGTGCGAGAGTGACCGCGCTTTAGGTCGTCTAGTCTTCCTAGGAAAGGAAAAATAAATAAAGTTGTAGACGGGTACGCAACCTGTTTGTTTGTTTACGAAATCAAATAATAAAAAGCTGTTACTTATTTATTTAATTCATTAAACCCCAAGCGAACCCGTTCGCTCGCTCATTGTCTTTCTGTTTTGTCTCTAACAATAATTACGGTATTCAAAAGGTTAACTTCATGTGGTGGTACATAGGCGGACTTAATGCCACAAGACATTCTCTACCAGACAACCATTGGGTTAAAAAAGGCAAAACTGTTCAATTTGAACCTAACTTAAAAAAAAACCTACCTAGTTTTTTTCCACGTCACACTTTTTGTTTCCGCTTTTAGCTAGATTAAGATAATCTAAAAGGTTTGTAATGGTTTAGAATGAGCTTTTTTTGAGATGGGAAATCGTCGTCCACAAGTCCGCGCTTACGGTGGCGCCATATTGCCATGAGATAACATCGAAACTCTGACCGCCATGCCGCGAATGGTCGCTGCAGCGGACTTTCGCCCCCCCTGCGTTGCAACACCATGCGGAGGTTGTGCATGTGTGTAAGTACTGTAAGTGGCCTCCAAAACCCGAGGTAGCAGTCCAGCAAGGAGGCCAGCCGCGCCACTTCACGGGAGATCGTGCGATATCCCCGCATCATCCTGATGATCACAACCCTCTGCAACGCGTTCAGCTTGTCCGCTGGTCGGGTCCGCAGTGACGGCGCCCACACCGGCGCTCCGTACAGGGCCATGGATCGCACGATTTCCGCATCTATAACCTCCGGGAAGAGGTGTCGTAGTTAAGTTTGTTTCGGTGTTTCTCGTCAGGGTAGTCAGTTAGAAAACACCGGCCTCATCTAGTTTAAATTGACGTGTAAAAGTATTATTTATAACCAATCTGCATAATAATAGTAGATTATGTGACCAGGGGATAAAGCAGTGTAAATGTCACGTGCGGAATGTCAAATTCCGAACGAAACGAAGGTTGCTAAGTTTTAATCCCGAACGGTGGTGAGGGAACTATACAATTAACGGAGTTAATATAGAAACCTAAGTGAAGTTAGGAATTCAAGCCACCCAATATAAAGACAGCTTTACCGCCCTGTTGTATACTCTTCTTTTTACACCATCTGTGTGATAATTAAAAGACAATTTACTTAAAATAAATAAATAAAAAACAAATACGTTAGAGAAATATTTAATAAGTGTTATTTATAATTCAAACAAAATTCGCTACTGTAAGATTCTATAGTTTTAATTTTCTATAACGCTCCCGCTTGTTTATATTTTTTTTTCTCTAAAGAGTCTCTTCAGTAACCACATTTTATTCTTTTTTAGGGTTCCGTACGTCAAAAGGAAAAAACGGAACCCTTATAGGATCACTTTGTTGTCCGTCTGTCTGTCTGGCAAGACCCTTTATCTCGGGAACGGGCGGAGGTATTGCGTTAAAATTAGAACCATATAAGTACTCAAATCTACAGTCCCTTGAAGCTTTGATAAAATCAAACTTCTGAGTTAACGAAAAATAAAGATACGGCCGTTTATATCGCAAAAAACGTATATATTTCGACACTCTCAAGAGAATCAAAATTCATAGGGTACTTTTCGTTGACCTATAATCCTGAAATTTAGCATGAAGCAAGGTCTTATAGCACAAATATTTATATAAATCTGAAAACTGTAAATTTCGTAGTTACGTCACAAAAAAAACCTTTTTTGCAATTTGGAAAAATTGAACTGTTTTCTTATGTAAGTTGGGACGGAACCCGAACCGTGAGCGAATCCGACTCGCACTTGCCCCGTTTTTTTTGTTAGTGGCCAGTTTGTACATTTTAATTCACTCAATATAATAGTCGTTACAAATTCAAATCTCATTATTCCCTTGGGATCGCCCATACTACATTACTTCCCTGTTCCCTAAGGACGGAATGACTTGCTTTATGTGATAGTTATTATATATAAGAACAAATAAAAGGGCATTATCGAGCAGGTGATGTAAAAACATCATTTATCATTTATACATCCGCATCTGCATCCGGTCGGGCTGGAAGCCGACCCCTAGAATGAATATATATATAAAAAAAAACATAATTGCAGTATGTTATTAAAAATATCATATTCCCAAATATGGCAACAAAATTTATGGATATCGCCCTACTTTTTTCACGTTTAACACTTGAAAGATTTGCTATTAATATAATTAAGTTACTGTAGTTATCAGAAAATCGTAAGATTCCAGATAACTTTTTCACTTTGCACCCGTCGAATAAAAAATTATCTAAACAATGGACCATCCCAAAGGCGAGGATGGATAAGTTCAAACTCATTTAACTTAGTTCGTTCAAAGTCAGTACCGTAATTAGGACTTTGCTAGCGGTGCCCAGGCTCAGGACGCAGACGTTAGACGGGCGCAGAAATGACCAAATTCGGGCCAAGTTTTGGTTCATGCTTTGTAGTTAGTAGCATACATACTGGGGTGTATTGGCTATGTGGGGAGTCTAAAGCATAGTGACATGATGTATTTAACATGAAAGGCCATCCGGTGTTCGACTAGACTGGGA
The DNA here is from genome assembly GCA_961205895.1 of Mythimna pallens. NCBI lineage: Eukaryota > Metazoa > Arthropoda > Insecta > Lepidoptera > Noctuidae > Mythimna > Mythimna pallens. The sequence continues at coordinate 4,021,571 of OY540845.1, read as the reverse complement.
GCGGTCAGTAGTGCGAATATTTGTGTGTTCTTTTGTTGGTGAGCCGTAAAATCGATATTAGTATTATAAAGCTGAAGAGTTTGTTTGCTTGAACGCGCTTATCTCAGGAACTACTGGTCCGATTTAAAAAAAATCTTTCATTAGGTAGCCTATTTCTCGAGGAAGGTTTAGGCTATATAAGATCACGCTATAACCAATAGGAGCGGAGTATCGACGAAAAATGTTGCGGAAACGGGGGAAAAAAATATTCCTTTTGTAAGCTTCCGTTGCGTGCGCCGCGTAAATAGTTAAAGTTACGTTAGATTACGTATTACAAAATTGTTTCTCTTTAAAAGTTCTAAAAAAAAAAAAACGCGACAGCATATGTCTATATTTTAAGGTGGGCTCACAATAACCTTTTTATGTACTTAATACTATTGTAGACATGTCCTACCAGGAATACCGATTCTTTGGGTGCTCAGGGTTTCAGCAAGCACAAGAGGCAAATAGTGGGCGGTAGTGATAGGTCGTGTGCTTGAAATATCACGTCACTTGAAAATTTTTTGTCAAGTTATTCCGTCAACAGGTTAAGATTAAAACTGTTCTTCTACGCTTTGGAATGTGCAATTTAGCTACACTTTTTTTGACTGATCGACATTTTGACAATTCAAAAGTGCCTGTAAATGGTTTATTTGAAATAAACAGAGCTACCTACGGCACTGCTCAAAGTTAGCTCAAAATTGCAGTGTCACAAAGTTTACTTATTGAAGTGACGTAAATTGCGCTAGCTAACGCTCTCCCGGCCCCACCTATGTTATTACGTGTTGGATCAAAATTAATGAATCATCGCGCCAGATAAGATTTGTCAAGTGGTTTAGCAGGAACGAAATTAAACGTACCTATCTACATACAAAATAGGTGTCTAGTAGAATTACAACGCGTAGTACATAATATATCGATGATTACAACATATTGTGTAAACCTGAAATCATGTTTTTACAAGCCTACTTGTATTGTTTTGACGGCTTATTATCTCTACAAATAATTCTTAATGTTCATATCTATATATATTTTCAACTAGCTTTTGCCCGCGGCTTCGCTCCCGTCAACTGACTACTCTATTCTGCTCTACCCTACTACCAATTTTTTTTATTTTTTCTTTCATAAGATTCTTCTCCTGAAAAAACAAACACAACAAAAAAAAAATTAGTGAAATCGGTCCAGCCATTCACACGTGATGGCGTGTCCAAGGGAAATAGGGATTCATTTATATATATATAGATATCTATAATATCTAAACTCAAAAACTCCTGGACCTATTTTAAAAATTCATTCATGGAACGAAGTATTCTCGGGGTCTAAAGAAGCACGCATAGAACGCACGCACGAAGGGGTCCGCATAAGGAACAGAAAACTTGGTTCCAAAACACAAATCGCAGTCGTAGACAACATAACCGCCAAACTAAAATGGTACTGTGCAGGCCATATCTGCCTCATGCCACAAAAAAATTGGACGAAGGCAACCACTGATTGGTTCCCGAACAGCAGAAGCCGACGCGGTAGGCCCAAAAGGAGCTAGGCTAAGGACAAAGAAAAGTGCAGGTTGAAAGGGAGGCCTTTGCTCTGCAGTGGGGCACAACAGGCTCATAATAATAAATAAACACCAGTAGAAAGCTATCACTGAGTGATATGATCATAGTAGAGCATAATGAGGAGGTAGAACCTGCTTGGGTACCGCCATGTCCTCGTGTGGGGGCGATCGGCGGCGGAGACCTTTCGCGCCGGGCCCTGGTTCAGAACATGGTTTTTCTTGCGGACGACGAGCAAAGAGTAACTCGCCGTGCGGCCGTCCGGTAGTGTTCCACGTGAGCCTCAAAGAGAAGTCAGCAAAACCATAGGGGCCAGCAGGACCCATTGCCCCAGTAAACCTACTCGACTTCTGAAAGGGTAATTCATGGTCCTGGGTCGCAAAGAGCAACTGAAGAGATTAGATGATTTCCCACTTTAAAATAAAGCCTCTACCTTCGGATTCGCACACAAACTTCGGGAGTTCGGGACGTTATTAAAAAGCTTTAGCCGAGTCTCCAAAGCCACTCAAAGTGACTGACAACACGAGCCTTAGCGTTGATATAAACTGGAGTTTGTTTGGCCTCGACAAAAAATACCTATACCTACTTCAAAGTTCAAAATCTCTATATTACTGAGGTACGGTTCGGATTCCAAAAGGTCGGAACTTCCGATTGATTTTACACTTTCGATTCCGTTTTCGTATTATATCGGAGGTACAAACTAGTTTATACTTGTCGCGCTCCCGGGTAAGGGTACCATATCTCAGGATTTGTCCTGAAATTTTAGGATTTATGGACTCTTCTCAGGATTGTGGCTGCATTTTGAAAATCTCATAAATTCTCAGGATTTTTTAGAATTTCTAATAACTTACAGTTTACATTTTTTGTATACAAGTTTGCCGATAAAATAAACAGTCTAGCTTTATTTGAAACAGTTAAAACATTTTTGTTGTTTTTCAATATCGGCAGATACAGGAAATCAGGCCTTTTCTCTGAACTTTTAATTTTTTCATCTGGTCTTACGCGCGGGGAATCTTCCTGCTGCCTTCTGTCGTTTACTTTTTGTCACTTTTTTTTTTTTTTAGGTGGGAAAATCATCATATGACAAATCCTGCTCTTGGGCGGAGCGAAAGATAGTGTCAGACTTTTACTGACTAAAAACCCACTCCTGTTCCTTCGTTGCCTTCGTCCCAGGGTCCGGGTTTCGTTTTCACACTACCCATGGCCCCAGTAGGCTTCGACCCTGCTGAGCCCCTACAATTGCTGACATCTCCCTGAGGCGCGCGTGGAACAATACGCGCCGTCGACGACTTGGGCTTGGTCCGGACGGTTACCGAACGGTCGGACGGCGGGCCACCCATTGCCCGCCGTCCGCAAGCCCGCGCCTACGGTGGCCGGAAATCGGGATGTTGTTTTGTTACATATTTGAATTTTGGTTTTAGTAGTATTTTGTTTGACGCTTCTGCCTCCGTCCCACCTCCGATTTCGGTTCCGATTCCGACAAACCAAAAAATCCGGTCTCGAATTCGATTCCGTTAGAACCTTTACCGTTACATCCCTAGTTCAAACTCCAATCTGAGTAAAGTGGTACGGCCTACTTATTAAATATCCAAACACAAAGTTTCAGCTTTCAACCGTGTTTCAAGTTTAACCCCACTTATGTTCATACGTGGCTCGTGTCATGTCTCCAGAGAAATTAAACGGGGTCAAGGCCTTCCCAAACTTGGCCTCTTTATTAATTATTTATAAACGTGAATCGATCGAAATATGGCAGGGTTCCAAATAGCCTTAATCGACCTTACCCTATCTGAAGGCTGAAGCTGAAGCTCATCGCTTTGCACGTTGCTATGTACAATATAATGGTAGAGAGTATGAATAGCTCGCTGTCTAATAAGGATCAAACCCGGATCGACGGTGCGATGTGTTCCACTTTTTTTTTTGTTTTCGATGGTAAAATCATCTTATGGCATCCCCGCTCTAGGGCGGAGCAGAAGATAGCGTCAGACTTTTACTGACTAAAAACCCGGAGTGGGTGGTGTTCCTTCGTTGCCTTTCGTATCAGGGTCGAGTCTTCCTTTCAGAATCAGACTCTTGGCCCCAGTAGGCTTCGACGCTGCTGGGCCCTACAATTGCTGACATCTCCTTGAGGCGCGCGTGGAACAGTACGCGCCGTCGACGACTAGGCTCGGTCCGGACGGTTACCGGACGGTCTAACGGCGAATGATGTGTTCGACGTGCGCCTCAAAAAGCTGTCAGCAAAATTGACAGGTGTTACAAATCTTTGAAATTCTCGGCTTTTCTTCTACTATAATATGCATGTATTAAACATCTAAACCTTCCTCATGAATCACTGAGTCTTGGTGAAAACCGCATGAGAATAAGTTCAAGGAGGAGTGAGAACTTCCAGCAATTTTTGCATGGTGGACATTCGGCCCATACATATAAATCGTTTTTGGAACACATTCATTATGGATGCAGCTAAGGAATGGAATTTCTTGCTGAAGTCTGTGTTTCCTGATATCGTGGCTATAACCTAGGGTTTTTAAGTCAAAAGTGAATAGGTTACTTCTAGGCAAGCGTGCTCCATCGTCAGCCACATCATCGCTTACCATCAGGTGTGATAGTAACCAAACCAGCTAACTTAAACTTTATTACGTAAAAATAAGGTTAAAGTTAGCTGGTACCAAAGTATACTGAATTCGGTACATGGTGCCTGAGAGGTTAACTAAAATTTCCAACGTAAAAAAATCCGTAATCGAGTAATATGTAATTAGAATTGTTATAAAAACGTGTGCGTCAGGATAGCAATATATTAAACAATGTATTGATAAGATAAAGCTTTATTTAATTCCACTACTGCGGTGGTTTTAAATATAGCCCGTGGAGCCGGGACTCGATTGCGTATTTATTTTGGCACGATGTATTATTATTAGTTGCAAAAAATTTTGTTTTTCTTCTTGTTTATATTTAGTCATCATCGATCGTGTTTGTAACTGGCTAGAATGTCCGTTGGGATCGCAATGGATATTCTAGGAATTTTGTAGAACAGTTTTTTTAAATCCAGATAAGTACGCCCTCGGGCATAACATAGCGAGCTTATTACCTATTTTATGAACCACTATTTACCTATGTTAAACAAATGATTAAATGATTATGATTATTATGATTATAAGTTTGTTTTCCATGACAGTAGAAGAAGGAAAACGTTGCGTTCATCTAGTTATCCAGTAACATAAGACTTAAGCGTCAGATTCACTAGGGGACAAACTGTCCCCCAACATGACGCGCAACGCTTTCAAATTGTCGTAACTATATGTCCCGCGTCACGTAAGTGCGTTGCATAATGTTGGGGTACAAGTTACGGGACACTGAGCAACGTTGCAGCGTCACGTAAATTAAGCGTTGCGCGTCAAGTTAGGGGGCATTTTGTCCCTTAATATATGTGAGGTTTTAACCATAAAGAATCTTCGAGGCTAGAGTGAATAGGCTCTGAATAAACTAGTGCGCTTCACCATCAACGATTGCATCACTGATTACCTTCAGGTGGGATCGCAGTCAAGCACTAGTTTGTTAAGGGACTCTCTTTGAAAATATACGTTTTTCAACTTGTATAAAGTACCTTAAAGTGGCAACCTAAAATTCTAAAAAAGATATAAGCAATACTTTGATTCACGTTCTTCAATTTTGTAAAAATATTCTTTTTCATTTATTGTTCTACAAACAATAAAAAATAGTCTATTTGCGTTTATTGTTTGTTTCATCTTTTTTTACCTTAGAAATTACTTACCAACACAAAATTTACACCTATCTATGGAATATAATGATTGTTAACATAGTACAAATACTTATTTACTAACAGTCCATTTTTTTTTGAGATATACGCTTTTTTTTAAATTCTCGGTAACAAATTTTGTAAATCATGTCAAAAGGTCAAATCACACCTATAATCGCCTATAATTTGGATGTACCTAACTACGTCATTTTTTTTGTCAAAGCGCTCTTGTATTTACGTAGATTTATCGTTTAAGTGTAATAATATAGGGGTAGACAAATGCTTAAGTTGATTGGCTAAAATAATAGCCAAGTTGATAATCTGCAATCGTTAACGCTAGTCGAAAACGAATCAAATGTATGGGAATGACATCATCTCAACGTAAAGTCACGTGGTCAGAAAAAACGAATAGAAAATTCGTAGCCAAGTTCACATCGTTTAAAATGATAAAATGAATTATTATCTTTCTACAATGTTTAACGCTACATCCTTTGTTATACAAACGCTACATTGTAGAACGAGCGGCCGACTCAGGCGCGTCAACATGGCTACCAACTTATCATTTTGTACAATTGCTGACATCGAGGCGTTACCGATTGGAGAACGGAATTCGAAAAGAAACGGTTGTAACTTGGCTAGGGGGGCAGGGTAGTCAGCTAGAAAACAACGGACTCATCTAGTTTAAAATGACGTAAAAAAAAAATTACGTGTAAAAGTGATTTTTTATTAATTTTTTTTAGTCCTATTTGCAAAATAAATATAATTTATCAATAGGAGCCTTAAGTAAAAAAAAAATACAGTCGGTATCGCCATAAATACGCCTTTAATTGAATTCTCGCATAAGTTATAAATGCAAAATTATGGCTTCATGACCGTTTAATACGCTTTAACGGTAGAATTAGCAAAACGATTCACGTAATTGAGCAGAAAAGCTGATACAAATTGAAGCGTGCAGATAGCGGGTCTAAGCCTATTTATTATAAAAAAGGAAAGGATCCAAAATTCCGCCGTTCAATGTTTTAATAATTTAATTCTTCACGAATCTGGTGGCTTCAGCTGGGCCTATTAATAATTCTTAATACTGATCGACGGAAGGTTCGTTCTCAGACAGTTAGGTACGCCCAAAAAGTGACCGAATTTTCGGCTCAAACGAAACTACAATCTTGATTTGACAGTTTGTCTTTGAATCCTAATGTGGGTTTGGTCGAACACAAATATTGTGAAACACTTAACTCCTGTCTTGGATTTTACGGCTAACTTAGCGTCGTTGATTATACCGCGTACATCGAAGGACTGGAACAATTTGCCTGCTGCGGTCTTCCCGTCCGTTTATGTGTCTTCAAAGCTAGAGTTAATAGGCTTTTAATAAACCAGTGCGCTTCACCATCAACGATTGCATCACTGCTTACCATCAGGTGGAACCGCAGTCAAGCATTAGTTTATGCCATTTCCAAAAATCTAATTTCTGCATCGTTTCCTTTGAATTACTTTAACTTCTCTGGTTCTGGGGCCTTAAGCTTCGTCAAAATCACGATAAAGCCGACCTGACAAACCCCAGCTTTTTTTTTTGGAAAGTTTCAAATATTTCTCTCGCCCTTTTGTGTCAGACGTTTACTCAGTTGCCGTTTGCATTTTCACGAATTACCCTTGGTTCTTGCGGGTATCGGCCCCTGCGGAAATACCAACTTCTAACGATGGGAATTCCAATCAATACTCAATACTTTATTGCATTCCATATGTACATAGATGGTATAACAATAAATAGTCAAAGATCAATATAGACCCTGTCGGGCATAACATATGGAGAGAGATAATGCTATTATAGATTAAAGTTATCTCAACTCAGGTCCCCAAAATACAGGTTCTACCTAGTTTGGGGAACACCATCTAAATATATGTATAATTACTAATTAGTTACAGACAATATTAATCATTATATAATAGTTTTAAGGTATTCTTTATTTACTGTAACAATGAACAATAAACATTATTCTTTTTCTTAGTGTTAAGTAAAAATTCAAGGAATTCAATATAATTGTAGATTGTTAGATGTGTAATCATGTATGTATGTATATTATCATGTCTCTGTTTATTTATAGGTAAATTATATTAGGTATTTTTATTAATTTTTATTGTCAAATCTTTTCTACACATATTATTTGAATTTTTAATTTTTTTTTGTCATTATCTTGCCATCAGTCGTCTAACTGTGAGCAGATGTGAGGAAATGGCTTGCAGAGCAATATCCCCTCATGGGACAATCTCTATATTCAATGATGTGCAGCTGTCTGTTTCCAAAATATGCCTCCTTTTTAGTCTTCGCAATGATTCTGGAATGATCAACTGTGCTGCTAGTTGGTTTGGATGATTTGCAAGACGTGCCTTGTATTTGGAGCAGGATGATCTGATCTCTTCCTTGACTGTCTTTATCTCTAAATGTTCGTGGATTTCAGAGATCCTCAGAAACCACGGTGAGTTCGATTTTTTATTTTTATTATTATTATTATTGATAGGCTCTCGTTTGACCACTATCTCACCTGATGGTAAGCGATGATGTGGCCGACGATGGAGCACGCTTGCCTAGAAGTAACCTATTCACTCTTGACTTAAAGACCTCTAGGTTGTAGCTACAACCTAGGGGCTATTGAAACAAATTCCGGAGTCTGTGTTCCCTGATAGCTATCAGGGAAAACAGACTCCAGAATTTGTTTCAATATATAATTTTGAACCCTCTGTATTACATTTATGCTGGAGTCACATGCTGAACCCCATAGTTCGATAAAGCATTTTTAAATATAATAAAAATATTGAAAAATATGGGATACCCCACAGGCATCGGGAACAGGGTCCAAGCTACCGGTGGTCAGGGCTCTTGAGAGAAGAATCTCCGAACAATTCGCGCCGTATCCAGGAGTACTGCCTTCTGGATCAAGCCCTTGATCCAACTGTTAGTGTTATTATTATTAAATTATGTTATTATACCAGCCAAAACTAGATGATAGTTCAAAATAACGAAAAAAAAATTGACGTGTAAAAGTGCTTTTTTAAATCTATTTGCAAAATAAATATCATTTATCAATCATGTATTTATTTAAATTAATTCATATTTTATTCGCTTTTGATCCACATCATATTGAGAGTTCGTGAGTTATATACGCTTGTGTTATTTATGTACTTTGCATATTCTGTAGCCGCTACATTGTTCTTTAGAAACATAATATTGTTAATCTATTCACTGCTCCCTGACGTTGGTAAGTGCTGCATTTGGGTTAATAGGTGTTCGTTAAAATTACGTAGTCGAGTTTTGTTGGTCCGTTAAGTTGTCCACGACCATTTTTGTATGAAATCTAAGAAAACTTGCATTATTTTGTAACATGAGTTCTACCATGGAAACAATGTGTCTCAAGCGGTATGCAATATTGATAGGACGTAATATTAATTAATAGGACGTAATAAGGACGTAAAACTGCTAATGAATGGGATGTCTATTTTTGTTTCAATCACTTTCACGTGGGAAATTTTATCTCACGAATAACTTTTCTTCTCAAGGCGGCTACAAGACAAAATTTCCTTAACTATGAACACAGAGTTCTTTTGTTAGAAGAAAGTCGTAGGTATACGTCATTGATATTGCTTGCCCTTTGAAATGCGTAGTTTCTACGTTGGTACTCTTAATATGAAAAAACGTTTTTTTTATTACGATAGCATAAAAGCACGTATTGATGACTTTTATGCTATCGTACGAAAGCGTGTCGCATCCCTGATGGGGCGGGTACGGGGCAGCGCCAACAGTCTCTTAAAAACCGTAGCGGATAGGACTGATGGCCTTATATTAAAACACTGGACGAGGACGCAAATGTTATCCTCAAACCGTGCCCAGAAGTAGTGTTGTGTGTATATGTTAATTGTTTTTTGATTGTGTAATTTATTTATTATTAGTGACATGCTTTATTGAATGTATTTATTTAATTGACCGAGCTATAGATGTACTAACACTAGTTTATAAGTTGTGTATGTCTTTACTAACCATAATGGATTGTATTATCTGGAAAATAAAATTATTATTATTATTATTTCCATTTATTATATTTCTGTACATATTATTTACATTTTTAAATATTTCTTAAAAAATAAAATAAAAAAACATTTAAAAATATAAAAAATAGTAGCCCACCGGCATCGGGAGCAGGGTCCAAGCTACCGGTGGTCAGGGCTCCTGAGAGAGGAATCTCCTAACGATGCGCGCCGTGTCCAGGAGTACTGCTTTCTGGATCAGGCCCTTGATCCAGCTGCCTAACGAGAGCCTCCTTAGATGTTGTTCGAGGCTCTTTGCTATTAAGCCATTGGCCGTTACGACTATCGGCACAATGATTGCTCTATCCACTTCCCACATGTCGACAACCTCGCGAGCTAAGTCAAGATACTTAGTTTGCTTATCTTTCTCAGCTTTCACGAGGTTCTCGTCATGAGGGACCGCTATATCAACAATCATTGTGCGACGCTCTAGTCGATCTATCACCACTATATCAGGTTTATTGGCAACAATAGTCCTGTCAGTGATGATAGATCGATCCCAATATAATGTGATATTGCCATTGTCGAGAACTGGGTCGGGCACATACCTATAATACGGTACTTCTGATTCCACAAGATTGTATTTAAGAGCAAGTTGCTGGTGGATAATCCTGGCCACGAGGTTGTGTCTATGCAAATAGTCTCCGTTAGCTAGATGAGAACACCCAGAAATAATGTGTCTGATTGATTCCCCGGGCCGGTGGCATGCCCGACAGATGTCAACCGTACCGTCCTTCACAATGTATTTCCGGTAGTTGTTCGTCATCATAACTTCGTCCATAATCGCAAAGACAAAACCTTCGGTTTCCCCGAAGAGGTTACCGAAACGCAGCCAAGATACGGACGCTAACAGGTCTACATCGGGTCCATGTAAGGCCCGGTAAAAGCGTCCGTGAAGCTCCTTGCTCTGCCATACTTCCCTGCGGTCATTAGTATCCAGTACTATAGGTTTGCGCCAGTTCTCGTTGGCCAAGGAGAGCGGAGTGAGGCCCTTGTCCACCGCTGCCACATCTCGGTGCATACCCACGTCAGTTTTTAGGAAGTATTCCCTGAGATTGCATACCTCGCGGTTGTGCAGGATCTTAGCATTTAAGAAGCCACGACCCCCGCACTTCCGCGGGATATACAGTCTCATCACCGATGACCGTGGGTGATGCATCCGATTTGCGGTAAGTAGTGTGCGGACCCTCCTGTCCAGGGCGTCAAGTTCTGTCTGAGTCCATTTGAGTATGCCGAAAGAATACATCAATACCGGCATAACCCAACCGTTGAAAGCGCGCACCTTGTTTCCGCCTGATAAAAGACTATTCAGTACTTTATTCAGGCGGCCAAAGAAGCGCTCTTTCAACGCTTGTTTCATGTCCTCAGTATTGATGCCTAACGATTCCGACATACCCAAATACTTGTAGGTTTCGGTTGAACAGAGGGATCTAAGGTGTATGGAATCCGAGAGTTGGATTCCCACGGATTCCATAATCTCACCTCTCTTTACATGTATGACTGCACATTTGTCCACACCAAAATCCATCCTGATGGCACTACTAAAGGTATCAGTAACCTTCAGTAGCTCCACCAGTTGCAAGTTGTTGGGGGCAAAGAGTTTCAGATCATCCATGTAAAGAAGGTGAGATATGGCCTGACCGCCTCTTTTCAACCGGTAACCTAAACCAGAACCCTCCAGCAGTGTGCTAAGAGGGTTCAAGGCTAGGCAAAACCACAGTGGACTCAAACTGTCACCCTGGAATATGCCACGCTCAATCCTTATCGGTTCGCTGTTCTCCCGAATGTGTCGACATCCCGGATAGTGAAGGACTGTTCTCCACTGCCCCATACATGACATCAGGAAGGTGCGCAGAGTTGCATCAACTTTATACAGTTCTAGCACCCTCATGAGCCATGTATGAGGAACAGAGTCATAGGCCTTCTTATAATCTATCCAACATGCCGACAGATTCTTTCGAGAACGTCGAACCTGTTGGCTAATGGCCATATCGATGAGGAGCAGCTCCTTAGTACCACGGGACCCGTTCCTACATCCATTCTGAGAGGCAGACATGATAGAATTTGTCTCAATATGACTATTGATTTTAGCTCTCAGAATGGATGTAAGAACTTTATAGACCGTCGGCAAACACGTGATCGGTCTATAATTTTTGGGTTCCGCAGTACTACCTGATTTATGGAGCAGGTGGGTTATTCCTGTCGTTAGAAACTGGGGCAGCGACCCTGACTCTAAGGCAGACTGGAACTGAGATGCCAAGCGAGCGTGCGACCTTTGAAACCATTTAAGCCAGAAATTGTGCAGCCCGTCCGGCCCAGGGGATTTCCAGTTAGGCAGTGGACGGACTGCACGGGCTACATCTTGGGGGCTGATGGTAATTGCCCCCATTTCTGGTAAAAGTTCGCATGCGCGCTCGACCTCTCGAATCCAGTCACCCTCGGTATGACTAACAGGCGCCGACCAAATGCTGCGCCAAAATGAACACATGGCGTCATCATCCGGCAGGCGCGTATCAGTCACACCTTGGTCCGGTCGCTCCCAATCCCTATAAACCCACCTTTCGTTGCTTTGGAATGTACGATTCTGAGTGTACCGCTCCACTCGCCGCTTGTACCGACGAATACGGTTTGCCCATGCGTAGATCTTCTGCTTCAGGAAGTCGATACGCTCTGTGACGCAGGACAGATAATCTGGAGGACTAATATCAGTCCCCAAGAATGCCCGCCTCACAAAGCGCATCACCCTAGGGCGAGTGTTGCCCTCCCTGAAGCAGATAAGCTTACCGATGAGTGCTCTAGCCTCACTGATACGGCGCTCTATCCTGCACTGCCAAGCTGGTACAGCTGGTCGTGTAGCTCTGTCACAATTAAGAAATTTAACATGGGCTGCACGACATGCCGCTACAGCCGCACAGTACAAGATCGAGTGGGTATCAGTGAGGTCTTTGCTGCTATCAAAACAATTTGATAGCTGCGAATCTAGAGCACACACCAGCGCTCTATTTCTCTTGTGCATGGGCAAACGAGGTAGACGAGGTCTAAGCTCCGTCGGTGTGGAGCGATATTCCCGAAATGCGTCCTCCAAAGCGCCCCTCAATCGTTCATTACATTGGGTACTCACAGATATAGCCGCGTCATCATCGGCGTCACCAACGTGGTCGGGTCGCGGTGAAGCAGTGAGTTGACGTTGCACCGCGTCCGATGGTGTAGCAGGTGAAACACGGCTACTCTGTGATTCCAGGCGCAGTCTATCAAGTACAGCGTCATCCAACATACGATTACGCTGAATGACCCGCACCTGATCCGATAGTCGTTGGGCCGAAACGTTGACAGCTGGCTCAAGCACCTGAAACAGAGAGAGCATCCGACCACGATACGCAGTCAGGTTAATTCCCCCCTCTGTAGCCCCAAAGTATGAGCGCATGACATTTTCATTAATGGACGATGTCCATCGCATGCGCTGCACACTTCCACCGGCAGCGGGGACCCTATCAGAGGCCGGTGGGCCTCGAGGTCCCAAGCTGGCCGGAGGTCGGCCTCTTCCCCGTCGACGCGCAGGTGGTGGTGTCGTCGGCGGCGAGAAGTATTCGTCGCTCGAGCTCGACGCAACTGCAGCGACCGGAATCTCTGGACTCACGGTTGGAGCTGGTCCCGGCGGCTGCGAGGCGGAGCTGAACGACGAACCCGAAGATGTTGGGTGTGTGTGTAGTTTTTGTGCTCGGCTTCTTGTCAGCATTTTTCGATTCAGTTCATCGCCATTTCATTGTATATTATTTGTTGGATGGTGATTTGATGTTTTTTCTTATTTTTTCTTGAGGGTTTTCCGGTGGTTATGCATTATTATTGTATAGTATTGAATAAAATTGAATGAAAAATTTTGGCGAGAAAATATTTGCTGTCAGTCAGTTTGACAGCCGAGCCACAGATTATTATTATTATTATTATTATTAGCTTTCATGGGTTATAAGTACTGCAATATTACAGAAAATACAAAACACAAAGAAATCAATAAATACCTAATTTCGAAAAAAGAATAACGTACTCGTACCTACCTTTAATATAAAGTTTATTTGAACTTATAATTCCAAGACAATCCAAAGATTTAACACTTCAAAGCAACTCGTTTTACAAGATGACAATTTCATAGGAGACCTAATAGTTCAATTCCCGAATTGATTTACGAAGATTTTTTCGAATCGCAAAAAGTGTGTGTGTATGTATTAATACTTTTCAAGGTTCCACAATTTACTCAGTCACTGTACGAAAGTGTTTTTAACCAATCAGTCAAATTCTTTTTAAGGTCATTTCGTTTTAGGTGATAAGTATTGACGAGTTTGTTTATTTTGTTGTAAATCTTGAATGTGAAATGCCTTTTCGCTACTGCTACTCTACACGGTACTATTTTGCAGACTCTGTCTGAGAGGCGTTTCGCAGTACTAAAATTTGGATCATAAAGTTCAAGGTTATGTTTACTCAGCACAGTCTGCAGAATGAATATTTGCCTAACCCGTAAGCACGTTACACTCCGATTAAAGGTCTCAGGTTGGGTAGCGGATACGTTGCCTACAGAGAACCTTTAGTACAGGTCTCTGTGCCCTTTCTAATCCAAGCATGGCGGTTTGGTTGGCTCCTCCCCATGAGAACACGCAACGATCTAAATGAGTATAATCTTTGTATCCTTCGTCTTTATATTTGCTGGACTGACGCTACTGTTTTCCACTTTAACGGTAACTATCATATTTCGAATGGAGTATAGAACTCTTCCAAGTCCTACGGTCGGGTGTTTGGCCCAGTCCATCGTATTCGTCACATCGAGTCTACCCAAGCTATTATGAGGTCGACGTGTGCGAGCTGCGAGTTTTCCCACGCTTCGTTCGCCGATTTGCGGTCTCCGCTCTGAAGGAAAATCAATAAAGTTCAATTATATTTTCTCATGAACGCTCGAAACCTATTTATTTTTTTAGACAATTTTCTTGATTCTTTGGGCTATGTCTGTAACCTTGGTTCTCCTGCGGATATCTTCATTTCTGACGGGATCACTCAAGGAAACTCCGAGCATAGCCCTTTCCATTGCCCTTTGAGTGACTTTAAGCCTTCTGATGTAAGCGACCACGCCAAACTTAAGTGGCAGTGGGCAGGGCACATTGCTCGCAGAACAGATGGTCTATAGGAAAAAAAGGTTCTCGAATGGCGACCACGTACCGGAAGACGCAGCGTTGGAAGGCTTCCCACAAGGTGGACCGATGACTTAGTGAGGGTGGCGGGAATCCGATGGATGCGATACGCACAGGACCGGTCATTGTGGCGACATTTGGGGGAGGCCTTTGTCCAACAGTGGACGTCTTTCGTCTGAAATGATGATGATGATCTCGTTGAACCTTTCGGAAACAGCAAATTTGATAGCAGTGAAATAATTTCGTGCTAAGGAACTATTAGTCATCTGTCCTAGTTATTTATGATACGTATAGTCTTGTAAAGTCGTTACGGAAATAGCCCGAAATTCTGCCAAAACAGATTTATGGTTTTATCTGATGACAGACTAGCAGCCAACAAAAAAAAATCCTATGTGCCTAGGGGTCGGAATTAGGTAGAGTTATTCATGTACTTACATCGAAATGTTGACATTAATAATAATAATAATAATATATCTTTATTTCAGACATACGTCCATACATTTTTAACAAAACAAAAGTTAGTAAGGTTGTTAGTAGAACACATAAAACTACAAAAAAAATACAAATAACAGGGTGTTAGTAATTTGTTAGTACAGAATCAAAATCAGTATTTACATTTACATTATTGCAGTCTATTTCCTATTTCTGAGCAAGTGAATACTCGCCCTGTAAACAGCAAACGGACCGTTTATTTTGCACGCTAACGTTCAATATAGATCTTCCCGTGATTTCTAATGAAAAATAAAAAAAAAGTAGTAGCTCAAAAGGTTTAGGAGTGGCAGGCGGTCGCCTCCTTCTGCGAAGCAGTGATGCTAGCAAAGGAGGCGGCCGATCGCGTGAGGCAACGGCAACGGTCCTCACGCCCCAACCGCCGCCGGGATTCCGATCCCGATTTCCGGCCACCGTAGGAGATGTCAGCAATTGTAGGGGCCCAGCAGGGTCGAAGCCTACTGGGGCCATGGGTAGTGTGAAAACGAAACCCGGACCCTGGGACGAAGGCAACGAAGGAACAGGAGTGGGTTTTTAGTCAGTAAAAGTCTGACACTATCTCTCGCTCCGCCCAAGAGCGGGATTTGTCATAAGAATATTCTCCCACCTAAAAAAAAAAAAAAGCTCAAAAGGTTTGAAGGTCCTGATCCGATTACAAGTTTTTTTTATTATTGAAAGCTCCGCTATTGCTGAGGGTTAGGCCGCTTTTTATTTCGGAGAAATGCACGGTATTTGTGGATGAGGATCGGATAGGTCCTTTATTAGGGTTTCGTTCCGCAGTCGGCCAAAATGTTACTCATAAACAGAGGTCGGGATTAGGTAGAGTTATTCATGTACTTGCATCGAAATGTTGACATTAATATGGATCTTCCCAGGATTTCTGATGAAGAATCCCGTGTGGCCAACAATATTACAAATAAATAATAATAAAAACCTCTGAGATAGATAAGACAAATAAAACAAAGATAATTAACATATACAATTTTTATTAGTATTTTTCATTAAAAAAGATCTCTCTACGTCAACTAAGTTGAGGTTAACAAATTTATACACTTCCTCCTCCTCGTCATTAATGCAGGAATAATTATTTTCTGCTATATTTCTGAAAGTGTCATAAAAATAATTCTACTCTTTAAAATTAACCTATTGAGTAGCGTAATTATAGACACAATAGTAAGACGATCCACGGGTAGTGTGAAAGCGAAGCCCGGGGCCCCGGGATGAAGGCAAAGAGGGAACAGGAGTGGGTTTTTAGTCAGTAAAAGTCTGACACTATCTCTCGCTCCACCCAAGAGCGAGATTTGTCATTAGATGATTTTCCCACCTTAAAAAAAAAAAAAAAAATAAATAGTAAGACGATGACGATTAATGAACTAATCCCGGGATTTGAGTCACATCCACTTTATTCTTTCGCAGTATGAAATCGATGTAAGTACTTGTTTAACTTTACCTAATTCTGACCTCTGGCTATTACATGTCATGTCGAGTTCACCCTTGTACCAAAGTATCTACCAAATTACAAACGTACAAATCAGTTTAACCAGTTTAGCGTAAACGAGTTACAAATAAAAACACATACAAGCATATTTAACGCCCTTATAATATTAGTACGATTCGTTTAAATGTTGAGCATATCGTAATAAGGCTGAGAAAATCTAAGTGGATCTGATCGAGGCAACGCCAGTGATTTTCCAATTTTCTGAATATGCAATCTAATTTCGCCGCGTTCTTCGCAGAAGATATGCCTCTAAGTTGACGTACCTATACATAATGTACGAGTAACTGGAATACTGCACGCCCTTATACATCCCAATTAGAAAATTAAGTTACAATCAAAGTTCAAGCACTGAAACTACTTAAACGCACTTAGAGCTTTTTTATAAGAATTAAATTTCATCCAAATCAGTCACGCCATTTAGGAGGAGTTAGGTGATAAACATGCACAGAAGAATTATATATGTAAAGATCACTACATTCATCATAATTATATCATACATCATAATATTCTACATACCATCAGGGACTCAAGTCTGCTATTACAATAGTACCAGAGTGGTTTATCATTGATTTCATAATTGTTGATTTTGACAAGTTTTAGTATTTTACTAATATAATGGCGTCATTATGACTTTCCAATGGTCAACCACTGACAATCCATTGAAAGAAATGACATAGAATGGTAATCTGGTACATAATGACAAATGAATTTCTGACGTATGCGGTAGTCTGCTAATATTTTGACAGTTCCTTTGATCAGTGACCTACCATTAGAACGTCGTTGTGCAGTCATTGTTTTTAATTTATTACGAGACAGCTCGATATTGTCATTCTACCACTGTAACATTATTACAAGACCGTTGACCGGTCAATGAACGAACTTTTAGCAAAATGACCATGGGATCGTTTTGGAATGACGAATTTATAAAAATAGCAGACTTGGGTCCCAGGTGGGATCGCAGTCAAGCACTAGGTTATAACAATTAAAAAAAAAATGTATATCGTCGCTTAAGTTCTAACACCACGTAAATCAAAATCGGGAATTTCTCAGGAGACCAAATAAACTGTTTAATAGCATTAACACAGTTTTAAGAAAAAAATTGAATTACGCATTGTTGCTATTGGGTGTAAAACCGAGTTACCTACGCGCTGTTGCTGACATGGCTTTCAGTACAACACTGACATATGCGGCGTTTTTCTTTTTTGCGGCATTGGTTCAAACTCTCGTATTTGATTCGTCAAGCAATACGTCTTACGATTCCCTATCGAATGACATACGAAACGTATTTTGTAAAAAAATTGAATTCCGCGGTGTTAGCACTTAAGAGGGTCCTTTTCCACTCGCCTCATCAACATCGAGCATGGTTTCAAAGGTTGTTGCTTCATCTAACGCAATCCAACGCGATTTTTGATGAAGAGGCAATGCAAAAAAGAGTGATAACGCCTGAAAACTCTGTTGTCATTCGGTAATTCCGTGATTTACTCGAATATTTCACAAAACTTGTTCCAGAAAATACGTGTTTTTTTAAACCCTTAAAAGTTTTTCAGAAAAATTATCGTCATTTAGAATCTCGATTAAATGTGCGAGGCTTCTAATGATGTACTTTTTTATATTTTTAATATATGGGTTCACGTAAAATAGCAGTTTTTTAGAGGGCTTTACTAGATTAGTTTTACACAAATTTATGTTTTGATTTCTGTAAAGGCTTAGATAATATCCACAAGATAGCTGTATATCCAAAATATCTAGAGAAAGATGTGTAATAACATCATGATCACGTTAGAGCGGTTATGAAAATGTACTTCGAAAAGGACGCTTTTAAGCGACGTTAAATAGATTACCTATACTTAAGCAGTATGCCGATACAAGTTCCCATGTGATAGAGGGCGATCTTATCAAGAATTAGAATCAGCTCAAAACATACGTACAGCTAATAATGATTAGGTACTTGGTATTCGTTTTATGTGCGACCAATTGTTGAGGTAAACCTGCACCGAATTGTTAAATAAATTCATTCTTTAGCCGCAGACACGTTTTATTCATAAAGCTTTTGTAAAAAGGTCTGTAGGGAGAATTGATGGACCCCCAGACATGATTAATCATAGTATGTGAAGTAAGGATGTAACGGAAATGGTTATATCGGAAGCGAATTCGGAAGCGGAGTTTTTTAATTTGTTTTTTTTTCGGATTCGGAACGTGTCAAAATGGCAAGAGTGCGTATGCGAAAGAGGGATGGAACTTCTATATATAGCTCGATCCCTTTAACAGTTCAGTTTAAGTCGACAAATGGATCGCATTAAGAGCTCGTGGTAGCCCCTCTGGAATCATAGGCGTAGGCAGAAGCGACTAAAACTAATCAAAAACTGAAGATGGGAAGAGACCAGATGGTATGACGTTGGTGCCATGGAAGGTGGATAGGCCTCTGGTGTGGGACGCAACCTGTGTTGACACCCTTACGCCATCCCATGTTTCAAGTAAGGCGGGCTGTGCTGGCGCTGCCGCTTCGGCTGCTGAGGCCTGAGACCGTTAAACAGCGCAAATACCTTATTGGTAATTGCAGTTTTGAGCCGTTTGGGGTCGAAACACTTGAGTCATGACGTCCGAGTGCGCGTCTCCTTTTTAAGGAAATTTCACGCCGACTGATCGATACATTGCGTGACCAGTGACCAAAGGGGCTGGCTTAGCCCAAAAAATTTGCATTGCCATTCAACGTGGCAATGCTGCCCGTCTTCTGGGCACATTTCCGGATGACAGCGATGTGGAGGAGTACTTCGACGCCTTTGTGTTTTTGTATTATATTTATGTACAAAGTTAGGTTTTAGTACAGTTAAGTTAATATTTAAGTTTTTTTTATGTAACAGTATGTATACAGATTAGATATAAGTATAATAATAGAGAGTATGAAAAAAGAAATAAGACATTTACTTAAATCAAAACCCTGTTAAATAAAAATGAAGCGCGTACTTATAACGTGCTAAATACGAATCAAAACAACAAGTGAAAGTAAGTGTAATAATAATCAACAGAAGGCACGGGGGAGGGAAGCTTCGCGAGACATGTATAACCTCCGATATAAGTTCCGATTAAAATTTATCGGAAGCGAAATCGGAATCGAAAGTGCAAAATCAATCGAAAGTTCCGGACTTTCGAAATCGGAATGATAAACTATATTCATTTTGCAAACAGGTTTTAAAAAACACTTTCACACAAAAAAATTAACGTTAATTTTTTTCGACATTTTAAACTTTGATTTGATTATTTTAATGTTTCATTTGATTTTAATTTAATTTTGTGAGTAATGTATGTATGGACTATGTCTGAAAATAAAATGATTATTATTATTATTATTATTATTATAAACTAGATAAGGTCGGTGTTTCCTAGCTGACTTTCCTGAGAAGAAACACCGAAAAAAACTCGGAGGTTTAAGTGTCTTTTAAAGTCCATACAGCAAACATGTAATGAAACGGACCTTCGTACTTTCTTTGATAGAATAGAATAGAATAAACTTTATTGTACACCAAAACTTATACACTAACTCACTCTCTCTAACGTTAAGTCTGATGATAAATTACAACCCTTCGTTGGAAAAGGTCAAGTATGATTGAGATGAGATATGAGTGATGTGACTAGACAGAATATAGGGAATGTTCGTGTGGGTTGAATAAAAGCGGAGGGTCGGCTTTTTATATCGCAGTATATTGTTGAGGTCGCCTTTGGCCTCGCACAGATTTTCTTTTAGGGTTCTGTACCTTAGCCGGCAAAAACGATTCCCTTATTGACTTTGTTGTCCATCTATCTGTCTGTCAATACCGTTTTTCTCAGCTACCCTCCCTATACCCTACCTACACCTCCACATGTGTCACACTGAAATTAATATTAATTAGTCAGGCTACCCTTTGGAGCAGCGAAAAAATCTTTTAAGTCGACACAATCTAAAGATATATATCACAATCTAATGATAATCTATTTATGCTCCGTTTACGGCGTAGCGCGGCATTTTGTCGATCGCAATGGAATTAAAACCTATAGGAAACTTCCCTTTGACGTAGAATTATTCAATTTGGCAAGAAACAATGCCCAAGTAGCACAAAAAAATATCCGAAAACCGTAAATTTGCAGTTAGATTTTTTTTTTTTGTTTATAAGAATTTTGTACGAAGCCGATTCGCACTTGACCGGATTTTTTCATATGTATTTTTATTGTTAGTTTTTATAAATTCTTATGTGACGCACAAATAACAATTTTTTGTATTTTTTTATTTTCTTATATATCCGGAAAATTAGGGAAAATTTAGTCCACCATTACCACTGGGCCACCATTGATTATGCTATGAAACATAGAATAACAGTAAAACACCTTAACATATTGAATCTATCTCTAGAGCAATCTATCACTCGTTACTTTACTATTATCGCGTACAATAAAATATATTCTACGTATCTATCTACGGAAAGATATAAATCCTTTTTCACCTCGGCACGAAAATAGCTCTTGACGTGGTTAGAAGACTAGATAGGCAGCAAGGTTACGAGCACCATTTTCAAGGGTGCTTCGGCCATACTTACTTACTTTAGCATTGTGGAAGGTTTCAAACACGTCTGCAGTCTGGACTAAGCGTTTCGCCTCGTCGTTTACACCGCGAAGGACTGGAACAATTAACTTGCTGCGGTCTTCCCGTCCGATTATAATTTAGGTGTCTTCAAGGTTAGAGTAATAAACTAGAGTGCCTCAACATCATCGATTGCATCACTGTTTACTATTACGTGAAATCGCAGTAAAGCACTAAGATTTTATTTAAAAAAAAATGTACTTAGCGTTGAGCCACTTCTGTTTCTATCCTTTTATTTTTTTATTTAGAAGTTAAAAGCTAGAACTACATTAGACTGACGCACACGTGTAACACGCCTGATTTGTACGTAGAACGACGTCGCGTGGCGTGGATCAAGTGCAGCTCTACAAGTCTAGTTTCCATATAAAATGTATGGAGACCGACGCGCCAAGATCGGCGTGTGTGGCACACGTGTGCGCCGTGTAGTTTGTACCTTTAAACTTCATGCAACACGACACAGGCGTACTTAAAGCCTTAGGCATTCTCTACTAGTCTACCAAGTATTAAGAAAACAAGGGCCCTTTCTGTCCCTTTGTTTATTACGCGGGAAATCATCAAATAACTTCTCCTATTCTGCATGGAGTGCGAGGAAGTGTCATACTTTTACTGATTAAAACCCAGTCGCTCTTTATTGAGAGAGCTGTGGTGACTTCTTCGAATAATCCGCAGCCCTGGCAGGCGTCGGCCCTAACTGGCCTCACCAATTTTGCTGACATCTCTTTAAGGCGCGCGTAGGAGACAAGGCGTCGTCATAAAGACCCGAAGTTGGTCCTGACCGGACGGCGAGCTAACCATGGTTCGCTGTCTGCAAACCCGCACCTACGGTGACCGTTAGTTCTCGACAGGGCGCAGGTCGTAAGTCTTCGCCTCAAGGTTTCGGCCGCCTCTCGAATGCTTCGTAGAAAGACGTGACCGCCACCCATCCCCTATCACTCCGCACCATGACCTGAACCAGGGCCGGACGCGAGAGTTCTCCCCCGCATCCATTTCTGTCGCTTAGAACCGTCATTTATTAGAGCAAAAAAAGAGCGGGAATGCGAATGCACGCGGTGGAATCGACGAGCCGGTTGGAATAGCAACACGCTCTAGTGTTGGTCCTATTGTCCACACAAAATTGCGATGCGATGCGATACGACACCCATTTTGCGATGCGAATTGCTGTGATACGGTTTCGAGCGGCAAAGAATCGGTTCAGATGACCATACAATGTGCGATAAGACTCAATTCGCAAGTTCTTGCGAAGTGTCGCCGCGACTTGCGGACTCGTAGATTTTTACGATGCGACGCGAAGTCGTAGTTGTATAACTGCGATTATATACGATGCTTCCTCTATTGTTCGAAAAGAGGCATTTACCCTCTAGTGAGACTATTACAGGCCATTTACCTTCATTTCTACAGAATTGCGGGCACAATAGAAAATTGCATTGTTACCAGCCTCAATGCAGCTACCACGAGCATTTAATACGAAACATTTGGCGACCTAGACTGAACTGGTAAAGGAATGGAGATATATAGTGTGTATAGCCACCGCCTACCATACCTCTTTCTCGCTTACACGACTGATATATTAACTCGTCATGGTAACTCCTCTGAGTATTCGATATTAATTAATGTCAGCTTGATACATCCACGTTAATGAGAAAAAAGGTCTTGACAGACTGACAACAAAGTGATCCTTGAGCAGAGATCGGAATTAGGTAGAGTTATTCATGCATTTGATTGATTTCATACAGCGAAAGCTTAAAGTGGATATGCCTTAAATTCCGAGATTAATTTTAAAGAGCAGATTTTTTTATGACATTAGAAAAGAATAGAATATCGTTTATTTACATTATCAGAAATATAGCACAAAACAAATTCTTCCTGCATTAATGACGAGGAGGGGGAAGTGTATAAATTTGTTAACCTCACCTCAGTTGACGTAGAGAGATATTTTTCAATGAAATATACTAATAAAAATTGTATGTTATCTTTGTTTGATTTGTCTTATCTATTTCTGAGGTTTTTATTATTATTTATTTGTAATATTGTTGGCCACACGGGATTCTTCATTAGAAATCTCGGAAGGATACATATTAATGTCAACATTTCGATGTAAGTACATGAATAACTCTACCTAATCCCGACCTCTGTTTATGAGTTACATTTTGGCCGACTGGGGAACGAAACCCTAATAAAGGACCTATCCACATCCACAAAGACCGTGCATTTCTCCGAAATAAAAAGCGGCCTAACCCTCCCTCAGCAATAGCGGAGCTTTCAATAATAAAAAAAACTTGTTATCGGATCAGGACCTTCAAACCTTTTGAGCTACTAGTGAAAGAGACCCGCTTTTAAGTACCTACCCAGTTTTTTTGGCGGGATTTTTCCGAGTGAAGTTTTTCAAATTTATTCCCAGTGGATGTTGTGATGTAAAATTGATGTAGTTTAGTATCTTAAGTACACACAATTGGACAATATGTGGAATCATTAAAACAGGCGCTATCTTGGTAAAATTGAGCTGAGAATTTTATACTTAGTATTGACCTTAGCGAAGCTTGCTCATCATCATCATCTTCCTGCCCTTATCCCGTGTTATTTGGGGTCGGCGCAACATGTTTTTTCTTCCATTCTGCCCTGTCACTCGTCATGCTATCACTAACTTCCTTTTCTTTCATATCAGTCTTCACACAATCTATCCATCTTTTCTTTGGTCTCCCTCTCCCTCTCCATCCATCCACATGTAAACTCATAACTCTTTTAGTAACATGCGCTTCATCCCTCCTCTTCACATGACCGTATCAAGATAAACGATTCCCTTTCAATTTTTCAGTCACTGCCGCCACTTTCAAACTTTCAAACTTGCTGAGAAGGCTTTTTATATATATTTCTAAATACATACATAATAAAGATAAATTATACCCAGACACAGAACAAATGATCGTGCTCATCACGCAAACATTTGTCCTGGGTGGGAATCGAACCCACGACCTCTGGCTTAGCAGTCAGGGCCACTAACCACTAGACCAACAGGCCAGTCAAAGGCTGACTCGATTGACACTGTCATTGTCTGCCGAATACTGTAATATTACATTTTGATACAAGTAGAGAAAGTTTGTCATTGTGAGTCGACCGAGGCGGATTTGGAACCGAGTGTTGCAGTGACAAATTTTCACGTGTATCAAAAGACGTTTATTACGTGTAGTTCGATGCGTGTAGTAATCAATTGCGGCGGGGGCAAGCTCTGTCGCTCGGCTTTTCTGCACTAATGCCGAAAACAGTAAATTGCGTACGTGATAAAAATAGGAGCGGGTTTTCGAGTAAGCTAGCTGCTGTGTTTCCTGATAACTACAACCGGTCTTTAAGTCAAGAGTGAATAGGTTACTTCTAGGCAAGCGTGCTCTATCGTCGGCCACATCATCAAACACGATCCTATCAATAATAATAAAAAAATGTATTAAAAACATTAGAATGTTTTACATTCGCATTCTGGTTTAAAAGTAAATAATTTAAGAAACTAAAAACTCAATAGGTACTTTCTAATTTAACACATAATTTAAAAAAAAACTGCTACAAAGTGTGTTGATACTAGTTTTGTATCTAGGTATTGTACGTGTAGGTACCTAGCTACACGTACAAAACCTATCTACCTCACCATTCCTTTGAACGTGGTGAATGATACTATTCATACTGAAAATGTGTGCTATCCGAAAGTGACGTAGGTCTGGCGGCTTTGAGATCTTGATCCATTATAATGGACAGGCTTATGTAGAAACGAGGGCATTACCTTTCTGAACAAAAACATTCATGTCTATGTCTTTAGAACAGGAATTTTGTGTTGTGTTGATATGGAATTATTTCAGACTAGCTGACCTAGAATGACGATTGTAACCTCTCAGGCCGACCCCTCGGTCTGCAAAACGCCTTAAACGCTTATAAGACTGATGTCCGCTTATCAAGCTTTAGACTTCTAAAAACTAAGGGCGGAATTCACCAATAAAACTAATCGCGTTTTAACTTTTGGCTCGCATAATCGCGTTTGGCCGCTGTCACTAGTGTCACTTGTCAGTATTTTTACAAGTGACACTAGTGGCAGCGGCTAAACGCGATTAGTTTTATTGGTGAATTCCGCCCTTAGTCAGACATTTAAAATGTTAAGAAGAAAATGTTTAAAAAACAATAATTTTAATTGAAATCAAGGCGATTTGCGTTTCAGTTAGTCATTTCGTTCATTTATTCCCATCTGCCATTTTGCAGCTTGCCATTGCGGTGGTGGCTCGCACTAATAGGTGGCGTTTACCACCCGGTGGTCAATGACACCTATTTAGTTTCATCTGCCCCCTTCTTTGTTATAATACGAAACAGATTTTATCCACTGTTTTTCCATATAAAACCTGAATTTCAGTAATTGATGGTCTTCGGTATCGTGACGCTGTATTTCTATCCATTTAATAATTCAGTACGAGGCAACAAAAGTGATACTGCGCTAAGTAAGTTCTGTTTGTCGTCTCTAAAAAAAAAGTTCCATATATATTATAAACTAGCTGACCCGGCAAACTTCTACCGCTTAACAGTCAAAAAATGTAGTATATTTTTCGATATAGTCAACCGATTGCGATGAAACAAAGCCTAAGTAATGTATCAAGTTACAAACAATTTTAATGTATAAAAATTATCTACATCGATTTCGTACATTTTACGTGATGCGCGCACAACTATAAACTTCAACAGATTTATTATATGTATAAGATTACCCGGTAGTTTCGGTTACAGTTATTAGAGTTTCAAAATTATATAAGTAAAATAAAAATATCAAGTTTTTATTTCTAGTCTACATTTATCAATCGTTTGGCTGGGCAAAACCAAAACCATATTCATATTCTATAATATACGAACAACTTTTATCTATATATGTAAAAATGAATCACTATTTCCCTTGGTCACGCCATGACGCGTGAACGGCTGGACCGATTTCACTATTTTTTTGTTGTTGTTTGTTATTGTCAGGAGAAGGATCTTATGAATGAAAAAAATAAAAAAATTGGTAGTAGGGTGGAGTAGGGTAGAGTTGGGTAGAGCAGAATAGAGTAGTCAGTTGACGGGAGCGAAGCCGCGGGCAAAAGCTAGTAAAACAATAAAAATAAGACAGTACAAGTACACAGGCGAGCTTAACCCACTATTGGGTTTCAAAACCTATCGTTACCGATCATTTAGACTCCACTGTTATCCGAAACTTTAATATCAGTTTAAGTTACGTTTACGGTTTTTTTTTATTATTTCGGTTAAGTATCCGATAGTTTAGGTTAGGGAGTTCCATAACATCCCTACTTTAAACACACACAGTCTCAGTCACCGAAAATACTATCAACGCTACCTAACACTTCATTAACGCCTCAGGTGCATTAGTTCAAAAGTCAAGTGAGCTAAATAGAATTAATGTGTGTTTCGTAAGTGGCAAAAAGATCACTACAATCACCGCCGGTTGAGTAGTTGATTCTATATACTCTAGAGGTTTGTAAGTTAGAAATAAGAAACCTCAATATCGATTTGGACTAGTCTGTAAGTATATTGTTGGGAATAAAAATAAATAAATAAAATCATGGTTCATGAGATACAGCCTGGTGACAGACGGGCAGCGGAGTGGTAGCAATATAATAGGGTCCCGTTTTTACCCTTTGGGTAAGGAACCCCTAAATGTAGCTATCAGGAAACACAGATTCCGGCAGGGAATTCCACTCCTTAGCTGTTAGCATAATTCCGATTGGAGAACGGAATTCGACACGAAACGATTGTAACTTGGCTGTTCGCCTGCGTATTGTGCACGGTTCGCGCGCAAAGCGATCACACTACGGGAATTCTGTTACATAGCATGATGCATTGTGACAACAATGTGGACGGCAAATTCTTTCATTGCGTGTTACATTGCATGTTAAGAGCCGGTTGTAGTCACAGAGTATTTTTTAGGCACTGGCCCGGATTTCATGTGGACCAAGCGGCCCTATCTTATGAAACTTCAAAATATTTTCGTGACGTAATCTCGTAGATCATCATCCTCATCATCATTTCAGCCGATAGACGTCCACTGTTGGACATAGGCCTCCCCCAAGCGTCGCCACAATGAACGGTCCTGTACGTTTCGCATCCATCGGATTCCCGCAACCTTTATCAGGTCATCGGTCCAGCTTGTAGGAGGCCTTCCAACGCTACGTCTTCCGGTACGCGGTCGCCACTCCAGAACTTTTCGGCCCCAACGGTCATCAGTTCTACGAGCAATGTGCCCTGCCCATTGCCACTTAAGTTTGGCGATTCTTCGTGCTATGTCGGCAACCTTGGTTCTCCACTCTTGGTCCTCGTTTATCTCGTAGATACACGTTTGAAATCGCAAGTTAGGGTCAGATTCGTGATTTTGTTTTTTATGGAGCCAACTAATTTATATCATGTTTTGATTTTTACCAAGCGGTTGGTTATGTGGTCAATTTTAATAAAATATTTTTTCAAGCTGTTCTCTTTTATATTTGAGGATTTCCAGAGGTTCATAAAAGTTAAAAATTAGAAAAACCTACTTTTCAAAAAAATCCCACACCTCTAAACAACCTCTAAAAATTTAAACCGGGTTGTTGATAAGAGAAAATTAATTATTCTCATGTTCAAAAGTTACAATACACATTTAATATCATCAATATCAATAATTGAAATTAATTTGTTCGATTGTATTCTCTAATAATTATATTGTATTGTCTTATTAATGTTGTTTATTAAATTGTATTCTATAGATTAATTTATTGTAATGTATTGTTAATGTTATTAATTGCATTGAATTGTTTGAGCTCAATGTTATTTGTTATTTGTTTTATTTATTTTTCTACCTACACTATCGCATTGGGTTTCTGTCATGATTTCTGTAATCTTTTAATGTTCTTTATATATATTATTCTTCTATACATACATATCTTTGTCACCAAAGTCCTCCTAAACGGCTTGACTTTTATTTGAATAAAATTTTGTGTGTATATTTGGTGTTTAAAAATTTAATTGGACCCGTTAGGTGGCGCTGCAATTGTGTTCCTAATTATTTTTCTGACAATAAACCCCTTTCAGACAGAACAACGCCTGTCAGAACCGTTAGTATATTTATAAAAACATCTCATGTCACAATGTTTGTTATCGAACTCTTCCGAAAGGGCTTAATCGATTTTTATGATATTTTTTGTGTATATTTGGTTGGTCTGAGAATAGGTCGCAGGCAACGACCTTACAGACAATAGACATCTAATAACAGGCAACGCATGTCTGTCAACACATATGATTATAGATCTGATGTCTCGACTAATCAGAACGTAGTACCCCGCTCCTTGTACCTCGGCTAGTTGACACTTTGACAGGATTGTTTTGGTGCGCTAGTTCAAGCATGAGGCGTCTAGTGGCTGTATGGTCGTTGGTAGTTATACTTTACCCACCTACCCCCACGCCTCATTCTTTTCTTTGATAATATTTAAGGCAGAACAACGTTTGCCAAGTCTGCTACTAAATAAATAAAATCAAATTGTGTGAAATTAAAACTAGTATGTTTAAGTCCTATATGTTTAGGTTGTGTATTATCCATATTCATGAAATAAATACCTTGACCTATCTTCAGGTTGAACTTAATTATTTGTTAGAAATCTTCCTAGGATACTTTTTTTTTAGGTTGGATAATCATCTTTTGACAAATCCAGCTCTTGGGTGGGAGATAGTCTCAGACTTTTACTGACTAAAAACCCACTCCTGTTCCGTCTTTGCCTTCGTCCCAGGGCCCCGGGTTTCATTTTCACACTACCCTTAGTAGGATACTTAAATTTATCAAGAGTTTCAAGTAGAGATACTCTTGAATATAAAAAAAATACTCTGCCATCCCGAAAAAACACTTCTGTTCGTATAAATCGGAACATAGACTCTACAGTGACCAATCGGTAATATAAAGCCCTTGTTTATATTGTTTTATCGCCGTGTATAGCAGAATCTGCCTTAAAATGATCCCTCTACTATGGCTCAAACTTTAACTCTATGTCAGGGAATGGACCGTAATCTACCAAGCGGGTCCAGGCGTTGGGAGTCACAGTGTCCCCGGCCACCATGGCCTTGCGGACGACAATTAATAATGGGTAATGAGAATAGCCCCCTAGCCAAGCTACAACCGTTTTGTGTCAAATTCCGTTCTCCAATCGGTAACGCTCGGTGTCAACAATTGTAGAAAACGATAAGTAGCCATGTTGACGCGCCTTAGTCGGCCGCTCGTTCTACAATGTAGCGTTTGTATAACAAAGGATGTAGCGTTGAACATTGTAGAAACGATAACAATTCATTCTATCATTTTGAACGATGTGAACTTGGCTACGAATTTTGTATTAGTTTGTTCTGACCATTGACTTTACGTTGAGATGATGTCATTCCCATACATTTGATTCGTTTTCGACTAGCGTTAACAATTGCAGATTATCAACTTGGCTAGGGGTGTAGTAATGGGTAGCTCGCCGTCCGGCCGTCCAGTGGAGGACCTAGCCATAGTAGATGGCGCGTAAAACCGTAGGGTCACGGCAGGGCCAGGCACGGAAAACCATGGTCCTAGAACGTAAAGGGCAACACGTGGGTTTTAGCCGGTAAAAGTCTGACATGCCTTCTCGCTCCACCTAACGGCCTGTTCACGATGTCGGTCTTAGCGGCGCGGTGAGCAGGACGGCATAGGTAAGCTGGCGCGCGGCGCTATGAGCAGCGGCGGCGTGGCTATGAGCAGTGGCGTGATTCAAACATTTTCATACTTTTGATTTTACGCTCGCCGCCCGGCGCTTAGCCTCCGCTCACAGCGGCAAGGTCGTAGGAGCACGCGAATTCATTGGAAGATTTCCCAATTAAAAAAAAAAACTGATCACACTTCGCCCCACGTGAACGAAGCCGTAACCAAAGCAGCGGGTGAAACCACGGGGACAGCTAGTAAAGATATAATAATGTTATGAAGAACTCTTGCACCCATAAAACAGTCTATTTTTAGATATTCTGTCTCATAGTTGTGATAAAATATTTCTACAACAACAAAAACTGGCTATAGGTACGTAATTAACTAACTAAACTGACCAGAGATTATTCAATTTTAGGGATATTTATAATTATCTGCGCCATATCCTGTGTTAACTGTATCCTGTTCTAAAGATAAACGTGTTTTTAACTCACGACGCAACAAGGAAAATAGGCAACAAATTCATTTAAAAAAAAACTCCGAAAAAATAATGTCTAGGTGTATATTAATTTTATTATTTGTTGTTTTAGTAGTTGCAGAATAGTTGTATAATTCCGCCTCGGTCTTAATGACAAACTTTTTCCGCTTTTATCAAAATGTACTATTTCGACATCTGTTTTAGAAGATTTTTTTTGCTTAAGCATAGCATAATCAGCCTTTTCAAAGTTCCCACTGCTGGGACTCAGGCCTCCTCTCTTTTTAAGAGAGGGAATGGGCCGTAATTCACCACGCGGACTCGTTCGGGTTGGTAAATATCACATGTCTTCGAATAAGCCTCTCCTTCCTTCTCCCCTTCCTCCTTTAGCATAGGCCCCCCTATATTCTGGCACAGTTCCCGGTCATGGGTTTTTCCACATTAGCCCCTCTTCCACCTTTACATCGTCATCCTACCTTCGTATCGGGCGTCCTCTCTTCCTTTTGCCTTCTCACTGGTACCATTCGACTACTGATTTTACCCATTTCTACTTTTTGGCTTTGTTGATTACGTGACCCGGTGAAAATCACAGAAACTTATTAACACAGACTAAAATACACTAATATTATAATCTGTGTTAATATGTTTTAACACAACCACATAGGTTTTTTTGGAGGGATTTTTTCGAGTAAAATTCACGTGGTTGTTTTAATTGTTCGCTAATTAATTCCTAGTGGATATTTTGATGTAAAATTGGTGTAGTTTTGTATCTGAAGTGTCTGCTCAACAGGACAATTATGTGAAATCATTGAAACAGAGGCGATCTCGGTGAAGTGGTACTGAAAGTGTTATTGTAGTATTGAGTATCTCAGCAAAGTTTCTCGAGAAGGCTAGCTCGAGGCCTTTGCTGCCAAATACTGTAATAACATTAAAATGTGTTAAATCCGTATGCTAATGGAAAATCAAGTGATTATATTATACGAAGATATGGCTTAAATGACTTAGTATACAAGCAAAAAATATTTAAAAAAAAATACAGTATACCACATCATCATCATCATGATCATTTCAGCCGAAAGACGTTCACTGTTGGGCATAGGCCTCCCCCAAGCGTCTCCACAACGACCGATCCTGTGCGTCTCACATCCACCGCATTCCCGCGACTCCCACCAGGTCGACCTTGTGGGAGGCCTTCCAACTCTGCGTTTTCCGGTGCGCGGTCGCCACTCTAGAACTTTTCGGTCCCATCGACCATCCGTTCTACAAGCAATGTGCCCTGCCCACTGCCACTTTAGTTTGGCGATTCTTCGGGCTATGTCGGTGACCTTGGTTCTCCTGCGGATATCTTCATTCTTTATGCGGTCACGCAAGGAAACTCCGAGCATAGCACTTTCCATTGCCCTTTGGGTGACTGTGAGCCTTCTGATGGGCCTCCCATTCTAAACGACTATGTTTCAGTGCCATATGTCATGACTGGCAACACGCACTGGTCATAGACTTTCGTCTTGAGACACTGAGGTATGTTGTACCACATTATAGTCGGGAATGTTCGCGGCTGTTAAACATGATTTCCACGCTATCATGAGTAAGAAAGTGGCCTCCTTACTACAGCGGCTGCATAGTAGTCACAACAGCTTTGAAGATGATTCCTGCCACACCAGACTGCAGAGACACTGAGTGGCGAAAGTCATAGTAAATAAGAGAAATAAATAAATACTAAAAAACTAACAAACCTATGGACGTATTTAAAGTCTGAAAGAAACTTTTTATTATTATTTTCAAACATTTATTTATCTCAGGACCTTTGGAAAGCGTACGAGAGGCCGAAGCCAACTCGCAGGGGTCATTTGACAGTTGTCATGGAACGTGTTACCAACTGACGATTATCCTTGTACGCGCTATTTATTTATTATTTGTATAATATTTAAAAATATTCATTCTCGTCCCCAGCCTTCAGTAATGCTGCCAATATGGACGTCGGAGTTCTTACAAGCCGTTTCCCGCATGGACCCCAAGTTCATAGCGCTGCACCTTCAGGAGGTGGGCGGCAAAGCTTACGAGAAGTCCATGCAGTACGTCCAAGACTTCGTGCAGAGGCTCTGCGACTGCCCCGAACTAAGGCTCTTTGACAAGATCAGAATCTTTCTTGACGAGGACTTTAGCTCTCCTGAGAAGTTTACTGTGAGTATTTAAAACAGAATGACATTTGTAGACGTTTTGGTTTTCAGTCGTATCATCAATCTGGGAACACCTATATTACTAAGCAATTCAAATAAGAATAGGATCGACTTAGCGCCATGTTGTGACGTCATAGCTGTCAAATCGAATCGGGACTCAAATCTTGTTTCGCTCACCCCAGCGAAACTTGCTAATAGGGACACAATCGCGATATTGTCGCAAGTCATATAGTTTCGTCCGCGTAACTACGATTCTGCGTAGCTGCTAAATTAAAAGATATGACGCATTTTATTTACCTAGATATATCAAGGTCTAATAAAATGATCGAATAAAGGTTTACTGTTACGTTTAAAAGCAAGCTTATTAAAATATTACATTTCTAGGCCCTAGGCAACATGTACTTCGCGCACTCATCGCTGACAGACCTGAAGATCTGGGACTTCGAGCTGAAGGCATACGTGGACGCAACTGGCAAGGAGGTGCATGCTGGCAATATTGAGAAGGTCACCACCAAGGAGAAGGCCAAATTCCCGCAGCACTTCTTTCCGGAGGTAGGTTTTTTAGACTTTAAGCACAAGCTAGACCACTAATGGGGAAGCTTAGCATGAGCTGCTGAACACTAAGGGCCGATTTATACCGAAATGGCAGCGGCCAGTGCCTGACTGCGATCCCACCTGATGGTAAGCAGTGATGCAATCGTTGATGGTGAAGTGCACTAGTTTATTAAGAGACTATTTGCTCTAGCCTCGAAGACAACTAAAATATAATCGGACGGGAAGACCGCTGCAGGCAAATTATTCCAACCCTTCGATGTACGAAACGACAAATAGAAACTCTTTTTAGTCCGAATCGTAGAGATGTCTCGCCGTACGTCGGGTTGTCCGATGGTAGAAAGGTGATGGCGAAATCAGGTCATGTAATTCCCGCGCACATTCCAAAGTGCATCGTGTAAAATACCGAAAGGCTGGCTACCCTCCGCTGTGCTCCAGGTTTTGTAGATTGGTGTTAACCAAATCTGGATCGCCAATTAGCCTCTTCGCACGCCTTTCTACTGAGTCTAAAGCTTCCAGATGGCATTTTGCAGCATCAGTCTATATTTGGCTGCTGTGGTGGCTGCAGTACTCCACACACGATCGGACCTGTGCTTTGTATAACATTAGAAGCTGTCCCGGTGTGAAGTACCTTTGCAAGAATGCCAAGTTTTCTAGCAGCCAAATTAACCATAATAAGTATTTGAATTTTAATCTGGTAGGTTCGGTACATTTTTAGGTAAAGTTGAAGTTCCCGAGATGAGATCACATCAACTGCTCCGTATTCGATATGAATTAGAAGGAAGTAGATAAGTAATATAGTTAGGCGAATTCACCTGATTATCTACTACAAAATGTGGGAAACCCGCCCTCCGAGAAATCGTAAAAAAAATTGATGAGTAATTCATTTTCATAATGTACTCGTAGGTAAACATAGTATGTTTACATAACCTGATCGATTTGAGAACTCTTTTCCTCATGTTTTTAATGGAATTTCTGTATCAGAATTCTATATTTATTCAAGTATTTAGGTATGTCTGAAAACTTTGGGCACGCCATAATTACGGCGGTAAGTCCGCTCTTTGAGGAGAGGTTGGGAAAACATCACGGTGTACTCACCTTCCGCATGACGCAGCTCCTCACTGGTTCCTACACCGGATTCATGCGGAACAAACGCCCGGGTGTCACCTCTGTAAGGACCGTCCGGAGGACACGGTGGAACATAGGCTGAAGTTCTGCCCTAATAGGGCGAAGCATCGCCATGCCCTCTTAGAAGTAATCGGCGGCAGCAACCTCTCGCGCCGGAGCCTGGTTTTACGTTATGGTCCGGAGCGAGGAGGAATGGCAAGTGGTCGCCTCCTTCTGCGAAGCAGTGTGGCGACCCCAATTTGAGTGTGCGGCGACCCTATGGAGTCCATAACACGGCCATGCAAGCGTCAATCAAAACCATCAATCATGAATGAAGCTTGACTGACGGAATTGTATCGCCATATATTTTCCGTCATGCAAACGTTAGTCAGAGAGCAGTGGTGGCCGAGTGGTAACGGCCCCGACTTACAAGTTGTAGGTCGCGGGTCCAAACCCAGCCAGGCGCATTACTTTGTGTAATTTATTTCATCACCACTGCTCTCAAAACGGTGAAGGAAAACATCGTGAGGAAACCGGCATGTCCTAGAACCAAAAATTCGAAGACATGTGACATCCACCAACCTGCACTGAGCCCGCGTGGTGGATTACGGCCCATTCCCTCTCCTAGAAAGGAGGCCTGAGTCCCAACAGTGGGAACATTATAAGGCCGACTATGCTATAAACGTCAGTCATCGCATTACACGGTAGGTTTTTCGTCAGTCAAGATATTTGACTGTGGCAAAACTGACAGCAAAACCTATCGTGTAATGAACCCCTATGTCCCGTGTGATAATCGAAATTGCGGCGCGTACAGTAAAAGTCAATCAGCTACACTAGTTGGATCGGCCTTTGACCTAATTGACAGTTAACTGCTTTCCTTTTTGAGCCGTCATTTGGAAACGATTTCGACTGCGAAGTAATTTAGATTGAATTTTGGACTGTGAAAGTGTTACGTTCGTATCCTTATTAGGCTATAGGATAGCTATAAAACAAATACTAGGGATACTAAGTAGCGGTAGTCGATACTAAACTCAGTGGCGTAGCTAGGTGACCGAAAGCCCTGGGACAAAAACAAAACTGGGGTCCTTTACCTATATGGGAAATCATTAAATACCCTCTTTGGGTGGAACGGGAGGGAGTGTCAGACTTTTACTGACCAAAACGACTGCCATGATTAGAGTAATGTTGCGACCTATTTTATTTAGATTTCTAAGGTGAGGTTGTTTCAGTAGTTCTATAAGAGGTTTGCTAATCAAGTTTTGGGGCTCCCCCGAGTCTGGGGGCCCCGGGGCATTAACCAACCCAGCTCTTCCGTAGCTAAGCCAATGATTAAACTAAACGTTCATAAATTACTTCTATATTTGATATAGTTTAAGTTTCCATGAAAATCGAAATAATGATGTATGTACTCGTATCTATCATCTATATATATAAAAGAAAGTCGTGTTAGTTACACTGTTTATAACTCAAGAACGGCTGAACCGATTTGGCTGAAAATTGGTGGGCAGGTATCTTAGAACCAGGAGACGGACATAGGGTACTTTTTAACGAGTAGGGTAGAGTAGGGTAAGTTTTTTTTTTTACTAAATCCCGCTTTTGGGCAGAACAACGTCTGCCGGGACCGCTAGTCTATATATATAAAAGAAAGTCGTGTTAGTTACATCACTTATAACTCAAGAACGGCTGAACCGATTTGTCTGAAAATTGGTGGGGAGGTAGCTTAGAACCAGGAGACGGACATAGGGTACTTTTCTTTTTTACTTTTTTTTTTTTAGGGTAGAGTAGGGTAATTTTTTTTTTTACTAAATCCCGCTTTTGGGCAGAACAACGTCTGCCGGGACCGCTAGTAAATAAATAAATATTTCGGATTTTCTGTATACCATAGCTAATGTCAGCGGCTCCGCCCTGTGATCGTAGAAAATTGACCCAAAGGAACTGTATTGTACTGCGTTCTGGAGTTTTTTATGGCTCACCAACGGAGTCACACACATACGCACAATATAACTGCTCCAGTCAATCGCCGGATGGCCACTGACTCGTGCCAAATACATCATGTCACAATGCTTGAGACTAACCACACAGCCAATACACCACAGGAACATACTCCACAGATAATAATTTTAAAAATAAAATACCCATCTGCGTAAAAAACAACTTTAAATAAAAACTGAAAATATAAAAAAAAAGTTCAGTCCAGTAGCGTTGAAAGCAATTAATTCCATTAATTTAAACACATAAAAATAAAGCAAATAATAAATTCTAATACGGAACATACAGACTGCAACAGTCGGGACCCATATTAGATGGGATGATTTTAGTCTAAATTATTTTAATGGGTGGGTTAATTACATAAATCTGCGTAAAATTGTGGCGTACCCAACCTGTTATGACTTACGCAACGTAACAGCTGGAAAATAGCAGGATAATCCGCTTACATGGGAATAATTGTAGTAAGCTATTTTTAAACCTACGTGAATCAATCAATACTATTTATCCTGCATGCTAATTCTACTAGGTATTAAAAATCCACAGACCAAGCCACAGACGAATACATAGTTATTTTTATTATTACCGTGTTTATGCAGTGGTCAGGTCCATACCTTCTAATATTCAAAATGTTTTTATTTCACATAGGCCTATATGGGCACTTACAAAGCGTCGGAAGCTAGTGCACGGTACCAAATAGATCGTTTCCTATGGAGAAGAACCGGCAAGAAACTCCATGGTTACTCTTTTTTTTTAATGTTATTCTTACAATATTTAAAAATTAATAAAAATAAAAGTATTAGTAGATATTATGTAAGGACAGTGCAGATCAGTCAATATTGTACTCAAAAGTGCAATAAAAAGAAAGGAGAATTCGCGGAGTCTACAGTATTTTCACATTCACATTACAAAAAAGAGGCTATATAAAAAAAAAAACAAGAAAAATAAATAATTACAACTATCAATAAATGAAACGTTAACAAAATAAATTACTAACGAATTTGTGGTGGTTGGGGTCTAATAATATAAAAAATATTGCAAAAGCAAGTTGTTGTTGAAGTTTGAAGACAATGTTGACGCAGTGGTCGAGCAATTGGCTGCTGTACTGCGTGTGGCAGGTTCGATTCCTACGCGGAAAAAATATTTGTAAAGTCTACAGATAGTGTTTCCGGGTCTGGGTGTCTTGTGTATGCTAGTCTTGTACCAAACGAAGAACTCATTGGTTGGTCTTGCATAGTGCATAATGTGCACAATATATAGGTTCTCGTATATAGGGATAATGATCGGTAAATACTTTTAACAGGACTTTTGCGACTTGGCTTTGTCTCCTCATACTTCCAAAAGTTCAGGCTCCCAGGTACCCAAGAATGATCAAATAAAAACTAAATTAAGGTACAAGTTGATTGACGACTGCACGCAGCAGCAGCAGACGACATGTCGTCGCTTCATGTCGTCACGACACGTCGTTGCGTCATGTCGTTGCAGTCATTATTTCGAACCCGACTGCAGACGGTAACAGCAGATGGCATCCAGTTGGTTCTGAGTGCTCCGTGATGTCTGACGTGTTCGAGAATAATCGACGTGTCGTTGCTCCGGCGTCAGCGGCACTACTGATCTGCGGTCGGACGACACTACCGTCTGCCGCTCGACCACGCGTCGCTAGCTTCATTTCGCTAACTACGGAGGGAATCTCATAGAAATACGTAGAAACCAGCAGTGTCGCTGCGACACGTCGTTTGCTGCAGCATCATGTCGTCCGCTACCACCTTGTACCTTAAATCCATTTCTCTCTTCCATCACAATAATTGGCCACAAAACCTGTAAATAACATAGATAACGTCAGCCTGGACTAGTCCAGTGTTAAGGAAAATAAGATTTTGTCAGGGCTAGTAGAGGTGAGGGATTCTGCACTTGTTTGGATTCACATTTGCACGTGTATTTGTGTTAATATACTTAGATAGGTTTTTAATGATAGGAAGCCTTCAAATAACTTTTCGTGCTGTGGTAAAGTGGCAGGGAGTGACCATCATCATCATCATTTCAGCCGAAAACCGTCCACTGCCTCCCCGAAGTGTCGCCACAACGACCAGTCTTGTAAGTTTTGCATCCATCAGATTCCCGCGACTCAATACTGCAGCTTCCGGTACGCGGACGTGACCTGCATAACCTTTCGGCTCCAACGACCATAAAATATGTTTTGCGAGCAATGTGCCCTGCCCACTGTCACTTCACTTTGGGTCGTTCTTAGGGCTATGTCGGCTAACTTTGGTTCTCATGCAGATATCCTCATTCCTGTTTTGATCACGCAAGAAAACTGAGCATTGCCCTTTAGGTGACTTTAAGCTTTCTGATGAAACGTGGTCGCTCACAATGGGTCCCCCAACAACCACGTTTCAGAGCCATATTTCATCACTGGTAATACGCACTGATCATAGATTTTCGCGTTCTTACAGCGATCAACGAAAAGAGAATCGAAACGAAACGGTTGTAACTTGGCTAGGGGGGCAGCAGGTCTAAGCCTGTTAGCGTTCCCACCAAACGCTAAGTGCAAAATGTATGGCAATATACAAAAAGTCCCCCGTGGTAGGCCTGGCGCACTCCTAACTATAGGTATAGAAATGTGCCTACGCCACGCGGCCTTTCTTGCAAGGCTAAATTCGGAGAGTGTTACACGTGTGTCCGATTTGTCGCTTGACCCGCGCTAACAAAAAATATGTTTTCGAATATTCTATAAAGTTTTTATTTCAAGTATTTGCGACTTTTTTCACGTAAATGAGTCAATGTCAACATATTCCGGAATTATATCTTACAAAATGTTAATTATTATGTATAAAAACGTCAACGACCTACCTTTTTAAATTTACTTATGAACGCAAAGTTAACGCACATACAAAACCAACAAAGTTATATACACTTCATTTTAATTACCTATTTCATTTGTTCCATATAATTTAGAAAATCTGATTAATTTTTTTTTTTAGATGTGAGTACCTATTTCACATTTTTCAAACACACACAAGTCCTAACCCTATAACAAGAGCAGCCTGTTCAAAGGCGCATAACGGGTATAATAAAAGAGACTCCCGGTTCGTGGACTTAGGGTGCATTTTGATTCGTTACGACCGCTACTAAGCCCGTTAGGCAAATATAGTCAAGGTCACGTCCGTGTCGTACAATGTTTAATGAACAGTATTAACGTTATTATTAGGTTTATATTTGCATGTTTTCTTATTCAGCGCCCCTGGGACGCTACTCGCTTTCAACTTAGACCGATAAAATAACGGACATTTTTTTTTTAATCGGATAGGTTACTTAATTGATTCAAGTACTAGATAGATATATATACTCTTTATTATACACCATAAAATATTACAGTAGGAACTTAAAATTTATGGGTTTTAACAATGGGCGATCTTATCGCTAACAACGATTTTTTACAGACAATCTTTGGATGGATTTATTTATGTATAAGTACAATACGTCACTACTAAAGTACATCTAGACTATTATTAAGATATACAAAGTCAGTATATGAGAAACATGTATCTAGTATTTTTATGTAAAGAATCTGTGTACAAAATTTCATAACTACGATGAAAAAGCACGAAGTTATAAGCTTGTTATCTGGTTCGTCGCTTAAATACATGATCACCAGGCCACCCGGGGACTGAGGGGTTTTTTTTACTCCCGTATCCAGCTGTGCGTTAGTGTTTAATGTCCGCTATAACATGTGGTGACCTGTGTTGTATTTAGTGTCGGTGGTGTCCAAATTATGACCATTTTTTTAATATTTTTAGAAAATAATATAACATGGTGTAAAAATTATTGGAATCGATTTAGGTACTGATTCTGGACAAACTTTAATCAGCTTTCGCATATACTAAAATTAATGTTGTATACATACATACATTATATTAATAAATTATAAATGCATATTACTATGCATTTGACTGGCCTGTTGGTCTAGTGGTTAGTGGCCCTGACTGCTATGCCGGAGGTCGTGGGTTCGATTCCCACCCAGGACAAATGTTTGTGTGATGAGCACGATCATTTGTTCTGTGTCTGGGTGTAATTTGTCTATATATGTATGTATTTAGAAATATATAAGTATTTTTATCAGTTGTCTAGTACCCATAACACAAGCTCTGCTTAGCTTGGGTCTAGACAGCGTTGTGTGATAGTTGTGGAATATTATTATTATTATTATATTTTTTAGGTTTTATTGGTAGCTGTACTGCACTACCACCGCAGAGGATAAATAAATGTTGCCATTTGTATTATTTTTTAAATATTAGACACCAATTGTTCCATTTATTATCTTGGAGTACAATGAAGTATCTTTCTATATATAATCGCCAGCTTTCGGGTAATATGTCTGCTGGGACTGCTAGTATAATTATAAATAATTAAATATAGTACTTAATGATAAGTGATTAAAAAAGAAAATGTTTTTCACTTAATTAATCACACGCTTAACAAATTGTCTATATCTATCGTAGTCTCACATTTCACCCTCGTTTTCCCCCAAAACTCACCATGCTCATGTCTTGTTACAGTGCAAATGGTCGCGCAAAGGATTCCTGCGCACCCGTTGGTGGATGCGCGGCACGGCCATCGAGTTCGTCAACATACATCTGTTTCACGACGCCTCCAATTTGCTGGCTATGGAGCCTTTCCCTTCTGTGAGTTTATTTATTTGATTAACTAGCTTTTGCCCGTTGGTTCGCTCCCGTCAACTGTCTACAAGTATCGGCACGGATCTTGAACGCACGGCGAAAGAGTGGAGATTGCTTTGCGTACGCGTTTTATTTATTTTTATAAATGTACACCTATTTTATTTTATTTTTTCTTTAACCTACTAGGTACTAGAAAAAATAAAATAAAATAGGTACATTAAAAAAATAAAATAAAACGCGTACGCAAAGCGATCCCCACTCTTTCGCCGAGCGCTCAAGATCTGTGCCGATACCTGTACCTACCTTACGCTACTACCTACCTACCCTACGCTATCTACCTACCTATCTCCTACCTACCCTACCTAGCTACCCTACCCTATTTACTTATTTTTTTTGCTTTTAAACCTTCCTTGTATGCTGCTGAACAAAACAAAAAAGAATGATTAAAATCGGTCCAGCCGTTCTCGAGTTTTAGCAAGACTAACTGTAGTGTTTGTATACCTACATGTCTCGAGTTCACTACGAGGCAGTCGTTTACTAGCCGTTGCTGAAGACGGACGTATTGAACCTAACTGCTGGTGACGTAACGAGCCAATGTGTTTACCCCCTGTGTCAGTGCGTCTACTACACTAACGAACGGCAATTGATTTTTATATATGTACTAGCTGACCCGGCGAACTTCGTACCGCATAATAGTCATGTTGTGATTGATACCTTTGAGCTAAACTGTCAAAGGATAACGCCATCTACTGGCATTACCAGAACCAGAATTTTAAAATGATATTTTCATTAGCGAATAATATTTTTTTTTTTCGAGAACTTTTTCCATATTTTCTCAGTCTTAACGTAGTCTTAGTTGTGTTGAGTTTTTGTGGAAATAAGTATACTCCATATGTGATAAGTTTAGACTTTTAAACTAACCTTTTTCACTGTCCGTTCAACCGATTTTGACTTGTATTGCGTTGGTATCATGACAAATGGAAGATTGTTATTCTTTCTTTCATTCATTTTCCATTCATATAGGGTGACTGGTAATTAGTGACCGATACTTAAACACGTGATTGTACTCATGATCACAAACAACTGTCCTAAAGAATCTTTTTTTATATACTCACTAGTTTGTCGGTACATTCACTGATTAGGTACGTACACCTATGGGTTTCCAAGCTGCGCGGGTGTTCTATCACTATTGTAGGTACAACGGCGTCACGCGGCTAACAGCTGAGCGGTCGCCGGTCGCAGGCACGCGCGCGTATTTAAACAGCTGTTTTATTATTGTGATAAAACTAATGAGAATATAAACAAAGTTTCTTTGGGAAAGTTGTTTGTAATCATGAGTACAATCATGTGTTTAAGTATCGGTCACTAATTACCAGTCACCTTATATATAGCTTCTGTAAAAATAAAATGCGAGTCCAAACTATTTTATCTACTAGGTATACTGCCGCTCCAGACGCCGTGCTCTCCGCCATACGCTACGGCACCTGCACTCAGACGTGAATGCGGCTCCCTATTTCATCTTCGGAGACTTCAACTTCAGGACCGACACTGCGGGCGTAGTCAAGGTAAACATATATTAGAAAGCATCTGTGTGGTACTTTCCTCAAAAGACTATCCCAGACACCAATCTGCATGGTTCTCATGAGTTTTGACTATTAAATGTTTTCTGTATAGACTTACAAGTCAGCTAGAAAACACCGGCTTCAACTGGTTTAAACTGTCGAAAAAATTGCAGTGTAAAAGTGATTTTAAA
Source organism: Mythimna pallens (assembly GCA_961205895.1). NCBI lineage: Eukaryota > Metazoa > Arthropoda > Insecta > Lepidoptera > Noctuidae > Mythimna > Mythimna pallens. The sequence goes on along the minus strand of OY540845.1, from coordinate 3,978,990 downwards.
AATTTATTTGCAAAATAAATATCATTTGTCATCTCCAGAAGCCTTGAGGAGAGGCTGGAAAGACCTCACAGCATCCTCACCTTCCGCATGTCGCAGGTTCTCACCGGACATGGTCAGTTCGGGAGGTTCCTGCACCTGATTCCTGCGGAAGAATCGCCTGGGTGTCACCATTGTGTGGACCGCCGGGAGGACACGGCTCCACCGTGTCCTCCCACCGTGTCCGGCTCATACGGTAGAGATGTACCCTGCTTGGGCAGAGCACTGCCGTGTCCTCGTGGAGGCGATCGGCGGCAACGATCTCTGGCACCGGGCCCTAATACAGGCCATGGTCTGGACCGACGAGGAGTGTCAGGCGGTCGCCTCCTTCTGCGAAGCAGTAATGCTAACAAAGGAGGAGGCCGCACGTGTACGCGCGAGGAAGCGGCCCTCTCGCCCCAGCGGCCGGGATCCCGATCTGATTTCCGGCCACTGTAGGCGCGGGCTAGCGGACGGCGAGCAATGGGAAACTCACCGTCCGGTAACCGTCCGGACCAAGCCCAAGTTGTCAACAGCGCGCAGTGTTCCACGCGCGCCTCAAAAAAAGAAACATTCAGACTTTCCTTTTATAATATTAACACCTAACCTACCTCCTCTTCTCAACAGAAAGTGACAGAAGAACTGTCAGGCTGCAGACTGCAGAACGGCGCCAACGTGGACGCATCACGCTTACAGTACAGATCACCGTCTGACGGTAGAGTCGTGCTCACCATTGGCAAGAAGGAGTTCTCACACGTCGACCACCAGAAGATATTTAGAGAGCCTTGGGTAAGCAGTTATATTTGCCAAACTGTTCATAATTGAACCTTCACTCGCCGTAGCACCTCTATTCTGTGTGTTTAAAACAAAACAAAACTGTCTTGACCCTTATTTAAGTGGGTAATTAACTCATTTAAAAAAAGTCTAAAATTGTAGAAATAAATAATTTTTCAAATCGATTCAAAATTAAATAAGTTAAAAACCTTTCAAAACGAAAACTGTAAGAAACAAAAAAAGGATGCACAAAATATAATGTGACGTCACCGCCATTAAATTATAAGAATAAGAATAAGAAATTTTATTTGCTCAAACATGTGTATGCATACAGAATTAAAATAAAATAATACATGCATGCAAGATCTTAAATAAAAGTGGCTCACGACATGTCTGCCATTTCTCATGGCGTGCAAATATTTCAGGTTCTACGAGTATTACATTATTATTATGTTTTTTTTTTTTTTAATTTTTATGAATATTTTAATGATTTTAATTATTATGCGCGTAGTAAAGAGACAGATGTGTGTCCTACCACGTGTCCACTCTTCCCCATACAAATTTGTATTTAAAATGTTAATTGCTGCTTCATTTTATAACTCATATTGATTGGGCTTTCAGAAAAAGATTTATTTTTAATGTTATATGTGGTTTGGTGTATATCAGCACCACTCAGCTCAACCCAATGGATTTTGATGCGGTTTTTTACAAATATAAACAAGTAAGAAACATAATTTGCACCTGTGGGAAGTCAGGGCGAATCACTTTTGTCATATAGAAAAGAGATCCAACGTTGCTATATGTGTTAAACGTGTGTTGCAAGTAGTTGCATTGCCTGTGACAGCTGCAGCGCTACGATCGCGAGCTGGAAGCGCTGCGCGCGCAGCTGTACGAGTTCCCCGTCAAGTTCGCGCCCTCATACCCCTTCGAGGAAGACGTGCTTCTGCCCACACACTACATGAAGACTAGGTATGTAATCACACTCATTTTGTTATCTGTTCGCTACTCTTGCTAAAACTCAAAAAAAGGTTGAACCGGTTCGGCTAATTTTGGTCTTAAAATATTCGAGATAGTCCAGGGAAGGTTTAAACAGTGAAAAAAAATCAGGAAAAAAAATCTGAATACAACGCCATCTGTAAATAAAATGTAATTTTAAAATTAATTATGCTGGTTCTGGTAACGTCAGCAGATGGCGTTATCCTTTGACAGTTCAGCTAAAAGTTATCACAACATTAATCTATATATATAAAAGGAAAAACTGACTGACTGACATATCAACGCACAGCCTAAACTCCTGGGAATAGAAGCGTGAAATTTTTGAATAAGGTAATCCTTTTATGACGTAGGCAAGCACTAAGAGAGGATTTTTTAGAATTCACCCCTTAAAGGGATGAAATGGGGGTTCAAAGTTTGTATAGAGAAACCTATTTTCAAGCGGGCGAAGCCGCTGGCTCAAGCTAGTTATGTATAAAAATATTGCATGTAGCGGAGATGAGAATGTTGAAATGTATGTGTGGTGCGACGAGATTATATAAAGTGAGAAATGAGTATATTAGAGGAAGTTTGAAAGTGGCGTCAGTGACGAAAAGTTGAAGGGTAATCGTTTGTCTTGGTATGGTCATGTAAACAGGAGGGACTTAATGCATGTTAGTAAAAGATTTATGAGTGTACGTGCGGATTGATGGAGAGGGAGAGCGAGGCCAAAGAAAAGATAGATGGATTGTGTGAGAAGTGATATAAAAGAAAAGGGAGTTAGTGACAGCGTGACGGGTGACAGGACAGAATAGAATAAAAACTTTACTAACACTTATAATTAAACTATATGAGTTTTGCTCGAATTAAAGATTTTAACTGCTTATCTGTCAAAAACAACTACGGGAGAAATCATCGAAAGAGAAACTGCATTTGAAGACTCCTCGGGAAAAACAATGAATGTAAAAAAATGCTATAAAGAAAAACTGATTTTAAAATTTTAAAGTTTATGTCAATCGTTGCACACAACAGCACGAAAGAAAAAAATACAGTTGTCTGGCATTCACGCTGCATTCGACCTATTTTGGTGCAGCCGTGAGGCACAACTGTATTTTTTTCTTTCATTCTTCTTTTCTTTCAATGCTTGTTTTTGCACGCGCACATGCTAATTTTCAAATTAACATCGCGGATAATCATAATTCTTGCGTTGGATAATATGAACTGATACAAACGTTACTATTACTATCATCTGGAATCCTTATGAAAGTAAATATTCTATGATGATGGAAAATATGTAGAATAAATTTACTCGGTACTTATACATGAGGCAATTTGGCGTATACCCTTTCTATCCACTTATGTATCCAACCCTCTTTGTTATAGGGATGGTTGGTTACTATAAGTTGGAAGTAAGGCGCAATCTCGCTCTTACAAAGTATGTGTTTTTGGTTTTACGGTGTGTCCTAAATAATCTACAAATACTGGAATCTACAAAGTCCTAAATAATCTACAAAGAGTAAGGCTGTTTAAAGTCCCGGTAGCCCGCACAAATCTGTTAAAGTTCGCACCCGTGACTCGGGCGGTTGAAATACTTAATAGAGTCTCTCTGCGGTTAGATATTTTTTCTTGCAAATTGGCGGAATTCGAGAGGGTGACACTAAGTGCGTTGTCCTCTGTGTAACTTGTGCCGGTTCTCCAGGGCGCTGCTTGAGACTGATCATCAACTATCATGTATGTATGTTGCCTACTACTACACTAATGAATATTTGGTCAGTCTGTGGGTGGCGTCTCTGAGTGCGGCTATTTTGCGACTACATTTGTTACCTTGGGTATGCCTGTTAAAACAATTGTATGTGTATACATAAATAAATAACATAAATAAAATTACAACTGACCACGTTGGTTTTACCCAATTCTGATTACTGAATTCAAAACAAATCAAAAAGTCAATAGATGGCACCAGAAATCAGTTTAACCTAAGAAATTACATTCATTCTTTTTCTCGTACAGTTTTTATTATTATACTGAAAAATCCACTAACTCTACAAGTCCGACAAAAGTGTACCTACTATACTCCATTCGCAATAAGATTACACTTTTGAACCAAAATTTTTAATGTACTTTTAACCAATTTTGTCTTTTATTGCGTTCTTGGCATGACAAATGGCAGCTGCAGTAAATAGTTGATACCTTATGCTTACGGAATAGATGTTAAAATCGGTTGAACGATCAGTAAAAAATTTTTGTTTAAAAGTCTCATCTCATTGCGAGTAGAGTGTAGTATACTTCTAAAAAATATCACTGGGCCCGTGTGATTGGTAACAACTCTAGTATATCCTTCCTATGCTAAGGGCAAATACACTTTTACCACTAATTAAAACATTCCTTGTAATATTCCAGATGCCCATCCTGGTGCGACAGGATCCTACTGTCGCAGTCGGCGCGGCTTCTGGTACAACACCAGGACACTGCGAGGCCGGCAGAAAACAGACACATGCACGCGTCCAGGTTTGTGTGCCGTCATTATGATCATTAAGCCTACTGGTCATTATACAGGATGTCTTTGACATCGACATGGAACCAGTACATGATTAATTAAGTAAAATGTAATGACAAATTCCGCTCTTGGGCGGAGCGAGAGATAGCGTCAGACTTTTACTGACTAAAAACCCACTCCTTCGTTGCCTTTCGTACCAGGGCCGAGTCTTCCTTTCAGAATCAGATCCTTGGCCGCAGTAGGTTTCGACCCTGCTGGGCCTCTACGGTATGATGACATCTCCTTGAGACGCGCGTGGAACAGCACGCGCCGTCGACGACTTGGGCTCGGTCCGGATGGTTACCGGACGGTCGGACGGTGAGCTGATGTGTTCCACGTGCGCCTCAAAAAGCTCGAGAGATCGCCGCCACCGATGGCCCCCACGAAGACACGGCGTTGCTTTGCCCAAGCGGGACACCTCCGCCGTGTGCTCCACCGTGTCCTCCGGGAGGTCCACACAGTGGTGACACCCGGGCGTTTCTTCCGCACGAATCCGGTGCAAGAACCTCCCGAACTTACCATGTCCGGTGGCGGTCCGGCGGACCTGCGTCATGCGGAAGGTGAGGACGCCGTGCGGTTTTTCCAGCCAAGCCTCAAAGAGGGGACTTACCACCATAATTGTGTCGTGCCCAGGCGGGAGGACAACAAAAACAGCAAACAACAACATACAACAACTACATAACTATATTGTTATCAATATTTATTGGTAAACTGGTTAGATAACGAACATTTCTTCTTGCATATTCCCTATTTTAGACCCCGACGAAATTTATTTTTTTCCCTCTGAACTAACGTTACTATGCCTGTCAAAATGGTTACAGGAAGTCGGTGACAGATTCCACAGATAGCAGTGGTCGCGTGTCGTCTTCAGATAGCAGCCCAGCACGATCTGGATCTCCAGCGCAGAACACACAGGTTTGTAATGCACTTTTGTGCAGAACTGGGGTGTAAAGTCCCGCAAACCTCCGTTGAAAAGAGAGGATCGCCGACCAGAATGGTGTCGTCTGGTCTGGGTAACTGTCCGTAGTTCATTTTGATTTGAATGAAACTTCTTGTGTATATTTGACTAGGTTCATGGATGGTTGGAAAATACAATTGAACCCGGTAGGTGGCGCTGCAATTGGGTTCTCAATTTTTTTCTAATGATTTGGGGGGTATTCCTTTTTTCATTTTTTTATTTTTTATTCCACAACCGCCGTCTAGTCCCAAGCTAAGCAGAGCTTGTGTTATGAGTACTAGACAACTCATAAACATACTTATATATTTCTAAATACATACATATTATAGATAAATTACACCCAGACAGAACAAATGATCGTGCTCATCAAACAAACATTTGTCCTGGGTGGGAATCGAACCCACGACCTTCAGCATAGCAGTCAGGGCCACTAACCTCTATACCAACAGGCCTGTCAGTCAAAATTGTTAACAGGCCCGATGTTAACTTAATCCATCACTGACTAATAGTGTCCTTATATTATTATACAGGGCAGTCCCGGTAAGACATTGGAGAAGAAAAGCAGCATGGCGGAACTGGACGCCCTATCTGTACCAGTGGGAGGCATGAACTTCAGCCGGAAGAGCATCGCTGATCCCACGAGCGTGCAGCAGGCTATCAGTGCCAGGCAAGTCATCACTATCACGTGATACTAATATAGTGTCCCAAAATTAACGCAAGATTTGAATTAAATTATTATTTAATTATTTACTGCAGAAATGGCGGCAAATTCAAATCTTTCGTTAATTTTGGGACGCTCTTTTTTTTTCGATGGGAAAATCATCTTATGACATCCCCCGCCCTTGGGCGGGGCGGGAGATAGTGTCAGACTTTTACTGACTAAAAACCCACTTCTGTTCCTTCGTTGCTTTCGTCCCAGGGCCCCGGGTTTCGTTTTCACACTACCCATGGCCCCAGTAGGCTTCGACCCTGCTGGGCCCCTACGATTTGCTGACATCTCCCTGAGGCGCGCGTGGAACAATACGCGCCGTCGACGACTTGGGCTCGGTCCGAACGGTTACCGGACGGTCGGACGGCGGGCTAACCATTGCTCACCGTCCGCAAGCCCGCGCCTACAGTGGCCGGAAATCGGGATCGGAATCCCGGCGGCGGTTTGGGCTTGAGGACCGTTGCCTCACGCGATCGGCCGCCTCCTTTGCTAGCATTACTCCTCCTCGCTCCGGACCATGGCCTGTACCAAGGCCCGGCGCGAGAGATCGCTGCCGCCGATGGCCCTTACGAGGACACGGCGTTGCTCTGCCCAAGCGGGGCACACCTCCACCATGTGATCCACCGTGTCCTCCGGGCGGTCCACACAGTGGCGACACCCGGGCGTCGCTTCCGCACGGATCCGGTGCAGGAACTTCCCGAACTTTCCATGTTCGGTGAGAACCTGCGTCATGCGGAAGGTGAGGACGCCGTGAGGTCTTTCCAACCACGCCTCAAAGAGGGGACTTACCGCCATAATTGTGGCGTGCCCAGCACTGGGTCGCGACAGTCGCTGCCGCCATTTCTCCATGAGCAAGGCCTGTTGTCTCCAGATCCCATGGTGGCTGGCAAGCAAGGAGACTCGCCGCTTCGCGGGAAATCTTCCGGTATCCTCGCACCATCCGTATGGCCATGACCCTCTGGCATGCGTTCAGCCGAGCCGCCGGCTGCTTTCGCAGCGCTGGCGCCTATACTGGTGCACCATAAAGGGCCATGGACCGAACAATTCCCGCGTAGAGCCTTCGGCAGGAGGCGTCTGGACCCCCCAGGCTGGGCAGGAGCAGCCCGAGTGCAGCCCCAGTTCGATTTAGTTTGGGAGCCAGACGTCGGAAATGCTCATCGAAATCCCATCGGCTGTCGAGAACGAGTCCCAGGTACTTCATCGTCGACCCGACGCCGATGTGGACTCCTCCTACCTTTAGTTGGGAACCCGGTGGTGGCGCGTTCCGAGGGCTGTGAAAGCACATGGTCTCGGACTTGTGCAATGCCACCTCGAGTCCCAACTCCTGGATCCTGCCCACGACTGTCGCAACCCCGCGTGTCGCTAGTTCGACCGCCGCCTGGTACGACTCTCCCCGCCCCAGGACCAGCGTGTCATCTGCGTAGCAGACCACGCTGACCCCGTCAGGGAGGTCGCCGCGCAGCACGTAGTTGTATCCGATGTGCCACAAGGGCGGCCCTAGTACCGATCCCTGCGGAACACTGCACGACATCTCTCGAAGTTCCCACTCTCTCTGGTGACTAGGGTAGATGATGTACCTGTCCGACAGGTACGCCTCGACCACACGACAGAGGTAGTCGGGCGTCCGGTGATACCGGAGTGCCCTCCTAATGCTACTCCAAGGCAGGGAGTTGAAGGCGTTGGCGATGTCCAGAGACACCGCCACGACACATCTGCCCTGTGCCACCGCATCCCCCGGCGTGAGATCTCGCACGCGCATGATGGCGTTCACCGTGGATCGCCTCCTGCGAAAACCGAACTGGCCGTTTGCGAGATCCGGCCCCGCCCGTGTTAGGTGCGCGACGAGGTGGTCTGCAATTACTCTTTTAAAGAGCTTGCCCACCTCGTCAAGCAGCACAATGGGCCGGTACATGAACGGAGAGTCCGCAGGGCGCCCCGGCTTCGCGATGAGGACCAGTTTCCCTGTCTTCCAGCGAAGTGGGAACTGGCCCCTCTCCATACATGCGCTGAAGAGCCCTCTTAGTCGAGGCCCGAGAGCCTCCATGGCCAGGACCCAGGCCTTCCCAGGCAAGCCGTTGGGTCCTGGGGCGGTATTTTTGGCACTCAGCCTTCGTACCGCCACTCTCATCTCTACCTCGGTCACCTCTGGAGCGTTGTCGTCGTCGTCGCCATCGTGGTCTGCATCGGACACCGCTGGTGGCGGAGCCATGGGCGGGGGAGAGTGTTCCCCTCGCGCGGGGAACAGTTGAATTTATGATTCAATAAAAAAAAACATCAATCTAAAGACTAAAAACTGTGTTTTCTATTTAATTCAAAGCTTGCGTTAATTTTGGGACACTATATTATAAAGCCGAAAGTTTGTACAATACGGCCGACGTAACTTGGCGAGTCTGAACATAGGCAGAGCCGACGAACTTTAGCGCACTTGTAAAAAAATCTGTTATTGGCATTTATTTTTTTAAACCAAAATACGAATAAAAATTTACTAATACAGGGGCCAAGTACAAATAAAATAAATATCGAAATACTTTGAGACAGAAAGCTAAAAAAATCGCGCGACTCGAAAACGACAGCAATGCTAGCGTGTGAGACATATTACCGCGTGTACTGCTGAATAAGTCCAATACGCGTGTCTGAAGGTGTTGATTAATCGATTTTTATTCACGTTGATTGAAATTAAGTCATAAATTTACATAATTATATTTATATTCAATTTTACAAGGAGGTTTAAAATATTCTCAAACAGTCGTTATTCAAGTAGACGTTAATAGATAACTGATATTTAACTAAATTACGTCTTTCGACCAAGAAAATAAAATTTTATTAATTAATCTCGTTTACTAACGACAACATTCACTGTAATTATTTGTAAATCTATTTCGTTTAATATCTCTTAAAAACAAAAATCAATAAATTCTAAATCAATATAAATCGATTGCGATATTTGACTGAATACAAGGTCGATTGTGTTTACATAGGTTCAATCTCAATCCTAGAGCTCCGCCCCGCACGTCGACCTCATACCACCATTTGTTCCTAAAAACAGTTTTTGCACAACCTTCTGCGCAAAGTTCGGGCTCGCCAAGATACATCGGCCGTATTTTATGTATGACGACTCTCGATATAGCAGTTCCTAGTGTAGAAGAATTGATTCAATTCAATTTATTGCAAATCATATAAATGTTTTTTTTAACTCTTCAAAATGTCTACAAGTTCACATGTAGCCGTCGGGTACAGCAATTTTTATAAATAAAATTTCAAAAATATGCAAAAAGTTTAAAAAAATTACAAATTGATAGAAGGATAATAGAATAAAGGGAAATAATAATGGTTCCAAAAAACAAATTTATCTCCAGCGATCTGTGGCCGACTATTATTCTAATTGACCAGCGTTATAATGAATTACCGACCAAAAACCCAAAACATAAACGAAAAACTATATCCAATTTAACAACAAATAAGAGCACATTTTCTCCTAAAAAAAAATGGATTTTCGAATAACAAAACTAAACTTCCGAATAGAATACTGAACCTCCGACAAAATTACTAAGTTACCGACAACAGAGGTTTTGTCAAAATAATCATAATTTAACCATATTTTTACAACTTGCATGAATTGTTTTAATTTATATTGTTGGTTATCAAATTTATTTTTTAACTCTCAATCATGAGGGAAATACCTCAACTGTTCGGCCCGCGCGATCGGGTTCGGCTCGCGTTCGGCTGTTTTGGTGTAACAAGCGCATCACAAAGTTAGCCCAAAACACCTTACGTGAACGTCTTCCACTTTCACATTTCTTGACCATTGCCACTGAGATGGTTGCTCAGTGGTCTTTACAAAGCTGTAAGGAATCGTTACCTGAAACACCTACTATTGAGCTGAAGGACTGAACTGACGGGTATTGCTGGGCAGGGAAAGATTTAAGAATAAAGATTTTATCATCCAACACGGCATACACTGAATACTTGATCCCAAGTAGTAGCCAAGTAGGGGAGTTATCGTACGGCGAGCAGTGGTTAAACTTTGATGATTACAAGATGAAACATTTCGCTTTCTGGAAAGTCACAGTGCCTGAAACCGAAACACAAAATGTAGAATGGAAAAAAGGATCATCCACTTGCCCGCAGTTTTATAAAAAATACGTTTGTAAACATCTTTTAGGGCTCGCTATTAGATTGATGCTCGCGACTCCGCCCATTGAAGCGCAAGCACTACCTATAGGACAAAAAAGGAAACGGGGTCGTCCTACTAAAACCAGACCTGCTCTTGTAATACAATGAAGATAATTAAAATACCTACTGACAACTAACTAACTGCCTCTCTATTTAGTTCATAAGTACAATTATGTATACCTAACATTTTCTACTACCTATTAAAACTATAATTTCATAATAAATTGAGTTTGGTTTTATTTTTTTTCTCGCTGACCTATATATAAAAACTAGGAAATTCGTCGAATAATAATACAGTATAATAGTAAAATATTCTAGGAAAACAAAGTCTACAATACGACTGTTATAACTTTTTAACGCTTGAAATAAGTACCGATAACGAATCATACCCATGGTAAGTAAAATTCATGGTATTGATGCAATTAAAAGTTATTGTTACAAGTACATTTTTATTTTTTTTATAAGTTTCTGTATAACCACTAAGAATAATATTTTCAGTATAATGTGACAGTTAAAATAGCACCACAGTCTATGAAATATGAAAGGTAATTTATGAATTAATACTAGGCAAGTATAGGTAAAAATTACAGCATAGTTTTCAGTAGAACGTAATTTATGCTGGTAGAAAAGTATTATAGCAATAAACAGTAATGTTTATTTTTCGACGATTTCAGTATCTCATTCGGTCGTTTCGTCATTTTTGTTCGGACAAAAGTAGTCGGAAAGTTAGTATTTTAGGCAGTAGATTTAATATTTTGAGTAAGGACAATTCTTCTTTTTTTTGTCGGAGATTTTATTACTACCCTAGAATAAATAATAGAAGACAAATAGAATAAAAATACAAGTGTCAAAAATCGACAAAAGAGGTGATCAGACGGTTGCAAACTAGAGTTCTAACCAAGGTGACCTTGTTAGTTTCAATCCGTGTAGACAGCAGTTGTAATCCATGACCTTCAACGCCCTTGGTTGGGAGGCGCGTTTTGCCAACCACCGAACGTGTTGGCGCGTGGTTTACATCCATGTAGCCGCAACACAAACCAAACAATTAAATCAAGGTGACCTTGGTTAGAACGCTAGTTTGCAACTCACCCATTAAGTAATTACAAGTAAAGAAAAACTCATTAAATCTATATAAATAAAAATCTCGAGAATGGCTCGACCAATTCGGCATTTTTTTTTCGTATGTTCCTTAAGGCACACGGAAGGTTTTAAGCTATATAAATAAAAAGGTGGGTAGGGTGGGTAGTAGCGGAGCGAAAGGGTAAGTAGGCCCTTTCGCTCCGCTCTAGAGCGCGAGAAGTTATTGGATGATATCTCAATCAAAAAAAATCTATAGAGTAAATTTGAATTTACTTACAGCAAGTTAACAAGCTACGCAAGTCATCTTAATAACTTTATTTATAATGTTAAAAATAACATGTACGATAAAAACCCTTATGTCGGCAAAAACGGAACCCTTACAGGATCACGTTGTTGTCCCTCTGTCAAGACCCTTTTTCACAAGAACGCGAGAAGGTATGAAGCTGAAATGAATATTAAATAATCAGATCTACTACCCCATGCAGCAGTGAAAAAATCAAACTTATCTAAAGATAATGCCGTTTATGCTCTGTTTAGGCGCATACTTTGACACCCGCTAGAAAATCAAAACCTGTAAGGTACTTCCCGATGACCTAGAATCCTGAAATTTAACATGAAGCAGTCTCATAGCACAAGTATAAGAAAAAATCTGAAAACTGTAAATTCCGGAAAACTCATGGAGACTCAATTGGGGAATTCAACTATTTACATAGGTAGTTTGTAAGGAACCCTCAGTGCGCGAGCCCGACTTGCACTTGCACGGTTTTATAAATTGACAAAAGACGCGTCCATACTGTCTAAAGAGCTTACATCAACAGGTCAATGTAAACACGGCTTTCTAATTTACTATGATATAATTGGTCAAGCAGCGTGGCCAAGCTGAGTGAAAATGATGACGTTACTATTTTCTTAACGTGAACACACTATAATAATTTGCAAAACTCTTTTTAACATGGCGCATGTGGCGTACAACGCGCCTTCAATTACTCGGACTTGGTCCTTATCGGACATGTGGACGGTGAGCTACCTATTTCTCGTCGTCCGCAAGCTCACGCCTATGGTGGCAGGAGATCGGTCTGCGACCCCCGACACCCGAGGCGTTTCCTGTAGCGTTGTTATTAATCGTTCACGAGCTTCTCCGTAGCAATGGTATGGTTTTTCATATTAATTGATCGTCTCTCGGCAGGATGTGCGACGCAGAAGGTTCAGCCCGGAGGCGCTTAGTGCGCAACCAGTCGGAAGGCGAGCCGGCGCCCCGCGAGCGGCGCGAGCCCGCGGCGAGGCGGAGGCCGGCCTATGGCGTCATAGGAGACGCTGCCTGCATGGGGGACCATAAGGTACACGCGTGCGACGCAGAAGGTTCAGCCCGGAGGCGCGCGAGTGCGCAACCAGTTGAAAGGCGAGCCGAGGCCAATTATATCAAACCAATTGATTACGTCCGCTTCAGTTACGAGATGAGTATGTGATACCGCATCCATATGCGGTTTGGTGCTGGGATACTGCACGGTTTCGCACGAAGCGGCAAGTCTCATTGCTGGCCTGCCACCATGGGATCTGGAGGTAACAGTCCTTGTACGTATGCACGATTGGCGCGTGGAGATGCAACGTCGGGGTGAAATTCTGCTGCCGCACCAAGTTGCGGCATGATGGACAGAGTTCCGGTGGGATTTCATGGTGGAATGGTGACAACGCGCAGCCTAGTGTTTGGCACACCATTATTATGACAGTAAGTCGCCTCTTTAAGGAGTGGCTGGAAAAAACACTAGGTCCTCACCTTCCGCATGATGTAGGTCCACACTGGACGTAGTAATTTCGGGAGGTTTTTTGTATCGGGTTCGTGCGGAAGAAACGCTTGGGTGCCACTGTCTATGTGGACAGCCCGGAGGACATGGTGGAGCATACGGTAGAGGTGTGCCCCGCCGGGGCGGAGCACCGAGTGGCGCGACCTGCGAGGCGCGCGCGGCCGCAACGAGTGCGCGCTCGGCGAGCGAGCACTGCGCGGGTGCGGCCGGCTCAAACTAGTTCTCGCTAACCGCGGGCGTTGTTAAGATGACTCGGTAACGGACAGGCACAACGCACCGCTCCTCGCACCGCGCTGCCATTCTGGCTGAACACTAAAGAACGAATTAAAAAGAACAAAGGTTGCATAAAGTCAACATTCAATCTATACACTTACGTGTGATGTTTGAACGCGCTAGTCTCAGAAACTTACTGGTTCGAATTAAAAAAATATTTTAGTGTTGGACAGCCCATTTATCGAGGAAATTTATAGGCTATACCACTACATAACATGACGCTACAACCGAAAGAAGTTACCAAAGACGCAGGTCAAAGTCAAAGTCAAAGTCAAAAATTTTTTATTTCACATAGGCCTACATGGGCACTTATAAAACGTCAGAAGCTAGTGCACGGTTCCAAATTGGTCGTTTCCTATGGAGAAGAACCGGCAAGAAACTCCATGGTTACTCTTTTAAAAAAATGATTGTTTACAATATTTTCATATTACAGTATTAATAGACATTACGTAAGAACAGTGTAGACCAGTCGATATTGTACCCAAAAGCACAATAAAAATAATAATATTTAAAAAAAAAAAGTGAGTCGTAATAGGAAGTAGAAGAATTCGCGAAGTCCACGGTGTTCTCACATTCACATTAAAAAAAAAAAGAAGCTATATAAAAAAAAACAAGAACAATAAGTAATTACAATTATCAATAAATGACATGTCAACAAAAAGAAAATTACTAACGAATTTATGGTGGTTGGCGTCTACTAATATAAAAAATATTGCAAAAGCAATGTGTAGGAAGAAAAGAAAAAATGTATATATTACAACAAATGTGGAGCAGTTAATAGATAGATGTACACAATATTGTGAGTTACCAGGGGGCCACATGTGCAGAAGCAGTCATTGCCAAACAAGCGTGTCCTCGACATAGTCTTTAACCTTGTAATACGCTTTTTTAATTAGGACACGCTTAATATGGGTTTTGAACTTGCCCTCGCTAAGTTCAGTCACCGCCTTTGGTAGCTTGTTATAAAAGCGTATGCTGTTTACTAAAAATTAATCAGGTAAAACCGCAAGGGACAGCCAACACTAAATATGTAATGTTTTCTGTTGTTTTTAATCAGTTTTTTTTATAAGCTGCAAGTCCTCTAAATTGTAACAAATAAATTTATATAATTTTGATAACTGATATTTTCCGTATCTAAAATATAATTAAATAATGAATCTTTTGTCCTACAGCCGATCTACCTGCGAGTGCTGCTGCAGAGCGAGCGAGGTAGGCAGGCGTGCTGCGCACCCCCCTCTCCCCTCTCCCGGCCGCGACTGTCGCGCCTACTCACCGACCCCGACTTATACGCCAGCAATAAGATCATATCTTCCGACATCTCCACCAGCCGTCCTGACAGCTTCGCTGAAGAACTGCGCAGGACCCGCACTGGCTCACTTAACGAATCCATGCTGAGGATGATACCTCACGTAGAAATTACTAGCGCAGATTTCTCCAGCTACGACGGTGTCTTTGTCAATGATGTTGATAATACCCTACTCTGTGTTAGACAATGTGTTGACCCTTACACGCCAGAAAGTATAGACTCTCATAGTCCTAACGTAGAAGCCTCTTCAGGTTCTGAAATTTCCATAGAAGTGCCTATATCGACTGGTAAATCTACGAAGTTGAGTCGAGATAGGAGTGTGTCCCCGACTCAGTTGAAGAGTCGTTTAGATAAGTTGTTGTCTGATAAAGATGATAAGGGTGTTATGAGGCGGTTGGGTCGCGTGAACAGTCGGTCGTCGTGTAAGTCGGAGGGCTCCAAGGTGGGCGCGCTGTGCTGCCTGGCGCTCAAGTGCTACGGCTTGTGTCGGCGCAGCGCGGCCGGCCACAGCCACGTGCGCCTCTAGTGCTCGTGGCCACTGCTTCAGCTTGAATTCAGATACCCGGTTTCTGTATTCAGAATTTGTGTAGCTTGATAAACGCTGTAAAAGTCTTAATTCAGAAACCTGGTGTAAGTTTTTGAAATACGACATTGACCTGAGATCTATTCAGCTTAGGTTAGTTTTCGAAACGGAATATGTCGCAAAATAATAGGGCAGATTTCTGAAGCGAATTGGTTATTTATTCATCAGAAAACTACATCAGTAAAGACACGCTTGGCAATTTGTCTCATTATGTTTGCTTTGCTCTTTTGTTTGAAAAACGAATATAAACTTTATTTGATTATAGTTAATGTTCATATAGTCTCAGCACGCTTTATAGATCTCAACCTCAATATGTCTGACAATGTACCACTCAAAAACGAACTTAAACTGTACAAAAATAAAGTAGATAATTGAATGACAATGAAATCTAAATGATTTAAAAATCTGAATTCAAGTACAGCTTGTAGTTTTAGTTATATGATTCGATTATTTTGTGTTTTTAGTCGATTATTATCTTCGATATTTTTTTTTTATTTTACTTAAAAATATAACGTTACCTAATTTTGTTTTGTTGACTATGAGCGGTTTTGGATTAAGCATTTGGAGTTAAAAAAATGTCAAAAGTTACTTTGAATGGCAAAGTTTAAAAGGTTTTTAGGCCAAAGTAGATTTTGACTATTCAAATTCTTAATTCAGAAGCCGGTCATTACTTTTCTTCGAAGATAGCAATCATTTGACAATGCATTGTTTGTGCAATTTTTATTTTCTTATAATGCACTGATTTGACTTTCTTTTTTTGGAAAAATAATTAATTAATTATTATTCAACCTTGCAAAAAGGTTGTTTGACCAAATATGGTAATACCTTACCATGGACGCGCATGGTAACATTATCTAATACCGCATGCATTTTTTAACATATCAATGTCCAAAAGAATCTTAATTTAATTACTTTTTCAATTATTTTGTAATATATCTTAGAGATACACTATGTGCTTACAACTAGTCGATATTTTTAAACCCCTAAGTCACCACTCTAAAAATGTTCGATATAAGACCAAAGGCCGTTTCTGAATTGAGAATTTGTATTTAAGAATGTGTCTTTACTACTGTACTACTTAAATACTGTTTGACAAATACTCAACTTCAAATTCTTTATTCAGAAATCGGGGGAAAGTATATTCATTATATTTCAGCGATTATTCCTAATACTTAATATTCCTAAATTCCATTATTATTAATAATAATTTATTGCTTATTTTTATAGGGGGTATTAGTAATCAATGCAATAAAATAGCCTAGTTTTATAATTTAATTTGATTTTACTTATAAATTACTCAGCTAATTTATTTTAAATAAAAATTATACCAAATAGTTTATATAAAATCTAGTCTGTATGCTCAAGCGGTAAAATACATAAATTTAATTTATGTATATTCTTGGAAAAATATATAAATTTTTTACTTATTCTAAACAACCTGAAATTGTCGATCAAATTCGGAACAAAAATTAAATACTCGAATAATAGTTCTTTTTCAAACAGTAAAATATTTTTTTAATAACCTATTGTGTGTCTCACTGTTGAGCAAAGGCTTCCCGTTTCTCCTTCCAAACCTGTCTGATCTCTAGCCTGGGTGATCTCTGGCCAAGTCAGCCCCGCGCACAAGAGCAGATCCAGTCACGCGGTCGCCCTCCCTCAGGCCACAGTGACTGAAAATCATCCATCTGTCCGGGTGCATTCGTGTGACGTGGCCAGCCCATTCCCACATCAGCCTGACTGATTCTTCTATTTTAACAATGCAATTATTTTTAAATGGATTGTTTAGTGGTCTAACACCATCTTCGTATTTTCATCTTTCTAATGAAACTGGTTTGGGGCACATCGATTAGGTAATTTCAAAGTCTATAACTGCCATAGGTAGAAACACTTTTGTGACAAGAAAAAGAACTGGGCAAGTGCGAGTTGGGCTCGCGCCCTGAGGGTTCCGTTCAAACTCACCTATGTAAAAATTTTAATTGCCGAATGGAGTTTCGAAGATTTAAAATCAAATTCAATTTCAACTCGATACTTCCATGCATTCCTGAGATAAAGGTTCTTGACAGACGGACAACAAAATTATCCTATAAGGGTTCCGTTTTTTTCTTTTGAGGTACGGAACCCTAAAAATAGTTTCTACCTTTAAAAATACTTATCATACTTTTAAAGATATAAATAAAATCAAATCAAACCATTTGTTTCAAATAAACCATTTACTTTTGAAGTTGGTCATTCAGGAAAACGAAGCTAATTGCTCATTCCAAAGTGTAGATGTATCTCTATTGAGAAGGATATTCAAGAAACTCCATGGACACTCTTTAAAATCATTTTATGTAACCCCTTCACCGCCTACGTCGTATATATATTCCAGGAACACACTCACATTTATTCCGCCTGGGTCGCACATCTACAACCAAATACTCCATCTCGTCAGCTCTCCTGGCACCTATGTGGATTGAAGAGCTAAACGAGATGGAGTAACCAGTCGCAAATACACGACCCTAGCGAATAAGAAGCAGAAACCCTTCGTCAGTCCGACGCACGCGGTTAAAGGGTTATAAAAAAAGATTATTGGGCTTCCCCTAATGTGTAGGCAAAAATTGTAACATTTTATTAAAATTTTAATTCCTCATTTTACTATTGATACGAGTATTTTCTCAGATAAAGATTGCTCTTTAACATGAGGAGAAAAAAATTATGGGAGAACTAAGTTACTAAAACCACTGTATTCCTACAATTTCCTATGCCAGCTGAAGGTCTACTGGTACCCCACTCCCTCAGTTGACCAAAGACAGCATATTCATCTTAGAAACTGTCAAAAAAAAAACAATCACCATAAACTTAAAGAGTATTATAATAATAATTGGTTTATTAACATTCTTAATTAACTTAAAGATAACAGTCACTGTCACTATTAGTTACCATTATTTTTTGGTTTAAAGTCACTATTTATTTTAAGACTGGTAACACTTTTAACTTAATTATTTTTGCAGTGGTAAGACCTAACGTCTTATAATAGTGGGTCTGTTGTGTCCCATATTAGGGTAAAGAGCGGATTTAATTATTAAATATAATAATTGACTTAAATAAATTATGATTTGGTTTATAAACTTTAACCTAATCATTAATTAGATTCGTTACATACTCTTTAGAAATAAATTCATCCTAATACTCGTTTAAGAGATTTTAGCTGAATATCTATTTATATAATAATATAAAAATAAACGGCTAAATGTGTTGCTAAGTGCATAGTTCGAGAGTGACTATACTCCATTCACTTCTGCATTTGATAAAAGAGGTTCATAGAAGCAGGGGTGCACAACATTTATTTTTGAAACAAATTCAAACAATTTCAATAAATAACATTACCTACTTAGATACATTTGAATATTGATACTAAACACTTAGGTAAATGAAATGTTTTTTTTTTTTTAAATAAACAAAGCTTTATTGGAAACAATTTTACAATTATTTTTTATAAATGTCTTATTTAAAAGTTTCCTCCTTACAAAACATATGAATTGTACATAATACAAATCAACAAGATAATAATTTAACATTCATACAAGTAGAAATTACTAATATTTAGGTTTTTAACACGAACACTAGTAGTAGAAGTAAAAACTAAATATTGTTTTTAATTATCTTATCATAAATTCAGAAGATTGATAGTTCAAATTAATTCATTTAAGTATAACAGTTGGTATATAAGTAATTATAACAAATTCATCATCAATCTTAACTGTAATAAAGCACAATTATGTGTACATATATACAACCTTTTTCAACTTCTGTCTAATGCTGTCGCGAACAGAGTATAGATCAATGTAAATGGATTTTCTTTTTAACCGACTTCATTTAATATGTTTGTTGAAATCTCAGGAAGGATCTTATTAAGAGAAAACGGATAAAGTTGCTTACCCAATACTGAAAAATTGACGTCAATGGTTTTAAAGAAGAACCGTGTTGAATACAGTTTGACTGTTTATTCACTGGCGATATATTAGGGGCTGTACTCAAAAATAAAATCAACTATGAAATAAAAATATGAGATCAACTCCAAAATAAGCAAAATGGCACCTGTTCAGTACAATTATGTTCACTTGACTCGAAAGAAGGGGAAACTGTCAAATAACAGAATAAGGATGGACGCACTGAAATGTGACGTCATCGCTATTAGGTTACGTCTGTACAAAAGAGATGGCGCCCACTACGCGGCTATTCTTCCTCATAACAATATTCGAAATGCTAATTGTTGCTTCATTTAATAACCAATGAGGATCAATCACATAATAGCAAATTCGATATTTACTAAGTACATCGTATTTACTGAACATTTAATTTATTAAAGCTTTTCTGAACGGCTACATGGAAACACTCGCTCTCGCTGGACTGTTTACGATGACGTCATCTGTCATAATCCGTGCGACGAACGCCTTGATCGTATTCATTCGCCGGTAGAGACCGTTCGATCATGACAGATGACGTCACAGCGAGTCGCTTCGCTCTCGGACGCGTTTCTGGAACTAATACATTAACATTGCTGTATCTTCGTCATTTTTGGTCCGATTTAAATATATCTATATATCTTTTCACAATATTTACTGTTTTTTTTTTTGACACTATAAGTCTGCATACCCCACAAAAATCATGACTGATCCTCATTGCGATACGGTTTTCGGAAAATGATTTATAAAAGTGTTACTTATTTGGTGTTTAGTTTAAAATATTGTACAAAAAAGAACAGGAAAATACTAAAGTACGTAAGGTCTTGCCATTGCTAACCCGAGTTAATACTTAAGTCGCGTATATGTAAGCCACACCCCGGCGTGGTGTGAACACGAAATAATAAACGTCATCTGCACTGATACCTATATAGTTTTATTTTGTTTGCGCATTTTTTTTAATATTCAATAACATGCATGGCGATGGCTTAGAGTGAAAACCTCGGTATCTATTTTAGATAATTTATTTTAAAATATTTCTGAAAAGAAAAGCTCATTACGCACAATCTTGTATCACGCATAATTTTTATATATACGTATGTTAACAGTTTTCTATTACTCTGCTCAGTTTGGGACTAGATGGCGTTGTTCGAAAGTAGTGAAATATTCACGGTGTCTTTGACATCGACGCACAAACGAATATCACAGATCCAGTACATTATTCTGGACCCACCAGTGGTGGAATTAATCGTCAGCTTTTTCATAATTAAAAAAAAAAACTATACTTTTTATTTAATTTAAACTATGTAAAATCGTTATTCTAACCAACCCCGATGATATTTTTAGTAAAAAAAGTTTTTTTTTTCTTTTTAATTAAAAATTAATTAATTAAAAAGTCATCGGTGTAGATGAAACCGTTATTCTAATATTAATCCCGATGACATTTTCTTTTTAATTAATTTTTTTCCATAACATCTTAGAATAACGATTTTATGCATTTGAAATTAAAAACGTAAAGATTAAAAAAAAATAGGAAAAAACCGACGATAATTTCCACCACTGGGGGGTCTAGAACGTGTACTGGATCCATGGTATTCGTTTGTGCGTCGATGTCACAGACACCCTGTATTATTATTATTATTCGATACTTGTTGCGCCATTTCCGATTTTGAACACATACCTTGCTCGAGTCAGTTTCGTGCACCTAATAACCTCGCGACGGCGCATCAAAAATTGACAAAAAAAAAAAATGAAAAATAAGAGAAATATGTATTTGAAATAAATCAATATTTTTAAATATTTGAATAAAACTCATAGAAGCACATTTAAAATACATGATAATAAAGGTCTAGTGTGCTTTTTTGAGAGCAGTGGTGGCCGAGTGGTAACGGCCTCGACTTACGAGTTGTAGGTTTTGGGTTCTCAAACCCAGCTAGGCGCATTACTCTGTATAATTTATTTCATCACTACTGCTCTCAAAACGGTTAAGGAAAACATCGTGATGAAACCAGCATGTCCTAGAATCAAAAATTCGAAGACATGAGACATTCACCAACACGCACTAGGCCCGCGTGGTGGATTACGGCCCATTCACTCTCCTAGAGAGGCCTGAGTCCCAGCAGTGGGAACATTGAAAGGCTGATCATGCTTTGCTTTTTGTGCCTCCTGAAAAGTTGTGTATTTCTCAGTTACGAGGTATTCACTGTATGCCATCGATGGTTCTTTCCAGTTCCTGCTAGTTTTTAGTGTTGCCATTGTAAAATGCTTTTTGTGAAATTAGATGACGTAGTAATATGTTTTGTTGTTTTGTGTAATTTTTCAGTTTGATGTTGTCGTTGTTCGCTTTGCTTGTAAGTATTGATTTTCTTTATATTTTGTACTGTATGTGTGTTAGCTATTGTATTTTGGTTTCCATTAGATTTAGTAGTAATTTGAAATTAGATTTGTGTAGTTTTCTATAAAATAACAAGGTAGACCGATGACCTGGTAAGAGTTGTGGGTATCATCGGATTCCCATGATATGAGACGCACAGGACCGGTCGTTGTGGCGACAGTTAGAGGAGGTTTATGTCCAGCAGTCGACGTCTTTCAGTTAAAATGATTTTTTACTATGCTGAAAAACCTGTGCCTCTATCGTAGTATGTTTTCTGATAATATCCGAGATAAAATCCAGGCTACAAAAATAATATGAAAAAAAAACGACAAAAAATGTAATGAATCTTTTTCAACTTCCCAGGCAACTTTCGTCAGGAGTTCCATTCTGAATCGTCTCCGAAGCATATCAAGCCGGAAGACCCCGAGACGGCCACTGAAACTGTCGCAGACTCGCCCAACTCACGGTACATACACTTCAACCTAGATAGTCCTACCAATATATTTAAAGAGACAGATATATAATCATTTTATTTAAATATAAATTGTATATTTACTGGGTTTTAGTAATTGGGAAACCTTCGGTTGTTAAAGTTTTTTGGTATAAGTACTATAATCGATGTTATTGGACTTTCTTTTTGAATATAGAAAGAGGTTCTCTTTAACCGTTTGTGCCGGATTGGACCGACGAGAGTTTTTGTGTTCTATTCGCCAGGGTCTTGTATTTGCGACTAGGTACTCCATCTCGTTTAGCTCGTCAATCCACATAGGTGACAGAAAAGCTCACGAGATAGATGCATTGCTCTCAATTGCCAAAATCCATATATGTACAAATATTTGCTTTACCAACTGTTTGTTCCTAACTGTTAAAAAATATATAAAGAATCTACTCCCTACATAATAAAATAAGTAATCGCCAATTACTTAAGTAAGTATATTTCGAAAGAAAATTTTTATCATTTCTAAAAATATGTTTAAATAAAAATATATATTTTTATTCTATTATAGTAAACTATTTGAAAAAATGTATAATCTCTTTTTGACTATCTAGTTATGACATTCCAAATATTACTGAATAATAATGTGTAATAATATTATACAAATAATTTACAGTTAAATGATTACAATTAAAGTAGAAATTACTTCAATTGTCATCATTAAAAAAAAAAAATATTACTATTATTTAAATACTCATCTAGTCTTAGATTGTTATTTTTAATAATTGCTGTTCTCGCTCTTTCTCATTACTATTTTATAATTATTAAATAATTGAATTTATTTAATGTTTAGAATAGAGTCAGGGATTTACCACAGGGTACTTTATTTGCGATTTTCGATGTTTTGCGTGTTTGTAAATATATAAAAAAAACTTAATAAATCGACAGTAATTTGGGAGTTCTGTACTTAATTGTAATAATATTAGCGTTAAAATAAAGCTTCACATTTTAAAGAAATCATTTAGACCCGTGTTTTAGATTTAATTTTATGAAAAAAGTAAAAACTTAACTGTTGGAAAATATACAAATTAATAATCTTAACATAACAAACTCCCAGATACTTTACATAAAAAATACTTACTAGAAATAGATTGTGATCGGTGTCTATTTAATATCGTCAATAAATCAAACAAATAATAATATACTTACTAATTAAAGTATACTAGGAAAATGATAAGTACTTAATAATAACTAGCCCTCCAGACATAATAATACAATGCTCATCACTATTGTGATAATCAGATACGAATCATTCGCCTTCCATCAAAATAATGTAGATTAAAATAATAATACATGTATATTCGTATATGTATGTAACAATTTCGCCTAACCTAATTTTCAAATTATACAAAAGTCAAACTTGGACTTTTAAATAATTATGTAACACTATGTTACAAGAAACAATACATTTATATGTGTATAATATGTCCATATTATATTAAATATTAAACGTATTTTAAAATAACTTTAATAAGTTATTTATTATTGTTATAATAATAAATCGAGGTAAATGTTTTTGAGAAATTATAAATCATGCCACACGTTTATTTCTTTATTGGCCATGATCATCATGCAAACACATGATCAAACTTCTCATTTTATAACTAAGCAACGGCAAAACGAGATAGCCTCTTAAACTAATTTGTCTTTTTTACAACGGTAACTAAATATTCTTAGGCCAAGAGCGAGCGAAACGAGCTCGCAATTGTAGGACACTCCGACACGGACAGGTTAGGTTAGAAGGCTAAGGCGGGAGCGCCGCTCCGCTCCGCTTCTGCGGTTATTTGTTTTATTACCACCTAGAAAGTGGCTTACATAGAAGGTACCTAGTAGCTAAGACAGTATCATTCAGGAACCTATAATTGTGGCTGACTTAGTAATTTAGAAGGCGATGTAGATCTTTAGGGATGAATAATGCTATTCAAAAGAAGTCTGTTTAATTAGCATCCAATGATTTTATACTAAACATAGTAAACAGCCTCGTCGGTCTCTTGGTCGTAAGTGTGACTGTTGAGCATGGTCCCGGGTCGAATCGCAGGTCGACACGAAAGATCATAAAAAAATGTTTTTATTATACGCGGCACAAAAGTTGAACTAAAATGGCGATCGTTGCTATGGTTACGCGCAGCCCCCCGCGATACCGCACTTCGATCGAGACCCAAAAATTTGTTACAACGCATTAAGGTTCAACTTACGTGCCGCGAATAATATATAATAAAATATATAAACATCGTACCACTCATTAAGTATACGTTATTTTGAGAAGATTTTCAAAGCTATCTTCATTACAAACAGCATCTCAATCGGTTAAGTAGTTCCTGAGATCATCAAAAAATCTCAACTGTAAAATAAGATTTTATCCATAAATTAAGATTAAATTACATAAATGTTAAAGTCAATACTGTTAATAATGTAGTCAAAACTCTTGTTAAGTTAAAATGCGTTTGTCTTGTAATAAAAAAAAAAAAACTAAATGTTTAATTTTATCTATGAATGAGAATCACTTCTTTTTTTTTTTTAATGATCACAAAAAAGGATCTACCAACCTAGAAGGTTCTTCAACAACTATTAGTAATTTTATAGCAGTTTTATCTGATCAAAACTACTTCTCACCAATTCTTGCAGTTAAAAGAGGTTTTGAACAATTAACAGTTTTGTCTGTAACATGTATATGTCGAAGCCATTTCATAACACGCCGTATTACAAGTAGGCGCGCCAGATTGTAAAACGACCCTGTTAGGTAATGTGGCTACCTCACGTTCAGCTGGATTGTGGTGGCTGTCGACCCTACCCAAACGTTTTTATTGGACACCCTACACTGACAATAAAGTAGAACGTATCGGCACCACAATCCCGCCGCATTACAATATAGCGATTTTTTTTTATTTTTATTTAGCGTGCCAACTTGTAATACAGCGCGTTATACGATACGGCGTATATATATATATATTTATGGTCACGTCATTTCTTCCTTATAATAAGTCTTTTAGTATTTCGATATTTACTATAGTTGTAGTGATGTTCGTGGCAAGAATTTAATGGTTATTTACATATATGTGGTATTGAGTAGGTAGATTTCTAGATTTTGCATTTTTTTTGCCAAATAATGGCTTGAATCTCTTCTTTCCGTGTTTACTAGATATGGCGGTTCGCGCCGCGGTCATACCGGAGACCACAACCGAGCTCCTTAATAGTCTTAAGTTGAGCTAAAAGAAAATTGACAAATGCCTGCACTGACTGGACAGGTCCCCTTAAATCTGTGTGGATCTTTCCACAAAAGACCATCTCAGACTAATCTGCATGGTTCTCATGTGATTTTGACCATTACATGTTTACTGTATGGAGTTTAAAAGAGACTTTGACACCTGAATTTGTTTCGGTTTTCAGAGTAGTCAGCTAGGAAACACCGACCTCATCTAGTTTAAAGTGACGAAAAAATTGACGTGAATACTTGTAATTTAGGCTTTGTATGGACGCCAGAACGTTTGGAGAAATTGGAAATTAAGGAACAGAGTTTTAGCCGTTAAAAGTTTGACAAGCGCTCTCGCTCAACTCTAGAATGGGAGAAAGTATTTCATAATTAACCACACTAAATGAGTTTTAGACTCCATCGTCGCTTTCCAGCAGGTAAGATAGTAGTCAAGCGCGAGCCTAGAATCAGTAAAAAAAAATATGACAAAAAATGTGCGCCAGTTCGTGCGTGCTGAAGATGCAACGACTGTCTTAGTCTCCAACTCTAACCCGTAGGGTCTCGTATCGAACTCGTAAAGGACGTTTTTAGGGTTCCGTACCTCAAAAGGAAAAAAATGGAACCCTTATAGGATCACTTTATTGTCCGTCTGTCTGTCAAGACCCTTTATCTCGAGGATGCGTGGAGGTATCGAGTTGAAATTAAAACCACATACTCTCGTCTACGGTTCTTTGAAGCTGTGAAAAAATCTCGAGGGAATCAATATTCATAGGGTTACTTCTCGTTGATCCAGAATCCTGAAATTTGGCGTAACGCAAGGTCATATAGCATAGGTAGGTATAGTAATAAATTTGATAATTGTAATTTTTTAGTTACGTTACAACAAAACAGTATTTTTTGCGATTCGGAAAACTCTTCGAGACTCCATTCGGGAATTTAACTATTTATATAAATAGTTAAATTCCCGAATGGAGTCTCGAGGTAAGTTTGTACGGAACCTTCAGTGTGCAAGTCCGACTCGAAATTGCCCAGTTTTTTGTTGTAAAACTTGACTGCGTTTTGCGTACACTCTACACTTCTATAGAGATAAAAATGTAAGGAATATCGAAAGAAGTTATTTGATGATTATTTTGTCCAACCCATTTCGGCCCCACTGCTGGGCAAAGGCCTCCCCCAAGATTTCCAGACATTTTTCTCAAGTGCCATCTCGAACCAGTCCTTGTTCGCGGCTAAATCTAACTTTCGCACTAGTGCGGAAAACACTAAATTGCGTGCTTAAAAGTGGTATGCATGTCACGTAGAGCGAATCACAAGCGTAGTACAAATAGTGCCTTAGGCATAGCTATCTCTGTGTGGGATTAGTGTTAATAAATATATTATTATACGCGCGGCTTAATGTGTACTTCGAACACTAAATATTCATAGAGTACATGAAACTAATATTATAAAGATGAAAGTTTGTTTAAAAGTGCGTGCGTATGTAAGTTTGTTACTTCCCCGTCCCTTGCTCGAGCCAGCCCGCGTCGCTGAGCCGTAGTTTTAAAATTCCCCGATAATAATAATAAAATCTTTGTTCGATCCAGCCCGTCCCTTGCTCCCCCCCAGCGACGCCGTAAGCCGAGGTCCGTACCCCACAGGGGGTGCCCTTAGCGTGTAGTCGCTTAGTTTTTAAGTTTAGTTAAGTAAGCCCTGGCTGGAGGCTTTGATTCTTGAATCGAGGCCGCCATAGGCAAGTCCGGTTAAGCAGCCGACAACCTCCTAGGTTGACCTGCGAAAGGCCAGACACAAAAAAAAAAAAAGTTTGTTACTCTCACGATCTGATCAAACGACTGAACAGATCACAGGAGCCCAACAGGGCCGAATCCTACTTGGTGGCCCCAGAAGCCTTCTAAAAGTTAAACCCAAAGTACTGAGACGCAAAGGGCAACTGAAGGAACATAGGTGTGCTTTTAGTCAGTAAAAGTCTGAGACGCCCTCGTGCTCCACCCTAAAGCGAGAGAGATTAGAGATGAGTTCCCACTTCAAAAAAAACGGCTAGACAATGTCCTAGAGTAACACAGAATATTTTTTCCCGGGACTATAGTTCTCATGGGGATAATTGCTTAAGAGCCGGTTGTACTCATTGAGTATTTTGAATGAACTCCCCCCGGGTCTATGGCAATTTCGCGGCCCTGTAACAGGGGTTTTATTTTTATTAAAAAAAACAATAACTATGCAAGATTTTTGTTATTGCGAGGCCCTTTTAAAAAACAGGCTATATTATTTTTTGTAATTTTCAAATATTTCAGTGACGTAATCTCGTAGACTGTCAGATTCGTGTTTTTTTTTTTATCGAGCCAACTAATTTATATCATGTTTTGAGTTTTGCCTGGCGGTTGCTCATATGGTCAATTTTTGTGGATTTCCAGAAGTTTAAATGAGTATAACCTGGCCTTAAAATCACGCGCGCGTACCCTCTAGGAGACGGTAACATTAAAATTTTACCATATTAAATTCTTGTCACACATCTACTACGATTAGAAGATCTTAAATTATCTAAAGTATTAGTCGTAAGTAATTCTAGAGCCATATCATTGTCACTGTCGTGAGTATCAACAGTACCTGCCTTAGCATTAATTATATACATTATTTTATTAATTAAGACGTACATTTTATCATTTTAAAACGTCAATAAAAGTACATAATTAAAATTGTAATAATTACTTATAGGTATATAATTATATTTCATTATTTAATAAGCTTCTAGTCAATGTAAGATTTAAATAAATTATATGTGTAGAAATTCAAATACGCTAGCCAAAAAATAACTAGTTATAGCATAATGAATGTGTACTTATGTCAAACAAAAATATAAAAGAAGTAAATGATTAGCGATGGCTTCAAATAACACAATAGGCGACAATCGCCTATTGTGTAAATGTCATGTAGAAATTACCGCTAATTACGCCGAAATTAATGTTCATAGAGTAATGACAGTCACTATTATTTAAAACAAAATGGTTGCATTTTGTATATTTACATGTTTGCCTATTATATGTTTGTGAGGCATTAGTCTTTAGAAATTAAGGGTTACCCTCACGATTATAAAACTATGAGTACAACATTATTTCTAGTATATGCTAAACTTGAATATGGTTTGTTCAGAATCAGTAACTGAATCAAAACACCGTGTTATATTTTTTCCCTAAAATATTTAAAAAAGGTCACAAATTGTACACCACCGACACTAATTACAACACAGGTCATAGCGGGCATTAAGCGCCAGCACACAGTCAGCTGTGTACGCACTCAGCGCACTCAGGTGCGGGAGCAAAACAACCCCTAAGTCGCTCGGATGGTCCGGTGACAATGTATTTGTGCGGACAACCAGGTAACATAAAAAGTTTGTAACTTTGTAGATTTTCATGATAGCGTTATGAAATGTTGTTCATAGATTCTTTATAAAAATACTAGACACGTGTTTCGGGTTCCGCATACACTAAAACTAATGTTGTATAACACTAAACTAGTCAAAAAGGAGTATTAGCTAAGCATGAACAGGCTGCGGGATTATTCGCAAAGGGCAACTGAAGGAACATGAGTGGGTTTTAGTCAGTAAAAGTCTGACATTCCCTCTCGTTGTTTGATGACTTTTCATCCCAAAAAAAATTAAGTACATGACATACTAGTAAAGTTTACTTGCCAAAATATACCTAAAGTCAGTTCGACACAGCCTCGCATCTAGGCAAAATAAAAGACAGCCGAGATATATGTCCTAATTGCCATAGTCTAGCAAGATATGTTAAATGTTCTGCATGAACTAAATTCTATTTTTACTCAAATAAAGTCGTATTTTAGTCTGTGGCAGATACAGAGTGTAACGGAAATAGATAGTCATAATTTTAATATATATATATTTTTAGTTTATTTTAATGTGTTATTTGATTTTAATTTTGTATTTAATGTACCTATGGACTAAATCTGTAATACATAAATTAATAATAATGTTTTAGTTACTGCTTTTGTCCACAAAAATGAACAAATTTCATCATGACTATTTTATAAGTCCTATATAGGGTGACTGGTAATTAGTGACCGATACTTAAACACATGAGTACCTACACATGAGGAGTATATAAAAAAAGTTTCTTTGGGAAAGTTGTTTGTAATCATGAGTACAATCATGTGTTTAAGTATCGGTCACTAATTACCAGTCACCCTATATATAAAATGGTCCTTCCTTATAAAGTTATCATGAGATCAAAATTAGTAAGGAATATAGGATCTTTTTTTTTGAGTACTTCGTTGACTTTCTTGAAGAAAGTTTCTATTGACAGAAGCAGTATTTAAAATATGACCACCAATAACCGTTACATCCTATATATAAATGTATAATATGCAATCTTTATAGAAACAATTTTAAATATCTAGTTGTTTAATAACTAAAATACAAATTAACGAACACCAAAGTTGAGAGATTTTAATATTATATCAGTGTTGTATTCAAATTCTTAGATTAAAGAAATGTTAGGCAACGTTGTAGGCCTCAAAATAAATCATAAAATATTCGTCCAAATTTTTACCTATAATATATATTTTACCAAAATTCACAACTACAACATTTTTGACTTTAGTGAAGTGAACATGTTTTTCGTCTCGGTGCACCTATCCTAACGTCTTAAGTTTTATAAAACTGGTAACGAAAATACCTTATAAATAAAAATAATAATTATTTAAATTTTATTTCAAACAAAAGTATTTAATGGTTACAATTATATTGAATAAAATTGATTAAAATTGATCTAAACTGAATTAAATTAATAAAAACAGTTATTTAGCGTGGAACTGTAACGACCAGTCTCTATACCTGTACCATCGGGTGTTTTATACCTAGTATATATATTTTTCAGAAATAAATGCAGTTATAATCGTTTTTCGAATTATGCCTAAGTTTTTTTTACATAAACCATAAAGATATTTTTTACGAGCACGATTATAATTTGTCGTTTCCTATGTTGAATTAGCAATACTTAATAAACAGTCATTAAATGAGGGCACAAACTGTAACATCCGAATTAAATAACGCCACCCAATGAGAACATTTTGAGGTCTACAACATAGAAAAATATTGCATGAAATATTTATGCGTAGGAGCGTATTTTGCCAAAATACCGAATTGTTTTGAAAGTAAATTGTTTATATATTTATAGGAAATAGATCACATCTCTCTACGCGTTATTTCACTATGGAACTGTGCTGTATTGTGGATAGTCAAATTTAGTCTTTCTATTATGTATAAACTTATTAGATACTTGTATTTCGTTTTCGAGCGAACAAGGTGGTCTGACTTGAGACTTGGTAGGTGGTCTGATTCTTTCATAACACAAGCACTTCTGTGTCTATTGTGCGGTTTCTTTTTTTTATCAACAATCGAACAGTACAAAAATGTGACAGTGACACAAATGTGAGTGAGGTGTATATGTCCACTCTGTCACGCAAATAAAAAAAAAACCAATTGTAAGTACTACATGCAATTTAAAACCCTTTAAATAGTACCTTATTATGCGTATACATTATTGTGCCGTACAACCTTCTACAAGCAGCTCTCTTTCCTGCTAGCTACAAGCTAGGGGTCTTTAAGTCAAGAGTGGAAAAAAACCTATGCGATACATACTTATGTTTACTTTACCTACAATCACGCATTGCACGTGTTGGTTTCGCATGTAAGTGCAGAGAGAGTACTTGTCATAAAATAATAAATAAACATTGTCAAAATCGGAATATAATGATGACCTCTGCTTAATAATCAATTATTTAATTGGTTCGAAAACCTACAATGATATCATGCCAAACTACATAGAAATCGTATATATATGTCATATTTATTGGAATATTTATTGCTGTACCAGATAACCAACCATATCTAAACAACGGTTGATGGAGCCAGTCATTTATGACTCAATTATATCGTTTATGACTCATTTGGAAATAAACAAGTAATTAAGTACATTAAATAAATGTCCAACCATTAAAAATATTGCAATATAAGTATTTACAAAATTAATAAAATGGCCACCTTACGTCGCTCGATAAAGGCTCCTACAGACAAGTCCGACGCTAACGCGACAATGCGACGACGTGTTCTGATAAAATATACTTAAGAAAATTTGAATTTCGCAGAATACCCTGGAGCATTCACCTGATGAAAGCTACTGGCCCGTAAGTGGTCTTTTACCCGCTATATGACGTTGAAGTCAATATATTTAGTTTATTTGGTTTTTAATATATAGAAGCGTTAAAATGGTAGCTTTTTGCTCAACATGACACTTTATTGAGCTTAAGGTCTACTGTATACAGATGCGTAGCTTCATAGATGCGTATTCGTCATTATACGCTTGGTGTACGCCTGCTCACAGTTCACACACAAAACTAAGAAACTGTTTTGGCGAAGCGGCAACGACACGACTGCACGACGTTGCTGCTTCGCCTATGAGGCTACTCGCCGTGGACAATAGACCCTAGTCATTTTACTGCCCAAAAATCCACCTAAATCTGACTGTGAATGACTTTTAACTACTTTTAGTGTTTAAGTATAGCGACTATACTAAAGTTAGAGCCTCGCTTGGACCCGTAACTTTTATCTAAAAGCGTCGTTGCAACGTTGTTGCATTGTCGCGCCTGTCTGTGGCAGCCTTAACGAATATTGTTAGTGTCTGTGTCTATCTATAATACTCTTTAGATGAGCAATTTTCAACTACTTTATTGTTGTATATCTTTATATCTAGTCATTTTATGTGTATTGTGATCGGTGTGATTAAAACGTGAAAAAACATTTTTGGTCATTTTTATTTTTGACATTCAAACCCGAAGCTATTTTAGGTATTTTTAGAGTGCCATACCCAAAGGGTAAAAACGGGACCCTAATGCTCCTAACGGGACTCCGCTATCTGTCTGTCTGTCACCAGTCTGTAACTCATGAACCGTGATAGCTATACCCTATTCAGGTAGCCGTGAGACAAAAGGTAAACAAACCATATATAATATTATATAATGCTACTAAATTTTGACCACAGATGGCCTGGCCCCGTCTGATATTTTAAAAATTAATTAATAAACCAAGTATTTAGGCAGATTGTATCCCGATTCAAACTTCCGTGCCAAAGAAGTCGCTGCACTATAAAAGTCAAGCAAGTTTGCCATGTCCTGTATGTGTCAAGTTTGATATGACTTATAGTCGCTATCATAATAAGACTTTATCTACGAAAGTCATCAAGCATGCTCAATTACTACCTGTCTGTAAAATAATTAGCTTATGATGGGTGGAGTCACCGTGGTCCTGGAACACAAGGGCAACTAAAGGAACACAGGTCTGTTTTAATCAGTAAAAGGGGGAGACTCCCTCTCGTTCCAACTAAAGCAGGAGGAATTATTTGATGATTTCCTACCTCAAAAAAGGTAGGTATAGTAACAAGGTTTAAATAAAACATTTTCTTGTGACTTATAGTTGATTTTAATAACGTTCTAATAACCAATAATGCATAATAATCAGGGGTCGGAATTAGGTAGAGTTATTCATGTACCTACTTGTATCGAAATGTTGATATTAATATGGATATTCCCGGGATTTCTAATGAAAAATCGCGTGTGACCAACAATACTACAAATAAATAATCTATATATATATATAAGGAGAAACTGACTGACTGACATATCGCACAGCCGAAGCTACTGGGACTAGGAACATGAAATTTTGCACAAGACTTCCTTTTGTGATGTAGGTGAGCACTAAGAGAGGATTTTCTAAAATTTACCCTCTAAGGGGATGAAATGGGGGTCCAAACTTTGTATGGAGAAACCTACAACCACGTGGGCGAAGCCGCTGGCAGAAGCTAGTACTTAATAAAAACCTCGGATAAGAAAAATAAAACGAAAGATAATTAACATACAATTTTTATTAGTATTTCTCATAACTGAGGTGAGGTTAACAAATTTATACACTTCCTCCTTTTTCTACTATAATATTTCTGATAGTGTCATAAAAAAAAATCTGCTCTTTAAAATTAATCTCGGGATTTGAGGCATAACCACTTTATTCTATCGCTGTATGAAATCAGTATCAGTCCATGAATAACTTTACCTAATTTCGACCTCTGATAATAATATAGGCACCAAATATATTATATAAACATATTTAGATCTAAAAAAAACATTCGAGTTCCCTCTTTTAAGGGCCTATTACACTACTCGATATTCAGACAGTCTTAGTCGACGTCGCGTAGTGTAATAAGGGTTAGACCAGTCTTACTTGGAACAAAAAATAAGACAGTCTGTATATCGTGTGCTGAATATCGCGTAGTGTAAACTCTTGCTCGTATTTAGATATCTAAAGTATTCATATGAGGTCTGTAAAACACTTCTTCACCTCTATCAGCCTTCATGTGGGATTGTTTGAAAGAATTACCGCAGGCCTGAAACGCATAGAGCAACTAAAGGAACCGGGTTTATCCAAGCAAGTTGATAATTTACAATCGTTCACGTAAGGAAACTTCAAATGTATGGGAATGACGTCATCTCAACGTTAAGTCACGTGGTCAGAACAAAGGAATCGGAGGCGTTACCCGACTGTAGATAGATTCGAAACGAAACGGTCGTAACTTGGCTAGGTCTGCAGTTCTACCTTGGGGCACTCTAGATCTTTATATATGAGAACAAATTAAAATTTATTTTCCTTTTTTTTTTAAAGGCCGCGTGGCTCTTATGTCGCGATAGGTCCATAGGCCTGCCTAGGGTGCCTTCATAGTGTGAATGGAAAATACGAAATTGGTAGTATTTCATATGGCACAGGTACTTGACTTGTTTTCGTACATCCAAACGGAATCCACCCCTAGGCGCGGGGCCCATAGCATTTGCTTTTCTTGCTACACGTGGCTGATCCGGCACTGAAAGGGACACGGGTGGGTTTAGTCAGTACAACGACCTTAGAGCCACTAGACGTCTAATAACAGGCGAAACATGTCTGTCAACACATATGATTATAGATCTGATGTCTCGACCAATCAGAACGTAGTACCCCGCCACCCGTAGGTACCTCGGATATTTGACGGAATTGTTTTGGTGCGCTTGTTCAAGCATGAGGCGTCTAGTGGCTGTAAGGTCTTTGAGTCAGTAAAATCCTGGCACTTTCTCTCGGTTCACCCAGAGGAAGAGAAGGTATTTAATATTTCCCAACCCAACTAAAACGGGTGAATCGATAAATTTACTGACAAATAGCATATTAGTGGATCCAATAAAAAAAGTTTTTTATATTATAAGATAGGTAATATTTTATAATTCTATAGAAAACAATATAATGTAAAAATTTCTTTAAAACTTCTTTTCGTATGCCGTAATTAGAGACACCAATTCGTAGAAGTCTTTTGCGTTCCAGGACATATCCTTTTCAGAACCGTTCCCATGACCCCATGGCCATAGTAGGCATCGGTCCTGTTGGGCTCCAACGGTTTACAGTACCCCCTACGATTTGCATTATTATATCTATATTTTGTTTTTATTTTTACTTTATTTACATTGTTCTCACATGATAGCAACAAGAAACATGTAACAGAGATATTTGTAATTACAAAACATGATTGAAAAGAGTGTCCATGGAGTTTTTTGCACATTCTTCGCCATAGAGATCTACGCTTTGGAATGTGCAATTAGCATCATTTTTTCTGACTGACTGACTTCTTGACATTTCAAAAGTGCCTGTAAATGGTTTATTT
Source organism: Mythimna pallens (assembly GCA_961205895.1). Taxonomy (NCBI): domain Eukaryota; kingdom Metazoa; phylum Arthropoda; class Insecta; order Lepidoptera; family Noctuidae; genus Mythimna; species Mythimna pallens. The sequence continues at coordinate 3,944,065 of OY540845.1, read as the reverse complement.
GAAATAAAATGCTATGAATCTTTTACATTATTGTATATTTATTTAATAAAAACATTAAGTAATATAAACAGTTTATCGTTACACTAAGTACGCACCTACTTAATATAAAGGCAACTATGTATACACAAAGAGTACAAAAATAAGCACAATATTGATAATAAAACAACTTATCGTGTTATTAACAGCTTGTTTTACAAAACAATATAATATTTAAGTTAGCACCAAAACAAAGTCTTCTTTTAAGTTTCTAAAGGCATTCATTCTAAACAAAATGGCAGGCGTTTCCACTTAATCACATGTTTAACTTACATACTTAACAGAATACCTATTGCGAGTTTGTCTTACGTAAACGCGAACGACATGTTTAGACGTTCGGTGCTCCGATTGGCCCGCTCCGAGCTCTTAACCAATTAGAGAGCCTAACGCGGTAAACGTTTCGATCGCATTAATTCGCACTCGGCGCACTATTGCCTACATATTTAGCCAGCCCTGCGTTCAAGAATAACCAGAGTAGAGTCGCTAACTGTTAAAAACTGCTTGGAGTTGTAACCCAGGGTCGTTCTTTTTTAACTCGAGTAGCTACCCTAGAGTTAACCCAACTAACTCTAACCGAGTAGGGTAGGTTCTTGGCATTGACAGTACTCTACGTTCGCGTTCAAAAATGCGAGCGTAGAGTACCTACCTTAATGACGTCACGTCATTAGAGTCAACTCGACCTCAGTTTTGAACGCAGAGCAGCAGAACTCTGGTTACGAAAGAGAGAACACCAGAAATGGCTGAACTTCAATTTTTTATTCGAGATAATTTGATACCATCAGCATATTGTATTTTAAAGTCAAAGTCAAAGATTTATTTGCAGATAAATATGGTTATAAAAGTTCTTACAATGGTTGACCAATGACCATTTGTATAAAGGAAGACTCTAAATATAGCTAAATATTATCTATATAAATTATCGATAAATGGGTAGGTAATAAAGTATTTTTTTGTAATAGGATTTCATATTAAAACCTAATCTTTTCCTACACTTTATGAAGAAAATTTCTGTAGGATGCACCATCATTTTATGTAAAAATAGGGCAAGTGCAAGTCGGACTCGCGCACTGTGGTTCCGTGTAAACTTACCTATGAAATAAGCCGAATCGCAATTTTTTTTTGTGACGTAGTTACTACGACGAAATTTACAGTTTTAATTTTTTCCAATACTTGTGCTATGAGACCTTGCTTCATGCCAAATTTCAGGATTCTCGGTCAGCTTCAAGAAACCGCAGACCTGAGTATATGATTTAATTTCAACTAGATACCTCCACGCTTTTCTGAGATAAAGGGTCTTGAATCTTCGACCCTTCTGGATCTTTTTTAGCACAAAAGATCCAGAAGGGTCGAAGTGCTCTGGTTTTTAAGGCCAGCCCCACACCAAGATAAAGGGTCTTGAATCTGTTTACTACGGAAATATAAAAGAATAAGATAAATTAAGCCACTATTCAGTCTTACAAAAAGGTTTTATCTTTTCTAGGGTTCTACGGAACCCTCGGAGGTACGCCTCAAAAGGAAAAAAACGGAACCCTTATAGGATCACTTTGTTATCCGTCCGTCTGTCTGTCAAGCCCCTTTTTCTTGAAAACGTGTGGAGGTAACGAATTGGAATTAAAACCATATACTCAGGCCTGCGGTCCCTTGAAGCTGTGAAAGAATTAAACTTCTAAGTTAACGAAAAAAAAAGATACATACGGCCGTTTATGTCGCAAAAATCGTAATTTTTGACACTCTTTAAGGAAATTGAAATTCATAGGATACTTCCCGTTGACCTAGAACCCTAAAATTTACCATGAAGCAAGGTCTTATAGCACAGGTATAGGATTAAATCTGAAAACTAAAAATTTGTAGTTAAATCACAAAAAAAAAAAAATTGTATTCGGAAAAATCTTTGAGACTCGATTCGAGAATTTAACTAGGAGTATTTACATAAGTTAGTTTGTACTTGGAACCCTCAGTGTGCGAGTCCGACTCGCCCTTATCCGATTTTTTTTTTTACAAAAGCCTAAAAGTACGTACCTACCGGAAATAAGGGCTTTTAGCTTTGGTTTAACCAATAACATACCAGTTTAAAGCCTTAATTAACATTGTAAGTACATCTTATGTATTCCTAAGCAATTCTAAAATAGGTATAAAAATACGGTATAAATGCAAAATGGAGTTCATCTCTACTTATTCAACAAGTCCACTTATCAAGTATGACGCACCTACTAACGCACGCAAATAATGGTAATGGAACATTGGTTTTAAAATTGCAATAAGTACCTAATTAATGGATTGTCAGAGAGCTATGGAGCGCAGCATTCTGGGTGTAAAAAGCACTTCGAAGCCTGGCTGACAAGAAAGGAGCACATCTCCTACCGACTTACTCAGGTGCTGACCGGGCACTGTTGCTTCGATGAGTACCAGTGAATACCTGAACAGAATTGGACAAGAGGCCATGGCAAATTGCCACTTGCGGCGGTGACCTGGATTCTGCACAGCACACGCTGTAAGAGTATCCAGCGTGAGCTGTAACAAAAAAAAAAGTCCTGGTCGCCAAAATCGGGCGAGATGTGTCTCTGCCAGTAGTAATGAGGGCTATGCTGGCGGAACCAGAAAACTGGAGGGAGGTTGCTGCCTTGAGACCGTGATAGTCCAGAAGGAGGCCGCCGAGCGAGATCATGAGAGGACCGATCCCACTCGGAGAAGAAGGCGTCGGGGAGGCAACTGACTCGACGCATAACACGCCGAAACGCCGCTTGTATCATCCAATGCAGGTGGGACTTTGGAACCACGGGCGCTGAGTCCCTTCTTTGAGCGCCCATCGAGTGATTCCAGGGAAGACGGTAGCACAGTGAGGCTCAGGGAGAGCGTTATAGTCTCCTCAGGGATGTGCCGTAACAGGCGTTGCACAGAGGGGGTTCTGGGATGGTCTTTTGAGAGATAACGGGGCTCCTTCCTGTTTTAGTGAGGTAAAAATCTCACACTCCCCGGACTTCTCCCCAAAGTCCGGACGCCTTTTGAAGGTTTGCCCTCGAAAACAAAAAAAAAGTCATATAGAATTGAGCGGGTCACGTCAGCAGCATGCACAGTGACCGCTGGGCAAGTGTCACCACCCAGTGTGCTCCTGCATAGGAAAAGCGCCGTCGAAGGCGGCCTAGAAAAAGGAGGCGAGATGATCTGGACGCGTACCATGAGTACTGGTTCTAGACGGCCAGGGAGGCGTTTGCCCAGCAGTGGGACAGTAATGGGTAAAAAAAAAAAAATATGACTTATGTAAAAATGCTTAATCTTAAGCTGGGTACAGACTGTTGTTACGTAACATAAAAAGAGCATTTCATTAGTGTGATGTAAAGAATACATGCAACATACCTACATCTAAATTTTATAAGAACTATAAAAATATGGCACTGTATTGTACAATTATAAATTTACTGTCATGCAATAGAATGGTAACATTGATTGCAATCAAGGCAGCAAGGCACAGTAATGGTTTTTCTATAAGATTTTTAAAATACATACTTTTAAACCCATTAAAGATTTCTGTTAAATGAGTCAGCGGCACATTGGAAGAGTATAATAGTTTTTCATACCAAAATGTGAATGGCTTTGAAACACTTTCTCGGGTTGACAATCTTAAACTATAACATAATTATTGTCAGTTACAATATTTTCATATAAAAAAATATTCTGCTTGTAAAGTAACTTAAGTCACAGAAATAGTGTAGAGTAGGTGATACTCGTTTCTTATTTTCATTGGTATTTTGGATAATACATGATAATAAATCCTTATTATCATATAATAACCAATATACCAATCATGAGTATCCACTCATCTCATTTTGCAATTTCACAACCTAATCTAATTTATTATGATTTGACCCTGCTTATACAGCAACTTTTACAAGATTAAAAAGAACTTATGATTGAACATTTTATCAATAATATGCTTACAATTAAAATTAAAAGGCTAAAATTAAAATAACACCTTCATTCAATCAATATATATACAAGTATAATTCTATTACCAAGCATCATGACCAGAGTCGCATTGGAAGGGCGCATCGTAAAAGCTTATGTAATTGTTAGGTACATAAATTTACAGGAATACATCTATGAAAAAAAAATAGTTATTTGTGCAACAAGAGAGCAAAGTTGTTTTTTGCTGCGAGTGCTAATTTTGAGTCCCGAGCAAGCGAAGGATTCTTTGATTGAATCACGAGCGCTAGCGATTGATTCTAAAGTAGATTCCTGAGCGAGGGGAGGGATTCAAAGGCACGAGATGCAAAAAGTTTCGCTCTCGTGTTACACACATAATTTTTCACTTCAGCAGCGAGAACACATATTACTTGGGAAATAAAATAATTAACAGTAATAGATTTAATAATGATTTGACTATCTCTGTCGCTAGTTTTCTCATATTTTACAATTATTTTAATATTCATAATCTTATTTGCCACTATTTTCTTTCCGCTGTTTTTTTTAAGCACATTCTAAAACAGTCAATGTTGAAACTAGAAATAATTATTTAAAGGTTAAATGCCAGTTTTATCTGCTGCTATAAGTACTCAGGTACACTTATTTTTCTTCAAATTTAAAATTCAATAATTTATTTATAAAAAAAAAAAAAACAATTTTATATTTTACAAATATTTTCTATTTATTACGCATTTCCGAACGTGTTTTTCTTTGTGGTAGAATTTCAAAACCAGAATAAACTTCGAAATGGCATGTTTCTCACTCGCTTTTTTATAAGGGCGAGAAAGAGACAGAGTACAGTGCAGTTCGAATGTATGAATAAAAAAAATAAAAAATGTTACTTTGCCTCACGCAGCGAGCAAAATCGAGTTTTGCTCACTGTTTTCAAGCAGCAAAACCTACTTGTTTGAGCTGCTGTAGTGAAAAATATATTGCACCCCCGGTGCGACACTGTCACTTTTGCAAAAAATTTGTTATATAATGATATAGCATATTTTTTAAAATATAAAGTGATTAATATTTATCCAAAAGTAAAGTTAAAAGTTGACGTTGTAGTATAAGCTGTTCATCTCATCTATATATTCTTAAGTCATTCTTTTGTGGTGTCAAAGTTTTAAATGCTTCTCCTGAAAAACTACATTTTTGCATAAGTGACAGTGTCGCACCGGGGCGGGGGTGCGATATATTGTCCCTCACTAGGTATTACTTGTGTCGACTTTTCGAGAGTGCGTTCACAAAAATGTTAACTCATATACACAAGACACCCTGACCTGGAAACAACTAACTGTAGGTCATAAAAATATTTGTTCTGTGCAGGAATCTAAAACAAGCAACGCAGCAGCCAATCCAGTAACTATTGGGCCAACCGTGCCATCTATGTATTTGTAGAAGATAATAATTGTTGGACATATCATATTTTAAATTCTTGCTTGTTGGGTATGGGTAATATAAAATATCTGATATCAGTGTTAACAACTGAAATCATCATCATCATTTCAGTCGAAAGACGTCCACTGCTGGACATAGGCATCCGTCGGACTTCCGCAACTGCAATATCAAAATATAACTCTGATATAAAAAAACTATCAAGATAATGCCCAAAAAATATAAAGTTCTCAACAGAGATACAAACATGAAAATTTTGTTCAGAATGCAGAAATATATAAAAAATTAAGGTTATAGAATTTCATAATATGAAAATACCCTAATCACCACAACTATCACAACATGCTCCACAACAATCAAGACAGCCTGCAACATCACCGCCATCCACATTGTCTACGGATGGTCCACTGTCACAGCAACCAGTACAGCAGTCACCGCAGCAGTCATCATCACAGCAACCCGTGCAGTCACAATCCTGAGCACAGTCTGTACAAAACAAGCAACACCAGACGCAGTCTTCGGCAACTTCATCGTTACTTGCATTTTGCATTAACTGGCGTTTTTTCTCCTCTTCTTCTTCATTTACCATCTCTTCTGGATTATTTATCATTGGCTGAGTTGTAATTACGTGAGCGGTATTTTCCAGAATGGGATTAGGTTCTGCCATGTTCGTAGAATTGATTAATGGCTGGCTTGTTATCACGTTGGCTTCTGTTGCGGATTGAGACATTTTTAATGTATCTGCTATGCTATTGTTAATTTTTTTTCAGATATTTAATAGCAATGTGTACCTGATATTTCTATAAATCTTTTCCGTTAAAGTTTAGGTTAGTTTAGGTAATCTATAGGTACCTAACTAGACCCTTTTCGCGTTTCTGAGACAGTTCCTCCCATTAAATATTTCTGAAACTGAACTTCAGAACTCTCAATAAGTAAAAAGGAATCACCTTTCAGGTTTTGTAAACCAGTCCCAGCCCCTTAACGAAAAAAGTAAACCGTATATCCTCCTTTAATTAAATTTAAATCTTATTTGCACTTTAAACCACAAGATATTTATGTGAAACCAGCACTTTTATCAAACATTTGATTCTTGCTCTATTCGTTGTTCTTTGCTTAGATATAACTGGACAGTCAATATCCACAGTAAACTTAATTTATAAACTTAACATTACAATATAGAAAAAAAAAATTGTAAATATTTTTCACATTACAACCAACAAATCAACACAGCGACAGCGGCAGCCAACACTGACCAACACAATGCCTGTGACACAACATGACTGACACTGACACTGACAACTGACAGACAAGTGACAACTGACAACACACAATTTTTTTTGACTTGGTAACTGAGACCTTTTGATCAGATTTTATTTTCATTAAATACAGTTATTTTTTTTTTCCATTAGGATACGGATATAACCAATAAGTCTCTAATGTTTTTTTGTAGTACCTATTTGGTTGTAAACGTATCGAGTGAGCCTTCCAAGCAAGTTTCGCTGAGGTGACGGAACACTATTATCTTAGCGGGCTGAGGTAGTCAACACTGTAAAAAATTCTCAGCTTAATTTTACCGAGAACGCGCCTGTTTCAATGCTTCCACATATTATCCAATTGTGCAAACACTTGAGATACAAAACTATATCAATGTTACATTTCATTATCCACTAGGAATCAATTTGCAAATAATTAAAACAGCCGCTGAAGTTAGCTCGAAAAGAATAGACTTGCACTTGCAAGAACGAAAAAAGAACAAAAACTTTTCGGCGTAAACATTTGTAGGGGCCCAGCAGGGTCGAAGCCTACTGGGGCCATGGGTAGTGTGAAAACGAAACCCGAACCCTGGGACGAAGGCAACGAAGGAATAGGAGTGGGTTTTATTTTCCCACCTAAAAAAAAGAAGCAAGGAAAGTAAAGGAAAAACAGTGAAAAATGTAAAACTACCTATAGAATATAACCATTAAACATTACGACGATTTTTTTTATAATATGTATCAGTTTATTATTGTTTAAGATTATTTTATGTATTTTTTCTATTGGCCTCTGATGCCTGAAAATAAATGTTTATTGTTTATTATTAATAATAAAATCACTTCTAGCCAGTTTCTTACTGGACAGTACCTTAAACATCTCATGACCATTTCCATAAAACCCTAACACGACTAGGATACATTATTACGGATTTCCCGTGCCTACCCTGTTCCGGCTCCATCATCAGATCAGTCCGATGGTACCTTCCCTACAGCCAAAGTGCATCTTATGACAATTCTGAAAACCCCTAACACGGTGATACATTGATTTATTACGGAGTTCTGGTACCTAATTTTCGGCTTCAGCATCATTTTACATATAGCAACATTTCGATGTGCCCCTCCCTCTCTTCCTTCAGTCAATCATCGACTACATGTATAAACAAAGCTATTTTACTTGTTACGACCTATACGACAGTTCTGTTACGATCGTACCTCATAGGTACGATGAGTTCCGTTCAATGTTTCTGAAGTTCATTAGATCACGAAAATATTTCTAAAGGACTAATTCGAGAGGATTATACCTATACTCTTTCAAAGTAAGGAAACGCTTTACCTATGCCTATAAAATTTGAAGAGTTCCCTTGATTTTATTAGGAATATAATGCAAAGGTTCCACCATCAGATCCTGAACTGATGGCCATGGGACCACCTGGAAAGACCTATCAAACAAAAAAAAAATTCCAAATTGGTTCAGGTGTCTTTTAGGACATAGTCGGGGAATATAGATAGTATTTAGATGATAAAAATAAAAAACTGATTCCGACGAATTGAAATCTTTTTGTAGTCTATTAAAAATTAAGTTAGTACAGTTATTTAATAAATTATTATTATTCATTCATAACCACAACGAATTCTTAATATTTACAACATCATCTCATAAGTACCTACACATACTTCAATAAGTAGGTAGGTACAAATTTGAAACTGGAACCAAATTCCAAACAATTATTAGATAGATTTTGTCACACATTTTCTTATCTCTGTGACTTACATAACCAAATGTTTGTAAAGAAAACTGGGAGGTTCACTCAAGAGTAACGAAAATTACACAATATCTTCACTAGATCTCGGTGCTTTCAGATGCTCAGCACGTTCTACTCAGTCTGTTGCAAGCCTATACTGGACATAGGCGTCCCCCAAGCTGCGCCACAAGATCCCAATCTCCGTCTTCAGCAGCCAGTCGATTGGATCCATATATTTGGGCCACTCGTTCACTTCTTTCACCAGCCCAGAAAATGCTGCAGTTATTAAGTCATGAATGTTGATTAATTGCAGCAGGCAGCACATTCACACCCCGCACAGCATTCCATACACCCCGTGCAGCAGTTGACACAAATATCTGAATCAATACAGCAACAGCAGCACCAGTTATAATATTGGTCACAACAGTCGACGACACACGCTGAACAAAGGCTACAAAATTGCATCAGACATAGGCTCAGCCCAAAATTTTCTGTGCCAGGATTTAGATCAGGTCCATTTAGACTGTAATCACGATTAATATTGTTTGATTCTGATTTTTTTGAGCTGGGTTTAACAACTTCCTTTGTTGAATTTGTAGCCTCATTTTGGGCATCGGCCTTCTTCGGTAGATCCTTATTTGGTGTCTCCGAGGCTTCGTTCAGTTGTTTCATTGATCCTTCTGAGATATTCAAAGCTCCGTTTATTAAAATAGTATCTTCATCTGATGAACTTAGAAGTTGGCCTTTTGGTTGACGGTCGGCGAAAATGAGTAGGTCTTGTGAACCCGTGTCTTCATTTTGTGTATACTTGGTTTCCTTCAGTAAGTCTGGAGCTAAGTGCAGTGGATTTGTTCCTTTTTGTAAAATTGAGGAGCTTCTGGCTGATGGTTGATTGATTATAACTTCAAGTTCCGTTGCAGACGAAGAACACATGTTTCATGTCCTTTTGTTAAACGCTAATAATTGACTACTAATTTTAGATACGAAGATACAAAATGTATCTAACAGAAAAAGAATTAGGTACTGATTCTTGATTGAAAGTCTGTTTATTCAATGGTCCGATACAAATAGCTACCACGTCATTCCGATTGATTGCGGACATTAATCACGAAACACGGTTTTTCCTTATTTTAGTTTGTAACTACCCATTATTTGTTTACCGACTGTGTCACAGCAGGCAATAATTTTATTTCACTGTTCACATGTTCACAATGTCCGCCAGCTTAATTAGACTTGTTCGGACCGCAATCTCAACGATTACTGACAATCAGAGTCGTCTATAAATAGATACCGCTGGGAGATTCAACAGTATATTATACAGTACCTACCTACCAGTTTGTAATAAAACTATGGAGCTAATATAAATATTTATCTGATAAATTCGGACTTTTCCTGTTGGTGGCCCCGAATGTTTGGGTTTCTGTTACTGCCGAAATAATGGATTGGTTTTGCTGAGTTGAGTTATAATTAAGTGGGAGGAAAGGATGTCTCCATGTGCGTTTTGGAATATGCCTCATATACCTAGAGGTAGAGTACATAGCACGCTACTAGGTATGCGTCATACTCATCATAACGTACGGCATTTTTTCCTGCAATGATGTTATTATGGATGATTCATTAGACCAAAAACTAAGAGTGTCTATTCTTAATTTTAAAAAAAATCGAAAACTATATTTTTTTTTTGAAACAAATTCAATTTCTTTTTCTTTTTAGTGATCAAAGTAGGTACCTACCTGCCGACGTGTTGTGGAAAAATTAAATTACTAATTCACCCAGGTACGAGCTTGTAATTTATTATAAATAATTAGATACTAATTAATAATCATTACACGATCAGTTTTAAAGGATTTCTGCCAATGCGTCGAGAGCCGAGCAGAGATAATATACCCAGGTAGTGTTCATTAATAGTCTTCTCATTGGACTGATGGCAATCGCTTATTAGTTAAGGGTAAGATTGAAGAGTAATATAATAATATTGTAAACAAACGGGACGATTATAGAAACCATTTTTTTGGTGATAAATCATCAAATAACTACTCCCGCTCTGTGTCGAGCGAGAGCAGGGAGTGCTAGACTTTTATTGACAAAACCCACTCATGTTCTAGAGTCTATCCCACTTTGCGAAGAGTTACATCTTCCCTATGTAGGTACTTATTGTATAATAATAGACTTATTTGAAAAAGTTTGAGTCCCACTTGAGAAGGGAGTTCGGCGACTTTCATTTGAACCAAGGTTCGAAAAAATATCTGTCGTAACTTCATAAGTTCTGTCAAAACCTTATTAGGTAAATATATTTTCAATTTTCGAATACTGGCCAGATCTATTAAGACTAATTTTAAAAAAAGAACGTTCGCTCTTGCTAAAAATAAGAAAGAAATTCATTTTATTGTATTGTTCCTAATTTTCAAATATGGAGTGGTCGAAGAAGGAAGATAGAGTCGCGGTTATCCGCCTTGCACCGCTGTGTTTACGCGCCAACAGAGATTTTTAATATTCTGCAATAAATTATAATAACACTACAGTTTGTTTATCGTACTATCAAACGATACACGGAAGATTCAAGCTTCGAAGATTACAAGAGAAGCGTCCGACCTCACACAACACACCAGCGGTCTTCAAAGGAGTGAAGGCGCGTATCCATCGAAAGCTCGTGCGGAAACAAAAAATCTTAGCTCTTCAGATGGGACTAAACAGGACCACGGTCAGACCTCAAAAGAGTGTTAAATGAAGATCTTGAAAAAAATTGGGCTGAAAGAGACATGTTAGCAAAACCGTAAGAGCCCAGCTAGCAGGGCCGAAGCCTACTGGCTTGGGTTGAATTCCGAAAGGCAAACCCGGAGACATAGGTATGGTTTTAGTAAGTAAAAGTCTGACCCACCCTCCCACTTTAACCACACTTAGTAATAGATATCTATCTAATTTTATAAAGCTGAAGAGTTTGGTTGAACGCGGTAATATCAGAAAATGTTGGTTCGAATTGTAAAATTCTTTTAGTGTTGTTGTGCCCATTTATCGAGGAAGGCTGTAGGCTATATGTATAGCATCACGCTACAACTAATGTCGCGGGGGTCAGACAGTTGTGTGTATGCTACTACACTACATTATTGCTATAGCATGGTGCAGGTGACAGCTGTCAGATTCATACAAGGTAGCCTATCCCTTTCCCTCATTTTAAAGATCATATTTTCACCCTGCTGCTATCATCCTACCCATGCTATGTAAAAAATACATTCTACAGCCTATTAAGTGTTACTCGCTGTCCCCCGCGTCTTAGGCAGTGGCGGATTAGCCATATAGCAAAAGTAGCAAATGCTACAGGCCCCGCGCAATCGGGGGCCCCGCGTGTTCGAGGATCCTGCACCTGAACGCAAAAAAAAATCTAGTCTATATCGAAATCCGAATACAGCTGATTATTATTTCATTGAATATGATAGTCAATCTCTTAGATTTCTCTCATTACCGTAGTTTCCATGTACCTTACCCGATCTTAAAATCCTCGGGGTTATTGGTGATTGAGATAAGAATGGGAAGTATTTAATAGGGGCCCCTTGGTCGAATTTGCTACAGGCCCCGCGATGGATTAATCCGCCACTGGTCTTAGGTGATGGTTACTACTCCACTCCTATTGGTCGTAGTGTAATGTTAGGTACACAGCCTATAGCCTTCCTCGATAAATGTGCTATAGATATACAACAATAGTACATTATGATATAAGTGTGTAATGTTAGTGATTACCGTCGAGGCGGTATTTAGACCCGAGCCGTGGCGAGGGTCGTAAGAGAGCTAAGAACGGTAATCATTAATTACTCACATGTGTCATACGACGTTTTTCAATACACTTGTGAAGAAAACAACAGTAAAACTAATAAAATTTTCTGTGACATGGCGGTAATAATCTGCTTTCATAAGCGAACGCATCATTTTTTTATTTACCCCTAGAGGAAGGCTAAGGTATTTTGATCATACTGCCTAGTCTTACGTTATGTTTTCTTGCGTGAAAAGTATTTAAGATAATATCTTTCGTAGTGACAATAGAATACGGATTTAACGTTTTCTAATGATTTTGTACTATTTAATTTTATTTAATACAGCCACTGAACTTCACTGGAATAAAAAAAATCACGCCAAAAACCGCGCGCATCTTAAAATGGCGGCCATAGACCACAAAACAAATTTCATTTGAATGTACGATTTATTTACTAAATGTTTTTTTATTAAATTGTTTTTGTACAAGTTAAATTTGTGCATTTTAACTTGTAAATTGGATGAAATAAGTAAGATACTAATTTATATATTGAACGCAATAAATGGGAATGGGAATTTTATTCGAATTCAAAATTTGTTTTGCGAACAAAGAGGTTGAACAAAAAGGTTTTAACTACATTATAGCACTAATGCGTAATGGTAATCAAAATGTCACAGTTTGGTAACGAGTGCCATTATATACCTAAATGCAGTGCAATAAGAGTCGCTTTCTGAGCAAGTGTGTTGAAAAAATATTTTTTTATTTCGAACTATTAGTTCCTGAGATATTAATTGAATTGTTCATCTTTTTTTTTTTCAAAATCCAGATATCAATTATTTTAATACACATCATATTTTCTTTAAAAAATCTGAGTTTTGAGGCACTGGACTTATCAGGTCGGTATGTACACTTATTCATCTGTGTGTGACTGTGTAGCTGGGGTATTTTTAGTGTTGGGCAATAAGGAAAATACCTAGAAACTGATTTTATTCTGTAATGAATTACCTACTTCATTGTTTTATACTAAACATAAAATCATGCTTGTATTCTTCAAAAGGATAACTCACTTGTATTGTTCTAAATAGTTACCTACCATGTCCCTGGTGGACAAAGGGCAACTGCAGAAACACAGGTAGGTTTTAGTCAGTAAAAGTTTGACACGCCCTCTCGCTCTACCTGTATTTTTTAGGGTTCCGTACCTCAAAGGAAAAAAACGGAACCCTTATAGGATCACTTTTTTGTCCGTCTGTCTGTCAAGACCCTTTATTTCGGGAACGTGTGGAAGTATTGAATTAAAATTAAAACCATATACTCAGGTCTGCGGTCCCTTGAAGCTTTGAAAACATCAAACTTCTAAGTTGTCGCAAAAAACGTATGGTTCTACACTCAAAGGAATCAATATTCTTAGGGCACTTCCTGTTTACCCAGAATCCTGAAATTTGGCGTAAAGCATGGTCATATATGTAGTATAGATATAAGAATACATCTGAAAACGGAAAATTTGTTGTTACGTCAAAAAAAAAAATTTTTTTTTCGATTCGAAAAATCTTCGAGACTCCATTCGGGAATTGAACTGTTCACATATGTCGAAGGTAAGTTTGGAAACCCTCAGTGCGCGAGTCCGACTCGCACTTGCCCAGTTTTTTATTTCTTCTTTCTAACAGCTTTTCTTAGCGTGGGCTGCGAGTTTGATCGAAAGAGTTACCATTGCCTAGGACTTAAAATGGGCCACCACTGCTCTGATAACATTATTATTATGTTACATTTAATTATCAGAATACTTGTAATTCATAGTACGGTACAGTAGTGTCGTCAAATGCTTTTAATACTGTAGGTAAAGGCAGAATCTTCAAAGTGATTCTCTGAATTGTGTTTGAATGAGAGCCAAACATTTTATGTGGCGCTAAAATTGTTACACAGTGCCGTTTGACAATACAGTGGAGAGAGATAAGAGGCAATATATAATTCGTATAATATATGTAAAAATTATATAATACCTCTTATATTGAAGGTGTAAGTAGATACTGTGTAATAAACTTTATTTTTCAATACACTTCCTCGAAAACTGACTCTTATCGCACTACGATTTCCAATGATCCTATAAGGGTTTCGTGTTTTTCCTTTTGAGTTACGGAGCCCTAAAAACGTTTATTCTTGCTACACAATTTATAAACTAAAAACTAATTTTAAAATTGTGATCAAAAACTCAGCATAATGCTGCGCTATTCAAAACGAACGCAGCGCTGGTAGGGTCCGCTGTGATGGTGGCCGATAACGGCCCCGACTAACGAGTTGTAGGTCGCGGGTTCAAACCCAGCCAGGCGCATTACTTTGTGTAATTTATTTCATCACCACTGCTATCAAAAGGGAAGAAGGGTTTTCTTCACCTCATAAATATCACACTTAATATTATAAAGGTAAAAATATTTTTGTTTGTTACTTCTTCACGCTGGAATGGCTAAACGTATTGGATGAAATTTTGCACACGGATAGACAATGTCCTGGAATAGCATCTAAGATACTTTTCATCCCGGGAGTATATTCTCTTAGGACAATGGACAAAGCACTTCTACGCGAAGAAGTGGTAAATATTATTTTGTAAATAAGTCGTTGGTCTAAATATGTCTATGATTGAGAGTGCACTTAACCAGGCGAAGGGAAACCAAGCCAATAATCAGCACTAAGTGGCAATCAGCCAATATTACTGAGAAAATCGAAGTGCATTTATTTGCGTCATCACTTACGCGCAAAACATCCAAATTATTGCTCGAAATATGATAATTTATCTATCGCGTCGGTCTGTTTTGTATTTCCACACCTTATTTTGGAATCTCAGTTTGATTAGAGATATCCGCAGGAGAACCAAGGTTGTCGACATAGCTCGAAGAATCTACAAACTTAAGTGGCAGTGGCTCGGTGAACAGACGGTCGATGGAGCCGAAAAGTTCTGGAGAGGCGACCGCGCACGGGTAGACGCAGCAGCATTGAAAAGCCTTCCTCAAGGTGGACCGATGACCTGTATTAGGGTCTAGGGAATCTGGCGGAATCGAGACGCACAGGACTGTTCGTTGTGGCGACACTTAGACGAGGCCTATGTCCAACGGTGGACAACTTTCGGCTGAAATAATGATGAATGATTTATCTCAGTTCTAATTTATCTAATGAAAACAAACCCAAAATGAATGAGAGAAATTACCAAGCGCGCATATTAACACCAAATACATATAGTGTGGTTGCTTCAACAGCCAATCGTCAATCCATCCATTTAATTTAAGACATGTCGATGTCGTCGCCATTCGCCATAAATTAAATATTTGACGAAATAAATAAATAAATTTAAAAACTACCTAAATACCCATTTTTGCTGGAAAAAATAATCACTACATGGCAACATTGAACTATATTAAATAAATATAATTATTAAACTCGTTAAAAAATAAAAGGCCCATTTTGACAAATGAGAAAGACCCTAAAATGTAACTTGGAACGAAACTGAAAGAAACAATAAAACAATATTATTAATTACATGAAGTTTATTAAAAAATACATGCAAGTTTTTGGCGAGTTAAATAATATGATGGAATATATTGCGAGTATTCTTCTTGCGTAAGTATTTAAGGATTCGTTTTTAAAAATGACAAAACGGGCCTTTTATTTTTTTACTAACTTATAAATAAGACACGTCATATTTTTTTGTAATAATACAAATATATTAATACGTTGATTCACAAAAATACAACATAAGTACAAAAATGCACAACATTCAATGTAGCTTAATCACTAACTTATTTTAATTTTATAAATGGCAGATCAGGCGTAAATTACGTTATTTACAAAAATGGTCTTGCAAAACTATTTAGTATTTTTTTCTATATCAATTTATAGACAAAAAATAAATTAATAGATAGGCACTTACTATAGGAACATTAAGAGGATGCAGAGCATTTATTAAAACCATAACAATTGCTAATTGGTTTTATAAAACAAAATTTCTTTCAGGACCACGGAAAAAGATTTAATGTTGAATATATTTCTGAGAATATAGTTTTCTATTTCTGAAATACGTTTTAAAAAAACATCTCTAGAAATTATCGTCAACTTTCATTTAGACTTTATAAAATTAAAAACAATCAATCCGAATTACTAGCCAACGTCTGTACTTTGTAGTCCAAAATGAGAGCCTAAATGTACCGACTCATTACTTTTGATACAATGTAATACAGTAGGTTAAAACTTTTTAATCATATTTAAATCATTGTGCGTCATTTGACAGATTTTCACATATGAAAAACAATTAGCTACTGGCCTCGAAACTGTTATCCTACGCTTTTATACCATACCTCTTGTTTATTCATTTGCTGTTCAAACTGACCTAATTTTATCAATCAATAAGTAATTTAGGTGAAGACAGTCCTCTTAAATACAAGTATTGATACAGATGACTTTATGTGAAGTTTATTATTACAATCTTAACTGTATTTTACTTAAGTACTCTATTGTATTATTCCTATATAAATACATCGAAAATTTTAGCACAGAACACAACATATAGGCACTATGCAAAACACTATGTTTTTTTTATTACATATTTTGAAACAAAACCGCTTTCAGCATCTGTTTGTTTATCCAATACCTAACTCCTCCTAAAGTAAACCACGGTTTTTATTATGGTTTTCAGGTTTTCATATAATTTGAACCCATACAAAACCGGGGCGCGTCACGAGTATATAAAAATACATTTATATCTTTGTACATAGCATCAACCTCGAGTATTGATTATTTAGTTATTGGAACAGATAAAGTGAATGACTTGCAAAATAATGTAGTGAGATTCTACTGATGTTATAGTGATAAAAAGTATTAATATTATAAAGTTAAAAGTTTATATGTGCATGTATGTTTTTTATTCCTTCACGCTGAAATGGCTGAACGGACTTAGATGAAATTTGGCACAAGGAAAGACCTTGCACTAAAATACCACCTAGGATACTTTTGAACCCGAGAGTATGTTCCCTTGGGATATTTATTTACTTTAACGCGGTCGAAGACACTAACTGAAGCTAGCATAGAACATAATTTTATTTTAAGTACAAGTATACTATTAGACATTGATTGAACGCGATACAAATAAAATTTTATGAAGCACAGAATATAAAATTAATTTCACTTAACCCAGCCCAGTGCCTGATCCATGAGTTCACAATACACTAACACGATTTCAGGTGGTCAGAGAGTTCTAAGACTTAATCTATCTTAATCAAATCAAATTTTATCTTAAAAAAAAAGAATATGTATTTTAGGAATGACACGAAATAAAAGGATTAGCTTTTTGGTTGACATGGAAAGATGGAAGAAAGTAACATGTTGAGCTAATCCAGATGATACAATAGATAATACTGAATATAAATTATCAATTTATTAGTCAATTTAGAAGAATGATTGATTTGTAACTTAGATAAATTGCGAAAACTTATATTTTGTTAGTGTCTCATGGACAAGGCATTTAAGGCCTTTTAGAAGATCATTTTTATATAATCTAAGATTTTTTTAAATTTATTATTACATTAAAAAGCACCTCAAAAAAATTAGTGCTAATATCAAATCCATTTAATCATCACACCCTCCTCCACCCCCGGAGTCACAGCCTCCCCCTGAATCACATCCACCCCCGGTGTCACCCCCACCTGAATCACAACCACCCTCAGAATCGATCCCTCCACCACTATTGTGGCAAGTTGAAGTATCATGGCTACTGGTGTGATGGGTTCCTGAATCGTGATGGCTGCTCGGATGATGAGTCGATGTATCGTGATGACCACTAGAATGATGAGTCCCAGAGTCGTGTCCACTCGTGTGATTAGTTGACGAGTTGTAAGCATCATTTGAGTTTGACATCAAGTCCTGCGCAGGCTCGCTATGATGACTGCCAACTCCGACGTGCATAAGTTGAGGAGAAAGGCTGGTTATACCCCAATCATCGTTATCGTTATTGTCGTAATAACTGCCTCCGGAGTTCTTGTATCTTTTGTTATAGATCCTTTGGTTCCGCTCCCTGGGTTTGTCTTCACAGCAGTCGTTCAAACAGTTTGCACAACAATCACAACAACTTTCGGTACAGTTTTTGATACCTTGGCAACACATTGACAGAAGCGTGCACACGAATAAACAACAACCTTTTTTGTTTCTTGTGTGGATACAGCAATCGTCATTTTGTTCGCTGTCTATTCTATGTATCCTAGGTGGGTTATCACCACTATTGCCCTCTGCCATTGCCGTCGGTTGATACGGCGAAGTGGCCGACGGTTGGGAGGATATCACATGCGACATTTTGTTGTTTGTTTGGAACTTCAATTCATTTATTTTAAGTCCGTACCTACGTCTGGCCCCTTCTGAAACATGACGTAATCGCTTGAATTATCCTGACCCGTTCCGTAGGTTTATTATTATAGCGGTTTATCACTTTGTGCACTCACAGTTTTTATTAAATGTCCTTTGATAAACTCTGAAGTCAATGTTGTTTACATTTTAAATCACTGTATAAGCACATTCATCAAAACTACGGCCTTCAAAACTGGTAAACAATATCACTTTGTTCTTCAAGTTCTTGAATAATGTATTGATAACACGTTTTTCAATTAATTTGTTATTCCTGACAGTCCTGACGTATTGTTCCGCGCTAAGGCATAATAATACTGGATACTGGACGTCGGACGAGAATAGTCACAGCCACGCTACAAGTAGTACAAGTTATCCGTTGGTCGTCGCACGCACACATCGAACAGTCGAACAGTGACTGTCTGTAGTAATAATCACTAACTGTGCAACGGACGGTCTGACTCATGCCACGCGCTAAATAAGACCTGTGTGGAACTACCAAATGTGTTGGAGAACCGATTTGGTTTGTAGTAGGTACTTAGCAGATATTATATTATTTTATCGAAGAGAAGGGCTTATAATACTTACTAAGGGTTTTATAATACTTAGATACTGTAATTAGTTGAAAGTAAACTTGGGAGTTCAAGCATGAAACTCAAGATATATTTGGTTACTTTTAGTCAATAAAATTAAGTAGGCAGTTGTACCTACAACATGTTTTTGTCGTTATCGTATTAATTTACTCTCTTACAATAGACAAGAAATGCCTAGTCAATAAATCATAGTCAACAAAGTATAAATAATACCTCCATACTTCGTAAATGCTATGTAATTAATATCTAATGACGTCATTGGTATCTGTGGAATGCAGTTTGCATAATACAGCTAATTGGACTTCATTAAGAACAATGAAGCTTCACTTTTATTCGTACTGTAGCGCAAATTGCATTGTTAATCAGGCAAAATGAGGTAACTTGAAAACAACTCTTGCAACACCAAGTCGAACTGTCAAAATCAAGGTCATTGCTCTTATCGCCATAATAAAAGCGCTACGATATTTTAACTTGTTTGCATGGAATTTTATAAATAATAGTAAATAAACTAAGTATCTTATCAGCTCACGAATCGACTAGCGGCTTGTGTATTTCAAGTTGATATTTAGGTGACCATTTGCAGTAAAAATAAAAATGATAAAACTAAAATTTCACAGTCTTGATTTTTATTTTTTTTTGCTATGGGTAAAGTATCAATTGGGACATTACCATTATAATAATTTATAGACAGTACCTTTTTTTTCATTGGGAAAATCATCCAGTAACATCCCTCTCTCTTGGGCGGAGCGGGAGATAGTGTCAGACTTTTACTGACTAAAAACCCACTCCTGTTCCTTCGTTGCCTTTCACACCCAGGGCCGAGTCTTCCTTTCAGAATCAGACGCTTCGACCCAGCTGGGCCATTACGGTTGCTGATAGGGAATCCAATCCCGCATCAAAATCGCGATCCCGCATCCTTGCGGGATTGAATTCAGCAATCCCGCGGGATTAGCGGTATTGGGATTTTTAATTTCTTTTTGTTTTAAGTAGGTACCTAGTAATAAACATAAAAATCGATCAAGTGCGAGTCAAATTTGCACACCGAGTATTTCTTATAAATTTTACCTACTTAAGTAAATACTTAGTTTGATTCCCGTATTGAGTTTCGAAGATTTTCCGAATCGCAAAAAAACTAAAATTTTTGTAATGAAAACTTACGATTTTCATATAAACAATAATCAACTGCTTTTAAAGAACAATCTGTTAGGGTATTTAACGGACCTTTATCTAGGAAAGTAAATTCACGTGCTGTGGGGAATCCCTGTTCATAGAGTACCATTGATTACGTTCCGTTTTAGTTGCGATACAGGACTCGCACAACAATAAGAAATAGAAATTCAAAAATTATTTAGCTGCAGGTAAAATTGAAAACAAATTAATTAAGTATTTTCCATACAAATTCTTTAAAATATGTCACGAGTTCCATGTAAAGTGGTTTCATCACTTTTTAATGACGATGAGCTGGGTCTAAACGGCGGCAGGTCGTCGGAATCCATTTTGTTACACAAAACTTCAATCCCGCAGACGTGCGGGATCCCGCAAGAGTAATCCCGCATTTCTGATCTCGCAGTAAAGGTGCGGGATTAGCGCTTGCGGGATTAGATTCCCTAGTTGCTGACATCTCCTTGAGGCGCGCGTGGAACACTACGCGCCGTCGACGACTTAGGCTCGGTCCCTACGTTACCAGACGGTCGGACGGTGAGCTACGCATTGATCGCCGTCTGCAAGCCTGCGCCTACGATGGCCGGAAATCGGGGTTGGAATCTCGGCGGCTGGGGCGCGAGGGCCATTACCTCGCGCATGCACGTGCGGCCTCCTCCCTTGCTAGCACTAAGCCAGAGTGTATCTTAACGACCATTTCAATAACTCCAAACGTGACTGGGATACATACATTGTTCTGATATACCTACTAACTCAACACTCCGGGCGGACGATTTCCCGCGAACCGGCGAGCCTCCTTGCTGGCCAGCCACCATAGGATCTGGAGGCAACAATCCTTGCATGCATGCACGATCTGTGCATGGATATGCCGCCACAAGTCACAGCGACTGTCGCGACCCAGTGCTGGGCACGCCACAAATCGTAGGGGCCCAGCAGGGTCGAAGCCTACTGGGGCCATGAGTAGTGTGAAAACGAAACCCTGGGACGAAAGCAACGATGGAATAGGAGTGGGTTTTCAGTCAGTAAAAGTCTGGCTCTATCTCTCGCTCCGCCCAAGAGCGAGATTTGTCATTAGATGATTTTCGCACCAAAAAAAAAAACATTTTAGAATTGTGCCTGAAATTGATCATGAAACTCTCGTATAACCATAAGATGAACTGGATGGCATCATGAGTATCTGGGACTCACCGATGACTTGTAAAGCTATTTCTATAACCATGACATACCTACCTATCTACCAACTGCTGCATGGATTTACAACCCAAAGTACAACCGGCGCTCTAAACCACTGCGCTAAATGAGTTGTCGGGTAATGAAATAACCTCCATCCCTAAAAGGCGATTACTGGTCTATTTCTTGATGTCTATTCTCAAGGGTGAGTATGACCTTATTTACAAAGCATACTTATTAGGTATTTTAAAATACACTTTAGAAAAAAAAAAATTATCGGTACAAATTTAATCGATTGATTACAATTGATTGGGCATCCCTAATTATCGACACGACATGACACTAGGCGTTGATGGCGGCTAGTGGATGTTATTAGTCGCTTAAAATACTATAAAATGTACATTTTGGCATATAGTCCGTGTTATAAAAGTATTTGCAACTTATATGATAAAAAAGACAATTAATTATCGTGTATTCCGTATGCTCTTTATTACGCAGGGCCATTTTGGACATTTACCTTTACATTTTTTATTTGCACTGGTGACAATATTAAGTAACAGTTAAAAACGCATCCAAAACTTGACGTGACTAGTCCAGGGATGGCAAACCTATGGCACGTGTGCCAATAAAATTCGAACACACCACACAATATTACTTTAGCATCTAGATAATTTGCAACAACAGAAATCACACTGACTTTTACTTAATATAAAAATAAAAAACATTGTTGACATAACGATTACTTTAAGAATTTTAAGATGCAAAAGAAGCTAAGTAAATAAATGGTTAGTGAACAGCGTCTAGTTTTGTTTTTCAATACATCTGAAAAAAAAAAATTGGCGGCACGCTTTGGTTTAATTTTTATTTTAATAATATTTAATAGCACAGTCATCAATAAAGGTTCGCCATCCCTGGACTAGCCAAATATTAAAATCCAATTTCATAATTTATTTGTTTATAACTACCACCGCAGCCGCCACCATACCACCACCAGAATCATACCACACAATCTTAGTCGCCTTATTTCTTCTGATCAGCCACCAATTTACTGAAGGCTACCCAAGGGTTGTCTTCAACACCCTTACTGTCTTTTTTCTTCGGTTCAGGTTTCTTGGGCTTCGGAGGGTTAAAGTCTTCACAGAAAATAAGCTCACAACAGAAATTTACACATGTCTCTTCATAGACTTGCCTATTCTGTGGTGGGATTTTGGCATCTGCTTCTTTGACATCTTTTGCTGTCGGCTGCGTCGATATAACTTGCGTCATCGTACTGATTGAGAGACTTCACAAAACTTGAACTTCGTTTCCTTACTGTTTCTTCTTTACCTTATCCCGTCATTCGGGGTCGGCTGTCCTCGCCTTTAGACGCCAGGATAGTCTATCCTGGGTTGTCTGTGTGTCCAGCTGAGCTCGTTCTGGCCTTTGGACACGGTTGTCGACCACGCAGCTAGGGAGCGCCCTCTGCCTTCTCTTCGTTTCTTTACTCAAAGTTATACCTTCAGTATTAAGTCCTTTAAATTCCGATGTTAACTTTATTAAGTAACTCTTTCTATTAACTTCACTTTGTCCGTTCAGACTTGAATTTTTTACTAACTCTTTTGCTCATAATGTTTAGTACGTTGTGCTGTTGTTCGGAGTTGAATTACACTAGTGTCCTGTTTTGTTTTCACTTATATAATGCCTATGTTATCAATTATGTACTTACCACAGAGACCAAATATACCTAAATTCATAATAAGTATTTCTATAAACAATGACGTAAATAAAATGAAATTGCGTCTGCTTCTATGTTTTCATTATCCTTTTCAGAGTTCGTTCATGCAAAACAAAGCAGAATTATAGTCATTTACCTCTTCCCCCGAACCTTCTCCTTCCCCTTGTCAGCGATAGTAAAGACTGCCCTCCTCTCGTAGTCTTATAAAGGCATTGGTATAATTTTTACTCGCGGTACTTCCCCTAGAAACGCCTAGTGTGACGTATGCGTTTCAATCGCGCGGCCATGGCCATATAACCATAAATTTGTCAATGTTATGATTTAAAATTTACAAGGGTTACGCGCCATTGAAACGCGGGTAACCGCGCGGCCATGGAGATCTTTAAAACTAAGCGTTGCAGAAACCTAAAATTAAGGTAAATAACAGATCGAATTTGTAAAAAAAAATTAAAAATATAGAATAAAATCCTAGGTTTATATTTTAGGAGCTGTACGACTAAAATCCCATGGCCGCGCCATCGAAACGTAGAAGAACATATTTTATCGCCGATATCTCGCTTAAAAATCATCGCAGACGTCTGTTTTTGTAAAACCTAAATTCGAATTTGTCAAAACTTGTAAAAATACAACAGGCCTTTTTTTTAATGTGGAAAATCATCAAAATGACTTCTCGCGCTCTGGGTGGAGCGGGAGGGCGTGTCAGCCAACAACAACACAACAGGCCTATGTTTACATTTTAGGAGCTGTAAGACTAAAACCCCATGGCCGCGCCATTGAAACGGTGAAAAAAACACAAATCTTCGCAGATATCTGTTTTTTTTTTTTTGTAAAACGTAGATTTGGATTTGTCAAAACTTGTAAAAATACACAAAAAAATCCTGGGTTTACATTTCAGGAGCTTTTTTTTCCGTTGGGTAAATCATATATTCACCCGGTACCCTGGGACGTAGGCAACGAAGGAACAGGAGTGGGTTTTTACTCAGTAAAAGTCTGACACTATCTCCCGATCCGCCCAAGAGCGCGATTTGTTATTGGATGATTTTACCACCTTAAAAAAAAACCTAGGTGTGTAGCTTGGTACCTTCATTAACCCTTTGCGTTCTAAGGTCACGATAAGTCTTTCAAATGTTCCAGCCCTAGCAGGTATCGGCCCTGCTGAGCCCTTTCCATACCTGCTGGTAAACCGTAAATACCTAAATCGAATTGACTTAGGTAACCAAAGAACAAGCATTACAAGCGAAAAATGATGCCATCATTAGCATAAATAAACGGTTTTTATTCATTGTAATAAGCTATTATATCATTATTAACGAATAAACAGGAAAACATGACATAGTTTAACTATTAAACAGTAAACAAATTAACAAGCTTTATTTATTATTTATTAAAACTTCATGCAACACAAAAGTACAAAGGCGGACTTAATGCCTTAGGCATTCTCTACCAGTCAACCAGGGTGGTAAAGAGAAAATATGGCAGGTTCAATAAAAATGTTAAAGATTATTAAGAAAATAAGGGTTCAAAAGAACTTCGGAAAAACCATGAGACCATGGAATTCTTCAATAAATGGTAGCAAATCTCCCGGGATTGCCGCAATCGCATGTCCGTTTATTGTTAACACGTCACTATGTCATAACATGGCAGCATATGCTGAGATAGGAGCCTTTTTGGCCTTGCACTGGTCTTTTATTTAATATTATTTTCTATTATTATTTTTAAGTTAAGTATGTATAGACTAAGTAGTTACTTTTTATTTTATCGTTGTTTGTCCTGTGCGAGTCTCAAATAAATGTTTTCTTTGTTTCTTTCTTTATTTATTTATTATTTATTTATTAAAACTTCATGCAACATAAAGGTACAAAGGCGGACTTAATGCCTTAGGCATTCTCTACCAGTCAACCAAGGGTAGTGAAGAGAAAAACATGGCAGGTGCATAAAAAAAAGGAAAGAATAATGAGAAAACAAGGGATCAAATGTATATATACATAAAATAAACATACATACATATTTAATATAATATAAACCTACATATATATATATATTATTTACATAAGGAAAAATGAAAGGATTTTTGAGACTACTCCACTATTTGCGTAGAAAATGAAGCCGCAACCTCCGCTTAAATGCATATTGACTGGTGGCCGTCCTGATGTCAAGAGGAAGCGCATTCCACAGAAGTATGGACTGTATATGAAAGGAAGAATGAACAAAGTCAGAAGTATGAGAAGGACAAAGCAGTAGAAGATTGTTAGAAGAACGCAGATTCTTAGCATGAGAAGAAGATAGATATTGAAAGTGTGATATAAGATAAGAAGGAGGGGTGGGAGAGTTAAGTAAAGAGAAAAGTGTAGTCAGTGCGCGCAAACCTCTTCTCTGGCGAATGGGCATCCATTTGAGCTCGGATCTATAACTAGAAATATGGTCATATTTTCTTAAGTTAAAGACAAACCGGATGCAGTTGTTGAGGAGCCTGTCAAGCTTGCCTAGCAACACCGCATTCAGGTCAAAGTAGCACACGTCACCATAGTCGATTATAGGAAAAATTAAAGTCTGCACAAGCATTATCTTCGTCTTTGCAGGCAAAAAGTTCCTCAGACGATACAGATACCGCAAAGTCCCGGTGACTCTTTGGCAGACACTTGAAACTTGACTTTGCCAGCCAAGCGTCGAGTCAAGATGTAAACCGAGATCTTTAACGCTAGGACTGATGGGTATGACGGCACCATTAAAAACAATTGGAGGAAGAGAGTTAACCACCACTTTACCCATCATGCGCGAGCTACCAATTATAATGGCCTGACACTTTGAGGGGTTTACGGACACCCCAAATCTATCAGACCAATCCTTGATAGCATCCAAATCCCGGTTTACATCCTCTATAGCGTCTGACAAACTCTCTACCCGTGCAGCCGCATATAATTGTAGATCATCGGCATATAGATGATACGAACATCGAAGACAGAGAGTTATAAAATTTATGAAGATGGAGAATAGCAACGGAGAAAGAATACCGCCCTGTGGGACACCAGAATCTAAATCACGCCAACTCGAAAAATTCTCGTCAACGCGAACCGACTGCTGACGTCCCCGAAGATAAGAAGAGAACCATTCCAGTGCCTCAGACGAAACCATAAGATGGGAAAGGATAGATAGAAGAATATCGTGACTGACAGCATTAAAGGCATTTGAGAAATCAATTAAAACCAAAACAGTAACCTTGGTATCCTCCATGGCTTCTCTAATGTCACCAGTCACTTTAAGGAGAGCAGAGGAGGTACTATGGCCAGGCCTGAATCCGGATTGAAACGAGTTAACAAGGTTGTTACGGTACACAAATCCTGAAAACTGTTTATGAACGCAGGCCTCAAGTACTTTGGACAGGAAAGGAAGAATAGAAATTGGGCGAAAATGGTTAGGTAGGGAGGGATTAGAGATTTTAGGAAGTGGACGCACGTAAGCCATACGCCACAGGGATGGGAATTGACCGGAATCAAGGGAAAAATTAATTATGTGGGTAATCGGAGGAAGAAGAAAGTCAAGGATTAAGGTAATCATATAACGACTGATGTCGTCACAGCCCACAGCCTTGGACTTTATGGATAGGATGATCTTTTTGATTTCGTCCAAGGTGGCCGGGGAAAAATGGAACGGTTCAATGATAGGACCTGGTAGGCTAGTAATGAAATCAACCGTCTGAGACAGCATTTGCGAATCCAAATGACAGGTGGTAGTGAAGTGACGGTTGATGTCATCAAGGGTAATTGTCTTAGGAAAATCCACATGACGCGATCTGCCGATACCGAGAGTTCCGAGGAATTTCCAGATATCAGCAGGAGAAGAAGAAGATATGTTTTCGAGAATATGGCGGCGTTTAGCGTTGCGTATCATCTGATTACACCGATTTCTTGCAGTCCTGAAAAGGTCTCTATTTTCGGCACTGCGATCCTTTTTAAATTTTCGAAAGGCACGATCCCTGCGCCTCATCGCCATACGAATTCCTGTCGTCATCCAAGGGGCGGGTGGACGCCTAAGCTTCACCCTCTTGACAGGAGCGTGCCTATCATAGAGTGCAAGGACCGTCTCATTAAAAATATGCAGCTTATCGTCAACGGATGTTGCCATTGCAAGGTGTTCCCAATCGAGTAGCGACGCATCCTGGCGAAGTTTCTCAACATCCATGCGAGCAAAACAACGCATGCGCAAGACTTTAGGAGGAAGTTTAGGTGGTTTTAGGGTATATGAAAGGAAAATTAGGTCATGATGGGAAAAACCAGGTGCTGGGAACTGGCCGTGAGAAAAAGCAAGGGAGGGAGTGGAAGTCAGAATTAAGTCAAGCCACGTATCTTCGCCTGAGATATTGAAATGAGTAGGTTGCAGTGGAAGAACATGGAGACTAGCGGACTCGATGATATGCAGGAGTTTACGGGAACGAGGAGTTGGATGGGTAAGGTCTGTGTTAAAATCGCCCATGATGATACAGTGTGCATACTCCGACCCCACAGATTCCAATGCCAGTTCAAGGTCAGAAAAGTAGTCAACGGCCGGCGGACAGTAGACGACGGCGAGCAAGGTCTTGACACCTTTGACGTAGACCTCCAAAAAGAGATACTCAACAGAAGCGGAATAATTTGAAGGAGAAGAGGCAATTATTTTGTACGGAAAATCACTACGAAGATAGATAGCTACACCCCCTCCACCCCTTCCAATTCTATCATTGCGGATAAGAATGAAACCGGGCAGAGGGTAAGTGGTAGAGAGAAGATGAGGTTTGAGCCAACTCTCAGAAACCAGGACGGCGTGTACATTGGCGTCAGAAAAGGTGTCAAACAGATCGCTATAATGACTAGGTACACTCTGAGCATTGATATGACAGACATTAAACGAATGTCCAATCTGTTGACTAAATCTCTGACGCACCAAGTCACCAAGATGTCCAAGTCTTCTTTCTTTTTTATAACAAAACATCTCACTGATATGATCTGAAAGGATATGCGGATACGCAGATGTGTAAAATTCACCCTAGCACAATAGCGGTGATCCACCCCGGGTGCCAAAGCATCAGGGTGTCCAGGCCCTGGTTCAGGTCATGGTCTGGAGCAAAAGGGAATAGGTTTTTTTATGGTGGAGATGTGTCCCGCTTGGGCAGAGCACAGCGGGCCGTGTTCTCTTGGCGGCGATCGGCGGCAACGACCTCTCGCACCGGGGTTTGGTACAGGCCTTGGTCTGCAGTGAGGAGGAATGGCAGGCGGTCGCCTCCTTCTGCGAAACAGTGGTCAAATGCGAACTTATCAATAAAAAAAAAAGAAAAAACAGTAATGCTAGCGAAGGGGGTGGTCGCACGCGTGAGGGAACGGACTTCCTCATGCCCCAGCCGGATCCCGATCCTGATTTCTAATTTCTGGCCACCAGTTTCATGGGTTTCTGGACGACGAGCAATTGCTTACCTATATCTATTTATTTTGCCAATCCCAAAGCAATGTGTATAATGTTTCATTATGGGTACCTAAGTACCTGTTTTGTCATTTACAATGTCCTATCCAGAGAGCTTGCTCACTAGTTAGTTTAGCTTTTGAGTCACAAAGAACTAAAAACTTTCATTTCGGAAGCTTAGACTGTCAAAAATGAAAAAACTGGACAAGTGCATGTCAGACTCGCGCACTGAGTGTTCCGTACAAGCGCTTACCTATGTAAATAGTTCAATTCCTGAATGGAGTCTTAAAGATTTTTTAGAATCGCATTTTTTTTTTTGTAACGTGACAACAAATTTTCTGTTTTCAGAAATATTTCTTTATGTGCCATAAGAACTTGCTTTCTGCCAAATTTCAGGATTCTGGGTAAACGGGAAGTACCTACCCTATGAATTTTGATTCCCTTGAAAGGGTCGAAATATAAGTTTTTTGCGACTTACATGACCATATCTTTTTTTTCCTTTAACTTAATACTTTGATTTTTTCACAGCAATAAGGGACCGTAGATAAGTATACCTATTGTTTTATTTTCAACTCGATACCTCTACGCGTTCCCGAGATAAATGGTCTTGATAGACAGACAGACGTATAACAAAGTGATCCCGCAAGGGTTTCGTTTTTTTCCATTTTAGGTACGGAAAAACAACACCTGAAACGCCGGTTACCGAAATTAAAGTTATTTTCTTAGACTTTTTTTTAAGTCGTTTGTACTTGTATCATTGCTGTTATGGAGCCGAGCCGAAACTATAGGATATTAAACCGTAATAAAAGTTTCGGATAGTTTCAGATAAAGGCGGAAACAAATGAATAAGGCGGAATGACAGGTTACGACCGGTTTTTGTTTTTTACGCCCGGCGAAACAAATGAATAATCGAAACTAGAAATAAAAGTCAAATCATTCTATTTATATTTTACTTTTAAAAAAGGAAGAGGTTATCCATTCGGTTGTATTTTTTTTTTTATGTTTGTTACCTCAGAACTCCGTCGTTTATGGACCGATTTGCAATTTTTTTTCCCCCTTATAGGATAGGTATGCTTCCAAATTCGTCCCATTTTTTTTCAAAATCCAGTTCGATTCTGATGATCGGGTCCATAAGGAATCGAAGGAACTCCTTAAATATTATAGACAACCATATAGTAATTTTGGTATTTTCATTAAGAACATTTGATGAAGTGGAACAGATGAATTAGACCAGAAATGATCAACGGAACTTCATACTCACATAGATAAACAATGAAGACAGTTAAGCGACTATGACAATACAAATAAATGACTAGTTCTGAATAGTTACGTTGAAAATGGTATCATCGAAGTGATCTGATGATGATGATGATAGAGCCGGAAGGTAGGCACTGGAACTCCGTAATTAATCACTGTAACCTAACCCATAACACCCATGGTTTGTATACCTGCAGGTAGGTACTTGCTTTTTTGTAAAAAAACCGACCAAGAGCGATTCAGACTCGTACATTAAGGGTTCTTTTAAAATCGTGTAACTAATTTCTAATTTCTTTAATTAAATTTCCAGAAAGTCTAAGTGTTTTTTTTTTTTTTAAGTCTTTAGCATCCCACCCCGTTACAGTACCGTGTCCATAGCAAAAATAGGATAAAGGGCCTATTGCACTACGCGATATTCAGCACACGCCAATGTCGTGTAAAAGAAAGAAACAGAACGATGAGATACATAGATATACATAGACTAAGACAGTCTGAATAATGCGTAGTGTAATAGACCCTTTAGTTATAAGTAGGTACAGAATGCGACAATACTGGATGATTAAAATGTATTTGCAAACAATTTGTTAACGGGAAAATAATATGAATATGACTCCAAACAATAATTACAACACTCAAGTTATTAAGGAATATTGATTAGGCTATTATTACTAGGTACCTACTGGGGTTTTCAAAATGCAGTAATGTCGCATGGCGATTTCATACCTCATTCCTGCGCACACGACGTCTATGGATGTCAAGTCAAATACGGGTTATCAAATTCGCATTATGACGTTTTTAAGACTCATCTAGAGTCTTTGCTACGAGTTCCGGGAAAGGTCATTGAATTATTAATTTGCAAGTTGATATGCCGTATGCGTATGAGTTACTAGCTTCTGCCAGCGGCTTCGCCCGCGTGAAAGTAGGTTTCTCAATACAAACTTTGGACCCCCTTTTTAACCCCTTAGGGGGTGAATTTTGGACAATCCTCTCTTAGTGCTCGCTTACGCCATAAAAGGAAACCTTGTGCAAAATTTCACGCTCCTAGTCCCAGTAGTTTCGGCTGTGCGTTGATATGTCAGTCAGTCAGTTTCTCCTTTTATATAGATTTGGTCCGTCAGTACCAAGATCGAGCGTGTTTATTAAGGCCGAAACTACATAAAGCGGACGCCCACAACGGGCACCCGTCGCGTTACAAAGCACCTGTGTTTACCCGGACGGTCCCCGCCGCCGCGCCGCAGAAACCAGATTTTTACCTACTTGTGCTATAAAACCTTGTTTAATGCAAAATTTCAGGATTCTGAGTCAACGGAAAGTACTCTATGAATTTTGATTCTCTTGAGTGTCGAATTATAAGTTTTTTGCGGCATAAACGGCCGTATTTTTTTTTTCGTTAAGTCAGAAGTTTGTGTTTTTCACAGCTACAAGGGACCGCAGACCTAAGTATATGGTTTTAATTTCAACTTGATCCCTTCACGCGTTCCCGAGATAAAGGGTCTTGACAGACAAACGGACGGACAACAAAGTGATCCTACAAGGGTTCCGTTATTTCCTTTTGAGGTACTAAAAAAGACTATTTTGTTCTACTAAAGGTGCGAGGTGTTTTAGTCTATAATGTATTTCGGTTGTATTATCATTAAAAATCTGACACGCGCTTCCACTCCGCCCAAGGGCGGGAGATGTCATCGGATGATTTCCCACATAAAAAAAAAAAAAACATAAAGACATTTATTTCTAAAGATTGTTTATTCAAATGGATTTAATGCTCATTCTTAAGACTAAAAAAAATACGAAGATTATTTTTTTTATAGTCAAAGGCTGTTTTTTTCGTATGAAGTCTTTTACACTTCACGCTGTTGTGGAATAGTAGCTAGCTGTTATTATTATTACTAAAATGAATTCAATCAAGTTTGTACGTTACGTTTCTCGGTATCCGTATTATTTAGATACAACAGGGAATATGATTTTTTCTTATTTGCTAAATAGGTAAAATATTTATACCTTTCTACTCTGGAATGTTATGGATAGAAAGAAGATCATCCATTTTGTTCCAAATTCTAAAATGCCAGCCAAAAAAAAAACTGTTAGAATATGACCCCTTAAGCGCTTTCAAACTCAAATAACACCAAAGACATTGGTCCCCCAGATTTGGTGCGATAATAAAAAATGTTTGTAAAAACAAGTATTACACAGAATATTGTATTTTTTTTGCTTTGGCTGGCTCTTTCAAATTTGGAACAAAAATGTAGAGCGTGGGTGATGTCCTTTCGGATCTGAATACGGATATAGGAATAATTATTATACCGGTTTCGGATACAGTTGTGGATAAGCATAATCAGCCTTTTTAATGTTCCCACTGCTGGGACTCAGGCCTCCTCTCTAGGAGACGAAATGGGCTGTAATCCACCACGCGGGCCCAGTGCGGGTTAGTGAATGTCACATTTCTTCGAATTTTTTGGTTCTAGGACATGCCGGTTTCCTCACGATGTTTTCCTTCACCGTTTTGAAAGCAGTGGTGATGAAATAAATTACACAAAGTAATGCGCCTGGCTGGGTTTGAACCCGCGATCTACAACTCGTAAGTCGGGCCGTTACCACTTAGTCACCATTGCTCTACGGTTGTGGATATGAAAATATTTCGGACATTAATATTATCCGCTAGTTTCAATTAGGGATATTAGAATAATAAAAATAAAATACAAATAGCAAGATTCGACTTTTATTTCTAGTTTACATTATAATTATCTATTATATAATCATTTGTTTTTACAATCAGTTTTAAAAGTAAATATTATTATTTGCCCTTTAAGTCTCCACCTGTATCAGAAACTATCCGAATTTTTTATATCAGTTTCGGTTACGAATATTTTTTAAATTCGGATATAGGATAGTTTCTGTTACGGTTATGGAGCTTCAAGTCAACGTGACTGACGGAACTGGGGTCCTAAGGACGAAAATGCACTGACAAGCGACTTGCTCAGATTTGTGAATGTTACCCGGTTCCCAGTATATAATTATTTCTTCACCAAACACATGAGTAAATAATAATAGTCGCTTATTCAAAGAGAGAATCATTCTTCGTAATAATGAGGCAAAGATCTGATTAAACGAGTCGTTGAGGTATAATAAAATGTCGATTATACTCCATTCGAAATAAGATTAGACATGTATTTAAACACACCTCTTTTACAGTCCGTTCAACTGATTTTGACTTTTATTGCGTTGGTGGCATGATAAATGGCGGCTTCAGTAAATAGTTGGTATTGTAACCACTTTTTTTTGCTTTCAATGCCATCCTTATGCCTACGGAATAGAGGTCAAAATCGGTTGAATGGACGGTAAAAAAGGTTTGTTTAAATGTCTAATTTTATTTCGAATGGAGTATAGTTTAAATGACCGAAAACAGTAGCTTCACAACCGAACAATTATGTGTGAACGACTTTACTTATTTTTAATTAATACTATGAGGTCTTACTTTAATAGGTCCAATTATTTTAAGAACTGGCTGTTTTTTAGTAGTAAGTAATACTTAAGCGCGCATTATCACGCTCGGGTATGTAACTCTGGCTTGGGTAAGTTCGGCTCGAGTCGACTAAGGGCTATATTTCACCGGGACACCATGGCGGCGCGATCAGTCGCCGCTATCAACAAAATGTACACAGCTCTATAGAGGGTTACTCACCTGGTGTCCGTATGGTTGCGCAACCAATTTGGTGGCGCGACCAGCTCGGACGCCAGTCCGGCCGCCATTGACGCCCCCACCAAAGAGTGTGTTAGGGCTATATTTCACCGGGACACCATGGCGGCGTAACTGGTCGCGCCACCGTTGTGTCCCGGTGAAATATAGCCCTTAGGCTTCTTGTCCACGTCCACGGACGCGTAGCTTCATAGACAAGTATTCGTCATTATATGCTTGGTGTACGCCGGCGTGACGCTTACATACAAAACTATGAAACTCTGTCGGCGAATCGGCGACGATACGGCGCGGCGTATGTATGCTTCACGCAGGCGTACACCAAGCGTATACTGGCAAATAGGTACGCGTCGATGAACAGTAGGCGTAAGAGAGCGAGCAAGATGTAGTCAACGCGTAAGTGCTATAATCGCTCGTTGTAAATAAATGTAATTGTTTGTGAATAAAAAATAAATTTAATATTGTATTTTGTGTTACATCGCATTGATGGAGTTTTAACTTCTGTTCTGTGGCCACACAGTTTATTTACCAAACAAATATTTTTCTATTGAACATCAGATAATTTTAGCCAGGACACATAGATGCAAGAAATACTGTATTTTATTTCTAGAGGTCGGAATAGACAGAGTATATAAAGTTTGTCATGTTTATGATTACGGGATTTTAGAGGATTATCAACTCTATTTTACTTGCTTCAACGAACTTTAAGTAAAATATTTTACCAATTACAAACAATAGTGCTAACACATGCTCAAACTTGGTACGAAGGACCGAACTTACGCTCGACCTTGGCACGGACGAACCAAATCCAGCGTACCAAGTTCAAACGTGTGTTAACACTATAGATTTTTTCATAACGGTGACACTCATATATAGTTCGTAGGTGTTTTGTTTTAAGGGTGCGTACACATCTAGCAAATGCGCCATTTGGGTAAAGAGGTGAACCAAATGGGTTCACCTCTTTACCGCAACTCAGGCAAATCTTATGTGCAAATGGGCAGGGCACATTGCTCGCAGAACGGATGGCCGTTGGGGCCGAAAGGTTCTGGAATGGCGACTGCGTACCGGAAGACGCAGTGTTGGAAGGCGCCCTACAAGGTGGACCGATGACCTGGTGAAGGTTGCGGGAATCCGATGGATGCGAGACGCACAAAATCGTTCGTTGTGGCGACATTTGGGGGAGGCCTATGTCCAGCAATGGACGTCTATCGGCTGAAATGATGATGATGATGAGGCAAATCTTGCACAGATGCACGCGCAGCATGCGTTCTGCGGTTCCGTTTGCTTTCATACTGTACATCTGCGGGCGGGGGGAAGTATGTGCAGAAAGCGGTTGCACACGAGAGGCGGGACATCTTGAAGTGCACACCGCAATTTCCTCAACTATTATTATCTACTTAAAACAGCAGGATTGTTTAAAGTAAGACCTCGTTTAAATACAACGCATTAAATGCAATGTTTCGTTACCTGTACCATCTGCATTGTCATGACATAATGCCTTTGTATACAATGGCTCCTGTATGTTATCCTTACAATAACGAAATGTGTCATATACAGTAAGTAATTTTTATCCCCTTCCAAATTTTTTTTAAGAAGTTGGTTTCATTCAAAGATTCAATTTAAGGTAGGTAAATTTAAATAAGGTAGGTAAAATTTTCAAAAAACAATAAGTAGACTTTCCGGAATTTCAAATTAGAGTGGTCACATACCGGCGGGGCGCTGCAGGGTCGCGGGGAGAGCCACCGCGGCGCACGACGCCCCGACCGTGTGCGACACGATGCGCGCTGTGCATTTTGTCTATAAACATTGTCTTTTTGTGGACAATTTTGTGATGCCATATCTAATTTTTTTTTGTATTAAGTGATACTAAAAGAAAAAACATATGTTTTATTATTTTTCACAAAGATTTATAATCTTTAAATTTGGAAGGGGATAAAAATTACTTACTGTGTAATTTTTTTTACGTTTTGCATGGGAGATGTGTCAAAACACATGAATTTTGTCACAATAATATTATAAAAGCGAAAGTTTATGAGTATGTGTGTATATTTGTAACTCCTTCACGCTGAAACTACTGAAGGGATTTGAATAACATTTAGCGTACGGGTAGCCCATGTCTTGGAATAGCACATAGAATATCTTTTATCCCGGGAGTATGTTCCTTTGGAACAATTTTCCGCTTGCTGCTCATATGCTATGTGCTACTCCAGATGATGGTCTAGCCATGTGCCAAATTTTATCCTAATCCGTTCAGCCGTTCCAGCGTGAAGAAGTAATAAACATATAAACTTTCACCTTCACATTATCATCGTCATACAGGAGCGATAGTTTTATAAAGGCCAACAATTTTACTTGAGTGCAGACTTTCTAGGCATCATAATGTTGCCAAGCATAGAAAGAATTAAATTGAGAATTACACAACTGATTGCTAAAAAAATATATATTACGAGTCCACTAGCGCCATTCTTGAAACTAACTACATTATATTCATTAGTCTCATAATTAACATTTATTTGTTCTAGATAATATCATATTTTATATTTTTAAATAGCAACACAAAGATATTCGAAATTAACCTCGTTATAATATTACTCAACGAAATCCTTTATTCCCATCTGCCCCCTTTGAGCTTGCCACCGGGGCGGTTGACACTAATAGGTGGCGTTTACCACCTCGGTGGTACCTATTTAGTTTCATCTGCCCCCTTCGTAGTTATTAGTACCTACAGGGGTTTATTGAATTCACATTTCGTATTAGACATTATAAAAAGAAATTGAAATAAAACATCACTGGATATCATGATTCATGAGCAATGAAAATGTATATTAATCTATACATATAATAAATCTGTAGAAGTTTTTAGTTGTGCGCGCATCGCGTAAAATTTACGAAATCGATGTAGACAACTTTTATATATTAAAATTGTGTGTAACTTGATATATTACTTATGCTTTGTTTCATCGCAATTGGTTGACCATATCGAAAGATATACTACATTCATTGACTTTTAGGTGGTACGAAGTTCGCCGGGTTAGCTAGATTATAATATATAGAACTTTTATTTTAGAGACGCGAAATAGAACTTTGCGCAGTATTACCTTTATTACCTCTTACTGATTTATTAAATGGATGGAAATATATAAAGCGTCACGATACTGATGAACTTCAATTACCTACTAAAATTCAGGTCTTATATGGAAAAACAGTGGATAAAATCTGATTCGTTAGTGTACTATAACTACGAAGGGGGCAGATAAAACTAAATAGATACCATTGACCACCGGGTGGTAAACGCCACCTATTAGTGTCCACCATCACCGCAGTGGCAAGCTCAAAGGGGGCAGATGGGAATAAATGAACGAAATGACTAACTGAAACGCAAATCGCCTTGATTTCAATTAAAATTATTGTTTTTTAAACATTTTCTTCTTAACATTTTAAATGTCTGACTTAGTTTTCAGAAGTCTAAAGCTTGTTTAGCGGACAGCAGTCTTATAAGCGTTTAAGGCGATTTGCAGACCGAGGGGTCGGCCTGAGAGGTTACAACCGTCATTCTTTGGGAGTCGAGGGAGCGCTGTCTTCTGCTTTCCTCTTGCTACCAGCTTGCTGGCTCCTATTTTTATCAGGCTTGTATTTCTCCCACTTTTTATGGTTTAGTAGATCGAAATCATCGCAATACTGTGCTATATCTCTCAGGTAGGTGGACAAATG
The DNA here is from genome assembly GCA_961205895.1 of Mythimna pallens. NCBI lineage: Eukaryota > Metazoa > Arthropoda > Insecta > Lepidoptera > Noctuidae > Mythimna > Mythimna pallens. The sequence goes on along the minus strand of OY540845.1, from coordinate 3,906,841 downwards.
AAGAAGCTCTCGATCCCTGTCCCTGTTGAGATGGGCCTGTCTGAACGGTCTGATCTTGAGCCCGCTTTTCGGGTTCATGATGAAGTTTCTCCTAATGTCGTCGAACATTATCGTGTTCTTCGAACTGTATTGAGGGTACTTGCCCCATATTACGCCTAGAGGTTTTACCTGAAAAAAAAAAAAAATGGCGAGAGTTAGTGATTGAATATGAATCATATGATTATGAACTCGTATCATGAATTTTTATCTGATAGTCCGCCCTACGTTCCCTATTTTCTCATAACTAATATACGGAACTAGCTTTTGTCCGCGGCTTCACTCGCGTACATAAAATATAGCCCATGCCACTTAGGAATAAAGCAGCTTTCTATCGGTAAAAAAAGTTTTAGCAATCGGATCAGTACTTTCAGAGATTACCTTCTACAAACAAAAAAAACAACTTTACCTCTTTATAATTGTAGATAAAGTAGTGTTAGTATGACTTTGAATGTAAGCATGCCAAAATACAAGTATTACAAATCTTTTTCAAAGCCTTTATAAAACGAATTTTGTCAAAAAATGGAGAACCTTTTACAACTTTTACTAGCCATAATTAATTGGGCTGTGGGATTGTTCGAGAGAGTTCTCGCAGCCCTGGAACGCAAAGGGCAATTGAAGGAACACATGTGGGCTTTAGTTAACAGAAGCGTAGCGTGGATTAATTTAGACGTGGGCGAAGGCGCATCTGCGAGACCTTTTTCTTTCATAAATTCGAAAACGAGCCAGCGACTGTAGCATCCCAGTGTTCGACTAAGACTTCATTTACCATCAGATGGTGAAATAATCGTTGAAAGCGTTGTAAATTATTAAAAACCTCTCGTTATTAAAGCCCCAGTTTGGGCGAGGCCGTGGGCTTTTGTGTGCGAGGCCGTGGGCGAGAGGCCGGTTCGCCCACGCCTTGCTACGCTACTGTCAGTTAGTACAAGTCTGACATTCTCTCTCACACCACCGAGAGCGGCGGGAGTTATTAGAAGATTTCCCACCTCAAATAAAAAAAAGCTAAACTGAATCGATACAAAAAAAATCAAAAAGTAACCTTATTCATAAATTCGTAAATTTATTCATAGCACAAGCTCTGCTTAGTTTGTGACTAGATGGCGTTGTGTGAAAGTTGTGGAATATTATTATTATTTATAAATATCAAAGTTTTTAAGTATATTGAGGAAATCCGAAGTCGTCTTTAATCTTAATTTAAATAATCAACACTACACACTAAACAAAAAATTAAATAAAAAATACATCGCTGTCAACTGGTAATGTACCCAAAAGACTGGCGGCATTGCCACGCTGTATTGTGCTGTATGTGCTTTGTGCTGTATGGCAAATCTAACAAATAAAAATCTCGTGGCACAGTGTTCTTTGTTGAACTCCCCGAAATGGCTTGTATATTTGATAGGTCTGAGAATAGGTCGTAGGCTATTTTGTTTCCAGTACCTTTCTAAGTTTATGGCAGAACAATGTTTGTCGGGTCAGCTAGTTTATAATGATAATTTATAATTAAGTGATTGTTTTATATATACACCACTAATTTTTAATTAGTACTAACACTTAAAGGTCTTATTAGAAAAGGTCTTGTTATTATTTAAAGTCTCAATAAATAATATTCATAAACAGCAAGTTATTAGCGTTTGTTTATATACCAAAATGTCACTCAATTTATGGAAATATTGTACAGGCTACTGATTATGTATGAATGAATAATTGACGATCAAAATGGAAAAACAAGTGCGCGTAGTATTTTCTAGTAGCAATTGTTACGAATGATTGATTCTATTGTGATTTACCAATTATGACAAATTTTCGTGAACAATTTTGGAATTTAGTTTATTTTACTTTTGACTACACAAATATGACCAGTACGGATAGAGTCCCATTTTTTGTACTAATTAAACATTAGTGTTGTATAGATATTTGATTCATCATCATCATTTCAGCCGATAAACGTCCACTGCTGCACATAGGCCTCCCCCAAATGTCGCCGCAATGGACGGTCCTGTGCGTCTCGCATCCATCGTATTCCCGCAACCTTCACCAGGTCATCGGTCCACCTTGTAGGGGGCCTTCCAACACTGCGTCTTCCGGTATGTGGTCGCCACTCCAGAACCTTTCGGCCCCAACGGCCATCTATTCTGCGAGCAATTTGCCCTGCCCATTGCCACTTAAGTTTGGCGATTCTTCGTGCTCGGCAACCTTGGTTCAGATGATATTTGATTGCTTAAAAATAAATTACCAACGCTTAATGTACTCACATCTATAGTTCCATATTTAGCCGTATGCACGGTGATCATGGCCAGGTAGTCGAGGTAGAACATGATCTTGTAGTCCTGGTGCGTGGAGACGCCTAGCAGCCGCATCTTCTCCTCGATCCACTTCATCCCGGTGGCCGACCAGATCACGATGTCGTAGTCCTCGTACGCGGACGTTAGGAACTCGTGGAGGAATGGCCGCATCAGCTCGTACCCTGGAATTTCGGAAAAAGTATTCCAATTTCAAATAATATATACTTTTTTACTTATTTGTGGGTTAAAAGTATGGATGTGGTGAAAAGTGGTTAGTTTAATATGATTAAAAATATTAAAAAAAGTATTTAACACTTTTGATGCCAAAGACAGTGGGCAGACACCTCGAGGTGAAAGTCTACGACCAGTGTGTATTGCTAGTGATGATGACAGATGGCTCTGAAACGTGGTTGCTCACAAATCAGAAGGCTTAAAGTTACCGAAAGGGCAATGGAAAGAGCTATGCTCGGAATTTCCTTGCGTGATCGCGTGAGGAATGAAGATATCCGCTGGAGAACCAAGGTTACCAACATAGCACGAAGAATCGCCAAACTTAAGTGGCAGTAGGCAGGGCACGTTGCTCGCAGAACAGATTGGCGATGGGGCCGAAAGACGCAGCGTTGGAAGGCCTCCCACAAGGTGGACCGAAGACCTGGTGAGGGTCGTAGGAATCCGATGGATGCGAGACGCACAGAACCGTTCGTTGTGGCGACACTTGGAGGACGCCTATATCCAACATTGGACATTTTTCGACTGAAATGATAATGATGATGCCAAGGACCCGGGCCGTACAATCACACTAGAAAGGCGAAAGTTTGTGTTGTTATTTTTTCACGTTCGAAGGGCTAAAGGGATTAGTATATTAGGACACTTTATATCCTGAGAATATATTCCCTTAGGAATGTCTTCTTAACGCAGGTGTCACATCTAGTAATTTTAAAATCTTAGTATATTAATCATACTTAGAGTTGGTTTCGCTAGTTTCATGGATGGCGCATCAGCTCCCACAATCCCCGGTCCAAGTGTCGGAGGGAACAACGAGGTGGTTTTTAGTCAGTAAGAGTCGGACAGACCCCTTCGTCTGCCCCAGGCGAAGGACATCCATGAGGATTTTCCACCCCGGCAAAAAAAAAAAAAGTGTTTTCGCTAGTTGGGTATTGGGCATGAACACAAGTCACCTACGCATGCACGTATTTCGGTCGGTTGACGTGTGCTTGGGCAGAGCATTGCCGTTTCCTCATGGTAGCGATCTTTCGCGCCGGGCACAGGTACAGGCCATGGTCCGAAACGAGGAGTGGCACGCGGTCGCCTCCTTCTGCGAAGCAGTAATGCTAGCAACGGTCCTCACGCTAAAGCCGCCGCTGGGATTCCGATCCCGATTTCCGGCCATCGTAGGCGCGGGCTTGTGGAGTTATCAGCAAACGTTAAGGGCCCAGCATGGTCGAAGCCTACTGGGGCCAAGGATCTGTTTCTGAAAGGAAGGTTCGGCCCTGGTACGAAAGGCAACGAAGGAACAGTAGTGGGTTTTTAGTCAGTAAAAGTCTGACACTACCTCCCGCCCCGCCCAAGAGCGAGGGATGTCATTGGATGATATTCCCATCGAAAAAAAAAACGTATTTCGGTGCGGACGAAATTTCGGCAGATTTTCTGTTGTAACCGAACCTTCGGTCGGTCACTAAACATGACCTTGAAAAGAGTTCCTTTTAACTGCCTACATCGGATTATATTAGACAAACACACTCGCGTTTATTGCGTCAGTGTCGTGCATCCACGACCAAGTCTCCATCTCTTCAGCTCTTCTGTCACATATGGGGATTGAAGAGTTAACGAGATGGAGTACCCAGTCACAAACAAACGACCCTGGCGAATAGGACACGAATACACTCGTCAGACCCATCAGACATAAGTGGTTAAAGGGTTAAGGATACAAATACATTGCTATTTTGTATTTAATACATTACACAATTTTCAGATTGGGGGTCATCCTAATTACGTAAGACGATTTTTACTACTTTTTGATCCAGTCCTCCCTATAAATAAGATTATGTATTTCTTTCTATTTCAAGATGCGCGCTTTTTAATTGAGACCTAAGGTTCTCAATCTCAGCCTTTAGGATGTTTATCTGCGTATCGTCCTCCTCTTCCGACATTGCCGGAAAAAAAATAAAAATAAAATAGAAATAGCCCAACCCCTGCCCCCTGTTTAATATTAATAACGTAAGAATGTAGAAAGGAAAACATGAATAACTATATGTTTGTTAGGTTTTGATGTTTATTTTTAAAAGTAACAATTTTTAGGAACGATAAACGTTCGCGGCGCGAGTACGTTGCCATGGAAATAGTTTATCTATAGGCATCCGAGCGCACATCGGCACTCGCGCGGTTGCTTTTTAAATTTTGCGGATTTTTGTGATTAAGAACTAAACCTACTATTACTAGACTCTCCCCCCCACCCCCTAAATCGTCTTACGTAATAAATGAATGGCCCCGCTAGGTGCTAATAGTGTTGTATGTTACCTGTCTCGGCCACAGAGCGGTGGTCGAACAGCGTATAGTCAATATCGAGCACGAGCAGCTTCTTGCCGGGTCGCGGCTCGTTCAGGATGTTGATCTTGTAGTCGCGGACGCGCTTGTTTATTTTAGCTAGGTATATCTGGAATGGAAACATTTTTTCATGTAATATTTATTTTATATTATGCGTTCTGGGGCATACTAACTCTTTTAAATATTCTCTGTAGCCCCAGCGGGCATTAGCCTTACATCAGCCTTAATCAGCGTTTCTGCTGGGTTACCATGACGTTTAAAGTAAGATTGTTTCATTCTTATTTCCAGTGTGGGTAAGAGATGGCACTAGACAACCTGTATAGCTCTGTCTCTTACCCACACTGAAATAAGAATGAAACAATGTTACTTTGAACATTATGGTAACCCACCTGGAAAGCTACTCGACTCGGGCTTGGTCCGACGGCGAGTACTACCGATTGCTCCCTTTTTTGTTAGCGCTAATATCTAGAACTACCAGTCAGATTAAACTATTAGGAAAGGGAGGCCAAAGAAAAGATGGATGGCACACGATCCATCCATCTTTTCTTTGGTAGTGTTATGAAAGAAAATGGAGTTAATGATAGTGTGATGGGTGACAGGCTTGTGACAGAATGGAAGAAAAAAAAAAGTGTTGCGCCCACCCCAAGTAATATGCGATAAAGGCAGGAAGTAGAAGACCCAATTGTCAGGGTCTGGAACTTATTTCTTCAGAATACAATCTCCTACATGAACTAAAAATGTTACCGTTACTTAGTAGCTCAGCTTTACAAACCTCCTGATTTTCCACATCGACCTCCTCCTCCTCAATATCCAGGTCGTTGACCACCTCGTCCCCCACATCGGGCTTGGTCTGCGCGCCGGCTATTGCTTCCTCTAGCGACCCCATCATCATGATCTTGAGGTTGGGCTTCAGCTGCAGGTCAGAGAGAGTGCAGTTGTCTGTCGCTACTTTGCCTGCCAAGCACAAGAAAATGATATAACACTAGCTTTTGTCTACGACTTTGTTCGCGTGAATGTTGCTTATAGCCTAATAGCGGAAGCTAAGTTCAAGTCGAAGCCAGATAAAAAGTAGCCAAATTTCCTCAAAATTGGTTCAGTAGTTTACCAGTAAGAGCGTGACAGACAGAGATCCTTTATATCCATTACGTTCTTGAACTAACTGTGCTCCGCGCGTTTGCAACCGCCGCTCTGATGGAGACGGTGTACACCTGTACACGCATCTCCATAAGAAGCACGCACGCTCCACAGTCCCCTTGCGAACATTTTTCATCCGACCACTCCATTTGTCCGAGCATAGAGCGTGATACACGATACGTACAATGCGTTCCAAATAAGAATAGGATCGATTGCCATGTTGTGACGTCACTTCATACTGTCAAATTGAAGAATTATTATGGTGAGCAAAACAAGAAATTTTTAAAAATTAATTTATTTACCAACTCTGAAAAAAAAAGTTTACTCAGAATCCAGTTCTTCAATTTTGATTATCTCTTTAATTTTTTAAGAAAGAATTTCTTTAATTTGGCCAATTTCTTGCGATTTGACAGTATGACATGACGTCACAACATGGCAATCGATCCTATTCTTATTTGGATCGCATTGTACGCGCTAAACGTGATATTTTACTCCGATTGGAGCGCCGAGTGTGAAAAAAGTTTAAGAGCGTTGCATGATACGCAACAATTTGGTTCGCACGTGTACCACTAACGAACACCTAACATTCTGTTCGTCAAACATGTTTGCGGCGATCCTATTAGTATGTTCTATATGGATGGTGTTCTACATGAATCAATGCGAACGCCAAAAAACTTTTGCTACTCCACAATCGAATACTTCCAACGATGCCACCATGGCTTTAAAAGAGTTCACGACTGTTGTGTGCGAACAATCGAGTTTGCACACAACAGTCGAACTATGTTCGTGTTCGAAACGAACAAACCAAATGTTCAAGTTTGATGTTTGTGTTCGCTATATTCGTGTTCGTACGTGTTTACACTGCTGTACATGCTCCAGGAGCGCGAACGTATCCACTATGTTAAGCAGTTGCAGGAACAGCTTCATAGATTTTTAGCGCAGTTCTCAGATTTTTTCCTATACTTGTGCTATGAGACCTTGCCTCATTCTAAATTTCAGGATTCTAGGACAACGGAAAGTACCCTAAGAATTTTGATTCACTTGAGAGTGTCGAAATATACGTTTTTTGCGACAAAAACGGCCGTATCTTTTTTTTTTCGTTATCTCAAAAGTTTGATTTTTTCACAGCTTCCACAAACCTGAGTGTAGTTTTAATTTCTACTCGAAACCTCCACACGTTCCCGAGATAAACGGCCTTGACCATCAGACAGACAGACAGACAACAAATTGATCATAAAAGGGTTCCGTTTTTGACTTTTGAGGTATGGAACCCTAAAAATAAACTAATTAAAAATAGAAATTGAATTAAGCCACTGGCAGCTAAGAGATGACCAGTTTCAACTGACGGCGCCCGTTCACGAGCATGACGCGTGCTTCAGCCCCACTCAGCTCAACCATTTTGAAGGGAACTGAATGACTCAATAACACGTGACCCACAGAAGCAGAGCAGTTACCAAAGACGTGGGTGAAACCGCAGGGATCAGCTAGTCAACAATAAATCTATATCCACACCACTTTTATAAGCTCCACTGGTTTTCTGACACCATTATGAAAAGTTTAAATCACAGTGTAAAATATTGCTGTGTGAACAAGTCGCATTGAACATCACTAAATTGAAAATTGTTTATTCTGGGTAATTTTAGATTGATTACACTGGATGATGCAACATCAGCTTCATCTTGACGCTGATACGCTGAACAGAATATATAATTTATGTGGTCTTGGATTTTACTACAGGAAACTTGAGTTTAGGCAGTTTAATATGGAAACGTAGTAAGTGCCACCATCATTATCAACCTAGTCTTTTCTTTTGACTGGCCTGTTGGTCTATAGGTTAATGGCCCTGACAGCTATGCCGAAGATTGTGGGTTCGATTCCCATCAAGGACAAAATTAAATGTTTGTGTGTTGAGCAAAATCATTTTTTCTGTGTCGGGGTGTAATTTATCTATAATATGTATGTATTTAAAAATATTTAAGTATGTTTATCAGTTGTCTAGTACTATATAACACAAGCTCTGCTAAGCTTGGGACTAGACGGCGTTGTGTTATAGTTGTGTGAATATTATTAATAGTCTAAATGTAGACAAAAAAAAAATAAATACAATGGTATTTTTTAAGGTGTGAAATAATCAAATGAAAGAATCCAGAGGATGTGTTAGACTTTTACTGTCTAAACCCATTCCAGTGTCCTTCAGTTGCCCTTTTCATCCTAGGATCACAAGTTTCCTTTTCAGAAAATCTTTGCAGCTTTAGCGGGCATCGGCATTGCTGGGCCCCTATGGTATGCTGACATCTCTTAGAGGAGCATGTGGAACACTACGCGCTGTCAACAACTTAGGGTTGGTTCAGAGCGGCTGGGAGGCAAGCTACTCATTCCTCGTCATCCGCAAGTCTGCACTTGCCAGGGCCGGGGCCGGGGTTACGGATGGAGCGTGAGGATGGAACCGCCACTATGTTGGTGTTGGCTTCCAGTCTAACAAAATAACTGAATACCAGTATTTTTCATGGGGAAATAGTTTATCTTCATAACTAAGGTACCATCTATTTGATTCCTATGAAGATTGCTTTAAAGAACTTGACCTTATCATACTGGAATAACTTAGACAAAGGAGTAGGCTTATTGAGACTTATAAAATCCTTACAGAATACTACGATGTGCCCAGTCAAGCTATGGGGAAATGCATCCAGAAAGAAGCTTTTGAAGCAAGCGAAAAGTAACTGAAAGCTACCATATTGCTTTAAAAATTGGTTGAACAAACTATATGTCTGTAAACTTTTTGGTAAACTGTGGTAACTTTATCTTTAGAGTTTATATATAGGTATTAGACAAACATTCAAATAAATGCTGACTTAGGAGTAAACTGGGCATTATTGCAACGGTTTCATTTTCATTAAGAGTACTTTGAAATTGACACCTATCATTCTTTGTGTTTGTTACAAATTCATGCTTATGCTATTTTTCATGTGCATTATAGTAAAGCTGAGTTACATATTACATTCTGGAGTAACTGTAAATTGTAGTAACATTTTACCTAAAATTTGAAACATAAAGGAAAACCACACCATAAGGGCCGTGTGAGCATTCACCAAGTTTTGATTGAAAAATGATGAAGTGTATACATTTGTGTGTATTATTATGTTCTAGATTTAAAATAGTCAGCAGAATGTAGGCCATTGTATGCGTTTCTGAGAAACATAATGAATTACACGTCTGTACCGGTGTGATATTACATAAAGTAGTGGTGGGTAAAATCGGTCAATTTGGCTACGTGTTTATGTAGGTAAACTGTAGCTAATATTGCATATTTTCACATTTAAACCACCAAGGAATGCTTAAAATTTATTTCAATGACAAGAAACACGTTATAATTACCCTGAAATTTAACATTGAGTAGCTTTTGCCTTTCCGGTCGGACACCCGTGGCATTTTCGATGGCGACTTTTAGCATTGCTACTGAGTCCGAGGGCGAAAATTCCGGTATCTCGTACTCCTTGCCATTCCATTTTACACTTAACTTTATAGGATTATCGTTTATATCGCACATTTTTCTACAAATATTCAGTAAAACTACAATTGACGTGACATATAAACAAAACAAATTTGACACGGCACTAATGTTGAGGCGATTTACAAATGTCACTATTTGTGAAAGGTGACTGAACTAGAGATGCGTTCATATTACTACAATGCGTTCCAAATAAGAATAGGATCGATTGCCATGTTGTGACGTCACGTCGTACTGTCACATCGCAAGAAATTGGGCAAAATTGAAGAACTCAGACATGCAAAATTGAAGAACTGGATTCTGATTAAACTATTTTCGTTCACAGTTAGTAAATAAATTAAATTTAAAAAAATCTTGTTTTGCTCACCCTATTAAGTAATTCTTCGATTTGACAGTATGGCGTGACGTCACAACATGGTAATCGATGCTATTTTTATTTAGAACGCATTGTAATTAATTTTTGTATGAACTCATGAAAATATTTAGTACATTTAGGATAGGACCTTGGATTTACTGTTTATTACGAATAAAGTTAACTTTTTCTTATATTTTGTTCCGTTTAGTAGGAAAGAATAATACATACATACTTACGCGCGAAAAATATAACCCTTCTTGCAGTCGGATAAAAGTGACATAAGCCTGGTTTAGAACCAAATATACCAATCCAATTAAAGCAAAAAAAAAAACAGTTTAAAACAAAAATAAACCGTTTTTTTTTCGATTTAAAACGGTTTGTGTGGATGACTATGTTTTTCTTAATTATAAGAAGATATAGTTTTTTATTTTACCGAGGTAGGGATAAACTATGTACTTATTGATTTTTTTAATGTGTAACATACTGAAATTAAAAGAACTATAGCTTCTGGTTTAATTGTAATTGGTCCGTCCGACCAAGCGTAGGTATTACTTATTTAAGTTATAAAAAATCTAGTGTTGATATAGTTAAAAACTCTGTGTTGGTCATCATTCATCATCATTTCAGCCGAAAGACGTCCACTGTTGGATATAGTCTGTGCTGTTAAATAAACATTACATGAAAAAATATTTAATGGAAATGCTGGTGATTATGTTGTCAAGTAATATCAATTTATTGACGGGTCTTCTCATGAGTTCAGACGAAACCAAGGCAGGAGCGGGCGCCTTCTTTTTGAAAACCACATGGGTGCTCTCTGGCGAAGTGTGAGAAGAGATGCACACAGATCGACCGATAAATAAATAAATGTCCTACTCACATACTGCGTACTGAATTACTAATTATGTTTGGTAAAAATATTAAATGAAACCATTATATAAAAATTAAACAAGTTTTAATTATCAAGAAATATTATAATTTATATGTAACCTAAAAGGCGATTACTGATCTATTTCTTGATGTCTATTCTCGGGTGCTCGGCGCCCACTGTTTATTTCTCATGGGTGCTCGAGCCCCCAAGCACCTGAACCTAGGTATGTAATAATAGTAATACTCTTTCACACAACGCCATCTAGTTTCAAACTAAGCAGAGCTTGACCTATGAGTAGGTACTAGACAACTGATAAACATAGTTATATATTTCTAAATACATACTTATCATATCTTTCTAAATATAATATATAGATAAAATACACCCAGACACAGAACAAATGATCGTGCTCATCACACAAACATTTGTCATGGATGAGAATTGAACCCACGACCTCCGGCATAGCAGTCAGAAGCCACTGAACATTAGATCAACAGGCTAGTCATTGTTTTCAAAAGATATACTTAAACTAGCTTCTGCCAGCGGCTTCGCCCGCGGATAAGTAGGTTTCTCCATACAAACTTTGGACCCCCGTTTCATTCCCTTTGGGGGTGAGTTTTGGAAAATCCTCTCTTAGTGCTCACCTACGTCATAAAAGGAAAGCTTGTGCAAAATTTCACGTTCCTAGTCCCAATAGTTTCGGCTGTGCGTTGATATGTCAGTCAGTCAGTTTCTCCTTTTATATATATAGATAAACAATTTGATTCAGTTTAAAACCAAACACACACTCTCGTTGACGTCGTCACTCGTGCTCGCGACTCAAGGCACCGCACTTGCCAGCTATTGTAAAACCACGAATATCTTTGTGTAAAACACAGTTCTTGTATTTTTGTAGGTGAGTTTAATAGGATTTAATGGGTTTAATCCGGACCAACATTTTAATTTAATAATTAAAACTATATATACTCTAAAGGCAAAAAGTACTAGCTAAAATATGGCGTCATAAAACTCCTCCGCATCGCTGTCGACTGGAAGTGTGCCCAAAAGGCTGGTGGCATTGCCACGTTGTATGGCAATGCTTAATCTCTGACTGAGGTAAAAGCCAGCCCTTGGGTCACGCGAAGTGTCAACTGAGCATTTGGATATTCTTTAAAAAGCTTATGAGCAGTCGGACCCCACGGCCCAAGAGTTTCAACCCCAAACGGCTCAAAAATATAACTGCCGACGAGGTTGTTATATTTCCGCCGCTTGAGGTTCTCCGCACCCGCAGCGGCAATACCAGGACAGCACGAAGAGCTAGAAAGATGGGATGGCGCAAGAGTGTCGACACAGGTAGCGTCCCACACTAAAGGTCTGCCCATCTTCCACGAAAATAAAGACATACCGTCCTTTTCTTACCATCGTCGCGTGCCAGGCCATGAGGTTTCAAAACAGCCGGAACGCCGACGGTCACAAGGGCTCGCCGGATGATGTCATTAATATTCGCGTGCCGTGCTATCGATAACAGCAGCAATGAGAAGAACAGCAAGGAGCGCCTAGGCGACAGCTAGGCAACAGCTAGGCGGAAATAATGGGTTTAATACAATTTATTTGGAGTTTTAAGGGCAATATTTTATTTAAAACGTTTTAAATCGGTGGTTTTATGTGAAATACCTACTTATCTATCTCTGTCAAATCCTTCCAAAGGTTGTCTGTAAAGAATCACATTTAGCGATAAGACCGCCCATTGTGACACCCTATTAATTTTAAGCTCCTACTGTAATTAATAATAATAATAATAAGGTTGGCAGAAGGTGTATGCTTGGGCAAACCGTATCTGCAGGTATAAGCGGCGGGTCGTACAGTACACCCAGAATCGCACATTCCGAAGTAATGAAAGGTGGGTTTATAGGGCTTGGGAGCGACCGGACCAAGGTGTGACTGATACGCGCCTGCCGGATGATGACGCCATGAACTCATTCTGGCGCAGCATCTGGTCGGTGCTTGTCAGTCACACTGAGGGTGACTGGATTCGGCAGGTCGAGCGTGCGTACGATCCAATACCACAAATGGGGGCAATTGACATCAGCCCCCAAGATGTAGCTCGTGCCGCGGCTGGATGGGCTGCACAATTTCTGGATTAAGTGGTTTACAAGATCGCACATTCGCTTGGCATTTCAGTTTCTGCCTTAGAGTCAGGGTCGCTACCCCAGTTCCTAACAACAGGAATAACCCACCTGCTCCATAAGTCAGGTAGTACTGCGGAGCCTAAAAATTATAGACCGATCACGTGTTTGCCGACGGTCTATAAAGTTCTTACATCCATACTGGGAAGCAAAATTAACAGGCATATTGACAAAAATTTAATCATGTTATCTTCTCAGAATGGATGTAGGAACGGGTCCTGCGGTACTAAGGAGCTGCTCCTCATTGATATGACCATTAGCCAACCGGTTCGACTTTCCCGAAAGGATCTGTCGACATGTTGGATAGATTATAAGAAGGCCTATGACTCTGTTCCTCATACATGGCTCATGAGGGTGCTGAAATTGTATAAAATTGATACGACACTACGCTTCTTCCTGATGTCGTGTATGAGGCAATGGAGTACGGTCCTCCTCTATCCAGGATGTCGACATACCCAGAGGAATAGCGAACCTGTAAGGATCGAGCGAGGTATATTCCACGGTGATAGTTTGAGTCCACTTTGGTTTTGCCTAGCCTTGAATCTAAGCACACTTCTGGAGAATTCAGGTCTAGGCTATCGGTTGAAGAGAGGTGGTCAGGTAATATCTCACCTACTCTACATGGATGACCTGAAACTTTCTGCCCCCAACAATCTGCAACTGATGGAGCTATTGAAGGTAACTGAAACCTTCAGTAGTGCCATTAGGATGGAGTTTGGTGTGGACAAATGTGCGGTCATGCATGTAAAGCGAGGGGAGGTTGTGTAATCCGTGGGCACTCAACTCACGGATTCCATAAACCTGAGATCCCTCTCTCTAACCGAAACCTATAAGTATTTGGGTATGTCGGAAGCTCTAGGCATCAATACCACTGACATAAAGCAATCGTTGAAGGAGCGTTTCTTTGGACGCCTGAAGATGGTATTCAATAGCCTTCTTTCAGGCGGAAACAAGGTGTGCGCCTTCAACGGTTGGGTCATGCCGGTATTGTTGTACTCTTTCGGCGTACTCAAATGGACTCAAACGGAACTTGACGCCCTGGATAGGAGGGTCCGCACACTGCTGACTGCATACCGAATGCATCACCCACGATCGTCGGTGATGAGATTGTAAGTATATCCCGCGGAAGTATGGGGGTCGAGGTTTTTTAAATGCTAAGACCCTACACAACCGCGAGGTATGCAGTCTTACGGAATATTTCCTAGCTGCCGACGTGGGTATGCATCGACATATAGTGGCAGTGGACAAGGGACTCACCCCGCTCGCCCTGGTTAATGAGAACTGGCGCAAACCAGTAGTGCTTGACACTAACGATCGCAGGGAAGTATGGCAGAGCAATGAACTTCACGGACGCTTTTTCGGGCCCTTCACGGGCCCGATGTAGACCGATTGGCGTCCGTAGCCTGGTTGCGTTTCGGTGACCTCTTTGGGGAAACCGAAGGTTTTGTCTGTGCAATTATGGACGAAGTTATCATGACGAATACGAATTTTCAACCGATTTGGGTACCCACTTTTTTAAGACGAATTAAAGGAAATCGAATTACATCTCCCTCTTCCAATTGAATGAAATCCCAATGAATGCTGCTGTATATTATATCAGATATAATAATTATATAGAAACATATCTAACGCATAAAAAGATTTGCCAGATAATAAAATTCAACACCAAGAGGAAAAATATTTATTAAATTAGGTAAGCTTTAGGTACACTATACAAATTAAAATTCTCGTAATTTTATAACTTTTCATTTATTCCCGTGCCTGGTTCTACCGTCTTTCTTGACTAGTTTGATCTACTCTGGACACTTCCACAATAAACTTTTCAGGTTCGAAGTCGGGATCCAGAATCTTAGACCGAATAATTTCTTTGTAAATGAATGCAGACTTTCTCGGAGTGCGCGTCTTTTCTGGATGAGAGAAATCCACTTGGAAGAGACCAAATTTATCTCTGTGAAAATAGGTAAGAATTTTAATTTGATTTCAAGTCCTATAATGGTACTGTCACACTTTGCGGCGGTTTGTTTCGAGGACCGGGACTGTTCTTCTTTTCTTCAAGATTCAAAATTAGTACATCGCGCTACAATGGTTATGTCCGAACCAAAAAAAACTAGACATTTCTCATTACATTTCTTTTATCTACTCAATTTTCAAACCTATTCTAAAACATCAAAATCCTTAAAAGTATATTTTACATGTCAGTTCGTTAACCTAACTAATGCGATCTCCTTTCGATATCACAGTACTGAATAGTTAGGTGGTTTAGGAATGCACGAATGATATTAGCTGTCTTAATTCGCTGTCTTAGTTCATATTTAGGTATTACACCTTTTTTAAGGTCATCTAATCAGTGTGAGGG
The DNA here is from genome assembly GCA_961205895.1 of Mythimna pallens. NCBI lineage: Eukaryota > Metazoa > Arthropoda > Insecta > Lepidoptera > Noctuidae > Mythimna > Mythimna pallens. The sequence continues at coordinate 3,891,593 of OY540845.1, read as the reverse complement.
CTGTCAGACTTTTACTGAGTCAGCAAAAAACCCACATAGAGCGAGTTTCCCTTTCAGAAGTTGACCCATGGCTCCAGCCCAGTCTGAAGTGGGCCACGACCTGTCGCTGCCGGCCGTCATTCGTTCGATGGTCGGGGGCGTCGAGTCGTGGGATGCGGTGATCTTCTTCTGTGAAGCCGTAATTTCGCAGAAGGAGGCTGCGGAGAGGGAGAGGGAGGCTGTGGCCACTCTTCCGTGCCGCAGCAGGCGAACCGGGCGTCGCAGGAGGGCAGACAACGCCCTCTTCCAGCCCCCATAAATAGGTCCGGAGGGACGGTGAACTCGGGGTCGTCCGCCATCCCCCATCCTGCAAGACCCGAGGCGGCGGCGCGTAGTGTTCCACGCGCACCCCTATTAGACGTCGCGGGGGGAGGACACCTCACACTCCCCGCGGGCTTGAGGTGGTCCGCGTAGGCGGGCCGGCACTAGCCGGGGATCATGGATAGCGTATCAGCTCCCACGATCCCCGGTCCAAGTGTGGGAGGGAACACCGAGGTGGTTTTTAGTCAGTAAGAGTCTGACAGACCCCTTCGCCTGCCCCAGGCGAAGGACATTCATGAGGATTTTCCACCCCGGCAAAAAAAAAAAAAAAACGGCTCCAGCCCAGTAGGCTTCGGCCTTGCAGCAAAACCGTAGGGCCCCCCTACGGTTCCCGGTTTCGGTTACGGTTCAGTTCAGTAGGCGCGGGCTTGCGGACAGCGAGCAATGGGTAGCTCGCCATACGACTGTCCGGTAACCGTCCGGACCAAGCCCAAGTCGTCGACGGCGCATAACGTTCCACGTGCGTTTTAAGGAGATGTCAGCAAACTGGCCCAGCTCGGTCGAAGCCTACTGGGGCTATGGGTTCGCTTCTGAAAGGAAAATCCGGCCCTGGTATGAAAGGCAATTAAAGAACGAACAGGAGTGGGTTTTTAGTCAGTAAAGTTTGACACACACTTGCGCACCGCCCAAGAGCCATTGGATGTCATTGGATGATATTCCCACCTAAAAAAAAAATGATTTCGTCAAAAACAGCATACTTACAAATATCCATTCCGCCACTCAAAAGTATCGATAAGAGACCACATGCTATAGCCTCTAATGTCACATCCCTCGTACACAGCGTCAAGCAAGGCGTTCAAGTAGGTCCTCATGTAGTGAATCCTGTCTTCATCCAGTAGGCCTCCTGAGTTAGACCAGCCATTCTCTGTGATGTACATTGGCGGGTTGTCGTATTGTACTTTTATTTCCATTAGAAGTTTGAAGAATCCCCATGGTACTTCCTGCAAATTCAATACGTACAAAGCGTTTTGTGAACACATTCATTATGCGTACAGCTAAGGAGTGGAATTCCCTGCCGGGGTCTGTGTATGCTGATGGCTACAACCTGGGGATCTTTAAATCAAGAGTGAATAGGTTACATCTAGGTAAGCGTGCTCCATCGTCGGTCACATCATCACTTACCATTAGGTGAGATGGTGGTCAAACGTGAGCCTATCAATAATAATAAAAAAAAAAACAAATAATTAATCAACTCCTATAGACAGCAATAGGCGGGGAATGCGTCCAGAAGGTACCAAAAAGACTGAAATTCTGATTCAGACTAAAATTTTGAGAAAGAAATTCATGAATTCATGTTCAGGTAACAGTTCAACAGGTAAAACTGGGACTCAGAGGCTAGTGTGAAAAAGGTTAAGGGGTCTCTAAGGGCTATATTTCACCGGGACACCAGTCGCCGCTACCAACAAAATGTATACAGCTCTAGAGAGTTAATCACCTGTTGTCCGTGTGGTTGCGCAACCAATTTGGCGGCGCGACCAGCTCGGACGCGTTTAAGTGCACGCGTCGGTCCATTTTGATACTGTTTCAGTGTAGTGTAGCGACTCTGGTGTCTGTATGGTGTCTAGTTTGATAGCTTACGGACACCATGGCGGCGCAATTGGTTGCGCCGCCATGGTGTCCCGGTGAAATATAGCCCTTAGTCTTTAGGCATTTCGCAGACATTAAAACTTCCCGCTATTTAAAAAACTCTATACTCTATATAATAACAAAATACCTGCAACCAACTAGTTTGTGACTGCGGCCATGAGGGATCTTTGACCAGTACCGCTCCCATATCATCCATGAACGAAGGTACAGGATACATCCCTTCCAAAGAGGCGTCCCGATACGCCAGCTTCGTAGTAAACGCATTGATTCCCAGGAAGTCTGCGGAGCCTTTTATTAGTGAGACTTCTTTCGGTGACAGAGCTGGTAGCCGAGATCTAGGAAAGCCTTGCTCCGCACTCTTCATAGCTACGTTCTTTTGTACTGCTGAAGGGAAGTTACCAATTTTCGAGAATATTGGATGAGCGAATAGGCCCCACTGGAAGAAAAAAAGTATAAATTAAGTAAAAAAATAAGTAAGTACCTTGTTAGAGAATGTGCTGGCCAAGCCTGTGGTTTCTGTGAATTTTCAAGCATATACGATGTGGCCCCATCGACCATCTATTTGCTCTGCAAGCAATGTCCTCTGCCCACTATTCTTCGGGCTATGCCGGTAAACTTGGTTTGCAGCGTTGGAAGGCCAGCAACAAGGTGGACCGACGACCTGATGAGGGTCGGGGAAACCGATGGAAGCGAGACGCACAGGAGTCAGGCCTGGCAATCATGGCGGCATTTGGGGGAGGCCTATGTCCAGCAGTGGACGAATTTTGGCTGAAATGATGATTCGCGACTCAACTTCCAGTTTACATCAGTTGAACTTGTCTGAGAACCTATGTCATCAGGGTTCTCTCGATAGATCTCTATACTGACTCCTGTGTATTATGTATGAAAAGCATGTTCATAATGAAATCTTAAAAATTCCCTTTGGTTACTTACTTCAAATTGTCTTGCATCAATACCAGCTTGTCGATCGTCGAGGGTATCTGAAGCGGCTTCGTACCATACGAAACCGATGGAAATTCCAATAAATCCTTTCTGTAGCTTCCTAAACTCTGTATCGTATATGTGATAGGTTTCAGCATGAGCCATCAACACGTTCCGAGCGCACATGTACTCGGCAACGCCAGATATATTCACGAATGGAGTTTGACCGTCAGAGCCATATCCATTTACGCAAATATTCTTAGGATCATTGATTGTGATCCAATACTTTACTTTTTCGCCGAATTTTTCGAATAAAAGTTTCGTGTAATCAGTAAACCATCCAACTACAGCAGGATTAGTCCAGCCTCCCAGTTTTTGCAAATTGGCCGGTAGATCCCAATGGTACATTGTTACCATGGGGATAATATTCTTGGCTATGAGGTCATCTAAGAGTTTGGTGTAATAGTCGATTCCAATTTGGTTTACTTTGTCAACGAATCCGTTAGGCAGGACCCGGGGCCAGGATATGGAGAACCCGTAGAAGTCTAAGCCAAGATCAGCCGCTACGGCCACATCAGCCTTGTGTTTGTGGTAGGAGTCTGCTGCCACGTCAGCTGTGCTCTCATCCTTGATCGGCGAAGGTTCTGAGTGACTTGCAACATCCCATATTGAAGGACTTTTACCTGAGGAAAATTGAAACAAAAAAATGTATTAACTAAAATAATCGATAGCAACGGCCTTAGATTTATCTATATTAATTCTATTGTAAAGCTAGAGGTTGCTCGAACGCGCATTAGCGAAAAAAGGATTAAAATCATTTTTTTAACGAATTTTTCAATTCGAGCTACAGATCGGCCGTTATATCTCAGCGGCCCTGAACTTCGCGCAGAAGGCTGCGCACGAACGTTTTTTAGGAACAAAATGGCGGCATGAGGCGACGTGCGCGGGGTGGAGGTTTAGGCTAGAGATTGACTCTATGTAAACACAATCGACCCTTTATTCAATCAAATATCGTAATCGATTATTATCGATTTGGAATTTATTAATTTTTGTTTCTTTGAGATATTGAGCGGAATAGATTTACAAACACAGTGAATGTTGTCGTTAGTAAACGAGATTTCGACTCTAATGAAAAAAAAAAAACGAATAAAATTTTATTTTCTTGGTTGAAAGACATGATTTAGTTAAATATCAGTTATTTATAAACGACTACTACAATAACGACTGTTTGAGAATATTTTAAACCTCGTTATAAAATTTAATCAAATATATTTTTATAATTGAATTTCAATCGATTTGAAAAATAATCGATTAAATAACACCCTCAGATACGCATATTGGACATCCCTTTTTGTTTACTCCGTAAAACTTCGTGCATATTCGGTAATGCTCGGGACGCGGTATTGTGTCTCAGTCACACGTTAGCATTGGTGTCGTGTTCGTGTCGCTATCTCTATCTTGAGTACGGGCGGTTACAAAAGTTTTCGTTTATCGTTGTAAGTTGTTATTATTTTCTTGTTAGGTTTTTTGTTTGTGTTTATTCGATAATATTATTGATGAAATGACGGAACAATTCGTCATTAATACAGGATCAGACTCAGAAAATGAATCTAAAAGTGAGAGCGACGACAATTATGATGACGATGACGAACCTATACCGAGTACCTCACAAATTACGCAAGGGGCAGATGACTTTATGCTGGGGATTTCCCCCCTCAGCGAAAGTGATTAAATAATAAAAAGTTTATCAAAATGTAAATAATATTCTGTGTGATTGTGACAAAAATTTGCTACTGTCGAAAGGTGAGTGAATTTTTAATTCATTAGGTACATTATTTTTTTAGCTTTATGTCTCATAGCGTTTTGATATTTATTTTATTTGTACTTGGTCTCTGTATCAGGAAATTTATATTCGAATTTCGGTTAAAAAAAAAAATGAATTCCAATAACACTTTTTTTACGAGTGTACATGCGCGAAAGTTCGCAGAGCCTATGTTCAGAACCGTCAAGTTACAACGGCCGATCTGTAGTTCCTGAGATTAGTCAGGAATTTAAAAAACTACACTGTTGTCAGGCAACTGTATTCGAAAATTGCTTATGTGTTGTGGCATCGCGTGTTGGTAATGTAAGTACACGGTGCAGATCGGGTGTGGACACGTGGTGTCGCGTCGCGTTCCAATAATCTGTTTCCTTATGCAATTTTAAGCTTAAAAAATATTGTATTTTCTTACCATCTTCATTCCAACCTCCTTCGATTTGAAAGGCAGAAGTAGATGCTCCGAACAAGAACTCTGCAGGAAATGGGCGAGGTTTACTTTTGCCAAACGCATTTTCACATATACAGAGAAAAACGCTGTGGACGAAATGTTGATAAATGTTAAAATAAATAAATTAAAATTAACATCTAACAAGCAAAAGGATAGAGTCAGGAGTTATTTATTTTTAAAATCAGGATGAGCGGCAGGGTCGGCCATTTATTTTCCTGTTTATTTATTTTAGACCTTACTAGATATAAAAAGGCCTATGTTATTCAGTGATAAAGTAGCTTTCTACGAGTGAAATAATTTTGAAAATCGGTCCAGTAGTTTTTGAGTTAAATCGTAACATACAAACAAACAAAAAATCAAATCTTTCCTCTTTATAATATAATTATAGATGGTACACCTCGTAACACAGGCAGGATAAACATCTGCAAAAACTAAGGTCGTATCGCACAGGGCAATCTCGCACAGACAACCTTAGGTCGGACTGAATGAAAGGAGATAGATCCTGTAAGTGTCAGACATAGTGAAGGAAATGTTAAATGGATCTCCTTAAGGAAAAAACTGATATTATCCAGCCGCACAACCAGTTAGACACCTTGGAGCAGTTCTGATCAAGTCCTGCTACTGGAAGAGACATTTAAACACAGAGATACACTTCCTCAAAAACTGAAGTCCAAAAAAAAAGTAAGGATATCAGGATAACAGCTCGGTCTTGTAGGGTCAATTAATGGTAACGCCTGCCAGGGCTACACATTTTTCCAAGGAGTTACCGCAGCCCTCGTAGTAAAGAGAAACCAAAGTAAAACTATGGGTTTTTTTTCGGGTGGGAAAATCATCTAATAACATCCCCCGCACTTGGGCAGGGCGGGAGATAGTGTCAGACTTTTACTGACTAAAACCCAATCCTGTTCCTTCTTTGCCATTTTTCCAGGGCCCTGGGGATCTCTTTCACAACACCCATGGCCCCAGTAGGCTTCGACCCTGCTAGGCCCCTACGGTTGCTGACATCTCCTTGAGGCGCGCGTGGAACACTGCGCGCTGTCGCTGACTTGGGCTTAGTCCGGACGGTTACCGGGCGATCAGACGGCGAGTTACGCTAGCGAGCTAGCCCGCGCTTGCAGTGGCCGGAAATCGGGATCCGAATCCCAGCGGCTGGTATACTCGACAAGTCTGAATAGATACTCCATCCCGCACCACCCAAAACGTTTGAAGTTTTTTGATGATTTTCCAAGTAAACAAAAGGCTACCAGCTCTGTCAATTCTGCATTTCCTAGAAGCTTCTGGAAGCTACAAACATGCTTTCTGCTCCTGTAGTTTACTGCTGTTTATACAATTCTCAAAGAAGTGCACAGAACCCAAAGCCTCCACCAGTCTTTTACACTAAAGAAGAGTAAATAAAAAATAAAGATTTTACCAAAGTACAAACGCGCCGTTGTTCATGGTTCCGAGGCACACCACACACTACGTGCGGATTCTCCTTACTGCCAAAAGAGTGCTGGCTAAGGGTTATTCTGCAACCTCTGATCGATAAATGCTCTGATATTAACTGGTGGTCAGCGCCGTCTTGAAATCTCTTCAAAGCGAGGGATAGGTCCTTGCAGAATTAGGAATTACGTCGAACTACTATTAGGTAGTGAAATTTTTAGGTTGCGAAAGTTGGTCAAGGGACTGTGTATAAACATTAGCTTAAATGTCGAGAACTTTAGTGATCCGTGGTCTTAAGGATTTGAGGTATATACATTTAATCTAAGTCTGCTTTTAACAAAGGCATCGACAGCCGCAAGTAAAGTTTTTTTCAGAATCATCCTTCCAACAAAAATGTTTGGACTTATATCGAATTTATGAAAAAACAATTCGGTCATGTTTGTGGATGACACTAAAGTACAATAGTACAATCACTTTTCAATAACAGCATGCATTATTATCAGCTTCGTGATTTAATCATCGAAACTTGGAAATCAAAGTAGGTAGGTTCTAATTATACAGGGTGTTTGGTGCATCGTGTGCCAAAATGAAATGGTCGACTGGAGGGGTCATTTGCTATCCTTTCAGACCCCTAAACACTTTTCATGCCCTGTGGATTATTTTTCATCGACTTTTTATTGTTTTATGAAAATCAGATTCAAATTTTTCATTCAAATACAAATTTAAAAAAATATATATAATAATAATAATAATAATAATAATAATAACTTTATTAGCAACTCAAATTACAATTTACAAAAATAACGGTGAAACCACACTAGGCAGGGCCTGAATCGTGGCTATCAAACAAAACGATTACTCCAATATTAGTAAAATAAGTTAAATCTGCATATCATTCTCATGAAGTTAAAGTGCAAGTGTGTTGTATGTATATGAGTGAAAAAGTGTAAATAAGTGTTTGAGGGAGTATTATGTGTATTGTGTGTCGTGTGTGATAGAATTTAATGAGAGTGTTTAGTTTAGTCTTTAGACAACTGTGCGTAGCAATTGTTCCATCTCATAGTAGTTCATGCCGGTGATTAATTTCCTAACTTTAACTTTGGCTTCACGAGTCGTATTATGCTGGAGCTGATATTTATTTGCAATTTTATTGTACAGGTATGGAAACATAAACTTCTGTGATCTTCTAGCAAATGAAGTTTTACATTTAGTACTTGTGATTTTAAAGACCCTAAGCTTCAGCATGTCATTGTAACTTGGAGAATTTATAACTAGCTTATGAGTGGAGATAATTGCATGCATTGCATAGAGCCCTCGCACGCTAAGTAGATCAGCCTCTTTATAAAGATCTTTTGTTGGAAATCTAATAGGCTTTTTTAACATTACTTTGAGAACTGATCTCTGCGCTCTTTCCAACAGCATGAGGTGTGATGTCGATGTCCCACCCCATACGCTTATACAGTATGATAAGATAGATTGGCACAAGGAGATATAAATAGCTTTAAGAAGTTTCATGCAAGCAACATCTCTAAGTTCCCTAATGACGTAGATTAACTTTCTGGTCTTGGCTGAGAGTGCAATGACATGCTCCTTGTATGTGAGTTTTTCGTCAATAATTACTCCAAGATATTTTATAGACTGTGTTCTTTGTAAATTACAGCATTGACATTTGGTGTTGCAGAACTGCCTTTGGTCGCATGTATGTATTTGAATATTTAGTAGAGAAGAGGGAGAGGACGCTGCAGTTTTGTGAAAACATAGAAACTTGGTTTTGTTAGCATTTAATGTTAGCAGGTTATTGCTTAGCCACTTTGCGATTGTATTGATGCCTTATTCAGCATTTCTAAAACAGTCTTTCCAATTGCTATCGTGAAATATGACAGCTGTGTCATCTGCATAGCAAACTATTTTAGCATTTTTCAGAGGTAAATTAGTCAGGCTGTTAATATATATTAGGAACAGTGTTGGTCCCAAAACGCTGCCCTGGGGCACTCCAAAAGATATATCTTGTTCGGTACTGAGCCAGGAGTTCAGCTTAACGCATTGTTTCCTTTCAGTTAAGTAACTTTTGAACCATTCAAGTGCAATACCTCGTATTCCGATGTTTTCCAGTCTTCTCAACAATATTGGAATAGCCACGGTGTCGAAGGCTTTTGCTAAGTCTAAAAAGACTCCTACGCACGCGAGTCCATTGTCCAGATGGTCAATAATTTCATTTGTTAATAGATTAACTGCGTCTTCTGTAGATTTATGTTTACGAAAACCAAATTGAGTGTCCGATAAAATTTTATTTAATTCTAGGTATTTGACAAGACGGTTATTTACTACTTTTTCCAATATTTTTGAGAAAACCGGAAGCAGCGATATTGGTCTATAATTATCAGGTACGTTTGTTTCACCTCCTTTGTGAATTGGTACTATAACGGCAGTTTTCCAGTCTGGAGGAACAACTCCCGTGGCTAAACTTTGATTGATTATTGTTGTTAGAGGTTCAACTACACTATGTTTAGCCATTTTTAACATTAAGTTATTAACACCATCTAATCCCGGAGCACTATCAGTTTTTAGGTTCATGATTATATTTTCTATTTCTCGGGTGTCAGTGGGCTCAAAAAAGAAAGATTTTACTGGAGTTGAATCATTATCAAGCTCTTGTGCCAATTTAGACTGGGTTGTGTTGAGTCCCTTCAGAATGTTAGTAGCATAGCTTTGACCAACTGATGCAAAGAATTCATTGCAAAGATTAACTGCGTTTTGTGGACAAGTGTGAACATTAATCAAATCAGAAGCATTTGAGTTCGCGATTTTTTTCCTATGAGAGATTTTATTGATGGTTTCCCAAAGTTTTTTCGGCTGATTTTTGAATTTTTCTAGTAAATCAGAATCATAGTTATTTTTTATTTTACGCAGCAAAGTGATAAAGAAATTTCTATATCTAGTGTATATAAGAGTTTTTACATGGTCCTTTGGTACATTTCTAGCTTCAAGATGAAGTTTGTCCCTCACTCGGGAACACCTCAGTAACCCTTGTGTCATCCAAGGCTTGAGAATAGTTTTCGACCGACTAATGCTAATTGTTTTAGAATTTGCATCAATAATAGATTTCATTATATTTAGGAAAGTATCCGCTTGCTCGACGACACACTGAATGTTACACAATCCAGACCAATCAACATTACTCAGTTCTTCTACTATTGAGTCATAGTTAGGGGTTATCTTGTATTTTGAGGGTGTTAATTGTCCTGGTGCAACAATTGATAATCCAGATATCACTAAGTCATGATCAGTAACAGACGACGGGCAAACAATTGTTTCTATGTCTACTTTACCCTTAAAAAATACATGATCAAGGCAAGAGTTCATTCTGGTAGGTTTATTTATAGCCGGTCGCAACCCCAATTCAGCCATAGCACATAGGTAAGACGCTGAGTCGGCCGCATCTGGATTAGTTATGTTAATGTTGATGTCGCCAGTGAATACCGTACATGGTCCAGAATTTATGGTTTGCATGACGCCATGTAACGAGTTGATGAAGTTATCAATGTTTTTGAAGGAAGGAGACCTATAAACACCTAGTACAGTTATGATATTTGGGATATTTATCAGAATGCATTCTGCGTCGCCGATCTTAGATATAAGGCGCAGACTCTGAATTTTAATTTTATTTAGATGTGTATTGTATTAAACTACTTTTAAATTTAAAATTAGTGACTCTTGCTAGTGATGTGCCACATGCCATAAAAATCATTTTATAACTTTGTGAATTCGCTAGAATTGTAAATCGAGTAACATAAGACTAATACATATTAAAAAATATGATTTAAAAAAATATTTTTGTTTAAAAGATACCTGAAAAACCTATTAAAAATGTTATCTCAATCTTATAAGGTAAAATCTGTCCCGTATCTCTCTTTTCGTAGGTTTTACTAGAAATAAAAAAATGAAGTTTCATTTTTAACATCTATTTTATAATTTTTAAAAATCCTGCTCAAATTGTTGGCCTCTGTTGAGAATGCAGGCCTGTCATCTGTTTCGTATTTCGACAGTTGTTTTACGAAGTCGTATTTTCTCCTCAATTGTATTGAAATCCGTTTCAATGCGTTGAACTAGTACCTCTCTAGTTTCCAACTATCATCACTACACAACAACTTCTAAGAATTGTAAATGAGCCACATAAGACTAAATTGCAAACAACGCATTGAAACGGCTTTCAATAGAATATATAGCTAAAAAAAAAAAATTCAGTCTTCGCCTTGTATACTGTTTAAAACTTGTATTTTAATGAAAAATATTGGGTCTTATTTTCAAAATTGTTTTTTTAAAAAGTCGATGAAAAAAAATCCACAGGGCATGAGAAGTGTTTAGGGGTCTGAAAGGATAGCAGATGACCCCTCCCGTCTACAATTTAATTTGGCATACGATGCACCCAACACCCTGTATATAAAATCGCTTCCTACCTGGGTTGCAAAATTGTTTGTAAGAGTTACCGCGGCCCTGGACTAACTGAAGGAACACAGGTGGGTTGTCATCAGGCGGTGACCTGTCGCGCCAGGCCCTGGTTCAGGCCATGGTCCGGAACGAAGGGGAGTGGGCAGCGGTCGCCTCCTGCGAAGCAGTAATGCTACCAAGGAGGCGACCGCACGTGTGACAAAACGGACATCCTCAAGCCCTAGCCGCCGGGACCCCGACCACGATTTCCAGCCATCGTAGAAGTGGACTTGCTAGAAGTACTTTGTTAATATTTAAGCAGCCACAGCTTGACTGTTGACTGTTAGAGCAAGTGTGAATTTTTACATTTAAATCTTCCTTTGGTTGTGTGCGTTGGGATACACTGAAGCCTAAGTAGTTGGTTTTCGTAACATTTAATGTGGGCAAGTTCATTCTTAACCACTTAGCGATTTTAGCTAAGCATGACTCGGCATTTAATTTAGCATGCTGCCAAGTATCACCAATAAAGACGACAGCAGTATCATCCGCGTAAAAGTAGACTTGTGCGTTTACTATATTAATTTTACAAAGGCTATTTAAGTCAACAAAAAACAATGTAGGTCCCAATACGCTTCCTTGGGGGCGCCATATATGACGTGCATGCGTCTTCACTAGTATACTGACCCACTCTAACCTTTAGTTTCCTGTTTCCGAGATAATCTTTGAAGAGACTAAATGGCATTCCAAGAACTCCTGTAGATTCCAGCTTTCGTACGAGTATTAGAACAGAGACGGCATCAAAGGCTTTTTAAGATCTAAGAATGCAGTTACACAATTTTTACCTTTGTTCAGCTGCTCTGTTATATAAGTACTTAGAGCAGTAACTGCATCTTCAATGGAAATCCCTCGACAAAAGCCAAATTGTAATTCAGATAATATGTTAAAATCTTTTATGTAAGCTTAAAATCTTATATTAATAAATTTTTTTTTGTGATTTTAGATATTGAGCGTAATACAGAAATGGGCCTAAGTTGGAGACTTTGTCTCTGTCCCCACCCTTGCATACGTTGTAATAATAGCCAGCTCTAAAAAAGTCGAAAAGATGCCATCATCAAAGCAAAGATTAACAATATGTACAATTATGGGAACAACTTCCTTTCGCATATATTTTAGAAATGTAGTAGAAACATTATCCCAACTAGATACACTATCAGATTTAAGACTCATTAGTATACGATTCACTTCATAACAGGGTATTTTACTCTATATAAGAAAAAATCTATAATATATTACGAGTAGTAAGATAGCTTTGGTAAAAAGCAGTCGGTAAGTGTTAGTTTTAGATCATAAAATTTTTAAATCATATTTTTTAATATGTATTAGTCTTATGTTACTCGATTTACAATTCTAGCGAATTCACAAAGTTATAAAATGATTTTTATGGCATGTGGCACATCACTAGCAAGAGTCACTAATTTTAAATTTAAAAGTAGTTTAATACAATACACATCTAAATAAAATTAAAATTCAGAGTCTGCGCCTTATATATTTTTTTAAATTTGTATTTGAATGAAAAATTTGAATCTGATTTTCATAAAACAATAAAAAGTCGATGAAAAATAATCCACAGGGCATGAGAAGTGTTTAGGGGTCTGAAAGGATAGCAGATGACCCCTCCCGTCTACAATTTAATTTGGCATACGATGCACCCAACACCCTGTATATAAAATCGCTTCCTACCTGGGTTGCAAAATTGTTTGTAAGAGTTACCGCGGCCCTGGACTAACTGAAGGAACACAGGTGGGTTGTCATCAGGCGGTGACCTGTCGCGCCAGGCCCTGGTTCAGGCCATGGTCCGGAACGAAGGGGAGTGGGCAGCGGTCGCCTCCTGCGAAGCAGTAATGCTACCAAGGAGGCGACCGCACGTGTGACAAAACGGACATCCTCAAGCCCTAGCCGCCGGGACCCCGACCACGATTTCCAGCCATCGTAGAAGTGGACTTGCGGACGACGACGTAACCAACCGAACCGAGCCCGAGTCGTCGGTGATTCGCCTCAAAATACATGCACTTGATAAGCACGCGTTGTGCCCGTTCCACTACCAGAAATTTAGTTTTTGCACCACCCCAGACAGGTATGCAATAAGAGAGCTTAGTACTGACTGAACTAGTGCAACATAAAACATCTTGAAAAAGTATTTTTGATGACCCGAACTACCTTTTTTAATCTTGGGAACGACGTGTCTATAGTCTTAAACATACAACTCAATTTCCTGACTCTGTTGGCCATCTGCTCAACGTGCTGGTGCCAAGATAATCTCTGGTCTACGACAACATCCACATATTTAATATATACAGTACTTTGTTAATATTTAAGCAGCCACAGCTTGACTGTTGACTGTTAGAGCAAGTGTGAATTTTTACATTTAAATCTTCCTTTGGTTGTGTGCGTTGGGATACACTGAAGCCTAAGTAGTTGGTTTTCGTAACATTTAATGTGGGCAAGTTCATTCTTAACCACTTAGCGATTTTAGCTAAGCATGACTCGGCATTTAATTTAGCATGCTGCCAAGTATCACCAATAAAGACGACAGCAGTATCATCCGCGTAAAAGTAGACTTGTGCGTTTACTATATTAATTTTACAAAGGCTATTTAAGTCAACAAAAAACAATGTAGGTCCCAATACGCTTCCTTGGGGGCGCCATATATGACGTGCATGCGTCTTCACTAGTATACTGACCCACTCTAACCTTTAGTTTCCTGTTTCCGAGATAATCTTTGAAGAGACTAAATGGCATTCCAAGAACTCCTGTAGATTCCAGCTTTCGTACGAGTATTAGAACAGAGACGGCATCAAAGGCTTTTTAAGATCTAAGAATGCAGTTACACAATTTTTACCTTTGTTCAGCTGCTCTGTTATATAAGTACTTAGAGCAGTAACTGCATCTTCAATGGAAATCCCTCGACAAAAGCCAAATTGTAATTCAGATAATATGTTAAAATCTTTTATGTAAGCTTAAAATCTTATATTAATAAAAATTTTTTTGTGATTTTAGATATTGAGCGTAATACAGAAATGGGCCTAAGTTGGAGACTTTGTCTCTGTCCCCACCCTTGCATACGTTGTAATAATAGCCAGCTCTAAAAAAGTCGAAAAGATGCCATCATCAAAGCAAAGATTAACAATATGTACAATTATGGGAACAACTTCCTTTCGCATATATTTTAGAAATGTAGTAGAAACATTATCCCAACTAGATACACTATCAGATTTAAGACTCATTAGTATACGATTCACTTCATAACAGGGTATTTTACTCTATATAAGAAAAAATCTATAATATATTACGAGTAGTAAGATAGCTTTGGTAAAAAGCAGTCGGTAAGTGTTAGTTTTAGATCATAAAAAAACAAAATAATTTTTAAATTCAATCCAAAGTTTTCAGTTTTTATTATTTGTTCTTTAGCACCATGAAATAGTAGTCACCACGTTATTACGTCATTCGGCTGTGTAAATTAAAGTAACAGCTGTCAACTATCAACCGATCGGCCATACTGGACGCATTTGTTTACACAGCCAACTGACGAACCGACAACAGAATAAATATGGCGTTCACTGCGTTCTACATTTTTGTCAAATAACGCGCGAAATTTGAAAATACATTTTTAGAGTACTTAGCGACTGAATAAAAATTTTTTTTAGTGGTTTATTAGCACTATAGAATCTAACTGACACTTTTCAAAAATGAGTGTAATACCCTATTGTCAGTGTCTAATAATACGAAAGAGTTAGGCTGAGTGCGTTGTGAGCAATACAGATCATTTTGGTCATAGTTTAACCCTTTAGTTCGCAAGGAAACGAAATCTGTATTTTTGTGTTTTTTTTTAAGTTTATATGTATATAAATAGTGTATACATGTACGAAAAAATAAATTAATAAATCTAGTTTGTGTAGTTTTTGGAAAAACATACGTTAAAAATACTCAACGTTGCGATGTATTGAGAAAATTAGGTGGTAAAATGAACGTTGAGTATTTTCAACGTCGCGATTTATGTAGGTTTTTGAGACTTTTATAAAATAAACACTTATTCACAATTATCATGCATTTATTATAAAAAATACAATTGAAAAAGACATAAAAGGACAATTAGTCATGAATATTTTAAAAATTAACGATACATCGCCTAAAAGGTACCTACGGAACGAAAAGGAACTGTTTTTATAACTATCATGTATTACACACATGATAGTTATAAAAACAGTTCCTTTTAGATACAAAACAAAGCCGTAAGTTACATTTTGTACAATTTACATTTGTGTAACCCGTTTTACAGAATTTGCAACGCCCATAGGATAAAAATGTAGGCCAGTGTCCCGTGTTGTCATACCTGACCGAATTAGGAGGTCTTGGAGCACTAGGGGTTTGTATGTGCTGCTTGGCATCGTCTACTTTTTCGTTAGTTTGTCTAATTCGGTTTTTGTGTAACAGTTCATTTACAATTTGAACTCTAAACTTTTTCAAGCTAAGGCATTTTTTTGCAACTGGACTTTCTCTTCTGTATAATAACCAGGCATTGTTTACGCATATGTCAAGAGTTTGGGAGAAAATCGCCATGTACCATCTTTTGGTTTTGAAAGCAGATCTGTACAATGCAATCAACATATCTGCCAAATCTACACCACCCATGTGAGCGTTATATTCCTTTACTATTCGGGGACAGTTTACTTCAATCTTAGCTTTACTTTCTTTGCAGTATCTTTGAATTTTCCCCAACGGATAAGAGTCAACAAACGAACTTGCTAGTGTGACCACCTTGTTATCCAACCATTTTACAACAGCTATTTTATTGTTGTTACAGACGACCTGCTTACTTGCACCTCTACCTTTCTTGGACAATTGCTTATCAGTCAACATTTTATTTTGACATCCTCGCAAGCGATTGGCTTTTATCGTTCCAAGGCTGAAAATACCGTACTCTTCTCGTAAATGGTGAATTAACTCTAAAGAAGTAAAAAAGTTGTCAAAGTATACTGTTGCCGGCTTCGCTTCTATTGTTTTACAGAGCGCCAAAACAACTTTCGCCCCAAGACCTAAACTATTTTCATAGTCCGTGAAAGTATTATTCCGAAAGGTGTCCTCCCCAGCGTAAGGAATAAAATCGTATACTAGCCCAGATATGCCAGCTCTCACAAATATTTTAAACCCCCATTTTTTGGGTTTTTTCGGTAAGTATTGACGTCTACTGCCTGCTCTAGTACCTTTATAGGGTACCATCATTTCGTCAATACTGTATCTACCTTCTTCCTTAAGTTTTAGGCAATTACGTCTCACCATTTCTAAAAGTGGCCGAACTTTAAAATAGCGATCATCATTCATGTCCAAGTTGTCCACAAAATGAAGATATTTTCTGATCTTTTCGTACATTTTGACCGGCATGATATCTGCGATCGGGGGATATCTTAATTCGCGACTCCAATAATCCTTATAGGATGGCATTTGTACTACGCCCATCATAAGAGTAATGGCTAAAAAGTCCCGTATATTATCATTAGAGACATTTGCGCATTTGGCAGCATCATTTTGTACTGAATATAAGTTTGTATGTTCTGTAATCAAATTAATAATATCTTCTGAAAAAAAATTGTAAAAGTAGTCTAAAGGGGACATCGTACTTGAATCAATCGGAACATCAAGTACAGTTGGTTCGATATGTGCTGCATGTCTAAATTTACCAGTTTTCCATTTGAACAACAACGGTTTTCTCACATACTTTTTTATTTTCTTAGCAACAATTTTAGGTGTTGTATTCGCTCGTCTCTTGGAACGTGTCGCTGGAGATATATTTGCAGAAACTTGTGGGGATAAGACAGATGAAACTTGAGGTGATAAAATAGACGAAAGTTGAGGTGATAAAATAGACGAAACTGACTGGAGAACTGGAAGTTGATGTGATGGTTTATCTGGAGGGAACATGTTATTCATGACGGGTGTCAATGGAACAGTTTCTTCATCGGATAAGAAAGGCGTGGGAGACTCATTTCTAGAACTATCAAGGTCCAAGTCATTAAGTGATGAAGGGTATGACTTGGGTTCGGAGCTAGAATAAGAGTTTTCACGTTCTTTCGTCCTGTCTTCAAATATAACTTCATCGTCAGTACTAGTACTATCTGATGGAGCATTCTCTGGAGGAACTAGTGCCATAATTTTGCGCGTTCTTTGCCATATTGGCTTAGTCTGAAGCAAGCAAAAAAACAAAACATGCAAACCAAACCCATAGCATGACAAAACACCAATATATAAATTAAAATGTTAATATAAATACATGCTAAATAAATCGTTAGCAAAGCCGCAATGTTGAACATGCTCAACATACATATTACGAAGTACTTTACTGATTACGTCGCAACGTTGAGAATGTTCAACGTATCACTTTATGAACCCCGTTCTCGTAAGTTAGTCAATACAATAAAGTTATTTGTAATCATAATACTAAAATGGTTTTCTAAAAATAAAATACCGGTGTCCAATAGCAGAAAAAACTCTCAAAAATATTTTTTATAGAATAAAATTACCTGCAAACCGCGGAGTCGCTGCGATCGTGACGCCATTTTGCACAACACTGACGTAAAATGCGTTCAAAAATGACAAACTTTTTATTTCTACAATTAAATTGAGTTATTCGTTGTAGGCATTAAATAAAAACTTATAAAAAGTAACTGATTTTTGATCAACATTTTTTTAAAGTGAACGTTGAGCCGGCTTGTCGTTGCGAGCGAAAGGGTTAAAGCTGGCTGGATTTGTTGAGCAAGATTCTTAAGAGGGCCTTCCTCCTCTCGCCTATCGTTATATATATCTATCGAGCATCTATCGAGCATAGTTTAAAAGCTTGTTGCTTCATCTAACGCAACGCAACGTGATGTTTGATGAAGAGGAAACGCGAAAAAAGAGAGATAACGGCTGAAAACTCTGTTAGCCTTGGGTAATTCCGTGATTTACTCCAGTGTTTAGCAAAGGGTGTGTCACGGCACACTGGTGTACCGTGGTGAGTAGTTGGGTGTGCCTCGAAAAAATAATGTTACCTCTCAATGTTAATAGACAGACGGAAAAAAATGTATACCAACCTATAGAATGGGTTTAAAATCCATTCTCTGAGGGCATTCCGTTTTGACACTAACCGATTAACGATTAGGAAGAACTGTTAAAAATGAAAACCAATTGCACATTAAAATTATTCAGAATCTAATTTAGATCATTTTTATTTGTTTGTGTTGAAAAGTCATCCAATTTCTTCTCTCGCTTTAGGGTGGAACGAACAGCCCTGTCACCGATTACTCTGATCCAACTAGTATGCTCTATTAAACAATCTCATATTTTACATTAAATACCTTCTTTGAATTATATGGTGTAGGTACCTCCAAAGTTTTCCGATTTTCTAGGTGTACTTTGAACACAAAAAGTTTGCGGAACACTGAATATTTTACAAAACTTGTTCCAGGAAAGACGTGTTTTTTTAAAACCCTTAATATTGTTTGAGAAAAATTGTCAATTGTGTTTGCCGTTGTTTAATTCCAATGATTATAGTGTATTTTAATTTTACTGTATGTGTGAGATACGAATAAACGATTTTTCTTTCTTTCTTTCCTCATTCAGAATCTCTTCTAGGCTTCTATGGATGTACTTCTTTTTTTAAATTTTAATAGGTATGAGTACATTATGGAGACCCAAAGTTCACGTAAAATAGCGGGTTTTCAGAGGTCTTTACTGGATTAGGTTTACACAAATTACACTAATATTTAATTTACATAGAAGCCTAGACAATATCCACAAGATATCTGTGTATGCAAAATATCTGGAGAAAGATGTGTATTAACATCATAATCACGTAAGAGCGGTTGTATTTTATAGGAGTTGATTTTACATAAAATATGAGGCAGTATTATAATTATTAGGTTTATTTGCGTAAATCATAGTTTTTATGTTCTCCCAAAGTAATTTATTGTTAGATTAGTTCACTTTCATATTTCCTTTTTAGTTTTTTGATAAGATTATTGCAATGATTTCTGTATCTATGTTATTTTTAATATGTTTTATGTGTGGTTCTCTTTTATTGTCCTTTTGTAGCTTATTACGGTTTTTAATGCAACGTAAGATCCCTGGGGTTATCCATGGTTTTATAATAGGTACTTTTATAATGTGTGTGGGTGTGTGTGTGTGTACGTATTCTTCGCGCTCGAATAGCTAAACGGATTTGGATGAAATTTTGCACACGCATAGACCATGCCCTATAATAGCACATTTTTTATCCCAGGAGCCATGATCCCTTAGTTAGTAATAGCATGACGAGTGACAGGGCAGAATGGAAGAAAAAAACGTATTGCGCTGACCCCAAATAACACGGGACAAGGCCAGGAAGATGATGATGATGATGATGATGATGAGCACGATCCCTTAGGTCAATTTTCGACTTTCACGCGAGCGAGCCATTGGCAGCCGCCTGTTATACGACAATTTAGAAATGAAATAATAAATAAAACGTAGGTGCTTATTGAAAAAAAATACTTTATTTTGTATCCAAAAATACATACAATCACAATTAGGTACATCGTCAAACAAGTCATAATATCGAAGGCAAGGCATCGATAAAAGTTAAATAAAAACAACGTTGAACATCAACATTCACTGAAATATTTCAAAAACAAAAGTCCTTCCTTCCTTTGTTATCATCAGTTTTGTGGTTTTGTCATTTAAGCTAAAATTACTTAAAATTTGTACGCTCTCAGTCTACTTATTTTTCAGACACGTTTTCTAGGGGAGTTGCTTTTTGTATGGTGCCTGAAAAAAGATTTAAAAAAATAAGGTAGGTAACACAGCTACTCTCAAAAAGGTGGAGAAAACCTACAGTACGGTCAAAATATTCGAAAAAATCATTCATTCTCAATGAGCCGGGTTGTTAGGTTATGGACACAAGCCGGCACAACAGGCCCAGTCCTACTCACAAGGAAGAGTCCTATTCCCCAGCAGTGGAAACGTTACGGCCGATTATCGAATTTTGCGGCTCACTTTTCAGCACGATTGGTAATCGTGGAGTTGGTTGATTCCCAGAACGGAAAAAGTGCTATTGAGTTTTCCCATTACGAATTACTCTGTAGCTGATTTTGGCAGTTCATGGTGTGATACCCCCTCATACCCTCGTGTCTCGCAAACCACGTAAAGCCATTGGTCCTGCGCCTAATCTCTATCCAGTCGTGTAGTATTGCCGTCCCATCGAACTATGAGAATACAGACTCAGAGTGATAAAGGAAAGGAGAGTGCTGTGTTTTCGCGCACGCTTGAGCACCATAATATCGCCTGCGCAAGTTTTTGTACTACCTGCGCCCCTAGCCAAGTTGATAATCTGCAATCGTTAACGCTAGTCGAAAACTAATCAAATGTGTGGGAATGTCATCATCTCAACGTTAAGTCAGTGGCCAATCTGGAAATCTCTTAACCGACTACGCACTCAGGTTGGCCGCTGTAAAAATAATTTGGCCAAATGGGGCTTCCTCGACCCATCTCTAACACAGTGCCAGTATGGAGCCGCTGCACAGGACATGCGTCGTTTGCTATGCTGTCCATCCTGCACAACTACCTGCAGTTTTCAGGATCTATACGAGGCCAATAACAGAGCAGTAGAGGTTGCCAAATACTGGTCAGATAAAATTTTGTTAGAGTACATCGACACGCAAAGAAGAAGAAGAACGTTAAGTCTCGTGGTCAGAACAAACAAATAGAAAATTCGTAGCCAAGTTCACATCGTTCAAAATGATAGAATGAATTGTTATCATTTCTACAATGTTCAACGCTACATCCTGTGTTATTGTAGAACGAGTGGCCGACTCAGGCGCGTCAACACGGCTACCAACTTATCGTTTTCTACAATTGCTGACACCGAGGCGTTACCGATTGTAGAACAGAATTCGACATGAAATGGTTGTAACTTGGCTAGGGGGGCTGGCTTTCTTTTGAGATTACCCATCATGATCGAAAGTCGGTCGGGGATCCTTATTTAGAGTCTTAAAAAAATCTGGGATATAATACAAACCTGTTATTTGATTGTCGATGGCTGGGTTTCCGACGAGGTGAATCTGTAGTTTTAGTAGACTCAGTTTTACGTTTTCTCGGAGACAACTGAAATATCATAAAAAACAGGAGAGAAATAGAAAGGCTAAAGAAACATTGGAACTTTGACTAAAGACACAAACACAAAACTGCATTGTGATGTCGCATTGTAAAAATATACGAGCCCTCATGACGCAACGCAAAAACTTGCTAATTGATTAGCATCGCACATTGTATGATCATCAGAACCATAGATCATGGGGCCTTACCATGACGTGTTAAATTGTCTGTCGTGTGAGCGAGGAAGAGGGAAGGGGCTTTACACCCTTATAGCTCCATCAATTTACCAGTTCTACCCCCCTAGCCAAGTTACAACCGTTTCGTTTCGATTCTCTTTTCGTTGATCGCCTCGAGTCGGCCACGCCTCCGATTCCTTTGTTCTGATGTCATCTCAACGCTCAGTCACGTGGTCAGGAACTAAGGAATAGGAGGCGTGGCCAACTAGAGGCGATCAACGAAAAGAAAATTGAAACGAAACGGTTCTAACTTAGCTAGGGGGCAGTTTAGATCGCAAAATGGATCGCGTTAATAGCTCGTGGTAGCATTGCAGGACCAATGCTTTGTCGTACAAAATCGCATCGCATCGCAGTTTTGTGTTCCCGCGCATATTTCCCATAAATTGGTAGACGTAACTCATAAGGCATCGTAGCATAGAGAACGAGCTGGACAAATCACCCCCCCCCCCCCTTTTTGGGTTGGTAAATCATCAATAACAAGTGGAGCAATAAAGTTTGTCAGACTTACTGACTAAATCCCACCCGTGTTCCTTAATTTGCCCTTTGCGTTCTAGTGTCGTGGTAACTCTTTCGAGCAGTCTGGCAGCCCAGGCAGGGTTCACATTACCCCTGAACCTAAATCACAGGAAGAACTCTGTGAAAATTTCAACTGTCTACCTATTCTGTAGGGGCCCGGCAGGGTCGAAGCCTACTGGGGCCAAGGGTCTGATTCTGAAAGGAAGACTCGGCCCTGGTAAGAAAGGCAACGAAGGAACGGGACTGGGTTTTTAGTCAGTAAAAGTCTGACAGTCTGTCATTAAAAACTGCCTACCTATTGCGGTTCATGGTATTCATTCTACTGACAGACAGACCGACGTACGGAAGGACAACGGAGGCTTAGTAACGTTGGTCTTTTTTCGGGTGCAGAATTCTAAAAATTTAACCATTCTTTAACCATTACCTGTCTTTTTGGAGAATAGCAGTCATCCAACCTCTTCATTTTACGATGATGATCTGTTGCAATGAAACGTAATTTTAATTTCTCTAATAGCTATGCTCAGCGCAGTATTTTCAACTAGGTAATGTTTTTATATTAATTTTAACTGATATTTAGCATGTCTTCAATACTAGCCGACCCGACAGACGTGATTCTCAACCCGAATCAACCAAAAAAATGGGATAAATTTTATTTATTTATTTATTTATTTATTAAATACTCCATGCACAAACGTACAGCGGCGGACTTAATGCCTTAGGCATTTTCTACCAGTCAACCTTAGGGTGATGCAGAGATAAATAGTGGTAGGTGCAATAAAAGAGAGAGAAAAGGCGAAAAGGTACAAGAAAAGATATACTAATAAACCATAAATATTATACAATTATACAATACATATACATATACAAATACTATATATATATATATATTTATTCTGTTACGGGAACTATCTGTTGAACTATGTTTTTTTTTCAGGTCGTTGTCTTTTGTGGCAGATAACAAAGTCGTCCCACCCAGGTAATCGCAGGCCGGACGGAAATGTAAGCAGGTACCTAATCAATCGTCACGACAACATGAAGAAGCTATACTTACTCCTCCGGCTTCCTACAGGTGATCTGGACTTCTCCTTCTCATAACACCTGGGCATCTGAGTGACGTAATTACAAACTTGTGGACGAGGGCGGTAGTTGTAGGCGAATAGCTCGTTGTAATATCTCTGAGACTGAAAATGGTAATCGTTTTTTAATGTTCTAATATTCGTTTTTCTTTTATTTTCTAATATAATATTATTATAAAGAGATAAAGTTCCTCACAATGTTTTCCTTCACCTACCATGAAATAAATTACACAAAGTAATGCGCTTGGCTGGGTTTGAAACAAAAATACATCATCTGTGAAAATTTCAACGATCTAGCTAAACAGTTCATGAGATGTAGCCTGGTGACAGAAGGACAGCTGCAGAGTGTTAGCAATAAGGTCCTGTTTTTACCCCTTGGGTACGTAACCCTAAAAACACTGAAGATAAAGTGACGATGGCTCACCTCTAAAAGATACCGAGAAGGCGACATAATATCCTTGCCGGGGAAGAGATCTGTAAAACAATGGAAAATATACATACATACAAGAAGTAGAATAAAGTTTATTCTTTAATATGGTTATGGTACCTTTCGTTTTGAAGGTCGACATTAAGTACATTATTTCTCCACTTTCATAACTATAGTTAAGGCGGCAACAGCATATAACCATAGCGACAATAGTGGCGCACTGTTCGTTATTTAAAAAATCGTAAATGAAATCGGAATCAGAGGTTGAAATCCAAATCGGAGGTGGAAATGAAATCGGAATCGGAGGTGCAAAGTCAATCGGAAGTTTCGAACTTTCGGAATCTGAATTGAACCTCCATATCGTAACATCTCTGCTTTAACAGTTGGAGAAATATCCAGCTAGCCCACATTATCCTCACATTGGCGGTCTAATGCTATAATGGGTCGCGCCGTTTATCAAATTGCCAGATATAGGTACGTTACGCAGTCACTCAACTGAGTAAACACCTCAGTCATTTTAACTGCACTACTTAGGGGTCCAAGAATAGACTTGACTATGGCACCAGTAAGTCCATAGATCTAATAAAGCGGTTGTTGCCTTATGGTTAGGCCAAATTCAAAATTATTTTTATTTCATATAAGCCTACATGGGCACTTGTAAAATGTCAAAGAATTGGATTCCTATCGATTTGTAACGTGGTTTTGAGCTGAGATATCATTAAATAACTTATCTCGTTCTGGGCTGGAGCTTGAGAGCGTTTCAGACCTGTACTGACTAAAATTACACCTGTATCCTTCAATTACCCTTTGCGTTCTAGGATCACGGGTTTTCTTTTCAGAAATTTACCATACCCTTATGGCCACGGCCCTATTGGGCCCCTACGGTTTGTTGACATATTTTTGAGACGCACGTGAAACACTACGTTCCGTCGACAATTCAGGCTCGGTTTAGACCGTTACTGGACGGCCGGAAAGCGATTTACCCAGTGCTCGTCGTCCATCAAAAATTACATTTTATAAGTACAGTACACTTTTACAGTAAAATTTTGTGGAGACTGAAATCTGTACTAGGTAAATCCTTTGTTACAGGCTCCAGGCCTTCAAACTACCCACATTTGTTACAGCTGTACAAATATTATAAAGTGTTACATATTTACGTCCGGGTACTGTAAGTTCAAAGGAGTCCTAATTTCAAGAACATTAGCCTTTTTTCCTAACCCTTACTAACCCACAGCTAGATAAGTCCTTCAAGACGTTTTCCGCACCGTCATACTATTATCGTACTTCCAAATTTCTAATAACTCACCAGATGGTATAATCTGTGTGCTGCTCCTGAACGAAACATTCCTAACGTCAGTCGACATCCCGCAGTTCTTCCTTCTCTTTCTAACTTCTTTCAAATCCTTCAATACCTTCAGCTCTCTCAATTCTTTTGCCTCCTTCTCTATAACGTTTAAACCCTTCTTCTTTTTCTCTAGAAGAATTTCCCCGTTTGGTTTTCTTTCGACCATGGGGCTCCACCAATCGTGGGTGTCTGTGCCAGTGTCACAAACTTTAGTTCTATCAGTAAGAGTCGATTGATTGGCTTTCGTAACGACTTTGATTCGGTATTTCCTTCGCCTTGGAGGATCATCGTAGTTTAAGGTCGCGAGGCTACAAATGGTAGTATCTGTTTTGCTTTCGTCGCTCCTAAGCGATATAGAGCTGATTGATGTATCGGTAATGGTGCAGTCTGTAAACTCATCTTTCAATGCTTGAGCTATATTCCTACCAGCTGAAATAAATGGTTTTTCAACACTGTGTATCGTAGGTGACTTAATAAAGTCTTGAATTATTTAAATATCCTCCAATGCTTTATGGGAATCTTTCAAACTACTATCACTGTATACGAATATACACCACAAATATTTAATTAGTACAAATACTTAAAGGGCTTATTAGAAAAGGTCTTGTTATTATTTAAGTAAAATCTTAATAAATAATATTCATAAACAGTAAAGTTATTAGCGTTTGTTTATATCCCAAAATGTTACTCAATTTATGGAAATATTATACAGGCCCTTGAGAATGGCGATCAAAATGGAAAAACACTTTGCGTGGTATTTTTTTGTGGCAGTTGTGAATGATTGACTCATTTATGAATTTGACAACTTTTTGCGGACAATTTAAGGATTTCGTTTTTATTTTTATTTTTAACGGATGCGGATCGAGCCCTATTTTTTTTTACTAATTAAAAAGTAATGGTGTTAATGGGAAACGAATAAAAATCTAAAATTGTTTGAAGTCGGCCACACATTTACAATATCCAAACTAAGAAGATCAAAAACAGTGTCAGTAAAAGAGAGTTATCACTTACAGCCTGATAATAAGTTGCTTTCGAGTGACAGTTTCTTGTTCACTGTAGACACACCAGATTTTACTTCTAAGGAAAAAACAATGATTAGTGATTAGTATACCTTCTTTATCTGTCAGTTTAGTAGCAGCTTTTAATAAGAAATTAGAATAAAATAAGATTTATTCGACACAGGCAATACAACAACATAAAACAATAAAAAAAGAGTACAGAATACAGCTATGCACACAAATTACCTTTTCCTATCTTGTAATGCTTGCGAGCAGTACAATGAGTGGCTTTATCCGACATCTCTGCGAACATAAAGATGATTACACTGAACGAAATAGCTCGATTTGAATATAGTAAGGCGCCACCTCTACAAGAGAGTGTCTCACGGCGATTTTGTATCTGTGCGAACGATCTGCTTTTCTCTGGTTCGAGGCGGGAGGTGATATCCTACGGGGGTGATATGACGTGAATACGGTTGCGAAGCGATCCGTGATGCGGTTCACGCGAATTCAACACGGAGCGGCGGCTCTGTCCTACGAGCGTTCAAAGTCGCTGGTGTCAGCCGCCATACAAGTCACCATGCCACAACAGTACGCGCGAAATTATCAAGCAGTTCGTGTCCACTTCACTTCGCTTTGCTCGTCGAGTTCTTGCGCCTTGCGTGTGGCCCTACTCTACACTCCCTTTTTATGGTCCAGCTCTTGGCCGTGTGAGAGGGCGTGTCAGACTTTTACTGACTAAAACCCACCACCTTCCTTCTTTGCCTTTGTTCCAGGGCCCCTGGGTTCACTTTTACTTAACTCATGGCCCCAGTAGGATTCAACCCTGCTGGGCCCCTACGATTTGCTGACATCTTGAGGCGCACGTGGGACACAAAGTGCCGTTGACGACTTGGGCTCGATTCGGACGGTTACCGAACGACCGGACAACGTGCTACCTAGCTGGAAATCGGGATCGGGATCCCGGCGGCTGTGGCGTGAGGGCCGTTCCCTCGCGCGTGCAGCCGTCTCCTTCGCTAGCATTACTGCTTCGCCAAAGGCCCCCACGAGAACACTGCTGTGCTCTGTCCAAGCGGGGCATACTTGGCTCACTTTTCACGCTCTAAGGCCGCTACTGCAGAATGATGATGATGATGACTCACCTACTCCTTTAAGCTGCGTCTTCTTATTAGCGACCGGGCTCACAGTGGTCAGCTCATGAACTGCCAGGGTTCTATCTCTATACTTCATGTTGGAGAGTTTGATACCACCGTACTGCGTCGCGCAAGTACATTTCTCGTGTGGACTACTTTGTACTCCCTCGTCTGTAAAATTTAATTTTGCAGTATGTAAAATATGAAACTTGTGGCTAAGTAATAGCAATAGGTAATATGCACGGAATAAATCATTTGTTATCTACTTAACCAGTTTATCAATTGAAAAAAATATCAATATTGGTAGAAAAGTATACGAGATATACTTAATACCTGTCTCTCTCAACGACCTTACAGCCACTAGACGCCTCATGCTTGAACTAGCGCACCAAAACAATTCTGTCAACTAGCCGAGGTACGGGGAGCGGGGTACTACGTTCTGATTAGTTTTGATTGGTACGGGAGAGTGGGGTACTTACTGCGTTTTAATTGGTCGAGACATCAGATCTATAATCACATGTGTTGACAGACATGCGTCGCGTCGCCTGTTATTAGACGTCTAGTGGCTGTAACGTCGTTGGTCTCTCTCATTAAAACGCCGATTTCGATGGCGACCGTATGGGCGTGATGAACTTTGACGTCAAAGAACACGTTGGACTTCTTATTAGCAGCTTTAAAGCTTTATAACTTCGTTTTTGATGAAGGTAAAAAAAAAAGAAAAAAAAAAAAAGGTGTAAATTCTTTCAGATTTGGTTATGAAAGCTAAAAATTTTAATTTAATTTAGCTAATAAAAAAGTTGCATGCATAATATCTACGAGTATTTCCACGGTTCAGTCTGCTTGCTGAGGTCGGTCTCAGGATGAAGAGATTCCTCCGTGTCTCGGAAAGCACGTTAAGCCGTTGGCCCCGGCTGTCTTTTATAGATCTTTGATACGCCAGGAAATCCTATACCAGTTTTCCCAATTGCTAAGCACGATATAACCAAACGGCAATTTTTAAAATTTCAGTCTGTTTGTTCCGTTTAATCTCCGATTCCAACCGGTACTGATTTTGACAAGACGAGAGACGAGACGAGAGAAGAGTAAGTTAGGCTACTTTTCAATTTCCGCGGGAACGGGATTTCAAACTATGGAATACGTCTTTGTATTGGTTAAACAAAATTGGACGGGACTGTCACTGAGATATAGAAAATGTTTCACCGTGGGAGTAAGACTTAATTCCCGGGAGCGGAACACACTCACACATACAAAGGAGAGAGTTCATAAACTCCACGCGAACAACGTCGCGGATAAAAGCTAGTTATTTAATAAGGAATGCCATGAACTCACCACATAGGCACAGATGAGACCCAACGCCTTTAGTAAGCTTCCATCCGTACTCTTCACCGTACTGCACTGCGGCATCACAGTTGTCCGGATCTCGGCAGCGGCTGAAACAATGATAGCATTAACCCACGGCTTTTCTCCTGCGACCAACTTAGTCTATGACATAAAAAGGTACCTACTCTGTGGTCTATGATGAAACCGGACTAGTGCATAGCGGCTATCCACATTAGGTACGTCAGATATTTAGGGGACGGGATGGGATCTAATAAGTGTGACACTGTGTGACAAAGGATGGGAGGAGTTATAACGCCATATTTTATTTTATCATTTATATTTTTAGGAAATTTAATTTATTTGTGATAGAATTTATCTGACATGATTTTATTGTGATTGAAAAAACTTAGGTACCAAATGCTTGTGATGTAAAAGTACCACAAAATAAGCCTATGGTGCTTGAAATAAATGAATTGAATAACGTTAGTGATACCATGTTTCAAAAACTATATCTAAGTATTATTAAAAAGCGAAATTTTAACTAACAGGGCCTGTGCACACCACGTTTATTAAACGCGCAGTTGATGCGCGTCTGTGCAATAAGTACAGGCGCGTAGCACGCAAGTCAGACGCAGCCTGTAGACCTTTAACCTTTTGACGAATAAAAACTGATAAGAACTGTCAAACTGCAGGGGCGCCATAAACAAAATGGTGACGGGAATATGACTTTTTACAAATAAAAACGAAAAAAAAAAATTGATGGTAGAGACTATAGAATATAATGCGTTCAATTTATAGGAAATTTATCCAAGAACGTAAGTAATCAAACTTGTTCATACAAAATTAATAGGATAAGAGCACGCCGTCGACGAACGTTTCTAAAACGCGCGTCAACGGTGCGTTTAAAAAACGTGGTATGCACAGGCCTTAAGATTCAAAAATATTTCTTAAGTACCTACTATCTGTAGATATGAACTTGAAGTTCAAATTTTTTTGCTGGCGAGTTCAAAAAGCTAATTTCGAAATTACTGCCTTAATTTAATTACTTGTGTCGCTACACAAGGGAGGGGAAGTCTCACAAATATCATTCGCTCTCCTAGTATCCCGACGTCTGTCTCTTACCCCTGTAATCGAGGCTCAAAAGAAATGATAACTTACCCTGGTTCCACAGCCCTCTCAGGTCCAACTTGAATCTGAATTCCTTTGTTCACTAGAATCAAGAAAGATAAAGTATATCATAATTAATGTTGAGATTACAACATAACAATAAATAAAACTATTACGTAAATACAAACAACTTTTACTAAGGGACCTTGAAATGGCAAAAAGTAAAATTACTGTTCAGCTCCAGGATCAAGGTAGATGAGCAGGATATTCATTATGTCGATGAGTATATCTACTTGAACCAGTTACGTTTCTTATTAAAACAGGCAGGACAAGGAAATAGATTGCGCCGTACCGAAAACGCCTGGAAGAGCTACCGGTCCATGAATACGCTATTGAAGGGAATAAATTCATCGATATGTGCATCCTGCCCGTACCAATCTACGATGCTCAGACGTGGTTGCTCACCGAATCGCAAAAGTTTTACCTTGGGGTTTGTCAAAGAGCAATGTAGTGCAGCATTCTGGGTGTCAAAAGAGCCGACAGTATAAAAACACCACGCTGCGCTTAAAACGGGGATCACAGACATGGTAAAAAAGGCTGCCAGACTAAAATGGAATGGGCAGGTCACGTAGCCGCATGCAGTTTGACCGCTGGGTACAAAGTGGGTGCCTGAGGATGGACGACGCTGCGCCACCGCGGCCTACCGGGGAAGAGGTGGAGAGATGATCCAGACAGCCTCTGCAAGGGCTGGTTCGAGGTGGATCGAGAAAAGAATACCTGGAAGAAGTTGGGGAGGCCTTTACCCAACAGTGGGAAGATATAGGATTAAAAAAAAATACTTCATTGATTTATACAAACTTAAATGTATGGGGCAGTTGTTTTTTTACGCGAATTTCGCAATTTGCCTTCATGAAGAGAGGAAGGACAAAAAAAAGATGTACCTATAGTTTGTCTGAGGAGTGATATGAAAGAAAAGAGAGACAGTGATAGACGTGACGGTTAACAGGAGAGCATAGATGAAATCCCTGGTAACATAGATCAAGGGCGGGAAGATGTTGAAAATATTGGAGAACCCACTCATCGAAGAAGGCTATAGCCTATATAACAGCATGCTACGACTCACAGGAGCGAAGCATCAGTAACCAAAGACGCGGATGATACCGTGTGTGATAGATAGTAGTTAAAACCTTACTTTTCAGCTGGTTTCTCTTTCTGCCGGCATTTCTTATTGTGTCTTCTACCTCTTCTTCATCTATCAGTTGAGTCTCTCTATCTCTTTGATTAGACGCTTGACATGCAGCTGACTTATTCGAGCAACAATCTTTAGAATCTGATTCTTTAGGCTGTTTTTTCACCCTCTTCTCTCTGTCACTGTCTCTTTTTTCACATTTGTTTGGGCATGTGTCAACGTTGCATGAAGGGCCAAATAGAGAGGAACAGAAGTTCTTCAACATACTGAAAGGATTCCTGGATCTATAATCATAATAAAAACCGGTTATATACGAATAGAAATTGTATATTAAGGTTCCGTAACATTGTGCAAATTCCATCCACAATCCATTACTTATAATATTATAAATGTGATAGTACTTTGTCTGTGTTGCTTTCACGAGTAAACCACTGAACTGATTTTGATGAAATTTGGTACGGAGGAAGCTTGAACTTCAAGGATAGACATAAGCTACTTTTTGTTCGTCTTCGACTGCGACTTTGTGTCTGCAATAACCAACATTCACGCGGACAAAGTCGCTGGCAGAAACTATTAATATTATGAATGTGAAAGTATCTGTTACGCCTTCACGGTTAAACAACTGAAACAATTTTAATAAAATTTGGTATGGAGTAAGCTTGGATCCCAAAGGAAATTTAAACACCATTGCATTATTTTTTGCAAAGCTAAAGATAGAGTCTATACGCAGCCAATGGATTCGATTGCAGCGTTAAAACTCAAAATCCGTAATTTGATTATCGAAATAGACCTGTCATTTTGCCGAAAAGTGATTGAAATTTTCGATGAAAGTATCGACATCTGCAAGTGTGGTATGATTGGACTTCACTTTTTCTAACACAATAAAAAATTAATCACTACATCATTTAAATTCTTTGTATTAAAAAACAAAGTTCTTGTTTCTGAATAACTATAAATTAAGTTGAGACATATTACGTGTCATTTTTCTTACCCTGGTACTTCTGATATGGATCTGAAAGAGAAAATTGGATATCTAATTTTGGTTCGGAACAACTGGATGAAAAGATAACACGCACACAATTTATTATATTACAAATACTCCTCACTTCTTCACATGATCCCATTTTCTTTGAAGGTCGTCGTACAAATCGCACCTGCAGTGTCCTTTTCTAGGATTTTCTCCAGTTGAACTGTAGGAAACAACTGAGGAAGAGAAGAAAATATGTATCTCACTAATATTAAGAGGCCAAAAGTTGATGTGTTAACTTCTTCACGCCTGACGAAATTCGATGAAACTAGGTACACGATTAGACTATGTCCTGTGCACATAGGATACTTTTTAGCTCGGGAATATGTTCTCTTTGGATAATTTTCTTCGATATCCCCGTCCTTGTCCCACAGTCTCTGACTCTGGGACGTAAATGGCAATGGTAAGGCGTATAGTCTCTTCAACATCTGGCCGGAATTAAATGCAGATAGAGCCCCGCTGACCTTTAAAGCCATTTTCTTTGCGAAATATTGGTTGATTCACATATGCTATGTACAGTTCGGGGTCAAAAGTGCAGTTCCATCTTACCGTAATATAATAAATATCAATGCTAAAATGTCTAAATTTCTTTGTAGAAGAAAAATGGTTTATGACTGATTTAATTGGTAGCATAGAATCTAAAGTATTGAATAAACTAGTTGTGGACTATCGAACTTCTACAACAAAGAAATTTTTAGACACTTTAGGGATCAAAAGTGCAGTTGCACTCTACCAATGTAGAGTAAAAACACTTAACCAGCAATTTTTTTTTTAAACTCCAATCAAAATACTCACGGATTTCTTTTCCTAGAACAGACGAGAGGTTTGAGCTCTTCTCCGTGAGGTTTGAGAGAAATGAAGGTTTATCTCCCGTAGGTTCCTTGATAAAAATAAGATAACGATCTATAAAATCTAAATATTTAAGTAAAATTTAAGTGTCTGAAAGTATTTTCTGTTCCGGCTAATTTCCGAAACGGCTAGACCGATTTTACCGGGACTTTCACTGGTAGATAACTGCCCCCCTCTAGCCAAGTTACAATCGTGTCGTTCGCACCGAACGCCTCGAGTAAGCCACGCCTTCGAATTCTTTAATCAGACGTCATCTCAACGCTCAGTCACGTGGTCAGAACAAAGGAATCGGAGGCGTGGCCTACTCGAGGCGTTCGGCGCGAAAGAAACGATTGTAACTTGGCTAGGGGGGCAGATATTATAAGGAGTAATTTAAGCTACTTTTATTTTAGTTACGGAACTAGTGTACAGCGCAAAATAAAAAAAAGTTTGAGTGAATTCTTACCTTGGCAAAAGCAGCACCGTATTCAGCATTTTCAAATATCATGTCTGGGTCTAAAATACTGCAAACAAACAAGATAATATTGCAGATATCAAAATGAAGATATCGTCAGAACGCATTCGTCTTTTCTCTGACAGAAGCGTATTTCGCCCACACAATTTAAAAAAAGGGAATATTATTTATTATTCAATTTAAAGCCCTTGAATATAATACATTAAAAAAAAAGAAATTTAAAAACTTCAAGCATAAATATGACACTAACATTATTTTTATGAGGGGCAAGTGATTGTCAGTAAAACAGAAAAACGTCCTATTACTGGTAACTGTATTATGACTTACTCTGAGGGTTTACTAAATCCAAATGACCGAAAGACACTCTCACGTTTTGATATGCAAATCGGACTTTCTGTAAAACGACATACGACTTTATTATTAATTCAAAATCAAAAACTGTTTATTTATCTCCACAAATTTCACTTCAAATATCCAATCCAGTTTCATCCCTCCTTTTTACATGATCAAACCGAGACAAACTATTCCCTTTCTTCAATTTTCCAGTCACTAGCGCTTTCAAACTTCTTCTAAAATATTTATTTCTCACTTCATCCATTCTGCTCAACAGGCCAACAACTGTACCACTACATTTCCAATCTGCTATGGACTTCATGAAAAATTTAAGAAAAAAGAAATACATTTGGCATGACAACAGGCATGGAAGAATCGGGTGGAAACTTCCTCAATCCTTCACTGAAGAGGAGGATCCTCCCACAGGACCCCGAGGTTGGACAACGACCTATTTCAACACGTGTCTCGACACGTGTTAAAACTGGTGGGTTACTGTCCGACCTTTGTTGTCTGTGTATTTGTTGTTTGTTTGTTGTGTTGAAGTTTTGAATTTATATTCAGATTTTGCGGTTAACTTTACTCGTGCTATGGTTTCATCAGATGTCTGACAAAGTTCTCATGTGGCATTCTAGATGTCACCATCCGCAATAATATCAATTTATTTGTTAACGCCAATGATTTCGAGGAAATCACCGGGCGATGGTATAGCTTACCTCGATTGAAGGGACTTTCACAGCGGGCACCATTAAAGCTGTTCAACATCTGTTGGATCAAACTTGAAGATGGTGACTCCGGCACCGTATTGACTTTGTGACGAAACCTATCAAGAGCTTTCTTGGCGTAGACTTTTTCTGTAACAGATTTATCAATGTCATCTATCATCCTTGCTTTATCTATTTAAATAAATTGAGAAACTGATTGACTGACATATCAACGCAAAGCCGAAACTACTGGGATTAGGAACGTAAACTTTTGCACTAGGCTTACTTTTATGATATAAGCGAGCACTAAGAGAGGTTTTTCCAAAATTCACCCCGTAAGGGATAAAACGAGGGTCCAAATTTTAAGAAGAAAACTACTTTCACGAGGGTGACGTCGCTAACATCATCTAGTCTTTACTAAAATCTATGTCGCTGTCACTGCAAGTGTTCTTTTTCCATACACCTCAGCGTTATTTCAACAGATTTATCAAAATATGATTAGAAATTTTCATGTGATAAGGAGATTTAAGTATGAATGTAAGATGGTCATGAAGGTAAAAGAAAATCAAAGAAAGTATGGATGCATTTTGTGAAAAATTATATGGCAAGAAAAGAGGTGATAATTAAGACGATAACAAATGATGTGGCTAGAAAAAAGGCGACCATTGAGATGGTGATAAATGGTGTGGTCAGAAAAGAAGTGACAAATCAAATGACAGGGGAATGGTATCAAATCTATTACGTAGTAGATACATTTCTGTTAACTTTAATATTTGTTCCAACACTTACGTTTAGATAAAGATACAAATAGTCTAGTAGCTGACTGTTTTTTTGTAGCTTCGCGCCATTGGAAAGGTAAGTTCCTGAGATGGACCATCTGGAATGGTAAACAATTAAAATTAGGAGACTGGGTTGTGTAAATAGTATCTTACTTTCATTATCTTTTAATCGAACTTTAATCGTTGTCAACAGTTGAGATATTTGGCTTCTAGTCATATTACTATACACAATACTTTCTGTTCTCGTTTATATTTTTTAACAAATAAATCATAATCGTTATAACTGCTGGCAGTTCTACTTACTATTAAAATTGAAGAGTCGACTGTTCTAAACAGGTATAATTTACTTACACCTACTATTCTATTAGCAGTTATTGACGCAGGCGCACACAAAAATGAATCCTTCCCTTCATCGATGTCTTCTTCTTCTCTATAATCTCTTTTAGTCCACTCCAGTTCGGCTAAAAACGCAGATAACCTAAGATTTCTCGTATATTTAATATCTTTCCTTGTGAAACATTTATCGATATTGGCCTCATTCAATTCAATGCCACCTTTTCGTTTTTTTCTACGCTTATGATTTCTTTTCTCTTTAGGAATTGGAATATCCGATCTGTTTTTTGTATAACCAGGAATTATACTACATTTGAAATTGTTCCAGTGGTTCGAGAAGAACTTATGAAATTCTGCAATTTTATGGTGAGAATTTTTAGTTTTAACCTTTTTCTCATCCTTTTGGTTTCTAGGCTTTGTTGGTTTATTAGCTTTTAAACATTTCTTCTTATTTTTGTTATCATTCAAGTTTGTATTATCCGGAGGATTAGTATTTTTCTCTCTATTTTCAATAGGAGAATTATTTGATGCATCGTTGTTTTGATTTGATATAGTTTTAACTATATTATTTTTGAGAAAATACCTAATTGCTTTAATAATACCTTTGAGTTCTTTATATCCTTTAATTTTATCTTTTAAGGTATATCTATATTTCTTACTTCTAACAATACTTTTCAAATTTCGTTGGCATAACGTCAAATCGTATGTGTTAAAAGTTTTAATTGAGAGTGTTTTTCTGCTACTTGGCAGGTTCGTGTGTTTTTTTATTCGGCGTATTCGTCGTTGAGATAGTTTTATATTTGGGTTCTTTTCTACTATGGATTTCTTTAGTTTACTTCTGGGTTGTTTTAACCTACGCCTAGTAAATCTGTTTACCAGCCAGTTCATTGAAACACCACGATTTCTATCAGTATTAACTCCTATAGACTTCGTTCTGATCACTGCTCCGTTGTATAAACCATTTTCTTTAACGCTAAGAGAATTTGTATAAAAGTCATGATTTTCTTCTTTCGGAAAATCTTTTGACACATTTTCATGAGTAAGTTTTGCGACCCAATTAAGAGTACGTTTCTTAACCCGGTAACGATTTTTCACATTCCTTTTCATGTTTCGAAATCGTTTTTGAAAGAAATTAGTGAAAAAGGTGCGTTCGTTATATAGCGTAGCTATCATATCTCGTAGTCCTCCAGGGCCAGCGGTTTCAGTAAAGAAAGTCCATCTTTGATTGTCATCTCTGCTTCTAGTTGACTTGACTGAACGATCGCTTTCAGTTATTGAATATAACGTTGTCTGTAAATTGAATTAAAGTTTTTATTGCGATATTATTTTTTGATGATCAATTATAATTAAAGGACTTTCAATACATGTATAGAGCTTGGGGTAATTAAAACATTGAACAGCAATCTGACTTATAAAGGCTGAAAGAACGGAATTATCTTGATTTTTAAAGCATTATAATAATATAATCTTGTATCAATATAAATATTATTTTATAGGGCTATGTCATTGGGTTAGGGTTGTGACATGACAATATAACTTTGTTTCTGTATGTGTGTATGTGGTGTGTATCTGTGTATTGTATGCAATGCATTCCGAACTTTCTTATAAGGTATATCACATTGGTGTTCAAATTTCTTCGAAATAATAGCCCATTTTGGACCTCTTCTTTACTTACGTTTTCATTAATTCTTCCTTCATTTAATCCGGCATCACTGTCACTGTCATCAGAAGAACCCCTTAAAACAAAATATATATATAAGTATATGTTAGAACCAGATTCACAAGAATGTTTTCACATTTTTTTACACTTAATAATATATTTTTCACTTTGCAGGTTATACTTAGCAGGCTTACTTTTCTAAGCTGACATCACTGAAGTCACCATAGTCGGCAGGTGACAAGCATATAGTGCACAGTTCACCAATATCTGAGAAACAGCTCATACAGAATACACCCGGACAGCCGGGGGTTTGGCATCTAAAACAAGTTTTATTTACAGCTCAAATAGATTCAAAGAATATGCAATCAGTATTATAATAATAAGTAAATAGAAAATGTTTTTTTTCTTAAATTGAGAAAAATCATTCCGTGAGATTAAGATAAAGCAATGTGAATTGAATAAGAAGCTTTGGAGTTCTCAAGCAATTAGTTAATAAATGAATAATGTGATAGAAGATGATGATGACAATGTGGTGTGATTCCCCACTCGTCTATCATCAAACTGAGCATGGTTTAAAAGCTTGCCGGTTCGTCTAACGCAATCCAACGCAGTGTTCAATAAAAAGGCAATGCGAAAATAGAAACATAATACCAGAAAGAGTGAAAGCTGCGCCCTGCGTTCAAAAATATCAAGAGTAGAGTAGAGTCGCTACTCCAACCGTTCAAAAATGCTTGGAGTTGCAACCCAGGGTCGTTCTTTTATAACTCGACTAGCTCGAGACTTGCTTGGCATTGACAGTTGAACTCTATGTTCGCGTTCAAAAATGTGAGCATAGAGTAGGTACCTACCCTGATGACGTCAGATAACTCTAACCTCATTTTTGAACACAGGGCTGCTGGATGATCTATGAAACGAAAAATGAAAATTCAAAAAAAAGAACAACGGTTGACTGGCATCGATAGTAGCAATGAATGCTTATGTCAATACCAATTGTAATAAAAGAATATTCTACCAAATTTAATAAAAAGATCTATACACACTTGGTCAATCGCGAGTCTTCATCGCATGAAGAAGTAATTCCACAGAGTAGACAATGTGGACGCGCTGGACCTAATCCAACTAAAGACCGAAGGCACTGAAAACTAATATTATATTTTTATTAACATATTCACGGAGATTGAAATAGTAGGTACATTTCAATACAAAAGTTTGTCATTGCAACTGAGGCGGCATGGGGCCGAGCCGTAGGGTTTTATGGAACTGAGGGCTGCAGTGACAAATTTTCCCGTGTATCAAGTGACGTTTTTCAATACACTTATGAAAACATAAATTAAAGGGGGGCGAGCACGAGCACTTTTCCGCACTACTGCGAAAAACGGTAAATTACGTGACTAAAAACGGTAGGTATAAAAGCGGGAGTTTTCGAGTAAGTGTATTGAAAAAGGTTTACAAGATCTTTGAGCTATTGCTGAGAAATTTGGAGGTACAATACATACGGTACATGATCAGTGATCCATTGACGAAATGTAAGCGAAGCTTCCGATGAATATTTGTATTCTCGATGTAATTTTCTTCTAGCAAATTTCATAAAACTACCTGAAGAACAGTGATTTTCTTTCATTAAACTAATGAAGGAATAACTGAGCATTAAAATTTTTTTTTATTGCGCATTTTTCTTCAATAAAAATATTAATTATACACCAAATATAAAAGGACTTTTTACAATTATTAAGGGAATTGGGGCACCCCGGCTCGGTCAGGTTAGTTTAGAAGGGGGCGAGTGAATATAGACCCCGCCATCGGTATCGTGGTTATTTTTTAAAAACTACCCAAAAGAGCGTTTAACACACAAATAGTATTTTTGATGAAGGCACATTAAAAAACAGAAATAAATTGAGGAACAGTTTATACTACCCATTAATAAATGTAGACGTAACAAATTACTACACAATTAAAATAACGTAGTGACCTACCAATTATTATTACGCATTTACTAGAAAGAGAGAGATATAATTTTCATTCTACCGGATCGCCTCGAGTTGGCCAGGCCTCAGATTCCTTTGTTATGACGTCATCCCAACGCTCAGTCACGTAGTCAGAACAAAGGAATAGGAGGCGTGGCCGACTGGAGGCGATCAACGAAAAGAGAATCAGAGAATCGATACGGTTGTAACTTGACTAAGAGGGGGGGGGGGGGGGGAGAGGTCGCCCCGCGACAGGCGATCATGCGAACGTAGTTGAATGGTCGCAATCGCGTGTCGCGGTCACTAAGAACCAAATGTTACCTTTAGACGTAGAAAAAGTTATAAAGCCATTCAACCTACCTCTAGTCCTCAATATATGGTTATACAACCATGTTGCTCTAGCTTTAGCCCGTTCTGGTCTGTAGTGTCCCATAATCAGATGACGTAGACGGAGACCATACGGTTCAAAGAGAGCAAAGAACCATAGAAGGAAAATGAGAACACCTAAAATGGAAAATTAAAGTCTTTAGTACTTTCTAAAGAATCAACAAGAGAAATCCTGAGGCCCTACCACGAGCTCCCTATCGTCAACATCGAGCATAGTTTTAATGCTTGTTACTTCATCTAACGCAATCCAACGCGATGTTTGATGAAACAACGAGGCAACGAGAAAAAAGAGAGATAACGCCTGAAAACTCTGTTAGCATTTAGTAATTCCGTGATTTACTCGAATATTTTACAACACTTGTTCCAATTTTTTTAAACCCTTAAAAGAAGGGATGCCCTTAACGCAATCCATTTTAGGACCTAAACTGAACCGTTAAAGGAATGGAGCTTTAAAGGGTGTTTATCTTCATCCCTCATTCTCGCCCGTACGCTTGACATTTTAACATACCATGGTATAGATTAGAAATACTTTTATTCGGGACAGACACAGCACAACGGTTATAACCACAAAGTAAAAAAGTTACCATTAAAATTATTGTTATTTGTAAATATTATTTAATAGCTTCTGCAGAGATTTCTTCCGCTTGAATGTTGGTTATTGCGGACACGAAGTCGAAGACGGATAAAAAGTCTATGTCCATCCTTGGAGTTCAAGCTTCCTCCGTACCGAATTTCACCAAAATCGGTTCAGTAGTTTAACCGTGAAAGCCTAAGGGCCTGTGCACACTTAAGACAAGACCGTCTTAAACAGACTTGTCTACGACGTCGCAGACTTGTCTATGACACCGCAGACTTGTCTGCGACAAGACTGTTTTGAGACGTCCAGTGTCGCCAACAGTTACACTAACTTAGTCAACTTTTAAAACCACCAGAAAACCACTAATAATAAATTATCCCACACACAAAATCGCAAAATTTCACACTAAAAAAATGTGTGTTGTACGAAATAAAATAAGAAGGTATATATAGGTTATTAGTTTACTTTAATAATAAGTGATAAAAATTAACAATCAGTTGATCAAAATACCATTTGTGGGTAAATTAACATTAGTAGGTAAATCAACATACAAATTATTCAATAACAGCTACGTATTAATTCTTCAGACAAATCATTTTTGTTTGCATCATCATCGTCGGTATCAGATTGATAATTATGGATTCTATGGTGTTGATTTACACCCGAGTGATCGCATTTTTACTAAGAAATTGAATTTTACTAAAGCACTAAAACAATCTACAAGCCACTAAAATTAATATTCCACAATTAAATGGGCGGTTAATAAAACCACCAGTTTTAGTGGAAAATCCACTAAGTCGGCAACATTGGCCGTACGCCGCTAGACTGTTTTGTCTTGATAGTGTCCGCCTTGACGTAGACAAACAGTTTTGTCGCAGACGTCGTAGACAAGTCTGCGACGCCGTAGACAATTCTGTCTAAGACAGTCTTGTCTCAAGTGTGCGCAGGCCCTTATTGTCCCAAAATAAATATTATAGTAAAATAAATAGAATGACGTAGTGACCTACCGATCTGCGTATATCGTCTCAAATCAGGTGGATAAGGATCTGGTAAGCATGAAATGGGTGCCGAAGCTGGTAAGGCCAGCGGTACGTCCAAAATTCCAACAATAGAACTAAACAATCTTTGCACAAATCCACTTCCTGATACATGGGCTCCTGAGTGAGGTATTCCCGCTGAAAAGGGTAGGTAATTTTTACTCTATGCTTATCTATATATAAAAGAAGAAACTGACTGACTGACATATCAACGCACAGCCGAAACTACTGGGACTAGCTGGGTTACCATGACGTTTAAAGTAAGATTGCTTCATTGTTATTTCCAGTGTGGGTTGATGGCGATAGAAGAATGAAGCAATCTTACTTTGAAGAAAGAACCATACAAATTTGAGTGGACCTGTCCAGTCAGTGCAAGCATTTGTCAGTATTCGTAAAGCTCAACTCGTCCTGAGTTGTAAGGAGTACTAAGTAGCTCAACGACTTGACGAACAATACCAAAGAAAGGACATTTGGGTAGGCCGCAGAAAATACTCAAATTGCCAGACATACGTTAAAATTACTGGAAAGGAATAAAAAAGCAATCAACATAGTTCTCACGTTCACAAAAATGAAAGATGTCAAAAATTAATAGAGAAAAAAAAAAGTCAAATTGCAAAGTAAAAATAATCTACAATATCAAATTGGAATAAATAATAATAATAAAAAGCACAATTGAAAATAAAAACAAAAGAAAAAAATAATAATAATAAGACGAACGGTATTGTAGTGCGTACTGGAGCAGGTCAATCCCAAGCCTTTTGGTCCTCAACATTGTCCTTTATAGTGTAAAAAGCCTTTTGGCAAAGTTTTCGCTTTACAAATAATTTGAATTTATTAAGGCTTAGTTGTTGAATATGACTAGGGTGTTTATTATAGAAAAGTATACATTGGCATCTAAATGAGCCACAAATTTGTTTTTGTTCCTAGTATTAAAATTATGAACATCACTGTATTTTTTGAACATGTTTATATTTTTGTGTGCATACAAAATATTCTCGTAAATATACTGTGTATATCCGACAAACACTCACTCTGCACTCACGTGCCTAATCCGCCAGGGTCGCACATCTGCGACCAAATACTCCATCTCATCAGCAGGTCTTCTGTCATCAATATGGATTGAAGAGCTAAACGAGATGGAGTACCCACTCGCAAATACACGACCCTGGCGAATAGGACACGAAAACACTCGTCGAACCAATCCGGTTAAAGGGTTAATAATAAAAATCTTGAAACTCACGCATCATATCCGACTGAAATCGCCCATGACAACGTATGGTCATTAATACCCAATATAAACTGTAGTCGGCTACCATGTGGATCAGTAGCTTGAAGGTAGTTATAGCCATGAACACCGCTGAACGATTCAGGTACACTTTTTCGGAGGCCACGAGACGAAAGGAAGAGGTCTGTGAAAAATACAACTTTTATGATTGTTGTTATAATAAATCAGAAAAACTGACAATCAGGGCCTCAAATCTGCTATTACAATAGTGTCAGAATGGTCTATCATTGATTTCATAATTATTGATTATGACAAATTTGGCAATCTATTAATAAAATGGCGTCATTATGACTTTCCAATGGTCAACCACTGACATTCCATTGAAAGAAATAGGCATAGAATGGTAATCTCGTACATAATGACAAATAAATGTCTGAATAATGCGGAAATCTGCTACAATTTTGACAGTTCCTTTGATCAGTCATTGCTTTTAATTTCACAGCCGACAGCTCGATATTGTCATTCTACCACAAGATCATTGACCGACCAATGTGACCGTAATCTGATACAATCTGATACAGAATGAATTATCAGATTACGAACTTTTAGCAAAATGATAATGGGATCGTGTTGGAATAACGAATTTATAAAAATAGCAGACTTGAGCCCCTGAGCTCTCGTATGCGTCTTCTAATACAGACGTGGCGTGGAGGGCACGAAAACAGTTTGTCTTCTATACAAGACCGAGCGCGGTGCTCAAATTGTTAAATAGGTAGGTAACTAACAACTAGCTTACAAAAAATAGCCGAGATTAATTCGTATTGACAGTGCACCCAAAGCTCATAATAAGTTCGATTCTAATCCAACTGCTTTATTTATTCGTTTGAAAGAACGAAAAGAGTATGTAACTTCACCATTGGTTATTAGGTCTTAACTGTTCTATGAAATTGCAGTTTTTTAAAACGGGGTACTTTCAAGTGATCAAATCTTTGGATCGACTTGAAATTATAAGTTCAAATAAACTTTATATTAAAGGTACGTTATTCTTTTTTTAAAATTATGTATTTATTGGTTTCTTTGTGCTTTGTATTTTGTGTAATATCGCAGTTCATATAACCATGAAAGCTAATAAAAAAAGTTCATTTCAAAGGAGCAACCCGTTTTAAAAAATGGCAATTTCATAATTTAACCGCCATTATTTTACTAATGCAATAAATCTCTTTTATACTCCATCTGTTTAGGTAATTAACTAAAGGTAAACAATCTTGACATGTCTTTTATATAAAAGTTGTCTATAATTTTTATCTAAACATGTTTACAATTTGTTATTTACCTATACCGATATTTGGTAACTAGGTAACTTCTTCTTCTTTTTCATCTTCCTTGCCTTATCCCTTCATTTGGGGTCGGCTCTCCTCGTTTTTAGGCGCCAGGATAGTCTATCCTGGGTTGTCTGTACGTCCAGCTGAGCTCGTTCTAGATCTTTGGATACGGTTGTCCACCACGTAGCTAGAGGGCGCCCTCTTGCTTTTTGTCCTTTCCGGGATAGCTAAGGCCTTCTTTACTGGGTACTCTTCGTCCCTTCTCATGTTGTTTGGTAACTAACTAAATTTAAATAATCTTTGTATGTCTTTTATACGTTTTTTTTAAATAAAAAGTCATATTAAGATTGTTTACATTTAGTTACCTACCTAAACCGATGGAGTATAATTACTTAGAAAAAATATAGATCTACACTATAATTG
The DNA here is from genome assembly GCA_961205895.1 of Mythimna pallens. Lineage (NCBI taxonomy): Eukaryota > Metazoa > Arthropoda > Insecta > Lepidoptera > Noctuidae > Mythimna > Mythimna pallens. The sequence continues at coordinate 3,848,029 of OY540845.1, read as the reverse complement.
CCAGCGATAGGAGCTGTAGGATTGGTGGTACGGGTGACAGCTGTCGGATTCATACAGTGTAGCTAGCTATCCTTTTCTCTCATCTTAAAGATGTATATTTTCATCCTGCTGTCATCCTACCCATGCAATGTAAAAAAGATCTTAACTGTAATATATTTAGCTTGCTCTCTTCTATTCAAAGGCAGGACCGTCTCTTTCCCTTGCTGTTGTCTCTTTAGATCCAGCTGCTGTAATTCCTTTGTTACATAACGATTGTCAAACCGGGAGCGAGTCTCATACATGTTTTGGTAGTATTTTGCTCTGCAACGAGTAAGAAGGATCGGTAAGGTGGAAGCACAGAGTAAAGGTAGTGGTGGTGGTGGTGAAGGAGGACACGCCTCCGATTCCTTCATCGTCACATGGTCAGAAAAAAGAAATAGTAAGCGTGGTTGGCTCGAGGCGATCAACGAAAAGAGAATCGAAACGAAACGGTTGTAACTTGGTAGGTATTGTGATGCTATGTGGTTTATGTTTCGTTAGGAATAAGATGGTCGATGGTGGTTTATGGTCGTTTTTAACACGTCATGGTAAGGCCCCAGTTCTAGGTGACGATCATAATTTTTCAGCTGAAAAATGTCCACTGCTGGACATAGGCCTCCCCAAGTGTCGCCATAATAATGACCGGTCCTGTGCGTCTCGCATCCATCGGGTCCCCGCGATCCTTACCAGGTCATCGGTCCACCTTGTGGAAGAGCTTCTTACGCTGCGTCTTCTGATACGTGGTCGCCATTCCAGAACCTTTCGTCCCCATCGACCATCTGTTCTTGCCCTGCCCACTAACTACCCGGTAACCTTGGTTCTCCTGCGGATATTTTCATTTTTGATGTAATCACGCAAGGAAACTCCGAGCGTAGCCCTTTCCATTGCCTTTTGAGTGACTTTAAGCCTTCTGATGAGAAAAAATAAGAACAAGACGCTGTCAGATCAAACTCTCGAGCTTATGAAGAGGCGTGAGATGACTTTGCAGTCTTCAGATGCTGCGTGCACATACCGGCAGCTCAATAGACATATCTCGAATTCTCTGAAACGCGACTTTCGCAGATTTAATACCGAGAAGATTAAGGACACGATCGAGCGGAATAATGGCTCCAAAGTATTTGCACGAGATCTATCTATTGGGCAGAGCCAGCACACGAAACTGAAGACCGACGATGGCAGAGTTATATGCGACAAATCGGTGACGAACAACTGCAAATTGCAAGTTGCGCTTTAACTGGAGGTGCCTTACCTACTATTGAAAAAGGCAGCATTAATTTACCTGAATATAATGAGCAGTAGAAATAAACTAGTGACACACGAGCTCCAAGAAAGCCAGGTCAGCATCGGATCAGCTCTGTTCCTGATCTCAGTGACAATGCCGGCTGCGACCTGGCTGGCGGAGCGACTGGTGTTGCTGCTATAGGAATAAGAGTGGTGGATATGGGCTTCCACGTGGAACATCGCTCTGAGGTGCTCGGAGAAGTTCCTTAATTCTGGAAAAGAAGTCATCATGGAACGTCAGATAAAAAATGTAGTCAGGGCGTAATGCAGATGGGTTTTTTTAGGTTGTAAATCATCTAATGCACACAATGACTTCTCGTGCTCTAGGGTGGAGCGTGAGGGAGAGACTTTTACTGACTAAAACAACCCAACTCCTATGCTCCTTCTTTGCCTTGCGTTTCAGGACCCTGAGGTTCTCTTTCTGTCGAACTATGGCCCCAATAGGCTTCGGCCCTGCTGGGCAAAATCGTAGTTTGCTAACATCTGCTGAAGCGCGCGTGGAACATTACGCGCCTTCGACGACTCAGTCGGGCGCGGTCCGGAAGGCCGGACGGCGAGCTACCCATTGCTCGTCGTCCGGTAATGCAGATGGATGAAAAGATGAAAATGTGCATCTGATATGCGTGTGGCATAGTGTAGTGATAATACTCGTATCTATAGAATTATTTCACACAAAAGCTGTCCCCACGGCATCACGCGCGTCTTAGTTACTGGTCCACTTCTATTGTTCATGGCGTGGTGTTATAATTATAGCCTATGGCCTTTCTCGATAAGTGGGCTAAATACACTAAACGAATTTTTCAATTCGAACTAATACTTCCTGTGATTAGCGTTTTAACACTCTAGCTGAAGAGTTTATGTTTTTGCTTTAAAACTATACGTTTGTGCGGTTCATGTGAAAGATTGCCAACTATGTACGTTTTTGAAATTCTAATATTGCTGTGGGTATGGAATTGACCAATCGTGTGGAAAGATAAAGCAGAATGACAGGTCTCTTAGAGGAAAGGTTTCGCAAACGAAGGGTAATTGCTCGACACGCGTTGCCATGGTTTTTCGAGGCACGTACATTCAAGTTTTGAATTAAGTTGAAAAGCGTGGCGCGCACAGTTCAGGCATTTTACGCCATTACATTTGCGGAGTAGGTACACAAAGAAACTTGAAAACGCGTATTTGAATACGCGGGTAGCTCAGTCCCTTTCACTCGATACGTATGTGCAGGAAAGGGACGGATATAGGAATGTAACAAACAGCAAAAAAAAAGGAATCTACCGTACATCTACGTAATCATTTTAAGTGACATTGAGACTGACATCATGATGGCCAGTACGAAATACGATTCTTGATCGGATACAAAATGACATTACGTAACGATACGAACGCTGAATTTAACCTTGTAGGTAGATTTCTAGTTATGGCAAGTGGAAATTCCAATTACGGATAGTACGCTAGGAATGCTATGAATTCGAGACATGCCTATAGAAGCATAGACTGTTGTGTGCAATATCTAGATATATATACTTCTGCCCATTCTTGACGAAACATCAATGCAAGAACAAAATTGAGTTCCTTGTGGAGGGTGTGGTGAGCACAAAAAAAGTTAACTTACTTTTCTTAACGCTAGCAGAAATGGCTTCATCCATAAAATCTGTGGCATAGCAAAACGCTTTAAAAGGCTTCACTGAAGAGCAAGCAGCTTGGGCCACATAAGCTACATTGCACAGCGGTGGTGAGACATTAGGCCCGAAGGATTTCTCGCAATGGGTCAATCCATCTTGTATCGACTTGCAGCAGCGGTCGTAGGGAGTCCCAAGTTTGGCGTTGCATATGTCTGCTACTGACTGGAGCCAGGAGAAGGAAGATTGGATGACGTTGACTGGAAAGTACGAGAGATTTTAATATAAACCAATCTTTCCTTAAGAAATACGAAAATCTTAGTAGGTATGCCGCAAGTAGCCTTTTCCACGTCCAGCGCCACTTTCTGTAACTGCGCCCCTAAAAAAGTCCGAGCTTGGTAAGTTTAATCTGCCTGACGCAGGTCCTCACCGCACATGAGTGTTTCAGGAGGTACCTAGGTTATTTCGGATCTAGCGGAAAGAAACGCTCAGTTGTCGCCATTGTGCGGATCGGAACACATGGACCACATAGTGGAAGCATGTCTCGTTTAGGCGGAGTCATGCCCGAGCGTCCGACAATGGTTCAAGCCATGGTACAAAGCGAGAGGGAATGAGAACCTCCTTCTGATGTAATGAATGATACAAAACTTGCCCTTGGTATGATCATTTCTGTCCCCATGAGGGTCTGCGCCCTGTGCCTGGGCATCGCTGTCACCTCTCTATATACAGCACTGTGGTGTGAACGAGTATTTGCATCGGTTAGTGTCAAAGCCAAAGCTGTTCAGTATTTTAAAGGGTACGGAAATATTTTTTACTATACCCTATTCATCTAGGCTCGAGACAAAATGTAAGCAGGAAACAATGTAGATACCTTCGGCCAAGTTTCTTTAACGTGTTTGAATACATTAATAACAGTTTCCTTTTCTGTTGAATGCATTGGCGTTTTCTTTGCACGATCTTTCTTCGGCGAAGAAAAAATGCAAGCGTTGCTTGGTCCAGGATCACTCATGTTTTTAAGCACCCTTTTCATGGTTTGTTTACCTTTAATCTCATGGCTCCCTGAATAGGGTATTTCTACTTTTGGCAGCAGCTTTGCCCGCGTGAAAATATGTTTCTCCATACAAACTTTGGACACATAAAAGGAACTTTTACGCAGAAGTTTTGCGTTCTGGGTTTAGACCAGACTCAGTGAGTCAGGAATTTGCCTTTTAGTATAGCATAGCTTTAATCTAATGAGCCGTAATCCACCACGCTGGCCCAGTGCGGGTTGGTGGATGTCACATGTCTTCGAATTTTTGGTTCTAGGACATGCCTGTTTCCTCACGATGTTTTCATTCAACGTTTTGAGAGCAGTGGTAATGAAATTAATTACACAAAGTAATGCGCTTGGCTGGGTTTGAATCCGCGATGACCTACAACTTGTAAGTCGGGGCCGTTACCAATCGGTCATTACTGTTCTCTGCTACTGATTGGTTTGGGGGAATTAAATATAACCGCCTAAGTTCTACATGATAAAAAGGCTAAGGAAAACCTGAAATAAAAGGCTTGGGAGAAAAAAGAAACATCATTTGAGTACCTACTATAAATTTTTCAATTCATTTCTTTACGGGCCACAGAATTCCGATTTACCCATTTTTTCTCTTATCCACATAAGCATGCTAGATACTTGCCGGAGACATCCCGAGCGTCGGAAGTCGCAGGATGATTTCCGGCCTCTGTGTGCAGGCTTGCGGACGGCGAGCTATGGGTAGCTCGCCGTTCGGCAAGGACCAAGCCTGGGTCGAGGTCGTGTCATGTTCCACACGCGCCTCAAATAGATGTAAACATAAATTGACGGAGCCATTTAGGGCCGAGGCCTGCCAGGGCTGCGGATTGTTTGAAGGAGTTACTGTATGACATGCCCTTGTAAAAAAGGGCAGTTGAAGGAAAAAAAAACAGGGAAATTGCGAGTCGGAGTCGCGCACTGAGGGTTCCGTACAAACTACAATTCCCGGATGGAGTAGGGGAAAAAATACAAAAAACCCTTTTTGCAATTCCGAAAAGTCTTCCGAGACTTTTCCGAATTGCAAAAAGTATTTTTTTGAGACCTACTGTTTTCAGATTTATTCTGATACCTGTGCTATAGGACCTTGCTTTATGCCAAAATTCAGGATTCTGGGTCAACGAAAAGTAAACTATGAATTTTGATTCCTTTGAGAGTATCGAAATGGTATATGTTTTTTGTGACTTAAACGGCCGTATCTTTTTTTTTCCTTATATCAGAAGTTTGATTTTTTCCTAGCTTTAAAGGATCGCAGGCTTGAGTATATGTTCTTAATTTCAACTCGATACCTCCACGTGTTCCCGTGATAAAGGGTCTTGACAGACAGACAGACAGATAGATAGACAGACAGACGGACAGCAAAGTTATCCTATATAATAAAGGTTCCGTTTTTTCCTTTTGAGGTACGGGACCCGAAAAATGATGTCCTAGGTAAAAAAATAGAAAGGTAAGTACCTCCTTATTTCTTTTGCTTACCTTATATCAAAGCATGAGAATGGTACACATGCCACACGGATCGATGACGTGATTCCATTCTAAGAATTGTGAAAAGTCGTACGTAGACGAAGCAATGGTTATTTGCTTAATGCGAAGCTAGCGATGCCAGGCGTCCGGATAAAGCCGGACACAGTCAGGCTTTTTAGTTGCATGTCCGGCCAAATTAGGTGGAGTCCGGCCGTCCGGCTTTTGTTAGGCTTTTTAAATTAACTTAACTTTGTTTAGAATTGTAAATTTTTGAGTTCTGCTTTACCTGGTCTCGCTAGTACAAGCAGAGCGGACATGCAATTAGGCTAGCAATTATTATTGTTATTAAAAAGTTATGTTAGAGTTTAAAAAAAATGTCGGCCTTTTTGACCAAATGTCCGGCTAAATAGGATAGTCCTTCCGGCTTTCCGGTTTCAAGACCTGGCAACCCTATGCGAAGCATCCATTTTGTAAATTCTGCCATGTTGCTCGAAGCGAAAGGGATATGTTTAACAACACTCGAGAAGCATTTGAACATAAAATAATGATTATAAAGAAAAATGTAAATACTCAAGTGTTGGGATTCTAATGCCCAACAGTGAAAATGTTATGTTAATATGATAAGTAAATGAGTAGACGAACGATTCCCTTGGATGGATTTATTGCTACTTAATATAATTTCATAATTATTCCAGTGACTGAAAAGTTCAAGGGGAATCGTTTGTCTTGGTATGGTCATGTAAACAGGAGGGATGAAACGCATGTTACTAGAAGAGTTATGAGTATACAAGTGGATGAGTGGAGGGAGAGGGAGGCCAAAGAAAAGAGGATGGATTGTGTGAAGAGAAAAGGAAGTTAGTGACAGCATGACGAGTGACAGGTCAGAATGGAAGAAAAATACGTGTTGCGCCGACCCCAAATAAGACGGGCAGGAAGATGATGAATGATACTTGAATGCTAGATATGTTAAATGCACAGTTAAAAAATAATGAGCATTCTTGTGTAGTTGTGACGTACAAGGTAATATAAAATTAAATGTAGGTAGGTACAGCGTAGCTCGTACGACTTGTGTCTGCGTCTAGCTGAACCAATCCCATCATGGGGAGGAGGCTTGAGTCCCAGCAGTGTGACTATTATAAGAGTGATTATGTTATGCTATAGTACTCAGCTAAATAAAGAAAAGCTTTTATTTCAAAAAATAGGCCTCACTAATTATGAATAATGATGAGTGCAGTATTGCGACACTCTTTTGGACGGAAATCGTAAGCAACAGTGCTTTATTTGGAAAGGATTTTACGAAAGAATGTATCCCTTCCTGCAAAAAGCTGTCGATTTTCTTCCTTATAAGTCTCAACATTTTGATATTTATGTGGTGGCTTAGTAGCAACGTTGTATAGAGTTCAGAAATGGCCACATCATCTAGCATCATCATCATTTCATCCGAAAGACGTCCACAGTTGGACATAGGACTACCCCAAGTGTTACCACAACGAACGGTCCAGTGCGTCGCGCATCCATCGGATTCCCGCGAACCTCACCAGGTCTTCGGCCACCGTGTGGGAGGCCTTCCCACGCTGCGTCTTCCGGTACGAGGTCGCCACCCCAGAACCTTTTAGCGCGGTCATCTGGCATTGTTGCCAATCAATCCAACCTGTAAACGAAACATTTGACAAGCAACTTGTGAATGTTGCTTCTCAATTGTTTCCCTGTCAATACCCAGCTTTATATACTCACTGATACTCAATACTAATCGATCGAGCTTAATCACAGTCTCCTTCACCTTCGCTGTGATCGTCTTCAGCTGGTCTACCATCAACTTTAACGAGTCCTTCATTGCGTTGATCGGTTTCTTCATCAGATCATTCAGCTGGTGTACGCTTGTCTTTATTTGTTCCTGAAGATAAATGTGCAGTCAGAAAATCATTGGTAAGCAAGTTTTGCAATAATAGGTAAGATTCTGCTGGCTTTCTGTTTTTAGTTTCTATAGTAGAACGCTATATGGAGGGGGAGGGGACTAGTAGTGGATGTTTAACGGCTAAAATGATGGAGCACTGGCACAAGATCGATTTTTACCGTTAAAGGGAATTGCAGCATACGGTGGGGTAATCATCCAATGACATCCCCGCCCTTGGGCGGAACGGGAGGGTGTGTCAGACTTTCACTGACTAAAAACCCATTCCTGTTCTTTCATTGCCTTTCATATCAGGGCCGAGTCATCCTTTCAGAAGCATAACCTTGGTCCCAGTAGGCTTCGACCCTGCTGGGCCCCTACGGTTTGCTGAAACCTACTTGAGGCGCGCGTGGAACAGTACGCGCCGTCGATGACTTGGGCTCGGTCCGGACTGTTACCAGACGGTCGGACGGCGAGCTACTCATTGTTCGCCGTCCGCAAGCCCGGGCCTACGGTGGCAGAAATCAGGATCGGGATCCCGTCAGCTGGGGCGAGAGGGCTGCTCCCTCGCACATGCACGTGCGGCTTCCTCCTTTGCTAGCATTACTGCTTCGCAGAAGGAGGCTTTCGTCTGCAACTCCTCCTCGCTTCGGAGCATGGCCTGTACCGAGCGATCATTGCTGCCGAGGAAACGGCGGTGCGCTGCTCAAAGAGTATGGCCATGGTATAGCATAATCAACCTTATAATGTTCCCACTTCTAGGAATCAGGCCTCTTCTCTTTAAGAGGGAATGGGTCGTAATCCACCACGCGGACCTAATGCGGGTTGGTGGATGCCACATATGTCTTCTAATTTTTTGTCTAGGACACTCCGGTTTCCTCACGATGTTTTCCTTCACCATTTTGAGAGTAGTGATGACATGATGAAATAAATTACACAAAGTAATGCCTGGCTGGGTTTGAAACCGCTACCTACAACGCCTAAGTCGAAGCCGGTACCACTACGTCACTACTATTCATGGCCATTGGGCGTCGGTATTATTCAATTATACTTAGAACATATTTCTTTGCCTTTAGGTTGACAACAAATGGCCTCTTGAATTTTACAGATGGGCATTTGATGTTTCTTGGTTCTCATGTCAAACCGAGGTTTAAAAATTATTTTCGCAGACAGCTGTAAATCTCAATAACACCAAACCTTTTCTATTTTGAGCATAGCAGACTAGACTTTAGTTATAAATTTATGAGGCTAAGCGCCCAATGTGTTTACTAGTTATATTCCAAGTTTTGCAATTTATTGGCGTCTAGCGACCTCGCGACACCCTTTGAATAGGCGCTGGAGATTAGTTTTTGTAGGATAAAAAACTTAACGACCCAAACGTTTGAGGTATTTTTGGAAAGCTTCACTTTAAGATTTAGTTCTGCAAACAACATTTTTTATATTTACTATCACTTTGCCTGCGAGATTCATTCGCGAAAATGTTTTCATAAAAACTGATACAATGCGTTCCAAATAAGAATAGGATCGATTGCCATGTTGTGACGTCACGTCATACTGTCAAATCGAAGATTTGTTATGGTGAGCGAAACAAGATTTTTTTACAATTTTATTTATTTACGAACTGAACGAAAAAAGTTTAATCAGAATCCAGTTCTTCAATTTTGCTCATCTCTGAGTATTTTTATTTTTAATTTATATAAACCAGTGCTTGACTGCGGTAAGTAGTCTGCCGGATTCTTTGTTCCCTGATAGCTACAACCTAGGGGTCTATAAGTCAAGAGTGAATAGGTTACTTCTAGGCAAGCGTGCTTCATCGTCGGCCACATCATCACTTACCATCAGGAGATAGTGGTTAAACGCGAGCCTATCAATAATAATAAAAAAGTAGTAATGCAATCGTTGATGGTGAGGCGCACTAATTTATTGAGAGCCTATTCACTCTAGCCTTGAAGAGACCCAAATTATAATCGGACGGGAAAACCGCAGCAGGCAAATTATTATAGTCCCTCGATGTACGCGGTATAAACGACGAGGCGAAACGCTTGGTCCGGAATTTTTAAATTTGGCCAATTTCTTGCGATTTGACAGTATGACGTGACGTCACAACATGGCAATCGATCCTCTGTACTTTTATTAACGTCAGTCTTTATAACTCATTTTGATTAAAATTTGTGTTTGAAGATTCAAGGAGATGGGCCCAAATAATAAAATTTTACATATAACGAATTTCCCTCTTTTCACCCACTTAGGTAAGTTGAATTTTTGAAATCGCCTTCTTAGTGCTTGCCTACATCCTAAAAGGAAGCCTTGTGCAAAATTGCACGTTTCTAGATCCAGTAGATTCAGCTGTGCGTAGATACGCATTATTATCTATGTCGGTCAGTCAGTTCCGCCTTTTATGAATAGATTAAGTATATACTCTAAGTAGGTAATATATTTTTTGTGAATGTGGCTCAAATTACAAATTACTGCCTTTCAGTTCTTTTCAATAAGCCTAATTTTGTGGCAAGCCCGTCTCTCATCTTACTATTTACTTAATTATAATTTTGCAAATTATTATCAGGTACCTACGTGGTACTTCGTTGGTAGTTATTACCAACCACTTGTGAATGTAGAATGGCGATATTAGCAAACGTCTTGACCTTAAGAAAGTCGGCAAGAAAAAGGGGCTTTGAAATGTTACTTTGATATTTAAAAGGACCGAACCGAATGAGAGGTAGGTACCTACCTATAGAAGAGTCTCTTGAAGATTTCGTACTGACTGGAACTAACCCAGTCAGATTGTTTTGTTCGTGATGTTCCTATATAAATAAAATCAGCTTTATAAATTTCCCATTACTGGGACTCAGGCCTCCTCTCTAGGAGAGTGAACGGGCCGTAATCCACCACGCGGGCCCAGTGCGGGTTGATGGATGTCACATGTCTTCGAATTTTTGGTTCTAGGACATGCCGGTTTCCTAACAATGTTTTCTTTACCGTTTTGAGAGCAGTGACCATGAAATAAATTACACAAAGCAATGTGCCTGGCGAAGTTTGAACCTTGGCCTGACTTGTAAGTCGGGACCGTTTCCACTGGGCCACCACCACACCACCACCTGGTACCTGTAACTTTTTTATTTTATCTATAAACGGTCACATTTTTGAAAGATCTTGTAAAAGTCTTATGATGTAGAGAAGTGTTCTTCGGTTTCTTAGAAAAAAAAATCTTCCTCTAAACAATGAATTGCATTTTGCAGATCAGTGTCAGTTATATGTTGATTAAAATATGATATGCAACCGTAACACGTATTATATTTACTAAATTATGATTATTAAAATTATCGATACAAGTTACAACCTTCTCAGTTTGTCTAAGGTACGACGCACACGGGCCACCGGCCACCACCACAAAACACCGCCACCGTGAAAATTCCTATAGTTCTCATACATTTTATTCTCACACGCTACAAATCACCGCTGCTGGCTTCTTGTGGCTCGCAATGGCCACTAAACGCCGATTGAAAATGCCGTCACACGCCACTCATGCGTTTAAACCTTCTTCGTCAGAGTCCAATACGATACTGCACGGATGGGTTTAAAAAAGTAGCAGCCACCGGCAAAAATTGGCTTCTCGTGGCGGCGTTTGTAAGTGTCGCGTGTGGTCCATGTGCGGCGACCCTTATCCTATTCATCATTATCATTTCAGCCGACAGGCTCTACTGTTGGAGTTAGACCTCCCCCAAGCGTCACAATAACGACCGGTCCTGTGCGTCTCGCATCCATCGGATTCTCGTGACCCTCACTAGGTCATCGGTCCACTTTGTTGGAGGCCTTCCAACACTGCGTCTGCAGATACATGGTCGCGATCAACCATCTGTTCTGCGAGTAATGTGCCCTGCCCACTAACCACCCGGTAACCTTGGTTCTCCTGCGGATATCTTCGTTTCTGATGCGATCACGCATGGGAACTTCGAGCAAAGCCCTTCCTATTGCCCTTCGGGTAACTTTAAGCCTTCTGATGAGACGCATTGTGAGCGACCACGTTTCGGAGCCATACGACATCAGTATCACTGGCAACACGCACTGGTCTTGAGACACTGGGGTAGCGTAGGTATGTTGGACGTAAAGATACCGCGCAGCGTAATAAATTAATAATAATATAATTGTTTTTTTTTAAAGGCCGAATTTTCAATAGTCCGATAAGTTTTAACTAAGGAATAAAAATGGCAATTCTTTTTTATTTTTTATTGTGTATAGACTCGCGTTTAGCCACCATCTCACCTGAGGGTACGCGATGGTGTGGCCGACAATGGAGAACGCTTGCCTAGAAGTATATATACTTAAAGAAGATGATCACCTGACTACAAGCCATAGACTCTGACAGTACTTCGGAATTCTTCAGCGTGTTGGTAGCAGGTCCAGTGAGAATGAGTACCAGCGCATAGCAAGTCAAGGTGTATCTCCCCACGCGGGAGAAGAACTGGGGGATTAGCAGAAAGACTAAGCATCTGCAACAAATTAAGCGTTATCAATCAACTAATCAATGTCTGATTTCTTATCTTTTTAAGAGAGTTATTGTATGCAGTGGCGTAGATAGGTGACCAAAGAGAAACTTGGACAAAAAAAAAAACAACTGGGACCCCTTTTTTACGTGGGATATCTTCCCCTGCTCTGGGTAGAGTGGGAGGGAATGTCAGATTATTACCGACTAAAACGAGTTGCCATAATTAAAGTATTTTTGCAACCTCTTTTATTTAGATTTTAAAGACTGGGAGATTGAGAATGTTTTTCATTTGTTCAATAAAAGGTTTGTTAATGAGGTTTTGGAGCCCCCCTGAGCTTGGGGTCCCCGGGGCCCAGCCCTTTAGTAGCCTACCGAACCATATCTATACAACATTAGACACTATACATATTATAACCTTTTTATAAAAAAAAAACATGTTTATGTCTGAGCGCGGCAACAGAAATACATTATGTGTGAAAATTTCAACTATCTAGATTCCTTTCCAGATAAGTTCATGAGATACAGCCTGTTGACAGACAGATTATAATATAATAATATTCCACAACTATCACACTACGCCGTCTGGTCCCAAACTAAGCAGAGCTTGTGTTATGGGTACTAGACAACTAATAAACATACTTATATATTTCTAAATACATACATATATAGATAAATTACACCCAGACGCAGAACAAATGATCGTACTCATCACACAAATATTTGTCCTGGGTGGGAATCGAACCCACGACCTTCGGCATAGCAGTCAGGGCCACTAACCACTAGACCAACAGGCCAGTCAAATAGTTACTTTATCGATTGATAGATTGAACAGAGGAGTCTTAGTACCTAATAGAGTCCTAATTTTTTCCCTTTGGTTACGGAACCCTAAAAATGGTACTATTTTGTCTGTTGCCAAACCAAAACCATACATACCTTATCCTATAGCTGAATGCCAGACCCAAAGTCAAAAGCACTCCAATAATAGAACTCATAATCGTCGCATGGATCAGAGATATAGCAAGCTGGAATACGAAAAACATGAAGCAAAGATATGTCAATATTATGCCGCCGACGAATCCCATTATACTTTTGAGGAGAAAATTCGGGAAAGTTTGGTCTGTCATCAAATATAAGAAAAAATTTGAAACCACACTTCCATCTGGATACCATTTCTTGAAAATCCTTGATATTCTTTTTTTTGTGTCGAAACTATAGTGTCGCCATCTTTGGGACAGTGTTTGTTCTAATTGTGCGTCTCCTAAAATTATAGAGTTGATCTTCTCTTTTTCATATTTGAGTCTATAGTTTTCTATTATACGCGCCTTCCAAAGCAGGGCGAAGAAAGCCATGTCATTTATTTAGTTGTTATTGCTAAAATTCTCGTCTTCGTATATACGAAACACATTTTAACAGTTATTTCTAATCATCACGTCCACACAATAAAAGCTGACAGAGGACAGAATTATTTTTCTTTTTTCAGAAAAAGGCAGTTGAAAGAAGAAAATCTTGAAAAGTTTGAATAAGTACATTAGGTCTGCTAGATAAAACCTCCTCGTACCTCTTATTTTTACCCGACTATCCCAGAATTCCCCAAACGACGGTATTATTTTAAAATAAAAAAACGCCTTAATAAATGAATACCCTCATCACAGGAAACATTGCTATGAATTATTAAATAGGCACTACGCTATACGAACTAGATCGTTTCCTAGCCTTAAACTAAAACTAAAGTAGATTCATAGAACGATTTTAGAATACGTTAAAAGTACATGGCACTTGAGCTCAGCTATGTACACGATCGTCGTCTTTTGTGTATGAACGCATCCATAAGTAATAAGGAAGTATTTATTTACAATTGGTACAAGTTTCATTGTAGACTGTAATTATGGGTATTGAGTCGCTGCCGTATTCAAGATACACAAAAGTTCAACAATACCGACGAAGTTCGTTGACTTAAAATTGTCAATAACAAAATTAAAATGAACTTGCCCCGTACGCGTTCTTACAGTTCTGCGCAAGACGTCCAACATGCGCACATCACTGCAATGCTACAAAATCAACTTCACTCCATTGCCTCAAATATCGTGAAAAGATAATCTTTTTTGCAATAATACCTATCTAAACGACATAATGCCGATTTTGTTCAGTACTAGTGATCATTAGTAGGTGCTAGTGAGTGATGATGTTCAAATGATTTGAGTGGCTACAAAGGTTTTCAAAGTGTATGAATCAATTAAGAATTCATTGAAGAAAGCGTAAGTGAATTAAAGTCTTGCTGTATCATTCTATCAATTTTAGGATTGTGGTATAGATTATTATTTTGTTTAAAACGTATTATTTAAAAATGAAAATCATTAACCCTTAACCCTCTTAGTGAGATTTTTAGGGTTTTCTCATGTTATACAATCTACAGGCTATAAAATGAATCTGCATAGTCGTAAAGCCCGGTCTCCATAAAATATGTTCAAGATGCTTTTACATGAAAATAACGATCCAACTTAAGATCAATTGACAAAGAATCAAATAAATTGAGATGTGAATAAGTATTGATACTTATTTTGAACGCGATTATTTTTTTGGAAATGTGACTGTCAATCAAATAAATGTCAAAATTATTTTGACAGGACTTTGTTTTTGAATTTTAGAATTCGAATTTTAAATTGTATTTTAATTTTAATTGATCGGCAATTGGTTTATTTCTTAGTTCATATGTTTAATTTAGATAAAATTACTTAGTTAATTACTACTAAAATAATCCAGTAGCCTATCTTTTGTATTGTGGGAACTGAGAAGTTATTTCTAGTGTCTTAGTTCAATCTCTGGAAAATGAATAAAACAGTTCTCAAAAATATCATTGAAAGTTCTGTTAAACTCAGAATGGGATTTCTCGTAATGTTTTTTGGTAGGTGTCTTTGTTTTACATTAGTATGTAATTTCGTCAATTTTGAATGATCAATTTATTCTGCTTAGCATAATGCTGTCGCTTGTCTTTAAATTAGTATTGTATTTTAGGATTTACGTATATTAATAAAAATAAATAGCTAATTCTGTTGCTATGCGCAAAATTATAAAAAATTAGGCTATTGTCTATAGAGTATAACATATAGCGATACTAAAAATAAATTAAATTATTTTAATCATAATGTTTTTAGTAGTCTCTCAACAGCCAATTTTGATTCGCAAGACCCCAATGTAAACTATGATACATTATTCTCTACAGTATGCCGAGAATTTAATAAGGCGTGCCCAGTTAAAAAAGTTAAAATCAATAATAAATCCAAATTTAATGAATGGGCTACTGCTGGAATAAGAAAAAGCAGAGATACTTTATATCAGCTATATCATGAAAAATCCTTGTCATCTGATCTTAACTTGCATAACCACGTTAGAATGTATTCAAAGTTATTCAAAAGAGTCTGCGCCCAAGCTAAATCTAAATCAATAAGTAAGTTAATTGAAAATTCTAATAATAAAATAAAAGCTGTCTGGAAGGTGATAAGCAGGGAAACTGGAAAGACAAACCAACGAGATCGGAATGAATTGTCGCTAAAAATTGATAATAAAATTATCTCAGATAGGTCAGAAGTGGCTGAGACGTTAGAAAACTTTTTCACCAACATCCCAATAGAAGTTACGAAATCTCTCCCTTCCTCGTCTTTGTTGGCTGAATCTTTTTTGAAAGAACATTTCACTAAGGATATACCAACCTTTGAATTTAAGCGTATCTCTGTTGATACAATTATAAAAACATTCAAAAGTCTTAATATAAAAAACACTGAAGACTTATGGGGTATATCCGTTAAGGTTCTTGGAGATATTATTGATACTATTGCTCCTGTCCTAACAGGCATATTTAATCAATGCTTAGACAGCGGAATGTTCCCTGATTTAATGAAACATAGTAAAGTAGTACCAATTTTCAAATCAGGTAGTAAGAGTGATCCCTCTAATTATAGACCTATATCTGTGCTTCCAGCATTGAGTAAAATCTATGAAAAAATCATGCTCGACCAGATGTTGTCTCATTTCAATTCAAATAGGATTTTGCATAGTCATCAGTTTGGCTTCACGAAAGGAAGGTCAACGACGGATGCAGGAGTGAAACTCATCAGTCACATTTTGGAATCCTGGGAGAAGTCCCAGGATGCTATTGGCATATTCTGTGACCTCTCAAAAGCATTTGACTGTGTTGACCATAATACTCTGATCCGTAAATTACATCATTACGGAATTCGTGGACGAGCTGCTGATCTTGTTTTTTCCTATTTATCTTACAGGCAGCAAAAAGTATCCATTAATGGGGCGACGTCTTCGGGGTCTTTAATAAAGATGGGCGTGCCCCAGGGTTCAATTCTTGGCCCTTTTCTTTTTCTAGTTTATATTAATGACCTTCCTTATATGATGGCTAATTTATCCGATATAATTCTGTTTGCTGATGACACTTCTCTTATTTTTAAAGTGGATAGAAAAGATAGGGATGTCTTGCAAGTCAATGAAAGTCTGACTGTTCTTTCGAAATGGTTCGCAGCTAATAATCTCTTATTAAATGCGAATAAAACTAAATGTATGAAATTTTCATTACCAAATGTCCCTCAAGTTGGCGTCAATCTAATTCTAGACGGCAACAAACTTGATGTTACTACGGAAACTGTGTTTTTAGGTATAACTATCGATTCTAAACTGCAGTGGGGCGCTCATATTAGAACTCTTTCAGGTAGATTAAGCTCAGCCGCATATGCAGTACGAAAAATAAGGCAATTGACAGATGTAGCCACCGCTAGGTTAGTTTACTATGCTTATTTCCACAGTATTATGTCTTATGGCATTTTACTGTGGGGATCTGCAGCTGATGTGGACTCAATTTTCATATTGCAAAAGAGAGCAATCAGGGCTATTTATAAAATGGGTCCTCGCGAGTCCCTCAGAAATAAATTCAAAGAAATCGATATACTTACCCTGCCTTCTCTTTATATCTTGGAAAGTATTTTGTACGTTCGTAAAAACCTAGGACTTTTCAAAATTAGAAGCGATTTTCATAACATAAATACGCGCAGTAAACACGAAATTGTATTACCCAAATGGAGATTAGCTAAGACCAGCAAGTCATTTTTAGTAAACAGCATACGCTTTTATAACAAGCTACCAAAGGCGGTGACTGAACTTAGCGAGGGCAAGTTCAAAACCCATATTAAGCGTGTCCTAACTAAAAAAGCCTATTACAAGGTTAAAGACTATGTCGAAGACACGCTTGTTTGGCAATGACTGCTTCTGCACATGTGGCCCCCTGGTAACTCATAATGTTGTGTACATCTGTCTATTAACTGCTCCACATTTGTTGTAATATATACATTTTTTCTTTTCTTCCTACACATTGCTTTTGCAATATTTTTTATATTAGTAGACGCCAACCACCATAAATTCGTTAGTAATTTTCTTTTTGTTGACATGTCATTTATTGATAATTGTAATTACTAATTGTTCTTGTTTTTTTTTTTTATATAGCTTCTTTTTTTTTAATGTGAATGTGAGAACACCGTGGACTTCGCGAATTCTTAGGTTACTTCCTATTACGACTCACTTTTTTTTTTTTTTTTTTAAATATTATTATTTTTATTGTGCTTTTGGGTACAATATCGACTGGTCTACACTGTTCTTACATAATGTCTATTAATACTGTAATATGAAAATATTGTAAACAATCATTTTTTTAAAAGAGTAACCATGGAGTTTCTTGCCGGTTCTTCTCCATAGGAAACGACCAATTTGGAACCGTGCACTAGCTTCTGACGTTTTATAAGTGCCCATGTAGGCCTATGTGAAATAAAAATTTTTTGACTTTGACTTTGACTTTGATAAATTTTCAAATAAATAAACAATGCTATACAAAACTGTTTTCGTTAGATTTTTTTACAACTACAATTTAATCTTTTTAGAAGCAGAAGGAATATTTTTACCACCATACTTTATAGCTCTTAATAATTTAAAAGCCACATTCCTAGTTGATATTCTATTGTTTTACCGTGGTTATTTGATGAGACTTCAATTCTTTATTATAATACTCAAAGAAAATTTAACCAAAAATCATTTTTAGGTTAAATCGTCTAAGTATTTGTCCCCATCAGTAAATCATACTTAAATAAGTGTATGTGGCAGCTTTTTCTATTTAGCTTTACTTTTTTGGACTGACTGACATTTTGGCAATTCAAAAGTGCATGTAAATGGTCGATTTGAAAAAATGTTTCTGATTTCTGACTTAACATATAGGTATATCCATTGGGTCTATAGAGGACCTTTTATTGTACCAGCTACCTTCAGGTAGTCGTTGGAACTTTCCCTCAACTTATGGCGTGAAAGCCATCCACTTGTTGCAAACATCGCTAAGGCAAGACAGGCCATTCAGCAACCAAAAAGCATTGTTTATCGGGAACATTATGGATGTTGACGACATGCTGTGTCTAAGTGGACTTTCATCACAGATTAAAAATAATTTTCAGATAATGGACAACGAACAACCCCACCAGGAGTTGGTGAAATGCGTGGTGGTAGGCGACACAGCAGTTGGCAAAACACGTCTCATATGTGCACGTGCCTGCAACAAGCATGTGTCCCTGTCGCAGCTGATGACCACGCACGTGCCTACCGTGTGGGCGATTGATCAGTACCGGATATATAAGGATGTGAGTAGCATATTACTTTTAATTATTAAACTTACTTGAAAATTATTATTTAAAAAAGCACATTAAAATTAATTTAAAAATAATAATAATTGAAATAATAATGTGTGAGTGTGTGTGTGTGTGTGTTTATTTTTAATAATAATTATTATTATTTTCAAATTTAAATTTCAAATTAATTTTATAAAACACATCAAATCAGTTGATAAGCAAACTCTTTATCATGACTTTGTCTATGTAAATCTCAAAATAAAGTATAATAGTAAGTAGTTCCATCAGTATTTTTATTCTTAATATTTTTTGTGTTAAAATGAGCCATTGATACATGGTGGACATCCCACCCATACATACAAATTGTTTTGGGAACTCATTCACACTAGCTGTGTGCACAGTAATGAGTTTCCAAAACGATTTGTGGAGGAGTGGAATTCCCTACCCGCGTTTGTGTTCTATTTCTATTTAGGTATGGTTTCTGCACTTAGTCCTATGTGGACCATTGTACGTGGGCCATGGCGGTGGGCTGGTTGGAATGAGGCCACCTAAGGAGGTGAGCTTATTCCAACCAGCCCACCTCTCTCCAAAAACAGATTACGACAAGTGGCGTGACAGATAATGTCATTGCCATACATTTTGTACTTAGCGTTTGGCGCGAACGATAAAAGAAAAGTCATATATCTAAGCCTGCAGTTCCACTTCGCTCCACAGATACGGAGTGGAGATTTTGAGCATACTAATTGGCCAATTTACGGTCTACTCCTCTCCACTCTGCCCAGCTCCACATCCATGGAAACACAACCACTTGACTCCCGCCCCAACGTCGTACGGATGCAAATTACATATATTTCCTGATTTATCACTCATTCTTTTAGTAAAAACTATGTCAAAGATTCAAGCTATGGAGAAATGCTTCTAGAAAGGAGCCTTTGAAGCAATTCCTACATAACCGAGTCGTAACAGCATGGAACAGACTCCTTAAAAGTGTTGTGAAAGCTCCCACATTGAAATGATTTAAATATCACTTGGATAGACTAAACGTCTCCAAACTATTTGAAACACTTCATCGGCTAATAGCTGGTAGTGTGGCTTGCCAAATAATAATAATAAAGAAAGAAAGAAAAACGATTTCCGTTGCTTGGTTTAGAAGAAATAAGTGAAAAAACAGACAGTGCCTCTGTCTGTTTTTTCACTTATTTCTTCTAACCGACAGCAGCTATCAGTTTTGTTTTATACTCTCAAGGGCCGAAACTGCATTGGGCGGACGCCCGCGCGGTCCCATACAAAAGTGCTCCGTTGCGGGGACCCGGGCCCCATGTCTCCCTTTTTGCTACGTAATAAATATTAAGTTCTCCATCGACACATGCACACCGTTAAAGTTGAACTATCGACATTGTGCAGGTAATAATCCAGAGTCTGCGACGGGGACCATCGCACACGACAAGGGTGCCCGTCGCGGGCGTCCGCTTAACGCAGCGTCGGTCCTAAGATGGTTTTAAGTCCAGCCCTGGTTTTAAGTTGTAATTTTGATCTTTTCCCAACCAGGTCCTAGAAAGATCCTGGGAAGTGGTAGATGGCGTGAATGTATCACTTCGCCTCTGGGACACCTTTGGTGACCATGAAAAGGACAGAAGATTTGCCTATGGAAGGTAATTAAAGTTATTTCAAAAGTTTTAACATCATATTTTAATTATATTTATTATCAAAAAGCATTTCATAGGTATTTTTAATAAAAATGTATAGAAACAGTACACAGTGTCCTGTGTTCCTATTGGTTAATAAGTTTGTGCCAATGTTATAAGGTCAAAGTAATACGAATTCCGCATACCGCTTTTAGGCACGCAAGTTACTGTTTTTCGCACCAGTCCGGAAAAGTCCACGAGTTCGCCCCCGCCACAATTATATTTTTGTATCAAGCTGGTCAGCAACCAGCCCCCACTAGTCGCCGCGCAGCCCCTGTTTATTTATTTCTTATTGAAAATCGTCTTTTGATTCACGTGGTTTGTCACTGCAGCACTCGGCTTTAAAACACCCTCGCCTGCGGCTCGGGTTATTTCCGACTCAGTCGCTATGGCAAAAGTTTCGCTACTTGTATCAAAATGTACTATTTGGGACTTATTTAGATTGTCTTGTGTTTGAACTTAAATAGAAGAAATGTTGTTATCCTTTCAGGTCTGATGTGGTCCTCCTTTGTTTCTCAATAACCAACCCTATATCTTTGAGAAATTGTGGAGCTATGTGGTATCCCGAGATCAGGTAAGGTACCGTCAAACACTGCTTAGCAGATTCTAAATTCAAATTCTCCATAGAACATTTTGAATGAAGAAATTGCTAACTAGCATTTAATTTAATCATTAGGTTTTTTTTTTTTTATAAATATTGTTTATAGAATTTTGATGGCTGGAACTATACGTTAGTTCCAGCCATCAAAATTCCATAGACATCCATTCTCCATCCATTCATAGATCATCCTTCATGTAAGTTTAACTAAAAAAAGACCTTGTTTGAATTTATTTCGAAAAATATATGTTGTGCACACCTGCTTTTATGAACTTATTTTGTCTAAGGCTATCGTGGATGGAGTATAATTTAAAAAAAATGGTTGCAATGCCTTCTTCTTTCGTGTCGATTTGACTCATTTTTTTCCTACCAATATGTAGCCACCTGGATAAATCTGTCGTTGGTCTCGTTTAAGTCGGTAAGGTGATGCATATTCTGTGTTGGAGATTCACGCTGGCACTGTGTTTGCGATGGGTCAAGGATCATACCAGATTGCTTTTTGCAGCAGCCAACCTGAGCTGCTGCAAATCGTTTTAGAGATTTCCAGATTGACCACTGCAGTTTTATTAATAAAAATAATAATATTCCACAACTATCACACAACGTTGTCTAGCCCCAAGCTAAGCAGAGCTTGTGTTACGAGTACTAGACAACTGATAAACATACTTATATATTTCTAAATACATACATATTATAGATCAATTAGGTGGCAGAAGTTTTGTTAGAAACCACAATTAAATCGCCACAATTAAATATAACTGATCTCTTATTCTGCCTTTAATTTCAGCGTGCAAATATAAAACATAGTAGTTGAAATTAAATTTATTATATCGAAATAAATTAATTTATATATACATCTTAACTGTTAAATAAATATTATAACTTAATAAGTATTTAAACAAACTGAAAATAATAATATGTACAAACGGGTAGAAAAAGAACTCATAGGGCATCAAAAAACTCGTCCACATTAATTAATTATATTGATTAAAATCATGCACTCATTATACAGATTTCCATTCCATTAAAATTAAAATTGTATTGTTGAATTAAAAAATGTCAATATAACAATGAAAATTAATAAAAATAATAATCACAAATGTCAATAATAATCATGTCAATAATAATCATGTCAAAAATTATTCTGTCAATATAATCCCGTCAATAATAATCTTGCCAATAATAATCATGTCAATAATACCTATTACATATTACTACATACACACAATACTAGCTTCAGCCAGCGGCTATGCCCGCTTGTAAGTAGGTTTCTCTGTACAAAATTTAGACCCTCGTTTCATTCCCTTAGGAGGTTAATTTTGGAAAATCCTCTCTTAGTGCTTGCCTACGTCATAAAAGGAAGCCTTGTGCAAAATTTCACGATCCTAGTCCCAGTCGTTTCGGCTGTGCGTTGATATGTCAGTCAGTCAGTTTCTCCTTTTATATATATAGATAATTACATATTACTTACCGATACTTATTCCAAATTCTCAACACCAATGTTGTTTTAAATATATCTTAGTACAATGCGTTTGAAATAAGAATAGGATTTACTTAGCGCCATGTTTTGCCGTCATAGCTGTCAAATCGAAGAAATTGATTAGGGTGAGCAAAACAAGATTTTTTTTAAAATAACATTATATTTGCGAATCGTGACTGAAGAATTTTAATCAGAATTTAGTTATTCAATTCCGCTCATGTCTGCATCACTGTTTGAGTGGTGATCGTCGTCGTCATCACCATTATCATCACTGCTGATTTCCCCTATAAAATAAAACATGGATTAGTGTAGGTTTTCAATATTTATTTCACCAATCGTTGTTTTAAATGAAAATAAGCATTATATTTATAATCAAATTCAATCAGAATCTAGCTCTTCAATACCGCTCATCTCGGCATCACTATCTATGTAGTCATCGTCTTCGTCGTCATCATCATCTTCATCATCATCATCATCATCACTGTTGCTTTCCCCTATAAAATAAGACATGGATTAACATAGGTTTTTAAGATTTATTTAAAAAAAAAAAACAAACATTATCAAAAACGTTTGTTTTTAAAAAATCGAAAATAAATTTTCTTTGCAAACCGTAGTTTTCAGTCAACATTTGACAGACGTCATTGACATTCCTATTCTTATTTAAAACTCATTGTAGTTGTTTTATAGTTGGCCTGACTGATTTATGTTAATTGTGTATTTTTCAGACGATTCTGCCCAAACACACCAATTTTATTAGTGGGATGTAAGAATGATCTCCGCTACATGTACAGAGATGAGACCTACTTGAACTACTGTAAAGATCGCAGCCCTTTTATCAGGTAAGAATTCACTTAATATTCTTTTTTTGGTTAGCTACAAAACCTTCCGAAGACCCCAGCTCCCGAACAGTGACTTTCTGAAGCCTACTCCTCGGTAACGGCTAAGTCAATAGTTTAAAAAAAAAATAAAAACTTATGGATATATAACATTATCAACATATAATTTTTTCGCTTGTTTTCCCTACTCTTTTCAAACGGCTTTGGTCTTTAGAAATATGTTTGCACAAAAACAATTGCTGGTTAAGTGTTCTTTACAATGTACGTAGATCAATCAATATTTCGCAAAGAAAATGGTTTTAAAGGTCAGCGAGGTTCTAATGCGGGCGCAGGCGCGTATTTACATTCTGTACATGGCCAGAACGCAAGGGTGTGAAACTAGTCGCGTATAGATTGCGATTCACTTTTTAATCAAAGTCTTCCAATGTATACAAGAGTAGTGCGCAAATACTCGCGTATACTTCGTAGTGACCTAACTACCTAACCTTATTCCATAATATACAGTGCCAGTACGAGAATATGGACTAATCGTGCGTAGATCAGAATAATCGCGCCTGGATTAGATTAGGTTAGAATAGTGACCATTAGACCACGATGGCGAGCGACCATGATGTCGATGATGTGGGTTAGGTTAGAACAGATACCATTAAAGCGCGAAGGCGAGCGAGCGAAGCTAGTGTACCGCGGCAGCGGCCGCTGAGCGCCAGAACTCCTTCTAATGTTAGCGAATCATTTGGGTTAATAAAAATAATATTTAAACATTATATGATTTTGTCAGGCGTAAGAGATGTTAACTGTAGTATAGTTTGGAACCAGGACGCGAGCGTACACGTTACATTATTGTTTGTAACGTGTACGCTCGCGCTGAATTCATATATACATTGTTACTGCAGATTTAAAAATAGCAATACAAAGTTTACGCGAGCAGTTTCCTATGGCTGCGTTCAGCATATTAATATTAATAATGTCAAATACAATGTAAATTGTTCCTGATAAATAAATAATAATAAGTTCAGGCGATGTATAGAATAGAGATACGCGGCGCAGGCGGCAGTATGATGAATATGCGTGCATTTAACTCCGGCCAGATGTTCAAAGGACTATACGCCTTAAAAGAACTCGTAATACGCAGCGCAACAGTCAATCGCTCAATCACTGCGCTAACCGTGACAATTACAAAGCATAAAACTCCCATTTTACCCACAATTCCAATATAAAACTTTATTTGCTTCATAGGGCACCAAGAAAAAGCGACCTCGTAATGCCCGATCAAGGGCGCGCCTTGGCTCATGAGTTCGGCATCTACTACTACGAGACTTCGGTCTTCACTTACTACGGAGTCAACGAGGTGTTCGAGAACGCCATCAGAGCTGCCCTGATAGCCAGGAGGCAGCAGCGGTTCTGGATGACCAATTTGAAGAGGGTGCAGAGGCCTCTTTTGCAGGTGGGTGCAAAGTAGGATGTATGGGGAGAATTTTATGGCTTAGACGGAAACATTTCTTTCACATAATGTCTACTGAGGACTTACCACGAGGTCTTACCGCGGTCCATTTCACCAACCAAACTGAACTGTTAAAGGGATGCAGCTATACAACTGAATATACTTTGTTCAGAATAAGTAACTGAATCGATTCCAATAATTTTTACACCATGTTATATTTTTTCCAAAAAATAATTAAAAAACGGTCACAAGTTGGACACCTTCGATACTAAGCACAACGCAGGTCACGGCGCCAGTGCACAGCTGGATGCGGGAGCAAAACCACCCCTCAGTCGCCCGGATGGGCCGGTGACCATGTATTTGTGCGGACAACCAGGTAACATAAAAACTTATAACTTTGTGGTTTTTCATGATACAGTTATGAAATTTTGTACATAGATTCTTTACGTAAAAAATACTAGACAGGTGTTTCGGGTTTCGCATATACTAAAAGTAATATGGGTAGTAAGTAAGTATAGCGCCATCCCTTTTTAACAAGTCATGGCAAGACCCCAGTGAACGCTCTGTCATTCTGTCTTCCTAGTATGACCTATTTTATTTGTCCTTAGGCGCCATTCCGCCCTCCTCGTCCAATGGAGCCCGAGGTAGCCGTGGTGAACAGCACCTACCTTGAGAACATGACCACTCTCATGCGACAACAGGTAAATGAAGTAAGATGTATACACTTTTTATATATAGTTGGCATCAAAAAATCTGAAAGTTTCATAAATTTTCATTCAAGCGTAAAATTCGGAACGATTACTTAGTTAGTTTTCGTCACATTTTGAGTTCTAAACAAAACTGGATAATTAATAAGTTAATAACATTGTAATGATTTGATTTATTTTATCATAATATTGTGGGAAGCAATTTCACGGGGGTGGAGCCGCGGGTGGCAACTCATCACCATCATCATTTCAGCTGACAGACGTTCACTGTTGGACATTGGCCTCCTCCAAGTGTCGCCACAATGAAAGATCATCGTCAAGTAGGTCCCGCGAGCCTCAGCAGGTCGTGGCTCTACCTTGTGGTCGCCGCGCCAAGGTTGCCACATGGTGGATCCGGAAACTATCGACCCCAATTTAATTAACTGCAGGAATATAACTGAACTGTGTTTGTTTGAAAAATTAACAATGTCTATTTATTTCATTTATTTACATAAATATTTGTGTCATATTTCAAGTTTATTAACCCAAGGATAAGGATTAGAAATAGGATTCAACCTTTGACACTCCCTAACTCATTTTATAGGGGGTAGTTTTCAGCCACCGTAGGCGTGGGCTTGCGGACAACGAGCAATAGGTAGCTCGCCGTCCAGCCGTCTGGTAACCGTTCGGACCGAGCTCGAGTCGTCGACGGCGCGTAGTGGTCCACGCGCGTCGCAAAAAGTGATGCCAACCAAATCGTAGGGGGTTCAGCAGGGCCGAAACTGGGCAATGGGTCGACTTCTGAAAGGGGAACCCGTGGTTCTAAAAAGCAAAGGGCAACTGAAAGGTGGGAAAATCATCTAATGACAAATCCCGCTCTTGGGCGGAGCAAGAGATAGTGTCAGACTTTTACTGACTAAAAACCCACTCCTGTTCCTTCGTTGCCTTCGTCCCAGGGCCCCGGGTTTCGTTTTCACACTACCCATGGCCCCAGTAGGCTTCGACCCTGCTGGGCCCCTACGATTTGCTAATGTCACCCTGAGGCGCGCGTGGAACAATACGCGCCGTCGACGACTTGGGCTCGGTCCGGACAGTTACCGGACGGTCGGACGGCGAGCCACCAATTGCTCGCCGTCCGCAAGCCGAAGGAATATAGGTGCGGTTTTAGTCAGTAAAAGTCTGGTACGACCTCGTGCTCCGCCCTAAAGCGAGAGAAGTCATTAAATGTTTTCCCACTCCAAAAAACCGGGCAAGTCGAGACTCGCACATTGAGGGTTCCGTACAAACTTACCTAACAAAACAGTTCAATTCCCGAATTGAGTTTGAAGATTTTTCCGAATTGCAAAAAAAGATTTATTTTGTGACGTAACTACAGTTTTCAGATTTATTCCTATACTTGTGCTATGAAACTTTGCTTCATGCCAAATTTTAGGATTCTAGGTCAACGAGAAGTACCCTATGAATTTTGATTCCCTCGAGAGTGTCGAAATGTACGTTTTTTGCGACATAAACGACCGTATCTTTTTTTTTTCTTAACTCTAAAGTTTAATTTTTCACAGCTTCAAGGGACCGTAGACCTGAGTATATGGTTTTAGTTTCAACTCGATACCTCCAAGCGTTCTTGAAATACCTTTACAGACAGACAGACAGATAGACAGACGGACAACAAAGTGATCCTATATGGGTTTTTTTATTTCGGTGGGAAAAATCTTATAATGACAAATCCCGCTCTTGGGTCAGACTACAGATAGTGTCAGACTTTTACTGACTAAAAACCCACTCCTGTTCCTTCTTTGCTTTCGTCCCAGGGCCCCGGGTTTCACTTTCACACTACCCGTGGCATCCTATAAGGGTTCCGTTTTTCCTTTTGAGGTACGGAACCCTAAAAGGAATAAATTAGAACATATTTTATTTACCTAGGTTACTAATCATACATTTGTCTTGGTATGGTCATGTGAAGAGGAGGGATGAAACGCATGTTAATATAAGAGTTATGAGGTTACATGTGGATGGATGGAGAGGGAGAGGGAGACCAAAGAAAAGATAGATAGATTGTGTGAAGAGTCATATGAAAGAAAAGGAAGTTAGTGATAGTATGACGAGTGACAGGGCAGAATGGAAGAAGAAAACGTGTTGTGCCGACCCCAAATAACACGGGACAAGGGCAGGAAGATGATGATGACTAATCATACATTTATATCTCTGAAGAAAGAAAGCCCACTTTTTGTATAATGTGTCAATCGCTTTGACCAGTCTTTTTCTTCCACAGTATTTCTCGGACATGGTGATCATATGTGGCGCGAAAGGCTTCCCCGTCCACCGGTTTATGATGGCAGCAGCATGCGAGGCCTTCCACCGCTTACTGACTAACGACTGCGTCAGTCTATCTGCTGAACTCGCCAGAAGTTCCAGCGAGAGTAGCATGGTAAGATTCATTAATTTTTAGACGTATGCGAAACAATTATTTAGGAGTCTTCAAGGCTGGAGTGAATAGGCTCTTAATAAAATAGTGCGCTTCACCATCAACGATTGCATCACTGCTCACCATCAGGTGGGATTGTATTCAAGCACTAGTTTATATTAATTTAAAAAATAAACCAGCGTGTAAAATCCCGCAAACCTCCGTTGAAAAGGGAGGATCCTCCGACCAGACAGGTGTTATGTCTGGTCCGGGCAACTGCCCAACGACTGACATTCTAACACAACCTGATAAGTTCCAATTAGATAAGCTTGAAATCAAATGTATTGTTTGTTGTAGGTGAGCAGTATGGGTGAGGCGACGACCGGAGAATTTAATGAGGACACAGAGTACTTGATACGTCAGGACCAGGCGAAGCAGATGAGGTAAGGGTTTGTCTGCTGGGTGACGTTTTAGAAACCTTATAGGACGTTATCATATGAGCGTTTCACGAGCTTTGGTGTTTAGGCAACGTCTGCACAGCGTCGGCGCTACATAAACGCGACGTTAACGTTGCGCATCCACAGGCTATTAGGACGTATAGTCCCTTGAACACATGCAACAATCAAACATACACGAGTATGTGTGTATGTAATTTTTAAAGCAGTTTGAAAGGAGTTGGGAAAACAAGTGAAAATTATCATGTTGTTAAATATTTTTTTTAGACAAAAGTAGTAATCGCATTGGCATGGCTAAGAGCGCTATGTCTCAGCTTGACAAAATCTGGAGGAATCGCAACATCTCCGTAAAGACCAAAACCAAACTGGTACGGAACCTGGTCTTCTCGATCAAAAAAAAAAAAAAATTGATTTATTAATTATAAAAATCAATTAATTTAAATAAAGTTCCCTTGGAACAATTATTTATAATTGTTCCAAGACAATTATAAATAATTGTTCCAAGGGAACAAACTTTCGGTTTTATTTAGTGTGATACTCCTGTGACAAAAAGTAGCATCATTTCTACTTGTGTGCCAAATTTCATCTAAACCCGTTCTGCCATTTGAGCGTGAAGATATATCAAACATACATACACACTATTAACTTTATAATATTCGTGAGATTTATGTCCAGTCGAGTGTCAAAGTATGGTTCAGATTTTATGTAGTACAGATACCGGCATGGATCTTGAGCACTGACTTACACTTGCGCAGAAGTGAAATATCGGGTCTCTTTAGTGGTATGATGTGAGACGCGGGGGCGGGGAGTGCAAACCTTATACAGTGATTGGCTCACCGATGTGTACGATGCGCAAAGAGATCCCCACTCTCGTCGAGCGCTCAAGATTCGTGCCGCTATCTGTAATGATATTGTGGTTTCCAGGGTATGGGATCAGATCAAGCGTCGGTCTTCGTGTCAGATCCTCCCGCTGAGCGACAGCTGTAAGAAGCCTCCGGACTTATACAGAGAGGTCAACCATCCCGCTATCATATCTATCAGAGTTGTCAAGGTAACATTTTGTTATATATTTATTTTACCCTACTGCGCTAAAATAAGGGTTATGTTTTTGAGTATGATTTTTAGATTCGTCTTGGACTACTGTCCACGGACGCGTAACTTCATAGACGCTTCAAAAAACGCCGGACAACTTGAGCAGCTGGCTTACTGAACCCTGTCTATGAGGCGTATTACACGCTTACGTTTTCAATCTTTTTGTGACAATGCCGTTGGATGCCGAAGACGTATGACATGCGGTAAGGTAGGCGCCATGGAGCGCATGCAGCGACGCGACCACGGCGTTGCCGCTACGTCGGCAGAGTTTCATAGTATTTTATGTTAGCTGTGAGCAGGCGTACACCAAGCGTATAATGACGAATTCGCGTCTATGAAGCTACGCGTCTTTGGACAGAAGGCCTTAGTTGTGAGAGTGGGAGCATCAACGTTATAAAAAAATGACGGATTTTTTGCGTAATTTTTTTTTTTATCTAATTAAAGATTTCGAGGAGACTAGTTCAAAAGTAAAAACTAACTAAAACGAAGATAATAATAAAAATTACAGTGTAAAAAAACCCGTGCACAAAAAATTACAACTTTATCAGTTCAAAACAAGTCAATTTAAGCTGTCTGATGCAGTTGGTGGAATTTATTTTAGTTCAATCATAGATCTGACGCCATCAGATTGCTTAAAGTGGCTTGTTCGAGCTTTTTAGTGTCTGTTTTTGTTTAGTTGTGTGTCTGCTGGACCTAAGTGTCAAACAGGAAACCTGGTTGATCGCACAAGGTAAAGGTCTTGTGCGATCTCTGGCCAACCGCGAACCGTTTTTATTATGCATAGGCTCGCGTTAGACCACTATCTCGCCTGATGGTTAGCGATAATGTGGCCGACGATGGAGCAAACTTGCCTAGAAGTAACATAATCACTCTTGACTTAAAGACCTGTTGGTTATAAATATCAGGAAACACAGTCTCCGGCAGGGAATTCCACTCCTTAGCTGTACGCATAGTGAATGTGTTCCCAAAACGCTTTGTACGCAAAAGACATGCTGGGTTACGACGTTGACGTTTAAAGTAAGGTTGTTTTATTATTATTCCATTGTGGGTAAGAGATGGCGCTAGACAACCTGTATAGTACTGTCTCTTACCCACACTGAAATAAGAATAAAACAATGTTACTTTGAACCTTATGGTAACCCACTTGATAGACGTTCTCAATAACATACCTTTCAGTTTCAAAAGTATATTATTTTACTCTCCAGTGCGACAAGATCCAACACGCGACGTCTCAAACACAAACCATAGTGACGATGAGCAAGTTAATATCTCAAACGGTTATGCAAGAGATCGTCAACTTTATCTACACCGGGGCCTTGGACAGCAGCGCCTTCAAGCAGCAGGTCAGTCGATATTGGGGTCTATGACTTTAGGTATAAGGTTTGGTTTTGCGGTTTAGTGATGGAGCGGTAGTAAGGAAATGTGTAAAGATAATAATAATATCTTGAGGAACAAGAGACTTATATTTAAAAAATATTTTTTTGTATGTTAAGTGTCGGTGAAGTTTTTTGCTATCACTACGATAGCAAAAAAAAAACAACCAAATGTTTCGTTTTGTTTTAACAATGGCGGTCGACCTTTCACTAATATCTCTTCGTAGGAACCTGAACGTTAAACTATTATATTATCTGTTTTCTTTATAATAAATTTAGAAACTTTAAAACACTTCCGTATCCGATGGGTACCAATGGGACCTATTAACCATATTTTGCCGTTAGTTTTGAAAAACTAATAATGATAGTCTTTAATATTCATTTTAATTACAATTGGTTTTTTAAGTTTACTAACCCAAGAAATATGATTGTCCCATACACCCTTTAACACCCTAAATCGTTTTATACAATTAGTTTTGATAAACGAATAATAAATACCTTTTTTATTTACTTGGTTTAGTATGCTAAGTTTCAAATAATAGTGGTTAAAGTATGAACTTGCTGTTTTTTAAAACGGGTTGCTTTAAAGTGTTATCTTTGGATTGACTTGGAATTATAAGTTCAAATAAACTTTATATTAAAGATACGTTACTCTTTTTCCGAAATAAGGTATTTATTAAATTCTTTGTGTTTTATGTTTTCTGTAATATTGCAGTTCTTATAACCATGAGATATTAAGAGTTCCAACGTAGAAACTATGCATTTCAAAGGGCAAGCAATATCAATTACGTATACCTACGACTTTCTTCGAACAAAAGAACTTTGTGCTCTTGGTTTAATAGCTGAGGAGAAAAGTTATTCGTGAGATAAAATTTCCCACATGAAAGTGATTGAAACAAAAATAGACATCCCATTCGTAAGTCCATATACCTGCATCATCAATATTGCATACCACTTGAGATACATTGTTTCCACGGTATAACTCATATTACAAAATAATGCGAGTTTTCTTATATTTCATACAAAAATAGTTACAAGTACTGCGATATTACAGAAAATACAAAACACAAAGAAACCAACAAATATCTAATTTTGGAAGAAAGAATAACGTTCCCTTAATATAAAGTTTATTTGAACTTATAATTCCAAGTCAAACTAAAGATAAAACACTTCAAAGCAACCCGTTTTTAAAAACGGCAATTTCATACTTTAACCTCTAATATATGGGCCCAAGGAATAAAATTTTCCTGGTGTGTGGACCCAACTGTCAATTAACAATACCATGCTGTTATTAAACTGTTACGGTTGCAGCTGTCACTTCAATCTATCTAATTAAAAATTATGGTATAGGAAAACTAAATAAAAGGGTTAAAAACGTCTTGGGTTACGATATATATCAATTTACTCTTAGTAAATCGCCAAACTAGTGGTAGTGGACAAGGCATTGCTCGCAGAACAGATAGTCGATTGGGACGAAAGGACGACCACATACCGGAAGAAGTAGCATTGGCGTGGCCTCACACAAGGTGGACCGATGACCTGATGAGGGACGCGGAAATCCGATGGATTTGGGACGCACAGGACCTGTCAATGGTGACACTTGGTGGAGGCCTATGTCCAACAGTGGATGTCTTTTGCTGAAATGGTGATAATGATGACTCATAGTAAGGTTTTATGTCTTCATTTTAATTTTAGTTAGATTAAAAAGTCAGTGAACGCTATTGCCATACTAAGACGTAACATTATTATGATATTTTTTTCCCATTTTTTCAAACGATGCAAAAAACACCCTGTATCTACAACTGCGTCACTAAATCGATTATTATTAAATTTTAAACTTAAATAAGCTTTAGCTTTGTATTAGTATTTATTAATTTATATTTGTATTTTACTATGTGTATTTTAAGTAATATACTTTTGAATATTATTATTAATTAACCTTGGCTATTTTCTTTCAGTCTTTTTATTAAAATAACTTTAATTATTAGTTAGTAAAAAAAAGTGATAGCGTTAGATAAAATACAAGAAACGAATTTATTATAATCGAAAACAAAATCTTAAGGAATTCTAATAAAAAGACAGATATTGAATTTTATATTGATTTTTATTTAATATTTTTCTCCTCTACTGTGCTTCAATTTTCTATTCTATGTATTACCCACTACAAATAAAATATATTGCAAACTAAAAATATATAAAATTAATAATTTTATAATAACAAAAATGTTTTGCAGTCAGCTGCTATCGGATTGTTACTGGTAAATGTTATTGCAATAAATTATACCATTAAAACAAATTCATAATTATTAATTTTGACCATTATTATTATTATAAAAAGAGCACCCTGTTTGTATGGTTGTGGATGTATTTCTTTGTAGTTTATCATATTTTCTTACTACATTTTCGAAAGCTAAATTGAAAAAATATTCTTAGAAAAAAGTATAAGTTACCCTTTTTACACAATCACATTAATAAAACTGTTTATTTGAGCTTTAGAAAGTGTTGTATCAATATCTGTATTATTATTTTTGTATTCATTAGATTTTATCACCATTTATAGCTTCATAACTTACACCCTATATTACAGTTTACAATTTTATAAATTTTCTATAGATTAGAGATGCAAGAAGCTTTTAAAACAAATATGTTTTGTTGTGATAAATATAAACAGTTTTAATTGATTGATTCAAACGTGGTGGGCAAGTGATAACGGTCCCGACTTACGAGTTGTAGGTCGCGGGTCCAAACCCAGCCAGGCGCATTACTTTGTGTAATTTATTTCATAACCACTGCTCTGAAAACGGTGATGGAAAACATCGTGAGGAAACCGGCATGTTCTAGAATCAAAAATTCGAAGACATGTGATATCCACCAACTCGCATTGGGCCAGCGTGGTGGATTGCGGGCCATTCCCTCTCCTAGAGAGGAGGCCTGAGTCCCAACAGTAGGAACATTACATAGGCTGATTTGCTATTATATGCTTATGGTATTATCGATATATTCTAATAGGACAGCGTTTGGATTAGTTTATTAAATTTTTATTCTTGCCTTGGCCTTTCTTACTTGAGTTAGGTCTACTGACCGCGGACGCGTAGCTTCAAAGACGCGTATTCGCCAGTATACGCTTGGTGTACGTCTGCGTTAAGCTTACATACAAAATTATGAAACTGTCGACGATGCGGCAACGTCGTGACGTCGTGTCGCGTCTATGAAGCTTCGCGTCCGGATACAGTAGGCCTGATACGCGAGTGGCTCATGCAGTGCCAAAAAATAACATAGCCTTCAAGTAAGATACTGAAATTGATAATTGTTATTCAATCTATCTATGTATATACTAAAGGCAAAAACTACTAGCTTAAATATGGCGTCATAAAACTCCTCCGCATCGCTGTCGACTGGAAGTGTGTCCAAAAGGCTGGCGCTATTGCTACGCTGTATGGCAATGCTTAATCTCTGAACGAGGTAAAAGCCAGCCCTTGGGTCACGCAAGTGTCAACTAAGCGTTTTTAAGTGTTTTTATTGAATTAATTAAAATTTACTCTAAACTTAAAAAAACAAAAACCGTTACATCAAGTATTCACCGGTTGTGTCATTCGAAACTTAATAAAGTGCAATCCTGCTCAGTCTTAACCGCAGAGTACTGGCGCTGTGAGCAATTTGGCACCACACACGACTAAGGAAGAAATCGTTTCCTACCGCAGTCTTTAAACTGATAGTACTAAACCTTGCGGGTCAGTTGCAATAGCATCCTGAAAACACATACTCTGAGGTACTATGTGGAGACAATCGTTATGTAGTTTACTCCTTGCTATACCGTTCTCTGCACATCTTGCCCCAGACACCCATAAGAGATCTACTTTATTAGCTCAAAATCAACTACCGGGCAGTTACCCAAACCAGACATTACTCCTGTCTGGTCAACGCCTGCGCATCTCGTAGATCCGGCAGTATAAGCCTGTTCTTCTGTCAGGGTCGTTACGAATATGAAGTTTCGGATTTGCATACGGGTACAGATATAGGAATAATATATGATTCTTCAATCCCCATAGGGGATATATGAGCTGACGAGATTGAGTATATGGTCGTGGATGTGCGACCCTGGCGAAATAAACGCTTTAATAATAAATAAATAATAATAATTAAATGTATTTCTCATCACAAATGTGCGAGTAATATGGTGAACAAAAATACTTAATCTGTAATAAATATTTGCGAGAGACTGGTGCCCGAAATAGGTAAAGAATATAATAACATGTGAATGATTGAAAGTTTAAATACTAGTTACAGAATTTAAAATAATAAGAAAAACATAGTTACTCTACCAAAAACAAAATAGAAATACATTTATGTTCGATGACACACGCTTTGTCGGACATATATGATGTAGGCGTTTAAAACGTTAAAGACCTGGCAACCCTATATACAACTTGAATTCACTAACACAGCCGAACACTACCTTCAAAGTATGATTTTCCAACAGCCCGTTGACTTATAACGTTACATCTTTATCAGGAGATCAGACAGGCGGCAGAGCTGCTCGGCTTCCATGAGCTCACCAAGCTCAGTCAGTTCATCCTCGATCAGCACCTGCTGTTCGACAAGGGATTCATGCTGCAGTTCCATACGGTAAGTTTTTATTCGGTTAAGGCATGAAAGAACTAAAACATCAGTTATTACAAAAACGTATTTAATTTTTTTTTTTTATCATTGACGGTAAGTAACGTAGGTAACTTAAATATAGATTAATGAATAACTTAGTAGTAGTTTGCTTTTTAAGGTGGGAAATCATCGCGCTCTTGGGTTGGGCGCGATTTCAGACTTTGACTAAAACCCGCTCGTTTGTTCCTTCTTTGCCTTGCGTTCCAGCTTAGGGCTCCGGGGGTATAGCATTGTGTTGTTGCATTGTATTGCATTGTATAGACTGAAACTGACAATAATAACTATACTTTTTTTTCTGGGTCCAAACTTTTTATTTTACTTTTCAAATAACTTAATTTGTAAATAATTTTTAACTTGCTACATATATTTACATATATTAAAATTAATTTTAATATGGTCGGGCGTCGAAGTACATAAACAGCAAATGACTGGTTGTTTTGGCGTTGCTTGGAGGGGTGGTCACTGAACGTCTTACGAATTGTTCGGGTGCCCTCGGCATCATTCGGCAGCTGTCGTGAGACATCGGAGGCGGCGAGAGGCGGCGGCGGCGACTGAGGGTGGCTACCACAGGCGCGGCGCGCGGACTTCACTCCGCTACCGATCTCCAAAGACAATGCGCGCGCACTCCAAACGCTTACCAACGTTAAAATTGTATCTATTCGGGATTTATAATCAGTTTATATTACAGTCCATTTGCCTTTGAATTCTGTCCTTTTGGTCCTAGGTCCCTAACAGAATAATGATGATAAAAGCCTTTGTAAATCGTTGCAAATTATGATATCTTCCTATCTTTCAATTGTAGCCTCTAGGAGCCCGTCTCCGCGACATGTACGTGGAACGCGCGCTATTCGCGGATGTAACCTTCGACCTAGACGACGGCATCCACCTCGCGCACCGCGCCGTGCTCATGGCTCGCTGCGACCCCATGAAGGCCATGTTCCAGGGCCACTTCCGCGAGAGTACCTCCCGGGTGGTCAGTATACTTACAGCACTACGTTTATTTGTTATTTATATAGGCACACTAACGATTTATTTACAAATTAATAACTACAATACATTCACGAGGGCATCCTGCTTAGCTACACTAATATTATACCCACCCCATATTTGTACGCCTCCAAGCATAACATAGCGCACTGTTAATAAAAAATAAGACCTGTATCTCTTTACCTATGTTAACAAATAAATTATTATTATTATTATCTTCTTTATTTATTATCTATAAATATAAAAGGAGAAACTGACTGACTGACATATCAACGCACAGCCGAAACTACTGGGACTAGAAAGCTGAAATTTTGCATAAGGTTTCCTTTTATGACGTAGGCGAGCACTAAGAGAGGATTTTCCAAAATTCACACCCTAAGGGTGTGAAACGAGGGTCCAAAGTTTGTATAGAGAAACCTATTTTCACGCGAGCGAAGCTGCTGGCAGAAGCTAGTTTATACATATTTTGTACATTTTTAAATATTTCTTAAAACACATATAAAAAAAAAACATTTAAAAATATAAAAAATAGCAGTCCGCCGGTGTCGGGACAGGGTCCAAGCTACCGGTGGTTAGGGCTCCAGAGACAGGAACCTCCTCACAATGCGAGCCGTATCGAGGAGTACTGCCTTCTCTATCAGGCCCTTGTTCCAACCGCGTAACGACAGTTTCGACAGGTGGTCGTCTAGACTTTTGGCCATCAGGCCATTGGCGGTAACAACAATCGGCACAATGATATTATTATTACTATTATTATAAAGAGGTAAAGTTTATTTTTTTGTTTCTTGGAGGTAATCTCTGAAAGTACTGGTCCGATTGCGAAAATTGTTTCACCGATAGAAAGCTGCTTTTTTCCTGAGTGACATAGGCTATTATTTTATATATGCGTAATTAGGTGTAATACTGAAAAATGTTCAGACCGATGGAGACGTATAAGACTGGTCGTTGTACCGACACTTGGGGGAGGCCTATGTCCAGCATAGGACGTTTTTTGGTTGAAAATATGATGATGATTGCGATTATGTTCAGCTGTCTCACAGTCAATAATTCAAAAGTCTAATGCTACCTCAAAAATCTACGTTTCTGTTTGGTCCAAAATTTGGTGGACTACTTCGAAACTCACACGTTGTATGACGTAAGTAAAACCGTACATGAGAACCATTTTAAGGATTTTTTTTATTAATGGTAGGTTCGCGTTTGACCACTATCTCACGCGATGATATGGTCGACAATGGAGCGCGCCTGCCTAAAAGTGACCTATACACTCTACGGTTCCGGTTTTCCAATGAAAAGTTATTTATTTATTTAGACAAACATTATACAATTACATTTTACAGTTATTCTACATAGGAGGTAATCTGGAAGTCTGGTTCGAACGCAAAAAATTTTTCGGCGATAGAAAGCTGGTTTATTCCTGAGTCTGTATTTTATGTACGCGGGTGAAGCCGCGGGCATAAGCTAGTTACTAATAAAAAAATAAATAAAAACAATTAAAACAAATTTTTATGCTTGAAACTTTCATAATTTATATTTTCATTAAAACTTTATGCAACACAAAGTACAAAAGCGGATAAAGTCATTAGAATGTATGAAAAAATATTTACTCCAATTAATTAACACAAATTTTAATGTCTTTCTCCCCAGATTTCCTTCCCCGGAGTAAAAATGTACGCATTCCACATTTTGCTCAGCTACATCTACAGCGACAAGATCCCAGCTGTTGATCCGACGAGGTGCCTGGAACTGCTGGAACTGGCCAACAGACTGTGCATGAACCGCCTCGTGAACCTCGTGGAGGCTAGGGTCATAGACCAGCTGCAGCAAAGTGACAGGTGGGTCATCCTAATCCTAGAATTATTTCATATTTTAGGAACTAATATAGTAACGAGTAATAATAATAGGTGTATATGTATATATATATATATTTATTTATTTATTTAAACTTAGGCGGACTTAATGCAACAAGGCATTCTCTACCAGTCAACCTTTGGGTTAAAAAGAAAATAATGTGGTAGGTTTGATAATCAGCTTTTTAATGTTCCCAATTTAATGGGAATCAGGCCTCCTCTCTCTATGAGAGAGAATGGGCCGTAATCCACCACGCGGGCCCAGTGTGGGTTGGTGAATGTCACATGTCTTCGAATTTTTGGTTCTAGGACATGCCGGTTTCCTCACGATGTAATTCTTCACCGTTTTGAGAGCAGAGGTGATGAAATAAATTACACAAAGTAATGCGCCTGGCTGAGTTTGAACCCGTGACCTACAACTTGTAAATCGGGGCCGTTACCACTCGGCCTGCTTTCACCCTATGTATAAGCGCAAATTTTTTTATACGTCACTCACGTGGCTCCCATTTGGTTAACAGGCGCGCGGGCTAAGCTCGCAAGTCGTAGCTAGCTTATAAAAAGAATAAACAGGGTCTACGCTTATAAATTGTCAAATAAGCAAATTATAAGCAATTTTTTCGAAAAAGCAAATATTCAATGATTTCTCTGTGATTAACGCGGTGAAAACTGGAAGTGATCACCGCGTGGTAAGAGGCACATTGAATATTAACATTAAGCTTGAAAGGTCTCGACTGATGAAGTCTACGCTGCGTCCAGCACAGATCCAGATCCAAAACCCCGAGAGCTTTCAGCTCGAACTCCACAATCGTTTCGAGTGCCTAGGAAGCTCCGTGGACGAATATAACGATGGGTTCGTGGAAACTGTCCATACGGTTGGGTCTAAGTTTTTCAAGACTCACCGTACAAATAAGAACAACAAGCTCTCTGATCCGACCCTCGAGCTAATGAAGAAGAGGCGTGAGATGATTCTGCAGTCTTCAGACGATGCGTGCATATACCGGCAGCTCAATAAACAAATCTCGAAGTCCCTGAAACGCGACCTTCGCCGCTTTAATACCGCAAGGATTAAGGATCCGATTGAGCGGAATAAGGGCTCTAAAGTATTTGCACGAGATCTGTCTATTGGCCAAAGCCAGCTCACGAAACTGAAGACCGACGATGGCAGAGTCATATCCGCCAAATCGGAGCTTCTAGGAGAGATCGAGGCTTTTTATGGACAGTTATACACGTCTATCGCTAAACCCGCTGCAAATCTAGTAAACGACCCAAGAGCTAGATTGACTCGACACTATACCGAAGATATCCCGGACGTCAGCCTGTACGAGATTAGGATGGCTCTGAAGCAGCTGAAAAACAACAAGGCGTCGGGTCAGGATGGAATTACGGCCGAACTCCTGAAGGCGGGTGGATCCGTCATACTCGAGGGAAAAACGCCGCAGGCGTGGAGCAGAGGCGTGGTGGTACTCTTCTTTACGAAGGGCGATAATGCCCTGCTTAAGAATTACAGGCCCATCTCGCTTCTGAGCCTTGTCTACAAGCTGTTTTCCCGAGTCATCACGAATCGTCTCGCACGCAGGTTCGACGACTTCCAGCCTCCCGAACAAGCCGGATTTCGAAAAGGCTTCAGCACTGTGGACCACATACATACGCTGCGGCAGGTTATACAGAAGACTGAGGAGTATAATCAGCCTATCTGCTTAGCGTTTGTGGACTACGAGAAAGCCTTTGATTCGATTGAAACTTGGGCTGTACTGCAGTCTCTCCAACGGTGCCAAATTGACTATCGGTATATCGAAGTACTGAAGTGTTTGTTTGTACAAAAACGCCACTATGTCAGTCCGACTACAAGACCAGACCTCGAAACCTATCCTCTTGCAGCGGGGCGTGAGGCAGGGAGACGTTATTTCTCCGAAACTGTTCACGGCAGCAATGGAGGATGTCTTTAAGGTTTTGGAATGGAAAGGGCTAGGCATTAATGTCAATGGCGAGTACATTACTCACCTTCGATTTGCCGACGACATAGTAGTCATGGCTGAGACTACGGAGGAGCTCAGTACAATGCTTGGTGACCTCAGTAGAGCTTCCAAAAGAGTGGGACTTAAAATGAACATGGACAAAACCAAAGTCATGGTAAACAGCCATGTAGCACCTACTCCTATCAAGATCGGGGACTCTACACTCGAAGTTGTAGACGACTACGTTTACCTGGGACAGACGATCCAGTTGGGAAGGTCTAACTTCGAGAAAGAGATCAATCGTCGAATCCGACTCGGCTGGGCAGCGTTCGGGAGGCTGCGCAGTATCTTCTCGTCCAATATACCACAGTGTCTCAAGACGAAAGTCTATGACCAGCGCGTGTTGCCAGTGATGACATATGCCTCCGAAACGTGGTCGCTTACAATGGGCCTCATCAGAAGACTTAAAGTCACCCAAAGGGCAATGGAAAGGGCTAAGCTCGGAGTTTCCTTACGTGATCGAATCAGGAATGAGGATATCCGCAAGAGAACCAAGGTTACCGACATAGCACGAAGAATCGCCAAACTAAAGTGGCAATGGGCAGGGCACATTGCTCGCAGAACAGATGGCCGTTGGGGCCGAAAGGTTCTGGAATGGCGGCCACGTACCGGAAGACGTAGCGTTGGAAGGCCTCCTACAAGGTGGACCGATGACTTGGTAACGGTTGCGGGAGTCCGATGGATGCGAGACGCACAGGACCGTTCATTATGGCGACACTTGGGGGAGGCCTACGTCCAGCAGTGGACGTCTTTCGGCTGAAATGATGATGATGATGATGAAGCAATTTTTGGCCTATGTACATTTCAGTAATTCCACATAGTTACTACTCTACAGAGGTTAAACCTCTCCTTGAGGTCAACCTTAACGGTCATTAATAAACCTCGACTAGAGCAAGAATAACTTTACTCTAAGTGCTAAGCTTGAAGTAATTTAATTCAGTATTAATAAATGTAAAAGGGAGAGAATAATCTTCTCCAAGCTTACTCTTGGAATAAAAGTTAATCATTAGCGGTACATAGTTTAACCGTTGACTACAAAAAAAAAGTCAGTATAGTGTAGAGTGTATTTTGACGTTTTTTACATTTCATAACCTAAGTATTTTGTGACCGTCATTTGTGCTTTTTACTCCACGCCTGTTATTTGTGCATAGAAAATGGAAAGAGATTACTTTATTGATGATTTGAGAGTTAGATGAAATAAACGAGGTTGAAAGCCAGACGGTATTAGTGAGACGTATTAAATTATATAAAATACGGAAGAATCCACTGGAAGAATTTCAAGACACCGAGTTTAAGTGCAAGTACAGATTTTCTCGATCCACTGCAGTCTTCATAATTTAGCTGGTGATGCAAGAGGAGGGTTTATACCACCCCATCTGAAAGTTTTGGCAGCAATAAGAATATGGGGCCGTGGAGAGGTAAACTATCATCAATACCTACCAATATTAGTTTTTACCCTAAAGCAGTACTATTTCGATACTTAAGTACTTTTTAATTAATTGTAACACAAAACTTTTATGTCAACAGATTCAAGATGACGCCGGAGACCTTAGCGGAATGAGTCAGTCAACAATGTCACTTGTATGCAAACAAGTTGCCTTAGCAATACTAGCACAAAGGACTCAATGGATTAAAATGCCACAAACCGGTGCAGAACAAAATAAAGTGATAGTTGGATCTTATTCATTGTGTGCTTTCCGACAAGTGATTGGGGCTATTGATTGCACACATATCCGAATCCCAAAAGTTGGTGGAGAAGTTGGACAATATTATATAAACCGGAAAGGATACAGTTCAATAAATGTACAAGTAAGTTTTTTAGCACCTGAGTACAAGCAGCAGCAGTGTAGCTCATGCTTGTAACAAACAAGTACCTACATAATTATATTTAATTAACCCCCATCCTACTTATTATTTAAATAT
Source organism: Mythimna pallens (assembly GCA_961205895.1). NCBI lineage: Eukaryota > Metazoa > Arthropoda > Insecta > Lepidoptera > Noctuidae > Mythimna > Mythimna pallens. Next base: position 3,806,094 of record OY540845.1, on the reverse strand, counting down.
TTGAGTACATTGTTTCAGGTTGTATCAAATGCTAACTTGGAGATCATGGATATCGTGGTGTAATATATTATGTATGGGATGTGTGTGTGTTACTAGACGGTTGAAGATGTACCGATAACTAGATGGGTAATTCGGGCGCCAGGTACATCCTCAATAAAAACAAAACTCGGATTCACTACCATTCGGAGAGAATTAGGCTTTTAATCTTCTGGTGGGAGGCCATGTGAGGAAAATAAAAGATTAAAAATATAAGTCAAGCTTCAGTCTTTTATTTATCCGGCCCGCAGTTCATGACCATGAGATACTTAATAAAAGACATTGTTTATAATTTTAGAACTAGATAGTATTGTTGCATCTTTGTTAAGTTTATGAAAATAATAAATTAAACTTAATCCAGGCGGGGCAATGCAGACCAGTCCAAAGGGACTCCAATTCCGAGGAAAAGGAAAGTAAACATAAAAAATAAAAAAAATAAAAAAACGCCAGGCGGCTGAAACAAGCGATTGAAATCATTAGATTTATGACTTTTTGAGTTTCAAACACGAGGTCACGTAGTTAATTTTGAGGGAAAACTCACCGTTTTTTTCTTGTACGTAATATGTTGAGTGCGCCTCAAAACATCAAAACAATTATGTGGGCGAAAAATCACTTCAACTGTAAAAGAACAATGAGATATAAGGAACGAAAACCCACATGCGTTGTCACGCATCATGTAGAAATCGAAAAATGGATTCTTACCGGAAAATATGTAGCAATCCTATTGGAAAATAAAGAATGGACTCCTGCCTCTCCTTTTAGGCCATTATAGGGCACATATTAGCGGCTATGGGAGCCGATTAAAAAATAATTTGGCAGAAACAAAAATTAGCTCCTCGCTAATAAATCGTCGGGTCAGAAAGTGTCGAATGCAAATCTGACAGCTCACTTTTTAAAACAGATTTCCTTACTTGGCTACACGATCTTTTAGGAACGCCTTCACATTATCGGTTCGGAAATCGCCTAAAAGCGTATCATGTGACGAGACGATTTCGACTCGTTACATTACATCCCTCCCCGAAAAAATAAAAGAAAGAATTTCTTTTATGCTAGCCAAAAAAACAAGAGACTAAAGCGAAAGCTTAGTTAAAAAGAAAAAAATTGAAATATAAATTCCAAAAACAATAAACCCAAAGAGGTAAAAAATTGTTCTAGAAAAGAACGGAGTAATAAAACTACATACCAACAAACCAAAATAAATACAATCTTGGATTGTTGCTAGTGTATAGATCCTAAAATAACATGCATTTAAAATAAGTACAGTTAGACCACCAACATAACCGACTTACAATACCAAAAGAACCAACATGAGTGCAGTTAGGCACCTACGCCACTGACTAACTAGCTTAATTCAAGAAAATATCGCAAGTACAGCTAAGTAGAATCGTCGCTAACAAACGTGTATAAGGCTACGAACAAAAAAAACTAAATTGAGTACGGTTAGGCACCATCGCCACCGACTAGCAAGTATATTAGGGTAACCAAGTAGGTTAATTTGAATACAGTTAGGCGCACTTGCCGCTGTCTTATAAGAAAAGTTCAAAGATAATATGTCTATATGAGTACAGTTAGGCACCATCGCCACTGACTAGCAAGAACAAATTATAACCGTGAAACACAGTATCAAATCTCGCATCACCAAAGGTGCTAGAGAACCAAGAAAGAATGTTGTGACCGGTATAACACCACCGATTTTCCGAGCACAAACATCTTAAAAAACGCATATTGTGATCGGCACAACACCACCAATCTTCCGAGCACAATAGCAAAAAAACTGCATACGCAAGGATGCAAAAGAGAAAGAAAGAATGTTGTGACCGGTATAACACCACCGATTTTCCGAGCACAAACATCTTAAAAAACGCATATTGTGATCGGCACAACACCACCAATCTTCCGAGCACAATAGCAAAAAACTGCATACGCAAGGATGCAAAAGAGAAAGAAAGAATGTTGTGACCGGTATAACACCACCGATTTTCCGAGCACAAACATCTTAAAAAAACGCATATTGTGATCGGCACAACACCACCAATCTTCCGAGCACAATAGCAAAAAAAACTGCATACTGTGATCGGGACTACACCACGACTTTCCGGGCACAGTAGCAAAAAGCTGCGAAATCAAGAAAAAAAGATCCGCATAACTTAAAAAAATAATAAGTACCTATATTGTAAATAAGTAGGAACCTATTAATAAATTGTAAAAAAGGTGTATAAAAACTGTATAAAAATAGTGTATACAGGAAAAAAAATTATAAGATCCTTTGATATGAAAAACGTTTGCGTGGGGGTGAAAAAGTTATCTAAATGTCCTAAGTAGTTTTTTAGAAAGCCAAACTTGAATTTAATAAATTCGCTTGAGGTTTACCTAGTAAAGTTTCATTCAAAGATCAATAAACCTATCATCCATCCTGTCATACATCATCTATTATAAGATTCTCCCAACAAAAATATCAAAAACAAGTCAACACTTGAAAACCAAATTAAAATTTAATAATATCTTTAACATGATAACGTCCAGTTGAACCCTTATTAAGGTCTTTTAAAACATAAACGTTATCAGAAACTTTTTCTGTAATTTTACATTTAATAAACTTAGGAGCAAGTTTAGCCGAAAAATAAGCAGGTGCATGAGATTGAACAAAACTTCTTCTCCACACAACATCACCCACATCAAAAGAAATGACTTTCCGACCCTTATTATAATAGCGAGCATTACGCTGATAAGCTTTTAATAAATGAGTTTGAACTTTAACAAAAATATCACTAAGTGAATGCAGAGAATCAGCATAGTGACTTCTATTGGTAACTTCCAGTTCACTTAAGTCCTCAATAGAATCACTTAAACGATGTAAAGAAGCATCAAAAATAAGCTCCCTTCCAAACATCAAGAAATTTGGAGTGAAATCTGTAGCAAGATTAACACTATTATTTAAAGCTAATTGGACATGAGGTAAATATTTAGACCAAGTCCTATGATCATCTTTAACAAAACAAGCTATGCAAGTCTCAACAGTTTTGTTATATCTTTCAACAGGATTATTTTGAGGTGTGTACAAAGTATTATAAAATATTTTAGTAATATTAAAACCTTTCATGAATTCTACAAAATGTTTAGAAGTAAATTGTGTACCATTATCGCAAACAATTATTTTGGGACAACCAAATTTAAGAAATATCTCTTTTTCAAGAAGTTTATTTATTACTCTAGTAGTAGCATTTACCATAGGAAAAATCCAGCAGTATTTAGTAAAAACGTCAACAACAGAAAGAATATATTTATGACCAGAATAAGATTTAGGAAGTATACCTACAATATCTACTGATAACATCAACATAGGTTTATCGACTTTTTTAGGATTAATCATAATACCAAAAGGAGCATGAGTGGTATGTTTATAAGCTTTACAAGTATCGCAGGCTAGAATATATTTTTGAACATCATTAAACATTCCTTTCCAAAAATAGTGTTGCCGCAATTTATTCAAAGTTTTATGAATACCAAGATGTCCAGAATTAATATCGTCATGATTAGAACGAATTGTATCTAAAATATGTTCTTTAGGAATAACTATTTTCCAATTAAGACGACTATTGGGATCAAATTTGCTTTTACAAAATTTATATAAAGTTTTATTTTCTACTCTAAAATTCTTATATCTGCAAGGAGATTTCTGACAATTAATAAATACTTTTTTATACCAAGGGTCAAAAATATCATCATCAGGTGAAACTAAATTATTCTGAGAAATTCCAATAGCAGCAACTTCAATCCGCGATAACGCATCTGGGACTAAATGTAAAGATCCTTTCTTGTGAACTATATCAAAGGTAAATTGAGAAATCCTAGCTGCCCAACGTGCTAAACGTCCACTAGGGTTACTAAGACCTAAAAGCCACTTTAAACTAGCGTGATCAGTTATTACAGTAAACTTCATTCCTTCAACATAAGGTCTGAAATGTTCTATTGAAGTTAAAATAGCGAGTAATTCGCGTTCTGTGGTACTATAATTGCGTTCACATTTATTGAGTGATCTAGAATAGAACGCAATAGGATGCTGGTCTCCATTATCATCCTCTTGACTCAAAACACTACCAATGCCAACAGAACTGGCATCACAATGTAAAAAGAAAGGTTTTTCAAAATTAGGGCATTGCAAAACAGGAGCAGAAATTAAAGTCTCCTTCAAATTATTGAATGCAATCTCAGCTTCATCATTCCAACAAAGTGGTTTTTTAGAATTTTTACTTCCAGCTGTTAGTTTAGTCAAAGGAGAAGCAATATCCGCGAATTTACAAATGAACCTACGATAATATGAGCATAAACCAAGAAAACTACGAAGTTGTTTAAGGGTTACAGGACGTGGAAAACTTTTGATGGTATCCAATTTAGATGGATCAGTGTGCAAACCATTACTATCGACTATATAACCAAGATAACGAAGTCTATCTTTACAAAAATTACATTTTTTCAAATTAACTGTTAATCCAGCGTCTTTCAGAATATTATAAATTTTGTGTAAATACTCTATATGCAAATCAAAATCCGAATTTACGCAAATTAAATCGTCTAAATAACAAAACACATTATTATCAAATTCAGGACCAAAAAGTTTGTCTACAAGTCTCTGCAACTCAGCTGGTGCATTAGTGAGACCGAATGGCATGCGAACAAATTCAAAAAGTCCTTTTCCCGGAACCACGAAAGCAGTCTTTTCTCGAGAAGATTCTTCAAGAGCAATTTGCAAAAATGCTTTAGAAAGATCAATCGTACTAATATATTTAGCTCCCCCAAGGTTATCTAATATTTTAGAGGTATAAGGAAGAGGATAAGAATCTTTTATAGTTACTGAATTTAAACGTCTCGAATCTAAACATAACCTAGTACTACCATCCTTCTTTTCTACAGCTAAAACAGGTGAACACCAAGGTGATTTAGAGGGTTGAATGATACCTTCCCTTAATAAAACCTCAACTTCATCAAAGAGTTCTTTCTGCTTAGCAGGACTTAAAGGCCAATATCTTTGCTTGAAAGGTTCACTAGTAACATTAATTTTATGTTGAACGAGATGAGTAAGACCTAGGCCTTTCTTTTCATAAGAAATATTTTCAAAAAGTGAAACAGTATCATTTAGTTTCTGTTTCTCAGAAGGAGAAAGTTTGCTAACAGAAGTGACTGTAGAAACTTGAACTTTATCGCTCTGAACATAAGTTATATTTTTCCATAAATCTTTAGCCAAATTAAATTTTAACCAAAAATCAAAACCTAAAATGAAATCAGGTTGAAAAGAAGGTATAATTAGAAAATTAATACTTTTAGTTAAATTATCACAAGTAACTGGTAATTCAATAGTGCCAATAATTCTCTGTGAAGAACCATCAGCTGTATAAGCAGCACTGGAAACTGAATTTACTTTATAACCTAAACGTGAAAATTGTTCATGACTATTTGAGCCTAAAACACAATTATTGGAACCACTATCCAACAAACCAGAAAAAGTATGGTTACCTACGGAAAATTGTAAATATGGTCTAGTATCATTATGTTTAACAAATAAAACAGGAGCCGATTTGTAAATTTTGAAGAATGTTTTTAAATAACTTAACCAATCTGCAAAGTCTTTGTTACGAGAAGCATCATCAGGTTTGTGACATTTAACAAAGTTTTTGTTCATCGAGACACTCGCGGTTATATTAATAACAGGGGCTCGATGTGACCTAATCAGTTTTTTGACTCACTAGAGTTTTTATTATCTACGTTACAAACATCACAACTCTTAGATGTCACTCCAACTTTTTGACATTTGAAACAAATAACACCAGGTATAGATGGACATTTTTTGAAATGATGTCCAGTTTTTTTACACTTTAAACAAGTTATATCTGTTAAAACAGCATTAGACTTGACAGTAGGCTTATCAGTTTTATTGTCTTTTAAGGTTTTTCTATTGACAAAAACTTCAAGTTCTTTTGCAAGGTCAAGAAATTGTTCAACAGAATCGATGTGTTTACCAAAAATGAAAGGTGTGTAAATAGGCAACATGTTATGTTTAATTACACTAACTAAAACCGAATCAAATAATGGAAAAGAAAGACGACTAGCCATATCCATAATATCAGTAATGAAGTCTGGAAGTGATTCAGAACTTTTCTGTTTCTTGGTGCGAAGGTCATGTTCCAAAAAGTAATCAAAGTCCGGCCTGTCAAAACGTTTAAGCAAAGCAAGCTTAAGCTCGTGCCATGAAGAAATACGAATACGAACCGTGCGAAACCATTTAAGAGCAATATCACTAAGCAAGTCTGTAAATGAACCAACTAATAAAATTTCATCAAAATTTTTATATAAGAAATATTCCTCAACCTCAGTAATAAATTCCCTTACACAAGATTTTCCATCAAATTTAATTCTGCTCTTTTTTAAATCAGGCAATTTAATTGCAGAAGGCAAATTCTTTTTAATGTGTTCATTAACCAAAGCATTCATTGAATTAAAAGAAGGCAAGGCATGCGTAGCAAAAGCTGAAGAAGAGTGTGCAACCCTGTCATTATGATCAAAAGGATGTTGAACTTCCGTTAAATTAATCATGTCAGGCACATGAGCATTAGCGATAGGAACTGTGCAAGGACCATCAGATTCCAAATTATTCTTTTCAGCAAGAGGAGGAGACAACTGAACTTCCTTATCCATGATGAACAAGCAAAATGATGATTGAACTCAATCAAGCAAAAAGCAAAACTTTAAAGTTGCAAAATATTTGAGGTTAAGTTAAAATATTAAATTTTTCTTTACTTATATGAAAATATCAAAGTGTTTATCAGTGAAAAGATGCAATAATACCTTACAATATAAGTTTGAATGCCTTATAGTATGATTTAAAAGTAAACTAAAGTTAAGTTTTAACTTAATTAAATATAAAACAAAGTTACACCGCACTGAGTTTAAACCGTTGAAAACTTAAAGTATAACAAAAGCTGTCTTACCATACAATTCTGTTGCTTATGTAAAAGCAAAATGCAATGCTGTAACAATAACAGTTAGCAAAACATAATAATATAAACAACAATAATATTGTACTATTGTGTACTATGATGTTTAGTAGGAAAATAATGTTCTTACAAAATATCAAAAGAATTTAAATTGTTTACAGCAATTAACAATAGTTAATATTAAAACAAAACATACCTGTAAACAGTATTAATGAATAATTATAAGATGCAACAATAATCCAAACAAGGTCATGAACTACTTCAACGTCCCTGTTCGCAGAGCGACAAATGTCATATATTATGTATGGGATGTGTGTGTGTTACTAGACGGTTGAAGATGTACCGATAACTAGATGGGTAATTCGGGCGCCAGGTACATCCTCAATAAAAACAAAACTCGGATTCACTACCATTCGGAGAGAATTAGGCTTTTAATCTTCTGGTGGGAGGCCATGTGAGGAAAATAAAAGATTAAAAATATAAGTCAAGCTTCAGTCTTTTATTTATCCGGCCCGCAGTTCATGACCATGAGATACTTAATAAAAGACATTGTTTATAATTTTAGAACTAGATAGTATTGTTGCATCTTTGTTAAGTTTATGAAAATAATAAATTAAACTTAATCCAGGCGGGGCAATGCAGACCAGTCCAAAGGGACTCCAATTCCGAGGAAAAGGAAAGTAAACATAAAAAATAAAAAAAATAAAAAAACGCCAGGCGGCTGAAACAAGCGATTGAAATCATTAGATTTATGACTTTTTGAGTTTCAAACACGAGGTCACGTAGTTAATTTTGAGGGAAAACTCACCGTTTTTTTCTTGTACGTAATATGTTGAGTGCGCCTCAAAACATCAAAACAATTATGTGGGCGAAAAATCACTTCAACTGTAAAAGAACAATGAGATATAAGGAACGAAAACCCACATGCGTTGTCACGCATCATGTAGAAATCGAAAAATGGATTCTTACCGGAAAATATGTAGCAATCCTATTGGAAAATAAAGAATGGACTCCTGCCTCTCCTTTTAGGCCATTATAGGGCACATATTAGCGGCTATGGGAGCCGATTAAAAAATAATTTGGCAGAAACAAAAATTAGCTCCTCGCTAATAAATCGTCGGGTCAGAAAGTGTCGAATGCAAATCTGACAGCTCACTTTTTAAAACAGATTTCCTTACTTGGCTACACGATCTTTTAGGAACGCCTTCACATTATCGGTTCGGAAATCGCCTAAAAGCGTATCATGTGACGAGACGATTTCGACTCGTTACAGTGGCTCATTGGCGAGGTAGTACACATGACTCTAGGATATTTAATGAATGTCGAACGATTTGAGCAGTCGGAATTTAAAGGCAGGCTTTTAGGAGATTCCGGATATGCTTGTACTCCATATTTGTTTACTCTACAAACAACTGAAAAAGAAGAATTATATAACCGGGCACATATAAGAACCTGTAATGTAGTCGAAAGATACTTTGGCTTGTGGAAGCAAAGATTCCGCTGTTTACTGAGAGGTTTCACTACAAAACTAGAAAATACAAAACTATATATCGTGGCATTGGCAGTATTGCATAATATTGCCTTGCACAGACAAGACCTAATTGAGGTTGTAGAGGATGATGACACTGTTCCAGTAACACAAGCACTAAACAACTCGCTCAGGGGCAATTCTGCACGGACAGCATTTATTAATGAAAATTTTTGATAGTTGTAACAACATTTACACAGGTTTGAAGTGAATAAATGATTTATGAGTTTACTTGATCAGATTTTATTTTTTGATCCTTTAATAAAACATATTTATAATAGAATAGAAAAGATTTATTTAATACAACACAGAAAAGTAAACAGACAATACACAAATGCACAATAATTATAATAGTAAGCACCTAAGCAACATATATGTGTTTAACTAACAATGTCCCAAATATCAATTTAATTTGTAGAATAACATTTGAAAAACGAGGAAGTATGGACGGGTAAGTGCTTAATAAAGTAGAGACAGGATAATATTATTGCTTATTTAAGAGATCACGCTCCTTCTGTAATTCTAAAATTTCTCTCTGTAATATTGCAGATTTTAAACTTTCCCTGTGTATTTCCATTTTGATGGCATGTTCTTCTTCAGCCATTTCCATCCGTCGCATATGTTCCTCATCGTTTAGCATTTTGCTATGGCTTATCATGCTATTTACATAGCCCTCATGGTCCTGTAATTAAACACAAATAAAAAACAAATAGTTAAAATATTAAATATTTGAAGGTTGAAAATAAGCAGCAGTAGATATATATAAATATTACCTTTATGGAGTTCTTATCACTATTGATGATATTTTTTAAATTAATTTTTCGTTTGGCCACCTGGAAATAATAATTAACAATTAGATGGTGAAAACTTTTAAGTTATCACTTATCAGGTAATACTAATATTTGAGAGGGCTACCAAATGTGCAATGTGTGTGTGTTTGTGTGGGCAATTAGCTGTGCAATTAGCATATAGAATTAAACATAATTAACAAGGTTTACCTTTTCTTCTTCGTCCCAGTTTATAGAGCGAATGCGTTTTTGGCTCATTTTTAAAGTGTAATAATATTATATAATAAAGAGTATTAGGTTTTTTAATTTTTCGCCGGGAAATCAACACGCAACAAACAAACGTCTTGGGAGTTGTGTTTGTGATGTCACGCTGACGCTTATGTCAGGTTGACAGTTCTGTCATTCATTTCTTTTTCGATTACATTCAATAATTCACTCTTTTTACTTTTAAAATAAGTGTGTTGCCAGAACATTCGTAATAACTCCGGTGTAACGAATGTATTGCTAATCCGAGGTTACTCTAAGTTTATTAATAGTCTTTAATTTGCAAAGATAATACTTTGTTACTCTCGGAATAACAATTCCAAATATAACGTCGGATTACCTTTGGAATAGGTGATTTTGACGTGACAACGTCTTATAAATTGGTTTGCCGGGTGACACTTCAAGAAACTGCGTTACGCTCCGCTCACGTTATGCGCTCACAATGAGAGCGAGTGAGAGGCACGCGTCCCTTCCACTCGGGCATGGTTAGCCCGCCTAAGAGCGAGAGAGACAGATATATAAATACGTATGTATGTGTAAAGGTAAAAATAAAATTTTGTTAATATGAAATTCAGTGCGAGATTCTTTGTATAAATTAATGTTTTAAATATAATTCTTTGTATAAATAAATGTTTTAAATTGTTACTATTATTTCATCCTTCTTCCTACTATACGAATGAATATTCACATTAAAATTATTTTACCACTCAAAGTCGTTGTCACGTAAAACTTTCGCCCGTATACCGACTTTACAGGCAACCAATTTTTTTTTTATTAATAAGACCGTAAATGTTTAAATTCTTTTAACCTATGAAATAAGCAATTCTCTTATTATGATAAGCAAATATAAGTAATTGATAAGCAATTTTTAGGTACAATTTCAAAGCTAACTGTTGACCGGCTATTGTAATGTTCACAAGAGAAATTACTAGTCACCATCAATGATTGCATCACTGCTTACCATCAGGTGGGATCGCAGTCAAGCACTGGTTTATAGTGAATAAAAAATAAAATAAAAAATGGAGCGACGTTTCTTGAAAAAGAAGACAGAAAACAATCTTCCTAGAAGATATATATTTTTTATTGTTAGGGTCCGTACCCAAAGGGTAAAACGGGACCCTATTACTAAGACTCCGCTGTCCGTCCGTCTGTTACCAGGTGTTATCTCATGAACCTTGATAGTTGAAATTTTCTTAGATGATGTATTTCTGTTGCCGCTATAACAACAAATCCTAAAAAACATAATAGAATAAAAATTTAAGGGGGCTTCCATACAACAAATGTGATTTTTTGCCTTTTTTTTTTGCTACGGACGGTTCGGAACCCTTCGTTCGCGGATCCGACACGCACTTAGCCGTTTTTGTTTATTATTGTTGGAGTTGCCTAGAAGTAACCTATTCACTCTTGAGTTACAAAATTCCCAGGTTGTAGTTATCTATATATATAAAAGGAGAAACTGACTGACTGACATATCAACGCACAGCCAAAACTACAGGGCCTAGGAGCGTGAAATTTTGCATAAGGTTTTCTTTTATGACGTAGGCGAGCACTAAGAAAGGATTGCCCAAAATTCACCCCCTAAGAGGATGAAATGGGGGTCCAAAGTTTGTTTGGAGAAACCAAATTTCACGCGGGCGAAGCCGCTGGCAAAAGCTAGTCAGGAATATACAGACTCCGGGCAGGGAATTCTTCTCCAAAATTTTTTGTGCGTATCGGTGGAATGTCCGCCATGTGCCGGTATTGCCGGACGCCTGGTGGTCCGATGGTGGAACGGACTTGTAGGTAATTCACTACCCGAAATACGTCTGACAGGCCAGCAACTCGGCGTCGATGCTCAAGACTTTGAAACTTCGACTCGACAAGTGCATCATTGCCAATGATCCTCTTGGTTTGCTTCTCAAATTTTGTTTCTAATGTTTGTTACTTTGTTCGCAGAGTGTGTGGTGATGATGACCAAGTCGTCGAGATAGCTCTGTCACTTTTGGAGCCTGTCAAGGTAACTAACAAAATATTGATATCACTTAGTAGAGGCACGTCGAATGTGGATCACTACTCTAATCTTATTCCACCGTAGGCGCGGGACGGCGAGCAATGGTTAGCTCGCCGTTCGATCGTCCGGTAACCGTACGGACCAAACCCAAGTCGTTGACGGCGCGTAATGTTCCACGCGCGCCTCAAGAAGATATTAGCAAAATCGTAAGGATCCAGCAGGGTCAAAGCCTACTGGGGACATGGGTTGCGCGAAAAGAACTCCGGAGCACTGGAACGAAGGCAAAGAAGGAACAGGGTTTTAGTCAGTATAAGTCTGACACGTCGTCTCGCTCCGCCCAAGGGCGAGAGATGTCATTAGATGATTAGATGATTTCCCATGTAAAAAAAAACACTTTAATCTAATTCCTTGGGTGGATAAACAAGAAACTTGTCACAAATTCTAATCAAAACAAATAATAAAGACTATCGTAATTAGTTTTTCAATAGTACCCTCAAAATACTGTTGTTAGAGTTACGTTTAGATAGTTAGTTTTTATGAGAATATACTATCGAACAAAGTTTATTTATTTATACTTAACGCACAAAAAAAGTACAGAGACGGACTTGAGGCATTTTCTACCAGTCAACCTTTGGGTGATGCAGAGACTAATTGTGTGTTCCAGTTGCACAACGCACACAACTTGGCCGACTGGTGCATGTGGCGCCTGTGCGGCGCGTACGACCGCGTGTGCCGCGCGCGCCACCTCACGCAGCCCTCCAGGGACTACCTCTCCGACAACCGCTGGCCGCCTGTCTGGTAACATACACGCCTTCTTATCGTACGACCGCGTGTGCCGCGCGCGCCACCTCACGCAGCCCTCCAGGGACTACCTCTCCGACAACCGCTGGCCGCCTGTCTGGTAACATACACGCCTTCTTATCGTACGACCGCGTGTGCCGCGCGCGCCACCTCACGCAGCCCTCCAGGGACTACCTCTCCGACAACCGCTGGCCGCCTGTCTGGTAACATACACGCCTTCTTATCGTACGACCGCGTGTGCCGCGCGCGCCACCTCACGCAGCCCTCCAGGGACTACCTCTCCGACAACCGCTGGCCGCCTGTCTGGTAACATACACGCCTTCTTATCGTACGACCGCGTGTGCCGCGCGCGCCACCTCACGCAGCCCTCCAGGGACTACCTCTCCGACAACCGCTGGCCGCCTGTCTGGTAACATACACGCCTTCTTATCGTACGACCGCGTGTGCCGCGCGCGCCACCTCACGCAGCCCTCCAGGGACTACCTCTCCGACAACCGCTGGCCGCCTGTCTGGTAACATACACGCCTTCTTATCGTACGACCGCGTGTGCCGCGCGCGCCACCTCACGCAGCCCTCCAGGGACTACCTCTCCGACAACCGCTGGCCGCCTGTCTGGTAACATACACGCCTTCTTATCGTACGACCGCGTGTGCCGCGCGCGCCACCTCACGCAGCCCTCCAGGGACTACCTCTCCGACAACCGCTGGCCGCCTGTCTGGTAACATACACGCCTTCTTATCGTACGACCGCGTGTGCCGCGCGCGCCACCTCACGCAGCCCTCCAGGGACTACCTCTCCGACAACCGCTGGCCGCCTGTCTGGTAACATACACGCCTTCTTATCGTACGACCGCGTGTGCCGCGCGCGCCACCTCACGCAGCCCTCCAGGGACTACCTCTCCGACAACCGCTGGCCGCCTGTCTGGTAACATACACGCCTTCTTATCGTACGACCGCGTGTGCCGCGCGCGCCACCTCACGCAGCCCTCCAGGGACTACCTCTCCGACAACCGCTGGCCGCCTGTCTGGTAACATACACTATCATTTCAGCCAGAAGACGTCCACTGTTCGACATAAGCCTACCCCAAGTGTCGCCACAAAGATCGCTCCTCTACGTCTCGCATCCCATCGGATTCCCGCGACCCTCACTATGTCATCGGTCCACCTAGTGGGAAGCTGCGCCAACGCTGCGTCATCCGGAGATCCTTTCGGCCTCATCGACCATCAATTCTGCTAGCAATGTGCCCTGCCCACTAAAACTTAAGTTTGGCGATTCTTCGGGCTATGTCGGCGACCTTCCTACGGATATCTTCATTCCTGATGGATCCTGATGGATATCCTCCACCCTAGGGCTGGATGGAAGGGTCTGTCAGACTCTTACTGACTAATAGAGTTCCCTCGTACACTAGTGTCGGGGTCTGCAGGTGCAGTTTGACGTACTCTGCCCCGGACTAGTGCTAACCCGTTACCCTCGGGCCGGTGGGCTTCGTTCTTTATTAGGGAGTGACTTCAATACCTAGAACACTACGTGCCACCATCTTGGGGCCGTGGGATGTCTTCTAATTCTTCAACCCTGGACCTTTTTTGGGGTAAGAAGAGGGCGTATTCTGCCCTCCCTCGACGCCTAGTGCACCTGGTGTGGCGGGAACTCGTTCTCTCTCTATCCGTTTCCGCCGCCTCCTGCGGATGACATTCTCGCAGAAGATCACCGCGTCCCAGGACTTTGCACCGACGACCTTGGACTGACCTACGGTCGCCAGCGACAGGTCGTTTCCGATTAAAGCGTAAGAGACCAGGGGCAAGCGTGCAAAGACTGGGAAGCATGCGAGCAAGAAAGAGGGTTATAGCTTTATACAACATTAGTTTTAGTATATGCGAAACCTGAAACACGTGTTAGTATTATATGTATCATGAAAAATCACAAAGTTATAAGCTTGTTATGTTACCCGGTTGTCCGCAAAAATACATGGTCTTCTGGCCATCCGGGCGACTGAGGGGTTGTTTAGCTCCCGAATCCAGTTGTGCGCTGGCGCCTAATGCCTGCTGTGACCTGTGTTGTACTTAGTGTCAGTGGTGTCCAACTTGTGACCTCTGTTATTTTTTTTTTGGGAAAAAATATAACATGGTGTAAAAATTATTGGAATCGATTCAGTTACTGATTCTGAACAAACTATATTCAGTTTTCCCATAATTATACTAAAAATAATTTTGTACAGCTCCACAGTTAACAGTTCAGTTTAGGTCGTCAATTGGATCGCATTAAGAGTTCGTGGTAGAGCCTCTGGTCTAAGTTGATTTTTCCTTGCCAGGTACGTGAAGGAGTTCGACTACTACCAGAAGTGTGTGAATGAGCAGAGCAAGGAGCAGAAGGAGCTGCGACTCACCACCTCGCTGCAGGCCAACCAGCAGACCGGCTGTCTGTGCTTCACTAGTGAGTGTACTTATACTTTCCCCGATTTTAATCGTGTGTTGCCAGATATATATTACGGAGGTCCAAATCCGATTCCGAAGGTTCAGAATCTCCGATTGATTTTGCACCTCCGACTAAATCTGACAACTTAGATTATTGATTTAAATATAATTTTGTTTTTTTTTCTAAGTAGCAGGATAATTAATAAAAAATCTGTATCCGTATCCAGATCCGAAATGTCACATTCATAACATCGTTGGTGTGTGTATAGGCAAGGTCCGTCGCGACAGCGAGCCCGGGCCAGACGTGACGACGGCGCTGTGCCGCTCGGGCGACGCGCCGCACGTGCCGCACCCCACACTCAACCAGCACCAACCGCCCCTCTGACATCTGCCTTACTGGAGGTAAAACAACCTACTCTATTCCTCTAAGGACTTTTTTTATATAGCTTGGGTAGAATGACAGCAGGAAGAAAATATGCATCTTTAAGATTAGAGGAGGTTTTTGGCGCGATCTCTTCGACTGAAGTTCAGTGTCTGTTTTAATTATTCGCAAATTGATTCCTAGTGGACATTGTGATGTAAAATTGG
Organism: Mythimna pallens; assembly: GCA_961205895.1. Lineage (NCBI taxonomy): Eukaryota > Metazoa > Arthropoda > Insecta > Lepidoptera > Noctuidae > Mythimna > Mythimna pallens. The sequence continues at coordinate 3,790,699 of OY540845.1, read as the reverse complement.
TGTGGTTTTGTATTTCAAGTGTCTGTGCAACTGGACAATGCGTGGAAATATTGAAACAGGCGCGATCTCGGTAAAATGGAGCTGAGAATTATTGCGTTGGCTACAACAGCGAAGCTTACCGAGAAGGCTGACCCGTTACATTTGCTACCAAATGCTGAAAAAACATTAGAATGTGTTACATTCGCGTTTTAATGGATTTCAAAGTAACTTAAAGTGACTGAAAACTTAATACTTCTAAACTTGAAACACTGACTGGCCAAATGCACAAACCGTGCAAAGCCAAATTTTAAAAAAAAAGGTTAGAAGATAGATAGCTACATTGTGTGAATCCGACAGCTGTCACCCGCACCATCCTATAGCAATTTTAGTGTAGCCTGTAACTTTCCACTAGGCCATTACTAAACGGGTTGAAATGTAATTAGGTACTTGACTAATTTTTTTTTATTGTGTATGTCAAAAAGTTACTTTATCCAAAATTGCAAAAGGTGTTCCTACTGTAATTTTTTATGGTGTGCAATAAAGAGTACTCATATCTCTATATAAATATTTCTTTCTTTTCTATATATATTTCTTAGTTTTTTCTTTTTAATGTTGTATTTCTTGTTTTAAGTTATTTATTGATTAGTTACTTTTTAGTTTTATGAATATTTAATTATTTTATTGTACACTCACCTTTTATAAAACATTAATAAAATAAAAATAATTAATAAAATTAAATATTTTTACAATTATTTTTATTTTATTGTTGTTTGTCCTGTGCGAGTCACAAATGTGTAAATGTTTTTCTTCTTCTTTGTTTTCAATCTATTTTGCCAGAACTGGTATGAAATTATTGTATTACATTCCAGGTCCCTCCGTTTCGCGGTGCTCCTGCCAGTATCCATGTGCTTCATGAGCACTATACTGACCATACTGATACTTTTCCACGTCTACACTTAAACACTGCTCACTAACATAGTCGTCGTTGCACTAACTTACGAATATATTATAATTATATATTGTACACGGTTCGGTCTAGTTCGGAGGCTGGTGTTTCTGTGAGGGTTGCGACCAATTGGAACCGTGCACTAGCTTCTGACGTTTTATAAGTGCCCATGTGCTGATGTGAAATAAAATGTTTTTGAACTTATTGGTTAGCTGAAATATTGTCAGATAAATCTTGAGTAATACACATTTTTAACGAGAGATTTGCGGTAATCACAGACGTGATGGGTTTCAGTATTTGAAATGCTAATAAAAAAAAATCTTAAGTCGTACTTTTAAATTTGTGGTCCACAAGAGCTATAATAAGGTCCTCGAAAGGTTTCAAGCTTCAAATTTTCCAAACAAAAAATAAGATCATTGGTACAAACTGATTTTAAATTTCCATCAGAAATATTGTGTTTCCAAGACAAATAAATAGCATAATATTTTATTAAAATAGTTAAGTTTTCTTTGGGACTATTGGTCCCTACTAATAAAAAAGAAACCAAAGTGGTCCCTGGTCAAAAAAAGATTGGAAACCAAGTCACTATGTGAGTTTTTTTAGTGAACGCACTCACGATGCAGTAGAAATTTCCAGTGTGGGGCAACGTTTATTAAGTTAAATTAATACATTATTTTGCGGTAATAATTAAATACGATTTTAAGGTCGATACGGTCAATTAAATAAAGCGATCATTCGAATAAAAATGTGGATGTATTCAGATTTGATTAAAGTATTTTGTATGCAAGCAAGACGAACTCGAGACTATCATTTCTGTGTGCGGTTTTATTTGATTATGTCAAAGTGACAGCTGACCGAGCCGAGCATGAGTCGCTAGATAGCGCTGAACTTAAAATTTTTAGTTTAACTAGTGTTTATTATATAGGAGCATTAAAAAGTCAAGGAAATGGTATTTTCTAAAGTAGAATATTCCACGTACGAGTTGATAAGGATTTTTCAAAAATTTGACTAAGTTCAATAAAGTCTCTAACTATAGTGCTTAAGTATAGCGCTATCGCTTTAAATTTTAATATATGTAATTTTTCTGTACGTGTGTTTGTCACCTAACTCCTAAACGGCTTCATTAATTTGGATGAAACTTTGTGTGTATATTTTAGTGAGTACCGTGGCGCTGCAATCGGGTTCTAATTGATTTTTCTGACAAAAAAAAACAGCTTTCTGACAGGACAAAGTTCGATATAGTTATATATAATTCGATATCCAGTTATATCGATATAATTATAGTTCGATAACAAACACTGTCACACGAGATTTTTTCGATTCCCAATGATTACCCTCGCGCGCGGTGGGAGGGGCGTATTATTATTACGTAATTGTGCGTTTTTACGTAAATTCACCAAAAAATAAATAAAATAAAGAACTTTTTTTAGATTGTTCTAGGAAAAACAAAGACGTAGAAACCAAAATTTTCGGCCAAATAAATTTCGTACAAACGTGTGCACAGTACGACAATTAAACGTTTTTCAAGGACATTCAAGTTGTACAGACGTATGTACAATCGGCGCTCGAGGGGTTCAATTTTAGATTACATGAACAGTCAGGTTAAAGTGGGTTAAGTCTATTGACTTAACCCACTTTAACCTATGTCTATTGAAACTTTAACCTATGTATATAGTCTATTTGACCAAGTCCAATTAAATTGAATATTTGATTTTATCAAATACTATTTATTCCTTTACTTAATAATGCTTCCATAAACTAAAAATATTAAGTTCAGCGCAATCTAGCGAGAATATAGGCTAAAGCTCGTAGCTGTCACGTTAAAAATTATTTCTGATAATAAATTAAGGTATACATTTATTCAGTATTTTGATTATAGCTTATGTAATTGTATTTTGCTAATTCTTGTGTATCAGTAGCAAATTAGCTTTTAGTTAATAAATAATGATTTTATAAAGATCTATGTAATCAATATGCCTAATTTATTCTTATTCAAATGTAACGGAATCATTTTTAAAAATAGAACGTAGTCTTTTGAGTCTTTAACAAGCAACCTATTTATTATACATAATTTAGAATATTTTTACTTCTTTAAAATAGTATTTAGTACCAATAAGTACGTATTTTTTTAAGAATGGTATGTAAACACCAGCCTCAGTGTTTGGTCACTAAGCGCAGAGCGAAATTCGACCTTATTAATTATAGTTTTTAGTCTACTTTCCATTGATATGTAAATTGAGTTGCGCTCGCTAAGGTTAAGGTAAGGGAATTTGAGCTCAATCTCTTAGTGCTAAGGTCTCTTGCATGAAGATCGTTGTTTTAGCGTATAATTGTGTTGTCCCCGTGAAAATAGATGAGTAATAAGAAATAAATATGTAAAAGTGAAATACAAGGACGAAATAAATTAACTAGAAAACTCCGCAGACTTCGATAAATGCTGCCAGGGTTACGGGACCCCCCACCCAGAGCGGATGAAATTATTTGATAATTGCCAGCTCAAAAAAATAGTTATCTTTAAAACAGAAATGTTTTCAAACTTTTATTTAAATCTGTAACTACGAGTATTTACAGGCATTTGTGTGTGAACAGTCAGTCAGTCACCCAAAAGAAAGTTATTTGCACGTTCCAAAGCGCAGATTTCTATGGAGAAGACCGAACAGAAAACTCAAAGACACTCTTTTTAATCAAAAAGTACATCATTAATTGAAATGATATAATTGTGAGACGTGCCCGTTAAAAAGTAATTTTAACCCCTCATGCGGGGGGGGGGGGGGTATTATTATTACGTAATTACGTAAAATCACCGAAGATATACAGGAAAGAACACCAAAATTTTCGGCCGAATAAATTTCGAATTTCCGTGCACGTATAAAACGACAAATAAGCGTTTTTCAAGGTCATTCAAGTTATACAACCGTTCGGCCCTCGAGAAGGTGAATAACTAGTTTACTACTGGGGTAGGTGAGGGGGGGGGGGTCTCAACAAGGGTAACTTGGAGTTGTGAGTTTAGATTCATTTTTATTGTTGTATTTTTTTTTATATCTGAGTATCTGCGGAGTTGCGCTGGTGATTTAATATGACCCTGTATAACTTTTTGTGGCTAATAGTTTCTTGAAGTTCTCACTGTAACCCTGGTTTTATTTCGAAGTCAAAGCATTAATCAAAATTGCAGGAAGTATTTTGTCAGCTTAGTTTTTATTACTCATCTTTCTTATTTCTTATCTAAACCCCAGCACTATAATTTTGCCTTTAAGAATTTAAACCTTAACACAAAGGCGTAAAGTTTAAAATAGCAAATAAAATGATCGCAGATTTGAAGGTAGTTGTAGCTTGGTGCTTGTAGCAGTTCGTGTTAGGGTCGTTTAGGAACGAATTTTATGAAAAGATTGATGGTAAAATGCCATTTCTTATGGGGGTTGCCAGTAAAGAATATTTTTCTACGTTGAAGGCTGCCGGATTAAAAAAAAACCTGTGTGTTTTTTGAATGTGTGTGTATTTTAACTAAATCTGCTATGTGGCTTTGTCAGTGTTTTAATTAATTAAGATATTTGAGAGAGACTAATCATATAGCATTATTTTGATTTTGAATTTCATGTAGATTTAATCAAATAAAAAAAAAATACGATGAAATAACAGCCATGAGTTTTTAGCTATCCTTGAAGGTAAGCAATCTGCTGAGCCTTTTACCAACTGTATCGTGGTCTCCTTCCAGTCTTTAGTCGTATTTTACATGGAGCGACTGTCTATCAGAGTCTATCAATTCTTCACAACTCAGTAACTGGGCAACCCGATACCTCTTGGTAAGACTGTTGTCCAATTTTTTGCCTCTTGATTACCCCCCTAATTTTCCTTAAACCTTTAACCGCCCGCATCGGATTAGCCCGACGAGTGTTTTCGCATCCTATTCGCCAGGGTCGTGTGTTTGCGACTGGGTCCTTAATCTCATTTAGCTCTTCAATCCCATTGGTGACAGAAGAGCTGACGAGATAAAGTATTTGGTCGTGGATGTTCGACCCGTGCGGAATAAACGCGAGAATGTTTGTCGGGATATATCCAAAGCAGGCGGTTCAAGGGTTAAATGGAAATCTACATTTTCAAATGCAATAAAAATCTGGCAATCCTTTAACCGAACAGCATCGTATGACGCTAAACAAAATTATGAATTAAAATTATTTACTCATCAGAATATTTTTGTACACCGTATTAGAAAACATCACTATTTCTCCTTTAGCAGATAAGTTGATTAGGAGTAAGGTGCCGAATTCAATTGCTTATAATTTTTATAGTTGTAAGTATGGAAAATTGGATTTGATTTTGTGATAGAATAGATTTATGAAAATGTTTACGAGAGCGACTTCACAAGTTCATCAGAAACCCTACCACGAACTTCGCGATCCATTTGATGACCTAAATTGAACTGTAACAGGGATGGACATATATACAGGGTGTATAGCTCCATCCCTCTTTTTCATTCACACGGCATTGACATATTAACTCATCATGCTACGGCCCCAGATCTGCCAAGTAATTTCATCGGCTGTTGTTCTAACCAAATAGATTAGAAATTGGTTGTAATAGCCATTTTTGAACTAAGGCCAGGCTCAGTCACCTAAATAAATGTCTGAATTAATTTAGAGTGTTATGTTGGATTTTCAATTATAGGTGCTGAGCCGATACTTTAAAATCCAACAGATTATTTGAAATCTCGCCCACGGCGAATTTTAGTAGCGAAGCTATCGCGCGTTACGTAAGTGAGCGGCAGCATCGCTGCTAATGCGTGTTAGTCGCTTTTGCAAGCGCTATAGAAAAAAATGCCAATGCGCTACAGTATCGCGACTGTATCGATGCCAACGCGCTACAGCATCGCGACTGTATCGATGCCAACGCGCTACAGCATCGCGACTGTATCGATGCGAACGCGCTACAGCATCGCTACAAAAACTCGCCGTGGGCGAGTGACCTTAGTGTTACCCGCTAAAGGGCAATAAGCGTCATTCTAATGCAAAGCGATGAAACCTATCGTCGGCGTCGTGTAAATGCGCGATCATCGTGCGAATACGCTATCATCGTGCGAATACGCGATCATCGTGCGAATACGCGATAATCGTGCGAATACGCGATCATCGTGCGAATACGCGATCATCGTGCGAATACGCGATCATCGTGCGAATACGCGATCGTCGTGCGAATACGCGATCATTGTGCGAATACGCGATTACCATACGATTACGAGATCATCGTACGAACACGCATCGTATTTTTTATTAACAAACTGGAATGTGTCGTCGAGCCGACAGAGTACGCTTTCCCGTTTTGCTGAATGAACGCGACGATCGTGTATTTGAGCGATGATTGCTAACTTTAAAGACGGTGCCATACATTTTAGACTTGTGTTGCTTAAAAATATCAGCACATTATTGCTCCCGTAGACTCTGAAGTAATTCTATCCCAAAATCAAATTCAACAATAGCAAGTGAATAGTTTTGACGTCAGTATTGCTTGATTGAGCTCGGTAGGTGTAGTCTGTGATAGGAATATAACCAGAACTGTGATCAGTACGGTCAAACCACGCGTTACATACCAAAGATGTCGTGTACGGTCAGCAAAACAGTCCATCTTTTTAGTTTGACGATTATTTTGTTTCTGGTGTTTTTGTTTTTTTATTATTATTTATAGGCTCGCGTTTGATCATCATCGCTTACCATTAGATGAGAAAGTGTTCTCACCTCATGGTAAGCAATGATGTGGCCAACGATGGAGCATGCTCGCCTTAAGTACCTAACCTATTTATTATTGGCCTAAAGACCCCTAGGAAAGCAATTTACTGTCTTTATATGTTTTTAATTTATAGATATTTATAAGATATGTGTATATAAACTGCGGGATTGCTTGAAATTGCGGTCCCGGAGCGCAAAGGGTAACTGAAGAAAGGTAAAATTTAGTCCGTAAAAGTTAGACACTCGTCGCTCCACCTTAAGCGATAGAAGTTATTAGATAATTTGTACCTACATATCTTATGTTGTTGATTGAATACTGGGTCGAATTGAATTAACAAAAATTTTTTGCGGCTTTCAGATAGGTGGGTCTCTTATGTATGTGAGTTCACATACATATTTGTGAACGCTTCATGATAAAGGAGTAATTACCTGTGTGAGCAATGTGTTATTTTTTTTTAAAAAAGCATTACAAATATAACGGTCTCTTTCACTTCAGAATCTTGATAGCATTGGCATTTAGTAGTACCTACGGCCCCTAAACCTAGTTGCCTAGTTGAATCGATTTAGTGTATTTTGCTGACCGTAGCATTGTAAGTGAAGTGTGTTGAGAGATTTATCGATAGTTGAGTGTAGTGGGTACGTAATTTTGTTTGCGAGTGTGATAATGTGTAGAATAAGGGGCATTTCCTAACTGAAGGATGGGCGTTCTATATCAAAGACAGTTTGTGCTAAATGACATTAAAAAATCAAGGCTGCCTTGACATCTAATATATCATTGAAAAATCAAATTCGCTAAGCTAAAAATTTTAGTATTTCCAAATTAATGTTCACTAGAAAATGAAAGTAGTATTTAAATAAAAATGTCATTTTCTTCGAGAAAAAGGGTTACTATTAATTCTCTAGTGTTGATGATATATCTGAGATCAATTAACATTTTAACCGCCTATGTCGGATATATCCGATACCTATATCGGGTATATCCGACACCTATGTCGGGTATAACCGACACCTATGTCGGGTATAACCGACACCTATGTCGGGTATACCCGACAAACTCTCGCGTTTATTCCGCCAAGGTCGCACATCCACGACCAAATACTCCATCTCGTCAGCTCTTCTATCACCTATAGGGATTGAAGAGCTAAACGAGATGGGAGTACCCAGTTACAAACATACGACCCAGGCGAATAGGACACGGAAACATTCGTCAAACTAATGCGACGCAAGCGGTTAAAATTCAACATAAATTAATGAGCGTGTGGCTTTACTAGCGTTTGTCGACTTGAGCTTATGACTTTTGCTGAATTAAGATTTATAATTCGAACATTGGCGAAGCCTTTTAAAGAACAAGAAAGCCATAGACTTTTTGAAGTTGAATTAAAAACCTTATTAAAAGTAGCAGAAGGTGCAAACGAGAGAACACGGGGATCAGTTGGATATCAGCTGCAATGTTCTCACAAATTTGCACTTTAAGACTCAGATCATAAAGCTCATTATTCAAGGCTTCATTGTTGCAGTCTAAAGGCAGGCCAATGTAACTTCTTTAGCTAGTATCGCCACTTCCTAAAAATCCACGCACAACGATCTTAGAACCCTATTTTTTTAAGCCTGACTAGCTCATTAAGCTTATATTAGTTGTGCGAACAATTTTAAACCTTAAGTGAGTGTTGTAAGATCGAAATTGGATTACGGTATTGATTGTAGACGCGATGAAACGATTTATTTAACACATCTATTGTAGATTTAACGTTTTTGTAATATTAAGTGATGTTCAATGTTGGATTTGTTTTAGGGAAATAAAAAATGAAGAAAGCAATTTTATTCATCTCATTTATGAAAAAAAAAACGAGTATTGATCACTAATTTAAGCTCGCTCCGTCACATAGAAAAATAATAACGTCTGAACCATGGCATACACTTCAGGCCATAATGATTTACCATCGCGAGTTATGCTACCTCTATATTAAGTATATAAATAAAATTACTTAAAACAAATCCAATAACATACTTGTAGTTTAAATAATCTCCTAAGAATTTGAAGTACAAAATGTCATCATCACTTTCCACTACATACAGGTTATTCTTATCTATAATGAACACATATTTAATAAACATAATAATATAATTTTAAATCGCACGCCGTAAATCCATAATGTTACGCAACGCTAAGTATCTTTTGTTAATCGTGTGTACACTTGCTTGCAAAGAAACAGGAAGACTTGGAAAATTGTTTATTTACTTGAGTTCCACCGCCTTGTGCTTCTGGCACAATTGAAGTACAAAGTTACCTCTTTCAATTTCAACGCCACAGTCTGATATATGTGACAAATGAATTCTTGCTCGCGCCCTCGCCGCCACACCGATATATCGAGACAAGTAAATAGTTTAAAAATAAACTCAATTTTTATGCCTACATACGCAGTGTTGGTTTTTTGGAACTGGGCACTTTTGGGTCGCAGCGTTTGGTGAGCGATTTTTATAAAAATCCATGTCGTTATAAGGGTTAAACCTGACATCTCACGACGATAAAGTTATCTCTCTATTGGACAACAGCCCATCAACAATCATGGCGCAGTTTCCCACCAGATAATTACCCTATGGTTCGAGGATCTACTATATTTTACGAAGGATGAAGAACTTTACACTCGATTTCCATTACCTCATAATTGATAAAAGCCTATATCTCACTAGGACGCCAGTGTTGGCGTGGCCAGTCACCTTGCTGAAAAAATATATTCAGATTTGCACAACCAAGTGAATAACAGATGAGGTACCCTCCATAGAGCTGAACACGTTGGTAATGCGACTGGTCACTTTGCCACCGGTGTCCTAGAGAGATATAAAGCCAATTTGTACTTACCTACTATGTAACTTCATCGTGATAATTTGGCGAAAACTTTCCATTGTGACACGATTAGGTAGTTTTTCGTGTCGATGTACTCAAACCCAACCAACCAACCTGTACAGCTCTATTATTGGCCTCATATAAATCCTGAAAAGTGCAGGATTCTTTTCTTATGGCCCTTATTTTTTGTAAGCAAGTGTAATATTTTTCAAGTGTTATATTTACTATGATCTCATACATTACTGGGCACTCATTCAAAAGCAGGGTTAATATATGAAATTAAATACTGCTTCAATTACTAGTTACTATTTAGGATTCGATTTCAGTAGACTTTTAAGTACATTGCTATAATAATAATGTAATTAGGTACTATTTCTCTTGTTTTTGGAACGTGTAAATTATCGTAAAATTGTGTTAAACAAGTAAACATTGTCTGGGAATGAATTAAAGGGTTGCGAGTTCAATTTGTGATGCATCAATATATTCGTTGCAGGAATTGCTGTTATTTGAGTGTAACTACAACAAAATCATGTTTTAGAACAACCATCAAATTGTATTTTTTAAAACACATCTTTGTCATAGGAGCAGTGCCATAACTAGCCTTTTATAAGCCCAGCCCTGCGTTCAAAAATGATGTTAGAGTTAACTCTAATGACGTCATCAGGGTAGATACTCTACGCTTGCATTTTTGAACGCGAACGTAGAGTTCAACTGTCGATGTCAAGCAAGTCTCATTTATGACCGCTTACACACATGTGGTCTGGTCATAAAGTCGGTCTGCGTCTGCAAAGAAATTCTTTTATTTTGAACTTTAATGTTTAGAGATATAATATTTATTTTACTGTTAATTCACGCTAAATACTCTTCAGCGTTTGATAGTCTATTAACAGTTTGCACGTGTTATTGGCAAAATTGTGGTGTCTTTTCCGCAAATGTCATAATGAAGAGTTGAAGTTGAAGTTGACCGCTTACACCAACCTATCCTGCTCGGAGTTAGAGTTATTTGGGTTAACTCTAGGGTAGCTACTCAAGTTATAAAAGAACGACCCTAGTTTGCAACTCGAAGCATTTTTTAACGGTTGGAGTAGCGACTCTACTCTATTCTGGTTATTTTTGAACGCAGGGCAGTGTGAGCTTCCATAATTGTGCCCCTAGAAAGAAGTACAATACAAACAAAGAGGACTAGATATAAAAAAATTGCACCCCTGACTGCGCCTTGTACCTGGGCACCGCCCTAGTTACGACACTGCATAGGAGTTACAGACACAGCCCACTCTGCAGAGCACGTATGGAGGAGGACGAAACAGCAGCTCATCTGCTCCTAGCCAAGTACTTCGGAAATCCAGGCATCCTCTGCGAAATGGTCAGTAACGAAAACGCTGCTGGCCTTTCTTGAGGAGATGGGGTGAATCTAATGACACACTTGCCTCACCCGTACGCGAAATACACGTGGACGTTTGGACGTGGAGTTGCGAACACCAGCCCGACGCGGCGACGTGCATAATACAATGTATCTCTTTAATACAGTTTGTTGGTATTCCAATTAAAAAAAAAAGATTTTTAATTGTTGCAAACTTAGTAAGTGATATGAGAAGTCAGATCAGTCAGTCATTTCTATTTCTTCTGGGGTAAATACTGAACTTTGTTACCTACGTCTTCAAATTTTGTCTTAAGTTTACTGAAATCGTCTCCTAGCTAATCTAGACTTCTAGCTTAGATATTCTAGAGATCCTAGTGCGTAATTAAAGTAATTGTATTTTGCCAATCTTCACTGTCAGTAATGTTGACAATCTGCCATTTTTTACGTACCCATAGATTTTAATAAGTGTATTAAATGTATGTGTAACAAAATGCTGTTGTTTTATTCATTTGTTCCTCCCGATCCAAAGATTGAATTAGTAACTTTCTTTCTGTAATCATCCATAGATTAATTGAGTAGGTACTAAGCTATTTATAAAACCAATAACTATCTAATATTGCTAATACAAAGAATGTTTTAAAATCCGTTTGAAATTAAAGGGGTGAGCACACGTTTATAAACTAGCGTTCCAACCAAGGTGACCTTGGTTTATGTGTTTGGTTTGTGGTGCCGCTACATGGATGTAAACCACGCGCCAACACGTTGAAGGTAATGGATTACAACTGCTGTCTACACGGATTGAAACTAGCTAGGTCACCTTGGTTGGGACGTTGGTTTGCAACTGTCTTGTCACCCCTTAATGAAGTTAGAAACATTTCAGATCTTGTGGAAGGGAAACTGTACAAGTAACAGAAAAGGGATGTGCCAATTGAAATGTGACGTCACCGCCTATAAGATATACGCGTATATACCTACAAGAGATAGCGAGATGTCCCGACCTTGTTGCCCCCACTTTTCCTCAGACCAATATTTAAATAATTCCTGCATCGTCTAATAACCAATTTTAATGCTGTGTTCAATTTTAGTGTTATTAGTTGTTTATTATTAAATATTGTACAAAATGTAATAGAGTTGTTGCCTGGCGCATATTAAATTTTTCTTAGGATTTGTAAATAAAACAAATAAGTAATAATTTGTCTATATTAAAAAAAATCTTGGTCCACAAGAACAATGTCATTTCTTGTACACCAATATTTTGTACTTAACCTATACTTACAAGTAAATAAACCTGATTGATAAAATTGATTCAAATAATTGTATCAATCAGACTTCAAGCAGCCTAACATTCACTATAAAGGCAAAAATTATTAATCAAACAGTAAAGCTAGAACTACACTGCGCACACTGTGTGACACACACGCCGATCTGGGCGCGTCGGTCTCCATACATTCTGTATGGAAACTAGACTTAAATCTACACTTGATCCACGCCACGCGACGTCGTTCTACGTACAAATCAGGCGTTTTACACGTGTGCTTCGGTCTAATGTAATTCTAGCTTTATTTTACAAATCTGTGACTTATAATTTGACAAGATAGTACTTGATAAGCTAACTTTTAGGGATATTTTGTTTTGTAGTTATTATTGATCATACTATAATTGATAATGGCAAAGTCATAGTAAAACAAGAGCGTTTTAGGCTTATACAAATTTACAAAGATTATTATTACTTTACTCAATCCATACTAATATTATAGTTGAGTAACTGTCTGTTTGTTACAACAACCATGTAACCCATAGACGCCTAATATCAGGCGACAAATACCTTTTTTTTTAATAGACTTACATTGAACCACTATCGCTAACACATCTGATAGTCGTCACACAACAATTTCGGATTAGTTTCGACCACTTCTATGAGCAGCGAACACTTCTACGTTAGTCAATAAAAAGTAGGAAAATAAACATTATAACGCCTCCTCATACATTGGTTTGTATGTTGGTGTGGTGACAAAAGACGGACTTTGAGTATCCGAAAAGATGGCATAATATTTCATCTGTCAGTTCATATTATATATATATTTTTTAAGAAATTCAAGTTATTTGTAAAATGGTTAATAGTTATTGATTTTAGGTACCCAAGATCCTGATTTAAAAAAATAAATGGATATTGTCAACCAAGGAAGAAAACTGGTTCCTAAAAACACAATCATAATGTAATATTTGGTTTAGGTTTAAAATCTAACACAACTTGTTTATGTCAATACCATAGAAAAAATGAAATCAATATCATGGAAAATAAAATAGGATTTTCTCTTCAGAACCAGATATCAAGTTTCATAACTACAAAACACCAATTTATATTTATTCCTAACCTAAATTGGATGTCCGAGCAGCTTGATTTCTCCCCTAACCTCGTCATACAAATCCTTATAATCATCATGTTCTTTGACAAGTACCATAACACACCCTCTCATAGTACCCATGGCTGCTCCAATTTCTTTGCGGCTTGGTGTGTAGCAGTACGGGATGTCTTTCTCTTCGCACACTGCGGGCAAGTGGCACATGATCTCTATAGGTGAAATGTCTCCAGCGAAGAAGACCAGTCTGAAAAAAATGGAAGAACATGCTGCGTTATTTGAGCTGAACAGTTGGGTATTTTATGTTTTGGTAAGTATTAAAGAAGTCTTTGAAAAGTATTGAAGAATTTGAGAATATTGTATTATATATTTTAGATATACCACACAATAAACCAGTCCACATGGGGTTGTACAAATCAACAATACGGTTGCAGGTTCAATTCCCACACAGGACCAATATTTGTATGGTTTGATGATAGTTGTTCCAGGTCTAGGGGACTATGTTTACATGTTTGTGAACACACTTATGGCCCTGTGTTCCAAATTGCGTCAAAAGCGATATCGCGAATCCGACCAACGCGCAACATCACAATTATTACTCAATAGCCCATAGATTTTGCGACTATTAAATTTGGTCGGATTCGCGATATAATCACTTTTATCGCAATTCGGAACACGGGGTGATAAAGCTCCAATTTTTTTGTCTTTATAGATCTGCTCTATACCATATTTTTGATAATAGTTCTACTTTTTTTTATTATGTATAGGCTCATGTTTGACCACTATCTCTTAAAGTTATTTTAGTAAGTTAAAATGAACTACGCATGTTATTCTTCACAAGTATATCTGTAGGTATACAATGCCACAATATTGGGCAGTCTAATCGACCGGCTACAACGCTTGTTGTTTATTTATGAATATTGCAACTTACACTTAGTAAAATAAAAAAATCGTCTTAATAAGGTCAAAACTATCAGGCATTGTTTAATTTTACGCAGGCGGTACCACTACGCTATTTACATAACCTTAAAATAAAAAAAATATCATGTTTATTTACCCTGTTTCACCAAGCCGCAACTGTTTCTGCACGATCTTTAGCCCGTTTCTAATGTAGTTTTTGTGAGAAGAAGACTTCTTGATGAGTTTGTAAATCTTTTTGCTTAGCTTCTTCGGCGCCATAGGCTTTGCAATCACACTGCAATGTTCAACTTTGACGTCGTAACTTAGTGGCTCGACTTTAATGCTGACCTCTCCCTGCTCTTCTTGTTCAACGGGCTCTTTTTTTGTTTTTACCATTTTGGTAAATTAAAAGTATTTTGTGGTAATAATTATAATAGCACTACAAACCGAGTAATAGGCGTAAACACGTGCGCACGCAACAACAGGCGGCCATACGCGAATTTAACAAATAATGAGACGTTCAGAAATTACTCAGAGGTCAACCGCCCGTCAACAGTCCGTCCGTAGGGAAGAATCTTCCGTGACGTCAATATCGATAGGGGTTTTCATTTTCAAAAGTAATAATTTAAAAATAACTAGTTTATGATGAAAAATAATGTAAAGTAAAAAGTTCACAATAAATCAATAATAATATTCTTTCTTCTGTTGACAGAATTTCAATATAAATTTCTGAACGATTGATTGTTTTATTTCATGCAGAGTTTCTAGATATTTTTAAACCGACTTCATTCTTCATTCGTTATTGCAACATTTAAATCGCATTGTTTTGGCAGAACAATGAAGTTTTTACTGTATATTATGCATTTATTGTTCATTAAAATGAATGCTTAAAACATTTGTCAGAGGTACAATGCATTACATCAAATGTTTAAAACGATTGTCAGAAATATGGAACGTAGCGTTCGTTACCATGGAAACGGCTACATGTCAACAAATTTCTTACAATTCACGCAAGTTGCGACTAAATAATTAAATTACGATGAAACATATTGTTACATACTAATAATATCTCAAGTTTTATCCAAAGAGCCTTCCAAAGATTTTCTCCATGATGGTATTTTAAGCGTAGTATTTCTGTTGTTGTAGTAAAAAATGTTTATTGTTGTGCTGATTCGTGTTACAATTTCTAGGGCCTACTGAATATTTTGAAAAAGTTGCGGTCCAATCCTGATAAGGAATTACGTTTACTGCTTCTTGGGCTAGACAATGCTGGTAAAACTACGCTCTTGAAACAACTGGCATCAGAAGATGTGAACCATGTCACTCCTACTGCTGGGTTCAACATAAAATCAGTTTTATCCAATGGTTTTAAGCTGAACGTTTGGGATATTGGAGGACAGAGGAAGATAAGACCGTACTGGCGGAACTATTTTGAAAATACTGATATTTTGGTTAGTACATTGTATTTCAATGTTTAAAAAAACTACAACCTTTCTTTCTTTACTACTCGTAGATACATATGAGATAATTAAAGGAGTCTTTAAAATCTAAGATTTTATGAACTTCTATTTCCCAGCTCCTCTTCTTACGTACATTCTGAATAACACATGATAATAATTATCATATTAAAATAATTGGTTTAAAATGCTAATCATAATTTTCAAGATATACGTTGTTGACTGCTCGGATCATCAACGACTGGAAGAGACAGGTCAGGAGTTAGCAGAGTTACTGGAAGATGAGAAGTTGCGTGGAGTAGCCTTATTGGTGTATGCCAACAAACAGGACTTGGCTACAGGTGAGTAATTTTAATGTTCATCTACTTTTTGGGGCTCCGTACCTCAAAAGGAAAAAACGGAACCCTTAGAGGATCACTTGGTTGTCCGTCTGTCAAGACCTTTTATCTCGGGACGCATAGAGGTATCAAGTTGCAATTAAAACTATATACTCAGGTCAGGTGAAAAATTATACTTCAGAATTAACGAAAAAAAAGGATACGGCCGTTTATGTCGCAAAAAACGTACATTTAGACACTCAAGGAATTCAAAATTCATAGGGTACTTCCCGTTGTCCTAGGATCCTGAAATTTGGCACGAAGCAAGGTCTCATTGCACAAGTATAGGAAAAAATCTGAAAACTGTAAATTTGTAGTTACATCACAAAAAAACTTTGCGATTCGGAAAAATCTTCGTAAATCATCAATTCGGGAATTGAACTGTTTTCGTAAGTTTGTGCGGAACCCTCGTGAGCGAGTACGACTCGCACATGCTCGGTTTTTTTTTATATTGGTAACACCTTTAGTCACAGTTTACTCAACAAATACCATTCTGCGAAGCAGTAATGCAAAAAAGGCGGCCGCATGAGGGAACGGACATCTTCACGCCCCAGCCACCGGGATGTCGACCCCGATTTCAAGCCACCATAGGCGTAGGCTTGCGGACGATGAGCAATGGGTAGTTCGTCGTCCAGTAGTCGTTCGGACTGAGCCCGAGTCGTCGACGGAGCGTAGTGTTCCACGCGCGCCTCAAATGATATGTCAGTAAAACCGTAGGGGCCGGAGCCTATGGGTTGACTCCTGAAAGGAAAGCCCAGGGTCCTGGAATGCAAGGCAAAGAAGGAACATAGGTGTGGAGTTAGTCAGTAAAAGTCTGACACGACCTCGCGCGCCCCCCCTGTAGCGGGAGTAATTGGATGATTTCCCAACCAATTTAATCTGACATAATTTATTTAATGGATTCTAATGTAATTTAATTCAATCTGACATAATTTATTTAATTTATTGATTGTTGATTATCTATTGATTTATTATTTCAAAGGTGGGAGCCCAGCAGGGGGACCCGCTCGGGCCACTCGTTTTCAGTTTGGCCATTCATAAGACAATTGTCGAGCTGAAATCCAGCCTAAACGTGTGGTACCTTGATGATGGCACTATCGGAGGCAGACCGGAAGATGTTTTCCAGGACTTGGAGGCTCTAGTCCCTCGCCTCAGAGACCTGGGTCTGGAGGTAAATCCCTCGAAGTGCGAATTTTTCCCCTGCAGTACTGAAGCTCGTACACACTTTTCTCGCTTTAACTCCTTTCTTCCTGGCCTCAGAGAATTTTCATGCTCCGACTTCAATCTCTTAGGATCCCCTATCTTTCTTGGTGCAGTACCTGAAGCCATTACGTCTCGAACTCGGCTCCTCCTTTCTGCGCACGAGCATCTTAAAGATCTTTCCGCGCACGTTGCGATTGTCCTGTTACGCATGTGCTTCGCTCTCCCAAAAATCACATATCTGTTGCGGACCACCACTACTTGGCTCTGTCCAGAGGAAGTTTCCTCGTTTGACAGTGCCTTCAAATTGGTGGAGTCTGTTCTCAATGTCTCCCTAGATGGGCCCCAGTGGAGGCAGGCGGCTCCTATCCGTTGTGGTGGTCTCGGGGTGCGGTGCGCACGGGATGTGGGTCTGCCAGCTTTCTTGGCGTCTGCGCATGGGGTTGCCAACCTAGACACTGTATTACTCAATACTAATGGTGACGGGGGAAGCATGCCCTTTGTGTCGGATGCTGTTTCAGCTTGATTGGCCCTCAACTCGGGTGCGGCAATTCCCGAATCAGAACATATTCAGCGGGCGTGGGATGACATGGGGGTGAAGCTGCTCCAAGAGCAATTATTGGAGGGTGCGGTGAGAGTCGATAAGGCCAGACTACGGGCAGTGTCAAAGCCCGAGTCAGGGGCGTGGTTACAGGCGATTCCTTCGCCTCATCTGGGCACACTACTCGACGATGACTCTTTGCGTGTGGCGGTGGCTCTCCGCCTGGGCTGTAAGGTGTGCGATCCTCATATATGCACCTGCGGTTCTTTGGTGGAGGCCGATGGCCATCACGTACTAAGCTGTCGGCGCTGCACAGGGAGGTTCCCGCGTCACCACGCCCTGAACGACATAGTCCGTAGAGCCCTTATATCGGCAAACATCCCTTGCGTGCTTGAGCCTCCAGGTCTTAGCAGGTCTGATGGTAAGAGGCCGGATGGGCTGACACTGGTGCCATGGAAAAACGGGAAGTGCCTGATCTGGGACGCAACTTGCGTCAGCACTGTCGCCGCCAGTCACTTGAGTCGCACCATGCACACTGCCTCTGCCGCCGCTGAAGACGCCTGCTCTAAAAAAAGGCTGAAGTACGCTTCCTTGGGTCAGCTTTACCATTTTGTGCCGATTGCTGTAGAGACTCTGGGCAGTTGGAGTACGGAGGCAAAGTGTTTTGTGGGGGAATTGGGCCGTAGGCTCGGGGAGGCAACGGGTGACTCCCGGTCCGGGTCGTTCTTGGTGTAAAGGATGGCCATCGCTATTCAGCGAGGTAATGCGGCCAGTATTATGGGCACTTTTGCACCGGGAACGATCAGGGGCGGTTTATTAATTAACATTTGACATTTTATATATTGTAAAATTATTATTATATTATTATGACTATCTGTAATTTGACACATTTAAATAAACTTTATTAATTTATTGATTTATAATCATTCTTCCGTATTTTATTATTTTATTATTCTTTGTTTTCGTTTTGTACCTTTTTATTATTTATTAAATGTGAATGAACAATTGATTCAAAATATAAATAATATTAGTATACTAAATTATGTAAGTGCTGTGCACACTTTTATGTGAAGAATTCGCTGTGATAATTGTTTATTGATAAGATTATTCTTTTGTAAATTTTTTTGAGAATTATCCACCCGTAACGTAACAGTAATTGTAACAGTGACGCGAATTTTTAAATACCTTGTCAAGACGCTTTAAAACCCAGGCGGCTACTTAAAAACTTTCCAGGACATCCCAGGACACTACAAAAACTAGGACATGCCCTGGGAAAACAAGACGGTTGGCAACTCTAAAATATGTTAATAATCTTGTTCTCAGCTTTACCAGCCAGTGAGATAGCCCAGCACCTGGGTTTGCACCTCATCAGAGATCGCACTTGGCAGATACAGGCTTGCGTCGCCACTGACGGTACAGGAGTCAAGGTATGGCCATTTTCAGTTCTAATACAAAAACGCTGGCCGTCACTGGACGGCCGGAAGATTTGAACCATCTATTTTGGTATACGAGCGTACACATAAAGGTGAACGCACATTTATTCGAGCCAAAAGCGTGAATGAAATGATGAATGAATGTATCGAAAGAAAATAATTTTAGAATTCTTTATAAGAAATTCTACGAAACCCCGCACACCCAACCGCGTTGAATCGTCCAAATCTAGACGATTCTTGTAGGTAGGTAGGTGTGTGTAAGGCTTGATGTATTTGAAATCACGAAACAGCGGTTGAGATTTTGAAGCGTTTATTAGAGACCACAGAGAATAGATGTACGTACAGTTATACTAAGCACGGAAAGAAAGCAGAACAGATGAAGAATTAGAATGAAAATGTAAGAAAGGACAGATATGAAGAGAAGGGCTAGATATGGCAAGATACGCGTAAGCACTAGCGATTTTAGCGCGAGGAAATTGAGCGTGCATTCGCCGCCGAGTTAGGAGAGGCACTTGAGAAGTTTCCGTAGGACTCCAGAATAAAGAATTCGTGCGGCTCGCTTCACTCAATTCCCACCAAAAACTTGCAATTAGCGTTTTCAGAAAATTGCTAGGTATTTTTACTCGACTATCCTCTGAGGTAGTAATTTATTAGGGTAATAATTTATTATATTTATTATGTTTTATTTTTACAGGAGGGCATGGAGTGGGTCTGCAAAAACATCCCTATTAAGAAATAACTATATTATAATAATTATTAACTACGCATAACATTATTATATTTTCTATCAATCTTTAAATAATAATAATGTTGAATTATGATCACTACCAATCAAGGAAAATGATATTATTTGAATTTGAAGTTATTCTAGTCAAAAATATCCGTCCAAAGTTATAATAGATTTTATTTATAATTTATTTAGTTAATAATTCTAGAGATTTTATTTATAATTTATTTAGTTAATAATTGACTCAAAAAATAGATGCCATGCCATGTATCTATTTTTGTACGCATTAACAATATTGAAATGTACAGTCAGCACCAAAAGTAATTCCATTAAAAATAATACCTACATATTTAAAAAGAAGTGTTCTCAGTTGGGTACAGTTCGCGTCACGTAAGTTTGTAGCTCTGAATTTAGCTTTTCAATGCACATGACACGGCTGGATGATTTTAGTATGATATTTAATAATACACAGTTATGTGTAGTATTTTACACCGACAAGATGAAAAGGCGTGAACTGAACTTGCAGTTTATTTTTACGAACGAAACATAATATGACCAATTTGAATCATTATGATGGTTATTGGACCAATGTGATTTGGCACATTTAACTTTTGATTGTAAACCTAAAAACTTAGTCATTTTTTTCTAAGCATAGATTCCTCTTAAACATGTTCTCGTAAAACTCTTTTTCAATACATTTATTTGATAACCCGATCTTATCCCTACCGTTTTTAAACACGCAATTAATTGTTTTCCGCACTAATGCGAAAGAGTCCGCACTAGAGTAGTGGTGGCCGAGTGGTAACGGCCCCCGACTTTCGGGTTGTGGGTCGCGGGTTCAAACCCAGCATTACTTTGTGTAATTTATTTCATCACCATTTGACATCCACCAACACGCACTGGACCCGCGCGGTGGATTACGGTCCATTCCCTCTCCTAGAGAGGAGGCCTGAGTCCCAGCAGTGGGAACATTATAAGGCTGATTCTGCTTCTCTTGTGCGATAAAGTGCGTGGGCTCGCCCTTGCCACAATTAATTGTATTTATCGCATCAGGCTGGGCACTAGGCAGCCCCCACGAGTCTCGCTCCATCTCCCGTTTATTTATTTCTTCGTAAGTGTATTGAAAAACGTCGTTTAATGCACGTGGAAATTTGTCAGCAGCACTCGGCACCATAACGAACGAACGATGAATTCTCCCTCGGTCGCAATGACAAATTTTGTCATTTGTATAAAAATGCACTAAGTATTCGTGTGCATCGGCAGATTTCTAATAAATAGGTAGGTACGTTTTTTATAACCTCCTCGCATTCTTGTCGATGGTACAGTAAAATTTGGTTGGGCTAATAAATACCTACATCACCATTTCAATGACATCGTTCGTGGTAGCGCATTGACTGCAAGATTTGGGGTACAGGGGATAGAAGTGTCTGCGAACTGCATCGCCTCATCCAGCCGATGCCATAAGGGGCTATTCGTTTATTATGTAAGACGGTTTTTACTGGTTTTTGACACCCTCCCCCCCTAAATAAGAAAAAATAAGAATAGGCCGACCCTCCCCGTTTTATATTTATTACGTAAGAATTTAAAGGAAAAAGAGAATTTACGTTTGGTTGGTTTTGATGTATTTTTAAAAGTAACTATTTTTAAAGAACGTTTACAAGTGTGTCGTTTACGCAAACAATTAGATTCTAGTTCACAAGCGAGGCGCAGTGACGTCGCAATGGAAATAGTTTACCTTTACTTATACGCATTTGAGCACATATCTGCACTCGCGCAGTTGCCCGCGCTTTGTCAAATCTTAACTTTGCGTATTTTTGTGATCTTACGTAAGAACTATCACGAATCCCTCCTACCCCCAAGAAAAACTCCCCTCTCCCCTAAATCGTCTTACGTAATAAATGAATGGCCCCTAACAATATACAAATCTCGTGTCACAGTTTGTCATCGACTCCTCCGAAACGGCTTGACCGATTTTTATATTTTTTTTTTGTGTATAACTAGTAGGTCTGAGAATAGGTCGTTGACTATATTTGCCCTTCTACGCCTACCCCTCTTTTTTTCTTTGATAATTTATATTAGAAAACAACGTTTGCTGAATTAGCTAATATCTTATAAAATCATTCTGCTACGTGTATCATTTAATGTTATAACATAAAATTACATTTATGACTATGTTTTTAAGATAAATTTGTTTTAATTTTAATTAGCTAGTAATTATTATTTATATTAGAATCCTGTCATTACATTTATTTCATTAACTGGTAATGTAAGAGTTTTTAGTAGTTTTTATTGACGTTTAAATAATAATGTTCCTGGATAATTTGAAATGCACATTGTTAGAGGTGCTTATAAAGAATTATATTTTTAGAATTAACATACACTGCCCGGTAGTTATTGCCTTATGATGTAAGAAACCGAAACCAAGTGGTAACGGCCCCGAATTACGAGTAGTGTAGGTCGCGGGTTCAAACCTAGCCAGACGCATTACTTTGTGTAATTATTTCATCACCACTGCTCTCAAAACGGTGAAGAAAAACATCGAGAGGAAACCGGCATGTCCTAGAACTAAAAATTCGAAGACATGTGACGTTCACTAACCCGCACTGGGCTCGCGTGGTGGACTATGACCTCTTGGCCAGATTCCCAACAGTGGGAACATTATAAGGTCTACTATGCTATGCTATGATTTAAGAAAAGAGACGTACAGTCAGCATCAAAAGTTTATTTCAAACACATTAAATTTTCAAATTATTGATATGATTCCTAAGGTGGTCCTTATTCATAAGAACTTTTTTATCCTTATCTTCGCGGGGTGCCATATAAATTGAGTATATCATCTATCCAAATCCAATATATCTAAAGTGTGAATAGATTTGTTTCACTTTCGTATTTGCCAATAGTCCTTTAAAAGTAAAAGCCGGTCAGTGTGAATTAATTCTAGAACAAATTAATAAAATTGTGTGAATATTAATATATTAAAATTTAATTAGCATAGTGCACATTTCCCGTGAAGCTGGGAAATCTGGTAATGTTTTCGTAAAATTAACTCTCACTGTTTGCGATTTTATTAGTTTTTGTACGATTGTAATTTGTATACTTTAGGTATCTTCCATTTAAATAAATAATACGAGTTTTCAGTCAAATATTTTATTTGATATCTTACATCAATGTGGAATGTATTTACATTTTAAATTGAAAGTGATGCGGAAGACTTGAAAAAAAAAATAACCTAAAAGTTACAATAATATTTAGACACCAAACATATTTTATTAAAATATAATTTATTTATTAAGTAAAAAAATATTTTATATAGTTTCGCGATTTTAATATATTATTATCTATCTATAGGTACCCTCGTAAAAACCCTATTTTGGGTTAATCAGAAAGTATTAAATGCAACGTAAGTTTTTAGCACCAAAATGTCCAGCAAAAAACTAAAACTATTTTTCTTAATTTAAATTTTATAGTAACTATCAATACTATGTTTACATAAGTACATTTTTTAAACATTCCATTTTAAATGAATATGTAATTATTTTTTATATAATTCTTAAAAAATATATAATTTTTATTTAATCATCATAAAAAATGGAATACTTGTTTCAATTTCACTGCACCAATTAAATATAAATTTGAATAAGTCACGAAATAATTTTGTGTTAAATTAGGTACCCAAAGCAGGAAGATAGAAATCATTCTCCCGGGAAAATTATTTCGCGACAGCTTAAAATAATAATTAAATATATTGTATCACGACATATTAGATTATTATTAAAATAATTAAGTAACATAGTGTAGGTATATTTTACAATATAATTAATAATACAAAAATGGAGCATTATGTGTCCGTATAAATAAAAAAAATGCTTGTAGTAAATGAATAAAAATTATTAGTGAATTGATTTGTGATCAAAATGTTAAATAATGATGGAAAGGATAGTGAATGTATGGGTATAGTAATGATGAAAATAATAAGGAAATATGTTAGTAAATAGTGTTTAAAACATGTAAATAGTATTTGAAATTAAGTGAGCGTGTTTCAATGATGATGACTGAATACGTTTATATTGACGAAGCGTTAAATAAGGTGTCAAATGATGGGAATGTGGTATTAAATTCAATCAAGTGACGTTAATAAAATAAATGTGATGACGATGATGATGATGATGAACGAATTTATATCATGCTGATGAATGAATATTATATTTATTTAAAATTGTTAAATCGGAAAAAAAGGCCACAAGATATCGATTGCCGGACCTATAAATTTAATTTAAGCCTTCTCTCCATAAAAAAAAACTGACCTACCTATTTATGATTTTAAACTGTAGTTAAAATTGACAGTTTAAAGTTTTAGGTCAAGTATACAGAAGGCATTATTACAAAAAGTTTTTCTATATAATATAGTTTATAATTCACTGTGATAGACTTCCGTGGTTACTTTCATTTCGTGTTCGTGGAAAGCAGAGCAGTCAGCTGGGTAGGCCGCCTGAAAAATTGAATACATTTTAAAAAGGTAAATTTTTGAGTCTGAGATTAAGTTTTCAAGGACATTTGACAATTGATATAGGTGTGTTAAAAGGGAAAATTAATTGACGCATTTTTCTTTCTTTTTTTCACCCTTTCGGCACAGTGGCGCTTTTTTTATTTTTTTTTTGGTTTCATAAACAAAATTCATGCTAACTTATTTACATAGCAGCACAAACCATCGCAGGTTTAACAGCGGTATGTCAGAAGCGACAAACTGCGCGCCAACATACTTTAGGCGAACAGTAGTTACCTACATACCTAGTCATCATTCAAAAGATACTTTCTAGATCGCATTATAATCTAGAAAGTGTCTCTTCAACACTCTTGAGCAGTTCTTTAAATTTATTGTCTTACTAATAATTCTCCGAGGTAAATCATTCATATAACATGGTAGCATGCATTCCCACGTCCGTGTTCCGTAAACAATATTAGATTTAGGTACGACAAATGTTGGTAAGTAAGTTCTTTTCTACTTTATGTTTGTATCCGTTGTGCTGTAACAAAAATCTGTTGATCTCCATTTTAATTAAGAATCTCAAGTTTTAGTGATAGTTTTTCTGAAAAACATCACTAGGGCGAAATATCTTCTACCTTGAAAACGTAACTCGTTGCCCCAGCAACACTAGAAATAGCTCCTGTATTGTTGGTGCGTTCACGAATATGTTAACTCACACGGTTGATTCTTCGAAACCAAGAGAATGTCTCATTCATCTGGTCTAGTTTTCACATCTATCTATTTTGTGTCGTAAGCCGCTGGGACTGGGGGCAAATGACTGCCTTTGATACATTTAGTAATTGACTGGCCTGTTTTTAGGTTAGTGGCCCTGACTGCAATGCCGGAGGGTCATGGTTTCGATTTCCATCCAGGACAAATGTTTGTGTGATGAGCACAATCATTTGTTCTGTCTGGGTGTAATTTATCTATAATATGTGTATGTATTTAAAAATATTTAAGTATGTTTATCAGTTGTCTAGTACTCGTAACACAAGCTCTGCTTAGCTTGGGATTAGGCAGCGTTGTGTGATAGTTATGTGAATAATA
Organism: Mythimna pallens; assembly: GCA_961205895.1. Taxonomy (NCBI): domain Eukaryota; kingdom Metazoa; phylum Arthropoda; class Insecta; order Lepidoptera; family Noctuidae; genus Mythimna; species Mythimna pallens. The sequence goes on along the minus strand of OY540845.1, from coordinate 3,765,285 downwards.
ATATTTTTATTTAGTAGGTAATATGCAAATAAAAATGTCAAATTGTAAAGAAAAAACTAGGCCAGATGAATGAGACATTCTCTCGGTTTCAAAGAATCACCCACACACACAAGACACCCAGACCTAGAACACTCGCGGGAATCGAACCCGAGACAGTGCAGCAGACAATCGCTCAATCACTGCACCAACCTTTGACGTTAACGGTTCTCCGTAAAGTTTGACAGGACCTGTCGTCTCAGTGTTGCCGACTAGTAAACATCTTTTTAGAAAACCCGTTCTTTTTAATACAGTTAATTGGCAACATTCATACGTACTTCACAATTGACGTCATTCTGAATAGCATTGTACAAGTCGAAGAATCCTTTGCCGTTCTGGAAGCTGAGAGCTGCTGATGCAGCCAAACTGCTGAGCTTCGTGAGACCAGCCTTGAAGCCTGGGAGACCTGGAATACACAAATTTATTTATTTAATCTTCTTGCAACCAAAAGGTACAAAGGCGGACATAATGCCTTATGAACTCTCTACTAGTCAACTTAGAGTTAGGATTTTTTTTAAATCACACTGTATAATATAATTTTGTATATAAAAGGAGAAACTGGTTGACTGACATACCAACACACAGACGAATTTACAGGGACTAGGAGTATAAAATTTTGCATAAGGTTTCCTTCGTTACCACTCGGCCATAGCATAGCATAGTCGGCATTATAATGTTCCCACTGTTGGGACTCAGGCCTCCTCTCTAGGAGAGGGAATGGGCCGTAATCCACCACGCGGGCCCAGTGCGGGTTGGTGGAGTCACATGTCTTCGAATTTTTGGTTCTAGGACAAGCCGGTTTCCTCACGATGTTTTCCTTCACCGTTTTGAGAGCAGTGGTGGTTTGAACCCGCGACCTACAACTCCATAAGTCGGGGCCATTACCGGCCACCACTGCTCTCATTACCGCTCGGCCACAACTGCTCTCACTCGGCCACCACTGCTCTAAAACTGCTCCTGAATAAATTTTGAAAAATTATTTCTTAGTGCTCGCCAACATCATAAAAGGAAACCTTGTTCAAAATTTCATGCTCTTAGTCCCAGTGTTGATATGTCAGTCGGCTTCTCGCCGAAGGTCCAGCCATTTCATAGTTATAAATATGTAAGTACAGCAAAAGAAAAACTGAGTTCATAATTAACAATAGCGTGTATTTGTAATCAGCAAGGATCTAGATATGAGGCTGATTGATGTGGAATGTACGTATTTAGTGACATTGGTCACGCAATTTCCTTTTTTTTGTTCTCTCTAGTATTTTTATTTTGCTTTATGGTATGGCTATATTGTGTGATAAAATCAAAATGGTACTTCGTGAGAGACTAGTGACAATGTCTGGTTTTTCTAAATAGGTGGGTAGGTAAAAACTACGTCAAAAGTAAAAAATAATAGGTAAAGTTAACAAATGTTCGGACTTGGTACGACGGATTTGGTCCGTCCGTACCAAGGTCGAGCGAGACTAAGCGCGAGTTTGGTCTGTCGTACAAAATTTGCGAACTTTTCGCTCTGAGTGTCACCATAAAAAAACACTTATGGTGGTAACACACGCTCGTACTTAGTACGGCGGATTTGGTCCATCCGTACCAAGGTTGAGCGTGAGTGATTAGTATTGACCACGCTCGAACTTGGTACAACGGATCAAACTTACGTTGAGTGTCGCTCCACCTTGGTACGGACGGATCAAATCCTTCATACCAAGTTTGAGCATGTATGAACACTATCCTCCACTGTCCTTCTCCTAGAGAGGAGGCATGAGTTCCAGCAGGAGAAACATTATAAGGCTTATTATGCTTATATTTTTATCGTTTTTAGGGTTCCGTGCCTCAAAAAATAAATTGGAACCCATACAGGATCACTTTGTTGTGAAGGTATCGAGTTAAAATTAAAACCATATACTCAGGTCCGCTGTCAAAAATCAAATTTCTAAGTTACCTAACGAAAAAAAAGATACGACCGTTTATATCGCAAAATACGTGCATTTCGACACTTTCAAGAAATTCAAAATTAATAGGGTACTTCCCATTGACCTAGAATCCTGAATTGGCATGAAGCAAGGTCTCATAACACAAGTATGGGTAAAAATGCTGAGAACTGTTTAATTTGTAGTTACGTCCCAAAAAAAACTTTTTTGCGATTCGGATAAATGAGAATTGAATCGTTTTCATAGGTAAGTTTGTACGAAACCCTTAGTGCGCGAGTCCGAGTTGCTTTTGCCCGGTATTTTTAACGTTGTTGTGGATGTGGTGCCTAAAAACTCTGCATTCATCCAGATAAAAGGACTGTTCCCGTGAAACTTACATAAACGCGAGTGAAGCCGCGGGAACTAATCTTAAATTATAAGAACTCAAACTCACCCTTCTTATCCTGATCGTGGTGCCTGTTAACCAGACACATGAGATGCTCCTGGCAGTGAGGCGCCTTCACGGAGTGCTGGTAGGCTCGGTAGACCCTCAGCACTGGCTCGATGACTTCCAGATTCAAGGCGTCCGTCACGCGGTCGACTATGGCGTTGTAGTCTGCGCGGGTAGACAGCTTTTTGGATGTGGCTTCTGCCATTTTCAGGGTTTGCTGTAGTAAAAGCAAAAATATTAAAGAAAAAAGAAAAAGAAGAAAAATATTTTATTTGGCACACATGGATACACGCATGAAGAACACACACACAGAAGTTCCTTTGGTAACCAAAAGAATCTACTAAATATTGTAATTTCCTATACCTACGCGTCAGTTTGTGAAATCGTCAAACGCTTTTTCGTGTTTTTAGGTTTCTGTATCTAAGTCGACGAAAACGGAACCATTATAGGATCACTTTGACCCGAATCGGTTTTATAAACCTAGCTTGGGCAAATCGCTAAACCATTATAGGATCACTTTGACCCGAATCGGTTTTAGAAACCTACTCAATACTCAATACTTTATTGCAATCCATATGTATACATAGATGGTGTCGAAAAATTTTCACAGACCAATATGGACCCTGTCGGGCACAGCAAAGTTAGGAGAGAGGAAGAGAGTTAGGTAGTAATTTACCTAGGTCGGGCAACTCGCTAATGAATATATATAAAAGGAGAAACTGACTGACTGACATATCAACGCACAGCCGAAACTACTGAGATTAGGAGCATGAAATTTTGCACAAGGTTTCCTTTTATGACGTAGGTGAGCACTAAGAAAGGATTTTCCAAAATTCACTCTCTAGAGGTATGAAGCGGGGGTCCAAAGATTCTATGGAGAAACCTACATTCACGCGAGTGAAGCCGCGGGCAGAAGCTAGTTATACATAATTCTAGGTTAATAAAGTAAATTTTCCTTTAGTTCTTAAATATTGATACGTTGATTATAGTTATATATATATAGGCACTAATATAATTACTTATTTGTTTAAGATTTACTTGTGAGGCCGTTACCTACATGTAACTATTTTGTGTACTTACATGATGAAATAAAGATGATTATTATTATTACTTTTATGGCGTACAATAAAGTTTATTCTATTCTATTCTATTCTTTGCTTTTTTTCTCAAGAACGCGTGGAGGTATGAAGCTAAAATTAATATCAAATACTCAAGTCTGTCATCCCTTGAAGGAGTCAAAATCAAATTTCTGAGTCAACGTAATCTAAAAATACGGCCGCTTATAATCCGTCTAGGCGCATATTTTGACACTCGCTAGGAAATCGTAACCTACTACCTAGGTAGTACTTCCCGTCAACCCAGAATCCTAAAATTTATATAAAAAAAAAATATGAACCCTTTTTTTAAGGTGGGAAAACATCTTATTACAAATCGCGCTCTTGGGCGGAGCGAAAGATAGTGTCAGACTTTTACTGACTAAAAACCCACTTCTGTTCCTTCTTTGCCTTCGTCCCAGGGCCCCGGGTTTCGCTTTCACACTACCCGTTGCCCCAGTAGGCTTCGACCCTGCTGGGCCCCTACGATTTGCTGACATCTCCCTGAGGCGCGCGTGAAACAATACGCGCCGTCGACTACTTGGGCTCGGTCCAGACGGCTACCGGACGGTCGGACGGCGAGCTACCCATTGCTCGCTGTCCGCAAGCCCGCGCCTACGGGGGCCGGTAATCGGGATCGGAATCCCGGGCGGCTGGGATTGTGAACTCTTAAGGTACAACTTTGTGCTATGTCGGTAACCTTGGTTCTCCTGCGGATATCCTCATTCTTAATTCGATCACGCAAGGAAACTCCGAGCTCATCCCTTTCCATTGCCCTTTGGGAGCCTTTAAGTCTTCTGATGAAGCTCATTGTAAGCGCCAATCTTAAGTCACACATTGCTCGCAGAACGGATGGCCGTTGGGGCCGAAAGGTTCTGGAATGGCGACCACGTACCGGAAGACGTAGCGTTGGAAGGCCTCCCACAAGGTGGACCGATGACCTGGTTAGGGTCGCGGGAATCCGATGGATGCGAGACGAACAGAACCGTTCATTATGACGACACTTAGGGGAGGCCTATGTCCAACAGTGGACGTCTTTCGGCTGAAATGATGATGATGATGTAGGTAGAACTACATTGGGCACACGTGGGCCACGTACGTCGATCTGGGCGCGTCGGTCTTCAGACATTTTATAATGGCAACTAGATTTATAGAGCTTCATTAGATCCACGCCACGCGATGTCACGCACGAATTAGGCGTGGCCCACGTGGGCGTCGGTCTAATGTTGTTCCCACTTTACCTTGACATACTCGATAGCCGGCACCACATACTCCTCAACGTCGGTGTCCATATTCAAGTACTTCTTCAGTACATAGTTCAGCAGCGTGGTGATGGACTTCTCAGGATTCTTTATATCTAAATGTGTGCTCTCCGGAATACCCTGGGATTCTAGGAAATTGTTGGTGATGAATTCGCCTGCGATTAGGTACCTGAAAGGAAATATAATGTTTGTATAAAAATCTGAAATGGACCTCCCAAAGAAAGTAATTAGTGTTTTGAATTCATTGGTTACCGGGAATATAAACTGGCTATGTGTGAGTCGGACTCACGCACGAAGGGTTGCGTACTACAATATTAAAATAGAGCAAAAAACGCCGACAACATAACGTTTCTTGTGTGGGTTCCCACTCTCTTCCCAACGCTGCGTTAAGTGGGCGCCCGCGTGGGCATCCGTCGCGTGACGGCGCGCGTTTGTCGTGTGCGGCGATCCGCGGGGCGGAAAGCGGACTATTACCTGCGCAGTGTAGCTAGTTCAACTTTAACGGTGTGCATGTAGTCGTGCCGATGGAGAACTTTAATGGAATGCAGCTGACCAGTGCCCGCGCGGCAAGGCTGGACGGAGAAGTTTTGTATGGGACTGCGCGGGCGCCCGCATCAACATGCATTAATTGGTAACGCAAATGCTTTGTATCGTATTATACTCGGTCTGGACATTCAAATAAAAACTAACATTAAATATGACCGTTTTCAATTGCCTCTTAGAAACGAAATACGTGTCTTATTTTATTGAAATCAATTATGGGAATGCAATAGAAGTTATTTTGTAAACGTGCATTAAAATTAACAGAATAGTTACCTAACTCACGCTGACGTAGGGTTTAACTTGTTAGTTCTAAATTGAATTACCTACTATCCCAAAAGTTAGAGTATTTCGTGAGGGTCAAATGGACCTTTTTGTTACTTAAACAATCTGCATTTTGGTAAAGTTACTGTTAACTTTTCAAAAAGTTCAAAGGCCCTAACGCGATCCATTTTTACGGTTTGCTGACACATCCTTATTGAGGAGCGCATGGAATAGTACTCGTCGTCGCCGACTTGGGCTCGGTCCAGACGGTTATCGGACTATCGGAAGGTGAGCTACCCACTGCTTGCCGTCGGCAAGCCTGTGCCTACAGTGGCCGTAAATCGGGATCCCTGCGGCTGGGACGTGAGGGCCACGCCGTCGCGCTTGCATGTGCGGCTTTACTAACATTATTGCTTCGCAGAAGGAGGCGACCGCCTGCCACTCCTCCTCGCTTCGGACCATGGCCTGTACCAAGGCCCGGCGCGAGAGAATCACTACGGGTCTAGGAAGCATGAAATTTTGCGGAAGGGACCGCTTTATGTTACGATTGAGTACACACACGTAGGATATTTGAAAATACATCTCTTAAAGAAACTAAATAGGACATTAAAGTTTTCAGAAATTCCATTGGGACCATGGCAGTGTATATAATATTAGCATAATCAGCTTCTCTAGGAGAGAGAATAGGGCGTAATCCACCACGAGGGCTCAGTACTGGTTGGTGGGTGTCACATGTCTTCGACTTTTCGAATCTAGGACATGCCGGTTTCCTTTTTTTTTTTTTTTTTTTTTAATGTGAATGTGAGAACCCCGTGGACTTCGCGAATTCTTAGGTTACTTCCTATTACGACTCACTTTTTTTTTTAATATTATTATTTTTATTGTGCTTTTGGGTACAATATCGACTGGTCTACACTGTTCTTACATAATGTCTATTAATACTGTAATATGAAAATATTGTAAACAATCATTTTTTAAAAAGAGTATCCATGGAGTTTCTTGCTGGTTCTTCTCCATAGGAAACGACCACTTTGGAACCGTGCACTAGCTTCTGACGTTTTATAAGTGCCCATGTAGGCCTATGTGAAATAAAAAATTTTTGACTTTGACTTTGACTTTGACTTTGACCTCACGATGTTTTTTTTTACGGTTTTGGCAGCAGTGGTGATGAAATAGATTATACAAAGTTAAAGCTCTGCCTGGCCACCGCTGCTTTGCATTAGGCCACCGCAGCACAATCAGCCTTTTAATATTCCCACTGCTGCGACTCAGGCTTCCTCTCTAGGAGAGGGAACCACCAGGGGTCACTATTACTGTTATAATAATAAGGAATATAATTTACCTTCCGTAAACCTCCGGTTTAGCGATATGAATAACTAAATCAGTCAAATATTTCGCTGCTGTCTTGATCCAGTGTCTCCTAAACGAATGATTCTCAAAGTTCCTAAACATCTGCTGGAAGCTAATTTGACCATCAGGGCCCATAAAGGCTTTGACCGCCTTCTTTAGTCCTGACCTCTCCCAAAAAGTCTTTCCTAGTTCTGAGTTGATGAAGAGGTCCCAATATAAGTGAACCTTCTCCAAAATTGGAGGCAGGAACGAAGCATGGTCTTTATGTTCAATTGCGCGCTTCTGAGCTTCAGTATCCGATAATGAACCTAAAGCATTCATTATTAAGGGCATAAATGTTCCAGCATTGAATCCACCAGCATTTTGGTTGCCAAGCAGGCCAGAAGCAAGACTCATCATGCTGTCCAAATTTAGTTCTCCTTCTGTGCTCTCCCGTTTCTGTCTGGCTGGTTTAGGGGCCTCTGTGGTGGTCATTTGTTGGGCAAACATGGATATCATAGATCCTACTAGAGCTGGATCTATCTTGCCATTTTGACCTCCTAGCAAACTGCCAAGACCTGTAAAACAAAAGAGTGTTGTAGCAGTTATTTGGATTTGGTTTTCTTATCTCTGTGGTGAGATCCTCAACCTCTTTTATGCTTTCCTGGTGCTGAACTAATAATGTATTTATTTAATTTTTTTGCAGATATAGTTATACTGACGGACTTAATGCCTTAAGCATTCTCTATCAATCAACCTAGGCTGGTCGCACTGGCAGGTGGATAAAAAAAAAATTACAACTAGTACATAAAATCTGCCAGTGAAAAATCACTTCGCGTGAAAGTAGTACATTTTGATACAAGTGCAGAAAGTTTGTCATTGCGACCGAGGCGGAATTCACACGAGGCGAGTGTGTTATGGAGCCGAGGGCTACAGTGACAAATCTGCACGTGTATCAAACAACTTTTTTCAATACACTTACGAAATGAATAAACTGGGGTTGACCGCCGACTTGTGAGGGTCGACGCGCGCCCAGCCTGATACGATAAATGTAACAAAATTGTGGTGGGGAGAGCATGCGCGCTTTTCTGCACTAGTGCGGAAAACAGTCTATTGCGTGCCTAAAAGCGGTGGGATAAGAGCGGGTTTTCGAGTAAGTGTATTGAAAAATTTATAGCATATGTCACTCAGTGATAAGTTTTAATCTACTGTTGGAAAAAAAATTAAAATCGGTCCATTAGTTTTTAAATTTATTCATTACAAACAGAAGCTCAAATCTTTTCTCTTTTTAATATTTGGTGAATGTCAAGCTCCGGGTGTGCTGCTGGTGGTCTTGACTATGCAATAAAACTGCTTGATTCGATTATTTTATAAGACTGTATTTACGTAGGTATGCGTAATAACAAATTTTGGGACAACCGATATGATATGTGTGTACGCGCAAGGTGTCGGCGAGCAAGTGAGCGGAGACGGGACATCCGCAGCTGCGATGTGGTGTGTGACCCGATGTGACGTCAGGAACAATATTAGTCAAAACAAGTCTTAGTGTGCTTTGTATATATAATTTTTCTGTATATGTGTTTCTCACCAAATTCCTCCTAAGCGGCTTGACTGATTTGGATGTAATGTGAGTATGATGAGTCTCTGGTTGGTTTGAAAATACATTTGGATTCAGTAGGTTTTTTTTTCTTTTTTTTTCGGGTGGGAAAATCATCTAATGACAACCCCTCTTGGGCGGAGCGGGAGATAGTGTCAGACTTTTACTGACTAAAAACCCACTCCTGTTCCTTCTTTGCTATTTTTTTTGGATTCGGTAGGTGAGTTGCAATCGGGTTCACAATTTTTTTTTTTAACTAACTTTTGTTTTCAGACAGGACAACGTGTGTCGGGACGGCTAGTACCCCTAATTAAAATAAACATACATAATATAATATATCGATTTTATTAAATGTATGATTTATTTCAAAGGTTGTAGATTTTTCTAAGAATTTGTATTTGAGGTTGGAGACAATATATAATTATATTACCACGCTATTTGGAATTCAGCGAACAATTAACTTTGCCTGATAAGCAAAACAATGGTAAATAAAATTAAAGTTTATTTAATTTAAATGAAAGCGTGGAAAGATGCTTATCATTAAATAAAATTTTATGCTGAACCGTTTCAATTGTGACTCGAAAGAATAACACATGAAGCAGCAGAATGATTTAGTGCAGTTACTAATTAGCAATCGATTGGTTTAATATAAGTAACTCGCTTCTGCCCACGGCTTCGCTCGTGTAAATGTAGGTTTCTCCATACAAACTTTGTACCCCCGCTTCATCACCTTAGGGAGTGAAATTTGGAAAATCGTTTCTTAGAGCTCGCCTACGTCATAAAAGGAAACCTTGTGCAAAATTTCACACTCCTAATCCCAGTAGTTTTGGCTGTGCGTTGATATGTCAGTCAGTCAGTTTCTCCTTTTATATATATAGACTAGCTTCTGCCAGCGACTTCGCCCGCTTGAAAATAGGTTTCTCCATACAAACTTTAGACCCCCGTTTCATGCCCTTAAGGTGCGAATTTGGGAAAATCCTCTCTTAGTGCTCACTTACGTCATAAAAGGAAACCTTGTGCAAAATTTCACGTTCCTAGTCCCAGTAGTTTTGGCTGTGCGTTGCTATGTCAGTCAGTCAGTTTCTCCTTTTATATATATAGATTAGGAAATGTAACACATTGCTTTTGCAATATTTTTTAAATTATTTGGACTTCAATTATTGATAGTTGTAATTCATATTTTTCTTGCTTTTTTTTTAATATAGCCTCTTTTTATAATGTGAGTGTGAGAACACTGTAGACTCCACGAATTTGTACTTCCTATTACAACTCACTTTTTTTTTTAATATAATAATAATAATAATAATATTCTACAACCATCACACAACGCCGTCTAGCCTCAAGCTAAGCAGAGCTTGTGTTATGAGTACTAGACAACTGATAAACATACTTATATATTTCTAAATACATACATATTATAGATAAATTACACCCAGACACAGAACAAATGATTGTGCTCATCACACAAATATTTGTCCTGGGTGGGAATCGAACCCACGACCTCCAGCATAGCAGTCAGGGCCACTAACCACTAGACCAACAGGCCAGTCATATAATTTTTTTATTGTGCTTTTAGGTACAATATTTACTGGTCTACAGTGTTCTTACATAATATCTATTAATACTGTAACAAGGAAATATTGTAAACAACCACTGTTTTTTAAAGAGGAAACTTCTCCATAGGAAACGACCAATTCGGAACCGTGCACTAGATTCTGACGTTTCATAAGTGCCCATGCAGGCCTATGTGAAACAAAAATATTTTTGATTTTTGAAATGAAAAACATGTTTCTAAAGGGGTGACCAGACGGTTGCAAACTAACGTTCCAACCAAGGTGACCTTGGTTTATGTGTTTGGTTTCTGTTGTGGCTACATGGATGTAAACAACGCATGCACGTTTGGTGGTTGGGAAAACGCGCCTCCCAACCAAGGGCGTTGAAGGTCATGGATTACAAATGCTGTCTACACGGATTGAAACTACCAAGGTCACCTTGGTTGGGACGTTGGTTTGCAACCGTATGGTCATCCCTTAAGTTAAATAAATAAAAAACGACGTCGGATGTCGAGTCTCTTTCTGGATTTTTTTTTGTTCAGTCCTAATTGACGGCTTTCGACCCTATAACCGCATACGTTGGATTAACCCGACAATTTTTTCGTGTCCATTTCGCCAAGGTCGTATATTTACGACCAAATACTCTTCATGCTACGGATAGTATTATAGCATATTTTACATGAATCGAGTGGCCTGTTGGTCTAGTAGTTAGTGCCCCTGACTGTTATGCCGGAGGTTATGGGTTCGATTCCCACCTAAGACAAACGTTTGTGTGATGATCGTGATCATTTATTCTGTGTCTAGGTGTAATGTTTCTAACTACTACTATTTAGAAATATAAGTCTGTAGTCAGTTGTCTAGTACTCATAGCACAAGCTCTGCTTAGTTTGGGACTAGATGGCGTTGTGTGACAGTTGTAGAATATTATTATTAATACATAACTAGATATTTCGTCTAAACTCATGAGAAAAACTGACAATAAATTGATCTTACCTGACAACATATCGCCAGCATTTCCATTGCCTGCAGCTTGACCAAACATGGATCCCAAATTCTTGGCATTATCCCCCTGCATCAAGTTCCCAACGATGTTCCCTATCGCTGCCAAGCCGTTGATGTTGTTGTTCCCCCCATCTCCCATATTTTGCAGTAAGGTGGATGCCAGATCCATGAACGGGATCTCATCATCAGTTCTGATGGAAGGGATGCTGATTAGGCAGGCTATGCCCAGGAGTATGCTTAATCGTGCCATGTTTCTGAAATTAGAGAATTTTTATTATTAAGATATTTTGATGTAAAACTTTCTGCGATGTTGTTGTTTTGGGTGGGAAATTATCAAATGAATTCCTCCCTCTCTAGGTGGAAGAAGAGGGAATGTCAGACTTTTTTTGACTTAGATCCACCTGTGTTTCTTAACTTAACTTTTTCGATCAGTCCCTCATAAATGTATTTCTAATACCGTATTTATTCGTACCATGTAACGCACTAAAACAATACGTTTTGATATAAGTGGAGAAAGTTTGTCATTGCGACCGAGGAGGAATTTGCCCGAGCCGTAGGCAAGGGTATTATGGAGCCGAGTGCCGCAGTGACAAATTTCCGCGATTATCAAACGATGTTTTTCAATACACTTAGGTACGAAGAAATAAATAAAGATAATAAGTATATATTTATTATTGTATTTCTTTTCTATTTTTTTACCATTAAGCTGCACTTTCCATGTTATGTTTCTGTACCACCCTAAGGTCGACAGGTAGAAAATGCCTAAGGCAATTAAGTCCGCCTTTGTACAGTGTTTATTACTAGTGCATAAAGTTTTAGTAAACAAATAAATAATTATATAAACGGGGGTTGAATGGCAACTCGTTGGGTTCACTTAGCGCCCAACCTGATATGATTAATAAAAATAATTGTGACGTTGGCGAGCTCACGCTCCTTCCCGCACAAGTGCGAAAACTGTAAATTGCGTGCCTAAAAGCGGTAGGGATACCAGCGAGTTTTCGAGTATGTGTATTGAAAATATACATATAATTTAAATTACTTTATACAGGAACTTAACAACCAGTCTAAAGAACATTCTTGAACCTATGAATAACTTAATTGGGATAAATTCTTCACATAAAAAAACAGAAATAAAACTTGAGAGGTGTCAAGGGACACCCGGATGGAACGAAGTTCTTTTCGATTGATTAGTGAAGGAATTGTAATAAAATTTTATTTCATTGCATTTCATTCCATTTCATTCCATTTCATTCCATTTCATTCCATTTCATTCCATTTCATTCCATTTCATTCCATTTCATTCCATTTCATTCCATTTCATTCCATTTCATTCCATTTCATTCCATTTCATTCCATTTCATTCCATTTCATTCCATTTCATTCCATTTCATTCCATTTCATTCCATTTCATTCCATTTCATTCCATTTCATTCCATTTCATTCCATTTCATTCCATTTCATGTGCATGCTTTCTATGAGAGAAAGAAAGAGAGGCAGACAGAAACGCGCACGCCGCACTTCGTTCGCGTTAAGGAACTTCGTTCCAAAAATATATAATAGAAAAAAAAGTGTCGTGACAACTTTTCGTAAGATTTTTTTCCGTCTAGCCCCCTTTCACAACGCGCGATAAGGAACTTCGTTCTAATAATTTACATAATAATGAGTCTCAAACGTCTGCTCTGCTTTTTGAATATTAAATAAATAACAGAATACATTCCACAGTTGTGTCAATGTTTAATTTTAATTATCTCCATTTCATTTCAAGTAGTTTGGGAAGTAATTAATCGTAGGTACTCCTACATATTATAGCTGTTATGGGCCAAAAATAGTTGGGGTCGTGGGGTTTTTGGACATGGACCGCGGTCCCAACTTCCACCTATAAAATAATTCTTTTTTTAGGGTTCTGTAGGTACCCTTATAGGATCACTTTGTTGTCCTGAAGCTGTGAAAAAATTATACATAGATGTTAAAGAAAAAAAGGTAGGCCGTTTATGTTGCAATAAACGTGTGTTTCGACACTGTCAAGGAAACCAAAATTCATAGGGCACTTCCCGTTGACCTAGCGTTTTGAAATTTGGCATGAAAATTTAAACAAGGTTGTCAAAATGTCAAAAATTTAAACAAGGTTGTCAAAATGTCAAAAATTCAAAAGAGGTTGTCACGCTGTTTGGGCGATTGTTCGAAAGAGTTACCGGGGGCAACTGAAGGCACACGGGTGGGTATGTTCTAGTCAGTAAAAATCTGACACTCCTTTTTGCTCCATTCATACATATATTATATAGTGTGGTTGTTATTGTTAATTTTATTTTTTATGGTAAGTATGCGCCATGTTCAATGCAAATAAACTTCTTTTTTTTTCTTTCTAGTCACGTGTTTTTGGGTTATAAATTATTTCAAATGAACTTAAAGCAATCTATAATTTCTTTAAAAAACTATAGAAATATGCCACGTCAGGGAAACGATAAGCTTTTTTTATCAAGTTCAATGGCACTAAACCGACAAGTATTATCGTATTCATGAGTTTGAAACTAGACTTGCAAATACCTATTACATACGACTAGATATTACTAAATGAACTGCTGGTGAATTCACAATTTCGCTTCGCATTAATTAAGGTATCTAGATAAGTATAATTAGAAACTTTAAAGAAATAAGTATATTGACAGGCCTGTTAGTCTAGTGGTGAGTGGCCCTAACTACTATGCCGAAGGTCGTGGGTTCAATTCCCACCCAGGACAAATGTTTGTGTGATTATCATGATCAAGTTCTGTGTGTAGGTGTAATGTTACTAACTACTACTGTTTAGAAATTTAAGTATAATAATTTATCTATAATAGATATGATATTTAGAAATATATAAGTATGTTTACCAGTTGTCTAGTACTCGTAGCACAAGCTCTGCTTAGTTTGGGACTAGATGACATTGCCGCGTTGTGGAAAATAAAATAAAAATATGGATGATGGAGGTACATACTGAGTGAGAAATTACACACAAATCTTTTAGTCTCAGCATACAAGAAAACCTCTACCTCTATCGCATTTAATCTTGTTAATGGTGTGTATCGCACTAGTGCGGAAAAATGCGGGGGATAGCCCAATTTCAGATTAACCTATGAAGTTGTCTTTACTTATTGAATTATAATAAATACATGATTGAATTGATATTAAACAAGCAAAATCTAATATAAAAAAAAAACATATACATGTATGACGTGACGTCACAACATGGCAATCGATCTTATTCTTATTTGGAACGCATTGTGCAAACAATCTTAACAATTTTAGCATAATTTAAAAATAGTTTATAGCAGCCTACATTCAACAATAAAAGCAACACACCGTTGCTTTGCGTGTCAAACTAAACAATGTAGCTGTATAGTCAGAAAGAATATGAATAAATAGATAACAATATTACAATGTTCGTACAGAGATGAAACTCGTGGGTTGGCAACAAATACTTGTGTATGTCATAAACATGAATGATTTTATCAAGATTCTGCATAGCAGAACATAGACAAGCTTTTGTCTGTGATTGTATTTTCCTTTCGCAACCAGGGACGGCGGCTTTTAGAAAACCTCATGGGTGCTCATGCTCATTTGATGGACTCGAAAAATTGACGAAGTGTGAAAAGGGAAATGCACACTGATCGACCGACAAATAAATAAATGTCCTTCTTACATATAAAATGAAACTTTATATAAAAAAGGAAAATAGTGTTTGGTATCAAGAAATATTATAATTTATACATAACCTAAAAGGTGATTACTGATCTGTTTCTTGATTCTTGATTCTCAGGGGTGCTCGGCATGGGTGCCGCTGTTTATTTCTCATGGGTGGTCGAGCCCCCGGGCACCCACGGAGTCGGCGCCCCTGTTCGCAACAGGATTAGCCAATTAAACAAACCTTTTTAAATGTCCGTTCAACCGATTTTAACTTTTAAAAGAAGAAGTTGAAGTTAAAAGCACATATTTTCGTTTTTTACTTTTACAGAAACATTGAGATCTAGTGGAAAAGTTAAAACGTAACTAAAAATTTACAGTTTTCGGATTTTTCCCTATACTTGTGCTACAAGACCTAGCTTCATGCCAAATTTCAGGATTCTAGGTCAACGGGAAGTACCCTATGAATTTTGATTCCCTTGAGGGTGTCGAAATATGCGTTTTTGCAACATAAACGCCTGTGCGCTTCAGCTGCTTTTGTGGCCGCTCCTAGCTTCTCGTGGTGGCGTTTGTGACTGTGGCGACCCTATTAGGACTCAGGCTTTCTCTAGAAGAATGGGCCATAATCCACCACGCGGGCCAATCGCAGGTTGGTGTATGTGACGTGTCTTTGAATTATGTTACTGATAATGAAAATATTTTAGCCACCAAAATAAAAATTGAAAAAGTTATCGGTCTCCCGAAAGTGTCCACCGCATGTGGAATTATAATTATGAATAAAAGATAGTACGATCATCGTCTCGCTTCAAAAGATTCGTGTTTCTCCGACATACCTCCATCGAGTCATAATATAAAAGTGAAATCTGTATCAGATAATGGATCCAGAAGTAGAAATTGTAATTAGTGCATCGTGAACCGTTGGAAGCGAATGTTAGTCTTCAGTTGGCTGAGAGACCAATGAAAATATGGATGGATTGTGTGAGGAGTGGTGTAAAAGAAAAGGGAGTCAGCGTGATGGGTGACAAGACAGAAAGGAAGAAAAATCCTATTACGCCGACCTCAAGTAACAGTTACGCAGTGAACAAAAAGGGGTGAACTTAATTTTATGATAAAACTAGCGACCCGCCTCGGCTTCTCATGGGTGCAATGTTGATCACTTCATAGTATAAAACAAAGTCGCTGCCCGCTGTCTGTCCCTATTTACGCTTAGATCTTTAAAACTACGCGACGGATTTTTTCGTAAAAAGTAAAGCATAAAATGGTTGTTGTGGGTAATACCTAAAAGGCAGACATATACCATCGCGGACTTTTTTGTAGATCTTTTTAAGGTGTACAATACTGTAGTACATTATTTTGATCTATCTCTTAGGGTTCCGCCAGCGATTGCAATATAAGCGCAAAAAAAATGTGTTTTTTTACGACATCACATTAGAAACCTCTAAAATCATCAGTGTTCCTCAACTATAATGTGAGTATATTATACTTTTAAACCTTCCTCTTGAATCACTCTATATGTTAAAAAAAACTGCATCAAAATCCGTTGTGTAGTTTTAAAGATCTAAGCATACATAGGGACAGACAGACACGAAAAGCGACTTTGTTTTATAATATGTAGTGATTAAATAAAAATATTTACGCACGAGAAGTGAAAAACATTTTAGGTATTACCACAATTTCGGCGCTTTAGTTACGTAGTGATTTACAACTTATCATTGGTTTAGTTAGCAGAACATTGCCATCGTTCCATCATGCCAATTTATTTTATATTAAGGTCGGCATAGTATATCCATTTCTCTTTGCCCTCATTGCTATGGTCTACATCTTTAACATAATCCAGCCATAGTTTTCGTACCTAATCCCATATCTACATCTAATGTATGAAAATCTCGTGTCACAGTGTTTATTATCGAATTGCTCCGAATTGGTTTGCCCGACATTATATGTTTTTTTTTGTGTATATTATAGGTATGGATCTGAGAATAGATCGTAGGCAATTTTTTACCCACCTAGCTTCCATTTTTTCTTTGATAATTTATAAGACAGACTAGTATATTTTGATACGAGTGCAGAAAGCTTGACATTGCAACCGAGGCGGAATTTGCACGAGCCGTAGCCGAGTGTGTTATGGAGCCGAGGCCTGCGGTGACAAATTTGCACGTGTATCAAACGACTTTTTTCAATACACTTTCGAAGAAATTAATAACCGGGGGTTGATCGGCGACTGGTAGGGGACGACGCGCGCTCAGCCCGATACGATAAATGTATTAAAATTGTGGCGAGTGTTCTCCGCACGCGCTCGCTTGCGCGCGCGAGTCTATTGCGTGCCTAAAAGCGGTGGGATAAGAGCGGGTTTTCGAGCAAGTGTATTGAAAAAATGTTTGCCAAGTCTGCTAATATAAACATATAACTTGTTGGAATATAACAAAAACAAATCTATCCTACTTCAACACTATGGCCTTTCTCTTTCTAACCAATATATATTGTATTTAATTGGTCTGACCTCCTTGTCGACACTTGACTGAAATCCCTAGTATGGTTACAGTTACTGTATTCCTTTAGCCTTGCTTAGAAGCACACGTCTCACGTGATATTACTGAAACACACCTTCCAATATAAAGTAAAGGATTAATAAATAGTTATTATTCAAATCCTTAAAACCGTGTTTGCTTTGGTGTCCACCTTAACCCTAACATAACTAACATAGGTACCTACTCCATAATAAATCTGACTGAATGGATTTCATGTGTAACGGAACCGATTACAGTCACCAAGCAAGCGAAACCAAAAACGAAAGCTAGTCTATCATAATCTTAGCCTTTTCTATTATTGTTTAAACACAATAGATCTCAAACTGCTTTATAATACGTACAGTAACTACCTCCAAAACAGAGGTACAATGGAAAAGCAACCTTAACTCAAAACACCAAGGTAAGAATTAAGTTGGAGATCTGTAATTACAGGACAATCATCTAGGATGATGGCTTGAAGATCCCAGTGATTTGATGAAAGTACTTAATGGTAACTTTGTGTATTAAAACGGGTACCAAACTGTACTTCTGAGCTGGTACTAATTACATCTGTGGTTAAATAAATAACGAGTGTTTGAAAGAGGTTTTGTAGATTATAATGCCCCAAATTAAAAGTTCTGATATGTATGAAGGTGAAATAGGCTTAATTATAATTGTTATTCTCGTGTTGTGAATGGCAATACACTTATTCGAAAACCCGCTTTTAGGCGGTCAATTTACTGTTTTTTGCACTCGTGCGGAAAAGTACGCATGCTCGCCTCGTTTTATTACATTTATCTTATCAGGTTGTCGCTTAGCGATCCCCACGATGCGCTTGTCAACTCGCGTTTATTTATGTTTTCGTAATCGTGTTGAAAGACGTTGTTTGATACACGTGGAAAGCCACTGCAGCCCTCGGCTCCATGGGCTTGCGGACGTCGAGCACTGGGTAGCTCGCCGTCCGGCTGTTCGGTAATTAACCGGACCGAGCCCAGTCGTCAAAAGCGCGTTGAGATCCTCGCGCTCCTCAAAGAGATGTCAGCAAACCGTAGGGCTGGGCAGCAGGGCCATGCCCGCTAACTAGGACCGCGGAGAAAATTTCTGAAAGGGAAACCCGTAGTCCTTGGACGCAAAGGGTAATTGAAGGAGACAGGTGTGGTTTAGTCAGTAAAAGTCTGACACGCCCTCGCACTCCACCCAGAGCGCAAGAAGTCATTTGGATGATTTCCCACCATAAAAAAAAGCCCTCGGCTCCATAACACCCTCGCCTACGGCTCGGGCCGTAATGCAGCCTCGGCCGCAATGACAAACTTTCTCCACATGTATCAAAATATACTTAAGGTCTCACATAGCCCGAAAGAAAAAAAAACCAAAACGGCTTTTAAACCAAGAACACAGAGTTCTTTTGTAGAAAGAAGTCGTAGGTACGTCATTGATATTGCTTGCCCATTGCTTGCCCTTTAAAATTCATAGTTTCTACGTTGGAACTCTTAATATTATTTTTTTATTTTTTTATTAGATTCATTATTATAAGTACTGTGATGTTACAGAAAATACAAAACACAAAGAAACCAATAAATACTAAAATTCCGAAAAAAGAATAACGTACCTTTAATATAAAGTTTATTTGAACTTATAATTCCAAGTCAATCCAAAGATATAATACGAGTAAAACTTCAAAGCAACCTGATTTAAAAAACGGTAATTTCAAAGGTAAAGGACCTATTATTTTTAGTCGTGTTTGTTATTGTCAGGAGAAGGTTTTTAAAAAAGACAAATTGAGAATATTGCTTAGAAAATTTGAAAACTTTAGAAAAATTAGAGTACCTACCTACAGTCTGTCGGGTCTGCCAATCGTAAATAAATCTAATGCACATAATTTCATTGAAATATATAAATATATTTTTATTCTTGATAGGTTCGCGCTTGACCACTATCTCACCTGATGGAAAGCGACGATGCGGTCAACGATGGAGCGCACTATATACATATATAATATATATATATTTCATACCACACAAAACACACACAAATACACATACACATAACACATTCACATGTATTTAACCATATTAATAAAGCAATTATATTAGTTTTAAATTTTTATCTTCTTTTTTTATATTTTATAATTTATTACTTATAATTCTTAATAATAATTTTAATTGTGCAACTATTTTAATAATAATAATGAAATTTTTGTTTTCTTAATCTGATCTAATTAAATAGTCCTATTTAAACGTTATATATTTAATTAAATTTTAATGGAATTTTAGTATTAATGCACTAATTATTTGGGAGAAGACACTGATTCCTGTAACACTGTTACAGTGTCTCTTAGCACAGGAGTCAGAGCCTCACTATATCTGTACTTGTTTTTTTTTATGCTAATAATTTATCTTATTTTATCTTATATATCACTAGCATCTGCCAGCGGCTTCGCCCGCGTGACATGGGTTTTTCCATACAAACTTTGGACCCTCGTTTCACCCCTTATGGTGTGAATTTTGGAAAATCCTCTCTTAGTGGTCGCCTACGTCATAAAAGGAAACCTTGTGCAAAATTTTACGTTCCTAGTCCCAGTAGTTTCGGCTGTGCGTTGATATGTCAGTCAGTCAGTTTCTCCTTTTATATAATTAAATATAGATAATTCTGGTTGACAGCTGAACGGTGATGAAACTGCTAAAAAGGGAGGTCCTATATAGAAGTTCTATCACCGTTGCTAAATAAAAATTGGATGAAGTTATTCAAAGGTCTTCTGATCCATAATCTGACAGATATGTTACTTCTGTAAATTATGCAGTGGAAAAAGTAGCTTAGGTTATGTTCATTTTGCTCGTGATGAGAGTCGGAACGTTTTTTTTTAGGTGGGAAAATCATCTAATGACAAATCTTGCTCTTGGGCGGAGCGGGAGATAGAGATAGTGTCAGACTTTTACTGACTAAAAACCCACTCCTGTTCCTTCGTTGCCTTTCGTACCTGGGCCAAGTCTTCCTTTCAGAATCAGACCCTTGGCCCCAGTAGGCTTCGACACTACTGGGCCCCTACGGTTTGTGGAACAGTACGCGCCGTCGACGATTTGACGGCGGACGGTTGGACGGCGAGCTACCTATTGTTCGCCAGAGTCGGAACGTTGTGAAATATGTAAAATACTTAAATCTAATATATAAAAATCTTGTGTCACAGTGTTTATTATCGATTCCTCCGAAATGGCTTGACGCTTGACTGATTTTTATGATTTTTTTTGTGTGTTTGGTAAATCTGACAAAAGGTATATAGGCTATTTTTGACCCTCCTCCACCCTTCCCACACCCCCAATTTTTCTCTATGATAAAATGACAGTAAAACGTTTGCGTGGTCAGCTGGTGTTTCATAACTTTGTAGCGACATCTATGGCGTCACATAAGAACTAATCCTGCATCGCGCAATTAAAGTTATCCGCGCGATTAGAACATATAGAACAGCCCGAAATCATCTATCGGGCAGTGGTCCACCAGACATAACACCCGTCTGGCCGGAGGATCCTTCCTTTTCAAAGGAGGTTTGCGGGACTTTACTCTCAGTTCCACATACCTCCAAAACTTTTTGAGTCAGTTGTCGGATTCCATTCTGGGTTTCTCTGACTCATGCGCCAGTTTACCTGTTTACAAGCTATTCATTCTAATCAGTATTTTATCATTTTTCTAAGAATAAATTTCTTTAGCTTTGATTGAATTCTTAAAAGTTTTCAAAGGAATAGTTTAGCATGCGTCACCACTACTATTCCAAATATGTTTGCGTCGCGGTGGTCGAGGTACGTTCATTAGACATACGTGCTTATAGGTCCATGAATAACGGTACGTATTATTTTCTTCTGCCAACGGCTTGGTCCGTATCCCTATGTAACTTAGTGAAATAGTAGGATTCTATTGGTAAGATAAAATTATTGAAATCGATACGGTAGTTTCTGAGTTTATTCATTACCATATTTTACCACCCGCGTAAATACGTCGACGGCGCGTACTGTTCCACGCGCGCCTCAAGGAGATGTCAGCAAATCGTAGGGGCCCAACAGGGTCGAAGCCTACTGGGGCCACGGGTAGTGTGAAAGTGAAACCCGGGGCCCTGGGACGAAGGCAAAGAAGGAACAGGAGTGGGTTTTTAGTCAGTAAAAGTCTGACACTATTTCTCGCTCCGCCCAAGAGCGGGATTTAAAAAAAAAAACCCGCGTAAATAAAATCTCTCTCTCTCTCTCTCTCTCTCTCTCTCGTACTCGTTAGTACTCTCAGAGATTAACTCCTACAAACAAAAAACAAAAATATTATTATGAGTATAATATGAAGTATGATAGTTTTATTTATTTCGCTTTTCACCCAAAGAATTAGCATTCAACGTAGCAATGCTGCCAGTCTTCTGGGCACATTTCCGGATGACAGCGATGTGGATGAATATTTCAACGCCTCAGTGTACCTATTTTGTGTATTTGTTTTATATTTATGTACATAGTTAGGTCAGACCTACTAAATAAATACAAAAAAATTATAAAAATAGGTCGGTGTGGCGGATTTGCCGTCTTCTTTTATAGATTTTGTGATTGATTTTTCTTAAAATGGATGAACAGTCATTTCGCAACAAGTCTTTATCTCACAAAAATTTTGATTATCAAAAGTCATTGAATCTTGTTGAAAATGTCTAAAACTTTATTTAATCTACATAACTAGCTTCTAATCGACATTTTGACATTATGAGAAATTAGCTATTTAACTTTTTAATCAAATAAATTAACATTAAACTACAGCCGGGTACCGGAAGGTGGACGACGCCGCCGAGGTCGACCTGGGAAGAGGTGGCGAGACGACCTAGATGCCGACCGCAAGGACTGGTTCGAGGTGGCTCAGGAAAGGAATACCTGGAAGAAGTTGGGGGAGGCCTTTGCTCAGCAGTGGGACAGTATATGCTAATAAAAAAAAAAACTACAACTACCACGTTGGATCCCTAAAAAAAGAAAGCCCGTAGAAAAAAAAATGTGACGTGATGTAAAATGTCTGCTAACATTTTTAGGTTAAACGAAGACAGCTTAACATATTTATAAACATATCAAAGAGGGTATACATATAAAAAAACTGAAGAATTGTTAACCAGTGTTATTATTATTAAATTATCCATCATCGGCATCATCATCTTCCTGCCCTTGTCCCGTGTTATTTGGAGTCGGCGCAACACGTTTTTTTCGTCCATTCTGCCCTGTCGTCACTCGACATGCTATCACTAACTTCCTTTTCTTTCATATCACTCTTTACACAATCCATCCATCTTTTCTTTGGTCTACCTCTCCCTCTCCATCCATCCACATGTAAACTAATAACTCTTTTAGTAACATGCGTTTCATCCCTCCTCTTCACATGGCCATGCTAAGACAAACGATTCCCTTTTAACTTTTCAGTCACTGGCGCCACTTTCAAAACTTATTAAATTATCCAACTATTCAAAAAATGCGTCATGTTCATAGCCGGCACATGCCATAACGGTGACGCATAGTCACGGCTTGCGATGTTCCCTACATTATTGCACGATCGACAGACTTTTTGTTTACCTAGTGACACTGTTTCTTTGGTCAAGCATTGCTGACTGCATACTTTTACCTCATTACTAATCTTTTTCTTTTCTTTTATCGGCACGAACTGATTCATTCTTTGTAACATATCAAAGGCCGTATTACTTGCTACTGCCACTGCCTCAACACCTACTACCTCAGTGGCCAATATAATATATCTATTAGGTTAATGTTAAGGAATGATGTGGTATTGTTTAGTACAATGGGTTTGATATGTCCTACAAGGAACAATAAAACCCTAAATAAAAAAAAAAATAAAAAAAAAAATCAAAAGCCGTACCACGTGATCCATTTAAACTAAACTGAAAGGTTAAAGTATGCTAAGTAAGGTACCGTACCTCAAAAAGAAAAACGAAACCCCTAAGGTAACTTTGTTGTTCGCCTGTCTGTCTGTCAAGACCCTTATCACAAAAAAGCATGGAGTTATTTAGTTGAAATTAAAACCATATACTCAAGTCTGCGGTCCCTTGAAGCTGTGTGTAAAATACGAAAAAGAGCTACGGCCGTTTACGTCGCAAAAAACGTGTATTTCGACACTCTCAAGGGAATCAAAATTCATAGTTCCCGTTTACCTAGAATACTGAAATTTGGCATGAAGCAAGGTTTCATATCACAAGTATAGGATAAATTCTGAAAACTGTAAATTTGTAGTTACGTCACAAAATAAAAACTTTTTTTGCGTTTCAGAAAAATCTTCGTAACTCAATTCGGGAATTGAACTATTTTCATAGGTAAGTTTGTACGGAACCCTCAGTGCGCAAGTCCGACTCGCATTTGCTCGGTTTTTTATTGTTGATAGGCTCGCGCCTGACCTCTATCTCACCAGACGGAAAGCTATGACGTGGTAGACGATGGAGCACGCTTGCCTAGAGGTAGCCTATTCAATCTTGACTTAAAGGTTGTAGCTATCAGAAAACACAGACTCAGGCAGGAAATTCCACTCCTTAGCTGTACGCACAATGAATTTATTCCTGTTTTGTGCGCATGCGTAGTATGGCTGGGGGGGAACGCTTGTGGCTTAAAGTTAAGCAAGGCTATCTTAACATGCCGAAATTCCTCCATACCTCGGAAAGTATGTGGAACCGTGTCATTCGTTACATGTTGTGGTATGTTCCTTACTTTGTTAAACGACTGTTTTCTACCCTACTACTAGGAACTAGGACTAGGAATTCCTGTTAATGATCTGTGCAATCATGGAGTTCTGCCTTTATCTCATAGACCTTGAAGACTCCAGCTCTCTCAAATGATAGATTGTTGCAATTACCAGTTACTATCAACGTTTGCACTCTTTTGAGAGAAACAAACTAAAAAAACATGTTACTAATATTCCTTCACATCATATGCAACAATCTATAAATTTCAATTTAGAATAAAATCTGTCTGACCAAAAGTACAACCTTCTAGCTGTAGTAGAGTACGGCGGTACCCTGCCTAGCGGTACACCTCTGACGTCACATAACCTGCGCAAGTCAATGACCCACCTGTCTTGATACTTGCCGTATTATAATCGCGACAACCCACAGTTTTTGTGCGAGGCAATGTAGTGTTAATGTCAGTCTTACGTCATGATGGCTACTGTTAGATTATTTTGTAGGTTACTTGAGTTTCCTTCTGTTTTATGCTGAGGAATGTTATATTGGAATGATATATTTATTTCACTTAACCTACATTTGTTTTATTACTATACTGGCAGTAAGACATGACAACTAATATACCTAATCATTTAGATACTTGTGATCGTTTTCATATTTTTTTTTTTGGGTTTCTGTTACAATTTATTTAATTGTGTCTTCAGCGGAACGAGCTGGAAATAAAAAGTTCCAATGGTCATCACTGGGGAGGAACGAAACTTGTTTTTTAAAAACTCGTGCTCAGTGGGGACCATCGGGAATAAAGGTTAATTTTTTGTCTTGTATGTTATTTTCAGGAGAAGGTTCGTATGAAAGAAAAAAATAAGAAAGTTACGCAAAAAATCGAAATTTCAGAAAACTAAGACGTGTATTTAATCTCAAAGCGTTTCACAGTTGATCGTCAAGACAGGACGTCTGCCGGGTTAGTTAGTTCTTTATATTTTACGAAATATTTTTTTTTTTAAGATTAAACTTTTTTTTTTAAGATTTAATGATTACAATTTGTCATTATTTTCTAATAAAGTTTTTTTCTTAATTTATTTTTGAGATGGCACAACGTGTCTTTTTTCTATACTTTAAATCGTTGTGTTGTTGGTCACCCATGCTTGTGGACTTTCTAGACATGTGAAACATTTATGTCCTATATTTTCCGTTCATCGTTTCTAACTCCTCATACAGCCATCCACATAATTCCCTCACTTCACTTGGTTTGTATAATCTAATAAATCATCGACACCAAGGAATAATATCTACAATTAATTAAGAAAACAACTTAAAACGAAATTTTATGTTTAACAAAAATATGGATCAGTTGTGCGTGACATAATATAAAACCTAAATTATATAAAAATCTCGTGTCATAGTAGTCAGTATTTGTTATCCAACTACTTCGAAACGGCTTGATTGATTTTTATGTTTTTTTTATGTATACATATTTGGTAGGTCTGAGAATAGACCGAAACCTATTTTTACTCTCGTTTGTCGGATTAGTTATTGTTATAAATAAATTGTTATTATTACAAATAAAGCTAGATAAGTTAAATAGTAATAAATAAATAAATAATGTCGAGAGGCTAGTTCGTGAATGGATGGTAATAAGTGATGGGGAAGGGGGGAGATGATATAGCTATGTCATTTTTAATCTTAATTTCTTTTCTTTCTTTTTTTTGTTTTTTATTTTTTACTTTTTTAACTAAAGAGAGTGACTGAGATAAAGGCTAATTGAGAAAAATGTAAAACTAGCTTCTGCTAGCTGTTTTGTCAGTGTGTAAGAAGAAAATATATAACCTATGTTACTCAGAGACAAAGTAGTATGCAACAGCTGAAAGAATATTTTAAAACGATCCAGTCGTTTTTGAATTTAGTCATTACAAACAAAACTATGAAAGTCCCAAAAATACGAATAATTCCTCTTTATAATAATTCTGGCTTCTACCATCGGCTTTGCTTGCGTGTAAGTAGGTTTTTGGGTGCGGTTATGTGTCTTTGTCAATAATGGCAGTACCTTAAATAAATAAATAGATAGCTATAATATATAGACATAATGTATTTAATCCTTACCTATGAAATTGGCCTTTTATAAAACGGAAATATTTTGAACTGTGATATCTTCAGATTGACTTGGAATTATAAGTGTTTTTTCAAAGTAAGAGTTTGACAGTAATGCGCACAGACCCACGACCTACAGACTCGTAAGTCGGAACTGTTATCATGGAGCCACCACTGTTACTCAACTGGCACGTGTTATATTATTGAAAATATTAATGTTATGTATTGTCTATACTTAAACAATCAAATACTTATATTACTTGCAACTGACACATTCTTTATTGTTACAGTTATACAATAGAAATATTTCCGTTATAGGTACTGAAAATATTTTGTCTTCGTTAACATTTGTTCACATAAATAGGTATCCTTACTTAAACAATGTAAAGCGATAAGCACACTGGGAAGGGGCCTCTTAAAGGGCTCTACCCGGTGTGCCTATTGTCAATGTGACCTTGGTGGTAAGCTTATTGTTTTATTCAACGCAATGATAAAAAGGCAACGCAAAAAAGAGATTACTCCTGAACGCTCTGTTCGGTATTTTTCGTCACTCACTCAAATATTTCACAAAACTTATTCTTCCTGGAACGGATTTTTTTTAAACCTCAATAGATTTTGAAAAAGAATTTCGTCGCTCGTCGAAATAGTATTACGGATTGGGCGCTCTTAACAAGATTATATTTACATAATACATATTATGTTTTAATCGTCAAAGTAATATGGAAATATTTCCGTAATAGGTGCTCAAAATATTTTATTATATTATTGCCCAATTTTATTTTAGGTTAAAAAATCAATGAATAACTTTTCCCGCCCCGAGTGGAGTGATAGGGAGCGTTCCAGAGCCGCGCTACCCTAGTAGACCCCGGTAACATATTCCCGTGGGATAATTTATGAGTTTAACGTAAGCAAAGTCGCCGGAAAAAGCCGCTAGATAGAGCTAGTGTTGAATAAATCAACCAAAGAGGATTTAGGTACATTAGCATTCCTACAGTTTTAATATTAATGGTGATCCATGAACAGCGCTGTTTTACTTAAGTTATTTTTGTTTTTCTTTTTCTATATCGCATAACTATAACATAGCTTCTGTCTACGGTTTCACCCGCGTGAATGTGGACATTTTCCCTAGGGATCATACAATCGGGTTAATCTGGGTGCTATTCCGGGATATGTTCTACCCTTTTGCTAAATTTCATCCAAATCCATTCAGGCGTTTCAGCGTGAAGGATTAACAAATATTCACACATCTGTACAAACCTATGTTGGTCCATTTCATATCTTTTTTTTTAAGTTTAAGATAGACTTCATGTCTATCTATAACGTCACCCCGGCTGGGACTCAGGCTCCTCTCTAGAAGAGGGAGTGAGCACATACACCACGCGACCCCAGTGAGTTTCAGTGGATGTCACGATGAATTTAGTTTCTCAGACATGCTAGTTTCCTAACGGTGAATTTTTTAAATGACATATTTTATTGCAATCTATCATTATATGTATGTAGGGATATGTTTGACAACGAAAAAATTAGAATGATTTTTTAAGTTAGTTTAAATATTTTCTTTGTTTTGTAGAATGGAAGAAAAATACGTGTTGCGCTGACCTCAAATAACACGAGACAAGGGCAGGAAGATGAGATGATGATGATTTTAAAATTGTAATTAGTGGTAGTACTTATGTTAAATTTTATATGTATTTTGTATGCCTTTTTTATTATTGATAGGCTAAACGAAATTGTGGCCGACGATGGAGCACGTATGCTTAGAAGTAACCGATTCACTCTTGACTTAAAGACCCCCAGGTTATAGCTATCAGGAAATACAGACTCCATCAGGGAATTCCACATGGTAAAATATGGCTGAACCTGTTACCTATATTTTTCTGTCTTCTTTCAGTGGTACTTATATTTGCAAAATAAAATTATATTTATCTTTATCTGTCCACTGACTGCCCCAATTATAATGAATAATGAAACATAAGTATTAATAATTAACATTAAATCACGTAATAGTCTGACCAAACAATTTTGATCGTGTCAGCAATAATATTATTGAATTTTATTATGATATCAAACTTGTTTAATTTTCTGATAGTCAATTTACGGTTTTGCTTACAACTTTTAATTTGTAAGTAGGTAATTATGCCAGTAAATGCCTACATATCATGCTTGTAATTACTCATAAGGATGGCAGAGGTACTATGAGTAGGATAACAAGTAGTCATTTGATAAAAACTTTAATTTATTTATTTAAACTTCATGTACAGTAGTGGTACTTACATAACCGGACTTAATGCAACAAGGCATTCTCTACCAGTCAACCTTTGGGTAAAAAAGACAACACTAAATAATATAATAATTATTTTTCTTTGAAATATTTCTACACAAAAAGCATAGTCATCTTGAAAAAACCCCTTTCGTTTACTTTATATAAATACTAGCTTCTGCTAGTGGTTTTACCCACGTAAAATTCGGTTTTCCCAAACAAACTTTGGCCCATCATTTCATCCCTTTATCAAGCGAATTTTGAAAAATCCTTTCTTAGTGCTCACCTACGTCATAAAAGAAAACATTTTGCAAAATTTGACGTTCCTAGTCCCAGTATTTTGGCTGTGCGTTGATAAGTCAGTCAGTCAGTCAGTTTCTCCTTTTATATTAAATATATATCTATGTTCATTTTAACTATACACAGTGTCTTTGAGATCGACACATAAACGAATATAAAAGATCCAGTACTTGATTCTGGATCCCCCAGTGGTAGAATTATATGTCGGCTTTATCCGAATTAAAAAAAATCCTTTTTTTAATGTAAACTGTGTAAAATCGTTATTCTAACTGACTCCGATAAGATTTTTAGTAAAAAAAAACTAAATAAAAAATTAATTACAAAGTCATCGGGGTAGATAAAATCGTTATTCTAATCAATCCCGATTACTTATAATACTACTGATTACACACTTAAGGTCCAGAGTTGAGTTATACGCTCATTAGGAGCTCATGATCCGATGAACAATATCAAAGTACGCTAGTATTACATTATCTGTGAACAAAGTAAAGTCATTTTGGCAATTTGCATAAAGTACCTACTCAAACTGCCAAGCAATCATGAAATCTAGCCAGGCGTAATCTACAATCCAAATAGTCTTTGTATTCTCAAAATGTTGAATAATTATAAAAAAAAAACATAAATAAAAAAATAAAAGATTATTAAGAAAACAAAGGTACATGATTCTAGCCCCCCCAGTGGTGGAATTTTTCATCGGTTTTTACTAAATTTTTATAAATCTTTACGCTTTTTAATTGATTTTAGTGAAAAATTAATAAATAATGGATTACTTTTGAAATTAAAAATGTCATCGTGGTTGATTAGAATAACGATTTTATCTACCCCGATGACTTTTTATATAATTAATTTTTTTTTTCTTTTTTTACTAAAAATATCATCGAGCTTGATTAGAATAACGATTTTACACAGTTTAACTGTTGAAAAAAATACAGTTTTTTTTTTTAAATTAGTAAAAAGCCGACGTAATATTCTACCCCTTGGGGGTCCAGAATCATGTACTGGATCCGTGGTATTCGCTTGTGCGTCGATGTCAAAGACACCCTGTATATGTTACCACTATTACATAGTACGGGTTGCAATTCTGCCGCGCTTATGATAATTAGTTATACACATTTTGGTCGATTTTGAGTTAAGTATATATTTGAAATGTAGGGATTGAGATCTACATTTCTGTATATATAACTCAATTTCGACCAAAATGTGACTTACTGTAATTATCATAAGCACGGCAGAATTCTACTGGTATTATTTGCCTGTACAATCATCAACATTCGGTGTAACTGTTAATAATAAAATATGAAGAGGAGCTGTAAAACAAGCATTAATTTATTTGCAAGTTCCCATAATCTGTTGTGGTTTGCGGTCCTAACTGTACTTGCTGACCTATTTAGCAAAATTTTATAAATATCTTTGTGGCAAGGTAATCTTGAATAAAGGAAGGTTTTAGCCGAAGATTAATCAATTCTAGCGTGAAAAATTAGCCGTTTTAGTTTCTGGATTATTTTTTTAGTAGCCTTTGTACAGAAGTGGGTTTTCTATATTTCTATTATAATTTATGCTATGTTTTACATGACATAACATCTTATTCTTCAAAGACACAGGATTTCTTTTTAGGTAATCAACCATTATTCTTGTTTTTTTTTTAATCCTTATTTTTGACATTATCATTATGTTAATGAATGTGTGTCTATACATTTATGGATATTTTCTATATATATGTCTGGTGTATATATATATAGAAAATATCTTCTTCGGCTCTGAGTGGAGCTAGAGGGAGGGTCAGTCTAAATAGTCGGGTAATTATCATACAAATACACTTGTATCAATTTTTTAATTTAAGTAAGGGTTATATTTATATAAGTTTATTTATATATTATTTACCATCATCCATGCGTCACTGCGGGGTGCCAGCTGAAAATCAGCGCTGGGTGTCTGATGCCCAGCAATTGCTGAGTTGGCGACCCTTTCGGTTCGGGCACGCTCAGCGCAACTATATTGTAAATATGTAGGTACTTTTTTGTTTTTGTTTTTGTGTTGTTGCCTATTGTATTCCCTGCATCGACTAAAATACTATTCTATTCGGGAGTATGCCCGTTTATGGCTATATTCTAAATACCTACTGTAACTATGGACGAGAATATGAGATATGAAGAGGTCTAATTCCAGCCAGAGAGAGGGATAAGTCCAGACACGGCTTAAAAAAAATCTGTAATTCCCTCTCGCACCCAGAGCGCGACAAGTTGTTTAATGAATTTACCACCCAAACAAAAGACTCTTAGAAATTAAGTATAATCTAAGATATAAAAATCTCGTGTCACAGTGTGTTTGTTATCGAAGTCCTCCGAAACGGCTTGACCGATATTTATGAAATTTTTGTTTAGTAGGTCTGAGATTAGCTCGTAAAGTATTTTTCACCCTCCTCCCCTACCCCAATGTTTTTATAATTTATATGGCAGACCTATGTTTGCCGAGTGAGCCAGTATTATTATAAAAACCTAAAAGTACCTAAATGTTTATGGCCTGATATAAAAATAAATACTTATTTTATTTAAAAAAAATATAACTATAATTTCTTAAATAATTAATTAAGTTTAAAACTAAAATTAATCAAAAATATTGACTTTTTTTTTTTAATAAATCTTTACGTGGTACTAAAACAGGAACAATAAAATATTTTATTTTATTTTATTAATAAACGTATTTAAAACTTACCTTTATTAAAATATCCTAGTATTAGGCAGGCACCCAACTCACAGAATCACGGTACGTGTTATAATAATTTTAAATAAGTAATTGTCTTTTTATCAATTACAATCGGTGTTCACGATTTCTCACTGAAATATGACAGTCCATATCTATTCACCGGTTACTGTAAAACACGTATTCATAAAATTAGAATGTTGCTACACGAAAATATAAAAAGAAATGTTTTATTACGCTATAACACATAAAAAAATAAATGGAAGTTTGAATTCAAATATGTACCGCGTTCGGCGTGCGAGCATCGACTCCACGATCTTTTTTGGTCCAACTCTAGACCACATCGTTGTCCTTATCTTTTGTATATATCCATCTCTCTCTCTCGCAACGAGTGCATTCGTCCTTGACTCTGAACTCCAGTACCATAAGAAAGATGTACCGTTTCTATTTCTTTTCTCTGTCGGTGCTATGGGAAGTTGTATGTGTGTGAAAGGTATGGGAATATAATTACCAGTTAGGTGTGAAATCTGGCTGTCAATGACCGCGAAGGATCAAAATAAGAAAATATTTTAGGACTGTTATGTTTTACTGTTATTTCTGGTCCTCTGACCTTTTTGATGACGTTGTGGTTTTTTCTGTGACATTATGATATTGTTAAATAAAGGTTTGTTGCGACTGCGACAGTTTTAATAAAATCTTATTAATCCAAAAAGTATTTTTATAGTGAGTTGACTAGTGATATCGGCAGACATACTCATAATTAGTTTTATGTAAATCTAAAACAAGGATGTAGCTTTAAAGTTATTACTTTTACACGTAAGAAATATTTAAAAAAAAGTAATGTAGAAAGTGAAAATTTTTTTTGTTCATTCAAAAGAAATCATTTAAAAATATTTACCAGCTTTGCAGTTTAAAAAGGTAAATTGATTAAGTAGGTCAAGTAAAACATACAGCGCAGTAATATCTTCTGTTTTTTGTTCTTTTGAATAAGACTGTTTTTTTTTGTTTTTCGTAACTACTAGGTAAGTGCTAACTACTATTGTAGGCTTTTTTAAAAGGGAATTCTTTGAAGTAATTAATAGATTATCCAACTTAAAAAAACGGTAGGAGCTTAAAATTAATAAGGTGTAACAATGGGCGAGTCCGTGTGGTAATTTACGAGTTGTAGGTTGCGGGTTCAAACCCAGCCAGGCGCATTACTTTGTGATTGCTCTAAAAACGGTGAAGGAAAACATCGTGAGGAAACCGGCAATGTCCTAAAACCAAAATTTCGAAGACATGTGACATCCACCAACCACGTGGTACGCGGGCCCAGTGCGGGATTACGGCCCATTCCCTCTCCTAGAGAGGAGGTCTGAGTCCCAACAGTGCGAACATTATAAGGCCGACTATGCTTTGCTATAATAATAAAATTTATTGGTCCATTGTTACAAATAGTCTTATAATATTTTTACAGTAACAGGTAAAATTAGCATGTCCATTTCGACAGTGGTCCCCAAACTAGGCAGTGCCTGCATCTTGGAGGCCCCAGTTGCGTTAACTTACATTTTTCGAAGACATGATTGCAGTATAATAATATTAAATACAATAATTTGAACATGGACATATAAATCAAGTAGGCGTAGAAAACTGCCTACCGATAAATGAATTAAATCGAATTTAAATAATATAAAACTTAGAATATTTAATTTGTGGTTTGTCAGTGTGTGTAATAAATTAATAACTCAATGATAATCCAATTACTTACATTTAATTTGTTCATCCTAAAGCAATATGTTAATTGGTGAACATCAGGATAATGAGTGTACATCAAAAGAAAGTGTCTGACACACGAAAGCAATGTTCTAGTAATGTGAGGAATGTGCGTAAAATTTAAAGCAATGTGCTTTTATAAAACTAAAGTTATTTAAAAAAACTTAGCGAGCCGCTAGCCTGATATCAGAATGACGGGTGTATTTTTAATTTAAGCATATTACTTATTACCATCTAAGTATGAAAACGCTAGCGTAGCAATGTCCCAGCAATATGCTCGAATGTACCAAAAGCAGAATCAGATGTGGCAAAAGGTTAAAAAGTAATTTTGAAAATAAAAATTCTAGATTTACACGCCTGCTTATTTTATACTAGCAATCACGACCAAACGTATAAAGGGATATTTACACCACAGGCGTTTTCTTCAGTGTAATACAAATGAGATAACTATTTCCACATTTTCTTGTTATTATTAAATACGCACGTATTATTGTACACATATTTGATGTATTTTAGGACCAAAAAAAATGTATACCTATATACCATACATCGGATGTGATTTTTCATTTTTTCTTTTGTGAGATACTTGTATAATACTGTACTATCTTTGTTACACTATTCATTTGATACTGTTCTTATAAGCATAGGCACCGTGTTCAATAAATTAAAATGAAAGAGGTGGTATATGATATATATAATATATAATGAAACAGGGCGTAAATCACTTAAGTGACGCCTGATGTTCACGATAATTGAGTAATTACGGGTATTTTGTCATTCCTTTACCTTTTCAGAGAACTTGCACACTATTTAGTTTATATTCCAAGACAATTCTAAATATTAGGATTATGAAATTGCCGATTTGTACTGAAATATATATATATATATTTTAATTTAACATATTTATTTCATCAAAATATTTACCATTATTATCTATACATTGCTGCCATCTAATAGGAAGGTCATTTAAGCCTTTGCGATAGAACTCTGGTAATCTAGATTTGACAAACTGTGTGAAAGCATTTTGTACTGCCTCCTGAGAAGAAAACGTTTTATCACGTAGAAAATTGTCAAAATCACGAAAAAAATGGTGGTCCGTTGGAGCAAGGTCTGGCAAATACGGAGGGTGATGAATGGTTTCTAATTGCAGTTCCTGTAGAGTTAAAACGGTTTCTCGTGCTGTATGAGGTCTCGCGTTATCATGGAGCAATAATGGTGAAGATTGATTCATGAGTCGGGGCTGTTTCACTGCTAGTTTTGCTATCATTTGAGTTCAGCGTAGTAGACATCTGCCATTATTGCTTGACCAGATCGGAAAAAGCTGTAGTGAATAACACCGTGCTGATACCACCAAAGAGTTACCATAACTTTTTTATTGTTTTTTTTTTTTAAGGTGGGAAAATCATCCAATGACAAATCTCGCTCTTGCGTGGAGCGAGAGATAGTGTCAGACTTTTACTGACTAAAAACCCACTCCTGTTCCCTCTTTGCCTTCATCCCGGGGCCCCGGGCTTCGCTTTCACACTACCCGTGGCCCCAGTAGGCTTCGACCCTGCTGGGCCCCTACGATTTGCTGAACTTTTTTTTTTATTGCTAAGCTTTGCTTTAGGACACTGTTCTATTTCTAATGAACTTCTTTCATCCTACCATCTTTACGCTAGTGCTCAGAACTAGGAGTATATCACACATAATAATAGAAATATTCTTTAATGCCAAATTTTCGTATACTCTTCGTATACGAAAATTTGGCATTTACTCTTCGATCTAGTTTTTTAGATATAAATGCGGGCAAGCCGGGGAGACTCTCTGTATCAGCCACCTGTAAGTTTTTATAACTTTTGAACCAGTGACCGACAAATTCTGATAATTGGCGACAAACGACAAATTAATGACAATTTTTTTTTAAATGGAAATTCGTTTAGGTGGCCAAGTCAGTATCAGCAACAAAAAGTTTTGTTACAGTTTTGATGTACTATAAAATTTATTCTATTCTTGTCCCAATCCGTAAGAGCGTGACGCAGTAACAAACATATAAACTTTCGCTTTTATAATAGTGTGATTAGCAAGCACCGATACATTGAACGTTGGGTAGGTTAAACTTGGAGAAAGAGGTCAATCTTTGAATCCGACTCAGTTGGGCAGCGCTCAGGAAGCTGCACGTTATCTTTTCGTCTATACCACAGTGTCTTAAGACGAAAGTCACCAGTGCGTGTTGCCAGTGATGACATATGGGTCCGAAACTTGGTCGCTTACAATGGGCCTCATAAGAAGACTTAAAGTCACCCAAAGGGCATTGGAAACGACTATGCTCGAATTTCCATGCGTGATCACATCAGAAATGAAGATGATATTCTCAGGAGAAACAAGGTTAACGACATAGCTCGAAAAATCGCCAAACTTAAGTGGCAATGCGCAGATGGTTGATGGGGATGAAATATTCTGGAGTGGCGCCCACGTACCGGAAGACAAAGCGATGTAAGGCCTCCCACAAGGTACACCGATGAATCCGATGGATGCAAAACGCACAGGACCGGTCATTGTGGCGATGCTTGGGGAAGACCTATGTCCAAAAGTGGACGTCTTTCGGCAGAAATAATGATGATGATGATGATACATTGAACGCCACGCCTTTTGAGCCTGACTAAATAAAGAAACGGAAGCAAAGAAATCACTTCGACCACTTCAGAAATATCATTCACAAAACATACAAGAGCCTTATCGATAAGTTTACCGTAAACAACGATTGTTCAAGTAATGAATAAGTAAACAAATCAAAACATTTGTAAGTCAGTGCAGTTAGAAATACAACATCACGCACTCGTTCTCTCTAAAATGAATTTATGTATAGTTTCATTCCAAGCTGTATTGTTGGCTGTTTTAATTTTACAATATCACAATATTTGTAAGGTATGTGAAATTCTATCTTTTATTCTAATGTAGGTATTAATCTTGAGGTGGGTTTAAGCTAGAGGAGCCGGGCCCGAGCGGAGCACGAGCCGAGCACTTTGTGTAGTGTGGACCGACTTACAGGCCTCGAACGAGCACGTTACGAGCATTTGGTTCATGCTTGACTGTGGTCCACTTAATGTCGGTTTTTTGATGAATACAAAGAGTTTCGCATTACGTTCGAGGACAGCGAACGTTGGAGGGCTCGTTGTATGTCTACACTTGATACCACGAGTAGATCGGCTGCTCAGTAGCTCTAGCATAGACCTTTCAATTGATGATTTCATCGAACCGTCGGAGAGCCTCTCACCTGAACTGGCGTTGTTATATTCCACCTGGAAAATTTTATACAGACTCCATACCCAGGTCAGGCGCAGTAAAAATAATCTCTATGGGTTCTTGGACGGTTCTTACATACAGTGCTTGTGAGTTATCTCTCCGTAGATTATGTCCAGCCACCTTCCATCTTTTGTCATGTGCCCTGTTACCTGTCCACGTGGGGATCTAATGACGGCGTCAGCGGACGGCATTGCCGTGGCCGAATCTTGGGCCAGTCAAAGAATTTAATTTGGAAAAAAATTTGTTTGCCAACGATAAGCCTAGAAGAATCTTGGAATTAAATTATTTGAGAGATACTCATTGATTTAATTCGATCTACTAAAGATCGAATCAAATCGGTATATGAAAAAAAATCAGACGGTGACCTCTTTTTGATCTTTGTTTTTTTGCAGGTGGAAGCTGAAAAACTTCCAAGTTACCCGAGTGGCAATTGGTTTAATAGCGTAGAAAAAAGGATCCAAATTATACAGGTAATTAATACTCGATAATCAAGTACTATCATAATAATAATAAAATTAACAGCCAAAAAGTTTTCAATAGAAACATTAATTTTTAAATTAAAAATAGTACTTTATTATTTAAAAGTTGAAAAGATACCAGATATGAATAATTCTAAGTAAATGACAAAGTAGAATATGAAAACAAATTCAGTGAACCCCAGTTATGATATTTTGAGTTCTAAGAATCGTTATACAAAAATAGTGAAGTTTATGAAGTCTGCAATTTTAATATCACCGTAAACACCATATCACCTTAAATGTATGTAGGTACATCAAGCTCTTCGCAACAATGTATGGTGCCATAGTCTCTATGTCTCTATATACAAATATTTAAATTGATCCAGAATTTAGATTAAAATCTTTTCAAAATATACAAAACTTTAATTTATTAAATTGAAACAAAACAATATATATAGGACATCATACATACATATTATAGCATACATATTTGTAACAGCAGGAGGCAAAGAACAAACTAAAAATCTATTGAAATTTTTGCCTTCTTTTTAAGCTTAACAGTGAATAAAAAATCAATGAGGCCTTAAAACTTATGATTCTATAAAAAAATCAAAGAAAGAAAGATCTATTAGCGGTGCACAGTGTCAGTGATATGACTGGTGAGGATATAGTAAAGTTGGAAACGGTTAAAGTTAACGGCACATTGACCCGTAGTAAAATAACTGATTATGCGTAAGTTAGACTAAATTGATGAAAATAAACGTAGTCAATGAAACATGCAAAAAATAATGATTTTGGCATATAAATATGAGCTTACTTTATTATTTTACCCAAATCACAATTAAACTAACTGGTGTTATCGAATCAACTACTAATACTGTCTCCTTTACAGAATGACGCAAACCCTGAGGCAGAAGTTGTGATGGAAAAACAAGAGGTCCCCAAAAGAAAGAAAAGAATAATTAAGAGACACAAGAAAAAGATTAGGTCAAAACATGGAAAACACGAACATATATCACATGAACTACATGAACATATACCACATGAAAAACGTGAACTACAGGAACACATACTACAAGATCAACAAGAACATATACCACATGAACAAAGATTAGACGCAAGTGTCGAACAAGATAAAGTAGACTTTGCTCAAAGAGTTTTAAGGAAAAATCATAAAAAACAAGTAAAGGAACGGATCAACCAGAGAAAATTTGTTAAGGTGGACCAGAAGGA
Source organism: Mythimna pallens (assembly GCA_961205895.1). Lineage (NCBI taxonomy): Eukaryota > Metazoa > Arthropoda > Insecta > Lepidoptera > Noctuidae > Mythimna > Mythimna pallens. The sequence goes on along the minus strand of OY540845.1, from coordinate 3,727,337 downwards.
ATCAAACAGTTCGGAGTCAGATGAAGTGAAAAGAAGGAAGCCTGTTGATATTATTGTACATATTAAAATGAATGATTAGCTTTAATATAATATTTTTTTACTACCGAATAAATTGGGGTGACTTTCGCCCTGAAGTATAAATTTGGCACAAGATTAATAAACAAAAGAGACACACAGTAGTAAACACAGTTTCTCATGATCCTATTGATTATTAAGTTTGTGCCAAAGCTATACCCCATGGTCAAAGTAACCCCACTTTACGGGTTTTATTAATCTCCTGCCAGTAGCTTCGTCCGAGTGAAAGTTCCAACTTTCAGGTGTTAATCCAAGGAGTTTGGTGTAGCGACATCAATGGACACATAGGAACTAAAATTCAAAATCTTCCGTCACGATATTAGAGTTTTCCGCTCATCATCATCATCATCATTTCAGCCGAAAGACGTCCACTGCTGGGCATAGGCCTCCCCCAAGTGTCGATATAATGAACGGTCCTGTGCGTCTCGCATCCATCGGACTCCCGCAACCGTTACCAAGTCATCGGTCCACCTTGTAGGAGGCCTTCCATCGCTACGTCTTCCGGTACGTGGCCGCCATTCCAGAACCTTTCGGCCCCAACGGCCATCTGTTCTGCGAGCAATGTGCCCTGCCCATTGCCACTTTAGTTTGGCGATTCTTCGTGCTATGTCGGTTTCCGCTCGATAGGAACATATACAATCACGCAAAATCAACTACCCGGTAGCTGCCCAGGTCAGACACAATACTCTCTTTTCGGAGGAACCTCCCTTTTTAACGAAGGTTTACAGGACTTCACACTGTGTTCCACATATCTCTAAACCGGGATATATTTATTTATTTTATTTATTTATTTAATACTTCATGCACATAAAGGTACAGAGGCGGACTTAATGCCTTAGGCATTTTCTACCAGTCAACCTTTGGGTGATGCAGAGAAGAATAGTGGTAGGTGCGACAAAAGAAAGAAAAAGAGAGGTTAATATAAAAAAGATATACAAATGAATCATAGATACAATACAATATAGGTAAATATTATACATACATAATTTAATGAACTAAATATATATACTCAAAAACAAAAAAAAAAAAATAAAACATGGTCCAAATCGACAAACAGAGAAATATTAACGTTGTGATGATACTACTGCCAACTTCTTACAAATATGCTCGCGAACCTCAATCTTGAATCTTAATCGGCTTGTAACCATCCTGACCTCTTGATATAGCGTCCAATAATGTCTTAAACCGCCAAGTTTTATCTCATATTCATTCAACCGGTAAGGCGTGATTGATTAACAGTTGGTTCTGGTTACTTCAGTTTTGACAGTCGTTACGAGTAATCCCATATTTTTTTTTTTTAAAGTGGGAAAATCATCTAATGACAAATCCCGCTCTTGGGCGGGGCGGGAGATAGTGTCAGACTTATACTGACTAAAAACCCACTCCTTTTCCTTCGTTGCCTTCGTCCCAGGGCCCCGAGTTTCGTTTTCACACTACCCATGGCCCCAGTAGGCTTCGACCCTGCTGGGCCCCTATGATTTGCTGACATCACCAGAGGCGCGCGTGGAACATTACGTGCCGTCGACGACTTGGGCTCAGTCCGGACAGTTACCGGACGGTCGGACGGCGAGCCACCCATTGCTCGCCGTCCATCCCAAGACTAATGTGAATTTTGCAATTCATTTGTACTTTTCTCAGAAGCCGTTTGTACCAGTTGTAGTTCGTAGATATTTGACAGACGCCACAAAGTCTGACCATCAGTCTATCCAAGGAGAATCGTGTTGACCAGTAACTGGGCTGTGGAAGTCTGTTAGGCAGTCGCTCTATGTAGAATACAGGTATTCAGCCGCACTTGGATAGACTGGAATGCGACCCCGACCTAGTTGGGATAAAGCTGGGGAGATGATTGACGAGTAGTCAGGAAAATTTTAAAGACAAAGCACCTGAGCTTTTTTTTTCCGGTGGGTAAATCATCTAATGACAACCCCCGATCTTGAGCGGAGCGGGAGATAGTGTCAGACTTTTACTGACTAAAAACCTACTCCTGTTCCTTCTTTGCCATTTTTTTTTTCCAGGGCCCCGGGGGTCACTTTCGCATCACCCATGGCCCCAGTAGGCTTCGACCCTGTTGGGCCCCTACAGTTGATGACATCTCCTTGAGGCGCGCGTGGAACACTACGCGCCGTCGACGACTTGGGCTCGGTCCAGACGGTTACCGGACGATCGGACGGCGAGCCACCCATTGCTCGCCGTCCGCAAGCCCGCGCCTACAGTGGCCGAAAATCGGGATCGGAATCCCGGCGGCGGTTGGGGCGTGAGGACCGTTGCCGTTGCCTCACGCGATCGGCCGCCTCCTTTGCTAGCATTACTGCTTCGCAGAAGGAGGCGACCGCCTGCCACTCCTCCTCGTTCCGGACCATGGCCTGTACCAAGGCCCGACGCGAAAAGCACCTGAGCTAAAAACATAGCAAAAATTCACACCATGGCGATAGAAATAAGATAGAAAAATCAAATACCTATGTTTGTGCATGAAAAAATATTCGAGATGTTTTAAACTGACTGGCCTGTTGGTCTAGTAGTTAGTGGCCCTGACTGCTATGCCAGAGATCGTTCGATACCCACTCAGGACAAATGTTTGTATGATGAGCACGATCACCATGTTCTGTGCCTGGGTGTAATTTATTTATAATATGTATGTATTTAGAAATATATATAAGTATGATTATCAGTTGTCTAGTACTCATAACACAAGCTCTGTATAGATTGAGACTAGACGGCGTTGTGTGATAGTTGTGGAATATTATATATTATTAACACATTTCTATCAACTTAAATATCAACTTTAGCGTTATTTATTTTAAAGTGAATAATTGTACTTACTTTTTTTTTGAAATTTGCACTTTATCATGTGTAACATAGAGTTTACTATTCCAAAATTTAATATTTTTTTACTCAAATTATATATTATGTAGTTTCATTCGTCATGTCACACAACGATACCTGAGGCCCATGATACAGTAACGCAATCTATTTGACGACCTAACCTTAACTGTTAGACTCGTAGATATATTCTTAAATTTACACCAAAAATAAAAATTACATTAGGAACTTAAAAATTAATAGGGTGTCACAATTGGCGGTCTTATCGCTAAAAGCGATTTTTTTACAGACAGCTTTCTCTTTCCTTTTCCTTTTTTTCTTTTTTCTTTTCCCTTTTTTCCTGTTAAAAGAGATAAAGTTATATAGACTACATAGGTCTATCACTTTATCTCACTCGCACGCTTGACATTTTCAGTTTTTCTCAAGTCATGGCAAGGCCTCTGATTCCCTATTATGATGTGTTATTACCTCGTCATAAATCCACTGTAAAAAAGATATTTCATTTTCGCCCTCGTAAATGACAATAAAAATATTTATACAAAATTTTAAGGATTTTTTTTGTTATTTATTGTAAATGTTTTAATAATAATTGTCCAAAAAATTATCGATTTCTGCATTTTTAGTCAATTATATTTTTTTTTTATATGATCTGTTAAATTTTGGAATATGGTACGGGTTACAAACCCGTTGGTAAATATTTTTTTATTGGTAAATAAATTTCCCGCCGGTAACATTTTTGGCTGAACAGTTATTTGAGAATTTAGTCGTGTATATGTCAAAAGTGCGTAGTAGTAATTCTTTAATTTTCAACAGAATAAGAACGCCTACTTGTAAAACTCAATCTCAACTACTCCAACCAAACTTTAATATATTTTTGAGTAATCGAGATAGATTGAATATTATTAAAAAAAGTTTTTTTTAAGGCCTACATTTTAACATGCCTATATCCCCCCTCTATACCCACTGCTAAAGGCAAACAATTTATGATTAAGAATGATAAAATGCACGATGAAAAGCTGCTATACAACTGTAAATACCTGAAATGGATGAATGCAATCCTGTACGGATGAAATGTCGACAATCACTTATTTTGACAGTCTAAATCGGAAAAAGTTTCAAGAAACATAATATCAACATAAGTACATATTTGAAAAACTTCATAAATATTAACAAATGTCAGAGTTTGAAATTAAGCCATTGTCTAAATTGCGTTTAAACACTGACATATCGGTTGTGTATCTGTTTTGTTTGGAATTCCGGTACGAGCCCCTTAAAGTCAAAAAGAACAAACCAAATACATGTGTTATTATTTATTAAATAAATTGTACACTATTAACATCCCTTCACAGTACATTAATATTATTATTTACTTAATCTATATTGTTTTCACAGTCGAAGTCGTCACTTTCGGTTTCTTTTTACCTGTCTTGTTTTTTTTCTTGTTCGCATTTTTCCTTTTTTCTTTTTCCCTCTGTAGCTTCATTCGTTCGTTTCTTTGAAGTTCTTTGTTTAAATTCCTTATCAGCCGCGGTATTGGACTGTTCTTATTGTAGCTGCCACGAAAATATTGATGTTTTATTTCGTCTATCAGGTGATCAAGAACACTTTCAGTTACAGCTTTGACGTGGCGAGCGAACTGGAAAAAATGGAAGAGACATTACATTAAAACATCAGGCTCTAACTAGTTCACTGCAAGGCAAAACTTTACAGACTTTTTGATACAGAAAGGGCACATTCCACTAAAGGTGTGCGAAGTAGCGAGCCGATATGTTAGGGAAAATCCACCAATGGGATCGCTTCACTTTCCTAGCCAAGCTTAAACGCAGCTGTGGTAAAAAAGACAAATAGATCTAGCTTTACATAGAAAAAAGTACACACAAAATACAAGACAAGAGAAAATCAAAACAAATGTGTGATTTGAAAAAGTCACAAAAAGTGACTAATTTAATTTATGAAATAAAACAAATAATCCGCTCTGCGTGTATTTATGTGTTTTTTTAAAAAAAAAAAAAATATACTGTACCCTGTCGTTTTTCAAAATATCCTGATTGTTGAATATATTCATAAAACCTTTGAGTTCCTTATTTTTGGATTCTAATGTCTGCAAAGAAATAAAATGGAATAAATTACAGAATGTCGAAAAAAAAAACCGACAACACATTTGTGTTGGGTCACGCTCACCGTGAGATCCCGTTTTGTCTACGACACGGTAAATTTTCCAACTGCAAATATTCGATTATAACCGCAAAAATGTATTCTGTTATGCGATTTTTCTTTATTAATCTATTTTGGGTCCCACTGCTGGCCAAATGTGAAAGTGACGTGACGTCTGATCTGATCATGTTCACGGGTCATACTTGGCCAGAGATCGCCCTAGACAGAGAAGTTTGGAAGGAGAAATGGAAGACAAAATAGATATGTAATAGTACAAATGAAATACCTGCCCCGCTAGCCAAGTTACAATCGTTTCGTTCGCGCCGAACGCCACGAGTAGGCCACGCCTCCGAGTCCTTTGTTCTGACCACGTGACTGAGCGTTGAGATGACGTCAGAACAAAGGAATCGGAGGCGTGGCCAACTCGAGGCGTTTGGCGCGAACGATACGATTGTAACTTGGCTAGGGGGGCTGATGTTACTCTGTAAAAATCCTAATATTATTAATATGAAAGTAAGTTAATTGTTTGTATTAACCTTTTCACGCCCTATTCCATTGGACTGATCATCATGAAAAGTATAATGTTATCAGGGGTACAGAAAAGGATCATTCAGAAAAAAAGTTTTGTTCCCGAGAGAAAGAATAATTAATTTTGTCGATTACTTTTACTTTAGAACGCTAGATGGTACTGCATGTCTTTGGAATCGAATATTAAAGTCTAAAGTAACGAGTACGAAGCCACGAGTTTTTTTTTGAATATAGAAACTATGTTTATTCATTTTGATTAAGATTAATTGATAAAAAAACACTTAACTAATTAAAACTATATATACACTATAGACAAAAGCTAAAATATGGCGTCATAAAATTCCTCCGCATCGCTGTCGACTGGAAGTGTGCCCAAAAGACTGGCGGTATTGCCACGTTGTATGGCAATGCTTAATCTCTGACCGAGGTAAAAGCCAGCCCTTGGGTCACGCGAAGTGTCAACTAAGCATCTGGATAGTTCTTTGAAAAGCTTATGAGCACTCGGACCCCACGACCCAAGAGTTTCAACCCCAAATAGCCACGAGAATAAGTTAATGTATGTTGTGTGTTAATACATTTATTATTTTTAGTTAAGCTCATTATTAAGTGAACTATATATTTTTCTTAATGATTAATAAATTCGTTAAACCTAACCTAAACTAATCTTATACAATAGCGCTACTGGATTAGTAGGCTAGATTGGCTAGCAGTGGCGAGTGGTAATGGCCCCGACTTACGAGTTGTAGGTCGTGGGATCAAAGCCAGCCAGGCGTATTACTTTGTGTAATTTATTTCATCATCACTGCTCTTAAAACGGTGCAGGAAAACATCGTGAGGAAACCGACATGTCTTAGAACCAAAAATTCGAAGACATGTGACATCCACCAATCCGCACTAGGCCCACTAGGTGGATTACTGCCCATTCCCTCTCCTAGAGAGGAGGCCTGCGTCCCAGCAGTGGGAACACTAAAAGGCCGACTATGCTACCAGATCGAAACCTAGGATCTTGTAGTCACTTACTTGTTTTACATGCAATTCCTTGGCAAACACAGAAACGTATAAACTTAAACAAATTACAAAGTTGATGGGCCCCGCCATATTGGCGTTCACACATAGAATGGCCGACGGTCAGTTGTTTTCGTTCGTATTCCATTCCACAGTTTTGTTTCGATCTTATTGGACGCAGGGTTTGTTGCCAAAAAGTATACAACTGTTTTCTTTTTCACCGATAACGCTTAAGAGGGCCCTTCCGCACTCACCTACCGTCATCGTCGAGCACGGTTTAAAAGCTTGTTGCTTCATCTAACGCAATCCAACGCGATGTCTGATGAAGGGGCAACGTGAAAAAAAGAAACAACGCCAAAAAACTCTGTTGGAATTCGATAATTCAGTGATTTAATCGAAAATTTCAAAAAAAAATGTTTTTGGAATTACGTGTTTTTTTTTTAAACCCTTAAAAGTTTTTGAGAGAATCACGATTAAATGTGCAACGCTTCTATAGATGTACTTTTTATATTTTAAATATGTGATTACATTATAGAAGGCCAAAGTTCACGTAAAATAGCAGATTTTCAGAAGTCTTTACTGGATTAGTTTTACACAAATTTAGGTTTTGATTTCTATAGAAGCCTAGATAATACCCACAAGATATGTGTTCTTATCCAAAATATTTGGAGAATGATGTGTAATAATAATTGATGGGTTTTTAGGCGTTTTACAAGTAAAACAATAAGGATCAAGTAGCAATTATACTTTATATTGAAAATACGATGTGCACAACAAGAAGTTCTAGTTACAATAAAAAATTCAGACAAAGAGTGTTGCCACCTGTAGCGTGGTGTTCTCATAGTTAAATTTTCTGATTAAAACCTATTTATTCCATCAATAATCATCATAATCACTTTTGTATGAAAATGTACCTTGGGTTGGCCGCTCTTAACCGATTTACATTGTTCAGATTTTCTATTTTACGTTCAGGATCAACTTTTTAATCTTATATTATTATTTTTTTCTTTTTGTGTAAAGCGGTGTGTGTATTAAGCCAGTATCAAGATTAGCGTTTTCATTTTTGATAGAAAAATAAAACAAAGGACAGGCCGCCTTGCTTTATTCTTCGATAAATTTAAAATTGGAAAATATGGCCTATGGTACTATTGCGGAATTTCTTTGTAGAAAGTGCATAAAAATCGGCCAGTTTTCATGTTTTTTGAGTCATGAAAATATATGTCGTACGACAAGTTATCGGATGCCTTCGAGTAATACACGAACGCCAAGAATAATTAAAAAAAAGGCTTTATTCTACCATATTCCACAATGACAGATTCAATATTAATCACTTATATTATATTAAGCACTTAGGACAGTACAGTTTAAATTACAGCTTTAATTTTTATACAAATATTTGTACGCCGTATTATGGTAGTATATATATATATTATGCTGGTATCAATATCATAACGTCTATTGTACTATATTCTTACATATAAACATTTTTTTAAGGAGATGTCAGCAAATCGTAGGGGTCCAGCAGGGTTGAAGCCTACTGGGGCCACGGGTAGTGTGAAAGTGAAACCCGGGGCACTGGGACGAAGGCAAAGAAGGAACAGGAGTAGGTTTTTAGTCAGTAAAAGTCTGACACTATCTCCCGCTCCGCCCAAGAGAGGGATTTGTCATTAGATGATTTTCCCATCTAAAAAAAACCCTCTAACTTTTTATCAACTCGTTATGTCCCTCTGCTAGGCCTATGCCTCTCTTTCCCTTTTCTACACACGTCTTCTGCCATTACGGGTCAGAACCTGCGGTAAGAATAAAGTTCATTTCTCTAACTTCATCTTAGTCTACCGCGATGTCGCCTTGATTTTAATGGGACTCAATACGTGGCTCCTTTAGCCCCCAGCTCACCTTATTCTGACCTTCTACAAATTATATCTAGGTATATTATTGGCACTGTACGCTGGTAAAATTAGTAAAAACTGGCTGAACCTGGCGAACTTCGAATCGTACGGCCTAAAAGCCATTGAATGTAGTATAATCTTTCGATATAGCCACTCGATTGCGCTGAAACAAAGCTTTTTGTTTTTTTTTAGTTGGTAAAATCATCTAATGATAAATCGCGTTCTTGCGCGGAGCGGGAGATAGTGTCTGACTTTTACTGACTAATAACTCACTCCTGTTCCTTCGTTACCTTCGTCCGAGAGCCCCGGGTATCGGCCCCAGAAGGCTACGACCCTGCTGGGCCCCTACGATTTGCTGACATCTCCCTGTGGCGCGCGTGGAACAATACGCACCGTCGACGACTTGGGCTCGGTCCGGACGGTTACCAGACGGTCGGTCAATAAAGCCTAAGTAATATATCAAGTTACACACAATTCTAATGTATAAAAGTTATCTACGTCGATTTCGTACATTTAAGGTGATACGCGCACGACTAAAAACTTCTACAGATTTATTATATTTATTAAAAATAATATAGCATTTTCGAATATAAAACTTGGTTCATTTATATTTTTTTGGAGGTACACGGCACAGAGTGCAAAGTCCACCTCTATTGAAAAGGGAGTATCCTTCGACCAGACAGATGTTATGTAATTTTCAGGCTATTGTTTAAGTTCAAATAACGTGGATAAATTGCGCGAGGATTTTGAATTTTAGTTTCTATGTTGCACCATAGATGTCGCTACGTTTTAAAAATAGAAATAAAATATTTAATAATGTAATATTATGGGAAACTAATGTTTAGGAGCTCGAGGCTAAGTTAACGGCCGCACGGGTAGGTCTTTGAATGGGTAGACGCAACGGCAAACGCGAAGCGATGCGGCGTGTATGTAACAAATAATTAACACTTTATTGCTGTGCCTACGTGATCAATGCACGTGGGTGCGGTGCCGCGACGAGCGAAACGAAGTGGACGCGCATTATTTAGTTTAATATTTTTGCGCATATTATTGCGATGCAGTATTATTTAATATGATATCCTAATTATTGCTAATAGTTGTATTGATTATGTGTATGTATCATGCTGCGGTTTTTGTTTCTAATTATGGTATTACAAATCACAATTAATGATATTATAAAATTTGTTTATAAATACTGTTATTGAGCAACCATGGAGTTTCTATGCCGTTCTTCTCCATGATGACCTAGTTTAGGAACGATCAACTAGTTATTCGATTAATTGACAAGCTTATTTGAAATAAATACTTAGGGTTGTCTTTCTGTGTTTTTCTTCATAAAACCCTTTCCCAACATACCATTGTCATAGGAACTTTGATACACAGCAAATAACCGGTATCCATCTTGATATCTTAGCATGAATTTAAGTATTTATCCATATAGTTACCTCCATCCCGCTAACAAGTGCTCGTAGGATAAAACCGCTACGTCGCGGTTGAATTTTATTTATTTCTTTATTTATTAACACTTACAATATTGTTTTAAAAGGCATACCCAAGGTAACAAATATAGTCGCAAAATAGCCGCACTCAGAGACGCCACCCACAGACTGATCAAATATCCATTAGTGTAGGTAACATACATAATAGTCGCTGGTCAGTCTCAAGCAGCGCCCTGGAGAATCCGCACAAGTTACACAGAGGACAACACACTTAGTGTCGCCCTCTCGAATTCCGCCAATGTGCAAGAAAAAATATCTAATCGCAGAGAGATGCTATTCAGTATTGCAACCGCCCGCGTCACGGGTGCGAACTTTAACAGATTTGTGCGGGCTACCGGGACTTTAAACAGCCTTTCCCTCGGTCCTGAGCGCAGTCTACTGTTTGGAACGAGTAATCTCAACAATTCTAGTATTTGTGGATTATTATGAGTCAGAAAGTGACACCAGTCTTGCAAAGGGGTGTCGTGTTACTCAAATACTGGATTATAGAGATCAGCCTCCCTAGCCAAGTTACGATCGTTTCGTTCGCGTCGAACACCTCGAGTAGGCCACGCCTCCAATTCCTTTATTTTGACTACGTGACTGAGCGTTGAGATGACGTCAGAACATAGCACATCCGCCCAAGAGCGCGATTTGTCATTAGATGATTTTACCACCTAAAAAAATCGCAATCGGGTGACTACATCGAAAGATTATACTACATTCAATGGCTTTTAGGCGGTACGATTCGAAGTTCGCCAGGGTCAGCCAGTTTTTACTAATTTTAACAGCGTACAGCGCCAATAATATACCTAGATATAATTTATAGAAGGTCAGAATGAGGTGAGCTGGGGATTAAAGGAGCCACGTATTGAGTCCTATTAAAATCAAGGCGACATCGCGGTCGACTAAGACGAAGTTAGGGAAATGAACTTTATTCTTACCGGAGGTTCTGACCCGTAATGGCAAAGGATTCGGAGGCGTGGCCCACTCGGGGCGTTCAAAACGATCGTAACTTGGCTAGGGGGGCAGATAGGCAGTCGCTTAATGCAAAATACTGGTATCCAACTACAACCTGTACGATTGGAAGCCGACCCCAACATCTGTCTATGTATATAAAAATGAATAGCGAGACTAACGATCAAGTCTCGCTAAAACTCGAGAACAGCTGGACTGATTTGACTAATTTTGGTCTTCAAATATTCGAGATAGTTCAGGAAAGATTTAAGCGGTGAGAAAAATTGGAAAAAAAAAACACGAGAAAAGAAATCCGAGTACAACGCCATCTCTAATTAAAATGTCATTATAAAATGAATTATGCTGTTCTGGTAATGGCAGTAGATGGCGTTATCCTTACTTATTAGGCGATATGAAGTGCCGGGTCAGCTAGTAGTTCATAAAAGTAATTATAAAAGATAGATATTTTAGAACACAAATTAAACTTGTGTTGGAATCTAATTGTTTAGATGGGATTTTCGATTGATCTGTCATTTGTTGCCGTGTGTGACGGATGTTATTTTGAGGTTAGAAATGACTGTCGTCTTTTGTCACTAGATGGCGTTAATTTTGGTATGTTTATGATCCATTTATTTTTGTCAAATATTGATTTCACAATTGAAGTGGTGCATTAAGTAATTTCTGAACATCATGTGATATTATCTCAAATGTTTAAAATATTTATATTTTTGTAAGAATTGTTTTTAACATGTACTGACCTAAATAATTAGTTTGCTGTTTCTGCCAAGGTGGCGCGTTAAGTCCGGTCACCACTCCATTGTTGTCTGATGCGGCTCTGGGAGTCAGTCAGTTGTCAACTGTGTAACGTGAGCAAGTCTGGGAAATAAAAAGTTATTTGTGTCAATAAAGCTAGATATAAATATTGAAGTAGCTTTCTAACACTTGCAAGATTGTATATATTGAGATAGCGGTCAAGCGCGAACGTATCAAGAATAAAAAAAAGTATAAGATATTTAACTTTTTTTTTATTTTTTAATTGAAATTAATTTATTTTTTCAATATTTATATGTTTTATACTATTATTTCAAAAACACTTAACTTTTTAAAATTATATATGAGTTATATACGAAAATTATATACACTAAAGGCTCCTAACCTAACCGTCATTACCGCATCACTGTCGACTGGAAGTGTGCCCAAAAGGCTGACGGGCATTGCCACGTTGTATGACAATGCTTAATCTCTGACCGAGGTAAAAGCCAGCCCTTGGGTCTAACTTTATTTAAAATAGTTTTTTATATTTATCACTTGAAGGAGTTTTACTTTTGTTTTTTTTTCTTCTTTTAGTTTTTTTTTGTTATTGTTTTGATTTTCAATATTTGTACGCCTTTACGGCAAAACAGCGTTCATTATAATAAATTTCAAACCTTTATGTTTCACAAATAAATATTCTGATTCTGACATTTTTATTACTTGGTTGCAGCCGCTGCTATCAAAATTACTACAGGACTTCTTATGTAACACTTGAATGGCAATAAAACCACAATACCCATATGTTTTATGGTTAGAGTATATTATACAACATAACTGCATAGAAAAAATATATAAATACAAAAAAGAACGTGAAAACTAAAGGCAATGTTAAACAAAATGTTACTTAAACCAAATATCAGCTCCCCTAGCTAAGTTACAACCGTTTCATTTCGGTTCTCTTTTCGTTGATCGCCTCGAGTTGGCCACGCCCCCTATTCCTTTGTTCTGGCCACGTGACTGAGCGTTGAGATGACGTCAGAATAAAAGAAGCGGAGGCGTGGCAAACTCGAGGCGATCAACGAAAAGAGAATCGAATAGAAACGGTTTTAGTTACAGCCGTTTCTTTTCGGCAGTTTTGTGTATAACAAAATAAAAATATGTTCTTTATAGGAAAACATCGTGAGGAAACCGTCATGTCCTAGAACTAAAAATTCGAAAACATGTGACATCCACCAAACCGCACTGGGCCCACGTGGTGGATTACGGCCCATTCCTTCTCCTAGAGAGGACGCCTGAGTCCCAGCAGTGGGAACATTCAAAGTCTGATTATGCTTATGCTATGTTCAGTGTGATTGTGTGGAGAGCATTATTTTTTTCGGTGGGAAAATTATCTAATGACATCCCCCGCTTTTGGGCGGAACGAGAGATAGTGTTAGTCTTTTGTTCTTTCGTTGCCTTTCGTACCAGGGCCGAGTTTTGCTTTCAGAAGCAGACCCTTGGCCCCAGTAGGCTTCAACCCTGCTGGGCCCCTACAGTTTACTGACATCTCCTTAAGGCGAACGTGGAACAGTACGCGCCGTCGACGACTTTGGGTCGGTCCGGACGGTTACCGAACGGTTGGACCGCGAGCTACCCATTGCTCGCCGTCCGCAAGCCCCCGCCTACCGCTCCGGAAACCCGGTGGTGGTTGGGGCGTGAGGACCGTTACCTCACGCGTGCGGCCTCCTCCCTTGCTTTGCATTACTCCACGTTCCAGACCATGGCCTGTACCAAGACCCAGTGCAAGAGATCGCCGCCGCTGATCCTCCCCCACGACGACACGGGCGTTGCTCTGCCCTGGCGGGGCTCACCTCTACCGTGTGCTCCACCGTGTTCTCCGGGTTCCCGCAACCCTCACCAGGTCATCGTTCCACCTTGGGGCCTTCCAACACTGCGTCTTCCGGTACGCGGTCGCCACTCCAGAACCTTTCGGCCCCAACGGCCATCTGTTCTGCGAGCAATGTGCCCTGCCCATTGCCACTTAAGTTTGGCGATTCTTCGTGCTATGTCGGCAACCCTGGTTCTCCTGCTCAATCTTCATTTCTGATTCGACCATTGCCCTTTGGGTGACTTTGAGCCTTCTGATGAGGCCCATTGTGAACGACAACGTTTCGGAACCATATGTCATCACTGGCTACACGCTCTGGTCATAGAATTTCATCTTGAGACACTGTGGTATATTGGATGAGAAGATACCGCGCAGCTTCCCGAACGCTGCCCAGCCGAGTCGGATTCGACGGTTGACCTCTTTCTCGAAATTAGATCTACCCAACTGGACTGTCTGTCCAAGGTAGACGTAATCGTCCACAACTTCGAGTATAGAGTCTCCAATCTTAATAGGAGTGGGTGCTACATGGCTGTTTACCATGACTTTGGTTTTGTCCATGCTCATTTTAAGTCCCACTCTTTCGGAAGCTCTACTGAGGTCACCGAGCATTGTACTGAGCTCCTCCGTAGTCTCAGCCATGACTACTATGTCGTCGGCAAACCGAAGGTGAGTGATGTACTCGCCATTGACATTAATGCCAAGCCCTCTCGATTCCAGAACCTTGAAGACATCCTCCATTGCTGCCGTGAACAGTTTCGGAGAAATAACGTCTCCCTGCCTCACTCTCCGCTGCAAAAGGATACGTTTCGAGGTCTGGTCTTGTAGTCGGACTGACATGGTGGCGTTTTTGTACAAATACTTCAGCACTTCGATGTACCGATAGTCAATTAGGCATCTTTGGACAGACAGCAGTGCAGCCCAAGTTTCAATCGAATCCAAGGCTTTCTCGTAGTCCACAAACGCTAAGCAGAGAGGCTGATTATAATTATGTGGTCCAACGTATGTATATGGTCCAACATATGCCAAAACAGATTAGACTAAATTATAGTTGTACTAACCTTTGCATTATACCAAAGAATTATTATGCAGCAGTATTATTATGCTAATAAAAGTTATGCGAAAACGTTATGCCAAACTATATTATGTCTTAAAATTTTATGCCAAGAGGTACATTACCTATTTTGACAAATTAAAACACTAACTCTCATTATACCAACTTTTAGATTCAGAATCTAGTGTATTTCACACTGCTGATTTTCTTCTTTCTCTCTGATTTTGTAATAATGATTTTTTAAATTGTTTTTCTAATCATATAATTAAATATCACTAAAATAGAAAATAAAACAAATGCAGTGGAACAATAAACATTATATAGTTATGTTTTGAGCAGAAAATAGGCGATAAACTGAGATTAAAAAAGTAAAAAATAAACGCAAACGTGCAGAAACTCGGAAATAGGAGGTGTTAAGTGAAAATATTTTGCCCGTGAACTTTGTGTCAGTGAAATAAAACTGTAAATTGAGTGTTCAGTTTTAATTCACTGAGTCAGTTTTTAGAAATAATCACTTTACAGATCAATCAAATATTTTTTAGTAATAAATTGACTACTAAGTTTTGTAAAAAATCACACAACTCTATGATTTCCAAAGTAAGTATCTATTGTGTACATGTTTTTTTTTTCATGTTTTTTTGAGTCTGTTCATCATTTAAACTGTGATTTAAACTATATAGCTTTCGTTTTATTTCGACTTTGATAACTTTTTTTAGGGTTCTGAACGTCCGAATGAAACCTTGAAACCCTTACAGACCCATCTGTTTGTAAGTCGGTCTGTCAAAGCCAATTTACTTTGAATCAACTAGTTAAGTAAAAAACCGGGCAAGTGCGAGTCAGACTCGCGCACTGAGGGTTCTGTGCAAACTTACCTATGAAAACAGTTCAATTTCCGAATCGAGTCTCAAAGATATCGCAAATAATTTTTTTTTGTGACGTAACTGCAATTTTCAGATTTTTTCCTACCATAACCTTCATATCATAAATCCAGAGTTACACTACTTGAGCTAGACGAATACCAAAAAATGCTCACACTGAATGGACAGGTCCATTCAAATCTGTGTGGTTATCAGACACTAATCTACATGGTTCTCATATGATTTGACCATTACAAGTTTGCTGTATGGACTTTAATTCCTGAGTTTGTTTCGGTGTTTTTTTCTCAGGGCAGTCAGCTAGGAAACACCGGCCTCATCTCGTTCTGTTTAAGCTGTCGGAAGAATTGACTTCTAAAAATGTTTTTTTTTGCAAAATGAATATTATTTATCATTTACATTTTGGCATCTTCTGTAGTATGTAATAATGATTAATGACTGTATTATTTCAGATTATCACACTTGTCTTCTTTATAACTAAATCATCAAGATGTTCTATTGACAATGACGATTTAAGGCTGGAATCGTTTGAAATGCCCAAAGACTGTCCCAACCAAAAGCATTGTAGACAAGGCACTCATGTCGTGTGCATGTACTATGATCGAGTAAGTAAAACACATTTGAGTAATCAAGAGGGTCCTTTTTCACTCGCCTATCGTCAACATCGAGCATGGTTTAAATGCTTGTTACTTCATGTAACGCAATCCGCGATGTTTGACGAAAAGGCAACGCGAAAAAAGAGAGATAACGCTTGAAAACTCTGTTAGCATTCGGTAAAAAACTTGTTCCAGGAAATACGTGTTTTTTTAAACCTTTAAAAGTTTTTGAAAAAAATTGTCGTCATTGAGAATCTTGATTAAATTTGCAATCTTCTAGCAGCAAAGCAGATTTTTAGAGTTCTTTACTGGATAAGTTTTACACAAATTTATAAATTGATTTCAATAGAAGCCTAGATAATATCCACAATATACTGTGTTTACAAAATATCTAATGAAAAATGTGTAATAACGTCATAATCTCGTAAGAGCGGTTGTGTGAAAAACAGTGAAAATGTATGTCGAGTTGCATCCCCTTAACACAAAATATGAGGTGAGCAGAGGTGCATAGATATGTTTTTCCTCTTATATAGTAAGTGTCTGAAGAACACGGTTTAGCATACGTCGGAGGTGTGCCCCGCTTGGGTAGGGCACCGCCGTGTCTGCTTTCCATTCTATCTTGGTGATGGTGGAGACCATGTTCATAGCCTCCATTAGGTCACGGCGGTGCTCCACCCAAGCAGAACAGACTTCCACTGTATGCTCCACTATGTCTTTCGGGTGATCCGCATAATGGTGACAGTCAGGCGTTTTCCGAATCTGAAACAAGAATCTCCTGAAACAGTCATGGTCATTCTTGGCGCTTCTCTGACAACTCCTCAAAAAGAGTATTTACTACCAGGATTGTGGCGTGCCCATTCGACACGCACTTGGTGTTTTTCCTAGCTGGGCAATCGAAGCTTGGCCCCGCGCTCAGTAGTCAGTCCAACCTATGCTATGTGCCTATGTTTATAAAATTATTTTTATTTTCCAGATTCTATTATTTGGACCTCGATGTGAGGATCTGGTCAAAGTCGAGGTTACTCCCAATATGATACATCATATACTAGCCAATGTTAATTTGTAAGTAGCCTTTGAATTTAAAAAGTGACTGATGACGACAAAAAATTTCTTTATCACCATCATCATTTCAGCCCCTCCACTTATATGTTACTGTACTGTTGGTCATTGGCCTCCCCCATGGCCACAACGACCATGATGATGCTGTGCTTCCACCTTGTGGGAGGCCGCGCCAACGCTGCGACTTTAAAATTTACCATTAATCTTTTTGTAACGAAATACATCAAGTTCTACTGTCCAAAGGCCTCTAGTTTTTTTTTTTAGAGTTCCTTACCTCAAAAAGAAAAATACCGACCCCATATAGGATCACTTTGTTGTCTGTCTGTCAAGACCCATAAAAAAAAGATACGGGCATTTCCATTTATTTCGTAAAATCGTATATTTCGACACTCTCAAGGGAATCAAAATTCATAGGGTACTTCTCGTTGACCTAGAATCATGAAATTTGGCATGAAGCAAATAGCACAAATATAGGAAAAAATCTGAAACAAAATAAAACTTTTTTTCCGATTCGGAAACCATCTTCGTAACTCAATTCGGGAATTGATCTGTTTTGCCCGCTTTTTTTATCATTACATTGAGCATGTACTAGTTCAAAGTTACAACAATAATGTGAATATCTTATTGCGTTTGACGAGCATTCATAGCTTTTGCTCGCATCACTAAGTGGTGCACTTCCCGTCTGAATCCCGTCTGAGTCCGAGTTCAAACACGCCCTCTGTTTGAACTTTCTACCCTGTATACTCACACTGCTTACGACTGATAAACGAGTTTTATATTTAGATCTGATATTTCAAAATTATTTTAGTTTAAGGGGAAAGATAGCCGCCGGCATGGAGACAGGAAAATATGATGAAGTACTTCCTAGAGCATACGGACTAATGAAATTGGTAAGTTAGTTGATTTATACACTATCAGATGTATCAGAGCTGGCCCATGAGTAACAGTCCTAATTTACGTGTTCAAAACATCGTGAGGAAACCGGCATGTGTTAGAACCAAAAATTTGAAGACATGTGACATCCACCAATCCGCACTGGGCTCGCGTGGTGGATTACGGCCCAGTCCCTCTTCTAGAGGGGAGGATGGAATCGCAGAAAAGGAAACATTAAAAGGCTGATTATGCAATCATACGTACCAAGTTTATCTTCTTTAGTCGTTAAAGATTTATTAACTAGATGTGGTTTTAGATATCTGCAAGGTTAGAGTGAATAGGCTATTAATAAATAAACTAATGCAATTTACCATCATCGAATGGATTACTGTTTGTCATCAGGTGGGAAAAAAACTAGTATTATATCAAGCTCTTATGTTCAATTAATTACTTCAAATATAAATATTAAGGGGTCCCAAAGACACAACCGTACGTAAAGTTTTTACACATTTTTTTCCGGCCAGTATTTGGCATCCTGTACAGCTGTGTAGGATGCTAAACAGAGCTCTGTTATTGGCCTTATATAAATACTGAAAAGTACAGGTGGTTGTGCAGAAATGGCATCATACTAGTAGCAGGTGACGCATGTCCTGTCAAGCGGCTCTACACTGACTTTATGTTAGAGATGGGCCGAGAAAGCCCTATTTGGGCAGATTGTTTGTGCAGTGGCCAAACTGGGTCCGCAGTAGGTTAAGAGATTTTCAGATTAGCCACTGTAGTTCGTGTCTAGGGGGGAAATGTTCTAATGAAAAGATGAAGTGTGGAGGAGTTGGGTGTTTTTGCTTCCACAGCGCGCATCTCTCGGCTTCTGCACTGCCTTTAAACAAATTGTAATGGAATATGGTAATGCTGTTACAGAAATGGGACAAAGAATTGGCATATTCAGCACAAGTTTTGGCTAACCAATGTCTTGGAAATAAAGAAGATGAGTGCAGAGCTACTGGTAAGTTAACTGCATGCTCTTCCGTCATAGTTTACATTACCACATTGGCTACCTTCATCATAAACCTTCAACTGCTTTTAGGTTAGGAAATCATCAAATAACTTCTGCTACCACGAGCTCTTAATGTAATCCATTTTATGACCTAAACAAAACTGTTAAGGGTATGGATGGCGCTATATATAACTCCATGCCTTCAACACTTCAGTTAAACTCTTTCGCTCACACGTCTTACATTTTAGCACATCATGGTAAGTCCCCTGGTCCACCCAGGAGAGAGAGAGTTTTAGACTTTTATCGTCTATAACTTTTCAGATGTGTATGCTCTATAGTTGCCCTTTGCGTTTAAGGGCCGCGAGGACTCTCGAACAATCTGGCAGCCCAAACTGTCTGCTGCTTGGTTCACATTACCACATCACCCTGCTTCATTATACACCATTTAGGTTTACTACTGGGTTTACATTACCACATCACCCTGCTTCATCATACTCCATATAGGTTTACTGCTGGGTTCACATTACCACATCAGCCAGCTTCATTATGAATCGTCTATTGCTAAAGATACCTAAGCCTCTTCAATCCTACTTCATTTATGTCCACCCTTGAAAATTTGTCCAGCTGCTAACAGCCGCCCTATGGGAATAGTCACTTTACCTAAATTAAGGACGGTACCACCTTATAGACCATTATTATTTATTTATTGATACATACTTTATTGCATACCAAGATAACAAATTTACAAATTGAAATTAAAATACAAAAGAAACATACAATTGGCGGCCTTATCGCACTCGGCGATTTCTTCCAGGCAACCCAGAATGGATAGAGATTGCCTGGACACAAAACGGGGTTGCACTTGGTGCAAATATAAAAGTAAAAATAAAAAAATATTGTTACTTAATACTAAAATAAGATACACATAATTAAATACTCGTACATACATACAAAATATGTGTGTGAATGTTAAGATGGATGTGTGGTGTGACGAGAATGGATAAAGTGAGAAATGAGTATATTAGGGGAAGTTTGAAAGTGGCACCAGTGACTGAAAAATTGAAAGGGAATCGTTTGTCTTGGTATGGTCATTTGAAGAGGAGGGATGAAACGCATGTTACTAAAAGAGTTATGAGTTTACATGTGGATGGATGGAGAGGGAGAGGGAGACCAAAGAAAAGATGGATGGATTGTGTGAAGAGTGATATGAAAGAAAAGGAAGTTAGTGATAGCATGATGAATGACAGGGCAGAATGGAAGAAAAAAACATGTTGCGCCGACCCCAAATAACACGGGACAAGGGCAGGAAGATGATGACATACATACAAAATATAAATTTATAAGCAAGAGAATAAGTGATGAAAGGAAGACATGATCACAGTGACAATTAATGATCCTTCACAAGCCTTTTAAATACAGGCAGTGTTTACGCACGTTTTATTGCCACAGGCAATGCATTCCATAGACGAGCGGCCTGAACATTAAAAGATTTCCATACGTTGCAATATTTCATATAGGTTCCCGAACCCCAGCCATCGACCATCCGTTCTACGAGCAATATGCCCTGCCCACTGCCACTTTAGTTTGACCATCTTATAGGCCATTTTTATCCGTTGCTTCAATATTTCAGATAGATTCCCGAACCCCAGCCAGACTATTGCTGTTATTCGATACAAGTATCCAAACTGGGAATATTTGAACACAAAAAATACTGAAAAGGGCTTAGATGAAATGAAAATGATATTTGCAGTGGATAAATTTTTAAAGTCCGCACATACATCAAAAAGAAACGTGACTAAAGATAATTTAATTAACTGTCCACCTTTGAACCAGTAAGTATTAGTTTTTTATAAAATTACTGATAACCGGCAGAACATGCCATTTCATAAATTTTCTGCCATCATCATCATCATTTCAGCCGAAAGACGTTCACTGTTGGACATAGGCCTCCCCCAAGCGTCGCCACAGTCACGACCGATTCTGTGCGTCTCGCATCCACCGCATTCGCGCGTCTTTCACCAGGTCATCGATCCACCTTGTGGGAGGCCTTCTAACGCTGCATTTTCCGGTGCGCGGACGCCATTCTAGAACCTTTCGGCCCCATGGACCATCCGTTCTACGAGAAATGTGCCCTGCCCTCTGCCACTTTAGTTTGGCGATTCTTCGGGCTATGTCGGCGACCTTGGTTCTCCTACTGATATCTTCATTCCTGATGCGATCACGCAAGGAAACTCTGAGCATAGCCTTTTCCACCTTTGGGTGATTGTAAGCCTTCTGATGAGGCCCATTGTAAGCGACCATGTTTCAGTGCCATGTGTCATTACTGGCAACACGCTCTAGTCATAGACTTTCGTCTTGAGACTCTGTGGTATGTTGGACGTGAAGTTTTTTGCCATATAAATCAACAAAAAAAGAAGTTTGAGGTGGGTTTTTTTTAGGTGGGAAATCATTCAATGACTAGGGCGAGTCAGATTTTAACTGACTTAAATCCACTCCTATGCTTCTTCTTGGCCTTGCGTTCTTTTGCCTTTGATATTAGATTTGAGAATCGGTCTTAGGGTATTTTTTCCCTCCTATCCCCCCACCCCATTTTTTATCTTTGATAATATAATTTATACGACAGAGCAGTGTTTGCCGGGTCAGCTAGTTTTTACCTGACTACGGCAAAGCCAAAGGAGGATTATGATTTTGTTATATATCAGATTTAATTAATAAAAACCGGTCAGGTCGTCGTGTTGGATTACGTCATATAACATTTTCATAGTTGGCTGCAAAAATAAGCTTGCATTTTTCTAAGCTAAGAAACTTTAAATAATAAATAAATCCTAAAGTATACTGCATTTATTAATACGGTTGTAACTTTAGAAGCGCATTTAAAAGTCAACCCACAGCTGGGCAAAAGTTTCAGCTATTGCTTTCCACTACTCCCGAAATTATCCTTCTCTGGCTAATTTCTTGTAAAATTTGTCAGATTCAGTGATCACCTACAGTGACGACTCTGACCCATCTGTCTTTGTGCATTCAGCATGTAGGTATTTCCCGCCCGATCTCACTTCAGCCTAGTAGACTAGCACACATAATGAAAATGATTCATTTGAAGCTCTGTATCTGTCATCCTTTAAAAAATCCTTATTGGTTAAACTTTTGAGTAACGTAATTAGAGACACAATAGAAAGACAATAGAAAGACGGGGTTTTATGAATTAATTGCCAGTGCAACTGTTGGACGCTAGGGTCTGGGTGTGATCTCCAATCCCTGTCGGGGTTTTTTTTTTTTTTTTTTTTTCGGTGGGAAAATCATGTTATGACATCCCCCGCCCTTGGGCGGGGCGGGAGATAGTGTCAGACTTTTACTGACTAAAAACCCATTCCTGTTCCTTCGTTGCCTTTCGTACCAGGGCCGAGTCTTTCTTTCAGAATCAGACCCTTGGCCCCAGTAGGCTTCGACCCTGCTAGGCCCCTACAGTTGCTGACATCTCCTTGAGGCGCGCGTGGAACAGCACGCGCCGTCGACGACTTGGGCTTGGTCCGGAGGGTTACCGGACGGTTGGACGGCGAGCCACCCATTGCTCGCCGTCCGCAAGCCTGCGCCTACGATGGCCGGAAATCGGGATCGGAATCCCGGCGGCGATTGGGGCGTGAGGATCGTTGCCTCTCGCGATCGGCCGCCTCCTTTGCTAGCATTACTGCTTCGCAGAAGGAGGCGACCGCCTGCCACTCCTCCTCGCTCCGGACCATGGCCTGTACCAAGACCCGGCGCGAGAGATCGCCGCCGCCGATCGCCCCCAGGAGGACACGGCGTTGCTCTGCCCAAGCGGGGCACACCTCCACCGTGTGCTCCACCGTGTCCTCCGGGCGGTCCACACAATGGCGGCACCCGGGCGTTTCTTCCGCACGAAACCGGTGCAGGAACCTCCCGAACTTACCATGTCCGGTGAGGACCCGCGTCATGCGGAAGGTAAGGACGCCGTGTTGCCTTTCCAGCCACATCCCTGTCGGGGTTACTGGGTACACTCAGTTAATTTCTTATACACTCAGTTAATTACTGAGACACTCAGTTAATCACTTATACACTCAGTTAGTCACTTATACACTCAGTTAATTATTTATACATTCAGTTAATCACATATACTCAGTTAATCACATATACTCAGTTAATCACATATACTCAGTTAATTACTTATACACTCAGTTACTCACTTATACACTCAGTTAATCACTTATACACCTAGTTAATCTCAGTAGTAGACTGAAATCTGAATTTTTTAAGACACACATTGGTAGCACATTTCATGGGATTTAAAGAATTATCAATGAAATGTACATACAAGTTATGTGTCTGTCATACTCGTATCTCTTCTTATGTTTGCATAATTTTTTGATGTTATTAATTATTTAATTTTTTGATAGACTTGTAGATGTTAACTTGAAAAATTACCTAAGTCTCATACATGGTGGAGTTACACACATTGGATGCGGTGTTTCTGCTTATTCCAGCAAAATAAATGGTTCTAATGATACACGATCAAGACAGAATGTAAGTCCTTTACATGTAATAATAAATTAAATTAACTGATATTTTTGAGAATTATTTCAAATCGCCGTATCCTCGTGGGAGCGATCGGCGGCAATGGTCTGGAGCGAGAAGGAATGGCAGGCGGTCGCCTCCTTTAGCAAAGCAGCAATGCTAGTGAAGGAGACGGCCGCACACGCGAGGAAGTGGCCCTTACGCCCCAGCCGCCGAGACCCGACCCCGATTTCCAGCCACCTAAGGGCGTGCTTGCGGACGGCGAGCAAGCCGGGCGTCCGGTAACCGTCCAGACTAAGCCCAAGTCGTCAACGGCGCGTAGTTTTCCACGGGAGCCTCAAGATGTCAGCAAAACCGTAGGAGCCCAGCAGGGTTAAGCCTACTGGGGCCAAGAGTTCGCTTTTGAATGGAAAACTAGGAGCCATGGAACGCAAGGCAACGAAGGAAAAACGGAGTGGATTTTAGTCAGTAAAAGTCTGACACGCCCTTTCCGCCCTTGAGCGCGAGAAGTAATTAAATGGAATAAAAAATGGTCACGCTGCTGGCGCCGTGCCGCTGCCGGGTTGTTTTAGCCGGCGCGCCACCGCGCACATGTCTACTAGTATTTCGTTGTCCACCTTTATAACATTTATTTTTTAAATTCCAGAATGTTCAAATAGTCTGCAATTTCTCAGACGCACCGAGACACAATCAGACAGTGTACAATATAGTCCCTCCAATACTCGACCATGGCTACAGTGAACGTTGTGGCTGCCCAAGAGGTTACAAAGAAACCCGCAGCTGTCTTTGCGAAAGAGAGTCGAAAAATCTTCGGAAAGGTCGGTAGAAACGCCAACAGTCATGTTTCTTTGGTCGCAAGGCTATACACATTATGTGATGTACTCATACGCAGAACAGAGATATTAGAATTTCGTAATTTACTTCCTATATGGCGGCTAGGATGTCGCTATAAGACTGCCTGACATCCTGAGCTTGATATTCAGGCCAGGAAAAGTGTAACTGAGTTTTACTGTTGAATTTTAGTAGTATTCCGTAGTCATCATAATTTTACAAACCAATACATTTCTGTTCAAGCCCTTGGAGAATACAAACAAGTATGGATTCTATTAAGGTCGCCGACATAGCCTGAAGAATCGCCAAAATATAGTGGAAGTGGGCAGGGCACATTGGTCGTAGAACGTATGGTCGATGGGGCCGAAAGGTTCTAGAGTGGCGACCCCGCACCAGAAAACTCAGCGTTGGAAGGCCACCCACAAGGTGGACCGACGACCTGGTGAGAGTCGCGGAAACGCGGTGGATGCGAGACGCACAGGATCGGTCGTTGTGGCGACGCTTGGGGGAGGCTTATGTCCAACAGTGGACGTCTTTCAGTTGAAATGATGATGATGATGATGATGATGGATTCTGCACAGATCAAATGAATTTTATATATCTGTGGAATTCTATTGATATCTATATTAATATCTTACTCTGCTAATATCTTTTAGCTACTGCCAGCAGTTTTGCTCGCATGAATGTAAAAAATATCCCAACGACACATACTTTCAAGATAAAAAGTATTATATTATGTCCTATTCCAAGGCCTTGGTCCATCTATGTGCCAAACATCTAAATTCGTTCAGCTGTTTGAGCGTACAAACTTCCTTACTTTTATGATATAGTAAACCTACATATTATCATATCAAACCATCAATCACTATAAATTTTAATATGATTCAAATTCTGAAATTATTAGTAAATTGTTGCTTGCAGGACTACAGTTCAAGAATAAACTTAGTTTCAAGAAAGTTATGAGAAGAAGTATGAAAAACCATTCAAGTATCGGAGCAGTCTCATCAGAAAAAGAAGAAAGTAAGGCCAAAGGTCAACAAGCACGACATATTATATCAAAGTTAGTTGATCCGATGTAATAATTTTAAAAATCGAATTAGATGATGGCCTATCGTACAATGCAGTTAATGAGTTACCAGGCAAGCGTGTCCTCAACATAGTCTTTAATTTTGCAATACGCTTTTGCGCTTGTAATTTGCTAGTTTTATAATGCGCAAAACTAAATGATCCACTGCAGTAAACAGAGTCAGAAAAATATATATTATTTTCCAGGATAAATGCTAGATAGATAGTGTATTCAAAACATAATGTAGTTAACTTAGAATTATAGAAAAAATTACGAAGATGCCTCAATTATTTCTATCGATTAAAAACCGGATTAATATTGTATCTATACAATAATTCTGATTATTTTTCAGATTATTCTACAAGCGACGTTTTACTGTTATAATGTTTTAATTTTATGATCAAATTGCACCAAAATGATGCATGATAGTTCCTACAGTGCGCAGTAGTACTAATGATTTACTTAGAGATATATATGTTTTACAGATCCCGCAATTTTATTGTACTGCCTTCATTTAGAAGAAATCTTCTACGAGATAGAGATGTGACGACTACTCAATCTATCACTTTTTCTGAGGTACGTACGTACTTACATATTGGTTACTTTTAATAATCTAATCAATCATCACCTTTATTCAAATCAATTCACGTATCATCATCAACATTTCAGCTGAAAGACGTTCACTGTTGGACATAAGCCTTCCTCAAGTGTCTCAATAATTAGCGGTCATGTGCGTCTCGCATCCATCGGATTCCCGGGCCCCTTACCAAGTCATCGGTCTTACCTTGTGGGAGGTTTCTTCCGGTACGTGGTCGCTACTCCAGAACTTTTCGACCTCATCGACCATCTGTTCTGCGAGCAATGTGCCCTATCCACTGCCACTTAAGTTGGCGATTCTTCGGGTTATGTCGGTAACCTTGGTTCTTCTGCGGTTATCTTCATTTCTGATGTGACCACGTAAGGAAACTTCGAGCATAGTTTTGTTGGCAATACGCCGTAGGTTAGGTCACAAAAAACGTATATTTCGACACTCTCAAGGAAACCAAATTCATAGGGCACTTCCCGTTGGCCTAGAATCCTGAAATTTGGCATGAAGCAAAGTCTTATAGCACAAGTATAGGAAAAAATCTGAAAACTGCAAATTCGTAGTTGCGTCACAAAAACTAAACCTTTTTTTTTGCGATTTTGACCAATCTTCGTAACTCAATTCGGGAATTGAACTGTTTTCATAGGTAAGTTTGTACGGAACCCTCAGTGCGCGAGTCCGATTCACACTTGCCCGGTTTTTTAAAAGAAATCATACGAAAAAATAAAAAAAAAAGTAGTCATCATCGGTATCGGGAGCAGGATCCACCGCTACCGGTAGTTAACCACCCGATTAATGTCAATAAGGTGGATAGGACACATCTGGAAAGTGATAATTTTTACAGGGTGGATTCTTAGGAAAGGTCAGTAAGGGCTGGTATCTTAACCTTTATAGTTACAGGAAAACGGCCCTAGGAGACCACCTATAACTTTTTAAGATATTCAGAACTGCATTCGCAGATTTCGAAAAAAAAAATTCAGTCAAAAGAAAAAAAACATTTAGGTTTCTGAAAAAAAGACTATTCCACACTAGGAATTACTCCTGTATCTGCGTGTAAACGTGTGAGTTTACATGTATAAACAGGGCATCCCGACCTAGAATAACTATCTGTAAGTCATACAAATGTTGGTTCTAAACGGGAATTGAACCCGCGACACGCAGCGCAGCAGCTAATCGGTCAACCACTGCGCCAATATTTTAAGTTAATAACGTCTCAAGCCCTACTTTTTCACAAGCTAGAGTTTCAAAATATATCAAAGATATTTCTACACGCAAAATGAGTATCTGTGATTTTTATTCCGTTCACCGGAAAATATTTCTAAAGGAAAATGCCGACTTCTGGGCCTATGTGTTACAGTCGGTTGTTTATATACAAAATTATTGTTATTTTACGACAAAATTTTAACAGGAAAAAAATCTAATTTACAATTTGAAAACTGAGAAAAATGCATTTTATTCATTTATTAACAACTCTCACTGGTTAAGTTTATATATATCGACGTTTCAAAGGCTAATTAATCTAAACGACATTTTTTCCAATATTGAGTTTGTAGCGACATCTATGGCGTCACATAAGAACTAATCCTGCATCGCGCAATCAAAGTTCTCCGCGCGATTAGAACATATAGAACAGCCCGAAATTATCTAAAGGGCAGTAGTAGCCCACCAGACATAACACAAGTCTGGTTGGAGGATCCTCCCTTTTCAACGGAGGTTTGCGGGACTTTACTCTCTGTTCTGTTGTTATATACATATTGCGAATCAGCAAATTTTTCTCCGTCGTTTGAGTCAGGTTTCAATTTTTTTTTTTGAAAAAATGTCGCTTATATCAATTAGCCTTTCAACCGTCGAAATATAGTTTGGATATGTGGCTAAAAAGACATTGTGCCAAGTTTTATCAACGTCACTTTGTTCTGTTTTTGCCGGTGAATGTGTTATATTTCAATATTCATATTTTCTGTGTGATTTTACTAACGACTTTGGCTTCAAATCAAATCAAATTGTTTTTGAAAACTGACGGTCAATCAATTGGCTTTTTTTTGGAATCTGACAAATCATAATCTCACGGACAAACTCGGCTCAAACACGGACTTTGTATCTGCTACTCTTACTCTTCCTATGGCTGTGATATTATCAATCACTATACACAAAAACTGCATTAATGAGGCTGCATCTCATTGCAATATAATGAGTTAGATATTCTTTAGGTGACGTATCCATCTTATCTATTGAACAATATGTTAATAATATAGTAATAGTAAGTACAGTGCCCAAATAGAATTATATACTCATATATGAGACTATTTATCAATACTTATATTTCAAAAATAAATTCTGAACTACTTATATATCTAAGGTGGAACCCAACCATAGCTTGTTGTAATTTGGAAATTGATATCGACGGTTGAAAGGCTAATTGATCAAAGCGACATTTTTTCAAAAAAAAAAAAAAGATGCAACCTGGCTCAAACGACGGAGAAAAATTTGCTGATTCCGAATATGTATATAACTCAATATTGGAAAAAATGTCGTTTAGATCAATTAGCCTTTCAACCGTCGATGTTACTGTCACATGAGTCACCAGAACAAATTCCTGTTTCTTGATATTCATGTGTGAATCTATTGAGCACATTCACTATTAATTAAGGAATGTACAATCCCACCGTCAATCCTGAACGAGAACAATGAATACTGAACGTTATATCAGAATGGTTTTTACCTGAAACTGTTAGTATTATTTAAGTAACAACAGTTTGATCTAGATTCGGGCTGTGTCTCTCCAACGGTGCCAGATTGACTATCGGTACATCGAGGTGCTGAAGTATTTGTACGAAAACACCACTATGTCAGTCAGACTGCAGGACCAGACCTCGAAACCTATCCTCCTGCAGCGGGGTGTGAGGCAGGGAGACGTCACTTCTCCGAAACTGTTCACGGCCGCAATGGAGGATGTCTTCAAGGTTCTGGACTGGAGTGGATTGGGCATTAATGTCAATGCGAGTACATCACTCATCTTCGGTTTGCCGACGATATAGTAGTCATGGCTGAGACTACGGAAGAGCTCAGCACAATGCTCGATGACCTTAGTAGAGCTTCCGAAAGAGTGGGTCTTAAAATGAATATGGACAAAACCAAAGTCATGGTAAATAACCATGTAGCACCCACTCCGATCAAGATCGGACACTCTGCACTCGAAGTTGTAGACGATTACGTCTACCTTGGACAGATAGTCCAGTTGGGTAGATCTAATTTCGAGAAAGAGGTCAACCGTCGAATCTGACTCGGCTGGGCAGCGTTCGGGAAGCTGCGCGGTATCTTCTCATCCAATATACCACAGTGTCTCAAGACGAAAGTCTATGACCAGTGCGTGTTGCCAGTGATGACATATGGTTCCGAAACGTGGACGCTCACAATGGGCCTCATTAGAAGGCTCAAAGTCACCCAAAGGGCAATGGAAAGGGCTATGCTCGGAGTTTCCTTGCGTGATCGATTCAGAAATGGAGATATCCGCAGGAGAACCAAGGTTGCCGACATAGCACGAAGAATCGCCAAACTAAAGTGGCAATGGGCAGGGCACATTGCTCGCAGAATGGATGGCCGTTGGGGCCGAAAGGTTCTGAAGTGGCGACCGCGTACCGAAAGACGCAGTGTTGGAATGCCCCCTACAAGGTGGACCGATGACCTGGTGAAGGTTGCGGGAATCCGATGGATGCGAGACGCACAGGATCGTTCGTTGTGGCGACATTTGGGGGAGGTTTATGTACAGCAGTGGACGTCTATCGGCTAAAATGATGATGATGAATGATGAACAACAGTTTATACACCACTAGTTTTTAATTAGTACAAATAATTAAAGGGCTTATTAGAAAAGGTCTTGTTATTATTTAAGTAAAGTCTCAATAAATAATATTCATAAACAGCAAATTCATTAGCGCATGCATTATTTTATATCCCAAAATGTCACTCAATTTATGGAAATATATTTGATTATGAATGAAAAACAGAAAATTTTACTACTACTTTGATATATTTAATAATTATTGATTCATTATAAATTTATCAATTACTGATGACAAATTTTCGTGGACAATTTTGGGATTTCGTTTTTTTTTTTACTTTTGACAACATAAATATGATCAGTAACGAGTACAGATAGAGCCCAATTTTTTTGTACTATTTAAAAATGGGGGTGTATGTATCTATGAGTAGTGTCTGTTCAACTTAAAAGAAAAAAATACAAAAACAAAATAATGTACAACCCGTCTTGCTAGGGAACTATTCTATCTGAAACAGGTTTGTGCCCAACAGTAGGATGTCTATAGATAGATAATAATTATAATTTGTTCACCATGTATAGCGCTTATACGTAAATAGTGAACTGATTTTAATTTCCATAAGAACATACCAAACAAAACGGGTACGTTCCTATTATGGGAACAGGTAAGGGTGAATGGTTTCTACATAATAGTAGTGTGCGGAGAGACTGATAATAACCTAATAAGAGACTTGTCTTCTCCTGATACCAAATGGTTACTTAAAAGAAAAATAAAGTTGAGAAATAATTATAAGCAAAATAATATATTTTATTTAGATTTTAGTAGATAGCTCTCTATCTGGAACGCAAGTAATCTTGTAATATTATTGTAACTGCATTGTTGCCAAACGCGGGAGTTGTGCACACACACCTTGTCTAGTCTATAATCTGATTCTTCAGTTGGGCTAGGTATTAAGACAATATTTCACCTTTTCACTTTCTTGATAGTATATTAATGGTTTGTGAATAACGAAATAAATTAAATATATAAAACAGTTCTTTTTTATTTTCAGTCCCAGTAAGTACTTAACAAAATGTAAGTTATAATACAGTAAATGTATTATACCTTATATTTAGTTACTAACTAATTATAACATTAACCAGACACTGCCATAAACCTAATAAATAAAAAAATATGTTTATAGGCAATTAACATTTGACGTTGTTGTACAGTGATCTAGGGGGGTTACCATGATGTTCAAATTAAGATTGTTTCATTCTTATTTCAGTGTGGGTAAGAGACAGAGCTATACAGGTTGTCTAGCGCCATCTCTTACCCACACTGGAAATAAAAATGAAACGATCTTACTTTAAACGTCACGGTACAGGTCTAGGTTGATACTAATCATACGTCAAACAAAATGCCTGATTCTAATTTTTCATTTCAAATCAGCTAAATAAGAATTATATTTAATTTAATTGTGTTGTTGCTTGTCACTTAATACATTTTCTAACCTAACTTAGCTGCAAATTAAAATTAAAATATCTCAAGAATATAACTGTAAATTTTATTGAAATTAAGTGAGGTTACACCTGGCGTATTTCTCTATAAAATAAAACCAATTTCATGACTGTAACAGGAGGGCCCAAAAGTAAAGGGAAAATAGGCGATTTATCGAAGAAGGTGGCAGCGTTGACAGTAAAAATTACGTCTCAGACTGCTGTCATTGAGTCTAATCATTGATTTACATTCTCTGTTGTCATTCATGTTTCCAAACTATACTACAGTTAACAGCACTTACGCCTGACAAAAGCTGCGATATAGTTTAATAAAATAATTTATGCATATAAAGGAATGAAGTTTTAACATTATTAATGTAGAATTAGATACAAAATAATGGCTTTTAACTTAACCAAACCGAAATGATTCACTAACATAAGAAGGGCATCTGGATTTAATGGTCACTGTTCTAACCTAACCCACATGATCGCTTCGTTAGCTCGCCACCACGTCCTAATGGTCACTATTCTAACCTGACCTTATCCAGGTGCGATTTTTAACTTAACCTAACCCAAATGATTCACTAACATTAAAAGGGGATCTGGCGCACGGCGGCCACTGCCGCGGCACGCTCGCTGCGATCGCTTGCCTTCACGCTTTAATGGTCACTGTTCTAACCTAACCTAACCCACATGATCGCTTCGTTAGCTCACCATCGTGTTCTAATGGTCACTATTCTAACATGACGTTATCCAGGCGCGATTATTCCGATCTACGCACGATTAGTCCATATTCGTACTGGCACTGTATATTATGGAATAAGGTTAGGTAGTTAGGTCACTACGAAGTATACGGTAAAAGGCTGATTACGCATGACTTAATTCTTTGAATTGTTAAGAAGTCAGTCAGAAATATGATGTTAATTGCTAGATGCGTGGCAGTAGCAACAGCATTCTGTGCGTTGTGGCCGGTCGAGCAGACTGCCCAATATTGTGGCATTTTATTCAGATGCATGTGGAGATATTTGATTTTTCTTTATTATTTGATGCGGTGAAATGTATAAAACATGATTGTACTTATTATCTTCTTATCGGAGTAGGTAAATTGATTTTTGGTACTTATACCTATCATAAATGGACGCAATAATGGACAATAATGGATAGATGGTTGGTACTCATAGTCAATGAACTGTCTGTATGTCAATATATTATGTTTTGTTTTTGTGTACAATAAAGAATTAAGAATTGAATGAATTGCTGGCTTTCCTAGTCCATGCTATCGACTACATAGACGAGGTGAGCGTCCTGCAGATATGCCAGTCCAATTTCAAGGAGGACAAGATCAGCAGTGGAAAACTGTTTCTGTTCCAGTCCCTTGGAAAACTAGACGAGATGCCGTCACGCCGCAGAGATGGAACTGGAAAGAGTCTTCAGGATATCAGTGATATTTTGAAGAAGACTGACCCGGACTACGTGCCAGATTTCGTGGCAAAGGAGCTGAGTAACCTGCCCCCCGTCACGTTTGATCACGTCGATGTCACACGGCTGCTAAAGGACATCACTATATTGAAAGCGGAGATGACCAGAATGCAGTCCAGAATGGAGGTATCAGAAAAGTCCAATGCTGAGCTGCGTGCGGAAATAGCATTATTGCGCAACCTTGATTTAGTAAGTGGGTCACCTGAGGCCACAAAGGTGAACACACGTCGAGTGGCGCAAAATGCATCAGTCGGCAGTTTTGAATCGACGAACCCAAGTACGTCACCAGCTGCCGAAAATGCTGAGCAAGCGCCGCCTGCCACTGCCGTCGCCTGCACCTCAACACCGGCTGCGTAAACGTCACATGTAGGTACGTTGACCTCTAAACGTGCCTACGCTGCTATTGTCACAGTCGGCAGATCAGGTGCGTCGCAACCAAAGCGACAAACAAAAATAGGGGAAAAGCAGAAAATGGGTACTCAACCTACCCTGTCTACGGTCCAGAGCACCTTGCCAAAAACAGGCCAAGTGGATGAAGAGGGTTTCACAAGAGTAGAAAAGAAGAAGAAAAAGCGCTGTTCCCGTAACCAGTGCGGTACCGCACCGAGTGGTCCGAACGTGCTGCTGCGTCCTGCTGTGCCTACGACGCAGCTATACATTTCGCGCCTGCATCACTACACGAAGGTTGAGGAAGTCGTGGAGTATTTGAAGTTGAAGACCAACTGGACTCTGAGGGTCATAAGGTTGGAGGCGCGCTACGACGTCAACTTCAAGTCGTTCGTGTTACGAGTTCCAACCCAACAGCTACAGACCTTCTTAAAAGAAGACTTCTAGCCGAAAGATGTCGTATACCGACGTTTTTGAGGACGGTTATGCGATACCACGCAGCGCAACACGACGCCGACTTGATTACGTGTTTAATAATAGATATATAAGTTTTGTTTTTATAATAATGTATTAGTTTATTATTGTTTAAGTTTATTGTATGTATTTTGTCTATGGACCTCTGATGCCTGAAAATAAAATGATAATTATTATGAGTTAATATATCTCAGAACCCTGGGGTCCTGGACCTTTGAAAGGCGTACGAGGAGTCGAAACCAACTCGCAGAAGCCCATTATACGCATTTAATGGATCGTGGTACCAACCGGCAATTATCCCTGTATGCTATGCTAGTGTATCCAAGGACAACCCCCGGTTAATGAGAAACTATTGCGACATATGGAAAACTAAGATATAGGGCTGTGGTTTTTGTAGTCTTAAGTGGACTGGTTTCCAGGAACTATGTTAAGTCTATGGCCCCTGCCTGAACAATATTATTAATTTCCATCGATAAAAAGACTGGGGATGCCTTGCACACTCAATAAATGGGCCTTACTGGATTATACACCCTTCTCCCGAGCACGTTTGCTCTTGCGAGTCTCCACTCAAGCCAGCCAATAAATGCAAGAGAGAGGTGTTCTTCGTCAGTGTTCACTACGGCCGGCCAATAAAGGCAAGCCTAGAGTTCGGGGCCGTGGGGTCGCTAATGCCCAACAGTTCGCCACAAAACTGCCCTGCGGATTGTATCTCTCTTAGTCTCGCCCCTCACCCTAGGCATGTTACGGCAAAGCAAACGCTACCGATACAAACCTAGGGTTTGTTGGAGCGCGCAAGCCCCATCACGACGTCAACGTAGAGAGACGGCGATGGGGTTAATATTATTATTAATTGCACATTCCAAAGCGTAGATCTCATGAAGAAGAATGTGCAAGAAACTCCATGGCTAACCTTTTTAAATTATGTTGTTACATATGTCTTAAAGCTATAATAATGCAAGAGACAAATTGTGCGTCTTACCTCAACGGTTGCCGATCGTGGAAATGTGAAAGCTGTCACCCGCCATTTCACTACATCGACAGTTTTACGACAGATGGTCACAAATACGTTTCGGTATTTTCAGTATAATTAGTCGATTGCAATGAATAAACGAATACAAAATAAATAATATTCTTGGTTTTGTTGTTTCAATCTGATTACGTATCAACCTATCACAAATATTAGACATTCGTCATGTTCTATAGTATAACGTGACATAGAAATGATAACTAAATACCATTGTTGCAGATAACGAAGGCAACGATGACTTCCAGATTTACACATGAAAATTCAAAAGAAGACTTGAGGTACAACAGTTACACGATACACACTAAACCTAGTAAGACGACGCGCAGAACTACAACTGCTAAATCAAAAATACCATTACCAAAAAAAATTAGTTTACTTGCAAAAATTTGTGCGAAAATCAAAAAATGTCTGGGATGAAATAAGGGGTAATAATAAAAAATTTAATTGTATATGTTTTTATTATTCAATTCAATCCAATTCAAATATTTATTTCAGATATAGGTAGGTACATGTATATTATGTTAGAAGTAATTAATACAACTTCGCCTTATATTAGTATTAAATTAAATTATTATAATAAATTATTTTAAACTAGCGAAACCGCGGGCAAAAGCCCGCGGTTTCGCTTTTGTCAACTGACTACTGTATTCTACTCTACCCAACTCTACCCTACCCTATCCTACTCTACCCTACCCAACTCCACCCTACTCTACCCTACTCTACCTTACTCTACCCTACTCTACTCTACTCTATTAAACAAATTAGAAGCATATGGAATATGAGGAAATGCTAAAGATCTTATAAAATCATATTTAAGTAACAGAGAACAAAAAACTGAATACATGTCAACACCAATGAAAGTTACCAGGGGTGTACCCCAAGGGAGTATCTTAGGTCCCTTGCTATTTATAATTTATATCAATGACCTTCCCAAATCAATCAAATACCCCATGGTTCTTTATCCTGACGATAGTACAGCAATGTTTGTATCAGAAGACCCTAACACATATGAATATGATATAAATTGTGCGTTATCATCTATAGTTAATTGGCTAAATTTAAATGAACTTAAAATTTATCTATCCAAGACATTTAAAATAAATTTCAATAATAAAAAATCTTAATCTAATACATTGCAGATAAGCTATGAAAATATAAACATAGAAAAAATAAACACTACAAAGTTTTTAGGATTACACATAGACTCTGATATGACATGGAGGACACATATGGAACAAGTATGTACAAAATTAAGTAAATATTAATATGCTTTGTATATGCTTCGAAAAGTTGTTAATCAGAATGCCCTCCTATCATGCCTATGTTGGTTCGACATTAAGATACGGTATAATGTTCTGGGGTAACGGAACTGAGAGAGAAACAGTTTTTAAAGCCCAAAAGAAATGTGCCCGGATTGTGGATTAAAACCCACCGATACCTGTAAACCATATTTTATAAATTTAAAAATATTGACATTCCCATCATTGTATATATTTGAATTAGCTTTAGACGTAAGAAATAATTTGCATAAATATAGAACACTGAAAAGTACTAGACATGCCAGTACACTTTGTGCAACAAGCCACAAAACAATTATGTTCGACAAGAGCGCATTTTGTATGGGCCCTAGAATATATAATAAGATACCCAAATCTATAAAAGAAGCAAATAATTTAATTACTTTTAAAAATAAATTAAGAATGTATCTCATAAATAAAGCCAAAAACAACAAAATAAAAAAATACAACACACATACACACACACAAACATAGACACACATACACACACACACATATATACATTAATGGTATACCACTAATGGTAGGGTATGGTCCAAAGAACGACTGTTTTATTTTACCACCTCATGTTTTACCCATACTCAAACAAATAAATGATTTGTATTTCTACTCTACCCTACTCTACCCCAGATTACCCGCACCCACCGTCACGAGCAGTTCATCTTTTAAGTCGCTCCGCATTCGAAAAATCAAAGAATTGGTATTTTTGTCGCGAAACCTAAAGTGCCATATATCGTCGGATTCGGAAAATTGTGGCGCAAAATCAGTGAACATTTCAGTGAGTTTCTTGTGAAAAAGTGAAAATTTGAACAAGTGAGACACTTCAAGTGCAAACGCTGCTCGATCTATCGCAGTGACTACCCTGTTTTCTTTTACGAAAAGAAAAAATAGCTAGTATAATAGGGTAGCTACGCCCTTAATCCTCTGACAAGTTTATAGATTTTTAACGCTGAAGGTTTGGAAAAAAATCAGTGAAACGTGAAAACCATGTGGCCACGTGGTCAGTGATTTAGTGCCATCTGGTAAAACGAAATATTAAGATTGGACGAGAGAAGACAAGCAAAAATCTGTTTTCAGATCACCAAAAAGTTTTTACAAATTATTGACTGACAAAAAAACCTGAAAACTTCAAAATATTTTTGTGAAAAATCTAAAGCGATAACCTTAAATTTTTTGTGAAGAATCTGATGCGCATTAAGCCGAAGAACACCCCTAGTATAAGACAAACATTTTAAATACTAAATTTAGCTGTAAAATATTAGATTTAAAGATTTTATTGTAGTATTATCGAAATTTTCTTTACAAAACCATAATACATAAAATATTTTTTTGTTTTTTATATTAGAGCGTCATTTTATACTATTTTTGAAATTTTTGAATGTTACCTTTTGCATGTTATTCAATTTTTGATTTTTATTTTATCAAATATCTTTTATTATAACCTTAAATATAGGAAAAGTAAATTCAAGGTCTGCAAACGAAGCCTCATTTCTCTACGACAAACGGTTGCGAAGTTACGGCTATTTTAAGGTTATTTTTGACAGATGTTCGGCCATATTTTAAGGTTTTGGCCCTACGTAACTCTGGACCAAGCTATCGTAGAGAGTTGCGGTTTTCAGGGTGGTGCTGGGGGTTTTCAGGACTTTCAGGTTCAGGTTTTTCAGGCACCTGAAAGTCAGCTCACATTATAGGGCGGGCCAATTCAAGTCAGATAAACCCAAACTCAGGTCTTCTGCGGCTTTTGGGACGGGAGATACAGTGTTTTTAAGACTAACACTGACAGTTCTCTAATTGTCAAAATATTTTCAAATCTTGATAGCTCCTGAACCGGAAGTCGTGGGGGGCTGGGATTTCTTTTGGGGACACTGGCAGCTTATTTTCTATCCACCCGTATCAAGACTAGAAATTTCCAGAGTCAAAAATTTTTCAGCCTGAAATCAATCCCGGAAGGTGGGTCTCGTCGGGCCCGGTCAGAAGAGCCCGGACACGGTAGTACCCGG
The DNA here is from genome assembly GCA_961205895.1 of Mythimna pallens. Classification (NCBI taxonomy): domain Eukaryota; kingdom Metazoa; phylum Arthropoda; class Insecta; order Lepidoptera; family Noctuidae; genus Mythimna; species Mythimna pallens. The sequence continues at coordinate 3,689,434 of OY540845.1, read as the reverse complement.
ATCAGCGGTTCTGGAATAAAGATCAGAAACTAAAATTTGGCGGCCATCTTGAATAAAATTCAAATAACTTAATCCAAAATATCTCCATAGCCCTTAGAGATATAGTACCGTTGTTTGGGTTCATTTGAAAGGACCTGAGGAGAGCTATCTTTTGATAAAAACCAGACTCTAGGTAGAGCAAAAACATTTAGAATCTTTACCCCAAGAATTACACGACAAAAGTCACAGACACTACCCCTTTTACAGGGATAGCAAATATACATTATACATTTTTATTCTTATTATTTTAATCCCAAAGTAAAGTGCATATATCTATACGAAAACCAATTATATATATTGACGCGTTACTCACCGACAAAGCCCCGAATATGCCTCTTGAACATACGCCGAGAAAGACGACTGTCAATGCAACAGAGACCAGTCCAAATAACCCAAAAAAGTGACGCTTGCTCCCAACGTACGGAAGAGCATCGGGGAATGGGAGAACAACAAGGGCACTGAGTCCAAAACCGCTGCCTCGAGGCCAAATCAAAGAGTCACCCAGCCGTCAGAAAAGGTTGTAAAGCGGCGAGGTTCTGTAGAGGCGGCGAGTGGGTCGCCAAAACTTATTGCCACCATCGACAGAGTGCATGAAGGCCGTATCTGGCTTCTAAGAGCAAAAACTCATCTAAATGATTCACGTAATTTGCGGTCGGATCTCAAGGCGGGTCTCACTGTGGCGGTGGAGACGATGTAAAAACTCATAAAAGACGGCGCCGCAGAATCTGGGACTAAAATATGCTATATCCAAGAAGTTGACTAAAGTAGGTGTGTGGCAGCAGTAGGACCGAAGGTAAGAACAACACTGGAGAGAACAGCGCTGCACTCTTGTTATAACATCTGGGAATAAAATGGATACTGGAGAGGAGGTCCTGGAGAAAGTAAGGAAAGCAGTGGTAGCGAAAGAAGGATGGACAAAAGTGGAAAAGTAAGGAAGGCAAAAGATAGAAAGGTCAGTAGGATGCGAGACAAAGGAAGAAAGAAGAAAAATTAAGGAAAAGATAGAAAACGCTGGAATCCACCTAATTGTTGAGGAAGTGAGAAACAGACACCTTTTGCTGATTCTCAAGGACTTACTAATAATCCACAGCGATGAAGACGTACGGAAGGCCTTAAGGAATCAGAACCAAGAAGTTTTTCAAGACCTCGACAAAGAGGAGGACAGGATGACAATAAAGTACCGAAAGAAAGCAAGAAACCAGTACACGGGTCATATAGTGCTGACGGTTTCTCCAAAAATTTGGCAGAGGCTCTAGAATTAGGCAAAATGAGAGTAGACCTCCAAAAAGTTCATGTAGAAGACCAATCTCCGCTGTTGCAATGTACAAAATGTCTAGGATATGGACACGGCCGAAGATTCTGCAAAGAATCGGAGGACGTCTGCAGCCACTGTGGTGGATTACACTTCAGTGAAGAATGCCCTGACAAAGTTATGAAAGAGGAACCGGAGTGTATAAATTGTAAAAGAGCCAAACTAGAAAACAGAGGTCACAACGCATTTAGCAGTATTTGCCCGGTAAGACGGAAGTGGGACGACATAGCAAGGGCGTCCATTTCTTAATGCAGGTGGTCTCAGCAGGCACCTCCAGGTACAACATCATCCAGGCCAAATTGCAGCGAAGCCAGCTTGCTACAAACGAGGCGTTGCTGAAGGCTCAAAAGAGAAAAATGGCAGCAGTGTTAATTCAAGAACCCTATTTTGGAAGAGAAAAGAGAGTCAAGAGCTATCGAGGTGTGCGGATATACCAAAACTCTGGCGTGGGAGTCTTGTTTCTAAATTTTCGGTAATCCGGTGTATATATATTATAAAAGTAAACTTATAATAATATTTATTTATTTTCTCCCATATTTAGTAAAATTTGTACAATTTATAAGAAACAGTTTACAGACGGGAGACAGGAGCCCATACTAGGTGAAACCTGTGCTACGAGTCTCCTGGTCTCCTAATCTCGAAAACATTATAAAAATCCAAACTCAGAGGATGCATTACATTAATAGTAAGTTCTTATAACTCATGAAAATAAAATTTAAATTTAAATTAAATTATGACATTAAAATTCAAATTATGACATTAATTAAATTATAATATGACATTAAAATAAGAGATCAAATTAAAGATTAATGTTTTGGTAAGTTTGTGATTTGTGGATGAGTGTTTATTTTGTTTATGGTGTTGTGTGAGTGTGTATTCTGCGTAAAAAGGCCGAGTGGTAGGTTTAAATGGAAAACTAATTTAGAACGCTCAACTGTGGAGAATTCCCTTTGAGTACGGTTTGGTCTAGGGCGAACTTGGTACGCTCAACTGAGGTGAATTCCCTTTGAGTGCAAGTGACTCTAGATACATTCCCTTAGAGTCCGGTTTGGTCTAGGGCGAACTTGGTACGCTCAACTGAGGTGAATTCCCTTTGAGTGCAAGTGGTCATAGATACAATTCTCTTTGGGTACGGTTTGGTCTAGGGCGAACTTGGTACGCTCAACTGAGGTGAATTCCCTTTGAGTGCAAGTGGTCATAGATACAATTCCCTTTGGGTACGGTTTGGTCTAGGGCGAACTTGGTACGCTCAACTGAGGTGAATTCCCTTTGAGTGCAAGTGGTCATAGATACAATTCCCTTTGGGTACGGTTTGGTCTAGGGCAAACTTGGTACGCTCAACTGAGGTGAATTCCCTTTGAGTGCAAGTGGTCATAGATACAATTCCCTTTGGGTACGGTTTGGTCTAGGGCCAACTTGGTACGCTCAACTGAGGTGAATTCCCTTTGAGTGCAAGTGGTCATAGATACAATTCCCTTTGGGTACGGTTTGGTCTAGGGCGAACTTGGTACGCTCAACTGAGGTGAATTCCCTTTGAGTGCAAGTAGTCCTAGATACAATACCGATTTTAGCGCATGTGTAATGGTTCAGGGACGAACTTGGTACGCTTAAGTGTGGCGAGTACCCTCTAACTGCAAGTGGTCTCTGGATACAACACCAATTTTTGCTCTTGATTTAATTCATTTGAACCTAGCCTCGAATATACTGATAGAATAATAAATGATAAAAGGTAATAGTTGAGATTCTAGAACCCCTGATACACAATCAAGGAGTGTGTGCAGCAGGTAAACTAATAGGTGCAATATTTGTGTTTCAGCATTTTATCTAGACTCGTGGGGTACCTGATGGGACAGGCACCTTGCAGGACGGCCGTGTTGGCGATCGCTGTGCTGTGTAAGGGTGATGTCACCGGATTGGCATCACAATCAGCGTCGCCGTTGGAGTGCTGGGTGACGTCACGGGATCGGCGTGGTGGAGACGGTGTTTAAGTACTCGTGCTGCGCCACCCCGAACCCAGACGTAAACATCCGGTAACCTCAAGTTCCATGGGAATGTTAGCGCGACCAGCGTTCCCCACCAATATAAAGACATTATTCGTGCAGATTTAAACTAACCTTTGTGTAAGACAGTCATTGTAATTTGTATTAATATAGTCTTGTTCATGACTCAAGTCGTTTTACTATACAGTTAAAGTACAAGTGTTAGTTAAAAATAAGGTTCTAGTTGTGTTTTTTTCTTCATACAACAAAACTTAAAAGGCATGCCTCGGAGCTGACAATTGTCTCAGGGGCGCATGGAACACTACGCGCTGTCGACTCGAGGTCGGTCCGTACGACGGCCGGACGGCGAGGTACCAGCATACTGATATCCAGCTCACAGTTGCATCCGTTAAGGTTACACTAGTCGACACTTTAGAAGGCTGATGGACCTATAATTTAACGGCAAAGTGGTATCTTTTTCTGTATTTTTTTCTAAAAAGTGATAAATATAACTTACAAGTTCAATGTTTAACTGAAATGACATCTCTATTATAGTCAATACTTATACTATGTTAACTGAATAAAATTAAAATATACAAATTTGTAAACTTTTATAATAAAGAAACGTACATAATCACATCAAAATAATTTAAAATGATTTCATACTAATGTTGTTTAATTTCAACAGAAAATAAAAGTCTTAAAATTAACGGTAAGCTTTAAATTAACGGAACAAACGAAAGTACGGCCAACGTTATAACCCGTGAACTAAACTAAATTAAAATATACAAATGATAGATAAATGTTTATTATCACTATCCCCAAGCATTGAAAGTATATGAAGAAATATAGTGAAATTAACGTAGACCAATTTAAATAAAATAACAACAACTATCTCACTCTTTAAGGAGCACTATCTTTCCTCTCTTGTATGATATGTATATATTTATATAAATATTATGTATTTATTTTTAGTGTATGGTATTTATAGTTATATAAGTATTTATTAGTTTAATTTAAGATTTCACAAACTCTGCTTATTTTCTACACACTACAGTCTACATCTCTTCTAATCTCTCCTTTCGCAGGTCTGCTGGAGGAAATTTCTTTTTGAAATAAGCAGTACCTTTGTACAAAATTTATATTAAGATACCTATCTTCTTCGTTGTATTTGTGTGTACATAAATTATAAAATAAATAAATAAATAAAATACATATTGCTAATAACATTCTATACATACTATAATGCTAATATGAGTACATAGTTATTCTAATAATAAAAAATATTATTCATAATTTATACTTATATTATTTTCAAGAATTTGCTTACTGTGATTCTTGTCCCATTATTGCCAAGAATCTTTATCCTTACTTACTTGTACCTCATAAAGGATAACCGTAATATAGTGTTGTTTGTAGACAACACTTCACTTTTGTTTAAATTTAAACGTCAGCAGCTACATAGTTACTGACGATATAAATATAGCTCTTTTAAAAACAGTACACTGGTTTCATGTAAATAATCTACTTCTTAATGAAAAAAAAAACTGGGTAAGTGCGAGTCGGACTCGTGCCCTGAGGGTTCCGTACAAAGTTACCAATATAAATAGTTCAATTCCCGAATGGAGCCTCAAGAATTTTACAAACCACAAAAAAAAAAAATTTTTTCTTGGCGTGACAATTAATTTACAGTATTCAGATTTATTCCTATAACTGTGCTATAAAACCTTGCTTTAAGCCAAATTTCAGGATTCTAGGTTTTATTTTGTGTGTGTACATAAATCGTTAAATAATACTCCCAGATACTCCCTCAGAGAAAAAATTAAAGATATCAAAATAATGACTACTTCATAGTATATTTACGATATCCATAAAAATTTAAACTCACCGATAAACCGATATAACCTCAAAAAACGGTGTCTCTTGCTACCGTTTTTTGAGGTTATATCGGTTTATCGATCGGAAAAAGTATTTAGACATTTCTTATAGACAGTTATTTGATCTAAAATTTTGGTCTGGGCCAAATTTATGATAAAATTTACGGTTCAAAATTTTAATGATATTTCGGAAAGATTGCTCCAAATTAACATGCATTTGGCGGTCTGTCACGCAGCCGAAGTACGGGTAACATAGTGCGATACGCGAATATCGACGAAATCATCAGACGCGCTCTTGTCGCGTCGGTGTTCCAGCCGTATCAGAACTCCATGGTCTGGCACGTCGTTATTCCCATGGAAGATGATGATGCTTTAGTATGGGATGCTACTTGTGTTGATACTCTTGCGCCATCCCATCTTCCTAGCTCGTCGTGTGTGCTGGTGCTGCCACTACGGTTGCGGAGAACCTCAAGCGGCGGAAATATGATAACCTTGTGGGAAATTATATTTTCGAACCGTTTGAGGTTGAAACTCTCAGATCGTGGGTTCCGAGTGCTCACAAGTTGTGTAAAAATCTGTCGAAACATCTTTGTTGACACTTCGTGTAACCCAAGGGCTGGCTTTTACCTCGGACAAGCATTGCCATACAGCGTGGCAATGCCGCCAGTCTTTTGGGCAAATTGAAGAGTTTTTAGTTTGATTTTAGTTAAGTAGTTTATTTTACTGTTATTATGGTTAGTTAAGTATTAATAATGTAAATTATTCGTGGTTATAAATAAAGTAACAGCTTACAAAGTAAATACCTAAACCGGTTTAGTAGCATTTTGTTGAAAATGACGAAAAACGCGTTTTCGTTACGTTTGACCTTGAGTAATTTTTATTCCAGGTATCGGATCGAAGAGGACTTTTTAGATTTCATTTATAACGGTGTTTTGAACAAGCCCACCAATTTTCAGCTGAGTGTGATTTTTTGTAACTTTACTCCTATTGTTTGGTCTAATTTGACCGAACCATAAACAATCTACAGTTATGATTTGAGCCGGATATAGGCGATAAGCTTAGATTAAAAAAGTAAAAAATAAACGCAAACGTGCAGAAACTAGGCAATCGGAGGTGTTAAATGAAAATATTTTGGCCGAGAATTAACTCTGTGTTAGTGAAATAAAACTGTAAATTAAGTTTAAAAAAATTAAACACATTACAAGTCAATAATATTTATTTTACATTAATAAATAGACTACTAAGTTTTGTAAAGCATCACACAACTCTATGATTTTCAAAGTAAGTGTCTATTGTATACATGTTTTTTGTCCTGTCATTGTGAAGGCTCACAAAGACACAGCACAAACAAAAACTATACAGTTTTTATAATGAACAGGCGTTCATTATTAAAACTGTATAGTTTTTGTTTTATTTCGTCTTCGATAGTTTTTCTTTTAGGGTTCTGAATGTCCGAATGAAACCTCGAAATTCTTACAAGATCACGTCTGTTAGTGTGCTCGTCTGTCACATCATCATTTCAGCCCAAAGATGTCCACTGTTGGACATAGGCCTCCCCCAAGCGTCTCCACAACGACCGATCCCGTGCGTCTCGCATCCACCGCATTCCCGCGACTCTCACCAGGTCATCGGTCTACCTTGTGGGAGGCCTTCCAACGCTGCGTTTTCCGGTGCGCGGTCGCCACTCTAGAACCTTTCGGCCCCATCGACCATCCGTTCTACGAGCAATGTGCCCTGCCCACTGCCACTTTAGTTTGGCGATTCTTCGGGCTATGTCGGCGACCTTGGTTCTTATGCGGATATTTTCATTCTTTATGCGATCACGCAAGGAAACTCAGAGCATAGTCCTTTCCATTGCCCTTTGGTTGACTGTAAGCCTTCTGATGAGGCCCATTGTAAGCGACCATGTTTCAGTGCCATATGTCATCACTGACAACACTCACTGTTCATAGACTTTCGTCTTGAGTTACTGTGGTATGTTGGACGAAAAGATACCACGCAGCTTCCCGAACGCTGCCCAGCCGAGTCGGATTCAACGATTGACCTCTTTCTCAAAGTTAGACCTACCCAACTGGATTGTCTGTCCCAGGTAAACGTAATCGTCTACAACTTCGAGTGCAGAGTTCCGATCTTGATCGGAGTGGGTGCTACATGGTTATTTACCATGACTTTGGTTTTGTCCATGTTCATTTTAAGACCCACTCTTTCGGAAGCTTTACTAGGGTCATCGAGCATTGTACTGAGCTCTTCCGTAGTCTCAGCCATGACTACTATATTGTCTGCAAACCGAAGGTGAGTGATGTACTCGCCAATAACATTAATCCCTTGTCCACTCCAGTCCAGAACCTTGAAGACATCCTCCATTGTAGCCGTAAACAGTTTCGGAGAAATGACGTCTCCCTGCTTCACACCCCGCTGCTGAAAGATAGGTTTCGAGGTCCGGTCCTGAAGTCGGACTGACATTCTGACGTTCTCGTACAAACACTTCAGCACTTCGATGTAGCGATAGTCAATCTGGCACCGTTACAGAGATTGCAGCACAGCCCAAGTCTCGATCGAATCAAAAGCTTTCTCGTAGTCCACGAACGCTTAACATAGCGGATAACCTGCCGCTCCTCGGTGTTCTGTATAACCTGCCGGAGCGTATGTATGTGGTCTACGGTGCTGAAACCTTTTCGGAATCCGGCTTGTTCGGGAGGCTGGAAATCGTCAAACCTGCGCGCGAGGCGATTCGTGATGACTCTGGAAAACAGGTTGTAGACATGGCTCAGAAGTGAGATGGACCTGTAATTCTTAACCTGGGCATTGTCGCCCTTCTTAAAGAAAACTCTGTCACATTTTCTTTGAATCAACTGGTTTCAGTAAAAAATAGTACACATTGAACTTCTGCAACCCAAAAAAGAATTAAGAGATCGAGAAATCATATAATTGAAGCAAGCTAGCCCTAACATTGCGTCATTTCGCGTAAACAATAGTAAATTATGTGACTAGAGGATACAGCAGTGTTTTTAAGTCGCGTGGGGCATGTTGAATTCCGAACGAAACGAAGGTTGCTAAGTTTTAATCCCTCACTGCGTTCTGAAAAGAAAGAAAGAAAGAAAAAGCATTTATTTGGTACAGCACAAGTCACAGACACAATATAGGTAAACACGAAACAAAAATAAAAACAAGAAGCAAAAATGTAGTTGTGTGCCTCACGGCTGCACCAAAATAGGTGCAGTTCAGCATGAATGTCAGACAACTAGTGCCTGACGGTGGTTTTCAACTGAACATTTGGTTGTGACGCAACAGACGTAAAACAGTTTTGGAGTGTGTGTTCTAGATTAAAATATATAATTAACTCCAGAGTATTGCAAGGGAGTTAATATATAAACCTGAGTGAAGTGAGGAATTCAAGCCGCCCAAGACAAAGCTTTATCCCCGTGTGTGTGGATACTCTACTTTTACACCTTTGAGATAATCAAAAGACAATAAATTAATAGAGTAATATAAGTATTATTTAAAAGTTTATGTTACCTGTCACTCGACATGTTCGAGATTTGAATTAAACAAAAATCTCAACTAAATAGAACTATGTTTTTAATTTTCTTTAAGGAACCCGCTCTTTTATAATTTTTAAGTCACAATCGAGTGATAGTTAACGTTAACTATGTTTCCTTCTTAAGTCTATGGTTTTAAAATTATGTGAGCCTCGAGCCCAACTCGCACAAAGCTTGTTTTTATAAACCTAGACTTTAAATCCCTCAGTTTGATTTGTTTAATAATGATTTATGAGTATTTTGTTATTTCAGATTATTACACTTGTTTACATCATAACCAAATCATCGAGATGTTCTATGGTCAATGATGTATTAAAGCAGGAATCCGTTGTCATGTCCAAGGATTGTCCTAACCAAAGGCATTGCAGACAAGGCACTCATGTCGTGTGCATGTACTATGATCGAGTAAGTAATCTATACCTAAGTAAGTCTCGCATTATTGCTTCGCCAAAGGAAAAGTCGGTTTCCCATACCCTCTTGGTGATGGTGGAGACCATGTCCATAGCCTCCATTAGGACACAACGGTGCTCCTTCACGTGATGCAGTCTTCCACCGTATCTTCCGACTGATTCGCATCATGGTGACAACTAGACGTTTATTCCAGCTGAATCCGAAACAGAAACCTTTTTAAAATATTCATGATCAAGCAGAAAGTAAGGACACCGTGCCGTCTCTCCAGCCACTCCTCAAAGAGAAGACTTACCACCACAGTGGCGTGCCTGTTCGACACGCACTTGGCATTTTTCCTAGCTGGGTAAGCTCAGTCCCGCACTCAGCAGTCAGTCTAACCTATGCTGTGTGCCTATGTTGATAAAATTATTTTGATTTTACAGAATCATTTGTTTGGACCTCACTGTGAAGATTTGGTCAAAGTTGAGGTTACTCCCGATATGGTACACCATATATTAACGAATATTAATTAGTAAGTAGCTTTTGAATTTCATAAGTGACTAGTGACGACATTCACATCATCAGCCCACAGATAGTTGAATGACGTCCACTGTTGGGCATTGGTCTCCCCCAAGCGTAACCATCACAAAAACCCTGACGAGCATGTGTATCTTACATCCATCGGATTCCCGTGACCCTCACCAGGTCATGGATCCACCTTGTGGCATGAAATTTGAGGAATTTCTTTGTAACCAAATACATCCTGATCCGCTGTCCAACGGTCATTTTTTTATTTCGTTACAATGAGCATGTACTAGTTCAAAAGTATTCAAAAGTTTCAAAATTTGGTTTAGTTGTTAGTGGCCCTGACTGCTATATCAGAGTTCGTGGGTTCAATTCCCACCCAAGCCAAATGATTGCGTGATCGTGTTCTGTGTCTAAGTGTAATTTATCTATAATATGTATGTATTGAGAAATACACCCCTATTTTTTTATCAGTAAAAAAAATTGCGGCTCTGTCTGTACCGTTTACTGATCATAATTATTATTTGTGCATTCAAAAGTAAAAAAAACGAAATCCTAAAATTATCCACAAAAATTTGATTTGCCATAATTGGCAAATTCATAATTCAATCATTCATAACGATTGCTAGGTACTAGAAAATACTACGCGCAGTGTTTTTCAATTTTTATCGCTATTCATCAACATTATATTCCTGCCCTTGTCCCGTTTTATTTGGGGTCAGCGTAATACATTTTATTCTTCCATTCTGTCCTGTCAGTTGCCATCTTGGTGTTTCTGTGTCTCGCTGTTTTATCGCCATTCATTCATTCATAATCAAAAGCCTGTACAATATTTGCATAAATTCAGTGACATTTTGGAATATAAACAAACGCTTATAACTTTGTTGTTTTTATATATTATTTATCGAGACTTTACTTAAATAATACTAAGACCTTTTTTAATAAATCTCTTTATGTATTTGTACTAATTAAAAATTTGTGGTGTATATAAGTATGTTTATCGGTTGTCTAGTACTTAAAGCACAAGCTCTGCTTAGTTTGATACTAGATGGCTTTGTGCCATAGTTGCATAACCTGTAGCGTTTGATGAGCGCTCACTGCTGCTGGACACATCACTACGGACTGCGCTTCCCGTCCAGGGCATTCAAATTTCCACCCTGTATACTGACACTGCTTACGATTGAAAAATCGATTTCCAAATTCACTAATGCCTGGTATTTCAACATTATTTTAGTTTAAGAGGAAATATAGCTACTGGCATGGAGATAGGAAAATATGGTGAAATTCTTCCGAGAGCATACGGACTGATGGAATTGGTAAGTTAGTTGATTTATTCACTTTATAAGATGTAACAAGTTTACCTACTTCAGTCTCAAAAGATCTATTAACCTGAAAGCAGTATTATGCTCAGACCTTATGTTCAGTTGACTACTAAAGCTTTCATTTTAATAGGTCACACATGCACAAACGTACGGTCTTCTTGATTTTTTTTCCTGACTTGTATTTGGGAACTATACAGTTTTGTTGTTAGCTTCGTATGAATCCTTAAAAGTGCAGGTGGTTGTGTAGGACGGGCAGCATAGCAGGCTATTTGGCCAGATTGCTTGTGGAGCGGCCAACCTGGGCTAGCAGTCGAGTTAAAAGATTTCCTGATTGGCCACCACTGCAGTTTGCGATGTTCTGATGGGGTGCGAAGTGTGTAGGAGTTGGCTGTTTCTGCTTCCGCGCTTCTCTCCTTTTCTGCTCTGACTTTAAACGTAAGGTATTATAACGGAACATGATAATGCGGTTACAGGAATGGGACAAAGAATTGGCATTTTCAGCACAAGTTTTGGCTAACCAATGTCTTGGGTATAAAGAAGATGAGTGCAGAGCTACCGGTAAGTCACCTGCATGCTCTTCTGCCATAGTTTACACTATCGCATCAGCCTGCTTCATCGTGAGTCGTCTGCTGCTTTTTTTTAAAATGGGAAATCATCAAATAATTTCTCCTGGCTTGGGTGGAGCAAAATGGAGTTTTAGACTATTACCCATTAAAACCCGCCTATATTATTTCAGTTACTCTTTACGTTTCAGAGCTATATGCTAGGTGCACATTACTACTGCACCCTGCTTCATCATACTTCTTCTACTGCTGGGTTCAAATTACTACTGCACCCTGCTTCATCATACTCCGTCTACTGCTGGGTTCACATTACTACTGCACCCAGCTTCATCATACGCCATCTACTGTTAGGTTCACATTACTACTGCACCCTGCTTCATCTTATGCCATCTACTATCAGGTTTACACTACTGCGGCACCCTGCTTCATCATACGCCATCTACTGTTAGGTTCACATTACTACTGCACCCTGCTTTATCATACGCCATCTACTGCTACGTTCACATTACTAATGCACCCTGCTTCATCGTACGCCATCTACTGTTAGGTTCACATTACTACTGCACCCTGCTTCATCATACGCCATCTACTGTCAGGTTCACATTACTACTGCACCCTGCTTCATCATACGCCATCTACTGCTACGTTCACATTACTAATGCACCCTGCTTCATCATACGCCGTCTACTGCTGAGTTCACGTTACTACATCAGGCAGCTTCATCATTTATCCTTTATTGCTAGAGACACTTAGGTGTCTAAAAGCAGTAGGATTGAAGAGGCTTAGGCCTAAGCCTAAGCCTCTTCAATCTTACTGCTTTTAATAATGATAGTAGTAATAAAGGGAGAAATAATAATATTTTTATTCATTTAGACAACATTGATTCAATGATTCACCACTCTAGAACCTTTCGGCCCCATCGACCATCCGTTCTACGAGCAATAGCCCTGCCCACTGCCACTTTAGTTTGACCACCTTATAGGCCATTTTTATCCGTTGCTTTAATATTTCAGAAAGTTTTCCGAACCCCAGCCAGACTATTGCTGTTATTCGATACAAGTATCCAAACTGGGAATATTTGAACACAAAAAATACTGAAAAGGGCTTAGATGAAATGAAAATGATATTTGCAGTGGATACATTTTTAAGGTCCGCACAAACATCAAAAAGAAACGTGACTAAAGATAATATAATGAACCCTCCACCTTTGAACAAGTAAGTATTGTTTTTTTTTCATAAGATTACTAAGGTCTTTTTTACATAGCATTGATAGGAAGACAGCAGGACCAAAATCTGCATCATTAAGATGAGAGAAAAGGATAGTTAGATACATTGTATGAATCCGACAGCTGTTACCCGCACCATCTTATAGCAATTATAGTGTAGCTGACCCGGTAAACGTTGGTTTGCCGTATAAATATACCAAAGAAAAAAATTAGAGATGTTGTTAGGAAGGTAAAAAATAGCCTAAGATTTATCTTAGACCTATCAGATGTACAAAAAAAACAAAGAAAACAGTCAAGCCGTTTCGGGAGAGTTTGACAACACAGTGACACGTCGAGATTTTTAAATAGAAATCATCCAATGACTTCTCCTGGTCTTGGTGGAGCGCGAGGGCGAGGGCGAGGGACTTCTACTGACTAAAATCACACCTCCGTCCTTCAGTTGCCAGTTGAAATTCCCCGCGGTCCTAACGGGCATCGGCCCTGCTGGGCCCCTGTGATTTGCTGACCTGTCTTTGAAGAGTGCGACTGGGGCTTCGTCCGGTTGATTAGCGGACTGCCGGACGTCGAGCTACCCATTGCTCGACGTTCGCAAGCCTGTGTCTACCGTTCAGATATTAAGTCTGAGAATAGGTCGCAGGGTATTTGTTAAACGGTGTTTATTACCCTCTTACATGACACCCCATTTTTTCTTTGATAATTTTGTGGCAGAACAACCGGCCAAATACAAAGACATTTGGTGCCGCATTTCATGGGATTTAAAGAATTAACAATGCTTTGTAATGAAAAAATTTACACAAGATATGTGTCTATCATATCTTTTCTTATGTCCGCATAATTTTTTGATGTTATTAATGATTTCATTTTTTGAAAGACTTGTAGATGTTGACCTAAAAAATTACCTAAATCTTATACATGGTGGAGCTACACACATTGGATGCGGTGTTTCTGCTTATTCCAGCAAAATAAATAGTGCTAATAATACAGGATCAAAACAAAACGTAAGTCTTCCTAATAGAGATTGAAGTATTTATAATGATGAATATTTAACGCCATAAATTTTATGTGATGTAGGTGTTTTGAAGTATATTTTCCTAGATAGTAGCAGTAATATAATAGACGCAAGTAACAGAATTAAGAAATAGGGGTAAAACCATCACAATATCTACAATTTGTTTTAAAAATTCCAGAATGTTCAAATAGTCTGCAATTTCTCAGACGCACCGAAACACAACCAGTCAGTCTATAATATACTCCCTCCAATACCAGGACGAGGCTACAGTAAACGTTGTGGCTGCCAAAGAAGTTATAAAGAAACGCGTAACTGTCTCTGTGAAAGAAAGTTGAAAAATCTTCGGAAAGGTTGGTATGAAGAATGCAATAGTATATCCAATAGCTAAGTTTAATTGTTCATAAGACTATTTACATGAGTGATATATGCGTTCCTATGTAGAGGCTAAGATATCTCTCATACAAGACTGCCTGACATCCTGAGTTTGATATTCGGGCCAGGCAAAGTGTGACTGGGTTTTTCCGTTGCAGTAGCATTCCTTAGTCATCATAGTCTTACATTTCTGTTCAAGCCCTTGGTGAATACAAACAAGTATGGATTCTGCACAGATCAAATGAATTTTATATATCTGAGGAATTCTGTTGATATCTATGTCTATCTTACTCTACTAATACCATTTCCTGTTTATGGTAGCTACTGCCAGCAATTTCTCCCGCGTGAATGTAAAAAATATGCCAACAACGCATAAAAAGTATTACATTATGTCCTATTCCAAGGCGTTGGTCCACCTATGAGCCTAAAATCAAAATTTTTTCAGCTGTTTGATTGTAAAAACTTTTACGTTTAATATATAGTAAACCAACATAGGTATTATCATACCAAACTATCAATCATTATGAATTTTAACATGATTTAAATTCTGAAATTATTAGTAAATTGTTGCTTGCAGGACTACAGTACAAGAATCAACAAAGTTTCAAGAAAGATACGAGAAGAAGTTTGAAAAACCATTCAAATATCGAAGCAGTCTTATCAGAAAAAAAAGAAAGAGAGGCCAACGTTCAACAAGCACGATATATTGTATCAAAGTTAGTTGATCCGATATAATAATTTAAAAAATCGAATTAGATAATGGCCAATCGCACAATGCAGTTAATGAGTTATTAGGGAAGCCACATGTGCAAAAATAGTCATTACCAAACAAGCGTGTCCTCAACATAGTTTTTAACCTTATAGAACGATAGAAAAAAATCACGAAGATGCATATAAAAATATTTTAATCGATTAAAAACTGGGTTAATATACATGCAATAATTCTGGTTGTTTTGCAGATTATACAAGCAATGTTTTACCGTTATAGTGTTAATTTTTTTTTCTTATCGTAGATTTCTATTAAATCGATTTTAGCGATAGCATTGTTGATTTTCGCATCTCTTTCTTTTGTATGCAGTCCGAGAGTGACCACGCTTTAGGTCATGTAGTCGTCAGTGTAAGTTCCTACAGTGCGCAGTGGTACTAATGATTTACATAGACATATATATGTTTTACAGATCCCGCAATGTTATTGTACTGCCTACATTTAGAAGAAATTTTCTACGAGATAGAATAGTGCCGACTATTGAAGATATCACTTATTCTGAGGTACGTACGTCACCTCTATTCGTTTTCCGCTGCCGCGCCAAGTAGCGGCATGGCGGAAAAACTTCCGGCGGGATCTCATGGTGGAATGGCGACGGCGACTGTCGCAACCCAGTGCTGGGCACGCCTTAATTATGGCGATAAATCCCCTCTTTGAGGAGTGGCTGGAAAGACCTCACGGCGTCCTTACTTACCGCATGACGCATGTCCTCACCGGGCATGGTAAGTTCGGGAGGTTCCTGTACCGGATCCGTGCAGAAGAGACGCCCGGGTGCCACCATTGTGTGGACCGCCCGGAGGACACGGTAGAGGTGTGCCCCGCTTGGGCAGAGCACCGCCGTGTCCTCGTGAGGGCGATCGGCGGCAGCGATCTCTCGCGCCGGGCCTTAGTACAGGCCATGGTCCGGAGCGAGGAGGAGTGGCAGGCGGTCGCCTCCTTCTGCGAAGCAGTAATGCTAGCAAAGGAGGCGGCCGATCGCGTGAGGCAACGGCAACGGTCCTCACGCCCCAACCGCCGCCGGGATTCCGATCCCGATTTCCGGCCACCGTAGGCGCGGGCTTGCGGACGGCGAGCAATGGGTGGCTCGCCGTCCGATCGTCCGGTAACCATCCGGACCAAGCCCAAGTCGTCGACGGCGCGTAGTGTTCCACGCGCGCCTCAAGGAGATGTCAGCAACCGTAGGGGCCCAACAGGGTCGAAGCCTACTGGGGCCATGGGTGATGCGAAATTGACCCCCGGGGCCCTGGAAAAATAAAAATGGCAAAGAAGGAACAGGAGTGGGTTTTTAGTCAGCAAAAGTCTGACACTATCTCCCGCTCCGCCCAAGAGCGGGGGTTGTCATTAGATGATTTTCCCACCCGAAAAAAAAAAAAAACCTCTATTCGTTTTAATTCACGTATGAATCATCATCATCATTTCAGCCGAAAGACTGACTGTTGGACATAAGCCTCCCCCAAGTGTCTTCATAATGACCGGTCTTGTGCGTCCCTCGTCCCGCGACCCTCACTAAGTCATCGGTCTACCTTGTGGAAGGCCTTCCAACGCTGCGTCTTCTAGTACGTGATCACCACTCAAGAACTTTTCGTCCCCATCAACCATCTGTTTTGCGAGCAATGTGCCCTGCCCACTGCCACTTAAGTTTGGTGATTCTTCGGGCTATGTCGGTAACCTTGGTTCTCCTGCGGATATCTTTATTTCTGATCTGATCACATAAAGAAACTCCGAGCATAGCCTTTTTATCTATCTGGCAACACTAGTGAGTGCTGAACAGATAGATAAAAAGGCTATGCCAGATAGTTGCCAGATAGATAAAAAGGATAGTGGTTATAAACTTTCGTTTTGAGACGCTGTGGTATATTGGACGTGGTACGGTGGTGGCGGTGGTGACGGGAACTTCCAGGATGAACTCGGCGCTCAGTGCAGCATATTGGCTGTTCGTTACATTGAGACATTCAGAGTAATGTTTTCCCTCACATAGACAGCCCAGAAGGATGTTATCAGCAGTCGCAACCAGTTCACTGTGGCAGCAATTCATTATGTTATAGTGCCACCTAGTATATATCAAAAGTATTACAACTTCGGGAGCTGTATGATGATCGCTAATGCGTATTGATCTGGTTCGATCACGAAGCGCTAGATCCTGACGTAGCTCCAAGAGGTACCAACAGATGGCGCACGCAGACACAACAGGATCTATCAATAACTTGCAAAATTTGCAACTTAGCACTGCCGTGTCCTCGTGTAGGAGATCAGCGGCAGCGATCTCTCGCGCCGGCCTTGGTACAAGCCATGGTTCGGAGCGAGGAGGAGTGGCAGGCGGTCGCCTCCTTCTGCAAAGCAGTAATGTTAGCAAAGGAGGATTCCGGGATTCCAATCCCGATTTCCAGCCACCGTAGGTGCGGGCTTACGGACGGCGAGCAATGGGTAGCTCGCCATCCAACCGTTCGGTAACCGATCGAACCGAGCCCAAGTCGTCGACGGCGCGTGGTGTTTCACGCTCGCCTCAAAGAGATGTCAGCAACCGTAGGGGCCCAGCAGGGTCGAAGCCTACTGGGTCCATGGGTGATGTGAAAGAGATCCTTGGGCCCTGGAAAAATGGCAAAGAAGGTACAGGAGTGGGTTTTTAGTCAGTAAAAGTCTGACACCATCTCCCGCCCCGCCCAAGAGCGGGGGATGTCATTAGATGATTTTCTCACACGATAAAAAAAGCAACTCAGTCAATAAACTCCAGAAGTACTGTAGAAACACGTTTAAAACTCAGTAACGGGTAAATAAGTTATATAGTGGTTATAGTTAGAGCAATGTAGAATATTATTACTTAGATTTCAAGTCCAGGGTTCATCACAAAAAATCACAGGAATACAACACTTTTATGGATAGTCACAGTACAAATAGTTCTCTATATAGAATAACACAGTCACAAGAAATTCAGTTTCACTATTTTTACGATTTAATAAATACGGAGCAGCGTTCGAACAAAACCAACGATCTAGCGAAATATGGATCTGTTTTGTATATGAGGCAAATAAATTATTGTCATTATTAATTTTACATTCTAAAGCATAGATCTCATGAAGAATGAAAAATCTTTTATTATGTTACCATAGACTTAAAATGTGAATATGTGACTACGTATTGACAATTCTAATTTTAAGTTTGATCGTTTATCGATCGACTGTAATTGTAGTTTTTTTTTTCTCTTTATTTTGTATTAGGGACTTTTATACAAATGTACATGTCAGTCCCATCGGACATTATAATAGTAAATACCTTACCTATATTGTAAAACGTAACAAAGCAAACTTAATTAAGCTATAAGCAGCCTCTGAGTTAGGTGTCGACAAGATATGATGAAAAATTCCAACATCGTATATGTTTGTACCTAGCTCTTTATACAATTCCTTTCTTGCAGATTGAAATCTCACACATTTCTTCAACAGATGTGTAACATCTTCTACTGTGCCACACTCTTCACAATTTGGTGAATTAGTTTTATTCATTAAAAATGCAAACTTATTGAGCTTCTTTGATTTGTTGTTTTATTTTTGTACCCCTTTATGTCTATGTAATAGTTTATTGTTATTTTGGTTTTTGATCTGTTAATTCAGTGATTTTAAGTATAATTATATTGTATAATCCTTGTTGGCCGAACAACGTCTCACCTTCGAAAACGGCTGGTGCTGAAAATCAGCGCTGATGCTCTATCTTACACGAGCCCCTGCATTTTGCTGAGCGCTGGCCGTTTTACGCGGATATGACGCATAACCTACCACTTATAAATAAGTCGTGATTGTTATTTGTTTTATTTTTAAGGTGTGCGCCATATTTGACGTAAAGGCTAAACTGTACTATACCGGACAACGAGTTTTACGCTCATAATTTTATATTGGAAAGATTTATGTCTAAAAAGTAATTAAGCAAAGTCTCAATGTTAGGAAACATATAGTTTTTGAGAAAAAAAATAATGAAAATCGATAATTTTTCGTAATATTTGACGCCATTTTGACAGATTTCGTTCACTTTTTTACTTTGTTTGTAATATTATGACAAAGGTTTTAGTTCATATAGCCACAATGAATATTTAACAAAACGCAAATTTTCTTTTATTTACATTAATAATGACGAATAATATAGCCAAATGACATATTATACATCATTAAGTGAATTTAGCTTGTATTGGACAAGCTAAAAGCTAAATTAATAATATTTGAAAAAAGTAAAAAATAAGCCTTTTTTTTTGTAACGAGAATCGAAGTACAAAAATACTTACGCTAGCGCCAGTGAGCGATTCTTATCTGTCATAAGACATTTTTTTTGCATACTAAATATAGGGCTCTCTGATTCGGATAGATCAGGTTAGGTTAGGGTTATTTTTTTTAAAACCACCCAGAAAGCTCTTTTTTTATCTAAATACATGAAAGTATACAATTGCTACAGTGGGAGGTTAGGTTAGGGTTATTTTTTTTTTAAACCACCCAGAAAACTATTTTTCAGTGCCCAAATATTTTTATACAATGGTAGAGCGCTCTCCGACACAACAATTTTTTTTTTTTCATCTAAATACATGAAAGTATACAATTGCTACTGTGGGGGTATAGTCCGAGGGGTTTAGTGTGATTCTCCTCCCTAAAACCCCCAAATCTGCCCCAAAAATGCGTAAAATGTACGATTTTGTGATTCCTAACCTCAAAATTTGAATCTTGAATATCTCCAAAAGTATGTATTTCCTAGATTCGGGGAGTGGTTCCCCCCCTCGCCCCAAAAAACCCATTATTTCGTTGTCCGGTATAGTACATTTTTACCGACGTAAATAAACTCTTTTTCTTTTTTCAAGAAGAATGTGCCAGAAACTCCATGGACACGCTTACGCGAATACGCTTTGAATTATGTTGTTAAATATTTCTTAACGCCATAATAATGCAAGAGACAAATTGTGCGTCTTACCTCAACGGTTAGCGATCGTAGAAATGTGAACGCTGCACCCGCCATTACACTGTATCGACAGTTTTACGACAGATAGTCACAAATACGTTTCGGTATTTCCAGCATAATTAGTCGATTCCAATGAATAATCGAATACAAAATAACTTAAATAATATTCTTGGTTACAATAACAAAGCAAACTTTATTTTAATCTGATTAAGTATAAACACCTATCACATTCGTGATGTTCTATAGTATTACGTGACATGAAAATGATAAATAAATACCTTTGTTGCAGATAACGAAGACACCAATGACTTCAAGATTTACCCATGAACAGAAAAAAGCAGGAAGAAGCTACAAAATTGGCCAGAACCACACTACCGCACGCACCAGGCGAACTGGCGGCTACAAACGTGTTAAACCACCAAGAATAAGTTTTCTTGCGTTATTTTTTGCGAAAATCAAAAACTGTTGTAGAAAACTAGGTTAATAATAAAAAAAAAATGTAATTTGTTTTTTCTTATGATATTATTATGTTACTTGTAGAACTTAGCCTAATGTTAGTATTAAATTAAATTATAATAATAAATTATATTATTTCTATTTTTTATTGTGGAGAGTTTAGCGTTTGATCACTATCTCACCTGATGGTAAGTGATGATGTGGCCGACAACGGAGCACGCTTGCCTAGAAACAACCTATTCACTCTTGATTTAGAGACCTCTAGGTTATGGTTATCAGTAAACACAGACTCCGGCAGACAATTCCACTCCTTAGCTGTACGCATAATGAATATGTTCCCAAAATGCTTTGTCACTTTTTTAAATTATTTGGATAAGTGTGTTTGGAAACTGATAGGTCTCTGCTTGGAAGACCGTTTCCAGTTTGCCCATGCTTAGGTTAAGATCGCAGTTGTTCATTTTAGAGCCATCTGTGTACCACCCACCTTTCCATTCCTCCCTACTCGGAATGTAGATCCTACATCGCGTGTAAACTCCTTTTTAAGATTGTGGAAAATACAAATTTTGTCACATCCCATGTGCATAATCCAGTCAAGTTCCCTTTTTGGTCTTGTGTTTGTATGGTTTATTTTACATCCGGAGTTTGTCGAATGCCCCATACTTTTGAATGGCCCTGATCGCCTCTAGTTCCACTTTTTTATTATTATTTATAGGCTCCTGTTTGACCACTAACTCACCTGATGGTATAATAATAATAATTATACCCCATCGCCGTATCTCTACGTTGACGTCATCGTGGGGCTTACGCGCTCCAATAAACCTTAGGTCTGTACCGGTAAAGTTTGCTTTGCCGTAACATACCTAGGGTCAGGGGCCAGACTAAGAGAGATACAATCTGCAGGGCAGTTTTGTGGCAAACTAATGGGCATTAGCGACCCCACGGACCCAACCTCCGGGGAGAAATCTTGTTCCTCATCTCCGGTTTGCCTTTGTTGGCCGGCCGTAGTGAACACTGACGAGGAACGGAGCTCCCACCTCTCTCTTGCCTTTATTGGCTGGCTTAAGTGGAGATTCGCAAGAGCAAATGTGGTCAGGAGAAGGATGTATAATCCAGTAACATGCTGGTAGGGATCTTGACCGTACTTCCGGGATTATCCTGATAGCCGTGGTATACCTATCCGCTCCTCAAGCACCTCAGGATATGTTGCCTTCTTGTTGCTATGTCACTTCGTGCTAGCGACCGTTTTTGGAAGCCCATTTATTGAGTGTGCAAGACATCCCCTGTCTTTTTATCGATGGAAATTAATAACATTGTTCAGGCAGGGTATAGCCCCTGCCTGAACAAAGTTATTAATTTCCATATTCGTCTTAACATAGTTCCTGGTAACCAGTTCACTTAAGACTACAAAAACCATAGCCCTATATCTTTGGGCATGCCACAATAATGGCGGTAAGTCCCGTCTTTGAGGCGTGGTTGGAAAGACCTCATGGCTTCCTCACCTTCCGCATGACGCAGGTTCCCACCGCACACGGGAAGTTCGGGAAGTTCCTGCACTGAATTCGTGCGGAAGCGACGCCCGGGTGTCGCCACTGTGTAGACCGCCCGGAGGACACGGTGGAGGTGTGCCCCGCTTAGGAAGAGCAACGCCGTGTCCTCGTGGGTTTTCCCATAGGCAGAGCGACACATGCCGAATACTCTTAGAGCCTTGTTTGCTGTCGCTTCGACATGACTTTTCCACGTGAGTTTGCTGTCGAAGATTGCTCCTAGATATTTTACTTCTGTGGACAACTCTAGAACGGTTTCGTAGAGCTTTATGGTACCCATTGCTGTTAGGTCCCTCCTTCCGGTAAACGGAATGACCACCATTTTTCTTGGGTTGATGGATAAGTGGTTGAGTTTACACCACCTTTCCACCATGTTTAGTCTCTCCTGTATGATCCCTGACACAGTATTAGGAAATTTTCATTTGCAAGTATCACGAGATCATCTGCATATCCAACCGTGTACGTTGATCCTTTGTTCAGTTCTATTAGCAGCTCGTCTATCACCAAACACCAAAGCGTTGGCGAGAGTACGCTAGTAAAGTAGAGTAATTATAGTTAGTTCTTTAAGTATTTTTAAATGTTTATTCGTGTAAATAAATAAAGTAACAGCTAAAAAAATAAATACCTGAGCCTGTATTGTTGAAAATCGCGAGAAACCCGTTTTTGTGACCTTTGACTTTGAGTAATTTTTTGTTTCAGGTATCAGATCGATGAGGACTTTTCAAATTTCATTTATAACGGGGTTTTAAAACGACAAATTTTTAGCTAAGTGTGAGTTTTTGTAACTTCACTCCTGTTTTTTGGTCTAATTTGACCGAACCATAAACAATCTACAGTTATGATTTGAGCAGGATATAGGCGATAAGCTTAGATTAAAAAAGTAAAAAATAAACGCAAACGTGCCGAAACACGGAAATTAGAGGTGTTAAGTGAAAATATTTTGTCCGTGAACTGTGTGACACCTGTGTTAATGAAATAAAACTGTAAATTAAGTTTAAAAAAAAATAAGCACATTACAAGTCAATCAATTTTTTTACAATAATAAATAGACTACTAAGTTTTGTAAAGCATCACACAACTCTATGATTTTCAAAGTAAGTGTCTATCGTGTACATGTTTTTTGCCCTGTCATTATGAGCCCGATAATCATTTAAACTGTATAATTTTTGTTTTATTCGTCTTTGATAGTTTTTCTTTTAGGGTTCCGAATGTCCAAATAAAAGCTCAGAACCCTTACAAAATCATCCGTCTGTTGGTCTGTTCGTCTGTCACAGCCGATTTGATTTGATCAACTGGTTTCAGAAAAAAATAATAGGGGTGAAAGAATGAAATTGACATTTTATTGTAATAGGTACTTCGAATTGACATAGAACCTTTATGGTTTGAGATTTTTGAGAGATTTTTTTTCACCTGGTACCTGGCATCGTGAATAACACGATGCTGAGCACTATAGCTTTCTCCGATCTAGTCAATCAATAACGGCAGATGTCTACTGTGCCGAACTTCGAACAATGATAGCAAAACTGGCAGTGAAACAGCCCCGACTCATAAATCGATCTTCACCATTATTGCACCATGATAACGCGAGACCTCATACAGCATGAGAAACCGTTTTAACTCTACAGGAACTGCAAATAGAATCCATTCGTCACCTTCCGTATTTGCCAGACCTTGCTCAGACGGACTACCATATTTTTCGTGATTTGGACAATTTTATACGTGATCAAAAGTTTTCTTCTCAGGAGGCAAATGCTTTCACACAGTTTGTCGAATCTAGATCACCCGAGTTCTATCGTAAAGGCATAAATGACCTTCCTATTAAATGGCAGATACGTATAAATTATAATGGTAATTATTTTGATTAAATAAATATGTCAAATAAAAAAAAAGAATTTCTATTTTGCTGTACAAATTGACAATTTCATACTTTAACTTCTAATAGTACACATATGAACTTCTACGACTCAAAAAGGAACAGAGAGTTAGAAATCACATAACAGAATCAAGCTAGCCTTAAGATTGTGTCATTTCGCGTAAATAATAGTAGATTGTGTGAGTAGGAGAAACAGCAGTGTTTTTAAGTCGCTTGGAGCATGTTGAATTTCGAAAGAAACGAAAGTTTTTAAGTTTATATAATTAACTCCCGAGTACTGCGAGGGAGTTAATATAGAAACCTGAGTGAAATGAGGAATTCAAGGCACCCAAGACAAATACAGCTCTATCCCCGAGTTGGATACTCTATTTTTACATTTGTGAAATAATCAAAAGACAATAAACAAATTAATAGAGTTTTTACGAGTTCATGTTAACTATCACTCAACATGTTCGAGATTTGAAACAAACAAAATTCATTACTCTAAATAGAACTATATTTTTAATTTTTCTTTAACGCACCCGATAGTTAATATTAACTTTGTTTTCTTCTTAAGTCTATGGTTTTTAAATTAACCGACGCTCGAGTCTAACTCGCACAACGCTTGTTTTAATAAATCTACATTTTGAATCATAAAGAATATGGATAATGGAGCATAAAGAATGAAGATATCCGCAGGAAAACCAAGGTCGCCGACATAGCCCGAAGAATCGCCAAACTTAAGTGGCAGTGGGTAGGGCACATTGCTCGTAGAACGGATGCCCGATGGGGCCGAAAGGTTCTAGAGTGGCGACCGCGCACCGGAAGACGCAGCGTTGGAAGGCCTCCCACAAGGTGGACCGACGACCTGGTGAGGGTCGCGGGAGTGCGGTGGATGCGAGAAGCACAGGATCGGTCATTGTGGCGACGCTTGGGGGAGGCCTATGTCCAACAGTGGACGTCTTTCGGCTGAAATGATGATGATGATGACATTTTGGATCCCTCAGTTTGATTTTGTTTATTCCTTTAATAATGATTTATCAGTATTTTATTATTTCAGATTATCACACTTGTCTACATCATGACTAAATCATCGAGATGTTCTATGGTCAATGATGTGTTAAAGCAGGAATCCATTGTCATGCCCAAGGATTGTCCTAACCAAAGGCATTGCAGACAAGGCACTCATGTCGTGTGCATGTACTATGATCGAGTAAGTAATCTATACCTAAGTAAGTCTCGCATTATTGCTTTGCAAAAGGAGGTGTCTGCTTCCCATACCCTCTTCTTGATGGTGGAGACCAATCCTAAACAGGAACCTCCCGAAACATTCATGATCAAGCAGAAAGTGAGGACACCGTGTCGCCTCTCCAGCCACACCTCAAAGAGAAGACTTACCACAGCGACGGTGGCGTGCCTGTTCGACACGCTTTTGGCATTTTTCCTAGCTGGGTAACCTCAGTCCCGCGCTCAGCAGTCAGTCCAACCTATGCTGTGTGCCTATGTTGATAAAATTATTTTCATTTTACAGAATCATTTGTTTGGACCTCACTGTGAAGATTTGGTCAAAGTTGAGGTTACTCCCGATATGGTACACCATATATTAACGAATATTAATTAGTGAGTAGCTTTTGAATTTCATAAGTGACTAGTGACGACATTCACATCGTCAGCCCACAGATAGTTGAATGACGTCCACTGTTGGGCATTGGTCTCCCGCAAGCGTAACCATAACAAAAACCCTGACGATCATGTGTGTCTTACATCCATCGGATTCCCGCAACCCTCACCAGGTCATGGATCCACCTTGTGAGATGAAATTTGAGGAATTTCTTTGTAACCAAATACATCATGTTCCACTGTCCAAAAGCCTCTAGTCATTTTTTTATTTCGTTACACTGAAAATATACTAGTTCAAAAGTAGGTTCAAAAGTTACAAAAATTATGTGAACATCCTTTCGAACATCATCTGGCCTATTGGTCTAGTTGTTAGTGGCCCTGACTGCTATACCAAAGTTGCGTTTTTGTGTTCTGTGTCTAAGTGTAATTTATCTATAATATGTACGTATTGAGAAATATACCCCTATTTTTTAATCAGTACAAAAAAATGGGGCTCTATCCGTACCGTTAACTGATCATAATTATTATTTGTGTAGTCAAAAGTAAAAAAAAAAGAAATGCTAAAATTGTCCACAAAAAATTGTCATAATTGGTAAATTCATAATTCAATCACTCATAATCAATAGCCTGTACAATATGTCCATAAAGTCAGTGACATTTTGGGATATAAACAAACGCTCATAACTTGGTTGATTATAAATATTATTTATTGAGACTTTACTTACCGTACTCAACGGTACTTAAATAATAACAAGACCTTTTCTAATAAGCCCTTTATGTATTTGTACTAATTAAATATCGGCTGTATTGGTGTATATAAGTGCGTTTATCGGTTGTCTAGTACTCATAGCACAAGCTCTGTTTAGTTTGATACTAGACGGCGTTGTGTGGTAGTTGCATAACCTGTAGCGTTTGACGAGCGCTCACAGCTGTTGGACACATCAATACGGGCTGCACTTCCTGTCCAGGCCATGTTTCAACTTTCCATCCTGTATACTGACACTGCTTACGATTAAAAATCGATTTCCAAATTCACTAATGCACTATTTCAACATTATTTTAGTTTAAGAGAAAATATAGCTACTGGCATGGAGATAGGAAAATATGATGAAATTCTTCCGAGAGCATACGGACTGATGAAATTGGTAAGTTAGTTGATTGATACACTTTATAAGATGTAACAAGTTTATCTACTTTAGTCTCCAAAGATCTATTAACCTGAAAGCAGTATTATGTCATGACCTTATGTTCAGTTAACTACTAAACCATACACTTTAATAGGTCCCACATGCACAAACGTACGGTCTTCTTAATTTTTTTCTGACTTTTATTTGGGAACTATACAGCTTTGTTGTTAGCCTCGTATGAATCCTGAAAAGTGCAGGTACTTGTGTGGGACGGGCAGCATAGCAGGTGAAGTATATTTTTTGCAGCTTCTCCATACTGGTAGTGTGTTTGAGATGGGTCGAGGAAGCTTTATTTGGCCAGATTGCTTGTGAAGCGGTCAGCCTGGGCCAGCAGTCGAGTTAAAAGATTTCCTGATTGGCCACTGCAGTTCGCAATGAGGTGTGAAGTGTGTAGAAGTTGGCTGTTTCTGCTTCCGTGCATTTCTCGTTTTCTGCTCTGACTTTAAACGTACGGTATTATAACAGAAAATGATAATGCTGTTACAGGAATGGGACAAAGAATTGGCATTTTCAGCACAAGTTTTGGCTAACCAATGTCTTGGGTATAAAGAAGATGAGTGCAGAGCTACCGGTAAGTCACCTGCATGCTCTTCTGGCCATAGTTTACACTATCGCATCAGCCTGCTTTCTCATGAGTAGTCTGCTGCTTTTTTAAACTGGGAAATAATCAAATAACTTCTCCTGGCTTGGGTGGAGCGAAATGGAGTGTTAGACTTTTACCCATTAAAACCCGCTTGTACTATTTCAGTTACCTTTACGTTTTAGGGCTATAGGGACTGTTTCAAATAATCCCGCAGCCCTAAATGTCTACTGCTAGGTTCACATTACTACTGCACCCTGCTTCATCATACTTCGTCTTCTGCTGGGTTCACGTTATCACATCAGGCAGCTTCATCATGAATCCTTTATTGCTAAAGACACCTAAGCCCAAGCCTCTTCAATCCTACTGCTTTTAATAATGATGGTAATAATAAAGGGAGAAATAATAATAATTTTCTAAAAGGGTCTTTAAGCATAAGTATAAGCATAATCAGCCTTTTAATGTTTCCACTGCTGGGACTCAGGCTTCTTCTCTAGGAGAGGGAATGGGCCGTAATCCACCACGCAGGCCCAGTGCGGGTTGGTGGATGTCACGTATCTTCGAATTTTGGTTCTAGAACAAGCCGGTTTCCTCACGATGTTTCCTTCACCGTTTTGAGAGCAGTGGTGATGAAATAAATTACACAAAGTAATGCGCCTGGCTGGGTTTGAAACCGCGACCTAAACTCGTAAGTCGGGGCCGTTAGCACTCAGCCACCACTGCTCTCAATCCGTTGATCTCATTTTTATCCATTGCTTCAATATTTCAGATAAGTTCCTGAACCCCGGCCAGACTATTGGTGTTATTCGATACAAGTTTCCAGACTGGGAATATTTGAAAACAAGAAATACTGAAAAGGGCTTAGATGAAATAAAACTAATATTTGCAGTGGATACATTTTTAAGGTCCGCACAAAAATCAAAAAGATACGTGACTAATGATAATATAATGAGCTCTCCACCTTTGAACAAGTAAGTATTATTTTTAGGGAGTAAGTAAGTACGGAAGTACTTCAAAATAAAAAAAAACGGAACCCTTATAGGATCACTTTATTGTCCGTCTGTCTGTCTGTCAAGACCCTTTATCTCGAGAACGCGCGGAGTTTACGAGTTGAATTTAAAACCATATACTCAGGTCTGCGGCTCCTTGAAGTTGAGAAAAAATGAAACTTCTGAATCAACGAAAAAAAAGATACGGCCGCTTATTTCGCAAAAACGTGTATTTCGACACTCTCAAGGGAATCAAAATTCATAGGATACTTTCCGTTGACCGAGAATTCAGAAATTTGACATGGAGCAAGGTCTCATAGCCCAAGTATAGAAAAAAAACTGTTTTCAGTTTTTGTAGTTACGTCACAAAAGGAAACTTTTTTGCGATTCGGAAAAATCTTCGTAACTATTCGGGAATTGAACTGTTTTCATAGGTATGTTTGTACGGAACCCTCAGTGCGCGAGACCAACTCGCACTTGTCCGATTTTTTTGATAAGTTTACTAAGGTCACTATCTCTCGCTTCGCCCAAGAGCGGGGGATGTCATAAGATGATTTTACCACCGAAAAAAAAAAATCCTATATCAATGATATGGTTAAACTAAGATTATTTAATATTAACGTTTACACGATCTGGCCAGTTTTAGTTGGCTATATCATGACGTGATCAATTTCTATGATACACAAGTTCTATCATATCTTTTCTTATGTCTGCATAATTTTTTGATGTTTTTAATGTTTTAATTTTTTGAAAGACTTGTAGATGTTAACCTAAAAAATTACCTAAATTTCATACATGGTGGAGTTACACACGTTGGATGTGGTGTTTCTGCTTATTCCAGCAAAATAAATGGTGCTAATAATACAGGATCAAAACAAAACGTAAGTCTTTTACATATAATTATGATAATAGATTGAGTATTTATAATTATAGATATTTAACACCGATCAAATTTTAAATTTTATGTTACGGATGTAGATATTTTGAAGTATATTTTCCTAGATAGTAGAAGTAACAAAATAAAGGAATAGGGGAAAACCAATTTCTACATCACAAAATCTACAATTTTTTTTTTTCTAAATTCCAGAATGTTCAAATAGTCTGCAATTTCTCAGACGCACCGAAATACAACCAGCCAGTTTATGATGTACTCCCTCCAATACCAGGACGAGGCTACAGTAAACGTTGTGGCTGCCAAAGAGGTTACAAAGAAACGCGTAACTGTCTCTGTGAAAGAAAGTTGAAAAATCTTCGGAAAGGTTGGTATGAAGAATGCAATAGTATCTCCAATAGCTAAGTTTAATTGGTCATAAGACTATTTACATGTGTGATATATGCGTTCCTATGTAGAGGCTAGGATATCTCTCATACAAGACTGCCTGACATCCTGAGTTTGATATTCGGGCCAGGCAAAGTGTGACTGGGTTTTTCTGTTGTAGTAGCATTCCTTAGTCATCATAGTCTTACAAGCCAATACATTTCTGTTTAATGCTTTTTTTTACTGACTAAAAATCCACTCCTGTTCCTTCTTTGACTTCATTTCGGGGCCCCGGGTTTCGCTTTCACACTACCCGTGGACCAAGTAGGCTTCGATCATGCTGGGCCCCTACGATTTGCTGACATTTCCCTGAGGCGCGCGTACGCGCCGTCAACGACTTGGGCTCGGTCCGGGCCGTTATCGGACGGTCGGACGGCGAGCCATCCATTACTCGCCGTCCACAAGCCCGCACCTACGGTGGCCAGAAATCAGGATGTTGGGGCGTGAGGACCATTGCCTCCTTTGCTAGCATTACTGCTTCGCAGAAGGAGGCTATCGCCTGCCACTCCTCCTCGCTCCGGACCATGGCCTGTACCAATGCCCGGCGCGAGAGATCACTGCCGCCGATCGCCCCCTCGAGGACACGGTGGTGCTCTGCCCAGGCGGGGCACACCTCTACCGTATGACCTTGACACTGACTTTCTTTAAACTGGACTTGACTCTTGCCGGCCGGCATACTCGACGCTACTATGACCGAGACACTGCCGATTGAAGGCTGAACCGAATATATATTCGTTACATACTAGAGGCAGTTTGAGCTATAATAAGATCACAAACCGTCAAACGTTAGCGACGGCTACCTTCCCCCAAGGACTGACTGACAGTAGGATACTTTACATTGCTCTTGATATGCGCACACTTCCAGGGAGAGGGGGGTAGGCTTCACCAAGTACCCTGAACTGCATTGATAGTCGTTCTAAGGAACGCTAGGGATCGCATCTCGTTAAATCAGCCCGGCCCCCTATAGGCCAGCCTCTGATACAAAAAATTATATTTAGCGAGCCATGAAATTTGGACATATTTCAGAAAAGTTCCGCAGCTAGACGTAGCTCGGAGGCCTGTAGGTTACGTTGTCCTCACCTTGGGTCAGAGTAAGGAAGTGAGAAGTGTCGATTTATAAACCACTTCGGCGTCTAGCGAGACAACTGTAAATAGTTCTGTGAACGACTGACGATGCTTTACGCTTGTTTAAGTCTTGCATTGTATTTGTAATGGGTGAGTAGGCCATTATAAGGAGTTTATTGTTATAGAAAGTGTATCTTATCCAATGGCAGAGGCCTCACAACCCTTTGCATTAGGATTGGTCAGGATGTGCAAGGGCGAAAAGGAATTAAGTGATTCTAAAATAATTTAATTTGCAAATACAAGCATCACGTCTCATATTGCCTTTTGTAGCCCTCTCAGTCTCTTAAATTTCAGAACTCAAAAATAAAGTAGATTATCCTTCTTTATCTCCTTATCAATGGATTCCCAACTAATTGTTTTTCTCCATCCCCTCCTTGTCCTCTAGCTTTCTAAGTCGGGACGAGGTGATATATTTCTTGGGAATCCATTACTGTCGGTAGGGTTTTGTCCAAGCCACTGGATGTGAACCACAGGGGCGAGTAGAGGTGCAGCTTGTCTCTTCTCCTTATGGAGAAACCGACCTTTATACCTTCATGTAGGAAAATTCAAGAAAAATGAAAATTTTATCAGCATAGGGTCATTTAGGAACAGTCACAGTATCTATGTCTATCTTACTCTACTAATACCTTTTCCTGTTTATTGTAGCTACTGCCAGCAATTTCTCCCGCGTGAATGTAAAAAATACCCTAACACGCATAAAAAATATTATAAGTTCGCCTATGTGGCAAACATCTAAACTTGTTCAGCTGTTTGATCGTACGAACTTTTACGTTTATGGCATAGTAAACCTACATATTACATTATAAATTTTAATATGATTCAAATTCTGAAATTATAAGTAAATTGTTGCTTGCAGGACTACAGTACAAGAATCAAAAAAGTTTCAAGAAAAATACGAGAAGAAGTTTGAAAAACCATTCAAATATCGAAGCAGTCTTATCAGAAAAAGTAGAAAGAGAGGCCAACGGTCAACAAGCACGATATATTATATCAAAGTTAGTTGATCCGATATAGAAATTTAGAAAATCGTATTAGATGATGGCCAATTGCACAATGCAGTTAATGAGTTATCAGAGAGGCCACATGTGCAAAAGTAGTCATTACCAAACTAGCGTGTTTTCAACTTAGTTTTTAATTTTGTAAAACACCATTGCGCTTGTAATTCGCTAGTTTTATAAAAAAGTATATGTACCACTGCAGTAAACAGAGTCAGTATAGTGTGTTCAAAAAATAAAATAAAATAAAAAATCACAAAGATGCCTATAAAAATATTTGTATGGATTAAAAACCGGATTAATTAATATACATGCAATAATTCTGGTGGTTTTGCAGATTATACAAGCAATGTTTTACCGTTATAGTGTTAAATAATTTTATGATCAAATCTGTAGATTTCTAGTAAATCAATTTTAACGATTGCATTGTGGATTTTCGCATCTCTTTCTTTTGTATGCAGTCCGAGAGTGACCACGCTTTAGGTCATGTAGTCGTCGGAATGATTTACTATGTAAATCATTCCGACGCGGGATCTGTAACATATATATTTATATTTTACAGATCCCGCGATGTTATTGTACTGCCTTCATTTAGAAGAAATCTTCTACGAGATAGAAAAGTGCCATCTATTCAAGCTAACACTTATTCTGAGGTACGTAGGTCACCTTTATTAATTTCAACTCACGTATATCATCATCAATTCAGCCGAAAGACTGACTGTTGAACGTAAGCGTCCCCCAAGTGTTTCCATAATGACCGGTCTTGTGCGTCAATATCGCATAGATAGGTTCCCGATAACCTTACCAAGTCATCGGTCTATCTTGTGGAAGGCCTTCCAACGCTGCGAATTGATAATTTATACAGATTGGATTTGCGAGAAGGTCATCAGTAATGGCTGGTACCTGTAATGGTTACGTTAGAGCGTTTTTTCTTTCTTTCTTTCTTGTAGACGTCCGTTTTTTTCAACGGATAACGGACCGTCAATAAACGGATATCCTTGTATACATATAATTTTTTACCGGATGAATGTTAGCTTGAACTGCCGTCTCTAAGCGCTAGTTTTAAACTGGTTTTCAGAGATTACACACGAGTGAAATGTCGATGTCGAGAAAAATATCTCTTATTGGCTTACTATTGATTTATTTATTATAGATTTATTAAAACTTCATGCAACACAAAAGTACAAAGACGGACTTAATGCCTTAGGCATTCTACCAGTCAACCTAGGACCTATTTGTACATGAAGAAACAAAAAGAAACAAAAAACGTTGAATGTCGCCGTGGGTGCATCCTATATTATTGTAAATGGAAGAATATACTCTTTTAACGAAGTCAGAAGAAGATAAAACTAAATAGTATAAAGAAATCTTTATCATTCATTTTTAAGAACGCAGGTAGACCGCACTCAATTTACAGAAAACCGGCAATATGTCCGGCAGCGTCAACACGCACTAATAAACTGGCGTGGATGACCGCTTTCTTACTTGTAATTACTTATTGTTCTTGTTTTTTTTTTATATAGCTTCTTTTTTTTTTAATGTGAATGTGAGAACACCGTGGACTTCGCGAATTCTAAGGTTACTTCCTATTACGACTCACTTTTTTTTTTAATATGATTATTTTTATTGTGCTTTTGGGTACAATATCGACTGGTCTACACTGTTCTTACATAATGTCTATTAATACTGTAATATGAAAATATTGTAAACAATCATTTTTTTAAAAGAGTAACCATGGAGTTTCTTGCCGGTTCTTCTCCATAGGAAACGACCAATTTGGAACCGTGCACTATCTTCTGACGTTTTATAAGTGCCCATGTAGGCCTATGTGAAATATTTTTTTTTTACTTTGACTTTGACTTTACGCCGGACTGGTGTCCGTCGCGCTGAGGGAAAGCGGTGGTGCATCCGGTGTAAATTGTTCGCCGGTCCGATGTCCGGTGCATGTACACACATTAATTACAAACCATACACCACCGCGAATCCGGTAAAAAACACGGTCCGTTATCCGTTGAAAAAACGGACGTCTACAATCGCTCTTATAGTTACAGGAAAACGGTTCTAGGAGACGATGCATAACTTTTTATCCGACTACGGCATAGCCACAGGAAGATTTTGATAGGCTATGATGTGTGTATGTTCATCTGTTTCCTCATAGCTCATAAACTACTTATTGGAACTCGATGATTGAGATATCGTTAGAACCGTCTTAATTGTCTGCTGAACATACGTTACGTGACGTGTCACAAAACTCTATGTGGCACCCTCTAGCGGACAAAAACTCTTGTGTTAAGAAAAAAAGATAAATACGCCGTGTTTGGTATCATTTGAAAGGGCTTCACTTGCACTTATCAAAAACATCATCAAAGTTCAATGTGGTCCCCTAAAGCGGTCAAAAAAAAACGTCAAAAATTGTAAATATAGGTACCGTGTTTAGTATCGTTTGAAAGGACTATACTGTTACATGCAAAAAATATCACCAAAATTCAATTATGCACCCTCATAGCATAGCATAGTCGGCCTTATAATGTTCCCACTGTTGGGACTCAGGCCTCCTCTCTAGGAGAGGAAATGGGCCATAATCCACCACGCGGGCCCAGTGCGAGTTGGTGGATGTCACATGTCTTCGAATTTTTGGTTCTAGGATATGCCGGTTTCCTCACAATGTTTTCCTTCGCCGTTTTGAGAGCAGTGGTGATGAAATAAATTACACAAAGTAATGCGCCTGGCTGGGTTTGAACCCGCGACCTACAACTCGTAAGTCGAGGCCGTTACCACTCAGCGACAACCGTGCCTGATGTAGTTGGTCATACTGCCAATTGTCCACTACCGATCCGGACACATGTATCGTAACAGTTTCCTGACCACTTGGCACTACAGATCGCTGTCTGGTGAAGTCTGTATTGTTCTTCTGACTGCGACTCGCGTGGTGTATTTTAATAAATAATTAAAAATAAATAAAATATTTATAAAAATAAATAAAGGAAATAATAAAACTGCAACAAACTAAACTGCGCTACTGAAATTTTCAGTATAAGCGGAAATAAGGTGCACGCGCCTTCAACGGTTGGGTCATGCCGGTTTTAATGTACTCTTTTGGCATATTCAAATGACCGAAGACTGAACTAGGTGCTCTGGATAAGCGAGTCCGTACATTGCTGACTGCAAATCGGATGCATCACCCAAGATCATCGGTGATGAGACTATACATCCCGTGGAAGTGTGGAAATCAAGGCTTTTTAAACGCATAGACTCTACACAACCGCGAGGTGTGCAGCTTCAGAAAATATTTTCTTAGAACCGATGTGGGTATGCACCGAGATGTGCTCGCAGTGGACAAGGGACTCACACCGTTATCCACGGCTAAAGAGGACTGGCGCAAGCCTGTAGTAATGACCACAAGGAAGTATGGAAGGGCAAGGAGCTCCACGGGCGCCTTTTACCGGGCTCTTCTTGAGCGTGTTGTAGATTTCTTTGCGTTCGTACCCTGGTTACGTTTCAGAGACCTCTTTGGGAAAACTGAAGGTTCTGTCTGTGTGATTACGGACGAAGTTATCTTAACGAACAACTACCGGAGATATATAATGAAGGACGAGTCGGTTGACGTGTGACGGGCATGCCACCGTCCGGGTGAGTCTAACAGACATTATCTCTAGTTGTTCTCGTCTGGCAAACGGCGAGTATTTGCACAGACATAACCAAGTAGCTAGGACTTGGAGCTGTAATCGTAACATATGTGTTTATCAGCTGAGTCTTTGCAGCTGTTTCACTGCGTCACTAATGAACAGAAGTTTTATGTTAATTACCTAGTTCTTGATTTGGGGAACACCCAAATACCCCGAAATATTTTATTCCGAATTTCATAATACCTACCTAAGAATTTATAATGCCTTTTATTAAAAATCACGAAATTTATTTTACCGAAAGTCGTAAATGTAATTTGTTAGTTTTCTGATTTTCATACGTTCGAAGTGTCGCGCGAAATCAAATGCACGAAGGATTCTCGGTCCGAAAGCGATATTCCGATTTTCAATACTTCGAATAAACTATAAGTCAACATGTTGTGCTACAAAATTTAGTGACAGAAACGAATCGCTCCAAAACCGACTTCACGCAGTCTTGTCTGCGTCCCTACACCTAGAGTGTAATTTAAACCCGAGTAGGCGCGGAGGGGTGGGTGGCTGCGGTGGTGAGCGTTAAAACCATCTGCGACTATAAGCTCGCGTGGGGCCGCCCAAACCCCGCAGCGCCAGAGCCGTGACAGAAACAATGCTTCCTGCATGTTGCATGCCTGCTTTCAAGCTGCATACCTACTTGCATATTGCATGCTTGCTTGCACGCTGCATGCCTGCTTGCATGCTGCAATAAAATAATCCCCTGCATGCTGGAAAACGCATCTGTCATTAGTTTTTTAATTCTACCCCTCATACTATACATAATATTATACTTCTTTCTGACGAGCAATTATGTGTTTATTTGTCTTGCTATAAAGTTTTACATGGCGTTTTTATTTTGGAATTGTATTAATCGGTGTTTTAATAATCGGAATTCATATTATGATGTTCCGAATTATCATTAAGTCGGACTTTTTGTTATTCGATCTATTGAAACTCGGTATTTTGAGAATAGTAATTATAAATGTTAGGAATATTGAAATTTAGGAATTATAAAAATAGGAGTAATAATAAGTCGGAGTTGTTATATTTGGAATTTTGAACCATTCGGAATTATGAAAATCGGTATTTTGAAATTCGTATTTTTGGCTGTCGGAATAAAGTTTTTCGTATTTATGTAGTGTACCCCTTAATTTGACGATTTAGCTTATTTAAGTAAATAGTATAGAAGCACAGTAATTTAACACCAAAATAGTTAAAATAATATAAAGTAAAAAAGCCCAACGACGACAAAAAAGTATGAAACAAGATTCAGGATGCTGAAATAAACAAGGTTAGTGGAGAAACAAGAAAAGAACAAAAAGAAGGGCCGTAGTCACACGTTATTAAAGTGTTCCGGTTGATACCTATACATCTAACGTATATACAAATTATCAAAAATAGGAGTCATTCATCATGGTCTCTGGTATTACATGACATGGAAATGATAACTAAATACCTTCGTTGCAGATAACGAACGATAATATATTGGGAAGATATGCGTCACATCTGCCCGTAAAGGCCAGCACTGAGGACACACTCTTACGCAAACGCCCTACTATTAAGGGTACTAAGCGAAAGACTACTAAAAAACACGGGTACCCTTCTAGTAAACGACCAACTACAAAAAAAATGGGATGTTTTAAGCTAATGATTGCGAAAATCAAACAATGTTTTAAAAAATTAGGTTAATAAATAAATATATATTGTACATTTTTTTATTATTCAATTCAAATATTTATTTCAGATATAATAATAATAATTTATTTATTTGCTAGAATGTAGGTGTACAAAGTAGTATGATCTTAATTTTAATTAGGCCCATTTACATTCTACCATAACATAATATTAATATTTGCACACCACAGTGCAAATATTAATATTATGTGTGCAAATATAGGTACGTCCATATTATGTTACTATACAACTTAGTCTAATGTTAGTATTAAATATAATTATTATAATAAATTATTTTTAATTTGTTATTTTTAATATTAATTTAATTATTTATTATAATAATAATTAATTAAAAATACAATAAACCAGTAAAAATCCGCACCAACCATATAGACAAAATAGAAGAGAAAAAAAACCGAATGACGTTTGTCATTGACGACCTTGACGACGTCAAACAATCAACAATAAATGGAATGAATTGAAAGAAATGAATTAATATGTTAACTAGAGCAGCTGCCCGTCGCGCATGCCATCCACCCCCGGGCTCGCCGCTTAGCTCCGCCTCGCAGCCGCCGGACCTCGAATCACCAGTGTCTCCGGCGGTTGCAGTTGCGTCGAGCTCGAGCGACGAGTATTTTTCCTCGCCAACGTCGCCAACACTTGTACGTCGGCCGGGGAGAGGCCGGCCATCGAAGATTTAGGATCTAGGGGCCAACCGGCCCCGAGCCGGGTCCCCGCTGCCGGTGGTTGTGTGCAGCGCATGAGATGGACTCAGCCTATGAATGAGCACGTCATGCGCGTATATTACGGGTCTATAGAGGGGGAAACTAAACTCACTGCGTACCGTGTTAGGATGCTGTCTCTTTTTCAGGAACTGGAACCAACCGTCAACGTCACGACCCAACGGTTATCGGATCAGGTGCGGGTTATCCAACGAAATCACAGGTTGGATGACGCCGCACCTGATAGGCTGCGCTCAGAGGTACTGAGCAACCGTATCATCTCGACTCGAATAGCCGGTATATACTCCGGTTGGCTATGCACAAAAAAAATAGGGCGCTAGTGTGTGCTCTGGACTCCTCGTAAACCTCGCTGATACGCACTCGATCCTCTATTTGCATCTCGCATCTTTTTTAGCATTTATTATGATTTTTTTTAATTATATATTCGCATCTTTAGACATCTCTCGCCATTTGCACTCTCCCTGGTGACCAGGGTAGATGATGTAAAGTCACCTGGAAAAGTGCCTGGGAGAAATGACGCCATCTAGCGTAAAATCAGACAACATCACACTATACTGTTACTAGATGACGTTGCTGTGCTTCAAATGCTTATTTTTGTTGTTTCTTTTTGTTTCTTCAAATATTGAAATAATTTATAGTTTATTTTAAAGAGATGAAGATATTAAAATTGAATATCAATTTATAATTATCTATGTGTTAGTTTTAAAACTTAACCTACCCTAGGTTGAATATGGATTTATGAATAATAATTAGTATGTAGTCTAAATAATACTTAAACAGAAGATTGACTAAGCTTAATTGATTGTTCGCTAAGTTCATTTCTGTTACCTCGTTCGAGCTCCTTTTGTCCAATTTTATGTTTAATCTGGTGAATTTATCTACTTATTTTACCAAAATGAGTACGAATTATTGTAATATCGATTCAGTAACAAGAGCTCAAATAATTGCTTTGCATAATCAAGGCAAAACTTGTCAGAAATAGCCAGAAAGACCGGTGTAAACGTAAGTAATTTTATTTATATTCTTTACAATAAACTCCTGTATGATAATCATAATTTTGGGTATTATATATTTCTGTTTTATTGTTGCAGAGAAAAACAGTTGTACTATGGGTACGAAGATTTGAAGAAGAGAGTTCTTTGAAACACCGTCAAAAAACTGGTAGACCAAAACTCATAAACATGTTGCAGCGTCAAACCATGGTAAGGGAGTACGAAGAAAATGAATTTCTGCCGACGAACCACTATGCTGGTTTATTTGACACAAGCATTGACACTGTCCGTCGTGCTCTTCATAGCGATAGGCTGCATTATCTTTATATATTGTATTGCATCCGCATGCTGTGAAACCCTGGAAAACCATAAAAGAGCAAGATTGCAGTTTGCTAAGGATCACATAAACTTTGATTGGAGTAATGTCATCTTTACTGATGAAAAACGCAAGTCACGCCACGCAAGTCCAGCGAACACGGACGCTTATGTTTGTGGCGTCGAGATAATACGCGATACACAAGTGGTCATGTAGTGCTCAATTTGCAATCTGGTCATATAACTGTTTAATGTGGGGATGCATGAGTGCAGCCGATCCGGGAGAACTTGTCAGAATACCAAGTCGAGCAAATAGTGCAAATTATATAGAAGTGCTGTAGGAGATCATGTTGCCTACAGTTCGAAATGTGTATCCAAGAGAAGAATTACCACAGATAAAATTTGTACAGGATAATTGTCTGATACACCGTGTCCACAGTGTGCAGGCTTGGTTTCGTCAGCATAATGACATTTGTGCTATTCCTTGGCCTGCTAGATAACCGGATTTAAATCCAATTGAAAATTTATATCAAAATGAGCTTACTCCAGATGCTTTAGAGGGTCATTGTTTACGAATATGGGAGAGTATTCGTAGTTCAGATTTGTGTAAAAATTTGATTAATGATTTGACCAACTTGGTGGTTACACGAGCTATTAATATATAAATATTTCATCATCGTCATCATCATTTCAGCCGAAAGACGTCCTCTGCTGGACATAGGCCTCCCCCAAGCGTCGCCACAATAAACGGTCCTGTGCGTCTTGCATCCATCGGACTCCCGCAACCGTTACCAAGACGTCGGACCGTCATCAATAATTATACTTAATTAATTAATATTATTTACTCAGTACTTATTCTCTGTACTAACTGGAGATCTCGTTATGTGTGTTTAACCCAATACCTAGATATTTAAAATAACTTAAAAAAGTTATGAACACTTCAAGTTAAAACACAACTTAGTTTTATTTTTTTTATGTTACCTACTAACCATTTGATATTTCGTTGTGCAATATTATAGTTTTTAGCCTATATTTAATACTTTTGACCTTTGTGATAAAATTATCTAGTTTCGTGATTGTTTTTGTAAAGGTTACATGAACTTTAATCCTCAAAAATAAATTATACATATATAATATTATTCGATGATTAATAAACTGACAGTTAAATTTGAATAATAAACTGTAAGAAATAAACATATATATTTTTTTAATAGTGCCTTTTTGTTTGGTGAGCCTGTTTACCTGCTCTTTTATCCTTTTGATGAGTAACTACCGACTTGAATATTACAAATAAATATCTACTTGTTATCTTTGATATAATTTCTACCAATTTCTTTTGTTTGTTATTCATAACTTACAAAAAGTCTAAGTACTAGAGATTTGAACTCACGGCTCACTGATTTACGCATCTATCTGCACATGCTTAACCGCTAGGCCACTATGACTCTAATTTTAATGATAAAATTATGAACTAAAATCAGTGGTTGACGACAATGATGATGCTTGTGTCTATTTTCTGTCAAACTAAAAGTCAAGTTTATACTTTGTGAGATTGCCTTTGTTGGTCGCTTTTTAGCTGTGAAGAAACCAACGCCATCTAGTTTAATTTTCGAAAACTTGAACTTTAACGTGCAAGGGAAAATAGGCGTTAAGGTATCCAAGCACTTTTACAGGCGTCTGTACCTGTCCAACAGGTAGGCCTCGATCACACGACAGAGGTAGTCGAGCACCCGGTGGTACCGGAGGCCATTTGAGTCAGCTTCCAGCGTACGGAATTTCCCCTGGTCTAATTAACTGGGCGAAAGACTTCCAGAGCGAATGGTCTCTCTGAGTTGTTGTCGATGGATGCTCATCAGAGCCCATGACCACTAATGCCGGAGTTCCTCAGGGGTTTGTTCTCCCTGCAACTCTCTTCCTGCTGCATATCAACGATCTACTGATGCCCGGTATCTATGGGTATTCAGATAATAGCATAGTTGTAGAGAGATACCTGCCAGATACTCGGGCTAGTAAGGAGCTAATCCGGTCCGAGAGAGAGGCTATTGTAGAGCGTACGAATGGCTCACTTCAGGCAGTCTCCAGGTGGGGTGAAGCCAATCTGGTGGGATTCAACGCCGCCAAAACACGAGCGTGTCTGTTCACCGCTAAAAGGAGCCCGTTCACCTTGACTCCTGCTTTTGAGTATGTATCCCTGGAGTACACCGACCGCCACATATGAGCTGGTGCTGCAAAATGCCACCTAGCTGCTTTGGACTCGGTGGAAAGGCGTGCAAAGAGGGAATTTGGTGAACCAGATCTGGTTAGGTCCAATTTACAAAGTCTTGAGTCACAGGCGTAGGGTAGCCAGCCTTTCGGTGTTTTGTGCGCGGGAATTGCATGACTTGATTCTACCATTGGACATCTCGGCGAACGGCGATTATCCACCCTTACTTTGTTGAAACCTCTACGGCCCGGACCAAGCATTTCGCCTCGTCGTTTATACCGCGTACATCAAATGACTGGAACAAATTGGTCTTTCCGTCCGATTATAATTTAGGTGTCTCTAAGGCTAGAGTGAATAGGCTCTTAATAAATTTGTGCGCCTCACCATCAACGATTGAATCACTACTTATCATCAGGTAGGATTGCAGTCAAGCATTACTTTATAATTATTAATATATAATAATAATAATCACGTTGTACTGGGATCGGTCTATCATTACTGACCGGACTATTGTAGCGAATAAGCCGGATATAGTGGTGATAGACCGATTAGCGCGCCGCGCAGTGATAGTCGACGTCACCATCCCGCATGACGAGAATCTCGTGAAAGCTGAGAAAGAGAAACAAATCAAATATCTCGACTTAGCACACGAGGTTGTCGACATGTGGAATGTGGACTCGGCTATCATTGTGCCGATTGTCGTGACCGCCAATGGTCTTATAGCCAAAAGCTTCGACGACCATCCGTCGAAGCTGTCGTTGCGCGGTTGGATCAAGGGCCTGATACAGAAGGCAGTACTCCTCGATACGGCTCGCATTGTGAGGAGGTTCCTGTCTCTGGAGCCCTAACCACCGGTAGCTTGGACCCTGTTCCCGACACCGGCGGATAACTATTTTTTATATTTTTAAATGTTTTTTTTTTTATTAGTTGTTCTTTAAAGAAATATTTAAAAATGTAAATGATATGTGTATAAAAATAAATAAAGAAATAATAATAATCTTTATTCAGGTAAGTTACACCCATATCATTAAATAACACAACACTATACATGACACAATTTACATTAAATAATAATAATAATAATAATAATATTAATAAGATGCACACGAGGTTGTCAACATGTGGAATGTGGTTTCGGCTGTCATTGTGCCGATTGTCGTTACCGCCAACGGCCTGATGGCCAAAAGTCTCAAACATGGTTACTGGAGAAACAAGAACAGAACAAAAAGAAAGGCCGTAATCACACGTTATTAAAGTTTTCCGATTGGTATATCTAGCGTATAGTCCTAGACTAGATCTATTCGCTGATGAATGGAAGGAGATACTGACTGAATGTCTGATGATTTACGAGAAGACTAAGTGAGAGATTTAGTTATATTATATGTGTTATATTTTCTTTAACGTATTTTACATTATTTGTAACTAATGTAATCAGTGTAATTGATATTTTGTCGTTCTGGTTAAATAAATAAATTATCACAAATAGGAGACATTCAATAGACATTCAATAGACAATACCTTCGTTGCAGATAACGAATGCAACAATGACTTCAAGATTTACGCATGAACAGAAAAAAGAAAGAAAAGAAACAAAGAAAAATGATGATGATAATATATTGGGAAGATATGCGACACATCCGCCCAAAACGGCCAGCACTGAGGATTCACTCTTACGCAAACGCGGCGGTGGTGGTGGTGGTAAAGGAGGAAGCCGTCATACTGGGCAAGGGCACCCTAATACCTTAAAACCAAAACCAACCACACAAAACCAGGGATGTTTAGCGAAAATGATTGCGAAAATCAAACAATGTTTTAAAAAATTTGGTTAGTAATAAAAAAAAAATAATATACATTTTTTTTATTATTCAACTCAAATATTTATTTCAGATATAGGTACGTCCATATTATGTAACTAGTACAACTTAGCGTTAGCTAGCTAGCGTTTGACCACTATCTCACCTGATGGTAAGCGATGATGTGGCCGACGTCGGAGCACGCTTGCTTAGAAATAACCTATTCACTCTTGATTTAAAGACCTCTAGGTTATAGCTATCAGGAAACACAGACTCCGGCAGGCGATTCCACTCCTTAGCTGTACGCATAATTAGTGTGTTCCCAAAACGCTTTGTCGCTTTTTTACTTTATTTGAATAAGTGTGTCTGGACACTGATCTAACTTTGTAAGAGGGGAGAGTTCCACCAATATGAAAATTATTATTAGTGATAGGCTAGCTCTTGACCACTATCTGACCTGATGCCCTGATGGTAAGCGACGTTGTGGTCGTCAGTGGAGCAACGCTTGCCTAAAAGTAACTTGTTCACTCTTATTTATTTTATTTTACAGAAGTCTTACAGACTAATTAACTAATTATATTAAGGGTATTAATTAGTACTCGTAATATTATCAAATTGCAAATTTCTAGCCTCTACACATAGATAAAAAGCGTTAAAAATAAAGTACATAGGTACTACTAGTACATTAATTAGTTAATAGACAAGTTAGCTATCAATGAAAAATGTCTGTGTCATTTTTCAATGCTTGGCCACGACGAGTAGTCGAAATGTCGTCGTGGACTGGTGCAGAACAACTAATTTTGAACTTTATTGAACCTCTGGAAATTTA
This sequence comes from Mythimna pallens, assembly GCA_961205895.1. NCBI lineage: Eukaryota > Metazoa > Arthropoda > Insecta > Lepidoptera > Noctuidae > Mythimna > Mythimna pallens. Next base: position 3,645,712 of record OY540845.1, on the reverse strand, counting down.
CAAATATAAAAGAGAATACCATTAAAAAAATATATATTAAAATTGATCATATGACCAACCGCTGGGTAAAAATTAAAATATGATATATTTTTTTTAGGTGAGAAAATAAAAACCGCTCCTGTTCCATCTTTGCCTTCATCTCCGGGTTTCGGTTTCACACTACCAGTGGCTCCAGTAGGCTTCGACCCTGCAGCGACGATTTGCTGAGATCTCCCTGAGGCGCAAATTAGTTGGCTCGTTAAAAAAAAACACAGACCTGACCCTAACTTACGAATTCAAACATGTATATCTACGAAATTACGTTTGGTAAGGTCCCTATTAAAATTAAGAGCACTCCTTATTGAAAAAACATTCTTCGTATAATTGGTCAGTGTGTGCGGTATACACTTAATATTGGTCGCTGACGTAATCTCATAAGATTTGTGTGTAATGTCAAATTAGTAACGAGTCCAGGACAGTCAATGTAGCTATTTGCGATACCTATCAGTAGACATATGTCTTTGGAGACATACACGTACACACGTCATATTGGTATGACGTATCATCTCTAGAGGAAGGAATCAACTGAGTATTGCTATGCCCTGTAATCTAGGTAACGCAGAAATTTTCTTTGAACGCCTTCAATTCTTCAATTTTATTTTGCAATTATTCAATAGTTCTTAAGATGACATTACAGCTTAGCCATATTTTACCATTCGGCATGCAAACATTTCAAATTATCTAAATCATTATTATTACACTTAAAAATGTTATAGATCAATTTATGAATCTTTTAAAAATGTTTTTTTTTTTTAATTTTTATTCTTGCCAACAATTCACTTTCTTTTTCCATTCGCCACTACAAAGATACTTCACATAGTGATGTAGAGATGAGCGAAATTGAAGAACTAGATTATTTTTAAACTTTTTTCGTTTATGATTCGTAAATAAATATAATTAAAAAAATATCTTGTTTTGCTCACCATATGTAACCGATTCGATTTGACAGATATGACATCACAAGATGGTGCTAAGTCATACGCATAGTGCTGCCACGATATTTGTAACCAAATAAAAGGCAATAATCAATTGCTTCATGATGGAGGTACTTGTTATCAGATTCAAGCCACTACAGATTTTGAGTATCCATTTTATATTCAGAATCCAAAAATTATATAGATCGTGTACTTATTAGAAAAACATAACTTTGTTGGTTTTTAGTTTTGACATAACTCTGCATCTAATCAGCCATAATTATACTTTTCTCTCTCATTCCTGAAATGTACATAAATAAATGGATCAATTTTTGTTTGTTTTATTGTATAAGTGAAATCATGAATCATTTTTATTATAATACAATTCAACCATATCCTTAGGTCTGCTATATATCGCTTCCTAAAGCTGTATCCTATCCACATTACTGACATAGGCAAGATATTCTATAACTACACTGCTATCATTTCTTATTTATCGTTTTAGTAAGTATAGGTTGAGTTCTAAATTGAGTATGAGTTGATAACGTGTCAAACCCTATTTTAATAAATAGCTTTTAGGCTAAAGTCAAGTTTAACAAATTCTCAATAGGGAAAATAAAAAAATAAAAATGTGTTAACTAACCATTTTATCAATAAATATACAAAAATAGAATACTAATATTATAAAACAATATTAAAATTGGCGTGAAAGAAAACGAGATATAACAATTTTAAATAAATATATTATTATCTTTCTCTCTCGCCAAGATGTCGTTTTCTATGACCTTTAACGCTAAAGACCATAATTATCGTACGTCTTTTTCATAATAGCAGATTTGAAGCTTAATAACTTCGTCTTTATGAAGATATATTTTTTTATATTTGCGTACCAGAGTTAAAAAATATTTAATTAAGCAAATAAAAAAAAACATGCATATTTCTCATCGAAAACGGAAATTGAGTCTGGCACTGCACTAATCATGTTACATGATTTAAAACTAAATTAATTTATTCATTAAAATATAAATGTTTCTGTTTCACTTGAATATATCGATTGTCTTGGTTGGTTTATCAATAATCTTAGCGAGTCTACTTGACTTGGACGCCGCAGCAGTATTTGATGTATTTCGCCCTTCTGAAAAAAGGTTAAACAAATTTTCATGTTAAAATCGTTCTCAACTTTAATCTTGCCTGATGATAAGAAATTTAAGAGATCTAAAATTAAACGAGTGAGCCAAGAATATATCTGATCAATCTTGTTATGAAATCAGATGCGTGATAGATATGCCAAGATAAAGAGTAGAATTCTCTGCCGGAGCATGTGTTTCCTAATTACTACAACCTAGGGGCCTTTCATTTAGGAGTAAATTGTAGCACGCTTTATCATCGACCACATCATCGCTTACCATATCAGGTGTGATACAAAATGTCTGTTTGTCTTGTCTCACTGCTAGGCAAAGGTTTTCCTTTCTTTTCTCCTTTCAAAACCCTCTATCTTGGTCGATCTCTGAACACACCACTTTTGCTGGAGTCGACCTTTATGGCGGCAAATTTATTAATCACCAAGAAACTAACTTATTCCAAAAAGGAATGTCTAAAACTACTATGGTTCCTGCTATTTTAGTAATGATTGCAATTGAATAATCAAATTCCTATAATTGTGATAAATTTAAGAACTTACTTTGTTTCGGTTAAAGGGATTACTCAATTGTAGTCTACTATTGGCAATTAAACTAGTTCTTAGTTCTGGGCTTTTGACGTTTTCATCTTTGTATAAGTGTGTGCTGTCTATATTGATATTGTTTTTATTGTTTCTTTCTGCCTGTTGTTGTAACTCTATTATTTTATCAATAGCACTTCGTTCTAATTCAATCCCTTCATCGTCATAATTATCAAATTGGTAACCGATTGCTTGTGATAAAATGTTTTGACGTGCATTATTATTGTTAAATGTTTCTTGATTCATGGTTTCAAGATTATCTTGGAGATCATATTCATGATCTTCGTCGCGCTTGCCATCCAACATACCATTGACCATAATCTGATAATTCTGGCGCTCCGTTAACGCAGTTTCTCTCGGAATAATTTCATACGAATTATCCATATTATTATACTTTCTTCCTTGATATGCATTAAATTGTTGAGCCCCATAATTAAAGTTGTTATTTGCATCATTTTCGTGTTCGGAGTATTTACTATTGTGTTCTTTTGGTGTTTCTTTTGTTAAACGATGAATCATTCTTCTAAGTGAAAGAATCTCATCTCCAACACTTTCATTAGTTTCACTCTGCAGATAAGCCCTCAGTCCGTGCAAGTCTTTTTTGTTTAGTTGTTTATTAAGTGCACTTGATGGTAAAGTTTTTTGACCTCTATTTACACCGGTCTCATATATTTTTCTCATTTTAAAATCAAATATTTTCTTCAAATCATCATCAAATTTTAGATTCTTAACTTCTTGTTCTAATGAGTTTAGTATTAATAGCAACTTTTTGCGTGCAATATGATGTTTATTTTGTGCTTTTATATGAAAATTTTTTTCGGTAACGATGTCAACGAGATTCTCTTTCGTTACATCTAGTATACTTTCAGTTGTAGCTTCTTTCTCTACGTACGAACGCACCTTAAATATAATATCTTCAAAAGCATTTCCAGTAATTACTGGTTTGCGTTTCTGAGATTTCGATATCTTTAAGTCTAAACTGGGTCTTTCATTATTTAATATATGTTTCTTTTTTGGTGTTATTGCGTTCGTTATCTGTAATACGTTCTTAAAAGTATTAATTTCGTTTATTCCTATATATATAAATGTTTTTTTTGGAACATTTGAACAAAAATGGGCTATGTCAGAAGGCGAGAAGTGGTGGCCGAGTGGTAACGGCCCCGACTTACGAGTTGTACAGTCAGGCGCATTACTTCGTGTAATTTATTTCATCACCTCTGCCCTCAAAACGGTAAAGGATAACATCGCGGGGAAACCCGGCTTGGTAGCAGAACTGAGTATTTGATATTAGCATAATCAGCCTTTTAACTATTCTTCTTACCTTGGAGAATTCGTTGGCACTTTCAATATATTCCATATTTTTTTCTTCTGCATGATAACCTTCACTTTTGTTTCCTTTGAGCATGTTAATATTGCGAGATCTGTAAAATGAAATAATATATTCGTCTAAAAAGTAACCTACTTTATTTTCGGATTTCATTTTTAAAGTTTTAGTTATTTTTTGGATTTTAAACTTACTTTGAGATAGTGTGTGCTGATTGAATTCCATTGGTCGGTTTATATTTAATTTCTGAAGAATCGTGCATTACTGACAGTTTTGGCTGCACTACGGACATAGCTTCACCGTTGTCTTCGTCGTTTTTCGAACGAGTTTGAATCGAATCTTGCTTTAAATTAGCTCCCAGCTGTTTTTTTATCTGTTGGCCTTACAGATAAATTTTTACCATTGAATGTTGTATAATAATAAGAATTTAGATAATTAAGTATTTTAATGAAAATTTTAGTAATAATAAAAGCGAGGTCAGAGAATATTTTTTAAAAACCGATGTGACTATACACTGAGATGTGGCCGCAATGGACAAGAGGAAGGACCTTATTGCATTAATGATTTTTGACAACCTATGAATTTAAAATTTTACTATCTATTATTATTGCTTTTTGTGTTGATATTGTGGTGTAATTATTATTTTCTTTATTTATTTTTTTATACATATTTTATATATTTTTAAATATTTCTTAAAAAACACATAAAAAAAACATTTAAAAATATAAAAAATAGCAGTCCGCCGGTGTCGGGACAGGGTTCAAGCTACCGGTGGTTAGGGCTCTAGAGACAGGAACCTCCTCACAATACGAGCCGTATCAAGGAGTACTGCCTTCTGTATCAGGCCCTTGATCCAACCGCGCAACGACAGTATCGACAGGTCGTCGTCTAGACTTTTGGCCATCAGGCCATTGGCGATAACAACAATCGGCACAATGATAGCCAAGTCCACATTCCACATGTCGACAACCTCGTGTGCTAAGTCGAGATATTTGATTTGTTTCTCTTTCTCAGCTTTCACGAGATTCTCGTCATGCGGGATGGTGACATCGACTATCAATGCGTGGCGCGCTAATCGGTCTATCACCACTATATCCGGCTTATTGGCTACAATAGTCCGGTAAGTAATGATAGACCGATCCCAGTACTACGTGACATGGTCATTTTCGAGAACTGGGTCGGGCACATAGTTGTAATACGGTACCTCTGAATACACTAGGTTGTATTTCAAAGCAAGTTGCTGGTGGATAATCCTGGCTACTTGGTTATGCCTGTGCAAGTACTCTCCGTTAGCCAGACGAGAACAACCAGAGATAATATGTCTGATAGACTCACCCGAACGATGGCATGCCCGACACACGTCAACCGTCCCGTCCTTCATTATATATCTCCGGTAGTATTGGTCAAGATGACTTCATCCATAATTGCACAGATAAAACCTCCAGTTTCCCCGAAGAGGTTGCTGAAACGTAACCAGGCCACGGACGCTGCAAGATCTATATCAGACTCATATAGACCCCGATAAAAGCACCCGTGGAGCTCTTTACTTTTCCATACTTCCCTGCGGTCATCAGTTGTAAGTACCACAGGTTTGCGCCAGTTCTCTTTAGCCATGGATAACGGGGTGAGTCCCTTTGTCCACTGCGACCACATCGCGGTGCATACCCACATCGGTTTTGAGAAAATATTCTCTGAGGCTGCATACCTCGTGGTTGTGCAGGGTCTTCGCGTTTAAAAAACCTCGACCTCCACACTTCCGCGGGATGTACAGTCTCATCACAGACGACCGTGGGTGATGCATCCGGTTTGCGGTCAACAGTGTACGGACCCGCCTATCCAGAGCGTCTAGTTCGGTCTGAGTCCATTTGAGTATGCCGAAAGAGTACATTAAGACCGGCATGACCCAACCATTGAAGGCTCGCACCTTATTTCCACCTGGCAGAAGGCTGTTTAATACCTTCTTCAGGCAGTCAAAGTAGCGCTCCCTCAACGATTGCTTCATGTCAGCAACGTTAATGCCTAACGCTTCCGACATACACAAATACTTATAGGTTTCGGTCGAAGAGAGGGATCTAAGGTATATGGAATCCGAGAGTTGAATTCCCTCAGATTTCATAATCTCCCCTCGCTTTACATGCATGACTGCACATTTATCCACACCAAATTCCATCCTGATAGCACTACTGAAAGTTTGAGTTACCCTTAGTAGTTCCATCAGTTGTAACTTGTTGGGGGCAATGAGTTTCAGATCATCCATGTAAAGAAGGTGAGATAGTACCTGACCACCTCTTCTCAACCGATAGCCCAAGCCTGATTCCTCCAGCAATGTGCTTAGAGGATTCAGGGTTAAGCAGAACCAAAGTGGACTCAAACTGTCGCCCTGGAATATTCCCCGTTTAATCCATATAGGCTCATCGTCCCTCCGAATCGATCGACATCCTGGATAGCGAAGAACTGTGTTCCATTGCACCATACATGACTCAAGGAAGGTGCGTAGAGTTGTATCTATTTTATACAACTCCAACACCCTCATGAGCCATGTATGTGGCACAGAGTCATAAGCCTTCTTATAATCTATCCAACATGTCGACAGATCCTTGAGAGATCGACGAACCTGTTGGCTTATGGTCATGTCTATGAGGAGTAGCTCTTTAGTATCGCGGGACCCGTTCCTACATCCATTCTGAGAGGCAGACATAATTGAATTAGTATCAATGTGCTTGTTAATTTTCGTTCTCAGAATGGACGTAAGAAGTTTATAGACCGTCGACAAGCATGTTATCGGTCTATAATTCTTGGGTTCCGCAGTACTACCTGTCTTATGGAGAAGATGGGTACCTTCAGTTGGTAAAAACTGAGGTAGCGACCCAGACTCTAAGGATGACTGGAATTGAGATGACAGGAGCGCGTGTGAGCTGATATACCATTTTAGCCAGAAATTTTGCAGTCCGTCCGGTCCCGGAGACTTCCAATTCGGTAACGGACGGACTGCTCTGGCTACATCTATAGAGTTAATGACTACTTTTTCCATTTCTGGTATAGCTTCGCACACGCGCTCGACTTCACGCATCCAGCCATTCTCAGTGTGACAGACGGGCACCGACCAAATATTGCGCCAGAAAGTATTCGTGGCGACAGCATCTGGCCGAGTCACGTCAGTCACATTTTGTTCAGGTCGTTCCCAAGCTCTGTATACCCATCTCTCATCGCTCTGGAACATGCGATTCTGCGAGTACCGGTCGACTCGCCGCTTATGCCGTCGAATACGGTTGGCCCATGCACAAACTTTCTGCTTCAGGAAGTCGATGCGCTCCGTGACACGAGATAAATATTCTCGAGGGCTGATTCCAGTCTCTGAAAACGCTCGCCCCACGTAGCGCATCACACGTGGTCGTGTATTGCCCTCCCTGAAGCAGTATAGTTTACCAATGAGCGCTCTGGCCCCATCAATACGTCTCTCAATCCTACATTGCCAGGCAGGTGCGGCAGGCTTTGGTCCAGTAGCTCCGTCACAACTTGGTAGTTTTACGTTGGCTAAACGACATGCCGCAATAGCCCCGCAATAAAGGATCGAGTGCGTATCAGCGAGGTTTACGCTGCTCTCGAACACATTCTCAAGCAGCGAGTCCAGAGCACACACTAGCGCCCTATTTTTATTATTATTCATTTATTTCAGAATCAAAAAATATTCCATACATTGTTAGTACATCATACTTATAATTATGTTAGTATATTATTATTGAATGTCAACATTATTAATTATACATTATTTACATTAAAATTGTAATTATAATTTTTATTTAATTTGTTACTCTAATGTTTTTTTTTGTTTTTATTGGAAATATTTTAGTGATTTTTAATTATTTTTTGTAAAACATTCACACACTGTAAATTGTTAATGAATAAATGAAATGAAATGTTCATGGCAGAATTTGCGCAAAACTGTAATATTTACTACTGATGACTGTAAGGAGTTTATGGGAAGGTAAAAACCTCTTTGGGCACTTTATGGATCCTATGTAGATCGCTCAGCGTCCGTAGCCTGATATCGAACCCTCTACCGGAGGCTCTATGTAGGGATCGTGCCATCTATGGCCCTTTACGAAGTGTCGGTGTGGGCGCCGTCGCTGTGAAAGCGACCGGTGGCCAAGCTGAACGCGTCTCAGAGGGTCATAACCAACCGGATGATCTGGATACCGTCATCCTTGCACGCATTCACGATTTGCGGATAGAGATGCAATGCCGGGCTGACACTCCGCTGCCGCAACCAGTAAAAATATGATAGAGATAGAGTTCCAATGAGATCTCATGGCGAAATGGTGACAGTGACTGTCGCAACCCAGCGCTAAGCAAGCCATAATCATGGCTAAGCCACTCCTCAGAAGGGATTCTGAAGAGTGGCTGGAGAGGTGTCACGGCTTCCACATTGAAATATGCTTTAGCAGAAATATTATAGTGGCAATCAGCACAATATTATACTCCCTCATTTTCGGAAAAAATAGTTTTGGATACAGATCCAGATTGCTGAATGTTTCTGAGAACTGCTAATATAAAAACTCTGGCTCGAGCTTAAAACTCAGGATTTAAAGCAGTCATCACCGTTAATTATCATTTCAGTAGGACTTCCACAGCTGGACATATGTCTCCCCAAAGTGAGGCTTTTTTCATCGTATTCAAATGAGTTTATCTTGTTAGTTATGTTTATGAAATATAAACCAACCTTTCGATATAAATGCTGAGTCTCTTTCGCAGAGACAGCTGCGAGTTTCTTTGTAGCCTCTTGGGCAGCCACAACGTTTAGTGAAACCTTGTTCTGGTATTGGAGGGATTACTTTATACACTGATTGTTTTAATTTCGGTGCATCCGAGATGTTGCAGACAATTTGAACATTCTGAAATAATGGGGATGGTTAAAAAGACTTCTGAATCGTTCATTTTCATATTCCATTGTTTTTTTGTATAGTTATGAGCTTGTCTCCCTTTCATTTTTCTATTTATAGCGAACAAATTTTTTTTTCTTTTCATGATGTTTGTAATTTTTAAAACTTGGACGATTACAGTTTTTAGTAGAACAGAAAGACATGGATCTAATTTGTTCTACCGTGTTTTTTCTGGGCTTACTGTGTCACCAGTTTCAGTTGTTTAATACTCATTTTCTTGCTTTTACGCTTCGTGTGTAATATTATTATCCAGCAAATGAAAGTCTATTATCACATCACACATCATTACATAATTTCAACCAACAGATGTCCACTGATGTACAGAGGCATCTCTCAACTGTCGTCACAACAATCGGCTATTGCACTTTTTTGGTACCATAGTCCAAACCTTTCAGTCCCATCGACAATATGCTCTACGAGCAATTTATCCTGCCCACTAGCACTTAAGTTTGACAATTTTTCAGGCTATGTCGGTAGCCTTGGTTCTCCTGCGGATGTCTTCTGCCTTCATATTTCAATATTTATTTGTTTACTACAGCTTGGAGAATGGATATTATATAAAATGTTTTAGTAAAGTATATTCACTTACGTTCTGCATAGATTCACTGGCACCATTCATTTTGAATTTTGAGTAAGCTGAAATACCACATCCTATGTGTGTTGTACCACCACGTATTAGGTTCAGGTAAAATTTCAGGTTTATATCTGGAAGTCTGGCAAGAAAAATATAATAGTAGTAAATATAATATTATTTGATAGACATTATGTATGCATTATTTCTATATGCCTCTTAGATGCGCGGTGAGGTGTGTTCACTCCCAACAGCTGTTTCTTATTGGTTTTTCTCCATAGAAAGCAATCAATTCGAATAGTGCACTAGCTTCTTAAGTTGTATAAGTGCGCAAGTTCGTTCGTACGGAATACTTTAGTTTTGATTGTGCTAATGTAGGAGCTCTTGCTTTAAAAAACTGCCTAGGGCAGCATCTCAGTTAAACAGTTCAACTCAATACAGGATCCTGAAATTTTGACGGCCTTCTAACTACATTAAAAAAATACACACAAGTGCGCATAGGACCAGCATCGACACAATCGGATGATGTATTAGCATCCCATGAATTTATTAATCTTCCATTACTTTTGAAAAAAAATTCAGTTTTGCTTGCTCGCTCGTTTTAGTGAGGTATAAAAAAATTATGACCTACGGGCTGGAGTAGAACAATTTCTAATCATGCAATCTTGCTTATAAAAAATTATACGGATTAATTTTCGATAAAAGTTGTAATACTTGGAAGAAGTTGGGGAAGGCCTTTGCCCAACCGTGGGACAATATAGGTTATTAAAAAAAAATTTTTTTTGGTTATAATCGTATGTTTCGCTTTGATTTATTTACATCATACACTTAACTAATTTTAGGTACTATATTTGCAAATAATTAAAAAAATAAACATTAAATTGTTAAGTAAGAAATATCAAAAAATGGTCCTCGTCACATTTAATGGGAACAGTATCCAGAACGCTGATAGTATTGCCATGTTTAATGGCAATGTTATTCGTTGGCCAAAAACACCCCAGTCCCCATTGCCAAGTTACGATCGTTTCGTTTGCGTCGAACGCCTCGAGTAGGCCACGCTTCCGATTCCTTTGTTCTGACGTCATCTCAACGCTCAGTCACGTGGTCAGTACAAAGGAATCGGAGGCGTGGCCTACTCGAGTCGTTCGACGCAAACGAAACGATCGTAACTTGGCTAGGGGGGCAGCTCTCTGTTACGTGAAGAGTCGACTATAATAGCTGTTTGCTAAATTTCGGTAAGTTAAGTAGTTTCAGTATATTGTTGAACGAAGACTGTATCTGCAATGGTTTATCCCTTACATGCCTAAAACACAGAATTCTAAAAACAAAATTAAAATGATCAATACATACTCTTGCGAAGGTGGGCAGTTCATAATGATTTCTTTCGTTACTGTTCTTCTTAATGCATGTGTGGACTTGAAAAATTTATTTACTGCAAATATTAATTTTTCTTCATTTAAACCTTTTTCAGTATTGTTAGGCTTTAAATATTCCCAGTTCGGATATTTGTAACGGATAATTGCAATGGTTTGACTGGGGTTCGGGAATCGATCTGAAAATTTGTGGCTTTGTGTTAACGGTCCATTATGTGGCCTGACTAAGTGAGAATAGTGATAGCACGATGTAGGATTTTTATGAGTCTTTAGCTCGTATCTGGCGACTTAGATACTACAAGTTGATATCGAACTAATCCTTTATTTTTCACAAGTATCGCACTACGCCATCTAGTCCCAAACTAAGCAGAGCTTGTGGTATGGGTAAAAGACAACTGATAAAATATTTATATATTTCTTGATACATGCATAATATAGATAAATTACACCCAGACATAGAACAAATGATCGTGCTCATCACACAAACATTCGTCCTGAGTGAGAATGGAATCCATGAGCTCCAGCATAGCTGTCAACGCCACTGACCACTAGACCAACAGGCCAATTTGATATGCGACTTGGGTGGAAATATCTGCTGATAAAGTGGAATAACCGATCTAACCAAAGTGGCAGATGAAGAGGTCGGTAGGTATAGAGAGGCTGATGGTTGATGATTTGTAATCTAAACTTTGATAGAAGTGTCACTTGTCTTACCAGTGGCTCTGCAGAGATCTCCTCGTCCCCCAAGACATTGGTTAGCCAATATTTGTGCCAAAAATGCCAATTCTTTGTCCCATTCCTGTAATTACATTGTTAGTATTGAAAGTAGAAATTTGTCTCAAGAAAACATATATCCCCGGATAAAAAGTACTTTACTATGTCCTTTTCTAGGACATTATAACCTTATGTTAAAGAACAATGTTCAAAGAGTAGTATGGTCTTAATGACCCGGCGCACAATTGTTATTGTTCGCTGGATCTTTCGTGAGCTAAATTGTTTTTCTGGTTTTTGTAGTTGGCATGTTAAGCTCATAGCCACATTCTTCAATTGCAGAAATTGACTCTCTAAAGCCTCTGAATATAAAAGCCTCATTTTCGAGGAGTAGGTAGTGAATCGGATGATAATTGTTATTCCTAATGTCTTTCATAATCTAAGTGTCTGATTTTCAGGTAGAGTAGGGACCTATTATGTTTATTAGTCGGACACTAATAGATATTCTAAGAGACCAAAACGATTGAATTAAAAAATCATCAACATAATTGATTCTGGTTTCTTCATATCGATATTACTTTTTTCGTATGGCCATTTCAGTTTTACTGTTATAGAATAAAATTATTTTAATATGGCCCTTCGATTAATATAGATGTTAAGAGTTACAAGAGTAGGGATGATGTTCATACATTTTTGAGCATTGTTCTTTCATTCAGATTCGGTCAATCGATTGATTGTGATAAAGTTACTGCATACACACATAAACACGTATATACAAACTTTTGCCTTTGTAATATTAGAGTAATTTTATCAATATTAATCGGTTTCATGGGTGGTCTAAACAGGTAAACTGTGAATATGTGTAAATGTATAATTATTATTTATAAAACTTACCAATTTCATCAGTCCGTATGCTCTCGGTAGAAATTCACCATCTTTCCCTTTTTCTCTGCCGGTGGCTACTTCTCCTCTTATACTAAGATGTTTAAATATCAGGAATAAGTAATTCTATTGTTTCAAAATCAGCATTGTAGATTTCAATACAGTTAAATATTTTAAGTAGGCTCTGGATTTGTTATCAACTTCTATAACTGACGATACAAGTCTCATCACTTTTTTGATGAAATATTTCTTTAACCTCATCGTCATTCATTTTGTGAAATATATTTTTTTATCTTATACTACCCAGGATACCCTAAGAATAAAATCACGCCTTCACGATATAATCAATTAGTTACATTGAAAATTTACTCACTCATTTATATTCGCTAGTATGTTCTGTATCATCTTGGGGGTGACTTCTACTTTTACTGGGTTTCCACAGTGAGGACCAAATTTATGACTCTGAGAAATAAAATTAGTTATATAAACTGGAGAATCTTCACATCAGCCCGTCCCTTCATCGGATCACTAGACGTACGTCTTTGCGGCACCGGTATATGGTGGAAATCCTACCGATACGCACAAAACATTGTGGCAACACATTCATTGTGGGTATATTTAAGGAGTGGAAGTCCCTGCCTGAGTCCGTGTTTACTTATAGCCCCAGGACCCAAAGAGCCATAGAGGGCAATGTGAGTTATCAGAGCGACCCACACCTCAACGTTTTATATTTCCATCTTTGATATATTTTTTCGATCATAACTATTTGTCGACGTATACAGAATATGATTGATAAATAGACAAGTATACAAAATAGAGCGAAATAAAAATTATAGCGAATGAATTACCTCGGATGAGTAGAATCATCCAAGGTGGATTGCGATAATTTTTACTCCTTAGCTGTACAAACAGAAAATAGGTACCTCCAACGAGAACAAGAAAAGAGAGTATGCACGATAGAAAAGCAAGCGAAACGAGCACGAAAATGTTTGTACCCTACACTATTTTTATACATATTATTTAATCGTTGATAGGTTTGCGCTTCACCGCTATCTCACCTGATGGAAAGCGACGATGCGGTCGACTTTTCCTCTAACTTATTTTACTCTAATTGCGTCTTACTTTCTTTGCTGAATATGCAAAAACCTGGTTAAGAATCTGATTTAAAAGGAATTTATCTCAAGAATTGGGACCCTCAAAATAATTCTCATAAGTAGGTAATGTTAGTTAAAAAAAACCTGATTTTTTAATACATATTTTTTTACCGCTCACATGCTTTCTGGTATCAGTTTAGAAAACATCATATGCAAAATCAGTTTTAATAGTCATCCCATACAACTTATTCGAATAAAGACTTTTCACTTTTTGTCTAATGAAATTGCTTGCTAAGTCGCGGGACGTACTGAAGCTGAACCGCAATTTATCGACCGTTAAAAAAATTAAACTGGAGAATTCCATCTATTATGACCAGAAATTACCAAGTTTATTACATATACTAATTAGCTTAGTCCAGTTCATATCACCAATTTGTAGGAGGTTTACTATAATATTTTGGTCTGTAAGCTACTTTGTACATAGTCATTATTTTGTTTCACAATCCATTCACCGCAAAGTCTACATATTGCTTTTTAAACTACGTTAACGATTTATTTGTCTTGGTCAAATACAAGTAGTGACCATGCAAAGGTGCTCAGTATCATTATTTTAAAAATTTGTGTCAATACAACTTACATGATCATAGTACATGCACACGACATGAGTACCTTCTCTGCAGTATCGTTGTCCGGCACAGTATTTGGTTATGTGAAGCGATTCCTTATCAAAAATGTCATGGATGATGGAACATGTTGTTGGTTTTACAATAATTATACAGATCAGTGTGATGATCTGGAAAAATAAAATTATGATAATCATAGTAGAACATAATAATGAAGTGAAAGTCCTTAAGGTGAAGAGACTGAACATCAAATAACGAATGCAGGGATCCTACATCATACTAAAATTATAAGGACGAAAGTTTGTACGTGTGTGTTTAGAATTGATACTCCTTTTACGCTCAAACGGCAAAACGGTTTGGGATGAATTTAATGCACGGCTTGACTATGGTCTGGAATAATACATAAGATACTTTTCATCCCAAGAGTATGTTTTTTTTAGGATAAATTTTTACTTTCACGCACCGACCTTGCTGGCAGAAGTCAGGAATCAAATATGATTTTGAAATATATCTAAAGCAAGGCATATATAATACAAAATGTACAGCAATGATACCAAAGTGCTCTATGATTTGAAATAACTGTTGATTAGTATAAAAATAAAATTATAGAATTGCTAGTTCAATCCAGCCCTGTGTCAAATAAATAGACATATTTTAGAGATGACAGAATAACGTTGGCTAGTTCTTTAAATAAAGGAAAAGAGGCAAAGACAGAAAAAGACAAAAATAAATACTTACATAATATTTTATAATCATTGTTATGTTTCCAAGTACAAAGCAGACATACTACCGAATCTTCTAGATACCACTACCGTTCGATCAGATTATTTTTCAACAAATTTATATATAAAATTTTTGTAGAAAAATAATAGTACATTTAGATTTTATGACATTTTAGGAAAACAGGCGTTTGATTAAATTACTCTTGTTGTCGTATATCATATATTTAACAATTAAAAATATATTAGTATGTATGTATGTGGTTTAATTCAATATTGAAGTTTCTTGATTGTTTGTTATTTTTTTTTATTCCGTGAAATTTGTAAGCACGTTCTTATGTTTATTTACTACTTTATTTCACAACAAAAGCAAGATTTATTTCGAAATTATTTTCAGCGCTTCTGATTCACACCGTGAGTTTCTGTGCCTTTGTTAGTTTTTATTTTTTTAATTTCTCTAACTCTTAACTCGTTTTATCGCCATACGTTGAGTTCAAAACATACAATTGAACGCTCATTGTTCTACTGTCTTCATTTGATTCCTTCTTTTGTCTTTAGTTTCGACTTTTTGTACAACATTGTGCTAAGATGTACAGCAGAAATAGTTTCATGCGAACGCTTACCGTGGATTGTTTACTTTTTCACTCTCACCCTCAGAGCTCCGTAATTCCTTACCCAATTTGGAAAATCTTCTTTTGTTTTAAAAGTATATATCCGTATTATTCCCATTTTTATCAATATACAGTTCTGATGATTGGATCCATAAAGAATTGAGGGAACTGGTCAAATATTTTAGGCTTATAATACGTATAATAATAATTTTATTATATTTTATTAATTCAGACATCATTGATCCAATGGTTAGTAGAAAACTTATCATCTAGGTGTTAGTAAATTAAAAGATTAAAAATTTCACATTATAATAATTAGTTTAACCCTATTCCATCAGCACCCTAATTTGATGCTTTAGTATAGGGCAGCAAAATTAGTCAACGACAACCGCCAGAATGCCATTGCCGCTCGCACGAACCCTGCTTAATAAGGAGGCCACATTTTTGCGCAAAATGGCTGCGAATCCACCTGTACACGCCTTCATGAACATTCTAGATGCGCTGCAAAACCGTGGTAGCCGCAATAACATCCTAAAGGCGTTGTTATGTTTGGCAATTTTCAATCAATAAAATAAGCATCTTTTATATTTCTATAATATGTATTATACCATTAGTACAAGGGTTCATTGCGTCTGCTGAGCGTTGGATACTAGGCTGGATTCCCAGGTTGAACAAAATGTGTAGGTAATCGGCTTTTCTTGCTGGTGCAACAGCCCTATAAACATAAAATTACGTAAAGCTACTTACTATTATGTAACGCTATTTACTTGCCTATTGTTGGTCCTGAACCTGCTTATTCCCCTGTTGTGTCGATTTACCGTCCCATTGGCCTCTAGTAACAGAGAGTGTTCATGTGTTTGTGCAAATATATTTTATACAATTTACTACATACAATTTTCAACTATAAATCTTTTGCGTACTAGGCTCATCTCTGGTGAGATTGGTCACCTTGGCCTTAATTCGATTGAGAGATTAATGCATACTAACAATATGTACGAAAGTAATGATTTTAGAAATATTATCATGTACGATATTATAGACAGTCCCAAAGGTGCCAAGTATCGGGTTTAGTCGGGTTTAGTTTAGATCAGGTTTTTTTTTTACTGTAAAGAATATTTTAAAAACCTTTTCCCAATGTACTCTTTGATCTGACATGATACTCATGGACGTTTTGTGAAAATTTAGGGTGACATAGAGGGTACAAGGCTTTCTGACTATAATAACTCCCACTTCGGTGTATAGTGTGTTAGTGAGCTACGGGAACGGTCGTACATAGACAACTTTAAGCAGGATTCATTGAGCTCATTGATGAGGTAGATTTGATAAAAATATTATTGTAAGAGGAGAGGATATTATAATCATTAAAACGTTTTATATAAGAAAACTCATGTGTTTTATTCAATATATTATATCAGTAATATAAAGATTTAACATAATACGAACTTAGTATACATTTATAATAAATAATTGTAGTAGTGAATAATAATTCAAATTATTGTTTTTTTTTATGTAATTTTCGTAAAATATGGCATAAAACATGCGGACTACATTAGTAAGTTTTGTTACTGTAATGCAACAAATATTTTATTTACACTATATTTACAAATATTGATAGTAAACGACAGATCTTTAGACAAAACTATAATAGCTTTTGGTATAACTTATAATTTAAATTAAATACTGAAACATAAAAATACACCATAGAATAAAAATGTGTATAATATTGAACTATGAAGGCATGGTAAGGCACTTAGTTTTCACGAACAGTCTGGTTAATGTTCCCACAATTGTTCCAGTTCAATGCAGAATATGGCATCGCCACTCTGGCAAAGACTAGAGATGCCATTCTTAATAATAAAGCTGCTCAGCTTAAGTACAAATAATTTCAAAATAATAATATGGACAATTACGGGCCATGGCCTCCTAAGAAAACATATCTCCGATATTGGTACCACGGATAGCCCCTTCTCCAGAGGCTACTGGTCTTTAACGCTAAGGATCCAACAGCCTACTTCATCCTGGCAAGCGACACCGTAGCTTCTCAACAAACATAATGCTCGGAATTGGGAGGTCACTCTACGACGCCTGTGAAGCTCCCAGAAAACTTCTGCGTCTCTGTGCGGAATTAAGATGACTATGTTAGCCAGGAGCTCTGCATACAACGTACTAAATGCGAGTCTAAGGACGGAAAACGGATTCCCTAAACTAATACTACTGCTAAGCGCCAGGCACGTCCATTTTTAGGAGTAAACAGTGATACTCATTGACATGCTTGGATTGTTTGGAAAGTTTTGACAAGGCCGTTAGTAATGACCACAAATGCGTTTCGGGAATCTGTGAATGCATTAGTTTTCTCTTTGATACATACTGCCGAAGTAGCCAGCATTGACCAGGAATATCCTTGGTACACACTTAACACTGCATCCTTTATGGGAATATGTAAGTAGTAGAATATCACGTCTTCCCTCTCATAATATCTTTGTCACTCAGTGTTGCACTGTTATTGTTCTATCACATAATTGCCCGATCTCTCTTTAAGTATTTTTTGTGAATTTCCACTTTAATTTTTTCATATTTTTGTGTTGTCGTCGGCAGCGTTGGTCGTTCGTTCTCGGTCTGAAATTACTGAGCATTTCTATATTGAACAGTGGTATGGGTTGGCAAGTAATTACTTATCAAGAGACGCAGCCTGTTATGCTTTGATATTTGTTATATTTTTCATTTATAAATGGATAAGATCTACATGAGAAATAAAAATGTGTTTTGTTACGCATATTAGATTTATCAAGAGACTAATTTGTACTGTTATGCATAATATAGCGGAAAATTGTTTTCTACTTTGTTGCATGTAAACTACATAAAAAGTAAGGCCATGACATCTCAGAGGCACTCCATTGTTCGTACTCAAGGGACTTGAAAAGTAGTGTTTATGAACTGACTATTTTATACTCACTTCAAATATTCGTCTATAACCAGGAGAATTGGGTGTTTTTCTTACTTTGTTCTTGGGATATGAAAACATTTTTCTGACTAACGTTTTGTCAGCATGATGATGATTATTTGTATGCATTTTTCTAACCTTAGTTTTCTTTAATTCGTGATTTATATTTTTTTCAATATAATGTGATTTAGTAACGGGTGCACGCAATTTTTTAAGGTTGCGTATATCAAAATCTGGTTTTCCTTTTTTTAATAATATTTCATCCTTATCGTAATTGTTAATTTTTTCTTGTTTTCTAGGTACGGGATCATTAGCGAATGCGTTCATTTCAACATGGCGACTGTTCGTATCACCATAGTTGCTAATATAGTCATCTTTATCATAATGTTTTTTGCTTAAGATCTGAATTAATTTTTTGTCTATACCATTGTTAAATTCATCACTATCATTATCTTTTCTAGTGAAACGTTCGGACTCATTTTCTTTATAACTTTCGTCTAGCAAAGCAACATCAGATTTACGTTTTAAATATTCCGTCAATTTTCTGAATTCTTTACCAAGTTCATCTGATTCATGCTGTGCTTTTGATTTTAGAGTGGCTTCGTAAATTTTTCTCATTTTTAAATCAAATATTTCCCTTTCTTCGTCTTCAAGTTCAACATTCTTCACTGCTTTTTCTAAATGGTCAAGTATAGTCAAAAACGAGTTATCTTCTTCTGTGCGATCTCTATATTCATCGTTTGTAGCTATTTTATCATCATAATCACTAATTTGCTTAGGATTGCGTTCAATAATGTTATTCATACTTGTGTAGACATCATCATATTTTTTTGCGGTTCCTTCAACACTGGTTCGTTGGTCTTCAACTTTGTCGTAACTTACAAATTCTTCCTTACGCTGCTTTCTCATTAACGCTTTGCGATATTCATCATTTCTGATATCATTTTTATGCACACTTAGAAATCTATTTTCTGTTTCCGGATAATTTTCATCTGAAATTTCATTGTCCTTTCCCTCCATAGATGCTTGGATGAAACTCTTATTGCCGAATCTGCGAAATTTTTACCTTTAGTAATATTTTTTATTTTTAAATGTTTGTACACGTATACTTAGTACTTATTTTTCTCAAAACATAATGTATTCAATCATTGTTTAAGAGCAAAAATAACAATAAAAACGTACGTTCTATGAAATTGCATTTCAACATCATTTTCTGGTTCATAGGAGCCATTGGGAGCGTCATGTATTTCAAATATGGGTAAAACCACCATATTTGTCTCATCATCACAGTTCCCGTTGAGATCGGTACATAGTTCTGTCTCATAAGACTGAGTCCGACTTCTCGCGTCTATTATAAAAAAAAAACATAATTTATATCTATGAATATATATATATATGTGAATATCTATATATTATATGTGTTTGGGTGTTTTTACAATCATGCTACATAAAAAATTGTTTCACTGGGTGAGTTTTAATGGTTTGGCAATCTTTCAAGATGTTGAAAGTACTCGTGTTTACAAACCACTTTTACTGCGAAACCAAAGGTAAAATCATAAAAATCACACACACACATGTAGTTATCCAAGCACTAATGAGTTTAAAATTATATTTTTTTATATTCAGAGTTGATCTTATTGTAAAAGTTGTTCATATTCATAAGTAAGTTCAACCTCTGAATAAATACGTATAATTTCTTATAGTAGGATTAGCTGTGAATTTAACCGGAAAAAAAAATTTAGAACAGCTTAACTTAATAGCTTTCAGAAATATTTATATTTTGCTGCTGACCAACAATACTCAATCGATTAATTAAAAATAATTTATTTAAATATCGTACCATATTTATTCAAATGCCGAATCTCTGTATCTGAAATAAAAAAATTCTTTACATAATAAAATTATTGTAGTTTCTAAAAGAATAGTTTTTGAAAGAACACTCGATTCGGTGTTTTATGTATGTGAGTTTACATGTTTATGAACAAAACCACGGTAAGGGAGTAATTTCTTTCCAAGTACCACAAATCAACTTATATAGCAACCGAAAATTGTGAGTCTGTATGGTATTGGTACGCGGGTACGAGATATTTTTGTTAATCCTGTTAAGATTGCTCCATATAAAAAAGTAACCGTACCTAAGGATTGACACGACGTAGCCATAACCTGCAATGGTTGCTACTATTGCAGTTGCAAGAGTAGATAGCTCACTGATTTTTTTAATGCATAGTGAGGTAAGTTTGCTATTCAATTGGAATGTCTAATGTAAAACCTGAGAATTTTGAATCTATAACTTTTAGAATTTATTTTAATGTGGTAGAGAAGAGGACCTAGCATACTTCCCTGAGGAACGCCAACCTTATTGTTTCTAAAAGTGAATATAAACACGTTGGACAAAGTAAAATGCATGTGCGTGTCAAAGAAAACGGTAGCAACTCGGTTTTGTTTATCAATATTTTCTGTTATTTAAAAAAAAACTTCTTAATAATCTACATCTACACTAATATTATAAAGAGGTAAAGTTTGTTTTTTGTTTGTAAGAAGTAATCTCTGAACGTACTGGTCCGATTGCTAAAATTTTTTCACCGATAGAAAGCTGCTTTATTTCTGAATGACATAGGCTATATTTAAAGTACTTACGCGGGCAAAGCCGCGGGTAAAAGCTAGTATAATGTATTTATGTTAATAGGAAGAAGATAAAGCAAAACTAACTTTCAATGTTGCCGTGTGTGTCTTTTTCACACAGACATCCCATTGTTTCTCTATATCCTTCAGGACAGCCACATTTTTCAGTAAAACCTGTATCTGGTATCGGTGGGTCTGTAGTGTACACCGGTTGTGATCCCTGCGGCCCCTCTGACACATTACAGACCAGTTGAACGCTCTGCAAAACATAAATATATATGAAAGATAGCTCTCCCCACCGTTATCCGGTATGTTCTCGGCAATGCATGTAATTCAATCACTGTATAGAAGACCCACAATCGCAAGCTCATCCAGACATTGCATAAAATATTTGATATAGAGTTCCCTGTTGGGTCAGTTCATACCCTGCCTAGATATATACTCTATAACATAGGTCACCACGAGGCTGAAAGTTTAAGTTCAAAGGGGACGACGGGGGCTAGAGTTAACGAGAAAAGAGAGTGAACGATTACCTCGTCATGTTTAGTTTTTAAACATGAAAAATGACAGGACAAAAAATTAAGCTCGTGCGTTCCAGTATTCGTTCACTTATTTTACTTACCATCAGAATACCTAGACAGAGTATAAAATAATCTATTTTTCAAACTTGTCCTATACATATTAGGTATTTTAATAGATTAAGTAGGCTAAAGCCTACCAATAATGTCCATCAATAATGTGCAACAAGTACAATTTAACTAAGAGTACGGACCTCTGAGGGATCCCGAATAAAACAGAATTACCCAAAATTATTACCCAGAATTAGGGCCAAATATTCACAAAATTTGCAAAAATCTTATATAGGATAAGAAACAGAAAATATAGAATAAGAAGTATACGGTCTGCATCCGTACATTGGACTTAGACCTAGTTAGTAATTACTGCAAATCGGGTAAAAGTAGGTTTGCTGTATCGTCACGTACACAAGAACGTCAGTAGTACGTTTGGCACCGAACTCTCGTAACATTTAACATTTATTAACATTTTATAGAAAATTTATTAGTCTCTTTATGTAACATTTATTTAACATTTTTAAGTAACATTAAATTAGTGAAGTGTATTATTAAACATTATTTATAGAACATTAACATCCTTTCATTTCGTAACATTCAACGTTATATGTAAAGGCTATTGCCCTTACAAGAAGTAATAGTTGACGTTTGAAAGATGATTTTGGCTACAAAGAAAGTAATTACTAAGATGACGGTTTGTATACGTAAAAATTTGAAAGAAGAAGCATTGCTGCAAATAGTTTGGGATAAAAGGACATGGCCCACCGGACCATATTTATCTGCTTACATTATAAATGTGATGTAATCCACTACTCAAAATTTGGGATCTCGTGTAGGCTGATATGCCGCATCCAATATGAGTTGCTTTACCTCGGATTAGCTTCAGATAGCTTCTTGATCCTTTGTCTGGAAGCCTGTAATTATCAATGCAGCAGTGAGTAGTTGACGGGCATTTATGTAAACAAAACCAACAAAATCGCAAGATTTTTTGTTTTTCAAATGCATGCATATATTATGTCATTCGCATGCAGACAATGGCTGATTGGCAACTTGAGTCACCATCATGTATAAACAAAATTAATCGTTATGCTTTTAGACTTTCCTTCCGACCTTGGATTGCTTTTAACAATATCTTACCCATTGAAAAAGTCCGAGAGCTTTGTATCATTACACACTATTGTTGCTTTTGCATGAAAATGTCTGAAGCAGTTGAATGTAAGATTAAATTATGAGATAATTTGTCGAATTCCATTATGTCCCTAATCGACGACTTATGAACGCGATGGCGTAAGTGCACTAATATGCAGGGTGCATTGTTTTGTTTTAGAAAATTCATAACACTACGATTTACACGTTTCGAATCACGTTATGTATATATATTACGTACCTATGTAAAATTGAGGATATCAAAAGCGCTTTTCATGAATTCTGGCGGGACGTAAATATGAGAGCCGTTTTAAAAATGTTGTTACAATAAAAATAGTATATGTCACTCAGGCTTCAAATTCAGAACACCATAGTGTTAGTTACTGTTATAATAAAATGAATCCACTTACGCTTCTAACATTGGGCAACTATTGATATCTTTCGTGCTGATCAGTCTCTTGATTCCGTGTAAAGAGTTCAGTGCTTTGTCTATCGAAGACCTGACCTTTTTTTTATTCAAGCCAGGTGTTGTAGTATTCCCAGTTAAGTATTCCCAATTGGGGGCTTTGAAGTTAATCAACGTTATGATCTGGCTGGGATTTGAGAATTTATCTGAAAAATCCTTAATAAGTATAGACATATATCACATATCATCTCAGTTATTATAGTACTGTCTGGCCATAAATACTGTTGCAATTATAAAAAAAAACCATACTGTATGTTACATTTGAATTTGGAATCTGTCATTTTGAATTTGGAATCTGTCATTTTGAATTTAGAATCTATTATTTTGAATTTAGAATCTGTCATTTTTACACGAACATTGTGTTTTCTCACTTTCGTGCCAATTGGTTTTATATATTTTTGTGATCTTAAAATGAAGTTGGGGTGATAAAGAGAACCGAATTACTGTGATAGCATTATACAAAGTAGGTATGAAGCTAAATATTTTTTTTTTTAATCTCTATCTGCATGTTGCAGGTTTCGTCTCGGCTATCATTGCAACCTCGGCTGTTTGTGACAGAAAAATATATACAATATGTATGTGGCCTTCAGTTCTTCCAATCTGTTCATTAATTAAGTGTATTTTGTCAATTACAATTAAATCACTAATATAGAAATCTGTCGTTTTTGTCTATTGAGTGAAAATAATATCAATACGAAATTGGTTGTTAATAACTTACCAGTAGCTCTACAGTTATCCTCCTTCAGACCGAGACATTGATCGGCTAATACTTGTGCTAATGTGGCTAGTTCACTATCCCAATGCTGAAATACAAGTACATTACTGTAATTACCGTACTCAAAGAAGTTTAGGTACAATTGTACTATAATAAGCGTACCATTCGCATCATTCCATATGCCCTTGGTAAAAGATGCTTATCTTTTCCAGTTTCTTGACCAGTGGCTAATTTCATTCTGATTCTGAAATAATAGAAATCAGTATAGAATTCTGAAACTAGAGGTGGCTGCATGTGTATCTTCAAAACCACAGTAGAGTATTTTACCTATTTTTGGAAAGTGTCTCAATTTGATCTTAAACGACTTAGAAACTATTAAAAAAATACGAAATTTTTATTCAATCGATAAATGCCGTTAATGCATTTAAATACTACTGTTTCACTAATTAAAAAACAGATTAAATCCGTTAAAATTTTGTTGTTTTATGAACTAAAATACACATTTACCGAATATTTATTGCTTATATTATCTTAATTGTATACTTTTAGTTTTTTTCTCATACACAGTAAAATAACCTATTGACGAAGTGTGTCCTGCTATGGCTACCATTTGGTAGACTTTATCAACCCAACAAGCTTCGAATATTGTAAATACTTACTTATTTACTCCATCAAGAATTTGTTGCACCATTTGTGGCGTGATTGATATCTTCACATAGTTTTTGCAAAGCGAACCTACAGTACGATGCTGGAAGAGAAAAAAAATGTTTTCAAACAAGTGACATTATTTTAGTTCATTTTTTTCTAAGTACGAAGAGTCATTTATCATTTATCGTTCGTAAATATAAGCCATGTGATAAAATTAAGTAGTTAAATACAAAATATATTTTTTTACTACATTTACAAGCAACATCAAAATGAAGCATTTATAATTCTATAAATATCAATTGTCAAGGTCAAGGTTAGACAAGATCCAACTAATAATATTCAGTAATCTTGAATAGCAGGAAAAACAATAACTTACATGATTATAGTACTGGCAAATAACATGGCTTCCTTCTACACAGTTTTTCATTCCTGGACAATAGCTGGATACATACAGAGTATTCTGAGACATTGAGTCGAGAACCAGTGAACATCTTGACAACTTTAGTAGGATGAAAATCAGGATAACCTACGTATGTTGGAAATTATGGATATGATTAATTGCGATAAATAACTCTATAATGTAACTCAAATGTCACTTGACGTTTTCCTCCTAGAGAGGATGCCTGAGTCTCAGCAGTGGGAAAATATAAAGCTGATTATTAAGGCTGATTGTGTTTGTGTTTTCCCTGTATGATTTAAGTTTTAAGTTCTTACGATATATCCTAAGATTGTCTGGTAGATATCGCTGTCAGCAATAAGACCGCAATTGTTTGTGTATAAGTTGTCTTACTTTTTAGGCGTACAATTAAGTTGGCAA
The DNA here is from genome assembly GCA_961205895.1 of Mythimna pallens. Lineage (NCBI taxonomy): Eukaryota > Metazoa > Arthropoda > Insecta > Lepidoptera > Noctuidae > Mythimna > Mythimna pallens. Next base: position 3,620,264 of record OY540845.1, on the reverse strand, counting down.
GCTGCCTTTTATAATCCTAGCCTTTTCTTTTATGTGGGGAAATCAACAAATAATTTCTCACGCTATGGGTGAAGTGAGAAGGAGTGTCTGACTTTTAGTGACTAAAACCCACCGTGATCCTTAAGTTACACTTTGCATTCAAGCCGCGGTTACTCTTATGAATGATTCTGGAACTCGAGAGTAGACTAATATACAATCATGATTCTGTTGGTGTGACTGGCCTGTTGGTCTAGTGGTTAGTGGCCCTGACTGCTATGCCGGAGGTCGTGGGTTCGATTCCCACCCAGGACAAATGTTTGTGTGATGAGCACGATCATTTGTTCTGTGTCTGGGTGTAATTTATCTATATATGTATGTATTTAGAAATATATAAGTATGTTTATCAGTTGCCTAGTACCCATAACACAAGCTCTGCTTAGCTTGGGACTAGACGGCGTTGTGTGATAGTTGTGGAATATTATTATTATTATTATTATCACCAATCCATCTACCTAACATTTTATGATTAATAAATATTCGAGCACTCTACGTTTGAAGTACAATATTAAAAAAAACATTTACTATACTTACATTTAAAATCATCTTTGATGATCCTTAAGTACTCTGTTGATTGATTAATACCAGTTACCACTCAGGTCAGGGCATTGTCTCAGTTCTTCATGATCTAGATATAAATATTGTTCACTCTGATTAATTTGAAATATTTATTGTTCTATTTAAATCTAAAATTTGTATTATGTTATATTTAATCTGCTTTATTATTTAAAAATTCTATTTCTGTCATTAATACAAATTCATTTTACTTATCGCCGACACCAAAATCGTTTTTGTTCAATAGTATTTTGATATTTTTAGTAATATTAATTATTATTTTTATTTAATCATCACAGGGTATCTTAAGTCTTAAATATGTCCGTTACTGATTAGCTTCAGTTACTGTTCCTTTGTGTGTTCCGTTATTATTTGTTTAAATGCTTTATCGCTTCACACTCAGTTCAAAACAATCGAACAGTCTTTTTCTTTCTAACGGAAACCAATTTTGTTCCTATTATTTGCTTTAGTATGTAGGACAAGTGTGTTTTGTTCACTTATTTTTAAGCTTCTGTAATGATTTTTTGAGTTACTTGTTTTTCCTCTGTAATTGATAGGTAACGATGATATTTAATTTAAATAAAACACATCATCATCACAACGTAATGCGTCTGGCTGGGTTTGAACCCGCAACCTACAACTCGTAAGTCGGGGCCGTTACCACTCGGCCACCACTGCTCTCTCTGCTCTCTGCTTTGTGTAATTGATTTCATCACCACTGCTCTCAAAACGGTGAAGGAAAACATGGTGAGGAAACTGGCATGTCCAAGAACCAAAAATTCAAAGACATGTGACACGAATGTCACATACATTCACCATTCCGCACTGGGCCCGCATGGAGGATTTCGGCCCATTCTCTCTCCTAGAGAGAGGAGGCCTGAGTCCCAGCAGTGGGAACATTAAAAGGCTGATTATGCTATTTATGCTACATCATCATCATCTCATTATCATTCTGCTGTTTATCTTGAATAATTTTGTCTTATCTTATCTTGTAACGAGTCTCTTCTCATTCACTGTCTTTAGTTCAGTTTAAAAGACAAATATTGGCGGTAAATTTACTGTCTGTGCTTCTGGTTTATTATTTATATTTCAAAAATGATTTGTAAAGTTATAGCAACTAATTTAAAAATAATCATTTGTTTATGGCAATGATTTACATAATTATGTTGCTGTTGTTGTTATATGATTAGGTACTTGGAACAGTCAAAGAAAACCAATATTTAAAAGGTTCTTTTATTAGTTAAATCAATCTGCAAACCATTGCATAGTATAACTTAAATTAATTAAAAACTTTTTATTGGACCTTTTATATAAGCCTATGTTATTCTGATTGTAGTAAGTACATATATTTCCTATATTCTTACATTTTTACAGTATGTATTTATTTTAACATTAAAGCAAATTAACCTTAAGCTGAACCAATTTTATTAGCGTGGTTAACGTTTACAACTCCTGTATTATCAGAATCCATGCAAAAATCTTGCTCTTTCGGGCATATAGAAATTGTCAGCTAGTGACTTCGTTCTCGTTCTTGCAGTTTCTCGAGTTTTTTTCTGCATCCGTCGCATAGACCGCTCGTTCCTGGGCTGAAAATTTAATTTAAGTTACATACTGGTACACTAGGCAGTCTGGTGAAGTCAGATGAAGACAATAAGCCACCAGAATTATACCATATTTTTACTTGCTGAAAATTCTGGTATGTTGAGAAAATTGGACCTGGTGAAGAAGTTTGCTGCCACTATACGGGTGTCATGCGATCTCCTTTAAAGCACCTATTTGGGCAATATGATCAGATTTCCATGCGGGATCCTGCAGTGGAAAACCATTCGTTTCACACGTGGATGCAGGATGGTATCCTTTGGGGGAGCAACTCTTTGTGCCACTGAACATTCTGGCTGATGTCGACGCGCGGGTCTATAACCAGATTTTTGGCATCTGTTCAAGTGGTAATAGCGTGTTAGGATTTTCTATTATAGTTTTGAGGGAGCAGGAACGCCGACGCTTTCTAAAACGTCGGTGCGGGCGGCTACAGTAGCCACAATGAGAGTGGGAACTTTATTTGTTCACCGATTGATTACGGGAAATTCGGTAACATTGTAATTACGTGTAGCTGCAGTGCTTAGCGTATTGCAGGGGACACTCCTTTACAGTATCCTCCGGACCGACCTTTTAAGTGGTAACGGAGCCCCTTATATATGCTGATAGTGTTCATCAGGGTAATTTCACTGAGGTAAAAATCCCACACTACCCGGGCATATCCTTAAAGTGCAAATGCCATCTTTTTAAATTTTGAAGAAAAAAAATTGAAGAAACCTTTTTCTATTTTAAAAATTCGAAAACACACAAAGATTTCTTTGTTCAATACATTATTAAAATTCTAAGCAGCATTTCATAAAGTAAACTGGATTTTTTGCCAAATCTTAGCAAATCGAAACAACAAGCAACCTAAGTTGCTTGTTATTAATACTATGGTTTACCGATTACTAAATTATACTCACATCATGTTCACCCCTTATTTTCCGATTACGGAGCTTTCTCTTTATATTATCAAGTTTTTCTTGGTAATATTTTCTTCTTTCAAGACTTAATGGGTCAACAGGATCTTTGTGTGAATTTAGGCTTTTTATCCTATTTCTGTGTTTTCTCTCATTTTTCTTTCTTTTTTCTCTATCTTTAGTTATTAAAGGAATATCAGGAGTGCTATGGATTGTATTTAAGTCTTTAAACCTAAAGTTTCTAGGGGTCGCATCTTCTTGTGAGCTATGTGAATTGTGTTCAAATTCTCTAAAGACAGCTCTATCAGGCGCATATTTAATTTCACTTCTAGAAACAGGTTCATTATCATCGTATTTTCGATCTAAATTGTAGTGATGTTGATGATGAAAATTATCACTTAATTTAAGTTGAACATCATTGTACTCTTGATCTAAATGATTTTCACTGTACTTTTTATTTATGTTTTCTTTATATTTACGATCTAAATCATCCATGTGTTTGTGATTTATGTCACCATATGTTAAATCTAAATTCTCATTGTCTTTGTTATCGGAAGTATCACCATAGTTGAAACCATCCATATTTACTTTATACTTTTTTTGGTCAAAACTATCAATAAATTTATTCTTCCATTTATGACCCTGGATAGATGGATTATAATTTTTTACTCGTCCAATACCTTTGTCAACCTTGTAACGTTTTGGTTGTATAGGTTTTTCTGGGACTTTGAGGTGATTACCTTCTTCATGGTTGGGTTCAAGCTTGTCAATAATTTTCGTTTCCCCAAAATCAATTTCAGGAATTTCTTGATTAGCAGTACTTAGTAGGATTGATTTTGGAAATTTTGACAGTGCAGTATTTCCTACGATAGAACCATAGATTTTTCTTATTTTAGCATCAAATAAATCTTTCTCATTTCCATCGAGTGCAATATGCTTTACTTCTTGCTCCAAAGTATCAAGAAGTGATAGCAGTTTATGATCGTTGTCATCTTTGTTATCGTCGTCTTTGTCCATATAGTTGCTGTTATTTTTTTGACTTAAATACTGGTTAAAATTCATTACTGTTTCTTCTGCGTTGTTTAAACCAGTGTCAAATACTACTTCTGTTTGTGTTTTCTCTTCTGTACGTGGTGTTGTTTTGTCTTTTGACTTGTATTGTTCATGATTGCTATCAATTATGTTATATCCTGGACGACGTTTTAAATAATCATTGACTACTTTATTTAAATTAGAAAAATCTTTTCTTGGTGCAACATCTTTCTTAATAACTTTAGGTGGCGAAGGCATCTTCCTTCTATTCGGCAATTGGAATTGAGCTACCCTCGTGAATATGCTGGCTTTCTGAAAGATGAAGTATTGACATATTAACAAGACTAAATGATCATAACTTACATTTTTAACTATACTTATTTTATAAAATAAAAAACATAGGCTAGATGCGAGTTAGGCTTTCACAATAAAAGTTTCCGTTTTTTTATAGTACTATAGTATTCCGTTATTTTATAGTATCAAACTACAGTTAGCAAAATTAAAAGCTTTTGATTTTATTTTTCGGGCCATTTTTTTTCCAATTGTTAATTTACTAACGAGTATCATAATAGGCGGTATAAATGGCCGAACTCTTTGATGCGTTGATTTTTTTTTGGTGACACATTATCAAATAACTTTTCCCGATCTGGGTAGAGGAAGAGGGAGTGTCAGACTTTTATTTACTAAAACCAACAAAAACCCACCGTATTTTATCAGTTACATTTTACGTTCAACAACCGCGGTAACTATTTTGAACCATCCTACAACCCTGGTAAAATAAGTCAACCCTAAAATTAATTTCGAATACGCTTTTATTGATTCGATATCAATTCAATTAAAATTCAATTCAAAATTGTTTTATTTCACATAGATCTACGTGGGCACATATAAATCGTTAGACGCTAGTGCACGGTTCCAAATCGGTCGTTTCCTATGGAGAAGAACCGGAAAGAAACCCCATAGTTACTCTTAAAAAAAAATAGTTGATCTTATAATATTTCCATATTACAGTATTAATATATGATGTTACGTAAGAATATTAATTTCAACGTGTAACAGAGTAAAGAAATTAAGTTCAACCTTTGTCACCCCACGGCGTTTGAGCGGCAGTTTCGGTAGTGGTCGACTTCTCATGGAAGTGGCTGGTCTTGTTACTTCATGACCGTTTAGTGATGGAGGTGGTGGTGGTGGTATCCGTGGTGGCGGTGGCGGTGGCAGGAGTCGAGTGCGCGTGAGCGAACGCAAGGGGGGTGCAGGTTTAAGGCCTGGTAACCTCCGCGGCAGTGGTGGCGGTTGCTCAAAATCCAAACGATATAGTTGCGATCCCTGGAGTAGTCTACAAAAATAGCATTTAATTTATTTAGATCTACTACTGTGGATGCATACATATAATAATACAATGAAAAATAAAACAAATCATATATAATTGTGACCATTATTGTATCTTTGCTGAGAGCAGTACAGTGGTGGCCGAGTGGTAACGGCCCCGACTTAGTTGTAGGTCCGGGTACAAACCCAGCCAGGCGCATTACTTTGTGTAATTTATTTCATCACCACTGCTCTCAAAACGGTGAAGGAAAACATCGTAAGGAAACTGGCATGTCCTAGAACAAAAAATGCATAAAACTCCTAGAGAGGAGGCCCAAGTCTCAACAGTAGGAATATTATAATGCCGGCTATAACTACTATGATATACATATTCGGTAGGTCTATTAGTAGCAAATTGTTGGTGGCAAAAAGTTAGTTAGTTACTATTAATATTGTTATAACACTTACTTCGATTTTTTGCTTGCAAGCAGCCCACGTGGACGGTGCCAGAGGAGATTCTACAAAAAAAAAAATCGTTTGGTCAGATTGGTTCGACTAGTGTTTTCGCATCCTATTCGCTAGGTTCGTGTGTTAGTGAGGTAAAAATCCCACACTCCCCAGACTTATCTCCAAAGTCCAGGGTTTGAAGGTTTCCCCTCGAAAACAAAAACAAAAAAAAAGGTTCGTGTGTTTGTGACTGCGTACTTCATCTCGTTGTTTAGCTTTTTAATCCACCCACATGTGGCAGAAGAACTGATGAGATGGAGTATTTAGTCGTGGCTGTGTGACCATGGCGGAATAAACGCGAGAGTGTTTATCGGATATCCGACGGGTTAAAAGGTTAAAATAATAAGAACAAAATCGTCCAAACAAGAATGCCCTCTTTTTTAAGGATAACTTAAAATATTTTGAAGTGTAAAGTCCCGCAAACCTGCGTTGAAAAGGGAGGATCCTCCGACCAGACAGGTGTTTGTCTGGTAAGCAACTGCCCGATAGATGATTTCGGACTGTTCTATATGTTCTAATCGCGCGGAAAACTTTAATTGCGCGATGCAGGATTAGTTCTTATGTGACGCCATAGATGTCGCTACACTATTATAGTTGGAGTGAAAGGGAGTGTCAGATTCTCACTGTCTCCCCGTCGTGTTTCGTTAGCTGCTCTTTGCGTTTCAGACCTGCTGTTACTCGGTTATACAATCCTGTAACTCTGACAGGCGTCGGCTTAAGTAGGCCTCGTCAAATATCTGGATTAAAACCTTAGTCTTTAATCTAAAGGTTTGGTGTAGTTCATATATAATTATGTAAAACTGCATCATACCATTCATAAAATGTAATAATTGTTCAACCATTTTGGATAACAAACTATCCAGTATGACACTAATAATTACAGACCTGTATCAGTATCGCCGGTTTTCAGTAAGGTGTTTGAAAAAGTTATGCTTAATCAAATGCTTTACCATTTTAACAGCAATAAAATCTTTCATGATCAGCAGTATGGTTTCGCCAAAGGACGTTGTACGACTGACGCTGATGTTACTTTATTAAAACATATATTTGCAGCGTGGGAAGAAGCCCAAGATGCGATAGGAACTTTTTGTGACCTCTCAAAGGCTTTTGATTGTGTTAATCACGAACCCTAGCTTTTAAAGCTAGAACATTATGGACTAGGTAAACTTGCACTCAGCTTGGTAAAATCTTATTTAATTGACAGGCAACAGCAAGTTCAAAAAAACGGTGTCAATTCTCCGGGTTTGAAAGTCAAAATGGGTGTTCCACAAGGCTCAATATAAGGTCCTTTCCTCTTTTTAGTATATATAAATGACCGCATCTATTCAAAAAACAACCACATATTGTATTATAGGGTACTGTGTAAAATTTTATAATAAAATACGAGTTGAGATTCTACAACTAAATGAGTCCAAATTTAAAGGTTGCATTAAACGCAAGCTATGTAGACAAGTGTATTATAAACTGGAAGCTTATATCCTTGACAAAAACGCTTGGCTAAATGCCGGTCCTGCTCCACAGCCACAGCCGCTTTTACCCTCAAATTAGTTTTTTTTTTATATATTTATTATTAGAAGAGATACTATTCCCCTTTTTGTATTGTTGTTTTCGAAATGTTTTTTTAATTTTATTTTATTTGTTTATTTCAATAGAGCTTCTGATAATTTATTACCATTTGTATTTGGAAACAGTAGCAGTAGAAGCACTTTGTTTTTCAAGTCTTGTAAATGTGAAGTACCATGGAGCATTTTTATTAGGTTACAACTTGTTTGACATCACGAGCATGGCAGTTGAGAGTTTGTCATGCTCACTCAAATGTCTCGCTGATAGTGGCACGTGTTATTGGGTCATTCAGTTCCCTTTAAAATGATTGAGCTGAGTGGGGCTGATGCACGCGTCATGCTAGTGAACGGGTGTCGTCAGTTGAGACTGGTCATCTTTTAGCTGTCAGTGACTTAATTCAATTTCTATGCTTTTTTAATTAGTTTTTTTTAAATTATTTTTTAATTATTATTTCTTATCTATATTGTGCTCATATATTAGAAGCGACAAGAAATATGTAACCAAGATTTATGTAACTCATAATATGATTTAAAAGAGTGTCCATTGAGTTTCTTGCACGTTCTTCTCCATAGATATCTACGCTTTGGAACGTGCAATTTAGCTTCACTTGTTTTTTTTTGACTGACTGACATTTTGACAATTCAAAAGTGCCTGTAACTGGTCTATTTGAAATAAACGTTTCTGATTTCTGATCCAGGATGTGATAATGTACAACAAAAAATCATCTAGGGTAGTAAAACAGTTAAAAAGTTTGGTTTGAACACACATTACTTATTTACTTACTATTACTTTATTTTATTTTCTTTGGAGCAGTGGTGACCCCGACCTACTAGTGGTAGCTCGCGGGTTTGAACTCAACCATTTACCAACTCAACCATAATTTATTTCATCACCACTGCTCTCAAAACGGCGAAGGAAAATATTATAACGAACTCGGCATGTCCTAGAACCAATGATTCGAAGACATGTGACATCTACCAATCCGCACTGGGCCCGCGTCATAGATTACGGCCCATTCCCACTCATTGAGAGGGGGCCTGAGTTTCAGCAGTAGTAACATTATAAGGCTGATAATAATCAGCATAATAATGTTTGTTTATATATTATGTTAATCCGACTCGGCTGGGCAGCGTTCGGGAAGCTGCGCGGTATCTTCTCGTCCAACATACCACAGTGTCTCAAGACGAAAGTCTATGACCAGTGCGTGTTGCCAGTGATGACATATGGCTCTGAAACATGGTCGCTTACAATGGGCCTCATCAGAAGGCTTACAGTCACCCAAAGAGCAATGGAAAGGGCTATGCTCGGAGTTTCCTTGCGTGATCGCATAAAGAATGAACATATCCGCAGGAGAACCAAGGTCGCCGACATAGCCCGAAGAATCGCCAAACTTAAGTGTCAGTGGGCAGGGCACATTGCTCGTAGAACGGATGGGGCCGAAAGGTTCTAGAGTGGCGACCGCGCACCGGAAGACGCAGCGTTGGAAGGCCTCCTACAAGGTGGACCGACGACCTGGTGAGGGTCGCGGGAGTGCGGTGGATGCGAGAAGCACAGGATCGGTCATTGTGGCGATGCTTGGGGGAGGCCTATGTCCAACAGTGGACGTCTTTCGGCTGAAATGATGATGGTGATGATGATGATATATTATGTTTAAACACGCCCACCTTATCTTCTTTATCATGGATCCAGCCAAACATATCCATCGGTGATAGTGTATATACCATGTTGCCTTGCCTTTTGATGGTATTACTCGTATTGTCTACTCTGTAAAAAAAGAATTTGTAAATAAAATAAACCACCAAATTAAACTATCTTTAGGGCGAAATTCAACAATAAAACTTATGGAGTTTTAACGTTTGGCTCGCATAATCGCGTTTAGCCAACCGATTGTCACTAGTGTCACTTGTAAAAATACAACAAAAGAAAAATACAGACACCTGAGCACGCCTGTCTAGCAGTAACCTATAGACTAATGTGTCTCTTACCTTTGCAAAATGTAATTTTTTAATGGATCTTTTATCTCTTCAGCAACTTGGTACAATTTATCTGGTGGTGCGTCTTCCATTGTGAATATAGGCAACAAGACTAATGTAGAATCACAATCATATCCAGAATTTTCACCGTATGGACACTTAGGTTCTGGAGCTGAGAAGATTTAAGAAAATCAAATTACAATATAAATAAAATATATTCACACTTCATATCATACTAATATTTTAAAGACGAAAGTTTTATGTATTATGTGTTTGTTTTTTTTTAAGGTGGGAAATCATCCAATGACTTCTCTCGCTATTTGGCGGATCGAGAACAGACTACTACTAATGACTAAAACTGTTCCTTCTTTGCCTTCGTTTCAAGGTACTGGGGTTCACTTTCACATAACCCATAGCCCCAGTAGGCTTCGACCCTGCTGGGCCCCAATGATTAGCTGACATCGCAACACGTTTTTTTCTTCCAATCTGTCCTTTCACCCGTCACGCTATCACTAACTCCCTTTTCTTTCATATCATTCTTCATAATCCATCCATCTTTTCTATAGGCTACCTCTCCCTCACCATCTATACTATTCGCGTAAAATTTAAACTCACGTGGTGGGGGCTTCACCTCATTGCAGAGACAGTCGGCATCTTCTTGGAACCCAGGAGGACAGCCACATTTAGGGCTATACCCCTGACCAGGTATTGGAGGATCAGTTTCGTAGGAATGAGTACCTTTACGATAACCATGCGACAAGTTGCACACTACGTGGATTGTCTGTGGAATCAAAAAACAAGATATAAGTATTATGTTTCTTCTTCTTCTTTGTCCATCTCTGCTCCCATTATCGGGGGTCGGCTCTCATCACAATAGGGTACTTGACTACTTTTTTTAAATTGTTTGTATTAAAAAGTAACTTTAAATAAAATCGCAAATACAAAGAAATTTCCAAATTCGTTCTGTGACATTTAAGTTAGAAACCTTTCAACTCTGGTAAAAGGGAAAACTGTCCAATAGCAGTATAAATATGCATAAATTGCAATATGACATCACGGCCATTTCAGGTTACGTGTAGTCAAAAGAAATAGCGAGATTTTCCCACCACGTTCCCATTCTTTCTCAAACTAAAATTTTGAGTGCTAATTATTGCTATAACCATCACCACCACCACCACCACCACCACTAACCACTAACCACTAACTACTAACCACTTTTAACCACTTTATTTCTGGTTTCTTTTTATTTTAATGTTTTTTTTTTTGTTTAGTATAAAATATTGTACAAAAACAAGCACAGGTAAACATATCGTGTTTACTCAGTATTTAACAAAATCGCATCCTTCTGCTAAGTGCTTCTTCACGGTGGCTGTTGCGGTTAAGACAACATCAGCCGATTCATTTGTCGTTCATTTGCGTCTTTCATCTTTCACTCAACGTGAAACACTTAAATATGGAATTAAAGATAAGTGCCGAGTGAATTGGTGAATTCACTAATGCATTCACATTAGTGAATTAATGAATTAATAAGCTTTAAAGCCAAGCTTACGTTAATGATAGACGGATCGAGAGGGGCCTTCTATCTGGGGCTACGACAGAAAACCTCCTCGAGTGCCCGCAGACTGTAGTTCCCTTGAGGATACGTCCGGAGTGAAGGCCAATCTGCGGGACGGTGCACCCTGGGAGGCGGCTAACGACTCCCCTTGGGTACTTCTGCCTAAGGGGTCTCGATGTCCGCCTGCGAATATTCTGTCCGAAGGAACACTTCAACGCGTGTCCCTCTGCAATGGCAGAGGGCACAGTGGCGAAGTAAGAGCGGGCTCGGTGTGCACTCACCCTGCCACCGGGCAGGCAGGAGGAAGAGTTACTCCTCCTTCTGCCACCGTTAGTCTCGTAGCCCCAGAGATTGTCCAAGGTCATGTTTCTGACTTTTGATGGGGGTCGAGGGTCCTGGCTTAACCGCCCGGGCCGCGAGGAAGACAACCTCTATAAAAAATTACCCCAAATCTCCAAGCGGCGGCGCACCGTGAGGGAGGTTGTTAGCTTGACTAATGGGTAGCTAAATTAGTCTTTAGTGCGAACCACTATCTTGAGCAAGTACACAAAGTTTTTACTCGTGGGAACAGCAATGGAAACACAAATTTATAAAAAAAACAAACGGAGGGAGAGAGATGGGCGGTCGGAGTCCGATGCCGCATCGAAGGGGATGAGCTCAGAGAGCTCGGAGTGCGAGGGAGAAGTGGTTTTCGGTGAAAACTCACGTTTTTACCGAAAACGCGGCATATCAGGGGACGGATCGTCCTCCGAAGGAGAATTTGCGTCGGCCCGCAAGATCTCCACCAGCAGTCGGGGTGCGAGCCGAACGAGAGGAAGAGGGAGGGGGCTTACCTCCCACGAGGCTGCTGAGAGAGCCGAGAGGCTTTCCGCGGAGGGGCGCTACCCCGCCGCGACCAGCATTAGAGCTGACCCCTCGGGGCCGTCTGGCAGCGAGCCAGACGCCAGAGAAGACTCCGCCGATGAGTCTCGTAGGCTGCTTGGGGTGCTGGTGGTCGACGCCTTGACAGCCATGTCAAGGAAGAGGGAGAAGGGCTCCAAGAAAAGGGGCATCGCCCAGTTTGCGACCTCTATCTTGGAGGCTATGGACGCCTGCCTTGATAAGAGGGTCGCGAAGCTCCGAGCTGAGCTCTTAGGTGCCCGGAAGGTTGTCTGGTAGATTCTATATCGCTGTTAGTGATAAGACCGCCATTGTATTGTTTTTTGTATAAGTTGTGTTACTTGAAGCTCTCTATCACTAATTGTTCGCGAAACTTTGATTTTTTGCCATTGCCAAAAGTACACGAGATTTGGAGTTGGAACCCAACTTTACTTACATTGTATATTCCATTACGGTTACTTGTTTGAAAATAATATTCGGAGTATTGTGATAAGCCACAGCCCATGTGGGTGGCTCTCCCTTGGATCATAGATAGGTAAAAACTAGCATCTCTCAGGTCACTGTCGTTTTGTCTGGGGATAGAGAGAAAATGCTGGATGATATATTTTTTTTTTAATCAAAAATTAATTTTATCAAAAATCACAAATAGAAAGAAATTTTCAAATTTGTTCAATATTAATTAAGTAAGATATATAATTTATTTATATTTACACGATTATTTCAAAAACACTCAATTAATTAAAACTATATATACACTAAAAGCTACTCCTAACTAAAATATGGCGTCATAAAACTCCTCCGCATCGCTGTCGACTGGAAGTGTGATGCCAATCCCAAAGGGCTGGTAGCATTACTACGTTGTATGGCAATGCTTAATCTCTGACCGAGGTAAAAGCCAGCCGTTGGGTTACGCGCAATTTCAACTAAGCGTTTGGATAGTTCTTTAAAAAGCGAATGAGCACTCGGACCCCACGGCCCAAGAGTTTCAACCCCAAACGGCTCAAAAATATAACTGCTGACGAGGTTGTTATATTTCCGCCGCTTGAGGTTCTCCGCAGTTAATTATTATTATTATTATTGAATATAGCAACTAATAAATTATAATTTTAAATATTACAATAAAAAATTAAATAAAAAACATTTAAAAATATAAAAAATAGTGTCCCACCGGTATCGGAAACAGGGTCAGGGCTCCAGAGAAAGGAACCTCCTAACAATACGAGCCGTGTCCAGAAGTACCGCTTTCTGGATCAAGCCCTTCATCCAGTTCTCGTCATGTGGAACGGATATGTCAACAATCATTGCACGCAAAAATACAAAGCAAGTTGCTGGTGAATAATCCTGGCTACTTGGTCGTCCCGTCCCGTCCTTCATTATATATCTCCGGTAGTAATTCGTCAAGATGACTTCGTCCATAATTGCACAGATAAAACCTTCAGTTTCCCCGAAAAGGTTACTGAAACGTAGCCAGTCTACGGACGCTGCAAAATCTATATCAGACTCGTGAAGAGCCCGATAAAAGCGCCCGTGGAGCCATGGACAACAGGGTGAGTCCCTTGTCCACTGCGACCACATCTCGGTGCATACCCACATCGGTTTTGTGAAAGTATTCTATGATGCTGCACACCTCGCGGTTGTGCAGGGTCTTCGCGTTTAAAAATCTTCGACCACTTCCGCGGGATGTACAGTCTCATCACCGTCGACCGTGGGTGATGCATCCGGTTTGCGTTCAACAGTGTACGGACTCGCCTATCCATAGCGTCTAGTTCAGTCTGAGTCTATTTGAGTATCCCGAAAGAGTACATTAAGACCGGCATGACCCAGCTATTGAAGGCGCGCACCTTATTTCCACCTGACAGAAGGCTGTTTAATACCTTCTTCAGGCGGCCAAAGAAGCGCTCCTTCAACGATTGCTTCATGTCAGCAACGTTAATGCCTAAAGCTTCCGACATACCCAAATACTTCTAGGTTTCGGTCGAGGAGAGGGATCTAAAGTATATGGAATCTGAGAGTTGAATCCCCTCAGATTCCATAATCTCCCCTCGCTTTATATGCACGACTGCACATTTATCCACACCAAATTCCATCCTGATGGCACTACTTAAAGTTTCAGTTACCTTCAGTAGTTCCATCAGTCGTAACTTGTTGGGGGCAATGAGTTTCAGATCATCCATGTAAAGGTGAGATAGAACCTGACCACCTCTTCTCAACCGATAGCCCAAGCCTGATTCCTCCAGCAATGTGCTTAGAGGATTCAGGGCTAAGCAGAACCAAAGAGGACTCAGACTGTTGCCCTGGAATATTCCCCGTTTAATCTATATAGGCTCATCGTCCCTTCGAATCGATCAACATCCTGGATAGCGAAGAACTGTGTTCCTTTCCTTATACATGACTCAAGGCAGGTGCGTAGAGTTGCATCAATTTTATACAACTCCAACACCCTCATGAGCCAAGTATGTGGCACAGAGTCAGGCCTTCTTATAATCTATCCAGCATGTCGATAGATCCTTGCGAGATCGATGAACCTGTTGGCTTATGGCCATGTCTATGAGGAGAGTAGCTCCTTAGTACCCGAGACCCGTTCCTACATCCATTCTGAGAGGCAGACATAATTGAGTTGCTATCAATGTGCTTTTTAATTTTCGTTCTCAGAATGGACATAAGAAGTTTATAGACCGTCGACAAGCATGTTATCGGTCTATAATTCTTGGGTTCCGCAGTACTACCTGTCTTATGGAGCAGATGGGTAACGCCAGTTGTTAGAAACTGAGGTAGCGACTCAGACTCTAAGGAATTAAATTAATAAGGACTGGAATTGAGATGCCAAGAGCGCGTGTGAGCTGCTATACCATTTTAGCCAGAAACTTTGCAGTCCGTCCGGTCCTGGAGACTTCCAATTCGTTAACGGACGGACTGTTCTGGCTACATCTATTGGGCTAATGACTACTTTTCCATTTCTGGTATAGCTCGACTTCACGCATCCAGCCATCCTTAGTGTGACAGACGGGCACCGACCAAATATTGCACCAGAAAATATTCGTGGCGACAGCATCTGGGCGGGTCACGTCGGTCACATTTTATTCAGGTCGCTCCCAAGCTCTGTATACCCATCTCTCATCGCTCTAGAACATGCGATTCTGCGAGTACCGGTCGACTCGCCGCTTATACCATCGAATACGGTTAGCCCATGCACAAACTTTCTGTTTCAGGAAGTCAATGCGCTACGTGACACGAGATAAGTATTCTCGAGGGCTGATTTCAGTCCCCGAAATCGCTCGCCTCAAGTAGCGCATCACACGTGGTCGTGTATTGCCCTCCCTGAAGCAGTATAGTTTACCGATGTGCGCTCTGGCCCCATCAATACGCCTCACAATCCTACATTGCCAGGCAGGTGCGGCAAGCTTTGGTTGAGTAGCTTCGTCACAACTTGGTAGTTTTACGTTGGCTAAACGACATGCCGCAATAGACCCGCAATAGAGGATCGAGTGCGCATCAGCGAGGTTTACGCTGCTCTCGAACACATTCTCAAGCAGCGAGTCCAGAGCATACACTAGCGCCCTATTTTTTTTGTGTATAGGTATACGAGGTCTAAGAGCGATCGGATTCGATCTGTACTCGCGGAGTGCATCCTCCAGTGCGCTCCTCAGTCGATCGTTGCACTTGCTTATTACTGTGACAACCCTATTATTTGCTTCATCATCAGTATGATTGGACCGCGACAGGATTGCATCTGTAGTCTGTGGCGCATCAGTCTGTGTCTGTGATGGAGTCGAGATGATACGGTTGTTCAGTAACTCTGAGCGAAGCCTATCAAGTGAGGCGTCGTCCAATCTGTGATTTCGTTGGATAACCCGCACCTGATCCGACAATCGTTGGGCCGTGACATTGGTGGTTGGTTCCAGTTCCTGAAACCGAGACAGCATCCTAACACGGTACGCAGTGAAATTAGGTCCTCCCTTTGTAGACCCATAATATGCGCGCATGACATTTTCGTTCATGGACTGAGTCCATTTCATGCGCTGCACACAATTATTATTATTATTATCGTTTATTCATTTGTATATGTACATATAAATTATATTTTTAAATATTTCAATAAAAAAAAACATTTAAAAACATAAAAAATTGTGTCCCACCGGTATCGGGAACAGGGTAAAAGCTACCGGCAGTCAGGGCTCCAGAGAAAGGAACCTCCTAACAATACTAGCCGTGTCCAGGAGTACCACTTTCTGAATCAAGCCCTTGATCCAGCCGCCTAACGCGAGCCTCCTAAGGTGTTGGTCGAGGCTCTTGGCTATTAAGCCATTGGCTGACATGACTATCGGTACAATGATCGCTGAGGATTATTATTATTATTATTACGAGTATTATTTATATCAGACATCTATATTAAGTTAGTAGAACTTAAAAACTATGTTAGTAACATTTCTCATTAAAATATACAAAATAAAATCAATTCATAAAACTTATACATATTATAACTGTGCCCGCTTGCCGCTGCACCAGACCTGCAGCTGTGCAAACGAGTCCAGTGCCCCAGGAAGGGGCAATCCAGCTTATCAGCTATCACCCTTAAAATGCTGTTGGTGCTTCCCCGAATCCTTTGCATCAGGGATGCTTGTGCTTAATCAAGTTAGAAGCTTTTCAAATCTGGTAGAAAGGGAAACTGTCAAATAACAGTATAAGGATGCACATACTGAAATATGACGTCACCGTCATTAGGTTTCGTGTGCTCAAAAGAGATAACGAGATATCCCCACCACGTCCCCACTCTTCCTCCAACCAATATTTGGAATACTAATTGCTGCTTCATTTAATAACCAATTTTGATGCTCTTTTTAGTGTCATTTGTTGTGTAGCATAAAATGATGTATAAAAATAATATAATAATAATATATTTTTTATATTTTTAAATGTTATTTTTTTTTGTATGATTTTGTTTAAAAAAATATTTAAAAATGTAATTTATATGTGTTTACAAGGAATAAAGATAATAATATATTCCATAACTATCACACAACGCCGTCTAGTCTCAAACTAAGTAGAGCTTGTGTTATGAGTACTAGACAACTGATAATCATACTTATTTCTAAATACATATTATAGATTACGCCAAGACACAGAACAAATGCTCGTGCTTATCACACAAACATTTGTCCTGGGTGGAAATCGAATCCACGACCAGTCAGTAGTAGCAGTCAGTGCCACTAGAACAACAGGCCAGTAACAAAAAAAAACCTGGCTAGTGCGATTCGGACTCACACACTGAGGGATCCGTACAAACTTATCTATAAAAACAGTGCAATTCCCGTACTGAGTTACGAAGACTTTTTTCGAATCACAAAAAAAAACAACAGTTTTCAGAGTTTTTCCTATACCTGTGCACATAGGAAAGCATATAGGGAAAAATCTGAAATCCGTAAATTTGTAGTTACTTCGCATTTTTTTTTGTGATTCGCAAAAAGGTCATGCCAAATTTCAGGATTCTAGGTCAACGGGAAGTACCCTATGAATTTTGATTCCCTTGAGAGTGACGAAATACACGTTTTTTGCGACATAAAGAGCCGTATCTTTTATTGTCGTCACCTTAGAAGTTTGATTTTTTTACAGCTTCAAAGGACCGCAAACTTGAGTATATAGTATTAATTTCAACTCGATTCCTCTACGCGTTTTTGAGATAAAGGGTCTTGACAGACAAACAAACCGACGGACGGACAGCAAAGTGATCCTATATGGGTTCCGTATTTTCCTTTAGAGGTACGGAACCCTAAAAAGCACAGGAAAATACCCAATTATGTCAATACTAGAAAAAGTTTCAACTTACGCAGAAATAAAATCGGGGCAAACTTTGACCATGTATTCTGTTACTTTAGACTTTTTATTGTACCAGGCTTTCAGGCCTTGAGTGACTGCATGGATTAGCTTGAGGTCTGTCAAATTACGCACTGTATCGGCCTTAAAGCTTTTTAACTTCCAGTCCGGGTGCGTGAATCGAAGAACGTTGGACAGTTGACTGGGGTTCGGAAATCTTTCTGTAATAAAAATTTATAATATAAAATTTAAAAATATTTTATTTCACATAGACTCTTATAAAATAACAGAAGCAAGTGTAGTTATAGTTCCAATTGGTCGTATTCTTATTACTTAAGAAAAAAAGATTTTACAATATTTGCGTTTTTTTTTAGGTGGGATAATCATCTAATGACAAATCGTGCTCTTGGGTGGAGCGAGAGATAGTGTCAGAATTTAACAGACTAAAAACCCACTCTTGTTCTTTCGTTGCCTTTGTCCCAGGGCCACAGGTTTCGTTTTTACACTACCCATAGCCCCAATAGGCTTCGACCCTGCTGGGCCCCTACAATTTGCTGACATCTCCCTGAGGCGCGCGTGGAAAAA
Organism: Mythimna pallens; assembly: GCA_961205895.1. NCBI lineage: Eukaryota > Metazoa > Arthropoda > Insecta > Lepidoptera > Noctuidae > Mythimna > Mythimna pallens. The sequence goes on along the minus strand of OY540845.1, from coordinate 3,601,965 downwards.
TACGCGCCGTCGACGACTTGGGCACCGGGTCCGGACGGTTATCGGACGGTCGGACGGCGGGCTACCCATTGTTCGCCGTCCGCAAGCCCGCGCCTACGGTGGCTGGAAGTCGGGATCGGAATCCCGGCGACGGTTGGGGCGTGAGGACCGTTGGAGGACCATTACTACTTCGCAGAAGGAGGCGACCGCCTGCCACTTTTCCTCGCTCCAGACCATGGCCTGTACCGAGGCCCGGCGCGAGAGATCGCTGCCACCGATCGCGAGGACGGATCGACGAGGACACGGCGTTGCTCTGCCCAAACGGGGCACACCTCCACCGTATGATCCACTGTGTCCTCCGGGCACACAGGCACACTCCACACAGTGGCGACACCCGGGCGTCGCTTCCGCACGAATCCGGTGCAAGAACTTCCCAAACTTACCGTGTTCGGTAAGAACCTGCGTCATGCGGAAGGTGAGGACGCCGTGAGGTCTTTCCTACCACGCCTCAAAGAGGGGGACTTACCGCCATAATTGTGGCGTGCCCAACAATATTTGCGTACGGAAATATCAATACTTCTTTGAGAATAATGTAGCCCAGATAGCATTGTACCCAAAAGTACCACAAAAATAAAAAAAAGTGTATTGAAATAGAAAGTAACTTTTGAAAAAGCGGAGTCTAGAGGGTTCTACTCAAAATGCGATGTGATTCCAATAAGAATAAGAACGTTAATGACCTCTATCTGTTAAATGACACTTGAAAAGTACGGTTTGCAAATAAATAAAGGTTTTTTTTTTTACTCTAACTGAGCCTTAGTGAAATCAAAATGACAAAAAACAACATTATTCATTATTTAAGTCATAATTAGTTTAAATAAACAAAAACAACATATTTTTTTTTACATTTTAGTTGTTGTCGACAATTCACCTTCTTCTACCAATCCCACTGCTCAGATAATAAAATAATAATGATAAAAACGTTTATTTCTCACGACAAGCCAAAAAATACATTCAATCTTAAACTTCTTAGTTTGAGATTTGTCCAATGATTAATATCTTACAGTTTTCAAAAAAAGAAGTGAAAGAACACTATCTTTCTATTTCGTCGTAGTTGCTTATAAGTATGTATTTTTTATTCATTATGTATGTATGTATATGTTTATGATAGTATATTTTTATATTTTATTGATAATTGTTTCATTTGTACTTTGACGGTGTCTACATCTCTCTTTTTTTCCAATTCTCCTTTCGCAGGTATGCTGGAAGAGATTGTCGTAGAAATAGGCATCACCTATGTACCTATTTTTCTGTTTCCGTCGTCTTTTCTTTTATTATATAAATGTGTACACGAATAAAAACTTATCATCTATGTGTTAGGTAGTAAATCAGTATTCCATTATACGTAAGTTTTTAAATGAATAAACGGTCAAAAGACAATAAACGGAAATATTGTAAACAATCACTTTTTTAAAAAAAGTAACCATGGAGCTTCTTGCCGGTTCTTCTCCATAGGAAACGACCAATTTGGAACCGTGCACTAGCTTCTGACGTTTTATAAGTGCCCATGTAGGCCTATGTGAAATAATAACTTTTGACTTTGACTTGGAAATTATTGAACCAAAATTTAATAAAAATTACTTCATTATAAATGTTATCACATAAATTAAAAATGTTAGTAAAATTGTAAGGGTTTGTTAAATAAATTTAAAGGATATTTAAAATAATAACCCCGAAGTATAAACTGCTAATAACAAAGAGAAAATTTGCGACGTAAAAAATCGTTCGAAAGAGTGACTGTAGCCTTGGACCACCGTAGGCGCGGGCTTGTGGACGGCGAGCAATGGGTAGCTCGCCATCCGACCGTCCGGTAATCGTCCGGACCGAGCCTAAGTCGTCGACGGCGCGTACTGCTCCACGCGCGCCTCAAGGAGATGTCAGCAACTGTAGGGGCCCAGCAGGGTCGAATCCTACTGGGGTCTAGGGACTGATTCTGAAAGGAAGACTCGGCCCTGGTACGAAAGGCAACGTAGGAACTGGGGTGGGTTTTTAGTCAGTAAAGTCTGACACTATCTCCCGCTCCACCCAAGAGCGATGGATGTCATAAGAAGATTTTCCCAGTGAAAAAAAAAAACCGTGGCCTTGGAACGCCAGTGGCAATCGAAAGAACGGTGAAGTGTGGAACAATGAAGGTGAGTTTAGGCAATAAAAGTCTGATACTCCCTCTTGCTCCACCCCGAGGAGAAGGAGTTATTCGATGATTTGCCACTTTAAAAAAGAGGTGTACAAAACAATATTACTGTGAATTCTTACTAGTAGCTCTGCACATATCATGTTTTAGCATACACTGATTAGCGTATACCTGCGCAAAAGTCGCCAGTTCGCTGTCCCATTTCTGTAAAAACACAAAATAAGTTTTATAACTTTCATATGTAACAATTTCGGACCAGCAATGTTGCTGGTCCGAAAGTGTACGGAACCCTAAAAATTACACAATCTCTTTCTCATGATGGAATGAAGGTGATATTGGCATATCATAGAACGGCCCTTTTTTAAAGGGGGGAAATCACCAAATAGCTCTTAATGCTCTGAACGAAAACTCACAGTGCTCCTTTAGTTACCCGTCCCTAGCAGCCATCAACCCTAACTACCCCCACGGTGTCAATCTAGCTGACACCGTTCTGAGGTGCACGTCGAACACAACGTGTTGTTGACTTGGTCCTTTCCGGACGGCCAGACGGCGAGCTGCCCATTGCATCCCAACCATATTCCTGCAGATTATTTACAGTTCTGACTGAAGAAACACGGGTGGGTTTTTACCCAGAACGGGAGAAATTATTTGATGATTTCCTACCTCTATAAGTATGGAATCTATATAAAACATTATTTTTAGTATATGCAAAACCTGAATATATAATAGTTTGTTCAGAATCAGTAACTGAATCGATTCCAACAATTTTTACACCATGTTATATTTTTTCCCAAAAATATTTAAAAAATGGTCCCAATTTGGTCACCACCGACGCTAAGTACAACACAGGTCACGGTAGGTCATAGAGGGTATTAGGTGCCAGCGCACAGCTAGGTGCGGGAGCAAAACAACCCCTCAGTCGCCCGGGCATCCCGGTGACCATGTATTGGTGGTGAAAACCAAGTAGCATAACAAGCTTATAACTTCGTGATTTTTCATGATACAGTTATGAAATTTTGTACATAGATTCTTTACATAAAAATACTAGACACGTGTTTCGGGTTTTGCATATATACTAAAACTAATGTTGTATAAGTATACATAACTATATGTATGTATGTTGTATAGATAAGATGTTTTGGAGGTAGGCGGAACAGAGAGTAAAGTCCCGCAAATCTCCATTGAAAAGGCAGGATCCTCCGACCAGACGGGTGTTGTGTCTGGGGATAATTTCGGGCTGTTCTACATGTTCAAATTGCTCGGAGAACTTTAATTGCGCGATGCAGGATTAGATCTTATGTGACGCCATAGATGTCGCTACAACGTAATCAATCCAGTGTTATTTCTGTGATATAAAAATGGCCGAACAAAAACATACCAAGCGGAATATTCCATAGCCTCTAGGTAACAACATTTCATCTCGCCCTGTTTCTTTGCCCATGGCTATTTTACTTCTGATCCTGGAAATAAAACATTGTTATATTGTAATAATAACGGTAAAGGCACACATATAAAGATTATTTATGGCGTGTCCGTGGGCTATATTTTTATCACGTGCTTTAAGAGCGTTCACTCGAAATTACACGCTATTTGGCCAAAAAACCATGATTTTCAAACCCGTTTATATCCATTAATGATTTATTAAATATTGACAAAGCTATTTTAATTCAAATTTTATATAGTAAGTTTTGAAAAACTTAATCTTCTATTAGAATAAGCTATTATTATAATGATAAAATTAAGTTAAATCAGTGCAAATGATCATTTTATTTACCCATTATTTCTTAATAATTTGACATTGATTTCATTTTAATTTTCTTAATTATTAAACAAAATCAAATAAATCTTTTTCTATAACTATTTTTTTAAGGATTCTAGTTACTGTTTTGTATTTTTTGTTTATTAATTCTATTAGAACTGTAGAAGTTGTCAAGCTTCGATATTGACTCTGAAAGTAAAATTAAAAAAACTCTATTTACTTATGTGAATATAGTTCACAAGCGTGCTATTAATTTAAATAAAATCCTACTTAACTATTTAGTCAAGAATATTTCCTAATGTTATTGGTAAATCAAATATTTGTACAATCAATCTTTAATGGATATAAACGGGTTTGAAAATCGTGGTTTTTTGGCCAAATATCGCATAATTTCGAGTGAACGCTCCTAATACAATCGTTATAACCAGTGATTGTTTTGTTGTGTACTAGCTTGCTTTGCCCGCAAAGTTTTTTTTTTTTTTTTTTTTATTCGCTATAAACCAGTGCTTGACTGCGATCCCACCTGATGGTAAGCAGTGGTGCAATCATTGATGGTGAAGCGCACTAGTTTATTAAGAGCCTATTCACTCTAGCCTTGAAGGCACCTAAATTATAGTTGGACGGGAAGATAGCAGCAGGCAAATTGTTCCAGTCCCTCGATGTACGCGGTATAAACGACGAAGCAAATCGCTTAGTTCGGACCGTTGGTGTTTCAACAACGTAAGGGTGGATACTCGCCGTACGTCGGGTTGTTCGATGGTAGAAAGGAGATGGCGGAATCAGGTCATGCAATTCCCGCGCACACTCTCCAAAATGCAACCTGTAAAATACCGATAGGCTGGCTACCCTGCGCCTGTGCTCGAGGCTTTGTAGATTGGACTTAACCAAATCTGGATCCCCAATTAGCCTCTTCGCACGCATTTCTACTGAGTCCAAAGCTGCCAGATGGCATTTTGCAGCACCAGCCCATATATGACTGCAGTACTCCACACACGATCGGACCTGTGCTTTGTATAACATTAGAAGCTGACCCGGTGTGAAGTACCGCCGGACCTCTGCAAGAACGCCTAGTTTTCTAGCAGCTACCTAGGCTTTGGACTCAATAAACCGCCCGAAATTGAGGTCAGAAGAAATTTCGACACCCAAGAGCTAAGGCGGTCGGTGCACTCCAGGGATACATTCCGAAAAGTAGAAGCCAAGGTGAACGGACTCCTTTTGGCGGTTTGAAAAATATTAGAGATGTTATGGATGTAGGTGGGAAATCAACCAATGACTTTTCTCGCTCTTGGGCAGAGTTCAGGGCGCGTCAGAATTTTGCTAAACCCACTTCTTGTACGGCCTGACCCATTCACGACTTCGGTCTTAGTGACGAGCGATGGGTACGGCGAGCGGGGCTGCATCGGTAAGCAGCCGTGGTGCGCAATGAGCGGCATCTCGTAACGTGCTTCAAATATTTTCATACTTTTGATCTTACCGGTCGCCACCCCGTGCTTAGCTACCGCTCACAGCGGCAAGGTGGTGAACGGGCCGTTAATTCTTTGCCTGCGTACCAGGGCCCCGGAGTTTACCTTTGCACAACAAATGGTCCCAGTAAGCTTCGACCCTGCTGGGTCCCTACGGTTTTGCTGACATCTATCTCCTTGAGGCGACTCGAGCTCGGTCTCCGGATCGGTTACCGGACGACAGGACAACGAGCTACCCATTGCTTACCATCCGCTAGCCCACGCCTACTGTGGTATGAAATCGGAGTCGGGATCCCGGCGGCTGGGGCGTGAGGGTCGTTCCCTAACGCGTGCGGTCGCCTCCTTCGCTAGCATTATAGTTTTGGATACTTTCGGTTACAAATATTATTTCCGGATTATAAGATAAAAATAAAAATAGCAAGATTTTGTAACTTATTTCTAGTCTACATTATTATTTCTTTGGCCGAGCAAAACAAACGAATAAAATTTAAAGAGCGGTCGCGGGAATCTATTAGATATGCGAGCAGTACCAGACCCAGTCGATGTGTCGATTATTGGGGGGCGCATAAATAGATACATATGATCTGGACTGTAGAATTTTTAGAGAGAGTTACTGCTGCCCTGCAACGCAAAGCGCTAATCGAAGAACACAGGTGGGCTTTAGTAAGTAAAAGCCTGACTCTCTCTCCATCCAAAATGGAAATCTTTTGATGATTTCACATATCAAAGTACTCGCAAACTGGCATGTTATATTTTTAAGGTTAATTTAAAAAAACAAAATTAGGACTGATTGATCTTCAAACAATAGAATAAAATTGCGTTACACCTATCACAGTACCTACGTTATGTCCGTATTCAAGTTATTCGGTGGGAATAAAGATTATTAAACTTACGTGTTTACGACATCAAGTATTTGTCCCGCTATGTCAGCAGTTATTTTGACGTTCTTGTGCGGTTTGTAGCAACGAGCGCCAAACTCTTTGTTCTGTAAGAGATTGAATAAATGATTTATTTGCTAGAATAAGGGCTATATTTCACCGGGACCCCATGGCGAACGGTTGCGCCACAATGGTGTCCGTAATCTACCAAACTAGACACCAGAGTCGCTATACCACACTAAGACAGTATCAAAATCGACCTTAAGTGCATGCGTTCGAGTTGGTGGCCACCAGGTGTGCCAGCCACCAGTGGTGGTGGGTCACCAGGTGAGTAACTCTCTATAGAGTGTAGTATACATTTTGTTGGTAGCGGCGACTGGTCGCGCCGCCATGGTGTCCCGGTGAAATATAGCCCTAAAGGTAACAATTCGAGTTTTTTTTGTGGGAAATTATCCAATGACTTATCTTGCCCTAGGGCGAAGCGCGAGGGCGTGTCAGACTTTTACTGACTAAAAATCCATCCTATATTCCTTCTTTGCCTTGCGTCCCAAGAACCCGGGGTTCCCTTTCGGGCAACCCATTTTTTTTTTTTTTTTTCTATGGGAAAATCATCTTATGACATCCCCCGCTCTTGGGCGGGGCGGGAGATAGTGTCAGACTTTTACTGACTAAAAACCCACTCCTGTTCCTTCGTTGCCTTTCGTACCAGGGCCGAGTCTTCCTTTCAGAATCAGACCCTTGGCCCCAGTAGGCTTCGACCCTGCTGGGCCCCTACAGTTGCTGACATCTCCTTGAGGCGCGCGTGGAACAGCACGCGCCGTTGACGACTTGGGCTTGGTCCGGACGGTTACCGGACGGTCGGACGGCAAGCCACCCATTGCTCGCCGTCCGCAAGCCCGCGCTTACGGTGGCCGGAAATCGGCATCGGAATCCCGGCGGCGGTTGGGGCGTGAGGACCGCTGCCTCACGCGATCGGCCGCCTCCTTTGCAAGCATTACTGCTTCGCAGAAGGAGGCGACCGCCTGCCACTCCTCCTCGCCTCGGACCATGGCCTGTACCAAGGCCCGGCGCGAGAGATCGCCGTCGCCAATGACCCCCACGAGGACACGGCGTTGCTCTGCCCAAGCGGGGCACACCTCCACCGTATGCTCCACCGTGTCCTCCGGGCGGTCCACACAGTGGCGACACCCGGGCGTCGCTTCCGCACGAATCCGGTGCAGGAACTTCCCGAACTTACCGTGTCCGGTGAGGACCTGCGTCATGCGGAAGGTAATGACGCCGTGTTGCCTTTCCAGCCACTCCTCAAAGAAGGGACTTACCGCCATAATTACGGCGTGCCCAGGGCAACCCACGGTCCATGGTTTTTTTTTAGGTGGCAAATTGTCTAAAGACATCTCTCGCCCTAAGGCGGTGCGAGAGGGTGTGTCAGACTTTTACTGACTAAAAAACCCACTCCTGTTCCTTCTTTGCCTTCGTCCCAGGTCCCTGGGTTTCACTTTCACATTACCCGTGGCCCCAGTAGGGCCCCTACGGTTTTTAACCGGCTTCCAAAAAAAGGAGGAGGTTATCAATTCGATTGTATTTTTTTTTATGTTTGTTTCCCTCAGAACTTCGTCGTTTATGAACCGATCGGCAATTTTTTTTCCCTTTAACGGATTTGCTTATATGCTTCCAGATTGATCCCATTTTTTTTTCAAAGTCCAGTTCTGGTGATGGAATCCATGAGGAATCGAGGGAACTCCTCAAATATTATAAGCAACCATATAGTGATTTTGGTATTTACATCGAGAACTTAAGCATTTACAGTCAAAAGTAACATTTGATGAAGTGGAACTGCAGTGTTTGGGTTAATTGGAATTGTCATGAGAAATAGGTACTGCTTGTATGCTCCATCGTCCTGCTGACTTCCCGCTGAGTCCGAAACAGTAACCACACCAGGAAGGTGAGAACCTATGTCAGCCGGAATGTGATACCGAGGTTCCTCTCTTACTACTCATTAAAGAGGGCACTTATCGTCGTAATCCGCTAAAAACAGATACGGAAATGAAATATGCTTTTAGTCAAGTTTTTTATTTAATTTAAAAAAATTTTTTTTTTCCTTTATTCGAAATTTTAAAACTATCAAAAATTCTAGGAATATCATCATCATCATCATTTCAGCCGAAAGACGTCCACTGCTGGACATAGGCCTCCCCCAAGTGTCGCCATAATGAACGGTCCTGTGCGTCTCGCATCCATCGGACTCCCGCAACCGTTACCAAGTCATCGGTCCACCTTGTAGGAGGCCTTCCAACGCTACGTCTTCCGGTACGTGGCCGCCATTCCAGAACCTTTCGGCCCCAACGGCCATCTGTTCTGCGAGCAATGTGCCCTGCCCATTGCCACTTTAGTTTGGCGATTCTTCGTGCTATGTCGGTAACCTTAGTTCTCTTGCGGATATCCTCATTCCTGATTCGATCACGCAATTAAACTCCGAGCATAGCCTAGGCCTAGATGAGGCTAGGAATATACACAAACTAAAATAATAATATTAACAAACGGGTAAAAAAATAAAATTATTGCCTATCAAAAATTCATCATTTGGATGAATTTTTGATGCCCAATAATTTATTTTTATATCAATGGGAAAAGTGCCTTGTCCGAGACGGTTTACAGTATAGTGTGGTCATGGCCTTTCATGCCCGGCGTCATCCACGTATTTAAAGCTATTCCAAAGCAAAAGCTCTCTGCGTATTCCTGAACGAATCTATCAACTTCATTTAATTTAAAGCATATTTCATGAATGACAAGGATATCTATAAATATGCTAGGGAGGGTAAGTCATAATATTGGGAGGGAGTCCCGTCTCGGACAAAGAGATTCGTATGATATAGAACTTTACTTACAGGTAAGTTCGTTTAATCTCCTAATTATAGTCTTTCTTGTCCATAAAATGCTGTTGTAATTGAAAAAAATAATCATTTTTAATTACAAAATATTATAATTATTTTAGTGAATTAAGTAACACATGTGCAAAATATAATACTCCGTACTAGATTCTATTTATAGTATTGCAAACAGCATTACTAAAAGCTAAGGGATCTTCTGTTACTGATCTATTATAAAACTTAGCGAAGGTTGAGGATGTGCTTAACCATCCTGCTGTCCTTCTAATGAGATCTATGCTAAGACCCACCCTACTTACTGTTGAAGTAGAAGCGTGCCTAATACTGTGTGCGGTAAACACAGAAGTATTTATACTTGCCTCATTCAATGTCAATTTAATCAATCTACTTATGGATTAGCACACCTTTTTAGGGCAGTTGTGTAAAATAAAAAACGTGAACTCCGCAGCGAATTCAGACCAATAGAAAAATATAGAATATCCAGTATTTTACTTCCGATTTTTATAAAAATATCTAAAAATAACTCACCCAGACTATAAAAACATTTAGTTGTTTTTGTTGTAAACACGAATGTCACTTACCACAACCGAGTGGTTGGAAAGACCTCACGCCGTCCTCACCTTCCACATGACGCAGGTTCTCACCGAACACGGGAAGTTCGAGAAGTTCCTGCACCGAATTCGTGCGGAAGCGACGCCCGGGTGTCGCCACTGTGTGGACCGCCCGGAGGACACGGTGGAGCACACGGTGGAGGTGTGTCCCGCTTGGGAAGAGCAATGCCGTGTCCTCGTGGGGGCGATCGGCGGCGGCGATCTCTCGCGCCGGGCCTTGGTACAGGCCATGGTTCGGAGCGAGGAGGAGTGACAGGCGGTCGCATCCTTCTGCGAAGCAGTAATGCTAGCAAAGGAGGCGGCCGATCGCGTGAGGCAACGGCAACGGTCCTCACGCCCCAACCGCCGCAGGGATTCCGATCCCGATTTCCAGCCACCGTAGGCGCAGGCTTGTGGACGGCGAGCAATGGGTGACTCGCCGTCCGACCGTCCGGTAACTGTCCGGACCGAGCCCATGTCGTCGACGGCACGTATTGTTCCACGCACGCCTCATTTTGATGTCAGAAAATCGTAGGGGCCCAGCGTGGTCGAAGCCTACTGGGGCCATGGGTAGTGTGAAAACGAAACCCGGGGCCCTGGGACGAAGGCAACGAAGGAACAGGAGTGGGTTTTTAGTCAGTAAAAGTCTGACACTATCTCCCGCTCCGCCCAAGAGCGGGATTTGTCATTAGATGATTTTCCCACCTTAAAAAACAAAAAACTTACCACAACCAAAAGCATTTTTTACGACTTTTTTTGTCGCTGAGATACTATTTTGCACAGACAATAGGTTAGGTACGCTAATTTAAACATTATAAATATCATTTTTAAGTGCTAAGACTCACTTAATTACACTGCGTTCCAAATAAGAATAGGATCGATTGCCATGTTGTGACGTCACGTCATACTGTCAAATCGAAGAATTATTATTTTATTGCTCACCATCAAAACAATAAATGTTTTAAAATTTAATTTATTTACGAACTGTGAACGAAAATAGTTTAAACAGAATCCAGTTCTTCAATTTTGCTCATCTCTGAGCTCTCAAATTTTGCCCAATTTCTTGCGATTTGACAGTATGACGTGACGTCACAACATGGCAATCGATCCTATTTTTATTTGGAACGCATTGTACACATAAAACCATTTTTATTTGCAGAGGCGCTGTAACAGCGCCGTGCACAAAAATCATAATAAAGTTGTCAGTTTCGTTCAAGAATACGCAGAGAGCTTTTTGCTTTGGAATAGCTTTAAATATGAGGATGATGCCGGGCTCGAAAGGCCATGACTACACTATACGGTAAACAATCTCGGACAAGGAGAGAGTATAATTATCACGGGTTGTTTTAAATATATATATATACAAATAAAAACATTGTTTGTTTAATTTTACAGCTAGTGACACTTATAAATTATAATAATATCTTTGTTTGATCAACACTTTTTTAACAAAGGTAATGTTTTTTTATGCCTAATAGCTTGTTTTAATTTTGGATGAGTAACATCTTTTCAATATCATTATTATGCTAAGGGGTTTATTTTGTCAATGTTTTGAAATGTGAAGGAATTTTATTGAATTTAATTCTCTGAGCAGTGAAGGAGATATGAACTAAGCATCTTTAATTAATTTATGTAATCCTTCCGATGGTATTTCGATGACGGTGGCCAATTGTGTGGACCGCCCGGAGGACACGGTGGAGCATACGGCAGAGGTGAGCCCTGCCTGGGCAGAGCAGCGCCGTGTCCTCGTGGAGGCGATCGGCGGCAGCGATCTCTCGCGCCGGGCCTTGGTACCGGCCAATGTCCGGAGCGAGGAGGAATGGCAGGCGGTCGCCTCCTTCTGCGAAGCAGTAATGCTAGCAAAGGAGGAGGCCGCACGTGCACGCGCGAAGCAATTGCCCTCACGCCCGGGATTCCGATCCCGATTTCCGGCCACCGTAGGTGCGGGCTTGCGAACGGCGTGCAATGGGTAGCTCGCCGTTCAATCGTCCGGTAACCGTCTGGACCGAGCCCAAGTCGTCAACGGCGCGTAGTGTTCCACACGTGCCTCAAGGAGATGACAACAACCGTAGTGGCCCAGCAGGGTCGAAGCCTACTGGGGCCATGGGTCTGCTTCTGAAAGGAAGACGCGGCCCTGGTACAAAAGGCAATGAAGGAACAGGTGTGGGTTTTTAGTCAGTAAAAGTCTGACACTATCTGCAGCTCCGCCCAAGAGCGGAGGATGTCATTAGATGATTTTCCCACCCGAAAAAAAAAACCTATTTCCTTCAGTTGCCCTTTATCCTAGTTTGGTTCTAGAACGACCTATCGACTAGGTTCAGGGCATCGGTCCTGCTGGGCCTCCACGGTTTTGTTGACATCACTTTGAAGCGCGCGTGGAACCCTTCGCTTCGTCTGGGGCGTGCATTCACTCTAAAAATAACATTTCAGATTAACTTTGAGCATTAAATTACTTTTCTGTCTGACAAGCAATTGCTTATTAATCGAATTCGAATTTGTATGTACCTAATAAGTTATTATATACCATTTCAAATTCGATATAGTGAATTTGCCTGTAGTTGAATTAGTTGTTTTCAAAACATTAGATGAAGCGGTCATTGTGCTGAGCGCAGCAATATCAATTTACGTAAAATTATTTTAAAAAAGGAAAAACGGAACCCTTATAGGATCACTTTGTTGTCCGTCCGTCTGTCTGGGGAACCAAAACTTTATATGATACTTCCCGTTGACCTAGAATCCTGAAATTTGGCATGAAGCAAGGTCTAATATTACAAATATAGGAAAAAATCTGGAAAGTGTGTAAATTTATACAAAATCTTCGTAACTGAATTCGGGAATTGAACTGTTTTTGTAAGTAAATTTGTATGGAACTCTCAGTGGGCGAGTCCGACTCGCACTTGTTTTTATAATTTAATTTGTGCTTTACAGAAAAATCGATATTGGTGTCACTTTTTCTAAAGTGCTTAAGTACAGGCGGACAATCTGTCAATTATTATTTTATTGTTTCTTTCAGATTCCTTCCAAGTTATATTCTATGGCATTTTTCAAATGTTAAAACGCGCCTTTTATTTTTTAACGAGTATACCTTATTTTTCCTACGCTATCTTCATTATTAGAAATGAATTTTATTAAAAGATATCACAAATATTATTTTGATAGGCTTCGGGCACAAAAACAAAATAAACGAAAATGAGGTCAGTGGAATCTTCCATATTATATTTTAGTTATTTGCTTGCTTACAAGTAGATACCGAAATAGTCTATTAGTTTACTAGCTTTGGCCCGCGACTTCGTCCAGGTGAATTTCATTTATAGCGGACACGAAGTCGAAGTCAGAAAAAAAGTCAAATGTCCTTCATTGGGCTTCAAGCTTATTCCATTCCAAATTTCATCAAAATTGGTTTAGTAGCTAAAAAGTGTAAAAAAAGCGTGAAAGCTTAACAGACAGACAGAGTTAAGTACTTTCGCATTTATAACATTGGTATGGATTTTTCAGCTTTAAAATTCAGTGCACCTAAATAGGTTTTAAAGCTGCGGAATTGCGCAGATTACACCATAGGAAGCCGCAGGTATAATCAATAAATACTTTATAATCAGTAGAAATAAAAGTAAATATAAAACTAGATTTCTAAAAGGGATGTTATGGTCCTGGAATGCCAATGCCAAGGGTGGACTTTGATCCTACTGCACCCTTAGCCAAGATGATAATCTGCAATCGTTAACGCTAGTCGAAAACTAATCAAATGTATGGGAATGACATCATCTCAACGTTAAGTCACGTGGTCAGAACAAACGAATAGAAAATTCGTAGCCAAGTTCACATCCTTCAAAATAATGGAATGAATTGTTATCGTATCTAAAATGTTCAACGCTACATCCTGTGTTATTGTAGAACGAGCGGCCGACTCAGGCGCGTCAACATGGCTACCAACTTATCGTTTTCTACAATTGCTCACACCGACACGTTACCGATTAGAGAACGGAATTCGACACGAAACGGTTGTAACTTGGCTAGGGGGGCTGGGCCCCAATGGTTTTACCATATAATCTAGTAGCACATTTATATCGATGTGTTTTACTAATATTTCTTAGAGGCGCGCGTGGGACGCTACTTGCTAATGATGGATCGGGTTCGGAATTACGATCGCGCCTGTGGAGACCGGGAATCACCCTGCAACTCCAGATGCTCGGGGCGTCTCCTATAGTGGGAGCTGGAGTGTAAAGTTGAGAGTTTGTCATACTCACTCAAATGTCTCACTGATGGTGGCGGGTGTGTTGGATCATTCGGTTCCCTTCAAAATGGTTGAGCTGAGTGGTGCTAATATTCGAGTCATGCCCGTGAACGGGCGCTGTCAGTTGAGACTGGTCATCTCATAGCTGCCAGTTGCTATTTTAATCTATATTTCGTTTTTATTTCTACTTTATTTACATTGTTCTCACATAATAGCGTCAAGAAACATGTAACAGAGATATTTGTAATTACAAAACATGATTGAAGAGAGTGTCCTTGGAGTTTCTTGTACATTCTTCTCCATAGAGATACGCTTTGGAATGTGTAATTAGCATAATTTTTTCTGACTGACTATTTTTTTTTTCGGGGGAAAATCATCTTATGAAATCCCCCGCCCTTGGGTGGGGCGGGAGATAGTGTCAGACTTTTACTGACTAAAAACCCACTCCTGTTCCTTCGTTGCCTTCGTCCCAGGACCCAGGTTTCGTTTTCACACTACTCATGGCCCCAGTAACATTTCTGACTGACTGACTTCTTGACATTTCAAAAGTGCCTGTAAATGGTTTATTTGAAATAAAATGCTTTGAATTTTTGAAAGCTGTTCTCTCCCTCACGGTTGAGGCTACCTCTGCAGAAGGTAGTGACTTCTTTCAATTCCCTCGCACCCGTACCATGGAGCCATGAGAGGCTACCACCACTGATCGCTTGAAGACCTATGTGACTGATAATCTTGCCAAGAGCCACTCTAGTGTGATTGAGAGTACAAATGAGTTACTTACTTACTTATAACTTTATTGCACACCTTAACATAATACAGGACAAACATTTATATAAAAATAAGTGTACAATAGGCGGTCTTATTGCACAGGGCAATTTCTACCAGACAACCTTTCAATGGACTGAACGAAAGGAAAAGATTTCGGGCTATCAGTGTACAACAACATAATAATAATATATATTATTATCCTAAGCCAATAAACGGCAGTTGTTACTAAATATCAAATGGGCCATCAGTCTGCGGGATCATTCGAAAGAGTGAATAGGCTCTTAATAAACTAGTACGCCTCACCATCAACGATTGCATTTTTTTTTTTATTGGCACACCAACAGCATTACATACAGGACTTTTTATAAAATAATGATATTAAAATTTATTTACTGGTATGCATGCCTATTACAGGTATGCACAGCTCATACCATGTTAAGTATGACATTAATTGTATAAGTAATAAGAGATAAAAAAGATTATTACCACAAAAAAATTAAACATACAAAATGAAAAAAAAAAACACATACAATACTTAAACTTAAAATAGAAAGTAGACTAAAAATATATTTTTTTTGCATCACTGTTTACCATCAGGTGGGTTCGCAGTAAAGCACTGGTTTATATATAATAAAAAAAAGAGTAACCGCGGCCCTAAGACACGACTGAAGGAACACGGGTAAGTTTTCGTCAGTAAAAGTCTAACCCTAACTCTCGCTCCACCCCAAGCTGAAGGACTTTTTTAAAGACATCCTAAACAAAACAAAAAGGTTGGCTATCATATTGGTTGTAGATAATAACGTAAAAAGCAGCTGGGAATTCTCCAAGAATCTGCAAGTCTACTTACAGGGTTATAGTACATGCACATAACATGCGACCCTTCCCTGCAGTACTTCATGTTGGGGCAGTAGTCCGACAAGTGCAGCCCATTCTGTAACTCGCTGTCGATGACCAGAGCAGCTCCAGAGGGTCTTATTGTTATAAGCCAGATCAGTTGTAACATCTGAAAAGAAAAAACATAATACATTAATATAGTCAACACGTCTACGGTTTACACTAAGCGTTTCGCCGCTTCGTTTATACCACGTACATCGAAAGACTGTAACAATTTGCCTACTGTGGTTTTCCCGTCCGATTATAATTTAGGTGACTTCAAGGCTATAGTGAATAGGCTTCACCATCAACGATTGCATCACTGTTTACCATCTGGTGGATTGCAGTCAAAAAAAATTTTTTTTTTTTATATATAAAACGTCAGAGGCTAGTGAACTGTTTCAAATTGGTCGTTTCCTATGAAAAATAAACGGCATGAAACTCCATGGTTACTCATTTAAAAAATCGGCAAGTGCGAGTCAGACTCCCGCCCTGAGGGTCCCGTACAAACTTACCTATGTAAATAGTTCAATTCCATTCGGGAGAATGAAATCTCGAAGATTTTTCCGAATCGCAATTATTTTTTGTGACATAACATCAAATTTACAGTTTGCAGATTTATTCCTTTATGACCTTGCTTTATGCCAAATTTCAGGATTCTGGGTCAACGGGAAGTACCCTTTGAATTTTGATTTCCTCAAGATTGTCGAAATATTCGTTTTTTGCGATATAGACGGCCGTATCTTTTTTTTTTATTTCAACTCGACACCTCCACGCGTACCTGAGATAAAAGGTCTTGACAGACAGACAGACAGACGAACGGACAACAAAGTGATCCTATAAAGCTTCCACACACACACACACACACACACACACACCATATTCTAAAGACAATAAAACCGTACCTACATAACACATACTCGTACAATGAATCCCTATGATAAACTCGAGTATGTGCGTTTAAGCTGTACCACAAAAATAAATCTGGAAACGCAATCTGTTAGTAAACAATACTGGATATCATTTGCAGGTACGGTCATCCCAGTCGTTGGTATTAACACAAAAATATGGAAAATATGCTATTTAGCCTGCATAGCTCTATGGAGTATGGACTGAGCTTTTATATCCAGGTATGAAGTGATTACGGAAAGAAACTTTGTCATTGTGACGTTTTTTTTTTTTTTTTCCGGTGGGAAAATCATCTTATGACATCCCCCGCTCTTGGGCGGGGCGAGAGATAGTGTCAGACTTTTACTGACTAAAAACCCACTCCTGTTCCTTCGTTGCCTTTCGTACCAGGGCCGAGTCTTCCTTTCAGAATCAGACCCTTGGCCCCAGTAGGCTTCGACCCTGCTGGGCCCCTACAGGTCATTGTGACGTTGAGAAATGAGACAGATATTAGCCACACAGTCTTTTTTTTTTGAGGGTCGGTAATAAACAAATTACTTTTCCCACCCTGAGTGGAGCGAGCGGAAGTGTCAGGCTTTTACTGACTGAAACTCTGTGTTCCTTTAGTTGCCTGTGTTCTTTCAAAAAATCTTGCAGCACAGTCGGTCAGTCGCTCGGTCTTTTTCTTCGGCTACAGTCTCTTTCTACAGTTGGCTTTCAGTATAATCAAATATAGCTGATTACTAGTACTTTCCATAAAACCACTACTTATTGACATATACAACCCTGTAAATAGGATCACCAGATTTTTTATCATGTCAACGATACCCTTTGCCCGGTGGACACAATGATGCATACGGTAGAGGTGTGCCCCGCTTGGGCAGAACACCGCCGTGTCCTCGTGGCAAAGATCTCTCGCGCCGGGCCTTGGTACAGGCCATGGTCTGGAGCGAGAAGGTGCGGCAGGCGGTCGCCTCCTTCTGGAAACAGTAATGCTAGCAAAGGAGGCGGCCGCACGCGCAAGACAATGGCTATCGCGCCGTAGCCGCCGGGATTCCGATCCTGATTTCCGGTCACCGAAGGCGCGGGCTTGTGGACGGCGAGCAATGGGTAGCTCGCCGTCCAGCCGTCCGGTAACCGTCTGGACCGAGTCCGAGTCGTCAATGACGCGTAGTGTTCCACGCGCGCCTTAAGGAGATGCCAGCAATTATAAAGGCACAGCAGGGTCGGGGTGATGCGAAAGAGAACCCTGGGGCCCTGGAACGAAGGCAAAGAAGGGACAGGAGTGGATTTCAGTCAGTAAAAGTCTGACACCTATCCCATTTAATCTAAAAAAAAAACGATCCTTTAGAAAGATTGAAGTCAAATTTACTAGTTTCTGGTTACCCGTAACAACTGTGAACATGGTGATCTTCTCACCCTTACGCATAAAAAGTTTTGAGAACACATTCATTGTGCGTACAGCTAACGAGTGGAATTCCCAGCCGGAGTCTGTGTTTCCTGATAGTAACAACCTAGGAGTCTTAAAGTCAAGAGTGAATAGGCTACTTCTAGGCAAGCGTGCTCAATCGTTAACCACATTATCTCTTACCATCAGGTGAGATAGTGATTAAGTGCAAGCCTAACAATAATAATAAAAAAAACAATATGTCAAGATGGTCATTCATGTGTGTATGTTGATGAGTCTTGACAAGCGATGCTTGTTCAGCAAAGATTTCTTCCTTTGTCTTTTTCTGCAGTGTGGTCAATTTTGTGATGGTAGCGCTCAGTCCATTCTCTATGTAAATTAATGGTATAACCCTATAGAAATGATTTCGTTGAAACGTTCCTTTTTTAAATGGCATTGCCGATAAGCGTTAATTAGGGTGCGCTTTGTTTTTTTTTATTTATTATTTCTTTTAATTGTGTTCAATGTTTGCACAAAAACGTTGGCCGGGCTGAAAATTTTCGTTTTCAGATACGTAATTTTTGAAAAAAGTTCCGGATTTGTGATAAAGCTGTCTTTTGTATGATTTATTTTAGCTATCACAGAGGCAACTGCATGTTACCATGATGACTTCTAAAAAAATATTGCGAAATGTTACTGCTAATTAAATGGTCTCATGGAAAACTAGCATAAGAATAGCATAATCAGCCTTTTAATGTTCCCAATGCTGGGACTCAGGCCTCCTTTCTCTAGGTGAGAGAATGGGCCGTAATCCACCACGCGGGCCCAGTGGGGATTGGTGAATGTCACATGTCTTCGAATTTTTGTTTCTAGGACATGCCGGTTTCCTGACGGTGTTTCCCTTCACCGTTTTGAGAGCAGTGGTGATGAAATAAATTACACAAAGTAATGCGCCTGGCTGGGTTTTGAACCCGCGACCTACAACTCGTAATTTGGGGCCGTTACCACTCGGCCACCACTGCTCTCATGGTTAACTGCCTGGACTAAAATCATTGTAGGCATCAACACTAGTTTCCAGCCCGAGCCCGAATCATCGACGACGCATAGTGTATCACACGTACCTCAAAGAGTTGTTGGTACCGTAGGGGCCCAGTAGGGCCGAGGCCTACTAGTACCATGGGTTGACTTTTGAAAGGGGGACCCGTGACCCTGGGATGCAGATGGCAACTGAAGGAGCATAGGTGTAGTTTTAGTCACTAAAAATTTGACACGCCCTCTGGCTCCACCCTAGAGAGAGAGAAGTCACTACATGATTACCCATCTTAAAAAAAAAAAACTATAGAGCGCAATTATTTCAGTAACCATCTACGATATGGAGTTAAACTGCCACATTCGTTAGTTCAAAAAACATCCGCTGGAAAGCAAAAAGTCGTTGTTGAAATAACGCGTTTTAGCGCGAGTGTTATGAAAAAAATCTAAAATTGTCGTTGTGAAAAAGAACAACGGCGAAAAAATTGTTGATGAAATTATTAAGTGTCTGATTATACTATGTAGTGATATGATAGTGATGTAATAATTGGCGATCTTATCGCACTAGGCGATTTCTTCCAGGCAACCTGGAAGAAACTCATATATGATAGAGAAGTCAAATAATAATAAATGTGTTAAGGGCATTGATTGTATCCATATGAAGAAAAACCCTTCAGCTATTTTGTCACAAGTGTCATTTAAAAACTTTTTATATAAGTATACATTCCACATCTACCCAAAACTATTTAATTCAATTTCTGAAGTTTGCAGAAGTTCCAAATTTATACAGAAACTTTAAAACATTATACTGTTAGACCAATAAACATTTTCGTCAGGATTGTTCGAAAGAGTTACTGTGGACTTGGAACACAAAGGGTAGGTAACTGAAGGAACATAGGTGTGGAAAATTCATTAGATGATTTCACACCTTAAAAAAAAGGAGGCGGCCGCTCGCGTGAGGGAACAGCCCTCACGCCCCAGTCACCAGGATATCGACCCTGATTTCCAGCCACCGTAGGCATGGACTTGCGGACAACGAGAAATGGATAGTTCGTCGTCCGGCCGTCCGGTAACCGTTTGGACCTAGTCCGAGTCGACGACGAAGTGTAATGCTTCATGCACCTCAAAGAGATGTCAACATAACCGTAGGAACCAAGCATGGCCGAAGCCTAATAGGGCCATGGGTCGACTTCTAAAAAGGTTACCAGTGGTCATTGAATGTAAAGGCCAATATATGTGTTGTTTTAGTCACACGTCGCTCTAGAGCGCGAAAATTCATTAGATGATTTCACGCATTAAAAAAAAAAACAGATTAACTAACTATCAGAAATATTATGTTTTCTAAGACAATTTTCGTGATGAATAACATATACAACAATATAATATGCTACAAGTTTTGATAAACGTACAATGTTGGACATAGGCCGGCTAAGGGCTATATTTCACCAGGACACCATCGCGGCGCGACCAGTCACCGCTACCCACAAAATGTATACAGCTCTATATAGAGTTGCTCACCTGGTGTCCGTGTGGTTGCGCAACCAATTTGGCAGCGCGACCAACTCGGACACGTGCACTTAAGGTCCATTTTGATACGGTTTCAGTGTGGTGTAGCGACTCTGGTGTCTGTATGGTGTCTAGTTTAGTAGATTACCATGGTGTCCGCATGGCGGTGCAACTGGTCGCGCCGCCACGGTGTCCCGTTGAAATATAGCCCTAAGTGTCACCACAATGAACGGTCACAACTTACCTTTACAATCATTTTGATGTTTCTGAACTTCCGATGCTTATAAATTTTTCAGATACACTTTGATAGTTGATGTTCAAACATTGTTGTCCTTTTAGAACTATGAAACACACTAAAAATAGTAAATCAGAATTTATTATTAAATCAAAAAATGTATTCAACACTAATATTATAAAGAGTTAAAGTTTGTTTTATTTTTTTGTTTGTAGGAGGTAAACTCTGAAAGTACTGGTCCGATTACTATTTGTTTTTCACCGATAGAAAGCTACTTTATTTCTGACGCTATATTTTATGTACGAGGGCTTAGCTGCGGGCAAAAGTTAGTAAGTAAATAAATAAACAATACTCAGATAAATATTTATCTAAAAATTCAAATAATATTGAGTTTTTTTTTTATTTTTATTCTTGATTGGTTTGCGCTTGACCGCTTTCTCACCTGAAGGAAAGCGACGATGCGGTTGGCGATGGATCGCGCTTACCTAGGTTTATTGAGATCTAGTCAGAGTTTATCTATTGATAAAACTTAATACTAATTTGACAGTTATTAGTAAGAATAGTTTGTAATTATTTTAAATATTTAAGAAGTTATTTTTATCTAATAGTTTTACGTTTACATTTGATTTAATATTATTATGCTGCGGTAATCAAATAATTGTTTACAATTTTAGAATATAATTCTCAGTTTAAAGCTTTTATTTTCTTTATAGAACGCAAATAAATTATCATGAATACATTCGAGATTATTCAGATTGTTAAAAGTAAATAATCAGTCGGTCTTCACGAACATTTTTCATAATAATATACGTATTACATTGTCGATTACTTGTCTCGATTTTTGAAAATATGTTTTTATTTACACAATAATTTTGAACAAAGACTTTATTTTTTCTGATATTTTTTTACGTTTGTATTAGTGTTTTTTTTTACATCAACGTTAAAATGTTGTCCCAATTACACTTGGAAGTTGTTGATAAAGTAAAACATCTTTTTCACCGATTTTATCAAAAATAGTCTTTCTACAAGCTCTCAGATTTTCAGTAGGTACAGTTCGCACGTTACTGGGTACTTCAGTAAATAAAATAAGAAAGAAAACTAAATCATAAATCATAGTTCTGTTTTAAGTAGTATTTTTAAAAATAATATATTGACCATTTAATTAAAAGCGATCGATATTACTTAATTTTTTAAAAAATATTTATTAGGATTGCCAACATTACAAGCATAATTTTGGAATTTACAAAAGATTATTTGTTTATAATAGTTTAGATAATACCTAAACATTGTTAAATGTATGTTTCGATGCGACACGTTATGTTTAGTCAAATAAAATTAAAACAAAAGAGGTGATGGAGCACCAGAAAACGTACTAATTAAGAGCATATCCGCCATTTTTCAATATCAAGTTCCTTTTCTAAAACATAGCGATTTGAACAATAGTGTTTACAGTTCAAACAGTAGTTATCGACTAGGTTAGTTTATAAAAGTTCTTCGTTAGTAGACCAACGTTCATAAGAAAGTTCAGATGTCCCTATAATGTACTTGCAATTAATAATTTCTTCGATTTTCATAAATTTTGTGTCTTCTGTTGATTTACAAGTAAGTTGTTTTTTTAGTTTTGTCTTTTTGTTACCCTTAAATATGTGTATAAAAATTTTAAAATTGCTGTTTACTAGTCTTCCAAAAATGGCTTGAACAATTTAATTTTTTTTTGTTTTGTTCGCCCTAATATTGAGGTGTTTTAAATGAAAAAAAAAATGAGAAAACCAGAAAACAGATGAAAAAATTTTTAATTGTAAGAAGTAAAAATTAATAAATAAATCTAACTAGTTAAGAATAAGCAAAAGCGACCCGTTTTAAAAAACGGAAATTTCATAGGTAAAAGACCTATTAAACGTCAGTGCATAGAAATATGTCAGTGAATTCTTGCGACTTAATATTAAGATTGAAGATTTTCGCCAAACTAAAGTGGCAATAGGTAGGGCACATTGCTCACAGAACGGATGGCCGTTGGAACCGAAAAATTCTGGAATGGCGACCACGTACTGGAAAACGTAGCATTGGAAGGTGGACCGATGACCTGGTAAGGGTTGCGGGAATCCGATAGATTCGAGACGCACAGGACCGTTCATTGTAGCGACACTTGGGGGAGGCCTAAGGAGGGATTGTGCGGTCCATGGCTGTTTCGTTAGTAAGAAATGATGCTGTGTAGATTCTGCCAATGCCCACAGGAAAAAAACTGCGAATTTAAGTATTACCGTAACAAATACATGCAAATGTGAGTTGTATTCACAACTGTGTTAGTATATATAACAATACAATACGATGTTATCACGTTGTGTAACACTGAAACACGAAAATTTTATGAAATTCTAACGTATTCCTACGTTATGAGACTTAATTAAGTGAATTGCTCTTGTTTGAGGTAGCTAATGTACTGTAAGTTTCTAACATCATAAAGATTGGAGTGAGACTCCGTAACCTTGAAACGCAAATGGTAATTGGAGGAACACGGATAGGATTTCGTTAGTAAAAGTCTGATACTACTTCTCGCTTCACACAGAATGAGAGAAGTTAATAAAAACTGGCCAAGTGTGAGTCGGACTCGCACAAGAAGGTTTCCGTCGCGCCTCAAGGAGATGTCAGCAAATCGTAGGGACTCAGCATGGTCGAAGTCTATTGGGGTCATGGGTTAAGTGAAAATGAATCCCCGGGGCCCTGGAACGCAAGGAAAAGAAAGAACAAACAATTGGGTTTTTTGTCAAATGATGATACTAACCATGTGGTACATGCTGTTTCACACTACAATATTAAAATAGATTATAAAACGCCAACCAAATAAAGTTTCTTGTATTTGAACCCCCTTTAATTTTTAAGTTTATTTTTATTTAAAAAAAAATGAACTCTCAACATTCTGTGAAAATTATGGCTATATTTTACCGGGACCCCATGGCGGCGCGACCAGTTGCGCCGCCATGGTGTCCGTAAGCTACCAAACTAGACACCATACAAACACCAGAGTCGCTACACCACACTGAGACAGTATCAAAATGGACCAACTCGAACTTCGAGTTGGTCGCGCCGCCAAATTGGTTGCGCAACCAATCGGAGACCAGATGAGTAAATCTGTATAGAGCTGTATCCATTTTGTTGGTAGTGGCGACTGATCGCGCCGCCGTGGTGTCCCGGTGAAATATAGCCCTTACGGTTTTTGAGACACTTTGGCCATCTTTTGAGTACGGAACCCTAAAAAGGCTTGTAATACTGACATGAATAGCTGGGTCCAGTAGGGCTGATACCAGCCAGGGCTACTCCATTATTTAAAAGAATTACCATGGCCCTTGGAACGCAAAGAGCAACTGAAGGAACACGGCTAGGTTTTAGTCAGTAAAAGTCTGATACTCCCTCTCTCTCCACTTTCAAACCATTGCCGGTTAAAGTTATTTGATGATATCCTACCCACAAATAAAATCAGTAGGTCAGGCCAAGGTTTTTGGTAGGTACTTACTGCACCAGCTCTCTAAACTCAGAAACATTAAAGCTACATTGAACCGACGCACACGTTTAACACGCCTGATTTGTACGTAGAACGACGTCGCGTGGCATCGCGTGGCGTGGATCAAGTGTAGCTCTACAAGTCTAGTTTCCATATAAAATGATTAGACTACTACAAAAAGATCAGATCGGCGTGTATGTCAATGTGTGCGCAGT
This sequence comes from Mythimna pallens, assembly GCA_961205895.1. NCBI lineage: Eukaryota > Metazoa > Arthropoda > Insecta > Lepidoptera > Noctuidae > Mythimna > Mythimna pallens. The sequence continues at coordinate 3,577,595 of OY540845.1, read as the reverse complement.
GTAGTTCTAGCTTTAAGGTAGAACTACATTGCGCACACGTAGGCCACATACGCCAATCTGGGCGCGTCGGTCTCCATACATTTTATATGGCAACTAGACTTGCAGAGCCACATTAGATCCATGCCACGCGACGCCGCGCTACGCGCCGCTACGTTCAAATCAGGCGTGGTTCACGTTTCGCAGTTCTCGCTTAAAAATGGTATTATGTGAAGATTGTTATAAATAAAGTTATAAAAAACCGGGCAAGTGCGAGTCGGACTCGCGCACTGAAGGTTCCGTACAAAAATACCTATGAAAACAATTTAAGTTACGAAGATTTTTCCGAATCGCATTTTTTTTTGTGACGTAATTACAAATTTACAGTTTTCAGATTTTTTTTCTATACCTACTTGTGCTATGAGATCTTGCTTCATGCCAAATTTCAGGATTCTAGGTTAACGGGAATTACCCTATGAATTTTGATTCCCTTGAGAATGTTGTCCTACGTTTTTTGCGACATAAACGGCCATATTGTTATCTTCTTTTTTCGCTAACTCAGAAGTTTGATTTTTTCATAGCTTCAACGGGCCGCAGACTTGAGTATATGGTTTTAATTTCAACTCGATACCACCACGCGTTCAGACAGACAGACGGACAAACAAAGTGATCCTATAAAGGTTCTGTTTTTACCTTTTGAGGTACGGAACCCTAAAATGCAAATATTAAACTTTTTTAAAGTTTAATTTATTTGTTTTTTAATTCTTGCCCCAAACAAGAAATTATTCCTGTATCGTGGGTTTGTTCACAAACATGCAAACCAAACTTACATACATAAAATTAAAACGCCCAGATCCAGAATCTGTAAGCCATACCACTATTTGTTCCAGATTCAGATTCATTTATTTGCAATAAACATGTGTAAATAATATACATGGTAGGATGCTTATTATAGGTGTTACAAAAAATATTTCTTGGCTCAACATGTTTGACCATGGCTGGTGTGCAAATTAGGTCGAAAGACAATAAGATTTAAAAAAAAAAAAAATACAAAATCAAATAATATTAAAATATAAAAAATAGGTTGTGCGGTACATACAAAATAAATAGAAAAGAAATAATAAAAAAAACTGTCAGTAACTTTAGAGCGATTTATCATTTAAAAATTCATTAATGTCATATTAGGCTTTTTCTGTCAGTATTTCTTTAATTCTTTCTTAAATTGTTCTGTATTTAATTTCTTAACATAGTTCCATACGCGAATCAAACCTGTAACACGTAGCGCTGCAGCAATTTACTCAACCACTATGCCAGATGCTAAACTATCATTATTTTCTTGCCCTTGTCCCGTTTTATTTGGGGTCAACGCAACACGTTTTTTTCTTCCATTCTGTCCTGTTACTCGTCACGCTATCACTAACTCCCTTTTCTTTCATATCACTCACACAATCCATCCATCTTATCTTTGGCCTCCCTCTCCCTCTCTATCCATCCACATGTTAACTCTTAACTCTTTTAGCAATATGCTTTTCATCGATCCACTTCATTTTGATGCCAGATGCTAACTATGCAGATGAAAAATAATATGAAAAATCCAACGTAGTACCCGTTTGTACATATTATTATTTTTAGTTGGTATATTTACCTATGAAGTTAAAATATTTATTAATTTAGATATTTATAAGTGAGAAATATGAGAGTAGATGACTTGTTGGCTAGGAGTAGAATAAAACACGGAACGTCTCGATATCACAGCGTATATCGGCAGACTGGCGCGGCGGTGGTTACAATAAAAAGTAATAGCTTACTTCCCACTTATTTTAAATATTAACGTACATCACACCTTTCTTCTTAAATTACAATATATTTATTAAACACTAAGTTTAAACATTCAAGTACAAGTAAATCGGATAACCAGTTTTTGTGTTCGCTTCGGGTACTCGGTTTACTGCTGTGTTGATAACCTAGGTAATTGATCGGATAGTTGGTCATTATCAACTCCTCCTACTTCGTCATTCATTTCTTTTTTTGTCTTATTTTCTTCACTTTCACTCTCGTTCTTGCACTCATCTTTATTCATTCAATTGTCATCAGTCTACACCAGGGAGCCATCACCCTCCATCGTTCCCTCTTCCTTAGTGTTTGGCGTATCTGGAGTTAATTATACCTATGAAAAACATTAACAGATTCTTCTCATTCATTTCAGTTCGTACCCAACAAAGATGGTAAAGAAAATAAGGAGCTCATGGGTCCCAACGGAAGAACAAATACGGTAAAACATTAATTTTCTTTTTTTTTTTCTTGCAAATGGGACACGATTTAGCGCTTCAGAATAACCGTTTTAGTTTACGAGGGATGTTATGGAGCTCCGTTATTGAAAATATTGGTTAACCGCAATTAAAAAAAATATCCGTAATCGTAACCACAACAACCGACGAACCGATAACCGATATATAACTTTCGGATAAAAGCGGAATCTATAACAGATTGAGACAAATTTTTTATTTGTTTTGCCCGGCCAAAAAAAATAGTAATCTATATTCCATTTGTTTAGTAAGTTAACTACACGTTAACAATCTGATATTTTTTTTATTAAAAAAAATCGTTTATTAGACATACAAAGATTATTTAAAATTTTTAGACAACTTTTAGATAATTGACATGCCAAGATTATTTACATTTAGTTAATTACCTAAACAGGTGGAGTATAGATTAAAAATAAAAGATAAATCTTGATATTTGTATTTAATTTTTAAAACTAATATTCGTAAAGTTTCAGTTTCGGATATTAAAATCCGAAACTAGCTATTCCTTTATCGGTATCCGTATTTAAATCCGAAATTCTATATGACTAACATCTTTTATGTTTACTGTGCTGCTGTTATTAACCAAATCTTTCGCGCTCTTTGTCTCGTAGGAAAAGAAGTCACCCACGTACCGCCTTTGGAATCATCAGTTTTGGAAGCCTCATAATGGAGTAATTAGTATTAAATATTAAGTTTATTTTAATCTATCTAACATCATTTCTTACTAAATTCTTTTTGTTTCTATGGGATGGTTTTCTTTGACTTTAAAGTGAAAGCTGCTGGCCCGATCGTCGCCAAGTGGTACGGGTGTGTGTTTTATTCTTGTTTTATTAATATGGTTTAATTTTGCGTTCTATTTCTACATGGTGTCAATTAAAAACCGATGTATCAATTGAGCATAATTTAGAACAAGATGTGGTTAATCTAAAACCATATAGAAAAAATGAATAATTTTATAATAATTCGTGCAATTTCTTGTTTATATGTCATCATCATCATCATATTAGCTGAAAGCTGCTGATGCTGACATCCACTGTTGGACATAGGCCTTCCCAAAGTGTCGCCACAATGAAAGGACCTGTGTCTCACATCCATCGGATTCCCGCAACCTTAACTGGGTCATTCGCGTTTCGGCCCCAATGGCCATCTGTTCTGCGAACAATGTGCCCTGCTCATTGCTACTTTAGTTTGGTGATTTGTCATACCTTCCTAGAATTTGATATTTTTTAGCGAAACTATCGAAAAATAAAAGAATTCAGCACTTTTTTTTCAAATTGATGATGCAATTTTAGTTTTCTATCAATTTCGGATTCGAGACTCCTTTGAATATCTTCTCATAGTTTCGTCTTTGGCCATCCACGTGTGCTAGAAAATTTATTGGAATTGTTATATAAAATTCCAATTATAAATTTCTTAGCATCAACGAAGTTATTGTGAAAACAGAATGAAACCGTCCTCAAAACTTCTTCAAGTTGCTAAACTTTAACTTGTCTGTTCCCAAATTCCTGAAAAGATCCTTCCGTATCTAATAATCATCCAATTAGTCGCATTTCCGAGGAAACAAGATTTATTTTACTTAATTACGTAACTAGAGGACTTTGCAATGACACAGTTTTGTGCTCGACTTAACTTGTCAAGTTTCTTGCCTGTTACGCGCTTAATGGGTTTAGTATTTGTAATGTAAAGTATGAAAAGTTAGTCCGTATTAGATTTTATATTCTGATTTTTAATTGTCAATATTTTGTTACAGACTCCCTACAATCTCACATACATAGACAGAGCAGAGAACTTGATCCGGCTACCAGCGATGAGCAAGTACGAAGAAAAGAAAATCAAGAAGAAAACATACAAAAAGTCACCAAAAAGAACAATACAGAAGATTATAAAGAAAAACAGATCAAAGATAAAGAAGGTGTACGTGGTGAAGATGACGTCAAGCGCAACCATGATGCCAAAGTATGATGCAGATAATGATCAAGACGACTATCCACTTCGGAACGCAGAGATGACAACAAGGCCTAATCAGCAGAAAAAGATAAAAAAATACAATGTGAAGCAAGTCAAGCTACCTCGGTACCCATTGCCCTATCGACAAATGCAGACAAAGAAGAACTACTTCAAGAGACCCAAAAGAGAAGCACGAGACATCTTTATATTTAAAGATTTAGATTCCATGCAGTTTTTGAAAGCAAAGAAAGAAGATGATGATGATTATAATGTTGTGGATGCTCACGTTAAGAACTATTGGTAGATATGGTAGAAAAGTAGTAGTTTCTTTTTTTTGTTGTTTTTTTTTTTGTTATATTTACCATTGTTAGGTTTATTGTAAGTAAAGCCACTTATAAATTTAAGATCTTGTATTAAGTAAGATACGTATTATATGAGTTATTTTTTTTATTTAAAATAAAAAAAGTTCTTATTGCCATTTCTGCAGTTTTTAGTTTACGCAATTTTGCTATTTTAGTATGTCTTTCTGCTGGGCAAAGGCCTGTTTTCTCCTCAGCCTAGCCAAGTTACAACCGTTTCATTTCGATTCTCCTGCGTCGAACGCCTCGAGTGCGTCATCTCAACGCTCAGTCAAGTGGTCAGAACAAAGGAATCGGAGGCGTGGCCTGCTCGAGGCATTCAACGCAAGAGAATAAAAACGAAAAGGTCTTGGCTAGGGGGGCTGTTGGGGTTGGGTGTAAATAAGTAGACTGTATTTTTATAAGTTCTGGTATATTGCCGTCAAATCAATATTCCAAAAATACAACGACCCGGACAAACAGTAATGATTTTAAATTAGGTTCGAGAGGTATCGTCCGTCGCGGCGTTGTCCGTGGAAGCGAGTGTCCGCGGTGCGCCGGACAGCTGTGTCGCCGCCCGCGTCTCCGTTCCCCGCTGCCGATGACATATGAGCAAGCCGCCTGCGCGTGCAGACCGCGTCGCCGATAGTTGTTGGGTTCAATTCCCAACAGGGGCATATCCCTCTGTCTTGAGCAAATTAATATTTTGAAATATTAATTGCTGGTAATTAGTTTTTAGGTTAGTTTAATAATAAAAATAATATATATATTATCTTAACACAGTTCTTGGTAACCAGTCCACTTAAGACTCCAAAAAACATAACCATATAACTTAGTTTTCCGTATGTCGCAATTGTTTCCCACTAACCAGGGGTTGTCCTCGGATGCAGCGTGCACCGGGATAATCACCAGTTGGTACCACGTTCAATTAAAACGACGAAAAGGACCTCAAGGAGTTGGTTTCAACTCCTCGTTCGCCTTCCAAAGGTCCAGCACCTCAGGATCCTGAGATAAATAAATGTTTAAAAATAATAATATAATATTCTACAACTTTCACACTACACCATCTAGTCCCAAACTAAGCAAAGCTAGTGCTATAAGTACTAAACAACTGATAAACATACTTATATATATTTCTAAATACATAAATATTATAAACAAATTACACCCAGACACAGAACAAATAAATGATCGTGCTAATCATACAAACATTTGGGTGGGAATCGAACCCACGACCTCAGGCATAGCAATCAGTGCCACTAACTACTAGACTAACAGGCCCGTAGTTAACCTTTGATAACCTTTGATAAAGGTCTCCAAGAGACCACCAGAGTGATAGGGAGAAGGAAAGTTATAAAGAAAGAAAAGACGTTTATTTGGCACATTGTGTGTACCTGACACAATGAGATAACATTATATAGAAACTTAAATACTTAAACTTAAAAATACATCAACATTGTTTGTCTCACGGCTGCGCCAAATATACATCTTTTATCATTATTTCACATATTAGAAGCGACAAGAAATATGTAACCAAGATTTATGTAACTCATAATATGATTTAAAAGAGTGTCCATGAAGTTTCTTGCACGTTCTTCTCTATATAGATCTACGCTTTGGAACGTGCAATTTAGCTTCACTTGTATTTTTTTTTTTTTTGACTGACCGACATTCTGACAATTCAAAAGTGCCTGTAATTGGTCTATTTGAAATAAACGTTTCTGATTTCTGATTTACTCTTCCTCTCTGGCTACGCGTTGGACTTACTTCAGTTTTGACATCGAAACGTTTTGATAGTCATTCATTGTTATTTTAAAACCCCTTGACTTAACTTTTATTGAAATTTTCAATAATCCTCCTTTACCCTCCATACACTCATGAAACAGGACCGTCACTTTGTATTCCTCTCGAGCGCTGATTATACATACGTCTGTACTACTTGAATGATCTTGAAAAACGCTTAATTGTCGTACTGTACACACGTTTTTCGAAATTTATTTGGCCGAAAATTTTGATTTGTACTCGTATATCTTGGTTTTTCCTAGAAAAATCATGAGTTTTCTTAAGTAAAAACGCGCAATTACTAAAAAAATTCCCCCTGCGCGAGAGTGGCTAATATATTTTATAAAAATGATACAGTTCCACAAAATAAGCAGGTTTAACGCAACTAGGATATATTTCGTAAATTCCTTATTATCAATGTTTATTTAAATTAATTGCAATTATGATTCGTCCGTGATGAATTTTCCGGGAAGATAAAAAGAATTTGTGCTCTTTTAATTACTCTCCGCATAACGAGTTTGGCTGAAATTAAAGTAGGTATACTCCATTCACGATAGCATTAGACAACAGAGGTCCATAGAAGCAGGTGTGCACAACTTTTATTTTTCGAGATAAATTCAAATAATTTAAAAAAAATAATGGTCTAAATATAAAATTTTAACATTACCTACTTAGACCAATTTGATTATTGTAAAGTAAGTACTAAACACTTTTTGTTTTTTTTTTTAAATAAACATAACTTAATGTCAAACTATTTTCTTTTTAAAGGTCGTATCAACTAGTTTCCTTCTTACAATACATATGGGTTGTCCAAAATACAAGGTAACAAGATAATTATTTAACATTCGTACAAATAGAAATAACTAATATTATATAGTATAATGAAAAACGTTCCAGGTACTGACAACCATTGCTTCTTTTAGGTTTTTAACATGGCCACTAGTGGTATAAGTAAGAACTAAATAATTTATTTAATTAAAAGCCTCATACATTCAGAAGATGGATAGTTCAAATGAATTCATTTAAGTACATAAATTGATTATAATAAATTCAGCATCAATCTTAACTGTAATAAAGCACAATATACGTATATTGCACTTTTATTACAAAGTGTACCCTTAACAACCTTTTTTAGGGTTCCCTTATGGATTCGTCAAGTCTGTCTGTCCGTCCGTATGTCACAGCCACATTTTTCCGAAACTATAAGAACTGTTGAAACTTGGTAAGTAAATGTATTCTGTGAACTGCATTAAGATTTTCATGCAAACTTTCACCGAAAATTAGTTTAAACGAGATCTAGTAAGTAGTTTTTTTTTTAATTCGTCATAAATCGTAAACCGCAATTTACCTTTCAAGTTTGTACGGAACCCTCAGTGCGCGAGTGCCGAGTGTCTAATGCTATCGTGTATAGAGTATAGATACCTCAGATGATAACATTATAGCGGTAAGTCCCCTCTTTGAGACTTCTCAAAGAGGGGACTTGGCTCAGCCACTTGGCTGGAAAGACGTTACGGCGTCATCGCCCTCCTCATCGGACATGTTAAGTTCAGCAGATTCCTGTACAGGATTCGTGTGGAAGAAACGCCCGGGTGTCACCATTGTATGGACCACCCAAAAGACGCGGTGAAGCATACGGTAGAGGTGTGCTCGTGGGGGCCATCGGTGTTAACTATCTCTCGCGCCGGCTTTGGTACAGGCCATGGTCCGGAGCGAAGAGGAATGGCAGGCAGTCGCCTCCTTCTGCGAACCAGTAATGCTAGCGTAGGAAGCGGCCGCACGCGTGAGGGAGCGGCCCTCACGCCCCAGCCACCATTAAAAAAAGTAGAGTATCTGAAACAGAAAATACTTGGCAGAGAAGAAGTCTGCATAAAAGATGTACATGTGTATAAACAAGTTTTATCAAAGGTAAATTAGATTTATTTTATTACTGTTCTAAAACAGAATAAAATATATATTTAAGTGGGGCTCCCATACAAATAACGTAATTTTTTTGCCGTTTTTTCTACGGATTGTACGAAACCCTTCGTATGAGAGTCGCGACTCGAACTTGGCTGTTTTTTTTTATTCACAACGACGGTTAACAGAAACCTGTTTTTCGTTATCTTATTTTTCACATATAAGAGGATCATTGTTTATCAGAATTTGGCAGAAGATTATGTTCCATAAATTGTGTTCGTCCAGATATTTGATATTCATGCAGGCGAAACCACTGGCAAAGGTTAGTGAAAAGCTTTTTTCATTATTAACAATTGTTTAATTTTGTTAAAATTCATTGGTAAAATGTACCTGAAATCTTTGAAGCGGATGAAAGCCAACTACAATAAGAAAATGACTTCTGGAATTACTTTGACAGTAAACAAACAACGCTTTATTAAAAAAACTTTATTCACATGTGTTTATAACAAATAAATAATTTACATCGCTTACTCACTATTTAATAAAATAAACAGTTACAATATTAAATAATTATTTCAAAATTATTGCTACAATGTCAAACTTGACACACAAAGAGATAGATACTATCTTTTTAAACTTTTACATTATGTAGGTACTACAACATACATGCGTCGAGACTAAAAATCAATATTCGCTTTGTTTATGATTACACTAATATTACAAAGATAAAAGTGTATGTACATGTGTATGTATGCCACTCCTTCACTTGATATGAAAATAGGCAAATGGGTAGACCTTCTCAACAAGATGATTATAATTATATTTTCACGCAGGCAAAGCCAGAGGCAGAGGCTAAATTTATATTGATAAATCTTGCTCCTACTGTTAAAAATAAACAAGTAAATACAATTAACAGAGCATAATATTTCAATATAAGTGATTAAGTTTAAACTGACAAGTGTGATTTCAAAGCTTTTGATTATATTATCATCGCTACATGCAAGACTTGAATCAATAATGATATATCAAAGTCGAGTAGTCTCGACAGCACTTAAGATTCAGACAACATTTCTATTTGCTACTGAATTGAATGTAAAAGCACCATCATTAATATGACTCGACTCACAATAATTCAAAGTGTTTGACTTTGAATGCTTGAATACTAAAAAAAATTGGTAAGAACTGAGCAAAATACACGAAAACGTGAGAAATGATTAAGCACTTATTTGAAAGCAATGGCACGATGTAGACAGCGTAAATGAATTAAACCAGAAATGAAGAGAAGACTTCCGCAGGTGAACCTAGGTTACCGACATAGAAGAAGAATCGCCAAACTTAAGTGGCCCATTGCTCGCAGAACAAAGAGTCAAGGGACCGAATGGTTCTAGAGTGTTGACCACGTACCCGAAAACACAGCGTTGGTAGGCCTCACAAATTGGACCAACGACCTGGTAAGGGTCGCTGTGATCCAGCAAGGTCGGTCGTTGTGGCTACACTTAGAAGAGGTCCATGTTCAGCAGTGGACGCCTTTCAGTTGAAATGATGATGTAAAAAAAACAATTATAGTAGAAAAAAATACTGCATGCAAAATGAAACATAAGAGGCAATGAAAATTGAAATGAAAATGATGGTGGTGACTGAGGATCGAGATGATGTAATCATAAAAGAACATTTCTAAATCATGATAGTAAGTTTGCTAACCTTTTGATAAAGAGCACCCTCAAATAGCAAATGCAGCTTTGCATAGGGTAGTTTGATAGTAGGTAATAAATTGTTTACGATTAATGGACATTCCAAACCCTACATGAACGGCAAACTGCAACTCTGTGGGCAATTTATGGCATGTGTGAAACCTAAACTACACAAGTTACTACACAATTCACTTAGTAATCGTATATCACTGGATTTCTGTATACAGCGTAGCTTTCAAATAAGTTAATTCCACGAAAACTTAGTTTGTTTCAAAATGAGAAATTCTGTAGTATAAAACCTTCGCGAAATATCTTCTCAAGTAAAGCTTCATAGCAGTATAGTTGATTAAAAATGCTAAATTAAATTAAATACCAAGCTCATTTGCAGGAATTACAGAGACAGATAATTTGCTAAGATTTCTAGAGTTGCCTTTCATTTTGTAATCACCTGAATATTGTTTATGTGTAACTAAGCTATTGCCTATGACACGGAGTGCTTGGATCTTACACATAGAGAAAAAAAGTGTAGGTGAACCTACACATACATCCACAATCGACTCACACAACTATACCTATATCTAATTGTCTTAAAATATGACTTTTAGCTCTTAAAAGTACGTTAGCTTATATTGTATTTGTTTCAATCAAAGCTTGATTAAATCTAGTAAATAATCTAAAAAAGAAATTGTAAATCAAGAAACAAGCTTTATATTTTTTTTACGAGAAGGATCAGAAGTAATTTTATAATGGGAATTGGCTACCGTTTTGTTGGAAATATAAATAAGAAGTGAAGAATGTGGCGAAGATGTGTGAAGCGTTTGAGTAATTTGTTGGCAGTACACCGTAGACTATCCCCTGTATTTCTTACGATCCATCCTGAGGTTGTCTGGTAGATATTGCTACCAGCGATAAGACTGCTATTATGTATATAGCTATGCTCTATTTTCAATATTTTGTAAAAGTATTAAATTGATGTCTTTTAGTTGCACAGGTAGTTACAAGGTTAAGTTACGATTGCTGATCGGACACCAGTCAAGAGGTAGGTGTTATATTTCTAAGTTACTGGGTTGTGAAGGGCAGATATGTAATCGCTCCAAAAAATACTAGTATTCAGACTCGACCTATACAAATTTGGGAGTAGACTATAAAGATGATAATTGTACTAAGAATAACAAACATTCAGTCTTAAGGTTGCTCAGCCTTAATATCCTCAGCACCCTGCTTGTTCCTATAATCCCAACCCTGGTAAGCTAGGTCTTGAGGACCTACGTCGTGCTCCCTGAAGGAAATACCACCGGATCCATACTTGTGACCACCCTGAAATTGTGAAGGAAATAATTAGATAAATATAAAAAGAAAGTTGAAAAAATGTTATGGTATCCATTGAGGCATGTGGTCAGCAGTGGACATCTTTAGGACCATTTGATAATGATACGTCAATTTAAGGAAAAAGAGATGACAATAATGTTACTGACTAAAATATATGATTGATATCTAAGACAAAATACAAATAAAGTTATATTGACCAAGTGACAGTGAGTGAGAATTATGACGATAGTGAAAATAAGTTACGAAGATTATTTAGATTCTTTCGTTTATAAAACCAAGGCCACTTATGTTCAAATTTTCCAGTCAAGAAGACAATCTCTTAACATTTTTACTAATATTATAAACAATTAAATGAATAATTAAAATTTTGTTAATCGGCCACATCTCAACAGCTGAACAGATTTAGACTAAAAATACACAGATAGATAGATCATGGCCTGAATAGGGCCACGTGAATCTTTTAATCTTCATCAGAATGCTCTCGTGGAAGAATTTCCAACTTTCAAAGGAGCAAAGCCACTGAAAAAAGCTAGTTTATCCAAAAAGTGGAATTCAAAGAACCCTGATTTACGAAAGCAATTATGCTAAAAATGTTGCTGAACTTTTAAAAATCTGTCATGTGTTTCAGTTTTAACTTTTGAGAAGAATGTTTTTTATTAAAAACTTCGGGCGTTTGAAGTTTTATAAAACAGTCTTTATATCGAATTTATTATTCGTCGAAATGATTCTTTTTTAGGTTTTTTAATTCAAAGTTCTTCTTTTAAGTTAGATTTTTATTAACTAGAAAGGAAAACATAATTATTTTTTTAAAGGAAAATTCTCATTGACCACTAAAATCTGTTACTATGACGCTTCTTGAGATGACCGAAATAGCATGAGATATATATTGTTTTAGATTAAGCTTCTTTAAAGTAGTAAAAGGGAATGTACTAAAGCAAATGAAGATAGAGTTAATAATTATGAAAAAATGATTATAATAACTTGAAGAAAAATAAAGCTGATGAACCAACTATAATAGCACTTACAGGATAGCTCTCAGAATAGTGTGCCGGAGCATAATGAGACTGAGGTGGTGACTCTCTGTAGGGCCCAAGACCGATTCCAGCAGGGCTGTACTGAGGACCTGAGAAGTGGCTGGAGGAGAAAGGCGAGGAATTGGGCTTGCAGAACTTGAAGTAGCCGATAACACCTGGAATATGGAAAGGTTACGATTAAATATTGACATAAAAAGTGCAATGAGAAGAAATCCAAAGTATTTATATGTTTAGAATTTATTTTTAATATCAAAAACTAGGCTCATTAAAATAGTGTCAATCTTTTTTGGTTTTGATAACTTTAATATAATCAGAATCATCATCTACCGACCCCTATCCCAATCAATATTAGGGTTGGCTTTCGGTCTAACCCAGTGCACTGAATTGTAGTATTTCTTTGGCTTCAGTGAGATACTACTTGTATTAGCATAGGTCTACTTTCATAAATGTTAATTTAAGAAGTAATTTTCACCAAAAATCTAAATATATAAAAGATGAAACTGACTGATATATCAACACAGCCGAAACTACAGGGCCTAGGTGTATGAAATTTTGCACAAAGGTTTCTTCTATGATGTAAGCAAGCACTAAGAGACGATTTTCCAAGACTCAGTTCCTAAGGTGATGTAACAAAGGTCTAAAGTTTGTATGGAGAAACCTATTGTCACGCAGGCGAAGCCGCTGGCAGAAGCTGTTTTCATAAAAAAGAAGAAATTCCGATTTAAAATTGGCAAAATCCATGTTCTTCTTTCTGACGGAGTCGGCGCAACATGTTTTTTTCTTTCACTCTGTTCTGTCACCTATCTCACTATCACTAACTCCCTTTTCTTTCATATCACTCCTCAACTAATCTATCCATCTTTTATTTGGCCTCCCTTTCCATCTCCATCCATCTACATTTGTACTCAGAGCTCTTTTAATAACATGCGTTTCGTCCCTTCTCTTTACATGACCATACCAAGACAAACGATTTCCTTCTGAAAATTGGCAAAATTTAAGAAAACTGTAAAAAAAGGTGAAAAACATACCAGGAATGATAAGGGCCATGAACCCAAGGAATTTCTTGAAGCTAGCGAGCCCAAGGATAAGAGGCAGGAACAGGAGCAGCTTCAGCTTGAACAGCTTCAGGATCAGCAACATGGGGATGATCAGCTTCTTCAACTTGTGTTGGCCTGTAATCAAGAAAATATGCGTTTAAATTAAAACCGTGAAATGACCTAAAGTGCGGTCCTTGTCGGGTTACATACGATACGAGACGAGACCAGACGTACGACGACGCTATGCTTTGTATTTTATCGATTTACTTAAAAATTTATTCAGTTATTAAAAATGAAGACAACCACAGATCATTATTTTTCTCGACATACGTCGGCTAATGACACAGGATTTTGTTTTCAAACGTTAAAGTTGGTTTGACAATAATTTCTTGGGAGTTTTTTTTTTAATGTTTTTCAAAAACCACAATGATCCCAGAAATATAATCAAGAATAACATATTTTTTCCGCAACTTCAAAATAAAAGGATGAGGCTAGTTTTTTTATTTACGTCGATATGCCAACCGCATCGTAACTTTTAAAATTTGCGTACGAGTAACATCTAAACAAACTTCAGAAGAAGCCAAAAAGTTATGTCATCTAAAACTTTAACAACTTCAATAATAAATTAATAAATAAAACAATTACTTTATATATAGGTATTAATAGAATTTAATCACACTTGATTCGATTTGAGCTCTAAAGAACATCGCAGATGTGCCCATTTAAAAGCCTTGGGATTTGTTTTATTTTAATGCTAAAAGTGCTTTAAGTGCTTTAATTAATCGGGCTTCTAAATTAATGTCGAGATTTTTAATTACTATAAATTCTAGTCACTTACGAATGCCTTGTATTTACTAAAATTAAATACCTTTACGAGATGAGAGCCTATTTAAAAGATATATGGTAAAAGATTGTAAGTAATGAAATTTGTGAATCTTGACACTGTTCAAAATTGTTTTTCAGATAAACTTAAATTTTTACTAGTTCTTTCTTGAACAGAGACAATACTAGATTATATAGTTTTTTTTTTTTTTTTTTTCGGTGGGAAAATCATCTTATGACATCCCCCGCTCTTGGGCGGGGCGGGAGATAGTGTCAGACTTTTACTGACAAAAAACCCACTCCTTTTCCTTCGTTGCCTTTCGTACCAGGGCCGAGTCTTCCTTTCAGAATCAGACCCTTGGCCCCAGTAGGCTTCGACCCTGCTGGGCCCCTACAGTTGCTGACATCTCCTTGAGGCGCGCGTGGAACAGCACGCGTCGTTGACTTGGGCTTGGTCCGGACGGTTACCGGACTGTCGGACGGCAAGCCACCCATTGCTCGCCGAGATTATATAGATAGCCCTGAGAACGTGTGACGTGATAAAATGTTAGTAGGAAAAAAGAGGGATGAAGCTGTACACCCTATATAGGTCCATCCCTTTAACAGTTCAGTTTAAGTCGTTAAATGGATAGCGTTAAGAGCTTGTGGTAGCACTACTGTTACTTAAAAATATAATAGCGGTCGCCTCCTTCTGCGAAGCAGTAATGCTAGCAAAGGAGGCGGCCACACGCGATAGTGAACGCCTTTCGCGCCCCAGCCGCCGGGATCCCGATCCCGATTTCCAGCCACCGTAGGCGCTGGATTGCGGACGGCAAGCAATGGGTAGCTCACCGTCCGACCGTCCGGTAACTGTCCAGACCGAGCCCAAGTTATCGACGGCGCGTAGTGTTCCACGCACGCCTCAAGGTGATGTCAGCAAAACCGTAGGGGCTCATCAGGGTTGAAACCTACTGGGGCCGTGGGTGATGCGAAAGAGAACCCCGGGGAAACGAAGGCAAAAAAGGAACAGGAGTGGGTTTTTAGTCAGTAAGAGTCTGACACTTCTGACACTATCTCACGCCCCGCCCAAGAGCAGGGGATGTCATTTTATGATTTTCCCACCGAAAAAAAAAACTGTTACTTAAAATAATAGATCGTTATATTTGTTCAAGGTAAAACCAATCATGTATTTTAAATTAGAACGTGTTCCATATAAAAATGTGTATATTTTTCGTAAACTCTATTAGAAAAAACCAACAAGCCATAACGAAGAATTATATAGAAAACACGCTGAATACGTAATACGGCCGTATATAATACGGAAGCAGTGGTGACCGAGTGGTAACGGCCCAAATTTACGAGTTGTAGGTAGCGGGTTCAAACCCAGCCAGGCGCATTACTTTGTGTAATTTATTTCATCACCACTGCTCTCAAAACGGTGAAGGAAAACATCGTGAGGAAACAGGCATGTCCTAGAACCGAAAATTCGAAGACATGTGACGTTCACCAACCCGTACTAGCTGGCGTGGTGGATTACGGTCCATTCCCTCTCCTAGACAAAAGCTCAGGCCTTTTCCCAACAGTGGGAACATTATAAGGCCGACTTTGCTATGCAATGAATCCGTTCGTAGTCGGTATGTATGGCTTTCCATACAATTCCATATCTAAATACTATAAAAATCGGATTTAGAAAAACCATCGACCATCGAGAAAACTGGGTTATTGGCATGTCTACCTAGACGAACGAGGCAACTAAAATTGCGGCTCAAAGATAATACACTAATACACTACTATATTTTGTGGTACTCACGGAAAGGTGCTTTCTTATCTTCAATGATGTCCACTTCATCAGCAATCTGATCAATGAAGCGAGGAGCAATTATACCACGGGAGGTCACTTCATCATCTAGTTGCATTTCCAGAGCAGTCGACCTCAAGAATCTGAAATGGCAGCAAATATTTTACTTAAAATTACTAAAGTTTTTCTAATAAAAAAATGTATTAAATTGATTTGACTTATACTATTGATTTGATTTGTACAATTGATTTGATTTTTTCTATTAGTTTTGTTTTTTTTTTATTTGCGTTAATTGTTTGTGTAGGATAAATGCGTAACATAATTTTACTCTCAAAACTTAGAAATATTAAAAGTGGTATAAATTTGAAGATTGTTTAAATTTAATATTTGGTAACTTATATTAAATAATAAAATAAATAAATAATTTATTTATTATTATTATTTAATATTGGAATGAAAAAGTGAAATACTTTTTTTTATTAAAGTCTTCTTAATATATATATTTTTTATATCTTATCACATAATCAATACACACGAACTATTTGTATGACCTACAGATAGGTGTTCAGGACACCTATCACTAGGCCATACAAATATTTATTACGTGCGGGAATCGAACCTACGACAGACTGCACAACATCCAATCGCTCAACAACTACGCTAACCGTGTTGTACTTCAATTCAGTTTACTATTTATTCACGCTAAAGAAAATTACTCAAACAAATTATGCTCCACATGAAATACTACAACCTTTTAGTTTTCAAAACACGCGTAGAATATACGAGTGTTTTCAGCTCATTTAAAATTTCATGAATCGTATTTTGTTTTATTTCAATTATATTTGTAGCTTCTAATATGAAAATTAAATATAGTTTGACAACTTTAGTAATGAGACGGTGTGCTTTCGCTAAATTTATATTCAGCCCCCCTAGCCAAGTCACAATCGTTTCGTTTCGATTCTCGAATCTTTTCGTCGATCGCCTCGAATAGGCCACGCCTCTGATTCCTTTGTTCTGACGTCATCTCAACGCTCAGTCACGTGGTCAAAACAAAGGAATAGGAGGCGTGGGCAACTCGAGGCGATCAACGAAAAGAGAATCGATACGAAACGGTTGTAACTTGGCTAGGGGGCTGGACTGCCAGTGGTTACACCTGCGCGTATCTACAAAATTGTACTAAGAGAATATACTCCTGAGCAAATAAAAGTATCCTATGTGCTATTTATCTAAATCTGTTAAGTCGTTCGAAGTGAGAAAGGTGCGATGCGATACCTGCGATGAATCTCTTCATCGCAGGTTTCGCATGTCAGCAAGATTGTAGGGGCCAGTTAGGGCCGACGCTTGCCAGGGTTGTGAATTGTTCTCCGAGCCCTCGAAATAAAGGGCAACTGAAGGAACTGTGGGTTTTAGTCAGTAAAAATCCGACACTCCCTCTCGCTCCACAAAGAGCGGGAGTAGTGATTTGATGGAAATCATCATGTAAAATAAAATAAAAATCGGTATTAGTGGATTATTGGTACCGTTGAACAAATAAATATATTTGACTTTGACTTTGACTTTGACTTTGACTTTGACTTTGACTTTGAATTTGGCTTTGGCTTTGTCTTTGGCTTTGGCTTTGGCTTTGGCTATGAATTTGGCTTTGGCTTTGGCTTTGGCTTCGGCTTTGACTTTGACTATATTTATGATTTTCACTTTGACTGTTATTACACAAGATTTCAGCCGATTTCAAGTGGTATTTGGAGTGGTATTAGAAACGAAAGTGTTTTTTGTACCAAAAAAGTAAAGCTACAAGTACAATTTTCAGCTTAGACAACAAATCGTGATATGTAACGAATACTTAGATGTGTATTCGTAAGGCACATAAGGATTTAACTTCGTTACCCTAAAGTGATCTCGAAGAAAATTGATTTAAGTCCCCCTCTGTACGTTTTTGCGCGTAAATTGTGAATAGAAAATAAATTGTCAGCAGGTGTAATTCTTTTACTGATTTGATATGGATTGAAGATAGTTCTCATACAAAGTAGCGAATATACCTGTAGTCATTTATTTGGTTGTCATTTGTTGTGTTGTGATGTGTTCTAAATATGAGTGAATTTCATCGTCATCGTTGACATATCAACGCACAGCCGAAACCACTGAGAAATCGGTGAACATATTCACCGATTTCTCGGTCAATTGTTGACCGATTTTTTTTTTTTTTTTTATAATTAGTTTTCAAGTTACCAATTTATCTTTGATAATGAAATTAAGTTAAAAAGCATTTATCAACAGACTCTCATTTGGGTCGTTTAAAATAACACTTATTTTGTATCCCACTGCTGGGCCTTGCCCTTTCTCCTTCCTAACCTGTCCGTCTAGGGCGATCTCTGGCCGAGTTTGTCTCTCAAACATGATTAAGGGCGGAATTCACCAATAAAACTAATCGCGTTTTAACTTTTGGCTTGCATATTCGCGTTTAGCCGCTGTCACTAGTGTCACTTAAAAATACAACAAAAAAAAAATACAGACAAGTGACACTAGTGACAGTGGCTAAACGCGATTATGCGAGCCAAACGTTAAAACGCGATTAGTTTTACTGGTGAATTCCGCCCTAAATTGTTACACTATCTTCACCGCGGTTTACCACGACGGTATCGGCCTCCCTCAGGCATCTAGTGAGTGACAATCCTCGGCCATCTGTCCGAATGCGTTTATGCAACGTGTTCAGCCCACTTCAATCTATTTTTTCCCCGACATCTGTTACTTGAGCAGAAAGTAGCCCGTTTTCGTATATTTACCTTTCAATCTTCCTCATGCCGTATTTGACGAGTGCTTCCCAGTCCGAATCTTCACTGCGTGGCTGTGATTCCAGCTGGGGTGGTTCCCGAGACAATGCACGTGCTTGAGAGTCCACTTTCACTAGTACTGCGTTTTCTGATAGCCTGAAAGTCAAATTAAACTTTGGTTAATTTTTTCATTATAAAGAGATAAAGTTTGATTTTTTGTTTGTAGGAGGTAATCTCTGAAAGTACTGCACCCCTAGCCAAGTTGATAATCTGCAATCATTAACGCTAGTCGAAAACTAATCAAATTTATGGGAATGACATCATCTCAACGTTAGGTCACGTGGTCAGAATAAACGAATAGAAAATTCTTAGCCAAGTTCACATCGTTCAAAATGATAGATATCGTTTCTACAATGTTCAAAGCAACATCTTTTGTTAATGTAGAACGAGCGGCCGTCTAAGGCGCGACAAGATGGCTACCAACTTATCGTTTTCTACAATTGCTGACACCGAGGCATTACCGATTGGAGAACGGAATTCGACACGAAACGATGCTGCTTTATTTCTGAGTGACACGGGCTATATTTTATGTATGCGGGTAGTGCCGCGGGCAAAAGATAGGAAAAAAATACAGCAGTGTTAGCCTCGTGGTAACGGCCCCGACTTAAGACTCATAAGTTGCGGACTCACACCCTTGACCCAGGCTTATCTACATATACTCTGTTCGAACAGCATTATAGAGAAGTTAAAAAAATGTTGTTTTAGGGTACACTTTGTAATAAAAGTGTAATATATGTATATTGTACTTTATTACAGTTAAGATTGATGGTGAATTTATTATTATCAAATTATATACTAACTGTTATACTTAAATGAAATCATTTGAACTATCCATCTTCTGAATTTATGAGGCTTTTAATTAAATACATAATTTTGTTCTTACTTATACTACTAGTGTCCATGTTAAAAACTTAAAAGAAGCAGGGTTTGCTAGTATCTGGAACGTTTTTCTAAATACCTAATATTAGTTATTTCTATTTATATGAATGTTAAATAATTATCTTGTTGCCTTGTATTGTGTACAATTCATATGTTTTGTAACAAGGAAACTTGTTAAAAAGCCGCTGCTATTTTAAAAAGGATGGTAAAATTGTTTGAAATAAAGTTATGTTAATTTAAAAAAAAAACTATTTAATTTACTATCTAAGTGTTTAGTACTTACCTTACAATAATCAAATATATCTAAGTAGGTAATATTACAATTTTGTATTTGAAATCATTATTTATTAAAATGGTTTGAATTTGTCTCGAAAAATAAATGTTGTGCGCCCCTGCTTCTATGAATCTCTTTAGTCTAATGCAAAATTGAATGGTGTATAGTGTAATTAATTTCATTAATGGTTTATTTGAAATAAAATGTTTTGAATCTTTGAATCTTGGGTCTAGGTTTAAAGATTATGTAGATATACATCTCTGATATTAGAAATGTCTTACGAATATCTTGAATAAATTTATTCATGTGTTAAATTAGTTAATTGCATTCCATATAAATTAGGTGCTAGTAAAGCAGAATCAAGTATTTATTAAGGTTCTAATTTAATTCAGCTATCAGATTAATTCTAGCTATGTTTTGACGTGACAACGTCTTATAAATTGGTTTGCCGGGTGACACTTCAAGAAACTGCGTTACGCTCCGCTCACGTTATGCGCTCACAATGAGAGCGAGTGAGAGGCACGCGTCCCTTCCACTCGGGCATGGTTAGCCCGCCTAAGAGCGAGAGAGACAGACATAAAAAGTGAAAGGCACGCGTCCCCTTTTATTTCATCCTTCTTCCTACTATACGAATGAATATTCACATTAAAATTATTTTACCACTCAAAGTCGTTGTCACGTAAAACTTTCGCCCGTATACCGACTTTACAGGCAACCAATTTTTTTTTTATTAACTTAATTATGTAAAAGAATCAATGAGATAGCAGAAAGTTGCCTGTCTAAGACCGTAAAAACCTAAAAAAAAAAACTGGCCAAAGGCGTGTCAGGCACGAAGGATTCCATACTACAATATTATAATCAAGCAAAAAATTATTTTTGTGAACAATTCTCGTATGGGGGTTTCCGTTTCATTTATTATCTTTTTATAATGTGTTGTGGTAGCGGCACAAGAAATATACATTCTATAAAAATATAAACGCTCTACCTCTTATATAGTTTAAAACATACAGCCCGCTGACAGACAGACAAAAAGACGGACATTGGAGGCTTAATAATAGGGGTTAAAGTATGAAACTGCCGTTTTTTAAAACGTGTTGCTTTGAAGTGTGATAAACTTTATATTAAAGGTTTGTTACTCTTTTTTCAAAATTAGGTATATATTATTTTCTTTGTATTTTTCTTTTTCTGTAATATCACAGTTCTTAAAATAAGGTTTCATTGGCACTTTACGGATACGAAACCCTAAAAAGAACGAACAAGGTACACGGAAGACGGTAAATTATAAATTACTTACTGGTAAGCTTGTTTATCAAAGAAATCATCGAAGGACCGTAAAGCTTGAGCCTTAAAGCAGTCAGCCAAGTCTCCGTTGAGGCACTGCTGCGTAGACTGCTGAATGTAAGGATCCTGGTCTTCTCCGAAGCCAAGCCAGTCTAGCAGACCTCGTCCTTGAGCTTGAGGCTGAAAGGACAGACAAAAGGGAGGATTAGGGAAATTGTTTTTTTTTTCTCTTTTTTCGGTATTAGGGACTTTTATACAAATGTACATGTCAGTCCCATCGGACATTATAATAGTAAATACCTTACCTATATTGTAAAACGTAACAAAGCAAACTTAATTAAGCTATAAGCAGCCTCTGAGTTAGGTGTCGAAATTGAAATTGATTACTTATTTATTAATTTAAGTAGGTACATAGAAACGATTAAAAACAAAAAGAATAAATATTCAGACAAAAGATATATGACTGATATATGTATTGAATGGTCTGTTAGCGTAGTGCTTAGTGGCCCTGACTGTTATGCCGGAGATCTAGGGTTTGATTCCCACCCAACACAAATGTTTGTGTGATGAGCACGAACATTTTTTTTCAAGTTTTTTTTTCTATTTTTCCGGTGGGAAAATCATCTTATGACATCCCGCGCTCTTGGGCGGAGTGCGAGATAGGGTCAGACTTTTACTGACTAAAAACCCACTCCTGTTCCTTCGTTGCCTTCCGTACCAGGGCTGAGTCTTCCTTTCAGAATCAGACCCTTGGCTCCAGTAGGCTTCGACCTGCTGGGCTCCTACGGTTTGCTGAAATCTCCTAGAGGCGCGCGTAGAACAGTACGCGCCATCGACGACTTGGGCTCGGTAAGGATGGTTACCGGACGGTCGGACGGGGAGCTAGCCATTTCTCGCAAGCCGTCGCAGGACGATGCGAACACCTGCCACTCCTTCTCGCTTCGGACAATGGCCTGGCACGAGTGATCGTTGCCCCCGATCGCTCCCACGAGGACACGGCGGTGCTCTGCCCAAGCGGGGCACACCTCTACCGTGTGCTCCACCATGTACTCAGGGCGGTCCACACAGTGGTGACACCCAAGTGATTTTTCGACACGAATCCGGTGCAGGAACCTCCTGAACTGACCATGTCCGGTGAGAACCTGCGTCATGCGGAAGGTAAGGTCGCCGAGTGGACGTTCCAACCACTCCTCAAAGAGGGGACTTACCGCTAAAATTATGTCGGGCCCAGTAAAAAAAAAAATACAATCAATATTCATGCACTAAAATATTACTTAAATGTACTCAGTATTTTTTTAAGAAATGAGTTATTCTAATATAAGCAAATATGGGAATCGATATTACTTTGATAGTGCATTAATATCGGTACCATACGCACGCAACATGCTAGTGAAGAAATAAGTAAAAAATCGCTTTAGTAGAAGTTTCTGAACATGCTACTTTCTGGATGTGCTTATATTACGTTACATCTTTATAATTCTGCTGTACGTGTGATTGTCACCTAACTCTTTCTAAACGGTTTGACCGATTTGGATACATTTTTTTTTATATATTTGAGTAAAATATAATTTCAAAATTCAAATATTTTTATTTCACATAGGCCTACATGGGCACTTATAAAACGTCAGACGCTAGTGCACGGTTCCAAATTGGTCGTTTCCTGTGGAGAAGAACCGGCAAGAAACTCCATGGTTACTCTTTTAAGAAAAGTGGTTGATCTTACAATAATTCCATATTACAGTATTAATAGATATTATGTAAGAACAGTGTGGATCACTCAATATTGTACCCAAAAGCACAATAAAAATAATCATATAAAACCCGGTAGGTAGAGCTACAATCGGTACAATTTTTTTTTTCTGATGAATAGTCAGTTTTTTGATAAAACCATCTGTCGAAACCGTAAATATATAATATATATAGTACCAAAATATCGCTTACCGATCGCCCATGGTCGCCTCCTCCACCGAAGTTTAAGTTTCTTCCTTCGCCTTCCTCCTTAGGTGGCTGGTCAGGTAGTCTAATACCACCATCGCCTCTCGACTGCAGCGTCAGCACAGCCGCTATCAACAGCATTAGCCATCGAGCTTGACTCAGCATTTTGAACTATGATCTGATGAAAATAGAGATGGTTATGCTTTAGTATGTTTTTACATCACCTGCTTGATATTTTAGGTCTTTTACTATAAAATTGGCGTTTTTTAAAACGAGTTGCTTTAAAGTGGATTCTCTCATCTTTGGATTGACTTGCAATTATAAGTTCAAATAAACTTTATATTAAAGGTACGTTATTCTTTTTCCATAATTATGTATTTATTGGATAATAAGGGTATTGTAAGGATTATTATATTATTCCATTTATTTATTATATTGCATACTTATTATATTTTTAAATATTTCCTTAAAATAAAACACATAAAAAAAAACATTTAAAAATATAAAAAATAGTAGCCCACCGGCATCGGGAACAGAGTCCAAGCTGCCGGCGGTCAGGGCTCCTGAGAGGGTTTTGTACTTCAAAAGAAAAAAATGGAACTCTTATAATAATAATAATATAATTATTATTATAAGAGTTGATTTTTTTTAATTTTTTAATTTTATTTTTAACTGCTACCTTTTTACTATGTACATAGAGATGAAATTGTGATACGTAAGGGCATTGAGGAATCCTTCAATTTGTTAATGTTTGAATTAAGTATGTGTTTTATAGCTTATTTCCTAAAGGGCTTGCGTGTTTCGTTTGATCTCAAGGGGCAAACCTTTCTACATGAACGGTTGGCTTGATGAAAAAAATCGATTTTATTAAAGTAAGACATGGTTTTATATCGGCTGATGTTTCTAGTATATTGTTTCACGTGGGAAATCATCAAATGAATCCCTGTTACCCTTTGTAGTTCAACGGGGTTACCATGACGTTCAAAGTAAGATTGTTTCATTTTTATTTCAGTGTGGGTAAGAGACAGAGCTATACATGTTGTCTAGCGCCGTCTCTTACCCACACTGGAAATAAGAATGAAACAATCTTACTTGAAACGTCACGGTAAAGGTCGACCACGGTAACTTCCTTTTCGAACAATCACGCACTCCTGGCTGATTTTAGTATCTAGTAGTTCAATAATCTTTTCAAGACAAAGGTGGGAATTCATCTATTGACTTCTCCTGCTCTTTTTTAAATTCCACAATTTAAAAAAGAGAACAGGAATTCATCTATTGACTCTGCTCACTCTGGGCGGAGCGAGAGGGCGTGTCAGACTTGGCAGTCAGGGCCACTAACCACTAGACCATCAGGCCAGTCACATACACACAAAGTTTTATCCAAATCGGCTAAGCCATTTAAGAGGGAGTTAGGTGACAAACTTACAGAAGAATTATATATTATAAAGATATATTATGTATGTATGGTAGATCCTACAAAACAATAAACAGATACGATTCGTAGTGTCTAATATAGATAAATAGTTTAACAGATTCTTGTTTTTTTTTTTTATTTGATATAAAATAGTGCTTGACTACAATCCCACCTGATGGTAAGCAGTGATGCAATCATTGATGATGAGGCGCACTAGTTTATTAAGAGCCTATTCACTCTAGCCTTGTAGGCACCTAAAATATAGTTGGACGGGAAGACCGCAGCAAGCAAATTGTTCCAGTCTTTCGATGTACGCGGTATAAACGACGAAGCGAAACGCTTAAACCGGACCGTTGAAGTTTTAACAGCGTAAGGGTGGCTACTCGCCGTACGTCGGGTTATCCGATGGTAGAAAGGAAGAGTTGGTATAACTAATTAATATAGAAACCTCGGAACATACACAAGACACTTCCTACTTTTCCAAGTTGTCGTACTTCGCAATATGTACTTTCTAGTCTGTGTCAGTTAAGTATAGAACGACACCGCACTTACTAGTTCTGAACTAGTTCGAGCTCATAATTGTGGTCTACCTCGTGTGAACTTCATCTTTAGTTATTAGTTGGGCGTAGGGACTAGTAACTTTTATTATAGAAACAAGATGGTGTTTGTATCAGAGTGACGATGATATAATGTTATATGAAATACTGGTACGGTGTCTTGAATTCATATTATATTGGTGATTGAAATTATACATTTAGGTACACTATCTATATATATAAAAGGAGAAACTGACTGACTGACATATCAACGCACAGCCTAAACTACTGCGACTAGGAGTGTGAAATTTTGCGCAAAGCTTCCTTTTATGACGTAGGCGAGCACTAAGAGAGGATTTTTCAAAATTCACAACATGAGGGGATGAAATGGGGGCCCAAAGTTTGTATGAAAAAATCTACTTTCATGCGAGCGAAGCAGCTGGCAGGAGCTAGTCTTTTAATATCAGTACTGAGTATAGTATTTAGATGGATGGAGAGGGAGAGAGAGCCCAAAGAAGCTGCAGTAAATAACAATTGCGTACGTGACAGTGTGGCTGCAGTAAATTTGAAGAAAGTGGTTTATTCTGATCAAGTCATGCGAGAAATTGCTCTCACATTATATTTTTAGGGTTCCGTATCTCAAAAGGAAAAAAGAGAACCCTTATAGGATCACTTTGTTGTCCGTCTGTCTGTCTGTCTGTCTAACGGTCAAGACCCTTTATCTCGGGAATGCGTGAAGGTATAGAGTTGAAATTAAAACCATATATTTAACTGGGACCTCTTCTTTATAATAGGCTGAATGCGAAAGCAAGCATTTATTCCTTAAATTACGTAAATTGTAAGAAGTCTCTCAAGGAAGCTCTACAAAAATTGTCCTATGAAGATACAGAGAAGTTACTAGTTATAATAAAATAAAGATTGCTTGCACTATTAATTTTGATTAGTTAGCTAAGTTAGTATAGTAAGATTGTATTAGCAAGTAAGATTTTATTTTTATTGTATACACTTTTTATTTGCTTACCTACTTAATGACTATTTTACCTTTATGTTATGTAAATTATTGTGATTATTTATTCATAATGTTTTACCTTTTCTCGCCTGAAACACAGGATGACCTAGTTCAGGCATAAAACACGTTGAGAACTTGTTATAGATTTAAGAAAATCGATATTCACTGATTTACTGTATAATTTGAATAAATTTTATTATTTTATTATTATTTTTATTAACTCTGCGGTCCCTTGAAGTTGTGAAAAAATCAGACTTCTAAGTTAGCGGAAAAAAAGATACGGCCGTTTATGTAGCAAAAACCTGTATTTCGACACTTTCAAAGGAATCAAAATTCATAGGGTGCTTTTCGTTGACCTAGAATCCTGAAATTTGGTACGAAGCAAGGTCGGATAGCACAAGTATAGGAAAAAATCTGGAAACTGTAAATTTGTATTGAATTGAACTGTTTTCATAGGTAAGTTTGTACGGAACCCTCAGTGCGCGAGTCCGACTCGCACTTACCCGGTTTTTTTTTAACGTAATGTTGCTTAAAATATTGGAGATACAAATAATGAGCGTACGGTTGTTGACTTTACAAGGTAAGTCTCCATACTACTAGCTGTCAGTTTACTTGATTAGATGGATGTCTATCTTGGATCATTACAAGAAAGAAATCAATCAGCAAATGTTAAGATATCTTTGTCAGTACATATTATTAAGGTACTGTAAAATATTTTAGAAGAAAATAATATTAACATGAACTAGTTTTTTCCTACTGCTACATTCTTGTGGCCTATCCCATCGTATTCTTTAAAGTTTTGAGATCAAATTTAGTACACGACCCTCATCAATAGATTAACTTTGTACTATTGAAAGAAATTTCATCGTCAAATTAGATTCCAGAAATATCTCGGAAAAACATAATATAAGCAAGGAATGAATTTGAAAATAACCACATTGGAAAATGTACAAAAAAAGGTAGTGGTAATATGTCTAAGTGAAAAGGAATATACACTAATGGTACCAAAGCAGATTTTAAGAAAGTTGCTTATTTTGATCAAGTCATGCAAGAAATTAGTTTCGCATTAGATTGAATTTGTAATTGTCTGTATTGGTTGCGGATTTTAATAGCATGAATAAAATATACTGTTAGACTCACTTAAATTCAAAGATAAATCTGGAAGAGACAGTTGAAAGGCATTATATATTAAGCATACTTAGAGCATATACAATTGATGATTTGTGAGTAAAGTGTTACATTGTTAGTACGAAATGAACCTTATTCTAATCTTCACAAGACGCATCTCATACAAGACAATATATTTAGGTGTTTCACACTCCAATAACCAAGCCAACAAAACGAATAACACAAAAACACACTGCTTACGTTTTAACACACAAAATAATTTTCACATAGCAAAACTCAACACGGTAACGACACAGTTTGTAAATGGAACACGTCCAGTTTAAAATACATGGTAAGAGCGAGCGAGATACACCAAGTGCGATGGTAGACTGCGCGCGCGCTCGCGGGAAATAACGGTCGCCATATTTAAGTTAAAAAAAATGTAAAGAGTAATGAGACATTTGTTTGGAAAATTAGGCTATTATTACAGTCTTAGAAGTTTGAAAGCAAAGATAGTTACTGTCTAACAAGATGTTATCAAAATGTCTAATGTTAACAGACAATTTGATATATTCATATTGCGTGTCTAATGACAATGTACCTAACGTGTAATGTTCTAATGCTGTAGGAATTCTCTTCAGTGTAGAATAGAGTGATATATTAAGAGGCTTAAATTAAATGATAAGGGTTTAGGTACTGAAGCAGAATAAGATCTACACACATGACATTGGCACTGAAGGTGAAACTACATTATCCATTAACTACTATTGTTTTAGACTGTGACGTATAGTTTTAGAATATACAAGTATATACAGACTCTATAATATGTATTTTTAGTGGATAGATTCTATTTCTATAAGACTATGTGGTGAGAAATAACTAATCTATATATATAAAAATGAATAGCTGTTCGTTAGTCTCGCTAAAACTCAAAAACGGCTTGACCGATTTGGCTTATTTTGGTCTTAAAATGTTTGATATAGTCCAGGGAAGGTTCAAACGGTGAAAAAAAATAAAAAAAACACGATGAAATAACCGAATACAACGCCATCTCAAATTAAAATGTAAAACGAATTATGCTATTCTGGTAATGCCAGTAGATGGCGTTATCCTTACTATTATGCGGTACGAAGTTTGCCGGGTCAGCTAGTTTAATAATAAATCTTGTTCTTTATTTCTACTCCATTTATTTGATTCAATGATTGTTACATAAAACACGTAATGCTACTTCACGTTTTGATATCAACATCGCAATAAAGTCTTTATGAGTTCGAACAAAGTCCTAATATGTAATACTTAACCTGAATATAAAGGATGAGAAATCAATGTTACATAAGAGTATGACCTAACAATAGACAATATAAGTACAATTGATACTGAAGTACACAATGCATCCTTGAAGGGGATTGCAGAGAATTGCCCAATAAAGGGTACTACACTGTAAAATAATAATAATAATAATAATACTCCACAACTATCACACAACGCCGTCTATTCTCAAGCTAAGCAGAGCTTGAGAGGAGATTAACATCACGAATGCTAATATATAAGTAGTAAAATAAAATAAGGAAGTTCAAAAACCTCAAGACTTCAAACAAGCCTAATTGTTAGAGCAGAGATTCCAAGACCAAACAGCTTGATGCAGGAAAGCAGGGAAACCAGACTCCAAAAATAAAAACGAGAGAAGTA
Organism: Mythimna pallens; assembly: GCA_961205895.1. NCBI lineage: Eukaryota > Metazoa > Arthropoda > Insecta > Lepidoptera > Noctuidae > Mythimna > Mythimna pallens. Next base: position 3,548,708 of record OY540845.1, on the reverse strand, counting down.
AAAGAAGAGGATAATAAATTCACTTACACTTACGTGTTACCTGCCAAGTAGACTGACTAAGGGACATAAAAACATTGCCGATAATTAATCATCGCCAAAGTAGATCAAACGCACCGTTTAGAGAACAAACTTTATGTTTCTTTTACCATTTACATCTCAATTCCGGCCACGTTTACCCTAATTCGGGGTCTCGAGGTGTAAGTGAAGGAACTTAATCATTTGGACTCGATGTGAAACAAAAAACTTATAGTGCGTTAGAGACTGTTACTATGTGACTCGCATACTAAAGTTGCAGGCACAGGGATGTCAGTAGCACTTATAGCGTAGATACGGTATATGCATATTTTTATTTTACTTTTCGTTCAACTTGACCATTTCGTTGGTCTAGTGTTTGCAAGCAATATTGCTGAGCGTGATGTTTTTAGTTTTTTTATAGGTCAAGAATTGTATGATTAGATTTTACTATTTGGAATTTTCAAAAGCAGCCGACTGGATTAGTAAACGGTTGATGGAAATAGGCTTGCCTGTAATATATGGAATTTAAAGACAGCTGGTCAAATGTAGTTGGAGTGTAAACCATTATCTGAATTTTTAGGGAATAAAAGTGTAGGAATGTTGTAATTTTTGGTGTAATAGGAATAAATTGAACTTTTGAGAAACGCCATTGAATGAGAATACTCGAGAAGAGTAAGATGAAAATAGCTTTAATAATGACAAAACAATGGATACAATTTCTATTGTAGACAAAACTTATCGAAAAGAAATAACATTTCGTGGAAATGAAAGTCTATAAATACTTACTGGACTGTAGTAAAGACCGAGACAAATCCACTAAAACTCAAATAGAAAACATTCCGAGAATAGAATTGCGATGTCCTAATAACAATAACTGAAGGAAATTTGTATATTTACTACTGTCAAGTCAAGATATGTAAAAGGTCAAAGGAAAAATATCAAAATGTTTATTTATAGGAGTAACTTATGCCAACGTCTTGACTCTCGTGAAAGTACTAAATTATCCCAAGCCAACATACTCTCAGAATTTATAGTATTCTATAACACGATATATCTTTGAATAGGTTCCAGGATATGGTCAAATCGTTTAGCCGTTTGATCGTCAACGGGTAACAAACATACATATTGATATTTTCAGTGTAAAATAAGGACATACAATTCTCGCAATAAATAATAAAATCTCGTGGACTAATACCTACAAGCTGCATATTATACAAGTAAAATATAAGTGTAAATATCCAGTTAGTAAATTGGTTCCGTTGCCTAAAACTAGATATTGACTTATGCCTCAAAAACTAATTATCGATGCCTACGGCTTATTGTTCTTTTTATACAAATGACCAATTTCAATGTACTAAAAAATAAAATTTAAAATCCAAGAAGCTTATGACATGGTTATGTCACAGAAGCATGTTGCAATATACATCCATGTTCTTGACCCACAATACGAATGACGCAGGATAACTTTCTACTGGACATCAAGTGGGCCAGTGTCCTGTCCTCATAGTGTGATTCATCTTTTGATGTTAGTAAATATCGAATTAGGATGATGGAAATTAGAATCTTTTTTGCAGTGAGTCTGATACAATGCATAATCATTACTTTTATCTCATAAATGACATTTTCCTCAAAATACCATCTCAGACGTCAATCTGCATGGTTCTCATATGATTTGACCATTACATGTTTGCTGTATGGACTTTAAAAGAAACTTTGACCTCTGAGTTTGTTTCTGTATTTCTTCTCAGGGCTATTAGCAAGGAAACACCGTCCTTATCTTCTTTAAATTGACAAAAAAAATGACGTGTAAAAGCATTTTTTTAAAACCTATTTGCAAAATAAATATCATTTATCAATGCCTACACATCATCGACCATATCATCACGTACCATCAGGTGAGATAGTGGTCAAGAGCGAGCCTATCAATAATAATGATTAAAAATACCCGGATGAGAGAGATGTAGTGTTCAAAACATGACTTACAGAACTACCTATAAGTCGTGTTTCGACAACCACATCTCTTGGTATAAAACCTGTGACCCAATTATTCAGAAGCAAACTAGCAAAATGCAACTATTGCTGCAGTAAGCCACAATCTTAATCTTTAGTTATTTTAACCAAAGGGTTTTCAAATGCCAATAAAAGTGTTGAATAAGTGGTGGATTACAAGAAAAATAAAAATCTGGTTATAATAACAATGCTAAAGACGATGATGACAATATCAATCTATAAATTTTAACTGCTTAAGATAATGTTTCAAATTAAGAAGCTAATGAGGACTTAATTTATCATAATAGCTGTTAGTTGTTAATATACATATAAGACCTTTTAATCACTACCTTAGAACAATAGATTTATATAAGATTTTCAGTGAGAATACTGAGATAGCAATCTTTTCTGCGATGACAATGGTTACATGAACTACTTTCACTATCCTTAAATAGATGGTTCGTTGACTTTTTCTGTAAAAGAGGTTGTGTTGTTGTTGCCATATTTATTATCTTTTACGTTAAAATTAAATGTTATATTATATTTTTGATATGTTCTTCAAGCATCTGCTATAATATCAACTAATGTTTTATGTATATCGACTGTATTCTTTTTTTTTGTAAATAGGTTGATTCTGACCTCACTCATGCCAGCTAAGTCATATTATGAATGTGATATAAACTTTGTAAGAGAGATATATTGCTACTTTGTATTGGTTATTTTTTATGGACACTAAAAGCACTGTATGTAAATTTTTATTTCTTGAATGATAACAAAAAATAATCATTAAATTATATAACGAAGACAAAAATCGAAACTTACCTGAAAACTAATTAACACAAAACTCCAAATATCTAGATCGCGTTCAATGCACTTGGCGATGCAGACGAGAGTGGCTTGGTTACTGCCAAACAACCTTATATAATAACAAAACATAAGAATTGCATAAACTTCGAAGAGGTTTTGTTCAGACGGAGCTACATTTAGTGGCGTAGGATGCTTTGCTTGTTGACGTTGAAAATTACAAGAAAAATGTGATCCTTTTGTGCCTCTGAACTTACGGATCTCTTTAGTATTAACCATGTTTTTAAAGAGCCTTCTATCATATTGATACGTCATCGTCATTTGCCTAATCTTTCCCATATATGTTGGGGTTTGTTTTTGGGTGGGTAATCATTTAATAACTTTTCCAGTTCTAGGTCGAGCAAAAGACACTATTAGATTTTTATAGATTACAATCTACCTGTGTCCTTTTGTCGTTCTTTGTGTTCCAAGGTCACGGTAACTTTTCCAAACAATCCCGCAGCCCTAACAATCCCGCAGCCGTTTTTGTGTGTGTTTCAAACCTGGCTAGCTAATTCTGATATTTAACATAAAATATATGACTTAAATAATCCTTGGATTCATCATCATTCAATCAATTAATTTGGTCTTTTTTTTTAATTCATAAAAACAAGCGCTAGACGATGCGATCCCACTAGATGGTAAGCAGTGATGCAATCGTTGGTGAAGCGTTGTGAATTTTTAGACGTTAAAAATTTAAAAAATATTTCGTATTTGTTCAACGATTTATTGATTAAACATATTTTATTAGACATAGTATTTCATATCATTCATTGTCTTTGTTGTAATGGGAATATGTTTTGTCTGCTTATATTTCAAAATATTCTAATGTATAATCTTACTTCTACTTTTAAGTTGAATCATAAATGATTCAACTTAAAAGTGTTACCTGCGTTCGAAAATCTTCGCGTCTGAACACAACTTTTTCTTTTGCTCGTTTATTCTCACTTACATAATACAGTTTAAACTTTGACGCAATTGACTTAAAGCCCATTTTCCAAAAGCATTCAAAGATTTTAGCAAACTTAAGTTTAGCATCGTGCAAAACTTTGACGCCACACGATGTTGGACCTTAACAAAACGCGTTAAAGTTAATTTTTCGGTAAGTAATACTCGTAATGAACTATCAAACCGGAGTTTGAATGAAGTTAGCGTAACGTGGGATATCCCAGCGAATATTGTCGTGAGTTGATAAGTATGGAGTGCACTTTTTGTCACAAATTTTTATTTTTGGCTGATATAATAAAATATAAAATTTCTTTTTTTTAAATATTCCTCTTCACTAGGAACGGCGCGTGCGAATTTAAAAACATATAAAATCACATTCACAAGACAGACCTGGAACACCTATCTGTAGGCCATAAATAAATCAAATATCAAATCAAAAATCTCATAATTTTTGTATACATACAATGTGAAAACGACAATAAAAATAAAAATGCTAGCAATAGGTACCTACTTATCATTATCAACAACTTGTTATATGGAACCCACCCAGAAATCACGATAAAATTGTAAATTTTCTCATGTATTGTTGTATTGTCGTTTCCATGTTGTATATTTTAACCAATAGTGAATCAAGTGCTGATAATTTTTATATTCATGCTGAAAAATTATGATAATCTCTAAAATATTCTTAAAAAATATATAAATAAAGTTTTACAATGTACCTCTATATGAGAAAAATACATGATATTTATTTATTATTATTCTATTAGATACAATAATCGGTAAAATCTAATTCTCACAATTTGATCGTTAGATGTCTCAAATGTTATCGTATCGGTATTTTCTTTTATAAGTTATGATTGTGGCAAACTGATTATTTTGTTCAAGTGGTTATTAAACTGCTAATCTCGATCTTAGCAGTATTAAATTAAATGATTGGCAGTATTATTAAGGATATCAATAATACTACATTGTACAAAAAACCAGTTAAGAATATTGAAAAATATCAAAACTGTCCAACAGAAGCCGTGTCCACACTAACTTCACCGCACACTCCAGTTGTTGTATCCTGGTGCGCTTTCATAATTCAGTTCATGGATTGGCATCAGGAATTCCCTTCAGCATTGCTTGATCATTTTGTAATGATTATTTGTCAGTCTCGACCTTGGGCGCCAAACAGTGCTATGGTTATGTGCCAATTTATGTTGTTATGGGTTTTCCTTCTGAGATTTTGGTAGTTAGGCTGAGGCCAGTTAGATTGCATTTAAATTTATAACTTCAGCTGAGGCAGGCTTGATACTAATCTGTGTTTTCTGGGTAATATTGGATAGATGTATATTTTTTTTTTTTTGGTGGGAAAATCATCTTAATATGACATCCCCCGCTCTTGGGCGGAGCGCGAGATAGTGTCAGACTTTAACTGACTAAAAACCCACTCCTGTTCCTTCATTGCCTTTTGTACCAGGGCCGAGTCTTCCTTTCAGAATCAGACCCTTGGCCCCAGTAGGTTTCGACCCTGCTGGGGCTACAGTTGCTGACATCTCCTTGAGGCGCGCGTGGAACAGCACGCGCCGTCGACGACTTGGGCTCGGTCCGGACGGTTGCCCGACGGTCGGACGGCGAGCCACCCATTGCTCGCCGTCCGCAAGCCCGTGGATAGGTGTGTAGTGTTGTGATGACCAAGTAGTTAAGGCATATATGAGATTGCTGGTTCGAAAGCAGGCAAGTACCAATGGGAATTTTTCAATGTACTTTTCTAAGTTTATCTAGGACATTGATGGCCTCGGAAAGCACGTAAAACTGTTGGTCTCAGTTGTCATTCGTTGATCTTTGGCAATCGTTACAGGTAGTCAGACGCTAGAAAGTCTGACCATCAGTCTATCTAATTTATTGACATTATTAATAGTTATTGTAATATTTTTGACATGGTTTTTTTTTTCGTTCTTCTTTTTTTTAAATGTTATGTAGTTTTATTAATTGTGTAACTCCAATCTTTTTCACACTATTATTTTTTCAACTAATCCTTTTATTGTAATTCAACTCAATGATTAGTTATTATTGTTTTGTTCCTAGTTTTTAAGTACTTAATATTCGCATACAATTTTAATTGTTCTTTGAAAAAATCAATCAAATACAAGGCGTATCATATTCCCCAGTAACTGTAAGGTTGTGGAGGTCTGAAAGACAGTAAAGTCGATCCATGTAAAACACGCATCTAGATAGACTTGAAGCCAAACCCAAGAAAGTCGGGAAAAAATCTTGTCTTGTGTTAACTGCAGACATATCGGCAAAATCAAACATTTATGTTTTAATAACGTCTCGCCCTAGTTACGCATGGAAGTTAAAATCTGTAAAATTCCCGGATTTTCTCGACTATAGTATGCATGTATTAAACATGTAAACCTTTCTTAAGAATTACTCTGTCTTTTGCTGGAAATTGCATGAAGATCCGTTCAGTAGTATTTTAATTTATCGCAGGCATACAAAACAGACAGGCGTAGTGAGGTCGTTTTATAATATGTAAAGTTGATTAATACTTGTCCTATGAAATCATGCTTTATGCCAAATTTCAGGATTACAGGTAATTTTAATACAATTTAAATGTAAGCTGCTTTTTGTAAATTGCCGGTTGGAACGCTGACACCTGAGATACAGGAATTATGTCCTAGTTTGGCTGTCAGAAGGCATACAGTTTACTGCATGCTCTATTACATAGCCTAATCGCAGCAAGGATTTTATCAAAATAATAATGTATATTTCGCTTTTATTAGGCTTACCTATGTATGAATAAATAATTATTATTAATTTTATATCCTAGCGAGTGTCAAAATATGCGCCTAAACGGAGCATAAACTATCTTTATATTGCGTTGACTTAGAAGCTTCATTTTTTTACTGCTACTTGGCGTAGCAGATTTGAGTATTTGGAGGTAGGCGAAACAGAGTATAAAGTCCCGCAAACCTCCGTTGAAAAGGGAGGATCCTCCGGCCAGACGGGTGTTATGTCTGGTGGGCAACAGCCCGATAGATGATTTCGGGTTGTTCTATAATGTTCCAATCGCGCTGAGAACTTTGTTTGCGTGATGCAGGATTAGTTCTTATGTGGCGCCATAGATGTCGCTACAAGTATTTGATATTAATTTCAGCTTCATATCTTTACGCGTTCCTGAGAAAAAGGTCCTATAAGGGTTCCGTTGTTGCTGACTTAGGTACGGAACATATTGCATTTTGGAGAGTGCTCGGAAATTATATGACTTGATTCCGCCATCGCCTTTCTACCATCGGACAAACCGACGTACGGCGAGTGTTCGCCCTTACATTGTTAACACCTCTACGGTCCGGACTAAGCGTTCCGTTTCGTCGTTTATACCGCGTACATCGAAGGACTGGAACAATTTGCCTGCTGCGGTCTTCCTGTCCAACTATAATTTAGGTGCCTTCAAGGCTAGAGTGAATAGGCTCTTAATCAACTAGTGCGCTTCACCATCAACGATTGCATCACTGCTTACCGTCAGGTAAGATCACAGTCGAGCACTAGTATACTAGTATACAATCTGGTCAAGTTTAATGCAACTAAAACCCAAGTGTGTCTTTTTTCCGCTAAACGGAGTCAATTCCACCCGGCTCCGTCTTTCCGAGGTGTGACCGTGCCAATAACCGACCACCTTGAGCTTCTTGGGGTTACGCTGTCGTCTACTCTTAATGTCGGCTCATATATCGAGACAAAGGCTCAACTGGCTGCCAAAAAATTGGGGATCTTAGCAAAGGTGAGACGGTACTTCATGCCTAAACAGCTGCTCAACCTTTATCAAGCGCAAGTACGATCGTGTATGGAGTACTGCTCTCATCTTTGGGATGGGTCTGTCAGATACCAGCTTGATGCGCTAGAGTCGATTGAGAGGCGAGCCAAGAGAATCATCGACAATGATGCACTTGTGTAGTCAAAGCTCCAAAGCCTTGGGCATCGTCGCCGAGTTGCTAGCCTGTCGGTTTTCTATCGTTTACATTTCGGGGAGTGTGCACTGGTTACACAATCTAATTTCGCCAAATTCGTTCCATCATCGGACCACTAGACGTACGGCGTTGCACCACCGGTACATGGTAGACATCCCACCCACACGCACAAAGCGTTTTGAGAACATATTTATTATGCGTACAGCCAAGGAGTCATAAAATCATAAGTCAGAGGTCATAAGTCATTTAATTTCATAACAATGGAACATTGTGTTGAAAATAAAATATAAAAAAATAAACAATTGCAGTGATGAACATTCTACAAAATCCTAATAAACAAAATATTGTGAATAATTATTATATAATAAAAAATTGAATATTTAATAACTTAGTAGGTATAAAAATAAATTTTACAGTATGCAAAACAAATATATATAAAAAGATCAAAAGTGGACTTCCTTGCCGGAGTCTGTGTTTCCTGATAACTACAACTTAGGGGTATTTAAGTCTAGAGTGAATAGGCTACTTCTAGGCAAGCGTGCTCCATCGTCGACCACATCATCGCTTACCGTCAGGTGAGAGGGTGGTCAAACGCGAGCCTATCATTAATAAAAAAAATACATCATTAAAAAAAAATACTAAAAACAAAATAGTTTCACTCAATTACCCTGCCAAAGCAATACGAATTCCAATTTTCATTCCCATTACCTTCACTTGAATTAGTACTGCAAAGGAACTGGCACCGTATTTCTAGTTGACTATAATACACATTCTGAAAAGCAAGTCACCGCACTTCTAGTCGACTAGTTAGTACGTATGTATTCTGAAATGCATGTCGACGTCTGAACTAAGGGTCAATTCACACCGACACGCGACACGACGCTGCGTGAAAAGCGACTCTTAATTTAACTTTATTTACTACACGAAAAAAAACATATTTCAGGTCGAGATGCCTCGCGGCGCAGCGTTGCGTAGTGCAACGTATTCTGAATCAATAATAATAATATTCCACACACTATCACACAACACCGCCTAGTCCCAAGCTAAGCATAGCTTGTGTTATAAGTACTAGATAACTGATAAACATACTACTTATATATTTCTAAATACATACATACTTATTATAGATAAATTTGGGTGTAATTTATTATATCATTATATGAGGTATAGCCTTCAGGGCCACTAACCACTAGACCAACAGGCTAGTCGCAATCACAATTCTCAGTCCCAGTCTCAGTTCTCAGAATAGAATAGAGTAGAACAGAATAAACTTTATTGTACACCAAAATAGTAACAAAACTTTTACACTAGGTAACTTAAATCTATGGGTACTAAGGCGTGGGTAAAAATTACTACAGTAAACAAAGTTATATTTTGGGTCGCTCGTCGCGTCGCGTCGCGTCTCCGTGTGAATTGACCCTAACCACTATAAAAGTTAAGACTTGACAAAGCAATCATGGAGTGAAGTGAACTGTATAAATTTAATAGTGCAAATGCAATGTACGAAGTTTATGATTGATCTGTAGTTTCGAGTGGATTGCTTTGTGTTATGTAGTACTTTATTTTGATTTGCGGGTAAAGTCAATCACAGTATTTTTTGGATCCAAAAAAGTGATATCTGTTTTTTATTGAATACTAGCGACCCGTTCCGGCTTCGCACGGGTGCAATGCTGATACCACCGCAACCGCTATGTCCCTGCATTTTAAATCTGTGATATCTTCGCAAATATTCATTTAAATATATATTTTATAATATATATAAATAAATACATATTTTATCAAAAATGAATACGGAATCTACATAAAACAATGTTTTGTCAAATTATTTTATTTTTTTCTTAAATTCTAGGCTGAAGTACAACCTGTGCCTGGTAGAAATAGATTTCTTATACAAAGGTTTAACACCCACAAAAATATGGTTTTCTAATTGCTACTTTTCATCATCATCATTTTAGTTGAAAGACGTCCATTGTTGGACATAGGCCAACAATCAAGCCAAGACGCGGGCTTGCGGACGTCGAGCACTGGGTAGCTTGCCGTCCGGCTGTTCGGTAATTAACCGGACCGAGCCCAGTCGTCAATAGCGCGTTGAGATCCTCGCGCTCCTCAAAGAGATGTCAGCAACCGTAGGGGCCCAGCAGGGCCGATGCCCGCTAACTAGGACCGCGGAGAATTTCCGAAAGGGAAACCCGTAGTCCTAGGACGCAAAGGGTAATTGAAGGATACAGGTGTGGTTTTAGTCAGTAAAAGTCTGACACGCCCTCGCGCTCCTCCCAGAGCACGAGAAGTCATTTGGATGATTTCTCAACTTAAAAAAAAAAAAAGAAAAAAAAAAGAAAAAAAAAAAAAACGTGTCGGCACAATGAACGATCCTGTGCGTTTCCGATCCATCGCATTCCCGCGACTCTCACCAGGTCATCGGCCCACGGGTAGTGTGAAAGTGAAACCCGGGGCCCTGGGACGAAGGCAAAGATAGAACAGGAGTGGGTTTTTAGTCAATAAAAGTCTGATACTATCTCCCGCTCCGCCCAAGAGCGAGATTTGTCATAAGATGATTTTCCACCCAATAATAAAAAAAATAGGTCATCGGTCCACCTTGTAGGAGACATTCCAACGCTGTTTCTTCCGGATTACTATTTTTACCTAAGGTAAACTTAGAATAACGGTTATTGACCCTCCTACATTTGATGATATTTTTAATTTAAAAAATGGAAATAAAGACATAAAGCTAGATCTTCAATCAACATCTATCGTGATCCATTAAATTTTCTAATAATGAAAACAGTTCATTGTTTGTTTTTAGGGTAGAGATATTAGGAAAAGGTCAATGTACTTTATTCCACGTTAATTTGGCGCCTTGTATAGACTTATTTCAGCGTAGAATTTAAGAAAAAAAAATTCTAAACATTTGTTTTATATTTATATATACAGAGTGTTTGGTGCATCGTGTGTCAAATGAAATGGTCGACGGGATAAAATAAAAACTAAAAGCGACCGGAATTTTCCAATTCCCTCAAAAATTCTCTAGTTTATCCTCTTGCTGTATGTAAATAGCTGTAACATAGACAGCTTTCATTTAAGCCCAAAACATTACGAATAAATTAAAAAAAAAAATCTAGATAGCTTAATGTCACTAATTTTAAATTTAAAAGTACAAAAAAAAGTAATAAAATTAAAATTCAAAGTCTACGCCTTATACATTTTTTTAAATTTGTATTTGAATGAAAAATTTGGGTCTTATTTTCAAAAAAAATAATAATAAATCGATGAGAAAAAATCCACATCGCATGAGAAGTGTTTAGGGGTCTGAAAGGATAGCAGACGACCCCTCCCGTCGACCATTTTAATTTGGCATTCGATGCACCAAACACCCTGTGTGAACCCTCGGAACCATAAAGAACTATGAACTAAAATCATGTCACTGAAAATAATTTGCATAATGTATGACGAGTCTTTTCTTCTCCGAAGTATGAATGAACCGTAAGTAACCACGATACCGGTCAGGTAATATTGGAACGTACTGTGCTACTTTCGGTTATATAATTTGACTTTTAGGAAACGGTTACTAAGACCTCCTTTGATGCCGGGTAAGTGAGGCGTACTTTCCGTTTTCGATGACACTATCCACCACCTCTTTCATGTGTGATTCAGACTTGTGCGCTGAGCGTTCCGTACAAACTTACACATGTAAATAATTATTATTATTATTGTAAATAAAAAATTCCCGAATGGAATCTCGAGGATTTTTCAGAAACCCAAAAAAAAAAATTGTGATGTAACAATAAATTTACGGTTTTCAGATTTATTCCTATATTTGTGCTATAAGACCTTGCTTTTTGACAAATTTCAGGATTCTGAGTCAACGGGAATTTTTAATTTTGATTCCCTTGAGAGTGTCGAAATATACGTTTTTTGCGACTTAAACAGCGGCATCTTTTTTTCCGTTAACTTAGAAGTTTGATTTTTTTCACAGCATCAAGGGACCGCAGATTTGAATATATGACCGCAGTTTTGATTTCAATTCGATACCTCCATGTGTTTCCGAGATAAAATGTATTGACAGACAGATAGACAGACGGACAACAAAGTGATCATATAGGGAACCCTAAAAAGTATATAAAAATTTATCAAGCCGGTTCGCAGAAGATCGATAACAAACACTGAAACACGAAATTTTTATACTTTACATATTAGAGAATTAGTAATGCGGAAATAAGGAAAAGAACTAAAGTTTCAGACATCCTGATCAGAATTGACCATCTGAAATTGGGCTAAACAGGTCACATGAGCCGCTGCACGGCCGGACAAGCAAGTGACCCTAGAGTGTACTCAAGAGATGGCGTCAGACGTCAGAAAACAGGGTCGCCCAACGAGAAGATGGGAAGATGACATCCGCCTGACCTTGGGTTTATATTAGACAAGGGTAGCAAGGGACAGAGTCCAATGGAAGCAGTTCGAGGAGGCCTATACCAAAAGATACCCCGAACTAAGGGACATATTATAACCAGAATTATAGCCACACAAATAAAAATGTATCGCCCCAAAGTTTGGAAATAAATGGCTTTTATATTATAATTATTAGATTATTGCGACAAGAGTTAAAGTGAACGTTTTGCTGCGACATAACTTAGCGACTTGATCGTGTTTATTCCATTAGGTCTAGGAAATAAGGAAATGTATAAGCGATAGCTAAGTACTTCCTAACTTACTTTACGAGTATGGTAACAGTATTTATTACTTTCATTTCTATGGTTGGTTAAGCCGTTTCCAGACTTCCTATGCGATTCTAACAAAAATTGGATCGACTCGGCGCCAGGTATTTCCATTCTATACAAGGCCACAGCTCTTGTAAATCTTTGCAATTACAATGTATACACGAATTCTGCGCACTGGTCTTGTATACTTTGTAACGTTTACGCGCGTCCTGGTTCCAAACTATACTGCAGTAACTGTTGACATCGCTAACGCCTGACAAAAGCTGCGATATAGTTTAATAAAATCATTTATGCATATAATGGAATGAAGTTTTAACATTATTAATGTAGAATTAGATAAAAAATAATGGCTTTTAACTTAACCAAACCCAAATAATTCATTAGAAGGGGATTTGGATTTAATGGTCACTGTTCTAACCTAACCTAATCCACATGATCGTTTCGTTAGCCACGTTCTAATGGTCATTATTCTAACATGACCTTATCCAGGCGCGATTATTCCGATCTACGCACGATTAATCCATATTTAGTTAGGTCCCTACGAAGTATACGCGAGTATTTGCGTACTACTCTCATATAGATTGGAAGACCTTGATTAAAAACTGATTTCCAATCTATACGCGACTAGTTTCACACCCTTGCGTTCTGGCCATGTAGGTACAGAATGTAAATACGCCTTAGCGCCATGTTGTGACGTCATAGTTGTCAAATCGAAGCAGGTAGCGTGAGCAAAACAAGAAATTGTTCAAATTAAATTTATTTACGAATCATGAACAAAAAATATTTAATCAGAATTTAATTCTTCAATTCCGCTCTTCTGTAAAAAACAAACTTTAACGAAATAAAAATATGAAAACATAATTTGGTACAAAAATTTATTTTTTTATAATATTGATGTATTCAGTGTGACTCTCACTAAAACGAATCTACAAGTAACGACACCTCTAAAACTAAGATGCAAAGAGCCGCTTAGGCTATAGGGCGTGCCAAAGAAATATTCATAAACTAGCGGTTCCGGCAGACGTCATCCAGACCGAACGCTGACACATTTTTAGAACAAAAATTAAGAACCCGATTATAGCGCCACCTACCGGATCCAGTTTTAAAATCATTCAATCATTTTCAAACCATCTAGAGACCTACTCAAATACACATACAAAATTATTTTATCAAATCGGTCAAGCCGTTTAGGAGGAGTTAGGTGACAAACACACGTAAAGAAGCATTATATTATACTAGCTACTGCCAGCGGCATCACCCGCATGAAAACAGGTTTCTCCATACAAACTTCCAACCCTCGTTTTACCACCTTAGAGGTGGAGTTTCCTAAAATCCATTCTTAGCGGATGTCTACACTCTATAAGGAACTTACCTGCCAAATTTTAAGTTTTTAGATGTTATTGTTTCTGAGATTTCGTGATTAATCAGTGAGTGGTATTTCGTTTTTATATATAAACATTACCCTTCTTTTGGCACAGTCGGGTAAATATTCACTCTCTTCTTCTATAAATAAATTTATCTTTCCTTGAACAGCATTGTAAATTAGCTTGCCCATAACAATGTCAACAACCTCTATCGAACCTACTACCCAGAGCAATTACGTTATTCCGGCACTACTAACCGAAAAACATACATTCATATTACAACATACTGATGATTAATACTGATTCTTACAAAAACCAAGCGAGTTCCAGCTCTATTTCTTCATTCTCAAAGTCTGAATTCGATTGTCGATGCTAATAATGATTAATACGTCACTTTTCTTTTCGTTTCAAAGGGATTTCGACTTTGTTAAGCAAAAATAGAGTTTAAAGTTGTATGACAGTGATGATAACGAGACTGGTCAACTTTCTAACAAGAAAGTAGTAGGGATGTCTTAAACCGGATCTGTCTCGTATAGCGTGACTCATAAGACTTGATATTTGTCAACAATTGTTTTTTGCGAAAATATTGAGACTTTTAGGGTGAGTCATTGGTAGGTTTGTGCTTTCATGTGGATGGCAGAATGGTGCTACGGAAATCGTAACTTTTAACAAATTGTATTTTTAGACGTTCTTCTTTATTTATTTTTTATTTTTGATAGGTTCGTGCTTGTTGCAAGAGAAAAGCCAAGAAAGTCGTGGCAAGAGCGAAAGCAAAAGCACAGGACAAACTATACGACACCCTAGATAGTCCCGCAGGCCAGAAAGATCTATACCGGCTTGCTAGAGCAAGAGAGAGAAATGCGAGAGATGTTTGTCAGATAAGATGTATAAGGGATGAAACTGGAATGATTCTATCAGAAGATTATAAAATCAAAGAGAGGTGGAAGGACTATTTTGAAAGACTGATGAATGAGGAAAACAACTGGAATGGGATTTTAGAAAGCAAACCAGTGAATGTGGGTTTAGTGAGAATTATTAGTATGGATGAAGTCAGAATAGCTGTAAATGGAATGAAAAATGGTAAGGCAATTGGTCCAGACGGAATACCAGTTGAAGTGTGGAAGTTGCTGCGAGTGGATGGATGGATGTGGTTAGCTTTGTTCTTCAATAAATTGTTGCGGGAAGAAGCCATACCTGATGAGTGGTGCAACAGTTCCCTGGTGCCCATCTTTAAAAACAAGGGTGATGTGCTTGAATGCAATAATTATAGAGGAATAAAGCTAATGTCACATACTATGAAAGCCTGGGAGAAAGTTATTGAAAGGAGGCTAAGAGAAGAGAGTGAAATTTCGCAGAACCAATTCGGTTTTATGCCTGGTCGGGGTACAGCGGATGCCATTTTTGCTATACGCCAGCTGTGCGAGAAATACAGAGGTGCGCATAAAAACTTGCACATGGTATTCGTTGACCTCGAAAAGGCATATGACCGGGTACCTCGTGAGGTTCTGTGGTGGGCCCTTAAGGAGAAAGGTGTGCCTGGGAAGTATGTGCAGTTGATCCGAGCTATGTACAGTCGATGCAGTACCCAAGTCCGGTCTACAGTGGGCACCACTGGCAGCTTCAATGTGGCTGTTGGCTTACATCAAGGGTCGGCTCTCAGCCCTTACCTCTTCCTAATGATAATGGACGCTCTAACGTCGGACATTCAGGAAGAGGCTCCCTGGTGTATGCTGTTTGCCGATGACATTGTGTTGGTTGCCGAGAGTGGCCTAGAAGTCCAGAACAGATTGGAGGTGTGGTGGCACAGACTGGAGAGTGTTGGCCTGAAATTGAGTAGAACCAAAACAGAATACTTATTCTGCGATTTCGGCGGTCTCTCCAATCCAGTGCCTTTAGCTCTCGCTGGAACGCCCATACCGATCTGCTCCGACTTTCGGTACCTCGGGTCACTCGTTCAAGGGGATGGTGAGGTAGACCGGGACGTAACACATCGGATCAACGCAGGATGGATAAAATGGCGACAGGTCACGGGAACCACTTGTGACCCACGGATGCCCCTCAAGTTGAAGGGTAAAATCTACAAGTCCGTGATAAGAGCTGTCATACTGTATGGATCAGAATGTTGGGCTGTGAAAAAGACGGATGAAAAAAGATTGCACGTAGCGGAGATGAGAATGTTAAGATGGATGTGTGGTGTGACGAGAATGGATAAAGTGAGAAATGAGTATATTAGGGGAAGTTTGAAAGTGGCACCAGTGACTGAAAAATTGAAAGGGAATCGTTTGTCTTGGTATGGTCATGTGAAGAGGAGGGATGAAACGCATGTTACTAAAAGAGTTATGAGTTTACATGTGGATGGATGGAGAGGGAGAGGGAGACCAAAGAAAAGATGGATGGATTGTGTGAAGAGTGATATGAAAGAAAAGGAAGTTAGTGATAGCATGACGAATGACAGGGCAGAATGGAAGAAAAAAACATGTTGCGCCGACCCCAAATAACACGGGACAAGGGCAGGAAGATGATGATAGGTTCGTGCTTGACTCCTTTCTCGCCTGATGGAAAGCGACGATAAAACGCGCTTACCTAGAAGTAACCTATTCACTCTTGACTTAAAGATCCCCAGGTTGTAGCCACCAGGAAACACAGACTCCGGTAGGGAATTCCTTTCCACTCCTTAGCTGTACGCACAATGAATGGGTTTCCAAAACGTTTTGTGCGTATAGCTAGGATGTCTACCATGTACCGGTGGTGCATTGCTTATGCCTGGTGGTTCGATGATGGAAAGGGCTTGGCGAAATTAGGCTATGCAATTCCTCGCTCCCCGAATGCAACTGGCAGAAAACCGACAAGCTAGCAACTCGGCGTCGATGCTCAAGACTTTGAAGCCTCGACTCGAAGAGTGAATCAATTCCAATGGTCCTCTTGGCCTGCCTTTCAATTGTCTTCAGTGCATCAAGCTGATATCTGGCAGATCCGACCCAAAGATCAGAGCAGTACTATCACTGCGAGGAGGAATCGACTGCTTATATAAAAACTGTCTAAATAACTTTTGTTAGGTTCTATAGATAAAAGCTATTGGGAAATGTGAGAGATAAAAGTGTCTAATTGTTACTTATTGTGTGTGTAATTTATGTTTATTTAAAATGTAAATCATTATTCAATAAAAATCTTTTTACTTAACTCTTAACAACTTATTAAAAAATATTAAATCATCGATGATATCGCATCGAAACTGTCGATTTTGACGATTATTGATATTTTTATTTGATTTAAGCTTTAATAATAATATCTATATTTATATCGAGATTTGTACGCTCATTTTATTGTTTTTACCACACGATAAATAGAAAAGAAAAACTATAAAACACATACAATGGGCGGTCTTATCGCTTTCCGCTCGGATGGATCCACTGCGTTCCAAAATCCATTATACTCATAATTTTAACGTTCATGAATACATTGATTCCACCGCGTTCCAAGATATTTTAAGTAGAGTTAGCAAAAAAATCAATTTGCCTGTAGCGGTCTTCCCGTCCGATTATAATTTAGGTGCCTTTAAGGCTAGAGTGATTACGCTCTTAATAAACTAGTGCGATTCACCATCAACGATTGCATCACTGCTTACTATCAGGTGGGTGGGATTGCATAGTTTATGTAATTAAAAAAATTACAATATATTAAATATCACAAAGAAACAAAAAAAAAAAACATATAGAATATAAATATAATGTTCATTTAGTCATAATCATAATGACACATCTAACCATTTTATACCTAAAGTCGACCCATGGCCCCAGTTGACTCCGGCCTTGTTGGGCCCCTTTGGTATTGATGACGTCTCTTTGAGGGGCCCATGGAACGATACGCACCGACGACGACTCGGGTTTTTAGGTCCAGATGGTTACCGGACGAGCTACCCATTGCGCGTCATCCGTAAGCCCACGCCTACGATGTCTGGTACTCGGGGTCAGGGTTTCGGTGGGTTCCTCCTTCGCTAGGCGACCGCATAAAAAATACCTGCGAATTTCTTTGTAACTTAGATACATTTTTCAATATAGTTCTTTATAATTTTTGTTCTAATTTGTTTCGTTAAAATTATAAAGATTTCCTTTTTCCTGCTATAAAAAGGAAAATGATTTTATTAATACGACAGAGTAAAAGATTATTTAGATAAAAATAACGTTTAAAATACCTAACCTTAAAAATAACGTTTATGAATGAGGACAATTTATTTTAAACAAAGGAGATCATTGAACCGAAAAACTGTGGGCTCATATTTTAGGAAAGGTTGATTATGATGATTTAATTTATATTAGCTATGTTATTGTTATGCATTTGTACGAGTTATCCTCATATATAAAATTTTGTTTATATAATTATATCCTAAGGTTTGCTGTAAGAAAACCTAATAATGGGTTAGGCTCGCCTGTGTCTACCAGTTGTCCTATTTTTATTATTTTAAAAGTTGTGTAAAATAACCAATATAGGAATTACTCAAATTATTTTAAAAAAATAAAAACAATTTTGTTACCGGATTTGATTTATTACGGCTCCATTATTATCAATTACCAAGATTCATTAAATCGTATGTTTATATAATCTTTCGACTGCTTCGCTTTTTTTTTATTCTTGTGGATAAGACGGAAACCTTGGGAATCAGAGGACCGCCGCTGGCTCTTTTTAAAAATTATCTGAATGATGAATTCATCAGTGAAGAGCACCCTACGGAATTCCTCAAGGTTCTGTCCTTGGACCTACACTCTTCCTCATCTAAATCAATGCCCTGGGTGCGCTCAATCTCACTAGTGGTAAAATCATCAGTTTCGCTGACAATTTTGTCGAACGACAAAATACGCAAGATCGTGGGATGAAGTTTACCAATTTGCACTATCAGGGTTCAACACAGTGTAGGTACGTGGGACACTCAGAAAGTTTTGAGAAACTAAAAAACTAACTTCTATGGATAAAATATTATTAAACCTTTTCAAAGAATACAATTTTTTTTACTGCCCACTTTCTTCCATGACAGCTGTCGTAGGATGACCATTCCTTTGGTCATCCCCAAAAGTAAGGCGACCGCGCTTGAACTCGCTATACCAGCGGTAGATGGTTGCTTTTGAAGTTCCTTCATCCATAAAAGCAATTTGAAGTCGATTAAATGACTCATTAGGTTTTAGGCCACATTTAAAATCGTAGAAAATCATGACACGAAAATGTTCTCGATGCAGATCCATTTTTAAATGAGACACGATAATTTGATTAGGTTTTTCGAAAAAAATTGGAGAGAAATTCAAAATTCGCATCGATTCGATTTTTACTATTAAACTTTTTGACTGACCCGGTACAGGGAAATCGATTAATCCTACGAAAATTAAATACATGACATTCTGTCTAAAAACCAATGGTCCAACTAATATTATTGTAACTCACATTTGTATAGATGCACCTAGAGATAGTTGTGACTGTGTAACTCTGTCTAAGACAGAAAAAGTAAAGTACCATGGAATAACAATTGATGATAAAATGAGATTTCAAGGGCATACGAACATACTCCGTAATGGATTGCGTAAGCTAATATATGTATTTAATACTTGTTAAAATGTTTGATGTTAACCATAAATTGTAGTGAGAAAATAAAAATATTATTATTATATGTGTGTTTTGAATAGCACTTTGCCAGCGACGCTTTGTTCTAGCATATTGTATATCCTTTTGCCTTACCGTAAGTCGTCAATTTAGCCGTTGCGCGGTAGCAGCGGCAACACGTCAATTTCCTTTTGCAGATATGTTGCGTCACCCCTGTTACTATTTACGTAGATATTTTCTATTGTTACTACATTTTTTTAAATGTTATTTTCTATTCATTATGGCGTTTCGTAATGATGAAGAGCTTGAGCGGTACTTAAATAATATTTCTGAGGATGATGAGAGTAAAATAGAGCCATTAGATGCAGAGGAGGCTTATGAAAATGAAGATCATCATCATCATCATCATCATTTCAGCTGAAAGACGGCCTGCCAAATTTTAAGTTTATAGGTATTACAGTTTCTGAGATTTCGTGATTAATCAGTGAAGTGGTATTTCGCTTTTATACATGTACTAGCTTCTGTCAGCGGCTTTGCCTGCGTGTAAGTAGGCTTCTCCATACAAACTTTGGACCCCCGTTTCATCTCCTTAGAGGGTGAATTTTTCAAAATCCTCTCTTAGTGCTCGCCTACGTCATAAAAGGAAACCTTGTGCAAAATTTCACGGTGCTAGTCCCAGTAGTTTCGGCTGTGCGTTGATATGTCAGTCAGTCAGTTTCTCCTTTTATATATATAGATATAGATTACATAGTTATGCATGTTGTATGCAAACATTTCAGTTCTAAGCTTTTTAGTTAAGAAGTTAGGTTTAGAACAAATTGTCAGTTAATGTTTAAGATATTTGTGTATATGTCCTGGCCAGACCTTAGAATTGATCACTTTATGATATGGCCAACTAAAACTGACCACATCGTTTTAAACGTTAACGTTTGATGATATGTCAATCTTCATGTGGTCATATCATTGACGTAGGATTTGTATGATAATAAAAGGTCTAAAGAAAATAGGCCAAACGAGGATTGGCATATCATCAAATTTTAACGTTTAAAATGATCTGCCCAGTAATATACACATATATGTATTACTGGGCAGATCCAGATTTCCTGAGTCAAAGTGAATGTCATGTTATCTTAAGCAGATTTCTAACATCCGTAGTCTATAATGTATTTAATTATACGTTGCTTTTCATTCGCGTGTATGTGAAGTGTTTGAAACTAAAGCACAGAGGGAAGATGCGAGACGAACCTTTGTAAACCTTGATTAAGATTCTGCTCATGTACCAAATTAATTAGGATTTATTTTAAGCCTGAAGGAAAATGTGTTCTCACAGTTTAATTTTAGATCTTATGTAGGTACCTAGAAGTCGCGGGATTACTCACTTTAAGAAAGTATTGAATTTTTTTTTTTTTTTAATGAAGTTTTAAATATTAAGGTGAGAAGTCTTGTAAAAACTAACCTTCCCTAATTAACCCTTCCAGGTAAATACCTTTTTTTAAGGTGGGAAATCATCTTATGACTTCTTACGCTCTAGAGTCGAGCAAGACGCCCTCTTGCTCGACTCAAGATCAGATCAGCATCAATATCAGACTAAAACCACTCCAGTGTCCTTCAATAACCCTTTGAGTTCTAAGACAACGGGTTTATTTTTCAGAAAATGCCCGCGGCTCTAACGGGCATCTATTCGGGAGCCTATTGGGGCTCCTACGGATTTACTGACATCTTTGTAAGGGGCGTGTGGTACACTACAAGCCGTTGATGATTCGGCCTCAAATCATTGCTCGTCGCCGCAAACCAGCACCTACGGTGGCCAGTAATCGAATTCCTGTAGCGGGAGGATAACCATGCCCTGACCTTTGCAGCCATCTCCTTCGCCAGCATTACTTTTCGCAGAAGAAGGCGGGTGCATCCATTCCCTCTCGCCTTGGACCTTAGACTGACAAAAGGCTCAGCGCGAGAGATTGCCACCACCGACCGCCTTTACGAGGATACGGCGGCGCACTTGGGTGTGTATTATGTCCTAGAATAGCTAGGACATAATACACACCCTAGGGTACTTTATTACCAATGGATTATATTCCCTTGGGGTATTTTCACGCGCTTGAGGTGGCAAAAGCGAGAATACCATAAATAAACATTATAGTAACAGCATTATCTTAAGGATAATCCCTTACACATTATTTTTATTATTTTCCTGTTTGGCAATAAATGCTTTGACAACTAGAGAAGCCGGTAATGTGAATGGTTGTCAATCTATAAATTGATAGTCAGCTTATAAAAAGCCGCCTTAATGTGTGTTCCTGCTATTATTTCAAAATGTCTTTGCTATTATTTCAGGAGATGGAATGAAATAGGTTATTAATTTCACGATTAAAATGTGTAATTTTAAGATTAAGTACGTACATAAACGTACGTGTAGAAAAAGAGTATATGTACGTACGCACATATTGGGCACGCCATAATTATAGCGATAAGTCCCCTCTTCGAGGAGTGGCTGGAAAGACCACATGGCGTACTCACCTTCCACATGACGCAGGTTCTCACCGAGCTTGGTCTGTTCGGGAAGTTCCTGCATCGGATTAGTGCGGCTGTAATGACACCCGGGTCACCACTGTGTGGACCGCCCGGAAGACACGGTGGAGCATACGGTAGGGGTGTGCCCTGCTTGGGCAGAGTATCAGTCGGCACCGATCGGCGGCAACGATCCAGGCCTTGGTACAGGCCATGGTCCGAAGCGAGGAAGAGTGGCAGGCGATCGCCTCCTTCTGCGAAGCAATAATGCTAGCAAAGGAGGAGGTCGCACATGCATGCGTGAGGGAGCCGCCCTCACGTCCCAGCTACCGGGATCCCGATCCTACTACTACCTAGCTACCGGTGGTCAAGGTTCCAGAAAAAGGAACCTCCTAACAATACGAGCCGTATCCAGGAGTACCTACCGCTTTCTGAATCAAGCCCTTCGCCTAACGCGAGCCTCCTAAGGTGTTGGCCGAGGCTCTTGGCTATTAAGTCATTGGTATCGCGTCTATAGACTATAGGTACACTGTAAACAGAATCGCGTCCTTTGGCACAGACGCTACGTAATGTTGCCACTTTATATATAATTTGATATAGTATTTTCCCTCTTTATTTATTCATTGTTTAACTTTTTTTTTTTTAATTTCCCTATAATTTATTTTTATTTATCTATCTTATTCAAATCTATTAAGCACACAATACCGTGCCGACGTCTTTATGTCGATACCATTACCGGCCCACGCTGAAAGCCAGCGCGGTGGACTCATCGCATTTTGCGTATGGTCACGGCA
Organism: Mythimna pallens; assembly: GCA_961205895.1. Classification (NCBI taxonomy): domain Eukaryota; kingdom Metazoa; phylum Arthropoda; class Insecta; order Lepidoptera; family Noctuidae; genus Mythimna; species Mythimna pallens. The sequence continues at coordinate 3,525,993 of OY540845.1, read as the reverse complement.
TTATGCTGAGCGTTCGGCCGTTTTGTGCGGATGTGGCGCATATTTTTTCACATAAAGAAGAAAGAAAGAAAACATATTTATTCTGCCCAAATAGACGCACAATAAAAAATAGTCATCTGTCGGGCCATGTGCAAACCGGGCATAACTGTGCTGCACCATAGACACTCGACAATAAACACAGTTGACATCATTTTGATCTATGATATTTTATATTTAGAATTTTATCATTATATATAGTCTGTGGTTGTGTATATAAAACAGTCTAATCTTTTAGCTTAGTCTGTGGTTGTCCATTATCTATTGCACCGACCGACCAGAGACTGACATAACATAAATAAAAAAAATAAAAAACAGTAATCTAAGAAAAACAAATAACAATAATGTAAATCCAAGTTGTGCGTCGCATCTAGGCTAAAATAGGTTGTTGCTCAGCTTATATCGTGACGCTGGGCAAATCCAGCAATCTACGATGCTGATTTTCAGCAACCACCGTTCTAGTGACACTTTGGCGCTTATTCCGTGTGCTTAATAATATATTTATAATTTGTTAGTTCTAAATTTGCGCCTTGTTCTGCCAAATAAAATGTTTTTCTATCCTTCTTTCTTCCTTTCACATGTCGACAGCCTTGCAAGCCAAGTCATTATACTTGATTTGTTTGTCTTTCTCAGCTATTGTCGATTTCTCTATAATTATCTTCTTCTTATTATTATAACCTTCCATATCTATATATATAAAAATGAAACCCGTTTTCCTTGGTCACGGCATCACGCGTGAATGGCTGGACCGATTTCACTAATTCTTTTTTTGTTGTATTTGTTTTTGTTAGGAGAAGGTTCTTACGGAAAAAAGTATTAAGAAAATCTCTCAGAAATATTGAAAAATATACATTTAATTTTGCATATTTAAAAAAATTGGTTGCCTGTAAAGTCGGTATACGGGCGAAAGTTTTACGTGACAACGACTTTGAGTGGTAAAATAATTTTAATGTGAATATTCATTCGTATAGTAGGAAGAAGGATGAAATAATAGTAACAATTTAAAACATTTATTTATACAAAGAATTATATTTAAAACATTAATTTATACAAAGAACACCACTTTCACTTTTTATGTCTGTCTCTCTCGCTCTTAGGCGGGCTAACCATGCCCGAGTGGAAGGGACGCGTGCCTCTCACTCGCTCTCATTGTGAGCGCATAACGTGAGCGGAGCGTAACGCAATTTCTTGAAGTGTCACCCGGCAAACCAATTTATAAGACGTTGTCACGTCAAAAACGCGCGTAACGAATGTCAATGTCATTCACAGCCATAGACTATATTGAAAGAGCATTGTTTGTTCGGAAACGTGGTTAATTAATTAAATTCGAGCATCATTTGTTCCAAAATAAAGTAGTGCATCATTGCTACGCTAAGGCGGTACGAAGTTCGCCGGGTCAGCTAGTAACTAGATAAAAAGCTTCCTCTCAATCTAATAATTCCTGTAACAATATTTTTAATAACACACATTGTAATCTATTTAATTTCGATCCCTCGACGGATCGCTTCGACAATTTAATCTACTCGGGCATGTTAATTCCATTGTGATCCCACCATATTGAATTATACCAGCAAGAGGGTGTAGACATGGTCTATTTATTAAGTTAGGGTACGTGTGATATAATATGAAGGTAGTATTTGATAAAGATGTTAATTTCTCGTAGGTCTGTTTGTTTTCATAAATGTGGTGGCAACCGAGAGGGGACTCGTTTGGTTCTTGGTACTAGGTAGTTTGATCAAAATTGGGATTTGTGGGCTTGCTATTCTATTTTACTAAGGCGCGTTAATATTGTTTGACTGGCCTGTCGATCTAGTGGTTCGTGGCCCTGACTGCTATGTCGGAGGTCGTGGGTTCGATTCCCACCCTGGACAAATGTTTGTGTGATGAGCACGATCATTTGTTCTGTGTCTGGGTTTTTTTTTTAAGGTGAGAAAATCATCTAATGACAAATCCCGCTCTTGGGCGGAGCGGGAGATAGTGTCAGATTTTTACTGACTAAAAACCCACTCCTGTTCCTTCGTTGCCTTCGTCCCAGGGCCCCGGGTTTCGTTTTCACACTACCCATGGCCCCAGTAGGCTTCGACCCTGCTGGGGCCCTACGATTTGCTGACATCACCCTGAGGCGCGCGTGGAGCAATACGCGCCGTCGACGACTTGGGCTCGGTCCGGACAGTTACCGGACGGTCGGACAGCGAGCCACCCATTGCTCGCCGTCCGCAAGCCTGCGCCTACGGTGGCCGGAAATCGGGATCGGAATCCCGGCGGCGGTTGGGGGTTCTGTGTCTGGGTGTAATTTATCTATAGAAATTTATAAGTATGTTTATCAGTTCTCTTGTACTCATAACACAAGTTCTGCTTAGCTTGCGACTAGACGACGTTGTGTGATAGTTGTGGAATATTATTATCACTGGGTTTATGTGTAGGTTTAAGTACACTTATTTTTCTGTGTGCGTTAATTCGTTCTGTGTGGCATAGTTAAGCTCCTTAGTAGCCCATAATTGAGGTACATGAAAACTGACAAATACATGCACTGACTGGACAGTTTCATTTACTTCTGTGTGGTTCTTCCCTCAATTACCATCTCATCCATTATAGGTTTGCTGTATGGATTTTAAAAGATACTTTGCCCCCGTGAGTTGGTGTCAGTGTTTCTCTCAAGGTAGTCAGTCAGCTAGGAACACCAGCCTCACCCATTTTAAATTTAAGTGAAAATGTATTTTTTAAACCTATTTGAAAAATAAATATCATTATATAATAGCTAACGTATGTACGCATGTTACTAAAAGAGATACATACATGTGGATGGATGGAGAGGGAAAGGGAGGCCAAAGAAAAGATGGAAAGATTGTGTGAAGAGTGATACGAAAGAAAAGGAAGTTAGTGATAGCATGACGACTTGATGAGTGACAGGGCAGAATGGAAGAATAAACGTATTGCGCCGACCCCAAATAACACGGGACAAGGCCAGGAAGATGATGATGATACAATAGCTAACGAACAAAAATTACAAAAAAGCACGTGAATCACACAGATTCAACACCAACCAATTCGACTTTTATGTAGGTAGGCATGGACAACAAAAGCGTTTATTATTCAGTCAAAAAATAAAATCATGCTTAAAACCACAGTTTACATATACTTGTAGGTACCTATGCTCCATTTGCAATAAGATTCGACATTCAAATTTTTTTTTTCTGTCCGTTCCACAGACTTTGAATTCTATTCCGTAGACATAAGGATGCCATTAAAATGAAAAAAGTGGTAACGATACCAACTATTTACTGCAGCCGCTATTTGCCATACCACCAACGCAATAAAAATCAAAATCGGTTGAACGGACAGTAAAAGAGATTTGTTTAAATGTCTAACTTATTGCGAAGAGAGTATAGTCATGCACTGTCAAAGATTCTATCGCAAAACACGTATAAAAAAGCTTCTGCTGTAATCACGAAGAAACGGGGGTTCAAAGTCTGTATGGAAAAACCTATTTTCAACGTGTGAAGCCGCGGGTGGAACCTAGTCTATCTATATTTATCTATATGTATTGTTATAGTTTGATGGGTGACAGGACAGAATGAAAGAAAAAAATGTATTGCGCCGACCACAAGTAATATGGGATAAAGGCAGGAAGAAGAAGACATTAAAAAGCTTTTAAATTATAATCCATTACATAATACTCTCCCCACATTAACTAAACCTGTGAAATATTCACTTATTTTTATTACCGGTGAAAAGTTCTAATTACTTTTTAATGTGCTAATATCCTTATTTTTGCGGATGTTCGGTTAAGCCCCATCTAAAACCCTTGGGTAATATAAAAAGCTGGGATTATAATGGTCAAACTGAGTCATTTTAATTTTCATTGTGGGCCCATTACGTATATGTCGGTTCAGGATGCCGATAAACTATTTTATGGGTGATGAGTGGATAACGAGCAATAAACAAACTATTCCAGACCACGCAACTGATTTATTATGTCGTAAGCTTTAGGTATACACTTCACACAACAACACGTGAGACAGTCCCCAGACTAGATGTTGTTCACACGGCTGCCGACAGAGAAAAGAGCCCCGTGTCTCTGAAGTCAGAACTTTTATCAGCTATTCGGCTCGCGCAAACGTCAGCCTCAAATCTGTCAAAGTGACGTATGACGTGTGCATTCGACTTATTCATTCGTTTGCAAGCTTCCGTATTATAGAATACACTGACATATATTAGGACATACGTATTATTGACTACACTGACATACATTACAAGAGTTAGGCAATCAAAAATTATATTTTCTTCAAACTAGGCAGAGCCTAGCCTTATAATGTTCTCACTGTTGGGACTCAGGCTTTCTCTCTTCACGGCCAGTGCGAGTTGACGCAGAAGCCAGGGAATTTGACACCAAGCTTGTCAAGACTCTCAATCACTGGATTGTGGAAGCCAAATAGTCAGCCGCTTCACGTAAAATATTGGGGTTCAGCTGTATTCAGTTAGACTGGCAGCCGACATACTCATACACAGTTGGGAAAAGGTTCAGCTAATTTATTGGAGTAACAAATAAAAATTAATTATTATTTTGATGTAAATGTTTTATTTCTATCTACACTTTACTTGATTATGACTACAACGATATATAATAAACACAACACCATGGTTTTAGTCCCTCTCATTGACTATATTAATAAAAAAATACATTATTATCATCTGCACCGACTACAAAGGCGATAATGACTAACTGGTTTCAAGATGCAAGAAACTTACATATAGTGACTGGTAATTAGTGAACGATACTTAAACACGTGATTGTACTCATGATTACAAAGAACTTTCCCAAAAAAACTTTTTTAAATACTCACTAGTTTGTAGGTACATTCACTGATTAGGTACGTACACTTATGGGTTTGCAAGCTGCGCGGGTGTTCTATTGTAGGTACGACGGCGTCACGCGGTTAACAGCTGAGCGGTCGCCAGTTGCAGGCGCGCGCGCGTATTTAAACAGCTGTTTTATTATCGTGATAAAACTAATGAAAATATAAAAAAAGTGTCTTTGGAAAAGTTGTTTGTAATCATGAGTAAAATCATGTGCTTAAGTATCGGTCACTAATTACCAGTCACCCTATATAGTACTGCATACTATTTGGCCCAGCCGCGAGACACACAATGCTAGTTTTCTTTTAATCTTAAGTGTCTACATACTCTTACTTCATTGTGTGTATCTATGTGTGCCAAATAAAATATTTTTTCTTTGCTTCAAATGCATGCTCTTAATAACGTAGGCTCCAGACAAACTTACATTTGATCAATGCTAACGACTGTCAAAATTTCAAAATGTTTGGGATTACCACGTTTTTTAAGGTGGGAAATCATTTCTCTTCTCCCTTTCGAGAGTGGAGCGAGAGGGCGTGTCAGACTTTTACTGACTAAATCCACACCTATGTTCCAGTTCAGTTGCCTTTAACGTTCTAGGACCATGAGTATCTCATTCATAATTTTCCCCGTGGCCTTAGTTGGTATCGACCCTGCTGGGTGAGTCTGACCACGTACGATTTACATAGTGAACATGGTATGTTCACAAAGCCCATACGCACAAATAGTTTTGGGTTTCCTTTATCAGTGAGAAAACTTCTGAAGTGTCAACACCGACGTCTTAAAAACTTAAAGACCTCTCAGGTTGTTACTCAAGGGTCTGACTGTAAGTGTAACTGAATAGTGAAGACACTACATCTATGTAAGCGTGTTCCATCGTTGCCCACATTATCATTTACCATCATGTGTCATAGTAATCAAATGAAATCCTATCCACAATAAAAAAGAAAAATAAGTGTATCGGTATAACACCCTTAATGAGTCCCGCGGGCAGCAGGCCAGTGTAGGAGCAACGGAAATCACAGTACCTGCAGCCTCCGCCGCAAATTTGTGAGTGAAGACTCGGGTGGATTTAAACCCCTCTGCCCACCCCAGAGTGGAGGACAGCCATGAGGATTTCCAGCCCGTAAAATAAAATGAAATTCTACATACACTTCGAACTTTTGACAATCGTTGATGTTGTAGAATATTTCTTTGTCCAGGCATTTTTGTGTTCAACTTTCTTACAATTTTAAACAGCGGTTTGCCATGCAAATAGGTATTAATATTTTGATTTTATTAATAAAGTCAGTCGCCATTATTCATAAATCAATCACACAGTGATAGATTACACAAGTAAATCATTCTGTAATATGTGCATCATCGCTTGCCGAGCGGCCATTTTGATAAATCTAGCATTAACACTGGCTAGATTTGAAATGTTCGATGTGCATGCGCATATTAGAGTACCTAGATTTTTTGTTAGTAAATTTTAATTTCTCAAACAATATAATTTAAAGTAACATAAAGAAACTTAATTTACAAAAATAATTTTCGTTTTATACAAAGTTTAAAGTAAAATTGAAAGTTTATACATATGTTTTTTACCCTAAAATAGTAAAATGAAAAATTCATAAGTAATAATTTTTAAAATAAAAATTATACAACTTGTTATAAATTATTTTTTGAATATTTTTTTGACTTATTTTATGTTTTCCGAAAAGTCTACGGTGGTATATTAAATCAACTATAAAAGATTATATTCAAGAAAAAAAATAAATAAATTAAACACAAAATTAAATAAATAATATTAACAAATAGTATGGTAATAAAATACTTTTTACACACACATAATTTAATCACACAATAAATTACATTCACACACCAAATAAATAAATAACTTAACTTAGAATAATAGATTTTTAAACGCAACCAGAAATTATAATTTCTGATTTTAAGTTTTATTTTTCATAACATTATGTTCACAGAGGCGTACAGATTCTGGCTTTAAAATAAGACTTCATAAAAAGACTAATGCTATCTTAAAACCCATATATGCCAAAAGCCATCTGTGAAGGAGCTACTCCACTTAATATAAAGTTATTCGTCGTCAACAATACACATTTGTTCGCAGTTCAGAAACAAAGATACATGACTCAAAGTTTTGAAGTAACAATCATAAATTTCGCATATATGTATATAATTTTCCTGTATATGCGAAATTCGTAAATGCTTTCGCATCTGCTTTCAATCTGACGCTCCATAACTTTACAGAGAACTTATAATTATGACATAATTTATGAACAAGTTGATTAAAAACGGTATTTATGGGATTCAAGGAAAATTTAATAGACGCCACACACACGAGAGTAGAACTCGCACCAAAAAAATACGATTAAATTGTTCACAAAATTTCTCAAACTTTACACATAGTTCAGTATGGACCTAAGAGGTACTTGTAGGAAACAAATTGCTTGCACACTTGGATATAGGCACATACACTTTAAGCCAAAAAAATTGTCACTAAATCCTTTTTTTATTGCAAATGCTTTGACAGACTACACTACTAAAGTACTAAGTATCTGTCCACCGATGACATCAATTATTCAGATCAATCCCGTAGTATCAATCAATGGTAGTTGGATTTACATTCATTCAATATACCTCGATATCTCCTTTGAGCTGGAGCTGATATAGTTGCACTTACAGACTTCTCAAAACTGGGACTTTATTACCACCAGCCTGTAGTATCTAGTCTTCAATCGTTTTGCAGCTTAGTGCAGTTTTCTAGCAGTGACAAGTTTATTTATGTCGTGGTATGCTGCTACCATAGTGTGGGTCTTAGGCGCAGTGGCAGTACAAGTAGGGTAGGAGTACATGCAGTCAGAGCCTTCCTGTCCTCGTCTAGCTGCTTTCATATATTTGAAGAACCTCAAGATTTCAGGGTTATCGGAGACTGGTCGTCGAAGCTCGTTCAGTTCTCTGTGGGAGATAAATATTAAAATGTTATATCATAGTAGATTTTATACACACAAACCTAAAACTGATTACTAATAGTACTACACACTAGAAGAGTGGCTACTTCATAAAGTCATAAAAAATTGCGATTCATTATATTTATAGAACTTGGAAAGGGTCAAATTTGGGACGCCCGCACTTTTAGTGTTAAATATTGACTATCTCACTGGTTCAGGGGTCGTTATTGCAACTACTGACCTAGAGGACCTTGAGGTCTCTTACGATCAGCACGGTGACCTTACCGACCTTAAGGCTTTCGATTTAAGGGAGAGAAAATTCTCTGTAAGTAGTATTATAATAGTCTGCCTGGTTTATGAATTGATATTCTGCTGAATCTTCTGATGTATGACATATTTACTTCTGAAAGTGGCTTTGCCTCTCTGTACAGATTTTGGACCCCTGTTTCATTCCCTTACGGGGTTAAATTTAAAAAAAAACTCTCTCTTAGTACTCGCCTACGTCTCAAAAGGAAACCTTGTGCGAAATTTCGTACTCTTATGCCCTGTAATTTCTGCTGTACGTTGATATGTCAGTCAGACAGTTTCTTCTTTTGTGTATATTTATAGATTATAGAGATAGATATAAACAGAAAAAATAGTGAAAACAAATTTAAGTCGACGTTCGAGGACTTCTTAGAGCATTCTATTTCGAAAAATTCTTTTTTCAATTTTTTTTTAATAAGTTTTAATATTTATTAGTTTATAAGTAGTTAGTAGTAGTAGTCGGTTTCCGAAAAGGTTTCAGCACCGTAGACCACATACATACGCTTCGGCAGGTTATACAGAAGACAGAGGAGTATAACTTGCCTCTATGCTTAGCGTTCGTGGACTACGAAAAAGCTTTTGATTCGATCGAGACTTGGGCTGTACTGCAGTCTCTCCAACGGTGCCAGATTGACTATCGGTACATCGAAGTGCTGAAGTGTTTGTACGAAAACGCCACAATGTCAGTCCGACTTCAGGACCAGACCTCGAAACCTATCCTTCTGCAGCGGGGCGTGAGGCAGGGAGATGTCATCTCTCCGAAACTGTTCACGGCTGCAATGGAGGATGTCTTCAAGGTTCTGGACTGGAGTGGACTAGGCATTAATGTCAATGGCGAGTACATCACTCACCTTCGGTTTGCCGATGATATAGTAGTCATGGCTGAAACTACGGAGGAGCTCAGTACAATGCTCGATGACCTTAGTAGAGCTTCCAAAAGAGTGGGTCTTAAAATGAACATGGATAAAACCAAAGTCATGGTAAATAACCATGTAGCACCCACTCCGATCAAGATCGGAGACTCTGCACTCGAAGTTGTAGACGATTACGTTTACCTGGGACAGACAATCCAGTTGGGTAGGTCTAACTTTGAGAAAGAGGTCAATCGTCGAATCCGACTCGGCTGGGCAGCGTTCGGGAAGCTGCGCGGTATCTTCTCGTCCAATATACCACAGTGTCTCAAGACGAAAGTCTATGACCAGTGCGTGTTGTCAGTGATGACATATGGCTCTGAAACATGGTCGCTTACAATGGGCCTCATCAGAAGGCTTACAGTCACCCAAAGAGCAATGGAAAGGGCTATGCTCGGAGTTTCCTTGCGTGATCGCATAAAGAATGAAGATATCCGCAGGAGAACCAAGGTCGTCGACATAGACCGAAGAATCGCCAAACTTAAGTGGCAGTGGGCAGGGCACATTGCTCGTAGAACGGATGGCCGATGGGGCCGAAAGGTTCTAGAGTGGCGACCGCGCACCGGAAGACGCAGCGTTGGAAGGCCTCCTACAAGGTGGACCGACGACCTGGTGAGGGTCGCGGGAGTGCGGTGGATGCGAGAAGCACAGGATCGGTCATTGTGGCGACGCTTGGGGGAGGCCTATGTCCAGCAGTGGACGTCTTTCGGCTGAAATGATGATGATGATGATGATGAATGATAAGTAGTTATGTAACAATAAACAAATAAGTAATTTCATTATATCCTAAATTCATAAAATATCGAACTCTCTTGCATATTATTAAACCCTTTGATAACTTTGCATATTAATATGGGTATTCAAAATTATGAATTGCTAACTGTTACGAGCAAACCTTGTCTGCATAATCTCTTAATTAGATTTGGTGGTTTTGAGAGCAAGTTGGTCAAAGTTTAGGTCCAAAGTTTGTTCAACTCTAACAATTTCTAAGAACCAAGTCTCCTTAGAAAATTAGTATATATTGAGAAGTTGATGAAATGTTATATCAGGCTAAAACCTGGAGAAGTTACAGTGAAGAAAACAGTGTATTTGTTGTTGCCTCTGATAAACAAATTAAAACAGTACCGTACCGTACTGTATATCTGTTATTTATTTATTGTGCACACCTACCACAGTGTTGACTTTTTTAACCCAATGGTTGACTGGTAGAGAATGCCTTATGGCATTAAGTCCGCCTATGTACCACCATTGTACATGAAGTTTAAATAAATAAATAAAAAAAATTTTTTTTTTATTTTACTGTTTCGTTACTGAAGTCCTATAAAATCGTTTGCTTTTAATCCTAATTATTTATTACCAATAATTAATTCCAAATTTAATAATGATCCCATTTATAGGAAAAAGGTATATCAGATCCTGAATAATTGGCATCAGTCTGACTCTTGACAGCCATGCAATGCCCATAAACTAGTTGCGCTTCAATACCCATTGTTCATATATTTTTAATGTTTATATGTTGATTCCACCCCGCTCCTAGAAATTTTAGGTAAAGTTAGCAAAAAAATAAATTACGTTACATTATTATTAAATATCATAAAGATTGTATTAGATTTTTTTTTGACTAGGCTACAAATCACAACACAACATATTACCTATACATATATATATATTGGAGTGGGTAGATTGAATTGGGGCCACTGATCCGAAACGTATATATTAATATGGACATTCCTCCGGAATTGGTTTATTATTAAAAAAAAAACCGGAATTTAGGTAGGATTTGTATTAAAATTACCAATATTATATTCTTCATATTTTTTTTAACGGCACACAGTCACGATTTGACACCACCCAACGACCAATCAAAACAAAGGATCATGGGTGGTGCACTAACCGATTATTAAAACAATGCGTATGCGTAAATATTTAAATTTAAGTGCAATTTATAAAAAGTTTTGGCTATAAAAAGGCTAAAAATAAGAATTAATGCTTCGATCAGAATTCGATTGTTTTTATTATTCAACAGATAAATAATAAATTAATTTAGTTTTGATACCTTCCTTTAAATTTTGTATTAAGTAGTAATAATATCCCTACCAGCATTATCAATATTTAATTGAATCCGGAAATACCGGAATAATTTTCCGGAAAAATGGCTTATCCATGTTATTCTTTCCGTGTGAATTTATGATACAAGTACCAAAAATCAATCTACCTACTCCGATCACTGCATATTACATATATTAAAATATATTTTAAAGGAAAACAAAGCCATAAGCATTTATAACACACGAGATGAGATTACAGTAAAAAAAACCTTCCGAAATTTCTATTTGTATTTAATAAAAAACTTATTATTGCATTTTATGCCGACTCTACTTATTTTATTTTGGAGCGCAGTAGAATGCATTTCTGGAACGCAGTGGAACTAAAGAATTGGTTTATATTTTGGTTCCTCATATCCAGCCAATATAATCTGGTTTACTGGAAAGTTACTCTCAATATACCTAGTTTCGCAACTAGGCTGAACTAACATGTTATTCTGATGAACGATGACAGTTGTAACAATTTATTAGGTACTAGCTTTTGCCCATGACTTCGTCTGCGTAAACGTCTGCTATTGCGGACGCGAAGTTGAAGTTAAGGCCAGATTAAAAGTAGACAATGTCCTTCTCTGGGATTCAAACTTACTCCCTACTAAATTTCATCAAAATGGGTGGTGAAGCGTCAATGCCTTTTTTCAATGTGTATATGTTTTTTAGAGAATAAATAATATAAATTAGTTACGTTTCCCGCATTCTCCGCACTTTAATTAAAACATTACTTCGTTTAGAAAAAAAAAGTAAGACAATTGAGTCTCTGTTGAGGATTCCATTCACCAATATCTACGACCGCAGCGCCCATTGGTTGACGTATCGAATGCTCCCTTGAGACGCTCGCTAAAGACCGATAGAGGGCGTCTTCCCGCTAAGAAAAAATGGTCTCCGCACTTCCGATTACGATTTTGCGTCGAACGCATTCCGCCCCGCTATAGAAATCCCATATATGTTGAAAACCTGAGAATTCTCGTGTGATAAGTGTATCTGCTACTGTGAGACATTGAGACCTTATAGTGCAGTGTTGATTTCACGAGTTCTGACCAGTCCACCGGTGGATGAACCAAGTTAGCTCGCCGGCCGGCAGCCCACCAAGCGACCACGCACCCGTGAACGAGGCGCCTTCCTGCTTTCAAGTGAGGTCCCTGGATTAGCAAGGTACGTGGGCTTTATTTCTGCAAATAGATGTTGTGGGTATTGGTGTCTCAGAGGGATCGTCAACAGGGATTTAATTTTGCGTAATTTAAATTTTTCTTTCACCGCCATATTGGTTGTCTTAAAACACCTCCCTTTCTCAGATGAGGCTATTTACACGCCTCATCACAATTATTTGGTCCATTCGAGCCTGGATAGGTAACCGCTCCCGGTTAGATTTTTACGTAATATTTGGTGAAAATCATAATAGATATATATAGGTTATAGATATTTACGTAAACCATTGGTAAATTATTCTTGCCTATAAACCGCTTTCCGCTATAACATAAACATAATTGACAATAGATTCTACGTAGGTTTTGGTAAATCTGTCAATATTGTTTCATAGAATTTAATGTGTTACGTATTTCACTTTGGTAACATACGATAGGAGGTAGTTACCCATCATTTCGGCTTTGTGCGTATTAGTTATTTTTATTCAGATACCGCCACATAGTTGGTAGGTACTTCACTATTGCAAACCGCTTGATAAGTTTACCCGCGCATATTTTTAGATATTGCTCTTGATATTAACTTATCAAAATGACTGAGAAACAATTAAAGCCGGAAGATTTGCTGACTATCCTTCATGAAAAGAAAGGATTGTTATTTAAACGCCTTAATCGATTATATGATTTATCGAAAAATATTTCGTCGTTCGATTCGAGAAATAATGAAAGTTTTATGACTGAATCGGAAACTATTGACGACATTCGTGACAAATTTGAATCTTATGTCGATCAAATTAACCACATAAACATTAATTTGAAACCTGGTTCGAGTCCCGACTATGCTTGTTTAGAATCCTTTGAAGATTTGTTTATTCGCATTAAGCGTATTAGGAATAAAATCGACAGTAGTCAATCTCAGTTATCACAATGTAGTAATTCGAAAACGCTTTTTGAACCACTAAAAATAAAACTGCCTCCAATCGCATTGCCATCTTTCGACGGGAAACCTGAGAATTGGCCTGTTTTCTATGAGTCGTTCAAGTCGAATATTCATAACAATGAACAGCTGACTGACTCGCAGCGTGTGCAGTATTTAGTAGGTAGGCTTACACATAACGCGTTAAAGGTTACAGCCGGTATTGTACCTACGGCTGATACCTATCATTTTCTATGGGACAGCTTAGTTAATAAATACCAGGATAAGCGTACATTAGGTATACACTATTTAAATAATATATTAGATTTAAAAAGTTGTTTGTGTAACGCAAATAGTCTCGATTCTTTCATTGAAACATTTAGTGCAAGTATTTCTGCCTTGAAACAACTTGGTATTCCGGATCTTGCGGATTTTATTCTCTTGCATTGCGCTATGAGAAAAATAGATTCACAGACTGGTCAATCGTTTGAACTTTCCGTTCGCGATGTTGAAATACCTACAACTAAATTGTTAATTAGCTTTGTTCAAGATCAGGCTAAGATATTAGCACGCTCGAATTTATCTCATTCGAACGCGAAAAATAATTATAATAAACCTCATAGTTCCGCATCTCGCGAGCCTCGCACGCAAACGAAAGCGTTTGTCGTGAATCAATCGCCTAATTCTCCCGCTCCGCTAAGCTCCGTCTCGAGTTGCGCGTATTGTAAAGATAACGCTCATGTTCATTTGTATAACTGCGCTAAGTTTCAATCCGCGTTGACTCCTAGAACTAGGTTTGAGTTTATTAAATCCGTACATGGTTGCGCAAATTGTCTGAGCACGTCGCACGGTTTGAGTAATTGCAAGTCGACCTCAGTCTGTAACGTATGTAAAAAACGCCATCATACTTTATTACATTTTGAGAAAAATAATAAACAACCGCATATAGCTGATGTTAAACCGACGAATTGCAATGTAGTCGTCGCGTCCAGTCTGGCGGCGCCGCTGTCCGCTGCGCCTCCCGCGCTCCTCCCGCCCCGCGCGGCGTCTTGTGGTTCGGGTGATGTTACTCAAACATTTCCGACCCATAACACGGCCGTATTATTAGCTGCAGATACGAAGACTAAGTCAGCAGTCTTGTTATCAACCGCTCAGGTTTATGCGCGCGCGAATAATGATAGTTCGGGCCATAAAACAATAGTTAGGTGCTTAATTGACAATGGTTCGCAAAATAATTTAATAACTACAGATTGTTGTAGGAAACTCAACTTAGCAATAATTCCTTTGAATAATTCTTTTGTCAAAGGAGTTGGTTCTGTGTCGCGGCCGATAATAGGTTATGTGAATTTAGATATCGAGTCTCGCGTTTACTCGCATCAAAAATATACTATTCACGCGTTAGTAGTTGAGTGCATTACGGACCAGCTACCTTCGCATCATATTAAGTGGGATTGTCATGTGGACTTCCACTCGCTTCCGCTCGCTGATTTAAGCTGGAATATTCCAGGAGATATTGACATAGTGTTAGGCGCTCAACTGTTTCCGTATATTTATTTGGGGAATAGGGTAGACTTAGGTTCAAATGCGCCACCCGCATTATTGACCACATTCGGGTATGTCCTTATGGGTGATTTTCCGCATAGTAAAAATAATTTAAATTTACCTAGCTCTTCTTTCACAGCATTAGCCCTTAATGATTTATTACAAAAGTTCTGGGAATTGGAAGAAGTTGAAAATAAACGTTTTTTATCTCCTGAGGAAACCGAATGTGAGAATATTTTTTCCTCGACCGTGTCACGTGACGATGCGGGACGTTACACTGTCGCGTTACCCTTTAGTAAAGATCCCGCCGAGTTAGGTAACTCCCGCACCGCCGCGTACCGTCGACTAGTTGCGCTGGAGAGAAAACTCCGCCAATCGCCGACGTTGCGGGAAAATTATAACGCAGTGATCCAAGAGTACATAGATAATGGATACTTAAGTCAAGTCGACGAATCCGCCATTTCGGATGACGGGTACTACATCCCTCATCACGCTGTCGTTCGGCCAGACAAACCGATGCCGCGCGTTGTATTGGATGCGAGTGCCAGGACTCATACCGGTTTATCTTTAAATGATGTACTCCATATTGGTCCAAATTTACAAACAGATTTGTTTCTTCTTTTAATCAATTTTAGATTATTTCCTATCGCTATAAATTCTGATATTAAGCAGATGTACTTACGAATTTGCGTACCTGTTGAGCAGCGTAAGTACCTACGCATTTTGTTTCGATTCAGTGAGAATGATCCTGTGTTGACATTCGCTTTTAACCGCTTACCTTTTGGACTGAAGTCGAGTCCTTACATAGCTATGCGCACTGTGCGACAGCTGGCCTCGGACAGTCCGCATTATCCCGAAGCGGCTAAAGTAGCAGAGACCAGCTTGTATATGGATGATCTGGTCTATTCGGTGAATAACGAAGAGAACGCTATACAGCTATCGCATGATCTCATAAAAATGTTTAAGTCGGGCGATTTTGACCTTGTAAAATGGTGTAGCAATTCACCCGCGCTTTTAAACAGCCTACCTGATTCACATCGTAAGTCACTCGAGTTTCACGAGGGCAATGATGTGTCCAGGGTTCTAGGTCTTTCATGGGAACCTTCTCAGGATAAGTTCTTCTTCACGTCCGCTCAAGTAGCCGAGAAATGTACTAAGAGAAATATACTCTCGATAGTTGCCCGCTTATTTGATGTTCTTGGTCTAGTCGCTCCCGTGATCTTTTACGCCAAGCTGCTCATCAAAGAGTTATGGCTGAGCAATATCGGTGGGGATGATGACGCTCCTGACGAGATCGTCAAACGTTTTTCGCTTCTCATGCAGGAGTTTCCCTTGTTGGATTCCTTACGGATACCACGTCATGTGGGTGTTACCGATGATTGTTGTGTTCGTATAGTCGCATTCGCCGATGCCAGTATGGGTGGGTACGGTTGTGCCATTTACATACACTGTACTAGCCCGTCCGGTGTCGTAGTTCGCTTGCTTTGTGCGAAGTCAAAGGTTTCACCTACCAAGGTCACAACTCTTGCACGTCTGGAGCTGTGCGCAGCCGTGCTTATGTCAAAGTTGGTGAAGACTGTTCGCGATACTTACGCTTCACGTGTTCCAATTGTAGGGATTTACGCATTTTCAGATTCCACGATAGCCTTATCGTGGATTCATTCTTCTCCGCATCGCTGGTCAGTCTTCGTCAGCAATAGAGTAGCTCAATGTCAGGAGAACCTGGGCTCTCAACATTTCTACCACGTAGCAGGTGTTGAGAATCCAAGCGACTGCCTATCTCGTGGTTTACTGCCTTCACAGTTGGTGTCACATGATCTTTGGTGGAGCGGCCCTTCTTGGCTTAGTTGTGCTCCTGAAGATTGGCCTGTCAAACCGTTCTGTCCCACTGACTGTGGGGAACTCCCCGAGCATAAGGTAAATGTCTTAACTGTGACCACGCAAGTAGAACTGCCTCTTCTTTGTCAACTTGCGCAACGCACCTCATCATGGGATAAGCTGTTGCTCATCGTATCTTATATACTTAAATTCGCTAGACCGAAGGTTCATTGTGAACCCCGGTCGCCTCAGGGATTGTCAGCGGCGGAACGAGTTATGATCCGTGCTGTGCAATCTGTTCATTTCGCAGATGACATTAAGCTCATCAAATGTGGTAAATTGTTACCAAAGAAACTTAGCAGTTTATCTGTCTTTTTAGATGAAGAAGGTATATTACGCATTGGGGGAAGACTTTCAAAGTCATACCTTCCCTTTGATGCTAAGCATCCTTTTTTACTTCCCAAACATGATCCTGTTGTGGATTTGATAATTCGTCATTACCATGTGATGAATTGTCACACTGGGCCTGGGCTACTTATGTCTATTTTACGACAGCGATTTTGGATACTAGATGCCAGGACTGTCATTAGGTCCAAGTTGCGACAATGCAACACATGCTTTAGAGTTAATCCGACGCATCCCACTCCAATGATGGCGGACCTTCCTGAATACCGTGTATCGGAATCAAAGGCATTTGTCCATACTGGAGTGGATTATGCTGGTCCCATACGCATAACTCTCTCTCGTCGCAGAGGTCAACACGCTCAGAAGGCTTACATCTGCTTGTTTGTGTGTTTGGTAACCAAGGCTGTCCATGTAGAGTTGGTCTCTGAACTTACTACCGACGCCTTTTTAGCCGCGTTTAAACGTTTCATCTCGCGTCGAGGGCCAGTATCCTGTCTATATTCGGATAACGCTACCAATTTCGTTGGTGCTAAAGCTCAGCTAGATGAACTTTATAATTTCTTAATGAGGTCAAACCTCAATTCATCTCTTTTAGATGAGTTATCAGCTCGCCGCATTAAGTGGAAAATGATTCCACCTCGCTCCCCACATTTTGGCGCTATGTGGGAAGCCAATATAAAAACATTAAAAACGCATCTTTATCGAGTGATTGGAAATCAACTTCTCACTTATGAAGAGTTACAAACTGTACTCATCCAAATAGAGTGCATTATGAACTCACGCCCTCTGAGCGTGTTGTCTTCTGATCCGCATCCTGAAGTTATTACTCCCGCTCATTTTTTGATGTCGACTCCATTGCAGTACTTGCCGGCAGCCGATTTGTCTGGTCAGCGCTTAAATCTGTCCCAACGTAAACAGTTGTTAGATAGTATGGTACAATCCTTCTGGAAGAAATGGCATCTAGAGTATCTGCATACGCTGCAAGTTAGGCAAAAATGGGCAACTCCGGACAAGCCTGTAGAAGTTGGAACTGTCGTACTCGTGGGACAGGACAATTCGCCTCCTCTGTGTTGGCCATTAGGAGTCATAATTGAGGTTTATAAAGGGACTGACAATGTCGCTCGCGTTGCAATGGTGAGGACAAGGTTTGGTAATTTTAAACGCTCTGTCACAAAACTATATCCTATTCCAACGCAATAAAATTTCATTTTAACGATATCGTAGTTTTTAAGGTTTAGGATTAGTATTCTAAATAATTTTTATTTTCCGCATTTAGTGATAAAGCTTAGACTTTCTGATCATGATCTAGGTCAGTAAATCTTTACAATTTTCACCTTTCCCTTTGAAAGC
Source organism: Mythimna pallens (assembly GCA_961205895.1). Taxonomy (NCBI): domain Eukaryota; kingdom Metazoa; phylum Arthropoda; class Insecta; order Lepidoptera; family Noctuidae; genus Mythimna; species Mythimna pallens. The sequence goes on along the minus strand of OY540845.1, from coordinate 3,507,660 downwards.
ACTTGCGTCCTTCCAAGGGGGGGAGCATGGTGAAGCGTCAATGCCTTTTTTCAATGTGTATATGTTTTTTAGAGAATAAATAATATAAATTAGTTACGTTTCCCGCATTCTCCGCACTTTAATTAAAACATTACTTCGTTTAGAAAAAAAAAGTAAGACAATTGAGTCTCTGTTGAGGATTCCATTCACCAATATCTACGACCGCAGCGCCCATTGGTTGACGTATCGAATGCTCCCTTGAGACGCTCGCTAAAGACCGATAGAGGGCGTCTTCCCGCTAAGAAAAAATGGTCTCCGCACTTCCGATTACGATTTTGCGTCGAACGCATTCCGCCCCGCTATAGAAATCCCATATATGTTGAAAACCTGAGAATTCTCGTGTGATAAGTGTATCTGCTACTGTGAGACATTGAGACCTTATAGTGCAGTGTTGATTTCACGAGTTCTGACCAGTCCACCGGTGGATGAACCAAGTTAGCTCGCCGGCCGGCAGCCCACCAAGCGACCACGCACCCGTGAACGAGGCGCCTTCCTGCTTTCAAGTGAGGTCCCTGGATTAGCAAGGTACGTGGGCTTTATTTCTGCAAATAGATGTTGTGGGTATTGGTGTCTCAGAGGGATCGTCAACAGGGATTTAATTTTGCGTAATTTAAATTTTTCTTTCACCGCCATATTGGTTGTCTTAAAACACCTCCCTTTCTCAGATGAGGCTATTTACACGCCTCATCAATGGGTTTATTATTAAACCATGAAAGTGTAACAAACAAACAAAGCTACTTTAACATTGACAGAGCTATAACAACATAGGATTTATATTGTAGAAGTTGAATATCACAATATTTTTTTGGTATTTATGCTCTAGTATGTTTTTAAGTGGGAAATTATCCAATGACTTCTCGCGATCCAGGGAGGACCGCGAAGGCGTGTAAGTTGATCTTCCTTTGGTCTTAGCTTTCCAGGACCAAGGGTATTCCTTTCGGAAGTAAACCCATGGCCCCAGTAGACTTCAGCCCTGCTAGGCCCCTACGCTTTTGATGACATCTGTTTGAACGCGCGTGGAACACGAAACGCCGTCGACGACTCGGGCTCGGTCGGGACAATTACCGGACAGCGAGATGCCCATTGCTCGTCGTCAAGATCGAATATACATACCTGCTCAACTGAGCGGACACCAGGTTACTGTATGGTGCGAACTTGGCAGGACTGGCGTACATGAGACAGATCAGCTGTTCTCTGCAGGCTTCCATGTTCTCATCTACTGCGTTCTCTGCAGGAGCTAGACCTGGAACCAGGTGAAAGGAAAATTTATTAGTAATCTACTTTTTTTATTTAAACATATTGGACCGCTCAGGTTGTCTGAAGGGTTCTTGCCAGGTGGTCTCATGGTAGCAAGCTTAGGATCTGATGGTGGGATCCAGGAGAAATCGAGGGAACTCTTCAAGTTTCATAGCCACACTTGTAATGATTATATTTTATAGGAACTCGCACTTGACCGGTATTTTAAACCAACGCGTTTTAACTTAATAAGAGTTTTGACTGAAGCCAATTAAAACTACTTTTAACTAATTAACTGTATTGCATAATATAACATAGTCGGCCTTATTATGTTCCCACTGTTGGGACTCAGGCCCCCTCTCTAGAAGAGGGAATGGGCCATAATTCACCACGCGGGCCCAGTGCAGGTTAGTGGATGTCACATGTCTTCGAATTTTTGGTTCTAGGACATGAAGGTTTCCTCACAATTTTGAGAGCAGTGGTGATGAAATAAATTACACAAAGTAAAGCGGCTGGCTGGGTTTGAACCTACGACCTCGTAAGTCGGGGCCGTTACCACTCGGACACCACTGCTCTCCAAAAAATACAAATAGACAACAGTACAGCCAACAGTTAATATTATTGAATGTAATATAAATATACATAAGCCCACTTTCACCCGTAAGCGGTATTGTGTTAGTTTTGAAAACGTTATTAGCCTATTTTACATCTATGTGCACGCAAATTACATGACTTGATTCCACCATCATCTTTCTACCATCGGACAACCTGACGTACAACAAGTTTGCACTTTTACATTTTTGTCACCTCTACGGTCCAGACTAAGCGCTTCGCCTCATCGTTTATATCATGTACAGTGAGGGATCAAAAGTGCAGTTGCACTCTACCAATGCTAAAGTATCTAAAATTTCTTTGTTGTAGAAGTTCAACAGTCCACAACTAGTTTATTCAATACTTTAGATTCTATGCTACCAATTAAATCAGTCATGAACCATTGACCCTCTTCTACAAAGAAATTCAGTTCCTTCGTTGCCTTTTGTACCAGGGCCGAGTCTTCCCTTCAGAATCAGACCCTTGGCCCCAGTAGGCTTCGACCCTGCTCGGCCCCTACATTTGCTGACATCTCCTTGAGGCGCGCGTAGAACAGTACGCGCCGTCAGTATTGGTAAGGTGGAACTGCACTTTTGACCGTCGAAGGACGGGAACTATTTACCTGCTGCGGTATTCCCGTCTAATTATACGTCTTCAAGGCTAGATTGAAAATGCTCTTAATAGACTAGTGATCTTAACCCATCAATGATTCCATCACGTAGGATTGTAGTCAAGTACTAGTCTATATCTTTAAAAAAAAAAATTGTTGAAGTTTGAAGACCAACAATAAATTCATTTTAAACGTAAAATTAAAGAAAAAGGTATGATTAAACTCGAAGGCCCATTAAAATAGAAAGTATTTAAGCACTTAAGCTTCTGAAGAACCATTAGTTAAGGGGTAACCAGATGGTTGCAAACCAACTTTCCAACCAAGGTGACTTTGCTAGTGTCAATCCGTGTAGACAGCAGTCTCAATCCATGACCTTCAACGCTCTTGGTTGGAAGGCGTGTTATCCCAACCAAAGAACGTGTTAGCGCGTGGTTTACATCCATGTAGCCGCAACACAAACCAAACACATAAACCAAGGTCACCTTGGTTGGAACGCTAGTTTGCAACCGTTTGATCACAACTTTAAATAAATAAATAAGAAAACAAAATAGCTATATTGCATATCATATTGGCTTAAATTGCATGTCGAGGAGTCTCCATTTTTAATTTAATTATAAATGCCTGTAGTTGAAGGCTTCACTCTTCGCTTACATTATAAATATTGAACTAGGCAGATGACGAAAAGGAAAAAATAAATAAATAGCGTAAAAAGTAACAAGGAAAAAAATAATAATAAACGATCAATTGTATTTGTGCGTGAGTGTATTTGAGCGCAAGTGTGTGTGTGTGTGTGTGTGTGATGGTGTGAGTGTGTATGTATGGGAGAGAAGGAGATTATGAGTGAGATTTATAATCAATTCACACGTTGCAAAAGTAATTCTGTATCATTATAATTTAATAATACCCCTATAAGCTATCAATCTAGTTTAATTTTCCAGGTAAACCTTCTAAATATTCTAATAGCAATACTTACCAAGCCTTGCGAATATTCCATCCAGTCTTGACAACAACGGAGAGTAGAACGGATCGTAGTTGCTCAGGATCATAGAGGAGGCTGGGATCTTTTGAAACACCTGAAAATAATGTTGATAGCATTGACAATTAGTATTTTAGGGAACCCTATTTGTATGATTCGAGTATCAAAGAGACAGATGTCTATGATAGCCAATTTGCTCCAAATCGGCTGGGTGTAGACAGTTACTTTTTACACAATAAGGGTCCTTTTCCACCAGAAATGTGCTATGCAGCTATGCTGCGAGGATGTAATAGCCAAGCTGTGAAACTATATGACCGTTTCCACGGATACTAAACTATGTAGCGGTGCGAGTAAAATGCGCTGCCGCAAAGTAGATGCGCGAGGAAGATACGCAGATCGAGCTGTGCAATGTATTGATAGTAGAGATCCATAGCATGCATCCATAGCAGTATAGCACGCATAAAATACATATAAAAAACAAATCGTATTTGATTTCGTTTCCACCAGTCCTGAGCTATGTTATTGATAGGCTCGCCTTTGACCACTATCTACTTGCCCCCCTAGCCAAGTTATATATATATATATTCCACAACTATCACATAACGCCGTCTAGTCCCAAGCTAAGCAGAGCTTGTGTTATGGGTACTAGACAACTGATAAACATACTTATATATTTCTAAATACATACATATATAGATAAATACCCAGACACAGAACAAATGATCGTGCTCATCACACAAACATTTGTCCTGGGTGGGAATCGAACCCACGACCTCCGGCATAGCAGTCAGGGCCACTAACCACTAGACCAACAGGCCAATCATTAGTAGTCATATGTGCACCAATGAATATGATTGGTGGATATCAAACGCATCCATAGCAACGTAGCATAACCATCTCTGGTGGAAAAGCACCCTAAAGTGTTATGATCCAAACATAGATGTGTCCCATACACATCTATGTTTACTTTAGTTGTTACTTTTTGATATGTTTTTATACCATATGTATCTATGTGTTACTTTTTGATACACTTTTATTTCACTATGTTACTTTTTTTATGTGGAAATCATCCAATGACGTCTCCCGCCCTTGGGCGGAGCGCAAAGGACTGTCAGACTTTTACTGACTACAACCCATTCCTGTTCCTTCTTTACTTTTGTTCCAGGGCCCCGGGGTTCACTTTCGCATAACCCATGGCCCCAGTAGGCTTCGATCCTGCTGGACACCTACGGTTTTGCTGACATCTCCTTGAGGCGCGCGTGGAACAGTACGCGCCATCGACGTCTTGGGCTCGGTCCGGACGATCGGACGGCGAGCTACCCATTACTCGCCCGACTCCGCAACTATGTTACTTTGATATGTTAAATAGTATCTTAGAACTCTAATTTACCGTATCGCAGTATACCAGAACGTATGTTAAATACTCGTATATATATTATATAAAAGCGAAATACCACTCACTGACCAATCACGAAATCTCAGAAACTATAACACCTACAAACTTAAAATTTGGCAGGTAGGTTCCTCATAGGGTTTAGACATCCGCCAAGAATTTTTCCAAAATCACCCCCTGAGGGGATGAAACGGGGGTCCAAAGTTTGTATGGAGAAACCGACTTTCACGCGGGTGAAGCCGCTGGCAGAAGCTAGTCAATAATAAAAGCCTAATTATGTGGAATTGTTGAGAGGCTCTCGACAAGTGATATTATAACGGTTGTCTAAATAAACATTTATAATAAAATGGTACCGCGCTTCCTAAATATCAGGTAGTCAAACTTTCTAATACATTTTGGTTTTTAGGTGATCATTATTACTGACAGAATCCCTCTGCCCTCGCTGAAGGGAAACTGATGTTTGAGACTGTTTTTTGTGTGACCTCTTGCAGGTCTACCTATGAGGTGGTCGTCTGCTTAACCGGACTAGCATGTGGCGGCCTTAATAAATAAAAAAATTAAAAGCTTCAGCCAGGGCTTACAAAAACTTAAAACTCTAACACTTTTGAGGCCCTAACATGACGTCTTAAACTTGTTATTATTCCGATGTAAGAAAAGGATAGAGCTATTTGTCCTGCATAACTCGGTCTCTCTCACATACTGCAATTATGACGATTCTAAGATGTCACAGTAGGATTTCAGATGTAGTTTTTATTTCATCAAAACAACCTTATGACTACGTTTATCAAAGGTAGTTATCAATATTATCATTTCAGTAGAAAGACGTCGACTGTTGGACATAGGCCTCCCCCAAATGTCGCCATAATGACCGGTCCTGTGCGTCTCGCATCCATCGGATTCCCGCCTTCCAAACGTGGCGATTACGGCAAAAATGATAAGTAAAGGTAGTAACTGCATCAATATACATAATACAAAGTCGTCATCTATACCTCAAGAACAGTTGGACTGATTTTAATGAACTTTGCTATATAAAATTCGTCCGCCCTGAATAGCCGAATAACTATTAAAATATCGTAAAAAATTACGTAAATAAAATTTGAAAAAATCTAAATTCATCGAAAAATTACAGCAACTGTCAAACACAATGGTCTCAATCATTTAGTCATTCGGTCAATACGTTTAGCTAAAATGTAATTCGATATATCGTACCCTTATTGCAAAAACCAATTATCTGCAATTTTTAACCAAATTAAAGTTAAATCCATTCATTTACGACTTACGAGTTGTAAGTCGTGGGTTCAAACCCAGCCAGGCGCATTACTTTTTGTAATTTATTTCATCACCGCTGCTTTCAAAACGGTGAACGAAAACATCGTGAGGAATCCGGCATGTCTTAGAACCAAAAATTCGAAGATATGTGACATCCACCAACCCGCCCTGGGCCCGCGTGGTGGATTACGGCCCATTTTCTCTCCTAGAGAGGAGGCCTGAGTCCCAGTAGTGGGAACATTAAAAGGCTGATTATGCTTATGCTTATGCCATTCATTTATTCATTCGTCTCATCAAGATGAATCTACAGGTAAAACCAGTTATTAGCTACGACACTTATTTACAAAGATAGCTTCGGCAAAAAGTAAATAACCTACAAATTTGATTGAATATAATAGTAATAACATAATATAATAATACAAAAATGTTGGTGCATTTAGTTGGTTTTTGCAATAAGGGTACGATATTATATATGTACAACTACACATATCGTACTTTATACCGTCTACATTGACTGGTACGGTAAAACCAAACCAAGGCGATAATGCCTTATTATCTTAGAGAAAAGAAATAAAGAAGACAGACGTATTCCATGTCTTATGTTACAAAAGAATGAACTTTCACTCGTCCTATAAAAGGTTCATTAGAAAACCAAAGTCAGACAACATTGGTCTGTCTGACATATCGCTGAAATGAGATTCACATTTTGTTTTTTCTTTTTGATCCGTGTACTATGTTTTATGTATGTGTACTATAATTTAATTTATTTTGAGATGAGAAATTTGAAGAAGCAATAACTGTATACCTAATTACTTATCGCATGAACTAAAAGGCTTTTTTATGTTTATTTATTTTTATTTACCGTTACCTTATAATTACTTTTTTTTTATTAAAAATTGTTAGCGGTATTTTCCTCTAACTATCTCTGTCTCGTCACAAAAGTTCAAACATACGAACGTTAAACGTACCCTATAAAAGTCTGACTCTACCTCCCGCTCCGCCCAGGAGCAGGGGATGTTATTGGATGATTTTCCCATAAAAAAAACATACCTTATAGTTATTAGTTGTAGTCATCTGATTCTTATAATAGCTGTTTTTTGATGGCAGGAATCCCATTTTTTGACCATCGCCAAACCTGGAAAAAACACAACATAATTATATTATTTGATTGCTTTAAAACAAATTTATGTACCTACCTATTGAAATAAAGAGGTCAACTACAATTGTATTCATTGATATTATCTTATTAAAATAAATTTATTTTTGAATAAAGCAAAATCAGATTTTTATTAAATGTGCTTAAGTTACTTAAAAACTGGGCAAGTGCGAGTCGGACTCGCGCACTGAGGGTTCCGTACAAACTTGACAGGTAAATTGCGGTTTACGATATTTTATGATGTATTAAAAAAAAACTATTGACTAGATCTCCTTCAAATCAATTTTCGGTGGAAGTTTGCATGGATGTATATTATATATTTTTTGTAGTTTTATCATTCTCTTATTTTAGAAGTTACAAGTGGGGGGGGGGGGGGGGGATTACACATTTTACCACTTTGGAACGCCCAAATTTTTTTTTTTTGTGAAAATCTTAATGCGGTTTACAGAATACATCTACTTACCAAGTTTCAACAGTATAGTTCTTATAGTTTCGGAAAAAAGGGGCTGTGACATACGGACGGACAGACAGACAGACATGACGAATCCATAAGGGTTCCGTTATTTGCCATTTGGCTACGAAACCCAAAAAACTACATTGTTGTTTTTTTTTGAATTATTAGTAAAACTGATTTAAAATCATCCAACGTTTTAATAGTTCATCTCCAGCCACTCTTCAGGCGTTAACCTTTCAACAAATTCAATTTTAGCGCCGAGATTAAAATTAATTTATCACGTTTCGCCACGACAGACTAGGCAAATATATTTTAATAGCACAAATTTGCTTGGAATTTCAAAAAAACAAATTACGAGAAAATCTCGCCATTATTGGCAGTATGCAAATTGGAAAGTATGATTGAATTAGGCCCAATCGCCCCTCAATGAAGTAACTTGGCTGTCGGGAAACCAATGATTTAATAATATGAACAATTTTTTTTGGAAATTATGTCTAACTTCAACGTTAGATACTCTGTCAAAGGTTTTCTTTTGTCAAATTGATTTCAATAAAAATGGCGCCGTAATTTCCTATGTGAATAAATTGCGTTTTTGTGGCTGTTCCTCACTTTGTATTGAATTTTCTTATTACTGTGTGACAATACGTTTCATTGTACGAATATTTATGAGGGAATTTCGGGAATGAATACAGTTACAATTTACGTTGTATCCCTGCGAGATATGGTTGCTAGGCCATCTATTAAACATTCAAGTTGACTTATAGGTTTACTAGTGTGTCTAGTGGTTCAACACAATTTCGAAAGCCCGTCCTTATGTTGTTATCCTAGTACTAGACAAAAATAGTATTAGAACCTTGCCACGCGCACTGCGCGTCACGGCACGCATGGAGTACAGTTTTGTAGTTACCTGTCCCGAAAATCACGATAGTGACATCCATAACAAAAACTGCGCAAGTGCGAGTCGGACTCACGCACTCAGGATTCCATATAAACTTACCCATGAAAACAATTCAATTCCCGAATTGAGTTAATACAATTAATAAAAGTTTTTTTTATGACGTAACTACAAATTTACAGTTTTCAGATTTTTTCCTATACTCGTGCTATTAGACCTTGCTTTATGTCAAATTTCAGGATTGTAGGTCAACGGGAAGTTCCCTGTGAATTTTGATTCCCTTGAGAGTGTTGTTTTTTTTCGTTCACTCATTACCTTGAATTTTTTACAGGTTTATGGGACCGCAGACCTGAGTATATGGTTTTAATTTCAACTCGATACTTTCACGCGTTCTCGAGATACGGAACCCTAAAAACTAAGTATTAATATTAATAGACCGCGAGCAAACTGCTCCAAGTTACTGAGCAAATTAGTCTTGACAAAGTGATGGATGGACTACGATGTGAACCTAAAAGGGCCTAAAAATATTCGCACTGAAATTCCGTTTGAACTTGGTTTAAGCTTGGGCAACAATCTTAAGACTGAAGAGAATACTGTAATATGAAAATATTGTAACAACAACCACTTCTTTTAAAAGCTTCTTCACCATGGAGTTTCTTGCCGGTTCTTCTCCATAGGAAACGACCAATTTGGAACCATGTAATAGCTTCTGACGTTTTATAAATGCCCATGTAGGCCTATGTGAAATAAAAATATTTTTGATTTTGATTGCTTTTGCAATATTTTTTATATTATTTAGATCTCAACCACCTTAACTTTAACAGAGATTTATTTTTGTTTTCATCTCTCAGTAGTTGATAGGTTTATATTTCTTTTTTTATATAGGCTCTTTTTATACTGTGAATATGAGAACAATGTCGACTGTGAATATGAAACAACAACAATATCGACCCACTTTTTTTATTAATTTTATTGTGCTATTGACTGATCTACATTGTCCTCCGATATTGTAATGTAGAAATATCGTAAAAACAATCATCTGTTTTTAAAGAGTAACCATTGAGTTTTTTGCCGGTTCTTCTCCATAGGAAACGATCAATTGGAACCGTGCACTAGCTTCTGACGTTTTATTAGTGCCCATAAAAGCCTATGTGAAGTAAAAAAAATGATGAAACGATTCGAAAAAAAGATATTTAAAATAAAGTTCCTTACCTTGACATATCAACATTCCCCAACTCATTGACATCATTAGCATCTGTTCCATATGACATTCCATCTTGAGGGTAAGCAAACGTTCCAGTTTGGCTCGTCTCATAACCCATAAAGTCTTTGTTGTCAGAGTTGTATCCAACCTGGTCTTCTGCGTTTACTGGGGGATAGCTGGCTTGAGAGGATGAGGCTGATATTGTGGATAGACCTGAAAAATAAGAATATAACCTTGAGCATATTCTTTTAACACGGACTCTAGATTATGCCATTATAATATAATATTCCACAACTTTCACATAAAGTCATTTAGTCTTAAACTAAGCAGAGCTTCTGCTTCAGTTAAGTATTAGTTTTCGGCCAGACTGAAAGAGCGGGTAAGGGGCGGGCACGGTTTTTTTTTTTTTTCGGTGGGAAAATCATCTTATGACATCCCCCGCCCTTGCGCGGGGCGGGAGATAGTGTCAGACTTTTACTGACTAAAAACCCACTCCTGTTCCTTCGTTGCCTTTCGTACCAGGACCGAGTCTTCCTTTCAGAATCAGACCCTTGGCCCCAGTAGGCTTCGACCCTGCTGGGCCCCTACATTTGCTGACATCTCCTTGAGGCGCGCGTGGAACAGCACGCGACATTGACGACTTGGGCTCGGTCCGGACGGTTACCGGACGGTTGGACGGCGAGCCACCCATTGCTCGCCGTCCGCAAGCCCGCGCCTACGGTAGCCGGAAATCGGGATCGGAATCAAGGTGGCGGTTGAGGCGTGAGGACCGCTGCCTCACGCGATCGGCCGCCTCCTTTGCAAGCATTACTGCTTCGCAGAAGGAGGCGACCGCCTGCCATTCCTTCTCGCTCCGGATCATGGCCTGTACCAAGGCCCGGCGCGAGAGATCGCCGCCGCCGATCGCCCCCACGAGGACACGGCGTTGCTCTGCCCAAGCGGGACACACCTCCACCGTATGCTCCACCGTGTCCTCCGGGCGGTCCACATAGTGGTGACACCCGGGCGTCGCTTCCGCACGAATCCGGTGCAGGAACTTCCCGAACTTACCGTTTCCGGTGAGGACCTGTGTCATGCGGAAGGTAATGACGCCGTGTTGCCTTTCCAGCCACTCCTCAAAGAAGGGACTTACCGCCGTAATTACGGCGTGACGGGGCGGGCACGGTAAAGTAGTCTCAAAGTCAGGGGTCACGGGCGGGCAACTCACACCATAGCATTCATACAAGTGGCCACAGTGAGTGCGCGGGTGGTGAGCGGAAACCCTTCATGCACCCGCGCCGCTCTCCGCACCGCGCTGCGAGTCTGGCTGAGCACTTAGACAACTGATAAACATATTAATATTTCTCTAAATACATAAATTACACCCAGACGCAGAACAAATGATCGCGCTCATTACACAAATATTTGCCTTGAGTGAGAATCGAACTCACGATCTTCGACTTGACAACAAAAATATAAAGTAATTTGGTAGAAATACAAAATAAGTAAGTGTGAACTGATAAAATCATGATTCTTATATGACCATTTTTGGTTTATTAAAACGTTTTATTTTTTAGTTAAAATAGAAAAAGGAACAAATATCATGTGTCTACCTATTGCGGTTCATCAGCCTGCTGATAGACGATCAGTCGATATCATCATAAAATCATCTGATTCAATGTATAAGTAAGACAGAAATGTTATGGTTTTTACAAAGTAAAAAGTCAACCATTCACTTAAGAGGGCGAAATAGCAGATTTTCAGAGGTCTTTAATGAATTAGTCTTGATTCTAATAGAAACGTAGACACAAGATATAAATGTTTCCAAAATATCTAAAGGAAGATGTGACGTTATAATGACATAAGAGCAGTTGTTTGAAAATGTACGTCGGGAAGGACGCTCTTAATATTTAAGCTACATGCTGAAAATAACAGCTGATACAACCTCGTTTGTTCATGCAAACATAACCGAGAAACTGCGTTCATTGCTCGTTCTTATAACCCCTTTAAACTGAATTTACAACTTCTGAAACTCCACAGTTAGCTTACAGTTAACGAGCACTCATACTTCATTGCCTACAATGACGTGTTGAAGCAACAACGAGCAATAAAGACTAAAGGGTTATGAAGACAGTGAAAGCACAGATATACAGGGTTACTGGGTCGAGTTACCAGTAACCCTGTATATCTCTGTGTGTGTGCAGGGAATACGTTCCCTGCAGAACGGTACGGTTAAAAAGCAACGAATTAAGCCAGTTCAGTAATTTCGTGGTTGAAATAAAAAACATCGAATGTTTGATTGATATTTGCCACGGTTTGTAGGCATTTTTGAATTTTTAATTACTGACAAAGATCTGCTATGGCATCAACTATGATAATAACTTTTTCAGTACTATTGTGTACCTGTGTTCCTTTTTTCTAACAAGTCCTATACTTATTAATTAATCATATACATTCTAATATTATAATGTACTCGTATCATTTTAATTCAAATTTTTAATTGTTATTTTCTATGTTATTATTTTATTTATATTTCATTTTTTGCCTTTTTATGTCATTCTAATTGTATAATTCAATATTTTAATTCAAATTATATTATGACTCTAATTTTTAATATTATTATGTATTATTATTTCACCTAGTTACATGTGCATGCTGTGATCTTCAGTAACTGAAGGAGCACACGCTGAAGGACCCCTCGTACTATTTGTTATTTATAATGTGGTTACTGTGTTTCTTTTGTTGGAAAGCCAATAAAATAAATATATAATATTCAAATTGGCTTCAAACGATTTAATCTAGGATTTCGCTTAAAACACTTAAAATCTAACTGACTTTACGACTACTGAACTTTGGTAGAACATTTGGTGGCTTAAATAATGGCATTCTAACCCTACTATAAAGTGCTGCAAAGCATACGTCAAGTTATAAGCAACGTTTGCTTCTATTTGAAGAAAATACTGATATTAAAATCCTGGTAGGAGTATCTCTAGCGAAAAATATTTATACAAAATGTATGTACAGTGGTACAGGTACCGGCACGGATCTTGAGCTCTGACTTTTACAGTTGTACTTGCGCAGAAGCACGCAGAATTGAAATATCGGGTCTCTTTAGTGGTATGAAAAGAGTTGCGGGGGTGGGGAGTGCAATCCTTGTACAGTGATTGGCTCGTCGATGTGTACGATGCGCAATGTGATCCCCGCTCTTTCGCCGAGCGCTCAAGATTCGTGCCGCTATCTGTATATAGGCGGACTTATTTCAACGAGGTATTGTCTGCCAATAAGTATAAAGAAATAATATTTTAAAATAGACTTAAGTATCAAGAGAACTCATAATTAGAAACATATTATTAAAAGAAGTAATTATGTATTTTTCTTGATGGTGATAAATTATCCAATAACTTTTTTCCGCTCTGGGTGGAGCAAAATGGACAGTCAGACTTTTACAGACTGAAACCCACCCGTGGTTCTTTAGTTGCCTTTGGCGTTCCAAGGTCAAGGCGACTGTTCGGAACAATTCCGTAGTAAGTAAATAAAAAATACGTCGAAATGGATCGAGCACTAAATTCACAAAGAAAACTTAGAAGCAAATTATATTTAAAACCATTAAACAACAATGAGACCGATTTCAGCCAGGCCACAGATGTTTGTCGGAGGCAATGCTTACAATTATTATCTTTATGAAACTTCCCTTCAGTGCTAATGACGTCATTGTTCGTAACAATATAATTATTTTTAGACCGAGAATTTAGAAATTCAACTGAATCTAAAATACCTAAACGAGAATTGATTTCGCGCATTTGGCGCAGTTTTATATGATTTTTTCGTACCAAACACAATTGTAATGGACAGTTTTACTATAGAAACGTCGTTTTAAGGGGACTGTAGTACCTAATCGTGAGTTTTATAATACGCAAAAGTCAAGAGTGAATAGGTTACTTCTAGGCAAGCGTGCTCCATCTTCGGCCACATCATGTGAAAGAGCTTACCATCAGGTGAGATAGTGGTCAAACGCGAGCCTATCAATAATAATAATAAAAAAAAAATATAATCCATTGCAGTAAACGGAAACAGAATAATATATATCGTACCCTAATTGCAAAAACCAACTATCAGCAATTTTTACCCAAATTAAATTTAAATCCATTCATCCATTCGTCTTATCAAGATGAATCTACAAGTAAAACTGGTTATTAGCTACGACAATTATTTACAAAGATAGCTTCGGCAAAATGTAAATAACCTACAAATTTGATTGAATAGATAGTAATAACATAATATAATAATACAATAATGTTGATGCATTTAGTTGGCTTTTGCAATAAGGGTACGATATGTTATTTTTCAGGATAAATGATAGTGTGTTTCAAACGTATTACGACTAATTTACTATTTAAAAAAAATCTCGAGTTGCCTCTAAAATACTTTTTTCGATTAAAAATCGGACAAATATACATGCAATAATTCTGATTGTTTATCAGATTATTCTACAAGCAACGTTTTACCGTTATAGTGTTCTAACTTTCAGATCAAATCTGTAGATTTTTAGAAAATTGTTAAAATGCTTTTTAACCCCCATTTAAATTGTAATGTTAACACCACTCCAGCCCGGACTCAGCTTTTCACCTCATCGTTTATAGCGCGTACAGTCAGGGGTCAAAAGTGCAGTAGCACTCTACCAATGCTAAAGTGTCTAATATTTCTTTATAGTAGAAGTTTCATAGTCCACAACTAGTTTAATCAATACTACGCTATGCTATGCTACAAATTAAACCAGGCATGAATTATTGACCTCCTTCTACAAAGACATTTAAGCTCTTTAGCATTGATGGAGTGCAACTGAACTTTTGACCCCTGTAGATCGATGGACTGAAATAATTTGCCTTGGCAAAATTAGTTTTTATAGACCCGTCGGATATTCAATGTGAGTATAGTGCTCCTGTTCAAAACATGAGCCACATATAAGAATGCCCCAAGTACCTATACACCTGCACTTTGGAGGATTTGAAGAGTGCTACCGATGCTGCTATTAATGTAGCCACCTATTGGGCCCAAACTGTTTGACGAGTTTACCATCCAATCGAAAAGAAGAAAAAGAAGAAATAATTTGCCTCTTCCCGTCCAATTATAATTTAAGTGTCTTCAAGGCTAGAGTGTAGGCTCTTCATAAACTAGTGCGCTTCACCATCAATGATTGCATCATTGCTTGAAGTTCTGTAGTCCTCTTAAGGTATTCAAATTGCAATAGACATTACTACAATGGCATGGGGGATGCCATTGTAGTAATGTCTATTTCCAGGGCCCCGGGGATCTCTTTCGCATCACCCATGGCCCCAGTAGGCCTCGACCCTGCTGGGCCCTACGGTTGCTGACATCTCCTTGAGGCGCCGTTAGAACACTACGCGCCGTCGACGACTTGGGCTCGGTCCGGAGAGTTACTGGACGATCGGACGGCGAGCCACCCATTGCTCGCCGTCCGCAAGCTCGCGCCTACGGTGGACTACAGAGAAGGGTCATTTTAACAAGATTGCTTTTCGTTAAAAAACATTTTTTAAATACCAAAATAAAAAACATTGACTTCTAAATTAATTCTACCTCAACAAACTTAAAGTGGCCCAAAAGTTGAAAAATTCAAATACTTATAAGGGTAACTTAGTCTAATGTTCTCGACGGTCTTTCGTACACGTTCTTACGTAAGCTGGATGGCTTAATGTTATTTTAAGTTACGACATCATTATAAGTTTGTAGGTAGCTTACCTTTGCTGAGCATTTTGCCGAAACTTCCCAAAATGCTTGGCAGGAACATCGCGAACAGTATCGTTTTTATCAATACTTGTCCTCCTATTAGAATTGGTATGAAGATTTTGTTGAGGCCAAATGCTGAAAAAAAAAGAGTTAGATTAATTTATTTTTTTTGTGAACATCATAAATAGCAACTTGGTGCTTGTAAAATCGTAAAGGAAAGGGAACCGGCATGTACCAAACTTAACTTATGTTAATAGTGAACTATTAACATAAGGTAAGTTTGTACGTTGTATTCCTAGTTCAAATCGCAATTATTATTTTTTTGTGACGTAACGAAAAAATTGACTGTTTTCAGGTTTATTCCTATATCTATGCTCTAAGATCTTTATGCCAAATTTCAGGATACTGGGTCAACGGGAAGTACTTCCCGTTGACCCAGTATGAATTTTGATTCTCTTGAGAGTATCAAAATATAAATTTTTGAGTCATAAACGGCCGTATCTTTTTTTTTTTAAACTTAGAAGTTTGATTTTTTTCACAGCTTCAAGGGACCGTAGACTTGAGTATATGGTTTTAATTTCAACTCAAAACAAAGGGTCTTGACAGACAGACAGACGGACGGACGGACGGACAGACAGCAAAATGATCCTATAAGGGTTCCATTTTTTCCTATTGAGATACGGAACCATGTGTGGTAGATTAAGGCCCGTTACCTTTCTTAGAGATAGGGCCTGAGACCCAGCTGTGGGAACATTATAAGGTTTGTTATGCTTGAAAAAGGACAGGTATAATTCATAAAATAAAAACTAATGCTAATAGGGAGACCAACCATATCCCTATTTTAATGGATTTAAAAAGCTATTTTTGTAGTGTAAACCGAGACGTCAAGATGTTTCATAGTAAATAATTTGGCATTATTTGCTTATTAGGTTTTCTGGTCTACCTTTTCCTCTCATACTTATTAATATTATTAGAAATATTATTAAAAAAATATCCATATTTTAATTCAAAAGATTAATTGAGGATTTTCTTGCCAGTCCTTCTCCATAGGAAACGACCAATTGGAACCGTGCACTAGCTTCTGACGTTTTATTAGTGCCCATGTAGGCCTATATGAAATAAAACATTTTGAATTAAATTCTTAATCAAACAATTCACATTCTCGCCTCGAGCACAGGCACAGGGTAGCCAGCCAATCGGTATTTTACAGGTTGCATTTTGGAGAGTGTGCGCGGGAATTGCATGACTTGATTCCGCCATCTCCTTTCTATCATCGGACACCCCGACGTACGGCGAGTAGCCACCCTTACGTTGTTGAAACTTCAACGGTCCGGACTAAGCGTTTCGCTTCGTCGTTTATACCGCGTACATCGAAAGACTGGAACAACTTGCCTACTGCGGTCTTCCCGTCCAACTATAATTTAGGTGTCTTCAAGTCTAGAGTGAATAGGCTCTTAATAAACTAGTGTGCCACACCATCAACGTTTGCATCACTGCTTACCATCAGGTTGGATCGCAGTCAAGCACTGGTTTATATCAATTAAAAAAAATAGGTATATTTTCATTGAGTAAAATGGGCGCTTTGCACATCAATCCACTCAAAACTGTACATGGCACAAAATATATTAAATTATACATATATGTCTATATTATGGTTAGTGGTTACCGATAGAACTCACGTAAGAATGGAACATCAAGTGTCACTCACAGATGTGACCACACTATTGCGGGAAATGTGGTATTTTGTAACTGTGAACTTTATTAATTTTAAAGTTATTTACCTATAGCAAACTATAAAATTAACAAAGTGAGATACTCTTTATGTAATCAAAATACTTCATGTGTGTCTTTACTTTAAGAACTGCACACTTTGAACTGTTATAACTTTGGATTGCTTTAGAATTAACAAACTAGTAATAAACTTTATATTTATAGGTTTTTTTTTTAAATAAGTCTCTTTACTGGTATTTTACTTTTTATAGGCATATTTATAATCATGACAACTCAATTTTAATCATAACTTGAGTTAACATGCTCAAGTTTTATTAGATTTTATACTAATGCAAAAATGATTATTAATACAGTGATATAACAAAAAATATAAATACAATAAGCAAAAGAAAAAAAAACAACTCATTTCGAAAAAGAATTATTGTACCATAAATATAAAGTTTATTTGAAGTTATTAAACCTGTATAATTTCTAAGTCATTTGTATATAATATGTGATCAGAGGATTTAAAAAAAATTAACATCATCATCAAAAATCAGCTGTATGCCGAAAGACGTCTACTGCTGGACATAAGCCTTCCCCAAATGTCGCCCTAATGTTCTGTGTGAATCATATCAATCAGATTCCTGCAACCCTTATCCTGACATCAGTCTACTTTGTAAGAGTTCTACCAAAGCTGCGTCTTCCAGCAAGTGGAAAAAAATAATCGGAGTTAAATCAAATGTAAATCATAGAAAATAGAATTATACTCACATTTTGCGGCCATTGGTAAATTAATCGAAAGTATATGAGTGTTCACGAAATTCTTAATCTTCTGATATATCCTGTATTCATACGTATATTTACTGAATAGTGCTCTTCCTTCCTCATCGTTCTTCTTTTCAATCTTTGTAGTATTTTCAGCACTCAAAGGTTTTACTTCGACTCCTTCAAATATCTTAAATTTCTCTTTACTGAGCGCTTTATCTAGTATATCTTCGACAGCTTTTTCTAAGTAACTAACTGTTTTGTTTAAATTCAAGTGTTGATCAGTGTATGTGTTAAGTTGTCCAACTATATCATCTAAAACATCTACATAATTGTCTACATTATAAGATTCTTTGTTACTACTACTATAACAGCTATGGCAGTGAATAGAATCTAAATTATTATCTAATTTCTCGTCTGTTTTGGTTACTTCAGTGTGACTGGTTTCGCCTTGGCAGGATGCAGCGAGAAGTAGTATATACAGAGTCAGGAGGTTGGTGAACCTCCATTTCGTTCTGCTATTTCTTAAACTTTCTATAGTGTCCATGTTTGTGGGTTATCTCCAACTTCATCACTTACGTCCACGTTTTGGTTTTACTTGCGTTCATTTATCGGGATATCTGAAACAAAAAATGTAAAATCAATAAAATTATCATAACATTGCTTTGTATCGAGTACTTCTAAATTAAGTTCTTTTAAATTTTAAACTTTTTAGTAGTAAGAAATAAAAAAAAACATTGTAATAAATTTTTTTGGTCAACTAAAATCGATTTTTGAATTCGATCACAAAAAATGGATCAATTCCGTGATCTCAGACAGTTGTAATGATATTAGTTTTCTTTCCAGCAGAATGGAACTATAAAGCACCCATTTTTCTTAAAATATTTGTTACGTAAAAGTTATACATTCAATTATTTAGAAGTCATGAAACACATTTGCATTATAGAATTACCAGTATACATGCTTTTTAGGACTCAGTACCTTTACAGTAACCAACGAATCAATCTATTAGAACTCGATTTATTACTGCGTTACACTCTTTAAGCTATCCAAATATCGGGATTCTTTAGGAAGAATCGCTATCCTTACTTAAAATGCATTCTTCTTCTTTTTGATCCGATGGTAAACTTGTCAAACTGTTTCGGTCCAATAGGTGGCTACATTAACAGCAGTATCAGTAGCATGATTATCACTTTAAATGCATTAAATTTAATTAAGTGAAACAATACATTCTTAAAGTTGACAAAAAATAAAAGGCCTGTTTTACATTTGTATTTTGACTACCTAGCGGCTTGTTAGATATAGTGTAGCTACTACTAAAATAGCTACTATTTCACCGGGACCCATAATTATTATTTTTATTGTTTCTTTCAGTTTCGTTCCAAGTTACATTCTAGTGTTTTTCTCAAATTTCAAAACGGGCCTTTTATTTTTTAACGAATTTATATGGACCCAGTACACTAAACAATACTGGTGCAGTGTTGCAATATTTTCTGCTAAATAGTGGTTTGGAAAGTAAGCATAGACTTCTCTTTCCCTTTCATTGTTTCACACGTATTGATTATAGTGGGAAGCTGCAAATATTTTTTATTATATCAAGATCTGCATGATAATAAACATGAGTGGAAATTCACATAAATTGTAATGTTATTATTATATTAACAGACGTATTCACACGATTGTTTCGTGAGCTATTTTAATTAAGTCTTAGTGATTAATTATGAAAGTTTGTCATGTGTTGCAGAATATTATTATATTGTTATGCCTGAATTATTAATGTTGGCTGAGTGTTGTACTTGTATTTGTAATTGCATGTTGGTTAAATTAACAGCCTAGACAGTTATAATTTATTTAAATTTAATTAAAAGGCAAGGACCTAACTCACTCACTAACTTGTCAGCACTATGCGTTATGTATGCGTTGGGCATACCCTTGCGATGAAATTTTACACAAAGGATTTTTTATCATTTATGCAAAGGATACAAAAGATTTTTCGAAATTCGGGGGTGAAGTTAAAGGGATGAAATTGGGATCCAAAGTTCCTCCTCCTCAAAGTTTCTCCTTCTGCGAAGCAGTAATGCTAGCAAAGGAGGCGGCCGCACGCGCGAGAGAACGGCCCTTACGCCCTAGTCGTCGGGATACCTATCCCGATTTCCGGCCACAGCAGGCGCGGGCTTGCGGACAGCGAGCAATGGGTAGCTCGCCGTCCGGCCGTCCGGTAACCGTCCGGACCGAGCCCAAGTTGTCGACGGCGCGTATTGTTCCACGAGCGCCTCACGAACATGTCAGCAAACCTTAGGGGCCCAGCAGGGTCGCAGCCTACTGGGGCCAAGGGTCTGATTCTGAAAGGAAGACTCGGCCCTAGTACGAAGGGCAACGAAGGAACAAGAGTGGATTTGTAGTCAGTAATAGTCTGACTCCTATCTCCCGCTCCGCCCAAGAGCGGGGGATGTCATTGGATGATTTTTCAACCTATAAAAAAAAGTTTGTATGGAGAAACTTACTTTCACACGGGAAAATTCGCTGACAGAAGCTAGTATAGTGATAATCATAATATGAAACCATACATACTAACATAGTCATAAGTCTTATTTATTAACAATGAATTGTATTTATTTTACTCTGTACAATGTTAGTCTGTACGGTATTTATCTATGAGCCAAGATGCCTGAAAATAAATGATTTATTATTATTCCATTTATTTTCTATCTAAATATATTACATTTTTAAATATTAAAAAAAAAGGCATATGAAAAACATTTAAAAATTTAAAAAATAGTAGCTCACCGGGAAGAGGGTCCAAGCTACCGGTGGTCAATACCGTTTATTATTATAAGCTGATTATTTTTATAAACCATTGGGGTCTAACCAAGTGTTGG
The DNA here is from genome assembly GCA_961205895.1 of Mythimna pallens. Lineage (NCBI taxonomy): Eukaryota > Metazoa > Arthropoda > Insecta > Lepidoptera > Noctuidae > Mythimna > Mythimna pallens. The sequence goes on along the minus strand of OY540845.1, from coordinate 3,486,756 downwards.
ATTACACCTCGGTCAGAGATTGAGCATTGCCATACAACGTGGCAATGACACCTGTCTCTTGGGCACATTTTCAGTCGACAGTCATGGAGGAATATTTTAACATTATATTTTGAGATACTATTTAGTTCGGATTGTTTGTGTTAAGTGTAAACTATAGTATAGTTAGTTAAGTTAATTATTAGTTATTTATTAGTATACTGTAGAACATTATTAAATTTAATTACTTTATACAATTTGTAAACTAAAATAACTATAATTTTCCCTAATAACAATACATTACTTGCATTTTCTGCATCCATTAATTTGGAATTTTCAGAAATTATACTCATTGTAGATACAAATTATAAATTAATTACAGAATAAGTTTTAAATTTAGTGTCAGAGTCTGTAATGCACGTTTTATGAGATAAATCTATTAGTTTTGCTGAAATAGATGCAAAATAGATTAGATTAGATTGTAAGTCCTGCTCCAACGGGCGATGAGGCTGCTGAATACGAAACACGTAGTTTTTCAAAATGCCAGGCTTTGCAAGTGAGTTCTAAGGCTGTATGCAAGATGAAGGAGATTTGCTTGGCAAGTAGTTAGATAATGTATTTTTGTTTGAATAAAAAAAAAAAATACTGGGCAAGTGGTAGGTAAGTTTGTACGGACTCGCTGTACAAACTTACCTATGTAAATAGTTCAATTCCGAAATCGAGTCTCAAAGATTTTTCTGAATCGCAAAAAAGTTTTCAAGTATCTTTTTTCGTTAACTTATAAGTTTGATTTTTTACAGCTTCAAGGGACTGCAAACTTGAGTATATGGTTTGAATTTCAACTCGATACCTCCAGGCAGCTGTAGTCTTCAGTGCAACCATTGCAAAAGAATAACTAAGCGTTAGTTATGTAGCCTAGTCCTAGCACTAAGATGGGTGAAAATCGCACGTTTATGTATTTCGGACGTACTAAGTTTCCACATTTGATTTTGCACGAGTTTTAACGATTTTCATATGAATTCAGCGATAGCATAAATTGTCAATTTAACGGGACCAATTTTTCAATCACATAACTTTAATTGAATACAGTTCACAATTGCGTTGATTTTTTTTTTAGTTGATATAATATACTAGTGCTTGTCTGCGATTGTACCTAATGGTAAACAGTAATGCAATCATCGTTGATGCAGCGCACTAGTTTATTAAGTGCCTATTCACTCTAGCCTTGAAGATACCTAAATTATAATCGGACAGAAAGACCACAGCACGCATATCGTTCCAGGGTGATTCTTTGAAATCGAGAGAACGTCTCATTCATCTGGTGCAGTTTTTTCTTTATAATTTGATGTTTTTATTTGCGCCCCGTGGCTTAAAACACAAAATAGATGTGTACGAAAGCTAGGTCAGATGAATGAGACACTCTCACGGCTTCAAAGAATCACCCTACAGTTGAAATAAAGTATATACTTGTACATATGGACGTGCCTGGGCAATAAATCGTTAATCGCAAAAAAAACGTTTTTTCATTACCGACTTATTGTCCAGTACTAAATGATAAATTACTATGTGACTTTAGCCTTAGTCATATCTATCTTTACGCTAGCTCCCAGAGGGATGGATGAGGAGATGTGAGTGTGAATTTTTGTATTTAACTGTGAATAATGTGTGAGCTGATTTGGTACTAGCGTTGTTTGAATTGCCTTTTATTTTCATTTTCTTCTTTATTCCGTAAGCTTGTGGAGCTTCTGGTTAGAAAAATAACAACTGCACGCGTCAACCTCCTGGGGCCATGGGTTTATTACTGCAAGGAAACCCGTTCAGAAAATTAATTTTAAAAAGTAAATAGCGATTGTTGTGTGTATCAGGGCTGCACCAAGCTATTTGATTTACGAGTACTCTTCTGTTTTGTTTTCTACTGGGAAACAATCAATTTACTCCTAAAGTTTTCATTCATAAAAAAATATTGAATTTGTACTAAATTTAAAGTTTTTGAAAACTGTTTTAATTTTATTGTGGAAACACTATGGTTATTTATGCACGCAGATTTATAAATTAGGGAAAAAATGATGTTTAGTCTTAAAGAAAGCCGAAAATATTGAATGATTTTATTTTTAAACATAATTATTATGAGTTTCATACAAAATTCTCAACAGAATCAAAATCAAAACCACAAAATGGTTTTTATAACTTCAATGCCTCTTTTATAAGTTCTTTGGTTTAAAATGCTTTCTAATATAAAAATTGTTTCATCATCATCATCATCATCATCATCATCATCATCATCATTTCAGCCGAAAGACGTCCACTGTTGGATATAGACCTCCCCCAAATGTTGCCACGATGACCGGTCCTGTGCGTCTAGCATCCATCGGATTCCCGCGACCCTCACCAGGTCATCAAGTTACAGACATAGCCCGAAGAATCGCCAAACTTAAGTTGCAGTGGGCAGGGCACATTGCTCGCAGAACAGATGGTCGATGAGGACGAAAGGTTCTGGAATGGCGACCACGTACCGGAAGACGCAACGTTTGGAAGGCCTCCCACAAAGTGGACCGATGAGTAATTGTTTATTTTTATTTATTTTAATATATATACTCAACAAACCACATAAAACTGTTGCTTTCTACGATAAAATAATAATATGTTGAATAAAACCATTGTAACCAAAACGCGAACTCTTGAAGCCACTGAATATTGAAATTCTCGTAGCATTCCGATGTCTAACAAATATGTCACATTCAACAGAGCGTACTCAAAAAAAGAGTCATGGACATAAATCTTTGTGACAATGGTATTGCTAAAGAATGGAATCCTTTGGTTTTACTTGGGGACTCAAGGGTGAAAAGTTGGCGTAAAACCGACGTCGACATTAAAATAAAAGTACATAACAAAGAGGATGGGTGATCAGTTGACTCATTTGATCCATTACTTATCGAAACTCCTCCATATATAATAATAGTAATGATTCAAACACCAAAACCGAGGATTTAAAAAGAGCTTATGTTTCTTCTTCTTCTCATTCGGTACACTCTTGCCAGAGTGGTCGTGGTCATCACTGTGAATCACGATGAGTTATCATCTTGGTAACACGGCACCATTCATCACGGAATACAGCTTTCCCAGTACATTCATAAACCGAGCACTTAGTTGCGGCCTTGATCTGGTCTGTCCATCTCATTGGTAATCTGCCACGTGGCCTGGTGCCCTCAACTTTGCCCTGCACTACGAGACGCTCTATGGAGTTATTGCCACGACAAGATACATAGCTGAAGAAGTTCAAAATCTGCGACTGCACTGTGGATGATAGGCGCTGACGGATGCCAACTTCTTTTAATATGGAATCATTTGTTCTGTCCCAAATACTCCCAGCATCCGTCTCCAGCACCACATCTCCAACGCGTCAACTTTCATCTTCTCGGTCTCACATGCTTATGTTTGGAGTTACATATTTATGTATGTTATGATTTTATTTTTCAGATCTAGGGTTCTATAGTGAAGTTCTAATAAGAACTTCATTTAATTATTATTTTGTCTCAAGACTACGTATATTTCGAACAAAATTTAAGGAAATAAAAAAAGGCCTTTTTTCATTACAAATATCATTGAGTGTCCTAATGAGTACGTTTATAAATTTTATTTCGGGTAATAATTTTCGAAGATCCGACCCTTATGATCGTTTTGCAAAAACGTGGCACATTAAAAAACCCGCATACTTCCATAAAAAGCCTTTATTTTTTTGTTGTGTGGTATTACGTGTTTTTAGTAAAATGCCTCCATTTTTCTGAAAATACAAAATAAGACACACCTCTCAACCTTTTGTTTTAAATAGATTCAGTTTGGAAATATTCACTTGGTATGGTAAGTACCATCCTAAGTTTATATTCTGAAAGACCTTTATAAAAGTTCAACTGGTCGTTATCATGTTAAATAAGATATAATTAACGCATCAATACCACAAGTTAGTGTAATTGGATGTCTCTTGTTTCTCATCTACATCAATGATCTCCCAAAATTTATAGCAGAATCCGGACCATGCGTTTTGTTCGTGGACAACATCTCCATTCTCACCCAATGCTATGACAACATAAACTTGAATAGTACACTTAATGAAATATTTAGAAAAATAATGACCTGTATGAACGAAGACAATCTTGAAATCAACTTGGCGAAGACCAAACTAATAACTTACCACCGTCACCAAAAAATCCTTTAAATGTATCATTTTCTTTTAATAAACATGTAATAGAAACCGTCGATGAATTTACATTATAAGGCATAAACATAGAAAAGAACATAAATTGGAAATCACACATACTAAAAACAAAATCTTAATTTTCAAAAATGTTATACGCTTTTCGTGAAGTTACAAAACTACAAATTTACATACGGCTCTCATTACATACTACGCCTACGCTTATGCGTGGCTTAGCTACGGCATAATAATGTGAGGATACAGTACAGACGCACTATTCACAGTCCAAAAGACACTTATTCGTATCCTAGTTAATGCTTTAAGCCACCCTAAGGGCAATGAAAAGGTTTTCCAATTTCTTTGTGTGATTGAATCATGAAAATAAATAATTATATTTGGAGGAGAACCACGGATTTATGAGTTTACATGTGGATGGATGGAGAGGGAGAGGGAGACCAAAGAAAAGATGGATGGATTGTGTGAAGAGTGATATGAAAGAAAAGGAAGTTAGTGATAGCATGACGAGTGACAGGGCAGATTGGAAGAAAAAAACATGTTGCGCCGACCCCAAATAACACGGGACAAGGGCAGGAAGATGATGATGAGGAGAACCACGGATACAGACATATCCTAAAAAAAATCACTAAACTAAACTAAACAGATGGGGCTGAAAGATTTTGGAGTGGCGACCGAGTACTGTTTTTGGTCGACTTATGACCAGCAGTGCACTTCTATCAGCTGAACTGGTGATGACGAATGAAGATGTGGTAGGTCACCTCTGGAAGTATTTTCGATTACCTTATTACGTATATATTTCTCTAGTAGAAAGCTATATGACCAATTAAAAAAAAACAAAAGAAAAAAAGGAAAGAAAGAAAAAAGAAAAAAAGGAAAGAAAGCAATGAAAAATTTACGAACTTAAAGGTATCAAAACTCACAGCTTCACCGCTAATAATATTTCGCCGTGTGTTTCCTCTTAAGCATATTTTATTTGCTTTGAACAATCATATATTCTTCACTGCTGCATGGTATTGTCAGGAATTCCATACCATATAAATAATAAAACCCCTAACTCAACGATAATAAAACATGATTTATGAATTTGAAATAAATCGAATGATAAAAGCGTAGGAAGCATTTGACGAATATTTTGCTTTTATTGATCTGTAAGTAACTTGTGCGAATGATTTATTATATATGTGCGGAATTTGACATGAATGCATCAGTTGTTCTTCGTATACCATAACACCATATCTAGATCAACATCAGACTCATCAAGAGTTCAAATTAACAGGAAAACTTAGATCAAATACACCACTATTTTTTAATTAGTACAAATATTTAAGGGGATTATTAGAAAAGATCTTAAAAACTTAAGTGGCAGTGAGCAGGGCACATTGGTCGCAGAACAGATGGTCGATAGGGACGAAAGGTTTTGACGACCACATATGTACCGAAACACACAACGTTTGAAAGCCTCCCACAAGGTGAAACAATGGCCTGGTGTGTGTCGCGGGAATCCGATGGATGCGAGACGCACAGAACTGGTTATTTTGGCGGAGCTTGGGGGAGACCTATGTCCAACAGTGGACGTCTTTTGGCTGAAATGATGATGATGAATTTAATAACCCCAGCTTTAATACCTAAACATAAAACTCCTTATAATAATAAACAAGTACACTAGTTTATTTGTATAAATGTGTCTGGGTGAACCCACGTGCCCTCGAAAATCCCTGACGCCGCTACAAAATCACGGCAACCCCAAAAGCACCTAGAAAGTGTAGGTACTCTAATAGCTTCTAAGTAAAGTTTAAAGATATACTGTATGCAGAGACGTTTCAAGGAGTTAATCGCAAAACTATTAACCAAGCTCTAAACATTTACTTACTAATCCAGTTCCAGACATAGTCGTTAGGCACGTAGCTGCTACAAGCAAGTTTACAGCGATAAGACGTTTTAACGTCATCAATTCTCATAAACCTGACCCATTGCGAATGGTTTCGGCAACTAAGAATTAGTCGTTGGTTATATTCTGTGGTAAAACGAGATGAGTTAAAAATATTGAAAAATCAATTTTATATACAAATCTGTTCTAATCTAGTTTCTTTCAGCCCTGCGTTCAAAAATAACCATAGTAGGTTAGAGTTGCTACTACAACCGTTCGAAAATGCTTTGCGTTGCAACCCAGGGTTGTTCTTTAACTCGAATAGCTACCCTAGAGTTAACTCAACTAATCTAACTCCGAGCAGGGTAGGTGGTTTAAGCGGCTATAAATGACACTTGCTTGACATTGACAGTTGAACTCTACGTTTACGTTCAAAAATGCGAGTGTAGAGTATCTATTCTGATGACGTCATTAGAGTTAACTCCAACCTCAAATTTGGCTGGGGGTTCGCCCGTATGAAATTTTGAATTAAAATCGCGTTACAAACTTTCGGTTTAGGAGACCGTGAGTAGAGGTGTTACAAAAAGCAAGGATATACCTACGAAGGATATTATTGAATTTCTTGTTATCAAAATAATACCGCAAACAATTCATCGTCAAGGAAAAATCTTACAAAGTTACAAAACTTATAATACCGGAAGACTCATAAATGAAACTGAATTCGTTACCGAAATCTCTGTTGGTCAAACTATTTATAAGTTTGGCAATATCTTATCCTTTTTTCTCGTATGGACTCGAACGTGAGTGATTTGATTTTCCGTAAACCCAGTCAGACCATGTTTCAGAAATTGGTGTGCGATCATTTCAATCGAAATAAAACTCTTCGTCATATTTATTTGATTACCATGATTTGGGAGATCGATCCCGATTTCCAGCCACAGTAGGCGTGGGCTTGCGGACGGCGAGCAATAGGTAGCTCGCCGTCCAGACCGAGCTCAAGTCGTCGAAGGCGCGAGATGTAAGCAAAACCGTAAGGGCCCAGCAGGACTGAAGCCTACTGGGGCCAAGGGTTGTGCAAAAGAGAACGCCGGGGCCCTGGAACGACAGCAAGGAAGGAACAGCCAAATTACAACCGTTTCGTTTCGATTCTCTTTTCGTCGATCGCCTCGAGTAGGCCACGTTTCCGATTCGTTTATTCTGACGTCAGCTCAACGCTCATACACGTGGTCAGAATAAAGGAATAGGACGCGTGGCCGACTCGAGGCAATCAACGAAAAGAAAATCGAAACCAAACGGTTGTATTTTGGCTAGGGGGGCGGGAGTGGGTTTTAGTCAGTAAAAGTCTGACTTGCCCTCACGACCCGCCTAAGGGCGGGCGATGTCACGAAATGATTTACCACCTAAAAAAAAAATAAACTAAAAAGTGAAAAATAAAAAATAAAAATACAATGCAAAGTATTTCGTGTTAAATAACGAAGACAAAAACAGAACAGATTTCAGAAATTGAAAATATTTTACACTTTTTAGTGTTTTTTTCTTTTTTTTAATTTTGTAAAACAGTTTTATATTTATATTGTCTATGAGAGATGCATATTAAAGACCGATGTACTCATAAATTCCATAAACCGTTATGTTTCACGTTAGCTAAAGTTTATTAAAACTTAAGGGTAGAAGATTGCTATTTTCTAAGTAAAGTTTTCACCATGATTTTATTATGCAGCTTACCTAATAAAGAAAAAGCAATAACAATGTTATTGTGATATCACAACTCCCTTGTTGTCTAGTAGTCTGAGCATTAGGTCCTGGGTTCTATTCCCGGGTCGAGTAAATTTGTCATTGGATTTTAAATTTTAATTTCGGAAGTCGATGTTTCTATGTATTATAATGTTTCGTCTCTTCGTTATTTAACACTGATTTTCGATAGTTATTTTGCACTCTTTAGTGTGTTTTTCATTAAAGTTATATTTTTTATTTTTTGTAAAAAGATTTATATTTTACAATTTTTAGTTGATAAATTCGATGTATTTACCCTGTTTCCTTCAGTCAGTCACCGAATAAACGAAAAAAAAGCAAAGCAATTCTGTATGTTACTAGCTTCTGCCAGCGGTTTCACCCGCGAGAAAGTAGGTTTCTCCATACGCTTTCAACATATTATACAAAATTCCAAAACCCGTTTTACCCCCTTAGGGATGGAGTTTCGTAAAATCCGTTCTTTACTAATGTCTACACCCTATAAGGAACCTACCATCCAAATTTCAAGTTTGTAGGTGTTATAGTTTCTGAGATTTCGTGATTAGTCAGTGAGTGGTATTTCGCTTTTATATATATAGATGACAGTTCTTCTATGATCCTATGAGGAGTTCCGTTCCGTATCTTCAAAATTCGTCATTAGATCATAACAATGCTTCTACGAGACTAATTCAGGAAAAAAAATATCAAAATCAGTCCTTAATTGACCGAGAAATCGGCGAACATACATAAAAAATAAACACAAACCCGAACTTATAACCTCTTCTTTTTTGAAGTCGGTTAAAAGTAGCTCACTATTTTAGTAATAGTTTATGAAGGAACTGGTGCAGGTATTATTATTACCTGTACTAGGTGCTTTATAAAGAGTGCAATATTTGATATCATAAAACTTACCTCACAGTGAGGGGTGGGACACACCCGCTCGTTATTGACTAGCCGTATCTATATCAGGTATGTGCATATAGTCTCTGTGTTCCCCTTTATTAATAAACTAGCTTTTTCTTGCAGTTTCGCTCGCATTAAAGTTGAATATTATTACAATGATGAAACACAATGTATTATGTATATACAAAACGTGGTTTTTAGGGTTCCGTACCCAAAGGGTAATACGGGACCCTATTATTAAGACTCCGCTGTCCGTTCGTTTATCTGTCTGTCTGTCCTTCGGTCACTAGGTTGTATGTCATAAACTGTGATAGCTAGACATTTGAAGTTTTAACTTATGATGTATTACTGTTGCCGCTATAACTACAAATACTAAAAACAGAATGAAATAAATATTTAAGTGGGACTCCATACAACAAACGTGATTCGGAAACGAAGGTTTCCGAATCACGTCCGTTGTACCACGAGTCCGACATGCACATGGCCGTTTTTTTTAACTAGTGCTTGAATGCGACCCCAACTGATGGTAAGCAGTACCTAATGCTATCATTGACAGTGAATCGCACTAGTTTATTAAGAGCCTATTTAATTTAACCTTCAAGAAAACTAAATTATTATCGAACGGGAAGACCGCCGCAGGCAAATTGTCCCAGTCCCTCAATGTACGCGGTATTTAAAACGACGAGGCAAAACGCTTGGACAGGACCGTAGAGGTGTCAACAACGTAAGGATGGACACTCGCCGTACATCGGGTTGTCGGATATTAGGAAGGCGATGACGGAATCAAATCATTTATTTCCCGCGCACTCTCCAAAATGCATCTTGTAAAATACCGAAAGACTGGCTACGCCTGTGTTCCAGGCTTAATATCACACAGGCTTAATAGATATTAAGCCTAGTTTTAACCAAATCCAGATCACTAATTAGCCTATTGGCACGACTTTCTACTGACTACTCCTAGTATACACCACAAATTTTTAATTAGTACAAATATTTAAAGGGCTTATTAAAAAAGGTCTTGTTCAATAAATAATATTCTAAACAGCAAAGTTATTAGCGTTTGTTTATATCCCAAAATGTAACTTAATTTATGAAAATATTGTACAGGCTATTGATTATGAATTAATAAATGACGATCAAAATGGAAAAACACTGCTCGTTGTATTTTCTAGTAGCAATTGTTACGAATTATTGATTCTACAATGGATTTACCAATTATGACAAATTTTCTCGGACAATTTTGGGATTTTCAAATTGTATACAAATCTGTTAGGTGATTCACACTGTCGAAAGCATTTAGTCAATTTAAATAGTATTATGTATTTTATGATGTCGAGCTGACGAATTTTCGAACATATGAAGAAATGGACTAGAAAATAGAAAATTGAAACTGTAATTTAGCTTGTATCTTAATCTAGCATATAGCATAGCATAACCAGCCTTTTAATGTTCGCACTGCTGGGACTCAGGCCAGCGCAGGAGCAGTGTTGATGAAATAAACTACACTAAGTAATGCGCCTGGCTTGGTTAGTACCTGCGTCCTACAACTCGTAAGTCGAGGCCATTATCGCTCGGCCACCACTGCTCAAGCTGCTACCTTAATCTAGGGTGCCGTTAATCAGTTCAGCCCCCCCTAGCCAAGTTACAATCGTATCGTTCATGCCAAACGCTTCGAGTAGGCCACGCCTCGAATTCCTTTGTTCGGACCAAGTGACTGAGCGTTAAGATGACGTTAGAACAAAGGAATCGGAGGCGTGGCCTACTCGAAGCGTTCAGCGCGAACGATAGGATTGTAACTTGGTTAGGGGGGCAGGTGTGATTGATTAACAAACATACAGATCTACTTTATTAATATTATTATATGAATATAGATACCTATTGTATAAGATTTATTGCACCGTAGAAAGCTAGTAATATTGTGCTTATAAAAATATGTGGGGTAACCGGCAAGAAATAATAGCATGTTACGCTGTCCAATAAATAAGAAAATCTTATATTTTTTTCGGGTTACAAAAGACTGATGTTAGACATGGCGGCAAAGATTATTTGGAGGTTACATCAGATGTACCTTCTGGCAATAATCTTGCCTGTCATGTCAGCTAGAAATCTCATTATATCCTGTTGCATTGGTGAATATGGAAAATATAAGAATTTTCATGTGCCTCAGAACGGTACATTTTTATTATGTAAAGCTTTTATTTAATTTTATCTTACCTATACCTTTTTTTTCAAGCTGGGAAATCAAAACCCATACATATATGTTCCATGGCCCCAGTATGCTTCGGCCTTGCTGGGCCTCTAGGGTTTACTAACATCTCTTTGAAGCGCGCGTGGATTGCCTTTGGAAGACTTACGAGCGGCCAAAGCTAAGTCACTTTTCATGGACCACAGTACCAACCGACAACTCTCCTCAAGTGTACTCAAGGACGACCGCATTGGATGGGAAACTATTGTGACATATGGAAAACAAAGTGGACTGGTTTCCAAGAACTATGTAAAGACTATGGCCCCTACCTAAACACGGCAATGCCATTTAAACTAATAATATAAAGTATTAATTAAATTGTTTTTGCGGCTCTTCACGTGATCAGAGGTCTGGGCTTTTCTTTGGTCAATAAATTAGCAAAGGTTGTCTGTAAAAAAACGCTCTTAGCGATAAGACCGCCATTTTGAGCTCCTACTGTCATTTTTTTATTGTGTACAATCAAAAGTCTAATCTATCTGTTTATCTATCTATCAAAGCAAGCTTTTCTTTTTTTTTCGGTGAGAAAATCGTCTTATGACATCACCCGCTTTTGAGCCGAGCAGGAGATAGTGTCAGACTTTTACTGACTAAAAACCCACTGCTGTGCCTTCGTTGCCTTGGGCCGAGTCTTTTTTTCAGAATCAGACCCTTGGCCCCAGTGGGCTTCGACCCTGCTGGGCCCCTATAGTTGCTGGAATCTCCTTGAGGCGCGTATGGAACAGTACGCGCCGTCGACGACTTGGGCTCGAATCGGACGGTTACCGGACGGTCGGACGGTGAGCTAACCATTGCTCATCGTCCGCAAGCCCGCGCTTACGGTGGTCGAAAATTGATGGATTCTGGGAATTTTTCCCATTAATAAAGATGTAAATGAATTTTTTGACGCCCAACAAGCTCTTTTTTTTTGGTACGCGTTCTTTTGATTTTGTAAATACACTTATTAAGTTATATAGACGGGGCAACCCGAGAGCGTCTTTTGTATGCCGTCCGGTAGAGCGCTTTGACGCGGCTGTGACACGTTCGAGCGGTAATAGCTCGCGCTAAAAATAAAATCTAGCTAATAAGTTAGTTATGCATATTGCTCGTAGAACGGATGGTTGATGGGGCCGAAAGGTTCTAAAGTAACAACCGCGCACTGGAAAACGCAGCGTTAGGAGGTCTCCCACAAGGTGGATCGACGACCTGGTGAGAGTCGCAAGAGTGCGGTGGATGCGAGACGCACAGGATCGGTCGTTGTGGCGACGCTTGGGGGAGGCCTATGTCCAAAAGTGGACGTATTTCGGCTGAAATGATGATGATGATGATGAATAAGTGAGTTCGTCACGACTGTTCTTTGTGCTAAAGCTGTTTTCCTGAACAATAAACTTTTATCGTGATTCGTGAGTCTTATAATTCGCTCCCTACCGACGCTATAGTATATAGTTTATTAGTTTAGTTGATTATAATTATGTTTATTGTAGTTACATTCTGTTGTTATTTTTTTTTTAAAGTATATAAATATATAGGGTGACTGGTAATTAGTGACCGATACTTAAACACGTGATTGTACTCATGATTACAAACAACTTTTCCAAAGAATTTTTGTTGTTTTTTCTAATTAGTTCAATCACAATAACAAAACAGCTGTTTGAAGCATTGAATTTCACGCGCGCCTTCACCCGATCAGCTGTTAGTGGCGCGGCACCCGCGCCCGCGTTATCGATGACCTAAGCAATTTACATGTTTCGGTAAAATAATATCCAAAGACTACTAGTATTTTGGTACTTTACGCGAGCGCGCTACGCTACAACAAATTAATATAATAAAAAAGTTTCATAAAACCACAATACGTTTTTACAATCACGTGTTTAAGTATCGGTCACTAATTACCAGTCACCTTATTTAAGTAGAATAAGTGTAAAATGGTTTGTAAAATTATTAGAACCTTTGTAATCAAAAGTCGAATCTGTTAATAAAGTTTGTTCTGAAACTCGATGAGCAAGAAGTGTTTGGACTATTTGTGAAGTTTTAAAGTTTTGAGAATACATTGAAAGTTGAAGCTGGGTGATTACTAAAGTTATTTACGTAGGCATTGTTTTATTAAGTTTGTCAAATTTATTTTCTTAAGTTATTTTAAAATAAAGTTCTTTTACACTGATATATATAATTAACCTTTTATGTTAAAAACTTTTTTGAACTCCTGAATAAAACAATGGTCCTATTCTAGCTGTGTTTGAGTTTATTAGATTATCATGAGATTACATTCTGGCTATAAGTTACCACCGAAGTAATCTGATGATGAAGTTGGAACGTAGGCACAGGAACTTTGTATTAAACAATGTAGGCTAGCCGTGTTTCAACTTATTATATTTTAGGGATATGCGGGACAGTCCGGTGTGAAGTTCCGCAAAACTCCGTTGAAAAAAATTTGGGATTCTCCGACAGGACGTGTGTTATATCTTGTCTGGGCAACTACCCTGTAGTTGATTTCGGGTTGTTGTTTATGTTCTAATTGCACTGAGAACTCTAAGGGATATATTTCACCGGGACACCATGGCGGCGCAACCAGTCACCGCTATCAACAAAATTTATACAGCTCTATAGAGTGTTTCACCTGGTGTCCGTTTGGTTGCGCAACCAATTTGGCGGCGCGACCAACTCGGACGCGTGCACTTAAGGTCAATTTTGATACGGTCTTAGTGTGGTATAGCGGCTTTGGTATGTCTGTATGGTGTCTAGTTTGGTAGCTTATGGACACCATGGCGGCGCAACTGGTCGCGCCACCATGGTGTCCCAATGAAATTTTGCCCTGAGGTCCATTTTGGTACCATCTCAGTGTGGTGTAGCGACTCTGGTGTCTCTATGGTGTCTAGTTTGGTAGCTTACGGACACCATGGTGGTGCAACAGAAATATAGCTCTAACATACTGGGGGCGTCACTGACGTCCGAGCTGGTTGCGCAACCAAACGGACACCAGGTGAGGTATGTATACATTTTGTTAGCAGCGGTGACTGGTCGCGCCGCCATGGTGTCCCGGTTAAATATAGCCCTAATACTACGATGCAGGATTTAGAATTTTAGTTCATATGTGGTGTCATAGATGTCGCTACAGTATTGTCAAGATATGCTATCTGGCTACAAGTCGTTTTATTGGTTACTAGCTTCTGCCAGCAGCTTTGCCCATGTGAAAGTACATTTCTCCGTACAAACTTTAGAACCCCGGTCCATCTCTTTAGAGGCTGAATTTCGGAAAATCCTCTCTTTGTGTTTCGCCTACGTCATAAAAGGGATTGGGCCTTGTGCAAAAATTCAGGCTGTGCGTTGATATGTAAGTCAGTCAGTTTCTCCTTTTGTATGTAGAGATTCTAGTTAATCAAGTATTTATATTACTATAATTAAATTACTATATACCACTGTTAAATAAACAAGACATATATTGAAGAAAAAAAACACAAAAATTCTAACAACTTCCCAATAAACACTTTTTACTTAATTACAATGAGAGTAAATGTAAGTGGCTCCTTTTGTAGTGAAGTAATTTAAATAGGAGTCCTAATTACTTTGACTAAAGGTTAAAGTCTAAAAGTACCTTATAACTGTCCAGAGTCAGTAATTAGTTTTGCTACTAATTACTAGTGGCAAATTCTAATGGCTCGTTTCAGAATTGAGTAATAGGAGTTAAAGCGTGTCACACCCTACCTTAATGCCAAAGTAGTTTTCAGGCAAGAATTTGAAAAATATACAATTTCATTAAGGAGTTTATTATCATTATTGTTTAAATAGTTTCAATACAAAAGTCAAAAGTTTTTATTTCACATAGGCCTACATGGGCAAGTGCCCATGTAGGCCTATGTGAAATAATGGGCGCGACCAACTCGGACGCGTGCACTTAAGGTCAATTTTGATACGGTCTTAGTGTGGTATAGCGGCTTTGGTATGTCTGTATGGTGTCTAGTTTGGTAGCTTATGGACACCATGGCGGCGCAACTGGTCGCGCCACCATGGTGTCCCAATGAAATTTTGCCCTGAGGTCCATTTTGGTACCATCTCAGTGTGGTGTAGCGACTCTGGTGTCTCTATGGTGTCTAGTTTGGTAGCTTACGGACACCATGGTGGTGCAACAGAAATATAGCTCTAACATACTGGGGGCGTCACTGACGTCCGAGCTGGTTGCGCAACCAAACGGACACCAGGTGAGGTATGTATACATTTTGTTAGCAGCGGTGACTGGTCGCGCCGCCATGGTGTCCCGGTTAAATATAGCCCTAATACTACGATGCAGGATTTAGAATTTTAGTTCATATGTGGTGTCATAGATGTCGCTACAGTATTGTCAAGATATGCTATCTGGCTACAAGTCGTTTTATTGGTTACTAGCTTCTGCCAGCAGCTTTGCCCATGTGAAAGTACATTTCTCCGTACAAACTTTAGAACCCCGGTCCATCTCTTTAGAGGCTGAATTTCGGAAAATCCTCTCTTTGTGTTTCGCCTACGTCATAAAAGGGATTGGGCCTTGTGCAAAAATTCAGGCTGTGCGTTGATATGTAAGTCAGTCAGTTTCTCCTTTTGTATGTAGAGATTCTAGTTAATCAAGTATTTATATTACTATAATTAAATTACTATATACCACTGTTAAATAAACAAGACATATATTGAAGAAAAAAAACACAAAAATTCTAACAACTTCCCAATAAACACTTTTTACTTAATTACAATGAGAGTAAATGTAAGTGGCTCCTTTTGTAGTGAAGTAATTTAAATAGGAGTCCTAATTACTTTGACTAAAGGTTAAAGTCTAAAAGTACCTTATAACTGTCCAGAGTCAGTAATTAGTTTTGCTACTAATTACTAGTGGCAAATTCTAATGGCTCGTTTCAGAATTGAGTAATAGGAGTTAAAGCGTGTCACACCCTACCTTAATGCCAAAGTAGTTTTCAGGCAAGAATTTGAAAAATATACAATTTCATTAAGGAGTTTATTATCATTATTGTTTAAATAGTTTCAATACAAAAGTCAAAAGTTTTTATTTCACATAGGCCTACATGGGCAAGTGCCCATGTAGGCCTATGTGAAATAAAAACTTTAAAGTATAAAATGTCAGAAGCTAGTGCACGGTTCCATATTGGTCGTTTCCTATGGAGAAGAACTGGCAAGAAAATCCATGGTTACTCTTTTAAAAAAGTGATTTTTTACAATATTTTCATATTACAGTATTAATAGACATTATGTAAGAACAGTGTAGACCAGTCGATATTGTACCCAAAAGCACAATAAAAATAATCATATTAAAAAAAAAGTGAGTTTTAATAGGAAGTAACCTAAGAATTCGCGAAGTCCACAGTGTTCTCACATTCACATTAAAAAAAAAGAAGTTATATAAAAAATTAGTAAAGTATTTTTATTTTTCTTGTTCTATTATAAATTATGAGTTAATATATCTCAGAACCCTGGGGTCCTGGACGTTTGGAAGGCGTACGAGAAGTCGAAACCAACTCGCAGAGGCCTCTTATACGCTTTTAATGGAACGTGGTACCAACCGGCGATTATACCTGTATGCTATGCTAGTGCATCCAAAGACAACCCCCGTTTAGTGAGAAACTATTGCGACATATGGAAAACTAAGATCAAGGAACTATGTTAAGTCTATGGCCCCTGCCTGAACAATGTTATTAATTTCCATCGATAAAAAGACAGGGGATGACTTGCACACTCAATAAATGGGCCCCCAAAAACGGTCGCTAGCACGAAGTGACGTAGCAATAAGAAGACAACATATCCTGAGGTGCTTGAGGAGCGGAGAGGTATACCACGGCTATCAAGACAATCCCGGGAGTACAGTCAAGATCCCTACCAGCATCTTACTGGATTATACATCCTTCTTCTCACTTATAATTTGTTAGTTCTAAATTTGCGCCTTGTTCCGCCAAATAAATTGTTTTTCTTTCTTTATCTTGAGCACTTTTACTCTTGCGAATCTCCACTTAAGCCAGCCAATAAAAGCAAGAGAGAGGTGGGAGCTCCATTCCTCGTCAGTTTTCACTTCGGCCGGCCAACAAAGGCAAGCCGGAGATGAGGAACAAGATTTCTCCCGGAAGATCGGGTCCGTGGGGTCGCTAATGCCCATCAGTTCGCCAGAAAACTGCCCTGCGGATTGTATCTCTCTTAGTCTGGCCCCTGACCTTAAGTATGTTACGGCAAAGCAAACTTTAGCGGTACAGACCGAGGGTTTATTCAAGCGCGCAAGCCCCACCACGACGTCAACGTAGAGATACGGCGATGGAGCTATTATTATTATAAATATTGTTATACATTAAATTCAATTTAAAAATATCTTAAAATCTACAATTTCAAATACATACAGTTTTTTAAAATATTAACAATTACCAAGTTATATTATTGTTAATTGTTAAATTATTCAATTCACATTTTCAAATTTAAAATTACCCTTCTACAAATAAATTAGATTAGGGTTTAACAAATTATTGTAAAATTAAATACTTACACTAATAACTTTTTGTAAACTGTACTATATGATTCAAAATCCAACTTACCTGTAACAAAAAAATAATACAAATTATTAGCTTGTTCAATATTTTAGCAAACTATAGAAAATATAAACCTATGTAATACTTTAGCGCTTTATTAATATTCTGCACACTCACTCTATTTCTACAAAGGTCCTCGCCCTGTGCTCCAGGTCAAGGCCCTGTGGTTGAACCATCTAAGTTATTTTATCTAGCTCAAAATTCATCTAAATTGACACTGCAAGCGTTTTTTTACAGTCTGAAAGACCACAGCCGAAACAAATAAATGTAACAACTCTAAAATCTGACATTCCTAAAGTAATTTCATGAACATTTGCAAAAAAATGTTTACTTGCTTCTGTTCTTCTTCTAAGTTCTAATGTAAAATGCACGGTGTCGAGGGCATTAAATTGAATTAAAAAAAAATTATGAATTCGTAGGCGACTATTGATTGTCATCAGTAGTCTCCTCCGAATTTGATCCTGAAAGTAATCCTGGACACGGCGCGTACTGATAAGTGATTCCTTACTTTGGCCTTAACCTCCGTTAGCTTATTTAGAACCCTATTTTTAATACTATATGTTAATAATAAATGTATAATCAGAAAATAAATTGGGATAGTGCCAAAATTTTAATTTCGGTCAATAAGCAAAAAAAAATGTAAGTTGCATTTAATGATACATTTGATAATGTAATTCGCAACCTGTAAATGTTTATTATAATGATCGAGATGCTACCTAACCAACTTTATGTACTTCAAATTGATTGAAAAACTCGTGATCTTTGCTTTCTTTGTTTACAAAATAAAACATATAATGTAAAACACACTGTATATAATTAAGTTCTTAATCGATTAAAAGGGGGTCTCCCAAGGCTCTATTTTGGGTTCGATTCATTTACAGCATATATTGCGTTGTGTTAATTTGTGTTGTTTCTCTATTTTCAAAGTTAGATTGAGTTAAAATTTGTCCTGAACCAAACACATTATGTTAGGTTCAGGTGGCTAAATTGAAAAAAAAGATGTTGATAATGATGTAAGTTTAATTAGAAGGGGATACTTATATATAAGCAAGAAGTTTTTCGATTACATACAAAAGTAGTTATATTGGGAAAGCTTTTACATACTAACTGCTGCCCACGGCTTCGCTCGCGTCTAATGTGTTCTACTACGGCAAAGATAAAAATATTTTTATCCACCCATGGTCTATCTGTGTACCAAATGTCAACTAAGTCTACCATTACCGAAAACCATTGAGCCTTAATTGTAATTAACAAACTCCCAAACTTCTACGTTATTTATTTCTCAGACATTAAATTCGAAAATTATTCCAAAAAAACATAGCATTGCAAATTACAAGCAGAATGTATGTTAAAATTACAAGCTAATTGTATGCTAAAATCACAACCGTCCGGACCGAGCCCAAGTCGTCGACGGCGCGTAGTGTTCCACGCGCGCCTCAAGGAGATGTCAGCAACCGTAGGGGCCCAGCAGGGTCGAAGCCTACTGGGGCCAAGGGTCTGATTCTGAAAGGAAGGTGTGGGTTTTTAGTCAGTAAAAGTCTGACACTATCTCCCGTTCCACCCAAGAGCTGGAGATGTCATTGGATGATTTTCTTACCGAAAAAATAAAAAGAAGCTAAATGTATGCTAAAATTCATCAAAATAAACCTATTTTGATGAATTCAGTGGTTTAAGAAAGCTATGAACGTTATAAACAAAAGGCAAACAAATAGAATTACTTTCGCATTTATAATTTTAGTATGGATATGAATTAAACTCATGTTATTATTTTGAGTTCCAATAATTTCTGCTTACTTATCATTACAGAAAAATATTCACATACCTACATATAAATTTCGTACATTTACGTATAAATTCACTTCGAGAGCGTAGTATTTAATCAACGCGTAATTTGACAGCGTCTCCTGAAGTTCTATTTCATATTAAATTATCTCGTATAATAAGATTTTGCTGTAAGCGATTTATGTGTGTTCCAACGTAAGGTATTGATTGAAGTAAACATTGTTGATTGTAAGTCAAATGATTCGGCTTGATAATATTAAAACGGGCGTATTGAAATAATTTTAATGGACAATAAAACATAAGCATAATCGGCCAAATTTTTTCGATATAAAACCGCAGGAGATATTATAGTGCTCAAGCGTGTACGCAAACACAGCTGCATTCTGTCTTTCTATCCTATATCAGATGAGACAGCAATCTGGCATAACTGGGGAGAGATGAGGCACAAGACTAATGACCTTACCTGCCTTCTGAGGCATGGGGTTATCCAACAACTAGCTCTCAAATTTCAAGTAGCTACAGAGTAATCTCTAATAGAAAAATCTAATAGCACCAGCGGTCGCACTTGCGATCACGTGACCAAGAAGTGTGAAAATGAAGCGACAGATAATTAATTAATATGTTAGAACACAGGCTTCCTTTCTTACTGAGAGGGAGTGGTCTGTGACCCATCAGGCGCTTTCAGAGCGGCCTGGCCATTTGTGTCTAATGGGACCTTACTTATAATTAATTGACACAACTAAAACTTGAGATCTTTCTTTTAGCTAGCACTGTCAAACTGCTTGGCAAACGTCATTTGGTTGTTTTCTATGGAGAAGAATCACCAAGAAGCTCTATGGTTTCTCTTTTAAAGAAATGGTTCATTTTACAAAATAGATATTATGTTAGGACAGTGTAGATCATAGAGTAAATATTGTACCCAAAAAAAAAAACATAATAAAAAATCCAGTCGCTATTACGAAAACTCCGTGAATTGCCACGTATTGGAAGTAATCTAAGAATTCGCGGAGTCTACAGTGTTCTCACATTCACATTATAAAAAAGGCTATATAAAAGAAAGCAAGAAAAAAATTACAACTGTCAATAAATGAGATGTTAACAAAATAAATTACTAAAGAATTTAAGGTGGTTGAGGTGTAAATAATATATGAAAAATATTGCAAAATCAATGTGTTAAAAAAGGTATATATTAAAACAAAGATCCATGAATGAAAAACAAAGATGGAGCAGATAATAGACACGTTTACACAATATTAATTTAATGAGTTACCAGGGGGCCACATGTGCAGAAGGAGTTATTGCCCAACAAGCGTGTCTTCGACATAGTCACGCTTAATATGAGTTTTGAAACTTCCCACGCTAAGTTCAGTTACCGCCTTTGGCAGCTTATTATAAAAGCGTACGCTGTTTAATAAGTATGACTTGCTGGTACTTCAAAAATTTCAATAAAGAAAAAAAAACACTTGTTAAATTCTGTTAGTTCCGAAACATACTCCAACCACCAACACAAGGATATGTTAGAGAAATTTACTACAATTACACTAATCTAAAATTAGTTTCGAAATGAGAAACCCAAATTAATACCAGGAAATTCCTACTGAGTTAATTTCCACATCTAAAAGTTCAGAAACTGTAATTTTCTGAAATTCAGTGCATAAGGAAGCTAACTAAAGGCCATAACATAACCATTAGGCGCTCTACAAGCAGATTTTCAACCACTAATTGTATTTGGCGTGAAACCGCTTGAAGTCAAGTACAGCTACGCCTTAGTTTAAGATAGAAGTCGCAAAGAAGGCTGAGCGGAAGCGAATTGCTTTTCCAAAGAATTGAAAGGCAATGATAATAAAAAATATAAACGATCACATGAAATGAAAAAACGAGGTGCTGATAGTGAACTTGGACGTTTGAAAATTGAAAAAAGGAAGGCAATTGAAAGCCTTCTTTAGAACAAAAGCACAAGCTATCCTAATCCTAATCCTACAAAAAGATAAAATAATTACGCTTACTACTGCTGTAACAACAACTATATCAACACATAAGAACTATCCTACAATATTTAGAATCGTTAGAAATCAACTATCGGGTAGTTGCCGGGCCAGACACAACACCCGTCTGGTCGTAGGTTCTTCCTTTTCCAACGGAGGTTTGCGGGACTTTACACCCTGTTCCATATGCCTCTAAACTGAATCAGGAGAAATATGAGGCAATTGCGGAACTGGTAAACATAATTTGCGTAAAGATTTGAATTTGGAATACAAACGGGTTTCCCGATTTGTAGTACTTGAGTATTTTTCACATCCTACCCGCTTTCTGTGTGACTTTAACTTATAATAGATAAGTAGTTGAAGTATCTAACCAATTTATTGAAGTGCCTGAGAATTTGCGTGGGAAGAAAATGCAGTGTTTATTCAAACGTACTGTATACCTATATTCTAGATTAAACAGCATATTTTACAGTGATAAACGTTGGTAGACTAATACAGTGGTTTTGAAATCAGCATTTTATTATAGCAAGAAATATAAGACCTTTTGTTTATTAGTTAATTACGTATAACAGTTTTATGGACCTTTTTAAGGTTCCGTACCTCAAAAAAAAAAAACGGATCCCTCATACTGTCACGTTGTTGTGCGTCTGTCTGTCTGTCTGTCAAGACTCTTTATCTAAAAACGAGTGAAGGTATCGAATTGAAATTGAAACCATACACTTGATCTGGGGCCCCTTGAAGCTGTGAAATAATCAGACTTCTGACTTAGCGAAAAAAAAGATACCGCCGCTTATGTCGCAAAAAACGTATATTTCGACACTCTCAAGGGAATCAAAATTCATAGGGTAATTCCCGTTGACCTAGAATCCTTAAATTTGGCATGAAACAAGGTCTCATAGTACAAGTACAGGAAAAAAATCTGAAAATAGTAAATTTGTAGTTAAGTCACAAAGATTTTTTTTTTGCGATTTGGAAAAATCTTCGTAATTCAATTCAGGAATAGAACTGTTTTCATAGCTAAGTTTGTAAGGAACCCTTAGTGTGTTTTTTTTTTAAATTTATACCTAGTATCTAAAAAGAGTTATGAATATATATGTAAGTGGATATATTTTGTGAGGCGTGACTGTTGACCGAATAGAATGGAAGAAAAGAAAATGTGTTGCACCGATCTCAAGTAATACGGGATAAGGGTAGGAAGATGATGATGTTGATGATGATGACCAGGTTCCTAAAATTTAAAAAAAGGCTTGCTGCTAACAAACTGTTAAACTGAAGATGTCAGAAGTCATTCAAAGGCTGATGTTTTTATTGTAGTTGTAGATAAACGTTTAGCGATGACGTGGTGGCTTGTAGCTATTAGAAAATTAAATCATGTCAAATCTAAGAAGTACGTACTGTTTGACAATTCTGACAGATTAAAGAAAACGGATGGGGTCAAAGAAATCGATTACTAAAATTACCGATTCTTAAGATATATTGATATCATTTCTTTGTATTTACTAATCGATTACTGTTTTAATTACCGTAATAACCCGTTATTAGTATGTTTTAGATTTTACTAGTAAATGTTACGATATGGCAACGTGTGTAGGTAAATGTCAGAATTTTACAAGAGAAATATTTTTTTTGGGTTTTTCATTTCCATTCTAATCTAACCGACATTGTAAATTATTGGTCTTGAGTTTCGTAATTTGAACAGAGGCCACACGAGCACCTACAACGATTTATTTAAAATAGCAATAACTTACATATCGACGGTTGAAAGGCTAATTGATCTAAACGACATTTTTTTCAATATTAAGTTATATACATATTCGAAATCAGCAAATTTTTCTTCGTCGTTTGAGTCAGGTTTAATTTTTTTTTTTTTTAAATGTCGCTTAGATCAATTAGCCTTTTAACCGTCCGGATATCAGCTGAAAATTAAGTGATATTAGATATTAAAAGAGGCTTGGAATGAATTCAGCTCGACGGCTCTTTAGTACTAAGTTAGATTTTTCGTTCATTTTTAACGATTATTCGTATACAATTGAATTTAAAGAGTCGCAACACTAGGTACGGTAAAGGACCTCACTACGTGACTTTGAAGCGAAGTCTAGAATAAAAAGCTATTTATATTATATTATTATTTTTTTTTTTGCTTAGTTTAAAAGATTTTTATTTAAATTTGTTGATTAAAAATTTGTATATCTTGTGATAAAATAAAAATATCTCCATAATTCCACGGTTTACGGAAAAAGTAATTGAAATTGTGTCAGTTACTCCTACACAAACTTAATTTGGCTTGAAAAGTGTGAAACGTCAAACAGCACCTCTTAGATTTGAAAGCCTTTAATTTTTTAACTGTATACAGCGTATTGTAGAGCCTTCTCTTATGAGAGTTTAGAACTAATGACAAACAATGATACTAATTTTATAGAGCAGATAAGTGTTTGATTGAACGCACTAATCTCTCCAAAATCACTGGTTCCAATTAAAAAAATATTTTAGTATTGGACAGCCCATTTGCTAATCCCGTAGATTTTTTATGTAAAAAAAAAAAAATGTTGCGGAGACTAAAGTCGCTCGTGCATGCTAACTGTAACCAAATAATCCGTGTTAACAATAAAAAATAAATAAACTAGACCATACCCCACACAAATAACAGAAGCCCTTTAAACATGATGAAGTGACGAAACTTATCAAGATAACAATAGACGTAAGTACACATGTATTGTCTGCTTCAAAATGTAATTTCATGCTTATTTGCTACATAATAAATGAAGATTCTTAATCGACCGTCAATCATTGTTGGAAACGCTTAAACAGGGACATTTGTTCAGAGTGTTATTAAGGTTTGTGTTGATGTAAAGATTCTACTGCTTTTTGTTTAAACTACAAAAGCCGTTGATTTGATGCAGAATGTTAAAGAAGGTGTTGCAGTAATAATTGATGTAGAAATAAAATTAAGCTAGATATTTTATTTTAGAACTAAAACGTGTTGCGCCGACCCCAAATAACACGGGACAAGGGCAGGAAGATGATGATGATGATGATTTTATTTTAGAACTAGTTTCTATCAGCAAAAGCAAAGAAATGTAGAATATATATAGCTTATGTCACTTAGTGATAAAAAGCATTCTACTAGTAAACCAATTTTGCAAACCGATGTAGAAGTTTTTGAATTTACACATTATTATTTTTAAAAAATCTGGAGTCGGACCTTTGAAAGGCATACGAGAAGCTGAAGCCAACACGCAGAAGCCCTTTAGTAAACTTTTGTGGAACGTGGTACCAACCGACGATTATCCCTAAACGCGCTACGTTAGTACACCCAAGGACAACCTCCGGTTGGTGAATAACTATTGCGACATAATTATGTAAAACAAAGACAATAGGGCTATGGTTTTGAGAGGTTCAAGTAAAATGGTTACCAGGAACTATGTTAAGATTATGTCCCCTGATCTAAACAATGTTTTATCAAAGATTATTTTATTGCGCACCAAATGTAAAACGTTGATAAAATTCACTGTTTTTTGGGTATATCGTGTACGTATCGAGTTTGTTGTAAGGTTTGTGAACACACCCACGATACAAATCATGGGTAGTTCGAAAGAGAACTCCGTGGTCCTGGAACGCAAGGCGAAGAAGGAATATAAGTGTGGTTCCAATTATTAAAAGACTGACACGTCTTTTCGCTCTGCCCTACAACAAGTGAAGTCATTGGATGATTTCCAACCTTAAAAAAAACCCACGATAGTCAATTCTAGTGTGAGAAAAAAATTAAAAATTCTAACAACGATGATAATAACCTTTCTACACATAAAATCAAAATTCTCAATATCGACACTAAAATGGATAAAGCTAAAACCTATATTTCATTCATCTCCATTGACCCAGATGATCGAACAGACACGAACGTGAGCGAACACACACACGAAAACGAGTATGGAAAGAAAGTTCTAACAGAAACACGTTTACGGCACGCATATTATTTATTTTATTTCTGTCTCCGAAGATCGATTAATATGAAGATGGTGGAACATTGAACTTCAGTGAAATTGAAATCTATGGGAATTTGGTGAAATCTGTGACTCTCTATATAAAATTATCTTGAATAATGTAGGAATATGAAACGAAATTAATATGTTTTGCTCTGTAATCAAAGACTTTTATTGTTAAAACACTACAAAAATAATTTCTATTATATATCAATTACTCAAAAATAATTATAATTTACAAGTATAATTAAAAAAAAATATAATTAATTTGAAAAAAAATCTTATAAAATAAATTATGTTTTTTTTTTATTATAATTAAAAGAATTATACTTTACAAGTACAATTATTTTTACAAAGAAATTAAATTCAATTTCTTATTTATTTTAAGTATTTCACTTTTTGATATTAACACGTTTTTGGCATACATCAAAAATCGCTATTTTACCATCCAAAGCTATAGATTAAAATAACCAACGACAAAATATAGACCTAGATGGGAACTGTCAAGTTGTCACGATGTGACTTAACATCCAGACAAAATGATTCCGCTGTACCTACAGCGCTACACGCGGCAAAATTTCCATGAAGTACATACATTCATTAATACTACAAAATATAGCCATATTTTATTTTGCAATCTGTAATTCGTCATATATAATTTTTTATATGTAATTTATAAATGCAGTTCTTTAATACATACGTAATTTATTATTATCTTCATAATTTTTGATTTTCTCTTTTGAAAATAGAACGCGGTCGTCAAATTAGTTGTAAATGTGTTTCTGTTCCAATGAAAGATTATTTATTTATTTAAACAATATCAGAAAAAAGGCGTAATCCAAATCTGTTTAGCCATTTGACCATCAAAGAGTCATCAATATGTCATCATAAATTATCGAATTTAATGTATAATACTTCTATGATAATTTAATCTAATTTATAACATGGTTATTCTACGTACAAAACATTCCATCTTCACTGGAATGACAAAGCACACACAATTTGAAATTGCACAAACTTAGATCTACCCGCACACAAAATTAATTTTCAAACCACTGCAAAGGCTTGGAGTCAAATTAGAATTTAGAGTAAGTTGTATACCGTTGTGAAGCCTCGGGTTCCATATGTTTTTGAGCTTTAGTATAATGAATATGTGAATGAATAAACCTGTATTTTGTACAATAAGGGTGTATTGTTTGTTTGATATTTTTGCTTGTAGTCGGTTTTATTTTAACGTAGACTTCGAGATGGAAGGCTTGAAGGAGCTTTAATAAGTTTTCGAGAAGAGAAAAGTTAATTAGCTGCCTAGAAAGAAAAGAAAGAAAGAAAATTAATTAGATAAAATATGTCACAACGCAAGGCACATAAACAATATATGTAAAAACGAAACCAAACAAAAGAGAACCAAAACAAAAATATACAGTTGTGTGCATCACGGCTGCGCTAAAATAGGTCCAGTTCATCATGATTGCCAGACAACTAGTGCCTGACGCTGGTTAGAACTGAGCCTGAGGAGGTGAGGTAACAGTCGCAACACAGTTTTGTAGTGTTATATATAGCGGTGATGCGTACGTAAATTCGACTGGCCTGTTGGTCTAGTGGTTAGTGACCCTGACTGCTATGCCGGAGGTCGTAGGTTCGATTCCCACCCAGGACAAATGTTTGCGTGATGATTATCTATATATGTATGTATTTAGGAATATATAAGTATGTTTATCAGTTGTCTAGTACTCATAACACAAGCTCTGCTTAGCTTGGGACTAGACGGCATTGTGTGGTAATTGTGGAATAAAAAAATAAGCTAAAAAAAATAAGCAAATTTTTCAAATAATATAATACATCGTAATAGAATGTTGATAATAAAATAAAAACCGAAAGAAAGTATAATAGGAGAAAATATGTTTATTAGGCACAAACCAATATTCACAATGTAGGAATAAATAAGTAGAAACTTAACGATTTGATTTTTAACATAAATTAAAAAATCAATAACATTTTGTGTCTCACGATTGCACCACATAGGGTTCAGTTCAGTAATATATGATTACGATTTGTCACTAGACCATAGCCGCATTCATTTCAATAATGAAATGGCTTTGTGGTCAAGGAACCAGAATTTGATTACATTAAATTTCATTTTCATTAATTTGTACATCAGCTATCCAATTTTTAATTAATTGTCAAATTATGTACAATAAAGAATACAAGAATTGATTTTCCATTTTATAGACTGTAGTTTCTTTCGTTTAATTAATTAATAATTATAATAATATTCCAACAACTTTCACATAACGCCAAACTAAAGCAGGGCTTGTGCTATTAGTACTAGACTACTGATAAACATACTTATATATTTTTAAATGCGTACATATTATAGATAAATTTCACCTAGACACAGAACAAATGATCGTGCTCATCAAACAAACATTTTTTCTGGGTGGGAATTGGCCACTGACTACTAGAACACCTTTATTAAAAAGAGACAAGTTAATATCACATTGTCACACTAATACTTATTATAAAAGTCAATGTTTGTGTGTGTGTTTGTTTTGACACTTCTTCACACTCTAATAGCTACACGATTAATGAAATTTGGCACACGGGTAGGATACTAAAAATAAATATTACTACGAATACTTTTTATCCTGAGAAAATGTCCCCTAAGGATAATATTCGCATGTGTACAAAAATCAGATGGCAATAATGTTTTTTAAGCAAATGAATAGTTTTGGTAGAGAAACTATTTACACTATGCAATATTTTGTGAACGGCGAGCCATCCAGTGCTCGCCGTCCCTCCGGACCGAGCACAAATCGTCGATGGCGCGTACTGTTCCACGCGCGCCTCAAGAAGATGTCAGCAACTGTAGGGGCCCATCAGGGTCGAAGCCTACTGGGGCCAAGGGTAGTGTGAAACAAAACCCGGGGCCCTGGGACGAAGGCAACAAAGGAACAGGAGTGGGTTTTTAGTCAGTAAAAGTCTGACACTATCTCCCGCTCCGCCCAAGAGCTGGATTTGTCATTAGATGATTTTCCAACCCAAAAAAAAAAAAACTGCAATATTTTTAATCGCTAGTATTTTTTTTTATTTTGATGTGCAACTGATATAAAACATGTAGGAATAATGTACATCTTTACACACCCCAGTTAGAAAAATAAGTTACAATCATAATTTAAACAGTGACATTTTACTTAAATGCACGTATTATGTGGTGATTTAAAAAAAAATAGATCTATAAATACATACAGCCAGGATCAACGTGCTTTCCGAGGCATGGAGAAATCTCGATAGCTTAAGATGGTAACCCATCCACAAACTGACCTCGGCAAGGGTTGCTTAACCTTGAAGATTGACCCAATCGAGCGGCTGTAATAACATAGCCAAATAATCTCAAATATCAAAATATTAAAATAACCAACCGAAACTTAAATTTTTACCCACTTATTGCAATAAACACCCCTAAAAACGAACATAACCAGTTTAATTTTTGCTCCAGAAACATTTTGACTCTTTACAACACCCGTAAATGATTCCTAAGTAATACTAAATCTCTTTTAACGAGGTCGTAAGACAGAACTTCTTGAAAGGGGTCAAAAATGTTTCTTGTCGACGGTTATTTTTGGTCTAAAAGGGCTAAATTTTTGTTCCTGAAAGAAAGAAATTACTTTTTTTTTCTAAACACGTGGGCCTCGTACTCCGATCTGGGTGCGTGGGTCTTTATATATTTTATATGGTGACTAGACTTGTAGAACTACATTAGATTCACGCCACGCGACGTGACGCTATAAAAAAAACAGGCGTGGCCCACGTGTGCGTCTGTCTAATATAGTTTCTGCTTAATAATAATAATAATAATTTCTTAATACGAGCAACAAGACTCAAATTGTGTTAGTAAAAAAACAAAACAAAGTTACAACTATGTTAGTGACATACAATTAAAAAATTACATACACACTCACAATAAAAACATTGCTTCAGCACCCCAGCAGAGGTACTGGAGCAACGATTTAAAATACAGCAGTCCAGTCTGCCAGCAAAACACCATTAATACTACCATTATCCAAAACGTGAAGGAAAACATAGTGAGGAAACCGGCATATCCTAGAACCAAAAAATCCACCAACCCGCACTGTGCCCTCGTGGTGGATTACGGCCCATTCCCTCTTCTGGAGAGGAGACCTGAATCCCAGCAGTGGGGCTGATTAAGCTATGCTGTGCTATAGGTACTACCATTATTTAACGCTTAAATGCAGACGTAGCCCACACTAACAGAAGTTAACAGTTGGAATATATATGTATAAGTAATGTCATAAAGACAAAAATACGACAGAATATTAATCAAGTAGAAAGTCATGATGCAAATCAGCACATCAAGCTAAAGGTATTCTATAAAAAAAAAGAATTTTTTGTGTGTCCTTGAAGACAGCTTTAAAACTTTCACGTTATGATATCAGCAAAATATTCTTGAAAATATTTGACAATATTAGGAGACATTTATGTCGCTTTAGATTATTTATTAACAGTAAACATTTCAAGGATGCTTAGGCAGGCGACTGACCGCTACTTTCGCTCAGCCGTGTTGGGGACCGGCGCAAGATATGAGAGGTAGCGTTTTTTTCACACTTAATATTATAAAAGCAAAAGTTTGTGTATGTGTTTGTATATTATTATTTTGTTACATCTTTATTTTATTTATTTGGCTCACCAACAATTGACTACACACATACAAAGATATGAAATACACGGAATAACTTATAATAACTTTACGCTCCTGTTACAAGGTAGTGATGTAACGAATGATAGATTTCTCAAATTCGTCGCGAATGCAAACATTCGCATTCGCGAATTTGAAGTGTATTAAAAACTAAATTGATTTTTCCAAAAAAAATCTTTTAAACAATCCTTTTCCTAATATTCACGAGCAAAGAAATAACAGACAATTTTAAAATAATCAAGCCTGATAAGTCTACTCCTGCATTTGGTAATTGATTTTATTTATATAGACAGTAACAAAAACACATCAATGCTAATACATTGCTGTGTTTTTAATTGTCATCATACAAAACCTTTTTCACCTTAAAAAAAATATCAGTGATATAATAAAAAAAAAAAAATGATATTTATGATGACAATTATTTATTTTTTACGATAATAACGACGATGTTACTATCTAACTAAAAATGCAGTATTTTAAAACTTTGCTTACCAATATGACGCTATATTTATTTCCTTCCGAAAATCTTGAAAGTCAACTTACCTGAAAAAAAAAAATATTATTAGCAATTGAATAAATTAAAATATTATAGCACAAAAAAAAACATGATGAGTTAAACAACATAATTAGAATTCTTATAAACTATGTCTTATTTACATATTTTTAAGCATAAAGGTCAGCGTCCTATGTTCGTATAGATATTAAATATCACACTACGCCGTCTAGTCTCAAACTAAGTAGAACTTGTGCTATGAGTACAAGAGAACTGATAAACATACTTATATATTTCTAAAAACATACATACTGTAGATAAATTACACCCAGACACAGAACAAATGATCGTGCTCATCACACAAACATTTGTCCTGGGTGGGAATCAAACCCACGACCTCCGGCATAGCAGTCAGAGCCACTAACTACTAGACCAAAAGGCCAGTCAAATGTAAAAGATCAGACGGAAGAGACGTTTGTGTCAGATGTAAAAGTAGAAACCAGCCATGGTACAACCGTTTCGTCTCGATTCTCTTTTCGTTGATTGCCTCGAGTCAGTCACGTCTCTTATTCTTTTGTTCTGACCACGTGACTAAGCGTTGAGATGACGACACGACTCGAGGCGATCAACGAAAAGAGAAGCGAAACGAAATGGTTGTAACTTGTCTAGGGGGGCAGGTCTTTTGCCAAATACTATATCTGTTTAAACCACGTATATGAAACTTAAAAATAAAATTCGACGTTCTAATGATCGGTATATTTTCTGATTTTATAGACAGTCATGAATTTTTAAGGTTATCAAGTCATTAGAACATTAAAAGAAAATTGACTAACTTGAATTTTGTAACTTGGACCTTAATTTCATTTACCTTCAGAAATATTTTCTACTGAAATGTTTTTAGCACTACTAATACTGTTGTTTAGGAAATTATTTATATTATCTAAATTGACTGAATTCTTAAAGTTGAAATTTTAGCATTGACAGAATTAATAAACAGTTTCTTGAATTCTTCTTCGACAACATTCGAAATTAAATAAGAAAAACTCGAGTCTACAACTTAGGTCGTTTTTATTTGAAGATACCAATCAATATTTTGATTTACATTAGAATACACGTAAAATACTTGAAGGAAGTTATTAAAACGACTAAAATACAGATTTTTAAGTGCACATGGGCTACATGCCACAGCCACAAATGCCACCACAAGAAGCTAGAAGCGGCCACAAAGTAAGCTGAAGTGCGCGACAGCCACTTGTGGCCGGTGGCTGCTTCTTTTTTCAGTCCATATGCGCAGTATCGATAGAATATTCTATATAAAAGGAGAAACTGACTGACATATCAACGCACAGCCGAAACTTCTGGGATTTAAACGTAAAATTTTGACTTAAAAGTTTCCTTTTATGACGTAAGCGAGTTAGTAATTATTAAATTATAAGCTTTGTATAAACATGGGAGCAGTGGTGTCCGAGTGGTAACGACCCCGACTTACGAGTTTTAGGATGCGGGTTCAAACCCAGCCAGGCGCATTACTTTGTGTAATTTTTTTATCACCACTGTTCTTAAAACGGTGAAGGAAAACGTCGTCAGGAAACTGGCATGTCCTAGAACCAAAAATTCGAAGACATGTGACCTCAACAACATTGACCAACCAGCAATGGGCCTGCGGTAGATTACGGTCCATTCCCTCTCTTAGAGAGAAGGCCTGAGTCTCAACAGTGGAAACATTACAAGGCCGACTATGCTATGCTATGTTATGTAGAAACAGTACTATTTTACAGCTAAAATCAAGTCCACCAAACCAACTGGCTTCGTTCATTAACCTTGCAAAGGAGACCAATAAAAGTGTCCGCCAACTGTTGTAGCCCAAAAGTCATTTAAGTCCATAACTTATCAAAATATAGTTAAGAGTTTAAACGAGGCAAACTACTGAAGTGAAACTTTTTATTTAGTAATCTGCACGACACTTGGTATGCCCGGCTGTTGCTTGTAAGTAAGGTGTGAATAGTTTCTTGGGGATTTCTCTATTTGCAGATTTTAGTATGAATTTATGTTATTTCTCTGAGGGACAGCCTTTTTGCGGGACTGCCACACATATTCTCATTTTTTGTTTTATTTTTACTAAAATTACATATAGTTGCCATCACGCGACTTATAATATTTGAATAGAAACAACCGAGTTTAAAACCACCTTTTTAAGGTACTGCTGCACCTCAGTCAGACAAAAAACAGGGTAAGTGCGAGTCGGACTCACGCACTGAGAGTTTCGCACAAACTTACAGAAAACTGTTCGATTCCCGAACAGAGAGAGAGAGTTATGAAGATTTTTCCGAATTGTAAAAAAAAAGGGATTTATACAACAAAGTGAACCTAAAAGGGTTCCTTATTTTCCTTTTGAGGTACAAAACCCTAAAGAACCCATAGATGATCATTTTATTGTCAGTCTGTCAAGACCATTTTTCTCAGGAACACGTGGAGGAATTAAGTTGAAATTAATATCGAATACTTAGGTTTGCTTCAAAACCGATACAATCTAAAGATAAGACCGTTTATGTGCCGTTTATCTATATATATATGTAAAATGAGAAACTGACTGACTAACATATCAACGCACAGCCAAAACTACTGGGACTAGGAACGTAAAATTTTGCAAAATGCTTCCTTTTATGACGTAGGCGAGCACTAAGAGAAGATTTCCCAAAATTCACCCCCTAATGGGATAAAACGGGGGTCTAATGTTTGTATGGAGAAACTTACTTGTACGCGAGCGAAGCTGCTGGCAGAAGCTAATGGTGCATGTATTGACCTAGAAGGATACTGGGTACTTTCTGGAGATTCTAGGAGTCTTAAAATTTGGCTATAAGCCAGACCTCATTGAATAAGTTAAGGAAAATATCTAAAAACCTGAAATTTGTAGTTACATCACAAAATAATTACTTTTATTGCGATTCGGATAAATCTGTGTGACTGGCTTCGTGAGTCAAAGTACTTACTTATGTAATTTTATATAGAATCCTTGGTGCGCAAGTCCGACTTTCAGTTTACCGATATTTTTTGAAGTCAAAAAAGATTATGCATCTTAAAAAAGAAAAAAATTAATAATTACCAATTGCTTCCATCTTATAACTTGGACCCTACAGTGAAATGGTCCGTAGCGCAAGCGTTGCTAACAAATGCAAATGATTTAGTCGGCGCGTGCGCCGGTCACTGCTTTCTACGTTATCTAGTTGCTACCTATCCGTGTGTGTTACTCTTGATTTTATTGTTAGGTGGATCTTCTTGTGTGAAATGTTAATATTATTTTAGGTACACTTCGCGTGACCCGAGGGCTGGCTTTTACTTCGGACAAAGGATAAGCATTGCCATTCAGCGTGGCAATGCCGCCAGTCTTTTGGGTACATTAAATTGGGAGTTTTTCGACCGTACTTTAGATTTCTTTTCTAGTACTCGGATCGGAAAATAAAAATAAATGACCTAACATTTATTTTTATTTTCTTATTATTTATATTTTTAGTTTGATGATGATGATGATATCTTGAAATGCATACCTCGAGTATCTGTCTCCATACGTAGGAAGCCTCAGCAAGCCACACAAATGATCCTCAACAACAACATACTACACTGCCAACATGGTGCCAACGTAATAATACTCGTATAATCAAGAGACAAACTCTGGCCACATATCTCTAAAGCTGTTTCACAGGAACTGACCACAATGCTGAAATATAATACAAACGACATTCAGAGAATGCACCATGCTGAGAATATAGTTTCTGAAGATTGTATTATTATAGTCTACCAGGACTGTATGAATAGAAAGACCGATGCCGTTTTATTCTTTCTAAAGAAAATTTTGGACAGGTAAATGTGTTAGTTTATAGAAGAAACATTATAGTTTAGTAACCTAATAAAAGGAGATGCAATTCTTTGTATTGAAAAACATATTCTTGTATTCTTTAGTGTACATAATTTTACAATTAATTAAAAATTGGACAGCTGATGTACAAAAGCAAGCTTAGCCTACAATGAGAATAAAAAATAACAGTAGATACTGTGAAACAATTGTTTGAATCGGACCAAAAATGACGAAGATACAGCAATTTTAGTGTATTAATTAGTTCCAGAAACGCGCCCGAGTATGAAGCGACTCGGTGTGACGTCATCTGTCATGATCGGTCTTCACCGGCGAATGAATACGATCAAGCCGTTCGTTGCACGGATCCTGACAGATGACGTCGTCGTAAACAGTCCAGCGAGAGCGCGCGTTTCCAAGTAGCCGTTCAAAAAAACTTTAATAAATCCGCCATTTCTAGGCGGATTTTAATAATTCATAAAATTATTATTACACATACGATGTACTTATAATAGTCGGATTTGCTATGTGATTGATCCTCATTGGGTTTACTTACAGAAAACATTAATATATTTGTCAGGATAACTTAAACAAATGCACAACAAAAACCTATGTTAACAATAATCAGATCACACTATAACTAAAATAAACTACACAAATACGTGCACAGCACACAATACGTATAAACATACTAAATAAAATAAATAAAACCTATACTTATATATTTATGGGTCATGTTGACAGGAAATGTTCCCTAATTCTTTCCCTGAAGACCTCCAACGAGTGGCTAGCCCTTAATGAGTGCGGAAGAGAATTCCAAAGGCGCAGAGCTTGCACAGTGAAAGATCCACTGTTCCGACTAGAAAAATGGGGAGGAAACGAAGGAGAAAAGAGGTTGAAGAGCGACAAGGCCTTCGTTTAGCATGAAACTATGTTTACTTGACTGTTCCGCCACCAAAAAACACCATCACGTGCATTTCATTCTATGTATTGGTACAAATTGGGCTTTGGAACGATCATCATTATGGAGGGTATTGGCACCGGCTGGGGCTTTCGAACGATCGTCATAATATGGGTTATAACCTTGTATGATGACAGTTTAAAACCCGTTGTAAACTTCTGTCTTCGGCTATTCATATTTTCAATATCTATATGTATAAAAATAAATAGCTGTTTGTTAGTCTCGCAAAAATCGAGAACGGCTAGACCAATTTAGCTAATTTTGGTTTTGAAATATTCGTGATAGTCCAAGGAAACCTTCCTTGAACTAAACGGTGAGAAAAAGTGGGAAATATCACGAAAAAAAATATCTCTAATTAAAATGTCTTTATAAAATGAATTATGCTGTTCTGGAAATCGCAGTAGATGGCGTTATCCTTACTATTAGGCGGTACCTACGAAGTTCACCGGGTCAGCAAGTTAATATAAATTACTAAATTGAAATTATGAAATACAAAAGAACTCTTACAATTTTTTCTTCATCATCAAGTAGGTGTAAACTAATTTCTAGTAGGTACCATCCGGATATGTCATACGGTTGACATGCGGATACTACGGTCACTAAACCCGTAGTCAACGGTACGGTACGCTGTTCTAGCGGGTATAGTAGTCCCGAGTCACGTATGTTCCGTGCTAATACGTGCCTAGCATAGTCATCTATACTAATATAAAGAGGTAAAGTTTGTATTTTTGTTTTAAGGAGGTAATCTCTGAATGTACTGGTCTGATTGCAAAAATTTTTTTGCCCATAGAAAGCTGCTTTATTCCTGAGTGACAGGCTATATTTTATGTACGCGGGCGAAGCTGAGGGCAAAAGCTAGTGATATGATACGGCATAATGGGCAGTATCGTTCTAAAGTTTACGGGTTTGACATACAAATATTTTTCCTCCAAACCCACGCATAGTTTTCACTCTTAGTTAACAGTTTAAAACAACAATTGGCACTTCATAAAGATTTCTGATATACCAGGAATACATAGGCGTAAGAAGGACAACCATGACCACTTTGTTGAATCAACAGAAACTCTGTATGCTAATATTACAGATCATTAGCATTACAGTTAGACAAAGTTGGGTGAAACTTAGCGAAGATTGTAGCTTAAAACTTTGCTAAATACATGGTAATTTAAGTTAATGTGTTGTTACGTGGATAGAAATGTTATCTATGAGAACAAGTAGAGAGATTAGGTTCTATATTTAGAAGCCGAGCCGAATTTCATAGGCCCGTATTGCGTTCAGTCGGTACTTGATACCCCTGTGTACCTTTTTACCCCGTGTTACGGTTCGAACGGGGTCAATAGATACATCGGGGTGGAAAACATTTTCGCCTTAATGTTATATGTAAACTGCTTAAATCTTAAAATAAATTGGACATACATTTAAAAGAATATTTTATGTTTTACCACCTGTTGCCCGCGACTTCATCCGCGCCAAGTTCGTAAAAATGCGCAAACGCAACTAATAATTCTGTGCTTGTGATTCATACCAAAAGCATCTAATTCATTTATTTTACTTTCACACAAAACGGCTTTTAAGGCTAAAACGAAAATTACCTCCAGTAAATATGTTACATACAATGTATGTCTTAGGGCCAGATGTATTTATTCTATTTATATCGCTCACCAACAATAAAAAACACGTAAAGGAGATAGGTACATCAAGTAAACTTGATCCATAAGAATCCGTATAGTCGTACGAGCGTGAAGGTGTAACAATATATACACGCATACATATTATACGTGCATACAAAATTTCGCCTGTAGTGTGTTTGTTTACAATATTCAAGTAAGTACCTACTCCAAGTTATTAATGACTGGTAATTTTTAAAAAAATCTTTGTTAAATACCAATAATATGGTATTATTTTAAAGCTCCTAATAAAAATTTGGTTTCTATTCACCCCTCGTATTTCTATTTGCCCCGTTTCTATGTACCCCCAGAGAAACCATTCACAAACGAACAAATAAACAATACCTTTTTATAATATTCGTTGAAATGAATAATGGATTATTAGATACCTCTCAATTTCCCGACTTATTCTGTTGACAAATGATTCATAATTATGTTTTTGTGCTAAGTCATGGAACTTTCACTCAAGAAGCTTAGATGTTTGTCTTTTAAGGTTTTTCGAGGTCACGGCCGTTACAAAACGGTTCTTTTTGTTTACTACCAATGAAAAGGAAAGGTGACTGTGTCGACGTTTAATATTTTGAGTAAATAATGTGTGGTTTAGGCGTATGTCAACGCTTTCATAGTTGGTATTTATGTTTGGTGTTTACTATAATGATTTCATTTACGGTTTATGACTAGTTTTTAACCAAAAGACGGATAGATTAGTATACATCGCTAGTTTTTAATTAGTACAAATAATTACATGGCTTATAAGAAAAGGTCTTGTTATTACATAAGTAAAGTCTCAATAAATAATATTCCGAAACAGCAAAGTTATGAGCGTTTGTTTATATCCCAAAATGTCAATCAATTTATGGAAATATTGTACAGGCTATTGATTATGAATGAAAAACAATGGAAAAATCTGCGCGTATTTTCTAGGAGCAATTGTTATGAATGATTGATTCAATTATGAATTTACCAATTATGACAAATTTTTGTGGACAATTTAAGCATTTTGTTTTTTATTACTTTTGACTACACAAATGTGATCAGTAACGAGTAATAACGGGTACTGATAGAGCCCCATTTTTTTTGTACTAATTGAAAATAGGGGTGTATAGTTTAATTTCGCCAGTGACTTCGCGTGATAATAGAAAATTATCCCAAGGGAACATACTCCCGGGAAAAACGTATCCTATATGCTATTCCAGGACATGGAGTAAGCGTGCACTAAATTTCATAGAAATCCTTTCGGTCGTTTTTGCGTGCAAGAGCAACAAACATTCATACATACACACTTTCGCGTTTATTATAATACGTTAGGCCCATTGTCGGTAAGTCGTTCTGGATGGTTCGCCTCCATATAGTTGGTGGCTGACCTCTTCATCTTTTGCCTTCTTCTATGGTTAAAATGCATCAGGTCATTTGGTATTCATTTTTACGCATTACGTGCCCATACGGAAGAAAAGGAAGGCATAAATCATAGGACACTTTTTTAATTCAAAACATTTTCCCCTGTCCATTTTTCGCGGGCAATCTTTGTCTGTAGAAAGAAGTTGATAATTATATAAAATGCTTTTGTAATTTATAATGTAACTTTAATGAACACAAAAAAAAAAAAATACCATTTCTCCAAAAAAAATCTCATCATTTCTACATCTCTCAAATGTAATAACTGAAGTTACAAAAACTTACGTCACATTATAGAGTAGTTTCATTAGAAAGTGCGTGTAAATTTATCCCACGGATACAATGTATCTTTCTTTAGACGGAACGTAATCATTAAACAATGATGTTGTTTTAATACATCATTGATGATCCCCTATTATCATCTGTTGTATTGGGGCCGGCTTTCGGTCTACCTAGATTCTATATATCACGGATGGGAAACAGGTCAAGCTGTAGTTCGGAGTGAGGAGGACTCGCAGGCGGTCGCCTTCATCTGCAAAGCAGTAATGCTTGCGAAGGGGATTCGACGTTTGTAATTTGTAAGTTAGTCCTAAGATTACGTCCTTGCCGCCGAATAAAATGTTTTTCGTTCTTCCTTTTTCTTTCTATGCTCAGGGTTTCCTTGCGTGATCGCATCAGGAATGAAGATATCCGCAGGAGAACCGAGGTTCGGCGGCGGCGATCTCTCGCGCCGGGCCTTGGTACAGGCCATGGTCCGGAGCGAGGAGGAGTGGCAGGCGGTCGCCTCCTTCTGCGAAGCAGTAATGCTAGCAAAGGAGGCGGCCGATCGCGTGAGGCAACGGCAACGGTCCTCACGCCCCAACCGCCGCCGTGATTCCGATCCCGATTTCCGGCCACTGTAGGCGCAGGCTTGCGGACGGCGAGCAATGGGTGACTCGCCGTCCGACCGTCCGGTAATTGTCCGGACCGAACCCAAGTTGTCGACGGCGCGTATTGTTCCACGCGTGCCTCAGGATAATGTGAGCAAATCGTAGGGGCCCAGCAGGATCGAAGGCTACTGGGGCCATGGGTAGTGTGAAAACGAAACCCGGGGCCCTGGGACGAAAGCAACGAAGGAACAGGAGTGGGTTTTTAGTCAGTAAAAGTCTGACACTATCTCCCGCTCCGCCCAAGAGCGAGATTTGTCATTAGATAATTTTCCCAACTTAAAAAAAAAGGAGAACCAAGGTTACTGACTTAACCCGACAAATCGCCAAACTTAAGAGGTAGTAGCAGGGCACATTGCTCGTAAAATAGATGGTAGATGGGGCCGAAAGGTTTACACGTACGGCTCGATCCTTCGATCATCCACAACATATGTATTAATAAGAAAAAATATTATATGAACTTCTTAAGCAATAAGCTAGATATAAAAAAAACTCTCCAAATGCGAATCGAACTTGCACAGGAAGGGTTTCGAACTACAATATTAAAATCGAGCAAAAAAACACCGATAAAATAACATTTCTTGTACGGGAACCCCCGTTCATTTTAAATTTTATTATTAGTTGTTATAGCAGCAAGAGAAATATAAATTTAGTGAAAATTTCAATTTTCTTTTACGGTTTATAAAATGCAAACACCTGCTGACAGACAGACGGACGGAGAGCGGCGGATATTAATGTAAGGGTTTTGTTGGCACCCTTCCAGTACGGGAACCCTAAAAGGTTCCAAAGTGAGTCGCTTAGTAAAGAAGTTTCACGCGACGGGTCAGGAATTACTTAAGTGTAGTTTTGATCTCATAAGCTCTTGTAAGGTACTTTAAGGATGCCGCATGAGAGATCTTATGTTCACTGAGCGAGTTCGCAAAAGTTACATTACATTTTTTATGTTATAATAATAATAATTAACTGAATTAAATAATTGTATTCTTCTAATAATTAATTGCCTTATATTTGATTTTAATTGAATGTTATATTAATTTTTATTATATTGAATAAGTTATTTTTGTTTTTGTAAATGTTGTGAATTGGAATTGTATGAAATCGTTATTGTAATTTATATTTTTGACTACACTATCGCATTGGATTGTTCTGTAATGATAGCTGTATGTATGTTTAATAATAAACAATAAACAATAAATCTTTTTTTCCGTGAAAATTCATCTAATATTTTGATATTTTGATGACATTTTTTTATTTTTTTTTTATTTCTTTTTTTATTGTGACACCCTATTAATTTTCCACGGGTAGTGTGGAAGCGTAACCCGGGGCACTTCCACGCGCGCCTCAGGGTGATGTCAGCAAATCGTAGGGGCCCAGCAGGGTCGAAGCCTACTGGGGCCACGGGTAGTGTGAAAGCGAAGCCCGGGGCCCCGGGACGAGAAGGCAAAGAGGGAACAGGAGTGGGTTTTTCCACCTTAAAAAAAAAAAACCCGGGGCACCGGGATGAAGGCAAAGAAGGAACAGGACTGGGTTTTTAGTCAGCCTGACACTATCTCCCGCCCGGCCCAAGAGCGGGACTAGTCATTAGATGATTTTCCCACCTAAAACAAAAAGCCCTATTAATTTCAAGTTCTTAATATAATTTTTATTTTTGGTGTACAGTAAAGAATACATCTATCTATGTACTTCGCGAACTAGTTTTTTTTTGACGTGAATTCAATACGCCACTCAAATCCCTACCTTGAATAAAGTCGTTGTTTTTCATGGATTTGATTAATGTTTTTATTTATTATTTATTGTACAAAATTTACTTTATGATATTATTATGTTATATAATTAAATTGCCGTTAATATTTATAATTATTGTGTGTTTATTTTATTACATTTGTTGCATTATAATTTTATTTGATAGGTTTTTGTGTATAACATATTATATTTGTGTTTATAAGCATATATTGTATTGGCGACCACGTACCGGAAGACGCAGCGTTGGAAAGCCTCCCACAAAGTGGACCGATGACCTAGTGAGGGTCACAGGAATACGATGGATGCGAGACGCACAGGACCGGTCATTATGGTGACATTTGGGGGAGGCTTATGTCCAACAGTGGATGTCTTTCGGCTGAAATGATGATGATGATGATGATGATTGCATTTATCTCTAGAGAATATATTCTCGGTATAAAAGTAACCTATGTACTGTTCCAGAATATGGTATACTCGTGTGCCAAATTCTGTTTCTTTTATAAAAAAAAGGTAAGTGCGAGTCGGTCAAGCGCAGTGAGGGTTTGTACAAACTTACCTATGAAAACAGTTCAATTCCCGAATTGAGTTTCGAATGGAGTTTCTTGCCGGTTCTTCTCCTTAGGGAACGACCAATTTGGAACCGTGCACTAGCTTCTGACGTTTTATAAGTACCCATGTAGGCATATGTGAAATAAAAACTTGACTTTGACTTTGAAGATTTTTGCGAATCGCAAAAAAGGTTTTCTTTTTTTGTGACGTAACTACAAATTAACAGTTTTCAAATTTTAGGAATCTAGGTCAACGGGAAGTACCATAAGAATTTTGATTCCCTTGAGAGTGTCGAAATAAACAGCTGTATCTTTTGTTTTTGTTAACTCATAAGTTTGATTTTTTCACAACTTCAAAGGACAGCCAACTTAAGTAGTAACTCGATACATTTTTGCTTTTTTGAGATAAAAGGTCTTGACAGACAGACAGACAGTCAGTCAGACAGAAAGACAGACTGACGGATGGACAACAAACTGATCCTATAAAAGTTTCGTTTTTCCTTTAAAAAACGGAACCATTAAAACATTGCCTCGCACCCTATATCATAGGTGCATTCACAAATATGTAAACTCACCGACTCAAGACACCCAGACCAGAAGCATAAGCATAATCAGCCTTTTAATGTTTCGACTGCTGGGTCTCAGGCCTCCTCTCTCTAGGAGAGGGAATGGGCCGTAATCCACCACGTGGGCACAGTTCGGATTGGTGAATATCACATGTCTTCGAATTTTTGGTTCTAGGACATGCCGGTTTCCTCACGATGTTTTCCAGACCAGAAGCCCATAAAAATATTTGTTCCGTATGAAATTTTATCCTCATCCATTCAACTGTTTGGGCGTCAAGGAGTAACAATCGTTCACATACATAATATAAAATTTCGCCATTGTAATGATAAAGTTATAAAAACAGTTCAGTGGTTTTCGAATAAGGGTACTTAGGATGAATTTCGTCGTCGGGGCGGCGCTACTTTGACAAGGGACACCTTTGAAAACTTTATTTACAACGTACGTGCCAATAGAAAAAAAGTGACGTGCACGATAAAAATAAGCCTCGTAACGCTCGATCTATCAACGAGTATATCTATATATATAAAAGCAGAAACTGATTGACTGACATATCAACGCACAGCCGAAACTACTGGGACTAGTACCTTGAAATTTTACACAAGGTTTCCTTTCACGGCGTAGGCGAGCACTAAGACAGGATTTTCGCCCCCTAAGGGAATGAAACGGGGGTCCAAAGTTTGTATGGAGAAACCTACTTTCACGCGGGCGAAGCCACTGGCAAGGTGCTAGTATATATATAAAAGGAGAAACTGACCGACTAACATATCAACAAACAGTTGAAACTACTGGGACAGGGATCGTGAAATTTTGCACAAGGTTTCCTTTAATGACGTAGGCAAGCATTAAGACATGATTTTCCAAAACTCACCCCTTAACGGGATGAAACGGGAGTTAACAGCTTGTAAATCTTGTTTCTGGGGTTAATAAACTTGAAATTTGGCACAAATTCTAATCAAAATCTACAACAATAATATTCTATAGAGTTAAAGTTTATTTTTTGTTTGTAGTAGGGAATCTCTGGAAGTACTGGTCCGACTGCTTTATACCTGGGTGATATAAGCTATATTTTATGTAAGCGGGCGAAGCTACGGGCAAAAGCTAGTGAATTATAAAGACTGTAATTATTCGTTTTTCACTACTCCCCTGAAATTACGGTTTGAGGGGTGTCGAAGTTTTTAAGAAAACATTCTTGCAAACGAAGTCGTTAGTAAAGGGCTAGTTCATTGTGAACCCTTTTCAAACTGACCCGTCATACTAAATCCAATTATATATACATGTACACGGTAAAAGCATTTCGCAATTAGTTTCATAGAGTGACTGGTATAGGAATTTTGGCTACGATTGATTGAACTTCAAAGCATTCGCAGTTTGCAAGCGTGTCTGAGTAGAAGCTATGCTGGATAACTTAATAATAGTACTGAATTTCCTAAAGAGGAAGGATGGGTTGAATAGTAGGTGCCTACGTGCACATTTCATGAGATAAGTATTGTTAATCTATTTCCTGTTGTCTTTAACAAAAATTAAGGGGCTCAAGTCTGCTATTTTCATAAATTCGTCATTCCAACACGATCACATTCTCATTTTGCTAAAAGTTCGTAATCTGCTTGTAGCTGCAATACATTGTTACGCATCCGTTCGCAGCCGCCGCCATCGGTGTACTGGCGCCTCGACGTTCGGGAAATCGCTGCGTCCCCCTAGGGGGGCGCGGCAGGCGAGATCGGGGCTTCGCCCCCTGCTCGCGGTATTGGGTGGCACCCGCGACAACGGGTGCTTCACTTGAGTGCCATATTGGCGTAGTGTCTTTGGTTTTGTACAGTGGGAGCGTCCCGACTCTATCTCAATAAATAGAGTCGTTTCTTCGCGACACCCCGGCGGTCAGTCCCCGCCAGGTGGGACCCCCGGTTGCCCGGGGGAGGCCCAGCGAGTGACGACCAGCGACGGGGGTGCCGATTTTATTGACGCTCCCCACTGTTGGTGAGTGACCCCCGTCTGTCACGCTTCCAGGTCTAGCCGGTCACGCTCCAGACTCAGGGGTCGTGTGAGTGTGTGTGTGGGCGGTATTGGGTGTGTAACACCGACTGGCGCCTCGCGCGCCGCTCGGAAATACTTATACGCGAGACACACTGGCCGCGCTTGGAGCGAGCGTTGAGCCCAATAGTGAGCGGTTTCGACAACAGCGATCCGCGCGCCCCTGCACGTATTTCCAAGGAACCATACTTCGGAAATTAGATGCTTCAACTGTCCACTACTTGAGCCTATGTATTTAGTTATAAGTTCTGTACATATTTCTGTAAATGCATTCCCTTCTGATTACAACAATATAAATATATCATTACATCTGGAGTATTATTACTGCACACCACCTAAGCGCTACATGCTAATTCATAATGATCGATCATTGATCGGTCAATGGTCTTGTGGTAGAATGACAATATCGAGCTGTCTCGTAACCAATTAAAAGTAATGACTGCACAATGACGTTCTAATGATTGGTCACTGATCAAAGGAACGGTAAAAATTTTAGCTGATTCCCGCATACATCAAACATTCATTTGTCATTATATACGAGATTGCCATTCTATGCCATTTCTTTCAATGGAGTGTCAGCAGTTGACCATTGGAAAGTCATAATGACACCATTATATTAGTAGATTACCAAGCTTGTCAAAATCAACAATTATTAAGTCAATGATAGACCATTCTGGCACTATTGTAATAGCAGACTTGACGCCCAAGGTGGTTGCTGCAGCAACATTTGAAAGAATGAAAGGTGGTTATTTTCAGCCAGAACTGCGGGATTGATCAATTGCACCTTTTTGGCCTTGCATAGATTTTAAAGTTATTTTTTCATACTTAATTCTACTGTATTTTAATTCTA
Organism: Mythimna pallens; assembly: GCA_961205895.1. Taxonomy (NCBI): domain Eukaryota; kingdom Metazoa; phylum Arthropoda; class Insecta; order Lepidoptera; family Noctuidae; genus Mythimna; species Mythimna pallens. The sequence goes on along the minus strand of OY540845.1, from coordinate 3,441,811 downwards.
ATGTATCCTAATTCAACTGTATTTTAATTTTACTGTATTTTAATTCTAATGCATTTCAATTCTACTGTATTTTAATTCTACTGTATGTGTGAGGTACGAATAAACGTTTTTTTCTTTCTTTCTTTTTTTCTTATTATAAAAAGCCACAAAAGGAACACAGGCTGGGTAAGCTAAAGAATGGAATTCCGTGCCAGAGCCTGTGTTTCCTGCTAGCCATAACCTGGAAATCTTTAAGTTATGAGTACTAGACAACTGATAAACATACTTAAATATATCTAAATACATACGTATTATAGATAAATTACACCCAGACACAGAACAAATGATTGTGTTCATCACACAAACATTTGTCCTTGGTGGGAATCGAACCCACGACCTCCGGCATAGTAGTCAGGGCCACTAACCACTAGACCAACAGGCCAGTCAATATGCAATAGTACTTTGCCTAACCTTGGAGTTTGAAAACAAAAAAGCAGTCACCGACGACGCCTATGGACATTTGCAATACCGTTGGTAGCACAGGTTAGGCTGCGGTCCCACATTGCAAAAGGCAACTGAAGGAACATGGGTGGCTTTTATTCAGTAAAAATCTGACTCTTCTACTGCCTTAAATTTTCATGAAAAAAAGGTAAGTATCGCATAGATTTTTCATAGAGGACCACAACATGAAAAACTTAAAAAAAAAAAACAAATACCGAAAGACCGCATTCAGCTCTGTGAAAAGACAGGAGATACGGTAATATTTTCATTTACTTTCTAAACCCTGACAATTTATTTAACAAAAACCAATAATTACATTCTATTACAAAGCTTCTGTATTTACTTATAACTAAGATATCTGTGTATAACTTGGCGTTGTCTCACAATATGGCGTCGGAACAATTAACATTATATCACATGTTGGCAGCCACGTTAGACGTAATACACCCAAAGATAACACACAGGGCAAGTTCAGAAGGCAAGCTCTTAACAATGAGCAAAAAAAATGCATTGTTCATGGACGCACATTATGTATAATATAATATAATATAATATAATATAATATAATATAATATAATATAATATAATATAATATAATATAATATAATATAATATAATATAATATAATATAATATAATATAATATAATATAATATAATATAATATAATATAATATAATATAATATAATATAATATAATATAATATAATATAATATAATATAATATAATATTCCACAACTATCACACAACGCTGTCTAGTCCCAAGCTAAGCAGAGCTTGTGTTATGGGTACTAGACAACTGATAAACATACATATATATTTCTAAATACATACATATATAGATAAATTACACCCAGACACCGAACAAATGATCGTGCTCATCACACAAACATTTGTCCTGGGTGGGAATCGAACCCACAACCTCCAGCATAGCAGTCAGGGCCACTAACCACTAGACCAACAGGCCAGTCAAAGTCAAGTATGGTGATTGTAAACAAATGCCGATCATGAGTGCGTTTGCATTAGGTTAAGAGGGTCCTTTTTCACTCACCTATCGTCAACTTGGCTTAAAATCTTGTTACTTTGTCTAACGCAATTCAACGCGATGTCTGACGAAAAGGCAACTCGAAAAAAGACAGATGACGCCTGAAAACTCTGTTAGCATTCGGTAATTCCGTGATTTACTCGAATATTTTACAAAACTTGTTCCAGGAAATGTGTGTTTTTTTAAACCCTTCAATTTTTTTGAAAAAATTGTCGTCATTCAGAATCTTGACTGCAAGGCCAGTTTTTATTGTTATACTTTTTGACTTTTTAATTTTGGAGTAAATTATGGAGTGTCAAACTTCATGCAAAGTAGCAGACTTTCAGAGTTCTTTACTGAATCTGCTATTTTGTATGAACTTTGAAACTTCATAATTAAACCGTCCGATTATAATTTAGATGTCTTTAAGGCTAGAGTGAAAAGGCTCTTAATAAACTAGTACGGCTCACCAACATCGATTAAATCACTGCTTACCATTAGGTGGGACTGCAATCAAGCACAGGTTTATATCAATTAAAAAAATAAATTCAAAAAGGGCCTATTTTAATTAATTTTGAACTCCATGCAATTTTTGAGAAAGTTATTTTTTGATTTATTTATAAATAAATAAATAAAATAAAAAAGCCTTTTAGCTCTTGCATTACAAATTATTTAAAAGTAGGAAAAATATAAAGTTAATGTTATTTACAGCGTTGAATAAATCAAAATTGAATCCTATTCATGTGCAACCCCTCTTCAGGCGAGGGTGAAGGACTCCTCTAAAGAATTCCATTGACTCATTTCATCAAAAAAATTTGGTAAACTACCTAGTTTTTACATTAGTAATTTTTTGCTGAAATTGCCTTTATATAAAATCCTGAAACTTTAATTAAATACCAAGTCATTTTGATTTAGCGTGATGATGAGTTAATTGGTTTTCGGCCCACAGCTTTCAGTATGACCATTCCAGGCAGGTTTTAGTGTTATGTAACTTCTGTATTTATCTATAATGTGGTTATACACCCTAAGATAAAGGGACGGGGATTGAGCCAAGACATTATCCTCGGGATGTATCTTGGAGAACGTGGGGAAGCGAATATTCTTATAATGAGGCGTGATTTTGTGCCTGTTTTTGCTAAGAGAGAGGGACCAGCTGCAAATAGGGAGACTAATTGTGTGTAATTAGTTGAGATTAAGAAGTGTTTTTTGTCCTAAGTAATAATAATAATATTTATTTATTAGGATCAACGCAGGATGGATGAAATGGCGACAGGTCACGGGAACAACTTGTGATCCACGGATGCCCCTCAAGTTGAAGGGAAAAATCTATAAGTCCGTGATAAAGCCTGTCATACTGTATGGATCATAATGTTGGGCTGTGAAAAAGACAGATGAAAAAAGATTGCACGTAGCGGAGATGAGAATGTTAAGATGGATGTGTGGTGTGACGAGAATGGATAAAGTGAGAAATGAGTATATTAGGGGAAGTTTGAAAGTGGCGCCAGTGACTAAAAAGTTGAAAGGGAATCGTTTGTCTTGGTATGGTCATGTGTAGAGGAGGGATGAAACGCATGTTACTAAAAGAGTTATGAGTTTACATGTGGATGGATGGAGAGGGAGAGGGAGACCAAAGAAAAGATGGATGGATTGTGTGAAGAGTGATATGAAAGAAAAGGAAGTTAGTGATAGTATGCGAGTGACAGGGTAGAATGGAAGAAGAAAACGTGTTGCGCCGACCCCAAATAACACGGGACAAGGGCAGGAAGATGATGATGATATTTGACATCAAATGTAAGCACAAAAAATATAAGCAATACAACAGTCAATTTAATTTGAATACCCTTACTCCTAAACTAGGAAGATCCTGTATCTTAGGAGGCAGTGTCTTCGCAAGAATAGTGGACGAACAAAATAATGAGCGTACAGCGTAGAAATTATTGCCAAAATGAGGACTAATGAAGAAAGAAATATATAAGTATATAATTATATATATATTTACTGATAGTATGTATATGTATAGTGTATGTATGTGTATGTAGAGTATGAGTGTAGTGATGTATTTGTGTGTGGTGTCGTGTCATGAGCAAATGTAGTGTGAGTGCGTGTAAGCGAAAGGGGTGTGTGGTTTTTTTTTTTTTTAAGGTGGGAAAATCATCCAATGACAAATCCCGCTCTTGGGTGGAGCGAGAGATAGTGTCAGACTTTTACTGACTAAAAACCCACTCCTGTTCCCTCTTTGTCTTCATCCCGGGGCCCCGGGCTTCGCTTTCACACTACCCGTGGCCCCAGTAGGCTTCGACCCTGCTGGGGCCCTACGATTTGCTGACATCACCCTGAGGCGCGCGTGGAACAATACGCGCCGTCGACGACTTGGGCTCGGTCCGGACAGTCACCGGACGGTCGGACGGCGAGCCAAAGGGGTGTGTGGTATGGTCTAAGTGATTAGCAGATCCAAGTAACTTTCAGTTTTGTCCTCAGTGACTTGAGATGGAATACTTTTAATAAGCTTTTATCAAGTATAGAGTAATGAGCTGAGATAGGAATGGAATAGGAAATAGAATGAACAGGATAGGAATATGGTGTATTTACCTATATTTCATGGCGGGAAATAACACTGATTGGATAACATCTCTGAAATTCCAGCATAGTAATTGTGACATAATATTTGACGATGATATTTTTTTAACTCTTTTAATGAGATACTATTGAGTCTAAGTAAAGTAATTAGGGAAAGCTCGCTGATCTAATGACGATAAATTAATAAAAAAATCCTATAATATATAATTTAAAAATCTGCATTTCCCTTATAGGATCACTTTGTTGTCCCCCTGTCTGTCTGTCTGTCAAGACCCTTTAGCCCAGGAATGTGAAGGGATATCAAGTTGAAATTAAAACCATTACTCAGGTTGGCGGTCCCTTGAACCTGTGGAAAAATCAAACTTCTGAGTTAACGAAAAATGAAAAGACACTCACTCAAGGAAATCAAAATTCATAGGGTACTTTCCATTGACCTAGAATCCTGAAGTTTGGCATGGGGCAAGGTCTCATAGCACAAGTATAGGAAAAGTCTGAAAACTGTAAATTGTAGTTACGTCACAAAAAAACTTTTTTTGGATTCGGAAAAATTTTGGTAACTTAATTCGGGAATTGGACTGTTTTCATAGGTAAGTTTGTACGGAACCCTCAATCACCGCAACAAGCCTTAGCAGGCATCGCTTCTAACAAGCTCCGTCAATCTTGCTGACATGACTTTGAGGCGCGTGTGAAACGCGCCATCAACCCTTATCAGACGCTGACCTACCAATTGCTCGTCGTTTAAGCCTTCGCCTACCGAGGCCGAAAATCACCCCGGGACTCTCAACACCCAAGGCTTCTCTTTCTGCAGTAGGGGTGTAAGGTTTGCTTCTTACATATAACTGCTTCGACAGTATCAATGACAGCATGTAATGCCATTATTAATTAATTTATTAAATAATGGCAAGCAAGAGCAAGCAAGCTCTGCTTAGCTTGAGACTAGACGGCGTTGTGTGATAGTTGTGGAATATTATATTATATTATAAATGTTTTATGCACGCAAAAGCACCGAGGTGGACTTTAATGGCTTAAGTATTTTTTATCTATCAACCTTTGGGTGATGCAGAGAAAAATAGTGCAATAAAAGATAGAGAGAAAAAGGCGAATACAAGCATAGATATACTAATAATGTTATAGTTATATTTTTAAAATCTACTTAAATGTGTTGGTATTATCGTCGTTTAAAGAGATCCAGGACATTTATTTTTATTGTTGTGGCCGTGGGAACGTTTAAAAGGGCTACCGTGATCATGGTACGTAAAGGGCAACTGAAGGACATAGGCTCTCGTTCTAGCTCAGAGCAGGAGAAACCATTTGATGATTTCCCACCTTAAAGAAAAAGTCCAACAAGAGGGAAGGAGTGAGAGTAGTGGTGGCTGAGTGGTAACGGTCCTGACTGATGAGTTGTAGGTCACGGTTTCAAATCCAGTCAGGCACATTACTTTTTTAAATTTATTACATCATCATTGCTCTCAAAACGGCGAAGGAAAACATCGTGAGGAAACTGGCATGTCCTAGAATCAACAATTCGAAGACATGGTAACCAATACGCATTCGGACCGAGCCCAGTCGTCGACAGCGCGTAGTGATCCTCGCGCTCCTCAAAGAGATGTCAGCAAACCGTAGGGGCCCAACAGGGCCGATGCTCGCTAGCTAGGACCGCGGAGAATTTCTGAAAGGGAAACCCGTAGTCCTAGAACGCAAAGGGTAATTGAAGGATACAGGTGTGGTTTTAGTCAGTAAAAGTCTGACACGCCCTCCCGCTCCACCCACAGCGCGAGAAGTCATTTGGATGATTTCCTACCTTAAAAAAAAAAAAGTGACCAATACGCATTAGGCCGGCGTGGTGGATTACGACCCATTCCCTGAGTCCTAGCAGTGGGTGGTATTCATATTATAAAGTTGATTTATGCTATGTTATATGCTATCCGGGACGAAAACACATATCAATAACTTAGTAATTAGTTGGGTGGGTTTGTCCCCAAACACAGTTATTGTAGGCAGTTAATGTTTATTACATTCTGTCAGTTATCAAATGTTACCAGGCTCCGTACATAATAGTAAGTTATGGGGCATGGGCAACGAGAGTGACATTAATATCTATATATATAAAAGCAGAAACTGACTGACTTACATATCAACGCACAGCTGAAACTACTGGGACTAGGAGCGTGAAATTTTGCACAAAGGTTCCTTTTACGACGTAGGCGAGCACTAAGAGAGAATTTTTCAAAATTCATCCCCTAAGGGGATGAAATGAGGGTCCAAAATTTGCAAGGAGAAATCAACTAGTCTACGTACATAAAAGCGAAATACCACTCATTGATTAATCATGAATTCTCAGAAACTATAACACCTACAAACTTAAAATTTGACATGTAGGTTCCTTATAGGGTGTAGGCATCCGCTAAGAACGGATTTTACGAAACTTCACCCCTAAGGGGGTAAAACGGGGGTCGGAAGTTTGTATGGAGAAACCTATGTTTACGCGGGTGACACCTCTGGCAGAAGCTAGTTGAAATATATAAGCTTTATAATATATTAGGTTATTTCTAGGCAAGAGTGCTCCATCATCGACCGCATCGACGCTTACCATCAGATAGTGGTCAAACGCGAGCCTACCAACAATAAAAAAAACTGGGCAAGTGCGAGTCGGACTTGCGCACTGAGGGTTCTCTGGGAAAACAGTTCAATTAAGTCCGAAAATTCTTCCGAATCGCAGAAAAAGTTTTTTCTTGTTACTTGAAACTACAAATTTATGGTTTTCAGATTTTTTCCTACACTTGTGCTATGTAATCTTGCTTCATGCCAAATTTCAAGATTCCAGGTCAACGGGAAGTACCCTATGAATTTTGATTCCCTTGAGAGGTTTTTGCCACTTAATCGGAGATAGTTCCACAATTTAATTTATTACAGTTGTAACCAATAATGCACTTCGGAGATTTCACTGAAAAATGCAGAAAACCATTTTCAAAAACGCGATAAAACATGATTTTCACGAAAAATTTAAGTTAGGTGGTTTTTTTATTAATGATAGGTTCGCGCTCGATCACTATCTCACCGGCTCCCTAGCCAAGTTACAACGGTTCCGTTTTGATTCTCTTTTTGTTGAACGCCTCCAGTCGGCCACGCCTCCTATTCCTTTGTTCTGACCACGTGACTGAGTGTCGAGATGACGTCAGTGTGTCAAGCGCCGTCATTTTTCAGTACGTGTGGTGTACGTCAATACGTGGGTGCGGACTGACGACGAGTGGCTTCGCGTTGAAATTATCTGACCGCATGTAGAATCACCCACAAGACAACTCGTTAGGCATCAGTCAATTAATACAAACCAAGATAAGATAAGAAGAAAGAGAAGATTAAACAAAAAAAAAAAACTTTGAAAGATTGAGATTTTCGACGTGAGATCCGGTTGAAGCTGTAGTAGCTACCGCTTCCGTGTGCGGCGTCTTGTATAAATCCCCTTATACTCCTAGTTCCCTAACAAACCACGTTATGGTAGTAATTAACATAACCAAGACCAAATCTTCAGAGCAATTTGTGGTGCTAACAATGTTATGTCACTTAACACATAGTGCCCATCTCCGTTGTATCGTTCACATGCCATAGTGTATCTTATGACAGTGATTCAACTACAGCCTTTATTTAGAACAATCAAGCGGAGAGTAAGTGTTGAAATGCAAGTATATCGTTTAAAGACTGTGTATGATGTTTGTTAAACGGGTGCCGTCAGTTGAGACTGGTCATCTCTTAGCTGCCAGTGCATTAATTCGATTTTTATTTTTTTATTAGTTTTTTTTTTTATATTAATATTATTTATCTACATGGTGATCACATATTAGAAGCGACAAGAAATATGTAACCAAAATTTATGTTACTCATAATATGAATTGAATTATGATTTATATACACCACAAATTTTTAATTAGTACAAATACTTAAAGGGCTTATTAGAAAAGGTCTTGTTATTATTTAAGTAAAGTCTCAATAAACAATATTCATAAACAGCAAAGTTATTAGCGTTTGTTTGTATCCCAAAATGTCACTCAATTTATGGAAATATTGTACAGGTGATTATAAATGAATAAATGACGATCAAAATGGAAAAACACTGCCCGTAGTATTTTCTAGTAGAAACTATTATGAATAATTGATTCTGTTATGAATTTACTAATTATGACTAATTTTCGTGGACAATTTTGGGATTACGTTTTTTTTACTTTTGACTACAAAAATATGATCAGTAACGGGTACGTATAGAGCCCCATTTATTTTTTGTGCTTATTAAAGAATAGAGGTGTATACAAATAAGCTAGGTAAATTATGCCAATTTTGAAAGGAAGTGCTCTTTAAGTTTTTAACTTAAGACATCCAGAGAATGGTAGTCCTAAAGGGAATATGGAAGAGAGTTACCTAGTTGTTAAAAAGCTGGACAGATTGATTGCCAAAATAAGAGATGAACTACTGTAAAAAGATACACTGTGACTTGGCACACTAGATTCGTGTTACGACCAAGCAGGGAGACATTTAAGGGAGGGTACGGGTCGGTTAAATGTGCGAGGGAAAGGACAGTTGTGCAAGCAAATTATGCTAGATATTCCATGTTTATGGACTATACGAGTTGTTTTTTTGATTTATTTGTTGATGGGAGACATTTATGAAACTAGTGACTACTAACTGCTACACAGTAATGCATATATTATATTTATTTCAGATATTATAAGTCAAACTAGAGTTGCTCGGAGTTTCCTTGCGTGATCGAATCAGAAATGAAGATAGCCACAGGAGAATTAAGGTTGCCGACATATCACGAAGAATCGCCAAACATAAAGATTGCCTTATGGGATGGCCGTTGGGGCCGAGGTTCTGGAGTGGCGACCGCGTACCGGAAGACGCAGCGTTGAAAGGCCGATGGACAGGACAGGATATACAGGTTGGACCGATGACCTGGTGAAGTCCGATGGTTGCGGGACGCGCAGGACCGTTCATTGTGGTGAAACTTGGGGGTGGCCTATATCCAACCGTGGACGTCAAGCCACACATTTCTTTATTGGCCACGTGATCAAACTTCTCATTTTGTAGAGGACAACGGGAAACTAACAACGGGAAAATGAAATAGTTTCTGATAAACTAATTCGTAATTTTTGCAATGCTAACTAGTCCACTAAATATTCTTAGTCCAGGAGCAAGCGAAGTGAGTTCGGATTAAAGAGTACTCCGTCTCGAACAGGTTAGGTTAGACATTATTTATTAAACTTCCAATGTAAATTTTAATGAATTAACTGTAGTAATATTTTACGAAGAGCAGTGGTGGCCGAGTGGTAACGAACCCGACTTACGAGTTGTAGGTCGCAGGTTCAAACCCAGCCAGAAGCTTTACTCAAAACGGTGAAGAAAAACATCGTGAGGAAACTGGCATGTCCTAGAGCCAAAAATTCAAAGACATGTGACATCCACCAATCCGCACTGGGCCCGCATGGTGGATTACGGCCCATTCCCTATCATAGAGAGGAGGCCTGAGTCCCAGCAGTGGGAACATTAAAAAGGCTGATTATGCTATGCTATGCTAATATTTTACGTAACTTATTAATTTGATTGAAAGATATGGAGACTTAATCAATACATATGTATATTTATGTTCTTGTAACAGATTTCAATTTTTTTTCCTACTAATCCAATTTACAAAATTCTTTTCTTCTACGTTACCCAAGAGAGGCGGTGTGAGACAACGCTCTAGGTAAGTTTCAAAACAAAACTATCAAAATTCTCGTCTCCTGAACAAAACTTGTCTAGCTTTTGTATAAATATTTAAGAAGTGTTACAGTTTCTGCTACAGCATATTTACTATTCATTGTATGAGGGTGTTTAGGGTAACAAACATTTTGTTTTTGTCTAGGTCATGATGAAAAAAATTGTAAAAAATATTTTCGATATTAGATATTTGATTGGGAAGGGAGTTTCCTTTCGTGATTGCATTAAGAATGAAGATATCTGCAGGAGAATCAATGCTACCGATATGGCCCGAAAGATTTGCCAAACTTAAGTGGCAGTGGGCAGAGCACATTGCTCGCAGAACAGATGGTCGATGGGGACGAAAGGTTTTGAAGTGGCGACTTTGTATGTACCTGAAGACGCAGCATTGGAAGGCCTCTCACAACGACGACGACGGCGCACAGGGCTGGTTGTTGTAGCTACACTTGAGGAAGCTTTTGTCCAGCAATGGACGTCTTTTGGGTAATATGATGATGACCATCCAATGACTTCTCCCGCTCTCAGACTTTTACAGACTAAAACTAGATCTGTGTCCTTTAGTTGACCTTTGCGTTTTAGGGCTACGGTTATCCTTTTCAGAAATTGCCCGCGGTCCTAGCTAATGGGCATCGGCCCAGCTGGGCCCCTACGGTTTGCTGACATCTCTTTGAGGAGCGCGTGGATCACTACGCGCTGTTGACGACTGGGCTTGTCATCCGTCCGGTCAATTACGGGACGGTTGAACGGCAAGCTACCCATTGCGTCATGCGAAAGGTGGGGACGCCGTGTTGCTGCTCCAGTCACTCCTCATAGAGGGGACTTACCGCCATAATTGGATATGATAACGTTTAAATAAAAAAATAAAAAAAACAAATTCGCTTTCTGTATCTATCAGTTCATTCGCAATCCCTTCCTAAACCACACAATAGATTTTGAAGCAATTTTCACTGAAAAGAAAGAACAGTAAATGAGAAAGGTTTTTGTCAATACAATAGGCCCACATACGTAGCCGGGCACGAATCACCTGTTCAAAATAAGTTCAAAAATGAACAAACAATTTTCCATAGCAGTAAAATATAATATTATAATTGAATCCGACCCTAAATATACGGAGAGAGTAAATGAAATGATAACAAATTTTTGTACCGCTTTTATGTTCGGATTTGTTAAAACAACGTTTGTTTTATTAATACAATGCCCATCGTTTATGTTAATAGGCTCAATCTACGTAAATGTTTGTTATGTTTTAGTTCTACTACGTTAAGTAAATATATTCCGTATTAATATAACATGGACACTGGTAAAAAAAACTGGGCAAGTGCGAGTTGAACTCGCGCCCTGAGGGTTTCGTACAAACTTACCTCCTCCTTCCTTTGAGAGTGTCGACAAATAGTATTTTGCGACATAAACGGCTGAATTCATATAGTTTTAATTTCAACTCGATACCTATACGCGTTCCCGAGATAAAGGGTCTTGACAGACTGACAGACAGACGGATGGATAACAAAGTGATCCGGGTGATAAGGGTTCCGTTTTTTTCCTTTTGAGGTACGGAACTCTAAAATCAGGATAAATCACTTTTCACTTTTCATGGTTAACCTAGCTAAGCAATAATGCGATGTGAACCATTTGCACTAAGATTTAGCGGTCAATATTCTATTAAGGTTTGTTCATCTTACTTCTTAGACTATGTTCAAGAAAAAACTGAGAAAAATCAGCTGCTTTAATGTTATATAAGTATACACGGGTAGACTACTCGACTACTATACGACTACTATATGCTATTCTACGACTATGTTCTAGAATAGCATATAGAACCCTTTTTACCCCGGAAACATGTTCCCTTGGGATAATTTCCTATTATCACGAGCGAAACCTCTGGGATCACTAAACAAAAAAATACCCAAAGAATTTAAAGTAATTCAGCCACTCTAGCCAAGTTAAAACTGTTTCGTTTCGATTCTCTTTTCGTTGATCGTCTCGAGTCGGCCATGCCTCCGATTCCATTGTTCTGACGTCATCTCAACGCTCAGTCACAACAAAGGAATAGGAGGCGTGGCCGACTCGAGATGATCAACGAAATAAGGATCGAAACGAAACATTTGTAACTTGGCTAGGGGGGCAGCAGTGTATTCAGTCGTCATTGTTAAATAACAAGGCATGGTTTGTCTAAATGATAGGCATTTTGTATCACTTTCTCTTCAAACCCGGGATGTTGTAGATAAAGGAATTATATTAAGTATACCGGTTTCAGATTCGGGTACGGTTAAGAAGTTATTTCGGATTATCCGCTAGTTTCGCGCAAGATTTTTCTTTTATTCGCTTCTGCCTGCGGTTTCGCTCGCTTGAAATAAAGGTATCGTCGTTAACAGTCAATTAGGCCCTGCCTTTATCCGAAACTATCTGAAAATAATATATTTTTTTCGGTTATGGCTACAGATACTTTTTTATTTCGGACTAGCTGTTGCCTGTGACTTCGTCCGCATCAATTTCATAATTTCACATTATATGTACTCGTACATTTTTTTTTTTAATTGAAATAAACCATTGATTGACTGCGATCCCACCTGAAGGTAAGCAGTGATGCAATCATTGATGGTGAGGCGCACTAGTTTATTAATAGCCTATTTACTGTTCTTTCTTCTTTCTTATTCGTGTTATGTTCAGATGTATGAACGTCAATGAAAAGAAAGAGTATTTAAGAGTCATAGCAGGAAAAAAAAGCAGTTGGCGTTTTTACCTTACCCCAAGGAAAAAAGTATTAGTTTAATGTATGTTTCTGGCTTATGTTATGGTAAAACAACGATCAAATAAAAAACGATTTGTTCGGTAGAAAACAGTTGTTCTAGTTTCGGATTTCCAATTGTTTTGGTTACGAAGCTTTATATCCTCCCTGCTTCAAACATTCTATAAGCGCCATTAAGCATAATCGTCAAGAAATATCGTAAATATATCTAGACCTTGAGGCCAATATGTAGTCTGAATAAATATACTTCACCTTCAGAGCTAATGGATTGCGAACCATTGGTTTATGTATAACTAAATTGAATTACTGAAATAGGTACCCTCGAAGCGAGCCGAATGACTATTCGGCTCGCTTCGAGGGTACCTATTTCGGTCTGTTTTAGGCTAGATTTTTATAGGCTAAAAAGATCTACCTACCAGTTGAGTACCTATCTACCGTCGAAAAGAATAAAATGGCATGTGATCGGCATTGCTACTCATGTAGATGAAATCGAAGGAGCCTAATTATTCCTTAATTATTACAGTCATGTTTGCCAAGGTCAGTCTGTGGATAAAAATAATAATATCATAATGTTCGTGATATCAGCAAACTGCTGGTTGACTCTTCGCGTGACCAGAGGGCTGGGCTTTTCTTCGGACAATGAATCAAAATTGCTATCCAACGTGGCAATGCTGCCAGTGTACTGGAAACTTTTCCCATTGATATCGATGTGGATGAACTTTTTGATGATTTTTAATCTACAATAACACTAATATTATAAAAAGGTAAAGTTTTTTTAAAATGTTTTTTTTTTTGTTTGTTAGAGGTAATCTCTGAAAGTACTAGTCCGATTGCTACAATTTTTTCACCGATGGAAAGCTGCTTTATTCCTGAGTGATATAGGCTATATTTTATGTACGCAAGTGCCGAAGCCGCAGGCAAAAGCTAGTTTATATTATATACCTATAAAGTTATAATATAGTATATATTAATATAGTTTCTTCATTTATGTTATGTATTTCTATATGTATAGCTGATTGATAGACTCGCTCTTGAGCATTATCTCACCAGATGGCAAGTAATGATGTCATCGACAATAGAGCACGTTTGCCAAGAAGTAACCTATTTACTCTTTCTTTGTTCGTTCTATTTTTTCTTAGGCTTCATAATTACACTTTCCCTGATAAATTCTTTACACGGACCGCTCCTCGGTGGACAACGTTAGAATGTTCTTGAAAGGTTTGTTTGAATTTAGCCAATCCCAACTTACACTGCCTAGATTACAAGAAAGAAGTGCTTAGGTACCCTGATTCGGGATCTCATTAGGTATTCCAAGTAGTCTCCTTGGCCATTTTATCACTGTTTCGAGGACCTAATTAACTAATCATTGTATGTCTTTGTATCTAAAATTCAGCTTTTTTTGTATGCCGAAACATAAAGAACCTGACTCCCGTTATCTTTTTTTTTTAATTTTTTTTTTTTACACTCCGCTGTCTAGTCTCAAACTAAGCAGAGTTTGTGCCATGAGTAATAGACAACTGATAAACATATTTATATATTTCTACGATTTATTAAAAAAGGAGGTGGAATGCATACGACTACTTAATTTCAGATTTTCCGGTGATCTCAAGGACCTAGAATGTGTGTCACAAAGGTACTGAAAGCGAAAGTTCTTCAACTAAACAAAGAACTTGACAAGCATTCAACTTAACATTTTCATTCAAGATACAATTTTAAGTAATTTGACATCATGATCATCTGTCATCATGACATGTGACATCTATATGACATGTGACATGAAATATGACATCTACCAACCCGCACTGGACTCACGTGGTGGATAACGGCTCAATCCCGCTTCCAGAAAAGAGACCTGAGTCCCAGCAGTGAGAATATAAGACTGATTATACTATAGACTTTACAACATCACGCTAATGCTAACAAAAGCTGAACAGTAATCAAAGACGCGGATGAAACCGCGGGGACAGCTAGTTAATTTGATATCACCAAAAAAACATGAATATTTTGCTTCATTATCCATGTAAAATATCAAAAAGGATAAAAAACCCGGTTCTATACATTTTGCAAAAAATATACTATTCAGCTTTATTATTTTTATTGATTTATGAATAAATCTCGTCTTTGGTTGATAACTTAATGACTGGAAAACAAGTTGGATGGTGATTCAAAGTCACTTCATAATAAATATGTCACAGTCAATAGTTTGATCCGTCATTTAGTTAATAGCCTGATAACTAAACGGTACCCATTGTTTATCTCCCGGGCGTCCAGAATTGCAGAGTGATCTCCAGCTGCATAGGCGGAGGCTTGCGGACGATAAGCAATGGCTAGCTTACCGAGCCCGAGTCGTCGACATCGAGAGATGTCAACAAAACTGTAGGGCCACTAAGGACTATCAAGGCCGGAGCCTAGTAGGGCCCTGGGAGGCGTTTGAACCGTGGTCCTCCGTGAGAAAGTCCGTTCCATGACGGTTGCAGTCATCAACTTTACTAATATTACTGCTTCGTAGCAGAAGGCGACAACTTCACATTCCCTCTCACTCCAGATCATGACTTGAACCAGGGCTTGACGTAAGAGGTCACCGCTACCGATCATTGCTTCCACGAGGACACGGTGGTACCCTGCCTAAGCGGGCCACAATTTTAACGTATTTTCCATTGTGTCATTCGGGTGTTTCTTCCACCTAGATCTGAAACAGGAACCTCCCGCTTTTGCCATATCCGGTAAGGACCTGCATCAGGTGGAAGGTGATGGAAGATGCCCTAGTATCTCCCTAGCCACTCCTCTAAGAGCGGATTTATCGTCATGATTATGGCGTGCCCAACCGTTGTCAGCACATTACCAACTGAACAAAATTAATTTTATGATTGCCACAGCATCTCCGAAACGTCTGAGCTAAGCAAGTAATTAAACGTTAATGTTCCACGTTTTAGCTTAGATGTTTGATTGAGTGGTTAAGGCTGCTCATTATTTTCGCTAATTAAATGGCACCGTTTAATAATAATAATAATAATAGTTTATTTAAGATAACCTTGATCCTATTTGTTATTAGTATAAAAAACTTAAAACTAGTGTTAGTAATACAATCTTAATCTACTCGACCCCTGCCCGAAACATGAATCGAGGTATCAATACTCATGTGAGCACTAATACAACGATTCATGTACAGGCAGTCCACTCTACTGGCTATCATACTTAAAACGATGTTACGACTAGCCCGCACTCTGCTCAGCATTGACGCGCATCGCTTGCGCAGAATAGCGTAGAAGCAATCGATGCGCGCCTCCGTAAACATACGAGACGCACTACAGTGGCGGGGCAGCCGCAATATCGTTCTAAGCGCATTATTACATTGTACCCGTAGGGCACTGTACGCTCTTTGAGTATAGATTGCCCACAGGCTACTGGTTTTTAGGTTTTTTTTTTTTAAGTGGGAAATCATCTGCAACCGAGATATTTGTAATACATTAACATAATTAAAAAGAGTGTCCATGGAGTTTCTTGCATATTCTTCTCCATAGAGATCTACGCTTTGGATTGTAAATTAGCATAATTTTTCAGACTTTTTGACTATTCTGAAATGCCTATAAATGCTTTATTTGAAATAAATCTTGGAATCTTAAATTAAATGACTTCTTCCTCTAAGGTGGAGTGAGAGGGCGGGTCAGACTTTTACTGACTGAAACCCACGTTTCTCAGTTACCCTTTGCGGTCTTGAGTCACGGTCACCCTTTTAAAAGGGTATAGTAAAAAGGTTAGAATATTCACTGAATGGCGAATTAAGTTAATTGGTAGCGACATGCTTATATGTGTATAATGTGTCATAGTTTATTTGCGAAGTTTGGGACTTAACAGGATATAATTATATCAACTGTTATATCTAACAGCTAGGTTCTGAAATCGCATATATATTTATACTCGGAAAAAAACATTTCTGTCACTATGCGTCTCCAAGTCCTCACAAGATGAAGTCTTGTTTACAATATTTTGTGCTACTTTTCTGTTTGAATTTTATCGGTAAGTTTATTTTGAATTTTTAAAGTAATTTTAAACTCTTCTAATATACGTATTCAAATCACATGTCACAGTGTTTGTTGTCGAACAACACCGCAACTGCTTGACCGATATTTATGTTTTTTTTTGTGTATATATATATATTTTAATTTTTTATAAACTAGTGCTTGACTGCGATCCCACCTGATGGTAAGTAGTGATGCAATCATATATTAGATAATAGGTATTATTAGATTGGTGGCGAAAAAGTGCTTTTTTTTCTCTATCTTGGATAATAAGTGCTCAAAAAAATAGTGTTGTATGCACATTAATGTACGAAAAAAAAAAACACTAAAAATGTAAAATAATTACTTGAATCCACCGATAAAACTAATAGGTAGGTATTGAAAACATGTGTTTTCATATGTATAATAATATGTAGCAAAAAAAATAATGACACTTCACCACTTACACATTATATAAGTGTAATCGGAAAAAAGACGTTTCTGTCACAACAAGATAATGTGATTAATTAATCCTTATTCATTTTTTATTGGTGAGCAATTAAGACATTTTTTCATTGGTACTTAAAAATATTTGTAAACTACATGATAACGATTTTAATACTAAAGTTTTAACGAACAATAAAATCTATAAACATACATATATATTCGGTCTTATAATGTTCCCACTGTTGGGAATCAGGCCTCCTCTTTAGGAGAGGGAGGGAGGGCCGTAATCCACCACGCGTGCCCAGTGCGGGTTGGGGGATGTCACATGTCTTCGAATTTTTGGTTCTAGGACATGCCGGTTTCCTTCACCGTTTTCAGAGCAGTGGCGATAAAATAAATTACACAAAGCTATGTGCGCCAGATTTAAACCCGCAACTTACAACTCGTAAGTCGGGGCCATTACCACTCGGCCACCACTGTTCTCTAAAATGTATGTATATATATATAAGGAGAAACAGATTGACTAACATACCAATGCATACACGAAACTACTGGGACTAGGAGTGTGTAAGTAAGTTTTGCACCAGGCTTCCTTTTATGACGTAGGCGAGCACTAAGAGAGAAATTTGACTGGCCTGTTGATCTAGTGGTTAGTGGTCCTGACTTCTATGCCAGAGCTCGTCGTGGGTTCGATTTACAATCAAGACAAATGTACGTGTGATGAGCACAATCATTTGTTCTGTGTCTTTATTGTACCCAGCAAACAAATTGTAATATGTAATTAGGAAGGGAACTGACTCCCGAGATACAGGAATCGCGAGGTGCAAGAAGCAGAGCTTTTACGTAAGAATGAAACTTGTAATTATTCTAGGAAATAATTTACTAGTGCATAAATTTTCAGCCAAATCCTTTAAGCCATTTGCGCATCAAGGAATACTACATACATACACACATTCTTACCGTTTTTACTCTTATAATATTAGGTTGATAAAATATAACCGAAAACAACTGACTATACTGGATATAATAATGACACATGCCGATTAAATTAAAAGTTAGGTGCTGAAACATGTATAAATATACGCCATGAAAAGTTTTTGTCACACGGTATCTCAGTCCTCACATAATAAAGACTTGTTTAAAATATTTTTTACTGCCTCTGTCTAACTTTTATTGGTAAGTTATTTTGGAATTTCAAAAGCAAAGTCAAGTGTATTTTTTGCTACACATAGCTTTGTTTTTTTTTAGGTGGGAAGATCATCTTATGACAAATCCCGCTCTCGGGCGGAGCGCGAGATAGTACTTTTACTGACTAAAAACCCACTCCTGTTCCTTCGTTGCCTTCGTCTCAGGGCCCGGGTTTCGTTGTCACACTACCCTTGCCCCAGTAGGCTTCGACCCTGCTAGGCCCCTACGATTTGCTGACATCTCCCTGAGGCGCGCGTGGAACAATACGCACCGTCGACGACTTGGGCTTGGTCCGGACGGTTACCGGACGGTCGGACGGCGGGCCACCCATTGCCCGCCGTCCGCAAGCCCGCACCTACGGTGGCCGGAAATCGGGATCGGAATCCCGGCGGCGGTTAGGGCGTGAGGACCGTTGCCGTTGCCTCACGCGATCGGCCGCTTCCTTTGCTAGCATTACTGCTTCGCAGAAAGAAGCGACCTCTTGCCACTCCTCCTCGCTCCGGACCATGGCCTGTACCAAGGCCCGGCGCGAGAGATCGCCGCCGCCGATCGCCCCCACGAGGACACGGCGTTGCTCTTCCCAAGCGGGGCACACCTCCACCGTGTGCTCCACCGTGTCCTCCGGGCTGCTACACATAGCTAAGTAAATTGTTACGGTTCATGGGGTTTATTATAAAATATTGTTTTACTATGTCCAGCATGTGAAAGAAAGAAAGAACGTTTTTACGTGCCTCACATAAGAAGTTAACCCCCTAATGTTTTTTTTTATTTTCAATTGTTTGAATTCCGGGTTTTTATCCACATGAATACGCCAACCCCATCGTAACCTCTTAATTCTAGTTGATTGAGAGAGAGAATCATCAATCAGTTATCTTTGCTAAACTACTTAGTCTTTTTGCCAACAACGACTTAAGACTTGCCAAAATAGTAAGTAGGTACTAATCCAACGTTTCGGAAATTCAGTTTTTAACTTTTTAATTAATGATTCTCTCTCATCTTTGTTTCTTACACAATCCATTAGCAAGTGGAGAATATCTTCAATTTTATTGCATATGACGTAATTTTTCCCATAAGCCCCCTAATTTTGTTGACACCTCTACGGTCCGGTCTTGGAAGCAACAGGCCTTACTCTCATGCAAAGGAGGCGGCCGATCGCGTGAGGCAACGGCAACGGTCCTCACGCCCCAACCGCCGCCGGGATTCCGATCCCGATTTCCGGCCACCGTAGGCGCGGGCTTGCGGACGGCGGGCAATGAGTGGCCCGCCGTCCGACCGTCCGGTAACCGTCCGGACCAAGCCCAAGTCGTTGACGGCGCGTATTGTTCCACGCGCACCTTATGGAGATGTCAGCAAATTGTAGGGGCCCAGCAGGGTCGAAGCCTACTGGGGCCATGGGTAGTGTGAAAACGAAACCCGGACCCTGAGACGAAGGCAACGAAGGAACAGGAGTGGGTTTTTAGTCAGTAAAAGTCTGACACTATCTCGCGCTCCGCCCAAGAGCGCGATTTGTCATAAGATGATTTTCCCACCTAAAAAAAAACGGTCCGTTCTAAGTACACCTTGTCGTTTAATACACGTGCATCGAAGGATTGGAACAATTTAACTGCAGCGGTCTTCCCTTCTTATTATTTTTTGGGTGTCTTCAAGGCTAGAGTGAACAGGCTTGCGACTCACCATCAACGATTGCATCACGGCTTACCATCAGGTGGGATCGCAATCAAGCACTAGCTTTTATCATATATATAAAAAAAATACACTCACTACCTCTTGCGGTTTATGATATGACAATCGGCTGACAGACGGACGGACGGATGGACAGCGGAGGTTAAGTAATTCCACCTTTCACCTTTCGGTTACAGAACCCTAAATATTGAATTAAATTACTTATTTATTTTTCTAGAAGGAGTATTTAGATGTGACTACAAATACAGTATAGCGACCAGTGCATGGTACAAATACCATATTGTACCAATGACTTGGTCTGATGCCCGGCTGCGATGTACACTAGAAGGTAAGTCATGACTCAAGGAAGTAGAAAAAAACAGATGATTTTTTACAAAATAAAAGGAACATGTCTTTTTTTCTACTTTAAAAGTTAGCTAAAGTAAATCGTGTCTTTGATTGATTTCAAGTGCTAGGAAAAATTATGAATAAAGTAAGTATAGTCACACATTGCCTGATTCTTTATCCATATTTTTTTTTCGATTAATTATGCTACCATGCGATCATTCAATAAGGAACCATAGAGTTTCTTGCCGGTTCTTCTCCGCAAGAAACGGCCAACTAGAACCATGCATTCTAATCTGCATTAGCTTCAATCTGACGTTTTATATAAGCGTTCATGTGACACATATTTCATTTTTTTTTTTATTTTGAATTTCGAACTCTCGAATTTGGAACAGTTACTTTGGTTAGGACATAGGGTATGCCCAGTGATTCTATTTATTCTGTAGTACTCTGAGAGGCCATTCCTGCATTTTTTAAGAAAGATTCGCAACCTTATCTCTGCCTCGATTCATTAAAATCACCTCTAATTAAATGTTTTTTTGATTGTCTTTCCATAGTAGTCCATAAAACTGAGCCATCATATATTATTTTGTCAAAGGCTTCTTCTTTCTCCATCCAAATCTCTCTGTTTTCACCAATCGATGGCCAAGTTTACCCCGTGAACAGTATCGACCTCGATGGCAACGTCTTCCCTAGGGCTTCTAGTGACTGACGATCTTAGAATAAAATAGAATAGAAAAGCTTTTATTCGGGACAGACACAGCACAACGGTAATAAACACAAAGTAAAAAAGAACAAAATACAAAATGCGCCGAGCGTGCCCGCACCGAAAGGGTGACCAACTCAGCATTTCATCATCGTCATCGGCATCTTCGTCTTCTTTTCCGATTGCATTATTTAGTACGATGTAGCTATTTTACTTTAATCTGCTTCCAGGTGCTTCTTTAGCTTCTCCAACTACACATGAAATAAAATCCGAAATGATACACATCCTAAAAGATTCCACTTCGAAACGAGAAATCTTTACTGGGATTCATGCCACTCTTGCTTCAGGAGATCATCACACTGTTGAAGGTTAGTCAATTAATAGGATAGTATCTAATGATTGATGATTTAGAAACTAATATAAGTATGTCACATTAATAACATCGCATTTCTTTAAACATATTTGTAAAAAAAAAATTGTTGTGCTTAAAATGTCGTCAAAAATATTACTATTTTTGCATGAAAATCGTGGAACTAACTGTCCTCGATGATTTTACATTCAAAAGAATTCATATGAATGTCATTTGACGATTACGGCTATTTCTTGTTGTTGTGTCTGTTTGTGAATTCATATCTTTTAAACGGATGGTCCAATCAGAAATCAGAAACATTTATTTCAAATAGACCAATTACAGGCACTTTTGAATTGTCAGAATGTCGGTCAGTCAAAAAAAATACAAGTGAAGCTAAATTGCCCGTTCCAAAGCGTAGATCTCTATGAAGAAGAACGTGCAAGAAACTTCATGGACACTCTTTTAAATCATATTATGAGTTACATAAATCTTGGTTACATATTTCTTGTCGCTTCTAATATGTGAGCACAATGTAGATAAGTAATAATAATTAAAATAAAAAATAAAATAAAAACTAATTTAAAAAAATTGAAATTGAAATTAAGTCACTGGCAGCAAAGAGATGACCAGTCTCAACTGACGGCACCCGTTCACGAGCATGACGCGTGCATCAGCCCCACTCAGCTCAACCATTTTGAAGGGAACTGAATGACCCAATAACACGTGCCACCATCAGCGAGACATTTGGGTGAGCATGACAAACTCTCAACTGCCATGCTCGTAATGTCAATTTCAACGAGATATTCTTCTATTTTTTCCAAATAATGTATAAACGTTTTCAGTGCATAATTTCTTTCACAAGACGCCATTCAAAGTCGTCAAGTTTTATGCTATATATTGTGGCGCAGAGCAAGAAAATTGTGAAACCAGCTGATATGGTTCATGGGTTGTCCAAAAGGGAATCCCGGGGTCTTGGGACGCAAGGAAAAAAAGGAACATAAGAGTGGGTTTTTTCAGTAAAATATTTGACACGCTCTCGCGCTCCGCCCTAGAGTGGGTGATAACATTGTATGATTTCATACCAAAAAAAAGGTGGCACAGTATAAAGAGTGATCGCAATAGTAGAACCAGTGATTATCAAGAAGTCTCTGTGGTACGTTCAAAGCTCGTAATGGAAAGATATGTGAATGTAGTACATCCATCAAAGACTGATATATTATATTAAAAAATTGCAGGTATACCACTTTCGAATATTCCAGCAGTATGGGCTGAAGGTGAGCCGGATAATAAGAACAACATAGAAAGCTGTATAACTTTCGACATTCACGGACACTTAGCAGATAGAACCTGTGGAGATACTCGTCCTTTTGTATGTTACCGCTCAGATAAACTGCAAGTAAAAGTCAATGAATGTGGCGTAGATCCAGGTAAATAAGTATTCGTTGAAATGGGATTTCTATTTTTAGGGTTCCGTACCTCAAAAGGAAAAAACGGAACCCTTATAGGATCACTTTGTTGTCCGTTCGTCTGTCTGTCTATCTGTATGTCTGTCAAGACCCTTTATCTCGGAAAAGCGTGGAGGTATCGAGTTGAAATTAAAACCATATACTCAAATCTGCAGTCCTTTGAAGCTGAGAAAAAAACAAACTTCTAAGTTAACGAAAAAAAAGATACGGCCGTTTATGTCCTAAAAAACGTGTATTTCGACACTCTCAAGGGAATCATAATTCATAGGGTACTTTCTGTTGACCTAGAATCCTGAAATTTGGCAAGAAGCAAGGTCTCATAGCACAAATATAGGAAAAAATCTGAAAATTGTAAATTTCTAGTTACGTTACAAAACAAAAAATTGCGATTCGGAAAAAAAATTGTAACTTGATTCGAGAATTGAACTAATTTCATAGTTAAGTTTGTACAGAACCCTTAGTGTGCGAGTCGGATTCGCTATTGCCCGGTTTTTTATTATTATTGATAGGCTCGCGTTTGACCGCTATCTCACCTGATGGTAAGCAACGATGTGGTCAACGATGGAGCACGCTTGCCCAGAAGTAATCTATTTGCTCTTGACTCGAAGATTCGTTTCAAGCATCATTGTTAAATTTTCAGCATACACTTTGGATAACAGAACAAAAAAATGCTACAAGTTCCACTCAGAGCCACGAAATTTCTCCCGTGCCTCCTTCGCATGCACAGCTGAAGGCGGCCATCTTGCTATAATAAACAGTGACATCGAAGCCACAGTACTCACTGAACTCCTCGCTAGGAATCCTCAAAAGAGTTTAATAAATCAGCATGTAGAACAAGTTAATGGATGGAAAGAAACGGCTCTTATTGGTATATACGATTGGGGTGAACATGGGGAGTGGAGGACAATTCACGGTAATGATTTATTATTTTTTCAATACTAGGCGTAAGCATGATCGACTTATAATGTTCCTACTCCTCTCTAGAAGAAGGAAGGGGCGGTAATCCACCAACACACACAACTACACACAATACCGTTGCCGTCGTACGTCTGTTAGTCGATTAACGTCACCGGACCACGCTGAAAACCAGCGCTGTGGACTCGTCGCATTTCTGCGTTGTGGTCACGGCATTATGCTGAGCGTAAGGCCGTTTTGCTCGGACATGGCGCAAACTTGTCAATTTGAGTTAATTATGTTTTTGTCTTGCTAAATGTTTGCACTATGTTAGTTATAAGTTTGCGCCTTTTCCGGTAAATAAAATGTTTTTCTTTCTTTCTTTATTTGACCAAGCGTGCGCTGGGTGTATTGGTGGAGGTCACAGGTCTTCGAAATTTTATTCTAAGACATACCAGTTTCCTCATGATGTTTTCCTTCACCGTTTTGAGCGACAGCACGATAATGTTCAAAATAACTTATCAAGAGGGTGGGTCTTACAATTCTGTCTTCCTGTCTTACTGTATGGATCAGAATGTTGGGCTGTGAAAAAGACGGATGAAAAAAGATTGCACGTAGCGGAGATGAGAATGTTAAGATGGATGTGTGGTGTGACGAGAATGGATAAAGTGAGAAATGAGTATATTAGGGGAAGTTTGAAAGTGGCGCCAGTGACTGAAAAATTGAAAGGGAATCGTTTGTCTTGGTATGGTCATGTGAAGAGGAGGGATGAAGCGCATGTTACTAAAAGAGTTATGAGTTTACATGTGGATGGATGGAGAGGGAGAGGGATACCAAAGAAAAGATGGATGGATTGTGTGAAGAGTGATATGACAGAAAAGGAAGTTAATGATAGCATGACGAGTGACAGGGCAGAATGGAAGAAGAAAACATGTTGCGCCGACCCCAAATAACACGGGACAAGGGCAGGAAGATGATGATGAGGGTCTTACAATTCTGGTCACAATCTGTACATAGAGTTAAATAAATTTAATACTGATTGTAACGACAAACACCACAACATAATCGTTTTTTTTTATTTTATTTATTTGATATAAACCAGTGCTTGACTGCGATCCCACCTAATGGTAAGCAGTGATGCAATCATTGATAGTGAGGCGCACTAGTTTATTAAGAGCCTATTGACTCTAGCCTTGAAGGCCGCAACAGGCAAATTGTTCCAGTCCTTGGTGTACGCGGTATAAACGACGAAGTGAAATGCTTAGTCCGGACCGTTAAAGTCTTTTTCAACGGACGGTCTCTTTCTTTCGTTGAAGTCGTTTTCTTTTTCTTTCTTTTTCTTTTCAGGTCAAACATTGGCGGAAGCAGGATATGAGAAATGGAACACAGCAGAGCCAACAGCAGTACCTGGAGAATTCTGCGGTTCTTTGTGGCGCAACGGGTTACTTATCGACGTTGTGTGCGACAAGAACTTCGCATTTATCTGCGAGAAGAGTCCACATTATCCTGCCGTGTGTAGTGCAGATCAATTGACGTTGGTTAGCCATTCACATTATGGTTGAGAAAAGGATTCATAGAAGTTTAAAAATAAATGTTCTTGTTTCCGAAACCAAAATTTATTTTATAATATAGAGCATATAATGGCGCCACATTCGAATTACTTGTATTATATACTAAAAAAGATAATCTTATATTTTTTATTCAAAAAAATATTTAAAAATAAATTAGGTGGAGTACGGCCTGTCCGACTTTTGTTAGGCTTTTTAAATTAGACAATTTTTTTTTAGAATTGTCATGTCTTTTACTTCACCTTGTATCGCTAGCGTAAGCGGACCGGACTAGCAATTATATCAGCTAATTTTATTGTTTCATTAGAATTAAAAAATATGTATATAATGGTCAATAATAAAAAAGTCGAGTTTGACATTAAAAAAAATGGTCGGCCATTTTACTCAAATGTCCGGCTAAATTGGTTGTTCTGTCCGGCTTTTCGGTTTGAAGACCTGGCAACCCTAGTTGTACTATTACTAAAGTCAAATTCTAATTGTATTAAATAATTATTCTAATTATTAGACTACTTGTGCATACACCAATAGTATACAATTTCATACTTTGTACGCCATGGAAAACATTTAAGCCATTATTTTAACACAACATCTTGCAATAGTATCTCCAATTTTTACCTTTGTACGTACTCATGTTTTACAAATAAAATATATTTTATCTTTATATCTTTTAAAGCATAAAAAGTTAACCACCCAGAACTGTAGACCCCAATTTAACGGAACCATGACAAGCAATTCCGCGGGAACATTTCCCATGGACCCGCATTCGATCTGATAGGGTCCACTCTAAAACATTCCCGTTCACCTTTTATGGCTAGGGGTCTTATTTGCATGATTTTCACCTTTGTTTGCTCATTTCTTAGATTGTATCGGAAAACTCGGTGTTTATTCGTGTAGCAGAATCTTTTGAGGTAGAATCACTGGGGGCAGTTTTAAAATTGGTTTTGTGGCTTTTAGCTTTTGTTTGTGGTACTTTTGTAGTGGCTCGATTTATTTTCTCCCAAGTGTTTTTGTATTTTGCATAATCAGATTTCTTTGGTGTTTGCACGATTTACTTTTAAGGGTTTATGCAAATATACTCGTAGTATTTGAATTTGATAGGTAACAAAGACGGTTTTCTAAAGTCAGATGAGTTAGGATGGTTGTCAAGCCACCAGATTTTTTTTAGATGGAAAAATCATCTAATTACATATTCCGCCCTTGGGCGGAGTGGGAGTTCTCGTTAACTTACAAGTTTGATTTTTTTACAGCTTCAAGAATCCGTAGATGTATATGGTTTTAATTTCAACTCGATACTTCCATGCGTTCCCGAGATAAAGGGTCTTGACAGACAGACAGAGACACAGACGGATGGACAACAAAGTGATCCTATGAGGGTTCCGTTTTTTCCTTTTGAGGTGCGGAACCCTAAACAAGAAAAATAAAAGAAAAGTTGATTAGTAAAGTGCTTAGCTGCTCAAGAGAATGAGAAATAATCGCAACAGCATCCTGAGAACTGTAGCGGAGAGCTATAGCTCTGTTTGTAAAATTTCTTGTGCAAAGGGTAATTGCTACTAACACTAGATAATAAGTTATTTATTAAGTTACTAACACTGTATGAATCTTTTTGTGTCCGAAATAAAATAAATTCTATTCTATTATATCTCCACTTCAACAATATCAAAAATTATCGATTAGTCCATCGTATTAAGTTCACCAATGTACCAAATAAACTCTCTCGTGACTCGTATAAGCAAACATCTTAATAGCAAAGAGCTGTAGGTAAGTCGGGTCTTACATAACAATTAGGGTAGAAGCGCTAGCTATTCTACACACGTCAGGAATTGTAGGCAGCACTTAGTGCAACTATACTGAGGCAGCGAGAGAAATTGTTAACACATTTTAGTTGAAGAAGGAGATAGGTAGGTAAACATTGTATTGGAAGTAATAATAATAACAATAATATTCCACAACTATCACACAACGCCGTCTAGTCCCAAGCTAAGCAGAGCTTGTGTTATGGGTACTAGACAACTGATAAACATACTTATATATTTCTAAATACATACTTATATAGATAAATTACACCCAGACACAGAACAAATCATCGTGCTCATCACACAAACATTTGTCCTGGGTGTGAATCGAACCCACGACCTTCGGCATAGCAGTCAGGGTCACTGACCACTAGACCAGCAGGCCAGTCAAAGAAGTATGTTGGTATAGTAATAATAATGGTAAGGTGGTGGTTTTTTTTAAGGTGGGAAATTATCCAATGACTTCTATTGCTTTCGAGTAGAGCGCAAGGGCGTGTCAGACTTTTACTGACTAAAACCACACCTATATTACTTCTCCTCCTCGCTCCAGACCATGGCCTGTACCAGGGCCCGGTGCAAGAGGTTGATGACGCCGGTGACGGCGGTGCTCGGGTCAAGGGGACACACCTCCACCGTATGCTCTATCCGTATGATCTCAGAGAACAAATAATATGAAAAGGTTTGTTGTACCCAATTGTAATAAATATTATGGTCGAAGATGTAGAAAGTTTTTAGTTCCAACCATTTTTAATAGCCGTCCAGTCGATATAAACAGCTGTATTACAAAAGCGTCTTATAAAAATAAAAATAAAATACATAAGTACCTCTTCAATGAATTTTGTCAAACCCTCAATGCTGAGGATATTTAGAAAGTGTTTTGTGTTTACCATGAATGTGTATGTTTATGCTAGACAAAAGGAGCTACATCTGCCAACAAACTGCTTTGCAGTTTGGCAGAGGTAATATTGCAGTGTTAAATATGTATTTCTGAGAATAAACTATTTTTCATTTAATTTTTTTTTTTCATCCTGTACTTTAGGCAGTCCGCACAATGGTGACACTTGGGAGTTTCTTCCACACGAATGGTGGTAGTAATAATGGTATGGTAATATGTCTTAATCGTTGACTGTATTCATAAGACTTGTTAGAGAACACTATCTGTCACAGTGATTATCAACAATCGTCATTTGTTTGATTGGCTATATTATATTTGTCGTGGCCAGGTCTTAGAAATTGATCACTTCATGATATGGCCAAGTAAAACTGGCCAGATCGTTTATAAATGTTGTTAAAGTTTGTTGTTATAATCCTCGTTTGACCTACTTTCTAGAGACATCAATGATATGGCCAAACAAGGATATACAAATCATGAAATGTTAGCGTTTAAACGACAGATCGTTTAACAAACTCGTTCATCGTTTGACATATCGTAAAGTGATCAATTCTAAGATCTGACCACGACGTATCTATTATATAGCATATATATGTATCTGTGTACCTACTAAAATATATTGTTATAAATATTGTTGCTTTTTGTCAAATTAATGACAGCTTCATATCGTTTTCTGACAATTACTGTCCATTTCAAGTTGCTTGGAAGAGATTTCGGAAAAAAGAAATGTAAAAAACTAAAATAATTAAAAATTAAATGAGAGTCAAAATTAAACGAATGGGAAGTACGCCCATTGTATGTGTTTTAGATATAAGTTTTACTTTTATTTTTCTTGTTGTATGTACAAGAAAGTATTTTTGAATAAATGAATAGATAATAGTCCAAAGAGCAAACTTTAACACACTAGGAATGTGTTCATACACATTTAAATTCATATATACAAGACAACCAGATTCGGGACAACTATCATTTATTATTATTGATTCGCTCGCGGTTGAACACTATTTTATCTGCCCCCCTAGCCAAGTTACAATCGTATGGTTCGCGCCGAACGCCTTGAGTAGGCCATGCCTCCGATTCCTTTGTTCTGACCACGTGACTGAGCGTTGAGATGACGTCGGAACAAAGGAATCGGAGGCGTGGCTTACGCGAGGCATTCGGCGCGAACCATACGATTGTAACTTGGCTAGGGGGGCAGATGGCAAGTAATGATGTGGTTGAAGTTCGAGCACGCTTGCTTAGAAATAACCTATTCATTTTTGATTTATATACTTCAAAATTTTAGCTATTCTGTTGTAGTTGTTCTGGGCAGCGTTCAGGAAGCTGCGCGGTATCTTCTTGTTCAATATACCACAGTGTTTCAAGACGAAAGTCTATGACCAGTGCGTGTTGCCAGTGATGACACATGGCTCCGAAACGTGGTCTCTTACAATGGGCCTTATCAGAAGACTTAAAGTCACGCAAAGGGCAATGAAAAGGGCTATGCTCGGAGTTTTCTTACGTGATCGAATCAGAAATGAGGATATCCGCAGGAGAACCAAGGTTACCAACATAGCACGAAGAATCGCCAAACTTAACACATTGCTTTGTCACGAAACTTTTGTCTTTATAATATGAGTGTGATGATTAAAATGCTTCTTGACCATTGGACCAAAAACGTAAATTTGTTCAGAAGTGAATATAAAACGGCCAGTCTACATCTTTATGTTCATATTAAACAAGGAAAACAGGCAAAGTATACATAACGGTCGCCAGATGTCCCACAATTTTATTATTTTTTACATTATCGTTAGGGTTGATACATATTGCGAAATTAAACGAATAAATATTAAACCTCATCATCTTCCTGCCCTTGTCCCATCTTATTTGGGGTCGGCGCAATACGTTTTTTTGTTTCATTCTATCCTGTCAACCATCATGCTATCACTAATTTTCTTTTCTTTCATATCACTGTTCACACAATCCATCCATCTTTTCTTTGGCCTCCCTCTCCCTCTCCATCCATCCACCTGTACTCATAACTCTTTTAGTAGGTAACATGCGTTTCATCTCTCCTTTTTACATGACCATACCAAGACAGACGATTCCCCTTCAACTTTTCAGTCACTGGCGCCACTATCAAACTTCCTCTAATATACTTATTTCTCACTTTATCCATTCTCGTCACACCACACATACATCTCAACATTCTCATCTCCGCTACATGCAATATTTTTTTTTATCCGTCTTTTTCACAGCCCAATTCTGATCCATACAGTATGACAGGTCTTATTCACGGATTTGTAGATTTTACCCTTTAACTTGAAGAAATATTAAACCTAAAGTTGGTAATTTTCTAAAACCTCAGAATTAAATAGATCTTTATGACCATAGGTGTTTTGTTGTATTCAAAAGCTCCTTAGATCAAATTTTATAGTATAAAAATTCCATTATGTTAACCCTTATATAGCATTAACAATATTTAAACGTTTAAATTGGTGGTGTTAATCATTTTTTTTTAATGTTTATTTTTAAAGTAATGATAAGTGTGCATGTCAATAATTCAACTTTATTGCTAAGATGATATACGTATGTACGAATAGAATACGAAACAATCGGAAATTGAAAAAAAAATACCAATGTTTAATGTATAATACACTGTCATCATCATCATCATCATTTCAGCCGAAAGACGTCCACTGCTGGACATAGGCCCAAGTGTCGCCACAATGAACCATCTTGTGCGTCTCGCATCTATCGGACTCCCGCAACTGTTACCAAGTCGTCGGTCCACCTTGTAGCAGGCCTTCCAACGCTACGTCTTCCGGTACGTGGTTGCCATTCCAGAACCTTTCAACCCCAACGGCCATCCGTTCTGCAAGCAATGTTTCCTGCCCATTGCCACTTAAGTTTGGCGATTCTTCGTACTATATCGGTAACCTTGGTTTTCCTGCGGATATCCTCATTCCTGATTCGATCATGCAAGGAAACTCAGATCATAGCCCTTTCCATTGCTTTTTGGGCGACTCTAAAATAATACACTGTAAAATAGGTAAATTAATTGGTATAGATTACTATGTTCTTTATTCAGATTTCTATTCTCAACGTAGAGAAGTACTGACATTTTTAAGTATAAACTTAGAAGTTTTTTTTTAACATTGATAAGTGTGCGCTTGTCCACCTTTTATCAGTAGCGCATCGCCGTAGTAAATCTGGTGGTCCGATGATGGAACGGGATAGGCGTAATGCTCAAGAAGTTTCGACTCAACGAGTGCATCATTGCCAATGATCCACTTGGCTCTTGGATTTATTTATTCTTTCTTGCTAGATTAACCCGTTGAACCTTTCTATTACAGATGTGTAGGGAAAAACCAAATCCTGTAACTGGCAACCCTAAACGTGAGGTAAGATGGCAATATAATGAGGTAAGTCAAAGGTAAGGGTAGCGAGCAACCAAATGTGGTTATGAGACAGAGTATGAATAAGCTATAGAATGCTACATAAGTTGCAGTGACATAAAAACATGTTGAAAGAAAATTAGTAATAAAAACCGAATGAAAAATAGCTACAAAGAAAATTAAAAAAAGCCTGACTAAAAATTAACTTAAATGAAAAACTAAAAAGAATGAAAAGGTGAGCAGATGTGTAGAAAGTTATATAATTGCTACGACATACGGCAAGCGTGCTCCATCGTCAGCTTTATCATCGCTTACCATCAGATAAGATAGTGGTTAAACGCAAGCCTATACATAATAAAAAAAAACATCGAAATAATTTCATAATCGATATACACATAAGAACCCTTCTTGGCAGTTGGGTAATAAAAAAGGAAGTTCTTCTTAAGTTCTTAGTTCTAAGTTAAACTAATCATTATACTATGAACTCTTATTTTTGAAACTAGCTTTGTGCGTTGTGTTATCCATGATTTTATTTTAGTACTAGATATAAAAGTCCAATATCCTAAACCATGTTATGGTCTACTGGTATGCTAAATTCTTAGTGTGAAGCAAAATTCTTAAAAAAAAAAAATTAAGTTGTAACACAAACACTGAAAACGTCAATTAGTTTAGTGAAAGTTGTGGAATATTATTATGTTATAATATATTATATTACTATGACATTTTTGGTAATTTTAGCGACCCACCTCAGTTTAACACGGTTATTAGAACTCATTTAAATACTCTTTTTTTTTCTGCTACTATATGCATGTATTCTACACTTAAACCTTTCTTATAAATCACTCTATATCTATTGGTGAATCATCATCATCATCATTTCAGCCGAAAGACGTCTACTGCTGGACATAGGCCTCCCCCAAGCGTCGCCACAATGGCCGATCCTGTGCTTCTCGCATCCACCGCACCCTCACCAGGTTGTCGGTCCACCTTGTGGGAGGCCTTCCAACGCTGCGTCTTCCGGTGCGCGGTCGCCACTCTAGAACCTTTCGGCCCCATCGACCATCCGTTCTACGAGCAATGTGTGTGCACTTTAGTTTGGCGATTCTTCGGGCTATGTCGGCGACCTTGGTTCTCCTGTGGATATCTTCATTCTTTATGCGATCACGCAAGGAAACTCCGAGCCTTCTAATGAGGCCCATTGAGACTATTGGTGAATACTGCATGAAAATTCGTTTAGTAGTTTTTGAGTTTATCGCGAGTATAAGACAAATACGGTTAGGAACTTCGTAATTTAAGGATGTGTGAACGCTCTATACACTATCCATACTCTCCCTACAATTAAATACCCTAGAGCTACTTGTTCAGTCCTCCTCTGTTACAATGCAATCTTGGAGCCTATTATATTAGCAAATAGTTGGAACTAACTTTAGATGAAACAAAACTATTGGGTGTTAGGGTACTAAATAGTTCCCATTCGTATGTTTAGTACGGTTAATTGCTTTTATACAATTTGTCTTAGCGTCCGTGACTTATTCGGAGTTTAGTTAGAAACAAGCACACAGTTGACAGTAAAAACAATAGCTGACCAGCGGTAATGGCCGAATTTGACGTAGTGGGTTCGTACTCAAGTAAAGCCCCTGCCTGTGTTTGGTACACAGACATGCATTTTACTTTGTGTATTTTTTTTTCATTGCCACTCCAAAACGGTTATGGAAAACAAGGCTCGGGCCTGGTGGATTGCGGCTAGTTTCGTCTTCTTGTGAGGATGCCTGAGTCTTAGCTGTGGGAACATTATAATTAGAAATTTTGAAACATAAATGTGACTCTATCAAACATGCAAGCGTTGTGTTCTTTTTTTTATTATTGATAGGCTCGCGGTTTTACCACTATCTGACCTGATGGTAAGCGATGATGTGGCTGACGATGGAGCACGCATGCCTAGAAGTAAGTTATTCACTCTTGACTTAAAGACCCCTAGGTTGTACCTATCAGGAAACACAGACTCCATTCCTTAGTCATTCATTGCGTTCTAGGGTCGTGGTTTCTCTTTCGGACTATCCGTCACTCCTAAAATCTACATAACCCTTTATTTTCTAACTAGTTTTAACACTTTTAATAATATACATATTTTACTGAATGGTTTTCCAGTTTTTAAAACTGCCAATTTTAGTAAATAATATGAGTCATTTAATAATTTTATTTTGAATATTATATTCAGCGTTCAGTATAAAGATAGCCAGTTTAAATGGTATTGAATTATGATTTCAGGAAATGTAGTCAATGTTTGTTTTCGCGTTATTATTTTAAATGGAAATCCACATTCGTATGTTATTTTTTTGTTAAAAGGTTTATTTAACGGTTCTGAGTATGATGGATGAAAAACTATTTATTTACAGCGCTAGCTTTGTTCTAGAGTTTTTTTTTATACTTTTATAAGAGGATACGAATGATACTTTTAAAACATTTTATTTTTGTATAAATTTAACCGACGTAAAAAATATGTATAAAATACAATAATAAAATGTGCAATAAACTCAAAGCTCCAATAATTCACATTACAAAATAAATGGATTTTTTTCTTTTGCGTATATTGTCATCACCCTTACTCAAATCTATATTCATTAGCACTTACGCTATTTGTACCCACATTACTGTCATTTTGGTCTGTAGCTTTGACTGCTATGCCGGAGGTTGTGGGTTCCATTCCCACCCAAGACAAATAAATGTTTTTGTGATGAGCACGATCATTTGTTCTGTGTTTGAGTGTAATTTATCCATAATATTTATAAAGAGTATTTAGAAATATATAAGTATGTTTATCAGTTGTCTAGTACTCATAGCACAAGCTCTGCTTAGTTTGAGACTAGATGATGTTGTGTGAAAGTTGTGAGATGTTATTATTATTACATTTACGACCTAGAGACGAATAAAATCTTGTTAGAGTGTTAAATCAAAACGAGTCAAGTCGAGGGCGAGTCTCAAATAAATGTTTTCTTTCTTTCTTTAAATTACGGTATATTCTATTCCGCCCAGTTTTATAACAATAATGTCAGGTGCAAACTCATTACTAGCAAACCAATGCCAGGGTCACACGCAATTGAGAACAACGCTGATTGGTCTAGTCTAGCTACTTATAAGCAATGACTTGCAATTTCTGTGACCACAGACTTTTTATTACTTGTGGTTTCGATATCTGGTGGGTCTGTGATTAAATTGGAATAGGCCATCAGCTATCGCAGCTATTTATGATAAAAAATCTGGTGGTCAGTTTGGTTGTCTAGATCAGAGGTTTCCAAACTTTGAAGGTTTAGGGCCCTAAGGCTACAAATTTTTGCCTTCCTTATGTTTCAAGGACCAAAACAATTTTAATTCATCATCATCATCATGATAGTTATTAATATGTTCCTGACGTTAAATTTTACCTTACAAGTAAAGAAAACCGAGTAATTATCATTCTGTGTTTTCTTGTTCAACTTATCACAGCAATAGTAACAACAATAAGATATTGGTTGTTACGTGCCGCATTGATGATACTAGTCTTAAGGCTGTCGTGGGCCGGATAGTAATAATAATATTTTTTTTTTTACTCATTTAGTAGGTACATGTTAAAGATGGTCAGAAAAAATGTACAAGGATCCATTACTAACTACCTTAAATTAGGCATACAAAACAGTTTTATATAATTCAAATTCAAAGTTCACATAACATCTGATTATAATTATTACACTTTGGATATAGATGATAGAGATAGATGGCACTGGCGGGCCAGATTTGGCCCGCGGGCCGTAGTTTGGAGACCACTGGTCTAGGTCAATATGACAGGTCTTTACTCTAAAGTTACGAGCTATAAGCAAGATCCACCAATTTAAAGGTATAGAAGTCATCAGGTTAAGGAGTCTCAAGTACCAGTCGTTTACTGGCACTTGTGAATACTTAACCTTATTCCTTAATTGTAGAGACCGGAAAATTATAATATTAAAAATGTTCTATCGTTTGTAACTATCTACAATGTTTACTTAGTTGGTACTTTTTTTTTCTGATAGCCTCTTTTATAAGGAGTTCTACTCTTGGAATAAGACTCTTTAAACTTAACAATAATGTAGAACTACAGAAGTTTTTGATTCTATTACGAAGTTCTAACCCTGCAAAAACATTTACATTATTACTGCGTAACGCAAAATGCACGGTTGCTGTGGGAGTGAAGCAGCAGGAAAAAGCTTGTCACAAATAAAGGTAAAGACTGTGAGAAGATTACGTACTTTTTATTGCCAATTTTACGAATGAATTTTCGATTCCCTAGCCCATCTGTTTTTAAGCTAGTAAATCTAAGGTTACCAACCAAATAATTCGTGCGATGAGTCAGCAGTTTGATTAATGTTAGCTTAAGACTTCAATCGAACACTTTGATTTATTTCCTTCAAAGTGGCAAGAATCTGCTTGTCATTAATTGTCTATTTCGAGACTTCGAATCGTGAGGTTTAAAGCCAATGATCAAGTCATTATTCATTATGATTTTCAGTATAAAACGCCCACTGCCTGATATTAGTTCTAGGTTTCCACAAGGTACGATTTTAGGCCCTTTACTGTTGTAGTGGCTTGTCAAGATTTATATAGGTAAGAGGATTGGAAATTCGAATGAAACCCACTAAAAGTCCCTTAGTGCCAAAGAAGTCTAGGGAACGATTTCTACTACACGGTTAATTCGTGGTAGCATGCTTAGCAGAAGATTATTGGTACCAGGATGTTTTTGTGTATAAACCTATAATATGCTTAAAATTGGGTCACATGCCTTCTGCGAAAGCGAGTGTGCCGTTATCCACCTCACGGACTCAATATAAAGTGGTCGGATAATATAATGTGTCATTGACATTTGATTCTAGATCATGTCAGTTTCCTAACATTTTTCCTTGCCCTTTACCAAACCCACTCTAAATCATAGCCTGGTTTCCTTTCAACATCAATTCAGTTGAACATTACCCAACATTCCTTCCGTCCGTTAATAACATAATTAGTTTAGGTAAGATGCGGAATACCAGACTGTTAACTGTGAACATCGATCACGAAAGCAGTGAAAGTGGATGCCGGGTGATCGTATGAAAGTCGAGCGGTATCGTTTAGTCTGAAATGTTTGGTGTTGATGTTTGTGGGTGTGGTAATGATGGTTTGATTAGAAAACTTTTATTATTTATGAAGATGTTCTATAATCAAATGTGAAATTGGATAGGGTAGGTATTTTTATTACTAACATGTAGACGCTACAGAGTACAAATGGATCTCAAATCTTATTTAATGGGCACGCCATAATTATGGCAGTGAGTCCCCTCTTTGAAGAGTGGCTGGAAAGACCTCACGGCGTCCTCAACTTCCGCATGACGCAGGTTCTCACCGAACATAATAAGTTCGGGAACTTCCTGCACCGGATTCGGTGGTGTCACCACTGTGTGGATCGTCCGGAGGACACGGTGGAACACCAACACGGTAGAGGTAAGCCCCGCTTGGGCAGAGCACCGCCGTGTCCTCGTGGGGGAGATCAGCGACAACTATCCCTCGCGCCAGGCCTTACAGGCCATGGTTCGAAGCGAGGAGGAGGGGCAAGCGGTCGCCTCCTTCTGTGTCGTGATGGCCTAGTGGTCAAAGCACCCACCTCTCATAAATTAGGTTACGAGTTCGAAACCGGGCCAGTACCAATGTGATTTTTTTTATTCATACATAATTATGTATTTATCTAAGTTTACCTAGAACATTATTGACTCCCCATGCTTCGGAAAGCACGTAAAACCGTTGGTCCCGTTTGTCATTCGTAGATCTTTAATAGTCGTTATAGATAAAAAAAAATAACGCCTGATATCAAATTATAGTAATATACTAAATAGTTTTCAACTTCGTTTGGTTGCGGTTGGTAGACGTAATTCTTTTTGCTATTGATTTATCATACAGGTTTTTAAAATATGGCCTAGGTTTACCTTTTGGTGAAAAGAAAAAATTACATGCCAGCAGTACGCAAAAAGTTTCATTCTCCTTTGGTAGTATTCTATAACTTCTGCCTACATAAAAGAAAAAAAATATGAACTACGCCTGGTGTTTACATAAAATGGTAACTTTTCTTTTCAAAGAATAACGTGAGACAGATCGGAATTTGCCTCATTGCTGGTAATTTCTTCACAGATTCAGCGTGAAAGATTGGCAATCTTGGCGTTTATTATGATCTTTATGTCACGCGAGGTATCTTAGTCCGTATAATTTATTCTTAGTATTTTTGTAATTGACGACATTTTTTTTTTAAATACACGCAGGCGTCGGAGTACTCTTCCACATCGCTGTGATCCGGAAATTAATTTATATTCTAATAAAAGACAGATCTTATAGATTATTTATATACTCTTTTGTGTTTATTTATTTAAACTTCATGTACAGATAGTGGTACATAGGCGGACTTAATACAACAAGGCATTCTCTACCAGTCAATCTATGGGTTAAAAAAGAACACTGTGGTAGGTGTGCACAATAAATATATAATTAGACTGTTACCACCTTAGATCCGTTTTCACCAAACGATAGAGCAATTTTTTTCTGGTCATTTCTGTATACTTAACCGATCGAGCTTGTATTATTATAGGTAGGTATAGGGAATAACGGAAATGTTTGCTTATTTTCGATATTTACAGACTACTTAATGAAGAACTTTTTATTTATGTTCTTGGATAAATACCCTTTAAATAAAACGCTCAATATTTTATTATCTATGCGGACGCCAGTGTTCGCTTGGTAAACCGAATGACGTGAAATCACGCTCGAAGCACG
The DNA here is from genome assembly GCA_961205895.1 of Mythimna pallens. Lineage (NCBI taxonomy): Eukaryota > Metazoa > Arthropoda > Insecta > Lepidoptera > Noctuidae > Mythimna > Mythimna pallens. The sequence continues at coordinate 3,403,748 of OY540845.1, read as the reverse complement.
TTCGCTTGGGTTTTCGACAAAATCGGTCAAAATCGTTATTTTCGACAAAATCGGACTTATCACTAGGGCCACCGAATTGTCAATGAGAAACTAGGCTATATAGGCTATATATTTCCTTCTTTCAGGCTGGTGAAACCGAAAGCAGAAAATAGTTTAATACTACTTAAAGTTTACATAGTATGTAGTAAAAAAACATCAAGACAATTTCTGTGAATGTTTAACGAGATGTTTGGCAAGACAAAAACATTGGTAAACTAAACTAGGGGCCAGTTAGGGCCGACGACAACGCCTACCGGCTGCGAATTGTTTGAAGGAATTATCGTACCCTCACAAAAAAGGGTAACTAAAGAAACACTGTGGGTTTTTGTAAGTGTAAAAGTCTGACACAAACTCGTGCTCAAAAGCGAGAGAAGTTCGATGATTTTGCACGAAACAAAAATAGTCGTATGGTATAATATCTTTAAATAAAATGGACTTAAAATTGATTGTATCAATTTTGCCTCCAAACCTATAAATTGTCCATCTATAAAATAACAGGTCACAAAATACTAGTTATTTCTATCCAGAATGTATAGCCCTTAATTAAATTCAACTTGCTGGTTTCGTAGCGTCAAATTGTGGTTTTGTCAAGGGCCATTGGCTGACCTTTGAAACGAACGGGTGTAATGGGCCAGAATTGAGTTACGTTCTTATTAGGTACGTTAATTGCATTTATGGCTTCAGTGGTTATGCGAGCCTAGTACATGATATTGGCTTCATATTGTATTTGAGATGAAACTCATTTGAATACAAGCCGTGTGTGGCGCGATTAAATTTCCCAATACTAAAAATTGCGATGTCAGTCCCAATCACCATACATTGTGATTGTGATAAATATTTTATTATTGCTTATCACTGTATCAGTCGACTTCTTTGATCCTTTATTTAGTTCTTTTTAGGGTTTCATGCCTCAAAAGAAAAAGACATAACTTTTATAGGATCATTTTGTTGTCCGTCTGTCTGTCTGTCTATCTGTCTGTTTGTCTGTAAAGACCCTTTATCTCGGGAACACGTAGAGGTATCAAGTTGAAATTAAAACTATATACTAAGGTCTGCGTTCCCTTGAAGCTGTGAAAAAACCAAATTTCTGGGTTAACGAAAAAAAAATACGGCCATTTTTAATTTCTAATATGTACTTAACTTGTAACTCTAAATAATCATCACAACTTTCCGACATTTTAAGAAAATCAAAGCAGCATACTCATCGTTATTCATATCTCACACAAGACATCATTCTAACCACCTACTTATCACCACATCTCAGCATTCCTCCATTACACCATGAACGCTTATCTTAAAGCATGGCGAAAGCAGATGACAATTTAATGTTGCGGAAAATAATGCCGAGTTCTGTAGGTGAGCAATTATGAGCAATCGTTCGTTGGCGGAAAAATAGTTTTGCTTATGTGTTTTTGATGTATTAGTTCTAAATACTTTTGTATTTGCACGAGTTATTCGAGAATTACGCGCATGTTATATTGAATTTTTTGGCAATGGTAGCTAAAAAAAACTTTGCTGAGTGCTTAGAATCCCAATGGTTTTGGTAAGAGAATGTTATGAGACTTTCGCAAATATGATGTGAACTGGGGTCTGCTATTTTTATAAATTCGTCATTCCAACTCGATCCCATTGCCATTTTGCTAAAAGTTCGTTCAATCTGCTAATTTATAATGATCGATCATTGATCGGTCAATGGTCTCGTAATAAAGTTGTGGTAGAATGACAATATCGAGCTTATTAAAAGCAACGACTGCATGATAACGTTCTAATGGTAGAACACTGATCAAAGGAACTGTCAAAATTTTAGCAGATTACCGTATACGTCAGACATTTATTTATCATTATTTACGAGCTTACCATTCTATGCCACTTTTTGAATGAAGTGTCAGTGGTTGACCATTGCAAAGTCATAATGATACCATTATATTTGTAGATTACCAAACTTGTCAAAATCAACAATTATGAAATCAATGATAGACCATTCTGTCACTATTGCAATAGCAGACTAGAGGCCCTGATCATCCGACGTAAGGCGAGTGTCCACCCTTACGTTGCTAACACTTCTACAGTCCAGATTAAACGTTTCGCCTTGTCGTTTATACCGCGTACATCGAAGGATTGCAATAATTTACCTGCAGCCTGCAGCGGTCTTCCCGTCCGATTATAATTTAGTTGTCTTTAAGGCTAGAGTCTCTACTGCTGCTGTGTCTGTCTGCTGCTGCTGGCTGGTTAGAGGCTAGGGGCTCTTAATAAGCTAGTGCGATTCACTATCTTCGATTGCATCACTGCTTACCATCGGGTGGGATTGCAGTCAAACACTAGTTTAAAACATTAAAAAATATATATTTTATATTTGTTGTATTTTTTACTTTAAAATAACAGCTATGAGCAAACCTACAACGTTCTTAAAAAAACGACATTTACAGGCTAGAAATAAAGTAAAATAAAAAAAGCGCTGCAAAACTGCCTACATCTGTATTGGACATATCATCGAACAGTATCGAAACGTTTTGAAAAAAATCCAAAAAAACAAATGCTCACCGTATCGCTGTCTGTCTGTCACCCTTTACAGCCCACGGAACGTTTGAAACTTCGGACATCTAAATTGCAAACGGTGGTAATACATTGACAATTTCTGTCCAAAATCGGAGTTCGATCACATTCGATGCCTGCTATTTTTAACAGTATTTTTGGATCGACTTGGATGTGCGTATTATTGATAAGCGTTCTTCATCCGGCTTCCATTATTATTCTAATTTTGTAGTTTATATATCGGTTTAAATGTCAGACGAGGTCAAACATGAATTTAAAGATCTTTGAAGTTTTTTGAGTCTTCTGTAAAGTTGTATTTTTGGACTTGGATCCCTTTTCACTAGGGCCACAGAATTTAGAATTCTGTAAGTGTTTTTTTTTTTTTTAAATCTGTTTCTTTTTCTTTATAATGTTATTATTGATTGATTTCAATACTCATTTTCAGATAATTTATAATGTGTTACAACCTAATTAACTCCTTATGCTTTTTTGTATACCACCTACTGTTTGCAGTCGAATGACGAAGTCTGTCAAGGTAGATATACTGGACGGATATACAATTGAAACTGGTACTATTATTTTAATGCCTATAAAAATGACTGTAATGATCATAACCATGGATTGAGTATCAAGAAATAAACTTTCTAATAAGCAAACTACAAGTCTTGGACAAACTAGACCCTGGCAGGAGGCGGGTTTCATGGCGCCATTCGACACAGTCATGCTTGACAAATCATGTCACGCATAGTTTTTGTCGACCGTGACTTCTTGGTGTATATTCAAGTAATGACCAGTTGTACATCATTAGCCTATTATCATTTGTTAAACTACTGTTATCTGCTGTTAAATTTGCTTTTGACATGGCGAGTGTATCATCAGCTGTCTGTGAGTTTAACAACCAGTATTTATTATTCTTGTCAATATATAAGAAAGTTTGTTTCTTTGTTTTCATATAAGTTGTTTTTCTGTTTTTGTGGTGGGAATCTATCAAGAGACTTCTCTTGCGAGCGAGAGGGCATGTCAAATTTTTACTGACTAACCAACCTACATTCTTTCATTTGCCTTTTGCGTGCTAAGGCCACAGTAAAGCTTTAATTATATTGTATTAATCACAGTATTGGTTTTCTTAAGCCCTCGCGCAGGGGGGGTATCATTGTTACGTAATTGCGCGTTTTTACGTAAAATCATCAAAACAAAAAGTATTTTACTAGATTTATAGGAAAAATAAAGATTCGATATCTAAAGTTTCGGCCAAATAAATTTCTTACAAACGTGTGCACAGTACGACAATTAAGCGTTTTTCAAGGTCATTCAAGTTGTACAGATGTGTGTATAATCGGCGCTCGAGGGGTTGTTTTTTAATACTATGACCTAGAATTTAAATATATTTAAATTTAATTACTCAATCATAGAACATCATCACCATCATCACTTTCTATGACTGTAATTTGTTTAACCTTTATCAAGCGCATGTTCGATCGTGTATGGAGTACTGACCTCATCTTTGGGATGGGTCTGCCAAATACCAGCTTGATGAAGTGAGTTATGAAGATCTTCGGCAATAATGCACTTGTCGAGTCAAAACTCAATAGTCTTGAGCATCGAAGCCAAGTCTGCAAACCTGTATGTCTAGTTTAATTTTTGGGGAATTGCACAATTTTACTTCGCCAACTTCGTTCTATTATCTGACCACTAGACGTACGGCATTGCGCCATCGGTACATAGTGCACATCCCACACATAGTTATGTAAAGCTTTTTGGGAACACATTCATTATGCGTACAGCTAAGGAGTGGAATTCCCTGCCGGAGTCTGTGTTTCCTGGTAGCTATAACCTTGGGGTCTTTAAGTCAAGAGTGAATAGGTTACTTCTAGGTAAGCGTGCTCCATCGTTGGCCACATCATCGCTTATCATCAGGTGAGATAGTGATCAAACGCGAGCCTGTACATAATAAAAAAATCATAATGCATATATATGTTTATCAGTGAGTGAGTACCTTACTTGCTCATAATGTTTTTAAATAGTCATTCTTTTGCAAATGTAGGGGATATTTAACTCAGCAAACATTTCAATACTATATAATTTCTGAGTCTTAGCATAACAAAGGAACTCCAATCCTAAAGGATCACAAATAAGACGCTTCACTGTAGAGAAAGGAGCTTGTTCCCTTTGTCACGTGATCCGCTCTCTGCGGTTGTATTGTCGGAGTATAGATGGAACCATAAATCATGGAACTAGCGATTTGTCAGGCTTTAAACATGTTCGATGAAGCTGTTTCCTAGTATCGTGCTAGCTATTGTTTTAAAAAAAAAACTTAGCTGTAGAGTCATTTAACCAACCTTTTTCACTCTCCGTTCAATCGATTTTGACTTCTATTCTGTAGGTATAAGGATGGCATTAAAAGCAAAAAAAAAGTGGTTACAATACCAACTATTTACTGCAGGCATCATTTATCATACCATCGATGCAATAAAAGTCAAAATCGGTTGAACGGACGGTAAAAAAGTTTATTTAAATGTCTAATCTTATTACGAATGGAGTATTATAGGAATGTTAAAAAATAAAGGAATGCTCTGAAAAATAAATCCAAAGGATAGTATTGAATTAACACTTTATGTGGAATGATTATTTGTATAATGATTGTAATGAGAATTTGATTGACAAGTGTTTCAGAAGGAGGGTATAAGATACCGGCACTGATCTTGAGCGCTGACTTCTACAGTTCTACTCGTACTTGCGCAGAAGCACGCAGAAGTGAAATATCGGGTCTCTTTAGTGGTATATAGAGAGATGCGGGGGCAGGGAGTGCAATCCTTGTACAGTGATTGGCTCGCCGATATTGTACGATGCGCAAAGCAATCCCCGCTCTTTCGCCGAGCGCTCAATATTCGTGCCGCTATCTGTACCTTTATTTATTTATTTTTAATAAAATCATCAAATACCGTCTCCTTTTAAAACTATTAAAAAGATATGCTTTAATCTACATTTATACTAATGTTTTGGCGTGGCATCTGATCTATTTGCTTAAAATTAATATTTGTTACCAGTGTCTGGAACTTCAACGCCGCCATCAGTCATCAAATATTTTTTCAATAGAACTTACCTGTAAACAAAGAAAAAAATCAAATATTAGCATTTTTAGAAAAAAAGTTATTTTAGCGTACGTACTAAAGCAATTTATTATGATAATCAAAAGTTACTCATGGCATGGGGTGTTCAATACATATTATTATGTATACAGTCAGGGATCAAAAGTGCAATTGCATTGTGTTAATGCTAAAGTGTCTAAATTTATATAAAAAAGAGGTTCAAATTCATGACAAATTTAATTTGTAGCATAGAGTTTAAGTATTAAATAAACTATTTGTGGACCATTGAACGTCTCCTACAAAGCAGTTTTGGATTCTTTAGCATTGGTAGCATATAACAGCATTTTTAACCCCTGATTGTGTATATTCTAAAATAATTAACTAACAAATACTGTGATAAAAATCAAATCATTATTATAATAAAGAGAACTCAAAATAAAATTATGAAAAAACCGTGATAAGGTTGAGAGGACTTCAAGTGGGAATTCTAATTTTTTTCGGGATGAAAAGTACTTTATATCCTTTTCCTTTAAGGGTACACCCTTAATAACGTACGTCCATCTTCATTATGATCGCAGCAGTGGTTAGGTCAAAAGGCAAAAAATAAACGGACTTATTTTTGGATTTCAAATATTAGCTAGAAGAAGTAAACTGCTCAGACACCAAAATAAATTGGACTTAGGTAATAAGGGTGTTCCGGCGGGACCTCATGGCGGAATGGCGACAGCGACTATCGCAACCCAGTGCTGGGCACGCCGTAATTATGGCGGTAAGTCCCCTCTTTGAAGAGTGGCTGGAAAGGCAACACGGCATCATTACCTTCCGCATGACGCAGGTCCTCACCGGACACGGTAAATTCGGGAAGTTCCTGCACTGGATTCGTGCGGAAGCGACGCCCGGGTGTCGCCACTATGTGGACCGCCCGGAGGACACGGTAGAGCATACGGTGGAGGTGTGCCCCGCTCGGGCAGAACTACGCCGTGTCCTTGTGGGGGCGATCGGCGGCGGCGGCAATCTCTCGCGCCGGGCCTTGGTACAGGCCATGGTCCGGAGCGAGGAGGAGTGGCAGGCGGTCGCCTCCTTCTGCGAAGCAGTAATGCTAGCAAAACAGGCGGCCGATCGCATGAGGCAACGTCCAACGGCCCCAACCGCCGCCGGGATTCCGATCCCGATTTCCGGCCACCGTAGGCGCGGGCTTGCGGACGGCGAGGAATAGGTGGCTCACTGCCCGACCGTCCGGTAACCGTCCGGACCGAGCCCAAGTCGTTGACGGCGCGTTTTGTTCCAAGCGCGCCTCAAGGAGATGTCAGCAACTGTAGGGGCCCAGTAGGGTCGAAGCCTACTGGGGCCAAGGGTCTGATTCTGAAAGGAAGACTCGGCCCTGGTACGAAAGGCAAAGAAGGGACAGGAGTGGGTTTTTAGTCAGTAAAAGTCTGACACTATCTGCCGCCCTTCCAAGAGCGGGGGATGTCATAAAATGATTTTCCCACCGGGTAAAAAGATAATAAGGGTAAAATATTTACGTAGAGTTCAATGGTTAATTAGTTGTTTATTATTATAATTTAACTTAATCTAATACTAACATAAGTGTGGTGGCCGAGTGGTAACGGCCCCGACTTACGAGTTGTAGGTCGCGAGTTCAAACCCAGCTACGCGCATTACTTTGTGTAATTTATTTCACCACCACTGCTCAAAACGGTGAAGGAAAACATCGTGAGGAAACCGGCATGTCCTAGAACCAACAATTCGAAGACATGCGACATCCTCCAACCCGCACTGGGCCCGCGTGGTGGATTACGGCCCATTCCCTCTCCTAGAGATGAGGCCTGAGTCTCAGCAGTGGGAACATTGTAAGGCCAACTATGCTATGCTATGCTATGCTACTAACATAATTATATGGATGTTTATAAAATATTTGAATTGTCAGGTTTTATTCAGGTATTATCAGGTTTTCTGATTGTTTATTTGTATTGATTGTTTGAGTGTTTTTGATTATTTAGTTTATATTTTGAAATATATTTTTGAAAGAAAGGAAGAAAGAAATATATTGCATTTGCACACATAGATACACACAGTGTAGTAAGAATATGTAGAAACTTAAGATTTATAAAAAAAAAAAAATAGCTTTTGCCTGCGGCTTGGCTCGCGTTAATTTTGGGGTAAAAAATTATGCACGATTTTTTTGTTAGTCACAAATGGTCCGCATATCAATTTTTAGCTTTCTACCTTGTAAATGGCGGATTGCTCTATACATACTTCCACCCCCCATTTTAGGAGAGTGGGGGGTTAGGAAGAGACAAAAAGTAGCCTATGTCACTCTCCATCGCTTCAACTATCTCCACATAAAAAATCCCGTCAATTCGTCGCTCCGTTTTGCCGTGAAAGACGGACAAACAGACAGACACACACACTTTCACATTTATAATATTAGTAAGTATGGATACTAACACTTGTGTTTCTCACGGATGTGCTAAATAGGTCCAGTTCATTATTATATATGTTTTTTTTTTTAATTTGTAATATTATTATTTTTTTTGTAAATTTTATTATTGTGAATGTGTTTTTTTTTTGATATGAATGAATAGAAAAAAATAAAACAGTAATCCACATAGTCCCCACTATGTGGATTACTGTTCTTTTTTCTTTAATTATAACATAATCTCTAGCAGTTTTGAGTACTTTTTGCGGCCTACTCCAATGTCCTTTCTTTGGTATTGTTCGTCAACTCCTTAGCAGTTCTAAGTTGAGCTACACAAATACTGACAAATGCTTGCTTTGACGGGACAGGTCCGCTCAGAACTGTGTGGTCCTTTCTTCAAAAGACCATCTCCGACTCCAATTTGCATGGTTCTCATATAATTTGACCATTACATGTTTGCTGTTTGGACTTTAAAAGAGACTTTGACCCCTCAGTTTGTTTCGGTATTTCTTTTCAGGGTAGTCAGCTAGGAAACACCGGCTTCATCTAGTTTGAATTCACAAACCTGAATGTGATGGATCTGAATGATGCGAATCTGATGGATGCGAGACGAACAGGACCGTTCATTATGGTGACACTTGGGGGAGGCTTATGTCTAACAGTGGACGACTTTCGGCTGAAATGATGATGTTAGATGTGTACGAAATACTAAAATACGGAGACAACAAGAATAAATGTCATCAAAAACAAAACTTCCGTTATTATTTTATTTATTTTAATCATACATACTGCTACCAATACAAAAATCGAATGCGATAATGTTGACAAAAATATAAGTTACAATAACAAGTATGCATACTATTCAATTCAATTGAATTCATAATTTATTATGACTACAATACAAAACAATAAATTAATGGCATTCAATATAATGTTATTATATCATTTAATCAATTAATTATTGTTAGATAATTTAAATTTTTATTTATATTTGTTTATACGAGTATCTATTCTTTATGTTTTTCGTTTGTTTTCTCTTTATTGCAAAAACCATTTACTTTTCTCTGCATCATTCAAAGATTGACTACCTACCTACTTCAAAGATAATCGTGTACTACTATTTCGGTGGGAAAATCATCCAATGACATCTCACGCTCTTGGGCGGAGCTAGAAGGTGTGTCAGACTTTTACTACGTATAAACCCACCCGGTTTTTTCGTTGCCTTTCATACCAGGGCCGAGTCTTCCTTACAGAAGCAGACCCTTGGCCCCAGTATGCTTCGACCCTGCTGGGCTCCTACGGTTTGCTGACATCTCCTTGAGGCGCGCGTGGAACAGTAGGCGCCGCCGAATCCGTGGGATTTGTCATTAGATGTTTTACCACCTAAAACAAAGCCCTCTGGTCACACGAAGAGTCGACCAGCTGTTTCTTGTATAGATAACATCTAAACATTATGTGTCATCATCATCTTCCTGCCCTTGTCCCGTGTTATTTGGGGTCGGCGCAACACGTTTTTTTCTTCCATTCTGCCCTGTCACTCACCATACTATCACTAACTTCCTTTTCTTTCATATCACTCTTCACACAATCCATCCATCTTTTTTTTGGTCTCCCTCTCCCTCTCCATCCATCCACATGTAAACTTATTACTCTTTTAGTAACATGCGTTTCATCCCTCCTCTTCACATGACCATACCAAGACAAACGATTCCCTTTCAACTTTTCAGTCACTGGCGCCATTTTCAAACTTTCCCTAATATACTCATTTCTCACTTTATCCATTCTCGTCACACCACACATCCATCTTAACATTCTCATCTTCGCTACGTGCAATCTTTTTTCATCTGTCTTTTTCACAGCCCAACATTCTGATGCATACAGTATGACAGGCCTTATCACGGACTTGTAGATTTTACCCTAAACATTATGTGTATAAACACTATTAAAGAAACACAGGAAATTTATTTGATGAATGTCATTAATGTACGAATTCAAATTAATGACTTTACGTTAACGGCTTTGTACTGATGAAGTCACATACATTTCTGACTAAAACACGTTCCTCATGCCATTACCAACGGGATGGGACCGCCATATAACTTATCTTGACGATCCGAGTACTGACATTGTACAGATAAGTATATCGTTGACAATACATGTGTAACGGGTAACTCAGGGTAGTAGAGGGTAATCTGGTGGATATATCCTTATGGAGTAGGGACCTTATCATGACGTCTTAAAATGTACGTCATTCGGAGAAAGAGGGATGCAACTATACACTATATAGCTCCGTCTCTTTTCAACAGTTTAGTTAGGTGGCACTACTGGTATCGATGAGTTCTATTCGTCTTAAAATTTTATACAATCGAGAAAAATGTACGTAGAAATGTGGGAAAACTTACAGATAGAAATTTTACTGAGACTTATTTTGAGATCGTCCGTTTGTCTATGGTTTTGACAAATGATTTTGGAGCGCGTCGTCAGGCGTCTATCTATGGTTCATTATTTATTGCATTTTTATAAATATTTCTTTAGCACATGACACGTATTAACTAAATCCATGCTTTTTACTAATGTTATTTATTATTTTTCCAATGTTTATTTTATCAATTTTAGTATTTATTATTTTGTTTCGATACATAGTTTTATTTAACCTCCGCAAGTGTGACCGTGGCATCACCGAGGGCCGTAACAGAATACCAGCCAATAATTTTTGGTCTTGCACAGATTTTCAAGTTATTTTTTCATAATTAATTTTACTGTATTTTAATTCTACTGTGTGAGGTACGTAAACGTTTTTTCTTTCTTTAGATAGATCTTTTATTTGAGCTGCATATCTATTAGAATTATAGATATGATACAAAATGTAATTAATAGATAAGAAAGACCCTTTTTTGTAGGAAATTTTCAAATAATTCCTCCCTCTCTGGGTGGGAAGAGAGGGGAGTGTCAAACTTTTCTTGACCAAAACCCTTAAACCATAAGGAAAATCTCTCCGAAGAAAACGTATCAAAATGATACACAAATTGTATTTTTTTTTAAATAAATATTGATTTCGACAAAAATCTATTCATAACAAACGAACAATTTTACTATTCACATCAACCGTATACAGTCGAGATACAAAATGTTAATCAAAACACGAACGACGTCCATCGCATGCAAAAACAATTGAATCACATAATTACTTGAACGCGAAAGTGCAATGTACTGCAAAATAAAAAACGTTGTGATAATCATCAGTCGCTAGCTGTTAAGCCTCGTACAGACAACATGAGACTGCCAGCGAATGGCTACTAAGCGTGCTTCTACAATCATTGCCTTCAAAGTCCAAGTGAAAGTCAAAGTCAAAGTCAAAGTCAAAGTCAAAGCCAAAGTCAAAGCGAAAGTCAAAGTCAAAGTCAAAGCCAAAGTCAAAAGTCTTTATTTCACATAGGCCTACATGGGCACTTACAAAACGTCAGAAGCTAGTGCACGGTTCCAAGTTGGTCGTTTCCTATGGAGAAGAACCGACAAGAAACCCCATGGTTACTCTTTTAAAAAAGTGATTGTTTACAATATTTTCTTCGACTAGAACATTGCAATTTCAAAGGAGCTGTTCCTGTATATTTTATTGGAACTTTCGCATTCTAATTTTAATCAGTCTTATTGACCTAACTAGCCCCTGGGTAGTGGGGAATCATGAAATATTTTCTTCCACTATTGTTTTTTTTCTTTCTGAGGCGGGAAATCTTTCAATGTCTCGTCTCCTTCTGCGAAGCAGTAATGCTTACGAAGGAGGCGGCCACACGAGTACAGGAACGGCCATCCTCATGCCCCGGCCACTGGGACCCCAACCCCGACTACTAGCCACCGTATGCGGGGCTTAAGGACGACGAGCAATAGGAAACTCGTTGTCGTGGACTAAGCCTGAGTCGTCGACGGCGCTTAGTGAGCCAAAGCCATCTGAGGCCATAGGTTGACTTTTGAAAGGGAAACCCGTGATCCTAGAAGTTAGAACACAAAAGTCAACCGAACAAAACACAGGTGTGGTTTTAGTCAGTAAAAGTCTAACACGCCCTTTCACTCCGCCATAGTGCGTGAGAAGTCATTAGATGATTGATCCCTCCTCAAAAAAAAAAGTTTACTTTCGGATAATTTCTGATTTCGAGTTCCCATTGAGCACTCTTCGATGAAACGAATTCGATTAGCAATTTGTCGAATCTGTCGCGGTATTTACCTCACGCTGTGTGTTCACGACTTTATCTGTTCGATGTATATGACGAGGTATTAAAGACTTTCACTGTTTTAGCTTAAATTGAAGAAGTTGGTTCGTAAAGAGTTCGACGTCTTTTTGATTGATAGTAGATGTAATAATTACTAGAGTTCTCATAGTCTTGAGTATGATTACGTTGTTAGACCATCTGGGGTTTTAATATAACTTTTGTAATCTTGCAGTGATGTTGTTATGATTAAATTGATGATGAGAGTTTTTGGTTGAACATATGTATAAGAAGATATGAATGACTATCTTGTATATTACGTAATATATTTTTCAAGTTCTGTATTTATACAATCATATAAATATTATAAAGCAGTGGTGGCCGAATGATAACGGCCCCGACTGATCACGGGTTCAAACCCAGCCAGGCGCATTACTTTGTATAATTATTTCATCACCACTGCTCTCAAAACGGTGAAGGAAAACATCGTGCGAAAACCGGCGTGTCCTAAAACCAAAAATTTTTAGTTCATCATATTCTGGTACAGTGTGAGCGGGGCGAACGCTTCAGGAGAGATATGTTTAGCACTCTAAATATGTTTGAAATTGGTATTTGTAACAGTGTCTTAGCTAAGCCTACGTCTGACGAGGTAATAGTACTATATATAAAAATATACTACTACTACAATCTAATAAAAAATATTGAGACAAAGATCCTTAATAAAGATTAAAAAAAAAAAATTGTAATAGCGGAAACAGAAATACATCATGTGTAAAAATCTCAACTATACAGCAGCTATCACGTTTTAGAAAACACAGCAATATGGTCCCATTTTTCTGGTTACGGAACCTTAAAAAGTACCTGTACCTGTATCTATTACCGATATCACTCACAATCGACACCAGAACAAACCCTACCTGACCGAAACTACTGAACCTCAACCGAAATAAGAAAAGTGGGCCACGTACAACACTAAGTGTCGTTCACAAGGGATCCCTTCGAATTCGAGCCGAGTCGTGTCTGAACACATCGGGATTCTATTACTAAAGGAAAGGAAAAAAGGGAAAGACATGTGTCATTCTGTAATTTGGAAGATTTCGTCAAAGAGCGACAGCTGTTCGATGAGTAATAGGATAAAGGCCTTATTATATGACTGTGTTTCTATACTCTTGATCAACGTCGTTAGGGATGTGCTTGTTGAGAGCGATGCTGCGGGTTCCATTTTGGAAATGTATCAATTGTGATTTTATTTTTAAACCGATTTCAAAAAAAGAACAGGTTCTTAATTCGGTTATAAGGTTTTTATGTTTGTCAGAACTCCGTCGTTTATGAACCGATTCGCAAAATTATTTTTTTGTGGGATGCCTTTCAACTTTGCGTCTCCCGGTACGCGGTGGCGATTCCAAGTCTAGCTTCATCTAAACTCGTTCAGCTATTTAATCGTGAAGAAATATCAAACATACATACATACATGTAAATATTTGCCTTTATAATATTAATGTTATTAGTAGTTACTAAAATATACGATGTAAATTGAAAAGTTATTCGAGTAGAAGGTGAAACAAAAATCCCTTTTATTTCATCCTCTACATATTCAAATTATATGAAATGTTTCATCTACATTTTGTTTTCACTGCGATGTAGACCTTGTCACATCAATGTCGCACAGTGATGAACGATCGACACTTGGTAAGCAAGTTTACACGACATCAATAAATCATGTCCCAAGTAAGCATAACAGATGACAAGCACTGTCGGCTCTTCAAGACATTGCAGACTTCAATCATCAGTAAGCATTTGATAAGTGTAGCTGTCAGCGATACATTTGGCATAATGTGACAGCAAAAAATAAAACCATAGTAAAATCGTAAAAAAAATAAAAAGGTTGACATTTGAGAAATACCCTAGAACGTAACTAAGAACGTAACTGAAAGAAACAATCAAATAATAATTAATCACATAAAGTGTTTTACAAAAAATACATACGTTTTTTTGGCGCGTTAAATAATATGATGTAACATTATTGCGAGTATTCTTTTTGCGTTATGAAGTTTTCGTTTTGACAGATGTTAAAACGGGCCTTTTATTTTTTGACAACTTTAGTAGACGTTGTTCTGGCATATAGATTATCAAAGAAATATCGCGATTAAAAGATGGAGGAGGACGAAAAATACACCTATCCTCCTCAGACCGACCAAATAGATACACAAAATAAATCATAAAAATTGGTCAAGTCGTTTTGGAGGAGTTCGATAAGAAACACTCTGAAACGAGATTATATTTTCGATTTTTCTTTTAAACCAAGGAAGTAATGAGAGCGAAGAAGGCGGCGTTAAGTGTGAGGAAGAGATAATTTTCATGCCTTATGGTCGCTGCAGGAGATATCTTGTGCGTCGGGAGTCCCAAGGCTGCCGGCCAACGGAGGCGCGGGCATGCGAATGGAGAGCAATGGGTAGCTCATCATCCGATAAGAACTAGAACTGAATCGACGGTGAGTTGTTTACTACACACGCCTAAAAGGTACATCAGCAAGTTTGACAGGGCCCGGTAGATTTGAGTCAGTAAAAATCTAGCATTCCCTCTCGCTCTACCCAGAGCCTGTAACGTTACTTGATAATATTTCTCCCAAAAAAAAAAGTGATTAAATTATGAAAAATAAAATTAGGATGTTTTAAAATTTCGTCTTATAGATGCTTTCATCAAATGCCGAAAATAAGAAATGGGAATCACAACCAATATACCATTATATTTATGTATGTTTATTTTATATACATTTGTTCTCTTGTTTGCTTTTTAATCTTTTCTTTTTTTTATGCACCTACCATGTTTTCTCTTCACTACCCTTGGTTGACTGGTAGAGAATGCCTATGACATTAAGTCCGAACTTGTACCTTTGTGCTAATAAATAAATAAAACCAATCACGTAAAAGAGGCAGGGCACATTGCTCGTAGAACGGATGGTCGATGGGGCCGAAAGGTTCTAGAGTGGCGACCGCGCACCGGAAGACGCAGCGTTGGAAGGCCTCCCACAAGGTGGACCGACGACCTGATGAGGGTCGCGGGAGTGCGGTGGATGCGAGAAGCACAGGATCGGTCATTGTGGCGACGCTTGGGGGAGGCCTATTTCCAACAGTGGACGTCTTTCGGCTGAAATGATGATGATGATGATGATGACGTAAAAGAGACGGGCATCAATGCTGCCAATTCCATTAACTATGTGGGTAGATGTTCCTTGGTTGTAGCAAACAAAGCACTAAAAGATAAATAACTTCAGATTATTGAACAAGTTCACTCTGTAGTCAAAGTAAATTCAATCGTGACACTAAATGCTTTAGTAGACGGCGAATTATATTGTCAATCTGACTTGAGACCTGTGATGGGAGATCGACTGGAATTGTACGTGCCTATACTAGACCTATGAGGGCTCTAAAGGATTTAGTGATATTAGTAAAATTTTAATTGTAGCTTCGGCCAGCAGCTTCACCCGCGTAGTGTCATGGCATCCATACTCTTGACTGGCCTGTTGGTCTAGTGGTTAGTGGCCCTGACTGCTATGCCGGAGGTCGTGGGTTCGATTCCCACCCAGGACAAATGTTTGTGTGATGAGCACGATCATTTTTTCTGTGTCTGGGTGTACTTTATCTATAATATGTTATAATATTTAGAAATATATAAGTATGTTTATCAGTTATCTAGTACTCATAACACAAGCTCTGCTTAGCTTGAGACTAGACGGCGTTGTGTGATAGTTGTGGAATATTATATTATATTGTATTATTATTATATTACTCTACTCTAGGGTTATAAAATATTCAATGTGCTATCACAATAATATTAATAAAAAGGTAAAGTTTGTTAGTGTGTATGTTTATTACTTCTTTACGCTCGAATGACTGAACGGATTTCAATGAAACTTGGTACACGGGTAGACCATGTCCTGGAATAGCATTAAGATCAGTTTAGTGGCTTAGGTGTGTAGACGTAACAAACAATGCAGTTACTTTTGCATTTATAATATTACTAGCTTTTGCCCGCGGTTTCGTATAAAATATAGCCTATGTCACTCAAGTATAAAGCAACTTTCTCTCAGTGAAAAAACTTTAGCAATTGGACCAGTACTTCCAGAGATTAACCCCTACAAACAAAAAAAAAAAAAACAAAAAAAAAACTTTACCTCTTTATAATATTAGTGTAGATATAGTCATCCCATGTGTGTTTCATTCAAATCCATTCAACCGTTTGAATGTGAATGAGAGTAATAAACATACACATTCACATGTATAAAAACTTTTGCCCATAATATAATATTATTCTGATAGGTATACCAGTCGATAAATGTATACGTGTGATGACATCATCACCATTTCAATTGAAAGGTCCACTGTTGGACATAGGCTTCCCTCAAGCATCGCCACAACGAATGGTTCAGTGCGCAAGATGCATAAATTAATCAATATCCCACGACCCACACCAGGTCATCGGTCACCTTGTGGTAGGCCTTCTGAGGCTCGGCTTCAGTCTTTCGAAGCTTGATGCTGGTGAGAGAAGATGACATATAAAACAAAAAAACTAACAACGTCTAACAAATCAACTAACAAAATATTGGCCGTCTGACCATCCGGTAACCATCCGAACCGAGCCCAAGTCTTCGACGGCGCGTACTGTTCCACGCGCGCCTCAGGGCGATGTCAGCAAATTGTCAAGGCCCAGCAGTATCGAAGCCTACTGGGGTCACGGGTAGTGAAAGTGAAACCTGGAGCCCTGAGACGAAGGCAAAGAAGGAACACGAGTGGGTTTTTAGTCAGTAAAAGTTTGACACTATCTCCTGCTCCGCCCAAGAGCGTGATTTGTCATAAGATGATTTCCCAAACAAAAAAAAGGTGTAGAAAGAAAAAAATAAAATTGTTAGTAATAAAATCTCCATCCATATTCGAAACGTATCTTATAGCTGCGTTTCAAACCGAAAGTTTATCCGTGTGTGAGATAGACGTATTGAATCTATCTGTCAAATTACATCAACGGACGTGATTCATATAAACTGGAACGGTTGCACGTGCCTTTGGAGTATAGAAGACGAGGATTGTACACTCTTTAACCGATTTCAAAAATAAGGAGGTTCTATGTTCGGCTGAATGTTCTTTTTTATGTTTGTTCACTGATTTCTCGGTCAATTGTAAACTGATTTTGAAAATTATGTTTTTGATTGAAAGGTAATGCTTTCAAGTTAGTCCCATAGAAATATTGTTATGATCTGATCATGAACTTCGAAGATATGAGACGAAACTCCTCATGGGATCACCACAGAACTATCGTAACAAGTAAAATTTCTTTTTTTATACGTGTAGTCGATGACTGATTGAAAGAAAAGGGATATATTGAACTGATCTGATGATGAAGTTGGAAAGTAGATACCGGAACTCTGTAACCGTTTTTAGGATTATTACATTTGTCATGAGATGCACTCTGGCTATAAAGTACTTATTTAAGTTTGGCTGACAGGTACTTTTCAGTCTAACACACTAGGTAGGTTAGTGACAGGTACTATAACTAAAAAGTGAAAAATAAAAAACATTTTAAATGTTTTTATTCCGAAATGTAACTCAATTTATGGAAATATTGTACAGGCTATTGATTATGAATGAACAAATGACGATCAAAATGGAAATACTCGTAGAGAAAATATCTAGTAGAAATAGTTTTGAATGATTGATTCTATTAAAAAATAAATAACATTATACTAATAAAAAATAATTAACATTATTAACAAAAGTGCAAAAAAAACTTTAGTTTTGGAAGTCGATGTTAAATAACGAATAGAAAAAAACTTTATAGAAACACCGACTTCTGAAATTAAAGTTACATTGCACTTGTCAGTGTTTTTTTTTTACATTGGAGTCGTTTGTATTTTTTTTTTTGTAAAAAGTTTTGCTGGAGAGGAAGTGTCAGACTTTTACAAACTATCTAACTGAAGGAACACAATTGTCGTTGCATTGGTGATTCCGCCACTTAGTCGTGTATTGCACAAAACTTGTTCCACGAAATACGTGTTTTTTTAAAAACCTTAAAAGCTTTGAGAAAAATTTTTCGTCATTCCAATTCCAATGAAAAGTGCTAGGTTACTATAGATATTTTTATTTTTAATTTATGAGTACAATATGAAGGGCCAAAGTTCACGCAAGGTGGTCAGAGATCTTTACTAAAGTAGTTTTACGCATATGTAAGTATATTTTGATGGTGTTCCCAAAATATCTAGAGAAAGATATGTAATAATGTCATAATCACAGAAGAACGGTTGTATGAAAATATATCTCGGGTTGGACATTCTTAAACTCTTTTGAACAATCTCGTAAAAGTTATTGAGGCCTGATAAACTGATAAACCAACATCAAAACATACAAGCTTCCTTTCGTTTACAACTTTAATAGGATTATAATTATAATCACTACGATGAAACGAAAAGATTACTACAAAGATGACAATATAATTTTAATCTATTCTCAAACGGAAAAAATGAAATAAAACAAAAGAGCATCAGGAAATGATACTATTTTAAATGGCAGTACACTTTCTAGTGATGTCAGTGAAGAATTGAGGTTTAAGAACTGGATCACATCATTTAATGATAGAGATTGTGTGGTTGATGTAGACATTGTCAGTGGTTTGATTTTATTTTTAGAGGATTTTGTTTTGGATTTTTCAATCCTTTTCAAATAAAATTCATGTAAATATCGTTGCTCTTAACTTAATTTTAAAGTTTTTTTTATAAAAAAAATTGAGAAAAGAGTCAAGAAATGGTTTTACATGAAAATTTCAGAGCCATTACTTTAATAAATTCAAGCACATCATGTGAAATACAGCTTATCCCAATGAATTGATACTTTTTTTTGTTAATTATTTAATAGGATAAAAGTGTGTACGGTAGTATATACAGGGTAGGCCAAAAATTTTTACAAATAGCAACACTAGATTTTTTTGAAAACCGTTCGAGGAAGAGGTGCGTGGTTGGCGGGAAACTATGCGTCACTTCATGCAATTTTAAACACGATGGAGCGCATCACGGGATAACAGCGTGCTTTTTGTATAAAACAATGTTACAAAAACAATGATGAATATATATTCGAGAATTTTCTAATTGTATATAAATAATTATCAATTTAATTATTTGCATTAATGGGATACCTGAAAAGTCGAGTGTATCTTAATAAACCGAAAAAAAATATCCCAATTAAAACAAAACATTCAGGAGGAGATAGCCGCGATCCCCCGTAGCATGTGTCAGCGAGTTTTCCAAAATTTGCGATTGCAGGAGTGCCAACAACGAGACGGCGCACATTATTTTGGACGATGTCATTTAAAATAAAATAATAATTAAATGATTAAATTTACGTTAAATAAATTATCAACAAAATAACATTTGTAGTTTTATTTATATTCATGTTTCAAAAGTGCAAAAAATTTTGGCCCACCCTGTATAACATATCTGCTAGCTTTTTCCAATTATATTAGAGTTGGTTTCCAGTTTTTTTAAATGCAGCTAAATTTTAGTCATTTACAATGGAGCAATAGCCTATATGACCTGCAGGACCCAGTAATTGGGTAACCCCTTGGAAAGACTAGTGTCAGATGTCCTAGCATCTGACTTTCCGTAATGACTTTCAAATATCTCGAAGAATCTCGTTATGTTAGGTCACCTATTCACATATTAACCGCATTAAGCGTTGCTTAATCGTAATGGACGTCTTTCGGCTGAAATGATGATCAGTATGGACAAACTCGTAGTTAAAATAATGTCGTTGACCTTTTAGGTTAAGCAACGCTCCTTAACCATCATCATTTCAGCCCAAAGACGTCCACTGTTAAACATAAGCTTCCCCAAGTGTCACCACAACGACGGTCCTGTGCGTCTCATATCGGTTGGATTCCTGCGATTCACACCAGGTCATCGATCCACCTTGTGGGAGGACTTCCAATGACACAACAATCTTCTGATACGTGTTTGCCACTTAATAACCTTTCGGCTCCATCGACCATCTATTCTGCGAGCAATGTGCCCTGCCCACTGCCACTTAAGTTTTGTGATTCTTTGGAATATTGGCAACCACTATATACTATACTACGTACGTATATCTAAATAATAATAAGCATACGAAAATATAACTTTCAAATTCTAGAACAAATAATTTCCCCAACTGACCTGAGTCCCACACCCCCATATATTCTCATCTATACACGAATCTACCCATATTATTATAGTTACACATCTATCCCAAATCAGTTAGACTAATGTTTGCATAGCCTAACTTATTAAAACATGATTAGTCCGTACTAAACTTACATGCGTGGATATCTAGATTATTGTATGACTTTAGTTTTGGGTAAAGGCATAGGGCATCATTAGATAGGACTTTGGTCTAAAGTTGTGCACTAGTAAGGAGGCTTAGATATTTAGATAAAAGTTAGTAGACTTGGCAATTGTGTCGTTTAGTTAGTAATATGTGATTTAGTTTATGATTCTTAGATCTTAATGTTTTATAATATATTATTGGTCAAAGAAGATCATTCAGAGTCCATACATTTTTGGGCCTTTTCTAAAAGTGGTCAACAAAAAATGATCGTATGAATAGGACTATAATAACCATTGCGAGCAATAGTTGATAAATATGGCACAAAAATTGTAGGATCACTCTCAATCAAGTCATAAAAGTTCGATGGTTTATCATTTACCTAAATACATTTATTGATTTCTAAAAATACAGAGAAACATAAAAATAATTATGATTGATATTGTTAAAATCCATATTAACTATTGTTCCAAATGATTAGTTCCAACCATACGTACCAGTCTTTTTTTTTCAATCAATCTTTCAGAAAAGAGCGATATTTATTTATTTAATTTTCTATACACACAACAATACGGAGACAGGCTTAATGCTTTAAGCACTTTCTTCCCGTCAAATATTTGGGTGATGCTGTCACAAATTCGATGGCCCCACCGAATAAACGTGCAAGAGTTCTTACACGATTTTTTTTTTTTTTTCATTTTTCGTTTCTTTTGCCTATCCTGCATCTACTTAATTTTTTTTATGAATTTTAGACCCAAAACAAGGCCTATTATGATAGTGTGTTTTTTTATTCTAGGGAAATAATTTATTCAAGAGTTATAAGAATAATAGTTTATGCTTTCCTTACATGTTTTTTGAGTCGTCTAGTACACAAGAATAAACATATTAAAACCTACAGGCGTTTCAGAACATTTGTGATTGGTTTCGACTTTGGGTAATGTCGTCTTACACGTTTATTCGCGTAGAAATGTATGCAAATTTTATTATTAATATTTTATCCCACGAAATTGAAGTTTTAATATAAATGGGTTATTTAAACTAAAGTATTGCATTGTCTCTCACTTTAATATTTTTTTTATAACAATTTGTATTAAAGATTCCAACATTAATATTCTTTGCATATTAGTTTAAGTTTATTTCTAGTAACGGTAAATAAACAAATGTTTACGCGATAGATTCTATTGCAATCGTACGTAACATTAGAAACGGGTACGCGGGTTTTTTTTTTCGGGTGGGATAATCATCTATTGACATACCCCGCGCTTAGACGGAGCGCGAAATAGTGTCAGACTTTCACTGACTAAAAACCCACTCCTGTTCCTTCTTTGCCATTTTTCCAGGGCCCCAGGTATCTCTTTCGCATCACTCATGGCCCCAGTAGGCTTCGACCCTGCTGGGCCCCTACGGTTGCTGACATCTCTTTGAGGGACGCGTGGAACATTACGCGCCGTCGACGATTTGGTTTACCGGACCATCGGACGGCGAGCTACCCAATGCTCGTCGTCTGCAAGTCCACGCCTGCGGTGGCCGGAAATCGAGATTGTAATTCCGGCGGCTGGGGCGCGAGGGCCATTGCCTCGCGCGTGCACCTGCGGCCTCCTACTTTGCTAGCATATCGCAGAAGGAGGCGACCGCCTGCCACTCTTCCTCGCTCCGGACCATGACCTGTACCAAGGCCCGGCGCAAGAGATCGCTGCCGCCGATCTCCTCCACGAGGACACGGCGGTGCTCTGCCCAGGCGGGGCACACCTCTACCATATGTTCCACCATGTCCTCCGGGTGGTCCACACAATGGTGACACGCGGGCGTTTCTTCCGCACGAATCCAGTGCAGGAACCTCCCGAAACCGGTGTAGGAACCTCCCGAATCCGGTGCAGGAAGCTCACGAACTTACCATGTCCGATGAGGACCTGCGTCATGCGGAAGGTGAGGACGCCGTGAGGTCTTTCCAGCCACGCCTCAAAGAGGGGACTTACCGCCATAATTATGGCGTGCCCAGTACTGGGTTGCGACAGTCGCTGTCGCCATTCCATTCCACCCGAAATCTGTCCGCCATGCCGCGACTTGGCATGTCAGCGGAGTTTCGCCCTGGCGTTACATCGCCACGCGCAGATTGTGCATGCGTGCAAGGACAGTTGCCACCAAGCTCGAGGAAGCTCGCCGCTTCGCGGGAAACCGTGCAGTATCCCCGCACCATCCGGATGGCTATGATCCTCTGGCTTGCGTTCAGCTTGGCTACCGGTCGCTTTCGTAGCGACGGCGCCCATACCAGCGCTCCATAAACCGAACGATTCCTGCATAGAGCCTCCGGCAGGAGTCGTTTGGACCTGCGGTTTTGTTGACTTCTCCTTGAGGCGTGCGTGGAACACTACGCACCGTTGACTACTTGGGCTCGGTCGGGATGGTTACGGCGAGCTACACATTGCACGTCATTCGCATGCCCTCGCCTATGGTGGCTGGAAATCAGGGTTGGAATCTCGGCGCCTGATCTAAGAGCCAAACAATCGCACATGCGGCTGCCTCCTTCGCTAGCATTACTGCTTCGCAGAAGGAGGCGTCTGCCTGCGGTCGGGATCGAGGAGAAATATCTCCTCACTCCAGACCATGGCCTATACCAGTGCCCGGTGTGAGGTCGTTGCCGCCGATCACACCCACGAAGACAGGGTGGTGCTCTTTCCCAGCGGGGCACATCTCTACCGTATGCTTAACCGCGTCCTCCGGGCGGTCCACACAATGGTGACAACCGGGCGTTTCTTCCGCACGGATCCGGTGCACGAACCTTACCATGTACGGTGAGGACCTGCGTCATGTGGAAGTCTTCGCCGTAGTAGATACGGTATGATGATCAGTTTGCTACACCTTGTTATAAGAATACATTATAGGGATTCGATTGTTTCATTTATTTCAGAAAGTGTGACATGTCAGTCACGAAGTTCCTTTCCTATTGATGCTATATTAGAGTTTAACAGAGTCAACTCAGATTGCGAAGAGGGGAGCCATAGAAATTGCAGGTTGTCTGTGGTTATTTATACAGCTCACGTTGAATTAGAAATTAAAAATATATTTTTAATTCCTAATTCAATAGAGAAGGGCCTATAAGAAAGTGACTCTATGCTTGCTGCTATCGGGCGTGCAAAGAAAAGTCATACTATATAGACTCTCGATCGAATGTATTAGGTACTTGATAGAGAATGCTAAAGTTACTGGGCACAAGTACCAAGTAAAACAAATGACACAAAATGATTTTATGGATTTTAAAGAGTTAGTAAAGGGGAAGAATTGGTTAAAGGACACAAACAACGATAAAATTTACTGGAGCAAAATAAAAGTAGTAAACTTCTCTCATGATCATCCTAATACATTTTACTGCAGGTATAGTTTGGAAGATGAATTACGAGAGATGCAAATCATGATAAGGACTAACTCAAGCGGCGTGGAGAACCTACAGAAGATGCTGAAAGCTTAAAACTAGCGTACACTGGAATGTTACCTAAACCACTTCCGTTATTTAAGGATTTGATAAGTCTTTGTGATTCAGGAGCAATACCAAACCATTATCAAAGCTTGTATATAAATCTACTGCCATAGGATAACTCCATTGCGGTCTCCAATGACAGTGAAGAGGAGGACTAGTTTTTCTAATATTGCAATTTGTAATTTTTTTAATCAAAAAGACTAGTACTTTGTGTTCACGTGCATAAATACATGATTATATCTTTTTTTTATTCATTAAAATATCAGTATTTTATTTCATCTTTTTATAAAATTATTTTTATTATCATACCATGCATTAGCAAAGATGTATAACATAAATGATAACTGATCTTATTAACACTAATATAAATGCTTACGATCTTTGCAATCATATAATAGCAGAACAATGTACTGTAAAAAAGCGTGTAAATAGTTATAGCTGGATCCAAAAACAAACTTGATTTACGGAGAACAATAGTGTAACCTTACAGTGCGTTTTATTCGTTGTGTTTTATTACACGAATAAACGTGTAATAATTATTACTGAGACCTAGTCATGCGAATTTCACAAGAGTAAAAATATTAAATAGTTTTTCATGAATTTCTTGAAACTCGTTGAAGTTTTTAAAGAAGTATATATAAAATTCTATAGTTTATTTTTTTTATCTTTAATTTGATTATGCATTATGTATACCTATTTACAATGAAAAGAGCGTTATTGAAGTTTAAACGTTTTTATTTTTTGCTGAAAAGTTGTCAATTTTCTCTTACACGTTTATTCGGTGGGGCCATCGAATTATGGTAGGTTTAAAATTGAATATTAAATAATTTAAGTACATAATATACAAGTATACTCAAATGAATTCACTTAAAAATGGAACTTAAAGTAAATTGTATATTAACTTCCAGCTTTAATTAAAAAGAAGAAGAGTAAAAATGAATGTTGATAATAGAAAGTTTCCGACTAAGGACGAGATGGCAGTGTCTTAAGAAAACCGGTGCCAAGTGGGCCGCAGTACGAATACTTCCGTGACTACACTAACAGATTCGCGAAGCGAGTGGCATATGGCAAAACTTGTAAAGATTTAGACGATATACCATTTTTAAACTTGAATGAAGATTTAGAAGTAGGTATATATATGTATACGCTTGGTTTGAATGAGTCAAAAAATATGAAGATATAAGTATCAATATATATTTTCTATCAATATGTGAACACTAGTTTCTGCTAGCGGCTTCGCTCTCGTGAAAGTAGGTTTCTCCATACAAACTTTGAATGCCTGTTTCACCCCCTTAAAAGTTGAACTTCCAAAAATCCCTTCTTAGTGCTCACCCACCTCATAAAAGGAAGCCTTGTGTAAAATTTCATATTCCTAGTCTTAGTAGTTTCGGCTGTACGTTGATATGTCAGTCAGTCAGTTTCTCCTTTTATATTATAGATTTCTTGTTACACCAAATCAAACTAAAACGGGTACTGGATTACAATGCAGTTTTCAAAAAAAATTTCGAAAAATTTAAGACTAAAAATATGTTTTCTTATTTAGACAAACCTAAATAGAGTTTGGAGCCATTATGGTCAGAGAGCGTCATTATTCTCTAGTACTGGTAAATTAGTTAACTTTTGTACGGAAGCACATTAAATGGATTAGGAGACTTTCTTACATGAGTACTACTTTTGTAGATAACACTACTAAAACAGCCTACCCAAACTACATGATGTATAATTTCCATAGTTAATACCTCATCATAATACCTCAGTTTCCAGTTAACGGTTACAAATTCTTCTCATCTAAAATCTGTGTTAACTGTCTAAATAGTACCTTGCTTAGTCATTTAAAAAGAATCGATTTCATTTGATATTTGAGACAGAGAAAACACTGAGTGAAATTTCTTTGAACAGTCATCCTAACAAGGAAAGTGATATGACTAAAGTAGGTTCGACCAGTATAGTCATGACTAAGTCATTAATTCTACTGAGAGATACTTAATCGTCGTTTTTGAGGTAACTTGGTAAACCACGCATAAAATCTTAGAAGAAATTATGTAAGTATAATTTAGGTGCCTTCAAGGCTAGAGTGAATAGGCTCTTAATAAACTAGTGCGCTTCACCATCAATGATTGCATCACTGCTTACCATCAGGTGGGATCGCAGTCAAGCACTGGTTTATAGCGAATAAAAAAAAAATAAAAAAAGTAAATCTTACGCTAAATTACCGTTATCAATATTATTTAAAATTTACGTGTCTTTTATTTCTTAAATTGATATTACAAAGAAGAAATTTTGTATGTATCTGTGTTTGTAGGTTTGTTGCTCCTTCGCACTCGAATGGGCAAAATTTACCACGTCCTGGAATTTAACATAGGATTCTTATATTTTTTATTCCAGTAATTTTATTTTGTAATTATTTTCTACTTTGATGCTAACAAATTCGCTCACAGATGCTAGTTGTATATTATTATTAAATACTAATTGATTATATACAGTTTTTAGTTATGCTTTTACAACTATTACTTGCAAATCTAATGATTTGTTCGATCTATTTTTCTAGCCTTTATTTATTTCGTTCTGTTACTCATCTTGCAGTATCCCCAACCTTATTACAATTCGTATGCGAATTTCTTTCTTGTTTTGCATATACGGGTTGGCACACTTTTGATAAAGTGGTTTGTTGTACTTTCCTTATGGGTACTTTTTGGCATTCCTTTCGATCTTACCGTTGGGTTTTGCCGAATGACATTGTTTTGTATTTTTGGGCGTTTCACATGTTATGTTCATGTTCTTTACTTATAACAAAAATTCTGTAAATTCTTGAATTAGAACAAAGACCGTTTTCTTTCTCTCTAATACTATTTTGGTTCTATCTTATTTAGTAATAAGTTAGGATAAGCGCATTTATCGCATTGGGGATAAAAAAAAACCTGTAAAGATAGATGTAAGATGAAGTAAATAAATAATAATAAATAAATAATAATAATTTATTTCTTCCGAAATAGCAAAAGTAGTGTTTTAAATTTTGTCTTTTTTGGTCTATCAAGTTAAATCGAGATATTTTTAAATAAACTCTTAGCATAATTATTAGCAAAAGCAAAAAATCTTTTACTATTAGAATGCTACTTTATCACTGAGTTACATAGGCATAATTATATTTTCTACTTTTAATAGTCATACATAAATGTTAGTAGTTAGTTCTTGATGAACGGTACATAATAATAATAATCACCTTACAAATATTTTTTTTTGAGCTATGGATTGAGCTTGATTATGATTTTAATAATATTCTCTGGTCGTGCTGACATTCGTGCTCGTATGCTTAAGTGCGAGATTATACAAAATTTCCTATTCATGTCACATTCGGCTGGTGTTTAATATATTTACTACTGTCAGACGTATGTGACCAAAATATGAAATTTTTCTGGGGAAAGTGAGGTGTGGTCAAAAAAACCTCTGTTTTGAACAAAGACTGATGATGATTAATGTTGTTATCTGATTGCATACTTATTTCAATTTTTTATTTTACATAAATTTTGGTTTTTTTGTGGATAGGCAATTTTTTTTAAAATTGGCATGACGATTGTTTTCTCTTAATTTTATATATCATCCTAGTGGCTAAAATTTTCATTAGAAATTTGACTTGATTGATAAAAAATATCATCCACATAATTTTATGTGAATTATTCAGATATGTATCTGAATAATTAATATTTGTATGAAAAAATCTGTGAATACGTAATGACAATCTTTTACACTTTAAACATCATCAAAAATTATGTATGATTTAACAAGATTAGTGTAATTTACATTCAAAAGCTTTCGACAAATATTTTTTTAATAGATTTTACGTTGATAGTATCCACTGAGCGTGTCCATGATAGTTTAATTTGCAACAAGTTCGACGAGAAATATGACTTGTTTCACAACAGGTATTGGAATCTAGTATTAATTATATGTGTCCGGTAGTGCGAGGATAGGGATGTACTCGTATGTCCCTACAGGTCACTGTGTTTGTGGGAAACGCGCGTTTTCATAATACGACGGACAATGATTTTAGTGTTTTTTTTTAGTTACATGAGCAAAACTAAAATATTTTTTGAAAATTTTATTATAGTTAGCTATGGTATAGCTTTAATTTAAATTTTTTCATAAAATTTTTCAATGCCCACACAATTTTTTCTTTTGATCACTATCAACCCATAGTTACATACTAAACCCAAATAATTGTTCTCACAACACCGGGTCAGCGGGTTAATGACCGGTATAAGCTGGCTGAGAAGTTCTTAGAATGATATAATTGTTATGAAAATATAGAGTGACAACTGTTGATTATGCGACGCCTATCAAAAGAGTCAACCGTGTAAATCGAGTGTTTCTTGTTCGTTACTGTTACCTTACTGTACCTGTTGGAATCGGTTGTGATCTAAAGGACATTGTATTTATGAAAAATGATCTCTTCGACTTTCATCTTCCTGCCCTTGTCCTAAATTTCTTGGAGTTGGCGCTACACGTTTTTTCAGAAATCAGAAAAGTTTATTTGAAATAAAATATTTATAGGTATTTTTAATTGTCAAAATGTAGGTCCTTCAAAAAGGTGTAGCTAAATTGCATGTTAAGAACGAGCAAGAAACTCCAAGTACACTCTTTTAATAAAAATCATGCTATGATTTACAAAACCCTTGGTTACATATTTCTATTCGTTTCTATTATGTGAGCACAATGTAAATAAATAATGAGAAAAGGATTAATTTAAAAAAATATAAGAAATAAGTCACTGGCTGTTAAGAGAAGACTAGTCTAAACTAATGGCGCCCTTTTTTTCTTCTATTCTATCCTGTCAGTCAGCTACGCTATCGAAAAGAGAGTCAATCTCTCTTTTCTTTTATATTGCTCCTAACACAATCCATCTTCCTTTTCTTTGGCCT
Source organism: Mythimna pallens (assembly GCA_961205895.1). Taxonomy (NCBI): domain Eukaryota; kingdom Metazoa; phylum Arthropoda; class Insecta; order Lepidoptera; family Noctuidae; genus Mythimna; species Mythimna pallens. The sequence goes on along the minus strand of OY540845.1, from coordinate 3,374,734 downwards.
CCCTCTCCCTGTCTATCCACATGTATATTATTATTCATGGTCTTTTTGACTCTAATCTAATTTATTAACGACTGACTGTTCAGTGGTAAGATTGTCAGGTAAACCATTGCTTGCAGGACAGGACATAGGATACTTTTGTTACGGTCGTACATTTTGTTGGCTTTCTTTTAAGCTGGAGGAGACGCAGGTAAGAATTAGTTTTTTGGCAGCATCATCATAATTTTAGCCAAAAGACGTCCACTTCTGGATATAGGCCTTCTTTCAGAGTCGCCACAACGACCGATCCTGTGCGTTTTGTGTCCAAAGGATTCCCGTGACCCTCACCCGGTCATCTGTCCACCTTGTGTGAAGCTTCCAGCGTTGCGTCCACTCCAGAACTCTGGGTTTATAATAATAAGCATTATCGGCCTTGTCATGTTCCCACTGCTGGGACTCAGGCCTAGCGATAATTAGTAAATGTCACAATCATATCTTCGATTTTTCGTTTCTAGGACGTGCCAGTTTCTTCACGATGTTTTCTTTCAGCGTTTTGAGAGCAGTGGTGATGAAATAAATTACACAAAGTATGTGCCTGGCTGAGTTTGAAGTCGGAGCAGTTACCACTGGACCACTATTGCTCACACGGGGCCACCACTGCTCACATACGTGTGTACAAAAATAAAAAGATTTCATTTATTTACGATACAAACTCTAATATAGCACAATGGATACATACAGACTCTGTATATACCGTTATCTATCAATCTCGGCTATAAGAACCATCGTAGATAAATGGCACTGCAGTCACGAACAACGGACATTTATCAAAGTATTGAATGATCGGTGGTCGTTGGTGGCAGAGTATTGTGGAAAAAAGGCCCTACCAGGAATATACAGTTTTTTTTTTAATTATTATGTTTCTTTATTTAATAACGTCGGCAGTGGTGGCCGAGTGGTAACAGCTCCGACTTACGAGTTGTAAGTCGTGGGTTCAAACCCAGCCAAGCATATTACTTTTTATAATTTATTTCGTCACCACTGCTCTCAAAGCGATGAAGGAAAACATCTTGAGGAAACCATGCATGTCCTAGAACCAAAAATTAACGTCCGCGTCATTTTTTGGGGTGGGCTGAAGCAGCCCTTTAAATAGCTGCGGCTGAGAATCGCATCACTGATGCGTCGGATGCGCGACAGCCCCAATAGCCTCGTGGCTACTGTAGCCGGGAGGGTGGATGGCCTAATGGTGTCTCACTGGATGGCGGTACACAGACCGTCTTTCAGGTATGTGAGGTAGGCTTATTGTATTGTGCTGTATTGTGTTGTATTGTATTGTTTTGTATTGTATTGTATGTCTTTTTGTTTTTCTTGAGTGTGTATTTATTTATTTTTTTTTTTTTTTGAATGTTGTAGTTAAAGCTATGGATCTCTGGTCTGAAAATAAAGTTTATTATTATTATTATTATTTAAATATGATCTTACCTTTCCGTTACACTCTTTATATACTGTATAAATATGCGGTAGTAGAATCCAATACTAGATGTTAAATTATCCACACAATACGCAAGAAGGTTAATGGTCTATTATGTATATAAACTGATTCAAAATGTCTGGCTGTTTGTTAATTTAAATTTCAAAAATTCAAATAAATCACGACTGCATGCATAAATTGCCAAAAACTAATTCTGTAAGTGTTCCACATTCTTAAGTTTTTACAGTTATTTTCAAACATATTATAAATAAGATATATTTTTTGGAAATAAAAACTGTATTTAATATACTTAATGCAAAACATTTATCATCAAGCTGCAACAGAAGGAGGATGATTGGTAAAAAGCTGTATTTTTTAATTGAAAATAAAAAGAAGGATAAGTATCATAAAAAAAACTGGGCAAGTTTGAGTCTGACCCGCGCACCAAGGGTTCCGTGCAAACTTACCTATGAAAACAGTTCAATTCCCGAATTGAGTTACGAAGATTTTTCCGAATCGCATTTTTTTTTTGTGACACCAAAAAAAAAAATACAGTTTTAGTTTTATCCCTATATTTGTGCTATGAGACCTTGCTTCATGCCAAATTTCAGGATTCTAGATTTGAGAGAATCCTTGAGAGTGTTTTTTTTGCAATATAAACAGCCGTATCTTTTTTCTTCCGTTAACTCAAAAGTTTGATTTTTTCACAGCTTCAAGGGACCGCAAACTTGAGCTCAACTCAATATCTCCAGGCGTTTCCGAGAAAAAGGGTCTGTCTTGACAGACAGACAGACGGATGGATAACAAAGTGAGGGTCCTATAAGAGTTCCGTTTTTTTTCCTATTGAGGTACGGAAACTTAAAAATCATCTCAATTTAAGAACCATCTCCTGCCACATACTCAGGATCAAAAGAAGTACTCATAAACAAAGTTTTTATAGAAAGCGAAATAAAAGTCTACTTTCTAAAACTAAAAAACTAAAAAAAAAGACGTTCAATTACATTTTTGGTTTCATTATGTGTGCTGGCCATATTATCGTACCCCAAATTATTTTGAAAAACGTATTAACATACATTAAACAAAAAACATGGACCGTTAGGAGATGAGTAACTTTCTTCAAGTTTTTATTAAGGAAGAAATAAAAATGACGGACAGACACTTTTGCGCTCTTAAATTTACAAAATCAAGTTGTGTAACCCTTAAGAGTAACCCTTGAAATTATTACATTTTCTATCCTTTTTAAGGTTTTCGTACCTTAAAAGGAAATAAACGGAGTCCTTGATAACTTTGTTGTCTGTCTGTCTGTCTGTCAAGACCCTTTATCTCGGGAACGTGTGGAGGTATCGAGTTGAAATTAAAACCATATACTTAGGTCAGCGGTCCCTTGAAGTTGTTAAAAAATAAATTTTCTAAGTAAAAGAAAGAAAAAGGTACGACCGTTTATGTCGCAAAAAACGTAGGTAAATTTCGACACTCTCAAGGGAATCAGAATTCACAAGGTATGGCCGTCCGATTCACACTTGCCCAGTTTTTGCAACTTTTTAGACTTAAATGTAAGACCAAATTCACAAAGCTCATTGGGCCATAGTACAATGTTCTTCCATGATTTTACTATGAGGACTAGTGCTATTCATCTTCTGTCTTTCTAGTACCTTCATTCAAAACACAAATACAACACAATGCAATACAATACAATACAATATAATGGGTGCCAGGCTTTATCGAAAATAATTATTACCTTTGCTATAAAGCATTATTGTAAATAGTATTATTGTAGTACAAACTAAAGGTAATCATTTTTCAATACACTTACTCGAAAGCCCGCTCTTATCCCTACCGCTTTCAGGCACGAAACTTACTGTTTTTCGCACTAGTGTGGAAAAGTGTGCATGCTCGTCCCAGCACAATTATATTACATTTATCGTATCAGACTGGACGCTAATCGACCCCCATGCATCGCGCGTCAACTCACGTTTATTTATATCACCGTAAGTATATTGAAAAACGTCGTTTGATACACTTGGAAAGTCACTACAGACCTCGACTCCATACCACCCTCACTTGGGCACACCCACACTACGGCTGAGGCAAATGCTACCTCGGTCGCAATGACAAATTTTCTCCACTAGTATCAAAATGTACTGATTTTTTTTCACACCAGAATCAAGATATTTTTGACAACACAGCAATATTCCTGATAATTATACAGTCCTTAATTAAGGCAAAAAATTAACTTGACCACCGCACACATTAATGACCGTTAACAACCTCAAGAATGGCATTTAGAAACAAAACATTTTCGTGAACTTGGCCTAAAAGCTCCAAATTACGTGTTTACGCTGTAGCGAAATAGCAGATCCTTTGGTACAGACAGACACGTAGGATAAAATTAAAATACTGTCTGCCTTAACCCCGACACCATTTGTATAAATTAGACTTAAAGTACATAGACCTTTATTGCCCAAGAGGAAAGTAATGAACAGACCGTTGAGAAATAGACAAAACTCGCACAGAATCGAAATCGACAAATTAATCTTAGTAAGCCACTTTTCCGTTAAATCAAACGATTTTGAGGCTCTTTTTTGAGGTGCGTTATCATCCAATAATTAATACCTCTCTGGGTGGAGTGAGAAGTAATGTCACACATTTTTGGAGCTATCTTGCAGCCCTTGAGGCGAAAACCTTAATAAAGTTTGTCTAAACAGTTAACAATGGTTATAGACAGTCATCTTTAGGTTGTAAGTTTCGACATTTTAAAAGATTTATTAGACTGTTTTATTTAATAAACCAATTTTTGGTAGTATTAGGTTCTTAGCGTATTTTTTTGGAATATATAGGTATTTTCTTGTGTTATCATTAACAACACACATTGAAAAAGGATTAATTCGTATGAATAGCAATAACCTGGCTCGGTATATTAATAATATAATGACAATGTATACTAACTGTAAGCAATTGAATAATATATATAATGACATGAAATATTTAATATTATAATATACAAAATTATATACAAAAACACTCAACTAATTAAAACTATATATATATATACACTAAAGGCTACTCCTAACTAAAATATGGCGTCATAAAACTCCTCCGCATCGCTGTCGACTGGAAGTGTGCCCAAAAGGCTGGCGGCATTGCCACGATGTATGGCAATGCTTAATCTCTGACCGAGGTAAAAGCCAGCCCTTGGGTCACGCGAAGTGTCAACTAAGCGTTTGAACAGTTCTTTAAATTGAATTAACTATGTTCTGTTCAATGCACGCAATACTAAGAATATATTGAATAGATGGTTTGTGTGAGATGCGATATGAAAGAAAAGGGAGTTATTGATAGCGTGATGGGCAACCGGATAAAGAAGAAAACGTGTTGCGCCGACCCCAAATAAAACAGGACAAGGGCAGATAGATGATGATGATGACTAAGAATATGTTGCTTCTAACAGGGTTCATATTAGAGACACTACAATCATGTAAAATCCATTGACAACATGTACGCAATAAATAAATAGATGAATAAAGGAACAGGAAAACTTATAATTAAATAAATATCAATTAAAATTTAAGACAAAACAGCATTAAAATAATATACAATAACATTTAGAGTGCGCCTATTTAAAATCTGTCATTAATTCTGTTAACACCTTTAACATAGAAACCAACAAAAACAGCATCTTTTTATAATCTTTAAATGTTGACTTGTCCCTAATCCACGGCCTCAACAAAACCGGTTCCTCTGCTGACCCCTTTAACACTAATGGCTTGATAAACAGCTGATAGTTTCTCTTTCAATGCCATATCTCCATGAAAATTATTGCATGTAGGTAAATATCTACATAACAAGATTATTTCAAGTGATATGGACTTGAAACACATACATTAGTTGCATTAGTTTGTGATAGCAGAAAAAGTTATAACAAACACGCCAATGGATGTTTACCGTAGCGTGCAAATCATAATAATGCACCCGATATAAAGTTCATAATTCTTCTCAGGAATGTTGTTGATGAAATTATCGTTGCGTTTTTGTTTTAATTCGTTTTCTCCTTAAGAATGGACAGCTTTTAAAATTCCGGGATAAGTGTTGAATTAAATAATATTAAATAATGTTTCACATTTACTATTATTTTATTCAAATCTTCAAGTTGTGTTGTTACTGAACAGTAAATTGCAAAATTAAGCTACAGTGATAATGTTGCTAAAATTTAGAAACCAAAATGTTTGAATATTACATACCCAGCTGGTAGTAAGAGAAAAACTAGAGTATCCAGTAAATAAGTACTTTGCATAGCTGTAGGATAGAAATGGGTCAACATCTTTAGAAATATTGACTACTCATGACAAAAAAATCATTAGAGAGATTGAAAAAGACAAATTATATACTGATAAATCAGAATGTGTACGACCACAATGCTATTAAACCGTCTCGTGAATCGCAAAGCAAATTAGACAAGAAACAGATTTAATATTAGTCAGTGTGCAAAAACGACGTAGAAAGTATTAGCTGATCGTGATACCGTGCTATTCTGAGAAGGTGGCTAAGAGAAAGAGTTATTATAGCATACAGATAAAACTGCAATTTCCTTTTCCTTTATGAACAATGCAGTAACTATTCATGGAATAAAGGCCAAGGCAAGGATAATTATATAAAATAATTTATGATTTATTTTACACAGAGAGGTAAAATTTTATGCAATACAATACAGCATCTTCATACATATATATATATATATATGATACGTAAACATAATTGTCGATAATATTATTTGGCTGCATCTATTGAAGAACACATTGTTACGATAAATCTCTTTTGAATGCAAGTACAGTCTATTATAAGTACTAGAGACTCCTTTTCTATAGAAAAAATAGTTTTAGCAACGTCAACATCATCTTCTGTATCCTAAACAACATCAACCCATTCAACTAGTGAATTGAACTAAAGTTTGACCGCAATAACGTTATTAAGGATTTCAAATTTCTTTTCAAATTCATTTCATTACAGAGCATTGACACGCTTTATATTTGGTTCACATATCGAGTAAGGGAAAGTATCACAATATATGCGAACTTTCTTAACCAATAGTCAATCGGTTTTTAGTTAAATATCTTTAGTAAAAAGCGGATTTTCTAGATGAAAGCTTGGAGGAAAACAGGTGATTGTGATTCTTGGTGTTGATTAACCTGTCAATCTTGGCACGTGTCATATTTTTTGGTGTTTGTAGACTAGAAAACTGGTTCTAACTGGTGAATAGGATGTCACTCGTGCTCATGTTGGAAATTAGCTGACTTGGTCTAGTTCAGAAGGTATATTTTAGAATTTTTATAAAAAATGGGTTTCATTTATTGTTGAAGAAAGAAATTTCTCACCAGTGACAAAATTGGAGATAGTAATTCGCTAGTGTATGCTATAATGCAGCTACAGTTTCTTATAAAGAGGAAAAAAAACGAAACTGAATGGCAACAATACATTCTAAAAAATAAGAAAAAAGTACTCACAATAAAGAAACTCCGCAGAAACATGTCGGAACTATCACCAGTAAAAATCCAATCGTGTAAAAGTGAAATTTCGCGAACAGTTCTTTTTGCACGTGTATTTCACAAAAACCTGTTTATTTTAACACATACACAGAGTTCCACAATATTATCACAAATTGCACTTGGTTGGTTTTCGGTGCGTGACGACGACGCGTAATCCGTCCGAATTGCCACTGGCCACTGGAAACACAGAACCTCTCCCTACTCTCACGCACCTGGTCAAATCGTAGGTCAATGTTACTGTCAACTTTCGATATACATAAGTCAGTGTTTTTTATTATTTTTCGATGTTCCGAAGCAGAAACGAGTTTTCTGTTCGGGTTTGCGACGGTGAATGGATCTTTCTCGCGTGTTCTGTCTCTTTCTTGCGCGGACGCCGATGCGGTACCGTTGTTATTCTAAGTGAGAGTCTTTCGAGATTTATTTGAAAGTTCCCCGATGATATTTATGAGCTACGGTCAATTTGAGGAGATGATTTTGGGATATGATATGTTATTTTATAGCCTAATTATGTCATTTGGATTTGAAACGATATGATATGCTTGTTGATTTGTTCCGCTTTTAGATTTTTGTAGATATACAGATATATGAAGTTTTGATTTGACATCATGACAGAATTATTAGCCTTAGGTATTTGCTTTTTTTAGGGTTCCGTACCTCAAAAGGAAAAAAAAAGAACCCATGCAAGATCACTTTGTAGACAACAAAGTGGTCCTGTAAGGGTGTCTATTTGTCGGTCTGTCTGTATGTCTTTCAAGAACCTTTATCTTGGGAACCCGTGGAGATATCGAGTTTAAATTAAAACCATATACTAAGGTCTGCGGTCCCTTGAAGCTGTGATAAAAACAAACTTCTAAGTTAACGAAAAAAAAGATACGGTCGTTTATGTCGCAAAAAACGTATATTTCGACACTCTCAAGGGAATCAAAATTAATAGGGTACTTTCTGTTGGCCCAGAATCCTAAAATTTGGCATAAGCAAGGTCTTATAGCATAGGTATAGGAATAAATCACACACACAGAGAGACGCACACAGTAATTTTTTTGTTACGTCACAAAAAACCAATACTTTGAGATTCGGAAAATTCTTCGAGAGATACGAGAATTGAACTATTTTCATGGGTGAGTTGGTACAGAAACCTTCAGGGTCCGACTAGCACTTGCCCACTTTTTTTATTATTTAGCCTATATTTTCTACTGCTAGGCAGAAACCTCAACGTCTTCCAGGTATTCTTTTTTCGAGCCACTTCAAACCAGCCCTATCGGTAGGTGTATCAGAAATGTTAATTTCAAATAGACCAATTACAGGCACTTTTAAATTGTCAAAATGTCGGTCAGTCAAAAAAAAAACTAGTGAAGCTAAATTGCACATTTCAAAGCATAGATCTCTCTAGAGAAGAATGTGCAAGAAACTCCATGGATACTCTATTAAATCATATTATGAGTTACATAAATCTTGGTTAAACATTTCTTGTCGCTTCTAATATGTGAGCACAATTTAGATAGGTAATAATAATTAAAAAAAAAAACGAATTAAAAAATATAAATTAAATTTAGCCACTATCAGCTAAGAGATGACCAGTCTCAACTGACGGCGCTCGTTCACTAGCATGACTATTCTTTAAATTGTTAAAAAACTAACTTCATAAAGTAACCAAAACAAGAATGTCTTACTGCACTAGTCTGAAAAATGTCTAAATATATTGAAAGGTTTCCACAAAAAGGAAAACTTTTTTGGACTTGTATGTTGATCATAATTTCTCTATCACAAGAATCAATAATAATAAAATAAACTGTAATACACATATTATAAATGATATCCGCGATTATTCACGATAAACACGTACGATTACACATCGACTACCAATCGTAGCACCGCTAGGTCACAGCAGGTGAATGCTCTTGACCGATTGGCGAACACCTGGTCACCGTGACGACATCTAGTAGAAAGCTACAGAAGTGCAAGTTTATTTTAAAACCACACAAGAAAAACGTCTAAACTATAATATAAATAAAATAGTCGTATAAGTGAAAATATTATTTACAGCTTTATAATTTTAATGTTGGCATGCAGACGGCGAGCAATGGGCAGCTCGCCGTCCGGCCGTCCAGTGACTGTCTGGCCCGAGCCCGAGTCATCGACGGTGCGTAGTGTTCCACGCGCGCCTCAAAGAGATGTTAGCAAAACCGTAAGGGCCCAGTAGAGTCGAAGCTATTGCTGGGGCCATGGGTTGTGTGAAAGAGAACCCCGGGGCGCAAAAAAAGAACATAGAAGTGGGTCTTAGTCAGTAAAAGTCTGACACGCCTTCTCGCTCTACCCCAGAGTGGGAGAAGTCGTTGGATGACCCACCAAAAAAAAAGTTGACATGGTCATTAAATATTTTTTGATAGATTTGAGCTATGATTAAAAAAACATATTTAATAATTCTTAGCATTGACATTCTGACATTCTCACCTTTCCCACTATTAATTTTGACGGCACTAAAACACTCTACCTCAATGAGACTTGGGTCAATTAGAAAAATACTACCGAGTAGGTCAAAACTCCTGTGTTACCTAAAGTTCCGGTCGATGTCTTACGACGTGATTGATGTTGTATGTTCATCAATCACTAGACATATTTCCCTCATAGCTTCACTCACATGACTTATTTCACAGAAAATGGGCCTTTTTTAGGACCATACGTAACCTTTGACACTTATCTATAGTGACTTTATAGTTTCTGTTCATTTCAAAACATACAATGCCATAAATTTGTATCTCCCAAGGAAAGAATAAAGATTTGGGAAGAGCATCACCTACCACCATCTGACTTCTTGAAACCCCAAGAACATCTCCCGCCTGGACGCGATTTGCAGTGGCCTATATGGAAAGCACTAAATCGGTTGCGAACCCAGGTAGGCCGCTGCAAACACAACTTGGCAAAATGGGGTTTTATAGACCCGTCGGATATTCAATGTGACTGCGGTGCTCCTGTTCAAAACATGAGCCACATACTAGAATGCCCCAAGTGCCCATACACCTGCACTCTGGAGGATTTGATGAGTGCTACCGATGCTGCTATTAATGTAGCCACCTATTGGGCCCAAACAGTTTGACGAGTTTACCATCGACTCGAAAAGAAGAAGAAGAAGATAAATTTGTATTGTATTGCATTTTATCAACAGACCATAATTTCATAATTTAATTACGTGTATGTCAAAAATGTTATGGAAATGCATTGTCAAGACTTCTGCACATTTTTTCCCAGTAACAAACTCTGGCCAACAATAGCTCAATCCACACGATATTATACAAGTTTTGTCAACTTTCCTCACTTTCTTCTGATTGTGTAAGTCAGGCAAAAATTTATCTTCATGGTTGACTGCTTTTCAATGATAAGCTGACAATTTAATAGCGTGTCAATTTGCCGAGTTGGATTCACCAGACGTAAAGACAGAATTTTCCTTGTTGATAGATTGAAAAGAGAAATGTTAGCAACAAACATGGTGAATAGAAAAAAATTGCATGAAAATCATAAGCAGACCAAAGAGAAGATGGATGGATTTGGTAGAGGATTATATCTATCAATGGTTAGAAAGGCAGTAATATTGTAGCTGTTTCACTGGCTTTTCAAAACTTTGTTGGGAGGTTGGTCTCTCTAACTGCAGCTAAACTAGTGTTTCTACGTGGACACAAATGATAGTGTTATGAATACTCGAGAAAAAAAACAACAGACCAAGTCTCTAAAACTCAAGGTAATTTTTCCTTGTCTCCATTATTTTGTATTATTGAAGTGAAAACACTGCTTGTAGAAACAATTTGATATATTAGTGAGTATACTCTAACGAGGGGTATGGGTGACAAATTTCTTTCAAACAATGTTTCAACGTGTTTGTAACTTTCTTTCGTTCGCTTTCTTTTGATGTTGTCAATATTATGCCGAATATGTAATTTAATATGTCTCCATATGTAGGTATACAAATATCAGAATAGGAACTCCAGAGAATATCAATGCCTGCGGACAATTGTAATATATTTTATGGAATAATAATAATCATAAGAACCATAATACCATATCGTATACCGAACCACAAAACCACAAACAAAGATAACAGTAATGTATATTGACCTTAGCCACAAGTGTTACGAAGGGATTTAACTATAGGTAAGATGACAGGTGAACAGACAATATTAAAGAAAATGATCATGCTACAAAAGATTTTCTAGGACAATATATTTCGAATCTAGTGTATAATAGTTTTATAGTGGTTTAAAATATTACTATAACAGTATTACTGTCAACACTTCTGCTAAATGGCTATTATTTACTATAAACTCTGAACAGTGCACAACTGTTTGGTTACAGTTGTTAAATTTAATTCAGGTCAGTGTAAACAATATTCTGAAATTTATTTTTTTATATTATAAATACTATTCAGTGCAAGTTACTTCACCATCAATAATAATGGTAAAAGAAAACATCGCGAGGAAAGGAACTTGTCCTGGGACATACATTCCAAAAATAATTCGAAATTCAACAATCAATACTGGATCAACGTAAGGTTACAATTTGCCGAGTCTAAACAGTGTGAAAATTTGTAGACTGAATAAAATAAAATAAAAAATAATTAGGAGGTGCATGCAACAGTGGCCACAAAAAACAGGATTCAAGACTTTTGCAAAGCAACAATCACAATTTAAACTACAGAAAAAAAAGGAAAATAGAATAGAATAAATTTTATTGCACACAAAAAAAGCAACACAAAAAAATACATTTATTAAAAAAAAACATTTTTTAAATTAAGTATTGTGTCGCTGTTGGTAGCTTAAATACAGAAAATAAAACATACAAAAAATAAAACAGTACATGACCTTGATAATGAAGTTATTGTTAAGCCAAAAAATATAAACGTTCATACGTTTCGTACAACACTAAATCAGAAGACATAGACAATGAATGAGCTATACCTACTTCACACAGATAAGTACTGACACTGATATTAGAAACCAGTTTGAGAAGAATTTAGCGAGCAAGAAAGTAAATCTGATTAGTGTCCGAGAAAGCTACTAGACTGGACGAAGAGATGCGTGTGTGAATTTCAACAAGTAGGTGAACTGATAGTTAAAGTCGTACATATTAGATTTTGGTTTTTTGCTACTAGTTTCAAGAGGAGCCAAATTGAGGCTTGAATAATAACAGACTTGGAGCTGTGAATAAGTCCAGGAATAATCCCATACAACATACCGAGATTCATCCTTACGTTGGAAAGCATATTGAGCCGTCGGTTCTGGCTCTCATTCGTAGCTCTTTGAAAGTCCAAGATAGTCTGCAGCCAATTAATCTGACGGATCTTATTACTAACGGATATTCATATATACGTATTTTATTATTATAAATAACTTATTTTTTATTTTATTTGTTCTGTTTGAAGTATCTGATATTTATTTATTGTGCAAACCTACCACATTATTGTCTTTATAACCCAAAGGTTGACTGGTAGAGAATGCCTTGTTGCATTAAGTCCGCCTATGTGTGGTACACTATGCTGTACATGAAGTTTAAATAAATAAATAAATAAATATTCTGTTACCTATTTGAAGGCACGATGGGCGCAGTGACTGAGCGAGTGATTACTACGCTGCGTACCGCGAGTGCGATTCCCGCACGGAACAAATATTTGCATGGCCTACAGATTAGGCCACTGCCCCCCTGCCAAACTGCCACTGGCCCTGATTTGACTACTGCTCTCAAAACGGTGAAGGAAAACGTCGTTAAGAAACCGGCATGTCCTAGACCCAAAAATTCGATGACTTGTGACATTCACCAACCCGCACTGGGCCCGCGTGGTGGATTACGGCCGATCCCTTCTTCTGGAGAGGAGGCCTGAGTCCTAGCAGTAGGAACATTGAAAGCCTGATTATGCTTATGCTTATGCTACAGACTTTTACTGATTAAAAACTCACTCCTGTTCCTTCTTTGCCATTTTTTCCAGGGCCCCGGGGGTCACTTTCGCATCACCCATGGCCCCAGTGGGCCTCGACCCTGCTGGGCCCCTACGTTTGCTGACATCTCCTTGAGGCGCGCGTGGAACATTACACGCCGTCGACGACTTGCCGCCTCCTTTGTTAGCATTACTGCTTCACAGAAGGCGGCAACTGCCTGCCATTCCTCCTCGCTCCGGACCATGGCCTGTACCAAGGCCCGGCGCGAGATATCGCTGCCACCGATCGCTCCCACGAGGACACGGCGGTGCTCTGCCCAAGCGGGGCACACCTCTACCGTATGGGTTGTGGAGGTAGATAGGCATTTATTTCATATAAAATACTGTTATTGAGCTACATCTGGTTATACTGGATACTGACCCTAACATAGTTGGGAACAGGTTAAGTAGATAGATAGGTACTAATTTACTGCAAAGCGAAATCCCGATTACTTATGATAATAAAACAAAACAAGAAAGTATCCTTAATTATAAAAAAAGTAAAGCATCGTTTGAGCAGCTGATCAAAAGTTTAGATTTTTTTGAGTCATCTGAACTCTTGCGTTAGCGAAAAAAAAATAAAGTTTAATTCTTTTGTTTTCTGGGACATCTAGGTACTTCATCTGAGGTAGTGGGAATGTATGTTCTATGTGTACCTATTCAAGTGTAGGTTAGCAGGGCATTTGTTTTTATGGAAGTTTTTTTTTTTATTTGATATAAACTAGTGCTTGACTGCAATCCCACCTAAAGGTATGCAGTGATGCAACCGTTGATGGTGAGGCGTACTGCTTTATTAAGAGCCTATTCACTCTAGCCTTGAAGACACCCAAATTATAATATGTCTTCTTTTGTGGCGGAATGTCATCAAAATGCTTCTCCTGTTTTGGATGGAGTAAGAGAGCGAGCCAAACATTTACTAACACCATCTGTGTTCCTTCAGTTGTTCTTAGCGTTCTAAGGTTGTGGTAAAACTTTTGAACTATCTCGCAGATACTTTTTGAGTCCTAACGATGACATTCTCGATTTCCCAAAGCGCCTTATGTAGCTAGTTGACAGTGTCTATCACCATGTCATGCTTCGCAGGGTGCTGTGTGAGTGTGATGGTGTGTTTTAATTGATCTAACATCTTAATTTTTAGGATTTGGATAACATTTTAAAAGCCACATCCATCCGTAGTAGATAATGTAGTGTTTACTAACTTCAATAAAATCATTGTAGATAGTTAGATTCAATTAATTCACTAATATAGTAATGGCTAACTAAAGATTAATCTAATGAATTTGGCAAAGACAAATAAACCTAAAATATATTCATTCTTAATTGAAAATAAATGTGGTAAAGTCTAGTCCTAGAACCAGGGTTTTGCTTTTCATAAATTCACCGTGGTACTACCAGGCATCGGCCCTACTGAGCTCCTACGGTTGGCTAACATCTTATTGAAGCGCGTTTCCGGACTGGCGGACGGCGACTTACCCATTGCTAGTCGTCCTTTACCCTGTGCCTACGGTGGCCGAAAATCAGTTTGCTACTTCCCACGCCCGTGGTGTCCCCTGGGACGACCGTTGGGTGCTCTCTCCTTTGCTAGCATTACTGCTTCGCATGAGACGCCCACATCCTATTCCCTCTCGCTCCTTGGCCTGAACCAGGGCCCGCCGCGAGATGTCGCCACCGCTGATATTCTCCTAGCCTACACGAGTACACGGTGATGCCCCGCCTATGTGGGGCATACCTCCACCGTATGCTCCACCGTAGCCTCCGGGCGGTCCACAGAATGGTGACCCCCGGTTGTTTCTTTGGCCTGAATCTGAAACAGGAACCTCCCGAACTTGGCATGAGACCATGAGGAGGACGCCTTGGCGTCTTTCTAGCAACGCCTCAAAGAGGGGACTTACCGCCGCGATTGTGGCGTACCCAAAAAGTAAATACTATGAACAAACGAAAGGATTAGATTGAAAATCAAATTAAACGTTACCATTCTGAAAGGCAAACATATTAAATAGTTGCCTATTAACCTGACTTCAAAAGCACATAAACCAATAATGAAAACTGCTCCATTTATATATTGAATTGTTCTCTAGACCAAAATTTATTCCAACCTTTTGTTTCTAAGGGAGGAATTCACCAATAAAACTAATTTAGTTTTAACGTTTGGCTCGCATAATCGCGTTTAGCCGCTGTCACTAGTGTCACTTGTAAAAATACAACAAAAGAAAAATACAGACAAGTGACACTCGTGACAGCGGCTAAACGCGATTATGCGAGCCAAACGTTAAAACGGGATTAGTTTTATTGGTGAATTCCGCACTAAGCAGATTTGTTTTCAACCTTCCGTTTATTATTTAATAGTTTTGAATTCAATTAGGACGCTGTTGACAGAAGAAAACGCACCAAAAATGGTTCACGGTGAAAAACAAAATGAAATTCTATAGAAAAATCAAGGTTTTGTACTAAAATATCGTGGCCATTCTAGTGAATAATTCGATTAAGAAATGGTTAGGAAATATTGAATTTAAGGCATTTTTCAAAACTAGAACTAAAATAGAGTTGGGAAGCAAAGTGGTTTACTTATAGAGAAGTCCTTTGTTTTTCTTAAGCCAAAAACGTGTTTTTACAAGCTATTATTTAACTTAATTTAATGTTTATAGGTTGTTTGTTAAAGTTACATAATATAATTATAATATTCCACAACTTTCAGACATCGCCTTCTAGTCCTAAATTAAGCAGAATAAACTCTGATGAGTAGTAAACAACTGATAAATATACTTAAATATTTGTAAATACATATTAAAGATATAAATTACACCCAGACACAGAATCGTAAGGTTCCTGCACCGGGTTCGTGCGGAAGAAACGCCCAGGTGTCGCCACTGTGTGTACCGCCCGGCGGACACGGTGGAGGTGCGCCCCGCTTGGGCAGAGCAACGCCGTGTCCTCGTAGGGGCGATCGGCGGCCTGAGCCTTGGTACAGGCCATGGTCTGGAGCGAGGAGGAGTGGCAGGCGGTCGCCTCCTTCTGCGAAGCAGTAATGCTAGCAAAGGAGGCGGCCGATCGCGTGAGGCAACGGTCCTTACGTCTCAACCACCGCTGGGATTCCGAACTCGATTTCCAGCTACCGTAGGCGCGGGCTTGCGGACGGCGAACAATGGGCAGCTCGCCGTCCGACCGTCCGGTAACCGTCCGGACCGAGCCCAAGTTGTCGACGGCGCGTACTGTACACTCGCACCTCAAGGAGATGTTAGAAAACCGTAGGGGCCCAGCAGGGTCGAAGCCTACTGGGGCCAAGGGTCTGATTCTGAAAGGAAGACTCGGCCCTGGTACGAAAGGCAACGAAGGAACAGGAATGGGTTTTTAGTCAGTAAAAGTCTGACACTATCTCTCGCTCCACCCAAGAGTGGGATTTGTCATAAGATAATATTCCGACCGAAAAAAAAAATACCCATGATATGGATATCAGTTTAATGGGTTTTGGAAATGAATAAAAATAACTACCATATTAGTTTTATGGTGACCATAAAACTAATATGGCGGAAAAAATTGAAAGCTGACTTTTAAACAAACGTGTTAAAGGCGTTTAATATTATTGAACTTAATAACTCTTACTGTGTCTAAAGTTCGTGTCGCTGCTAAAGTTGCACATTTGTCAGCACAAACGGCAAAATCATTTCTTTCTTTTCTTTTCTTGACTGTCCTGATTCCATTTAGTTATTACCCCACTTTTAATGCATTTGCGTCAAAACCCAATGCAAACTATTGCCATGATTATAGGTTATATGTTAGAGGACAATACGAGGACTCAGTAGCAAAAAGAACCAGGACTTT
Source organism: Mythimna pallens (assembly GCA_961205895.1). Taxonomy (NCBI): domain Eukaryota; kingdom Metazoa; phylum Arthropoda; class Insecta; order Lepidoptera; family Noctuidae; genus Mythimna; species Mythimna pallens. The sequence goes on along the minus strand of OY540845.1, from coordinate 3,357,969 downwards.
AAACCGTAACCAAACGAAGATACCTATAGAAGTATTGCTAGTATCTTTTTGTTAGGTTATGTTTATTTATTATTGTAATGAAATAGAAATAAATAATAAATACGTAATATTTTCAGGTTTTCATAGATGAAATAGATTAGTTGTAACTGTTGATAGAGTTATTACTGTTATATTTTTTCACTTGAATAACTCATTAGAGTTGCCACAAAGTATATTTAAAACAATGGGAAACTTAAAATATCAGACATGGAGTATTTTTATCTAATTTAAATACATAAGTATTTTTATCGAAAAATAACGCCTGATAAAAAAACAATAGTGACCTACTAAATAGTCTCCAACACCATTTGGTTACGGTTTGTAGACATAACTATTTTTGCTATTGATTTCTCATACAATGCTTTAAAATATGGCGTAAGATTCACATTTGGCGATGGCAAAAGTTTCATTCCCCTTTATAATGTGTTATTATATAATTTTTTATCCGGAATCAATGATTTAAAACAAAATAATCTCTTTTACTGTACCCACTATTATTTTTCTTTATATCACCCCAAGGTTGATTGTTAAAAAATGTCTACGGCATTAAGTCCATCTCTGTATTGTTATGTTTATAAAGTGCTAAATAAATTAGTCTATGCGTGTTATTTAGGTATTTATTAAAATTTAAATTATATGTGTAAGTTTATTTGATATTTTTGTTTAAGCATTCACATAATCTTCTATTTCTATTTTTAGACACTATCGTCTACATTTCTCTTAATTTTTTCTTTCTAATTTCACTTTCACAGGTTTGCAGAAATCGGCAATTCCTTCGCACTCATATAAAAAAAAAAAATCTGATTTCTATAAAAAAAAATTAATATGGACCTGATCTAGTTATTATTATTTGTTTACTATTTTTTTGTTTATATATACCTACATAAGTGGTAACGGCCGACTAAGTGGTAACGGCAAACCCAGCCAGGCGCATCACTTTGTGTAATTTATTTCATCACCACTGCTCTCAAAACGGGGAAGGAAAACATCGTGAGGAAACATGTCCTAGAACCAAAAATTGAAGACATGTGACATCCACCAACCCGCACTGGGCCCGCGTGGTGGATGACGGCCCATTCCCTCTCCTAGAGAGGAGGCCTGAGTCGCAACAGTGGGAATATTATAAGGCCGACTATACTATACATACCTTAGAACTACAACTACGAAATCCTGCATCTACTGATTTGAACATATTAAACTGCCCGAAATCATCTATCGGGCAGTTGCCCAAATCAGACATAACAGAAATCTCATAAACTATAACACCTACAAACTTAAAATGTGGGAGGTAGGTTCCTTAAAGGGTGTAGACATTCGCAAAGAACGGATTTTCTGTAATTTACCCTCTAAGGGGATGAAACGGGGTCTAAAGTATGTATGGAGAAACCGACTTTCACGCGGGCGAATCCGCTGGTAGAAGCTATAAATTATAATTTAATTAAGTAATCTGAACCTAAAATTCGTCCACTGTTGGACATAGGCCTTCCCCGGCTAAGTGTCACCACAATGAACGGCCCTGTGCACCTCACATCCATCGACTTCCCGCAACCCTTACCAGGTCATCGGTCCACCTAATATGAGGCCTTCCAACGCTGCGTTTTCCGGTATGCAGTCGCCAATCATTCTCCACATGATGACAAACTAGTCAAACTTCTAAAAGACAAGTTTTCTTACGGTACAGGATATCCCCTATCTATAGACTATCCATCTATCTATCTTATCTATGCTCTTACCGTAATTATTAGGTTTTATTTTATGACTCATTCGAGGGTAATAAAACCCTATTTTGTTGATAGACATCAGATCCATCCTTCCATTTCTCATTACAAGTTCGTAATATTTCGGGATATTATTGTAGGGTTGGCACAATCCTTTACGTCATGTATTATGTTGATTCAAGTATATTTCTCTAAGCCCTAAGGAAATGTTAGTTGGATAAAATTTGAAAATGAAATTTATTTATTTATTTATTTAAACTTCATGTACAGTAGTGGTACATAGGCGGACTTAATGCAACAAGGCATTCTCTACCAGTCAACCTTTGGGTTAAAAGAGACAACACTGTGTTAGGTGTGCACAATAAATAAATAACAGATAAATATCAAATGGAATGTAGTATCATTAAATTAAGTTACAATAATAAAATACTTACATATGCTGATATTATAAACTAATAAATACATTATAATTAGGAGAACTTAAAAATAACAATTATGAAATAAAATTGTAGGGAAGACTTTTATCTTTCTCCTATATCCTATCCTTGAACTCCAAAGAATTTAGCATTCTGTCAGCAATAAAATTTGTCCAAAATGAATTGAACTAATATTTAATAACCAGCCGTTTTGGGAACACATTCATTGTGTGTACAGCTAAGGAGTGGAATTCCCTGCCGCAGTCTGTTTCCTGATAGGTACAACCTAGCTTAAAAGTGAATAGGTTACTTCTAGGCAAGCGTGCTCCATCTCAGCCACATCATTGCTTACCATCAGGTGGGATAGTGGTCAAACGCGAGCCTATCAATAATAAAAAAAAAACAGAGTACTAAGAGGAAATAAAGTGAAAAATTTGGGTACAATAATTATAATATTTAGAATCACAATGGTTTGCTGGAAGAAAACTCAACTTTGAGTTCTAAGTTCGCCTATGTACATGAACTTTCTTATCTACTTATTTTGTAAGTTGTTTTAGTTTTTTTACTATGTAAATGTCAATGTGTTTAGAAATATGTTCGAACGTTTGCTGTAACATTTTCTTTTTTTTTCATTCCTTTTTTTATTGTGTAATTTTAGTTTATACGACTGTGTGCGGCACGAATAAACGTTTTTTCTTTCTTTCTTTCATTTGAGTTTTTTTTAAGGTAAGTAATCATCCAATAACGTCTCTTGCTTTAGGGTGGAGCGAGAAAGTGTGTGAAATTTTTACTGGCTAAAATCACACCTGTAGTTTCAGCTGCTGTTTGCGTTCTAGCATACCGTGCTTTCTTTTCAGAAATTTCTCGTGGCCTTAGCGGGCATTAAACCTGCGTTGGCGTCGATGACCCAGGTTCGGTTCTTACTGGACGGGCGGACGGCGAGCTACCCATCGCTCGTTACCTACAAGCTTGCGCCTACAGTGACTGGGGATCGCTCTGTGAATTCCGACGCCTGGAGCATCTGCTGTGGTGGCGGCTGGGGTGTTAATGTTAAGAAACCTTGTCATATTAAGATGGTCTGGACTGTATAATTATAATAGGTATGAACTGATAAATTAATTTTAAGAACAAAAAAAATGCGAATAAAAATTGTTCACGCATACCTACCAATTAACTCCAATGGTGGATTAGGTATTCACTTTTAGAGACGAGACTTGAGTCCCATCAGAGCTAGGCTAACATTATAGGTTGATTTTCTTTTATCTACTAACACAAAAAAACTTAAGTAGTTTTATTATTCTTTCAGAAAAATTGTGATGTTTTCTTTGTGACAGCCCTACGACCAGAAAAGCCGAGTAAACCACAGAGTAGGAGTGTTCCTGTCTTTCAAAGTTATTATTGTGTTCAAGTAGTTATTTCTTCTTCATCTGGCTGTAACATAATATTAAGAATATTTTCGAGTATAAACTTCATATAGGTTAGAATTTTTTTTTTTTTATTATTTAGTAGCTGACCTGACGGTCAGCTACTAAATAACATGAAAAAATAAATGACAGATGTCAAACGAGCGAATGGTAAATAGTCGTAGTTTACTGAAAATTCCCAATTTTATGCGTTTAAAGGGTTCCGGACCACAAAAGGGAAAAAAGCGGTTGGTCCCTTTGTTATCCGTCTGTCTGTCTTTCAAGACCGTTCATCTCGGAAACCCTTGGAGATATCGAGTTGAAATTAAAACCAAATACTCAAGTCTACGGTACTTGAAGCTGTGAAAAAAAACTTAAAACTTCTAAGTTAACAAAAAAAAAAAAGATACGGCCGTTTGTCTCAAAATTTCGATACCCTCAAGGAAATCAAATTCATAGGGTACTTCCCGTTGACCCAGAATTCTGAAATTTGGCATAAAACAGGGTTTTATAACACAAATATAGGAATAAATCTGAAAACAGTAAATTTGTTGTTATGTCACAGAAAAAAAATCGGAAAAATTTTCGAGACTCCATTCAAGAATTGAATATTTACATGGGTAAGTTTGTACGGAACCCACAGTGTACGAGTCCAACTCGCACTTGCCCAGTTTTTTCTACTTCACTGCCTAATGGTGTCAGTGGTTTTTAAATTAACATTTATATTAAATGACAACGACTTAAGGCTAAAGGATGAACAGGACAACCAAATATCAGCCTTTTTAGGCTGTTATGATAATGTGCTTAGGTAATACAATTTATATAAAAGTCCAGAGAGTCTAGTCAAACTGTTGTTAAGGATTCTTTTATTCGTTTATTTATTTCAAGGTCAAGGTAGTGGATAGGTCTGGGAAATTGGAGCTCACTGGCACGTTAGACCTAGAAATAGTGGACAACTTTTATTACCTGGGCTCCAATGTCAGTAACGATGGCTCGTACGAGATGGAAGTCCGCAGAAGAATTGAAGAAATCTGGAGAGACGCAACATCTCCGTAAAGATCAAAACCAAACTCTAGTCTTCTTGATCTTTTTGTATGTCGCTAAGACTTGGAATCTTAAAGCTGCAGATCGCAAATGCATTGACGCCTTTGTGATGTGGTGCTGGAGAAAAATACTCCGTATACCTTGGACAGCATTTCGGACCAACGTACCCATAATCATAATCCATAATCTCAGTTTGAAAATATTGGATTCCAGTGTTATTATAGGAACCTTCTCAGAATCTACGAATATTGTTTGGAAGTCTGTATGTTTCAATGTGTTTGAATTAATCACGACGCTGCGACGCAACGACCAGATTTGAATAAAATTTGGAACAAGAAATGCGAAATAAATTTGGACATAGGGTATTTTTTCATACATACATAATACATATATATATATATACATACATACATATACATACATAATATATATATATATATATATATATATATTATTTTTTATTAGTATGTTCCCATGGTATATTTCTTGACTTTTGAAATCTCTGGTAGAAGTTAGTAATCATCATCATCTTCCTACTTTTGTCTCGTTTTATTTGAAGTCGGCGCATTACGTTTTTCTCTTTTTTCTGTCCTCTCTCCCGTCATGTTATCGCAAACACACTTTTCTTTTATAACACTTTTCATAATCCATCCATCTTTTCTTTGGCCTCCCTCATATTAATTTTGTAATATAGAAATATGGTTAAAACTATATTTTTTTTTATTAAATGTATAACCATGGAGTTTCTTGCCGGTTTTTCTTCATAAGAAACGACCAATTGGAACCGTGCACGAACTTCAGACTTATAAAAGTGCCCATGTAGGCTTATGTGAAATTAAAACATTTCGAATTTCCCCCTCTTCATCTGTCTACGTAAACGTGTTTTCTTTGTTTCTTTCACATGAATAGTAGAAGCTAGCACCTAATATAATACCGCCCGGAGGACACGGTGGAGCACACGGTAGAGGTGTGCCCCGCTTGGGCAGAGCACCGCCGTGTCCTCGTGAGGGCGATCGGCGGCAGCGATCTCTCGCGCCGGGCCTTGGTACAGGCCATGGTCCGGAGCGAGGAGGAGTGGCAGGCGATCGCCTCCTTCTGCGAAGCAGTAATGCTAGCAAAGGAGGCGGCCGATCGCGTGAGGCAACGGCAACGCTCCTCACGCCCCAACCGCCGCCGGGATTCCGATCCCGATTTCCAGCCACCGTAGGCGCGGGCTTGCAGACGGCGAGCAATGGGTGGCTCGCCGTCCGATCGTCCGGTAACCATCCGGACCGAGCCCAAGTCGTCGACGGCGCATAGTGTTCCACGCGCGCCTCAAGGAGATGTCAGCAACCGTAGGGGCCCAACAGGGTCGAAGCCTACTGGGGCCATGGGTGATGCGAAAGTGACCCCCGGGGCCCTGGAAAAATAAAAATGGCAAAGAAGGAACGGGAGTGGGTTTTTAGTCAGTAAAAGTCTGACACGTATCTCCCGCTACGCCCAAGAGCGGGGGTTGTCATTAGATGATTTTCCCACCCGAAAAAAAAAAAAAAAGCACCTAATATAATATTTTACGGTAATGCAGTAGTTATGGTTTTAAATAGCGGGCTGTAACCCAGTATCAGGCTGCAAGAGTTATACAGAAACAAAAAAATCTTCGCTAAAGATGAAAAGAAACATAAAATTTAAGAGCCATATAAAATTTTTGTAGGTACTTTCTCGGTCCAGACGACACGTACCTAGGTACCAAGAAAACTGGTTTGAGAAACTTTCTCTACGAAATGAATGCAGTTTTATAAATCCTACTTTTGGTTAGTGGGTTGTCCAAAGAGGATCCTGTTTTGGGTGAGAAATTATTTATGTTCATTCCTTTATATGCCCTTTGCGTTTAAATGCCACAATGACTCTTTTGAATAAAGCAGCCTAGCCTGCAGCCCTAGCAAAGTCAAAGAGGAACCTCAAAAGGAAAAAACGGAATCCTTATAGGATCACTTTGTTGTCCGTCTGTCTGTTTATCTGTCTGTCTGTCAAGACCCTTTATCTGAGGAACACGTGGAGGTATTGAGTTGAAATTAAAAGCATATACTCAGGTCTGCGGCCCCTTGTAGTTGTGAAAAAAATAAAAATAAAAAAACTGAGTAAACGAAAAAAAGATACGACCGTTTATGTCGCAAAAAATGTGTATTTTGACACTCTCAAGAGAATCATAATTCAGGTTACTCCCGTTGACCTAGAATCCTGAAATTTGGCACGACGCAAGGTCTTATAGCACCGATATAGGATAAAATCTGAAAACTGTTAATTTGTAGTTACGTCACAAAAAAAAACACCCCCACCTTTTTTTGTGATTCGTAACTCTATTCAGGAATCTTCGTAACTCTATTCGGGAAGTGAATTGTTTTCATAGGTAATTTTGTACAGAACCCTCAGCGTGCGAGTCTAACTCGCACTTGCCCGGTTTTTTAACATTATTTTAGTTATGGTCTTCAAACTTGAGTACTACTTGATCAAGTTTGATCACTAAGCATAAAATCTAAGGTTTTATTTAATTGATATAAACTAGTGCTTGACTGTTCCCACCTGATGATGCAATGGTTGATGGTGAGGCGCACTAATTTATTAAGAGCCTTTTCACTCGTAAGCGTCAGAACCCCTGGACCACTAGCGATGTTTGATTTTTAGAGAATACCAAAATTTACTACCTTTTTGCTAGTAGTTGGTACCTACCTTTTTTTATAGGTGGATAAATTATCTAATGACAAATCCCGCTCTTTGGCAGACCGAGATTTAGTGTCTGACTTTAAATGACTAAAAACCCACTCCTGTTCCTTCTTTGCCTTCGTCCCAAAGCCCCGAGTTTCACTTTCACACTACCCGTGGCCCCAGTAGGCATCGACCCTGCTGGACCCCTACGATTTGCTGACATCTCTCTGAGGCGCGCGTGGAACAATACGCGCCGTCGACGACTTGGGCTCGGTCCGGACGGTTACCGGACGATCGAACGCCGTCCGCAAGCCCGCGCCTACGGTGGCTGGTACCTAACTTCATATATTTGGTACCTCTATTAACAACGAGAAAACGGGTGAAGAAAGTGTCCAGACATTCTGACGTCAAGATGTCTGGATCAGTTTTTTTCGTCGTTTCAGACCACACAGCTAATTTGTCTTTTTGTCAATATTTACTACCTTTATAATAAATACCTCAAGATATATATTTTTTTCAGATTTTTTTGGCATACTGAAAGATGTTAGATATATTTTTTTTTTTTTTATCTGTCGAGAAGGCAAATTTTTCCATTCCTTCGATGTACGCGGTATAAACGACAAGGAGAAACGCTTAGTCCGTTCCGTAGAGTTTAATCCTGGCGCTCAGTTAAAAATTAGCGACAGGCAACTTGGCACTAGCTTTCTGGGGATCTATCTGGCGTAGACGTGGTACCTGTACCCACTTGCCATCCAATGTACATTTTGATACAAGTGCAGAAAGTTTGTCATTGCGACTGAGGTGGAATTCGCGCTCGAGCCGTAGACGAATGTGTTATGGAGCCAGGGCTGCACTGATAAATTTTCACGTGTATCAAACGACTTTTTTTAATACACTTACGAAGAAATGAATAAACGGGGTGGTTGACCGGTGACTCGTGGGGGTCGGCACGCGTCCGGCCTCATACGATAAATGTAATAAAATTGTGTCGGGAGACACCACGCGTACTTTTCTGCACTAGTGCGGAAAACAGTCTATTGCGTGCCTAAAAGCGGTGGGATAAGAACGGGTTTTCGAGTAAGCGTACTGAAAACAAATTTTCTATCTTTCAAAACTGATTTGGTTAATATATAATTTGGTTTTTCGTTTTTTCGATCGCAAAGTTGAACGACCTTCTGCCTATCAGTCTGTTTCTTAGACATTGAATAATTCATAACGAGAAAGTAAGTAGTTTTTATTTAGATATCGAGTCAAACCGGGGAACTTCTTTTCTGTTATCATCATCATCATTTTAACCAAAAAACGTTGGATGTGGACCACTGTTAGACAAGGGCCTTCCCAAGTGTCGCCATAACTACCTGTACTGTGCGTTTCGCTCAATATATTTACCTACACAAAAATCCGCTCTTTGCCCTATCGCTTTTATTCACGTAATTTACTATTTTCTGTGCTAGTGCGGAAAAATGCGCGAGTTCACCCCCGCTTTTATTGATTGAGAGCAGTGGTGGCCGAGTGGTAACGGCCCTGACTTACGAGTTGTAGGTCGCGGGTTCAAACCCAGCCAGGCGCATTACTTTGTGTAATTTATTTCATCACCACTGCTCTCGAAACGGTCAAGGAAAATATCGTGAGGAAACCGGCATGTCCTAGAACCAAAAATTCGAAGCCATGTGACATCCACCAACCCGCACTGGGCCCGCGTGGTGGATTACGGCCCATACCCTCTCTTAGAGAGGAGGCCTGAGTCCCAACAGTGAGAACATTATAAGGCCGACTATACTATACTATATTATTGATTAAATTTATCGTATCAGGCTGGGCGCTTTGTGACCCTTACGAGTTGTCTGTCAACTCCCGATTTCAACCTCGGTCGCAATGATAATGTTTCTCCACTTCTATCAAAATGTACTATAATTTGTCAAATATTTTTTTGTTTTTTACCAGACGGTATATCTGTATTTCCATGGAAGATCGGTAGGCCTTTAGTATGGGACGCTACCTGTGTCGACACTCTTGCGCTATCCCATCTCACTAGCTCGTCATTTTGAGCCGTTTGGGGTTGAGACTCTTGGGCAGTAGAGTCCGAGTGCTGATGCACTTTTTAAAGAATTATTCAAACGGCTAGTTGACACTTCGCGTGACCCAAGGGCTGGCTTTTACCTCGATCAGAGATTAAGCATTGCCATAGAGCGTGGCCATGCCGTCAGTCTTTTGGGCACACTTCCATTCAATCATTCAACAGCGATGCGGTGGAATTTTTTGACGCCATATTTTAGTTAGGAGTTATCTATATATATAAAAAGAGAAACTGACTGACTGACATATCAACGCACAGCCAAAACTACTAGGACTAAGAGCGTGACATTTTGCATAAGGTTTCCTTTTATGACATAGGCACTAAGAGAGAATTTTCCAAAATTCACCCCCTAAGGGGATAAAACGGGGGACCAAAGTCTGTTTGAAGAAACTTATATTCATGCGGGCAAAGCCGCTGTCAGAAGCTAGTTGTTTATATATGTAATTTTAATTAGCGTTTTTATTTTTCTTGTTTTAGCTATGTTCAAAATAAATTATAGTACCCTCAATAAAAAATTAAATTCACATTCCCTATTATGACTGACTATTGACTGGCCTGTTGGTCTAGTGGTTAGTGGCCCTGACTGCTATGCCGGAGGTCGTGGGTTCGATTCCCACCCAGGACAAATGTTTGTGTGATGAGCACAATCATTGGTTCTGTGTCTGGGTGTAATTTATTTATAATATGTATGTATTTAGAAATATTTAAGTATGTTTATCAGTTGTCTAGTACTCATAACACAAGCTCTGCTTAGCTTGGGACTAGACGGCGATGTGTGATAGTTGTGTGAATATTATTATTATTATTATTATTATGACACTCGCCAATCAAGCAATTCATACCAACACCAGTCGTAGAAGTAACAGTACTAACCACAACAAAACTAACCCACATAATTCACTAACTTGCTCAACTAGGCTTTGCCACAGGGGATCGGTATTCGACGGCGAACCCTAGGGACGAGAATCAATAGCGATCCTCTTTGTAGACCATTGGACGGCATATCTTAATCGTGTTGCCTTTGTGTACTGGCCTTTCAATACCCGTGTTAATAAATGACCTCAAAAGGTTTGGAAAGACCTTTTCAGAGCTTGGTCCATATAATAGAAAGTAGGATTAGGTTAGACCTTGGTAAGTTTTCGATAAAAAGTAGGTTTAAATTCCGGCCTTTTTTAATGTCAGTGGTAACCGCTTGCCTCCTATATGGTGGAGGTATCACGGGAATAAGATAGATGCAAAACACGCAGGATTGGGTAGCGACACTTTGGGCAGGCAAGATGGAGGTGTCACAGGAATCCGATGGACGCGAGAAATGCAGGAATAGGTAGTGATACTTTGGGAAGGCAAGATGGAGGGGTTACAGGAATCCGATGGACGCGAGCAATGCAGGAATAGGTAGTGATACTTTGGGAAGGCAAGATGGAGGGGTTACAGGAATCCAATGGACGCGAAACACACAGGAATTTTCGTTGTGGCGACACTTTCGGGAGGCAAGATGGAGGTGTCACAGAAATCCGATATACGCAAGTCACGCAGTAATGGTCGTTGTAGCGACACTTTAGGGAGGTATCTTGATGTGGGGCTGGCCTTAAAACCAGAGCACTTCGACCCTTCTGGATCTTTTGTGCTAGGGAGGTATAGACCTCCCTGAACATAGGTTCAGCAGTAAAAATCTTGAAGCTGAAATGATAATAATAATGATGCAGTAACTACAAACCGTTATCTGGTTCAATTCTTACATTCTCCTTGCATCGTTTAAAAACCTTTTTTTTTTTTTTTTAATCAATTGCTTGCTTGCTTGCTTGCTTACAGTAACAAACTAAAAAAAATTAATACAAACCTTGACTATAGCTTTACTGTTATATAAAAAGTGCAAGTGAGACTCGCGCTCTGAGGGTTCCGTAAAAATTTACCTATGTAAACAGTTAAATTCCCGAAGATTTTTCGGAATCGTAATTTTTTTTTTGTTTTGTCGTAACAACAAATTTTCAGTTTTCAGATTTATCTTGCTTTATGCAAAATTTCAGGATTCTGGGTCCCCATGAATTTTGATTTCCTCGAGACTTTCAAAATATACGTTTTTTGCGACATAAACGGCCGTATATTTTTTATTTGGTAACTTAGAAGTTTGATTTTATCACAGTTTCAAGGGACCGCAGACTTGAGTAGGTATATGGTTTTAATATCCACACGCGTGGAGGTATACGCGTTCCCAAAGTAAAGGATCTTGACAGACAGACAGACAGACGGACAACAAAGTGATCCTATAAAGGTTCCATTTTTCCTTTTAAGGTACGGAGCCCTAAAAAGTAAATTATTTATAAATAATATAAATAAACTAACTTCTACTCGCGACTTCACTCGCGTTGATGTAGGTTTCTCCACACAAACATTGGACCCCCGCTTCATCCTCATAGGGAGTGAATTATAGAAAATCCTTTCTTAGTGCTCGCCGACGTCATAAAAAAAAACCCAAAATTTTGTGCTCCTAGTCCCAGTAGTTTCAGCTGTACGTTGATATATCATGTCGGTCAGTTAGTTTCACCTTTTATATATATAGATACTGGTGAATAACCATGTGACATTTCAGTTGAGCATATTAGTTCAAAACATTTTGTTTAATTTTTATTGCTGACAAAATGCTAAATTATTGTTAGTTAGAAGAAAGACAAAAGTTTTACCTACACTTTCGCTCATCATTTGTCATTAAGTATTTGCACATATTTCTTTGGTATCATATATATATTCTTGGTATTTATTAGGTATGTATTGTTTAGAATTATGTAAATAGTACACTACGAACTACCTATGTATATTTGCTCCTTCTTTGTGAAATCCATCCAAAGATTGTCTATTAAAAATCGCTATTAATTTTAAGCCCCTTTAATTTTTTTTTGTGGTGTACAATAAAGAGGTCAATAAAGAGGTGCCTAGAGGTCCAGAACAGATTGGAGGTGTAGTGGTACCGACTGGAGAGTGTTGGCCTGAAATTGAGTAGAACCAAAACGGAAAACTTGTTCTGCGATATCGGCGGTCTCTCCAATCCAGTGCCTTTAGCTCTTGCTGGAACGCCCATAACGATCTGCTCCGACTTTCGGTACCTTGGGTCACTCGTCCAAGGGGATGGTGAGGTAGACCGGAATCACTTTCAAATTCTATCAATTTGATAACAACTCCATAGAGACATATACAATCACCATAATACATGACGTAAATTAAATTTCTTTACCCATAACAGGATGAAAGGAAAATTATATGCAAATATCACAGTTTTCACTTTCGTTTCATAATCTATACATTTATAGGATCGTAAACCATTCGTGACCCGTTTCTTAATGTCATCGAAATCGGTCGTTTTCACTTTCACATACTCCTAACACTAAAGCAGAGCTGATTACAAATTTCACAACTTTCTCTTGGTCGTCCGTCTGGCATTTGTTTTATCGAAATTGAATTTTACTACATTGTTATAAAGTTTATATATTCATTTCGTGAGCTGCTATTTTATGTTTGCTTGAGCTCACACTCGTGTCGATCTCGTGTGAAATTGTTATCTATATTTTATCGACTTTAATAAGGACATGTTAAGGTTCAATTTAAAATGACAATATACTTTTAAATAGAAAATAAACTTGGTTATATATGATGGCGGGCAATCTGGTTGATGAGCTTATTTGCCTACTGTTCTAAAACCTAAGAGACTAAATAAGCAATCACTTTCTCAAGAAAGGTTATGGCCGACTGACGCATACGTGACATATGTCATGGCTGTCAAAATGGCAGATAGACACTGACTGATATTCGTGTCTACTGCTAGTGGAAACAATAGAGATATTTAAATTTTTATTTTAAACGATTTGTTGTAATTTCTTTTTTGTTTGCGCAACTTTGACACAATGCCATCTAGTCCCAAGCTTGTGATATTAGACAACTGATAAAATATTCAATAAAACATTGTTGATTATACAGGATGTTTGGTGCATAGTGTGCCAAATTGAAATGGTCGACGGGAGGGGTCATCTGCTATCCTTTCAGACCCTTAAACACTTCTCATGCCCTGTGGATTTTTTTTTCATTTACTTTTTATTGTTTTATGAAAATAAGACCTAAATTTTAAATTAAAATACAAATTTTAAAAAATATATAAGGCGAAGACTCTGCATTTTAGCTATCCAGTTTTTTTTTTTTTTAATTTACTCGCAAAGTCTTGAACTTAAATTAAAACATGTTTCATCTGTTTACATGGCTATAAAAAAAAAGCGACCGGAATCTTCCAACCCCCTCAAAAATTCTCTAGTTTATCCTCTTACTAGCGATGTGCTACATGCCATAAAAATCTTTTTATAACTTTGTGAATTCGCTTGAATTGTGAATCAAGTCACATAAGAGTAATAAAAAAAATTTATGATTTAAAAAAATATTTTTGCTTAAATGATACCTGAAAAACCTATTAAACATGTTATCTCACTCTTATAAGGTAAAATCTGTCTCGTATCTCTCTTTTCGTGGATTTTACAAGAAATAAAAAAAAAATGTACTCAAATTTATAATGACAACAAACATATATAAATGTTTATCTTTATTGATAACTAGCTTTTTTATTATTATTGATAGGCTCGTGTTTGTGCACTATCTCACCTGATGGTAAGCGATGATGTGACCGATGATGGATTCACTCTTGACTTAAAGACCCCTAGGTTGTACCTATCAGGGAACACAGACTCCGACAGCTTTTGCCCGCGACTTCGTCCGCGTACATAAATTACAGCCTATGTCATTTAAGATTAAAGCAGCTTTCTATCGGTGAAAAAATTTTAGCAATCGGACCAGTACTTCAGAGATAATCTCCTACAAACAAAAATAAAATAAAAAAAACTTTACCTCTTTATAATATTAGTTTAGAAGTGTTGATAAATATGACAAAACATTTTTTTTCATCAACTCTAGTTCACAGAACAGACTCCAGTTTATTTGGTTTCTAAAAATAAAGTGTACAAAAATATGAAGAGAACAAAAGCTGAAGATTCATATTTCTACGATCCGGATTTGTGAGCACGATCCATTTCATTTCTAAAGGAACAGTTCTCGCATCAAAGTCAGTCTCTTTGTGTAACTTAGAACTTAAATCCTGAGACGATATACTTTCATGAGTTGCTGAATAATTTTCAACGTAAAATCAGAGATACCACTTCTGTTAACAACATCTAGTAATTTTGAACTGATACTAGTCAAATCGGAGAACACAGCAGTTACCTAACACCTATATAACAACGCCCAAATCTCTGTGGTGAATTTTCTATGTGGGCGTCAGGAGCTAAATTCAAAACGCAATAATTATGGCGGTAAGTCCCCTCTTTGAGGAGGCCTCATGGTATCCTCACCTTCCGCATGACGCAGGTTCTCACTGAACATGGTCAGTTCGGGAAGTTCCTGCACCGGATTCGTGCGGTAGTAACGCCTAGGTGCCACCACTTTGTGGACTGCCCGGAGGACACGGTGAAGCACACGGTAGAGGTATGCCCCGCTTGGGCAGAGCACCACCGTGTTCTCGTGGGGGAGATCGGCGGCAACGATCTCTCGCGCCGGGCCTTGGTACAGGCCATGGTACGAAGTGAGGAGGAGTGGCAGGCGGTCGCGTCCTTCTGCGAAGCAGTAATGTTAGCAAAGCAGGAGGCTGCACGTGAATGCGCGAAAGCGTGGCCCTCACGCCCCAGCCGCCGGGATCCCGATCCTGGTTTCCAGCCACCGTAGATACGGGCTTGCGGTTGGCGAGCGATGGGTAGTTCGCCATCCGACCGTCCTGTAACCGTCCGGACTGAGCCCAAGTCATCGACGGCGCGTACTGTTCCACACGTACCTCAAGGAGATATGTTAGCAAACCGTAGGGGCCCAGCAGGGTCGAAACCTACTGGGGCCAACGGTTTGCTTCTGAAAGAAAATCTTGACCCTGGTATGAAAGGCAACGAAGGAACAGAAGTGGGTTTATATTCAGCAAAAGCCTGACACACCCTTGCACTCCGCCCAAGGGCGAGGGATGTCATAGGATGATTTTACCACTTAGCTGAATAAAATAGTTAGAAATACCAAAAAAAAAAAAACGAAGGAGTCTTGGACTCAATTTCGAATCGAATCGAAAAAGAAACTGTTATGTCCCTTATTACAAAGCAATAAAGCCTAAATCAGCTTTTACTTATTAATAATACACTTTTTCTATGCTGAAGTTGCTTTTTACCCAGTGCATAGATATTATATGGATAATTTAGTTAGATTCTGAATACCGCCGCGTAATGTATTGTGGCCAAATGGTCCCTATTTAAGAGGAACATTGCCTTTAACTGTCAAAACTTGTGTATCTGAGTTTTTTATTAAAACCGGTTCCAGTAGAATTTAGCCTTTCTTTAAAAGACAAACAAGGTCGGCTTTGTAACTTTGTGTCAGAAGTGGTATACCAGAGATAAAGTTTTCCGATGTTGAGTTTACTCTAAGAAAACTGCATCATTCGATTTTTGAATTTAAAAAAATAATACAGGCTGGAACAAACCCGTAAAACCAAAATAAAAAAGATACTTTATGGTCAAAAACTCGCGCTATCCCTAAGTAAGGCGAGCCGTTTGTCATTATTTTGTTTGTCTAGAATTTCTACTCTATTCAAATATGGGCATTCAAATATCGAATTGTAATTGGATAAATTACTGCTCAAATATCAACGGGTCTCTAGAACAAAATCGGGTTTCAAGGACCAAATCGTATATGAAAAATTATCGATTTACAGTATGAGGTTTTGAAGTTCTGTGTAAATATTAAGATAGTTCGATTGGTTATTTCAATATGTAAAAGGATATTACTAACAAAAAAAAACCGGAAAACTGCGAGTCGAACTCGCGCACTGAGGGTTCCGTATAAACTTACCTAAGAAAACAGTTCAATTCCCGAATTGAGTTACAAAGATTTTTCCGAATCGCAAAAATGTTTTTTTTTGTGACGAACCACAAATTTACAGTTTTCAGATTTTTTCCTATATTTGTGCTATGTGACCTTGCTTCATGCCAAATTTCAAGATTATAGGTCAACGGGAATTACTCTATGAATTTTGATTCCCTTGAGTGTCGAAATATACGTTTTTTGCAACATAAACGACCTTGTCTCTTTTGTACGTTAACTCGGAAGTTTGATTTTCTCACAGCTTTGAGGAACCGCAGACTTGAGTATATGGCTGAAATTTAAACTCGATACCTCCACACATTCTCGAGATAAAGGGTCTTGACAGACAACAAAGTAATCCTATAAGGGTTCCGGTTTTTCCTTTTGAGGTACGGAACCCTAAAAATAGTGGCATATAGTTTTTAGTATGTACAATACGAATATGTAGATAATAAAATACATTTCGTCTTATTTTTCCCTAAGATTTTGTTTTTGGGACCCGTCGATATAGTCCCTCCCCCACCTTTATTAATTCGTTTCGTTCTAATTTTTCAAAATTTATGTGAAATCTTATTAATTTGTAAAAATATTATAATTTCCTATGTGACTGTTCTATGCTTTAAGAGGGTACTTTTTCACGCACAATGGTCAACGCCAAGGACTAAGTGCGGAAACCAGACCACAATAGATAGAGAGTTCTTCTCAACTCGCCTATCGTCAACATCGAGCATGGTTTAAAAGCTTGTTACTTCACCTAAAGAAATCCAACGCGATGTTTGACAAAAAGGTAACGCGAAAAAAGAGACTTAACGCCTGAAAACTCTGTTAGCATTCGGTAATTCTGAGATTTACTCGAATATTTCACAAAACTTGTTCCAGGAAATACGTATTTTTTAAAGCCCTAAACGTTTTTGAAAAAAGATTCTCGTCATTTAAAATCTTGATTAAATTTGCAAGGCATCTATTGCTATAGTTTTTTGACTTTTTTTTTAAATTAAATTATGAAGTGTCAAAGTTCATGCAAAATAGCAGGTTTTCAGAGGTCTTTACTGGATTAGTTTTACACAAATTTATAAATTGATTTCAATAGCAGATATCTAATGAAAAATGTGTAATAACGTCATAATCGCGTAAGAGCGATTGTATGAAAAACAGTGAAAATGTATGTCGAGCTGGATGCCCTTAAGGGCAGGATGCAACAGATCACAAATTAATTATAAGTCCTGTATTATGTATAAACCTATAAAAGGAAATTGAAAAAAACAATTATCACTACCAATGGTGCAATACAGGGTGTTGCTTTTTAGGATACCGTACCCAAGGGTAAAACGGGACCCTATTATTAGTACTCCGCTGCGCTATTAGTAGACTCCGCTGTCCGTCCGTCTCTCTGTCTTTCTGTCTATCCATCTATCCATCTATCCCCAGGCTGTATCCCATGACCCGTGATAGTTAGACAGTTGAATTTTTCACAGATCATGTATTTTTGTTGCTACTATAGCAACAAATACAAAAAAAAAAAAACAGAATAAAACAAATATTTAAGGAGGCTCCCATACAAAAACATGCTTTGTTTTGATCGTTTTTTGCTTCGTACGGTACGGAAACCTTCGTGCGCGAGTCCCACTCGCACTTGGCCGGTTTTTTTTGTTTCATAACTAGCGGTTTCGATTCCTTGTAACTAAAAATATATATTTTTTAAATGGTAGTAACCATTTGTCGTTCAATTTAAAAGTAAAAATCAATTTATTTCCCTGATTCACCATCGATATTATACAAAGATATATTTACCTCTTTCTACCACTGGATGATTTTAAACGAAAGAGTTAATAATTTGGCGTTTCATTCAAGAAGTTAATCTTCAAACTTGGCTTTACAACAAATGCTTACGAACACAGAAGTATCAAACAATTTTGTAACTGACGGATCTGTCTTATTAATTTAATTTCTTATAAAGTTACTAGCTTTTGCCGGTGGCTTCGGCCGCATTAATTTAGAAAATACTAAGGAAAAATACACCAGGATAAAAACTATCGTTTCAACTGTCACTATTTTTTTATTATTTGTTTAACATAAATTCATCCTTTTTATCTATTTATCTATTAATTACGAGAATTATTATTAATGCCACGATAGTAGAAAATTAACGCAAGGGAATATATTCCATGGATGAAAAGTACCAGATATTCAATTTTAGTAATTATGATCAACTAGTGCGCCAAATTTCATCCAAATCCCGTCAACCGTTTTAGCATGAAAAAGTAACTAACATACAAACAAATTTTCACCCTTATAACATTATGCGATTACAGTGTAATGCATATTCCATAGCTTTCACACAACGCCATCTAGTACACAAATTACACTCAAACACAGAAAAAAATATTGTGCTTACCACAGAACATTTGTCTTGGGTGAGCATCGAACCCACGACCTCCGAAACAGCAGTCTGGTCCACTAACCACTAGACCACCAGGCCAGTAAATTAAATGTGATTATAATGTAATGTCTAATATTTTAATTTCATTCCTTAACTTAAACCAAAATTTCGAAGAAAAAATGGAAATCATACCACTTTTATTCTCGTGGCGTACTCATATTTCATTTTCCGATAAAGATTTTATCTCTGGATGAAGTTTCGAGTAAAATATTCAGAATTTTTCAAAACTTAGTTTAAATGAAAATAATAGAAAGTAAAGTTTAACTTTATATGTACGGGAGGAAAGAGTTTTCAAGCATACTTCAACATATCACTATTATAGTGTCGCGTTTATCGTTTAGAAGATATAAAAACTGGGCAAGTCCAAGTCGGACTTGCGCACTGAGGGTTCCGTACAAACTTACCTATGAAAATAATTCAATTTGTGAATTGAGTTACGAAGATTTTTCAGAAGCGCATTTTTTGAACTCAATTTTTTTTTAATATTAGCTACATGTAGGTAGTTTACATTTAGTTAACTACCTAAACAAATAGAATATAGTGCTTGATTGCGATCCCACCCGATGGCAAACAGTGATGCAATCGTCAATGGTGAAGCGCGTTCATTAAAAGCCTATTCACTCTAGCCTAGTTTTCAAATTATAATCTAAATTATAATCCATAATAATTTTAAATTATAATTATCGGATGGGAAGACCGCAGCAGGTAAATTGTTCCATTTGTACGATGTACACGGTATGAACGACGAAGTGAAATGCTTAGTCCAGACCGTAAAGTTGTCAACAATGTAAGGATGTACGTCGGGTAAAATATTTTCCGATGGTACGGGATGGTCTCTCCAAAACCCTTGGTTGACTAATAGAGAATACTTAAGACCATCTTGATACCTTTGTATTTCATAAAATTTCAATTGCAGCGTGATCGCGTCAGAAATGAAGATATCCGCAGGAGAATCAAGCTTACAGACATAGCCCGAAGAATCGCCAAACTTAAGTGGCAGAGCACATTGTTCGCAGAACAGATGGTCGATGGGGACGAAAGGCGTTCTGGAATGGCGACCACGTACCGGAAGACGCAGCGTTGGAAGGCCTTCTACAAGGTGGACCGATGACCTGGTGAGGGTCGCGGGAATCCTATGGATGCGAGCCGCACAAGACCGGTCATTATGGCGACAATTGGGGGAGGCCTATGTCCAACAGTGGACGTGTTTCGGCTGAAATGATCCCACACTCCACCACACATTGCAAAAGTTGCACCTGAATTTAAATTTTAATACCCACGTACAGTCAAATGGGGTGAATAGTAACAAAACTTCAAAGGTAATTTTCACGATATTTGAATATTTTTTGCAGCATTTAACCATATCAATTTATTAATTAATTGTTATTCTAAAAAGTTGATGCTTTGCTAAAAGCCGATAATACGGTATCAAAGTGAAAAACCATACCAAACTTTTGAATCTATTCACCCCTGCGTTTCTATTTACCCCGTTTTACGGTACTCATTTCAAAATTATCAGTGCATCATTTCGGCGTAACTAAGGCCTATTCAAATTGTAGTGGCCTAATCAACTCTTTGAAAACTCGCTTAGTATCGTGCTCACGTTCCGGTTCGAATCAAAGCAAACAAAATTTTTCAATGCATTTTCCCTGAAATATCTGCTAAGTCCTAGAACATTCGGTTTGTTTGAACTAAAAGAGCATCTGTCGTGGCTAGGAGCTACTAAAAAATTGGAGCTACTGTATAAATTGTAATTCTTAAGTTTATATTTAAGCGTGTAAACGTTTAATTTCTTTCAGAAAAATCATTCTAAGGATATATTTGTCCTTTGAATTAATGATAATTTCTGTTCTTTTTTTTAACCTTTATCCCACTTTCCGAATCACTCCTGTATCATTGGTTTATTAAGGTGAAAAATCATCCAATGACTTTTTCTGCTATAGGGTGGAGCCGGAGGGCGTGCCAGAAGTTTACTTACTAAAACCACACATGTGACCTTCAGTTACCCTTTACGTTCTAGGGTGGTTTCCGTTTCAGAAAATCCCTGCGGCATCGGCCCAGCTTAGGCCACTACGGTTTACTGAGATCTTTTTGAAGACCTCGTGGAACCCTATGTACTGTCGATGACTTAGGCTCGTTCCGGACGATAGCTGGACAGCCGGATGGCAAGCTACCCATTATTTGACGTCTGTAAGGCCACGCCTACTGTGGCTGGTAGTCAGGATCAGAAGGGGGATCTACCATTCCCCCTCACTTTGGACTATGGCCTGAACCAGGACCGTGAACACGGTGGTGCTTCGCCCAAGCGGGGCAAATTAGCATCGCGTCTTTAATTAGGAGCCTTAATCCGACACACATCCAATTGTATCCAATTATACGGCACATCATTCCAAATATATGCACATTCAATTACGTTTACAACTAATTGACATTATGCCGCGGCACCTGAGGATTAAAGACAGAATTCCTTGCAGTGGGCACAGTTTGTGACCATTTGATTGTTCAAAGAGTCAGGCAGTCAAGAGATTAAAATTACTATCACACTTTTTTGGGTGGCGTTGCAGTAACTGTCCAATTGCTTTCCACACCTTTGGTCACTCCTTAGGAAAAGACAGCAGGTAAGCGTGATTTTTTTTTTGGTTCTTTTTCTTTATTTCTTTATTGTACACAAAACTTATTAACATAACACAGTGATTTGACAATTCATGTACAAGGGCGAGCTTAGTTTTCTCCCAGCAACCCTATGAGTGAAAAAAAAACAGAGAGAGAGAGCGAGCGAGCGTGTGAGTGTCGTGATTCGAGTTTTTTGAGGGAATTTGTTCTTTTTTATTTATCTAAGTTTTTAGCAATGGTGGGGAGCTATTTTAGAAACACTTCCTTCGATACTTTAACATTGACAATAATCTTAGTATTAACTAGCAAAGTCACAGTTTACAATATTATAAATTTGCGCGCCAGTGTTTACCGGCCTACTCAGTTGCGCATACTGCTTATGCGTACTCTAGCGGACAGCATGCAAAACTATATCGGATTGGGATGCGAGTACAAACCACTACACTCTAATTTCTTTTTAACCGATTACAAAAAAGATGGATCTCAATTCGTCAGAATCTTTTTTCTATGTATTTTCCCCGATTTTTTTTGTGTGCAAAGGTAAGCTTCCTAGGTAGTACCATCTACTAGGGCGATGGGTTCGCTTCTGAAAGGAAAGCCCGGCCCTGGTATGAAAGGCAAAGAAGGAACAGGAGTGGGTTTTTAGTCAGTAAAAGTCTGACACACCCTTTCGCTCCGCCCAAGAGTGGCACACTTCTAACAGTTATATCCTGTAAGTGCTTTATTAAAGAACTTGCAAAATATTTAGGTTTAGGTAAAGGATCTTGAACTAAAAAGTGTAAATTAAAATAACTTTTTGCTCAAACTTTTTTCAGATCATAACCGTAGAAACTTGACTGCGGAAGTTAGTGTTCTTGGTTGGTTTTATTTTTTGCGATCACGCACGTAAACTCCGAGCATAACTCTTTCCATTGCCCTTTGGGTGATTTTAAGCCTTCTGATGAGGCCCATTGTAAGCGACTACGTTTCAGAGACGTATGTCATCACATCATAGAATTTCGTCTTGAGACACTGGACTCAGGAGAACCAAGGTCACCGAGATAGTCTGAAGAATCGCCAAATTAAGTAGCAGTGGACAGGGCACATTGTTCGCAGAACAGATGATCAATGGAGCCAAAAGTTTCTGGAGTGGTGACCGAAGACGCAACGTTCGAAGGCCTCCCACAAGGTAGACCGATGATCTATTAGGGTCACCAGAATCTGATGGATGCGAGACGCACAGGACCGTTCGTTGTGGCGACACTAAGGGGAGGCTTATGTCCGACAGTGGACGTCTTTTGGCTGAATTGATGACTGATGATGATTATGCTGACGTATTTTTTAGAAGAAAAAAAAATTAAGTCTCTACACAATTTCGTACCTCATCGTAAACCGCTAAAATACCGCTTGTTAAAGCAAGCCAATTCGTTGTCTGTTCGCTTTTTGCTTCCATTGTTCAATGTTTGTACATCATTATTTTTATTGGAGTCTAGCTGCAGGCGTTCGACAAGGATATATATGGAACAAATACCGAGAAATGTGTTTGTTTCTGATTTAAAAATAATGAGTTAGTCTGGGAAAATTTTAGTTGTAAGAACAGTACGGGTATTTTTAGAAATGAATATAAGCATAATCAGAATTTTAATGTTCTCGTTGCTAGAACTTAGGCCTCCTCTATAGGAGAGGGAACGAGCCGTAATCCACCACGCGGGCCCCATGTGGGTTGGTGTATGTCACATGTCTTCGAATTTTTAGTTCTTGTACATGCTGATTTCTTCAAGATGTTTTCCTTCACCGTTTTGAGAGCAGTGCTGATCAAATAAATTACACAAAATAATGTTCCTAGCAACATGGTGTGACATTAAAAACCCGCACTGAGCTCGCGTAGTGGATTACGGCCCATTCCCTCTCCTAGAGAGGAGACCTGAGTCCC
Source organism: Mythimna pallens (assembly GCA_961205895.1). Classification (NCBI taxonomy): domain Eukaryota; kingdom Metazoa; phylum Arthropoda; class Insecta; order Lepidoptera; family Noctuidae; genus Mythimna; species Mythimna pallens. The sequence continues at coordinate 3,334,704 of OY540845.1, read as the reverse complement.
AGCAGTGGGAACATTAAAAAAGCTGATTATACTTAAATACTATACTTAATGCACCTGACTGGGTTTGAATCAATGTTTGAACCCACGACCTGCCACGACCGACATGTAAGTTAATAATCATTATCATCATTTCAGCTGAAAGAGGTCCATTATTGGACACAGCCACAACGACTGGTCCTGTGTGTCTTGTATCTATGAGGGTCTCGCAACCCTCACTAGGTCATTATTTTATTGCACGAGACCTTCAAACGCTTCATCTTCCGGTTTGCAGTTATCACTCTAGGACTACGTTGAAGACACGCTAGTTTGGCAATGACTGCTTCTGCATATGTTGGTTCCCTGGTAGCTCATTGACTATAATGACATATTGTCGTATAAACGTTCCACCTTAATCTCTTTGATGATTTTTTATTGTTGCTGCTAAGGAGCTGAGGAGCCTTTTTGGCTTCGCACAGGTCTTGGCCCCCTAGCTTTCGCGCCGTTTGCTCTCTCGCACTTCATTGTAGACCTTATATTCAATATACACAGACTAATTTATGAAGAACTTCTTATTTACGTTTTTGGGTAAATATCCTACAAATAAAACGCTTAATATTTTATAATCTATGCGGACGCCGGTGTCCGCTTGATGTTTGACAGAATGGCGCGATCACGCGCGAATGCGCGTTCGCTTGGGGTTTAACTGGTTGTTGTTGTTTTTTATTTATTTTTTTATTTAAGTTAAGCGGGTATATATAGATTGGCTACTTTTTTTTAAAATGTTGTTAGTCCTGTGTGAGTCTCTTAAAAATATTTTTCTTTCATTTCGTTACCAAGACCATGGTTTCAGCAGTAGCACTTGCAACTGCTACGCTAAATAGGCAGTACAAAAACTCCTAGTAACAGACGCTGTCGTCACGGTCGCTTACCGTACGAGTGTCGTACGTGAACATTTATACGGTCTACTAGACCGAGCCAACAATACTTTGAATATACAGGTTAACAAAATAAAACGCAAGTTGGATTTGTTTTGTTCCATAAAGCTTTATCAAGGAATATACTCGAAAATGTTTAAAGCAAGTGAACAGGCATATTGGTGTTTGTTTTTGAGGATAGGTAATTGAAATACTTTCAATCAAAATAGGATTATAATTTTAATTTTTCAGATTTTTTTTACAGCTCATCTGAATTTAGTTACGAAAATATGCCTTGTCCACTAATATTTTGGTTAAAAAATTAGTCATCATGTTGCCAAATGCAATTTAATTTCTCACAATTTAAACATATAAAAAACAAAATTAAAGAAAAAATACAACAGATATAATAAAAAAAATACACATAAAAAGTACAAAATAACTTTGATTTCGGAGTCGGTGTTTTTTAATAGTTTTATCTCTTCGTTTTTTAACACTGACTTCCGAAATTAAAGTTATGGTGCAACGACAGTTATGCTACCCCTCAGCTACTTAATCATCATCAGATTAACTCGATGGTACCTTATAGCCATAGTGCATCTCATGACAATTGTAATAATCCTAAACACGGTTAGGTTACATTGATTTATTACAGAGTTCCGGTGTCTTCCTTCAAACTTCATCATCAGATCAGTCCGATATATCCCCTCCCCCTCTTCTTTCAGTCAGTTATCGACTACACGTATAAAAAAAAGCCATTTTACTTGTTGTTGTTTAGTTCTGCTATGATATGAGGAATTCCGTTCAATATCTTCGAAGATACTCATCAGATCATAACAATGTTTCTATGGGACCAACTCGGAAGCATAATATTAAAACAAAAAAAAAATTAAAATCGGTCCAGAATTGACCGAAAAATCGGTGAAAATAAATTTTAAAAAAATACATTCAGCCGAACACAGAACCTTCTTTTTGAAGTCGGTTAAAAACAGCTAACCTTTGGTCGCTTGATAACCAAAAGGCACTATGTACTGAAATCAATAGACAAACGCATATTAAATAGGTTCGCCAAAAGTTAGTTTGATATTATTTTTATGTTTTGCATAGATATGGATTGGATGTTATTCGCTTGAACGGCTGATCGAATTTGGATGAAATTTGGCACGCGGGTAGACTTTGTTCTGGAACAGCTCATAGGATATTTACTACTCGTCCTAGGCGTATGTTCACTGCCTTTTTACACGGGCGAAGCCGCTGGCAGTAGGTAGTAGTTTTCCACGTCTGTCTGTTTATTCACTAACTCCTACAGATCTACAGGTAATTAATTTTGATATTTTTTTTACTAATAATGTTATTTACCTAATAGCTAAACACGCATGATTACAATACATGCAAAAAATTACAAAAATTCCTTTCATATCATGACCGAATGTAATATTGTTCAAGAATTTTGTAGCACATAGTAATTGCTCTTATGGAAAATATAATAGGAACATATTAGAATAAAGTAAAGAACAAGAAAGATCACTTACCAATTTAGTGAAGTATATTAACAATTTTATATATCTATCGATAAAACACAATATTATTTCAAAAATCGAAAAACTTTAACGATTGGACGCTAAACTCGCGACGGTTGTTTGCGTGAAGTATCGAAAAACAGTGCGTTCCACTGTCGATATGGTTCGATGATTTCACATCGAAATTGTAGTCGTCACTTATCATTACCCTGTTGTGCGATGTATAATAATAGGGATGGGACTATCGAGGTAAAATGTATCGATATTTGCGTTAGTAAAGTAATTCCTGTTAAGGAAAACCGTTTTTTTTTATCCTGAGTGCTTTAATTTTAGTATCTATCAAGCGTGATATTTTTCTCTTAAAAAGTCTTCTTTTGATTTTTCCAATATTACGATCTAAATAAAAACTTCAAACCACACCACACCACCAGATCACCACACACCACACCACCAATGTAACGGTTGACTGATAGAGCATGTCTTATTGTATTTAGTCCGCCTATGGACCTCTACTGTACATGAAGTTAAAATAAATAATAAATGTTTTTATAAATCAATTAATTTATTAATTTAAAAGAAAATTTACCATACCACCGTTAAATCTTATATATCTAGCTGCTTTCCAATTATTTACTTCGTGGTTGACTACCTGTCTAACCGGATGCGTCTTAATTGGTTTTCAGACGCATCGTTACTGGTGTATATCACATGGAGTGCCTACCTTGGTGTCACATGTTCTGACTTCTGATGACTACCACATACAGCTGTCAAAGATCTATAAATGACGCTGGGTCCAATAATATACTTTTACAGGCACGGATGAGGATGGTCAGCAACCAATAAACCGAACTCGGTAAGTGTTGCTTATCGATCCAAGAGTTCAATCTGAGTGGTTGTTATTTTATTATATGTTTTTTCTTAAATTTATTGCAAAAAATATCTTTAAGGGAGTTTTGAGCAATATTATCGATAATTTATTGTTACATCACTAACATCCATGTTTTGTTGTTAGTATAATTAAGTTTATGAAAGCAGTAATAAGATACGATGTCACGTGTATTCTAACAATGATAAAATTTCACTATAATGTCATTATTACTGTATTTTTATTATTTTTACTTGGTGGGACTTTTCGTAAGTTTCTGGTAGCAGAGTGTCCCATGGTATTTTATATCGAAAAAAAATGATGATATTTCATTCAAAATTTCATTTTATAGGTAAACCCGTTAAGAATTTAATTTAAAAAAATCATAATTACTGCTCATCTGCTTTGTTTTCGGAAATATTGAGAAAATTGTTAGGGATGCTACTTAGATTTACTTAGATACTAGCTTCTACCAGCGACTTCGCCCTCGTGCATATAAGTGTCAACAAACTTTGGACCGCCTTTTCACTCCCCTAGGTGCATAAAGCATATTCAGCCTTTTAATGTTCCCACTGCTGGGACTCAGGCCTCCTCTCTAGGAGAGGGAATAGGCCGTAATCCACCACGCGGACCCAGTGCGGGTTGGTGAATGTCACATGTCTTCGAATTTTTTGGTTCTAGGACATGCCGGTTTCCTCACGATGTTTTCCTTCACCGTTTTGAGAGCAGTGGTGATGAAATAAATTACACAAAGTAATGCAACTGACTGGGTTTGAACCCGCGACCTACAACTTGTAAGTCGGGGCCGTTACCACTCGGCCACCACTGCTCTGCACTGCACTGAGGAGGTGAATTTTGTGAAATCCTTTATTTATTTATTTATTTTATAATTTATGTACACACAAATACGAAGAAGAAGATAGGTATCTAAACATAAATTTTGTACAAAGGTACTACTTATTTCGAAAAGAAATTTCTTCCAGCAGACCTGCGAAAGGAGAGATTAGAAAAGATGTAGACTGTAGTGTGTAGAAAATAAGCAAAGAAGAGTTTGTGAAATCTTAAATTAAACTTATAAATACTTATTCCTTTCTTATTCTTCGTAAACATTATAAAAGAAATCTCTGCGCAAAATTTCAACAAGTCCAGAATTTAGGCTAGTCGTTAATGAGGCAGTGAGTGAGTTAGGAGTTTACCTTTTATACACCCCTATTTTTTAATTCGTACGGAAAAATGGAGCTCTATTTAATTCGTACCCTTTTATTGTGTAGTCAAAAGTAAAATAAAAATATTAATACTAATAAAAAAATAATGGTGTATATCTGTTTATACCATATATTTACCATATCTGTATATGTTGTTTTTTTTTATTACTAGGCAAACGCTTATTTTTGTTTAATTCTCATGTTTTGTGTACATACAGAGTGTACATATACTTTAAATAAGGATTTTAAAAAAATGGCTGTCGAGTCAGTAAGTGTAAAAGGAAATAGAAGTTAAAAACCAAATCATTTTAGATATTTTTTTAACGTTTATTTTTAAGCGTTGATACACTTAACTGGGCTATGTGGATAGTCCTATTAATATGCTTCATGACACACGCCAGGATAACTTGGACTCTTCTCACAGATAAATGTGAATTCCTTGTCACACCAAATGTTGCATAAGAGACCTGAGCGGAAAATGCAACCGCAGTATTCGCCATTATCTTCTCCGTTTGGCTCCCCCGGATAAAACTTGTCATAACCTGCTTCCGCCAGGGTCTGGCCTGGAAGAGAAAAATAATGTTGTTTTAATATTTGTACCGCACCGCGTTGGAAGGCCTCCCACAAGGTGGACCGTCGACCTGGTGAGAGTCGCGGGAATGCGGTGGATGCGACCGGTCGGTCGTCGTGGAGACGCTTGGGGGAGGCCTATGTCAAACATTGGACGTCTTTCGGTTGAAATGATGATGATGAATATTTGTACAAATGATTATAATTAGGTACAAGGTTCTGCCTTCTTCAGAAGACATACCGAACATACTCTTGGGATTATAAGTATCCTAAGGGTGGTTGTACATGCTGTAACATATGATATATTATGTAATTTGGTCTACCCGTTTGGTAGACTTGTTTGCCAAATTATATTTAAATCCTTTGTCTACGCAAGTTGTGGATGCGGCAGCAGCCGCAATTGATTTGTGGACCTTCTTTTCATACCATTACTATATTTATGATTAAAATTATGACAGCTGTAATAACAGACATAAAGCAAAAAAAAAAACTATAAAAACAAAAAATTGGATTTCATTTATATTATAAATATTTACTACAGTCATCCATTTACGCTTTTAGATGTTTGCCTTTTAGTCTACCATTCGTTTTTATCAGCTGTTATATTGATATAGTTGCTTTTCGTTATAAGTCATTTCTATTTCTTACTCACACACAAAACACTTTAAATTAACTTCTTCTGACATTATGATTCTTAATTTACGAAATCTATTATAAATTATGGAACTTTAAATATACATATATCAAAAGAAAATATAAATAAAGATAATAGGGAAAAGTTTGGCTACAAAAGTGAATTTTATGCCAATTATTGTAAAATTTCAAGAGTATAATAAAATATACTATACCATGAACTGTCCTCCACTCTACAAGTTCACCCCAATTGTGAAAACCGACAAAAGTAACATTTTTCCACCAGTCTGGGCGTCCCACCATAATTTCATTTGCAGGAATTTGAGAGAATATTTGACCGAGAACTGTAGCTTCGACATCATTGTTTACAATGGCGAGATAACCGCCTTCAGCGAAACAAGCAAAGGCAGCTCGCGTATAGTTTCGAGCCACTTTGTGGAACTTGTAGCATTTTTTAGTTCTTGTATCGAGGTGGTATTCTGCAAAAAAAATAAAGATCTAAATACTGTGATAACGATGAAGGTTGTATGAAATATGGTCCTTGTTAACATGCCTGCTCATTAGACTAATACATTTTTATAGGGTTTAGTATAGGATTTACATATATATTTATTATTCAGGAATTATTACAGTTACAAAACTACTTATAAACATCTAAACTAATAAATATTAAAACTTAATGGGTACATATATTATACAAACTGAAAATAATCATATGTGCAAACGGGTAAAAAAAGAACTTATTGGGCATAAAAAAGTAATCCATTTTTCCCATTGACAGCGATGTTTTTTTTTTTCATCGTTCACATCGCTATCAATGGGGAAAATGCCCAGAATGCCAACAGCATTGCCACATTGGATAATTGGATAGCAATGCTGATTTGTTGACCGAAGAAATCGACCAGCTGTATGCTGATATCATGAACAAGTCGATGAGCGCTCGGACCCCATGGCCCTGTTTCAACCCCGAGCGGCGGCGGATAACTTCCAATTAGGTTATTATATTATATTTACTGCGTTTGAAGTTTTCTACACTTACAGCAACCGCCATAGTATAGGATTTGAATTTCGTTTGAAATTAATGGTATTGTTTTTAAGTGAGTTTTAGTTAGACAAAATAACAAAACTATCGATAGTAAGAAGTTCCAATTGACCCAAATGAAGCCACTGTTTCGTAGCTAACTAGTCCAACAAGAATCACTGAAATCATTTCAGAGAACTAAGGCTCTTTCAAAGTCCAAATTATAATGCTGATTGATCAAATCATATGTTATATGAGAGCTATGTAAATTAGTATCTGAAGTAGTTTTTTGCGAAAAGCACTAAATATTTGACGAATAAAAAACCATGACTAAAAATTAAAAATGCAATATCTTATTAAGTTATATAATCAAAAAACTATAGCATAATCATAATCAACCTTTTAATGTTCCCACTGCTGGGACTCAGACCTTCTCTTTAAGAGAGAAAATGGGCCGTAATCCACCGCGCGGGCCCTGGGCACGCCACAATTATGGCGGTAAGTCCCCTCTTTGAGGCGTGGTTGGAAAGACCTCACGGCGTCCTCACCTACCGTATGACGCAGGTTCTCACCGAACACGGTAAGTTCGGGAAGTTCCTGCACCGGATTCGTGCGGAAGCGACGCCCGGGTGTCGCCACTGTGTGGACCGCCCGGAGGACACGGTGGAGCACACGGTGGAGGTGTGCCCCGCTTGGGCAGAGCAACGCCGTGTCCTCGTGGGGGCGATCGGCTGCGGCGATCTCTCGCGTCGGGCTTTGGTACAGGCCATGGTCCGTAGCGAGGAGGAGTGGCAGGCGGTCGCTTCCTTCTGCGAAGCAGTAATGCTAGCAAAGGAGGCGGCTGATCGCGTGAGGCAACGGTCCTCACGCCCAAATCGCCGCCGGGATTCCGATCCCGATTTCCGGCCAACGTAGGCGCGGGCTTGCGGACGGCGAGCAATGGGTAGCCCGCCGTCCGACCGTCCGGTAACCGTCCGGACCGAGCCCAAGTCGTCGACGGCGCGTATTGTTCCACGCGCGCCTCAGGGAGATGTCAGCAAATCGTAGGGGCCCAGCAGGGTCGAAGCCTACTGGGGCCATGGGTAGTGTGAAAACGAAACCCGGGGTCCTGGGACGAAGGCAACGAAGGAACAGGAGTGGGTTTTTAGTCAGTAAAAGTCTGACACTATCTCCCGCCCCACCCAAGGGCGGGAGATGTCATAAGATGATTTTCCCACCGAAAAAAAAAAAAAAAAAAAACCGCGCGGGCCCAGTGTGGGTTGGTGGATGTCACATGTCTTTGAATTTTTGGTTCTAAGACATGCTGGTTTCCTCACAATGTTTTCCTTCACCGTTTTGAGAGCAGTGGTGATGAAATAAATTACACAAAGTAATGCGCCTGGTTGGATTTGTCCCACGATTCGTAAGTCGGGGCCGATACCACTCGGCCGCCACTGCTCGCCTTGTAACATAGCCCATTTTTATTCAAATATTCAAAAATATCATTTATATGTAAAACGAAATTAACAAATCAAAAAACTACTTCACAGTACTAATGCTTATTACCTGGATCTACAGTGCCGCATTCATTGGCTGGTACTTGAGGTTCTCCTGCGCGGTAACATATGTAAGGATGAGTTTCTTCACAGGAACGATCTGCTATAACTCCATTGCTATCAAAAGTGATACAACTTTCTTTGTTTTTCACATTATCTGGTTCATTTATAGCCCAAGTAACAGGCAGTTTTGCTAGCGGTGTACCTGTAATTTTGAAAATATTTACGATTCGGAAAATAGGTTCATAAAGCCAGAATTTTTGGTCAACGACTTCTGGGTATTCTATAACAGCAATAATAATAATTATAACCCCATCGCCGTATCTCTACGTTGACGTCGTGGTAGGGCTTGCGCGCTCCAATAAACCCTAGGTCTGTACCGGTAAAGTTTGCTTTGCCGTAACATACTTAGGGTCAGGGGCCAGACTAAGAGAGATACAATCCGCAGGGCAGTTTTGCGGCGAACTGATGGGCATTAGCGACCCCATGGACCCGATCTCCTGGGAGAAATCTTGTTCCTCATCTCCGGCTTGCCTTTGTTGGCCGGCCGTAGTGAACACTGACGAGGAACGGAGCTCCCACCTCTCTCTTGCCTTTATTCGCTGGCTTGAGTGGAGATTCGCAAGAGCAAATGTGCTCAGGAGAAGGATGTATAATCCAGTAAGATGCTTGTAGGGATCTTGACCGTGCTTCCGGGATTGTCCTGATAGCCGTGGTATACCTCTCCGCTCCTCAAGCACCTCAGGATATGTTGCCTTCTTGTTGCTACGTCACTTCGTGCTAGCGACCGTTTTTGGGGGCCCATTTATTGAGTGTGCAAGTCATCCCCTGTCTTTTTATCGATGGAAATTAATAACATTGTTCAGGCAGGGGCCATAGACTTAACATAGTTCCTGGTAACCAGTCCATCTAAGACTACGAAAACCATAGCCCTATATCTTAGTTTTCCATATATCGCAATAGTTTCTCATTAACCGGGTGTTGTCCTTGGATGCACTAGCATAGGATACAGGGATAATCGCCGGTTGGTACCACGTTCCATAAAAAGCGTATAAGGGGCCTCTGCGAGTTGGTTTCGACTCCTCGTACGCCTTCCAAAGGTCCAGGACTGCAAGGTTCTGAGATATAATAACTCATAATAACAAATTTATTTATTTCAGGCTTACAATACCCATAGTTAAATTTCAAATTGAAAAAGTAAAAAAAATAATAATAATAAAATTAAATGAAACAGGCTGAAAGGGGATGGAAGGCTAACATGATGATGATGATGATGAATAAATAATAATAGTACCTACAAAGTCAGATACAATATGGGTACTGATATGCCATTTTAAACTTTTCTAGAATAATGTGTTTATTATAAAGGTCTCGGGAATCATCTAAATCATTTCTCGTCGTCTGCAAGCCAACGCATACGGTGGCTGGAAATCGGGGGTCGGGATCTTGGTGGCTCGGGTTTGAGGAAATCCGTTCCGTCTCGCGTGCAGCCACCTCCTCCGCTAGTATTACTGTTTCGCAGAAGGAGACGACCGCCTATCACTTCTCCTCTTCTAAGATAGTGTGGAAATATATAGCCTTCTCTTAAGCAGTAAGAGACACACACCCGATAGTGATGTCATCTTTCTATAAATTAATAACTGAATCGACAATACGACTAATGTCATGTTTTCGAGTATGTGCTAAAATCAACTAATTGACTGACCTGCAATTGAATGATAATCTCCTTGAGAGAGGGTAGCATGGATCCCGGTGAAGATTCTTCGTTTCAACGTGGAGTTTTTTATAATATGTATCATTTCAGATTTTATTTTCAGTGTAGATGGAGAAACTAGGAAAGCACCTAAGGGTTAAATAAAATATAATTATTCCTGTAACCGAGAGTAAAATTGCTGTAATACTCCTGCAGTATCTAACTACAAGGTTCAATTGCATAAGAGAAAAGAAATTAAAGTTATAAAGTAGGTACCAGCCCCCCTAGCCAAGTTACAATCGTATCGTTCGCGCCGAACGCCTCGAGTAGGCCACGCCTTTGATTCCTTTGTTCTGACGTCATCACAATGCTCAGTCACGTGGTCAGAACAAGGGAATCGGAGGCGTGGCCTACTCGAGGCGTTCGGCGCGAACAATACGATTGTAACTTGGCTAGGGGAGCAGGATTAAATTATTTATCTTCCAGTTCACATCCGATACATTTTTAAAGTTTTTACAATCGCTATCACCACATTTGCTGATAATTATGATGAACGGGACTCTGTCTAGTTTTTAAAGGGTTAATAAATCGGCTATAGAAAAATGAAAGGAAAAGACTTACGGCCTGCCACAGACTGAGTGTGGAAACTAAAATCTAGATCAGGAGATCATAAAGTTCCTCTGTTGCTTCGACTTCATTTACATTGAGTCATCTTACTTTGTGAGTACAGTCAAATAAGCAACTAATACTTAAATAAAAGACTTTACCTTCCAGTTCACATCGAAGCCGTGCATCGTACCAATTCGCTGGTATAACTATATGCTTGAACCATCCTTTAGCCGCTATACTGTATTTGTAGTCACATCTGAACGAACCCTCTAAATTACAAATAAAACTTTAAAAGTGTGTTAATACGTAATCAGTTTATTTACTCGGTTTTTTGTAACCAAGAATATTATATAAGTAATTTATTTTGTATTAGATTATTCATTGTAATCGATTAATTATGCTAGCTACACCGAAACGCATTTGTGATCAGTAAAGCTAGAACTACACTGCGCACACGTGTGCCACACGCGTCGATCTGGGCGCGTCGGTCTTCGTGCATTTTAAATGGAAACTAGACTTGTAGAGCTACACTTGATCCACGCCATGCGACGTCGTTCTACGTACTAATCAGGCGTGTTACACGTATTGTAGTTCTAGCTTAAAGCTGTCGATGTAGCATAATGGCGGGCGACAGAACTCTTGTTCGGTAGGGGAAAATTCGTCTCTTGAATTATAGTAGCGACAAAAATTCGTACCGAAAATATTTGAAACACATAACATGATTTAAAAGAGTATCCATGGAGTTTCTAGCAAATTCTTCTCCTTATATATTTATACTTTAGATTGTGCAATGAGCAACATTTTTCTGATTGACTTCTTGACAATTGGAAAGTGATTGATTGTGTAATAAATTTATTATTTTATACTGAAGTGAGCTTTATAACAATAGTATACAGAGTGTCTTTGACATCGACGTACAAACGAATACTATGGGTCCAGTACATGATTCTAGGCCCCTAGTTGTGGAATTTTTTGTCAGTATAGTCCTAATTAAAAAAGTATATATATATATATATAATTTAAACTGTCTAAAATCGTTATTCTAACATTTTTAGTAAAAAAAAATGAGCGGATTATTTTTAAAATTAAAAATGTCATCGGGATTGATTAGAATAACAATTTTATCTACCCCGATGACTTTTTTTTTTATTTAAATTCATTTTTAATTCATTTCTTTTGTTCTTTTACTAAAAATATTATCGGGGTTGGTTAGAATAATGATTTTACACAGTTTAATTTTAAAATAAGTACAGTTTTCTTTGTTTAAAAAATTAAGAAAAAGCCGACGAAAAATTGCACCACTGGGGGGTCCAGAATCATGTACTGGATCCGTGGTAATCGTTTGTGCGTTGATGTCAAAGACAACGTGTATAATAATAATAATATAATATAATAATATAATATATTTATTCAGAGGAAATTTGGTAAAATAGTTACATAAAATCTTAGGAATAATTACAAAGGTATGGCTATGTTAAATGCCTGTACTAGGATAAACCTGTATCACAGGCGGTAGAAGCTCTTATACTATGGTTTTGTTGGGCATTAATATTTATAACAATATTTAACATTCAGTCTCTAAATAGGGAAAAATATAATTTAAAAATATACTATATATCTAGTTTACTTAAACAATAAAAGTCACAATTATGGTAAGTATTTCGTAATTTAAAACTGAAATACTTACCATAATTGTGACTTATAGTTTTATTGAAAAGAAGAACACTTTTTCCCATTGATGCAGGGAAAAAGCGTTCTTCTCTTCAGTTTAGCAGACCATAAATAGACTAGTTATATTAGGAAATATCACATAGTGTGATACTGACCGAAGAAAACCTCATTTAAAAAGCCTTATGCAATGCGAATAATGCAAATTTTAATTTAATCTCGGCATGGTTAATTAACCTGCAATTGAATGATACATCTTCTGGAGAGAGTGTAACATAAAAAAGACAAAAAAATATTGTTAGATTTCGTATCAGTTAACAAAATTAAGTAAAAGTCTTACCAATAAAATTCAAGCAAAGAAACAGCATAAAATATTTAAGACAAGACTTCATTTTGTGATTACTAAGACACTTGTTGGTAAAAATGTTTTTTTAGCGAATATTTATACGTGATCTCAGTACTTATCTTTTAATTTTATTCAGCATGTGTAATTATTACAACAAGTTTTGTCAGCGGTTTTCAACAATACATGGTTTGATACATTTTAAATTTTCTTATCGACATCCTGTTAAAGAAACTTCCAAAAAAGATTTTGAATACAGCTGACACCATCGAAGGACTGGAACAATTTGCCTGCTGCGGTCTTTCTGTCCGATTATAATTTAGGTGTCTTTAAGGCTATAGTTAATAGGCTGTTATTAAACTAGTGCGCTTGCCAATTACTGATACCATCGGGTGGGATACCATCAGAAGGGATCGCAGGAGGAGTGGCAGGCGGTCGCCTCCTTCTGCGAAGCAGTAATGCTAGCAAAGGAGGCGGCCGATCGCGTGAGGCAACGGTCCTCACGCTTCAACCGCCGCCGGGATTCCGATTGCGGACGGCAAGCAATGGGTGGCTCGCCGTCCGACCGTCTGGTAACCATCCGCATCGAGCTCAAGCCATATACGGCGCGAACTGTTCCACGCGCGTCTCAGGGAGATGTCAGCAAATCGTAGGGGGCCAGCATGGTCGAAGCCTACTGGGGCCACGGGTAGTGTGAAAGTGAAACCCGGGGCCCTAGAACGAAGGCAAAGACGGAACAGGACTGGGTTTTTAGTCATTAAAAGTCTGACACTACCTCGCGCTCCGCCCAGGAGCGAGATATGTCATAAGGTGATTTTTTCACCTAAAAAAAAGGTGGGATCGCGATAATAGTTTATATCATTAAAAAGCTATAAGGTTAGAGCAGTATTTTATGTATAAGAATATTTTTATGGACATTATTGTAAAAAACTTTGGTAAAAAACCGTTATCATGTTGTTTACGAATTGTCTTAATTGGACTCCAATAAAAATTGTATAATGGACTAATAAATCACCTTATCTGTTGAAGAATGCAAATGTTTATATTTTTTGTTAGCATGGGCACAATTATTCAATTCAATTTAAAATACTTTGTTCAACATAGGCCTATAATGGACACTTATAAAATGTCAGAAGATTTTTTTTTTGTCATGAACAATCAATCGTCTGTAGCGACATCTATTGCGTCTCATAGAAATTAAACTACAAAATACTGAATCAAGCATTTAGAGTTCTCCGCGCGATTTGAACTATACATCAGTCCGACATCATCTATCGGCCAGTTGCCCAGATCAGACAAAATATCCGTCTGGTCAGAGGATCCCCCCTTTTCAAAGGAGGTTTGAGGGACTTTTAAAGAAAAGGAGAAGAAAGAAAGAAAAGGCTCTTTGCGTTCTGACACTTCCTTTTTCGAAAATTACTCGCGGCCCTAGCGGTTATCGCCAATACTAAGCCCCTACGGAAAACGTTAAAAACTAGTACACGGTTCCAATCATACATGCTATAGGAGTTAATAAAAGATTTGGTAGGTACGTGGGCATAAAAATAATGATAATTTATTTAATTAAATTTTAGTTTTATTTATTCACTTTCACAATAAAGAATGATTAATAATAATAAAAATAGTAACAAAATTATTAAACAGTTGTTCAATATTAGCCTATATATTATTGCAGGAACTCAATCCCAAACCTCAAGGCCTTATATCCTTGTCTGGTCTGATTCTTAGGGAACTAGTAATTTGCATTTGTTGTTCCAAAAACCGCAGTACATCCCTCATCAGAGCGACAAACGGCAGGAGAATGTGGATTCTTTTCACAGATAAAAGTGAACGCCTTGTCGCACCACAAATCATTCAAAAGCCCATTGCGATAAATAGAGCCACAGAATTCAGATTCATCGACTCCGTTTGGTTCGCCCGGGTAAAATTTGCTGTATCCTGCTTCAGACAGAGTTTGACCTGAAAGACAAAAAAAAATGATAAAGCTAAGCTTGACAATTATACACCACAAATTTTTAATTAGTACAAATACTTAAAGGGCTTATTAGAAAAGGTCTTGTTATTATTTAAGTAAAGTCTCAATAAATAATATTCATATAAAGCAAAGTTATTAGCGTTTGTTTATATCCCAAAATGTCACTCTATGGTAATATTGTACAGGCTATTGATTATGAATGAATGAATAAATACCAAAATGAAAAAAAAAAACTGCGCGTAGTATTTTCTAGTAGCAATTGTTATGAATGATTGATTCAATTATGAATTTACTAATTATGACAAATTTTCGTAGATTATTTTGGTACTCCTTTTTATTTTTTACTTTTGACTACTAAAATATGATCAGTAACAAGATTGCCCCATTTTTTTTGTATTACAAAAAAATAGGGTTGTATATAATATAACATTGGATCAAAAATAAATATTTTCGATTGAGCACGTTAAATTTCAGTAGCGCAAAAAAATCTTTTATACGATATATATTGTTGACTTTTTGATGACCGACTTTTTTACTTTTTGAGACGGCTGTAAGCCGGTAGAGTGTTATTTTCTCTAGAATCTTAGGTTTATCTTGAATAAAAAGTACACAGAAAATCATAATAATATACATTGTAAACTATTTGGAATACATTACCTGTATTCCAAACAATTTACGAACAACATTCTGTTATTGTGGCTTTAAACGAATTGTTATTATTTTATTTCATTGCAATTGTAACCGTAGTTTTATTAAAATAATCTAATTTACAAAAAACCGTAATTTACCATTAATTGTTCTCCAATCTCCACGTTCGCCCCAATCATAAAAACCGATGAAAGCTACTTCTTTCCAAGATGCAGGTCTTCCCACCAAAATTTCATTACTAGGAACTTTAGAGAAGATTTCGCTGAGAACTGTAGCCTCGATGTCACTGTTTACAATAGCAAGATGGCCGCCTTCGGCTGAACATGCGAAAGCAGCTCGAGAGAAGTTTCGTGCTACTCTGTGAAACTTGTAGCATTTGCCGGTTCTGTTGTCCAAGTGGTATTCTGAAAAGAGAATCAACTTAGAATGTCGCAAGTGAGATGACGTTATAAAATAACTGGAGATAATTAATTAAATTTGATATAGTCAAAGTCAAAGTCAAAGTCAAAGTCAAAGTCAAAAAAATTTTATTCCACATAGGCCTACATGGGCACTTATAAAACGTCAGAAGCTAGTGCACGGTTCCAAATTGGTCGTTTCCTATGGAGAAGAACCGGCAAGAAACTCCATGGTTACTCTTTTAAAAAAATGATTGTTTACAATATTTTCATATTACAGTATTAATAGACATTATGTAAGAACAGTGTAGACCAGTCGATATTGTACCAAAAAGCACAATAAAAATAATCATATTAAAAAATAAAAAAAAGTGAGTCGTAATAGGAAGTAACCTAAGAATTCGCGAAGTCCACGGTGTTCTCACATTTACATTAAAAAAAAAGAAGCTTTATAAAAAAAAAAAAACAAGAACAATAAGTAATTACAATTATCAATAAATGACATGTCAACAAAAAGAAAATTACTAACGAATTTACGGTGGTTGGCGTCTAATAATATAAAAATATGTAGATTCTATACATAGATTCTGCTATCATTTATTTATTATACAATACTTCGTTTAAATCTATAGACTAGAGTCACAATTCTTTATAGGTAAGCATCACATATGCTAAAATGAACAAAAATTATTATGTACCCAACTCGACGGTAATATTAGACATTGTAAATATAACTTAATAAGTATCTTTAGAATTATATTTAACATAAAAATAAAAAAATAAACTGGACAGGCCAGTTGTAATGAAAATAGAAAACCAATATTCTGGAACTTGGTAAGTGAGTATATAATAGTAGTAATACACATTCACCAGATCGCTGATCATTTTAGTTTATATAAGTCTGAAATTTTAGTTTAAGTACTTAGACTTGTTACTAGTAATGGTAAAACAGTGATATGAAAAATTGTCCATTATATAAAAGAGTGTCCATGGAGTTTCTTGCACGTTCTTCTCCATAGAGACCTACGCTTTGGAACGTGCAGTTAAGCTTCACTTGTTTTTTTGACACATCGACATTTTGACAATTCAAAAGTACCTGTAATTGGTCTATTTGAAATAAACGTTTCTGATTTCTGATTTTATGATTTATGATCGATTCAATTTATAGCAATAATCTAAGTAGTCGAATTTAAGAGACAATTCTATATCCTTATAAAAGTTAAATTTTACCTGGATCTACACCGCATTCATTGACTTTTACTTTAGGGTACTCCGGACGGTAACAGACGTAAGGTCGAGTATCTTCACAAGGGCGATCTGCTAATTCACCATTGCTATTGAAAGTTATGCAACTTTCTTTATTAGCTTTATTATCTGGCTCATTTGCAGCCCAAATTACTGGAATGTTTGAAAGCGGGGTACCTGTAATTTTGTTAAACTGCATTAGTCTAAATTTAGTAAATTTTATAAATAAAAATGTCTCAAGGAAACACTTGAGATATTTTTTTAAACAACCAGCCCCCCTAGCCAAGTTACAACCATTTCGTTTCGATTCTCATTTCGTTGACCGCCTCGAGTCGGCTACGCCTCCTATTCTTTTATTCTGACCACGGGATTGAACGTTGAGATGACGTCAGAATAAAGGAATCGGAGGCGTGGCCTACTCGAAACGATCGACGAAAAGAGAATTGAAACGAAACAGTTGTAACTTGGCTAGGGTGGCAGGACTTAGTTTACTTCGGTTCCAAAGTTTACCTTCAACTGTATAATAATCGCCTTGAGAGAGGCTAGCATGAATCCCGGTGAAGATTTCTTGTCTCAAACTAGATTTCTTTATAATGTTCATCATTTGAGATTGTATTTCTAGTGTGGTTGGAGAAACTAGTACAGCACCTGCGATAAGAAAAAATTGGTAATGTTTGGGTCGGTATATAGCCTATCCAAATCAATAATTGAATATCAGTATTTTTTGTGGAACCATTGTCTATCTAATTTTACTAACCAGTAAATTGCTAGTACGATATCCATTGGCGAGGTTTGTGTCAGATTTCTAAGCTTTTGTTTCTGAATCGATTATTAAGAAATGTAGCATCGGTACGTATCCCTGGGCATACCACAATTGGACCCACAGTATCCCCACTTTCCGCATGACATAGGTCCTCATCGGGCATAGCAAGTTCAGGAAGTTCCTGTTTCGAAAACTATAGTCTTAAAGCGTAAAGGGCAACTGAAGGACAAAGTTTTGGTTTTAGTCAGTAAAAATTTGACACGTCTTCTCGCTCTACTCTAGAGCGGGCAAAGTCATTGGATGATTTTTGTTTCTCAAAAAAAAATGAGGGTCGTTATCCTGTCTAACTGCATTTAGCTTAATATCTGTATTTTACATAGATCAACTGCTTATCTGATATCTACAATTCAGTAACTGAGTAGCACGATATCCCTTAGCGAGACTGGAGCCAGACTTTCGACTGAGACCTGTTTTGGTTTAATGGCCTTCTTAAAGCACAAAAGACTATCTGTATGTCTAGGTTCATCACCCACATAAACCTTTCGTGTGCCGTAATTAGAGACACAATTAAAAAGTGATTGTGTCTCGCGTGGATTTGCGTCTAAAACACATGACAAGTTAAGTCACATGCATACCCATCCCAAATAAGTGTTACACTATTTAATAGCTTACCTTCCAGTGTGCATCGTAAACGCGCATCGAACCAAGTCGCTGGTACAACAAAATACTTGAACCATCCTTTGGCCGCAGCATTATATTTGTAATCACATCTGAACGCTCCCTCTATAATACATGTCAAATATTTAATTTTAATAAAATGATCGATGAATACATCTATGAAATACATCAAATCAAATCGAATGCTAAAACTAAAAATTTTAAAACAATTTTTTTTTAAATTTCAACTAATATTAATTGCTATATCTATTTAAAATTTGTTTTTTTTTTATTTACTTTTTTCTCAAATAATTACAGCTTTGATTAAATTATAATCAAAGAATTATAGTGACCAGAATCATGTAACTGAGTTGCACGTTCTTCTCCATAGAGATCTACGCTTTGGAATGTGCAATTAACATCATTTTTCTGACTGACTTACTTCTTGACGATTCACAATAGCCTGAAAATTATTTGTTTGAAACAAATGCTTTGAATTTTGAATCTTGCAATATAATGCAATCACCAATGGCGTAGTTAGTCCTATAGGGGCGACATATAAAATTTAACGAAAATATTAGAGCAAGAATCCACTAAAAATGCTCGAAGACGAGTCAATTCTGGCTGGACAACTAATAAATCACAATGAGGCGAAATTCTCATTGCGATTTATTAGTTGGCTTAACGTCGAAAAAAATATGAATAGATACGTTAGTTCATAACTCTTTTTATGTTAAAAGCCTTTAATTAAGGCTACACTATATAACGTAAGAGTACTGAATCTTTAGTATGTATAATTGTGTATGCTTTGTTGGTTGTCCTTAAATAAATAAATAAATAAGAAAATTTAAAAGGCCACTATAAAAAAAATACATATAGCCCAGCTTACCAATAAAATTCAGGCAGCAGAGTAACACAAAATATTTAAAACAAGACTTCATTCTGTGAGGACAGAGATGCTTAGTGATACAAACGTTTTTTTTCGAATATATATATATGTGATTATTAACAATAGATGCAATTATAATTATCCTGTTAACCCGGCAGCAGCCGCATCGCAAAAAGATTCCTATGATAAATATTACATAATAATTGTAATCCATTTTAAAGTTAAGTATGTCACCACAGATATCGATTTTATATGCTAAAACATGTAGTAGATATTATTTGAATGTGAAAGGCACAAATTTAAAATGGCAAAATAAAAACTGGGCAAGTGCAAGTTGGACTCGCGCACTGAGGGTTCCGAACAAACTACAATTCCCGAATAAAATGTCGAAGATTTTTCCGAATTTCAAAATAGTTTTTTTTTTGTGCGATTTGATGTTACATAAACAACAAATTTACTGTTTTCATTTTCACTGATTCTGGGTCAACGGAAGTACCCTATGAATTTTGATTCATTTGAGAGTATCGAAGTATACGTTTTTTGTGACATAAACGGCCGTATCTTTTTTATTCGTTAACTTAGAAATTAACAAGGTCCCTACAAGGTGGATCGATGACCTGGTGAAGGTTGCGGGAATCCGATGGATGCGAGACGCACAGGACCGTTCATTGTGGTGACATTTGCGGGAGGCCTATGTCCAGCAGTGGACGTCTATCGGCTGAAATGATGATGATGATGATGAACTTAGAAATTTGATTTTTTCACAGCATCAAGGGACCACAGATTTGAGTATATGGTTTTAATTTCAACTCGATACCTCCACGAGTTCTTCTTGACAGACAGACAGATAGACAGACAGACCAACAGACAGATAGACGGACAACCAAGGGTTCCATTATTCCTTTTAAGGTACGAAACCCTAATAAATAGCTGTTTTATTTTAGTTCAGAAAGATAAATTCGTATGAAATGGAATCCAAGCAAATAAATTTTATAGGGCACATATATTACAGCGGTGGTATCCTGTCGCATTCGGTGCTGGTTTAGGCCATAGTCCGGAGCGAAAGGGAATAGGAAGTGGTCACCTCCTTATGCGAAGCAGTATTGCGACTGAAGGATGTGACTGCAACCGTGACGCCGCCATAGTTGACCCGGCTACCGCAAGTGCGGGTTTGGAGGTGACGAGCAATGGATAGCTCGCCACTCGACCGTTCTGTAAGGATCGAGCAGGAGTTGACGGTGCGAAGGTTCACACACCTCAAAGAGATGTTATCAAAACCGAACAAAACGAATATCACATAGAAAAAAATGTAAACACAGGGTTACTACCTAGTTGCGCGGATATCGATTTGAACTTACCGCGTAAAAAATAGTACAAAAATTAGCCACATAAAATTACAACTACGTGTTTAGTTGTTTGATGCTTTGAAACATCTATTCTCCTGTCTTCCTTTTTCCTTCCGCAGTAGCCTCAAGAGAGGAACGCAAGAGACAATACGTCAGTTCTGCGATTTGACCAGAATGCTTCCTTTTTTGAATGCCGCTACGTTAGCATATCGGCGGCGAGCTCCTTACAAGAAAATTGATAATCGTTGGGTTTAACCGCTTTTATGGATTAATAACGCTTACAGTATGTGTAGTAAAGTGTAGTGAGGTGAATACGATATTTTATCACCACTCGACCCAATTTGGCGTCATCAATTATTTTATTATTATTCGACCACCATCTCACTTGAGATGGTAAGCGATGATGTGGCTGACGATGGAGCACGCTTGCCTAGAAGTAACCTATTCACTCTTGAATTAAAGACTCCTAGGTTGTAGATATCAGGAAATACAGACCCCGGTAGGGAATTGCACTCCTTAGCTGGACGCATAATGAATCCCAAAACGCTTTGTACGTATGGGTGGGTTGTCCACCATGTACCGATGATGGAACGGA
This sequence comes from Mythimna pallens, assembly GCA_961205895.1. Lineage (NCBI taxonomy): Eukaryota > Metazoa > Arthropoda > Insecta > Lepidoptera > Noctuidae > Mythimna > Mythimna pallens. The sequence goes on along the minus strand of OY540845.1, from coordinate 3,313,633 downwards.
CTTGGTGGAATTAAATTGTGCAATGTAAATGATAGAACAACTCGGCGTTGATGCTCAAGTATTTGAAGTTTTGATTCGACAAGTGCTTCATCATCGATGATCCTCTTGCTTCACCTCTCAATCGACTCCAGGGTATCAAGTTGATATTTGGCAAACCCATCCCAAAGATGAGAGCAGTACTCCATACATGATCGCACTTGCGCTTAATAAAGTTTGAGCAGCTGTACCAGCGTAAAGTACCGTCTCACCTTAGCCAAGATCCCCAATTTTTGGCAGCTGTTGAGCTAATCAAGTTAAAATGCACTTCCTTTACAATTCGAGCTTCTTTCATTGCCTATCCCATACCTTAACGGCTTGATCTACGATCCTTCAAATATTGCAAAGTGTCACGCATCTATCTAGTTAACCATTTCGCAAAGACAGTCCTCTCAACCTCATTGAAGTCATACGCGCAACCACTACCTGTGATCCACTTGACCACAGGAGGGTTAAGCCAGTGATGCCTAAATATGGTAGGAACAATATTAAATAAAGTTTGCAACAATATATTAGCAAAATAGAAATACAATACAATAATAGTTTAGAGAACGGAATGCAAAACGCACACAAAAGAATGGTTAAGATCTGATTTGAATATTATGCATAGACCTTACAAAGAAGTACAAGTACCTGATAAAAATAATGTATTTGAACACCACTGACATAGGAAAATGGAATAAAATACTGAAGTATAATCTATATTTGTAATACAAAAGCCTTGATCATTGTTTTGTTTATAGAAATAAATGATTTAAGTCATCATATATTTATCATTATAGTTCGTTATGTTGTTATTTCCTCATAATGTATTATTTTTAGTATGTTGCCATAAGAAAGGAAAGGAATTCCACTCCTGAATGCATAATAAATGTGTTCTCAAAACGTTTTGTGCGTATGGGTGGGATATCTACCATGTACCGGTGGAGCAACGCCGTACGGTAATTATGGCAGGAACAATATTAAATAAATTTGTTTGCAACAATATGTTGGCAGAATAGAAGTACAATAAATTAATAGTTTGAAGAATTGATAATAATATGAATATACCATTGACCTAACAAAATAAGGAAAATGAAATAAAATACTAAAATAAAATCTTAATTTATAATAATAAAGCTTAAATATAATAAAGCTTTGGTCATCGCTTAGTTTATAGAAATAAATGACTTACATTATTATATGTTATCTTTACAGTTTGTTGGGCAACATGTTATTTCCTTATATTGTTTTTAGTATGAGCAAAAAGATAAATAATACTATTATTCCTTTGTTATAAAACAACAAAGACCCATAGATAAAATACATAGATAATCTAACACAATAATAAACTAAAACTACAAATAAAATAAATCATAATAATCGATGCACACGAAGTGACGGCGTCATGTTTCGCTGCATGGTCAGTATCCTTCCAATAAATCATCGATACACGAAATTCTCCTTTGAGGTAGGTCTCCAAATGATGAGTAGGCACTCACACCACAGACAAAAGATCATGCCAAAGGACGTTTACTGCAAGCTGAAAATAGGCCTCGCTTCATAGATCAGTGCTTTTGCAATACACTAAAAAAAAAATGATGTTGTGTCTTTGACAGTGATGGCCGAGTGGTAACGGATCCGACTTACTAGTTGTAGGTCGCGGGTCCAAACCCAGCCTTGCGCATAACTTTGTCTCATTTATTTCATCACCACTGCTCTCAAAACGGTGAAAGAAAACATTGTGAGAAAACCGGCATGTCCTAGAACCAAACTTTCGAAGACATGTGACATTCACCAACCCGCACGACACCCGCGTGGTAGGTTATGGCCCATTCCCTCTCCTAGAGAGAGGAGGCCTGAGTCCCAGTAGTGGGAACATTAAAAGGCTGATTATGCTATGTATCTTTGATTCGTTACGGGTTTTTGAAATTCGGGTCCGGGATCTGACTTTGGGTACGCCAAGGATCTGCTTCTGAAAGGAAGACTCGGGCCTGGTATGAAAGGCAATGAAGAAACAGGAGTGGGTTTTTAGTCAGTAAAAGTTTGACACACCCTCTCGCCCGCCTAAGAGCAGGGGATGTCATTGGATGATTTTATCACCGAAAAAAATAAAATAAAATAAAACATGTCTGACATAGGAAGGGCTTATTATTGTTATCACCCATTTTTAGTTTTCCAGGTCAGATAGCCTCAAAGTATTTAGCATTGGTTTAACGTAGTTGGAAAAGGGGTAGGCAGTTTGATTGTTAAATATTTTTGATTTGCTACTTTTACTGATGAAATAATTTACTGAGCAACATATCGCACCATAAATCCAATACCGTCACTAAATGAAATTCTTCAAAAAACTGTTTTTAACGCAATCTGTGAAGTCAGCGCTCAGCAAACAGATGGCATTAAAAACAGTTTTTTTGAAGAATTTCGTTTACTGACGGTATTGGATTAAAGTTGCGATATTATAGACTTATTATATACTTAGGATAGAATAGACTTTATTGTACATCAAAAAAGTAACACAACTTATACATACATTTAAATCTATGGGTACAATGGCGGTTACATCCACCACTTTAGGCCACCTTAGGATGGATCGTAAGAACTTTAAATAATACAGAGGGAGGTCTGCGGTGTACTGCTAATAAATTAATCTATCTCTATATAAAACACAATATATAACTATAAATACATACATATTATAATATGTTACACAATTTATTTATTTTTTATTACTGAAGTGACAATAAATATTACTAAAGTGGGTTCCTGTAGAGGGAAAGCGCCGCCGCAGCCGGTCTAGAAAGAGGTGGCGAGATGATCTGAACGCGTACCAAGAGGATTGGGTTATTTATTTATTTAATTAAGGTTCACCAACAGTTGTTACAGATATTATATAGATAGGAACTTATAGGTAATCGTGTCTGAAATCTAACTGTACAACCAATTACAGGCAAACACCACATGCAAAATACTCCTTCTAATTAAAATTATTTCAAGTTAGATATAATGCTGTTTTAAATAATTATTCTAACTTGACTTACTTGTACTTAAATTCAGATACTAAATAACAAATACAGTAATAATAAACATAATTCATCATAATTTGGTATCATGTTCCATTATAATTATCTAAAGGGCCTCTGCGAGTTCGCTTCGGCTCCTCGTACGCCTTCCAAAGGTCCAAAAGGTTTCCAAAAAAAAAAAAAACAGTTTTAAATACATCTGACAAACATCGATAATGAGCCTGCGTGGACGTCAACCAGGTCGCTGCTTTCGTTTATTAGCTTGCACATAGGCGAATTGGCACCAAACACTGTACGGCGAAGAGGTGGAGCTAAGGGTGTTATAGGTTTGCGAGGCGGTCTACGGGGTACTCTGAAACTGAATTTAGATACCAATTGTGGGCAGTGAAATGGTGTTACTAAGCAGTTTATATGCGAATCTCAAATCCAAGAGTTTTCTGGTTCGAGACGGCGCGAAAACAATTACTGAATACTAAGATCGTTGGTGAGTTCGCCAAATTTTTTAAACCATTTAATAATATAGTTTTTTTTTATTTAAAAAGATACTTCCAGATTAGTCCTACTTTAGCCAAAATCAATTTCTAGTAGGCTCCATGAGGAATTGAAGAAACTCCTAAGATTTTGGTATTTTCAGCAAGAATTAAAAATTTGGATTGAGAAAATATAATTTTATTGTTTTAGTAACAAAATTGCCCCACAGGAAGCAATTACTACTGTAGGGGAAGTAGTTTTTTTTTCAATATTTTGTTACTTATTTTTTGGTAGGTGTACTAAAAGGGCCAATTTCGGGAACTAGCGTTTTTATTATTTAAAAATACTATAGGCAAGTTCTTTCAACTTCTTCTATACAATTTGAAAACTTCAATTGATTCCTTACTTTCTCATGTTTTTCCAAGCATATTTCTAGTATTTGTATTGAAAATGATGTGAAAATTTACAGGTAAAAACAAATGAAATAGACAAACAAACTCAAGTTACGGCTGTGCTATTTAGCCAACTAAAGCAGCAGGAAAGCTTATTGAGCGCAAACACTAAATCAGTTTCAAGACTAGGCTTCAGGTGATACCGAAGTATAAGATAAGACTCCACTAACTTTCAAACTTCGAACTGAGAAATTTATAATGATAAAACCAAACAAGAATTTATCCGATCTAGGAATCAGACTCTGTTCAACAAAAAATGGCAAGAAAAATAAATCTAAACTTATTGATTTTGAATCAATCACATCTTACAAAAATATAATTCAAAATCTATTTCCACATAAATATTGTTTATTACAGCAGGTCAGTCTTAAGCCTCAGTTCTTTATTTTCGTAATTTAGTTTAGCGGACTAGTAAGCGCCTGTTGTTTAGTTAACTGCAGTGTATCCTTCATCTACACGACAGACGGCAGGATAATGTAGATTCTTTTCACAAAGAAAAGTGAACGCCTCGTTACACCACATCATTGAAAAGCCCATAGTGATAGATAGAACCGCAGAATTCAGCTACATCAGCTCCATTTGGTTCCAACTTTTTTTTTTCGTCGCTGGGCCCCGTGTTTCACTTTCACACTACCCGTGGCCCCAGTAAGCTTCGACCCTGCTGCGCCCCTACGATATGCTGACATCTCCCTGAGGAGCGCGTGGAACACTACGCGCCGTCGATGACTTGGGCTCGGTCCGGACGGTTACCGCACGGTCGGAAGCCCGGAATCCCGGCAGCGGTTGGGGCGTGAGGACCATTGCCTCACGCGATCGGCCGCCTCCTTTGCTAGCATTACTGCTTTGCAGAAGTAGGCGACCGCCTGCCACTCCTCCTCGCTCCAGACCATGGCCTGTACCAAGGCCCGGCGCGAGTGGTTCCCACTCTTCGAATTTGCTGTATCCTGATTTAGACAGAGTTTGGCCTGAGAGAAGAAATGCGATGTTTTGTAGTTTACCTGACAACTAAATGACTTTTTTTTAAATTATGTAAACTAGTGCTTGACTGCAATCCCACCTTACCGTAAGCAGTGATACAATCATTGATGGTGAATCGCACTAGTTTATTAAGAGCCTATTCATTCTAGCCTTGTAGACACTTAAATTATAGTTGGACAGGAAGACCACAGCAGGCAAATTGTTCCAGTCCTTCGATGTACGCGGTATAAACGACGAAGCGAAACGTTTAGACCGGACCGTTGAAGTTTCAACAACGTAAGAGTGGATTCTCGCCGTACGTCGGTTTGTCCGATGGTAGAAAGGAGATGGCGGAATCAAGTTATACAATTTCCGCGCACACTCTCCAAAATGCAACCGATAGGCTAGCTGTCTTGCGCCTGTGCTCGAGGCTTTGTAGATTGAACTTAACCAAAACTGGATACCCAATTAGCCTCTTCGCACGCCTTTCCACTGAGTCTAAAGCTGCCAGATGGCAGTTTGCAGTACTAGCCCATATGTGACTGCAGTACTCTACACACGATCGGACCTTCTCCTAATCTCTGATTATGCCGATGTCATTTATTTAGATCTAACTGAATTGGAGCTAAATAAGCTTGAGCGACTTCTAGATTTTTGCATTGATTCATATTTGATTTACAAAAATATAACTATATTTCTGAATTCCGCCCAAGTGGCTGCCGATTATCATAGCAGTGTATAATCAAATTATAATGGTCCCACTGCTGGGACTCAGGCCTCCTCTCTATGATTGGGAATGAGCAAAATGTATTATTAGTGCTTAGTACTCAGTGGAGTTGGTGGATGTCACGTTATGTCTTCGAATTTTTAGTTCTTAGATATACTAGTTTTTTCACAACTTCTTCCTTCAATGTTTTGAGAGCAGTAGTGATGAAATAAATTACACAAAGTGAAATGCTTGTTTCAATTGAATTACGAATCCATGACGTACAGATTCGTAAGTTGATCCATTGAGTATCACTGGAGAGAGTAATTAAAAGCAAATTATTATATTTTATTACATTTATTTTGAAGCATTGAATGCGGTTAAGTATTTAACCGCTCAGTAAAATTAATATCTACAGAGAAATGTCAAAATAAGGATAAAAAAAGGGCGCCGAGTCAGTTACTGTAAAATGAAATAGTTCAAAACTAAATCATTTTAGATATTTTTTCACATTTATTTTTAAGCGTTGATACACTTAACTGTACCGTGTGGACAGTAGCATTAATTTGCTTCATGACACACGCCAGGATAACTTGGACTCTTCTCACAGATAAATGTGAATTCCTTGTCACACCAAATGTTGCATAAGAGACCTGAGCGGAAAATGCAACCGCAGTATTCGCCATTATCTTCTCCGTTTGGCTCCCCTGGATAAAACTTGTCATATCCTGCTTCCGTCAGGGTCTGACCTGGAAAGGAAAAGCATTGCTGTTTTGATGATTATCTGACAAAAGATTTCACATGGCTCCGCTTACTTCTGATGTTCATAATTACTTAAAACTAGCTTCAGCTAGCGGCTTCGCCTGCGTGAATGTAAAAAATTACCCCAATGGAATATATAAAATTACCCATATATGATAAAAATGAATAAATTAAATTAATATTTATAAAACATAGAATAATTATAAAATTAATAAATGAATGAATGAATTGATAATTATTTAATTTAATTTTAAAATAAGATATAATTAATTGTTGACTAATGTTTAGCATGATTTAATAAATTGTAATAATATTAATTAGAATCGATATAATATGATGTAATTTAATAATTTTATATGTTAAATTTGCAGTGCCCTTACAGGGTGCATGTTTTAATACTGTGTCATGAAATTTTAATGCATCCTTAATATCCAGTGTTTTACATGTCAGCAAAAATATAAATAAATGTTCCAAGAATAAAAGTACCCTACGTACTATTGGAAGAGCATAATTATGTCCTGTAGGACATGGTATTCCCGGAAGTATTCTACGTTATCGAGCCTTTGGTAAGACTAATTTTTGATATTAGAAACACTACGAATTACTCCGTGATTGCATTGTCATCATTATCATTTCAGCCGAAAGACGTCCACTGTTGGACATAGGCCTCCCCCAAATGTCACCATAATGACTGGTCCTGTATGTCTCGCATCCATCGGATTCCCGCGACCCTCACCAGGTCATCGGTTAATCTTGTGGGAGGCCTTCCAACGCTGCGTCTTCCGGTACGTGATCGCCACTCCAGAAACTTTCGACCCCATCGACCATCTGTTCTACAAGTAATGCACCCTGCCCACTGCCACTCAAGTTTGGCGATTCTTCGGGCTATGTCTGTAACCTTGGTTCTCCTGCGGATATCTTCATTTCTGACGCGATTACGCAAGGAAACACTGAGCATAGCCCTTCCCATTGCCCTTTGAGTTAGGTACTTTAAGCCTTCTGATGAGGCCCATTGTAAGCGACCACGTTTCGGATTTGGACCGGATTGCGTTGACAAACATTTAAACTATGTGAGTTAATAAGACTCCCAGATCCAGAACAACTATCTGTAAACCATACAAATATTTCTTCCCTGCGAGAATCAAGTCTACGACACGCAGCAGCCAATCACTCAATCACAGCACCAACAAGGTCGTTAATGTTAATTCATTATCACTCTTTTCTTAAATCTATTTAAGAAAAGAGTGATAATGAATTAACAGCCACAATCAGAAATCTTTATTATGCTTGGCTTATTTTCTATTCATCATCCATTTCATTTACTATCATTTCCATGTCTTACTCACACACAAAGCTTTTAAATTGTTTATATTCTGTATTATTATGATTGTGTGACTACTCATTTATGAAATATAATGCAAATTGTGTAACTTTAAAAATATGTAAGTATGAAAAATATCAATAACGTGGATAAATAATATTTAATAATATTAATAATATTCTAATAATATATATTTTTAAATTAATAATATTATTAAATATTATTATATTAGCTAAGCAGAGCTTGTGTATGAGTACTAGACAACTAATAAACATACTTAAATATTTTTAAATACATACATATTATAGATAAATTACACCCAGACACAGAACAAATGATCGTGCTCATCATACAAACATTTGTCCTGGGTGGGAATCGAACCCACAACCTCCGGCATAGCAGTCAGGGCCGCTAACCACTAGACCAACAGGCCAGTCATGATCGCGAGAGAGTCATGATGACTGTGTGAAAGTTAGTTTTATACTTTCGACAAGTATCGCAGAATAAAGACTGCAGTAAAATATACTTTACCATGAACAGTTCTCCATTCTACACGTTCACCCCAATTGTGAAAACCAATAAAAGTAACATTTTTCCACCACTCGGGCCTTGCCACCATAATTTCATTTTTAGGAATCTTTGAGAAGATTTCACTGAGAACTGTAGCTTCAATGTCACTGTTTACAATAGCGAGATGGCTCCCTTCGGCTGAACACGCAAAAGCAGCTCGGGAGAAGTTCCGTGCTACTCTGTGAAACTTGTAGCATTTCTTGGTTCTGTCATCCAAGTGGTATTCTGAAAAAAGAATGAACAACTTAGAATGTCACTAGCTTGTCATAGAATCTGTTATCATGTATGTGTGAAATATTAATTTACTTGAACTTTACAATAATGATAATGTTTAACAGTTTTGTGACTGGTGGAACACAACAAGCATGAAAATCATCATCATCAACGAAAGACGTCCACTGCTGAACACAGGTTCCACCAAGTGTCGCCTTAATGACCGGTTCTGTACGTGTCTCAACCATTAGATTCCCGCAACCCTCACCAGGTCATCGGTCCATCTTGTAGGAGGCCTTTTAACGCTGCTTCTTTCGGTGCGTGGTCGCTGTTCCAGAACCTTTGAGATTTTACGGGGTTAAAATTTTACCTGGATCTACAGTGCCGCATTCATTTCATTCGCATTCAGGTTCTCCGGACGGTAACAGATGTAAGGTCGAGTGTGTTCACAAGGACGATCTGCTAATTCTCCAATGCGGTTGAAAGTTATGCAACTTTCTTTATTAGCTTTATTATCTGGCTCATGTGCAGCCCAAGTAACTAAGATGTTTGAAAGCGGGGTACCTGTAATTTTGTAAAAAAGGTTATGTAAATTTAGTCGATTTTATAAAAAAAATATCTCATATCCTTATCCAAGAATTGGTCCAGTGAGGTCCAAATGATTACCTTCAACTGTATAATAATCTCCTTGAGAAAGACTGGCATGAATAGCGGTAAAGATTTCTTGTTTCAAAGTCGATTTGTTTATGATGTTAATCAATTCAGATTGTAATTCTAGTGTGGTTGGAGAGACTAGGGCAGCACCTGCGATTAAAACAAATGTGTAATGTTTGGGTCGGTATACAGCCTATCCAGATTACGAATTGAATATCAGTATTTTACGTGCAACCATTCAGATACAGATTTATTTATTTGCATAAACATGTTTAAATAATATACATGGTAAGATGCTTATTATAGGTGTTACAAATATATTCTTTAGCTCAACATGTTTGACCATGGCTGGAGTGCAAATTAGGTCGAAAGACAATAAAAAATTAAAAATACAAAAACAAACAATAAAAATTCAAATAACAACAATTTATCATTAATATTAAATTAAAAAAAATAGGTCAATCAATGGTTGTGCGGTACATACAAAATAAATAGAAAAAAAATCAGTCAGTAACTTAAGAGCGATTTATCATTTAAAATTTCATTAATGTCGTATTAGGCTTTTTCTGTCAGTATTTTTTTATCTTTTTTCTTAATTTGGTCTGTATTTAATTTCTATTATTAATATTTTTATAAATTATTGGCGCTCTGCATACAACGCTCTTATACAGTAGCGTAGTCTTAGCTGGCTGAACACGAATTTTACTGTGATCCGATTCCGTATTATAATATCCGATATTCAAGGAAACAAATGGGGATTATTTCTAACAAATAGAGCTATTTCTAAAATATAAAGTGACGGAAGTGTGAGTTTTTTATGCTTTATAAAAAGTGGCTTGCAGCTCTCTCATTCTGTATCTAATCTCTTCTACCCAGTAAATTGGTAGTACGATGTCCATTGGCGAGGTTGGTGTCAGATTTCTCAGCTTTTGTTTCCATAACGACTATTATGACTAAAACTAACAGGATTTTACAACGTACTTTTCAAGGCACGAAATAAGAGTCTTTCGTGCCTTGGAAATTACGTTGTGCCTAGGTTGGTAACCCATCCATTTATCGACTCATCGATAATGAATTACTTTCGGAATCTTAAACAGCGTCCTGTGCGGATATTATTATCACTTTTCTCATTAGAACAAGCGCAAGCATGAATAAAGGCGCTTACCTTCCAGTGCGCATCGTAGTCGAGCATCGAACCAGTTCGCTGGTACAACAAAGTACTTGAACCATCCTTTGGCCGCAACACTGTATTTGTAATCACATCTGAACGCTCCCTCTAAAATACAAGTCAAATATTTACTATTAATAAAATATAAAGTAAGTCAGCGAACAGCATTGCTGTGGATGAATAATAGGCCAATCAAGAAAATTGACTTAATAAATGAAAAAAAATCTAGTTTTGTCATTACACGCTAAAAAAAAGAATGAGTGGCTAGAATCGAAATGTTGCTCATATAAACTCATAAAATCTAATGCTAAAAATACAAAAAATCGCCAATGATGTAGCTACTGCTCTAAATACATATGTAATTAGCCGTGTTATATTTCCACAGCTAGAACTCAGACCTTATCTCTAGAAGAGGCAATGAGCCGTAATTCTCCACGCAGGCCCAGTTTGGTGGACGTCACATGTCTTCGAATTTTTAGTTCTAGGACATATCAGTTTCCTCACGATGTTTTCCTGGACCGTTTTGTTTTGCAGTGTTAATGAAATGAATCCTAGCTAGTCTTATAAGGGTCCTGTATTCCCATATCATATTTGGTCAAGGATCTATCTCTTTTTATCCAATTGTGGCGAAGCCAAAAACGAAGGTTATGTCTCTTACAAAATTCAATTCAATTCAATTCAATTCATTTATTTATTCTCTCTTCACAATAGGTTTATTGACAGTAACAATGAGACTTACAGACTATATTTCCACTATTGTAAGAGTCTGGTGCCTGAAATACGTTTTTGAAAAAAACCTGTGGTACAAGTCGCCAGGGCCCCCCACAGCAAAAAGAGGTACATTGTTAGACGACTTTGAGTGTCTTAATATAATACTATTTATGGTTACATAAAAAATTGGTTGCATTATGGTTACATTAAAATGATTAATAAATAATAATAAATAAAATAGTATAAATATCTACGAGTAAATCAAGTTACAGACTATTCTTGATTCAGATAAATTATACTAATTTGACGAAAAAGTGATACGAGCTCAAAAATTTGACGATTCTGACTAGGGTTAATTTAGTTCTTATTTTGATATTACTAAGATAATGTTAGTGTATCGGTAACCGTCCGGACCGAGTCCAAGTCGTCGACGGCGCGTATTGTTCCATGCGCGCCTCTGGGAGATGTCAGCAAATCGTAGAGGCTCAGCAGGGTCGAAGCCTACTGGGGCCATGGGTAGTGTGAAAACGAAACCCGGGGCCCTGGGACGAAGGCAACGAAGGAACAGGAGTGGGATTTTAGTCAGTAAAAGTCTGACACTATCTCCCGCCCGCCCAAGAGCGAGATTTGTCATTAGATGATATCCCAACTAAAAAAAAAGTGTATCGATTATTTTTTTTAAATACTGAAGCGTATCGAATAAACTGTCATCAAAGTATGTTCCTTTAAGAAAAAAGATAATTCTCCTTACAAAAAATAATAACAGATTGTTAGTAACATTTCACATAACTATGGTACAACGTGTTCGAGCCCATTAGATGGAGAGCCCCGTGATTTGGCTGATAGCTTAGATCCGCTCCTGTCATTCACCCCATTTGACAATAGATATCTCATCATCATCATCATCTTCCTGCCCTTGTCCCGTATTATTTGGGGTCGGCGCAACACGTTCTTTTTCTTCCATTCTGCCCTGTCACTCGTCATGCTATCACTAACTTCCTTGATAATAGAATGATATCTATTTTTCTTTTTTTTTAACTCTTTCACTACACCACGACTATAAATTTAAAGTGGTTTTAGAGTATTATCAGTTGTATGTCCAAATGCTTTTTTTGTGTCGCATTGCTGGGATTCAAATCTCCTATCTAGGAGAAGGAAGGAGCCGTAACCCACCACCTGGGACTAGTGTGAGTTTATTTTTTATTTTAATTGTTTTTTTTTTCTTGGTATGGTCATGTGAAGAGGAGGGATGAAACGCATGTTGCTAAAAAAGTTATGAGTTTACATGTGGATGGATGATTGTGTGAGAAGTGATATGAATCAAAGGGGAGTTAGTAATAGCTTGACGAGTGAAAGGACAGAATGGAAGAAAAGAACGTGTTGCGCCGACCCCAAATAATACGGGACAAGAGCAGGAAGATGATGAATTGTATTTTTTTTTGGGTCGGTGACACACAGTTTTTTAGCTCGACATTATTTTGGTTTGTACCTTTACAACAACTAAAAATACGAATAAAACAGACTTTATTGGTGTTTGTAATTTATGTAACTACGCAACTAAGATCTCGCTAAATGAAATATTGTTAGGTTTGATCAAAATTGTATTTTTAATCCAGTACAGTTAGCAAAATTATTTCTAAATAACTTTTTAATTCAAAATAACTTACCAATAAAATTCAAGCAGAACAGTAACACAATATATTTTAAAGAAGACTTCATTTTGTGAGGACTGAGAAACTTAGAGACACAAATATTTTTTCCCAATATTTATATGTGATTTTAATACCTATCCACCTAATATTTTTATCATCTGATGTAATTACAAATGTCCTGCTAACCTTGCAGCGGTCGCATCTCAAAAAATTTCACATGTTAATATTACATGACGTAATCTATTTTGAAATTAGGATGCATTCTTTGTGTTTTTAATGCTATTAAATTTAATCAACCCTCTGAGAAATCTTCTAATTTAAATTATCGAAAAGAACTCCAAAATAATTATAAAGCTCTGACAAAACTATATTACGTGTAGGGTGACCTGTCTAACAATTAGCCACTTGTACACAAAAATATAATACATAATTACATCTTCACTAAGGGTCGCCGCACACGGGCCACCGATCACAACTACAAAACGCCGCCACCGGCATTTCCTGTAGGTTTCATACATTTCATATATACTCGCCACACACGATTGACGCCGGTGGCCGTTGTTTTAGTCCTTCGATGTATGCGATAAAAACGACGAGGCGAAACGTTTAGTCTAGACCATAGAGATGTATAATGTAAGGATGGACACTTGCCGTACGTTGGATGGTCCGAAGGTAGAAAGGTGATGGAGGAATCAATAAGCCATATAATTTAGGCAATATATATACTATATCTATATTATATATACGCGTAGCTTGAAGAATTGCCAACCTTAAGTGGCAGTGGGCAGGGCACATTGCACGCAGAACAGGCGGTCGATGGAGACGAAAGTTTCTGGAGTGGCGACCACGTACCGGAAAACTTAGCGTTGGAAGGATTCTACAAGGTGGACCGATGGCCAGGTAAGCGTTGCGGGAATCCGATGGTTGCGAAACGCACAGGACCGGTCATCGTGGCGACACTTGGGGGAGGCCTATGTCCAACAGTGAACGTCTTTCGGCTGAAATGAAGATGATGATGATGAATTTAGGTGATGACACTATTCACTAATAAGAGATGGCTGAATCTACAGCAAACCACGAGCTGATACGTACACCCATAAATTCCAGTTTATCAATGTGCAACGGTTTCTTTATAAGCGTTAAAATAATTAACGTTATCATAAAAGTTAATAAAGAGTAATAACGTTGCAGGTATCAGTTTTCTTAACAATGATATTGAATACAAACGAATGTCATTACGTTTTTTTTTTAATTTTATTATTTTGTTAATCAATAGTCTTTAAATTAGTGTTTATTGGATTTATGCTTCAGTTGCTATGTTAAATGTACCTAACTCATTTATATACGTTAGAGGTTCTCAAATAATAATATTAAATCTTGTCTATATATACCGACTAGCTTCTGCCAGCTGCTTCGCCCGCGTGAAAATAGGTTTCTTCATACAAACTTTGGACCCCCGTTTCATCCCCTTAGGGAGTAAATTTTGGAAAATCTTCTTTTAGTGCTCGCCTACATCGTAAAAGAAAATGTTGTACAAGATTTCATGCTTTTAGTCCCCGTAGTTTCGGTTGTGCGTTGATATGTCAGTCAGTCAGTGTCTTCTTTTAGATAATGCTAAAACACAAATATAAAAAGTCTGACATATAAAAGAAATCACACTATTGATATACCAGTTATATATGATACTAATAGTTCCGATAGACATTGTCCAGACTTTTGACCAGGACAAATGCTGCATGCTGTCAAAAAAAATAGTTAAGGACCTGATCGCAGCGCTATCTACCGGGTTCAATTGTATTTTCAAACCATCCAGACGCACACTCAAATACACACACAATATTACTTCGAAATCGGTCAAGCACTTTGGAGTTAGGTAACAAACACACGTGTAATAAAAAGATGATTATGCGTGTATGTTTGGTTTCAGTCCCTGAAGGGTTCCAACGGGACTAATAGGGACCCCTCCATTAAGCCTCTGCTGTCCGTTCGTCTATCTGTTAGAGGGGTACTTCTTAACCGGCAGAGTAAGAGGCGTGAAATTTCCACAAAATGTGTATTTCGGTTGCCGCTACAACAATAAGATTAAACTAAAGTTCTAAATTAAAGGGGGTTCCCATACAAGAAGAGTTGTTTTGTCGGCGTTTTTTGCTTGCGTTAATATCGGAATTTCGTAATATCGGAGTCCTTCGTTTGCGAGTCTCGCCTGTTTATTTTTAAACAAGTTTTATACAGTAGCAGCACCTACGCCCAATCTTTAATACTTGACTATAATATTATGTTATACTTATTGGATATGAGGACACAGTGCTTCTCGTTGCTGGGCAACGATGTAGCTGATGAGCTGGCAAGGCAGGGGTCTGGCGCGGTGGTCTTCGGACCTGAACCCATCGTCCTTTAGTCAGCTGCGTGTTTGGCTACGTGAGCACACTAACGCATAAGCGGGAAGGTGGTGGTCCCTGGCACCGTGTCGCAGGCAGGCTAAAAAAGCCATGCTATACTTAAACAAAACCCTAACCAGCAACCTTTTACGTTTGGACTGAGGTAGCCTGCGTCTGGTGGCTGGGACCATCACCGGACACTGCTTACTGAACAAACACTTCTTCGCAATGAATATCACGGATAGTCCTCTGTGTAGAGGATGCATGGAGTCAGAGGAAACTGTCGCGCATGTGCTCCTCGAGTGCACAGCCGTCAACGAAATAAGAACACGAACCTTGGGAGCACGGAATTCACTCATAGATGCCCTGAGCCAACTAAAAAGACTCATCTATTTCTGGTGAGCTGGTTGGAGTGAAGGCCACCATGGCTCACGCACAATGATCCGCTATGGACTAAGTGCGGAAACCAGACCACAATAGATAGATGTTATTATTGTAATAATTGCGAAATATTTTGAGCTCAAAATACAAAATTATATCACGAGGATGTTTTTCACTCAGCCTCAGGTGTTATCCTAGTTGGAACTCATTAGTATATCCGTTTGTTATTATTTATTTATGGTTTATTAAAATAATATTTTCCTTGAGTGGGTTCTAATACACAGTAGGTATTTTCCTGGTAAGGTTTTTTAGTACATTGGTCTATTAATGTAGCAGAAATTAGTAACGTTTATTTCAAAAAGACCAATTACAGACAGGCACTTTTGAATGGTCAAAATGTCTATCAGTCAAAAAAAAAAAGTGAAGCTAAATTGCACATTCTAAAGTGAAGATCTCTATGGAGAAGAACGTGCAATTTACAGCTCCATGGAGACTCTTTTAATTATATTATGAGTTCCATAAATCTTGGTTACATGTTTCTTGTTGCTTCTTTTATGTGACCACAATGTAGATAAGTAATAAAAAATAAACTAATTTAAAAATAGAAATTGAATTAAGCCACTAGCAGCTAAGAGATGACCAGTCTCAACTGACGACGGCCATTCACGAGCATGACGCGCGCGTCAGCCCCACTCAGCTCAATAGTAGAGGTGTGCCCCGCTTGGGCAGAGCACCGCCGTGTCCTCGTGGGGGCGATCGGCGGCAGCGATCTCTCGCGCCGGGCCTTGGTACAGGCCATGGTCCGGAGCGAGGAGGAGTGGCAGGCGGTCGCCTCCTTCTGCGAAGCAGTAATGCTAGCAAAGGAGGCGGCCGATCGCGTGAGGCAACGGCAATGGTCCTCACGCCAGAACCGCCGCCGGGATTCCGATTCCGATTTCCGGCCACCGTAGGCGCGGGCTTGCGGACGGCGAGCAATGGGTGGCTCGCCGTCCGATCGTCCGGTAACCGTCCGGATCGAGCCCAAGTCGTCGACGGCGTGTAGTGTTCCACGCGCGCCTCAAGGAGATGTCAGCAACCGTAGGGGCCCAACAGGGTCGAAGCCTACTGGGGCCATGGGTGATGCGAAAGAAATCCCCGGGGCCCTGGAAAACAAATGGCAAAGAAGGAACAGGAGTGGGTTTTTAGTCAGCAAAAGTCTGACACTATCTCGCGCTCCGCCCAAGAGCGGGGGATGTCATGAGATGATTTTCCCACCCGAAAAAGAAAAAAAAAACTCAGCTCAACAGTAAATCAAAATAAGCGTAGTTAGTAGGTAATTATTTCTTTTTCCCAAGGCTTATAAACTGATTAAGACAGACAAGAAATAGTTTTTACTGCTGTACTTTGGACAAATCTCGTGGATCGATTGTGAATAATTGATGTAGCAACACTTAAAACTAGTTTTTTTTTTTCATGGATTCGGTGGGAAATGAAGAACAATAGAGTCATATATCTTTGAGAACAGCCCATTATTATAAATTGGAAGAAAAACTCGTTAGCATAGCATAGTCGACCTTATAATGTTCCCACTGTTGGGACTCAGTTCTCCTCCCTAGGAGAGGCAATAGGCCATAATCCACCACACGGGCTCAGTAAAGAACTCGTTAGTATATAAAAAAATCTCTCAAAAGTTATCTAAATTAAAATATAATAATCTTTTAAGTTCTTATTGTAATTTTATTATTAGTGTACAATAAAGAATATATCTATCTATCTAAAGCATGGCGTCTAAAAACTCCTCCGCACCGCTGTCGACTGGTAAAATGTACCCAAAAGACTGGCGGCATTGCCACGCTGTATGGCAATGCTCATCCTCTGTCCAAGGTAAAATTCAGCCCTTGAGTCACGCGAAATGACAATAAAGTGTTTGAAAAGCCACATAAAACCCTATATTTGGTAAACGAAAATACAAAAGAAGAGAAATTGGAAATTATCGATTTTCTTTACAAAACCTTCTATCGATATTTAGAACCATTGATTTTGTAGTTTTATCTTACTATTATAATATAAATATACGTTTGTTAGCTCGTGCTAACTTTTGTATTTTAACATTTTTATTTGATCATTTCGTACTTCAAATAATGAAATATTTTTTTGAATATTTTGTGTTAACACTTAGTTTGAATTTTATAGGTAAGATGTATTTTAATTTGATAAGTAAATAGTTTAAATAATTGATTAGGCAGCAGCTGTAAGACTTATCACATAGACTAGGAGTAAAAAGGAATCGCAGGCGGTCGCCTCCTTCTGCGAAGCTGTTTGGAGATATGCGAAACAGAATGTAAAGTCCCGCCTGTATTGAAAAGGGAGGGTCCTCAGACTAGACGGATGTTAAATCTGGTGTGAGCAACTGCCCGATAAATGATTCCGGTTGCTGTATATGCTCATATCGCGCGGAGAACTCTAATTACGCGATGTAGGATTTTGTAGTTCATATATGGCGCTATAGTTGTGGCTACAGCAGTATTGCTAGCGAAAGAGACGGCCACACCCTAGACGATGCCATACCTGTCCACACCGGTACGTTACGGTTGCCGTAACCGTCCGGACCGAGCCCAAGTCGTCGACGGCGCGTAGTGTTCCACGCGCGCCTCAAGGAGATGTCAGCAACCGTAGGGGCCCAACAGGGTCGAAGCCTACTGGGGCCATGGGTATTGTAGAGGATGTGGTGAGCACTCTGTTCCCTGCGCGAGGGCAACACTCTCCCCCGCTCATGGCTCCGCCACCAGCGGTGTCTAACGCGGATCACGATGGCGACGACGACGACAATGCTCCAGAGGTGACCGAGGTAGAGATGAGTGTGGCGGTACGAAGGCTGAGTGCCAGGAATACCGCCCCAGGACCCGACGGCTTGCCTGGGAAAGTCTGGGTCCTGGCCATGGAGGCACTCGGGTCTCGATTAAGAGGGCTCTTCAGCGCATGCATGGAGAGGGGCCAGTTCCCACTTCGCTGGAAGACGGGGAAACTGGTCCTTATCGCGAAGCCAGGGCGCCCTGCGGACTCTCCGTCCGCGTACCGGCCCATTGTGCTGCTCGACGAGGTGGGCAAGCTCTTTGAAAGAGTAATTGCAGACCGCCTCGTCGCGCACCTATCACGGGTGGGGCCGGATCTGGCGGACGGCCAGTTCGGCTTTCGCAGGAGGCGCTCCACGGTGGACGCCATCATGCGCGTGCGAGCTCTCACGACGGGGGATGCAGTATCCCAGGGCAGGTGTGTCGTGGCGGTGTCATTGAACATCGCCAACGCCTTCAACTCCCTGCCACAGAGTAGCATTAGAAGGGCACTCCGGTATCATCGGGTGCCCGACTACCTCTGTCGTGTGATCGAGGCCTACCTGTCGGACAGGTACATCATCTACCCTGGTCACCAGGGAGAGTGGAAATGGCGAGAGATGTCGTGCGGTGTTCCGCAGGGATCGGTGCTAGGACCGCCCTTGTGGAACATCGGATACGACTATGTGCTGCGCGGCGACATCCCTGACGGGGTCAGCGTGGTCTGTTACGCAGACGACACGCTGGTCCTGGCGCAGGGAGAGTCGTACCAGGCGGCGGTCGAATTAGCGACACGCGGGGTTGCGATAGTCGTTGATAGGATCCAGCAGTTGGGACTCGAGGTGGCGCTGCACAAGTCCGAGGCCATCTGTTTTCACGGCCCCCGGAGCGCGCCGCCTCGGCGCTCCCAATTAAAGGTAGGAGGAGTTCACATCGGCGTCGGGTCGACGATGAAGTACCTGGGACTCGTCCTCGACAGCCGGTGGAATTTCGAGGAGCATTTCCGACGTCTGGCTCCCAAAC
Source organism: Mythimna pallens (assembly GCA_961205895.1). NCBI lineage: Eukaryota > Metazoa > Arthropoda > Insecta > Lepidoptera > Noctuidae > Mythimna > Mythimna pallens. The sequence continues at coordinate 3,294,366 of OY540845.1, read as the reverse complement.
TGAATCGGAACGGGGCTGCCCTCAAGCGGCTCCTGCCCAACCTCGGGGGTCCAGACGCCTCCTGCCGGAGGCTCTACGCAGGCATCGTCCAGTCCATGGCCCTTTATGGGGCGCCGGTGTGGGCGCCGTCACTGGGAAAGCGACCGGCGGCCCAGCTGAACGCGTGCCAGAGGGTCATGGCCATATGTATGGTGCGGGGATACCGCACGGTTTCCCGCGAAGCGGCGAGCCTCCTTGCTGGCCAACCACCATGGGATCTTGTAGCAAAAGACCTTGCACGCATGCTCGATTTGCGCGTGGAGATGCAACGCCGTGGTGAAACTCCGCTGCCGCGACAAGTCACGGCATGGCGGAAAGAGTTCCGGCGGGATCTCATGGCGGAATGGCGACAGCGACTATCGCAACCCAGTGCTGGGCACGCCGTAATTATGGCGGTAAGTCCCTTCTTTGAGGAGTGGCTGGAAAGGCAACACGGCGTCATTACCTTCCGCATGACGCAGGTCCTCACCGGACATGGTAAGTTCGGGAAGTTCCTGCACCGGATTTGTGCGGAAGCGACGCCCGGGTGTCGCCACTGTGTGGACCGCCCGGAGGACACGGTGGAGCATACGGTGGAGGTGTGCCCCGCTTGGGCAGAACAACGCCGTGTCCTCGTGGGGGTAATTGGCGGCGGCGATCTCTCGCGCCGGGCCTTGGTACAGGCCATGGTCCGAGGCGAGGAGTAGTGGCAGGCGGTCGCCTCCTTCTGCGAAGCAGTAATGCTTGCAAAGGAGGCGGCCAATCGCGTGAGGCAGCGATCCTCACGCCCCAACCGCCGCCGGGATTCCGATCCCGATTTCCGGCCACCGTAGGCGCGGGCTTGCGGACGGCGAGCAATGGGTAGCTTGCCGTCCGACCGTCCGGTAACCGTCCGGACCAAGCCCAAGTCGTCAACGGCGCGTGCTGTTCCACGCGCGCCTCAAGGAGATGTCAGGAACTGTAGGGGCCCAGCAGGGTCGAAGCCTACTGGGGCCAAGGGTCTGATTCTGAAAGGAAGACTCGGCCCTGGTACGAAAGGCAACGAAGGAACAGGAGTGGGTTTTTAGTCAGTAAAAGTCTGACACTATCTCCCGCCCCGCCCAAGAGCGGGGGATGTCATAAGATGACTTTCCCACCGAAAAAAAAAAAATACTGGGGCCATGGGTGATGCGAAAGAGATCCCGGGACCCTGGAAAACAAATGGCAAAGAAGGAACAGGAGTGGGTTTTTAGTCAGTAAAAGTCTGACACTATCTCGCGCTCCGCCTAAGAGCGGGGGATGTCATGAGGAGATTTTCCTACCCGAAAAAAAAAAAAAAAACCCTAGCCGATGCGACCCCGTCTCCGACTACCAGCTACTGTAGGCGCAGGGTTACGGACGAGAAGTAAAGAGTAGCTCGTCCTCCACCAGTCTGGTAATCATCCGGACCGAGCCCAAGACGTCGATAGTGCGTAGTGATCCTCAAAGAGATGTCAGCAAACTGGGCTCAGCAGGGCAACAGGCCCTTACTTGGTACCTGCCCAGTTTTGAACCTGCAATCATGTTATGCATGACAGATGGGTGCCTTAACCACAGGGCCATCACAAAACATTTTTTTAGCCTATACTTTTCCTTGAGCCACCTCGAACCAGCTCTTGCAGTAAGCGTCTAAATCATCTCGCCAACTCTTCCCAGGTCGACCTCGGTGGCGTCGTTCATCCTCAGGATCCCACTTTGTGGAGACTTTGTGGAATTTGAGCTCGGCGACATCACAAGTTACTGTAATTTGATAAATTTAATTATAGTTTTCCTATTTCAGAGGGATCATTTAGATGTGACTACGCATATAGCTTAGTAGCCAAAGCTTGGTTTAAACACAACGTAATTCCAGCGACTTGGGCCGATGCTCGGTTGCGATGTTCACTGGAAGGTAAGCTCCACATCTTTAATTAAAAATAAATTAAAATCGTTGCTAGACTTCTTAGTATAATATGGGAACTTTTTAGAACAAAACAAACTAGGTAAAGAGCGAGTTGGACGTATTCACCAATGGTGTGTTTTATTCTATTTGAGTTTGTCATAAATATTTTTTCGATTTTATCAAAAATGTATTTTTAGGTTTATAGCTGCGCTGTCGCATTATATTAAGGCCTGTACCTTTAAAGAGAATAAATAGGTAAATAATAATAATAAAAAAAAATATCCCACCCGTACGCAAAATACGAGCTAATAACTCAATGACTGTTTTGCAATTAGGTGCTACTCTAGCTTCTCCAACTACATCAGAGCTCGAAGCCGAAATGACGCATATTATAAAGAATTTCTTCACTTCTGAATCTGAAATCTTTACTGGGATACATGCGACTGTTTCTGGAGGCGATTATTATACAATTGAAGGTTGGTAAATCAGCATGAACTATTAAACTTAACGATATGTCGTCCATCTAGTTACGATCCAAAGAAGACGTCTCAAATTGTATGGACAAAAAACCCAGGATCAATAAGAATGAAATGAGTGCCAATTTGTTTTAATCATATTTTAATAAATTATTATATACCACTGCGTGTGATGAAAGTGATGGAATATGACTCTGAAACTTAGCAAACATCACAATAAACTTCATCAGAAGGCTTAAAGTCACCCAAAGGGCAATAGAAAGGGCTCTGCTCGAAATTTTCTTGCGTGATCGCATCAGAAATGATGATGTCCGCAACAGAACCAAGGTTACCGACATAGCCCGAAGAATCGCCAAACTTAAGTGTCAGTGGGCAGAGCACATTGCTCGCATTGTCATTGGGCTGAAAGTTTCTGGAGTGATGACCGCGTATCAAAAGGCGCAGTGTTGGAAGGCCTCTCACAAGGTGGATCGACGTCCTGGTGAGAGTCGCGGGAATGCGGTGGATGCGAGACGCACAGGATCGGTCGTTATGGAGACGCTTGGGGGAGGCCTACGTCTAACAGTGGACATCTTTCAGCTGAAATGATGAGGATGGATTATGATGTTCCAATCCTACCAGCAAAATAAAAATGACCTGGTGAGGTGAGGGTCGTGGTAATTCGATGGATGCGAGACCCACAGGACCGTTATCGAGGCCTATATCCAACAGTGGACGTCTTTCGGCTGAAATTATGATGATCATGATGATAAACTTATTATTGTATTATATATATTGTTTCTTGTTTAGCTATAGCTACTAACGTTACTTACGTTATCTTCCTCGAACTATTGTTTACAAAGTATTATTTAGTAATAAAAATCTGAATTTTAAATTTAAATCTTAATACATCCAGTAGTAGTTATATCTTAGTTAAAAACCAGCGTCAGGCAACTACCACGAAGTTGTCTGGCATTTTTGCTGAACTGGACCACCAAATGGGTCCATGGGCAATGGGCAGGCGCGAGACACACAATGTTAGTTACTTTTTTTTATCTTAAATGTTTACATATTGTTTCTACATTGTGTGTATCGGTGTACGTGTGCTAAATAAAATATTTTTCTTTCTTATCTTTCTTTTTTTTTACAAATAATACCCAATGGTTTATCGATTTAACAAATTTGTTTTAATGTAAATGTTTTTTTCGGGACACCTCTTTTTTGTACTTTAGTGAAAACTTACGGTCGGTATTTCTTACCAGAAATTGTATTTCACCTGTACTAAGGTGAAATAAAATTTCTGGTGGATTTTTCTTTCATACCTTTTAAATATATATATATATTATATACATAAATAACAAAAACTGGGCAAGTGCGAGTCGGAATCGCGCCCTGAGGGTTCCGTACAAGACCTATGTAAACAGTTTAATCACCGAATGGAGTCTTGAAGATTTTTCCGAACCGCAAAATTTTTTTTTTATTTGTCGCAGCAACAAATTTATCTATACAAGTGCTATAAGACCTTGCTTTAAACCTTGCTTCGCTTTTTTTGCAAAATTTCAGGATACTTGGTCAACGGGAAGTACTCTATGAATTTTGATTTCCTCGAGAGTGTTGAAATATACGTTTTTTAAGACCACAGACTTGAGCAAGTATATGGTTTTAATTTCAACTTGATACTTCAACGCGTTCCCAAGATAAAAGGTCTTGACAGAGAGACAGACAGACAGACAGACGGACGGACAACAAAGTGATCCTATAAAGGTTCCGTTTTTTCCTTTTGAAGTACGGAACCTTAAAAAACAGTTCAATTTTCAAGTGACCATTATTTACACATTGACATAAGAAAATAAATTGTATTGTATAGGAGATATCTCCATTTTAGTAAAAGCTTTTGCGGTCAAGACCATACCAAGCTAAGATCACTATCGTGCATAATATAATAATAATAATAATTGACTTAGCTCGCAAGGTTGTCAACATGTGGGATGTGGACTCAGCGATCATTGTACCGATAGTCGTGTCAGCCAATGGCTTAATAGCCAAGAGCCTCGACCAACACCTTAGGAGGCTCGCGTTAGGCGGCTGGATCAAGGGCTTGATTCAGAAAGTGGTACTCCTGGACACGGCTCGTATTGTTAGGAGGTTCCTTTCTCTGGATCCCTGACCGCCGGTAGCTTGGACCCTGTTCCCGATTCCGGTGGGACACTATTTTTTATATTTTTAAATGTTTTATTTTTTTATTTTTACTGAAATATTTAAAAATGTAATTTGTGTGATAAGATAATAAATAAACGAAATAATAATAAAATTCCACAACTATCACACAACGCCGTCTAGTCTCAAGCTAAGCAGAGCTTGTGTTATGAGTACTAGACAACTGATAAACATACTTATATATTTCTAAATACATACATTATTATGGATAAATTACACCCAGACACAGAACAAATGATCGTGCTCATCACACTAACATTTGTCTTGGGTGGGAATCGAACCCACGACCTCCGTCATAGCAGTGAGGCCCACTAACCACTAGACCAACAGATCAGTCAGATATATATATTACTCGTAAGTTTAAAATAATCGGGACAGCTTTAAACTAAATATTTGCCAATAATACATAGTATAATAGACGCAATAAAGCGCAACACAAATTGGTATTAAACATAATATCAAAATTTTCAAACTTTATAAAACTAAAACATTAATGTGCTTAACTTAACCTAATTAAAACTAACTTACAAAATAAAAGCCCTAAAGAACTGAAAAAGCAATCTAAAGTACGGCGTCGAAAAACTCCTCCGCATTGCTGTCGAATAGTAATGTACACAAAAGACTGGCGGCATTGCCACACTGAATATCAATGCTTAGGTATCCTTTGTCCGAAGTAAAAGCCAGCCCTTGGGTCACGCGAAGTGTCAACAAGGCTTTTTGAAAGTTCTAATACCTAATTAGTTAAAACGAGGAACAGTGACGTTTTTTAAAGATATTCCAAACTTGAATTTGCCTGAATCTCGCAACGATCATTATACTCATGAACTTGAAAATATTTTGAAATTTCTAATACTTAATCAGTTTGAGTGGCGTATACATGACTTATGCAGTAGAAGCCCTGGCAATATCACTATCTCTTTCTTACAAAAGTATTGTAATGTTTATAAGATCTCAAGGAAGGTTAATAGTCGCTAATTAGTAACTCTGCATCTTCTGATTATCATGTCATTATAATTTCAGCCGAAAGACGCCCACTGATGGACATATATGCCTCCCTTAATTGCCGCTACAACGAACGGTCATGTGCATCTCGCATTCAAAGTACTCTCGCGCCCCTTACCAAGTTATTGGTCACCTTAGGACATAACCTTTCAGCCCCATCGACTATCATTCTGTTCTGCAAGCAAATTGTCCTGCCAACTGCCACTTAAGTTTCTTCTATTGTAATTTGAGCAAATACTAGTAGTTACATATATAACATGTCCTATTTTAACCCACATATTATTAAAAGATCAAGATTAACACAAATACGTAAATTACAGGTATACTTCTCTCGGAGATTCCACTAACTTGGGCTCCGAACGAACCAGATAATAAAGACAACAATGAAAGATGTATCACTTATAATAGTAATGGAGAAATAGCAGATCATTCTTGTGAAGATACTCGGCCTTATATCTGTTATACCAATAACACAGAAATGGAGGTTAATGAGTGTGGAACTCACGATCCAGGTGTGTTTTTTTATTGTTTTAAGGTGGGAAAATCATCTAATGACAAATCCCGCTCTTGGGTGGAGCGAGAGATAGTGTCAGACTTTTACTGACTAAAAACCCACTCCTGTTCCCTCTTTGCCTTCATCCCGGGGCCCCGGCCTTCGCTTTCACACTACCCGTGGCCCCAGTAGTCGACCCAGCTGGGCCCCTACGGTTTCGTTGACATCTCCTTGAGGCGCGCGTGGAACAATACATGCCGTCAACAACTTGATCTCGGTCCGGACGGTTACCGGACGAACGAATGGCGAGCCACCCATTGCTCGCCGTCCGCAAGCCCGCGCCTACGGTGGCCGTAAATCGGGATCGGAATCCCGGCGGCGGTTGGGGCGTGAGGACCGTTGCCGTCTCCTCACGCGATCGACCGCCTCCTTTGCTAGCATTACTGCTTCGCAGAAGGAGGCGACCGCCTGCCACTCCTCCTCACTCCGGACCATGGCCTGTACCAAAGCTCGGCGCGAGAGATCACTGCCGCCGATCGCCCCCACGAGGACACGGCGTTGCTCTGCCCAAGCGGGGCACACCTCCACCGTGTGCTCCACCGTGTCCTCCGGGCGTTCCACGCAGTGGCGACACCCGGGCGTGTCTTCCGAACGAATTCGGTGCAGGAACCTTCTGAACGTACCATGTCCGGTGAGGACCTGCGTCATGCGGTAGGTAAGGACGCCATGTGGTCTTTTCAGCCATTCCTCAAAGACGGGACTTACCGCCATAATTGTGGCGTGCCCAATCGCGAAGGAGTGTGAGATTTAATAACGGCAAAATCAAAGGCACGATTTACACAGAAGTCAACCAATATGGACAAAGGCACGGCCTTTCTCCTTACATTCTTCTATCCTCAATGTTGAGGGTCGTGACCTCCTTGCTTCATCACGTTCAATTAAACGATATTCCTCCATCTGTTTCGGTCTCTGGCGGTGTGAAAGGCATTGTATAGCGTAGAGTCAAGAGCGGTGCGGATCTGGTCAGATCAACGTATCGGGCTGCGTCTACAAGGTCTTTTTCTATTCACTTTACCGATCACAATGAGCCTTTCGAGGTTGCCACCATCTTTCCTTGCAATGTGACCGAAGTATTGTAGAATATTGTGTACACACTATGACGATAACTGCGAGCAGATTATGAGTTCTCGCAATATGGATACGTCGGTCCAACATGCTGTCCAAAGTATACGGAACATCCTTCTCCAGCACCACATCTCAAAGGCGTCAATGCTTTTACGCTTTACAGCTTTTAGCGTCCAAGTCTCGGCGCCATACGAAAAGATCGAGAAGACTGGTTATGTTACGGGACTACTTTTCCAATTTATAAAGTAGCAACTATTTTTTTATGATTAACCGGTTCTCTTTATTTTTCGTATTGAAGTCCTTTTTTTTTAATTTTAAATAATTAAAAAAAAACTTTGAAGCTTCTATTGATTACAGAAACCACACTCGAGTTATTTAGTTACAAAATCAAAAAAATTGCATACTTGATACTATTTCTAGTATTCCATACCCAAAGGGTAAAACGGCATCCTCTTACCTACTCAACCGTCCACCCCCACGCCCGCCACTTTATTTTTTATGACCGAGTGAAAGTTTTTCGAAAAATAATTAACAAATAATTATTTTAAAACAAAAATAATAAATTATGTTAAAAAAAAAATATATTAATGAAATGTCAATAAGTTAAAAATTGAAAGAATATATTAAGTTAAGTGGGCCTCCCATACACCTCTCCCTCCCTCTCTCCCTTCGTGCGCAAGTCCGACTTGCACTTGGCCGGTTTTTTTATCACAACAGAAAATTTTAAAAATATTTGGTTTCAGAATACCGTTTGGATAAAAGAACAAACAAATGCTACAAGTTCCACTCAGTACCACGAAATTTCTCCCGGGCTCACCTCGCATGTTCAGCTGAAGGCGGCCATCTTGCTATCATAAACAGTGAACTCGAAGCCACCGTACTTAAAGAGCTCTTCGAACAATATCCAGCAAAAAATATGTTGGGAAGTTTCTGGAAAGATGTTGCTTTTATCGGTTTTCACGACTGGGGCGAATATCAGGATTGGAGGACTATTCATGGTAATTAAAACCGTTTTTCAATTTAACCTTCAAGCGGGCACGCGTAGTCGAATCGACCGCGCTTAGTTTTCGGATTTTCGTTCATATTATTAGTATTACCTATAACATTTATTTCTCATTTCTAGTAGCCTGTCGCTATGTCATTGGGAGTAAAATAAAGAATAAACCGTCACTCGGGGCACTCCCCCTACTCCACAGATCGCAATTGTTTAAATCCCGGTGCAGGCGTCGAAAAGACTACATGTGCCTGTTTCGTATTTTTACATTGACGAGAAGACTGATTCTGAAGAAAATTAGACCTAAGTATGAATAATTAGAGAATATATGATCTATTTGATGACAATTATTCGATCTCTTGATCCTATCCTATTATATGATTCCTAATCCAAAGAAACTATTTTAATTTAAAAAAAATGTTTTGAATTTAAACAAATTATTGTTTAGTTAAAAAATAGGTAATATCTGAATATAAAAATAAATTATCATTAATGAATCAGTTGTCTAAGTTCCTGAAATCTCCCATCGGTCTTTTAGGTTACGCGCGACCGCTAATGTTTCAAATAGTCGCGCGCCCGCTTGAAGGTTAAACAAATATAGGTGAAACGACATCGTTTAAAAATAGGTATTTGTGGAGTAAAGCGAGTCTAATTCAAAGCTGTTGTAAGTTTTATCTCACTAATAATTTAATGAAAAGTTGGGATGTACACGATATTTTTACAAAGGCCTTGCCATGGGCACTTATAAAATGTCAGAAGCTAGTGCACGGTTCCAAAATGGTCGTTTCCTGTGGAGAAAAACAGGGCAAATGCGAGTCGGACTTGTTCTTTTCATTTCTCGAATTGAGTGAAGATTTTTCCTGACGACTTTTTTTGGGAGTAACCACAAATTTACCGTTTTTTTTCTATATTTGTGCTATGAGATCTTGCTTCATGCCAAATTTTAGGATTTTTGGCCAACGGAAAGTACGAATGATTGATTTTGATTCCCTTGAGAGTGTTGAAATACACATTTTTTGCGATATAAACGGCCGTATCTTTTTTTAGTTAACTCAGAAGTTTTTTTTTTTTCACAGCTTGGTTAGGACACGCTTAATATGAGTTTTGAACTTTCCCTCGCTAAGTTCAGTAACAGCATACGCTTTTATTAGATGCCAATCTAATAAAAGCGTATGCTGTTTACTAAGAATGACTTGCTGGTCGTAGCTAATCTCCATTTGGGTAATACAATTTCTTATTTACTACGCGTATTTTTGTTATGAAAATCGCTTCTCATTTTGAAAAGTTCATAGTTTTTACGAACATACAAAATACTTTCTAAGATTTAAAGAGAAGGCAGAGTCAGCCGATTCCTTTGAATTTATTTCTAAGGGACTCGAAAGGACCCATTTTATGAATTGCCCGGATTGATCTCTTTTGCAATATGAAAATTGGTGAACTATTAAAGTTAATTCTGTCTGTCAGACTAGCAACTTATCACTAACAACGTTTTTTATTTCAGGTCAAACATTGTGGAAAGCAGGATTCGGCACATTCTCAAAAGGGGAACCAAACAATGCACTACCAGGCGAAAGCTGCGGATCTTTATATCGCTCGGGACTACTAAACGACTTATGGTGTCACAAACCAGTTGCATTTATCTGTGAGAAGAGTCCAGACTACCCTGCAATTTGTGAAGCTCTAAACGATCAGGATTAGGAGCAGAATGGAAATCCAGTCGATTCATGAAATCCAAACCATTGAAACTAAACTCAATCAATAAATGAAAATATGAAACCAAATGAACTATAAGTTTTAGATTTGGTTTGATCAATAAACCATTATTTTATTGAGTTTTTATGATATTTTTTTAGAAGACTAATGTGGCTATAATATTAGGGGTTACAGTATGAAATTGCTGATTTGTACTGAAAAATTAAAATTCTAAAAATAATACGGCAATTTCATACTTTAACCCCTATTATTACAAAGTAACATAGTGTAACTATGGCTTCTCTTACAAATGATAAGCAACGAAAGAAAAGAAAAAAGAAAGAAAAAGAATTTATTTGGTACAGCACAAGGCACAAACAATGAAGAATGAAGATATCCGCAGGAGAACCAAGGTCGCCGACATAGCCCGAAGAATCGCCAAACTTAAGTGGCAGTGGGCAGGGCACATTGCTCGTAGAACGGATGGCCGATGGGGCCGAAAGGTTCTAGAGTGGCGACCGCGCACCGGAAGACGCAGCGTTGGAAGGCCTCCCACAAGGTGGACCGACGACCTGGTGAGGGTCGCGGGAGTGCGGTGGATGCGAGAAGCACAGGATCGGTCATTGTGGCGACGCTTGGGGGAGGCCTATGTCCAACAGTGGACGTCTTTCGGCTGAAATGATGATGATGATGATGAAGGCATAAACACAATAAACACGAAACAAAAAAATAAAATAAAAAAAGTAACAAAAAATGTAGTTGTGTGCCTCACGGCTGCACCAAAATAGGTCCAGTTTAGCATGAATGTCAGACAACTAGTGCCTGATGCTGGTTTTCAACTGAACCTGTGGTTCTGACGCAACGGACGTAAAACGCAACGCAATAAAAGTAACATTTTTATGTCTTTAATGAGTGGTATATTTATATTCTATACTTCGGTTACACACGTTATCGACTATATCGAAATTTAAATAAATAGTTCTAATGCTAATGATGCCTTCGACCTGATCTGATGATGAAGTTGAGCACCGAAACTTTGAAGTAAAAACCTGTGAGATGCACCGTAGCAGCTATTGGATATCAAATAGTTTATTTTTGTAAAAAAACATTGTATTCTATAGTAATTATACTAGCTGACTTGGTAAACGTTGTTCGGCCATAATTAAAATTAATAAACAAAAAAAAAATTGGGGTGGGGTGGGATGTTTTTTTTTAGGTGAGAAAATCATCTCAAGTCTGACAAATCCTGCTCTTGGCCGGAGCGGGAGATAGTGTCAGACTTTTACTGACTAAAAACCCACTCCTGTTCCTTTTTTGCCTTCGTCACAGGGCCCCGGGTTTCACTTTCACACTACCCGTGGCCCAGTAGGCTTCGACCCTGCTGGGCCCCTACGATTTGCTGACATCTTCCTGAGGCGCGTGTGGAACAGTAGGTACGCGCCGTCCACGAATTGGGCTTGGTCCGGACGGTTACCGGTCAGTCGGACGGCGAGCCGCCCATTGCTCGCCATCCGCAAGCCCGCGCCTATGGAGGCCGGAAATCGGGATTGGAATCTCGGCGATGGTTGTACAAAGGTATTGCTTATTTTTAAAAGAAATTTCATTTAGCAGATCTGAGAGCAGTGGTGGCCGAGTGGTAACGGCCCTGACTTACAGAGTTGTAGGTCGCGGGTTCAAATCCAGCCAGGCGCATTACTTTGTGTAATTTATTTCATCACCACTGCTCTTAAAATGGTGAAGGAAAACATCGTGATGAAACCGGCATGTCCTAGAACCAAAAATTCGCAGACATGTGACATCCACCAACCTGCACTGGGCCCGCGTGGTGGATTACGGCCCATTCCCTCTCCTAGAGAGGAGGCCTGAGTCCCAACAGTGGCACGTTTTAAGGCCAACTATACTATGCTATGCCAGACCTGCGAAAGGAGAGATGATAATAAATGTAGACAATAGTGTGTAGAATTAAGAAGAGTTTGTGAAATCTTAAATTAAACTAATAAATACTTATATACCTACTCGTACCATGACCATGAAAATACCATAGAGAATACTTTTTCCAAGAACTATTTATACTTTCAATACTTACTGGCTTTCAAGCGCAGCTGCAGGCAGAAGCTAGTAACCTATTTGAGCAAACTACAAAATTAATCTTAAAATAAGTAAATAAACATGGCGTCATGTTGATGACACTATGTTTATTTACATTAATCAAGACAACTTCGCCTTGATTAATGGTTTATTTGCTGTAACCAACCCACATGTGTTTATTTTTTAAATTTTTTGTTCGCAACTGGAATTAAACACTGGAATTAAACCTGATTGTAGTCTAAATAATGAGATCACTTACTTTAGTGTCTGAATTTAAATTTTTGTGTCAAAGTTTCTCAAAGAGTTCAGTTTCAGACCTGCTATTAGAAGGGAAAGATTTGAAAATAAAGTCAGAAAGCATCTAACCTTGGCTCAACCCTATGTTTTTCAGTGCTATTCTAGATATATAGACAATGGATTAAGCATTTTTTTAATAAATAATAAGAAGTGGAGAAGGGATATGGCCAGAAAAATAGTAGAAAGATAAACTAAGCAAGTGAGTTACGCATTAAAAAAAGAACAAAGTGCAACCCCATTTTATATCCAGGCAATCTCTTTCCATACCAGGTTGCCTGGAAGAGATCGCGGAATGCGATAAGGCCGCCAATTGTAGGTTTTTAAATATAAGACTCAAATGTATAATTTATTATCTTGGTGTACAATAAAGTAAATATAAATAAATAGGTAAATAAACAAAATAAAAAATATATATTTTGGACGAAGTCCATAGTTGGTTAGTATATATGTCGTGGCCAGATCTTAGAAATTGATCACTTCATGATATGGCCAAGTAAAACTGGCCAGATCATTTGAAACGTTAAAGTTTGATGATATGTCAATCCTCGCTTGGCCTACTTTCTTTAGACCTTTTATTATCATAGAAATCCTTCATCAATGATAATTATGGCCAAACGAGTGGCTCGCCGTCCGACCGTCCGGTAACTGTCCGGACCGAGCCCAAGTCGTCAACGGCGCGTATTGTTCCACGCGCGCCTCAGGGTGAAGTCAGCAAATCGTAGGGGCCCAGCAGGGTCGAAGCCTACTGGGGCCATGGGTAGTGTGAAAACGAAACCCGGGGTCCTGGGACGAAGGCAACGAAGGAACAGGAGTGGGCTTTTAGTCAGTAAAAGTCTGACACTATCTCCCGCTCCGCCCAAGACGATATTCCCACCTTAAAAAAAAAATAAAAAAATGGCCAAACGAGAATTGACATATCATCAAACGTTTATGTTTCATCGATTTGTTCAATTTTAGTTGGCCATATCATGAAGTGATCAATTCTAAGATCTGACTACGAAATATACTTTACTTAAAAAAAAATCGGTTATTGAAGGTGTGTATAGAAATATGGGAAATACAGTTATACGGATGAAATTATTAATCTTAGTAGGTAGCTTTTATTTTTTGTAATTTTTTTTTTACATATAATAATTTTGTAATGTAAACTATTTATAACATGTCTATGTATATGTTGTGTGTGTATGTTGTGTGTGTGTGCGTGTGTATGTGTGTGTTGTGTGTGTGTATGTATCTATCTATCTATCTATCTATGTATTTGCATGCTGTGATATAAGCAAAACGTGTATGCTCTAATAATTTCTGATAAAACATCTTTGTAAACCATGTTTTATGCAAATAAAATTGATGGATTGATTGATTGCAGTTCCTCCATACTTCCTTTAACATGTACATTGTTTTTCTAACCATTATTCTAGTTGATATTGAAAAGGAGGAGAGTTGATGAAAGGCACTGTTTACCCATCACACACTCTAAACTACTACTACACACACACACACACACACACACACCACCACCACCTCACACTGTATGTGTGAGGTACGTATAAACGTTTTTTCTTTCTTTCTTTTTCTTTCAAAAAAATAAAAGTTTCTGTTTTCGACTTTTTTTGACAGATTTTTTTTATTATGTGACATTTTTATTCCGCGATAAATAATATAGAAATCTAAGCAATTACTGCCTAAACAGAGTGTTTCACCTTGTTTTTTTTTTGAACATTCTATGTCATTTTTTCAATTAATGTTATTAATTTTGAATTAAGCGCTGCATGCTGTATTTTGAGTCTCAATAATACTACTCTTACTAAACTTTTGTATGAGTATTAATTTATTTTGGTTCACTGTGCGCGTCTATGCTATATATATATGAAAAATAAACTCTGCCGTATTGTCGCGTGCACCGCGATCGTGAATGATTATATTTTTTTGTATAGGAAGCGCTCTGTTCTAAAAAGTTTCTGGTGTTGTTCTGTTCTAAATAATATTATTTATGACGTCCCTGGATAAACAATATATGTCTTTAACTATATAAATGCATTTAAAAATTATCGACAACAGAAAATTTTTTTTGAAGGTGTGATGGGCGAAAATTGCTTCTTATACAAATCTTTTAAAATAGAGAGATTTTTGCAGCAATTATATATTTGCAAGCAATTTTATTTTGTTAGGGTGCTGTTGAGGCCAATGCTTTGGATCTATGAACTATGAATATGTATCATATTATACACCATTTGGCTGATTTTGCACTGTCTTAAAGCACACTTAATGCCGAATTCTTCTGGTCAATAAATGGTTGAAGACAACCCGGAACTGAAGCCAACTTGCTGACGTTATTATGTGAAAGTAGTGCGGGGTGAAGAATTGTAGTCTGGCGAAGTCTAAGCTCTTCAACTTGTACATAATCTGGCTTGTAGGCGAACTCAACAGTATTGCGTGCACATAGACGAAATCAGCAGCTACGCAGATAATGTTATTTGGTACTACTGAGTCCATCAATATGATTTCTGTAAGTCGGTATGGATGTGTGAGTCTTATGGACCATGGGCTCAAAGACAACGCTAATAAAAGCTAACTACTTATGGGCATGGTAAAAATTATATGACTGTAACCTCAGTCATCTTAGCTTAAAACCAAGTCACACAGTTCAATTAGCTGGGTAACTAGGTTTCCCAAAACCTGGTTTCTTAAGACCTTAAGAATAACGTAGATGTTATACCTTATAGGATTTTGGCTGCCTGGAATAATTAATATGTTGTATCCACAAATAGCAGTAAAAAAGTAAAATTTACGCTTTTAATTCTTAAATTCCACATCACACTTGCAGACTGTGTTTCAAATACTAAGGGCATCCAACGCCTTACGTGTTTCATATAACAAGGCGTTTAGGGTGCTGCTGAAGCTATCACAATTTTGTAGTGTTTTGACTATGTTTAAAGAAGCGCACAGTAATGGATTTCATGCCCTTATTAGGAAGCATTCTGCGTCACTACTGAGTCGTGTTAGGTCTAGCATCAACAGCATTGTTTGCAGATAGATAGAAGTCTACTGTTGCGCCCCTAGATACGTTTGCACGCTGCAGCATTGGACGGTTCTCACTCGCTGCACTAAATGTGAGTAGTGTTTTGTTCTTCTTTTGTTTGTTTGTGTAACCTAATCTAACCTAACCTTCGTTGTGTGTTGTGTTTTGTGTTTATTATGTTATAAGTACATAATAATATCATGGATCCACAGCTAGGAATTTCTTTAATCCTTCCAGACTATGCACTCTCCACATTTTTTTACCAATACATTAGAAACCAAACAATAATATTATCGACGGGTTCCGGGCTAATTGTATTAAGCGACACTCTGGGCGATATAGACTTTTATACATGTTTGGAATCAGCGAATTTTTCTGCATCGTTTGAGCTGGGTTTGGTGACGATCGGAGCACTTTTTTGTCACTTAATACAACCGCATTTTTGGGCCCATTTTGGACTGCAGTGTATGAAGTGACACAAAATATTGACAAATTTAGGAACTATGCACTTAAGCTTACTACCAAATACCAGACAGTCGTTTAAACTATTTTTCCTGGAGCAACAATTAACAGGCAACGTACGTTAAAGCATTTAGCCAAAGCTTATAAATATATAAAAATATCGCTTCATACAATTAGCCTCTTTGTTAAATTCTTATCCAGTGTCGCTTAATACAAATAGCTTTACCTTATAAATATACAAGAATGTCGTTTAATACATTTAGCCTCTTTGTCAAATTCATTCCCAGTGTCAGTCCATACATTTAGCTCTGCATATACATGAAATGTAAGATGTTGTCCCTTCAACCATTTAGCTTGCAGTAGGATAATGATATGTTGGTCGCATGAACTATTTAGGATTACAACAGTAAACATTTAAAGATATGGTTAAACTTATTTTTCTTATTCAATATTTGATTTGCAGTGTCGTTTCAGTTATAACAAAAGTAAAGTTATAGTACTTCAAACAGTTTATCATAAACGGAATAAAATATACTATTTTACACGTTGATACAATCAAAATTGTATATGGATTGGCTATTACGACGTTGATTAAAACAATGATTTTAGCGCCATCGCGATTTTTTTTTTGTGTGTGTGGCCTCTTGCAGGTCAACCTAGGAGGTTGTCGGCTGCTTAACCGGACTTGCCTGTGGTGGCCTCAATTCTAGAATCAAAGCCTCCAGCCAGGGCTTACTTAACTAACTTAAAAACTAGGCGACTACACGCTAAGGGCACCCCCTGTGGGTACGGATCTCGGCTTAGGGCGTCACTGGGGGAGGACAGCAAGGAACAGGCTGAATCGATCAAAGATACTATGGGGAATTTTAAACTACAGGCTCAGCGGCGCGGGCTGGCTCGAACAAGGGACGGGGTGGACGTTGATGGGATAGTCGCGGCGGGCCTCGGCGGCGAGGACGGAAAAACGATGGTCTGTAATATTTGCAAACTGTACAGGTTTCCTTAACTCGGCTCGTTGGGGTAGGGTAATGGGGTCGTCGGGGTTGACGAGAGTATGCCTAGATTGACGAATCATGGAGATGCGAGAGGGTTCGTATTGGGCACACGATGCGATTAGGGGGTCGCGGTGTTTCACAGCAGTATCGAAGAAACGCTTGCAAAGGCGTTTCATGAACTGCTGGAAGGTGGGGATTTTGAGATCTAAAAGTGTAGATTCCCATTTTGGACGTAACATGGGGCACCGAGGATTTTACGGAAGGTCCGGTTTTGTAGGGTCTGCATCCTATGGAGGTGACGGGGCTTGTCGTGTGCGAAGACAGCACAGGCATACGTCATGATTGGGCGGATTACTGCAATGAAGAGGCGCAGCTTGCACTTAAGTGACAGCTCCGGGCAGTCATAAGATAGTGGAGCCTACCTTGAGCGAAAACGGTGCGCGAGTGAGCCTGCTTTATGTGCCCGGCGAAGGTCAAGTGCTGATCAAGGATCACTCCGAGGTACTTGTCTTGCTTTTCCCGGGGGATTGGGTTGCCGTACATGGTGATCGGAAGGGGAGGGAGGACGCTTTTCCACTGCCTCTCCTCGACTAGAGAACAGCTTGACTCTTATCAGGGTTAACCTCGATCCTCCATTTCCGGAACTATTTGCCCAAAATGTTTGCGGAGATTTGAAGATTGTGAGCGATAACTCTGGTCACGACCGGTGTAGTAAATTGCCGTGTTGTCGGCGAATAAAGCCAACTGAGCCTTTTTACTTTTGGGAATGTTACTGGTGAACAGCGTGTAGGCTAAGGGGGATACTACGGAGCCGTGCGGGACTCTTGCTCAAATGGGGTGGGGAAGGAAAGGGCTCCCTCAATTCGATAGCGGAAGGAGCGATTCGACAGAAAGTCTCGCATGATGAGTACGAGACGGTCTGGCACACCAAGTTGGTATAGCTTATATAACAAGCCATTGTGCCAGACCTTGTCGAATGCTTTCGCTATATCGAAGTACAAGACACCCGTCATCGCATTACGCTGGAAGCCAGCACTTAGGTGCTCTACGATGTGGTGGACTTGGTGGATGCATGAGTGCTCGGTTCAGAACCCGAAGTGCTCATTAAGAATGAGACCCTTGGTTTCGGCAAAATCGAAAGGGTCAGACTTGGGCTTGCCTGGTTTAGGGATACCGATAACGGTGGCTTGTTTCCATGCTTGGGGGAACATATTGTTGCTTAATGCGCCATTGAAGATGGCGTTCATTAGCATTATAAGTTGGGGGGGGGAGAGTTTGAACACTCTGTTCGTAATACCGTCGATGCCGGGGGCTTTCCGGGGTTTAAGTCTTTTGATGATATCCTCCACCTCGTCGGGAGTGACGGGGCCAGGGGGTTATCAGGATCTTTAACGGGAGGAAGGGAGGCTCTACTCTCGACTTCAGCTTCTACCATGCCGATGTGAGCTTGGTCTACTAGTTGAGAGCTAGGCGAGCATTGGGCATCGAGGCTGTCGGCTAGGCATTCCGCTTTTTCTGAATTGTCGAAAGCGACACTTTTATCAGGGCGGGTGAGTGGAGGCATAGAGGACTCTTCAGTGGAACGTAATTTCCTCTGAAGTTGCCAGAAGGCGAGATGAGTAGGCTTAAGTTCACTGAGCGTTTTGTCCCAGCGGGCGGAACGCAGATCGGTCATAATAAAATGTTAAAGTTTAGAAATGAAGAAGAACGAGAATAATTATTTCAGGTAATAAGAGTGTAGGCTACGTAATAAAAAGACTGTTTAACTTCTGATTCTTATACAATTGTGATAACTTTAGTTGTTACCTTGGTAAGTTAAGAAGTTACTGCTGTTCCTAGGTGATTGTCATTTGAAATAAAAAACTTATCTTTGAACAATTTATAATAAAGATATGTTTTATGTCTCATTTCATATTTATTAACAAGAAAGGTAAGTACACCCTATGTATGTATCTTTTAATTTATCTATGTTTAACCACCAATTACTGCAAACTTCATTATTCAAGTTGAATTACAAACAATTTATTTAAAAAAACCAGGGGCATAAACTAATTAGCCATACATTAATATGTTTAAGATATGGTATTTAAAACAATTAGCTTAGGTTTGAAATATGACCAACTCTTTGATTAAAGCATTTAGCTTAGAGCCATTATTTGCATGCCTAGGCGGTTAAATCATTAAGCTTGGAACAATAAATAATAAACCTAGGCGGTTTAGTCATTTAGCCTGGAATAAGAAACAATAATCATAGGCGGTTAAGTCATTTAGCCTGGAACAATAAAAAAGTAAAATATTGGTAATTTTGTATTAAGCCTTATTTGACATTTATTTTCGTTAAAAATAGGAATATTAGATAAATAAATTAATCCGATTATGGGGAATATGTTATAAAAACAGTAATATCCTTCATTTAAAAAAATAATGCGAACTGTTAATGTTATAATTTTTTTTCGTAAAATCGAAACTTTAAACTGCTCTGGTGTAAAGTTTCAAAAATGTCGGTTAATACAAATAGCCCGGAACCCCTCGTTATAATTTTGGAACCACTGCCATGATAACTATATCTGCCTAGTGATCAGACATATGGCTCCTAGAGTCTCCTATAAATGGTTGCAAAATTACTTGTATCGCTTAATTTGCATCAAGTTGTCACAAAATGAAGTCATCTTTAAACTATTTTGTGTTGCTGCTCTGCTTGAAATTTATTGGTAAGTGCCTTTTAATAAATTGATTGATTTTTAGAAATGAACTAATACTAGTAAAACTTTTAGCTTGAGATTTCTCACCGCCTTTGACAGGCTAATATTTTAAGATCGAGCATCCTCCTTCTTCCTCTTCGAGTCGTATTCCTCATTACTGAGGGTCATGAAGTTCCCGATGGATTAGCTTCTTATTGATGGTATTTCGCCATCTGTGACAGTTCTTAGCGTCATAAAGTGCGACGTGCAATTGGGTGTCCAGTGTGGAGCGGACCTGATCTTCTCATCTTTTTGGGCTGCGGCCTCTTGGTTAATTGCCATCAACCATGCCAGTAACGATGAACTGTTCAAGGTTGTGGCCATTTTTCCTGGCAATTTGGCCAAAGAACTCTAGTACTCTGCGCATGTAGGTAGTCGACGGTCTGATCTCGATTCACGTAAGATAAAGAGGTTTGATATCGAAGGGACACTTAAATCGTGTTGTGTCTATCCCTAATAAAAGTATTGCTTATTCAATTCTAAACAGATTTATTTAAAGTATCCTGACTACCGTTTGCTTAATAAACTTTGTTAAAATGTATTTTTTTCTGTTTTAGAAGGATCATTCAGATGTGACTACCAATACAGTTCAAAAGCTCAAGCATGGTTCAAATCCGTTGTTGTGCCAGCGAATTGGTTTGATGCCCGGCTGCGATGCTCACAGGAAGGTAAGTTTCTTAGTATCTTAATATTATTATGACCAATTGATAATGATGTTATAAATACTATCTCACTATAAGACGAAAAAATTCATTTCCACTGAGAAAGCTCGGTAGAGCCACCCATTCTTGTTCAAAGCAGGTTGGCAATTTAAGCATTACTGATGTTATCCTTTTAGTTTACAACAGTAGCTTACCTTTCTTCAAGATCTTAAATGGGAATGTGAAACAAGGTGTAAAGTTTAATTATTTATTTTATTTATTAGGGAAAACTAACAATTACACACTTCATGTGATTAACAAAAGCTTATAATGTAGGTACTTATGTGTATAACTAACTACGTCATCCACGTGTTACAAATTTAAAATTGTTTGGAAGACAATGAGTACAACATGTACCTAAATACTAATTAATCATACAAATTAACAAATTTTATTCTTATATTACTAAAATTTAAACTATTAAAGAATACAGTTAATTTTCTGCGTTTTCGGTCATTTTAAGTAAATCATTACGAATTTTGTTTGCCGACAAAAAATACAAATCTAAATCCGAGAATAGGTCGTTATAATTTTTTACTAAACGTCGTAGAGGCGCAACCTTCTATGAAAAAGGGAGTATTCTTAATCATTAGCCCGATAGTAATTTTTGATCTGACAATTTTCACCACGATGTACGATTGTTGTGGTTTGGTCTTCAGTTTGTATTTGATGGTATAAATGACATGAATGTAAGCAGGGTGTGTTTACATTCATGGCATTTACCATTAAAATAAGTTCATACATTTATAAGGACAAATGTAGTGCCACTAAAGCACTGAATTGTTCAAGACAAGGTAGCAATTGCGACTTTTTCTTCCGTAATTCAACCACAGTGATTTTGAAAATCCATTAAAAATTTCAATAGCAGTCTTAAGTATAGATTTGTAAAACAGCAGTTGATATGATTATAAAATTACTACACTACAGGGTGAGTTTTTATTTAAAATAAAAACTACTAAAAATTTTGTAAGAAAAGTGATAGGCCTAATTTTGATACTGAAAATAGGAACCAATCAGATCAACCTCGATTCAGATTAGCTACAGTACTCAATTAATGCAAATACCCAATAAATCAAGGACTCCATATCAACCATTAAAGGAAGCAAGCATCTTCCTAGCTCATTGTGTTGTGCTGATTTTGCCGCTGCAGCTGCGGAGAACCTCAAGCGGCGAAAATATAATAACCTTGTTGGAAGTTGTATTTTTGAACCGTTTGGGGTTGAAACTCTCGGTTCGTGGGACCCAAGTGCTCATAAGTCGTATAAAGATCTGGCAAAACGTCTAGTTGACACTTCGCGTGACCCAAGGGCTGGCGTTCACCTTGGACAGAGAATAAGCATTGCCATACAGCGTGGCAATGCCGACAGTCTTTTGGGTGCATTACCGACAGCGATGTGGACAAGTTTTTTGACGCCATATTTTAGTCTGATTTTAGTTAGTTGTAATTAGGATAAAACAAGAATATTATTCATTGGAAAATAATACTTTTAAACAGAAGATTTAGCAAAATACTGGTTATCCTACATAATTTAGTAAATTAAATTGTGTATGTAAATTGAAAAAGACGCTCTTGTCTTCTTGTTTTGTTATTTATGACATGGTTATTTTATTTCATTATTTTGAAAAAGATAATAAATATCCCTTTTTAAACTTTGAAAACCAAAGTATAGTAGGTATACACAATTTAAAGGCATTATTTTTAACTGTCAGCACTATGGAGCAATTTACATCTATTATTAAGTGCAACCTTTTGTCAAACATTGGTTAATAGTAGTTGAGGTAATGTTGCATTGCAGTTGAGACTTGCCTTTTCTTTTAGTTCAAAAGTGTCTTTAAATTTTTATTTAAAATACTAAAATGCTTCGAGGTTTTCATTTATTTATTTAATAATCATGTACAGTAGTGGTACATAGGCGGACTAAATGCAACCAGGCATTCTCTACTAGTCAACCTTTGGGTTAAAAAAGACAACACTGTGGTAGGCTTGCACAGTAAATAGATAACAAATACTTAAAACAGACAAAATAAAATAAAAAATATGTTATTTATAATAATAAAATACATTACAGGGTGTTTGGTGCATCGTGTGCCAGATTAAAATGGTCGACGGGAGGGGTAATTTGCTATCATTTCAGCCCCCTAAAAACTTCTCATGCCCTGTGGATTTTTTTTCATCGACTTTTTATTGTTTTATGAAAATAAGACATAAATTTATCATTCAAATCCAAATTTTAAAAAATATATAAGTCGTAGACTCTGAATTTTAATTTTATTTAGTTCTGTATTGTATTAAAATACTTTTAAATTAAAAATTAGTGACATTGGCTACGAGTATCTAGTTTTTTTTAATTGACTTGCAAAGTGTTGGACATAAATTAAAGCTGTTCATGTTACAGCTATTTACAAGGCTATAAAAAAAAAAAACCAAAAGCGACCGGAATCTTCCAACTTCCCCGAAAATTCTCTAGTTTATCCTCTTGCTAGTGATGTGACACATGCCATAAAAATCTTTTTATAACTTTGTGAATTCGCTAGAATTGTGAATCGAATCACATAAGACTAACATTCAAAATTATGATTTAAAATATTTTTGCTTAAATTATACCTGAAAAACCTATTAAAATGTTATCTTATAAGGTAAAATCTGTCTCGTATCTCTCTTTTCATGGGTTTTAGTAGAAATAAAAAAAAAAAATTGCATTTATTTCATAATTTTTACAAATCCTGCCCAAATTTTTGGCCTCTGTTGTAAATGTAGGCCCAACATCTGATTCGTATTTCAACAGTTGTTGTACGAAGTCATATTTCCTCCTTAATTGTATTAAAAGCCGTTTCAATGCGTTGTTTGCAAGTAAGTCTTATGTGAATTATTCACAATTCTAGCGAATTTACACGGCTGTTTTGGTCAGCTGGACCAATTTTAATAATAAAATGCTTTTTTGTTTTGTTGCTCCATTTCAATGCGTTGAACTAGTACCTCCCTAGTTTCCAACTTCTGCACAACAACTGCTACGAATTTGTAAATTTGCTAGAATTGTGAAACAAATGTGTTGTGGGGAAGTGAATCCTTCCCCACAACACATTTGTTGAAATGTGACACCACACAACCCCTCCCGTGGACCATTTCAATTTGGCACACGATGCACCAAACACCCTGTATATGCTAAAATTATAAAACAACAAATACTATGAAAAATACCAAATCATTAGGAGAACTTAATAATAATTCTGACGAAGACCAAACTAAAGTTGAGAGAACTTCAAGTAGTAGTTCCGAATTTTACGTTCGAAGGAAAATTTACTTTCAGCTTTTTTCCGATAGTCTTTTACGCGCACAAATAACAGGCGTGGTGTTTATTTTGTTTTGTCATCAGGTGCTGTTCTCGCTTCCCCCACAACACCAAAAATACTGGCTGAAATGAGAAACCTCATAAATTGCTCCAATCCGGAGTATGAAATCTTTACTGGAATTCATGCTACTGTTTCTCAAGGAGATTACTATACGATTGAAGGTTAGTCAATTTGTATAAATTATTAACTCACTAGGATTAAGAATATCAACAAAAAGAAAAACATATTACAATACAATCTTGTTTATTCTAACAAAAACAATATATACCTACTTAGATGCTTGTACCTCGAAATTCAAAAGTTGAAATGATGAAAAAAATCCTAGTTCCACATACACAGTGTTTCTTACATGTATACTATGAAAAGTTTCAACTTATGTGGATAACATAATTTTTGTACATAGGTGAGCTTAACTCAAAGTTGAGTTTGCTTCCCATAAACCATTGATTTTCATAATTATATTCTCTTCAAACAAGCCAACAGCAAAATTATATCAAGGATATATTAGAGAAGCGATGTTTTTCTTAGAATGTTATGCAAAATGCGAATATTATTTTTAGTCAAATTTTATTGATATAGTTGAGACTTATAAAATAATAAAAATTACAGGCACACCTCTCTCTACAATCAAAGTCGCTTGGGCTAAAAATGAGCCCAACAATAAGGATAATGTAGAAAGTTGTATAACTCTTAATGGTAATGGAGAATTAGCTGATCGTTCGTGTGAAGTTACGCGTCCTTACGTCTGTTACCGCCCTGAGAGTCTTCAAGTAGCAGTAACCGAGTGTGGCACTGTTGACCCAGGTAAATATATACTCGTATCGATTGAAAAGAAATGTGAGAAATAAGTTCCAAGAAGCAACAAGTTTTTAAAATTCTCGAAAACCAGTTTTTAACCTCAATTACAAGATATTACGTGTGTTTTTTCAATATAACCACTTTACGTCATACAATAAACATTACATTTCCATTTCAGAATACCATTTAGATAAAAGAACCAACAAATGCTACAAGTTGCATACAGTACCAAGAAATTTCTCCCGAGCCTTCCTCGCATGTTCAGCTGAAGGCGGCCATCTTGCTATTATCAATAATGACGTTGAAGCAACGGTGTTAAAAGAAGTCTTCGCTAAATATCCAGATGCAAAATTTTTTGGAAATTACCGAAAAGATTTAGCTTTCATTGGTTTTCATGATTGGGGTGAAAAATGGGATTTTAGGACAGTTCATGGTATTGTATTATTGTAACATTTATAATAATATATATTTCACTCGGATTAGGTACTCGTGCAAACCGATGCCGAAGTCGGTACACCATTTTTTTTCGGAAAGTCACAATAACAATATAAAATAAGAAAATGTGAAGGAGGTACCAGTGGCTGTTAAATTTATTTATCTATGTGACAATTAATTTACACACATAAAAAAAGGACAAAGGAAATAGAAAAGAGATATAAAATTAACACTAACAGAGATGAAAATTTTCGTTATTAAAACAAAAAACCGGGCAAGTGCGAGTTGGACTCACGCAGTGAGGGTTCCGTACAAACTTACTAATGAAAACAGTTTGATTCTCGAATTGAGTAACGAAAATTTTTCGTTCGTTTTTTTTTTTTTTTATACTTGTGCTATGAGACCTTGCTTTATGCCCAATTTCAGGATTTTAGTCAACAGGAAGTACCCTATGAATTTTGATTCCTTTGAAAGTGACGAAATATACGTTTTTTTGCCACATAAACGGCCGTATCTTTTTTGTCGCTTACTCAGAAGTTTGATTTTTTTAACAGTTTTAAGGGACTGCAGACTTGAGTATATGGTTTTAATTTCAACTCGATAACTCAACGGGTTCCCGAAATAAAGGGTCTTGACGAACAGACAGACAGACAAACGGACAATAAGTTGATCCTATAAGGGTTCCGACTTTTCCTTTTGAGGTACGGAACCCTAAAAATACCACGTTGTCACATCTTTTTTTTATAAATAATTATATGTATTTATAGTCTTCAATAATGCTTGATATAATCGTTTGCATTTGCCATTTCAGGTGAAACGCTAATGGAGGCAGGATACAGCCAATTTGCTTCAGGGGAGCCAAACAATTGGACACCTGGTGAATCCTGTGGAGGGATATTTCGCACAGGTCTACTAATTGATGTGTGGTGTGATAAACCAGCCCCGTTTTTCTGTGAGAAAAATCCAGGCTTTCCTGTCGCTTGTCGTGCTTTACCTTAAAATTTAAAAGATAATTAAGAATATTATGTAGATAGTAGTACTGTAATAAATAATCATAACGATATGTTGGATATACACTCGGCGTCATTGTATAGGTAGTCGTATCAGCCAATGGTTTAATAGCCAAAAGCCTCGACCTACGTTAGGAGGCTCTCGTTAGAGGACTGAATCGTGACTGACTGACTGACTTGATTTAGAAAGCGGTTCTTTTGGATACAAATCGTATTGTTAGGAGGTTCTTTTCTCCAAAGCTTTGTCCGTTGGTAGCTTGGCCCCCTGTTCCCAATACTGTTTGGTGGCGTCTTACATCAATCACTTTGGGCGGTAATATAAAAATTGAATGCAGTTATCCCCAACGCAGGGATCTGGTTCAAAACATTGGAGGAGACTGTATTGATAGCGGTTTTAAATGCGTAAATGTACGTGACCTTGACGTAAACATAGCGTTGAAAGGCCTCCTACAAGGTGGACCGATGACATGATAACGGTTGCGGGAGGCCTGTGTCCAGCAGTAGACGTCTTTCGGCTGAAATAATGATGATGATGACGTGACCTTGCAAATGCTACACAAATAAGACGTCGTAAATTAAGCCTTATGTGCAAAAAGGAAAATTAGGTTAGGAGCATGCACACTGACCTTGGATTTCTTCCGTCAACCGAAGGCTGGACCTCCAGGATTGATCTTTCGAGCAGCACACAATATGTCGTCCGTCAAGCAAACAAGGCACTACTCGTGATGTTATTGATAAACAGCTAGGCTTCACGCGCGTATTAGTTCGCAAATCGGAAAAGGTAAAATATACAAGGTAAAATATACACTCGCGGTGCGGGTTCTCAAAGCGCAGGTCGAAAGCGAAGATTGAAAGTGGAGTAAAGGGGTGACCAAACGATTGCAAACCAATGTCTCAACCAAGGTGACCTTGCTAGTTTCAATCCGCGTAGATAGCAGTTGTAATCCATGACCTTCAACGCCCTTGGTTGGGAGGCGTTTTCACAACCACCGAACGTGTTGGCGCGTGGTTTACATCCATGTAGCCGCAACACAAACCAAACACATAAACCAAGGTCACGTTTGTTGAAACGCTAGTTTGCAACCGTCTGGTCACCTCTTTGGAATATCTTGACTCCAAATTGTTCCAAGCGGCGATAACAGAGATAACACTATATCAAGTGTGCTCGTTGGAACGGGACGTAGTATAGGTGGGATGATTAAGCGCTTGCAAGGCACATATATTTCTACCCTACAATTGAAATTATTTAAGTTAAAAAACCTAACACCGGTGTGCTATTTTGCTATTTTTATTTTTGACGCTTTTTTTTCTTTAAACATTGATTATAATTGTAAATGAAGTGAAATAAAAAGTAATAAATAAAATGCTCTATCAAATAGTGTTCTAATTTTTTTAAGGCCTATCAAGCTTCATACATTGATACTGTAATGTTTCTGTAATTACTTTGTAAACCCATAATGACATAATAAAGAGCTTCTCTCATTAGAGTCGACACTAGAAAAAACAATCTCTTTTATATTTTAGGCAATGTTTTCAAAGAATCATGTTCCAATCCATTTCGTCTCAAGACGAAAGTCTATGACCAGTGCGTGTTGCCAGTGATGACATATGGCACTGAAACATGGTCGCTTACAATGGGCCTCATAAGAAGGCTTATAGTCACCCAAAGGGCAATGGAAAGGGCTATGCTCTCGGAGTTTCTTTCCGTGATCGCATAAGGAATGAAGATGTCCGCAGGAGAACCAAGGTAGCCAACTTAGCCCGAAGAATCGCCAAACTAAATTGGCAGTGGGCAGCGCACATTGCTCGTAGAACGGATGGTCTGATCACCTTGTCGGAGGCCGGAAGACCTCCCACAAGGTGGACCGACGACCTGGTGAGGGGCGCGGGAGTGCGGTGGATGCGAGAAGCACAGGATCGGTCGTTGTGGCGACGCTTGGGGGAGGCTTATGTCCAACAGTGGACGTCTTTCGGCTGAAATGATGATGATGATGATGATATTAAAAACAAAACAGACACAATATAATTTTGAAACCACTGACTCAACCAATGCAGTCATATTCTGTTCGCTATATGACTGCATTTTACTCCATGAGTCTGCTTTAAATACCTATTTGAAAATTTTATTATATCGCCACATTTGCATCAAGTCCTTGCAAAATTAAGTCATCTTTTAAATATTTTGTGTTGCTGTTTTGCCTAAACTTTATTGGTAAGTGATTTTCAAATTTATTGACTTAAAAAAATATAACTAGCAAGATTGGTCTCTCACTGCCTTTAAAATGGCCTTCTATTTTTTATATTGAGCAGAGTAAATAGTCAGGATCAAATCGAATTATTATATATAAAGTTTTATTATAGAGTGGGGGGCACCCAGTTTTCTTATAGAGTATAAGAAAACTTTGTGTGTGTGGCTTCCAAACTTCCATCATTTAATAAAAGCTGATAGTTTGCCAGTGTATGTCCCCTGAGTGGGGCATCTTTCTTACCTGTGTTGGGAATACGCACTGAAAAACTATCAGTTTTTATAAAATGACAAAAGTCTGGCAGCTACACGCTCTTAGGCTGCCATTTAGGCAAGGCACATCTGTGTCCAAGTGAATGTGATCGGCAGTCTCTCGCATGGCCCTGGTTGAGCGAGAGAAAATGAGAAGTGGTCAGCTTCTTCTACGAATCAGGAATGCAAGCAAAGAACATCGCGGCAACCGTGAGAAAACGCATGTCCCCACGCCCCAGCTGCAGCCACAGGAGACGCTTCAGGCGCCTGGCCATCGTAAGCATCCGCAAACGACGAGCAATGGACAGCTTGTCATCATCAGCTAAGGATCGAGCCCGAGTCAACGGCAGTAAGATGTCAGTGAAACCGTAGTTGCCCAGTAGGATCGATGCCCGCTAGGGTTGTAGGAACATTTGGTAGAGTAACCGTGGCCCTGGAACGCAAAAAGCAACTAAAAGATACATGTGGGTTATAGTCAGTTACAGTCTGATACACTCTCTCGCTCCATTCTAGAGTTGATGAAGTCCAACCTAAAAAAAGGATTGCTTTTTGCCTGGTAAAGTTTATTAAATTTTATTAGTTTGCTTTAGAGGGATCATTCAGATGTGACTACCAATACAGTTCAAAAGCCCGAGCATGGTTCAAACCCTAAATAATATCAGTATGACTGTTTATGGTGGTGGAGCTTCTGTCTCATTGTAAGAGGAAGGTCTCGTTTCATTTCCACTGAGAAGGCAATAGCATTACGTCCCATTTCTGCTTTAAACAGGTTAGCCATTTCAAACTATAAGTCTATTTTTCTTTAGAACAGGTCGTTTCTCAATGTTTTAATGTCTAAATAATAGAAATAAATTAATAAATTAAAATAGTCACATTGATATATAAAAGACTTATTTAATACTATTAGAACGTTGAATTCCTTAAGACAAGGCAGCAATTGCGACTGCTACATCCGTCTTAAAATTCGACCGAATTTAAATCACTTCGGTCATCCTATTGAAATTTTCGATCCTGTGTCAAGTCTTGAGTTCCGATTTGTAAGATAGCAATTGATATACTGCAGCATTAGAACGCTCTGTAACAGAAATTTAAAAACATACTAAATTCGAATGTAGTCTAGACACATAACTATCTACGAGTACAGTTAACACGTGAGGTGTTTATTTTATTTTGTTTTGTCATCAGGTGTTTATTTCAAAAACATTTCCAGCCTAGACTCAAACTACAGTGGCTAATCTAGAAATCTCCTAATCAACTACAAATCCAGGTTGCCCGCTGCAAAAACATTCAGTACAAAAGGGGTTTCTTCAATCCATTTCAAACACAGTTCCAGTATCGCTTCAAACGACTTGGACCACCAGCTATATTGCCTGTTCTGCACAACCATCTGCAACTTGCAGGATTTATAAGGAGCCAATGATAGTATTGGCCTCATATAAATCCTGATATCCTAAGCTTGTAGCTGTTCAGGTTGACAAATACTGGTCGCAGAAAAGTTAATGTGTAAACACGAAAAGAGGAAAGAAATATTAGTTGCCATTGAGATAATTGAGATAAACATCAGGCAACTCCTCTGGTGATGATCCAATGTCGATAGCAAAACCTCTTTGGTATTAACCCGATAAATGGAAATTGGTACATTTTTATTTTATTTAATTATCAGGTATGTGCTAGCTTCCCCCACCACACCAGAAATACTAACTGAAATGAGAAATATCATGAATCGCTCCAATCCGGAATATGAAATCTTTACTGGTATCCATGCAACTGTTTCTCAAGAAAATTATTCTACGATTTAAGGTAAGTGACTAAGATAAACGATTTTTTTTAATTCTGATAAAAGAGTATCTATAAAATTTATTGAAGTAAAGCTTAATTGAGATTTATAGAAATTTACAAATTACAGGCACACCGCTGTCGACAATTGCAGTCGCTTAGGCTGAAAATGAACCAGACAATAAGAACAATATAGAAAGTTGTACAACTCTTAACGGTAATGGAGAATTAGCAGACCGTCCGTGTGAACTTACGCGTCCTTACATCTACCATCGCCCCGATAACTCTCAAGTAGAAGTCACTGAGTGCGGCACTGTCGATCCAAAGGAAATAAAGTGACGGAAACAAGTTTATCGAAGTAACAATTTTTAAGCTTTGAACTTCGATTACAACACCCTTCTTGTGTTTTTTCAATATAACCACTTTACTACGTTGTACAATAAATATTATGTCTCCGTTTCAGAATACTATTTCGATAGAAGAACCAACAAATGCTAAAAGTTGCATACAGTACCAAGAAACTTCTCCCGAGCCTTCTTCGCATGTTCAGCTGAAGGCGGCCATCTTACTATTATCAACAATGACGTCGAAGCCACAGTGTTAAGTGACCTTTTCGCTAAATATCCAGACACAAAGTTCTTGGGAAATTACCAAAAAGGTTTGGCTTTCATCGGTTTTCATGACTGGGGTGAAAAATGGGACTGGAGGACAGTTCATGGCAGTGTATTATTTTAACATTTATATATCTCTGTTGGTTCACTCGCATTTCCCTTAAATCTAAAAGTTAAACCTACCGTTTTGAATGGTTAAGTTGAAAATAGTTAGACGGTAGTTACACAAATGGATAGAAATAAGAAATGAAAAAACAATGTACAAGGAAGCATAAAAGAGATATCAGTGGCTGCTAAATTTATTTTTTTATGTGACAATTAATGTACAAGTATAATAAAAAGAAAAGAAAACATAAAAAATATATAAAGTTGATGCTGGCAAAGATGATGTAGTCAGTGTTGTACTATAAGACTATTGCATATTTTTTTTGCAAATTATTATATTTGTAGTCTTAAATAATGCTAAATAATTGTTTATATTTGTCATTTCAGGTGAAACTTTATTGGAGGCAGGATATAATAAATTTTCTCCAGGGGACCCAAAAATTCGCCACCTGTTGAATCCTGTGGTGCTATATTTCGTACAGGACTGCTAATTGACGTGTGGTGTGACACACCAGCCGCGTTTATCTGTGAGAAGAGTCCAGGTTATCCTGCCGTTTGTCGTGATACACCTTAAAATTGATAAGAAAATTAAAAATATTATGCAGATAGTAATACGGTAATAAATAATCTGACTTATTGGATGTACACTTGGCGATCATTGTACCGATAGTCGTATCAGCCAATGGTTTAATAGCCAAGACTCTCGACCAACATCTAAGGAGGTTCTCGTTAGGTGGCTGGATCAAGGGCTTGATTTAAAAAATGGGTTCTTTTGGATACAGTTCACATTGTTAACTTTAGCTTGGACCCTGTTTCTTACCCGGTGTAATACTATTTTGCTATTTTTATTTTTGATACTTTTTAATAATAAATAAGATGTTCCATCACACTGTGTTGTAAATTATTTTTTAAGGCAAATCAAACTTCAAGCGCTTGTTCTGTAATGTTCCTGTAATTACTTCGATATACCAAAATGGCATAATAAAGAGCTTTTCCCATAAGAGGCGTCACTTGAACATACTTGATGGAATAAATAAATGATATTTAATATCTAAGTAGGTTTTAAAGACACTTTTACACGCCTTGAGAAGAAACGCCGAAACTAACTCAGGGGTCAAAGTCTATTTTATAGTCCATACAGCAAACATGTAATGGTCTAATCATATGAGAATCATGCAACGACTGGCCTGTTGGTCCAGTGGTTAGTGGCCCTAACTGCTATGCCGGAGGCTAGACGGCGTTGTGTGATAGTTGTAGAATATTATAATTAATATATTATTTTTAAACTTATCTCTAGGTAATACTTATATTATAACACATTTCGTTTTTTTTTTATTATGAAGCAGGTAATTAATATTAAACCTGTGTACTATTTTTGAAGGGGTGATATTTATATCGTCAGTAACCGGCTAATGACGTTTAAGCTTTAACAAAAGTAAAGTGTCGTCTGCAAACAAAACTATATCAGGGTTATCCTTTATGAGGTAAAGGCAACTCTTTTATATAAATAAGAAATAAAAATGGGCCAAGTGTTGAGCCCTTGGGTACACCCATTAAAACCACTGACCTGGGTGATCTTTTTCGGTTTACGTCAACTCTATGAATCCTATCACTCCAATATGAAGTAAGAAGATCCAGAAAGCAGTTACAGATCCCGTAATGACGCAGTTTCTTAAATAATGTTTCATGGAGAACACAACCGAAGGCCATGGACAAATCGTAAAATATTTTACAATGTTAAGCAAGTTCAAATAATAAACAACGTCCATGACAATATTTTGATTTATGGTCATATAAATTGCTTTGGCAAAGATTTTGATGTTGTTTAAGCCTAGTTACTACAAGCTCTGAATGCAATCCATTTTATTAACTAAACTGAACTGTTAAAAGGATGTAGCTACATAGGATGTATGATACCTCTTTCTCGCTAGCACGAATGACATTTTCAGACGGCAATAACTCATGTAGGTAACACTTAACATGTAAGTCCATTGTTTTTTGTAAACCCATCACTTTATATACTAATGTTCAATTTTTTTGTCAATATTTTGAAAGAGTCATGTTTACATAATTTTTCTAGCAGAATAAGGTACTTTAAGTTGAAGTCGAAAGATATCAAAATTTTGAATCTGTTAATGTTAATACTAAATAGCCGCAGGATCCAGGATTTGGGACTCGAGGTGGCATTGCACAAGTCCGAGGCCATGTGCTTTCACGGCCCTCGGAATGCGCCACCACCGGGTTCCCAACTAACGGTAGGAGGAGTCCACATCGGCGTCGGGTCGGCGATGAAGTACCTGGGACTCGTTCTCGACAGCCGATGGGATTTCGAGGAGCACTTCCGACGTCTGGCTCCCAAACTGAATCGGACTGGGGCTGCCCTGGGGCGGCTCCTGCCCAATCTAGGAGGACCTGCCGTAGGCTCTACGCAGGAATCATTCGGTCCATGGCCCTTTATGGCGCACCGATATGGGCGCCGGCGCTGCGGAAGCAGCCGGCGGCCCGGCTGAACGCATGCCAGAGGGTCATAGCCATACGGATGGTGCGAGGTTACCGGACGATTTCCCGCGAAGCGGCGAGCCTCCTTGCCTGCCAGCCACCATGGGATCTGGAAGCAGCAGTCCTTGCTCTCATGCACGATCTGCGCATGGAGATGCAACGCCGGGGCGAAACACCGCTGCCGCGACAGGTCGCAGCATGGCGGACGGAGTTCCGGCGGGTTCTCATGGAAAAATGGCGACAGCGACTGTCGCGACCCAGTGCTGGGCACGCCACAATTATGGCGGTAAGTCCCCTCTTTGAGGCGTGGTTGGAAAGACTCCACGGCGTCCTCACCTTCCGCATGACGCAGGTTCTCACCGAACACGGTAAGTTCGGGAAGTTCCTGCACCGGATTCGTGCGGAAGCGACGCCCGGGTGTCGCCACTGTGTGGACCGCCCGGAGGACACGGTGGAGCACACGGTGGAGGTGTGCCCCGCTTGGGCAGAACAACGCCATGTCCTCGTGGGGGCGATCGGCGGCGGCGATCTCTCGCGCCGGGCCTTGGTACAGGCCATGGTCCGGAGCGAGGAAGAGTGGCAGGCGGTCGCCTCCTTTTGCGAAGCAGTAATGCTAGCAAAGGAGGCGGCCGATCGCGTGAGGCAACGGTCCTCACGCCCCAACCGCCGCCGGGATTCCGATCCCGATTTCCGGCCACCGTAGGCGCGGGCTTGCGGACGGCGAGCAATGGGTGGCTCGCCGTCCGATCGTCCGGTAGCCGTCCGGACCAAGCCGAAGTCGTCGACGGCGCGTACTGTTCCACGCGCGCCTCAAGGAGATGTCTGCAAATCGTAGGGGCCCAACGGGGTCGAAGCCTACTGGGGGCCACGGGTAGTGTGAAAGTGAAACCCGGGGCCCTGGGACGAAGGCAAGGAGGGAACGGGAGTGGGTTTTTAGTCAGTAAAAGTCTGACACTATTTCTCGCTCCGCCTAAGAGCGGGATTTGTCATTAGATGATTTTCCCACCTAAAAAAAAAAATACTATATAGCAGCGAGCATAATAAACCTGCAAAACGCACGAAGTAAATTACCACGAAAGATGACCGTATTAGTACAACCGCTGCCAAGAATCTGTTTTCTTCTTGGACTCTGATTGGCTCACGTTCTTACTGGCATGCCAATGAGTTCAGTATAGAAATAAAAATACGAATGGACATATTTTTAGTAAATAGTTGCTTTTCTACTCGGTTCAATGTTTTATTGATATCAATAGATAGTGACAAGAACTCTTTTTTATGCTGATGATGTTTATATGTAGTGTTTGTAATAAGGGATGGTTTTAGGAGAAAGGAGATGAGACAAAATGTTAACCTTCATTCGTTTTCCATGGTGACAATAATTTATATTATTTATAAAACACCGGCAACCTCTTAGCACTATGTTAAGAACATCATAAACTTTTGACTATGACTTTTAAAAAATTATCATACATTTGTAGCGACATCTATGGCGTCACATAAGAACTGATCCTGCATAGCGCAATCAAAGTTCTTCGCGCGATTAGAACATATAGAACAGCCCGAAATCATCTATCGGGTAGCTGACACACCCGTCTGGCCGGAGGATCCTTCCTTTTCAACAAAGGTTTGCGGGACTTTACTCTCTGTTCCGCATGCCTCCAAACATTGGTTCACCAGATTTTCAAACAAAAATTAAAATATTTAAATTGAACGTTCTAAATGTTACGAAGGCTATGCGAAGCAAGCGATAGTACAATAGCGAAAGAGAGCGGGGATCATGCGTGGGAAGCGTAGATGCGTACAGCAAAATACAGAGTTGAATTATGTTAGATAGAATAACGAAATATTGAAGGCTTGTTTTTGGTAAATGTATTACGTTTTGTAAAAAGTCATAGAACAAAAGTTGTTGTTTATGATGTTAGTAATACAGTCCTGCAAGATTGTTGGTGTTTTACAAATAACCCTGTAAAATAAATATTTTGTTTTTAATAATGTATTAGAACAAAACAAACATAATATAACTTTAGAACCACTGACTTAAAGCAGTCATATTATGTCCGCCATATGATCAGATTTTACTCCACGAATCTCCTATAAATATTTGCAAAATTAATTGTATCGCCACATTTGCATCAAGTCGTCTCAAAATGCAGTCATCTTTAAAATATTTTGTGTTGCTGTTCTGCATGAACTTCATTGGTAAGTGATTTTTAATAAATTTATTTATTTAAAAAAATAACTACTAATATTTATATATTGAGCAGAGAGAACAGGCCTGATCACACACTGATTTCAAGTATTCTTAGAATTGACGGCCTTTTTGCATGATATACCTACTATAATAAATATTTTATCTTCTATTTCAGAAGGATCATTCAGGTGTGACTACAAATACAGTTCAAAAGCCCAAGCATGGTTCAAATCCGTTGTTGTGCCAGCGAATTGGTTTGATGCCCGGCTACGATGCTCACAGGAAGGTAAGTTACTTAGTAAATAATATTAAAGTAAGTCTTATACAAAGTTTCACGTTCTTAGTTTCAGCTGTGCGTTGATATGTCAGTCAGTCAGTGTATCTTTTTATACATATACTATCTTGTGATGGTCTCTTTTCATTTCCACGGAGTAGGCACCAGTCAGTCACTCTCTCCTATTCTTGCTCAAAGTAGATTAGACATTTCAGGCTATAAGTTTATGTTTCGTCAAAATAAGTCCTTTGTCGATGTCATTAATGTTTGAACTTTGGTTAGTTAAAATATAACTAATCTTGTGTCAAGGCTTGAGTATAGATCTGTAAGATAGCAGTTGATCATATTGCAGTACTACAATACACAGTAACAAGAATTTGAGAAATACTAGATTCAAATGTTAGTAGTCTAGACACATAACTGTCTACGCGCGCAGTTAACAGGCGTGGTGTTTATTTAATAATTATTATTTGTCATCAGGTGCTGTCCTAGCTTCCCCCACCACACCAGAAATACTAACTGAAATGAGAAACATAATTAATCGCTCCAATCCGGAATATGAAATCTTTACTGGTATTCACGCCACTGTTTCTCAAGGAGATTATTATACAGTTGAAGGTTAGTTACTACTAACAAAAACGATGTCGTTTCTTCTGATAAAAAAGCATAATCTATAAAATTTAATGAACCCAATCTCATTTGAGATTCACAGAAATTTAAAAATTACAGGCACACCGCTGTCAACAATTGCAATCGCTTGGGCTAAAAATGAGCCCGACAATAAGGAAAATATAGAAAGTTGTATAACTCTTAATGGTAATGGTGAATTAGCAGATCGTCCGTGTGAAGTTACACGTCCTTATATCTGTTACCGCCCCGAGAGTTCTCAAGTAGAAGTCAGCGAGTGTGGCACTGTCGATCCAGGTAAATATATACACGTACCGATGAAAATTAAGTGAGTGAAATGAGTTTGTCATACATTAATTTGGCCGTGGAAGGTGGGTAGGTCTCTGGTGTGGAACGCAACTTGTGTCGACACCCTTGCACCATTCCATGTTTCAAATACGGCGGGCTGTGCTAGCGTTGCCGCTGCGGCTGCTGAGACCTATAAATGGCGCAAATACTGTAACCTTATTGGTAATTACAATTTTGAGCCGTTTGGGGTCGAAACGCTTGGGTCATGGGGTCCGAGAGCGCGTCTCTTTTTTAAGGAAATTTCACGCCGTCTGATCGACACTTTGCGTGACCAGAGGGCTGGCTCGTTCTTCGCCCAAAGAATTAGCATTGCCATTCAACGTAGCAATACTGCCAGTCTTCTGGGTACATTTCCGGATGACAGCGATAGAGAAGTATTTCGACGCCTGAGTGTACATAGTTAGGTTTTATTGTAGTTTAGTTAATATTTAAGTTTTTTTTATGTAAGAGAGTATTAATTTGGTCGTTTTACCTGGAAACTTTGACGGAAGTTTTGAAAATGAGTAATTCTCGTGTGCTCTCGAATTTCAATTTTGCCACTACGTAATTGTCTCGGGTTGGATGTATAATAAGCAATGACCAAAACGCGTGTACACTTTGCAGTGCTCGTATGCCAAAACTATTGACTTTATAAAAAAAGTTTAATGCGTAAATTGTAGGCAATATTCTCTAGTTTTATTTTCAACATAACAAGAGGTATCAAAAAACTGCTTTTAGGGGCCATTTTCCCAATGTGGCGGCGCGAGCGGCGAAAACACGACGACTAAGATACAATGCTTTTATTGTTACACCCTATGTCTACCTACATCTCTGTTTCTTCCAACTCTCCATTGCAGGTATGCTGGAAGAGATTTCTGTAGAAATAAGCATCACCTTTGTACCAATTTTTCTGTTTCCTTCTTCGTTCTTTTATTTTTATTTTTATGCGTGAGCAAACAGGCACTATAATTATATCTTCGAACGACATTTTCTTACAAACGTCAAAAGTAATAAATATTAATAACTTAATAGGTATATATACAAACTAAAAATAATAATATTTACAAACGGATAGAAAAAGAAATTATTGAGCATCCTTATTGATATCGATGGGAAAAGTGCCCAGAACGCTGGCAAATAAATAATACGAGGTGCCAAAATCGAAATTCCGAAAGACCACCTTATAGCATAGTATAGCATAGCATAGCATAATCAGCCTCAGGCCTCCTCTCTCTCTAGGAGAGGGAATGGGCCGTAATCCACCACGCGAGTCCAGTGCGGATTAATGAATGTCTGTGTCTAAACATGTCTTCCAATTTTTGGTTCTAGGACATTTTTTGACGGATTCTTCACCGTTTTGAGAGCAGTGGTGATGAAATAAATTACACAAAGTAATGCGCCTGGCTGGGTTTGAACCCGCGACCTACAACTCGTAACTCGGGGCCGTTTCCACTCGGCCATCACTGCTCTCAAAGATCACATCAAAATCTATAAAATACCAATTTTCAAAACCCCCGTAAAGTTTTCAGATGACAACTATTTTTCGAACAATATGACTGTACTATTGTAGAAGTAATAAGGTTTCGAGCCATCGAAAACCAGTGTTAGAACTCGGTTACAATACTTTTCGTTTCGTTCCGATCTTATAATATAACCACTTTACCGCGTACAACGATTATAATCAACATTACATCTCTATTTCAGAATACCATTTGGATAAAAGAACAAACAAATGCTACAAGTTTCATACAGAACCACGAAACTTCTCCCGAGCCTTCCTCGCATGTTCAGCTGAAGGTGGCCATCTTGCCATTATCAACAGTGATACTGAAGCAACAGTGTTGAGGGAACTCTTCGCCAAATATCCAGATGCTAAGATCTCGGGAAATTTCCGGAAAGATTTAGCTTTCATCGGTTTTTATGATTGGGGTGAAAAATGGGTTTATAGGACAATTCATGGTAAAGTATTATTGTAATGTCATTAGTTATATCTTTCTCAGCTAGTGGTTGGCGGCCACCCTTGGTACGCCATAATTATGGTAACTCCCTTGTTTGATATGTGGCTGGAAAAACGTCACGACGTCCTCACCTTTCACATGACGCAGTTCCTCACCGGACATGGTAAGTTCGGGAGGTTCCTGCATCGGATTCGTGCGGAAAAAACCCTTGAGTGTCAATACTGTATGGATCGCCCGGAGAATATGGCCGACTCTTAGAAATAGGGTCTGAGTTTAACATCTACCAACGACCAACCCACAACGCAGCATACTGAACGCTTTTTATATGCTAATGATTTGGCCTTGGTGGCACAATCATTTACTCTCGCAGAAGTTGAAACTACTTTGACATAACCGCTCGAATCACTTGGTAAGTACTATGACAGTAAATCTTTTCGCCCGAACCCGTTCTAAACTCAATCTTGCGCGTTTCATCTCCGCAATAGCTCTTCGAATAGGAAACTCAACATCACGTGGCGGGGTAATGATGTAGAGTACTGTGATGACCCGAAGACCTGGGTGTGGCGTTGGATAGAGCATTGACTTTTAACGTGTACTGCCTCAACACGAAGCAGAAGGTTCCGGAACAACCTGTTGTGCCGCCTTATCTCTACCAACTTGGGAACAGTAACCGATGTTTTTCGCACAACTGGCATATCCTTATGCCTCTCTGCTGGCGAATTCGCTTGCCAAATGTGGCACTAATCAGTACTTGCGAAGCAAGTAGACACCTTGTAATTATATCGGGATGCCTTAAACCGATTCCGCTTATTAAGCTCTATCCGTTGGTTGGTAATGCTCCATCTGCTGTACGTAGGGATGTCATATGTGCGATTGAAATAAAATTCAAGAATTCGATTTCCCCCGCTTGGGCAGAGCACCACCGTGTCCTCATGCGGGAGATCGGCTGCAACGATCTCTCTTGCCGAGCCTTGGTACAGGCCATGGTCCAAAGCAAAAAGGTGTGGCAGGCGGTCGCCTCCTTCTGCGAAGCAGTAATGGTAGCAAGGAAGGCGGCCACACGTGCAAGAGAACGGCCTTTACGCCCCAGCCGCCGGGAGCCCGATTCCGATTTACAGCCACCGTAGGCGCTGGATTGCGGACGGCGAGCAATGGGTAGCTCGCTGTCCTACCGTCCAATAACTATCCGGGCCGAGCCCAAGTTGTCGACGGCGCGTAGTGTTCCACACGTACGCCTCAAAGAGATGTCAGCAATACCATAGGGGCCCAGCAGGGTCGAAGCCTACTGGGGCCATGGATAATGCGAAAGAGAACCCCGGGACTCTGGAATAAAGGCAAAGAAGGAACAGGAGTGGGTTTTTAATCGGTAAAAGTCTGACACTATCTCACGCTCCGCCAAAGAGCGCGAGATACGGAACCCTCAGTACGCAAGTCTGACTAGCAAGTGCTAGTCAGACTCGTGTAAAATATCATTATCGCGTAAGTATTATTAAAAATTATATATTATTATATATTATATTATTTGTCATTTTAGGTGAAACGCTAATGAAGGCAGGATACAACAAATTTTCTCCAGGGGAGCCTACCACTATACCTGAAGAAGCATGTGGTGGTATATTTCGCTCAGGCCTACTAATTGACCTGTGGTGTGACAGACCAGCCGCGTTTATCTGTGAAAAAAATCCAGGTTATCCAGCTGTTTGTCATGCTTTACCTTAAAACAGAAAAAACAATTCAGGATATTGATGACTATGTTATAAGCAAAATGTTTCATTATAATTTGTGGCAGTAAATGCTACCTTTATGGCAAATAATTTTTTTAATATTTTTTCTTTGTTTTATTTTATTTATTAGGGACAAAAAAACAGTTACATGTTAAGGAGATACAAAGGCATTATTAGATAAATTGGTAAACATATAACCCGCACTATTCACGGATTAATCA
Source organism: Mythimna pallens (assembly GCA_961205895.1). Taxonomy (NCBI): domain Eukaryota; kingdom Metazoa; phylum Arthropoda; class Insecta; order Lepidoptera; family Noctuidae; genus Mythimna; species Mythimna pallens. The sequence goes on along the minus strand of OY540845.1, from coordinate 3,253,763 downwards.
AATAAGTGTATGAAAAACGAAGACTCATTTTAAGAATCAATTTTGTTTTTAATAAGTTATTTAGTCAATTTAGTATTAATTTGGAATTTAGATTCTAAAGACCTGACAACGAGAGATTTAAATTTATTATTAGAATGATTGAAAATGTCTATGTCCATGAAGTGTGCGTTATAAGTTCCCACAAGGCGACGAAGAGGAACTCGTGCCCGCGTTAGTCTTACTTGAAACGACGTGGGACAGGCGGGGACGCGAGCCCCGCGTCTTATAACAGTTCTGGGCACCGTGTAACAAATTTTGTTTGCAATATCCGCACAGTCAAATTTATTGTGGCACAGACCATGCAACATCAACATCCAAACTAAGAATGTTGTACTTGCGTAATAAATGTATGTAGGGAATAGGGTTCATGCCACGTAAAAATTTTTTCTGTACCAATTCCAATTTGTTATTATATTTAAGGGAATAAGGATTACAAATAGGTACAGCGTATTCCAGTTGCGAGCGTATTAAATATTTATATAACATCAAAAAAGTAGAGGGTCGCACAAAGTCCTTTGATGATCTCATGACGAAGCCATACATTTGAAAAGCCTTGTTTTTTGTTACGAGTATGTTCCTGTAATTATTTTCATTCTCCACGTCCTGAATGAAGAACTTCTCTTACACAAGTCGTCTCTCGACGGAATTTAATCGAATTTAGAAAGAAAGAAAAGAAAAAAGAAATATGTTTATTCTGCCCAAATAGGCACACAATAATATTAGACGAAAAAATTCTAACTTTTTAGAATCCAAGATGTTTTTTTTTTAATTTTAAAAATGCTTTTATATGTATTTTTTGTAAAGTGCACTAAGCTAAAACGCGACTAAGCTACAATCCTAAACTAAGATGTGGTTAAGGCTTTATAACTTAAAATTTTGCCTTAGATACACCGGATCAAACTCCATTCGTCGACGGCGCGTGGTTTTCCACTAGCACCTCAAATAAATGTAAGTAGAATCGTAGAGGTCCAAGAAGCAGGGTCAAAGCCTACTGGGGCCATGGGTTCGCTTCTGAAAGGAAAACCCGGGGTCCTAGAACGCAAGGCAAAGAAGAGACATAGGTGTGTGATTTAGTTAGTAAACGTCGCGCTCCACCTTAGAGCGAGAAATGACGTTAGAAGTTTTAAAAAAAAGATAATAATAAACACTCCAAAAAAAAGTGGAATAAGTTCGACTCGTATGCTAGTATGTTATTATAAGTTAACTGGCCTGTTGGTCTATTGATCAGTGGCCCTGACTGCTATGCCAGAGGTCGTGGGTTTGATTCCCACCCAGGACAAATATTTTTGTGATAAGCACAATCATTTGTTCTGTGTCTGGGTGTAATTTATCTATTATATGTATGTCTTCTGCCATGCTGCCTGCATGCCAATATATGCATGCCAAACATGGAAATTTAACTACACAATTTAAAAAAAGAAATAACGTGTCGAAGAGGAATAGAACGCGGCATGCTAAACATAAAGAAAATCCAAAAGATAAGACACACAAAAATTAGAAAATACACGAAATCAGTAGATGGGCTAGAACAAGCACTCAAACTTAAGTGGAAATGGGCCGGGCATGTTGCGCGTCTACAAGACCACAGGTGGACTAATAAGAAAGTAACGGCATGGCAGGGCCCCCAAGGAAAACGCAAGAAAGGGAGACCCTATGCTAGATGGGAAGACGACATCAAAACGATTGCCGGAATGAACTGGATTCAAACAGCCCAGTCTAGAGAAGACTGGACATCTTTGGAGGAGGCCTTCACCTGTAGAGGGGTTCTTGCAGATATGTAGTATTTTTTTTTTAATAGGGTGTGTACTTAGGATAAAAATTAGAATTAGGAAACACTGACATACTGGTAGATAATAAAAGTACTAACACCTAGTTTAAGATTTGTCATTGTAAGTTGACTTGGTTGCAAGAAATATAAGGCTTTTTATTTTATTTTATTTATATGTATGTATTTAGAAATATATAAGTATGTTTATCAGTTGTCTAGTACTCATAACACAAGCTGTGCTTAACTTGGGACTAGACGGTGTTGTGTGATAGTTGTGGAATATTATTATTTACTATTATTATATTTCTCTTTTTGGAGCATTAATCACTGGTAGCTTGGATCCGGTTTCCAAAATCTGGCTAAAAATTTTATATTTATGAAATACTAGCTTTTGCCCGCGGCTTTGCTCGCGCACATAAAATATGTATAGCCTATGTTACTCAGGAATAAAGCAGCTTTCTATAGATGAGAAAATTTTAACAATCAGATCAGGACTTTCAGAGATTACCTTGTACAAACAAAAAAACAAATAAAAAAAAAACAAACTTTACCTCTTTATAATATTAGTGCAGATTATATTTTTTAATGTTTGTATGTGCTAGTTTACAAAAATGTGTGTTACGTATTATTTTAAATATATAAAGAAAAAAATTAAACTAATAGTAGGTATTCACCCAAATATTCCCACTACATAACCCTCCGATTATGTATAATATTATATTATTTAAAACTAAAAACTAAACGTAAAATAATTTTAGAACCACTGGCTCAAGCAGTCTGCCCTATGATCAGGCATCTGGCTCCTAGTCTCCTATAAATATTTGCAAAATTAATTGTATCGCCACATTTGCATCAAGTCCTCACAAAATGAAGTCATATTTAAAATATTTTGTGTTGCTGTTCTGCCTGAACTTCATTGGTAAGTTGTTTTTTAATAAATTGATTGATTGATATAAAATTACTAGCATGTTCACTCTGTTTCAAAAACAGACTAATATTTTATATCAAGCAGAGAGAAAAGCCCAAATAAAACAAAATGATTTAACTAATATTTCAGTAAATTTTATAAAAAAAATCTTCTGTTTTAGAAGGTTCATTTAGGTGTGACTACAAATACAGTTCAAAAGCCCAAGCATGGTTCAAATCTGTTGTTGTGCCAGCGAATTGGTTTGATGCCCGCCTGCGATGTTTAGAGGAAGGTAACTTAATTATTACTCATTTCTAATTATTTTTTAAGATAGAATCAAATAATTAAAAATAAAAAAATCGAGATGTTTGTTAATTTATAGAATAGTGAAGAAAGTAATCACTCATTGAATAAACACTGAATCTCGGAAACTACTTGATCTACAAAACTGAAATTTCCTTTGCAGTCGGGGGACTATTCTGTAGAATACTTTCTTAAAAAGTCCCCCGACTATGCTACTCGGGACGATGCAAGGATTCTAACCATACCTCACACATGTCAATCTGTCCAGGTATTTAGAAGTTATGATGGAATAAAGAAACTCATATACATACATACATGGAGCCCAAGTCGTCGACTGCGAGTAGTGTTCCACGCGCGCCTCAAAGAGATGTCAGCAACCGTAGGGGCCCAGCAGGTCCGAAGTCTACAAGGGCCATGGGTGATGCGAATCTCTCGCGCCGGGCCTTGGTACAGAAAATAGTGCGCAGCGAAGATGAGTGGCAGGCGGTCGCCTCCTTCTGCGAAGCAGTAATGCTATCAAAGGAGGCGGCCGATCGCGTGAGGCAACGTTCCTCACGCCACAACCGCCGCCGGGATTCCGATCCCGATTTCCGGCCACCATAGGCGCGGGCTTGCGAACGGCGAGTAATGGGTGGTTCGCCATCCGACCGTCTGGTAACCGTCCGGGCCGAGCCTACTGTTCCACGCGCCCCTCAGGGATACGTCAGCAAATCGTAGGGGCCCAGCAGGGTCGAAGCCTACTGGGGCCACGGTAGCATGAAAGCGAAACCTTGGGCCCCGGGATGAAGGCAAAGATGGAACAGGAGTGGGTTTTTAAAGTCTGACACTATCTCGCGCTCCGCCCAAGAGCGGGATTTGTCATTAGATGATTGACCCAACCGAAAAAAAAACGCTGAAAACAAAACATAACACTCCTTTTTTTGGGCAGTCGTGCAATAAGTGAGTAGTTTTTCCACGTAACTTTCACACTTGGTACCTGTATATTCTACATCAGCTCAAGTTAGCAGGTATGTTTACACTCAAAGTACATATGTACTATTCCGTATTTTTTACTTATGAAAAAATAAGTAATGTCTTATGATTCTTTTTTTGGATGGGAAATCATCTAGTCACTTCTCCTGCTCTAGAGCAAGGCTTGTTAGACTTGTACTGACTACAACCACACCCAAGTTTCTTCAGTTGCCTATTGCGTTCTAAGACCACGGGTAACCAACTAAGAAGTCGACCCATGATTTGTAATATATTTATTTTCTAATATTTTTAAAATACCTTATGGTTGAAGTAGTTCTATAAAGCTATATAGCTAACTGCCCCACTAAAACTTATTATTCCCGTGGAGAATGCACGAGTATTAATCAATACTCACTTCAAGCAGCTTGGCAATTTTAGACTTATCGTTATTGACAATAACTCCAGGTTTCTGCAAGATATTGCCTTCGTCGTTGTCAGTTATGTCTAAAAATAGGGAACAATTTCGGTATTTAAAAGACTAGTGAAAAAACATTACTTGTCACTGTGATTTTTCATTTTAGTTTGATTAAATTTATAGGTCATTTTTTTTGTTTTAATATTTATATAATACACATTGCCCACACTAGTTTGGGGCAACGCAACATGTTTACGTTCACAATCATGTGGACTCACATACTCAAGACATTATGGGTAAGTTTTCAATTTGTCATCAGGTGCTGTTCTAGCTTCCCCCACCACATCAGAAATTTTGGCTGAAATGAGGAACATCATGAATCGCTCCAATCCAGAATATGAAATATTTACTGGTATTCATGCCACTGTTTCTCAAGGAGATTATTACACGATTGAAGGTTAGTCATTACTAAAATTAAAACAGAAAAATTTTACCCAATAGAATAAATAAACAATCTCGTTGATTCTGAACTAACCAATTTACAACATATAACACAATACATGCACATCCTGAAAATAGTATGTTTAGAATTTGCTACTGTATCGATTTCAGTTATTTTTAAAGTAAATCAACATTTCATCATAATTTTTGCCGAAAGACATCCATGTTTTGGACATAGGCCTCCCCCAAGCGTCGCCACAACGACCAATCCTGTGCGTCTAGCATCCATCAGATTTCAGCGACCCTCACCAGGTCAGGTCAAGTACCAGAAGACGCAGCACTGAAAGGCCTCTCACAAGGTGGCCTTCCAACGCTGCGTGTTCCGGTACGTGGTCGTCACTCCAGACCCTTTTATCCCCATCGATCATCTGTTCTGCGTGCAATGTGCCCTACTCGTTGCCACTTAAGTTAGGCGATTCTTTGTGCTATGTCAGCCACGTTAATTTTCCTGCGGATATCTTGATTTCTGATGTGATCACGCAAAGAAACTCCGAGCTCTTTCTATTGTCCTTTGGGTAACTTTAAGTTTTCTTATGAGGCCCATTGTAGACTCATAGACTCTCTCATAGACTCTTGTCATAGACTTTCGTCTTGAGACACAGAAGAGCTGAAGGCGGAAGAAGGGCGAGAAGATATCGCGATTCCCGAACGCTGCCCAACCAAGTCGGATTCGACAATTGACCTCCAATTCACGTCATGCGTATACCATATTTCTTACTTTCTCGATTAAAACAGCATGAGCATGCAATGAAACTTATTTTTGTTTCTTTGAATATTATGCTAAATACTATTATTTTTGAAGAGTTTTAAACTAATCCATTCTCTTTTGTATAATTATTAATTTGTATAAGCTAATTGTTTACTGCTGCGGTCTTCCCGTCTAACTATAATTTAGGTGCCTTCAAGGCTAGAGTGAATAGGCTCTTAATAAACTAGTGCGCCTCACCATCAATGATTGCATTACTGCTAACCATCAGGTGGGATCACAGTCAAGCACTGGTTTACATAAATAAAATTAAAAAATTGAGACTTATACAAATTTACAAATTACAGGCACACCGCTCTCAAAAATTTCTGTAGCCTGGTCTGAAAATGAGCCGGACAATAAGGACAATATAGAAAGTTGTTTAACTCTTAATGGTAATGGTGAATTAGCAGATCGTCCGTGTGAACTTACACGTCCTTATATCTGTTACCGCCCCGAGAGCTCTCAAGCAGAAGTCACCGAGTGTGGCACTGTCGATCCAGGTAAATTACCAACATATACTACACTCGTACTAAACAAAATAAAGTGAAGGAAATGAATTTGTAGAGGTAAACAGTTTTTGAGCTTTGAACTTCGATTACAAAACCTTTCTTGTGTTCTTTCAATATTACTTTACGTTGTATAATAAACAGTACATCTCCATTTCAGAATACCATTTGGATAAAAGAACAAATAAATGCTACAAGTTTCATACAGAACCACGAAACTTCTCCCGAGCCTTCCTCGCATGTTCAGCTGAAGGCGGCCATCTTGCCATCATCAACAGTGATACTGAAGCAACAGTGTTGAGAGAACTCTTCGCCAAATATCCAGATGCTAAGATTTTGGGAAATTTCCGGAAAGACTTAGCTTTCATCGGTTTCCATGATTGGGGTGAAAAATGGGTTTATAGGACAATTCATGGTAATCTTTATATAATATATTTCTACATCTTTGTCAGTGCTCTTGTGTAAAGCGATAGTAAAGTGCCTAGTACGCATAACACAAGCTCTGCTTAGCTTGGAACTATTATTATTGAAGTACATCAAACTGTCAAGAACATAATTTACGATGGAAGATAAGCAAATCCTGTTAATAATCTTTCAACACTCGCATTTTCATCAATATTTCAAACTCAAGAGGGAAATTGACAAAGCAATGGAGGCCTGTTTTAAAGATATCAAAATTATAGGCCACGAAAGGGACAAATTTATGACCATTTCTTACAGGTGGTATAAAAACGCATAGAGGAATGTGTGCGGTTACGTGAATGGATTGAATATGAATTGCGAATAAAAGAAAAAGTGGAAAACTAGACGTAATTGTTACATTTTTTTAAAAATTTAGTAATAACTTTAGATCTTATCTTCAATAATGGCTGCTTATTGTGTATATTTATAGATAAGGTTTGGTTACTGATAGTTTAGAGGTAGCGGTGAACGTACTTAAACTTAATAAACAGGCATGGAAAAAGACACTGAAAAATAAAAAGTGAAATTGATGTCCATCTTTATTTACAAATAGCTTTATTTAACATCTTGAATAATGTTTAATCATTTGCCATTTCAGGTGAAACGCTCATAAAGGCAGGATACAACAAATATGCCCCAGGAGAGCCAACAACTATACCCGAGCAATCGTGTGGTGGGATATATCGCTCAGGACTACTACTTGACCTGTGGTGTGACAGACCAGCGACATTTTTCTGTGAGAAAAGTCCAGGTTCTCCTATCGTTTGTCGTGCTTAAGGTCGTTTGTCGTGCTTAACCTTAAAATAGAAAGAAAAACAATTGTCATGCATAGATACACACAGTGTTTAAACAACTTGTAGAAATTTAAATAAAAAAATAGAAATCTAAAATTGTGCGTGTTTCTGTCAAAATAGGTATGAAACTTAAAGAAACGTATTTGGCTGTCGATTGTACCGCTGCGACGTTTTTGCATTTTGTTTACTAGCTAGACGAACTATGCGTTCGCAGCCACAGTGTAAATGTGTCTACTTTTTTCTTCTTCTTTTTATTACATTGCTTTTGCAATATTTTTTATGTTATTTAGACTTTAATCCAATGTCCTTAAATTCGTTAGTGATAGGTTTATTTTTATATAGCTGCTTTTTTATAGTGGTAATAGGAAAATACTGTAGACTCCGCGATTCGTAGATTATTTTTTATTTTGACCTACTTCTTTAATATAATTATTATTATTGTATTTTTGGGTACCATATTGACTGGTCTACACTGTACTCATATACTTATTAAAATTTTAATATGGAAGTATTGCAAAATCTATCATTTTTGAAAAGGTTCGTGCAAACGACAGCCCGGATTCTGTCAAAGTGACATGTGTTACTTTTCATTTAGCTCATTCATTCGTTCTTAAGTTTCCGTACTATTGACTTCACCGACAATTATTTAAAACAAGTACCTACAGATTAAAAACCAATGTCCCAAATTAAAATACATTAACTTAAAATCACATTATTATCAAATTAAAATTAAATCTTAAATTAAATTACATTATTAACATTAATATGTGTGTCAATACTCTTATAATATTTTTTTTTCATAATTCACAGAGAATCTTAACAAAAAAATAACATACTTCTACTCAAAATGTCCACCTTTAGCCTTGGTTCAGCCCTTTACGAGTTTGGGCCACGCTTCTATCGTTTTACGCACTGTATCCATTGAAAACCGGTCAACTGCCGATAGCATTTTTTTACTTATTTTAAAACTATAAGTTCACAGGACAGAACCAAAACACTTATATTCTAAAATCTTAAGGACTAATAACCAAACTTATTAGATACTTATGTGAATAGGTACACTATAAAAAACTTAAAAAAAAAAACCGGCCAAGAGCGTGTCGGGCCACGCTCAGTGTAAGGTTCCGTAGTTTCCCGTCCGTCACAATAAGTGTCCCGCTTAGGAGTTAATGAACGACAGACAACGAGCAAGAACAAACACCACCACTGCCAACGAGAGACCAACCGAACTATTCTACAATATAATAGGTCATATCCGTCCCAACCCCATCAACTCAGGAAAAATCTTATCAGCGCGAAGTAGCCCAAAGTACAGCGCCATCTCTTGGGAAATTGGGTTACTAATTTATACAAACTAGACAGGCTATGTATGTTGGGTTTTCGATTAAGTGTGTTGAAAAATAAATAAATAATTGTTGCTGTCTCTCAACTAGGCTTTCATTCACAGTTTTTAAGAAAGTTTATGTGACATATTTTTTTTTAAATTTAAAACTAGTGCTTGACTGCGATGCAATTGTTGATGGTGAGGCGCATTAGTTTATGAAGAGCCTATTCCCTCTAGCCTTGAACACACCTAGGTAAATTATAATCGAACGGGAAGACAGCAGCAGGTAAATTGATCCAGTCCTTCGATATCGTGGCATAAACGACGAGCCGTAACGCTCAGTCTGGACCACAGAGGTTTCAACAACATAAGGGTACTCGCCGTATATCGGGTTATCCGATGGTAGAAAGGAGATGGCGGAATCAAATCATGCAATTCCCACGCACACTCTCCAAAATGCAATCTGTAAAATACCGAATGGCTGGTTACCCTACTCCTGAGCTCAAGGCTTTGCAGATTGGACTGAACCAAATCTGGATCACCAATTAGCCTCTTCACACGCCTTTCCACCGTGTTCAAAGCTGCCAGATGGATATTTTTTTTAAGTTTGGGAACCACTGTATCAAGGTGTTTTATTTCGTCTGCCATGTACATATGATTCATAGAAAACTCTGTTTCTATGAGTATAAATACTTCCAAAAATAATTATTTCTCCACATTCGCGTGTGAGTTCTAACAGAATGAAGTTTCGTTTCATACATTTTGTGATGCTATTCTGCTTGGACTTTATTGGTGAGTTTTAAGAATTAATTCTGGTTAATAAGATTTTTGTTTTTGGATTTTTGGATTGTGTATTGATATTCTTACTTATCTAGCTAATCATCATTATCATCATCATCATTTCAGCCGAAAGACGTCCACTGTTGGACATAGGCTTCCCCCAAGCGATCGAATCGATTAAAAATGCATTCTACAAGCCCTTATGTTATGTCCATTAAAGTATATAATAAACTACCCGCAGAAATAAAAAAAGAAGAGAAAATTAATGTATTTCTAAAAAAGGTTAGACAGTTTTTACTAACTAAATGCTATTACTCGGTAAACGAATACCTAAATGATAGACTTATAAAGTCATAACTTAAGTACGCTCTCAATTTTACATTGTATTAATTCATTATTATTATTATTGAATCTCTCAAATAGACACATATATAATGATTAATTTAATTTAATAATAATGACGATAAAAAAAAAAGTTACAGAACTAACCTACTCATATACACTGACATAATAATAATATATTTTTAAATCTTGACTTAAATAAAAATATAATTTAATAATAATGACGATAAAAATAAATAAAATACTTGACATAACAAACCTATTTATATACACTGACATAATAATAATATATTCACAAAATTTGCCTTAAATAAAAATATAATTTAATAATAATGACGATAGGAATAAATAAAATACTTGACATAACAAACCTATTTATATACACTGACATAATAATAATATATTTACAAAATTCAACCTAAATAAAAACATAATTTAATAATAATGACGATAAATAATTAATAAAAATATCTGACGTAAACCTATTTCTTATCCACAAACATAATAAAATAATATGCATACATAATTTTATTTGAATAATTTAATAATAATGACGTTACAAGATAAATAAACATACCTGACATAATTTACTCATACTTATACACAGACATAATTATTTTAATAATGTACAAGCATAATTAAACGCATCACATTCTAAATAAAATTCTATTGAATTCCGTAAATTACTACCTAACTCTCTTCCTCTCTCCTAACTTTGCTGTGCCCGACAGGGTCCATATTGGTCTGTGAAATTTTTTTTGACACCATCTATGTATACATATGGATTGCAATAAAGTATTGAGTATTGAGTATTGAGCGTCTCCACAACGACCGATCCGATGCGTCTCGCATCCACCTCATTCCCGCGACTCTCACCAGGTCGTCGGTCCACCTTAAGGGAGGCCTTCTGACGCTGTGTTTTCCGGTGCGCAGTCGCCACTCTAGAACCATTCAGCCCCATCGACCATCCGTTCTACGAGCAATGCGCCCTGCCCACTGCCACTTAAGTTGGGCGATTCTTCGGGCTATGTCGGCGACCTTGGTTCTCCTGCGGATATCTTCATTTTTTAAGCGATCACGCAAGGTAACTCCGAGCATAGCCCTTTCCATTACTCTTTTGGTGACTAGGGCCTAGGCCCATCTAGCTATCCTCATTAAAACACTAGCATACTTTGTTTCTATCACGCACAGATTTTTTGTGTTACCGAATTTTCCACTTCGTTCGGTCGAACTGCAACAAGTTTTCCTTAAAAATAGCGGCCAACTGTGAGTTTACCATGCATAAGCTAATTACTGTTTGTTTTTCACCATGTAAAAGAGGTGTATCGTTCACCTTAACAGTTTTTACAATGAATGTGGTGAACCAAATTCTAAAAGTCAATGACGAAATTTTACTGAACTGGTAAAGCGGTGTTGTCGTGATTGTTTTGGTTTTTCCATGGTTCATTAAGATAAATTGGACGTTTCATATGAGCTCTACGACATGAATAAAAAAAATTACAGTTTACACGAAAGGAGCTCAACAAATGGCTTCGGAAACCTTACAATTTGTACAGGATCCTAAAGACAGCAGATACACTACGTGTTTATGGTATTTTTGCCTGACTTATAGGACTAAATGTGATAAATCTGATGTAGCAACACACTCTGCAAGATATGCAAATGAACATTTTGCGACGTAACCACTTCCTCATAGTGCTGATGCCATCATCATTTCAGCCGATAGACGTTCACTGCTGGACATAGGCCTCCCACAAATGTCACCACAATGAACGGTCCTGTACGTCTCGCATCCATCGGATTCCCGCAGCCTTCACCAGGTCATTGGTCCACCTTGTACCCCTACAAGGTGGGCTTTGCAACACAGCGTCTTCCGGTACGCGGTCACCACTCCAGAACCTTTCGGCCTCAACTGCCATCTGTTCTGCCAGCCAAAAGTGGCAATGGGCAGGGCATCTTGCCCTGCCAATTGCCACTTAAGTTTGGCAGATATCTTCGTAGTGCTAATGTATCAAAACATGAATGCACAGGAACAGATACCATCAATTTACCTTCATATAATGCAATTACTGATTAAATTCATAATCTAGCCTAAGAGAGGAACACTAATAACTGACTCAAGTTGATCTTGATAACTTTTTTCATGAAAAAAACCTAAAAAAACATCTTGTATAATGTAATAAAAAAAAATAACTGCAAAAATCTCATAAATGAACAAATTTAATTGTTTCAAGCATTTGGTTACAATTTGTCACTCCAAAAAAAATATACTTCTACAATCACATTTTGACTTTTGTTCCAAAAATCTGGGATCAATAGCAACGGTAAAGGTTCCAGCAGGTCATTTCTAGCATGTAAAATCATGGATAATGGAGTCCTTGAATATTAGTAGTTTACAAATTGAACGCTTGTGGTAGACCAGCTTCAAGCTAAATACTACAGAAAATCGTGAAATATGGTTTTAAAAATGTACAAGTATTTTCAAGTATAATTGTAAATAAAGTATCAATATTTTTCATGAAAACTAAAGTGGCTGTCACAAAAAATGAAACTATGCGTGCCAAATTTTTTAATTATATTTCCTACCAAAGGAAGTCAAAATAAAGTCATATTATACCAAAAAAAAATCTACGAACATCTACGTAACATTACGTTTTCTCACCGTATTGAAAACAAATTAGTTACGTTTATATAAAGTCTAGAAAGTTGCTCAAATAACACCATTTCTTCCAGAAAACTTTATTAAAATTCTTTTCTTGTATTTTAGAAGGATCATTCAGATGTGACTACAAATACAGTTCAAAAACCTACGCCTGGTTTAAGCCTGCCGTTATACCAGCAAATTGGTTTGATGCCCGGCTGCGATGCTCACTGGAAGGTACATTATTTAGTTTGAGTCTGCAGGTGTCCACAAACACTGTTAACAAGCGTGGTGTTTATTTCATTTTGTTGTATCATCAGGTGCTGTTCTAGCTTCCCCCACAACACTAGAAATATTAGCTGAAATGAGAAACATTATGAATCGCTCTAATCCGGAATATGAAATATTTACTGGTATTCACGCCACTGTCTCTCAAGGAGATTATTATACGATTGAAGGTTAGTCAATTGATATGAACTATGAAACTATTAGGATAAAAAATGTTTCACATAAAAAATCTACTACTTTCACCTCGAACTTCAAAAAACCCCAAATTGATGCACTCACTTTTTATATTCCCAATTGAAAAAAAATATAGGTATCATAGCGCCTGTGGTGAAGTATATTTTTTTCTTTGAATGTTATGTTTTTAACATCATCATTAAAATTATATAATGTAATTTATAAAATAATTTGTTAATTTAATTTGAGACTTATATTTACAAATTACAGGCACGCCACTCTCAAAAATTCCTGTCGCTTGGGCTGAAAATGAGCCAGATAATAAGGACAATGTAGAAAGGTGTATAACTCTTAATGGTAACGGTGAATTAGCAGATCGTCCATGTGAAGTTACACGTCCATATATCTGTTATCGCCGCGAGAGCTATCGAGACGTCAACGAGTGCGGCACTGTCGATCCAGGTAAATGTAATAATGTGCTCGTCATCATCATCTTTCTGCCCTTGTCCCGTGTTATTTGGGATCGGCGCAACACGTTTTTTTTCTTCCATTCTGCCCTGTCACTCGTCATGCTACCACTAACTTCCTTTTCTTTCATATCACTCTTCACACAATCCATCCATCTTTTCTTTGGTCTCCCTCTCCCTTTCCATCCATCCACATGTAAACTCATAAATATTTAAGTAACATGCGTTTCATTCCTCCTCTTCACATGACCATACCAAGACAAACGATTCCCTTTCAACTTTTCAGTCACTGGTGCCACTATCAAACTTTCCCTAATATACTCCTTTCTCACTTTATCCATTCTCGTCACACCACACACCCATCTTAACATTCTCATCTCCGCTACGTGCAATCTTTTTTCATGCGTCTTTTTCACAGCCCAACATTCTGATCCATACATTATGACAGGTCTTGTTACGGACTTGTAGATTTTACCCTTCAACTTGAGCTCGTTCTTTGAGAATAATGTGCTCGTACGAATGGAAATTAATTTGTAGAAATAACACGTTTTTTGAGATATCAAAAACCTGTTTTGAACCTCGGCCGTAACAACTTTCATCCCCCCTCACAGGTTTTATAAACGTAGCTTGAGCAAGTCGCTAGCATCATTATTTGTATAAATTTTACTTGAAGCTACTTTAAACTATATTGAAAATTTGGATTACAAAGATATTAGAGATATTACAATAAGAAATAATTTAAAAAATACATTTAAAAATATTAATATAAAACATAATATCCCACCGGTATCGGGAACATGGTCTAAGCTACCGGCAGTCAGGTCTCCAGAGAAATTAACCTCTTAACGATATACGAGCTAAATATAGTTATTATCTAATAATTATTATTTTTAACTTGTATATCGTTAGGATTATCCATTTTTCATCCACCCATTTTTCCAATACAACAGTGTCATTTCTATTTCAGAATACCATTTGGATAAAAGAACAAATAAATGTTATAAGTTTCATAGAGTACCACGAAACTTCTCCCGAGCCTTTTTCACATGTTCAGCTGAAGGCGGCCATCTTGCCATCATCAACAGTGATATTGAAGCAACAGTGTTGAAAGAACTCTTCGCTAAATATCCCGAAAACCTCTTGTCCGGAGCTTACAGAAAAGGTTTAGCTATCATTGGTTTTCATAATTGGGGTGAAGGATGGGAGTGGAGGACTATTCATGGTAATTACATTTATATGAAAATTAAATGTCGGTGAAAACAAAAAAAAAAAATGTTGAGAGAGTAATAATAACACAACAATTATCACACAACGCCATCTAGTCTCAAACTAAGCAAAGCTTGTGGAGTGAGTACTAGACATCTGATAAACATACTCATATAATTCTGTCTATATACATATTACAAATAAATTATACCCAGACACAGAACAAATGATCATGATCATCACACAAACATTTTTCCTAAGTAGGAATTGAACCCACAACCTCCGACATAGCAGTCAGGGCCACTGACCACTAGACCAACAGGCCTGTAAAGAGTATTTAAATACCGGTCAAGTGTAATTTTGACTCGCGTACGAAGGTTTCGTACGAATTTATATTAATTTGTTTTTATAATGGCAATATAATTACGCATTCTGTGAAAATATGTAAAAGAATTGTAATTGGAAACACAGTATGTTGTTTTTAAACACAAAGTAAAAAAGAACAAAGTACAAAGTGCGCCGCGCGTGCACGCACCGAAAGAGCGCTGGTTTTCAGTTGGCACCCCGCAGTGACGAAACTGTAAACTGTCTACCTAATAGGTACGGTTCTTATTCATCATTTTGTTTATTTGTTTTTTTCAGGTGAAACGCTAATAGAGGCAGGATACAACAGATTTTCTAGTGGGGAACCAGACGCTGGACCACCAACTCAGACTTGTGGTGGGATATTTCGGACGGGTCTCCTAATTGACTTATGGTGTGACATACCAAACGCATTTATCTGTGAAAAGAGTCCAGGCTTTCCTCACGTTTGTCCACGCTTCCCTTGAAAATAGACACGACAATGAAGAATTTGTAACAATAATGTACCAAATAAAAAAATATGTGAAGAATAAAATTTATTTTTTGTCTATTTGTAATGATTAAGGTAGAAAATCGATACTCAGTAGTAGCCTCAGAAAGGAAATAGCAGCTGAGGTCGACCGCGGCAAAGGTGGTGTGGTGATCACGTTTGCATGGCAAAAAAGACGGAGGTTTTTTGTAGGGGTCAGGGCCTCCCTTTTCTCAAAACCTCTCCAGGTTTGAAAGTAGAATGAGGAGGGCTTTACTTAGTAGTGAGAAACAATGTACATTGCAAACAAACACCGAGTGCGAATCCGACTCGCGCGTTAGATAAGATAAGATAAGATAAATTTCATTGGTCAAAAACATGTGTAGGGGGAAATCAGTTGAAACAATTATAAAAACAAAAAAAGTGTCAAAATTTTTTGCATAAAGGCGTACAAACACAATAGGTAAAATCCAAAATACAATAATAGTAAAATATAAAGAGCAAAAATCAGAAAATTACGTCAAATAAATAATAATAAAAATTTCTAAATTAAATCATTTAAATACTCGTCAACATAAATCTAAAATAAAATAATAATAAAATCCAAAGTGTGATTTAATACTGCGTTCATATTATGAGCTGCCAAGCTCAGGTTTTGATTTACACTGTACAAGAGCAAGTCATCTGCAAATTGCAATATTTTAACTTGGGATGTGTCTACAAAACTAAGGATCTGAGATGTATACAAGCTGTATAATAAAGATGAAATTGTAGCACCTTGCATTGTGCCTTTGTTAACAAGTTTAGGTCTATGTAGTTTACTAGTTTCTGCTTCGCCCGCGTGATAGTAGGTTTCTCCATACAAACTTTGGACCCCTGTTTCATCCCCTTAGGGGGTGAATTTTATATATAATAAAATTTATATTGCATTAGGATGTAATTTTTTGACTAATATATATGGAATATTATGTTCAGTATGTGTCTTTTCTACTTTTGAGTACTGTATACAGTTAAGTTAATGTAAATGGTTCATTAATAAAGGAGTTGACTCGATTCTCAACAGATTGATAAATTATGTCCATAAGATTATTCATATTGATTGGAAATGAATCTGATATTTTTTCTAAAAAACTTAGCACCCATTTGCCATTTAGATATCGGTTATAAAAATGACCTATTCTTTTAAATCGCTTAATATGACACAATATACTAGAAATAGGTGTCATTCTATTAAAAGTACTGCAGCAGTCATGCCATGAAGTAACACTCTTCCTTTAATGTTTATTTTTTTCTGAACATCAATTTTTTTTGTAATTTGTGAAGTTGGCAATGCTTGGTGATACCTTGTATTGTATTAAAGCTTGTTTTGATTTTTGTATAGCATCATCACTTGTTGTATTCCACCAGGGCGCAGGTTTTCTTATGACTTAGGCAGTTTGTTTTGACTTTTATTTTGGAACTGTTTCTGATCGGATTTTGTATAAGGTGTTTACAAAACTGTTGTACAAATTTAGTGGTTCTGTGTTATTGATGTCCAATTCAAAACAGGTATCTGACAGATTACAGTACTTAGTCCAATCTGCTTTACTATAAATATAATTTTCTTCTACAAGACGGATCTCATATATGGAAGGTTTCACATTTATAACTACCTAAGCCGGATAGTGATAGCTGCCCATTGGATCATCGTGAACGCGCCATTCACACAGTGAGGCTAACGTGGGAGTAACTAGAGTTAATTTAATGGCAGATAGATTTCTATTTGGATATGTAACAGTTGTTGCTCTATTATCATTTAAAACATACATGTCAAAATCATCAATTATATTGAATAAACAGTTGCCTCTGTTATTGTTTGAAGAGCATCCAAACATGATGTGATGTGCATTAAAATCTCCCATAATGATACATAGTTCAGAGATGTCCTGTAAAATCTTATTTAAGATTGGTGTGAGAGTGGAAGAGTGGGAGGAAAGTATACCTAAAAAATGCTTAAAGTGCCAATAGATGTCTCCTTGGATAATTAGATATTTTGTATAGATTCATAGAAAATGGTATTTATAACTTTGTATTGTAAAGTTTGTTTAATTTATATAGCCACTCCATTAGTGCATTTACTGATTTTTTGTAAATAAAGTTATATGGTGCAAAATATTGGGAAGAATTATACTTGTACTTTTAAGCCAGGTTTAATTTTATAAGCATATACCAATTTTGTGTTCAAAAAAAATAATTTTAATAATGCTATCTTGTTCTGTAAACTCTGTATGTTAAATTGGGCTATATGTATCTTTAGGGGTATGTGGAAGAGACAGTAAAGCCCCACATACCTCCGTTGAAAAGGGAGGATCCTCCGACCAGACGGGTGTTATGTCTGGTGGGCTACTACTGCCCGATAGATGATTTCGGGCTTAGTTCTTATGTGACGCCATAGATGTCGCTACATATCCATTAATTGGTTAAATTTTCTAACAGTATCTCTTTGATTTTTTATTTGTTTGGAGCTATTATCTTTATCATGAAAAGGAAAGAAAACACTTTTATATATTATCAAAATTATACTATTACTCACCTTACTGTACAATATCTAGGCCTTTCTTCATAGTTTTTAACAAAACAGTTATAACAATGTTTTTAAATATCCTTTTGGTACAATTTTGAGAATCACTGTCTTAATGAGTTATATCTCTGCAATATGATTAGATATATGACTTCAGAATCTGTTATAAATATTCGTAACAAGAATCTATATCGCCACATCTGTCACTCCAGTGCTTACAACATGAGATCTTGTTTAAAATATTTTGTGCTACTGTTCTGTTTGAACTGTATTGGTAAGTAGTTTTAAAGCTGCCACCGACTATTTTAATTGTTAATTTGTTCTATGAATTCATTTTTTTTTTTTGCACTAAACGCTTTTACTATATCGTTCTCAAATATAATTAGCAGTTTCGTAGCAGTGTTTACCAGTAATCTAGCGCTCATAGCACAAATTAACAGATAACGTTGTATGATAGTTTGGAACATTATTTTATAATATTACTAGCTTCTACCAGCGGCTTCGCCCGTGTGAAAGTCGCTTTCGCCATACAAATTTTGAACCGCCACCTCTTAGGGGGTGAATTTTGGGAAATCCGTTATCAGCGGATGTCTACACCTTATAAGGAACCTACCTGACAAATTTTAAGTTTGTAGGTGTTACAGTTTCTGAGATTTCATGCTTAATCAGTAAGTGGTATTTCTTTTATATATAGATTATTCTACTTGTGACCCATGGATGCCCCTCAAGTTGAAGGGTAAAATCTACAAGTCCGTGATAAGGCCTATCATACTGTATGGATCAGAATGTTGGGCTGTGAAAAAGACGGATAAAAAAAGATTGCACGTAGCGGAGATGAGAATATTAAGATGGATGTGTGGTGTGACGAGAATGGATAAAGTAAGAAATGAGTATATTAAGGGAAGTTTGAAAGTGGCGCCAGTGACTGAAAAGTTGAAAGGGAATTTGTCTTGGTATGATCATGTGAAGAGGAAGGATGAAACGCATGTTACTAAAAGAGTTATGAGTCTACATGTGGATGGATGGAGATGGAGAGGGAGACCAAAGAAAAGATGGATAGATTGTGTGAAGAGTGATATGAAAAAAAAGGATGTTAGTGATAGCATGACGAGTGACAGGGCAGAATGGAAGAAAAAGACGTGTTGCGCCGACCCCAAATAACACGGGACAAGGGCAGGAAGATGATGATGATTCCAAGTATGACTTATATTAAGTATATTGACGATGTAGCCATAATTTTGTTACTTTTTTTGGATTTTGAAGTGTCCGTGAAGTTTCTTGCAGGTTCTTCTGCATAGCGATCTACGCTTTGGAATGTTTCTTTTCTTTGACTGACCTCACGGTTAGCCCGGCCTTATTCTCTCATATATAATTAGCTCTCCTTTTAATTCTTCGTCAGATATGTCTATGCTAGGTCGTTGAAAACTCTGAATCACTTGCTTGCTTTACACCCAGGGTAAACGGGGTCTTCCAGGTTATTTTGGGTTGGTCCTGATGTACAATAATTTTCAGGTTGTGTATTTTGTGAGCTTTCATAAGATACCGCTGTTATCTCGTCCTTTCGTACCGTAGGCTGTTTGGTATTGTTAAATTCGGCAGATCTTCAAACTTTTACGGATTTGTTTGTTTATTACTTTGTCAAGCAGTGAGACGCCTCCTTTCCACTTTAATATTGTGTGAAGTCCAGTTTCAATTCATCTCCGTTACGTACAATTTCATAGTTTGAACTTCTTTTATAGGCACGCATTCGACAACGTAAATGAGTGCAAGGCATATTGCATTTTTGAAATATCTGTTCTGGACCTCTAGGCCACTCTCGGCAACCAACTCAATGTCATCGGCAAACAGCAGGGAGCCTGTTTCTGAATGTCCGACGTTAGAGCGTCCATTATCATCAGGAAGAAGTGAGGGCTGAGAGCCGACCCTGACATAATAAGATACATATTTAAAAAAAAATAAGCAATGTGTTATCCCAACAACTTCATAACAGACTAGTTTATGTATCGGCGCCGAGTTGCTGGCCTGTCGGTTTAATATCATTTACATTTCGGGAAGTCCGCTTTAGAATTGCATAATTTGATTCCGTCAACTCTGTTCCATCATCGAACCACTAGACGTACGGCGTTGCCCCATTAGTACATGGAGGACATCCCACTTATAAGTACCAAAGCGTTTTGGGAATTCATTAATTATGCTTACAGTTAAGAAGTGGAACCCTACCGGTGTCTGTGTTTCTTGATAGCTACAACTTAGAGGGCATTGCTTACCATCAGATGACATAGTGGTAAAACGCGGCCCTATCCATAATAAATAGAAAACGAGCTATATATTGAATTATATATCCAAATAAAATAATTGTTTCTTGTATTTTAGAAGGATCATTCAGATGTGACTACAAATACAATTCAAAGGCACAAGCTTGGTTCAGACCTGCTGTCGTGCCAGCAAATTGGTTTGATGCCCGGCTGCGATGCTCACTGGAAGGTAAGTAACAACCTGCAGTTGCCTGCAGGGATTGTTAAAATGCTGGATGTTTATATCATTTTGTTTTTTCATCAGGTGCTATTCTAGCTTCCCCAACAACACCAGAAATACTGACTGAAATGAGAAACATAATAAATCGCTCCAATCCGGAGTATGAAATCTTTACTGGTATTCATGCCACTGTTTCTCAAGGAGATTATTATACAATTGAAGGTAAGTCAATTGCAATAGTGCATTAAATTACTCAGATTGAACATTCAGTGAAATGAAATCCCAAAGAACAATAAACAGCCACGTTTATTCTCACATAAAAAATAATCAAGTATTAAAGAAAGATACCATATATTTGAGACTCGCACAGAACAAACAACAGTAAAATAAAAAATAAGTACTTAATCTATAAATACTTAACATAAAATAAAATAAATAAAATAAAAGAAAACAATACTAAAAGATAAAAATAAAAGAATTGTGCGAGGCCAAAAAGGCTCCTATCTCAGCATATGCTGCGATATAAAACAAAAAGTACTACACATGACATGTGACAACACTGTGGTAGCACAGTGTTGTCTTTTTTAACCCAAAGGTTAACTGGTAGATAATGCCTAGTTGCATTCAGTCCGCCTATGTACCACTACTATACATGAAGTTTAAATAAAATTATAAATAAAATAATTTATTTAAACTATATTAAATTTTAATATTGGTAGCTTAGGTCAGCGGTTCCTCTTCGTGAAAGTGAAAATCCCAAGTATCCCAAAACAACTAACTCCCGGTATGAAAAGTATTCCATGTGCCATTAGTTTAATTGTGTACTAAATTTCATTCTAATCCATTCTATTGTCTAACGTGAAGAAGTAACAAACATACACACATGTACATAGTGCCTTTTGCATTTTTAATATTATTTTTAGTATTAACTATCTGACCCGGTGACCTTCGTACCGTCTAATATTCAATGAATGTTGTATATCTTTCGAGATAGTCAACCGATTGCGAAGAAACAAAGCCTAAGTAATTTTAATGTATACAAGTTATCTATTTCGTACATTTTACGTGATGCGCGCACAACTAAAAACTTCTACAGATTTATTATATATATATAAATAGAATATGATAAAAAGTTATATCAATGCAAGAATAGGTTCGTAGGTGTAAATAGGCACATACGTGTAGGAACACAAAATAAAAACATCCCTCATTGAAATGCACTGTGCTTTTTCAAAGGCTTGCGGTGAAGCCTATTTTTTTCTTTGACTTTTATGCTTGTATGTTATATTTTTAACATCAGCAATAAAATGTGTAATTAAATCTCTTTTAATATAATTATCAAACTATGAGAGCTACTAATTACTATATAATGTTATAATTCAATGAATAATTTGTTAATTTGAGATTTATACAGATTTGAACATTACAGGAAGACCACTCTCAAAAATTCAAGTGACTTGGGCTGAAAATGAGCCTGATAATAAGAATAATATAGAAAGCTGTATAACTATTAATGGTAATGGAGAATTAGCAGATCGTCTGTGTGAAGACACTCGACCTTACATCTGTTATCGCCCTGAGAGCTTTCACAAAGATAGTGAGTGCGGCACTGTCGATCTAGGTAAATATAGTGACAAGAATGCTAGGCAAACTTTTTAAAGTATAAGTAATAGTGCATTAATCATATTTAACCTTTATGCCAGATAATTCCATAGTGTTAGAGTAGTAACAATTCACTTATGTGTAATGTAGGTAGATCGTTTTATTATTTAAAAAAAAATAATCGAATAAGATAAGTTAATAAGAATAAAATTTAATTGAACTGAATTAAATATAATTCAAATAAATTAAATACATAAAACTAAATTGAATTAAATTGAACTAAATTAAATGAAACATAATTGAATTGAATTAAATTAAATGAGAACAGTTAAAATTTAGCATGGAGCTGTAACCACTACTAAATACATTTTATTTCAGGATATCAATTGGATAAAAGAACAAATAAATGCTACAAGTTTCATACAGTTCCACGAAACTTCTCCCGAGCTTTCCTCGCATGTTCAGCTGAAGGCGGCCATCTTGCTATTATCAATAGTGACACTGAAGCCACAGTGCTAAGTGAACTCTACACTAAATTTCCAGAAACAAAGTTGTTGGGAAATTTCCGGAAAGATGTTGCTTTCATCGGATTTCATGATTGGGGTGAAAGTTGGGAATGGAGAACTATTCATGGTAAATTACCTATATCTTATAACCTCTTATAATCATTTGCTATTGCAACAATTGCTTTTCTGGCCTGCACCCCTAGCCAAGTTAATAATCTACAATCGTTAATGCTACTCGAAAACTAATCAAATTTATGGGATTAACATCAAATCGACGTTAAGTCACGTGGTCAGACCAAACGGATAGAAAATTCGTATCCAAGTTCACATCGTTCAAAATGATAGAATGAATTGTTATCGTTTCTACAATGTTCAACGCTACATCCTTTGTTATTGTAGAACGAGTGGCCGATTTAAATATGCGTGTCAACATGGCTACCAACTTATCGTTTTCTACAATTGCTGACACCGAGGCATTACCGATTGGAGAACGGAATTCGACACGAAACGGTTGTAACTTGGCCAGGGGAGTTGTTGAACTAGTGATTAGTGGCCCTGACTGCTATGCTGGAGGTCGTGGGTTCGATACCCTTCCAAGACATATTTTGTGTGATAAGCAGGATCGTTTGTTCTGTGTGAATATGTTTGTATTTAGAAATATATAAGTATGTTTATCAGTTGTCTAGTACTCATACCACAAGCTCTGCTTAGTTTGAGACTAGCTTTGTGTGAAAGTTGTGAAACAATATTATTATTATTTATATTGTGACATTAAAGTGAAACTTTGATTTACACCAGTATTTCTGGATATTACATGGAGTTTCAACTCTTCTGTGGTGGATATTTAGTATCTCAGTAGACATTATTCACAAACTAGTACGATTTGTCGCAGACATATGGATCTACCCTCCACGAGTAGGCCACGCTTCTGATTCCTTTGTTCTGACTTCATCTCAACGCTCAGTCACGTGGTCAGAACAAAGGAATAGGAGGCGTGGCTGACTCGAGGTGATCGACGAAAAGAGAATCGAAACGAAACGGTTGTAACTTGGCTAGGGGGGGGGGGCTAAAATAAGCGAAAGCGAAGTTCTATTATACTTAGAGCCAAAGCAGCCCAAGTCAATGACTAGATTCTGTAAAGTTTTTATGTTCGAATAGTATTCCTCTTTCAGGTCAAACGCTAGCAGAAGCAGGATATAGCAAATTTGCTGTAGGAGAGCCGAACAATGTAGCACCAGGCCAATCCTGTGGTGGGATATTTCGATCGAGTCTACTGGTTGATTTCTTTTGTGACAGACCAGCTGCATTTATCTGTGAGAAGAGTCTAAGCTTTCCTTTTGTTTGTCGTGCTTGAGCTTAAAATAGACTAGACAATTAAAGCATCATTATGCAAATGAAAATTTACATTATCATTAATAAAATAATTCTTTATTTTTTTATTGTACACTTTAACAGCCTTCAATAAGTTGATGACAGAGTTCATGTACTTACATGCAATAAATGTTACAAATGTTTCATTACTAATTAAATCAATAATAATATTTTAAAGAGGTAAAGTTTGTTTTTTTTTGTTTGTAGGAGGTAATCTTTGAAAGTACTGGTCCGATTGCTAAAATATTTTCATCGATGGAAAGTTGCTTTATTCCTAAGTGACATAGGCTATATTTTATGTACGCGTGCAAAGCCGCGGGCAAAAGCTAGTGTTACATATAAAAGTTTATTTGAATGATTTCCTAAGACGTCGTTCGTCACCGTGATCAATGAGGGCTTGTTGTTTCATCTAACGTAATTCAATACACAAATGTTTGATAAAGAGGCAACGTGAAAATATAGAGATAACGCCTGAACGCTTTGTTGGCATTCGATAATTCGGTCATACACTCGAATATTTCACGAAACTTACTACAGAAAAAGTGTGATTTCTTAAAAATCTTAAATTATTTTTTCATCATTTGGAATCTCTATTAAAGTTTCTTCCTATCAACGATCTTACGCCACTAGAAGCCTCATGCTTGAACTAGCGCATAAAAACAATCCCGTCAACTAGCCGAGGTACGGGGAGCGGAGTACTGATTGGTTCTGATTGGTATGGGGGAGCGGGGTACTGCGTTCTGCTTGGTCGAGACATCAGATCTATAATCATGTGTGTTGACAGACATGCGTCGCCTGTTATTAGACGTCTAGTGGCTATAAGTTCGTTGCTTTCTATAGATATAATATTTTCTTTACCAGAACCTTTTGCGGCCACGTACCGGAAGACGTAGCGTTGGAAGGCCTCCTACAAGGTGGACCGATGACTTGGTAACGGTTGCGGGAGTCCGATGGATGCGAGACGCACGTGACCGTTCATTGTGGCGACACTTGGGGGAGGCCTATGTCCAGCAGTGGACGTCTTTTGGCTGAAATGATGATGATGTTGATGATGATTTTTTTTACTTGGTACGGGGGAGCGGGGGAGGTCGAAACATCAGATCTATAATCATATGTGTTGACAGACTTGCGTCGCCTGTTATTAGACGTCTCGTGGCTATAAGTTCGTTGCTTTCTATACATATTTTCTTTACTTTTTAGTTTATGATTAAATTATGAACAGCCAAAGTTCAAGTAAAATAGCAGATTTTCAGATGTCTGTACTCTAATAATATTTGCAGCTATTTTATTTAAAACGTTAGACTTGTCTACAAATCATTTTTATTATTGTATCAAAGTATCTTGAAAACATTTGTTAAAAAAACTTTCTTATTTTAATCTATTACGAGTATTGTAGGTACTAACGCGTTTACATGATAAGCAGTTTACCATAACATATTATTTTTAGGAATCTGTACCTCAAAAGAAAAAACGGAACCCTTATAGGATCACTTTGTTGTCCGTCTGTCTGTCTGTCAAGACCCTTTATCTCAGGAACACGTGGAGGTATCTCTGTCTGCGTTTCCTTGAAGCTGTAAAAATTCAAGCATTTATGTTAACGAATAAAAAAAATACGGCCGTTCATGTCGCAAAAAACGTATATTTCGACATTCTCAACTGAACCAAAATTCATAGGGCACTTCCCGTTGACCCGGAAACCTGAAACTTGGCATAAAGCAAGGTCTCATAGCACAGGTATGGGAATTTGTTGTTATCTACGTCATAAAAAAAATCTCTTTTGCAATTCGGAAAAATCTTCGAGACTCCATTCGGGAGTTGAACTATTTACATAGGTAAGTTTGTTCAGTGCGCGAGTCCAACTCGCACTTGCCCAGTTTTTAATATGGATAGGCACACATTTAACTTCTATCTCACCTGATAGTAAGCGTCGATGTGGCCAACGATGGAACACGCTTGCCTAGAAGTAACCTATTCACTCTTGTCTTGAAAACCCCATAAGTTGTGGATAGTATAGAACTTAACATATTATTTTAAAGAAATCGGTAAAAAAAAAAATTCTTTCGTGTTCTATGTGTTAAGTTGTTTTCTCTCCCTACTCTCGCCTTACACACAATACTACAATTATCACTCCCACCACAACAATTAGTGATCTCGATCATCGCATATGAAACCCTCATGCATGACTTCAACAAATAATAATAGCGCGTACAGTGATAATTGTTGATTGGTATCACGTACCATTAAAATAGTGTAAAGGGTTTCTGCGAGTTGGTGTCGGATCTTCGTACGCTTTCCAAAGGTCCAGGACCTCAGGGCCCTGAGATATACTAATATATAAAAATAATAACAAAAACTCTTTATTTCCCATCACCACATCCCATTATCATAATATAAATTTCACTTACAATTTACTATCTTTTTATTTTCAATCATTTAAAAAAAAAAAGTTAGTTAAATCGTAAGTGACTCCTACAAATAAGTAATTACTATTGGCCTCCCAGAAGCCTGAAGAGAATGACGCATAGTCAGTATCTATCCTGATCGTAGTGAGGAGAAATGGCAGGCGGACTCCTTCTGCTGCAAATCAGTAATGCTAGCAAAGGCTAGCATTACCGGCGGCTGGGGCGTGAGAAAGCCCCAAGGATCGCGACCCCGATTTCCAGCCACCGAAGGCGTGAGTTTGTGGACGGTGAGTAATGGGTAGCTCGCCGTCCGGCCATCCGGTAGCCGTCCAGACCGAGCACGAGCGACGGTGTGTAGTGTTCCGCGCACGCCTCAAGGATATGTTAGTAAAACCATAGAGGCCCAGCAGGGGCGAAGCCTACTGGAGTGATGGGTTCGCTTCTGAAAGGAAAACCGGGATTCTGGAACGGAAGGCAAAGAAGAAACATAGGAGTGGGTTTTAATCAGTAAAAGTCTGACACTAATTCTAATAAGTCCAAACACGGCTAGGTTATATTGATTAATTACGGAGTTCCAGTGCCTACCTTCCGGCTCCATCATCATCACCAGATACGATTTTCAACATAACTATTTAGAACCATTCATTTATTTGTATTGTCATTGTCGGTTAACTATCTTTATTGTGATACCTATGTGAGAATGAAGTTCCGTTTACCATTTCTGCTCTTTTTCATCAGTTTCACTTCATCAAATGTTACTTTTTGACTGTAAATGCTTAAGTTCTCAATGAAAATACCAAAATCATAATATAATTGCCTATAATATTTGAAGAGTTCCCTCGATTCCTTATGGATCTCATCATCGGAACTGGATTAAAAAAAAAGTGCGACCAATCTGGAAGCATATCATTTAAAATGAAAAAAGCATTTTGCAAATTGGTCCATAAACGACAGAGTTCTGAGGTAACACACATAAAAAATAAAAGTATTACAACCAAATTGATAACCTCCTCCTTTTTTTTGAAGTCGGTTAAAAACATGTTTTTTTTATTATAAACATACTGCATGTGATAACAATACAATGTACAGATCTTTTTAGTTATGTCATTTATTTTAATTATACAATCAATATTTAAACAAAGTAATGAGCAAAGCTTTTGTATTATATATTTAATCAGTCGTATATCTTTTTCCTGTGTCAGTGGTTTCCAAACACATTGACTTTTTAATACTGATATTATTTCACATTTAACATTATTAGAAATTCAGAGACTAGGAATATCAACAAAACTACATCTTAACCATGTTTTTGGGTGAAATATGTCTTTTTATTTCTTATTTTCAATAAAAAAATAAATAAAAATAAAGGCTAACGAATAATAGGCACCCAGTATTTCTAAAATTATTCGGATTCAGTCGTATTTTTAAACCATTCAAGGACCCACCCAAATATACACACAAAATTTCATCCTAATTGGTCGAGCCGTTTTGAAGCAGTAAGGTGACAAACACACGTATATAAGAATTATATACACCGTGTCACCGACATCGACTTACAAACGAATACCATAGATTCCGGACCATTAGATCCAGTGCATGATTCTGGACCCCCAAATGGTGGAATTTTTCGTAGGCTATGCAATAATTAAAAAATAAACTGTACTTTTTAAATTTAAACTGTATAAAATTGTTATTCTAATCGACTCCGATGACATTTTTGTTTATAAAATTAATTTATTGTTTTTTTAATAAAAAAAAACATAATATATAAAATCCTTAGCTTAGGAAGGTTAACGGGTAAAGGTAAAGGCGAAAGCAACATATTTGCGCGGAAAGGCTTTGAGAATCACTGATTTATTATTAACCGGATATATTATTTATATCCGCCGATAATAATAGTTACTGAAATCATATAAATATTTGTTAAACCAACGTATGATCCTTATACGATCACAGCTATCACAAAATGAAGTCTGATTTGAAATATTTTCTGTTACTATTTAGCCTGAATTTTATTGGTAAGATATTGTCGTATTTTATTTTACTTTGTTTTTATAATTTTAGGTAACTGGAATGCTGAGACGTTATAAAAAAAAAAACCAGGCAAGTGTGAGTCGAACTCGTGCACTTAGAGGTTCTTTCGAACTTTGCCTAAGAAAACAGTTTAATTCCCGAATTGAGTTACGAAGATTTTTCCGAATCGTAAAAAAGTGTTTTTGTGAAGTTTCTACAAATTTATAGTTTTCAGATTTTTTTCCCTATACTTGCGCTATGAGACCTTGCTCCATGCCAAATTTCAGGATTCTAGGTCAACAGGAAGTACCCTATGAATTTTGATTCCCTTGAGAGTGCGAAATATAAGTTTTTTGCGACATTATCGGCCTAATCTTTTTTTTGTTAATTCAAAAGTTTGATTTTTTCACAGCTTTAAGGCATTGCAAATTTAAGTATATGGTTTTAATTTCAACTCAATACCTCCATGCGTTCCCGAGATAAAGGATCTTGACAGACAGATATACAGACGGACAACAAAGTAATCCTTTAAGGGTTTCGTTTTTTCCTCTTCAGGTACGGAACCGAAACCGAAATGATAAGATATTTGTCTCACTTTTGCTAGATAGTGTCAATAAATTTTCTTCATAATCGGGTGTAGGTTGTGGGAAGATTTATGTGTATTTGACACCCAGGGAGAACCGGCTCGGGTTACTATAGTGATCGAAATTTTTCATCACTAATAACCACGTGTTTGAGCTGAATCTATCCATTATCAACACAGCACCAGTATGGAGTCATTATGGGGCCCAATGATAGAACTGCATAGGTTACTAAATACTAGCGAAATAAAATTTCAAATTCAAAGCATTTATTTCAAATAAACCATTTACAGGCACTTTTGAAATGTCAAGAAGTCAGTCAGTCAGAAACAATGATGCTAATTGCGCATTCCAAAGCGTAGATCTCTATGGAGAAGAATGCGCAAGAAACTCCATGGACGCTCTTTTCAATCGTGTTTTGTTATTACAAATATCTCTGTTACATGTTTCTTGTCGCTATCATGTGAGACCAATATCAATACAGTAAAAATAAAAACTAAATATAGATATTAAAATAGCAATTAATGTTTAAATCTTAATTTTATTTTAGAGGGCGCATTTAGATGTGACTACAAATACAGTTTTATGGCCAAAGCATGGTTTAAATACTTCGTTGTACCATCGACATGGTCTGATGCTCGGCTGCGATGCGCGCTGGAAGGTAAGTTCTTATACAAGGATACATATTTATTTATTTAAATTTCATGTACAATAATGAAAAGTCAGTTGTGTGAAAAGTGATATGAAAGAAAAGGAAGTTAGTGATAGTATGACGAGTGACAGGGCAGAATGGAAGAAGAAAACGTGTTGCGCCGACCCCAAATAACACGGGACAAGGACCGGAAGATGATGTACAGTAGTGGTACATAGACGGACCTTATGCAACAAGGCTTTCTCTACCAGTCAATAAGGATCAAAGAAATGATGAACTAATAGATTTATAACCTACTTAGTTAATCGTTGCCTATGCTATACAATTTTTTTATTATTATTATATTAATAGGCTCGCGTTTAACCACTATCTCACCTAATGGTAAGCGATAATGTGGCCAACGATGGAGTATGCTTGCCTAGAAGTAACCTATTCACTCTTGACTTAAAGACCCCCAGTACTCTTTAGCTGTACGCATAATTAACGTGTTCCCAAAACGCTTTGTATGTATGGTATAGATGGAATGCCCACCAAAAAGATCATATTTCAAAAAACTGTATTTCCTATTAAGGTTTAAAATTCAATGTTTTTCTATCGCCCACAGGTGCTGCTCTAGCTTCGCCAACCACACTTAGAATAAAATCAGAAATGATCAACCTCATAAAAGACTCCACTTTG
This sequence comes from Mythimna pallens, assembly GCA_961205895.1. Lineage (NCBI taxonomy): Eukaryota > Metazoa > Arthropoda > Insecta > Lepidoptera > Noctuidae > Mythimna > Mythimna pallens. The sequence continues at coordinate 3,223,475 of OY540845.1, read as the reverse complement.
AAACAAGAAATCTTTACCGGAATTCACGCCACTCTCTCTCAAGGAGATTATCATACAGTTGAAGGTTAGTTGATTAGTTTGACAAAATACACGTCTTCTAATAGAAAGAAGAATTTGAGTCAAAGAGCAAAAAATATGAAATCAGATTGGACAATCATATAATATAAATGAGTTTACTGCTGAACTGTACGAAGTGGGCAGTCCAAAATTCTCTTGCCTTAAGCAAAATATTATGTTCTAATGAAAAGATTTGCAGATAAAAAATGAAGGTTTGCGGACGGCGAGCAACGGGTGGCTTGCCATCCGGTTGTCCAGTAATCGCCCGGATCGAGCCCGAGTCGTCGACGGTAGTGTTCCACGCGTGCCTCAAAGAGATGTCAGCAAAACCTTAGAGGCCCAGCAGGGTTGAAACCTACTGGAGTCATGGATTATGCGAAAAATACCACCGGTGTCCTGGAACGAAGGCAAAGAAGGAACATAGGAGTGGGTTTTAGTCTGTAAAATTCTGACACGCTCTCCTACCCCTTCATAGAGCGCGAGAAGTCATTCGGATGATTATCCACCTAAAAAAAAAATTAATGAAAATTGCGCCACTGAGTACACATCTCAGCTAAAAAAAAAAATTATAAAGGAAATCTGACAAGGTCTTAGATTATTGTTTAAAATGAAACAAATTGCTTCACAAATTTGTTTTTCTTATATACTTATCCCGCTACTTGATGGAATACCTATATAAGAAAAAAAATCTGTTAATAGAGTCATGATAATTTTAAATGTTTAATTTTACTCACTCTACACCATTCATAATATGATAATACTACAGACTAAAATAGATTTAAAAAATACAGGTACACCGCTTGCAAAAATTCCAGTAGTTTGGGCTGCAGATGAGCCAGATAATAGGAACAATGTAGAAAGTTGTATAACTTTTAATAGCAATGGAGAATTAGCAGATCGTTCCTGTGAAGATACTCGTCGTTACATTTGCTATCGACCTGAAGATCCTCAAGTAGAAGCTAATGAATGTGGCACTGTCGATCCAGGTAAGAACAGACATCTTTTTTTGTACTTTTTGTTGATATGAACTAGGGCTTGACTATGATTCCACCTGATTGATCACTGCTTAAGTGATGCAATCATTGATGGTAAGTGCAATAGTTTATTAAGAGCATATTCACTGTAGCCTTGAAGAAACCTAAATTATAATCGTTGCACCGTTCGGGCGTCTTAATGTCGACACCGCCACCGGCCCACGCTGGAAACCAGTGCTGAGAGCTCATCTCATTATGCGTGAGGTAGCAGCTTTGCGCGGAAGTGACACATATCTTCCTTATCAATTGATTATGTTTGTTAGCTAGTTTTAAGGTTGCGTTATTTCGCGTGAATAAACTGTTTTTCTTTCTTTCTTTCTTTCTTTATTACAATAGGTTATATTATGAGTGCTATATTTACCATTATTTACTTTTCAGAATACCACTTGGATACAAGAACTAACAAATGCTACAAGTTCCACTTAGAGCCACGTAATTTCTCTCGAGCATCTTTCGCGTGTATGGCTGAAGGCGGCCATCTTGCTGTTATAAACAGTGATACTGAAGCTACAGTATTAAAAGAACTCTTCGCTACAATTCCTAAAAGCGATATGTTAGGAATGGTAGAAAGTTGGAAAAATGCAGCCCTTATTGGTTTTTACGATTGGGGTGAACATGGAGAGTGGAGGACCGTTCATGGTATTCATGTTTTCTTTTGCTTTTTGTATTATGAGAGAATGATGAAGAATTTAGTTCTGAACTCGCTTTTTCATAGTAATCTCAGTAGACGCCTCCTTTTTACAGAAGTTTACACAGCCTGTTCAGTCAAAATTTTTCAAGTGAAGTCTTGCGATTGTCGTAGTTGCAAGTTGCAATATGAAATGCGACTTTTGTTCGCACTGTAGATTTTTCACTATAGGTTTCAGTGCTGGCACGGTGAAAACGGCCCCGACTTATAAGTTATAGGTCAGTGTTTTAAACCCAGCCAGTTGCATTACTTTGTGTTATATCTTCATCACCACTACTATCAAAACGGTAAAGGAAAACGTCATGAAGAAATCGGCATGTCCTAGAACCAAAAATTCGAAGACATGTGACATCCATCAATCCGCACTGGGCCCGCGTATGGAATTACTCTCCTCTTAGAGAGGAGACTTGAGTCCTAGCAGTGGGAACATTGTATGGCTGTTTATGGTTATGCTCATGCTTATAGGTTTTCCTTTCTCGGATCTTTTTTATATTTTTTTAGAGTGGGAAATCACCAAATTGAGAGACTGAGAGATTTTTACTAATTTAAACCTATTCTAAATTACCCTTTGCGTTGCAGCACCACGGTGACTCTTTCTTAGGAGTATTTACAAGAAAAAAAATTCAAATTGTTTCAAACTTCTCAGTCTCAATAATGTTTCTTCTTTCAGGACAAACGTTGTCGGAGGCAGGGTATAGCAAATGGAATTCAGGAGAGCCAACAGCAACGGAGGGTGAATTCTGCGGTTCGTTGTGGCGTAATGGGTATCTAAATGATGTATGGTGTGACAAGAACTTCTCATTTATCTGCGAGAAGGATCCTCATTATCCGGGCGTGTGTCGTGCTGATCAACAATCATTGGTCAGGAATGCTCAAACACAGTGCGCTTAAGAAGTTCGAATCTATAGCACAAACCTAAGAAGTACCGTTTGACAGTTCTGAGAGATAAAAAAATAAGAATTATTTTACTATAAAAACCCGTTATTGTGTTAGTTAGATAGATATAATTATTTATTGTACACTAATAATAAAATTACAATAGGAACTTAAAATTATTAGGGTGTCAAAATGGGCAATCTTATCTCTAAGAGTGATTTTTTACAGACCACTTTTACTAGTAAATCTTAGGATACAGTAACATAGGATACAGTAACTTGTGTATAGAAATGTCTGAATTTTATGAAATGGTAAATTGAAATGGTGTGAATTACGCTAATACAAAGTTATTTCTGTTTGAAAAGTGTAAAACGTCAAACGGTACTTTTTAAATTTGAAGGCCTGTAGATGTTTCAAATTGTATTTCTAAATATGCTTTTAATACGATAACTTAATCAATAATTATAATTATTTACATCTTGCTTGACTTCCAGGGTTATTGTAAATAAATAAATGAGTACTTTGAAACGGTGTTTTGAATAGGGTTCATTTTCAAGCCAAATTTTCCCGGGAAATCTCTGATTCAATTCTCGGGAAATAAGGTCGAGAAAAGTCGAGAACTCGAGAAATCATTTTAGTCTAAAATATCGTTAAAGAAGACGATTTTGCCGTTGGCGTTTCATTTATATACGCGTGCTGCGGTGCGGTGGGGCACTGCGCACGTTCGTGTTTCGACTGTAGCCAATTTCGGTCAGATCGGAAATTATAGTATTTGTTTTTTAAAGCGTCCTTCCTGAGGTACTATTTTATACAACCATTCTTACGTGAGTATTACACAAGTTTCTGTAAATATTTTGGAAACAAATATCTTGTGTAGTGTCTTATTAATTTTAATGTATTTAATTAGGTTTCATTTTGATATAATTTTATTTGATTTTAATGTATTGTTTGCGTTGTAATGTGTTTTAATTCTGGTTTATTTGACCTGAATAAAAAATATTATTATTATCTAGGTTTTTATAGAGATCAAATCCTAAGACTATTTTAGTAAAGACCTCCAAAAATCTACTAAAATTTATGAGTACATTATGAAGGCCTTTAGGCCTTATAAACTAATAAATTAAAAAAATTTAGAAAATACAGCTATTGGAACCTTGCACATTTAATAAAAATTCTGAATGATGTTTTTTTTTTAAATTGTTATAAACTAGTGCTTGACTGCGATCCCACCTGATGGTAAGTAGTGATGCAATCATTGATGGTGAGGCGCACTAGTTTATTAAGAGCTGGTTACCCTACACCTGTGCTGGCTTTGTAGATTGGACTTAACCAGATCTGGATCACCAATTTTAGCCTCTTCGCACTCCTTTCCACTAAGTCCAAAGTTGCTATAAGGCATTTCAAAAACTTAGTTAGTTTACAAAAAACTTACTTAGTGGGTTTAGTTTTCTGATGTATTCGAGTGAATGGCGACCCGAGAAATTGAACAGCACGATCAATCATGAACCCTATGTGGAGTAGTATTTCGACGCTTGAGTGTATTTTGTGTACTCAAACAATACAAATGTATACTATGTCTGTATAAACTACATAGTTACATTTTACACAAATTGTACCTACACATAGTTTGGTTTCGTATAGTTTGTATTTTATTTCTTATAAACCTATCTATGTGTTTTTTTTAATTAAAATCAACTATGGTTTTTATTTATCATCATTATCATCATCATTTCAGCCGAAAGACGTCCACTGTTGGACATAGGCCTCCCCCAAGCGTCGCCACAATGACCGATCCTGTGCTTCTCGCATCCACCGCACTCCCGCGACCCTCACCAGGTCGTCGGTCCACCTTGTGGGAGGCCTTCCAACGCTGCATCTACCGGTGCGCGGTCGCCACTCTAGAACCTTTCGGCCCCATCGGCCATCCGTTCTACGAGCAATGTGCCCTGCCCACTGCCACTTAAGTTTGGCGATTTTTCGGGCTTTGTCGGCGACCTTGGTTCTCCTGTGGATATCTTCATTCTTTATGCGATCACGCAAGGAAACTCCGAGCATAGCCCTTTCCATTGCTCTTTGGGTGACTGTAAGCCTTCTGATGAGGCTCATTGTAAGGTTTTTATTAACAACTTAATATTATTAAAATAAAAAACAAATTTATTTCTCATTATATTTATTATTAATTAATGTATTACCCATTTTTAGATCAATTAAGACAATTGTCGGGAAAATCTGGAGCCTTCTCACAAATAAAAGGTATTGTTGTGTCGCACCACCAGTCGTCGAGTCGAGCGTTGCGGTAAATCACACCACAGGATTGTCCTGACGCTGGATTCCCTTGAAATTTGTTGTATCCTGCATCTTTTAACGTTTGGCCTGCGAAGGTAAATAGAAATTATACAAAACTAGCTTTTTTTTTAAGGTGGTAAATCATCCAAATGACTTCTGTGTGGGTGGAGCGCGAGGGCGTGTCAGACTTTTACTGACTAAAACCACACCTGTGTCCTTCAATTACCCTTTGCGTACTAGGACTACGGGTTTCCCTTTCAGAAATTCTCCGCGGTCCTAGCTAGCGGGCATCGGCCCTATTAGGCCCCTACGGTTTGCTGACATCTATTTGAGGAGCGCGAGGATCACAACGCGCTGTTAACGACTGGGCTCGGTACGGTTAATTACCGAACAGCCGGACGGCGAGCTACCCAGTGCTCGACGTCCGCAAGCCCGCGTCTACCGTGGCTGGTAGTCGGGGTCGGAATTACGTCGGCTAATACAAAACTAGCTGGCCTTGCAAACATTGTTCTGCCATACAAATTGTCAAAGAAGCATCATGATTAAAAAATGGGGGTGAAAGAATGTTGTTGATATTTGCATATTGGTGCACATAAATTTCAGTGCGTAGAAGTGACGTATTAGTTTATCATACGTTAGGTACAGATTGTGCGAGCTGCAAAGTGTATTCTTGTCACTAGAACATTGTATTATAAATTACAACTTAATTCGTCTGAGTGTAAGACTGCATCCGGTTTGTCTTTAACTTAAGAAAATATGACCATATTTCTAGTTATAGATCCGAGCTCAAATGGATGCCCATTCGCCAGAGAAGAGGTTTGCGCGCACTGACTACACTTTTCTCTTTACTTAACTCTCCCACCCCTCCTTCTTATCTTATATCACACTTTCAATATCTATCTTCTTCTCATGCTAAGAATCTGCGTTCTTCTAACAATCTTCTACTGCTTTGTCCTTCTCATACTTCTGACTTTGTTCATTCTTCCTTTCATATACAGTCCATACTTCTGTGAAATGCGCTTCCTCTTGACATCAGGACGGCCACCAGTCAATATGCATTTAAGCGGAAGTTGCGGCTTCATTTTCTACGCAAATAGTGGAGTAGTCTCAAAAATCCTTTCATTTTTCCTTATGTAAATAATATATATATATGTAGGTTTATATTATATTAAATATGTATGTATGTTTATTTTATGTATATATACATTTGATCCCTTGTTTTCTCATTATTCTTTCCTTTTTTTTATGCACCTGCCATGTTTTTCTCTTCACTACCCTTGGTTGACTGGTAGAGAATGCCTAAGGCATTAAGTCCGCCTTTGTACCTTTATGTTGCATGAAGTTTTAATAAATAAATAAATAAATAAGACAATATAATTAAATTACCGTGAATAGTCCTCCAATCCCAACTTTCACCCCAATCATGAAAACCGATAAAAGCTCCATCTTTTCGAAAATTTCCTAACAACTTGTCTTCTGGATATTTAGCAAAGAGTTCTTTGAGAACTATAGCTTCTGTTTCACTGTTTATAATGGCAAGATGGCCGCCTTCAGCTGAACATGCGAGGAAGGCTCGGGAGAAGTTTCTTGGTACTGTATGAAACTTGTAGCATTTGTTAGTTCTTTCATCCAAGTAGTATTCTGAAACAAAGGCAAACTTGCTTTATTGACAGGATTGGTGGAATGAGCCAGGCTTGTGATTTAAAATAGTTTTTTATAAACTGAGCAACTTAGTTCTTCAATAAATTCATATTTCATTTCTATTTGTATGATTGTGTTTACCTGAATCAACAGTGCCACACTTTTTGATTTCTACTTGAGAGGTCTTAGTGCGATAACAGATGTAAGGACGTGTTTCATCACATCGACGATCTGCTAATTCTCCATTGCTATTAAGAGTTATACAAGTTTCTATATTGTCCATATTGTTTGGCTCATTATCAGCCCAATTTACTGGAATATTCGAGAGTGGTGTGCCTGCAATGTTCAAATCAGCTTAAATTTCGTTTTTAACAGTATAATATAATATAATATTCCACAACTATGACACAACGCTGTCTAGTCTCAAGCTAAGCAGAGCTTGTGTTATGAGTACTAGACAACTGATAAACATACATATTTTTAAATACATACATATTATTATAGATAAATTACACCCAGACACAGAACAAATGATCGTGCTCATCACACAAACATTTGTCCTGGGTGGGAATCAAACCCATGACCTCCAGCATTGCAGTCAGGGCCATTAACCACTAGACCAACAGGCCAGTCAATATCACAATGCATCTAACATGCTGACTCTTTAGCACCTGTGGCTGACTGATAGAGAAAGCATATAGTCGGTAAATTTTTGTGTCAGAATAGAGATCTTCATTCTATAGAAACTGATTATTTCAAAATAAGTAATGTTATACTTTATACTGTTTCACTAACCTTCAATCGTATAAAAATCTCCTTTAGAAACAGTGGCATGAATACCAGTAAAGATTTCAAATTCTGAATTAGAGTGATTCATGATAATTCTCATTTCAGCCAGTATTTCTGGTGTTGTGGGCGAAGCTAGAACAGCACCTGATGATAAAATTAAATTAAATTAACACACGCCTGTTAACGGTAAAATAAATAAATTATGTTTTTAAAACAGAGTGAGAGAAAAACCAAAAATTACTTTTATCATCACTGTATTCACTAGACAAATTGTCTGATATCTGCTTCAATTGCAGCTAATATTTCCTTCATCTTTTCGTGTCAAAACAATCATACTATTTTTTTTTAAATAATATTAGAGTAAAGTTTTAAGATCACTTAGTAGCTTATTATATAAACGTACGCATATTGTGAAGCTTTTATTGCTATGTATGACCCAAAGAGGCTCGTTTGGTACGAGCCTATTTTTTTTTCGGGTGGGAAAATCATCTCATGACATCCCTCTCTCTTGGGCGGAGCGCGAAATAGTGTCAGACTTTTACTGACTAAAAACCCACTCCTGTTCCTTCTTTGCCATTGGTTTTCCAGGGCAACGGGGATCTCTTTCGCATCACCCATGGCCCTAGTAGGCTTCGACCCTGTTGGGCCCCTACGGTTGCTGACATCTCCTTGTGGCGCGCGTGGAACACTATGCGCCGTCGACGACTTGGGCTCGGTCCGGGCGGTTTGACTGTTTGGTACGAGCCTATTTGGGTCATACATAGATAATTGTTCTTGTTAATTTGGACATCAGTATACATAAAGAAAACAATGGCAGGTCATTTGGATGTGTAATTATTATAAGTCTGTAATAAACCACCTGCACTGGATAAGTATGGTGATTAATGTGAGATAGTTACAATCTAGTAAAATTATTACATTATAAAATATTAGCTTACCTTCCAGTGAGCATCGCAGCCTGGCATCAAACCAAGTCGCTGGTACAACAATAGGTTTGAACCATGCTTGGGCTTTTGAATGGTAATTGTAGTCACATCTAAATGATCCTTCTAAAATACAAGTAAAATTATTAATTTTTGATTTAAACTTGTCGTCAGACTGATGTAACCGGCCTCATCTAGTTTAAAAAAGACGAAAAAAAAAATTACGTGTAAAAGTGTTTTTTAAACCTATTTACAAAATAAATATCATTTATCATTTAAGATTACTTTGAAATTATGCCATGTTATTTAAACTGTTTTCTAATGCAAATCGTTCAGTTATGACATTCAGCATCTTTTGTACTCAAATGGATGTTATGCTTGGTATGCGCTCACATAATATCCATTTAATGAAATGTCTAAAATAGTTCTGGGTAATTATATAAAATAATGTTCATTTTTATTTTAAAACAATAAACAGCTTACAAAAGAATAAAAATTTAAATATTCATTAATAAAATTGTTTATTTGTTAGTTAGTAACGAGTACACTACAAAAGCAGGTAGATGATGCAACCAGCTCCCAAATTTTAATTAGTGGTACAAGCCCATAGATAATAGTTTAAATAATAATAATAATATTTTATTTTCTCACCACAATATACAGTTCTCATCAAACATTTTATTGAGTATACAAAAACAAATCAGTTATTACAATATATTGTAGGAGACTGGTGGCTAAGCTAGGCTCTAAGCCTGTGTTTCAGGACACCAGGTTCTTAAGCCTCAACTTTTACATAACCTAGATTGTCTACAAACGCGCTGACAATGTAGTAAAAAATTAAGACGAAAAATTTATGAATTGAGTTAAAACTAGTATTTGCGAATAATAAGCCTACGCCAAATGCATGCAACTTTGTGTATTATATAACTCAATAACTTTAAAACAACTTACCAATAGTGTTCAGGATAAATAGCAACACAAAATATTTTAAATGAGACTTCATTTTGTAATAATTGAGATGAAATGTGGCAGAACATTATTTTTGCAAATATTTATAGAAAATTCTTATCACTTTACGATAGTACGTGGACGGGATGAGTCATGCGACTGCTTGAATCAGTGGTTTCTAAATTAGTTGAAAATTTAATATTACTATTGAATTTATTTTCGAGAGCAGTGGTGGCCGAGTGGTAACGGCCCCGACTTACGAGTTGTAGGTCGCGGGTTCAAACCCAGCCAGGCGCATTACTTTGTGTAATTTATTTCATCACCACTGCTCTCAAAACGGTGAAGGAAAACATCGTGAGGAAACCGGCATGTCCTAGAACCAAAAATTCAAAGACATGTGACATCCACCAACCCGCACTGGGCCCGCATGGTGGATTACGGCCCATTCCCTCTCCTAGAGAGGAGGCCTGAGTCCCAACAGTGGGAACATTAAAAGGCCGACTATGCTATGCTATGCTATGATATTGAATTTATATCCATTTTAATATTATTATATGGATCGCGGGAGACCAAGAAGGTGACGGCAGGGCTTTTTTTTTGAAAATCATTTTATTTTATTTATTTATTTAACGATCTATGTACACACACAGAAATAAAAGATTAGAACAAGGAAACAGAAAAATAGGTAGAGGTGATGCTTATTTCTAATGAAATCTCTTCCAGCATACCTACGAAAGGAGAGTTGGAAGAAAATAGATATGTAGACACCGTGTGTAACAGTAATAGGAAAATAAGTAGGTACATACAAAATAGTTATCAACAGAATAATATACCATGCAATAAAATATATCATCATCATCATTCATCATTTCAGCCGAAAGACGTCCACTGCTGGACATAGGCCTCCCCGAAGTGTCGCCACAATGAACGGTCCTGTGCATCTCGCATCCATCAGACTCCCGCAACCGTTACCAAGTCATCGGTCCACCTTGTAGGAGGCCTTCCAACGCTACGTCTTCCGGTACGTGGCCGCCATTCCAGAACCTTTCGGCCCCAACGGCCATCTGTTCTGCGAGCAATGTGCCCTGCCCATTGCCACTTTAGTTTGGCGATTCTTCGTGCTATGTCGGTAACCTTGGTTCTCTTACGGACATCCTCATTCCTGATTCGATCACGCAAGGAAACTCCGAGCATAGCCCTTTCCATTGCCCTTTGGGTGACTTTAAGTCTTCTGATGAGGCCCATTGTAAGCGACCACGTATCGGAGCCATATGTCATCACTGGCAACACGCACTGGTCATAGACTTTCGTCTTGAGACACTGTGGTATATTGGACGAGAAGATACCGCGTAGCCTCCCGAACAAAAATATATACTATATAAAATATATACTATTTATAATTATATACATACACATAGTAAAATAAATATCACAAAAATACATATTAGATTATAATATATATATATAATAAAATTAATATATACAAACTAATACGCAACTATGACAAAATGGAAGGATAGTGTTTTTTCACTCTACTTTTAAAAACAGCAAGAGTGTGGCAGCCCTTAATGTCAGGCGGTAGAAAATTCCATAACCGTACTGCGTGCGCAGTGAGGGAGTAGGAGTAGAAATCGTTAGAGTGGGGAGGGGATTTAAGGAGATTCTTAAGATGCGACCTGCAGGGTGCATCAGAAGGACGTGAGTAGGAAAAGCGTTTCATCTTATGATGAATTCCACGGCGGGGCTTAGGAAACAAGAAGTGGCTCAACGCCGGGAACAATTGAAGGAATGGATAGAGGCCTTTGCCCAGCAGTGGGACAGTATAGGCTAGATACATATAATTCTTCCATAAAATTCCACGACCACATGGTTACGGTAGCAAAGTAATCATACCAAAGGTTGGGTTTCGTTTTACGCAATTGTCTTGATTTTCGCACCGCGCACGTCTTGAAGATTTTATTCAATGCGCTCTTGCGCAATAAGTTAGAATCCAGCTCTTGCCTGTGGAATCCGCACCAAAGTTTTTAAGCACTTTTGCTGGAAAAAGTGCAAAAAGCGATCCCTGTACAAGCGGATGCACGGCTATTACCCATACCTCTATTGGGTTGCCTCGGATATAACTCACTAGTGGTAAGAGGAGCGCGAGATCAGCTCACCATAGCCTGCAAGACGCTCCGTGGCACTATTGACGCGCCTGATCTACTTACTGTGCTCGCGCGTTCCTTTGTTCCGGACAATTATTGCCGCGGCAAAAAGCACAAAATGTTTGCTGTGCCTCAGTGTCGCACTGTTGCCCGTGCGCAGTCTCAAATACCTCGCACTTTAGCTGCACTAAATGATCTCTTGGATTCTTATCCAACAAACGATCTGTTTGCGGATGAATGGAGGATGATCATTATGCCAGAAGTACTGTGAGAGGAATTGATGAAAGTACATGTTTTTTATAACTTAAAACTTTTTGTTTAGTTGCTGTAATTGGTTGTTTAACCGTTGTAATTAATTGATTATAAATTTTATATATATATAAGTTGGGAATTCATCTAATGTCTTCTCCTGCTACGGTGGAGCCCAGGTATGTCAGACTTTTACTGACTAAAATCACACTTATTGTGTTCTAGGACAACGGGTAACATTTTCAAAAGTCAACCTATGGCCCTAATAAGCTTTGACCCTACTGGGCTTTTACGGTTATGCTGACATCTCTTTGAACACTTGAAACGCTACGCGCCGTCTATAACTCGGACTCGGTCCGGACGGTTACCGGACTGTGAGCTATCCATTGCTCGTCGTCTGCAAGCCCATTCCTATGGTGGCTGGAAGTCGCAGTCAGGGTTTCGCCGGCTGGGGCGTGAAGATATCCGTTCTCTCACTTGTGCGGCCATCTCCTTCGCTAGCATTACTGCTTCGCAGAAGGAGGCGACCACCATGTTCGCAGGGCGCGTCATGGTGTTGCCACTTTATATTAATGTATTTGTCTCGTTATTTATTATTTTTTTATTTAATTTTCATTTCCTTTTAATTTACAATTCATATGTATTTGTATTTCCTTTTCTATTCAAATCCTGTTGTACGCTGTGCCGTCCAGGCGTCTTTATGTCGACACCGCCACCGGCCCACGCTGAAAACCAGCGCTGTGAGCTCATCGCATAATGCGTTATGCCGCAGCTTTATGCTGAGTGTTCGGCCGTTTTGCGCAGATGTGATGCATATCTTCCCTATCAATTGATAATGTTTGTTAGCTAGTTTTAAGATTGCATCATTTCGCACGAATAAACAGTTTTTCTTTCTTTCTATGTTGGCTTACATAAATTCTGACTTCTTCTGGTTAGAATTTACTACTCTCATCGACTTTGGCGTGGTTTTTGCGATTTCGGTTCAGTTGGAAGGCGCCACTTCGAAGCCAGTTGACTAGTTTGCATGTCAAACTCATAAACCCACGTCTCGTCACCAGTAACAATGCGTTGCATAAACGTTGGGTCGGAATTGACTTGTTCTAGCATGTCCTCAGTGACTCTTATGTTACTGAGTTTTTGGAGAAAATTCAGGTCTTTTGGGACTAGCGGAGCAGTAACATGTTTCATACCCAAATGATTAGTTAAAATGGTACGGATCGACTCACGAGATACAGAAAGTTCGGTGGCTAACTCTCTCAAAGTTGAATAAGGATTTTCAGTCACTATTTCCTGCGATGTTAACTTCAGTTAAAAACGTTGATGGCCTACCAGAGCGAGGCAAATCTTCCATCACATCGCGACCGCTTTGTACCACTCATAAGCATGTGTTTTTGATAAAGTCAATTCACCGTAAGCCTTCTATAACATTTTCAGTACCTCCAAACACGAAATTCTATTGACGATGCAAAATAAAAGACAAACTCTTTGTTCGATGTGTTTATCCATTATTTACCATTACAAACTCTTTGTTAGTGTGTATCGTGAATTTATTTTATATGATATAACTAAAAACAGCACTGTATTTAATATAAATAACAGATGCAACTTAAACTCCGCGCCAAAATGTAAAACAGTTGTGCCAATCTACCAACAAAAAAAAAACAAAAATTTTAATTTGGAACCATAAACAAATCATCCATTCCCGATACTTTACTGACTGAATGTATACTATTTATTTGAGGTCAGCCCGTCTTTTGTTCGTTTTCCATGGATATAAATTCTGATTAATAATATTTATTAACACTTTGCCTTTGAGAGCACAAAAAACTAGAATATTTGTAAACCGCTGACACGGGAAATAAGATAAGAGAAATAAGTGCCTTTATTTCAAGTGAAACAAAGTTTTCTTTGTTATTGCTCATATAATTATGACCTAATGTGGTTTGTTTTAGATAATACTTAAAAGGCAACTATAGATAAATAAATACTCATAACTCATACATATTAATGAGTACCTACTAAAACCATAACTAAATAAAAAACCATACTTTCAAGTAGGTATAGTTAGATATTTTCAACTAGGTAGCTCACCTAGTTGAAAATATGGACTATTCTATAACGAGGAGTAAATAAAGAAATTAAACTTAAAGAGTTTTTAATAATTAAAGCATACTAATCAATCAAAGACTTTTTAAATGACAAACATTGACAAATTAAGTAATAGTAAAGTGTGTCCCAAAATTAACACAAGATTTGATTTGCCAACACTTTACTGCACAAATGGCGGCAAATTCAAATCTTGCGTTAATTTTGGGACACCCTAAATTTGATTTTGACTACATGAACTAATTTTGTAAATGGTAATGACATGACTAATAATTTTGTAATAATAATTATTGATAATAATCGATTTAATGTTTAAATTAATTAAAAATCTTAAAACTCGTAAGTTTCCGGGAGACGACGGTATACATAATTGCTTATTGAAAAACTTATCACGTAAATGCATAGTATACTTAACCACGATTTTTAATGGTTGTCTGGCTATTGGCTATTTTCCTTCTACGTGGAAAAGAGCCAAAATAATAACATTTAAGAAACCAGGTAAAGATGCAACTATACCAACAAGTTATAGACCTATTAGTCTCCTCCCGTCATTAGGAAAATTATTCGAAGGAATAATATCGTCGCGCTTAGCAAAAGCCACAAACCACCTGCTAATGCCTGAACAGTTTGGCTTCAGAAGGGCTCATTCTACTGTTCAACAACTAGCTAGGGTTGCTGAGCACGTTACACACCACTTAAACATAGGTGAATCTACGGGTATGATGTTGCTTGATATAGAAAAAGCTTTTGATGCCGTCTGGCATGCTGGACTTTTGCACAAGCTCATAAAGTGCGATGTACCTATTGGACTTATTAAAGTTATCCAGGCGTATTTGATAGATAGGTCATTTTGTGTACATATCGGTAATATCGTGTCTAAACCGAGATCTATACCTGCAGGTGTGCCACAGGGTTCGCTGCTGGGTCCTCATTTATTCATACTGTACATAAATGACATGCCCAAGCAGCCTCACACTCACCTTGCTTGTTTTGCTGATGACACAGCCTCATTTACGACAAGCAAAGACACTGATTTAATAGTGGAACGGCTCCAGTTATCATTACAACTTCTAGTTCAATATTTTACTAAGTGGAAATTAAAATTAAATTCCACAAAAACAGAAGTCATAATGTTCACTAGGAAGAGATCATTACCAAAAAGGCACATAGAAGTTGGGGATACGACTTTGCCATGGAGTATATCAACCAAGTACCTTGGAGTTATACGAACAGAGAAGTTTTGAGAGCACTGTGTCGTCTAGACGTGAATAAAGCTAGTGGACCAGATGGTATACCAGCAATAGTTCTCAAGGCATGTGCACCCGAGTTGTCTCCTGTATTGACGCGCTTGTATCGCCTCTCATTTAGGACTGGTATAGTGCCCAAATCCTGGAAGCTTGCCAACGTGCAACCCGTACCCAAAAAGGGCAGTCGTGCCGATCCCGCCAACTATCGGCCGATTTCAATAACCTCCATACTCTGCAAGATTATGGAGCGTGTATTGAACTCGCGCCTCTTGGCATACCTGGAAGGTAACGATCTCCTCAGTGACCGACAATACGGGTTTCGCCACAATCGGTCTACTGGGGACCTAGTAGTGTATACCACTCACATATGGGGCGAGGCCCTCGAGAAGAATGGAGAAGCAATTGCTGTCTCCTTAGACGTTTCGAAGGCCTTCGACAGGGTATGGCACGCCAGTCTTTTGAGTAAGCTTCCAGCGTACGGCATTTCCCCTGGTCTGATTAACTGGGTAAAAGACTTCCTGAGTGAACGGTCTCTCCGAGTTGTTGTCGATGGATGCTCATCAGAGCCCATGACCACTAATGCCGGAGTTCCTCAGGGGTCAGTTCTCTCTGCAACTCTTTTCCTGCTGCATATTAATGATCTGCTGATGCCCGGTATCTATGGGTATGCAGATGATAGCACAGTTGTAGAGATATACCTTCCGGGTGCTCGGGCTAGTAAGGAACTAATCCGGTCCGAACGAGAGGCTATGGTGGAGCATACGAATGTCTCTCTTCAGACAGTCTCCAAGTGGGGTGAAACCAACCTGGTAGAATTCAACGCCGCCAAAACAAAAGCATGTCTGTTCACCGCCAAAAGGAGTCCGTTCACCTTGGCTCCTGCTTTTCGGAATGTATCCCTGGAGTGCACCGACCGCCTTCAGCTCTTGGGTGTCGAAATTTCTTCTGACCTCAATTTCGGGCGGTTCATTGAGTCCAAAGCCAAGGTAGCTGCTAGAAAACTAGGCGTTCTTGCAAAGGTCCGGCGGTACTTCACACCGGGTCAGCTTCTAATGTTATACAAAGCACAGGTCCGATCGTGTGTGGAGTACTGCAGTCATATATGGGCTGGTGCTGCAAAATGCCATCTGGCAGCTTTGGACTCAGTAGAAAGGCGTGCGAAGAGGCTAATTGGGGATCCAGATTTGGTTAAGTCCAATCTACAAAGCCTCGAGCACAGGCGTAGGGTAACCAGCCTATCGGTGTTTTACAGGTTGCATTTTGGAGAGTGTGCGCGGGAATTGCATGACCTGATTCCGCCATCTCCTTTCTACCATCGGACAACCCGACGTACGGCGAGTATCCACCCTTACGTTGTTGAAACACCATCGGTCCGAACTAAGCGATTTGCTTCGTCGTTTATACCGCGTACATCGAGGGACTGGAACAATTTGCCTGCTGCTGTCTTCCCGTCTAACTATAATTTAGGTGCCTTCAAGGCTAGAGTGAATAGGCTCTTAATAAACTAGTGCGCCTCACCATCAATGATTGCATCACTGCTTACCATCAGGTGGGATCGCGGTCAAGCACTGGTTTATAGCGAATTAAAAATAAAAAATAAAAAAAATATACTGGACAATAAAATGAACTGGACTAAAAACACTGATTACTTCCGCATTAAAGGAATAAAAGCCCTTAACAGCTTACATCCAATTTTAAACCGCCGGTCCAAAGTCAGCTCAAATACAAAATTGAAGATGTATACAACTCTAGTCAGACCTTGCATTACATACGCGGCCCCGGTCTGGAGCAGTACAAGCGACAGCAATTACACGAAACTACAAGTAGTCCAAAACAAGGCTGTAAAAATATCCTTTAATACACCCTTAAGAACTAATCTTAAAAGGTTACACAATCGATTAAATTTCCCAACATTGAAACAGTTTATTACAAAAGTCACTAAAAAGTTTTACCTTAAAACCAACCCTAAACATCATAATCCACTTATTTCTAATATTGGACAGACACGATTTAAAAATTTAAAATACATCGACACATATTATCGATACCGCCTCCCACATCACTTACTGCTATACGAATAACAAAGACTGAACGACTCCATGATCGGACATTTTTTTACAAGTTCGATAGAAATGTAGGGTAGATTTTGAGCGAGACTCGCACGGTACACGAAGTTCACTTGCATTTTAGATAACGTAATTACCATTATTAAGCCTAGTCGAAGTAAAATTATTCTTAAGTAACAGTGTACTTGTTACTATTACTTATATATAGTGTATGTGTTAAAAAAGTGCGTTTTGTGTCTTATCATCGCGCTGTAAGTAGATACATTAGTTATTTAACGTTAGTAAAAAGATACCGAAGATTTATAACAAGTAGTTTTGTACATTACTTTGAGTATTCTTGAATGTTTTATATAGGCGTCATAGTCTGCAGAAAATACACATTCTTTATGTTTAATGCTTTTAGAATAACATCTAATTGTCGTTTAACTGTTTTATTTATGTGAAAATAAAGAAATTTCAAATCAATCAATCAATCAATCGATTTAAAATGACTAAAGTACGCAACAAGGTCACTGCAAAATTATACCATAAGCGTCCCAAATGCATTTATAATAAATGAACTGAATTTCTACTTATGAAAAACAGTAAATAATTTTGATTGATTGATTTGATTGATTGAGACACACGTAACAGTATCCTAAAAAAATATCTCAAATCATGGTACTTTAGAGAAAGCACTTGTTGTAGGATCATCATCATCTTCCTGCCCTTGTCCCGTGTTATTTGGGGTCGGCGCAACATGTTTTCTTCTTCCATTCTGCCCTGTCACTCGTCATGCTATCATTAACTTCCTTTTCTTTCATATCACTCTTCACACAATCCATCCATCTTTTCTTTGGTCTCCCTCTCCCTCTCCATCCATCCACATGTAAACTCATAACTCTTTTAGTAACATGCGCTTCAACCCTCCTCTTCACATGACCATACCAAGACAAACGATTCCCTTTCAATTTTTCAGTCACTGGCGCCACTTTCAAACTTGTTGTAGGATCTTCTAATAAAATAATAAGGAACAACAACAACTCAATTTTGAGTTAAGTTCGCTTATGTACACGAACTCTACTTATTTTATAAGTTGTTTAAACAAACAAACAATAAAGAATTAAAGGAACATAGAAACTTTTAAAATTTTGTCTAAAGTCCGTACATCAGCCCGCTTCTTAACTCAGACTCTTTGGGACGATTATGTAACAGGCCAACACAATTGGTGCCGGACATTTAAGACCTGATTTTATGTATGTCTATAGTACTGATGCTGAAACCGTGATTAGTTTTTTCGTAATAGCTCTAGTTCAAAAGGTAGATACATAAAAATGATCATTTTAATTTACAGAAATAAAATGGTATTTTAACAATTTTCTTTAATGAAATTGGTGTATTTTGTCGCGTATGCCTATAGATACGCCATAACCTACTCCCCAGCCAGAATAAGTTGACATTAGAATAGTTTTGAGAAAAAAGTTTGTGGAATACCGCAGGGGTCGGTTTTGGGACCGCTTCTTTTTTTGGTCTAAGTAAATAACATTTGCAAAATGGGTCTATCACGTCACCTTACTTTAATGCAGACTATACATGCCTCTTTTACTTTAATAAAAATGTAAACAATATTGTGAATAACAAAACAGGTTAGTAGACTACTGCTGAGGACCTAGGCAGACTCTACAGCAGGTAACCTACTATCATTTGATTGTCCCATTGCTTGATGGAAACATTCACCTTGTTCTTCACTGAAATGTCTGAGGTTATTTTTTAAGAGATCGATATGTCTTTGAAAGAAATGTACTTTGTTGCTCATATCACTGCCTAAATTTTTTGACGCTTAAATATTTCAACAACAAACTTTACCTTTGATCTGTCTTTTTGTTTTTTGAAGAATTTTGAAAAATCCTGCCAAAGTTGTTATGTTCATTTTGTGAAAATAGTTAAGAATGGGTTAATATTTTACCAGAAAATTCGTCAACGTTTTCTTCAGATGGTCTGGTTTCATAAATTATAATATTGTACTCTTGAAACTACGATAAGTGGTCTAAAAATTTATTTATTAGTACTCGTATATCATCAATGGGTTGGTGGGTTCGATTCCCACCCAGGACAAATGTTTGTGTAATGAGCAAAATCAGTTTTTCTATGTCTGGGTGTAATTTATCTATATATGTATGTATTTTGAAATATATATGTATGTTTATCAGTTGTCTTATACCCATAACACAAGCTTTGCTTAGCTTGGGACTGGACGGTGTTGTGTGATAGTCGTGGAATATTATATTATATATATTATCAGAATGAAGAACATAATATCAGAAGAAACAAGTTTGAAGTTACTAAAATTCCGCTTTCTTATGTTGTTGATGTTGTCTTCAAAGTCTTGAGCACAGGCGTAGGGTAGCTTTTCGGTGTTTTACAGGCTGCATTTTGGAGAGTGTGCGCGGGAATTGCATGACTTGATTCCGCCATCTCATTTCTGCCATCGGACAACCCGACTTACGGCAAGTATCCACCCTTACGTTGTAAAACCTCTACGGTCCTGATAAAGCGTTTCGCCTCCTCGTTTATACCTCGTACATTGAAGTACTGGAACAATTTGCCTGCTGAGGTATTTCCATCCAATTATAATTTGGGTATCTTCAAGGCTAGAGTGAATAGGCTCTTAATAAACTAGTGCGCCTCACCATCAACGATTGCATCACTGCTTACCATCAGCTTTATCGCAGTCAAGCACTAGTTTATATCAATAAAAAAATAATGTTAAATATATTCTCCAAAATTATAACTTCAGATTAATTGAGAAAATATAACATTCAGCATATTGATAATAGTGTAATACCTACTCTTTATTTCCGAACAAGTTCGTAAAGATAAAGAAATGAAGGTATTTAGTCTTCTCATGCTGAGAGATTATCACATTTTTTTTACTAATTTATCAATAACAATATAAAACAAATCTACACCAATTTTCACTTAATTAAATTAAAAAAAAAAATTATCAAATTACTTTTTGAAAATAAATAATTCACTTACTAAAAATTACTTTTTTTTCCTTACTCCTCGGACAAATTATGGAGCACTTCGGTCTATTGATTAGTATTGGCCTGAGAAACAAAATGTACTATGTGTTTTTCTGGGCAGCACTTAGTCCAACTTCTATACAACGATTGACAATGTCCTTTTATCAGCCAGTACAACTGTAAAGGCTTAATCATAGCCTTCATAGTTGTATTGCGTTAGAATAACATCTTAAATTTGTTTCTACTAAATGTGACCGGGTTTTGTGTATCATAGCAGGTACTTAGAAAACAGATTGGTTATCTCATATGCAAAAATTAAAAGAATATTTTAAAACACATCTCTTAATTAAGTATTCAAAAGCTTTATTTCAAAAACACAATCCTGTGACCACTTCCTCCTATTGTTCATCAGTTTCTGCACGACAAACGTCTGGATAATCTGGATCTTTCTCACAGATAAACGCTGCTGGTCTGTCACACCATAAGTCGTCTAGTTTGCCTGAGCGGTACATCGCACCGCATTGTTCACCTGGTGAAAAATTGTTTGGTTCCCCTCCCGAAAATGTTGCATACCCTGTTTCTACAAGCGATTCGCCTGCAATAGGAAATATGATAGATTTAAATAATCTACTGATGCCAAAAGTTCCGATTTAAAATATTTCATGCATACTTTAATTTTGTAAGAAAGAAAATATTGCAATATCAAACACACATAATCAATCAAAATAGTAATTGACAATAAAGTGAGCAATTCACTATTGGCTTTTTTGTATAATATCTAGAAAATTTTCAAATGCCAATAGCGCAAATGCAATATAATGTAACGTTAAAATATAATTTATAAAAAAAAAAAAAAACATCAAGCTTAAGACCTTTTTATAACATTTAAATGTACTCTGATTCTTTACTAGGCCATTATATTATTTTAATGTCTTTGTTGAATTCCGTCGCGTTCATTGCCTATTTATTTAAAAATGTTGAAATCACTACAAAAAATATCAGTATCTTTCCTGTCAGCCTGACTTTGATCTTTTTAGCCTTCTTCATCACCTTCGTTTTTAATTTTATTTGTAGTATAAATAGTTTTTAAGGAAGCAAAAAAATTATTACCATGAATTGACCTAAAGTCCCAACGTTCACCCCAATCATGAAATCCGATGAAAGCTACATCTTTCCAGAAATTGCCCAGCATATGTCCTCCAGGATACTTGGCAAAAAGTTCTCTAAGCACTGTAGCTTCTGTGTCACTATTAATGATAGCAAGATAGCCACCTTCAGCGTAACACGTGAAGAAGGCACGGGTGAAATTTCGTGCTACTGTATGGAACTTATAACAGCTGTTAGTTCTTGCATCCAAGCGGTATTCTGAAAAAAGAAAATAAGTTAGTGTCATTCTTTTTTATTTTTTATTTTGTATACTTTTATTTTGAATGTGGGGACCATGCACATTATTCTTCTTTTCAGTAATTTGATCGTTTATCTCGCAGTTTTTGTACTTTATGCGACCTAACCGAATATTCTCTATTTGGTATTTGTTCGTCAGGTCATTGAGCTTATTACTAGACCTCCGTTGAGCTCAACGAATACTGACAGTTGCACTGGACCGGTCCAATGAAATCGATGTAGTTATTTTCTCAAAAGATCATCTTAGACTAAATTGCGTTTAATTACAAATACAAATATTTTCCATTTTCAAAATTTGTACTACATCTAGTGGCTGAAGTGCCCTTTTAGACCAAATTGCCTGTGTTAGGGCACTTCGCTCTTCCGAAACTTAAAATTACGCGATGTACATACTAACAATTCATTTCAAATCAATGGTGTAATTTTTATAAAAATCTTAAAGTGACGAAGTGTATTACATGATTACTGTATGGACTTTGAAAAACCTCTGAGTTTATTTCAATGTTTTATCTCAAGGTCGTCAGCTAAGAAACACCGGCCACATTCTAGTTTAAATTAACGAAAAAAATGACGTGTTAAAGTAATATTTATTACCAATTTGCAACACAAACATCTTCTATAGAGTATGTATTTCAATGTTATTATAAGAAAGCTGGAGAATAAAATATATAAGTAAAAACTTTATTCCTAAATTGTAACGATTCTTTTGATTTTCACTAACGCAGAATAATTGAAGTACTTGACAGTTAAGCAGAATTCCTCCTTTATACTTCTAACAGAATTTAAACATACTCTTAGTTACTGCAGGGTTTAAAGATTAACCTATTAGATTAAGCTATTAGATTATTTACCTGGATCAATAGTACCGCATTCATTAATTCTTTTTTTAGATTCTATGGAGCGGTAACAAACATAGGGATGGGGAGTGTCACAAGAAACATCTGCTAACTCTCCATTACTATTCATAGTGAGACAACTTTCTTTATCTTCTTTATTATTCGGTTCATTTGGCGCCCAAGCTTGAGGAATTTTAGAAAGCGGTGTACCTGTAATTTATATAAGTATATTAGCCCTAAGTTATGTCTTGGTCGGAAGGGGTCTACATGGTTATTTACCATGACTTTGGTTTTTGTCCATGTTCATTTTAAGACCCACTTTTTCGGAAGCTTTAGTAAGGTCATCGAGCATTCTACTGAGCTCCTTCGTAGTCTCAGCCATGACTACTATATCGTCAGCAAACCGAAAGTGAGTGATGTACTCACCATTGACATTAATGCCTAGTGCACTCCAGTCCAGAACCTTGAAGATATCCTCCATTGCAGCCTTAAACAGTTTCGGAGAAATGACGTCTCCCTGCCTTACACTCCGCTGCAGAAGGATAAATTTCGAGGTCCGATCCTGAAGTTGGACTGACATTTTAGCGTTCTCGTACAGACACTTCAACACTTCGATGTACCGATAGTCAATCTGGCATAGTTGGAGAGATTGCAGTACAGCCCAAGTGTCGATCGAATCAAAACTTTCTTGTAGTTCACGAACGTTAGGCAGAAGGACAGGTTATACTTCTCGGTCTTCTGTATAACCTGTTGGAGCTTATGTATGTGGACTACGGTGCTGAAGCCTTTTCGGAAGTCTGCTTGTTCAGGAGGCTGGAAGTCGTCGAACTTGCGCGTGAGACGATTCGTGATGAATCTTGAAAACAGGTTGTAGACGTGGCTCAGAAGCGAGATGGGTCTGTAATTCTTAAGCAGGGCATTGTGGCGTCCTTCTTAAAAAAAAGTACCACCACACCTCTGTTCCACGCCTGTGGCGTCTTTCCCTTAAGAGGGAAATTATGAGGGTACTTCATCTCAATACTTGCTCATTAATTAACTTACCTTCAACCGAAAGATAAGCTCCTTGTGCGAAAGTGGCATGAATCCCAGTAAAGATTTCATAGAATGACTCTTCATTTCCTGAGACATTTATGAACTTAATCATTTCGTTTCTCATCTTGAGTGTGGTCGGGGAAGCGAGAACTGCACCTGATGACAAAAAAAATTAAAAAAATTATAATCTTTAATATTAGAAAGAGAAAAATTTGTATGTTTGTAAAACAAAACCTCAAAAAATTAAAAACAGATACAGAAAATCGTGGAAACGACTGGAGGACTAAATATATAAGTAAATCGTTATTCTAACTAACCCCGATGATATTTTAGTAAAAAAAATGGTTAAAAAATTAATTAATTGTTAAAATTTGTTCAAAAGTCATCGGGGCAGATAAAATCGTTATTCTAATCAATTGCAATTTTTTTTTATTTTAAAAGTAATTCATTAATTTTTTTCACTAAAAATGTTAGAATTGATTGTATACAGTTTAAATTTAAAAAAGGATTTTTTTTTTTTAATTAGGAAAAAACTGACGAAAAATTCCACTACTAAGGGGTCCAGAATCATATACTGGATCCATGGTATTCATTTGTGCGTCGATTTCAAAAACACCCTGTATCTACATACAAACTTTCGCTTTTATAATATTAGTGTGTATTTATTTATTTTATTTATTTTTTTATTTGGCTCTTCAATAATGAGTACACTATTAAATATAAAGGGAAACAATTCGAACTTAAGTCTAAGTGCCTCATCACTTATAGAAGAGCACTACATGCACTATTAAATACGCCTTAACAGCTAATAATAATTAAAACACAGAAAAACAAAAACACAATAAAAATAAACATCAAAACAGAACAGAACAGAACTGTGTGTGAACGTGTACCTTCCAGTGCGCATCGCAGCCGAGCATCGTACCAGTTCGCCGGTATAACGATGTGCTTGAACCATCCCCTGGCTTCGGAATTGTATGTGTAGTCACATCTGAATGATTGAGATCCCTCTGTGAAATTACAAAAAAAGAAAATTTTAAAGAGAACAAACGAACTGTAGTACTCAAAGATAATACCGTAGGGCCCAGCAAGGCCGAAGCTTACTGGGATCGACATCTGAAAGGGATACCCGTGGTCCTAATACGCAAGGTTAGATTAACGATTTTACATAGTATAAATTTTAAAAAGTACAGATTCTTTTTTTAAATTAAGAATAAGCCAACGAAAAATTTCACCATTGGGGGTCCAGAATTAAGTACTGCATCCGTGGTATTCGTTTGTGCGTCAATGTGAAAGACACCTTGTATAACTTTACTTACGGTTAAACAAGAAACTTAGTTATTAATCATGAAAGAAGAAGAAATATATAGACATATTAATGTCATTTAATCATTTTACCATCTCCATCGTAAATATCTATCAAATATTTTCGCATTTATTCTGCCAGGGTCGTATATCCAAATACTCCATCTTATCAGCTCTTCTGTCACCTATGGGGGTTGAAGAGCTAAACGAGATGAAGTACCCAGTCGCAAAAAAATGACCCTGTCGATTAGACCGCGAATACACTCATCGAATCAGGCTCAAGCACTTAAATGGTTAAAAATTTGTTGCCATATTTACAAAAACTATTGATTGAGATAACAGCGGATCCAAAAACTGTGTGGATGAAGAAACATTATAAAGCAAATTAAAAATGATCTTCCTGCCCTTGTCCCGTTTTATTTGGGGTCGGCGCAATACGTTTTTTTCTTCCATTCTGTCCTGTCACTCGTCACGCTATCACTAACTCCCTTAAAGCAAATTAAAAATGATCTTACCAATAAAATGCATGCAAAAAAGGAAAACAAAATATTTTAACAAAGACTTCATTTTAAACAAGTTAAAAGGCAAACATGGGCTTACACTAATTTATGCCATTATTTATAGGTGATTCTATTATTTTATCTTAACCGCCGTCAGTGGTTCCCAAATGAAGCACAACAGCTTTTTTTTAATATATCTTTTAAATATATAATAATATTAATAGACTTACTCAAAAACCCGCTCCTATCCTTACCGTTTTTAGACACACAGTTTTCTATTTTTCGCATTAGTGTGGAAAAGTAGGCGAGTTCGCACCCACCATAATTTAATATTTATCGTATCAGGCTACGCGCTAAGCGACACCTACAAGTCGCGCGTTAACCCCGTTTATTTATATTTTCGTAAGTGTATTGAAAAATGTCGTTTACGTGGAAGTTTGTCCCTGCAGCACTCGGTTCCATGACACCCTCACTTACGGCTAGGGCGAATTCTACCTCGGTCGTATTGACCAACTTTTCACTTGTATCAAAATGTACTATTTGTCATTTAGTCATAGAACATTGGAATACATAAATAATGTTTATATGATAAAGAAAATAGGTAACATTCTAAATCCCTTCTATCAGTTGTACGATTTCCCTGATCGACTAATTAGGACCATATAGCTTTAATTTTACAGGCTATTGTACATTTATTTTTATACAGTTTATAATAAATAAGTTACCTAATTTTCTACACTAATATTACAAACAGGTAAATTTTGTTTTTTTGTTTGTGATCTCTGAAAGCACTGGTCCGATTGCGAAAATTTTTTAACTGATAGAAAGTTGTCTTATTCCTGAGTGACATAGGTTATATTTTTTGAATGCGGGCGAAGCCGTGGGCAAAAACTCGTCATAAATATTTTTATTATTACCTTATTGCTAGAATAGATGTGGTGAAAAGTTACCTCAAAGCAGGTGGCTACCTGCTCCTGCCGGTGGCGCTGCGTTATTTATCGTTTTAAATATCGCAGCATATGCTGAGTTAGGCGCCTTTTTGACCTTGCACAGATCAGACAATAATTTTTATTTTATTTTTAATTTTTTAATTTTACTCCCAATGTATTCTACTGTTTTTTAATTTTACTGTATGTGTGAGGTACAAATAAACGTTTTTTCTTTCTTTCTTTCTTTCTTTACCATCATTATCCCTACAATCAAGTTGGAAATCAGGAGTCATAGCTGATTATTTGGAACGCCCGAAGGACACAATGGAGCATACGGTGGAGGTGTGCCCGGCTTGGGCGGAGCCCCGCCATGTCATCGTTAGGGCGATCAGCGGCAGCGAACTCTCACGCCGAGCCCTGGTACAGGCCATGGTCCGGAGAGAGGGGGAATGGGTGGCGATCGCTTTTTTTTGCGAAGCGGTAATGTTAGCGAAGAACACGGCCGCACTCATGAGAGAACGGACGTCCTCAGCCCTCAGCCGTCGAGACCCTTGCGGGCGATGAGCAATGGTTAACGCGCCGTCTGGCCGCCCGGACCGAGCCAGAGTCATCGACAACCCGTAGTAATCCACCTATGCCTCAAACGGATGAAGCAACTGAAATGTCAGCAAAACCGTAGAGGCCTAGAAGGGCCGAAAGCTACTGGGGCCATGAGTCAACTCCTGAAAGAAAACCCCATAGTTCTGGAACGTAAAGGGAATTGAAGGGACACAGGTGTGGTTTTAGACAGTAAAAATCTGACACGCCTTCCCGCTCTGAGGCGAAACCTGTGGTAGAAGCTACAAAGCTTATGGATACAATTCACAATTCCTTATGTTAAATTAGGCATTTAAACGCCGTAAACTTTGAAAACTACTGACACAGGAAAATAATAAGTTAGAAACTCTACATAAACTTAATAATGAAAAAGATTATAGTATCGTTACTAATGAGCTTAGGTAATATGTAGACGAAAAACGTTAACATCAAAACATCCTTAACGCAGTAACTAATTAATTTATAATAACAATACTTTAACGACTAATGGTGAACAAAATAATCTTTAATAAAGAAAAAACCGGATGATAATGAAATCATAATTATAATATGAATATAATATAAAATATTTATTTAAAAAACAAAATTGGTTCAGTAGTTAGTAAAACTAATCAACAAAAGGGTTAGTAATACCTAATTAAAAAACTGAGTCAGACTCGCGCAATGAGGGTTCCGTACAAACTTACCTATCTAAATGGTTTCATTCACGAATGGAGTCTCGAAGGTTTTTCCGAATCGCAAAAAAAGTTTTTGTTTTTTTGTTACGTAACAACTATTAACAGTTTTATGCTATACCATTCAGATTTATTCCTATACCTGTGCTATAAGACCTTGCTTTATGCCAAATTTCAGGATTCTGGGTCTACGGGAAATACTCTATGAATTTTGATTCCCTTGAGGGTGTCAAAATGTATTTTTTAGCGACTTAAACGGCCGTATCTTAATTTGTTTTCGTTAACTTAAAAGTTTGATTTTTTCACAGCTTCAAGGGACCTCAGACCTAAGTATATGGTTTTAATTCAAATCGATACCTCCACGAGTTCCCGAGATAAAGGGTCTGGACAAACAGACAGACGGACAACGAAGTGATCCTGTAAGTGTTTCGATTTTCCTTTTGAGATACGAACCCTAGAAAAAACCTAAAAAAACACATAACTTATTGCCGCACGGGTAACCGCAACCAGTGATTGGTCACTGGCACATCATGCTTATCGGCTAAGTTCGAAGAGCGTCATCGGAGCTGGTCCTAGTTCCATGATTAACGTCTATTACGTTAGATTCAAGATTCAAAAATTCAAAAGCATTTATTTCAAATAAACCATTTACAGGCACTTTTGAAATGTCAAGAAATCAGTCAGTCAGAAAAAAGGTTGTATGAGTATGAGCTAATTGCACATTCCAAAGCGTAGATCTCTATGGAGAAGAATGTGCAAGAAACTCCATTTTTTTTATATACAAATAGCGGAGTCATCCCAGAAACCCCTTTCTTTTACTTTATATAAATATATGTGTGTTTATTTTATCCATTGAAATACTTTTGTACCCTTGTTTTCCTAATAATACTTTCTTTTGTTAGTCGATAACGTCTCCGGCCCACGCTGAAAACCAGCGCTGTGGACTCGTCGCATTTTTGCGTTGTGGACACGGCATTATGCTCAGCGTACGACCGTTTTGCTCGGACGTGGCGTATACCTTTATGTTATTTTTAATTCATAATGTTTTTGTCTTGCAAAATGTTTGCAATATGTTAGTTATAAGTTTGCGCCTTTTCCGGCAAATAAAATGTTTTTCTTTCTTTCTTCTTTTTTATACACTTGCCATGTTTTCTCTTCATCACACTTAATTGACTGGTAGAGAATGCTTAAGGCATTAAGTCCGCCTTTGTAACTTTGTGTTTTGTAACATGAAGTTTTATTATATAAACAAACAGGTAATACTTAAAATGATATGCTTACATCATACTATATATACACATACTTAACAAAATATTCAAAATGTTTTTGAACGATAAATGATATTTATTTTGCAAATAGGTTTAAAAAAACACTTTTACAATTGTCAATTGTTTTTTCAACCGACTTCAAAAAGGAGGATGTTCTATGTTTGGCTGAAAGTTTTTTTTTTTATGTATGTTCAACGATTTTTCGGTCAATTTTGGACCGATTTTGTAAATACTTTTTTTTTATTGAAAGGTTGGTTTTCGAGTTGGTCCCATAGAAATATTGTTATGATCTGATCATGAACTTAGAAAATTTGGAACAGAACTCCTCATAGAATCACAGCAGAACCGTTGTAACAAGTAAAATTACTTTGTTTATACGTGAAGTCACAAAAACACTGAAAAGTGCAAAATAACTTTAATTAATTTCGAAAGTCGGTTTTAAATAACGAAGAGACAAAACTATTATAGAAACACTGACTTCAGAAATTAAAGTTATTTTCCCCTTTAATTTTTTTTTTTTACTTTGAAGTCGGTTTTATTTTTTATTTTTTTGGCAAAATTTGTTTTCGTCATTTTAAACTAGATGAGGCGGGTCCATTATGAATCCTTTGGCAACGATTCTTAGAAACTCTTGCTTTGTTTTTACATGTAGATAGTAAAACGGTTTTTGTAAAATAAGTGAGTAATTAAAAATCCCGAGCTAGGGTCAGTTCACACCAAGACGCTACGCTGCACGAAGAGTGACTTAAAATATAACTTTTACCCCACGAAAAGATACACGTTTCAAATCGAGATGGCTCTCGCCGCAGGATTGCGTGGTGCAACGTATTCTGAATTCTTACAATGAAATGTGTATGAATGAATGGAATACAATAGAATATCGTTTATTTAATAAAAGTGGCACATTTATATTAAGATACATAAAAACAATTATAACGCATACATTGCATTTTTCACTAAACTGGGTTGGACCTGTATAATAATAATATAATATTCCACAACTATCACACAACGCCGTCTAGGCCCAAGCTAAGCAGAGCTTGTGTTATGGGTACTAAACAACTGATAAACATACTTATATATTTCTAAATACATACATATATAAATAAATAACACCCAGACACAGAACAAATGATCGTGCTCATCACACAAACATTTGTCCTGGGTGTCAATCGAACCCACGACCTCCGGCATAGCAGTCAGGGCCACTAACCACTAGACCAACAGGTCTGTCAACACTGTATGTCAGGCTATAAAGTACTTAGAACCTAAGAAATAATAAATTAACAATTATTACATTCACTATGTTAAAAAATCCAAATTTAATTAACTAAAAACAAAGCATGTTTTATTTACAAACTAAAAGGAGATCTTCTGTCTCTCCGTAAGAGATGCTGAGTAAGTATTGCACGATATTTCGTGATATAAAAGCTATTTCGCTCTTCAAAGCTAATGTAAAAGAGCACTATCTTCCCTCTTCAGTGTGATAATTATATATGTATATAAATATATTATTTATTTATTTATAGTATAAGGTATATGTAGTTATATAAGTATTTATTAGTTTAAGATTTTACAAACTCTTCTTTTCTTATTTCTATACACTATCGTCTACATTTCTTTTTATCTCTCCTTACGCAGGTCTGCTGTAAGAAATTTCTTTTAGAAATAGGCAGTACCTTGGTACATTTTGTTTTTATTACTGTATCTTCTTCCAATATAATGTGTGTAAAAAATGATAAAATAAATAAATAAATAATCTTTTAACAGCTATAATAATTTAATTTATACAAACCTAATTTTCTATTCAATCTATTGTACAAAAATGGGCCTAAAAATGTGAAATACCTTTTTACAAAGACATATTTTGAAAAAGTATTGTATTTTTTGTGTAATAAATAAAGTTATATTCTGAGTCACTCTTCACGCAGCGTAACACGCCTCGGTGTGTAAAAAAAGAAAGAAAGAAAATATGTTTATTTGGCACACCATGATACATTAATCAACAATTAATTGATTAACAAACTAAAATTAAACATGAAATAAAAATTTACAATGACAATATGATTGTCTCACGGCTACGCCAAATAGGTCCAGTTCAGCATAATGCCAGACAACTACGTAGCAGTTGCCTGACGCTGGTTTTCAACTGAACCTTAGAGTATGTACGGATGAAAATCAGTTTTTTATATGGGAATTAAATAAGTGTACTGACCCTAATTACTAACGTGAACCTAACATATAAGGAGTTTAGCACAATAATAGTTCAAATCGAGGCCGTCCTATAGTCTCGACCTTTGCATCCACTGTCCGCATATCCAACTGACCTTCTTCCCCTCACCCTTTCTCAACTGCACCCACCAGCCCAGATCTAACTTCTACGGTTTCACATCGCCTATCCTGTTATTATTATAAAACTCTGTTTACGTATCTAAAAATAGTTCACAGGCGTACTATTAATTATATATTAATTTAATAAAATAAAATCCTATCTAACTTTTTAGAAAAGAATATTTCCTTATGTTTTAGTAAATCAAATGTTTGTACAATAAGTCATTAATGGGTATAGTGGTTTGAGAATCATGGTTTTTGAACCAAATAACGCGTAAGGGCTTTTAAGGAGGTGCCCAATGTGGAATACGTCGGTGTGAACACTCTAAGTAATGATTGTAATAAGATTTATGGTTTCGTCTTCCATTAACTCTATAATCTTTTGGTAAGATCAGTTTATTAATTTTATTGTAGAATCAAGAGTTACTGGCATTTTTTATTTATTTATTAAATGCCCTACGTACACAAAAGTACAAAGGCGGACTTAATTTCTTTTTTTTTGGTGGAAAAATCATCCAAGCCTAAACAGCTGATCGTACAGACGATTAGCAGTTAAGGCTGTGCGTTGATCCGTCCGTCATTCAGGACAAAGCATTTAATATGTATAGATTTGAGTTCTAAACAAGGGAAAAGACTAAATAATAAACACAAGTTTTTTTTTTTATTTGTAACCATTTATATATTGCTTTTATTCTGTTTGTGTTTCCTAATCTTCATTCAAAACTTCTTCTTCTTCGCAAACGGCTGGAAAATCTGGACTCTTTTCACATATAAATGGGGCTTCTCTATCACACCACAAGTCATTTAGTTTACCGTCGCGATATATCGCGCCGCAGTTTTCGCCTGGCTCTGAATTGTTTGGTTCTCCGCTTTTGAATATATCGTATCCTGCTTCCGCCAGCGTTTGCCCTGAAATAAAAACATATTAGTCATCGACATTTCAGCCGAAAGACGTCCACTGTTGGACATAGGCATCACCCAAATGTCACCATATTGACCGGTCCTATGCGTCTCACCTCCATCGGATTTAAGTGTATTTCAGTAACTGGATTTTAGCAATATTATAAGTGCTTATTAGTGCTTTACAAGGACTCGTACGGATTTTATCCCTATTTGTATCCCACTAATTTTTTTCTTAATTCTTGTTGGGTTGCTTAAATTTCAACTCCCTAGAAGTAAGACGGTCGCGCGAACAGATGATTGTAGTATTTAAAATTCTTAGGGGGATTATTGATGATCCTGATCTGTATAATGAAATATGTAATCTGTTCGTCCCAGACAATTACTGTCGTGGCAGAAAACATCGTTTACTGGCTTTCTTCTTCAACTTCCCGTACTATTGCACATTCCAAGTCGCCTATTCCTTGGACAATAGCCGCCATTAACACTCTCCTGAACTCAAATACAGGTCTTGAGGTCTTGGGAAAGACTTTTTGAGCTGTATGGTCTTAAGCCTATTATTAACACTGAAACTTTTAATAAGTATGTTGCTACATATTCAAAAATGTTTAAAAACACTTGTAAGGCTGCTAAGGCCTTATACATTAGCAACAAAGTTAAATCAGCAGATAATAAAATAAAAACTGTTTGGAAAATCATAAATAATGAAACCAACAGGAACAAAATACATAACAATGATTACACATTGAAGACTCATCATGGTGTTATTAGCGATAATAAACTAGTTGCAGAAGAATTTGTTAATTTCTTTGCTAGTATACCAATTAAAACTACTGAAGCCCTAAATTTGGCGCCATCGCATGCTTTTGGTTTATTACAGGCGAACGTTGCAGCCTGCTTAACTAATTAAACTAATTTTAAACATATAAACTAATTTTAAACATATAAACCCCATAACAGTAATAAAAGCTTTTAAACAAATCAAGGTTAAATTGACTGAAGATCTATGGAGTATGTCTATCAAAGTTTGTACCTCAATTATTGAGACTATAGCGCCGTAATTAGCCTTAATATTTAATTTGTGTATAGATCAAGGAGTCTTTCCAGATCTAACAAAATACAGTAAAGTGATACCACTTTTTAAATCCGGGGATACTAAAGACACTAATAATTATAGGCCAGTTTCCGTGTTGCCGGTTTTTAGCAAGATATTTGAAAAGGTAATGTTAAATCAAATGCTTAATCATTTTAACACGAATAACATCTTGCACGATAAACAGTATGGTTTTACCAAAGAACGTTGTACAACGGACGCTGGTGTCTCCTTACTAAAACACATTTTTAATGCGTAGGAAGAGGCACAAGATGCTATTGGCATCTTTTGCGACCTGTCTAAGGCGTTTGATTGTGTGGTTCATGAAACATTACTCCTGAAACTGGAGCATTACGGACTAGGCAAAACAGCGTTAAGCTTATTAAAATCTTATTTGAATGACAGACAGCAACTAGTTCAGATAAACGGTGTCAATTCGTCTAGAGTAAAAGGTGAAAATGGGGGTACCCCAAGGTTCAATTTTAGGTCCTTTTTTATTTTTAGTTTACATTAATGATTTACCCTATTTGTTGCAAAACAAACTTAATATGGTGTTGTTTGCCGACAATACTTCCTTGATTTTCAAGATAAATAGAAAGACTAATAATCTAGACGACGAAAGTAACGCCCTACTGCAGGTCCAAAAGTGGTTCACTGCTAATAATCTAGTTTTAAATGGGAAAAAAACGAAATGCATAAGATTTTCCTTACCGAATGTTAAGAGTAGTAATTGTGACATAATATTGAACAATGAGAAACTAGAATTTGTCGATAAAACGGTTTTCTTAGGGATTACGCTTGACTCAAGGCTACAATGGGGTCCTCATTTAACATCTCTTGCGGGATGGCTTAGCTCAGCTGCATATGCTGCTAGAAAAATCCGCCAATTTACGGATGTTGATACCGCTAGACTAGTATATTTTAGTTATTTTCATAGTATCATGTCTTACGGTATTCTACTATGGGGACGGGCTGCAGATATCGACTCAATTTTTATTCTACAGAAAAGAGCTATCAGAGCTATTTACAATCACCGACGGTGCGATTCTCTAAGGGAACTGTTTAAGGATATTAACATATTGACGGTGCCTTGTCAATATATCTATGAAAACATCATGTACGTTAGAAAAAATCTTTATCTTTTTAGCAAAAGAGGCGATAGACATAATTATGTTACAAGAAATAGGGACCAATTAGTTCAACCAGGTTTCAGACTGGCTAAAGTGGCCTCTTCTTTCATGGGGTACTGTTTGAAATGTTATAACAAAATACATCCACAAATATTAGAACTCAATGAAACGAAATTTAAATCTTGTATTAAACGCACACTATGCAGGCAAGCATATTATAAGTTGGAGGATTATATTCAAGATAAAAATGCTTGGCTTAATGCTGGTCCAGCTCCACTAGCACCGGGGTGTAAAAATTGATTAGTTTTGAAACTATTATTATTCTTTAATGTTTTTTTTTAATCTACAAAATATTATTGTTGTTAATTATTATTGTATTTAGTATTGTATAATGTAGAAGCATTTGTTTTCAAAGTTTGTAAATGTGAGTACCATGGAGCTATTTTATGGTTTTTAGGTTATTATTGGACTTGTTTGACATAAATGAGCATGGCAGTTGAGAGTTTGTCATGCTCACTCAAATGTCTCACTGATGGTGGCGCGTGTGTTGGATCATTCGGTTCCCTTTATAATGGTTGAGCTGAGTGGTGCTAATATTCGCGTCAGGTCCGTGAACGGCCGCTCTCAGTTGAGACTGGTCATCTCTTAGCTGCCAGTTGCTATTTTAATATCTATATTTAGTTTTTATTTTTACTTTATTGACATTGTTCTCACATGATAGCGACAAGAAACATGTAACAGAGATATTTGTAATTGCAAAACACGATTGAAAAGAGTGTCCATGGAGTTTCTTGCACATTCTTCTCCATAGAGATCCACGCTTTGGAATGTGCAATTAGCATAATTTTTTTCTTATAGACTGACTTCTTGACATTTCAAAAGTGCCTGTAAATGGTTTATTTGAAATAAATGCTTTGAATTTGAATTTGATGTGTTTGCGAATGAATGGAAGCTGATAATGTCAGAATGTTTGTATTTTTTGTGAGAAGGATGCATGACTGAGTTTAAAAGATTAGGTATAAGTTTAAATAGTGTTGGCTTCGGCCGTTCTATTTAAAATAAATAACAAAAATAATTTGAAGCAGTTGGACCTAGCTTTTTATTAAGGTGAGAAATCACCAAGTGACTTCCCCCGTTCTAGAGTTGAGTGATAGGGCGTGTCAGAGTTTTATCGACTATAAGCAATCAATCTTTTAGTTTCCCTTTGCAATCCAGGAATGGTCTCTCTATCCATAGAAGGCTCATGCCGCGAGCCGTGGGAATTTTTGAATAGTGACTCCAGTAACTCTAAAAATTCCCATGGCCCTACTGGGCCCTTACAGTTTTGCTGAATTCTCTTTGAGGTGCGCGTGTAAGACTATGCGCCGTTGATGACTCGGGCTCGGTCCTTACTAGACGGTTTGACGGCGAGCTACAAATTGCTCGTCGTTCATGCATACGGTGGCCGAGGATTGCGACTCCCGACGCACGGGGTGTTAGCTAAGGAGTACCGTGTTAGCCAGTAACTGACTTGTGGCGGTAAGACAATCGGTCCATGTGAAATTCTGGAATCAAATGCATTTCAGTAGACTGGAAGCCAACCCAGCACTATTAGGAAAGGCTTGATATGATATAGTTCAAGATGACTAGACAAGTTAAGACGTCAAATTCTTTATAACGGTTTTTTTTTTTAATAAAAACTTGTGTTTGACTGTGATTCCACTTGATGATAAGCAATCGTTGATGGAGAAGCGCACTACTTTATTTTTCAATAAGCCCATTTTCATCAATAAAGCTTTTTTTTTCATCCCACGCTCTTGAGTGGAGCGGGAGATGGTATGAGACTTTTACTGACTAAAAACCCACACCTGTTCCTTCTTTGCCTTCGTCCCGGAGCCCCGGGTTTCACTTTTACACTACCCTTGGCTTCGACCCTATTGGGCCCCTACGTTTTGCTGACATCTCCCTGGCTCGGTCCGGACGGTTATCGGACGGTCAGACAGTAAGCTACCCATTACTCACTGTCCGCAAGCCTGATGAAGCAGGCTTACGGACGGCATAAAGCTTGATTAGTTCCAAAAGTTTTTCAAACCTATACCGTTTTGCTAGATGATACCGTTTTCTGTGGTACACTTTCGCACAGCCCTTAGATCTATCTATGGGCTGTGCGAAAGTGTACCACAAAGTCCTGGAATTAAGGCAAAGAAGGAACAGGGGTTTTAGTCAGTAAAAGTCTGACACGCCCTCCTGCTCCGTCCAAGAGCGGGAGTCATAGGATGATTTTCCACCTAAAAAAAAAGAATAGATAAGTTTAATTACCATGAATTGTTCTAAATTCCCCGGGTTCGCCAAAATCATAAATACCGACAAAAGCAACGTCTTTCCAGAATCTTCCCGGCATACTGCCTGCTGGATGTTTACCGAACAGGTCACTGAGTACTTTAGCTTCGACTTCGCTGTTTATAACAGCAAGATGGCCGCCTTCAGCTGAACACGTGAAGAAGGCTCGGGAAAAATTTCGTGCCATCGTGTGGAACTTGTAGCAACTGTTTGTTCTTGTATCTAAATTATATCCTGTAAGAATATTTTTGTTAATTATTTTCTATTGTTAAAAATAGTAGTTTGTAAGTTTTGAACAGTCAAAGTCAAATTTGAACCTTTTTAAAAAAAAAAACTCTTGAAATCAAGCCTTATAGGGAATACTCAAACGTTATATAACCCCTTTTTTATGTGACAATGACATCTCCCACCGTTTTCGTGTCAGACTTTTGCTGACTAAAACCTACTCCTATTCCCCAGTAGGCTTTGACCCTGCTGGGCCCCTACGGTTACTGACATCTCCTTGAGGCGCGCGTAGAACATGACGCGACGTCGACGATTTGGGCTCGGTCCGGACGGTTACCGGACAGTCGGACGGCGACCTACCCATTGCTCGCCATCCGTAAGCTCGCTTATTAGAAAAGGTCTTGTATTTAAGTAAAGTCTCAATAAATAATATTCATAAACAGCAAAGTTATGAGCGTTTGTTTATATCCCAAAATGACACTCAATTTATGGAAAGGCTATTGATTATAAATGAAAAACAATGGAAAAACACTGCGCGTAGTATTTTCTAGTTGCAATTGTTATGAATTATTGATTCAATAATGAATTTACCAATTATGACAAATATTTGAGGACAATTTTACGACTTCGTTTTTTTTACTTTTGACTACACAAATATGATCAGTAACAGGTTCGGATAGAGCCCCATTTTTTTGTACTTATTAAAAGATAGGGTTGTATAACCCGAATGTACACTTTTAATTAGTATATTGTGTAATCTGTTGTATTCATTTCAGGATTTTTTTAAATAATTTTTTGTGTAATTACAAGTAGGATAATTAAGCTTTTTATAAGGCCACTTCTATAAATGACACTGTGACAATTGTGACTGTGTTACCATCATCTTCTTGCCCGTATCCCATATCCGTTACTTAGGGTCGATGTCATGCTTTCCCTAACTCCCTTTTCTTTCATATCACTCATCACAAAACCCACCCATCTTTACTTTGGCCATCCTCTCCCTCTTTATTACTACTATAACTCTTTTGGTAACATGCGTTTTAATTGTGGTGCTGCTCAAAATTTGGCGATTCAGTGTTAAAAATTTGGAGATGTGCACTGCCTAGACTAGTATTGGCCTGCTATCCGTGGGTCTTGTCTCATAATTTAGGGAGTAGCTCCCTTATACGCGTGAGAGAAGCACACTTCGCGCCACCATCTCGGATCTAAATTGATCGGCCGATGTATGTCCCTGGCGATGCTGATGTACCTGGATCAACTGTTCCACATTCATTAACCGTTGCTTTTTTTTCTTCAGAACGGTAACAGATGTAAGGGCGAGTATCTTCGCAGGAGTGATCTGCCATTTCTCCTTTACCATTAAAAGTGATACAATTTTCATCGTGGTCTTTATTATCTGGTTCATTCTCTGCCCAAGGTAATGGAATCTCTGAGAGTGGTACACCTGTAATTTGTAAATCTTTATCAGTTTTAGTTTTTCAGTAGTCACGGCTCAAAAACGGACTTAATCGCTAGTGTGAAGTACAAATTAATGTAGTCTATGTACTTTCAAAAACTCATGAATACCACTACATAACTTCAACAAAACTTGCACTGCATAAACGCACGCACAAACAACTAACAACTTATTGAATGAAAATGTCAAAATAAAGTCATCCATAGTTTCATGGGAACTCTTAATTTTGCAACAGTCGATTTCTAAGCAACTTTTGCAATTATACATCATGACATCTTAATTTTTTTTTTAATGTTTTATCCTATTTGATGCCGTATATTTGTCGAGCTTTTGTTTCTGACATGCTGCAGCAAGTGTGAAAGTTGAAAATTGTCCCAAAAGAACTTACTACGGGGATAAACAAGTCCTACGTGCGTATACAAGTTTCATCGAAATCCGTTCATTGATTTGAACGTGTAGAAGTAACAAACATACTCACACACAGACAAACTTGCATCTTTATAATATTAGTGTGATAACATTACAAAATTTTGCACAAGTGGCAGTGATCGCAGTCTAGGCTGCAAAAGTTTTGACTTGGATACGATCATTCTTATTATAATAGATGGCATATTAAACTACTAAAAGTCAAGTTCTTGATGCGATACATTATCCTTAAGTTAACCAACCTTCAATTGTATAAAAATCTCCCGGAGAAAGAGTTGCATGAATTCCAGTAAAAATTTCAGATTCCGAAGTGAAGAAATTTTTTATGATATGGAACATTTCTGTTGCTAATTCTTGTGTAGTTGGAGAAGCAAGAGATGCACCTGATGACAAAGTAATAAAATAATAATAGTAAGTAAGTAGTAATAATAAGTAGTAGTATAGTAAGTAATAAATAATAATAATAATAAGTAGTAAGTAATAAAATAATAGGCAATTGATAATTAGAATAAAAGGAAGATAAGATGAACTTTATGTTTACTATGTGAGATAGGGGTCAAGCGTGAGCTGATGTCGTAATAATAAAGTTCCTGTAATATTCTCCCTTGAGGTACACCCTACTATTCAATCTTCTTGGTTTTTATTGATTATACAATATACGATTGGTATTAATATTGATATATCTACATAGTATTACAAGTTGCTTATTTTTTATATAGTGAGATGTAGATTTTCACTACATATTAAATATCTTAATTTTCGAAAAGTATGGTGTAGTCTACCTAATCGAAGGCTTTCGTTACGCCCATATAAATAGCACTGCTGTATATTGTGGTTATTCAATATTGAGGTATATTTAAATAAGTCTTTGGTGTAAAATAATGGAGCATACATAAGTAGCAAAGTTAAAGTATTATTGTACTTATTTGTAAGGTAAAAAATCATAATTCGTAAAACAAAGATGACACAGTCAAAACCGTGCACGTTCCCTATCGCAATATAGTTGACTTCTTATTATTGTATTACAAAATCTTATCGATGAGCAAGTGCATACATTAGTACTTTGAAAATTTTGTGAATTCCTCTATAAAAATTATTATTATTATCGTTGGTTTTCTCGTCTAAGTAACGAATTTTTTTTTGTTAAAATATTTTGTACGAACTTAATAATTTGTTCGCGAAAGCAAAAGATAAATAATAAAATCGTTTTATTGTGCACTTCGTAATGAGTACGGGGAAAACGTTTACAAAAACAAGTGAACAATGGGCGGTTGGCTCTTTAAAATTTTATCTGGATTTCCAGGTATTCCTATAATTACGAAACTAAAAACATAATATAGTTTTTGCCTTATAATGACAGAAATTCACAAACATAATATAATTCTTGCTAAGTGTAAAGTTCTTGAACACGAACCATAAATCGGTAATTTTGACGCACAGTTTTCTAGTACTTACTCAGTAAATATATTACACATAGTTTTACGGTCGCTTCTTCTTCTTTTTCCTGCCCTTGCCCTATATTATTTGGGGTCGGCACAACTGGTTTTTTTCTTCCATTCTGTTCTGTCACCCGTCACACTATCACTAACTCCCTTAATTTGGTTCATATTACACCTCACACAATTCATTCATGACATGTATACTCAGAAATCTTTAGCGGTCACAATATACAGGGTGTTTGGTGCATCGTGTGCCAAAATTGAAATAGTTTACGGGACTATCTGATATCCTTTCAGACCCCTAAACACTTCTCATGCCCTGTGGATTTTTTTTCATCAACTTTTTATTGTTTTATGAAAATAAGACCCAAATTTTTCATTCAAATAGAAATTTTAAATTTATTTATATGTGGCACATCACTAGCAAGAGGATAAACTAAAGAATTTTTTAGGAAAGTGGAAGATTCCGGTCGCTTTTGTTTTTTTTTTTATAGCCAAGTAAATAAGCAAGTAAGCTTTAATTTAAGTCTAAAACTTTGCAAGTAAATTTAAAAAAAAAATTAGATAGCTAACATCACTAATTTTAAATTAAAAAGTACTCTAATACAATACACATCTATCTAGTTAGTTTTCCTTATATTTAGGAGGCTCGATATATTTATATGAGTATAAGACTTAAGGGCTCACCTTCCAGTGAACATCGTAACCGAGCATCGGACCACTTCGCTGGGTTGACGTAGTGTTTAAACCACCCTTTGGTCACTGTGCTGTAAGTGTAGTCACATCTGAATGATCCCTCTAGAAACGAAAACAAAACATTAATTATTACTTGAATGTATAAATCTCTAGAGGTGGGTGAAACAGGGTGTAAAGTCCCGCTAACCTCCGTTGAAAAGGGAGGATCCTCCGACCAAACGGGTGTTGTGTCTGATCTAGGCAAGTTCTTGATAGTTGAATTCGGGTTGTTGTTAATTTCTATGTGTTAATTTCTATGTATATTGTAGATGTCACTATAAACCTAATCATAAAAATATGCAACGAACTGACTCTGTACTTTTGTCGTCATTGCAATTCGTTTATTCATTTTTATTTTTAACTGACTTTTGTTAAGGAGGTTCGAAATGCGGTTGTATTTTTTTTTAATCTTTTTTATGTTTGCTATTTTAAAAATACTTTTTTTTTGTAATATTTGAAAGGACATAATTTCAGGTTAGCCCATTTTTCATATTCATATTCATATGTTTATTTGCATACCATAATGTCATTAGAGATGTTACATTAATTGCTTAAAGCTAATATACAATTATGGACCCTGTAGGGAACAGCAAAAAATAAAATTTAAAAGATAAAATTGAATTAAATTAAAAAAAAAAAATACAATAATGTCATTAGCCTAAATAATAATAATAATAATCTGTGGCTCGGCTGTCAAACTGACTGACAGCAAATATTTTCTCGCCAAAATTTAATTTTATTTTATTCATCAATACGCAATAATTATGTACAATCACCGAAAAACACGCAGGAAAAAATAAAAAAAAAACATCGCATCACCATCCATGATATGTATCCTGAAAATAAATATGCAAACCTGAATGACATGGCGAAGAATTGAAACGGAAGAATGCTGACAAGAAGCCGAGCACAAAAACTCCACACACACCCATCATCTTCGGGTTCGTCGCTCAGCTCCGCCTCGCAGCCGCCGGGACCAGCACCATCCGTGAGTCCAGAGATTCCGGTCGCTGCAGTTGCGTCGAGCTCGAGCGACGAATACTTCTCGCCGCCGACGACACCACCACCAGCGCGTCGACGGGGAAGAGGCCGACCTCCGGCCAGCTTGGGACCTCGAGGCCCGCCGGCCTCTGATAGGGTCCCCGCTGCCGGTGGAAGTGTGCAGCGCATGCGATGGACATCATCCATTAATGAAATCGTTATGCGCTCATACTTTGGGGCTACAGAAGGGGGAATTAACCTGACTGCGTATCGTGGTCGGATGCTCTCTCTGTTTCAGATGCTTGAGCCAGCTGTCAACGTTTCGGTCCAACGACTATCGGATCAGGTGCGG
Source organism: Mythimna pallens (assembly GCA_961205895.1). Taxonomy (NCBI): domain Eukaryota; kingdom Metazoa; phylum Arthropoda; class Insecta; order Lepidoptera; family Noctuidae; genus Mythimna; species Mythimna pallens. The sequence goes on along the minus strand of OY540845.1, from coordinate 3,181,484 downwards.
GTCATTCAGCGTAACCGTATGATCCAACATACGGTTACGCTGAATGACGCCGTACTTGATAGACTGCGCCTGGAATCACAGAGTGGCCGTGTTTCACCTGCTACACCACCGGCCGCGGTGCAACGTCAACCCACTGCTTCACCGCGACCCGACCACGTTGGTGACGCCGATGATGACGCGGCTATATCTGTGAGTACCCAATGTAATGAACGATTGAGGGGCGCTTTGGAGGACGCATTTCGGGAGTACCGTACCACACCGCCGGAGCTTAGACCTCGTCTACCTCGTTTGCCCATGCACAAGAGAAATAGGGCGCTGGTGTGTGCTCTAGATTCGCAGCTATCAAATTGTTTTGATAGCAGCAAAGACCTCACTGATACCCACTCGATCTTGTACTGTGCGGCTGTAGCGGCATGTCGTGTAGCCCATGTTAAATTTCTTAATTGTGACAGAGCTACACGACCAGCTGTACCAGCTTGGCAGTGCAGGATAGAGCGCCGTATCAGTGAGGCTAGAGCACTCATCGGTAAGCTTATCTGCTTCAGGGAGGGCAACACTCGCCCTAGGGTGATGCGCTTTGTGAGGCGGGTATTCTTGGGGACTGATATTAGTCCTCCAGATTATCCGTCCTGCGTCACAGAGCGTATCGACTTCCTGAAGCAGAAGATCTACGCATGGGCAAACCGTATTCGTCGGTACAAGCGGCGAGTGGAGCGGTACACTCAGAATCGTACATTCCAAAGCAACGAAAGGTGGTTTTATAGAGATTGGGAGCGACCGGACCAAGGTGTGACTGATACGCGCCTGCCGGATGATGACGCCATGTGTTCATTTTGGCGCAGCATTTGGTCGGCGCCTGTTAGTCATACCGAGGGTGACTGGATTCGAGAGGTCGAGCGCGCATGCGAACTTTTACCAGAAATGGGGGCAATTACCATCAGCCCCCAAGATGTAGCCCGTGCAGTCCGTCCACTGCCTAACTGGAAATCTCCTGGGCCGGACGGGCTGCACAATTTCTGGCTTAAATGGTTTCAAAGGTCGCACGCTCGCTTGGCATCTCAGTTCCAGTCTGCCTTAGAGTCAGGGTCGCTGCCCCAGTTTCTAACGACAGGAATAACCCACCTGCTCCATAAATCAGGTAGTACTGCGGAACCCAAAAATTATAGACCGATCACGTGTTTGCCGACGGTCTATAAAGTTCTTACATCCATTCTGAGAGCTAAAATCAATAGTCATATTGAGACAAATTCTATCATGTCTGCCTCTCAAAATGGATGTAGGAACGGGTCCCGCGGTACTAAGGAGCTGCTCCTCATCGATATGGCCATTAGCCAACCGGTTCGACGTTCTCGAAAGAATCTGTCGGCATGTTGGATAGATTATAAGAAGGCCTATGACTCTGTTCCTCATACATGGCTCATGAGGGTGCTAGAACTGTATAAAGTTGATGCAACTCTTCGCACCTTCCTGATGTCATGTATGGGGCAGTGGAGAACAGTCCTTCACTATCCGGGATGTCGACAGATTCGGGAGAACAGCGAACCGATAAGGATTGAGCGTGGCATATTCCAGGGTGACAGTTTGAGTCCACTGTGGTTTTGCCTAGCCTTGAACCCTCTCAGCACACTGCTGGAGGGTTCTGGCTTAGGTTACCGGTTGAAAAGAGGCGGTCAGGCCATATCTCACCTTCTTTACATGGATGATCTGAAACTCTTTGCCCCCAACAACTTGCAACTGGTGGAGCTACTGAAGGTTACTGATACCTTCAGTAGTGCCATCAGGATGGAATTTGGTGTGGACAAATGCATGTAAAGAGAGGTGAGATTATGGAATCCGTGGGAATTCAACTCTCGGATTCCATACACCTTAGATCCCTCTGTTCAACCGAAACTTACAAGTATTTGGGTATGTCGGAATCGTTAGGCATCAATACTGAGGACATGAAACAAGCGTTGAAAGAGCGCTTCTTTGGCCGCCTGAATAAAGTACTGAATAGTCTTTTATCAGGCGGAAATAAGGTGCGCGCTTTCAACGGTTGGGTCATGCCGGTATTGATGTATTCTTTCGGCATACTCAAATGGACTCAGACAGAACTTGACGCCCTGGACAGGAGGGTCCGCACACTACTTACCGCAAATCGGATGCATCACCCACGGTCATCGGTGATGAGACTGTATATTCCGTGGAAGTGCGGGGGTCGTGGCTTTTTAAATGCTAAGACCCTGTACAACCGCGAGGTATACAGTCTCAGGGAATACTTCCTAAAAACCGATGTGGGTATGCACCGAGATGTGGCAGCGGTGGACAAGGGCCTCACTCCGCTCTCCTTGGCCAACGAGAACTGGTGCAAACCTATAGTACTGGATACTAATGACTGCAGGGAAGTATGGCAGAGCAAGGAGCTTCACGGACGCTTTTACCGGGCCTTACATGGACCCGATGTAGACCTGTTAGCGTCCGTATCTTGGCTGCGTTTGGGTAACCTCTTCGGGGAAACCGAAGGTTTTGTCTTTGCGATTATGGACGAAGTTATGATGACGAACAACTACCGGAAATACATTGTGAAGGACGGTACGGTTGACATCTGTCGGGCATGCCACCGGCCCGGGGAATCAATCCGACACATTATTTCTGGGTGTTCTCATCTAGCTAACGGAGACTATTTGCATAGACACAACCTCGTGGCCAGGATTATCCACCAGCAACTTGCTCTTAAATACAATCTTGTGGAATCAGAAGTACCGTATTATAGGTATGTGCCCGACCCAGTTCTCGACAATGGCAATATCACATTATATTGGGATCGATCTATCATCACTGACAGGACTATTGTTGCCAATAAACCTGATATAGTGGTGATAGATCGACTAGAGCGTCGCACAATGATTGTTGATATAGCGGTCCCTCATGACGAGAACCTCGTGAAAGCTGAGAAAGATAAGCAAACTAAGTATCTTGACTTAGCTCGCGAGGTTGTCGACATGTGGGAAGTGGATAGAGCAATCATTGTGCCGATAGTCGTAACGGCCAATGGCTTAATAGCAAAGAGCCTCGAACAACATCTAAGGAGTCTCTCGTTAGGCAGCTGGATCAAGGGCCTGATCCAGAAAGCAGTACTCCTGGACACGGCGCGCATCGTTAGTAGATTCCTCTCTCAGGAGCCCTGACCACCGGTAGCTTGGACCCTGCTCCCGATGCCGGTGGGCTACTATTTTTTATATTTTTAAATGTTTTTTTATTTTATTTTTTAAGAAATATTTAAAAATGTAAATAATATGTACAGAAATTTAATAAATGGAAATAATAATAATAAAACCGACGTGGGTATGCACCGCGATGTGGTCGCAATGGACAAGGGACTCACCCCGTTATCCATGGCTAAAGAGGACTGGCGCAAACCTGTGGTACTTACTACTGATGACCGCAAGGAAGTATGGAAAGGCAAGGAGCTTCACGGGCGCTTTTATCGGGCTCTTCATGAGCCTGATGTAGATTTCGTGGCGTCCGTGGCCTGGTTACGTTTTAGCGACCTCTTCGGAGAAACTGAAGGTTTTGTCTGTGCAATTATGGACGAAGTTATCTTAACGAACAACTACCGGAGACATATTATGAAGGACGGGACGGTTGACGTGTGTCGGGCATACCATCGTCCGGGTGAGTCCATCAGACATATTATCTCTGGTTGTTCTCGTCTGGCTAACGGCGAGTACTTGCACAGGCATAATCAAGTAGCCAGGATTATACACCAGCAACTTGCTTTGAAATATAACCTAGTGGATTCGGAGGTACCATACCACAGGTATGTGCCCGACCCAGTTCTCGAAAATGACCATGCCACGCTGTACTGGGATCGGTCTATCATTACTGACCGGACTATTGTAGCCAATAAGCCGGATATAGTGGTGATAGACCGATTAGCGCGCCGCGCAATGATAGTCCACGTCACCATTCCACATGACGAGAATCTCGTGAAAGCTGAGAAAGAGAAACAAATCAAATATCTCGACTTAGCACATGAGGTTGTGGACATGTGGAATGTGGACTCGGCTATCATTGTGCCGATTGTTGTGACCGCCAATGGCCTTATAGCCAAAAGCTTCGATGACCATCTATCGAAGCTGTCGTTGCGCGGTTGGATCAAGGGCCTGATACAAAAGGCAGTACTCCTCGATACGGCTCGCATTGTGAGGAGGTTCCTGTCTCTGGAGCCCTAACCACCGGTAGCTTGGACCCAGTTCCTGACACCGGCGGACAACTATTTTTTATATTTTTAAGTGTTTTTGTTATATGTTTTTTAAAGAAATATTTAAAAATGTAAACAATATGTATAAAAAATAAATAAATGGAAAAATAATAACAATGTCATTTTATAAAATAGCTCTGTTAAATTAATCACACTAAATATTACAAATCTTTCAGGTTAAGTCATTATATATATATATATATATTATTGAGATCATTATCCAAACATACTACTTATTATTTAATTATCCATGTCAATTAATATTACTGTCATTCAAATATTCATGTAGTGTATAATATGCTTTTTTTTTGTTAATATTTGCTTGAGTTGACATAAAAATGATATTTCACTGGTTTCATTCTTTAGAACATCTGGGAGTTTATTATATATTTTTACTGATATGACATATGGACTGTTTGAATGCAGTTTCATGCGCGAGAGCGAGGGTTTTATTAAAACCTAGTACTGATGATGGGATAGGCACGGAATTTCCATAATAAAATAATTTATTGTATAGTCTTGTTTAGGGTTATTGTAATTGCTATGAGATACAATTTGGCTATTAATTATTTTAATATTAATATTCTATTTTGATTGCTTACTATATAACTTGTTATTATATAAACTCCTTTCTACAAGAATTACAATTTATTTATTTATTTACAAGCACTTGCACAACGTTAGGGAGGAAATCCAAGGTGTTGTACAGTAGAAACTTACAAACTAAAAAAATACATTAAATAAAAACCATAATAACACATTGAAGAATAAAAAGAAAATACATATACATTACCACTAAAATAATAAATATCCCACAAAACAAATGAAAAAAATGTTTACTTATATTTTATACATCTTCTCATAAAACCTTAGACATTCACGACACACAATGTAAATGATGTACTGTGTGTAAGATAAAGAATATTAAAAATAATAAAGTCACGGTAATTTTCAAATGAACAGCAAATAGAGATATGTTTTGTATTAATATCAATATAATCACTACGGTCTGTCATGCAGACAAAGCGTGGGTCGTGAAGCGTGGCACGCAACTATTAAGGCGTATAGTCCTTTGAATATCTGGGTGGAGTTAAATGCACACATATTCGTATAGACAGCTGCACGAATCTTGAGCACTCGGCGAAAGAGCGGGATCGTTTTGCGCATCGTACAATATCAGCGAGCAACAAAGATAAGGAAAACAACAAGGATTTCACTCCCCGCCCCCGCACCTCTCTTCATACCACTAAAGAGACCTGATGTTTCACTTCTGCGTGCTTCTGCGCAAGTAGAACTGTAGAAGTCAGCGCTCAAGATCCGTGCCGGTATCTAAACTGCCGCATGCTGCCTACGCTTGCCTAAGCCCCTCTGACCTTTAAAATCATTTTCTTTAAGAAATATTGATTGATTTAGACCAAATTTTTTTTTTACGTAAACATATATTATTTCTAAAGATCTGAGCCATTTAAAAGGAGTAAGGAAAACAAGCGAAAAAATATGATGTAATTTTTTTTTTTCAAAATTTTTAGTTGTAGGATAAAATCATATATGATCAACACACATATGTTATATATACACATGATCTATTAACCCAGCCGTTACCAAGGAGTAGACTTCAGAAAGTCACTGTTTTATGGCACTAAATGGGAGCAAGTGCCATAGCGACATTATTTGTCGTGCGCTTGTCAGCGTTCCGGCTATTTTGGAACCACATGGCCTTAAACGCGACGATGTCAAAAGACCGGATAACATATCTTTATTTTCATGGAAGATAGATAGGCCTTTAGTATGGAACGCTACTTGTTTCAATACTCTTACCCCATTTCATCTTTCTAGCTTATCGTGCTGTGCTAATACGGCAGGTGTGGTTACGTCTAAACAAGAGAAGCAAGAACATTCAAGCGGTAAACATATGCTTTGTTGGCAGGGCTTTCACAATATAGACCGATGACCTGGTGAGGGTCGCAGCCCCCCTAGCCAAGTTACGATCGTTTCGTTTGCGTCGAACGCCTCGAGTAGGCCACACCTCCGATTTCTTTGTTCTGACCACGTGACTGAGCGTTGACGTCAGAACAAGGGAATCGGAGGCGTGACCTACTCGAGGCGTTCAACACGAACGAAACGATTGTAATTTGACTAGGGGGGTAGAAGTGTGATGGATACGAGACGCACAGGATCGGGCGTTATGGCGACACTTAGAGAAGGCCTAAGTCCAACAGTGGGCATCTTTTGGCAGAAATAAAAAGAAAAGCGGAGCCACGCCTCCGATTCCTTTGTTCTGACCACGTGACTGAGCGTTGACGTCAGAACAAGGGAATCGGAGGCGTGACCTACTCGAGGCGTTCAACACGAACGAAACGATCGTAATTTGGCTAGGGGGGTAGAAGTGTGATGGATACGAGACGCACAGGATCGGGCGTTATGGCGACACTTAGAGAAGGCCTAAGTTCAACAGTGGACATCTTTTGGCAGAAATAAAAAGAAAAGCGGAGCCACGCCTCCGATTCCTTTGTTCTGACCACGTGATTGAGCGTTGACGTCAGAACAAGGGAATCGGAGGCGTGACCTACTCGAGGCGTTCAACACGAACGAAACGATCGTAATTTGTCTAGGGGGGTAGAAGTGTGATGGATACGAGACACACAGGATCGGGCGTTATGGCAAGTCCAACAGTGGACTTCTTTTGGCAGAAATAATGTTGGTAGTTATATTTTCGCCCCTTGGGGGTTGAAACTCGCGGATCATTCGGTTTAGAACTCACTAATTGTATAAAGACCTGTCTAAACATTTTGTTGAGACTTAGCGTGACTCTTTTACCTTGGACAGAGGATAAGCATTAACATATAGTTTTTCTTTTCCATATTTTATATATTTTTAAAATTGGCTAATTGTTCTTATTATTTTTGATTATACAGGTATATTTAAATACATAATAATAACTCTTGTCACAGTTATTATGTAAATGGTCTCGCATCCACCGCATTCGCGCGACTCACTCCAAGTCGTCGGTCTACCTTGTGGGAGGCCTTCCAATGCTGCGTTTTCCAGTGCACAGCCGCCACTCTAGGACCTTTCGGCCCCATCGACTATCCGTTCTACGAGCAATGTGCCCTGCCCATGCGGTGGATGCGAGACGCACAGGATTAGTCGTTATGGCCACGCTTGGGGGTGGCGTATGTCCAACAGTGGGCGTCTTTTGGCTAAAATGATGATGATGATGGAAATAGTATGTAGCATTGGTTAAATAAAATTCTATGAAAAAAAATATGTGATTTTATCATTATTTTAGGTCGTTTAATTAAAAGAAAAAGGTGAAGAAGGCCAACGCAGGCCCTGCCAAGATTATTATTTTATAAAATAAACAGATAACACGTCTTACCTATAAAATCCAAGCTGAGCAGTAAAATAAAATAATAATAAAAACTTTTCATTGTTTGGAATTTGAAATGATCGGATGCAAAGGTGCTCACACGATTATGTTACACATTTATACCAACTGCAAAGATATAAAAATCTTGAGTCAGTGGTTTCCAAATATTTAAGTCATTTCCTCTACTAAATTCAAACAAACACACTAAACAAGCTATGCTGTCATAACTTGTTTACAGTATTGGGCAATATGAAATCTAAGCCTCCTTCTGGAAGCAGTAATGCTAGCAAAGGAGGAGACCGAACATACACGCGCGAGGAAATGGACCCCTTCGCGCCGGCCGCCGGGATTCCGATCCCGATTTCCGGCCGCCGCAGGTGCGGGTTTGTCGCCGTCCGACTGTCCGGTAACCGTCCAGACCAAGCTTAAGTCGTCGACGGCGCGTAGTGTTCCGCACGCGCCTCAAGGAAATGTCAGCAACCGTAGGGGCCTAGCAGGGTCGAAGCCTACTGGGGCCAAGGGTCTGATTTTGAAAGAGAGACGTCGGGGCAGAAGGTCCTGGTACGAAAGGCAACGAAGGAACAGGAGTGGGTTATTAGTCAGTAGAAGTATGACACTATCTCCCACTCGAACACTCGAAAAAAAAAGAAACTACCGATTAATAACTACATAATATATTATAGTTAGTAATCATAATTACAAATTATATGAAATAATCTTAAAAAGTAGTTAAACATTTTGATCACTAACTACTAATTTTATTGTAGGCCTCCTCTCCATTGGATACGTTGACATGTATACTCATAACTCTTTTAGCAATATACTTTTCATCCCTCCGTAAGGAGGGATGAAAAGTGACCGTACGAAGCCAAATGATTCCTTTTCCACTTTTTAGCCACTAACGCCACTTTCAAACTCCACCATATACTCATTTATCACTTTAGTCATCCAGTTTCATCGATCTACACATCCATCTCCACTATATACAATATTTTTTCATTCGTTTTTTTCACAGCCTCTTATTCTCATCCATACAGCATTATATACATCGTAGCTAGAACTTTGAGTTGATCATTTCATGAAATGACTGACCATTTCATGATATAGCCGAGTAAAACTAGGCAGATCTTTTAAACATTAACATTTAATGATAAGAGAGGAAAAAGATGGATGAATTGTGTAAAGAATGGTATGAATGAAAAGGGAGTCAGTGCTAGTTGTGACGTCTGGTGGGATAGAATGGAAGAAAAAAACGAAAAGCACGGACCCCAAGTAATATAGGACAAGAACAGGTTGATGATGATATGACAATCCATGTTTAGTCATAAATCATAAATGTAGGATGTCTTTAAGATAAAAGGACTCAAAAAAGTAGGAGTTTAATGGCGTGATCACATTAGGAATGAAGATATCCGCAGGAGAACCAAGGTCGCCGACATAGCTCGAAGAATCACCAAACTTAAGTGGCAGTGGGCAGGGCACATTGCTCGTAGAACTGATGGTCGATGGGGTCGAAAGGTTCTAGAGTGGCGACCGCACACTGGAAAACGCAGCGTTAGAAGGCCTTCCACAAGGTAGACCGACGATCTGGCGAGAGTCGCGGGGTGGATGCGAGATGCACAGGATCGGTCGTTGTGGCGACGCTTGGGGGAAACCTGGGCGGAGCACTGCTGTGTCCTCGTGGGGGCGATTCTGCGACGCAGTAATTCTAGCACAAGAGGCGCCCGCACGCTAGAAGGAACGGACTTTCTCACGTCCCAGCCGCTGCGATCCGTAGGCGTGGGCTTGCGGACGGCTAGCAATAGGTAACTCGCCGTCCAGCCGTCCGGTAACCGTCGAGTCGTCGACGGCGCGTAGTGTTCCACGCGCGCCTCAAGGAGATGTCAGCAAAACCATAGGGGCCCAGCAGGAAGCCGACTGGGGCCATGAATTTACTTCTGAAAAGGAAACTCGTGGTCCTGGAACATAAAGGGCAAAGAAGGAACATAGGTGCGGTTTTAGTCAGTAAAAGTCTGTCACACTCTCCTTCTCCTCTAAAGTGTGAGAAGTCATTGGATGATTTCCAATTTAAAAAAAAGTTTCTTTACCAGTGGACAACATAGCTATTTTAATATAAGCCAATTTATGATCACTCATATTAGACCATATCATGATATAATCGTCCGTTTAGATGTTCATGTTGTTAAACGTAGCGTGTTCATTGATTTGGTTGAACACATCATGAAATTTTCAATTCTAAGATCTAGCCATGACAGATGCAATAGATGTTTATAGAGATTTTTATCTATTTAACACGTGATCACTATCGAGCTGCAAGTGATTTGCGACGAGGCAACGCCTTGCATTAATAGCGAAGCTGAAAAATTAGTTAAGCTACTTTTTATTACGATTTCGTTCCAGCATTGGACCACTAGACGTAAGGCGTTGCGTCACCCCTATACGTGGTCCCACAAATACGTACAAAGCGTTTTGTGAATACATTTATTGTGCATACAGCTAAGGAATGGAACCTGCTATCAGGAAACGTACTGTTTCCTGATAGCTGCAATCTAGGGGTCTTCAAGACAAGAGTGAATAGGTTACTTCTAGACAAGCATGCTCCATCGTCGGCTACATTTTCGTTTGCCATTCTGGTGTGTTAGTGGTCACAAGTAAACCTATCTATAATCAAAAACCGCATAAGTGTGAGTCGGACTCGCGCACTGAGGGTTCCGTATAAACTTACTTATGAAAATAGTTCAATTCCCGAATTGAGTTACTAAAAATTTTCCGAATCGAATTTTTTTTTTTTTGTTACGTAACTACAAATTTACAGTTTTCAGTTTATTTTCCTATAGTTGTGCTATGAGACTTTACTTCATGCCAAATTTCAGGATTCTAGGTCAACGGGAAGTTCCCTTGGGTTGAAATACACGTTTTTTGCGACATAAACGACCGTATCTTTTTTTCTGTCGGTCTGCTTCAAGGGACCGCAAACCTGAGTCATCATCATCATTTCAGCCGAAAGACGTCCACTGCTGGACATAGACCTCCCCCAAGTGTCGCTAGACCCTGCAGCGCTACGCCTTCCAGTACGTGGTCGCCATTCCAGAACCTTTCAGCCTCAACGACCATCTGTTCTGCGAGCAATGTGCCCTGCCCATTTCCACTTAAGTTTGGCGATTCTTCGTGCTATGTCGGTGACCTTGGTTCTCCTGCGTATATCCCCATTATTGTTTCGATCACGCAAGGAAACTCCGAGCATAGCCTTTTCCATTGCCCTTTGGGTAACATTAAGTTTTCTGATGAGGCCCATTGTAAGCGACCACGTTTCAGAGCCATATGTCATCACTGGTAACACGAACTGGTCATCAAACCTGAGTATATGGTTTTAATTTCAACTCGATACCTCCACGCATTCCCGAGTTAAAGGGTCTTGACAGATAGATAAGAAAGTGATCCTGTAAGGGTTCCGTTTTTTTCCTTTTGAGATACAGAACCCTAAAAATATATATTTTCAGACTGTTCTATTCCACTACTGGGCAAAGGCCTACCTTACCTTTCCAATATTTGTGTTTTTTGCAATTATGAACCAATTTTGCCATTGTTAAATAATAGAGTGATATCATTTATTAGATATCAATTATTTGCATAAAGGGTCATGGGGCTCTTTGGACCGAGATCGCGGTCCCAACTTCCACCTCAGTCTTTTGGGACACAATGAAAAGGCATTAAAGTACATTTACCAAAAACTGTATTTATTTTATTTGTGGTCTCAAGATACTACTCAAAAAAGTAAATATTTTTATAGGTGGAAGACGACGAGGATGGCGCAAAAACATGGTAAATAAGATGGTATTGCACTAAGATTAAATACAGAGCTAATTCAACTTTTCTTCAACCGCTGTCTCCAACACATCCTCGGAATCTACTAGCATAAGACCATCTCTAACGTAGAGCTGTTGTAGGAATGCCACGAAAGCCCTATCAACCACCAGATCTAACATCGTAAGTGGAGATGGATTGGTTACACGCTTAAGAAGATTTCGGATCACAGGAAAAAGAAAGCGTGGTCATCTTTGGTAAACCTGGCGACGCATCGCGCAGAAACGACGGCCATCGGATTGACATGAAGCGAGGTGTAGGGTAAAGCTCAAGGTTGATCGCGATAGGTGAGGACACCCTCTGCCCCAGCTAGGGACATAAGATCTTAAGTCAAGAAAGTCATTGTCATTGATTTGTGTTGGTTTTTGTTTGGCATATTGCTCGCAAAACGGTTGGCCGTTAGAGCCGAAAGGTTCTGGAATGGCGAAAATGTACTGGAAGACGTAGCGTTGCAAGGCCTCCTACAAGGTTGACCGATTACCTGGTAAGGGTTGCGGGAATCCTATGGATGCGAGACGCACAGGACCGTTCATTGTGGCGACACTTGGGAGAGGCCTATGTCCCACAGGACGTCTTTCAGCCAAAATGATAATTATGATGATTCATATCTTCCAAAGGTAAATGTCCAAATTTACCCTATATAACAAATAGTATCGGAATACACGATAGTTTATTGTCTTTTTTATTGTATAAATTGCAAATACTTCTGTAACACGGACTAGCTGTATGCTAAAATGTACATTTTATAGTATTTTATTTAACTAATAAAATCCGCCAACCGCCATCTACGCTTAATGTCATGTCGTGTCGATAATGAATTAGGGATGCCCAATGAATTGTAATGAATTGATTGAACTTTTAATCAACCTTTATTTCTAAAAGTGCATTGAAAAAAACCTAATAAGTATACTTTATAAATGAGGTCATATTCGATTTTTATATACATAGTTATAATAATGATGAAGTGATCAAAACCTATTATTTCTTCGTGATCATTTTTCAAGGTTTTCTAATGATCGTTTACAAAAGTTTGTGGTCTAATTATAACTAACGGTTTTACTGAATACTTCACAAATATAAAAAAGCAATTTTTTTTTTTTACAGATGTTATTAAGTATGGAAAAGTAAACAAGTATGGAAAAGTGTTATTTTAAGTAAAATAAGACAAAATGTAAATGGTATGACAAAGGTTGATGTAAGGTAGTTTGTAACGTATTGCCATAGTGCAACTTAGAAAATATCGATTAATCGTATCGTATTTGCCATCCCTATTTTTGGCGTAACTATGGTTGTCATCGTCAGAGTAACAGTCTTATCTGTGCTTTTTTTGTAATGATTTTGGCTTGGATACTAAATCCTTTAAGCCTGTGCCAGAAAAAAAACTACATAGATACCTAATTATCTAGATAGGTACTAAAAATAGCTAAATGTATTAAGATGTTGTTTTCCTGCTTCTTAAAAATCACTATACCATGAATGAGCCATGAAAAATATACCTAACGTCTTGTTCACGACTCCTGTCGTAGCGGCGAGCGGCGCGGCGCGGCGTCTCGCGGCGTGCTTCAAACATTTTCATACTTTTGATTCAACTTCCTCTCACAGCGGCAAGGTCGTGAACATAATCGTTGTTGTGGTTCAATTATAACCTAAAAATCTGATACTTTTTTTGAAATATATCGATGTTGCAGCTAGTCCGCTATAAAAATAATATCTTATAGGAGTTTACTAATGATAGAGAATACAATGCATAATTTTCCGATGCTCTTGGCTCCAGGAAGAACAACCTTTCAAAATACCAACAGTCCTTTGTAAATACCTATATAAGTATATACATTTTTAAGGTTTTTGTAGTGCATTCGCAAACATATTTAATAAGTTGGTTTTTTAAAATATAAGTGTTTTGGTCCGGGAGGCCAAAGAAAAGATGGATAGATTGTGTGAAGAGTGATATGAAAGAAAAGGAAGTTAGTGATAGCATGACGGGTGACAGGATAGAATGGAAGAAAAAAACGTGTTGCGCCGACCCCAAATAAGACGGAACAAGGGCAGGAAGATGATAAAGTGTTTTGGTCCTGTACCTACTGTTAACTTATATTTTAAAATTAATAAACAAGTGGTGGTTTATTAGTATTAGTATTAGTATCACGGGCTGGTATCCGCAACTCCACGACTAAGCGCGTATTTTGCGTACGGGTGGGACAAATGCGTCATTCGAGCCACCCCAGCTCCTCCAGAAAGGCCAGCAGCGCCTTGGTGTTATTGACCATTTCGCGGAGGTTACCTGGGTTTCCAAAGTATTTTGCCCTGTATCCAGCGACAATTGGGCAGCTCAGAAGCAGTTGTGCTGCTGTCTCGTCCTCCTCCATGCAGGCTCTGCACAGTGGGCTATCTGTAACTCCTATGACAGAGAGGTGCTTATTAAAGGTTCCGTGTCCTGTGTAATAAGTGGTGATAACTAATCATTCGATAAGCAGCTGATTACCTAAGTCTTATTTTAATTAAATCAAATTAGGAACTATTATGTTTAATTAAAGTGTTAAATAATTTAAAAAAAAACTTATGGGTAACCTCAAATAATACTCTCAAGCAATACGTTGAGAACCTCTGAAACTTTAAATGAGTTACATTCAACACAGCAAATGTTGCACAAATTCAATTAAACACTATAATTTTATAGATTATCGATAAACATGTTCATTAAGATATCTACAGAAATCATGTTTTCTTACTTGCCACAAATTGAAAATGAAATATACCTACATATTCTCAGATTTCATTATATCAACAGAAAATATCTGACGATATCGCGGTAGGCCCAGGTGACAATGGATTGACAGAATAGATTGACATAAACATAGTGTATGAATGAAAATATATCAACAAATAATAAATTTTGCGTCTGTATAATATTTCTAGCTGCCTTCCCAAAGAAACATACTCCAGAATAAAAGTGTGTGCTATTTTAGGACACTGATAGACAATGCCATGTGCCAAATTTCATCTATGTCTGTTTTGCATGTCAAGCATGAAGAAGTATCACAGATACCACACAATTTCACCTTTATAATATTAATGTGATATTAGATTATCATTTAAAACAACGTTACCAACGTTATCTTCATATCCCTTTTTCTTAAGCCTAGCTATTTCCAGAATAATGTTGAGAGGAGGGTGTGTCAGACTTTACTGAATAAAAACTCACTCCTGTTCCTTTTTTTGTTGCCTTTCATACCAGGACCGAGTCTTCTTTTCAGAAGCAGACCCTTGGCCCTAGTAGGCTTCGACCCTCCTGGGCCCCTACGGTTTGCTGATATCTCCTTGAGGCGCGCGTGGAATAGTACACGCCATCGAGGACTTGGGCTCGGTCGGATTGGACGGAGAGGTACCCCTTGCTCGCCATCCGCAAGCCCGCGCCTACGGTGACTTGAATCGGGATTGGGATCCCAGCGGTTGGGGCGAGAGGGCCGCGCCCTCACGCGTGCACGTGCGGCCTCCTCTTTTGTTAACATTACTGCTTCGCAGAAGGAGGCAACCACCTGCCCGATAAGGACACGGCGGTGCTCTGCCCAAGCAGGACCCTGTCCTCCGGGCGATACAGTGGTGGCACCCGGGCGTTACTTCCGCACGTTCCAGAATAATGTTGGGATCAACTACCTAAATATTGGTATACAGCTGTATTTGGTTACACTATATACGAGTAGTAGCATAGTCTAATAGAATGAGCTGCTTACTATTAGACTATAATAAAAATAATCTTTATTTAATCTCTATACAATACTGTTACATGTAATAGCCACCCTCACGGCGTCCTCACCTTCCGCATGACGCAGGTTCTCACCGAACACGGGAAGTTCGGGAAGTTCCTGCACCGAATTCGTGCGGAAGCTACGCCCGGGTGTCGCCACTGTGTGGACCGCCCGGAGGACACGGTGGAGCACACGGTGGAGGTGTGTCCCGCTTGGGAAGAGCGACGCCGTGTCCTCGTGGGGGCGATCGGCGGCGGCGATCTCTCGCGCCGGGCCTTGGTACAGGCCATGGTCCGGAGCGAGGAGTAGTGGCAGGCGGTCGCCTCCTTCTGCGAAGCAGTAATGCTAGCAAAGGAGGCGGCCGATCGCGTGAGGCAACGGTCCTCACGCCCCAACCGCCGCCGGGATTCCGATCCTGATTTCCGGCCACCGTAAGCGCAGGCTTGCGGACGGCGAGCAATGGGTGGCTCGCCGGTCGAGTCCAAGTCGTCGACGGCGCGTAGTGTTCCACGCGCACCTCAGGATGATGTCAGCAAATCGTAGGGGCCCAGCAGGGTCGAAGCCTACTGGGGCCATGGGTAGTGTGAAAACGAAACCCGGGGCCCTGGGACGAAGGCAACGAAGGAACAGGAGTGAGTTTTTAGTCAGTAAAAGTCTGACACTATCTCCCGCTCCGCCCAAGAGCGGGATTTGTCATTAGATGATTTTCCCACATAAAAAACAAAAAAAATAAAACATGTAATAGCCACAAGTAAATGTTAAACAAAATATAGATATATTTATTCCCAACGAATAACTACGAGTATAACTAAATTATATTTTTTTATGGAATATTAACTTTACACCTAGTGACCACACGTGTGTGTATAAATTTCTGAACCTCATTTTTGTTTTTTTAATTACTCTGCGATAATAATAACGATCTCGTGGTTCAATAACATCCATATCAAACTGTGTTTTCCTGTAGTAAATTAATATGTTAAAACCCAAAAACAAAATCCCCTTATCACCAACATTTAGATAAATTTAAGTTTTCATAGTAAAGAAGTTTTTTTTTTAGGTGAGAAAATCATCTTATGACAAATCCCGCTCTTGGGCGGAGCGAGAGATAGTGTCAGACTTTTACTGACTAAAAACCCACTCCTGTTCCTTCGT
Source organism: Mythimna pallens (assembly GCA_961205895.1). NCBI lineage: Eukaryota > Metazoa > Arthropoda > Insecta > Lepidoptera > Noctuidae > Mythimna > Mythimna pallens. The sequence goes on along the minus strand of OY540845.1, from coordinate 3,165,106 downwards.
TGCCTTCGTCCGAGGTCCAAGTTGCGATAACTATACGTCATTCACGATAGGCAAAAGAGGTTCATAGAAGCAGTTGTGCACAACATTTATTTTTCGAAATAAACTCAAACAATTTTAATAAAAGAGAGATTTCATTGGAAATAAGCATTATTTCTGTACCTATTTTTCTGAAAAAAATTAAAAAAAAAAATTTAACTACTTAGATAAATTTGATTATTAAAAGATAAGTACTAAACACTTAGATAGCTTAAAGAAATTGTTTTTTTTTTTTAAATAAACATAACTTCATTAAAAAAAATGTATTTTTTTTAATGTCAACAAGTTTCCTCCTTACAAAACATATGGATTGTACACAATCCATGCAACAACATAACTACTTAACATTCATACCTACAAATATAAATAACAATTATCAGGTATATAGTATAATGAAAAACGTTCTAGGTACTGATATCTCCTGCTTCTTTTGGGTTTTTAACATGGACACTAGTAGTATAAGTAAGAATTAAATTTTAATAATCTATTTAATTAAAAGCCTCATAATTTCAGAAAATGGATAATTCAAATGATTTAATTTAAGTATAACTGTTGGTATATCAGATGATTATAATAAATTCAGCATCAATCTTAAGTGTAATAAAGTACAATATACATATATTGTACTTTTATTACAAAGTGTACCTAAAAAAATCTTTTTTAACTTCTGTCTAATGCTATCGCGAAAAAAAAAGGCTATTTTCGAGTCAGACTCGCGCACAAAAGGTTCCGTACCATCCGTAGCAACAAAAAGATCACGTTTGTTATAAGGGAGCCTCCATAAATGTATTTTTTTTTCTGTTATTTGTTGTTATAGCGGTAAGTGCAGAGAGTACCTGTCATAAATAAATAAATAAAAATACATCATCTGTGAAAATTTCAACTGTCTAACTATCACGGTTTATGAGGCACAGCGTGGTGACAGACGGACGGACGGACAGTGGAGTCTCAGTAATAGAGTCCCGTTTTACCTTTTGGGTACGGAACCCTAAAAACCACTTTGCGTGTTTATTACCCACGGACTGATTATGATCTTATATAAGTTTCGTAGGGTTCACATTCCCTCTCTCTCTCTCTTTGCCTAGCCTTATCCCATTTCATTTGGGGTCGGCTCTCCTCGTCATTTTTCGCCAGACAATTCAGTTCTGAGTCGTCGAGTCATTCACTTGGGCTTTCTTTAGGTCTTTTCGTAGGGTTCACATTCAACCGATTAATTAAGGATTTCGACCGATAAGGAACGAATACTGGGCCAGGCAAAAGAAGATAGATAACAAAACTCCAAAGCCTTGAGCATCGACGCCGAGTTGCTAGCCTGTCGGTTTTCTATCGATTACACTTCGGGGAGTGTGCGTTGGAATTGCACAATTTAATTCCACCAAGTCCGTTCCATCATCGGACCACTAGACGTACGGCGTTGCGTCATCGGTACATGGTGGACATCCCACCCATACGTACAAAGCGTTTTGGGGACACATTCATAATGCGTACAGCTAAGGAGTGGAATTCCCTGCCGGAGTCTGTGTTCCCTGATAGCTACAACCTAGGGGTCTTTAAGTCAAGAGTGAATAGGTTACTTCTAGGCAAGCGTGCTCCATCTTCGGCCACATCATCGCTTACCATCAGGTGAGATAGTGGTCAAACGCGAGCCTATCAATAATTAAAAAAATAATTAAAAAGATACTTCTTTTGCCTGGCCTAATATTCGGTTATGGCAATGCCGTCCGCTGACGCTGTCATTAGACCCCTAAGTGAATAGGTAATAGGGCATATGACACTGATGGAAGGTGGGACATGGTCTGCGGCGAGACGTCGCACAAAGTACTGGGAAAACCCGCATAGTTAAAATTTTCTTCTTTTTTTTTATTAAAAAAAAAAAAAAACAAATCATTTTATTTCACATAGGCTTTCTTGGGCACTTATAAAACGTCAGAAGCTGTAGTGATCGGTTCCAATTGGTCGTATCCTATGGTGAAAAAATGGCTAAAAAACTTCATCAAAAAAATGATTGAAACAATATTTCCATATTACAAATTTGAATTTAAGTGAGGACAGTGTAGACTGGTCAATATTGTACCAATATATACCAGTATTGTACAAATTTATTTATTATTTACAGAATTATAATAATTAAAATCAAATCAACAAAATACATTACAGATGATTTTAATTATTATATGTATGTTCCCGTCGACTATAAAGAACGAGATTATACATTACAAAAAATATTAAAATAAGTGTTACCGTGCTGTTAAAATTCTACAAAATAACACGAACAGATCTTGACTGAATGAGTTTTCTTCATGTTATGATGCCGCTATCACAAAATTTTATAGATTTCTCCCGTGACCTCTAAATATTTAAGAGTGAGTTCATTATTTAAAGTATGGATAAACGGAAACCATTTAAACGAAGTGGTAGTATTGCTTTAGAAATATTTTTCCACCACGATTTTACCTGCGTTTTACGAAAGTCGTGATGGTAACTTAAATCGTTACTAACAAAAGTCTTCTATAAACGTACTTTGACTGAATTACTTACTGCGGACAAAACCCACGAGGGCGGAAATTGGACCATTCATGATTATCGTCATCATTTCAGCCGAAAGACGTCCACTGTTGGACACGGTCTTGTGCTTCTCGCATCCATCGGATTCCCACAACCATCACTAAGTCATCAGTCCTCCTCATGCGAGGCCTTCTAATGCTGCGTCTTCCGGTATGGGGTTGTCACTCCAAAACCTTTCATCCCCATTGACCATCTATTGTGCAAGCAATGTGCTCTGCCCACTGCCACTTAAGTTTAGCAATATTTCGGGCTATGTCGCCCAAAAAAAAAAGTCAAAGTCAAAACCACTCTAAGGACAGTGAAAAGGGCTATGCTTGGAGTTTCCTTGCGTCATCATATCAGAAATAAAGATATCCTCAGGATTGATCCATTTATTTCAAAAAAATCCCTAAACTACAGGCAGAAAACTTCTATTGGAATAGCTAGCTTGTATTTCAAAGACACAAAATATAGATAAATTCACCAATACGAGTGCATTAGGAAACTTTTTAGGTTAACAATCGAATTTGGCTAACATATTGGTAGTCTTCCAAAACAATAAAATGTGAACAAAATATTGTAGTTTCTGCACCAAAATTTTGGATACAATTCAACTCGAGTTTTACTACAAAAGCCAGTTTTCAGAAGTAAGTACGATGCAGACAATGTTTTAAGCAGAATTTCCAGAATAAACTAACCTTGTAATGTATTAAAAACCTAATAATGCAAGGTCAGCTTATACTGGAAATTAAAGTTTAATTATAATAATATATTCCTGCAAAACTTCCAAACTAAATAAATTGTATATTTTTTTAAGTTGTAAATAAAATTATTATTCATTTATTTTTGTTTCTTTATGTATCATTACAGTTTTTTTTTTAATAAGTAATAAAAAAGTTTTTTTTAGTAAGTAATATTTTAAATTCAGCTGCTGCTGCGTTTTATAAATTATAAGCATTTATAAATTAATTCATTAAACCCCTAGCGAAAGCCGGCGTTCGCTCGCTCATTGTCTTTCTATTGTGTCTCTAATTACGGTACCTACTCAAAAGGTTAAGGGGATAAATTAGAGGTAGTGGTACAAAATTGCATGCTACCTGAACTAGGTTTATACTTGTATCTCTGGTAATTTAATTAAGTGCCTTTATGTTAATAACTTTAAACCATAATGATTTATCATGATTTTTATTTGACGATTGCATAATAAATATTTTTATTTTAATGAATAATTTTTTAAATATTAAATAAATTCAATTTCCAAAGTCTTTATACAATTCAAAAAGGACTCCTCAACGGTTGAAAACCTCCTCCATTTTTATTCATCTGTCTGTCTTTTGCTTTCGTGATCTAATTTTCAGTAGTTTTTTTTTATTATTATATCAAAGGATTTTTATGTAGTTTTTACCAGTTTCTAACAATGATAGAATGATAATTGTTTATTATTTTTATGTATAATTTGGGCCAGTGTGAAGTCAGGGCGGGAGTTAGTAAAAGACCAAACGCTCATTCGTACTTTAAAAAGAAGGAAGACTGTCAGAGTGGTTTGGTTTTTTTATATATAAAAATAAATCGTTATTTATCATGGTCACATCTTAAGTAGTCCTAGAACAAAATAGAAAACCTTTTTTCTGGGACAGCCATAGTATAAAGTAAAAACTTTTTACAAAAAAAATAACTGACTTCACTAAAATAAAACACTAAAAGGATCAAAATAACTTTAATTTCGGAAGTCGGTGTTTCTCGATATTGTTTGTTTTTTAATTAAAACCGATTTCTGAAATTAAAGTTATTTTGAACCTTTCAGTGTTTTTTTTTTAGTGAAGTCAGTTTTTTTTTTGTGTAAATAGTTTTTTCACACTTGTTAGTTGCAATACACTTATAACCACAGTGCCTATTTCTCACGAAAATTTCAATTAACCCAAACACTGCTAGGAATCTTACCCAAACAGGGTTAATTGGAATTTATAGGATACATTGTTTTATAATGAAGTTCCCGTGTCTACCTTCCACCTTCCGGCTCAATTATCTGATCATTTCGATAGTACCTAATAGCCAAAGTGCATTTTATGACAATTCTAATAAGCCCAAATACGGCTAGGACACATTGATTAATTGTAATTATAGTTCCGGTGCCTATCTTCCGGCTCGTTCATCATCATTCGGTCACTTCAATGATACCATTTTCAACATAACTATTCAGGCCATTTATTTACTTTCATTGTCATAGTAACTTAACTATCTTCATCGTGATATCTATGTGATTAAGAAGTTCTGTTGGCCACTTCTGATCTTCTTTATCAGTTTCACTTTATCAAATGTTACTTTTTAACTGTAAATGTCTAAGTCCTCGATGAAAATACCAAAATTACTATATATTTGAGGAGTTGCCAATAATATTTGAGGAGTTCCCTCGATTTGTCATAGATTCCATCATCAAGACTGGATTTTGAAAAAAAAATAAACCAATCTGAAAGCATATCCTTTGAGGGAGAAAACAATTTGCAAATCGGTCCATAAAAAACGGAGTTCTGACGTAAAACATATAAAAAAAATACAACCGAATTTATAACCTGCTCCTTTTTTGAAGTCGGTTAAAAAGAACAAAAGTACAGAAACTGGACGCCGTAGTTTTCTAAAATTTTCTAATTTTCTGCGCATTTTTCTTAATTTTTAGGGTTCGTACCTACCTCAAAAGGAAAAAAGTAAAACACTTATAGGATCACTTTGCTCTCCGTCTGTCTTTCTGTCCGTCAAGACCCTTTGTCTCGGGTTATACTCAAGTTTGCGGTACCTTGAAGCTGTGAAAAAATCAAAGTTCTAAGTTAACGATAAATAAAAATACGGTCGTTTATGTTGCAAAAAAACGTATATTTCGAAACTCTCAAAGGAATCAAAATTCATAGGATACTTTCCGTTGACCTAGAATTCTAAAATTTGGCGTGAAGCAAGGTCACATAGTACAAATATAGGAAAAATCTGAAATCGTTAAATTTGTGGTTACGTCAAAAAAAAAAAAACGGAAAAATCTTCGTAAGTCAATTCGGGTATTGAACTGCTGGCATAAGTAAGTTTATACGGAACCCTCAGTGCGGAGTCCGACTCGCACTAGCCCGGTTTTTCTTTTAAAAGAAACTTTCCCTGACAATAACAGGCACAACTAAAAAAAAAAGAATTAGGGAAATTAATCCAACCATTCACGGGTTCTTTCGACTGTCAAGTGAACACCAGCGGTTCACTTTAAAAAAGGCATCTGCATTTAATTGAACTAATTAGTTAATTCCCTCACAATTTTAAGGTGTTTTTTTTTTAAATGTTCCGAACAATCGAAATGATCTTCGCCATAGCTAAGACAAAACGTCGATTGCCGTGTCAGCTTGTTGTAAAATTTGACTGGCCTGTTGGTCTAGTGGTTAGTGGCCCTGACTGCAATGCCGGAGTCACGAGTCAGCCGAACCCACGACGGGTTCGATTCTCACCCAGGATAAATGTTTGTGTGATAAGCACAATCATTTGTTCTGTGTCTGGGTGTAATTTATTTATAATATGTACTAATGTATTAGAATTATATAAGTATGTTTATCAGTTGTCTAGTACTCATAACACAAGCTCTGCTTAGCTTGGGACTAGACGGCGTTGTGGAACAAAATATTAAATTAAATCCTATATTTATGTGAAGCTCAATGTAAAGGGTAATGAAAAGGGCTATGCTCGGAGTTTCCTTGCGTGATTGCGTCAGAAATGAAGATATCCGCAGGAGACCCAAGGTTACAGACATAGCCAGAAGAATCACCAAACTTAAGTGGCAGTGGGCAGGCACATTGCTCGCAGAACAGATGGCCGATGGGGACGAAAGGTTCTGGAATGGCGACCACGTACCAGAAAACGCAGCGTTGGAAGGCCTCCGACAAGGTAGACCGATGACCTGGTGAGGATCACGGGAATCCGATGGATGCGAGACGCAGAGGACAGGTCATTATGGCCCAATTTGGGGGAGGCCTATGTCCAACAGTGGACGTCTTTCGGCTGAAATGAAGATGACGTGTAGTTCTTTTTATTCTCTCCGATTCTTACACTCCTATGAGCAAAACTCTGCTTAACCTATCGGCAAATACAAGCGTAATATTATATAGTTCACAAACAGCCTCACTTTATCAAACATTCATTATTTCTGTTATTTCCCCTCCCAACACTAAATTAATTAGCTTCTATGTATGTACCTAATCAGGTTAGACTCCAGCAGGATAATTGCGATATTGTTGTAATGCAATTAGTGATTCAGTATTGCTTAGCAAGCATTCATTGAATTGCATTGTAAACTGTCCTCACCGAATGAATATCAAACGGTGGAAATAATTATGATAACCTTGTTGGTAGTTATATTTTCAGTTCGGGGTTGAAACTCTCGAATCGTGGGGACCAAATGCTTACAAATTGTATAAAGATGTATAGAAACATTTTACTGACACTTCGCGAGACCCAAGGGCTGCATTTTACTTAGGACAGAGGATAAGCATAGCCTTTTAGCGTAGTAATGCCGCCAGACTTTTGTGTACATTAACAGTCAACAGCGATTTGGGGTAGGTAATTGACGCCATATTTTAGTGTGTTTTAATTAGATTTGGTTTTTATTTTTAACTCTACAGCACTAGTTTTCAGCGCGGGCTTGTGATGGTGTCGACTAATGGCAGTTGAAACAGTGTAATGTACAAATAAAGAGTAAAATAAGGCAAAAATCAATGTGCTGAAGATAGACCTCCCCAGGTATTACGTGTGTGGTGACCCAAGGGCTGCATTTTGCCGTAGACAGAGGATAAGCATTGCCATACAGCGTAGCAATACCGGTTTCTTTTGGGTACATTACAAGTCGACAGCAATTTGGTAGAGTTTTTTGATGCCATATTTTAGTTTGTTTTGAGTTTTTATTTGATTCTGCAGTGGTGTCGACAAAGGACAGTTGGAACAGTGTAATTTGTTATTTCTATATATACAAATGAATAGCTGTTCGTTATTCTCGCTAAAACTCAAAAACAGCTAGATCGATTTGGTTAATTTTGGCCTTGAAATATTCAAGATAGTCCAAGGAAGGTTTAAGCGGTGAGAAAAAATGGAAAATACACGAAAAAAAAATCCGAATACAACGCCATCTCTAATTAAAATGTCATTATAAAATGAATTATGCTGTTCTGTTTGATGCGAGCAACTGACTTTTTTTTATTCTTGATAGGTTCGCGCTTGATGCACTGTCTCACCTGATGGAAAGCGACGAGGCGATGACTAATGGTTGTGTGTCTAATACCGCGATGCAGAATTACGAATTTCAGTTCCAATTTTTTTTTCTAAGTGGAAAATCATCCAATGACGTCTCCCGATCTAGGGAGAAAACGGGAGGGTGTGTACTTTTACTGACTAAAACCCACTTCTATTTTCATTCTTTGCTTTGCGTACCAGGATCCCGGGTCTTCCTTTAGGAAGCTAACCCATGGCCCCAGTAAGCTTCAGCCCTGCTGGTCCCTTACGATTTTGCTGACATCTCTTTGAGGCACGGACTCTGTCCGAACGGCGACCCATTTCTCGTCGTCCACAACCCCACGCCTGCGGTGGTTGGAAGTCAGGTAGATCCCGGCGGCTGGATATGAAATCTGTTCCTTCAAGCTTGCGGCCGCCTCATTCGCTAGCATTCACAGAAGGAGACGATTAGTTCCAAAGTTGCGTCACAGATGTCGCTATACGTATTTTATCCAACCGATTCTCGCGGCCTTCATCAGGTCATCGGTCCACCTTGTAGAAGGCCTTTTCACATTAATTGCTTACTTCTCACGAACCAGACGGCAACACAATCTTAAGAATTAATATTTTTCAGTCAAGGGCGCCATTTTTATTAAAATGTTTAATATCAAAATAAGTTATTAACTTCGTGATGTTAGAATTACGCTCGCTGTTTGCGTGTGCTTAATATTTTTTGTAAGTTGTTTATAAATTTCTTTATATTCTTGTACGTAATAATTTATTAGTCTAGCTTTTGCCAACAGCTTTGCCTGCGTACCTACAACAGTATGTATATAATTGGCTTGTTATCCCTCGCGGTTTCACTCGCGTCTTTGGTTATTGCTCTGCTCAAGTGGGTTACCTTGGGAGTATTATCGATCAATGAGCTTTCCAATGCTAAAACAACTTCGCCCGGGGACACGGTGGAGCATACGGAAAAGGTGTGCTCCGCCTGGGCAGAGCACCGCCGTCTCCTCGTGGGGGCGATTAGCGGCAGCGATCTCTCGCGCCGGGCCTTGGTACAGGCCATGGTCCGGAGTGAGGAGGAGCTGCAGGCGGTTGCCTCCTTCTGCGAAGCAGTAATGCTTGCAAACAGAGGCGGCCAATCGCGTAAGGCAAAGGTCCTACCGCCACCGGGATTCCGATCCCGATTTCCGACTACCGTAGGAGCGGGCTTGCGGACGGTGAGCAATGGGTGGCTCGCCATCTGATCGTCCGGTAACCGTCTGGACCGAGCCCAAGTCGTCGACGCCGCGTAGTGTTCGACGCGCGCCTCAAGGAGATGTCAGCAACCGTAGGGGCCCAGCAGGGTCGAGGCCCACTGGGGCCATGGGTGATGCGAAAGTGATCCCCGGGGCCCTGGAAAAATGGAAAAGAAGGAACAGGAGTGGGTTTTTAGTCAGTACAAGTCTGACACTATCTCGTGATCCGCCCAAGAACAGGGGATGTCATTAGATGATTTTCCCACATGAAAAAAAAAAACACTAAAACAACTTTCCAATTCGAACTAGTTATAAAGGAAACGTACTTCTAGATTAAAAAATCTTGCATGCTATTGCAGATCATGGTCTACCCTTATGCCATATTTCATACAAAAATAATCTGCCACTCGGGCCATAACAAATTTAGCAATAATAATTCAAGTGGATGTCATTATTGTTGGCTATAAATACGTCAATCTGATTGGAACCTAAAATAAAATCTTAATATCATATAAGTTACTGACTTATCTTGATTAATACAACAGTTTACAAATAAAACAGGTCCAAGTTGTTTTAGGAAGAGAATATTTAGCTTTTGTCCTGATTTTGTTGCTTGCCGCTGCGCCGAAACACTGAATGATATTTCGCAATAAAGTGTCAAGTGTCATAACATCTTTATCGTGATGATAGAAGGCACTAGTTTGAATTATAAAAGTGTTGAAGAGCTTGATGGAGTATTGAAAAACGTTCTATGCGTGATTTCTTATAATTTGTTTTATGGTAAAATACATTTTTGAAGTGAAAACTTCTTTAGCGGCGTTGAGCACTTTTTCTGTAATGGGTATAAAATCTTAAACTCGCGTCAGGACACGTGACCTGATCGAAAAACCGTAAGACGGGAGATAAACTTTTTAATGTAAAATAATTATAATAGTTTGAAAGTGTTAAATTTTTAATGTAATATAAATTGTCATGTTTGTGTACGATAGCGCAATAAATGAATATTGTATTCTACCACATAAATGATAGTACTTTTATACTGATAAAGCAATTGGTGCAAAATTATTCCCTAACCATTCCAAAATATCAAACATGCTCAACGTTAATAATCAAGTTTTCACTTCTGCCGGCACTCCCGGAGTACAACCCGTCTTTTTTCTACTACATTTTTGATTTAATTGATTTATACACTTTTTTGTATTGTTAAACACGTGACACATTATAAGAATATATCAATATTTACAAATTTAACTTTTTGTGGGTTGACACACTATTGCTTATCTGCATCCCTACATTACTGGGGTGTATCCCACCCATGTTTTCAGAATAAAAGGTAGTCTTTCACAAACAGATAGTGTAGCTTTTTGTCATTGAAAGATAATATTTTCACAATCTGACTTTTATTTCCAGAGATATATTTTATAATCACACTCATTTCTGCCAGTGGCTTTGCTCGCGCTTTACACAAACTTTAGACTCTCGTTTAATCCCCTGAAGGGGCTGCATTTTGAAAAATCCTTTCTTAGTGTTCGCCTGCGTCATGAAAGAAAACCTTGTGCATTTGAAATTTCTAGTTCCAGTAATTGAGCTGTGCTTTGATATGTCAGTAAGTCAGTTTCTCCTTTTATATATGTATATATATAATTTTATTTTTTGTATATGCGAAACCTGAAATACTTGTCCAGTATTTTTATGTAAAGAATTTCAAAACTGTATTGTGAAAAATCATAAAGTTATAAGCCCGTTATGGTACCTGATTAGCGACATAAATACATGGTCACCGGGCCACCCGGGCGATTGAGGGGTTTTTTTTTGCTAACGCACCCAGCTGTGCGCTGGCATTTTATGGCGGGTCGTACCCACCGTGATATCTTTTGTAGTTAGTATCCAACTTGTGATCTTTTATAAATATTTTTGGGAAAGAATACAACATCATCATCATCATCTTCCTAACCTTATCCCGTGGTATTTGGGGTCGGTGCAACACGTTTTCTTCTTCCATTCTGCCGTGTCACTCGTCATACTATCACTAATTTCCTTTTCTTTCATATCACTCTTCACACAATCTATCCATCTTTTCTTTGGTCTCCCTCTCCCTCTCCATCCATCCACATGTAAACTCATAACTCTTTTAGTAACATGCGTTTCATCCCTCCTCTTCACATAACCATACCAAGACAAACGATTCCCTTTCAACTTTTCAGTCACTGGCGCCACTTTCAAACTTCCCCTAATATACTCATTTCTCACTTTATCCATTCTCGTCACACCACACTACACCACACATCCATCTTAACATTCTCATCTCCGCTACGTACAACACAACATGGAAAGAATACAACATGGTGTAAAAATTATTGGAATCGATTCAGTTACCGATTCTGAACAGACTATATTCAGGTTTCGCAAAAAAACTCGTTGTATACAATACAATTTTTAGTACATCTAAAAATTGTATTGTATACAACGAGTTTTTTTTTTAATATCCCATAACTCTAGGGTATGAATGAGACCCTATCAAAGAATCAACTGGCATATGAATTATTTTTCATATATCTTTTTTTTTGCTTTAACTTTCCATGCAAAATAATTCGATAAACTCACTTATGTAATACACCATTAAGTGAAATGTGACAGCGTAAATATGTAATGACATTTGTTTATTTGCAAACTACTTTAGATTATATCGATGACTGGCAACGTCACAAATGTAAAGGTTTGTCGTACGGGTGTAAACTTTTGACCTAAATTAATTATGATTGATGATATCTTCGAAACCATACATTTTTGGACCACATGTTCTAGAACTTTTAGTATTATTTTTCCTTATAGAATATAAACCTTGAATTATGGGATATTAAAAACAACACATTGTATGTATACCTAGATAGATAAAAAAATTATTTTACCTCTTTATAATAAAAACAAACTACGTCAGTTTTAAAAATATCGTGGTATAAGGATGTTTTGATGTATGGTCCGCTTATATAGGTAATTAATTAGTGTACTATATTTACTAATACCTAATAATGGATGAGCAAATCTTTTGTTCTCTAAAAATATATTCTTAACGTGAATCGTAGACATTTTATCTTTGGTCAGTGGTTTTCAAATATATATACCGCATTATAATAATAATAATAATAAATGCTGTCTCTTTTTCAGGAACTGGAACCAACCGTCAACGTCACGGCCCAAAGATTATCGGATCAGGTGCGGGTTATCCAACGAAACCACAGATTGGACGATGCCGCACTTGATAGGCTGCGCTCAGAGGTACTGAGCAACCGTATTATCTCGACTACAATACAGACACAGACTGCGGTACCACGAGCTACAGATATAATTCTACCGCAGTCTAGTCATGCTGATGATGAAGCTGATGATAGGGTTGTCACAGTAAGTAGCCAGTGCAACGATCGATTGAGGAGCGCACTGGAGGATGCACTCCGCGAGTACAGATCGACTCCGATCGCTCTTAGACCTCGTCTTCCCCGGTTACCTATGCACAAAAAAAATAGGGCGCTAGTGTGTGCTCTGGACTCGCTGCTTGAGAATGTGTTCGAGAGCAGCGTAAACCTCGCTGATACGCACTCGATCCTCTATTGCGGGGCTATTGCGGCATGTCGTTTAGCCAAAGTAAAACTATCAAGTTGTGACGGAGCTACTCGACCAAAGCCTGCCGCACCTGCCTGGCAATGTAGGATTGAGAGGCGTATCGATGGGGCCAGAGCGCTCATTGGTAAACTATACTGCTTCAGGGAGGGCAATACACGACCACGTGTGATGCGCTACGTGAGGCGAGCATTTTCGGGGACTGGAATCAGCCCTCGAGAATACTTATCTCGCGTCACAGAGCGCATCGACTTCCTGAAGCAGAAAGTTTGTGCATGGGTCAACCGTATTCGACGGTATAAGCGGCGAGTCGACCGGTACTCGCAGAATCGCATGTTCCAGAGCGATGAGAGATGGGTATACAGAGCTTGGGAGCGACCTGAGCAAAATGTGACTGACGTGACCCGCCCAGATGCTGACGCCACGAATACTTTCTGGCGCAATATTTGGTCGGTGCCCGTCTGTCACACTGAGGATGGCTGGATGCGTGAAGTCGAGCGCGTGTGCGAAGCTATACCAGAAATGGAAAAGGTAGACATTAGCCCCATAGATGTAGCCAGAGCAGTCCGTCCGTTACCGAATTGGAAGTCTCCAGGACCGGACGGACTACAAAATTTCTGGCTAAAATGGTATAGCAGCTCACACGCGCTCCTGGCATCTCAATTCCAGTCATCTTTAGAGGCTGGGTCGCTACCTCAGTTTCTAACAACTGGAGTTACCCATCTGCTCCATAAGACAGGTAGTACTGCGGAACCCAAGAATTATAGACCGATAACATGCTTGTCAACGGTCTATAAACTTCTTAAGTCCATTCTGAGAACGAAAATTAACAAGCATATTGATACCAACTCAATAATGTCTGCCTCTCAGAATGGATGTAGGAACGGGTCTCGCGGTACTAAGGAGCTACATAGCTCCTCATAGACATGACCATAAGCCAACAGGTTCGTCGATCTCGCAAGGATCTGTCGACATGTTGGATAGATTATAAGAAGGCATATGACTCTGTGCCACATACATGGCTCATGAGGGTGTTGGAGTTGTATAAAATAGATGCAACTCTACGCACCTTCCTTGAGTCATGTATGGGGCAATGGAACACTGTTCTTCGCTGTCCAGGATGTCGATCGATTCGGAGGGACGATGAGCCTATATGGATTAAACGGGGAATATTTCAGGGCGACAGTCTGAGTCCACTTTGGTTCTGCTTAGCCCTGAATCCTCTAAGCACATTGCTAGAGGAATCAGGCTTGGGCTATCGGTTGAGAAGAGGTGGTCAGGTACTATCTCACCTTCTTTACATGGATGATTTGAAACTCATTGCCCCCAACAAGTTACAACTCATGGAACTACTAAAAGTAACTGAAACTTTTAGTTGTGCCATCAGGATGGAATTTGGTGTGGATAAAAGTGCAGTCATGCATGTAAAGCGAGGGGAGATTATGGAATCTGAGGGAATTCAACTTTCGGATTCCATATACCTTAGATCCCTCTCTTCAACCGAAACCTATAAGTATTTGGGTATGTCGGAAGCGTTAGGCATTAACGTTGCTGACATGAAGCAATCGTTGAGGGAGCGCTTCTTTGACCGCCTGAAGAAGGTATTAAACAGCCTTCTGTCAGGTGGAAATAAGGTGCGAGCCTTCAATGGTTGGGTCATGCCGGTCTTAATGTACTCTTTCGGCATACTCAAATGGACTCAGACCGAGCTAGACGCTCTGGATAGGCGGGTCCGTACACTGTTGACCGCAAACCGGACCCGAACACAGACGACCGTGGGTGATGCCCACGGTCGTCTGTGATGAGACTGTACATCCCGCGGAAGTGTGGAGGTCGAGGTTTTTTAAACGCGAAGACCCTGCACAACCGCGAGGTATGCAGCCTCAGAGAATATTTTCATAAAACCGATGTGGGTATGCACCGCGATGTGGTTGCAGTGGACAAGGGACTCACCCCGTTATCCATGGCTAAAGAGAACTGGCGCAAACCTGTGGTACTTACAACTGATGATCGCAGGGAAGTATGGAAAAGTAAGGAGCTCCACGGGCGCTTTTATCGGGCTCTACATGAGTCTGATGTAGATTTTGCAGCGTCCGTGGCCTGGCTACGTTTCAGCAACCTCTTCGGGGAAACTGAAGGTTTTATCTGTGCAATTATGGACGAAGTCATCTTGACGAATAACTACCGGAGATATATAATGAAGGACGGGACGGTTGACGTGTGTCGGGCATGCCATCGTCCGGGTGAGTCTATCAGACATATTATCTCTGGTTGTTCTCGTCTGGCTAACGGAGAGTACTTGCACAGGCATAACCAAGTAGCCAGGATTATCCACCAACAACTTGCTTTGAAATACAACCTAGTGTATTCAGAGGTACCGTATTACAGCTATGTGCCCGACCCAGTTCTTGAAAATGACCATGTCACGTTGTACTGGGATCGGTCTATCATTACTGACCGGACTATTGTAGCCAATAAGCCGGATATAGTGGTGATAGATCGATTAGCGCGCCGCGCAATGATAGTCGATGTCACCATCCCGCATGATGAGAATCTCGTGAAAGCTGAGAAAGAGAAACAAATCAAATATCTCGACTTAGCACAAGAGGTTGTCGACATGTGGAATGTGGACTCGGCAATCATTGTGCCGATTGTTGTTACCGCCAATGGCCTGATGGCCAAAAGTCTAGACGACCACCTGTCGAAACTGACGTTGCGCGGTTGGATCAAGGGCCTGATACAGAAGGCAGTACTCCTCGATACGGCTCGCATTGTGAGGAGGTTCCTGTCTCTGGAGCCCTAACCACCGGTAGCTTGGACCCTGTCCCGACACCGGCGGACTGCTATTTTTTATATTTTTAAATGTTTTTTTTTATATGTGTTTTGAAAAATATTTAAAAATGTACAAAATATGTATAAAAAATAAATAAAGAAATAATAATAATAATAACGTTTATTTCGGACAAATATCCATATTTAGTTAGTAGTTACAAATTACTTAAAAACCTATGTTAGTACTATCAATGAAAATATTAAATATGTTGCTACATATGCAGGCTCAGTTATACATTTCACACTGTCTAACTAGAACCCGCATAAAAGCTTGCATTACTTTTAAGTCGACTTTGTCAGTGACTACCTTCAGGATGCTATTAGTGCTGCCCCGCACTTTGCGCAGCAAGGAAGCGGTTCTCTTACGTATGATGGCATGAAAACCATCAACGCGAGCCTCCGCAAACATGCTAGATGCACTACAGAAACGGGGCAGCCCCATCAACATCCTGAAACCGTTATTATATTGAACGCGCAGGGCACTGAGCGATCTCTGTGTATAACAAATCCACAGGCTGCTCGTGTAGAATGTTTGGCAGTACGCCTTAAAAAGTGAGATCTTAACCTTTATGAAAGCTTATTTTTTTTAGAGTATAAAAATTATAGACGTCATACACAGCCTTTTGTGTATTTGTGTATGATACCCATCATTTCATTCGGCTTTCAGTATAACCGGATGCGGCTGTACCTGTGTTTTACAAGGAGCAAATGCCCCTTAGAACTTAACAATCCAGTTACTGGGAAACTCTATACTCTTTGGATAAACTGATGATCAGATTTTTTGGCATCTGACTACACTTAATGACTGTCAAAAGATCTACAAATGTCAACCAAGGACCAACAGCTTCAGAAACAGTTACTCCATAATATAATATAGTAGTTTCGTGTGTTTTAATCACACTGGAAGAAATACCTTATAAAAAAATTATGATAGATCTTAACACAGTTGGGTGCAGTTGACAATGATGGAAATATTTGAGAATCACTGACTAAAAGGTTCCTCATCCGTCATATTTATTTTTAGATTACCCTAACATTGGTATATATTTGCTGAAAAACCTAAATCGACTTACTGAACTTCAGTTCCTACAGAATGAAGTCTTATTTGAAATATTTTGTGTTACTATTCGTCCTGAATTTTACTGGTAAGTTTTAAATTATTTTATACCTGAAGTCGTACTTGTTAAAGACAGGGTGTCTCAAAATATTAATCATTCAATTTTGTTTTTCTGTAACTTTTTTATTAAATGAAAAATAAATGAGAGTGCGTTAAATCTTTATTAGGACTAATTTTTTTTCTGTTAAGTGAAAAAGATGATATCCGACAAGTGGCTGCCACCAGTGTCGATATACATTTTTGCCCGTTTTATCGAGATTTTCGGTGATAACACACCTAATATTTTAATACGTTATTGTTAGGCAAATAAATGAATTGTTATTATTCTCTTTATTTGTCCTTAAAACTTGATAAATATTTTTTTAAATATTTCTTTAAAAATATAAAAAAATAGTATTCCACCGGTATAGGGAACAGGGTCCAAGCTACTGGTGGTCAGGGCTCCAGAGAAAGGAACCTCCTAATAATACGAACCGTGTCCAGGAGTACCGCTTTCTGAATCAAGCCTTTGATCCAGTCGCCTAACGAGAGCCTTCTAAGGTCTTGGTCGAGACTCTCGGTTATTAAGCCATTGCCCGACACGATTATCGGTACAATGATCGCTGAGTCCACATCCCACATGTCGACAATCTCGCGAGCCAAGTCAATATACTTAATTTGTTTATCTTTCTCGGCTTTCACAAGCTTCTCGTCATGTGGAACGGAAATGTCAGCAATCATTGCACGCCCCTCGCTTTGATCCACTACCACTATATCAGGCTTATTGCCTACAATAGTCCTGTCAGTGATGATAGGCCGGTCCCAGTACAAAATGATATGGCCATTATCAAGAACGGGGTTGGGCTCGTACCTGTAGTACGACTCTTCCGATTCCACAGGACAGTATTTATGTATAATATTTTCGTATTATTATTATTAGGCCCCTCGCTTTGGTAGGTACCTATTTAAGATAGTAAGTATCTAAAAATTACATGATATTAGACCCAGGTCAAGTCTAGATCTAAGAACAGTGTTACAATAACACGACACATTTGCCATGATCTGATAATAATACGTAGACACAGGAACAAAATATTAATAATAATAGCAAAAAAAAATGATATTTTTTTTATTGATTTAGGAAATATGTGTCATTTTTCAGAAAAATCCAGAAAGAAAAAAAAACTGTAATTTTGTTTTATCTAACCAAATCTTGCTTTTGAATTTATAGTTACATATTTGACCACCATCTCAATTGATGGTGATGCACGCCTAGATTCATTTTAACTACTTTTGAATCCGTCTCATAATAAACCGGCCACAATAATAGCCCGAAGAATCGTAATTGGCAGTGGGCAGGGCACATTGCTCGCAGAACAGATGGTCGATGGGGCCGAAGGGTTCTGGAGTGACAGCTGTGCACCGGAAGAAGAAGCGTTGGAAGGCCTCCCACAAGGTGGACCGATAACCTAGTGCGAGTTGTGAGAATGTGATGGATGCGAGACGCACAGGATCGTTCGCTGTAGTGACACTTGGGGGCTTATGACCAGTAGTGGACGACTTTCGGCTAAAATGATGATGAAAAAATAATAAAATATTTGTAATTATTTTCAGAGGGATCAAAAAAATTCAGATGTGACTACAAATACAGTTCTGCAGCCAAGGGATGGTTCAAGCACCATGTTATCCCAGCGACTTGGTTCGATGCTCGGCTGCAATGTGATCTGGAGGGTAAGCGATAAATCATTTAATTATAATAATAAAGCTTTATTTATTCCAAACAAACGTAGTAAATAAAAAATAAAATTATATCAATTAAAATATAATTTGCCATTCAGCGTGGCAATGCCGCCAGTCTTTTGGGTACATTACCAGTCGACAGCGATGTGGAGGAGTTTTTCGACGCCGTACTTTAGATTGCTTTTTTTTTTAGTACTTTAGGGCTTTTATTTTTATTTTGTAAGTTAGTTTTAATTTCGTTATTATTAGATTTAAATGTATATTAAAATTAAATTCAATAAATAACTTCCTAGTTTTTTTTTGTATGCTATGTTAATTATAGAATTAAATTAAAAAAGCGATTGATTAATTTAAACAATAATACATTAAAAACATATTCAATAAATAAATTAACAATTGATTAAATAATTCAAAATACAATTGATTAAAATTAGTTTTTTTATTAGTTGATTTTATTAACAATCACCAAATTAAAAATAAGTGCAAAAAGAAGATTGTAAAAGTTGGTTGGGAAAAAATAAAGGATTGCATTGAATCGATCACAATGATATTAATTAATAACATTGAAATAATATAAATTAAAATAAATTAACAAAAAAAAAACCTCTAAACTCACTTTGTTGTTACAAAGTTGTTGTTGTTGTAGTTAGTTTGTTGTTTGTTGTTAAAAGCCATTTCCAAAGAATTCCACTCTTCTCTGTCTAAAGCGGTGACAAGCCAGTCGTGTTGGTGACCAGCATTCTCAACAATCTCATCCTGCTACCAAGTACACCGTCGGCCTCTGCTTCTAGATCCTTTTGGACTTGTCCATTTAGATGTGTGTATGGTCCATCGATCATCAATATACCTCGCAATGTGCCCGCAAAGCTTTAAATGAAATCATTTAATTAATGACATGATACAGAAATTCCAGCCCCTGTAGCCAAGTTACAACTGTTTTCTGTCGTAATCCGTTTTCCAATAGGTGACGCCTCGCTGTCAGCAATTGTAGAAAACGATAAGTTGGTAGCCATGTTAACGCGCCTGAGTCGGCCGGTCGTTGTACAACGTCATCCACAATAACAAAGGATGTAGCGTTGAACATAGTAGAAACGATAACAATTCATTCTATCATTTTGAACGATGTGAACTTGGCTACGAATTTTCTATTCGTTTGTTCTCACCACGTGACTTAACGTTGATATGATGTCATTCCTATACATTTTATTAGTTTTCGACTATATATCCGCAGGAGAACCAAAGTTACATAGCCCGAAGAATCGCCAGACTTACGAGACAGTAGGCAGGGTATATTGCTCGCAGAACAGATAGAAGATAGGAACGAAAGGTACTGAAGTAGCGACCACGTACTGGAAGACGTAGTGATGGAAGGCTTCCCACAAGGTGGATCGATAAATTGGTGAGGGTCGTGGGAATTCGATGGATGCAAAACGCACAGGACTGGCCTTTATGGCGACACTTAGGAACGATAAACCGTTCCTAAGTGTCGCAGTGTCTGTCCAGCAGTGGACGTTTTTCGGCTAAAAAGATGATGATTACTTATGTATGTTTGTACTTATTTGTACCTCGAAAGCCAGCACTGGGTTGGGAAAGTCGCTGTCTCCATCCCGCCATGAGATCCCGATAAAGCGCTGTCTGCGGTACCGTGACTTGCTGTGGCAGCGGAATTACGCTCCGGCGTTGCACCTCCACACGTCACTCGTACATGTGTGCAAGGACTGTTGTCTCCAGATTCCATGGAGCCAGGCTGGCATGGAGGATCGCCAAATGCTGTACCACGACATCATCAGGATGGCCATGACCCTTTGGGACATTTTCAACCTGCAGGCCGGTTGTTTACGCAGTAAAAAATTGGCGCAGTATAATATTTTTAAAATTGTGAGTGTTGTACACTATGCAGGCTCAAATTTTGCACTAAAGCTTCTTAGGTTACGAAACACTAATGATACCACGGGAAAAACGAAATTCGTTACTTTTGTTATGTACTTAATTTACACTACTTACATTTAAGCATTGCGGAATTTCATAGTCTAGTGGTTCAATTTTCAAACAAATTATTCGATGAACTGAATTTTCTCGTTTGAACAATAGAAATTTATGCCAAAGAAGCAAGTGACTTCGGAAAAATACTGGCACAGTGTTTTTGTTTTTACTTTTAGCTGCTGTTCTATGTTTACCTAAATACCTATTCGCTTTGTGGAAGCTATTTTTGAACTCAATGTAATTTCTTTTTTGTCATCAGGTGCTGTTCTTGCTTCTCCAACTACACCAGAAATAAAAGCTGAAATGACTCGTTTCATAAACTTTACTGAAAATGAGCAGACATTAGATGAAATTTTTACTGGCATTCATGCCACTTTCTCTAAAGGAGCTTTTTACACTATCGACGGTTAGTAAAACGTTATTAAAATTGCAGTAATATAAATGTAAAAAATGTCTTCAAAATTATTACAAAAGCAATACAAGAATGGTGTTTTCATATAGGTACAAAAAAACATAAGACACTAAGGCACTAATAATTGTAAGGGACCTGTGAAGACGCCAAGCGCATAATGTGACCGATACCAAACAATCTAGAACGTCTGTGCCACTTCACTAAATAAGCCACCCGTCGGTTTGTTTTCTGCTTTGACCGACTGAGAGAGTCTGTAATAATGGTCAAACAGACCAAAATCGTAGGTTTGCAACCCAATGTATGTCTATGCTTGTATCTATAAAAACTTATACAGGTTTTAAACTTACAGGTATACCACTTTCAAAAATTCCGCATTCTTGGGCTGACAATGAACCAGATAACATGGGGAATAATGAAAGCTGTATCATTTTAAATAGTGATGGAAACTTTGCGGATCTTTCGTGTGAAGAAACTCGGCCTTTCATTTGCTACCGTTCTGCAAGCAATGAGGTCAAAATCAATGAATGCGGTACAGTTGATCCAGGTAAATATGACGCCAAATGAATATAGCTAGCAAAAATGTGGTGAATAAATTTTTTTGTTTTTTGTGCTAGCCTGTTCTGTTTCACTCCTGGGCAAAGGCTTGTCAATACTTTTTCCATCTATATAAGTATAATTATGTTTAAGCCTCCGACATACTTCATTGTAGTAGATAGTGGGGTAAAGCCATATAACTAAGAAATTTGGATTAATTATTTGGTTACACCAAATAATTACTTTTATTTTTATAATTATTTAACAACTCAAATGTAACAATTTAACTTTTTTATTTATTAGTCAGTCTTATAGAGTACATAATCACATCGTTATACTTACTATAATTAACACTTATCATAATTAATCCCATAGCCCGTGCCACAGACGTTTGCTGAACTGCACGCAGTAATAATTGTGGATGTGGATGTCGTTGCATTAACACAAATAACCAATGTACACTGTTAATTTCGTAATTCTATTGAAGCAGTGGTCAATATTTTTCGTTTCTGCAAGTTACGCTAAGTAGCTAAGATATAGATATACAAAAATGAACCCCTATTTCTCTTGGTCATGCTATAAATTAAGATCGGCTGGACCAATTTTAATAATTCATTTCCACCAACATACAGGGATGGTTGAGGATAGGTAGGTAGCGTAGGGTAGAGTATTCAGTGGGCGGGATCGAAGCTGCGGGCAAAAGCTAGCAATAAATATAATAAAGATATGTGAGTCCAAAACAACCGGGTTTCCATTGCCAGGACGTGCTCAACAACTGTTCTCGAGAAGTCAAAAAAATTGGCTTAAATCGTCTTGGTCTTTGCTTGTTGAAGAGTCCATATCGTTCATCATCATCATCTTCCTGCCCTTATCCCGTGTTATTTGGGGTCGGCGCAACACCTTTTTTTTCTTCCATTCTGCCCTGTCACTCGTCATACTATCACTAACTTCCTTTTCTTTCATATCATTCATCACACAATCCATCCATCTTTTCTTTGGTCTCCCTCTCCCTCTCCATCCATCATCATGTAAACTCATAACTCTTTTAGTAACATGCGTTTCATCCCTCCTCTTCCCATAACCATACCAAGACAAACGATTCCCTTTCAACTTTTCAGTCACTGGCGCCACTTTCAAACTTCCCCTAATATACTCATTTCTCACTTTATCCATTCTCGTCACACCACACATCCATCTTAACATTCTCATCTCCGCTACGTGCAATCTTTTTTTATCCGTCTTTTTCACAGCCCAACATTCTGATCCATACAGTATGACAGGCCTTATCACGGACTTGTAGATTTTACCCTTCAACTTGAGGGGCATCCGTGGGTCACTAGTTGTTCCCGTGACCTGTCGCCATTTCATCCATCCTGCGTTGATCCGATGTGTTACGTCCCATCGTTATTAAGAGTCCATATCATTAATAAGTAAAAATTTATTTTTCTTGTAAGGTGAATTTTGGTACCTGGAAGGTTTCACTCGCTTTAAAATATCCTATAGTTCCGTCAGATACCGCTTGAATTGCTTTTCTCATGATTTCCATGTCCCATTCTTGCCTGTTTGTCTTCTTTTTATATTTACGCGGTATGTTTATAGCATCTGTAATCTAATCAAAGTTATCTCATATTTATACATCCGGATCAAAATCGTTTATGGGCTGATTTTACCTCGAGCAGTTTTGCCCCAAGACTTTGTTTGTTTAAACATATCACTCACTTAACTCGTTAAAAAATAAAAGGCCCGTTTTGCAATTTGAGAAATAATACATTCATTTTCGGACTGCTAAATAATATGTAGGAATCAGCGACTTACATTCTAGTGATAGACAAGCACGATCGTCGAAACTATTTGTCAAAATACTAAAAATCGCGACCAAAATATCTTAAGAGTCATGAATTTCATGGCACTTACGTGTTTCGTTAGCCATAGTGTAATTTTCAAGGTGTATGGATTACACTACACCTGAGTCGATTGAAGTGAGTGTTCGGCACGCGTAATCTAGTGCGTAGTATATATATATCGATGGTTGGAATATATTGCGAGTATTCCTTTTGCGTATTTATGTATTTGTTTTGACAGATGTTAAAACTGGCCTTATATGCAAGTCATCTCGCCGGCAAAATGATTAAACTTTCACTAAGATAATTAAGTACTTACCCTCCTTTTGTTACTTAATTACACGTAGTACGTACGTGTTGCATGAATCCCTATGCCAATCCTAATGCCTATCGTCTAAATCGAGCATCGAGCAATCGAGCAGCATATTAGCATTCTGTAATTGCATGATTTTCTCGAATATTTTACAAAACTTGTTCCAGGAAATACCTATTTTTTTTAAAAAAAATTTGGTTATATTTTTTGACTTTTTTAATTTTTGAGTATATTATGAAGTGTCAAAGTTCATGCAAAATAGCAGTTTTTCGGGCGTCTTTACTGGATTATTTTTACACAAATTTACAAATTGATTTTAATAGAAGCCTAGATAATATCCACAAGATACTGTATTTCCAAAATATCTAATGAAAAATGTGTAATAACGTCATAATCGCGTAAGAGCGGTTGCATGAAAAATGCCTAATAGACCTACCACACGCACGGAGTTCAGTGTAGAATCCGGTCTGCGCAGGCAAAACTGTGGTGAATCTTGTGCGTCTGGTAGGCCCATAACATACACTTGAGACATTGTTTGCTGTACCGTCAAGTGTCACTTATTAACATTAAGTTTTACACAGTAATTTTTTCTCCTTCCAGAATACCGCTTGCATACAAGAACAAACAAATGCTACAAATTCCACTCAATTCCACGAGTTTTCTCCCGCGCATTCTTCGCGTGCTCAGCTGAAGGCGGCCATCTTGCTATTATAAACAATAACACTGAAGCTAGAGTACTCATTGACATCTTCGCTAAATATCCTGAACGATCCTTGGTTGGAATGCCTTACAAAGATGTAGCCTTCGTTGGTATTCACGATTGGAATGAACATGGAGATTGGAGGACTATTCATGGTAATTTGTTTTATAATTTTTTTCTTCTTCTAAATTCCGCAATCAGCGAGCTTAATCTTGAAACAAAAGAGCCAATAAAATACACCTTCAAATTCGACTTTGAAGGCTAATGTGTTACAGGAGGTAGAGAACACAGACGCATGCCATAATGGTAGAAAAGCTATGACCACTCAGGATATGTATATCGTGTGTATCTTATATCAACTAGGTATATGACTGTTACTGATACGTTTATGTCATGGTATACAGATTTCTTTTCCCATCCCATCAACAGTAGTACATTTTGATTTAAGTGACAAAAGTAGGCTAGCTACAAGAAGACAGTTATTAATGGCAATAACCCATAGCGAAATATTAGTAAAACACACACATGTATATCTAACAATAGCTCAAAAAGATCCAGTTTTCGAGAATAGACCTACAGCCAGTAGAGACCTCAGACCAGCAGGCACATGTGTGGCGCCCCTAAGTAGGTAAACTGATGACCTTGAAAAGGTGGTTAGGACAGACTGCATGTGAAAAGTGGAGAACTGAGCGATGTGGCGCAGTTTGGGAGAAGTCTATGTCTAGCACTAGTCTGCGAGAGACAGAGCCGATGGATTTTTAATTCGAATGTTTAAATATATTTCTGTTTTCAGGACAAACGCTGGTAGCAGCAGGGTTCAGCCAATTTTCTGCAGAAAATCCAAACAATGCGCCTCCAGGTCAATACTGTGGTGCAATATATCGGTTTGGAAAACTTGACGATATGTTCTGCGACAAAGTTGCTGCATTTTTCTGTGAGAAGAGTCCGGATTATTATGCTGCTTGTTCTTCATCAGACATGGAATAACATATCCATAAAAAATTATAAACGCATTTTAATTATTTATATTTTTGATAGACGTTTGGTCACTATCTCACTTGATGGTAAGCGATCATGTGTTTGACGATGGAAATCATCAGGAGGCCAAAAGTATTTGTTAAATGAATAAAATTAATGCAATTTTATTATTTATCATGATTACCCATACAAATAAATAGTACATGCTTTCATTAAAAATACGACTTTTATTTTTATCTTATTTGTATATTATACGTAATGACGGCACAGTTGCAGGGCCGGATTAACCAGGTAGCAATGGTAGCAAATGCTATAAGCCCCGCGCATTGGGGTGGGCCCCGCTAGACGTCATGCACCGATACCAGTACCATATGAATTCTAACCACTTCTGGATTTTTAATACAATATACAATATAACATAGGCAACTGCTTATGGACTTATCGATACCTAAGCCCTGCAGCCTTTTTGAAAAATAAATTGAAGAAGATATCATTTTAGATTTAGAGGGCCTCTTTGTTACAATTTGCTACAGGCCCCGTGCCAACTTTACCGCGCTAGCACAGTTGGCGAAGTCGTTCAGTAATTGGCAGATCTTCTGCGTGACGGAGATTCTATTTCTGTACGAAATAAACATTTATTTTATTTTATTTGGAAAACTTACAGCTAATAAATACATGTATACTTATTTCAATAAAGCTTAAGGCCAATTTTAAGTTTTCACTAATGAATAACTGTGTTCAACGTTGCCCAGCCGAGTCAAATTCGATGGTCGATCTCTTTCTCATAATTAGATCGACCCTACTGGACTGTGTGTCCAAAGTAAACGTCATCCACAACTTCGAGTGTAGAGTCTCCGATCTTGTTAAGAGATGGTGCTACATGCTTGTTAATCATGATTTCGGTTTTGTCCATGTTCATTTTAAGTCCTCGGAAACTTTAGTGAGGTCATTGAGCATTGTGCTGCTCCTCCGTAGTGTCAGCCATGACTACTATGTCATCGACAAACTGAATTGGTCGACTGTGATCACATTTCGATGCATACCTACATTGATTTGAAGAAAATATTCTCTGAGGTTGCACACCTCACGGTTGTGTAGAGTCTTCGCATTTAAAAAGTCTCGACCTCCACACTTCCTCAGTACGAACAGTCTCTGTCTCGTATCTGTTTTGTACATTCTACATTTGACATTACCTACATAAAACAACTTTCAATTTAAAAGGTTTTTTATATCATAAAATTTGTATGAGCAATTCAATTCAATTTTTTGGGTGACTGTTTCACTTTCTCTATCCGACGAGTTGTACCGTCTCTTTTCCTCTTTGCGCTCCTTGTATCTCCTGTCTTCTTTTAGGATTCTTGGTTATTTGTATTTTTCAATGTTATTTATGACATTTATACGCTGGCTGTGCCGATACTTATGGCTAAACAGGAATTGATTTATTAAATAATTTAACTCAAGATGGCATTATAGACTTCAAAATATAGGATTTATTTTTTTATTGATTTGAATTAATGACATGTTAGAATAAATTTTTACTTGTATTTTTTTTGAAATATTTGCATGCCATTGTCCAAGGCAAACATGACGATCTATTTTTTGAATTATAACATCTGTTTCATGCTAACAAATTATTTTGTGACGTATGTACTGGACTCATGTTTGAGAAAATAAATGATTATCTTATCTTATCTACAACTCCAGCACCCTTATAAGCTATGTATGTGGAACAGAGTAATAGGCCTTCTTGTAATCAATCTATCCAACATGTCGACAGATCCTTGCGGTATTGACGAGGCTGTTGGCTTATGACCATGGCGATGAGAATAATATTAAAAGTTCTTCCTGAGATTATGATATATAGATTATGGAATCCATGGAAATTCAACTCCTGGATTCCATATACCTTAGATCCATCTCCTCGACCGAAACTTACAGGTATTTAGGTTTTTTTTTTTTTTTCGGTGGGAAAATCATCTTATGACATCCCCCGCCCTTGGGCGGGGCGGGAGATAGTGTCAGACTTTTACTGACTAAAAACCCACTCCTGTTCCTTCGTTGCCTTTCGTACCAGGGCCGAGTCTTCCTTTCAGAATCAGACCCTTGGCCCCAGTAGGCTTCGACCCTGCTAGGCCCCTACAGTTGCTGACATCTCCTTGAGGCACGCGTGGAACAGCACGCGCCGTCGACGACTTGGGCTCGGTCCGGACGGTTACCGGACGGTCGGACGGCGAGCCACCCATTGACAGGTATTTAGGTATGTCGCAATTGTTAGGCATTAAAAATGCTAACATGACGCAATCGCTGAAGGAGCGTTTCTTTGGCCGCCTGAACAAGGTATTAAATAGCCTCCTGTCGGGTGGAAATAAGGTGCGCGCCATCAACGTTTAGGCCATGTCGGTTTTAATGTACTCTTTCGGCATACTCAAATGGCTTCAGACCGAACAAGCCACTCTGGATAGCAGAGTCCGTATATTATTGACCGCAAAACGAATGCATCACCCACGATCATCGGTGATCAGACTGTACATCCCGCGGAAGTGTGAAGGTCGAGGCTTTTTAAATGCAAAGACTCTGCACAACTGCGAGGTGAGCACCGTCAGAGTATATTTTCATCGAAATGTGATCACAGTCGACAAATTCAGTTTTTCGATGACATAGTAGTCATGGCTGACACTAAGGAGGAGCTCAGCACAATGCTCAATGACCTCACTAAAGTTTCCGAGGACTTAAAATGAACATGGACAAACCGAAATCATGATTAACAACCATGTAGCAACATCTCCTAACAAGAACGGAGACTCTAGCAAATTGTAACAAAAAGGCCCCCTAAATGTAAAATGATAACTTTTTCAAAAAGACTGCAGAGATTAGGTAGCGATAAGTCAGCAGTTGACTATGTTGTATTTATAGAAAATCCGTAAGTGGTTAGAAATCATATGGTGCAGTATCTTGATGTCTAGCGGGACCCACCCCAATGCGTGGAACCCACCCCAATGCGTGGGGCCTATAGCATTTGCTACTAGTGCTACGTGGTTAATTTGGCCCTGCAACTGTGCCATCATTACATAATAATACAAATAAGATAAAAATAAAAGTCTTATTTATTATGAAAGAACTGTTTATTTGTGTGGGTAATCATGATAAAAAATAAAATTGCATTAATTTTATTCGTGGAACAAATAATTTTTGGCCTCCTGATGATTTCCATCGTCAAACACATCATCTCTTGACGGTAAGCTATCAAATGAAATAGTGGCCAAAAGCGAGCCTTTCAAAAATGATAATTTTAAAAAATGCATTTATAATTTTTTATGGATACGTTATTCCATGTCTGATGAAGAACAAGCAGCATAATAATCCGGACTCTTTTCACAGAAAAATGCAGCTAATCTGTCGCAGAACATATCATCAAGTTGCCCAAACCGATATATTGCACCACAGTATTGACCTGGAGGCGCATTGTCCGGGTTTGCTGACGAAAATTGGCTGAACCCTGCTTCTACCAGCGTTTGTCCTGAAAATAGAAATGTATTTAAACACTCGTATTGAAAATCCATCGGCTCTGCCTATCGCAGACTAGTGCTAGACATAGACTTCTCCCAAATTACGCACATCGCTCAGTTCTCCGTCTTTCACATGCAGTCTGTTCTAACCACCTTTTCAAGGTCATCAGTTTACCTACTTAGGGGTGCCACACACGTGCCTGCTGGTCTGAGGTCTCCACGGGCAGTAGGTCTATTCTCAGAAACTGGATCTTTGAGCTAATTTAGATACACACGTGTGTTTTTACTAATATTTCTGATAACTGTCTCATTGTGGCTAGTTCTTGACCTACTTTGGTCACTTAAATCAAAATGTACTACTGTTGATGGCAATAGAAATCTGTATACCATGAACTTATCAATAACAGTCATATACCCGGTTGATATAAGATACACACGATATACATATCCTGAATGGTCATACTCATAGCTTTTCTACCATTATGGCATGCGTCTGTGTTCTTTACCTCCTATAACACATTAGCCATCAAAGTCGAATAGAAGGAGTATTTTACTGGCTAGCTTGTTTCATCGTAACTCTCATCTATCTCTTTCCACAAGGCAAGATTAAGCTGGCTAATTGCGGAATTTAGAAGAAGAAAAAAATTATAACACAAATTACCATGAATAGTCCTCCAATCTCCATGTTCATTCCAATCGTGAATACCAACGAAGGCTATCTCTTTCCAAGGCATTCCAACCAAGGACCGTTCAGGATATTTGGCAAAGATTTCAGTGAGCACTCTAGCTTCAGTGTTACTGTTTATAATAGCAAGATGGCCACCTTCAGCTGAGCAAGCGAAGAATGCGCGGGAAAAAACTCGTGGTATTGGGTGGAATTTGTAGCATTTGTTTGTTCTTCTGTCCAAGCGGTATTCTGGAAAAAAGAAAATTAACTATGTGTAAACATAATGTTTATGAGTGACACTTGACGGTACAGCAAACAGTGCCTCAAGTGTATCTTATGGGCCTACCAGACGCACAAGATTCACCACAGTTTTGCCTGTGGCGACCGGTTTGTACACGGAATACCGTGCGTGTGGTAGGTCTATCAGGCATTTCTCATACAACCGCTCTAACGCGATCACGACGTTATTACACATTTTTCATTTTTAGACATTTTGGATATACAGTGTATTGTGGATATTATCTAGGCTTCTATTGAAATCAATTTGTAAATTTATGTAAAACTAATCCAGTAGAGACGTCTGAAAATCTGCTATTTGGCATGAACTTTCACACTTCATAATATACTCAAAATTTTTAAAAAATATAACAATACAAGTATTTACCACATTTTTGCTAGATATATTCATTTGGAGTTATATTTACCTGGATCGACTGTGCCGCATTCATTGATTTTGACCTTATTGCTTGCAGAACGGTAGCAAATGAAAGGCCGAGTTTCTTCACACGAAAGATCCGCAAAGTCTCCATCACTATTTAAAATGAGACAGCTTTCATTATTCCCCATGTTATCTGGTTCATTGTCAGCCCAAGAATGAGGAATTTTCGAAAGTGGTATACCTGTAAGTTTAAAACCTATATAAGTTTTTATAGATACAAGCATAGACATACATTGGGCCGCAAACCCACGATTTTGGTCTGTTTGACCATTATTACACTCTCTTTAAAATTAGTTCAAGTTGCTTTAAGCTGAAAACAAACCCACGGGTGGCTTATTTAGTGAAGTGACTTTCTAGATTGTTTGGAGTCGGCCGCATTACGCGCTTGGCGTCTTCACAGGTCCCTTACAATGTATTAGTGCCTTAGCGTCTTATGTTACCTATATGAAAACACCATTATTGTATTGCTTTTCTAATTATTTTGAAGACATTTTCTACCGTTATATTACTGCAAGTTTAATAACGTTTTACTAACCGTCGATAGTGTGAAAAGCTCCTTTAGAGAAAGTAGCATGAATGCCAGTAAAAATTTCATCTAATGTCTGCTCATTTTCAGTAAAGTTTATGAAACGAGTCAATTCAGCTTTTATTTCTGGTTGTTGGAGAAGCAAGAACAGCACCTGATGACAAAAAAAAATTACATGGAGTTCAAAAATAGCTTGCACTAAGCGAATATATGGGTAAAAAACAAAAAACAAAAACATTGTGCCAGTATTTTTCCGCTTGCTTCTTTAGCATGACATTCCATTGTTCAAATGAGGAAAATCTGTTCATCGAATAATTTGCTCGAAAATTTAACAACTAGAATATAAAATTCCGTAATGCCTGAATGAAAGTAGTGTAAACTAAGTACGTAAAAAAAATACAGAATATTGTTTTTAATTCCTTGGTATCATTATTGTTTCGTAACCTAAGAAACTTTAGTGCAAAATTTGAGCCTGCTAAGATAACATCCTGAATAGTGTACAATGCTAACAATTTTAAAAATATATAAATATATCAACACTGCGTCTTCCGGTACGTGGTTGCTACTTAAACTACCTTTCGTCCTATCTCTCGTCGTATGTACCCTGCCCACTGTCTCTTAAGTCTGGCGATTCTTCGGGCTATGTAACCTTGGTTCTCCTACGGACTTTAGCATTTCTGAAATTTCTGTATTCATGTCTTTAAATAAATGATTTATCGCTTACCCTCCAGATCACATTGCAGCCGAGCATCGAACCAAGTCGCTGGGATAACATGGTGCTTGAACCATCCTTTGGCTGCAGAACTGTATTTGTAGTCACATCTGAATTTTTTTGATCCCTCTGAAAATAATTGCAAATTTTTATTATTTTATCATCATCATCATTTCAGCCGAAAGACATCCAGTGCTGGTCGTCCCCCAAGTGTCACTACAGCGAACGGTTCTGTGCATCTCGCATCCATCACATTCTCACGACTCTCACTTGACCAGATTTCAATCACTTACAAAAGTACAAAAACTAAAATTCCCCGCTATTGGGCGGAACGAAAGATAGTATTAGACTTTCACTGACTAAAAACCCACTCCTGTTCTTTCATTGCCTTTCATAGCAGGGCCGAGTCTTCCTTTCAGAAGCAGACCCTTGGCCCCAGTTGGCTTCGATTCTGCTGGGCCCCTACTGTTTGCTGGTATCTCCTTGAGGCGCGCGTGGAACAGTACACGCCGTCGACGACTTGGGCTTAGTCCGAAAGGTTACCGGACAATCGGATGATGAGCTACCCATTGGTTGCCGTCGCGTTAAGAGCGCTTGGTAGGTTCTCAAGTAATAAATAAATAAATAATAAAACAGATAATTTAAAACTTACCAGTAAAATTCAGGACGAATAGCAACACAAAATATTTTAAAGAAGACTTCATTCTGTAGGAACTGTAGTGCAGTAAGTCGATTTAGATTTTTCAGCAAATATATACCAATGTTAGGGTAATTCCAAAATAAAGATGACAAATGATAAACCTTTTAGTAAGAGATTCTCAAATATTTCCATCACTGTCAACTGAAACCAACTGTGTTAAGATCTATCATAATTGTTTTATAAGGTATTTCTTCCAGTATGATTAAAATACCAGAAACTACTATATTATATGGAGCAACTGCTTCTAAAGCTGTTGGTCCCGGTTGTCATTCATAGATCGTTCACAGTCATTAAATGTAGACGCAAAAAAATCTGATCATCAGTCTATTCAAAGAGTATCGAGTTTCCAAGTAACTGGATTGTGAAGGTCTAAGGGGTATTCACTCCTTGTAAAACACAGGTACACAGCCGCATCCGGTTATACTGAAAGCCGACCTTAAGCTAGTTGAGAAAAGGCCAGGGAATTATCTATGTTGTTAATTGCTTTAATTTTTCACAGCGCAAGTGCTGCTTACCCCTTAGTCCATATTGGGAAAAAAGCGCGCGCAGGCACTTCAGGTCTTTCTCCGGATGCTTTCGCGCAATGCACCACCGGTCGTAAACCACCGGCCAGTCAACTTGACTTGCTACCACGCTACTTATTTATTTCTGTCATCATCATCATCATCATCATCATTTCAGCCGACAGACGTCCACTGTTGGACACAGGCCTCCCCTAAGTGACCCACAATGAACGGTCCTGTGCGTCTTGCTTCCATCACATTCGCACGGCTCTCACTAAGTCATCAGTCCACCTTGTGGGAGGCTTTCCAATGCTGCGTCTTCCGGTACGCGGTCGCCATTCTAGAACCTTTCGACCGCAACGGCCATCTGTTCTGCGAGCAAGGTGCCTTATCCATAGCCACTAAAGTTTGATGAAGGCTGACCTCTTTCTCGAAATTAGTTCTTACTAACTGGACTGTTTGGCCAAGGTAGACGTAATCGTCCACAACTTCGAGTGTAGACTCTCCAATCTTGATAATGAGTGGGTTCTACATGGTTGTTTTATTTCTATAGTCTAGTGTAAATCCTAATTTCACTTTCCAATTTTGCCTTACATTCTACCGTGTCGTCTATAATAAAATTCTATATTTTTTTTCACTGTTATAACGAGAACTATTGCTGCAAAAAAAAACATTTTCCTGACCAGCCCGCAACTGCTACTAAAGCTGCCAAGGACCAATCTTTGATAAAAGAGTACAGCCCCCCTAGCCAAGTTACAATCGTATCGTTCGCGCCGAACGCTTCGAGTAGCCCACGCCTCCGATTCCTTTGTTCTGACCACGTGACTGAGCGTGGAGATGACGTCAGAACAAAGGAATCGAAAGCGTGGGCTACTCGAGGCGTTCAGCGCGAACGATACGATTGTAACTTGGCTAGGGGGGCAGTTCATCCCTATATCTCGGTTTGGGCTTGCCGCGTTGGCACTTGCATTAGAAGGGAGTGGTCATGGGCTAGTTAGTTTGGGCTACTCTCAAATCGAACTGCGGTGAATGTGTCCAGTCCGATTCCGTTTAAATGAGTTCGTCCGAGTGACATTAGTTATTGATGATAATATTATGATATGGTAAACAGTACAGGTTGTATGACAAGTAAGAACAAAGCAGTTTCAGAGAAACAGCAGTAAAAAATGATGGATCATCTATCATACATAAAGGACTGTGTATGACGTCCATCATTTTTATTCTCTACAACAAATGAAGCTTTCATAATGCGATATAGATATTTGAAAACCACTGACAAAGGATAAAATATCAACAATTCACGTTGGAAATGTATTTATAATATAACAAAAGATTTGCTCATCCATTTGTATAAGTAAATATAGCACACTAAGTATATAAGCGGACCATACATCAAAACATCCTTAAACCACGATATTTTTAAAATTGGCTTAGATTGTTTCTATTATAAAGAGGTTAAATTATTTTTTTATCTATCTATAAGTATAAATACAACATTTATGCAGCATTGTATCCTCCAGGTTAGGACGCAATGCAAGTTAGGAGGGTTTTTTTTTTAAATTAATTATAGGCTCGCGTTGGGTTGGTTGGGTTTTAAGATTGCGTCATTTCGCGCGACTAACAGTTTTTCTTTCTTTCTTTCAGGTGGTCCTCGCAATACCGTTACCCGGGCGTTTCTTCCGCAAGAATCAGGCGCAGAAAACAAAACTTTGTTTTCTTTTCGTCTAATGCTGCTGTTTTACTGTTTTCCGCACTAGTGTAGAAAAGTACACGAGCTTGCCTTTGTCACTACACGTTGTATTTAACGTATCAGGCTTGGCGCTTAACGACCACGGGTCGTATTGAAAAACATAGATTGATAAATGTGGAAATTTGTCATTGCAGCATTCAGCTCCATAACAATTACTTCATAAGAATTCCACCTCGGTCACATTGACAAGCTTTCTCTACTTGTATCATAATGTAATGTAAAATACAACCAATTTCAAAACAAACTAAGAAATACAAATAACTTTAATTTTGGAAGTCGGTATCAAAAAACTAAGATTAAAAACATCGACTCCCGGTATTTGACATCTTTAGTAGTCGGTTATATTTTTGTAAAAAAGTTTTGATGTAATCTGTTTTTCTATTACAAACGCCATATAATAAAAAAAAGAAAGAGGAAGATTCTCAAGTCAACTGATTTTTTTTTTGTTTGTATTCAGTTTATTGATATCTCCGCCAAATTTGAACCGATTCAGACGAATATTTTTTATTTAGAAAAGTATTTCATAATTTGGTAAAGATACCGAAATTCGGAGATAGACCATAGAATTCTAAATATTTTTTTATCTGTTTATTGCTAAGATTTATAACACAACATCACTTCAGTACATCTTGAAGGGGTTCCTCATAAACTTCAACCTGGTGGTTCCTCATAAACTTCACTAAAAGAATTAATAAAGTTATGATGAAGTTATCAGTTATGATGTTAGTTATGATGGTTTGTTATGTTGAGTTATGTTGTGGTTTTGTTGTTGTAGTTATAATGTTTCTCTTTCTTTCTTTTTCTTTTCTTTCCTAAGTTAATAACTTCCATCCTCCAACTTCATGTGTATACCAGAGTGATCTTTATACATTTGCATACCTTGACACGTATCGATGGCGTGATACTATGTTATGAAACGGTTTTAATCATTATTGCAGTAATCCTGGAAGATTAGCTATCAATTTCACGAAAAATTCCATGGTCTTTTTTCTATGTTCCCATTAAATTTTCACTAAATTCAAAGGGGAGTATGCTACAAAAATACTCTTCCAAATAAAGGACAAATGTTCAAAATTCATTCAGTAAAAAATACGAATAAATAGCCTCCTCTTTTTAAATCAGTTAATAACCACCCAGCGTTTGAATATTCCGTTTGATTTACTCTTTCAATTAAATTGGACAAAAGCAGGTAACATATCATTTAGATTATGATTCTATTTTCGAATTCCATATTATTTCGTTTTTTCATCAGGTGCTGTTCTCGCTTCTCCAACTACACCAGAAATAAACGCTGAGATGTCTGATTTTCTGTTAAAGTTAATAGAAAATGAGGAGACTATATTTTAACTGTGCACCGGGATTCATGCTACTGTCGTTCAAGGAGCTTCTCATACAGTTAAAGGTTAGTGAAATTTGTTTGTATAGAATTACTCAAGTCCATATAGAATAAGATACCTTTCAAATAGTAAAAGAATTTAACTATGAGGTATACAAAATTTTACACCCAGTTCCGCATATCTCTAATGACTAATTGAAGAATGAAGATTTATGCCAAGTTATTGGCAAAATCAACTATCGGCCGGCAACGAGCGATACACATTCGTTCCGAATTTTACTTAATGTGGCTCTAAAAAGAAAGTCGAGCAATTTAAGTATTTGGGTCACTGGATCACAGAGGACCTTAAGGACAAAGTGGACATAGAAAGGAAGCGCAGAGCGCTATCTGTCCGATACAACATATTGGCCCGGAAGTTTTCACGGTGTATGGAAACTATAATAATAATAATATTGATGTAGCTCATGACGAGAACTTCGTGAAAGCTGAGAAAGATAAGCAAATGTAGTTTGTTGACTCAGCTCGCACGGTCGTCGACATATGGGAAGTGGATAGAGCAATCATTGTGCCGATAATCGTAACGGCCAATGGCTTATTAGTCAAGAGCCTCGAACAACATTTGGGGAGGCTTTCGTTAGGCAACTGGATAAAGGGCCTGATCCAGAAAGCAGTACTCCTGGACAAGGTGTGCATCGTTAGGAGATTCCTCTCTCAGGAGCCTTGACCGCCGGTAACTTGGACCCTGTTCCCGATGCCGGTGGGCTACAATTTTTTAT
The DNA here is from genome assembly GCA_961205895.1 of Mythimna pallens. Lineage (NCBI taxonomy): Eukaryota > Metazoa > Arthropoda > Insecta > Lepidoptera > Noctuidae > Mythimna > Mythimna pallens. The sequence goes on along the minus strand of OY540845.1, from coordinate 3,128,821 downwards.
ATTCTTAAATTATTATTTTTATGTGTTTTTAAAGAAATATTTAAAAATGTAATAAGTATATATATAAAATAAATAAATGGAATTATAATAATAATAATATTTTTTTATTCAATAAGTAGTTTGAACAAGGCATACAGAGTAGTTTTAAATACAAGAGAAAAACAGTACACCCCTACACAGTACAACTGTGAAAGTTGCGCTCTTTAAAGCGACCACGTCCACGCCACGCCTCGCTCAGTCACGTGGTCAGAACAAAGGAATAGGAAGTGTGGCTGACTCGAGGCGATCAACGAAAAGAGAATCCAAACGAAACGGTTGTAACTTGGCTAGGGGGGGGGGGGGCGTAGACTCTGGGTTAATTATACGCAGCGGACATACAGCGATCTGCGCTGAATGATCTGAAATAAATGTAATAATCATTTATTTCAGATTATTATGACAAGGTATCGGTGCTGTTTAAAAAAAGATGTAGAAACCAAAATTGAAAAGAGTAAGCTAAAATAGTTTTGTTATGATTAGAGAATGAATGAAAGGTAAATAACTAAAGGTAGTTAAAAGATAGTCATAAGTGGAAACATCGGAATGAGACGTCTTAGGAGGTTACACAGATTTTATCGATATTGCACTTCAGAAAGATACACAACAGTTAGTTTAAACTAATACTTACACAAGGAATATATTGTGAGGATCGTACATAGAAAGTGGGGTTCAGTAGGTTCTGTCTGACTTCGGAAAAATGCGTGAGAACATATTGCCAGTGCTCTCATTATTAGTGAGAGAGATAATATCTAGAATTAATACAGTAAATGAATGTATAACTTTAAATTCTTTAACAGGAATCTTACACTTAGAGAATTTTTACCATTTCATACTTAGTTCCCATGGCTTAGGGTTTAATAAAAAAATATATAAATTACAGGTACACCGCTCTCGGCGATTCCTTGTACTTGGGCACCAAATAAACCTGATAATAAGAACAATAAAGAAAAGTGTCTCACTTTGAACAGTATCGGACAATTAGCTGATGTTTCCTGAAATGAAACTCGACCCTACGTCTGTTAACGTTCTGAGAGCACGAAACTTACAATCAAAGAATGCCGAACTATAGATCCAGGTAAATTTTGATGAAGCCCAGTAGTTGAAAAATCAAGTTTTTACCTTTAAGTAAATAATCACTTTGGGAAGAACATTTGTGATATAAATAAGTGAAATAAATTTTAAAAGTAATCACTTAAAATTTTCTTTTCAGAATACCACTTGGATATAAGAACAAAAACATCCTACAAGTTCCACAAACATCCGAAGATTTTCGCTCAAGCCTATCTTCTGAAGGCGGCCATCTTGCTATTGTAAACAGTGTCACGGAAGCTATAGTGCTCAAAGAACTTTTCGCCCATTATTCTCCTAGTTCTCTGGAGCAAAAAAATATAAAAATTTAGCTTTTATCGGTTTTAGTGATTGGGCTGATCATACGGAGTGGAGAACCATTCATGGTAAGTTTATTTCTGATTATTATTTTTCAATACACTTACTCGAAAACCCGCTTTTAGGCACGTTATAGACAGTTTTCTGCACTAGTGCAGAAAAGTGCGCGTGCTCTACCCCACTACAATGTTATTACATTTATCGTATCAGGCAAGGCGCGCGTTGATACCCACAGGTCGCCGGTCAACCCCTGTTTATTTATTTCTTCGTAAGTGTATTAAAAAAACTCGTTTGATACACGTGCAAATTTGTCACCGCAATCCTCGGCTCCATAACACACTCGCCTACGGCTCGTGCGAATTCCACCTCGGTTTCAATGACAAACTTTCTGCACTTGTATCAAATTGTACAATACTAGCTTTTGCCCGCGGCTTCGTCCGCATAGTAAAATACAGCCTATATCACTTAGGAATAAAGCACCTTTCTATCAGTGAAAAAATTTTAACAATCGGACCAGTACTTTAAGAGATTACCGATGATTTCAGAGATTACAAACAAAAAAAAACAGAAAAACAAACTTCACCTCTTTATAAAATTAGTATAGATGTGAAACTTTAGCCCACAGCTAAAGATATCTGTTGTTGCTTAATTTTTTTAAATGTATGTATTAAAACCTTGAAACCTAAGCTGGTCCAGTAAGCTGTAAGTACCAGTTGTCCGTCCATGTATTATCTTGCTATAGGCTCAGAAATTAGAATTATTGAAAAAAATACTCTTTTTCTCCGTGGGTCATCTATTTTTGAGAACAGCCCAATGTAGTTGAATACAAATATGAAACAATGATATTTCGGCCAGATTGCTCCAAATTAACGAGCGTTCGGTCATCACCTTTATCTGTGTCTCTTTCTTCGGCCCTAAAATTATTATAAGTTCTTCGTGTTTTCCATTTGTGTTAAAAATGAGCTGAATTATCATACATGGCATAAACTTACGTATATTTTAAATGTGAACATGGACCGTTTTACTTGTATTAGGTTACGATGGGGCTGGCATGGTTTTACTGTAACCAAAAGATAGACCTGAAAAAAAATAAAATACATGGACCAAACTTTTTCTTTGTAAGTGTGAAGATCATCCAATGACATCCCCCGCTCTTGGGCGGAGCGCGAGGTAGTGTCAGACTTTTACTGACTAAAAACCTACTCCTGTTCTTTCTTTGTCTTTCGTACCAGGGTCGAGTCTACCTTTCAGAATCAGACCCTTGGCCCCAGTAGGCTTCGACTCTGCTGAGCCCCTACGGTTTGCTGACATCTCCTTGAAGCGCGTATGGAGCAGTACGCACCGTCGACGGCTTCAGCTCGTTCCGGACGGTTACCAGACGGTCGGACGGCGAGCAATGGGTGGCTCGCCGTCCGAAGCCTGCACCTATGGTGGGCCGAAACCAGGATCGGAATCCCGGCGGCTAGGGCATGAGGGCCGCGCCCTCATGCGTGCACATGCGGCCGCCTCCTTTGCTAGCATTACTGCTTCGCAGAAGGAGGCGAGCGCCTGCCACTCATCCTCGCTTCGGACCATGGCCTGTACCAAGGCCTGGCGTGCGAGATCATTGCCGCCAATCTCCCCCACGAGGACACGGCGGTGCTCTGCCCAAGCGGGGCACACCTCTACCGTGTGTTTCACCGTGTCCTCCAGGCGGTCCACATAGTGGTGGCACCCAGGTGTCACTTCCGCACGAATCCGGTGCAAGAACCTTCCGAACTGACTATGTCCGGTGAGGAGCTGCGTTATGTGGAAGGTGAAGACGCCGTGAGGTATTTTCAGCCACGCCTCAAAGAGAGGACTTACCGCCATAATTATGGCGTGCCCAGCACTGGGTTGCGACAGTCGCTTTAGCCATTTCGCCATGAGATGGACCAAACTTGGGTTCAAGCAACTCTTCCCATCTGTTTAGATTTAAGCGTCCATAATGTAACTAGTATTAGTTTACTGGCCTATTATATTCTCGGTCCAGAGAAATCAGAAATTAATCAGGAATATCCTATTTTCCTCTCTGATTAATTTTGATAAGCCATGCTTCATTGTTATAAATCCTCAGTGAAGCACATCAAAATCCGGGGTTTTGGATGTATATAAAAAATACACCTATAAACTCGCTTGCCGATATCACAGTCCGCTCAACAACCCATCATGTCAAAGACGGTGGGATGAGCTGCTAAAAAAATTAGTTCACCTTAATGCAACATCTGCAACTACTGCAGGCTATGAGGAAGTGGGAGCCAGGTCTCTGGCTTCACACACTACCGTCGCCGAACATAAGCATACCTTATTTAGACGATACTTCTTTCCATCTAGCTGCTTCCCTACGTCTAGGCGCTTATTGTTGAACTTCTCACTACTGCCTATGTGGAGATATTGTCAAAAGCTTCGGTCACTACGGCTCGTCCTGCAGCCAAAACACAGGACTTTTAGCGTGGCACGCACATATTAACTATATCATCCGACGCGCTGTTGTTACCGTTGGCCTAACATCGTACGTTTAAAATACAAAAATAAAGAAACTATTCAAAAAGAAAACCGGTACTCAATTAACTTAATTATCAAAATAAATGCACTAATATTTTTTATTAATAATTCAAAGTTAGATACAACCTGTTGGGCATTGGTATTATCCAATATACTTAACACCGTGAAAATAATGTGTACGCAATCCTTAAACCAAGCTATCGGCGTATAACCTCTTAAATCCAGATCAATTTTATCCGTCTTCAATATTCTTCGAATCATCTTGATTATATAACAATCTTTTTTTTTTAATATGATTATTTTTATTGTGCTTTTGGGTACAATATCGACTGGTCTACACTGTTCTTACATAATGTCTATTAATACTGTAATATGAAAATATTGTAATCAATCATTTTTTTAAAAGAGTAACCATGGAGTTTCTTGCCGGTTCTTCTCCATAGGAAACGACCAATTTGGAACCGTGCACTAGCTTCTGACGTTTTATAAGTGCCCATGTAGGCCTATGTGAAATAAAAAATTTTGACTTTGACTTTGAAATCCGGCTCAATAAAGGACCATGTGCGGGACTGACCGGGATTTGTGTAAAATAAAACAGGAACAATAAGATTACTGCGCACTGAGTATATTAGCGTGATCAGGTCAATGGTGCTAACAAGAATGACACGACATTTTTTTTATTACTTAGCCTACTTAGAAACTAAACAAAACTTGATGCGTCGTCGCTCGTTGCTATTTGCAAATTTCAGGCTCTTAACTTAAACGGTCTTATTATCTGCAACACAATGAATGTAGTAAATAAGGTGCTATAAAAATATCTGCCACGGTTTTAATGGGAGGTAGTGTTGTGTTTATAGATTACAATAGTAAAGATAAATTATTAATCATTTGTAATTTTTTTTTTCATACAAAAAAAGGACGTATAAATTTGAATTAATTTTTATTGGCATAAAACCATCCCGTAGACTTAATAATCTGTTACCGCACCGCACCGAATTCAATTCAATCGTTTCGAAAAACGCTGGCGCCGTTCATACACTGTTGCCATTCTTATCAAACAATGCCGCTGCGCGACAGCCACTTGGTCGTCAAAGCGTAGCCCCGCGCGCTTTATCGTTATTAATATTAATCTAAGTACCTACCTATTGTTTAAAAATAATAAGAAAAAAATTGCGATTTTTACACTAACTTGACAGTCCAAAGCCTGTTTTAAGTGTGATGGGAAGTTTATCATCTTATTTACGTCAGTTTTTTGGAAGAATACAGTAGCTGGTAAGTAATTGCACTTTTAAAACACTAGTTTGCCTGCGGGATATTGCGTACCTAGTGGATTAGATAGTGACGAACTAGTCAGCTGATTTCAGTTTTCATTCACAGAACAGATAGAAAGAGATAGCAATTGTTTTAATTGATGAAGCGACACATCGCGCGTAATTTGTGAAGCGCTTTATGCAGAGACGAGTCAATGTTTATTTAACTACTTTATTTTCTCAAAATGAATTAACTGTTCCGGGGTACGAAAGCTCTTCACTTTTGTAATCTTTAAACACAATACTACCTCCCATTAAAGCCGTGGCAGATATTTTTATAGCACCTTATACATTTCGATATAGTTAACCGATTGCGATGAAAGCCTAATTAATGTATCATGTTAAACACAATTTTAATGTATCCCCTCTCCTAGAGAGGAGGCCAGAGTCCCAGCAGTGGGAACATTAAAAAGGCTGATAATGCAAAAAAAAAGTTATTTACATCGTTTTCGTACATTTTACGTGAGGAAGTCCACATGCAATTCAGATACTCCCAACGCCATCGAAGGGCTCAAAGTAGAACTAATGATGACAGTTTATATAATCTAATCTACATTCATTGACTGTTAAGCGGTACAGTTTACCAGGTCAGCTAGTAGGTACATAAAAACTAAAAAATACTACAAAATATCATCATCAATTTCCTGCCTTTGTCCCATCTTATTTGGGGTCGGCGCATCACGTTTTTTTCTTCCATTCTATCTTGTTAACTGTCATCATTGTCAAATGCTATCGCTAACTTCCTTTTCTTTCATATCACTGTTCACACACTCCATCCAACTTTTCTTTGGCCTCCCTCTCCCACTCAACCCATCCACATATATACTCATAATGTATTTAAATAAAACAATAGCTAAATTATAGATATTGATTCAACTATGGAAGTACTCACCCTAAGACAATGTGGTTATTACGAGTATAAGACATAGGTATGCTATTACTCCAGAAATATACACAATTCCTGTGAAATTGGCTACGGTAAGAAGTAAGTAAGATATAATTTGGGCAATATCAAGTCCCAAAACGGGTCTAATATTCTTATCATCATTTCCAAGATTCCGAGAAACAAAACCTTTCTATGCAAAACTATAAAACGGCCGTATTTTCCCCTCATATCTTCTATCTGTCATTCGGAATGACAGATGTCTTTTGTTTACAACCGAAATAAAATCGATGTCGAACTAGGATATGTTTCTACTGGAGACGTGTAAGGAATCTGAGTGCGGTGGAGATGTAGCGGACTCGGGAGGTAGCAGGACAGAGATTGTTAGTATTGAACTGGAGATCGGAATCCAATCTTTGGAACTGATTTACCAGATACTAGCTTCATTCACTAAATCATTTGAGAAAAGAGCCAAGAGGATCATTGATAATGTTGCACTCGTCGAGTCGTACCTTCAAAGGTTTTCAGCACCGCAGCCGAGATGCTATAGCCTGTCGGTTTTCTACCGGTTACATTTTGAGGAGTTTTTTTTTTTTTCGGGTGGGAAAATCATCTCATGACATCCCCCGCTCTTGGGCGGAGCGCGAGATAGTGTCAGACTTTTACTGACTAAAAACCCACTCCTGTTCCTTCTTTGCCATTTGTTTTCCAGGGCCCCGGGGATCTCTTTCGCATCACCCATGGCCCCAGTACGACCCTGTTGGGCCCCTACGGTTGCTGACATCTCCTTGAGGCGCGAGTGGAACACTACGCGCCGTCGACGACTTGGGCTCGGTCCGGACGGTTACCGGACGATCGGAAGGCGAGCCACCCATTGCTCGCCGTCCGCAAGCCCGCGCCTACGGTGGACATTTTGGGGAGTACGATGTATATGCGTCGGAATTGCATAACTTAATTCCGCCAAACCCGTTCCTTCATTGGACAACCAGATCCACGACGATGGACTAACGGTTCATTCTAAACATCCCACCCGCAAGCTCGATACTTGTTGGGAACATTCATTGCGCGTGTTTCCTGTCAGGCACTGTGTTCCTTATACATAGCTACAACCTAGGGGTCTTTATCTGAAGAGCGAATACATTACTTCTATCTATTATGCTGAACTGGACCTATTTGGTGCAGCCGTGAGACACAACATTGTGTATGTTGATGTATTTTAAGTTTTAGTTTAAGTATTCATTATTTTTAAGTTAATTAGTTTTTAAATTTCTTTATAATTGTTATTCCATTGTGTGTTTCTTTCTATCCAAGCTTGTTACATTGTTGACCATAGCATCGCTTACGATCAGGTGAGTGGTCAAGCACGAGCCTATCGATAATAAAAAAAAAGTAGTAGTAGTAATAGTCAGTAGCGGCCACTTCTGCGGCGACGAGATTCAGGCCATGGTCCGAAGCGAGAGTGAATGAGATGCGGCGCTTGTATCACTGGCTTATAAAAAAAAAACCGGGCAAGTGCGAGTCGGAATCTCGCACTAAGGTTTCTGTATAAACTTACCGATAAAAACTTGAACTGTTTTCCCAATTGAGTTACTACGATTTTTCCGAATCGCAAAAAAGTTTTTTTTGAGACGTAACTACAAATTTTCAGTTTTCAGATTTTTTCCTATAAGTACTTGTGCTATTAGACCTTGCTTCTTGCCGAATTTCAGGATTCTAGGTCAACGGGAGGTACCCTATGAATTTTGATTCCCTTGACTGTAAAAATACACGTTTTTTAAACGGCCGTTTCTTTTTTTTCATTAACTCAGAAGTTTGATTTTTCCTTAGCTTCAAGAGACCGCAAACCTTAGTATATGGTTTTAATTTCAACTCAATTCCTCTACGCATTCTCAAAGTCTTGACAGGCAGACAGACGAACAACAAAGTGATCTTATAAGGATTCCGTTTTTTCCTTTCTAGGCTAACCTAACTTATCCGTATCGGGGTGCCCTAAGATTTCGCTTCTCTCGCTCTTAGACTAATATTGCGGGTTTGGCCTGAGCGAAACTAGTTCATCCTAATATTGAGTTTGACCGGCAACATATACACTAGAAAAGAACTAAAAGACCATAACAAAAAAAAAAGTTTTTTTTTTTTAATTTTTTCCATTTAGTATAATTCAACACTTAACTAATTAAAACTATATATACACATGTAGCTAAAATATGACGTCATAAAACTCCTCCGCATCGCTGGTCGACTGGAAGTGTGCCCAAAAGGCTGACGGCGTTGCCACGTTGTATGGCAATGCCGCCAGCCCCAAAAAAATAAATGGCTTGATTCAATTGCGCATCCTCGCACATCTTAGATGAAAACGCTACCTTATCCTGCCCGGATTTGGGTGACGCGAAATTGTTTTAGGATAACATGTATCAGTTCAATAAAAGGGCAAGGCTATCTCACAACGGCTGAGTTTGAGGGTTGACGTGAATGAAAGGTAGGCAGAAATAAGATTAAATGTGGTAGATTTGAAAGGCACGAATAAAAAAATGGGAGGTAGGGTTGGTTAAGATTTAACATCAAATTTATAAAAATTAGAGGTATATTTTTAACTGTGCATAAAAATATTATTCTTTACTAAGACACTAATTATACACCAAATATTAATGGACCTTTTACAAGGGACTTGGGGCACCCCAACTCGGAGGGCAGGTAAAGTTAGAAGGGGATGGCGGGGTCTAGTGAGCGAGTGAAGCGAGCGAACAGTCTCCATTATCCTCTTCATGGTTAATTTTTTTAAACCACCCAGAAGAGCATATTACTTTAGTGCAGAATTGGTAGTTTTGGTAGAACATATTTTGTAGAAAACAAGAATGAATCGAAGAATAGTATACTATAATTACTGCCTGCCTTTGTCCCGTTTTATTTGGGGTCGGCGCAACATGTTTTTTTCTTCCATTCTACCCTGTCACTCGTCATGCTATGGATGGATTGTGTCTCTCCATCCATCCACCTGTAAACTCATAACTGTTTTAGTAACATGTGTTTCATCCCTCCTTTTCACATGACCATACCAAGACAAACGATTCCCTTTCAACTTTTCAGTCACTGGCGCCACTTTCAAACTTCCCTTAATATACTCATTTCTCACTTTATCTATTCTCGTCACACCACACATCCATCTTAACATTCTCATCTTCGCTACGTGCAATCTTTTTTCATCCGTCTTTTTCACAGCCCAACATTCTGATCCATACAGTATGACAGGCCTTATCACGGACTTGTAGATTTTACTCTAATTACTCGTACTATTACATAAATATTGTCTATACTAATGTTATAAAGAGAAAAAAAAACATCTTTGCAATGAATATTTATTATTATTATACATATTCTACCTTATTTTGCATGTTCCCATGCGGGTCCAGTCTGGGTCATTAAAAAAGATGAGAAGAAAGAGAATTACGTATATTTATGACAAATGTTAATTTCTAACCCATATAAAATGCGTTCCGAATAAGCATAGGATCGATTTTTACGCCATTTTGTGACGTCATAGCTGTCAAATCGAAAAATTGTGTGAGCAAAATAGTTTTTTTTTTTAATTCAATTTATTTACGAATCATGAATGAAAAAGTTTAATCAGAATCCAGTTTTTAAATTTTGCTCATCATCATTGTGTAAATTATGTGAGTTGTGGCAAATGGAAGAAGAACGCGAATTGTTCATAACAATGAAAACAAGAAAAAACATATTTTATATAAATTAATTGTTACTTAAACAATATATATTTTTTTCTATTTTAGATTAAACGAAAAAATTTTTACTTCACATAGATTTAACTAAGACTCATTAAAACAAAGCAAAAAAAAATGTTATTGATACGCAAATAAGTTTTCTTTGCAAGCCGTACTTTTCAATCAACATTTGACAGATAGAGGTTATTATTTTTCAATACACTTACTCGAAAACCCGCTCTTATCCCACCGCTTTTAGGCATGCAATAGACTGTTTTCCGCACTAGTGCAGAAAAGTGCGCGTGTTCTTCCCCACCACAATGTTATTGCATTTTTTGTATAAGGCTGGGCGTGTGTCGACCCCCACCAGTCGCGGTCAACCACCGTTTATTTATTTCCTAAATGTATTGAGTAATGTCGTTTGATTAACGTGCAAATTTGTCACTGCAGTCCTGAGCTCCATAACACACTCGCCTACGGCTCGTGCGAATTCCTTCTCGGTCGCAATGACAAACTTTCTGCACTTGTATCAAAATATCCTATTCCGTCACCACCGTCTCAAAGTGAACTGTGCTTTTACAACGCTCTAAAATAATAAATCGTTCTATATTGTTGCAATAAAAGTACGGTTCAGTGTTAGTGTTACTTTTGTGTCTGGACTGGTGCACTACCAGTGGGTAGAAAAAATTATACATAAACTGTACAAAATAAGAGTATAACATCAAAATACTAAGTCAACCTTTTATAAATGTACCCAACTGCACAACGAAAACAAAATAATCATTGCTAAAGCGTAAGCGACGCCGTATACCACGCACTTACGACCATTTGGTTGCGGACTCACACACTGTGTGGGCATTTATTAGTGTTAACTTTCAACTATTATTTATAATTTCTATCAAACCTACAAGTAATTTACATTTACGTACTTCTCTTGCACCGATAGCTACTGTTTACATTCAATCGGACTTTACCGCGTAATGCCTCGCGTGCGCAGATCTCCGCCGAAGTCGGCATTGTCCTCGACTGAGAATAAGATAGTCCAAGCACCATCTGACTCCAGTACTGTTAAAGCAGTTTCTACATGTCAGTCTAAGAATATAAATTCTTCACGTCACAATCTCAAACGTCCTCGAGATGAGACATCCCCACCTAACGAACTGGAGGATTTTAAATATGAGATTATGCAAATGCTTACGACATGGAAAACGGAACAAGAATCGAATCTTAAGAAATTTTTGGATGATCAAGGTCAGTCTCTCTTGAAACTGACTTCCGAAATAGCCGAATTAAAACTCCAAAACATTGCTATCAATAAATCAAATTTAAAAATTGAGAAGGGTATTGGATTTATCAACCAACAATATGAGGACATGCTGAAGCAAATTGATATCCTACCAAAAGATAAGCAAGTCTGTAGAGATTACATTCAGACCTTAGAAGTTAAAATCCAAGATTTCCAACAATCAACTCGATCTTCTACTGTCGAGATACGTAATGTTGCGCCCTTGAAGGAAAAGGAGTCTGTCTCGAACTGGACTGGTTTGGTCACCAAAATAGGAGAGATTGTAAACGAACTCATAAATGAAATGCATATACGTGACATTTATCGGCTCCCAGGTAAACCCGAATTAACAAATAGGCCGATTGGCACGGAATTTTCTAGCGTGCAGATCAAACTTCAATTCCTTTCATCAGTGCGTAACTTTAACAAGAAAACCGCTAGGAAGAGCGTCTGAGTTCCCAGAACATTGGTATGGGTGGTGCACGTTGCCTAATCTACGTGGCGGAATATCTCCCACCGAGTTCTAAAAGGCTGTATTTTTCTACAAAAGAATTTGCAAAGCTCAATGAATTTAAGTTTTGCTGGATTAATAATGGGAACATATTTCTACGTAAGGTGCTTAGCAAATTCTTATTAAAACGGACCAGTCCCTACGCACAGTACATTACAGGTCCTAACAAGGGGTTAAAGATTCTACATCTCAATCGGAGTATATCTAAAAATTTTGATGAAATCGCAGTGTTAATGCAGCATATGGGTTTTCAGTGTGATATTATTGTCTTGACGGAATGTTGGTTGAGCAAAACACGTGATCTTCCTACTCTTGACGGCTACGGTTCGTATTTTACAAAAAAATACACTTTATCAAAATGACGGTTGCGCGGTATACATTAAATCTTTTATAAATCACGACGTAATAGAACCCTATTTTGTTGATGCTAATTGTCTGCTCTGTACAATAGATAGCGTCTCAATTACTGGTCTGTACCGACCCCCTTCCTATAAAAACATTAACAATTTCATTGAAAGTCTAGAAAAAGTACTTATGCTCTCCACACGGACCGTTGTATTAATTGGAGATATCAATATTGACATCAAGAATGGCAACAATGATAGTCACTCAGATGAGTACTTGTCCTGTGCCGCCACACATCCGTGGCCCTGTGTTGGAAATCTTTAGGGACTATTTGAGGAACCGCACCCAAGTGGTTAAAATTGGACAATTTGAGAGTGGAGAGCTTTCCATGGCTTACGGTGTGCCTCAGGGTAGTATACTGGGTCCTACGCTTTTCCTGATCTATATCATTGGATCAGAGATCATTGGATCTCTGTAACCTTCCTATCGAAAACTGCAAAATTTTTACATACGCTAACGATCCTTCCTTGCTTATAGATGGAAAATACTGGGCCCAGGTAATATAATAAGTATAATGATCTTCTGATGGGATAAGTGTAATGATCTTCTCATACTAAATGTCAGTAAAACGGTTTGTGTGCTATTCGCTATAAGGTCCAATCTATGCCCACCACCTACCCTCATACTTAAAGCTCATACATGTGCTGCTTCCACTATCTGTAACTGCTTGGAAATCTCTAAATCCTCGAGCGTTAAGTGTCTGGGTGTTCATATTGATCAACTAATTAACTGGCATAAACACCTTGAGTCCCTCTCTGGAAGAACTCGCAAACTAATATTTGTCTTTAAAAAAATACGTAAATCTGCCGATGGGGATACATTGAGGGTCGTTTACCTTGCCCTATGCCAGTCGATATTAAGTTATTGTATTCCAGTCCGGGGCTACTGAGAGTCATTTTATTAGACTAGAACGAGCACAGAGAGCTGTCCTGAAGGTTCTACTCTTTCGGCCCTTTAGGTTTCCTACGGTACAACTTTACGCGGACGTTAAAGTTTTAAGTGTCAAACAGCTATATGTTCTGCAATCGATGCTTCGTAAGCACTCAACTCGTCCTTCCTCAGAGCCTTCAGGCAGAATCAAACACACAGTTTTTCCACAAGAACCGTTTAGAACTTCTTTTGCTAAGCGTCAGTATTATGTTATCAGTTCAAAACTTTATAACCAACTTAAAAAAGTACTTAAAATATTCCCTAATACTAAAAATCAGTGCAAAGCAAAGTTGCAGGAACGTCTAGTTAAGCTAACATATCGCAATACTGAAGATTTTTTATTGAGAAATTATAAATATATAAACATTTAATCCACTCGCACAAACTTACATACATGTTACATACCATTAAACACGTGAGTCATTTTATTCTTGGAATGTTGTTGTTGTTAATTTATTAATTCTGATTTGATTATATTTTAATTTAATTTTGATCTGGTTTTGATTTAATTTAATTTTTTAAATTATCATTTCATTATTGTTTTAATTCTAATTTTATTTTATTATCATTTAATTTTTGTTTTATTCTAATTTCATTTCAATTTGGTTATATAGTATAGAGCACAGTATAAATACTTTATTTTGTTAATACAATTGTGATTTTGATTTTAATGTAAATTTTTTTTTTTTTGTTCTCTTATTGTATCCTCAAAATTGTACAAATGGTGTCCTATCTAGGCACAACACCAAATATTTGTGTGTTTTTTTATACTGTAATCATTTCGGAGGTTCACTGGCTTCTAAGATACAGGTACAAACCTAGTTGAGAAGTCTATTTATTTATTTATTTATTTATTAAAACTTCATGCAACACAAAAGTACAAAGGCGGACTTAATGCCTTAGGCATTCTCTACCAGTCAACCTAGGGTGGTGGAGAGAAAATGTGGCAGGTGCATAAAAATACAGAGGAATATTAAGAAAATTAAACTTCAAAAGTATGTATACATATATACAAAATAAACATACATATATAATTTAATATAATATATACATATATATTTATATAAAGTCAGGGTTTTAAATAATTTTCCATATTTTAGCATTTATTATTGTTATTCAAACTTTGTTGATTAATATTGAGAAATAAATTATTATTATTATTATATTATTCTTATTCGGAACACAAAGTAATGTCATGCATTATTATATATAAAGCCGTTTTTTGTGCATGTTGTTGTTGCACTTGTAAATGTTACTCTACTCATTAAAGCAGAAATGTATATAGTGTAAACAATTGCTGGTTAACCTAAATAAATAAAATACAAAAAATAAAATTATACAACATACTAGTTCCTGCCAGCAGCTTCGCCCGCGTGTAAGTGAAAAAAATCTCGAGGGAAAATAGTAGCGGAATAAAAAGAACGGGAATTTTTTGAAAAAGAAACTCGTGGTCCTAGAACGCAAAGGGCAACTGAAAAACATAGGTGTATTTTTAGTCAACAAAAGTCTGATACGCCTTCGCGCTTCACCCTAAAGCGCGAGAAGCCATTGGATGATTTACCACCACAAAAAAATACCTACAAACTTTCGTATAATATTTCTGTGATTAGTATGATATACTAATCACAGAAATATTATAAAAGCGAAAATTTTACCTTTAGTAATACAAGTGTATGTATTATGAATATGAGTTGTACAATAACTCAACCTTGAGAATAATATTCTGTTATAACATTGTCTTCGTCTGCTGCCAAATCCAGCACGTCTTTAATATTGTCTGCTGCTATCAAGTCAATGAACCCGTGATTTTTTGTCTGTCTCAGTTTATAAAGGTGCGCTCATAATGTACTAAAATATTTGTTCATTAAAGTCAATCAATCAATCAAACAAATATATTTAGGTTTATATTTAGGTGTTGGAAGTATTTTCATGAGAGCAGTGGTGGCCGAGTGGTAACGACCCGGTCGCGCGGTTCAAACCCAACCTGGCGAATTACTTTGTGTAATTAATTCATCACCACTGCTCCTGCATCCAGAGCGTGTTTTGCGGTAGGTGGGATTGCCCCTACGTCTAAGAGTATATGTACAACATACTGCATGGATAGTGTAAGGTTTGCATCCAGATATTAAATTATAATTATTATATATTTGAACGATACTAATATTATTTTTTAAGTTTTTACTGACATTATTATACGCATTCATTTATTGAATTTATTATTGAATTAAATGTTTACTATTAATATCATCATAAATATAGAACATATCTTGTATCATTTTGAAAAATGAAATTAAAACAATGTGTTGCTCTGTGAATAAGATTTTTATGGTTAAAACTAAACTAATCATAACCATCAATAATTTACAATAAAAATGGCGTAGACAACCTGCTATACCAATGGACCTTGGATATGTAAATCTTTACAAGTTCATAGTTAATATTTAGGTTCCTATGTAGATATCTTTTCTTTAAGAATATTATTCTATTTTAGTAAATATTAATAATTTCAATGGTAATAGGTTATGGATGCTAATTGCTCCGTGTAAAACTGACTTACTGATGATTCGGATACATTGCCGGAATTAAAACATTTTTATTTCAATATTTTTTTCACTGATGATTCGGACACACACTGTTTAGTACAGTCAGATAAAGAGTTTTAAAATCATCATCATCATCATCATTTCAGCCGAAAGACGTCCACTGCTTGACATAGGCCTTCCCCAAGCGTCGCCACAATGAACGGTCCTGTGCGTCTCACATCCATCGGACTCCCGCAACCGTTACCAAGTCATCGATCCACCTTGTAGGAGGCTTTCCAACGCTACGTCTTCCGGTACGTGGTCGCCATTCCAGAACCTTTCGGCCCCAACGGCCATCCGTTCTGCAAGCAATGTGCCCTGCCCATTGCCACTTAAGTTTGGCGATTGTCGTGCTATGTCGGTAACCTTGGTTCACCTGCAGATATCCTCATTCCTGATTCGATCACGCAAGGAAACTCCGAGCATAGCCCTTTCCATCGCTCTTTGGGTGACTTTAAGTCTTCTGATGAGGTCCATTGTAAGCGACCACGTTTCGGAGCCATTTTAAAATATAATGTATGGAAAAAAAAGCGTTACCAAAACTATTTTAGGCTGGATTTAAGGCGGTAACTTCGGGTACTTATTTTTTTATATTATATTTTAAGAAACATTTTTATTTGACTTTATAAAAGCTTCAATAAATTTTTGGCGTCTGAATCGTCAGTGAAAAAAAAATTTAAATTAAATGTGTCGATTCGGACACTGTGTCCGAATATATTGGGTCCGAATCGTCAGTAACTTGTAAAACGACTAGCTACTGCTACGAAATTCATTTGCAATGTTTTAAGTTAGTTCTCTCTTAATATATATAATAAGTCTTCAAAACGCACCTTTACTTAAAAATCGGATCGTCACGTTTATTTGAGACTAAGTATCATACTTTGCATG
This sequence comes from Mythimna pallens, assembly GCA_961205895.1. Taxonomy (NCBI): domain Eukaryota; kingdom Metazoa; phylum Arthropoda; class Insecta; order Lepidoptera; family Noctuidae; genus Mythimna; species Mythimna pallens. Next base: position 3,112,363 of record OY540845.1, on the reverse strand, counting down.
AATCACTGAGACATAAAAAATATGCTTAGTTAACGAACTCACTTGAATATATTTGAAGTGTATTGGACAGAAAAAAAAGAATTTTGATTGGATTGTATTATCGACCTGGTAGAGACTATGCAGAGGAACTTTTGGAAATCACAAATATTAAATACAGCCTAGGAAAATTTAAGTCAAGAGCGAATAAATTAGTTACTACAAGGCAAGCATGCTCTACTATCGTCGACATCAACGTTTACCATCAGCCCCCCTAGCCAAGTTACAACCGTTTTGTGTCAAATTCCGTAATAAATAATAAATAAATAACAAAGAATGTAGCGTTGAACATTGTAGAAACGATAACAATCCATTTTATCATTTTGAGCGATGTGAACTTGGCTACGAATTTTCTATTCATTTGTTCTGACCACGTGACTTAACGTTGAGATGATGTCATTCCCATACATTTGATTAGTTTTCGGGTAGCGTTAAACTTGGCTAGGGGCGCAGATGAGATAGTAGTTATAGTCAAGCGCGCACATATCCATCCACAGCAAGAAAAAGAAACTTTTATTGATTGTTTAACGAACAAGCAGCATTGTAGTCCGGGCTCTTCTCACATATAAAAGCGGCTACTTTGTCACAGAACATGTCATCCAGCTGTCCAGTACGAAATATTGCACCACAGTATTGACCTGGGCCAGAGTTGTCAGGATTTCCTGGACCAAATTTGTCATACCCTGCTTCCGTCAATGTTTGTCCTGGAAAGGTAAAATAATGTTGTAAAGTTATTTATTCATAATTATCTTAAATAAATAATATGTTAAGATAATAATTAATAGATGACTCGTTAATAAAAAAAAATCTACAATTTTGGGAAAACGCGCGCGCGTTTTTGGGTATGTCCGTTGATGACGGAATTTTTAAGAGAGTGCGCGGCGGTGCGTGGCCAGCAGCTCGATCTGCTGTTGACTCCACCGTTCGCGCGTCCCCCGTCGATGCTGGTACAGGCAGGTATAGCGTTTCAAAACTAATGCAAGAAGGCAGTTGCCATTCTGATTACTTCGACCAAGACCTTTTCATCTTGGTCATACTCGTAGGATTGTTCATTGAGTGAAATATTTTTTTATTAAATCTACTATAGACGCATTTAAAAATACTAAGCTAACTATACTGATATGTACAATATAATAATTTAAACCCTAATATAACTAAGTAAAAACAATCTAAATATTGGCGTCAAAAACCTTCGCATCACTGTCGACTAGTAATGTGCACAAAAGACCCAGTTCCTATTTTGTTGGATGATGGGGAAACTGGTCCTCATCATGAAGCCGGGGCGCCCTGTGGACTCTTTGTTCGCGTACTGGCCCATAGTGCTGCTCGACGAAGTGGACAAGCTCTTTGAATGAGTAATTACAGACCGCCTCGTCTTGCACCTGGTGCGGGTCGGGCCGGATCTTACAGACGGCCAGTTCGGTTTTCGCAAGCGGCGCTCCATGATGGACACTATCATGCGCGTGCGAGCCCTCATGACATCGCGAACGCCTTCGATTCCCTGGCCTGGAGTAGCATTACGGGGGCAATCCGGCATCACCAGGTACCCGCCTATCTCCGTCGTGTGATCGAGGATTACCTGATTGAAAAGTTCATCATCTACCACGGTCACCAAGGAGAGTGAAAACAGCGAGAGATATCATACGGTGTTCCTCAGGGATCAGTATTAGGACCTCCCTTGTGGAACATCGGGTACGACTACATGCTACTCGGAAACCACCCTGGCGGGGTCAGCGTGGTCTTTTACGTGGACGACACACTGGTTCTGGCACAGGCAGAGTCGTATCAGGCAGCGGTTGAACTAAAGTCACGCGGGGTGGCAACAGTCGTGGAGAGAATCCAGTAGTTGGGAGTAGACGTGACAAGTGCTAACCGATGTGCTTTCATGGCCCTCAGAACGACGGCCAAATGGAACCAACAATTTATCGAACTAGCTTAGGTTTCAAAGCCTTGATATATAAAAAAAATTAGGCAACAAACATTTCTGTGAACTAAAGTTTCACTAAAATAATAAACAGAATTAAAATTACCATGAATGGTTCTCCACTCCGTGTGATCCGCCCAATCGCTGAAACCGATTAATGCTACATATTTCCAAATCATTCCCACCAGAGAACTATCAGGATATTTAGCAAAGAGTTCTTTGAGTACTGTGGCTTCGGTGTCACTGTTTATAATAGCAAGATGGCCGCCTTCAGCTGAACATGCGAGGTAGGCTTGGGCAAAAATCTTCGGATGTTTGTGGAACTTGTAGCATTTGTTGGTTCTTCTATCCAAGCGGTACTCTGAAAAATAATTTTTAAATGGTTACCGTTAAAATTTATTTAACATTTGTTAAATAAATTAGTTCTTCCCGAAGTTAAAACTTGATGTTTCAACTACTGAGCTAAAGCAAAATTTACCTGGATCTATAGTTCCGCACTCATTGATTGTAAGTTTCGTGCTCTCAGAACGGTAACAGACGTAGGGTCGAGTTTCATCACAGGAAACATCAGCTAATTGTCCGATGCTGTTCAAAGTGAGACACTTTTCTTTATTATCCTTATTATCAGGTTCATTTGCCGCCCAAGTACGAGGAATCGCTGAAAGCGGTGTACCTGTAATTTATAATTTTTATGAAAGCCTACGCGATAAAAACTAAGTATGAAATGGTACAAATTCTCTATTAGAGTAAGATTCCTGTTTAATCATCAATACATTTATTATTCTTTTTAGTCTTTTCAATCCCAGAGTCCAATTCCCGCAGTCAAGCAGAATTTACTGGACGCCACTTTCTTTATACGATTCTCACAAAATACTACTTGTGTAAGTGTACAACTGGATGGAGGGAGGGGGGAAGGAGGGAGGGGGAGGGGAGGACAGGAGGGAAAGAAGGAGGAGTAAGGAGTAGAATTTCCTGACAACAAGTCTGTACTTGTTGTCAGGAAATTCTACTCCTTAGCTGTACGTAAATATATATAATAATACCGCGTACCGGAAGACTTAGTGTTTTAAGACCCCCTACAAGGTGGACCGATATAAACACAGGATTCTAGACACCTACAGCCTGGGAATTTTAAAGTCAAGAGTGAATAGGTTACTTCTAGACAAGTGTGTTCCATCGTCAACGACATCGTCCCTTTCCATTATGTGAGACAATGGTCCAGTACAAGTCTATCAATATCAAATCAATATCAATAGTAAAAAGAAAGAAAGATTTTATATTCACTAAACTTGGCGTACCTTCAATTGTATGATAATCTCCTGGGGCTACAGTGGCGTGAATTCCGGTAAAGATTTCATATAATATCTCTTCATTTTCAGTTAAGTTTATGAATTGAGTCATCTCAGCTTTTAATTCTGGTGTAGTTGGAGAAGCGAGAACAGCACCTGATATCAAAACAAAAACCATATGCAATTTAGATATAGCTGCCCCAACCAAAATTTTTCGACACCAACTTTAGGGCTACCTAATTACTTAATTTCAACTCGAGTATTCGGATCAACGGGACGTTTTGCTGCAAAAAATGGAGTTGAGTGACGTAGTGAGTATTTATGTTTTTACAACATTTTGAATCAGAGCCACAAAATGATAGTCACAAAAAAAAACTGCCCGATAATTTGTGTAAAATTTTTAATAATCTCGATAAGTTTTTCAATATAAACAAACCCAACACAAATCAAACGGAATATCCGATCGCGCTGGGTTGTCTTTATCCGATCATAATTTTTCTTTTACTTAGAAAAAATATTTTTCTAAATAATTTTTAGTAGATTCTTTAATAAATGATATCAAATCTTCTGAGATGACTACAGTTATTGTTGAAATTATTATATATTATGCTATCACGCCACCCGTTCAACGATTTGCAATCACGTTTTTTTTTTAAGTGTACTGTGATCAATCTCCAAAGTTTTGCATCAAATCTTTACATAATTTAAAAATACTTTGCTAAACAAAAAATAACCGTCGAATCGATTAACATTTGGCGTAGGAATCAATGAACAAAATGAAAAAAATATTACACACCGTGGACTTGTTCTAAACTTGGTGAAAAAATCTTCTGCACCGATAGAATGTTATTTTTTTAAAATGCAGACTTGAACGCTTACCTTCCAGACCGCATCGCATCCGAGCATCGAACCACGTCACTGGCACATCAAAGTATTTGAACCATCCCTTTGCTGTTGAACTGTATCTGTAGTCACATCTAAAAGATGGCGATTCCACTGAGAACGAACCAGTTAAATTCAGACAGAATAATAACACAAAATAATTACACCACGACTTCATTTTATGAGGTCTAAGATACACAATAATTATGAGTCGATTTCAGTTGCTATTTATTTATCTCCAAGTTTTTTAATGAGTTCAGAGGTCAATTAAACATCAAATTAATTAATCATCCATTGAGTCAGATGTTATTGGGTGATTCTATGAAACATTTTTATTGGCTCTCCGCTGCGGCTGCTGTGACCCTCAAATGGCACAAATACTGCAACCTTATTAGTAACTAGCTTTTGCCAGCGGCATCGCCCGCGTGAAAATAAGTTTCTCCATACAACACTTTGGACCCCCGTTACATCCCTTTAGGGGGTGAATTTTGGAAAATCCTTTCTTAGTGCTCGCCTATGTCATAAAAGGAAGTCTTGTGCAAAATTTTACGCTTCAAGTCCCAGTAGTTTCGGCTGTGCGTTGATGTCAGTCAGTCAGTTTCTCCTTTTATATATATAGATTACAGTTTTGAGCCGTTTGGGTCATGGGGTCCGAGTCATTATTATCATCATCATTTCAGCCAAAAGACGTCCACTGCTGGACATAGGCCTCCCCCAAGCGTCTCCACAACGACCGATCCTGTGCGTCTCGCATCCACCGCTTTCCCACGACTCTAGCCAGGGCGTCGGTCTACCTTATGGGAGACCTTCCAACGCTGCATTTTCCGGTGCACGGTCACCACTCTAGAACCTTTCGACCAATGACCAGGGCAATGTGCCCTGCCCATTGCTACCTGGTAAACGTAGTTGTCCACAACTTCGAGGGTTAGAGTCTCCGATCTTGATAGGAGTGGCTTTGGTTTAGTCCTTGTTCATTATAAGTTCCATTGTCGTAAGTCTAAAACAATACATTATTAATGGAGTTGTAATTTGATATAAATGACTTAAGTAATTTATTTTGTTAAAGTCTCTAATTTAATTTATTGGTAGGTGTAATTATTTATTTTTCTTGTTTTTTTGTATATAGCCTCTTTTGTATAATGTGATTGTAAGAACACTGTAGATACTTAGATTACTTCCAATTACGACTCACTTTTATTATGATTATTTTTATAGTTCTTTTGAGTACAATATTAACTGGTCTACACTGTCCTTACTATCTACTAATACTGTAAGATGGAAATATTGTAAGAAAAACTTTTTTTTTTAAAGAGTTACCATGGAGTTTCTTGCCGGTTCTTCTCCATAGGAAACGACCAATTTGGAACCGTGCACTAGCTTCTGACGTTTTATAAGGGCCCATGTAGGCGTATGTGTAATTAAAACATTTGAATTTTGTTTTTTTTTTTGAAATTTTGAAACTATAAGTATGCGGCTAGCACTCGGCCACCGCGCAAAAAGTTTTTACTTAGTGTAATCACTTCCCAACGCAGTTTGTGATGACTTTTAGAACCAACTTATAGATGTGTTTTAGAAGGGTTGTTAAAATTGGATAGTTATAAAAAAATTTTTTAGCGAATCACCCTGTATCAGTCGTGATGACGCAATATTTTAACAGTTATGTTTGTGAAGTGATACGTGATAGGGTTATCACGTCACGTATAAAATTCATTAGGTTTGAATAAAATAAAAAACAATCAAATGTGAGTCGGACTCGTGCACCGAGGGCTCCGTCAAAATTCGACCGCCAAATCGAGTCTCGATGATTTTTTGATGTGTCGAAACAGTAAGCTGTCTGTGGATAACAAATTACTCATATACAAGAGTATACTAAAACCTGTCTGGATGTATGGCTTACAGATCTGGAGCAGTGCTAGCGACTCCAACATTCTAAATAATTCTACGAATGCAGAACATGATCCTTAGAAACCTTTGCAATGTCTCATGATTCATCACCAATACGGAAATTCACCAACATCTCAAGATGAGCACTGTGAAGAAAGAAATTCACAGAGCTAAAGAAATGTACCTCGGGAGGCTTGAAAGACATCCCAATGAATTAGCTGTAAAGCTAACAACTCGAAGGTACAAAAAAAGGCCAATGAGAAAAGACATTTTGACCATATAAATTAATATAGCCCACTGAAGAGGAGATGCCTCAAAGCGACAACATCTCATAACACACTTGCTTATAGCAAAAGCTGATTGCAGAAAAAAGAGAAAAAAAAATGTGATGTTACTACAAAACAATTTTATGAGCTTTCTATACTTATATTATAAAGCCTTGCAGCATGCATCATGGTATTGGAGTTCTTCGCGTGACTAAAACGTATACAATAGCCCCCTAGCCAAGTTACAACCGTTTCTTTTCGATTCTCTTTTCGTCGATCGCCTCGAGTAGGCCACGACTCCAATTCCTTTATTCTGACGTCATCTCAACGATCAATCACGTAGTCAAGACAAAGGAATAGGAGGTGTGGCCAACTCGAGGCGCTCAACAAAAAGAGAATCGAAACGAAACGGTTGTATCTGGGCTAGGGGGGCAGTACGGAACAAATAGTTGTTTCCATCAGACACAATACTCGTCTAGTCGGAGGATTCTTTATTTTTAATTGAGGTTTGCGAGACTAAATTCTTGCTGTTACTAGTTTAAGTTCTTTTTCGCACCATCTGTACCTTCTTGATCAATAAACAATTATTATTATTATTAAATTTGATCATTTAATTTAATCATTAATTGTTTAATAATTTAATTTAATTTTCTTATTGTATTTTAATTTTATATTGTAATTTTAATTTCTAATGCATGTAATTGCTTTAATTTATAAATGCATTTTTAAATTGTCTTAAATTGGTACGGTATAGTCTTAAGTTGTAGTCTATTGTTATATATTTAAGTGGTGCATAGATCTAGGGAAGAGCGCTGATGTCTGTACGGATTCTATTATCTAGTTCAGATACAGAGGTTCCTCACTAACACATAAATCTTAAGTAAAATGCCAACAAGATCTACAATAATTTTGTTTTGTATTTTAACACAAGCTCTGCTTAGCTTGAGACTAGGCGGCGTTGTGTGATAGTTGTGGAATATTATATTATTATTATTATTTGGTGACAATAAATTTATTATTATTATTATGCCCGGTTTCGCATTACTTTAGACGCACAATACACTTTCCACACGTAACTGTTATTTAGATTTATCACCAGAGCAATTCAGATAATTTTTACCCAACTTCACCAGAAAGAGGGTTATATTTTGCGTAAGTATGTATTTTTTATTTGGGGTGGAAAATAATCCAAGGAATTCTCCCGCACTAGGATGAAGTGGCAGGGCGTGTCAGACTTTGACTAAATAAAACTACACCTGTATCCTTCGGTTGCTCTATGTGTTCTAGGACCACGGATTTCCTTTACAGAAATTCCCCCTGGCTCAAGCGGGCATCGGCGCTACTGAGACCCTACTATTTCAGAGCCTCGTGAACATTACGCGCCGTTGACTACTCGGACTCGGTCCGCTACATCTCCACCTCGCTCAGCTTCCTTACACATCTAAAGTAGAAGCAAAGAGATTTAAAGAGATAAAATAGAGCGGCTATCAGGAGAAACGTCTTAGAAAAACTGTCATCCAAATGCCTCAGTGACGCCATCTAGCTTTGAATAGGAAACACGCGAATTATCGCTCGTTGGTGGCCAGGAGCTTACCATGATATGTTAAAATGTCAGTCGTACGAGCAATAAAGAGTGATGGAGCTATACATCCTATACAGTTCCATCCCTTTAACAGTTCGGCTTTGGTCGTAAAATGAATCACGTTAAAAGCTCGTGGTAAAGCCTCAGTGTGTCCTAAGTAAGGTTAAGTTTTTCACTAATGGATGGCGTTGTCACAAAATCATCAAATGTTCTAGAAATATTTATGAAAATTATTGAACTCTAATTAATTACAACGTAAATACCAAGAATATTTAGAAAAATTAACTGAAGTTAGGTCCAATCGTTTTACCACAACAAGATTTGCAATAGCGTAATGTGCAACTCGGTATATTTTCTCAGAAAATTAATTTTTTTTTTTAGTGCATAAAATGGATAAATGGACAAATAAGTTAGACTGAGCGACTTATTACCACTAGCATCGAATTACGATTTTGTTTGCTATGTCCTGTCCATTGGTAGTAGGTATATATTAATTTAATGTCTTTGAGTAGCATATTCTAATTCGCAATCGATTTTATTTCGGTTGTAAACAAAAGACATCTGTCATTCCGAATGACAGATAGAAGATATGAAGGGAAAATACGGCCGTTTTATAGTTTTGCATAGAAAGGTTTTGTTTCTCGGAATCTTGGAAATGGTGTAAAGTGAAAAGCACCCTAAATCACACGTCCATTTATCGAGCTCACGTAGTAAACTCCTCCACTTAGGTCGTTAACGTGCAATATGTCAGAAAGGATTTAAACTTTCTAGACATATTGATTCAGTAGGATCCAAAGTGAAACAATTTAGTTCTGAGAAACTGTTTTCTTCTGTTGGTTACAATGGAGTTATTTGGCATGCGATCGTGGCCAGTCGAAGCTTTGATACATTTAAAGGGGTGACCAAATGGTTGCAATCTAACGTCCCAACCAAGGTGACCTTGCTAGTTTCAATCCGTGTAGACAGCAGTTGTAAAGCATGGCCTTCAACGCCCTTGGTTGGGATACGCGTTTTTTCAACCACCTAACGTGTTGGCGCATGGTTTACATCCATGTAGCCGCAATACAAACCAAACACATAAACCAAGGTGACCTTGGTTGGAACGCTAGTTTGCAACTGTTTGGTCACCCCTTTACGCGTACTATTAATGAAACGATTTCCTCTTACTAAAAGTTTATGCGGGTGACAACGATGAGAACAAAAGAAAATATAACATCAAACCTGTCTTTTTTGAGGTGCGAAATCATCAAATAAATTCTCGCGCTCTAGGGTAGAGCAGGAGGGCCTATCGCCTCTACGAGGACACGGCGATGCTCCTCTCTCAAACGGGGCACACCTCCACCGTGTTCTTCAGGCAATCCGTACAGTGTTTGTATTAGCTTTTTAATGTTCCCACTGCTGGGACTCAATCCATTTCTCTAGGAGAGGAACAGAGCCGTAATACACCACGCGGGCCCAGTGTGGATATCTGGACGTCACATGTCTTCAAATATCTGGGTCTAATACATCAATACATGTTTTCCTTCACTGATTCGAGAGCAGCGGTGAAGAAATGAATTACAAAAAGTAATACACCTGGCTGGGTTTGAACCAGTGACCGTATTCGAAAGTTAAGGCCGTTGCTACTGGGCTACAACTGCTCGCACTGCAAACCGGGGGCGGAATGACATATTAGCGAAAAGACGTATTCAAGAATAGAATAGAATAGAATAGAATAGAATAGAATAGAATAGAATAGAATAGAATAGAATAGAATAGAATAGAATAGAATAGAATAGAATAGAATAGAATAGAATAGAATAGAATAGAATAGAATAGAATAGAATAGAATAGAATAGAATAGAATAGAATAGAATAGAATAGAATAGAATAGAATAGAATAGAATAGAATAGAATAGAATAGAATAGAATAGAATAGAATAGAATAGAATAGAATAGAATAGAATAGAATAGAATAGAATAGAATAGAATAGAATAGAAAAGAATAGAATAGAATTGAATAGAATTTATTGTACACAAAAATAGTAACAAAACTCCGGTCAGTATTTTTACAAGAAGGGCTTCTTGTAAAACTACTGACTTAAGTTTTATTATTATTTATCCAGAAATCACATATTCAAAAAAAATCAGAGCAAGACAAGTTTGTTGTTTCTGCACAATAGTGTTACAAAAGATAGCACAACAAAGATACTTTGATAGTCCTCGTAAAATGCGACAGCAACTTCCTTTGGCTGTGAAGATACGGAATCTAGAACCATTTTGCTCCCTTGGTTGTGATGTGGAATGAGTTAGTGCTCTGCGATAATGGAATATGTGCTGGTGTGAAACGATGTGATGCTATCTGGAAGGAACATTTAAACTCTCAGGCGCCACGGGATATTATTACGAGTATTAAGTAATTGCGCGTTTTTACGTAAATCAGCAAAATAAAAAAAAAAACTGGATTTTTCTAGGAAAAGCAAAGATATAGAAACCAATATTTTCAGCCAAAATAATTTCGTACAAACGTATGTACATTTAGTAGGCGTACAGCCAAGGAGTGGAATTTCTTGCCGGAGTCTGTGTTTCCTGATAGCTACAACTTAGGGGTCTTTAAGTCAAGAGTGAATAGGCTACTTCTAGGCAAGCGTGCTCCAATGTCGACTACGTCATTGCTTATCATCAGGTGAAATAGTGGTCAAACGCTAGCCTGTCATTAATAAAAAAAAAAAAAAATGTGCAAAACGACAATTAAAGCGTTTTTCAAGGTCATTCAAGTTGTACAGACGTATGTACACCCGCGTGATAGTAACTTTTTCTCTATAAACTATGGACACCCATTTTCTCCCCCAAAATGTGCTTTCTTATTCTTTGTGTGCAGAAACAGTTTGCTGGCCGCGGTCTTCCCGTCCGTTTATAATATAGTTGTCTTCAAGGCTATATGAATGGGCTCTTAATAAACTAGTCCGATTCATTATTAAAAATTGCATCACTGCTTACCATCACGTGAGATTGATTTTATTTCGATCTATTTGAAAACCTGAACAATATAATATAGCCTATAGCTTCATCTCTCCTTCTCGCTCACACGCTTAACGTCATTGTAAGGCCCTGCTGTCGAATCCACGAGCACTGTATCATATAAAGCTCCAACACGACAGTATCCATTAGAACTGTCAGCAATTTCGTAATAATCGATTCTATCTCTGTTAGGACCATTCATTCGTATTGCATGCCATGTAATCTCACTGGACTGCGGGTATCAGGCCAGCTCATTCCACAGGGATCACTATGTTACATTATGCGTCATATTGTGCATTCATTTGTCATTAATGTCGATAGTGGTTTTAGTCTCATTTACAAACATGGATTTTCGATATAAATAATGATGATATAAATTATAAAGAAATTGTTGACCAATTTCACGTTATCAATTATTGTTTAATATTGTAAAATAATTGTTGTGTACAAATAATATAATAATTATAATAGAGCCTGGATCAACATTTAAGGCAATGCGCCACCGGTACATTTTGGACATCCCACCTATACGCACGAAACGTTTTGGAGAACACATTCATTGTGCGTACAGCTAAGGAGTGGAATTCCTTGCCGGAATCTGTGTTTCCTGATGGCTACAACCCGGGAATATTTAAGTCGAGAGTGAATAGGTTACTTCTAGGTAAGCGCGCTCCATCGTCGACCGTATAGTCGCTTTCCATCAGGTGAGATAGTGGGCAAGCGCAAACCTATCAAGAATAAAAAAAAAGAAGGCTTGAGTTAGGAAGTTGGATCAAGGCCTGGATCCAGAAAGCATTAGTCCTGGACACGGCGCGTATTATAAGGAGATTCCACTTTCAAGAGCCCTGACGACCAGTAGCTTGGACCTTGTTCCCGATGCAGATGATTTTTATATGTTTTTTTGAATAATTAAATTTATTAATAATCCTAATTGGCAAAACAGTAACAGAAGTGGCATTTATCCTCTTTCATTTGTGTATGAAATGTTTCGTTCAAATGTTTGATAGATTTTACTAAGGTAAGAAAAAAAATTTTTCAAAATCAAATAATAATTTATTTTGGCAGCTTTTGAGTATGTACAGATATTACAATAAACTTATAAATAAACCTTCATTAAGAATATAGTAGCTAAAGTTTATCCCAATGCTTTAGCTTGTCCGAGGACGCCGATGGCTGGTCCAGCCTTGACGATGCCATCTCTGACGTTACGACCAATCTTCTCCTGAAAAAATTAAAATTAGATAAAATTAGTAAGAATCTGAATACTGTTACAGTAATGATCTTAAACTAAAAATAAATGATACAATACAAAGTAGTCTATGACTGCAATTCCTGTAAGCCTCCTCAAGAAGATTTCAGCAAATCCTGGTGGGGCCAAAAGTTAGTTTCTGAAAGGAAGACTCGGCCCTGGTATGAAAGCCAACGAAGGAACAGGAGTGGGTTTTTAATCAGTAAGAGTCTGACACACCCTCGTGCTCACCCAAGAGCTGGGGTTGCCATTGGTTGATTTTTGCCACCGAAAAAAAAATCTGATGATAAGCAGTGATGCAATCTTTGATGGTGGAGGTTACTAGTTCACTCTAGCCTTGAAGACATCCAAATTATAATAATCAAAGAGGAAGACTGCAGTAGGCAAATTTCCAGTTCTTCGACGTACGCGGTATAAACGACGAAGTAAAATGTTTGGTCCCGGACGTAGAGGTCTCAACAATGTAAGGGTGGACACTTGCCTTACATCGAGTAGAAAAGTAATGGCGGAATCAAGTCATGTAATTCTCATACTTTCCAAAATGTATCTTATATAATACCAAAAGGCGATCCTGCACCAGGCTCTGTATATTGCCTGGATCACCAATTAGCCTCTTCGCACGCATCAACACTGAACACAAAGCTGCTCACTGGCACGGGTTATCTAATAGCCACTAAAAATTTATCTTTTATCGCTGCTTTTCATCTCAGAACTATGATTGGTTTTGTTCAATTTTAGCTGGAAAGTTACTTGCACATAGTCCTGACATTTAACGTGGTATTTTAGATATTGAGGCTACAAATATATCCAGGTCTACGAGGTTCCTCGAAAGGGTTACGGTGGCCTGGTTTGGGCGTATTGTGTGTCCATTTAAATGTTTGTGAACGCACCTACGATACAGGCCACGGGTAGTGTGAAAGTGAAGCCCGGATCCCGGGATGAAGGCAAAGAAGAAACAGGAATGGGTTTTTAGTCAGTAAAAGTCTGACACTATCTCGCGCTCCGCCCAAGAGCGGGATTTCCTCCCTAAAAAAACCCTCGATACAGGAGTAATTCCTAGTATTGACGAAGTTTAAAAAAATACACGGAAACTTTTTAATGAGACGAACAATAACAATAACAGCTTACACCTTATCTAGAACTGTATAGTAATATACCAGTATACTGTTCGTCTGTAGCTGGCCTAGCGTTGAGCGAATTGTCAATAGAAAGTGAGGCCAGCTAATACTGGTTGTGTTCCGCACAAATGTGCGGTCTATTCTACGATTCGGAAGAAATATTATATTTAATTAGCAATCATATTTTAAAATACTTACAATTTTCTTAAAGACCTTCCACCTCGGCTCGGGCGCCGCCGAAACGGCGCACATGGCAATCAAACAAGCGAACACGAACACCAAGATGCGAGAGAAATTCATTTTTACTATTATTGTTTTTAATTCAAATTATTATTTATTTGAATTCACGAAGTCTCCTTCGAATTGAATGATGTTCCTTTTATAAAACTCCTCTTTTATATACTACCGAAACGTCCAACATTTCGTTTACTATTAACAAACTTAAAATTACACAAAAAGAGACTCTATTAAGTTGACATAAAGATTAAATTGTGTTTCAGATGGTTTTCCGGGTGTCAGTGTCAGTTTGCGTTGATAACGGTCCGCGGTTTGGACTCCAGGGAACACCCGATTTCGTGAGCTTAATGAAACCCCTCGAACGTTCAAATCAAATAGTAGTTACTTAATTTTTAAAAATATTTTTGACTCGTACATAAGCCAGATTTTTTTGCTGCCCAATAAATTACTCCACTTGATTCAAAAGCCACTTCTCATACCACGAAGAAAGGAGTTTAATTCTACACTTATCGTTCCGTCAGCCGGTTCCTTGTCGCTGGCTTCTGACTTTGACCAGGTCTGCACACTTGGTTAGTCGTCGAAATGGACACTGGAGTTTGACAAAATGAGGGCTAAATTTAAGGCATAGAATCAAAAGACTGGCCCTGGAACACTAAGAGCAACAGAAGAAACATGGGCACTTTTAATTATACACCCCTATTGTTTAATTAGTATAAAAAAAAATGGGTCTCTCTCCGTACCCGTTACTGATCATATTTTTGCAGTCAAAAGTAAAAAAAAACAAAGTCCCAAAATTGTCCACTAAAATATGTCATAACTGGTAAATTCATAATTATTACAATGAATTATTCATAATAATTGCTTCTAGAAAATACTACGCACACTGTTTTTGCATTTTGATCGTCATTCATAATCAATAGCCTGCAGGTACAATATTTCGATAAATTAAGTGACATTTTGGGATATAAACAAACGCTAATAACTTAGCTGTTTAGGAATATTATTTATTGAGACTTTACTTAAATAATAACAAGACTTAATATAAGCCATTTAAATATTTAAGCCAATTAAAACAGTGGTGTACGTATGATTTATTTCTGTTTTTATTTTTGACCGTGAATAGGTCATGTCAAATTCTTAACTTTTTTTCTTTATTCGTAACTTTTCTTTTTTACAAATAATCAAACAGCATGTTTCTAAATATTTTGGCGACACGTTCATTGAGTGTACAGCTAAGGAGTGGAAAATGGAAGACTGTTCACAAACGCAGTCGATTGAAAATGGTCCCAAGGGAACATATTCCCGGGGTACAAAGTAACCTATGTCCTACTCAGGACATGGTCTGCCTATGGACCAAATTTCACTGAAATCAGTAACAAACATGCACACACGTATTCACAATCTTTCACCTTAAAGCTAGAACTACATTAGACCGAAGCACACGTCACAGTATAGATATATGGAACAGTACGGAAACTACCTACAAATATTCGAAACGGCTCACTCACACAAACATACGCATCGACGAGACTCATAAGCGTTTCTCGCGGTCCTGTCAGTAGCGAATGACGCTTAGGAGTCTCGTCGATGCGTATGTTCGTGTGAGTGAGCCGTTTCGAACATTTGTAGGTAGTTTCCGTACTGTTCCATATCTATACTGTGCACACGTGGACAATGCCTGATTTGTACGTAGAACGATGTCGCGTGGTGTCGCGTGGCGTGGATCTAATGTAGCTCTACACTAGTTGCCATATAAAATGTATGAAAACCGACGCGTGGTTCTTAATAATATTATTGTTACAGCTTTGTTTTCGCCCGCGTGTAATTAGTTAGTAAGTATATATAGTACTTCTCTCATTATACATTTTATGAGGCACGTAGGAGTCTCGGAATGACTGCGGGATCATTTTAAAAGAGTGAATGTGGTGTGTGTAGAACGCAAAGGGCAACTTAGGACATAGGTGGGTTTTAGTGATCAAAACTTTGACATGTGCTCTCTGAAGAAAGTCATTGGATGATTGCCCACCACAAAAAAAACTGGGCAAGTGCGAGTCATCCTCGCGCACTGAGGGTTTGGTACTAATTTGAAAGGTAAATTGCGGTTTACGATTTATGACGTATTAAAAAAAAACTACTTACTAGATCTCGTTCAAACCAATTTTCGGTGGTAGTTTGCATGATAATGTACATAATATATTTTTTTTTAGTTTTATCATTCTCTTATTTTAGACGTTACGGGAGGGGACACATTTTACTACTTCGGAAGTCTCTCTCACACAAACTATTCAGTTTAGAAAAAAAAAATATGTTAGAAATCTCAATATCATTTTTATATCACACGTAGGAGTTTGATGAAAAAAAAATTTCAGTTTCAGTTCTAAGTATGGGGAACCAAAATTTATTGTTTTATTTCTATTTTGTGTGAAAATCTTAATGTAGATTCGGAAAAAAGTGACTGTGTGTGTCCGTCCGTAGGACAGACAGACATGACGAAACCATACGGGTTTCGTTTTTTGCCATTTGGCTACGGAACCCTAAAAAGGAGTTCCATAATGTAAGAAATGGCCACTCTTAACCACCCACAGGTCAAATTTAACCAGTTCTTCATGCCTGAACTTCGACCCTTCATCTGATATTAATGACGTGTACTCCTTTGAAAGTCGTTATAGCTATTACGAGTACTAATTAACTCCATTGAGTCCAGTAGATCTTGATAACATGTCTGTATGACCTTGTTTAATGGCGGGCTTTATACAGTCACTTTCGCGTGAGTGAAACGGTAATCGTGCGCGAAAGAGCGCGCTTTTGAAGATGTTGAAAAGGTAAAAGACCACGCGCTCAGTGCTTGTCACTCTCATCATTTACGCTCCTGAAGACGCGCGATAGAATGGTGTGTATGCTGTGTAAGTGGGGCTTTTTTTAGGTGAGAAATCATCCAATGACTTCCTCTGCTCTAGGGCGAAGCGCGAGGGCGTGCCAGATTTTTACCGACTAAAACTCATTCCCATGTTCCTTCTTTGACTTGCGTTCCAGGATCCCGAGTTTCCCCTTCTGAAGCTAACCTATGGCTCCAGTAGGCTTCGGCCCTGCTGGGCCCCTACGGTGTTTAAAGGTTTTATGTTCCAGATGTGGGTTTATTTTGAGCATGATGGCGAGCATAGGGTTGTGTCGAACGGTAAGGAAAAAAACTTTCTTAAATAATAATTAATAATAATTTATTTTTTACAGCATTTATGTACAGGTATTTACTAGATACTTATAATTAATCCTTAATTTACAATACGGCTACGGAAGTTTATCCCAAAGCTTTAGCTTGTCCGAGGACACCGATAGCTGGTCCTGCCTTGACGATGCCATCTCTGACGTTGCGGCCAATTTTCTCCTGAAAAAAGAAAACATGAAATTAATATTAACTGAATTTGTTTGTCTTGTACCGAACATGGATTTTCTAGTAGTCACTAGTTCTAAGAGAAAATTATTATGTTATTATTGAAGTCCTTTAAATGCAATTTGAATACGCTTTTTTGCGCACAATCGTGGCATAAAAACATCAGTACTAGCACTAGTCAACCGTATTGAGTTCCTGAATTGGGATTTGAACGCAAAACATTTAGTCAGTAGCTACATTAAGAACCACAAGACCAAAGAGGTAGTTAAATTGCTAACTAACTTATATCTTGTCTAGGGCTCTAGCATTATGCTTGAAGACTGCAAGCAATATCCAGCTCAAGCTGCCCTAGTTTAGAACCGAATTCAAATACAACGAGAGGCCGGCGTATAAAGGCTTTATTACGAATAGTCGTGCAACCTATTCATAAATACCTAAATCTATGAAAAAAAATCTTACAATTTTCTTGAAGACCTTCCACCTCGGCTCGGGCGCCGCCGACACAGCGCACATGGCGACCAAACAAGCGAACACGAACACCAAGATGCGAGAGAAATTCATTTTTACTATTATTGTTTTTAATTCAAATTATTATTATATTGAATTCACGAAGACTCCTTCGAGTTGAATGATGTTCCAGTTTCAAAACGCTCGTTTTATATACTAGTAAAGTGCCCAAGATATTGTTACTGTCATTAAACTCAAAATAACACAAAAATAGACTCTATTATGTTGACATAAAGATCATGTTATTGTTTAAGATGGTTTTCCGAGTGTGCGTGTCAGTTTGCATTGATAACGGTCCGCGGTGTGTTGACTCCAGGGAAGTCCCATTTTTATGAGTTAAATAAAGCCCCTTAAATATGAATATTGATTGTATAGAACCAAATAACGGTCTTTTCGATTTGATAAAGAAGACAACGGTGAAACAGAGATAATTTTTTTAATGAATGAATGAAAGATTTATTTGCTAGAATACAGGTACATTTTGGTGGTAACAATTTCAAATGGTTTCACTGCATTCGACTTTTAAGTCGTGCAAATATTTATGTTAGGTACTTGCATGGTCGGTACAGTTTATCATCAAGTTAATGTCAATATTTATCACAAGATTAAAATGTCAATAAAATAAGATGTCAAAATATTAATATTAATAGTTGGATATCAAATAAAATAAAATAAAATTTAATGTCATACAGGTTTGTGAAATGAAATGCATTTATCGTTCCCTTAATCTAAAGGCTCGCCGTCCGACCACGGCTTGGGCTCGGACCGGATGACCAAGACTAAGTCGTCGACGGCGCGTAGTGTTCCTCGCGCCTCAAGAAGATGTCAGCAACCGTAGGGGCCCAGCAGGGTCGAAGCCTACTGGGCTCATGGGTGATTCGAAAGAGATTCCCGGAGCCCTGGAACAATGGCAAAGACGGAATAGGAGTGCGTTTTTAGTCAGTAAAAGTCTGACACGCCCTTACGCGCCGCCAAAGACCGGGGGATGTCATTAGATGATTTTCCCACCTAAAAAAAAAGTCTGAAGGCCGTGGGTTCACATTCAAAGTTTTGTCCCGGTCTTTGCCCAACGTTGGGACAATTAGGGTGATATATTATCAATATGAGCCTGCTCTCTTTTGTGTCCAGACTCTGACTCAACTCAAAATCTCAGACTCAACGTTGAAAGTTGTTTGAAAGAGATCACAGAATACGATATTGCCGCCAACTTAATGTTTATCGGTTTAGGGTTTTTATTGTGTAAATTATTAAATTGTTCTATAATCACACTGTTTGTTACTTCTTCATGCTTAGGGTAGACCATTGGGCACGCCATAATTATTGCGGTAAGTCCCCTCTTTGAGGCGTGGCTGGAAAGACCTCACGGCATCCTCACCTTCCGCATGACGCAGGTTCTCACTGAACTTGGTCAGTTCGGGAACCGCAGCGGCCTAGCAGGGTCGAAGCCTATTGGGGCCAAGGGTTTGTTTCTGAAAGGAAAACTCGGCCCTGTGACGAAGGGAAAGAAAGAACGGAGTGGGTTTTTAGTGAGTAAAAATCTGATACACCCTCTCGCACCGCCCAAGAGCGACGGATGATTTTCATCCCATCTTGGAATAGCATCATTGGATTATTTTTATCCCAGGGGTTAGTTCATCATCATTTTAGCCAAAAGCCGTCCATTACTGGACTTAGGTGTATCTGGCATCCATCGGATTTCCGCGACCCTTACCAGGTCATCGGTCCGAGGCATGGCATGGTTTTTTTATTTTCGGTATTGCATAATAATGAAGATATCCGCAGGAGAACCAAGGTTGCTGATATTGCCAAAAGAATCACCAAACTGAAGTAGTTACTGGATAGGGCACATTGTTCGCACTATTTAAGTTTACTACGTAGTTTGTTGAACCAACGAATAAATAAATTATCATTAGATTACTAAGTTTACCAACCATTTCGGTAACTCGGTTTCTCCGGATCATAATTATCAGTAAAGGACAGTCACCGTCTTTTTACTCAACATCAAATACGGAAAATGTTTTTTATTTAACAGCAGAGGTGTTAAACGACCTAACCGCGTGGCTTGTATCCATTATCTTTAAAACGTCATACTAAATAGTAAATATGTATTATCTCTATGTGCGTTCGGATAAAACTGTGTTGTTCCTCTACTAAACTAATTACTTTAAACTTTGTTTATAAAAACATGATGTAGGTTAGTGGCATAGTTTGTGTTTTAGTTTAAGGCATTATAGTAAAATGATTAGTTCGCATGCTTCTAATTTAGCTTTCATTCTTTCTTTCATATACAGTCCACACTTCTGTGGAATGCGCTTCCTTTCGACATCAACCCCCCTAACCAAGTTACAACCGGTTCGTTTCGATTTTCTTTTCGTTGATGTCGCCTTTCTGACGTTATCTCAACACTCAGTCACGTGGTCAGAACAAAGGAATAGGAGGAATGGCCGTCTTGAGGCGATCAACGAAAAGAAAATCGATACGAAACGGTTGTAACTTGACTAGGGGGGCAGGCTACCATTCAGTATGCATTTAAGCGGAAGTTGCGGAATTATTTTCTCACAAACCCCTTTCTTTTACTTTATATAAGTATATATGTAGCTATATATTATGTTAAATATATTTATATGTTTATTTAATTTATGTAGGTACATTTGTACTCTTGCTTTTTTAATAATCAATTTTTTTTTTGCACCTGCCATGTTTTCTCTTCACCATCACCCTTGGTTGACTGGTATGCCAAAAACCGTTTGTTTTCTAAGACAACGGGTTTTCTTTTCAGAAAATTCCCGTAGCTCTAGCGGGCATCTGCCAGGTCCCTGGGCCACTAAGGTTTGTTGACATCTCTTTGAGGAGCGTGTGGAACAGGATGCGCTTTCAAACAACTTGGGCTCGTTTCGGACGATTATCGGACGGATGAACAGCGAGCTACCGATTGGATATCGTCTGCAAGCCCGCGCCGTCTGTGGCTTAAATGTCCTAGGTGCGTCGGATGTTTTTTTTTTTTCTTCATTATTTATTTTATTTATTTATTATTAGGATCGTCAACATTACATGCTCTGGGAAATTACATGATCAATTATAAAACTATATTCAAGTGCTGCAACACTTAGAGACAATCACAACATTAACACAAAACATTTGATTTTAAAACACATAAAATTAGTTGATTAGCATTGCGATGTCAAAAAGAAAAGTAATATTAATTAGAATTAACATATACATGAATTTCTAATTGAATTTTGTTTTGAATTGCAGTAGGTAGGTAAGATATTTCTAACACCGCTTGGACAGGCTCTTTTTATGCACCTCAGGTTAACTACTGCAGAAACAATCGGACCGAATGGGGTATCCTTAACCCATCATAAATACAGTGCTAGTATAGAGCCTTCAAAGGACATGTGTCTTTTTTTATTCTTGATAATTTCGCGCTTGACCGCTATCTCACCTGATGGAAAGCGACGATGCGGTCGACGATGGATCGCGCTTTCCTAGAAGTAACCTATTCACTCTTGACTTAAAGATTCCCGGGTTGTAGCCATCAGGAAACACCTTGTCTCCACCTTTTATACTCAGCATTCACAACCACCTACACCTTCCACGATGGTAAATACATAAATATTATAGATAAAATACACCCAGACATAGAACAAATAATTGTGCTCATCACAAACGTTTTTTCTGGGTGGGAATCGAATCCACGACCTCCAGCATAGCAGTCAGGGCCACTAAACACTAGGCCAACATATAGGATCTGCTAATGAAATTCTTTTATTGATAGAAAACAAACTGTCCCTAAGTGACAGCTACAGTTTAATCCCAAACAATTGCTTGGTTCCTGTGGGTTAGAGCGTGGAAGGAAAACCCTCGGGTAAACCTAGTGATAGATTGACGGCACGGTTTGCACAATGGTTGAGCAATTGGCTGCTAAGCTGCGTGTCACAGGTTCGATTCCTGCACGGAAAAAAATATTTATGTGGGCTACGGATAGATATTACGTGTCTGGGTGTCTTATTTATGTGAGTGTATTTATGATACAGAAATAATCCCTATGTGGGAAAGCATTTTTAAAAAGAAACAATCCACCCTTACGTTGTTGAAACCTATATGATCCGGACCAAGCGTTTCGCCTCTTCGTTTATACCGCGAACAACGAGGGACTGGAACAACTTGCCTGCTGCGGTCTTCCCGTCCGATTATAATTTAGGTATCTTCAAGGCTAGAGAGAACAGGTTATCAATAAACTAGTGCGCCTCACCATCAACGATTGCATCACTGCCTACCATCAGGGCTTCAAAAACAACCAGAGCAGCACCGAGTTGCAACCCAGAGTTGTTCTTTTATAACTCGAGTATCTACCCTAGAGTTAACCCAACTAACTCTAACTCCGAGCAGGGTAGGTTGGTGGAATGACAGTTGCTTGGCAGTGACAGTTGAACTCTGTTCGCGTTCAAAAATAAGAGCTTAGAGTATCTACCCGATGACGTCATTAGAGTTAACTATAATCTCATTTTTGAACGCAGGGTAGGTTTTTTTTTTTAGGTGGGAAAATCATCTTATGACAAATCGCGCTCCTGGGCGGAGCGAGAGATAGTGTCAGACCTTCACTGACCAAAAACCCACTCCTGTTCCCTCGTTGCCCTCGTCCCAGGGCCCGGGTTTCTCTTTCACACTACCCATGGCCCCAGTAGGCTTCGACCCTGCTGGGCCCCTACGATTTGCTGACATCTCCCTGAGGCGCGCGTGGAACAAAACGCGCCGTAGACGACTTGGGCTTGGTCCGGACGGTTACCGGACGGTCGGACGGCGGGCCACCCATTGCCCGCAGTCCGCAAGCCCGCGCCTACGGTGGCCGGAAATCGGGATCGGAATCCCGGCGGTGGTTGGGGCGTGAGGACTGTTGCCGTTGCCTCACGCGATCGGCCGCTTCCTTTGCTAGCATTACTGCTTCGCAGAAGGAGGCGACCGCCTGCCACTCCTCCTCGCTCCGGACCATGGCCTGTACCAAGGCCCGGCGCGAGAGATCGCCGCCGCCGATCGCCCTCACGAGTAGGTGGGATCGCAGTCAAACACTAGTTTATAACAATAAAAAAAAATAATAGATTCCATCCGTCGAATTCTGCACACATTTTGTAAAAAAGAAATCTTTCATGAAGGTCGATACAAATTATAACGCGGAAACTGTCTGCTGTGATAACAAGTATATTAAGATTATAACCAGGATAAAGATATCCTGAATATCATTATCATGTTCCTATTATTTTATTAAGAAATTTTCTCGACATGCCACAGTTTCTCACCAGTATATGTTGCCAGTCATAATATATAATATTCTGAAACGTGGTCGCGATCAGATCAGAAGGTCTAAAGTCACCCAAAAGGCAATAAAATTCAATCGGGAATGAAGATGTCTGCAGGAAAACCAAAGTTACCAACATATTCCGACGAATCGCCAAACATAAGTGGGAGTGGGCAAGGCACATTGCTCGCAGAACAGATGGTCGATGGGGCCGAAAGATTCTGAAGTGGCGTTGGTAAGCTTTCCACAAGGTGTACTGATGAACTGGTCAGGGTTGCAGAATTTTAATACATGCTATATGTTCCTTGGAGTCCACGCAACATGTTTTTTTTTCATCCATCTTGTCCTGACAATCAACATGATGTTACTGGCTAGGTTGGTTGTCAGTGATATCGACGGCTCTTTCATATCACTTCGCACACAAGTTCTTCATCTTTTCTTTAGCTCCCTTTCATTTATCCACATTTAGAGATTTTATTTATTTAATTGATGGTTTACCATATTATATTTTAATCAGTCTTGGAATCGAAACAGAGATTTTTTTTTAGTTAATATACGCTTGATTCCTATGTCACCTGAATAGCCAAGTTACGATCGTTTCGTTTGCGTCGAACGCCTCGAGTGGGCCACGCTTTCGACTCCTTTGTTCTGATGTCATCTCAACGCTCTCACAAACGAAACGATCGTATCTTGGCTAGGGGGGCTGATGTTAAGCGGTGACGTACCTAATCGTAGATGCAGCATGCTTGCCTAGAAGTAAACCTATTCACTTTGACTTAAAGACCCCCAGGGTCTAGCTATCAAAAAAATATAAACTAGTGCGCCTCACCATTGACGATATACAATCGTCACTGTATAACATCAGGTGGAATCGCAGTCAAGCACTAACCTATATCCATTTAAAAAAAACATATTTTCACAGACACACAAATTCTTAAAGTCAATATTTTATGTTCTTTCGACATTGAAGTCATGTTTTTGCAGGGAAAGAACCTCTCAACTGCGCTAATTAAACAAATTTCTTATCTAAAGCTGTTGCTAAGAACTATTGACAAAGATGTTTTAATAACCAAAATAGTTTTCCTTATTTTTAAAACACTTCTTTGTTTATTTTCTGGAAGATGATTCATCGTTTAATTTCGGTAAAGTACCTCGGGCTGCGCTTTGTTCGAAATCATGTGTTTTTGTTTGTATGCACATTGTCGCTGTGATGACATATGGCGCCGAAACGTGGTCGCTTACAATGGGCCTCATCAGAAGGTTTAAAGTCACCCAAAGGTTTCCTTGCGTGACCATATCAGAAATGAAGATATCTGCAGAAGAACCAAGATTACCGACATAGCTCGAAGAATCGCCAAACTTAAGTGGCAATGGGTAGGGCACATTACTCGCGGAGCAGCTGGTCGATCGCGACGAAAGGTTCTGAGTGAAAGGAGTGGCGACCACGTTTCGGCAGACGAAGCATTGGAAGGTCTCCTATAAAGTAAACCGATGACCCTGTGAGAGTCGCGGGAATTCGATGGATGCGAGACGCACAGGACCGGTCGTTATGGCGGCACTTGAGGAGGCCTATGTCCAACAGCAGACGTCTTTTGGCTGAAATGACGACTTTGTCACTAGTAGCCTTTTTGTCTTTGTGTGTTGAGTTATATTTCATCATCATCATTTCAGCCGAAAGACGTCTACTGCTGGACATAGGCCTCCCCCAAGTGTCGCCACAATGAACGATCCTGTGCGTCTCGCATCCATCGGATTCCCGCAACCGTTACCAAGTCATCGGTCCACCTTGTAGGAGGCCTTCCAACGCTACGTCTTCCGGTACGTACCGGAGTTATATTTGGTGTCGTCTAAATATAGAAAGGATTCATATTATTATCATTGTTTTTATTTTATGTAGGTCAGTCAATAATAAAAAAACCGAGCAAGTGTGAGCCGGACTCGCGCACTGAGGGTTCCGTAAAATCTTACCTAGGAAAACAGTTCAATTCCCGAATTGATTTACGACTTTTTTTCCGAATCGCAAAACTTTTTATTTGTGACGTAACTATTACTAAATAGTTTTCAGATTTTTTCCTCTACTTGTGCTATGTGACCTTGTTTCAAACCAAATTTCAAGATTCTAGGTCAACGGGAAGTACCCTATGAATTTCGATTCCCATGAGAGTGTCGAAATTGCAGGATGCATTTTGGAGAGTGTGCGCGAGAAATGCATGTCTTTATTCCACCATCGAATTTATACCATCGGACATTCCGACGTACGGCAAGTATTAACTTTTAACCCTTACATTATTAACATTTCTACGGTCCAGGGAATAAGCGTTTCTGTTCGTCGTTTATAACACGTAAATCGAAGGACTGGAACAATTTGCCTGCAGTGGGCTTCCCGTCCGATTATAAATTAGGTGTCTTCAAGGCTAGATTAAATAGGCCTCTTAATAAACTAGTGCACCTCACCACCTACGATTGCACCACTGCTTACCATCAGATAAGATCACAGTCCAGAACTAGTTTATATTATTAAAAAATATATATTTTAATGCACAATTAGTATTTTTGATGATAATACATAGCATAGTCAGCCTTATAACGTTCCCACTTTTGGGACTCAGGCCTCCTTTCTAGGAGAGGAAAAGGACCGTAATCCACCATGCGGGCCCAGTTCGGATCGGTGGATGTCACATGTCTTCGAATTTTTGGTTCTAGGACATGCCGGTTTCTTCACGATGTTTTCCTTCACCGTTTTGAGAGCAGTGGTGATGAAATAAATTATACAAAGTAATGTGCCTGGCTGGGTTTGAACCCGCAACCTACCGACTTACGATACCCATAATATTATTATAAATTATTAACGTGGAAGTTTAGCTGATAACTACTTAAAAGAGAACAATAACATCATATTAGTTACGCATTACTCAACCACGCACACATACGTGCAAATTAATGACGGGGCAGACCCACGTGTTATTCATACTACCATATTAATACTATGACTACGATTCCACAAACCGTAGTAAATTCTTGTGTAAAACTAGTTTAATTACATTTTCTAGCAATAGTGATCGTGGGGGAATGACCTGGTATGACTCAGTTTGTGAACTTCCTAGTTCATGCGGAATGCAGGAAAAACATCGTTTGTTCGATGAATTATTGGTACTATTGATTGCGTACTTGATCATTGAGTTAGAGGTCAAGGAAAAACCATTTTAAAACCAATAGGGAATATTGGATGGATTTTTTTTTTTCGGTTGGTTAATCATCCAATGAGATCCCCCGCTTTTGGACGCAGCGAAAGGGTGTGTCAAACTTTTACTGACTAAAAACTCACTCCTGTTCCTTCGTTGCTTTTCATACCAGGGCTGAGTCTTCCTTTCAGAAGAAAACCTTTGGCCCCAGTAGGCTTTAACCCTGCTGGGCACCTACGGTTTGCTGACATCTCCTTTATGCACGCGTGGAACAGTACACGCCGTTGACAACTTGGGCTCGGTCCGGCCGTCCGCAAGCCCGCGCCTACGGTGACCGGAGATCGGGATCGGGATCCCGGTGGCTGGGGCGTTAGGGCTGCTCTCTCGCGCTTGCACGTCCCTCCTCCTTTGCTAACATTACAACGTAACATTCGCAGAAGGAGGCGACCGCCTGCCACTCCTCCTCACTTCGGACCATGGCCTGTCTGTACCAAGGCCCGGCTCGATCGTTGCCGCCAATCTCCCCAACGAGGACACGGCGCTGCTCTGCTCAAGTGGGGCACACCGTCCTCTACCGTGTGCTTCACCGTGTAGATATTTTTTAGCATTCATCATCTTCCTGCCCTTGTACCGTTTTATTTGAGGTCAGCGCAACACGTTTTTTTCTTCCATTCTGACCTGTCACTCGTCACGCTATCACTAAGATAATTTTAGCATTAATAAACAAATATGAAAGAATTTTTGAAATACATTCATCAACAATAAATTTATGTACTTCGATTTATATACTTTTCAAAGCTGCTAATAAAAAAGTTCTTTGATGTCAAAGTTACACTCAAACGTCATAGAAAACAGCGTTTTGACGAGAGGGACATATTTTTTTTTTATAACTAATGCTTGACTGCGATCCCACCTGATGGTAAGCAGCGATGCAATCGTCGATGGTGAGGCGTACTAGTTTAATGAGAGCTTATTGACTCTAGCCTTGAAGAAATCTAAATTATAATCGGACGGATTTATGATTGTTATACCTCGTTTGCTTTTCTACCAATTTTGATATTGTTTTCTCAGTTAGCATATTGTTCTGTTGTTGTTGTGTGTTGTGGTTTGCTATTGTTGTTTGTTGTGTTGTTATATTTAGCATATTTATTGATAGACTGGTTAGATTTTTTTTAGGTGGGAATTCATTCTTCAACATTTCTCGCCCTTGTACAGAGCGAGAGGGCGTGTCAGACTTTTACTGACTAAAACCCATTCCTATTCTTTCCTGTTCCTGTCTCTGGAGTTGTAACTACCGGTAGCTTGGTCCCTGTCCCGACAACGGTGGACTACTATGTTTTATATTTTTTTTTAATCTGATTTTGTTAAAAAAATATATTTAAAAATGTAATTTATATGTATATTAAATAAACAAAGTGATAATAGTGAATTATAAAAGTGAATATAAATATTCGTAGAATAATTTTGGTAAACATGTTTCATACATTCCATCATCAGACCGTATGCGCCACCAATACATGGTGGACATCCCACCCCTACATACTAAATGTTTTGGGAACACATTCATTGTGCGCACAGCTAAGGAGTGGAATCCCCTACAGGAATCTGTGTCTCCTGATCTGCAATCTCCAAAGGGCATCCTCCAAAGGGAATCTTCCTTTAGTCAAAAGTCAATAGGTTACTTCTAAGGAAGCGTGCTCCATCGTCATCAGTGAGACAATGATCAAGCGCGAGGCCTAACAATAGCAAAAAAACAAGTTATGGAGCTTGAATGGAGTTTGGCGGAACACGTGGCGAGATACGGCTATAACAGGTGGAGTAGGTCAACGACCGAGTAACGTCAGCGAGAGGTACGGCCAACAGTGCCATTGTTAAAGTAGCGGGTAAAATAATAATAATAAAATTCTACAACTATCACACAACGTAATCTACTCCCAAACATATTGCCACTTAAGTTTGGCGATTCTTCGGGCTATGTCTGTATTGGTACACAAGTTGGTTGGGCACATGGCTTGCTTGAACAGATGGTCAATGGGAACGAAAGGTTCTGGAATGGCGACCACGTACCGGAAGACGCAGTGTTGGAAGGCCTCCCACAAGGTGGACCGATGACCTGGTGAGGGTCGTGGGAATCCGATGGATGCGAGACGCACAGGACCGGTCATTGTGGTGATACTTGGAGGAGGCCTATGTCCAATAGTGGACACGCAGATACAATACAATTTTCGACAACGCATAGGGTCTTTAACGTGTGCTCCTTTAGTTACAGGAGATAAACAGCATGCACATATATGGAACTAGGTGATAGAAAATTAGGGCAACTGCGAGTCGGACTCGCGCCCTGAGGATTCCGTACAAACTTACATAAGTAAACAGTTCAATTCCCGAATGGAGTCTTGAAGATTCTTCCGAATCGAAAAAAAAAAATCGTTTTTTTTTTGTTGTCTGACGTGACAACAAATTTACAGTTTTCAGATTTATTCCCATATCTGTGCTATAAGACCTTGCTGTATGTCAAATTTCAGGATTCTGGGTTAATGGGAAGTACCCTATGAATTTTAATCCCCTCGAGAGTGTCGAAATATACGTTTTTTGCGACATAAACGGACCTATCTTTTTTTTTAGATAACTTTAAAATCTGATTTTTTTTACAGCTTCAAGAGACCGCAGATTTGAGTATATAGGTTTAATTTCAACTCGTTACTTCCACACGTTCTCGAGATAAAGGGTCTTGACAGACAGACAGATAAACATAGGGACGGACAACAAAGTGATCCTATAAGGGTTCCGTTTTTTTCATTTTGAGGTACGGAACCCTAAAAACATTCCAATAAACGATATCAAATTAAAACTAAATATTAGGGGAAACATACATAGGTGAAAGAGGCGTTTAGATTATGTCCTGAAATAGCACATATAATTCTTTTTTATGAGTTAAAAATATGAACTAATTCTTTTCGATGACTTTATGAGTTATCGACACCAATTTTTTGTTTGAAGATTGGGTCAGGTATAACTCCCCCCCCCCCCCCTGTAGCGAGAATGTCACACTTTTACTGACTAAAGCCTACTCTTTCAGTTGCCCTTTGCGTTCCAGAGCCACGGTGACTCTTTCGAACAGTCTTCCAACCCATCTGATAGTCAGCAGCTTACGGGAAGAACCCTCAGCGTGCGATACCTGTGCGGTTAATTTCTATTGAGTAATTACCTAAGTCATTATTGCCATAAAGTTAGTTTTCGTAGAATTTTAGTCATCCATATTTTAATAGATGCTTACCGGGTATTTTATGATCGACTATGAATCTTTATCCTCATTAAAATCAATACTTATATACGTTTACTGTATACTAGAGTGTCCCATGTTTTTTTTTTTTGCCCCATTTAATTTTCGATTATCTTTTGACTTTGCTCGAATTCTTGATACCACTCATGCACAGTGCACCAAAAAATCACTATAATCCGTTAATATGTAGAAGTTGTACAACGCCAATAAGTACATCATTAGTGAAGATTACATTTTTAATATTATTACTTTTTACAGAGGAGGGAAGTAAATTTGAATAGACACAACAACACACTCGTACACTTGTAAAAGTGTTAAACTTTCGATGTAAATATATACCTATTTTACGGCGTGCGCGCTTTCTCCCATTTCTTGTAGACCTTATTTTCGATATTTACAGACTACCTGAAGAAGTTTGATTATTTACTTACTTGAATAAATTTCCGGTGTGGACTGGTTATACATAATCTATTTGTTAAATAAACATCATCATCATCATTTCAGACGAAAGACGTCCAGTGTTGGACATAGGCCTCCCCCAAGCGTCGCCACAATGACCGATCCTGTGCTTCTCGCATCCACCGCACTCCCGCAACCCTCACCAGGTCGTCGGTCCACCTTGTGGGAGGCCTTCCAACGCTGCGTCTTCCGGTGCGCGGTCGCCACTCTAGAACCTTTCGGCCCCATCGGCCATCTGTTCTACGAGCAATGTGCCCTGCCCACTGCCACTTAAGTTTGGCGATTCTTCGGGCTATGTCGGCGACCGTGGTTCTCCTGCTGCTGGATATCTTCATTCTTTATGCGATCATGCAAGGAAACTCCGACCATAGCCCTTTCCATTGCTCTTTGGGTGACTGTAAGCATCATTTATGTCTAATATAGACTTATTTTTAAGGATTTTGAAACTTATAAACTTAAAATTATATCTTCTTACTTAGGAAACGTACCGAGGATTCTATGACACGTAGTTTCCTAGCCTATTGTTTTTTAGAGGGCATGCGGAACTAGGTGTAAAGTCCCGAACCCGCAACAAACGGGTATTTTGTCTGGTTCGCGCAGTTGTTTGGTGGGAGGATCCTCCTTTTTCATAGAAGATTTGTGGGATTTTACATCTTATTCCTCTAAACTGGCAACTCCAACATGATCTGAAAGCATCTTTGGCGTTCGGCGCCGTTTAATCTTAGTATCTTAACTAATTAGTAATCTTTTTTTTTTCTTTGGAAAAATTACCGCGGTGACGCGGTAGGCCCAGAAGGAGATGGCGTGACGATTTAGACTCTTACCTTAAGGATTAGCCAGAAGTGGCTAAGGACAGAAAGGAATGGAATAACGGAAGGGAGGCCTTTGCCCTGCAGTGAGACACAACGGGCTCATAATAATAATAATAATAATAACATCCACCTTTTCCATTTAAATCACGCCTTACATACTTGGCCTCGGCCCGTGTGTAAGGTTTATTAATCTCTCTTATACGGGAAGAACTATAAAGAACTAAACAAATAATAATAATAATTTGGAAAAATTAGTAATCTTATTCTTACTTGAAATAAAAGTCGGTTTTGTCGAGCAAATTATATGTTCGTCCCTGACTGCCAAAAGTGAGGTCTGATGAAGTTTCAGTAGTAAAACCATAGACAGGAAACTTTTGTTATACCACAGACTAAATATTTTTCAAAAGGTGGGTCCTACACATAGTACTGTAACATTATGTGGGACGCCTCACATCAATCTCCAATCTTTGGGGGGAAGTGATGTAGTATCTATGCTATGCACAAATAAACTAGGAACTAAAAGATCAGATATCTCTTCGTGATCAGATCATAATTATACAATACCAACTAGTTATGTATGGTAAACCATACAAATGATAGATACATGAATACAGAAATATATAAATGGTAACGTAACCAGTATAAGCTGGCCTCGCATTCTATTGAAACGCCGTTCCATGCTGGCAATGGTCGAGCTCAAAGGGATTAATTCAAAGTCAAAACCTTTATTGCGAACTAATGTACAGTGTTAGTGTTATGTCGTGTTAGTACTCTTACGACTTAGCGGCTACTAAAATGAGACCTATTGTATTGTCTGTTCAATAATAATATTTCCATTACAGTTCCATTACTAAATAAAATTTCTAATATACTAGCTTCTGCCAGCGGTTTCGCCCACGTAAATGTAGGTGTCTCCATACAAACTTCTAAACCCCGTTTTATCCCCTTAGGAGTGGAGTTTCGTAAAATCCGTTCTTAGCGGATGTCTACCCCTATAAGGAACCTGCCTGCCAAATTTTAAGTTTGTAGGTGTTATTGTTTCTGAGATTTCGTGATTAATCAATAAGTGGTATTTCACTTTTACATATATAGATTTTTTCAATACGCTCTCTCAAAAACCCACTCTAGTCCCTATCGCTTTTAGGCACGCAATTTGCGGTTTTCTGCACTAGTTCGGCTAAGTGTGCCAGGCAGCTCGCGCCACAATTTATTATATTTATCGAATCAGGCTGGTTGCCAAGCAACCCCCAGCAACTAATATGTGTTACATCTATCTCTATAATTATTATAGTGCGTGGAATTTGCATGCGGGACGCGTTTTTTTGCAATTAATTTTCTGCACGCAGGGCAATCCCGCATGCGTGATGAAATCCACACAATATTAAAAACAAACTAAGAGAAGATTTTCCAAAATTCACGGAACGGGGCATGAAACGGGGCTCTAAAGTTTGTATGGAGAAACCTACTGTCACGAAGGCAAAGCCACTGCTGCTAGAAGCTAGTCTATGCTATAATAAATTAAAAAATCTATTTAATTTTAATATTATTCATGCCTGCTGCGTCTATCGTATTAATATTGTTCACTTGGTTACTGTAATAGTAAACTTATAATTAGGTTATAAAGTGTAACAATTATAGATAGGCCAATTATAAATAAATGAAATATAAATACTTGTTTCATAACTGATAAGCAATTATAAATTCACAATAATTTATTTACGTTACCCGGGAGTTCATTTAGCTTACAAAAACGGGAGTTCCCTGGAGTCAACACACCGCGGACGGCCCGTTATCAATGCGAACGGCTTTAAACATAATTATGTAGGAAAACATCTGACACAACAAGATGTTCCTTATGTCAACACTATAAAGTCTATGTTTGTGTAATTTTGAGTTTGTTGACGGCAAACAATATGTTGGACGGTTCAGTAATATATAAAACGAGAGTTTCGCAAAAAGAACATCATTCAACTCGAAGGAGTCTTCGTGAATTCAAATAAATAATAATTTGAATTAAGAACAATAATAGTAAAAATGAATTTCTCTCGCATCTTGGTGTTCGTGTTCGCTTGTTTGGTTGCCATGTGCGCTGTGTCGGCGGCGCCCGAGCCGAGATGGAAGGTCTTCAAGAAAATTGTAAGCACTAATATTTTTATATTTATTAAATATTTAATTTTCCTCATAAGTTTAACTGCAGAGATAATTAAAAATAGTTGTAATTTATAAACTACTAGCGGTCCCGGCAGACGTTGTTCTGCCCAAAAGCGGGATTTAGTAAAAAAAAAAAATTACCCTACTCTACCCTACTCTACCCTACTCTACCCTACTCTACCTTACTCTACCTTACTCTACCCTACTCCCTACTCTACCCTACTCTACCCTACTCTACCCTACTATACCCTACTCTACCCTACTCTACCCTACTCTACCCTACACTACCCTACACTACCCTAAAAAAAAAAAAAATGTAAAAAAAAAAGTACCCTATGTCCGTCTCCTGGTTCTAAGCTACCTCCCCACCAATTTTCAGCCAAATCGGTTCAGCCGTTCTTGAGTTATAAGTGGTGTAACTAACACGACTTTCTTTTATATATATAGATGAAGTTTATTTACAGTTTCGTATAGTATTTAGGTTAGGTTAGATTCAATTACCAAGTTTATACTAGGTATTTCGTGCATTTGAAAATCGACTTTAATATAGATAAAGATTCTTGATAATATTACCGTCAAAAAATAAATGTTATAAAAAAATTTTAATATCTCCTTTATTTTCGTCCCGGGTTGTACTCAGCTCTTCTAATGTAGCGTTCATACTAATATGATACTAAGATTATTAAACATTAGAAAATAAACAAAGTCAAAGTGTGATCTACGTAATTTGACTTTATCACCTCCAATTTTTTATTTATTTATTGATAGGCTCACGTTTGACCACTATCTCACCTGATATTAAGCGATAATGTGGTCGACGATGGCCAGAATTGACCTATTCACTCTTGACTTAAAAAACTCCTAGGTTGTAGCTAACAAGACACACTCACTCTGGCACGGAATTCCACAATTGTGTGTCGATTAATAATTACCATTTAAAATGTCTATTTTCAATATTAAGCCTTCTAATTTTCAAACTGTAATATATTTTTAATTTCCTTTTTCAGGAGAAGGTTGGTCGTAACGTCAGAGATGGCATCGTCAAGGCTGGACCAGCCATCGGCGTCCTCGGACAAGCCAAAGCTCTTGGATAAACTTTTATAGTCGCATTATTAATTAATTATTCATTATAAGTTAATGTTAATATCTGTTCATTTATATAAGTGCTGTGATAATAAATTATAATATTATTGTAATATATGTATTTTCTTATAAAATCTATCACACATTATGATTTCACAAATATTTTAAAATACACACACTTCGATCTTAATTTTATTTTTAAGATACAGTTATACAGTATTTCACATAGGCTAATACTTTTTATAGATAAAGTTATAAAGTATTTCAAATAGGCAATAATAAAAAATAATGTGGAACTAGTGATAATAAAAGTTCTATTACTTCCAGTTTCTATTTTTAAAATGGAACTAGTGATTTAAAAAAAACATCAGTATTTCCATCATAGAACTGTTAATGGTTCTAGTGACAACGAACGCCTTAATGGGCTTATAAAGCTTCAAAAAACAGAGACGTAGCTACAACCATATCAGCCGTATCAATGATACAAGGACCACAGGTGTTAAGGGGAGGACTTGTGGAAACATAAAATCGTAAAATTTTTGTCCTCAAATTTAATACACCTAAGTTTATTTAAAAAAATAGAATAGAATAGAATAAAGGCGAAAGTTTGTGAGAGTGTGTGTTTATGTTTATTACTTCTTCAACCACGAACGGGTGAACCCATTTGGATGAAATTGTATACGGGTAGACCATGTCCTGGAATAGCTCTTAGCATACTTTTTATCTCGGGAGTATGTTTAATTGGAACATTTTTGCTACTTCCTCGCAGGCGAAGCCACTGGCAGCATCTAGTTTCGTAAAACAACGATAAATTTTTTTAGGGTCAACCTCAGTAGGGTAAAAGGGGGCCCTTTTTTATAGGTCCTTTTGGTCTTAGCTGCGCCACTTCTATATGTGCTGATGGTGATCACCGGGGTGGTTTTAGTGAGGTAAAAATCCCACACTCCCCGGACTTATCCTCTAATCCAGGTACCTTTTGAAGGTATCCCCTCGAAAACAAAAAAAGAACCTACACTGTTCTTATTGGTCGGTTACTGTGTACCAGTACCGTCAAGAAACTTCAAAGTTAGGTACTCTTAAAAACAATGTAGAGCTCGCAAGCATTTATTAACTTCCACTTTAAAATCATAGTTTATCTATATATCTACTGTAAGTAAGTCATGGTCTACTATAAGTTGAAAGGAAATCATTTGTCTTGGTACTAAAAGAGTTATGAGTACACATGTAGATAGATAGAGAGCGTGGGAGAGGCCAAAAAAAAGATGGCTGGATTGTATGAGGACTGATATGAAAGAAAAGGGAGTTAGTGATAGCATGACGGGTGGCGGGACATACCGGAAGAAAAAACCGTGTTGCGCCGACCCCAAGTAATATGAGACAAGGGTCGGAAGATGATGATTTATTTAATATATCTATAACTACACAAAGTTGCATTCTATCTGTGATGATGATTGTCGAGAAATCCAAAATGTATGGAATTCACATGCCTGGGATGCCTACACGCCTAGCCATTTCTCCATCTATGATGGAGTCCGCTTCCAGTCTAATTGGATATAGCTAAATACCAGTATATAACATGGAGTTGTAGCTTAGGTGGTATGTAGCAATAATAACTCCAGATGCCAGAGCACCGCCGTGTCTTCGTGGGGAAGTAGGCTTGCGGTCGACGAGCAATGGGTAGCTCGCCGTCTGGCCGACCGGTAACCGTCCGGACCGAGCCCAAGTCGTCGACGGCGCGTACTGTTCCACGCGCGCCTCAAGTAGATGTCATCAAACCGTAGGGGCCCAGCAGGGTCGAAGCCTATTGGGGCCAAGGGTCTGGTTCTACGGTGGAGGTGTGCCCCGCTTGGGCGGAGCACCGCCGTGTCCTCGTGGAGGCAATTGGCGGCAGCGACCTTTCACGTCGGGCCTTGGTTCAGGCTATGGTCCGGAGCGAGGAGGAATGGCAGGCGGTCGCCTCCTTCTGCGAAGCAGTAATGTTAGCGAAGGAGGAGGCTGCACGCGTGAGGGAACGAAGGTCCTCACGCCCTAGCCGACGTAATTCCGACCCCGACTACCAGCCACGGTAGACGCGGGCTTGCGGACGTCGAGCACTGGGTAGCTCGCCGTCCGGCTGTTCGGTAATTAACCGCACCGAGCCCAGTCGTTAACAGCGCGTAGTGATCCTCGCGCTCCTCAAAGAGATGTCAGCAAACCGTAGGGGCCCAGTGGGGCCGATGCCCGCTAGCTAGGACCGCGGAGAATTTCCGAAAGGGCAACCCGTAGTCCTAGTATGCAAAGGGTAATTGAAGGATACAGGTGTGGTTTTAGTCAGTAAAAGTCTGACACGCCCTCGCGCTCCACCCAGATCGCGAGAAGTCATTTGGATGATTTCCCACCTTAAAAAAAAAAAAAAAAAAAAAAAAAAAAAAAAAAAAAAAAAAAAAAAAAAAAAAAAGGGTCTGGTTCTGAAAGGAAGACTTGGCCCTGATACGAAAGGCAACGAAGGAACCGAAGTGGGTCTTTAGTCAGTAAAAGTCTGACACTGTCTCGCGCACCGCACAAGAGCGGGGAAAGTCATAATATTTTCGCACCGAAAAAAAAAACACCCCTCACGCTCTGCCTTAGTGCGTTACGTAAGCTGGTTAGATAACAAATATTTTTACTTGCATATTTCTTATTGAGAGTTTTTTGATGTCAATACACTACGGATTCTAATCAATACAAAGTAAAATTTAAACCGGAAAACTGCTGAAACAAAAACATATCATCATCTTCCTGCCCTTGTCCCATCTTATTTGGGGTCGGCACAACACGTTTTTTTCTTCCATTCTATCCTGTAAACCATCATGCTATCACTAACTTCCTTTTCTTTCATATCACTGTTCACACAATCCATCCATCTTTTCTTTGGCCTCTCTTTCCCTCCACCCATCCACATTTATTCTCGTAACTCTTTTAGTAACATGCGTTTCATCTCTTCTCTTTACATGACCATACCAAGACAAACGATTCCCTTTCAACTTTTCAATCACTGGCGCCAGTTTCAAACTTCTTCTAATATACTCATTTCTCACTTTATTCATTCTCGTCACACCTCACATCCATCTCAACATTTTCATCTCCGCTACATGCAATCTTTTTTCATCCGTCTTTTTCACTGCCCAACATTCTGATCCATACAGTATGATAGGTCTTACAGTATGGCAACTAAAACAAAAAACAATACCTACTTATTTATGCCAACACTGTAAAATCTCTGTTTGTACAGTTTTGAGTTTGTTGATAGCAAACTATATCTTGGTCAGTTCAGTATTATAAAACGAGATTTTAGAATCTGGAACATCATTCAACTCGAAGGAGTCTTCGTGAATTCAGTATAATAATAATTTGAATTATAAAAAATAATAGTAAAAATGAATTTCTCTCGCATCTTGGTGTTCGTGTTCGCTTGTTTGGTTGCCATGTGCGCCGTGTCGGCGGCGCCAGAGCCGAGGTGGAAGGTCTTCAAGAAAATTGTAAGTGTTTGTTTAATGTAAGGAATTAAATTTTTTAGTTTTTTTTTTTTTTTAGTTTCAATTCCCTTGTTATGCGATTGATATCATGTTAAAAAAAAAGTCGTAAGAAACTTGTCAATGGACCCAATACTTTATAACTTTTCATCAACTAGAAATTATTCTAGATCGTAGTGAGCTCTTCAAAGTTAGAATTTCATTCAAAAATGAACCTTCACTTCTTCCTTTCAAGATGGAAACTAACTAAAGAAATTCAAAGTACCGCAATTTGTGTTATCTTATAAGATACAAATATTATAAAGTTAATGTGTCTGTATGTTTGTTACTTTTCCACGCTCTAGCAGCTGATAGGATTTCAATTAAACTTGGAACACGGTTCTGCGAGCTCGCAAACTTAAGTGGCAATGGGCAGGACACATAGCTATGTGTCCTGCCCATTGCAACTTAAGTTTGACGATTCTTCGTGCTATGTCGGTAACCTTGGTTCTTCTGAGATATCCTCATTCCTGATGGCCGTTGGGGCCAAAATTTACTAGAAAGGCGATCGCTAAACGTCAACGGGAAGTACCCTGTGAATTTTGATTCCCTTGAGAGTGTCAAAATTTACGTTTCTTGCGACATAAACGGCCGTATCTTTTTTTTTCTTTGATTCAGATATTTGATTTTTTCACAGCATCTAGAGACCGCAGATTTCAGTCTATGGTTTTAATTTCAATTCGATACCTCCAAGCGTTCTTGAGATAAAGGGTCTTGACAATCATACAAGGGTTCCGTTTTTTTTCCTTTCAGGTGCAGAACCCTAAAAATAACATTATCTACGTTTATTAGTGTACCTTTAAAAACTTTAATGCAATCACTAACATACCTTACATTTTTTTTCAGGAGAAGATTGGTCGTAACGTCAGAGATGGCATTGTCAAGGCTGGACCAGTCATTGGCGTCCTCGGACAAGCTAAAGCTTTGGGATAAACTTTTGTAGCAGATAGCAGTACTAATTAAGTAGTTAATTTTTATCATCATCATCAATTCAGCTGAAAGACGTCGTCTTTTGGATATTGGTCGCCATAACGTGCGTTGTGACAATTTTTTTTTTTTTATTTTTTTTTTCCACAACTATCACACAACACCGTCTAGTCCCAAGCTAAGCAGAGCTTGTGTTATGGGTACTAGACAACTGATAAACATACTTATATATTTTCTAAATACATACATATATAGATAAATTACACCCAGCACAGAACAAATGAACGTGCTCATCACACAAACATTTGTCCTGGGTGGAAATCGAACCCACGACCTCCGGCATAGCAGTAAGGGCCACTAACCACTAGACCAACAGGTCAGTCATGTATGTATTTCATGTATGTATTTTAAATACATTTTCTTTCTTTCTTTCTTTAAACGACCGGTTCTGTGCGTCTCGCATCCATGGGATTCCCGCAACTCTCATAAGGTCCACCTTTTAAATTTAATTGTGTCTTAAGTTAATTTTAATACGTATCTGTACAAAATTAAATGTTACCAAAATAAATGATTAATTTATTTTATTTATTAATTTTATTTTTCACATTTTAGGAAAGATTACAGACTAATAACAACATGATGACAATGGTAAATAACTAAATTGCTAATTACAAGCTCCCACATATATAATGACAAAAAAAAATATTGTTGGTCCCACAATACCTTAAGCTGTCAGTAAATTAATTTTTACAAACAATAATAATGTAAATTTCAGGTGCAAATAAGTGCTAGTTGCTCAAAATATGGCTTTGCTAAGAGCTTCCTAACTGTGCTCGCGTTGGTGCAAAATAGGTCAACGTCAGGTTCACATGAAATCCTGTTAAAACTGCGACTGGCTCTCAGAAAAAATGCATTACGCCTATAATTAATGTTTGCACTAGGTACATGCAGAAGTGGCCGCTGTCTTAGCCCCATCTGATTAGTGCGTAGTGATAATTTTGAGACAAATTCAGGACAGTCATTTGCGATATTAATCAGGTAGCACACATCATTAATATCACGTCTCTGGTCAAGCGGTAGAAAATGGTATCTTTTGCATTGGTGAATGTAGTTAACAGATACTTGTTTTGCTCTATAATCAAGGAACTTAAGAAATCTTTTCTGGGTGCCCTCAATACGAGACTTATATATCCCATATTGAGGGTTCCAGACCTGTGATGTGATGATGTGTGATGTGTCAAGGTGGCTGCGTACGAACAATATAAGATTTAATCAAATCTTGTGTCTATTTTTAGGGTTCTGTATCTAAGTAGGCTTTAAGTACACTTTAAAAAAAAAACGCCACAACGAGGACACGGCGGTGCTCTCTTAAGCGGGGTACACCTCTACCTTAAGCTCCACCGAGTCTACCGGGCGGTCCACACACACGAATCCAGTACAGGAACTTCCTGAACTGACAATGCTCGGTGAGAACCTGCGTCATGCGGAAGGTGTGGCTGCCGTGAGGTCTTTCCAGCCACTCCTCAAAGAGGGGACTTACCGCCATAATTATGGCGTACCCAGCACTAGATTGCGATAGTCGCCCCGGCGTTTTATCTCCACGTACAAATCGTGCATGTGTGCAAGGACTGTTCCACCTCCAGATCCCATAGCGGCAGGCCAGCAAGGAGGCTTGCCGCTTCGCAGGTATCCCCGAACCATCGCTATAGCCATGACCCTCTGGCATGCGTTCAGCTGGGCCACTGGTTGCTTTCGCAGCAACGGCGCCCACACCGGCGCTTCATAAAGAGAATGGACCGAATCCGCATCTATTTTGAATTCGACTTCCAGTCTAAGTCTAACTGAATGCAGCTGAATACCAATATTTGACATGGAGTTACCGCCTATCTAACTTCATCATTCTTTCAGTAAGATGACATCCACTACTGCACACAGACCTCCCCCATCAGACCTCAATAACTCAGTAATTAAGAAACACGATAGCTCTTTGCAAAACTGCGGTCAGATTTCTTGGCTTCGAAGTATCCGTAATGACTGTCAGAGGTCTAAAAATGACAGCAGTTTTACCTCCTTTTACGAAATAGTAATGCGAGCAAAGGAGATGGTGGAAAACGTGAGAGAGAGAACGTTCTCACGCCTCACGCCCCAGCTGTTGCAGGAGATGCCCTGAGCGATTCCAGGTCATGAGTAGTTTGCCGTCCAGAAAAGACCAGACGACGTGTGAACCGTGCACTAGCTTCTGACGTTTTATAAGTGCCCATGTAGGCCTATGTGAAATAAAAAATTATGACTTTGAATATTCAAGATAAAAATGCTTGGCTTCATGCTGGTCCAGCTCCTTTACCACCGAGGTGTACAAATTAATTAGTTTGGAAATTATTATTATAATTTTATAATGCTTTTTTTTGGAATTGTAAAATATTATAAGTATTGTATAATGTAGAAGCATTTATTTTCAAAGTTTGTAAATGTGAGTACCATGGTTACTTTATGGTTTTTTATGTTACTATTGGACTTGTTTGACATAAATGAGCACGGCAGTTGAGAGTTTGTCATGCTCACTCAAATATCTCACTGATGGTGGCTCATTCGGCAAATTATTATTATGTCGTTTGCTTTTCTACCAATTTTGATATTGTTTTCAAATTTAATATTCTATTTTTGTATTAATAATTTAGTTAGAAATAAAAAAAAATATGCATATATGTATATGCATAATACACCGCGGTCTCCTATCAATGCAAAGTGAAAATACACAGGAATAGATCTGATACAACAACAATATATATCTAAGTCAACATTGTAAAGTTTATGTTTGTACTGTTTTCAGTTTGTTGATGATAGCAAACCATATCTTGGTCAGCTCAGTGGTATATAAAACGAGACTTTTGAATCTAGAACATCATTTAATTCGAAGGAGTCTTCGTGAATTCAAATAAATAATAGTTTGAATTAAAAATAATAATAGTTAAAATGAATTTCTGTCGCATGTTGGTGTTTGTGTTCGCTTGCTTGGTCGCCATGTACACTGTGTCGGCGGCGCACGAGCCGAGGTGGAAGGTCTTCAAGAAAATTGTAAGTGTTTGTTTAATGTAAGGAATTAAATTTTTTAGTTTTTTTTTTTTTTTAGTTTCAATTCCCTTGTTATGCGATTGATATCATGTTAAAAAAAAAGTCGTAAGAAACTTGTCAATGGACCCAATACTTTATAACTTTTCATCAACTAGAAATTATTCTAGATCGTAGTGAGCTCTTCAAAGTTAGAATTTCATTCAAAAATGAACCTTCACTTCTTCCTTTCAAGATGGAAACTAACTAAAGAAATTCAAAGTACCGCAATTTGTGTTATCTTATAAGATACAAATATTATAAAGTTAATGTGTCTGTATGTTTGTTACTTTTCCACGCTCTAGCAGCTGATAGGATTTCAATTAAACTTGGAACACGGTTCTGCGAGCTCGCAAACTTAAGTGGCAATGGGCAGGACACATAGCTATGTGTCCTGCCCATTGCAACTTAAGTTTGACGATTCTTCGTGCTATGTCGGTAACCTTGGTTCTTCTGAGATATCCTCATTCCTGATGGCCGTTGGGGCCAAAATTTACTAGAAAGGCGATCGCTAAACGTCAACGGGAAGTACCCTGTGAATTTTGATTCCCTTGAGAGTGTCAAAATTTACGTTTCTTGCGACATAAACGGCCGTATCTTTTTTTT
This sequence comes from Mythimna pallens, assembly GCA_961205895.1. Taxonomy (NCBI): domain Eukaryota; kingdom Metazoa; phylum Arthropoda; class Insecta; order Lepidoptera; family Noctuidae; genus Mythimna; species Mythimna pallens. The sequence goes on along the minus strand of OY540845.1, from coordinate 3,070,564 downwards.
TCTTTGATTCAGATATTTGATTTTTTCACAGCATCTAGAGACCGCAGATTTCAGTCTATGGTTTTAATTTCAATTCGATACCTCCAAGCGTTCTTGAGATAAAGGGTCTTGACAATCATACAAGGGTTCCGTTTTTTTTCCTTTCAGGTGCAGAACCCTAAAAATAACATTATCTACGTTTATTAGTGTACCTTTAAAAACTTTAATGCAATCACTAACATACCTTACATTTTTTTTCAGGAGAAGATTGGTCGTAACGTCAGAGATGGCATTGTCAAGGCTGGACCAGTCATTGGCGTCCTCGGACAAGCTAAAGCTTTGGGATAAACTTTTGTAGCAGATAGCAGTACTAATTAAGTAGTTAATTTTTATCATCATCATCAATTCAGCTGAAAGACGTCGTCTTTTGGATATTGGTCGCCATAACGTGCGTTGTGACAATTTTTTTTTTTTTATTTTTTTTTTCCACAACTATCACACAACACCGTCTAGTCCCAAGCTAAGCAGAGCTTGTGTTATGGGTACTAGACAACTGATAAACATACTTATATATTTTCTAAATACATACATATATAGATAAATTACACCCAGCACAGAACAAATGAACGTGCTCATCACACAAACATTTGTCCTGGGTGGAAATCGAACCCACGACCTCCGGCATAGCAGTAAGGGCCACTAACCACTAGACCAACAGGTCAGTCATGTATGTATTTCATGTATGTATTTTAAATACATTTTCTTTCTTTCTTTCTTTAAACGACCGGTTCTGTGCGTCTCGCATCCATGGGATTCCCGCAACTCTCATAAGGTCCACCTTTTAAATTTAATTGTGTCTTAAGTTAATTTTAATACGTATCTGTACAAAATTAAATGTTACCAAAATAAATGATTAATTTATTTTATTTATTAATTTTATTTTTCACATTTTAGGAAAGATTACAGACTAATAACAACATGATGACAATGGTAAATAACTAAATTGCTAATTACAAGCTCCCACATATATAATGACAAAAAAAAATATTGTTGGTCCCACAATACCTTAAGCTGTCAGTAAATTAATTTTTACAAACAATAATAATGTAAATTTCAGGTGCAAATAAGTGCTAGTTGCTCAAAATATGGCTTTGCTAAGAGCTTCCTAACTGTGCTCGCGTTGGTGCAAAATAGGTCAACGTCAGGTTCACATGAAATCCTGTTAAAACTGCGACTGGCTCTCAGAAAAAATGCATTACGCCTATAATTAATGTTTGCACTAGGTACATGCAGAAGTGGCCGCTGTCTTAGCCCCATCTGATTAGTGCGTAGTGATAATTTTGAGACAAATTCAGGACAGTCATTTGCGATATTAATCAGGTAGCACACATCATTAATATCACGTCTCTGGTCAAGCGGTAGAAAATGGTATCTTTTGCATTGGTGAATGTAGTTAACAGATACTTGTTTTGCTCTATAATCAAGGAACTTAAGAAATCTTTTCTGGGTGCCCTCAATACGAGACTTATATATCCCATATTGAGGGTTCCAGACCTGTGATGTGATGATGTGTGATGTGTCAAGGTGGCTGCGTACGAACAATATAAGATTTAATCAAATCTTGTGTCTATTTTTAGGGTTCTGTATCTAAGTAGGCTTTAAGTACACTTTAAAAAAAAAACGCCACAACGAGGACACGGCGGTGCTCTCTTAAGCGGGGTACACCTCTACCTTAAGCTCCACCGAGTCTACCGGGCGGTCCACACACACGAATCCAGTACAGGAACTTCCTGAACTGACAATGCTCGGTGAGAACCTGCGTCATGCGGAAGGTGTGGCTGCCGTGAGGTCTTTCCAGCCACTCCTCAAAGAGGGGACTTACCGCCATAATTATGGCGTACCCAGCACTAGATTGCGATAGTCGCCCCGGCGTTTTATCTCCACGTACAAATCGTGCATGTGTGCAAGGACTGTTCCACCTCCAGATCCCATAGCGGCAGGCCAGCAAGGAGGCTTGCCGCTTCGCAGGTATCCCCGAACCATCGCTATAGCCATGACCCTCTGGCATGCGTTCAGCTGGGCCACTGGTTGCTTTCGCAGCAACGGCGCCCACACCGGCGCTTCATAAAGAGAATGGACCGAATCCGCATCTATTTTGAATTCGACTTCCAGTCTAAGTCTAACTGAATGCAGCTGAATACCAATATTTGACATGGAGTTACCGCCTATCTAACTTCATCATTCTTTCAGTAAGATGACATCCACTACTGCACACAGACCTCCCCCATCAGACCTCAATAACTCAGTAATTAAGAAACACGATAGCTCTTTGCAAAACTGCGGTCAGATTTCTTGGCTTCGAAGTATCCGTAATGACTGTCAGAGGTCTAAAAATGACAGCAGTTTTACCTCCTTTTACGAAATAGTAATGCGAGCAAAGGAGATGGTGGAAAACGTGAGAGAGAGAACGTTCTCACGCCTCACGCCCCAGCTGTTGCAGGAGATGCCCTGAGCGATTCCAGGTCATGAGTAGTTTGCCGTCCAGAAAAGACCAGACGACGTGTGAACCGTGCACTAGCTTCTGACGTTTTATAAGTGCCCATGTAGGCCTATGTGAAATAAAAAATTATGACTTTGAATATTCAAGATAAAAATGCTTGGCTTCATGCTGGTCCAGCTCCTTTACCACCGAGGTGTACAAATTAATTAGTTTGGAAATTATTATTATAATTTTATAATGCTTTTTTTTGGAATTGTAAAATATTATAAGTATTGTATAATGTAGAAGCATTTATTTTCAAAGTTTGTAAATGTGAGTACCATGGTTACTTTATGGTTTTTTATGTTACTATTGGACTTGTTTGACATAAATGAGCACGGCAGTTGAGAGTTTGTCATGCTCACTCAAATATCTCACTGATGGTGGCTCATTCGGCAAATTATTATTATGTCGTTTGCTTTTCTACCAATTTTGATATTGTTTTCAAATTTAATATTCTATTTTTGTATTAATAATTTAGTTAGAAATAAAAAAAAATATGCATATATGTATATGCATAATACACCGCGGTCTCCTATCAATGCAAAGTGAAAATACACAGGAATAGATCTGATACAACAACAATATATATCTAAGTCAACATTGTAAAGTTTATGTTTGTACTGTTTTCAGTTTGTTGATGATAGCAAACCATATCTTGGTCAGCTCAGTGGTATATAAAACGAGACTTTTGAATCTAGAACATCATTTAATTCGAAGGAGTCTTCGTGAATTCAAATAAATAATAGTTTGAATTAAAAATAATAATAGTTAAAATGAATTTCTGTCGCATGTTGGTGTTTGTGTTCGCTTGCTTGGTCGCCATGTACACTGTGTCGGCGGCGCACGAGCCGAGGTGGAAGGCCTTAAAGAAATTTGTAAGTGTAGATATTATAATTATACAGGGTGTAAGGGGAACGCTTCCGAAGCCAGAACGTAGACTATATACAACCTATATGCAAACGGATACCACTAACCTTTCGCTTTAAATTCATTATTGTCAAGACTTCATATTTCGCAAACACGCAATGGAAAGCGTACAAAACGTGAGGTCACTGACACGCAAGGCAACGTCGCGCCAACGCGCGTCGCGGGCGCCGAGCGCTCCGTACGGCCGCTGCCTCGAATGTTGCGGGCAGCGGGGCGGCGGCGGCGGCGGCGCGGGAGCGGCAGGATCTCATACGTCCCGCGCCGTTTCCGCGCCGCCCGAGCCGCCACCCGCTGTCCGCAAAATTCGAGCAGCGGCCGTACGGATTTAATACGGAATTTACAAAAACCACTTTCAAAATGCCTACCCCTACAACACTTCACAAAATTTTGGATTTTAATCGCATTCGTAGTTCACATTTAAGTTGACAGAAGCATTTTACGTACCTGTTTAAATCCTTTGCGACCTTATAAGGTTTGGCTCGAACTGCGCGCCATCCATTTCAATGCATAGCCGGGCCCGTCGCTGTGTAGACTCGTGAACACGAGGCATCAGTGTAACATCCTCAACACATTCTGCACGTAGTTTATTAAAAACGCTCACTATTCTGCCCCGCATTTCATCAGCACTGTCACATTCCCGATCGAACACTCTTTCTTTCACATACCCCCACAAAAAGAAGTCCAAAGGTGTTAAATCGGGTGAACGAGCTGGCCAGGCGTGCGGCCCCATCCTTCCGAGCCAGCAGTCACCAAAAAGCTCAGTGAGACGCTTGCGAACGGGACGCGTAACATGCGGTGGAGTGCCATCGTGCTGGAACTATGCTCGACGAAATTCAGCCAGCGATACACTATCTAGCATATCAGCTAAATGTACATTTATAAAATTAAGATATGCTGGTCCATTGAGGCGCTGCGGTAGAAACACTGGTCCTAGAATGCGTCCATTAAAAACACCAGCCCATACGTTGACAGACCATCTGGTCTGATGGCCGGTTTCTTGAGTGGCGGACGGGTTCACGTCTGACCATACATGGGCATTCCTCCTGTTCCACATCCCGTTTCTCGTGAATGTGGACTCGTCCGTCCAGATAATCATTGAAGCCAGGTGCACGTTGTTGTTGATTTAGCAGCCAACGACAGTACGCACGGCGACGAACGCGATCGTTGGGTAGCAACGCTTGTACTTTGTGTATTCTGTAGGGCCGCATTCTGTTCCGGCGCAAGATTTTGTGAACTGTCCAGTGAGAGACTGTCGATACGCCCCGGCGCCGCAATAATTTCGCCGCACTTCGTGTGCCCAGCCGTGGATTTTGGCGAATCACATTTAAAATACGCTCCTCGGTCTGAACATTCACTTGTTGTCCACCACCTGCCGCCATCGGCGCAATTGGTCGATTTTCTAAGACTCTTTGAAAAGCAGCCGTTATCATGCGACTATCAGACGGATGTCGGACGTTCGGAAAACTGTCTTGGTAAATTCTCAACGCTAGAGAAGCATTGCCACGGGCTTCTCCTAAACACATCAACATGTTGCCGTATTCACGAGCACTGTACACGTATGCGTCAGGCATTGTTAAAAAACACAAAAAATTAAACTAAAAAACAATAAAACAGCACTAAAAATGTAACAACAATAACTAAACACAAAACTAACAAAACAGTAACAAATACGATTCAATGGCTATGGATTGATTCACGCACGTTCGCTCACGAACCGAGTCGGAAAGGAACTAAATAAGTAACTACATTACTAAAGAAGTACTATGAAGATCAAACATGCCGCCTGCACCTGCATTCGATGCCGCCCGACAAAAGTTACGCTCAACTACGTAGGTACTCAACTGCGTTAGTTTTCGCAAATGCGATCATTTATCAGTAAGAGTATAAGGAACAATTTCGTATGCAAGTATTTTTTTACTTTATTGGTTTGTGTATTTTTTGTGTGTATTTATTTGTAAACGCGATTTTGCTCCTTATTTAGGAAAGTCACGGATCAATTTCCTATGCTAGTATTTTTTCTTCCAATAGGGCTTTTGAATACACGATTGTACTTCTTATTTGTATGAAGTCATGGATCAATTTTCGATGCAGATAGAAAACACCTGAAAGTATTTCGAGCCCTGGTTTTAGGCCCTGGTTTTTTAAGGTGGATGTTGGACTTACTTGGAAGCCCTGGTACTCGATTTTGCAAGTACGACCCATGTCTAGCCTATGTCCATCTCGCTTCCTCCTTCACCTCCGTACGTACGCGCGCGTGGACTTGGGGTCGTCGGCCGCGCGGCTGTCGGAGAGCGCGCGCGTACTTTGAACTTGAGGTCACGCGCAAGCGTCAGCTGATACATTGCTTGTTAGAGTTGTAAAGAAAACAAAATGTGTTTAATCGCAAATAATGGTTTCATTTAACTGTTCTCAATGCACAGTGTACGAAAAATGCTAAAAAAAATAGGTGAAATTGTTCATTTTTTTTTCAGATTTTTTGATGGTATCGTATCGAGAATTAGTAGCCCTATCACCTGTCTTCGTTTTCGGAAGCGTTTCCCTGACACCCTGTATTTATTGTGTATTGTCTTTAAAAGTTCAAGTATAGGTGCAACTTCTAGACCAACCGTGTCTAACTCAGTCACTAGTGGGCCTAACGCATGAAGACTGAAGGCCATCTAAAGCCTATGGTGTGGGCTGCAAAACCTAATCTTAAAGAAGACAAACTACAAAAAAAAAATTTAAAGAAAAGAAAAGAAAATGTAGGATTTTACAGTTACATTTTCTCATTTCTTAGTATTAAACAGGCAAGTTTGAATAAACCAACATAATTTCAATATTTTTTTTTGTTTTCAACTGGTATGACACTGAAGCTTGATCACTTATATCTACAAGTGCCCCCCACTCTATCAATATTAATAGCAAACGGTTTTTAACAAGCTGGCGGGCCGCAGAAAAATGCTCAGTGGGCCGCATGAATGGTTGGGATGTTGGGAACATTGATACTAGTGTGTCATCCCTAGCCTTTTCCCAACTAGCTCGGGGTCGGCTAATAGTCTAACCCTGCATGTAGTTGAATACCCGTGTTTTACATGGAGCGACTGCTTATCAGACCTTCACTACTTACTGATACCGTTATAACATATACTCGCAATTTTATTTTTTCTATAAATATTATAATATTTATGAACAGATTCGATGTAACTTGGTACACGGTTAGACTATGTCCTGGAATAGCACAACTCTTTTTCTTTTGTCACGCGGACAAAGCCGCTAGCAGCAGTTATGGCCTGTTCATGACTTCGGTCTTAGCGGCGAGCGGCGCGGCGAGCGGGGCGGCATCGGTAAGTGGGCGCCGGGTGTTATGAGCGGCAAGTCGTGTCGTGCTTCAAACATTTTCATACATTTGTTCTTACTGCTCGCCGTCCCGCGCTTAGCTACCGCTCACAGCTTCAAGGTCGTGAACGGGCCGTTAGTCCTTAGTACTATATTTAATAGTGGAACTCTAACAACTTTTATGCAATCGCTAATATACCTTTATTTTTTTTTGTCAGGAGAAGTTTGGCCACAACGTCAGAGATGGCATCGTCAGGCTAAGAACTCACGAAGCGGTTTTAAACCGCGTCCGCCGCAGTTGCAACCCCACAGCTTCTGCAGAATGCAGATATAATAGATGTAAAAAATTAGAACACCTTTCACGACGCGTTTTAGGCCGGCGGTGTGCGCGGTTGTTTGCAGATCCTGCTGTACCGGCGGCGGCGGGCAACTAGTAGAATCGCGCAGGCCACGGTCATCCGTAGCCTCGGCAGTTTGCACACGCATGCTCTGCAGTTGGTGTGCGCCCGCAGCAGTCAGCGGGGATACAGAAATCCGACGCCGAAAATCAGTGGATGCATCAAAAAATTTGTAGGCCTTCCTTTTTTAATTGTTCTGTGAAGTAAGTAACGCAACAGCTCGTTCTTAGTGTGTATTCATTGCGGTCTGCAGCGCTACTGATAATTTACCGCCTGTCTTGCGATTATCATCCGCTAAGTTTGCGAGCGATAATCGCAACTGCGATGACTTCGTAACCGCACAACGGTCTCGTGAGTTTAGAAATAAAACAGCTGTTCTTAGCCCCAAGGCTGGACCAGACATTGGCGTACTCAGACAAGCTCTGGGATAAACTTCTGTAGCAGTACTATTAATTAAGGATTATTTGTAAGTTAATTTTAATATCTGTTCAAAATTAAATACTGCCAAAATAAATTATTATTTGGATCTTATGTTTTTTTTAAATAAAAATAACAAATCTTTCTAATTAAAAATATTTACATACTGTTAAATACTTAACTGATTGTATCTAATGTATTATATTTGGAGTTTCTAATTTATACAAGGTTTGTATAATTAATAAATTGTTTTTTTATTATTGGTGGGCTCACTATCTCACCTGATGGTAAGCGATGATATTGCCGAAGATGTTGCACGCTTGCCTAGAAGTAACCTATTCACTCTTGACATAAAGGCCCCTAGTTTGTAGCTATCAGGAAACACAGACCAACTAATTAAGTGGTTTGTAAGTAAAGTATAATTAGTTTAAATAATACAATTAAATAATTTGATGCCACTTTAAATATCAACATTTTTGGAGTTCCCTACCTCAAAAAGTAAAAACTGGACCCTTATAAGATCAGTTTGTTGTTCGTCGGTCTGTCTGTCTGACAAGACCCTTTATCTCGGGAACGCGAGTACGTATCGAGTTGAAATTAAAACCATTAACTCAGGTTTGCAGTCCTTTGGTGCTGTGAAAAAATCAAACTTCAGAGTTAAAGAAAACCAAAGATACGGCCGTTTATGTTGCCAAAAACGTATATTTCGACACTCTTAAGGGAATCAAATTCATAGGGTATTTACAATTGACTCAAAATCCTGAAATTTAGCATTCAGCTAGGTCTCATAGCACAAATATGGGAAAAAAATTAAATACTGGTAAATTGTAGTTACGTCACAAAAAAAAACTTTTTTGCTATTCGGAAAATTCTTCGTAACTTAATTTATTTATTTATTTATTAAATACTCCATGCACAAACGTACAGCGGCGGACTTAATGCCTTAGGCATTTTCTATTATTTTTTATTATTATTTTTATTTATTTTTTATTATTTTTATTTTTTAATTCGGGAATTGAACTATTTTCGTATGTAAGTTTGTACGGAACCCTCAGTGCGCGAGTCCGACTCGCACTTGTCCGGTTTTTGATATTCAAAGTGGTAGAAAGCGATTGATCTTTTTATTTTAGAAGAAAGGTATGTTTAGAGAAGACTTAAAATATTTATAATACCAGTTGCAACCCTCGACTGCGCCCTCGTGACATTAGAACCATTTTAAATAATTATATTTATGTACATTAAATAAAAGGAGAAACTGACTGACTGACATATCAACGCACAGCTGAAACTACTGGTACCAGTAGCGTGTTTTCTTTTATGACGTAAGCTGGATGACGCGATTTGCCAAAATTTACCCTCTAAGGGGATGAAACGTGGTTCCACCAACTTTGAAACCACGTTTCATGGAGAAACCTAAATTTCACCCAGGTGAACCCACTGCCAGACGCTACTTATATAAATAGTCTACTTATGCTAATCCAGAAAATAATCTATCCTACCAAATTTCATCTAAATCTGTTTAGCCGTTAGTGCGTGAAGAAGCGACTAATATGCAGACAAACGCATACATAGACAAACGTCTACGTCTTTATAATATTAGGTTAATCATTTTCACTAATAATAACAATTATATTAGTGGCAAAAACATTTTATGTTAATTTCAGTCTAAATGATATGCGGTGAATTCACTCTATATAATAACATGCATAATTATATTTATGACAATATAAGTGATTGTTTTCAGTACAATACCAGCTACCACAATGAAATCGTGATGACAGGGTTGTAATGAACAAAATGCGAGTATAATACATCGTGTATGCCCTCTCCTTGCGCGTATTATTATTACGTAATTGCGCGTTTTTACACAAAATCATCAAAAAATAAAATAAAAAAGAAATAAAAATAACTTTTTCTGGATTTTTCTAGGAAAAACGAAGATATAATGACAAACATTTTCGGCCGAATAAATTTCGTACACCCGTGTGTACGAAACGACAATTAACCGTTTTTCAAGGTCACTCAAGTTGTACAGACGTACTTGTATCGCTCGAGGGGATAAGTATTTATTAATGATGTTTCTTACTATTATTTTATTTATTGTGTAACCACACTTATGTCCTTTCAGTTGCTCTTTGATTTCTAAGACCAAGGGTCCCTTTTCAGAAATTCCTCATGGCCCTAGCAGACATCGACCCTGCTGAGCCCCTATGGTTTTGCTGACAACTCTTTGAGTCGTGTGTCTACGTGCTGTCCACGACTGTCGGGCTCGGTCCGGACGGTAACCGGACAGCCGGACGATGATCTGATGACCCACTGCTCGTCGTTCACAAGCCTACACCGATGATGGCTGCTAGTCAGTAAACCATGACTATCGGGCACCGTCGCTGCTGGTATAATCAAATAGACAGACAGACTGACAAAAAAAATACACTTCAAATTTTTTATTATGTACATATTGCATTCATCTAGTTGGCGAAAAGATACTCGTTCAATTGTAAAAACATAAAGTGGTGGTGCACGCGTCACGCTCGTGAACGGGTGCCGTCAGTAGAGACTGGTCATCTCTTAGCTGCCATTGGTTTAATTTAATTTCTATTTTTTAAATTCGTTTTTTATTATTATTATTACTTATCTACATTGTGTGCGGTGGATGTGAGAAGCACAGGATCGGTCGTTGTGGCGACGGGTCTATGTCCAACAGTGGACATCTTTCGGCTGAAATGATGATGATGATGATGATTGTGATCACATATTAGAAGCGACAAGAATTATGTAACCAAGATTTATGTAACTCATAATATGATTTAAAAGAGGGTCCAACGTTCTTCTCCATAGAGATCTACGCTTTGGAACGTGCAATTTAGCTTCACTTGTTTTTTTTTTTGACTGACCGACATTTTGACAATTCAAAAGTGCCTGTAATTGGTCTCTTTAAAATAATCGTTTCTGATTTCTGATTTCTGAGTGGCTAAGACAGGAATCAGCTTAATTATAGGCCCAGTCCTTTAAAAAACCTCCATGTGTCATTCGAAAGGGAACACTGGGGCCCAGGAACGCAAGGCAAAGAAGGAACATAGCAGTGGTAGTTAGTAAAAATCTGACACGCCCTCCCTCTCCAACCTCGATCAAGAGCGGGCACCTAAAAAAAAGGCCGGTAGAAAACCTGATCTGCCTCTGAGTCATAAATAATTTGCAAAATTGATTGTGCCATCACATACCAGCTACTATTGGTACGAAAGTTTGAGGGGCTTCATTAAGCTTCAAGAATCGGGAGTTCCCAATTCACGCCGCAGACACTATCAATGCAAACCGTTATTTGCACACAGGAAACCATCTGACACAATGACATGATCTTTATTTCAACGTAATAAAGTCTATGTTTGTACAATTTTCAGTTTGTTGACTGCAAACAATATCTTGATAAACTCAGTAGTATATAAAATGAGATTTTTGAATTTAGAACATCATTCAACTCGAAGGAGTCTTCGTAAATTTAAATAAATAATAATTTGAATTAAAAACAATAATAGTAAAAATGAATTTCTCTCGCATCTTGGTGTTCGTGTTCGCTTGTTTGGTCGCCATGTGCGCCGTGTCGGCGGCGCCCGAACCGAGGTGGAAGGTCTTCAAGAAAATTGTAAGTTATTTTTTTTCATAGAATTGTTACAGATAGATTCGGTCGCACGACTATCCGTATCTAAGTGTTTACATATTATTATTTTAGTTAGTCGAATTCCAACTGGTGTACTTCTTATAAATAATTATAATATTCCGTCAACTAGGAACCACTCCAATTACTTATTTATTACTGAACCACACACACATACATATCACTCACTCTTTCCTGATTGTCTCATTTTTACTGAATCAATTTTTATTTTCATCAACATCAAATGTCTTCTCCTGCTCAAAAAAGGATGGAGAGGGCGTGTCAGACCTTTATTAACGCAAAAGGCAACAGAAGAAAGACGGGTCGATTTTAGTCTTTAAAGGTTCAAAGCTCCACCAACATCGGTAGTAATTATTTGATGATTTCCCATATTAAAAAAAAAAAAACAGGTTCCGACTTAATCTTCCAAAGTACGAGTACTGTAATACTGAACTTTTATTAAAAAAACATTTTTTTGTTTAGGAGAAGATTGGCCGCAACGTCAGAGATGGCATCATCAAAGCTGGACCAGCCATTGGTGTCCTAGGACAAGCTAAAGCATTGGGATAAACTTAAAAAAAAAACAATATCGTTAATTATTATTATTATTTTCATTGATAAGAATGTAAAGACTGCTGTAAAATAAATTTATTTTTAAGTCATTTCTTGTTTTTCATTCTTGTACCCAAATATAATGGCTTTGTCATGTGCCTCAGTGTCGCACTGTTGCCCGTGTGCAGTCTCCAATACCTTGGCTGCACTAAATGATCCCTTGGATTCTTATCCAACAAACGATCTGTTTGCGGATGAACGGAAGATGATTTTATTGGTATGTCAGAAGTACTGTGAGAGGAATTAATGTAAATACTTGTTGTTTATAACTTAAAACTTTTTGTTTAGTTACTTTGATTGGTTGTTTAACCGTTGTAATTAATTGATTAATTAAATAAATAAATAATAATAATGCATTGGCCGCTGCAAAAACAATCTGACCAAATGGGGCTTATTATATTCTACTCAATTCTATTCTTTCTCGACCTACCTCTAACGTAGTGTCAATGTGGAACCGATGCTCCGAACATGCATCATCTCCTTTGCTGCCCATCCTGCACAACCACCTGAATTTACAGGATTTATATGAGGTCAATAAAAGAGCTGTATAAATTTCTAGATACTGGTCCAAAAAAATGTAATTTCATTCCAGAAAAAGAAGAAGAAGAAGAATGCGTTTAGGGTTCTCCCACGCTTTTGTGGGTTTATCGAGAATGTTTTCTGATGCACGCAACTTTGACGCAGTATGGCGTAAAATCTGCTTCAATGCTTTGCAGGTTACGTGGCAGTCCTGACAGCATCCTGAACTCTATATCCGCCCGGGTAGATATCCTGCTTGAGCGTACGCTGGTCGATCGGATCAGATTATTACTAGTTATCACGGTTAGTGCAGTACGAGGTCTAAAATGCCTTTTACCTTCGTGTCTTCCATGTTGCGGTGTGGAGGTCGTAACTTCAATTTGGTTTAGTTTGGAAAATATATGAATATATATCTAAGATGCCTTATTAAAACAAATTGTAGTGATGTAGTATCTACTTATATCGTATCGATTGTAGTATCTACTTTAATACGGGGTCACTTTGACCTCGCACCAAACTATGTCAAAAAAACTATTAGTTACGTAAATATTAGGGGGTAATAAGCCCCGTCATAATGACAGTTTTTAAACGAGGTCTCAAGCGCCCCGTACCGCAGGAATGGATTTGTATTTGCTTCATGGAAATAATCCAAAAATGAGTGGCGCTGTCAGTGTGTTAAGTACTAACATAGGCTAAAAGACTTGGTTACTAACACAGTGGATCTCTGTAGTCTTGATGACTAAATAAATTTATTTCCAATCAAAGATGTCACCTATCGGAAATCATGTAATGACTTCTCCTACTCTAAGGCGAAGTGTGAGGGCGTATCAGACTATTACTGACTAATATTACACCTATGTTGTTTCAGTTACCCCTTGCGTTCTAGGACCACGGTAAACCTTTTCAGAAGGCAACCCATGACCCATGTAGGCTTCGGCCTTGTTGAGCCCCTACATCATCATCATCATTTCAGCCGATAGACGTCCACTGTTGGACATAGGCCTACGCCAAGTGTCGCCACAATTAACGGTTCTGTGCATCTCGCATCCATCAGATTCCCACAACCTTTACCAGGTCATCAGTCCACCTTACAGGAGGCCTTCCAACGCTGCGTCTTCCGATACACGGTCGCCACTCCAGAACTTTTCAGCCCCAACGGCTATCTGTTCTGCAAGCAATGTACCCCTACGATTTGTGGAAACACTTTGCCCCGACACGCAACGATGACTCGGGCTTGGTCCGGATGGTTATCGGATAGCCGGAGGGCGACCTACCCTTTACTCGTCGTCCGCAAACCCAAGTCCATTCTCCTTCACTTTGAACCATCCAACATGGTCCTGCAATTTAGGTCCTCACACAGAACGAAGCAGGAAATGTCTGCAGATTAGGCTATTATATTAACGGTTTTTTTTTCTGTCGTTTGGTTCTAAGTGTCAGAAGATTTTTTTATGAAAATCATCAAATAACCAGCCTTCTGGTGGTGCAATAAGTGGTCTCAGAAAAAAATTGATAACTTAAGGTTCTAAATAGACTTCTACCCTTGTGACACATCATTTTTCCGAAACTATTCACAGCCGAAATGGAGGATTTCTTCCAGGTTCTGGACGGGACGGGCATTAACGTTAATAGCGGGTCCTTCACTCATCTTCGGTTTACCGACGACATTGTAGTCATGGCTGAGACTACGGAGGGGCTCAGTACAGTACTCGATGACCACAGAAGAGCTTCCGAAAGAATAGGTCTTAAAATGAACATGGACAGAATCAAAACCTTCAGGCTCATGGGACCCCCATACCTTCGCTAGGTCATCGGTCTACCTTGTGGGAGCACTTCCAATGCTGCATTACCAGCACGCAGCCGCCACTACAGAAACTTTTGGCCCAATGAATCATCTGTTCTATGAGCAAACCATTGGAAGCTGTTTATGTTACCTTCTATCTTGTTGATTGAATGATAACATTTAACACGTTGACTGCTAACCTACGAGTATACTCGTAGTACAAGATCTGGGCCCCACTGCCAACTACGAGTATTCTCGTAGTTGATTGTATGCGATTTCTAACGAATTCTAGACAAGTGGCAGTGAAAGGAGGGCGGGGTTACATTTTTTGGCATTTGAAGTAAAACATTATATAATCAGAAAAAAAAGTTTAATAGAATTTTTTTTGGGTACATCACTATGAAACCATACCATTTTGTATGGTGGCAATGGGCATAAAAAAAAGTTACTACTAGTATACTCGTATGGCAGCCAACGTGTTAATATAGCAACTTATAGAGAACAGTGATGATCCAAAACAGTGGTGGTCCCCGTCTTACGAGTTGTACTTCAAACCCAGCCAGGTGCATTACTTTGTATAATTTATTTCATCACCATTGCTCTCAAAAAGTTGAAGGAAATCTTTGTGAGGGTACATGTCCAAGAACTAAACATTTGAAGACATGTGATATTCAAAAACTCGTATTGGACCCACGTGGTGGATTACAGCCCGTTCCTTCTCCTAGGGAGGAGGCCTGAGACCCAATAGTGAGAACATTAAAAGGCTGATTATGCTATGCTATTAAGAGGGTCCTTTTCCACTCGCCTATCGTCAAAATCGAGTATGGTTTAAAAGCTTGTTGCTTCATCTAACTTAATCCATCGCGATGTTTGACGAAAAAAAAAGAGATAACGCCTGAAAACTCTGTTAGCATTCCGTAATTCCGTGATTTACTCGAATATTTTACAAAAAATTTGTTCCAGGAAACACGTGTTTTTTTACCCTTAAAAGTTTTTGAACATAATTGTCGTCATTTAGAATCTTGATTAAATTTGCAAGGCTTGCTACAAGAAGCAAAGCAGATTTTCAGAGGTCTTCACTGGATTAGTTTCACACAAATTTATAAATTGATTTCAATAAAAGCCTAGATAATATCCAGAAGATACTGTGTTTGCAAAATATCTAATGAAAAATGTGTAATAACGTCTTAATCGCGTAAGAGCGATTGTATGAAAAACAGTGAAAATGTATGTCGAGTTGCATCCCCTTAAATAGAGACTTTTGACAGAGACCACACAAGAGTGGTAATATCTAGAAAAATAAATTAACAAATTAACAAAAATCTATAAACAAGATGTTTGTTAATTTGAAGAAAAGTAAAAAAGTAATCATTCATTGACTAAACAATGCCCGCGAATGCTATGAAAATGTCTAGTTTTGTAGATCAAGTAGTTTCCGAGATTTCATGTTTATTCAATGACTACTTTCTTCACTTTTCTATAATTTAACAAACACTTTGTTTTTTTGACATGGCCGTCGTGTTTTTTTTTTTTAATTGTAATTGGAAAATTTTTTTGAGGTTAGAATTCATTATATAACTCCTCCTAGTCGGAGGGGAGAGCAAGAGAAAAAAAGGTTTCGTAGCAGGAGGTGTACCGACCTACTGTAATTTTTGCTTACCCCCAGAGGAATAGGTACATATTATATTAGAATTCGTCCGCGGTATCACCCGTCTCGTTAGTTACTGCTCCACTACCGTGGGTCGTAGCGAGATATTATATAGCCTTTTTCGATTAATGGGCTATCCAACACTAAAATATTGGTTTATATCGAACCTGAAGTTTCCGAGATTAGCACGTTAAAACAAACAAACTAGCTACACTAACTAGCGACCCGTTTTATTTTCGAACGGATGTTAGAATTCATTGAAATCGTCGAAAAAAAGTATTTTTATGCACCTGCCATGATGACTCTTCACCATCCTTGGTTGACTAAATTGACTGGTAGAGAATGCCTGAGGCATGAAGTCCGCCTTTGTACCTTTGTCGTGTATAAAGATTAAAATAAATAGGAGTGAGTTGGTGTATATTTAATAATGTATTATTAAATGTGTAATTATCATTTGTGATGCATTTGATTTTTGTGGATTACCACCATAAAAAAAAATACGAGAAATTAAAACTTAAAACATATTTTTATTTACTTTGAGTATTACATCAACTAGATAGTGCTTAACTTAATTAAAATAAATACTTTGGCATTATTTATAAGACAAAAAGACACTGTACAAATTTAAATACTTTAGAGATATAAATATGAACTATTTTCCTAAAGCTTTGGCGTCGCCGAGGACAGCAATAGCTGGACCAGCCTTGACAATACCATCTCGGATGTTGCGACCCATTTTCTCCTGTTAAAAGAAAAATAAAAACATAAGTAAGAATCAGAACTAAAATCAAGCAAACGACCCCATCCTGGGACGTAAAGGACAACTGAAGGAACACAAGGTAGTTTCAATCCCACCTCAAAACACCTCAAAAAAAAAAAAACGGACCAATCAACTTATGGAACATTATAGCATTTTGGGTATCCCGAACGTAACCGTTACTTCACGTATATAATTAGGAAAGGGATTATATAAGTAAGGTCTCTATATGCAATATTCATAAACAGCAAAGTTTTATTTATATTCTAATATTAGGTGCATAAGGTGTAGACTGAGTAAATGGTAAACACCCTTAATGAGACTTAAACCATTAACTTCGAAAGGTCAGATCATGCAGGAGTGAATGAACTCCCCTGAGAAATCATTAAGTATTTAACTGACAATAGTTCTTACTTGAAAATTTAATCTAGTTAAACAAAAAAATAACTTACAATTTTCTTGAAGACCTTCCACCTCGGCTCGGGCGCCGCCGACACGGCGCACATGGCAACCAAACAAGCGAACACGAACACCAAGATGCGAGAGAAATTCATTTTTACTATTATTATTTTTAATTCAAATTATTATTTATTTGAATTCACGAAGACTTTTTCAAGTCGAATGATGCTCTGTTTGCATATATCTCGTTTTATATAGTACTTAACTGACCAAAATGTAGTTTGCCGTTGGAAAACAAAAACAAATTGTGTTTCGATTCTTATGTCTTGCACATAAAGATTATTTTGTTTTGTTAGCGTACATGGTGACTGTAAATGTAATGTTTGTACTGATAACGCTTCTCGTTCAGTTGACCTCCAGGAAAGCCCCTTTTCTGGGATGATAAATGTTATCCCCCGTATCAATTTCAGTGGTCATATTTTTAGTTTTTTTAAGTAAACAAACTTATTTAAAAAACTTGTTAATCATGAATGTGTTTTGTTGAAATGCTGATTAGCGTTTTCAAATTCTCATACTAATAATGATTTATTTCGCCTAGGCATACATGCGCACATATAAAACGCCAGAAGCTAGCGCACCACACAACGTATTCTTAATAGTCTCTGTAGAAAAAAAAATTAAGAACAAGCTAGTTCGTGACTCGTGTTCGCATCACATGGATACTATAGGCGCAGGCTTGCGGACAGCGAACTACCAATCGCTCGCCGTTCGGTAACCGTCCGAACGGCGGACGCGTAGTGTAAGGAGATTTCAGTAACCATAGGGGCCCAGCCTACTGGGGCCAAGGATCTGATTCTGAAAGGAAGACTCGGCCCTGGTACGAAAGGCAACGAAGGAACAGAACTGGGTTTTTTGTCAGAAAAGTCTGACACTATCTCCCGCTCCGCTCAAGAGCGGGGGATGTCATTGGATGATTTTCTTACAAAACAAAAATAAAGTCATCCCAAAAGGCCCAATATTTACATTGATAAGTATAATTTTTAGGTAGTAGGTATCATAATTTTTATCTTCAAAGTTTTGTGACTAGACAATTACCGAGGTAGTAACAAATAATCGTGTTTTGTCCAATTTTACCTAACACGGTAAAACTCACTTTTCACACTTCTCATCTACAATTGGTTGCTTGACTCATTACATGATTTTTTTTTCAATTTAGCTATCACTTATTCTATTGCTTATATATTTTGTATGTACGTATTTATTTTAGTACTAAGTCTTTTTTGCTTATTCTTTTTCTTTCTTTCTTTTATTTCTGTTTGCTTTTATATTTCCACCAAATGCAACCCCATTTTGTATGAGGCGATCTCCGTCCAATCCAAGTTGCCTGGAAGAAATCGCGGAATGTGAATCGCATGTTATTTAGTGTGAGGTTTCTATTTTTTCCTTAGTAGCCCTGAGTTGAGCTATACGAATACTGACAAATGCTTGCACTGACTAGTCAGGTCTGCTCAGAACTGTGTGGTTATTTCTTCAAAAAACCATCTCAGACTCCAATTTGCATGGTTCTCATATGATTTGACCATTACATGTTTGCTGTATGGACTTGAAAAGAGACTTTGACCCCTGAGTTCGTTTCGATGTTTCTTCTCAGGGTCAATCA
Organism: Mythimna pallens; assembly: GCA_961205895.1. Lineage (NCBI taxonomy): Eukaryota > Metazoa > Arthropoda > Insecta > Lepidoptera > Noctuidae > Mythimna > Mythimna pallens. The sequence continues at coordinate 3,051,959 of OY540845.1, read as the reverse complement.
GCATGGAAACACCGGCTTCATCTAGTTTAAATTGACAAAAAATTGACGTATAAAAAACCTCCCCACCATCTGTGTTCCCACGTTGTCGTCGTGGTGGGGCTTGCGTGTCTCTGTGATCTTGAGGGCTATGCCGGTAGAGCTACTCATGCCGGAAGGCCTCAAGTGAGGGACCAGACCAAGAGGAACACACACAGGCGGAGTCCAGACGGACCGCCACGGAGGGTGCACTGTCCAGAAGCATCGGCACCAACAGCTGTTGGTGTTTTTGCACAGTGGTTCTGGGAGAGTGGGTTCGCCTCAGGTACGCGTCTGCTTATCAGACGTGACCAAGATGGCGAACGTGGTTATTGGGGACCCCACCCCACAAAAAAGGCAAAGCTGAGTTCAGCACACAATGGACGCGACTCAAAAAAAATTATTACCCCAGGAGGGTACCGCCTGCACCGCAGGAGGAGAATCCCTCCCCGAGCAGAGCTCGGGCTGCCCCTCGTATTCTGGGGGGGGCAAAGAGCGCGTCAGGTCCCCAAGGGACCTGTTACCGTCCTTCGTGGACGCAAGGAGCCAGGGTGGCTCACCCACCGGTAGCGTGGAGTCCCTGGGACCCGTTCCCAGCACGTCCGCTGCGCCGGTGGGTACTACAGAGGCCAGCAGGTGCTTCGGCCTTAGAGAGGTGAGTGAAGACGCGGCGTCGGACTCAGATGCCGCGTCTTCGCTCAACTCGGAGAGAATGGAGGTAGATGAGGCCACCTCCAGGAAGAAGAGGAACAACCACTTCCTCAAACGCCCCATATCCGGAGACGGTCGGAGGACATCCTCCGACGATGAGCGTGGAGCTTCTGCCCGCAAAATTTCCACTGCTGGTCGGGGTGCAGGCCGAAAAGGAAAAGGGAGAAGGCCCACCGCTGAGGAGGCGACCCAGCGGTCCTCGAAGATTGCCAGGGAGGGGCGCTATCCCGGGGCAAGCAGTGCCCAGGCCAGCCCCTCAGAGCCGGAACCTACTGGCAGTGAGCCAGAAGGCATGGAAGAGGCGCTGGCCCAATTCAAAGGGATCGTCACAGCCGCCATAGATGGAGTCGCCATAAAGAGGAAGGGGGTCTCCAAGAAGAGGTCGATCCCCCAGGCCACGACCTCAATTATAGAGGCACTGGGGATTGTCTTGGAGCCTCTCAGAAGATCCCTCTCCAAGAGGATTGAGCGGCTCGAAGCGGACCTGGCCGGTCTCCGAGGCACTGGCCCCGAGATGGCGCCGAAAGGGGGGTGCAAGCAGGGGCAGTCCCAGCCCCTGCCTCAGCCGGAGAGCGAGGTTCTGGCCCTGCTGCGGCAAGAGCTGGCTGCCTTCCGCCAGCAGCAGCAGGAGCAGCAGCAGCAATTCCAGGAGCGGGTCCAGCGGCAGTTCTCTGTCCTGGAGGGCATCGTCCTGCGCCCCCCGCTCGCGGCCTCCAGCCAGAAGAGGGCGGCGTCGTATGCCGCCGCTGTCGCAGCCACGGCTGCTGCGCCCAAGGCGGGCCCGTCGGGGCAAGTCGGGCAAGGGGCTGTGGCATCGGAGCCTGTGAGGCCAGCCCCCGCGGCCAAGCAGCAGCAGCGGCGGGAGAGGCCTGCTCCTTCCCTGAAGGGCAGGGCGTTGCCTGCCGCTAAACCAGCAGGACCTCCTGCCGCGGCGGCAACAAGGCCGCGCCTGCCGCCTTCCCAGCCCGAAGAACCCTCGGCTGGCACCGATTGGACGGTTGTTGGCGCCAAGAGGAGTGCGGGCAAGGCGGCTAGGGCGGCCAAAAAGCGCGCGAGGCAGCAAGAGCGCAGGAAGCGAGCCATGGCGGCCAGACTTCGCGCCCCGACTTCCGAGGCTGTAGTCATCACGCTACAGCCAGAGGCGGTAAAGAGGGGCGTGACGTATGACGCCGTCATGGCAAAGGCGAAGCAGGCGGTGTTGCCCCATCTTGGCGAACTCGGAGCCTCTGGGGGCTTCCGCATGAGGCGCACCGCAACCGGGGCCCGAATACTGGAGGTCCCTGGTGCGGATAGTGTCTCTGCCGCGGACGCCCTGGCTGATAGGATCAGGGCGTCCCTAGATGTCGAGGAGGTCCGAGTGTCCAGGCCCACCAAGTGCATAGACATGCGCATCATGGGCCTGGACGACTCCGTCAGGGTGGACGAGGTGGTGGCCGCCATCGTCGGTGCGGGAGGGTGCAACGCCGATCAGGTGCGGGCGGGCACCATCCGCGCTGACAGCACGGGCATGCGAGCCGTAACGGTGAGCTGCCCCGTGTCGGCGGCCAAGTCCATCACGGGTGAGGGCCGAAGGCTATTGGTGGGCTGGGTTTCCGCCCAGGTGAAGATGCTGGAGCCCAGACCTCTGCGGTGCTACCGCTGCCACGTGGGGCATCACGTGGGGGCCTACTGCGCCGCGGAGGTGGACCGCAGTGACCGCTGCTACCAGTGCGGTCAGGCCGGTCACAAGGCCGTCGAATGCCGTGCGCCGCCGCACTGCTACGCATGTGCGGCGGCAGGCAAGCCGGCCGACCATCGGGCTGGAAGCAGGTCCTGCGACCCCCCCGCCAAGGCCAAGGGAAAAGCCATGAGGCCCATCCCCGCTGATGTCCTCACCGCCGCAGCCGCCTCCTTGGCTGCCGTCGCTGTCGCCGCCGCACCCGCCGTGGCAGGGCCCTCACGGGGGGCTCGGGAGGAGACTTTAATGGACTGTCAATAACGGCTCCATTGCGTCTCCTCCAGGCGAACATCAACCACTGCGCCCCCGCTCAGGATCTGTTGCTCCAGAGCATGGCGCAGTGGTCGATCAATATCGCCGTGGTCTCCGAGCCGTACTATGTCCTGCCCAGGGGAGACTGGGTGCGGGACCTGGACGGCTCGGTGACCCTAATTTCGTCGGCCGCCGCCGGTACCCCGACCCTCGAGGCAGTCACGAGGGGACGGGGTTGCGTGGCAGCACGGTTCGGGGACATTGTAGTGGTGGGCGTCTACCTGTCCCCGAACAGATCTCTCGGCGATCTTCACATTTCTCTAATGGAGCTAAAAGCCGTCGTCGCTGGGTTTGGTTCCCTCCCCGTGGTCGTGTGCGGGGACTTCAATGCCAAGAACTTGGCATGGGGTTCCCGGTTCACAAACCAGCGGGGTCGGATGGTGGAGGACTGGGCTCTGGAGACAGGCCTGGTCGTCCTAAACCGGGGTTCTGTCCCCACGTGTGTGCGGATGCGGGGTGACTCAGTGGTGGACATCTCGTTCGCCAGCCCCGCTCTGTCGCCGCGTGTCGTCGACTGGCGCGTTATGGAGGGGGTGGAGACGTACTCAGACCACCGGTACATCCGGTTTGACGTCTCCGCCCAAACCTCGACCGCGCCGGTCCAACAGAGCCCTTGTGGTCTGCGGTGGGCGCTGAGGCAGATGGACCGGGAGCTCCTCCTGGAAGCCGCGATGGTACAGGCCTGGGTGCAAGCACCGGACAGGCCTGTCGACATCGACGTCGAAGCAGAGTGGTTCCGGGAGGCATTGTCGCAAATCTGCGACGTGGCAATGCCCCGAGTCCATCCAGGATGCGCTCGGCGCCAGGTATACTGGTGGTCGCCGGAGATTGCGGCACTGCGCAACGCGTGCAATGCCGCGCGACGCCGGTATGCCAGATACCGCAGGCGCCGCATCCGTCCACCGGATGCGGAGGCCAGAGAGGCGGAGCTGTACGAGGGATACAGAGAGGCAAAGCGCACCCTCCGAGCAGAGATAAGGCGGGCCAAACTCGAGGCCCGCAACGTATGGCTGGGGACTCTGAACGGGGACCCATGGGGACGCCCCTACAAGGTGGTGCGGGACAAGCTCCGCCCCTGGGCTCCCCCGCTAACGCAGAGTCTCCGGCCTCAGCTTGTGGAGGGTGTGGTGAGCACTCTGTTCCCCACGCGAGGGGAACACTCTCCCCCGCCCATGGCTCCGCCACCAGCGGTGTCCAACGCGGACCACGATAGCGACGACGACGACAACGCTCCAGAGGTGACCGAGGTAGAGATGAGAGTGGCGGTACGAAGGCTGAGTGCCAAAAATACCGCCCCAGGACCCGACGGCTTGCCTGGGAAGGCCTGGGTCCTGGCCATGGAGGATCTCGGGCCTCGACTAAGAGGGCTCTTCAGCGCATGCATGGAGAGGGGCCAGTTCCCACTTCGCTGGAAGACTGGGAAACTGGTCCTCATCGCGAAGCCGGGGCGCCCTGCGGACTCTCCGTCCGCGTATCGGCCCATTGTGTTGCTCGACGAGGTGGGCAAGCTCTTTGAAAGAGTAATTGCAGACCGCCTCGTCGCGCACCTAACACGGGTGGGGCCGGATCTGGCGGACGGCCAGTTTGGTTTTCGCAGGAGGCGCTCTACGGTGGACGCCATCGTGCGCGTGCGAGCCCTCACGACTGGGGATGCGGTGGCCCAGGGCAGGTGTGTCGTGGCGGTGTCTCTGGACATCGCCAACGCTTTCAACTCCCTGCCTTGGAGTAGCATTAGGAGGGCACTCCGGTATCACCGGACGCCCGACTACCTCTGTCGTGTGGTCGAGGCGTACCTGTCGGACAGGTACATCATCTACCCTGGTCACCAGGGAGAGTGGGAACGCCGGGAGATGTCGTGCGGTGTTCCGCAGGGATCGGTACTAGGGCCGCCCTTGTGGAACATCGGATACGACTACGTGCTGCGCGGCGACCTCCCTGACGGGGTCAGCGTGGTCTGCTACGCCGACGACACGCTGGTCCTAGCGCGGGGAGAGTCGTACCAGGCGGCGGTCGAACTAGCGACACGCGGGGTCGCGACAGTCGTGGGCAGGATCCAGGAGTTGGGACTCGAGGTGGCATTGCACAAGTCCGAGGCCATGTGCTTTCACGGCCCTCGGAACGCGCCACCACCGGGTTCCCAACTAACGGTAGGAGGAGTCCACATCGGCGTCGGGTCGACGATGAAGTACCTGGGACTCGTTCTCGACAGCCGATGGGATTTCGAGGAGCACTTCCGACGTCTGGCTCCCAAACTGAATCGGACTGGGGCTGCCCTGGGGCGGCTCCTGCCCAATCTGGGAGGTCCAGACGCCTCCTGCCGTAGGCTCTACGCAGGAATCGTTCGGTCCATGGCCCTTTATGGCGCTCCGATATGGGCGCCGGCGCTGCGGAAGCAGCCGGCGGCCCGACTGAACGCATGCCAGAGGGTCATGGCCATACGGATGGTGCGAGGTTACCGGACGATTTCCCGCGAAGCGGCGAGCCTCCTTGCCTGCCAGCCACCATGGGATCTGGAAGCAACAGTCCTTGCTCTCATGCACGATCTGCGCATGGAGATGCAACGCCGGGGCGAAACTCCGCTGCCGCAACAGGTCGCAGCATGGCGGACGGAGTTCCGGCGGGTTCTCATGGAAAAATGGCGACAGCGACTGTCGCGACCCAGTGCTGGGCACGCCACAATTATGGCGGTAAGTCCCCTCTTTGAGGCGTGGTTGGAAAGACCTCACGGCGTCCTCACCTTCCGCATGACGCAGGTTCTCACCGAACACGGTAAGTTCGGGAAGTTCCTGCACCGGATTCGTGCGGAAGCGACGCCCGGGTGTCGCCACTGTGTGGACCGCCCGGAGGACACGGTGGAGCACACGGTGGAGGTGTGCCCCGCTTGGGCAGAGCAACGCCGTGTCCTCGTGGGGGCGATCGGCGGCGGCGATCTCTCGCGCCGGGCCTTGGTACAGGCCATGGTCCGGAGCGAGGAACAGTGGCAGGCGGTCGCCTCCTTTTGCGAAGCAGTAATGCTAGCAAAGGAGGCGGCCGATCGCGTGAGGCAGCGGTCCTCACGCCCCAACCGCCGCCGGGATTCTGATCCCGATTTCCGGCCACCGTAGGCGCGGGCTTGCGGACGGCGAGCAATGGGTGGCTCGCCGTCCGATCGTCCGGTAGCCGTCCGGACCAAGCCCAAGTCGTCGACGGCGCGTACTGTTCCACGCGCGCCTCAAGGAGATGTCAGCAAATCGTAGGGGCCCAACGGGGTCGAAGCCTACTGGGGCCACGGGTAGTGTGAAAGTGAAACCCGGGGCCCTGGGACGAGGGCAAGGAGGGAACAGGAGTGGGTTTTTAGTCAGTAAAAGTCTGACACTATTTCTCGCTCCGCCCAAGAGCGAGATTTGTCATAAGATGATTTTCCCACCTAAAAAAAAAAAAAAAAAAAAAAAAAAAAACGTATAAAAAACCTATTTGCAAAATAAATATTATTTATAATTTATTGGTGAAAGAATTTTCAAAATCGGTTCAGTAGTTTTTCACTTTATTCATTACAAACAAAAATCTAAAAATAGAAATCTTTCTTCTCTATAATATTAGTAAAGAAAAGTAGTAAAATGATTTACAATTTAATGAAAATAAAAAGCATCAAAATAATGTCAAAAAATTCAACTAGATGTTGATATGTTTTTGAGTAAATACAATAAAAAGCGATTAATTTTTAATATAATTATAGATTCTCAACGAAACTGTGGGCGTTCATTTTAGATTATTGATGATTGATCAGCACGACACAAATCAGGATAACCTGGACTCTTCTCGCAGATGAATGGTAAGCTTGTGGTACACCCTGCATCATATATTAACCTATTGCGATACAACGCACCGCAGAATTCGTCTGCATATAATGTAGGCTCCCCTGAATTCCATTTACTGTATCCTGCCTCCAACAAAGTTTGACCTGGAAGAATATATGAACATTATTGTGTTTACTTTTGAATTTCACGGATCACGGAGATCAGTCGACACATATGGGCTATGTGCTGTAAAATGCCATCTAGCAGCTTTGGACTCAGTGGAAAGGCGTGCAAAGAGAGTAATACACACACAGACAGAATCTACAATGCCTGGAGCACAGGCGTAAGGTAGCCAGCGTTTTCGGTGGTTTTACAAGATGCAATTTGGAGAATGTGACTTAATTCCGGCATCACCCATCACCTTTCTACCATAGTTGCGTCGCTTATTGCATACATCGAAGGACTGAAATAATTTGCCGGCTGCGATCTTCCCGTCCAAATATAATTTAGGTGTCTTAAAATCTATAGTGAATATGCTCTTAATAAACTAGTGCACTTCATTATCAACAATGTCATCACTGCTTGCCGTAAGATAGGATCCCAGTCAAGCTCCTAAAATTCTGTGCAGATTCTAAACCACATCTTGTATAAGTGTGAGAAAGGTAAAAAAAATATTACCATGGACCGTCCTCCACTCTCCACGTTCACCCCAATCGTGAATACCGATGAAAGCTAAATCTTTCCACATATTATTCACTCCCATTATTTTGCTTTCATCCGTAACTGTAGCAAAGAGTTCTTGGAGTACTGTGGCTTCAGTTTCACTGTTTATAATAGCAAGATGTCCGTCTTCAGCTGAGCATGCAAAGGACGCCCGGGTGAAATTCCGTCCCTGTAGATGAAACTTGTAGCATTTGTTAGTTTTTGCATAAAAGCGGTATCCTGCAACGAAAATAATAAAATAAATTATTCATCGATAATGATTGTTGATATAGCAGTCCCTTATGACGAGAACCTCGTGAAAGTTGAGAAAACTATATATTTTGACTTAGCTTACGAGGTTATCGACAAGTGGGAAGTGGATACTGCAATCATTGTGCTGATAGTCGTTTCGGCTAATGGTTTTATATCAAAGAGCCTCGACCAACGTATGAGGAGGCTTTCGTTGGGCAGTTGGATCAAGAGCTTGATCCAGCAAGCAGTACTTCTGGGCAAGGCACGCATTGTTAGGGAATTCCTCTCTCAGGAGCTCTGATCTCTGTACCTTGGACCCTGTTCCTGATGCCGGCGGGCTACTATTTTTTACATTTTAAATGATTTTTTTTTAAAGAAATATTTAAAAATGCATAGAATATGTATGCAAAAATAAATAAATAAAATAAACACTGGTTCTGGTAACCCGTCTACTTAAGCCTTCCAAGAGCATAGCCCTGTATATATGTTCGTTTTCCATAATATAGTAAATTATTCCAATAATTTCCTTAGTTAGTGCACTAAAAAAAATCACTTTTAGCGATAAGACCGCCCATTGTGACACCCTATTATTTTAGTTCCTAATGTATTTTTTATTTTTGGTCTACAATAAAGAATACATCTATCTGTCTATGTAGCAAAGCGTGTACAGGGAGAATCGTCGGTTGGTATCACGTTCCACAAAAAATCTCCAAGGGGCCTGTGCCAGTCTTTGGCTCCTTTTTTTAGTTGAAAAATCTTTCAATGACTTCTCTCTCTAAGGAGGAGCGGACTGACTAAAACCCACCCCTATGTTCCATCTTTGCCTTCGTTTCAAGACAGGGTTTTCTTTCGCACAACCCATGACCCCAGTAGGCTTCGACTCTGCTGGGCCCCTACAGTTTTGCTGACACCTCTTTGTGGTGTGCGTGGAAAACCATGCGCCGTCAACGAGTTGGGCTTGGTCCACAAGCCCATGCAGCTTCGGCCCCTTGGTCTCTGGACCTTTGGAAGGTATATAAAAGGTCTAGGACCCCAGGGTCCTGGCATAAACTGGTGCTACTGTGTGCTGCAGCTTTGTGATTGTCTTTATATGTAGATACTAACAATAGCTTTATAAAATTTCTTGTGTTACTAACAATATTTGGAATTTTTTCTAAAATAAATGTCATATTATTATTATTATAAATAAATAATTTAGGAACTAATTTAGTTCTTTAAAAATTAAATTGCCGTAAATGGGTTGCTTTGAAGTTGCGATATTATACAAAATACAAAACACAAAGAAACCAATAAACACCTAATTTTGAAAAAAAATAACGTACCTTTAATATAAAGTTTATTTTAACTTATAACTCCAAGTCAATCCAAAGATATAATACTGAAAACCTACCCGTTTTCAAAAACGGATTATGATAAAACAATACTACGAAATTACTAACCAGAATCTACAGTGCCGCATTCATTGTGTTCTACTTGAGTGTTCTTCTCTGCGTGGTAACAGATGTAAGGGCGAGTATCTTCACAAGAACGATCTGCTATTTCTCCATTACCAGTGAAAGTAATACAACTTTCTTTATTGTCCTTATTATCTGGTTCATTTTCAGCCCATACAACTGGAATAGTCGAAAGAGGTGTACCTGAAATTTTAATTTTGTTGTTGTATTGAAGCAAAAGTTTATACGATGTATGTATGTTGTTTTCCCTTAGCATAATTGGATTGGCTTAATTTTACTGTTTTTTTTAATGTTTTAATTAATTTTAATTATTCATTGAAATGTATGTTATATATTTATTATTATTGATATGAATGAATTTACCTATAATATCTAATATAGTTTTAATTTGGACTTATATTTGTATTTTTTTAAGTAAGTTTTATTATTAATTGATTGATAATATTGAAAGAAAGAAAGGAATAAAAACATTTCATTTGCGTGAAATGACGCAATCTTAGGACTATCTTACAAATTATAATCATTATAAAATATAAATATGTGCCATGTCAGCGCAAAGCGGCCAAACCCTCAGCATAATGCATATTGCATTTATAGTTTAATATGTTTGTTTAAAGTTATTAATACCATTTTACGTACTCTACTAACAAATAATAGATGTTGTTTCTAGCATAGCATAGTATAATCGGCCTTATAATCTTCCCACTGTTGGGACTCAGGCTTCATCTCTAGGAGAGGGAAGGGCCGTAATCCAACACGCGAGCCCAGTGCAGGTTAGTGGATGTCACATGTCTTCGAATTTTTACCGGTTTCCTTAACCGTTTTGAGAGCAGTGGTGATGAAATCAATTACAAAAATAACCCGCGACCTACAACTCGTAAGTCGGGGCCAGGTATGATGTTGTATCTAAAACTAATAATAAATAAAATAAAAAACTACTTTCACAAGGGCAAAGTCACTGGTAGAAGTGTATTTCCAGAATAAATGATTGTTTATCATTCCTGATAGACTAACCTTCAATAGTATGATAATCTCCTTGAGAGAAAGTGGCATGAATCCCAGTAAAGATTTCTTGTTTCGAAGGTGAATAGTTTATGATGTTAATCATTTCAGATTTAATTTCTAGTGTAGTTGGAGAAGCTAGAGCTGCACCTGAGGGCGGTAAAAATACTATATTAAGTACTATCACGATAAAAGCACCAGTAGAAAGTTTAAATATAAATTTTATACTTTCATACTAGGAAAAAAAATGAATATACACCACAAATGTTTAATTAGTACAAATATTAAAAGGGCTTATTGGAAAAGGTCTTTTTAATATTTAGGTAAAGTCTCAATAAATATTATTCATAAACAGTAAAGTTATTAGCGTTTTTTTATATCCCAAAATGACACTCAATTTATGGAAATATTGTACAGGCTATTGATAAAATGAATGAATGGCGATACTTGGTCCGACAGTAGTAGACAGGACGTTTGGTGGTTGAAATGATGATGATGATGATTGGCAATCAAAATGGAGAAACTCTGTGCGTAGTATTTTCTAGTAGCAATTGTTATGAATGATTGATCCAATTATGAATTTACCAATTATGACCAATTTTCATGGACAATTTTGGGATTTCGTTTTTTTTTTCTTTTTACTACTCAAATATTCTCAATAACGGGTACGTATAAAGCCCAGTTTTTTTTTGTTCTAATTAAAAATTAATGGTGCATGTATATCTACATAAACCTTCTTTATTGATTTCTCTTTCTATAAAAGAAAGAACAACATGGAACAACAGAATAAAATAAAAATGTTAATTAGCCTTTAACATAAACTAACAAATCACAAACTATGAATAAAAATCTACAAAATAATGTTGTTTTATCCATTAAACAAGCTAACGTCGCAGGATCTACATAAATGCGCATGTGATGTAAATGATAGGTATGTGAGTATGTGTAAATACGAGTGCCCTGATAGAAGAGCTTACCCTCCAGCGCGCATCGCAGCCGAGCATCAGACCAAGTCGCTGGTACAACGAAGTGTTTAAACCATGCTTTGGCCATAAAACTGTATCTGTAGTCACATCTGAATGCGCCCTCTAAAATAACAAGACAAAGTCAAAATCGAATTACGTGTGGCTTGATCAAAGAATATCTATCACAGATGAAAGGGGAATGAAACTTTTGCCATACATAGCCGTATAATATAATATGTATATTTTTTTCTTTTAGCCAAAACTGAAACCTGGGCCATATCTTCAAGGACTTTATGAAAAATCAATAGCAAAAAGAATTACGTCTACCAACCGTAATAAAACGAAGTTAGAAACTATTTAGTAGATTGCTATTGCTTTTGTATCAGGTTTTATTTTTCTGGATTATTGTTCTGTGATAAGGTAAACAAAGATTTTTGAAAAACCATAAGTAGTAATTATTTAAAAATAGTTTTAGTTTCGGTGTTAATGATGGGTACGCATTAAATAGTGTCTACCACTATCACAATACTAACACGTATCTTTTCGATTCGCTTATCATTTTTTTCATAGTTTTAGTGATGAAAAACTGTGAGTGTGAAAAAATATAACAGTAACATCCAACTTAATCTAGTTTAACAATGAAAACCTCAAAATATCACGTATTATATTCCCATTTCATTAAAATATAAGAAAAATAGGTATCGCCTGACAAAAACAAACTAGCAATGCTTCTATGGGTATCTTCGTTCGGTTACCCTTTAAAGACCTGGTTCTTTTATTGATTCCTCGTATTGTCCTCTAACATATAATCTAGGGTTAAATTCTGGCGAATATAACATACTTATATATTTCAAAATATATACATTTTATAGATAAATTGAAAGATGAAAAGATGGTGGCAACCTCGGAAGGCTCGTCGTGACCGGTAGAGTGGATTAGGCCTCGTGGACGCAGCCCAGTACGTTGGTCTGACAAGATCCGCACCGCTCTTGACTCTACGCTATACAATGCCCTTCACACCGCCAGAGACAGAAACAGATAGAGGAACATCGTTCGAATGAAAGTGATAAAGCAGGGAGGTCACAACTCTCAGCATTGAGAAGTACTAAGCATGGAGGGGGTAAGATAAATTATACCCAGACACAGAACAAATGATCGTGCTCATCACACAAACATTTGTCTTGGGCGGGAATCGAATCCATGATCTCTGCTAGACTGCTATTCAGTCAGGGTCACTATCCACTAGACCAATTACAGAACAATAAAGAGAAGTAATTAAAAACATCTTACCAATAAAATTCAGGCAGAACAGTAATACAAAATATTTCACACAAGACTTCATTTTGCTATAACTGTTATCGTATAGCGGTCAAACATTGGTTTTAACGAATATTTATATGATTTCATCGCTATTATCAGCGGATATTAATATATCCTGCTAAGTCAGGAATTCTCAAATAAGTATGATATGAATATTATTATTAAAAAAACAACGAGTGTGCTTATGACCACACGACTGAAGTGAAACTTCTTTCGCTCCATCTGTATGTATATATATATATATATGTGTACAATATATACATGTATACACATATACATATCTCCTACACTGTGATACAGACAATAAGCCTGCAGTGTGCTTAGATATACGGAACGTATTTGGCTATGAGAGGAAGAGAGAAAGAAAATGTGCGCGCGCACTGCTGTTTCTTGCTTATATCCCCCACTTAACTTCCGTTCGCCTTGCCCGATCACACTTTTCGTAACGCTTACGTCACGCGTTCGCCAGCTTACTCCCCAAGTCAAGCGTGCGTAAAGAAGTTTCACTTCAAAAAGGCTAACCCTACATCCGCATACATATGCGGGTGTAGGGTTAATATCTGTTCTGCAAACCATATAAAATAAAAACCACACGTGCACGAAGGGTTCCATACCATTATCTATACAATTTTTTTTACACATTATTTTTTTATTCTGCTTTTAGTATTTTTTTTTATATCGGTAACAGAAATATATCATCTGTGAAAATGTCAACTGTCTAGCTAGCACGGTTCAGGAGATACAGCCTGGTGACAGACAGACGGAGAGTGGATTCTTAGTAATAGGTTGCCGTTTTTACCATAAAACTGATGAAAGCACCGAACAGTATTGGGTCGAAAAAAAAAAACAATTTAAAGTTTATAATTGAAAAATATATGATCTGGCTTCATAACTAGAGTGACATCCGCCTGGAGGCGCATCAGCCGCAGGTTTTTTAACTAGCCTATAAATTGTTTCCCTATTTTTCTTTAAGTTAAAAAAAAAAAAAAACAAAACTAAACAAAGACTTCGGTTGGTTATCTATTCGGTTATGGATTCTCCCGGTCTACCTATATACCTTCAGTTGCTTTTTGTGTTCAAGGATCATGATGACCTTTTCAGAACCAATTCCTTGTCATGTCCATGTGTTTGCTGACACCTCGTTGAGGCACGCGTAGGCAGCACTATGTGCCGTCGACTCGGGCTCGGTCTTAATAGGTTGAGTGGATGGCGAGCTACTCTTTGCTCCAGATACAAGGAACATTCTGTTCTTCATGGTACGGTTAATGTTGATCGAAGCAAAAAGTTGAAAAATTTTTTCGTGTAAGTAGTTTAAGAGCAACTGTTCTTCTAGCCTCGCAGGAATTGTACCCTAAGCTGCCTAAAAGAAAGTTAAAAGGCAGTGTCTTGGTGTAGTCACAACAATTGCTGCACTCAGAGATGCTACTAAAAACCCAACCACACACGTTATCCAGTTGAAGATCAGTGTGCCAATTATGCTCCTTTGAAATTGATCTCCGCCACAGTTGTGTAACGGGACCAAAAATTCTTATAGGAGGTAACTCTTACGAAAAATCTTACAGGCCTAGCAGGCATTGGCCCTAGAGGGCGCCGTCCGTATTTGCTAAAATATCTTTGAGGCGCGTATGAAGTACTACTCTGGACGGCAAGCTACTCGTTGCTCGCCAACTGCAAGCTCAGATTTGCGGTGTCCGGAATCATACCGCGACTCTCGACACCCGGGCGGCAGCTGGGGCGTAAGGATGTCCTCTCCTTCATAGTTTCAGCCACCTTTTTTACTCCCATTACTAAGCAGGAAAAGCTTCCGAAGGAGGTGGTTGCTTGCAATTCCCTATTGCTCCATATCAGGCCTGAACCAGGGCCGGGCGCAAGAGCTTACCACCGCTAATCGCCCAAGCCAAGTGAGGCAGACTTCAACCGTATGCTTCATCATATCCTCCCGGTGATCCGCACAATGTTGACTTCTGACCATTACTTCCCGTTGAATCCCAAATAGGTACCTCAAGAAACACTTATGTCCCACGTGTTTTTAGCTTTTTCTTAAAGAAGGGATTTGCTGCCGCAATTGTGGCGTGCCCAAGTTACCGTAGCCCTGGAACGCAAAGAGCAACTGAAGGAACTCTGGTGGGTTTTAGTTGGTGAAAGTTTGGCACTATCTGTCGCTTTACCCAGAGCGAGTCAAGGTATTTGATGATAACTTAAAAGCAAAAGGTGCAGACAATAAAAACTGTCGGTATCGACCTCAGGATCAACTCCGCACCAACTCCTTATACATTTCGGCTACTGAAAGCTACTTCCTCCACTCTTTTTTGACCACTTACGTTGAATAACATTTATTTAGTGTTCGAAACTAAAAAATAACTAAGGTTTGATATACTTTTAGTAAATTCTAATGAACAAACCATTTAAAAATCATACAGCATTGTTTATTGTTGTGATGACATATGGCTCCGAAATGTGGTCGCTTACAATGGATCTCATAAGAAGACTTAAAGTCACCCAAAGGAAAACGGAAAGGTCTATGCCCGGAGTTTCCTTGCGTGATCACATCGTAAATGAAAATATCCGCAGGAAAACCAAGGTTATCAACATAGCTCGAATCGCCAAAATTAAGTAGCAATGGGCAGGGCAGATGGTCGATGAGGACTGGCGGTGAAAGGTACTGGAATGGCGACCACGTACCGAAAGACGCAGCATTGGAATGCCTCCCGTAAGGTGGACCGATGACCTGGTGAGGGTCGCGAAAATCCGATGGTTGCGAGACGCACAGTACCGGTCATTAAGGCAACGCTTGGGGGAGGCTTATGTCCAACAGTGGACGTCTTTTGGGCTGAAATGATGATGATGATGATAGCGTTGTTTTATCATAACATTAATCAAAAATATACATAAACTAACACCTTTTCCTTATAGGGGTAGACTGAACCTTAGAACACCAACTAAACTGCGAAAAATATATCTTGATGTGAAAATCGGTGGAGTGGGGTTTTAAGGAGATACTTAAGATGCGACCTGCAAGGTGCATCACAAGGACGAGAGTAGAATAAGCGTTCCCGCAGGTAAGAGGGAGTTTCAGAGAAGGATGTTAAATAACAGACATAATATCCGAGTGTTCCTGCGAAGAGGGAGCCACTTGCGAAAGCCTGAGACATAATCATACTTATTTATTTATTTTATATATTCTTTATTGTACACACAACACCACATAAACAAAAATACAGGACAAACATTATTAAAAATAAGTGTACAATGGGCGGCCTTATGGCACAGGGCAATTTCATACAGACAACCTTTTTACTTTTTGAGGTTTTGTTTTTTTTAGTGGGGAAAATCATCTTATGACAAATCCCGCTCTTAGCCGGTGCAGGAAATAGTATCAGACTTTTACTGACTAAAAACCCACTCCTGTTTCTCCTTTGCCTTCGTCCCTGGGCCCCGGGTTTCAGTTTCATACTACCCGTGGCCCCAGTAGGCTTCGACCCTGTTCGGCCCCTACGATTTGCTGACACCTCCCTGAGGCGCGCGTGGAACAATACGCGCCGTCGACGACTTGGGCTCGGTCCGGCCGGTTACTGGACCGGACGGCGAGCCACCCATTGCTCGCCGTCCGCAAGCCCGCTCCTACTTTACTTTTTGTGGTTGAAAACAAAACGAATACAAAAAATATTTTTCAAACGCTCAAGTTTATTTAAAAGCTCCTCGGTGGCGTCGTCTATGATGGGCTGAATCAGTGTTTGTGGAAGGGAAATTTTGGTCTTCATAGGCAAAGCTCTGGAGGCATTTTAAAGAGTGAAACGTGAAGTGCACTTTGCGACAGACTTCAGCGATATGGGCAGTCCACGATAAATTGGAGTCCATGATCATCCCATTTTAGCCGCTTTCGCGTAGTCAATCTGGACTCCATTTAACCAGAGTGGAGACAGAGACGCAAGATCCAGCTTGTTTCACATATACCTGCAACCGATAACCAAAGCCTGGGTCTTCTTGGGGTTAATTTGCGACCCAAAGGACCGCGACCATTCCCCAATCAGCTCCAGGTCACTGTTCATCGTGGTCACGGCTGCTTCAGCATCTTCCACACGAAAGTGATGAAGTAAATTTTGAGATTATCCAAAAAAAAAAATAGGCAATATATTATTAGCAAGTATATATGTCTTTGAAAACCACTGACACAGAAAAAAATATAATCAGTACTGGTTAAACATTATATGGGATTTCCACATCGGATGTAATAAAACTTTAAATTACGAAAATAAATATATTAGATAACAAGTAGGTATCTCCCATCTATATTTTAATGATGATTTCAAATAGGTTTTGCAAATTTATATGGGTTTAAACCTATCCACTTACAAAGTATAAAATGTTTTGGCTTCAGTGTTTGAAATCATCTAGAACACCACTTTTTTCTAAAATTTACTTAAATTTACAAAAAAAAACAGTGTCAAAATTAAATAATGCTTGCAATTAATTGTATAAAATATTAAAACCATCACCAATCATCATCTTCCGGTCCTTATCTCGTTTTATTTGGGGTCGGTGCAACATGTTTTTTTCTTCCATTCTGTCTTGTTACCCGTCGCTTCTCCTCACTTCTCCATTATCACTGACTCCCTTTTCGTTCACATCATTCCTCACACAATCTATCCATCTTTTCTTTGGTCTCCCTCTCCTTCTCCATCCATCTACATGTATAATCATAACTCTTATAGTAACATGTGTTTCATGCCTCCTCTTTACATGGTCATACTAAGACAAACGATTCAACTTTTCAGTCACTGGCGCCACTTTCAAACTTCCTGTAATATACTCATTTCACACTATCCATTCTCGTCACACCACACATTCATCTCAACATTCTCATCTCCGTTACATGCAATCTTTTTTCATTCGTCTTTTTCACAGCCCAACGTTCTGATCTATACAGTATGACTGGCCTTATTACGAACTTGTAGATTTTACCCTTCAACTTGAAGGGCATCTGTGGGTCACAAGTCGTTCCAGTGACCTGTTGCCGTTTCATCCATACTGAGTTGATCCGATGTGTTACGTTTCGGTCTCTCACCATCTCCTGAGATAAGCGACCCGAGGTACCAAAAGTCGGAACAGATTAGTATGGGTGTTCCGGCAAGAGCTATGGGCACAGGACTGGAGAGACCGCCGAAATCGCGGAACAAGTACTCGGTTTTGGTTCTGCTCAATTTTAGGCCAACACTCTCCAGTCTGTGCCCCTACACCTCCAATCTGCTCTGGACCTCTAGGCCAATCTCGGCAACCGGCACAATGTCATAGGCAAACAGCATATACCAAGGAACCTCTTTCTGGATGTCTGACGTCAGAGCGTCCATTCTCATCAGGAAGAGATAAGGGCTAAGAGCCAACCCTTGATGTAAGCTGATAGCCACATTGAAGCCGCTGGTAGTACCCACTGTAGACCGGACTTGGGTACTGCAGTGACTGTATATCACTCGGATCAACTGCACATACTTCCCAGGCACACCTTTCTCCTTAAGGGCCCACCACAGGAGGAACCTCAGGAGGTACCTGATCATATGCCTTTTCGAGGTCAACGAATACCATGTGCAAGTTTTTATGCGCACCTCTGTATTTTTACGCACAGCTGGCGAAATATAGCGAAAATGGCATCCGCTGTACCCCGACCTGGCATAAAACCGAATTCTCCAACCGAAAACTCTTCTCTCAGCTGCCTTCCAATAACTTTCTCCCAGACTTTCATAGTACATTAGCTTAGCTTGTGCATTAGCTTTATTCCTCTATACATAATTGTTGCACTTAAACACATCATCTTTGTTTTTAAAGATGAGCACCAAAGAGCTGTTGCATCAATCCTCCGGTATGGCTTCTTCCTGCAACAACTTATCAAAGAACAAAGCTAAGCACACTTCAACTGGTATTCGATCTGGACCAATGGCTTTACCATTTTTCATTCCATTTACTCCTATTCTGACTTAATCCATACTAACCATTCTCACTAACCCCACATTCACTCATTTCATTCATTTTCAAATATCTTTATTAAACATAAAAGTTAACAAAAGCACGTACTTACCCTAAGATACATTGAAACATACATCTAGACACTTTCTAAGGCTAAAAATTCGCCTTTCAAAGTTTATTTTTTTAAATATTGGTTATAAACACTGATAACAACATAAAATTAGGTTGAAATAACAATATACAATGACATTTACGCAAATTATTTAGTTCACTTATAATTTTGCTTATTACTTGTGGGTGTGACAACATTCACTGGTTTAGTCTCTAAAACCCCACTGCAATTATTTTTCTTATTCATCAGTCTTTCAAAATAGTCCATCACCAATCATCTCCTCAAAATTCCACTTCTGCGGCGTGATGCATTCATAGTGGCGCCATCTTGTACAAACCACGTGCTATCCTAACTCAACGTACATCGTACATATCACAGATTGCTCGCCGAATAAATGGTTGAGCTGTACGGTTCTGGAGAGGCCTCCTAAAGGTGGAACGATGATCTGGTGAGGTTCACGGGAATCTGATGGATGTGACGTCCATTGAATGTGTACGTCTACAGGCCCAGTCATTGTGACAGCAATCGGGGAGGCCTATATCTAACAGTGGACGTGTTTCAGCTGAAATGATGATGATGATCTTAAGTCATTAGATTCACTTGATGAAGCCTAAAAATGGAACATTCAATACGTTAACAAGCACCAGTCACAGTATAAGCAGCACCTACCCAGCGGGCTCTTTAAATTAATTATTTGAGTAATTAATTGAGCGAGGCGCCAGTCACGTGCGCGTTGCGCACGCTCAATCTCATACCTGACGACGTGGATACATTTTATTGTGCTCTGAGTGAATTCACTAAGATAGCGCTTTTTAAAATTTGTTATTGAATCTAGCTTGTAAGTTAGAAATAAGAAACCTCAATATCGATTTGGACTAGTCTGTAAGGATATTGTTGGGAATAAAAATAAATAAAATAAAATAAATTATTCTGACACACTTCCTAATTTGTCAGTCGAAGTAGATTTAGGTTTTTTGTAAGAGTCGACGAAAATTGTTGTTTGATTTTTTTTTTCTAATTCGCAAATACTCAATAAAATATAAAAAAAAATAGTTTTTTAAAACCCGCTTAGGGACTTTATATTTTTTTTTGTATACTAAATATAATATTCATAGCTATCGAAAACTAAACATTCTTTTTTTCAAAACTCATTAAGTGCTAGGGCCAGTGGTGGGTTAATACCAGCCGGCCCCGACTTATGAGTCGTATGTGGCGAATACAAACCTAGGCAGGCGCGTTACTTTGTGTGAATTATTCAAGGAAAACATGGTGAGGAAGTGGGCATATCTTAGAGCTAAAAATTCAGAGTTGTTACATTCACTAACTCATTCGACATCTTCATTATTGATTCGATCACCCAATGAAACTCTGAGCATAGCCCTTGCCATTGCCCTTTGGGTGTCTTTAAGCCATCTGATGAGGCCCATTGTAAACGACTATAGTATATAAAGTGTTGACATAATTAGGTATGACTCTGAAACGTAGTCATAATTATGTCAACACCGTAACATATATTATGTCATCAGTAATACATTAAATTAATCACCCTGATATTTAAATAAAGTAAAAAAAAAACAATAAAATAAACTTAAAATATTTTATATAATAACACTTTGAGCATTACATAGAGGTAGTACTTAACTTAATTAAAATAAATACTTTGGCATTATTTATAAGACAAAAAGACACTGTACAAATTTTAATACTTTGGCTATATAAATAAAAACTATTTTCCTAAAGCTTTGGCGTCACCGAGGACAGCAATGGCCGGTCCAGCCTTGACGATACCATCTCTGATGTTGCGGCCCATTTTCTCCTGAAAAAATAAAATAAGTCACATTTAAATTCTGAATTAAAAACTTAACATTGTGACTGGTCTGTTGGTCTAATGCTTAGTGGCCTTAGCTGCTATGCCGGAGGTCATGGGTTTGATTTCCACCCAAGACAAAGGTTTCTATGATGAGCATTATCATTTGTTCCGTGGCTGGGTGTAATTTATCTATAATATTTATGTATTTATAAATATATAAGTATGTTTATAAGTTGTCTAGTACTCATAACACAAGCTCTGCTTAGCTTGGGGCTAGATGACGTAGTGTGATAGTTATGGAATATTATTATTATTAATAAGTCAAATTAAAAAAAAATAACTTACAATTTTCTTGAAGACCTTCCACCTCGGCTCGGGCGCCGCCGACACGGCGCACATGGCAACCAAACAAGCGAACACGAACACCAAGATGCGAGAGAAATTCATTTTTACTATTATTGTTTTTAATTCAAATTATTATTTATTTGAATTCATGAAGACTCCTTCGAGTTGAATGATGCTCTACTAGCATAAATCTTGTTTTATATACTACTCTAATATGTAAACAAACTGTGTTTGGCTCTATGACCTCCGCTTAGAGATAATTTTGTTCTGTTAGTGTTTATTATGACTGATGCAACGTGTGTACTGATAAATCGTCTCATTCACATGAACTCCAGGAAAGTCCCTTTTCTAATATGATACATGTTATGCCCCGTATCAATATTTTAGTTGCTTTTTTTTTTTTGTTTTATAATCTTTACAAAAGTGCGTCATCTTTTTTTCTTGCTTTTATTGTTTTTAGAGTTTGTGACTCGATGATTATCGACATAACTACAAACAATTTTTTTCTTTTGACCGAGTTTGCCAAGGTTAATTTTTCAGAATTTTTTTTTAGGTGGGAAAATCATCTTATGCCAAATCTCGCTATTGGGAGGAGCGGAACCGCTACGATTTGCTGTCATCTCCTTGATTCGCGCGTGGAACAGTAGGTACGTGCCGTCGACGACTTGGGCTCAGTCCGGACGGTTACCGGACGGTCGGATGGCGAGCCACCCATTGCTCGCTGTCCGCAAGCCCGCGCCTACGGTGGCCGGAAATCGGGATCGGAATCCCGGTGGCGGTTGGGCCTCACGTGATCGGCCGCCTCCTTTGCTAACATTACTGCTTCACAGAAGGAGGCGACCACCTGCCACTCCTCCTCGCTACGGACCATGGCCTATACCAAGGCCCGGCGCGAGAGATCGCCGCCGCCGATCGCCCCCACGAGGGGGCACACCTCCACCGTGTCCTCGCCCGGAGGTCCACATAGTGGTGACACCTGGGCGTTGCTTCCACACGAATTCGGTGCAGGAACTTCCCGAACTTACCGTGTTCGGTGAGAAACTTGGCAAAAATTTACTGGACTGTGGGTCTAGTGGTCAGTGGCCCTGACTGCTATGCCGGAGGTCGTAGGTTCGATTCCCATCCAGGACAAATGTTTGTGTGATGAGCACAATCATTTGTTCTATATCTGTCTATGTATTTAGAAATATGTAAGTACGTTATCAGTTATCTAGTACTCATAGACAAGCTCTGCTTAGTTTGGGACTAGATGGCGTTGTGTGACGTTGTGGAATATTATATGATTTTATTATATTATTCTAATTAAAATATAAAACAAAAACTGCCGTTATAATTTTTTCAAATTTATCTTCAAAATACAGTTTAAGGGGTATTAAAGTTTTAGTATATGCTGGTATTTAGCAGTATACATAATAATATATACATGATCATGTAAAATATATTAGACTTGTGTGTAGGTGTACATTTTACACTACGGGATTTTTTTTTCCGGTGGGAAAATCATCTTATGACTCAAATCTCAATCTCTCTCTGTTCCTTCGTTGCCTTTCGTACCAGGGCCGAGTCTTCCTTTCAGAATCAGACCCTTGGCCCCAGTAGGGTTTGCCCCTGCTGGGCCCCTACAGTTGCTGACACTACGGGATAGGATCTAATCCTTCACTGATCTCACTCTGTCTCTCTCTTTCTATAACTCTAACGTTTGTTGGGAGAAAACTCATTGTTGAGTTAAGCTCGCCTTTGTACATGAATTTTCAAAGCACTGTGTAAGGTTGTAATGTTTTGTGTGCAATAACAAATGAAATAGTTAATTATGATACAAGTGCAGAAAGTTTGTAATTGCGACCGAGGCGGAATTCACACGAGCCGTAGGCGAATGTCTTATGGAGCCGAGCGCTGCAGTGACAAATGTGCACCTGTATCAAACCACTTTTTTATAAATACTTACGAAGAAATGAATAAACGGGGGTCGACCGGCGACTTGCGGGGGTCGACGCGCCAAGCCTGATACTATATAATGACATGTAATAAAACTGAGGCGGGGAAGAGCACGTGTACTTTTCTGCACTAGTACGGAAAAAAGTCTTTTGCATGCCTAAAAGCGGTGGGATAAGAGTGGATTTTCGAGTAAGTGTATTGAAAAATAAATAATTATTGTCGTCTCCATTCGGTTCAATTAAGTTATGCAACGGTAGACTTAAGGACTAAAGTATTTCAGTAATGGATTAAATTCATTCCAATGACATTTCATTTAACGGTCGCTCATTTCATCGCGGCAGATGTCAGGCTCTGGAACACGACAGCTCAATCAAATTGTAATCAAGTATTAATAAACCTACACCAATTCAGGACAAAAATTTCTTATAAAATTATTAATGGTTACACTGATACGTCCGGCTTACATGCAGAGTTGTGTCAATTAGCATAGCATAGCATAGTCGGCCTTATAATGTTCCCACTGTTGGGACTCAGGCCTCCTCTCTAGGAGAGGGATTGGGCCATAATCCAACACGCGGGCCCAGTGCGGGTTGTTGGATGTCACATGTCTTCGAATTTTTGGTTCTAGGACATGCCGGTTTCCTCACGATGTTTTCCTTCACCGTTTTGAGAGCAGTGGTGATTAAATAAATTACACAAAGTAATGTACCTGGCTGGGTTTGAACCCACAACCTACAACTCGTAAGTCGGGGCCATTACCACTCGGCCACCACTGCTCTTGTGTCAATTATTTGTTCCGAATAACTACAATCGTCACTCAAAACCCAAGCGAACGCGTTCGCGCGTGATTTCGCGCCTTTCGGTTATATACCAAGCGAACACTGGCGTCCGCATAGATTATAAAATATTGAGCGTTTTATTTAAAGGGTATTTATCCAAGAACGTAAATAAAAAGTTCTTCATTAAGTAGTCTGTAAATATCGAAAATAAAACCTATAATAATGCAAGCTCGATCGGCTAGAAAGCATAATATTATTTAATGTCTCATTTTGTCGCACTGTAGCTCGGTCCATCTCCCCTATATCGCGTATGCTAACGATGCTCAACGCGCTCGTGGAGACCAACCCTGGATTAGATTTGTTTGCTGATGAATAGAAGACAATATTATTAGAAAGTTAGCGATTCTGTGAGAAGACAGAGTGAAAGGATTAAAGTATTTTAGTATTAATAGCTATATCGTTGTACTAAATAAAAACAAATAAATAATAATATTACTCCACAACGCCATTTAGTCCCAATTTAAAAAAAATAACATATTATTTATTTATTTTTAAAGAAAGCTTACAGGCTAATAACAATTATATTTTTTTTACATAAGTAATGAAAATTGCTAATAACAAGCTTCCACATATATATATCTAGCTACAGATTGCGTTGACATATTTTAGGTTTAAGATAAAGTTTAAAATTCATTTAAGTAGGTATAATAAGAATTGAATCGAATCAAGTGATATCAGATGAAGAAAAGGCCTACATAGCGTTATCTTAAATTTAAACTAATTAGGTTATCTATGATTGTCTCCAAAAAATTCCTTGGTTAGGATCTTTTTTATATTTTGTACACTGGTGCAAAACAGATCGATTTCTAGGTGCGATGGTAAATTATTGAAGGCTAGAACACTACGTATGGAGAAGGCGTTGCGCCTGTATTTTGTCGATGTGCACGGTGCCTGTAATAGAGGCCGCTTACGTAGGTTGTTCTGATTAGTGCGAAGAAAAATTTTGCCAAGTAGTTCAGGACAATCAATTGATCCGTTTGCTATGTTTGCCAAAAAGCAAATGTCATTGATATTACGCCTTATATGTAATGGTAAGAAGTGATATCGCTTGCAACGTTGCTCGTAGTCGACTGAATATTGCTTCGCTTTAAAGTCTAAATATCGCAAAAATTTTCTCTGAACTGATTCAATACGAGATTTGTAAGTCTCGTATTGAGGGTTCCAGACTTGGGAAACGTACTCGAGGTGGCTGCGCACAAGGGAACAGTATAGAACTTTTATTGGTTTTAGAGACCGAAAGCTAGAACAAGCTCTAATAATGAAACCCAAGGTTTTGAAAGCTTTTTTGACAATGGTTATAGATAAATACAGCCAGATACAGAACAAATGGTCGTGCTCATCACACAAATATTTGTCTTGGGAGGGAATCGAACCCACGACCTCTGGCATAGCAGTCAGAGCAGAGATTCAGGGATAGATCTACTGATAATCCGTGATCACTATTATTATTAATTTCAAAGTTTACAACAGCAATCAACAGTACCTTCGGTTTTAAGGCCAACGCTACGTTAAGCGGGCGTACCCATCGCGTGACTATGCGCGTGTGTCGTGTGCGGCGGTCCCCGTAGTGGAAACCGGATTATTATCTGCGTAGTGTCGGTAGTTCAACTTTAAAGGTAAGCATGTAGTCGTGTTGATGGAGAAATTTAATCTATTATGACGTAGCAAAACGGGCGTGGGGCGCAACTTTGACTGGCCTGTTGGTCTAGTGGTTAGTGGCCCTGACCGCTATGCCGGAGGTCGTGGGTTCGATTCCCACCCAGGACAAATGTTTGTGTGATGAGCACGATCATTTGTTCTGTGTCTGGATGTAATTTATCTATATATGTATGTATTTAGAAATATATAAGTATGTTTATCGGTTGTCTAGTACTCATAACACAAGCTCTGCTTAGCTTGGGATTTGACAGCGTTGTGTGATAGTTGTGGAATAATAAAATAAAAAAAAACTGCCCGTCACAGGTGCCCGCACAGTGAGCCGCGACGGTGCACTTTTGTGCTGGCGACTGCGTAACGCAGCGTTTGCCCTTAGTTACACGATAAAATGTTACAAATACCATTTACAGCAACTTTTGATTTGTCGAGAAGTCAGTCAGTCAGAAAAATGATGCTTATTGCTATGAAGAAGAATGTGCAAGAAACTCTATGGACAATAAAAAATTGTACCGACCCGATTTTTTACCGTCGGTTAGGTAAAAAAGGGGTCGGTACAATTTTTTTCAAACTGTTGAACGACTTCTTCTACTCTGGGAAATTGGTACCTACCAAATTTCAATGAAATAACCCTTCAAAAACGTTTTCTATAACTAAAAAATTACGAAACAGGCCATTGCTATGTATGAGCAGATCAATCTGGCTACCGTGTAGTGTACCGGAGATGTCTGACGACGATGATGATCAGATCAAGAAACTACGAGATCAAATAGCTAAACTCACACTTGACCTGCAAAGCGCTCACTTAGAAATTGAAGAACTGACCTTAGAAAATAATAATCTCAAAACGATAAATGTAAATCTTAGCAAATCAAATGAGCTGTACAAGAAAGTTACTTACAGTCCGACTAAACTTAAATCACCTACCACAAAAAAGGCAAAACAACTTATTAAAAATCATAAACACACGCAAACAGATACAATTAAACTTGACAAAAATAATAAAAAAGCTCCAGTAAAAACACAATGCAAAAACATTGAAAAGATAAGAGAAAGCAGCTGTATACCTACACCACCAATAAATCAATGCACAAGTAAAGCAGACGAAAACAAGTCAAAACGTAAAAAAATTTGCTTAATAAGCACGGATAACAAAAATAAATTGCTTCATATTGCAAAAAATACTTTTGAAAACTATGAACTCTGCCATTACATCACGCCTCACGGAACTATGGAATTTTTATTAAAAGGTATCAAAGAAAAGTTGTCGCAATTCACTCTACAGGATTTTTGTATTATACTGATAGGTGAGACAGACTTTAAAATAACAAATAAATATTTTGATAGCATTTTACTAGTCCGGCAAACATTACAAGAAGTCTCGAACACTAATATCATAATCTGCACTCCAACGTTCAAATTCTTCACAAATAACTACCTATTTAATTCAAGAGTGGAAACATTCAATAATTTATTATACCTAGATACTATCACTCATGAACACGCATATTTTCTAGACAGCAACTTGAACCTAAAGTATGATGACACGATGTTCAATAAACACACAGGTGTAATAAATTATTCTGGAATGCAAGCGATTTTTAAGGATATTTACAACATGACCATGGAAATACAAACATTAAACACTAACTTTCAACAACATCCAGACGACCAAATGAAGGTAGCTGAATCAGAAGACAAGGGACAGTTTTTTCTTTAGTCGTATTAATGTAATGCATCAAAACATTGCTGGATTGTTAAACAAATCAGATTTGTTAACTGTACAATTAGAAAACTTAGATAATCAAGGGACAACTATAGATGTACTCTGTTTGACAGAGCATTTCATAACATCTGGACATGAGAGTTTATTGTACATTCCGAATTTCCAATTAGCCGCCCTCTTTTCACGAAGTACAAATCGGGGAGGAACTTGTATCCTTGTAAGACAGGGTCACCAATACAAGGAACTGCCAGATGTTGCTAAACATTCTGTATCAGGCGTATTTGAAATTTGTGCTATAGAATTAATTACCTATTCAATTATTGTTATATGTGTTTATAGAGTACCAAAATATAATTACTTGACATTTTATGAAAAACTTGACATTATATTAAAAAAAGTTTGTTCATTATCGAATAAAAAAATTGTTTTATGTGGTGATCTTAACATTAATGTACTTTTAAGAAATAGGACTACTCTAGATTTGGAACATTTCCTACTTAACTATAACTTAACTCTAGCTCTAAACCAACCTACTAGGCCTAATAGTAAAACTTGTATTGATAACTTTGCACATAATCTAAAAAAAGGATGGAAAGCGGAAATTATTGACCTCATGTTATCGGATCACACATCACAAATACTTAAAATACCTGTTAATAAAACGTGTCGCCTAAAATTCTGGAAAACGGTAAAAAAATGTTACACCAAAGAAAATCTTGATAAATTTAAATCATGTTTACAAATCTTATCTTTCAAAGAAGTTTACGAAAGTGATGATGTTGATGTAGCCTATAAAACCTTTCTTGATACCTTTTTGTTATTTTACAATCTCTGTTTTCCAGAGAAAATAATAACGATAAAAACAAAGAAACCGGTTAAATGGATCTCTCATGGCATTAAAACATGTAGTAAAAGACAGAGACAGCTATTGTGGGATTACAGACTACACCCAACAAAGAAATCTAAAAGAGAATTGAAAAAATATACTACACGGTACAAAAAAATCGTTAGACTAACCCAGAAGGCACAAAATAATTACTTTATAAACAACTCACAAAATAAATCTCAAGCCACATGGCAGATAATCAATCGTTCTAAAACTAACTTGCCTAAAGAACAGATACTGACAATAAAAACCGAGAATTGGACATACACAAACCCGACAGACATAGCAAATGCATTTAACGACTACTTTATTGACGACATTGAGAATAATATAACAAATGACATTAAAATAAATAATAAGTTAGATAATTTGACAATGCAATCAATGTTTATGCAGCCTGTTCTAAAATCTGATATTATTTTAGCCACAAACACGCTTAAAAATACTAGTACTGTAGGTATTGACGGTATATCAACAAAAGTAATCAAATATGTAATTGAACTTATAGCACCTGTCTTAGCACATATTATTAATATAGGTATTACCGAGGGCGTCTATCCCGCTGATTTGAAAAAAGTCATAATAAAACCGCTCCATAAAAAGGAAGACAAGAAGAATATAAAAAATTACCGGCCAATAGCAAAAATTCCTGTCTTTTCCAAAATTTTTGAAAAAGTTATTTACAACTCTCTATACCAATATCTTTCTAAATACAATATTTTATGCAAAGAACAAAACGGTTTCCGGAAAAATAGAACAATTAACATGGCTATTTTTGATTTTTTAAATAATGTTATGTCTGCTGTTGATAGAAAGACTCCCATCTGCGCTATTTACACAGACATGACTAAAGCTTTTGATTATGTTGACCACAAAATCCTTTTAGACAAATTGCATTGCTATGGTATCAGAGGCAACATTTTAAAATTACTGGAATCATACTTAAGTAATAGATTACAATGCACTGAAATTACAAGGGTATGCGCAAAAACCAAAACAGAACGAACTTATGTGTCAAAGTTCAGAAATGTAAAATATGGCGTGCCTCAGGGTAGCGTGCTTGGGCCACCTTTATTTCTCATTTACATAAATGATTTACCAAAAGTGACACAACAAGAAATGATTTTGTTTGCAGATGATAGCACCGCCATAGTAGAATGTAAAGACTTGAATACTTATCAATTTGACATTAATAATACTCTCACTGACATAATTAATTGGCTTAATATGAATAATTTAATAATAAACCTTAAGAAAACTAAAGTAATGCATTTCCACCAAAGAATTGAAGCTCCAAAAACTTGTGTTAATTATAATGGAACTGACATAGAAGAAGTAAAAGTAAGTGTATTTTTAGGTA
Source organism: Mythimna pallens (assembly GCA_961205895.1). Taxonomy (NCBI): domain Eukaryota; kingdom Metazoa; phylum Arthropoda; class Insecta; order Lepidoptera; family Noctuidae; genus Mythimna; species Mythimna pallens. Next base: position 3,023,109 of record OY540845.1, on the reverse strand, counting down.
TCCATATTGATAATAACCTTAATTGGAGACCTCATATAGAACAGCTTTGTAAAAGAATAAATAAATCTGCATATGCACTTTTTCAATTGGCTAGAAAAGTAAATATAGATGCGTTACTTGTTGCCTATCATGGTCTAGTCGCCTCACTTCTAAGATACGGAATTATATTTTGGGGTAATTCCCCGGATAAGGCTTTATTATTCAAGGCACAAAAAAGGTGCATTAGAGCCATGTGTGGCCTAAAAACGGACGACAGCTGTGTACCGTACTTTAAATCATTAAATATACTTACGTTACCGGCACTATACATATTAGAAATTACTATATTCGTCAAAACAAACCCTAACCTTTTTGAAAAAGTTACCATGGTATGAAATGTTCCAATTCGTAGTCAATACAAAAATTCTTTAAGTAATTATAAATGCAAAACTGCGTTAGTAAAAAAAAGTGTCTTAGGTATGGCACCGCGCATTTATAATAAAATTCCAGACTCCATAAAAGAATTGAATTTTACACAATTTAAGAAAAAGATGAAATTGTTCCTAATTGATAAATGTTACTATACTATTGACGAATACCTAAATGACGACTTAATATAGAATTACATTTTGTCAATACCAAACAATTTAGACATTTTAATTATTGTGACAATGATATTATTTGGCCATTTTGATTATTTTGACATTATAATTATTTGGACAATTTAACTATTAGGACATTTTAATCATTTTGACACTTTATTATTTTAGATATTTTAATTATATTGACATTTTAATTTTAATTCTAATTGTATTGACATTTTAATTTTAATTTTAATTGTATTGACATTTTAATTGTATTGACATTTTAATTGTATTGACATATTAATTGTATTGAAATTTTAATCGTATTGAAATTTAATTGATTTGCTAATTATTTAAATTAATAATTAGAGTAATATTTAATTGTTATTTTTTTTAAATGTAATATCATTAATTATGCATGTCTTTTTTTTTTCTTTGTAAATTATAATTTGTAATTCGCAGCGACAATTGCACCCCATATTTGTACGCCTCCAGGCATAACATAGCGCTCTGTTCATTAAAAATAAGACCTGTATTTCACCTATGTTAACAAATAAATTATTATTATTATTATTATTATTATTATTATTATTACTACCGTTTTCCTATTATGCCAGGGACGGCTTCCATTCTAGCCGTATAATAGTAGAATGCCTGAATACCAATTCACATGGTGCGTTTGCCTGTCTGACCTGCAGAACCCAACTGGATAACCCAATACGATTTGGTAAGGTTGTTGCCAGATTTTCTGGTCTCTTAATTTTTTTATGTTGGGAATCTGTCCATTATCCAATGACTTCTGGGTGGAGGGAGAAGGCGTTGGCCCTAGCGGGCATTGACCCTACTGGGGCCCTTACAAATTCACTGACATCTCTTTGAGATGCACGTGGACTACACACCGTCGACGACTCGGGCTGAGGTGTCAGCGGTTGACCCGACAGCCGTTCGCAAGCTCGTGCCTACGGTGACCGGAGATCGCTCTACAACTCCTCGCGACTTCTTACTCCCGGGGCGTCTCCTGGACTATGCGTAACAACTGTCAAAGATGTACAAATGACAGCCGAGTAAAATGGCTTACCGTGCTTTCCGAGGCACGGAGGAGACGGTATATAATGGATCACACATCCACTAACCGGCCTCAGTAAGCGTAGCTTAACTTTGAAGTTCGACCCGTAATTGTTATTATTTTGCAACTGGGAATCTATACTCATACAAATACTAATGGTCAGATATTCAGTGAACCAGTTTCATCGTGCGATTTGGAGGAGGGAGTTAAAACGCCTCTCATGCATACATTCATAAGATTGCAAAGTGAAGCGAAGTTGGCAAGTGCGAATGTACCAAGAAATATGTGCTTTTCATTTATTCTATTTTGTTTATAATTTATTTTTATCTTGCTTTTGCAATTTTATTAAGAGAGACATTGACTAAATTATACTAAAACCTAACTATTTATATAAATATAATACAAAAACACAAAGTACAGTACAGTCCAGTGTAGCGTTTGCGGGTTAATTCTCTAATACTAGATAAATAATACGCAGCATTATATATATCAATATTTATTAATTAGGGTCGCAGGAACAAAAGGCCGTTTTTTTAGATTATATTGACGACTATGGAGTTAAGCGCGCTAAGTACTATCCTGGTCGCTAAGATGTTGGAGAACGAGGACTAGGCGCCAGCAGTAAGAAATACTCCTCCATATCGCTGTCAATTACAGTTTTGAGCCGTTTAGGGTCGAAACGCTTTTTTCTTTTTTTTTCGGGTGGGAAAATCATCTAATGACATCCCCCGCTCCTGGGAGCGAACCCACTCCTGTTCCTTCTTTGCCATTTTTCCAGGGCCCCGGGGGTCACTTTCGCATCACCCATGGCCCCAATAGGCCTCGACCCTGCTGGGCCCCTACGGTTGCTGACATCTCCTTGAGGCGCGCGTGGAACACTACACGCCGTCGACGACTTGGGCTCGGTCCGGACAGTTACCGGACGATCGGACGGCGAGCCACCCATCGTTCGCCGTCCGCAAGCCCGCGCCTACGGTGGCCGGAAATCGGGATCGAAATCCCGGCGGCGGTTGGGGCGTGAGGACCGTTGCCTCACGCGATCGGCCGTGGGTCGAAACGCTTGGGTCATGGGGTCCGAGTACGCGTTTCCTTTTTAAGGAAATTTCGCGCCGAATGATCGACACTTTACGTGACCAGAGGGCTGGCTCGTTCTCTGCCCAAATAATTAGCATTGCCATTCAACGTGGCAATGCTGCCAGTCTTAATGCCAGGTAGACATAATATAATGTATAATATAATATAATATTCCACAACTATCACACAACGCCGTCTAGTCTCAAGCTAAGCAAAGCTTGTGTTATTAGTAACTAGACATCTGATAAAGACTCTTATATATTTCTAAACACATACATATTATAGATAAATTACACCCAGACACAGAACAAATGTTCATGCTCATCACACAAACATTTGTCCTGGGAGGGAATCGAATCCACGATCCCCGGTATAGCGGTCAGGGCCACTAACCACTAGACCAACAGGCCAGACAGTCGGCCCATGTAAGATACAGGTTTTCAGCCACTGGAAGCCGACCCCAAGCTAGCTAGTTGGAGAAAGACTAGTGATATGAGATATCCAGTGAAATATAGGTAATATTTGACTGGCCTTTTAATCTAGTGGTTAGTGGCCCTGACTGCTATACCGGGGATCGTGGGTTCGGTTCCCACCCACGACAAATGTTTGTGTGATGAGCACGATCATTTTTTCTGTGTCTGGAAGTAATTTATCTACAATATGTATATATTTCGAAATATATAAGTATGTTTATCCATACATTGCAAAGCACTTGGGGTACTCTATACCCCAAGTGCCCATACACCTGCACTTTGGAGGATTCGATGAGTGCTAGCGATGCTGCTATTAATGTAGCCATCTATTGGGCCCAAACAGTTTGACGAGTTTACCATCGAATAGAAAAGAACAAGAAGTATGTTTATCAATTGTCAAGTACTCATAACACAAGTTCTGCTTGGCTTTGGACTAGGCGGCGTTGTGTGATAGTTATGATATTATTATTATTAATAATAGTAGGGTAGATACAAACACAAAAGTAAGTACTTAAAAATATTTATTTTATGGCAGACTTGAGTATTAAGGGTTACTTATGAATTACAATTATTATAATTAACTATTCGAAGATAAATATTTATCCTAACGCTTTGGCTTCTCCCAAAACGGCTACAGCTGGACCAGCCTTGATGATGCCATCCCTGATGTTGCGACCCACTTTCTCCTGGAAGAATTAAGAAAATTTGTTGTTAATTTACTGTGAAATAATTAGTCTCTAAGTGTTCAAAAATTGTCTCACAACATTTTTTTTTTTTTTTTGAGAATTGCAAATGATAGATCTAAATCTGTGTGGTGCTTTCATCAAAAGACGATCTCAGACACCCAATCTTTATGGTTTTTATATGATTTGACCATTATATGTTTACTGTATGGACCTTATATGAGATTTTGGCCTCTGAGTTTGTTTCTGTATTTCTTATTGAATTAGTCAGTTAGGAAACACTGGCCCCATCTAATATAAATTAACAAAAAAAATTACGGGTTCAAGGTGTTATAAACATCATTTAACATATACAATACATATGTATTTATATATTTATAGTTATGTATTGTGTTTTATATATATATAAGAGAGATTCATGAATTTGTTAGCAGTACACCGCAGACTACTCCCTGTATTATTTTAAATTCTTACGATCCATCCTAAGGTTGTCTGGTAGATATCGCTGTCAGCGATAAGACCGCCATTGTACCCATAGATTTAAGTTTATGTATAAGTTGTGTTACTTTTTTTGGTGTACAATAAAGTTTATTCTATTCTATATATTATGAAATAATTTCGAGAGCGAAAGAAATTGGTGTATCAGACTTTTACTGACTAAAACCCTCTCAAGTTTCTTCAGGTGCCATTTGCGTACAAGAGCTACGGTGTCTCCTTTAAACAATCTCGCGGCTCAATCTCTCATACCCAAACCGGTACACAAGTTTAATAGGTTTAAAATAAAATTAGGAGCTGTATGAAAAACACTTACAATTTTCTTGAAGACCTTCCACCTCGGCTCTGGTGCTGCCGACACAGCGCACATGGCAACCAAACAAGCGAACACGAAGAAGAAAATCTTTGAGAAATTCATGTTTGTAATATTTTTTCGTTTGATTTTATTTCAATTAAATTGAAAATCACACTGAAGTGCAAACGCTTCGAATGATACTCTACCAAGCATTTATGACTTATTTATACTAAGTTTTCAAAACCAAACAATTTAGTATTTACCGTTGTTTTAGGTTATCTCGTTTGATTTTGCGCTTTAAGTAATCAGGAATAAGACTGAAAAGGGTTGTGTTTTGTAGCTTTTTGTAGCTGTGATAAGAATTTTCTCAGTTAATTAGTGGTGAGGGGATTCCAGGATGTTCGATGTGAATTCCCTTATCCGACAGCTGTTTTATCGCTTGCAATTTAATGTTAATGTTTATATTATTTCAGTTTTAGTTATGATTACGCATTTGATGATAATTATGTTTAATTTTTATGTTTGATTAATTAATTAAGATTGGTTCGAAACAGCGTTGGAGAATAATGTCTAAAAGAACTGGGTATTTATATGTACATCTTTATATCTTTGCCCCTTTGAAAAAATATTTTTATTTTGTAGATTTGTTTTTAGGAACAAAAGTTTATAGTTTTACTACAAGAGTAGGCTTTATCGTAAGAATAGACCAATTTTTTTTTTCATTTTTATTTTCGTTAATATAATCTATTATTACTATTACTGCTGAACCGTGCAGTTAGTTTGTCACTTTGGAAAAAAAAATGAGTATTTTATTATTATACAATATTTATTTTATATTTCGAATGTTTTATTTTTAATAAACATCAATGAAACCCTTCGCATACTTCTTAAATTGTCAAACAACATATTATTTACAAAGAACTTTTAAAACCAAGCAATCTATACAGCGAGATCGTATGTTCACATAATTATGTTAATTGCAAATATATAATGTATCATTTTTTATATGAACTATAAAATATATTTTTTTTCTCATTTGTCAAAATGAGAAAAAATTTTTTTCGATCGATAAAGATTTTAGAACGTAAACATGAACGAAAAAATTATAAAAACTTAGAAAAAATACTTATTTTTCCCCTTTTTGTGCTCAAGTTGCCGTTTAAAAAAAAAATATATAAACTAGTGCTTGGCCGTATTCCCACCTGATGGTGAGCAGTCATGCAATCGTTAATGCTGACGTTTTAACAATAGAGACGTCTGAGCTACTGAATGCCTTGATTATAAGATAAATACTGATAAATCTACAGAATACTTATCACGTACCTACTGGACCCTTACGAAATCATAATTATCTCTCTGTTATTATTTACTTAAGAAATACTTGTCTCAACACTCGTAAAAGTATGCCAAGATTATAGATTCTTCAGTTTCCACTCAGTTTAATCTTATAGCCTTTAAAATTTAGGTTAGTAAGCACTGTACTGTTGTATTGCAATAAATGATTATAGAAAACAATGTCAAGGGTTTGTTCTGTTTTTGTACTGAAAAGAAATTGTCATGCAATTTTTATTTCCATTTCGGTCATCGTGAAAAACCATTAATACAGCATTCGAAAATGAAAATCAAAGCCAAAGTAGTAATTTATTATTATTATATTAGTAAGTAATTTAAATTTAAAATAAATGCGATACTATTAGACTACGCTTGGGGGAGGGTTACACCAAAAAAGTAACACAACTTATACATAAACTTAAATCTATGGGTACAATGGCGGTCTTATCGCTGACAGCGATATCTACCAGACAACCTTAGGATGGATTGTAAGAACTTAAAATAATACAGGGGGTAGTAATATTTTTAAGATATTATTTTAACAAAATAAAAACTTTAGACATCAACAAAATTATATTCTGATTTTGATTTGTTGCTATCACTGCCAGTAGACCGAGTTATAGCTCCCTTCCTTTTTTTTCAGTTGAATTTAGGTAAAAAAGATAATTAAGGTTCCATCATAACGTGTTTTTTTGCAATTTGCAGTTTAGTGTCGGTTTTTTTTTTAATTGATATAAACCAGAGTTTGACTGCGATCCCACCTGATGGTAAGTAGTGATGCAATCATTGATGGTGAGGCGCACTAGTTTATTAAGAGCCTATTCACTCTAGCCTTGAAGACACCTAAATCATACTTGGACGGGAAGACCGCATAGTACGGCAGTAATAAAATAATACTCATTAAAACTACCAACTTAAGTCTCTAACTCAGAGTTGAGGTAAAATGTGCCATTTTAACAAAAACTTGACGTTGTACCTCTTCTCTCAATTTTTTTTTTTTTTGAGGTGGGATATCATCCAATGTCTGTCTATGTCTGTATGTGTTAGGTCCGAATAAACGTTTTTTTCTTTCAATGCCTTTTTCCGCTCTAGAGAGAAGTGGAGGGCATGTCAAAACACGGGTGTCATCTCTTTGAAGTGCGCTTGGAACATTATGCGTGGTCACAATTTGAGTTCAATCCGGACAGTTACTGGACGGCTAGAAAGCAAGCTACCCATTGCTCATAGTTCACAAGCCCGCACCAACCGTGGCTGGTAGTCCGGGTCCAGAAACCCGGCATCGACTGGGGCGTGAGGATGTCCATTCCCTCTTGCGTGCGTTCGTCTTCTTCGCTTGCATTATTGTTTCGCAGAAGGAAGCCACCGCCTCCCATTCCTTCTCATTCTGGACAATAGCCTGAACCAGGGCCTGGCGCAAAATATCTCCGCTACCCATCACTTCCAGCGTCGTCTTAGACTAGGAATTTCTCCTGTATTGTCCACAAATATATTAACAACTATCCGTAGGCCACATTTGTTCTGTTCGAAAACCAAACCTGCGATACGTAGCGTAAATACCAATTGCTCTACCACTGCGTCAACTTTACCGTTATAACAGCAGGCTCACCCATCCAAGAATAGACCTCGGTTAGTGTTGCTTAACCCATACGGCTTTTATTGTTAAACGATGACGAAGATACAGATTTCTGCATTTCATTCTGGTTGTAATCAATACGTAATTAATATGCTGACTGAATTGTTTGTGTACATTTTATTTAACATGAATCAATAATAAACATACGTTGTGGTTTAGCTATTTATGTAATTGTATATATTTATATCATTTATGACTTATTAATTGTTCAACTAATTATGTATAATTGATTTTACTGGGGCCATGAGTAGTCCGAAGGGGAACCCCGGGATCCTGGAACACTTTTCGCTTCGCCCTAGAGCCAGAAATATAATTGGATGATTTCCCGCGTAAACAAAAATAATAATGTAAGAATTATAATATTGATAAATCAATATAAGTTTAAGTTAATTATACCATTCGTTTTGCTTAGATAAAATAAACTAGCTAGGAACATAGCTTGTTTACATTCAAAAAACCCATAAACAAAAACTAACATAAACAAAAAACACTAAAAAAAAACGTTCAGATTAAAAGACGACTTCAAAGTTGATACTTAGTAATTTTTTTATAAGATTACGAGGGCATTGAAATCGCTTCATATTCCTGTTTTTATTTAAGTTTTTATGCCACAATTCATTGCACATAATACCTATAAATATAACTACACTATCATCAATATTATTATGTCAATATTTACTCACTTTTAATGGTTTTCTAACAGGAAAAATAGCTTGCTAATAAAATCAATCAACATTTTGAAACCGCAATTCCAAAAAGAGAATAATTGTGCTAAGTTCATGGTATCGCGATTTAACTGGGACCGAGGGAGTCCCCATGCCAAGGTATTCATCGGATACGCAACACGCTTAACAGTTAGAACGAGTTAACATTCCAATGTGACTCACTCCTTTATCAAAATAAGGTTCAAAATACTTTAGACCGGTAAAGAGATAGCTTAACCACTTTAGAAAGAAAGAAAGTATTTAAACGCACATTTATTCAGGTAGAGCATCATTCGAGTCATATCACCTGAGTGCGATATAAGTTTAAAAATAAAATTATTTTGAAAAAATAATTTATATTTTGAAAAATGAATTTCACAAAGATTCTTTTCTTCGTTTTCGCTTGCTTGGTAGCCCTATCTACTGTTACGGCGGCGCCTGAACCAAGATGGAAATTCTTCAAGAAAGTTGTAAGTGCTTTTAAAAGTTCTACTTACGGTCATTAAGCTAGTTCCTTTAAAAATTTTGTTAAGTGAGAAGTCCATAAAAGTTCGTAAGTTTTTTTATAAATATTATGGTTGGTATTGAAAATTGTTTTGTCAAAACGTTTTGGGAACACATTCATTGTGCGTACAGCTAAGGAGTGCAATTTTTTTTTGTATGTGGTAAAATCGTCAAATAACATCCCCAGCTCTAGGGCGGAACGCGAGGGCGTATTAGACTTTTACTGACTAAAAACCCACTCCTGTTCCGTCTTTGCCTTCGTCCCAGGGCAGAAACTAACTCTTGGCTTCGACACTGCTGGGCTCCTACGGTTTACTGACATCTCGTTGAGGCACGCGTGGAACAGTGCACGCCGTAGACGACTTGGGCTCGACCCGGATGGTTACCGGATGGTTGGACGGTGAGCTACCAATTGCTCGCCGTCCGCAAGCCCATGCCTACGGTGTTCTTGGTGGAGTCTGTGATTCCTGATATTTACAACCTTGGGATATGAATGTGGTCGACGGTGATCTATTATAGGTTACTGTCGACCACATCTTCGCTTTCCATCAGGTGAAAAATATTTCACCTGATGCTCGCTTATTAAGCTCGCGCTGGAGCTAATGCACCAGCAATAAAAAAAAATGTTGGTAATTTCTTCACTCAAGTGTTGCGGTAGTCCGACGGATGCGAGACGCACAGGACCGTTCATTGTGGCGACACTTGGGGGAGGCCTATGTCCAGCAGTGGACGTTTTTCGGCTGAAATGACGATGATGATGATCAAACTTAATATATCAACTACTTACCCTAACATTCACCATTTACAGCCACCTTTTTACAATTCAAGGAATCAATCATTTTATCCAGAAGTTACCATTAACTATAGTGACAAATATCAACCGTCCCTAACCTAAAGGGTTAGTCCTAAAGTCCCTTTAGGTACTTTAGTGACTAAGACAACCCATTAGCTTCAGGTATAAAAAGTAACTGAACTAAAAAGTTTCATCTTTAGAAAATGTACCTATTTCTGTAAGAAACGTTTAGGGTAGATGACCCAACTATCGTCTCAGTCTACACGAACTAGCATCAGCGTTGATTTGTTGGATTCGTTTCTCATAATTACATTGTTAATTTGTATGTATGTATCTAAGTATATGTTTATTATTGTATTTATTTTCTATTTCTTTACCATTAAGCTGCACCTGCCAAGTTATGTCTCTGCACCACCCTAAGGTTGACTGGTAGAAAATGCCTAAGGCATTAAGTTCGCCTTTGTACAGTGTTTATTACTAGTGCATAAAATTTTTATAAATAAATAAACTAATCGCGATTTTTATAATGAGATATACTATATGTATACGATCCACTGCAGTAAACAGAATCAGAAAAAGATAATTATGTTATCTTTATGATAAATGATAGATCGATTTTTTTGGGTGGGAAAATCATCCAATGATATCTCCAGCTCTTGGGCGGAGCGTGAGGGTGTGTCAGACTTTGACTGACTAAAAACCCACTCCTATTTCTTCTTCGCCTTCGTCCCAGGGCCCCGGGTTTCACTTTCCTACTACATGTGGCCCCAGTAGGCTTCGACCCTGCTGGGCCCCTACTATCTCCTTGACGCGCGTGTGGAACAATACGTGCCATCGACGACTTGGGCTCGGTTTAGACGGTTTTCGAACGGCGAGCTACCCATTGCTGGCCATCCAAGTTGCAAGCCCGCGCCTACGGTAGCCAGAAATCGGGATCGGGATCCCTGTGGCTGGGGCGTGAAGCCTGCTCTCTCGCACTTGCACGTGCGGCTTCCTCTTTTGCTCACATTACTGCTACGTAGAAGGAGGCGACCACCTGCCACTCCTCCCCGCTTCGGACCATGGCCTGTACCAAGGCCCGGCGCGGGAGATCGCTGCCACCGATCTCCCCCACAAGTAGGAAAATATCTAGGTAGAAAAAACTGTATAAAATAACGTCATAATCATGTAAGAGCGGTTGTATGAAAAATAATGTCAATTTAACATATCTCGGGTTGGACGCTCTTATAGACCTTGATTGTATTTAAATAATTATACAATACACCATCATATTCTGTTGCTCCAAACAATAATAATAATATTCCACAACTATCACACAACGCCGTCTAGTCCCAAGCTAAGCAGAACTTGTGTTATGAGTACTAGACAACTGATAAACATACTTATATATTTCTAAATACATAAATATTATAGATAAATTACACCCAGACACAGAACAAATGATCGTGCTCATCACGCATCCTCCGGCATAGCAGTCAGGGCCACTAACCACTAGACTAACAGGCCAGTCATAACTATGAATATGAAATTCACGTACAAAAGACACCCGGGATCTGCAAAAACTATCTGTAGACCATATTTGTTCAGTGCGGGAATTGAATCCGGGACACGCAGTGCAGCAATCGCTCAACCATTGCGTCAATTACGCTGTAATAAATGCTGAAAACTTGCCATTTTACCCTAATAACTGGTCATAGGGGAAGCCCTTTACCTAAGTTATGACATCTCCTTATCTTAATGTAAAACTAGCTTTTATCCACGGTTTTGCCCGCGTACATAAAAAAGCCTATAGCCTATGTCACTCAGAAATAAAGCAGCATTCTATCGGTAAAAAAAAATTGCCATCGGACCAGTACTTCCAGAGATTACCTCCTACAAACAAAAAAATAAACTTTACTAGTGTAGATGTAGACATGAGGTGTGAGTATGCCTGTGGCTAAAATAATGGATCCGGTTCCGATCCTTTATTTTAGGTTACCGGACAACAAAGTGATCACTTTGTTGTCCGTCTATCGGTCTGTCAGTCTGTTAAGAGCCTTTATCTTGAGGACGCGTAAAGGTATCAAGTTGAAATCAAAACCGTATACTCAAATCTGTGGTCACTTGAAGCTGTAAAAAAACCAAATTTCTAAGTTATTGAAAAGAAAAGATACGGCCGTTTTTATGCAAAGGACGTGTATTTCGACACTCTTAAGGGAATCAAAATTCATAGGGTACTTGTCATTGGGAATTGAACTATTTACATAGGTAAGTTTATATGGAATGCTCTGTGCGTGAGTCCCAGTCGCACTTGCCCAGTGTTTTTTATAGGCAGGAGAAGGTTTTAAAAATTCAGAAAGTGGAATTCAGAAAATTTGAAACTTACGAAAAACTACGACTGTTTAACCATAGAACGTTTGACAGTTCGCGAGTTTGACAATTCATTGCTAAGTTCATTCATTATCAGTCAAGTTTCATTCACTATCAGTCAAGTTTCATTCATGATTGATGGTTTTGACTGACGCTTGCATGACCGTGTACTGGACGCCTAAGACAGGACAAAGTCTGTCGGCTGTGTTACAGCTAGTATACTCTAAGGTCCATATTTCACCGGGACACCATGGCGGCGCGACCAGTTACGCCGCCATGGTGTCCGTAAGCTACCAAACTAGATGCTATACAGACATTAGAGTCGCTACATCACACTGAGACAGTATCAAAATGGACCTTAAGTGCACGCGTCCGATTTCGTCGCGCCGCCAAATTGGTTGCGCAACCAAACGGACACCAGGTGAGTAACTCTCTATAGAGCTGTATACATTTTGTTGGTAGCGGCGACTGGTCGCGCCGCCATGGTGTCCCGGCGAAATGTAGCCCTTAATATGGATTTAGGTTAAAAGTAGCTAGTCACGAAACTGCCAGTTTACAAAGTTTTTTCCGAATTAAGCAAACATGCAAATTACAAACATTTATTCACACAAAAAGATAACGCAGCCTAAAAATAATTTGAAAAGAATACAATATGGAAAACTAAGAACTATTAAGATAAGATTAAGAGATAGTTGAAAACAACAATTTTTGTAATTTTTGTGAGTAAGTAAATTCTGCACAAGCGTTTCTGGATTTACTCTGATGCGAAAAAAACATTTGCATATTTTAATCTGAATATTTTTTTTTGCGAATTCTTTTATAAGAAAAATATGTGTGCCTGTTAATAGGCTCTCGATGACATGTAATGCCACTGCTTTAAAGACACTGTGTCATAGAAAACTATATTTAAAAAAACACCAGCCAAGTGCGAGTCGGGCTCGCGCACTAAGGGTTACGTGCCGTCTGTAGCAAAAAACGGCAAAAACATCACATTTTTTGTATGAGAGGCCCGTAAATATTTATTTTATTCTTTTCTTTAGTATTTGTTGTTATAGCAACAACAGAAATACATCATCTGTAAAAAATTCAACTGTCTAACTGTCACTGTTCATGAGATACAGCTTCGTGACAGACCGACAGACGGGTGGAAAGCAGTCTTAGTAATAGTGTCCCGTTTTACTTTTTGAGTACGGCACCCTTTTATTTGCTTGGAAAATCATCTTATGACAAATCTCGCTCTTGGGTGGAGCGGGAGATAGTGTCAGACTTTTACTGACTAAAAACCCACTCCTGTTTCTTCTTTGCCGGGGCCCCGGGTTTCGCTTATTATATTTCGCTTATTTATAGGGTACGGAACCCTATAAATCAAAATAGTAAATAGACTTGAAAACTGACATAGTTTGACGGTATTTAGTAAATATCCATGTTTCCTTTAACAACAAAAATCTTGACAACTAATATTATTGAAACACATCAGTCAATGATCAGTCAATGCTTTTTAGGGTTATCTTAGACATCGTCATTTAAAAAAAAACGAGATATCAATATACTGCATTTGAACCCTTGACTAAATGTTTGTTTTCCATTCAATAAAAAAACTAACCAGTATCGGATTAACCGTAGCAAGAGTAGTAAATGATACGGGCCCCGCACTAATGATGGGCCCCGCATGTACGTACAAAAGCAAGTCGTGATAATTGATGAATTCTAGTAATTTCCGAATTTCCCATATGAACAATGTAGGCAACTATTATGGACTCACTGATACCTAAACCCGGTGGCCTCTAAGAAAAATAAATTAAATAAAGAAGTTTCAATTTATTATTATCATTAACATTCTCAGCGCCTTGTGGTCCGCCGGCCGCCCACATAAATTATTTTATTGCAAGTCAATATGATTTTTTAATAACTTATCTCCGTAGGCCATGTGGGCGGCCGGCGTTTTAAATGCATTTAGGTACTTATCTAGCAAGCTAATGATAAAAAAATCAATATGAATTTGTGGGATCACACGGGACCACACGGTCTGCTAGGCTGCTGACGGGATACTCCGTGAATAATGTTCACGGCGTATCTCGCCAGCCAACATGGCTTGCTTCAAAAGCTTCAATTGTAGTGTTGCCAGCTGCATAAAAATATATGTGACCCGCGCGCCGCACACACATGAGCTGTTACTCTAAATAATGCTTATATATACATGGCGCTGAAAGTGTTAATAAAGTTTTAGGGGTCCAGTTTGGTAGTTTTGTAGGCCCCGCGCTAGCTTGACCCGTCACTAAAACCACCAGTAACATTATTATAATTATCTATTCTTTACAGGAAAGGGTTGGTCAACACATTCGTGATGGCATCATCAAGGCTGGACCCGCAGTCGCCGTTGTAGGCCAAGCAGCTAGCATTGCGGGAAAGTAAACCTTCTAGAACGAATAATAAAGACTAGTATGTATTGAATTAAGACTGAAATTTTGAAGTCATTGTATTATTTATTATGATTGGAAATTAAATTATATTGGAGACTGATTAATTTACTTTCGATTTAAGTATTTATACCCACTTTGATTCTTTATTGTACACTATGAAAAGTTAGAACATATGTGAATAACAGAGTTCATGTACAGTTGCACTCTACCAATTTTCCACAAGGCAGTACCCTTGGGCCCACCTTATTTCTAATTTATATTAATGACCTGTTCAAAATAAATCTGCCCAATGTGGAACTCCTTATGTTCGCAGATGATACTGTTTTGGTTTTTCATGGGAAGACCTGGGACATAGTTCGACATGAGGCTGAGGACGGATTAGCTAAATTAACAAAATGGCTGGAAAATACCACCAAACCAAACACCAACCACCACTCAACCACCACCACCACCACCACACCACACCACTCAATACCTCCAAATCTAAATATATTTGTTTCAGCAAGTCTTATCTGACAAATCCGAATCCAACTTTCTCTATAAAAATACATATGTACCCATGTAACCGAACTGTTGATCGTTCTAACTGCACATGTGACTTACTTTCGCGAACCCCCTCTATTAAATATCTAGGTATAGTAATAGATGAAAGACTTGATTGGAGCACTCACAAAACTATGCTGGCTGGCAGGATTAGAAGAATGATCTATATATTTAAGAATTTACGGAGTGTGGCAACTTTCAAACTTCTAATCCAAACTTACCGCGCTTTGTGCGAGTGTCTAGTCAGTTATTGTATCTGCGCATGGGGAGATACATTTAAAAATCATCTGATTACTGTAGAAAGGGCGCAAAGAGCAGTACTAAAGGTGATTATGCGCTTGCCCTTTAGACACCCAACAGTGAATGTCCATGAAAGGGCAAACGTATTATCGGTTAGAAAACTCTTTGTGCCTGAGATGATGATAAGATACCACAGAAACATCGTACCTACCCTGCCTAGCCTCCCAAATAAGCCCTCCTAGCCAAGTTACGATCGTTTCGTTTGCGCCAAATGCCTCGAGTAGGCCACGCCTCCGATTCCTATGTTCTGACGACATCTCAACGCTCAGTCACGTGCCTCGAGTAGGCCACGCCTCCGAATCCTTTGTTCTGACGACATCTCAACGCTCAGTCACGTGGTCAGAACAAAGGAATCGGAGGCGTGGCCTACTTGAGGTGTTCGACGCAAACGAAACGATCGTAACTTGGCTAGGAGGGCAGCTGTGCTTTGTCAATAACCTCATTTCATTTTTATTTAGAAGACTCCCAATTGCAAACCAAAAATTCGGGAGTTTAACTACTGTAGTAGATTCACAAAATCTGTTCAATTGACCCCTACCTTTAAGCTCTAGTTTGAAACTTACCACTTATCTTCTTTACTGATGTTCAGTCCAGTTTGCAAGGTATTAGTAACTTTAATCTTACAGAAACAACTTTAGGAGACTATTGTAGCCGGTGGTCCTCACAATTGAACTGGTGACTAAGAAAAGTTGGCCGTGTCAAAAAACTCAACCGCCATAAACCATAAACTACCAAATCATCCAAACAAGTCACTTTAGTTAATCAGATGCAGTTGGTGAAATTTATTTTAGTTCAATCATAGATTTTTCGCAACCAACACGAAAAAACATTAGAAACATAATAATTTGGCTGCCATTTTTCATTCTTGGTCCGTTACATTTTCTAGTAATGAAAGTTCATTGTCTGTTTTTCGAATATCTGCGTAAATAATTAAATATATCACGATTTAAATATTATTGGTACGTAAAGTTCAATGTACTTTATTGTAAAATTTTTGAACGCCTAAATAAATAAATATAGATATGGTGGTTAACGATACTACATTAATAAAATATCTATTATATAATTTATTGTGCACACCTGTGTTGTCTTTTTTAACCCAAACGTTGACTGGTAGAGAATGCCTTAATGCATTAAGTCCAACTATGTACCACTACCTGTACATGACCTCAAACGGTTACATGAATAAATTATTTACCCACTCAAAACAAATTCAAGTCAAAAAAAAGTTTTTATTTCACATAGGCCTACATGGGCACTTATAAAACGTCAGAAGCTAGTGCACTGTTCCAAATTGGTCGTTTCCTATGGAGAAGAACCGGCAAGAAACTCCATGGTTACTCTTTTAAAAAAGTGATTGTTTACAATATTTTCATATTACAGTATTATTAGACATTATGTAAGAACACAGTTAATTAATATAGTACAAGCCAACTAGTATTCCACAACTTAATTTTCCTTCCTTACTATAAAACATTAACTCTCTGATTTAATTAACATAGGTAATGTTCTTCCCCTAGTCCCAATTAAAATAACTTTATTATTTATTATATAAATAATAACATTATTATCAGAAAACATAATATATAGAATGTTGCAAAAATAATATTTTACTGTTAACTTCACATATTATTAAAGTATTGATAATGCTAATTGCTATTATCTTAGTTTAAGTTGAGAGGTCACATCTTACGAATCGTTTAGGGTACGGGACTGTACATTTATCAGAGTTCTGACCTGAATCATTTTAATGTTTAGTAATTGTATGACAATTATCGACGTATGACGTAGTTTTAATAAGATAAGGTAGTGTCCCTATATGTAGTAATAGAGTTCACTTTGGTTTAAATTGGCGTGATCGCGTCAGAAATGAAGATATCCGCAGGAGAACTAAGGTTACAGACATAGCCCGAAGAATCGCCAAACGTAAGAGGCAGTGGGCAGGGCACATTGCTAGCAGCACAGATGATCGATGGGGACCAAAGGTTCTGGAATGGCGACCACGTACCGGAAGACGTAGCGTTGGAAGGCCTCCCACAAGGTGGACCGATGACCTGGTGAGGGTTTCGGGAATCCGATGGATGCGAAACGCACCGGACCGGTCATTGTGGCTACATTTGGGGGAGGCCTATGTCCAACAGTGGACGTCTTTTGGCTGAAATGATGATGATGATGGTTTAAATAGTTTGAGATAGTTTTATGTCTGATTGGTCTTTTTTTCAGTTGGAATATCATTATATGACATCTCCCGCTCTTGGGCGGTGCGCGAGGTAGTGTCAGACTTTTACTGACTAAAAGCCCACTCCTGTTCCTTCGTGGCCTTTCGTACCAGGGCCGAGTCTTCCTTTCAGAATCAGACCCTTGGCCCCAGTAGGCTTTGACCCTGCTGGGCCCCTACAGTTGCTGACATCTCCTTGAGGCGCGCGTGGAACAGTAAGCCGTCGACGACTTGGGCTCGGTTCGGACGGTTACCGGACGGTCGGACGGCGAGCCACCCATTGCTCGCCGTCTGCAAGCTCGCGCCTACGGTGGCCAGAAATCGGGATCGGGATCCCGTCGTCGGTTGGGGCGTGAGGACCGTTGCCACACGCGATCGGCCGCCTCCTTTGCTTGCTGCATGCTTTTAGCATGTCTGAGAGATGTAAGAGTATATAGATTCAGATAAGGACAGATGACCCGATGATAGTCGCAAGAATCCGATTGCTGCGAGATGCACAGTTCTAGTCGTTGTGGCGAGACATGAGGGAGGGAGACCTGTGTCCAGCGGTACACATTTTTCGACTTAACATGATGCTACTTCAAAATTCCAGATGAAAGAACCCAATAATAATTTGTCTGACCTAGGAATGATGACTTTATCTTTTTCTGTTTTTGTTCATTCTTCCTTTCATATGCATAGCGCATTCCACAGAAGAATGTCCGCAGTCCATACTTCTGTGAAATGCGCCATCTCGATATCAGGACGGCTACCAGTCAATATGCATTTTAGTGGAAGTTGCGGAATTATTTCCTACACAAACAGCTGGAACATTTCAAAAACCTTTTTCCTTTACTTTGACTTTACATAAATATATGTATATTATATTAAAATATATGTATATTATAAATATGTGTATATTATATTAAATATATTATGTATGTTCATTTTAACAATATTATAGACTTTTGTACCCTTGTTTTCATAATATTTTTTATCTTTTTTTATACACTTGTATGTCTATAATACTATGTTGTTTGTCCACCACTCTCAGTTAATTGGTAGAGAATCCTAAGGTATTAAGTCCGCTTTTATACTAATTAATAGTCATAGTCATAGTCGGCCTTATAATGTTCCCACTGTTGGGACTCAGGCCTCCTCTCTAGGAGAGGGTATGGGCCGTAATCCACCACGCGGGCCCAGTGCGGGTTGGTGGAAGTCACATGTCCTCGAATTTTCGGTTCTAGAACATGCCGGTTCCTCACGATATTTTCCTTCACCGTTTTGAGAGCAGTGGTGATGAAATAAATTACACAAAGTAATGCGCCTGACTGGGTTTGAACCCGCAACCTACAACTTGTAAGTCGGGGCCTTTACCACTCGGCCACCAATGCTCTTTACTAAAATTTTTTTTTTTTAATATAGTGTTCAATCGCCTCTCGTGGACGCTATTTAAATGTAGGTATCTTATTTTTCAACCTGTTGCTTCGAAGTATCTAACTTAACGATAAATTGTAGGTACACGACTATTTTCCCGGAGTTATTCACGTATCCCAGAGGTATAACTTTAATTACGGTTGCACGCGCCAGATCGTATCAGCTTAATTATGTTGTTAACGGCTAGTTAATTAGATAAGTAGGTTATTTAGTGTACTGATAACGAACTTGTTTTACAAATACCTGAGAGGTTTTTGGAGTTGTATTTGAAGAGGTCACACGAGCTGATTGTGATCAGCTGGTTTTGGTGAGATAAAATTCCACACACAATTCTTTATTCTTTACAACACACAATTTTATACATACAATAAAAATAGGACAATTGATGTACATAGGCGAGCTTAACCCACAACTGGGTTTTCTTACAGCAAACCATATGAGTGAGAAATAAATTTTACATTTGAGGAACTTTAGATTTACAACCAAAATAATTAAACACATAAAAAAATCTAACTTAAAACTAAAAATACACTATACAGATATGTGTACATACAGCACTCTATACATAAACATAATATATACAATAAATAAATACCTATATACATACATATCTATCGGTCATATTGACAAAAAATGTTCCTTAATTCTTCCCCTGAAAATTTCCAACGAAGGGCTAGTCTCAACGTCTCAATGTATGTGGAAGAGAATTCCAGAGGCGCACAGCACGAACGGTAAAAGATTCACTGTAGCGACTTGAAGAGTGGGAGGAAAACGAAGGAGAAGAGACGATGATGAGCGACAAGGTTTTTCTTTCGGAACAAGATACTCAAAGCTTTCCTGAAGATACAAGGGGGTGTTGGGATTATGAAGAACAGAGAATAGAAAAGAAAGTGTGTGGCAATCCCGACGTTGCCGAATAGGCAGCCACATCAATTGTCTTCAAAATTCCGACACATGGTCATACTTAATAGTATTTTCCCCAAAAATATACTACTCAACGGTGTTTTCCCCAAGGTGGTACCTTATCAGGTGATAAGACAGCCCATTGTGACACCCAATTAATTTAAAGTTCCTAATGTAATTTGTATTTTTGGTGTACAATAAGAAACTTAGTCATACGTTTGCGAAAAAGGTGTCAAAACATCGGCATCAAGAATCGTATCTTTATATACTTATACTAGCTTCTGCCCACGGCTTCGCTCGCGTAAACGTAGGTTTTTCCATACAAACTTTGGACCCCCGCTTCATCCACTAAGGGAGTGAATTTTGGAAAATCCTTTCTTAGTGCTCGCCTACGTCATAAAAGAAAACTTTGTGCAAAATTTCAAGCTCCTAGTCCCTGTAGTTTCGGCTGTGCGTTGATATATCAGTCAGTCAGTTTCTCCTTTTATATATATAGATAAAGATACGATTCTTGAGAAGAAGCCGCGGGCAGAAGCTAGTAGTAGATAAAAGCGGAGAATTTCAAAGATGTCTAACACACGCACAAATCTGAAGCGGATCCCTAGTGTTTCATATAATATCACAACTACATAGAATATTAGGTAATATAGCTACAAGAGACAGGTACAAAGTTGTTCGTATCTTCCTTAATTTAATTCACAATATGGCGCCTCCTTCGCTTCGTTTATTTTAATTACTCATTCTCTTTTATCAAAATATTATGTAATAAACTGAATATAATCCGACAGATTAATATTATTATGGAATTTTTTTGATATTAAGAATTAAATCCAATATCTGTGCAGATTATGCCGAAAAATGTATTTAGATATTTGCCTTGAAGCTTCATTAGACTCATAAATTCCATAATACTAGTATAATGAGTTCCACAAGATTTTATTAATTCTTGCTATAATGGTAATAGATTATGAAATTAAATACACTGAATATTTCAACAGTCTATGTATTAGATACGTAAAATATTAATTGTGCAAATCGTAAACACTGTCTTACATAAAAATCTTAAATATTAACTAAACTATACTAAAACCTAACTATGAACAGTCAGGGATCAAAAGTGCAGTTGCACTCTACCAATGCTAAAGTGTGTAAAATTTCTTTGTTGTAGAAGTTTCATAGTCAACAACGTAGTTTATTCAATACTTTAGATCCTATGCTACCAATTAAATCAGTCATGAAGCTCCCTTTTATGAAGATAATGACCCTCTTTTACAAAGAAATTATAGACATTTTAGCATTGGTAAGGTGGAACTGCACTTTTGACCACTGACTGTACATAAATATAATACAAAAACACAAAGTACACTCAGGTGTCGAAATAGCTCGCCGTCCGACCGTCCTGTAACCGTCCAGACCAAGCCTAAGTCGTCGATCGTGCGTAGTGTTCCACGCGTGACTCAAGGAGATGTCAGCAACCGTAGGGGCCCAGCAGGGTCGAAGCCTACTGAGGCCAATGGTCTGATTCTGAAAGGAAGATTCGGCCCTGGTATGAAAGGCAGTAAAAGTCTGACATTATCTCTCACTCCGCCTAAGAGCGAGGGATGTCATTGGATGAATTTCCAATCGAAAAAAAAAATTGTTTGTAAAAGGCGTGAGTTGATGACGTATTTCATAAATAAAACATTCTAAGGTATTATTATTATTTTGAAGAAATACCTAACTTACATGAGTGCTCCTACATTGACGGTATCTGAGTTGACGAAAAAAAGAATCTCACGCTTAACAGATGCGCTTGTTACTGCGAGGGCTCGAAGCAATGATAAATGATAAATGATATTTATTTTGTAAATAGGTTTAAAAAAAACACTTTTACACGTCAATTTTTTTTTTTCGTCATATTTTATACTAGATGAGGCCGGTCCAATCTCTAATAGTTGAACTAGTTAGAATAAAACTAGCTAACACTTCAAGGAATAATACAATACTCTGTTGTATGCCGCCTGCGTTAAAACTCATAGCAATATTGTGCTCGTAAATCGAAACACATTGTAGATCTATTAAATGCAAACATTATTAACTGTCTAGTTCATAAGGACGAGTTAATGGTATCTGTCGTGCAGAAAATAGAATTGAAAGTCACAAACAGAAACATAACAAAACCAAACTGTAGTCACTGTAGTCACATTTTCTAACAGAAACTACCTTACTCTACCTGAAGGGTCTATAAACGCTCCTTTTAGCTTCGTATACATTTATACTTCTGGTCATAGGTTCACGTCTGTTGTGATTGCTAAGCACCTGACTTAACTGAGCTGCTTCACTAATATGGTCTTTTTTAGAGTTCCGCAGCGTAATGGCAAAAAACGGAACCCTTATGGATTTTTCATGTCTGTCGACACATGGAAACACGACAAGAGAATGATAAAACTAAAAAAAAATATATGATGTACATTACCATACAAACTTCCACCGAAAATTGGTTTAAATGAGTACGTACGTCATAAATCGTAAGCCCCGATTTACCTTTCAAGTTTGTACGGAACCCTTAGTTCGCGAGTCCGAGTCGCACTTGCCCAGTTTTTTTTTATGGGAAATCATCTATGGACTTCTTTCGCTCTAGGGCGGAGCAGGAGGGCGCGTCAGATTTTTACTGCGCTTACGTTCCAGGGCCCCGGGTTTTCCTTTCAGAAGCGAATCCATGGCCCCAGTAGGCTTCGACCCTGCTGGGCTCCCTATGTTCAATAAAGTGTGTGTATCTCTCAAATACTATAATTAATTTATTCTTTAAGTTAAATAAAATGGTGCAAGTCCAATTACATTAATTTACATAATTTAAAAGACCTAAGTTATTTACGTAATGTTGACACTTGTGTAGAATTTTTGAATATAATTGAATTATTTTAATAACATATTTTTTTAAATATATCATTCATCTTCGAAACGAAATATATTAAAATATTTTTGGTTTCTAATATACAACAAAAATTGTACTATTAGTTTCAAAATTCATCACACTTTAAGCTTAAAATGTATGTAGTTCAATTATTCGCCCATAGACTGCCTAAAATAGGCAGTCTATGGGCGAATAATCTAATAGTCTCTGTCGGTCGGTGCAATAGACAATGGACAACCACAGACATAGGTAGACATCAGTCAACTGTGTTTATTGTCTAGTGTCTATGGTGCAGCACAGTTATGCCCGGTTTGCACATGGCCCTACAGATTACTATATTTTATTGTACGTCTATTTGGGCAGAATAAACATGTTTTCTTTCTTCCTTCGTATGTTACTAAAAGAGTTATGAGTATAAATGTGGAAAGGTGGACGGGGAGAGGGAGACCAAAGAAAAGATGGATGGATAGTCTGAACAGTGATATGAAAGAAAAGGAAGTTAGTGATAGCATGACGGTTGACAGGATAAAATGGAAGAAAAAAACGTGTTACACCGACTCCAAATAAAATGGGACAAGGGCAGGAAGATGATGATGAACTTAAGCGCATTTACAGTTAAAAAGTATCATTAAAAACTTTAACTTCGGAAGTCGGCAAATAAAACCAAAAACACTGACTTTAACACTGAAATTAAAGTTATTTTGAAAGTTTTAGTGTTTTTGTAGTGTATTTGGTGGGTTCTTTGTAAAGTTTTTTTTTGAATAAAAACGGGGCAGTAGTATACTTATTACGTCGTATTATAATCACTGTATGTATTAGGTGAGAGCAGTGGTGGCCGAGTGGTAACGGCCCCGACTTACGAGTTGTAGGTCGCGGGTTCAAACCCAGCCAGGCGCATTACTTTGTGTAATTTATTTCATCACCACTGCTCTCAAAACGGTGAAGGAAAACATCGTGAGGAAACCGGCATGTCCTAGAACCAAAAATTCAAAGACATGTGACATCCACCAACCCGCACTGGGCCCGTGTGGTGGATTACGGCCCATTCCCTCTCCTAGATAGGAAGCCTGAGTCCCAACAGTAGGAACATTAAAAGGCCGACTATGCTATGCTATGCTATGTATTAGGTACATTTATGATCTTTTCATTGAGGCAAATATAAAGGAAAGTCCCGTTTCACATGATATAATAAATGGTTAGGGTTGTCAACGACTTCTCATCGATATTTTCTTGCCGCCTTTAATTTGTATCCTGCAGGCCTAGCCAAGTTACGACCGTTTCGTTTCGATTCTCGTTCATCGATCGCCTTGAGTAGGCCACGTAAGAGACGTGGCCTACTCTTTTTCTTCTCTCTTTTTTTTCTCTTTTTCTTTTCCTAATTCCTTCGTTCTGACCACGTAACTGAGCGTTAAGATGTCAGAATAAAGGAATCGGAGGCGTGGCCGACAGGTGCACCAAAGGGCTTGCTTGAAGGAGTTACCATGGCAAAGCACGGTATTACTTTCAAGAAATCCCGAACCATATCGCTTGTGCCGTCCTAAAGCTGCCAAGTACCCAAAATCTTTTCAATACGCAGGGTAAATCTCCAACACGTTTCTGCAATTAAGATTAATGTTAAATGTTAGACATTCTCGCAATTAATACTTCGGACCTTTCGGGCCGTATTTAGTAATCGAAAGCCATCCATTTTATTGTAGACGTGGTCCGTGCAGATATTTACGGTAACCGAATTCTCACCAAGCTTCTACAGGGTAATTGAATTAATGGTCTTTTTATTGTTCCGTACCTCAAAAGGAAAAATTTGGACCCTTATAGGATCACTTTGTTGTCCGTCTGTCTGTCTGCCCATCTGTATATCTAACAAGACCCTCTATCTCGGGAATGCGTGATACCTCCACGCGAGTTGTAATTAAAACTATATACTCAGGCCCTCGACTTCGGTTTATGCGGCAAAAAACGTTCTTTTCGACTCTCGAGGGAATCAATATTAATAGGGTACTTCCCGTTGAATTAGAATCCTGAAATTTAGCATAAAGCAAGGTCTTATAGCACAAGTATAGTAATAAAACTAAAAACTGTAAATTTGTTGCTGCGTGCAAATTATTTCTTTTGCGATTATTTTTTTTCTTCGGAATTGACCTATTTACATATGTAAGTTTGTACGAAACCCTCAGGGCGCGGGTCCAATTCACACTTGCCCAGTTTTTTTTTATTATGTATTGGCGCAAGTGGTCGAGCGATTGTCTGCTGCGCTGCGTGTCGCTGATTCGAATTCCACACAGAACATATATTTTTATGGCCTACAGCGAATAATTATTTACTAATTCAATATATATAATTTAAGTTTCTTATGAATCCCTTTACTTAAACTGTTTCGTCAAGAGAAATTCCTTGTATTTTTTTTTATTCTTCCAAAAAAATAGACAATGAAAAAGAAATAATTATATATTAGACTTAAGCCCCTCGCCCACATTGACTTTATGTAGCGATGTTGTCGCGAGTTTTTGCGCGCATTTGCAAACGAGAAAAAATGCCAACGCGCTACAGTCGCGAGACTGTATCGATGCGAACGCGCTACAGCATCACTACAAAAAGTCACTGTGGTCGAGGACCCTTAGATATGTAGGTTTATATTGTGCACTGGATTCCTGGAATATGTTCCCTCTCTATAACTCAAAGGTTTGCTGGGAGATAACTCAATGCTGAGTTAAGCTCGCCTTTGTACATGAACCGTCTGTATTACTGTGTACTGTGTTATGTTATGTAAACAAAACATTTCGTTGTAATCCACCCATACTTGTTCCTCACACGTCTTCAAATTATAGGCGGAATAGTTATATCGTGCGTGCAAGCCGTTATTTCAATGACATATGCAAGGAATATGATTGGAATCCATTCACAATTAGTGTGAGCTAGGCCAGAAGATGTTTAAGCTTCAAATTCTTCAAGTAGCATTAGGTTTTATAGATTATTTATTAGTTATTTAAGTGCAAACCAAGGATTTATGCTATATCCTACTTAACTAAAAAGCGGAGCTTTTTTGTTTTTGTGCTCACACTATTTTTAATTAAATCAGAAACGTTTATTTTAAATAAACCAATTACAGGCACTTTTGAACAGACAAACTATCGGTCAGTCAAAAAAAAAAAAGTGAAGCTAAATTGCACGTTCCAAAGCGTAGATCTCTATGGAGAAGAACGTGCATAAAACTCCATGGACACTTTTTTAAATCATATTATGAGTTAAGTACAGATCTTGATTACATATTTCTTGTCATATGTATTCTAATGTCTATACGTGAGGACTTGTAATTGGCTTTCTAAAGATTATGGTATCCTTGTTTTTGTCTGATTTTATTAGTTGTATGTCCTCCATGTACTAAATAAATAATTAAATAAATGTTATTGTGTACAACTAGCTTCTGCCAGCGGCTTCGCTCGCGTGAAAGTGGGTTTCTCCGAAAAAACTTTGGACCCCCGTTTCATCCCCTTAGGGGGTGATTTTTTGGAAATCCTCTCTTAAAGCTCGCGAGCGTCATAAAAGCGAAGCTTTGTGCAAAATTTCAAGACTCTTACTTCAAAAACGTAGTACTTTCATACAAACTTCCAACCCTTTAGGGGGTGGAGTTTCGTAAAATCCGTTCTTAATGGATGACCCTATAAGGAACCTATCTGTTTGTAGGTGTTATAGTTTCTGAGATTTCGTGATCAATCAGTGAGAGGTATTTCACTTTTATATATATAGATAAAGAATTTATTAAGAAACCAGAGCGAGTGCCATCCCTAAACCAAAGTGTTTACCTATAAATATTCCATTTGTAACTTAATAAAGCATTCATATAGAAGTCTTAGGACAGTCCTTACTTCAATTGAAACTGAGGAAAATACTCGGTGTACAATAATAATGAATTTCGCCAAGGTCCTGTTCTTTGTGTGTGCTTGCTTCATGGCTTTGGCAACCGTGTCAGCAGCACCGGGAAACTTCTTTAAGGATTTGGTAAGATAAATCATCATCATCAGCCTTTTAATGTTCCCACTTCTGGGACTCAGGCCTCCTCTCAAGGAGAAGGAATAGGCCGTAATCCACCACGCGGGCCCAGTGCGGGTTGGTGAATATCACATGTCTTCGAATTTTTGATTCTAGGACATGCCGGTTTCCTCACGATGTTTTCCTTCACCGTTTTGAGAGCAGTGGTGATGAAATAAATTACACAAAGTAATGCGCCTGGCTGGGTTTGAACCCGCGACCTACAACTCGTAAGTCGCGGCCGTTACCACTCGGCCACCACTGCTCGTAAGATAAATATTATTTATTTATTATTCTAAATTCTGGACTACTAATTATTACAGTGTTTACTGAAGTGTCATTTGCAAAGTAATATTTTTGAAGTTAGTTATTTTAATTTTATTTATATATGATATAACTGTAAATATTAAAAAAAATTATTCATTTTAGTGGAGTTTCTTAATTCTTTTTTCACTTGATAGGTCTTAATTTCAGATTGGTCCCATTATTATTCTAGTTCTTATGAAGTCCTCATACCTCAAAGTCACTTGCAAAAGTAAAATAAATTGAAAATATTTTACAGTTAGATACATGTGTGGGGGTCTTGTCGGGAAAGTTTTAGAATAAAGTCCGTTTCATACAGTAAAAAGTTTAATGAATGTTCACAAAAGTTCTTATAAATGATCAAAATTAAATGTAAAATAAAAGTAGATTAAACTATACGCGATTACCACGAGTGTCTGTTCCCACCGATGTTAGGATGTAAAAAGCCCAGGGAATCGTCGTTACCGTGGGAAGCGCTACTCCTGGAATTTAACTTGATTCGCGCTTGTTTGCAAGTGTGCTGAGCCAGCAGCATGGCATCGTAACAAGTTTAATTTTATCACTAAAATCCGTATTTTACTGTACCTATCAACAAATATCCTACCCCACCCCCCTCCAACCCATATTGTAAATCAAAAACCTGGTTCTTATGAAATTCCCTTCAACCCGTGAACAACAAAACTGTATTATTTTGTTTCTTAATAGATAATATAAATTATACTCTGAATGAACAACCTGGCTCTTATAAAATTCCCTTCAACCTGTGATCATTACGAAACTGTATTAGTTATTTTTTGATAGATAATTTAAACAAGCTAGACTAAACTCACAGCAGTG
Source organism: Mythimna pallens (assembly GCA_961205895.1). NCBI lineage: Eukaryota > Metazoa > Arthropoda > Insecta > Lepidoptera > Noctuidae > Mythimna > Mythimna pallens. The sequence goes on along the minus strand of OY540845.1, from coordinate 2,995,286 downwards.
GACAATGCCATTAAACCGTTGTGATAGTCTGTCACTTTGGCCCATCTAATAAAAAATATAGTATAGTGCTTGACTGCGATCCCACCTGATGGTAAGCAATGATTTGTGTTTGAACTTAATATTCTTTTTTCAGGAAAAGGTGGGACAAAGAGTTCGTGATGCAGTTATAAGCGCTGGACCAGCCGTTGATGTGGTTGGCAAGGCAACGCTCCTGGCTAAAGGAAAATAGATCTTATAACAATGATAAATAAGACTTGTATTTGATTCACCTATATACAAACTATATAATCTTCAATTACATCGGTTTCTATTCTAATTAATTAAATAAATGTAAACAAATAAATAGTATTATATTTTACCGTCTACCTTATAATAACTACTAATGTAGAGGCAATTCGATGTTCAGATACATTCAGTGATTTTTAACCGACTTCAAAAAGGAGGAGGTTATATGTTCGGTTGAATGTATGTTTTTTATTTTAATAGTTTTTGATTCTGCTATTCGGAATCCTTCAAAGCATTAATAAAATCGGTCCAGCCGTTCTTGAGTTATAAATGGAGTAAATAACACGACTTGGTCTCTATTTAAATATAAAAGGAGAAACTGACTGACTGACATATCAACGCACAGCCAAAACTACTGGGACTAGGAACGTGAAATTTTGCACAAGGATTCTATTTATGACGTAGGCAAGCACTAAGAGAGGATTTTTCAAACTTCACACCCTAAGGGGATGAAACGGGGGTGCAAAGTTTGTATAGAGAAACCTATTTTCATGTGGGCGAAACTGCTGGCAGAAGCTAATATGTGTATAAGAAAACACACAAAAAATAAAGGCACAAGCTACACAAAGGCTGGTTCCAGGAAATCTGACAATTGCTTTGAACATTCATCTAAAAATTTCAGGCGTTAAGTAAAACCTGTCAGAAAAATACGATGTTTGGAGAAAAAACATCTTTTGATGTTTCAGGCTATATTAGTAGAACCATTAAAGAACCATGAGTTACTAAGCGCCTATTAAACCACTCGATATTCAGACAGTCTTATTCTGTGTAGCGTCACACAAGAAAAAGAGCTTACGCCAATGTCGTGTAAAGGAATGAAACAGAACAATGAGATACATAGATATACATAGAGTAAGACAGTCTGAATATCGAGTAGTGTAATAGGCCCTTTAACGCAATCCATTTGATGACCTACTCTGAACTTTCAAAGGGATGGAGTTATATAGTGTGTATTTTTTTTTTAAGATGGGAAATCATCAAAATGACTTCTCGCGCTATAAGTCAATTACCCTTTGCGTCTTAGGACTACGTGTTTCCCTTTCAGAAATTCTCTGCGGTCCTAGCTAGCGGGCATTGGTCCTGCTGGGCCCCTACGGTTTGCTGACATCTCTTTGAGGAGCGTGAGGATCTCAACGCGCTATTGACGACTGGGCTTGGTCCGGTTAATTACCGAACAGCCAGATGGCGAGCTACCCGGTGCTCGACGTCCGCAAGCCCGCTTCTACCGTGGCTGGTAGTCGGGGTCGGAATTACGGCGGCTAGGGCGTGAGAACCTTGGTTCCCTCACGCGTGCAGCTTCCTCCTCCTAGCATTACTGCTTCGCAGAAGGAGGCGACCGCCGGTTATTTCTCCTCGCTCCAGACCATAGCCTGAACCAGAACCCGACGCGAAAGGTCGCTGCCGCCAATTGCCTCCACGAGGACACGGCGGAGCTCCGCCCAAGCGAGGCACACCTCCACCGTATGCTCCACCGTGTCCTCTGGGAGGTCTGCTAAATGATGACACCCGGGCGTTGCTTCCGCCTGAATCCGATGCAGGAACCTCCTGAACATATAGTGTGTATAGCTCCATCTCCCTTTTGCATGGCTGAGATTTACCAAAAACATGGTAAGACCACTGGTCATAAATATGTTCTTTTTATATATTTCAAAAAGAAGCATAAGCATAGCATAATCAGCCTTTTAATGTTACCACTGCTGGGATTCAGGCCTCTTCTCTAAGATAGAGAATGGGCCGTAATCCAGCACGCGGGCCCAGTAGGGGTTGGTGAATGTCACATGTCTTCGAATTTTTGGTTCTAGGGCATGCCGGTTCCTTCACGATGTTTTTTTTCACCGTTTTGAGAGCTGTAGTGATGAAATAAATTACACAAAGTAATGCGCCTGGTTGGGTTTGTACCCGCGACCTACAACTCGTAAGTCGGGGCCGTTACCACTTGGCCACGACTGCTCCACGTTGTCATTTGATCTATAGGTGGTTTCACACTCGTAGTTGTAATCTTTGAGACGCAAATGATATTGCAACTACGTTAAAATTCATTTTGTAGATTTTTAAATACGAGAATTGCTTCTAAACGGCTTGATTAATATGACAGATGTTTAACAGTCGGGTTAGAAAAGTTTGACTGTTTTTAAAAATGGCAGTGGATAAGATTCATCGTCCTCATAATTTCAGCCGAAAGACGTCCTCTGCTGGACATAGGCCTCCCCCAAGCGTCGCCACAATGAACGGTCCTATGCGTCTCGCATCCTTCGGACTCCCGCAACCGTTACCAGCCTCCTCCAGCTTTGCGTCCTACATCCATCGGATCAAATTAAACGAAATTAATTATTCTTTGAAAAAAAGTTAAAATTGAAAGGGACATCATTAATTATGTTGGTGCTTTTTTTATTCATTTATCAAGCTCCAATTTGCAAGAACTTCAACCGAACCGTTCGCGTTGGCAAAAAAAACCTTTGAACACTTTTTTAAAACTAAAACTTTTCACAAAAGAGGACCTAATTGATTTGTAAGTTAGTAACGATCTTTTGAACCGTCGAATAACTTTTACTTGAAGAGCACATAATAACGGTTTGACATTTTTTTTTAGTTCTGTACCTTAGTAAACAAAATCAAAACCCCTATAGGATCGCGGGCTTGTGGACGGCGAGCAGCGGGTAGCTTGCCGTCCGACCGTCCGGTAACCGTCCGAACCGAGCCCAAGTCGTTGACGTCGCGTACTGTTCCATGCGCGCCTCAAGGAGATGTCAGCAACTGTAGGGGCCTAGCAGGGTCGAAGCCTACTGGGGCCAAGGGTCTGATTCTGAAAGGAAGACTCGGCCCTGGTACGAAACGCAATGAAGGAACAGGAGTGGGTTTTTAGTCAGTAAAAGTCTAACACTATCTCTCGCTCTGCCCAAGAACGGGAATGTCATAAGATGATTTTCCCACCGAAAAAAAACCCTTTAGGATAATTATGTTGCCCGTCTGTGAACATATGTCAAATAAATTTTTCTCAGGAACGCGTGGAAGTATTAAATTGAAATTAATATCAAATACTCCGAGACTCTTAAGAGCAGTGGTGACCGAGTGGTAACGGCCCCGACTTACGATTCAAACCCAACCAGGCTAATTTCGGCACGCTACAATTATGGTGGTAAGTCCCCTCTTTGAGGAGTGGCTGGAAAGACCACATGGCGTTCTTACCTACCGCATGACGCTGGTCCTCACCGGACATGGTAAGTTCGGGAGGTTCCTGCACCGAATTCGTGCAGAAGAAACGCCTGGGTGCCGCCATCGTCCGGAGGACACGGTGGAGCATACGGTAGAGGTGTGCCCCGCCTGGGTAGAGCACCGTCGTGTCCTCGTGGGGGCGATCAGCAGTACAGGCCATGGTCCGGAGTGAGGAGGAGTGGCAGGCGGTCGCCTCCTTCTGCGAAGCAGTAATGCAAGCAAAGAAGGCGGCCAATCGCGTGAGGCAACAGTCCTCACGCCCTAACCGCCACCGGGATTCCGATTCCGATTTCTGGCCACCGTAAGCGCGGGCTTGAGGACGGCGAGTAATGGGTGGCTCGCCATCCGACCGTTTGTGTAATTTATTTCATCACCACTGCTCTCAAAACGGTAAAGGAAAACATCGTGAGGAAACCGGCATGTCCTAGAACCAAAAACTCGAACCAACCCGCACTAGGCCCGCGTGGTGGATTACGGCCCATTCCCTCTCCTAGAGAGGAGGCCGTCCCAGCAGTGGGAACATTATAAGGTCGATCAAATCTTTACTCAGATATGTTACTGCTTGAAGCAATGTAAAAATCAATCTCTTTTGTTTTAGACCTATTTATGTACCAATATTTACTAAACTTTTGTTTTGTTTAATGTTATTGACCCACGACACATTCAGGCTTGGCCATTGGCCGTGCCCGTTGGTTACTTCCGCATCAATGGCGTCTACACTGGGGCTCCGTAAAGGGCCATTGACCGCACGATCTTAGTATAGAGCCTCCGGCAGAAGGCGTCTGGGCCCCGTAGATTGAACTAGAGCCGCTGGAAGGCAGCCCCAGACGTCGGAAGTGCATCAAAGACATAATAGGTAATTACCTATGAAATTACCGTTTTTTTAAACGGGTTACTGTGTTATATCCTTGGATTGACTTGGAATTATAAGTTCAAATAAACTTAATAATAAAGGTACATTATTCTTTTTTCGAAATTAGATATTTATTGGTTTCTTTGTGTTTTGCATTTTCTGTAATATCGCAGTACCTATCACCAAAAAAGCTAATGAAAAAAACTTTTTTTTTCATGTTAAGAGTTCCAACGTAGAAAATTTGCATTTCACATGGCAAGCAATATCATTGACGTATACCTACGACCTTCTTCTAACAAAAGCACTTACCTTTAATACAAAGTTTATTTGAAATTATAATTCCAAGTCAATCCAAAGATATAACACTTCAGAGCAACCCGTTTTAAAAAACGGCAATTACATAGGTAAGGACCTATTAGATACATATATCTTTTGAGTTCAGAATTGATTATTATTGCCACATCTAGGGGATATCAATCTGGCATTACTCAATTTACTATTTGTTTAATTTTAAGGTGTTTTGTTTTTTCTTTTTGTAATGCCAATAAACGCAATTTTCTTTCTTTTTTTTTTTCTTTAGTTCAGCGGTACTAATTTATATTTCTTGATAATCATCATAAACTTTATCTTTTCACGGTAATTATTAAAGATATCAGTATGACAATTGGAAACATTTTAATATGCATTTATTTATTCGGTATTGGGTTCCATAAATCATCATCTTCCTGCCCTTGTCCCGTTTTATTTGGGGTCGGCGCAACACGTTCTTTTCTTCCATTCTGTCCTGTCACTCGTTACGCTATCACTAACTCCCTTTTCTTTCATATCACTTCTCACACAATCCATCCATCTTTTCTTTGGCCTCCCTCTCCCTCTCCATCCATCCACATGTAAACTCATAACTCTTTTAGTAACATGCGCTTCATCCCTCCTCTTCACATGACGATACCAAGACAAAAGATTCCCTTTCAACTTTGCTTTCATAAATCTGAGTCATAAAACATATTTTTTTAATAAAACGTGCTATTGCTAATGATTCGTGTAAAAGAAAATGAGCATAATGAAATACATCAAACTGTTTAGCAGCCATATTATTATATGATAAAAGAACAATATAATAACCGCAGTCTTTGGGTAGAAGGAATCCCCGGCACTATAGAAGAAAATTTGCCGCAAGCTAAAGAACAAAGGAATTTATGTTTTTTTCCGGCCATTGTATTTAGATGGTATAAATTGGTTTATATCAGTTGTACAAGCAAAAGCATATTTTTATGGTTCGTCGCCGCTATTTTTTGTGATGAATAAATTTTTGTTATTTGTTGTATTTCGTTGTCTTAGTAAGTGGAACTATCACTACTTGATCCCACTAATTTGATAAATCGCACTTGTAGAATGACAGTGTGATCTAACTCAAAAATTGAGATTTGTGAGAAATGAGCAAGAAAGTTTTCAAAACACATAGGATTAATAATAATTCTAAATGGGTAGTATTTAATTGTTCCTCAATTTATTCCTGTTTTCTTCTACAAAATATGTCGTTATTTCAACAAAAATACTAATTATGTTCCAAAACATGCTCTTTTGGTGTCAATTGGGTGGTTTAAAAAAAATAACTACGAAAGGCGATAGTGAGAACTGTGTTCACTCACCCCTAAACCCCACTATTCTCTTCTATTCTAACCTGTCCGAGTCGGAGTGCCCCAAGTTCTTCAGTAATTTTATTGTAAAAAGTTCATTAATATTTGGTGTACAATTAGTAATGTGTGTACTGATCGGTGCCATACTGAGCACGCGAATTTAGAACATCGGGTGGTACTCTCCACTTGGTAATCACTGGAGAGAGATGGCAAGGAATGGGCAGGATTGTCCGCCTTTGTACTTTTGTGTGCATAAAGAATTAATAAATAAATAAATAAATAAAGAAACTTTGATTTATTTAGAGACGAATTTAAAACTACGTAGTTAAAGCAACAGTGCGGGTTAGTCGTGGCAAGAAAGCGACTGGATATTGACGAGGACGTCATAGCGGTCCTCGGCAATGAGGATGAAAGGGCAACGGCCGGTGTTTGTGAATGGTTCTAGTTGCCTAACCGTAAGGCAACTAGGACCATTCACAAGCCTCTTGGAGTAAGGCAACTGCATCATCGAGAGTGACGAAAGTATACCTAGGTAGGGAGGCGAATCTCGGAAATGCGGAGGGTTCGTATCAAGCGATTTCCAAATCTTCTGTTTCGTTTCGTTAAAATTCAACGCTCTATCCAACACCACATCCAGGTACTTCGGGTACATACATTGTTCTATGTCAGTACTCCACCACATGATGTTAAGTTTCCTTTTCGAAGAACTATTGTGGAGATTGAACCCGCATGATTAAGTTTTCGACGGGTTTGGGTGTAAAGCATTACCATCATAGTACCTATCAAGTGACTCGAGCGCTTGTTAAGTGTCAATGGAGTTTCCACTTCTGCGAAATTAAATGATAACGCCGCTATGACTAAGTCATCAGCATATAAAAAGCGTTCAGTATTAATCGCATAAAATATAGTACACAAGCATAATGCATAAGCATTATTAGTTAGAGACATTATTCATCATTTCAGCCGAAAAACGTCCACTGTTGGCCTCCCCCAAGCATCGACACAACGACCGATCCTGTGTATCTCGCATCCATCAGGATTCAAGCGATCCTCACCACGTCATCGGTCAACCTTGTGGCGATCCTTCCAACGCTGCGTCTTCCGGTACGTGGTCGCCACTCCAGAACCTATCGTCCCCATCTGTTCTGCGTGCAATGTGCCCTGCCCATTGCCACTTAAGTTTGCTGTTTCTTCGAGCTATGTCGATAACCTTGATTCTCCTGCGGATATCTTCATTTCTGATGTTATCACGCAAGGAAACTCCTTACATGTCAGAGACACAAACAGTCAGAATTATTTATTTATATATAAATATGTTATCAAAAGATTTGACTAGAGCAAACCATTGAAACTTAAACGAACGTCGCAGCTTTTCTGAATCAAAAGTTAAATGGAAATCTTGAAACGCAACAAAATGGCGGCGCTTTTCCGTCCACTGTACGCGATGCATCACAGTCTTCACTTAGCTTACAGTTTTTTTTTATATTTTAGCTATCCAGTGGTGTAATTAAATTTTGTATGTAGATTTAGATATGTAGCTGTAATACTAAACTGTATGTGTATATGTAACCATTTCTTTTTTTTTATATAAACTAATACTTGACTGCAAGCCCACCTGATGGCAAGCAGTGATACAATCGTTGATCTTGAAGCGCATTAGTTTATTAAGAGCCTATTCACTCTAGCCTTGAACACATCTAAATTATAATCAGCCGGGAAGACCGCTTTAAGCCAATTATCCCAGTCCTTCGATGTATGCGGTATAAACAACGAGACCGAGAGTCCGAACCGTAGAGGTGGTAATAATCTAAGGCTGGACACTCGCCGTATGTTGGGTTGTCCTATGGTGGTTTTTTTTTGTTATTATTCGAATCATCAATCAGGGTGAAGGAAAACATCGTGAAAAAACCGGAATGTCCTAGTACCAAAAAAATTCGAAAACATGTGACATCCACCAACCCGCACTGGGCCCACGTGGTGGATTACGGCACATTCTCTCTCCTAGAGAGGACGCCTGAGTCCCAGCAGTGGGAACATTAAAAAGGCTGATTATGCTATGCTATTCGAATAATTTAATAAATTTTGAATTGACTCCCATTACGGAAGAAATTTTAAAGCCATAATCACGTCAAAATTAAGCGGCTACACGCTACGGGCGCTTCCTGTGGTATGGACCTCGGTTTAAGGCGTCACTGGGGAGAGGATAGCAAGGAAAAGGCTGGATCAAACATTGATTTATTTGGAGACGATAAAACTACGTAGTTAAAGCCGACGGCGTGGGTTGTTTGTGGCAAGGGACCGGCTGGACATTGACGAGGATGTCACAGCGGTCCTCGGCGATGAGGATGAAAGGAAGGCAGCCTGTGTTTGTGAATGGTTCTCTTGGAGTAGGGATACCTAGTTAGGGTGGCGAATGTAGGAAATCCGGAGGTTCGTATCAAGTGATTTCGCATACAATCAGTTCCAGTCACATTTTAAAGGTCATAATGTTTTTTAGTTCTAATATATATATACATATTTAATTGATATAAACCAGTGCTTGAACGATCCTACCTGATGGTGATGCAATCATTGATGGTGAGGCGCATTAGTTTATTAAGAGCATTTAAGTAAGTACATGTTTGTATAAAATATATTGTATTAATAATAATATGTACCTAATGCTTAATATTGCACCTACCACCTGTTGTCTCTGCATCACCCAAAGGTTGACTGATAGAAAATGCTCTAAGGCATTAAGTCCGCCTCTGTACTTTTGTGTGCATAAAGAATTAATAAATAAAATAAAAATAAATACATAAAAGAGCCTATTCACCCTAGCCTTGAAGGCACCTAAATTATAGTTGGACGGGAAGACCGCAGCAGGCAAAATGTTCCAGTCCCTCGATGTACGCGGTATAAACGACGAAGCGAAACGTTTAGTCTGGAACGTTGAAGTTTCAACAACGTAAGGGTGGATACTCGCCGTACGTAAATAGTTTTTTATCAGTGGAATAGCCACCAGAACTCTGCTCCTGATAAATGCTCATTATCACATGAGTTTTTCCCGTAAAAAAAATTATGGCACACTGATAATGCCTAAGGAAAATAAATAATAAAATATTAGATTGGTATTATTCTACTTATTATAAAATTTATTATATGAAGCTTGTGCTGTCTCATTACCGGGCAAAGGTGTCCCTCCATTCCTTACAATGTTCCCAGCTCCAAGCCATTTATTGGCGACTCCTAAGGTCTAAGATATAAGTCATCCCGCCATCTTTTCGCGGTCTGCCGTGTGTACCAATTTCTGTGTACCAATTTTTAGTTTTACGAGCCTACTGCTCGATCGGGTAGCAGTGCAATGTTCATTGTCTAGCCCAGTCCCCTTTCAGGGCATTCTTCTGCGTTTCAGAACGCGGTACCTACTCCTATAGTATTTTGATCACAGTACGTTGTTCGCCCTATATAGAGAAATAATTAATATTTATAAATACGCTGCCGCTCAGTGTTAAAAAAAGAATTAAAGACAAAGGCTAGACAAATGATATTCTATTGGTGATAGTGATTGTCGAATTCCTAAAGTAAAGTTTGGGATTGATAACCTTTTTGTCAAATAATTTCTATTGCTCTGGCTTGATCGAGAGGGACTGTGAGTGGAGGGAGTGAATTTTACTGACCAAAACCCACCCGTATTCCTCAATTTGCATTCCAGATCTTTTTTTTTTCGTTGGTAAAATCATCCAATGACATTCTCCGCTCTTTGGCGGGGCGTGAGATAGTGTCAGACTTTTACTGACTAAAACCCACTCCAGTTCCTTTTTTGCCTTTGTTCTAGGGCCCCGGGGTTCTCTTTTGCATCACCCATGGCCCCAGTAGGCTTCGACCCTACTAGGCCCCTACGGTTTGCTGATATCTCCTTGAGGCGCGCGTGGAACACTACGCGTCATCGACAACTTGGGCTCGGTCCGGACGGTTACCGGACGGTCGTATAACGAGTTACCCATTGCTCGCCGTCCGCAATGCATTCCAGAGCTGCGAACTCTTTTGGACAAACCCTTAGTGGATTTTTTGGAGGTGAAAATTTATTTTATAACATCTCCTGCTTTGGGTGGAACCCGAACCTTACCCTTTGCGTTCGGTGTCCTTGTTCAATTGAGTTATAAGACCGCCATGCTACTGTAATTTATATTCCAACCATGGCTTTTTATAATGATTTCGAGATTAGGAGACCAGGAGACCCGTAGGACAGGTTTCACCTAGTATGGGCTCCTGTCTGTCTGTAAATTTGTTTTTATACTGTACGAATGTATTGTGTATGGAATAATATTATATTACATGTATATTATGCTATAATGGACTTTTGTTGCGTGGCTTTAGCAGGCATTGGGCCTACTAGGCCTCTATAGTTTTGATGACCTCTGTTTAAGATGCGCGTGGAACACTACAAATTCTTGTGTACTTCCCGTTGACCCAGAATCCTGAAATTTTACAAGTATAGAAATAAATCTGAAAATAGATAATTTGATGTTACGTCACAGTCTTTTTTTTTGCTATTTGGAAAAAACTTTGAGACTCCAATCAGGACAATTCCTACGCGTTCCTATGTAAAGAGTTCAATACTTAATAGAGTTCAATACTTATTAAAGTTTAATAGTTTGTGCCCCTCAGGGCGTAAGTCCGACTCGCACTTGGCCAGTTTTAATCCTATTTACATGATTGTGATTCCCCATGCCCTCTTTCAATGTTACGATTACATTAATGCTGACTATAATTTCATAGGTACTTTACAATACAGGGGTTTCCCATTTCTAAAGCCTGTATTGGTTACTCACCTTATGAACTTATTATCGTATAGCATTTCGCAAGTTACATTCTGAAGTAAATGTTACGCTAGTTACTTTAGAGATAATTTTCCATTACTTTGTTTAAGTCACGAATGAAACGGAAAATCAGTTTTATTATTTAGTTGGCTAGAGTCGTTATTGAATGGCAGAGTGATTTTCTTTTACAGAGCCGATGATTTAATATCGGTACTTATAAGTTAGTATTTAAGCAGAACTTTACTTTAGGTTTGTCATTCTACTTGCACTTGTTAACCAAGTCACTACAAAAGGTGCACGACAGTGTGTCAAGCCAAGTTTAAAAATAAATAAAAATGAATTCCAAGCTTATAATCTTCTTATGCGTTTGCTTTGTCATCATGTCGACGGCATCAGCGTGGGATTTCTTTAAAGAAATTGTAAGTTTTTGTTCATTTATTCTTAATAACTTGTACTTAAGGGGAGATATACTTGTGATTATGTACTTTATATTTGACTGCCTCTCTGATTTTGCCTCCTATAGCTAATCCTACTTTTAGGGGGGAGGGGTGGGAGTTAGTATTGGTATCTGGTATTGATAGGTAATTTAGGTGTCTTCAGGGCTAGAGTGAATAAGTTCTTAATAAACAAGTCCGTCACACCAAAAACGATTGCATCACTGCATACCATCTGTTGGGATCGCAGTGAAGCACGGAAATCTTCATTCCTAATGTGATCACGCAACGAAACTCCGAGTATAGCCCGTTCCATTGCCCTTTGGATGACTTTAAGCCTTCTGATTAGGCCCATTAACAAATACTCTTGTAATATTTCAGGAGGGCGTTGGGCAAAGGGTTCGTGACGCCGTCGTCAGCGCTGGTCCAGCAATAGACGTGCTGACCAAAGCTAAGGGATTGGTTCATGATTCGAGTGAAGAAAATGATTAGATGAAAATATGTTATAAGACAGTATAAATGTAAATAATTTAACCTAGCATTTTTCATGCATTTGTAAATTTTCAGTATCATTAAGTTTTTGTCTGCCATTTTAATATTTATACAATTTTATAACAGAACTTTGTTATTTTTTTCTTTAGTAGAAATCAACATTGTCAATTTATTAGTATAAGAAAATAGCCTATTAGAAAATATAGTATTTTTACTTATAATTTTGTACAATTTACTTATTTTACTCTCTACGTCATATTTCAACGTCCACTGAGTCTCTCTACGTCCACTGTTGGACATAGGCCTCCCCCAAATTTTGCCACAATGACCGGTCCTGTGCGTCTCGCATCCATCGGATTCCCACGACCCTCACCAGGTCATCGGTCCACCTTGTGGGAGGCCTTTCAAAGCTGCGTCTTCCGGTACGTAGTCGCCATTCCAGAACCTTTCGTCCCCATCGACCATCTATTCTGCGAGCAATGTGCCCTGCCCACTACCTAAGTGGTAGTGGGCAGGGCAGTTTGTTGATTCTTCAAGCTATGTCTGTAACCTTAGTTCTCCTGCGGATATCTTCATTTGAAAACTGTAATAGTAGCATAATCAGCCTTATAATGATCCCACTACTGGGACTTAGACCTCCTCTCTAGGAGAGGGAATGGGCCGCAATCCACCACGCGGGCCCAGTGCGCATTGGTGAATGTCACATGTCTTCGAATTTTTGGTTCTAGGACATGCCGGTTTCCTCATGATGTTTGATGCAGCAGTGGTAATGAGATAAATTGCACAAAGTAATGCGCTTGGCTGGGTTTGAACTCTCAACCTATAACTCGTAAGTCGGAACTGTTACCACTCGGCCACCACTGCTCTTTCTTTTTAATCTTCGAGACTCGTTTCACTTTCTTTTTTTTTTATTATTTTATAGATAGTTATTATAATAGTATATTTGTTACATATAAAAATACAAACAAGGCACTTCAATTTTTCATAAGTAAATGTGAAATATAGCAGTTCAATAATCTCAAAAAGTAATTGCAATCAGTATTTTATTTTGAAATAATAACAATTGTAACGTGACTGTGGAGAGATTAAAATTCGACTTATATAACATTTTATGTTTTGAGTTCATGACAGGAAAAATAGTACGTACATAAAAAATATTGGTTAAATAAGACGTGTGTAAAATAATGTTATACCACATTTCAGTGTTATTTTTACTGCGTAAGTAAATTGTCGTGTATTTCTATGTTTATTTTTAGTATGTGGGTACTTATCTTGAAAATAATTGGTTCACGATTGGTTTGAGAATTGATGAGTGAAAAATTTATTCTAGTTATATTTTTTTTTCGAAGTGGTAAATCGTGGAACGAGAAGGCATGTAGTTTAACATTGTTAGTGAATGAATATGAATGACCAGTGCATGTTGCCAGTGATGACATATGGCACGGAAACATGGTCGCTTACAATGGGCCTCATCAGAAGGCTTACAGTCACCCCAAAGGCAACGGAAAGGGCTATACTCGGAGTTTTCTAGCGTGATTGCATTAGGAATGAAGATGTCCGCAGGAGAACCAAGGTCGCGGACATAGCCCGAAGAATCGCCAAACTTAAGTGGCAGTGGGCAGGGCACATTGCTTGTAGAACGGATGGTCGATGGGGCCGAAAGGTTCTAGAGTGGTGACCGCGCACCGGAAAACGCAGCGTTGGAAGGCCTCCCACAAGGTGGATTGACGACCTGGCGAGAGTGGCGGGATTGCGGTGGATGCGAGACGCATACGATCGGTCGTTGTAACGACGTTTGGGGGACCCCTATGTCCAACAATGGACGTCTTTCGGCTGAAATGATGATGATGATGAGTGAATGAATACAAAATAATATGCTCCGTTCCAAAACGGGCATAATAGACGTAGGGTAAGAGGCTGCTAAACTCGGATAGGATTGGATAGGTCACGTCAGCCGCATGCACAGAGAACACTGGGCAAGTGTTGCACCACGCAGTGGATTCCTATAGAGGGCGTGTGCTGTCGAGGCTAGCCTACAAAGATGTGACACGATTATCTAGATTCGAGACGACGTTTAACAAGAATTTCTGGAAGGATTTGAGGGTGGCCTTTGCTCAGCATTGTAAAATAATATTTTTAAAAGAGTTACTTAAATAAGTTTCTTGCTGGTTCTTCTTCATAAAAAAAACTATCAATTGGAACCGTGCACAAGCTTCTGATGTTTTAATATTAATAACTCTTTATTTCAGGCTACAAAGGCCCACAGACACTAAAAATAAATAACATTCTTAAAAATAATAAACTAATACATAATAATAACATTCTATTTTTATTTATTTTTTATAAGTGTGTGCCCATGTAGGCCTATGTGAAATAAAAACATTTTGAATTTTTGTTTAATTTTTTTTTTTATTTGGAATAATGGCTAAGGGAAAATGTGATTGAATTAGATTCTTATGAATATAGTGTACTCAACGAAATAAAAAATATCACAGTACCAGATAAAAGTACTTTTAATAAGTTTAATACCAGAGCCTCTGCAGCGTGATCCCTATCAAGATGTCCGTTACCGATATAGGTACCAATACAAACGTTCTAAGATGCCGATCGTGGTTATTATACCATTGGGTATTCTTAACGGCTATCCAGCACGATAATCGAGGTCGAACTAAATTTGGAATTCAGTATATTTTTATAAATAAATTATTAGTATGTTTGTACATACCTATTTATGAAACTGCGTATTATTTCATTTAGAATATTATATTTCCAAGAAATATTTTTGTTAAGCCGCTTGTGCGTGGTGCTTCTCATCTATAATAGCCTCTCTGCAGACTTTTTTAAGGCTGTTTAAATGCCCATCAGAAATTTATCTATTTTACTACCTAAATTCGTAATACCTGCCCGAAAGAATAAATGCTCATCATCATCATTTCAGCCGAAAGATGTCCACTGTTGGACATAGGCCTCCCCAAGCGTCGCCACAACGACCGGTCCTGTGCTTTTCGCATCCACCGCACTCCCGCGACCCTCACCAGGTCGTCGGTCCACCTTGTGGGAGGCCTTCTAACGCTGCGTCTTCCGGTCGCCACTCTTTTACTACTCTACTACTTTTCGGCCCCATCGACTATCCGTTCTACAAGCAATACGCCCTGCCCACAGCCACTTTAGTTTGGCAATTCTTTGGGCTATGTTGGCGAACTTGGTTCTCCTGCGGATATCTTCATTCTTTATGCGATCACGCAAGGAAACTCCGAGCATAGCCCTTTTGTAAGCCTTCTGATGAGGCCCATTGTAAGCGACTATGTTTCAGAGCCATAAGTCATCACTAGGCAATATTTTGGAGAAATGACGGGCCAAAAAAAATAATTTTGGTGAATATTTAAATAAAAAAAAAGAATGAATAAAGAAAAAAATAAATAAATGGATAATGTGAGAAATGAGTATATTAAGAGAAGTTTGAAAGTGGCGCCAGTGACTGAAAAGTTGAAAGTGACGAAACGCATGTTACTTAAAGAGTTATGAGTTTACATGTGGATGGATGGAGAGGGAGAGGGAGACGAAAGAAAAGATGGATGGATTGTGAGAGAAGTGTTATGAAAGAAAAGGGAGTTAGTGATAGCGTGACGAGTAACAGGACAGAATGGAAGAAAAAACGTGTTGCGCCGACCCCAAATAAAACGGGACAAGGGCAGGAAGATGATGATAATTTAAATAGTACCCCTATATGATGATGATAATTTAAGTAGTAGTAAGTGACAGTGAGTGGGGCATTCCATATTTTCCGCGAAACGGAAGGTCGATGAAGTCAAAAGGTACTCGTACTATAATGGCGACCGTGTACCAAAACATGCAGCGTTGAAAGGCCTTCCAACGGATCGATGATCTGGTTAGGGTAGCGACAGTGCGCTGGATTTGAGAAGCACTTTATGTGACTCTTGAGGTTTATACCAATCAGTAGACCACCCAGAGGATACGGTGGGGCATGCGGTGGAGGTATGCCCTGCTTGGGCCGAGCTCAGCTGTGTACTCGTGGGGCGATCGGGGGCAGCGGCCTCTCGTTCCGAGTCCTGGTACAGGCCATGGTTCGGAGTGTGGGGGAATGGGCGGCAGTCGCCTCCTTCTGTAAAGCAGTATCTAATGCTAGCAAAGAAGACGGTCGCACGCGTAAGGGAACTGACATCCTTACGCTCCAATCGCCGAGACTCCGATCCTGACTACCCGCCACCTTAAAAAAAAAGTAGTGAACTACTTTCGGCAAAAAAAAAGCTGCCGATGGTGGCGAATTTTTGTTGGCCTGTATACTTACCTATCTGGTTTTTATTCTAGTACTGATGGTGATACATGGTCACTGCCTGCGTAGCTACGTGAACGCAAGCCATCCAAGACCTTGGAGAGTCATATACTATCCTAAGAAAACTATATTTCAAAAAGCTGATCTGATCGACGAGGGATGTATCACTTTTCTCAAGAAATGTCCTAGATATTACAAGTGAGTATCTTTAAATTTATTTCATATCTTATTACAAGAGCAGTCATGGCCCAGTGTTTACGTCTCCGACTCATCGGTCATGGATTACTAAACCCAGCCAGGCGGATTACTTTGTGTAATTAATTTCACCACCACTGATACTAAATCAAAGGTCGTCATCTTCCTGCTCCTGTCTCGTCTTCTTGGGTTCGGCGCAATACGTTAATTTTTCTATTTTGATCTGTCACCCGTAACGATATCACTCTCTCTTTTCTTTCATATCACTCCTCACATCATCCATTCATCTTTTCTTTGGAGGTGGGCTCTTTCTTCATTCATCAACATTTATCCTCATACCTCTATTAGTATATCCTTATATATTATGTGTTACATTCCTGCTCTTTACATGACCATATCAAAACAAACGATTCCCCTTCAACTTTTAAATTACTGGAACTTGTTTCAAATTTCCTCTAATATACCTTATCTCTCACTTTATCCATTTTCGTCACATCACACATGCAATCTTTTACTAATTCAAAGGTGCATTATTCTTCTTAGCGTAACGATGACAGAACTAGTTAAATTCCTTGGCTAGTCCAGTCTGGTAGAGCGTCAGTCCTGGCCACGAGTTGCCGTTGTCGCACCCAAATTGGACGCAGCAAAGACAATCTCCACAGATGGGGGTTCCTCGGACGGTTCCGATCTTCGGTGTTAGTGTGGTGTCTCTCCGCAGACCATGTCCCCACCTTTTATCCTCCATCACGTGTCACCTGTTCACATAGGGACATAATGACAGCACCAGTGGATGGCATTGCCGTGGCCGAATACTGGGCCAGGCAAGGAAATATTCAATACCTACGTTACCGCAGAAAACTATTATGAACTTGTTTATTTTTTTTTCCAGACGTGACGTGGTTTGCGCTCGTCATTACGATGGATACTATAGATCTTTTGATAATTACTGTAAAATGGAATATGAGAACTGTAATAGTTGGCGACGTAAGTAACAATTTTTTTTTAAAAGTCAAAGTCAAAAATTTTTTATTTCACATAGGCCTTCATGGGCACTTATAAAACGTCAGAAGCTAGTGCACGGTTCCAAATTGGTCGTTTCCTTTGGAGAAGAACCGGCAAGAAACTCCATGGTTACTCTTTTAAAAAAATTATTGTTTACAATATTTTCATATTACAGTATTAATAGACATTATGTAAGAACAGTGTAGACCAGTCGATATTGTTGCACAATAAAAATAATCATATTTAAAAAAAAAGTGAGAAAAAAGAATATTATTTGGAACAAACGATAGAAGTCGAACTAGCTCCTCGAATAAGTAAGCTGAAGTGGCAATCGACCAACCGTATGAGCTGCTTTACTAGCGACCGGTGTTTTTTGAAAGGAACAAGGCCGTTAATGAATTATCATCATCTTCCTGCCATCCTCAAATCTAACTTAGGGTCGGCATAACACATTTTTTTTCCATCCTGTTCTTTTAACCATAATATTACCATTTTTTTTGGCACCTTTTTTAGTAAATATAATCACCCTATAAAATCTCCCGCCCTTGGGTGGGGCGATGTCAGACTTTTACTGACTAAAACCCACTCCTGTTCGTTCTTTGCCTTCATTCCAGGGCCCCGGGGTTCTCTTTCGCATCATCCATATCCCCAGTAGGCTTCGACCCTGCTGGGCCCCTACGGCTGCTGACATCTACTTGAGACGCGCGTGGTACACTTCACGCTGTCGACGATTACCGGACGGTCGGACGGCGAGCTACCCATTGAATACTACTTGGAACCTAGAAATTAATTAACGCCTAACATTTTTTTCAGAATGGAGTCTATTCAAGCTAGCGAGATGTTGAGGATATACAATATTGCTATAAGCTAATTTTAAGGCGCTATGAATTAAAAAAAAATATTGATTGGATTTTATTCAAATAACTGTACAAGTTAAATAGGCAGTCGCTCCATGTAAAAATACTGATATTCCACTCCATCCGCATAGACTGTACGTTAATCCTTACTAATATCTATAATAGGTCTTTACCTATGAAATTGCCGTTTTTTAAACTGGTTGCTTTTAGGTGTTATATCTTTGGATTGACTTGTAATTATAGGTTCAAATAAACTTTTTATTAAAGGTATGTTATTCTTTTTTCAAAATAAGGTAATTATTGGTTTCTTTGTGTTTTGTGTTTTCTGTAATATCGCAGTACCTATAACCAGTGCTGCGAAGCACTTCTTACCATTTTTGCATGAAATCTAAGAAAACTCGCATTATTTTGTAATATGAGTTCTACCGTGGATTTGCTAGCCTTTTCTTGTAAGTTTTAGTACTGTACTGGATTTCCAGCAAATACGTACGCATGAAAACTGCTTAAAATGGCGCTTGTTTCTTGGACCAGAACAGGTTTAGCCATTTCCATTGATGAGCTGTCTCCGCTGGGAGGCACACTCGGCATGTCACAACCCACTTCACAAATGACCACAAAGAAAAAAAAACTGGGCAAGTGCGAGCCGTAGTATTCGGTTCCGTACAAACTTACCAATGAAAACAGTTCAATTCCCGAATTGAGTTACGAAGATTTTTCCGAATCGCGAAAAATGTTTTTTTTTGTGACGTAACTACAAATTTACAGTTTTCAAATATTTACTATATTTCTGTTATGAGACCTAGCTCCATGCAAAAATTTCAGGATTCTAAGACAACAAGAAGTACCTTGTAGCTTTTGATTCCCTTGAGAATGTCGAAATACACGTTTTTTGCGACATAAACGGCCGTATCTTTTTTTTCCGTTAACTCGGATGTTTGATTTTTTCGCAGCTTCAAGGGACCGCAATCTGAGTATATGGTTTTAATTTCTACTCAATACGCGTGCTCGAGATAAAGGGTCTTGACAGACAGACAGACAAACGAAAGTTCTACTAAATTTTTGAGGTACGGAACCCTACAAATACTAACTCATCAACGACGCCCAGCCCAAATCCTTGGATTTAGAACGCTGAAATTTTATCCAGAAGTTCCTTTTATTCCACTAAGAACAAGAAAGGATTTTCCAACATTCACTCTCTAAGGAGATGAAACGGGGGTCCAACATTCGTGTGGAGCGCGGGCAAAACCGACGGCAAAAGCAAGTTATCTATAAATGTGAAATCAATTTTGTCTGTTAAGGTTTCGCGGTTAAACTACTGAACCGATTTTGATGAAATTTCGTACAAATTAAGCTTGAACTCCAAGAAAGAATGTAGGCTTCTTTTTATCTGGCAACGACATCGACTTCGCATCCACAACAATCTAGATTTACACGGAAGAAGCCCGTGACAGAAACTAGTCTAACATTATTGGGAAGAGATTAGGCAAAATGAAAACTAATTATTTCACAAGTAGGTATATATTTCATCACTTCAGCCAAAAGACTTCCACTGTTGGACCTAGGGCTCCTCAAAGTGTCACGATAACCACCGGTCCTGTGTATCTCGCATCCATCGGATCCCCGCGACCCTCTCTAGATCATCGGTCCACCTTGTTGGGAAGCCTTCCCACGCTGCGTCGTCCTAAGTGGTCGCCACTTCAGAACCTTTCGTCCCCATCAAACATGGGGCAAGCAATATGCCCTGCCCACTACCACCTAAGTTTGGCGATTCCTCGAGCTATGTCGGTGACTTGGTTTCCCTGCTGATATCTTTATTCCTGATATGATCACGCAAGGAAACTCCGAACAATAGCCCCTTCTATTGCCCTATGGGTAACTTTAATTAATTTTAAACTAAAGAAACTAACTTAAAACTAAAGGGTAAATGTAAAATTTTCCTTTGCACTTGTTTTCAAAGAGAATACTTTCAGCCGTTTTGGCAATAAATAAATTTTCGACCAAATGTTCAGAAACTAGAAAAGGGTATGTACGTGGAATTTTTACTTTAGTTTTAATTTGTATTACAGGGTAAGTTGTGGAATTTTCATATATTCCTTTAAGTTTTCGAATGCCTTTTTTTACAAAGACAAACTTGGGTTTTAAGTGCGCCCAACCACATTTACATTTTCATACAACCACTTTTACGTGATGTTATTACATATATTTCTCTACATATTTTTGAAACATAGATATCTTGTGGATATTATTCTATACGTTTCTATAAAAATAAAAACATAAAGTTTGAACTTTGGCCTTTCATAATTTATTTATTGGCCTATCAACCATTGTTACACATTGCAATCAATACGTACTTACCCTTAGACAAAACAAGTGTACAATATATTACGATAGACACAGCATGCATGAACAATATTAAAACAGAAAGATTTTACAAATTATATTATTACAAATACAACACTTTCGAGTTAATGTAGTAATAATGTAGATACAAATAATTTTAAAAAGTAAAGAAAATATTCTAGCACATTTAATCGAGATTCTGAATGAAAAAATCTTATTAAAAAAAACGTGTATTACTAGAACATGTTTTGGGAAATACAAGAGTATATGACGGAATTACCGAATACCAAAAGAGTGTTCAGGCGTTATCTTTCTTTTCACATTGCCTCTTTATAAAATAATGCGTTGAATCGCATTGGATGAAATGACACGCTTTTAAACTATGTTCACGTTGACGATAGACGAGTGGGAATATATAATATATAATAATAAAAACGCTCTCTTTGCCAAAAAAGACCGTTGTTTTGGCAAAGAGAGCGTTTTTCTTAATTTCCACTTTTCAATTAAAACACCAACTCTTGCAGTTCTTCTATAAAAATCAATATTGCCAAAAAAAAAAACAAAGAAGTTAGAGAAGAAAAAATATTTAATCGTTTAAGTTATTAAATGAGAAATCTCGGATGAATACAATGTCACTGCTTGAATAACTTAGGAAAGTAACAGTTTGGCGTTGGTATTTATTTGATTTTTACTTACGTTACGTTTTTATGACTTATAATTTTCAATAAATGAGAACAAGAGTAATAAATTGTAACATAATTATTGTCAAGCGGTGACAAATTCCACCTTACATTCGCCATCGTGAAAATATCCCCAGTTACCTGAAAGAAAGTGTTACTATAAGGAATCATTAGGATAGTAAGATAATGAAGTTTAATTTACTCGGAACCTCATTTATACTTTTTAAAATCCCAAATGTTACGGGTGGTTGAGCGCATGACTGATGAGCTGCGTATCGCAAATTTGATACCCATACGGAACGAATATTTGTATGGTCTACAAACGGGTGTTCAGGGTCTGCGTGATTTGCATATGTGACTACATATTTGTTAACGCTCCCACGATATAAGACTCATTCATAGTGTGGAACAATGATTTTCATTTTAAAAAAATGCGACATAATAAGGGTATGTCAACAGGGTAGTGGATATGAGTCAAGTGCAGTGAAGACGGGTTAAAATCGATCAACAGCACTGTGTCTCATTCCGCATTTTTGATTAGTCGATTGTTGAAACGACTATTTATATATAATTTCAATGATAACTGCTTAACCAATGACTTTTGGATTACATGCCACATACCACCGATAGTATATCGATAAATGTAAGCCACGATACGATATCCGCAACTAGTCTAGTAGCGTAGCTTCTGATTGATCTAAAAGGTGACTAGACACGTCGAGAAGTCAACTGCTATACCAGATGAAGGTCAGCCGAAAGACTGTTGGACATAGGCCTCCCCCAAGTGACACTTTAACAATCGCTCCTGTTCGTCTCACATCTATCCAATTCCCGCGACCCTCACGCAGGTCATCGTTCCATCTTGTGGAAGGCATACCAACGCTGCGTCTTCCAGTACGCGATTGCAACTTCAGAACCTTGTCTTGAGATACTATGGTATATTTTTTATTCCACAACTATCACACAACGCCATCTAGTCTCAAATTAAGCAGAGCTTGTGCTATGAGTACTAGACAATTGATAAACATAACATAACATAATCAGCCTTTTAATGTTCCCACTGCTAGGATTCAGGCCTCCTCTCTTTAGAAGAGGGAATGGGCCGTAATCCACCACGCGGGCCCAGTGCGGATTTGTGAATGTCACATGTCTTCGAATTTTTGGTTCTAGGACATGCCGGTTTCCTCACGATGTTTTCCTTCACCGTTTTGAGAGCAGTGGTGATGAAATAAATTACACAAAGTAATGCATGCGCCTGGCTGGGTTTGAACCCGTGACCTACAACTCGTAAGTCGGGGCCGTTACCACTCGGCCGCCACTGTTCTCACTGATAAACACACTTATATATATTTTCTAAATACATACATACTATAGATAAATTACACCCGGACACAGAACAAATGATCGTACTCATCGCACAAACATTTGACCTAACATTAACATAGTAACATTTTTTGTTATTTGACGAGAAGATGCCGTGCAGCTTCCAGAACGCTGTCCACAGCAGAACTTTTCAACCCAATCGACTATATATCTGTTCCGCGAGAAATAGTTGCGAGGACGAAGGTGAAGCAAGATTATTATACTAGACACTCTGCCTAGGGGGAAACAAAACTGCATATTAGTATAAAATGATTTTTCAAAAATTAGCTGAATTTCCGGAGTTATGGCTACGTATTTTAATAAAAATTGAACATATAATAGCATATTACGTGGCATAATCAGCCTTTTGTTCCCACTGCTGGGACTCTGGCCTCCTCTCTAGGAGAGGTAATGGGCCGTAATCCATAACGCAGGCCCAGTGCGGGTTGGTGTATGTCACATTTCTTCGAATTTTTTGATTCTAAGACATGCCGGTTTCCTTACGATGTTTTCCTTCACCGTTTTGAGAGCAATGTTGATGAAAAAAACTACACAATATACCGCGACCTACAATTTGCGATTAGGAAACATCTTCAAGACTCCATTCGGAAATTGAACTGTTTACTTATGAAAGTTTGTACGGAACCCTCAGAGCGCGAGTCCGATTCGAACATGCCCAGTTTAAAAAAAAATTATATATACCTACTAGTGCTTGACTGCGATCCCACCTGATAGTAGGCAGTGATGCAATCGTTGATGGCGAATCGCATTAGTTTATTAAGAGCCTTTAGATTTTGAAGGTGGGAGATTTTCCGGTTGTTCAATAAGAGATTTGCTAATAAGGTCTTAGGGGCCCTCTAGTTTGAGGGCCCCGGGGCACTAACACGCTTAGCCCCTCGGTAGCTACGCCAGTGGCTGCACAGATTCAAGGACTCAACTAGTTCGCAATAAGCTTCCTAGTGCTATTAATATTGTGGTTCTAATCTCCTTTGAACCAGGAAGGCGGAACTTGGTATCTAGATAATCTTAATTGCCAATTGGAAGCGTTACTCCGGATCGGTTAATTAATACATGAGAAGATTGTGAACCCTTGGGAGATATCGTCTTCCTGCCCTTATCTCGTGTGACTTGTGGTAGGTGCAACACGTTTTTAGGAATCTGTACCTCAAAAGGAAAAAACGGCACCCTTATAGGATCAGGATTCGGCGTCGGCGTGATTCCCATATCCTATCTCTCCTCTACACTATCCTGCACAATCCTAATTCTCCTCAATACCTCCGTGAACGCTTTGAGTACTTTGTCCCGAGGGGTAAACCCTGTCGCACTGCCAATTCTGTTCTTCTTCGTACTCCATTTCACACTTCCACCCGTTATGATGGCTCCTTCTCTGTCACTGCAGTGCGTCTATGGAACTCACTTCCACACTCCTTACGTGACAGCCATTCTCTGGATGTCTTCAAGAGGAAAATTAAAGAGTATTTCCTTTCGGTGGGAAAATCATCTTATGACATCCCATATGATAGTGTCAGACTTTTACTGACTAAAAACCCACTCCTGTTCCTTCGTTGCCTTCGTCCCAGGACCCCGGTTTTCCTTTTCACACTACCCATGGCCCCAGGAAACTGTGCACTAGATCTCCCCCTCTACTGTGATCTCTCTCAATCACTTAATGGTTTGCTGGAAGAAAACTCAACTTTGAGTTAAGCTCGCCTATGTACATGATCTTTGTTATCCACATATTTTGTTACTTAACATGGTGTACAATAAATAATTAAATGAATATCACTTTTTTGTCAGTCTGTCTGTCTGTCAAGACCCTTTATCTCGGAAACGCGTGGAGATATCGAGTTGAAATTAAAACCATATTGGTTATTAATAAATCTTTATTGTAGATTCCATCCATATTTTTACTTTTTTTATTTTTTGCTGTTTTTTTTTTTTTGCATTTATTAATGCGCTAGTAGAACCCACTGTAGACCTTGATCTTGTCTGATGATTAGCAATGACTGGACTGTTGGTCTAGTGGTTAGTGACCCTGTCTGCTATGCCGGAGGTCGTGGGTTCGATTCCCACCCAGGACAAATGTTTGTGTGATGAGCACGATCATTTGTTCTGTGTCAGGATGTATTTTATCTATATATATATGTATTTAGAAATATATAAGTATGTTTATCAGTTGTTTAGTATAGCATAACACAAGCTCTGCTTAGCTTGGGACTAGACGGCGTTGTGTGACAGTTGTGAAATATTTTTTTTTTTTTTTTTTTATTTACTCAAGTCTGCGGTCCCTTGAAGCAGAGAAAAAAAATCTAAATTCAGAGTAAACGAAAAAAATAGACACTGTCGATTATGTCGCAAAAACACTCCCAAGGGAAACAAAATTCCGAGTCTCATAGCAGAAGTATAGAAAAAAAAAACTGAAAACTGTAAATTCGTAGTTAAGACACAAAAAAAAAAATGTGATTCGGAAAAATCTTCATAACTCAATTCGGGAACTAAATTATTTATCTAAGTTTGTACTGAAACCTCAGTGCACGAGTCCGACTCGCACTTGCCTAGTACTTTTTTTTTCTAATCCGTCCAGTCAATCGTTACGCTATCAATATAAAAATCTCTTGTCACAGTGTTTGTTATCAAACTCTTCCGAAACGGCTCGACCGATTTTTACAAAATTTTTCTTGTATATTGACTATGTCTGAGATGTCTGTCTTTCGTAGATTACTTTTTATACTCCTAGATAATAAGAGTGAAACAAAATAATGTATATGGTTTTTTTTTTCGGTGGGTTTTACTGACTAAAAACCCACTCCTGTTTCTTCGTTGCTTTTTGTACCAGGGCCGAGTCTTCCTTTCAGAATCAGACCTTTAAATTGGCCCCAGTAGGCTTCGACCCTGCTGGGCCCCTACAGTTGCTGATATCTCCTTGAGGCGCGTGGAACAGCACGCGCCGTCGACGACTTGGGCTCAGTCCGGACGGTTATCGGACGGTCGAACGGCGAACCACCCATTGCCGTCCGCAAGCCCGCGCCTACGGTAGCCGGAAATCGGGATCGGAATGCCGGCGGCGGTTGGGGCGTGAGGACCGTTGCCGACGCGATCGGCCACCTCCTTCGCTAGCATTACTGCTTCGCAGAAGGAGGCGACCGCCTGCCACTCCTCCTCGCTCCAGACCCTGGCCTGTACCAAAGCCGGGCGCGAGAGATCGCCGCCGCCGATCAAAATAATGTATATGGTAAAACAACGTTTGCCGAGTTAGCTTCTTCTTTTCGATTCGATGATAAACTCGTTAAACTGTTTAGGCCCAGAATGTGGCTACATTAATAGCAGTATCGGTAGCACTCATCAAATCCTCTAAAGTTCTAGGGCTAATTATAGAAGCTAGTTATCTATATATATAAAAGCGAAATGCCACTCACTGATTAATCACAAAATCTCAGAAACTATAACACCAACAAACTTAAAATTTAAAATTGGCTCGTAGGTTCCCTATAGGGTGTAGACATTCGCTAAGAACGCATTTTACGAAACTCCACCCCTAAGGGGGTAAAACGTGGTTGGAAGTTCGTATGGAGGAACCTATTTTCACGCGAGCGAAGCCGCTGGCAGAAGCTAGTTAACAATGTAAAGTATAGAACAAATATATAAATTTAAAAAAAGTTTATAAACTAGTAATAATAATAATAATTTTATTTTAAAAGATAACAATATAGACCACTAGCTAGCGCCTGCGACTTTGTCTGCGCAGGATTAATACTTCAAGTAGCTTACAATATCTTTATAAATTATAGCTTATGTGTTATTTTGATGAATAGGCTATATTATTGTAAAGTTTCATAAAAATCCATTGAGTAGTTTTTGCGTGAAAGAGTAACAAACATACGTACATACAAACTTTTACGTTTATAATATTAGTAGGATTTTGTTAGTGTCTTATGATTAGTGTTAGTAGTATACAAACAAGGATACCAAAATAAAAATATATACAGAGTTAAGTGGGTCTTTGAGGCAGGATATGGAGAGAACAATATAGCAAGGAGTAAACTTACTACGTACTTACACACTTCACACACACGCACCCACACAACCACACACACACCACATACACACATCAACACCACACAACTTACTTTTTACACACTTTAATAACTCTTATAAATATAGATTTATTAGTTTAACATACCCTATGTTCTACACAATCTATGTGTTACGTTGTATTTTTTTTTTAATTTTTACACGACTGCCTAAAAAAGGAGTGTTATGTTTTTAGAGTTCATGTATGTATGTGAGTTTCTTTATTCCATCATAACTTCAAAACGACTGAACTGATTTACATATATTTTTATTTCTTCTTGAACCATGATAAAAGATACTGGTCTCTACGACACATTGAATCCTAGTGTAAAGATCAGTAAGGTATTTGATGTAAAAGTGTATTTTTCCTGAACAATAAACAATTCTTATTATTATTCCCTTTATTTCACTTAAATAAACATATTAGTTACATTTTTAAATATTTCAAAAATAGAAAAATAAAACATTTAAAAATATAAAAATACAGCATCCCACCGGTATGGGGAACAGGGTCCAAGCTACCGGTGGTCAGGGCTCCAGGGAAAGGAACCTTCTAACTATACGAGCCGTGTTCAGGAGTACCATTTCTGAATCAAGCCCTTGATCCAGCCGCCTAACGCGAGCCTCCTAAGATGTTGGTCGAGGCTCTTGGCTATTAAGCCATTGGCTGACACGACTATCGGTACAATGATCGCCGAATCTACATCCCACATGTCGACAACTTCGCGAGCCAAATCAAAATACTTGATTTGATAAACCATTATTATTATTAACTACCTGACCATTCTCTCCATATAGTGCCTCAAATAATAAGAATAAGGACAATAGAAATAAGGACTTTCAAGCACTGTTCTCAATAAAACGCTACACTAATTACTAATGTAATGTAAAGTATTTTACCATCATCATTTTTGCAGTTTTCGTAAACCATTTCGCAAAGCGTCCTGAACGATTCTTTTTGTGAGGTATTTTTGTTAACTGCACATATTCGATAATCGAAAGTAGTGCTGAAATCAAATTTTTACCTTATAAGTATGTACTTTCATGTTTCTTTTAAAATATAATTATCACTATGATTGCTAAAATAAGGCATCCTTAAAAGTATTTTCAAGAAACCTCAAGATCTGGTCTCACTATTAAGATTATAATTTTTGAAGTTTCAATCAAATTACTTTTTTTTAAATTGTTCTCTGAAGTCCAATTTTCTGTCATAAAAATGTTCAAATCAAAGGCTCAATGCTATCTCTGCGAAAATCACTGATTTGAATTGAAAGTTGACCCCAGGGATTATGGTGGCTCAGTGACTACGAGGCTCAGGGGATCCTGACCGGCGTTGCGCAAAGGTGCTCATTAGCCCGATCGAACAGCCTACTGGACCATCTCGCTCAGTGTCTACTCGTTGTCGGCAGTTGGTTTATGGTTGCATGCCGCGTTATTAACCAGTAAATGTTGAGTGGACAGTGTGAGCAGTGTGCCATTAGTACATCGTCATCACGCGTGAACCACTCGCGGACAGTGCGCAACGCAAGGCAAGCGAGCAACGAGTAATCATAGAGTGGTCCACTCGCCGCCTGCCCGTGTGTAAGGTACTCCAGAGTTAACGTAGTAAGCATATACCCATAGTATCTACTTCACACAGAGAATAATAACAGGCGGTGTTGGTTGGGTGTCGGATGACTCGGTGATCTCTCGGAGGTAAAAATACTAACAGGCGATGTTGGTTGGGTGTCGGATAACTCAGTGATCTCTTGGAGGTAAAAATACTAACAGGCAGTGTTGGTTGGGTGTCGGATAGCTCGGTGATCTCTCGGAGGTAAAAATACTAACAGGCGATGTTGGTTGGGTGTCGGATAATTCAGTGATCTCTTGGATGTAAAAATACTAACAGGCGGTGTTGGTTGGGTTTTGGATAACTCAGTGATCTCTTGGAAGTAAAAATACTAACAGGCGGTGTTGGTTGGATGTCGGATAACTCGGTGATCTTTCGGAGGTAAAAATCACAGACTCACTCCGTCTCTGCTCCACTCCCTAGTCTTTTCTCCAGAAGTTTAAACACCTTATGAATATTTCTCCTACATAATAAAAAAAGTATTCTAAATTGAAGGTTACTTTGTCACTTCTCCGAGGTGTTTTTCATAATTGTCGAAATACTACAATGTTCCTAACATTTCTGTATCGCAGTTAATTTTTTCACAAGTTCTTTCAGTCCATCCAAAGGTTGTTCAATAGATAATTATTATGTTATACTGTAAAATATATTCTATGGATCACTTTATTGTTGACAGAATGTTATTTTGATTAAAGCCCTTTTTAGAGTTTCGAACCTTAAAAGGAATAAACGGAACCCTTATAGAATCACTTTGATGTCAGTCCGTCAAGACCCTTTATCTCGAGAATGCGTGGAGGAATCGAGTTGAAATTAAAACCATATACTCAGGTCTGCGGACTTTTAAAGCTGTGAAAAAATCAAACTACTGAATTAACGAAAAAAAAAAGAAACGGCCGTTTATGCCGCAAAAAATACGTGTATTTCGACACTCTCAAGGGAATCAAAATTCATAGGGTATTTCTCGTTGTCCTAGAATTCTGAAATTTGACATGAAGCAAGGTCTCATAGCATAAATATAGGAAAAAATATGAAAACTGTAAATATGTAGTTAATTCACAAATAAAACTTTTTTTCTATTCGGAAAAATCTTTGAGACTCCATTTGGGAATGGAACTGTTTTCATAGGTAAGTTTGTATGGAACCCTCAGTATGCGAGCCCAAATCGTACTTGCTCAGTTTTTTGAGGGTAGAGTAGGTAGATCAAATAACTTCTCCCGCGAAAGGAAGTGTCATAGATACTTTTATTTTCTAAAACCCAACTGTGTACCTTCAGTAGTCTTTTGGGCTCCAGGACCTAGAAGACTAGGTAATGTTTTGATGAATCTCTTGCTAGAAAGAGGCTTAGCTATAGATATATGGGCAATGGGCGAGTACATCACTCACCTTCAGTTTGCCGACGATATAGTAGTCATGGCTGAGACTACGGAGGAGCTCAGTACAATGCTCCATGACCTTAGTAGAGCTTCCAAAAGAGTGGGTCTTAAAATGAACATGGACAAAACCAAAGTCATGGTAAATAACAATGTAGCACTCCGAACAAGATTGGAGACTCTGCACTTGAAGTAATAGACGATTACGTTTACCTGAGACAGACAATCTAGTTGGGTAGATCTAACTTTGAGAAAGAGGTCAATCGTCGAATCCGACTCGGCTGGGCAGCGTTCGGGGAGCTGCGCGGTATCTTTTCGTCCAACATACTACAATGTTTCAAGACGAAAGTATATGGCCCTTGCGTGTTGCCAGTGATGACATATAGCACTGAAACATGGTTGCATAAAATCATGGGCCTCATCACAGACTTATTGTCACCCAAAGGGCAATGGAATGGGTTATGCTCGGAGTTTCCTTGCGTGATCACATAAAGAATGAAGATATCCGCAGGAGAACCAAAGTCGCTGAAATAGCCCGAAGAATCGCCAAACTAAAGTGGCAGTGGGCAGGGCACATTGCTCGTAGAACGGATGATCGATGAGACCGAAAGGTTCTAAAGTTGCGACCGCGCACTGGAAAACGCAACTTTGGAAGGCCTCCCACAAGGTGGACAGACGACCTGGTGAGAGTCACGGGGATGCGGTGAATG
Organism: Mythimna pallens; assembly: GCA_961205895.1. NCBI lineage: Eukaryota > Metazoa > Arthropoda > Insecta > Lepidoptera > Noctuidae > Mythimna > Mythimna pallens. The sequence goes on along the minus strand of OY540845.1, from coordinate 2,965,080 downwards.
CGGAGGCACAGGATCGGTCGCTGTGGCGACGCGGTGGGGAAGCCTGTGTCCAACAGTAGACGTCTTTCGGCTGAAATGATGATGATGATGATGATAGGCAATAGTGTAATTGTTGTTTTCACAACGGAATCATCATTATCAACACCCTAATCTTTTCTATACTAGCTTTGGGTCAGCTTTCAGTCTAACTGTATGCGGATGAATGCTTGTTTTTTACGTAGAGCGACTGCCTATCAGAGTTTCACAACCCAGTAAACTTTCTGGCATTTGAACTTTAATTGCGTGATGCACGATTCCGACGTTTAGTTCTTTTGTGATACCATAGATGTCGCTACAGCATTAATATGGCCGCTGCTTCAACTTATAACTTACCTAGATCTTTGAAAAGTCATGCACAAGCTGTATGCTGACATGCATTCTTCGTAAGCGAACTCCTCGTCGGTCTTATTGATTAAAAGAAGATGTAAATCATCAGGGATTAATTTCTTATTTACATCTTTATTAAGCAACATCATATCTAAGTCCGTCATTTGAGCTGTTATTAGTGTTGTGGCTGAAAAATTGTTTTTTAGTATTATTGACAGATTCGAGTATACATGCGAATGAATGGAAAGGGCAGGGAGGCTAAAAAAAAGATGGATGGATTATGTGAAGAGTGATATGAAAGAAAAGGGAGTTGTGATAGCATGACGGGTGACAGGATAGAATGGAAGAAAAAATTGGGCTGCACCGACCCCAAATAACACGAGACAAGAGCTCTTGCCCTCTTCCTAGATGATGATGATGATGACGACAGGTTTTGTGTTGGCACACTCTTTTTCCTGAGCTTTTTTGAGGTGGGTAATCATCTAATGACTTCTTTCGCTCTAGGGTGAAACAAGAGAGCATGTCATTGTTCCTCTCGAGGCCTACGAGTTTCTATTCCAGAAGTTTTCCCATGGTCTTAGCAGGTATCGACCCTGCTGGGTCCCTACAGTTTTGCTGTCATCTCTTTGAGACGCTCGTGCACTAGGTGCCGTCGAAGACTCGAACTCGGTTCATATAGGACGAGCGGACGGCGAGTTATTTATTGTGAGTCGTCCGAGAGAGCGTACCTGTGGTGGTCTTTTCTGAGGGTAAGCGATGCTCAAAAACTACCTTTTCACCGTTTCTCAGACATTGACCGAGATATAAACGTGTATCATGGATCATGTTTCGTTATTTCTTATTCGTATGACAAGGTGTGTCCAGATCTGGTGAATGCGCCGCTTGCAAGCCGCTTGCAAACTGCACGCATGCTGCTCGCGTGTGGATATTTGATCTCACTTTTTAAGATGTGTCCAAACTTGGCTAGGGGGGCTAGACACACCATTAGAGAAAGGTCAATGTCAATATTCTTTGTAGCAAAAACATCTGGCACCTACTATAATATCAGCTGACTATAATCTTACCCATACTATGTTTGTAAATAGAAACTTACCAATAAACATAATGGCTCCAGCCAAAATCCGTATTTTCAAATAACTATTTAAAATCATGGTACCTGTCACTAATTCAACGGTACTTGAGTTAAATGATTCCTAATCTAAGCACAATTAAGAGAGATTTAATGAGAAATTTTACATTGATTTTAATTATGTTGGGTTTAACTAGCAAAGTTAAGAGTAGTGTGTTTTACTATCAAAAGGAAGTAAATCCACTGTATTAAATGCCTAGTAAACATTTTTTTTGTACTATTTTCTTCGAGATGGCTGCTTTTTTGTTTTAGAATGAAATATCAATTTGCGTATTTCGTATATTTTGTGTATTCGCTAGATATTGTTAGCCTGACGGTTTTCTACCGGTTGCATTTCGGGGAGTGTGCGTCGGAATTGCATAACCTAATTCCGCCTAGCCCGTTCCATCATCGGACCACCAGGCGTACGGCAATGCGCCACCGGTACATGGTGGACATCCCACCTATTCGCACAAAACGTTTTGGGAACACATTCATTGTGCGTACAGCTGAGTGGAATTCCTTCCCGGAATCTGTGTTTTCTGATGGCTACAACCCGGGAACCTTAAAGTCAAGAGTGAATAGGTTACTTCTAGGTAAGCGCGCTCCATCGTTGACCGCATCGTCGCTTTCCATCAGATGAGATAGTGGTCAAGCACGAACCTATCAAGAATAAATAAAAAAGATATCTATATGTCAGAAACAGCTGATGTTCAATTTTTTATAATTACCCAAGCATATAGGGAGTGCAGTGGATGCGAGAAGCACAGGATCGACAGGAGCGACGCTTGGGGGAGGCCTATGTCCAACAGTGGACGTCTTTTGGCTGAAATGATGATGATGTGATGATAGGTTATTTATATTACATAAGAATAATGCATAATTGGCCTTGTAATTTTGCCGCTGGGACTCAGGCCTCCTCTATAGGAGAGGGAACGGGTCTTAATCCACCACGCGAGCCCAGTACGAATGAGTGGATGTTGTCAAATTTTTCGTTCTAAGACATGTCGGTTTCTTCATGATGCTTTCCTTTACGATTTCATTTAAATTGAATAATGCAAAAAAAAAAAAAAAACAATCAAATAATATATCTCAACGTGTTTATTTAATAAAAAAAAGATTCTTACAACTATATAATTGAAACAAAACTTCGTATTCAATATTAGCACTGAACGTTTTGGGCTCAAGAAAACGTACAGTGCAATATTATTAACATTAAGTACAATAATACAATATATCTACATGTATTTACAAGACAAATTATCGCCTAACAACTCGAAATTAAAGGAACTTTTTACACCGATACAATAAAAAAAAATTGACACTATAAAGTTCAAATACTTTGCATTTCAACACTGACTGGTTCATGCTATTTACAACAGGCTTTTAGTCAGAAAATTTGAGAACACTGTGACGTCTTCGTGTTACCGGTGACCGTGTGTTCCAACTGCGCCAGTGCCGTCAACTCCGTGTCCATTTTCCGACTCTTTACCCTTGTATTCTTATTTAGCTGTCTCTTCTTACAGCAACACAGTATCTCCTCAAACTCTTTACGAAAATTGTCATTCAACCATCCGTAGAGTAAAGGATTTGAAACTGCGCTTGACATCCCAAACATATGGCAGACAGCGTACGTTATTGTCATTGTCTTCTCTTCCATAAATGGCTGAGCACTAAAATCTGCCACCAGATTAAACACGTTCAGCGGTAGCCAACTTATAACGTAAGTAACTGCTATCGCTATGAGAATTGCTGGAGTTTTCCTCGTAGTACGTCTTCTCCCTCTTAATCTCCTATGAATTTGGACATGCGCAAGAACTACTACTAAAACTGGCAGTAAGTATTGAAAGATTAAACTAAATACGGAGTAGATTGCTCGCCCATCTTCGATAGGCCAGTCTTCTATGCAGAAACTCAGAGAGTCCATGTCGATGAGGCCGAGGTAGTGAGTCTTGAGGCTTCTGAAGACAAAGAGCGGTGATGCGAGGATAATAGCGGTGACCCAGATGCAGAACATTGTGATGATGGCACCCATTGTTTGGAGACCAGGTCGAGTGGGATACACGATGAGCTGTGGACAAAACAGGAAATCAGTTGTTGATGGTTGAAGACTTTGTTGTGTGTAATGTCAGAGATTTGGCAATATTTAGTGTTTTAAAGGTTTATACATATTTAATTTATACCCAAGTTAACCGGGTCGTAAATACCGATGCGGGAAAATGGAGGCAAGAAATGTGTCGCACCAACCACAAGTATCATGTGACCAAGACACTGCAGGGGGACCAGCAGGGCCGAAGCCTACTTGAGCCATAGGTCGGCTTCTGAAATGGAAACTCGTAGTCCTAGAACGTAAAAATAAACTGAAAGAACATAAATGTGGTTTTAGACAGTAAAAATCTGACACACCTTCTCACTTCACGCTAGAGCAAGAAAAGTCATAAGATGATTTCCTACCTTACTATAAATGGGTCCGAGACTGGAATAGAAAGTGATGATGACAAGTTTAATATACAAAAAGAATACCATACACGAAAATAGTTTAAATTCATAATGTCAGATTTACAAAAAAACATCTCATGGTATCACCATCAAATTGATTAAAAGATTGATAGCTAGATTAACTTGTTCTATATAGGCAACAATACCTAATATTTCTTGAACATATTACATATTCTGTTTTATAGACGTTTAGATATCAAGTATTTTGTAGTCTTATCTATGGAGTGTGCAGGCTGGGTTCATTACTACTCTCAACAGATAAAGTTATTGATAAGGTTCGTTCACGAGAAATCAATATGGACTAACAGATGTGTGATGATGTATATCGCTTGTCAGTTGTAGCTATAGTGACTAATTTTGGTGCGACTATTTTTTTTTGGTGGCAAGTCATCCAATGATTTCTCTCGCTCTTGGGTGGAGCGTGAGGGCGTGTCAGACTGTTATTGACTGAAACCCACTCGTATGTTCCTTCTTTGCCTTGCATTGCTCGCCGTCCGCAAGCCTACGCCTACGGTGTCTGGAAATCGGGATCGAGATCACGGCGGCTGGGGGGTGAGCTTTTCTAGCATTACTGCTTTGCAGAAGGAGGCGCCTACCTGTCATTCCTCCTCACTCCGGACCATGGCCTGTACTAGGGCCCGGCGCGAGAGGTCGTTACCGCCGATCGCCCCCACGAGGACACGGCGGTGCTCTGCCCATTGATACAACTATGGATTGCGATCATTTGCTCTAATATGGTTTATAATTAGTCTATCTAGGGCGCAGTCAGTTAAAACTGGTCATCTCTGATCTCATATTTATAATAGAAGCGGCCAGAAATATGTAAACACAAGATTTATGTAACTCATAATATGATTTAAAAGAGTGTCCATGGAGTTTCTTGCACGTTCTTTTCCATAGAGATCTACGCTTTGGAACGTGCAATGTAGTTTCATTTTTTGGTGACCTACCTTTTGACAATTCAAAAGTTCCTGTAAATGGTTTATTTGAAATATATGTTTTTGTTTAATTAGTTGTTATTAAGGTGTGCATAGTGAGGACACGTTAAAATACTATTATTGTAAAGGTATTGGATGTTGGTAAGTGGCTTATTTCAGACAATCTCTTGCCTGGTGCCGAGGCACCAGGGACGCACTTGTACAATTTGACTAAAACCCTTCTGTGTTTCTTTAGTTGCCCTATACAAGGGCCATGGTAATAAAATCAAAAAATCAATCATGAAATAATCCCGCATGTCTAACGTAATTTTAAATCGGAGAGCAGAATTTTCTTGGAGACTTGCAACAGGCATAAGTCCAGATGTGAATTGTGAAAGACTTTGATCCTAATAATGTTTATATTTGTAAATTAAGGTTCTCGAAATCACGAACAGATATATTATTTGTTACAGATTTCAGATTTGAATACGTTCCTATGAAGTGTGTTTGTACTCGATTACATGTACATATGTTTACTTTCCCGAATTGCCTTTGAACGGTTGATAGCGCTGATTATCATCAATTTCAATGGATTCTGCTATCTAATAGAATTAATTAATTTAATATTGTAGTAATTGCTCTTATAATTGAAATGCTTTATAATTCAATGATATGAATTAATTTAATTTACCTGTTCATTTCATCTCAAATTGGATTACAATGTGTAATAATACAAGGTATTTAGCTATCAAACTGCCGATTATTAAAACGGGTCACTTTGAACTGACGATTATCTTTGGATTGACTTTTAATTACGGGATCATTTTTTGAAATGAGTTATTTATTATTATTTCTGTCATACTGTATGGATCAGAATGTTGAACTGTGAAAAAGACTGATGAAAAAAGATTGCACGTAGCGGAGATGAGAATGTTAAGTGTGATGTGTGGTGTGACGAGAATGGATAAAGTGAGAAATGAGTATATTAGGGGAAGTTTGAAATTGGCGCCAGTGACTGAAAAGTTGAAAGGGAATCGTTTGTCTGGGTATGATCATGTGAAGAGGAGGGATGAAATGCATGTTGCTAAAAGAGTTATGAGTTTACATGTCGATAGATGGAGAGGGAGAGGGAGACCAAAGAAAAAATGGATGGATTTTGTGAGAAGTGATATGAAAGAAAAGGGAGTTAAAGATATCATGACAAGTGACAGGACAGAATAAAAGAAAAAAACGTGTTTTGCCTACTCCAAATAAAACGGGACAAGGGCAGGAAGATGATGATTATTATTTATTTTTTTGGTATTTTTACATGTTAAGTTCTAAAATATAACCCTGCCTTCCTGTCTTTGCCTGTCTTTGCCTTTCTCGGCAAAGGCTAAATCAATTTCAGCGTTACTACGCTTACTTATGCGTTACTATGCCACCAGTCTCTTGAGCACCGTATCAATCGACAGCGATAAGGAGTTTTTTGACGCCATACTTTATAAATTACTAGCTGACCAGGCAAATGTTGTTTTGCCATATAAAATATTTCTCGTGTACATTATGTTAGTCAAATAAAAATTTAAATAAAATAAGTTTATCTATTTTACTACCTACCTACCTATCTACTTATCTACCTACCTATCTACTTGCCTAACATACCTACCCTTTTTTTGCTTTCCTATATGCTAGTGAGCAAAAAAAAATAAAAATAATTAACAACGGTCTAATTATGTCCAAAAAAATTCATGGGTATTCAGTAGTTTGCCACGTTTATAGTGGTATCAGTGGCGTTTTTCAGGTGCATATTTTTATGTAGGGACAATTTGGGCACTCTAATAAGTGGACCATCGTCTGATCAGGAGCATTGCACTCGCGCTGGGTTTTGTCCGGTTTTTGGAAGCCTCTATCGGCCGTGCCAAACCTGTCCGCCACATCCAAGCGAGTTCCTGAGAGGCCGCGCGGTACCTCTTCTCTCAACTGCTGGGAGGGCTACGTCGACTTCAAGTTTTCTAGGTTATATTTATGTTTCATCTCAATTAAATTTACTAGGTTTTATCGAATCAAGTTAATGCCCAGTCTCAGTATCGCAAAAAAAATCGTCATAATTGGAAACTGAGTTGACTAAATTTTTTACGATAGTAAATAATCGTGCCTTTGTTTTTTTTTTGTTTGTTTCACTTCATGCCTTTTGGCCAAACTGAACTTTTAATGTTGCCACTAATATAAATCTAATATCATCATCATTAGTTGGGATCGCAGTTAAGCACTGGTTTATATAAATTTAAAAAAAAAATTGGTTAAGTAACATAAGAATATGCTTTGCCTAATGTATTGCATTGATAATACATTTCCAAAATTAGCATACAAATAAGAATATAGTGATTATAATGACTCATATTATGACATCTTAGTTCAATTCGAGTATAGCAAAACCACCAGAAAAAAAAGCATGTTATTAAGACATTTCAACGTTCATCCAGCCTAATGGTTTATAAAAAAACATGGCATTATGACATGACATTTTGTTGTTCGTTCAAAAATGAGTTTATTGACTTTTAAAATTCATAAGGACATACGTAGGTATTATTGACATAATATAGGTAATTTCAACAACTTTAAACTGGAATATATTTTAATACGAGGATTCTATTATTAGTAATGTCTAAGAAAAAATTGTATATACTTTTGTATATTTTTCATCACGTTACGCTAAAAAATATGCCAGCAAAAGGTTGTTAGGGACTTTGACATGATCCTTTATCCCAAGGGACCATACTCCCAGGATAAAAGCTTTTGTCCGATTCCAGGAGATGGTTTGCCCGTGTGCCTTTATTTAGACGTTTGATTATGAGGAAGAAAAAAATATTACGCACACATACAAATTTTCGCCTGTAAAGTTTTTGTGTGACTTTTAGTTCACGTTGAGCAATATGATATAATAATGAGCAATAACAGTGGGGCAGTCAACAAAAGAATTTTTATTGTGTAGGATGTACAATAGCGTAACAATAAGAAAAGCGATGAATTTTGAAGCAAAATGCTCATTCATGGAATATTGTTAAGAAATATGGACAGCAAAATATAAAACAAATTGCTCTACTTCGTAGAAGTCATAATTATAAACTACACATATACATATTAGAGAAATGTGACAGGAAGGTGAAATATTTTTTTTGTCTTTTAGTCCCGTGTATCATTTGTCTTTTTCTCGGCTAATAGTCAACCTAAGCAATGCTTGGTGTAAGATAGTTTGCTGATGTGTAACTGTGAACTTAATACTATTGATACAGAAATAATTCCTCACTTAAAACAGGTTGAAAATTCTAATATTAAAATTAAACAAGAACTGAATTTCATTCGACCTCAATCCTGAACCATTCCGGATCTAAAATCGGTTGAAATAGTGATATAAACGTTTTACGCAAAACGGAATCGGTGGAAATAGCGTTGTTCGCTCATTATGACGTCACTTGCGTAGCAAGACGTACAGTATTTATTGATTTGTGAAGGATCAAAGAAGTGGGAAATTCGTTTGATGAACCTATTAGATTGGGTGATGAGAGTGAGGGCTATAAAATAATTGATGATAAAACAATATTATTGTTTAATCTTATTCGAGTATCAGGGGATATTACTATTCCATATTTATTATCTAAAACTATAACTGTTTGTATATGTTACCCGAAAATTGTAAACGCCGTAAAATTGTAAAATATCGCGAGAAATCGTAAACTATTTTTAACCGACTTCAAAAAAAGAGGATCTATATTCGGCTGAATGTATTTTTTTGTATGTTCACCGATATCTCCGTCAATTGTGGACCGATTTTGAAAATGATTCTTTTGATTGAAAGGTTATACTTCCGATTTGGTTCTGTAGAAATATTTTTATGATCTGATTATGAACTTCGAAGATATGGAATAGAACTCCTTATAGGATCACAGGAGAACTTTCGTAACAAGTATAATTGCTTTGTTTATACGTGTAGTCGATGACTGACTTAATGAAAAGAGGGAGGGGATATATCGAACTCATTTGATGATGAAGCCAGAAGGTAAATTAATGTAATCTAACCTTGTTTGGGATTATTAGAATTGTAATGAGATGCACTCTGGCTATAAGGTATTTAAGTTTGACTGAGGGGTACTTTTTAGTGGTAGTAACATAACTAAAAAAAAAAACACCCCAAAGGGCAAAACACTTTAATTTCGTCGGTGTTAAATAACGAATAACGAAGAGACAAAACTATTAACACCGAGTTCCGAAATTAAAGTTATTTTGCACTTCTTATTGTTTTTTTTTACACTGAATCGGTTGTAATTTTTTTATAAATAGTTTTTTTTTTCTAGATAAGACTTGATTATATTGGAAACTAATAAATTTAGATGTTCGAGTTTTTTTTAAAAAAAAAAAACGGTGACATATACGACGAATAGGAAACGATTTCCCAAATATATGCAATGCATATGTCCATATTGCTGTCATGTGTAACCGTGCTCAGAAAACTGGAGGCATTACCACGTTAATTGGCAATGCTATATTTTTGGCCAAAGAACTAGTCAGTTTTCAGGTCACACAAAGTATCGATCAGTTGCTGGGAAATATCTTTGATAGGACAAAGTGCACTTGGAACTTATGACCCTAACCTTTCGGCCGTAGACGACACAAATCAGTAATCTATAGATATAAAATGCTTTGTCCTGAGTGACTGACGGATCAACGCACAGCCTAAACCGCTGATTGTAAAGACCTGAAACTTCTTTGTATGACGTAGGTATCTGATTAGAAAGGAAAATATGAAATTCAACCTCCAAGGGGGCAAAATTTGTATGGGGCTACGTGTTTCCTTGGTCCAATCTACTTCAAATTTTTCATGAACATTCTTTAACAGAAGTAATGGAAAACGAAATACGTATTTTATTGAAATTCATCCCCTAACGGAGTTAAAAAGGGGTAGAAAATAGTTTGGTGTGATTTGCTTCGAAGTAGAGTAGAGTAGGGTAGAGTAGGATAGAGTAGGGTGGAGTAGGATAGAATAGGGTGGAGTAGGATAGAGTAGGGTGGAGTAGGGTAGAGTAGAGTGGATTAGGGTGGAGCAGGGTAGAGTAGGGTGGAGAAGGATGGAGTAGGGTAGAGTATGGTAGAGTAGGGTAGAGTAGAGTAGGGTAGGGTAGAGTAGGGTAGGGTAGAGTAGAGTAGGGTAGGGTAGAGTAGGGTAGGGTAGAGTAGGGTAGAGTACGGTAGGGTAGGGTAGAGTAGGGTAGAGTAGTCAGTTAATGGGAGCGAAGCCGCGGGCAAAAGCAAGTCTATATACATAAAAGAAGAGACCGACTGACATATCAATCATCATCATCATCATCATTTCCGCCGAAAGACGTCCACTGCTGGACATAGGCCTCCCCCAAGTGTCACCACACTGAACGGTCCTGTGCATCTCGCATCCATCGGACTCCCGCAACCGTTACCAAGTCATCGGTCCACCTTGTAGGAGGCCTTCCAACGCTACGTCTTCCAGTACGTGGCCGCCATTCCAGAACCTTTCGGCCCCAACGGCCATCTGTTCTGCGAGCAATGTGCCCTGCCCATTGCCACTTTAGTTTGGCGATTCTTCGTGTTATGTCGGTAACCTTGGTTCTCTTACGGATATCCTCATTCCTGATTCGATCAATCGCGACATATCAATGCACAGTCGAAACTATTAGAACTAGGAGTGTGAAATTTTGCACAAAGATGCCTTTTATTACATATGTGAGCACTAAGAGATGATTTTTCAAAATTCACCCCCTAAGGGAATGAAATGGAGATCCTAAGTTTATATGGGGAAACCTACTTTCACGACTTTACCAATAAGGTATTTGCTGGGCTTGAAAACGTCCAAAAATTACGTAAATTATTTCAAATCATGTAGTTTGAGGTTAGACCTATATAACTGAAACGCCATGTTTCAATTAGTATCAAAGCATTTAATTTATTATCACCAATCAGTCTGTGTTATTGACAACATTTTGGATTTGTGTAATATTAATAACTTGTGTGTTTCAGTGTAATTGTTCATGATTAATTCCGTTCATTTGCAGAGTGGTTTAAACGCATTATCACTTATCACTTAATATATACAACTTGTTTACCTATAATCCTTTCTCCTGCAATAACTTTTACTTTTTATATTCGTTATTTTATAACTGTTGTATGATGTTCATTATTGTTTAATTTATTATTACTAGCCGATCCGACAGAGGTTGTCCTGCCAGAAGCTAAGATTGACCGCTGACCTTTATATTGCCAGCTAGGAACAGGATGAATTTAATGAAGAAAAATGTAAGAAAAGAAAAATCTTAAGGTTTTCTGAACAATTTTTAAAATTTTCTCTTTGTAAAAACTTTTCTGGGATTTCAACAAATAGTTAGGGTAAAAGTAATCCAAATTCGTTCAGCTGTTCGAGCGCACTCACAAACTTTTTGCCTTTCAAATCTTATGAAAAATCATCTTATGACATCCCCCGCCCTTGGGCGGGGCGGGAGATAGTGTCAGACTTTTACTGACTAAAAACCCACTCCTGTTCCTTCGTTGCCTTTCGTACCAGGGCCGAGTCTTCCTTTCAGAATCAGACCCTTGGCCCCAGTAGGCTTCGACCCTGCTGGGCCCCTACATTTGCTGACATCTCCTTGATTCTTCATTTCAGCCGAAAGATCTGATGTCCACTGCTAGATTAAGGCTTCAACGCCAAGTGACGCCACAACGCCAAGTGACAAAAAAACGGTCCTTTGCGTCTTGTATCCATCGGATTTCCATGACCGTCACTAAGTTATCGGTCCACTTTGTGGGAAGCCTTCCAAAGCTTCTTTTTTTTCGATTCTAAGATTTAAAGTCACTGTTTGCGTTGTTGTTTCATTAGTTTTAAAAGAGTAATAATTATTCTTAGTTAGTATTGTTGATCTTACAATAGGGACAGAAATGCTAGCTTATTGCTCAAGAAAAAACAGATTTATTGTTCTGTATTAATATCACATAGAAATAGTCGAATCAGAGTCTAAGTCTTTATTCCTATACTATCAAATCCATTCAAAGGTTGCCTGTAAAAAATCGCTTTTATCGATAACACCGCCCATTGTACACACCCTATTAATATAATTTTAAGACCCTACTGTCATTTTTTATGGTGTACAATAAAGAATATATCTATCTTTTTATCTAAGTGCGAAAAATGGATGCCGTATAGTATGTGTTATCATTGTTTCTGTTATAAAGGCAAATCAACATTTTCGTAGTTTTTTCCCAACTAGCTTGGGGTCGGATTCCAGTCTAAACGTATGTGCACAAGGTTAATAATATGAAATCAGAAACTTTATTTCAAATAGACCAAGAACAGGCACTTTTTAAATGTCAAAATTTCAGCCAGTCATAAAAAAATTACACAAACACGTTCCAAAGCGTAGATCTCTATGGAGAAGAACGTGCAAGAAACTGAATGGACACTCTTTTAAATCATATTATGAGTAACAAGGATCTTGGTTACATATGTCTTGAAATATTACAGATACTTTTTATGCTAAGAGTATGTTCCCTCGAAACAATTTTCTGCTTTCACGCGGGCAAAACAGCTAGTAAAAATATAAATTCAAAACGTATGAATAGATTTAACGAACTTGAAATGATATCCAATTGAGGTATGATTCCGTAAATTGATCAAATTATACCCCTTCAAATATAAAGTTACTGTTGGTACGGGAAATTTCTGTTGATACTAAAATCATTGGAAAAAAATGGAAAGTAACTACATAGGAAGGTAAAGGTTCTAATGTAATATATACTGCAAACATTATAAAATTATTCTTCTTTCTAGGAGTTCTACATTATGTTCATTAACTACATGGTAAAATTATGATTTTAAAATAAATATATAGAATTGATACCCTTAAAATTCCCATTTCACAACATATATGTCTTAATAATCTCTGTTTTGAAAAATTATTGTAACTAAATAGTTAAAAAAGTTGAGTTGAAGTTGAGTTCAAGTTGTTTCCAAAAAAAAAAGAAAATCTAATAATATAACTAGTTAAATAACTAGTTATAAAGAAAAACTAATAATATAACTAGTTAAATAAATAGTTATAAAGAAAAACTAATAATATAACTAGTTAAATAACTAGTTATATTATTAGTTTTTCTTTTTTTTTTGGGATTGTAATTATCTAACGACTTTTTCTGTTCTAGGGCAGAGCGAAAAATTTTACTTACTAAAACCACAACTATACTTTTCCATTTGCCATTTGCTTTCAATGGGTAATCTTTTTAAAAGTCAACCCATAGCCCTGCTCGGCCTCCACGGTTTTGATGACATCTCTTTGAAGCGGTTGTAACGTGTTTTCTAGATCTAAATAGGTACAAAACACACAGATACTATCAAATCAGTACCAACCTGATATCTGTCCAATGCAATCGCCGTAATGGATATAGTTGACACAAATATTGATATCGCTTGGATCGCGCCACATGCTTTGCACAGACTCGGCCAATCTGGTAATGGCCAATGTTTGGTCAAAAGTTCCATCAAGGTCAGTGGTGTACCGACGCAGCAAACTAAGGCATCTGATACAGCTAAGTTTACGATGAACATGTTTCTGGCCGTTCTCATCACTGGTTTTCTAAATACCTGGAAAATGAAATAATAGAGTTAGTTAAATAAACAAATCATTTCAAAAAGAAGACCAACTTATAAAGAGTATCAAAGTTAATGTTTATTTTGACGATAAAATAATCTAGATATCAGATGATAGTCACTTTAAGGCTACATATGGAGGCTGCATTTGAATTGCATGCCAGCTTCAAAATAGCATTTTAAATACAGTAGACATAACAGCCAAAGGGCTGCATACTCGGGCAATTGCCATGCAGTTCCAATAAAAGATGGTAGAAATGATATCGTATGAATTGGTTGCTACGAATAATAAGTGTTAACCCAGTGTTTCGTGAAATGAAAACCTAACCCAACCTGATAACCTAACTAACAATAAAATGAGCTAGATAAACAATAACTTCTACTTAAATATAAATTATAATTTCATGACAACCAATATTCTAGAACATTTACAAAATTTTCCAATTATCGAAATTCGATCAGAATTTTAATCGTCAGTGGTCTGGCAATTGGTGAAATTTATCTAGACCATAACCAAAATCAATACGCAGGCATCGTAAAACATTTCAATGTTATCAGTATTTTATTCATGTTCCGGCAATAGAAAACCCTTGATAATAAAACAGACAGCCATTTTATCATTGTCACTTAAAACAGTTGATGTAGTATAATCCGAATTAATGTTGTTAACAATCTGTTTTTGTCAATCGAGCTTTGTACAGATACGTCTTATTCTATCAGCCACGTTGAAAACTCCATTAGATATTGTTACATCCACTGATACGGTAATGGCCTGTATATTTGTATTCACCTCGTTATCTATTTCAGTGAGAACATTGCGAAATATTGGGGTAGTTTATTTACATGATATCCTAATCGTGTCTAGAATTTTTCGTAACAAAACAACTTGCTTATCATATTCTGGCAGGTTAAATTGAATTACGATTTCAAAGGAAGGCTGAATTGAAATACTTCCAATGAAAAAGTGTGTAATGCCAATTTTTGTTGAATTATTTATCCGAGCAAATACTGTGGTAACGTTTTTCGTTTGCTTTTGTAGGAGACAATTTCTTGGAATACTTATCTGATTTCGGAATTTGTCTCACTGATAGAAAGTTACACCATCGTATGATGCAATAGACTTATAGTGTGACTTGTTTGCTGGGAGATGAATAGATGTGTGTCGTGAATGTCTAAGGTTTTGTGACAAGATGGATAAAAAATAAACATCGTTTCATTTGTTTTGTAGGATATATTTGTTAGTGGTAATGAATATGTATTTTTATTTCTAAATTATAAGTTAGACTATTCTTGTTTTTTCATCAATGTACGTGTATTTTTTATTAGGTTATTATTGTTTTTATTAAATGTATCTTTTTAGTTTGTAAGTTTCTACTGTACAACGCCTTGGACATCCTCCGTAACGTTGTACAAGTGCTTGTAAATAAATAAATAAATAGAATAGTTTTTATCGTTTAAAAAAACCCGTGTAATACGCATCAGGAGCAAAGACGTGGGAAAATGCTAATGAAATATTAAGTTCCTACCAATATTACCATCGAAGAGGTGCAATTGATTTGGTGCTCAAGTTTTATTGAAACCTGGAACGTTAAAGCTTAAATTTTGAATAATTTTTCTTTAATTATGATTTTAATTACAGTTTTCGACATCGTTAGTGGAGTACTTGTTCAGAAATTTACAAAATGGTTTCAACGCCTCATTTTGAACTTTTTATCACATATTTACAAGTCTGCAAAAATATTAGTTTTATTTTCCAAAATAATGCTTCGTTTTACGTTCCTAGATATATATTTTTTATTAATTCAATTCGAATAAATTTATTGTATATCTTAAAAAAAAACTTAAGACATATTAATTCATAATTTGTTCTAACAAATACAAAATTACTCAGTTATTTTATTAAACCAAAAGCCATTCCTATAACAGAAACAATGTTTTACTAATACTCTTATAACATTACGTCCTTTGACTGAGTCCGAAATCGTTTCATCTCAATAAGCTAGGACCTCCATATTTCGATATTTACGTTGCCTTTCCCTTCTCAGATCGAATTGGTAGCAAAAATAATAATAAATCCGGTATTGGGAAAACCTAAACAGCATTTGTTATGCTTGTCTTATTTACGTTTCGGGTCAGCAAAACAAATCGTATAGTTCATAGCAACAATGTGTTAGAAATAGGAGAGTGAAATCTATCATTTGGTAACTTAGAAAAGTATTGAATTATGGATGAAAATGGTCTCTAAACTATCTCACTTTGTTTGTATGTATACTTCTTTCTTATTCATACTCAAATGTCTGAAACATAAGGTAGTTTTTTTTTTAACTTTCAAAGCTTTCTTTTAGAAACTAGTTATGTATATATATAAAAGGAGAAACTGACTGACTGACATATCAACGCACAGCCAAAACTACTGGGATTTTGCACAAGGTTTCCTTTTATGACGTAGGTGAGCACTAAGAGAGGATTTTCCAAAATTCAATCCTTCGGGGGATGAAACGGGGGTCTAAAGTTTGTATGGAGAAATCTATTTTCAAGCGGGCGAAGCCACTGGCAGAAGCTAGTATATATACATAACTTACTATCTTCTAGTTCCTACTTCTGTTAACTATAGCCTTTGTATAATAATAATCCATGATTATAACCTATCCTGGAATTAAATTTCATCAAAAATCCGTTCCATCTATTTGAGCCTGAGTAACAAACATAACAACACAACCTCTTGACAAAAACTCTTGTCTTTATAATATAACTAACTAGCTGTTACCAGTGGCTTCATCCGCGTAAGAGAAGGAAATTGACAAATGGGCACCGGGATTAAAAGTATGCTATGTGCTATTCTAGGACATGATTTGCCTGTATGCCAGATTTCATCCAAATCCGATCTGCTGTTCAAGAGGGAAGAAGTAACAAACATCTAAGCCTATTGCAAGCATGATAATTCGTATGCGGCTTGACCACGTCTGTACTCCTTCCCACCTTGCTAAGTTGCATATTGTTGACAGTAATCTTTGCAAGTGTGGTGAAGATGTGTCGATACTTTAGATCACATATTCTTCTCCTGTCCCCGTCATGATCGTTCATCATTTCTCCGTTCTCTTGTTTCCTATAATGTTCCCCTTCCTATTTTTGTTTCTTGTTTAGTAATGAAACCTATTGAATGTTTTAACTTGATATCTGCATTCTAGTTAAAAAATGATATAAAAATTTAGTGTATTTATTATCTATATCCATTTTTATCCTATGAAACTGCCTGAACCTTACAAAATTAATGATTCTCCGATATTTTCCTTAAAAATATATACCTGCCTTTTGCCACACTACAAAAAAAAGTAACAAACATACATACATATACTCACAAACTTTCGCCTTTAGAATTGTATCTGTGTGTGTGATGAGTGTGATGAAACTATTTTCCAAAAGTAATAAATGTTAAAACTCACAGAAATAACAACAAGTGCATTGCCAACACCGCCGATAACTACTAGGATGCCATAGAAAGTGAGGAGCAAAGCCCTGGTCGTGTCGTCCACCTTCTTGTTCTGCGTAAACTTCTCGAGAAGAATGTTCGGGTCCTGAACGCCTTTGGAAGCTTCGATCAACCATCTTGCTGAAGCGTTTAGTGTTAGGTTCTGGTTAGGCTCCAGCCCCTGGAACAAGAGAAAATTTTGTGTTATTTTCCACCTCATATTTGCCTCCTCTCTAGGAGAGGGAATGGGCCGTAATCCACCACTAAATCCACAATAATACAATCAATTTATGTACCTTTGGAGGTATGCGGAACATAATAAAATCACGTCGGGGTCACCAGCTTGGAGGTACGCGGAACAGAGTGTAAAGTCCCGCAAACCTCCGTTGAAAAGGACAGTTGCCCACCAGACATAACTTCCGTCTGGCTGGAGAATCCTCCCTTTTCAACAGAGGTTTGAAGGACTTTACAATCTGTTCCGCCTACCTCCAAATACCCAAGGACACATTTCCGTACCTCATAATGAAGTAAATACTAGGCCGCCCATTGTATGTGTTTTAGATATAAGTTTTTCTTTGTAAAGTTTCTTGTAAGTTCCTACTATAAAGTATATAATATGTTAATAAGTATATAATAATACTAAGTTTAATTATTATTTTTGGATCGTAGTATTAACTTTTCCAATAACAATTAGTAAAATTATGGAAAATTATACAATATTAAGCTACAAAATTCCTTGTTGGTTGTTAATATGGGGTTTAATACAACAATCTATTTTCAATTTGTATTCCATAATTTTTGCATACACTGGATAAGTATCATTTGAATAGCTATTCACACATATTATCTGTACTCCATTTCCAATAAGATTAGACATTTAAAAAAACTTTTTCACTATCCGTTCAACCCGTTTTGACTTCTATTGTGTTGGTGGCATGAAAAATGGTGGCTACAGTAAATAGTTGGTATTGCAACAACGTTTTTGTTTTTAATGCCATCCTTATGCCCACGGAATTGAAGTCAAAATCGGTTGAACGGACGGTAAAGAGGGTTTGTTTAAATATCTAATTTTATTGCAAATGGAGTATAAGTGGAAGACACGTCCCACAATAACAATACTATAATGTCGCTCTATGAGACACAAAATGACTACAAATACAGGATTATTTGCAGTCATTTTGTACCCCAAAGCTGTTTGAATATTGCTTGAAGGCTACTTTTTATAAGGATATACACTGCGTCCGTAATCTAAATAGATGGTTATGATACGGACAGTCTCTAGGATATGCAAATTTAGCAGTGCCTGGCAAAATTTACTTAGCAATTTTAGCAAACTGTTTTAAAGGAGCTAAACTAGCTAGGGTAGTTAAAGGAAGGATGCAACTCGACATACATTTTCCCTGTTTTTAATACAACCGCTTTTACGCGATTATGACGTTATTACACATTTTTCATTAGATATTTTGGAAACACAGTATCTTGTGGATATAATCAATTTCTAAAATTGTGTAAAACTAATCCAGTAAAAGCCTCTGAAAATCTTCTTATTTTCAAAAACTTTTAAGGGTTAAAAAAAACACGTATTTCCTGGAACTAGTTTTGTAAAATATTCGAGTAAATCACGAAATTACCGAATGCTAACAGAGTTTTCAGGCGTTATCTCTCTTTATTCACGTTACCTTTTTTTCAAACATCGCATTAGTTTGCGTTAGATGAAGTAACAAGCAAACCATACTCGATGTAGACGATAGGCGAGTGGAAAAGGCCCTTCTTAAAGAATTCACTAATTAATAAAGTATGTGGATAATATGTAGGTAGTAGTATTAATAATAACCACAAACTATCTTTAATAGGCTTTGCTACATTAATAAGAATTATATTTTTTAATAAAAAAAAACTTTATAGTTTACAAACGTAAGTAGTCGTCCACCTCACGTATTTTTAAACACTGTGTCTACTGTCATCCAACTCTCCGGTCGCAGGTTTGCTGGAAGAAATTTCATTTAAAATAAGCAGTACCATTTTGGTCTTCTACTCGTATCTATATTCGTTCTCTATCATTTTTAAGTGTTTTGTAAGTAAGTACATAATTAAATAAAAATAAATAAAATAATTTCGTAATAAAGTCAACAGAAAGAAAGAAGAAGAAGAAGAAAAAGGGTTTATTTGGCACAACACAATAATAGCTAGTTAACCCAAAAAAAAATAAAAAAATATATAAAACAACAACCTCACGGCTGCTCCAAAATAGGTCCAGTTTGGTATGAATGCCAAACAACTAGTACCTAACGCTGGTTTAAAACTGAACCTGAAATTGTGACGCAACTGACGTAAAACAAAATAGCGTAATATACTTACATAATAAATAATAGCAAATAATGATAAATAATATAATGATCAAATATAACATTTTTAATTTCCTGTACAGCATAATAAAATATTTCTTCCAAGTTTCAAAGAGCTGCTTATTACTTCTCGATGCCACTTAAGTACGACTCGACAGTAATACGTCGTGAGTTTATATTTAACTTATTACCCCACCCACTACTTGCGCTATACCAACAATATACTGCGAACTGAGATTTCTTTGCTCTGTGGGTTGAAGAAAAGTTTCCTATGAAATGGGAAAAAAAAATAGAGTTTAACTCTATTTCTATTCTGTTTACTTTTACTGTTGGTTTTTTTTTGACTTACTAAAAACCCACTCCTGTTCCTTCGATGCCTTTCGTACCAGGGCCGAGTCTTCCTTTCTGAATCAGACCCTTGGCCCCAGTAGGCTTCGACCCTGCTAGGCCCCTACAGTTGCTGACATCTCCTTGAGGCGCGCGTGAACAGCATGCGCCGTTGACGATTTGGGCTCAGTCCGGACGGTTACCGGACGGTCGGACGGCGAGCCACCCATTGCTCGCCGTCCGCAAGCCTGCGCCTACAATGGCGATTGGGGCGTGAGGACCGTTGCCTCACGCGATCGGCCGCCTCCTTTGCTAGCATAACTGCTTCGCAGGAGGCGACCGCCTGCCACTCCTCCTCGCTCTGGACTATGGCCTGTACCAAGGCCCGTCGCGAGAGATCGCCGCCACCGATCGCCCCCACGAGGACCCGGCGTTGCTCTGCCCAAGCGGTGGGCATTCATCCCCTTAGGAGGTGAATTTCGTAAAATCGTTTACGCCATAAAAGAAAACCTTGTGCAAAATTTCACGTTTCTATTCCCTGTGGTTTTGGCTGTGCATTGATGTCAGTCAGACAGTTTCTCCTTTTAAATATATAGATTATAGTTTCGTAATATTTTTCAAATTGTTTTTTTTTTTTGAACAACAGGCTTTATACAGTCATGAGTAGACATCGGAATTAATTCAAATAATAAATAATATTTTCATAGTGCATATTTCGTGCATAATTCGCTCGTTTCATGTGCATATTTTTTTTTAGGTGGGAATATCATCTATTGACATCCCCCGCTTTTAAATGGAACGCGAGGGCGTGCCAGATTTTAACTGACTAAAAACCCACTCCTGTTCCTACTTTGCCATTCTTCCAGGGCTCCGGGGATCTCTTTCGTATCACCCATGGCCCCAGTAGACTTCGACCCTGCTGAGCCCCTAAGGTTGCTGGCATCTCTTTGAGGCGCGCGTGGAATACTACGCGCCGTCGACGGCTTGGGCTCGATCCGGACTGTTACCGGAGGGTCGGAAGGCGAGCTACCCATTGCTCACCGTCCGCAAGTCCGCGCCTACTTTATGTACATATTTGCATAAATATTTTTGCTTTTTTATAGTGCCTATAATCCGATGCCTGATCAAGAGATAGTCTAAATATATATTGTGATATAAATTTTGAATCTATCATAACTTCTGCTATTTAAGAGTAGTATACAACAAATGCTTCTAATTTTTTAATTTTTTTTTATTCCTGATAGCTACGTGCTTGAGCACTATCTCTCCTGATGGAAAGCGACGATGCGGTCGACGATGGAGCGCGCTTACCTAGAAATAACCTATCCACTCTCGACTTAAAGATTCCCGGTTAGCTGTACGCACAATTAATGTATTCCCAAAACGTTTCGTGCGTATAGGTGGGATGTCCACCATGTACCGGTGGCGCATGCTGTACGCCTGGTGGTCCGATGATGGAACGGGCGGGGAATTAGGTTATGCTATCATCATCATCATCATTTCAGCCGAAAGACGTCCACTGTTGGACATAGGCCTTCCCCAAGCGTCGCCACAATGACCGATCCTGTGCCTCTCGCATCCACCGCACTCCCGCGACCCTCACCAGGTCGTCGGTCCACCTTGTGGGAGGCCTTCCAACGCTGCGTCTTCCGGTGCGCGGTCGCTACTCTAGAACCTTTCGGCCCCATCGACCATCCGTTCTACGAGCAATGTGCCCTGCCCACTGCCACTTAAGTTTGGCGATTCTTCGGGCTATGTCGGCGACCTTGGTTCTCCTGCGGATATCTTCATTCTTTATGCGATCACGCAAGGAAACTCCGAGCATAGCCCTTTCCATTGCTCTTTGGGTGACTGTAAGCCTTCTGATGAGGCCCATTGTAAGCGACCACGTTTCAGAGCCATATGTCCGTATGTTGCGGTTATGCTATAGAATAGCATAACCTAATTCCGCCTTCTTGAATGGCAGAAGATTTAAGATCGACAGAGAATTTGACAATGTATAAGAACTTATTGCTCGTGACTGTACACTTGTACCATCTCCAAAACAACTACTTCAAGTAATTCCATGGTGGCAGCATAACATAGTCTGGTTTATAACCAAAAACTCTTCATAACATTTTCTCGTGACCCGCTAATGATTCAAAATTACTTCTTCAACAAAACCAAGCCTTAAGCTTACAAGCAACAAAATACATAATCACGTCGCGTCGCCTCCAGAGAAAAAAAAATGGCTACCATTATACTTAATACGTCCCTTGACGACCTAAGTAAGGGTGAATTACGAGCTCCCAGTAAAACGATTCGTATGAAAAATGGTTGAGTGTAGTTGATCTCATAATTATTTTTACAACGTCAGGTGGAAAACCTAATGGAGATTTGTTGGAAACTTTAAATGGGGGATTTTGGGTAAATAATGATTAGGGATTTTGCGAAAAGTAAAGCTGAAGCCAGAAATTGGATACTAATGCTGGGTAAGATTTTTGTTAAGGTTATAAACTAGTGCTCGACTGCGATCCCACCTGATGTTAAGTAGTGATGCAATCGTTGATGGTGAGGCGTACTAGTTTATTAAAAGCCTATTCACTCTAGCCTTGAAGACACCTAAATTATAATCGGATGGGAAGACCGCAGCAGGCAAGTTGTTCACGTCTCTCGATGTTCGCGGTATAAACGACGAGGTGAAACGCTTAATCCGGACCGTAGAGGTTTCAACAACGCAAGGGTGGATACTGGCCGTTCGTCGGGTTGTCCGATGGTAGAAATGAGATGGTGGAATCAAGTCATACAATTCCCGCGCACATTCTTTAAAATGCATCCTGTAGAACTCCGAAAGGCTGGCTACCCAACGCCTGTGCTCAAGGCGTAAGGAAGTTCTCAGGGTTCCGTACGCAAAGGGTAAAAACGGGATCGTATTACTAAGACTCAACTGTCTGTCTGTCTGTATGTCACCAGGCTGTATAGCATGAACCGTGATAGTTAAACAGTTGAAATTTTCACAAATGATGTATTTCTGTTTCCGCTAACAAAAAGTACTAAAGACAGAATAAAATAAAATGTGTAAATAAAAGTTGTGTAGATGATACGTAACCCTTTGAGTGTGAATTTCGACTTGCGGTTCATCGGTTTTTTAGTTGGGATGTTATCAAATAGGTATCTCCTCTCGGCTATGGATGGAGCAACAGGGACTGTCAGATTTTTACCGATTAAAAACCTGTGTTTCTTCAATTGCCTTTTGCGTTCCAGGGACACGGTAACTCCAGTTACCACCAATAACCAGTTCTTGACACCATTACTGTCAAGAGGTATCATGTTACAGAATTACTGAGTTGTAGAGTTCGGGTAGGCAGTCGCTTCATGCCACATTCTGAATGACTACACTGGTTGCCATTCAGTGTCATCATCATTTCAGCGGAAAGATGTCCACTGCTGGATATAGGCCTCCCCAAGTGTCGCCATAACGAACAGTCCGATACCTCTCGCATCCATTGTATTCTCGCGACTCTCACCAGATCATCGGTCCACCTTGTTGACCTTCTAACGCTGTGTCTACCGGTGCGCGGTCGGCACTCCAAAAACTTTCAATCTCATCGTTCTGCGAACAATGTGCCCTGTCTACTACCATTTAAGGTTTACGATTCTTCGTGCTACGCCGGCGACTTTAATTCTGCTGTGGATATCTTAATTTCTGATGCGATCACGTAAGAAAACTCTGAATCTATTCTCTTGTGCCAAATTGGACAGTTTTGGGTTCGCACCGTACCAGTGCAGTCCAAATAATATCTTAGTGCACCGTATTAGTACTAATAGTACACATTATTCGTTATCGTAATAAAAGACTCACTGTTACTTTTAAGTTATGAAATAAGAATTTGAAGGATTTTGGTTGTATGGTGTGGTTACGAAAAAAAGTGTATCTATACACTTCACAATAACCCACTAAAGCGTCAAGTACTATCAACTAGCGGTTGATTAATTCTCTTTATTCGTTTTTTGTACACACAATTATATACAGACATTATAAATAGGACAGTTGATGTACATAGGCGAGCTTAACCCACAACTGGGTTTTCTTGCAGCAAACCATATGAGTGCGAAAGAAATTTTGCATTAATTTGAAGAACTTTAAATGTAAGTACAATAAAAAATTAAACACATAAATTAAATCTAACTTAAAACTAAAAATATATTAAACAGATATGTGTACAGCACACTATACATAAACATAATATATGCGATAAATAAATATCCATAAACATACACAAAAAATGTTCCCTAATTCTTCCCCTAAAAACCTCCAACGAAGGGCCATTCTCGGACGCTGTATGAATAGTCCGATTTTCTGATTAAAAGAACGCGTTCAATAATGTTACTTATGGTAGAGTTCCGAACACCGCCATCTATTAGTACTAAGTAACTACGCGTTCTACACAACACTACCGAGCATAGCTGTTACATCTGAGTGCTACTAATATACTTTACTAGGAGCGATCGTGTATCACACCTCACTAGCTCAGTTACTGATACTGAGCTAATACGGGCAGCATATATTAATTACTATCGATATCTCAGGTAACGTATGTAGGTCATGCTTTCAGGTAAGTTGTTACTCTATACAAAGTGTATTTAATGCGAACTCATTTGCTACAGCTCGGAAACAACAGTGCGACTTTTATTTATTTGAAAGAGGAAAGATGTAATTTGTTAAGTGTACGTTACTCCAATAGGAAAGTTGTACGTAGAGCAAAATGAGTGGAACATTTATTTAGTGCGTAATCTGCTGTAGAAGTGCGCCGCAAATAAAATAAATGTTCGCGGTATAAATGATGAGGCGAAACGCTTGGTCCGGACCGTAGAGGTTTCAACAACGTAAGGGTGGATACTCGCCGTTCGTTGAGTTGTCCGATAGTAGAAATGAGATGGTGGAATCAAGTCATACAATTCCCGCGCACATTCTTTAAAATGCATCCTGTAGAACTCCGAAAGGCTGGCTACCCTACGCCTGTACTCAAAGCTTTGTAGATTGGACTTAACCAGATCTGGATCACCAATTAGCCTCTTCGCACACCTTTTCACCGAGTCCAAAGCTGCTAGGTGGCATTTTGCAGCATCAGCCCATATGTGGCTGCAGTACTCCACAAACGAACGGACCGGTGAACTCATAGTTATTGTTTTTAATAGTTAGGTTTAGAACGCTTAAAAGGCAAATCGCACGTATATTACTAAGAAAAAACCGGGTAAGTGTGAGCCGAACTTGCGCACTGAGGGTTTCGTACAAACTAACCTGTGTAAATAATTAAATTCCCCAAGATATTTCCTAATTGCAATTTTTTTTTTTGTGAAAATTTACCTATTTCAGACTTTCCCTTTACATGTGCTGTAAGACCTTGCTTTATGCCAAAATTTCAGGAACCTAGGTCAAAAGAAAGTACATCATAATTTTTGGTTTCCTAGTGAATGTCAAAATATACGCCTAAACGAAACAAACGGCCTAATCTTTAGGTTGCGTAGGCTTACAAGTTTGACTTTTTGTTTTATCTGAGTATTTGATACCGCTTCATACCTGCGCGCGTTCCTGAAAAAAAGAAACACCGTTCCGTCCCAGAACAAAAAAAAATCGAAAGCATGGGCCATTGAGAAGCCATTGAAAGTTTGCATGTGATATTGGGTCATTCTGTTCCCTTCAAAATGGTTGAGCTGAGTGGGGCTGATGCACGCGTCATGTTCGTGAACGGGTGCCATCAGAAATTATTATTACTTATCTACATTGTGCTCACATATTAGAAGCGACAAGAAATATGAAGGTACCTAAACAAGTTTTTTTTTTATTATCTTTTATACATTTAGGGACAATCAAGATTTATGTAACTCATAATATGATTTAAAAGGTTGGAACATGCAATTTAGCTCTACTTTCTTTTTTTTTTGACTGTCCCTCATTTTGACTATTCAAAAGTGCCTGTATACATTGAAATAAGCATTTCAAAATCTACCAACCCATACTGGACTCGTGTGTTGGAGTACAGCCCATTCCCCCTTTTGGCGAGGAGGCCTGAGTCCTAGTCGGATTGTCAATTAAGGTTATTTATGTTAAAATATCATTAGCATTAAACCTACATAGAAACGCTTTTATCCATTTTCGTTCAGTCACGTTTCAGGTCAGTGAATACGTGTCGTGAAATGGCTAAATACTTAAATCGGGTACTTCAACGGACTACGTTATTAGGTCTTAGTAACCATTTCATTAAGTTTATTAATGAAATATATTATTATGATACTAGCTTTTGCCTGCGGCTTCGCCCACGTAGATAATATACAATACAATCGTCGGCCACATCATCGCTTGCCATCAGGTGAGATAGTGGTCAAACGCGAGCCTATCAATAATATATATATATACATATATAGCCTATGTCACTCAGGAATAAAGCAGCTTTCTATCGGTGCAAAAATTTTAGCAATCAGACCAGTAGGTACTTTCAGGATTAGGTACCTCCTGCAAACAAAAAAAACAAACTTTACCTCTTTATAACTATTAGTGTAGATATGCTATAGCTTAGGGACTGCGTGCATTTTAGGGTGATCATGGAATATTTATAACAAGATTTTTTTTAGAAAAAAAACGTTTTGCCAAACCTTAGATCATGGGTTGTTGGAAAGAGGACCCCGGGGCCCTGGAACGAAGGCAAAGAAGAAATATTGGACTGGGTTTTAGTCAGTAAAAGTCTGATGACATTTTTAACTTTATATATTTATAAAAAAACGTTTAAAGATTTTTTTTTAATTACGATAAATTCCTCCACTGGAAGGTCAAACTCATATACTGGATCCGTGGTATTCGTTTGTGCGTCGATGTCAAACACACAGTGTATATACATAACTATAATATGGAATACAGATTTTCATTCCGAGTCTGTGTTTATTTACTTTCAAGACCTAACTCACGTACTAACGAACGTCTGCCAGTCGATTCAGACAAATTGATTGATTTAAGGAGCCTCCTCACTTGAAAAGGCATTTAGGAGAATTTCTACAAATAAATTGTTACTTGGTGGAAATCGAATCGTAGACGATGATAATTTTGAGACAAGTTTTGAGAATTAATCATCTATTTAAGGCCACGAATTCGTGGAATTTGTCTTTTTGATGAAATATACAAGTTAGCGGATAGATCAATCTTCTTTGTCCAGCCCTCTTCCCAGTTTAGCTGAGATCAGGTATCCTTGTACGTTTTTTTTAGGTGGGAAATCATCTAATGACATATCCCGCCCTTGGATGGGGCGGGAGAGCGTATCTGACTTTTACTCAATAAAACCCACTCCTGTTCCTTCTTTGCCTTCGTTCCAGGGCCCCGGGGTTCTCTCTCGCATCACCCATAGCCCCAGTAGGCTTCGACCTGGCTGGGCCCCTACGGTTTTGCTGACATCTCCTTGAGGTGCGCGTGGAACACTACGTACTGTCGACAACTCTGTTTTAGCTTGTCTACGTACCCAAACTCGCTTGTTGGATTTCTTTTTGCATTGCACCAGGTGGCGAGTGGTCGTCCTCTTCCTCGTGGATCCTCGGGGATACTTTAGGCTTTTTTAACTGGGTGGTTAACATTTCTTCTAAGGATATGAACATACCATTGCATGCGACTTTAATTGATTTTCCGGAGCTCTGATGATTGGATATCTTTAAAACTTTCGGTGCCGAGAATATAATCTATCTCCTTTCGTTCAGTCCATCCTAAGGTTGTCTGGAAGAGATTGCCCTGTGCGATAAGACCGCCCTTTCTACACTTTGTTTATCCTGTCTACATTATGAGGTGAACAATAAAGTACCTATATAATAATAATAATATACAATAACTAGCTGCTACCAGCAATTTCGCCCGAGTGATAATAGAAAAATATTCCAAAAGAACATACGGCCGGGATAAAAAGAATCCTATGTGCTTCCAGGATTAATATGATTTACCCATGTACCAAGATTTATCAAAATCTGTTCAGTCGTTCGAGCGTGAGAAAAAGTGACAAATATACACACACCACACAAATTCATTACGCACCTCAAGGAGAGCGTCAGCGTCAGCAAACCGTTGGGGCCCAGCAGGGTCGGAGCGTACTGTGGCCAAGGTTCTGCTTCTAAAAGGAAGATTCGACCCTGGTATGAAAGGCAACGAAGGAACAGGAGTGGGTTTTTAGTCAGTAAAAGTCTGACACACCTTCTCTCTCCGCCCAAGATGATTTTCCCACCACCATCATCATCATTTCAGCCGAAAGACGTCCACTGTTGGAAATAGGCCTTCCCCAAATGTCACTGCAATGACCGGTCCTGTGCGTCTCGCTTCCATCGGATTCCCGCAACCCTCACCAGGTCATCGGTCCACCCTGTGACAAGCCTCCCAACGCTGCGTCTTCCGGTACGTGGTCGCCATTCCAGAATCTTTTGTCCCCATCGACCATCGGTTCTGCGAGCAATGTGCCCAGCCCACTGCCACTTAAATTTGGCAATTCTTCGGGCTATGTCTGGTTTTCCTGCGCATATCTTCATTTCTGACGCGATTACGCAAGGAAACTCCGAGCATAGCCCTTACCCTTTGAGTGAGTGATTTTCCCACCAACAAAAAAAAAAAAACACACACATTCACAAACTTTCACCTTTATAATATTTAATGTGAAAATAAAATCAGTGAAAATCTCAAACTACTTAAACAGCATTTTGAGCGAAAAAAAATTGTCCGGGACTGTAATAGTATCGCAGTTATGTTGATTGTATGCAGTGATGCAATCGTTGATGGTGAATCGCACTAATTTAATAAGAACCTTTTCACTTTAGCTACTTACAATTGGAAATATGACCTAGTCATGGAATACAGCAGTGCATGTTAGAATGGATAATTCTAGACGTGCTCCATATTATTTTGCACTAGCGCGTCATGATATTCTCCAAATTTTCAGCCATCATCTTTCAGATATGCAGTATAAGCATTCAAGGTATTCATCTATATTTTCTAGTTATTTTTTTAAGATTTGACTGTAATGGAAATTATGTCGAGATCATCTACCTGCCCTTGTCCCGTTTTATTTGGCGTTGGTGCAACACGTTTTTTTCCTCCATTCTGTCCTGTCCCTCGTCACGCTATCACTAACTCCCTTTTCTTTTATATCACTTCTCACACAATCCATCCATCTTTTTTTTAGTCTCTCTCTCTCTCTCCAACACACATGTAAACTCATAACTCTTTCAGTAACATGCGTATCATCCCTCCTCTTTACATGACCATACCAAGACAAACGATCCGAATTGAAATTCGAATTCGAAACGAAACGAGATCAAAAAGACAAAAACAAGTTTTTTTTTTGTTTTTTTTTTTCGGGTGGGAAAATCGAAAATAAAAAAGAATTAGTACATATTATTATTTCAAATTTGATCTTGATAAGTCTCCTTATCAAATCTGTAACGTAGTCTAAAATATTATGTTGAAATAACAGACAGTAGTAGAGCAGTGGTGGCCGAGTGGTAATGGCCCCGACTTACGGAGTTGTAGGTCGCGGGTTCAAACCTAGCCAGGCGCATTACTTTGTGTAATTTATTTCATCACCACTGCTCTCAAAACGGTGAAGGAAAACATCGTGAGGAAACCGGCATGTCCTAGAACCAAAAATTCGAAGACATGTGACATCCACCAACCCGCACTGGGCCCATTCCCTCTCCTAGAGAGGAGGCCTGAGTCCCAGCAGTGGGAACATTATAAGGCCGACTATGCTATGCTATGCTAACAGACAGTAAGAAATACAAGTCTTATAAAAACCAATACCCACGATGTAAATTTAGAAAAGGCTCGAGGCTACAATAAGTGTCAATTGGCCACAAAATATAAGTCTATAAATCCATACAAGACGCCTCAAGGTCTTTTATTTATATTAAAGGTAAGTAAGTCTTGAGAGCTGAAAAAGACAGATTCTTTTATAAAATCCAAGCACGTTTCGGACATAAATCTGTACTTTTTTATCGTGTCTACTATTCTTAACATAATAATTAACGCAAAATGGCGTTCAGTTTCTATATTAAACCTAAAACCAAAAATTCGAAGACATATGACATCCACCAATCTGCACTGGGCCCGCGTGGTGAATTACGGCCCATTCCCTTACCTAGTGAGGAGGCCTAAGTCCCAGCAGTGGGAACATTATAGGCCGACTATACTATGCTTACAAATCACGTGGTTAAGCTAAGTGTATTTCTAAACTAGTTTTTTTTTTAATTGATATATATCAGTGTTTGACTGTAGTGGGATCGCAGTCA
The DNA here is from genome assembly GCA_961205895.1 of Mythimna pallens. Taxonomy (NCBI): domain Eukaryota; kingdom Metazoa; phylum Arthropoda; class Insecta; order Lepidoptera; family Noctuidae; genus Mythimna; species Mythimna pallens. Next base: position 2,935,118 of record OY540845.1, on the reverse strand, counting down.
ATCATTGATGTTGGGGCGCACTAGTTTATTAAGAGCCATGCTATCCTTGAAGGCACCTAAATTATAGTTGGACGGGAAGACCGCAGCAGGCAAATTGTTCCAGTCTTCCGATTACGCGGTATAAACAACGAAGCGAAACGCTTAGTCCGGACCGTTGAAGTTTCAAAACCGTAAGCGGATACTCGCCGTACTAGATTCTACTAACGACTTTGCAAGCGTGAATGTTGGAAGCTATCCTTAGGTAACCTACACCCAAGGTAATATATGTAGGTACTATGGTCTATTCGCGTGCCAAGTTTTACCCAAATCCGTCCAGCCCTTAAGACGTGAAGAAGTAACAGACAGATACACAGATAAAATTTTCTTTCTCCTTTATAATACTAGTATGGATAATAGTTTGATAGTATAGATAGTAAAATCAATGACAGCAGGAACTGCTAGCCTTCTGTTGTTTTGGAAGGAAATTTTTGGGGCAAAGTTCTGGGTGCCTTACTAAAACCACCCCAGTGTTCAACATCAACACATGGAAGAGGCTTCGTTACCTATTAAAAGACCACTCCGGAACCCCTTTTGTGAAAAGCCTGTTAGGGCATATTCCTGAGGATACTGAAAAGGAATCTCCCTTGAGCCTGGCTGAGACAGTCGCACGTAATTACTGTGACACACAATCAATCCATACATTATTTGGCCTCCCTCTCCTGCTGCATCCATCCACGTGTATACTCATAAATCTTTTAGTTATATGCGTTTACTTCTACCTCTACACATTATCATAGCAAGACAAACGACTTTCAATTTTTCAGTCGTTAACGCCACTTTCAAACTTCCTCCAATATACCTATTCATATCTTGAAAAAAGAAAAATAAATTAAGAAATATAGAATAAACATCATGGTTCATGGTTCTGAATAAAAATTCATTCTCAATACTCCATCTCAACATTCTCACCTCCACTACATGCAATCTCTTTTCATATCAAGGTAACTCTCGGTAACTAGCACAATGCCATCGGCAAAATGTATACCATATGTCGTGGCCAAATCTTAGATATTGATCACTTCACGAAATGGCCAAGTAAAACTGGCCAGATCTTAGAAATTGATCACTTCATGAAATGGCCAAGTAAAACTGGCCAGATTATTATAAACGTTAAAGTTTGATGATATTTCAAACCTCGTTTGGCCTACTTTCTTTAGATCTTTCATATCATAGAAAAGCCACATCAATGATATGGCCAAACGAGGATTGAAATATCACCAAATGTTACCGTTGTAACGATCTGGCCAGTTTCTGGCCATATAAAAGTTTCATGAAGTGATCATTTCTACGATCTGGCCACGACATAGGTATACACCCGGTGCCTTTTTGCTAGATTTCCGATGTCTGAGCGTACATTATCATCAAGAAGAGGTAGAAGCTGAAGGCGAAACCCATAAAATAAAGAAATTAAACTTTTACAACCACTGAAAATAATATATTTTTATATAAAATCCCAGAATCAAGTCGTATTCCATCACACGAACCCATTGCTGAATCAGTCTGGAGTCATCAAATTGTGTTTCTAGGTCATATTATTTATTCGACAGGCCTGTTGGTCTACTGGCCAGTGGACCTGACTGCTACGCCGTAGGTTGTGGATTTGATTCCCACCCCGGACAAAGAAAAATATCTGTGTGATGAGCACGATCATTTGTTCTGTGTCTGGGTGTAATTCATCTAAAATATGTATGTATTTAGAAATATATAAGTAAGTATGTTTATCAGTTGACAAGCTCTGCTTAGTTTGGGACCAGATGACGTTGTGTGATAGTTGTGGAATATAAAAAAAATATATTACGAAAACTACAAAGTTCCAACAACTTACTGAAATAATTAGTTAGTCTAAGGCCTGACTAGTTCTTTCGAAGCTCATTTGGACCAGCTGGTAGGCTGAACTAGACAAAATTAGTTGGCCTAAGCTCATTAGGACCAGCTGAAACTTTGATATGAGGATAATCCAGAAAATCCTTACACGTACTAAGTAAAACTGCGTAAATCCTCTTGGCGACAAGTTGTCTGTTTCTAAGAAGTAGAAAAAAGAATAAATAGGTAAGTAACTCTTTGCTTTTGTCGACTGAAAAGAATGTAGTCTGGATTATCGGCGGCAAGTCTGTTCCTCAACTAAGCTTTAGTGTTTTATTTATTGTTCACTAGCTTCCGCTAGCGACTATGCTCGCTTGAAAGACAGTGTTATAGGAACTATCATTATCATCACTTCAGCTGAAAGACTTACTCTACTGGACATAGGACTCCCCTAAGTATTGCCACAACGACCGCTCCAGTGCGTCTCGGATCCATCAGATATCGGATAGAAAATAATTTCAATGAATCCTTGCCTAGCATACTTAGCGTTCTAGGACCAAGAGTTTCGTGCGGAAGTAACGCCTGGGTGTCACCACTTTGTGGACCGCCCGGAGGACACGGTGGAGCACACGGGAGAAGTGTGCCCCAGTTAGGCAGAGCACTGCCGTGTCCTCGTAGGGTGATCGGCAGCAACGATCTCTCGCGCCGGGCCTTGGTACAGGCCATGGTCCGAAGCGAGGAGGAGTGGTAGGTGGTCGCCTCCTTCTGCGAAGCAGTAATGTTAGCAAAGGAGGAGGCCGCACGTGCTCGCGCGAGGGTGTGGCCCTCACGCCCCAGCCGCCGGGATCCCGAACCCGATTTCCGATAACCGTCCGGACCGAGCTCAAGTCGTGAGCGGCACATACTGTTCCACGTGTACCTCAAGGAGATGTTAGCAAACCGTAAGGGCCTAGCAGGGTCGAAGCCTATTGGGAGGGACCAAAGGTATGCTTCTGAAAGGAAGATTCGGCCCTGGTATAAAAAGGAACACTCCGCTCAAAAGCGGGGGATGATATCGGATGATTTTCCCACCGAAAAAAAACGGTCCAAGAGTTGGCCTTGGACCTAGAAAGCTGAAATTTTGCCCAGAGGTTCGTTTTATGATGTGTATAAAGAATAAGAAAGGACTTCCAAAAATTCAACCTCTAAAGGAAGAAAACGACTGTCCAAAATTTGTATGGAGAAATCAATCACGCGAACGAAACTGTTGGGCAGAAGTTAGCCCTTCATAAATAAAGTCAAAATTTCCAACCGCTAAAGTAATTCACTAAAAACCAGAAAAGAAAGAATAGCTTTCTTTTTATTATCGTATCTTTTATCTTCATTATGCGGTATCCTCTCTAGTAAAATGTTTACATTTGTATGCAAACTGTCTTAATGTTCCACGTTGAATGGAATTACTTTTATTGGGCGAGATTCTTTTTATTTTTCATTTGTAGGGGTCAGAGCACGGTAAACCAAGATTTTTGTTGATAAGTTGATCATGTCGTGATAAGAATAAAATTTGAATAAGCTTATCAAAGATTTTGGGCCGGGTTCCCACCTTTCCGGACCGGTAAAACTTCCGGAAGGGCTGTAAAATTTATATGAAGCTATTCACATTATCCCGGATCCGGCATTTTTACCGAGTGTTTTGCCACTGCGAAGTGCCGGTAGAAATGCCGGACCGGAGTAAGGTGAACGAGTTTGTGCCAGATCACTCGCTCTGCCCGTACTCCCCTCACATCATTCGGCTCGCATTTCCGATAGGTCTAAATTCAACTGAGGTGAGTACTTGACTGTCCGGGATCCGGAGTAATGTGAACACTCTGTTCCGGCATCCGACTTCCGGTAGATTTGCGGCATAGTGGGAACACGGCCTTACAGTTCGATTCCAATTCCAAAAGATTTAATTGTCCGATTGATTTTGCACCTTACATTACGGTTTCGGGTCCAATAAATTTAAGTCGGAAGATGAAATAATAGTAGTAGAATGTACAAGTATAAGATATGTAACACCTACCAATTTGCACTCGGCTTACGTATTAAATTACGGCTCATTTCTTCTCCTAGAGCCGTGGGAACATTCGGGGCGATTTTGCTGACCTCTGTTTGAGGCGCGTTTGGAACACTACGTGCCGTCGACAATTCGGGCTCGTTTCGGATGGTTACCAGACGGCTAGACATTGACCTACACATTGTTCGTCGTCCGCAAGCCCACGCCTACAGTATCATTAATAAAAAGGCTGTTTCTAAGTATGTTATATTTTATCGGAGGCTTTTAACGGTATTCACAACAACAACAACAACAACATGGTTATTCTCATTTCGGTTCCAATTTCGGTTCCGATTTCAGTTTCGATTTTGGATCTGATTTCGGTTCCGATTTCAGTTCCGATTTCGGTTCCAATACAACCGTTACACCCCTAAAGCCTATTTATGTTCACCGCTAGAAATCTCTTAAACACTTCTCAAAAGTAGCATCAACAGATCAAACGTCAGATTGTATTTTCTTTCCTTAAAAGCTACTGGAGTTATTTTGTTTTAAATTTGTTTTGTTAGCATTTACAAGTTTATTGTTCAAGACAATTTAAATCTAAAAGTGAAAACAGACACAGCACCAGACGGATCATAAGATATATTTTTTTTAAGCATTTATACGACAATAAGTCTAGAAATAAAACAAAAATACAATTATAATATGAGCCATAAATGCGTAGATATTTACTATAAGGACCTAATAATAATTAATAATAATAATATTCCAGCCAGGCCATGGTCTGGAGCGAGGAGGCGTGGCAGGCGGTCGTCTCCTTCTGCGAAGCAGTAATGCTAGCAAAGGAGGCGGCCATCGCGTGAGGCAACGGTCCTCACGCCCCAACCGCCGCCGGGATTCCGATCCCGATTTCCGGCCACCGTAAGCGCGGGCTTGCGGACGGCGAGCAATGGGTGGCTCACCGTCCGACCGTCCGGTAACCGTCTGGACCGAACCCAAGTCGTCGACGACGCGTGCTGTTCCACGCGCGCCTCAGGGAGATGTCAGCAACTTTGGGGCCCAGCAGGGTCGAAGCCTACTGGGGCCAAGGGTCTGATTCTGAAAGGAAGACTCGGCCCTGGTACAAAAGGCAACGAAGGAACAGGAGTGGGTTTTAGTCAGTAAAAGTCTGACACTATCTCCCGCCCCGCCCAAGAGCAGGGGGATGTCATAAGATGATTTTCCCACCGGAAAAATAAAACAAAGCATTGACTTTTTAGAATAACAATTCATTAATAAATTGATATAGTTAAATGCTGCAAAAAATATTCAAATATCGCGAAAAAACCCTTTGAAGCTTTGTTTCTATTCACCCCTGAGTTTCTATTTACCCCATTTGACTTTATCCTTGATCCTTCGCAAATACAGTATACGTATGGTGCCCCTGCACAGGATATGCATCACTTTCTTTCCTGCTCAGCATGGCACAACTACCTGCATCTTCTACGATTTACACGAGGCCACCGACAGGGCTGTTCAGGTGGCTAAATTTTGGTCGGACCAGATTTAAGGTAGATCGTCACGAAAGAAGAAGAAGAACCAAAAGATTGACTGACAGAAAATTGCTTCTTTCATTCGAGTTGTTTCTTGTTGTGGTTTTTCGTGTTTAATACAAAGATTCAAAGCTTTTTGTTTCAAATAAACCATTTACAGGCAATTTTGAAATGTCAAGAAGTCAGTCAGAAAAAATTGATGCTAATGGCACATTCCAAAGCGTAGATCTCTATTTTCTCTAAGGTTGAATGTGCAAGAAACTATATGGTCACACTTTTCAATCATGTTATGTATTACAAATATCTCGGTTTCATGTGTCATGTTTTGTGTGCTACTATCATGTGAGAACCGTGTAAGTAAAATAAAAACTAAATATAGATATTAAAATATCAACTGGCAGCTAAGAGATGACCAGTCTCAGACTGATATGACGTGAACATTAGCACCACTCAGCTAAACCATTTTGAACTGTACATTAAATTTAAATAAATAAATAAACGCTTAATTCAGTCATTACTCAGCAATTTTTCGTATTCAATGCCACATGCATTTTCGACCACCACAAAGTATCCATAGAACACAGCCATTTTGCCACAAATTGTTACCCCATTACGTTGACGCTAACAACTAGACATATTAATTTATTAAACTGACCGCCACATAAAGTTTATTGCACAATATTCGACGTTGTTAGACACCATAACTTTTATGATAAAGTTCAACTATGTATAGTATGTGGAACAATGTCGTTTTATAGTGCCGACATTTATTAGTTGATATTGTATACTCAAGGTTTTAAATCATTAGTAAATACTGTGTTCAGGGGTCCTACTAACACTAGGAGTCGGGAGTCACAGGACAATTTCCGACCATCTTAGGTATGGGCTAAGTCGCCTCTTTGAGAAGTGGCGTCCTCACTTTCACCGTCGTCAATTACCGGACGGCCGGACGGCGAGCTGCCCATTGCTCGACGTCCGCAATCCCGCGTCTACCGTGGCTGGTAGTCGGGGTCAGAATCTCGGCGGCTGGAGCGTTAGGACATTCGTTCCCTCATGCGTGCAGCCTCATCTTACAGTAGCATTTCTGCTTCGCAAAAGGATGCCACCGCTTGCTATTCCTCCTCGCATCGGACCATAGCCCGAACTAGGGCACGAGAGGTCGCTGCCGCCGATCACATACACGAGGACACGACGGTGCTCTGCCAAAGCAGGGCACAACTCTACCATATGCTCCACCGTGTCTTCGGGGTGGTCCTCACAATGGTGACACCCGGGCGTTTCTTCCACCTGAATTCGATGCAGGAACCTCTCAAACTTGCCAGTGAGGACCTACGCCATGCAGCAGGTAGGAACGCCATGTTGCCGCTCGCACCACTCCTCAAAGAGGGGACTTACCACCAAAATGTGGCGTGTCCAGAAGGTAAGATCTTAATAGCTCGTGGTGGGGCCACGAGCTATTAACGCGATCCATTTGATGACCTGTTATTTGTATTTTGTGAAAGGAAATAAATCATGTGTATTTTGTATTTATACCTAAACTAAACCGATACAGGGATGAAGCTATATAAGGTGACTAGATCCCTCCCTTTTTCTCACTCGTATGCTTGAAATCAAGTTCAAATCCATTTTCTTTGACGACATACCTAATTTTGTATCAGTACTCCAGTTTTATGCTGCCAAAGAAAATGAATTTTCTTTTACAGCGAAGATTAAATTGTAAGGTAATTTAAATGAGACATAATACGTAAAAAAAAAGCACTGACAGGGATTGGAAAAGGTAGATACGATATTTAAATGTAAAAGGTTGAGTAAAAATCCATTAACTAGAAGGAATTTTCCACGAAATGAATAGTCAGTTCGAGGAAAATTCCCTGTTTCATTTTATTCCATATAGGAAGATAATTAAAAAACAAACAACACATGTAGCAACAAAAGCAGAACGCTGTTGCTGGAACTCGGAGGGGTTTTCTAGGAGAGAGTGTGGGCCGTTATCCATTGCGCGAGCCTAGTACGGGTGGATGTCAAATATCTGATTGGCCTGATGGTCTAGTGGTTAGGTTAGGCCCTGGCCTTGACTACCATGCCGGAAATTTTGGGTTCGATTCCCACCCAGGACAAATATTCGTGTGATTAGCACAATCATTTATTCTGTATCTGGTTGTAATTTATCTATAGTATGTATGTATTTAGAAATATATAAGTATGTTTATCAGTTGTCTCGTACTCATAACACAAGCTCTGCTTAGCTTGGGACTTTGTGTGATAGTTGTGTGAATATTATATTATATTTAATTTAATGTCATAGATTTTTTATAATGCTTCTGGCTGAGTTTGAACCCATGACTTACAAATCGTAAGTTGAAGACAAAATAAAATTATACACACATAAAAAGTACATATTCAAAATATGAATAAACTAGTAGCCCACCAGTATTTGGAACTTGGTCCAAGCTACGGTGGCTACTGATTTATTTATTTAATTTGTATTATAGAATAATCTACCTTGTAATTATTCCCGCGGCTAGAACTTAAGCATCTTCTCTAGGAGAGGGAATGGGCCGTAATGCACCACGCGGGCTCAGTGTGGATTAGTATTAGGATGTCACTTGTCTTCAAATTTTTGATTCTAGTTTCCTCGCGATGTTATCTTCACCGTTTTGGAAGCAGTGTTTGCGAATTGAATAAGAGCAGTGGTGGCCGAGTGGTAACGGACCCGACTTACGAGTTGTAGACCGTGGGTTCACACCAAGCCAGGCGCATTACTTTGTGTAATTTATTTCATCATCACTGCTCTCTAAACGGTGAAGGAAAACATCGTGAGGAAACCGGCATGTCCTAGAACCAAAAATTCGAAGACGTGTGACATCTACCAACCCGCACTGGGCTCGCGTGGTGGATTACGGCCCATTCCCTTTCCTACAGAGGAGGCCTGAATCCCAGCAGTGGGAACATTATAAGGCCGACTATGCTATGCTATATTTGCGAATTAAAATGTATACACAAATAAAAAGCATTACGGAAAGGTGGACTTAATACCTCAGGCATTTTCTACCCATTGATACTTTTTATCGAGGTGGGAAATCAAATGACGTCCCCTGCTTTGTGCAGAGTAAGGGGGCCTGTCTGACTATTACCGACTAAAATCTCCCCTTGTTCAGTTGCCGTTTGCGTTCCAAAGCTACAGTAACTCTCTTGAATATTACCTCAGGTCTACCAGTTGACCTTAAAATGGTGCAGAGACAGATTAGAATATGGCAGGCGCATCATACTAGAAAAACAAGTGCAATATAAGAATAATCCATTATTTATTCTGAATGAAGTTTTTATTTTATTTTTTTTGCTAATTTTGCCACAAAATTAAAAAAAAAATATCTTCATCAACAACGAAGTTATAAAGCTTCAAAGCTGTTAACTTAAAAGTTTGACATGGACTTTGACGTCGAAGGCCATGACACCCGTTAAGTGGGTATACCGCAGTTTTAAAGAACGTCGGGTTTACTGGTGGCTTTTTGTTTTTTTTTTAAGAAGAAACACTTAACTATTATCACAAATATACACTAAATCATCATCATTTCGCCAAAGGACATCCACTGTTGGACACAGACCTCTCCCAAGTGTCGCCATAATGAACGGTCCTGCGCGTCTCAATTTTTTTTTTATTCTTGATAGGTTCGGGCTTGACCGCTATCTCACCTGATGGAAAGCGACGATGCGGTCGACGATAGAGCGCGCTTACCTAGAAGTAACCTATTCACTCTTGAATTAAAGATTCCCGGGTTATTGCCATCAGGAAATACAGATTCCGGCAAGGAATTCCACTCCTTATCTGTACGCACAATGAATGTGTTCCCAAAACATTTTGTGCGTATAGGTCGGATGTCAACCATGTACCGGTGGCGCATTGCCGTACGCCTGGTAGTCCGATGATGGAATGGGCTAGGCGGAATTAGGTTATGCAATTTCGTCGCACAGAAAAGAATAAAGAAAACTAACTAAAAGTCCCTCTTGTTCAGATCTTATAACGATTTTATCCAGTTATATAACAATGTAAGGATAAAGCCAAAATGGTGTCCAATTATGTATCTTCCATCAAGGATAACCAAAAAAACTTTACGGATGGTCACGTCGGCGTCGCGTCGGTCACATCTGTCGCAAGGGACATCCCATCGCGTAAAACTTTAGGGTGGTTTACTTTCCTGAAACACATCTTTCAGAAGGAACTCTTCCGCTACGTGTTTTGGTTTTTAATTAAATCCTTAGAATGTACTTACCTTGTAATATACTGAGAAAAAAATTGATGAAGGAAAAAGATTGCATGTAGCGGAGATGAGAATGTTGAGATGGACGTGTGGTGTGACGAGAATGGATAAAGTGAGAAGTGAGTATATTAGAGGAAGTTTGAAAGTGGCGACAGTGATTGAAAAGTTGAAGGGGAATCGTTTGTCTTGGTATGGTCATGTAAAGAGGAGGGATGAAACGCATGTTATTAAAAGAGTATACTTGATGAAGATGGGTGGAGAGGCGGGGCGGGAGGGCGTGTCAGACTTTTACTGACTAAAACGTACTCCTGTTCCTTCTTTGCCCTCGTTCCAGGACCCCGAGATTCTCTTTCGCATCTGCCATGGCCCCAGTAGGCTTCGACCTGCTGGGTCCCTAAGGTTGCTGCCATCTTGCCTTGAGGCGTGCGTGGAATACTACGCGCCGTCGATGACTTGGGATCGGTCCGGACGGTTACCGGACGGTCGGACGGCGAGCAACCCATTGCTCGCCATCCACAAGCCCGCGCCTACGGTGGCCGGAAATCGGAATCGGGACCCTGATGGCTGGGGAGCGAGGGCCATTGCCTCGCGCGTGCGATCGTCTCCTTTGCTAGCATTACTGCTTCGCAGAAGGAGGCGACCGCCAGCCACTCCATCCAAGACATGGTCTACCGCTTTGTCAAGTTTTATTGTATTATATTAGTGTAACATGTAGTCTATTTTAATTATTTTACTGCTAGGCATAGCTATATACATTATATTGTTCGAATAACAGTGTATCTTTTTCTCTTTCCCTGTCAAATCCATCCAAGGATTGTCTGTACAAAATCAATTTTAGCGATAAGACCGCCCATTGTGACACCCTATTAATTTAAAGTTCCTTTTATAATTTAATTTTTGGTGTAAAATGAAGAGTAGGTATATATATTTATCTATCTATTAATCAAAGACCGCACTTTCCCTCCACAGGAATCGAGAAACATATAAAAAAACAATTTAAACTCAGTTCATTTATTGTTCAAAGCTTGCTTCTCAAGGTTGTATATTAATAAATCACTAAAATTAAAGTTTTTTTTGTCTGTTGTTATATACATGTTCTATACATATAAACCTTTTCCATAAATCACTCTGTCTAGTAGTTAAAACTGCATGAAAATTCGTTTATTAGTTTTTGAGTTATTCAGGATCAAACAGTGGGGATTCAGTACTATAATGTGTGGATGTACAAATTATAATAAATAAAAAGTAGAACCATAGGCATGTATTTATAATAATAATAATATTCCACAACTATCACACTACGCCGTCTAGTCCCAAGCTAAGCAGAGCTTGTGTTATGATTATTAGACAACTGATAAACATACTTATATATTTCTAAATACATACATATTATAGATAAATAATTACACCACATTTTGAGAAGGCAGTCATCGTAATCTATTAAAAAATAAGCGGTTAAACTTTTGTTTATGTTTAAAAAAACGTATATTTTCCAGGAAAACTGAGAATATGTATAGAACGCTTACTTAGACTAGAAATATTTTACTGCCACTAAAAGCATTACTTCGTATTGGCAGACTCATAAAATGTTTTATTTTTCCGATGCTTTAATACTGTATTTTTACCTTTAGGTATTTTCCTAGAATACAAATGTTCAGTTAACAATATACCGTTTTATGTAATTTTTATTACTTACATATTTTACTAAAAATAGATACAAGTTTTATGTAATCGTTAAATAGAAGAATAAGACGAATTAAACGACGATGTCATTAATTTTCTAAATCACATCATCACGAGATTATTACGTGGTCTTATAACTCTCTTTTACGTAAGTAAAAAATAATTTTCTAGAGTACTTATTTTATAATGTTCCGTACCTAAAAAGGTTCGTATGTCTGTCTGTCAAGACCCGTTATCTCGGGAACGCGTGGAGATATCGAGTTGAAATTATTATATACTCAGGTTTGCGGTTCCTTAAAGCTGTAAAAAAAAACAAACTTCTAAGTTAACGAAAAAAAAAGATACGGCCGTTTATGTCGCAAAAAACGTATATTTCGTCAGTCTCAAGGGAATCAAAATTCATAGGGTACTTCCCGTTGATCTAGAATCCTGAAATTTGGCATAAGGCAAGGTCTTATAGTACAGGTACAGCACTAAAAACTTACAATAAATCTGAAAACAGTAAATTTGTTGTTACGCAACAAAAAAAAAAAAAATGCGATTCGTAAAAATCTTCGGAACTCAATTCTCGAATTGAACTGTTCACATAGGTAAGTTTGTACGGAACCCTGAGCGTGCGAGTCCGACTCACAGTTGCCCAGTTTTTTTATTAGTCAGTCAGATAGTATATTTTACAAACCGATTTTAATAAAATCATAATACTCGTAATATTATAAAAGCAAAAGTTAGTTTGCTTCACCAGAAAGTTTAAAGTCACCCAAATGGCAACGAAAAGGGCTAAGCTTGGAGTTTCCTTGTGTGATCGCATCAAGAATGAAGATATCCGAAGGAGAAGCAAGGTCACCGACATAGCCCGAAGAACCGCAAACTTAAGTGGCAGTGGGCAGGACACATCGCTCGTAGGACAATGGTCGATAGGGCCGAAAGGTTCTGGAGTGCCGACCGCGCACCGGACTGCGATGAATGCGAGACACACAGGACCGTTCGTTTTGGTGGCACTTAGAGGATTGGAGGAGGCCTATATGTCCAGCAGCGGACGTCTTTTGTCTGAAATGATGATGATGAAAAGTTTGTGAGATTCAAACGGCTAAACATATTTGGGTAATCTTTGGCACACCGGTAGACCAGGTCCTGGATAGCACACAGAAAACTTTGTATCCCGGGAGTATGTTACCGAGGGATTTATTTTTTAATTTTAACGAAGGCGAAGCCACTGGCAGCAGCTAGTGATTAAATGAATTTGTTTTTCTGAGTTGTACGACCATTTAATTGGATCTTTTTTTTAGTTTAAGGTGGGAAAATCGTCTAATAGTATCCCGAGCTTTTGGGCGGAGCGTGAGGGCTTACGAGGACTTTTACTGACTAAAACACACTCCTGTTCCTTCTTAGTCATTGTTTCAGGGCCCCGGGATCTCCTTCACATCACCCATGGCTTCAGTAAGCCTCGACCCTGCTGGGCGCCTACGGTTGCTGACATCTTCTTGAGGTGCGCGTTGAACACTACGCACTGTCGATGGCTTGGGCTTGATCCAAATAGTTATAGGAAAGTCAGACGGCGATGTACTCATTGGTCGCCGTCTGCAAGCATGCATCTACGGTGGCCAGAAATCTGGATTGGAATCCCGGCGGCTGGGGCGCGAGAGCCAATGGCTCGCGCGTGCAGCAGCCTCCTTTGCTAGCATTACTGCTTCGCAGAAGGAGGCGACCGCCTTCCACTCCTCTTTGCTCTGAACCATGGCCTGTACCAAGGCCCGGCGCGAAAAATCGCTGCCACCGAGTGCCCCCACGAGAATACAACGGTGCTCTATTTAATTGGATCTACATGACTTTAAGAATTTGAAAATAAAATCGAATTACATTTTCTTCTACAAAAACGTCCTCTTAAAAGTAAATTTCCAATGCCGAAGGTTTGGTCTCTAGTGGGTTTTTATTCCTTACGAATTCGCGTTGTATATTATGGTCTCCTGCGTTACCATACCTACTTATTTATTTAAATGCTTACTTTTTTTCATGAAAAGGAGCTCTAAGGGCCTCTAAAGAAGTCTGTTGACAGTTTCTTATAGCTTTTTGTAAGGAGAACGCGTATATTAAGTTTACATATTTAAAACAGGCTCTTTGCCTTGTCTTGCTGATAAATTAGGAGTACTGGTTTTTAAGTTCAGAACATAATTATACAACAGGCCGCCATTGTGTGGACCGCCCGGAGGACACGGTGGAGCATACGGTGGAGGTGTGCCCCGCTTGGGCAGAGCACCGCCGTATCCTCGTGGGGGCTATCGGCGGCAGTGATCTCTCACGCTGGGCATTGGTACAGGCCATGGTCCGGAGCGAGGTGGAGTGGTAGGTTGTCGCCTCCTTCTGCGAAGCCGTAATGCTAGCAAAGGTAGCGGCCGATCGTGTGAGGCATCGGACCTCATGCCCCAACCACCGCCGAGATTTCTACCCCGATTTCCGGCCACCGTAGGCGCGGGCTTGCGGACGCCGAGTAATGGGTGGCTTACCGTCCGACCGTCTGGTAACCGTCCGGACCAAGCCCATGTCGTTGACGGTACGTACACGCGCGCTTCAGGGAGATGTTAGCAAATCGTAGGGGCACAGCAGGGTCGAAGCCTACTGAGGCCACGGGTAGTGTGAAAGCGAAAGCCGGGGCCCCGGGATGAAGGCAAATAATAAACAGGACTGGGTTTTTAGTCAGTAAATGTCTGACATTGTCTCCCGCTCTAAAGCGGAATTTAATCATTAGATGATTATCCTACCTAAAAAACAAACCATCAGACACACATTTAAACTTTCGCCTTTATAATATTACGGACGTTTTATTGGCCAACCAACAGTTTTATAAGCTGGCTACAGCATAGCATAGCATAGTCGGCCTTATAATGTTCCCACTGTTGGGACTCAGGCCTCCTCTCAAGGAGGATTGAGCCGCACCAACACGCTGGCCCAGTGCGGGTTGTTGGATGTCACATGTCTTCAAATTTTTGATTCTAGGACACGCCGGTTTCCTCACGATGTTTTCCTTCACCGTTTTGAGAGCAGTGGTGATGAAATAAACTACACAAAGTATTGCGCCTGGCTGGGTTTGAACCAGCAACCTACAACTCGTAAGTCCGGGCCATTACCACTAGGCCACCACTGCTAGCAAGCTGGCAATAATTAATGTAAAACAAAGTTTTGTAACTAGGTAAATGTTAACAGTTTTTATAGGCCAGCACTGTATGCCCTACATAAGTATTAACTATAACGCTGCAATGCTGCCCAGTGTTCCGCAACATGCCCTTAAACTTTTTTCAACGCATTCTCGTGACGTGGGACATGTTGTTGGACAATTTGACAGCATTGCGCGCGATGATAGCGCGTCATGTTACCCCGACATTCTATCTAATGTACTAATGTATCTCAAGTTTAAAACTGTCCAAAGAAGAATCAATAGGAAGAAAGAGAATGAACATTATTTTTTGTCAAGGAATAAAGTTAATTAACTCCACTATTGTGTTTTTCTTAAATTTCTGTACCACATAAATACCACACTATTTTTGATATCGGATATGGAAACCTTCGAAAGACCTCTGGGTTTTTGAAGGAAAAATCAGGATGTGCGGAATATTTTCCTCACTAAAACTTGGTGATGACCATCAGCACATAGGAGGGGACTCAGAACCTCCTCCATATAACGCTGGTTAGGGCACAACTCTGAGGTGACTGTGAAATAGTCTCCCTTGAGCCTTACTGTCCACATCAGCATGAAATTTTCTTTTTAATTATCATTGATAGGCTCGCGTTTGACCACCATCTCACCTGATGGTAAGCGATGATCTGATCTACGATGGAGCACGTGCCTAGAAGTAACCTATTCACTCTTGACTTAAAGACCACTAGGTTGTAGGTATCAGGAAACATAGATTCTTGGAGGGAATTCCACTCCTTAGCTGTACGTACAATAAATGTGTTTCCAAAACGTTTTGCATATATTGGTGGAATGTCCACCATGTGATCACTGTATTACAAAAATACTACAATACAAGTCAAAATAATATTTCTCTTAAACCCCAAACCATCATGGGGACAATATAAAATTATTAATACCTATTTCTTAAAAACAATTTTATTCACCAAAAAATCTTTTACGGAGCATTTCGCGAAGCCCCAATCAGTCTTTATTGTCATATTATTTGAAAAGTGGATTGTTAACGAAGAGGAAAATGTCATTCATTTAATATAAAAAGGTTTTCATAATGGCTCCGATGATAATTTCATTATTATTCCAGCTTGACACTCTTCGACTAAGAGCCGAAGAGAAGAGTGACAAAATTCAGTTCAATAATTTGATTGATTAATCAAGAGTTTAATGAGGTGTTAAATATAGTTAAGGCGTTTAGTCCCTTGAACATCTGGCCGGAGTTAAATGCATACATACTCGTACTGCCACCTGTGCCCGCATAGAGCCTCGCTGTCCTTTAAAACTATTTTTTAGAAATTATGATGACGATGAATGAAAATAATTATTATAAAAGAAAGAAAGAAAGACAAAGTGTTTATTCACGTCAAACATGGCGCATACCTTAAAAATAAAAACAAATAATAACAAAGACTTATATTTTAAGTGGTGGGATATATGCGTCACATCCGCGCAAAACGGCCAGTGCTCAGCAAAATGCTGGGGCTCGTGTAAGACAGAGCTTCAACGCTGATTTTCAGCAAAAGCAACAAAAGAACATGAATATAAACACAACTACCGTAAGATAATAATAATAATAATCTCTACGTTGACGTCGTGGTGGGGCTTGCGTGCTCCAATATACCCTAGGTCTGTATCGGTAAAGTTTGCTTTGCCGTAATATGCCTAGGGTGAGGGGCCAGACTAAGAGAGATGCAATCCGCAGTGCAGTTTTGTGGCGAACTGTTGGGCATTAGCGACCCCACGGACCCGATCTCCCGGGAGAATTCTTGTTCTTCATATCCGGCTTGCCTTTATTGACCGGCCGTAGTGAACAGTGACGAGGAACTGAGCTCCCATCTCTCTCTTGCCTTTATTGGCTGGCTTGAGTGGAGATTCGCAAGAGCAAACGTGCTCGGGAGAAGGATGTATAATCCAGTAAGGTGCTGGTAGGGATCTTGATCATACTGCCGGGATTGTCCTGATAGCCATGGTATACATCTCCACTCCTCAAGCACCTCAGGATATGTTGCCCTCTTGTTACTACGTCACTTCGTGCTAGCAGCCGTTTTTTGGGGGCCCATTTATTGAGTGTGCAAGTCACCCCCTGCCTTTTTTCGATGGATATTAACAACGTAGTTCAGGCAGGGGCCACAGTCTTAACACAGTTCAGTAACATAGTTACCAGTCCACTTAAGACTCCAAAAACCATAGCCCTATTATCTTTGTTTTCCATATGTCGCAATAGTTTTTCAACAACCGGGGGTTGTCCTTGGGTGCACTAGTACAGCGCTTACAGGGATAATCGTCGGTATCATGTTCCATTATAATTATCTAAAGGGCCTCTGCGAGTTGGCTTGGGCTCCTCGTAAGCCTTCCAAAGGTCCAGGACCTCAAGGTACTGAGATAAACAATAAAAAAAAAATATTCCACAACTATCACACAACGCCGTCTAGTCCCAAACTAAGCAGAGCTTGTGTTATAGGTACTAGACAACTGATAAACATACTTATATATTTCTAAATACATACATATATAGATAAATTATACCCAGACACAGAACAAATGATAGTACTCATCACACAAACATTTGTCCTGGATGGGAATCGAACCCACGACCTCCGGCATAGCAGTCAGGGTGCATGGAACCCACGAGCCCCTAGTAGAGCCTCCGGCAGGCGATGTTAGACCTTCGAACCCCCTAGATTGGGCAGAAGCTACTTAAAAGCAGCCCCGGCCCGCTCCAGTCTGGAAGTCAAACAATGGAAATTTCTCCATCCATTGCACCACTTTCAAATTTCCTCTTATGTACTGATGTCTTACTAAATACTATAAGAAAATACATTTATGATAAAATTATTATTATAATCCTGTTAAGTCCCACGGTAGGACAAATGCCTCTCTTCCATTCTTCCAATCTTGTCTGTCCTTAGTCACTTCTAGCCAATCCTTTGGGTAGAGGTCCAAATCGTCACGCTATCTCCTTGCGGGCCTACCGCGGTCTTTGTTGCTACTGTTCGGGATTCAGTTAGTGATTGCCTTCGCCCAATTTCGTTGTGACATGCGGCAGATGTGGCTTACCCAGTTCCATTAGTCACTTCTAGCCAATCCTTTGGGTAGAGGTCCAAATCGTCACGCTATCTCCTTGCGCGCCTACCGCGGTCTTTGTTGCTACTGTTCGGGATTCAGTCAGTGATTGCCGTCGCCCAATTTCGTAGCAACATGCGGCAGATGTGGCTTACCCAGTTCCATTTTAGTTTCGCGGCTGAGTTGCCAAAGTCTACGATTTGTGTTTTGGAACGAAGTATACTATTCTTTTTACCGTTTTTTTTTTCACTAACTTAGAAAAAAGACCTTGTAAAAGTGGGTAACTTAGCCCCGAGCCACAAAAAAATTGTGAAAAGTACAGTGGAATGGGATTAATTAAGAGCCACGGTTTCTAATGAAGATTAACAATTTTTAGCTACAACTTTTCTCTAAGTAATTACACTAAAATATACAAGTATTTTCCAAACAATGACGAGAATAATAAAATTGTCACGAAGAACTTTTTCAAACCAAACATAACACCCCTCTGGTTGGGGGATCCTCCCTTTTCAATGGAGGTATATGGGGCCTTACACCTTGTTCCGTATATCTGATGGTCAGACTTTCTAGTATCTGACTACCTTTAAGGGCTATATTTCACTGGGACACCATGGCGGCGCAACCAGTTGCCGCTAGCAAGAAAATGTATACAGCTGTATAGAAAGTTACTTAACTGGTGTCGGTTTGGTTGCGCAACCAATTTGGCAGCGCTACTAAGTCGGACGCGTGCACTTAAGGTCCATTTTGATACTGTCTCAGTGGTGTAGTGACTCTGGTGTCTGTATGGCGTCTAGTTTGGTACCATGAACACCATGGCGGCGCAACTGGTCGAGCCGCCATGGTGTCCCGGTGAAATGTAACCCTTACGACTGTCAAAGATCTGCGAATGGTAACTGGGACTAACAGCTTTACATGCTTTCTAAGAAATACTGGAGAAAATTTATATACGTGAGCGTATCGATATTCTGCTGCATCATCAGTTTCTGATCGGAGACGACAAGTAGGTCAACCGGTCTCATCTTAAGTACTTTGTTGAGTTTAAATTGTGAAACTATAACTTTATTTAATAATCTACACTTAATATTATTATAAAGAATAACAAACTTTACCAGCTTGTTTTTTTTTTTGTTTGTAGAAAGTAAAAACTTTTTTGACTGATCGCCATTTCGACAATTTAGAATTCCCTGTAACCTAACTATATATCGCACCTCCGCTCAAATAGTGTCACAAGTCACAACTAAAAAAAAATGTTTTCTGATAATTATGCTATCAGCCCCCCTAGCCAAGTTACAACTGTTTCGTTTTGATTCTCTTTTTGTCGATCGCCTTGAGTAGACCACGCCTTCGATTCTTTTATTCTGACGTCATCTCAACGCTCGGTCATATGGTCAGAACAAAGGAATAGGAGGCGTGACCGACTCGAGGCGATCAACGAAAAGAGAATCG
The DNA here is from genome assembly GCA_961205895.1 of Mythimna pallens. Lineage (NCBI taxonomy): Eukaryota > Metazoa > Arthropoda > Insecta > Lepidoptera > Noctuidae > Mythimna > Mythimna pallens. The sequence goes on along the minus strand of OY540845.1, from coordinate 2,916,098 downwards.
AAACGAAACGGTTGTAGCTTGGCTAGGGGGGCAGGAGAACGCAGGAGAACCAAGGTTACCGACAGGGCACTAAGAATCGCCAAACTTAAGTGACAATGGGCAGGGCACAGTGCTCGTAGAACGGATAGCCGTTAGAGCCAATTAGGTACCGGAAGACGAAGCGTTGGAAGGCCTCCTACAAGGTGGACCGATGACCTGCCAAGGATTGCGCGAATCCGATGGATGCAAGACAGTAAACACGAAATTGTATTACCCAAATGGAGATTAGCTAAGACCAGCAAGTCATTTTTAGTAAACAGCATACGCTTTTATAACAAGCAACCAAAGGCGGTGACTGAACTTAGCGAGGGCAAGTTCAAAACCCATATAAAGCGTGTCCTAACTAAAAAAGCGTACTACAAGGTTAAAGACTATGTCGAAGACGCGCTTGTTTAGCAATGACTGCTTCTGCACATGTGGCCCCCTGGTAACTCATAATATTGTGTACATCTACCTATTAACTGCTCCACATTTGTTGTAATATATACATTTTTTCTTTTCTTCCTACACATTGCTTTTGCAATATTTTTTATATTAGTAGACGCCAACCACCATAAATTCGTTAGTAATTTTCTTTTTGTTGACATGTCATTTATTGATAATTGTAATTACTTATTGTTCTTGTTTTTTTTTTATATAGCTTCTTTTTTTTTAACGTGAATGTGAGAACACCGTGGACTTCGCGAATTCTTAGGTTACTTCCTATTACGACTCACTTTTTTTTTTTTTTTTAAATATTATTATTTTTATTGTGCTTTTGGGTACAATATCGACTGGTCTACACTGTTCTTACATAATGTCTATTAATACTGTAATATGAAAATATTGTAAACAATCATTTTTTTAAAAGAGTAACCATGGAGTTTCTTGCCGGTTCTTCTCCATAGGAAACGACCAATTTGGAACCGTGCACTAACTTCTGACGTTTTATAAGTGCCCATGTAGGCCTATGTGAAATAAAAAATTTTTGACTTTGACTTTGACTTTGACTTTGACACACAAGGACCATTCATTGTGGCGACACTTGGGGGAGGAATATGTCCAACAGTGCCTTTGGGCTGAAATGATGATGATGAAGATGATGCTATTAATTTCAAAATTCATCAAACTTTAAGCTCAGATATTGTCATATTTGTAGTTCAATTATTTACCCATTTTTATTTATTTATAAGTTGCGTTACATCCCTGAATTATTAAAATATAAAAGCCTGTTTTTCAATCATTTGATTTCTGCTATGTAATAGGTAATAATAATAATAATAATTTATAATATGCGTCACTCGAAAATTATCAAGAAATAAAAACAAATCAAATAGGAAGAGAATTTTAATAGATAGATGAATTCTTATTGTAAACTATTAGGTACAACATGTTAAAAGTCTCAAAGAGATAAAAAATGTGAGGGCTTAAGTTTAAGTGTATTAGGAAACACGATTGCTAAAAATTATAAAATGTATTGAGTGAACATGCGGTACTGAAAAATTCCATGGTCACTCTGAATATCACTCTAGAGAACAGTGTTTCCCAACTTGTGGTACGCGGACTACTGGTGGTCTGTTAGAGGTGAAATATTTTTTCTTTACTGATATAAACTAGTGCTTGATAACGATTACACCTCATGGCAAGCAATAATGTATTATATCATCATCATGTATCACTTACTCGATGATAATCACTGCCGAAATATGGTCCGAAAATTAGATTCACAATTGAAGAGCGTCAGGAATACTGAGTTTTCTATGATAATGCTCATTACTTAAAATTTTAAAGAATAGCTGTGCTGTGCTGTGTGAAAAGTTTTAAATTTACAATAGTTTTTTTTTTGTGAAACCAAAGTGGTCCTTGTGTAAAAAAGGTTGGGAACTATTGCCCTAAAGCTTTATACTCCATTCGGATTAAGATTAGACATTTAAACGAAGTCTTTTAGTGTCCGTTCAACCGATTTCGACTTCTATTCCGTAGGCACAAGGATGGTATTAAAAGCAAAAAAGTTGCTACAATACTAACTATTTACTGCAGCCGCCATTTATCATGTCACCAACGCAATAAAAGTCAAAATCGGTTGAACGGACCGTAAGAAAAGGTATGTATAAATGTCTAATCTCATTTTGAATGAATAGTTTTGGGTAAACTGAAAATACTGAAATTTTGCTATTCTTCTACAAGTAGAAGATGTGGTCATGCTTTGCATGCTAAGTGTACTACGTGTGGTCAACAAATGGATGTGCGATTAACGCTTGCGCGACAAAACTGTACTGCGACTCACCATAGCACTTAGAAGGCTAAAGCGGGAGCAAAGCGCAGCGGAGCTCCCGCATATGCCTTCGTGGTTTTTTTTTGTTACCACCCAGAAGTAATAGTAATAATAATGTTTAATAATGTAATTTAATCTATATTTCAAGATAATGTTATTTTAATTAATTTTTAATTTAGTTTTTATATTGAAATGACAATTTACAGTTTTAAGCCTAATTATAATCATTAATTAATAAAGACCTTATGTAAGTGCTGTGCATACCTCTATGTGACTTTTTTACACAGGATGCAATGATGATATGGTGTAGTCAATGATTAGTAAATAAGTCTTTGGTATGCCTATATAAATAAATAAGTAGGATTCCCAAGAAGCGAGGCTTTGTTGAGCTATCTTGGCCGGTATCAAACTACTATAATACTGCACCAACGTAGTCACACAATTGTTTGTCGCACTACCGTAATGTCGAACTACTGTCGCACAATCATTTGGCACATCAGCGTGATGTCGAGCTTCAGTGTGTCGCACAAGCGTGCATTCGAATTAAGGTCAGTCGCAGTACAGTTTTGTCGCACATGCGTTAATCGCACATCCATTTGTCAAGCTCACGTGTGTGGCAGTGGCAAATGTTTGAACTAGTCAAGTAAGTAGTGTTTGCAGTAATATGTGTAAGATTTTATACTGACCCAGACATTTCGCCACGCTCGGTCCGGCAGCTGAAGCGGGAGAAAAGTTTCGGTTAGATCAGGTTTCTTTCAGGTAAAAATAATCTAGATAAAACTTTTAGAATTTTTTCTGAAATATTTATTGTTTGTAACTTGTTAGTTGTATAGGTTAATAGCACAAAAGATCTAGAAGGGTCGAAGTGCTCTGGTTTAAAGCCAGCCCCACTATATAGGGTGACTGGTAATTAGTGACCGAAATTTAAACACATGATTGTACTCATGAATACAAACAACTTCCCAAAGAAACGTTTTTGATATTCCCATGAGTTTTATCACAATAATAAAACAGCTGTTTAAATACGCGCGAGCGCCTGCGACCGATGACCGCTCAGCTGTTAGCCGCGTGACGCCGTTGTACCTACAATATTGATAGAACACCCGCGCAGCTTGCAGACCCATAGGTGTACGTACCTAATCAGTGAATGTACCTACAAACTAGTGAGTATATAAAAAAAGTTTCTTTGGGAAAGTTGTTTGTGATCATGAGTACAATCACGTGTTTAAGTATCGGTCACTTATTACCAGTCACCCTTTATGTATATCCAGACAAGTTTAATCATCTTTATGATTCTTCTTTTCGTTTTTTTTTTTATCACATAACAACATTTGTCTCATACCAAAAATAACTCCTGAATCGGGGAAGCATTCACAAACATGTTGTTGGGTATTCAGAATTGAAATAATTTACACAAATGCACGTTGAGTGTTGAATGAAAAATATTTTGGAAAGTTTGCTTCTTTTATATAAAATCTGGTTTTATAGTGATGAGTTGTGAGTACATTTAAAATATTTATTTGAACATATTATGTTGAATATGTAAGTAGGTTTGTAAATACGATTTTGCTATAATGTTTTCTCGCATACACTATACACAGACCCGTAACAACTATTAATAGGTCATACAAATGTTTTTTTTTCGTGCGGAAATTGTTCTCGCAACACGCAGCGCAATTTGAAATATCACAAAATACAATTTCATATCATCTTGAATTTTTTTCTCAAAACCAACCTACTCCTAACAACCTTAATATTTACTTTGCGTTCTTAAAAATCCTCTGTAGAAAAAAATTATGGCGAACACACCCTTGAAACTAAGAAATACAGTCTATGTGAAGTTAGTTGACAAAACACTTGAGCACTATAAAATTTAGGTAATGATATGAGCATTGTAGTACAGTTCTTTTACAGTCCTATCAATCTCTTAAAATTAGTTTTAGACAAGCAAAAAACGAGAAAAATGTTCCATCGAGTCATAGATGTTCAAATAATTTTAAACTACTTGCCAAAGCCAAAAATTTGAAGGACTGGAACAATTTGCCTGCTGAGGTCTTTCCATCTGGTTATAATTTGGGTGTCTTCAAAGCTAGAGTGAATAAACTCATAATAAATTAGTGCGCTTCACCATCAACGATTGCATCACTGCTTACCATCAGGTGAGATCGCAGTTAAGCACTAGTTTATATCAATTTAAAAAAATTAAAAGTTTTTGTGTCTGTTTTGTAAACTAGATCTGATACAAAAAAATACTAATCAAGATTTCAGAATTGCTATTTTTTAAATTATTATTTATTTATTTAAAATTATTTAAATAATACCATAATAGCTATTAACGCCTATGCGATGCTATTACCAGCTACATCATCTGTATTTAATTTATATAAATAAATAACAAATAATATACATAAACTATTAAATCAAAAAACAACAAACATACAGTATAATATTAATTAACCTGTAAATATTTATATTCAATGCACTTTAGTGCTGCTTTAGTGAACCTCGGCAGGCTGTTTTGAAATAGATTTATGTCAGTAGCAATAATGTTGAGTATAAATAAAGATAAAATAGATAATAATATAAATAAAGCAGATCTTTGATATATAAATAATATCCGGCATGAAATTTTGTGATATCCTGTGATTCATTATAATCTAACGCCTCTTTGGTTCAGTTCAGTGACTCTGGTAAGATGTTATTGGATTTTTCCATCTGACATTTCTATATAAAAGCCCAGAATGTAATGAAAATAGCCTCACCTATTATTATATGAATCTTAAACGTTTCTGTGTATTTTATTTCATCACCACTACTCTCAAAACGGTGAAGGAAAACATCGTGAAGAAACCGGCATTTCCTAGAACCAAAAATTCGAAGACATGTGACATCCACCAACCCGCAATGGGCCCGCGTGGTGGATAGCGGCCCATTCCCTCTCCTAAAGAGGAGGCTTAAGTCCCAGCAGTGGGAACATTATAAACCTGATTATGCTTACGTTATGCTAATCGTTACTTCCAAAATGTGGGGCTATTTTATCCACCTAAAGTTGTCCCTTTGGAAGGCAAGGGCGTGACAGTTTACATTGAAAGTTCTCAACGTGTGGTGCGTGGAACACTAGTGGTTTCCAAGAGCCCCAATATATTTTTCGTGAAAACCCTAAAAATATAAACTTTCCAAATTAAAAGTTACATGATTTTAGGTTTCTATCAGAAATATTGTATTTTCTATGACAATGGTCGTTGTTTTGTATTTTAAAGAAAAGGGGAAAGTCCAAGTTTTGTTGTTTAGTTTTTATCCAATAATTTTTTTTAAGTTTTCTTCAAAACTTCTTGTCCCTGCTAACAAGAAAGAAAAAAATTGTCCTTGGTCAAAAATAGATTGGGAACCACTGGTTTACATGAAATGTATTTTGAAATATATCCACCCCCCCCCCCCACTTCTTCTTCTTCTTTTTGATTCGATGGTAAACTCGTCAAACTGTTAGGGCCCAATAGGTGGCAATCCAAAGATGAGTGCTAATAGCTGCTTCGGTAGCACTCATCAAATCCTCCAAAGTGCAGGTGTATGGGCACTTGGGGCATTCTAGTATGTGGCTCATGTTTTGAACAGGAGCACCGCACTCACACTGAATATCCGACGAGTCTATAAAACCCCATTTTCCCAAGTTGTGTTTGCAGCGGCCTACCTGGGTTCAAAACCGATTTAGTGCTTGCTCCCACCTCCAGTGTAAAATATGTTTACATGGCTAGCTGCCTTGTTCTTTGCCCAATTAGTATTTACACTCAACATGGTAATCTTGCCAGTCTTATGGGCACGTTTCTGACATGCTCAGAAAATAACGATGTGGGAAAATCTAGATACCTGTCTTTTGTGATCTGGTAACTGCACTTAGTCCTTGGTAGACCATTGTATGTGGGCTATGGCGGCTTTCATTCTTTCCAGCCTACCTCTGTGCAAAAGCAGATTACTCAGGGCGTGTATGAGTGAATTCGATGCTTCCAGGGTTTTTATTCGTATTTCGCTGACCCTGATGTGAAGGAGTACGTCAGCGCCGAAGAATATTTTCTTGTTAAATTATATTATATTTTTTATTATTATTTCGTACTGTTGAAGTTACAAATATTGGTGGTTAGTGTAATATTTCATATTCAGTCATATTTATATAATAATATAATAATAATAATATTCCACAACTATCACACAACGCCGTCTAGTCCCAAGCTAAGCAGAGCTTGTGTTATGGGTACTAGACAACTGATAAACATACTTACATATTTCTAAATACGTACATATATAGATAAATTACACCCAGACACAGAACAAATGATCGTACTTATCACACAAACATTTGTCCTGGGTGGGAATCGAACCCACATAGCATAGCAGTCACGGCCACTAACCACTAGACCAACAGGCCAGTCCAAATTACAAACATATGTATCTTCTTGTCTTCTTCTTCTTCTTCTTCTATATTATAAACTAGCTTTTGCCCGCGGCTTCGCTCCCGTCAACTGACTACTATACCGTATTCTACTCTACTCTACCCTACTCTACCCTACTCTACCCTACTCTACCCTACTCTACCCTACTCTACCCTACTCTACCCTACTCTACCCTACTCTACCCTACTCTACCCTACTCTACCCTACTCTACCCTACTCTACCCTACTCTACCCTACTCTACCCTACTCTACCCTACTCTACCCTACTCTACCCTACTCTACCCTACTCTACCCTACTCTACCCTACTCTACCCTACTCTACCCTACTCTACCCTACTCTACCCTACTCTACCCTACTCTACCCTACTCTACCCTACTCTACCCTACTCTACCCTACTCTACCCTACTCTACCCTACTCTACCCTACTCTACCCTACTCTACCCTACTCTACCCTACTCTACCCTACTCTACCCTACTCTACCCTACTCTACTCTACTCTACTCTACCCTACTCTACCCTACTCTACCCTACTCTACTCTACTCTGCCCTACTCTACCCTACTCTATTTGATTTTTTCTCGCCGTAAAAACCATCCTTGAACTTCAACGAACATTTTAAAAAAAGAATTGGCCAAATTGGTCCAGGCGTTGTTGAGTTATGCGCTTACCAACACATTTTGCGATTCATTTTTATATTATAGACTAGCTTTTGCCTGCAGCTTCGCCCGCGTACATAAAATATAGCTTATGTCACTCAGGAATAAAGCAGATTTGTATCGATGAAAAACTTTTAGCAATCGGATTAGTACTTTCAAAGATTACCTGCTACAAACAAAAAAAAACAAACTTTAACTCTTTATTATATTAGTGTAGATAAAGAGGTAAAATAATTCCTGAAACTACTGAACTGATTTTGAAAATTCTTTTACTAAAATTCAAAATATCTATACCCGACTGCAAAAAGGGTTATGTTTTTCGCGCATATCTTGTATGCATGAATATAATATATAACGTAATATCTTTATTACCTCATATCTTCCAAACTTCTGAAGGGATTTATATAATTAAGATATCGTTAGATTTTTCTCAATAACCCAAGTGTTTTTAGGATATTAGATGGAATGATTTTAGTCTAGATTATTTTAATGGGTCCCGACTGTTGCAGTCAATATGTTCCGTATTAGGATTTATTATTTGTTTTATTTTATGTATTTAAATTATTGCGTGATCGCATAAAGAATGAGGATATCCGCAGGAGAACCAAGGTCGCCAACATAGCCCAAAGAATCGCCAAACTAAAGTGACAGTGGGCAGGGCACATTGCTCGTAGAACGGATAGCCGATGGGGCCGAAAGGTTCTAGAGTGGCGACCGCGCACCGGAAGACGCAGCGTTGGAAGGCCTCCCGCAAGGTGGACCGACGACCTGGTGAGGGTCGCGGGAGTGCGGTGGATGCGAGAAGCACAGGATCGGTCGTTGTGGCGACGCTTGGGGGAGGCCTATGTCCAACAGTGGACGTCTTTCGGCTGAAATGATGATGATGATGATGATGATGATTTAAATTATTGCAATTAAATTGGTTTTTAGGTTACTAGACTGAACTTGTTTTTTAGATTTAATACAATCATTAAAACCGTTATTTTGAACTAGACTCTAAATATTACTCAGTAAAAGAATATTTAGAGTCTAGTTCAAAATAACGGTTTTAATGATTGTATTAAATCTATAGTAATTGTATAAAATTAATTATTATTGAATGTAAAATTCTTCGATAAAATTCATTATTATTAACATGATTTTTTGACATAACTGTCATTACTCAAATAAATTGATAATATAATGATTAAATAATAATAATGTCTATTGTATGTTAATTAGGATAAATGAAAATTGCAACGCTTGTAAAAGGCTGCTAAGTCAAAAGTACTGACATGATATTATAACAACAGTGTAAACACTTAGTTCGCAATAAACGCTTTGACTTTTGAATTTTCTTTTTAGTTTTTATTTAAAGTAATTTTTTTCGCAGTCGGGTTTTTTTTATTTATTTTTAATTTCACATAGGCTTACATGAGCACTTATAAAACGTCAGAAGTTAGTGTAATATTATTCCCGAGTGACATAATAATATATTTTAATGCAACTACTAGTAACTTTTACCCCAAAAATATTTCACGCACCATAAAACGGGTACAGGTCATTGTATAATATATTTTGTTATTTCAAAAACATACTTAAATGCAATAATCAACAACCCTACAAACTTCTATACATAATTTTCCACACTTTATAAAGCGTTTCTATAAAACAAAATGTCGGCCACGAGTCAATATCGCGACAGAGCGTTCTATATAAAACTTTGGCAATATCGCTCGTTATTATACGTGATGCATATTCATTAAGTTGGGATTATGGACGCTTCCACTGCAATTTATTTATTAAATATCTTTATAAGTTGTTGGTGTTGCGAAGCTGGTGTTAGAATGAAACATTTATTTATATATACTTTATTAATAATAATAACAATAAAATTTATTACCAAAACAGAGATTCTTATTTTCAGTTCATTAAATTGATACTTACTAAACAAAAATACAATACAATACAATACAATACAATACAATACAATACAATACAATACAATACAATACAATACAATACAATACAATACAATACAATACAATACAATACAATACAATACAATACAATACAATACAATACAATACAATACAATACAATACAATACAATACAATACAATACAATACAATACAATACAATACAATACAATACAATACAATGCAATGCATTATGCCTACTTCACATACCTGAAATCGTATTATTTTACACAGAAGAAGTCTACCTGAGTAAGGAAGCGTTGGGTATTTTTATCTCGACAGCACGCATCCCTCAATCTCTACATTGAATATAAGTGCTAAAACGACTGTGTACTTATTATTTAAATTATTCGTGAAATTATTTGTTTATGACATTTGGGAGTTCATTATATTTTGTTGAATCATTTATTTATATGTTTATTTCATTTTTTCTTTCTTTTTAGGGTTCCGTACCTCAAGAGGAAAAAAACAAAACCCTTATAGGATCACATAGTGGTCCATCCGTCTGTCTATCTGTCCATCTGTCAAGACCCTGTATCTCAAAAACGTGTGGATATATCGAATTGATATTAAATACATATACTTAGATCTCCAGTTCCTTGAAGCTGTGAAAAAATCAACTTCTAAGTTAACGGGAAAAAAAAGATAAGGCCGTTTATGTCGCAAAAAACGTATATTTCGACACTCAAGAGAACCAAAATTATAGAGTAGGTACTTCCTGTTGTCCCAGAATCTTAAAATTTTGCATAAAACAAGGACATATAACACAAATATAGGAATGAATCTGAAAACAGAAAATTTGTTGTTACACCCAAATATATATTTTTTTTATATTTGGAAAAAACTTCGAGACTCCAATCAGGAATTGAACTCTTTACATAGGTAAGTTTGTCAGGGCGTGAGTCCAACTTGCACTTGCCCGGTATTTTTACTTACACACAACTGTGTTCTTATACATTTGTGCGTACATAAAAAGAACTAACACAGATAGACGATATAACGTTCCATTACGTTCCATTCATTTGTCTGCTATAGATAAATGTATAACGGAGCATCGGGCGTGTGAATGGTTAAATAGTTCTTTTATTTTACACGTTTTTGTAGTTTAATTTATTTGTTTAAATGTTTAGTATACTTTATTTTATTCTTTTATTATCAATATATTATTATCTTATTTGTCTCTGTGTTCCGTGAGTGTGTCCGTGGCATCACCTGTCACCAGGCCCTATCAGAATACCAGCGCCTGGTTATTTTTACTTTTTAGTAGTATATATATCGTAGCATATGCTGAGATAGGAACCGTTTTGGCCTCGCACTGGTCTTTTATTTTATCTTTAATATTGTTTTCTATTATTTTTAAAGTTAAGTATTTATAGATTAAGAAGTTACTTTTTTTATTTTATCGTTGTTTTTCCTGTGCGAGTCTCAAATAAATGTTTTCTTTCTTTCTTCTTTCTTCATAGAAGAGCACAAAGGTGTTGCTTATTTAAAAAGAAATTTCTTCCAGTAATCAAGTTTTAAAAATACTTCAGCGGGTTAAGAAGGTAAGATTAACAAACAGACAGAGTTACTTTCTCATATACAATATTAAATATAGAAGACTACCAACTAATAATACTCCCTATAATCTCTTCCTACAAAAGATAGAAAGGCGGACATCCGCAAATCTTTCGACACACGCACGTGCAAGCCAAGGCGTTCGTTAGTAAGCCGTCACGTCGGCGATAGCTTTCCGCACGAGCACGTGCGACTTCGGACAGCCCTCAGAGACGACAAATATCCGTAATATGATATTATCTGGTGTCTCCGTAAGGTGAAAAAATCTAGGGTAACTTTTATTCTTTAAACGTGGCTGAGATTTATATAATTTTATGTAGTTTGAAAAGATGCTGTGTCATGATTTAAAATAGTGGTGAGGGCCGCAAGCCCTCACCGGAGATGTCATGCGAAAGGTGTGGAAGCCGTGACGCCTCTCCAGCCATTACTCAAAGAAGGGACTTACCGCCATCATCATGGCGTTCTCAAGTGACCGATATTTGATGTTACAAGGAGTAACTTAGGCTACTTTTCATTTTCCCGTGGGAACGGGACTTAATTTGCCCTATACGTCTTTGGAATAGATAACATTTTTTTACACGATTGCCCCAAAAAAGGGGAGTAACGAAGTTGCGAGTAACCTAACCTAACCCAACAAGTTAGCAGAAAAATAAATATCATGTTTCCTATTGTATTTTTTTAACATGGTCATGATATAACATTTTGGAATCCTCATGATGAGTTCTTGAATTTGATATCCATATTAAACTACGAAAAAAAAAAACTTTTTTTTTACTCTAATATATAACGTCCCACAGTCGTTATGCTGATTTTTTTTCAACGTCACCTATCTAAGAACACTTAGGTTAACAAGACAAATCTAACGATATGCTAATTATGTAGATCCGTTCTGCGGTTTGGAAGATATGAGGTAATAAAGAATATTACATACATACATACTTTCATACATACAAGATACGCGCGAACAGAACCCTTCTTGCAGTCGGGTAAAAAGACAGGAGGTGACTTGCACACTCAACAAATGGGTCCCCAAAAATGATCACTAGCACGAAGTGACGTAGGAACAAGAGGGCAACATACCTTGATGTGCTTGAGGACTGGAGAGGTATACCTTTTATATTAGTAGACGCCAACCACCATAAATTCGTTAGTAATTTTCTTTTTGTTGACATGTCATTTATTGATAATTGTAATTACTTATTGTTCTTGTTTTTTTTTTATATAGCTTCATTTTTTTTAATGTGAATGTGAGAACACCGTGGACTTCGCGAATTCTTAGGTTACTTCCTATTACGACTCACTTTTTTTTTTTTAATATTTTTATTTTTATTGTGCTTTTGGGTACAATATCGACTGGTCTACACTGTTCTTACATAATGTCTATTAATACTGTAATATGAAAATATTGTAAACAATCATTTTTTTAAAAGAGTAACCATGGAGTTTCTTGCCGGTTCTTCTCCATAGGAAACGACCAATTTGGAACCGTGCACTAACTTCTGACGTTTTATAAGTGCCCATGTAGGCCTATGCGAAATAAAAAAATTTTGACTTTGACTTTACCACGGCTATCAGGACAATCCCGTAAGTACGGTCAAGATACCAGCACGTTACTGGATTATACATCCTACTCCCGAGCAAGCTTGCTCTTGCGAATCTCCGCTCAAGCCAGCCAATAAAGGCAAGAGAGAGGTGGGAGCTCTGTTCCTCGTCAGTGTTCACTACAGCCGGCCAATAAAAGCAAGCCGCAGATGAGAAAAAAGATTTCTCCCGGGAGATTGGGTCGCTAATGCCCATTAGTTCGCCACAAAACTGCCCTGCGGATTATATTTCTTTTAGTCTGGCCCCTCACTCTAGGCATGTTACGGCAAAGCGAATTCTACCGGGGTACAAACCTAAAGTTTATAGGAGCACGCAAGCCCCACCACGACGTCAACGTAGAGATACGGCGATGGGGTTATTATTTCCTGACCTTGACGTGGGCGAAGCCGCAGGCAGAAGCTAGTTAGAATTGAATAGAATCTGGTTAGTATTGTCAATGTTACTCTACTTTATAAAGTTTATAAATGAAGAGTTATCTTATAACTTATTCAAATGGTAAGCTGTTCAAATACTTTATTGAAACATTTATGAAAAGATTTTTATGAATGTCTGAATGACCAATCGACAAAGCACGGTCGATGGTTTTGTTAATCTTTTTTTCTATATTTTATGGTGTTGCTATTTATTGTTCCTTTTGAGTTATAATGAAATGAACCTCTAAAGATTGATTTAAAATCTTGAACATGATTTTTTAAATCCGTGAATGACATACACAGATCACGACAGCCCATTTGATTCAGGATACACATATTCAGTTGTAGTGGCGATTACTGGCGATGCTTCGATAAAAGTACATAATTGTAAAAAAAGTGAAACGTGTGTGTATGTGTATGTGTGTGTGTTGTGTGTGTACATGTGTGAATTGAAAAAATCTTAAACCAGGGTTTCCAAAGTGTTTTGCCCTGTATCTAGCAACCACTGGGCAGCTTAGAAGCAAATGAGCTGCTGTCTCGTCCTCCTTCAAGCAGACTCTGCAGAGTGGGCTGTCTGTAACTCCTATGACAGAGTGGTGCTTATGGTTCCGACCGAATCTGACCATAATTAAGTCTATCTAAAAAGTATTTTGTAGCCCTGTAACTGGGTTATAGGTACACAAGTATTCAGTCACATTCGGGCACGAGTAGACTGGAAGCCAACTCTAATCTAGTTGGAGGTTCTAGGAGATGATGATGAGTGACCATGCTTGGGGCAGGTTCATATCCAGGTCTAAGATGGGACTTCAGGATGTCCACCGTCACACATTACGCCACTTACTTCGCTCGCTCCGTGCCTTGGCATGAACCAGAGCTAAAAGCAAGAGATCATCACCAACGATTCTACTTTTGATTTGTAGGATTGTTTAAAAGAGTCACCGCATTTCTTGAACGCAAAGGACAACTCAAGGAACACAGGTGAGTTTCACTCCGTTTTGCAGACCAATATAAGTTTTGAGGAGAAACCACCCAAAAGAAAAACCTCTTTATTTAAAAATCTCTGTTTTCTTAAATTTCTTTTAAAGGTCTTAAAGAAACCTAGCAGATGGAGAACAAAGTAAGGGGAAACTTTAAATTAAAGTAAAAACAACATAATTGTCTGAGTTTTAAGTGCCAGTGGGTCCAAGCCGTTAGGAACTGTTAACTGCCGGAAGTTAAAAGGATAATGTCTTTGTTACATGCTTACTTTGTAGTTTATGTGTAGGGGTCGGGTAGGATTGCAAGCTTGGAATGTTGTTTACTAAGGCCCTTCGCCCACGGTGACTTTTTGTAGCGATGGTGTCGCGCGTTAATCGCATTTGCAAGCACTATAGAAAATATGCCATTATTATCATCATCATTATTTCAGCCGAAAGACGTCTACTGTTGGACATAGGCCTCCCCAACGAGCGATCCTGTGCGTCTCACATCCATCGCATTACCACGAATCTCACCAGGTCGTCGGTCCACCTTGTGGGAGGCCTACCAACGCTGCGTTTTTCGGTGCGCGGTCGCCACTCTAGAACTATTCGGCCCCATCGACCATCCGTTCTACGAGCAATGCCACTATAGTTTGGCGATTCTTCGGGCTATGTCGGCGACCTTGGTTCTCCTGCGGATATCTTCATTTTTTTATGCGATCACGCAAGTAAACTCCGAGCATAGCCCTTTCCATAGCCCTTTTCATAGAAAAGATGCCAATGCGCTACTTACGCGCTACAGCATCGCGACTGTATCGATGCAAACGCGCTACGTCATCGCTACAAAAAGTCGGCGCGGGCGAGGGGCCATACAATTGTTGTATGTGGCCCCAAAAGCAATCCCTAAGACTCACCGCACTCGGGCCACATGCCAAAACCACAAACGCTGCCACGAAAAGCTAGAAGTGGCCATAAAGGCAGCTGAATCTCGCACAGCCACTTGTTGCTGGTAGCTGCTGATTTTTTTAACCCATGCGCGCAGTATCATAATGAACTCTGACAACGAAGGTTTAAATGCGCGAGTGGCGGGTGACGGCATTATGTATCGGCATTTAGTGGCCGGTGCGGGCCACAGGAAGCGAACAGCGGTGATTTGTAGCGTGTGGCGGCCACCGGCGTCAACCGTGTGCAGCAACCCATATAAAATGTATGAAAATTATAGGAATATACCGGTGGCGGTATTTAGTGGTTGTGGCTGGTGGCCCGTGTGCGGTGACCCTAAGGCAAGGCAACCTTCAATCAATAACTGAAGATTAGAAAAAACATCACAGATTTATAGGCTACATTTTTCTTGCTTTACTCCTGCGTAAAAAATAAATTGTCTACTCTACTGGTACAAATTGTTTTATAGACAGGATTAAAGCTTTTTGATACAATTTTGGCCAGTCTACACTGTTATTTTGTACCTATTTTTTGAGTATCTCGCCGGTTTTTATTCATAGGAACTGATAAATTGGAACTGTCCACTAGCTTCTGAGGTTTAATAAGTGCGTATGTAAGTCTTTTCCAAATGAAATAATTTGAGTTTAAATAAAGAGCGATAAACCAGAAATACATTTCCATAATATTATAACCGCTTATGACTTTTTCACACATATTTCTCTAAATATTTTGTTGCAACGATGTTTTATGGATATTATATTAGTTTCCAAAAAATATATATAAAGTTTTTGTTATCATGAAACAAGTTTTGTGAAATATTCAAGTTAGTGACTGTGAATTACCGAATGCTAACAGTGCGTTGAGTCGTTTTTAGGGTTCCGTAGCCAAATGGCAAAAAACGGAACCCTTATGGATTCAACATGTCTGTCTGTCTGTCCGTCAGTGTCCGTCACGGCCACTTTTTTCCGAAACTATAAGAACTATACTGTTCGAATTTTGGTAAGTAGGTGTGTTCTGTAAACCGCATTAAGATTTTCACACAAAAATAGAAAAAAAATTATTGGAGTTTCCCCATACTTAGAAATGAAACTCAAAATTTTTTTTTCATCCAACCCTTACGTGTCGGGTATCTATGGGTATGTCTACAAAAATGATATTGAGGTTTCTGATATATTTTTTTTCTAAACTGAATAGTTTGCGCGGGAGACACTTACAAAGTGGTAATTTGTGTCCCCCCCTGTAACTTCTAAAATAAGAGGACGGTAAAACTAAACAAAATGTATGATGTACATGACCATGAAAACTTCCACCGACAATTTGGTTTGAACGAGATCTAGTCAGTAGTTTTTTTTAATACGTCATAAATCGTAAACCGCAATTTACTTTCAAGTTTGTACGGAACCCTCAGTGTAAAAGTCCGACTTGCATTTGCTCAGTTTTTTACTTTTTCACTTTGCCTCTATTAAAGATTGCGATGGATTGCATTAAAGGAGACAACAAGCTTGTAAATGATCACGTTGAAGACAGACGGATCGTGAAGAGCTCTCATAAGCAGACCTTATTTCCACAAAATGTGTATTCATGTTTGCAGAAAAATTCAAACATATTTTCCTTCAACCATAAAAATAAATTCAATAACTACAAGCTTTCCAACTACGAAGTAATGAGGTGCCTTGTAATCTACATTACAAAAACCTGGATTCAATTCAGAAACCACGGTACAAGTTCAAATTGTTGAACAGCTTATTCGAATAGTATGGGAACTCGGTACACTTTTCCAGATTGCGTTGAAAGGTTAACCGTATTTGTTGTTTAGTTTATTTTTCTAGAGTAAAATCTGTATAGTTTTTTTCTATTCTTATTACCTATAGACTGGTTGAAAAATGATTACGTATGTCGGTCTAAAAGGGGAAAGATTACTGAAATGACCAGTTGGATGGTCCTCCCTTTTCAATTGAGATTGGATAGGCTGTTGCCTGTAATGCTAGCGAAGGAGGCGGCCGCACACGTGCGGCGTAGTGTTCCACGCGCGCCTTAAAGAGATGTCAGCAAAACCGTAGGCGCAGGCCTGCGGACGGCGAGCAATGGGTGGCTCGCCGTCCGACCGTCCGGAAACTGTCCAGACCGAGCCCAAGTCGTCGACGGCGCGTATTGTTCCACGCACGCCTCAGGGTGATGGCAGCAAATCGTAGGGGCCCAGCAGGGTCGAAGCCTACTGAGGCCATGGGTAGAGTGAAAACGAAACCCTGGGCCCTGGGACGAAGGCAACGAAGGAACAGGAGTGGGTTTTTAGTCAGTAAAAGTCTGACACTATCTCCCGCCCCGCCCAAGAGCGAGATTTGTCATTAGAAGCAGGGTCGGAGCCTACTGGGACCGTGGGTAGTGCGAAAGAGATCCCCCGGTCCCCGATCGGTGTTCATAATAAATATTGTGTTACCACGCCTAATGTTAAAATTGGTTTCACCTATCCTCATTTTATTTTGCCAGCTATTTTTAAATCCGTACGTGTTTTCCCTTATATGCGTACATTTATCGTATTTTTATCTATATTAGCCAGCCCTCAGATTTTTTACATATTGCATAAAAATTGGGGTGTGTAAATAAACTTTTTATTGCTTTTTCCCCCCTTTTTTCACAATGTTTGAATATTCGACATTAAAAAAGATTGTATGCCAGATAATACCAAAGGTTATGTGAAGGTTATATTTAGAACAAGCTTGCGAACAAGCGTGAAAGTCGGTTTCTCCATACAAACTTTGGACCTCCGTTTCTTAGGGGGTGAATTTCGGAAAATCCGTTTTTAACGGATGTCTACACCCTCTAGGGAACTTACCTGCCAAAATTTAAGTTTGTAGGTTTTATAGTTTTTAAGATTAAGGATCCTAATCGTCATAATGTTGGCAGTACGTCCCATCTTTGAGGAGTGGCTGGAGAGGCGTCATGGCGTCCTCACCTTTCGCATAACGCAGGTCCTCATCGGACATCCTCTCGCTCCAGCCACAGAGACCCTGACCTCGACTACCAGCCATCGTAGACGTGGACATGCGAAAGACGAGTAACGGATAGCTTGCCGTCCGGCCGTCTCATAAAATCATCCGGATAAAGCACAAAATCGTCGACGACGCGTAGTTGTTCCACACGAGCCTTAAAAAATTGATTTTTCTAAATAGAATTTCCTATAAATAGAGGTAAACGCTGTTGGCCATTATTGTCCATGGTACAAACAACAAACATGTAATTATTTTACCAGTTTACAAAATTTAATAAGCCCATAAATAACTAATCATTCAGAAACATGAAAGACTTGTCAGAACAAAAAAAAAATGCAAAGAAGGAAAATAAAAGCATTATCAAAAGTAGAAGAACATGTACGAATTTATAAACGGTTGACTTAAGGGGATGCAATTCGACATATATTTTCACTGTTTTTCATACAACCGCTCTTACGCGATTATGATGTTATTACACATTTTTCATTACATATTTTGGAAACACAGTATCTTGTGGATATTATCTAGGCTTCTATTGAAATCAATTTATAAAATTTGTGTAAAACTAATCCAGTTAAGACCTCTGAAAATCTGCTATTTTGCATGAACATACTTCATAATTTACCCAAAAATTAAAAAAGTCAAAAAAAGTATGACAATAAATAAAGCTTTGCAAATTTAATCAAGATTCTGAATGTCGACAATTTTTTCAAAAACTTTTAAGGGATTAAAAAAAACACGTATTTCTTGGAAAAAGTCTCATAAAATATTCGAGTAAATAATGGAATTACCGAATTCTTACAGAGTTTTCTGGCGTTATCTCTCTTTTTTCGAATTGCCTTTTCGTTAAACATCGCGTTGTTAGATGAAGTAACAAGCTTTTAAACCATGCTCGATGTTGACGATAGGCGAGTGGAAAAGGACCCTCTTAACAAAGGCTTTAAGGAAATTGACAAAGGTCTACCAAATTTTGTAAATAAGTTTGGTTTGTTGCCTTAATAAGAAGAAAAAAAAACACATTTTCAAGGAAAAGTTTTCCTGAAACTTGAACACGGATGTAAATTAATTGATTGTTACCAGTTTCCTGAATAAAAATTAAGGTGGAATATAAAGTAACTTACAAATTTGATTTAATTCTCTGCAGAAAGAGCAGTGGTGGCACAGTGGTAACGGTCCCAGCCAGGCGCATTACTATGTCTAATTTATTTCATGAGCACTGCTCTGGAAACGGTGTAGGAAAACATTGTGAGGAAACCGGCATGTCCTAGAACCAAAAATTCGAAGACATGTGACATCCACCAAACCGCATTGGGCCCACGTGATGGATCACAGCCCATTCCCTACTCCTAGAAAGGAGGCCTGAGTCCTAGCATTATAAGGTTGATTATGCTATTATGTTTGATTCCCTGCATATTCCTAAGGCCTCCAATCTTTCGATTGAAAAAAAAAGTACTAAGCAAATCATATATGTGTGTGTGTGTGTATAAATAAACTAAAAATAAAATAATATTACACAGAAAAATATCAAATGTAAACTTAAGCAGAATGTTTTTACTTATTTAAAGACCTAAATATTTTATAAATTTTGATAGACAATAACGTACACATATTAAAAAACTTATTTTGTATAGTTTCGATATTGAGATATATTCACGATAGCACAAGTGTAAACCTTAGTGGTTTTTGGTTGCTATTTAACTTAGATAATCCTGTATTGTATTGTATAAATGATAAATAAATAAATTTAAAAAAAACCGGTTATTCAAATTTCCTTCAAATTTTCACGATTCACTTACGTGTAGGTACTTCACAGTCTCGGTTCGTCACGACGAAAACAATAAAATCACTCTGTGAGAGGAAATTGGAAATGAATCAACGCGCGGGTTGGAGGATGTCACATTTTATCACATAGTTTTTTTTTATTACTGGGACACGGATTTTCCTCACGAGGTTTTTTTCTTTACCGTTTTCAAAGCTGCTCTCAACATCATTATTATCATCATATCAGTCGAAACTTGGGGAGGCCAACGTCCACAGTTGGATATTGGCCTCCCCAAGTGTCGCCACATTGAACGATCCTATGCGTCATGCATCCATTCGATTCCCGCGACCAGCCATCTCGCAAGGTCAACCGATGACCTGGTTATCGGCCCACCTTGTGCGATGGCTTGGACGCTGCGTCGTTCGGTGCGCGGTAGCCACTCCAGAAGCTTTCGGCCCCATCGACCACCTTTCCTATGAGCAATGTACCCTGCCCACTGCCCTTAAGTTTGACGATTCTTCGGATAATGTCCTCAAACTTGATTTTCCTGAGGATATTTTCATTTCAGATGCTATCGCGCAAGGAATCTCCGCGCCTAGTCCATTGCCCTTTGAGAGACTAAGCTGTCTGATGAGGCCCGTTGTAAATGGCCACGTTTCAGAGCCATATGTCGTCACTGGCAACATGCACTGGTTTTAGAATTTCAACTTGAGACACTGTGGCATGTTGGACGAGAAAACCGCGCAATGCCAATAAGCTATTGATACTGTGAGTAGCTGAAATGCAATAAAACGCTTTATGTTCTCTGGGTTATTAATTAATATTGTTGTTGTGTGAACATAGAACCTCCTCTTTTTTGAAGTCGGTTAAAAATTACAATTATCTTACCAGTTTGCTAGCTAATAAGAATAGTAGTAGCGTATGAACTATGTATTTCGATGCCACAATACCTAAAGGACTTCAGCCAAACCCAAGTATACTAATAGAAACAGTTATAAAAATGAAGCACTAAATACAGAATCAGTAAACTAGACATAAATAGGACAAAGAAAACGTACTACATCTAAATACACAAACCGAGGCAACTTACAGAGGTAATTAAGGTCACTCACAATGAAAACAAACCCGTAAACTGAGACGGAAAACACGAAAAACAAACGAAAGGGCATAATGAAAAATTCCCACAAGTTTATGTAAATACAACCGTTGAAATCGTCGAAGGTTCCTTGCTTACAAAATGCTTTATTAACTGGGGTTTTACTTAATCCGTGGCCTGTCTTTAGAAGACTTATTGAAGGAATTCTATTGGTTTTTTGAGTTGTGTAAAATGGCTTCTTTTAATCGTCTTTATTATCATCTTTATGCACTTGTCTCATGTTACCTGGGGTCGGTGCAACCCGCTTTTCTTCCACTCCTTCTGGGTGACAAGACGGAGTGTTGCGCTATCACTAACTATTTTATTTTTTTTGTATGTAATCAGGACTTTATACAATGTAAGGGGATCTAATTGGTCTGAAATTAAAAATATATTATTATTATTTTATTATTATTAATATACGAGTAATCTATCAATATTGTAACATGAAAATATTGTTATATCGATCGTTTGTAGGGTTCCGTAGCTTAAAAGGAAAAACAGAACCCTTATAGGATCACTATGTTGTCCATCCTTCTGTCTGTCAAGATGCATTATCTCAGGATCGCAGGTATCGAGTTAAAATTCGTTTTTTTAAGTTTTTAATCACGGCTTCAAGGGATTGAAGCCGTGAAAAAAACAAACTTGTAAGTATACCGTAATTAGAGACACAATAGAAAGTCAACGAGAGAGCAAACGTCAGCGTTCGCTTGGGGTTTAATGAATTAACGAAAAAATTGAATGAAAAGAAATAGATTCTCTTGAGAGTGTCGAAATATACGTATTTTGCAACATAAACGGTCGTATCTTTTTTTCGTTAACTTATAAGTTTGATTTTTTTCACAGCTTCAAGGAATCGCAGACCTGAGTATACGGTTTTAATTTCAACTCGATACCTCAACGCGTTCCTGAGATAAAGGGTCTTGACAGACAGACAGACGGACAACAATATGATACTATAAGAGTTCCGTTTTTACCTTTTGAGGTACGGAACATTAAAAAAATAATAAAAAACATATCACTCTCCACACAATCTGTTCATCTTTTCTTTGGCCTCTCCATCCAGAGGGAGAGGGACCTCTCCATCCATCCACATTTATACATGGCTACATTAAATCTGAACATTAATTTGCTTCTCAAGGCTTAGAATTTAACTTTGAAAAAAATTGTTGAAAGCGTTATACCAGCGGCTGTGAAATATTATTTGACGTAGAAATTTTAATTACTTATGGTTCTTTTAGTCTTTGCACTGAAAATATTTTCTTTATATTAATATTTTCTACTTAACGATTTTTTTCTACATCACAGATTATTGGGATACCTAAATGGGCCGCTCTAGACAGCGGATTTTTTTTGAAAGAGCCACCTGGAACGCACCGGCCCGTTTACGACCTTGTCACTGTGAGCGGTAGCAAAGCGCGGGGCGGCGAGCGGTAAAATCAAAAGTATGATAATATTTGAAGCACGCCACGAGACGCCGCTCATAGCGCCGCACGCCCGCTCAACGATGCCTCTCCGCTCGCCGCTAAGACAGAAGTCGTGACCAGGTCGTAAAGGGTAACAGAAAAATAACAGGTGGGTATTAGTCAGTAAAAATTTGACACTTTCTCTTACTTCACTTACAGCGGCAGAAGTCATTTGATGATTTTCCGCCTCAAAACGAACCCATGTCATTTCTTAGGAATCATTTTCCTCAAATTAAAGTAGAAAGTTACATTAGTTCATCCCGAAAACGGCACTTCACATATGTGACATACGAGGAAAGTCATAAGAAGAAGCTAGTATATAAGATTTTATCCTTATATGACATAAAATGTCTATAGAACTATCTGTTCATTATTTATTATCCTACTCAACTGCTGGGCAAAAGCCTCCATGAAACATTTTCCAAGTATTAATTTGCCCCGTAAAGCAAGTATTAAGGTATGCCCCGCTTGGGCAGAGCAACGCTGTGTCCTCGTGGGGGTGATCGGCGGCAGCGATCTCTCGCGCCGGGCCTTGGTACAGGCCATAGTCCGTAGCGAGGAGGAGTGGCAGGCGGTCGCCTCCTTCTGCAAAGCAGTAATGCTAGCAAAGGAGGCGGCCGAGGGGTCTCTCTCATGTCCAAGCCGCCAGGATTCCGATCCTGATTTCCGGCCGCCGTAGGCGCGGGCTTGCGGACGGCGACCAATGGGTAGCTCGCCGTCCGACCCAAGGCGTCGACGGCGCGTACTGTTCCACACGCGCCTCAAGGAGATGTCAGCAAACCGTAGGGGCCCAACAGAGTCGAAGCTTGCTGGGGCGAAGGGTTTGCTTTTGTAAGGAGCACTCGGTCCTGGTACGAAAGGCAACGAAGGAACAGGAGTGGGTTTTTAGTCAGTAAAAGTCTGACACGTCCTTACGCTACACCCAAGAGCGGGGGATGTCATTTGATGATTTTCCTACCTACAAAAAAAAAGAATTAATTTGCAGATTCACCTCAAACCAGCCCATAAGGTTCTCTATTCATCGTTCCATAAAATACATTTATCCTAAATTGTCCCTTTCACACCACGTAAAAATATCGCATTTCAAGTATTTACCCGTAATTAGGGGTGTTGGAGTTACCTCCACCAAGCGATACTCCCTGCCTTTTAACGCAGGATCCGATTACCTTTAGTTCTTCAATCTTCACCACTGAAGAGGTACTTGCGATCGCTTAAAAATGTTTATTTTTACACATAGGTATAATAAACGGGTAATTATGCCAAACACGGGCTTGCGGACGTTGAGCAATGGGTAGCACGCCGTCCGGCCGTCCACGTCCACGCGCTCCTCAAAGAGATGTCAGCCAACCCAAGCGGCCCAGAAGGGCCGCTAGTTAGGACTGCGGAGATTGAAAAGGAAACCCGTAGTCCTAGAACGCAAAGGGCAACTGAAGGACACAGGTGTGGTTTTAGTCAGTAAAAGCAACATGCTCTTCCATTTCGCCCAGAGCGGGAGAAGGCATTGGATGATTTCCACCCTTAAAAAAAACCAAATAAAATTATGCCATCTTAAAAGTATAACATTGTAAATTTGTACACATATACTTTCGACCAAACATTAGTTATGTTAAAAAAAAAATATGCCTCTAAAATTTTCACTTTTGAAGTTTATGCCCAGTATATTATGCCAAATATATTTTGGAGCACCATGATTCTGCCAGATAGAGGGAACCAAAAAGAAAGGAACCGAAAAATAGGTACAAAGTGTAAGCTTGATGCAATGTTCTGTTAAAGTGGCTTTTAACAGTCTTTAATGGTTCCGTACGTGGCCTCAAGTTTTACGAGTTTTTCATGGCTCACTTACAAGTTGCTTAAGTGGTTCAGCGACCCAGTGTTAAAGCAGTCATCTGACGACTCAGTCCATAGCCCACGCCAACATTCAAGTTTGGAAGTTGGGCATCGAGCGACAAGGATGTTGGTAAGCCCAAGATCCACTATACTATTCTCAACCACTGCAACTCCTTTTTTTAAGGTAGGTAATCATCTAAAGACTTCTTCCACTCTGAGGTAGAGAGAGAGGTCGTGAGGCGAGAGTGTCGTTTGCATTCTAGGACCACGAGTATCCCTTTTATATGTATCCCCATGGCCCTAGCAGGCATTAGCCCTGCTGGACTCCTACGGTTTGCTGACATGTCTAGTTCAGTCTTTATTGTACGAGCGGATGGCGAGCTACCCATTGCTCGTCGTCCACAAGCCCGCTTGTACGGTGGCAGGAGATCGCTCTGCGATTTCTAACGCCCAGGGCGTCTTCTGTCACAGTGGCTGGAACGTGAGGATGAACGTTCTCTCACTCTTACCTCCTTCACTAGCATTACTGCTTCGTAGAAGGATGCTACCGCATCCCATTCCCTTTTGCTCCGGACTATGGCCCAGGGCCCAGCGAACCACTGCAACTCCTGAGAGACAGAATTAACAGTGGCAGTCACCAGAAAAGCATCAAGTCAATGAAAATCGACTAGTCTCATTGAAACGATTCAATCGCCTTCAGGACTACTAAAGACGGCAGCATAAAACTTTGACCGAGTAACCTGAGCTCTCATGTTTGAGACGGATCAGCTAGATATTAGCTTGACGCGCTTGAAGAAAAACGAGCCAAGGGGAATTGGTAATTATACACTCGTCAAGTCAAATCTTCCGTCTTGAGTATCGACGCAGAGTTTTCAGAATTCGACATTCTGGAAGAGAAAAGAGTTGATGAGGGAAGTTTGAGTTTTTGTCACTGATACGTTAAAGCATTCCATAGCTGTTCGCATTTCCAACAATGTACTTGAACTGCGAACGACTTATCGTAGAAATTGATGGAATGTAATGGCGAGTTTGAGAAAAAATAATAATATAATTGAATAATAAAATTGATAATTAATTGAGTTTGCTTTTTAATTAAAAATGTGAAATTTATGCACACCTAATTGTAGTTAAATATGATAAAGAATGGAAAACTGCCAACCAATTATCATATTCGATTTTACATGTCTTTTGTATGCTAACATGATAAAATATGGCTGAACTTGTTACCTATATTTTGCTGTCATCACATTTCACTTTTACCCTTACAAAATAAAATTATCATTATCTTGATTTGATTATATTATTATTTGAGGTATAAAAATGTGTTACAAATTAAGTATAAACTAGTTTTATAGAGAAGTTAAATATTTACGTGTTTTTTTTTAAGTAAGAGTAGTCCCAATCCGACATAAGGAATTTACTAAATAAAAACCTCACTATCAATGGATATAATGTTACAAGGTAAGTCATTGTTTAAAAGAGAACCTATAAATCTATAACAAACATAAATACATAAACATAACATAAACATAACATAAACATAATATAAACATAACATAAATATAACATAAACATAACATAAACATAACATAAACATAACATAAACATAACATAAACATAACATAACATAAAATAAACCTATAACATCTTACAAGTCCAACAGTAGTCAATGAGGATATGCATGTTTACTCTGTGAGTGGTTTAACTGCCAACGGAGTCCATATAGAGCTAGATTACTTTTTCCTTTTTCTCGATTTGTACCCCTCTCTTTCTTAATCGATTTTGTCTTTTAACAGCCAGCTATATTATATAATGATCTGTGGATAACGTCGTTAGTAGTGTTTATGTTACTTCTATTATTTATTACTTATATTATTGTATTGTATACTGCTGTTTGTTATCCCTATAAAATAAAATAAAATATCACTGTGTGTAGAATAACAGGTGGATGGATGGAGAGGGAGAGGGAGACCAAAGAAAAGATGGATGGATTGTGTGAAGAGTGATATAAAAGAAAAGGAAGTTAATGATAACATGACGAGTGACAAGGCAGAAAGGAAGAAAAAAAACATGTTGCGCCGACCCCAAATAACACGGAACAAGGGCAGGAAGATGATGATGATGTAGAGTAACAGGTTTGACCCGAAACAAAATCATTGATAAAGCACCAAATAAAGCTTATCAAATGAGAAATGGAAATATACTTGAACTGCTCACCACAAAAGGAACGTAATACCCTCAATCCAAGATAATTATTTTGTAAAAGGAGCCAACTGCAAAATCCATTACAACAGGCCTGAAATATTATTTTAGTCTGTATAAATAATCAAAGGCTATTCGGGCTTTAGAGGATTCCGCGAAGAGAATATTTATATATAGCATTTTCTTCTATAGCAATGACATTAGACAGTGTTACGAGTAATTAAATCTACTATTAAGTACCAATTATGATAACAATGCTTTGGGAGTTTTTGACGGAATTCCTTCGAGTAAAGTTAGTCGCTGACGTAGCCCGAAGAATCGCCAAACTAAAGTGGCAGTGGGCAGGGCACTTTGCTCGTAGAATGGATGGTCGATGGGGCCGAAAGATTCTAGACGCAGTGTTGGAAGGCCCCCCTACAAGGTGGACCGACGACCTGGTGAGAGATGCAGGAATGCGGTGGATGCGAGACGCACAGGATTAGTCGTTGTGGAGACACTTGGGGGCCTATGTCCAACAGTGGACGTCTTTCGGCTGAAATGATGATGATGAAATTTCATGTCTCTTTTAATTAACCCTAGGCTACCCTCTCTATTATTTTAAGTTCTTACAATCCATCATAAAGGGGTGACCAGACGGTTGCAAACTAGCGTTCCAACCAAGGCGACCTTGGTTTATGTGTTTGGTTTGTGTAACGGATACATGGATGTAAACCACGCGCCAATACGTTCGGTGGTTTGGAAAACGCGCCTCCCAACCAAGGGCATTGAATGTCATGGATTACAACTGCTGTCTACACGAATTGTCCATCATAAGGTGTCTGGTAGATATCGCTGTCAACGATAACACCGCCATTGTATCCATAGATTTAAGTTAACGTATAAGTTGTGTATTCGATGGATGCGAGACGCACAGGATCGTTCATTGGGGTGACACTTGGGGAGGTCTATGTCCACACAGATGATGATGATGGGAATAAGTTGTGTTAATTTTTGGTGTACAATAAAGTTTATTCTATTTTATTCGCAAATTGATTCCTAATGGATATTGTGATGTAAAATTGATGTAGTTTTTTATCTCAAGTGTCTGCGCAACTGGACAGTATGTTAAGTCATAAAAACAGCTGCGATCTCGGTAAAATGGGGCTGAGAATTTTATTGTGGTATTGACTTTCTCAGCAAAGTTTACCGAGAGGGTTCACTTGATACATTTGCTGCCCAATACTACAAAAACATTAGAATGTGTACATCTATATTCTAATGGTAAACAAATGAACTATTCATAACGAAGACATGGCTTAAAAGACTTAGTATTCAAGCCAACTGCATTAACAAAAAAGAAAATAACAATATGCTTTGAACATGAATTGTTTCAGTAATTATGAGGTTTAGCGAATGAGTATAATAAACTAGCTTCTGCCAGCGGCTTTGCCCGTGCGAATGAAACTTTCTCCATACAAACTTTCCGTATTTTAAAATTTAATTTAAATAGTATTTAAGTATAATTAATATGTTATTGTGTGTGTAAACATAGTATAATTGCATAAATCGTCAGGACTATCGTTTTCCTGGAAAAATATATAGTATATCACGAGTTCTCGGTGTCGACCGGTAACCTTAAACGAACAGCTGACGTTTGAACTACGGAATTTCACGGGGAGTATATTGTTTAATTATTTGTTATTTTATTATAGACCACTCGTCAATTTAAGTTAAAACACGATCTTGCAAGTATTATCTTTTTAATTTAGTTCACTTAACACTCAGTCGTGTCGTGTTTTGTTTACATTGTAGAAAACGAAACATACATTTTAATTCATAATTTGGTTATTTAATTATATCCTGATAATATTATACTGATCAACCACGCTTCTGGTCTTTATTTTCCATTATTGTATTGGTCATTATTCTGATAAAAAGCTATGAAGCCAGACTTTCACATTGTAATCAACTTACCCACATTAAGTAAAAGTAATATCAAAGGCAATGAAAAGCGAGAAAGCTCAATAATTATTAGCTTTTCAAACCAAATCAGCAGTCTACCTCATTTCTTTACTGAACTGCACTTTCTTGATCTTATTTTTCCCCATTCATTTCCAACTTTTCTTTATTCGGTCATCTTTTTGGTTCTCACTGTTTCTTTTTTTTTCCACTTACAGTAACTTACTTATTCTGAATCCATGCCTGTGATGACACGTAAGGCAACAGCTTTGGATATGAAGCTTAAATTGAAAACTGCCCTCGAGGAGCTCAAAGAATCAAAACTCCAATGCCAGCAAATATTGCAAGAGAATGAAGAGAGTGAGAGGGAAATAGAGAAGATAGTCCTTAATAACACAAGCCTTAAACGAGAGTTGGTAGCGATTAGTCAGCAATACCAAGATGTTGTAGAAGAACGTGACCAGCTGCGAGTGATCACGGATGGTTTCAATACATGTAGTAACTTATATGAGGAGGCGTTGTGTAAGGTTAGGGATCTAGAAGATGAATTGGTTCATGCTAATAGTCATATTCATAAATTGCAGAAGGAAAGGGAATGTACTCAGACTGAGGAAACTAGCCGTTTATATGATGAATTATTAAATTCAAATTTTAACCCTCATTCCTTAGGAACAATAGATCATACTGAAGATTCTCTAATAAAACACAATAATAATAATAATTATAAACTAAGCCAAAATAAAATTAAAAAATATGCAAGACTGAATAAAATCATTAAAAAATGTAGAAACCACAAGAAACAACAAAAACACTTTTCCATAAATATTCAACTAAGGAAAGAACGTGTTAACCTTATTAATCAATTAAATAACTATCAGATTAAGTTAGAAGACAGTATAAATATTTATGAAATTGACACTCAGCGCTTACAGTCAGAAATACAGACTCTTGATGAGTCACTAAAGTCAATTTATAACAAATATGTATGTTCAAAGAACCAAATTAAGGAACATATTCTTGCTACAAACGAGTTGGTGGACAAAGTAGACTCACTTACTCTTAGTAGCAACAAATGTACCTGTCAGAGAGAATCTCAGTATAACCTGGCTGGCCTACAACTTGTGGTAACAGAGGACACATCCCAGGCCACTAGGGCTCAGGACTGTATTACCAGCCAGGTACCCCACATTCAGCAAGAATTAACTCAAGGGGTAGATCCAGTAAATTGTAGTTTTTCCTCCCACGACAGCGGGGATTATCAATCAATTATGTTTTCAGACAGTATAGGAAGAGGTTTAGGGCAATTAGTTAGTAACAACCTCCCTTTTTCTTCTCAAAATCATTGTAGGCCTCAGGCTTCCTACCATCAAATAATGTCATTAGTTAATGAACAAGTATATGATCCCAATGCTATTATATCTGTGTTTGTGGGTAATAGCTTAAATGTGAATAAAGATGATATAACTAATAGTGTCACAGAACTATTGAAGATAAATTGTAGGAAGATTATCTTGTGTGCTTTTCCGTACTTTGAGCATTTGTCATATAGGCAAAATAAGTACATTCACATGCTAAATATGCATATGCATTTTTTAGTAAGTCACCATAGTGATAAGTTTTTATTTTTTGACATCAACAATTTTGTTGATAAACTTTTCTCGACTAGGTATACTGTGTACCTACCAATTATATTTAGACGTCAAATAGCAAAGCTATTAGCTTATAATATTCACTCAGACATAGTTAGTATGTCGAAGTCCTCAATCATTAGTTCCACCGTTAGTAATAGTACTAATGTTATGTTTGCTGGTTCCAATACTTTAAACGAGCTAATGAGACAATAGTTGGTACTGTTGGCAATTTAGGTCAAGTATCTTCTAGCATTAACGCTAAAGGGGCTAAGCAAAAATCGTTTAATTTGTTTCTTCAAAACATTCAGGGTTTTTCTTCGAAACAATTGGAAATTGAATTATTTTTAGAAAAAACTATGTTTGACATCATTTGTTTTACTGAGCATTGGTTAAAGGATTTTGAAATGCTAATCAATTTTGAGAATTATACTGTGGGCAGTTCTTTTAACCGAAAAACAATGTTACGTGGGGGTTCACTGATCCTAATTAGGAATAGTATTAAATTTAAATCTCGTAAAGATATAGTTGCACTGTCCGTTGAACATAGTATTGAACTGTCTTGTGTTGAGCTGGATAGGCATATCATAGTGTGCGTTTACAGGCCCCCTAATTATCAAAACTATTCTATTTTTGAGTCTGTCATGGAAGATGTTATGGCAAAACTTGCAACTGGTAACAAACTACTAATAGTCTGTGGAGACTTTAATGTAAATATTTTAGAAAATTATTCAGATAGCAGTCGATTATTAAATCTCTTCAAATCATTTAATTTATCAAATGTGTTTATAGAACCAACTCGAACTACAACTACTACTGCTACATGTATCGATAATGTTTTTTGTTGCTGCAAATATTTAGAAAAGGCCATTGTAAATTATCTGCCCTCTGATCATAGCGGTCTATTGGTAACTTTTGAATCTAACATACCAATACAACAAGTGCAGATACAATCTAGACCAATAACATCCGGTAAACTAAATAAATTTAACAGCACTTTAATTAGCAAGTTAGGAGATTGGAACCTTGCAGTGGACAATGGTAATATTTTATATAATGATTTTTTTTCAATAGTTCAAACCGAGTTTAATAAGACTTTTGAGAAAAGTACAAAAAATATTTGCCCTAAGTTTAGATTTAGTGACTGGGCAACTAAAGGAATTAGAATAAGTAGGGAAAGACTTTTTGAGCTGTATGGTCTTAAGCCTATTATTAACACTGAAACTTTTAATAAGTATGTTGCTACATATTCAAAAATGTTTAAAAACACTTGTAAGGCAGCTAAGGCCTTATACATTAGCAACAAAGTTAAATCAGCAGATAATAAAATAAAAACTGTTTGGAAAATCATAAATAATGAAACCAACAGGAACAAAATACATAACAATGATTACACATTGAAGACTCATCATGGTGTTATTAGCGATAATAAACTAGTTGCAGAAGAATTTGTTAATTTCTTTGCTAGTATACCAATTAAAACTACTGAAGCCCTAAATTCGGCGCCATCGCATGCTTTTGGTTTATTACAGGCGAACGTTGCAGCCTGCTCAACTGAATTTAATTTTAAACATATAAACCCCATAACAGTAATAAAAGCTTTTAAACAAATCAAGGTTAAATTGACTGAAGATCTATGGGGTATGTCTATCAAAGTTTGTACCTCAATTATTGAGACTATAGCGCCGTACTTAGCCTTAATATTTAATTTGTGTATAGATCAAGGAGTCTTTCCAGATCTAATGAAATACAGTAAAGTGATACCACTTTTTAAATCCGGGGATAGTAAAGACACTAATAATTATAGGCCAGTTTCCGTGTTGCCGGTTTTTAGCAAGATATTTGAAAAGGTAATGTTAAATCAAATGCTTAATCATTTTAACACGAATAACATCTTGCACGATAAACAGTATGGTTTTACCAAAGGACGTTGTACAACGGACGCTGGTGTCTCCTTACTAAAACACATTTTTAATGCGTGGGAGGAGGCACAAGATGCTATTGGCATCTTTTGCGACCTGTCTAAGGCGTTTGATTGTGTGGTTCATGAAACATTATTCCTGAAACTGGAGCATTACGGACTAGGCAAAACAGCGTTAAGCTTATTAAAATCTTACTTGAATGACAGACAGCAACTAGTTCAGATAAACGGTGTCAATTCGTCTATATTAAATGTGAAAATGGGGGTACCCCAAGGTTCAATTTTAGGTCCTTTTTTATTTTTAGTTTACATTAATGATTTACCCTATTTGTTGCAAAACAAACTTAATATGGTGTTGTTTGCCGACGATACTTCCTTGATTTTCAAGATAAATAGAAACACTAATAATCTTGACGACGAAAATAACGCCCTACTGCAGGTCCAAAAGTGGTTCACTGCTAATAATCTAGTTTTAAATGGGAAAAAAACGAAATGCATAAGATTTTCCTTACCGAATGTTAAGAGTAGTAATTGTGACATAATATTGAACAATGAGGAACTAGAATTTGTCGATAAAACGGTTTTCTTAGGGATTACGCTTGACTCAAGGCTACAATGGGGTCCTCATTTAACATCTCTTGCGGGACGGCTTAGCTCAGCTGCATATGCTGTTAGAAAAATCCGCCAATTTACGGATGTTGATACCGCTAGACTAGTATATTTTAGTTATTTTCATAGTATCATGTCTTACGGTATCCTACTATGGGGACGGGCTGCAGATATCGACTCAATTTTTATTCTACAGAAAAGAGCTATCAGAGCTATTTACAATCTCCGACGGTGCGATTCTCTAAGGGAACTGTTTAAGGAAATTAACATACTGACGGTGCCTTGTCAATATATCTATGAAAACATCATGTACGTTAGAAAAAATCTTCATCTTTTTAGCAAAAGAGGCGATAGACATAATTATGTTACAAGAACTAGGGACCAATTAGTTCAACCAGGTTTCAGACTGGCTAAAGTGGCCTCTTCTTTCATGGGGTACTGTTTGAAATGTTATAACAAAATACCTCCACAAATATTAGAACTCAATGAAACGAAATTTAAATCTTGTATTAAACGCACACTATGCAGGCAAGCATATTATAAGTTGGAGGATTATATTCAAGATAAAAATGCTTGGCTCAATGCTGGTCCAGCTCCACTACCACCGGGGTGGACAAATTGATTAGTTTTGAAACTATTATTATTGTTATTGTATTTAGTATTGTATAATGTAGAAGCATTTGTTTTCAAAGTTTGTAAATGTGAGTACCATGGAGCTATTTTATGGTTTTTAGGTTTTTATTGGACTTGTTTGACATAAATGAGCATGGCAGTTGAGAGTTTGTCATGCTCACTCAAATGTCTCACTGATGGTGGCGCGTGTGTTGGATCATTCGGTTCCCTTTATAATGGTTGAGCTGAGTGGTGCTAATATTCGCGTCAGGTCCGTGAACGGGCGCTGTCAGTTGAGACTGGTCATCTCTTAGCTGCCAGTTGCTATTTTAATATCTATATTTAGTTTTTATTTTTAATTTATTGACATTGTTCTCACATGATAGCGACAAGAAACATGTAACAGAGATATTTGTAATTGCAAAACACGATTGAAAAGAGTGTCCATGGAGTTTCTTGCACATTCTTCTCCATAGAGATCTACGCTTTGGAATGTGCAATTAGCATCATTTTTTTCTGACAGACTGACTTCTTGACATTTCAAAAGTGCCTGTAAATGGTTTATTTGAAATAAATGCTTTGAATTTGAATTTGAATTTGAATTTGACTTTGGAACCCCGTTTTCCCGTCTTATGGGTGGAATTTCGTAAAATTCGTTCTTAGCGGATGTCTATAAGGAACCAATTTTTTTTTTTTTAGGTAGGAAAATCATCTTATGACAAATCCCGCTCTTGGGCGGAGCGGGAGATAGTGTCAGACTTTTACTGACTAAAAACCCACTCCTGTTCCCTCGTTGCCTTCGTCCCAGGGCCCGGGTTACGTTTTCACACTACCCATGGCCCCAGTAGGCTTCGACCCTGCTGGGGCCCTACGATTTCCTGACATCTCCCTGAGGCGCGCGTGGAACAAAACGCGCCGTCCACGACTTGGGCTTGGTCTGGAATAAGGAACCTACTTGCCAAATTTTAAGTTTGTAAGTGATATAATAATTAATTAATTTCGTGACTAATCATAATAATAATAATATATTTATTTGTGAACATAGGGTATGGTTAAAGATGTTGTACAAAAAATATAATGTCCCAACAGTGTCCCGCCAGAAGGCATACAAATATTATCAATATTGTAATGATTCGAATTTGTAATATTTATAAATTGCAAAATAAAAATTAGAATACAATAATAATTGAAAAATAAAATGTCAACAATTAAAATAAGGTCTAACTAGTCACAGTTTAATTAACAACTAATTGCATGTCACATTCAAATAAATAAAGTAATAGTCAGTCAAAAGAGTAAATAATGTCAATATATAAAATGATAAATTTAAATAAGTCAAATATCATTTGTCATTAAGAAATTCATTAATGGAATAATATACCTTGTCATTTAATAATTTAAAAAGATTTCTTTTGAACTCATTTACATTTTTGCTGCTTATCACTTGCTCAGGTAACTTATTATATAACTTAGGAGCCATTGCAAATATGCTTTTGTGATAAAATTTTGTTTTAGTCTAAAGCAGATGCAATTTATGTGAACGTCGTTGACTCTTTACAGATTTAAATAAATACATATTATTTTTAACAAAAATACAAGCTTCATCATCAGTGACTGGTATTTCGCTTTTATATATATAGATATAAACTAGCCGACCAGGTGAACTTCGTACCGCCTAATAGTACGGATAACGCCATCTACTTGCATTACCAGAACAGCATAATTCATTTTATAATGACATTTGAATTAGAGATAGCGTTGTATTCGGTTTTTTTTTTCATATTTTCTCACCGTTTACACACTCCCTGAACTATTTCAAATATTTCAAGACAAAAATCATCTAAATCAGTCGAGCCGTTTTTGAGTTTTAGCAAAACTGATAAAAAGCTATTTATTTATATATATAGATAGACAGGCAAGGCACAGGTTTTAAATAAAGGAAATCACATTAGTACATGCCCGGTTTCGAACCTGGGCTATCACAACCTGAACTTTTGTAGTTCAGGTTGTGATTTACAAACCATTTATGTTTTTAGGATCACTTTGTTCTCCGTCTGTCTGTCAAGACCCTTTATCTCAGGAGCGCGTGAAGGTAACGAGTTGAAATTAAAACCATATACTCAGGTCTGCCGGAAACTGTGAAAAAAATAAACTTCTGAGTTAATGAAAAAAAAAAGTTACAGCCGTTTATGTAGCAAAAAACGTATATTGCTACACTATCAAGGGCATCATAATTCATCGAGTATTTTCCGTTGATCTAGAATACTAAAATTTGGTATGAAGCAAGGTGTCATAGAAAAATATAGGAAAAAATCTGAAACTTGTAAATTTGTACTTACGTCACAAAAAATACCTTTTTTTGGGATTAGGAAAAATAGAATTGAACTGTTTTCATAGATAAGTTTGTACGCAACCAGTCAGTACGCGAGTTCGACTCGCACTATACTGGCCTGTTGGTCTAGTGGTTAGTGACCCTGACTGCTATGCCGGAGGTCGTGGGTTCGATTCCCATCCAGGACAAATGTTCGTATGATTAGCACAATCATTTGTTCTGTGTCTGGGTGTAATTTATCTATAGTATGTATGTATTTAGAAATATATAAGTATGTTTAACAGTTGTCTAGTACCCATAACACAAGCTCTGCTTAGCTTGGGACTAGACGGCGTTGTGTGATAGTTGTGGTATATCATTATCATTATCACTTGTCCGGTTCTTATGATGTCCCTTCATCTATTCCTGTCTCTGGCGGTGTGAAGGGCCTCGTAAACCGCAGAGTCAAGAGCGGTGCGGGTCTGGTCGGACCAACATATTAGGCTTCGCCCGCGAGGCCTTTTCCGTCTACTTTAATGGTCACGATAAGCCTTTCAAGGTTACCACCGTCTTTCCTTGCTTTATGACCGAAGTATTGCAGAATCTTACGAAAACACTCACTCAGACGACAACAGCGAGGAGTTTTTTGGTTCTAGCAATATGAATACATAATCAGCCTTTTAATGTTCCCACTGCTGGGACTCAGGCCTCCGCTCTAGGAGAGGAAATGGGCCGTAATCCACCACGCGGGCTCAATGCGGGTTGGTGAATATCACATGTTTTCGAATTTTTGATTCTAGGACATGCCAGTTTCCTCACCATGTTTTCCAAACGGTTTTTTTTTAGGTTGGGAAATCATCTAATGACAAATCTCGCTCTTGGGTGGAGCGGGAGATAGTGTCAGACTTTTACTGACTAAAAACCCACTCCTGTTCCTTCTTTGCCTTTATCCCAGGGCCCCGGGTTTCGCTTTCACACTACCCGTGGCTTCCAAACGGTGAGAAATATGGATATATTAGTCAGAAATGCTGTCCAAGGAATACGGAGCATTTTCCGACATTTTTCTCTAACAATAGCTGAGATTATATGGTTCTAAATTTGTAAACAATCCATTTTACTAAGTAACCCATAAAGAAGAGATGGCACTGGATCATCCGTAACGATTTCCGATCTGAATAGATTTTCATGGAAAATAACCTTTTAAGGAAATTGATATTTCAGTAAATGGCGCTTTCCGCAATGGAACTTATAGGTTTTAAGTATTATAATAAATAAAATAAAATAATAGCCTTTTATTCTACTACCACATCTAACAATATGTAAACACATTTTAAATTGATTAATTATACATATTATAAAAAATATAAACTAGTAAAATCATAACATTGGAATTATTCGATCATTAATTATATTCATTACATATTTTGCTCCTACTTATAAATAATTGTAATATAATTCAAATCATTTCTTATTTCATTTTATATATTAGAATGCCAATTAATTATTAATGCCAATTGATATAGATACCAATCCTATAAGTCGTACAAAACAAATTATGAAATAATCCCTACATAATAATCTACAATAATAATAATACCAACTCATATTAATGAATTGGTATTTTGAAGTATTATAGTTACATATCTATATTCCTTTCTAAAGCAACAATATGGCTACAATTTTTTTTGCCAGCATTACTTCACTAACGTTGCGTTGTGAATATGAATTGTATATGGCAATAAAACGAACAGCGATCAGCATTGTTATTGATGATTGATTCAATTTTGACTGGCCTGTTGGTATAGTAGTTAGTGGCACTGACTTCTATGCCAGAGATCGTGGGTTCGTTTCCCACCCAGGAAAAATATTTGTGTGATGAGCATGATAATTTTGTTTTATGACTGAGTGTAATTTATCTATAGTATGTATGTATTTCGAATTATATAAGTATGTTTATCAGTTGTCTAGTACTCATACCACAAGCTCTGCTTAGTTTGAGACTAGATGGCGTTGTGTTGAAAAAAAAAAAAACATTATTTATTATGAATGTACCAACTATGACCAATTTGCGTCGACAATTTTGGGATTTCATTTTTTTTTACTTTTGACTACACAAATATGATCAATAACGGGTAGGTTAGGTTAGGTAGTAGGTAGAACCCCATTGTTTCTGTACTAATTAAAAAATAATGGTGTATATGTTACAGAATCTAGGACTTGATCCAAATCAAATTTTATTCAAATCTATTGAGCCGTACTCGAAGGTGGCACACACACATACAAACAATCTTTCCCTTTTATATATAATTATATATTTCTGTGATATATTTTTACTTCTGTGGCTGTACTAAACCGTTACCGCATTCGGTCACCGTACAAAATCCTAACCCAAAATATGTCAACAACGAGGCCACAAAATTTTGTGGTGTAAAGCTGTGTTTGTAGTAATTTAGTTCTGTGCCCCGTCAAAAGACCGCAATGTGTGCTATGTACATCTTTGTACATAACCCTTGCACACATTGCGGTGTGAGAAATTACAGGGCTCCGTTTGTAAGTATGTGTGGTCGATGTGGTTGGTGACGCATGAGATTTCTCATATATGACGGCGAAAAGGTGTGTTTCCCTCAAGTTGTTAGCAGAAGGTCAACTGTTTTTTTTTTTCGGGTGTATAATGATGCGTAGAAACTGAAGTGGTTCACCAGTATGTGTCTAATAACGTTATAAATTGTTACAATTAATAGAATCATAAAAAAAATCACTAAAAACCCTAACCAAGCTATTAAGAGCGTCCAACCCTAGATATATTTTTATACAACCGCTCTTACGTGAATAAAACGCTATTCACATCATTTTCTAGATATTTTTGAAATAGATATCTTGTGGATATTGTCTTGGTTTGTATTAAAATAAAAAATAATAAATATGTGTAAAACTAATCTTTTTGGCATTTCATAATGTATTCATAAATCAAAAATAAAATAAAAAATTATGAAAACCTCACAAATTTATTCATAATTGAAGAACATTATTACTAACTAGCTTAGGGAAGTAATTTATTTATTTATTTATTTATCGTTTATTTCAGGCATATTAAACCATAGCAATATTATAGAATTAAATAAAATTAAAATTAAAATGGTCATAACATAGTAAATTAATTAAATTAAATTAGATTAAATAAATTATTGAAACATTGATAAAATTATTGATAAATTATTGAATTACATCAATAAATAAATTAATAATATTATTGTAAATTATTAATTAAAATGAATTGAATGAATTTGTAATTATGAATTAAATTATATTATTATTATAATTCAGAAAGACTTTTTTTTTTCAAAAAGTTTAAAAGTTATTTAAAAAAACACGCATTTCCTGGAAAAAGTTTTATGAAATATTCAAGTGATCGAAAAGAGCAGGTATCACCTGAACGATCTGAAATCGTTCAGGTGATACCTCTCTTTTCTCACATTGCGTTGATTTACGTTGGATCTAAAAAAGCTCGTCAATTCAACAAGATTTTAAATCATACTCAGTTTGACGGTAGACGGGTTGGGTTAGGTTAGGTTAGAAATTCATGATTAATTCTTTAAGAGCGCTCTTCTCTTAAAGAATTAATCATGAATTTCTCAGTTTTAGAACCGACACTCGCGTTTGTTAACATTCACACAAGAAGAATCTAGGTTCACTGTATCTACTCGGTGTGTGTCACTGGCGTATGTTCAATTCAAGTATAAATTAAAAACATTTTTTGAGTTATACCACCGAAATTGATGATTGTCGACATTGCGTAATTTATTTCATCACCACTGCTCTCAAAACGGAAACATCGTGAGTAAACCGACATGTCCTAGAACCAAAAATTGAGACATGGTCACATGTCTTCGAATTTTTGGTTTTAGGATGTAATCCACCAACCCGCATTGGGCCCGCGTGGTAGTTTACGGCCCTTTCCCTCTCCTAGAGAGGAGGCCTGAGTCCCAGCAGTGGGAACATTATAAAGCTGACTATGCTACGCTATGCTAATAACGGAAATTCATAGTAACAAATACCAAGATTCATAGAACGGCGTATAGTTCTGTTATTTATCACTTGTCCTTTTTGTGTCCAAACACGAAAAGGACAAACATTATTTTATTCTCATGTTACATAATAATATTGTTCCATAATGTAGCTCGTGACTTAGAACAGATATGTCAGAATTATAGTGGGATAACAGAAGATTACTCATGCTCCGATCTGATCTATGTAGCTTCAACATTATACATCGGTTACGCTCTTTTATGAAATGTTGTTTAGACTGAAGTAGATGTATTATGGTGATTTGTCTAGCTGACGTATAATGCAGGCCACTATAAATCGCCAGTAAATTAATGTTTACAGGTAAACCCAGACAATGTTTTGACATTTCATGCTTTAGCCAACGCTGCAGAAAAAGGTCTGACAGAAAAATCAGAGGTGTTTTTCTCGACGTGATCGTTTGGCGGTGAATGAAAAATTCCAACAAAATATTTGAGCATAGAGTCGCTGATCATCTTTTGTTAAACAATGTGTCTATTTTTGTGGATTTGTTTAAAATAGAATCTTTCGTAGGGTATTGCTGGCCTTGTGCTTTCAAATCACTATTGACAGGTTAATGATCAATCCTGATTGCAATTCATATCTTAAAACAAACTGACCCAGCAATCGTTTGATCGTCTTTTGTTAAACAATCTGTCTATTTCTTGACGATTTGTTTAAAATGGAATTTTTTACGGACTGCTGCTTGCCTTGTACTGTCAAATTACTAATGACAGGTTAATGATTAGTGCTGATTGAAATTCATGTCGTAAAAGTAGCTGAACCATTTATAAAAATTATCAAAGAAATTGAACGTAAATATAAATCGAAACAAGAATACTAAAATCACGACTAAAAGTGTGTGAGAGTGGGGGTAGTAAAGTGAAAAATAATTTACGACCTATTCTCAGGCCGACCAGATATGCAAAAACAGTCGAGCTGTTTTGGAGAAGTGCGACCATAAACACCACGGCACAAAATATTTAGGTACCTAAATATACGGTGTTACACGGTTTCTACTTTTCTTTTTTCCAACTTTCCTTTTGATGCTGAAAGAAAATTTTTCAGAAATAAGCGTCACCTTTATGTCTTTTTCTCATATTAGTGAAGGTACATTAATTGTTTATAAAAAAAAAAACATCGTCTGTTTACGAATTTATCAGTAATGTACTTAAATTATAGAACACACATATTTTTCGATACTAGGTAATTTCCACTTGGAAAATTCCAATAAAACTTTGTTCGACTCAAAAATCAAACACAATACCTCATCACAACAACAACAACAACAACTATAGAAACAATCAGCAACTGTAGGGGCCCAGCAGGGTCGAAGCCTACTGGGGCCACGGGTAGTGTGAAAGTGAAACCCGGGGCCCCGGGATGAAGGTAAAGAAGGAGCAGGTGTGGGTTTTTAATCAGTAAAAGTCTGACACTATCTCCCGCTCCGCCCAAGAGCGAGATTTATCTTTAGATGATTTTCCCGACTAAAAAAAGAAAATACCTGATCGCAGTTATTTGAGTTAAGTTATTTTGTTACACGCACGTTAGAGGGCCCAGACTTCATAAAAACCTTGTCATCATTCTTTGATCTCTGACAAAGTTATGCACCGTTTCCTTAAGCTCATTAAAAAGTACGACCACAGAGTTGTTACGAAAACATGTTTCATAATGTTCGCAATTTTGGCTTGTTTGTCGTTAATGCGAACTTTTGAGGTTTGTCAGCATTTTATTCGGTTTTTACTACACTTATTTTTTTTCGTTCTGTACCTACAGTAGATCGTACGTATTATTTGTTTTTTTTTTTTTTCGAGGTGATCATGGCCTTAGCCAGGGTCCGTTGCGAGAGGTTACCGCAACTGTCCCCTATAGGACACGCCGGTGCTCCGCCCAAGCGGGGAACGCCACCACCGTATGCTCCACCGTTTCCTCGGAGCAGTCCGCACAATGGTGAAACTCGGGCGTTTTTTCTGCCCGAATCAAGTGCAGGAACCTCCCGAATTTACCATGTTTAGTGTGGACTTGCGTGCAATTGCCTGGTTGTTTTTGACGTGACAACGTCTTATAAATTGGTTTGCCGGGTGACACTTCAAGAAACTGCGTTACGCTTCGCTCACGTTATGCGCTCACAATGAGAGCGAGTGAGAGGCACGCGTCCCTTCCACTCGGGCATGGTTAGCCCGCATTATTTTACCACTCAAAGTCGTTGTCACGTAAAACTTTCGCCCGTATACCGACTTTACAGGCAACCAATTTTTTAATTCATAATGTATCGAGAAATTACTTTCTAATAAAGATTTATTAATATCATACGAAGCCAGCGACTTTCCGGTGATATATCGATTTCGTAACCACTAAAGAGCGGCGTTCTATATTAGGGCGGCTATACAATGGTACCCTAATCCTATTAAGCCAAAGACTGACACACAGTACTGTATTATTTCGCCCTTAATAGGAAACTTGTTCATGTGAAATTAGTGTGTAATTAGTATAATTAGTATGTAATTAGTCCCCGACTTACGAGTTATAGGTCGCGGGTTCAACTTCAAACCCAGCCAGGCGCATTACTTTGTGTAATTTATTTTATCACCACTGCTCTCAGAACGGTGAAGGAAAACATCGTGAGGAAACCGGCATGTCCTAGAACCAAAAATTCGAAGACATGCGACATTCACCAACCCGCACTGGGCCCGCGTGGTGGATTACGGCCCATTCCCTCTCCTAGAGAGGCCCGAGTCCCAACAGTGGGAACATTATAAGGCCGACTATGCTATGCTATGTTATACTTCATTCGCTATAACACCTCAAACCCTTTACGGTAGCCGTGGATATCACCACAGTAGAGATAGGTACAGAAGTCAATCTGCATACAAAGCGCACTCGAGCAACGCACACATAGACACCGCTCACGGACACGATATCTCAGTCCGGTTGGGATCAATGCGATCGCGAGTGCCATCCGCTTGAGATACGGGTCTATGAAGTTTTTGTGCAGTAATGGAGCAACAAAACGAAATTTATTATATCTGTTCAGTGGACGGTTGTCCGTCTATCTGTCTGTCTGTTGGTCTGTCTGGCTGTCAAGATCCTTTATCTCAGGAGCGCGTGAAGATATCGAGTTGACATTAAAACAGGTCCGCAGTCCCTTAAAGATGTGAAAAAATCAAACTTCTAAGTTGATGAAAAAAAAGATACGGTACGATACCGTTTATGTCGCAAAAAACGTACCTATATTTCGACACTCTCAAGGTAATCAAAATTCATAGGGTACTCAAAAAATACTGAAATTTAGCATAAAGCAAGGTCACAAATATAGGGATAAATCTAAAAACAGTAACGTCGTTGCAACGTCACAAAAAAAAATTGCTGTGTATAAAAATCATCGATAGTCCATTCGGGAATTGAACTCCATTATATACAATGGTAAGTTTGTACGGAACCCTCAGTGCGCGAGTCCGACTCGCACTTGCCCAGTTTTTTAAGCTACCATTTGTTTCAGAGTGGTAAGTCGGTATTTGCTTGTAGGTACATTTATTTCGATAGTTCGTTTTATAGTAACACAGAATGTAGGTAAAGCGCCTGGGCACCAAACCCCGCGCCGAAAAAGCGAAATTGACTTTGTGGCCATGTAATATTTTTACAATTTATTTTAGGCACATTAGCGACGCCGACCGTCCGAACGAGTTGCATGAGAAGAGATTAACTTCTGTAGCCATCTATTTTGTGGTATCACGCTTGTTCTACTTTTTATATGTAGGTAGCTTGGCTCGGAGTTTAAAATTGAGTTTTCAGGATAGGAAAATTCAACAATGGTCGGCCCACCGTCGAAAAAACAAAGTTAAACTGATTTTGTTTGGAAATATCTCGTTTTTTATTTGACAAACACAAAAGTGGTTTGTGGAAAATTTTAGAAACTACAATTTGTTTAGTTTACAATTTGTGTAGTTCTTTATGATAGGCTCGTGTTTGACTACTTTTTTCTTTTTATTTTTAAGTAAAGTATATAATAGTAGTATAGTTAGTATGTTTTAGTTCGGGAAGTTCCTGCACCGGATTCGTGCGGAAGCGACGCCCGGGTGTCACCACTTTGTGAACCGCCCGGAGGACACGGTGGAGCATACGGTGGAGGTGTGCCCCGCTTGGGCAGAGCAACGTCGGGCCCTGGTTCAGGCTATGGTCCGGAGCGAGGAGTAATGGCAAGCGGTCGCCTCCTTCTGCGAAGCAGTAATGCTAGCGAAGGAGGAGGCTGCACGTTGAGGGTACAAGGGTCCTCACGCCCTAGCCGTCGTAATTCCGACCCCGAATACCAGCCACGGTAGACGCGGGCTTGCGGACGTCGAGCACTGGGTAGCTCGCCGTCCGGCTGTTCGGTAATTAACCAGATCGAGCCCAGTCGTTAACAGCGCGTAGTGATCCTCGCGCTCCTCAAAGAGATGTCAGCAAACCGTAGGGGCCCAGCAGGGCCGATGCCCGCTAGCTAGGACCGCGGAGAATTTCTGAAAGGGAAACCCGTAGTCCTAGTATGCAAAGGGTAATTGAAGGATAGAGGTGTGGTTTTAGTCAGTAAAAGTCTGACACGCCGCGCGAGAAGTCTTTTGGATGATTTCCAACCTTAAAAAAAAAAATACCTATTTGTGTAAAAAAAAAACCTTTATTATCAGACAGGAGTCCACAGTCAATAATATATAGGTATATAAAGACTCACATTAAAAAAAAACAGGATTAAAAAGAAACAAAACCCTTAAGAACTAACTAAAATTCATCTTAAGTATGACGCCAAACTAAAAACACTCCTCCACATTGCTGTCGACTGGTAATGTACCCAAAAGACTGGCAGCATTGCCACGCTGTATTATTAATTTATTTAAATTCATGAAGAGACCACGGTTATAACAGCATCAGTGGCGTTCATTTGGTTTTTAAAGGTGATGTATGTGCACTTGGGGTAAATATTAAAAACAATATAGAGTATTTTATCTTTTTAGCTCCCCTCGACCGCTGATTGTACGTACGTCTGTACAACTTGAATGACCTTGAAAAACGCTGAATTGTCGCACTTACACACGTTTGTGCGAAATTTATTTGGCTGAACATTTTGGTTTCTGTTTCTTGGTTTTTCCTAGAAAAATCCATATCTTTTTTTGGTAATTTTACATAAAAACACGCAATTAGGTAATAATAATAC
The DNA here is from genome assembly GCA_961205895.1 of Mythimna pallens. NCBI lineage: Eukaryota > Metazoa > Arthropoda > Insecta > Lepidoptera > Noctuidae > Mythimna > Mythimna pallens. The sequence goes on along the minus strand of OY540845.1, from coordinate 2,871,624 downwards.
CGTTAACCGTCTTTAATAACCATAACTATAAACAAAAAATACACAAAGATTTTGGCACCAGAAAACCTTTAACCAAAACAAATTTCAAAGCATCTGTCTCCCCTCTAGGCGCGCCCTCTTTTTAATTTAACCGCTTAAGTAGGCAACCACATCTTCCGAACATCAGTCTTATGGCTCCGATACTTAAGAAATAGGTCGATCGACCCTCACTTGAAGAGCAGGCGGTCAACGCTTCTGATTGAGAAAAAAATAGTAAAATAAAACCTTAATTTTTGTAAAATATGGCGTTTTAAAAATGGAATTATCTTTGAAGTATCGAATTAGGTTTAGAATATTAAGTGGCGATAGGCATTGTTTTTTTAATTCTGAATAGTTCAAGTAAGACACGGCTCGCGTTTGACCACTATCTTACCTGATGCTAAGCAAAGATGTGGTCGACAATGGAGCACGCTTGCCTAGAAGTAACCTATTTACTCTTGACTTAAAGATCCCTAGGTTGTAGCATCAGAAAACTCAGCATCAGACTCTGGCAGGGAATTCCACTCCTTAGCTATACGGTCAAGAAATGTATTGCCAAGACGCTTTGTGCAAATGAGTGAGATGTCCACCATGTGTCGGTGGTACAACACCGAAAGGCATGGGAATTGCTCGCGGAACAGATGGTCGATGGGGCCAAAAGATTTTTGAGTGACATTGACCTCCTACAAAGTGAACTGGCGAGCTAGTGAGGATAGTGGGATTGGATGGATGCGGAAGGCTACACTTGCGGGAGGACAAACTCATACATGCAGTGGACGTTTTTCGGTTAAAACTATGATGATGATGAAAGGGTTATTAAGTGACTTAAAAATGGTAGTAGAGTACCTACATCATACTTTCATATCTATTGTACTTCTGCTGCGAAGACTCAAGCTGCTTGAGTCAAACTTATTAAAGGTGCTTCAAAATTAAACTCAAGTTGTGAATGGGGTGATAAAAGCCATAGTATATGGATCCAAAAAAAAAATTACATTAATACATGATTAATACTGATTTTTACACATTTTTCTCAACTTTAATCAACAAAATGTTCTACATACATATCGAAAACGTAACTATTTCTATCTATTGGAGTTTGGTTTCCCCACTGAATTCTTTGTAGAGCATAATTTGGCAGGCTTATTCCATTCAGCGCACTTCTCTCCAAAAACAGATTAGGTCTCGCACGTTTTTGAGGACGTCGGTGAGGGAATTCATGTAGGTATCAGTGGCATCTGCCCCCCTAGCCAAGTTACAACCGTTTCATTTCGATTCTCTTTTCGATGATCGCCTCAAGTCGGCCACGCCTACTAATCCTTTGTTCTGAACACGTGACTGAGCGTTGAAATGACGTCAGAACAAAGGAATCAGAGGAGTGGCCGACTCGAGGCGATCAACGAAAAGAGAATCGAAACGAAACTGTTGTAACTTGGCTAGGGGGGCTGGGCAATAAAGGAGAAGTAGACGACCATAATAATAATCCTCCCGACCGGATTTCGATCACGACAGCCAATCTCAACGTAATTATCCAAGTACGCAGGAGAAAGCGCGTGTATAAACAAAAGTTTACTCTCTGTTCAAGGTAACAGAGAGTTTTCCTGTATGTCTCTTTAGTTTGTTTAAAACTAAAGAGTCTCTTAGTCCGATATGATGATAATCTGACGCAATCAGTGAGTCCGGAGCGAGGAGGAGTTGCAGGCGGTCGCCTCCTTCTGCGAAGCAGTATGCTAGCAAAGGAGGAGGCCGCTCGTGCACGCGCAACCACCGGGATTCCGATCCCGATTTCCGGCCACCGTAGACGCGGGCTTGCGGACGGCGAGCAATGGGTAGCTCGCTGTGCAACCGTCCGGACCGGGCCCAAGTCGTCGATGGCGCGTACTGTTCCACGCGCGCCTCAAGGAGATGTCTGCAACTACAGGAGCCCGGCAAGGTCGTAGCCTACTGGGTCCAAGGGTCTGATTCTGAAAGGAAGACTCGGCCCTGGTACGAAAGGCATCGAAGGAACAGGAGTGGGTTTTTAGTCAGTAAAAGTCTGCCAATATCTCTCGCTCCATCCAAGAGCGTGATTTATCATTAGATGATTTTCCCAGCAAACAAATTCAATCAGTTAGAAATATCTAATCTTTCACTCCATCAGTGAGAGATTAGATGTCAGATCAGCAGTTATACGTGCCGAGGCAACAATCATATCATAGTTGATAATAACTGTATCGAAACAATTTTGCAGCCAGCGTTGCAGTCCAAATAAAGTTTGTGTAAAAATATGAAGTCACATACAAAATTTAAATAAGAATAGAACCGACTTAATGTTGTGACAGCTGTCAAATCGAATCAGTTGGGTAGGGTGAGCAAAAGAAGATTTTTTTTTTTTAATTTTTGTTTACGAATCATGAAAGATAAAAGTTCTAAATCTAGTTCTTAAATTCTGCTCATCTCTGCATCACTGTAAGAAGTTTCTCAGTAGTAGCGACTACTATTATTTAGCTAACTCAGACAAAATAATAACGTTTTTTCTTCACAAAAAATTAACTAATACTCGGTTAAACAAAATGAAAGAATTGTGCAATTTCAATAGCTTTTTTGATCCTGAAGACTCCTTTGTTGTGGTAAATTAATTTGATGTTTATTTTTATTTCATTTCGGTTACAATATGTCCCGGAGTTCGGTATGTCTTTTGGCAAAGGTCTCCAATTACTTATTCCATTGCTTTCTATCCTTTGTAATTCTTCTCCAATTTGAACCTGCTGTAAGCTTAAGTTTAAGCTTGAGTTAAATAAAAAAATGTTACCATTTTTTTTTTTTTAACTTAAGCTTTATTTTCCCAAAAAAAAATTTTTTTTGTAATCCGTTCTTTTCAGGTAACATTTCACAGACACTCGTAGATTTTCAAATACACACATACCCGTATTTGTTTCGACCAAAGAGATTTAAAGATATAATAGAGCGGCTATCAGAAGACATGTCTTAGAAAAACTGTCATCCAAATGCCTCAGTGACGCCATCTAGCTTTGAATAGCAAATACGCCAATTAAATTTTTCAAAATTTATATAAATTTAACTATCGCTCGGTAGGTGGCCAGTGGTCTTACCACGATATGTTAAAAGGTCAGTTGTACGAGCGAAAAAGAGTGATGGAGCTATACAACCTTATAAAACTCCATCCCTTTAACAGTTCGGTGTAGGTCGTAAAATGGATCACTTAATGAGCTCGTGGTAGAGCCTCAGTGTGAGCTAGGTACGGTTAAGCTTTTCAGCAATCGATGGCGTTATCACAAAATCAGCAAATGTTTTAGAAGAATTTATTCTTCTTCTTTTCGATTCGATGGTAAACTCGTCAAACAGTTTGGGCCCAATAGGTGGCTACATTAATAGCAGCATCGGTAGCACTCATTAAATCCTCCAGAGTGCAGGTGTATGGGCACTTGGGGCATTCTAGTATATGGCTCATATTTTGAACAGGAGCACCGCAGTCACATTGAATCGACGGGTCTATAAAACCCCATTTTGCCAAGTTGTGTTTGCAGCGGCCTACCTGGGTTCGCAACCGATTTAGTGCTTTACATATAGGCCACTGCAAATCACGCCCAGGCGGGAGATGTTCTTGGGGTTTCAAGAAGTCAGATGGTGATAGGTGATACTCTTCCCAAATCTTTATTCTTTCTTTGGGAGGCGGGTCATCGATAGCCTGTGTGCTACGCAGGAAGCTCTTCCGACTCTTAAGCCTACTTGGTGCTGTTTTGTGTTCGAAGAGGGGATGTGGGAATCGGATTCTTGAATTTTCTTTTCTATCGCGCTTGCGACATCCCTACGTACAGCAGGTGGAGCAATACCAGCCAACGGATAAAGCTTATTAAGCGGAGTCGGTTTAAGGCATCCCGATATAATTTGACACGTCTCATTCAGGGCGATGTCTACTTGTCACGAAACAGAAGGTTGGGTCCCGGAACAACCTGTTGCCCCGTTTATATCTACCAACTGGGGAGCAGCACCCGATGTTCTTCGCACAACTGGCATGTCTTTATGCCTCTCTGCTGGTGAATTCGCGTGCCCCGTGTGGCACCGATCAGTACACGCAAAACAAGTAGAAGAATTTATGAAAATTATTGAATTCTAATTAATTACTGCGTAAATACCAAGAATATTTACGAAAATAAGCATAATAATATTATCATTATACCATAACAAGATTTGTAATAACGTAATGCGCAACTCGGCGTAGTTTCTCAGAAAATGATTTTCTTTTAGTGCATAAAACGGATACAAACACGACTTGACGTGTAGGGGTGTCTTACGAGACTGAGCGTCTTATGACCACTAGGTTTTTTGGTTTCAACAGTGTATAAGTCTGAACCATTTCAACAGGACCGCATCTTATGCTTCCGCTGCTCAAAAAGGTCAGGGCAGTAGCTAAGTGCTTACAGGCGCCGTTTCGAGTTACACTGGGGGGGAGTGGAGAGCACCGATATCTTTGCTGTGGCAAAGCATTTCAATGAGTGTATATGTTTGCAGTCTGAAATAGAAAATCAAAATGTTAGAGACAATCGTCTTTTGGAAAACTGTTCTTATAGCCACTCATGACTCTGCCGGAGTCTGGGTTAGAATTGGAGCTACAATTTGGGAATATTTAAGTCAAGAGTTCTAGGACATGCCGGTGATTTAGTAGATTCGAAGACATGTGACATCCACCAACCCGCACTGGACCCACGAGGTGGATTACGGCCCATTCCCTCTCCGGACACAGAGGAGGCCAGAGTCTCAGCAGTGGGAACACTATAAGGCCGACTATGCTAAGTCAAGAGTGAATAGATTACTTTTAGGTAAGTGTGCACCATCGCCGTGATCAAGCACGAACTTATCAATATTATTGTAAATCTGTGTAGTCATAGCCAGGTCTTAGAAATTGATCACTTCATCATACGACCAAGTAAAACTGGGCAGATCGTTTTTAACGTTAAAGTTTGATGATATTTCAATCCTCGTTTGGCCTACTATCTTTAGACCTTTTACTATCGTAGAAATCCTACATCAATGATATGGCCAAACGAGGGTTGACATACATTAAATTGCCAGTTTTAGTTGGCCATTTCATGAAAAGATCAATTATAAGATCTGGCCACGACATATATATATAAATATAGAAGCGAAATACCACTCACTGATTAATCAGGAAGTCTCAGAAACTGTAACACCTACGAACTTAAAATTTGGTACGTAGGTTCCTTATAGGGTGTAGATATTCATTGTGAATGGATTTTACGAAACTCTACCCCTAAGGAGGGTAAAATGGGGTTTAGAAGTTGTATGGAGAAATCGACTTTCGCGCGGGGAAGCCGCTGGCAAAAGCTAGTAAATATATAATTTAACAACAAGGTTGGCTTTGTGGTCGAGTGATTGGTTGATGCCCTGCATATCGCGGATTCGATTCCCGTGCAGATTAAATATATGTAAGGTCACCATAGATAGTTTATCCGGGTCTGGATGTCTTTTGTATGTGAATTTTACATATTTATGAATTCCTAGTGCCTAGCAAGGTCGAAGCCTACTGGAGCTATAGTTTAAGTGAAAATAAACCCCGGGAACGCCAGGCAAAGAAGGAACATAGGAGTAGGTTATAGTCATTAAAAGTCTGACATGCTCTACCGCTCCAACCAAAGGTGGGAGAATTCATACCACCTAAAAAACAAGAAGTAATTCCTAGTGTGAGGCAATGTTTGTTTTAAAGGACGAAAAAAAAATGAAAAATATCTATAAAGATCCTCGCATTGGCTAATTGTAATATCGCATCTGTTTCTCATAGAGGTAATCATACTAAAACTAAACTATGTAAAGCACAGTTTAATAAACACACTTAAAAATTGTCATCAAGATTAATAAATATGTTGATTCTACATGTTTGTGAAAGCACCTACGATTCTTAGAGTAGGACAACGATTAAAAAAAAAAACCGGACAAATGCGAGTCGGACTCACGCACTGAGGGTTCCGTACAAAATACAATGAAAACAGTTCAATTCCCGAATTAAGTTACGAAGATTTTTCCGAATCGCAAAATTTACTTTTTTTGTTACGTAAATACGAATTTACAGTTTTTGGATTTTTTCCTATACTTGTACTATGAGACCTTGCTTCATGCAAAATTTCAGGATTCTAGTTCAATGGGAAGTACCGTATGAATTTTGATTCCCTTCAGAGCGTTGAAATACACGTTTTTTGCGACATAAACGGCCGTATCTTTTTTTTTTGTTAACTTACAAGTTTGATTTTTTCACAGCTTTAAGGGACCGCAGACTTGAGTTATGGTTTAAATTTCAACTCGATACCTCCACGCATTCCCGAGATAAAGGGTCTTGACAGACAGACAAACAGACAGACGGACAACAAAGTAATCCTATAAGGGTTCCGTTTTTCCTTTTTACCTTAAAAGGAAAAAAAGGAAGCCAAAAAAACATCTTTCTTCTATTTAAAATCGACCACCAATCTGTCACCAAACATTCTACCCTCAGAACCGCAAAAGCGTACCTTATACAAAATAACACAAGTACTTATCGTTACTTACAGCCAGTACTTCTGATCTGGGTCAAAGGCCCATTGAAATGAGAGGCTATCCGTTACGAGTCCTATTCGGACCACTTCATTCAAAAATTTGGAGTGTACCTACAGAATATTTTTAGAAACGTGAATGAAGAATTATTTATTTATTTTTAACCGACTTCAAAAAGGAGGAGGTGCTAAGTTCGGTTCCGATTCGTATTGTTCCACGCGCGCCTCAGGGTTATGTCAGCAAATCGTAGGGGCCCAGCAGGGTCGAAGCCTACTGGGGCCATGGGTAGTGTGAAAACGAAACCCGGAGCCCTGGGACGAAGGCAACGAAGGAACAGGAGTGGGTTTTTAGTCAGTAAAAGTCTGACACTATCTCGCGCTCCGCCCAAGAGCGGGATTTGTCATTAGATGATTTTCCCACCTTAAAAAAAAAGAAAAAAAAAAGACGTTTGAGCATTCAATCAATGACAAGCCAATTCTCAATATACCGAATATCTTATGATTATTTTTAAAAATTTGTAAACAACATCAGATAAAATAAAAGTTTCTGGTTTCTGTTTTTCTGTTTTCTGGGAATTACTTTAACTCTAATTCGATAATCTGCTGATAGAGTTAAAGACATGTCTGTATATAGCGAAAAGTACATTAAATAATCATTTCTGATTAAAAAACCAGGCAAGTGCGAGTCGGACTTGCGCAGGTTCCGTACAAACTTACCTATGAAAATAGTTCAATTGCCGAATTGAGTTACAAACATTTTTCTAAATCGAAAAAAGAAGTTTTGTCTTTTGTGACGTAAATACAAATTTACAGTTTTTAGTTTATTTTTCTTTACTTGTGCTACGAGATCTTGCTTCATGCCAAATTTCAAGATTCTAAGTCAACGAAAAGTACCCTATTTTTTTTTATTTTTTTTTGGGTGGCAAAATCATCTAATGACGTCCCCCGCTCTTGGGTGGGGTGGGAGATTTGTGTCAGACTTTTACTGACTAAAAACCCACTCCTGTTCCTTCTTTGCCATTTTTCCAGGGCCCCGGGGATCTCTTTCGCATCACCCATGGCCCCGGTAGGCTTCGACCTTGCTAGGCCCCAACGGTTGCTGACATCTCCTTGAGGAGCGCGTGGAACACTACGCGCCGTCGACGACTTGGGCTCGGTCTGGACGGTTACCGGACGATCGGACGGCGAGCCACCCATTGCTCACCGTCCGCAAGCCCACGCCTAAGGTGCGCAAGCCCGCGCCTACGGTGAAAAGTACCCTATGAATTTTGATTCCGCAACAGCTATACAGTTGAAATTTTCACAGATAGTGGTTTTCTATTGCCGCTAATGATATATAATTATTTGTATAATTCAATTCACTTGACTAATTAAAATAAACCTATATATACCCTAAAGGCAAAAACTACTAGATAAAAATAATATGGCGTCAGAATTACCGCTACAACAAAAACTAGAATAAAATAAATATTTAATAGTTTAGTTCTCATAGAACATATAATTTTTTTGCCGTATTTTTTTCAATATTAATAATGACAAAAGGTAAACGCTTAAAATATTTACAGAATATTTAGTTGATCACTTTAAAAATAAATAATTTTAAATTAAAAATAAATAAATACTAATAATAATATACGGGGAAAAAAATCACATTTGTTGAATGGGATCTCCCTCAAATATTTATTTATTTTTAATTTAAAATTATTTATTTTTAAAGTGAACAACTAAATATTATAATACAACTTTGACTGGCCTGTTGGTCTAGTGGTTAGTGGCCCTGACTGCTATACCGGAGGTCGTGGGTTCGATTCCCACCCAGGACAAATGTTTATGTGATGAGCACAATCATTTGTTCTGTGTCTGGGTGTAATTTATCTATAATATGTATGTAATTAGAAATATTTAAGTATGTTTATCAGTTTTCTAGTACTCATAACACAAGCTCTGCTTAGCTTGGGACTAGACGGCGTTGTGTGATAGTTGTGTCAATATTATTCTTATTCTTATAAAAGACTGGGGGCATTGCCACGCTGTATGGCAATATGTAAGTTATTGTATAATAACAAAATAGTACCTACTTACAACATTAGATATAAATCTAATGTTGTATAGATAATGGCACGGAACTCATCTTGCGCAAGTCTTACTTGCATTTTTTTTTTATTTGATATAAACTAGTGCTTGACTGAGATCCCACCTGATGGTAAGCAGTGATACAATCATTGATGGTGAGGCGCACTAGTTTATTAAAAGCCTATTCACTCTAGCCTTGAAGGCACCTAAATTATAGTTGGACGGGAAGACCGCAGCAGGCAAATTGTTCCAGTCCTTCGATGTACGCGGTATAAACGACGAAGCGAAACTTGACCGGTTATAAATATAGATTTGTTTAGTCTAGTTTAGCCCTTTTCAAACACCCAGTTTTCATGCTAATGGCTCGAATCCTTATCTCTTCTGCTATGGAGCTGTCATTCAAATCTATCTTATCTTATCAGACATTGCAATATCGATACCGAATAATTTACAAGTCAAAATATATTACGTATTTAAGATAAAATATTGGTGATATAATCACAATAAAGTCAAATGTGGCTTGAATATATTTTCTGAAATAAATTTTCAACTTTTTGCTTTCGTATTTTTCAAAAACGTAACTTTTCAAAGTCAAAGTCAAAGTCAAAAGTTTTTATTTCACGTAGGCCAACATGGGCACTTATAAAACGTCAGAAGCTAGTGCACGGTTCCAAATTGGTCGTTTCTTATGGAGAAGAACCGGTAAGAAACTCCATGGTTACTCTTTTAAAAAAGTGATTGTTTACAATATTTTCATATTACAGTATTAATAGACACTATGTAAGAACAGTGTAGACCAGTCGATATTGTACCCAAAAGCACAATAAAAATAAACATATTAAAAAATACAAAAAAAAAAAACTAACTTTACGTAACCTTATTGACGATCTGATTAAGCATAATCTTCAAAAAATTCGGTCATTTATGACCCATAGGTTGTCTGCGGACCGTTCGGAGGACACGGTGGAGCCTACGGTGGAGGTGTGTCCTGCATAGGCGGAGCGCCGCCGTGTCCTCGTTTTTTTTTTTTTTTTTTAAGATGGGAAATCATCCAAATGACTTCTCGCGCTCTGGTTGGAGCGCGAGGGCGTGTCAGACTTTTACTGACTAAAACCACACCTGTTTCCTTCAATTACCCTTTGCGTACTAGGACTACGGGTTGCCCTTTCAGAAATTCTCCGCGGTCCTAGCTAGCGGGCATCGGCCCCACTGGGCCCCTACGGTTTGCTGACATCTCTTTGAAGAGCGCGAGGATCACTACGCGCTGTTAACGACTGGGCTCGGTGCGGTTAATTACCGAACAGCCGGACGGCGAGCTACCCAGTGCTCGACGTCCGCAAGCCCGCGTCTACCGTGGCTGGGCCGTGTCCTCGTGGGGGCAATCGGTGACGGCGTCAAAGAAATCACATTTAGGTAGACCGCATAAAGTACTCAAACTGTCAGACAAACGCTAAAATTACTATCGTAATTAATATCGTCAACACATTCTCAAACATCATCTTCCTGCCCTTATCCCGTTTTATTTGGGGTTGGGCGCCACACATTTTTTTCTTCCATTCTGTCCTGGCACCCGTCACGCTATCACTAACTCCTTTTCCTTTCATATCACTTCTCACACAATCCATCCAAATTTTCTTTGGTCTCCCTCTCCCTCTCCATCCATCCACACCTATACTAATAACTCTTTTATACATTCGTTTCATTTCTCCTCTTTACTTGGCCATACCAAGCAAAACGATTCCCTTTCAACTTTTCAGTCACTGGCGCCACTGTCAAACTTCTTCTTAAATACTCACTTCTCACTTTATCCATTCTCGTCACACCACACATCCATCTCAAAATTCTCATCTCCGCTACATCTCAACATCGTCAACACATTCACAATAATAAAGTAAACAAAATAAAAAAGTAATACTTTAAAAAGTAAACACTCATGTAAAAATTCTCACTTCAAAAAATAACCAGTTCGTTCACAATAAAGAAGAAAATAAAATAAAAAAGTATTACTTAAAAAAGTAAATATTATGTCAAAATTCAAAAAACTGGATAATGCCAGTTGGTCTCGCGCCCTAAGGGTTCCGTACAAACTTACCTGTGAAAACAGTTCAATTCAAACAATATGGACTGGTTTCCGAAATAAATGAATTTTAATTTAATTTAATTCCCGAAAAATAATTTCGATTCGGAAAAATCTTCATGATTCCATATCTTGAAGATTTTTCCGAATCGCAATTATTTTTTGTGGCGTAAAAACAAATTCACAGTTTTCACATTTATTCCTATACCTGTGCTACAAGACCTTGCTTTTTGCAAAATTTAGGATTCTAGGACAACGGGTATGAATTTTGATTCTATTGAGAGTGTCAAAATACGCGTTTTTTGCGAAATAAACGACCGTATCTTTATTTTTCGCTTACTCAGAAATTAGATTTTTTCAAAGCTTCAAGGGACCGCAGATCTATGTATATGTTTTTGATTTCAACTGGATACCTTTACGTGTTTCCGAGATAAAGGTATAGACAGACTGACGGGTGGACAACAAAGTAATTCTATAAGGGTTCCGTTTTTCATTTTTGAGGTATGGAACCCTAACAAGAACCAGTTTCGTACGAGGTAATTTTTTAAATCGTGTTGAGGTCCTCCGCCCAAATATTTATCTAGTCGTTCAATCCATTGTTTTAAAAGGTGACAATACTAAAAAAACAAGAAAGGGGCAAAAAACATACCAGCCTTTAACTAATATTTACTATAACCACATATTCAAAACATTACCCCAACCTGTCCCTGTCAGTCAACGGAAATTGATCATTACTGTGACCCACATAAGTTTCCGTTTTGCATCAAAGACGACACATGCATCCTGTCACTTAAGGCCTTTTTATTTTCTATTACCGTAAATAAACGCTGCTATCGACCATCTTAATGGTTGGTGTGGAAAATGTCTTCCCTCATTATAAGGGAAGCGAACAAGTTTTATAATGTTATGTAGTGTCGTAATGACCCAGTAGTTAAGGCACCCGCTTCTCATACATGACGTTGCAAATTTGAAACCGGCTAAGTTTTTTTTAAGGTTTGATATCACTCAATGACTTCTCGCGCTCTGGGTGGAGCGTGAGGGTTTGTCAGACAATTACCCCTTGCGTTCTAAGACTACGAGTTTCCTTTTCAGAAATTCGAGACCGGGTAGGACCCAATTTTTTTTTTCGGTTGAAAAATCATTTAATGACATCACGCCCTCTTGGGCGGAGCGAGAGATAGTGTCAGTCTTTTAATGACTAAAAACCCACTCCTGTTCCTTCTTTGCCTTCGTGCCAGAGCCCCGGGTTTCACTTTCACACTGGCCCTAGTAGGCTTCGACCCTGCTAGGCCCCTACGATTTGCTGACATCTCACTGAGGCGCGCTGGAACAATACGCACCGTCGACGTCTTGGGCTCGGTCCGGACGGTTACCGGACGGTCGGAAAGTGCATGATTTTTCAATTCATATAGAAAAGTACTTCTAAGTATTGTTTAAAAACCTTTCTAAACACCTTTTTGACACTTCGCGTGACCCAAGGGCTTGCTTTTGCCTTGGGCAGAGGATAAGCATTACCATAAAATAATTAAAATGTAAGGTTACATTTTTATGTGGGATTCCGTACCCGAGTAAGTAAGTAACGGTAAAACGAGTCCCACTCGCACTTGGCCGATTTTTTATGTATCGCAATGTACAATAAAGTACGTTATATACATATTTTTTTACTAATGCTAATCTCGCTGAGTGAAAAATTTTCATAAAATTGAGTCAAAGTAATTTATCGATAATTTTGTATTCTAAACGTATTGAATTTTACGAGCAAATCTAGTTATGCTAAAATATCTTTTCTAACGCTTCGTGCTAAAAATGTCCATGTACACACACATTTTATAGTATTTCGTCCCAAATAAATATTTAGAAAGGCTAGTTCAAAATCCATTTATAACACGCCGTCACCGATGTCCTTAAACCTCTTTTTAAGTAAATTCAATTTTGCCTGATAATGTATTCTTTAGAAAAAAAAGGTATGATGGAGGCGCCCGGTAAATACTCTTGGGTTCCAAAATACTTGAAACTTCTATGAGAATCATTTATCAAAGACTAGCACTCTTTTTTTTTTACGGGTGGGAAAAACATCTCATGACATCCCCGGATCCCCATCTCTTAGGCGGAGCGCGAGATAGTGTCAGACTTTTACTGACTAAAAACTCACTCCTGTTCCTTCTTCGCCATTTGTTTTCCAGGGCCCCGGGGATCTCTTTCGCATCACCCATGGCCCCAGTAGGCTTCGACCCTGTTGGGCCCCTACGGTTGCTGACATCTCCTTGAGGCGCGCGTGGAACACTACGTGCCGTCGATGACTTGGGCTCGGTCCGGACGGTTACCGGACGATCGGACGGCGAGCCACCCATTGCTCCCCGTCCGCAAGCCCGCGCCTACGATAGCTGGAAATCGGGATCGGAATCCCGGCGGCGGTTGGGGCGTGAGGACCGTTGCCGTTGCCTCACGCGATCGGCCGCCTCCTTTGCTAGCATTACTGCTTCGCAGAAGGAGGCGACCGCCTACCACTCCTCCTCGCTCCGAAACTAGCACTCTGCCAGCGACTTCGTTTACGATAAAGTTTTCATAGAATACTTAAATACATCAACTTTATTTTAAGGGTAGTTTTTAAGAATTAATAATGACAGAAATTATTATTTATTTTGATTAAAATTCGTGCCACGTTTTAAGTTTATTAATACAAGAAATAAGATTCCCCATTTTTTTTTTTTGTAGGTGGTAAAATCATCCAATGACATCCCCTGCTCTTGGGCGGAGCGGGAGGGAGTGTCAGAGTTTTACTGACTATAAACCCAATCCTGTTCCTTCTTTGCCTTCATCCCAGGGCCCAGTTTTCCTTTCAGAAACAAACCCTTGCCACCAGTAGGATCCAACCTGCTGGGTCCTACAGTTTGCTGACATCTCCTTGAGGCGCGCTTGGAACATTACGCTCCGTCGATGACTTGGGCTCGATTCGGACGGAGACCTACTTATTGCTCGCCGTCCGCAAGCCAGCGCCTACGGTGGCCGGAAATCGGGAGCGAGATCCTGACGGCTGGGGCGTGACATTCTCCCATACAACCTTGAAAACCCCCTCAAAAGTTTTACAGAGGTATTTTTGGAAAACGTATAATGAACACCTTTTTTATTTTCTTAGGTTACTAGTCCAAATAATAAAATTTTGCATACAAAAAAATTTCCCCCTTTTCATCCATTTAAAAGTTGAATCATAAAAGGAAGCCTTGTGTGAAATTTACGTAAAAATTTACGTCAGCGTAGTTATGGCTGTGCGTTGATACGTCAGTCAGTCAGTCAGTTTCTTTTTTTATGTATATAGATAGATCCTCACGTGCTTTATGGTACGCTCTGTGGATGACATAGTTTTTTGTTGTTAGGCTTCATACGGTTTGTGCATTTTTTGTATAGTTCTTACGGTCAATTTTTGAATGCTGATAAACACATTCTAATGTTTTTGCATTATTTAGTAGCAAATGTGTCGAGTCAGCCTTCTTGTTAAGCTAGGTTGAGGTAGCCAACATTAAAAAACTCAAATAATAGAAACGCATTGTTGACTGAAAACTCTAGAATGGAAGGCCGTACCAAGTTCTAGAAAATTATACTTCTATTATCATTCTATTATTTGTTGGAGATAAATAAACGTTTTTATTATTATTTATTTTTATTAGTCAATAAAGGAAGTTGTACCTTCCGTCTTATACAATAGAGTCGAAATACGGATGGAGTCGCAAACCTTCTAGAAATATCAGTTTTTGATTTATGACCCGCGAAGCGACTGCATTGTTCTAGTGTCCTTAAAACGTCTTTTTCTAGAATAATCCTGGCGTGATGTGATCTCCTGACCGAAAGTGATTCAGTTTTTTTTCAAACGAATTCTTTTACTATACATAGTGATTGGTTATTGTTGTGTGGAAAAGTCAATGCAAACTTAAACTATATTTAACAATGAGAAACTTAAAATATCAGACATACAATATTTTTATTTAAGAAAAATAACGCCTGATACTATAGCATCATCATCATCATCATCTTCCTGCCCTTGTCCCGTGTTATTTGGGGTCGGCGCAACATGTTTTCGCCTGATACTATAGCAATATACTAAATTGTCTCTAACTTCGTTTAGTTACGGTTGGTAGACATAATTCTTTTTGCTATTGATTTATCATACAGTCCTTTAAGATATGGCTTAGGTTACACTTTAAAAAAAAATTACGTGCCAGCAATATATGGGAAATGTTTCATTCCCCTTTGTTATTGATTGTTGTCAATAAACTCAACATGTAAGCCAACATTATTTTGATTACCCACGATGGTCAAAATATAGTTAGAGACAAAATCACACAATTACCTATCTGAGGTTCCTTCTTTGTTTGATAAAGTGACGCTTATAACAGGACCCGGAAGGATTTTCTTGGAAAAACAGTAATTGACAGGTTTTCCTCTCATTCACTAAAACAATGGACATTTATATAACCACAAGTCTTTCATCTAGCATCCCAAATAAACAAACACACAGACAGCAGCTACCAACACGCATTTAATGTCGCAAAGGCTTTGCCAGAAGATCGCAAGTGTGATGTTATTTGTACAAACACGGGTTCCGCCCGTTCGGGTAATCCCGTCTATTTGACCCTTACACGATATAAGGGAGATAACGGTTTTAATCGAGACCTTCCCGGAAAACAGGCAACAACGATTTTTGTTTTTCGAGAAGTTGTGTTGTGTAATTTGGAAAAAATAGTTTTGTCTACGCGAGATTTACAAATTTTTAACCGATTTCAAAAATAAAGGGGTTCTATGTTTGGCTGTATGTATTTTTTTTATGTTTATTCAACGATTTCTTGGTCAATTGGAGACCGATTTTGAAAATTTATTTTTTGATTGAAAAGTTATACTTTCGAGTTAGTTCTCATAGAAATATTTTTATGATCTTACCTGAGTATATAGTTTTAATTTCAACTCGATACCTCTATATATATATAAAGAGAGATAGATAGACAGACAGACAGACAGACAGACGGACGGCCAACAAAGTGATCATAAGGGTTCCATTTTTCCCTTTTGAGGTACCAGAACCCTTCAAATTAAGAATAGTCTGTAGGATGATAAAAAACAGCCAACAACAATTTTATACTAATACTCAATGCTACCAACCTCACCCGCGTGATAGTTAACTTGTCACCTAGAAGAATAAAAAAGCCTACGACTTGTTTCTCAGACTTACCAAATATAACCAAAAAAAAAAACAAAATTTGGTGAAACAATAAATAACACAGTGATGACACGAATTTTTATACTAGTACATAAAATTGTAAACTAGTACATTAAATTTTACACTAGTACATTAAATTTTATACTAGTACATTAAATTTTACACTAGTACATTAAATTTTATACTAGTACATTAAATTTTACACTAGTACGTTAAATTTTACACTAGTACATTAAATTTTGTACTAGTACATTACATTTTCTCAATGTTTCACAACGTTATCATTTCAGCTTAAAAACGTCTTTTGTTGAACGCCTGCCCCAAATATCGCTATAATAAACGTTCTTGTGAATTTCTTATCCATCGGATTCCCGTGACCACACCAGGTCACCGAATGTCGGTTTTTATGATGTTTCCCACCCAAAAAATAAGCCCGTTGTTTGAAACTAAAAATCCTCGCAAAATTCTACTTTGGAAGTAGAATTTTACGTTGCCATTCACGTCAAAATTCAAATCAAAACATAAACATTATCTACAAAAATATATGTCAGTTTTCAACACTTGACTTATTCAACAAACTGTTTTAGACTAGTCAACAAGTACATAGTTAATCAACTGTTGAATGCAGCAATTAATAACAAATTAAGACATGTTTTACTAAAACATTGTACCATCTGTTATATATCAAAATATTATGACTAGAGTGTTTTAGTTGAGGTTACGTAAAACACATATACCTAACTACTACCAGATACTAAAAATTTCGATTAAAATTAATGAAATCATTATGTTTTATGGGTAGAAATATGAGTAAGCTGCAGCCAACAGTTTCGCTCGCATGATTAAAGAAAATAAGGGGTGGAATTCCTTGTCGGAATCTGTGTTTCCTGATGGCTACAACCCGGGAATCTTGAAGTCAAGAGTGAATAGGTTACTTCTAGGTAATCGCGCTCCATCATCGATCGCATCATCGCTTTCGATCGGGGTAGATAGCGGTGAAGCGCGAACCTATCAAGAATAAAAAAATGAAAATAGTCCTAAGAGAACATACTCCCAAGATAAAGAGTACAGTCTATGTGATATTACAGGACATGGTCTACCCGTGTATAAAGTTTCATCAAAATCTGTTTAGTCGTTTGAGCGTAAAGAAGTAAGAAACATACACACTCTTGGGCACGCCATAATTATGACGTTAAGTCCCCTCTTTGAGGAGTGGCTAGAAAGGTAACACGGCGTCCTTACCTTCTGCATGATGCAGGTCCTTACCGGACATGGTAAGTTTGGGAGGTTTCTGCACCGGTTTCGTGCGGAAGAAACGCCCAGATGTCACCATTGTGTGGACCGCCCGGAGGACACGGTGGAGTATACGTTAGAGGTGTGCCCCGCCTGGGCAGAGTACCGCTGTGTCCTCGTGGAGGCGAACGGCTTCAGCGATCTCACGGGCCTTGGTACAGGCCATGGTCCGGAGCAAGGAGGAGTGGCATGGACGCCTTCTTCTGCAGTAATGCTAGCAAAAGAGGAGGCCGTATGTACAATGCGCGAGGCAATGGCCCCCGCGCTCCAGCCACCGGGATTCTGATCCCGATTTCCGGTCACCGTAGGCCACCGTGGGCTTGCGGACGGCGAGCTATTGGTAGCTCGCCGTCCGACCATCCGGTAACCATTCGGACCGAGCCCAAGCCGTCAACGGCACGTAGTGATCCACGCGTGCCTCAAGCAGGGTCGAAGCCTACTGGGGCCATGAGTTAAGTAAAAATGAACCTCGGGGCCTTGAAACGCAAGGCAAAGAAGGAACATACGAGTGGGTTTTAGTCAGTAAAAGTCTGACATTCCGACCCGCCGCGGGAAAAGTCATTGGATGATTTCCGACCTAAGAAAAAAAAAATTACTTATTATAGCACAGTGTGAAGCCAAAACAAAAAATAAAATGCCGAAGGGTATACAGCAACAAAACGGTTTTGCATACAACGATCGCCTCAACTACGCCATTCAATAGTTATTTTCTCCGAATTTACGCAATTCATTAACATACTTGGATACCACCAAATCACACATGACAACAAAATATAAAAAAAAACAAGGCCCGTAAAACCAGTGCGTACGACTGTACCGGCACATAAATCCGCATATCACACCGTAACGCAACGTTAAAGGAATATTCGGAACTTTGAATTTATTTGTTATAGATGTACTGCTCGTAAAATGGTTCCGTACCTATTTTATAGCAGTGAGGCCGGTGATTCCCAATGGATTTAGGAAGGGGTGTAAATTGCACCCGCTGTGCGCTATGATCCCATTGAATAGGGGTTGAGCTTATGTTTATGACGGATATAACTTGGAATGTTGTTATTCAAATGTTATGAAAGTGATAGTTAAGATGGACTTCGCAAATAAGCTCAACACAGCTGCACTGAATTTCTTAATAAAAATTTGCCTTAGGATAATATTTTCACGAAAGCTAACTTATAATATAAACATAACAGTTGATTCGGCGAACGTTGTTCTGCCATATAAATTATGAATTCAAAAATGGGAGGGTGAGGTGGTAGGGTAAAAAATAGCTTATGACCTACTCTCAGTGCTCAGTCAGACTGGCAGCGCGGTGAATGGAGCGCGCGCGTTGTACCTGTCCGCAGTCGAACCATAACTAACAACGCACGCGGTTAGCTCGAACTAGTTTGTGATGCCCACTCCCGCGCTGTTGCCGCTCGCCACCCGAGTTTGGACGTTAGTGATGTGATGCCCCCATGTCTTGGAAAGCAAGTGAAGCGGTTCATAATGCGCCAGCCCCCCTAGCCAAGTTACAATTGTATCGTTCGCGCTGAACGCTTCGAGTAGGCCACGCCCCCGATTCCTTTGTTCTGACGTCATCTCAACGCTCAGTCACGTGGTCCGAACAAAGGAATCGGAGGCGTGGCCTACTCGAAGCGTTTGGCGTGAACGATACGATTGTAACTTGGCTAGGGGGGCAGATCTCTCACCGGTCGTATCGGATTGCTTTTTCATCAGACTATGAGAGTGCATTCTTCTGTGTACCTATTATTTGCGATCCAACGACTTTTATTAAAAAAATAATTAGGTTATAAAAACAAAAAATTAGAAATTGTGACCAAATAGCATGACGACAATATTCGTGAGCCTGATAAATTTTCAAATTGAAGAAGCTTGCCAAGAAGCAGCTCCGGGCAGAGAACTGGCTCCTAGAGTTTACAAACGGGGCTTGATTTGTACAGCAAATCAAGGATTGAAAGACATATACAACCTAAGAAAGAAAACTGCAAACTTTGGAAAAATTAATACAAATGATCAAAATAAAGTTAAGGTGCCAAAACAATTTGATTTTTTTTAATCAAAATTCGGTGTGCAAGTCAATCTCATTGAATACATTTTGGTATCTTTCACAAATGCAACAGCCGAGAGAATGCCAATTTATCTAGGCCTTCTTTTTTTTAAATTCATAGTGCAGTGGTTTCAATTTACGACACATTTTATTTCAAACGACTGAACTAAATCAGTGTGATTGAGGATATTTGTTTTTTTCGTGAATTTTAGTTGTTAAGGCTTGATTGCGCGGCTGTTACGAAATAAACTTTATAGTGGACCGAACGACATTCCGTGACGTGCGTTTTATTTCTACGTGTTTCAGATTTAGTTTTTTATCAAAACGATTTTTTAACATATCTGGTATATTCGCATTTTCGTGGATGTCGAAATCGATATTGTGGTGGACAGTTTCTACGCTTCAAGAATGTTTAGAATAGATCAGGGACGGTATTGATACGAAATTCCGGATCTGGATATGAAAACGGATATAAGAATAATATTGTACCACTTTCAGATAAGGTTACGGATATGAAATTACTAGCTTCTGCCAACGGATTCGCCCGCATGGTAGGTTTATTCAAAACAACTTCCAACCCCCATTTTACCCCCTTAGGGATAAAGTTTCGTAAAATCCGTTATTAGCAGATGTCTACACCCTATAAGGAACCTACTTTCCAAGTTTGTAGGTGTTATAGTTTCTGAGATTTTCATGGGTTGATGATTAATCAGTGAGTGGTATTTCACTTTTATATATATAGATTTCGGATAAGAAAATTTCTAGTCTAAATTATAATTTTTGAATGGGTATCACAAAAAAGAACTAATTGTAACCTGTCGTTTAGACTCCTCGCCTTTATCCAAAGCTATCCGATTTTTTTATATCAATTTCGGTTACTGTTTTGGAATCACTGGAATAAATAAATGAAGAGATGCGACCCTTTTTTAGGTGGGAAATCATCCAAAGACTTCTCCCGCATGTCAAATTTTTACGAATTAAAACCCACTACTATGTTCCTTCTTTACCTTGCGTTCCAGGAACCTAGTTTCCCCGAATTTTTTGGAAGCCAACTTATGGCCTCAGTAGGCTTCGGCCCTGCTGGATCCCTACAGTTTTGCTGACATTTCATTGAGGCGCTTGTGGAACACTACACGCCGTTGACGACTCAGGCTCAGTCCGGACGATTACCGGACGGCCGGATAGAGATGCAACATTTATCCCGCTACTTAGAAGAAACGGGCACAAGATCAGCCTGAGAGAAGATGTTTGCAGCGGTATATCTATCTATATATATAAAAATTAATAGCTGTTCGTTAGTCTCGCTAAAACTCAAAAACGGCTGGACTAATTTGACTAATTTTGGTCTTGGAATATTTGTGATAGTCCAGGAAAGGTTTAATCGGCGAGAAAATATGGAAAAATTCAAGAAACAAAAAATTCTGAATACAATGCCATATCTAATTAAAATAGAATTTTAAACTGGTTCTGGTAATGCCTGCGTAGATGGCGTTATCCTTTGACAGTTTAGCTAAAACGTATCAAAATTCATTGAGTAGGCGGTACAAAGTTCGCCGGGTCAACTGGTTTGCTAATAAAAGAGGTTGAAATTAGACTAAAAAAGCGACGACCTCAAAGTTAGACAACTAACAGCTACAATTTATCATGTTGTTAATATTGTTCTGACATGTCCGCTCTGGGCTCAAAGTTTTTAGGCTAAAGTTGGATAAAGGCAAATCACAAATGAAGGCACATATCAGTACAAAGCAGCATATTATTATGTACCAGGCCACTCAGAAAGTTTTGCGAAAAAAAAAGCACTAGCCACTTGTAATTATTTTGAAAACTTTGGTTATATAAAAGTAAAAATGCCATTGTTCGAATTTTGAATTTCTCTCCACTTTTTTTTAAAGAGCCTATTCAAATTATCGTGTCTTATTTAAAAATGGATCTGCATTGAGAACATTTTCGTGCGATGATGACTCCACCTTCATGCGCAAAAGAAATTTGAAGTCGATTTATGACTTCAAATTTCTTTTGTCCAAGAAGGACCTTCAAAAGCAACCATCTACCGCTGGTATAGCGAGTTCAAGCGCAGTCTCCTTACTTTTTGGGGATGAACAAAAAACGTATATCATCATGATATGTATCATCATTTTATCAATACATATTATTTGTACAACGACGGGGTTTTTGTAATACTAGTTTTTCAATATACTTACTCGAAAACCCGCTCTTATCTCCCCGCTTTTAGACATGAAATTGACTGTTCTTCGCCCAAGTGTGGAAAAGTTTACACGTGCAGCCCTCGGCTTCATAACACCGAATACCGCCTCAGTCACAATGACAAACTTTCTCCACTTGTATCAAAATGTACTTTTTCGGAGCAAACTCAAAACCTGACATCTCAATATTTTATTTTATCCATCACCCATAAGAGTAGGAGAAAAATAAAAATGAAAAGAGAATTAAAACTAAAATATTGAGAGCAAGCAGCGTCCTGCTTGCTCTCAATATTTTCGACAATATTATATATTATAAATAATTTTTACGAAATGTGTTATTGTTTCGTTATCACTCTGTCTCTATTCATATAATAAATAGCCAAAAATAGTGTGATAGTGGGCAGGGTACATTGCTCCCAGAACAGATGGTCGATGAGGTCGAAATTTCTGAAGTGGCAACGGCGTATCTACCGGAAGACGTGACATTCGAAAGCCTTCCACAAGGTGAATCCCGAAGACCTAATGAGGTAGCAGGAATCTGATGGATGGCAGACGCATAGGACCAGTCTTCATGGCGACACTTGGGGAAACCTATGTTCAACAGAAATTAGAAACGTTTATTTCAAATAGGCCAATTACAGGCAATTTTGAATTGTCAAAATGTCGGTCAGTCAAAAAAAAACAAGTGAAGTTAAATTGCACATTCCAAAGCGTAGATCTCTATGGAAAAAAACGTGCAAGAAACTGCTTAACAGGGATGTCTTATGACTGAAATGATGATGAGAAGTGTTAAAAATACCTAAATTTAAAATTGCCTTGCTCGATCTACAATCTAATTATAGCTTTAAATTCGATTTCTCACTTGATACCAATAATAATATTTTAATTTTATCATCCGTTTGAACCACCCACGTTTACACTGTGGGCGAATCGGCGAGAGCTCATTTAAAACGCACGATATCAAATCAGTCGACGTCATATGAAGAAAAAGAATCTTGTAAATAATGAAAATATGGATATTTGACTGTTTGTTGATCAGATTACGCCTTACCAGTTTAACATAATTAGACCAACACACACCGTACCGGAAGATGTAGCGTTGGAAGGCCTCCTACAGGGTGGACCGATGACTTGGCACAGGACCGTTCATTGTGGCGACACTTGGGGGGGGGGGGGCTATGTCCAGCAGTGAACGTCTTTCGGCTGAAATGATGATGATGATGATAAACACACTAGCTCCTAGATAGTACTAATCAGCAGTTTGCATTACAGTAGAGATATAATTTCAAGCGAATAAACTCCCGGAATAAAAAAAAAATATGTCTTAACCTAGGACACACGAGTAGTCTGTGTTATAAACATCCAAATTTGTTCAGCTATTTAAATGTAAAGGAGTAATAAACATACACACACTCATATACACATATATACAAAGTTTCACCATTGAGATATTAGTGTGATGTAAACTTTCATCTTAATTATATTAATGTGTGGGTGTTTTTAATATCGCGCGGATTTCATCACGCATGCGGGATTACCTCGCATGCAGAAAATTTCACGATGTAAAAAAAACGTGTCCCGCGTGCTTATTCCACGCATTACATTTAATAAATGGACATTTGCGGGAGTTACGAGTACGGGGCAATCCCGCATGCGTGATCAAAACCGCACGATATTAATAACGTCCTAAATCATGGCCTGAGTAAGGGGTATTATTATATTCAGGTATTAAGCATAAGCATAATCAGCCTTTTTACTGTTCCCACCGCTGGGACTAAGGTCTCTTTTCTTGGAGAGGAAATGGGCCGTAATACACGAGGGCACAGTTTGGTTTGGTGGATGTCACATGTCTTCGAATTTTCAGTTCTAGGACAGTTTGTTTCCTTACAATGTTTTCCTTCACCGTTTTGAGAACAGTGGTGATGAAATAATTTACACAAAGTAATGCTCGTGGCTGGGTTTGAACCCACGACCTACACTCGTAAGTCAGGGTCGTTACCACTCTGCCACCCCGGTATTACAGACTAAAAATTTCCGAGGTTGACGCGAGACAGTAAAAGCTTGTGGAAAATTATTTATTTAGTTAAAAGTTAAAAATATAGGTATGTTGTCTTTCCTCAAGAGCTCATCAACGTCATTATTTATTATTTCTATTCTGATATTTTGATTGGTCTGGCCTTCTATATAAATATCTTCCCCGGAGGTAATCTTTGCATCTATAAAATCGGTCTATTCTAGTTTTGTCTCGTCAAAGCGTCATCAAAGAATTATTATTACGTCGAGATTTTCTTATAGTCTCACGTCTTGATCGGTCTACGAAATTTCACTATACCTATTTTTTCATATATTATTCTCGTTTTATTCTTCTAAGGGCCGATGCTGTGTTAGCCGCCCGTGCGGTCCCATACAAAAGTGCTCCTTCACGGTTCGCGCACACCGCGCCCATTTTGCTGCGTAATAATTCATTTAAGTTCTCCGTGCACACCATTTAAATTGAAAAACCGACACTACGCAGGTAATAATCTGGTTTCCGCGGCGGGGACCGTCGCATACGAAATAGGCGACGGGTGCCCACGCGTGCTCTCGCTTAACGCAGAGTTGGCCCTAATACATAATTTTTTTTATTAGCCTATTTTGTGTCTGAGCAAAGGCTTCCTCTTTCTCTTTTAAAACCTCACCTAACCTCTGTCACTGCACGATCTCTGGCTAAGTTTACCCCGCGAATATCACACCATCCACAACCATCGCCGCGTCGACCTTCCTCAGGTATCCAGAGGTATGAGTTGCAACCCTCGCCCATCTGTCCAGCCCCCCTAGCCAAGTTATAACCGTTTCGTTTCAATTCTATTTTCGTTGATCACCTCGAGTCGGCCACGCCTCTTATTCCTTTGTTCTGACCACGTGACTGAGCGTTGAGATCACGTCAGAACAAAGGAATCGGAGGCGTGGCATACCCGAGGCAATGGACGAAAACAGAATCGAAACGAAACGGTTGTAAATTGGCTAGGGAGGCTGGCACATTTGTGCGATGTGGTCAGCTCACTCCTACTTCAGCCTGGCTGTTACACTGCTGGCTCGGCTGTTGTTTACCCCGACATCTTCGTCTTTGACTGGCCTGTTGGTCTAGTGGTTAGTGGCCCTGACTGCTAAGCCAGAGAACCCACGGCGTTCGATTCCCACCCCGGACAAATGTTTGTGTGATGAGCGCGATCATTTGTTCTGTGTCTGAGTGTAATTTATCTATAATATGTATGTATTTAGAAATATATAAGTATGTTCATCAGTCGTCCAGTACTCTTAACACAAGCTCTGCTTAGCTTGGGACTAGGCGGCGTTGTGTGATAGTTGTGGAATATTATTATTATTATTATTATCTGCTACTTGAATTATGGAATTGATATAAATGTTAAAAATAGCCGTACCTATATTATGGGATACATAGAACTGGAACTTTGTGTTTCAGAACTCGTCATAGTAACACTACTTTAGAGTCAAACGACCAGTAGTCGGACACAGTTGTTTATCGACATAAAAAACAAGAATAGCAGCACCAAAAGAAAATTTATAATCAGCTTTTATTTATAAATTTAATGAGAAAATACCTAATCAAAAACTGTTCTATTTTGGCAATATACTCACTCAAAACCAATTTAGAAGCTTTAATACAGAGCAGATTAAATCACTTTATAATCACTACTCGACTAAGTTGAAGTACTCTTTAGAAAAACCATTTTATGCCAGCTTCAAGTTTATAAGGGTGGGTCCACGTTAGAAAAGCTGAGCACGAGCGGAACACGGAGTTAAGACATACATTCTCCTGAACATCTAGCGGGAGTTAAATGCACACACACTCGTACTACCGCCTGCGCCCGCATAAAACCCCACCGACCTTTATAACTATTTTCTTTGCGAAATATTGATTGATTTGCATTTGCATTCTGAAGAACACTTAACCAGAATTTTTTTTTGTGCGATTCACATGAATTTCGAAAGATCAAAGCCATTTGAAAGGAGTTGGGAAAACAAGCGAAAAAATATTGTTGTTATGTTTTTTTTTGCAAAAGTATGTCATATGAAAAAATCATCCTGTTGGTCTAGTGGTTAGTGGGCCTGACTGCTATGCCGGAGGTCGTGGGTTCGATTCCCACCCAGGACAAATGTTTGTGTGATGAGCGCGATCATTTGTTCTGTGTCTGAGTGTAATTTATCTATAATATGTATGTATTTAGAAATATATAAGTATGTTCATCGTCCAGTACTCATAACACAAGCTCTAGCTAGCTAGCTTGGGGCTAGACGGCGTTGTGTGATAGATGTGGAATATTATTATTATTATTATCTGCTACTTGAATTATGGAATTGATATAAATGTTAAAAATAGCCGTACCTATATTATGGGATACATAGAACTGGAACTTTGTGTTTCAGTACTCGTCATAGTGACACTACTTTAGAGTCAAACGACCAGTAGTCGGACACAGTTGTTTATAGACATAAAAAACATGAATAGCAGCACCAAAAGAAAATATATAATCAGCTTGTATTTATAAATTTAATGAGAAAATACTTAATCAAAAGCTGTTCTATTTTGGCAATATACTCACTCAAAACCAATTTAGAAGCTTTAATACAGAGCAGATTAAATCACTTTATAATCACTACTCGACTAAGTTGAAGTACTCTTTAGAAAAACCATTTTATGCCAGCTTCAAGTTTATAAGGGTGGGTCCACGTTAGAGAAGCTGAGCACGAGCGGAACACGGAGTTAAGACATACATTCTCCTGAACATCTAGCCGGAGTAAAATGCATACACACTCGTACTGCCGCCTGCGCCCGCATAAAACCCCACCGATATAAGCATTTTCTTTGCGAAATATTGATTGATTTACATTATGATATGTACATTCTGAAGAACAACTTAACCAGAATTTTTTTTTGTGCGATTCACATGAATTTCGAAAGATCAAAGCCATTTGAAAGGAGTTGCGAAAACAAGCGAAAAAATATTATTTTGTTATTTTTTTTTTTGGCAAAAGTATAAGTCATTCGAAAAAATCATATGTGTAATGTTATGTATGAGTCTGTATTTTTCTTTTTCAGATATATTAACTCAGTTACCGAGGAGTAGGCTTCAGAAAGTCACTGTTTTATGGCACTAAATGGGAGTAAGGGCCTTAAAATTCGTGTAGTGTCGTTCATGCACGGCTCTTCTGGTCCACACTACACGAATTTGAGCTCGACTCGTGCTCGGTACCTCTAGTGTAGACCCACCTTTAATCGATCGTGGGTATAATTAAAAGGCATGATTTATAAGTGGTCTACAGGGTGATGTTTAGACAGCGTTTTAATAACTAGCTGAGACTTTCAAGCCCTAATACTTAACCTTTGAAAATAGCGACCCAATTAATTTACAATATTTTTATCAAGTACTCATTTTATAGGTATATAAAGATTTTAAGCGCTAGAATAACAATGTGAAGAGGTTGTTGTAAAATTTGTGTTCCAATTATAATAAGGCAGACTTAACCAACTGAGGTGGAGCGGGAGTGTGAAAACCTATGTTCCTTCAGTTGCCCTAAACGGTCGATCATCACGGGTCTATGGGTTTCCTTTTCAGAAATTCTTCCGTGGCTCTAGCAGGTTTGCCGACAACTTGGGTTGCTGGGTGGAGCATATCTCATCGTCCACAAGCCCGCGCCTTCGGTGGCCAGAGATTGCTCTGCAACTCCCGATATCCGGAGCGTCTCTTGTCGTGGCGGTTGGGGTACATAAAATACGTTTCCTAATTCTTGTGGTTGTCTCCTTCGCAAGAGGGGTCTCCCCTGAGCATCGCGAGCAGCGACCCGTCCCACTTTGAGGTAAGACGACGCACAGAAAGACGCAGCGTTGGAAGGACTCCCGCAAGGTGGATCGATGACCTGGTGAGAGTCACGGGAATCCAACGTATGTGAGACACACAGGACCGTTCGTTATGGCGGAACTTGAGAGAAAAGATGTTGATGATAATGATGACCCGCCCCTACTTTGAACGGCCGGGTGTTAGAAATCTTTTTCTTTAAATTTTCGGATTTTTCTACTATAATTTATGTATGTATATGTATTATGCACTTGAATGTTCCTCATGAATCACTCTGTTTATTAATCCAAAACCAAAAGGTTGCTAGATGTCCTGCGCGTCCAATACAATTATTTTTTTAGAATGTTGTTAAGGCTGCCCTGGTTCTGTAGTGCGTCTAAAATGTTTACACAGAATCGAACTGACGGCTTTTATGCGAACATTCGGAAGAAGCTAGCATCTTTGGCAGTTAGAACCCAGGCCAGTTGCAACAACATTCTAAAACCAGTCGCGGTGAGTGTGCTGTCTTCCCTGAATGCTTAAAATAGTATAAGTAGATAATTTTAATGTAAGACTAACACTAGGTTTAAGGTATTTGCTTAATAACATTATGGATCATTTGTTGTCTGTGAAATAAATACATTATTATGCATTTATACATCTCAGGACCCAGAGGTCCTGGAACTTTCGAAGGCGTACGAGGGGCCAAAGCCAACTAGCAGAGGCCCTGTAGATAATTTTAATGGAACGTGATACCAGCCGACGATTATCCCTGTACGCCCTTTGCTAGTGCACCCAAAGACCACCCCCGGTTGGTGAAAAACTATTGCGACATAGGCAAACAAAGATAACAGGGCTATGGTTTTTGGAGTCTTAAGTGGACTGGTAACAATTTTATTAATATCCATCGATAAAAGGCTGGTGACTTGCACACTCAATAAATGGCCCCCCCAAACGGTTACTAGCACGAAGTGACGTAGCACCAAGAGGGCAACATATCCCGAGGTGCTTGAGGAGTGGAGGGGTATACCACGGCTATCAGGACAATCCCAGAACTACGGTAAAGATCCCTACCAGCATCTTACTGGATTATACATCCTTCTCCCGAGCACGTTTGCTCTTGCGAATCTCCACTCAAGCCAGCCAATAAAGGCAAGAGAGAGGTGGGAGCTCTGTTCCTCGACAGTGTTCACTAAGGCCGGCTAATAAAGGCAAGCCGAAGATGAAGAAGTCTCCCGGGAGATCGGGTCCGTGGGGTAGCTAATGCCCAAAAGTTCGCCACAAAACTGCCCTACGGATTGTATCACTCTTTGTCTGGCTCCTCACCCTAGGCATGTTACGGCAAAGCAAACGCTACCGATACAGATCTAAGGTTTTCTGGAGCACGCAAGCCCCACCACGACATCTACGTAGAGATATGGCGATGGGGAAATTATCATTGTTATTGTTAATGAAAACTGCATGGATATCCCGCCAGTCATTTTGTAATTCATCGCGTTCATAGAAAACAGACAGCCGTGGTAGGGGAGTAGGTTTTTAATATATCAGGAGTGTGACAATATTTATATCGTGTTTCTTTATTCAAATTAAATGAAAACAAAAGATATAAGACTTCATTCCTTTCAGTACAAATCCTGAATAAAAAATACCAGAGCCTTTGCATTTATACGTTATGGAGTAACATCGCGTTGCTGAAACTCGTTTCACATAATATGTAAAACATTTTACATTAGGATTTGCCTTGTATGTAAAACTTGTTTCTACCATTGACTCCGCTCGCGTGATAGCAGAAAGTTATCCCGAGTGAACATACTTTCGGAACAAAAAGTAACATATTTTTTTAAATAATTATGTATAGGCTCGCGTTTGACCACTATCTCACCTGATGGTAAGCGATGATCTGGTCGACGATGGAGCACGTTTGCCTAGAACCTATTCAATCCTTAAAACTTAGGGCTCTTTAAAATTAGAAGCGATTTTCATAACAAAAATACGCGTAGTAAACACGGAATTGTATTACCCGAATGGAGATTAGCTAAGACCAGCAAGTCATTCTTAGTAAACAGCACACGCTTTTATAAATAGCTGCCAAAGGCGGTAACTCAATTTAGCGAGGGAAAATTCAAAACTTATATTAAGCGTGTTCTAACCAAAAAGACGTATTATAAGGTTAAAGACTATGTCGAAGACATGCTTGTTTAGCAATGACTACTTCCGCACATGTGGCCCCCTAGTAACTTTGTCTAGTCGTTCGAGTGTAAAGAAATAACAAACATGCGAAATCGTCATCAGTATGTGACTGATGACGATTTTATTAAAATGCTCTAAAAATAAGAAAATAAACTAAATTAAATCAAACTCATCAATTTACTAACATTATACAATTTATGTGACACAAAAGCTTGTCTCAACATTATTTGTTCATTATTTCACACAAATCAAGCTTTTATATCTAAACGTTTGCATAGCCACCATTTTTTTTTTCATTTGAGGATTCATTCAATGACATCTCGGGAGAAGTCATCCACTCCGTTCTAGAGCGGGATCTAGAGTGAAGCGGGATGTCAGACTAGTTCCAGAGCGGGATCTAGAGTGAAACGGGATGTAAGACTAGTTCTAGGAACGCGGGTTTTCTTTTCAGGTATTCTCCGTGCTCTTATATGATGCTTCTTTACATTAAACAGACGTAAAAAGTAACAAAACGATTTTCCCATTTCTATTACAATTTTTATTTTGTAAACTTACAAACGCTTGAATACATAATCGTGTTCTTTATTTACGACTCTGGCTCAAATGTAAGTGTTGCCCGATGTCTTATTAAATATTTTGTGCAAAAAAAAGGCTCCGTTAGGCCTGTCAACAAATGTGGAAGACAGTGGTTCTCAACGTACAGTACGAGGATCACTGGTAGTCTTTTTTTAGGTGGGAAAGCATCTAATGACTTTTTACCGCTTTAAGGCAGAGCGAGAGGGATTGAGGGTGTCAGATTTTTAAAGGTAAAAACCACAACTATATTCCTTCAGTTTTCTTGCGTTCTAGGACCACTGGTTTCCATTTCAAAAGTCGACCCATGGCCCCAGTAGGCTTCGACCCTTCTAGGCACCTACAGTGTTCACACACATCGTGTGGCCCGGGCGGCCCGCTCGATGGTGATACCCGGGAGGCCATTAAGGCGGAAGAAATCCGCCCAGGAACCTCCCAAACTTACTATGACTGGTGAGGACATGCGTCATGTTGACGTTGAGGACGCCGTGAAGCCTCATGGCATGCCCAGTTAAGGTAGGTAAGGTAAGAACTAAAATATGGTCCGCAAATGTTTAAAATTCCATTCTTTACATCTGAAAATTTACTTTGTTCCCAACAGGTTCTACGTTTTATACGAAATATCGTGATAAATTTTTGATTTTTAAGAATATACAGTATGAATTTGATTTAAATAATATTGATATTATATATTACTAGCTGACCCGGCAAACGTTGTTTTGCAATATAAATAATTTCCTTGTCTAAAAAATAAAAAAAAATTTAGGGGTGGACTACCCCTAACATTTAGGGGGATGAAAAATAGATGTTGGCCGATTCTCATAGATACCGGATAAGCACAAAAAATTTCATCAAAATCGGTCAAGCCGTTTCGGAGGAGTATGGCAACGAAAACTGTGACACGAGAATTTTATATATTAGATATATACATAAGTATTTTAGATAAACGCTGTTTTTTCGTATCAAGAAAGAATCAAAAGTTAAAAGCCAACGTCAGGCACAAGTTGTCCATCATTTATGCTGAACTGGGCCTATTTTGGTGCAGTCGTTTTTTTTTTATTTATTTTTTTATTTCGTGTTTACCCTTTTTGTGTGCCTTGTGAGGTACCAAATAAAATCATTTTCTTTCTTTCTTTAAAGTAGATACAGGTAAAAAAATGATTGAGAACCACTGGTGTAAGGTACCTAGGTAGCTTTTTTTCGGTAAATGGAAATTGTGTTTTGTCTCTGTGGATAAAATTATATAGAAAAATATCTATTTGGGTAATGGTATGAGTAAATTGACTAGCTTTTTGGTCTAGTGAGTGACACAGACAGCTGCAAAAAAATACAAAGTAATGCTAATTGCAAAATATAAGTTTTTAGTACTGAAATAATCAGTAGCCATAACTACTACATTACAGCAATCTAATTAACAACTACTTCATGTAGTTTGATTATTGTAGTTAAGTTACATGTAATCATAACTACATGTAATCAAACTGCTTGTAGTTAACTACTTTTAGTAGTAATTTGTAATTTAATTGCAAAATAGTAGTTAACTACGCCCTACACTGCAATGCGACATAAATTAGAATATTATCTTATACGCCACACAATTTTTTTTAGTGTTTTTGTGTATAGTCTCGCGTTTGACCACTATGTCATCTGATAGTGAGCTGTGATATGGTCGAAGATGGAGCACGCTTGCCTAGAAGTAACCTCTAAGTTGCAGCTATCGGGAAACGCGTTCTTGCACTTTCTCTCGTTCTTCCTAAAGTGGGAAAATATATTTAAGAATTTTCCACTCTTCAAAAAACAAAAGTCCCATATTAAAGTATCTACCAAGTCCGTTAACTCGAGTTCAGTTCAACTTTAATGGTGGTTTAAAGTCAGGTTATGTCTGCAACGTTAAAGTTAACTACTCTATCTCTTTTTAGTGCTACTTGGTAGTTTGCGAAACCCCTAGTGTGTACGTTTTGAATATTTCATGCTAACTGCAAAATGAGGTTTCGATTTGAGAACAGAATGTTTGTTCAGAAACCTCATTCAAAGACTGTTTAAGTTAAGTGAAATGATAATTTTATAAAGATGTTTCATGCTTCAAGTATACGTAAATGATGTATGCTGTAGTTACGAAATATCTTTCCGTTTAACTGTTTTTTTTTCACTCGTTCTGGTAACCACACAGAAAATTAAATAAGACGAGATTGTCATTTTATAATTTGGAAAAGAAAGCAAGAAAGAAAAAATAAAGAAAAGGAAATAAAAAGAAAGAAAGAAATAAAAGACAAGGAAAGAAAGAAAGAAAAAAAATAATGACTTCATTTGGTTCGACACAAAGCAAACAAATAATAATTAGGTAAACACGAAAGAAAAAAAGAAGCAAAAATACAAAATTTGAGCCAACAGCTGTACTAAAATAAGTTCAGTTCAGCAGAAATGCCGGACAACTTATACCTGACGCTGGTTTTCAGTACACCGCAAACGATACGGGTAAGGGTATCGTATCTTGTGAACATTGTTGTCAGCAATAAGACTGTCATTACGGTATAACCATAGATTTAGATTTGTATAAAGGTTTAGTAACATATCCTTTGGTTTGGTGTACAATAAAGTGTAGTTTTATTCTATTCTACGCACGGTTCCTGTTTGTATTGGAAATCGAATTAAAAAAAAAAACTAGGAAAGCTGGAGTCAGACTCGCGCCCTGAAAGTTCCGTACAAACTTACTCACGTAAACATTCCTGTGTGTTCAATTCTAGAATGGAGTCTCGAAGATTTTTCCCAATAATCAATTTTTTTTTTGTTATGATGCAACAACAAATTTACAGTTTTCAGATTTATTTCTTTACCTGTACTATAAGACTTTGCTTTATGCAAAATTTCAGGATTCTGGGTCAACGGGTGCTACCCTATGAATTTTAATTTCCTCAAGAGTGTCGTTTTTTTTTTTTTAATGTGGGAAAATCATCTAATGATAAATCTCGCTCTTGGGTGGAGCGAGAGATAGTGTCAGACTTTTACTGACTAAAAACCCACTCCTGTTCCCTCTTTGCCTTCATCCCGGGGCCCCGGGCTTCGCTTTCACACTACCCGTGGGTCAAGAGTGTCGTAATATACGTATCTTTTATTTTTTGTTAACTTAGAAATTTGTTTTTTTTTCACAGCTTCAAGAGACCGCAGACTTGAGTATATGGTTTTAATTTCAACTTGATATCTCCACGCGTTCCCGAAATAAAGGGTCTTGACAGACAGACACACAAACAGCCGGACGGACAACAACGTGATCCTATAAGGGTTCCGTTTTTTCCTTTTGAGGCACAGAACCCTAAAAACAAGTAAGCCATAAATAAAAAAAATATTTATTATTCAATACCTTTAATATTATGAGAAATTACATTCAAAAGACTCCATAAAAGAAACAATATTACAGACCTGAAAACAATTTGTCAAACACTGTCAATATTTTAGTTCTCTTCAAATAATTCTTCCATCACTAGTCTTCGTTTCTATCTTATTATTAGAGAATCCTTTGTAATTTACTTACTAAGTAGATCTCACAGATGTTTACTCAACGGAAAACAAATTTAATCACTTATTTTGTAGAATAAATAAAGTAGAAAAATGTTTTTTTTTTATGTCTTGAATAAGCTAAGTGTGGGCTTTGAAGAGCTAGGGTTCCAACACATAGCACGATGCTACAATTTTTAATCTATTGATATAGCGTGACTTTTAATTAAATGTAATCTTTTTGGGGCTAAAAACACTCGTGAGTATTACAAACATTCAATTTGAAAAAAAAAAAAACCTGCAGGCGCGAATCTGATTCGCGAACTTATCTATGAAAACAGTTCAATTCCTGAATTGAGTTACGAAGATTTTTCTGAATAGCAATGCTGGCATTGGCCCTGTTGGGCTCCCTACGGATTGCTGACATCTCTTTGAGGCACGTCCCGAGCTAATGGATAGCTCACCGTCGGCAATTCAACGCCTACAGTGGCCGGAGATCGCTCCCTCACTCTTGTGGCCGCCACCTTCACTAGCATAACTGCTTCGCAGAAGGATGCAACCGCTCCAGACTATGGCCTGAACCTTACGTAAGAGGTCACTGCCACCAATCCAAATAATTTCCTAGCCTGTACAATGCATTATAAATTCAGAACTTTAATCCCAAAATGTCGAAAAAACAACATTTTCAAACAGTGTTTAATGTTTTAAACACTAAAGTTATAATGAAAACAAACGAAATCAAGCCTGAATAAACTGTGTGGTGTAAGGCCACTAGATTATGCAAACATGTTCACACATGTATATTAACTTTGTCCAGTGTTTTTATAACAAAGTCGCTGTTTTTAATACATAGAACCGAATACACAGAAACACAATTTGAACGCCAACAAAGAATCACCAAACTTAAGTGGCAGTGGGAAGGGCACATTGCTCTTAGAACGGATGGTCGATGGGGATAAAAGGTTTTGGGGTAACCGCGCACGGGAAGACGCAGCGTTGAAAGGCCTCCCACAAGGTGGACCGATGACCTGCTGGGTTACCATGACGTTTAAAGTAAGATTGTTTTATTCTTATTCCATTGTGGGTAAGAGATGGCGCTAGTCTTCCTGTGTAGCTCTGTCTCTTACCCACACTGAAATAAGAATGAAACAATGTTACTTTGAACGTCATGGTAACCCACCTGGTGAGTCGCAGGAATTGATGCGAGACGCACAGGACCGTTTGTTGTGGTGACTCTAGTGGTAGGCCTATGTCCAGCAGTGGACGTCTGTCAACTGAAATGATGATGAAGAGTAGAAGACAATACAAAATGTCCAGGGATATGTTTACTTGGGATAAATAGCTGAAGGAACGGGTTTTTAAGATGTCGTCGACAGCATGTAGTGTTCCACGCGCTAGTTAAGGAATCCCAATCCACTAACATAAGCTTCGTCAGCAAATAAGTATTTATTTTATATTAGATGCATTTCTTTTAAGTTTTTTCTTTTAAGCATTATGATTTATCTAGGACGTGCGTCATAGTCGGTCACGTCAATCGTTGTACCACGCTAGCAATAAAGTTAGTATATGAAATCAATATCTTGTAAGAGAAATCAATTACTCTTCAGCTGTAACACTGCCCAAATAAAATATTTTTCCAATACTCTCGTTGTCGCACACTTAATTTAGACCTATAAGAGATATCAGATAAACTATGGCGCCCAGTAGAGCCGATGCCGGTGAGTGATGACTTTATCAGAAGTGGAAGGATGAAGCGCAGGCTTGCTAAAGATTGAAGGTGTAGATGTTATGACACTCCCTCTCGCTCCAATTACAGCAGGAAAAGTTATTTGATGATTTCCCATGTAAAAAGTCACCTGTCGTCTCACCATCTCCTTCGCGGTCTCCCGCAATTCCGTCTCGTAATTTCAGGGCATGTTATGTTATACGAATCCACCGTTCCAAAATCAAGTTCCAAAAGTCGCAGTTCTACAATTCTGTTTACTGAAATAAATTCTTTATCTATATATATAAAAGGACAAACTGACTGACTGACATATCAACGCACAGCCAAAACTACTGTGGCTACGAGCGTGTAATTTTGCACAACGCTTCCTTTTATGACGTAAGCGAGCATTAAGATAGGATTTTTCAAAATCTAGCACCTAAGGGGATGAAAAGGGAGTCTGGAGTTTGTATGGAGAAACTTATATAGCGGGTGAAGCCGCGGGCAGAATTTAGTTTATAATAAGTTCATCACCGGTCTTGTTTTCATCAAAATAGCTCAAAGACATACCATATACACCCATGTATGGTATATATATATAAAGGTCTAATTACGCCGTACGCTGTACGGTGTACAAAGGTCGTTAGTTGTTTTTAATAAGGTCAATTAATAGAGATCTTCCTAGAACTGGTTCGATATCAATATTGAAGCAGGAAAAAAAAAAATTATTGGAATTAGAAATCTTTCAGACAACAAAAACATCGTATCATATGCTAGCGAAGGATGTAGCTGCACACATGAGGGAACAGATGTCCTCACGCCCCAGCCGCCGGGACCCTGACCTCGATTTTCAGCCACCGTAGGCGAAGGCGGACGACGAGCAATGAGTTGCTTGCCGTCCGGTTATCCGGAAACCTTCCGGACCAAGCTTGAGTCGTAGTGTGAAAGAGATATCAGCAGGGCCGAAGCCTACTGGGGCCAAGAGTTTACTTCCGAAAAGGAAACCCTTTGGTCCTGGAACGCATGGACAAAGATGATCATAGGTGTGATTATAGTCAGTAAAAGTCTGACACACCCTCCCATTTCGCCTTACAGTGGGAGTAATCATCGAATGCTTAAACCTTAAAAAAAGTTACATAATTTTTATTTTTATTTTCTACAATTAATCATATAGTGTGACTAGTAATTAGTGTACGATACTTAAACACGTGATTGTGCTTATGATAACCAACAACTTTTACTATGGGATCAAACATGAAATCGCGAAAAATAAATCAGCTGTTCAGTACAGTTATGTTTGCCTAATATACTGAACAGCTGATATTTTTTTCACGATTTTGACTTTGCTCCCATAATAAAAATTGTTTGTTATCATGAGCACAATCACGTGTATAAGTATCGTACACTAATTACCAGTGACCCTAATAATTATTGATAACTCATGAGCACAAATTTTATAATTATTGACCTCAGTCGATATATGAATGATTATAATATCATGCAAATCGTCAAAGTATCTTGAATTGTATAATGTAACAACTTGATACGAAATCACATTTTAATCAGAGCTAAAATTCGAGTCCACAATCTAGACCAAAAAACTTTTGTAGTACGAATTCATTTCGAATTTAGGATTTATTGTCGCTGGAAAGTTCAACTTGGAGCTAATGAGGCGACCACATGCCACGCTAATCACAGAACTTCGTATTTTAACAAAAAAATCCCTATTTGGGTCAGGTGGACAGTATACAATTAAACGCTGACAGATGGTGAAGCGTAGTAGTGGAGTGATCGCCTGCTACGTTGCGTGTTGCAGGTTCAATTCTCGCACGGAATAAACACTTGAAGGGCCTATAACTAGTTATTCTTGTCTTGTGATATGAGTTCACATAGTTTTTTTTTTATTGATTTACACTAGTGCGATATCCCGACGAATCGCCAAACTTAAGTGACAGTGGACAAGACACATTGCTAGCGCACTGAAAAATAGATGGCCGTTGGGACCGAATTGTTCTGGAGTGGTGACCGCATCCTACAAGGTGGACCGATGACCTGGTGAGGGTTGTAGAAATCCGATGGATGCGGGACGCACAGGACCTTTCAGCTGAAATGATGACGATGATGAAACTAGTGCTTGATTACAATCCCACCTGATGATAAGTAGTGATGCAATCGTCGATGGTGAAGCGCACTATTTAGAGCCTATTCAAATAAATCTGAAATTGAGTATTCTTATGCATTCCACATCCTTTTTGACAAATCGTTTACTATTCAAGTAGCTCGTCTGTGGAATGCATTACCCATAGAATTAAGGCGTGCTCAAACGCTACCGACCGGCGACCTTTAAAATAATGGTGAAGGAGCATTACCTTTCACTGTAATATTTCTTTATGCTCCTTCTTCAATTTTTTATTTGATATTTATTGATATTGTATAAACAGTTTTAAAAAGAGGAGACAAATGTTACGGCAAGAGAGCTGATTGAGATATTACAGCTTATCTACGTTAAAAATAAGCAGACGATGAGGGTAGTCTAAACGGTAAAATCACAGAAAGTCGAAATTACAAGAATAATCTACTTACCTTCCTGCTCGCTTGTAATAATAATAATTAAAGGTACGTGTTCCTTACAGTCAACATTACATTACAGAAGATCAAGATAAAGAACAAAATAATTAAATACACGTGAATTACATTTCGTGCAAAAATCCTTTTTTTTTATTATTGATAGGCTCGCGTTTGACCACTATCTCACCTGATGGTAAGCGATGATGTGGCTGACGATAGAGCCTGCTTGCCTAGAAGTAACCTAACTTAAGTAAATAACTTTCAAAAAGATTGTAGTCATCAGCGACAGGCCTGTTGGTCTAGTAGTTAGAGGCCCTGAATGCTATGCCGGAGGTCGTGGGTTCGACTCCTACCCAGAACAAATGTTTGTGTGATGAGCACGATCATCTGTTCGTGTCTGGGTGTAATTTATCTATAATATGTCTGTATTTAGAAATATACAAGTACCTACATTTATCAGTTGTCTAGTACTCATAACACAAGCTCTGCTTAACTTGAGACTAGACGACGTTGTGTAATAGTTGTGGAATAATATTATTATTATTATCTATAATAGAAATACTAACAATAAAAGATTTACGAAAAATAATCCATAAAAGGGTTAAGATAAGGTAAAAGTGAATGTTTTTTTTTAGTTACAATTCGATTCGATTAGATTTCATTTGATTGACAGGGTTTTTTCATTTTGTCCATTCCGTCATTATTTTGCCCATGAAAGAAGAGGATCTGATCAAAATTCTGACCATCTATTTCTCGAAAGAGATCGTATTGCCCAGTAACTGGGTGGTGGGGATCCGATAGGCAGTCACAGCATCAGCATCATCATCTCAGCCGATACACGGCCACTGCTGGACATAGGCCCCAAATGTCACCACAATGAACGGTCCTGTGCGTCTTGCATCAATCAGATTCACTCAGGTCATCGGTCCACCTTGTAGGGGGCCTTCCAAAACTGCATCTTCAGGTACGTAGTCGCCACTGCAGAACATTTCGGCCCCAACGGCCATCCGTTCTGCGAGCAATGTGCCCTACCCATTGCCACTTAACTTTGGCGATTCTTCGTGCTAAGTCGGCCACCTTGGTTCTCTTGCAGATATTTTCTTTTCTGATTCGATCACGCAAGGAAACTCCAAACATACCCCTTTCCATTGCCCTTTGAGTGACTTTAATCCTTCTGATGAGGCCCATAGTGAGCGACCACGTTTTGGAACCATATGTCATCACAGGCAACACGCAGGCAGTCGCTCCATGTAAAACGCAGATATTTAGTCGCATCCATGGGTTTTAATGAAACCCACGGTTATCGCGGTACTCCTTGGATAGACTAATGGTCAGACTTTACGCTGTTTGGCTAGCTGGAACGATAGTCAAAGATTTACGAATGGCAACCGAGACCAACGGCCTTACTTACATTCCGAGACACGGGATGTCAATAATGTCCTAGTTAAACTTAGAAATGTACCCTGGTACCTGGTACCTGGTAAAAGACTAGGGAAATGATAAAACAAGTGAAACTTCTGGCTGTTCTGTTCTATGGACTTGAGTCTTTAAAAGAGGCGCAATTGCGAATTTTAGATAAGACGAGCTATGAAACAAGCGATAAATTGTAACAGCTTATGCAAATACGCGTCAAAATGTGAATTCGGATTGCAAGAATTTATAATCATGACTTTCGTAATTTTGACATTTTTCATTTTGTCAGGCAGGCCAAGTGTTTCATAATGATGGTAATAATTTGTTAACCACAGCATAATACGTCATTCTAATCAATTTTAATACAAAATCCCTCAAGGATCGATTGCGTCTGTACAACTTGAGTGACCTTGAAAAACGCTTAATTATATTATCGTTTTGTACACACGGGTGTACGAAATTTATTCAGTCGAAAATCAGTCTCTATATCTTCGTTTTTCCTAGAAAAATCCAGGAAATAAAATTTTTTTTTTGGTAATTTTACATAAAAAACGCTCAATTACATAATAATAATACCTCAATACGCACGAGGGGTATATTTATTTAAATTTTTATATTAAAGGGCGTTGGGATTCGAAGGGCAATCCCCAGCCAGTCCACGGAAATTTCTGAAAGGGATACCCTGGTCCTGGAGCACAAAGGGCAACTGAAGGACACAGGTTGGTTTTAGTCGGTAAAAATTTGAAACACCCTCTCGTTCCACCTTAGATCGGGAGAAGTTATTGGATGATTTCCCAACTCCAAAATAAAAAACGTTTTTCACAGATATTCGTAAACACGACATTATGATTTAAAAAAAACTCGTTCCTACCTATCATTGTCGCACTGTCACGACGCTTCTATCCACGGTAGATTTTGTGATTTAGTGAAGCATATCTTATGTATAATTAGCCTTGTAATATTCCCACTGCTGGAATCTAGTCCTCCTCTCTAGGACCGGGAATGGGCCGTAATCCACCACACAGGCCCTGCGCAGATTTGTGGATGTCACTTGTCTTCGAATTTTCGGTTCTATGGCGTGCCTGTTTCCTCACGATATTTTCCTTCACTGATTTGAAAGCAATGGTGATGAAATAAATTACACAAAGTAATCCACCTGGCTGACTTACAACTCGTTTTTTACCA
Source organism: Mythimna pallens (assembly GCA_961205895.1). Lineage (NCBI taxonomy): Eukaryota > Metazoa > Arthropoda > Insecta > Lepidoptera > Noctuidae > Mythimna > Mythimna pallens. The sequence continues at coordinate 2,831,201 of OY540845.1, read as the reverse complement.
TCATTGGGCCACCACTGCTCTCATTCATTGAAGCAGTTTGTGATTTTTTTTGTCGGTGGGAAAATCATCCAATAATATCGCTTGGGCGGAGCGCGAGGGTGTGTCAGATTTTTAATGACTGAAAACCCACTCCTGTTCCTTAGTTGCATTTCATACCGCATTTCAGTATAACGGTATCCGAGCTCTTTGCATTTCAGTATAACGGTATCCCTTTCAGAAATTTCTCATAGCTCTAGGGCGAAATCCCTAGTGTAGCTCGTCTATTTTTCTGGTATTTTTATTGATATAAACTAGTGCTTGACTGCGATCCTACCTGATGGTAAGCAGTGATGCAATTGTCGATGGTAAAGCGTACTAGTTTAATAAGAGCCTATTCACTCAAGCCTTGAAGACTCTTTTAGGCGCATGTGAAAAACAATGCGCCATCGACTCGAGCCTGGTTTTTACCGGACGGCGAGCTGCCCATCTTTCAAATGTATGGAGTTGGTTTTGTCTCAATACATATGCGTTGACAATATTAGCAACCAATACCCGGGTATCTCCATTATCATTCTGTTATCACATAAAGTGTGTCGTTATTCAATTACTGTCGCTGTTTTATAGACTATAAAGTATATCTTTGTTTGTTTACTGAACTCATAATGTTTTTCCTGTAGTAGCCATAATATGGAATAGGTTGTTTAAGATCTCAAATGTTAAGAAATTACTAACGTATATTATGATTATGACGATCGTTATATTTAAAGATGGCCGCCGGTATGAAACTAAAGTACCGTCAGCTAAAAAGTTTAGTGCGCTACTAAAAAATCTTTTTATTTACTGCTTTCAGAGTAAAGATTTTCATAGGATGAGCACAATTTTCGGTATCTTGATGTAATCATCTACATTATAATATTATAAAGAGGTAAAGTTTATTTTTTTGAAAGAACAGGTCCGATTGCAAAACATTTTTCACCAATAGAAAGCTGCTTTATTTTTGAGTGACATAGGCTATATTTTATGTGTAGTTGTTGTTGTAGTTAAATATATAAATAAAAAAAAAATGCCAGATTTTATTATTCCACTTTAATCAAGTGTTTATGGTGAGGTGACCCGGTGACAATGGCTCCGATCTACGAGTTATAGGTCGCGGGTTTAAACCCAGCCAGGCGCATTACTTTGTGTAATTTATTTCTTCACCATTGCGGTGAAGGAAAACTTCGTTAGAAAACCGGCATGTCCTAGAATAAAAAACTCGATGACATGTGACATCTACCAATCCGCAATAGGCCCACGTGGTGGATGACGGCCTATTGCCTCTCGTAGATAGAAGGCCTGAGTCCCAGCAGTGGGAACATTATAAGGCTGGTTAAGCTTATGCTTATTATGGCGAAACTCTTTTTTATTATTTATTTTATTATTATTGATAGGCTCGCGTTTGACCACTATCTCACCTGATGGTAAGCGATGATGTGGCCGACGATGGAGCACGCTTGCTTAGAAGTAACCTATTATTAAGTCAAGACTTGAAGACCCCTAGGTTGTAGATATCAGGACACAGACTCCGGCGGGGAATTCCACTCAGGGAATAAATGCACAACTTACAATTATAACTTCCCTCTATAGCCAATTAAATAAGAAGTCTACTAGCGTTCGCTAAGCGTTGATTTTTTTTTAATATACTAGTGCACCTGATAATAAGCAATGATGCAATCGTTCATGATAGCGCACTAGTTTATTATGAGCCTATTCACTCTAGCCTAAAAGACACTTAAATTATAATCGGACGAAAGGACCGCATTGTATTCCCGAGCATGCGGTGTCCATCGAAGACGAACTCTTGTACCGTCCGCTTGGTCTATACCCGGTAGAACAGGGACGGGAAGAAATCGATCGTTAGTAGTCGAGCAAGGTTAATTCTTAACTAGGCTTACACGTTCAATCTTTATGGGCGTAGGAAACGACTGGATCATGTGCTATTCAGTAGTCAGAATAGTATTTGGTGTTGTTTTGTGCCTAGTGGCCTTTGTAAGCATTTTGTTTAGTAGTTGTAATGGTTTCAGAAGTTATTGCCTATGTTTGCTTGGGTTCCTCATTAGTTTCTCATTCTCTAGGCAAGCGTGCTCTATCGTTGGCCACATCATCGCTTACCATCAGTTGAGAGAGAGATCAAACGTGAGCCTATCTATAATAAAAAAAAAATAGATTAATGTCCTAAATAAAATGACAAAAAAAAACTAGTGAAGAAGGCTAAGCTAAAAGAAGCCAAGAAGGCCCCTCCGTAGACTCATAGACTTTTTCGACTTCAATTTAATTTTCTATTCTTTTACTTATTGGTACTGGTCTCTCTTAGTCTACACAAACCTCTCATATATAATATTCTAATATAGAAATATTGACATATACATTTTTTGTTTTAAAGAGTAACCGTGTAGTTTCTTTTCTGCTTCTCCATAGAAAAATACCAATGGAGATCACGCACTAGCTTGTAATGTTCTATAAATGCCCATGTAGGCCCATGTCATCATCATCTTCCTGCCCTTGTCCCGTGTTATTTGGGGTCGGCGCAACACGTTTTTATATCGCTCTTCACACAATCCATCCATCTTTTGTTTGGTCTCCCTCTCCTTCTCCATCCATCCATGTAAACTCAAGACCCTGTAGGCCTATGTAAAATAAAAATAAAAAACTTGGTTGGCTTGGATCCCAAGTACACACGTATACATACGTAAGTAAGTAAGTAGCACATACGTATACCTACTCATCATCATCATCATCATCATCTTCCTGCCCTTGTCCCGTGTTATTTGGGGTCGGCGCAACATGTTTTTTTCTTTCATTCTGCCCTGTCATTCGTCATGCTATCACTAACTTCGTATACCTACTCCCTTAATTAAAATAATGGAATCAATGCAATGATTTCATATGTTTAAGCATTATGGATTTAAGTTATTTTTATTTCACGTTTAAAAGTATACATTCTTGATTGCATTAAGCATTAATTGGATTTAAGTTATTTTTATATCATGTTTTAAAGTATACATTGAATTTCTTGATTGCATTAATACTTAAAAAGGCGTCTAAAGTATGTAAAAGTTTTATTATTTGAAGACTAAATTGTGACTTTGTGTGTAAGTTTCACAATTATGTGTATATTTTATATCAATAAAGAATTATATAAAACAAAATAAACATACGCAACGCTGTCAATGTTGAATGAGCATTTGCCGTTCTATTATTATTATTATTTTCTATTCTTCTTTAACGACAAACGCAAACGAACCGTTGGCTCGCCTGGTGTTGGAATATCTACACACACACTTGTTTACATTCGTTCGATTGGTCTGTGCCTACCCAAAATAATAATAAAGTGATTATTCCAAGCTTCTGTAAATAATAGATAGCTCAAAAATAAACCTGAACAACACGCAAGGGTAGCGGCGTTAATAAAAGATTACCTTTTAATGGTCGACTGGGTTAATAATAAAGAACTACGTATACTAGTGTTCCTTTATCATAACGTTACTAATGCAAAGATGTTTACTAATCCTAAAGACGACTATTTCAGTATGTGTTTGAAACTGTGCCTTATAAACTTTAGTTTTTTTTTGACTGACTTGTTGGTCTTGTGGTTAGTGGCCCTGACTGCTATAATAATAATAATAATAAATAATAATAATAAGTCAACCAAGTGACAAGCAAAAATTTTCCCTGCACATTTTTTATACAACAAATTAATTTAATAAATCCCAAACCACCCTAAAATCATGAAAATAAAAAGAAATAACAAATATAAGAGAAGAACAAAGATGACAATAGTAGAAACCATGGAAAATTGAAGCTGAAAAGTGAAAAGCAAAAATGTTGACCAGAGCCGCAGCTCGCCGTGCACGCCTACCACCTCCGGCCTCGTCGCTCAGCTCCGCCTCGCCGCCGCCGGAATCCAGCCCCACCGTGAGTGCTGTGACACCGGCCGTGGCAGTTGCGTCGAGCTCCAGCGACGAGTACTTTTCTCCGCCCACGTCACCACCACCTGCGCGTCGACGGAGAGGACGCCGGCCGCCGAGTGGCTTAGGACCTCGAGGCCCACCGGCCTCTGATAGGGTCCCAGCTCCCGGCGGAAGTGTGCAGCGCATGCGATGGACGCAATCCATCAATGAAAACGTCATGCGCGCATACTATGGGGCTACAGAGGGAGGAAACAATCTGACCGCGTACCGTGTTCGGATGCTCTCTTTGTTTCAGGTGCTTGAGCCAGCCGTCAACGTTTCGGCCCAACGACTGTCGGATCAGGTGCGGGTTATCCAGCGTAATCATATGTTGGACGATACTGTACTTGATCGCCTCCGAACGGAAATGAGTAACCATGCCATTGTTCCTTCGTCGCAGTCTGTGGTACCAGTCATGGTACCACAGACTGCGGTACCACCGTCCTACCATCTTTCCGGGCATGCTGACGAAGAGATTACTGACATGGTTACACATGTAAGTACCCAGTGCAACAATGAATTGAGGAGTGCTTTGGAGTGTGCTATTCGGGAGTATCGCAACATGCCACTCGAACTTAGGCCGCGCTTACCTCGTTTGCCCATGCATAACAAGAATAAGGCGCTGGTGGCTGCTCTGGATTTGCAGTTGTCAAACTATTTTGACGACTGCGAAGATCTCACTGATACACACTCGATAATGTACTGCGCAGCTGTTGCGGCATGTCGTGTAGCTCACGTCAAGCTTCCAAACTGTGACGTAGCTACACGACCGAAACCAACCGTGCCGGCTTGGCAGTGCAGAATCGAGCGTCGTATTGGTGGGGCCAGAGCACTCATCGGCAAACTAATCTGCTTCAGGGAGGGCAACACTCGCCCAAGAGTGATGCGCTTTGTGAGACGGGCGTTTTCAGGGACTGACATCAGCCCCCGAGACTATATATCCCGTGTCACAGAGCGCATCGACTTCCTGAAGCAGAAGATGTATGCATGGGCAAACCGCATCCGCAGGTATAAGCGGCGGGTGGAGCGATACACCCAGAATCGCACATTCCGGAGTAATGAAAGGTGGGTCTATAGGTCTTGGGAGAGACCGGACCAAGGTGTGACTGATGCGCACCTCCCGGATGATGACGCCATGAGTTCATTCTGGCGAAGCATCTGGTCGGTGCCTGTCAGTCACACCGAGGGTGACTGGACTCGAGAGGTCGAGCGTGCGTGCGATCCTATACCACAAATGGGGGCAATTGACATCAGCCCCCAAGATGTAGCTCGTGCAGTCCGTCCGTTGCCAAACTGGAAATCTCCAGGGCCGGACGGACTGCACAATTTCTGGATTAAGTGGTTTACAAGATCGCACGCTCGCTTGGCATATCAGTTTCAGTCTGCCTTAGAGTCCGGGTCGCTACCGGAATTCCTAACAACAGGAATAACCCATCTGCTCCATAAGTCAGGTAGTACTGCGGAGCCTAAAAATTATAGACCGATCACGTGTTTGCCGACGGTCTATAAAGTTCTTACATCCATACTGCGAAGCAAAATTAACAGTCATATTGACAAAAATTTCATCATGTCACCTTCTCAGAATGGATGTAGGAACGGGTCCCGCGGTACTAAGGAGCTGCTCCTCATTGATATGACCATTAGCCAACAGGTTCGACGTTCCCGAAAGGATCTGTCGACATGTTGGATAGATTATAAGAAGGCCTATGACTCTGTTCCTCATACATGGCTCATGAGGGTGCTAGAATTGTATAAAATTGATACAACACTACGCACCTTCCTGATGTCGTGTATGAGGCAATGGAGGACGGTCCTTCACTATCCAGGATGTCGACATATCCAGAGGAATAACGAACCTGTAAGGATCGAGCGAGGTATATTCCAGGGTGATAGTTTGAGTCCACTTTGGTTTTGCCTAGCCTTGAATCCTCTCAGCACACTGCTGGAGAATTCAGGTCTAGGCTATCGGTTGAAGAGAGGTGGTCAGGTAATATCTCACCTACTTTACATGGATGACCTGAAACTTTTTGCACCCAACAATCTGCAACTGATGGAGCTACTGAAGGTAACTGAAACCTTCAGTAGTGCCATCAGGATGGAGTTTGGTGTGGACAAATGTGCGGTCATGCATGTAAAACGAGGGGAGGTTGTGGAATCTGTGGGAACTCAACTCACGGATTCCATAAACCTGAGATCCCTCTCTCCAACCGAAACCTATAAGTATTTGGGTATGTCGGAAGCTCTAGGCATCAATATCTCTGACATGAAGCAATCGTTGAGGGAACGTTTCTTTGGACGCCTGAAGAAGGTATTCAATAGCCTTCTTTCAGGCGGAAACAAGGTGCGCGCCTTCAACGGTTGGGTCATGCCGGTATTGATGTACTCTTTCGGCGTACTCAAATGGACTCAAACGGAACTTGACGCCCTGGATAGGAGGGTCCGCACACTGCTGACTGCATATCGAATGCATCACCCACGATCGTCGGTGATGAGACTGTATATCCCGCGGAAGTGTGGAGGTCGAGGTTTTTTAAATGCTAAGACCCTACACAACCGCGAGGTATGCAGTCTCAGGGAATATTTCCTAGCTACCGACGTGGGTATGCATCGAGATGTAGTATCAGTGGACAAGGGACTCACCCCGCTCTCAATGGCTAACGAGAACTGGCGCAAACCGGTAGTGCTTGACACTAACGATCGCAGGGAAGTATGGCAGAGCAAGGAACTTCACGGACGCTTTTTCCGGGCCCTTCACGGGCCCGATGTAGACCAATTGGCGTCCGTAGCCTGGCTGCGTTTCGGTGACCTCTTCGGGGAAACCGAAGGTTTTGTCTGTGCAATTATGGACGAAGTTATCATGACGAATAACTACCGGAGATTTATTGTGAAGGACGGCACGGTTGACATCTGTCGGGCATGTCACCGTCCGGGAGAATCAATTCGTCACATTATCTCTGGTTGTTCTCGTCTAGCTAACGGAGAGTACTTGCATAGACACAACCTTGTAGCCAGGATTATCCATCAGCAACTTGCCTTGAAATACTCTCTTGTGGAATCGGAAGTGCCGTACTACAGGTATGAGCCCGACCCAGTTCTTGATAATGGTCATATCACTTTGTACTGGGATCGGTCCATCATCACTGATAGGACTATTGTAGCCAATAAGCCTGATATAGTGGTGGTGGACCGAAGCGAGAGGCGTGCAATGATTGTTGACATATCCGTTCCGCATGACGAGAACCTCGTGAAAGCCGAGAAAGATAAACAAATCAAGTATATTGACTTGGCTCGCGAGGTTGTCGACATGTGGGATGTGGACTCGGCGATCATTGTACCGATAGTCGTGTCAGCCAATGGCTTAATAGCCAAGAGCCTCGACCAACACCTTAGGAGGCTCGCGTTAGGCGGCTGGATCAAGGGCTTGATTCAGAAAGTGGTACTCCTGGACACGGCTCGTATTGTTAGGAGGTTCCTTTCTATGGAGCCCTGACCGCCGGTAGCTTGGACCCTGATCCCGATACCGGTGGGACACTATTTTTTATATTTTTAAATGTTTTTTTTTATTTTTTATTGAAATATTTAAAAATATAATTTATATGTACATAAACAAATGAATAAACGATAATAATAATAATGTTTTTTAAAGAAATATTTAAAAATGTAAACAATATGTATAAAAATTAAATAAATGGAATAATAATCAATTTATTTCAGGCAACATGTACCCATATCATAATTACCTTATAGACTAACGTACATAATTACTTATAATAAATCATTTTGTTAGTAAACATGATTTAATACTATGTTTGTAACACTTCACTTCGCACTATTCGTCTTGGTGCTGTCCTGTGGTATTTGTCCGCGAAAGCGACGGAACACCACACCCTGTGGCCAAAAGTCTTCGTTCATAACAAGGTGTAAAAAACAGTTCGGTACTCGCACCACAAATGTCTAATGATAAAAAAATGCCCAAATAGCAAATAAATAATAATAATAATAGCAAATGCCTAATGCTATGCCGGAGGTCGTGGGTTCGATTCCCACCCAGGACAATTTTTTGTGTGATGAGCACAATCATTTGTTCTGTGTCTGGGTGTAATTTATTTATAATATGTATAGTATGTTTATCAGTTGTCTAGTACCCATAACACAAGCTCTGCTTAGCTTGGGACTAGACGGCGTTATGTGATAGTTGTGTGTATATATATATATAGTTTCCATATGATTACCTCATCAACTAAGCGTATCGGCTCCGAGAGTCAGCCCCCCGAGCCAAGTTACGACCGTTTCGTTTCAATTCTCTAGCCTCGAACGCCTCGAGTAGGCCACGCCTCCGATTCCTTTATTCTGACATCATCCCAACGCTCAGTCACGTGGTCAGAACAAAGGAATCGGAGAACAAGAATCCAATAATAATAATAAATTCTTGAATGGTGCTTATTAAGTAGGTAGGTTTATACGGAACCCTCAGTGCACAAGTTCGACTTAAACTTGCCCAGTTATTTTGGTTTTGTTTTGCAAGAAAATAAGAAAACTATTATTATTAACTATATTGATTTGTACCTGCAATTTATGATGGATATCAGCGAATTGCTCACGTGAAAGTACAAAATTGTCCTAAGGGAACATATTTTCGGGTCAACAAGGATCCTATGTTTTGTAACAAAATAAAGTGTACCCCTGTGCCAAATTTCATTCAAAGTCGTTCAACCGTTCGTTTATAACGAAGCAACATACATACATACACACACCCTCTTGAACCTTTATCTTTATAATATCAGTGTGTTACTACACGACTTGGAAACCCTACGAATACCGTTCATTTTCTTTGAGGTATCAAAAACGGCTCATACGCCAAAGAAACAATAGATTGCCAAAAAAAAAGATCAAAGCAATGCAAAGTATATTACCATGACAAGGGACGAATAAGATCACCCTCAGAGAGTCGGCCACGTGAAAAGAATGTATGAAGATCATACGAAAAGGATCTATCTAGTGGATTTGGAGTGGAAAGGCCGGAACTCGGAGATTATGTGCGAAATAAGCAAAATGGCTGCCGAAGCTTTGTGGTCGAATATACGATTGAAATGTCAGATACATTTTCAGATGGAAATATAGAAGAAAATTTGTGCTGTCACTTGCAGTTGAAGTCAAACTTTGAAGATTTATACGTCACATTTTAAGTGTGGTGGATTTTAACATGCAAATTATTCCTTTGTAGTTTAGCTCAAAATTTTAGTTCTTTTATTAATTTGCATATTTTCAGCACTAAGATGAATGCCATAGTTATGGCGGTAAATCTCCTCTTTGAGGCGGAGGAAAGATCTCACGGCGTTCTCACCTTCCGCATGACGCAGGTCCTCACCGGACATGGTAAGTTTGGGAGGTACCTGCACCGAATTCATGAGGAAGAAACGCCCGGGTGTCACCATTGTGTGGACCGCCCGGAGGACACGGTGGAGCATACGGTGGATGTGTGTTCCGCCTGAGCAGAGCACCACCGTGTCTTCGTGGGGGCGATCGGCATTGGCGATCTTTCGCGCCGGGCCTTGGTTCAAGCCCATGGTTTGGAGTGAGGAGGAGTGGAAGGCGGCCGCCTCCTTCTGCGAAGCAGTAATGCTAGTTAAGGAGGAGGCCGCACGTGCACGCGCGAGGAAATGGTCCTCGCGCCCCAGCCACCGGGATTCCGATCCCGATTTCTAGCCATCGTAGGCCCGGGCTTGCGGATGGCGAGCAATGGGTAGCTCGCCGTCCGACCGTCCGGTAACCGTCCGGATCAAGCTGAAAGAGATGTCAGCAAACCGTAGGGGCCCGGCAGAGTCGAAGCCTACTGGGGCCAAGCGTCAGCTTCTGAAAGGAAGACTCGGCCCTGGTACGAAAGGCAACGCTGAACTGCTTAGCTTGGAATTAGACAGCAATGTGTGTTGGAAAAAAAAGAATAATGAGTCTGTTCCTTCGTTCAATCCTACTTTATAAGCTATATTATAGCTTGTGAAGTAGGATTTTTTTTGCCATTTGGCAATATCTTCGTAACTCAATTCGGGAATTGAACTGTTTTTATAAGTAAGTTTGTATGGAACCCTGAGTGCGCATATATAAATAGTTCAATTCCCGAATCGAGTCTCGAGATTTATCCGAATGGAAAAAGTATTTTTTTTTATGACGTAACTACAAATTTTCAGTTTTTTGATTTATTCCTATACTTGTGTTATAAGACCTTACTTCATGTCAAATTTCAGGGTTCTGGGTCAACGGGAAGTACCCTATGAATTTTGATTCCCTTGAGAGTGTCGAAATATACATTTTTGCGACATAAACGGCCGTATGTTTTTTCTTCGTTAACTTAGAAGTTTGATTTTTTCACAGCTTCAGGGGATCACAGACCTGAGGTATATGGTTTTAATTTCAACTTGATACCTCCACTCGTTTTCGAGGTAAAGGGTCTTGACAACAAAGTGATCCTATAGGGGTCTCGTTTTTTCCTTTTGAGATACGGAATCATAAAAAGAGGAGACTTATGCCTAGCAGTGGAACACAAAATAGACTAATAAAAAAAATGTTGCGAGTATTTAGCACAATTAACAAATTGGAAACATTAGAGGTCGTTTTGTATCTCGCACATAATGAACACTTGAAGATAATATTCTAAGTACTTCAATAGATACAGTAAGAATTCATAAGTGGCGCTACCAACTGTTATCGTATTTCTAAATAAGTTATTATTTGGTTTATTTATTTATTTATATAAACTTTATTGAATACCAAGATTACAAATTTAAAAATTGAAATAATAATACAAAAGAAGCATACAATTGGCGGCCTTATCGCACTCGGGGATTTCTTCCAGGCAACCCAGAATGGATAGAGATGAACCCAGAATGGTTTATTGTTGCTTTAAAGAATTTAGCTGTGTATTAGTAACGTCAAAGGCTCCTAAAGATGGGCGCGACGCAATAATTAGAAAACGCGTTTTCATACTTCAAATTTCAATTAATAGAATGGTCGCGACACGAAAATTCATATCGCACTGTCTCTTAGCCTTAAAACTACCTGCAGCAGTTAGCATTTTACCGAGGGTTGGTAAGTAAAACGCAAGCAGGATCTTAGAACAGAATGTGTATTTCGTGATTTGCTCAGCCTATTTATACAATTTTGAATACCACACAAAACTCAAAATAATAGCGGACCAATAGCAAACGAGCTAGTGCGCGGGTCCGCCGTCCTATAAAGATGTGTCGCTGCTGTCGCCTCATCGAACGTGGAGTTTACTAGCTACGTAGATTCGTAAGTACATATTAAATCTACGCGGCCGGCGCGCGCGCCGCTGTTCACCAGCGACATTCCCAAAAGTAAAAAGGCCCAGTTGGCTCTATTCGCCGACGACACGGCAATTTACTACACCGGTCGTGACCCCAGAGTTATCGCTCGCAATCTCCAAACCTCCGCAAACATTTTGGGCAAATGGTTCCGGAAATGGAGGATCGAGGTTAACCCTGATAAGAGTCAAGCTGTTCTCTACTCGAAACAGCGGAAGTCCGTCCCCCCTCCCCCTCCAATCACCATGTACGGTAAGCCGATCCCCTGGGAGAAGCAAGCCAAGTACCTCGGAGTGATCCTCGATCAGCACTTGTCCTTCGCCGAGCACATAAAGCAGGCTCGCTCGCGAGCCGCTTTCGCTCAAGGTAGGCTCCATTATCTCATGACTGCCCGCAGCAAACTGTCACTTAAGTGCAAGCTGCGCCTCTATACTGCAGTAATCCGCCCGATCATGACGTATGCATGTGCAATCTTCGCACACGCCAAGCCCCGCTTCCTCCATAGGATGCAGACCCTTCAAAATAGGACCCTCCGTAAAATTCTCGGTGCCCCATATTATGTCCGAAATGAGAATCTACATCTAGATCTCAAAATCCCCACCATCCAGCAGTTCATGAAACGCCTTTGCAAGCGTTTCTTCGATACTGCTGTGAAACACCGCAACCCCCTCATAGTATCGGCAGCCCGATACGAACCCTCCCGCATCTCTAAGGTTCGCCGTCCTAGGCATACTCTCGTCACCCCCGATGACCCCACTACCCTGCTCCAAGAGAGCCGTAAGGAAACAAGTACAGTTCACAGACAATACAGACCGCCGTCCTTCCGTCCTCGCCGCCGCGACACTAAAACGGCGCGCGCGCCTTAGTGGTTTATGCTGAATGTAGGTGTCTGGTACAGCATTTTATCTTGAAAACAATTTCTCGAGAGTTCGTTTACACTGAGTATAATTATAAGCCCATTGTGAACGCATTCTTAAGACCACAAAATCTTTAGTATCGACGCCGAGTTGCTGACCTGTTAGTTTTCTATTGTTTACATTTCGATGAGTGTGCCTTGGAATTGCACAATTTAATTAAACTTAGTCCGTTCCATCATCGGACCACTAGCCGTACGGTGTTACGCCATCAGTACATGGTGGATATCCCACCCATACGTACAAAGCGTTTTGGGAACACATTCATTATGCGAACAGCAAGGGGGTGGAATTCCTTGCCAGAGTCTATGTTTTCCGATAGTGTAGCTATCGGGGTATTTAAGTCAAGAGTGAATAGGTTACTTCTAGGCAAGCGTGCTCCATCGTCGGCCACATCATAGTTACCATCAGGGCTTCAAGTCTGCTATTACAATAGTGTCAAAATGGTCTATCATTGATTTCTTAATTGTTGATTTTGACAAGTTTGGTAATCTACTAATATAATGGCGTCATTATGACTTTCCAATGATCAACCACTGACACTCCATTGAAAGAAATGGCACAGAATGGTAATCTCGTATATAATGACAAATGAATGTCTAATGTATGCGGTAATCTGCTAAAATTTTGACAGTTCCTTTGATCAGTGATCTCCAAGTAGAACGTCACAGTGCAGTCATTGCTTTTAATTCATTATAAGACAGCTCGTACCACAATTCTATTACGAGACCACTGATCGATCAATGATCGGCCATTATGAATTAACAAATTACGAACTTTTAGAAAAATGACAATGGAATCGTGTTGGAATGACGAATTTATGAAAATAGCAGACTAGGGTCCCTGGTGAGATAGTGTTCAAACGCGAGCCTATCAATAATAATAAAAAAACATATTTCACATAATTATGTTTACTCAGTATCGTAGGCATTGAAACTACAAAACTACAATATGCCATCAAATAGGGCTATTTTATATATAACCAGGGCCTGATGATGGAGCTGGAAGATGACCATAGAAACTCGATAATAAACGCAATAAGATAACCCTATCGTGTTTGAGCTTTTTGGAATGGATTGATGAGTATTAACTATAAACGTACATAACGTGCTACAAAAGTTTGCTATGAAAAAATAATTTTCATTGAAAATATGTTTAACTTTATTCGTATATTATAAAATTTATTATTTTATTATATTATGTATTCTATAAACAAATTATAATAATATCGTAATATCTTAGTCAACAACGAAGTTATACAGCTTCAAAGCTGCTAAAAAGAAAAAGAAGTCCGATATGATCTATGACGATAAAGTTGATCACGTTCATAAGGCCGCCATTGAAAACGGAATTTCGGCAAGAGAGACAAATATATTTGTTTATAATTGTTATATTTGGTTTGTTTTTCTACCACTTTTGATAATTATTGTTTTCACAGTTAGTATTCTATTCTTGCGTATTTATTGAAAAGTAATGTATTGTAAAGTCGTTATATTACATTTTTTTTAAGCATAATCAATTTTTTGAAGCCTTAAATATTTAAAAAAAATATGCAAAAAATTAGTTTACGTTTTGTGCAATATATTAGCAGCGTGATTATTAAAATAAAAAATTGTACTGACCCATGCCTCAAATGAATTATTATCCATCTTGTTCTGGTGCTGAAATAAAAGAAAAAAAATAATTTTAAAATAGTATTTTAAGGTACTTTTTAAATCTTAATGGAGATACACATAACTAAACATTGCTGTTTCACTCGTTAATCTACTGAAATCAGTAAGAATTGAAAATAATTAGAAGACTGGATAGGTTTAAATCAGCATACGGCGGGTATCAACCCTTCGTTGTTGAAACCTCTACGGTCCAGACTAAGCGTTTCGCCTCGTCGTTTATACAGCGTACATCGAAGGACTGGAACAATTTGCCTGCTGCAATCTTGAAGACCAATTCCATAAGACCGCATTGTCTCATTACTGTTGCATTGTAGGGTCAAGCTTATCTCTGTGAGTCTTAAATATAATTAAAGAAAAATATTACATAGTTACTTAATCGTAGAAGTGTTAAGTATAAAATAAAAGGATGTATTGTTTCTTTCTTACATTTCACTTTATGGTTTTTATACGATTGTTTTAAGGACCAGAATCATAAAACTAAGGTAGTAGAGGTAGAAGTAATGAGTTTATCGCGTGTTTCCACAAAATATTCGCTCTTGGACATTTTTCGGCATTAAGATAAATTGTCACTGTATTATAATGATTTACAATTTGATTGTGATAAATGATAGTTAATTGAAGCTATTTAGTTTTTAAAATCATTCATCATCAATCATTTGTTCTGTGTCTGGGTGTTATTTATTATTGTATGTATTTAGAAATATATAAGTATGTTTATCAGTTGTCTAGTACCCATAACACAAGCTCTGCTTAGCTTGGGACTAGACGGCGTTGTGTGATAGTTGTGGAATATTATTATCATTATATTATTATTATTTTAAAAGACTAGTTCAATAAAAAAAAAACAATTTGTATTTACATTGGTAGTGAATTTGTCACTTAGAAGTGCAAATTACAGCTCTGTCAGAAGTTTTTCTTGGAAGTGTTTTCGAGTGAAATTCAGTGGGTGTTTTAATAATTCTCAAATTGATTTCTTGAGGATGTTGTGATGTAAAATTGGTGTACTTTTATTATACGTCGAATTATTGCACGACTGAACAATATGTGGAATCATTGAAACATGCGCGATCTTGGTAAAATTGAGCTGAGAACTTTATTACAGTGTTGACTTAGTGAAGTTCGCCAAAAAGGCTGACTCGATACATTCACTGCCAAATACTACAAAAATATGAAAATATGTAAACAAAGCAACTGCATTCATACAAACACAAGGCTCAAAGGACTTAGTATCCAAGCCAAAGATATTATTAAAACAAACCATTCAACATTCATAATTTCCAATTTAATTAATTGTAGGTACATAAATGACTTCAATTTTAGTTTTATTTTACAAATTATGGTTTTAAAGGTGACTATGTTATTATTTTAATTTTTTCTTTAAGTGACTTTGACTTTGAGTCTATGATGCTTGAAATTAATTATCACAAGCTCTATTAAAATAAACAAATAAAATAAAAATAAAAAATTCGAAAACAACAATACAGAAAGGGCAATAGCACCTATTCCAATATTTATAAAATATATTTAAAAAAAAAATAGCAAAAGTGGCTGGGGCTGTGGAGCAGGACCGGCATTTAGCATTTTTATCAATGATATAATCTTCCAGTTTATTGTCTACATACATTTTGTGGAACGTCTATTGATCTTAAAAATTAAAGCCGTATCGTCAGCAAACAATACGATATGTGGTTGTATTTTTAATAATTGCGGTAAATCATTAATATATACTAAAAAGAGGAAAGGACAAAATATTGATCCCTGTGGTACACTCATTTTGACTTTCAAACCCAGAGAATTGACACGTTTTATTTGAACTTGCTATTGCCTGTCAATTAAATAAGATTTCACCAAGCTGAGTGCAAGTTTACCTAGCCCATAATGGTCTAGCTTTAAAAGCAAGGTTTCGTAATTAACGCAATCAAAAGCCTTTGAAAGATCACAAAAAAAATCCTATCACATCATGGGCTTCATTCTTGCCACGCTGCAAATATATCAAGTGACACTAGCGTCAGTCGTACAACGTCCTTTAGTGAAACCATACTGCTGATCGTGAAACCATACTGCTGATGTTAAAATGGTAAAGCATTTAATTAAGCATTACTTTTTCAAATACTTTACTGAGAACCGGCAATACTAATACAGGTCTGTAATTATTAGTGTCATTATAGTCACCGGATTTAAAAAGTGGACGTTACTGTGGTGGAGTGATAAAAATGAAAGTGGTGTGAGTGTTACAGTATTTTATTATATAATATATAAAACTCCTTGGTCTACTTTATTCAAAGTAAATATTAAAGCTTATTATGGTGCAATGGTCTCAATTGCATAGTTTAACAGACATTCCCCATAAGTCTTCGGTTAATTTGATTTTAATTTGCGAAAAGCCTTATGACTGTTGTAGCGTTTACAGTTACTTTCGGTATGACATCCAGACATCTTCTAAATAATGCAGTTCCTCACCGGACATGGTGAGTTCGGGAGGTTTCTGCACCGGATTCGTGCGGAAGAAACGCCCGGGTGTCACTATTGGATCGCCTGGAGGACTCGGTGGAGCATACCGTAGAGGTGTGCCCCGCCTGGGCAGAGCACCGCTGTGTCCTCGTGGGGGCGTTCGGCGGCAGCGATCTCTCGCGCCGGGCCTTGGTACAGGCCGTGGTTCCGGAGCGAGGAGGAGTGGCAGGCGGTCGTCTCCTTCTGCGAAGCAGTAATGCTAGCAAAGGAGGCGGCCGTATGCGCGAGGGAACGCCCCTGACGATCCAGCCACCGGAATTCTGATCCCGAATTTCCAGCCATCGTAGGCGCGGCCTTGCGGATGGCTAGCAATGAGTAGCTCGCCGTCCGACCGTCCGGTAACCGTCCGGACCGATCCCAAGTCGTCAACGGCGATTAGTGTTCCACGCGTGCCTCAAGGAGATGTCAGCAAACCATAGGGGCCCAGCAGGGTCGAAGCCTAACTGGGGCCATGGGTGATGCGAAAGAGAATCCCGGGGCCCTGGAACGAAGGTAAAGAAGGAACAGGAGTGTGTTTTAGTCAGTAAAAGTCTGACATGCCGTCTCGCCCCGCCCAAGGGCGGGAGATTTCATTAGACGATTTCTCACCTAAAAGAATGACATCTTCTAATTCATAAATAATATTAGTATAATTTCTTGCCATTCATTAAAAAAATTACTTATCTACGTAATTACATATTTATTTGGATCGTATTTCGAATAAAAGGACTTAAGTAATCAATTTTAATTATGACTAATTATAATGATGTGAATACGTTACCAGAATAATAATTAATTAACTTCTCTTCTGTCTTAACTACAGTCATTTACCAAGTCTTATTTAAGGAGGAAAATGTATATTCATATGTTCATAAATATTAATAATGATATCTATAAGGAGGAGCATTAAAAGAGCCTATACGGGTGTACTTAAGAGCATCCTTCACGAGGTACATTTTCACACGACCGTTTTTATGTGATTATTAACGGACTTCAAAAAGAAGGAAGATCTATGTTCGGTTGAATGTATTTTTATTTATGTATATTCACCGATTACTCGGTCAATTGAGGACCGATTTTGATTTTTTTTTTTTTTAATTAAATGGTTATGCTTCCAAGTTGGTCATATAGAAATATTGTTATGATCGGATCATGAACTTCGAAAATATGGAACAGAACTCCTGATAGGATTACAGGAGAACTGTCGTAACTAGTAAAGTTGATTTGATTATACGTGTAGTCGATGACTAACTGAAAGAAGAGGGGAGGGGATTTAACTGATCTGATGATAAAACCGGAAAGTAGGCACCGGAACTCTGTAATATATTAATGAAATCTAACTCTGTTTGGAATTATTAGAATTGTCATTCGATGCACTCTGTCTATAAAGTATTTAAGTTTGCCTGAGGGGTACTTTTTAGTGGCGATACCATACCTGAAAAGTGTGAAATAAAAATCTGTTCACAAAAAAAAAACAGCCGACTTCAATGTAAAAAAAAAAAAATACAAAAAAGTGCGCAAAACACCTCTAATTTTTTAAGTCGGTGTTGAATAACGAAGAGACAAAATTATTATAAAAAACACTGACTTCCTTCCACTGAAATTAAAGATATTTTGCACTATTTAGTGTTTTTTTTTTTTTACATTGAAGTCAGTTGTACTTTTTTTTTTTGTAAAATTATTTTTTTTGATGTTAATACACATATCAATTTTCTCTAGATATTTTGGAAACACAGATATCTTGGAAATACTATCTATGTTTCTATTGAAATTAAATCATTTTGTGTAAGACTAACCAGTCCTTTGAAAATTTTCTATTTTGCGCGTTTGGCCCTTCATAATGTACTCATAAATTTAAGCCTTAAAAAACCTTCCACGTTTGATCAAGGTTCTGAATGATGAATTTTTTTCCAATAACTTTTAAAATTTTCAAAAAAATACGTATTTCCTAGAACAAATTTTGTGAAATATTCGTGTGAAAGACTGTAATCGAATGCCAACAGAGCGTTCAGATGTTATCTCTTTTTTCACATTGCCTCTTTATCAAACATTGCGTTGAATGAACCAACAAGCTTTTAAACCATGCTCAGGTTGACAATAGTCGGATCGAGAAGGGCTCTCATAAGGTCCAGCGCAGTCAGCTTTGCTGCCAAAATTGCTGACTAGCGAATCTTTTCGCACCCCTTATCATAAGTAGTCGCAAGCATGAATGAATACTCGTCTCAAACAAAGTCTTATAAATTTTTCACAAAGAATTTTTTAGAAGAGAACGGATTCAGCGTCCAAATAAAAGAAGTATGGATAGTACGCATAGCTTTACAGACACTTAGCTATTCGTCATTATACCCTTGGTTGTACACCTTCACACAGGTTACATACAAATCTATGAAATTCTGTCGATAAAGCGGCAGCCTCACGCTCGCGTCGCTGCCTGCAGGCTTCATTACGCCAGGCGTATTTCCTAGGTCGAGGCGTACATTCCGTGCGTGTGGTTGGTAAAACTACATGGTACAGTTTTACATGGTGTTTGGTGTACAAAAAGAGCTGAGCAGGTGTGTAACCTTCAGCAAATATCTTGATAATATTCTGAGTATAAGGTACACACTCTCGATCGAGCAGGTTACCGGATTTGAGAATTATCGTGTCCTCCCCGTCTTCAGATTTCAGACAATTCCACTACTCCTCACCACAATACTCCGTTGTAACCCACTCAATTCCTCCTCAAGTTCGGTGATCTACTCGTCAGTACTCAGTGTACGCGTGTTAAAAGTTGCCAGGTCCAGTCGTTTTATAAATGGGTAGCGGGTTCCTATCCGGAGATTCTTCGCACCCCTTGCCTTGCCGTGGCCTTGACCGCTACCGGAGTCAAGGGTAGCCGGGCTGCCGGGTACTAGGGGCCATTTTTTAGTTTTTCTTTTTTGGGTGGGGTTGCCATAATCGCCACGCTTGGCAGACGGATTGGTGATCGCAGTGTGGTTGTTGTAATGCACAGAGGATGCTGCTGCCCATACCCTGGTATGTCCCTTAGTCGCCTCTTACGACACACACGTGAAGAGATGGGATGGTATTAATCCTTACGTCCGGACACCATATGGAAGATGATGAATGGTGATGGGACTATTAGACTTTTACTGTCTAAAACCTGCCCGTGTTCCTTTTGAAGAATCCCATATCCCACCATCTGACCCTCTCAGAGGTTATCAACATAAACTCCGTGACCTTAGCGGTCAATTAAAAATATTGTGATAAAGACATCACAGTCAGTTTTATCAGCTGTCGGGGTCCCGATAGGAATGAATGTTTGCTAGTATCACCTCAAAAATAATTGACGTTATCTTTTGTTTTTAGCGAAAAAGAATTGTTTATCCTTATTTTGATTTGGCAATGTTAAGAGGTTAGCAACATTTTGTTTATTGATTGCAAAAAAAAAGAACTGGAGGCTAACCATGACTTGTTAAAATGTCAAGTGTGCGAGCGAGAAAGAACGATGGAGTTATACAGCCTATATAGCTCCATCCATTTAACAGTTCAGTTTAGGTCGTCAAATGGATCGCGATAAGAAGAGGATGAGGAAACAACCGAAAAAAAATCCACCACTGGGGGTTCCAGGATCATGTACTTTTTTTTTTTAAGTTGCCAAAATCATCTGATGACAAATCTCGCTCTTGGGTGGAGCGAGAGATAGTGTCAGACTTTTACTGACTAAAAACCCACTCCTGTTCCCTTCATCCCGGGGCCCCGGGCTTCGCTTTCACACTACCCGTGGCCCCAGTAGGCTTCGACCTTGCTGGGCCCCTGCGGTTTCGCTGACATCTCCTAAAGGCGCGCGTGGAACACTACGCGGCGTCGACAACTTGAGCTCGGTCCGGACGGTTATCGGACGATCAAACGGCGAGCCATCCATTGCTTGCCGTCCGCAAGCCCGCGCCTACGGTGGCCGGAAATCGGGATCGGAATCCCGGCGGCGGTTAGGGCCTGAGGCATGTACTAGATCCATAGTATTCGTTTGTTCCTTTATTCCTTAATTCTTTATTGTACACAAAAACAAAACATAATAAATTGACATACAGACAGTTCATGTACAAAGGCGAGCTTAACTCAGCAATGAGTTTTCTCCCAGCAAACCTTTGAAATATAGAGAGAGAACATATTCGAGGATAGGATCCAGTGCACAATATAAACGGGTACGTATCAAAATCCCGAATTTTAATAGACCGAATTTTAAAATACCGATAGACGAAATCCCGATAATTAAAACGCCGAATAGTTGTTTGGTCGAAAGTTTTAAATCCCGAAAGTTCATTTGCCCGAAAGTTTAAAATCCCGAAGTTTAAAATCCCGAAGTTTAAAATCCCGAAGTACAAAATCCCGAAATTGCCACCGTTTCCGAGAAAAACGATTTTTTGTAAACCAGGTTAGGGGCTCTTGGGTTTACAAAAAAAATAACCACGAAGGGTGTGGCGGAGTCTGTGTTCGCTCGCTTCGCTCGCTCACTAGACTCCGCCACACCCTTCTAACCTAACCTGTCCGTGTCGGAGTGCCTTAAGGTCCCGAGATCGCTTCACTCGCTACGTCGCTGCTCTTTTTGATTTCATCCATCGGTATTTCGTCCATTCGGGATTTCGTCCATTCGGGATTTCGTCCTTTCGGGCATTTGAACATCGGTATTTTGTGTTTCGATATAACGACTATCGGCATTTAAAACTTTCGGTATTTTGAATTTCGGTGTTTTGGACGTCGGTATTTCAATCATAGGTATTATGAACTTTCGGGATTTTGATACGTACCCATATAAACCTACATACTAAGTCTAAAATATAATTATATTATACATACTAATACATACTATATATATATTATGTCAATAATGAAAGGAAGTGCTCTTTAAGTTTCCTTTTGAAGACATCTAGAGAAGGGCTATCACGAAGAGAGTGTGGCAGAGAGTTCCAGAGACGTACTGCAGTTACAGAAAAGGAGCCATCATAGCGTTTATTATTTTGTAAGATTATTTGTGTATTTTTTCTATGGGCCTTAGTTGCCTGATAATAAAGGATTATTATTATTATTATTATTATTATAGCGGCTAGAAGTGTGACGGGGAGTGCGAAGGAGAAGAGAAGAGGTGGTGCGACAGAGTTTACCCCTAGGAACGACGTACTTAAAGCGTTCACGGAGGTATTGAGGAGCATTAGGATTATGAAGGATTGTATAGAGAAGAGAGAGAATATGTGTATCACGCCGACGCCGAATTGGCAGCCACCTTAATCTGGTCCGGAACTCCGACACGTGATCGTATTTTCGTTTGTGTGTCTATATCAGAGACGCCCTGTATTTGAACGTTATTTTACGAATTATTTCTTGTCTATACTACATCCGATCCCTAAAGCTATTAATAGAGACTAATATTGTTTCGATTAGACGTCAAGTTTTCAAATAAGCTATTTGCTATCATGTTATCTTGTTCATATTTAAACTATATTTTATGTGTTCTACAGCTCTCACTATTGAAATAGATGTCGTGGTAAGGGTGAAAACATACGTCTCTGAAATGTGGTCGTTTACAGTGGACCTTATCAGAAGGCTTAAAGTCTCCCAAGGGGCAATGGAGAGGACTATGCTTGGAGTTTCTTTGCGTGATTGGATCAAAAATTAAGTTTTTTTTATCCAATTGTTATAAACTAATGCTTGACTGCGATCCCACCTGATGGAAAGTAGTGATGCAATCGTTGATGGTGAGGCGCACTAGTTTATTAAGAACCTATTCACTCTAGCCTTGAAGACACTTTTATGGCGGTAAGTTCCCTGCTTTGAGGAGTGGCTGGAGCGGCAACACGGCGTCCTCACCTTCCACATGACGCAGGTCCTCACCGAAAATGGCAAGTTACGGAGGTCCCTGCATTGGATTCAGGCGGAAGAAACGTGGTGTCACCATTGTGTGGACCGCCCAGAAGACACGGTGGAGTAAACGGTAGAGGTGTGCCCCGCTTGGGCGGAGCACCGCCACGTCCTCGTGCAACTCCGCCCTCAAGCAATCATAAATGACACTTGCTTGACATTGACAGTTGAACTCTACATTCTCGTTCAAAAATGCGAACTTAGAGTATTTACCCTGATGACGTCATTAAAGTTAACTCTAACCTCATTTTTGAACGCAGGGCTGCAACATCTACAGTGCATTGAGTCGTTAACCGTAACACGTTGCTTAATTGGCCTTTAAATTTATTAGAAAGCTTCACAAATAAATCAATGTACCATTTTATCGTTCGAATAATTTAAAACTACTTTGCCTTCATACAAAAAATTCTAGGTATTTCAATTGAGCAATATGAAAATGAAAATGGTGAAATTGTATTGAAAATGTTTTTTCAATACAATTACTTGAAAACCTGCTCCTATTTTTTTTTTTAACCAGTGCTTGACTGCGACTATCCCTACTGCTTTTAGGCACACAATTTACAACAACCAACGGTCTCTTAAAACCGTAGTGAATAGGACTGATGGCCTTACGCTGAAACACTGCACGAGGACGCAAGTGTTATCCTCAAACCGTGCCCAAAAGTAGTGTAGTCTATGTTTGTTAATTATTATTTGATTATGTGATTTTATTATTATTATTGATATGTTTGCCAACGAGCAATGAAGCGCAGCATTCTGGGTCTCAAGAGGGCTGACAGAGTGAGGAACACCACGCTGCGTTAAAAGACGGGGATTATGGATGTAGAAAAAAGGGCTGCCAGGCTAAAATGGGATTGGGCGGGTCACATCAGCAGCATGCACTCTGACCGGTGGGTGACATCTCCATAAAGTAGATACCTGAAGATGGACGACGCCGCCGAGGCCGGCCTGGGAAGAGGTGGCGAGACAACCCAGATGCCTACCGCAAGGACTGGTTCGAGGTGACTCAAGAAAAGAATATCTGGAAGAAGTTGGGGGAGGCCTTTGCCCAGTAGCCATAAATTCGATATGCCCATGCATATCGAATTGTACTAGTGTGGAAAAATGTGCGAGCTCGCCCCCGTCAAAATTTATTGTATTTATTGTATCAGGCTGGGCCCTAGGCAACTCTTAGGAGCCGCGTGTCTATCCCCGTTTATTAATTTCATCGCAAACGTTTTGAAAAACTTCATTTGACTCGCGGATATTTTTGTCTTCTTTATTCTTTTTGATGTTATAATTTTTAACGTAATTTTATAGAACGTAAAGGACAATTTTTCATAAAATTTTATCTGTCCAGTATTTTTCTAAGGAAGGTTGTTTTTCCCAAAACTTTCCTTATCTTGTTAACAGTTTTGTAAAATAGATGACAAACGACTTTAGTGATCAATTATTATTAGACAAGATCTTAACTTTGTTAAAACTTCCTTTTTGATTTATTTTAATTAGTTTAGGATTTTTTTTTTGTGAAATTCACCATGTTTTATTTAAAAGTATAATGGAAAAATTAAAAGATAAAAACAATATCAAAAGTGCTCTATAGTACAATATTATAATATCTTTATTATATAGTAAGTAGTAAATATGTTGATCAAACAACCATCCCATCTTAGACTAACAACTTTTCTCATTAAGGGGATGTATCAATGTCGTGTTGCATCCCCTTTTCCAACCCAACATTTTCACTGTTTTTCATACAATCGCTCTTACGCGATTATGACGTTATTACACATTTCTCATAAGATATTTTGGAAACACAGTATCTTGTGGATATTATCTAGGCTTCTATTGAAATCAATTTACAAATTTATGTAAAGTTTTATAATTTACTCAAAAATGAAAAAAGTCAAAACGAACGAATCGAGGTTCTGAATGATAACAATGTTATCAAAAACTTTAAAGGGTTTAAATAAAACACGTATTTCCTGGAACAAGTTTTGTAAAATATTTGAGTAAATCACGGAATTACTGAATGCTTACAGAGTTTTCAGGCGTTATCTCTCTCTTTTCGCATTGCCTTTTCGTCAAACATCGCGTTGGATTACGTTAGGTGAAGTAACAAGCTTTTAAACCATGCTCGATGTTGACGATAGATGAGTGGAAAAGGACCCTCTTAACACATTAAATACAATAAATATTTACTTTGCGGTTCCCTGAAGATAATTTTAAGGGTTACGATGCCACAGACAGACACATATCTTCAGATACACATGTAAGACTTACAACACCCCTCTTATTAGGTCGAGCGTTAAAAATGATTGGCTCAACTGTCCATAATTTAGCCTTTTGAAGGACAGTTGAGCCTAATAAGACAGTACACAACTATCTCACAATGGAAAGGTATAAATTTGTTAGACCATCCAGATCAGTGTATCAGTATTTTGAATTTCTTAACATTCAAAAATACTGATCAACATCTGTATCTTTTTTCTCCTTCTCTGTCAAATCCATCCAAAGGTTGTCTGTAAAAAGTCGCGATAGGACCACCCTATTAATTTTAAGTTCCTAATGTAATTTGTATTTTTGGTGTACAACAAAGAATATATCTAGCTATCTATCTGATTCACTGATCTGGATGGTTTTTAATTAGTTTTTACCACACACGGACACCACATTAAAATACATTGTATTAAGAAAGCAATGTCATTTCAGTTCATAATAAAATTAAACACAATTATAAATCTTATTGTAAATGACTTGTCTGAGGTAAAATGTCTAGTCTACGAGGGTACGAGAAATCGAATCAATTGGCAAACGCAAAGAATCTCATAACAAAACCATAATACTTAATTGCACTGAAAACCTAGTTCTAGCCGATGGTAATTAGGATATACCTAAGTTTAGCCACCTGTGTGTGGCTTTAACGGAAGATAAGTAGTTGTAGCCGGCTAAAACTAGGTGTAGCCGCACTTCAACTGTTAGCCGTAATATCGTCCCCGTAGAGCGAAAATTAACTAACTTACAATAGGCTACTACTGAGATATTGACGTCTAAAGTTGTAAAAAATATAAAAAATCATAACTTTTAAAATTGATGTGATATAAAAATCTTTTGACTTATTATAAATTGAATTTGTATATAGTTTTCTATTAGTTATCATATGTTTTATAAAACTTCATAATGTAATGAGTTATTAAGTAAAATTCAAGTTAGTTATTTTTCGCTTAATTCGTTACCGTTTCGGAGCTAACTTAACATCCTCTAGTTAAATATTACTTGAAAAATCTATGTTAACTGTTATATTTAAGTAGGTTAGTTGCGTTTCTTACTAACTATCTATTTATTTATTTTATTTTATTTTAATATTTATGTACCTACACACAAATATACAAAAGAAAATAGGTACGTTATTATAAAAAATTGTAAATTAAATCTAGTTTATTGTAAAAGTACTGCAAAGTACTGCTTATTCAAAAAAGAAATTTCATTCAGCAGACCTGCGAAAGGAAAGATTAGAAGATATGTAAACTATAGTGTGTAGAAATAAGCGAAGAAGAGTTTGTAAAATCTTAAATCAAAATTAATAAATACTTATACAACTATAAATAAATACCATATACTAAAAATAAATACATGATATATATATATATATATAACTAGCTTCTGCCAGCGGCTTCGCCCCGCGGACCAAACTTTGGACCCCCGTTTCATCCCTTTTGGGGGTGAATTTTCGAAAATCCTCTCTTAGTGCTCACCTACATAATAATAATAATAATAATATTCCACAACTGTCACACAACGCCGGATGTGTGAGGGTGTAGGAGAAGAAATTTACCTTCCGACTGACTTCATTGACCTGCGCACGCCACGAAAGATTGGAGTTAATAATAACACCAAGATCTTTTGCAGTTTCGGTGTAGTCAATACAGACACCATCGAGAACTAAAGGCTGCAGAGAAAAAACTACAGCCGTATTGCGAACGTATCTACTGCCTATGATCATGGCCTGTGGTTTAGTTAGGTTGATCTGCAGGCCAAATGACTTAGCCCAAGCGTGGATACAGGCTAGGTCATGATTCATGGCAGCAATAGCAGAATCTGAGCTACAGTAAAATGTCGGTAAAGCTGCAAGTCGTCTGCGTAAAGATGAAAACTAGAAGAGATTACTCTGGTAACAAAGTTAATGAAGATAGAAAAAAGAAGAGGAGAGAGGACTCTACTCTGAGGAACACCCTCAGTGAGACTACACCAGTCAGAGAACAACTCTTCAAGGCGGACACACTGAGAGCGACCCCGAAAATATCGAGAGATATAAGATATATCTATATGAGTCTATTATAATTATATTTGTCACAGATGTGATATAACGAGAATCGATCTCGAAAATTCGAATCGATCATGGAGTATACAGCTTCATGTCTCTGTTCTTTTTCTTTGGCACTGTGCATGGAATGCCCGCTTTCCAAATATTTTTGCTCAAACGAAAATAACTTGGATATCCAAGTTATTTTTTTTTTTGTAAATATATGAAGGAGGATAATTAGATGAAGGAGAAATACTGCTAAAAATGGTATCGGTTTTGACCGGCACATGTGTCACTATACATTGTAATTTATCGGACAGTATTAGTGTGATCCACCTATTAATGGCAGTTGCTATCTCAACACTTCCTCGTTTTCCATTCGCTTCAATCCACAAGATGCAATAAGCATCGTTTGGAGGTTTCGCTGAATGTATTGTATAATTTTGTACGTTTATCTTTCTTGCATAATACAGCACACCAACATCACTGACCGGAATTCGTAAAACAGATTTCATATCCTCTGTTACTACTAAATAAGAGGGGTCGCTAATAGATCTCTCTTTGGGCATATGACATGGGCATCGTATTCTTCTTTTAAGTCTTCTATGTGACCTGAGCCATCATATCGGGTACACGTTAAACACAAGTCTTTTTTCGGCTTGAAAAAAGATAAATTAAACTGAGTGCCAAAAACTAACAAAGAACATGGTTCCGCACCTTCAGACTGAACTTTTTTTTTATAGAGTTCATACATTTTTGAATGGATAACTTGCAATCCAAGTATTGCCTTTTAGATTTCTTACGGCAATATTGGGACTCGAATCGTAAAAAACTATTAATATAATCAATGGATGAATGGATTACTTAGTTTTATTTATAGGTGTTTTACATCCATGTTTATCTTGGCCTATATAAGTCCTAATTTCATCCTTGTTTTTCAATGCCTTATTAACAGGTCCATTAGAAATGCACAGTATTTTCAGAAAAAAATCCTTACAAACACGATGTTGTTGTGAACCGGCTTTTTCAAAGTGATACCTAATGACAGTCGCATGCGCGGCGGGGTAGGGTGGCGCGTCGCCGCGGCACGGGTGCGTGAGTAACAACTACCCAAGATGCGTGCAATAACATTTTTTTGGCAAGTTGATTAAATTTAGGTAAATTATAAATAACCAAAAAGTTTTGGTGATGCCAAAACTAATGTATTTAGCATGTTATTACGAGTGTAAACTCACTAAAAGACAGTAATTATTTATTACTACGAAATTTTTATTCATTTTATCACTAAAACAATTTAGTTAGTTGTCGCTCTATTGACTTGACCTCCTACATTGACTAACTAAGGTGACTTAGTGAATTTCCGATCTGAATATCCTAACAATTCGTTTTTAATGTGTCAGTGTATAAGTAATTATGTACGCTTACGTATTCTCTTGGGAAAGCACACTTCATATAAGAAATCACTAACATATTTTATCTAATATACCCCTCATACTAATTGTATGTTATTGCATTTTAGTTTTTTTTAACACAACCTAATTTCCTTATAACGGCCAATAGAATTATGGCGGTTAGATAGAAAAATTAAGAAAAAATTCGTAATAAGCATGGCATTAATATCTCATTTTACCTAAATTTGTCACTTAGTTAATTTTCGCTCTACGGGGACGATATATATGCATCCTTTTGTACCCTTATTTTCTTTTATTTTTTATGCAAATTTTTTTCCGGGTGGGAAAATCATCTAATTACATCCTGCGTCTTGGGCGGGGCGGGAGATAGTGTCAGACTTTTGCTGTCTAAAAACCCACTCCTGTTCCTTCTTTGTCATGTTTTCAGGGCCCCGGGGATCACTTTCACATCACCCATGGCCCCAGTAGGCCTCGACCCTGCTGGGCCCCTACGGTTGCTGACATCTCCTTGAGGCGCGCGTGGAACAGTAGGTACGCGCCGGCGACGACTTGAACTATTAGCCGTAACATATATTATTAATTATATTAATTATATTTTCTTTTATTTTTTATATACTTGCTATGTTTTCTCTTCACCACCCTTGGTTGATTGGTAGAGAACGCCTAAGGCATTTAATCCGCCTTTGTACCTTTGGTTTGCTTGAAGTTTCCCGTATCATACCCGACTCCATCTCCAAAATTGCATAACCATAATATCCTTGCTTATTTAGAATAACTAAGTCTAGAACTAAGTCCTAAGAAAGGGTAACTTCAATGTAAACCAACCCAGGAGCTGCCACGTGCCACAGACTATGTCAACAGATAATAAACGAGTGTACATAGTCTAGTCGGTTGGCCACACGTGCGACTTTACAAGAGATCCGGGTTTTTCTTTCTCATCATTATTATCTTTCTTCCCTTGTCACGTTTTATTTGGGGTCGTTGCAACACGTTTTTCTCTTCCATTCTGTCCTGTGAGGGTATCCGATCCCGCATCAAAATCGCGATCAAGCAGCCTTGCGGGATTAAAGCCGGAAATTGCGGGAGTGGGATTTTTAAATAGTAATATACAAAAATTGATCGGGGTCCTGGTTTAGGCCATGATCTGGAACGAGAGGAAATAGCAGGTGGTCGCTTCCTTCTACGAAGACCCATCAATGTTTCTTTAGTTGCCCGTTTCAGAGGCGCTATAATCCAGTGCTTGACTGCGATTCCGCCTGATGATGACTAGTTTATTAAGAGCATATTCACTCTAGCCTTGAAGGCACCTAAATTATAGTTGGACGGGAAGACCGCAACAGGCAAATTGTTCCAGTCCCTCGATGTACGTGGTATAAACGACGAAACGAATCGCTTAGTCCGGACCGTTGGAGTTTCAACAACGTAAGGGTTACTCGCCAAACAATCCTGCAACCCTTCTGCTAGGGCCACGGGGATTTTCTAAATAAGATTCTCGTGATCCTAGAACGCAAAAGGCAACTGAATTACATAGGTGTAGTTTTAATCAGTAAAAGTCTGACATGCACTCCCGCCTCTCCACCCCAGAGCGTGAGAAGTCATTGTATGATTTTCCACTTCAAAATAAAGACATGGTGTACCTACCTAACCAGGTGTTGATTAGGAATGTTCCGTTCAACTTACGATACAGGACTCACGAAATTTAAAAATTGAGCTTTAAGGTAAAAATTTAAAACAAAATTATTTTTCATACTAATTCTATAGAAAAGTCACGAGTTGTTACATCACTTACTTACTAATGAGGTTGTGTTGGTTTTAATAAATGCATGGGCAGACGCGTCGTCTGAATCCAATAAAAAAAATTCTATCCCGCATTTCTGTTCCAGCAAAAAAGGTGCTTTGCGCGTTTGCGGGATTGGATTCCCTAGTCCTGTCACCCGTCATGCTATCACTATTAATGTGATATAATATTCCACAACTATCACATAACGCCGTCTAGCCCCAAGTTAAGAAGACGTTGTGTTATGAGTACTAGACAACTGATAAACATACTTATATATTTCTAAATATATACATATTATAGATAAATTATACCCAGACACAGAACAAATGATTGTGCTCATCACACAAACATTTGTCCTGGGTAGGATTCGAACCCACGACCTCCGGCATTGCAGTCAGGGCCACTAACCACTAGACCAACTGGCCAGCCAATCGTATATCACTAACTCTAACGTTTTCTTTCATAATATCATTTCTCACACAATCCATCCATTTCTTCTTTGGCCGCCCTCTTCTTTTCCATCCATCCCATATGTATACTCCAGGTTTTTCTTAGTATTTAACTAAAACCTTTTTTTTTGAGGTTGGGTAATCAAGTAACTTTCCCACTTTTTTTTATGTGGGAAATTATGTAATGATATCTCCTGCCCTTGGGCGAAGCGCGAGGGTGTGTCAGACTTTTACTGATTAAAATCGACTCCTGTTTCTTCTTTCTCTTTCGCACAACACTTAGCCCCGACTTTGCTGGCTCCCTACGGTTTTTCTGACATCTCCGTGACTACTGTGGAACACTACGCGCCGTCGACGTCTTGGACTCGGTCCGGACGATTGCTGGACGGTCGGACGGTGAACTACCTATTGCTCGCCGTCCGCAAGCCCGCGCCTACCGTGGCCGGAAATCGGGATCGGAATCCCGGCACTCCCACTCTGGGTGGAGCTTAAGAGAGAGTGTCAGACTTTTATTCGCGTTCCTTTAGCTGGCTCTTTACGTTCCAGGGCTACGATAATTATTTAGAACAATTCCGCAGCCTTCTTTAGATTTTTTTTTTAGTAGGGCAATCATCTAATGACTTCTTTCGCTATACAGTGGAGCGGGTGGATGTGTCAGACTTTTACTGACTAAAACCACCTATGTTCCTTCAGCTGCCTTTGTCGTTCCAGGACTATGACTATATACTTTTCAAAACCGATCCTATCGCTCCAGCAGGTATCGAAATATATCATCTATGAAAATTTCAACTGACTAGCTATCATAACTCATGAGATACAGCCCGGTGACAGACAGACGAATAGTGGAGAACGTAGTTTTAGCAATAAGAAAGATGTGTTAAAATCCCAAGGTTTTGCCACGTGCCAAATTTTCAACAGAGAACAGTAATTCAGCAACGAGGAGCTTCAGTTGATCAGTTACTAACTTTATTGGTTTGTTTTACAACTTCGCCCAGTTTTATTGGATGCCTCGCTTTAAACTGTGTCTGTCTAGATGCTGGTTAAAGGGCTTTATTACCGTTCTATTTATCTGAGGTTTCCTAACGATGTTTGAGGTAGCGAAACTTTAAAATTGGATTTGGTTTGTTTATACAACATTATTTTAGTATATGCGAAATCTGAATATAGTTTGTTCAGAATCAGTCACTGAATTGATTCCAATAATGTTTACACTATGTTATATTTTTTCCCATAATTCTTCATCTTAGCGTATCAATGGCAAACTAGTTAAATACCTTGTCTGGCCCAGTATTCGGCCACGGCTGTGCCGTCCGCTGATTCTGTCATTAGGTCCCTACGTGAACAGGTAACAAGGCACGTGTTGCAGGATCGTAGGTGGGACATGGTCTGCGGAGAGACGCCGCACAAACACTGAAGATCTGAACCGTCCGAGAACCCGCATCTGTGGAGATTGTCTTTGCTGCGCCCAACTTGGGTGCGGAGTCTGTTCAGAGTTTTGCAGGTGGGCCATGGCAACTCGTGTCCAGGAGAGAGGCTCTCCGATGGCTCTACAAAATCATCAGAAGGTTTCAACTTGACCCGCCAGAGGTCACGTCTCTCCGAGGTGGTGTTACCTTGAGATGGGCTCACACTTGCAACAAAACTTTTACGACTTTGGCGAGGGTCGTTTTGTTGTTTCGCCCTTTCTATGGTTAGCCACAGCCCTGCGAATTTCTGGGGGTGCAATGTCCATAATTATTTAAAAAAGGTCACAAGTTGTACACCACCGATACTAAGTACAAAACAGGTCACGGCATGGCACAGCGGACATTAAACGCCAGCGCACAGTTAGGTGCGAGAGCAAAACAACCCCTCAGGCGCCCGGGTGGCACGATGACCATGTATTTTTATTTGACTGGCCTGTTGGTCTAGTGGTTAGTGGCCCTGACTGCTATGCCGGAGGTCGTGGGTTCGATTCCTACCCAGGGCAAATGTTTGTGTGATTAGCACGATCATTTGTTCTGTGTCTGGGTGTAATTTATCTATATATGTATGTATTTAGAAATATGTAAGTATGTTTATCAGTTGTCTAGTACCCATAACACAAGCTCTGCTTAGCTTGGGACTAGACGGCGTTGTGTGAAAGTTGTGGAATATTATATAAAATTTAACTAAACAAAAAAAAAAAAAATTATGCCTCCAACCAGATTTGTCATAACACAGTTATGAAATTTTGTACATAGATTCTTTACATAAAAATACTAGACGGGTGTTTCAGGTTTCGCATTTACTAAAAAGAAGGTTGTATAATTGAAAAAGAAGCAGTTAGTTGACTTTTTACGTGACAGGCAAATAAATTTTCCCGTTCTGAGTGGTGTGAGAGGGAGTTTTTTTTTTTAATTCATATTATACAGTGCTTGACTGCGATCCCACCTGATAGTAAGCAGAGATTCAATCATTGATGGTGAGGCGCACTAGTTTATTAAGAGCCTATTCACTCTAGCCTTGAAGACACCTAAATTATAGTTGGACGGTAAGACGACGGAAGGACGGTTGGACGGTAGGCAAATTGTTCCAGTCCATCGATGTACGCGGTATAAACAACGAAGCGAAACGCTTAGTCCGGACCGTTGAAGTTTCAACAACGTAAGGGTGGATACTCGCCGTACGTGGGGTTGTCCGATGGTAGAAATGAGATGGCGGAATCATGTCATGCAATTCCCGCGCACACTCTCCAAAACGCAACCTGTAAAATACCGATAGGCTGTCTACCCCGCGCTTGTGCTCGACGCTTTTTCCCGTTTTTTTTCAGTTACCCTTTGCATTTTAGGGCAGCGACCATTCTTTTTAATAATTTCGCAATACTGATTTGAACTTTAATTTTGAGATAGGTAATCATCCAAAGACTTCTTTCACTCTAGGGCAGAGTAGGAAATTGTCAGACTTTTACTGACTAAAATCGCACCTGTGTCCTCCAGTTGCTCTTTACGTTCTAGGATCATGAGTTTCTTTTTCAGAAAATCCTCATAGCCCTAGCGGGTAACGGCCATGCTGGGCCCCTACGGTTTGCTGCCATCTATTTGACGAGCGCGTGAAACACTACGTGCTGTCAACGACTTGAACTCGATCCGGACGGTTACCTCACGGCCGGACGGCCATTCATCCATTAGTTAGATAGATATAATAATGATAATTTAATTTTCAAGATAATACAATCCATTATGGTTAGTAAAGACATACACAACTTATAAACTAGTGCTAGTACATATATATGTCGGTCAATTAAATAAATACATTCAATAAAGCATGTCAATAATAATAAATAAATTACACAATCAAAAACAATTAAGTATCATACACACACAACACTACTTCTGGGCTCGGTTTGAGGATAACACTTGCGTCCTCGTCCAGTGTTTTAATATAAGGCCATCAGTCCTATCCGCTACGGTTTTTAAGAGACTGTTGGTGCTGCCCCGTACCCGCCCCATCAAGGATGCGACACGCTTTCGTACGATAGCATAAAAGTCATCAATACGTGCTTCCGCAAACATCCCCGATGCGCTGCAATGACGCGACAGCCTCAACAGTGCCCTGTATGCGTTGTTGATATACTTTTTATTGCACACCATTACACGTCGTCCGCAAACCCGTGACTACCTTGGCTGGTAATCGGGGTCATTCCCACATGCGCGCGGCCGTCTAAGGAGACGGCCTCGTGGGGGCGATTGGCGGCAACGATCTCTCGCGCCGGGCCTTGGTACAGGCCATTGTCCGAATCGAGGAGGAGTGGCAGACGGTCGCCTCCTTCTGCGAAGCAGTAATGCTAGCAAAGGAGGCGGCTGCACGCAAACGCACGAGGGACCGGATCACACGCCCCAGCCACGGGGATCCCAATTTCCGGCCGCCATAGGCGCCGGCTTGCGGACGGCGTGCAATAGGTAGCTCGCCGTCCGACCGTTAGGTAACCGTCCGGACCTAGCCCAAGTCGTCGACGACGCGTAGCGTTCCACGCGCGCCTTAAGGAGACGTCAGCAAACCGTAGGAGCCCAGCAGAGTGGAAGCCTACTGGGGCCATGGGTTGGCTTCTGAAAGGAAAACCTAGCTGAGGAACTAGGGATGGATTTTAGTCAGTAAAAATCTGACATGCCCTTCCGCCCCACCCAAGGGCAGGAGATGCAGATGGAGATTGGCTGATTTCCCACCTAAAAAAAAAAAGAAAAGGCCTCCTGGCTAGGAGCTACCACGCGGGTCTAATGCGGGTTGGTGGGTGTCACATGTTTTAAAATTTTTAGTTCTTGGACATGCCGGTTTCCTCCCGATGTTTTCCTTCACCGTTTTGAGAGCAGTGGTAGTGAAATAAATTACACAAAGTAATGCGCCTAGCTGGGTTCGAACCCGTGACCTACAACTCGTAAGTCAGGATTGTTACTACTGGACCATCACTGCTCTATTTACACCCTACCGAGATATTATCTTACAAAAATTCAGATTCAAAGATTCAAAAGCATTTATTTCAAATAAACCATTTACAGGCACTTTTGAAATGTCAAGAAGTCAGTCAGTCAGAAAAAATGATGCTAATTGCACATTCAAAAGCGTAGATCTTAATGGAGAAGAATGTGCAAGAAACTCCATGGACACTCTTTTCAATCATGTTTTGCAATTACAAATATCTCTGTTACATGTTTCTTGTCGCTATCATGTGAGAACAATGTCAATGAAGTAAAAATACAAACTAAATATAGATATTAAAATAGCAACTGGCAGCTAAGAGACCAATCTCAACTGACAGCGCCTGTTCACGGACATGACGCAAATATTAGCACCACTCAGCTCAACCATTTTGAAGGGAACCGAATAGTGTGTCATTTTATTAATCAGTGAGACATTTGAGTGAGCATGACAAATTCTCAACTGCCATGCTCATTTATGTCAAACAAGTCCAATAATAACGTAAAAACCATAAAATAGCTCCATGGTACTCACATTTACAAACTTTGAAAAAAAAATGCTTCTACATTATACAATACTAAATACAATAATAATTAACTACAATAATATTTTACAAATTTAACAAATTCAAATAAAAAACGAGTGTGCTTATGACCACACGACTGAAGTGAAACTTCTTTCGCTCCATCTGTATGTATATATATATATATATGTGTACAATATATACATGTATACACATATACATATCTCCTACACTGTGATACAGACAATAAGCCTGCAGTGTGCTTAGATATACGGAACGTATTTGGCTATGAGAGGAAGAGAGAAAGAAAATGTGCGCGCGCACTGCTGTCTCTTGCTTATATCCCCCACTTATCTTCCGTTCGCCTTGCCCGATCACACTTTTCGTAACGCTTACGTCACGCGTTCGCCAGCTTACTCCCCAAGTCAAGCGTGCGTAAAGAAGTTTCACTTCAAAAACGCACGTTTTATCCATTCATACAATTCATCCCATTATGAATCTTAATAGTCATCGTAATAAATAGCCGGCCAAATTCATCCTGAAAACTCTTCACACAACTATGCCATTTTGCCCGACAGCGACAAAAGGAGGGTTATGTTTTTATGTAACATCTTACGTCGCATGAATTCGATCCGACAAAGTTTACTGAAAACAGGCTTATCCCGCTGAAGCTCACTGAATGCCTCCACAATTTCCTAACCCACATACGGGAACACAATCTTTTATATTTTCGCATAGATGTATAAAATAGATTATATAAAACCGTTATACAAAACGGGTTATATGAAACCGTTTTGTGCCCCACAAACATTTTAAAAGGTTATTATTTAACTTGTACAATACAAAGGACAAAGAAAATGAATTTCGTACCTGCGTTGTCTCCTCCAAAAAAAGGATCACGTATTTTGATGATACAAGATTGTGGATTTGTAAATTTTAGGATTTTTCTGGCTGTAACAAAACTAAATCTATGCAAATAAATTACTCTAGTCCAATTTTTTTTATTAAATTCGTAAGCCAGGAATGAATGTAGGTATCCGCAGTAGAACCAAGGTTACCGACATAAACGAAGAATCACCAAATTTAAGTGACAGTGGGCAGGGTACATTGC
The DNA here is from genome assembly GCA_961205895.1 of Mythimna pallens. Classification (NCBI taxonomy): domain Eukaryota; kingdom Metazoa; phylum Arthropoda; class Insecta; order Lepidoptera; family Noctuidae; genus Mythimna; species Mythimna pallens. Next base: position 2,794,951 of record OY540845.1, on the reverse strand, counting down.
TCGCAGAACAGATGGTCGACGGGGATGAAAAGTTGTGGAGAGGCGACCACGTACTGGAAGGCCTCCCAGAAGGTTGACCGATGACTTGGTGAGGGTCGCAGGAATCCGACGGATGCGAGACGCATAGGACCAATTATTATGGCGGCACGGCACTTTGGTGCGGCCTACGTCCAACGACGACACTGTCTGAAATTATGATGGTGATAAAATTCGGAAGCTGTGGAGGTTGCCAAGTGATTTTTATAGGCTTCTAAAGTTCTCCCGTGATCGGCAGCACTTGTGACCTCTAGAATAGCGAGGCAGTTCATTTGTTGTGTTCTAAACCAGATTTATCATACTTCACATTAAATCACACTAATGTTGTGAAAGCGAAAATTTTTGAGTTTTTGTGTGAGTTTGTTATTTCTTCACGCTTGAACGGCTGAATGGATTTCAATGAAACTTGGTGTGCGAGTAGCCCATATTCTAAAGGGTGTCTCAGTAAGAGTACACTTTTTCATTTTAAAATAAAAACAAGTATTTTATGACAGAGTTGTAATATTTTTATTGTATTGTAAAGAAGACATGTTCCGATTAAGTATGGAATAAAATATCCGGCAAATGACCCCCCCGGCTTCGATGACAGGCCATTACTCTTTTCATGAAATTTTCCATGATGCAACGATTTCCAGAACACATTATCTCACGAAATTCTGATGTCAATTGGCCACCAAGATCGAGCGTTTTAACACCGTGCGATTTTTTTCTTTGGGGTTTTTGTGAAATCTCGGGTTTATGCGAATAAACTCGAAACAATTCCTGAGCTCAAATCGGAACTCCAACGTGTCATCGGTGAGATACAGCCACATCTCTGTGCAAAAGTCATGGAAAATTTAGTAATGGCCTGTCATCGAAGCCGGGGGGGTCATTTGCCGGATATTTTATTCCATACTTAATCGGAACATGTCTTCTTTACAATACAATAAAAATATTACAACTCTGTCATAAAATACTTGTTTTTATTTTAAAATGAAAAAGTGCACTCTTACTGAGACACCCTTTAGAATAGCACATAGAATATTTTTACTCCGAGGGTGTGTTACCTTGGGATAATTTATTACAAAAATGCGGGCGAAGCCGCTAGCAGCAGATAATACATTAAAAATCTTTCTTCACAGCATTTTTCCTACTGAATTATTATAAACTTAGCTTTTGCCCGCAGCTTCGCCCGCGTACATCAAATATAGCCTATGTCACTCAGGAATAAAGCAGATTTCTATCGGTAAATTTTTTTTTGCAATTGGACAGTACTTTCAGAGATTACCTCTTAAAAAAAATAATAAAATAACCTTTACTTCTCTATAATATTAGTGTAGATTTACTCTTTCAGTACTAAAATCTGTTATTCATAGACACCAACTAGTTTTCTTACAAATAACTTATTGAAGAAAACGTTCAAACAAAACAAACAATCTGTTACGATTATTACGTAACCGAATTGTGTCGGGCATCTGTCTGGCACAGACAAAACTTGAAATTATGATATAAGTACAAAACGAGACACAATTTTAGGAGTTACAAAATGAAGCAGAATCATTATTAGGTCTGTCAGGGATTTCAGTTGTTTTGTTTTAGACTTTGTTCTGTCTTTCTTTGTTACTAAATAACATTTTCTTGCGCAGAAGAAATTCCGTTTGCTATTCGTTTGTTTTATATAACTTTAAAAGTTTGAGATAATTTTCATTAATAATTTTCATTGCCTTGTTGGTCTGTTGGATGCGAGCGCTATATCACTCAGTATGAGTGCGTTAGGTTTGATTATGGGATCGAATAAAGAGTGATTCCTTCCTTCGGAAATTAAATTGTCCTGATTACTAAACCCTTTACTTAATTAATTATATTAGAATTATTTTTAAGCATTATTTTACATGTTCCGAAAGTCAGTATATGTTTTGTGTTATCTGTATATTTACTAATACAGATAACACAATAACTCCTAACAATAAATATCGATCTCCTCGATTCGTCTATCGTCAAGGTGACCAGGGTTCAAAAGTTTTGTTTCATCTAACGCAATTTTTGATAGAGACAACACGAAAAAAGTGACGCATTCGATTTTTCCGTCACTCGAATATTTCACAAAGTTTGTTCTAGGAAAGTCGAGTTTTTAAAAAAAAAAAAAAACCTATAAAAAACTGGAAATAATTTTCAATATTCAAAATTTCCAGTAAATCTGCAAGGTTTTAGTTAAATAATTATGTTCTTTTTACTTTTTTTTATTTATGAGTACATTATAAAGGACATGAGTTCGCACAAAATAGCAGATTTTCAAAGACTTTTTTACTGGGTTAGTTTTATACTGGTTTTGGTTTCAATAAAACTTATCTGTGTTTACAAAGTATCTAGAGAAAGTTATGTAACACGACATAATCATGTAAGAGCGGTAAGTTGTATATAGAATATAGCATAAGCATAATCAGCCCTAGGTTCCCACTGCTGGGACTCAGGCCTCCTCTCTAGGAGAGAGAAAGGGCCGTAATCCACTACGCGGGCCCAGTGCGTGTTGGTGTATGTCACATGTCTTCGAATTTTTGGTTCTAGGAAACCGGCATGTCGGTTTCCTCACAATGTTTTCCTTCACCGTTTTAGAGCTATGGTAGTGAAATAAATTTTACAAAGTAATGCGCCTAGCTGGGCTTGGACCCGCGACCTACAACTCGTAGGTCAGGGCCGTTACCCCTCGGCTACCACTGCTCAACCTCACCACTGAGCAGTGGTGGCCGAGAATATTTTTTAAATTTGATATAAGCGTTGATGGTGAGGCGCACTAGTTTACTATGAGCCTATTCACTCTAGCCTTGAAGACACCCAAATTATAATCGGATGGGAAGGCCGCAGCAGGCAAATTGTTCCAGTCCTTCAATGTACGCGGTATAAACGACAAGGCGAAACGCTTAGTCCGGACCGTAGAGGTTTAAACAACGTAAGGGCAGATACTCGTCGTACGTCAAGTGGCCCGATGGTAGAAATGAGATGGCGGTATATAAGATATAGCGGTATATAGGATGTGGAATAGTAGTACGATAATTTAATAATAAATTCAATAATTTTCCGTAAATATGCTTCTGTTAATCCTACTCGAATACCTTTAATATTCTTTATGAAAAGATTTATAGCTCGCGGCTAGCATTTACCAGCCTTATGACGTAATAATAAGCTAACACTTTTAACTTTAACATTATAAATTATTAACATTAACAATAATGTTTACGTCTTCGTGTTTGAAACGTTAATGTAAACATTTTGACATAATTTGTGGAAGAATTATGTTCTGATCTTAGATTGAAGATATTTTTAGTCAATGTCTGGTTTGAGTCTGTTTACTAACATGGTTTGTGCTGTTGAAAGAAATACAAGCGCAGCTTTGAATCTGCAAAGAACTCAGAAGGCAATTATTTTTATGATTCTCGACCCGAATCAATAACAAAATGGGCAGGTATTTTTTTTTAATTTTATTCTTATTTACGGAAATTTATAAAAGCGTTTAGTAGTGTAAGTGGGCGGAGCCTGGTACCGGCTATCGCACTCACGCACACAGTGACGTGACGTGCGATAAATCGCATTGGGTGATTCAAAAAACCGGGCAGGTGCGAGTCGGTTCGCGCACTGACGGTTCTGTACCAACTTACCTATGAAAACAGTTCAATTCCCGAATTGAGTTATGAAGATTTTTCCAAAACGCAAAATTTTTTTTTATGTGACGTAACTACAAATTTACAGTTTTCAGATTTTTTCTATATTTGTGCTATAAGACCTTGCTTCACGCCAAATTTCAGGATTTAAGGTCAACAGGAAGTTCCCTATGATTACCTTGAAAGTGTCGAAATACGCGTTTTTTTCAGACAGACAGACGGACGGACAACAAAGTGATCCTATAAGGGTTCCGTTTTTTCCTTTTGACGTACGGAATCCTAAAAATATAACTAAAATAAAAATAAAGAAAAGTAGTATTATAGATTATTGACCAGGTCAGCTAGCTTTACCAGGATTATTTTTATAATCATCAGATTAGTTTTATAATAACCTTCTAAAATTTTGTGCAATTACAAAACTGGACCTTGTATTTGTAGACGCTAGCTCTTGGCAGATTTTCCATAGACGGTGATTGAAGTTTTTACGGGTCTAGTGCCAAAAATGGAACCAGTTTAAAAAAAAAGCACCATATATCATAGTGACCTCACGAACCCGACCTCCCGGGACAATATTCTTGTTCCTCATCCCCGGCTTGCCTTTATAGACCGGCCATAGAGAACACTGAAAAGGACTAAAGCTCTTACTGAATAACACTCGGAATATGTAGATCTAACGCCACATTTAATATCTTTGAGTTAAGTTCAATGGCAGTTGTTTGACTGGCCTGTTGGTCTAGTGGTTAGTTGCCCTGACAGCTATGCCGGAGGTCGTGGGTTCGAATCCCACGCAGGACAATTGTTTGTGTAATGGGCACGATCATTTATTCTATGTCTGCCACTGCCGTTCTTGGTTCTCCTTTTCTGTTCCAAAAATATACCTACTCACTATAAATATCGCAATACTTAGGTTACTAAAAAGGTCAAAAAAACATTTTTTCTTGATATCAAAGATTCAAAGCATCTTATTTCAAATAAACCAGTTTACAGGTACTTTTGAAATGTTAAGAAGTCAGTCAGTCAGAAAAAATGATGCTAATTGCACATTCCAAAGCGTAATCTCTGTGGAGAAGAATGTGCAAAAAATTCCATGGACACTCTCTTCAATAATGTTTTGTAACTACAAATATCTCTGTTACATGTTTCTTGTCGCTATCATATGAGCACAATGTAAACAAAGTAATAATAAAAACTAAATATAGATATTACGAGTATCTACTTATTTATTACACAATAGTAATCTATTGTTATAATCTCCAAGTCCAAACCAAGTTACGATAGGAAAATAATTTAATAAAGTGCGTGGAAGTATTTCATTACTATATTATTACCGAAATTCTTAGGAACACGAATCAAAACTAAATTATCCTAATTGAATAGGCTAAAGTTTGTATCTAAGTTTGTGTGTTTGTTGCTCTTTCTCACTCAAAAGGACTGAATGGATTTCGATAGAATTCAGTATACGAGTAGGTCACGTTCTTGGTACTATAAACACCACTAATTTTTAATTAGTACAAATACTTTAAAGGCTTATTAGAAAAGGTCTTGTTATTATTTAAATAAAATCTCAATAAACAAAGTAATTAGCGTTTGTTTATATCCCAAAAATTAATAAATATATACATACATATTATAATATGACTGGCCTGTTGGTCTAGTGGTTAGTGGCCCTGACTGCTATGCCGGAGGTCGTGGGTTCGATTACCACCCAAGAGAAATGTTTGTGTGATGAGCACGATCATTTGTTCAGTATCTGGGTGTAATTTATCTATAATATGTATGTATTTAGAAATATATATGTATGTTTATCAGTTGTCTAGTACTCCTAATACAAGCTCTGCTTAGCTTGAGACTAGACGGCGTTGTGTGATAGTTGTAGAATATTAAAAAAAAAAAATATGTTACACAACTTCAGATAGTAGATAGGACATTAGACGTTTTCTATCCCCGTTATACGTTTAGAGTGATTTCCGATATTTACGCGAGTGAAACCGTATTCATAAACTAGTTACTACTAAATAAAATTAATAGGTAGGTACGCACGATATTTCAAAGTCGCGCCCTTAATATAATGTCAACCACAAACTCTAGTGTTGCGTGCAAGTAATTGTTAGGTAACTGTTGTATAATAGCCAATATTACTTGACATATGATTTAGGCGACCGCTTTCAAGGTAACAACTTCAAACTAGTTTTTTTTTAAATAATTTTACTCTACATTTTATACATTCGCGTGAGCAAATCCACTGGTAGATGCTAGTGCTCATTATATAAATGAGCTGAGTAACAAAAAAAAACACAGTTATTTTTTCGGTGGGAAAATCATCTTATGACATCTCTCTCTCTCTCTTGGGCGGAGTGCGAGATAGTGTCAGACTTTTACTGACTAAAAACCCAGTCCTGTTTCTTCGTTGCCTTTCGTACCCGGGCCGAGTCTTCCTTTCAGAATTAGACCCATGACCCCAGTAGGCTTCGACCCTGCTGGGCTCCTACGGTTTGCTAACATTTACCTAAAATTTAAATCACAGTTTAAAGTAACCCTCAGCGGCTACGACCTCTTGTGCCGGGGCCTTGGTACAGACTGTAGTCCGGAGCAAGTAGGAATGGCACGGTCGCCTCCTTCTGTGAACCAAAGGAGGCAGCCGCACTCGCGAGGAAACGGCCCTCACACTCCAGTCACTGGGATCCCGATCTCGATTTCCAGCCACCGTAGGCGTAGGCTTGCGGATGGCGAGCAATGGGTAGCACGCCGGCTGGTCGTCAAAGTCATTTACGACGCGTAGAGTGTAAAAGTCTGACATACCGTGCCGCTCCGCCTCTTGGGTGGATCGGGAGGGTATGTCAGACTGGCTAGAGAAGTCATTGGATGATTTTCAACCTTACAAAAAAAAAAAGTTTAAAGTAAACAGTTAAAAAAAAATTGTTTTGTCCAAACTGTACTGGCTGCTGCTAAGTTTATATCTCTTATATTTTATTAGAAGGGTTTTTCAACCCTAATTTTTAACTAACTTTGGAGTTCTGATTAGCAGAATTGCGAAACTTTTGTTTTGGAATTTTCTATAACTCATTACTGTTTTTTTTTTTTTTAAGTAAATATAACAGGTTTATCTCAGCTATTATTATTTATGTATAACGGTAAGCCAACGGCTTCTGTACACAGCGTATCTGTTTTTTTTATCTAAGAAATCATCTAATGACAAATCTCGCTCTTGGGCGGTGCTCGAGGTAGTTTCAGACCTAAAAATCCACTCCTGTTCTTTCGTTGCCGTTCGTACCAGGGCCGACTTTTCCTTTCAGAATCAGACCCTTGGCCCCAGTAGGCTTCGACTCTGCTTGGCCCCTACAGTTGCTGACATCTCTTTGAGGCGCGCGTGGAACAGTACGCGCCATTGAAGACTTGGGCTCGGTCCAAATGGTTAGTGGTCGGTCGGACGGCGAACTACTCATTGCTCGCCGTCCGCAAGCTCGCTCCTACGGTGCCGGAAATTGCGATCGGAACCCCAGTGGTTGGGGCGTGAGGACCATTGCTTTATGCGATCGGCTGCCTCCTTTGCTAGCATTACCGCTTCGCAGAAGGAGGCGACCGCCTGCCACCCCTACTCACTCCAGACCATGGCCTGTACCAAGGCCCTGCGCGAGTGATCACCGCCGCTGATCGCCCTACCGTGTGCTTCACCGTGTCCTCCGGGCGGTCCACACAATGTTAACACCTGGGCGTTTCATCCGCTTACTTATAACTTACCATGTCCGGTGAGGATCTCCGTCATGCAGAAGGTAAGGACGCCGTGAGGTCTTTCCAGCCACGCCTCAAAGAGGGGACTTACTACCATAATTTTGGCGTGCCGTATTCATAGGATACTTCCTGTTGACCTAGAATTCTGCAATTTGGCATGAAGCAAGGTCTCATAGCACAAGTATAGGCGATTCAGAAAACGGTAAATTTGTAGTTACGTGACAAAAAAAAAATATTGCGATTCAGAAAAATCTTCGTAACTCAATTCGGGAATTGAACTGTTTTTATAAGTAAGTTTGTACAAAACCCTCAGTGCGCGAGTCCGACTCGCAGCTGTTGCCCGGTTTTTTTAATTGTTTATAGACTCGTGCATGACTACTATCTCACCTGATGGAAAGCGACGATGTGGTCAACGATGGAGCACGCTTGCCTAGAAGTAACCTATACTCTCTTGACTTTAAGAGCCCCATATTGTAGCTAGCAGATAACACAGACTTCTACTCCTTAGCAGCACGCACAATGAATGTATTGTGTTTTTTAGTCAGCAAAAGTTTTACACTCCTTTTTCCTTCACAAAGAGTGAGAAAAGTAATTTTTTTTTAGGGTTTTACCTCAAAAGGTAAAAACGAAACCCTGATAAGATCATTTTGTTGTAGAAATAAATCTGAAAACAGTAAATTTGTTGTTACGTCACAAAAGAAAAAAATATTTTTTTTGCAATTTGGAAAAATCTTCGAGACTCCGATCCGGAATTTAACTATTTATATAAATTCATATGTACGAAACCCTTAATGCACTTGCCCAGTATTTTTTAAATTATTATTGTTAAGTTCGTGTTTGAACAACCTCTTACCTCATGGTAAGCTATTATGTGGTCGACGATAGAGCACACTTGCATAGAAGTAACCTATTTACTCTTGATTTAAAGTATGACATCCCAACAAAAAAGCTTTGTTCATCCTTGACAGCTTGGTAGCTGAAACATTAAAAGCAACGGGTTTTAATGAATCAACTTTTACTCGAAGTGTTGGCACAGTTCCATTGGCAATTCTGACATTTTAATTAATCGCTGTGGTAGATTGTTGATCTTTAACGGACTGAATTTGTCATCAAGCATTTATTCAATTATATTGCCTTGAGTTTTCCCAACTAAGTTTTTTTTAGGTGCGATATAATCAAATTGTTTTCTTCTCTGTGTGGAAAGATAGAGAGTGTTAGACCTTTACTGATTAAAACCCACCAGAGTTTCTACAGTTGCATAAAAAACTTGCAAGTTGCAAAAGAATAAGTTTGAGTCGAACTCGTGTACTGAGGGTTCCATACAAACTTACTTATTAAATCAGTTCAATTCCCGAATTGAGTTACGAAGATTTTTCCGAATCGTTAAAAACGTTTTTTTGTGACGTAACTACAAATTTACTGTTGTCAGATTTTTTCCTATACCCGCGCAATGAGACCTAGCTTCATGCTAAATTTCAGGATTCTAGGTCAATATGAAGTACTCTATAAATTTTGATTCCCTTGAGAGTATCGAAATATACGTCTTTTGTTATATAAATGGCCGTATCTTTTTTTTTCGTAAACTCAGAAGTTTGATTTTGTCACAGCTTCAAGAGACCGCAGACTTAAGTATATGGTTTTAATTTCAACTCGATACCTTCACGCGTTCCCAAGATAAAGAGCCTTGATAGACAGACAACAAAGAGATCCAATAAGGCTTACGATTTTTCTTTTTGAGGTAAAACCGAAACTTGTAAAATGTTTTTAGAAGCATCCTTAGCTATGAAAGACAATTTGAAGCTGCCTATTATTATAATCTTCCCATTTCAATATTTCACTCCATAAGGAAAAACTCCGTGAAATTTTCCGTTATTTTTTTTAGTAATCCGCCATGACAGATTCTGAAGCCAGTCGGACAGAAACGAAAGCCCACCCTTACATACATCTTTCTTTCCGCTTTCATAAAAAAAGTAATGCCATAATGTTTGGTGAAAATGTTTTGATTAGTGTTTTTATGCGTAAAAAACTTATTTTTTCCGTCGCGCGGCATTGCAGCTTTACCATGCCGTCACTAAAATTTTATTCAGTTTTTCTCATCAGCTCGAAATCATGCTTACAAGTAGTATGCTGAACTGGACCTATTTTGGTGCAGCCGTGTGGCACACAACGGTATTTTTTGCATCTTTTTAGGGTTTTGTACCTCAAAAGGAAAAAAAACGGAACCCTTATAGGATTACTTTGTTGTCCGTCCGCCTGTCAGTCTGTCTGTCAAGACCCTTTATCTCGGGAATGCGTAAAGGTATCCAGTTAAAATTAAAAACATATACTCAGGTCTGCGGACTCTTGAAGCTGTAAAAAAATCAAACTTGTAAGTTAATGAGAAAAAAAGATACTTCGGTTTATGTGGCAAAAAACGTACATTTAGACACTCTCAAGGAAATCATAATTCATAGGGTACCCATACCCGTTGACCCAGAATCCTGAAATTTGGTATACAGCAAGGTCTTAAGGCATAAATATATATAGAAATCAATGTGAAAACTGTTAATTTGTTGTTACGTCACAATTTTTAGGGTTCCGTACCTTAAAAGGAAAGAACGGAACCCTTATAGAATCACTTTGTTGTCCGTCCGTCTGTCTGTCTGTCTGTCTGTCTGGATCCATGTATTCGTTTGTGAGTCTATATTCACCTATTGAGTAGCGTAATTAGAGACACAATAGAAAGACAATGAGCGAGCAAACGCCGGCGTTCGCTCTGGGTTTAATGAACTAAAGACATCGTGTATACTAAAAATAATGTTGTAGAATAGGCCTACGTCTGGCCATGGACTATGATAGGCCGAGTTGATCGATTGAGATTACGGCCAACTAAAGGCTTAAGATAAACTCGATGTTCTTTATCTCAAATTTTGGGAAAAGTTTTATCACAAAGCCAAGATATTGTAGTTGTGTATTTATGAGAAATTCATGAATTAACTGTGTCTGTTGTCTTGAATCTTATCTGTTCTACAGTCTCGGTATTCCTTAGAAGTACTGTTTGCTTGTTTTCCTTAACGATCTTTATTCAAAATTTTATAAATAGATTCTGTAATCGGCTCTTGTCATTATTAGGTTGCCGTACCTCAAAAGGAAAAAACGGAACCCTTATAGGATCACTTTTTCGTCAGTCCATCTGTCTGTCTGTCAAGACCCTTTATCTCGGGAACGAGTGGAAGTATCGAGTTGAAATTTAAGCCATATACTCAAATCTGCGGTCCCTTGAAGCTGTGAAAAAAATCAAAATTCTGAGTTAACGAACAAAAAAGATACGGCCGTTTATGTTGCAAAAAACATATATTTCGACACTCTCAATGGAATCAAAATTCATAGGGTACTTCCTGTTGACCTAGAATCTTGAAATTTGGCATGAAGCAAGGTCACATAGCACAAACTATAGGAAAAAAATCTGAAAATACTTAGTAGTCACCAATAAAAAAAAAACTTTTTTGCGATTCGGAAAAATCTTCGTAACTCTATTCGGGAATTGAACTGTTTTCGTAGGTAAATTTATACGGTACCCTCAGAGCGCGAGTCCGACTTGCACTTGCCCGGTTTTTTTTTAAGATTTTCTAATAATTTCTCCTATTGTAAGACGAAAGTCTCCACAGCCACAGTGTCTCAAGACGAAAGTCTATGACCAGCGCGTGTTGCCAGTTTTTTTTTTTTTTTTTTTTTTTTCTTTATTATTAAGAATAAATTTCTTAATAATTGATTACAATCTAGCCTAAAAGACTAATAAGTAATTTAACTTTAACTTATTTTTATACGGTTTTGCTTAAACTAAGAATAGCGTCCTTTAGCACTTATAGAAGTCCATAGCACTTTCTTAGAGTCTGATATTTTAAAAACACTGTTCATGTGTAATATGCATAGCACAGCATTGATCACTATTATACACTAACTTTAAACACTACACTAACTCAAAAGGTTTAGTTCTCTTTAGTCTACGCACTAGGTCCGTATTGTCTAACAGCTGAATAGCCTCAACATTCACGTGTCGGTGAAGTCTGTGTTCGTGGGCTTCAGCAAATTTTTGAATGATGGTGGTGACGAGTTCCATTTTGAGGTCACGGTGGAGGTCGTCATTTCTGATATACCGAGGTGCTTTTACAGCATCCCTAAGTACTTTATTTTGGAACTGTTGTATTATTTTGATGTTGCTCCGTTTAGTACAGCCCCAGAGTTGGATACCATACGTCCAAATTGGCATCAAAATATGCTTGTAAATAGTTATCTTATTGTGTATTGATAAACAGGATTTCTTTCCGAGTAACCAATACATGCTTTTATAGCGTATGTCGAGTTCCTGTCTTTTCTTTTTGACATGAGCTTTCCATCGCAGCTTGGCGTCGAGAGTTATGCCAAGATATTTGGCTGTATTAGCATAAGGCACTTGCGTACCGTTTATGTAGATTGGGTGGTAGTTGCACCGTTTGTTTGTGAAGTCAACGTGAATTGATTTTGACTCATTCAGCTTGATCTTCCATTTTTGTGTCCAGTCATAAATTTTGTTCACTGCTAATTGAACTTTTTCTACTGCTTCTCTATGATTTGATCCTGTAGCCATAATAGCAGTGTCATCAGCAAAAGTTGCAATAGTGTTGTTTTCTAGCTCTGGGATGTCACATGTGTACAACAAGTAAAGGATTGGGCCTAGCACACTTCCTTGGGGTACCCCAGCTTTTATAGTTTTAAGCTCGGAATATGCATCTTCTTGCCTTATTCTAAACATTCTATTAGTTAAATATGACTCCAGAATATCTGCAAATTCTGGGGGTAACATACATCTGAGTTTGTATATTAGGCCCTCATGCCAAACTTTGTCAAAAGCTTGCGCGACATCCAAGAACACGGTGGCGCAGACTTCCCTATTTTCCAGCGTTTTTTCAATAATATTTGTTATTCTATGTACCTGGTCTATGGTAGAGTGATTTTCTCTGAAACCAAATTGATGATTTGGGATAAGGTCTTTTTCTTCTATAATTGGCTTTAACCGTTTCAGTAATAGTTTTTCAAATAGTTTTGATAACACTGGCAACAAGGAAATAGGTCTATATGATGATGCTTCATGGGGTGGTTTCCCAGGCTTCGCAATCATAATTACTTCAGCCACCTTCCACAGCTCAGGTACGTGTTTTAGAATAAACGCAGCATTGATTATTTTGGTCAGCTTTACTATGGCTTTTCGCGGGAGGTGTTTAAGAACTTCACCTGTTATGAGGTCGTAGCCCGGTGACTTTTTTGAGCTGATATTATTTTGAATTGCTCTCATAACTTCTTTAGGAGTCACAAGCTTAATTTCTTGGTTTTGAACTATTTTGTCACACTCAAGTATATCTGTACAGTTATCATTGGGTTGAAAAGTATTTTGTAAGTGCTGAGCAAACCTCAGCGCTTTTTGGTTATTACTTATAGCCCATTTTCCGTCGTTATCTCTAATAGGTGGTATTTGTTTAATTGGCCTTTTTAAGTTTCTTGTCGCTTTCCAAAGAGAGTAATCCGTTGATATGTCATTGGTTAACTGCAGAAGGTTGGTATTTAGACATTCATCCTCGAATTGTAGAATTTTTCTCTTTAATCGCTTAGTTAGATTATTTAATAATGTTTTTTCCCGCGGACACCTTGTTTGCTGCCACTGCTTTCTCTGTTTTCTTTTCTCAGACAGTAAATCCACAATTTCTTTAGGATAAATATAGCCCTTATATTTGTGTTTTATTTGTGGTGTGTTGTTCCAGGCACATTGTTGGATATCAACTATATATTTGTTTACTTCTGAGTCAAGCTGATCTTGCGTTTTTATCGGAGTTCTTAGGTCGATAATATTATCTAGATCAAGTGCAAAACTTACCCAATCTGTTGACTTATTAGCTAGAGATGTCTGGCCTACTTTTAATAAAATTTTCTGACTGAGTTTTAGTATTATCGGGGAGTGGTCAGAGTTCATATGAAAACCTTCCTCCAAAGCGCGTGTTGCCAGTGATGACATATAATGAGACAACCTTTATTATATAAGTACCTATATAAGTATAATATAATATAATATTCCACAACTATCACACAACGCCGAGAAGTCTCAAGCTAAGCAGAGCTTGTGTTATGGGTAATAGACAACTGATAAACATACTTATATATTTCTAAATACATACATATATCGATAAATTACACCCAGACACAGAACAAATGATCGTGCTCATCACACAAACATTTGTCCTGAGTGGGAATCGAACCAACGACCTCCAGCATAGCAGTCAGGGCCACTAACCACTAGACCACCAGGCCAGTCATACATACATATGGCTCCGAAACGTGGTCGCTTGCAATGGGCCTCAACAGAAGACTTAAAGTCACCCAAAGGGCAATGGAAAGGGCTATGCTTGGAGTTTCCTTGCGTGATCAAATCAGGAATGAGGATATCCGCAGGAGAACCAAGGTTATCGACATAGCACGACGAATCGCCAAACTTAAGTGGCAATGGGCAGGGCACATTGTTCGCAGAACGGATGGCCGTTGGGGCCGAAAGGTTCTGGAATGGCGACCACGTACCGGAAGACGTAGCGTTGGAATGCCTCCTACAAGGTGGACCGATGACTTGGTAACGGTTGCGGGAGTCCGATGGATGCGAGCCGCATAGGACCGTTCATTCTGGCGACGCTTGGGGGAGGCCTATGTCCAGCAGTGGACGTCTTTCGGCTGAAATGATGATGATGATGATGATTGTAAGACGAAGCAGGAAAGCTTGTCAGACTTTTACTTACTGAAACCTCACCTATTTTCCTTCAGTTACCCTTTGCGTTCTTTATTTTTTATGTTTTTGGAAGGAAAGGTCGGCAGCCAAACTTTTTAGAAGTCGACCCATCGCTCTAGTAGGTTTCAGTCCCTGTGTTTTTTTCGGTATTTCTTCTCAGGGTAGTCAGCTAGGAAACACCGGCGTCATCTAGTTTAAAATGACGAAAAAGAAATTGACGTGTAAAAGTGTTTTTTAAACCTATTTGCAAAATAAATATCATTTATCATTTAGACCTGCTGGGCCCTCACGGTTTTGCTGATATATTTTTGAGGCTCGTGTGGAACACTACGCGACTCGGCCTCGGTCCTGACTGCTACCGGATAGCCGGTCGAGTTCCCATTGCTTGTCACCCGCAAGTCCACGCCTGCAGTGGCTGGTAGTCGGGGTCAAGGTCTCGGCACAATGGTGACAACAGGGCATCTCTTCCGCCTGAACTTACCATGTCCGGTGAGGACCTGAGTCATACGGAAAGTTTTTTCGCTTTCACACTACCCGTGGCCTCAGTAAGCTTCGACCCTGCTGGGCCCCTACGATTTGCTGACATCTCCCTGAGGCGCGAACGGAACAGTACGCGCCATCGACGACTTGGGCTCGGTCCGGACGGTTACCGGACGGTCGGACGGCCCACCCATTACTCGCCGTCTGCAAGCCCGTGCCTACGATAGCCGGAAATCGGGATCGGATTCCCGGCGGCGGTTAGGGCGTGAGGGCCTTTGCCTCACGCGATCAACTGCCTCCTTTGCTAGCATTCCTGCTTCGCAGAAGGTGGCGACCGCCTGCCACTCCTCCTTGCTCCGGACCATGGCCTGTACCCGACCGGCGCGAGAGATCACTGCCGCCGCCACTGTCATACGGAAGGAGAAGACGCCATGACACCTTTACAGCCACTCCTCAACGAGGGAACTTACCGCCTTGATTATGACGTGCTCAATATGTTTATGTATACATGCGAATTATATAGAAAAGCTGAGATGTTTAAAGATTCATATGACACGTGCGAAGCTAAGGCGGGTTGTTAGTGCATTAAAATTATAGTGCATTATAGTAAACCAAAGATAAGAGAATATTATATGACACTATTATGAATGTAACTATCCGAAATTGACTGTACTTTAGTAATGCACTGAAAAATAGACTTTAGAACAAAGGTTCAAAGTGCAAACTACACATTTGTTTCCCATCAAATCTTATCTATAACGTCTGCCTTCTCTCTGACATTTTTATCTTGTTATCGAAAAATCTTCAGTCAGCATTATATTGAAGCACTTCATTGACTTGAAAATATTTTACTTTCCACAGATGTTAGCTATTCGTCATTGAGGATTTTTTTTTATTCGATATAAACCAGTGCTTGACAGCGATCCCACCTGATGGTAAGCAGTGATGCAATCGTTGACGGTGAGGTGCACTAGTTTATTAAGAGCCTATTCACTCTAGCCTTGAAGGCACCTAAATTATAATCGGACGGGATGATCACAGCAGGCAAATTGTTCAAGTTTTTTGACGCTAAGCATCACATTGAAATTCAGTCAAGAGTGAATAATTAATGTCTTCTAAGTGAGCGGACTCCACCGTCGACCACTTAATTTAAGTAGGAAAGAAAAAAGACATATGTAGCCAATTACGATCGCACTAATACTACGTGCACTAATTGTTACTATTTTGATATAGACAAAAGTTAATAATAATATAGGGTGCCTGGTAATTAGTGACCGATACCTAAACACGTGATTGTACTCATGATTACAAACAACTTTTCCAAAGAAACTTTTTTATATACTCACTAGTTTGTAGGTACATTCAGTGATTAGGTACGTACACCTATGGGTTTGCAAGCTGTACGGGTGTTCTATCACTATTTATGCATTATTTATGCAACGCAAAATGCGATGCAATCCCGCATCGCATTTTGCGTTTTTGGTAACACATTTATTGTGCGTACAGTTAAGGAGTGGAATTCCCTGAGGGAGTCTATGTTTCCTGATAGCCACAACTTAGGGGTCTTTATGTCAAGAGTTAATAGGTTACTTCTAGGCAAGCGTGCACCATCGTCTGCCAATCATAGCTTACCATCAGGGGCTCAAGTCTGCTATTACAATAGCGTCAAAATGGTCTATCATTGACTAGTTGATTTTGACAAGTTTTGTAATCTACTAATATAATGGCGTCATTATGACTTTCTAATGGTCAAGCACTGACACTCTATTGAAAGAAATGGCATAGCATGGTAATCTCGTACATATTGACAAAATATGAATGTCTGACGTATGCGGTAATCTGCTAAAATTTTGACAGTTCCTTTGATCGTGATTGTGCAGTCATTGCTTTTAATAAGCTCGATATTGTCATTTTAACACAACTCTATTACGAGTCCATTGACCGCACAATGATCGATAATTATTAATTAGCAGATTACGAACTTTTAGCAAAATGACAATGGGATCGTGTTGGAATTATGAATTTAATAATAATAATACCAGTAATAATTTATTTGATCCAAAAACATCCAATTAACACACAAGAGCTAAACAATATCGGGTTATAGGTAGGTACTTAATAAATATAGATTGAGGACAGAGAATTTAGAATTTATAAAAATAGCAGACTTGGGCCCCTGGTGAGATGGTGATCAAACGCGAGCCTATCAATAATAACAAAGTCAAGCATTTGTCTAAAAAAAAGATACCGAACTCTCACGACACAATTTAACCGCAAGCATTAAGTTTATTACCTTACTAACAATAAAATTAGGTTTTCAGTCACAAATGGGCCATTTAATCTCGTTTTGATGAGTCCCATGTGTGCAATGTTCTTTTATTTTTACGTTTTCATGACAATACCCGGTTTCAAAAAGTCTATTTACTTTAATGTCTTGTCAACTGCCGTAATGACTCTTGAAACTTTCAAAATAACTAACTAAAGTATTCGAAGTAAAAGAGGCAGGGACGCTTTTATCCAACTTGGGCCTGATTATCTTTGTACGGCGAATGTCCACCTTTGCGTTGTTAACATCTCTACGGTCCGTACTAAGCGTTTCGCCTCGTCGTTTATACCGCGTACATCGAAGGATTGGAACAGTTTGCCTGCTGCGATTTTCCTGTTCGATTATAATTTAGGTGTCTTCATGGCTAGAGTAAATAGGCTCTTAATAAACTAGTGCGATACACCATCAAAGATCGCAGCACTGCTTACCATCAGGTGGGATCACAGTCAAGCACTGGTTTATTTATTATTATTTATTTATTTTGTAACACATATAATTGTTTTAATTTTTTTCTTTATATCATAAAAAAAAACTAGGCAAGTCTGAGTCTGACTCGCGCCCTGAAGGTTCCGTACAAAATCACATAAGTAATTTCTCGAAGATTTTTCAGAATTGCTAATTTTTTTTTGTGTCGCAGGTAACAACAAATTTACGGTTTTCAGAATTATTTCTATATCTGTGCTATAAGATCTTGTTTTATGCCAAATTTCAGGATCAATGGGAAGTACCCTATGAATTTTGATTTCCTTGAGAGTGTCGAAATATACATTTTTTGCTACATACACGGCTGTATCTTTTGTAACTTAGAAGTTTTCCCAGCTTCAAGGGACCGTAGATTTGAGTTTATAGTTTTAATTTCAACTCGATACCTCCATGCGTTCCCCAGATAAAGGGTCTTGACAACAAAGTGATCCTATAAGGCTTCCGTTTTTTGCTTTTGAGGTACGGAACCCTAAAAAAATTGTGAATGCTTATTTACTGCTAATTTGATGCTAATTTAGCATAAATATTTACATCCTTTTTCTGAAAATTACATGGATTTTATCAGAGAGAAGAGTCATAAGGGATTTTATAAAAGGTGACGTTATGCGAGAAGTAAAAAACCAGTTATTGAATTTATATACATAACTACTAGCTTCTACTAGCGGCTTCGCCTGCGTGTAAGTAGTGTCTTTCCATACAAAATTTGGACCTCCATTTCATCCCCTTAGGGGGCGAATTTTGGAAAAAACCTCACATCATAGAAGGAAACCTTGTGCTAAATTTCACGCTCCTTGGCCCATTTAGTTTTGGCTGTGCGTTGATGTCAGTCAGTCAGTCTTTCCTTTTATATATAATGATATAGATAAGCTACAATATTTCTTAGTTTAATTGTATATATAAGTACGTATTAATCAATTTAGCGAAATCACGGATCAGTAATTTAATATTATATTTATCTTATAAAAATATAAAAGGCAAAAGTTTATCCATGTATATTCGTAAGATTATGTAATGTCTTTATATAGATTTGTATATTTCTACTGTAATATTTATTTACTAACAATATATTTATGTACTTAAGTTCTTACAGACCATTGAAAGGTTAACTAGTAGACACTTTTCACTGTCAGCCATACAATTGTGACCTTCGTACAATTGAAACCATATTGATTGTATGATTGAGTACAAATTGACCGCATTAAACTAATGTTAGGTTGGTCGCCTAAGGATCACCTTGAGGGCAACGTTTATATGCTTACAATTTATAAATATGACCATTAGATCGATGACCCCGTTATTGGTCTTATTGTCAATTTGTTACGGTGGAAGTCTGCTCTGCTTGGGACAAACATCGCCGTGTCCTCGTGAGGACATTTGGCGGCGACAATCTCTCGCGTCAGGACCTGGTTCAAGCCATGATGATGAAAAACCAGTCACCTCCTTCTGTGAAACAGTGATGCCAGCAGAGGAGGCGGTGCAAAGCGTAAGGACGAGGCAATCTTCACACTGCAGCAGCTGCAGGTGATGCATCGGATGCTGAGAGTCGTAGAGCGATACCTAGCTACCATATAACCGCGAGCTTGCGGACGGGGAGCGATGGGTATTTCGCTGTCGGATAAAATCCAGGTCATGCCAATAGCGCAATGTATGAATTGAGTGATTATGGGTGTTTTATCAATTCTATAGGCAACGTTCTAAAGAACTTGCTCACAATTTATAATAATTTTAGCTGTGAGGTATCACAATTTAAAATAAATACTAAACCAGAAACATGGAAAATCTTAAAAAATATTGTGAATCTGTTCCTAAAACATATTGTGAATCTTCTATGCTGCGCCAAAACGCTCCCGTATTTACGTAGATTCATTGTTTAAGTGTATAAGTGTAATAATATAGGGGAAGAGTGGTAGAAAAATGCTCAAGGTCACCTGCTAATAGGAGCTCCATAATTGTAAATTTTTTGACTCCAAGATATGCCAGTTTCCTCACGAAGTTAACCACTACTGTTTTGAGGGTAGTAGTAATGAAATTGATGACACAATTCACAGCTGACTTTGTTTGAACCCTAAATCACGTAAGCCTAGGCTGTCTTCACTAGGCCTTTCTCTACATTTTACCGACACAATTTATAAAGGAAATCCTTCTTCTTCCGGCAACATTTACTCAGAAGGACATTTGGCACCAAAAGTGTCGCAAAAGTGGCTTATGTCTGTCTGGATCCAAATTCAAACTGCCTCAGTAATATTATTAGAACAAAGGTATGATGGAGGTCACCAGGGACTGGAGATAAGGTACGTATGTTAATTTTAAAGAGGTTTGCCCTAGCTTGAGTGAGCTTATATTCGTTTGTTTACGAATTTCCATTTGGCTACTTTAGTGAGGGTGTTTTAATTAACTCAGATTTAATAAAATCTTTCAGAAAAGTTACACACTTTTGTCCCTAATATTTGCTGTTCATTTGGAATAGGTTACAGGCAAATCAAAGGCACGGGAAATAGTGCAGTCCTTTTGTCATCATCATCAATCATTCGTTTAAGTGATAGACGTTCACTATTGGACATAGGACTCCACCAAGTGTCGCCATACCAAAAGGTCCAATGGTTCTCGCATCCATCCCGTTTCCCGCTACGTTCACTAACTCATCGGTCCACCTTGAGGGTACTAACGCTACGTCTTCCAGTACGCGGTTGCCACTCCAGAGCCTTTCGTCCTAATCGATCATCTGTTTTGCGAGCAATGTGCTCTGCCCACTGCCACTTAAGTTTGGATTTGGACACCACGATTATTTGGGCTATGTCTGTAAAAATTTTAAATCGCCCTTTGCGTTGAAGGGCCGCGGTATCTTTTACAAATAAGCTCGCGGTCATGAAAGGCGAGTAATAAACCAAGAATTATATATATATATATATATATATATAATAGATCTTGCTACATTAAGTAAATCTTTCTCTATTAAGATAATAAATAATAAATATACCAAGAACATTGTGAGATAATGCCACAAAATTATTCAACCAATAAATTGTACATATTACGAGATTTGGAACGAACCAATCATAATATTTAGAGTTGTTATCTCTCATAAAACATAAGAAGTAGGCCAAGTATCGATGTTATTCCTGAATAGTTCGTTAGATAATATAATGTGGAAGTATATTGTGGTCCTTGAAATATATTAAATATATATTTCAACTAGTTTCTTCCGGCGGCTTTGCTTACCTAAAAATAAGTTTATCCATACAAACTTTGAACCCCCGTTTCATCCTCTTAGGGCTATATTTCACCGGGACCCCATGGCGGCGCAACCAGTTGCGCCGCAACCAGTTGCGCCGCCATGGTGTCCGTAAGCTACCAAACTAGACACCATACAGACACCAGAGTCGCTACACCAGACTGAGACAGCATCAAAATGAACCTCAAGTGCACGAGTCCGAGCTGGTCGTGCCACCAAATTTGTTATGCAACCACACGGACACCAGGTGAGTAACTCTCTATAGAGCTGTTTACATTTTATTTATTTATTTCTTTCTTTATTGCACATCTACCTAATTTGTTGGTAGCGGCGACTGGTCGCGCTGCCATTGTGTCCCGGTGAAATATAGCCTTCAAAGATGTAAAGGATAAAGGACAGACAGACAGGCAGTCAGACAGACGGACAACAAAATGATCTTATAAGAGTTCCTTTATTTCCTTTAGAGGTACAGAATCCTAAAAAAAGATTTCCTACCCAAAGAAGTGTGAATTAATCTAGCAAGTGAAATGACATAAACGTGATGTGTCAAATAAGATAAGTGTCTTATCTCATAATTTCAAGCAACCACAGCTTATACTGTAGCAATGTAAACAATAATAAATTTCGTCTTGTAATCTACTGTCAATAATTCGTATTTAACATAATTTTGGCATACATGCTATCTACAGGCTGAAGGTCTACGCTACAGACAGATAGATACGCTAAGATGTTGGATCTTATAATGTACGTTTAATTTAAAATTCATTTTTTTACATGATATAAACTAGTGCTTACTGCGATCCCACTTGATGGTAAGCAGTGGTGCATTCGTTGATGGTAAATTGCATTAGTTTGTTAAGAGCCTATTCACTCTAGCCTTGGAGATACTTAAATTATAATCGGACGGGAAGACCGCTCTGCAAGGAAATTGTTCCAATCCTTTAATGTATGTGGTATAAACGACGAGAACAAAAGTTTAGTCCTGTACCCCTAGCCAAGTTACGATCGTTTCGTTTACGTTAAACGCCTCAAGTAAGCCACGCCTCCGATTCCTTTATGCTGACCACGTGACTGAGCGTTAAGATGACGTCAGAACAAAGGAATCGGAGGCGTGGCCTACTCCAGGCATTCGACGCAAACGAAACGATCGTAACTTGGCTAGGGGGGCTGACCGTCTCTTCGTTATATAATGACACCTCTGTAACAACAACGTAAGGGTGGACACTCGTCGTACCTCGGGTTGTCCGTTGGTAGAAAGGTGATAGCGGAATCATGCAATGTCATGACATGCAATTCCTGCGCACACTTTCTAAAATGCATCCCGTAAAATACCGAAAAGATGGCTACCCTACGCGAAACCAATCCAAAGATATTACAGTTGTAAGTGACCCGTTTTAAAAATAGCCATTTTATAGGTAAATGTATATTATTGAGATCTTCATGTACCATTATACCCAAAATTAAAAGATTTCATTCAATCACTGTATGAATGGAGAAAATAAATTATTCGAGGCAGGCAAAGAGATTTAAAAAGATACAATAGAGCGGCTATCAGAAGACATGTTTTAGAAAAACTGTCATCCAAATGCCTCAGTGACGCCATCTAGCTTTGAATAGCATACACGCGAATCAAATTTGTCAAAATTTATATAAATTTAACTATCGCTCGGTAGGTGGCCAGTGGCCTTACCATGGTAATTATGCTAAAAGGTCAGTTGTACGAGCAAATAAGAGTGAGGGAGCTATACACTCTATATAGCTCCATCCTTTTAACAGTTTGGTTTAGATCGTAAAATGAATCACATTAAGAGCTCGTAGTAGAGCTTCAGTGTGTACGGTTACGTTACAGTAGATACGGTTAAGCTTTTCATCAATAGATGGCGTTATCATAAAATTAGAAAATGTACTAGAAGAATTCATGAAAATGATTGAATTCTAATTAATTACTGTGTAAATACCAAGAATATTTACAAATATAAACCGAAGTTAGGTAAAGTCATTTTCCCATAACAAGATTTGCAATAGCGTAATGCTCAACTCGGCATATTTTCTTAGAAAATTATTTTCTTTTAGTGCATAAAGCGGATATAAACACGACTTTACTTGCAGGTGTGTCATACTAGACTGAGCGACTTATGACCACTAGGTAATAAGTATCGGATTACGGATTACACAGCACACACTGGCGCAACACAACAGGCCAGAAGCATGCAAAGCTATTTCTTAATGACATAGATAAGGCCTGGACCCAAAAATGATGGAGGTACAGCAGATCACAGCTCCGAACAATCACAGGAGTCTTCGCGGGGCACTATGCCACCAACAAACAGCTCCACAACATGGGACTAGGAAGCGACCCGACTTGCAGGATCTGTGGAGAGGCAGAGGAGAATATGCTACACTTACTGTGCGACTGTGCAGCACTAGGCTCCAAAAGAATAGAGTATCTGGGCCAACCAATTCCAAGACCAGAGGACTACAGGCTCAGCCCTATCAAGGCCACACTGGGACTCATGAAGAAGGTGCACGGAGGGCTGGAGGTTGAGTAGAAGGGAGGGGGATTAGCACAAAAGATCCAGAAGGGTCGAAGTGCTCTGGTTTTAAGGCCAGCCCCACATCAAGATAATGTCTTTGAAGGCAGGATAGGTGCTCAACTTACATCCGCATGAAATTAGCCCTACCGACATCCAAATACATACATAAAAGTATCATCAACAGCTGTCAATTCAATTTATTAAGGGGTCAGATAACATGTTTACTTCTTTCATACAACTCTATTCACCGTGTTCATCGATAGCCGCTTACATTACCGTATACCTTTTACACATTCTATACACCGCATTATAATGTTCCCACTGTTGGGACTCAGGTTTCCTCTGTAGCAAAGGTAATGGGCCGTAATCCACTACGTGGGTCTAATGAGGGTTGGTGTACATATGTCATCGAATTTTTGGTTCTAGGATATGCCGGTTTCCTCACAATGTTTTCCTTTACGGTTTTGAGAGCATTAGTAATGACATAAATTACAAAAAGTAAAGCGCCTACTTGGGTTTGAACTCACAACCAACAACTTGTAAGGTGGGGCAGTTAATACTGAGTCACCACTCTCTCTCGGGATAATGATGAAAAAGCGAACTGACTTTTTTCGCTTGGTTTTTACGACTTGAGTATACCGATTTCTTCATTTTAATAAATGGGTTCCGTATATACTATTTAGATAGATATATTTGGTGTAAATATGATGTAAACCTAAAACCGGACGGTCGAATTGCGAGCTACCCATTACTCGCCGTCCGCAAGCCCGCGCCTACGGTGGCCGGAAAACGGGATCGGAATCCCAGCGGATTCGGAACGGTTACCACTAGACCAGGTCCACCAATGCTGCAATTTTTTTTTGGTTTCGTCCGTATTTATGCCCATTCCTCCAGTCCTAACACGCCTGATCCGTAAAATATATCTACCTACATCTGTAGCTGTGCGGTAACCGTCCGGACCGAGCCCAAGTCGTTGACGGCACGTACTGTTCTACGCGCGCCTCATGGAGATGTCAGCAACTGTAGGGGCCTCGGGTCTGATTCTGAAAGGAAGACTCGGCCCGGTACAAAAGATAAAGAAGGAACAGGATAGGGTTTTTAGTCAGTAGTCTGATTTTGGTCTTGAAAGATTTGTGGAAATTTAGAGAAGGTTTGAAAGGTGAGAAAATGTGGAAAAATTGCGAGTAAAATACTAAATACGACAATTTTATTTTCCCGTACAAACTGTTTCTATGTTTCAAACAAGAGTTTCCAAATATGTGTCAAAATAAAATGTAGGTAATTTAAATCAAAAACACAAATGCGCAGCCGTGAGGCGCACAATTGCATATCTATATTATTATTATTTTGTTTTTTTGTGTTTCTATTTTTTTTATTTTCTTTTGTACGGTTTCGTGTTTACATGTTATATTGTTTGTGTGCCTTGCGTTGTGACAAATAAATTCATTTTTCTTTCTTTCTTTCTAAAGGATTATTGATATCAATTTCGAAGCAAAACAGTCCCAAAATAACTTTCTTCCCCTTTTTAACCCCGTTAGGGGATGAATTTCAATAAAATACGCTACTCGTCTTCTATCAATTCTGTTAAAGAATGTTCATGCAAAATATGAAGTAGATTGTTTAATACCAACGAATCGCGTTGTCTTATTCAAACTTCGCGCCCTTTTTCACACCCTTAAGGGTAGAATTTCAAAAAATCCTTTCTTATCGGATGCCTACGTCATACAAAGCACATACCCTCCAAGTTTCAGGTCTTTACGATCAGCGATTTAGGCAGGTCGTTGATCCATCAGGCAGTCATTCAGGACAAAGCATTTTATAAGTATAGATAGATAAATAACCATTTATTTTTTACATCGTAGCACTTTTCTGACAAACTGTACCCTTGCAGGTAAAAAGCACATAATAAAGCTGGCGAGTTAGAACTGGGGATTAGTATGGACTAAGCTATTTTTTAACGGACTTTAAAAAGAAGGTGGTTCTATGTTCGGTTAAATGTATTTATTTATTTATTTTTTATGTATGATCACCGATTTGTCGGTCAACTGTGGACCGATTTTGAAATATTGTTTTTTATTGACAGGTTATGCTTCTGAATTGGTTCCATAGAAATAATGTTATGATCTGATCATGAACTTCGAAGATATGGAATAGAACTCCTCATAGAATCACAGCAGAACCGTCGTAACAAGTAAAATTACTTTGCTTACACGTGTAGTCGATGACTGACTGAAAGAAGAGGAGGAATATATCGAACTGATCTGATGATGAAGAAGTTAGGCACCGGAACTCTGTAATAAATTATGTAATCTAAACGTATTTGGGATTATTAGAATTATCATAAGATGCACTCTGGCTATAGGGTACTTAAGTTTGGCTAAGGTGTGCTTTTTAGTGGTAATACCATAACTAAAAAATACCCTGTGCAATAAGACCGCCTATTGTACACTTATTTATATAAATGTTTGTCCTGTAGTATGTTAAGGTGTGCAATAAAGTTAGACACAACCTCGTAGCCAGGATTATCCACCAGCAACTTGCTCTTAAATACAATCTTGTGGAATCAGAAGTACCGTATTATAGGTATGTGCCCGACCCAGTTCTCGACAATGGCAATATCACATTATATTGGGATCGATCTATCATCACTGACAGGACTATTGTTGCCAATAAACCTGATATAGTGGTGATAGATCGACTAGAGCGTCGCACAATGATTGTTGATATAGCGGTCCCTCATGACGAGAACCTCGTGAAAGCTGAGAAAGATAAGCAAACTAAGTATCTTGACTTAGCTCGCGAGGTTGTCGACATGTGGGAAGTGGATAGAGCAATCATTGTGCCGATAGTCGTAACGGCCAATGGCTTAATAGCCAAGAGCCTCGAACAACATCTAAGGAGGCTCTCGTTAGGCGGCTGGATCAAGGGCCTGATCCAGAAAGCAGTACTCCTGGACACGGCGCGCATCGTTAGGAGATTCCTCTCTCAGGAGCCCTGACCACCGGTAGCTTGGACCCTGCTCCCGATGCCGGTGGGCTACTATTTTTTATATTTTTAAATGTTTTTTTATTTTATTTTTTAAGAAATATTTAAAAATGTATTTAATATGTACATTAATTTAATAAATGGAATAATAATAAAAATAATGGCAACACCCGATGTCAACAGAAGTCGTATTTTTTTCAATCACAGTTTTAAATTTTAAAATATTGATTTCTGGACCCAGTCTAACCAAAATTCAACAATAAAAATATTAAGGAAGATTCCACTACTTAAAAAAACTAAAAACAATATAATTATACTCAATACCACATAGAAGAGAAGAGAAAAAATCCATAAACCAGACAGATGACATATGTCACCAGCATGAATGATAATAAAATAGACGAAACCTAGCAGAAATGAAAATCATACAACCATGTTGACGAGAGCCGCAGCTCGCCGTGCACGCCTACCACCTCCGGCCTCGTCGCTCAGCTCCGCCTCGCCGCCGCCGGAACCCAGCCCCACTGCGAGTGCTGTGACACCGGCCGCGGCAGCTGCGTCGAGCTCGAGCGACAAGTACTACTCGCCGCCCACGTCACCACCACCTGCGCGTCGACGGCGAGGACGCCGGCCGCCGAGTGGCTTAGGACCCCGAGGCCCACCGGCCTCTGATAGGGTCCCAGCTCCCGGCGGAAGTGTGCAGCGCATGCGATGGACGCAATCCATCAATGAAAACGTCATGCGCTCATACTATGGGGCTACAGAGGGAGGAAACAACCTGACCGCGTACCGTGTTCGGATGCTCTCTTTGTTTCAGGTGCTTGAGCCAGCCGTCAACGTTTCGGCCCAACGACTATCGGATCAGGTGCGGGTCATCCAGCGTAATCATATGTTGGACGATACTGTACTTGATCGCCTCCGAACGGAAATGGGTAGCCATGCCATTGCCTCTTCGTCGCAGACGGCGGTACCTTCACAGGTATCACCGTCCAACCATCTTCCCAATCACGCTGACGAGGAGAGCACTGACATGGTTACACATGTAAGTACCCAGTCTAACAATGAATTGAGGAGTGCTTTGGAGTGTGCTATTCGGGAGTATCGCAACATGCCGCTTAAACTTAGGCCGCGATTACCTCGTTTGCCCATGTGTAATAAGAATAAGGCGCTGGTGGCTGCTCTGGATTCGCAGTTGTCAAACTATTTTGATGACTGCGAAGATCTCACTGATACACACTCGATAATGTACTGCGCGGCTGTAGCGGCATGTCGTGTAGCTCACGTCAAATTTCCAAACAGTGACGTAGCTACACGACCAAAACCAGCTGTGCCGGCCTGGCAGTGCAGGATCGAGCGTCGTATTGGTGGGGCCAGAGTACTCATCGGCAAACTAACCTGCTTCAGGGAGGGCAACACTCGCCCTCGAGTGATGCGCTTTGTGAGACGGGCGTTTTCGGGGACTGACATCAGCCCCCGAGACTATATGTCCTGTGTCACAGAGCGCATCGACTTCCTGAAGCAGAAGGTGTACGCATGGGCAAACCGTATCCGAAGGTATAAGCGGCGGGTTGAGCGGTACACCCAGAATCGCACATTCCGGAGTAATGAAAGGTGGGTATATAGAGCTTGGGAGCAGCCGGACCAAGGTGTGGCTGACACGCGCCTTCCGGATGATGACGCCATGATTTCGTTCTGGCGTAACATCTGGTCGGTGCCTGTCAGTCATACTGAAGGTGGTTGGACTCGAGAGGTCGAACGAGCATGCGAACCGATCCCAGAAATGGGGGCAATTACAATTAGCCCCCAAGATGTGGCCCGTGCAGTCCGTCCGTTGCCTAATTGGAAATCTCCAGGGCCGGACGGACTGCACAACTTTTGGATAAAGTGGTTTCAAAGATCGCACGCTCGTTTGGCATCTCAGTATCAGACCGCCTTGGAGTCTGGCTCGCTACCCGAGTTTCTTACAACAGGAGTTACCCACCTGCTCCACAAATCTGGTAGCACCGCGGAACCCAAAAACTATAGACCGATTACGTGTTTGCCGACAGTCTATAAGGTTCTTACATCCATTTTGAGAGCAAAGATTAACCATCATGTAGATAATAACGCTATCATGTCTGCCTCTCAAAATGGATGTAGGAATGGGTCCCGCGGTACTAAGGAGCTACTCCTCATCGATATGACCATTAGCCAACAGGTTCGACGTTCCCGAAAGGATCTGTCGACATGTTGGATAGATTATAAGAAGGCCTATGACTCTGTTCCTCATACATGGCTCATGAGGGTGCTGGAATTGTATAAAATTGATACAACACTACGCACCTTCCTGATGTCGTGTATGAGGCAATGGAGTACGGTCCTTCGCTATTCAGGATGTCGACATACCCAGAGGAATAGCGAACCTGTAAGGATCGAGCGAGGTATATTCCAGGGTGATAGTTTGAGTCCACTTTGGTTTTGCCTAGCCTTGAATCCTCTAAGTACACTGCTGGAGAATTCAGGTCTAGGCTATCGGTTGAAGAGAGGTGGTCAGGTAATATCTCACCTACTTTACATGGATGACCTGAAACTTTTTGCCCCCAACAATCTGCAACTGATGGAGCTACTGAAGGTAACTGAAACCTTCAGTAGTGCCATCAGGATGGAGTTTGGTGTGGACAAATGTGCGGTCATGCATGTAAAGCGAGGGGAGGTTGTGGAATCCGTGGGCACCCAACTCACGGATTCCATAAACCTGAGATCCCTCTCTCCAACCGAAACCTATAAGTATTTGGGTATGTCGGAAGCTCTAGGCATCAATATCACTGACATGAAGCAATCGTTGCAGGCGCGCTTCTTTGGACGCCTGAAGAAGGTATTCAATAGCCTTCTTTCAGGCGGAAACAAGGTGCGCGCCTTCAACGGTTGGGTCATGCCGGTATTGATGTACTCTTTCGGCGTACTCAAATGGACTCAAACAGAACTTGACGCCCTGGATAGGAGGGTCCGCACACTGCTGACTGCATACCGAATGCATCACCCACGATCGTCGGTGATGAGATTGTATATCCCGCGGAAGTGTGGGGGTCGAGGTTTTTTAAATGCTAAGACCCTACACAACCGCGAGGTATGCAGTCTCAGGGAATATTTCCTAGCTGCCGACGTGGGTATGCATCGAGATGTAGTGGCAGTGGACAAGGGACTCACCCCGCTCGCCCTGGCTAACGAGAACTGGCGCAAACCGGTAGTGCTTGACACTAACGATCGCAGGGAAGTATGGCAAAGCAAGGAACTTCACGGACGCTTTTTCCGGGCCCTTCACAGGCCCGAAGTAGACCAATTGGCGTCCGTAGCCTGGCTGCGTTCCGGTGACCTCTTTGGGGAAACCGAAGGTTTTGTCTGTGCAATTATGGACGAAGTTATCATGACGAATAACTACCGGAGATTTATTGTGAAGGACGGCACGGTTGACATCTGTCGGGCATGTCACCGTCCGGGGGAATCGATTCGTCACATTATCTCTGGTTGTTCTCGTCTAGCTAACGGAGAGTACTTGCATAGACACAACCTTGTAGCCAGGATTATCCATCAGCAACTTGCTTTGAAATACTCTCTTGTGGAATCGGAAGTGCCGTACTACAGGTATGAGCCCGACCCAGTTCTTGATAATGGTCATATCAGTTTGTACTGGGATCGGTCCATCATCACTGACAGGACTATTGTAGCCAATAAGCCTGATATAGTGGTGGTGGACCGAAGCGAGAGGCGTGCAATGATTGTTGACATATCCGTCCCCCATGACGAGAACCTCGTGAAAGCCGAGAAAGATAAACTAATCAAGTATATTGACTTGGCTCGCGAGGTTGTCGACATGTGGGATGTGGACTCGGCGATCATTGTGCCGATAGTCGTGTCGGGCAATGGCTTAATAGCCAAGAGCCTCGACCAACACCTTAGGAGGCTCGCGTTAGGCGGCTGGATCAAGGGCTTGATTCAGAAAGCGGTACTCCTGGACACGGCTCGCATTGTTAGGAGGTTCCTTTCTCTGGAGCCCTGACCGCCGGTAGCTTGGACCCTGTTCCCGATACCGGTGGGATGCTGTTTTTTATATTTTTAAATGTTTTATTTTTTATTTTTGAAATATTTAAAAATGTAACTAATATGTTTATATAAATGAAATAAAGGAAATAATAATAATAAAAAACTTTTTACAAAAAAATTGAAGAATAAAAAAAGTTTTTTATTACTAGACACAATCATTGCGAGGATTCGCAATATAAAGTATATGTATTAAACAAAACATGAGTATAAATATCAAATGACCTGAGAACTCAGATAAGTGCCACTCAAACCGTTTATCTCGATCAGTAACGTAGATACAGATGGAGTGGAAAGTATTTATTGTGAACACTTGAATAACAATGAATTTACTTGAAAGTCTTTGTAGAGTGTTCTAACTACTGTTGCACTAAAATTGATATAATGTGGAACTGTATCATGAAATAATATTTACTAATGGGTAGAAAAAGAACTTATAGGGCAACAAAAAATTCGTCTACATCGATGTCAATGGAAAAAGTGCCCAGAATGCTGGCAGCATTGCCACGCCGGATAGCAATGCTGATTCGTTGACCGAAAAAGAATTCATAGGGCAACAAAAAATTCGTCTACATCGATGTCAATGGAAAAAGTGCCCAGAATGCTGGCAGCATTGCCACGCCGGATAGCAATGCTGATTCGTTGACCGAAGAAAAGCTCAGCCCTCTGTTCACGCGAAGAGTAGATCAGCTGTTTGCTGATATCCCGAACAACTTGATGAGCGCTCGGACCCCATGGCCCTAGTGTTTCAACCCCAAACGGCTCAAACATATAACCTCCGATGAGGTTATTATATTTACGCCACTTTAGGTTTCCTGCACCTGCAGCAGCCGCCCCAGCACAGCCCGCCGTACTCAGAAGATGGGATGGCGCAAGGGTGTTGACACATGTTATATCCCACACCAAAGGTTTAACCAATTTTCAAGGCTTTATAGTCATTCCGTCTGATCTCTTCTCATCGTCACGTACTAAGCCATTGGGTTCTAAAACAGCTAACACCCCAGCGGTGACAAGAGCTCGGCGGATGATGTCATTAATATCACCAGTTATATAGGACTTGTCAATCACACCTTGCAAGCCAAATTTCGCAATTTTTCGCCTGAACGGCGCAAACAACATAATAATAAGAACCTTATAAATATTCATACCTAGTTAATATTTTTAGATCTCTTATGTGCATACATACAGGATTAACTATGTTAAAAATCAATTCCCGAAAGGAGTCTAAAAGATTTTTACAAAGGGCAAGAAAAGATTTTTTTTTGATGTAACTACAAAACAGTTTTCAGTCTTTTTCCTATATTTGTGTTATGAGCTTCTTGCCAAATTTCAAATTCTAGGTCCACGGGAATTATTTGTTCGCAAGTGTCAAAATATGCGCCCAAAAGTAGTATAACGTAAAGTAGTATTTTATTTATTTATTTATTTATTTTATAATTTATGTACACACAAATACGAAGAAGAAGATAGGTATCTAAATATAAATTAGATTTTGTTGATTTAAAAGTTAAATTTTTCCGCTGTTCTACAAAATAGCAGACCTGAGACTTGGGCTCGGTCCGGACGGTAACCAAACGATCGGACGGCGAGCTACTTATTGCTCGCCGTCCGAGATGATCTACTTGGGTAAGCTTGCTGATTGTTCGCTTACATTAATATCATTCATCTTAATTACTGCGTTATCTGATCCTCCTCATCCAAAGCCACAGAATAGTTGTCCAGCTCCAAACGACTGTTTGTATTGACACGCTGCCTAACTACGCAAACCGTTGGCAAACACACAGACAATCAGACAATTTGGTCGATCAAACGGATTCCTAACTCGATCGGTCATTAAGAAATTGAGTTACTTGTTTATTTTCTTTGTAGGTAGGAAGTGTGCCATGGTGACGGAGGTAGGAAACTGGAAGAAATGACCTTCTGGACC
The DNA here is from genome assembly GCA_961205895.1 of Mythimna pallens. Taxonomy (NCBI): domain Eukaryota; kingdom Metazoa; phylum Arthropoda; class Insecta; order Lepidoptera; family Noctuidae; genus Mythimna; species Mythimna pallens. The sequence goes on along the minus strand of OY540845.1, from coordinate 2,762,723 downwards.
ATCGAAAGGAGGCGTTGGGAAGGCAACTATAGTGACGCTTAAATCACCGAAATGCTACCAGCAACATTTAAGGCTGATCGCAAACGTATGGTTTCCTAGTTCTGAATACAGGTTCGGAATTCCGTGAAACTAGTGCAAATTTCTGGTTTGTTGTAATAGGAATTGTATACAACCAGTACTTAGGCAGCCCGCAAACGTACGATTTCCAAATTCAGTTTCGTGGCGTGTTTTGAAGATTTCTCCCGAAAACGAGTACAAAATGGTAGGGTTCAAAACATTATCATGTTTTGTATATGGTCTCTGCCGCGTCTGTACATCTGTATTAAAATCACAAAAAATACAGATTTTTTTAACATGCACTTTTCAACAATAGACAAAAATTAACACGGCGTCCTGCGAAGGTGGTAAAACGTGACTGCGGTTGTGAAGCCTTCCGATGTAGTTCGAGCGAATTCAACGCGATGCGGCAACCGACCAAATACGAACGTCCAAAGTTGCCGTTTCAGTCGCCATTTATACCGCAACGTAATAGTTTACTAAAATATCAAACCAATTGATATCGTCCACTACGCTTCGCTCATCGCTACACCGCACCCACGTGGTGGTTGGTACGCCACCGCAATAAAGTATTAATTATTATTTCTACAACGCTTTGCAGTCGCGTTCACATAATGACGAACGCGAACAATACGTGAATATTATGGTAGGTTATGGTTAAATTCGAGAATTTGAAAGATTTCTAACAGCTTCGCGAAGAGACTAACGTAGAGCTGTTGAAGGAACGCTACAAAAGCCCGATCGACCACCAAATTAAACGTCGTAAGTGGAGATAGATTTGTCATATGCTTAAGAAGGATTCCGATCTTATACCTAAACAGGCATTGGACTGGAATCCTCAAGGGAAAAGGAAGTGTGGCCATCCTCGGCAAACCTGGCGACGGGCATCTTACTGACATGGAACATGAAAGGTGAAGGGTAAAGCTCAAGATCGGTCGCGATGGGTGACTACTGTCTACGCCCTCGGCCCCAGTTAGGAGACATAGTATTTTAAGTCAAGTTGCGAAGATAAATTCTCAAGATCAATCTAGTTTAAAAGTTAATCAAAAATTTTCCTTCCCAATTTTTCTTGGGAGACGACACGTCAGCACATCCTTTAAAAACCCATCCATCTTTTCTAAGTCTCATTTTCTTTCCATCCATCCATCAACATTTATAATAATCATCAATCTTTAAGTCACATGTGTTTTTGAAGAGCAGTCGAACCTCAAAATTAATTTTGAACTCACTTCTCCTAACGCCAAGTGTGTTATAATTTCATTAACGACGGAGAAGGAAGTACAAATTTTTTGTAGCCAAGAGCTTCCTTAGTAATCGTGTGTTACCAACTACATGTTAATAGCATAATCAGTTTTACAATGATCCCACTACTGGGACCCAGGTCTCCTCTCTAGGAGAGGGAATGGGCCGTAATCCACCACGTGAACCCGGTGCAGGTTTGTGGATGTCACATTTCTTCGAATGTTTGGTTCTAGTACATGCCGGTTTCCTCACGATGTTTTCCTTCAACGTTTTGAGAGCGAGAGTGGTGATGACATATATTACACAAAGTAATGCGCCCACGACCTACAACTCGTAAGTCGGGGCCGAATATATCCATTACCATTTTCATAATATAAAAATATCACGACACCACTAGCATAATGAAATGGCTTTTAGCTTTTTATGCCACAGAATCGAGAAAGATAATGCGGACCAATAATACTGATAGATACATAATTAAAAACGACACTATTAAAGTCTTAGAAAACGACAGTCCGAACTTAGTCCAGCAAGATATTAACAAAAATTATGTTTTTTTTTAATGTGTTTTATTTTTGATCGGTATTAAATTCCTTCGCCTTAAATGTCTTTTATGTTGTCTTCTCAAAGAAAATATTAATTTTATTATAATGTAGTTATCTAATTGTAATCATAACATTTAATAAATATTTGTATGAGGCATCATATTATTTTATTATTCATATTTTTTTATCATTCATGTGTCGTTCTGTCATTTATATGCTAAACTCCTACGTGCGTGAGTTAATATTATTGCGTGTGGGTGGTATTTCCTACTGGATTAATAACTTTATAGTACAGGCTTAGTGGAGCCTTTATTCTGGCAATTTTACCTTCATTATTTCCAACTAACTATTTTTCTATGCTCGTCCACCGCCAGATAAATGTTTAAAAAAAAAATTCCATAACTAAAGAATTCAATTCAACTCAATTCAAATCATTCATTGTGGATCATAGGTTCATAAGATGTTGTTTCAGTTACAGGTTCTGCTATGTCCCGCCAATAAGGCATACAATTTTTTTTTTGGTATTAATTTAGTACGTAGTTAATAAATAAATAAATCAAATTGTCATGGAATACATTAAAATTAAATTAGTAAAATTAATTTGACCTAAATGTCAAATTATAAATTGGTCATATTACAATATAGTTTATAAAACAACAACGGTTTGTATTAATAAACCGGCTTTTTTTTTTAATGGTCCTATATATATATATTTTTTGGTTTAACTATCCTAACTTGTGCTTTTTCTGAACCACATCAAACGTAATAAAAATGACTCCTTGACTGTATTCCGTGTCCTTATAATATCTATTAAAATTTTTATATTTTTATAAATGATAGCTACTTTGTCAAATACAGGTTGTAACGTCGAAAAATTTTTTTTAAGTACGTAATTAAAAGAACCTTTTAAAGAGTACTGAAACCAAAGAAGCATTTGCTCTTTATTAGCTTCAGATAAAATAAGGTTCATTTTAAATATCCATAATTTTTAAAAGAGCACTCCAGTTTTCAATTATATAATAAAATATTAATGAGCAAAGGAAATTAATAGGGCAGATATATTTAAGGTCCTTATAAAACCGAAAGATTCAAAATCATTTTTATATCCTAATAACATTTTGATTAAAAATACAATGATCGTTTTTTAATACATTAAGTTCTACGAAACAAAAAAATAGGAATCCCAAAATACTTTTTGAAAACTCCAATTTACTCAAGAAAAATATTTTTTATAATCTTACAAGATAGCTAAAATTAAAAATAAAAATAAATCTACTTACTATGTCATCGTAAAAAGGCATCAGGATAGTTAATATGCGCTTGATATGATAATAACATAACGTCCAGTTCACCTCTGACCCACCGCACAAAGGCTGCTCAGGCCCAAAAACATTTTTGTCACCTATTTTGACTGATTAACGTATCACCAGCACCATTGAAAAAAATCACTGCACCTTACTTTGCAACACTCAAATAAAATAACTACCAAAAGTTCTAAAAACTATTATTCGTAAAATAAAAAAAGTTAAATGTCAAATTTTAATCTGTTCGAAATTTGATTTTTGACAGCCGAAATTCGCGCCGGTTTGGAAAAGTTTATTTAGTTAGCACAGAGAAATGTCGTAGTGGAATTTTGAACTGAAAGTTTCGTAAGGATAGCGCGCTGAAAAGACGTGAGGTCGCAACGGCTGCTGAAATCAAACTGAAGCGACGGAGCCAACCTGAATATTATCTGCGACATAGTAAAATATGTTCACACAATGTTTAGATCGAATTCGACTGTTGGAAATGCTCGTTTATTTATTCATTGTCATTATTTTGATTGATAAATATTTCACTTTTCTTCTTTCATAGATTACATTGATTGATATAAACAGTTGATTGATTTCGAAGTTGAATAATGTTGTTCCGTTTATGTTTTTGCTGTTGAGTCCTTTTGAAATATTATTGTAATTAATCTTGCTAGCTTTTTTTAGTTACTTCCTAAGGCCTTTATTTTATTATTTTTATTTAGTGTATATAGGTATGTGTTTTTTCTTTAAACATGTAAATATTTTTCAAGCTTCTGAAAAAATTCAGAGTATTAAAAATAAATAAAAGTCATCTTGCTAGCTGTTTTGGATTATTTTTATTTTTATTGTGACCCGTGGCTAAGGACAGAGAAGAGTAGAAGAATGGAAGCAACACCTTTGCCTTGCAGTGCGATACATGCATTTAATTCTCATAATAAAATAATAGTGAAACGTATTTAAAAAAACATAAAAATAAAAAGGAAATGTTTTTTTTTACAGATCGTCGTTTTATGGGAGTTAGAAATAGCGTGACCAGTGATAGGACAGAATGGAAGAAAAAAACGTGTTGCGCTGACCCGAAATAAAACGGGACAAGGACAGGAAGATGATGATGATGATGAGATCGTGTTATGCGATCAGAGCAAGATTTATTACAAGCTTTTATTTAACTTAACCTGTCTCGATGTTTTCTTGTCAGTAATAAAATCTTGCAAATTAAATTAAATTCACTTCCCGGATACCGATTGAGCTGAAATTTTGCATCCATGTGTAAATCCGATGACAATGCAAAATTATTATGAGATGGAGCTGATCTGATGATGGGACCGGAAGGTGGCCATGGGAACTCAGATATATCCCTATCGTGTTTAAGCTTTTTGGAATGGTCTTGATGAGTATTAATTATATAGATATATACCGCGCTATAAAATCTTGCTATGAAAAAAAGTTTTTCATTGAATTCTTGTTATTTTACTTGTATTATGTATTGGATAAGATAAACTATTTATCTTAATATTTTTTACGGTCTGATTTTGAACTTTAGCCTTGTTTTGTTTACTTTGGCTTATGTTTATGTAAGCTGTATTACTAGGATGGTTTTATGTTATGCTTGTCTTAGTAAGTTATAAAAAGCTTTGTTACAACTTTTGTCTATATCTTTTTATAGCTTATTATATTCATGATTTATGTTTACAGTTTCTGTGATAGTGGTGTTTTCTTTAATTTATGGTTGCCCTTTTTTTAGGTACAATATTTTTATATAACTTCGACCGCTCTCCTTACTAAGGTCCAACGCTGCGTTAAGCGAGCGTTGGTCCGTATAAATAAAATCCAGTTTCCGTAGTGGAAAACGGATTATTACCTGTGCAGTGTCACTATTTCAACTTTGACGGTGTACATGTAGTCGTGTCGATGGAGAACTTTAATGCATTATTCCGTAGCGAAACGGGCGCGAAGCGAGGCTCCCCGCGAAGGGTGCCCACGCGCGTCACCGCGACGGAGCACTTTAGTATGGGACCGCGCGGGCGCCCGCTTAACGCAGCGTCGGACCTAAAACTCAAGGTAAACCGATGACCTGTGCGTCTCGCGTCCATCGGATTCTTGCAAACCTCAAAGTTAGCATAGCATAGCATAATCAGCCTTATAATTTTCTCACTGTTGGGACTCAAGCCTCCTCTCTAGCAGAAGAAATGGGCCGTAACCCACCACGCTGGCCCAATGCGGATTGGTAGATGTCACATGTCTTCGAACTTTTGGTTCTAGGACATGCTGGTTTCCTCACGATGTTTTCCTTCACCATTTTGTGAGCAGTGGTGAAGAAAATAAATTACACAAAGTAATGTGCCTGGCTGGGTTTAAACCCGCGACCTACAACTCATAAGTACCACCACTGTTCCCCGATTCTTTCCTTGCAGATTTTTTAATCTTCACTATTACTTAGAACTATAGACTGCATTTTATGTACATTTCCTGTGTAATTTGCATACGGGAGCGAATTCACGATAAACCCTCGAATGATATCATTTCCAGTTAGTAGGAATTTCTCATTGGAGGTCAAAAAGGCAGTCGTTCCATGTATAATACCGGCTTTTGACTTCATTCATTTTGATTGGAAACCGACCCTAGCATAGTTTGGTTTCATTCGGTTGCAGATTGATTTCATTCCCTTTCATTATCTTCGATTTTCGCATCTTTTATCTTTATATATGTAATATTTCTGTACAATTTTTTGTCACCTATCTACCCCTTAGCGGCTTGACCGATTTAGATGACAATTTTTTTATATATACTTGAGTAGATAAATGGATTAAAAAAAAAAATTGACCCGGTAAGTGGCGCTATACTCGAGCTCTCAATTTTTTTTCTGATGAAAAGCTAAGTTTCGGACTGGACAACGTCTGTCGGGACCACTAGTCTTTAAACATATAATTTTTTTGTACGTGTGTGTCACTTAACTCCAGCTAAACGACTTGACCGATTTGGATTAAACTTTGTGCATATATTTGTGTTGATCCCTGGACGGTTTGTGAATAAAATTAGACCTTGTAGATGGCGCTGAAATCACGCTTTCATTGATTTTCTGACGAAAAGTCAGCTTACGGACTGGACAACATCTGTCGAGACCTCTAGTTTTTATAAAATGTTACTGTCCACACAATTTACAGCTTTCGTCCACACAATGGCTAATCCCGGTCACACTTTGCTATCCATTAATGTGTGACTTCCTACTTGGCTGCCCAGATTAGGCAATGAATGTCGCACAGCTATTGTGTGCAGCGTTTATACTATACTCCATTCACATCGAGATTAGACATTTGAACAAAGTTTCGAGAAAAGAACGTTGGTGGCATGACAAATGGCGGCTGCAGTAAATAGTTGGTTTTGTAACCACTTTTTTGCTCTTAATGCTATCTTTACGTGTACAGAATAGAAATTAAAATCGATTAAACGGGCAGTATATAAGGTTTGGTTATAATAAGGTCCCAATATAAAGCTATAAACGTTCAATATTTAGACAGCTTTTGATTACACCGTTTCACCGTCCGCAAGTTCGCGCCTACGATGGCCGGAAATCGGGATCGGGATCCTGGCGACTGGGGCGTGAGGGCCGCTCCCTCGTACATGCACGTGCGTCCTCCTCCTATGCTAGCATTACTGCTTCATAGAAGGAGGCGACCGCCTGTAACCGTCCGGACCGAACCCAAGTCGTCGACGGCGCGTATTGTTCCACGCGCGCCTCAGGGAGATGTCAGCAAATCGTAGGGGCCCAGCAGGGTCGAAGCCTACTGGGGCCATGGGTAGTGTGAAAACGAAACCCGGGGCCCTGGGACGAAGGCAACGAAGGAACAGGAGTGGGTTTTTAGTCAGAAAAAGTCTGACACTATCTCCCGCCCCACCCAAGGGCGGGGGATGTCATAAGATGATTTTCCCACCGAAAAAAAAAAAATCCTCGCTTCGGACCATGGCCTGTACCAAGGCCCGGCACGAGAGAACGTTGCCACCGATCGGCCCCACGAGGACACGGCGGTGCTCTGCCCAAGCGGGGCACACCTCTACCGTGTCCTCCGGGCGGTTCACACAGTGGTGAACTGGTGACACCCGGGATGGTAAGGCACCTGACTGCAATCATACATTACTATGTTCCTTTGAAACACAATGCATTAGTGCGTGTTTTCAAATTTAATGCTCAGAAGCTTGTGATCTGTGATTGACTGAAAAACAAACAATGCGTAACGTAAGTTCAGTGGAGCAGTTGGCTTTTATATCATGCTGCTAGCATACACCGGCTTCACCCGCTTAAAATTAGAAAATGCCCACCACACCACACCACACCACCACACCTACCACACACCACACCACACCACACCACACCACCACATTATCGTCTTTTTAACCCAAAAGTTGACTGGTAGACAATGCCTTGTGGCATTAAGTCCGCCTATGTACCACTACTGTACATGAAGTTTAAATAAATAAATAAATAAAATGGTCCCAAGGGGACAATTTCCGGGATAAAAAGCATCCTTTGTTAGTACAAAGGATACTGGATTAGTATCCAAGAAGGTATCTATCTGTGTGCCAAGTTTTATCGAAAAACGTTTAGCCGTTTGAGTGTGAAGAAGTAACGAACGTACACTTACACGCACACACCATCGTGAGCGTGTCATCACAATCTTCCGCTTTTTTTATACATATCATTATGATTATTATGATTTTAGCAAGTTGCGTTCCGTAGCCTTTGAGTAGTTTATGCGTAATAGTTGCAAAGGGGAATGAAACTTATCATACATTGCTGGAATCATTTTTTTTTCTTTTCGCTAAAAGTGAAACTTAAGCCATATCTTAAAGGAATGTATGATAAATCTTGCTATAGTTTGTTATCAGGCGTTATTGCTCTTAAATAAAAATACTGTATGTCTGATATTTTAAGTTTCCCATTGTTAAATATAGTTTTAGTTTCGGTTTTTATGGGGTGTACGCATTACATAGAGTCAATCACTATCGCAACACTAACGCGTATCTTTTCGATTAGTTTATCACTTGCAGTTTCTCATGTTTTAGTGATGAAAAACTGCAAGTGTGAAAAAAATATAACAGTAGCTAACCAATCTAAGCTATTCCGGTGCCAAATTGACTATCGGTTCATCGAAGTGCTGAAGTGTTCGTACAACAAAGCCACCATGTCAGTCCGACTACAAGACCAGACCTCGAAACCCATCCTATTGCAGCGGGGCGTGAGGCAGGGCGACGTTATTTCTCCGAAACTGTTCACGTCAGCAAAGGAGGATGTCTTGAAGGTTCTGGAATGGAGAGGTATAGGCATTAACGTCAATGGCGAGTACATAACTTACCTTCGATTTGCCGACGAGATAGTAGTCATGGCATGGTATCTACGGAGGAGCTCAGTACAATGCTTGATGACCTCAGTAGAGCTTTTGAAAGAGCGGGACTTAAAATGAACATGGACTAAACCAAAGTCATGGTAAACAGCCATGTAGCACCCACTCCTATCAAGATCGGGGACTCTACACTCGAAGTTGTGGATGACTACGTTTACCTGGGACAGACGGTCCAGTTTGGCAGGTCTAACTTCGAGAAAGAGATCAATCGTCGAATCTGACTCGGCTGGGCAGCGATCGGGAAGCGGCGCGGTATCTACTCGTCCAATATACTGCAGTGTCTCAAGACGAAAGTCTATGACCAGTGCATGTTACTATAGTTTAATGACATATCGCTTCGAAACGTGGTCACTTACAACGGGTTTCATCAGAAAGTCACCCAAAAGCCAATGTAAATGGCTATGCTCGAAGTTTCCTTACGTGATTAAATCAAGAATGAGTATCCGCTGGAGAACCAAGGTTACTGACATAGCACGAAGAATCGCCAAACTTAAGTGGCAAGGCAGGGCAAATTGCTTGCAGAACGGATGGCCGTTGGGGCCGAAAGCTTCTGGAATAGCGACCACAAACCGGAAGACGTAGAGTTGGAAGGCCTCCCACAAGGTGGACCGATAACCTGGTGAGGGTCGCGGGAATCCGATGGATGCGAGACGCACAGGACTGGTCACTGTGGTGACATTTGGGGAAGCATATGTCCAACAGTGGACGTCTTTCGGCTGAAATGACGACCGCACTTCCATTACAAACTGAGCTATCTGTAGTGTATGCCATGTCTTAGCACTACTGATTATACAGTTGTTGAGTTTGTTCAACATTAATTGCCTAGTGTGCCGCTACACAATATCGTTACATGACAGCTGCTTTTTATCATAACACTCATAGAACCAATGAATCACAAAACAATAGATATACAATACAATAACATACTTAACACATGTTATTTGTTAACATTATTTCTCTGTATAATATATATATATATATATATATATATATGCTCGTAATAGACCAAAAAGGTACCGAAAATTATAGGAAAATTAATTTGAACTTTTTATTCTAAGTCAATACAAAGATATCACAGTGCAAAGTAGACCTTTTTAAAAAATGCCAATTTCGTAAGTAAAAACCTATTATTAATATTAAAAAATCAAAGCCAAAAAAAATGGCGTCATGGGAAATGTCGAGTTTTCGTTACATAAAAAATATCTATAATTAAATAAAATTAGCTTAAAGATTTGTCAACTTTGAATAGTGTCGACTGTAGAATAACAAATATATATTATATAAAAAGCAGTAGAACCAAGGCCACCGACATAGCACGAAGAGTCGCCAAACTTAAGTGGCAATAGGCAGGGCACATTGCTCGCAGAACGGATGGCCGTTGGGCCGAAAGGTTCTGAAATGGAGACCACGTAACGGAAGACGTAGCGTTGGAAGGCGTCCTATAAGGTGGACCGATGACTTGGTAACGGTTGCGGGAGTCCGATGGATGCGATACGCACATAGGACCATTAATTGTGGCAACATTTGGGGGAGGCCTAAGTCCAGCAGCCACGTCAGCACGTCTTTCGGCTGAAATGATCATGATCATCATCATGATGATTATATAAAATCAAAATTTTCAGGTGTGAATCTGTTTGGGCCTATTTATAAATTCCCTATGTTCTACCGACAAATGGCGCCATATTACCAAAATCATCACTTAGGGTGACTCACAGTTATGATGACCAAGACCACACTCGCAAGACAGTGATCGACTAAGAAAAAGAAGATGTTCAGCCGCGGAGCTGGATGTAGGCCTCCCCATCAGCTAGATCAGCGACCTTCACCAATTCATTGATCTAGAACAATGTCTCAATACCCACAGAACCAAATACCCATTAAAGATAATCCTATTTTTAACAAAAGAATGATTTTATCTCTCGGATGCCAATATCACCCTATCAGTTTTACGATAGCTACTAAAGTTAGTAGGTTTACGGATAAACTAGATCGTAACCTAGGATAGTGACTTCTAGTCCATATTTCACTATGTCATAGTCCATTACGAAGATGGAATATGACATGCTAAAAATATATAGGTCAGGTAAAATGTTACGAGCGACTGTGGAGGTGGAATTCAAAGAAGACATTCAAAAAAGGTATTCAAAGAAGGTATTTTAAGAAGGCATTTACAGAAGATATTCAAAAATATTCTTTGCGTAACTAGAGGGCTGGGCTTTTCTTCGGACAACGAATCAGCATTGCTATCCAACGTGGCAATGGTGCCAGCGTTCTGGGCACTTTTCCCATTGATATCGATATGAATGAGTTTTTTTATGCCCAATATTTTCTTTTTCAACCCGTTTGTAAATATTATTATTTTTAGTTTGTATATTTACCTATTTGTTATAGTATCAGACGGAACCCCACAATTATAGCAAGGAACCCTAAAATGCAGCGACAATGGTGACTAACTTTGCGCATCGCTCGGCCACCCGGCACCGTGCGATTTGCCATCTCAGCATTCCCAAAAATTCGACATCGTGTGACCAAAGCATCCGACCACCAATAATTTCATGTTTCAATTGTCACGCCTTTAAAATTAATGTAATAATTTAATTAATTAAATAGTTTTATTGAAACATATCGGTTTCATTTGCATCCCCGTCTGCAGCCCCACGTAATTTATTAAGTTATTAATATTTATTAGTTTTTATGTTTATAAGTAAATAAATCAATTTTTATAATAAAAAAAAAGATAAAATATTCAAAGAAAATATTCATAGAACATTTCCAAAGAAGATATTCAAAGAAGAATAATTTGCAAATGACTTTTAAATAAAAAACTTACAATTTTGGTTGTAAAGATTTAAAATTAAAATATTATTCTAAATAAGACAAAAAATATCTGACAAGACACGAATAATGTCTAAAAACATTATGCATCCAAAAGTCATTGTCGTGTCACTTGGGGGAGGACTATGTCCACCATTGGACATCTTTCACCTGGAATGATAATGAGGGTGATTCTATCAATATTAATGTAGGCATAACAAATAATTGATAATAACGTTAGTAAGTTTAGTCAATTGTACCATTTCTAAACTGTTAGATTTAAGAAAAAATATAATTTACAAAATGGTTGTTCAAAAGAGATAGTTGTTTTAAAATATAGAATTTTAAAAGTCAGTGCAAAAGTATTTCTTTCTGCCACCCCATGAACTCTTTTAATCCACATTAACTGTACCTAATTTTTATTTTAAACCATTGATGAAAGAAATCTTATAGATATTAAAATCTGAAACTTACAGATATACAAAACAAATTTTGCAAAAAATGGATAGACGGAATCTGTATAGGTATCTATAACAACAAAAGGCAAAGTTCTAACTCATCAACAGCTAGCCCACACTCTTAGACATAAGACGCACAAAGATTCTTTTTATTTTTGAAAATCACACCCTAAGAGGACGAAACGGGGGTCCATAATATATATGGAGAAACCCATTCTTACGCGGATGATGCTGCTGGTAGAAGCTAGTAATATATATAACAAATAAACAGTTATTTTAATTATAAAATCTACACAACTTTATTGGCTTTTAAAAGTTTTATAAATAGGTAAACCCGCGAGTACAAAGAAAACTCAAATAAATATATTATGGTCAGCTACGGTGTTCATAATTTTTTTTAACAGCTTATCATCATCTTCCTGCCCTTGTCCCGTGTTATTTGGGGTCGGTGCAACACTTTTTTTTCTTCCATTCTGCCCTGTCACTCGTCATGATATCACTAACTTCCTTTTCTTTCATATCACTCTTCACACAATCCACCTATCTTTTCTTTGGTCTCCCTCTCCCTTTTTTAAAAGCTTATACTGTCCTACTTTTGGGCAATGGTCTCCTCTAATTTCTTCCAAGAACTCTTTCCTTGAGCCACCTCGATCCAGTCCTTGGGGTAGGCAACTATGTTATCTCGCCACCTCTTCCCGGACTTTATTTTTAATACTTTATTATAATAAACATATTAAGAGCTTACTATGAGCTTAACAAGAAAAATTAAAATGGCGGAAAACTGCATCAGCTGCTCCTAATGGAGGAAAAAGGAGATTTTTATTGTTATGTTGGGGACACTGGGACGGGGACGCTTTTAAAAGTGAAGTTAAAAAAAACGTGTTTTTGTTTATTGTTTTGTATAAACATACATTATTCTGTAACTGTATAATGTAGAAGTGGATGAATTATTTAAAAATACTATTTTATATTTTAACCAACTGCAAAAAAGTGAGTGGTTATTATTTTGATGTATGTGTGATAATGTTTGTTACCTTACACCGATATTTATTTGGTAGAATACACTTTCAAATTGTTGCTATTTTTATTAAAAAAACAGGCCCCCTAGCCAAGTTACAATCGTATCGTTCACGCCAAACGATTCGAGTAGGCCACGCCTCCAATTCCTTTGTTCGGACCACGTGACCGAGCGTTGAGATGACGTCAGAACAAAGGAATCGGAGGCATACTCGAAGCGTTCAGCGTGAACGATACGATTGTAACTTGGCTAGGGGGGCAAATCTTATAATAGCAATCATTCATGAGGAATTGAGAGAATTTCTCGAATATTATAAGCATAGCGATTTTAGTTTCTTCTTCATATATTCGCAATTGCGTTCAGAAAGTCTTCATAAAGTTGGAACTAATGTAGAAGACCACCGATAACAAACTAAACTTCGCAAACACTGACATCTCGAGATAGTTATTCGACTATTACATAATTTTTATAAATTGTTCTTAGAAAATAACACTATCGAAATGATCTGAAGATGAAGCCGGACTGAAGGTAGACACGGGAAATTTGTAATTAAATGATGTATTCTAGTCATATTTGGGTTCATTAAAATTATCATAAGAAATAATCTGGATGATACCATGGAAATGATTTGATGATAAATTCAAAAGGTAAGCACGGGAAGTCCGTAATTAGACAATGTTTCTTAGCTGTGTTTTGGCTTATTAGAATTGTGATGAGGTCCACTATTGAAGCACTTTACAGAACTTGATTGCTACACTGTAATATACACACGCGACATCCGGCTCGAAGGACCAAAAATGTATGGGGTAAAGGTATATTTAAATGATAAACCGATATTAAGTTCAATTTGTATATTGCCCAAAAATTATAAATGATCGACCCGCGACGAATGAGCCTTCCATCGACGCTATGCAACTACTAAAACGCTTACTTAAATGTGTGTTTTTATTCCTTGATGTCAGCACAAAGTTAATACAATTGGTATGTACGGGTTTGCCCGTACACTGGCAATAAATAGTTTAATTAGTTACAAACTAAAGGTCACATCAGAACTTGTACACTTGGGGTTTATATATGTAGAAGATTAAGATAAGATTAAGCATTGACATACAACGTGGCAATGCCGCCAGCCTTTTAGGCACACTTCCAGTCGACAGCGATGCGGAGGAATTTTATGACGCCATATTTTAGCTAGTAGTTTTTGTCTTCAGTGTATATATAGTTTTAATGAGTTAAGTGTTTTTTTATGTAGAATTTATTTTATAGTAATTAGTTAAGTGTTTCTTAAATATTATGTAGAAATTGTAAATAAAAATAACCCAGAGACTGAAAATAAATTAAAATAACACATTTTCTACATTTAATTAAAATTAATTCTCCATGCCACACTTCTACTAAAAGGGTGAATAACCAAATTATTCCACCCACAAAAACCCAAATCTAAAATGGAATGTTTGAATTCAGAATATTTCAAGCTCTTTTTCCCAACATGAATAGAAACTGTCTGGCTGGTAATGAATGCTGGGTTGAGAGAAAAAAAAAGAATTTAGTAGCTCATGAGCTCTTTCATAGTTTGGGCCATTTTAAACATGGAAGGAAATTTTAAAATGTGTTTGAATCTTTTTATTTTTTATTTAAACTTTTTATACAGTTTTAATACAGTCATTTAATTAAAAAAATAGTGGTTATCTGGAAATAATAATAATAATTAATCGTTTATTTGGACCAACAAAATTTTACATATTATAAAAGTAGTAGTAGTTTTATAAGTTTTCCGGAAGTTTTGAAAAATGGTAGTTTATAGATTTTGATGTGCTTTTTCCGAATTTCGACTTTGACACTTTGTACTTTTGCCGATCGCGCCACCATATTGGAAAAATGGCGCATAAAAGTTAAAGATAAAAACAGTTACATACAAAATGAAATTAGAGACAATTGCCTTTATAGAATAAAAAAACCGGGTAAGTGCGAGTCGGACTCGTGCACTGAGGGTTCCGCACAAACTTACCTATGAAAACCGTTATTACCGAATAAGATTTTTTTGTGACGTTACTACAAATTTACAGTTTTCAGATCTATTACTATATATATATTATAATACCTTGCTTTCTGCCAAATTTCAAGATTCTGGGTCAATGAGAAGTACTCTATGAATTTTGATTCCTTTGAGAGTGTCGAAATGTATGTTTTTTGGGACATAAACAATTTTTTCGTTGACTAAGAAGTTTGATTTTTTTACAGCTTCAAGGGACCGCAGATTTGAGTATAAGGTTTTAATTTTAACTCGATACTTCCACGTGTTTCTGAGATAAAGGGTTTTGACAGACAGATAGACAGACGGATGGACAGCAAAGTGCAAGTGCAAATCCTATAATGGTTCCGTTTTTCCTTTTGAGGATCGAAACCTTAAAAAAGGGTTTCACCAGTAAAAATTTAACATTCCATCTAGCTCCACCCAGAGCGAGGGGAGTCATTTAATAATTTCCCATTTAAATACAAAAAAAAAAACAGTCGACTATCTTGAAAAATCGTTTAACAGAATTAAAGTTGGCATGCTAACAGCAATCGTGTTTAGCAGCCTTCCTTCTCCGTATAAAAAGAAGCCTATACACTGAAAACTTATTATTTAATTCAAAACAAGCAGAAACCTTAAGTTGTACTAATCTTACTTCACTAAAGTTTATATTTTCTACTATAATGGATTTCTGTAGATTTAACGTGAACTAAAAGTTTCTAGCTTGAACGCTTCGAAGCTTATCCTAGATCAGCGAATTTTATCTACATTGTGCTAGAAATATTATTTTTAGGGATAAATGAATAAGAAAAACTTGTAACAGTAGCGGACATCTATGCTAATATTATAAAGAGGTAAAGTTTGTTTTTGTTTGTAAGAGGTAATCGGGAGTACTGGTCCGATTGCTAACATTTTCTTTTTTTAACTTTATTCCTAAGTGACATAGGGTATATTTTATGTACGCGGGTGAAGCCGTGGACAAAAGCTAGTTAATATTATAATAAATCTAGCTAGGTAATATTATCTCACATCATTTAACCTGTTTTTTTACACACACACTGAAAGATGAATCTTTTCAAGTTCGTTTTTTTTTGCTCTAGCATTACATTTATGTTTTTTTATGAAAATACACCGTCAAATCATTAGATGCCATATAAAAGAGTATTTCCTCTTTAAGTATGGTTTCTTTATTAATCTAATATTTAAAAAAATTGTAACACTGTGATATCAAACTTTTTCGAAACGGCTTCACCGACTTTTAAAGTTTTTTTTTCTTCTGTGTATAACTGGTAAGTCTGAGCATAGATCATAGGCTGTTTTTCTCCCTCCTATCCCTACCCTCCAATTTTTCCTTGATAATTTCCTCGTAACTGATGCTACAATACTATTTGCTAATATTAACACAAAATGGCAATATTCTTAACAGTGTATTTTTGCATGACTACAAATGATAACATTTCCAAAGTTAGAAGCAGCTGAGTGTACACATACAGCCTTTAAAAATAAAGTCAAAAAATTCCTGGCAGATAAAAATTACTATATACATTTTAAATGAGTTTTTTTAAAGAAAATTACGTTAATTATTAAGTTACCAAAAAATATAGTAATTTTACTTACCATGACATTTTAGAGTTATAATTATTTACTTATTTTGACTTCTTTTATTGTGTTTTTTTTTTTAATAATTAGATTTGATGACATGCTGGAACGAATTCCTATTTTTTTAATGCATGCTATTGTTCAAGGCAAACATGACAATATCTATTTTTATTTTAAAACATATCTTGCATGCTGACAATTTGTGATGAATGTATTGTACCTGTGTTTGAGCTTGAGCAAATAACCGAGTCTTTCTAGTTTTTATCTTATTCTATTTTTTGTCCCTCAGTAAATTATATAGCTATTTGCCAATAATGAGAAACAATTTATCAAATAGGCATGAGCTGAGCACCCACGGGATTTTCTAAAAGCTGGTCTCTTATATAATAGTTTTTCAAGCTATTTGAGTAGCATAGTATAGCATAGTCGGCCTTATAAGGTTCCCACTGTTGGGACTCAGGCCTCCTCTCTAGGAGAGGGAGAGCTATTCGAGTATTTGAGTATAAATTTTTGTGAACGCTTTCTAACGATTTTTCATAAAGAAAACCAAAATTGTTTCTTGTCTCATGGAATGGTGCTAAAATTATAAATCTATAAATTGTTATGACCATCAGATGTTTCATTCTGAACCTCGAATATAAGCCCAATATTTGTTTTATCCGTCGTCATCATTTTAGCGTCTAATGTTGGACATAGGCCTCCCCGAAGTGTCGCTACAACGAATGGTTCAGTACGTATGTCATCCATCGGATTCTCGCGACCCTTACTAGGTCATCGGGCCACCTTGCGGAAGGTTTTTCAACGCTGCGTCTTCTGATACTCACTACTCCTCATACTCTCTTCCAGCCTCGGTTCTCAGTCTTACGTTTTATTTAATCAAACAATTAATCGGTCACTGGTGACGGCAAGTAGACAGCACTTAAAAAAAAAAACACTTTTCAGAATTACACCTGTATCCTGGGTAAATATGTAAACGCACATGGACTTAAAAAACTTTTTACAAAAAAAAAAATTACCGACTTCACTAAAAAAACACTAAAAGGATCAAAATAACTTTAATTTCGGAAGTCGGTGTTTTTCGGTATTGTTTGTTTCTTATTTAACAAATTATTATGAATTAATGAATGAATCCTAGCCGTGTTTAGGCTTATTAGCCCAAACACGGCTAGCATACATTAATTAATTACGGAGTTCCAGTGCACTTCCAGATCACTTCGATGATACCATTTTCAACGTAACTATTCAGAACCATTCATTTATTTGTACTGTCGTAGTCGGTTAACTATCTTCATTGTGATATCTATGCGAGTATAAAGTTCCGTTGACCATTTCTGGTCTTCTTCATCAGTTTCACTTCATCAAATGTTACTTTTTGACTGTAAATGCTTAAGTTCTTGATGAAAATACCAAAATTAATATATGGTTGCCTATAATATATGAGGATTTCCCTCGATTTCGCCAAGATTCCATCATCAGATCCCGACTTGGTGACTATGGGACCATTTGGAGTTTCAACAAAAAAAGAATTTTTCAAATTGGTTGGCAAGCGATGAAATTATGCGCGAACAAACATAAAAAAAAACCAACATCCGAATTGAGAACCTCCTTTTTAGAAGTCGGTTAAAAATACTCAAAATATTTTTCCAAATATTTTATTTAAGGTTTATTTATTTTTATAAATGTTCTCTAGTAATAAAATATACTATTAATCATAGCTTGGTTATTTGACTTTTAACTATCATTAAACCATTTTTCGTACATCATACAACATTACTACCTTTTTACACATATGTAGTTTTTTTAGATTTCACAGATTGTAAGAATATTTTTTTCTTACGATCTTCATATTTTTATAATTAATTTAGGTCTTGTCAGTCTTCACATAAATTAACATAAAGTAAACAAAACGTGGCATTGTACAAATAAATTTTATTTACTTGGAATCTTGCCTATTATACGTATCTAGGTAAAAATAATTATACAGTCGGTGACCCCGCTCTCACGTACTGGTTGGGCACCAAAAACTCCAGAAGTTGTTCCTGCGTCTATGTAGCCGAGTAAGAAGTGAGATGTATTTTTTTTTTTTTCGGTGGGAAAATCATCTTATGACATCCTCCGCCCTTGGGCGGGGCGGGAGATAGTGTCAGACTTTTACTGACTAAAAACCAACTCCTGTTCCTTCGTTGCCTTTCGTACCAGGGCCGAGTCTTCCTTTCAGAATCAGACCCTTGGCCCCAGTAGGCTTCGACCCTGCTAGGCCCCTACAGTTGCTGACATCTCCTTGAGGCGCGCGTGGAACAGCACGCGCCGTCGACGACCTGGACTCGGTCTGGATGGTTACCGGACGGTCGGGCGGCGAGCCACCCATTGCTCGCCGTCCGCAAGCCTGCGCCTACGATGGCCGGAAATCGGGATCGGAATCCCGGCGGCGATTGGGGCGTGAGGACCGTTGCCTCACGCGATCGGCCGCCTCCTTTGCTAGCATTACTGCTTCGCAGAAGGAGGCGACCGCCTGCCACTCCTCCTCACTCCGGACCATGGCCTGTACCAAAGCCCGGCGCGAGAGATCGCCGCCGCAAGAAGTGAGATGTGGACTCGAAATCGTCGAAAATCGTCGACAAATTAAAAAGTTATTTGATTATCGCATTTCTCGTGAAAGCTTAATGACGATAAAGTACTAGTTTGGTCTAGTGGTCGCAACCACTTCTAAACTTCTGATCATAAGGTCTATTTTTTTTTGGGTTAAAAGTCATCAGATATCTTTTTCGATACGCTTTCTATAAAAATTGCTCTTTTCGCACTACGATTAGGTTAAACATTCAATGTAAATCACCCTCGTGTTTTTTTTTATTTATCACAACAAGGGTTTTATTTTTTGTGATTTCGCCGGAGATAATAAATAACTGTTAAATTCTCTATATTGAGTGACAATTGAAATTGTGTTTATAATACAAAACGTCGACGACGAGACGTCATTTCTCCGAAACTATTCACGGTTGCAATAGAGGATGTCTTCAAGGTGTGGGCTGGAGTAGACTGTGCATTAATATCAATAGACTCACCTTCGGTTTGCCGACGACGTAATAGTCATGGCTGAGACTACGGAAGAACTCAGCATAATGCTGAAAGTGGGTCGTAAAATGAACATGGACCAAAATCATGACAAACAACCATGTAGCCCACTCCTATCAACATCGGAGAGTCTACACTCGAAGTTGTTGACGATTACGTCTTCCTTGGATAGACAGTCCAGTTGGATAGATCTAATTTCGAGATAGAGGTCAACCGTCAAATCCGACTCGGCTAGGCAGCATTCGGGAAGCTGCGCGGTATTTTCTCGTCCAACATACCCCAGTGTCTAAAGACGAAAGTATATATAAGTTTACCAGTGCATGTTGCCAGTGATGACATATGGCTCCAAAACGTAGTCGCTCACAATGGGCGTCATCACAAGGCTTAAAGTCACCCAAAGGGCTATGAAAAGGGCTATGCTTGGAGTTTCCTTGCGTGATCGAATTAAAAATGAAGATATCTGCAGGAGAACTAAGGTTGCTGACATAGCACGAAGAATCGCCAAACTTAAATGGCAATGAGCAGGGCACATTGCTCGCAGAACGCCGTTGGGGCCGAAAGGTTCTGGAATAGTGACCGCGTACCGGAAGATGCAGCGTTGGAAGGACTCCGACAAGGATTTATTTTTATTTTTATATTTATTTTTAGTTTATATTAATGATTTACCCTATTTGTTGGAAAATAAACTTAATATGGTGTTGTTTGCTGACGACACTTCTTTGATTTTTAAGATAAATAGAAGGACTAATAATCTTGACGACGAAAATTACGCCCTACTGCAGGTCCAAAACTGGTTCACTGCTAATAATCTAGTTTTAAACGAGAAAAAAACTAAATGCATAAGATTTTCCTTACCTAATGTCAAAAGTAGTGATTGTGACGTAGTATTAAACGATGAAAAGCTAGAATTTGTCGATAAAACGGTTTTCCTGGGGATTACGCTTGACTCAAGGCTACAATGGGGTCCTCATTTAACATCTCTTGCAGGACGGCTTAGCTCAGCTGCATATGCTTTTAGAAAAATCCGCCAATTTACGGATGTTGATACCGCTAGACTAGTCTATTTTAGTTATTTTCATAGTATCATGTCATACGGTATCTTACTATGGGGACGGGCTGCAGACATTGACTCAATTTTTATACTACAGAAAAGAGCTATCAGAGCTATTTACAATCTTCGCCGGTGCGATTCTCTAAGGGAACTGTTTAAGGATATTAACATCATGACGGTGCCTTGTCAATATATTTATGAAAACATCATGTACGTTAGAAAACATCTTCATCTTTTTAGCAAAAGAGGCGATAGACATAATTATGTTACAAGAAATAGGGACCAATTAGTTCAACCAGGTTTTAGACTGGCTAAAGTGGCCTCTTCTTTCATGGGGTACTGTTTGAAATGTTATAATAAAATACCTCCACAAATATTAGAACTCAATGAAACGAAATTTAAATCTTGTATTAAACGCACACTATGCAGGAAAGCATATTATAAGTTGGAGGATTATATTCAAGATAAAAATGCTTGGCTCAATGCTGGTCCAGCTCCTCTACCACCGAGGTATACAAATTGATTAGTTTGGAAATTATTATTATTATTATTTTTTAATGCTTTTTTTTTTGGGAATTGTAAAATATTATAAGTATTGTATAATGTAGAAGCATTTTTTTTAGTTTTTATTTTTACTGTATTTACATTGTTCTCACATGATAATGCCAAGAAACATGTAACAGTGATATTTGTAATTACAAAACATGAGTGAAAAGAGTGGAGTTTCTTGCACATTCTTCTCCATAGAGATCTACGCTTTGGAATGTGCAATTAGCATCATTTTTTTTTTTTTTCTTACTAACTGACTTCTTGACATTTCAAAAGTGCCTGTAAATGGTTTATTTGAAATAAATGCTTTTGAATCTTTGAATCTTTGAATCTTTGAAGGTGGTTACCTTATAATAAACCTGCATAGTATTTGGGTTTAGTTCTAAGAGCTAACATAAATCAAAACTGGAAAAAAAAATACAATAAAATGCAACAGACTTCCAAAAAAAATCTGTAAAATAACTTTGATTTCAGAAGTTGGTGTTAAGCAACGATAAAAAAAACCGGGCAAGTGCGGAGTTCAATTCCCGAATTGAGTTACGAAGATTTTTCCGATTCACAAAAAAAGTTTTTGTGACATAACGACAAATTTACAGTTTTCAGATTTTTTCCTATATTTGTGCTGTGAAATCTTGCTTCATAACAAATTTCAGGATTCTATGACAACGGGAAATACCCTATGAATTTTGATTTCTTTGAAAATGTCGAAATACTCGTTTTTTGCGACATAAACGGCCGTATCTTTGTTTTTCGTCAACTCAGTTTGTTTTTTCACAGCTTCAAGAGACCTCAGACCTGAGTTTATGGTTTTAATTTCAACTTGATACCTCTACGCGTTCTCGAGTTAAAGGGTCTTGACAGACAGACAGACATACAGACTGACAACAAAGTGATCCTATAAGGGTTCCGTTTTTTCTTTTGAGGTACAGAACCCTAAAAACAGTTTTCATACTTCAAAATATAAATTATTTCCAAAATAAAATATTTTTATAAACAATATCACGGTTATTCCTGCGCTAAAAGTGGTGCATTCTGATAAGTACAATATCTAGATTTTCATTTATTTCATCATCATCATCATCATTATTATCAGCCGAAAGACGTCCACTGTTAGACATAGGCATCCCCAAGCGGCGCCATAGCGACCGGTCCTTTGCGTCTCTCATCCATCGGCTTCCCGCGACTCTCACCAGATCATCGGTTTACCTCGGACGCCTTCCAACGCTGCGTTTTCCGGTACGTGGTCGTACTCCAAAACCTTTCGGCCCCATCGACCATTTGATCTGCGAGCAATGTGCCCTGCCCACTCCCACTTAAGTTTGGCGATTTCATCAAGTAGAAGTAAATTTTCTGTGTGTACTGTCACTATTATTATTAAATTCAACTGTATTATTAAATAATCAAGGTTGGAAGTACCGAATGTTAACAAAAGTTGAACTGTCAAATTTAGTTTAAAACATAATTGTGTTATTACTTTAATGGAAATGGGGCTTTTGTGAGCGTTAACCTGAAACCCCTCAAGGATCGGGCTTGTCTTTGATAACAAATTATAGTTTGGAAACAGTGGTTGAGGAGGGCAAAATTATTCATTATCATATTAATTGTTTACCACTTTCGACAATAATTTCCGAGCACAATATTATTTTCCACAAGGTTGAAACCCCGCATGACGCAGGTTCTTACCGAACACGGTAAGTTCGGGAAGTTCCTGCACAGGATTCGTGCGGAAGCGACGCCCGGGTGTCGCCACTGTGTGGCACGCCCGGTGGACACGCTGGAGGTGTGCCCCGCTTGGGCAGAGCAACGCCGTGTCCTCGTGGGGGCGATCGGCGGCGGTGATCTCTCGTTCCGGGCCTTGGTACATGCCATGGTCCGTATAGGAGTCACAAATAAAATTTGCTATTTGGAAAAATCTTGACTCCATCCAGTAATTGACTGTTTACATAGGTAAGTTTGTACGGAACCCTCAGTGCGCGAGTCCGATTCGCACTTGCCCAGTTTTTTATCTAGGGAATATATTTCCTTGGGTCAATTTTTTCCTTGGGTTGACTATTATGTGGAAAAAGCCACTGGCAGCAACTATTATATGCATAATGAAAAAAAACTCGTTGCAAAAGGAAACTCAGTGTATTGAATGTTTATTCGAACAAGCATTCAATAAACTGAGTTTCTTATCGAAACGAGTTTTTATTTTCTGCCCGAACAATCGTTCAATAAATTGAGCTAAGATTTTCTATTTATTTATTTATTTAAACCTCATGTACAGGTAATGTAACATAGGCGGACTTAATGCAACAAGGCATTCTCTACCAGTCAACCATTGGGTTAAAGAAGACAACACTGTGGTGGATATGCACAAAAAATAAATAACAGATATTTGAAATAGAATGTAGTATCGTTAAATTAAGTTGCATAAAATAATAAAATACGTATAATAAACTAATAAATAGTATGATAAATATGAAATAATTGTAATTAAGAGAACTTAAAATGTAAATGTGACTTTTATGGATTAAATATCATCATCATCATTTCATCATTATCAAGGCACGTATTGTTCCACGCGCGCCTCAGGGTGACGTCAGCAAATCGTAGGGGCCCAGCAGGGTCGAAGCCTACTGGGGCCATGGGTAGTGTGAAAACGAAACCCGGGGCCCTGGGACGAAGGCAACGAAGGAACAGGAGTGGGTTTTTAGTCAGTAAAAGTCTGACACTATCTCTCGCTCCGCCCAAGAGCGGGATTTGTCATTAAATGATTTTCCCACCAAAAAAAAAAAATCATCATCATTTCAGTAGAATGACGTCCCCTGCCAGCAGTGTCCAGACAAAGGCACAGCTTTGCCTTCTTAAATACCAGTTCTGTTGCGAAACTTGCATCCATCACATTCCTGTAACCCTCACCAGGTCATCGATCCACCTCGTCAAAGGCCTTCTTCCAACGCTGCGTTCTACGGTGCGTGGTTGCCACTCCAGAACATTTCGGCCTCATCAACCATTTATTCTGCGAGCAAAGTGCCCTGCCCACTGCCATTTCAGTTTGGTGATGATGTCTTCGGGTTATGCTATGCTTTAAGCATTTGAAAACAAATCTTTAATATTCTTAATTAAATAAAATTTAAATTCAAAATCACTAAGACAGTCGACCGACCGCCGCCGCCGACCGAAGCCGTCGTAGCCACCTAGTTCTACGTCTACTTCATTTTATATTGTGATAATGTAATTAAAAAACATTTTGAGTTCATAATAAATAATTAACTATTTGAATAAGAAAGTTTATCAACTATTTTCTTTACTTCGGTGGGTTCTAACCTAGAACTTGTATCTTCTACTTTTAGAAAGTATTTCTTGTTTATAATTATAATAATAATATTCCACAACTATCACACAACGCCATCTAGTCTCAAACTAAGCAGAGCTTGTGTTATGAGTACTAGACAACTGATAAACATACTTATATATTTCTAAATACATACATATTATAGATAAATTACACCCAGACACAGAACAAATGATTGTGCTCATCACACAAACATTTGTACTGGGTGGGGATCGAACCACGGCCGCATATCAGTCAGGACCACTAACCACTAGACCAACAGGCCTGTCAATGTTATGTTTCTTTATTATTTTAATTACTTTTAAAGTTTAATTTTGTAATATAAATTTTCAGTTTTCAACCTAATAAATAATTAATTAGTAAGAAAAACCTATTGTAAATGCTGTGCATGTCTATAAGTAACTTGGTACACAGGATGTCGTCGTAAATGTACTAGTAGTCAATATTTTTTTCGGACCACTAGACGTCCGGCGTTGTACCACCAACAAACATAGTAGACATCCCGTAGTCCTAGTACGTAAAAGGTAATTGAAGGATACAGGTGTGGTTTTAGTCAGTAAAAGTCTGACAAGCCCTCGCGCTCCATCTAGAGCGCGAAAAGTCATTTAGATGATTTTCCACCTTAAAAAAAAACACATATTATATACAAAGCGTTTTGGGAACACATTTATTGTCAACAGCTAAGGAGTGGAATTCCACGATGGAATCTGTGTTTCCTAATAGCTATAACTTATGGCTTTAAGTCAAGAGTGAATAGGTTACTTCTAGGCAAGCGTGCTCCATCGTCGGCCACATCAGCGCTTACCATCAGGTGAGATGGTGGTCAAACGCGAGCCTATTAATAATAAATATAAGTCGTTAGTGTGCTATAAATATATAAATAAATAAATAATACTTCAGCTGTTTACACACCTGACTTTCCAACATAATCCCACCTTTTCTCCCAATATATCACATTAGTCCCTTCTCATCCTATAGAGGAAATAGAGCGTGAAGATAAGTATAAACACAATACCCATCTAAGGTGTCAAATTAAGGTGGCCATTACACTGACAATAGGATCGCATTGACGTAAATATATTGACATGATGTTTGAGGTCGGACGGCGGACACTCACACCATAGAATTTGGGTCGTTAGTAGCTGTAAGTAAACTTACTAACTCTATTTTATTTATCTATGTGTGCGTATTTAGAAATATATTAGTACGTTTATTATTAGTCAAGTACTTATAGCACAAGCTCTGCTTTATTTGGAACTACGTGATGTTGTGTGAAAGTTGTGGAATATAATTATAATTATAGTATTGTGTTTAAAGAAGTTTATTCTCATAAAAGACTACAGTCACTTAAATGAGAAACATGGTACAAACAGTGCTTATTATTAGTATTTTCGTCGTTCTTAGATATATATATTTTTTTGTATGAGTAGGTACTTCTACAATGATTCAGTAATAATTAGCTGCTAGTGGATTATGGTTAATATTTTTCGACTACCTGTCGGGCTAGTTGTACTTTGAATACATTATAGGAGATGACATTTTTAATGGTCGACGGTCATCATAATCATCATCATTTCAGCCGAAAGACGTCCACTGCTGGACATAGGCCTCACCCTGGTGTCGCCACAATGAATGGTCCTGTGCGTCTCGCATCCATCGGACTCCCGCAACCGTTACGAAGTCATCGGTGACGTGTGGGTGGTGGTCATGGTAGACGGATAGTTTGTTATAAATATCTGCGCCTGCGCGGGAATCTGATGGATGCGAGACGCACAGGACTGATCATCGTGGCGACATTTGGGTGAGGCCTATGTCTAACAGTGGACGTCTTTCGGCTGAAATGATGATGATGATGATGATCTGTGCCTGCATAGGTAAACATGGTTTTGCCGAGCTTCGTTCTTGTCTTGGGAAGAATTAAAAAACTCGCTCGGCGTGAACTTCGCAGTGTTAGCTGTCTCAACCGTGAGAAGGATTAGTTTGTATGGAGAGATTTATTTAATATTTTTCGGACAAGCATGCAAGTTTGATAAATGTATAATTCTTTTATGTTCATTAGTTTGGTTTCTTTATATATTTTGTGAGTCGGATTTATTATTATTATTAGTTTAGGTCAGCAAGAGCAAGTTTGGACCAGTGGTAACTGCCCCGACTTACAAGTTCGCGGATTCGAACCCACCCAGGGGCTTACTTTGTGTAATTTATTTTATCACCATGCTCTCGAATCGGTGTAGGAATACATCTTGAGGAAACCGACGTCTCAGAATTAAAAATTCGAAGATATGAATGTGACCTCCACTAATCTGCACAGGGCCCAAAGTGATAAAGGCCCATTTCATAAATCATCACCCATTTCATTTCATTTTTTTTGTAGCTACTTTAGTGTACAATAAAGTTTTATTCTATTCTATTCTATTCTATTCCTTGACTATAAAACGCCATAATAATGGCAGAAAGTCCCCTCTTTGACAAGTGGCAGGAAAGACCTCACGGCGTCCTAACCTTCGGCATGACGCAGTTTCTCACCGGACATGGTAAGTTCGGGAGGTTCCTACACCGAATTCGTGCGGAAGAATCGTCCGGGTGTCACCACCGTGTGGACCGCCCAGAGGACACGGTGGAGGATACGGTAAAGGCGTGCCCCGCTTAGGCAGAGCACTGCCCTGTCCTCGTGGGGGTGATCGGCGGAAACGATATCTCGCGGCGGGCATTGGTAATGCTAGCAAAGGAGGCGGCCGCATGCGCGAGGGAATGGCATTCACGCCCCAGCCAACGTGGCGAGCTACCCATTGCTCGCCGTCTGCAAGCCTGCGCCTACGGCCATCCGGTAACCGTCCGAACTGAGCCGAAGTCATCGACGGCGCGTAGTGTTTCAGCGGGCCACCATGGCGGCGCGACCAGTCACCGCTACTAACAAAATGTATACAGCTCTATAGAGAGTTACTCACCTGGTGTCCGTTTGGTTGCGCAACCAATTTGGCGGCGCGACCAACTCGATCACGTGCACTTAAGGTCCATTTTGATACTCTCTCAGTGTGGTGTAGTGACTCTGGTGTCTGATGTCTAGTTTGGTAGCTTACGGATACAACGGTGGCGCGATTGGTTGCGCCGCCAAAAAAAACATAGTCCTCTCTGCCGCGTGGAAGCCGTAACTTGAATTTGGTTTTGTTTAGAAAACAGATGAATACATACTTAAGAGGCCCTTTTAAAACAGAACCAGAATAGTTCAATTCCCGAATTCTCGAAGATTTTATTATGATTACGTCACTAGCGTGTGTGCGTGCGTCGATACCAATATTAATGTACTACTAAATGTAGTACGTCAATTTCCACATTATTTGCTTAGCTATAGGAAATTAAAAAAAAAAAACCTATTTAAAGAGTGTGTACTGGGACCATGAATAGTCCGAAAGGTAACCCCGGGGTCATAACGCAAGGCATAGAAGGAAAGGTGTAATTTTAGTCTGAAAAAGTCTGATACGCCCTCTCACTCTACCCTACAGTGGGAGAAGTCATTGAATGATTTCCCATTGAAATAAAAAAAAAGGTTGTACATTATAATAGTAGCAGATAGGCTTCATTTCCGTTCTAGTGTAAGCCATCATCATCATTTCAGCCGAAAGACGTCCACTGTTGGACATAGGCCTCTCCCAAGCGTCATCACAACGACCGATCCTGTGCGTCTCGCATCCATCGGATTCCCGCAACCCTCACCAGGTCATTGGTCCACCTTGTGGAAGGCTTCCAGCTGGATCTCATCCGGTGATTCTTAGCACCCCTTGCCTCGCCGTTGCCTTGACCGCTACCGGAGTCAAGGGTACATGGGCTGCCAGGCACTAAGGGACATCTTTTTACTGTGCTGTTTATGTTTGGGGGGGGGGGGGGGGGGGTTCCATAATCGCTGCACATGGTAAGCGGGTTGGCGATCGCAGTGTGGTTGTTGAAATTTACAGAGAATGCTGCTGCCCATTCTCTGGTATGTCCCTTAGTCACCTCTTACGATACCCACGGGAAGAGATGGGATGGTACCATTCTTTACGTCCGAACACCATACGGAACTTTGAAACGTGCAAGCGGTTGAGGCTAATATAAAAGTCACAAACAGTTTACTAAGCTAATAAAACTGGTGATAATAACGTAAAAGTAAAGCTTAAGTTAATGCAGCTCCCAAAGTAATACCCGGGCTCTTGAAAATATCTTTTATACTTGGACTCACCAAAATTAGTTCCTAGCTTACCATTAAAACAACAAAGCTCACAAAAACTGGCAAAACTGAGGCGAGAGTAAATGTACCAACAGGAAACTCTATATGTAATAAGAAAAATAAACTTTTAAATACAAATTAACCTGTCTCTCAAGCCGAGTAGCAAAATCATACATAGTAAAAAAACGGAAACATATGTTTCGATGTTTTATAGCGTTCTCGGAAACAAGGGGAAAAACGGAGGAAAAAACATGTTAGTTTGTTATTTTAAAAGCAATTGAACTTCGACTCTTCTAACGAGGTTTGGAGTTTGTTTGGCTTGGTGGAAACATTCAACTCAAGGTGAGAATACGGATGCGTTTGTATGGGTTATTGGCACAATTCATTAAAAATATTCTTAGCCATTATTACTTTTGGATCAATTCAAATAAATCTCTCACAACTTTGATATATTCATCGTCATCATCTTCCTGCTCTTGGCCCGTGTTACTTGGCAACACCAAGTAACAAGCGCAACACGTTTTTTTCTTCCATTCTATCCTGTCAGCAGTCACGCTATCACTGAATTCCTTTACTTTCTCCTCACACAATCAATCTACCTATTCTTTAGTCCCCCTCTTCTTCACCATCCAATATATAGTATTAGGTGTTAAGGCTAATAATAAGGCTAATAATTTGAAAGTTAATATTCATCATAAATCATCATTTCAGCCGAAAGACGTCCACTGTTGCACATAGGCCTTCCCCAAGCGTCGCCACAACGACCGATCCTGTGCTTCTCGTATCCACCGCACTCCCGCGACCCTCACCAGGTCGTCGGTCCACCTTGTGGGAGGCCTTCCAACGCTACGTATTCCGGTGCGCGGTCGCCACTCTAGAACCTTTCGGCCCCATCGACCATCCGTTCTACGAGCAATGTGCCCTGCCCACTGCCACTTTAGTTTGGCGATTCTTCGGGCTATGTCGGCGACCTTGGTTCTCCTGCGGATATCTTCATTCTTATGCGATCACGCAAGAAAACTCCGCGCATAGCCCTTTCCATTGCCCTTTGGGTGACTGTAAGCCTTCTGATGAGGCCCATAACATGGTCGCTTACAATGAGCTTCAAAGTTAATATTAATAAACCAAAATTTATTCAATTTCATACCTATAGATCAAAACCGCTAGATCTAAATATATCCTATAAAGGGGTCGCCCTGACAGAAACGGATTCAGTTAAATTTCTTGGAATAACTCTTGATAAATTTTGCTCATGGAAAAATCATATTAATGACGTTTGCGCCAAAATAAATAGTTTCATATACCCCTTGAGGCGTATTAGCTGCGAGGTATCTAGAAATGCCGCAATAACGGCTTTCCATGGCTATGTAACCTCCATTCTAAGATATGGTATTATCCTGTGGGGTCGTTGTATGGAGATTGATCAAGCATTTGTAATGCAGAAAAAATGTGTGAGAGCTATATTTGGGTTAAAGCAAATAGAGTCATGTCGTCCATTTTTTAGAAAACATAAAATATTAACACTGCCATGTATTTATCTAATAGAATCCTGTACATTTGTTTTCAAACACAACAGACTTTTCGAGCAGGCGACAAGCTACTATGCTCCACGATCTATGTATACTAATAAGTTATTTCAACCGAGGACAAATCTCACATTTACAGTTAACAATAGTTATATTATGTGTATATTTATGTATAATCAATTACCAAATTCTATAAAAACGTTACCTTTTCTAGATTTATAGCTTGACGAGGTTTTTAATTGAAAAGTGTTTCTATAGTGTACATGAGTTTTTAGGTTACAAATTGTAAGTTTTGACATGATTATTATAATTGACATGATTGCTATTGACATGATTGCTATTGACATGATCATTATTGACAGGATTATTATTGACATGATTACTATTGACATTTGTGATTATTATTTTTATTATTTTTCATTTTTATATTGACATTTCTTAATTCAACAATACAATTTTAATAGAATGGAAATCTATATAACGAGTGCATGATTTTAGTCAATAATTAATTTAATTTCAACTACTATGTTTAATATTTGCACGCCGAAATTAAAAGCAGAATAAGAGATCTATTTTATTTATGTTGTCAACCTTCTGTACCTTATTTACGCAAATAAACGATTTATTATTATTTATTATTTATAAGTATGAAATTGCCGTTTTATAAAACAGGTTGCTTTGAATCGACTTTCTTTGGATTGACTTGGAAATATAAGTTCAAATAAACTTTGTATTAAAGGTTTTTTTTAGGTGAGAAAATCATCTAATGACCAATCTCGCTTTTGGGTGGAGCGAGAGATAGTGTAAGACTTTTACTGACTCCTGTTCCTTCTTTGCCTTTGGCCAGAAATCGGAATCGAAATCCCCGCAGCAGTTGGGGCGTAAGGACCGTTGTCTCCAGCAATCGGCCGCCTCCTTTGCTAGCATTACTACTTTGCAGAAGGAGGCAACCGCCTGCCACTCCTCACTGTGGACCATGACTTCTGAAAGAAAAACCGGTGGTCCTGGGACGCAAACGGCAACTTAAAGAGCATACGTGTGGTTAGATTTTCTACTTAAAAATAATACAACTGCCTCAGAAAAAGTCTGTTGTTCTAGTATACATCACAATACATTTGACTACAGAAAATGACCCAAATACCCGAATGACTTCTTATTAAAAACTTCACAAGGAGAAATATTCGTTGAACTCATCGTCTGTTTTTCTTCATTTCTCAAATAAGCACATTTAATTGCTATCAAAATGATCTCGAAACTATTTTCAGTTTTACTACGGTACGATATTGCTATGTCTGTTCTTGAACTGGACGACGAACTCAAAAATATTTTTTTCCAGGTGCTGTACGATAAAAATGGCATCGTCAATGATATTGGATATTTTTTCGGTAGTATTTCAAGAAAACAAACCAATTTGATATCACGCTGAAAACCAGCGCCGTGAACTCGTAGCATTATAATAATACTTTTTTTTAATTTTTTTTTTTTCTTGTATCTATACGATTTATTTATAAATTTATTTGTTATGCTTAGGATTACGGCTTTATGCTGAGCTTGTACATTCTTGAGCCGTCGTTCAGCCGTTTTACGCAGATTTTTTAGGATTCCGTACCTCAAAAGGAAAAAAAAAACGGAACCCTTATAGAATCTACGGGTTGTGTGAAAGTGAAACACGGGGCCCTGGGACGAAGGCAAAGAAGGAACAGGAGTGGGTTTTTAGTCAGTAAAAGTCTGACACTATCTCCCGCTCCGCCCAAGAGCGGGGGATGTCATAAGATGCTTTTCCCACCGAAAAAAAATAAATATAAGATCATTTTGTTCTCGGTCCGTCTGTCTGTCAAGACCCTTTATATCAGGAACGTATGGAGGTATCGAGTTGAAATTAAAACCATATACTCGGGTCTGCGGTCCCTTAAAGCTGTGAAAAAATCAAACTTCTGAGTTAACGAAAAAAAAAGATACGGCCGTTTATGTCGCTAGTTATGTTGCTAGTTTAGTCGCTGTCGCTCTTAATAAACTAGTGCGCTTCACCATCAATGATTGCATCACTGCTTACCATCAGGTGGGATCGCAGTCAAGCACTAATTTATATCAATTAAATAAATAATATCCAAATTCATAGGGTACTCCCGGTTGACCTAGAATCCTGAAATTTGGCATGAAGCAAGGTCTCATAGCACAAGTATAGGAAAAAGTCTGAAAACTGTAAATCTGTAATTATGTAACAAAAAAAAACCTTTTTTTGTGATTCGGAAAAATATTCGTAACTGAATTCGGGAATTGAATTGTTTTTAACCGACTTCAAAAAAAGGACGAGGTTATCAATTCGGTTGTATTTTTTATGTGTTACCTCAGTACTCCGTCGTTTATGGACCGATTTGTATTTTTTTTTCCTCTTAGTTACCAACACCCGCCACCACACCACCACTGCCACTGCCACTTTTTTCGAGAATCTAGCTCTGTTGACTGGATCCCATGAGGAATCGAGAGAACTCCTCACATATTATAGGCAACCATATAGTGATTTTGGTATTTTCATCGAGAACTTAAGCACTTACAGTCAAAAAGTATCATTTGATGAAGTGGAACTGATGAAGAAGACCAGAAATTGCCAACGGAACTTCATACTCACATAGTTATCACAATTAAGATTAGTTAAGCAACTATGACAATACAAATAAATAAATGGTCCTGAATAGTAATGTTGAAAATGGTATCATCGAAGTGAATTGATGATGATGATGGAGCCGGAAGATGACTGGAACTCTGTAATTAATCAATGTATCCTAACCGTGATTGGGTTTATTAGAATTGTCATAAAATGCAGTTTGGCTATAAGGTACAATCGAACTGATCTGATGATGGAGCCTGAAGGTAGACACAGGAATTTCATAATAAAACAATGTAACCTAGCAGTGTTTGGGTTAATTGGAATTGTCATGAGAAATATATTTTGATCTACTGAACCCTCAGTGCGCGAGTGCAGTGAGTCCAACTCGCACTTTCAAGATTGTTTTTAAATTAACATATATCTTAGTGCTTGAATGTGATCTCACCTGATAGTATGCAGTAACGTAGTCGTTTATAGTAAAGCGCAATTGTTTATTAAGAGCCTTTTCACTATATCTTTGAAGACACCTAAATTATAATCGACCGGGAAGACTGCAGTTGGCAAATTGTTCCAGTCCTTCGATGTACGCGATTTAAACGACGAGGCAAAATGCTTAGTCCGGCCCGTAAAGGTGTTAACAATGTAAAAGTGAACATTCGCCGTATGTCGGGTTGTCCGATGGTAAAAAGGTGGAATCAAAAAAAAAGTCATGGGACGCATATTTTCCTTATAATCATTACAATTGTAACTCTTAAGATTGTGTCATTTTCGTAAATACATTTTTCGTCTTTCTTTCTAAATCAGCGAGACTTCGATTACTAAGAGTTCTAAGATTTTCTATCACTTATCTGAAGAAGCTTTTTATTTATGCAATTTGTACACAGTCAGGCTTAAAGCTGCGTTGTTTATTTACAGAGCCCTGCGAAGAAATTCAAATGTTTGCAAACAAACGAGTCAATGTCCGTCCGGAGAAATATTCATTAGTACATTTTGATAAAATTGGAGAAACTTTTTCATTGCTACCAAGGTGGAATTGGCTCCAATAACAGGTTAGGGTGTTATGGTACTCCGAGGACTGCTACTTTTCCACGTGTATCAAATGACGTTTTTTAATACACTTACGAAGAAATAGATAAACGAGGCCTGTCCGGCGACCAATTGGTACTGATTGGCGACCAGACTGATACGATAAATACAATAAATTGTGGCGAGGATGAGGCAGGCACACTTTTGGTATAGGTACTCACTCCAACCTGTGAAAACACGGTATGATTTATTTAGCTGTGCCCAACTTCTCTGTGCGTGACACAGGCGTGATATTATTCAAGGTAAAAACCAAGAAATCAAATTCATAGTTCCTCAAATAAAAACCTTGAAACTTACTCATAACACTTCAGTGCTATATTTCACTTCTACACCCAAGATCAGTGCACCAGCCATCTTTGTATTCAATTTGTGAAGAATACTAAACAGACACGACCGACGTTCGCGCATAAACATAGGATAATAGATGTTTTTGTACTACAAAATTATGGATATGAATCGAATGTTCTTACTTTGAAGCTGCTATGGCTGATATTGAAACTGATTGACCATAGGATTTAATGATGTCAATCAATCAATAAATAAGTCAGTTCAGTTTCAGCTGACTGAGCGGACCGTGAATTGGCTAATCACATTGCTCAAAATCTTCACTCTTCATTAGTAAAAACAGTGTAAGACCGAGCCAGACCGAATGGAGCTAAGCGGAGGGCACGAGGTGTGAGAAGTGTAGCTTAACTCCACTCTACCCCGCTCTGCTTCAATGAAAACACTTGCCACTTTTCACTGCATTTCTCCACTTAATTCCACCCAGCTCCGCTTCAGTTAAAATGCAGCCTATGAGCTGCGATCTCTACTTTTCAAATATCGCGTCGTGCGTCGGCAAACGAACACCATAGGTTCTTTAGCAGTAGGTTCAAAATAACTTGACACTTAAGGTGTTTTGGTTTAAAGAGATATTGCATAGGTCAATCTTAGAGGAAACGAACCCTTAATCTGCCTACCCTTTTCTCAACTAGGTTTTTTTCTTTATACTAGAAATTTCAAATGATTTCAGGCATGTCAGACTTTGAGAGCAGTGGTGGCCGAGTGGTAACAGCCCCGACTTACGAGCTGTAGGTCGTGAGTTCAAAACCCAGCCATTACTATGTGTAATTTATTTCATCACCACCGCTCACAAAATGGCGAAGGAAAACATCGTGAGGAAACCGGCATGTCCTAGAACCAAAAAAATCGAGACATCCACCAACCCGCACTGGGCCCGTGTGGTGGATTACGGCCCATTACCTCTCCCAGAGAGGAGGCCTGAGTCCCAACAGTAGGAACATTATAAGGCCGACTACGCTATGTCAGTCTTTTACCGACTAAAACCGCACACCATAACCGACTTTTTTATCTCCATGTAGGTATATTTACGATAATCCTTCCAACTATAACAACATGGCAAATTGTGCAACATGGGCGCTGATTAACTGATTTGTTAGTTAACTTGTTATTTGTCGTGTTTTTGACGTGAGTTCATTAATTAAAAGATAATGTAAACAGATTTGATCGCATCTTTCAAATATATTAAGTAGTTGGTTTCAAAATCGTAATAATTAATAATACCTAGTTATATAATATTCCACAATTATCACACAACGTCGTCAAGTCCCAAAGTAAGCAGACCCTGTGTTATTAGTAGTAGACGACTGATTAATATGCTTATATATTTCTAAATACATACGTATTGTAGATAAATTATTGCACCCAGACACAGAACAAATGATTGTGCTCATCACACAAACATTTGTTCTGGGTGGGAATCGAACCCGCGATCTCCGGCATAGCAGTCAGGACCACTAACCACTAGACCAACAGGCCAGTTAGATTAAATTCAAAATTAAATTATAAATTATCGTTTTTAAAGCTAACAGTTGTTTCGGAGAGGTAAGTGTTACCATTGTATTTATTTGTTGGTGGTATTTGCTTGTATTTAAATGATTTGTTAACGTAACGCAGAACAGTTAAGTAGGTAAGTACCCCGGCGTCCCGCGGCCCCGCGCCTAGAAATCGAATATGACTTGGTGGCTATGTAATATTTTTATAATTTATATTAGGTATTAATCACCGCACCCTTGCGCATCGGATAGCATGGTACAGAGCTTAGCGCGACCTCCGAGCGTAGGTATGAAAACTGAAGTACATAAATGAAATTGACTTCAGCCCCCGTAGCCAAGTTACAACCGTTTCGTTTCGATTCTCTTTTCGTTGATTGCCTCGAGTCGGCCACGCGTCCTATTCCTTTGTTCTGAACACGCGACTGAGTGTTGAGATCACGTCAGAACAAAGGAATCGGAGGCGTGGCCGACTTGAGGTGGTCAAAGAAATGAGAATAAAAACGAAACCGTTGTAACTTGGCTAGGGGGGCCGTACTAGGTATTTATTTTATGCCCCGGGCATCGGGAATTGCATGGCGATCCTCGTTCACATTAGACGCGAGCTTGCGGACGACAAGCAATGAGTACCTCGCCCTCTGGCCGTCCTGTAAGGATTAGAACCGAGTTAAAGGTGTGTAGTATTCCAAGTGCGCCTCAAAGACATGACGACGATGATACCTGCTAGGGTTGTAGGAATACTCGAAAGAGTTACCATGGCCCTGGAACGCAAAAGATAACTGAAGAAACACAGGTGAATTTTGCTCAATAAAGGTCTGATATGGCCTTCTCCTTCACTTAGATCTATATAATAACTTCTACCGAGAAAGGAGTTTTTGACATGTTGTGTGAAACATTCTGTTTTTTTTTGTGGTGGAAATTATTCTCATCTCAAAAAACTGGGCAAGTGCGAGTCGGGCGCACTCAGGGTTTCGTACAAACTTATAATCGACCGGGAAGACTGCATTCTTCGAGACTACATTCAGGAATAGAACTATTT
Organism: Mythimna pallens; assembly: GCA_961205895.1. Classification (NCBI taxonomy): domain Eukaryota; kingdom Metazoa; phylum Arthropoda; class Insecta; order Lepidoptera; family Noctuidae; genus Mythimna; species Mythimna pallens. Next base: position 2,725,981 of record OY540845.1, on the reverse strand, counting down.
ACTTAGTTCTATTCCCGAATGTATTCTCGAAGAATTTTCCGCATCGCAAAAAATTGTGTGTGTGACGTAGCAAATTTACTACTTTCAGATTTATTCCTATGCCTGCGCTATAAGAACTTGCCATATGCCAAATTTCAGGATTCGGGTCAACGGGAATGATGAATATACTCTATGTGTTTTTTTTTTGTGACGTAACAAGAAATTTACTGTTTTCTCCTGTGTATATCTGACCTTACTTTATGACCAATTTCAAAATTATGGGTCAAATGGAAGTACCCTATGAATTTTGATTGCCTTGAGAGTGTCAAAATAAAAATATACGTCTTTTGCGACATAAAAGGTCGTATTTTTTTTATTTCTTTAAGTGACAGCAGACCTTATATGGTTTTAATTACAACTTGATGCCTCCGCGCGTTTTGCGTGAGATAAAAGGTCTTGACAGACAGACAGATGGACAACCAAGTGATCATATGAGGATTCCGGTTTTGCGTTTTGAGGTACGAAACCCTAAAACCAAAAAAAAATATAATGCTATCTGTTCCATCTAATTTTCTTTGGCGAACAGCCAGATATAAAAGTAGGCTGAAACTCAGCCATCCTTACGGTATGAAATTATAACTACTGGATACCTAATCCTAACATTTTCCCTGGCTTCTTGCCAACGAGACATACACTTTCCGCTTTTTCCTTTTAAGGTACGGAACCCTAAAAAAAAAACAACGATTTCGTCTTTCATTCTCCCCTGCCAACTGAGCCACCATCATTAATCACTCTTTTTTTCATCCAAATATCAGATTAGTTCATGCTTGACATTGCTCTCCTTCTGGTTCTCAAGGTCAGTACGGTCTGTCTTCTCAAGGTGCAACGAACGATCTTAACTTTGACCGATCTTAACATTTAATTATTCCCCAATTATATTATTAAGTTTTATTAATATAGAGTTTCATTAAGAAATGTTTCAATTGTAGATAATGTTGTTAATCAATTCAGTGATTCGTGTGGGTATGCAGTGTAATTGATCTCAAGATTTCTAATCTTTTTGCTCGTTTGTTAAAGTTTAGTTTAATTTCATTGAACTATTTACTTATGTGTAGACTAGCACTTTGACGGTGACTTCGTTTGCAAGAATGTTTTCAAACACTTTAACACCCCTTAAACAGTATTTTGAGCAAATTAAAAAAAAACCGGCCAAGTGCGAGTTGGACTCGCACACCCATCTAGGTCAACGAGAAACACTCGTTAAGTTTACGTTTTGTTTACCTACCAAAATATACTGAGCATAAACGGCTTCTTCTTTGAATTACGTTGACTTAGAAGTTTCATATTTTCGCTGCTATTTGGGGTGCAGACCTAAGTATTTATATTAATTTCAGTAATCTCCACACCTCACGGACAGAAGGAATAACGGACTGACGCATAGACGGACAGACCGTCTGACGGACAGACGAACACGCGGACAGATGGACAATAAAGTGATTCTATAAAAGGGTTCCGTTTATGTTGACTTTGGCAAGAATCTGTAGTGACATCTATGGCGTCATATAAAAACTAATCCTGCATCGCACTATTAAAATTCTCCACGCGATTTGAACATTTAGAACAGCCCAAAATCATCTATGGGGCAGTTGCCCTCCAGACATAACACCCGTCTGGCCGGAGGAAAACCTCCCTTTTCAACGGAGGTTTGCGGGACTTTACTCTCTGTTCCGCTTACCTCCAAACTGGTGTCCCCAACGTGATATGAACACGCAACCTTCTGGATCTTCCATCTGAGATCGAAAAGAGAAAAATAACTAAATTTGGCTAACAAAGATTTTTTTCGCCTTCATATCGATTTCTTAAATATTTGCACAATATCTGATCTTCCCATGGTCTAAAAGCTACTTCCGAACCCTGTCACTTTTGTAGACACAGTGACTCTAGTGTGCACACAATCAAAATTAATAGGATTATATTAGGTACTAAACTGCTGAATATTATACAACATAACGAGAAGGTCAAGTTCCAAGTGGTCATCCAGGCAAGCAGTCTTGGCACGATCTAATTCTCGTCTAGACATCTACACATAAATAAAAATGAAGTCTGTTTGTCATATCAAAGAACATTATTTTTTTACTAAATGCTTAATTATGAAAGTATAATCTATACCTATATTTAAATACATTTTTTTGATTTTTTGTCTGTCTGTTTGTTCCAGGTAATCTGCAAAATGGTTAGACCTATTTTGATTCTTTTCTTTGGTAGATAGCTGATGCTATAAGGACTATTTTAGGCTCCTTTTTTTGGCACGCCATAATCATGAGGGTGAGTCCTCTCTGTGAGGAGTGGCTAAAAATGAGTCAAACCGTCCTCACATCCCACATGACGCAGGTCCTCATCGGACATGGTAAATTCATTTCTGCATAGGATACAGGTGAAAAAAAGCTCGTATGTCACTATTGTGTTAACTGCCGGGAGGATACGATGACGATCTGCCACGCTTGAGTGCAGTATTTCCATGTCCTCGTGGTGGTTATCGGTGGCAGCAACCCATCGAGCGGGCCTCTATAGATACTTAGACAAACTACTTAAGTAGACTTATATGCGAGTAAAGCTGATGGTAAATGCTAGTCACACTAAAGTCGGTCGCTCACACATTTTCATTTCTTTTTTTAGCTAAAAACTCGTCAGTAACCATATTTTATTCTGTTTTTTTTTTTTTTGTTAGTGGTGAGTTTGATTTTTTGAATAAACTTGTTTGATGCAGGTACATTTTAATTTACATGTTGACGGTTTTTGACGTTCCAAATTCAAATCGCATTATTCCTTAGGGATCGCCCATACTGCATTATTTCCCTAGAGACACAGTGACTTGCTTTAAGTGAAGGTTGTATGACATATATGTATAGGGGCATTATAGAACAGGTGGTGTAAAAAAGTATTTATGTGCTAATTGAAGACATGGGCTACCCGTATACCGAGATTCATTGAAATCCGTTGAGCCATTCGAACGTGCTGAAGTAACAAACATATCTCCACGGTGGACGTCATCATGCGCGTGCGACAACGACTCTCACGACGGGGGATGCGGTATCCCAGGGCAGGTGGTGTCATTAGACTTCACCAACGCCTTCAACTCCCTGCCCTGGAGTATTAAGGGGGCACTCCGGTATCACTGGGTGCCCGACTACCTCTGTCGTGTGATTAAGGCCTACCTGTCGGACAGGTACATCATCTACCCTGGTCACCAGGGAGAGTGGAAACGGCGAGAGATGTCGTGCGGTGTTCCGCAGGGATCGGTTGTGGAACATCGGCTACGACTACGTGCTACGCGGTAACCTCCCTGACGGGATCAGCGTGGTCTGCTATGCAGACGACATGCTGGTCCTGGCGCAGGGAGAGTCGAATTAGCGACACGCGGGGTTGTGATAGTCGTTGATAGGATCTAGCAGTTGGGACTCGAGGTGGCGCTGCACAAGTCCGAGGCCATGTGTTTTCACGGCCCCCGGAGCGCGCCGCCTCGGCGCTCCCAATTAACGGTAGGAGGAGTTCACATCGGCATCGGGTCGACGGTGAAGTACCTGGGACTCGTCCTGGACAGTCGGTGGAATTTCGAGGAGCACTTCAGACGTCTGGCTCCCAAACTGAATCGGGCTGGGGCTGCCCTCAAGCGGTTGCTGCCCAACATCGGTGGTCCAGAGGCCTCCTGCCAGAGGCTCTACGCAGGCATCTTTCGGTCCACGGCCCTTTATAGGGCGCCGGTGTGGGCGCTGTCACTGCGAAAGCGACCGGCGGCCCAGCTGAACGCATGCCAGAGGGTCGTGGCCATGCGGATGGTGCGGGGATACCGCACGGTTTCTCGTGAAGCGGCGAGCCTTCTTGCTGGCCAGCCACCATGGGATCTGGAGGCAAGACGCCTTGCATGCATGCACGATAAGTCGCGGCATGGCGGACAGAGCTACGGTGGGGTCTCATGGCGGAATGGCGACAGCGACTATCGCAACCCAGTGCTGGGCACGCCATAATTATGGCGGTAATTCTCCGTAACTAAGTAACTGGAAAGGCAACACGGCATCCGTACCTTCCTCATGACGCAGGTCCTCACCATACATGGTAAGTTCGTTCCTGCACCGGATTCGTGCGGAAGAAACGCCCGGGTATCACCATTGTGTGCCCGCTTGGGCAGAACAACGCCGTGTCCTCGTGGGGGCGATAGGCGGCGGCGATCTCACGCGCTGGGCCTTGGTGCAGGCCATTGTCCGGAGCGAGGAGGAGAGCCTCCTCCTGCGAAGCAGGAATGCTTGCAAAGGAGGCGGCCGATCGCGTTAGGCAGCGGTCCTCACGCCCCAACCGCCGCCGGGATTGCGATCCCGATTTCCGGCCACCGTAGGCGCGGGCTTGCGGACGGCGAGCAATGGATGGCTCGCCGTCCGACCGTTCAGTAACCACCCGGACCGAGCCCAAGTTGTCCACGGCACGTGCTGTTCTACGCGCGCCTCAAGGAGATGTCAGCAACTGTAGGGGTCCAGCAGGGTCGAAGCCTTCTGGGGCCAAGGGTCTGTTTCTGAAAGGAAGACTCGGCGCTGGTACGAAAGGAAATGAAGGAACAGGAGTGGGTTTTTAGTCAGTAAAAGTCTGACACTAAAAGGAGTGGGTTTTTAGTCCGTAAAAGTCTGACACACTCCCGCCCCGCCCAAGACCGGGGATGTCATAAGATGATTTTCCCACCAGAAAAAAAAAAATGTCACATATTTTCACCTTTACAATATTAAAAGAAAACCCCAATACGTAATTCCCCTTACCTCACTGGTAAGAGGAATTACAAAGGGTCGACAAAACCGGAGAAACGTTTATCTTTTTAGGGTCCAGCTTTACAAAACATGGCTTAAACTGTACACCTTTGTATCTAAGGCCTTGCTGGCTAACCTTGACTTGACCGTTGTATTATTTTTGGCTATTGTTCACGTTTAATCTTTCAATCCCGATAAAATATGTGATAAGCCAAAAATATACTACTAAATAAAGCAGTAAAGAATTTAAATATGAAACACCAAAACATTTTTCTCGAAAAGGAAATTTAGGGACGTATTACTCGATATAAGTACAGTCACGAGCAATGAGAGAGCGAGAGCTAAAAAGAAAACTCTCAAACGCCAAATCAAAAGACGTTTGATACATGTGGAAATTTTTCACTGCAGCACTCGGCTCCATAACACCCTTGCCTACGGCTCGGGTGAATTCCGCTTCGGTTGCATTGACTAATTTTCTCCAATTATATCAAAATGTTATATTTCCACCCCCGAAAATCGAGTCTAGGACCGTATGCTCAGTTAGATAAAGTTATAGGTACCAAATTGCCATAATATCATCTGAGCCTAAAACAGAAAAAAAACAGCTTTTTCAAGCGAAATTGAAATTTCTTTACAGGTGCCATTTCTTCGGATATAAAATGAAGTGTTTTCAATCATTCTTTTAGGAAATTGAACAAACACTGCGCAAGTTTTCCATTTACTTTAATGTTCCCTGTGAAAATAATTTATTATCATGCTACAAATATGAAACTTTCAAGTTTTTCTAGAGATAAACATCATTTAGGATTACAAGGAAGCTTTTATGTTAAAACCATATTAAATGAGATACTCAAAATTTCTTGTGAAGGATACTTCTTATAGAATCACTTTGTTGTCCGTCTGTCTCTCTGTCGGTCAAGACCTTTTATCTCGGGAACGTATGGAGGTATCAAATTGAAATTAAAACCTTATCCCTGGTCTGCGGTCCCTTAAAGCTCTGACAAAATAAACTTTAGATCACAAAAACATATTTCGACACTCTCGAGGGAACCATTGACCTAGAATCCTAAAATTTAGCATGAAGCAAGGTCTTAAAGGACAAGTATAGGAAAAAATCTGAAAACGATAAATTTGTTGTTACATCACAAAAAAAAAAAATTATTTGTGATTCGGAAAAATCTTCGTAACTCAATTTAAGAATAAAACTGTTTTCATAGATTAAGTTTGTACGAAACCCTCGGGTTTCATGGGTAGTATAAAAAAATAAATGGGGAAATTGTTTATGGATGTAAACAGTTTATGGATGCACATACTGAAATGTGACGTTACTGCCATTAGGTTACGTATGCTAAAGATAACGACATATTATTATACCTACCACGCACCCACTTTTCCACCAACCAATATTTGGAATGCTAATCGCTGCTTCATTTAATAACCAATTTTGATGCATTTTAAGAAAAATATTTCTCTTTAGTTTTATTTGCTGTTTAGTTTATAATATTGTACAAAATTAAGTACAGACAAATATCCAATTTTGAGAAAATACTGCTGTCACTTTTTACTGTTTTTTTTTTTTTTGTAGAGGGGAAAATCATCCAATGTCATCCCGCGCTCTTGGGCGGAGTGAGAGGGCGTGTTAGACTTTTACTGACTAAAACCCACTCCTTTTCCTTCTTTGCCTTTGTCCCAGGGCTGAGGTTATTTTTCAGAAGAAACCCCTTGGCCTCAGTAAACTTCGACCCTGCTGGGCCCTTGCGGCTTGCTGACATCTCTTTGAAGCGCGCGTGGAACAGTACGTGCCATCGACGACTTGGGCTCGGTCTGGACGGTTACACAAAGTAAAGCATTTGCCTTGATTTGAACCCACGACGTAGGATTGGTAAGATTGCTTATAAAAGGCTAATCTTACAACATCCATCATCATCATCATATCAGCCCTAAGACGTCCACTGTTGTCTCGACAAGTGTCATCACAACGATCGGTCCAGTGAGTCTTGCATCCATCAGATTCTCGTAACCCTCACCAGATCATCGGTTGTCCTTATGGAAGGGCTACCAACACTGCGTCTTCCAGTAGGCAGTCGCAATGCTAGCGGTGGAATGGTTCTGACTGGATTTGAACAATCAAATGTATATAGGTTTGGTTTGAAACCGTAGAAAGTGTCAATTGCTTAGGGAAGCTTGCCTTACATGACCTATAGCAGCATATTATAAGAGTTAAATGAACAATTCTGTAATTGTTGAAAATTTGGCAAACCATAATATAGTGTCGTGATAGACCAGTGGTGAAGGCCTTGGATGGCAAGCAATGGGTAGGTCGTCGTCCGCAAACCTGCGTCTACGGTAGTCCTGCGACTCCCGGTGCCTGGGTCGTCTCTGAAAGGGGTCAAGGCGTGAGGTTTATCTCCACTTCATGGTATAGGCTTTCTCCTTTGATTGCAATGTCAAGCAAAGTGGGATGTCCACCATGTACCGGTGGCGCATCGCCGTACGCCTAGTGGTCAGATGATGGTGGATATCTTGATGGTGGATTTTCTACACAAATAGCGGAGTCGTCTCAAAAACCCCTTTCTTTTACTTTTTATAAATATATATATATAGGTATATATTATTTATGTTTATTTTACTTAAAATATATATATACATTTTTACCCTTGTTTTCTTAATAATCTATTTTCTGTTTTTTATTTTTTTATGCACCTGCCATGTTTTCTCTTCACCCCTGGGTTGACCGGTAGAGAATGCCTAAAGTCCGCCTTTGTACCTTTGTGTTGCATGAAGTTTTAATAAATAAATAAATGATCAACCATTCGCAGGTCGACCTCAGAAAACGTTGCTTAATCCTAAAGTTTGATCCATACAGCTGTTATTATTCAAGCTAGAAGCTTCACTGAATAAGAATGATGATGTATTAAAAAACAAAATGGAGGCACGCGCCTTTTATTTTTAAAGGCATTTCATTCTCTTGACAATGACAAGCGACAGCCACGTGTAAACGCTTTTATGTCTATTTTTTAACAGTTTTCAGACCAATGCCAAAACTTATTTATTTTTCAACCGGTTTTCAGTTTTATGCCCCTCCATCCAACGTACGTCAATCTCATGAGAATACTAATGGTATTACTCACGTTACGCTGTTTATAGTGTGTAGGTTACTTTGTTTATTTGTGAAACGAAAACCGTGGTTTGAAAACGAACTTAACGTTTTGACTAACGAATGTATTTCAACGTTTTATAGTTGAAGGTAATTGTATGGTATATAATCATAATTTATACTCCATTCGCTTTAAGATTAGATATTCGAACAAATCTATATACTGTCAGTAAGTGTCAAGTAGTGTAAGGCGATGTGTTTGCTAACATCTCCTTGAGGCGCGCGTGAAACAGTACCCGCCGTCGACGACTTGTGCTCGGCTTGCCGGTTTCAAATCCACAACCTTATATAGGAGAGGTAGGTGCCAAGACCGAGGGTTCTTAGTCTTGGGTCACCTGATAGGTTGGAAGCGATTTTTTTTTGGTGTGTGATTAAAAAGAAGAACGACGTACAATAGTATAGAAACAAAATACACTCTGACGTCCAAGTACCTTTCCACATTCCTGTCATCCGAAATCGTGCCCAGAAAGTCAGTATTACCACGTTGAATGGTAATCGTCTGAAAAGTAATAACTAGTTGACATTTCACAGACATTCACTTTTAATGGCGTTGTCAGAATTCTGAATTCCCAAATCTGAGTGGAAAATAACTCTAAGACATGTTCTTATTACATTGTATTACAACTTAAACTTGAAGCGCGCATGCCTAAGTCCTTATGTCCTTGTAATCGTTTACACATATAACCAGTTTGTACAACATCGTTTCTTGTTTAAATTGTGTTCTAAATGTTAATTCTAATGACTCTTTGTATGAACTGATCTTTTCTGTGAATTTTACTTGTTATGGATTTTAGTAATTGTTTCCCTAATTACTTTTATGCATACCTACATAATAAAATAAATAAAATAAAATGAAAAAGCCTTTTATTCCATGCAACAATGCAAACCAAATAAATAATTCATCATGCAATTTTAATAATATTCAAATCTAATCAAATTCAATAAATTTTTAAAATCTAGTTTGATTTTACAATTTTCATAACATTATTATTATTCTTTATGTATATTTAATTTTTGTATTTACAAATGTCGATATGATTTAATATTATTTTTTTATTATTTATAGGCATACTTACATAACACATCTATATTTTAATAAGACTATCCAGTATCCATTTGATTAATGAAAAAAGAAATTGAAGAACTATTTTCGAATATGATTATTCCATTTTCTTTGAAAACTTTAGTACAAAAAAATAGGACTAGAACTCGTTGCATTATGTCTGGGTATGATGAGACAAGTTCACAGTACTAGTTTTTGGTGTAGGCCAGTGACAAAATCGGCACAAAGACGACGGAAAGTGATGATGTAGAAGAGCGAGTCAAAAAAAAAAACGGTGTACTCTTATTTGGAAGGCTGGAGAGTTATTCTCCAAGATAATAGGATAAACAATAAAACGAGTGGAGTGGTGCAGTAAAAACAACTGTTACTGTCCATAAAAATGACGGAGTAACGTTTCATCAGTTGTGTTTATTTTTGTAATCAAAGTATATGTCTGCTAAAGATTGTGCCTAAGTTGTGAGTCGGTTGTGTTGTGCATATTGAAATTCCACAACACGGACTTGGTTGCGAACGGCTTGGCAGCGTTCAGGATGCTGCGCGGTATTTTCTTGTCCAACATATGATACTACAGTGCCTTAAGTCGAAAGTCTGCGACCAATGCGTGCACATGGCTTTGAAACGTGGTCGCTCACAGTGGGCCTCATTAGAAGGTTTAAAGTCATCCAAAGGGTAATGGAAAGAGCTATGTACAAAAGAACCAAGGTGGCCGACACAGCCCGAAGAATCACGGCCAAGGGTCTCATTCTGAAAGGAAGACTCGGCCCTGGTAGGAAAGGCAACGAAGGAACAGGAGTGGGTTTTTTTTAGCCCGAAGAATCGCCAAACTTAAGTGGCAGTGGGGCAAGGCATACAGCTCACAGAACCGATCGATGGTCGATGGGGCCGAAAAGTTCTGGTGTGGCAACCACGTACCGGAAGACGCAGCGTTGAAAAGCCTCCCATAAGATGGACCGATAATCTGATGAGGGTTGCAGGAATCCGATGAATGCAAGACGCGAGACTTGGGGGAGGCCTATGTCCAACAGTGGACGTCTTTTGTCTGAAATAATGATGGTGATGAACCCTGGCAGTAACTCAGTGGTACTGGCCCTAATAATAATAATAACAAAGCTTTATTTATTCCATGCATAATAAATAATAAACGATAACAATTATCACAATATTCAATTACAATTAAATAAATTTGATTTCAATTGTAAATTCTATTTCTGTAATTACATATTTTTCATAAATTGATATTAGTTTTAATGCATGGACCCCGTTCGGGTAAAAGCCTCCAAAGGCAGACGAAATTGTAGCGTGCGCAGGTGAAAGCTGGCTTGAAAGAGCTAACGACAGAGAGGGATGGCATTCCTTGGGGGTGGCTTTTACCCGGCCCCAACTTACGAGTCCTATTTAATTTGTGCGATATATTTCATCACCACAGCTCTTAAAACAGTGAAGGAAAATATCGTGAGAAAAAGGAAATATTCAAATATATATGTGACATCCTATCCGCAGTGAGCCTGCGTGCTATATTACGGCTAATTCCTTTCTCTAGAGAGAAGGCCTGCGTCCCAGCAGTGGGAACATAATAAGGCTGATTATGCTTATGCTATACTTATAAACCTGGTTGAATTAAACAGGGTTACGGTTTTTTTTAGGAGGACATCATCTCATGACATTTTTTGCCCTTGGGTGGAGCAAGAGGGCGTGTCAGACTTTTACTGACTAAAACCCACTCCTTTTCCTTCTTTGCCTTCAGTCCAGGGCCCCGGGGTTCTCATTTGCTCAACCCATGACCACAGTAGGCTTCTACCCTGCTGGGCCGCTACGGTTTCGTTTACATCTCCTTGAGGCGCGCTTGGATCACTACGCGCAGTTGACGACTTAGACTCGATCCGGACGTTTACTGGACGGGTAGACGACGAGCTATCCATTGCTCGCCGTCTGCAAGGCCGTACTCACGTTGGCTGGAAATTGGGATCGGGATTCCGGTGGCTGGGGCGTGAGGGCCGTTCCCAAACCATTTTACGGTTACAGGATAACTTTTGAGTCTTAAACAATTTTGAACGATAAATCGCCAATTATCACCAATCATGGCGGATGAATCATATTGGGAATCCATTAATTGTACGCACAGACACTTTATTGGAGTTTATGTTTTCTGATAGCTACATATTCAAAACCTAAAAAAGTACATTAATAATATCGACGGTTGAAAGGCTATTTGATCCAAGCGACACTTTTTCAAAAAAAAATTGAAACCTGACTCAAACAACGGAGAAAAAATTTATTGATTCGTGTGGATCAATTAGCCTTTCAACCGTCGATATGTACTAAACGATGACTATAAGAATCATTATACGAACTAGTGTGTTTATAAAGATCGTAATGAAACGGTTTAGTATCTAGAATATAATAAAAATCTAGAATATAATAAACTTAGTACACCTTAGTTCTTAGTACTTTAGTCGTTTTAATCCTAAAACTTTGTTATTATTGCTCGGCATGACAACCTTATCGCAGTGAACTTAATTTTGCCTAACCAGCCCACAAGTTAATAAGAGCTATTACTATATTCTATTTAATGCAGTCTCCTTCGATATCACTCTATATACCAGCCATCTCCTTTAAATGCAGTAGCTATCATGCAATTAAAAAGAACATTATTCCTTGTTTTTCTTCACTTAAGAGGACTACAGGTGCGAATCACGAATTTTATTAAGCACAAAAGTATATAATTGTCTGCAGTAAATAGAATCAGAAAAATATATGTTATTCTTGGATAAATTTTAGGTAGATAATGTGTTCAAAAAATAATATAGCAAATTTAGCAAAACAGAAAAAAAAACACGATGATGCTAATGAAAATTACTTGTATGCTTTTATCGATTAAAAAGTCTCAAGGGAATCAAATTTAATAGGGTACTTTCCGTTGACATAGAATCCTGAAATTTGGCATGAAGCAAGGTCTCATAACGCGAGTATTGGAAAAAATATAAAAACTGCAAATTTGTAGTTACGTCATAAATGAAACTGTTTCTGCGATTCGGAAAAATCTTTGTAACTCAATTTGCAATTGAACTGTTTTCATAGAAAAGTCTCAACTCACTGCGCGAGTCCGACTCGCACTTGGCCGTTTTTTTTTTATTACTATGCATCGGCTTGCGTTTGACCACTATCTCACCTGATGGAGCACGCTTGCCTAGATGTTACCTATTCACTCTTGACTTAAATACTCCAGTGTGTCAGAAAACACAGACTTCAGCAGGGTTTACTCTCTTTCTTTTGTATGCAGTCGGAGAGTGAACATGCTTTAGGTGTTGTAGCCCTCTTAAACTGCAATTTATTTCACATTGTTCTCAGAACACTGATTCGTTCTAAGAATACGTTCAGAGACAACTATAGGTCTTCTTCTAGAAGAGTCCTCTGGTATTGCGATTTGGAATTGTAAGAAAATAAGACCGAATTCCATTCAGAAAGGTGAAATAAATTTAAGTGTTTATTTACGAAAGCAACTATTTTCCAACATCCTATTTTAAACTCGACTATAAAATTAAGTATTTTTTTAGTGGTTGAAAATAATCTAATGAATTTTTGCGCTCTAGAATATAATATAGTATAATAATATAATATTCCAAAACTATCACACAACGCCGTCTAGGCTCAAGCTAAGCAGAGCTTGCGTTAAGAGTACTAGACAACTAATATATTTCTAAATACATACATAATTATAGAAAATTACACCCAGTTAAAGAACAAATGATCGTGCTCATCACACAAACATTTGTCCTGGATGGGAATCGAACCCACGACCACGGCTGCTATGCTGGAAGCATAGCAGTCAGGGACACTAACCACTAGACCAATAGGCCAGTCAGGCCAAAATGCGAGAGGGTGTGTCAGACTTTTACTGACTAAAACAACACCTCTATCCCTACTTTGCCCTTACGTTCCAGGATCACGGGTTTTCCTTTCAGAAGTCAAACCATGGCCCCAGTAGGCTCAGGCCCTGCTAAGTTCCTATGGTTTTGCTGATATCTCTCTGAGGCGCGTGCGGAACACTACGCGCCGTTGATGACTCGGGCTCGGTTCGGTCGGTTACAGGATAAATTTAAGTTATAGTCGGGTGAGGTCTACATGCAATTTAAAAATCAGTTTTATTCTTTACTTTTGATAGGCTCGCGTTTAATTACTATCGCACCTGCCCCCCTAGTTTCAATCGTTTCGTTTCGATTCTCTTTTCGACGATCGCCTCGAGTCGGTCACGCCCCGAGTCCTTTGTTCTGACGTCATCTCAACGCTCAGTCACGTAGTCAGAATAAAGGAATAGGAGGCGTGGCCTACTCGAGGCGATCAACGAAAAGAGAATCGAATCGTAAGGGTTATAACTTGGCTAGGGGGGCTAATGACAAGTGACGATGTGTTCGACGATGGAGCACGCTTGCCTAGAAGCAAGCTATTTACTCTTGACACAAACACCTTCAGGTTGTAGCTATTAGGACTCTGACAGGGTATTCCACTCCTTAGCTGTGCGTACAATAAAGTTAAGGAGTTGATTTCTACTTAATAGTACTTGACAATTACAACCTGAAGTCATTAGATGATTTTTCAGACTGACCATTATGCGCAGACTTGATGAGCCTAGACCTGTTGGTCTGTTGGTTGGTGTTGTTGTTGTAGACCTGTTGGTCTAGTGGTCAGTGGCCCTGTCTGCTGTGCTGGAGGTCGTGGGTTCGATTTGAACATGCGTTTTATACCTCCTCTTCACATGACCATACCAAGACAAACGATTCCCTTTCAACTTTTCAGTCACTCGCGCCTCTTTCAAGCTTCCTCTCGTCACATCCATCTTAACATTTTCATCTCCGCTACGTGCAATCTTTTTTATCCGTCTTTTTCACAGCCCAACATTCTGATCCACACAGTATGACAGGCCTTATTACGGACTTGTAGATTTGTAAAACAAAACTGAGTGAATCTTCTTAAACAACATTATTGATAATTAACGATTATGGAAGAATTTGTAGCACAGTTTCAATTGTGTATGTTTTTTTCGAACATGTAGAGCAACTAATATGCTTAGCAATTGGAAACAGAACAAGCTTTTATACAAACTTTCAACGTTTATTTGACTTTTTTAAGTGGGCCCATCTCGATTCGTCTATCGTCAAAGCTCTGTTTGATAAAAAAGCAACATGAAAAAAAGAGATAACGCCTGAACACTCGGTTGACATTCGGTAACTTCTGTTACTCACTCCTATATTTCACAAAACGTATTCTAGGAAACACGTGTTTTTTTAAAACCCTTAAAACCTCTTTGAAAAAAATTTAGTTTTTCAGAAACTCCATTAAATGTACAAGGTTTCTTAAATATACATTTTTTTTAATTTTTAATTTTATAACTACAACATAAAACCGACGGTTTATAATCAGCTGCCTGTAACTGTTTCTGGTGCCCCAACTATAGGAATATATATAGGAAGCTTCAAAGCTCGTTTGAAAAAATGGCTTATCGAGCAAGCTTTTTATTCTTTTGACGAATTTATGATTTAATTTAATTTAACTTTGACGCTAATTTGGAATGTTTTGACTTTTATTTTAATTTGTAATTTGACTACGAGTATTATTATTATTTTTTTTCTTTGTAATTTCTTTTATTTGACATTGTTATGTAACTTATCATTTGTTGACAAATTTTATGTAACATTCTTTAAATGCCTTGTAAGGATCCCTTACCAATAAACTACTATGACTACTATGACTATGACTAAAGGGCCAAACTTTATATGAAACTTGTAGGTACAAAGTAAAAAAAAATTAGAGATCTCTACTGGATTACTTTTACACATTGACAAATATTATTGACTAGCTTCTGCCAGAGGCTTCGCCCGCGTGAAAATAGATTTCTCCATACAAACTTTGGACCCCCGTTTCATCCCCTTAGGGGGTGAATTTTAGAAAATCCTCTCTTAGTGCTCGCCTACGTAGTAAAAGGAAACCTTGTGGAAAATTCCACGCTCCTAGTCGCCTGTGCGTTGATATGTCAGTCCAGTCAGATTCTCCTTATATATATATATATTTTAATAAAAACCCAGATCATAAACACCAAAAATCTGTATATTAAAATATCTAAAAAAATATGTTATGTAATAACGTCATAATGACGTAAGAGTGGTTGTATGAAAATTGTCACGGGTTGGGCGCTCTTAAGTGTTGACTTAAAAACCCTTCTTTGTAAAATAGAAAATGTGTTTATACTCAATGGACAGAATGTTTTATGAGAAGTAAACATAATACTTGATACAGTGGCTAAATAAAACCAAGTAATTTACCACGAGAGTGATAACGGAAGCTGTGATTAAATGAGTTTACGACGAACAGAATTTGGCCTGTTTTATTGAACGGCAGTGTAAATGGGTTCAGAAGACTCAGTCTGAACTGCGCTGAGAAATCATATCGCCTTGTCGTTTATACCGTGTCCATCGAAGGACTGGAACAATTTGCCTGCTGCGGTCTCCTCGTCCGACTATAATTTAGGTGTCTTCAAGGATAGGAGTAAATAAGCTGTTAATAAACTAGCGCTCTTCACTATCAGTGATTGCATCACTGCTTACCATCAGATGGGATATCAGTCAAGCACTAGTTTATATTAAATAAATAAAAATCATAAATACACGCCTTTAGGGTGCTGTTGGGGCTCCTGCGGTTCTGTGACGCATCAGGTATAATTACTGAAGCAGATACAGGTATGTTTCAAACTATTGTGCGTAAGAGAACAGCATTCTAGATGCGAAGGATTCAGGGGAGCACCTCCAGCATTTTAAAGGTGAGAATATCCGGATTGCCCGTTCCTGGGGCACTGGCACTCGCATGCACAGCTGCAGGTCTAGTGCAGCCTAACACGCCGAAAACCCGCTTGCATCATCCAATGCAGACGGGACTTAGGAATCAAGTGATTCCAAGGAAGACGGTAGCACAGTGATCACGTGCCGCTGTGCACAAAGAGGCTCAGGGGAGACTGTTGTACAGTCTCTGCAGGGATGTGCCCTAATAGGAGTTGCACAGAGGGGGTTCCGGAATGGTCTTTTAAGAGGTAACGGCGCCCCTTCTATATGTGCTGATGGTGATCACCGCGGTGGTTTTAGTGAGGTAAAAATCCCACACTCCCCGGACTTATCCCCAAAGTCCGGGCGCCTTTCGAAGGTTTCCCCTCGAAAACAAAAAAAGACCTAGTGCAGCAGGAAGCGGGCATAGTTATAGGTTTTTGAATTAGTTGTTTTTATTGTAATGGTAAAATTACTCGTCAAGATAAACAGGTTATCTTCATAGGCCTCTTCCGAGTGTCGCCACAACGAATGATCGTATGCGTTTCGCATCCCTCGTATGCCCGCGACCCTCACTAAGTCATTATGTTCACTTTATGGAAGGCCTTCCAACGCTACGTCTTCCGGTACGCGGTCGCCACTCCAGAACCTTTCGGCACCATTGACAGTTAACGAAAAAACTAATGATATTAAGGAAATATTGTCAATTATTCAAAAAATGCCTAGTTGATGATAAATGTAAACAGAAGTGAAATGAGCTGTAGAGTTCAGATAGACATTTGCTCCATGTAAATAGGTACGGGTAATCAGTATCATCTTGTTAGACGGTTTTTAAAGTATAAACAGTTCAAGGTCACTAAATTGGACCATTTAGCGTAGTGAACAAACGAGTTCCACTTTTGAACCTTTTTCGGGTTCCGTACCTTAAAAGGAAAAAAACGGAACCCTTATAGTGTCACTTTTTGTCCATCCATCTGTCTGTCTGTCTGCTTGTCTGCCTGTCTGTCTGTCAAGACCTTTTACCTCAGGAACGCGTGGAGGTATCGAGTTGAATTTAAAACCATATACTTGTAGTCCGCTGTGAAGAAATCAAACTTTTAAGTCAACAAAAAAAGATACAGCCGTTTATGTCGCAAAAAACGTGTATTTCGACACTCTCAGGGTAATCCAAATTCATAGGGTACTTCGCGTTGACCTAGAATCATGAAATTTGTTATGAAGCGAGGTCTCATATCACAAGTACAGAAAAAAAATCTGAAAACTGTGAATTTGTAGTTCCGTCACCATTTTTTTTTGCGATTCGAAAAAATCTTTGTAATTCAATTCGGGAATGGAACTGTTCTCATTGGTAAGTTTGTACGGAACCCCCAGTGCGTGAGTCCGACTCGCACCTGGCTAGTTTATTTTTATTAGCAAGTATTGTGCATATTCTCCTCACCTCTTTCTGAACCGGTCTCAGCGATGCCGTCCATAACCGGGCACGCACTTGTGGCCCAACATTTAGAGGGCTTGTGGCTGAACCCCCCCATTCAATCCCATTTATGCCTGGATGCCTTCTTACTCACGACAATTATAACTGTTTTGGTGCATGCAGTGTGGCGTTGAAACACGTGTTTGCAAATAAAATATTGGCTAACTTTAAGGCAGGACTTACGTGATTCAGAGAGACACCAAATCTGAGTACCGAAGGTCAGAACGTGTAGGATACATTTTGCATGAATGTGTCACATAATTTAACTTTTTTGTATATTTTTTTATATATGTATGTTATTATAATTATTTTTTAAGTTATGTGTCATGTTTGTGCAAATAAACTGTTTTTTTTTTCTTTCTTCTTTCTTCTTCTTCTATACGCAAACGTGAGTGGTCGATGAGTTTGCGTTTCAAGGAGATCGGCAGATCACCCTTCATTAGGGGTGATATATTTCCTTTTCTTGCCTGTTTTTAGAAAACTAACTGACCCAAGTAGATCCTCATCAGTACTAAGCATTTCTTCCCATTTACCTCGATGTTACGTCTTTCAATGATTTCTCCTTTAAGGCTAAACGTTCTCTGGAGTTCTAGAGCTATTTAAATCTTGTAGCTATAAAATGGAAACCATTCCCTGCAAAAACTAAAAAAAAAATATCTTGAACTTTTGTTTTCCTTTTTGCAGCCTGGCGTCCCTACAAAGCTTTAATTAAAAGTTGTTTTTTTTTTTTTTTACAACTGGACCGCCATGCTCCATTTTAGGCAAAATTAGATTTATTTTCACTCGCTTTGCTTGCGGGCTCGTCCACAGAGTTTCCTAGAATTTTCCTGTAGAAAACATCTGCTTCAGTTTTTCAGTTTCTCACTTTGAAAATATCGTCATCCCTTTGAGAAGCGGGCTTGCGGACGGCGAGCAATGGGTGGCTCGCCGTCCGATCGTCCGGTAACCGTCCGGACCAAGCCCAAGTCGTCGACGGCGCGTACTGTTCCACGCGCGCCTCAAGGAGATGTCAGCAAATCGTAGGGGCCCAACAGGGTCGAAGCCTACTGGGGCCACGGGTAGTGAGAAAGTTAAACCCGGGGCCCTGGGAAGAAGGCAAAGAAGGAACGGGAGTGGGTTTTTAGTCAGTAAAAGTCTGACACTATTTCTCGCTCCGCCCAAGAGCGCGATTTGTCATAAGATGATTTTCCCACCTAAAAAAAAAAATCCCTTTCAGAACATTTAGGTAAATAGTAACTACTGAACTACAAAATATTTACTCTCAGATATTTTTCTATGTTTACGTTCTTGAAAAGTTTTTCGGTGAATATTTTCTGGTAGTTGTCTTTTCTGTAGGCCACACAGCCTGGAATATCTTACGGGGATTATGTCTTATATCTGTCTCTACTTGTAATATTTCGGTACCTCCTACGTATAAGATCGTAAGGCAAAAAGAACATTTTATTAAGAGAGCCGATTTTGTAATTTTATTTAACAATCTTTTTGATAAACATATATAAATAGAACAATAAACTAAAAATAAAATAAACCTATAATCATAAACTTGCTAATAACAGACGATACCATCAGTGCCACATCTAGCATAAACCAAATTCGTGCATTCATGTTATGTTTACGATACACGAACTACGATGAACTTACGATTGACTATGTTATCTGTTTAGATTTACCCACATTTTATCTTATTTTTTTTTCCTGGGTATCTTGTTTTGTTATTTTACATAAGTACTATCTGTGCGCTCTAATTATTATTTTTAGTTTTAAATATTGTTTCTCAGTAAGTGAATTCTGTATGCAATTCTTTATGAGAAATAAAGTTATTCTTAAACCTTAATGATATATTAATTTGTGAAACACTTTTAAACGAAGTTTTTGCATTATGTAATCAATAATCATTTTAAGATACGGAGATACTGGATTTTATAAGAAATACCTAATATAAATTATAGGTAATAATATATATTTTTTTTATAATATATTTTTACACAAAAAATATGTTATTAAAAATATGTTTAGATTTGTCGCGTTAGAGGTATCGGTTTGTCAAATATGGTGAATAAATCTTCTTATATATATAAATGAATAACTGTTCGTTAGTCTCGCTTAAACTCTAGAACGGCTGGACCGATTTGGTTAATTTTGGTCTTGAAATATTCATGATGGTCCAAGAAAAGTTCTAACAGTGAGAAAAAATGGAAAAAAATCAAGAAAAAAAACACAAATACAACGCCATCTCTAATTAATATGTCATTATAAAAAGAATTATGCTGTTCTGGTAATACCAGTAGATGGCGTTATCCTAACTATTAGGCGGTACGAAGTTCGCCGGGTCACCTAGTCTAATAATATTTCAGTTTTTTTTTCATCGTCATAATTTCGCCCAAAATCTCTGGCCTTCTACAAGTGACACCAGAATCCTTTACTTCCTGTATCTAGTGAACTTCCACGCCCTTACCAGGTCTAAGCTCCTTTGAAAACCTTCCTACCTTGAATCTTCCGATACGCGGTCACCACTCCAGAACCTTTTGGCCCCAACGCCAATCCTTTCAGTGAGCTATATGCTCTGCCAGTTATGTTTAGCAAATTTTCGGGATGTTTGTTACCTTAGTAGCGGATCTCTTCAATTATAATGTCATTATGTCGCAAAATTCTAAACACAGCTTAGTGGCGACCCATAGGCACAAAACATTTTGGGACCACATTCATTGTGCGTACAGATAAGGAGGGGAATTCTCTACCGGAGTCTGTTTCCTGATAACTACAACCTTGGGGTCTTTAATTAATTTAATTATTCATTTATTTTCAGAATAAAAAAATATTCCATACATTGTTAGTACATCATACTTATAACTATGTTAGTATATTATTATTGAATGTCAACATTATTAATCCTGTTTATAGGTATATATAATATTAGTACAGGTTTATATTATTAATTATATAATATTACACACTATGACACACACAGCCTCACAACCGGACAATCAACCCTTTTCAATATGGTATTCAGAAGGCAGTTGGTGCTGCCCCGCACGCGGCGCATCAGGGAGGCCACTCTTTTCCTTACTATAGCCCTAAAGCAGTCAGTGCTAGCCTTAGCAAACATACAAAAAACCAAGCCAAGAGCCAAGCCAAGAGTGAATAGGTTACTTCTAGGCAAGTGTGCTCCAACATCGACCACATCATCGTTTACAATCAGATAAAGTAATGGTCAAACGCGAGCCTATCCATAATTAAAAACCGGGCAAGTGCTAGTCGGACTCGCGCACTGAGGGTTCCTTACAAACTTACCTATGAAAAGAGTTCAATTCCTGATTAGTCTCGAAATTTAAAAAAAAAAAATTGTGTCGGAATAACAAATTTTCTGTTTTCATATTTATTCCTATATTTGTGTTATAAGACCTTGCTATATGTAAAATTTCTGGATTCTGGGTCAACGGGAAGTACTCTATTATTTGTTTTGAGTGACAAAATATACGTTTTTCGTTAATTTCGAAGTTTGATTTTTACATGGTTTTAATTTCAACTCTATATGTCCACGCGTTCTTGAGATAAGGGGTCTTGACAGACAGACAGACAGCCTGACAGACAGATAGACGGACAGATGGACGGACAACAAAGTGATCCTATAAGGGTTCCATTTTACAAAACCCTAAAAAGGCTATAAGTTTGCCATACTACTCCAGACCGATCCATTTACTTAAGCACATTTTTATCAAATTTTGGTCCGAATATAAAAGTTTAATGTTCCTGTCCGCTACTTCACGCCCTTTGATAGAGAGGATTGGCAGCCATAAAATGTCTGCTCGTGGTAATTGAGTGAATGTGTACGGGTATTAAGTTAATGCATAAAACATTAAGTGAAAATTGATGTTCTGTCGCTCGCCTACTGTTTTGGCACTGCAGTGTTTAATGTCGTGTAGGGTTTGAAAAGGTCGTTGTATTTAAAGGTCATTTCAAGGGCACTGGAATTTAATGCTTATTTTGTTCTGGCTTCTGCCAGTGGCTTTGCCTGCATGATGGTAGGTTTCTCAATACAAATTTGGGACCCCGTTTCAGTTTCGTTTTCGTTTCGTTTGTTCCCTTAGGAGGTGGAAACCACACCTGGGTCCTTTAGTTTTCATTTGCGTTACCATCAGTTTAAATTACCATGGCTCTAGAACATAAAGGCCAACTGAAAGGACACGGGTGGGTTTTGGTCTCTTGCTTCACCCAGAGCGGGAGAAGTAATTTTTCACTTTTGAAACTTAGTTCAGTATTTATCAAACTTCCTAGAGTAGCCTATCTGACCCCCATAATCCAGTAATTGAGTAACACGGCACCACTTGGCAAGAGTTATGTTATGATTTCTTAGCTTTTGACTCTCCGTAACAAAAAAAAATCAAAATCGGTCAAGCCATTTCGGAGAAGTTTGATAACAAATACTTTGCCACGAGATTTTTATATTTTATACCCTATTCATCTGGGCTTGAGAAAAAATGTAAACAAAGAAAACAACAATGGAAACTTGGCCAAGTTTCCTTGAACTGTTTGAATACATTAATAACAGTTTTCTTTTCTGTGGCATTATATAGTGCATTGGCGTTTTCTTTGCACGATTTTTCTTCGGCAAAGAAACAGTGCAAGCGTTGCTTGTTTCAGGTTCACTCATGTTTTAAGCGAGCCTTTTTATGGTTTGTTTACCATTTATCTCACGGCTCTCTGAATAGAGTATAGGTATTAAGATACCTTAATACTTACTTATTACTTATACTACATTTTTAGGGTTCTCTGAAAGGAAATTATATGAGAAACTTAGAGGTCAAGATTTCTTTCAAAGTCCAAAGCACTAGACGGATAAATTACGAACCAATAAAAATGTGGAAGCGATATAAAGTAACGTCTAGACCACCCTTTTGTGTGGAGTTAGTGCCATGGCACTTTGGTTGGACTTATTCTGACAGTCTGTAAAAAGTAGCCAATAAATTTACGAGGTCATAAATCACACGGATAATGTACATGAGAAAGTTGTGTTTCCAAACGTCTGAACGAATTTAGGTGGAATTTGGTACAGATGTAGATACACACAATGCTAGCGAAGGAGGCGGCCGCATGCCTGAGGGAACAACCCTCACGCCCCAGCTACTGGGAGCCCGACCCCCATTTCAAGCCACAGTAGGCGTGGGCTTACAGACGGCGAGCAATGGGTAGCTCGCCGTCCGACCATCCGGTAACCGTCTGGACCGAGCCTGATCCATCGACGGTGCGTAGTGTTCCACACGCGCCTCTTGGAGATGTCAGCAAAACCGTAGGAGCCCAGCAAGCGAAGCCTACTACTGAGGCCATAGGTTGTGCGAAAGATAACCCTGGGAACATAAAGTCTGACACGCCCTCTCGCTCTGCCCTAGAGCGAGAGAAGTCATTGGTTGATTTCCCACCTAAAACAAAAATTTTAGAATTAACTTTTCAAAGTATAAGATAAGATAAGTATATAGCCAAAATACTGAGTAAAGGTAGATCATATAATGTTCTACTTTATATAGGTCGTCCCTAATAAAGTAATCACTTAAAAAATATGTCGGTCTGGAATGTTTGTCATGTGAGCCTAAAGTTTTATATCTACTAAAAGCCCAGACGCTATTGAATAAAAAAACTTGGGTAAGAATTTGTTATTATCTGAATACCGTAAAACGGGGTGAAAAGAAAAGCAGGGGTGAATAGAAAAAAAACTTTGATTTGGATTTTTTACTTTAATACCATATTATCGGCTTCTAACGAAGCATCGACTTTTTAGAATAATAATTCATTAATAAATTTGTATAGTTGATGCTGCAAAAAATATTCAAATATCGTGAAAATGCCCTTTGAAATTTTGTTTCCATTCACCCCATTTGACTGTATGTAGGTTTATCCAACTCTGGGATCGATATTAGAATGAATTTGTCTAAGTTCATCATCATCTTCCTGCCCTTGTCTCGTGTTATTTGGGGTCGGCGCAACATGTCTTTTTCTTCCATTCTGCCCTGTCACTCGTCATGCTATTATTAACTTTCTTTTCTTTCATATCACTCTTCACACAATCCATCCATCTTTTCTTTGGTCTCCCTCTCCCTCTCCATCCATCCACATGTAAACTCATAACTCTTTTAGTAACATGCCTTTCATCCCTCCTCTTCACATGACCATACCAAGACAAACGATTCCCTTTCAACTTTTCAGTCACTGGCGCCACTTTCAAACTTCCCCTAATATACTCATTTTTCACTTTATTCATTCTCGTCACACCACACATCCATCTTAACATTCTCATCTCCGCTACGTGCATTTATCTAAGTTATTACCATAAAATTCTGGCAGCAAGTTTAAATGGTGATTATCATTGGGCGCTTGAAAGAAGGGTTACGGACAATGTGTGTATCGTTTTGTTCATTTTTCTTTTGTTTTCTTTGAGGTGGAAATCATTCAATAACTTCTCCTGATCTAAGGTGGAGCGAGAGGGTATATTAGACTTTTATTAACTAAAATCACACCTGTGTCTTTCTTTTTAGAAATTCCTTGCAGCCGTAGCGGGAATCGACCTGCTGAGCCCCTACAGTTTTTTTTTTTCACTCAACGCCTTCTAGTCTCAAGCTAAGCAGAGCTTGTGTAATGAGTACTAGACAACTGATAAACATATTTATATATTTCTAAATACGTACATATTATAGATAAATTACACCCAGATACAGAACCAATGATCGTGCTGATCGCAGAAACATTTGTCCTGAGTGGGAATCGAACCCACGACCTTCGGCATAGCAGTCAGGGCCACTAACCACTACAGTACTAACAGGCCAGTCAAACTTCTCTTAGAGATACCCATGAAATACAACGCGCCATCGACTTGAGCTTGGTCTTTAACGAACGGCTGGATAGCGAGCTTTTAATTGCTCCCAACACCATTTTTGATCGGATTACCTACTGATTTTTAGAAGATGTTTGCTTCCCATCCCCTTTTGCTGTATATCAATGCACACAGGTTACTCAGCCGTGCTTCGCTCAAGCGGGGCAAACTTCCACCGTATGCTCCACCATATGCTCTACCATAACCTATGGGTAATCCACACAATGCTAACCCGAGCGTTTCTTCCCATCGAATCCGAAACAAGAATCTTCCGAAATAGCCTATTTGTACTTGAATTTAAATTTCGGGTGGGAGTCCGTAATCCACTTCTAAAGCGCGTATTTTATATACAACTTATTACAGTTTTTAAATTTAATTATTAAAATTTCCTGTTGAACTTCAATAAAATGTTGTAATGTATAATGTAATAGGCTCTTGATAAACTAGTGCGCGTAACCAATAATAATTGCAACACTTCTTACCATCAGGTGGGATCACAGTCAAGCATTGCACTAAGGTATCTGTACGTATACAATGCTGTGGAATTTATGTCTAAACATTTCATCTAGTTATAGCACGATTCACAGTACCAAAATAACGTGATACTTGTTTTGTCTCTTTTCTGCAACCAACGGTGTACAACTTTTATGTTTCATACCTGAATTCGCTTGGAGGTCTTGAGAACCGTGCACATTATCTATTGGGCAGTTTTCATCGATCATCCGGGTTGATACCGGTAATATTTATTTATTTAATGTTCATACAACATTAAGTACATAGGCGGACTGAATGCCTTACCATCGGGTAGGATGGTGATCAAATGCAACATAGCATAGCATAATCAGCCTTTTAATGTTCCCTCTGCTGGGAATCAGGCCTCCTCTCTAGGAGAGGGAATGGGCCGTAATCCACCACGCGGGCCCAGTGCAGATTGGTGAATGTCACATGTTTTCAAATTTTTGGTTTTAGGACATGCCGGTTTCCTCACGATGTTTTCCTTCACCGTTTTGAGAACAGTGGTGATGAAATAAATTACACAAAGTAATGCGCCTGGCTGGGTTTGAATCCACGACTTACAACTCGTAAGTCGGGGCCGATACCACTCGGCCACCACAAAACAAATGCAACCCTGTCAATAATTATTAAAAAAAAAAAACTCTACCAGTCAACTTAGGGTAGTGAGAAACAAACAGACCGACAGAAAAACGGAGAACAAAGAGATCCTATAAGGGTACGGAACCCTTATAGGATCTCTTTGTTCTCCGTTTTTCACGTCAAAAGGAAAAAATGGAAGTTTGTTGTCTGTCTATCTGTCTGTCAAGACCCTTTATTTCGGGAACGCATAGAGGTCTCGAGTTGAAATTAAAACTATATACTCAGGTCTGCGGTCCCTTGAAGCTCTGAAAAAATCATACTTCTAAAAAAAAAAAAACTTTGTACTTTTCATCAAGATTCTAAATGATGAAATTTTTTCCTAAAAACTATTAAGGTTTTGAAAAAAAAAACACGAATTTTCTGGAACAAGTTTTGTGAAATATTCGAGTGAATGACAGAATTACCGAATGTCAACAGAGCGTTCAGCCCCCTTAGCCAAGTTACAACCGTTTCGTGTTCATTCCGTTCTCCAATCGGTAACGCCTCAGTATCAGCAATTGTAGAAAACGATAAGTCGGTAGCCATGTTGACGCGCCTGAGTCGGTCGCCCGTTCTACAATGTCGTTCTACAATAACAAAGGATGTAGCGTTGAACATTGTAGAAACGATAACAATTCATTCTATCATTTTGAATGATGTGAACTTGGCTCCAAATTTTCTATTCATTTGTTCTGACCACGTGACTTAACGTTGAGATGATGTCATTCCCATACATTTGATTACTTTCGACTAGCGTTAACGATTGCAGATTACCAACTTGGCTAGGGGTGCAGGCGTTATCTCTTTTTTTTCGCATTCCCTCTTTATCAAACATTGCGTTGGACTGCGTTAGATAAACCAAGGTCTAATCAAAGTTTTAAACTATGCTCAGGTTCACAATAGCAAGTAGGAAAGGATCCTCTTAAACGATTTTTTTTATTATATTCAATTTTGACCACTGCAAAAGTATTCTTGCCGCAACCGGTTCCAAAAACCAGGATAATGACCGAACCGGCCAGTATAAATTATTCCTAAAACCGCCGCCGACACAAACGTGGGACATGAAACCGTCTACCGACGTGACTAGTATGCAAGCGTTCGCATTCAAAAACTGCACATGCCCAGAATTTATTATACGCACGTGTTCTAGCGATATACTTCTTTGTTTGTAGCTAGAATAAGGTTCATTTTCGCGTCAGTAATAGTTTTCTTATACACGAGTTATAATAGCTGCTTCCTAAATAGTTTTTCGTAGAAAAGTATTGATACAGCGGAAAAGTAATATATTTAATTTTGTTCGTGATATGTCGTTCCCGGTAAAAGATAATTTACGAGTATATTTTTATGGAAATTATGACTTTGTAGAAAACCTTTAAAAGGTTGGATCACAAGGTCACCTGGCCATCACCAGGTGACCTTAGGACCCTGGATGCTCAGAGGATCGGTTAATGTAACGAAATTGAAGGAAGCCAGGAATATGATGGCCAAGGCAATTTAAGTCATATGAACGATACTGGATGCTGGTGAGAATCATGGGAATCCGATGGATGCGAGACGCTCAGGACCGTTTGTTGTTGTGACACTTGGGAAGGCCCGGAAGGACTGTGTCCGACAGTGGACGTCTTTCGGCTGAAATGATGATGATGATGAATGATCAACGATACTTGACTACAGGCTTAGACTACTTTTGGAGGATGACCTGTGGAGAAGTCACGTGACAAGTGACGTGACAGGTCATTGGCATACATTTTGTACTTAGTGTTTGCCGGGTACGCTAAAGGAGCCATTATAACCTCGGCTGCAGGCTGCGGATGCAAACTGCGAATGCAGGTAGCACACGTATGACACGCAGCTGTTGCCTGCATCCGCAGCCGGGAGTGATTCCGAGGCTTTTTAAATTGGTATCCTCGCACCATCCGTATGGCCATGACCCTCTGGCATGCGTTCAGCCGGGCCGCCGGCTGCTTCCGCAGCGCCGGCACCTATACCGGTGCGCGATAAAGGGCCCTGGACCGAACGATTTCCGCGTAGAGCCCTCGGCAGGAGGCGTCTGGACCCCCCAGGTTGGGCAGGAGTCACCCGAGGGCAGCCCCAGTCCGATTTAGTTTGGGAGCCAGACGTCGGAAGTGCTCCACCGGCTGTCGAGAACGAGTCCCAGGTACTTCATCGTCGACCCGACGCCGATGTGGACTCCTCCTACCGTTAGTTGGGAACCCGGTAGTGGCGCGTTCCGAGGGCCGTGAAAGCACATGGCCTCGGACTTGTGCAATGCCACCTCGAGTCCCAACTCCTGGGTAGGATGCCCACGACCGTCGCAACCCCGCGTGTCGCTAGTTCGACCGCCGCCTGGTACGACTCTCCCTGCGCCAGGACCAGCGTGTCATCTGCGTAGCAGACCACGCTGATTCCGTCAGGGAGGTCGCCGCGCAGCACGTACTCGTAGACAGAGACACCGCCACGACACACTTGCCCTGGGCCACTGCATCCCCCGTCGTGAGAGCTCGCACGCGCATGATGGCGTCCACCGAGGACCACCTCCTGCGAAAGCCGAACTGGCCGTCCGCCAGATCCGGCCCCATCCGTGTTAGGTGCGCGACGAGGCTGACTGCAATTACTCTTTCAAAGAGCTTGCCCAGCTCGTCAAGCAGCACAATGGGCCGGTACGCGGACGGAGAGTCCGCAGGGCGCCCCGGTTTCGCGATGAGGACCAGTTTCCCTGTCTTCCAGCGAAGTGGGAACTGGCCCCTCTCCATGCATACGCTGAAGAGCCCTCTTAGTGGAGGCCCGAGAGCCTCCATGGCCAGGACCCAGGCCTTCTCAGGCAAGCCGTCGGGTCCTGGGGCGGTATTTTTAGCACTCAGCCTTCGTACCGCCACTCTCATCTCTACCTCGGTCACCTCTGGAGCATTGTCGTCGTCGTCGCCATCGTGGTCCGCGTCGGACACCGCTGGTGGCGGAGCCATGGGTGAGGGAGAGTGTTCCCCTCGCTCAGGAAACAGAGCGCTCACCACTCCCTCCACAAGCTGGGGCCGGAGACTCTGCGTCAGCGGGGGAGCCCAGGGGCGGAGTTTGTCCCGCACCACCTTGTAGGGGCGTCCCCATGGGTCCCCATTCAGAGTCCCCAGCCACACGTTGCGGGCCTCGAGCTTAGCCCGTCTTATCTCCGCTCAGAGGGTGCGCTTTGCTTCTCTGTATCCCTCGTACAGCTCCACCTCTCTGGCCTCCGTATCCGGTGGACGGATGTGGCGCCTGCGGTATCTGGCATACCGGCAATGCACGCGTTGGGCAGTGCCGCAATCTCCGGCCTGGCGCTGAGCACGTCCTGGACGGACTCGGGGCATTGCCGCGTCGAAGATTTGCGACATGGCCTCCCGAAACCACTCTGCCTCGACGTCGATATCGACAGGCCTGTCCGGTGCTTGCACCCAGGCCTGTACCGTCGCGGCTTCCAGGAGTAGCTCCCGGTCCATCTGCCTCAGCGCCCATCGCGAACCACAAGGGTTCTGTCGGACCGGCGCGGTCGAGGTTTGGGTGGAGACGTCAAACCGGATGTACCGGTGGTCCGAGTACGTCTCCACCCCCTCCATGACGCACCAGTCGACAACACGCGGTGACAGAGCGGGGCTGGCGAACGAGATGTCCACCACGGAGTCACCCCGCATCGGCACACACGTGGGGACAGAACCCCGGTTTAGGTCGACCAGGCCTGTCTCCAGAGCCCAGTCCTCCACCATCCGACCCCGTTGGTTCGTGAACCGGGAACCTCAAGCCAAGTTCTTGGCATTGAAGTCCCCGCACCACGGGGAGGGAACCAAACCTAGCGACGACGGCTTTCAGCTCCATTAGGGAGATGTGGAGATCGCCGAGAGATCTGTTCGGGGACAGGTAGACGCCCACCACTGCAATGTCCCCGAACCGTGCTGCCACGCAACCCCGTCCCCTCGTGACAGCCTCGAGGGTCGGGGTACCGGCGGCGGCCGACGAAATTAGAGTCACCGAGCCGTTCAAGTCCTGAACCCAGTCTCCTCTGGGCAGGACATAGTACGGCTCGGAGACAACGGCGACGTTAATCGACCACTGCGCCATGCTCTGGAGCAACAGATGACTGAGTGGGGGCGCAGTGGTTGATGTTTGCCTGGAGGAGACGTAATGGAGCCGTTATTGACAGTCAAGCTAACAACCTCCCTCACAGTGCGCCGCCGCTTGGAGGTTTGGGGTGATTTTTTATAGAGGTTGTCTTCCTCGCGGGCCCGGGGGTTAAGCCAAGACCCTCGACCCCCATCAAAAGTCAGAAACATGACCTTGGACAATCTCTGGGGCTACGAGACTAACGGTGCCAGAAGGAGGAGCAAGTCTTCCTCCTGCCTGCCCTGTGGCAGGGTGAGTGCACACCGAGCCCGCTCTTACTTCGCCACTGTACCCTCTGCTATAGCAGAGGGACACGCGTTGAAGTGATCCTTCAGACAGAATATTCGCAGGCGGAAGTCGTGACCCCTTAGGCAGAAGTACCCAAGGGGAGTCGTTGACCGCCTCCCAGGGTGCACCGTCCCGCAGACTGGCCTTCACCTCGGACGTATCCGCAAGGGAACTACGGCCTGCGGGCACTCGTGGAGGTTTTCTGTCGTAGCACCCCAAAATAAATCCCTGTAACAATTTTGTTAATGTTTGTTAACAGTTTTTTTAGTAATCGTGTTGCTAATGATCTCAGCGTAAGTTGCAAGTAATCTGACAAAAATGTTGTGAGTAGTATATTTAACACCCACCGCCGCCCACATAAATTATTTTATTGCAAGCCAATATGATTTTTTATAAGTTATCTCGGTAGGCCATGTGGGCGGCGTGGGCGTTTTAAATGGATTTACTTATCTAGCAAGCCAATGACAAAAAATCAATATGAATTTGTGGGCTCACAGCGAACCAGAAAGCCTGCTGAGCGGCTGGCGGTATACGCCGTGACCTATGTTCAAGGCATATCCCGCTAGCGGCCCACATGGCTTTCTACAAAAGTCAGTTTATTTGTAGTGTGGCCAGCTGAATAAGAATATATGTGACCCGCGCGCCACCCATATGGCCTGCTTCTCTAGAAAATGCTTATACATGGTGCTGAGAGTGTTAAGACAAAACAACCAGCTCGCCGTCCGACCGTCCGGTAACTGTCTGGACTGAGCCCAAGTCGTCGACGGCGCGTACTTTCCATGCGCGCCTCAAGGAGATGTCAGCAAACCGTAGGGGCCCTGCAAGCCTACTGGTGGCAACGGTCTGCTTTTGAAAGGAAGACTCGGTCCTGGTACGAAAAGCAACGAAGGAACAAGAGTGAGTTTTAGTCAGTAAAAGTCTGACACTCTCTCGCTCCGCCCAAGAACGGCGGCTGTCATAAGATGATTTTCCCACCGGAAAAAAAAGACAAAACCAATTATTATTCAATATTATAAAGACCCATTATTACTGTTTGTTTTCCAAAATATAATTGAGAAATAAAAAATTCTTAACTCAAGGATGCAACCAGACATTACTCATAAAATAATACCCAAGTTATGATAGTTCATTTATTTAATTTCTTCTTTTAATTAACATCTCTCTCGTTTGAACACATGCCAGTCTGAAAAGAAAGAAGATTATTATATTAAAGTTTTTTTACAATATTGCGTCATCTACGTCAGATATTTATCACACTCGCACTTCACACCAATATTATAAAAGCGAAAGTTTTGCTCAAATAGAAAATTGTACGAAGGGAACATAATTCCAGCATAGGTAGTATCCCATGTGCAATTCCAGGACAGGGTCAATCCGAGTGCCAAATTTCACCAAAATTCGTTCAGCCGTTGAAGCGTAAAGAAGTAACAAACATACACATACAAATACACACACAATACACTCACAAGCTTTTGCTTTTATATAATGAGATTCATGAACATAATCAAAGCATAATCAGCCTTTTAATGTTCCCACTGTTGGGACTCAGGCCTCCTCTCTCTAAGAGAGGGAATGGGCCGTAATCCACCACGCGGGCCCGGTGCGGGTTGATGAATGTCACATGTCTTCGAATTTTTGATTCAAGGGCATGCCGGTTTCCTCGCGATGTTTTCCTTCACCGTTTTGAGAGCAGTGGTGATGAAATAAATTACACAAATTAATGCGCCTGGCTGAGTTTGAACCCGTGACCTAGAACTCGAAGTCGGGGCCGTTACCACTCGGCCACCACTGCTCTAATAAACTACTAAGCGAAGGTATTTAGTCCGTTGTAAGTACAGATAACATTTAAAGGGAGATAGATTGAGATAAACCTCTTTCGTTAGAAACTTCACAGACAATGGGCAAAAACTGGGCAAGTGTGAGTCCGACTCGCGCAGTGAGGGTTCCGTACAAACTTACCTACGTTAATAGTTCAATTCCAAAATGTAGTTTGAAGAATTTTCCGCATAGCAAAAAAATTGTATGTGTGACGTACTAACAAATTTACTGTTGTTAGATTTATTCCTATGCCTGTGCTATAAGAACTTGCTTTGTGCCAAATTTTAGGATTCTGGGTCAACGGGAATGATGAATATATCCTATGAATTTTCATTCCCTTGAGAGTGACAAATATACGTTTTCTGCGACAAAAACCGCCGTATCTTTTTTTTTTTGTTGAATTAGAAATTGGTTCACAACTACAAGGGACCGCAGACCTGAGTATATGGTTTTAATTTCAACTCGATACCTCCATGCGTTCCTGAGAGAAAGAGTCTTGACAAACAGACAAAAAAGTGATCCTATGAGGGTTCCGGTTTTACTTTTTTCGGTACGGAACCCTAAAAACAAAAAAAAAAGTAGAAAATGCTCTCTGTTCCATCTAATTTTCTTTGGCGAGCGGCCAGGTATAAAAGCAGGCTGAAACTCAGCCATCCTTACGGTATGAAATTATAACTACTGGATACTTAATCCTAACGTTTCCTCTGGCTTATTGCCAACGAGACATACACTTTAGTTAGTGGTATTGCAAACCAAGTATTTTTAAGTTTTCAGTATCATTTTCCTTTTTTAGGATTCCGTATCTTAAAAGGAATAAACGGATCCCTTAGGTCTACTGTCCACGGACGCATAGCTTACGCATATTCATCATTGTACGCTTTTTTTTAGGTGGGAAATCATCTAATGACATCTCCCGCCCTTGGGCTGAGCGCGAGGGCATGTCATACTTTTACTGAATAAAACCCACTCCTGTTCCTTCTTTGCCTTCGTTCCAGAGCCTCGGGGTTCACTTTCGCACAACCCATGGCCCCAATAGGCTTTGACTCCGCTGGGCTCCTAAGATTTACTGATATCTCCTTGAGGCGCGCGTGGAACACTACGCGCCGTCGACGACTTGGGCTCGGTCCGGACGGTTACCGGTCGGCTGGACGGTGAGCTACCCATTGCTCGCTGTTCGCAAACCCGCGCCTGCGGTGGTTGGAATTCGGATCGATATCCGCTGCGGCGGCTGGGGCGTGAGGGTCGTTCCCTCGCACGTGCGGCCGCCTCCTTTGCTAGCATTACTGCTTCGTAGAAGTAGGCGACCACCTGCCACTCCTCCTTGCTCCGAACTCTCGAAGGCCCGACGCGAGAGATCACTGCCGCCGATCACCTCCACGAGAACACGGCGGTGCTCTGCCCAGGCGGTGCACACCTCTACCGTATGCTCCACCATGTTCTCCGCGTGGATCATTGTACGCTTGGGGTACGTCTGCGTGAAGTTTACATATAAAACTGTGAAACTCTATCGACGAAGCGACAGCTTCGTGCCGTCGCGTCGTGTCGCGTCTATGAAGGTACGCGTCCGTGGGCAATAGGCCATAGTTTTGTAACTAAACTTCATGCAGGCGTACACCATGCGTACAATAACGAATACGTGACTATGAAGCTATGCATCCGTAGACAGTAGGCCTTATAGGATTGCTTTGTTTTCCGTCTGTTTTTCTGTATGTCTCTCTGTCAAGACCCTTTAACTCAGGAACGCGTGGAGGTATCGAGTTGAAATTAAAACCGTATACTCAGGTCTGCAGTCCCTTGAAGTTGTGAAAAAATTAAACACAAAATTAATAGAGTAGGTACTCCTGTCGATCCAGAATTCTAAAATTTAGCATATAGCAAGGTCTTATAGAACCGGTATGGGAATAAATTTGAAAACCGTCAATTTGTTGTTATGTAATAAAATTTTTTTTTTTTGTATTTCAGAAAAATCTTCGAGACTTCATTCTTGAATTTTTTACTGGCCTGTTGGTCTAGTGGTTAGTAGTCCTGACTGCTATGCCAGAGGTAGTGGGTTCGATTCCCACCTAGGACAAATGTTTGCGTGATGAGCACAATCATTTGTTCTGTGTCTGGGTGTAATTTATCTATAATATGCATGTATTTAGAAATATATAAGTATGTTTATCAGTTGTCTAGTACTCATAACACAAGCTCTGCTTAGCTTGGGACTAGACGGCGTTGTGTGATAGTAGTAGAATATTATTATTATTATTATTTCGTTTATTCATTATTATAACATATATAAATTATATTTTTAAATATTTCAATAAAAATAAATATAAAAACATTATTATTGTTATTATTATTATTAATTGAACTATTTACATAGGTACGTATAAGTTTGTACGAAACCCTAAGACTAAGAACTCACGGAGCAGTTTTCACCCTCGCGCGCCGCAGTTGAGGATTCAGCTATTTTATTTGAAAGATTCCGCAGATTTACGCGGTTACGCAGCCGCGGTTGCAATTTTCGCTCGCAAACCTGGCGGGCAATTATCGCAAGACATGCGGTTGCAAAACGGGCGGTGAAATGATCGATGCCCGGTCATTCGCAAACCGACCGCAGAGCGTGCGGGTTAGGGCACACCCCACCGAGTCTGCGGGCAACCTTGGCCCGCAAACAACAACGGGAGCCGCAAACAACCGCGCATACCGCGGGCGTAACACGCGATGTGAAATGGGCTTTATTTTTTTTTCATATTAAATATCTGCATAACCTATCATGAGTTCTTACCCTCAGTTTCCGACTTGCACTTGGCCAATTTTTTATGTAATAGACGCAATTGCTACTTTTCCAATTTTACTCTTGCCGTAAAATGAAATTGTTGTAAAACAGTATGTCTGAAATTCTTAAATCTTAGTTCAGAGCGTAGAATGAGAGTAGTTTTTACTTTAATGCGATCGAAAAGTTTACCGCGTTTGACTATCTGATTGGTCGGAGCGCGTCGAACGTCAAAAACGTGTCAATAGCGTTAACGTAAAACAAACTCGACTAGGCGCTCCTACTGAGTGCCCAGTCGAGTTTCTTTTATGTTATAATTCAAAAATAAAATATTATAATTTAGTGTACCTCACTTTTGTAACAATAATTAAACAATTTTGTAACAAAATTTATAAGTCAGTCCGAAGCCGGAAAATCTGAAACCGATCTTACCGAGAAGGTATCTATAACAATATATTAATTGTAATTTTTATAATAAAAGATTAAAGCGACGGGTCCTACGTATACTGGTGTAACACGCAAAACAGCGAAATACGTTTTTTTGCACCAAAAGCCTTAAAATTACCTTAACTTTATATCCTGTAAAAGTTATATTAAATTATCATGTAATTTCAAAGATACAAACTTGCAAACTAATATAAGTGACATCATTTTCAGCCACACGACCATCTACACTGATGTAAGTCACTTGCACCAGTGTAGGTAGTCGCGTGCGACGCGACACGTCAGCACAAGTGTCATTCGCTCTGGTATGCGTGCGACGACGGAGTCGGGAGCACGTTAAACACTGGTATAACTGCGAATCTGCGATGCGTTTTAGTTTAAGAATGCATTTGTTACTAAAAAAAACTATTCAGATTTTGTTTGTCTTGAGTGAGTAGTGGTAAGAAGTCACAACAATGAAGCGTTCACGAGGTCAATTAATGATAGATTTATTAGAAAATAAGTATAGTAAAATAAACACTCCAGAAAATTACGAAGGTAAGTATTAATTGACATTTTAAATATTATAATGCTATACTTTGTATTGTTCCATCAAATGTAAAATTAAAAAAAAAATTAATTACGTGTTGTTTATTTGTATTTTCACTTGTACCAGTATCCAAGGTTCATAATAGTTACTCGCGTACTTTGTATAGTGGTTTTAGTAAATTTTAAAAATTATTTGTAAATATATTTAAAAATGAATTAACACCTTAATTTTGATTTATTTTAGATCGGCCGACAGTACCATCACGCGAAATACATGAAGAATTAGACCAAACTTTGAAAATATGCAACGAGACCACGGAACCGACCGATTTTACAGAAAAAAATAGTTTCACAAATGAAAGTCTAATAGAAAAGCCAGGTAAACATAATAAACTAAATTAATGAAATGTGATTTTATAATTCATGTTTTTTTTTTAATAAATTTTGCACTTGTATCAGTATACAAAGTCACATCTGACTTTTATTTTCTTTTTGTTATGTTGTTAACTGATATAAGTTACATTATTTTAATAATAATATCTATTTACTAATTAAATCAATCAAAAAACAATTTTTAATACATTTTAGCAGCAATTCACTGCATAATTATTTTATTATATAATTTTAGATTCCCCCTTACCTCCAAGTGCGGATTTTTTTGCTGAAGAGATGTCATTCATCAATAAGGTTGTAAGCTTAAGTGACCAAGAAGACATGTTCGAGGAAACCCCTACAGTAGAAAATTTATACCGAAATTTATCAAACATTTCGTCAGATTCTACCAAGTCCTCTGACTGCTATACCGTCCAGGAGGTGAATGTGATTGTGCATAACAACTATAAAGAAGATGAACCTCAAATTCTACATCCACGTCAAAATCCTATTTCTGAATCTAGTGTGTTAAAACAAAATGATATTCCTGATGATGAAATTGATAGCTTAACACCAATGCCTTCGCCATTACTTTCTTTTTCACCTATTCGCCAACAAACTGATGATGAATTTGACAATTTATCACTATTAAATTCAGACTACACTGATACACCTTTAAGTAATCCCGCAAGTGTGCAAAGCAAAACCCAAAAAAAGAAAGATAAGGCCAGATTGCGAGAGTGAGTGTAAAAATATGTGGTTTGATGAAAGACGCAAGTTCAATTTAAACAGGGGATTAGAATACATGAGTCGAACGGGGAAGCAAAATCAGAAGAAAAAAATAAAAAGCGCTTGTAAATGTCCCAAAAAATATTTTGAAAAAATTGAAGAAACTGCAAGATGCACAATATTTAGAAACTTTTGAGAAATAAGAAATTACACTCGACTCGAATTATCGTGTCCTCCCCCTGTCTTCGGACTTCAGATAATCCCACAATACTCCATCGTAACCTGCTGAATTCTTTTTTAAGTTCGGTGATCTTCTCGTCGGCCGGAGTGTACGCGTGTTATATGTTGCCAGGTCCAGTCAAAGAAGGGGCTTACAAAACAATAGTTTTGTAAGTCCCTTCTTTCTCAAACATTGAATACAATGTTTGAGAAGATTACTTCTAACACGTGCCAGACTACAAAATTTTTCAAAAAAAATTTACAGGTCAATTGGTAACAAACTCTTGTAAGCTACATAGATGTAGCTTACAAGAGTTTGTTACCAATTGACCAGAAAAAAATTAAAGTTGCAAGTCCAATGTGATTCCTGAGCGGTACTAATCATTTTACAATAATTTGACGATACGGACCGATAACACTGAAGATGTCTCTGACTAGGTTATATTTTTAAAAAGCCTAGTTGACTTTTCCAACATGTTGTTTCTTTTTTTTATTGGGTTTTCTATACCATTATCTACAGTGATCATTGTTACGATAAATAACAATGTGACATATTGCCAATGTCTGAAAGACTGATTATAGTACGTAAGAGGAAGTACTAATGAAAATAAAAATAAACAATTAATATAATTAACGAAAGTTCCTACTTAAGTTAAGAACATTAAATTTTTTAGTTTTATTATTTTTAAGATGGCAAAGCCATTGATTTTATTTTTTATTAAGAGTGCCATAATATATTAACATCAAAATAATAACACTTATTAAGCATAGCTCTGGAAAAGTCATATAATTGAAATAAACTTTTAGTTTGTATTTTTAATGTTTTTATTCCATTTCCTGCCACACC
Source organism: Mythimna pallens (assembly GCA_961205895.1). Taxonomy (NCBI): domain Eukaryota; kingdom Metazoa; phylum Arthropoda; class Insecta; order Lepidoptera; family Noctuidae; genus Mythimna; species Mythimna pallens. The sequence goes on along the minus strand of OY540845.1, from coordinate 2,688,582 downwards.
TATTCAAATATTTATGGTTAATAACAATGCAGAAAACTGTTGCAAGTAGTTTTCTAGAACTGAGTAAACTGTTGTAAGTGTTTAAAAGTCGATAAAAGAAGATGTTATTGTTAATATTATAAAATCATATTCATCAATAGATTGGAAATAGCATGTTAAAAGAGTAAAATCCTTCAATTTTCCTTTATTATAAGTGTATGCAAGTACACTATATACTGGTATAAGTGGCCACTCGTATCAGTTTACAGGTTCTACCATAGTTAAGAAAACAAGCTACATCAATGCAAGTGATCCTATTTTCCAAAGTATAAAAAAATAAGAAAAACCAATAATGCTATCTTTTCCTAAGATATTCAAATATAACATATCAAAATTTCAAGTATTTCCATTGATTTATGACAAAATTACAAGCTTTAGAACCTTTGAACCGCTCTCCTGAACAGTTGTGTTTTTGCACTTATATTAGTATACGTAGGACCCGTCGAAAGATTGTATTTTTGTTCTTTTTTTTGTACTTTTGTAATTTTTCCGGGTTCCGTAGCCTAATAGCAAAAAACGGAACCCTTATGGATTCGTCAAGACTGTCTGTCTGTCCGTCCGCATGTGACAGCCACTTTTTTCCAAAACTATAAGAACTATACTGTTGAAACTTGATAAGTAGATATATTCTGTGAACCGCAATATAATTTTCACACAAAAATAGAAAAAAAAACAATAAATTTTGGGGGTTCCCCATACTTCTAACTAAAACTCATTTTTTTTTTTTTCATCAAACCCATACGTGTGGGGTATCTATGGATAGGTCTTCAAAAATGATATTAAGGTTTCTAATATATTTTTTTTCTAAACTGAATATTTTGCGGGAGAGACACTTCCAAAGTGGTAAAATGTGTAACTGTAACTTCTAAAATAAGAGAATGATAAAACCAAAAAAATATATGATGTACATTACCATGCCAACTTCCACCGAAAATTGGTTTGAACGAGATCTAGTATGAAGTTTTTTTTTTAATACGTCATAAATCGTAAACCGCAATTTACCTTTTAAGTTTTTACAGAACCCCAGTGCGCGAGTCCGACTTGCACTTGCCCAGATTTTACTGTTGTTTATCATGAATAATTAACATAAAATAAAACTATTTAGAACCAAATTTAAATATTGTTGTAAAGCCGGATGTGGCCACCATTTGTTAAGTCATAGGTCAACTTTAGTTCAAAGTAAAAGTTAGTTGGAATCGGAAATGAGCTCGCGGGTACGAAACATTCATCAAAGACGAAATATTATCCCACAAAGCCTTTCATCTTTATAGTCAATTTAAATAAAACCACTATTATTACCATAGAAATTCAGTACAACAAATTTTTTCATCGAAATTATATCAAAGTAAACAAGGAACCACTTTAAATTATTTACCATAAATCATTACATAGTATAAAACAAAGTCGCTTCCCTCTGTCTGTCCCTATGTATACTTAGATCTTTAAAACTACGCAATGGATTTTGATGCGGTATTTTAGAAATTTCTCATTTGATGTAAATAAACACATTTAAACACACACACACACACACATGTAAATAATTTGGCCAAATGGGGCTTCCTCGACCCATCTCTAACACAGTGCCAGTGTGGAGCCGCTGCACAGGACATGCGTCATTTGCTATGCTGTCCATCCTGCACAACTACCTGCAGTTTTCAGGATCTATACGAGGCCAATAACAGAGCCGTAGAGGTTGCCAAATACTGGTCAGATAAAATTTAGTTAGAGTACATCGACACGAAAAGAAGAAGAAGAACACATTTATTTGCGCTTACATTGTAAACATTGGCTGAACCCTACGAACAACACAGTAGTGTGTGTCTGACACGCCCTCCTGCTCCGCCCAAGAGCGAGGAATGTCATTGGATGATTTTCCCTCTTAAAAAAATGTTCTTTCAGTCCGGTTTTTAGTTCTAGAATTCAAAGCGCGACCCTAGGCGTGACCCTAGGGCTAGGGTAACTCTTTTGAACAATCTGCTACCCTGGCAAGCAATGGCCCTTACTGGCCCCGTCTATCTTACTGACATTACTTTGAGGTGCAGGTGGAACGTAACGTGCCGTCGACCTGGAATGGTGCTTAGACCTCACACACACGAGTAGCATGCTGCCAACGGCAGAGGTAACTGCAGCCAGTCAACACGGGTTGATGGCAGCCGTCGACAATCCAACTTTCAGGATCAGCGGCAGCCGTCGTGGAAGTATGCTGGGCACATAACTTGATAGGTTAAGGTAAAGATAACTCAGGATTGAATATATATTAGTAGATTAAATTTAGTAAAATAAAATTCAATACAATAGGTTTGACAATTATGATGAAGGAAAAAGTGACGTATATGACTATAAGTAACGTAATCGCATAGACAGTTTTTTTATTTTTTTTTCGGTGGGAACATCATCTTATGACCTTGGCCGTCTTCCTTTCAGAATCAGACCCTTAGCCCCAGTAGGCTTCGACCCTGCTAGGCCCCTACAGTTGCTGACATCTCCTTGAGGCGCGCGTGGTCTGGACGGTTACCGGACGGTTGGACGGCGAGCCACCCATTGCTCGCCGTCCGCAAGCCTGCGCCTACGATGGCCGGAAATCGGGATCGGAATCCCGGCGGCGATTGGGGCGTGAGGACCGTTGCCTCACGCAATCGGCCGCCTCCTTTGCTATCATTACTGCTTTGCAGAAGGAGGCGACCGCCTGCCACTCCTCCTCGCTCCGGACCATGGCCTGTACCAAGTCCCGGCGCGAGAGATCACCACCGCCAATCGCCCCCACGAGGACACGGCGTTGCTTTGCCCAAGCGGGGCACACCTCCACCGTGTGCTCCACCGTGTCCTCCGGGCGGTTCACACAATGCACCCGGGCGTTTCTTCCACACGAATCCGGTGCAGGAACCTCCCGAACTTACCATGTCCGGTGAGGACCTGCGTCATGCGGAAGGTAAGGACGCCGTGTTGCCTTTCCAGCCACTCCTCAAAGAGGGGACTTATCGCCATAATTATGGCGTGCCTAGCACTGGGTTGCGATAGTCGCTGTCGCCATTCCGCCATGAGACCCCGCCGGAGCTCTGCCCGCCATGCCGCGACTTGTCGCGGCAGCGGAGTTTCACCCCGACGTTGCATCTCCACGCGCAGATCGTGCATGCGTGCAAGGCCTGCTGCCACCAGGTCCCATGGTGGCTGGCCAGCAAGGAGGCTCGCCGCTTCGCGGGAAACCGTGCGGTATCCCCTCACCATCCGTATGGCCATGACCCTCTGGCACGCGTTCAGCTGGGCCGCCGGTCGCTTTCGCAGTGACGGCGCCCACACCGGCGCCCCATAAAGGGCCATGGACCGGACGATGCCTGCGTAGAGCCTCCGGCAGGAGGCGTCTGGACCCCCGGGGTTGGGCAGGAGCCGCTTGAGGGCAGCCCCAGTCCGATTCAGTTTGGGAGCCAGACGTCGGAAGTGCTCCTCAAAATTCCACCGGCTGTCGAGGACGAGTCCCAGGTACTTCATCGTCGACCCGACGCCGATGTGAAGTCCTCCTACCGTTAATTGGGAATTCCGAGGTGGCGCGCTCCGAGGGCCGTGAAAACACATGGCCTCGGACTTGTGTAGCGCCACCTCGAGTCCCACTGCTGGATCCTATCAACGACTATCGCAACCCCGCGTGTCGCTAATTCGACCGCCGCCTGGTAAGACTCTCCCTGAGCCAGGACCAGCGTGTCGTCTGCGTAACAGACCACGCTGACCCCGTCAGGGAGGTCGCCGCGCAGCACGTAGTCGTAGCCGATGTTCCACAAGGGCGGTCCTAGTACCGTTCCCTGCGGAACACCGCACGACATCTCTCACCGTTTCCACTCACCCTGGTGACCAGGGTAGATGATGTACCTGTCCGACAGGTAGGCCTCGATCACACGACAGAGGTAGTCGGGCACCCGGTGATACCGGAGTGCCCTCCTAATGCTACTCCAGGGCAGGGAGTTAAAGGCGTTAGCGATGTCCAACGACACCGCCACGACACACCTGCCCTGGGACACCGCATCCCCCGTCGTGAGAGCTCGTACGCGCATGATGGCGTCCACCGTGGAGCGCCTCCTGCGAAAGCCGAACTGGCCGTCCGCCAGATCCGGCCCCCTCGTGTTAGGTGCGCGACGAGGCGGTCTGCAATTACTCTTTCAAAGAGCTTGCCCATCTCGTCGAGCAGCACAATGGGCCGGTACGCGGACGGAGAGTCCGCAGGGCGCCCCGGCTTCGCGATAAGGACCAGTTTCCAATCCCATAGACAGTAGCGCCAACTTACGTATTATTCTATGTACTAAATTAGCCTACATAAATTGTTTAGTTTATACAATTCCAACAATAAAGCCTTGATTACACCTACCGAGTAGAGTGGCGAGACAGTGCTCTCGGCCGAGCACTCGGTATTTGTAAACACAGGCCGAATATTGCCTCGCCTCGCTTCACTGTCTCGGCTGAGAAGGATTTTACGGTCTCGCCACTCTACTCGGTAGGTGTAATCAAGGCTTATGTCAAGTAATCACTATAGGTAGACGACGGCTGCTTTTACCGGACGATCAGCTACCTATTAGTCGCGCTCCGGTAAGCCATCTGGATGATGGAAATGATGACATTACAAAACCTGTCAATACCAGTGACTCAATCTTCATTACCTAATTTTTATCGTTCTTTTATAAGCAATAGAGGACCATTATTCTACACTTTTGTCCATTATCGTCTAGACTCTACTATTAGGTTTTATGGTTATGACTATTGTAATAACTGTATTTTTCACGATCGTCATATTCATCTGCAAATTGAATTTATTTTATGATTATTAATTATATTTTTTGGCCTTCCACATGGTGGATCAATGAACTGGTGAGGGTTGCGGGAATTGGATGGATGAGAGACGCAGAGGACCGTTCGTTGTGGCGACACTTGGGGGAAACCCACAGCCAACAGTCGATGTCTTTCAGCTGAAATTATGATAATGATGAATTTATATTTTAGATAACTTTAATATCGGAAGTCGGTGTTAAATAACGAAGAGACAAAACTATTATAAAAAACACCGATTTCAAAAATTAAAGTTATTTTGCACTTTTTAGTATTTTTTTTTATTACCTGAAGTCGGTTGTATTTTTTTTTGTAAAAAACAATTATTGGTTGAATTTTGCACCAGTTTTCGATAAGTGAGAGTAGTCTCCAGTGGTCAACAGCCCTGATTTACAAGACTTACAAAGAGTAAGCCATGGGTTCAAACCAAGTCAAGCGTATCACTTTATTGCAATTTATTAAATCACCACTAAAGGAGGAGGCCTAAGTCTCCGCAGTGGAAATATTAAAAGTTTTTGATCCTGATCAATTACTTACTGAAAAACCCACAATTATTCCTTCGGTTTTTAGCTACGCAGTTGTTTTTCGCACTAATGCGGAAAATTGAGTTCGTCCCCGCAACAATTTTTTGTGTTAATCGCTAAGCAACGAGCCACGAGCTTAATTAAACAGAACTATTACTAAAAGTAATTAGGAACTATAGAACACGCCTTTGTGCAGCTAAAGGACTTTTAAAATTTTGCTTTTGGAAAAAATATCTGCTACCGGAAGTTAGCAGATCATTTATGTTTAATTCAAATCTTTTGTGTTAATGTTGTGATTGTCTCTAAGTATTGCAGCACTTGAATAGAATGATCCTGTAAATTTCCAGTGCATGTAATGTTGGCGATACTAATAAATAAATAAGTTCGTTTGATATTTTTTCTAGAAAAAAACACCAGAACTTTTCTAAAAAGTATCAAGAACTCCAGAACTATGTTGCATGCGAGCAGAACTCTAATTTTTTTAAGCTCTGCTGGAAAATGATCTGCTAAGTTCGCGGCCATCACGAGTTGCCGATCAAACCCCCGATTATTCATTTCTTCATAAGTTTATTAAAAAACGTCATTTGGTTCACGTGGATTAGTTTTTTTTTAATTTTTATTCATGATAAGCTCGCTTTTGAACACCATCTCACCTGATGATAAGCGATGATGTGGTCGACGATGGAGCACGCTTGCCTAGAAGTAGCCTATTCACTCTTGACTTAAAGACCCCTAAGTTGTAGCTATCAGGAAACACTCCGGTAAGGAATTCCACTCCTTGGCTGTACGCATAATAAATGTGGTCTCAAAAAGTTTTGTGCGGATGAGTGGGATGTCGGTATCGGTGGCGCAACAGAACGGACTTGGCGGAATTAGCTTAAGCAATTCCAGTGCACACTTCCCGAAATGTAAACGATAGAAAACCGACACGCTAGCAACTCGGCGGCGATGCCCAAGGCTTTGGAGCTTCGACTCAACAAGTGCATCATTGCCGATGATTCTCTTGGCTCGTCTCTCATTCGACTCTAGCGCATCCAGCTGGTATTTGGCAGACCCGTCCCAAAGATGAGAGTAGTACTCCATACACGATCGTACTCGCACTTGATAAAGGTTGAGCAGCTGTTCCGGCGTGAAGTACCACTAGTAGTCATTGCAGCAGTCGGCTCCATAACACCCTCACTTGCGACTCGGGCTAATAATGAAACTTTGTCATTGCGGCTCGCAATGACAAAGTTTCTCCACTAGTATCAAAATATACTTTCCAAGTTGGTTATTATAGCTTCAACAAGCTCCTTTGTGTTCAAATTGTTGAGAATTTACAATGGCCGTTCTGAATTTTGATTTCATAATCTATATCAATACCAGTGTTCTAAAGTTAAGTAACTTAAGTTGGAATCCGTCTGTGGTTTTCAGATTAAAATTTTGTTATTAGTATTGGAAATTGAAGAATAATATTTGAGTTGAAAAGCTTTTAGCGATGAAATTAATTCTGTTAACTGTAACAAGCAAGTAGATCAGCATGTTTTTTTTTTAAATTTTGATTTATTATAAAGAACGAAATCTCTTCATTGATTTTTTTACGTCGGAAATCATGAAATGACGTCTCTTTGTAGGTCGGGAGCTAAAGTTAGACTTTAACTGACTAAAAACCCAAAGCGTTTCTTCAGTTTATTTTTGCAAGAGCCGCGGTAAATCTTCCAACGTTTCTGCTGCCCTGTTTTTTTTTTCCGGTTGTAAAAAAAACCGCCGTCGCCGACTTGGGCTTAATCCAGACGGTTACCGGACGGTCGGACGGTGAGCCACCCATTGCTCGCCGTCCGCAAGCCCGCGCCTACGGTGGCCGGAAATCGGGATCGGAATCCCAGCGGTGTTTGGGGCGTGAGGACCGTTGCCTCACGCGATCGGCCGCCTCCTTTGCTAGCATTACTGCTTCGCAGAAGGACGCGACCGCCTGCCACTCCTCCTCGCTCCGGACCATGGCCTGTATCAAGGCCCGGCGCGAGAGATCGTCACCACCGATCGCCCCGACGAGGATACGGCGTTGCTCTGCCCAAGCGGGGCACACCTCCACCGTATGCTCCACCGTGTCCTCCGGGCGGTCCACACAGTGGCGACACCCGGGCGTCGCTTCCGCACGAATCCGATGCAGGAACTTCCCGAACTTATCGTGTCCGGTGAGGATCTGCGTCATGTGGAAGGTAATGATGCCGTGAGGTCTTTCCAGCCACTCCTCAAAGAGGGGACTTCATCACTGACAGGACTATTGTAGGATATGGAATCAGCTATCATTGTACCGATAGGCCGTACGTACGCGTAACTTCATAGAGTTTTTTTTTCCGGTGGTAAATTCATCTTATGACATCCCCCGCTCTTGGGCGGAGCCGGAGATAGTGTCAGGCTTTGACTGATTTAACATCCACTCATGTTTCTTCATTGCCTTTTGTACCAGGGCCGAGTCTTCCTCTCAGAATCAGACCCTTGGCCCCAGTAGGCTTCGACCCTGCTGGGCAAACCGTACATTGCTGACATCTCCTTGAGGCGCGCGTGAAATAGTACGCGCCGTCGGCGACTTGGGCACGGTCCAGACGGTTACCGGATGCTCGGACTGCGAGCTATCCATTGTCCACTGTCCGCAAGCCCGCGCCTACAGTGGCAACCAGAGATGATGTAGTGAATTGATCCTCCCAGTCGTTGACATGCCCAAGAAAGGTCAACAGTACCATCCTAATAAGTACTTAATTTACAATTTTAGTGAAATAATGTAAAATTAGAGTGCCCAGTGATTAAGGCACCCGCCCCTCATGCATAAGGTTGCGGATAGGAAACTAATGCGAATTTTTTAATTCGTCGGCAGAAAGTCTGATCTTCAGTTTATCCAAGAAATATTGTGTTGTCCAGTAACTGGATTGTCGAGGTCTGATGTGAACACGGGTATTTAGCCGCATTCGGTTTCACTGGAAGCCGATCCCAAGCTAGTTGAGAAAAGGCTAGGGAGATGATGAACGCAAGCAAGTCTGGTGGTAAAAGCTTGTTTGCTTCAGCCCCCAAGCCAAGTTACGACCGCTTCGTTTATGACGTCATCTCAACGCTGTCATGTGGTCAGAACAAAGAAATCGGAGGCGTGGCCTACTCGAGGCGTTCGACGTGAGAGAGTCGAAACGAAACGGTCGTAACTTGGCTGGGATCTGAAATACGACCCTAAAACTGCCTACGGTTTATAGCAAGACTTTTTTTTAGTGCTCGTACATTTTGAAAATCCAACAAAAAATAATAATCTGTTTTACACTCAACGATTTTATGTGCAAAGCCGGCAACGTCCGTCGTATCGTAACGTAATCGTTCCGCATCGTGAGCTGCAGGATTCTTAGAAAAATTTGAAGATACGCAGGTGGGTTTAAGTTAGTAAAAGTCCAAGTGCGTTTCCACTGACAGGGATCTGAGCTGATTGGAGAGAAGTAGCCAATTGGCCAATAACAGGGCTCGAAATCTCCACCCTGCATCAGTGGAAATAGTGTAGCTGAGCGGACTTTCAAATAAAACAAATCAAAACAGTGCACGGGGCGAAATGGATCGGAGTGGCGTGGAGTGGGGAGGCGAGGAGAAAAGTAGAGCGGAGCGGAGTGGAGTGGAGTGTAGCACAATGAAGCGAAGTGGCGTGGAGTATAGAGGTGAAAAGAGGAGTGGAGTATAAGTAGAGCGGAGTGGCGTGGAGTAGAGACGTAAAGAGAGGAGTGAAGCAGAGCGGAATATAAGTGGAACTGAGTGGTCTGTGAAATAAAATAAATGAACACGTGGCCTCGAGCTGGACAGAACGGAGACGGGTACCAAGTAGACGGCACGAAGTGGAGGGTACCTCAATCCACTCCGGCCCACTCCGCTTCAATCACTTGCCACTTTGTACTGCTCTTCTTCGATACACTGCACCCAGCTTCATTTTAGTGAAAACGCACTCAAACAAGAGTTATTTGATAACTTAGCACCCCAAAAAAAACCGCACCGTGTAAATCCACTGCGCTGCGTTCACTTCCTGTTTCAATTTCAAGTAAATTAATATTTATTTCAAGGGTTTATCATCGTTACAAATGAAAAATTATTTTTATTTTGATAATCTCGAAGTGGCGTGGCTTGGATGGGAGTTTTGTCATTGGGATTAATGGTGTTTTTGGTACATAAAAATAAATTATAACCGAATTTAAAATGAGGCCGGCCCACGGCTTTTAGCTTCTGCAAGTTCTCTTGTATACTCAATACTAGCTTCTGCCAGTGGCTTCGCCCGCGTAAACCCGTTTCATCCCCTTAGGAAGTGCTGTGCATTAATATTTAAATCAGCCAGTTCCTTTTTTTTTTGAAGTCGGTAAAAAAGGTCAACCGACTTCAAAAAAAGAGGGAGGCCAAAGAAAAGAGGGTTGGATTATGTGAGGAGTGATATGAAAGAAAAGGGAGTTAGTGATTGCGTGACGAGTGACGCGGATAAGGGCAGGAGGAAGAAGAAAAAAAATTAAAATGTAAAAGTTTGTATATTCAAATTAATAAATGGAATAATAATATTCCAAAAATTGCACACAACGGCTTCTAGTCCCAATTTAAACAGAGCTTGTGCTATGAGTACTAGACAACTGATAAACATACATATATATTTCTAAATTCATACATTTTATAGATAAATTACACCTCAACACAGAACAAATGATCGTGCTCATCACACAAACATCATCTAACATTCACAAATCTAGACCAATTTCAAGTTCATTGTCTTTCGATAATGAACCTGAAATAATAAATAAATTAATATTAATTAAGATTAACAATTCCCAAACTTCAATAATAACTACAAAATATTAATTTAAAGAAACGTTAAATGGAAGCTGTGTATTGAAATGTTCCTATTTAGTTGTAGCTTATCACTTGTCTTGGGTAGAAATCTAACATATGACCTCTGGCATAGCAGTCAGGCCCTCTAACCACTAGACCAACAGGCCAGTCTAATAACCAGAATAATAAGTTAAACTTACTCTTCCATGTGTTACAATTTTGGTATTGCATCTCGCAGTAATTTCCAAAGTTTTTGAAGTCCCCATCGTAGCTACGGGCGCAGATTAGTTGTTCTCTGTAAAAAATAAACAGTAATTATATCGATGAGAGAAAAACCAGCATACTGGACAGTATGCTGGTTTTTCTCTCATCGATACCGGACACGGACAAAACTATGAAACTCTGACGACAAAGTAGTTCCCTCAACAAAGTTTCATACTCGGAGTTGTTTAAGTAAGCAGACGTATTCCAAGTGTATAATGACCAGGGGTCGGAATTAGGTAGAGTTATTCATGTACTTCATGTACTGAGAGCAGTGGTGGCCGAGTGGTAACGGCCCCGACTTACAATTTGTGTACTTTGTGTAATTTATTTCATCAGCACTGCTCTCAAAACGGTGAAAGAAAACATCGTGAGGAAACCGGCATGTTCTAGAACCAAAAATTCGAAGAAAGGTGACATTCACCAATGGGCCCGCGTGGTGGATTACGGCCCATTCCTTCTCCTAGAGAGAGGAGGCCTGAGTCCCAGCATTGGGAACATTAAAAAGGCTGATTATGCTTATTATTACATATTCATGTACTTGCATCGAAATGTTGATATTAATATGGATCTGCCCGGGATTTCTAATGAAAAATCCCGTGTGACCAACAATACTGCCCGTCTAATTGTAAATGCAGTAATCGACATTCTTGGGATTTTCTCTTTTTTGTAAAAATTACATCTCAAGCGGCTAATGTATACATAAAAATATTATTTTCTTATTCTTTTGGTACGCTTTTTAAATTACATAACTAAGACTTGTTGTTTAGATATTAAAAAAACATGTATAACGCGTTTATTTCCGAACCGCGCCATTTTGCAAGTACTGCATTTGCAATTAGCAGGGCAGAATATTAAAAATAAATAATAATAAAAACCTCAGAGATAGATAAAACAAATAAAATCGTTCAGTCCATCCTAAGATTGTCTGTAAGAGATTGCCCTGAGCGATAAGACCACCTTTTGTACACTTTGTTTTATATATGTTTATTTTGTGCACATCATGATGTGTACAATAGAATATATAATAAATAATTAAATAATTAAAACAAAGATAATTAACATACAATTTTTATTAGTATTTTTAATTGATAAAAATCTCTCTACGTCAACTGAGGTAAGGTTAACAAATGGACACGTTCTCGTCATTAATGCAAAAATATTTTTTTTCTGCTATATTTCTGATGGTGTCATTAAAAAATTCTGCTCTTTAAAATAATTAATCTCGGTATTTGAAATATTTCCAAATAGCAAAAAAAATATTTTTTTGTGACGTAACAATTTTTTTTAATTTTTTTCTGGTTTATTCCTATACCTGTGCTATAAGACCTGCTTGATATCTTTACGCATTCCTGAGATAAATGGCCTTGACAGATAGACAGACAGACAGGCGGACAACAAAGTGATCCTGTAAGGGTTCCGCTTTTTCTTGTTGAGGTACGGAACCCTAAAAATACCCACACACATGTTACATCTTCCATGATATTTGTGTTGGTGCAACATGTTTTTTCTTCCATTCTGTCCTGGCACATGTCCTATCACAAACTCCCGTTTTTCTTTCATATCACTCCTCACACAATCCATACATTTTTTTTACCTCCCTTTTCCTCTCCATCCACATCTCACTCATAACTCGTTGACAAACATGAGTTTCATCCTTCTTTTTCGCATAACCTATACCCAAGACAATCGATTCCCCTTCAACTTTTCAGTTTCTGGCTTCACTTTCAAACTTCCATTAATATATTCATTTTTCACTTTATCTACTTTAATTTGCCTTTATAATATGAATATAGTGTAACAGAGAAACCTCTAAAGTAACATACTTGTAAGCCTTGGGACATCGATCCAGGAAGTTTTTGCAACCCTTCACGAAGAAGTCAGTCGCGAAAAACTGTGTGTCTAGAGGATAATGAACAACTGCCTTCCTGTACTTTGCTTCAATGAAAGATGAAAGGACAACAATGCCCAAGATAAGACCTGGAAAAATAAAAAGTTAGGTCAGAAGAAAATTTAGACAACAGTGGGTTAGTTTTCGTGCTCAAGAAGTGTCATAACACTTGTAGTTAGGCAATAAAGTCTAAATCATCAATTTACTTAAATACTATGAGGTTTTCCTCTGTTAAAATATTAATTTTGCATCAAAATCAGTGCATAGAAATAATATTAATACTATGTATAATTTATTAAGTGTGAACTTCGCGTGACCCAAGGGCTGGCTTTTACCTCGGTCAGAGATTAGGTATTGCCATACAACGTGGCAATTCCGCCAGCCTTTTAGGCACACTTCCAGTCAACGGTGATGCGGAGGAGTTTTGTGACGCCATATTTTAGCTAGTAGTTTTTGCCTTTAGTGTATATATAGTTTTATTTAATTAAGTGTTTTTATTGAATTAAATAAAACTTATTAAGTTAGATTCTGAAAACTGCCGCGTAATCTATTGTGCCCAAATTAAGGGGGTACTTAAGAGGGTCAATCCCGAAATATAAGTAAAACCTAAAACTTGTGTGTCTATGTTTTTTTTTATTGTAGTGAATAAAAGTAGTTCCAGTAGAACTAATAGTCTTAAAAAAAAAACAATCGGTGTCAGCCTTGTAATAAAAAGTTTAAAAAGTTAGTCTTAGCGAAACACAAGGAGACAGAAAGCTGCAGATGAAGTATTTTTAGTAACTAATAGAGAAAGTACTTTTTTAACATTCTTCATTCATGGGTGTAATTTATCTATATATGTATGTATTTAGTAATATATAAGTATGTTTATCAGTTGTCTAGTACCCATAACACAAGCTCTGCTTAGCTTGGGACTAGACGGCATTATGTGATAGTTGTGGAATATTATTTTTATAAAAAAAAAAATATAATATATCCTATGACGCATTTGCTTTCGTCATATTTTCACATACTATCGTGAACTATAAAAATTGGGATTGGCACGAAAACTTGATCGTTTTTATATGGAGTTGTAAAATCCAAATTGTTTTTGCTCAAAAACTATCGATACTTGAAAGAAATAAAATTTAAGTTAGTAAAAAACTTTCGGCCAACAATTTGAATGTAAAGTACGAATCATGTCTTTTCCACAACTCAAGAGACCGCAGATTTTAGGAATCTTTTTAGGATCCTTATAGTATCACTTTATTGTCCGTCTGACTGTCTGTGTGTCACGACCCTTTATCTCGAGAACGCGTGGAGGTATCGAGTTGAAATTAAAACGTACTCAAGTTTACGGTCTCTTGAAGTTGTGAAAAAATCAAATTTTTAAGTGAAGGAAAAAGAAAGATACGGCCGTTTATGTCTCAAAACATGTGTATTTCGACATTCACGAGGAAATCAAAATTCGTAGGGTATTTCCCGTTGACCTAGCATCCTGAAATTTTGCACAAGTATAGAGATAAATCTGAACACTGTAAATTTGTTGTAATGTCAAACAAAAAAAAAAAATTCAATTCAGAAAAATCTTCGAGACTCCTTTCGGGAATTGAACTGTTTACGTTTAAGTTTGTACGGAACCCTCAGGGTGCGAGTCCGACTCGCACTTGCCCAGTTTTTATTTAATCTTAAGTGTCTACATATTGTTGATTTATTACGTGTATCTATTTGTGCCATTTTTTTTTCTTTCTTTCTATTTTCTCTCGCTCCGGACCAAAGCTTGGACCAGGGCCCAGTGCGAGAGGTCACCGCCGCCGATTGCCTCCACGAAGACATGGCGGTGCTTCACTTGGGTGAAGCACCGCCATGTCTTTGCAAGTCTTTGTCTTTTGCAAGATGCTTAAGAAGGTCCTTTTTCACTCGCCTATCGTCAACATCGAGCATGGTTTGAAAGCTTGTTACTTCATCTAACGCAAACCAACACGGTGTTTGACGAAAACGCAACGCGAAAAATGAGAGAGATAACGCCTGAAAACTCTATACACATTACAGAATATATTACAAAACTTGTTACAGGAAATACGTGTTTTTTTAAACAGAGAGTCGTTATTCAGAATCTTGATTAAATTTGCAAGGCTTCTATTGATAAACTTTTTAAATTTTTGAGTAAATTATGAAGTGTCAAAGTTCATGCAGAATAGAAAATTTTTAGAGGTCTTTACTGGATTAGTTTTACACAAATTTATAAATTGATTTCAGTAGAAGCCTAGGTAATGACCACAAGATTAATGTGTTTGCAAAATATCTAATGAAAAAGTTTATTTATGACTTGAATCTACATCTACAATTAATTGATAAAAAACACTTAACTAATTAAAACTATATATACACTAAAGACGAACTACTAGCTAAAATATGGCGTCATAAAATTCCTCCGCATCGCTGTCGACTGGAAGTGTGTCCAAAGGCTGGCGGCATTGCCACGTTGTATGGCAATGCTTAATCTCTGACCGAGGTAATAGCCAGCCCTTGGGTCACGCGAAGTGTCAACTAAGCGTCTGAATAGTTCTTTGAAAAGCTTATGAGCACTCGGACCCCACGACCCAAGAGTTTCAACCCCAAACGGCTCAAAAATATAACTTCCGACGAGGTTGTTGTGAAATGTGAATGAAAAATGTGTAATAACATCATAATCGTGTAAAAGCGTTTGTATGAAAAACAGTGAAAATGTATGTCGAATTGTCGAGTTGCACCCTCGTAAAGCATTAAGTCCGCCTTTGTGCAGTGCATTTATACTGGTGCATAAAGTTTCAATAAATAAATAGCTGGTAATCAAGCAATAATCCAAAATGATTTTTCTGGTATTACATACTCAACAGTATAAAGATTTTTATTTGTAGAAGTTTTAGTCACGTGGGAAGGTAGCTTTATTGTATTCTTTATTGTACACACAATTTTATATAAACAATAAAAAAATATGACAGTTGATGTACATAGGCGAGCTTAACCCACAACTGGGTTTTCTAACCGCAAACCATGTTAGTAAGAACCCTTAATAATTATTATTTCAATAATTCTATTAAGAAAATTATTATATTAATACATTACCCACCACCCAGCGAAACATTGTATATTTTCTTAGGAGGTAAAATGAAATCTAAAAAGACTATTTGAAGGGAAACATAACTTTTAGTGGGCCTATTTTTAAATCGATATGGTAAAGTTAGGATTGTCGTATACTGTTTGGCTGCGCGATAGATTTGTGTAGCTTTAGAAAATGGCTTTGAAGATTATATAGGAAATACGTATTACCTATTGACAGTAGTTCTTAGTGATCACTACATAGTATAAAACATAGTCGCTTTCCGCTGTCTGTCCCTATGTGTGGTTAGATCTTTAAAACTAAGCAACGAATTTTGATGCGTTTTTTTTAATAGATAGATTGATTCAAGTGCAAGGCTTATATGTATAATACATGCATAATATAGTAGAGAAACACTGATAATTTTAGAGGTTTTTAATGTGATGTCGGAAATAAACACATTTTTTTGCGCTTACAATGCAAACGCTGGCTGAACCCTACGAGATAGATCAAAATAATGTACTATAGTATTGTACGCCTTAAAAAGGTCTAAAAAAAAGTCCACGATGGTATATATAACGCCCGGGGGACACGGTGGAGCACACGGTGGAGGTGTGCCCCGCTTGGGCAGAGCAACGCCGTGTCCTCGTGATTTCTCGCGCCGGGCCTTGGTACAGACCATGGTCTGGAGCGAGGAGGAGTGGCAGGCGGTCGCCTCCTTCTGCGAAGCAGTAATGCTAGCAAAGGAGGCGGCCGATCGCGTGAGGCAACGGTCCTCACGCCCCAACCGCCGCCGGGATTCCGATCCCGATTTCCAGCCACCGTAGGCGCGGGCTTGCGGACGGCGAGCAGTGGGTGGCTCACCGTCCGACCGTCCGGTAACTGTCCGGACGGAGCCCAAGTCGTCGACGGCGCGTATTGTTCCACACGCGCCTCAGGGTGATGTCAGCAAATCGTAGGGGCCAGCAGGGTCGAAGCCTACTGGGGCCATGCGTAGTGTGAAAACGAAATCTGGGGCCCTGGGACGAAGGCAACGAAGGAACAGGAATGGGTTTTTAGTCAGTAAAAGTCTGACACTATCTCTCGCTCCGCCCAAGAGCGGGATTTGTCATTAGATTACTTTCCCAACTTAAAAAAAAAAACGATGGTATATATGTTTATCTCTTAGGGTTATATTTCACCATGACACCATGGCGGTGCGACTAGTCGCCGCTGCCAACAAAATGTATACAGCTCTATAGAGAGTTACTCACCTGGTGTCTGTTTGGTTGTGCAACCAATTTAGCGGTGCGACCAACTCGGACGCGTGCACTTAAGGTCCATTTTGATACTGTCTCAGTGTGGTGTAGCGACTCTGGTGTCTGTATGGTGTCTAGTTTGGTAGCTTACGGACACCAAGGTGGCGCAACTGGTCGCGCCATGGTGTCCCGGTGAAATATAGACTTTAAGGATAACCCACAGTAACCATTTTTATGCTTTCATTTTTACGAGATATAATGGCTTATTTACGAAGCGATTTTAAGCAATACAGCATTACCTTAACCAATTAAGTACCTTAAATACATTGTACATTTAATATATCTATATTAAACTAGCTTTTGCCCGCGGCTTCGCTCCCGTCAACTGACTACTCTACTCTACTCTACCCTACTCTATTCGATTTTTTCTCGCCGTAAAAACCATCCTTAAACATCAACGAACATTTTAAAAAAAGAATTGTCCGAATTGGTCCAGGCGTTGTTGAGTTATGCGCTTACCAACACATTTTGCGATTCATTTTTATATTATAGATGCACAATGTGGCCCTTTATATGGCCCTTTGCAGCATGTAATTTAAATAAATATTTTTGAAGATATTACAGGTTTCACATGCAGGGACATAGCGGTCGCGGTGGTATCAGCACTGCACCCGTGCAAAGCTGGGGCGGGTTGTGTTATGTAGTGATGGCAATAAAAATTCTTTATATATTTTCTTTTTGGCATCCAGGCAATTTAGTGAAGTCTGCACAACCAATAAGTTATTTTAATAGTTAAGGCTTACCTACTTTCGAAAAGTTGACCGGCGGCAGCGGCCTCTCACGTCGATTACGTGGAATAGGTAGCTCGCCGTCCGGCTGTCCAAAAAATATCAAGCTCAAATCGACGGTGCCTAATGTTCCACATGTGTCCCAACGAGCGACGCGAGTATATTTCTATACATTTTGCCTGTATTTATAATTCTCTAAAAGGAGTATTATACCTACTTAGGAAAAAAATGCAAATGTTAATTACGATTTTATTTAACGCTACCTTCTGCCAGCGGCTTTGCATGCGAGAAAGTAAAAAATATACAGCCTATGTCACTCAGTTATAAAGTAGCATTCCAATATGGTGAAAAATTATAACCTGTCCAGTAGTTTTTGTGTTTATTCATTACAAACAAAAATACAGATCTTCATTCTTTACAATTATTATTATTATGAGCCCGTCGTTTGTGTCCCACTGCAGGGCAAAGGCGTCCCTTGGGTTATCCCATTCTTTTCGGTCCTTAGCTACTTCTGGAATAAATATTTTTTTGAGGTCTAGGTATAACAATCGACATTAGAGTAGGATGTTGACTTAAGGCGGTGGCGGAAGAACGTCTAGCACGTCAACGATGGCGCCTAAGAACCTAGTCAGGAGGTAAACAGTGAAATGTTCACCCATCAACCCGCATTAGACAAGCGTGGTGGGTTAAATTGTCTAAGCCCCTTCCTAATAATATGAATTTACAATATTAGTATAGATAGACATCCAAAATTATATACGACAAGATTGAATTAATGTCTAGATATCGCTTAGCACAACAGTGTGCCACAAACCTCACACAAAATAGTAAAATTTATTGGTTATGGCTTCATAAGCTATAAATTTTACTATTTTAATAAAAATAAACCTCGTTCCAAATCAAATTCACCAGTTTATCGAAATAACAAACTAGAATGCTTTAGTTTCGTAAATTCTATTATAGGCGATAACCATTCTTGTAATATTAAACCTGCACTTTATTTAGTGTATCTACACACATTTTTCACTAATAAAATCTAAAAATATAAAATCATTCCGTACTATTTACAGCGTTCAATTCATACAGCGTTTTTTTTTTTATTTTACATTTCTGATTAGAAATAGTGGTGACTATAACATGTAAGCTCAGTTTTCTGATTAGTGAATCATTAGGGAACAGGCGTATCAAAAAAATATAGTGTATTGCAACCTTCTCGCTAGTGGCTTCGGCCGTGTGAAAGTTAAAAATAAATCATATTCCCTTAGGATTTATGAGATAAAAAATATTTTGTGTCCTTTTTCAGGAATGGGTTTACCTATGTGCAACTTGCAAATTTTTTCGGTCATTCCAGCCCCAGCGTAAAGAAGCAAAAACATAAAAACAATCAAATTTTTTCTTCAATATATTATTAGATATTAGTGTGATAAGATACTATACCCCATTTAGGGAGCCGTGAGATAAAAGGTAAAAAAAAAACATTTATAATACTACTATATTATAGACTACAGATACTGCAAACATATTACATAAAAATGCGACGTCTTGTCATCGGCCGGGTTATATCCGCCATCTTTTTCACTATCGATCAAATTGTTGATACGAGATATTTTCGTTGAATTCTTGTTCTTCGCCGAAGAAAAAGCGTGCAAAGAAAACGCCAATGCATTCAACAGAAAATGAGACTGTTATTAATGTATTCAAATACGTCGAAGAAACTTGGTCAAGGGTACCTACGTTGTTTTATTTGTTTAAATTTTGTCTTAAACCCAGATGAATAGGGTATAGTTGCTGCTGGTGGCTTCACCCATGTAAAAGTAGATTTCTGTCCCAGGGAACATATTCCTAGGATAAAATGTATCCTGTGCTATTCTAGGACATATTTTATTCAAATTCATAACAAACATACACGTTCATAAACCACTAGCTTCCGCCCGCGGCTTCGCCCGCGTAAAAATAGTTTTCTCCACACAAACTTTGGACCCCCGTTTCATCCCTTTAGGGGGTGAATTTTGTAAAATCCTCTCTTAGTGCTCGCCTACGTCATAAAAGGAAGCCTTGTGCAAAATTTCACGCTTCTAGGCCCTATAGTTTCGGCTGTGCGTTGATATGTCAGTCAGTCAGTTTCTCCTTTTATATATATAGATTATGCTCACCAACTTTCGCCTTATTAATATTATGACGATTTTCCTGCAAATTTAGCCAAAACGTCAAACGTACATAGAAAATGAAACCCATGCCTTTCTAAACTCACTCACTCACGTAGATAAGTGATTATCAAGAAAATTGCTGTGTTTACGTATCTGTAGTAATACGTGATCTGCAGTCATTTGATGGAGAGCCCAAGTCTTGCCTAGAAACTGCAGAAAGCACTTTGTACCGTTGGAGAAATTTTAAGTTATGATGAATTGGTTTTCTATCTACGTTAATCTTAGGTACCTAAAGTGGGACGATGTTTCTTTTATTTTTAAGTGCCCTGCGGTTTGGGATTTGTGATTCCGGATTTGGTTGTACAAGAGAAATCTGTACCGTCAATATTGAAATAGAATACTTGTCATGCTCACTCAAATGTCTCACTGATGGTGGCGCGTGTGTTGGATCATTCGGTTCCCTTCAGAATAGTTAAGCTGAGTGGTGCTAATATTCGCATCATATTCGTGAATGCTGTCAGTTGAGACTGGTCATCTCTTAGCTGCCAGTTGCTTTTTAATATCTATATTTAGTTTTTATTTTTACTTTATTTACATTGTTCTCACATGATAGCGACAAGAAACATGTAACCGAGATATTTGTAATTACATATCATGATTGAAAAGAGTGTCCATGGAATTTCTTGCACGTTCTTCTCCATAGAGATTTACGCTTTGGTATAAGCAATTAGCATCATTTTTTTCTGACTGACTTACTCCTTGACATTTCAAAAGTGCCTATAAATGGTTTATTTGAAAAAAAAAATGCTAAGAATCTTAAAACTTTGATAAGTTGGTTTTCTCAATGAATTTTATAATAAATTTCCTTTTGCTAGCGAGTTTTCTCGCATGGAAGTTGAGTATTATTTATTTAAACTACGTGTACAGTAGTGGTACAAAGATTGACTTATTGTAACAAGGCATTCTCTACCAGTCAAAATTTGGTTTAAGAAAGACAACAATGTGATAGGTGTTCACAATAAATAAATAATAGATATAAAATACTTCATTATATTTGAAATATAATGAAGTATTTCATTATATTAAGTTGCTATAAATATAATAAAATATATTTGTTAAAATTATAAACTAATAAATACAACGATAAATATAAAAAATAATTATAATTAAGAGAACTTAAAATATACAACAATTACGACAAAGTCCGAACTAAGGCTGAGAGGACTTCAAGTAGTAGTTCCGAATTTTACGCTTGAAGAAGAATTTACTATGAGCTTTTTTGATGTCAAAGGGAAGTACATTCCAGAGTTTTATGGTAGAGTCAGCGTAAAACTTAGTACCTTTTGCCTCGATAGATGGCGTTGGTCGATTTAAATTCGCGCTATGGTTTCGTTACCGAGGATTGTATAAGACACCTCGGTATTAATTAATAAATGTCTACGTTCTGAGTACGTGGTGTGGTTTTATTGCGATAAACAAATTCCCGACTCGTCGACAAAAAGGGCGAAAAGATCTTCGATGATCAATCTGTAAAAATCTATTTAGTTATCTATTTTATTTTAATAATAACTTATTTATGCAATAAAAAATATGAGTTCTCGATATAGCTTAATAATAATATAAAATCATCTGTCTAGCTATCACAGTTCATGAGATACAGCCTGGTGACAGACAGACAGACGGACGGACCGTGGAGTCTTAGTCATAGGGTCGGGTGTTATTACCCTTTGGGTACGGAACCCTAAGAAGTTTTTACTATCTGCAATCATTTACAAACACAAAAAAAAAATCAAAGCCTTCTTATTTGTCAAAATAAAAAAAAACAAATCTTTTTCCTGTATAACGAAAATATGTTTTATTTCAGTTATCATGCATAAAGAACATTTTTCAAACAAATGTTCTTAATGTACCCGGAATAACATGCTAATGCTAAATCAGAGTAAACGGGATATAAATATCAGTGATTTATGTTGTTTTTTTTATTTTATTACGTAGAGAGGTTTTGGCAACCTTGAAGTCAAGTATTGGGACAATTTTCTAGTCTGCCCGCGTATTCTTAAATCTACAACCACTTAGGAAACTGTCAGTAGCTAAAAAAATAAATAAAAAAAACTGGGCAAGTGCGAGTCGGACTCGCGCCCTGAGGGTTCCGTACAAACTTGAAAGGAAAATTGCGATTTACAATTTATGATGTATTAAAAAAAACTACTTACTAGATCTCGTTCAAACCAATTTTCGGTGGAAGATTGTATGGTAATGAACAAGATATATATTTTTTAGGTTTATCATTCTCTTATTTTAGAAGTTACAAGGAGGGGGGGACACATTTTACCACTTTGGAAGTGTCTCTCGCGTAAACAATTCAGTTTAGAAAAATATGATATTAAAAACCTTAATATCATTTTTGAAGACCTATCCATAGATACCTCACACGTATGGGTATGATGAAAAAAAATGTTTGAGTTTCAGTACT
Organism: Mythimna pallens; assembly: GCA_961205895.1. Taxonomy (NCBI): domain Eukaryota; kingdom Metazoa; phylum Arthropoda; class Insecta; order Lepidoptera; family Noctuidae; genus Mythimna; species Mythimna pallens. The sequence goes on along the minus strand of OY540845.1, from coordinate 2,666,539 downwards.
AAGTATGGGGAACCCCTAAAATTTGTTGTTTTTTTCTATTTTTGTGTGAAAATCTTAATGCGGTTCACAGAATACATCTATTTACCAAGTTTCAATAGTATAGTTCTTATAGTTTCGGAAAAAAGTAGCTGTGACATACGGATGGACAGACATGACGAATCCGTATGGGTTCCGTTTTTTACCATTCGGCTACGGAACCTTAAAAAAATAGTACCTACTAACACAAACTCAAAGGTTTTACTTAAAACTAAATAAATTTACAGGTATTTTTAAGTTGTCAAGAGTCGGTCAATCAGAAAAGTACTTGTTGACAAAGCTTGTTTCACATTCAAAAGGGTAGATCTCTATGAACAAGGCCGTGTAAGAAACTCCATGGACACTCGTATTAACTAAATTAGGTACCTACCTAATGATAATATATAATATAATTAGGTACTTATAGATATAATACTAGCGATGTATAAAATGGTTTCCGAAAATGCTTCAATACTGTAGACCGTATACATACGTTGCGGCAGATTATAAAAAAGACCGAGGAGTATAATCTGCCTCGGTAGACGAGAAAGCCTTTGATTCGATCGAGACTTGAACTGTACTCGATTGGTTTCAATGCTGCAGATCGGGTGTTCGGGTGTTTCCGCTTCTTACGCCGGCTAGCACCCAGCGCTACCGAAAAACCCCCATTTATATACATCTGATAAAAATTATCTGGCAATTAGAAAATTGATCCTAACTAAATTTAAATCAAAAACCACCTGCCTATCTTATAGATGTTTGCCACCATTCGGTAATCGTCCGGACCGAGCCGAAGTCGTCGACGACGCGGAGTGTTCCACATGCGCCTCAAGGAGATGTCAGGAAAACCGTAGGGGCCCAGCAAACCTACTGGGGCCATGGGTTTGCTTCTGAAAGGAAAAACCGTGGTCCTGGAACGCAAGGCAACGAAAGAACAGGAGTGTGTTTTAGTCAGTAAAAGTTTTTTTTAAAATTGATATAAACTGGTGCTTGACTGCGATCACACCTGTTGGTAAGCAGTGATGCAATCATTGATGGTGCGGCGCACTAGTTTATAATGAGCCTATTCACTCTAGCCTTGAAGACACCTAAATTATAGTTGGACGGGAAAACCGCAGCAAGCAAAAAAAAATTCCAGTCTTTCGATGTACGCGGTATAAACGACGAAGCGTTACGCTTAGTCCGGACCGTTGAAGTTTGACGACACGCCCACCCGCTCCGCCCAAAGGCGGGAGAAGCCATTGGATGATTTCCCACCAAAAAAAAGAACCTGCCTTTCCTTCAACTAATAAAGTGATCACAGTATAAACTTACTAATTCCATGGCATTGTCACGCGATAATGTCGGTCACTTTTCACGCACAGTTTTATATTTAACTGTAAGTTACAAAATGTTGTACAGTTAATGTTCTAATCGCGTTTTGCATGCCATGCCCTGGCTATTATCATGCCCTTCCGGACTTGGAAACTAGATTTTTAATTCGTGAAAATTAAAGAGTTTAACTTATTTTAAGGCTAAAGGGGTGAACAGACGGTTGCAAACTAGCGTTCCAACCAAGGTGGCCTTGGTTTATGTGTTTTTTTTTTTTTTTTTTTATATTATTATTGATAGGCTCGCGTTTGACCACTATCTCACCTGATGGTAAGCGATGATGTTGCCGAAGATGGAGCACGCTTGCCTAGAAGTACCTATTCACTGTTTGGTTTGTGTTGCGGCTACATGGATGTAAACCACGCGTCAACACGTTCGGTGGTTGAGAAAACGGGTCTCCTAACCAAGGGCGTTGAAGGTCATGGATTATACAAAAACACAAAGTACACTCAGGCGTCGAAATATTCCTCCACATCGCTGTCATCCAGTTATGTGCCCAGAAGACTGGCATCATTGCCACGCTTGTTATGCAAGATCAGGATGAAATGGTGGTCTAGTAGTAACCGTACCGACTTACGAATCGTAGTGCAAACAGGATCAAATCTAGCCATTCACTTCACTTTGTTTAATACATTTATTTACCACTGCTCTCAAAACACATCTCTTAGAGCCAAAAAAATCGAAGATATATATGAAATCCTTCGTGTTGGGCCTGATAATGATTAATGTTACGTCCTTACCTATGAAATTGTCGTTTTTAGGGTTCCGTGCCGAAAAAGGAAAAAACGGAACCCTTATAGGATCACTTTGTGATCACGTCCGTCTCTCTGTCTGTCTGTCAAGACCCTTTATCTCCGAAACGCGTAGAGGTATCGAGTTGAAATTAAAACCTCAAACTCAAGTCTGTCGTCCCTTGAAGTTGTAAAAAAAAAACCAAACTTCAAAGTTAACTAAAAAATAAGATATGGCCGTTTATGTCGCAAAAAACGTTTATTTCGACTCTTAAGGGAATTAAAATTTATAGGGTACTTCCCGTTGATCTAGAATCCTGAAATTTGGTACGAAGCAAGGTCTCATAACACGAATATAGGAAAAATTCTGAAAAACTGTTAATCTTTAGTTACGTCACAATAAAAAAAAATGTGATTCTGTAGTCTTCGTGATTGAGTCACGAAGACTTTACAGAATCTTTACAGAAGTCTTCGTGACTCAATTAGGGAATTGTAAGGTTTTCATAGGTAAGTTTGTACGGAACCTTCAATGCGCGAGTCCGACTCGCACTTACCTTCGGATTGCCTTGGAATTATTAGTTCAAATAACCTTCATATCAAAAGTACATTATTCTTTTTTTTGAAATTAGTGATTGGTTTATTTGTGCTTTGTATTTATTTATTTTTCTATATACCCCAAAAATTTCAATTTTAGGGGAATCGAAAACAGAGTGTAAAGGTAAGAATAACTTGCATTAAGAAGGGAGTATCCTCCGACTAAACGGGTGCTGTGTTTGATCCGGTTAATTGCCCGGTAGTTGATTTTGGGCGGTTGTGTAGGTTTAAATTACGTGGAGAACTTGGACTTGACTTAGCTGACTGGTAGAGAATGCCCAAGGCATTAAGTAAATATAAAAATTCGATGCAAATCCTGGGCATTTTACCCCGTTTCGCCTAGCTGATTAATCTATTCACCATGGTAACTGAGCAAAAATTCTTCTGATGTGGACGTAAAATAACTACAAACAAATCTGTCATGTTTTGAAAACATTTCTCAACTATAATGTCAACATTCATGAAGGTATGTAAAAATAGAAAATGCCATTATCATTCTTCATATTCACCTTGAAAGTAGTAATATTAATCCTGCCAATCAAATTTCAATCATAAAAAGCCGGGTACAGACTGCTGTAATGTAACATGCAATGTAACAGAGTTCCCATAGTGTGGACGCTTTGCGCGCACTGCATCCACACGTAAGAAATGCTTCTATCATGTAACATTACAGCAGTCAGTGCCTGACAGACATTAACACCTGGTTAATCTAATACAGGAGATATTAGGGTGCATTTCTGTTGAGCGGAATGGAGAGGAGTGGAGTGTGAATAGACCAATCGTAGTGCTCGAAATATCCACTCTGCATCTATGGAAACAGTGTAAGTGAAGCGGAGTGAGCTGAGCGGACTTTCAAATAAAACAAATGAACACGCAGCCCCGAACCGGACAGAACGGAGTTGAGCAGAGAGCACAAAGCAGAGGGTAGCTCAACTTCTCCGTCCACAATGGAAACTTTCATTTGGTTCATTTTCATAGACACCCTTGTGCCATTCCATGTTCCAAGTACTGCTGTGCTGGCGCTGCTGTTGTGGCTGCTGAGACATAATTACACATTGACATACAGTTAATTACAGTTTGAGCCGTTTGGGGTCGAAACGCTTGGGCCATGGGGTCCGAGTACGGGTCTCCTTTTAAAGGAAATTTCACGCCAACTGATCGACACTTTGCGTGACTAGAGGGCTGGCTCGTTCTTTGCCCAAAGAATTAGCATTGCCATTCAACGTGGCAATGCGGCCAGTCTTCTGGGCACATTCCCGGATGACAGCGATGTAGAGGAATATTTCGACGCCTGAGTGTATTTTGTGTTTTTGTATTATATTTATGTACATAGTTAGGTTTTAGTATAGTTTAATTAATATTTATGTATTTAATATCTATATTTAGGTAATATTAATATTAACTGTAATAAATATTTTAGTGACTTTGTTCATTTGCATTGTGCTTTTTGGTTTATAATGGCAGAATGTGAGATGAGTCGAGCAAGTCGTAAAGTGACTGACGCGTAGGGGCGATATCCTACGACTTGTACTAAGGAATATTTTTTTGATAAAATAAAATCAAAATCCATGAATCTGCGGAAATAGAAAATAGTTGTTTTTCATGTATCATAAAGGCAATATTTGGGCGCGAAAAATCCGATTCGTTCATAAAAAGTGCAATAGTTTCTTAAATTACCTAAACTGACCATGGAATGGTGATGGCTGTGGATAGTAACGGACCCGACTTACGAGTTGTACGTCGCTGGTCCAAACCCAGCCTAGCGTTTTACTTTGTGTGATTTATTTCATCACCTGTGGTCTGTAAATGGTTAATGAAGGTTCACAGAAACGAATCATCGTGAGGAGATTTTCTCACGATGTTTTCGTTAACCGATTGGGTAGTCCTAGAACCAAAAATTTGAAGACACGTGATATTTACCGACCCGCATTGGCTTATGGCTCATTGGGCTATTAGATAAAAGGCCTGATTGCCAGAAGTGGGAACATTATAACGCTGATTATTTTTATACAAGTATGTTGGACGAAAGGTTCTGGGATGGCGACCACGTACCGGAAGACGCAGCGTTGGAAGGCCTCCCACAAGGTGGACCGATAACCTAGTTTTTTTTTTTACGCACAGGACCGGTCATTGTAACGACATTTGAGGGAGGCCTATGTCTAACAGTGGACGTCTTTCGGCTAGAATAATGATGATGATGAGTATAAAAAGTGTGGTTTACCTTTTCTATTATTTATTATTATAACACCTTTACAGACGCGTCCAAGGCGACGTTATAACGAACACTTAAAATATTATTTAATTAATTATGATTATAAATTATTATCAGTCCAGCCCCCCTAGCCAAGTTACAATCGTATCGTTCGCACTGAACGCTATCTTCGAGTAGGCCACGCCTCCGATTCCTTTGTTCTGACGTCATCTCAACGCTCAGACACATGGTCCGAACAAAGGAATTGGAGGCGTGGCCTACTCGAAGCGTTTGGTGTGAACGATACGATTGTAACTTGGCTAGGGGGGCAGACCTTTCTCAATAATAATTGAGCCGCCGTCCATCTCGTACTGATATTGTAACGGAGCATGCGCGCGGCCGTAGCACATCACAGCACTTATCGGCATTAATATCGCGGACATTCCTTGTCCGTGATATTAATTGTGAAGAAGTGTTTGTTCAGTGAGAGCAGTGTCCGGTGATGGTCCCAGCCACCAGACGTAGACTACTTCTATCCAAACGCTAAAGGTTGCTGGTATAATTATGATATAACTAGCACTTTGCCAGCGGCTTCGCTCGCGTGAAAGTAAGTTTCTCCATACAAACTTTGAAAAATCCTCTCTTAGTGCTCACCTACGTCATAAAAGGGAACCTTGTGCAAAATTTCACGCTCCTAGTCCCCGTAGTTTCGGCTGTGCGTTGATATGTCAGTCAGTCAGTTTCTCCTTTTATATATATAGATTATGATTAAAAGATAGTATAATAATATAGTATAACCAGCCTTTTTAATGTTACTACTGTTGGGACTCAGACCTCCTCTATTTAGGAGAGGGAATGGGCCGTAATCCACCACGTGGGCCCAGTGCGAATTGGTGAATGTCACATGTCTTCGAATTTTTGGTTCTAGGACATGCCGGCTTACACAATACTCACTAGCTACATAGCATAGTCGGCCTTATAATGTTCCCACTGCTGGGACTCAGGCCTCCTCTCTACGAGAGGGAATGGGCTGTTTGTGTGTGTGTGTGGGTGTGCTGTGTTTGTTTGACATTTTTTTATTATTTGACATTGTTATTGTTGACTTATTTTATGTAAAATTCTATAAATGACTTGTAAGAATCCCTTACCAATAAATTACTATGACTATGATTAATCCACCACGCGGGCCCAGTGCGGATTGGTGAATGTCACATGTCTTCAAATTTTCACACGATGCCGATGCCGGTTTCCTCACGATGTTTTCCTTCACCGTTTTGAGAGCAGTGGTGATGAAATAAATTACACAAAGTAATGCGCCTGGCTGGGTTTGAACCTGCGACCTACAATTAGTAAGTCGGGGCCGTTACCACTGGGCCACCACTGTTCTATTAATAAAAGATCTCTAAGATTAAAAGATAATGCTTTAATATAGTCACTTATAAGAAAGACAATGCCGTATTTAGAGTACAATGCGAAGACTAGATAAGTATCAACATTTATAAGTTTCATTTTCATAATACGTTTTATGTAGCTACTAAGTATTAATTATTATGAGAAGTACCATTTAATCTCGTGTCTGTAAGTACTTGCTATTACTAAGAAGCGAAACTTATGATATTATCTTGGCTTTAGAATTGTTTTATACAAATAGTATCTACTTTTATTTATTATTATTATTATTTTATTGTAATTCACAAAACTGATGTACAATCATGCATCCATAAAATAAATCACAACATCTGATTAACACCTACTAGATGTGAATCTAACATGCACACGTAAAATAATCCAACTTAGGTACTATTAATAACATCCTACAAATTGATCATTTGAGGGCAAAAAATATTTAAAATTATGATCAAAACCATAAATATCATAACATTAAATTTTTGAGTTTAATTTTTATTGAGGCTACAGAACCAGCAAAGACATCTACATCACCACGAATAGAATTGGCAAAAGAAAAAAAAACTTTATTAATATTCACACTACTATTACACAATGCCGTCTAGTCCCAAGCTAAGCAGAGCTTGTGTTATGAGTATTAGACAACTGATAAACATACTTCAATATTTCTAAATACATCATCATCATCATCATCATCATCATCATTTCAGCCGAAAGACGTCCACTGCTGAACATAGGCCTCCCCCAAGTGTCGCCACAATGAACGGTCCTGTGCGTCTCACATCCATCAGACCCCGCAACCGTTACCAAATCATCGATCCACATTGTAGGAGGCCTTCCAACGCTACGTCTTCCGGTACGTGGCCGCACTTCCAGAACCTTTCGGCCCCAACGGCCATCCGTTCTGCGAGCAATGTGCCCTGCCCATTGCCACTTTAGTTTGGCGATTCTTCGTGCTATATCGGTAACCTTGGTTCTCCTGCGGATATCCTCATTCCTGATTCGATCACGCAAGGGAACTCCGAGCATAGCCCTTTCCATTGCCTTTTGGGTGACTTTAAGTCGTCTGATGAGGCCCAGGACTTTGGTTCCGGTTGTCAGACGTAGATCTTTGATAGTCGTCACAGGTAGTCAGATGCCAGAAAGTCTGACCCTGATGGTCATCTCTCTCAGTCTATCTGAGGAGCATCATTTTTCCCAGTAACTGGGTTATAGAGGTATGATAGGCAGTCGCTCCATGTTGAACACAGGTATTCAGCCGCATCCGGTTAAACTTAGAGATATATTTCACCGGAACACCATGGCGGCGCGACCAGTTGCGCCGGTGAAATATAAATATAATAGTTATATATATTTATTGGTGTCCCGGTGAAATATATAAGATAGATTTTTATCTTACATACTCTTTGGTGGCAGCGTCACTGGCGGCCGGACTGGCGTTCGAGCTGGTCGCGCCACCAAACGGACACCAGGTGAGTAACTCGCTATAGAGCTGTATACATTTTGTTGGTAGCGGTAACTAGTCACACCGCCATGGTGTCCCAGTGAAATATAGCCCTAAAACCCTACCGCAGAGTTTTTGTTTGATTTTATTTGTTTGAGGAACACTTAGAAAACTATGCGTTGTCATCGACTTGGGCCTGTTTAGGACGATTAACGGACGGATGGACTCGGAGGAAGTTGGGATCGCGGCGGCTGAGGCATGATTAATACTTCGCAGAAGGAGGCGACCGCTTGCCATTCCCCTCGCTCTCGACCATAGCCTGAACCAGAACCCGGAGCGAGAAATCGCCGTCACCATCGATCGCCTCCACAGCTCCATTATCTTGCCATAGATTTAATGTAATAGAATAGAATAAGATTTATTCGATGCAGGCAACACAATTGGCAATAAACACAAAAAAAGTACAGATTTACAATAAAGTTGCGCTGAGCTATAACTTACTCTTGTTACCTTAGAATATTTGTAGGATTTTAAAATCTGGCACAACCAGAATAAATAAGGAAAATATAAATCATTTCACAGCGACATAACTACACAATTTATTTTTATGGAAACTCATAAAACATTGCATAGTTTTCCCATATGAGAAAATATCTATAAAATCAATAGGAAAAAAAAAACAAAATGTTCGTGGAACTTTGAATATAGAATCATGTGTTGATACTGCGATTACTAGTGTTGTGCTGACTTTAATATCCGAAAACTGTGCAATAAAGTATCCAGAATCGGTGCATTGAAAGCTGTTTAATATCCGAAAGTCGTATATTTTGGAACGATGTCGGAAAATTGAATAAACAAATTTGATGTTGGAAAATTGAAAGGTTGTGATTTTGTAAGTAAGAAAATATGTATTATGGTGGTTAGTGCACGGATGTTTCTTTCATTTGACTGGCCTGTTGGTCTAGTGGTTAGTGGTCCTGACTGCTATGATGTGTGATCAGCAAGATCATTTGTTCTTTGTCTGGGTGTAATTTATCTACGAGTATAATGTGTATGTATTAGAAACCAATATTATAAAGAGATAGTTTTTTTTTTTTTGTTTGTAGGAGGTAATCTCTGAAAGAACTGGTCCAATCGCAATTTTTCTTTTCACAGATAGGAAGTTGATTTATTCCTGAGTGACATGCTATATTTATTATTTACGCGAGCGAAGCTGCGGGCAAAAGCTAGTTAGAAATATATATATACTAAGATCCCAGAGCGATCTGATATAACTTATTTTCAGATGGATGTAAACTTAGGTTCTCAGTAGCGTCTCATTTATTTTTATAGTTAGTAGTACATATTGTAATAGAATTTAGTATTGTTTTAGATTTTTAAGAGTTAGTGTATGATGATAACTTTTTCAATTACATCGTATGGAAAGTGTACTTTAGAATAATATTCTACAAAATATGTATAAAAATCAGCCATAAAAATTAAAGTTAAGTAACTCTTATTTTTAGTTCCCTTTTTCACCTGGTACTTACATAGGGGCCCCAAGGGGGAGATCCACAAGCACACAGGAATTCAAAGCAAATTTATTTATTTATTTATTAAATATACACACACACTATCTTTACAGGCTGAACCTAATACAATAGTGGTTACCAAAAAAAAAAAAATTATAATAAAATTAAATACTACAAAATCATTAGAAAATGTTACATCCGTATTCACTACAAAAGACATCATCATAAAAACTTTTCACGCAAGAAAAGGCAGTATGATTAAAATACCTTAGCCTTCCTTTAAGGGTAAATAAAATACGTCATTATATCACCAAATACAGCAAAGAATTGATAGTAAGAAATTACACACAAATCATTTAATCGCAACGTAATAGAAAGCCTGCATCTACCTTTATCGCATTTAGTCTTGTAAATGGTGTGTTTCGCACTAGTGCGGTAAAGTGCGGCGGCTAGCCCAGTTTCATATCAACCTATGACGTTGTCTTTACTTATTGAATTATAAAAATATACATGATTGAATTATAATATTTTTATTATATTTTAGCTGTGTGAGAAGTGATATGAAAGAAAAGGGAGTTAGTTATAGCGTGACGAGTGACAGGACAGAAAGGAAAAAAAAAACGTGTTGCGCCGACCCCAAATAAAACGCGACAAGGGCAGGAAGATGATGATGATGATATGATGAGTTGTGGAATATTATTATCATATTATACTATTTTTGATTTTATGGAATTGATGGCACAGTTGGCGCAGTGGTTGAAAGATTGGCTACTACACTGCGTGTCGCGGGTTCGATTCCCGCGTAGAACAATTTTCATTTTTTTGTTTAGGCATCAAACAGTCATATACAAAAAACATAATTCTTAAGATAATTGTTTCCTTACAATAGATCTATAGTGCCGACAATGTAGTATTTAGGTAAAATTAAGTACAATAAACTCCACCATCACCAATTATAGCAAAGAATTAATCAATAATAATAATAATAGTACCACCTAACGACTTTCGAATCAGGTGCGGGTCATCCAGCATAATCATATGTTGGACGATACTGTACTTGATCGCCTCCGAACGGAAATGAGTACTACGTGGTACTCCTGGACACAACTCGTATAGTTAGGAGGTTCCTTTTTCTAGAGCCCTGACCGCCGGTAGCTTGGACCCTGTTCCACATACCGGTGTGATACTGTTTTTTTTTATATTTTTAAATGTTTTTTTTTATATTTAAAAATAATAATAATAATAATAATATTCCACAACTTTCACACAACGCCGTCTAGTCCCAAGCTAAGCAGAGCTTGTGTTATGGGTACTAGACAACTGATAAACATACTTATATATTCCTAAATACATACATATATAGATAAATTAAACCCAGACACAGAACAAATGATCATACTCATCACACAAACATTTGTCCTGGGTGGGAATCGAACCCACGACCTCCGGCATAGCAGTCAGGGCCACTAACCACTAGACCAACAGGTCAGTCAAAAAGTCAAAAATGTAACTAATATGTTTATGTAAGTGAAATAAAAGGAATTATAATATATTTATTTGTGCACATAGGGTATGGTTAAAGATGTTGTACAAAAAATGATGATATAAAATCTGAAAAGCACACTTTTTATCAAGAACAAACACTTTTTATACGAGAACAGAGCTAAGTAACGAGACAAGACTCGAGCAATGTTAAATATTACTTTATAGGCTCTTATTTCTAGCGGAACATCGCCTGCCGACGTCTCAGCATGTATTTATAATTATTTCCGTCCCCATTCCCCAGTTGACTCTTACAACGAGTTTGAAATAATATGTATTTTATGTGATATTTTCACTCTTTTGAATAATCGTCACTTCTTCATATACGGAAGTATAAAATGTACAATTAGATTGCCGGTGTATGATTGATAAGTCGAGAAAATGTCGTGAGGAAAATTCCGAGTATAGGGTTCTGCCCCACTTGAGTGATGACAATGATGTCCCATCATTATGTTAGAAAGAAAGAAAGAAAGAAAAGAAGGAAAGAAAAGAAAAGAAAGAAAAGAAAGAAAAGAAAGAAAAGAAAGAAAAGAAAGAAAAGAAAGAAAAGAAAGAAAAGAAAAGAAAGAAAAGAAAGAAAAGAAAGAAAAGAAAGAAAAGAAAGAAAAGAAAGAAAAGAAAGAAAAGAAAGTAAAGAAAGAAAAGAAAGAAAAGAAAGAAAAGAAAGAAATGAAAGAAAAGAAAGAAAAGAAAGAAAAGAAAGAACAATGTTTTATTTGGCGCGCATGCAGTAAAAATAAAATTTAAGACAACTAAGAAAAAAGCAAAGACAATAACATTACACAATGTATATCTCACGGCTGTGCTAAATAGTTCCAGTTCAGCAAAAATGCCAGCCAACTACATGGTAGTCAGTGGTAGTTGCCTGTGGTGTTCTCGCAGGGGCGATTGGCGGAGGCAATCTTCCGCGTACGGCCCTGCCCCCCTAGTCAATTTACGACCATTTCGTTTCGATTCTCTTGTGTCGAACGCCTCAGTAGGCCACGCCTCCGATTCTTTTGTTCTGACGTCATCTCAAAGCTCAGTCGTGGCCTACTGAGACGTTCGACACAAGAGAATCGAAACGAAACAGTCGTAAATTGGCTGATATAGGTTATCGCTTAAAGCTAGAGAGAATGGGAAGCAGTTGTCTTGTCTACGAAGTAGTAATTTGAGCGAAGGAGGTGGTGGAAAGCAATCCTCACGGCCCGGCCCTCGCCAGAGACGTCTGTGGTGCCAGAAGTTGCAGGACGATTGATGGAATATCATCAAATAAATACTCTCTTTCTGGGAAGAGCGAGATAGAGAGCCAGGTTTTTACTGATTAATGCCTACCTGTGTTCCAATGTGGCCATAGAAGTCACTGTCAGTAGTATACTTATAAAATCCCAGAGTGATCTGAATTTGACTTTGAATACCTGTGTGCTTGTGGAGCTCCCCTTTGGGGCCCCTGGGCAGGTACCAGGTGAGAAAGGGTTATTTTTTGTGGAGCTTTAAAGCGTCTGACAGAAGTTTTGGTTCATGAAAAGTGTCTGACACTTATGATACTACTTTAGATAAATATTCTACAAAACATATATAAAAAACGGCCATAAAAAGGATCTCTTATTTTTGGTTTCTTTTCTCACCTGGTACCTGCCTAGAGGCCCCAAGGGGGAGCTCCACAACACATAGATATTCAAAGCACATGAGACGCTACTCTACGCGGACCTAAGGTTTAATCCATGTGAAAATAAATTATTTCCGATCGCTCTGGGATCTTGGACTATAGTTTTTTATCTAAAAGTATCTAAAATATACCACCAAATATCCACTCGTAACTTTGAGCCCATCACTAATCTGCCGACTATCGACACTGTTTACCTGTATGCATGAAATTTCCGTTTCTGTAACATATATTTTTCACTCACCTACATCACGGAATGTATAATTTAGTGTTGTACCATCTGAAATTGGTATTATATTTAGATTTTGTTTACCGTTTACCGAGTTGAGTTTACCTTTAAATTCAAGGTTAGTTGAGAAAGTGATTTGCTAAGTATGTGTGTGCGTTTAATAGTCAAGAGGGCTTGATAGATTTATTTAGTGTAGTGTACTGAATAATTGGTTCTCGGGAAAATTTGAATCAAAGAATTATATAGATTTATTTCGTGTTTTGACGATGTACAGGCTTTTGGAATGTGAGATTTCGGATGTCAGCCTTCAAGGCGCTACACTGCGCACAAGTGGGCCACGTACGCTGATCTAGGTGCGTCGGTCTCCATACATTTTATACGGCAACTAGACTTGCAGAGCTACATTAGATCCACGCCACACGACGCAACGCAACGTGCCGCTATGTACTTATCAGGAATGGTCCACGTGTGCGTCGGTCTAGTGTAGTTCTCGCTTAATTTATATAATAATAAATTTGATCGTTTTTTATGAACATATTATTATTATTAAAAATAGTTTAAACTGAGAAGTTGGTCTATTGGTTAGTGGCTCTGACTGCTGCGCTGGAGGTCATGAGTTCAATTCCCACCCAAGACAAATATTTGTGATTCACGCTAATTTATAAAAAAAAATTTTACTTGAAACTATTGAAGTATTCTCAATCACATTTTACCGGTTTGGAGACCCTTTAGAGTTGAAGACTTGACATGATTTAAAAGAGTAACATGGAGTTTCTTGCACATTCTTCTTCATAGAACGTTCACGTTTCGGAATATGCAATTAGCATCATTTTTCTGACTTACTGACTTCTTAACTATTCAAAAGAGCCCGTAAATGGTTTATTTGAAATAAATGCTTTGATTGATTTTATGAATAACAGATGGGCACGAACCAATCGATCAGGATAAGCTACCATGATGCTTTATTGTTAACGTATGCAGTTGTATAAAGTTGCGTACTTATTTGAGCACAATGTGTAACACTATTATCATTATTTGGACTTGGCTAATGTCCGAACAATATTCATCTTTTTTTACGATTCCTTCATAGAATTATCTATTACCTAGTATATCGCTGATACAAATGCCTGTACAACACAAGTGACCTTGAAAAACGCTTAGTTGTCGTACAGTACAGACAGGTGTACGAATTTTATTCGGCCAAACATTTTGGTCTCTATATCTTCGTTTTTCCTAGAAAAATCCAAATAAAGTTTTGTTTTTATTTATTTATTTATTCTTCATGCACAAAGGAGTACAGAGGCGGACTTAATGCCTTAAGGCATTTTCTACCAGTCAGCCTGTCAGTTTTTTTTTTGTGATTTTACGTAAAAACATGCAATTACGTAATAATAATATCCCTATACGCGCGAGAGGTAAACAGAATTATTTACATCTTATTTCTCCATCCTCTAGTTTATTATCTCTACCCAAATTTTACGACGTCTTGGAACGACATCGTACTCTGAATACATTTTATTTTCCATTTCTATCTAGACCCAATTCCATTTCGGTCCAGACCAATACCTATGTAAAACTGTCGCGACTTCAAATACTACCCAATCCACTTTCTGTATGCCCTTCGTATACCAATTAGGTACTCGTGAAATAAATTATTATGAGCAGCAGGCGAGTATGTATAACGAATGTATAGATAGAGCTTCTATCAGCGGCTTCGCCAGCGTCACAAAAGTTTTTCTATACAAACTTTAGATCCCTGTTTCATGCCCCTTAGGGGCTGAATTTTGAAAATTCTCCCTCATCCACATGAAATTGAAATAACATTTTGAAAATTCCTTTCTTAATGCTCGCCTAAGTCAGAAAAGGAAGCTTAGTGCAAAATTTCACACTCCTAGTCCCTGTAGTTTTGGCTGTGCGTTGATATGTCAGTCAATCAGTTTATCCTTTTATATAATATATAGATGTATAGTTTCTAAAACCTTTAAAAAATCAAGAATTTTTGATAATACCGAGGCCGCGCGCCGGAACGACTCAAGCGCTTAGGTACCTTCCTAACTATTCATCCCATCTCCCCTGACGCAACTTTTATGCCGGTCTGTTCTGCTGCAACCACGCAGCAAAGCGTGTGTTAAAGCCGTGTACCATCTTGCGGCAATTTGCTCATCACGTGCCCATCCGTGTATTTATTTTTTCAATAAAAAAGTATAAGTTTAGTAATTGTATTTTCTAGAATATATTGTTTTATTTATTTATATTATATTAGCTTATTATACGTTAATACTACATAGTAATATTTAAATAATAATATTTATTTTATTTTCAAGTACGAACAGGAAGAGAATTCTTTCTTTTCCTTTTGGTTTTTCTCTTCTTTAAAGGAGGATTCTGGTGAGAAACCATTGAAGCATTTGACTTTCCTGTTGATCTAGTGGTTAGTGGCCTTGACTGCTATGCCGGAGGTCGTGAGTTCGATTTCCACCCAAGACAAGTGTTTTATGATGAGCACAATCATTTAATTTTGTTCTGTATTTGGATGTAATTTACCTCTAATATGTATGATTTAGAAATATATAGGTATATTTATCCGTTTTCTAGTACACATAGCACAAGCTCTGCTTAGTTTGTGAATAAATGGCATTGTGTGAATATTGTTGAATATTATATTATTTACTGGGATTAATGCACAAATAATATACAAAGCTAACATAACAACTTTGATTGAAAAACGTACATTCTTAAAAAAATGTGCTACTCAAGCTGGAAAAATCACTTAAATCACGTCGGATTTGCACAAAGAACATATCACCAGATCTCAAGTTTGTTATGAAGCGATTTAAACCGGCTCTATGACCTACTACAGAGCCTAAGACAAGCAGATTCTGTTCTATATAGCTCGTCCTAGACGTAAGAATAGACGCTCAAAAAAAGCAAGGAATTATAAAGTAATTATTCTGCTCCTTACCTATCACGTATATGTGCTCAATATGTTTTAGAGGCGTAGGTACTCATCAAGATCACATGTAAGAGAATTAAAAAAAAAAAATCTATGTAAGATTTTTTTTATTGTGATTTCTATGATGAATGACAAAATTTAAGTTTAAGCTATTTTGTTACTTGTTTAAGACGTAGGAACATATACGTTTGTCAGTTTTAAATCAAATACTGAATTTTCTACTTCATCATCATGATCATCATTTCAGCCGAAAGACGTCCACTGCTGGACATAGGCCTCCCCCAAGTGTCGCCACAATGAACGGTCCTGTGCATCTCGCATCCATCGGACTCCCGCAACCGTCTTCTACTTATTAAATCTTATTTTGTACATATAAATCTATAATAAACCAATAAGTCCTATTAAAGTAGAAATATGAACATTTAAAGTAGTGTGAGTAATTTGCTCGCGCGCGCCTCTCCGTGTAACAAACTGAGGCGTGCCTTCTCACGGGTTAACTTTGAAAATGTACCCTTTCATCAATTATTGGTTATCCACCAACTCGTCACTTAGCAACGATGGCAGTTACGTAACCTCCAATACCCCGCTCGACAGAGCAGTCGAACTCTTGTTACCCCTGGCAATGACCTCCGCACATTGACCTTTTAGTGCGTGGCACGTAGAAAATGTAAGTGCAATGCGATATGAGGAAAATCTACGGATTATGTTGCAGTTGCAAGTAAAAGTAGTTGCCAGTTTATTTTGAACTACTTATCCTCGAGTCTTCTCTCTCGCGGCCTATCCCACATCATCCACTACTGGACATAGGACTCACCCAAGTGTCGCCACAATGCCCGGGCTTGTGCGTCTTGCTTCCCTTGATCTTCACCAGGCCACTGGCCCATCTTGTGAAAGGTTTTTCAATGCTGCAATCAATGACATAGTACATATTATATATGCATAATTTATGTATGCATATTATGTATGTAATCGTATTATTTTTTTAACTATAATTTGTTTAAAATTGTGCACTGGCTCCTACCCTCTATTGTGATCTCTCTCTATCACTCAATGGTTTACTAGAAGAAAACTCAAATTTCTGTTAAATTCGCCTATGAACTCTGTTCACCACATACATTGCAAATTTTTATGGTGTAGAATAAATAATTAAAGTTGCATCTTCTAGATTGCGTCAGCCATTCTATCAATCAATTTTTTTCCGATTTCGAGAACCTTAAAAATGCCATTCGAACCACGGCTGCAGGCTGCGGATGCAGGCAGCGGCTGCACGAAGCCGGCTGCTGCTGTACGGACTGGTTTTCTATGTACTTTTATGGATTTTTCTATGTATTAGTATGGTATTGACGGCTCTACAGCCGTTGCCTGCATCCGCAGCTGGGAGTTCTGCTCCTGCTGCGTCGTAGTCGTAAATCTACGATTCAATCTAATATGAGCGCTATCGGCTTCGAGCAGCGATTATTTTGGGACATGTCTAAACAGGTTGGAGTGACGTAACTACGTGCGCATCGTCTTGCATCCACATTACTGGTCTGCGATCGGCTGCGGCTGCAGGTCGCAGTAGCACTCACAGCCGAAGCTCGGCAGCACGTGCAGCCACAGCTGCGTTTGGAATGGTTTTCATAAAAATCCATACTACTGCATAGAAAACCAGTCCTGCAGCTTTAGCTGGCTTCGTGCAGCCGCTGCTGCCTGCATTTGCAGCCTGCAGCCGAGGTTCGAATAGCACCTTTTTTATAACATATTCGGAGTAGTACTTCGAGAAATTACCTTCCGCAAACAAAGAATCGAATATGAGTACCTAAATATTGTACCCTGTACTTAAACTAATTTATATATATGATATTATTATCTTACAGTTCGTTCGATTTCTTATTTAAAGTTAATTTTATAAACCAACAAACACACAATCTTATGAAATATTTCTATATACCTTACCTTTACCTTTGGTTCTCAACCTCAAGAACTAAGCAGAAATGTTTTTGGAGTGACGGAATTTTCCCTACTCCGGAAATAAGCTCCTTTATTCGTGGAAAATTGGACCGCCTACCAAATAAAATCAGTCGTCACATCTTCCATTAGGTCGTCAGCCTATTTTAGATTTCTGTCTATTGAGAAAATAGAAAAATACATGACCGGTTTGAAGGATTTTTTTGTGATTATTTAAAAATAAAAAACGTTGCCCTGTACTCGGCATTGCTTCTGTATTGTGGCTGTATTCATCATCATCATCATTATTTCAGCCGAAAGACGTCCACTGTTGGACACAGGCCTCCACCAAGTGTCACCGTAATGATCGGTCGTGTGCGTCTTGAATCCATCGGATTTTCAGGACCCTCACCAGGACATCGGTCCACCTTGTGGGAGACCCTCCAACGCTGTATCTTCCAGTCCAGAACCATTCGTCCCATCGACCATCTGTTCTGCGATCAATGTGCCCTGCCCACTGCCCAAGTTTGGTGATTCTTCGAGTTACGTCAGTAACCTTGGTTCTCCTACGGATATCTTCATTTCTGATGTGATCAGGATCACAAAAGAAACTCCGAGCATAGCCCTTTCCATTGCCCTTTGGGTGACTTTAAAGTCTTCTGATGAGGCCTATTTATTTGTAAACGACCAAGTTTCGGAGCCATATTCACAAACATTAAAGTCACGAACAAGACACTAGCAGTCAATTGCTTATTCACTGCAGTACTTAGTAGCCACGTCTAAAAACACATGATTGTTGAGGAGAAGGGAAATGTACAGTTATGACTAAAAATTTAAAAAATATAAATAGACTGGCTGATCCGGTTAACTTCGTACCCCATAATAGTCAATTAATGTTGTGTTAGCTTATCTGTCAAAGGAAAATGCCATCTACTGGTATTACCCATAATTCATTTTAAAATGACATTTTTATTAGAGATGGCATTGCACTCGATTTTTTTTTCACAAGTTTTTTGATATTTTCCAAAAAAAATATTTTCACAAGTTTTTGCTTAGATTAAAATTTCTATAGATTACATTCTACAAACAATATTTTTTCCTTTTACAAGTATTTGATTAGAATTAGATATTTCACAATCCCATAGAAAACTCATCGTGTTTACGATAAACCACAGCCAGCATTGACCATAGCCCTAAAACGCACCGTTTCACACCCCATAAATTCACTTTTACTATCAATCCAAAGGGAAACCATCCATTTCAAATATTACACAACATTATTAAAATCAAAGAAAAAGCGAGTGAAACCACGAGCTTGGATCTGTAAGTTATACGGCAGGGATAATAAATCTGTGGTTCTATATAGAATGAAATTCTATCAGCATTAAGGCGAGGTAACACTAATTTTAAATAGAACCTCTGGATATGCACAAATAGAAAAGATAACATTATGAAAAAATATTTTTATTAAAATTGACCATGACCAACTGTTGCGTAAAAATCAAAACTTTATATAAATTAGTTGGATAAAAAAACACGAATCTGACCCTACCTTATGATTTCAAACATGTATATCTACGAGATTCCATTACAGAAATATTTGAAAGTGACTTCAAATAATAAAGTTTGGTTTTTAAAAGGGTCTGGCAGAAACCAAATTCTTGAATAGTTACAATTTTTTTTTTTACATAAAAATGAAATCACTGCTACGGGGCCGCGAAGTCGACATAAACCCGGACCAGTACTTACAAAATACTCTGTGACTGCAACCGGCTGTTAACGATTGGGGATAACTTTTGATATAATAGGGAATCATAATTATCTTCTTGCCCTTGTCCCCTTTTATTTGGAGTTGTCGCAACACGTTTCTTTTTCTTCCATTTTGTCCTATCACCCGTTACACTATCACTATCCTTTTCTTTCATATAACTTTTAACTCAATCCATCTATCTCTTCCTTGGCCTCCAAAGCAATTCCCTTTCAACGATTAGAGGTCTCTTGTACAGCCGGTGGAATTTCGAGGAGCACTTCCGACGTCCGGCTCCCAAACTGAATCGGACTGGGGCTGCCCTTAAGTGGCTTCTGCCCAACCTCGGGGGTCCAAACGCCTCCTGCCGGAGGCTCTACGCAGGCATCGTCCGGTCCATGGCCCTTTATGGGGCGCCGGTGTGGGCACCGTCACTGCGAAAGCGACCGGCAGCCCAGCTGAACAGGTGCCAGAGGGTCATGGCCATACGGATGGTGCGGGGATACCGCAGCGGCGAGCCTACTTGCTGGCCAGCCTCCATAGGATCTAGAGGCAACAGGCCTTACACGCATGCACGATCTGCGCGTGGAGATGCAACATCGGGGCAAAACTGCGCTGCTGCGACAAGTCGCAGCATGGCGGACAGAGCTCCGGCGGGGTCTCATGGTGGAATGGAACCTCCACCATGAGACCCCGCCGGAGGAAGGTGACCTCTTTAAGGAGTGGCTGAAAAGGCATCACGGCGTCAAGGACCTTCCGCATAGCGCAGGTTCTCACCGGACATGGTAAGTTCGGGAGGTTCCTGCACCGGATTCGTTCGGAAGAAATGCCCGGGTGTCACCATTGTGTGGACTGCCCGGAGGACATGGTGGTGCATACGGTGGAGGTGTGCCCCGCTTGAGCAGAGCAACGCCGTGTCCTTTCCACCATTCAGTACTAAACTTAAATATATTAACTAATAAAATAATACAACAAAACATAAAAAAGATTCAAATTATAAGTACTTTATTAACACATAAATGTTGCATTACATTATATTTAAATTGCCGAAATAAAAAGGCACTGCATTAACACAAATCTCACTTGGTAAACTAAGCATGTGAAATTCGTAAAGTCGAAAATTTTACCTCACAGGTCAAAGGTTTACAATCCCTGCTATTCGGTTTCAATTTGTGCGGATCATATTATAGCTTCGATTCTAGATCACTTAAATAGCGAATCAGGAGCGTTCGGTTGACATTGATCTTGTGGCTACCGGCGCACGCGCAAGGCAAACAGACATTGATATTTTTGTTTTATTTATTTATTTAATTTTTGTTCTTCTTGTTCTCAAAGTGAAGTGTAGTGTTTTTGTGGAGTTCACGTGATTTTTTTTAACTCGAAGTAAGTAGTAGATTTAGTAAAAAAAAAAAAAAATTTGTTTTAAGAAAGTCGTCGATTATATTGTAACCACCTGACTCAACAAACATTGTTCTGCCATATAAATTATCAAAGAAGAAAATGGGGCGTGTAAGAGGGTACAAAATAACGTACTTTTGATAGCTTAGACTGTGACATGAGATTTATAATACTTCTACTACTTAGCTTCTACCAGCGGCTTTGCCCGCGTGAAAATACTAGGTTTCTTCAAACAAACTTTGGACCCCCGTTTCATCCCCTTAGGGGGTGAATTTTGGAAAATTTCAAGTCTACTTTTAGTGCTAAATTTCAAGTCTCTTACTTCAAAAACATAGGACTTTATACTTATACAAACTTCCAACCCCCATTTTACCCCCTTAAAGATAGAGTTTCGTAAATTCCGTTCTTAGCGGACGTCCACCTAAGGAATCTACCTGCCAAATTTTAAGTTTGTAGGTGTTATAATTTCTGAGATTAATCAGTGAGTTGTATTTCGCTTTTATATATTCAGATTAAATTTCTAACTAGTACGACCCAGGAATAAATAATCCCGATCCTGGGTCTTACCACGACGTGTAAAAATGTCAGACTTGCGAGCGAAAAAGAAGGGTGGAGTATATACATCTTATATAACTCCTATACTTTAATTTTGTAATACTTATTGTCTAAAAATATTTTCTTATTTATGCACCTGCCATATTGTCTCTCTACTACCCTAGGTTGACTGGTAGAGAATGCCTAAGGCATTAAGTCCGCCTTTGTACCTTTTGTTGCATGAAGACTAAATAAATAAATAATAAATAAACTCCATCTCTCTCCTTAACAGTCCAGTTTAGGTTGTCAAATGGATCGCATTAAGAGATTGTGTTAGGGCTTTTGATCACATTAGTAATAATAATATTCCACAACTATCACATAACGCCGTCTAGTCTCAAGCTAAGCAGAGCTTGTGTTATGAGAACTAGATGACTGATAATCATACTTATATATTTCTAAATACATACATACCTATATTATAGATAAATTTTATTATATTACATATTATAGATAAGAGCAGTAGTGGTCGAGTGGTAACGGCCCTGACTTACAAATTGTAGGTTTCGGGTTCAAACCTAGCCAGGCGCATTACTTAGTGTAATTTATTTCATTACCAATGGTCTCAAAACGGTGAAGGAAAACATCGTCAGGAAACCGGTATGTCCTAGAACCAAAAATTCGAAGACATGTGACATCCACTAACCCGCACTGGACCCGTGTGGTGGGTTACGGACCATACTCTCTCTTAGAGAGGAGGCCTGAGTCCCAGCAGAGGGAACATTATTAGGCCAACTATGCTATGCTATGCTATAGATAAATTACACCCAGACACAGAACAAATGATCGTGATCATCACACAAACATAATATGTCCTGGGTGGGAATCGAACCCACGACCTCCGGCATGGCAGTCAGAGTCACTAATCACTAGATCAACAGCCCAGTCATATACTATTCCATCCCTGGGCGATCAGAATTTTCCATAATAAATAAGGTTATTTTTCAGGGCACTGGCTTCTAAAAAAATTCTAAAATAAATCTCATAGAATTATTTATTTTCGACGCTTCTTCGTAAGACAATAACTGAGCCTTTTCCAAATTGAATAGAAACATTAAAAGCTTTCCATCACACATGTGCTAAAAAGAATCAAAATGATTCCTTTTTAAGCCCATTTTGTAATCAGTAATCCTTTCAAAGGAGATTGCAAAGTAATCTGTTTTTATACTTACATTTCAGTTTCTGAAATCTAAGGGTGTTGCCGTAGAGTTACAAAAAGTCTTGGCGGCCACTGCAAAATTTTTCGTTCAAATCAAACATGAGCGTAAATTTTGCTTTATTTATACCTACTTCTATACTAATAAAATAAAGAGAAAAATTTTGTATGTTCGTAATTTGGTTTTTATTGAACAAACTCAGAAACTACTACACTGAATTTAAAAATTCTTTCACCAGTAAAAAGCTACTTTATCACTGACAAAAATGTTTTTTTGTATGTGGTAAAATTGTGTGATGACATCTCTCGCTCTTGGGCGGAGCGAGAGGGTGTGTCAGACTTTTACTGGCAAAAAACATACTCCTGTTCCTTCGTTGCCTTTTATACCAAGGCCTACCCCCCTAGCCAAGTTACAATCGTATCTTCACGCCAAACGCTTCGAGCAGGCCACGCCTCCAATTCCTTTGTTCAGATCACGTGACTGAGCGTTGAGATGACGTCAGAACAAAGGAATCGGAGGCGTAGCCTACTCGAAGCGTTCTGCGCGCACGATACGATTGTAATTTGGCTAGGGGGGCTAGTCTTCCTTTCAGAAGCAGACCTTTGGCCCCAGTAGGCTTCGAACCTGCTGGGCCCCTATGGTTTGCTGACATCTCCTTGAGGCGCGCTTGGAACAGTACGCACCGTCGACGACTTGGGCTCGGTCCGGACGGTTACCTGACGATCGGATAGCGACCTATCTTTGAGCAACATAGGGTATATATTTCAGTTCTTACATATATTGGACTGCGGAATTGTTCGAAAGAGTTACTACGGCCCTGTGATGGGTTTAAGTCAGTAAAATTCTGACCCACCCAGGCCTCTTTTTTCACCCAGAGCAAGAAAAGTTATTAGTTAATTCATAACAGATCGTTTAATGCTTCGACAAAAACCAAACAGATTAACAGAGAGACTGAACTGACTGAGAAAACCCACTCCTATGTTCCTTCTTTGCCTTGCGTCCCAGGACCCCGGGGTTCTCTTTCGCACAACCCGTGGCCCCAGTAGGCTTCGGCCCTGCTGGGCCCCTACGGTTTTGCTGATATCTCCTTGAGGCGCGCGTGGTCACTACGCGCCGTCGACGACTCGAGCTCGATCCAGATGGTTTCCGGATTTTGAGTTTGGATTTCACAAACTAACTTTTTTTTGTAGGTGGGAATGTCATCGAATGACATCCCCCGCTCTTGGGCGGAGCGAGAGATAGTGTCAGAATTTTACTGACTAAAAACCCATTCCTGTTCCTTCGTTGCCCTTCGTACCAGTGCAGGTCTGTCTATCTGTCACAGGGGCGAACTGCCTTAGTCGCGGACGTTGTATGCATTCTGTATTCTGTGGGTATCACACATTGAAATCATTGAAGTAGGTGTTCGCATTTCAAACTGTGTAACATGTTCATCCTACGGTCGCAGTATGGTGGTGTACTCGTATCTGAGTATAAATTGAATTTCAATCTCCGTATGACTTGATGCGCAACGTTTTGATATTGTGTTAGGGTTGGTATGAGAGACTTGGAATAATTTTGATAGAGATTTTTATAGATTTTAGAGAATAATATATTTTATTTGTCAATAAAATGGTATGAAAGTTGATAAAAAGTTATAAATTGAAATAAAACTGCTTCGCTAAGTAATTAGCATGCAAATAATCAGTACATGAAAAAGTCAAACTTCTATGTCAACATGCCATAAATGTGTCATTTATAATTTATACCCATTAGATGGTATAATTTTAGTTCTGATTATTTTAATGGGTTTCGACTGTTGCAGTCAATATGTTCCGTATTAGAATTTATTATTTGTTTTATTTTATATATTTAAATTGATACATCATCATCATCATCATCATCATTTCAGCCGAAAGACGTCCACTGTTGGACATAGGCCTCCCCCAAGCGTCGCCACAATGACCGATCCTGTGCTTCTCGCATCCACCGCACTCCCGCGACCCTCACCAGGTCGTCGGTCCACCTTGTAGGAGGCCTTCCAACGCTGTTTAAATTGATACAATCAAATTGAAAAACAAAAACGCTTGTGGATTGAACTTGTTTTTTTCTTCTTTTCAGTTTTTATTTAGAGTTATTTTTTACGTAGTCGGGTATTTTATTTTTTAATTCTTTTTTTCAAGATAAATTGAATCAATTTTAATAAATAATGGTTTCAACATAAAATTTTAACATTACCTACTTAGATAAATTTGATTATTTTAAGGTAAGTACTAACCCTACAAAAGATAAATAATACATAAACTTAAAAATATATATGGGTATATATACAACAATTATCTATTTTTATTGTAAGATCTCAATGTACTTAAAATACTTAACGATAAATATTTAAAAAAAATAAAAGAAAATAAAAAAGAAGAGATAGTTATAGATGATATGAAATTAGGTAGAACTAGAATAGCATATGGGTTAAAGGTTCTGTGACAAATCCCCACTATGCGCCAACCCTAGTCACGTTGCATATGAATATAATCGCACAATTTACATAGGTGCACCTCGTTCAGAAATACGGCACGTTCTAACTTGAGATGATCCGGCTTATAACAGAATCAACGGCAGTGATACCGATTGCTGCAGGTAGCTATGGTTTCTAGTACACAACGTAGGAATCTGGAGGAAATCGGGTAAATTCAGAGATATGTAGAAATCACACTTTCTGACATTATAAAACGAAAGTTTGTTACTCCTTCAACAGGAATGGGTAGGTCCATTTTTTTAAGGGTAGAAATCATCCAATTACTTCTCCCGCCCTGGGCGCATTGGAAGGGGTTGTCAGACTTTTACTGACTATAAACACAGCTCTGTCCTTCAGTTGCCCTTTGCGTGCTAGGACTACGGGTTTCCTTTTCAGAAATTTCCCGTGGTCCTAGCTAGCGGGCATCGGCCCTGCTGGGCCCCTACGGTTTGCTGACATCTCTTTGAGGAGCGCCTGGATCATTACGCGCTGTCGACGACTATGTTCGGTCCGGTTAATTACCAGACGACCGGATGGCAAGTTACCCATTGCTTGACATCTGCAAGCCCGCGTCTACCGTGGCTGGTAGTCGGGGTCGGAATTTCGG
Organism: Mythimna pallens; assembly: GCA_961205895.1. NCBI lineage: Eukaryota > Metazoa > Arthropoda > Insecta > Lepidoptera > Noctuidae > Mythimna > Mythimna pallens. The sequence goes on along the minus strand of OY540845.1, from coordinate 2,640,980 downwards.
CGGCTGGGGCGTGAGGACGTTCGTTCCCTCACGCGTGCGGCCTCCTCCTTCGCTGCTTCGCAGAAGCAGGCGACCGCCTGTGGTTCCTCTTCGCTCCGGACCATAGCTTGAACCAGGGCCCGACGCGAAAGCTCGCTCCAGCCGAATGCCTCCACGAGGACAAGGCGGTGCCTCGCCAAAGCGGGTCACACCTCTACCATATGCTCGACTGTGTCCTCCAGCCCTGGAATGTAAAGGATTACCGAAGGAACACAGGTGGATCACTCCTGATTTGTACGTAGAATCGCGCCGCGTGGCGTGGATCTAATGTAGCTCTACAAGTCTAGTTTCCATATAAAATGTATGGAGACAGACGCGCCCAGATCTATGTACGTGGCACACGTGGGCGCAGTGTAGTTTTACCTTTATGTGGGCCCGTAATAAGCTCGTTAGACATGCGGTAGACGGTTTTCTTATGACAAACATTTTTCATAAAACCACTTCAAGCATAACGGCTAGAAAGCTCAATTTCAACCAAGCTACAGATAGATTGATGGCTAGACAAACATCTAGTAGGGATGTAACGGAATCGGATATATCAGAACCGAATTCAAATATGGAGTCATAAATTTGATTTGTCGGAACCGGAACCGGAGGCGGGGGCAAAAGCGTCAAATGAAATAGGTGCTACTAAAAGTAATCGAAAAATTTGTTAAATCTAGATATGTGTATAAAAGGCACAAGACTCTTTTATGACGTAGGCAAGCAATAAGAAAAGATTTTTTTTGAAATCCAAATTTTAAGGGCGTGAAACGGGGTACCAATGTTTGTTCGAAGAAACTTAATTTCACACGAGCGAAGCCACTGGCAGAAGCTAGTTATAAAATACAGCGTGCTAGTTTTTACAATATGCCAAATGTGAAGCAAAATAATAAATGAAAGAGTATTCGATAAAAGGCACGGGTAGGCGGTACCCACGCAACAAGTATAAACTCATTTGTACCTCCGATCATCATCATCATCATCATTACAGCCAAATAAATAAATAATAATAAAAAATAAAAGATGTCCACAATGAATGGTCCTATGCGTCTCGCATCAATCGGATTCCCGCATCCCTTACCAGGTCATCGGTTCACCTTGTAGAAGGCCTTCTAACAATGCGTCTTCTGGTACGCGGTCACTACTCCAGAACCTTTCGGCCAAAATGGCCATCTGTTCTGCAATCAATGTGCCCTGCCCATTACCACCTTAACTTGACGATTCTTCGTGCTATGTTGCCAACCTTGGTTCTCCTGAGAAACAATAATAATATAATACCTCCGATACAACTTCCGATTAAAATTTATCGGAGCCGAAATCGGATGTGTAAAAACACATCCGTATCCGATTTCGGCAATTTCTTTTCGGAATCGGTCCACCGTTACATCACTGATCGACACACACCATTGGGTAAAATAAAAAGTAGGTGTCGGAGCATGACCGATGGTTTGACATAGCAACACAGTTTCTTTTCCTTTTTGATAGATCGGTTACATGGGGGTGTAAGAATGTTACAATTTGTAAAAAAAAAACTGAAAATGATTTTCAACTTACAAGTAAATTGTATATAAACAGGCTTTTTTTCGGGTGGGATCCAATGTCTTCTCCCGCCGCTCTTAGGCTGGCGAAAGGGCATGTCAGACTTTACTACCCACTCCTATGTTCCTTCTTTGCTTTGCGTTCTAAGGCCCCGGGCTTTCAGAAGCGAACCCATGACCACAATAGGCTTCGACCCTGAAAAGCTAACTCCATAAAGCTGTCATATACTGAAAATGCTATACAACGTGCTATATTCACATTCTATTGAAAAACGAAATGACTGCATTAGGCGTCCATTACACGCTCATGCAGGTGTCTATCAATTCCATCAATCATGAATGATGACAGAATTTTATTGCCATCAGTTTTTCGTCATGCAATCGAATATGAATGGGGAGAGGAGAGGGAGGCCAAAGAAAAGATGGATAGATTGTGTGAGAAGTGATTTGAAAGAAAGGTGAGTTAATGATAGCGTGACGATTGACAGGATGAAATGGATGAAAAGAACTTGTTGTGCCGACCCCAAATAAAACGGGACAAGGGCAGGAAGATGATGAAGATGATGAGTTTTTCGTCATGCATTCGTCAATAATCGCATTAGACGGTAGGTTTTTTGTCAGTCAAAAAATTGACTGTGACAAAACAGACTGCAAGACCTATCGTGTAAAGGAAGCGTTAAGTTTTAAAATGTGCGAGAACAGGACAAATTATTAGATGATTTATCCCATAAAATAATACTTAAATAAAATAAAAGCCTAATAATTATCATTGTTGTAATGCCTATTGGAAAATGCCTATAAAAAACCTATATTTCGACACTCTCAAGGGAATCAAAATTCATAGGGTACTTCTCGTTGACCCAGAATCTTGAAATTTGTCATAAAACAAGGTCTTATAGCACAGGTATATGAATAAATCTTAAAAACATTTTGTTATTACGTCACAAAAAAAAATATCTGGCTCTGATAAGTCGCTTTTGGACCACGCTTTTGGCCCTGTAGTCTTCTTAAGTGGTTCCTTTACCACTCGCCTATCGTCAACATTGAGCATGGTTTAAAAGCTTGTTGCTCCATCTAATTCAATCCAACGCGATATTTGACGAAGAGACAATGCAAAAAAAAAGAGAGATAACGCCTGAAAACTCTGTTGGCATTCGATAATACCGTGATTTACTCAAATATTTCACAAAGCTTGTTCCAGGAAATACGTGGTTTTTTTAACTCTTAAAAGTTTTTCAGAAAAATTGTCATCATTCAGAATCTAGATTAAATGTGCAAGGCTTCTATTGATGTACTTTTTTATATTTTTATTATATGAGTACATTATGGAGGGCCAAAATTCACGTAGAAGAAAAGATTTTCTAGATTAGATTTACACAAATTTATATTTTGATTTCTATAGTAGGGGAGAGCGGGGCTGAAAGTGCCGATTTCGACAAATCCTTATATTGTTCGGGATAAAACAAATACTATGTCTGAAAGTAGTGGTTCATCCTAAGTCAAATTTAGTCTATAATACGAATTTACCTACACATTTTGCACATGTTTTATAGTTTTTTAGAAAAAGTGATTTTCTTACACAGCGGTGGCAAGACACTACCAACCCCACTTCGGGGCAAATTGTGCCGTAGCTGAGGTCAGTTGTGCCGTTGATAATGCTAGGTGTTTTGCATGCATCAAAATTAATTTAGAATTTAAAAAACATCAATTTTATATGCATATATTTATTCGTTATTCTTTTAACTATAAATAAACAGTTTTTAAAATTTACTTGTTTATAATACCAAGCATTATAATAATAAAAAAAAACAAATTACCTTTACTTATATAATTATTTCAAACATAAAAGCATATTTTTAATCAATAGTTTGTACTTATTTTTATGCGAATGAGATCAATTATTAAAAATATCAGTGTATATTTGGATATACACTGGGGCTAATAAAAGTCCAAGATCGTAATTTTACAATCTTATATTTTAAGTTTCTATTAAGAAATACAAGGGCGTGTTGGCGCGCGGTAGGAACAAAGTTGAAAAGTCATTTTGACACGAACGAACGTAACTAGTGATGCGACGACACTTGAGGAATGAAATAGTGAGGCGACATGCGCCGTAACATATTCCCGGCCGTTGAAAGACTGCTTTCAACCATTCAACTCTTCAGCGGTGGGCAGTGGACATAAGCGAGTGAACGATCTTCGGACACATCCTCGAGAAGTTTGGATCTCTGCAACTCGTGCCACTCCATCCGGTCCAGGGAACAACTTCAAAACTCGTCCCAGGCGCCAGCTTAGTGGGGGCGTGTTGTCTTCCGCGATGAGTACCATGTCTCCCACATTGAGTTTCGCATTGCCTTTGCGCCATTTGGTCCTCTGTTGAAGTTCTGACAGATACTCCTTCTGCCACCTCTGCCAGAAGTGAAATCTTATGCTTTCGAGGCGTTTGTATCGGTTTCGTTGGCTGGTGTCATCTCTGTTTTCTTGGGCTGGCGACGGTAGCGCATTCAGCGGCCGACCGATGAGGAAGTGCCCTGGGGATAGGGAGAGGAGGTCGTTAGGACAGGATGACAAAGGACACAAGGGACGGCTATTAAGAATCGCCTCCACTTGTGCAAACAAAGTTATGATTTCCTCAAATGTTAAATTACTATTGCCTATAACTCGCTTGATATGATATTTAGCCGATTTGACGCCGGCCTCCCAGATGCCACCGAAGTGAGGAGCGTAAGCGGGTATGAACTTAAACTTAATACCTTGTTGACTTGCAAAATCAGATATAGGTTCTACGTTTTGTTTTAAAAAGGCTCCTACCTCCTTTGCGGCGGCGACAAAATTACGACCGTTGTCACTAAATATTTCGGCCGGTTTTCCCCTGCGTGCAATGAACCGCCTAAGGGTCATCACAAATGCATCTTTAGATAAGTCGCTGACTGCCTCCAAATGTATGCATTTGTAACGTAAGCACACAAAAATACACATGTAACACTTTACTAAGCGACTTCCGCGTCCTTTGCGATTTAAAATGGAAAAAGGTCCAGCGAAGTCCAAACCCACTGACAGGAATGGAAAATCTGGATTTACACGTTGTGAGGGTAAGTCACCCATTTTTGGGCACAAAGTTTTGCCACTTAGCCGTCTACATCTCATGCAGTTGTTGACGGTTCGTCTTGCAAGCTGCCTACCATTAACAGGCCAGACTGTTTCCCTAACAGTTGCTAATAACAATTGCGGACCTGCATGTAGATTTTCTAGATGTTCCGTAATAAAATATAATTTGGTTAATTTATGCGTGGCATGCAGAAGTATTGGGTGCCTCTTTTCAAATTTACACGCGGACGCATTTATGCGACCACCGACGCGAATTAATTTATCTTTATCAAAGAACGGAGACAACGATAAAATTTTGCTCCTAGCCGGTAGTTGTCTACCTTTGCTAATGAGATCGTGTTCAATGGGGAATGACTCCTGTTGAGCGACAGCACATAATGTGTGAAACGATTCCTGCAATTCGTTCAGGGATAGTCTGCCTGCCTTATGTTATGTATAAAACGTAGACAATACGCAACCACCCTACGAAGTTTGTTGAATGATGAGTATTTATCAAAATCTATAAAGTTTTCACTAATTGTAGTTAATGAGTGTGTTTGAACTTTTAATTCAGGTAAGTCTTCCAATTTTGGTTCATTTAATACTGGCCAGTAAGATTCATTTTGACCTAAGAAGCTAGGGCCTGACCACCATAACTCCATGGATAGCAATACCTTTGCATCCACTCCCCTAGATATTAAATCTGCTGGGTTCATTGCAGTGGGAACGTAACGCCATGAAGCTGCTTCAGTTATTTCAACTATTTCACAAACACGATTAGCTGCGAACGTTTTTAATTTTGTTGGGTCGCTATTTATCCAACTGAGGACGACACTGGAATCACACCAGTGTACCATCCTTCCCGGCCGACTACGAAGTGAGTCCATAACCGAATTGCAAAGCTTAGCAGCTAACAGTGCAGCACATAATTCAAGACGAGGGATTGTCGTCGGTTTTATAGGTGAGACCTTTGACTTGGCGCACAATAACTTGACAGTGCTGTCACCGCAACAATTTATTGACTTTAAATAAATGCATGCGCCATATGCACATTGAGACGCGTCACTGAATGAGTGCAATTCTATCAGTTCCGGTTTGTCACATAAAACTAACCTTGGAATTTGAAATTCATTTAGCCACCTTAGATTATCAACGAATTTTAGCCAATCGTCCCTTAAATCCTTTGGAACTGGTTCGTCCCAATCTAATTTTTCTTGCCACATTTTTTGTAATATAATTTTAGGCTGAATTATAACCGGGCTTAAGATGCCTAACGGATCGAATATTTTAAAAGAATTAGACATGACAAATCGTTTCGTGATCACTGCTTCTTTATCGAACGTAAATGTTTTAATTGGAAAAAATAATGTGTCATTGGATGGGGTCCATCCGAGACCAAGCGTACTTGATGATTCACTAATCGTTAGGTTATCTTGATTAAAATCTAAATTTTTAAAAATTGATGTATTATTGCTTTTGTATTTTCTTAAATTGAAACAACCATTTTTTAGAGCCTCAGAGACGCTCTTTTGAATATAACTTAAACTCTGCTCATCGTCTGTACCCGTTATTAGGTCATCGACGTAAAAATCCTTTTGAATTATATTTTTAATAAGTTCATCATTTTGTTCCTCACCCAATTGCCATAGGCAACGTGTACTAAGATAACTGGCACTTGCGGTGCCATAGGTGAGCGTATTTAAGTCGTAAGATTTAATGGGTTGGGACTCGTCTTCTCGCCATAAAATCCGTTGCAGACTGCGGTCTTCTTCAGCTACTAAGACCTGTCTGTACATCTTTTCAATGTCCCCGGTTAATAGGAACTTGTATTGTCTGGCCCGAATTAATATGGCGAAGAGAGAATCTTGGAGGGTCGGACCCACCATTAGAATATCATTTAAAGCGTACCCTGACGTCGAAGCTGCAGACCCATCAAAAACAACACGCAATTTAGTTGACTCACTCTCCTGCTTTAATACCGCATGGTGACTCAGGTAATACGCTGTGCTTCGCTCGTCTTTAGATAACGAGAGATGCCCTAGTTCAGCATACTCATTAATAAATTTCATATATTCGCACTTTAACTGTGGATTTTTTCTAAAACGTTTTTCTAAATAATGCAATCGCTTTTTAGCTAATTGGTGAGTGTCTCCCAGACAGTCGGGACTGTCCTTAAGGGGCAGCTTTACACAAAATCTACCAGTGATTTCTCGACGAGTGTGAGTGGTAAAATGGTTTTCGCAAGCCTTTGCCTCTGCACTCATGATACGCCTTGCGGGAACCTCTTCTAATTCCCAGAACTTTATAATTGATTTTTCAACGTCAATTTGGTTTGATGCAGTACCGATAACTGCTTTATTGCAATAAGTCTTTTGACTAGGCGTCTTTGTATATATAGGGCCTGATATTACCCAGCCTAGCTGCGTGTTTATTAATTTTGGATTATGAAACCCAAGAGAGCGCTGCTCATTACCCATGATGTCCCAAAATAGATCAACGCCGATTAAGACGTCTATGGGTGCTGGCTGATAAAATTTGGGATCTGCTAGCACAATATCTTTAGGTAAATTTAATGTATTAAGATTGACTGGATACCGTGGTATAAAGCCTGTTACTTCTTTTAAAACAAGACCATAACAATTTGCATTATACTTCTTATCGAGAGAGCTAATTTTGATATTGCAACTTTCAGAGACATGTGAAGAAACGTTATTTCCTATGCCTATGACCTTTAGTGAGTCAATAGGTAATGTTTTTAATGAAAGTTTATCCTTTAGCGCTTTAGAAATGAAGGATGATTGACTGCCACAATCTAGCAGTGCTCGAACCTTCACCCTTTGTTGGGTTAATGGATTAGAGACTTCAATCATAGCCGTTGATAACAGTACCTGACTTGAACTCCGACGTGAAAAGCTAGCAATCGTTTCATAACCATTATCATTGGGCTGGTCCACTGTTACAAGATTGTTAACATCAGAACATGTAGCCGGGCGGTGCAGCAAACTATGGTGCCTTTTATTACACTCACTGCACGATCCCATGCGACATGCGTTTAAGGGATGTCCCTGCCTAAGACAGTTGACACATAATTTGTATTTTTTAACATCCTCTATTTTTCCGTCTATCCCCTTGGCTTTGAAAGTGGGACACTCAAAAATTCTGTGATTCTCATTGCAAATAACGCATAAATAAGTATTTGAATTGCGTGAATGCGTACCAGTTGTATTTTTAGATTTATTAAACTTAGTGTTAGATGTAGCAAATGATTTAGTATGAGTATTGTGACTTTGCTTATCTTTATTTATTGATGCAGAGCTGCTGCGTGCGGCTATGTAACATTTAGGCACAGCACTATCAGGTTTATTGGAATTTAATGATTCCAAAACATCAGCACGGTCAATCATGAATTTATAAAACTGTTCTAGCGTTGGAACATCTTCTTTTAAATTATTTCGATATTCCTCCCACTTTACTAGCGTATTATCATTCAACTTTGTTGACAAAATAAAAATTAGTAGGCTATCCCATTTGTCAGTGGGTTGTCCCAAGCTAGCCAAAGCGCGTAAGTTTTTATTTACATGATCAACTAAATATCGCAACGATTTTTCTGATTCCCGTGAAAGTTGTTTAATATTGATTAGTGACTTTAAGTGGTGATTTATCAACATTCTCTTATTGTCATAGCGACTACAAAGCAAGTTCCATGCATCATTATAGTTTGCGGTTGACACTTCAAGATTTGAAATGATTCTTGCGGCGTCTCCTTCCAAATATGACATTAGATAATGGAATTTATGAATTGATGTTATGCGTTCATTCTTATGAATTAAATTTTCAAATGTATCACGGAACTCTAACCATTTAAAGTAAGCTCCATCGAACTTTGCTATTTGGATTTGAGGTAATTTTATACCAGCTGCTTGATGATCTGAACAGTAAGAGATGTCATGAATAGAAGCGTGCCTGCGCTCGCATTTAACCTTGGAGAATCTATCCACCAACGTCTTTGCAGTGGCAATGTTAACAAAAATGTCACCCTCGTTACTGTCCCGTTCATCAATTTCAGCTTCTAAATTTCCTGCATTTAAAACCTCAATCTCACTTTGCAAGTCATCCAACCTTACTGACAATGCCTCAAATTTTGCAAGTTTTAAAGTTAACTCGGTTAATTGTATGTTATTCAACTCTGAAAGATTTGTAACACTATTTAAATAATTCTTAAATTTGGTTATCTGTCCTTTGACAGACGATCTTTTAGTAATTAACTCCTTCAGACGACCTTTATCTACCTGTTCATTAGGCATTGTAAATAAGAATGTATAAAAGTATCAAGTTCAACAAGTTATCAACACAAACTTTCAATGAATAAATACTAATGACAAAAGAATGGCTCACGCTCCTCGATTCGGCGACACCTGGTAACCCGAACTGGTTCTGCTCACAGCTGACTGCAAACGGCGAGACAATAGCTTGGTGTAGCGTAGATAACAATCTGAAATTATCGGTGTTTATATAATGAGTATTTATCATCAAACGAGGTATAATGATTTGGTGGAAAAAACCGCTACTAGAACAAAGAAACTTTACTTTTTCAAATTGTAGGTAGGTTGTTAAAACTCCAATGATGCAATTTTTCTATCTCGAATTTTTTAACAATTTTGCTTAACCTTTGTATTTGCACAAATGAATTCGATTCTCAATAACTAGGAACAATATTTTAAGGAATTTGGATGAGAGATTTGGAAGATTAGGAACTTAGGTAAGAAAGGGCACTTATCTCAACATTGGCCGTCTTGACGTGGTGACGGAGCGCGATGTGACCTTTGGACTTATCACCGATCGCTTCAGCCTGGACTCGCAGATGACCCTGGCTGCACCTTCACTCTTGAACTCCTTTTTATTCTTCAATGACCGCCGGCCGGTGACGCTTTGACGTCTTGACGCGACCGCTTCGGTTTTCCTTTTTGCTATTTAGTTTCCCCTCATGGGCCACCAATATGTATATTTGGATATACACTGGGGCTAATAAAAGTCCAAGATCGTAATTTTACAATCTTATATTTTAAGTTTCTATTAAGAAATACAAGGGCGTGTTGGCGCGCGGTAGGAACAAAGTTGAAAAGTCATTTTGACACGAACGAACGTAACTAGTGATGCGACGACACTTGAGGAATGAAATAGTGAGGCGACATGCGCCGTAACAATCAGCCTCTAAGGACTATATTACAAAAAATAATAAAATTAAGATCAGTCTCTTGAGTCTTTGCAAGAAATCAAAAAAATATAGCAAAACTAGTTATTCCGTAGATGATTGATCAGAATAGCAATTAGGACAAACAAATTCTAGGCTTTCTTCATCTTCAATACATTGCAAATAGGCCCATTTCTTACATTCTTAGAAAAATGGATTAATTTTTCTCCAGGGGCAGAGTTAGAATAGGCATCACAACATTAATACAGTACCATTCTTGTTCGTCATCAGAACTGTCGTCATCTTGCAAAACTCTTCTCTTAGCGGGGTTCTTAGTCAGCTTTTTTGTTGGTTTACCTTTTTCCTTCCCTTTTCCCGTAACCTTCTTTATTGTTTCACTTTCCTTCTTCTTTTTTTTATTAGCCTGTTCTTCGGTCAAAGCGTTTTTCTCTGGAGTATCTGTAAGAATAGCTGTCTTTCTTTTACGTCCTTTGTTATGTCCAATTAATCGGGGAGGTGCTTTAGGCAGTGGTCTTATATTAGTTCTGGGGAGAAAATTGCCCCATTACCCTTTTGTGTTTTTCGCTTGTATGTTCTCATTCTGTCAAAGACAATAAATGCAGTGTAAAGTAGGTATTATGTCAAAAAGTATTTTCTTTCTTTTATAAGTACCTTTATTGTTTTAATATTGTTTAGGTTTACGCAGAAACATAAACAATATTGAAACAATAAAGGTTGCTTAGGCGTTGGTTGTGCCGCGGCACAAGCAGCCCCGGATGAACGGCACATTTTACCCCGCATAAGGGAGTGTCATATTTTGTCTTACATATAAAAAACACTCTGCTCAAAGCATTAAAATTACACTGCATAATAAACTAGGATAAATAACAGTCATTTTAATTAAACTTTCATATTAAAAGCACGAAAAATACTAACTTGCGACCAAAAAATATCGAAATGAAAATATTTACTTACGTGGCGCTAGAAGACCCTCACATACACTGCCACTCGGTCCGCGTCGCTGACGCAACTAAAATGGCAGCCGCGTGTGCCCGACTGTTAGGCACTACGCGACACAATACGATCGTATATCTATCTCTTTCTGTTTTCGAGATATTCGCGTCGGCACAATTTACCCCCGGCACTTTCAGCCCCACTCTCCCCTATCCACGAGATATCCAAAATATCTACAGAAAGATGTGTAATAACATTGTAATCACGTAAGAGCGGTTGTATGAAAATGTACCTCAAAAAAGACGCTCTTAAAAGTAATTTTTAAGGTAAGACTAATCTGTATATTATGGGTGAGCACAGTATAAACGCACCACCATAGTGTAAACCTCTGATTACCATCAACCACCACATAATGACTAAATGCCTCGTTTCGCCAGGTGACAAGTTAAACTACGCTCAGTTTCACGGTAGCTGCGGCAAAATCGCAATCTCTTTGTAATTAGGATAACTAGCTTCGTAGACTGATGGGGGAACTAGATTGAGATAAAATATTTAGATAGATAAAAAATACTACTCAAAGTCAAAGTCAAAAGTTTTTATTTCACTTAGGCCTACATGGGCACTTATTAAAATGTCAGAAGCTAGTGCACGGTTTCAAATTGGTCATTTCCTATGGAGAAGAACCGACAAGAAACTCCATGGTTACTCTTTAAAATAAAATGTTGTTCTTACTATACCTCCATATTACAGTATAAGTAGATATTAAGTATGTTAAGGACAGTGTAGACCTGTCAATATTTTACTAAAAAGTACAATAAAAATAATTATAATAAAAAGTAAGTCGTAACAGGAAGTAACCTAAGAATTCGCGGAGTCTACAGTGTTCTCACATTCACATTTAAAAAAAAGAGGCTATATAAATAAAAGTAAGAAAAATAAATAATTACAATCATGAATAAATGATACTTTAACAAAATAAATTAGTAACGAATTTATGGTGGTTGGGGTCAAATAATATAAAAATATTACAAAAGCAATGTGTTAGAAAAAGAAAAGAGACAAATGTGGAGCAGTTAATAGATACATTTACACAACATTATGAACACTCATTAATTATTCACAAAATCTTTGGCAGGTAGGTTCCTTGTAGGGTGTAGACATCCGCTAAGAATGGATTATACGAAAATCCACTCTTAAGGGGTTTTTTTCTATTTTATTTTTTTTCGGTGGGAAAATCATCTAATGACATCCCCCGATCTTGGGCGGAGCAGGAGATAGTGTCAGACTTTTACTGACTAAAACCCACTCCTGTTCCTTCTTTGGAGGATGGAAGTTTGTATGAAAGTCTTATGTTTTTGAAGTAAGAGACTTGAAATTTTGCACAAAGCTTTCTTTTATGACGTTGGTGAGCAATAAAAGATGATTTTCCAAAATTCACCCCCTAAGGGGATGAAACAGGGGTCCAAAGTTTGTTCGGAGAAACCTACTTTCACGTGGGCGAAACCGCTGACAGAAGCTAGTTACAAATAAACGTTTAAAGTACCATAGAAATGTTTTTTGTCATTTCACGGAACCAGTTTTGGTATTCGTTCAAATCCCTAGATTTGTTCAGGGAAATGATAAAATATTGTTGTTATTTTTAACAAGTTTTTTTTTTTTTTTCGGTGGGAAAATCATCTTATAACATCCCCCGCTCTTGGGCGGGGCGGGAGATAGTGTCAGACTTTTACTGACTAAAAACCCACTCCTGTTCCTTCGTTGCCTTTCGTACCAGGGCCGAGTCTACCTTTCAGAATCAAACCCTTGGCCCCAGTAGGCTTCGACCCTGCTGGGCCCCTACAGTTGCTGACATCTCCTTGAGTTTAACAAGATGTTAAAATTGATTTGTTCATTTTATTTAAGGAATTGACAAATCTTTGTTTTTATCATATCCCTGCGACAGATGAACATTAATATATACACACAGATATCATTCATACTCCGGATCCATAAATATTCCTCGTTACCACAGAATAAAAGTTACACGTATGCAAAATATTGGAAACTGTGACAGAATTAATATAATTTGCATTCAGTTCTTGTCATCCCATTTAATGTTAATTTCTAGACCACTAGCAAAACGTACGTAATTACAATTTCACTTCTTTCCGAGCAACATTTTCTTTCAAATTGCATGGTGTTGTTTGCGTGTTAGTAAAAAATAATTTCTATAATTGCACTGCGGTTGAAAGTATGGGAGCAGTGTTAGTACTTTCAAGAAAATTGTCGTGTATTTAGACTAAGTACTTATTTTCTCGGTAGCCAATATTTATTATGGGTTCGATGGCTACTAGGTATTTATACATCTCTGTGATTTGTACTAACTAGAAATGCTTGATGGATCGTGACAATGCAACTTTGACAAATGACTATACTAACTACGGATATATCCGTATTTGGTTTGCTATGCAGGAAGCTAGCTACGGGTATATACGTAAGACTTTTAAATGAGACGAGGAAGTCTGAGTGGTTTTTTTTTTCGGTGGGCAAATTATCTTATGACATCCCCCGCCCTTGGGCGGGGCGGGAGATAGTGTAAGACTTTTACTGACTAAAAACCCACTCCTGTTCCTTCGTTGCCTTTCGTACCAGGGCCGAGTCTTCCTTCAGAATCAGACCCTTAGCCCCAGTAGGCTTCGACCCTGCTAGGCCCCTACAGTTGCTGACATCTTCTTGAGGCGCGCGTGGAACAGCACGCACCGTCGACGACTTGGGCTCGGTCCGGACGGTTACCGGACGGTCGGACGGCGAGCCACCCATTGCTCGCCGTCCGCAAGCCTGCGCCTACGATGGCCGGAAATCGGGATCGGAATCCCGGCGGCGATTGGGGCGTGAGGACCGTTGCCTCACGCGATCGGCCGCATCCTTTACTAGCATTACTGCTTCGCAGAAGGAGGCGACCGCCTGCCACTCCTCCTCGCTCCGAAGTCTGAGTGGTGGGCAAGTATCAAGGATGCCGAATGTAAGTGATGATACGTATATGAATTTATCCGTTTACTAGCTATGCTCCAAAGGTGCGTTTTTTCGCTGATATCGATTATACGGATATATCCGTAAACAAAATAATTTCGGCATTTAGTGAGTTAATCTACATAGTTTTTGAGTCTTGAAAAAAATATAGTAATTAATTAATAAGACAATATTTGGTCCACAATATCTGTTAGCTTGCTAATCGCTATACGATTTCTAAAACAAAAATTTTTAAAATTACAATAATTAAAAACAAAATGCAATAAAAAAAGTTATTTGAGCTGAGAATTTAGGGTCAAATCAACATTCAAATTCTTATATCTACGTTAGTTCATCATCAAATATAAATAATAATATACGAAAACAATAAAATAAAATAGACTAATAGATAAAACATTTTTTTCAATAAATAAATGTAAGCCTCATTCGATTTTAAACAACAATAGGTATATTGTCTTGGGAACAACTCTTGATGCAAAATGTATTGAGATAAGGGACTGAAATCTTCAAAAAGAGTTAACCCTACTCTTGTTAACAGTGTAGCTGTAACAAAAAAATATGTGACTTTATACAGCATTTTATTTTTGATTTGTGCAATCGTCTATTGACTTTTGTCGCTCTAAGGTGGAGTGAGAGGGAATTTCAGACTGTTACTGACTAAAACTACATCTATGTTCCTTCAGTTAGCCTTTGCGTTCTAGGACCATGGGTAACCTTTTTAGATGTCAACCCATGGCCCTAGCGAGCATCGACCTGGCTGGGCCCCTATGGTTTTACCGACCACTTTTTGAGGCGCGCGTATTAATACAGTATGCGCGTAAGACGCAAAGGACCAGTCATGTATTGACATCTTTCGACTAAAACGATGATGATATACGTAGGTTAGATACTAAGAATTTCACGACGTAAAAAAAAATACAAAAAAAGTTACAAAATATCCTTAATTTCGGAAGTCAGTGTTTCTAAAATAGTTTTTTCTCTTCGTTATTTAATACGGACTTCCGAAATTAAAGTTATTTTGTACTTTTATTTGTTTTTTTTTGTACACTTTTTAGTTGTTGTAACACAACTAAAAATTACCCATCAGCTAATCATCATTAGATTAGCTTGATGGTATCATAGAGCCAGAGTGCATCTTATGACAATTGTAATAATCCCAAACACGGTTAGGTTACATTAATTTATTATAGAGTTCCGATGTCTACCTTCCAGCTTCATTATCAGATAGAACCTCCTTCTTTTTCAAGTTGGATAAAAATAATGGTTCTTTTAGGATCGCAGTTCAAATAAAAAATGACGACAATGATAATGCCACAAAGAAAATTCAGATTAAAAACATTGAAACCTCACATTTACTGGATTCTAAAAAGAATAAAAGCCCAACGATGAGCTTTGATGCGATCCATTTGACGAACTAAACTGAGCTGATAAAGGAATAGAGCTATATCTAGGGTATATAGCTCTAAGATTCAAAGATTCAAAGCATTTTATTTCAAATAAACCATTAACAGGCACTCTTGAAATGTCAAGAAGTCAGTCAGTCAGAAAAAAAGATTGCACATTCCAAAGCGTAGATTTCTATGGAGAAAATAATGTGCAAGAAACTCCATGGGCACTCTTTTCATTCATGTTTTGTAATTACAAATATCTCTGTTACATCATGTATCTTGTCGCTATCATGTGAGAACAATGTAAATAAATATAAAAACTAAATATAGATATTAAAATAGCTATCGGCAGTAACTAGATATCCAGTCTCAACTGACAGCGCCCGTTCACGGACATGACGCGAACATTAGCACTACTCAGCTCAACCATTTTGATCTATCTCTCTTTCTCGCTCGCTCACAACAGATTTTAGCACGTCATGATAAGGGTTGTACCTGTAATTTAACAAAATAAGACAGGAATTTAATTAATATTTGGCGTATTCATTAATTAATCATTTCTCAGCGCGGATCGGTGTGAATTTCACGACCCGGGTAATAAGATTAGCTGAACGGTATTTGAGATTCCTTAAACATAGTAAGTTATCGGGAAGCGGGTGCCATTCATGAATTTCGAAAATATCATAGATATTAATGAATTAGAATATTGTTGATGTTAAAAAAAAGACTTATTTTTTATGTTTAAGTATCAAAATAAAAATAAAAAATTAATTTTGTTTTGAACTTCCGAAAATTCATTATTTTTTTTTAAGAAAAATAATTGTTTAATTTTTTTTGATTTATGCTTAATTTTAGCACGTATATCTATGTATAATTATGTCGTGGACAGTTTTTTTTTTTTTTTAATACGAAACTACAAATTTACTGTTTTCATTTTTTTTCCAATACTTGTGCTATAAGACCTTGCTAGTTGCTTCATACCAAATTTTAGGATTCTATGTCAACGGGAAGTACCCTATGAATCTTGATTCCATTGAGAGTGTCGAAATACACGTTTTTTGCGACATAAACGGCAGTATATTTTTTTTTTTGTTAACTAAGAAATTAGTTTTTTTTTCACAACTTTAAGGACCCACATACCTGAGTATATGGTTTTAATTTCAACTCGTTACCTCCACGCAATCTTGAGATAAAGCGTCTTCAAGGGCAAGGGGACAGACAGACGGACAACAAAATGATCCTATAAGGGTTCCGTTTTTTCCTTTTGAAGTACGAAACCCTAAAAACGTTAAAAAAAACACGCCTTACTTGTATAGCTACCCTTAAATTATTAACTTTATTTTAATTTTATTATTTGTTGTTTTTGCAATAGAAATACAAGTTCTGTGACAATTTTTTACTCTCAACCTCTTACGATTTAAGAGATACAGACCGCTGACAGACAGACAGACAGAAAAACGGGCGGACGTACAGCGAAGGCTTAATAATAGGCTCCTGTCAATACACTTTGAGAACACGAAAGCATGATTCATTCATAATAGCATAAGCATAGCATAATCAGCCTTTCAATGTTCCCAATGCTGGGACTCAGGCCTCCTCTCTAGGAGAGGGAATGGGCCGTAATCCACCACGCGGGCCCGATATGCGTTGGTGAATGTCACATGTCTTGGACATGCCGGTTTTCTCAAGATGTTTTTCTTCACCGTTTTGAAAGCAATAATGATGAAATAAATTACACAAAGTAATGCGCCTGGCTGGGTCTGAAACCGCGACCTACAATCCGTTACCACTCGGGTACCACATGATCATTCATCATGGTCTAATTTTGTCGTAAATACAAATTGTTGGTCCCAATGCCATCATTAGTTTTAAATGAGTCATAAACCCTAAACTGTACAACAAGTTAATTTACGTCATTATCAAACATATGTTTCTGCCAAAAGTTCATAATTGATCGCTGGTTGACTCCACATAACGAGAGTTCACTAATTTAGTAGCCAGCTGAAAACGTCGAGATAGTTTTAATCAGTTTCTGATTAGCAATTTATTATGATTGAGTTTGACGAGTGCGATTAAGATTAAATGGAAAATAGTATCAAGAGATTTTATGTTTTTAGAACTTCTGTAATAGGTTTTGTCTTTTTGAACTTTTTTGTGCTTTAATATTATTTAGTTGAGCTTTATTTGATAGCATTTTCTCTGTAGTCAAATTTTTATATTTCTGTGTTTGGTTTTCTATTAGTTTAGTTTTTGAGCGCATTACTTTTATAATTGATTCAATTTTCTTTGCTTTATTTTCATTCTAAAGTTAAATTATGATTTAATACAAATCATAATTTAACTTTAATAAGGGACTAAAACCCAGTCCTATGTTCCTTCTTTGCCTTGCGTTCCAGGACTCCGGGTTTTTCTTTCAGAAGCAAACCTATGGCTTCGGACAGAACAGTAGGCTTCGGCCCCTCGGTATCCCGGCAGCTGCGGCGTGAGGAAGTCCGTTCCGCCTCCTTTGCTAGCATTACTGCTTCGCAGAAGGAAGCGACTGCCTGCGCTTCCACCTCGCTACGGACCATGGCCTGTACCAGGGCCGTTTGCCGTTGCCGCCGATCGCCCCCACGAGGACACGGCGGTGTCCTCTGGGCGCTTCACACAGTGGTGATACCCGGGCGTTTCTCCCACACAAATCTGGTGCAGGAACCTCATTATTTACTAGTTAAAGTTTCAAAGATCACTCGTACTTCTGACTTAACGTCTGTGACAGCCAAAGAAAATCGTATAGTCATTGGTCACAGCCAATTTGCTCCAAATTAGCTGCACTGGTTCAGTTGTTTGTTAAATATGAACTCTTTTGACCTTACCATAACGGAGTCAAACGTAAATGGGATATTTATGAAATCAAGTGGGCTCTTTCTTTAGAGATTTTTGACAATGCCAAGAGAGTCTCTACATTTTTAAGGTTCCGTATCTAGGTCGGCAACAACAGAATGCTTATAGGACACTTTGTTGTCCGACTGTAAGTACGCGATTGGCGCAGTGCTCTTATCTGTCTAGCTGTTCGCTCTCTTGCCGGTGTGCCTCACGCACACATACACGTAGCGCATAAAATACCTAAAATCGATGAGCGCTAGAAACTCGGTGTGCCCTTAAGATCTTTTTTCTCAGGAACGCTTAGAGGTATGGAGATGAAATTAATATTGATTACTCAAGTCTGCTTTTTTTGAGTAGCAGACTTGACTTAGAAAAACTCAAACTTCTAAGTCAATGCTCTGTAAAGATAAGGCCTTTAATGCTCCGTTTAGGTATAGTTTGACACTGGCTAGGAAATCAAAACTTAGAGGGTCCTCCTCGTTAACCTAGAATCCTGAAAAGCATGAAGCAAAGTCATAAGCAAAGCACAAGTATAGACAAAAAAACCGGGCAAGTGCGAGTCGGACTCGCGCACTGAGGGTTCCGTACAAACTTACCTATGAAAACAGTTCAATTTCCGAATAGTCTCAAAGATTTTACGAATCGCAAAAACGTTTTTTTTTTTGTGACGTAACTACAAATTTACAGTTTCCATATTTTTTCTACATTTATGCTAGGAGACCTTACTTCATGACAAATTTCAGGTCGCTAGGACAACGGGAAGTACCCTCTGAATTTGGGTTCCCTTAGGAGTATCGAAATGTACGTTTTTTTGCAATATAAACGGCCGTATCTTTTTTTTTAGTTAATATAAACGTTTGATTTTTTCTCGCTTTCATCGGATTCCGGCGACCCTCACCAGGTCATCGGTCCACCTTGTGGTACGCCTTCCAACGCTACGTCTTCCGGTACATGGCCACCATTCCAGAACCTTTCGACCCCAACGGCCATCCGTTCTGCGAGCAAAGTGCCCTGCTCATTGCCACTTAAGTTTGGCGATTCTTTGTGCTATTTCGGTAACCTTGGTTCTCCTGCGGATATCCTCATTCCTGATTCGATCACGCAAGGAAACTCCCAAAACTATGGTGGACATCCGACTTAAACGCACTAAATGTTTTGAGAACACATTCATTATGCGGACAGCTAAGGAGTGGAATTCCCCGCCGGAGTATGTGATTCCTAATAGTTACAACATGAGGATCTTTAAGTCAAGAGAGAGTAGGTTGGATAATAGTCAAACGCGAGCTTATTAAAAATAAAACAAGTATTTCAAAACGACGACGCCCAACAATTCTACTTATGATTAATCATAAAATATTCACTAAATAAATAATTTATTTTCCCTTGTAAACTTGTCAATCAAAACGTAGCTAAAAGCATGAATGGCGCCACATTTACGGCTTCTCTCAGTACTTAAGGAAACACAAAGCTGCTTTGAAACTCACTAATTGATAAGAAGACATTCAACAGACAGTAATTATTAGTACGCTAGTTCTTTAAGTAACTCTAGACTTGGGTAGGTTAGTATGAAGTAAATTAACCATTAGGTACCTATACCCTTTGCACCGCCGTGTCCTCGTGGGGGTTATCGGCGGCAGCGATCTCTCGCGCCGGGCCTTGGTACAGGCCATAGTCCGCAGTGAGGAGGAGTGGCAGGCGGTCGCCTCCTTCTGCGAAGCAGTTATGCTAGCAAAGGCGGCCGATCGCTTGAGGCAAAGGTCCTCACGCACCAACCGCCGCCGAGATTCCAATCCCGATCGTCCGGTAACGGGCCATGGGTAGTGTGAAAACGATCCTTTAAGTGTTCTGTTTTTTCCTTTTGAGGTACGGAATCCTAAAAACGTCATTTGTAGTTTAAATTTTACTGTATTCATATCTTTATGTATTTTCTTTTTCAGATACCACGATGACCTCACTCAAGCCAGCATTTCTTCTCCAATGCTTCCTCATATTTGTCACACTACAAAACATCAATACACTAGAAGACGGGTACCTTCGCTACGTTAAGGATGGCTGCTTCCTAAGAGGCGAAGCATTATCTTGTGTCAAATACAAAGCCGTGAAAATAGCCAAAAAAGCTATATTCGGAGAGAGTCTAAACAAGAACGAAACTATCAAAGCCAATAATATAGTTAGCTTAGTACCTCTTGATGATGAGACTATCGAGAGACTAGGAATTAAAGAGACTAAAGAAGCAGATGTAGTACAGACCAATGAAGCAAGGAGTTTCTTGTCGGAATGGGCAGAATTAGCAAAGTACTTTATGAAGTTGGTGCAAGAGTTCTTCAAGGTGAAAGGATTGAAAGTAAATCTGCCTGAAGGAGCGAGAACTGTCGAGGAAGAAGATGATACAGGTGAGTTAGAAATTTTGTTATTTTAGGCTCTCCGATTTTTTTAAGTTTCCGTTTGCGATCCAATATTTCAAAACTAGAGAGTAATAATAGTTATATAATTGTAGCTATATGTAGACTAAAAGAAGATGAGGAAAATGTTTTTTTCTTTACTTTCTTAGCACAATATATAAGTTATGAGTTGACGTTATATTATTGCATAATACTTATTACGAATCTAAAAAATCAGAATGATAGTTATAAATATATACTCTTCATTATGCACCATAAAAATATAGTAGGAGCTTAAAATTAATAGGGCATAACAATAGGCGGTATTATCGGTAAAAACGAGTTTTTAAAGACAAGTTTTACATGGATTTGACAGAGCAGAAGTAAAGGTACGCAGGTACAATATAATACAATACAGTATAGTAATATTATATATTGTGTCACCGTACTGTGGAGTTAAAATATACTGTACTTCAAGATAAAAGATATTCCAAAAGATATTAATATAGTTTGAAAGATCTTACACTTATACCAGAAAAAGAAAAGGAATTCCTAGATTTATTTCCAAAAACAAAGTAGATGAGGTTAAAAAAAAAACAACACACGCTTAATACAACGTTAAACACGAAAATGAGTCCATCCATTTTACATAATTATCAAAAGTATATTACTGTCACAGAAGTTTTTGATAGACAAGTTAATATCATCCTTCTTTGTCCTGTCTGACTGAGACCTGATGACCTTAACAAAATGAGGGACTACGAAGAAAATTGTTGCTCATTATTTGTTGTAACGAGTACTTAGTTTGTCTACATTGTGAGTTACACAATGTGGATTATTATTACGTTTGGGACTTTCATTTGAATTATGGGTGTGTAGATATTTATGATTAGCGTTATTATTGTGTGTATTGACCTTGTCTTCATATCTAATTTGCCTATATTGTTCCAATGTATGCCCAATTCTGTCTTCTACTAGAGCGGCATCTTATTTGGAAGGTGGTTAAATCATCCCGCCATTTTTGCATTACTCTATAAATAAGAAACTGTTGGATAGGAATTTAGGTGTATAATTCTACAGGGTGTCTCAAAAGAAAGTTTATTATATTTGCTTAGCCAACTGCGTGAACGCATCGAACCTGAAGAGCGCGGGGGGTATGCCAGTCGGTAGCATGGCACAAAGGAATTCAGTTGCTACCACAGAGTACCTTTTAAGTTGCTATGGAGCGTTTCTCAGAAGCGGACCACGCCCTGTGCGTGCAAGAATTTTACAAAAATGGTGATTCAGCGACTGTAGTGCGTATAAGATTCTCTAGTATTCGAGGCTTTCGTCACGTGAACAATGCACCAAGCGTCCCTGTCATTCGAAAATGGGTCAAGAAATTTGGAGAGACCGGTTTAACCCTAAAAAAAACAAAATCTGGGCAGCTAAGATCATCAAGAATGGCAGAAAACGTTGACAGTGTAAATTTTGATTGAATTTCAAGTGCTTTAAATGTGTATAGATCGTAATAACGCATTTTACGCAGCAGGACGGCGCAACCTCGCACACATCCAATACGTCTCTGTCAAGAATAAACGAACTTTTCACTGGCAAGTTCATCTTGAGGAGTGGCAACAAAAACTGATCTACACGCAGTCCTGATTGGACTCTCATGGACATTTTCCTGTAGGGTTATCTTAAATATAAGGTTTACAACAATAAACCAACTTCGTTGATGCAATTTAAATAAAATATTCGGAACGAAATTGCAAACATCCCAGACTCGACCTATGAAGCCGTCATTGGTAATTTTGTGGTTTAAGTAAAAAAGTGCCGTGAATGCGAAGGCTTACATCTGGATGATGTTATTTTGAAGAAATAAATTAATATATTTTACACTCTACTATTTTTTTTATTATAATTTTTTTTTCTATGTGTTTTAAGAAATATCTAAAAATGTAAAAAATATGATTGTATAGAAAATAAATCAAGGATAATACCTAATAAATTGGTTTATTTTCCACCACAAAGTTTTTTGCATTTAATACATTTTAGTTCAATATAGAGGTGGATTGGAGCCTAAACTAGGGAAACCCTGTATTTCAAATTATAGGTAACACGCCGATAATATCACGTTATTTGAACGGCAACCTGTTCAGTCGTCGCAAGCATTGGTCAGTATTCGTGTAACTGAACTCACTACTAAGAAGCTCAATGACATGACGAACAATAGTTACCAAAGAAAAGTGCCTGTAAATGTTCCATTTAAAATAAATGCTTTTGACTTTGACTTTGACTTTGAAGGACATTTGGGTAGGGTGGGTGAAGTAGGTTAGGCTTAACTCACTCAGCGTCGAAGCATCGCGTCGCGTCTTGAGGTCCTACCACGAGCTCTCAATGTGATCTATTTTACGATCTAAGCCATATATGGGCTGGTGCTCCAAAATGCCAATTAGCAGCTTTGGACTTGGTGAAAAGGCGTGCGAAGAGGCTAAATGATGATCCAGATTTGGTTAAGTCCAGTCTTCAAAGCCTTGAGCACAGGCGCAGGGTAGCCAGCCTTTCGGTGTTTTACAGGTTGTATTTTGAAGAGTGTGCGCGGTAATTGCATGACTTGATTCAGCCATCTCATTTCTACCATCGGACAACCAGACGTACGGCGAGTATCCACCCTTACGTTGTTTAAAACTCTACGGTCTGGACTATGTGGTTCACCTCGTCGTTTGTACCGCGTAGATCGAAGGACTGGAACAATTTTCCTGCTGAGGTCTTTCCATTCGATTACATTGCGTGTCTTCAAGCCTAGAGTGAATAGGCTCTTAATAAAATATTGCGCCTCACCATCAACGATTGCATATCTTCTTACCATCAGGTGGGTTCACAGTCAAGCACTAGTTTAAATCGATTAAAAAAACCGTTAAAAGGATGGAGCTATATCTCTTTCTCACTCGCACGATTGACGTTCTAACACGTAGTAAGTCTGCTGTTCTTCAACTGCAATGCGTGTAATAATAAAACTACTTCGTCAATACATCAAAAGTTTAGCAAAGGGAACATAATTATGCTTGTTACAGACAGATGCACAAACTAATGTAGTGAGGCAATTTATAAGGGTTCGCGGCTATTTACCAACGGTACCCTAATAAAAAGTTAGCCTACGTGATCCGATGGCTTGCGGTTTGATGCTTAAACCACATTTTAGTAACATACAGAAAATTCACATGTAGTTAAGGCTTTTCGAGAAATTGGTTGGTTTTAGGATTGGTAGCTATATATATTGCAATCAATTAGCATATCAATATAATATGTTAGATACTAGCTAACCCACTGTACTTCGTACCGTCTAATAGTAAGGATAACGCCATCTCCTGGTATTACCAGAACAGCATAATTCATTTTAAAATGACATTTTAATTTGAGATGGCGTTGTATTCGAATTTCTTTTCCGTAATTTTTTATATATTTTCTCACCGTTTCAACCTTCCCTGGACTATCACAAATATTTCAAGACCAAAATTAGCCAAATCGGTTCGGCCGTTCTCGAGTTATAGTGAGACTAACGAACAGCTATTCATTTTTATTTATATGCCATATATAGATTATAGATACTTGTTGCAGTCGGTCGTTACATCACATTACATAATTATTATTTATCGTGTATTCAAATTCTTGCAATATCGTCACTTCTAAATTAAATACGAGCATTTTCGTTTTGAATACACCATAACCTATCGGTTTCGGTATTCAAACCATATAATAGTCGGATCATTCTGACTAATGCATGGGATGGCCCGACTTACGAAATATCATCATCATCATCTTCCTGCCCTTGTCCCATGTTATTTGCGGTCGGCGCAACACGTTTTTTTCTTCCATTCTGCCCTGTCACGACTTACGACCCAGAAAATACTGATCTATTAATATATAGCATTCAGAATAAAGAAATAAAAAAAAATTTCGATTCTTATTCTAATGATATGTTGATGCTCTTTTGTTACCCAGTGAGTTCTTTTAGATGCTCAATAAATTCTTTTTTATGTCTAATAAGATCTTTGTGTTATTCAAAGTTAAAGTCACAAGATTTTTATTTCACATAGGTCTAAATGGATACTTATAAAACATCAGAAGCTAGTGCACGTATTCAATGAGTTTGTTTAGCTACTAAATAAGTTCTTTCTTGTGTTGTATTTAAATAAATATATTTTGATTGAAATAATCAGAAAATTGATTAAGTTTACCTTCTGCAACTTTTCTTTCTGTTTACAAACATTGCGGGATAAACCCAATATTGAAAAGCGAAATATATTGAGGATATGCTCGTTGGGCCGTCGTAAAATAAATGAAAATTATTATGGCTTTATAGCCTCCCATAGTCAGTTACTTAGATTCATGTCAACGGGTAAATCTGCCATTTCCCTTGGGTTGGCAGAAACTCAGAATGCAAACTGGTACGATCCTTACATACTTCTTCATCTGAATAAATGATAATATTGTTATGAATGTGAGTAATGAAATGTTTACTAGCAAGGAATTTATTCACCACAAACAAAAGCAAATTTGTCCAATCAACAATAATCCAAATCAGAATGAACACTAGTCTGTCGCAATCAAATTTACTTACTTCCGGTCGGCGCTTCAAAGTAATTCCAGAACAATACAGTCGCATCGCAGTCCAATAAATCATTATTATAAAAAGAAGTAATAAATTTATGCGAATTTCGACGTTAGCGAAGAAATCCAAATAGGTGTATCGGATTAACAATTCAATGTATAGGTTCATTGAATAGTTGATAATATGTACGTATATCTGGCTGCAACGACGAAACGTCGTTGCAGCCAGTGCTGCGTTCTAGGCTGTTTTCTTAGAGAATAGCACTGCAGGACCATTCGTTATGGCGACGCTTGGAGGAGACTTTTATCTAACAATAGACGTCTTTCAGCTGAAATGATAATGATATGATGATAAGGCAACACGATTAAGACACTGGACATAACGATGCGATTGCGATTAAGGCTTCAGTCATACTGCCTGTCTGAAGTCGACTTATATCGCACTAGCACTCGGTGTTGCGTCAGAGCGTAGTGTACCAGTCACGTGACACACGTTATCGACACTCTTAACTATTAGTTTCATCTCTGATATCTTCTGAAAACTAATTTCAATACAAAAACGCCGTCAAACTTTATTGGACACCAAAGTTATAAATAATAAGTAGCAAGTAAAGGGTCAATCGTCAGGTGGACCGACGTTTCATAAAAAGTTTTTAAGAGACCTCGGTGAGTTGGCTTCGGTCCCTCGTACGGTCTTCTAAAGATCCAAGACTCCAGGGTATATTCGTTTGAATATATAAGTATAAAACGGGGCGTTCCCCAGGGTAGCATATTTGGCCCTATTTTATTTCTACTCAAACGACATACTGTAACCAACCATAAATGCTTCCTTTTTGCCGAAGTTATTTCCATAATTCTTACTGTGGGTAAAGAATATAAATCAT
Source organism: Mythimna pallens (assembly GCA_961205895.1). Lineage (NCBI taxonomy): Eukaryota > Metazoa > Arthropoda > Insecta > Lepidoptera > Noctuidae > Mythimna > Mythimna pallens. Next base: position 2,615,069 of record OY540845.1, on the reverse strand, counting down.
GAAATGAACATAAACAATACAAATTACCTGGTAAAATAATAATATTTTTTTAGATCATCTTAGTTTAATAATAATGCATTTGATTTCATAATGAATGCAAAGCGCATAGCACCGGTCATTGTAGTGTTTTTTTATTGATAGGCTCGCATTTGACCGCTATCTCACCTGATGGTAAGCGATGATGTGGCCGACGATGGAGCACGCTTGCCTAGAAGTAACCTATTCACTCTTGACTTAAAGGCCCCTAGGTTGTAGATACTTGCTATATCCAGTAGTGGACGTCTTTAGTTGAAAAATGATGATGCTGATGATGAGTCCAGAACTCAATTTGCAAATATGACAGTTTAGCCTAGTTCTTGTAGGCAGAAAATGTTTCATATAATATTACAAAATTAATGCCCCCCGCGTATAGATCTGAAATCTAAACACAACGCCGTCTAGTCCCAAGCTTAGCTGAGCTTGTGTTATGGGTCCTAGACAACTGATAAACTTATTTAAATATTTCTAAATACATTATATATTATAGATAACATGTTACACCATATTACACCTATTGTCCTGGGTGGGAATCGAACACTACCTCTGGCATAGCAGTCAGGGCCACTAACTACTATACCAACAGGCCAGTCGATGCATAATGTATTTAAAAAATTACTATTCTACCATCACCCTAATATTAAAAAAAAGAATATCTTTAGAATTCTTACAGAAGTCTCATCAAACAGTAACGTGAAACTTTTACACTTATATATATATATTTTTTGCATTTTAATAAAAGTACTTGAACAAAAGTTGTACGTGCTCAACTTTCATTGAGATTTTTGTGAATATTTCAACAATCGAATGCTACATTATACGATAGATCTATGGAGATCAGTGGGGCGCGCCCTCGCGCTGAACCCTGGTTCAGGCTTGGGCTGGAGCGAGACGGAATGTAATACGGTCGCATCCTTCTACGAAACAGTGATGCTAGCAAAAGAGGTAGCCATAAGAGTGAGGGAACGTACATCCTCACGCCCCAACCATTGCGACAGGAGACGCCCCGGGTTTTGGGAATCGCAGAGCAATCTTCGGCCACCGCAGACACAGGCTTGCGAACGACGTCGCCGTCACCACCGTAAAAATAAAAAGTAACTAATCTAGAAATACTTATGTTGTGGGTACTATACTATACTATCGGATGATTAAAGAAAACTTGACTATGATGAAATATAGTCAAGTTCGTGCTCACTCATAATGAGCCTCATCAGAAGGCCTAAAGTCACCCAAAGGGCAATGAAAAGGGCTATGCTCGTAGATTCCTTGCGTGATCAAATCAAAGATGAAGATAACCGCAGAAAAACCAAGGTTGCTGACATAGCACGAAGAATCGCCAAACTTAATAGGCAACGGGCAGGGCCCATTGCTCGCAGAAGAGATGGCTGAGGCAGAACCGAAGGTTCTGGAGTGGCGAATACGTACCGGAAGACACAGCCTTAGAAGCCTCCGAAAAGGTGGACCGATGGAATTCGATGGATGCGAGACGCAAAGGACCTTTCATTGTGACGACATTTGGGGGAAGCCTAATGTCCAACAGTGGACGTATTTCGGCTGAAATGATGATAATGATGACGTGTCCACAAATACAGGTGTACTCTCTGTTTCTTAACTTTTTAGAGGTAAGCGGAACAGAGCGTTAAGTCTCGCAAAGCCTCCTTTGAAAAGAGAAGATCCTCCGGCCAGACGGGTGATATGTCTTGTGGGCTACTGCCCGTTAGATGATTTCGGGCTGTCGTATATATTCTAATCGTGCGGAGAACTTTGATTGCGCGATGCAGGATTAGTTCTTTTGTAACGCCATAGATGTCGCTACATCATTCTTGTTGCTTCTTGATGCGTGCCAGGCCAGTGGTAGGTTGGTTCCAGTGGGTCGGAACCGAATGCCGCATAGTTCTCGGTGAGTCAGAACTGTCAGCGGTGTTTCCCCAGTGAGTCGGGATGATGCTGTAGGTTCCAGTGAGTCGGAGTAGTGCTGCTGGCTCCAGTGAGTCGGAGTGGTGCTGTGCGACGCAGGGCTTGACTGCTGGCGTCGACCAGGAGAGGTTCTTCGTAGCTCTTCATGTGGTTGGCCGAAGGTGCAGTGTGCTTCGCCAAGCTCGCTGATGAGGCTGAGGGTGATGACCAGGTATGGCTCGCTGCTCGAAAGCTTGAAGTGATGATGACATCACGAAGTAGTAGCTGCACGAAGGCTGCGCTGACGTTCACTTTTGAGGATCACCAGTTTAGGGGTAGGCGGAACAGAGAGTAAAGTCCCTCAAACCTCTTTTGAAAAGGGAGGATCCTCCGACCAGACGGGTGTTATTTCTGGTGGGCAGCTGCTCGTCAGATGATTTCGGGCTGTTGTATATATTCTAATCGTGCGGAGAACTTTGATTGCGCGATGCAGGATTAGTTCTTTTGTGACGCCATACATGTCACTACACTTTCATAGAAGGAACGGGAATACGACATAAACGGACAGAGATCAGGCACATGACCAGTGGTGTTACATGCTTTCTGAGGCTGGGCTGGAAGTGGGAAACTCTTCTCAGTTAAATTGCGGACGGACGGACGAGCAGACAGATGGATATAGCAAAAGGACAAGGGTTCATTGTTAGAACTACAATAACTCTAAATACGACTTAAGTAATGGTCATTCGAGCAGCTTGGTTTCGAATTTATGTCATGCGAGATTTTGATTAAGGCAGAGAACAGTCGTCGTGCTCATAAGTTGTTAATTTCAGATAGGTACATTTGAAAAAGCTTTTCAAGTTTAATTTTTCAAGTAAATTCTTTTTAGTAAAAGTATTTTTTGGCTATAATAATATATACTGCTTGAATTTCATAAAGATTTGTTTATTTACTTGCTTAAAATGAGGGTCATGGTTTCTATCTATCTATCTCTACGGGATGTATAAACAGAAACTATTTTTATATAGTACAAAAAAGGGGCTCTATCTAAAGGGTATGTCTTTACTGATCATAGTTTTGTAGTCAAAATTAAAAACAAAAAGGAATCCAAAATTGTCCTCGAAAATTTTTGTCATAATTGATAAATTCATAATAGGATCAATAATTATTCATAATAATTGCTAATAAAAAATACTACGCGCAGTGTTTTTCCATTTTGATCGTCATTTATTCACTCATAATCAATAGCCTGTACAATATTTTAAAACAAGATATTATTAATTGTTGACTAATATTTAGCATAATTAATAAATTGTAACAATAATAATAATTAGAATCGATATAATTTAATGTAATTTAATAATTTCATATGTACTATTTGCAGTGCCCTTACAGGGTGCATGTTTTAATACTGTGTCATGAAAAATCAGCAAATAAATAAATAAATAAATATTTCCATAAATTGAGTGACATTTTGGGATATAAACAAACGCTAATAACTTTGCTGTTTATGAATATTATTTATTGAGGGACTTTACTTAAATAATAACAAGACCTATACTAATTTGCCCTTTAAGTATTTGTATTAATTAAAAACTAGTGGTGTATATAATATTCTATACATTTATATAGATTATCTATATATAATTATTATATAAAAGGAGTAGTATCTAACATATTATCAACGCATAGCGGAAACTGGTGGGATTACGAGCGTAAAAGTTTGCACAAGTTTTCCTTTTATGACGTAAATTCATTCTTTAAAGGGTTGAAACGGGGTTCTAAAGTTTGAAAAGCAAAACCTACTTGCTCGTGGGTGAAGCCACTGGCAGGAGCTAGTAATATTTATGAAGAACACTTATGCAAATGTGGGTGGAGAGTACAACTTGAAAGTCGCCCACTGTTTCTTGCGAGGGCAAAACACAAATAACTTTGAGTTGGTTGGTCATGCTTTTAAAAGTTATTTCTGTAAGACAATGGTTATTAGCCTAGCTCTTGTACAAGCATTAAGGTGAAAGGAAAATGTAGGTATAAACGCCTACGGAGATTACGCATTTTCATAGATATTGTTCTACTGGATAAAAATAAATACAATGTAGTCTTCATACTGCCATATCACGCTGGCCTGTTCATTTTTTTTGAGAGGTGGAACATTATAAGTAAAAGTTATTAGATAGCAACTTCTCTCGGTCTAGGGTGGAGTGAGAGGGCTTGTCAGACTTTTACTGATTAAAATCCACCTATAGAAGGTTTTTTTTTTTCGGTGGGAAAATCATCCAATGACATCCCCGCTCTGGGGCGGAGCGCGAGTGTATGTGTCAGACTTTTACTGACTAAAAACCCACCCCTGTTCCTTCGTTGCCTTTCACACCAGGGCCGAGTCTTCGTTTTAGAATCAGACCATTGACCCCAGTAGGCTTCGACCCTGCTGGGCCCCTACGGTTGCTGACATCACCTTGAGACGCGCGGAACACTACACGCCGTCAACGACTTGGGCTCGGTCCCGACGGTTACCAGACGGTCGGACGGCAAGCTACTCATTGCTCGCCGTCCGCAAGCCCGCGCCTATGGCGGCCGGAAATCGGGATCGGAATCCCGGCTGGGGCGCGGGGGGCATTGCACCGCGCTTGAAAATAAAAACACAAGCTAAGGACAGTTATTTATACAAGCATTATTCAAAGTAAAAATAAAAACGTGAACATCTTTCTGAATTAATTTTATTTTAACCATGCCACATTTTAATGTATTGTCACGTATTGTTAGGAAATAAAAGGCTTTATATTTTTTATTTTATTTTAATATATTAAAACAAAAATGATTATTATCCTCAATTAATTAATTATACTTTTTTTTTTTCTTCTTTGGCGACTGAGCCGGTGTCGACTATTCTGCCAGTGTCATGTGGTGACGGCAGCGCCGTAAGGTGAGCCGTCGAACTTTGCCCTTTGTGATAGATCTAAGACGTTAGTGGCAGGTTACATATTGATGTTATTGTCATTTAGGAATTTGGATAGGAGTTGGACAACTTTAGGAGAGAAATTCGTCAATAGGGTATGGAAGTTAGTAGAAAGGGGTATTTTAATTTTGGGAAGCATTTGGTACAAATCGAGGGAGTGGGAGTTTGAAGGACAAGAAAAGAAGAATTATACTTATTTTAATTTTTATGAAATTAAAAGTTTATTTCAATTTCTGGCAATTTTTGACTTCGACAGTTATTGGCACTTCACCTTCGCTATGTTCCTTCAGTTGCCTTTTTTTTGATAAATACTTCGTAGTCCTAGCGGGCATTGACCCTGCTGGGTCCCTACGGTTTTGCTGACATAACGATACAGGGTGGGACCATAACTTGCGGTCGCCACAACGACAGTTTCTAGACCGATAATAATGTCATTCACCCTTCTAGGTAACATTTAAATTTTATGTAGGTACACTGTTTGTGTTTAACCGATTGCGGTTGTTAGGAAAGTAATGTTGTTTACATAATGGAATGTGATTGTAATATTTTTAGCAATTTTGTTTAGATATGATTTGGGGATGTTGAACTGGATGCTTTTAGCTTTTTTACGTGTTAAATGTAATAGATAATTAAACCACAGACAGACACAACCACACGTACCGGAAGACGTAGCGTTGGAAGGCCTCCTACAAGGCGGACCGATGACTTGGTAACGGTTGCGGGAGTCCGATGAATGTGAGACACACAGGACCATTCATTGTGGCGACACTTGGGGGAGGCCTATGTCCAGCAGTGGCGTCTTTCGGCTGAAATGATGATGATGATGAGATAATTAAAGGAGCTGATGCAGTCTTTGTTTTTCTTTGATTCCCAGATATTGAATACAATGAGGGGAATGTAACTCAGGGTAGAAGTATCCAGAAACGCGAAATCAGTCCGAAATCAGGTGTGTACTAATAATTTGTTTTACTTATCAAAACTCATGAAAAAGTTAAGATGAACCCTTTCGTAGTGGTAAACTTGCATTGAAAAAAAAAGAGATAATGCAATTACAATATACTTATAAACAACTTTATAGATTAATGTATATACAAATCATAATCTATCTATACTTATAAAATGCTTGACGGCTAGACAGCGTTCGGAAAGCTGCGCGGTATCTTCTCGTCCAACATACCACGGTTTCTCAAGACGAAAGTCTATGACCAGTGCGTGTTGCCAGTGATGACATATGGTTCCGAAACGTGGTCGCTCACAATGGACCTCATCAGAAGGCTCAAAGTCACCCAAAGGGCAATGATTTCCATTGCCCTTTGGCTATGCTCGGAGTTTCGTTGCGTGATCGCCTCACGAGTGAAGATATCCGCAGAAGAAACAAGGTCACCGACATAGCCCGAAGATTCGCCAAACTTAAGTGGCAGTGGGACGTAGAACGGATGGTCGATGGGGCCAAAAGGTTCTAGAGTGGCGACCGCGCACCGGAAAACGCAGCATTGGAAGGCCTCCCACAAGGTGGACTGATGACTTGGTGAGAGTCGCGGGAATGCGGTGGGTGCGAGACACACAGGACCATTCGTTTGGCGACACTTAGGGGAGACCTATGTCCAACATTGAACGTCCTTCGGCTCAAATGATGATGATGATGATAAAAATGCTTTGTCCCGAATGACTGACTGACGGATCAACGCATAGCTGCCAACTGCTAATCGTAAAGACCTGAAACTTGGAAAGTATGTTCTGTGTATGACGTAAGCATTTGTTTAGAAAGGAGTTTTTATAAAATTCTACTACTAGGAGGTGAAAAATGGGGGCAAAAATTGGGACAACGCGATTCCTTGGTACAATCTACTACAAATTTTGCACGAACATTCTTTAACAGAATTATGGAAGACGAGTTACGTGTTTCATTGAAATTCATCCCCTAACGGGGTTAAAAAGGAGTAGAAAGATATTTTCGGGGTGATTTGCTTCGAAGTTGTTATCAATATCTCCTTAGTGCTTTTGATTTAAATTACATTTTATTTTGACACATATTTGAAAAAACTTGATCATATTTTATTCATAAAAGTTGGAACTCACATAAAAGCTTGGTGCAGCGTAATATTCTTAAAAATATAGAATGTCTCTAAAGTTCAAGCGCCTCAAGGAGATGTCAATAATGTGTGGCCATGGTTTAAGTGAAAATGAACCCCAGGGCCCTGGAACGCATGCAAAGAAGGAACTAACGAGTGGGTTTTAGTCAGTAAAAGTCTAACACACTCTTCCAATCCGCCCAAAGGCGATTTGTCATTAGATGATATCCCACCTGAAAAAAACTATAACATTACAGATACCAGATTATACCAGATATATACCAGATAGAATTGAGAAAAAACAAGTTTTTGCCGAATGGACTTTCGAATAGTTACAAGGATGTTAACTATTCGAAAGTCCGTTCGGTATTACACCAACGCATCTTATAAGCTAGCGTTATATGCACAACAACTCCAAGATAGGGTTGTTTTTTTAACTTCTGGCACGTCATTCGTTTATATCTTGCCAAGTAGGCGTCAGCTATTTTTCAACTTTATCTCTGCGAAGAATACAAAATTGTTCATGTTTGCACCGCAAAACTGTTGGCAAGGAATTTTACTTTGAACTATTGCTGTAGAATGTAAAATTTTTATTGTTAAAGGTTTTGCGTTTAGATGGATTGTTAGGAATAAATAGAACATATTGTGAGTAACCACTTATAGAAATAGATTAGTTATAGGACTTTTTTTGGATTGTGAATTCATCAAATAACTCATCCCGCTCTGGCTGGAACGAGAGGAAATGTCAACGTTTCACTGACTAAATTCAAGTCAAAGTCAAAAGTTTTTATTTCACATTGGCCTACATGGGCACTTATAAAACGTCAGAAGCTAGTGTAATTACTTTAGATGCCCTTTGTTTTCTAGGACCATGAGTTACCTTTTCAGAAAATTCTTGTGATCCTAGCGGGCATCGGAACTGTTTAACCCCTACGGTTTGCTGACATATAATTGAGAGGCGCGTGGAATAGTACGCGCTGTCGACGACATAGGCTCGGTCCGAACGGTTACGGCAGGCGAGCTACCCATTACTCGTCGTCCTACGGTAACTAGTGGTCGGGGTCGTGTTTGTGGCAGCTGGCACGTGCAGCCGTCTCCTACACTAGCATTACTGCTTTGCAGAAGGAAGCGACCACCTGCTATTCTTTCTCGCTCCGGACCGACTCCGTCACCACCGCCGATTGCTTCCACGAAGCCCAAAGTCGGCTGAAATCATATATTTGCTTATAAGTCAAGAAAGATGACTATAGCGAGATTCCTTGTTTTCACTAATAAATGAATTGTCAAACCAACTCATAACACTAACAGTTATTACTACCATAGCCATCCCATTTCCACAAAATCTAATTGACCTCCCCATCAAACTAGACCATAAAGACGATCAATTAACAATCGTCAATAATGACCATGTCATTGTAATTATTATAGATTGTCGGGGTCATAAGTATTGGGGTCAAACCCGTTCCGGTAAATATTTTGACCCAAACTAAATATCTGTGTAATGGGATTTTACAGATGTCGTTTGAAATTAGGGCGTGAAGTTTAAGATGTAAATGCTAAGCGATTAGAAATATTTGATGTTTGTAATTATTTGATTTGTTTTGCACGATTGTGACCAGTTTTATGGTTCATTGAGAATTGTGGGAATGTAAAAGGTAATGAGATATCCGCAGGAGATTTACCAAGACCAAGGTTACTGACATAGCCCGAAGAATCGCCACAAACTTAAGTGGCAGAGGGCAGGGCACATTGCTTGCATAACAAATGGTCGATTTAGCCGACAGGTTATGGAGTGGTGACCGAGTACCGGAAGACGCAGAGTTGGAAGGCCTCCCACAAGGTGTACCGATGACCTGGTGAAGTTTGCGGGAATTAGGTGGAATCGCAGTCAAGCATTAGTTTATAATAATTTAATTAAAAATGTGTACCAAAACAAATGTGAGTGTATACTCACACTAATTATATTCGTAATGCAGGCATCCTGAGAGCTAGTAGCAGTTTTAACTAAATGTCTTTTTTTTTTCGGTGGGAAAATCATCTTATGACATCCCCCGCTCTTGGGCGGAGCGAGAGACAGTATCAGACTTTTACTGAATAAAAACCTACTCCTGTTCCTTCGTTGCCTTTTGTACCAGGGCCGAGTCTTCCTTTCAGAATCAGACCCATGGCCCCAGTAGGCTTCGACCCTGATGGGCCCCTACGGTTTGCTGACATCTCCTTTAGGCGCGCGTGGAACAGTACGCGCCAACAAAATTTCTTGTGAACCCGGCATAGACCTTCTTTGCACCAATACAAGCATAGTCAGGAAGCTCTTAGTAAAGCCATTTTCTGTACAAGAGATTGCAAATTATTAATAGTTTAAGGAATTGTACCAACTTTGAACAAGTATTACGAAGTAATTTTTTTTTTTATTATCATATAATTAGCAACATAATTATTTTTATTATAATATTGTTAGTGTGTTAGTTTTCCTAAAGTGTTAAAAATAAATAAAAATATGGTGTGGACATATTTTTATTTATTTTTTATATATTACCAACTTACTATAAGTTCTATATAGTTAGCGTAAGCGTAATGTAAGCTAGTGTAACTTACGATGATCAGATACCATAATATCATCAAACGGTATCATTTAGGTTGAATAGTAACTTAAAAAATAGATATACGAGTATATGTATTTTAATGCCTTTACACTGGAAAATCATAATTCTTTGTCTGGAAAGCCGGGTAATAATTTTCGTTTACTAAAATGACCGAAAAATATTTTTTAAATTGACTTTTTCAAGTTTTTTCCAAGGTTTTAAAGAAGTGACTATATTTATTTATCGTTTATTTCAGGCAGTAACTCGTAGAATTATTAGTAAATTAAATGATTACACCATAATAAATAGATTAGATATATTATTGGATCAATATTAAGAGTACCTACAAAATTCTAAAGCCGAGCAGAGACAGCTAGATACTACAGACACTATCTGAAAGAAAGGATTCGGGAAAACCTGTCAGGAGGAGAAGTACATTCAGGAAAAATGACTTTAGACTCTTTAAGAACCTGCAAAAATCAGTAACTTTATTTTCAAAAAACATGCCAGTCGCACTACACCGCTAGGGCAGTCCTTCAAAAATTAACATAACACTATAGCGAGTGTGACTGCTCAAAATTAAAATAGGACCGAAGCCTGCTGGGGATGCGGGGACGTTTGAAAGAGAGATCGTGGCCCTGGAATGAAAAGGGCAACTGAATACGTATAACGCTAAAGGCACAAAGAATGTTATGAGCACTCTTTGTGTACCTATACCAGAGTTGACTGATGTAGATCGACTGACAGTAAGCCTTCAATAGAATTATTTTAATTTGATTGCAGTAGTGAAAAAGCGCCTAGCCAACGTATTAGTAATAGCAATAATTTCAAATCATTTACATTTATACATACACACACACACATCATAACACACCATCACACATTTACACACACTCACAAATACACCTTCATACACACACACACTCTCACGTGCTGACATACAGATACATATCATGCAAATATATGAATGGCAATCTATTTAATATTTTAAGCAGTTTTTTTTTTGTATTTAAACTTTTTCTGTTTTTGTTTATTTTTCATTTTTTTAACTTATTTTTTCATTTAAGTTCACGTCGTCTGACATGGGCTACGGACCAGTAGAGAACGAATAATTTGTTAATATACTGCCTCCCAAGATACAGGTTTTTGCCTAGTTTGTGAGACAGCAAGCTATTGTTTTTGTTAAATTAACTGTTCCTGTTCTAGTTTACTAAGACTTGATTTATGGCTGTGTTCCAAATAAACTTTATTATTATTATTATTTCTATCCGCACTGGATCAGGTTCTGCCCAACGACCTTTACATTTCAAAAATCGGACCCCTGTCAAACTGAATCTAAAAGGAGAAACTGACTGACTGACCTACCGACGCACAGTTGAAACTACCGGGACTAGGATTGTGAAATTTTGCCCTAGGCTTCCTATTGTGACGTAGGCGAGGACTAAAAAGGGATTTAGGAAATCCAACCTGAAGGGGGGTGAAAAGGGGGAATTTCATTTATTTTTTATTATTTATTTATTTAACAATTTATGTATGTTTGTGTTTATGTTTTTGTTTATATGTATACAACGTGTAACAAAAAGGGTATATACATCAAGAAGCGGTGAAGATTATAGGTGGTATAGAATCTCTATACAAAGTTTCAGCTCAAAATGAATTACTCAAAGAATTGATACCAAATTCTTGGTATCGTATGATTCTTGAATTCAAATCATAACAAACGTGTCACGACACTACGAGGGTCAATAACATTCCACGTCACTTGCTAATATTACGAAACATTTCTTCTGTAAATCTGATCGCCTAGTAACTGTCTACCTAATTTTGATGTTGCGTTTACACGTGGGCCCAGCCTCAGCCAATCGCCATTGTTTAAACGGGGTTTCCCCTTTTACACAATAGCTAGGGATAGAGATTGCCCGCGGCGCGCGCTTGCATGAGACGCTCTGTTCGCCTAGTACCTGTCTACCTAAAATTTTGTCTCAAAAAATATTTATTTATTTTATTTATTTATTAAAACTTTATGCACTAGTAAGAAACACTGTACAAAGGCGGACTAAAAATTAACTAAAATAAAAAATGATAAATAAATAATAACAATCAATAATGGAAATATTTTTCCATAGTCCGAGCAAAGTAAATATTAAAATGAAAAATAATAATTCAACTTACATTTTTAAAGATGTGAAGAAGAAAACAAAATCTGGCGAAGCTTCTACCTGATTGCAGTACCACTCGCAGAAGGTCACGCGAGGCAAAAAATCTGCAGGTATCAGCTCCTGGGTGCGACGGAAATGGTATGGGTGCTGACCGTCATTGTGCAACACTTGCCATACTTGCATATGGTTTGAGGCATCCAGCGCTAATGCAGCTCGCCGAGTGCTAGTACGCGGGTTATTATCAAAATGCTCCAGTACGGCTTCCTCAAATTCTGGATCGGTAGTGTTCGGGCGACCCCCAAAACCAGGAGCGTGGAAGGAACCGGTTTGGTGCAGACGAAGTACCATCCGATGGAAACACGCCACCGAAGGAAGCTGTCGACGCTCAGCTTCTGGCCTACCCTCGATAAATCGGCGACGATAAAGTTTGCGAGCAGCTCGCACATTACCGTCCTCTCTTCCGACACAACATCATCTCATAATATTCACTATTACTTTACACCATCATACAATTGTCACAACCACAATTAATCACAAGCACCGAACCGGATATGCGACTGCAATGTACGATTATTGGTCGTCCACTAATGCAAAATTTTACTTTATTTATTTACCTAATTTCACTTTAGGCTAGCCTTTCGGCGCGCTCAAAGATGCCGCATGCCGCCAAAGGGAGTAGCCGAACGAACGATGGAAACATTGCCATCTCTCTCACATAATACACGCAGGTGGCGCGTGCGACAGGGATACAATAATTTATCGTATTCAATATCATACTGAAAGGAAATTAGGGATCTGTGATTGCGCAAGCCGCTGTTAAATTCAGCAATAACAATTCTCGTTTCTTATGGACTCCTAGTACTTTTGCATGTTTTTCATTTATTTTGAAAAGATAAATTAAGACTAAACTGGCTAAACTGTACCATACCGGCTGCTGAGTTATAAGCTTATAATATTTGTGTGACGATGTGCGCAAGCGTTGATTAGAAAAAAAAATATGATATTATTTCGTAACATTTGACAGTATTTTGACAAGTTTCATTTACTTTGTACTTGTTGGTATTATCTATGACAAAGGTATTAGTTCATACTGTGTTGTAGGTACCTACTCGATTCTATGGAGATTACTTTGTCGACAATTGTTACGTTCAATCATTTGTTTGTTGCTATCCTATCTACGTAAAACAATAAAAAAGTAGGTATTTCTTATTGTCACGTAGATACCAGATAGATACCTAATTATTCCATATCCATACGAATACCCTTACCTACTTAGAGTCTCAACTAAAAGCGGCGTAGGTCGCACGCTTGCGTGTCTAATATTTTGAAAAATTGAATGAGCTGCCCGGCGCGTGCACTCGCTCTAGTTTTTGGCATGGCTTGTTATTCACAAACATTATCTTTAAAGAGTGTATCACTATCAATGTATGCATTTAAGTTGAACTAAATTGTATTAATTTCGACGTTATAAGAAAAAAAGGTTTTGATTTAAATCAACGATTTTTTTTTAAATTTATTTGATTTTAATCGAGATTTAAAGTACTTATTAAAATCAATTGATTCAAATCATTTCAACTCTGCAAAAAAGTAACAACTTATTAAAGTCCTCTAATTAAATTAAATTCAAGAACGGAAACCACTGGGAGTTTATTTGTACTAGGAGACGCATAAGTTGCTTAGAAATTATATTTTGGGTTCAAATATTATGATATGAAATCCTTTTTCGTGGCGTCTTTCGCACGTCCATCAAGTAATTAATTTCTCGCAAACTAAGTACCTACCTATGGCGGGGGAAGTTCCTGCACCGGATTCGTGCGGAAGCGACGCCCGGGTGTCGCCACTGTTTGGACCGCACGGAGAACACGGTGGAGCACATGGTAGAGGTGTGCTCCGCTTGGGCAGGGCAACGCCGTGTCCTCGTGGGGGTGATCGGCGGCGGCGATCTCTCACGCCGGGCTTTGGTACAGGCCGTGGAGCGAGGAGGAGTGGCAGGCGGTCGCCTCCTTCTGCGAAGCAGTAATGCTAGCGGCGGCCGATCGCGTGAGGCAACGGTCCTCACGCCCCAACCACCGCCGGGATTCCGATCCCGATTTCCGTCCACCGTAGGCACGGGCTTGCGGACGGCGAGCAATGGGTGGCTCGCCGTCCGACCGTCCGATAATCGTCCGGACCGAGCTACTGGGGCCAAGGGTCTGATTATGAAAGGAAGACACAGCCCTGGTACGAAAGACAACGAAGGAACGGGAATGGGTTTTTAGTCAGTTAAAGACTAACACTATCTCCCGGCCCGCCCAAAAGCGGGGGATGTCATAAGATGACTTTCCCAGCGAAAAAAAAAGTACCTACCTATGTATGACAACCGACATAAAAAGAATTAGGTACGTAAGTAAATTTGTAGGAATGTAGTTACTAAATTAGGTATTATTTAATGTGTTGTAGGTACTTACTCGATTCTATGGTAGATTACTTTATCGATAATTGTTACGTTCACTCATTTGTTTGTTGCTATCCTATCTACGTAAAACAATAATTGAGTAGGTATTTCTTATTGTTTCACGTAGATACCAGATAGGTAGGTACGAGTACCTAATTATTCCATATCCATACGAATACCCTTACCTACTTAGAGTCTCCTCTAAAAGCGGCGCGCGCACTCGCTCTAGTTTTTGGCATGGCTTGTTGTTCACAAACATTATTTTAAAGAGTGTATCACTATCAATGTATGCGTTTTAAGTTAAACTAAATTGTGTTATAACAAAAAAGTCGATTTAAATCAACGATTTTTTTTTATATCATTTGATTTTAATTGAGATTTAAATTACTTATTAAAATCCATGATTTAAATCATCTCAACTCTGCAAAAAAGTACCAACTTATTAAAGTCCTCTAATGAAATTAAATTCAAGAACGGAACCCACTGGGAGTTTATTTGTACTAGGAGAGACATAAGTTGCTTAGAAATGATATTTTGGGTTCAAATATTATGATATGAAATCCTTTTTCGTGGTGTCTTTCGCACGTTAATCAAGTAATTAATTTCTCGCAAACTAAGTGCCTACTATGCATGGCAACCGACATAAAAAGAATTAGGTACGTAAGAACATTTGTAGGAATGTAGTTACTAAATTAGGTAAGTATTATTGTAGTAGTTGTGTCGACAATTGTTACGTTCACTCATTTGTTTGCTATCCTATTTACGTAAAACAATAAAAAAATAGGTATTTCTTATTGTTTCATGTAGATACCAGATAGATACCTAATTATTCCATAACCACACGAATACCCTTATCTACTTAGTCACCTCAACTAAAAAAAAAAAAAACATTTTTCTTCTCAAAACTATTTTCCTTTGAAAAATTTTGTTAAGAAAAATAAACATCCGGAACCCTTTATCCACTGTTTGAAAAAGTACCAGGAGTAAGAGGTTTGTTTTTATTCATGAACAGTTCACTGACACCGATCAGCTGACTTTTTGCTAGTGATGTATTGATTTCAGTTTGAAATGTTCGGTTTCTGGTATCATGTGTATTGAAATAATTCATAATTTCCTACCATGTAAACATAAAGTTAGAAAACCCTTCCCGTATCGTTTGTTATCTTATCAAGAAGCCGTGCACTTGGTATGTATATACCCTTTTTGTTACACGTTGTATATGTTTTTGTTTGTGTGTGTTTTTTTTTTGTATGTGTTTTTGTGTATTTATGCAATTTTTGTTTTTTCCATTTGTATGCAAAACACCATTCTGCGTGAAAAGTGCTAGTATGCTTATATGCCAAAAACTTACTATCATATTTCAAATTTCCAGCCCGAGGCAAAAAGAAGAAGCTAGCAGTCATCATACCCCTGCTGACCCTGTTTGCAGTGCTCAAGATGAAGCTGCTGCTGATCCCTATCTTACTATCAGTGCTGCTGATCAAGAAGTTGCTGTTAATTGCTGCCTTGCTACTGCCAAGTGTGCTCAGCACTTTGAAAGCTTGCAAGGTATGAATTTATGTTTTTTTTTTTTTTCGTTAGAAGGCCGATGATAAGATGAACTGGTACCCTTGTGAGAACGAAAAGTGAGTCGATGATAGCGTGACGGTTGACGGGACATAATATATATAAGAACGTATTGCGCTGAACCCAAATTATATACACCACTAGTTCTTAATTAGAAAAAGGACTTGTTATTATTTAAGGAAAGTCTCAATACATAATATTCGTAAACAGCACAGTTATTAGTGTTTGTTTATATCCCAGAATGTCACTCAATTTATGAAAATATTGTACAGGCTATTGATTATTAATGAAAAACAATGGAAAAGCACTGCGCGTAGTATTTTCTAGTAGCAATAGTTATGAATAATTTATTCAATTATGAATTTGCAATTTTGGGATTTCGTTTTTTTATTTATTGATAAAATTAGGACTAGCACACTACATTATTGGGTTGTAATGCCACATATATACTTAGTCTAGTTAGTGGGCTGCACCCACTAATAGCTAGAATAAGTTAAATACGTTCTTCTAGATAATATGGAACAAGGGTAAGAAGAAGTTGATGATTATACCTTTTAGTTGAGGTGATTATGGTTTTAAGTAGATAGGCAATGATAAATAAACGAGCGTTTAATAGTTAAGTTATATTTGAGAGTCTAACAATTTGTTCCGATGTTTTTATTTTTATTTTGATACGATCGCGTTTGACAACTATTTTACCTGATGGTAAGCGATGATGTTCTCAACGGTGGAGTACACCTGCCTAGAAACAAATTATATACTCTTGACTCAAAAACTTCTTGGTTTAAGCTAATAGGAAACACAGACTCCGGCACCAAAATTCTACTTCTTAGTCGTACGCTTGATTACGAATGTGTTCTCAAAAAACTAGTGATTTATTACTATATCAAAATTACTTAATGAGAAATCAAAAATTAGAAACGGTTATTTCAAATAGACCAATTATAGGCACTTTGGAATTGTCAAAAAGTCGGTCAGTCAAAAAAAAAAAAAAAAACAAGTGAAGTCAAATTGCACGTTCCAAAGTGTAGATCTTTATGGAGAACAACGTGCAAGAAACTCTATGGACACTCTTCTAGATCATATTATGAGTTACATAAATCTTGGTTAATATTTCTTGTCGCTTCTAATATGCGAGCACAATGTAGATAGTTAAGTAATAATAATTAAAAAAAACGAATTAAAAAACAGAAATTAAATTAATCTATTGGCAGCTAAGAGATGACCAGTCTCAACTGACGGCACCCGTTTACGACGAAATAAAACAAATATCCCTAAGGAAAATTAATTGATGAATTGAACAATCAACTGAAATAAATCCTCCTTTCGACAGTCTGAAAGGAACACTTCAGGAAACTCTTCACAAAGTCCAATTCAAGAAACATTAAACCGTGTCCCACTTCTAACACGTTACTTTACAAAAGAGTTTTATTTCCATCAGCATGAAAGAAAATAATATTTATTAAATAAATTACAAATCCTTATTATAAATATAATTTTCGGAAATAGAATAAAATGGCTTTTCCTTCTTCTCTGCCCACCTGGCCTTTCCTCTGATTCAAAGTGTTTTTCTTTTCTTATAGCTCCGTGCTTCTTTGGTTAAATTTATTGTGTCATCATAAGTAGGCAAAGACATTAAATATATACTACCAATAGACAGGACACGAACAAAATCGTGATCCGATACTTCCGATACTTATTACCTAGTGGTCATAAGTCGCTCAGTCTAGTATGACGCCCCTATAAGTCAAGTCGTGTTTGTATCCGCTCTATGCATTAAAATAAAATCATTTTCTGAGAATATATGCCGAACTGCGCATTACGCTATTGCAAATCTTGTTATGATAAAATGACTGGACCTAACTTCGGTTTATTTTCGTAAATATTTTTGGTATTTGTGACTGGCCGGTTGGTCTAGTGGTTAGTGGCCCTGACTGCTATGCCGGAGGTCGTGGGTTCGATTCCCACCCAGAACAAATGTTTGTGTGATGAGCACGATCATTTGTTCTGTGTCTGGGTGTAATTTATCTATAATATGTATGTATTTAGAAATATATAAGTATGTTTATCAGTTGTCTAGTACCCATAACACAAGCTCTGCTTAGCTTGGGACTAGACGGCGTTGTGTGATAGTTGTGGAATATTATTATTATTCCCTTTATTTAAAAAATAAAATATAAAACATTTAAAAATATAAAAAACAGCATCCCACCGGTATCGGGAACAGGGTCCAAGCTACCAGCGGTCAGGGCTCCAGAGAAAGGAACCTCCTAACAATGCGAGCCGTGTCCAGGAGTACCGCTTTCTGAATCAAGCCCTTGATCCAGGCGCCTAACGCGAGCCTCCTAAGGTGTTGGTCGAGGCTCTTGGCTATTAAGCCATTGCCCGACACGACTATCGGCACAATGATCGCAGAGTCCACATCCCACATGTCGACAACCTCGCGAGCCAAGTCAATATACTTGATTTGTTTATCTTTCTCGGCTTTCACGAGGTTCTCGTCATGCGGGACGGATATGTCAACAATCATTGCACGCCTCTCGCTTCGGTCCACCACCACTATGTCAGGCTTATTGGCTACAATAGTCCTGTCAGTGATGATGGACCGATCCCAGTACAAACTGATATGACCATTATCAAGAACTGGGTCGGGCTCATACCTGTAGTACGGCACTTCCGATTCCACAAGAGAGTATTTCAAAGCAAGTTGCTGATGGATAATCCTGGCTACAAGGTTGTGTCTATGCAAGTACTCTCCGTTAGCTAGACGAGAACAACCAGAGATAATGTGACGAATTGATTCTCCCGGACGGTGGCATGCCCGACAGATGTCAACCGTGCCGTCCTTCACAATAAATCTCCGGTAGTTATTCGTCATGATAACTTCGTCCATAATTGCACAGACAAAACCTTCGGTTTCCCCAAAGAGGTCACCGGAACGCAGCCAGGCTACGGACGCCAATTGGTCTACATCGGGCCTGTGAAGGGCCCGGAAAAAGCGTCCGTGAAGTTCCTTGCTCTGCCATACTTCCCTGCGATCGTTAGTGTCAAGCACTACCGGTTTGCGCCAGTTCTCATTAGCCAGGGCGAGTGGAGTGAGTCCTTTCGATGGCCCCACCGAATAAACGTGTAAGAGAAAAGTAACAACTTTACAGCAAAAAATAAAAACGTTTAAACTTCAATAACGCTCATGTCATTGTAAATAGGTATACATAATGCATAATCAAATTAAAGATAAAAAAATAAACTATAGACTTTTATATATTCTTCTTTAAAAACTTCAACGAGTTTCAAGAAATTCATGAAAAACTATTTAATATTTTTACTCTTGTGAAATTCGCATGACTAGGTCTCAGTAATAATTATTACACGTTTATTCATGTAATAAAACACAACGAATAAAACGCACTGTAAGGTTACACTATTATTCTCCGTAAATCAAGTTTGTTTTTGGACCCAGCTATAACTATTTACACGCTTTTTCACAGTACATTGTTCTGCTATTATATGATTGCAAAGATCGTAAGCATTTATATTAGTGTTAATAAGATCAGTTATCATTTATGTAATACATCTTTGCTAATGCATGGTATAATAATAAAAATAATTTTATAAAAAGATGAAATAAAATACTGATATTTTAATGAATAAAAAAAGATATAATCACGTGAACATTTATGCACGTGAACACAAAGTACTAGTCTTCTTGATTAATAAAATTACAAATTGCAATATTAGAAAAGCTAGTCCTCCTCTTCACTGTCATTGGAGACCGCAATGGAG
The DNA here is from genome assembly GCA_961205895.1 of Mythimna pallens. Classification (NCBI taxonomy): domain Eukaryota; kingdom Metazoa; phylum Arthropoda; class Insecta; order Lepidoptera; family Noctuidae; genus Mythimna; species Mythimna pallens. Next base: position 2,595,588 of record OY540845.1, on the reverse strand, counting down.
TTATCCAATGGCAGTAGATTTATATACAAGCTTTGATAATGGTTTGGTATTGCTCCTGAATCACAAAGACTTATCAAATCCTTAAATAACGGAAGTGGTTTAGGTTACTGGGCACGCCATAATTATGGCGGTAAGTCCCCTCTTTGAGGCGTGGCTGGAAAGACCACACGGCGTCCTCACCTTCCGCATGACGCAGGTCCTCATCGGACATGGTAAGTTCGTGAGGTTCCTGCACCGGATTCGGGAGGTTCCTACACCGGTTTCGGGAGGTTCCTCCACTGGATTCGTGGGGAAGAAACGCCCGGGTGTCACCATTGTGTGGACCGCCCGGAGGACATGGTGGAGCATATGGTAGAGGTGTGCCCCGCCTGGGTAGAGCACCGCCATGTCCTCGTGGAGGAGATCGGCGGCAGCGATCTCTTGCGCCGGGCCTTGGTACAGGTCATGGTCCGGAGCGAGGAAGAGTGGCAGGCGGTAGCCTCCTTCTGCGATGCAATAATGCTAGCAAAGTAGGAGGCCGCAGGTGCACGCGCGAGGCAATGGCCCTCGCGCCCCAGCCGCCGGAATTACAATCTCGATTTCCGGCCACCACAGGCGTGGACTTGCAGACGACGAGCATTGGGTAGCTCGCCGTCCGACCGGTCCGGTAAACCAAATCGTCGACGGCGCGTAATGTTCCACGCGTCCCTCAAAGAGATGTCAGCAACCGTAGGGGCCCAGCAGGGTCGAAGCCTACTGGGGCCATGGGTGATGCGAAAGAGATACCTGGGGCCCTGGAAAAATGGCAAAGAAGGAACAGGAGTGGGTTTTTAGTCAGTGAAAATCTGACACTATTTCGCGCTCCGTCTAAGAGCGGGGGATGTCAATAGATGATTTTCCCACCCGAAAAAAAAAACCCGCGTACCCGTTTCTAATGTTACGTACGATTGCAATAGAATCTATCGCGTAAACATTTGTTTATTTACCGTTACTAGAAATAAACTTAAACTAATATGCAAAGAATATTAATGTTGGAATCTTTAATACAAATTGTTATAAAAAAAATATTATAGTGAGAGATAATGCAATACTTTAGTTTTAATAACCCATTTATATTAAAACTTCAATTTCGTGGAATAAAATATTAATAATAAAATTTGCATACATTTCTACGCGAATAAACGTGTAAGACGACATTACCCAAAGTCGAAAGCAATCACAAATGTTCTGAAACGCCTGTAGGTTTTAATATGTTTATTCTTGTGTACTAGACGACTCAAAAAACATGTAAGGAAAGCATAAACTATTATTCTTATAATTTTTGAATAAATTATTTCCCTAGAATAAAAAAACACACTATCATAATAGGCCTTGTTTTGGGTCTAAAATTCATAAAAAAAAAATAAGTAGATGCAGGATAGGCAAAAGAAACGAAAACTGAAAAAAAATAAAATCGTGTAAGAACTCTTGCACGTTTATTCGGTGGGGCCATCGCTTTGTCCACTGCCACTACATCTCAATGCATGCCCACTTCGGCAGCTAGGAAATATTCCCTGAGACTGCATACCTCGCGGTTGTGTAGGGTCTTAGCATTTAAAAAACCTCGACCCCCGCACTTCCGCGGGATATACAATCTCATCACCGACGATCGTGGGTGATGCATTCGGTATGCAGTCAGCAGTATGCGGACTCTCCTATCCAGGGCGTCAAGTTCCGTTTGAGTCCATTTGAGTACGCCGAAAGAGTACATCAATACCGGCATGACCCAACCGTTGAAGGCGCGCACCTTGTTTCCGCCTGAAAGAAGGCTATTGAATACCTTCTTCAGGCGTCCAAAGAAACGCTCCTTCAACGATTGCTTCATGTCAGTGATATTGATGCCTAGAGCTTCTGACATACCCAAATACTTATAGGTTTCGGTTGGAGAGAGGGATCTCAGGTTTATGGAATCCGTGAGTTGAGTGCCCACGGATTCCACAACCTCCCCTCGCTTTACATGCATGACCGCACATTTGTCCACACCAAACTCCATCCTGATGGCACTACTGAAGGTTTCAGTTACCTTCAGTAGCTTCATCAGTTGCAGACTGTTGGGGGCAAAAAGTTTTAGGTCATCCATGTAAAGTAGGTGAGATATTACCTGACCACCTCTCTTCAACCGATAGCCTAGACCTGAATTCTCCAGCAGTGTGCTTAGAGGATTCAAGGCTAGACAAAACCAAAGTGGACTCAAACTATCTCCCTGGAATATACCTCGCTCGATCCTTACAGGTTCGCTATTCCTATGGGTATGTCGACATCCTGGATAGCGGAGGACTGTACTCCATTGCCTCATACACGACATCAGGAAGGTGCGTAGTGTTGTATCAATTTTATACAATTCCAGCACCCTCATGAGCCATGTATGAGGAACAGAGTCATAGGCCTCCTTATAATCTATCCAACATGTCGACAGATCCTTTCGGGAACGTCGAACCTGTTGGCTAATGGTCATATCAATGAGGAGCAGCTCCTTAGTACCGCGGGACCCGTTCCTACATCCATTCTGAGAAGGTGACATGATGAAATTTTTGTCAATATGACTATTAATTTTGCTTCTCAGTATGGATGTAAGAACTTTATAGACCGTCGGTAAACACGTGATCGGTCTATAATTTTTAGGCTCCGCAGTACTACCTGACTTTTGGAGCAGGTGGGTTATTCCTGTTGTTAGGAACTGGGGTAGCGACCCTGACTCTAAGGCAGACTGGAACTGATAAGCCAAGCGAGCGTGCGATCTTGTAAACCACTTAATCCAAAAATTGTGCAGCCCATCCGGCCCTGGAGATTTCCAGTTTGGCAACGGACGGACTGCACGAGCTACATCTTGGGGGCTGATGTCGATTGCCCCCATTTGTGGTATTGGATCGCACGCACGCTCGACCTCTCGAGTCCAGTCACCCTCGGTGTGACTGACAGGCACCGACCAGATGCTGCGCCAGAATGAACTCATGGCGTCATCATCCGGGAGGCACGCATCAGTCACACCTTGGTCCGGTCTCTCCCAAGCCCTATTAACCCACCTTTCATTACTCCGGAATGTGCGATTCTGGGTGTATCGCTCCACCCGCCGCTTATACCTGCGGATACGGTTTGCCCATGCATATACCTTCTGCTTCAGGAAGTCGATGCGCTCTGTGACACGGGACATATAGTCTCGGGGGCTGATGTCAGACCCCGAGAACGCCCGCCTCACAAAGCGCATCACTCTTGGGCGAGTGTTGCCCTCCCCGAAGCAGATTAATTTGCCGATGAGTGCTCTGGCCCCACCAATACGACGCTCGATCCTGCACTGCCAGGCCGGCACGACTGGTTTCGGTCGTGTAGCTACGTCACAGTTTGTAAACTTGACGTGAGCTACACGACATGCCGCAACAGCTGCGCAGTACATTATCGAGTGTGTATCAGTGAGATCTTTGCAGTCGTCAAAATAGTTTGACAACTGCAAATCCAGAGCAGCCACCAGCGCCTTATTCTTATTATGCATGGGCAAACGGGGTAAGCGCGGCCTAAGTTCAAGCGGCATGTTGCGAAACTCCCGAATTGCACACTCCAAAGCACTCCTCAAATTATTGTTGCACTGGGTACTTACATGTGTAACCATGTCAGAAATCTCTTCGTCAGCATGGTCGGAAAGATGGTAGGTTGGTGGTACAATTTCTGGTACCACAGACTGCGACGAAGGAGCAATGGCATGGTTACTCATTTCCGTTCGGAGGCGATCAAGTACGGTATCGTCCAACATATGATTACGCTGGATAACCCGCACCTGATCCGACAGTCGTTGGGCCGAAACGTTGACGGCTGGCTCAAGCACCTGAAACAAAGAGAGCATCCGAACACGGTACGCGGTCAGGTTGTTTCCTCCCTCTGTAGCCCCATAGTATGCGCGCATGACGTTCCTATTGATGGATTGCGTCCATCGCATGCGCTGCACACTTCCGCCGGGAGCTGGGACCCTATCAGAGACCGGTGGGCCTCGAGGTCCTAATCCACTCGGCGGCCGGCGTCCTCTCCGTCGACGCGCAGGTGGTGGTGACGTGGGTGGAGAAAAGTACTCGTCGCTGGAGCTCGACGCAACTGCCACGGCCGGTGTCACAGCACTCACGGTGGGGCTGGATTCCGGTGGTGGCGAGGCGGAGCTGAGCGACGAGGCCGGAGGTGATAGGCGTGCACGGCGAGCTGCGGCTCTTGTCAACATTATTCCTTTCGTCTTCAATTTTCCATATTTTTCATCGTATTTTTTTCAGTATGGTTGCATTATGTATAGATGTATATGATGTAATTGTTATTTCTTCCGTTTTATTTTCATTATTTCAGATCTTTTGGGATTTATTTAATTATTATTATTTATTTAATTTTTTTCCTGTCACTTAGTTGACAGCCGGGCCACAGATTATTATTATTATTATTATTTACGAAGTAATTAATTAAAATTCAATATTTTTTATAAATAGCTCTAGAACTATTGCTGATTTTGTGATAACGACATCTATTGCTGAAAAGCTTAACCTTACCTTTATCACACACTGAGGCTCTACCACGAGCTCATAATGTGATCCATTTTACGATCTAAACCGAACTGTTAAAGGGATGGAGCTATATAGGGTTTATAATAATAATAAATAATAATATTCCACAACTATCACACAACGCGGTTTAGTCCCCAGCTAAGCAGAGCTTGTGTTATGGGTACTAGACAACTGATAAACATACTTATATATTTCTAAATACATACATATATAGATAAATTACACCCAGACACAGAACAAATGATCGTGCTCATCACACGAACATTTTTCCTGGGTGGGAATCGAACCCACGACCTCCGGCATAGCAGTCAGGGCCACTAACCACTAGACCAACAGGCCAGTCGCAACAAGCATTATAGCTCTATCACTCTTTTTCGCTCGTACGACTGACATTTTAAAATTATCATGGTAAGGCCACCTACCGAGCAATAGTTAAATAATTATAAATTTTGACAAATTTAATTCATTTGCGTATTTGCTATTCAAAGCCAGATGGCGTCATTATTATTATTATTATTATTATTATTATTTTATTATTATTATTTTATTATTATTATTTTTAATCTCTTTGATTGTATCTCTTTAAATCTCTTTGTAAGTAGGCAAGTACCTATCTGCGTAAGTCAGTCAATGGCCTATACCTAAATAATATATACTGGGTGAATTTTTCAAAGGACATTTGAGTAGACCGTATTAAGTACTTAAAACTGCCAAACATTATGTTAAAATTACAGAAAAGGAAAAGTAATCATTTGGAATCATTTCATTGGAATTTCTTGGAATCATTTCATTTTTCCTCTTGTGTAATTTTTTCTACATTCACAATAATAAAATAAAATTTACAAAAAAATAACACTTAACAGTACTCGGCAGCAAATGTATCAAGTCAGAGTTCTCAGTATTTCTGCTTTGTGTTTTGTTTAATTGGTTTTTTCCTTTTTTTTGAAGTGGGCTATTATCAAATAAATCTTTATGCCCTGGATTGAGTAAGAGGGAGTATTTTTTGTCATCCGTATCAACAAGATATTGTGGCGATGATTTTTGTTTCCGATAGGAATTACTACTCGTATCATTATTGTTAGGTACTTTCCAACCTACAATCACAGTGGAGGTGTGACCCGCTTGAGTGAATGGCAGCGGCGCCCTCTCACGCTAGGCCCTGGTTCATGCAGATCCAAACGAGAGGAAACGGCAGGCGGTCGCCTCCTGCGAAGCAGTAAAGCCAGCGAAGGAGACGGCCGCACGCGTGACCGACATCCTCGCGTCCCGGCCGCTGCAACCCCGACCCAGAGTACCAGTCACGATAGATATGTGCTTGCCGACAACGAGCAATGGATCCGTTCGGCCGTCTGGTAACCGTCCGGACCGAGCCCAAGTTGTCAACAGCGCGTAGTGTTCCACGCGAAGAAATATCAGTAAACCGTAGAGACTCAACAGAGCGTAAGTCTAGGGCCGTGGGGATTTTCTGAAATGGAAACTCGTGGTCCTAGATCGCAAAGGGCAACTGAAGGGCACAGGTGTGGTTTTATCAGTAAAAGTCTTACACGCTCTTACGCTCTAGAGCGCGAAAAGTTATTGGATGATTTTCCACCTTGAAAAAAACCTGCAACCACAAATCAATGTTTTACATTGATATTCTATACTTTCTCTTCAAAACTAATAATTTTGGAGTAGCGTAAACCTAATTTGCGTATAATCTCGTCCGAAATAACCACAATATCGGCTACGCACGGGAAGCTCTCCATTTTGTGGCCGGAGACCGTTTTGTGGTCACGGTATGTCATAAAATTTGGCGATAAGCCCCAATTTTAGGGAAAAACTGCTTCAATATGCATTAATTTCTTGTGGTACTATATTTTTTGGCACCCATTTCCTAATTAGGCTCAAATTTAGATTTGTATGTACTAAAAAACAAAATGTTTTTTTCTTTTGCGGATACTTTTGTGAATTATTGTATAATTTATTTTTAAATTCCTTTGTATATTGTGAGAGTCAACAGGGGTTTTTTTGCTCAATAGTTAGGGATGGTTTTATTTATTTGTAGTCAAAAGAATACACTCATACAACATTATTTTATAAACGCCTTTTCCCAGGGTCGGCTTCCATTCAAACCGAATGCCGCTGAATAACCGGGTTTTACATGGATCGACTGCCTATCAGTCTCGAAGATTTTTCCGAATAGAAAAAAGTGTTTTGTTTTTTGTGACATAACTACAAATTTAAATGACTGGCCTGTTGGTCTAGTGGTTAGTGGCCCTGACTGCTATACCGGAGGTAGTGGGTTTGATTCCCACCCAGGACAAATGTTTGTGTGATGAGCACGATCATTTGTTCTGTGTCTGGGTGTAATTTACCTATTTAGGTATGTATTTAGAAATATATAAGTAGGTTTATCAGTTGTCTAGTACTCATAACACAAGCTCTGCTTAGCTTCGGACTAGACGGCGTTGTGTGATAGTTGTGGATTATTTTATATTATATTATATTTTTAGTTTACAGATTTATTCCTATATTTGTGCTATAAGACCTTGCTTCATGCTAGATTTCAGAGTTCTAGGTCAACGGAAAGAACCCTATGAATTTTGATTTTCTCAGAAGTGCCAAATTTACGATTTTTGCGACATAAACGGCCGTATCCTTTTTTTATCGTTAACTTAGAAGCTTATTCTTTTCACAGCTGGAAGGGATTGCAGTCCTGAGTATATGATTTTAATTTCAACTCGAAAGCTCCACGCGTTCTTGAGATAAAGGGGTTTGGCAGACAGACGGAAGGACAACAAAGAGATCCTATAAGGGTTCCGTATTTTCCTTTTGTGGTACCCTAAAACAAGATTATTTATCATTGACTGCAAAATCATCAAAATGTATTTCATCCGCATTCTAATGTAAAACAAAGTGAGCGTTTTTTGTTTAAAAAAGTAAAAGTCAAAAGTCAAAATTTTTTTATTTCACATAGGCCTACATGGGCACTTATAAAACGTCAGAAGCTAGTGCACGGTTCCAAACTGGTCGTTTCCTATGGAGAAGAACCGGCAAGAAACTCCATGGTTACTCTTTTAAAAAATGATTGTTTACAATATTTTCATATTACAGTATTAATAGACATTATGTAAGAACAGTGTAGACCAGTCGATATTGTACCCAAAAGCACAATAAAAATAATAATATTTAAAAAAAAAAAAAGTGAGTCGTAATAAGAAGTAACCTAAGAATTCGCGAAGTCCACGGTGTTCTCACATTCATATTTAAAAAAAAAGAAGCTATATAAAAAAAAAAAACAAGAACAATAAGTAATTACAATTAAGTAAAATCAATAAATGACATGTCAACAAAAAGAAAATTACTAACGAATTTATGGTGGTTGGCGTCTACTAATATAAAAAATATTGCGAAAGCAATGTGTAGGAAGAAAAGAAAAAATGTATATATTTCAACAAATGTGGAGCAGTTAATAGATAGATGTACACAATATTATGAGTTACCAGGGGGCCACATGTGCAGAAGCAGTCATTGCCAAACAAGCGTGTCTTCGACATAGTCTTTAACCTTGTAATACGCTTTTTTAGTTAGGACACGCTTAATATCGGTTTTGAACTTGCCCTCGCTAAGTTCAGTCACCGCCTTTGGTAGCTTGTTATAAAAGCGTATGCTGTTTACTAAAAATGACTTGCTGGTCTTAGCTAATCTCCATTTGGGTAATACAATTTCGTGTTTACTGCGCGTATTTATGTTATGAAAATCGCTTCTAATTTTGAAAAGTCCTAGGTTTTTACGAACGTACAAAATACTTTCCAAGATATAAAGAGAAGGCAGAGTAAGTATATCGATTTCTTTGAATTTATTTCTGAGGGACTCGCGAGGACCCATTTTATAAATAGCCCGGATTGCTCTCTTTTGCAATATGAAAATTGAGTCCACATCAGCTGCAGATCCCCACAGTAAAATGCCATAAGACATAATACTGTGGAAATAAGCATAGTAAACTAACCTAGCGGTGGCTACATCTGTCAATTGCCTTATTTTTCGTACTGCATATGCGGCTGAGCTTAATCTACCTGAAAGAGTTCTAATATGAGCGCCCCACTGCAGTTTAGAATCGATAGTTATACCTAAAAACACAGTTTCCGTAGTAACATCAAGTTTGTTGCCGTCTAGAATTAGATTGACGCCAACTTGAGGGACATTTGGTAATGAAAATTTCATACATTTAGTTTTATTCGCATTTAATACATAATAGTACATTCTTTAAAACAAAAAAATACAACAAAAAAATGTGTTGACCACAATGTGAAGAGTCGCAACCAAAATTCCTTTGATCAGAATCCAGTTCAATTAAAATGAAATGTGTTTGGTTAACAAAGTTGATTCGTTTATTGAGGTCCGTCGGCTCAAAAATGTTGGTTCAATTTGGGTTAAATTGTTCGGTCCAAAGCAATTATCAGTGGAACAATTATGGTAGCGTGTTGCAGTTTTAATCAATCTTTATTGAAGAAAACAATAGCCATGTTTGTAATGAAAGTGATTATGAATATTGTATCGGTTGAAATTAGTTTGAGATTCCAAAGTTATTAGTTCAATTCTGAAATTAATTTAATAAATTAGTCGTTAGTTTTCATAGGATTGCTTTGTATTATCTATTTAAATTTTGCCTTTGTTTTGGTAAAAGGATAGGACTATAGGATTAGTATCTACTCTAGTGTCATTCTTTTCATCAGGCTATATTTTTTATGCCTATAGACCCACTATTTTATCACCAGTTATTATCAATCTGTTCCAAAAATTTTTGTCCTGTTTAAAATTAATTATACTGGAACAATTTGCCAGTTGCGGTCTTCTTTTCCGATTATAATTTAGGTGGCTTCAAGGCTAGAGTGAATAGGCTCTTAATAAACTAGTGCGCCTCACCATCAACGACTGCATCACTGCTTATCAACAGGTGAGATTGCAGTCAAGCACTAGTTTCGTTGATATTCTCAGGATGGGGGCACAATGAAAGGCTTCTATTTCGATTAGAATATAATTTTATAGTATTAAGCACTTTCATATAACAATTTCTATAAAAATACGTCCCGACATTAATTGTATGACGTCTCCCTATCTATTGATTGAACATCAATCCCAACTGAACTTTTTATAACATAAACATTAAAAGTATAACATGCCAGTTTGCAAGTTAATAATAACTGTGACCTCCATAGTCGTCACAATACTAATCTTTTTCCTGAAGTTAAATTTATTGTATTTTAGGGTTCCATACCTCAAAGGAAAAAACGGAACCCTTATAGGTGAAATTAAAACCATATACTGCCGTCCCTCCGTCTACTGTCTGCAGTCCCATGAAGCTGCAAAAAAATCAAACTTCTGAATTACGAAAAAAAATATATAGCCGTTTAAGTCGTAAAAAACATGTGTTTCGACACCTCAAGGAAATCAAAATTCATAGGGTATTTCCTGTTGACCTAGAATCCTGAAATTTAGCATGAAGCAAGGCCTCATATCATAAATATAGGAAAAAATCTGGAAATAGTTAATTTGTAGTTACGTCACAAAAAAATCTTTTTATGCCATTCGGAAAAATCTTCGCAACTCAATTCGGGAATTGAACTGTTTCCATAGGTAAGTTTGTACGGAACCCTCAGCACGCGAGTCCGACTCACACTGGCCCGGTTTTTTTTATTAAGGACAAAAGATGTCTTAACACAGAAATTATAATTAATTTTAAGTTAGTACACTCCTTCATTTTAAAGGAGGCCACAGCTCATCTTTCAATATAGCATAAGCAAAATAAGCCTTTTAATGTTTTGACTGGCCTGTTGGTCTAGTGGTTAGAGGCCCTGACTGCTATGCCGGTCGTGGGTTCGATTCCCACCCAGGACAAATGTTTGTGTGATGAGCACGATCATTTGTTCTGTGTCTGGGTGTAATTTATCTATATATGTATGTATTTAGAAATATATAAGTATGTTTATCAGTTGTCTAGTACCCATAACACAAGCTCTGCTTAGCTTGGGACTAGACGTCGTTGTGTGATAGTTGTGGAATATTATTATAATGTTTTAACTGCTGAGACTCAAGCTACGCGGTAAGCCAGTAAGGATCTCTAGATGTTGCATGTCTTTGAATTTTTAGTTCTAAGACATACCAGTTTCCTCATGATGTTTCCCTTCACCGTTTTGAGAGCAATGAAGCCCAGTGTTAGTGATCCCAACTTACGAGTTTTAAGCAGCATGCATTATTTAATCCACCCAACTCCTTTCATTATTGGATCATCAGACCGAGTTTGTAGCTAAAACCTGATACTTAAATCTCCAAGGTCGCTAGTGAGTTAATAAGTTAAGAAAGAATAGGTTACTTAGAGGCAAGCGAACTTTATCGTCGACCACATCATCATCATCATCTTCCTGCTCTTGTCCCGTGTTATTTGGGGTCGGCGCAACGTGTTTTTTTTCTTCCATTCTGCCCTGTCACTCGTCATGCTATCACTAACTTGATTTTTCCTTCATATCACTCTTCACACAATCTATCCATCTTTTCTTTGGTCTCTCTCTCCCTCTCCATCCATCCACATGTCGACCACATCATCACCGATTATAATTTAGGCGTCTTGAAGATAAGAGTGAATATGCTTTTAATAAACTAGTTCGCTCTACATCAACGATTACATCACTGCTTATTATCAGGTGGGATTGCAGTCATGCACTAGTTTATATCATTACAAAAAAATGATCAGATGAGATAACAAGAATTCATAAAATATATAGTATTTTTTTGCATTGATGATGTGAAGACTTTTTTTTTTAGTTGGGAAATCATCTAATGACATCTTCTGCCCTTGGGCGGGTCGAGAGGGCGTGTCAGACTTTTACTGACTAAAACCCACTCCTGTTCCTTCTTTGCCTTCGTTCCAGGGCCCCGGGGTTCTCTTTCGCATTACCGACGGCCCCAGTAGACTTCGACCCTGCTGGGTCCCTACGGTTTGCTGACATCTCCTTGAGGCGCGCGTGGAGCACTACGCACCGTCAACGACTTTGACTTGGTCCGGACGGTTACCGGACAGTCGGACAGAGAGCTATCCATTGCTCGCCATGCATCCGCAAGCCCGCGCCTACGGTGGCTGGAAATCGGGTTCAGAATCCCGGTGGCTGGGGCGTGAGGGACGTTGCCTCGCGCGTGCGGCTACCTCCATTACTAGCATTACTGCTGTCCAGAAAGAGGCGACCGCTTGCTACTTCTCCTCGCTCCGAACCATAGTCTGTACCACAATGTGAAGACTGGAGCCCGGAAAACCTGTGTTAGAGGGCAGATAGAGGTCAAGTGCGCGATAGTAAAAAAACAACCTTATTATATTCCACTATACCAGCTGTTACTCATAGGGGATCTAAACCCAATCCTAGCTTTTTATCAAGCACTCGCGGTTCAAACGCATCAAAATAAAAAATTTTATCTTTACCCACTTCATATGAGCTTTTACAGATACCGATGTCCTTGGAGCGGAGTTTTTTATGAAGTGCCGCGGTATATTGTGAGGAAGTATGTTTTTTTGTTGCGTTTGGATCGGTCTATATTTTGTAGGGTTTTTTTTTTAGGTGGGAAAATCGTCTAATGACAAATCCCGCGCTTGGACGGAGCGGAGTGTCAGACTTTTGCTGACTAAAAACCCACTCCTGTTCCTTCGTTGCCTTTCGTACCAGAGCCAAGTCTTCCTTTCAAAATCAGATCCTTGGCCCCAGTAGGCTTCGACCCTGCTGGGCTCCTACGGTTTGCTGACATCTCCTTGAGGCGCGCTTGGAACAATACGCGCCGTCGACGATTTGGGCTCGGTCCGGACGGGGTATATTTTGTAGGGTTAATAAATATCTCTCTTGCTAGAATTGGTGTCTATTAATTTAAGGAAACTCAACAGTTTATTAATAAAGTTACATGGGTTAAGAAGGCCCACCCCACTATCAATGAACAGCCCAATGCAGTTGCGTGAAAGTTACTAGCATGTAAAAGTGAGGTCTACACACACTGCACAGTGATAGCGAAATGATGACAATTATCACCTTAACCAATTACAGAGTTTCACGACACTTATAAAACTAGGTTAACTAGAAAGTGGTTTAGGGAAAGAATAACAAAAGATTGAAAGGGTCTCCATGATCGTTGTAATAAACTACAAGTGTTATAATTTGCTGTTAACAAATTGATTCATTTTTAGGGTTCCGTACTTCAAAAGTAAAAACGGAAACCTCATAGTATCACTTTGTTGTCCGCCTGTCTGTCTGTTTGTCTGTCTGTCAAGACCCTTTATCTCGGGAACACGTGCAGGTAGTTGAATTTAAAACAATATAATCAGTTCTGCGGATTCTTGAAGCTGTAAACAAATCGAACTTAAAGGTTAACGAGAAAAAACGATACTTTGGTTTATGTGGCAAAAAACGTACAGTAAGACACTCGAGGAAATCAAAATTCATAGGGTATTTCCCGTTGACCCAGAATCTTGAAATTTGGCACAAAGCAAGGTCTTATAGCACAAATATAGGAATAAATCTGAAAACTGTAATATTGTTGTTACGTTTTTTTTTGCGTTTCGGTAAAATCTAATTTACGATTGAACTTTTTGCATGGTACTCTGGTCTAAGTTTGAACAGAACTCTCAGGGCGTGAGTCCGACGCGCACTTGCCCAGTTTTTTGTGTTATTCGAAGGTTCTAATTTATCTTCTATCTCATCTGCTGAACTCATTGATAGTGCACGTTTGCCTAAATTAAACTATATAATTGTGATTTAAATATATTTACCTTATGGCAATCAGAAAGGAATAGGTTCCACTAAGCTTAACTCCTTTAAGTACAAGGGGAATATTCCTAAATATTCATCTGTTTACTGGATTAAGAATAAAAGCTCTTGTTTGCATTGAATAACTTTTTCGGTGCTTTTTTGGGGTTGTCTATCTGGTGTTCTTAGAAACTATCTAAGACCATGGATCAACTGCTTTTCTGACCTCCGCAATCCAGTGATGAGGCCTGATATATGTTAGGATAATCATCCATCTACAGACTACCAATCGGTCTCGATGAACCAATTGGAGGTGCAAGGGTCCCCATTACGGGTGACCTGCCCGAAGAACTTGAGGATTCGTATTTGCACAAACGATGACTCTTTGATATTGAGTTCTTTCAGGATCGAAATATTGGTTTGGTGCACTTTTTGTACAATATTTTATACTAAACAACAAATGCCACTACAATTAGTTATAAAATCAAGCTGTAATTCGCATTTTGAAAGAAAGAAAGAAATAAAAATAATTTATTTGGCACAACACAAGAGACACAATATTTAGGTAACATAAAAGAAAATAAAAAAAAAATGGAAGCAAATAAACGTTTTTGTGAGGAATAGTGGGCGCATGTTGGAATCATCTCGCTATCTCTATCATACACGCGTAACCTAATGGTGGTGACGTCATATTTCAGTGTGTGCGTCCTTATTCTGTCACTTGACAGTTTCAGTGTGGTTTCAGCTTCCACCAGATTTGAATTACCTAATTTTTCTTAATTTTCAACGGATTTCAGAATTTTTATCTAAAAGCTTTTGAGCCCCATCAGCAATGTTCTCTAACCTTGAAATGCAATTCGTAATAAGGCGTGGTTTATCAGGCGAAGGGTATAGACACTCGTTACAAATCAAATCATTTGATGTTAGCACTTCACTATAATCTTACTTTTAGTTCTCATAAAATAATCATAGCATAGCATAGCATAGTCGGCCTTTTAATGTTCCCATTGTTGGGACTCAGGCCTCCTCTCTAGGAGATAGAATGGGCCGTAATCTACCACGTGGGCCCAGTGCAGGTTGGTGGATGTCACATGTCTTCGAATTTTTGGTTCTAGGACATGCCGGTTTCCTCACGATGTTTTCCTTCACCGTTTTGAGAGCAGTGGTGATGAGATAAATTACACAAAGTAATGCGCCGGGCTGGGTTTGAACCTGCGACCTACAACTCGTAAGTCGGGGCCGTTACCACTCGGCCACCACTGCTCCTCACAAAATAATGACCGTGAATAAATCACCACACAAAAATCATTATTACAAAATAGGCAACACAACAAGACACTCCATTGAACGCGTATTGGACACATGTGTCTTCGACCGGGGCTCAGTTAATACTGCGCCTCCGCCGGCGACCTACATCCTACCAGCACCCAGTGTTGCGTCAGTGTCGTAGCCAATCACGTGATATACGTCACTCTAAACCACTAGCGCCATCTCTGATATATTTTGAAAACTAAACACGAATGTGCCTTCATATCTATTTGCAATTTTCGATAAAGTAAATTTTTAATAAAAATAATGAAAATAATGTGTCAAGTACCCAATTGTGGGTTTTTACCTGACCTTGGTTTATAGACCTGTATGATAGTTAACATTCTAGCCACGAGCTCCTTAACCTATTCTAATTCCCGAAAGTTTTATAAGAAAAAAATAAAATGCCTTGAGCGTACTATTAAACCAAAGCCAGGTAATATTACTAGTTTCACATAAAACTTTATTTATTGAGCTCAGCACTCGTCAATTCAATGATAAGCAACTTGTTCATGTTTTACATGTTTCCAAGTAGTTTTTTATGCATTGTGCAACTATGATTTGTCATTATTGTGATTCATCATTATCAGAAGTTTCACTTGTTATAGAAAATCTACAGTACCGTAAAATGGGGTGAATAGAAATAAAACTTTGGTTTGGTTTTTCGCGTTGATACCATATTATCGGCTTCTAACAAAGCATCGACTTTTTAGAATAACAATTTATTATTAAATTGAATACTTATAGTTAAATGCTGCAAAAAATATTCAAATATCGTGAAAATACCCTTTGAAGTTTTGTTTCTATTCACTCTGTTTACCCAATTTGACTGTACTCAAAAATAAAAATTTTTGTCTTGCTGTCAGAAAAGCCTAATCCCAGCTCTTAAAAACCCCAAGCGAAACGAAGCGTTCGCTCGCTCATTGTTGCCAAAGTTGGACACACCACAATCGTAGTGGTAAATTCTTTGAGGAGTGAGTACAAAAGCTCCTGAGCGTTCTCACTTTTCGTCTGACAAAGGTCTTCATCGAACACGGCTTTTTTGGAAGATTTTATTGTCGGATTTGGCGAGAAGAAACAGCCGTAACAATCCCGCTTGGGCGGATCACTGCCACACCGTTACTTCGTAGAGGTGATCGGTGGCGGCGATCTTTTGTGTCCAGCCTTGGTTCAAGTTATGGTACTGAGTGAGTTTGAATGGAAGACAGTCAGCCATCTCTTTCAGCGGAGCAGTAAATCGAACAAAAGAGATTTTTTGCTATCATTTTTGTCTGCTACGTAAGAAGAAGACAGTCTTCACGCCCCGTGCCTCGGCTCGTGATTTTTGGCCACCATAGCACTTGAGGACGGCGAGCAATGGGTAGCTCGCCATCCGTTGATGAATGAGCCCGGGTCAAACACGTGCATGGTCCCGGCGCACCACAGAGATGTAAGAAAGATTAACGGGACTCGTGAGGACTGACCACCGACCAGGCTTTTGGTTTGTTTAAAAGATTTGTGGTCCTCACAAATGCAACTGAATAAACACAATAAATGTGTTTTAGTTAGTAAAAAAAGTCTAACACTCCTATTCGCCCACAGCTGGAGAATAGTCATAATGAGGATCAATCACATAATAGCAAATCCGATTTTTACTAAGTACATCGTATGTGTAATAATTCACTAAGCATTTAATTTTTTGAATGATTAAAATCCGTCAAGAAATAGTGGATTCATTAAAGTTTTTCCGAACGGTACTTGGAAATGCGCGCTGTCGCTGGACTGTTTAAGATTACGTCATCGGTTATAATCCGTGCAACGAACGGCTTGATTGTATTTATTTGCCGGTGGAGACCGATCATGACAGATGACGTCACAGCAAGTTGCTTCATTCTCGGGCACGTTTCTGGAACTAATACACTGAAATTGCTGTATTTTCTTCACAGTATTTACTGTTTTTTTTTTACTCTATAAGTCTGCATACTCCACTAAAATCATGACTGATCCTCATTATAGTGATTTCCCACCTAAAAAAATGTTATTTTTATATTTTTACCACAAAATAGCTTTCGTATTGATTTCAAAACATATATTAAATATTTTTTTCATATATTATATACATAAAAATCAATGCCACTTTTCGTTGTAATTTTATAATTCAAGAACGGGCTCACCTATCCAAACCAAATGTTTAGGCTTTGTTCGGACTATTTAGTAAACGGTTTATGTGAAGTTTGCACATCATCGGTCGAGCGATTCTTCATTTATCACATTTTTTGTAACAAATGAATTCAATAGGGTAGAGTAGGGTAGAGTAGAGTAGAGTAGGGTAGATTAGAGTAGGATAGAGCAGGTTAAAGTTGGGTAAAGTAGACAGTTGACGGGAGCGAAGCCGCGGGCAAAAGCTAGTAAGTTCATAGTTTTGAGAAATCTAAAAAAGAATATCAAAATACAACTTATTCAACGCCCGAACAATTTCAATTCTTAGATAGATTAGAGATATTCACTGAAAGATTCCACTTCCACGTGGTGCCAAAATCCATTGTGTTGATTCTCCGAATTCTATATTTAGCTCCATTGTTTCAATGCGTAGGTGTATGGCATTTACGGCGTAACCCACGCTGGAAGCACATAGTACACGTTTGACATATACCTAAATACTATGAAAAGGGGTTGAGTTACGTTTTAAAACCAAAAATCTCGTGGGCAGCTTTAGTTTTAAAGGGCATCAGCGAAATTTATGAGTTTTTAAACCCCGACCATTTTATTTTAAATATCTTATATGGGCTCGAGTTTGACCATTATCTCACCAGATGGTAAGCCATGATGCCGTCGAAGATGCAACACGCTTGTCTAGAAGTAAAGAAGTAACCTAATCACTCGACTTAAAGACCCTTCATCATCATCATCATTTCGGCCGAAGGACCACTGTTCCACTGGTTCCACTGTTGGACATGGGTCTCCCCCAAGTGTCACCACAAGGAACGGACCTGTGCATCTTGCATTCACGCGGCTCTCACTAGGTCATCGGCTCACCTTTTGGAAGGCCTTCCAACGCTGCGTTTTCCGGTGCGCGGTCGCCACTCTAGAGCCTTTCGGCCCCATCGACCATCCGTTCTACGAGCAATGTGCCCTGCCCACTGCCACTTCAGTTTCGCGATTCTTTTGCTGTTGTTACAACTATCAGGAACCACAGACTCCGGCAAGGAATATTACGCTGTACGAACAATAAATCGATACTGGAAATATGAAATAACGTAAGGTACATTCACCTAAAATTTAAAAGTGTACCTTACCGTCATTGTTGTAAGGTTATTTTACGCAAGACGTAAAAATGTCACTTACGTTAATTCATACTTCTGGTATCGAAATGTGTTACCTAAACGTTAGTACGAACCTATGGGTGGGATGTCCACCACCTGGTGGTAAAACGCCGTACATCGTATAATGATGAAACGAGCTTGGCGGAGTTAAGTTGTGCTATTCCAATGTGTACTCCTCGAAATGTAAACGGAACAAAGCCGACAGGCTAGTAACTGTTTTAGTTAGATGTGTTTTAACGTGACGGGTTGCATCATTGCCGATAAGAGTGTTACAAGTTTGACGTGTATGTCTGTGTATCAGTGACAATGGCTTGACGGGCCTGTTGGTTTAGTAGTTAGTGACCCTGACTGCTATGCAGGAGCTCGTTGGTTCGATTCCCACTCAGGACAAATTTTTGAGCGATGAGCAGGATCATTTGTTCTGTGTCTGGGTGTAATTTATCTATAATATGTATGTATTTAGAAATGTATGAGTATGTTTACCAGTTATCTAGTACTCATAACACAAACTCTGCTTAGCTCGGGACTAGACGGCATTATGTGATAGTTGTGAACTATTATTATGTTATTATAATCTCTCCTATCGCAGGTCTGCTGGAAGAAATTTATTTACAAAAAAAGCAGTACCTATGCATTGATATTTATAACATACTAGCTGTTACCAGTAGCTTCGCCCGCGTGATATTAAAAAATCATACCAAGGAAACATACTCCCGGCATAAATATTACTTTACAATTATAGCAAACGCAGCCTATGTCCTTCCTTGCGACTCAAGCTTACTCTGTACTAAATATTTTCTCCAAAATTGGTTTTGTACCTACTTTACTACTACGTAGGTTGAGAGTAGTCTCCTGAACTCAAACACAGGTCTTGATGTGTTTGCGGATGAATGGAAGCTGATAATGTCAGAATGTTTGAATTTTTGTGAGAAGGATGCATGATTGAGTTTAAAAAATTAGGTATAAGTTTAAATAGTGTAATTGGCTTCGGCCGTTCTATTTAAAAATAAATAATAATAATAATTTAATCATAACAGACAGATAGAGTTACTTTTACATTTATAATAATAAGAATGGATTTCATTATTACTGTTTCCATGTGTTTACATAAATAATAAAATATAAATAAATAATAAGGGTAGCCACCCTATTTATTGACATTAATCGAGCGCCGTATTTACTCCGGACTTGTACTGGAAAATTCCTGTTGGGTATTCCAATAACATTTTATAGGGATTGGGAATTGAGACCTCACGTACAGCAGCATTTGCACTTTATTTATTTGTAAATCGATGGTATGGTTAGTTCCGTTGTCTGTATACCACTTTTGACAACTAGTATCAAGTAGCTTGAAGTTTCTAGAAGTTGAAAGATTTAGTAAATAAATGTGGAGTGTACAAAATTTGGAATAGCCTCCTGCTTAGCTCCCGTTCGAAAACTGGATGTCCTGACTTTTTCATCAACACTGCTCTCAAAACGGTGAAGGAAAACATCGTGAGGAAACCGGCACGTCCAAGAACAAAAATTTCGAAGACCTGTGACATCCACTAACCCGCACTGAGCCCGCGTGGTGGATTATGGCCCATCCCCTCTCCTAGAGAGGAGGCCTGAGTCCCAACAGTGGGAACATTATAAGGCCGACAATACTATGCTATGCTTGGAAAGTATGCGCGAAAATTACATGACTTGTTTCCACCATTGACACTTTTCTACCCGGTGTACCGCGAGTGTCCTTGACCTTCACCTTTACGTTGTTGGAACGTCCCGAACTTACCGTGTTCGGTGAGAACCTGCGTCATGCGGAAGTTGAGGACGCCGTGAGGTCTTTCCAACCACGCCTCAAAGAGGGGACTTAGCTATAATTGTGGCGTGCTCAATGATGATGATGATGGTGATGAATAATACAATTCAAACAAATGATATAAATTACTTCTATTTTTCCAGCAACACCACCACCCGATGTCGTATTCGTATTTCGGCGCCAGTGACAGCAGCGATTACTCTGCCGACTACAACAACAACTACGCATACTCCGCCAGTGGGGGCTACGGGAAGGACTGGGCCTCCAACAGGGCTTACAACTTACTGAAACATAGGCCCACTCCAACACCAACTTACATTACTGCGCCTGGTGCTGTGGCGTAATGGCAAAGAGGCCATAACCTCAAGACAAAATGAAGACTCCTCTGGATAAACTAGATTTTAAGTTTTAAAGTTTTTTTTTTGTTTTTAGGGTTCCGTATAGGATCACTTTGTTGTCCGTCTGTCTATCTAAAAAACAGAAAGAAAGAAAAATATTTTATTTGGCACGCATGGATCTGTCTGTCAAGACCTTTTACATCGGAAACGCGTGGAGGTATCGAGTTGAAATTAAAACCGTATACTCAAATCTGCAGTCTCTTGAAGCTGTAAAAAACCCCTATTGTCTTTTCTATGTCAGTTGCACAAAATAGATCTTTCTTTGTTTTTCCCGTGGAGTCTTCAAATGGCATCCTATCAGAATTAACGATTGGAGAAAAGTCTAAAATATACGAGATTAACATTTACTACCAACAAGCAGTGAATCCAAAACAATTTGGTAATGTGACATTACTGTACTATCGTTGATAGGCTGTCATTTTAGTCTAGAATCCCATGTTAATGTTTATTTTTAATTTATTTTTAGTTGTAGAATTTTGTATGAGAATTATTATTTATTTGCAACTCGTAGTTGAGTCAAAAGGCAGCTCATTTCAAATTAAATATAATACTTAATTGTATTTTAATTGCTTGGCGATAATTGTGCTACTGTTACTGGTCAGCACAATACTCACTAGCTACATAGCATAGTCGGCCTTATAATGTTCCCACTGCTGGGACTTGGGCCTCCTCTCTACGAGAGGGAATGTGCCGTAATCCACCACGCGGGCCCAGTGCGGGTTGGTGGATATCACATGTCTTCGAATTTTTGGTTCTAGGACATGCCGGTTTCCTCACGATGTTTTCCTTCACCGTTTTGAGAGCAGTGGTGATGAAATAAATTCCACAAAGTAATGCGCCTGGCTGGGTTTGAACCCGCGACCTACTCGACGACTCGTTAGTCGGAGCCGTTACCACTCGGCCACCACTGTTCACTAGCTACATGTTTACCTGAAAAAGTAATAAATATAAAACTCCATTTTATTTTACACAAAAAATGCATTACTTTATAACTTACGTAAAAAAGAGACTATTAAAATAATCTATTAATATAATATATTACAGTTAAATGTTATATTTAATTTAAAATTTGGTGCCTTTTGACTCAACTACGAGTTGCAAATAAAATATTTCATATTCTTTAAAATGATAAAATACAACGAGCCAATTTTATACTAAAAATAATGGCAAAGTTTGTAAGTTAATACTAAGCAATTTTTATTACAAAATCGACGAAGCCAATCGCTCACTGACTGCGTCAAAACAGCTATCAATTTTGTGGTCGACTGCAATTCCTCGTCTCCAATTTCGACTAAATATCTTGAAATCACAGTTAAATTCATCAAACGTTGTATTGTTTGTATTCGTATTAAGTCATGTAAATCTCCCTGTAATGGATATCATTATCTACCTAAGACGCACGTGCCGAGATCTGTAATACACCTGGAATATCGTGATGTAATACTGCAGTATTCCCGTGTTTCTCGCTTTCACGTCCTCACAGATACAAAACACTCTCACCGCCACTCATATGTAGGAGTTTACAATTCCAGCCAGCTAAACGGCCGTCGGTGGACGCGTCTTGACGCATCCGCCTAACTTGACTTAATGTCCTATGTCCCCTCTATGGGGTAGGGTGCGTCCACAGTAATCCTCCATCACGAACGGTCTTGACCTTCACGCTTCACCTCGCTCCACATAATTTCGTTGCTCACCGCTTCTACAAACACGGTGCAACGCCAGGGACGAGGACGGCCATGCTTTCTTTTTCCTGGAGGATTCTGGTCTAACGATTGCTTGCGTATGTGATCGGAATCCCTTCTTAGCGTTTGACCAATCCATTTCCACTTGCGACGCTTGATCTGATGGCTCTCATGGCATTTTTCCAACAGCTCTACGTAGGATACTGTCTTGGCGCATTGATTTTGGCGTGAGATGTGCTTTGTGACCTTCCACGTTTCGCACCTGTAGATCCAGTACAAATTTTCCACTTAAGCAATAGTGAAAATGTTCTAATAATTTCACCCCAGAAAAGATTACCTCTGAATTAAAAACATCCTGTAGAGTTGGTAAAAGAGCATTAGGCATCTGCAAAACAGAAAGCATTTTTTGTCGCTTTAATTAATCATCACGCAATACAAAGTACAAAGGTGTACTTAATGCCTTAGCCAATCTCTACCAGTAAACCTAAGGTGGTGAAGAGGCAATGCGGTAGGTGCATAAAAAGAAAATCATTTCTTCTTTTTTACTTTAAGTTCTTACAATCCATCCAAAAGTTATCTGATAGTTATCGCCGTCAGCGATAAGACCACCATTGTACCCTTGTAATTAAGTTTGTGTAACAGCTGTATTACTATTTTGAATTTAGAATAAAGTTTATTCCATTCTATTCTAAGCCCGGCTTATGATTTGACAAAGAACTCGCAGGTGAATGAATAAATAAACTCCGTTTATAACCTTCAGGAACCGGGCATGAGTAATTGTCGTCAGCGGGCTACTACAATATGGTTCCATTACTGTACATTTATTTTGTTCAACTGTTTTGTCTAAAGAATATGACGTAATCCATCATTTTCTATATAGTTCGCACGTGCAACGTTAACCCAACACGCAGTTCACTCAAATAATTCTTTCCGTTTTGTACTGAAAATATATTTTCAAACCTAAACTAGATTCTGCTGGGTGCTTTGCTCGTGTGAGAACAGGTTTCATCATTAAAATTTCTGCCCCCCGTTTCATCGCTTAGGGGATGAGTTTTGGAAAATCCTTATTTGTTGTATTATTATAATATTATTATTTCCATTGATTTTTTTTATTTATATTTTATATATTTTTTTACTTTTATTGCACATAATTATGAAGAAAAAGCATTTAAATTACAAAAAAATAGTAGTCCGCTGGTATCGGGAGCAGGGTTCAAGCTACCAATGGTTAGGACTCCAGAGACAGAAACCTCCTCACAATGCGAGCCGTATCGAGAGTACTGCCTTCTGTATCAGGCCCTTGATCCAACCGCGCAACAACAGCTTCGACGGATGGTCGTCGAGACTTTTAGCCATCAGGCCGATAGCGGTAACGATAATCGGTACAAAGACAGTCGAGTCCACATTCCACTTGTCGACAACCTCGTTTGTTCTCGTCATGCGGGATGGTGACACCCGACTACCATTGTGCGGCGCGCTAATCGGTCTATCACCACTATATCCGGCTTATTGGCGACAATAGTCCTGTCAGTGATGATAGACCTATCCCAATACAATGCGACATGATCATTTTCGAATAGAATATGTGCCCCGACATACTTGTAATACGGTACGTTTGACTCCACAAGTTTATTTATGCTGGTTCCTATTAGTTATTAGTATATCTACCCCATGCTGGGCAAATCGCTACTTCCATTCGTTCCTTTCCAAGTGTTTGTAAGTCAGTGAGTGAGTAAAGACTTCATCTTTTAAATATGCAGATCATCTGGATGCATCTGGTAAATACTATCTAATTTAACCATGGTTGTATTGTAAAAAACTGGAGTTTATTCTAGCCGGTTCTTATTCATATTAATCAGCTAGCATTAGCTTCTGACGTTTTATAAGTGCCCATGTAGGCCATGTGTAATTTCACAGGATCAACAAAAAAAAAAGGAAATTATCAAATGTATGAACTTTTCCAACGAGCTCAGGAAAATTGCGAAAATTAGTTAACATAAGAAGGTATGAATAAAAATGTAATTTTGTAGCAAATAAGTTTAATGGTTTAGTCCTGTCTGATAATGCATTTATTTATTTTAGATTTATTATGACTGTTATTTTAAGTTAATGTTAATAATTTATTACAAGAATAGCCTTTTGATTAGGATTATATAGAATGTAATGCAGTATTTATTGTTTATTATAAAAGTGTACAAAGATTTTTCTTATTAAAGATTTTGAAAACATTAGCCTTTTTTTCCAATGAATTTCTATTAGGAGTATGTTGATTGGTTTTTTACCTTTCTTTTCAGTAATTTTAACGTATGTCTGGCAATTTGAGTATTTTCTGCGGCTTACCCAAATGTCCTTTCCTTGGTATTTTTCGTCAAGTCGTTGAGCTCCTTAGTAGTCCTGAGTTTGCACTGACTGGACAAGTCCACTCAAATCTGTATGGTTCTTTCTTCAATAGACCATCTCAGACAAATCTGCAGCTTGATATATGTAATGGTCAAATCACATGAGAACCATTCATGTGATTTGACCATTACATAATATATTATTATACTGTGTGGACTTTAAAACAGACTTTGACCCCTGGGTTTGTTTCGGTGTTTCTTTTCATGGTAGCCAGCTAGGGAACACCGGCCTCATCTAGTTTAAAATGACGAAAAATAAATTGACGTGTAAAAGTATTTTTTTAATTCTATTTGAAAAATAAATATCGTTTATCATTTACCAGATTTTAAATACCACAGCATTGTGCTTGTATGAAGAGCAGATATCGCTCAGTGTTAACGGTTCCGATCTACAAGTTGTACTTACGTCATAGGCATATTACTTTGTGTTATTTATTTCATCGCCACTACTCCCGAAATGGTGAAGAAATAGTACATTTTGATGCAACGGGAGAAAGTTTACCCGAGCCGCACAGGTTAATTTAACAGCAGCCAGTGGCAAATTACCACGTGTATCAAATGGCGTTATCCATAAACATAATTTAAATTTTCATTAAATATTAATTAGCAAGGGAGGCGGCCGATTGCGTGAGGCAAAGGTCCTCACGTCCCAACCGCCACCGGGATTCCGATCCCAATTTCCGGCCACCGCTGCATCGTAGGCGCGGGCTTGCGGATGGCGAGCAATGGGTGGCTAGCCGTACGATCGTCCGGTAACCGTCCGGACCGGGCCCAAGTTGTCGACGGCGCGTACTGTTCCATGCGCGCCTCAAAGAGATGTCAGCAACCGTAGGGGCCCAGCAGGGTCGAAGCCTACTGAGGCCATGAGTGATGCGAAAGAGATCCCCGGGGCCCTGGAAAAATGGCAAAGAAGGAACAGGGGCGAGTTTTTAGACATCCACATTAATAAAATTAAATTTACAAAAATGTAACACTTTACAGGGTAAATATTGATAATTGTAAAAAAAATAAAAGTAATATGATTAACATAATGAATAAACGAAATATTAAATGAAATAAAAATTATACAATTGTACGTAATACTTTACAAAGTAAAAAAGTTATAATAAATAAAATACAAAACTTAATATCCTTTAGACCTACAGCTTCGTAATCATAACTTCATGATAGTTTTGAAAACTAACAAATATTATCTACGGAAACTTTTCCTGTTATCCAACTGTATAAGGAAACATGCGGGCAAAACGCTTTGGGTTTTGCCCAAAGTGGGTCGGAAAAACTTTTCTTACTCTCTTGTTTAAATTGACCCTGCAAATCCTTGAAAGTAATTTGCAGTTTCCTGTTTTGTTTTTTTATTTAAGAGCGTCCAACTCGAGATATATCTTTTCATTATGTTCTATATCTATACTAATAATAAAGCTGAGGAGTTTGTTTGTTTGGTTGAATGCGCTTATTTCAAGAACTGCCGGTCCGATTTAAAAAATTCTTTCAGTGCTAGATAGCCTAATTATCGAGGAAGGGCTTATGTATAATCAGCGGTGCTCAAGGGCCAGCCCCTTGAGGGCCGATTGTACATACGGTAGTGCATTATCTTATATGTTTATATAAGGTCGATCAAAACAAGATGATCATTATATCTAAGCATTTGTAAAAATTATACCGTTTTTGACATCATAGACGAATGTCTTTATATTATATGAACTCACCTCCTCCTATTTGCATGTTAGTATGGATTCCTCATTTCAGCTGAAAGACAAAAGCTTCCCCATAATGTTACCACAATGGCCGGTCCTGTGCACATCCATTGGATTCCCGCGACCCTCGTTTGGTCGTCAGTCCACTTTCTCGTAGGTCTTCCAACGCTGCATTCTTCCAGTACGTGGTCACCACTCCAGGACCTCAATGACCGGTCATGTGCACATCCATTGGATTCCCGCGACCCTCGTTTGGTCATCATTCTACTTTCTCGTAGACCTTCCAACGCTGCATCTTCCAGTACGTGGTCACAGAACCTGGCGGTCCTATCGACCATCTGTTTTGCGAGCAATGTGGGCACATTGCTCGCTACGCCCGATTTTTCGGGCTATGTCGGTAACCTTGGTTCTCGTGCGAATGTCTTCATTTCTGTTTTGATCTCAGTGCCTCAATGAAAAAATAATATTTAGTCCAAAATTACCGATAATAAGTAATGTCTCTATATTGCTCACAAATTGAGATCTTATCAAGAATAGGAATTTTCCCTTACACCCAGTAACTTTTAGTACGCCACATTCATGGCGGTAAGTCTTCTCTGTGAGGAGTAGTGGAGAGGCACGACGGCGTCCTCACCTTCCGCATGACGCACTTCCTCACCGGACTTGGTGATTTCAGGAGGTTGCGGAAGACATGCCCGGATTTCACCATTATGTGGACCGCCCGGAGGACACGGAGGTGTGCCCCACTTTGGTTGAGCACTCGTCTTCGTGGAGGCGATCGGAGGCAGCAATCTCTCACACCTCCCAAAAAAAAAACACTCAATAACTTAAAACAGCAGTAGGTACTAGGAACTCATAAACGCACTGTATGCATCACGACACCCGTTCAGCACCGTAAACATTTTACTGCATTTTCAACTTAACTGTCAACCAATAAATTAAACGAAGTGTCCTCAAGTTTAGTACCACTTGCTCTTTTTTATGGATACCTGGTAGGTACAGAAGATATAATACGTATTTCTATTTTGTTAAAGTATTATTATTATTATCGCATTTTTTTTTAATTTTCTCTAATTTAGTGAGTCATAATTACTCGTATAGTTTACTAGTTATTGGTTTATTAGTGGTTTTAATTATTGCTTACTAGTTATTTATTGTTTTCTAGTTGTTATAATTATTGTTTACTAGTTATTTATTATTTTCTAGTTGTTTTTTTAGTTGCAATCTATTTATTTATTAAAACAACCTCATGCAAAACAAAGGTACAAAAGTAGAGTTTTTTTTTTCATTTATTTGTTTCAAAATTTATACAAGTAATAGGTACAATACAGATGATGCAAATCTTAAACTCTTAGAGAATCATCGACACAAGATTTTGCCTAACTAAAACACAAAATATCAAATCCTAGATCAAACATAATTATATCCGAAGAGGGTATAAGTAAATAAGTCGCAAAATTGACGAGTGAACGTACTTAACATCGCACCAGAGACCGAGCTAATCTATTTACAAAATATTTAAGGAATGTATTGAGACTGATACAGGTTGTTCCTTTATTTTAAGACGCCTATCTGTGAGCATCCCTCTTCGCATAATTGATTTATGGGCACAGATGCATATTTCTTTTTGTTATTATTTAGTTAGGTATTCAAATGTAAGAAGTGTTGTTTTAATTTGTATTTTATGTTTTTATGTGTAATTTTATCTATTAATGTTGTCGGTAAACTATTTATAAGGTAGGGTATCATATATTTCAGTCTTCTCATGCCATGTAGGTTGCTGTACTTAGGAAGTAAAAGCCTTGCGTTGATGACACTACGAGTATTTATTTGGTTAATGCCTTTTAGGCATTGTCTACTAGTTAAGATAAGGTGGTGGAGAGACAATATGGCAGGTACAAAAAAAAGAAAATATTATTAAAAGAAAACAATGGTAGCGGCTTCGCACATAAAATTAGATAATTACCATAAAAACACATGCAAGAACATCTTGGAATAAAAAGTATTTTATGTATTATTCCAAGCCATGGCCTACACATTTCTACATTATAATATTAGTGTGTCTAGCTAGAAAATTGCGCCAAAAGATCATACTCCCGGGATCTACCTGAGTATTAAGTTTCATCGCAATCCATTCAGCCGGATTCATCTACTAACTTTCGTTTTTGTAATATGAAAACGCTAAAAACAAACAAAGAGAGATTTATCCTACGTATGAGAAAATACAGTCTCCTTATCCTCCTCCTTGCGTAGTACTCCTCAATGCTGAGGGTCGTAACCTCCCTGCTTCATTATTTTCATTCGAACGATATTCCTCCATCTGTTTCTATCTCTGGCAGTGTCGCCAGGCGGTAAATAAATAAACGAATATTTCAAAAGTCTCGTAGTTACATATGTTACACTTCAGTTATATATAATAAGTAGTTACTTATTAGGGATGTGACAGAATTGTTTATCTCGCAATCGATTCCGCCATTATCTTTCTACCATCAGACTACCCAACGTTCGTCGAGTGTCTACCTTTAAATTGTTAACACATCTACCTCTACGTTCCGGAATAAGCGTTTCGCCTCGTCGTTTAAGTTTATACCACGTACATCGAAGGATTGGAACAATTCGCGAGTAACAGTCTCTCTCCGATTATAACTTAGATGTCTTCAAGGTGTGTAAAATGAATAGGCTCTTAAAAAACTAGTGCGATCCACCATCAACGATTGCATCACTGCTTATCATCAGATGGGAACGCAGTCAAGCAGTATTATATATCATTAAAAAAAAAAACGTATTCGGAACTGGGATTTTAAATTTAGTCTGAATCGGAACAGAAATTAGAAGCGTCTATTGGTAGTATATATTTAATGTCTTTGCGTCTAATAAAAAAAATTAATCAAAAACTCGGATAACTTGTATAAATGAAGGTAGAAATATATTAGACCAACGCATACGTGTAACACGCCTGATTTGTACGTAGAACGACGTCGCATAACGTCGCGTGGCGTGTATCAAGTGTAGCTCTACAAGTCTAGTTTCTTTATAAAATGTATGTAGACCGACGCGCCCAGATCGGCGTGTGTGGCACACGTGTGCGCAGTGTAGTTCTAGTAGGTAGTTAAGCTCCTTAGTAGTCCTGAGTTAAGCTACACGCAGTACAATGTCGTTGTTGCAGAGCATATGGAGGGATCGCAACATTTCACGTAAAACCAAAACTAAACTGGTTAAACGTCTAGTCTTCTCCATATTCAGCTATGGGGCTGAGACTTGGACTTTGAAAAAGGCGCATCGGAAGATGTGGTGCTGGAGGAAAATGCTTCGAATTCCCTGGACTGCTTTCCGTATAAACCTCTCTATTTCACGTGAACTGAAAATCAACATCAGATTGTCGATTACCTGCATGCGTTTCCGTAAAAACCTCTCTATCTTACGTGAACTGAACATCAAGATCAGACTGTCGACTACCTGCATGCGCAGAGTACTGGAGTTCTTTGGCCACATTGCCAGGAAAAATGGCCACAAGCTTTGAACAGCTCATCGTAACTGGCATGGTTGATGGTAAACGACCAAGAGGCCGCAGCCCAAAAAGATAGGCAAATCAGGTCCGCTCCACACTGGACACCCAATTGCACGTCGCACTTCATGACGCTAAGAATCGTCACAGATGGTAAAATACCATTAGCAAGAAGCTAATCCAGCGGGAACTTCACGACCCTCAGTAATGTGGAATACGACTCGAGGAGGAGGAGGAAGCTACACGAATACTGACAAATGCTTGCACTGCATTCAGTGTAAAAACTAAAACTGTTTAAAGAATGACAGATGAGACTGCATTTATCCAGTACAGATGCAGTCTAATCTGTGTGATTCTTTCCTCAAAAGACCATCTCAGACACTAATCTGCATGGTTCTCATATGATTTGACTATTGCATGTTTGTTGTATGGACTTTAAAAGAGACTTTGACCCCTGAATTTATTGTAGTGTTCTCAGGGTAGTCAGATAAGAACACCGGCCTTGTCTAAAAAATTACTTATTAAATATAAGTTTGAGTTTGGTTGAGTTTGTAGTTTGTTTGGTATTATTATTTATCTGACCGAAAAGCTTTTGTAAGCATTATTGAATATCACTATTATCGGAAGTCTTGTGGTTTAAATACATCCAAAAGGCCTACAATGCTCTGTGGATCCTGTCATCATCATCATCATCATCATCATTTCAAAAGACGTACACTGCTGGACATAGGTCTCCTTCAAGTGCTGCCACAATGAACAGTCCTGTGCGTCTCGCATCCATCGGACTCCCGCAACCGTTACCAAGTCATCGGTCCACCTTGTAGGAGGCCTTCCAATACTAAGTCTTCCGGTACGTGGTCTCAAGACGAAAGTCTATGACCAGTGCGTGTTGCCAGTGATGACTATGGCTCTGACACGTGGTCGCAAACAATGGGTCTCATCAGAAGACTTAAAGTCACCCAAAGGGCAACGAAAAGGGCTATACTCGGAGTTTTCTTGCGTGATCGAATCAGGAATGAGGATATCCGCAGGAGAACCAAGGTCACCAACATAGCACGAAAAATCGCCAAACTTAAGTGACAATGGGCAGGGCACATTGCTCGCAGAACGGATGGCAGATGGGGCCGAAAGGATCTAGAATGGTGGATCAAAGTCAAAGTCAAAGTCAAAGACAATGCACTTAGGGCGTTGTTGTGTCTGCCTTAATTCTGTAGTGCGTCAACAATATTTGTCGAGGTTCGCACTGACAGTTTTAATGTTTTGCTTGGAAAGAAAGCGGCCTCACTATATGTTACCTGCTTCACTATGTATTCTGCACCTTGTGGCTGGATGGCAAAATAGCCCATTTGTAAGGGCACTTGTGGCACGTATAGTCAGGGATCAAAAGTGCAACTGCACTTTACCAATTCAAGATTAATTTATTCGTTGTTAAACATAGATACATGATAAGTTCTTATATAATAAATTAAAGTCGCTATGTTTTAACTCTAGGGCGTATAAAGTAATAAATAATAATACATGCAATATACTTAATTAAAACAAGAATTTAATGTAGATAGACCACAAATAAAGAATTAAATAATTTTGATAATTTATCGCATTAACAATTGACATGGTAAAGTGTCTAAAATTACTTTGTTGTGGAAGTTATAGTCATAGTCTACAGCTAGTTTATTAAATACTTTAGATCCTATGCTATCAATTAAATCAATCATGAACCATTGACCATCTTCTTCAAAGAAATTTTAGACATTTTAGCATTGGTAAGGTGGAACTGCACTTTTGACCCTTGATTGTAAATTGTCGCGATTTGTAAATAAGTAGTAACATTGGATAAGAATATCGTTACTAACCTAATATATCTTTGTTGCCTGCTGACGCGAATAAATTATTATTAAAAATATCAAAAATTGTAACCGTCCGGTATTGGGAATACAGTCCAAGCTACTAGTGGGGCGATTCATTCGGCGGCTTCATTCGGAAAGCGGTAGTCTGCTTTCTTAATCATCCCTTGATCGAGCTGCCTAACGAGAGCCTCCTAAGATAATGATCGAGGCTCGTGGCTATTAAGCCATTGGCTGACACGACTTATTATTTTTTCATTATTATTACTATAAACTCGAAATTGAAACTGTGAAATTAATCGGAAGTTCCAAGAGCTTTCGGAATCGGAATCCAACCTTCATAACATCTCTACCACTTATGTACCAATAAACTGTCTGGAAGGTTCAGCGCAAACATTTGTCACGTATCCCGCTTAGAGGAACGGAACAAACAACTGATATCTTTGTTCGGATACAAACACTGGAAATTCTGAGGGATAAATGGCCAAATAATTGAGTGACGACAACTGACTACCTCAGAATCTGAAAAACTGGTAGTGATGATTAGTTTTTTTTAGGTGGGAAATTATTCAATGACTTCTATCGCCCTTGGGCTGAGTGGGAGGGCGTGTCAGACTTTTACTGACCAAAAGTGACTCCTATGTTCCTTCTTTGCCTTGTGTTCCAGAGTTTTCTTTACAGAAGCAAACCCATAGCCCCAGTAGGCTTCGACCCAGCTAGGCCCCTACGCTTTTACTGACATCTCCTTGAGGCGAACGTAGATCACTGCGCACCATCGATGCCTCGGGTTCGGTCTGGACAGTTACCGGACGGCCTGACGGCGAGTTACCCATTGCTTGCCATCCACAAGCCCACGCCTACGGTAGCTGGAAATTGATGTCGGGATCCCGGCGGCTGGGGTACAGGGCCGTTCCCTCGCACGTGCAGCCGCCTCTTTCGCTAGCATTACTGCCTCGCAAAAGAAGGCGACTGCCTGCCATTCCTTCTCGCTCCGGACAATGGCTCAGCGCGAGAAAAGTGATTATTGGTTAGATAATGTTTCATCGTCGTCGTCAATAAAATTTCAGCCGAAAGACAGTCCAGTGTTGAACAAATACTGCTAGGCAGTATTGGTAGCATAAATGATTCTGTTTCTTTAGGAGGCCGTATGAAAAGTGGCTTATTAGTAGTTTTGCATTTTTTTAATCTCATTGCCTTTATTTCAGATAACAAAATGTCCACTGCTGGACGTAGGCCTCTCCAAGTGTCGCCACGACGACCGGTCCTGTGTGTCTCGAACCCATCTGATTCCCGCGACCCTCACCAGGTTATCTCCGAGTTCCGTACCACAATATTAAAATCGATAAAAAAACGCAACCAAACACGTCTTGTATAGAAATTTTCTTTAATTTTTAACTTTAGCATATTCAGCCTTTTAATGTTCCCACTGCTGGGACTCAGGCCTCCTCTCTAGGAGAGGGAGTGGGCCGTAATGCACCACGCGGGCCCAGTGCGGGTTGGTGAATGTAATATGTCTTTGAATTTTTGGTTCTAGGACATGCCGGTTTTTAACCGATTTTTAATTTTATTATAATTTTATTATTTATTGTTGTAGTAGCAATAAACATACATATTCTGTGAAATTTTCAACTCTCTACTTCTTACAGTTTCTGAGTTACAGGGCGCTGACAGGCGGACAGACGGACAGCGGAGCCCTAAGAATATGAAACAGCATAATTTTTATCTAATTGTATTTGTAATTAATTTTATTCCAACTCTTTACTTCCATAATTTAAATATCAACATAAAAACCGAAGGCTTTATTTCAGCTGCCACTTCCGTTTCAATTTGAGGCAGTAAAAAGTACAATAATTCATTTCTCGAGACCTTTTTCTGGCCCTTCGGCTTTTAGTAAGATTTACATTTGTCGAAATTGAAGAAAAACAGTACATTCTGTGTTTCTTCATCTTCGACAGCTGTAAAGGTTAATTTGAGAAAATAAATCACATTTTCCTTCTTCAATCCTTTTCTCAAATGTCTTTTTTTAACCGACTTCAAACAAAAAAAGGAGGTTATCAATTTGGTTGTATTTTTTTATATATTTTTTTTGTTTGTTACTGTTAATGGCGACCATATAATAATTTTGATATTCTCATCGAGAACTTAATCATTTACAGTCAAGAAGTAACATTTGATGAAGTGGAACTGATGAAGAAGACCAGAAATGGTCAACAGAACTTCATACTCACATAGATATCACTATGAAGATAGTTAAGCGACTATGACAATACAAATAAATTAATGGTTCTGAATTATTACGTTGAAAATGGTATCATCGAAGTGATCTGATGATGATAATAAAGGTCGGAAGGTAGGCACAGGAACTCCGTAATTAATCAATGTATCTAGCCTAGCCTGTTGTTGTAACCTAGCCTGTTTTTTGTTGGGCTTATTAGAATTGTCATGAGATGCACTTTGGCTATAAGGTACTATCGAACTGATCTGATGATGGAGCCAGAAGGTAGAAGGTAGCCACAGGAACTTCATAATAAAACAATGTAACCTAGCAGTGTCTGGATTTTTCCAATTTTTTTTTTTTTAATTTTTATTTAGGTATATTGTTTAGTTGATAATTTTTTTTTAACAATATGTGTATACAGTGTTTCACTAGCTCAAGAGCTAGGGAATTTCATTTAAGTGTGTAAAAAAAAAATATATAGATTCGATTCGGTTCGGATTTCGGATGGATTTGTTTTTTTTTTGAGTCAACGATATCCCATTCTAAAAATAAAATAAAAGACGATGGCGTTATTAATAGATATAAAATAAACAAAATACAACTCTTATAAAAAACTTACGTACACAGCAATTAACCAAAAACTATTGACCATCACAACACGTTACTGTGAAACTTTAAATCTTTGAACAGAAACTTACAATTTCACACCAAAAGTGCTAAAGAAAATAATAAAATTATAGGCAAGTCATAAACATATAGTGATGTTTATCACCCTATAAGAACATCAAAATGTGTCTCGAGTAACCATTCGAGAGTAGAGTTAGGACACAGATTCCCGGGACCCAGGATTCCCGGGAATGCGAGAATTCCAGTAGCGATCTTAGCCATTGCGAGAATCCGGATTGTAGATCTTTTCGAGGCCCTTGTCCTTTTCGCAATACCGAATAATGTGGATTGAAAGCAGATATTTATGATGATAAATGAAAATATATATAAAAAAAAGCCTCTTAATGTATTATTAATAGGAACTAAAAATTATATTTCCGGATTTCTTTACACCTTATTGGAATTAAACTATAAAAGAATTAATGAACAAGGTAGGCCATTTTGTATTAAAAGAATAGCAAAACTTTTCTAATTCTTCAATCTCAACAATTATTGGCCAGTAAAAGCATATTTTACAGTAACATAACCAACTTTATTTTATGGTCATAAATAAGTATCTACCTCCCCCCCACTCTAGCCAAGTTACAACCGTTTCGTTTCGATTCTCTTTTCGTCGATCGCCTCGAGTAAGCCACGCCTCCGATTCCTTTGTTCTGAAGTCATCTCAACGCTCAGTCACGTGGTCAGAACACAGGAATAGGAGGCGAGGCCGACTTAAGGCGATCAACGAAAAGAGAATCGAAATGAAACGGTAAGAAACCATCTAAGAGCTCCTTTCGCTCTAGGTAGAGTGAGAAGATGTGTCACACGCGCCTCAAAGAGATGTCAGCCAAACTGTTGTTCGCTAGGGCCTCGGGAATTTTTGAAAGAGTTACCGTAGTCTTAGAAAGCAAACGGTAACTTAAGGACATAAGTTTTAGGTTTTAGTCAGTAAAAGTCTGACACGCCCTCTAACTCTACCCTAGAGCGTAAGAAGTAATTTAATGATTTCTCGACTTAAAAAAAAGGTGTATCAGCTTTTTACTGCCTAGCTGAAAAAACACAAGTGGGTTGTGTTTTTTCAGTTGCCATTTGCATTTTTAGGAGATAATCTCTGAATGTACTATTACGACTGCAAAAATTTTTTCACCGATAGAAAGCTGCTTTATTCTTAGTGACATAGGATATACAAAATTATTTTTACTATATAAATATAGTTCGTTCAGAATCAGTAAGAAAATCGAAATCAATCCAATCCAAAACCAAAACCAAAACAAATCCAATAATTTATGCGCCATGTTATATTTTTTTCCAAAAATATTTTTAAAAAAGTCACAAGTTGGACACTAACAACACTAACTACAACACAGGTCACGGCAGATCATTGCGGGCATTAAGTGTTAGCACACAGCTGGATGCGGGAGCAAAACCACCCTTCAGTCGCCTGGATGGCCCGGTGACCATGTATTTGTGCGGTCAACCAGGTAACATAACAAACATATAATTTTGTGATGTTTCATGATACAGTTATGTAATTTTGTACATAGAATCTTTACATAAAAATACTAGACACGTGTTTCGGGTTTTGTATACTGGCGAAGCCGTAGGCAAAAGCTAGTATCTTTACATTTATCTTTTTTATTATTTACTGTATCATTAACATGATAAGTATCTGCTAGGACGAGAATACCTAAATAAAAAAATATGTATGTTTTTTGGGTTGTTTCGCAAGGCCCCGGGCGATTACTCGGTTCGCCGATCTCTAAGGTCACCACCGTTCATTAGTCAATGTAACACAGTTACTCTCGCATGAATTTTGTGGATATCTTGGGTAGAGAATTTATTGTTGGACTAAAGAAAAATGATTCGGTTCAGGAACAGCTTCGAAGAAAGAGAAATGTTTGGGACGTCGAAATTCTTTTGTTATATAGATACACAAATCATTATTTTACTTAGTTACAAAGCATACTAGTATATACACCCCTGGACATGGTGGAGCATACGGTAGAGGTGTGCCCCGCCTGGGCAGAGCACCGCCGTGTCCTCGTAGGGGCGATCGGCGGCAGCAATCTCTCGCGCCGGGCCTTGGTACAGGCCATGGTCTGGAGCGAGGAGAAGTGGCAGGCGGTTGCCTTCTTCTACGAAGCAGTAATGCTAGCAAAGGAGACGGACGATCGCGTGAGTCAAAGGTCTTCACGCCACAACCGCCGCCGGGATTCCGATCTTGATTTCCGGCCACCTTAGGCGCGCCACCTATTGCTCGCCGTCCGATCGTCCGGTAACCATCCGAACCGTGCCCAAGTCATCGACGGCGCGTAGTGTTCCACGCGCGCCTCATGGAGATGTCAGCAACCGTAGGAGCCCAGCAGGTTCGTAGTCTACTGGGGCTATGTGTGATGCGAAAGAGATCCCGGGGCCCTGGAAAAATGACAAAGAAGGAACAAGAGTGGGTTTTTAGTCAGTAAAAGTTTGACACTATCTTCCGCTCATGACTCCGATGATATTCCTACCCGAAAAAAAAAACATATTTCTTAATTAGTACAAAAAATGGTGCTGTATCCGTAATCGTTACTATTTGTATTATATTTTGTAGTCAAAAGTAAAAAAAAAAAACGAAATCCCAAAATTGTCCACGAAAATTTGTCGAAAAAAAATTCATAATAGAATTAATTATTCATAACAATTGTTAATAGAAAATACTACGGGTAGTGTTTTTACATTTTAATCGTCATTTATTCATTTATAATCAATAGTCTGCACAATATTTCCATAAATTGAGTGACATTTTGGGATAGAAACAAAAGCTAATAACTTTGCTGTTTATGAATATTATTTATTGAGACTTTATTTAAATAATAACAAGACCTTTTCTATTAAGCCCTTTAAATATTTGTAGTAATTAAAAATTTGTGGTGTATATTGGTACCAATTAGTTTGGTTGGGAATTTAGGTACTGTGAGGATCGAAGACAATAAAAAGGCTTATGTGTGTTAAACTGTTGACTTTATTCCTATCAAATCACTCTTACACATCTGTACGCAAAGTCTTGACTCACTCACTGACTCATAAAAACCTAGCCCATAGTTCTTGGATCTAGAATTCAGAAATTTTTTGACTTAAAAAATTATACTTACTTTTTTTATTTTTTGTATACACAAAGAATAAGAAGGAATTTTTCAAAAATCCCCCCTATGGGGATGAAATAGGTGTCCGAAGTGTGTATGGAGAATCTAAATTAAACACTAGTATTGCAACAGAACTCTGCTTCCAGAAGTGAAAAAGCTTGCAGAACGACAGAACTAAAGAGCGTCGAAAGTCCGTTTCTGATTCCGCAAACTTTTTAACGGAACTTTTAACAGATAATACTACAAGGAGCGCGGTGGTGGGGGGCCCGTCGACAACTGGTCATGACGGAAAAGGCGTGTAGGGAGGGGGGACGGTACATTAACATGTCGCAGCAACTTTCTTTGTTTTTATTAATATATTATATATTTTTTTGCATCGCATCACCGCGCCTCGAAACGTTTAGCGTAAACGCGTAAATCTTCTTTTGTTTTTTTCTAATGTTTGTTGTTTGTTTTGTTTTTCTTTTGCGAATAGTTCCCCGATACTTATCAGCTCCCCCCAGAAGTGTGGCCAGTGAGCAATTATTTAAAGGAGCTGGTTTAATATATGAAGAACAATGACATACAGAGCAGAGACCATGAAAAGACACGTCTCCACACGAGCGAAATGAAAATGCTCAGATGGGCTGGAGGTGTAACAAGGTTTAGACAAAGCGCGGAATGAATACATCAGAGAATCATTTAAGGTGGCACCGATTGCCGAAAAGTTAAAAGAAAGTCGCATGCGATGGTACGGTCATATTCTTAGACGAAATTACGATTACCCAGTTAAAAAGGCCCTTAGTATCCCTGACCAACTACGAGGAAGAAGACGACCACCTGCCACATGGTGGTCAAATATGCAAAAAGAAATCCAGCAAGCGAGTCTGAGTGCACACAAGCCTGAACAGAACTCTCTGGCGCAAACGTACAAGGAGACCCGACCTCAGCTAAACTGGGAAGAGGGTTAGACAAAGAAGAGGTTTAATATATGAAGAACTCCGAAACAGTCTCAAAGGTAAAAGGTGTAAATGCGGCCATATTATTTTTTATTAAACATAATTTGCCTCTGTTTAATTTCGAATACTCCGGTAACTAAAGTACAAAATACAAAATTAATTAACAAATCTTAAGAAACAAAATTCTGTTTTTTCTTCATAGTATTTACACTTCCGCTTCCGCGAAGATTTACTTTTGGCATCTGTTTTAGATTCTGCTTCCGTTAAGACACTTCCGTTGCATCACTATTAAACACGGATGGAGCCGCTGGCAGAAGCTAGTTAAAATATAAAATAGTCTCGTCTGCGCCTATTGAGCTGGAACAGTAAAGAACCGCTCAAAATGTTCATTTTATCTTTCCATAATGACGAAGATGTCAACAAAATCTACGGCATTAAATATATATTAGGGTGCAAAATTGAAATACACCCGCTCAAAAATTCAAAACTTATTCCTCAATGTAAGAGATGCCAAGCATATGGGCATACTCATAAATACTGCAAAAGGGAGCCAAGGTGTGTGAAATGTACTGGAAAGCATCTTACAGCTGACTGTACAAAATCCCCGCAAGACAAGCCAAAATGCGTCCACTGTGGTCTACCCCACCCTGCAAACTACAGAGGGTGTGAAGTAGCTAAAGAGATGCAACTCTTAAAAAACAAAAATATTAAGAAGAAACTTGATGTGACAACTTCCCAACAGTCTCCTCTGATAAGACAAGAGAAACAAGTACAGAAAACAATCGTTCAAGCAACTCCAAAACCCACACAAGGAACTAACACTTGTTTTTATGCTCAAGTTACAAAGCGAGGCTCTTCGAACCTGGAGGATAAAATTAATCAGATACTGAAGTGTATAACTACATTTGACAAGAGATTAGAAAAGCTAGAATCCAGCACCAAAACAGCTGTTTCAAATAATCAAAAATGAACAACACCCTTAAAATAATGGCATGGAACTCCAATGGGCTCCTCAAACATCAGAATGAGTTACAGGCGGTCCTAGATACAGAAAATATAGACGTGTGTTTGATATCTGAAACGCACTTCACTAAACAATCTTTTGTCAAATTTAGAGGATATACGGTGTATAACTCGCTCCACCCTGACAACTCCGCTAGAGGAGGTAGCGCTATCATAGTCAAAAAAAATATTAATCATTACGAGCAGTGCAAGTATGAAGAGCTAGATATCCAAGCTGCGGTAATATCTGTTAAAACCAAATTTTGTCACGTGTCTATAGCTGCTATATATTGTCCTCCAAGGCACATGATTAGAAAAGAGCGGTATTTACATTTCTTTGAAATTTTAGGTTCAAGATTTATCCTAGGCGGTGATTTTAATGCCAAGCACACGCAGTGGGGATCAAGACTTACAACAACAAAAGGAAGGCAGCTTTTAAGTGCAGTTAAAGAAATGAATTGTGAAGTTATGAGTTCAGGGAAACCAACATACTGGCCCACTGACCTCCAGAAAATACCAGATCTTATAGACTTTTTCATATATAAAAACATATCCGCCAATTACGTCGCTTTGGAGGAAGGTTTTCATAGAGAACTCTGACCACTCCCCGATAATACTAAGACTCAGTCAGAAAATTCTATTAAAAGTAGGCCAGACATCTCTAGCTAATAAGTCAACAGATTGGGTAAGTTTTGCACTTGATCCAGATAATATTATCGACCTAAGAACTCCGATAAAAACGCAAGATCAGCTTGACTCAGAAGTAAACAAATATATAGTTGATATCCAACAATGTGCCTGGAACAACACACCACAAATAAAACACAAATATAAGGGCTATATTTATCCTAAAGAAATTGTGGATTTACTGTCTGAGAAAAGAAAACAGAGAAAGCAGTGGCAGCAAACAAGGTGTCCGCGGGAAAAAACATTATTAAATAATCTAACTAAGCGATTAAAGAGAAAAATTCTACAATTCGAGGATGAATGTCTAAATACCAACCTTCTGCAGTTAACCAATGACATATCAACGGATTACTCTCTTTGGAAAGCGACAAGAAACTTAAAAAGGCCAATTAAACAAATACCACCTATTAGAGATACCGACGGAAAATGGGCTATAAGTAATAACCAAAAAGCGCTGAGGTTTGCTCAGCACTTACAAAATACTTTTCAACCCAATGATAACTGTACAGATATACTTGAGTGTGAAAAAATAGTTCAAAACCAAGAAATTAAGCTTGTGACTCCTAAAGAAGTTATGAGAGCAATTCAAAATAATATCAGCTCAAAAAAGTCACCGGGCTACGACCTCATAACAGGTGAAGTTCTTAAACACCTCCCGCGAAAAGCCATAGTAAAGCTGACCAAAATAATCAATGCTGCGTTTATTCTAAAACACGTACCTGAGCTGTGGAAGGTGGCTGAAGTAATTATGATTGCGAAGCCTGGGAAACCACCCCATGAAGCGTCATCATATAGACCTATTTCCTTGTTGCCAGTGTTATCAAAACTATTACTGAAACGGTTAAAGCCAATTATAGAAGAAAAAGACCTTATCCCAAATCATCAATTTGGTTTCAGAGAAAATCACTCTACCATAGACCAGGTACATAGAATAACAAATATTATTGAAAAAACTGGAAAATAGGGAAGTCTGCGCCACCGTGTTCTTGGATGTCGCGCAAGCTTTTGACAAAGTTTGGCATGAGGGCCTAATATACAAACTCAGATGTATGTTACCCCCAGAATTTGCAGATATTCTGGAGTCATATTTAACTAATAGAATGTTTAGAATAAGGCAAGAAGATGCATATTCCGAGCTTAAAACTATAAAAGCTGGGGTACCCCAAGGAAGTGTGCTAGGCCCAATCCTTTACTTGTTGTACACATGTGACATCCCAGAGCTAGAAAACAACACTATTGCAACTTTTGCTGATGACACTGCTATTATGGCTACAGGATCAAAACATAGA
Organism: Mythimna pallens; assembly: GCA_961205895.1. NCBI lineage: Eukaryota > Metazoa > Arthropoda > Insecta > Lepidoptera > Noctuidae > Mythimna > Mythimna pallens. Next base: position 2,554,442 of record OY540845.1, on the reverse strand, counting down.
GAAGCAGTAGAAAAAGTTCAATTAGCAGTAAACAAAATTTATGACTGGACACAAAAATGGAAGATCAAGCTGAATGAGTCAAAATCAATTCACGTTGACTTCACAAACAAACGGTGCAACTACCACCCAATCTACATAAACGGTACGCAAGTGCCTTATGCTAATACAGCCAAATATCTTGGCATAACTCTCGACGCCAAGCTGCGATGGAAAGCTCATGTCAAAAAGAAAAGACAGGAACTCGACATACGCTATAAAAGCATGTATTGGTTACTCGGAAAGAAATCCTGTTTATCAATACACAATAAGATAACTATTTACAAGCATATTTTGAGGCCAATTTGGACGTATGGTATCCAACTCTGGGGCTGTACTAAACGGAGCAACATCAAAATAATACAACAGTTCCAAAATAAAGTACTTAGGGATGCTGTAAAAGCACCTCGGTATATCAGAAATGACGACCTCCACCGTGACCTCAAAATGGAACTCGTCACCACCATCATTCAAAAATTTGCTGAAGCCCACGAACACAGACTTCACCGACACGTGAATGTTGAGGCTATACAGCTGTTAGACAATACGGACCTAGTGCGTAGACTAAAGAGAACTAAACCTTTTGAGTTAGTGTAGTGTTTAAAGTTAGTGTATAATAGTGATCAATGCTGTGCTATGCATATTACACATGAACAAAGTGTTTTTAAAACATCAGACTCTAAGAAAGTGGACTTCTATGAGTGCTAAAGGACGCTATTCTTAGTTTAAGCAAAACCGTATAAAAATAAGTTAGGGTTAAATTATTTATTAGTCTTTTAGGCTAGATTGTAATCAATTATTAAGAAATTTATTCTTAATAATAAAGAAAAAAAAAAAAAAAAAGATTTTTTCCTATACTCATGCTATGAGACCTTGCTTCATGCCAAATTTCAGGATTCTAGGTCAACGGGAAGTACCCTATGAATTTTGATTCCCTTGTGAGTGTCGAAATCAGAAGAACTCAGAAGTATAATTTTTTCACAGCTTCATAGGACTGCAGACCTGGTATATGGTTTTAATTTCAACTCGATAACTCCCCGCGTATTCGAGATAAAGGGTCTTGACAGACAGACAGACAGACGGACAACAAAGTGATCCTATAACTGTTCCGTTTTTACCTTTTTAAGTATGGAAACCTAAAAAGGCTTTTATTTATATTTAATTCACCACGCCTGATTTGATGAGCATAATATGATCGAAGTCAATTGTTTGGACATTTACAGCAAAATGGAAAATTATGAACTGCAGTTTTCTGTTTCATGCTTTTAATTAAAGTTGCCAATCAACAAAATGATTATAATTTCTGCATCAAATAAAACATTAAAATGACCATCCACGCTAATTTATTTCGAGGACCAACCGACCGTAATGCTATAACATATTATTATTATGTAGGCCAGTTGATAACGCCATACACAATTATATTATGATTAACTAGTGATATGGAGCTAATAGTGCTATAAGTTTCTCCCGTTTTAGGGCGGAGTTTAAGGGTATGTCAGATTTTAACGAACTAATACCACACCAAAGCGAAGCCCGGGGCCCCGGGATGAAGGCAAAGAGGGAACAGGAGTGGGTTTTTAGTCAGTAAAAGTCTGACACTATCTCTCGCTCCACCCAAGAGCGGGATTTGTCATTGGATGATTTTCCCACCTTAAAAAAAAAAAAAACCTATTTTACTTCTATTGCGTTCCAGGACCCTGGGTTTCCTTTCTGGTAGTCAACCCATGGCCCCAGTAGGCTTCGGCTCTGTTGGGCCCCTACGGTTTTGCTGACATCTTTTTTAGTCACGCTTGGAACACTACCTGCCATCGACAACTTAGGCTCGGTCCGGATGGTTGCCGGATGATGAACTCCTCATGTCTCGTCGTTCGCAAGCTCATATTAAGTGCTACGGAGCGTAGTAAAATAGATGTTAAAATAACAGCACCCCTAGCCAAGTTGATAGTCTGTAATTGTTAACGCTAGTCGAAAACTAATCAAATGTATGAGAATGACATCATCTCAACGACACGAAACTTGTAACTTGTCCCCCTAGCCAAGTTACAACCGTTTCGTGTCGAATTCCGTTCTCCAATCGGTAACGCCTCGGTGTCAGCAATTGTAGAAAATGATAAGATTGCGTTCGAAATACTATACTGTGCTCCAAAACACAGATCGTTGACGTGGCTCAGAAGTTTACCCAGCTTAAGTGGGACTAAACTGGACCCCTAGCCAAGTTACAACCGTTTCGATTCTCTTTTCGTCGATCGCCTCGAGTAGGCCACGCCTCCGATTTCTTTATTTTGACGTCATCTCAACGCTCAGTCACGTGGTCAGAATAAAGCAATAGGAGGCGTGGCCAACTCGAGGCGATCAACGAAAAGAAAATCGAAACGAAACGGATGTAACTTGGCTAGAGTGGCTGGACATGATTGCCGCATGCCGATCGAGCGATAGGCTGGTAGGTAAAACACACAGTTGGTGGCCTGAAATTATGGTGGTGATGGTACACTCACGGACGTTAAAATAATCTATCGATATAAAATAATGCAAAATGAAAAAGTAGATAAAAGCCTTGAATTTAACTTAGCGAACGTTTGTTTTCTCGATATAAATTCCAGTCCAGAGTCCAAAGTATGCAGTCTTAAAATACCGGGACAGAAGTAAACAGGCCATCACTATTTCAGTAGGTACTTCTGTTATTTTACGACTTTACTCAAGCAACCCCCTGACTTTTATATGATCTACAACGTGATTGTGCTTTGAGGAAACTCGAATTTTATACTTCGGAGCCTTTCAGAGGAAGGTTGTAATAAAATATTTAAAAAAAATTGCTTTATGGTATGTTATATGGTGGAAATACACTTAAAATAACGATTGTAGCCGTGAAATTTATATTGAATTCGATTGCTTACGCCTGTAGTTTTGAAATAGCAATATATTTTACTAATGCAACATTTTGCATACGTTATTCTTTCAGGCGTTTATGTTACAACAAACTTCATTATTATCCATAGTATTAATAGGTACACAATAATTAACATATCAATAACAATGTTTTCCAGAGGTCCTGAACAGAAATATCTATCGTTATTAACATTGTATAAATGTATAGCGGAGATTCTCATCTTGAATTTCGATTCCTATTCACGACTGTCGATATGAAATCCATCCTTTAGCATTCACAGGTAGAGTACGACTTTGACTGTGAATGCTAGACTGGGAACTATATGTTCAGAACAGTTCTATAGGGGCATAGATACAGTCTCGAACTATATCCTCTGAAAGTATGCTTCAGAAACATTAGTACTTACATTTGAAAAGACACAATGTGCTTCAGTTCTGTCTAGAGGCATAATATTAAACGATATGACTTTGAGACTGTGATTGCGAATTCCTTAAAATTTTGTACCTTATTTGAATGGAAGATTGTTTCTTACATACGGGATTCTCGGATGTTGAACATTCTAATAAGGAAACTTTATTTATACAATAAGGGCCGATTTCATCAGTCGCTATAAAAACTTAGTTTAACAAAACTGAGCTCAGCGTAATCTAGTTTATAGATCGGCGTTAATCTAGGCTTACATCAAACCGATTTCACCAGCACCGTTTTAATCGCGTTTACCAAAACTTATGATAAAATGGGAGAGGACCTAAAATGGCGTATTCGCGTTTTGTATCTACAACATGTATCAGTGAATTCAGCGACCTACTGTGGTTTTCAAATATATTTTTAGGAGTTCATTTTTAATGAAACAACAACCAAACATAATAATAGAAAATTGTTTAAAAATACAATGTTTATTAATATTATGACATTAACAAGTGACACTAGTGACAGCGACTGAACGCGATTTGAATGATGGGCGTTTAGAATTATAACTGAGTTTAGCGTAAATTAGATTCAATTCATAGCGGAAACTCGAAATGAAGCTTGATCTCGATTAGACGCTCAAACTGAGTTTTGTTTGAAATAATTGCGATTAATTTTATTGGTGAATTCCGCCCTAAGTACAAAAATAATGAATGTGTGAGAAGAGACATGAAAGAAAAGAAAGTTAATGATAGCGTGACGGGTGACCGGACAGAATGGAAGAAAAAAATCTGTTGCGACGAATTCAAGTAACATGGAATAAGGATAGGAAGATGATTACGATTTGCAACGATAAAGCTTAAACTACTTATAATAAACGCAGAAAGAAAAAGGAAACTTAGTAACATGGTTACGGGTTTTCATGACTTTTCACCTTTTTTTTGAGGTCGGAAATGATCATCATTGTTCCCGCAACCTTAACAGGCATCTTCCCTGCAAGGTAAAGTCAAGGTAGAGGTTCTCAATTTGTCATTTCAGTTGTAAGTTTTTTTTATGTCTGCTATCTCAGAACTACATCGTTATGAAACGATTTGAACAAAAGAATATTTTTGTATGTTTTAAGATGGAATCCATTTTTATTCAAAATCCAGTTGTGATATATAAGGAATTGAGGGAACTCCTCAAAAATTATAATAATATACTTATTTAGATAATAGTGATTTGGTATCGAGAACTCAAGTCAGACAGTCAGATTTGATGAATAGGAAATGATGAAGAAAATAAAAAATTAAAAGTCAACGAAAGTTTACTTACACTCATATAGATATTACAAAAAAGGTACTGTGACGATACAAATAAATAAATGGTTCTGATGAAAATAATCCCATCTGCATCGAACTGATCTGATGATGATGAAACCGGAAGGTAGGCACTGGAACTCCGTAGTTGATCAATGTATCCTAATTTGTTTTTCCTCGTAATATTTGGGCTTATTGGAATTGTCATGATGAAGAACAGGTATTCTGGCTATAAGTTGTTTTATTGATTATACGTTATATGTACCTATCTTACTATAGGACTTATTTCTCTCTGTGTATCACAACTATAAAGTTCGAAATATTTTTTTTATAAAAAAAAACATCAAAAGTTGACAGTGGAACTTTGGAATCGCCATTGGGTGAAGAGTTCTTATTTATCACTGCACTGCTCTATACATTATTACACTAATTAAACGTGGAAAAATAACTGAAATAAACAAAAAGTTTCCCATCAGCTACATCCGTACATCAGCTACCAGATGAGCAGGGCCGGATTAAGCCAAGGTGAAACACAGACTCCAGCAGGGAATTCCACTCTTTAGCTGTACGTATAAGAAATAATAATTAGAAGTAAGGAAAACATGTGGCACCAAAAAAGCAATGAAAAATTATTGTACACAAATAAAAAAAAATAAAAAAAATGGCGCGATCCTATCTACCTACCTACCCTACCTATTTTCTTTTGCTTTTATACCTTCCCTGCATGCCGATGAACAAAATAAAAAAGAATTATTAAAATCGGTCCAGTCGTTCTCGAGTTTTAGTGAGACTAACGAACAGCAATTTATTTTTATTAATATAGATAGCATTTATTGAGTTGTAGGTCGCGGGTTCAAACCCAACAGGCGCATTACTTTGTGTAATTTATTTCATCACCACTGCTCTTAAAACGGTGAATCAAAACATCGTGAGGAAACCGGCATGTCCTAGAACCAAAAAATTCTAAGATATGTGACATTCACCAACCCGCACTGGGCCCGCGTGATGGTTTACGGGCCATTTCCTCTCTTAGAGAGGAGGCATGAGTCCCAGCAGTGGGAACATTAAAAGGCTGATTATGCGTATGCTTATGCTATATAGATAGTACAAGGTATCTTGACTTGTTTTCCTACGTTTAAGTGGGGCCAATCCCGCCCATCCCAATGCTCGAGGCCCATAGCATTTGTTACTTTTTCTACGTATCTGATCCGGCTCTGGTGGTGAGTATAAAAGCTTTCAATGCGTACATTGTTCGCCTTCTATTGTCGCTAGCTGCCGCCGTAATAGCCCTGTATTGCGTGTTCCTCTGTTCCACCGGCCATTACACGAATACACAGGTTTCTGATGACGCTACTTATTCTCATCGTAGGTCGTAATGTTGAGCGATTCTGGGAATGTGTAGTAATCTCAAATACTACTGCTGATTGTCAGATATTTTTGACTGCCTCGTTGGTCTCGTGGTCGCAAGCTTGACTGCTGAGCGGTTTTGGGTTCGATTCCCGGATCGGGCAAAAAGTGCTATTTAGTTTGTTCATTAGAAATGGCTCTGTAGCTGCCTGCAGTTTGGAAGTTGGTGGATTGATATCCCCGTGCCTGGGAAAGCACGTAGTCTTTTCAAAAATGTTGTCGGTATAGCAAGAAATCGTACCTACCTCCGCAACTGCCTCTACAACAACAGCTAAGGGAAGTAAGGAGGTCTTAGTCAGATCCTCTGTTTGTGCTTCCTACTCTGTTAAAATAGCCTTCGTTACATCTTCTCTGCCTAGGCACCTTATATTGCTAAACTTTAAGAACGCTTATGTTAAAAAACGTTTCGACTTCCTTCATGACCAATTCATGACTAGATATCTTAGGTCATCGGAAAACTTGAGGCTAGAGATACCATGCCTCTCCACCAATTTTTAGAAAAATCGTTCGCAGTTTAAGCAATGCGACTGTGAAATGCTTTGCCCGTGTCGATAAGGCAAGCACTAACTTTAAAAACTTTTGAAAATACGGTCAAGGATCACTATCTCTCATCTTTTTCTTTACTTTCATATCTTTATATACATAATTATTTAGTACGTGTGTGTGTGACCTAACTCCTCCTAAACGGCTCTACCGATTTGGATGAAACTTTGTGTGTATATTTAAGTGAGTCCCTGGATGGTTTGAAAATATGATTGAACCTGGTAGGTGGCGCTGCAGTCGGGTTCTCGATTTTATTTGAAAAAAGGCCAGCTTTCAGGCATGAAAACATCTATCGGGACCGCTACTGTCTATATTGTAATATTGTTTGTATTTGTAAATATGGGAATAGTAAACCACAAACAGTGCGAACGAGAGCAGTGGTGGCCGCGACCTACAACGCGTAAGTCGGGGCCGTTAGCCCCGACTTACGAGTTGTAGGTCGCAGGTTCAAACCCAGCCAGGTGCATTACTTTGTGTAATTTATTTCATCACCACTGCACTCAAAACGGTGAAGGAAAACATCGTGAGGAAACCGGCATGTCCTAGAACCAAAAATTCGAAGACATGTGACATTCACCAACCCGCACTGGGCTCTCGTGGTGGATTACGGCCCATTCCTTCTCCTAGAAAAGTGGCTTGCGTCCCAGCAGTGGGAACATTGAAAGGCTGATTATGCTAAACCACGAACTACCTACGTATCTTTTCTCCTTCTCTGTCAAATCCATCCAAAGTTTGTCTGTACAAAATCGCTCTCTATAGATAAAATTTTATTAAATTTTTTTTGTAGAGATCAAGCGGCTGTTGATCGTAAAAACTGACATCAATATATTTTTATAGATTACATCGCTGTAATCTATAAAAATATATTGATGTAACCGACTTCACAGTCTTGACCTTTGAGTTATATTGAATTCTTTTATTTCTTAAATTAGTTGATTACTTAAAGGTACCGCTTATAGCCTACCAAGCGATCAGGATTATCTTATAAACTTAAAAATAAAATTGAAGTGTCTGTTTATAATATTAAAATAATATTTTTTGCATATGAAAATAATATATTCGATACCAAAAATATAATTTTTAATTATTTAGGGTTTTGTTTAATTGTTTAGGGAAGATATGGGATGGTGCTATTCTTTAATGAGTCTATTAGGGGAAGTTTGAAAGTGGCGCCAGTGACTGAAAAGTTGGAAGGGAATCGTTTGTCTTGGTATGGTCATGTGAAGAGGAGGGATGAAACGCATGTTACTAAAAGAGTTATGAGTTTACATGTGGATGGATGGAGAGGGAGAGGGAGACCAAAGAAAAGATGGATGGATTGTGTGAAGAGTGATATGAAAGAAAAGGAAGTTAGTGATATCATGACGAATGACAGGGCAGAATGGAAGAAGAAAACGTGTTGCGCCGACCCCAAATAACACGGGACTAGGGCAGGAAGATGATGATGATTTTTTTTATATAAAAAATATACTAAAAGTTTTGAAAAGTATATGATATACTCTGTCATGCAACCTGGAGCCTCGCATTAGATACATTCCTTTAGCTTAATTAGTATTTGAGATATTACAACTTTGAATAATAATCATATTTACAGTTATTATCTCCCAAGAGTTATGAGTTTACATGTGGATGGATGGAGAGGGAGAGGGAGACCAAAGAAAAGATGGATGGATTGTGTGAAGAGTGATATGAAAGAAAAGGAAGTTAATGATAACATCACGAGTGACAGGGCAGAATGGAAGAAGAAACATGTTGTGCCGACTTCAAATAACACGGGACAAGGGCAGGAAGATGATGATGATCTTTGTTTTATTTATCTTATATCTCTGAGGTTTTTTATTATTATTTATTTGTAATATTGTTGGCCACACGGGATTTTTCATTAGAAATCCCGGAACAATCCATACTTATATCAATATTTCGATGCAAGTACATGAATAACCTACCTAATTCGGACCCATGCTTGTAATACACGGGAATGCAAATAACATAATCATCATCATCTTCCTGCCCTTGTCCCGTGTTATTTGGGGTCGGCGCAACACGTTTTCAAATAACAAAATAAAGTGTAATAATTACTAACGTGGCTGTGCATCTGTCTGTGTGTTCGTCTGTCACCCGGCTGTATCTCTTTGGGCACGCTACAATTATGGCGGTCCCCTCTTTGAGGAGTGGCTGGAGCGGCAACACGGCGTCCTCACCTTCCGCATGACGCAGGCCCTCACCGGACATGGCAAGTTCGGTAGGTTCCTGCATCGGATTCAGGCGGAAGCAACGCCCGGGTGCCATCATTATGCGGACCACCCAGAGGACATGGTGGAGCATACGGTGGAGGTGTGCCCCGTTTGGGCGGAGCACCGCCGTGTTCTCGTCTAGACAGTTGGCAGCAGCGACCTTTCGCGTCGGGCCCTAGTTCAGGCTATGGTCCGGAGCGAAGAGGAATGGCAGGCGGTCGCCTCCTTCTGCAAAGCAGTAATGCTAGCGAAGGAGGAGGCTGAACGCGTGAGGGCACGAATGTCCTCACGCCCTAGCCACCGTAATTCCGACCCTGATTACCAGCCACGGTAGACGCGGGCTTGCGGACGTCGAGCACTGGGTAGCTCGCCGTCCGGCTGTTCGGTAACTAACCGGACCGAGCCCAGTCGTGGACAACGCGTTGTAATCCTCGCGCTCCTCAAAGAGATGTCAAACCGTAGGGGCCCAGCATGGTCGACGCCCGCTATCAAGGACCGCGGAGAATTTCTGAAATGGAAACCCGTAGTCCTAGAACGCAAAGGATAATTGAAGGATACGGGTGTGGTTTTAGTCAGTAAAAGTCTGACACGTCCTCGCGCTCCACCCAGAGTGCGAGAAGTCATTTGTATGATGTCCCACCTTAAAAAAAAAAAATACCCGGCTGTTTCTTATGAACCATGATAGACAGTTGAAATTTTCACATATACTATATTCCTGTTGCCGCCAAAACAACAAATACAAAAAAATTAAATAAAATAAATGTTTATGGGTGGCTCCTATACAAAAACGTGATTTTTGTACATGACCATGGTTTACAATTTTGTAGTTCCGTCCAATGCAATCCTACGCAATGTTTAATATACAATATTATATAAATTATAGAATATTTCAGAAAACCTGTTCCAGGAAATACGGGTTTTTTTTTTAAACCTTTAAAGTTTTTGGTTTCCTCGTTCAGAATTTTGATTAAATATGCAAAATTTCTATAGTTAATTTTCTCTTTTTTTTTTTAAATTTATGTGTACATTGTGAAGGTTAAAAGTTTACGCAAAACAGGAGATTTTCAGAGGTCTTTACTGAATTACATATGACATTGTGGTTTTTTTTTAACGGGTTACTTTGAGGTGTTATATCTTCCTTGACCTCGACGGCGGTTAAAGCAATGAGTAAAAAAAATAAAACACTTGGTTTAACATTTTTTATTTTAATTTATATTGCGAGAAATATAAGGCTTTTTATTTAATATATATTATTTATTTATAGACTACTTAGATAAGTAAAAACAGCATTAGTAATAATAATATAGTATTGCTTTTAGATATCACACCTCTTTATTAAAAGATCTTCGTCAAATTAAATCCATTGGAATCCAATTATGATATCCATAAATAAACATAAGACTGTTGAAAAAGAATGAGAGTCATCTAGTGGTGGCATGAATAATTAAATCGACATTACATCGGGGAAAATCGTGTGCAAAACTAAACAAGAACGAATAAATTGTGAACGGGTTCCGTCGCTTTTCTCTTCAGTTATTTTTATTGAAAAATCTTTGGAGTTCACTATTGAAGTTTTTTTTTGCGAGGATAGGAAATCTTAAAATAACTTCTACCAATTATTGTGACGGCTCTCAGGCTGCGACCTGGCCACATGCTGCTTAACAATTTTAATTTCTTAATGAAGAAAACGGAGTCTCCAAATTGTAAAGTCCGTGATACAGTAGAAGCCACCACCATTTACTATACATATGTATCAAAAATGAAGCGGCACGATTAGATTTCATCTATGTATAAAAGGAGGAACTGACTGACTGAAATATCAACGTACAGCCGAAACTAATGGGACTAGGAGCATGAAATGCACAAGTTTATCTTTTGTGATTTTTTTTTTCCGGTGGGAAAATCATCCTATGACATTCCCCGCTCTTGGGCGGGAGATAGTGTCAGACTTTTACTGACTAAAAACCCACTCCTGGTACTTCGTTGCCTTTCGTACCAGGGCCGAGTCTCCCTTTCAGAATCAGACCCTTGGCCCCAGTAGGCTTCGACGCTGCTGGGCCCCTACAGTTGCTGACATCTCCTTGAGGCGCGCGTGGAACAGTACGTGTTGTCGAATACTTGGGCTCGGTCCGGACGGTTACCGGACGATCGGACGGCAAGCCACCCTATGCTCGCCGTCCGCAAGCCCGCGCCTACGGTGGCCGGTTCTTTTGTGACTTAGGTGAGCACTAAGAGAGAATTTTCAAAATTCATTCCCTAAGGAAATGTAACGGGGGTCCAAAGTTTTTATGAAGAAATTCACTATCACGCGGGCGATGCCGCTGGCAGAAGTTAGTAAGTTCATAAATTAAACAGAAGTGTCACTGGAGTATTTTATCTATCCCTACCTCAGAAATGGTAAATGAACTTGCTTTTGAGCCTTAGTTTAGTATCTAGTGTTAGATATAAATCGACGCTGGAAAGGCAAAAATGACTAAGTGACATAGAGTAAACTTTACAGGACAGGGATTAAAAGTTAAAAATTTAAAAAAAAAAAATGTTTGTTTACTCAATGTCGCTTAGTAATTTTTGCCTTTCAAGCGTTGGAATTCAGGTTATAATAAAGCTGTCATAGTCGAATTACGACTAAAAAAAGGAAAAAAAAAACTTCTCCCGCTTTGAGTGGAGCGATAGAAAATTTCAGGCTTTTCCGGACTAAAACACACTTGTGTTCCTGAATTTTCAAATGAATAAAAATATAAAGATTGAATATGGATATGGGGGCGGAATGCAAATATTACTTAAAGTTCAAATCTCTAATGCCCCCTTTAATTGATCAAAATAACATTTCTCTCAAGTGGACATTTTTACTGTAGACGGTGTCTACAGACTCATATCACCAGAAACTTAGATGGAGCATCGCCACCGCCATATCTTCGTGGGGGTAATCCACGGCAGCGACCTCTCGCGCCAGACCCTGGTATAGGCCATTGTCCGGAGCGAGGAGCGAAGAAAACAGCAGCACTCGTAAAGGAACGGTCACCCTCACGCCCCAGCCACCGTGACCTTGACTCCGACTATTAGCCATCAGAATAGTAGCCATTTGGACAGAGCCTGAGTCCTTGACGGCGCATAATGTTCCATGTTCACCTCAAACAAATGTCAGCAAAACCATAGGGGCCCAGTGGGGCCGAAGCCTACTAAGGCCATGCGTCGACTTCTGAAAAGTTTACTTTTGGAATGGAATGAGCTTATGTGGAGTTTAATGAAGAGTCGCAGTGCAGTGCAATGCGCGGTCAAGTACGGACGTGTTTGCGCTGCTCGATACGAATTTTTTATTCACGTTAAGCGCGGCAGTAGCCGCTGGCCGTCTTTGCTATGAGTCAACCACTCATAGTTAACGAGCTGTTGGCATTCATAAAACATGCCATTGACTACATGGACGAGGTCAGCATCCTGCAGATCTGCAAATCCAGTTACAACGAGGAGGAGATTTGCAGTGCTAAGCTGCTGCTTTTCCAAGCAATGGGTAAAGTTGACCAGATGCAATCCCGACGGAGGGATGGCGGCCAGAGAAGTGTGCAGGACATCATCACAATGATGAAGAGCACCGACCCGGACGACGTACCCGCATTCGTGGCGAAGGAGTTGCATAAGCTGCCCCCCGTCACGTTCGACCACGTCGATGTCACCAGGTTGCTGAAGGACATAACATCCCTGAAAGCTAGCCTGGCCGAGGTACAATCTAAGCTGGACGTCTCTAATAACACCGTAGGTGAATTACGTGCTGAAGTAGAGTTGTTGCGCAACGCTGTTTCGGAAAGTAGGGCGCCTAACACCACCGGTGTGAATATTTGTCGCGGAGCGCAAAATGCATCCATCGGCAGTTTGGAATCGGCAAGTTGCAGTGCGTCATCCGCTGCTGAAAATGCTTGCGTTGCATCTTGCTCCGCTGTTGCCGTCGCTGTTTCGTCACCGGTCGAAGTGGTGACGCATGTAGGTACGTCGACCTCTAAACGTGCCTACTCCGCTATAGTTGCCGCAAACATACCTGCTGTGTCGCAAACAACGCGGCAAGCAGGTAAAACGAAAGGGGGCAAGCAGAGCAGCTTAGAGTCTCAAAATGTGGACTTGAAACAACGAGGTCCAGTTAAGAGCTCGTGCGATGAGGATGGTTTCACAAAGGTGGAGAAGAAGAAGAAGAAGAAACCTCCTTGCCAGAACCAGTGCGGTACCGCGCTGGCAGGACCCAACATGCTGCTGCGTCCAGCTATACCCACGACGCAGCTGTATGTGTCGAGACTACATCACACCACGAAGGTTGAGGAGATCGTGGAGTATGTACGAGTAAAAACAAACTGGACTTTGAGAGTCGTGCAGTTGGAGTCGCGCCATAACACTAATTTCAAGTCGTTTGTGGTGCGGGTGCCGACTCAACACTTGGAGACCTTCCTCAAAGGCGAGTTTTGGCCGAAGGGTGTCGTGTATCGACGATTTCGTGGAAGAATACCGACCTCGCAGCGAAACACGACGCCGTCACTTCGTGTACAATAGTGCAAAAAATAGAAAAATAGATTAGTTATTGTTTGTTGTTAATATGTATTAGTTTATTATTTTTAAGATTATTTTATGTATTCTGTCTATGGGCCTTGTTGCCTGAAAATAAAGAACTATTATTATTATTATTATTATTATTAAGTCTCTAAAAGTCTGACAAGCCCTCCTACTCCACCCTAGGACGGGAGATCATTGGATGAAAAATAAAAAATCTACTAACACATGAATACATTATTAGTAGGTTAACTCCTCGGCTCCTGCCTCAAAAATTCATATCTGATGTTAAAAGAAACGATAATATTCCTCAAATATAGTTCTATATTCTGAGTAAAAACGAGAGGAGAGAATATTAAAAGCGAAAGTACTTAACGTAACAGCTGGAGATTTTGGTACATAAAAAGTTATTAAAGCGAAGTTTGAAAAGTTGACGACTCCGAATAAACTTTCGGGAGAGACATTAAAAGATATTACGCTGTTGTATCACAGAGACAGAAATTGCATCACCATTGACCCAAAACCTACTACACAAGTACACTACACATGTACACTACACACATACACTACACACATACACTACATACAAAAACCTTTATTTTAAGTTAGCTTGTTTTTCAGGTTTCTTACGTCAAAAGGAAAAAACTGAACCCTTATAGGATCACTTTGTTGTCCGTCAGTCCGTCTATCTGTCTGTCAAGACTCTTTATCTCGGGAACGTGTAGAGGCATAGAGTTGAAATTAAAACCATATACTCAAGTCTGCGGTCCCTTGAAGCTGTGAAAAATTCAAACTTCTGAGTTAACGAAATAAAAAGATACGGCCGTTTATGTCACAGAAAACGTGGATGAAGGTATTTTTTTATTTATTGTAACAATGAACTTTTTTTTTTTTCTTATTCTTATCGTCAGTGACCTTCAATTAAAACCTGCTTCTTCCAGCGGCTCTGTCTGCAGAAAAGTAGAGAATTATTCCAAGAGAACATAATTATTCTTGGAATAAAAATTATTCTAATTGCTACTCTAGAACGTGATTTACCCGTGGGCCAATTTCATCTAAATCCGTTTCGCCGTTTGTATGTGGAAGAACCAGACACATACAGTTTTTTGCTATTATTAGTTTACTGTGATATATGTCAGTATTGTTCTTCAGTACATGTGTTTATCACTTAATTCCTCCTAAACAGCTAGGCCGATTTGGATGAAATTTTGCGTGTATATTTGAGTGGGTTCATGGTTATGAACTCGGTAGATGGCGTCACGATCTGGTGCATAGCCTCTATCAAGGGCCCGACACGAGGTCATCGCCGTCAGTCAGCTCCACGAGGATGCGGCGGTGCTCCACCCAAGTGCACACTAGCAGCTGTTTGACAGCAAGCCGTACGAGCCCAGGAGTGCTGATGATGCCCCCTATGGCCACGAGGACTTTCTAAAAAGAAAAGTCTTGATCCTAAAACACAAAGTAAAGTAAAGTAGTATATATTTTTTTCTTATATTGTATTTATTTATTTATTTATTAAATATTTATGCACACAAAAGTACAGAGGCGGACTTAACGCCTTAGGGCATTTTCTACCAGACAACCTTTGGGTGATGCAGAGACAACAGGTGGTAGGTGCAATATTAAGCATAAGGTACATATTTTTGACTAGCCTGTTGGTCTAGTGGTTAGTGGCCCTGACTGCTATGCCGGAGGTCGTGGGTTCGATTCCCACCCAGGACAAATGTTTGTGTGATGAGCATGATCATTTGTTCTGTGTCTGGGTGTAATTTATCAATATATGTATGTATTTAGAAATATATAAGTATGTTTATCAGTTGGCTAGTACCCATAACACAAGCTCTGCTTAGCTTGGGACTAGACGACATTGTGTGATAGTTGTGGAATATTATTATTATATTGTTATTAATACAATATATTTTATATAAACATATACTTACTTAAATACTACTTACTTACTTATGTATGTATGTATTGGTGTTATTATGTCTTATTAGTATTTTTCTGATGTTGTACACTGACAGTCCTAAATCTATCTCCTTTCTTTCAGTCCATCCTAAGGTTGTCTGTAAGAAATTGCCCTGTGCGATAAGATCGCCCATTGTACACTTATTTTTAATTATGTTTGTCCTGTATTTTTGTTTATGTGGTGTACAATAAATAATATAATAAATAAATAAAGGGCAACCGAAGGACATAGGTGTGGGTTTTAGTCAACAAAAGTCTGGCACGCTTTCCCCTCCCTCCTTAAAGCGAGATAAGTTATTCGAAAAAAAAAGTCCACTCGCGGGCTTGCGGACGGCGAGCAATGGGTAGCCCGCCGCCCGACCGTCCAGTAACCGTCCGGAGCGAGCCCAAGTCGTCGACGGCGCGTATTGTTCTACGCGCGCCTTAGGGAAATGTCAGCAAATCGTAGGGGCCCAGCAGGGTCCAAGCCTACTGGGGCCATGGGTAGTGTGAAAACGAAACCCAGGGCCCTGAGACGAAGGCAAAGAAAAACCAGGAGTGGGTTTTAATCAGTAAAAGTCTGACACTATCTCCCGCTCCGCCCGCGAGATTTGTCATTAGATGATTTTCTCACCTAAAAAAAACACGCCTTCCCACTCCACCCTAGAGCGTGACAAATCATTTAATGGTTTCTCATTTCAAAGAAAAAAAACGTTACCCCTAGGCCGCTACTGTTTATTAAACAATCAACAAGGAACTCTAAAAAAATACTTTCGAGCTGCACTGATCTTGTAAATGTCTCGCGTGGAAAGTACATCACGTTAGTCTAACACGCGACCGAATGCCAGTGCGTCGTAATTATCCATCTATTATGTATACAGAATAAAAATGAGCCATGGAAAATATTGCTGGCAGAAGTTGTTTTTAATCGGAGTTCGGATTTTCCAATTTGGGAGCCTGTAGTTGGCCCGAAAAAAGATTGCATGTAAAGGAGACGAGAATGTTGAGATGGATGTGTGATGTGACGAGAATGGACAAAGGGAGAAATGAGTATATTAGGGGAAGTTTGAAAGTGACGCCAGTGACTGAAAAGTTAGGATGACACTCATATTGCTAAAAGAGCTATGAGTATACATGTGTATGGAAGGAGAGGGAGAGGGAGGCCAAAGAAAAGATGGATAGTGTGAGAAGTGATATGAAAGAAAAGGGAGTTAGTTATAGCGTGACGAATGACAGGACAGAATGGAAGAAAAAACGAGACAAAGGCAGGAAGGTGATGTGAAGTCTCAGTTGGCGTCCGCACGCGGGGGTAAACCGACGTCCTTACGCCCCACCCGCCAGGATCTCGACCACGATTTCTAGCCACCCTAGGCGTTGGGCACGCCACAATTATGGCGGTAAATCCCCTCTTTGAGGCGTGGTTGGAAAGACCTCACGACGTCCTCACCTTCCACATGACGCAGGTTCTCACCGAACACGGTAAGTTCGGGAAGTTCCTGCACAGGATTCGTGCGGGAGAATCGCCCAGATGACACGATTGTGTAAACCGCCCAGAGGACACGGTTAAGCATACGGTAAAGGTGTGCCCCGCCTGGGCAGAGCACCGCTGTGTCCTTGTGGGGGCGTTTATCGGCAGCGATCTGTCGCGCCGGGCCTTGGTACAGGCCATGGTCCGGAGCGAGGAGGAATGGCAGGCGGTCGCCTCTTTCTGCGAAGCAGTAATACTAGCAAATGGGCCTCAGGCCCCACAGGGTCTCTACCACGATTTCCAGCCACCGTAAGCGTAGGCTTGCGGATGATGAGCAATGGGTAGTTCGTCGTCCGGCAGTCCGGTAACCGTCCGGACTGAGCTCGAGTCGTTGATGGCACGTAGGTTTCCACGCGCGCCTCAAAGGGATGTCAATAAAACCGTAGGGGCTCAGCAGGACCTAAGGCTTCTGGGGCCATGAATTAACCTTCGAAAGAGAAATTCATAGTCCTGGAAGGCAAAACAAAGAAGGAACGATGTGGTTTTAGTCAATAAAAGTTTGACATGCCCTCTCACCCCGCCCTAGAGCTAGAGAAGTCATTGAATGATTTCCCACCAAAAAAAAAGTGCCAGGTCTTCATTTAACACTGTTTTGACCGGAGTTCTGTTTAGCCTCATCTGATGAGTTAAGATTTTTTGTTTACGCACGCGTTTCGTTGGATTCGCGGCCTCAATACTTTAATGACCGCAAGTATCCTAACAAGGCGAGTTCGGCCGCTTTTCTTACGATTTTCGAAGCTTGATTCACAAAATAGATCTTGAATCTTCAGTGTATTTGTTTGATAGTCTGATGAAGAAACAGTTGTGTTGTTTTCAATTTTTGCAAAATATGAAAATCTCTGTAGGCGTGTAACCAAAACGATGTAACGCGATGACAACAACTTTATTTTCTTTTTTCGATCACTCCATAATTGAATATGAATAAAAATAGATTCCTTTTTTATTTAAGGCAAGCGCAAGAGTTCTATTTTTAAAATTAGTCGACGTGTATCTGGCCAGTATTCGAATATTAAAAATAATATGGTTTACAACACACTTGCTCAGAAAGTGACTCTTATTGCACTGCACTTAGGTATATAATGGCACTCGTTACCAACCTGTGACATTTTGATTACCATTACGCACTAGTGCTATAATGTAGTTAAAACCTTTTTGTTCAACGTCTTTGTTCGCAAAACAAATTTTGAATTCGAATTAAATTCCCGTTCAATAGTACCTATATAAATTAGTGTCTTACTTACTTATAATATTTCATCCAATTTACAAGTTAAAATGGACAAATTTATCTTGTACAAACGATTTATTTAATAAAAAACATTTAGTAAATAAATATTTTTTTTTTGTAGTCTTTGGCCGCCATTTTCAGATGCGCGCGGATTTTTTCGTGTTTTTGTTTTATTCCAGTGAAGTTCAGTGGCTGTATTACTTAAATAAAATTAAATAATACAAAATCATTAAAATGTTACACCCGTATACTATTGTCACTACGAAAGACATTATCGTAAAAACTTTTCACGCAAGAAAACATAAACGGTGCATAAACGTAAGACTAGGCAGTATGATCAAAATACCTTAGCCTTCCTCTAAGGGTAAATAAAATAAATGATGCGCGCGTTATGAAAACAGAAAACAGATTTTTACTGCCATGTCACAGAAAATTTTACTAGTTTTACTGTTGTTTTTCTTCACAAGTGTATTGTAAAACTTCGTATGACACACGTGAGTAATTAATGATTACCGTTCTTGGCTCTCTTAAGACCCTCGCCACGGCTCGGGTCTAAATACCGCCTCGACGGTAATCACTAACATTACACACTTATATCATAATGTCACAAAATCTAATTTCACAGAATTCATTACTAAAAATAGAGATAATTAAGTTCTGTATAAACCGCAATCATACCCTATATTAACTCGCCGTATTACAAGCAGGCGCGCCAGATTGAAAAACTTTTCAATTAAATGTTAATATTTCGAGCTTAAAAATATTATTTTCAGGGATTTAACGAGAACAATGAATTAAGCAAATACGGTGAACGATTAATTAAATAATTGGATATTATTTCAGCAAATAACGCAACGAACAATTCGTTTGTTCTGCATTCAATTATTTGCATTGTTTTTATTTGCTATTCGATTATTAAAAATTATTTTACTTAGGTTAGGTAATATGAAAGGTTTTTGGTAATTGATTTCTGAAATGAAATATGAATTTATTGAATTTGAACATTATTGATTTTTTTTTTTAATAATTTCAAATAGATTTTGTTCGTTTTGTGATTTGTTTTTGTTGAAAACGACGAAATTTTCTTTTCGTTATTTAATTTATTTATTTTTTAAAGATTTTTGAAACTTTTATGAAAAATGCGCGTTGTGTTTACTGTAATACGCTTGTGATATATTCTTGGAGAAGAAATAAAGATACCTGGCAATTTCTCGGCTTTTCAAATTGCGTTAACTAAACTGTTTCGTCCATCATTTAAACACGTTGTTCTATGTATAAAATAATAAAGAAATAATCTTCGATCTTTACACTAAATGCACTTTATGCGTCATAAAAGAAAATGAAACTATAAATTCATCATTTATGCGATCAACTTTCATAGCTGGTGGGCATCATGCACTGAAAACTTATTCAATTATATCTTTTAATTTATATATGGAATCGATTTTCAATTGAGAAGCGAGCAAAGAGGATTCGACTAGTCGAAGCTTTAAAGTTTTGAGCACAGACGTGCAGCTGCTAGCCTGTTTGTTTTCTAGCATTTTGCATAATTTGATTCCACTAAACCCGATTATCAATCGTCATTAGTACATGGGTAGACCATAGCCTGGAATAGAACATTGGATACCTTTACTTTTTATTTCGAGAGTATGTATTCTTTAGGATAATTTCCTACTATTATGTGTGCGAAACCGCTAGCAACAGCTATTTAAACATAAACAAATAAAAAACTTAAAGGGCTTATTAGAAAAGGACTTGTTATTATTTAAGTAAAGTCTCAATAAATAATATGAAATTCATAAACAGCAAAGTTATTAGCATTTGTTTATATCCCCAAATTTCACTCAATTTATGGAAATATTGTACAGCAGGCTTTTGATTATGAATGAATAAATGACGATCAAAATGGAAAAACACTGCGCGTATTATTTTCTATATGGTATCAATTGTTATGAATGATTGTTTCTATTATGAATTTACTAATTATGACAAATTTTGATGGACATTATAATTTTGTTTTTAAATGACCAGTAACGGGTACAAATAGAGCCCTAATTTTTTTTTTATTATTATAAATATAATGGTGTATTGTCTTTTGATTGATCCAATGACCTGCGAGATTGTAAGAAAAGGTCACTGAAGCGCTGGAATGTAAAGCACCACCGAAGGAACATGGTGAGATTCCATCAAATTCAAAACAGAGTGAGAGCAGTAAAGTTATTTGATGATTATTCTTGACTCGGCATTGTTATTATTTACGTTTGCATTTCGTAATTTCTATACTAGCTAAGCCAATCAACAATCACCATAGGTACGCACACTCAATTAAATTGGCAGTCCGTGATAATTTCACTATGGTTATAGCAGCTTAAGGGCGTTCTTTCCAAACATGTGCGTTGTACCAAGGTGATGCGAAGACGCGATGCAAAACTATTAAACAGAGTCTAGCTGACTCTCACGACCCCAAAAAAGGAATTAAAAATAAAAATAACCAATTATTAAATCCCTCGGGCGCCCCGGGGGTATTATTATTAAGTAATTGCGCGTTTTTACCACCAATAAAATAAAAATAAACTTTTTCTGAATTTTTCTAAGAAAAACAACGACAGAAACCAAAATTGTCGGTTAAAAGAAAATCGTGCAAACGTGTGTACGAAACGACTTGCCCTGACCTATAAGGATTATGTTTGCAAAATTTGAATAGGATCGGTTCAGTAGTTTTTGCGCAAATTAATACCATCGTAAAATAATTTTACTGTTAATTTTACCTTCAAAAGGGCTGACTGAAAACGAGCAGCTAATGCAACAATAATTGGGGACTCAAATTGACACGTTATTCTGTCATCGATCAGAGATAATAACCATTTTAAAGGTATTATGAATTCTGAATAAGATTAAGAACTTTTTGTCAAATAACTCAAGGATTTTTAAATCTTGGAATAAAATATTATTGAAGAGGGGAAAGCTTTAATTAAGCCTCTTGAATTGATCGCTATTTTCCTTCCTTTTTAGGGTTCCATACCTCAAAAGGAAAAAACGGAACCCTTATAGGGTCACTTTGTTGCCCGTTATATAGCACAGGTTTAGGAATAAATCTGAAAACAGTAAATTTGTCGTAACGTCACAAAAAAAAAATTGCCGATTCGGAAAAATCTTCGAAACTCCAATCGGAAATTAAATTATTTAGATAGGTAAGTTAATTTTTTACGAAACCCTCAGTGTGCGAGTCCGACTTGCACTTGCCCAGTTTTTTTTCTATTTATAACACTATAAATAATAAAATATTAACCTACGGTTTTAAAAAAAATAAATTATCAATGCGTTATAAATTAGATACAAGTCATATTATCTGCTGATGAAAATGTATTCAAGCAATTATAGAAGCAACATGCGATTTTCATTTTGTCATAATTTTTTTTTTGTAATTTTCGTAGCAAATACTGGGCCATACTAAATTACAAGATAACTTTTTAATTTTTTCTTGCAAAATCACAGGCTGAATAATAAATGTTTCTTCCTATTATAGTTTCTTAATATTTTTTTCATCACAATACATGTCGAATGACAAAATTATAAAATAATTAGGTTAAGAGGGTCCACTGGTTTTCCACTCGCCTATTGTCAACATCGAGCATATTTTAAAAACTTGTTACTTCATCTAACGCAATCCAACGTGATGTTAAGGTAGTCTTGAAATGGAGATAACGCCTGAAAACTTTGTTAGCGTTCAGTAATTCCGTGAAAACGTGTTCTAGGAAATACGTGTCTTTTTTAAACGCTTAAAAATTTTTGAAAAAACATGTTGTCATTCAGAATCTTGTAAGTCTAAATACGCAAGGCTTCTATTGTTATACTTTTTTAATTTTTGAATAAATTATGAAGTGTCAAATTACATGCAAAATAACAGATTTTCAGAGGTCTTTACTGGTTTAGTTTTAAAAAAGAAGCCTAGTTAATATCCACAAGATACTGTGTTTCCCGAATTTTTAATAAAAAATGTGTAATCTATATATATAAAAGGGGAAACTGACTGACTGACATATTAATGCACAGCCAAAGCTACTGGGATTAGGAGCGTGAAATTTTGCACAAGGGTTCCTTTTATGATGTAGTACTAAGAAAGGATTTTCCAAAATTCACGCTGTAAGGGGATGAAGCGGGGGTCCAAAGTTTGTATGGAGAAACCTACATTCACGCGAGTGAAGCCGCGGGCATAAGCTAGTAAACTTATAATCGCGCAAGAGCGGTTGTATGAAAAACAGTGAAAATGTATGTTAAGTTGCATCCCCTTAAATGCAAAAAGTTAGTTAATGTTTAAGTTGTTAGTGTAAATAATAGGATTCATCCCGGGAATATGTTTCCTTGGGACAATTTTCTACTTTTACACAGGTGAAGCCACTGGCAGAAGTTACTAGCAGCTACGTATGAATTGAAAAAACAATACATCTACTGAACGAAATCATAAACTAAAAATATTCTGAAGAAATTGGTCCTAGCCACCGTAAAATGGGCCGTCCGGTAAGGATTAAGCCCGAGAGATGTCAGTAACTTTGCTGGGGTGAGATAGGGCTGATGCTTGCCAGGGCTGTGGATTGTTCGAAGGTTTTTGCCCTTTTTGCGAAGGCTACGGTACCTTTGCAAAAAGGGCAACAAAGGGAACACTGTGCGTCAATAAAAATCTGACACTCTTCCGCACTCCACCTAAAACAGGACCAGTAATTTGATGATTTCCAAGTTAAAAACAAGTGAGAGTCGGACTCGTGTACTGAGGGTTCCGTACACACTTACCTATGAAAATAGTTCAATTCCAACAAAATCATAACAACAAATTTACTTACTATTTTTTCAGATTTATTGCTATACATAGCTATGCTATAAGATCTTGCTTTATGCCAAATTTCAGGATTCTGGGACAACGTGTCAATTACTGGATTACCTTGAGAGTGTCAAAATATACGTCTTTTCGACATAAACGGCCGTATCTTTTTTTCTTTCTTTAGAAGTTTGATTTTTTCACAGCTTAAAGGGACCGCAGACTTGATTATATGGTTTTAATGTCATCTTGATACCTCCATGTGTTCCCAAGATAAAGGGTTTTGACAAACAAACAGACAGACGGAAAACAATTGATCTTATACGGGTTCCGTTTTTTCCTTTTGAGGTACGGAAACTTAAAAAGGACACTGGGCGTATAGAATATCGAGACTCTTACCTCGATATTGATTGCAAAATTGACGTTAGCAATACGCTACCAGTCGCAAAATTACAAACCGATTAAAAACCTCCTTGAAATGGTGAAATATTATCTTGTCTTCTTGAAAACTTTCAACATCATCATCATTTCAGCCGATAGAAGTCCACTGCTGGACATAGGTCTCTCCCAATGTTGCCACAATGAACCGTTCTGTGCGTCTCGCATCCATCGGATTCCCGCAACCTTCACCAGGTCATCGGTCCACCTTGTAGGGGGCCTTCCAACACTGCGTCTTCCGGTACGCGGTCGCGACTCCAGAACCTTTCGGCCCCAACGGCCATCTGTACTGCGAGCAATGTGCCCTGCCCATTTCCACTTAAGTTTGGCGATTCTTTGTGCTATATCGACAACCTTGGTTCTCCTGCGGATATCTTCATTTCTGATTCGATCACGCAAGGAAACTACGAGCATAGCCCTTTCCATTGCCCTTTGGAACACTAAGCCTTCTGATGAGACCCATTTATAACATATGAAAACATTTGTACTTTTATAATAATTATATTATCTAAATTTTAATTAAACTTTTCATCATTTTTGAAAATTAAATTATATTTTAATCAAATAAGGATATAAAAGTTTACTTTCTTGCGAAATTAATATTGAACGACCGAAAGTTACGTTGTAGCTATCAGGAAACACAGAGTCTGGCAGGGAACATACAATAAATGTGTTCCCAAAATGTTTTATACGAAAGTGCAGGCAGGCCTGGGGCCCAAGTCTGCTATTTTTATAAATTCGACAGCACACGATCCCATTGTCATTTTGCTAAAAGTTCGTAATCTAGTCATAATGATCGATCATTTATCGGTCAATAGTCTCGTTATACATTTGTTGTAGAATGACAATATCGAGCTTGTTAAAAGCAATGACTTCACAATGACGTTCTAATGCTAGGTGACCAAAGGAACTGTCTCAAAAGAACTGTCAAAATTAAAATTTTTGCAAATTACCACATACGTCAGACATTAATTTATCAATATGTACGAGATTATAATGCGTTCCAAATAAGAATAGAATCGATTGCCATGTTGTTACGTCACGTCATACTGTCAAATCGCAAGAAATTGGGCAAAATTGAAGAACTCAGAGATGAGCAAAATTGAAGAACTGGATTCTGATTAAACTTTTTTCGTTGACAGTTCGTAAATAAATAGAATTTAAAAAAATTCTTCTGTATTCTTTATTGTACACATAATTTTATATAAACAATAAAATATGTCAATTTCTTGTTTTGCTCACCATAATAATTCTTCGCTTTGACAGTATGACGTGACGTCACAACATGGAAATCGATCCTATTCTTATTTGGAACGCATTATAATCTCTCTGTACCATTCTATGCCACTTCTTTTAATGAAATGTCAGTGGATACTCATAATGACGCCATTATATTAGTAGATTACCAAACTGGTCAAAAACAACAATTATGGAATCAATGTTCAAAAAACAATCATTTGTTCTGTGTTTGGGTGTAATTTATCTATATATGTATGTATTTAGAAATATATAAGTATGTTTATCAGTTGTCTAGTACCCATAACACAAGCTCTGCTTAGCTTGGGACTAGACGGCATTGTGTGGTAATTGTGATATATTATATAAAAAATAAAAATAAAATTATATACCATTCTGTCACTATTGTAATAGCAGACTTGAGGCCCAGGTCTGCAACTCAATGACCAAACATTTTCACATAAAAAAAACTGACAACATTACCTACCGTCTGTCTACAGTTTACACGCCAGAGGTAACCGACCTGCGGCAACAAAAACAAATAATTTAATTCATTAATAACCTTATCACGCAACGCATTTAAAAAAAGCAACGTCTTATAACTTTTGCCGTTAAACTGCAATTTACTGTGAATTGTCACGCTTTGAAACGATCTTCAGTATTGCTAAGTGGTTAAGTAATATTTCATTCTGAACATTCGTTGAAAAAAATGCTTGATTGCTTCGACGTGCGTTGGTGGCAATTAATTAGAAAACGTTTATGAAGTGATAGTTTTCGCACATAATATTGAAGGTATTCGCATTGCAAATATTGCGTGCTTCTTCTTTTCGAATCGATGATGAACTCGGTAAACTATATAGTTTGGGCCCAGTAGGCGACTACGTTAAGTGCAGGTGTATGGGCAGTTGGGACATTCTATTGTGTAGCTCACGTTTTGAACAGGGATACCATATTCACATTGAGTATCCGACAGGTCAATAAAACCCCATTTCGCCAAGTTGTGTTTGCAGCGGCATACGTGGGCGCACCGTATGGTGTCATCATCATCATCTTCCTGCCCTTGTGCCGTTTTATTTGGGGTCGTCGCAACACGTTTTTTTCTTCCATTCTGTCCTGTCACTCGTCACGCTATCACTAACTCCTTTTTCTTTCATATCACTTCTCATACAATCCATCCATCTTTAAAGCGAACGTAAAAATAGCACCATCCTATCTCTTCCCGTGGGTGTCGTAAGAGGCGACTAAGGGAGATACCGGAGAATGGCAGCAACATTCTCGGTGCTTTGAAACAACCTTCTAAAAAAATGGCCCGTATCAAGGACACGGCGAAGCAAAGGGTGCGATGAATCTTCAAAAGAGATACCGCTACTCAATTCAAAAAAAGGCGTTGAAAGTCCTTCCATAAGGTGGACCGATGATCTGGTGAGAATGCGATGGATGCGAGACGCACAGGACCGTACGTTGTGGCGACACTTGGGGGAGGCTTGCGTCCAGCAGTGGACGTCCTTCGACTAAAATGATGATTATGACGATGTTGACGTGGATTTTTTTTTCGTTGGTATTCATCCAATGATATCCGCCGCTCTTGGGCGGGGCGAGAAGGCGTGTCAGACTTTTACTGACTAAAAACCCTCATCTTCCTTTCAGAATCAGACCCTTGGCCTCAGTAGGGTTCGATCCTGTTGGGCTCCTATGGTTGCTGATATCTCGTTGAGGCGCGCGTGGAACACTACGGGCCGTCGACGACTTGGGCTCGGTCCGGACGGTTACTGGACGGTGGTACGGCGAGCTACCTATTGCTCGCCGTCCGCAAGCCCGTTCCTACGGTGGCCGGAAATCGGGATCGGAATCCCGGCTGGGGCGCGGGGGCCATTGCTTCGCGCGTGTACGTACGGTCTCCTCCTTTGCTAGCATTACTGCTTCGCAGAAGAAGGCGACCGCCTGCTACTCCTCCTCGCTCCGGCCCATGGCCTGTACCAAGGCCTGGTGCGAGAGATCGCTGCCGCCGATCGCCCCCACGAGAACACGGCGAGGGACACACCTTCGTATGCTCCATCGTGTCCTCCGGGGTAATGACGTGGTGCGCAACCATTATAGATGCTCAATCAAGTTATGTGTGTACCTTCAAATGAAAAATGTCACTTTTTGGTATTACAAGCTCAAATCTTCAATCATACTTGAATTCAAAATATTTCCAATTCAGCTTAGGAATTCTCCGAATGCCGTCCATCACTAAAATAGTTGGCGCTTTTCCAGGAAAGTACAAACTTGTTGGTAACTCGGGTATGTGGGAAAGGCAATAAAATTTTATACTAAAAGTCGGATCCGTGCAAAACTTTGCCAAACACATTTTCCAATAGTAGCAATAATATATTGTACAGAGAAAGTATAAGTTTTGGGAAAATAGTTTTTATTAGTATATAAGTGTTCTTCGTCATATTTTTTGGATCGTTGCAAAATTTAGCTTTGGTTTTTACTTGACTGAAATATTTGTTAAACTAAGTCTGTGTATAGTATCGTATAGGGAAACGATACGAAACTTTAAAATCTTTTTTGTTTTATGTATCTTTCTATCCAGTTATGTATCAAACCCTCTTTGTTATAGGGATGGTTGGTTACTATAAGTTGGAGGTAAGGCGCAATCTCGCTTTTACAAAGTATGTGTTTTTTGTTTTACGGGGAATCTAAATACTAGAATTGTTGAGATTGCTCATTCCAAACAGTAGACTGCGCTCAGGACTGAGGGAAAGGCTGTTTAAAGTCCCGGTAGCCCGTACAAATCTGTTAAAGTTCGCAACCGTAACTCGAGTGGTTGAAATACTTAATAGCGTCTCTCTGCGATTAGATATTTTTTCTTGCACATTGGCGGAAGTCGAGAGGGTGACACTAAGTGTGTTGTCCTCTGTGTAACTTGTACCGGTTCTCCAGGGCGCTGCTTGAGACTGACCATCGACTACCATGTATGTATGTTGCCTACTACTACACTAATGGATATTTGATAAGTCTGTGGGTAGCGTCTCTGAATGCGGCTATTTCGCGACTATATTTGTTATCTTGGGTATGCCTGTTAAAACAATTATATGTGTTAATATATAAAAAAATAAAAAGTAAATCTTTGACGCTGATCTTTTACAGAGTTTTGTTAAACGTTCAAGATAAAGAAATGGGTTAGTTTAATAAGTACAAATACTTAAAAGGCTTACTAAAAAAGGTCTTGTTATTATTTAAGTAAAGTCTCAATAAATAATATTCATAAACAGCACAGAAAATGTCACTCAATTTATGGTTTTTTTTTTTTACAGGCTATTGATTATGAACAAAAAACAATAGAAAAACACTGCGCGTAGTATTTTCTAGTAGCAATTGTTATGAATAATCGATTTAATTATGAATTTACCAATCATGACAAGTTTTCGTGGACCATTTTGGGATTTCTTTTTTTTTCACTTTTGACTACCTACATAAATATGATTAGGATACAGATAGTGCCCATTTTTTTTGTAGTAGTAATTAAAAACAAGGGGTGTTTAGCACTACCTTTGTTTACCTTTCGTATGCTGGAATTACAGACACAATTAAAAAGCCATTGTATCCCGCGTACATCTGCGTTCTGACATACAACAGGTTAAAAGCTAGTTACTTCATCTAACGCAAACCAACGCGATGTTTGACGAAAAGGCAACACGAAAAAAGAAAAATAATGCCTGAAAACTCTGTTAGCGTTCGGTCATTCGGTAATTTACTCGAATATTTTACAAAACTTGTTCCAGAAAATAAGTGTTTTTTTACTGGATTAGTTTTACACAAATTTATACATTGATTTCAATAGAATAGGTTTCTATTGAATTTTTTATTTTATTTAATAATATCTACAAGATACTGTGTTTCCAAAATATCTAGAGATAGTGTGTAATGACGTCATAATCACGTAAGATTGGCTGTGTGAAAAACATTAAAAATTGTAAGATTACCTATAATATTTTTTATGTGGAAAAAAACCTTATCCGTGTTATAACAGTCTTAAAAATACGATTGCGTTTCATAAATCAAAGTTTCGCATTTGTTTGTAATGGGTAAAAAAAGCTCATTTTGTTTTTGTGATTCAATAAATATTGATTGAACAATTTTACAAGTTTAAATGAATAAAAAAAAATCTCAAGACGTGTACTAAAAACATTATCTGTAGAACTCAGCTGACTTTTACAAAATGGCGCCGGATAAGAAACAGCTGATGCATTCTGTTACGCCAATGCATGGAATACATTAATCGCATACCTTTGACTACGCATGCGTTACGTCTGCCCTGCGGTTTTGTCTGGATAGTTTAATAATTTTATTCATCGTACCCTTTTATAGTTTTTTTTTTTTTTTTTTTTAAGGTGGGAAAATCATCCAATGACAAATCTCGCTCTTGGGTGGAGCGAGAGATAGTGTCAGACTTTTACTGACTAAAAACCCACTCCGGTTCCCTCTTTGCCTTCATCCCGGGGCCCCGGGCTTCGCTTTCACACTACCCGTGGCCCCAGTAGGCTTCGACCCTGCTGGGCCCCTACGATTTGCTGACATCACCCTGAGGCGCGCGTGGAACAATACGCGCCGTCGACGACTTGGGCTCGGTCCGGACAGTCACCGGACGGTCGGACGGCGAGCCACCCATTGCTCGCCGTCCGCAAGCCTGCGCCTACGGTGGCCGGAAATCGGGATCGGAATCCCGGCAGCGGTTGGGGCGTGAGGACCGTTGCTGTTGCCTCACGCGATCGGCCGCCTCCTTTGCTAGCATTACTGCTTCGCAGAAGGAGGCGACCGCCTGCCACTCCTCCTCACTCCGGACCATGGCCTGTACCAATGCCCGGCGCGAGAGATCACTGCCGCCGATCGCCCCCACGAGGACACGGCGTTGCTCTGCCCAAGCGGGGCACACCTCCACCGTATGCTCCACCGTGTCCTCTGGGCGTTCCACACAGTGGCGACACCCGGGCGTGACCCTTTTATAGTTGAAAATGAGTTTAGAAATAGTCCAATGACCTCTCTTGCTCTAGTGTGGAACAAGAGGGCGTGTTCGACTTTTACTGATAAAAACTCACCTGTTGCCTTAAGTTCTAAAGCTAGAACTACATTAAACTGACGCACACGTGTAACACGCCTGATTTGTACGTAGAACGACGTCGCGTGGCGTGGATCAAGTGTAGCTCTTCAAGTCTAGTTTCCATATAAAATGTATGGAGAACAGCGTGTGTGGCACACATGTGCGCAGTGTAGTTCTAGTTTAATACTCTGCATTCCAGGACCACGGTATCCCTTTCAGAAATTCCTCATGGCTCTAGGGCGAAATCCCTAGTGGACCTTGTCCATTTTTCTTGCATTTTTACTAATATAAACTGGTGCTTGACTGCGATCCCACCTGATGATAAGCAGTGATGCAATCGTCGATAGTAAAACGCTTTAGTTTAATAAGAGCCTATTCACTCTAGCCTTGAACCTCTTTACTCTTTTAGGCGCACACGCTACGTGGAATACAATGCGCCGTCGACTCGAGCCTGGGTTTTTACCGAGCAGCGAGCTACCCATTACTTGCCAGCAGCGACACCACGCTTGCGGTAGCCAGGAATCGCCCTGAGACTGGAAACACTACATGAGAAAAGGCTGGATTGACCGTAGGCTGAGGGGATTGAAAGTGTATCTGCCATGCGTTTATATACCGGTTACGTGACATCGTTGCTCTTATTGAAAATCATCAAGTCGTCGAGCGTTCGCGGTACCGGCGTCGTCCCGCTGTGGCCGTAGCGCGCACTTTGTATGAAAAAAAAAAAACGATCGTTCGTGCGCAGTACGATTAACGCACTGCTTCGGCACCGCAGCAGGCCGTCAAAAACGTATAAATGAAAAATGTTTTCACTTTATTTATCCTTTAGTTGCCCTTTGCGATCCAGGCCCACGCTAACTCAACAATCCCGCTACCCTGACATCTCCAAAATACCGACCACTCAATAATATGATTAGTTTCTACGCAACTATCCGACGTCTTATGACCGAAAACCAATTAACGATGTCTCGAATTGAAGGGATTCTAATAGAACCGTCTCTTAGATTATTTGAGTCTTGTCAAATTGGGGATTGGACAGTATTACCATTACTGGTTTGTAGGTCATGCTAAGAAAACTATTTTTTATTTTGTTAGATGATTGAAAAAATGACTACCTTATTATATTTGCTCATCTAATAAGTCATTTTATGAGAAAATGCGTTCGTAAACTAGGTATTTACTCAAAAAATATGGCTAAGTGCGAATCGGGCTCACGTGCAAAGTTTTCCGAACGATATTTTTAACATCTTTTTTTTTTATTTTGACTACTTATTGTCTTCTACAACATTTATTTTATTAAAAATTTTATTACTGTTTAGAATCAGTAACTGAATCCGATCATTTTAACACCATGTTATATTTTTTACCAAAAATATTTATAAAGGCAAGTTGAACACCACCGACAAAAAGTACCACACAGGTCACGGTAGGTCATAGTGGGCATTAGAAAGCAGCTTACAGCTAAGTGCAGAAGCAAAACAACCCCTCAGGCGCTCGGATGGCCCGGTGACCAGCCAGGTAACATAACAAGCTTATAACTTTGTGATTTTCCATGATACAGTTATGAAATTTTGTACGTAGGTTCTTTACATAAAAATACTTGACACTTGTTTCAAGTTTCGCATATACTAAAACTAATGTTGTGTACCTAAGTAAATAAGCATTTTATTTATTCTTTTAGAAATTCATTTTTTTTTTTAGTTTAGAAATAACGTAGAGATGGTCAATGAACATCTTTTCATCATTTTTTGCCTTTATCCCGTGTTATTAAGGATCGGAGCGTTTTTGTCTTCCGTTCTGTTTCAGCTTAGTCTTTATCTTATCGTAAAACGAACATGGTCTCTCGCAATGCGCCTCATTGGCTTAAAGTCACCCAAAAGATAGTGGAAAGGGCTATGTTTGGAGTTTCCTTGCGCGATCATTGAAGGAATGAAGATATCCACAGGAGAACCAAAAACAGAGCCAGAAGAATTGACAAACTTAAGTGACAGCGGGCATAGTACATTGCTCGTAGAACATATGGTCGTTGAGGCTGAAAGGTTCTGAAGTGGCGACCGTGTACTGGAAGACGCAGCGTTGGAAGGCCTCCTACAAGGTGGACGAATAAGCTGGACGGTAAGAGTCACGGGGTTTCGATGGCTGCGAGACGCATCAGCCCATTTGTTGTGGAGACACTTAGGGGAGGCCAACAGTGGACGTCTTACGGCTGAAATTATGATAATGATGATGATGGCTTTTCTCGAACCTTACCTGAAGTTCTCCGTTCTCTTGAATTTTATGGCTGCACGGGCAAGCAGCAGCATGTGTAGAATTATGCAGACCGGCCAATCCATCTCATTGCATTGAGGATTTATGAAGTAATAATAATTATTGTTCTCAAGTAATCAACAAGTTATGTTTTCATTAACAATTAAACCTGATGTTAAACTGTCGTATTAGTTGGTGGTTACTCCTATATAACACAAGCTTTGTCTCATCTTGAGAAAATAAAGTCAAGGACGAAAAGGCTTGGGATTGACCTGCTCCAGTGCGCATTACAACCGTTGTCATTTTTTTTTTCTTTTGTTTTTATTTTCAATTAAGTCAAGTCATTTTCATTTTCAGTAATCAAGTATTACATTTTGTGAACTATATATTTTCTTTTATTATTGTGTAGATGAGGACTATGTTGATTGCATTTTTTCTCTTTTCTTTTCATTAATTGTTACGTATGTCTGGCAATTGGAGTATTTTCTGTGGCCTATCCAAATGTCCTTTCCTTGGTATTGTTCGTCAATCCGTTGAGTTCCTTAGTAGTCCTGAGTTGAGCTTTGCGAATACGGACAAATGCTTGCACTGACTGGACAGGTCCACTCAAATCTGAATGGTTTTTTATTCAAAAGACCATCACAGACAAAATTGTTTAGTTCTCATGAGATTTGATATTTACTGCATGGACTTTAAAAGAAACTTTGACCCCTGAGTTTTTTTCGGTGTTTCTTCTCATTGGTAGTCAGCTAGGAAACACGGGCGTCATCTATAAAAAGTGTTTTTTTAAACCTATTTATACTCGAACCTAATATTACGAATTTGGTCTGTCTCTACCAAAGTCAATCGTGCCTGACTCAGCGTAAGTTTGGTCTGTCGTACCAAGTTCGAGCGACTGTTACGACTAATTACTATTGACTTACACTGAGTCACGTTTGACCTTGGTTAAACCCTTGGAAAGAGATGACACTATAGCCAACGTGTCGCTTATCTCATTCAATTCTACGCCACACATATACCTACTGTCGTAATGACAGTAGGTATATGTTTTAGTCATTAAATAGCCTTAATAATTGTATTAACACATGCTCGAACTTGGTACGACCAGACCACGATTTTGGTTCACCTCCCAATCTGTCGATCTGTAGAGTAGTTCGGCGACCATAATTATTCTTATTTAAGTCCGTGTAGGTCGTCTGTTGCGAGAACGGATTTAGTCGGTGAATTTGGTCTGTCGAACCAAATTCGAGTTATGTGTTAATACTTTATCTATATATATAAAAGCGAAATACCACTCATTGATTAATCAAATCAAATCTCAAAAACTATAACGCCTATAAACTTAAAGTTTTGCAGGTAGGTTCCTTATAGGGTGCAGATATCAGTTCAGAACAGATTTTTCGAAATACAGCCCCTAAAGGGATGAAACGGGGATCCAAAGTTTGTATGAAGAAAGCGACTATCACGCGGACGACGCCGCTGACAGAAGCTAGTACTTTATATGTATCCATCCATTCTATTTTATTGGTCATCAAATCACCAAATAAATTCTCCTACTCTGAGACGCACAGGACCGTTCATTGTGGCGACATTTAGGGAAGGCCTATGTCCAGCAGTGGCCGTCTTTCGGCTGAAATTATAATAATGATGATGATGACGACTCTGAGTAAAACGAGAGGGAATGTCAGAGTTTTACTGACTAAAGCCCAACATTGTTCCTTCAGTATAGCCTTTTGCGTTAAAAATGACTTTTTCGCCTAAGTGCCTAAGCCCTCACTCATTATAAGATTGATTGAATATTAAGATTTTAATTTAATTTTCTCTTGAAGAAGGAATGCCTACGTAAGTACCTCAACCTCACAGAAGGAGGTGTTTGAGGCTAAAGTACGAGTAGCACTTGGGATTATATGCTGACGTTATTAGAGAACATTAATTAAAAATGAAATAGATCGTGGACTGAAATGAAACGCGCTGAGATGAATGGATTCAAGTGGGTGTTATTTAGACGTTCCTGGCCGTTACAGTTTCAATACATATATTTTTTTTCTGTGCGAAATCAAGATTTCATGATGGCCCAGTGGGTAAGGTACCCGCCTCTCATGCATGAGGTAACGGTTTCGAAACCGGGTAGCTACCAATTTTTTAGAATTTTTTAAAGAGAACACCGGTGCCCTGGAACGAAGGCAAAGAAAGCATATAGGAGTGGCTTTTAATCAGTAAGTCTGACGCTCTCTCGCTCCACCCTAGAGTGCAAAAAATACAAATAAATCCCGCTAACGAACAGATGGACGAACGGATGGACAGCGGAGGGTGGAAGCTTAGTAATGGGGTCCCATTGGCACCATTCGGGTACAAAAAAAATAAAGTTGTTTTAACGATCCAAAACGTATATTTCTATGGAGACGAACTACAAACAATAATGATAAAACTATGGATACATCCTTATTGTTGAAAATAAACATATATAGAATGACACCTACTGGCATAAAAAAATTAAAAAAAAAAATTGTATTGATTTAGTGTATTTTTTTTTTTAGTTTTTAATTGTCTTTATTTTTAAAAAAATGTTTATATACTTGTGACTAAGCACACGTGTACTGACTCTTCTAAACACATTTTACCTCGTAACCTATCTAGAAGAGCAATACTGCACCCATTAACTAGTATAAGTAAACATGTGGCTGTGTAACAAATAAAAAAAAATCATTAGTATTATTGATTCGAAATCCATTGACGAACACACAAACAAAACTACACAATTTCTTCCTAGTGCAGTCAAGCCCCACTGCAGCGAACCAGTGAAGCATCTTCATATATAAAACTATACTACCGCACTTTCAAGCATTTGGTGTACACGCGTGAGTCAATCGAATCATCGACTGAATTTGTGTTAGTGAAGTGAAAAGACAATTATATCGATAAAAATGAAGAGCGCGTATCTATTAGCGGTCCTGATTTTTGGTATCGTGAGGGCGAGTGATATCGATAAAGAGGTGAGAATTTTTTTATTTCTTTTTGTTTTCGTTTTGTTTTTATAGTGCGTGTAATGTAATCGAATGATTTTTTATCATGTGTTAAAATGCTATCGTGTGTTTTTGATTATAGATTTATGGTGTCTTTTAACGACACTAATAATTTCAATCAATAATTTATTTCAAATCAAATTAAAGAATATTTTAACTATATTATTAAGTTACATTTGAATTTATACAATAACAAAAATATTAATCAAGCATTGTATTCAACGTTTTTTAAACACAATAAAATTTAGAGTTTACGTGCTTACTAGAAACCAATTCAGATATAATTAATGTAATTAAAAATAGTAGCAGTCAATCAATGCCTACGTTTTTCTTTGACTGAATTTTCCGAATAATTATAAATTACTACATATTTCACTAAAGAGACTAATTAATTAAAATGTCAATTAAGTTTGATTTCGACTGTTCCAAACGAAATTATACTCATTAAAATTGTGTTAATTATTCAACACAGTTTCTTTTTGAAATATTTCTGTCGTTTTAATTGGCATATGATTTTTTTTTTTATTTGTATATGAATAAAAAACATTATTTGGCAGTAATAATTAATATTTTTTCTAAGTTATTTTATAATGAATCTTTCGCCTGTTTGTTCGTTCGTTTCTCGTATACTTTTATCGATATCGTCGACTTTATAATAATAATAATATTCTTTATTTCGAGCAACAAGAGTTAGTAAAAAATAAAACAAACTTACAACTATGTTAGTGACACTAATATAACTAAAAAATTACATACACACTCACAAAAAAACAATCATTGCTTCGGCACCCCAGCAGAGATACTGGAGCAATGATTTAAAATACTGCAGTCTGGTCTGTTAGCAATCATGCCCAAGATGCCGCTGGGACTGGCTCGCACCCTGCGCACCAAGGACAGCAAGCCCATTATGGCCCAGGCCATTTATGCAGGCCTTGTATCTAACTCTATATAAAGACATGTTTCCAAGACCTTTTTTCTATAGTATCAATATTTTTAAGCTGAATTTCGTCGAGATTAGTAGAGTCTTTGGTCAGATGGACCCGTTCGCTACTGGAACCGCGCAATTGTCCACATAATTTATTTTCTTTATTTTTATTGTATAACTAGAACAACACTTATAAGACTTTTTACATACAAATCCTTTTTTACTATGGTAGTCAAAAGACGTTTAACAATTAAATTATTGCACTCGTTTTCGATTAAACAAACGTAAATCACAAAAAATGGTTTTATATATATGTCCATTATAAAATGAAGAGAACTAATATGTCATTCCACGCGCGCCTCAGGGAGATGTCAGCGAATCGTAGGGGCCCAGCAGGGTCGAAGCCTACTGGGGTCATGGGTAGTGTGAAAACGAAACCCGGGGCCCTGGGACGAAGGCAACAAAGAAACAGGAGTGGGTTTTTAGTCAGTAAAAGTCTGACACTATCTCCCGCCCCGAGCAAGGGCGGGGGATGAATATGTCATATATTGGTCTCGTGAGAAAGGCAATTTATTTATTTATTTATTTAACCTTCATGCAACACAAAATATTTTTTTGGAAAAAAAAAATATGGCCCACACTAAGATACTATATCGTTTGTGCATTTACAAGTATATAAACTCACATACCCGAAACACCTGTCTATGTAGGTCATACAAATATTTGTCCAATTAGGGAATCGAACCCCCGACACGCACCGTAGCAGTCACTCGCTCAACCACTGCGCCAAACATACCATCTCGGAGTTAGGTTAGGTTAGAAACATCGTTATGATCGTTCCAAAACTCTTAAATGCGGTTCATTAATAACGGATCATACTTACATTTTATCACACACAACACATCCTCCATTTTCATTTTTATATTATAAGGGTTCCGTACTTCAAAAGGAAAAAAAATAGAACTCTTGTAGGAACACTTTGTTGTCCACTCAGACTAATAAAAAACTTTTTACTACAACTACTTTTTTATTAGTGTGAGGTAGTCCATCCGTCTGTCTATCTGTCTGTTTGTCTATCGGTCTGTCTGTCAATTTTATCTCGGCAACGCGTGGAGGTATCAAGTTGAAATTAAAACCATGTGCATAAGTTTGCGGTCTCTTGAAGCTGTGAAAAAATCAATCTACTGAGTTCACGAACAAAAAAAAGATACAGCCGTTTATGTTGTAATTAACGTGTATTTCGACACTCTCAAGGGAATCAAAATTCATAGCGTACTTTCCGTTGACCTAGAATCCTAAAATTTGGCATAAAGCAAGGTCTCATAGCACAAGTATAGGGAAAAACCTGAACACTGTAAATTTGTAGTTATATTTTATAGTTGATTCGGATAAAATCTTCGTAACTTAATTTGGGAACTGAACTGTTTTCATAGGTAAGTTTGTACGGAACCCTCAGTGTGCGAGTCCGACTCGCACTTGCCCGGTTTTTTTTTCATCGTTCACATGCGTAATCCCTTTCCAGTGAACGTAAAAAAGGTTTTTCATAACTTAAGTGAGGATAATATTCAATTATTGGAAGATTATCGGAAAACACGCGGCTTTGTTCGAGTTTAGGATGGTATAATCACCCTTTTATATGAAATTGGTATTTATTGCTGAGTTTTTTACCAGCAACGTCGGAGAATTACAATATTTATACGAAGATATTTTTTTGTCTGTTCGATATTGAAAACGTGCTGAGAATTGTTAAGAGTAGGTTCCTATTTTTTTTATTTGTCCTGATAGAAACAATTTTATTTTTCCATCCTTATTCATACCTTCTTCTTCTTCTTTTCGAGTCAATGGTAAACTCGTCAAATTGTTTGGGCCCAGTAGGCGGCTTACGTTAGCTGCAGCATCGGTCATTATCATCATCATCATTTCAGCCGAAAGACGCCCACTTTTGGACATAGGCGTCTCCACAATGACCGATCCTATGTGCCTCGCATCCACCGCATTCCCGCGCCTCTCACCAGGTCGTCGGTCCACGTTGTGGGAGGCCTTCCAACACTGCGATTTTCGGTGCACGGTCGCCACTCTAGAACCTTCAGCATAAGCATCATCATTTCAGTATCGGTGGTACTCGTTAAATCTTCCAAAGTGCAGGTATTGGCACTTAGGACATTCTAAAATGTGGCTCATGCCTTAAATAGGGGCACCACACTCATATTGAGTATCCGACGGGTCAATAAAAACCTAATTCGCCATGTTGTGTTTGCAGCGGCCTGAAATAAGGCCTTATACATACGAGTATTATATCGTACTAGCTGACTTAGCAAACTTTGTTCTACATATAAAATTAAATTATCAAAGCAAAAAGGGGGGTTGGGGAAGGAAAACAAAAATAAGCTACGACCTATGCTAAGACGTATCACATATATGCAAAAAAAAAACATTTACATCGGTCGAGCCGTTTCGGAGAAGTACGATAGCAAACACTGTGACACGAGATTTTACATATGATATGAAGATAATACCTACATATTATAAAACAAATTCCTCCACTGAATTTGTTTGCCATAAACTGAAAAACTACTGAACTGATTTACGTGAGGCTTTCAGACAAAATCGTTTATACCGCGTACATCAAGGGACTGGAACAATTTGCCTGCTGCGGTCTTCCCGTCCAACTATAATTTAGGTGCCTTCAAAGCTAGAGTGAATAAGCTCTTAATAAACTAGTGCGCCTCACCATCAATGATTGCATCACTGCTTACCATCAGGTAGGATCGCAGTCAAGCACTGATTTATATCGAATAAAAAAAAACATGATTCATGTACCGAGAACTTCAAGAAATTTTAACACCCGTACAAAGCTGGGGCAGATAGCTAGTTTTATAATACTTAAAATTAGCAGACTTTATCCTGGGGCTTGTCCTCGTAGATTATTCCACAAGAAAATGTATTTTTTTCGTAATTAGAAAAAAACATTCAGGGAACACATTCATTGTGCGTACAGCTAAGGAGTGGAATTCCTTGCCGGAATTTGTGTTTCCTGATGGCTACGACCTGGGAATCTTTAATTCAAGAGTGAATAGGTTATTTCTAGGTAAGCGCGCATCTTCGCTTTCCATCAGGTGAGATAGCGGTCTAGCGCGAACATATCAAGAATAAAAAAAAACCTTAGAGATTGATCACAAATTCATGGGCATCAACTAAAATCCTTTAGGAGGGCACTTCCCGAGTCATCTATCGTCAACGTGAACATGGTCTAAAAGCTTGTTGTATCATCCAACGTAATCTGACGCAATGTTTGACAGAGAGGCAACGTGAAAAAACAAAGATAACGCCTGAACGCTCTGTTGTTATTCAGCAATTCCGTCATTCACTCAAATTTTTAACAAAACTTATTCCAAAAAATACGTGTTTTTTTTTTAATTAAAAAAAAATTCGTCATTCGGAATCTTGATTAAATGTACAAGGTTCATATAGATTATTTATTATCGTTATTTTTTAAATTTATGATTACATTATGTAAGGCCAAAAGTTCACGCAAAATAGCAGAGGTCTGTACTTATTAGTTTTACACAAAAATTTTGAATTGAATTGAAACCTAGATAATAATATACAAGATATTTGTGTTTCTTAAAATATTTAAAGATGTATAATGAAGTCCGGAACCAAAAATTCGAAGACATGTGACATCCACCAACCCGCACTGGGCCCGCGTGCTGGATTACGGCCCATTCCCTCTCCTAGAGAGGAGGCCTGAGTCCCAACAGTGGGAACATTAAAAGGCCGACTATGACTATGACTATAATGAAGTCATAAACACGTAAGAGTGGTTGTATGTAAATATGGTTGGACGCTCTTAATAATAATTAATAATAATTAATTTATTAACAAGATAACATTTGGTCCACAATATCTGTTAGTAGTTCTTATATCTACGTTAGCACAACATCAAATATAAATAACAATATATAGAAGATGTTACACATCTGTTGACGGAATGTGTCAGATTTCAATCTGCAAGAAAGGAATTGTATAAAGAGCTAGGTACAAACATATACGATGTTGGAATTTTTCATCACATCTTGTCGACACCTAACTCAGAGGCTGCTTATAGCTTAATTAAGTTTGCTTTGTTACGTTTTACAATATAGGTAAGGTATTTACTATTATAATGTCCGATGGGACTGACATGTACATTTGTATAAAAGTCCCTAATACAAAATGAAGAGAAAAAAAAAATGTGAAAACAATAAAATAAAATTGACTAATACAATGTTAAATAAATTAAAATGTCAAATGTAATTTCGAACACATATAAAAACAATCGTAGATCATCATTAACGACATACTCATTAAGACAAAGCGTGGAAAGCTAATGGCCATCTAATTATCACATTACAACGAATACCGAGACATCACGATTATCGGTATTTGACTGAAAGCGGGGCTCCTTTGCGCTTCAGTGCGTTCACGCAACGCAACGCTAATGAATTTTCTTCGAATTGCTATGGTGCATTGTGCTGAGATATACGGGTGTTTAGTTTGGTGAACAATTATTAGTAGTAGCCAGCCTTTCGATATTTCACAGGATGTATTTTGGAGAGTGTACGCGGGAATTGCATGACTTAATTCCCCCACCACTTTTCTACCATCAGACAAGCCAACGTACGGCGAGTATGTACCCTTACATTGTTAACACGTCTACAAACCGAACTAAGCGTTTCGCGTCGTCGGTTATATTGCGAACATCGAAGGACTGGAACATTTTACCTGCTGCGATCTTCTCTTCCGATTATAATTTCGGCGTCTTCAAGGCTAGAGTGAATAGGCTCTTAATAAACTAGTGCGCGTCACCATCAACGGTTGTATCACTGCTTACCATCAGGTGAGATCGCAGTCAAGCACTAGTTTATATTATTAGAAAAAAAAGGTTTGCAGTTTTTTTTTAGATAGCTTAGGTACCTGATGGTAAGCGATTGCTTACCACGCACGCTTGCCTAGAGCACGCTTGCCTAGAAGTAACCTATTCACTCCTGACTTAAAGACCTCTTAGGTTGTAACTATCAGGAAACATAGACGCCATCAGAGAATTCCACTCTTTAGCTATACGCACCACAATAAATGTGTTCTTCTAAAAAAAGTGAAGCTAAACTGCACGTAGATCTCTACGGAGAAGAATGTGCAAGAAACTCCATGGACACTCTTTTAAATCATATTATAAGTTACATAAATCTTAGTTACATATTTTCGGTCGCTTCTAATATGTGAGCACAATTTAATGTAATAATAATGAAAAAAAAAATGAAATTGAATTAAGCCACTGGCAGCTAAGAGATGACCAGTCTCAACTGACGGCACCCGTTCACGAGCATGACGCATGCATTACATGTGTACAGGACCTAGGATACTTTTTTTCCTGAAAGTATATTCCAAATCAAAACATTTACCTTTTTCTT
The DNA here is from genome assembly GCA_961205895.1 of Mythimna pallens. Classification (NCBI taxonomy): domain Eukaryota; kingdom Metazoa; phylum Arthropoda; class Insecta; order Lepidoptera; family Noctuidae; genus Mythimna; species Mythimna pallens. Next base: position 2,513,181 of record OY540845.1, on the reverse strand, counting down.
TGCAAATATAGATATACTACATAAAGGTACGATTCCGAGACAGACTGCAGACTGCAACCGCAGACGACACTGCAGCTAGCGGCTTCGGTTGACCGCAGCGCTGCCTGCGGTCGCAGTTGCTTCTATTCCAAGCGCGGCAACATGTCGCGGCTGCACAATGCATAGAAACATGTTTCAGTTATTCCAGTACCTTCGTGCGAGACAGAATATCCAACAATGCTATCGATACTTAACTTTTGTTAGAAGAGGAAGATGATGGCGATTTGTGTGGATGACCAGCTACTAAGTTAATTAATTTCTATTCATCATCTTCCGAAAAAGTTGATATTTTGTAAGTGTAAAGTCTGTAGGCCGCAGAATCGCTGCACTCGGAATCATTTTCAAGAGATGTAATATAAACAAGTAGTGTCGCTTGCAGTTTGCGGTTGCAATTTGCAGTCTGCATTCCGCTTCATACTTTTAGTATCTTTGTAAATATAAAGTCCTCCATGTTTTACCGTCCCATGGGACAGAAAATTCTAAATTTAAAATTTAATATAAGCAGATCATCACAATTTAATACAACTTTTATAAAAAATTACAGGGTTTAAACACAGCTTTTAAAATAAAATAAGACTAAACAGTATAATTTTCTACTTTGAGGCAGTTAAATCCACCGGCAGAAGCAAGTTAATACATAGATAGCATATGTAACTATCAAAGGAATATCAGCATTAGTAACATAAATATACATAGCATTATACCATCAAGGAGTGGAATTCCTTCCCGGAGTCTGTGATTCCTGATAGCTACAACTTAGGGGTCTTTAAGTCAAGAGTGAATAGGCTACTTCTAGGCAAGAGTGCTCCATCGTCGACCACATCATCGCTTACCATTAGGTGAGATGGTGGTCAAACGCGAGCCTATCATTAATAAAAAATAGCGTCTAAGGTACACCGTTCTGAATAAAATATAAATGTTATTAAAGTAAATATAGTCGAAAATAAAGACCACGGTTATAAAATCAAAACAAATAATTCAGACTTCGTTACTTTAAATAATATTCAAATAATTTAAATATAAACTTTGTACAGTTATCCTTACAAAATAAAAATATTCTTAATATTTTACAAACACGCTCTTGCAATCAAAGAGAGATAGATAGTGCGAAAAATATATTCCTTTGATGAGTAAAGATGAAAATATTTTTTCAAATATTTTACGATAAAATAAAATAATACGGCCGTGCAATACGAAGCCATATTCAATAGTACTTGAGTTTATTTCTAAAGGAACATTTTTTATGAATATATTCTTTGTCGATATCAAAAGAGTTCGTTTCATTGATGTTGACCTTTTTGTAAAGATCTGTCCCAATTACGATACACAATTTTTCAAAAATCTTAATAGCAAATCATTCGTTCATATGTCTGCACAGTTTTCCTGCTCAACGACGTAAATATTTATATCAATATAAAATAAAAATAAAAAATAATATCTAACAATAAGTACATACCTCAGGGAGATGTCAGCAAATCGTAGGGGCCTAGCAAGTTCGAAGCCTACTGGGGCCTTGGGTAGTGTGAAAACGAAACCCGGGGCCCTAGGACGAAGGCAACGAAGGAACAGGAGTGGGTTTTTAGTCAGTAAAAGTCTGATACTATCTGCCGCTTCACCCAAGAGCGGGATTTGTCATTAGACGATTTACCCAACTAAAAAAAAAAGGTCTGGGTAATAAGGTTTTGCTAAGAGAGATACTAAATAAAATAAAAAACAATACATTCAAATAAACAAAGGAGGTATATTGATAAGAGGCATTTTTCGCCCATCAAACACTCAAAAAAGAAAAATTTTTTTCCGTCAATTTCTAAATGCATTTGTATCAGTCTATGGTTATAATTTTTTTTTTGTAATCCAGTGACATTTACGTGATAAATAATATTATAGTAAGTCAAAGCAATTGTTGCCCAATCTGTTTGGGAGTTATTATTTCTAAAACAACCACTCCGTAAAGTAAACCACATTCATTTTGAGTTTCAATGATGCTACTCTTAATAAACAATTCTTAGATTACTTCCTATTATGACTCACCTTTTATTATGATTATTTTTATAGTACTTTTGAGTACAATATTGACTGGTTTACACTGTCCTTACACCAAATAAACGGAACATTTTTTTTTAACAGAGTAACCATGGAGTTTCTTGCCGGTTCTTTTACATATGAAACGACCAATTTGTAACCGTACACTAGCTTCTGACGATTTATAAGTGCCCATGTAGGCTTAAGTGACATAAAAAATAAAAAATAAACTTTTATGTGAGTACCTACCTACTAATTTTTTTTTGGTTTACTGGGCGCGTCTATCATAAACGGAAAAATATACACGTTCACGATTGCGAAGGCGAAGCTTTTTATTATCTATTTACACGTTCCAAAGCGTAGATCTCTATGGAGAAGATCGTGCAAGAGTTATTTAAATCAGTAAATAATTACAAAATGGCTACATAATTAATGTTGAAATCTGTATGTATAAAGGCGAAATACTACTCACTGATAATCAATAAATCTCAGAAACTATAAATAACACCTTCTAACTTAAAATTTGGCAGGTAGGTTCCATATAGGGTGTAGACATCTGCTAAGAACGGATTTTACGAAACTCCATCCCAAAGGGGGTAAAACGGGGTTCTAAAGTTTGTATGGAGAAACCTATTTTCACGCTGGCATAAGTTAGTTACATATATGCGAGAACGATGTAGAAAGACATGCACGTAAAAACGTCACAGTTAAAAAAATATTCAAAGCACAAATCATTAAAAATAAATCGTGGCAGCTGATAGATGTCGAACAGTTTCAACTGACAGCACCCGTTCGTGAACATGCTCGTGCGCTAGCACCATTCAGCTCAACCATTTTGCAGGGAACCAAATGATCCAGCACATGCGCAGCCACCAGCAAGACTTCAGAGTGAGCATGACACTCCCAACTGCCAAAGAACATTAAGTCAAAGACATATCGAGTAATAGTATAAGCATAGCATAATCAACCTTTTAATGTTCCCACTGCTTCTCAACCACTGAGAGTCACTAATCCACCACGCGGGCCAAGTGCAGGTTGTTGAATGTCACATTTCTTCGAATGTTTGGTTCTAGGACATGCCGGTTTCCTCACGACGTTTTCCTTCACCGTTTTGAGAGCAGTAGTGATGAAAATAAATTACACAAAGTATACGCCTGGCTAGGTTTTAACCCGCGACGTACTTACTTGTAAGTCGGGGCCTTTACCACTCGGCCACCACTGCTCATAATTATATCCAGTAAAGTATCCAGTAAATGGTAGTTGAAAATACACAGTACCTACTCACATGTGCTGCTAATGCTTTAAGTTATTTATATTGCTAAAGAAATTAAGTTTATACAATATAAATTGGTATGGTCTTTCAATCTTCATAAGGACCTACGTTGTTTCCAAATGCAAATGCTGACTAATTAATTTGAGCGCCCTTTAACAAACAGTCAACAAAAAAAAAAAAGTGGATAGTGGCACGAAACCAATTCTGCCAATGTCCGACGTGATATCTTTTGTTATTGCTAAACATCTTTATTACAAAAAAAAAATGTCAGATGAACGCAGCAGCCGTGTGTATCATAACACATGCAAGCAAACGCAAGCTATGCAGCTATTAATTAAACATAACAGTTAACCTGACAGCATGGTTTGCGCACTGGTTGAGCGAATTATGTTTTTTTTAGGGTTCCGTATCTCAAAAGGAAAAAAACGGAACCCTTATAGGATCACTTTTTGGTCATCCGTCTGTCTGTCAAGACCCTTTTTATCGGGATCGCGTTACCTCCATGCGTTCCCGATATCAAGTTGAAATTAAAACCATATACTCAGGTCTGCGGTCCCTTGAAGCTGTGAAAAAATAAAACTTCTAAATTAACGAAAAATAAGGTACGCCAGTTTATGTGTATTTCGACACTGTCAAGGGAATCAAAATTCATAGGCTACTTCGCATTGACTCAGAATCCTGAAATTTGGCATAAAACAAGGTCTTATAGCACAAATATAGGAATAAATCTTAAAACAGTAAATTTGTTGTAACGTCATAAAAAAAAAACTTTTTTTATCGATTCGGAAAAATCTTCGAGACTCAATTCGGATGTTGAACTATTTATATAGGCAAGTTTGTACGGATCCCTCAGTGCGCGAGTCTGACTCACACTTGCCCAGTTTTTTTTTTTTAAATTAGATAAACTAGTGCTTGACTGCGATCCCACCGAACACCCACAATGAAAAAGGTTGTTTTAGGGTATACTTTGTAATAAAAGTATTATTATAAATATACTATGTATATTGTGCTTTATTACAGTTATGATTGATGCTGAATTTATTATAATGAACTTATATACCAACTGTTATACTTAAATGAATTCAATTGAACTATCCATCTTCTGAATTCATTAGGCTATTAATTAAATAAATAATTCAGTTCTTACTTATACTACCAGTGTCCATGTTAAAAACCTAAAAAAAGCAGGGGTTGTCAGTACCTGGAACGTTTTTCATTACATTATATAATATTAGTTATTTCTATTCGTATGAATGTTAAATAATTATCTTTTTGCCTTGTATTGTGTACAATTCATATGTTTTGTAAGGAGGAAACTTGATGATGAGCTATAAAAAAAAATGTTTGAATTACAGTTTTTTTTTTGCCATAAACCAGTGCGTGACTGCGATCCCACCTGATGGTAAGCAGTGATGCAATCATTGATGGTGAGGCGCACTAGTTTATTAAGAGCCTATTCATTCTAGCCTTGAAGGCATGTAAATTATAGTTGGACGGGAACACCGCAGCAGGCAAATTGTTCCAGTCCCTCGATGTACGCGGTATAAACGACGAAGCGAATCGCTTTGTTGCGTTTATTTAAAAAAAAAACCTATTTCATTTACCTATCTAAGCGTTTTGTACTTACTTTACAATAATCCAATTTGTCTAAGTAGGCACCTAATGTTATAGAATTTTATATTTATTAAAATTGTTTGAATTTATCTAAAAAAATAAATGTTATGCACACCTGCTTCTATGAACCTCTTTTGTCTTATGCAGAAGTGATGGACTATGGTACATTAAGAGCCTGTTTACTCTAGCCTTGAAGACACCTAAATTATAATCGGACGGGAAGGCCGCAGCAGGCAAATTGTTCCAGACCTTCGGAATAAATAACGACATCATCATCTTTCTACCCTTTTCTTGTGTTATTTGGTGTCGGCACAACACACTTTTTTCCCATCCAACTAAAAAAATAATTTTTCGCGTCATAAAAAACAGTGAAACCATTCCCCCGGGCTTAGATGCCTTTAAGAGTGAAAGCTAATGATGAGTATTATTTGACGTGTTAAAGTGTTTTTAGGGTTCCGTAGCCAAATAGAAAAAAAAACGGAACCCTTATGGATTCGTCATGCCTGTCTGTCGGTCCGTCTGTATGTCACAGCCACTTTTTTCCGAAACTATAAGAACTATACTGTTAAAACTTGGTAAGTAGATGTATTCTGTGAACTGCATTAAGATTTTTACACAAAAACAGAAAAAAAATTTTGGGGGTTCCCCATACTTAGAAATGAAACTCAAACAATTTTTTTTTCATCAAACCCTTATGTGTGGGATATCTATGGATAGGTCTTCAAAAATGATATTGAATAGTTTGAATAGTTTGCGCGAGACACATTTCCAAACTAGTAAAATGTGTCCCCCCTGTAACTTCTAAAATGTTCCGTCCGCCTATGTACCACTACTGTACATGAAGTTTAAATAAATAAATAAATATGATGTACATTACCATGCAAACTTCCACCGAAAATTTATTTGAACGAGATCTAGTAAGTAGTTTTTTTTTAATACGTCAGATATTGTAAACCGTAATTTACCTTTCAAGTTTGTACGGAACCCTCAGTGCGCGTGTCCGACTCGCACTTGCTCAGTTTTTTTTTCCCATCCAACTAAAAAAATAATATATTGCATCATAAAAATAGTGAAACCATTCCCCCGGGCTTGAAGGGATGCCTTCAAGAGTGAAAGCTAGTGATGAGTATTATTTACCGTGAAAATAAATATCATTTATCATTTACCAGTTTTTACATTAATTTTAGTATAGCCATCACCACATTGTAAAAGCGCTTCTTAAAAGAACGGCCTCCCTGTGGTCTCGGGTTTTTTTTTTTTCGGTGTTAAAATCATCTTATGACATCCCCCGCTCTTGGGCGGGGCGGGAGATAGTGTCAGACTTTTACTGACTAAAAACCCACTCCTGCTCCTTCGTTGCCCTTCGTACCAGGGCCGAGTCTTCCTTTCAGAATCAGACCCTTGGCCCCAGTAGGCTTCGACCCTGCTAGGCCCCTACAGTTGCTGACATCTCCTTGAGGCGCGCGTGGAACAGCACGCGCCGTTGACGACTTAGGCTTGGTCCGGACGGTTACCGGACGGTCGGATGGCAAGCCACCCATTGCTCGCCGTCCGCAAGCCCGCGCCTGCGGTGGCCGGAAATCAGGATCGGAATCCCGGCGGCGGTTGGGGCGTGAGGACCGCTGCCTCACGCGATCGGCCGCCTCCTTTGCAAGCATTACTGCTTTGCAGAAGGAGGCGACCGCCTGCCACTCCTCCTCGGTTCGAACCATGGCCTGTACCAAGGCCCGGCGCGAGAGATCGCCGTGTGGTCTCGGGTAGAGTAGCACCAACACGTTCCTGGGCGTGATGTCGGACAGAGTGGATAGCCAAATCCTGAAGCAGTGGTCGCTCATCTACGTCCAAAATACCGTAAAACGGGGTGAATAGAAATAAAACTTTCACGGAGTCTGTGTTCCCTGATAGCTACAACCTAGGAGTCTTTAAATCAAGAGTGAATAGGTTACTTCTAGGCAAGCGTGCTCCATCTTCGGCCACATCATCGCTTACCATCAGGTGAAATAGTGGTCAAACGCGAGCCTACCAATAATAATAAAAAAAAAAACTTGAAAAATTGTTTGCAGTATTTGAGTACTCAAAATTATAGAAATATTATAACACATTACTTTATCGAAACTAAAATTATCATCATTTAATATCAAAGTAAAAATCTTAATCAAAATTTTGTTTCCATTCACCCCTGCGTTTCTAAATTATTATTACAGTCAAACGGGGTGTCCGTTTGACTGTAATCAACGATGCGGTCAACGATGTTACTCGCTGGTCTAGAATTACTTCTAGCCTGGCCGACCTAGCTTAAGACATGAATTACTTTTTGTAGTAGCCGGTAGTAGGTTCCCTTGGGATAATTTCCTACATTCACTCGAGCGAAATCAATGTTATCAATTTTTGGGTCATATATACGGTCCTTAGAGGAAATATAAAAGTGATATTATAATAATGTACCTACCTAATTATATAGCAAGAAATTTATTTGGACCTACTGTTCATATACCTTTATGTTAATTGCAACGCATTTAAGCTATAACTACACTGCGCACACGTGTGCCACACACGCCAATCTTGGCGCGTCGGTCTCCATACATTTTATATGGAAACTAGACTTGTAGAGCTACACTTGATCCACGCCACGCGACGTCGTTCTACGTACAAATCAGGCGTGGTCTACATGTGCGTCGGTTTAATGTAGTTCTAGCTTTACTGACTGCTGTGAGCAGTGTACACTACTGGTCCCCGCCACCAGGCGCAGACCACCTTTGTCCAGATTGCGGCTTTGCCTGCGAAAAATTCAAAAATTATCCCGTAGTGGCCCAGCAGAGCTGAAGCCTACTGGGGCCATAAGTTGACTTCTGAAAGGGAAACCAGTGGTCCTAGAGTGCAAAAGGAAAAAACAATATCTATGTTGTTTCAGTTAAACAACATAGATATTGTTTTTTTTTTCAATAATCTATACTGTTCCACTGCTGGGCAAAGGCGTCCCCCAACTTCTTCCAGGTATTCTTTTCTTCAGCCACCTCGAACCAGTTCTTGTGGTAGGCATTTAGGTCGTCTCATCACCTCTTCCCAGGTCGACCTCGGCGGCGTCGTCCATCTTCAGGCACCCACTTTGGCTGATGTGACCCGCCCTATCTCATTTTTACCTACGTCCATAATCCTCATCTTTTGATGCAGCGTAGTTTTCCTCACTCTGTCGGCCCTCTTGACACCCAAAATGCTGCACTCCATTGCTCGTTGTTTTAGTCAGTAAAAATCTGACGCACCCTCCCACTCCGCCATAGATCAGGCCCATTATAAGCAATTACGTTTCAGAGCAATATGACAACACATGGCAACACGCACTGGTAGTATAGACTTTCGTCTTGAGACACTGTGGTATGTTGGATTAGAAGATACTGTACAGTTTTCCGAACGCTACCTAACCAGGTTGGATTTGACGATTGATCTCTTTCTCGATGTTAGAGCTACCCAATTAGATTGTCTGTCCCAGGTAAACGTAATCGTTCACAATAAGTAATTAATATGATTACTTAGATTAGTCCCCTATATTACTGAATTACACGACACTAATTGTATTACATGTCAATTTCATCTGTAGTACAAATTAGTGTAGATTAGAGATAGCTTCTATATTAATTACTAAGTGGCACTTTATGAGTATCACTAAGGTACTTAGTGATATAATATTAGTGGCACTAACACTCGTTATGGTACTGCCAATTATTCAATTACTTATAAGTTGTTATCTAGTTTTTTTTTTACGATGAGGGAGTGTACCTCTGTAATGTTGGGGGCTCGCAAATTAGACAACCAATAGGTGTTCAGACAATTGTGTGTATTCGGGTCAATCACTGAACAATACTGAACCTGTCAGCGTAATTGCGACACCACGCTCTATGCCTTTATTGTTTTATGTCTTACCTAAGTAAATACAATCAGTACGCATTCAGATAGGATATCGGGCGCGACTCAATCTCATTTCATTAATCTAGCATAGCATAGTCGGCCTTATAATGTTCCCACTGTTGGAACTCAGGCCTGCTCTCTAGGAGAGGGAATGGGCCGTAATCCAGCACGCGGGCCCAGTGTGGGTTGGTGAATGTCACATGTCTTCGAAGTTTTGGTTCTAGGACATGCCAGTTTCCTCACGATGTTTTCCTTCACCGTTTTGAGAGCAGTGGTGATGAAATAAATTACACAAAGTAATGCATCATTCACCTCCTTAGTTTTAATAGTTTTTCCATTTGTATTAGTTTAATCGGTATTGTTGAAACGTCTTTATAATCTTTAATCTTAGTTTATACCGCTAAAGGTATATATTGAAAACTTAAGTGGACAATTTGTCATCCATCTTTAACACGACTCCGCAAAAACGTGGTTCTCCGATTTTTTTTACACTCACTTCTCCCACATCATCATCAAATTAATTTCCTCCCTTAACTAAAACCTTAACTCCTCAAGTACCATATTAACCTATTGAGTAGCGTAATTAGAGACACAATAGTAAGACAATGACCGAGCGAACGCGTTCGCTCGGGGTTTAATGAACTAAGGCAAATATTTGCGAAATATTGATTGAGCTACATATCGCACCTCCGCTCAAATTGTGTCATAACTCAAAAATCTAATTATTGAGGAAAAGGTCTATAAATTCTAATAATTTAGGGTTGTGAAGCAACATAGTAAATAAATAAAAATTGGTCAACTGTGGGCAAATAAGTATGATGAATTCTGAAATTAATAGCACAATTTATTAGCAAATTAGGCAAAAATCATTCTTTGAGTTGTGGCACTATTTCAGCGGAGGTGCGATATGCTATGTACATTCTTAAGAACACTTAACCAGCATTTTTATTGTGTAAACATATTTCTAAAGATCAAAGCCGTTTGAAAGGAATAGGGAAAACAAGCGAAAAAATACCCTGCCGTAATTTTTTTTTTTTTTGCAACCGTATTACAGGAAAAAATCATGTGTTAATTAATAATCTTGTACATGAATTTATAATAGACTTATATTTTTTTCAAACCTATTGACTTAGCCGTTACCGAGGAGTAGGCTTCAGAAAGTCACTGTTTTAGGGTACCTATTATTTAGGAGTCTTAATTAAAACAGTCCTAAATAAATCAGTGACAGGGCTAGGGTCCTCTGCCCTCTCTCGCAAGTACAAAGGACGCAGGGAGGATAAGAGACCTCATCAGCCGACCCTTATCATCATTGATTTTGCGTATGATTGCGTCAATTTGATTTATTGTGAGGATAATAAAATTCGTATTTGTTTGTGTAGAGTATTTCGTTGCAAAGATTGTAATACTCGTAGTTAGTAAGGAGCGATTTGCTTCGAGGCACAGCCTGTGGACTTACGTTTATTGACTTCGAGTTCAATCCCGACATATTATGTTAGTTTTTTATATATTTTTTTCTCTTTATTTTTTATTAAGGACTTTTATACAAATGTACATGTCAGTCCCATCGGACATTATAATCGTAAATACCTTACCTATATTGTAAAACGTAACAAAGCAAACTTTATTAAGCTATAAGCAGCCTCTGAGTTAGGTGTCGACAAGATGTGATGAAAAATTCCAACATCGTATATGTTTGTACCTAGTTCTTTATACAATTCCTTTCTTGCAGATTGAAATGACACATTCCGTCAACAGATGTGTAACATCTTCTACTGTGCCACACTCCTCACAATTACAATGTTATTTTACTTTTCGTGGCGCTGCGCCGTCAGTTGAAACTGTTCATCTCTTAGCTGCCTGTTATTCGTAAGAGGGATTGTCAATTTTTTCTGACTAAAACCCTTTACATTTCAGGGCCACTGTGACTTAAACAATTACGCAGCCGCAGCAAGACAGATATATTTATAACAGTACGCGGCTGTTACCGACCCTAGCGGGCTCTGCCAATATCTTAAATACTTAGATAGGTTGTCCCAAAATTAACGAAAGATTTAAATCTTTTTTTAAATTATTTTTGATAGGCTCGCGTTTGACCACTATCTCACCTGATGGTAAGCGATGATTTGGTCGACGATGGAGCACGCTTGCCTAGAAGTAACCTATTCACTTAGACTTAATCAAATAGAAACACAGTTTTTAGTCTTCAGATTGTAATTATTTTTATTGAATGATAAATTTAACGCAAGATTTGAATTTGCCGCATTTGTGCAGTAAAGACTAGGCAATCCCAAAAAAAAGTGTTTTTTATTTAATTCAAATCTTGCATTAATTTTGGGATAGTTGTTATCTTCTAATTTAAAAAAATCTCGTGTCACATTGTTTTTTATCGAACTCCTCCGAAACAGCTAGACTGATTTTTATGAAATTATGTGTGTGTATTTGGTAGGTCTGAGAATAGGTCGTATGTATTTTTTTATTATTATTCAGAACAACGTTTGCCAAGTCAGTTAGTTAAGTATAAAATATTGTACAAAAATAAACAAGGGTACCGCTCTTAGATGGAGCGCGAGATCGTGTCAGACTTTTACTGACTAAAACCCACTCCTGTTCCTTTCCACGCGAGCCTAAGGGAGATGTCAGCAAATCATAGGGTCCCAGCAGGGTCGAAGCCTACTGGGACCGTGGGTCGTGTGAAAACAAAACCCGGGGCCCTGGAACGAAGGCAACGAAGGAACAGGAGTGGGTTTTCACCTAAAAAAAAAACTCCTGTTCCTTCGTTGCCTTTCGTCTATCAGGGTCGAGTCTTCCTTTCAGAATCAGACCCTTGGCCTCAGTAGGCTTCGACCCTGATGGGCTCCTACAGGTGTTGATATCTCCTTGGGGCGCGCACCGTCGACGACTTGGGCTCGGTCCGGACGGTTACCAGACGGTCGGACGGCGAGCTACCCATTGCTCGCCGTCCGCAAGCTTGCGCCTACGGTTGCCGGAAATCAAGATCGGAATCCCGGCGGCGGGGGGGAACTGAGTACGTAGGAACGCTATCTATTATTAAGTCGTCAATTATGGCATTAATAATTATTACCTAATAAAGCTTACTGTTAAGTACTTGTTCCACCCATACATAGGAGGTTCATTAATAATAATAAATCTATTAGCTTTGGTGTGGTTACGAAAATATTTATAAATACCATCAAAAGATGTTATCATTAACCAAGCTTTTGCCAGCGGTTTCACCCGCATGATAGCAGACTTAATTACGGTCAAACAATACGAGGAGGAGCGCTAATATGAAGCTGAATCCACCTCTGCAACAGGGACAGGTTCCACCGCTCGGACAACACCCTCAGGCGATTGTTTGAGTTGCTTCGTAGGCGACTTAATAGTAAGGTGCTCCGCTTCTTTATGATTGCGAAAAAATCATCCGTCCACGCCTCAACAAACATAGTCGAAGCACTACAAAACCGTGGAAGCCCCAACAGTATCCTAAATGCATTGCTGTACGCCCGCTGCGTAAAGTTGGCCCAAAGGCGTTTTTATCGCGTGGATTCATGTAGGCAAAGCATCTGGAAGCAGAGCCACGACATGATCTACCCGTGTGTTAAATTGCATCCAAACCGCTTTTTTTTAGGTGGGAAATCATCAATCAATGACATCTCCCGCCCTTTTCGTGTCAGACTTGCACTGACTAAAACCCACTCCTGTTTCTTTGTTAAGTTTTCCGATCATTTATTCGCGATAACTTGCCGTGTCTAAACATCGGAACTTTATAATTACGTTTTCACTTGTCGCTATAATTATCGACGACTCTAGTCGATACGAGTACTGCAGTTTCATTAACAATGTTGAGTTGGTTGCAAGTAATTAGCAACGAGCGATTCTTTGAGAGAATTGTTTTTTGTATGACCTTTATAAACACGTTCTAATATCGTGTTTTAAAGGTCTTTCAGTTCAGTCTAATCTGTAGGTCAGCTCTTGTTGCATTATTAGTTTTCATTCTTATTAAAAAAAAAATATGTAAACAATGAGGGTGTTCTAAAATGACGTGCACCAGGTGGCAGCACTGAGGCGTCAAGTCCAGGCATTTGTCAAAACGCTTATGTTATTGACATTATAGACATCAACGTCAAATGTTAGATGTCAACGTCATGTCATTTTCAAAGGAAAATACCTGACGGCTAAGTGGCGCCAACTGGTGGTGTGAATTTTCCCGAACACCCTCATTGAACTTCAAAATAAAAATGTAAAAAATTCAAACAAAACAGACAATTTTCTAATAAGTGTCCGGCGTTCGCTCGCTCATTGTCTTTCTATTGTGTCTCTAATAACGGCAATCAAAAGGTTAAACTAGTCATATGGTTTGATTGTTTCTTTTAAGGGTTCCGTACTTCAAAAGGAAAAAACGGAACCCTTATAGGCTCACTTTTTTGTCCGTTTGTTTGTCTGTCTGTCTGTCTGTCAAGATCCTTTATCTCGGGAACGCGTGGACGTATGCATTGAAATTAAAACTCAGGTCTGCAGTCGCTTGAAGTTGTGAAAAAATCAAACTTCAGAGTTAACGAAAAAAAAGATACAGCCGTTTATGACAAAAAATAAAACGTATATTTTGACACTCTCAAGAGAATTAAAATTCATAGGGTACTTCCCACTTACCTAGAATCTTGAAATTTGGCATGAAGCAAGGTTTTATGCCCTAAATGTAAGCAAAAATCTGAAAACTGTAAAGTTGTAGTAACGTTAAAAAAAAAAAACTTTTTTTGCGATTCGGAAAAAATCTTAGTAACTCAATTCGGGAAATGAACTGTTTTCTTATGTAAGTTTGTAGGAAAACATCCGTACACGCGTCCAACTCGCACTTGCCCGGTTTTATTTTATACAAATAATGCTGACTATTAAAATTAACAGCAGATTTGTTACAAACAGAATGAACTGAAATTAGCAAAAACTGTAATCAATCTGATGAAAATCTAAAAAAAGGATTGAGTTTATTTTTTTACCGTTTCATCAAAAAAGAAAGGTTTGTTTTAGTCAGTAAGAGTCTTATACTTTCTCTTACTCCGCCCATAGCAGGATGAATTAGTTGATGATTTTCCACAGAAAAAAAAAACCTAGTAATGTTTTTAACTGTTGTTAATGCAGTAGCATTAAGAGGGTCCTTTTTCACTCATCTATCGTCCACATCGACTATGGCTTAAAAACTTTTTACTTCATCTAACGCAATGTTTGACTAAATGGCAACGTAAAAAAATAAAGATAACGCCTGAAAACTCTGTTAGCATTCGGGAATTCCGTGATTTACTCGAATATTTAGTTTTTTTTTTAACCCTTATAAGTTTTTGAAAAAATTGTCGTCATTCAGAATCATGATTAAATTTGCAAGGCTCCTCTTGTTACACTTTTTTGACTTTTTAATTTTTGAGTAAATTATGAAGTGTCAAAGTTCATGCAAAATAGCAGATTTTCAACGGTATTTACTGGTTTAATTTTATACAAATTTATATATTGATTTCAATAGAAGCCTAGATAAAATTCACAAGATACTATGTTTCCAAAATATCTGATGAAAAATGTGTAATATCGACGTCACCTAAGAGCGGTTGTACGAAAAACAGTGAAAATGTATGTCGAGTTGCATCCCCTTAACAACAGTTTTTCATTGTAGACTAATTAATTAATTTCATCTTTCATTTAACACCCGATTTCGCCCACATATCAATAAAACAATAACATCAGAAAAACTACTGTAATACAGTTTTTCAACGGTGTTTTGCATACCGGTGATTAACAGAGCTTGTCTGTTAATCAGTCTCCCCTGCAATTAGTACGGAATCACTCTCATAATGAAAGTGTCCGCTTTCTCTTATGCCTTGTGCATTGTCACTCAATACTTGGTATCAATTGGCTGGAAAGTGGAGCAGTGTTACATGAGGCGTGCGAATTGAAGCGACCGTATTAAGGGGATGGTTGTGTGGTATTTTTGATTAGGTATTAGAGTTGTTGGTTGGTTTTTTTAAAGATGCCTGTTGGTCTAGTGGTTAGTGGCCCTGACTGCTATACCGAAGGTCGTTGTTTCGATTGCCACCCAGGACAAATGTTTGTGGGATGAGCAAAATCATTTGTTCTGTGTCTGGGTGTAATTTATCTATAAAATGTATGTATTTAGAAATATATAAGTATGTTTATCAGGTGTCTCATACTCATGACACAAGCGTTGTGGGATAGTTGTGGAATATTATATTATATTATACTACGCATATTCATCTACTCTTAATTTTGGTCCATTCATCGAGGTAGAGGCTCAGCTGGTTACTAAAAAGTTGTGAATTCTAGCAAAGGTTAGGACTTCACGCCGGAACAACTGCTCTCAACTTTATCAAACGCAAGTTTAAACGTTTATGCGGTACTGCTCTTATCTTTGGGACGGATCTGCCATATATCAGCACGATTCGTTTAAGTTAATCGATGTACTCGTCGATTCAAACCTTCAAAGTCTTGAGCTTCGACACCGAGTTGCTAGCCTGTTGGTTACATATTGAGGAGTGAGCGTCCGAATTACATAACTCAATTCCGTCAAGCCCATACCGTCTTCACACCACCAGAGCTACGGCGATGCGCTACGTTACTTGATGGACATCCCATCCATACACACTAAACGTTTTGGGAACACATTCATCTTGCGTACAGCTAAGGAGTGGAATTCCATGCCAGAATCTGTATTTCCTGAACAACAACCTAGGGGTCTTTAAAACAAGAGTGAATAGGTTACTTCTAGCGTTCTCCATCGACGATCGTATCATCGCTTAACATCAGGTGAGATAGTGGCCAAACGCGTACCTATCAATAATAAATAATATAAATTAAAAAATTCACATTGTACTTTTCCAGTGGAATCTTATTTACAAGAGGCGGCCATCTTAAACTGGGACATCACAACACAAAGCAATGAGCTAATGCACTTTTTAACTAAGCAAAAGAATAATTAGACAAAGCGTGGCATTCATTTAATTTGCATAGTAACTTGAATTACAAGGGCCTATAAAAAACAGGCAACGGGCATAATTTTGGATCCCGACCGTAATTTTCTTGGTGTAATGGAGATAACATTTTGCTATGCACACGCCTATTTTGCGCTGCTGTGGAAGTTAAGCAAAGAACAAAAAGAATTTGGGATAAGGATTTTTTTTTTATAAATTGACTTTATTTTTCATTATCATAATCTTCCTGCCCTTGTCCTATATTATTTGGGGTCAGTGCAACATGATTTTTTCTTTCATTCATTCAGTGCTATCTCTTACTCCTTTTTCTTTCATATTACTTTTATAGGTAGCCGATAAAAAATCCCTTTTAGCGATAAGACCGCCCATTGTGACACCCTATTAATTTTAAATTCTTATTGTAATTATATTATTGGTGTACAATAAAGGATATATCTATCTATCTATCTCTCACAATCCATACATCTTTTCTTTGGCTTTTCTCTCCCTCTCCTTCCATCCACATGTGCATTCATAATTCTGTTAGTAACGTGCGTTTTATACCTCCTTTTCATATGACCATACCAAGATAAACAATTTGCTTTTAACTTTACAGTCACTAGTGCCGTTTTCAAACTTCCTCTAATGTGTTAATTCTTAAAAAACAGAGTTAATCTGTTTTTTTTGTCAGATTTTTACTGACTAAAACCCACTCCTGTTCCTTCTTTAAGAAGGAACTTTTTTTTTGGCGAGTTCTTTTTTTTTTTTTTTTGTTTATTTTTTTTATTATTTAATATATTTTTTAGTTAATTAGTTTTTAAATTTCATCACCCATGGCCCCAGTAGGCTTCGACCCTGCCCCTACGGTTTTCTGATATCTCCTTGAGGCGAGCGTGGAGCACTACGCGCTGTCGACGACTTGGGCTCGGTCCGGACGGTTTTCGGACGGTCGGACGGCGAGTTATTCATTGTTCGCCGTCCGCAAGCCCGCGCCTGCTGTGGCCGGAAATCAGGATCGGAATTGGGCAAAAGCTAGTTATGAATATAGTGTTTGTATTTTTTCGTAAAATGTTTTCATTTTGTGTCTCATGGGTATATTTTTACCCGACTGCCAAGAAGGGTTATGTTTTTGAAAAGTTGAAATCAGAAATCAGAAACGTTTATTTCAAATAGACCAATTACAGGCACGGTTGAATTGTCAGAATGTCGGTCAGTCAAAAAAAAAATACAAGTGAAGCTAAATTGCACGTTCCAAAGCGTAAATCTCTATGGAGAAGAACGTGCTAGAAACTCCATGGACACTCTTTTAAATCACATAATGAGTTACATAAATCTTGGTTTTTTTTTTTTTTTTTTTTTTTTTTCGGTGGGAAAATCATCTTATGACATCCCCCGCCCTTGGGCGGAGCGGGAGATAGTGTCAGACTTTTACTGACTAAAAACCCACTCCTGTTCCTTCGTTGCCTTTCGTACCAGGGCCGAGTCTTCCTTTCAGAATCAGACCCTTGGCCCCAGTAGGCTTCGACCCTGCTCGGCCCCTACAGTTGCTGACATCTCCTTGAGGCACGCGTGGAACAGCACGCGCCGTCGACGACTTGGGCTCGGTCCGGACGGTCACCGGACGGTCGGACGGCGAGCCACCCATTGCTCGCCGTCCGCAAGCCTGCGCCTACGATGGCCGGAAATCGGGATCGGAATCCCGGCGGCGATTGGGGCGTGAGGACCGTTGCCTCACGCGATCGGCCGCCTCCTTTGCTAGCATTACTGCTTCGCAGAAGGAGGCGACCGCCTGCCACTCCTCCTCACTCCGGACCATGGCCTGTACCAAGGCCCGGCGCGAGAGATCGCCGCCGCCAATCGCCCCCACGAGGACACGGCGTTGCTCTGCCCAAGCGGGGCACACCTCTACCGTGTGCTCCACCGTGTCCTCCGGGCGGTCCGCACAATGGTGGCATCCGGGCGTTTCTTCCGCACGAATCCGGTGCAGGAACTTCCCGAACTTACCATGTCCGGTGAGGACCTGCGTCATGCGGAAGGTAAGGACGCCGTGTTGCCTTTCCAGCCACTCCTCAAAGAGGGGACTTATCGCCATAATTATGGCGTGCCCAGCACTGGGTTGCGATAGTCGCTGTCGCCATTCCGCCATGAGACCCCGCCGGAGCTCTGCCCGCCATGCCGCGACTTGTCGCGGCAGCGGAGTTTCACCCCGACGTTGCATCTCCACGCGCAGATCGTGCATGCGTGCAAGGCCTGCTGCCACCAGGTCCCATGGTTGCTGGCCAGCAAGGAGGCTCGCCGCTTCGCGGGATACCGTGCGGTATCCCCTCACCATCCGTATGGCCATGACCCTCTGGCACGCGTTCAGCTGGGCCGCCGGTCGCTTTCGCAGTGACGGCGCCCACACCGGCGCCCCATAAAGAGCCATGGACCGGACGATGCCTGCGTAGAGCCTCCGGCAGGAGGCGTCTGGACCCCCGAGGTTGGGCAGGAGCCGCTTGAGGGCAGCCCCAGTCCGATTCAGTTTGGGAGCCAGACGTCGGAAGTGCTCCTCGAAATTCCACCGGCTGTCGAGGACGAGTCCCAGGTACTTCATCGTCGACCCGACGCCGATGTGAACTCCTCCTACCGTTAATTGGGAATTCCGAGGTGGCGCGCTCCGAGGGCCGTGAAAACACATGGCCTCGGACTTGTGTAGCGCCACCTCGAGTCCCAACTGCTGGATCCTATCAACGACTATCGCAACCCCGCGTGTCGCTAATTCGACCGCCGCCTGGTATGACTCTCCCTGAGCCAGGACCAGCGTGTCGTCTGCGTAGCAGACCACGCTGACCCCGTCAGGGAGGTCGCCGCGCAGCACGTAGTCGTAGCCGATGTTCCACAAGGGCGGTCCTAGTACCGATCCCTGCGGAACACCGCACGACATCTCTCGCCGTTTCCACTCACCCTGGTGACCAGGGTAGATGATGTACCTGTCCGACAGGTAGGCCTCGATCACACGACAGAGGTAGTCGGGCACCTGGTGATACCGGAGTGCCCTCCTAATGCTACTCCAGGGCAGGGAGTTAAAGGCGTTAGCGATGTCCAACGACACCGCCACGACACACCTGCCCTGGGACACCGCATCCCCCGTCGTGAGAGCTCGTACGCGCATGATGGCGTCCACCGTGGAGCGCCTCCTGCGAAAGCCGAACTGGCCGTCCGCCAGATCCGGCCCCACTCGTGTTAGGTGCGCGACGAGGCGGTCTGCAATTACTCTTTCAAAGAGCTTGCCCACCTCGTCGAGCAGCACAATGGGCCGGTACGCGGACGGAGAGTCCGCAGGGCGCCCCGGCTTGGCGATAAGGACCAGCTTCCCCGTCTTCCAGAGAAGTGGGAATTGGCCCCTCTCCATACATGCGCTAAAGAGCCCTTTTAATCGAGACCCGAGAGCCTCCATGGCCAGGACCCAGGCTTTACCAGGCAAGCCGTCGGGTCCTGGGGCGGTATTCTTGGCACTTAGCCTTCGTACCGCCACACTCATCTCTACCTCGGTCACCTCTGGAGCATTGTCGTCGTCGTCGCCATCGTGATCCACGTTAGACACTGCTGGTGGCGGAGCCATGAGCGGGGGAGAGTGTTCCCCTCGCGCAGGGAACAGATTGCTCACCACACCCTCCACAATCTGGGGCCGGAGACTCTGTGTGAGTGGGGGAGCCCAGGGGCGGAGTTTTTCCCGCACCACCTTGTAAGGGCGTCCCCACGGGTCTCTGTTCAGAGTCCCCAGCCACACGTTGCGGGCCTCCAACTTGGCCCGCTTTATTTCCGCTCGGAGGGTGCGCTTCGCCACTCTGTATCCCTCATACAGCTCCGCCTCTCTGACCTCCGCATCCGGCGGGCGGATGTGGCGACTGCAGTGTCTGGCGTACCGGCGCCGCGCGGCATTGCATGCATTCCGCAGTGCCGCAATCTCCGGCGACCACCAGTACACCTGGCGCCGGGCACGTCCTGGCCGGACTCGGGGCATTGCCACGTCGCAGATTTGCGACATGGCCTCCCGGAACCACTCTGCCTCGACGTCGATGTCGACAGGCCTGTCCGGTGCTTGCACCCAGGCCTGTACCATCGCGGCTTCCAGGAGGAGCTCCCGGTCCAGCTGCTTCAGCGCCCAACGCGGACCACACGGGGTCCGTGGGACCGGCGCGATTGAGGTCTGGGCGGAGACGTCAAACCGAATGTACTGGTGGTCCGAGTACGTCTCCACCCCCTCCATGACGCGCCAGTCGACGACACGCGGTGACAGAGCAGGGCTGGCGAACGATATGTCCACCACTGACTCGCCCTGCATCCGCACACACGTGGGGACGGAACCCCGGTTTAGGACGACCAGGCCTGTCTCCAGAGCCCAGTCCTCCACCATCCGACCCCGCTGATTCGTGAACCGGGAACCCCAAGCCAAGTTCTTGGCATTGAAGTCCCCGCAAACGACCACGGGGAGGGAACCAAACCCAGCGACGACGGCATTCAGCTCCATAAGGGAGATGTGGAGATCGGCGAGAGTTCTGTTCGGGGACAGGTAAACGCCCACCACTGCAATGTCCCCGAACCGTGCTGCCACGCAACCCCGTCCCCTCGTGACAGCCTCGAGGGTCGGGGTACCGGCGGCGGCCGACGAAATTAGGGTCACCGAGCCGTTCAGGTCCTGCACCCAGTCTCCCCTGGGCAGGACATAGTACGGCTCGGAGACCACGGCGATGTTGATCGACCACTGCGCCATGCTCTGGAGCAACAGATCCTGAGCGGGGGCGCAGTGGTTGATGTTCGCCTGGAGGAGACGTAATGGAGCCGTTATTGGCATTCCATCACAATCTCCTCCCGAGCCCCACGTGAGGGCCCTGCCGCGGTGGTTGCGGCGGCGACAGCAGCAGCAGCCAAAGAGGAGGCTGCGGTGGTGAGGACATCGGTGGGGATGGGCCTCCCGACCTTTCTCTTGGCCTTGGCGGGGGGGTCGCAGGATCTGCTCCCAGCCCGGTGGTCGGCTGGCTTGCCTGCCGCCGCACATGCGTAACAGTGCGGCGTAGCACGGCATTCAACTGCCCTGTGACCGGGCTTACCGCACTGGAAGCAGCGGTCACTGCGGTCCACCTCCGCGGAACAACAGGCCCCCACGTGGTGCCCCACGTGGCAGCGATAGCACCGCAGAGGTCTGGGCTCCAGCAGTTTCACCTGCGCGGAGACCCAGCCCACCAAAAGCCGTCGGCCCTCCCCGGTGATAGTCTTGGCCGCCAACACGGGGCAGCTAACCGTCATGGCTCGCATGCCCGTGCTGTCAGCGCGGATGGTGCCCGTCCGAACCTGCTCGGCAGTGCATCCTCCCGCCCTGACGATGGCGGCCACCACCTCGTCCACCTTGACGGAGTCGTCCAAGCCCATGACGCGCATATCAATGCACTTGGTGGGCCTGGACACTCGGACCTCTTCCGCATCCAGGGATGCCCTGATTTTTGCGGCCAGGGCATCCGCGGCGGGGCCACTGGCCGCACCGGGGACCTCCAGTATTCGGGCCCCGGTTACAGTACGCCTCATACGGAAGCCCCCAGAAGCTCCGAGCTCCTCAAGGTGGGGCAACACCGCCTGCTTCGCTTTCGCCATGACGGCATCATATGTCACGCCCCTTTTTACCGCATCTGGCTGTAGTGTTATAACTACAGCCTCGGAGTTCGGGGCGCGAAGTCTGGCCGCCATGGCCCACTTTTTGCGCTGCTGTCGCCTCACGCGCTTTTTTGCCGCCCTAGCTGCCTTGCCCGCCTTACTTTTGGCGCCGACAACCGTCCATTCGGCGCCAGCCGAGGGTTCTTCAGGCAGGGGAGGCCTGGTCACCGCCGCGGCAGGAGGTCCCGCCGATTTAGCGGCAGGCGCCGCCCTGCCCTTCCGCTGCTGCTGCTGCTTGGCCGGCGGGGCCGGCCTCGCAGGCTCCGACGCCACGGCCTCGCGGCTGGTTAGACCCGACGGGCCCGCCGCGGCCGCGGCGGCAGCATAAGACGCTGCTTTTTTATGGCCAGAGGCCGCCAGCGGAGGACGCAGCACGATGCCCTCTAGCACGGAAAGCTGCTGCTGCATCCTTCGCTGGAACTGCTCCTGTTGTTGCTGCTGCTGCTGCCGGAAGGCAGCCAGCTCTTGCCGCACCAGCACCAGCAGCTGATTCTCCGGCTCGGGCTGAGGCTTGGGCTGACTCGGCCCTTGCCCCTGCTCGCGTCCCCCTGCCTGTCCATAAGAGTCGCCCTTTGGCAACTCTTGCTGGACCGAGACCTTTCGGAGCCGAGCATTGTCGGCCCGAAGTTTGGTGAGCCCCCTGCGGATTGGGTCCACCACCTCCTGGAGAGAGGTCCTGGCCTGGGAGATAGCGCTCCTCTTGGAGGACCTCTCCCTTTTTTTGGCCACGCCATTCAGAGCGGAGGCCAGGACCGACTCAAGCCTATCGAGTGCCTCGTCGATGGCGGTGTCTGGCTCACTGCCGGATGGCCCCGAGAGGTCCATCCCAGCACTGGCCGCTCCAGGGTGACGCCCCTCCGCGGCGAGCCTATCAGCTCGCTGAGCGGACTCTTGAGCGGTGAGCCCTCTCCCCTTGCCTCGCGCCCGACCCGCACCCCGCCCATTGGTGGGGATTTTTCGAGCCGAGCCCATCTCTGCATCGGAGGACGATGCGTCCCCCGATTTGGAGCGCTTCAAGTAGGGGCGCAAGTCCCCACCAGAGTCGCCTACCACCTCCTCTACCTCCGAGCCCTCCGAGCTCCTTCCGGATGCCGCGTCGGACTCCGACCGCGCATCACTCTCAATTGGGTTTTTAAAGAATTTTGAGTTCATTATTGTTCCCACGAGTATTTTTCATATTTTACTGGCTCAAGTACTATGGTTCGCACTAGAGACTAATTAAGCTACCCATTAGTCAAGCTAACAACCTCCCTCACGGTGCGCCGCCGCTTGGAGGTTTGGGGTGATTTTTTATAGAGGTTGTCTTCCTCGCGGCCCGGGCGGTTAAGCCAAGACCCTCGACCCCCATCAAAAGTCAGAAACATGACCTTGGACAATCTCTGGGGCTACGAGTCTAACGGTGGCAGAAGGAGAAGCAAGTCTTCCTCCTGCCTGCCCAGTGGCAGGGTAAGTGCACACCGAGCCCGCTCTTACTTCGCCACTGTGCCCTCTGCTATAGCAGAGGGACACGCGTTGAAGCGATCCTTCGGACAGAATATTCGCAGGCGGACATCGAGACCCCTTAGGCAGAAGTACCCAAGGGGAGTCGTTAGCCGCCTCCCAGGGTGCACCGTCCCGCAGACTGGCCTTCACCTCGGACGTATCCGCAAGGGAACTACAGCCCGCGGGCACTCGTGGAGGTTTTCTGTCGTAGCACCCCTACATAAATCTTGGTTACATATTTCTTTTCGCTTCTAATATGTGAGCACAATGTAGATAAGTAATAATAATTAAAATAAAAAGCTGACTTAATCTGAATTCGATTTCAAAATAAATCACAATGTTTGTGATTGTAGTATGTTTAATACTTTTTCATACTCGAACAGCTGAACGGCTTCAGATGTTGGGCACACAAAATAATGGGTAGAGCCGACGGAGACCCCCTTTTAGCAGGCACCCTGCTATTTTTGTATGCGGGGTTTAAAGTAACATAACAGGAAAGTGGATTACAGTGGCTTCGTTCGCACTCTTTGCTCGCTCACTCTAGCCACTGTAATCCCCTTTTAACCGGCACACTGTACGCCATATCCTGAAATAGCACATACATTTTATTCCGCGGGTATAATTCCTTGGGAACATCTAACTTCACACGAGCAAAGCCACAAACCGATCAACCGTTTTTTCCATCCAACCGTTCGGCTGCTCTTCGAACCTTCGTCTGCCTGCGGGACGTCTTTCTGCTGGCGCCTAGTCCTCGGCCTCCAACAACTTCGTGGCCAGGATAGTACTTAGCGCCTACCTCCATAGTCATCAATAATAAAAAAAAATGCGAAAGTGAAAGTCGCACCCAGAGGGTTCCGAACAAACTTACCTGTGTAAACAGATCAATTTCCGAATGGAGTTTTGAATATTTTTCCGAAACACCGTTTTTTTTTTTTTTCACGTAGCAACTAATTTACAGTTTCCAGATTTATTCCTCTAACTATGCTATAAGAAATTGCTTTATGCAAAATTTCAGGATTCTGGGTCAACGGAAAGTACCCTTAATGAATTTTGATTTCCTCGAAAGTGTTGAAATATACGTTTCTTGAGACAAAAACAGCTGTATTTTATTTTTCGTTAACTTAAAAATTTGATTTTTACTACTTCAAGAGACCGTAGATTTGAGTATTTTTTTTTAATTTCAACTCGATACCCCCACGAGTTCCAGAGATAAATGGTCTTGACAAACAGACAGACAGACAGACGTACAACAAAGTGATCCTATAAGGGTTCCGATTTTTCCTTTTGAGGTACGCAAACCTAAAAAAAAATGGCCTTATATTCCTGCGACACTAATTAATAAATTTTATGGAGATAGTACTGCGTATTATTTATCTAGTAATAGATAATTAACCCGTGAATAGCAGCTAGTTAATAAACTTCCCTTAAACATGACATTTCTTTTCATCGCATCAAATTGATCACACGAGACATTGTATAACAATTACCAGTAGCAAAGATCATCTCATAAAAACGTAACATTCATCATATAAGTACACATTGTAGTAACTTTTTGTGAGCCTGTAGACAAATCGTTCTCAGGAAGTAGCATCGGATAATGTGACAGAGAAAAGAAATTTGAAAGTGTAATTTATTGATTTGTCATATGGCTTACTTTGCCAGTTTGTTTATTGACTTGCAGATAGCTGACAATTCCTTATAGATAACACGATTGCATCGAAAATATTCTATTATATGGATTATCTGTTTCTTTTTTACGGTTAAATAGTCAGTCGGCCTAAACAGAGGATCACTTTCTAGGATTCGCTCGCACACTCGCTGGGAAATCAAAACTCATAGGAGACCTACTATCCGTTGACTTGAAAACCAGAAATATGGCATGAAGTAAGGTTTCATAGCACAAATATATGAAAATATCAGACAATAAATAAAAAACTTTTTTTTGTGATGCGGAAAAAACTCCGAGATTCATTCGGAAATCGAACTATATTTTATCAATTTAAGCGAAACCCTTAATGCGAGAGTTACTTGAACTTTTACTAGAACTTACACGGTTTTTTTTTTAATTTTTTGCGATTGGCTCGCGTTTGTCACAGGTGTAGTTTTAATCAGTAAAAGTCAGACACGCTCTCTCAGTCCACTCTGCAGCAGCAAAAGTCATTGGAATAACTTCCCACCACCAAAGATAAAAGGTTATTTTGCAAACAAATAATGTTGTTGCCCCTCAGAAATGCTTTGTTTCTAAACATCACTTCACTCCTGTCCAACTATTTGAATAGATTGTGTCTTGACCTAAAGGCTTTAACGGCTGAATCTGAATAAACTTATTACAACTATTAGTTGCCTATCTGTTTTGAGTACCTCGTTATACCTTTGAAATGAAAATGGCTGTTTATGTTAGTTTCAAACTAAAAGTCAAAGCTAACAATTTGACTTGTTAATGGCTTAAATATTCCATTCAGCGTTGGGTCCTTTAGGGGTCCAGGTAAATTCCATTAATTGAAAATACAATTTAATTTACTAAAACCTTCTCATACCTAATATTGGAATATTGTAAAATGAATCAGTTTTCAAAAGAGTAGCCATGGAGTCTTGCCATTCTTTTCTATAGAAACCGACCATTGGAACGCTGCAATAGCTTCTGAAGTTTTATAAGTGCTCATGTAGGCCTGTGTGTCAAAAAGTTTTGAGAACACATTCATTGTGCTTACAGCTAAGGAGTGGAATACCTTGCCAGAGTCTGTGTTTTCTGATCGCTATAGCCCGGGGGACTTTAAGTCAAGAGTGAATAGGTTACTTCTAGGTGAGTGCGCTCCATCATCGACCGCATCGTCGCTTTCCATCAGGTGAGATAGCGGTCAAACGCGAACAAATCAACAATCACAAAAAAAAAGTGAAATAAAAATATTTTGGAAAATATATGTTCTGAAAAAGTAAAGCCCTATTGTTTTGCATTCAAAAAGCATGTAAATTGTATATCGGCTAAGTTACCAGTCGACCAACCTTAGACTTATGGAGTTATAAGGAACAGGGTGAAAAGTTCTTTGTCCACAACTGAGTAAGAAAAATCCTGCGTCTAGATTGGTGTTGATGGGCAACTAGCCGATGTTAGTTGTCGGAATCATCATCTTGTTTATTTCAGCCGAAAGATGTCCACTACTGGATATAGGCCTCCCGCCAGTGTCACCACAATGACCGGCACTGTACGTTTCGCATTCATCAGACTGACTTTCATCATCATCATCATTTCAGCCGAAAGACGTCCACTGTTGGACATAGGCCTCCCCTAAATGCCGCCAAAATGACCAGTCCTATGCGTCTCGCATCCATCGGATTCCCGCGATCCTCACCAGATCATCGGTCCACCTTGTGGGAGGCCTTCCAACGCTGCGTCTTTCGGTACGTAGCCGCCAATCCAGAACCTTTCGTCCCCATCGATCATCTGTTCTGCGAGCAATCATCATTACAATTTCATTACCATAATATATATTTTTGGTTAGCATAGCATAGTCAGCCTTATAATGTTCCCACTGTTGGGACTCACGCCTCCTCTCTTAGAGAGGGAATGGGCCGTAATCCACCACGCGAGCCCAGTGCGGGTTGGTGAATGTCAAATGTCTTCGATTTTTTGTTTCTAGGACATGCCAGTTTCCTTACGATGTTTTCCTTCACAGTTTTGAGAGCAGTGATGATGAAATAATTACACAAAGTAATAATGCGCCTGGCTGGGTTTGAACCCGCGACCTACAACTCGTAAGTCGGGACCGTTACCACTTGGCCACCACTGCTCTCTATATCTATATCTTTGGTTACGTGAAGAAAAATTTAAGTTATCCCAAGTCGATACGCAGTTCCCATGTAGCAGTATACATAACGTGTATACTGCTTATCATGTATGTATTTGTTATTGGATTATTATTATTTCGTAAAAAACAAAAAAATTACATTTTAGTTTGTAAGTTTCTTTTTGTACAAGTGCTTGTAAATAGATAAATAAATAAATAACGCCTAAGGTTTTTATGATTCTATTTTTTTATTTTTTCTTCTGTAAAAAAAACCTCCTGATCGTAGTATATTATACTAGTATAGAAAAAAAATTGTATGTATGTATGTGAGTACGTTTGTTCCTTTACGCTGAAATGGCTGAACGAATTTGGATAAAATTTAACAAACGAGTAGACCATTTTATGGACTTTTTTGTCCTGGGAGTTTTTTTTAGGTTGGAAAATTATCTTATGACCAATCGCGCTCTTGGGCGGAGCGTGAGATAGTGTCAAACTTTTACTGACTAAATATCCACTCCTGTTCCTTCTTTGCCTTCGTCCCAAGGCCCTGGGTTTCGTTTCCACACTACCCATGGCCCCAGTAGGCTTCGACCCTGCTGGGCCCCTACGATTTGCTGACATTTTCCTGAGGCACGCGTGGAACACACGACTCGGGCTCGGTCCGGGTGGTTACCGGACGATCGGACGGCGAGCCACCCTTTGTCCTGGGAGTGTATTTACTTGGAACTTTACTTCTATAACGTGGTTGAAGCCGGTGGTAGAATCTTTTGTATCAATGAAAATAACACACAAAATGATAATAGTCTAATGTTATTTTTCCTTTTATTTTGTTTAGGTGTTATCCTCTTGGAAATCAAAACAGGAATTGAAAGGGGCATAATATATTACTGATAGAGGGTACAAATAGATTAATGTTTTTGTCAAGAATCCTTATGCAGGTTCCACACAATTTATCACCGTCGATCGCCACAAAACAAGAAAAATTTAGAAGGCTCACTCTTGTTCCACGCGCGCCTCAGGGAGATGTCAGCAATTGTAGGGGCCCAGCAGGGTCGAAGCCTACTGGGGCCATGGGTAGTGTGAAAACGAAACCTGGACCCTGGGACGAAGGCAACGAAGGAACAGGAGTGGGTTTTTAGTCAGTAAAAGTCTGACACTATCTCTCGCTCCGTCCAAGAGCGGGATTTGTCATAAGATGATTTTGCCACCTAAAAAAAAAAAAAATGTTATTCTTTATTGCATTCCACAATGTAGACTTAGGTGGTAAATATTTGCCAAAAGAAACAATCATGGACCATCATTGTAATGTAGAAGCACTTTTTTTTTAATTTTTGTGAATGTGAAGTACCATGGAGCATTTTTATTAGGTTGTAACTCGTTTGATATTACGAGCATGGCAGTTGAGAGTTTGTCATGCTCACTCAAATGTCTCGCTGATGGTGGCACGTGTTATTAGGTCATTCAGTTCCCTTCAAAATGGTTGAGCTGAGTGAGGCTGATGCACGCGTCATGCTCGTGAACGGGTGCCGTCAGTTGAGACTGGTCATCTCTTAGCTGCCAGGGACTTAATTCAATTTCTATTTTTTTTTTATTATTATTACTTATCTACATTGTGCTCACATATTAGAAACAACAAGAAATATGTAACCAAGATTTACGTAACTCAAAATATGACTTAAAAGAGTGTCCATGAAGTTTCTTGCATGCTCCATAGAGATCTACGCTTTGTAACCTGCAATTTAGCTGTACTTTTTTTTTTTTGACTGACCGACATTTTGATAATTCAAAAGTGCCTGTAATTGGTCTATTTGAAATAAACGTTTCTAATTTCTGATTTCTGAATTAGTTGATTGCAATGAATAATTGAACACAAATTAATTGAAATAATATTCTTGGTTGCAAAAACAGAGAGTAATAATATGATTAGGTATCAATCTAACAGAAGAATTTAAACATGAATAAATGGTTATGTTTTATTTTCAATAAGTTTGGATATCACGATGTCTATGTAATACGTAACATTTTGTAAAGGACATCATCATCTTCCTGCCCTTATCCCATCTTATTAGGGGTCGGTGCAACACGTTTTTTTTTTCCATTCTATTCTATTTTGTCAAGGAAGTTAAATGAAAAAAAAAATACGTTTTGTGTAAAACGTACAATGTTAAAAGTCTAGAAAGTTAGTCATTACGACCGAAGCAGAATTCGTCCAAACCACGACCGACGTTGTTATGGAGACGAGTGCTACAGTGACAAATTTCACACATACCTACACATATAAAAATAATTTATTAATACACTTACGAAGGAATAAATAAACGGGAACTCCTGGGATTCGCTTAGCGCTCAGTCTGATACCATAAACACAATCAGTAGTGACGGGGCAAGCTCGCGCACTTTTCTGCACTTTTGCGGCAATAATTTGAAATTTGGCATGTTCAAAGTCGCTATATTTTTATGTTGTTAGCCTTCTGTACTTCTACAGACATTGCGAATCAAAAGCTGTGAAGGAAAACATCGTGAAGAACTGACCGAAAATAAGAAAATGGAAGGATAAACACAAAGAAAATGTAAATGGTTATCACCATGTTGTGGTATATGGTCTTCCATTATTATGTTAACATTTCGCTGATTTTTAGACAACTTTCCGTATTTTCCACTTTAAATCTCTATTGAGAGAACAATACAATCAATACACCATCTACTAAAACCTTTTTTGGTAGACCTTTACTGTGAGTGCAGCTAAGGAGTGTGTTATCTAGATATACGCCATTGTGTTAGGCACATTTATATTAATTTGACAAAGTAGACCTGGACAATCAATGTGAGTGTTTATTATTTTGTATAGGAATAGACGTTCTAGGATCGTCCGGCAATTTTCCAGACTTAAAAGTATGTAATGTTTCAAGCGAGAGTTGTAGCTCTAATTTTCTGACCATATTTAGTTATTCGCGTGAGGCAACGGTACTCACATCCCAACCGTCGCCGGGATTCCGATCCCGATTTCCGGCTACCGTAGGCACGGGCTTGCAGACGGCGAACAATGGGTAGCTAACCGTCCCACAGTCCGGTAACCGTCCGGACCGAGCCGAAGTCGTCGACGGCGCGTACTGTTCCACGCGCGCTTTAAGGAGATGTCAGCAAACCGTAGGGGCCCAGCAGGGTCGAAGCCTACTGGGGCCAAGGGTCTGATTATGAAAGGAAGACTCGGCCCTGGTACGAAAGGCAACGAAGGAACAGGAGTGGGTTTTTAGTTAGTAAAAGTCTGACACCATTTCTCGTTCCGCCCAGGAGTGGGATTTGTCATTAGATGATTTTCCCATCTATATTATTTATACGTATACGGGTAGACCATGTCCTGGGAGGGGACATATATTTATTTTTAATTCCAGGAGTAATTTCCCTCGGGATAATTATCCGTCTTCCACACGAGTGAAACCGCAATCAGATGAGAAGTTAATTAAAAATATACTTATCTATATAAATTTGAAACTAATTTCTAGCAATGTTACTCGTAGCAGTAGAAAATATATTTATTTATTTTATTTTATTTTTATTTATTTTATTATTTTATATTATCATTGTTATTTTTTGAATGCTCATTGCCGCATGGTTATCGGACGGCTGGACGGCAAGTTATCCATTGCTCATCGTCCACAAGCCCATGCCTACGATGGCTTTTTTTTGGTGGAATAATCATCTAATAACAAATCGCCCTTGGGTGGAGCACGAGATAGTGCAGACTTTTACTGACTAAAAACCTACTCATGTTGCTTCGTTGCCTTTCGTACCAGGACCGAGTCTTCCTTTCAGAATCAGACCTTTGGCCCCCGTAGGCGTCGACCCTGCTGGGCCCCTGTGGCTGGAAATCGGGTTCGGAATCCTGGCGGTTGAGTCATCAAGAAGTCCCTTCCTTCACTTGACCGTTCGCATTTAGTTCTAGACTATAATGCTCGAGTAGTAGTCATTTTACTATTATTTATAAATGCTCATTTACTCTTATTTCATTTTTCCAGACGGAATACCCAGAAGACACGTTGAAGCGAGGACTGACCAACAAATGTGTTCAGCGCGAGACATCGTCATGTATCGCCATCGAGCTGGTCGGCTACGTGGACAGGATGCTCCGGACAGCGTCCTTCCAGCTCGGCGAAGATGTTATGATTGTTGATGAGAGGTAAGCTGTCACCTAAGGTCTACTGTCCACGAATGGGTAGCATCATAGACGTATATACGTCATTATACGCTTGGTGAACGCCTGTGTGAAGCTAACGTATACAAAACTATGAAAATTGTTGACGAAACGGCAATGACACGACGGCACAATATTCACAGGCGTACATCAAGCGTATAATGACCACAGATTGGAATTAGGTAGAGTTATTCGTGTACTTGCATCGAAATGTTGATATTAATATGGATCTTCCCGGGATTTCTAATGAATAATCCCATGTGGCCTGTTGGTCTAGTGGTTAGTGACCCTGACTGCTATACCGGGGGTCGTGGGTTCGATTCCTACACAAGACAAATGTTTGTATGAAGAGCACAATCATTCGTCAGCTTACTGACACTTACAAAACTTTGTATAAAGTCACTTTTAGTTACTAAAGTTATAGAATATTTAATTATTTAGTTACTAAAAGTGGCTTATGCAATTATATCGTTGGCTGAACTTACTTCTCATTATTGACAAATACAAAATTTTGACCGTTTTCATTTATTTTTTTTAAAGTTGATGAATTCTTGCAGTAAGCCGACGATTTGTTCTGTTTTTGGTTGTAATTTAACTATAATGCGTATGTATTTAGTAATATATTAGTATGTTTATCAGTTATCTAGTACGCATAGTACAAGTTTTACTTAGTTTGGGACTAGACGGTGTTGTGTGAAAGTTGTGGATTACTATTCCATTTATTTATTTTTATTTACAGAAATATTTAAAAATGTAAAAAGTATTTTTTAAATTTTTAAATACATATTTCATAAAAAAAACCTAAAGAAAAAAAAAAACAAATTAAAATATAGTAATTATTATTATTCATTCTATTTTTGACGCTTACTTACTTATCAAGAATAAAGACAATCTGGCATAAGTGATTTGCTTACCTGGAAAATCTAACAATTCTGCCTTTTCCGAATCAGTAATATCGTCAAGGAAACTCGTTGAATAAATAAGGAAGAAAAGAAGGTTCAAATCTTCTCAGAAATTGAAAGAACGAACACCGAGTATAAATAAAAAATCAACGCTAAATATAGACGTTTAGCGTAGTTGGCTAAAGTCCCCGGGTAATTCGTCGAAAAGTTTCAAAAGTACACAGCCTAAAATTATAACTTTGTTAAGGTCCGGTTGTAGTCACTGAGTATTTTGTAGGTACTGACCAGGGCCTATGTCGACTTCGCGGCTGCGTACCAACGATTTTATTTTTATAAAAAAAAAAAAATTGTAACTATTCAAGATTTCAGATTTTGCCAGACCCTTTTAAAAAACAAGCTTTATTATTTTATTTAACTTTCAAATATTTCCGTGACGTAATCTCGTAGATATGCACGTTTGAAATCGTAATTTTTGTAAGGTTTTGTACCTCAAAAGGAAAAATCGGAACCCTTATAGAATCACTTTGTTGTCCATCCGTCTGTCGGAAAAGATACGGTCGTTTATATCGTAAAAAACGTGTATTTCGACACTCTCAAGGGAATCAAAATTCATAAGGTACTTCCCGTTGCACTATAATTCTGAAATTTGGCATGAAGCAAGGTCTCATAGTACAAAAATAGGAAAACATCTGAAAACTGTAAATTTGTAGTTACGTCACTAAAAAATCTTTTTTTGCGATTCGGAAAAATCTTCGTAACTCTATTCGGGTATTGAACTGTTTTCATAGGTAAGTTTGTACGGAACCCTTAGTGCGGAAGTCCGACTCGCACTTGGCCGGTTTTTTTTATCGAGTCAACTAATTCACATCATGTTTTGATATTATTATCCAGCCGTTGGTCAAATGGTCAATTTTAATAAAATAATTTTTCAAGCTGTTCTCAAATTATATTTGTGGACTTCTAGACGTTCAAAAAAGTAAAAAATTAGTACAACCTGGCCTTAATGAAAAACTTCTTTAACTGATACTCCATTCAACTGATTCAAGATTCGCGGAATTCTCAACAAACTTTTTATCAGGAAGGATTTTGTATTTGGATACAAATTTTCTTGTTGTACGAGGCTTGTTACTTACTGAACTTTTTTTAATTATTTTTATCAGTCCTGCTGAAAAGTTTTTTTTTTTAATTATGGCTATTGTCATCATTTTCTTTATTAATCTATAAAATATTTTTGACCACAATGAAGAAAGTAAACATTAACGTTCTAGGTCCAAGGGTCTGGGGCATAGATAATAATAATATTATTATTCCACAACTTTCACACAACGCCATCTAGTCCCAAACTAAGCAGAGCTTGTGCTATGAATACTGGGCTACAGTTGTCCAGTACTTATAGCACAAGCTCTCAGTCAGTATCAGTTACTGATAAACATACTTACATATTTCTAAATACAGACATATTATAGATAAATCCTCGTCGTCGAATCGTCCTCGCGGTCAGCTCTAGAGCGGGAGAAGTCATAGGGCGATTTTCCGCATAAAAAAGGGTACCCCTGGTTGGTAGGTAACCATTGTGACATATGGAAAATAAGGATAAAGGCTACGATTATAGGAAGCTGAAATGAACTGTTATTAAAGACTGTGTCAAAACTATGATCCCTGCCTGAAAAATGTATACGTCGATAAAAAAAGTCATTGGGTGATAATCGTGTGGAAAAACCGCAGTAGACAAATTGTTCCAGTTCTACGGTGTACGCGGTATAAACAAAGAGGCCACAGTAAGCGCGGGCTTGCGGACGGCGAGCAATGGGTAGCTCGCCGTCCGATCATCCGGTAACCATCCGGACCGAGCCCAAGTCGTCGACGGCACGTAGTGTTCCGCGCGCGCCTCAAGGAGATATCAGCAAAACAGTAGGGGCCCAGCAAGGCCGAAGCCTACTACTAAGGCCAAGGGTCTGCTTCTGAAAGGAAGACTTGGCCATATTATGAAAGGCAATGAAGGAACAGGAGTGGGTTTCTAGCCAGTAAAAGTCTGACACACCCTCGCGCTCCGCCCAAGAGCGTAAGATGTCATTGGATGATTATCCCACTGAAAAAAAAAAAACAAATAGGCGAAATACTTAGTCCGGATAGTGGAGGTGTCAAAAAGGCATTGAAAGAAGAAAAAGAAAGAAAGAAAAACTTTTTATTTGGCGGAACAAGGCGCAAATTTAGAACTAACAGATTCTAAGCATAAGAAATATGCGCCACATCCGCGCAAAACGGCCGAACGCTCAGCATAATGCCGTGACCACACGCAAAATGCGATGAGTCTACGGAAGAAAATATTACGGGGTGATGAGCGTACAAGCCCCAGTTGTACGCTCATCACCCCGTAATATTTTCTTCAAGCAAACCTCAGGGACTTGTTGAACAGAAGACTTCAACCAGCTGAATGTCACATTAAAACAAACTTACTAACAAACTTACTTACCTTTTTCAGCCACGGTGCCGCATCAGAAATCCCAATTAAAAAAGAAACCCTAGCAAGAGCAGGTACATCACTTGAAGACCAAGCACAGCAACTCATTATGGACAAGCTGTGGCACTTCGTCAGCTCCAGGTCCCTTAGGTACAGACTTCTCAATGACGCGGACCTGGTGATCTCTGGCAAGCAGGAGAAAGATGGAAGCCTGGGTGTTGGTAAGTCTTCAAGATTATTTAAGAAATATTTTTGGAGATAATAAAATATAAATAAAATCCTTAAATGATATTGAGCTATACTCCATTCACAGTAAGATTAACATTTCAACAAACCTATTTGATTGTCCGTTCAATCGATTTTATCTTCTATTCCGTTGATATAAGGATGGCATTAAATGCAAAAAAGTGGTTACAATACCAACTATTTATAGTAGCCGCCATTTCTCTTACCACCAACATAATAAAAGTAAAATAAAACTTTTCAGAAAAAAAATATAACCGACTTCTCTAAAAAAAAAACACTAAAAATAAATTATTTTCAGATTTTTTCATATACTTGTGCTATGAGACCTTGCTTCATGCCAAATTTCAGGATTCTAAGTCAACGGGAAGTAGGTTATGTACTTTGATTCCCTTTAGAGTATCGAAACATACGTTTTTTGAAACATAAACGGCCGTATCTTTTTTTCGTCAACTCAGAAGTTTGATTTATTCACAGCTTCGAGGGATCGCAGATCTGAGTATATGGTTTTAATTTCAACTCGATACCTCTACGCGTTTCCGAGATAAAGGGGCTTTACAGACAGACAGACAGACAGACGGACAACAAATTAATCCTATAAGGGTTATGTTTTTTTTCTTTTGAGGTACGGAACCCTAAAAATAACTTTGTAACGATTTGGAAAAATCTTTAGACTCGATTCGGGAATCGAACTATTTATCTATGTAAGTTTGAACGGAACCCTCAGTGTGCATGGTTCTTTTTTGCCTATTACCACTGGTAGAAACTCACTTTACCTATAAGCTCCAAGGACTCTCAGGTGTAATAATCGACTCGACCTAATTCGTAAATTGTGTGGACACATCCCCAAGGAGATTTACTAACGAGATGAATCTATGTGATCGTAATTGGATCAGCATTTTTCTACTATCTCAAAATTACAAAGGAAGTTTTTAGGGTTCCGTTCCTCAAAAGGAAGAAACGGAACCCTTATAGGATCACTTTGTTGTCCGTCTGTCTGTCTGTCTGTCTGTAAAGCCCCTTTATCTCGGGAACGCGTTTATGTATCGAGTTGAAATTAAAACTATTTACTCAAATCTGCGTACTCTTGAAGCTGTAAAAGCTGTATAAAAATCAAACTTGTAAGTTAATGAGAAAAAAAGATACTTTGTTTTATATGGTAAAAAACGTACATTTCGACACTCTCGAAGAAATCAAAATTCATAGGGTACTTCCCGTTGACCCAGAA
This sequence comes from Mythimna pallens, assembly GCA_961205895.1. Taxonomy (NCBI): domain Eukaryota; kingdom Metazoa; phylum Arthropoda; class Insecta; order Lepidoptera; family Noctuidae; genus Mythimna; species Mythimna pallens. The sequence continues at coordinate 2,477,378 of OY540845.1, read as the reverse complement.
TTCTGAAATTTGGCATAAAGCAAGGTCTTATAGCAAAAGTATAGGAATAAATCTGAAAAAAAAGATCAGATTTAGGTATTCCTATAAATCTGAAAACTGTAAATTTGTTGTTACGTCACTTTTTTTTTGCGATTCGGAAAAATCTTCCGATACTTGGGGTATCGGAAAAATTTTCCGAATCGCAAAATCAATTCAATCCGGAATTGAACTATTTATATAGGTTAGTTTATACGGAACCTTCAGGGTGCGAGTGTTTTTTACAAGTCCTTTCACCTGTCCCGATGTTTATTTGTCTGTAATCAAATCTTGCAAATTAAATTTGATCCACTTCCCTGTCACTGATTGAGCTGAAATTTTGCATGCATGTGTAAATCGGATGACTCTACCATCTCTGTATTGTCGATTGTTTGTTTTTTAAATTATCTTTTTGTTTTTCCAGGTGTATCTATGAAGCCACCAAAAGTATATGAAAGCGGCAGAGGTCGCCAGAAGCCATTCGGGCCTGTTCTGGCCCTCGCTGCGTTGAAGTTCGGCCTCTTCGGGGCCCTTACTTTCAAGGTTCTGGCCTTGATGGTTGGAAAGGCACTCCTGATCTCCAAGATAGCCCTGTTATTGTCGACCATCATCGGACTGAAGAAGCTATTCTCTTCTCAGGTGACAGACTGATCATTTAGCATGATGCATGTTGATTAAATTTTTTGGAATCGAGATTCTTTTGTTTTTCTTGATCGTTTTGACTTTTCTGTCTTCATTGGGCTGTACACAAACTGACATTCTATTCACGATAGCAATTGTTGAAATGTATGGGATTAATCATGTGGCTTTTGGGTAGCGTATATTCAGTCTCATCCATTTTACTAGTGGAAATGGTACTGACAAAAAAATTATACATCGTGGGTTCAAGTCCAGCCAGTCACATTACTTTGTGTAATTTATTTCAATACCACTTGTTCTCAAAACGGTGAAGGAAAATAGCGTAAGTACACAGGCATGTCCTAAAACAAAAAAAAAAAAAAAACAAAGACTAGTGACATTCACTAATCCGCACTTAGTCCGCGTGGTAGATTTCTGTTAATTCTCTCACCTAGAGAGGAGGCCTGAGTCCCAGCAGTGGGAACGTTATAAAGTTGATTATGTTATGTTTATACAGTGAAACCTAGATAACTGGGACTTTATGGGACCAGCAAATTTGTCTCACTTAGAGAGGTATTCCATTTACCCAAATATCTGTCTCACTTACAGAGGGTTCTATTAATAGAAGTGAAATTAAAGGTTATTTTAATTATAGAGGTGCAATTATTAAATAAAATAACCAGTTAGAGAGGTGATAAATTGATGTTATCTCACTTACAGAGGCCAATGCCTATAAAATTCAAAGAAAACAACTTAGAAAAGTATTCATTAAGATAAAATTTCAGATAAGAGGTAATATACACTAGCTGTCTCAATTATAGAGTTAACTATGACAATAAAATCAAAATAATGAATCCCAGATATAGAGGTTTGCTTTGTCTCACTCACTCTCACTAACAAAGGTAATTCAGTGCTAAAGTGTCGAAAGCTTGAGTTCCAGCTATGGAGGTTTCTCACTTATCCAGGTCCCACTTAACAGAGTTTCACTGCATTTAATTTGTAGTCGTTGTCATTGATATTGTGATTGTCAATTGGCTCTAGATTAGGATCGGTTGTGGGGTCTTACCATGATGAAATAAAATGACAGTCGTGAGAGCAAGAAAGTGTGTTTGAAGTGTACACTCTATATAGCTCCATCGCGTTAACAATTCAGTTTAGGTCGTTAAATGGTTCACGTTGAGGGCTTGTGGTATGGCCTCAGGACTTGAATAATTGATGGGCACTTTTATGGGAATGTTTTTGTATTCACTGCATGTGCATTTTTGAATATATGTGTTGCATGAGTTTTATAATAAATCACACTAGTTTTTTGTTCTTCTTTTGAATAGTCTATTAAAAATACTGTGAATAAAGCTATTGAGTTATCGATATTATAATTCGACGCTTGAAAGGCAAAAATTACTAAGCGACATTGAGTAAACTTTACAGGAAAGTGATTTAAGGTTAAAATGTTTTAGAAAAAAAAATTGTTAGTTAAAAAAAGTTGGGTTTAGATATAATTAACATGATGTTAATAGTATCTAAATCCGACTATTTCGTCATTTTTAACAAAAAAAAATCTAAAAACTTTAACTTTAAAATTTAAATCACTCTCCTGTAAAGTTTACTCAATGTCGCTTAGTAATTTTTGCCTTTCAAGCGTCGATATGTTACCAACTAAACACAATTTAAGGATGAAATAGTTTCGCCTAAGGCAAACCAGTTCTCCTTAAACACGTGGAACAAACCACTGCGGTGCTAGGGCTTGTCCGTGTCGGGGTGCCCTAAAATCCCGAGCTCACTGCACTCGTTCTTAGATTACTATCGCGGATTTGATCAAGGCGAAACTAATTCATCCGCAGATTGGGTTTGGTTGGCAACATATTATATTCTATATAGAAATTAATCCCTATTTCCCTTGGTTACGTCATCATGTATTATGTAAACGGCTGAACCAATTCCGCTTATTCTTTTTTGTTGTGTTTATGTCAGGAAAAAGTATTTTATGACAGAAAATTAGATAGAAAACTACGACGATACCGATTTAATCTTCGAGCGTTGGACAGTTTGTAGCTAAAACAGGAAGTCTGTCGGGTCAGCTAGTACAATATAATAATTATCTGCAATAAGCCTTTTTATACACTGACTTAGATAGGTAGATATTTCAAAATCTAAGTCTCAGTTTTTGAATTTTAAATTAACTCTGCTTACGATCAGAATTTGACAAACTTTTGACTACAGTTTTACAAGATTTCAACTTGAAATATTCAGCCCCCATAGCAAAGTTATCAGGAGGTTATCTCAACGCTTAGTCACGTGGTCAGAACAAAGGAATCGGAGGCGTAGCCTACTCGAGGCATTCGACGCAAGAGAATCGAAACGAAACGGTCGTAACTTGGCTAGGGGGGCAGTTCAGAAATCGAGGAATACAAAAGTAGTGGCAAAAACTATATGGACTTTTACAGAAGTTATTGAAAAGTAAAACTCAAATTTTTGCAAATAATATATTTTTCAGCCCACTAGTAGTAGCACTAGTAGTACCTGAAATCCATTATTTACAAGAGTTTTCCTATTTTATCTGAACTTCTGGAATATAGTGTTGTTGAATCTTTTTCAGAATCTCTGTTAGAAATCCAATCATATTTTGTATGCATTGGCTTCTCTTGCAATGTTTTGAATTTTTTTATTTTAGAAAGTTTTTCACTGTCGGTGGACAATTGATTTCCGTTCTACATTATACTTGAAAGAATTTTTAGCAAAATAACGTTGGAAAATTCAAAAGAGAATTTCAAATAAATTTCCTTTTAATTTTATAAATTATAATTGTACTACAATAATAGTTTTTGAATACCTTAAGCTTTAGACAACGTTGAAATTCTGTATAAGCAATTCAATTAAATTTATTCAGAAATAATTTACATTTTGTGAAATGGTAAAATATTTATTTCGCAAATAGATTTTTTTTTATTTATTTATGGAATAATAAACAGCCACAATATACAAATAGACTAAAAATAAACAGTACAAACGAGTGTTTACAATATTGCAGCCCACAACATTATTTACATATTAACGCATAAGATTGCCAGCAGTAAATGCCGCTGGATAAACAAATACGTTATAATTTGTAAAATGATGAAAGCAAGCAAAAAAATGCATTAAATTAAATTTAAATTTTAAAATTAAACATTAAAGTAAATTTTGAATTAAATTAAGTTATAAAATAGAAAATAAAAAAGATATCTGTTACAAAACACTCACACGTCAATTTTTTCGTTAATTTAAACTAGATGAGGCCGATGTGTCCAAGCTGACTACCCTGATAAGAAACGCCGACACCAACTCAGAGGTCAAAGTCTCTTTTAAAGTCCGTACAGCAAGCATGTAATGGTCAACTTTTTAATAATAATTATAGAAGTGAATGTTTAAAACCATAAATGAAACAAATTATGTGCCTAACCTAATAACCTAACCCAACAACTGTAAATCGTTGTGTGAAGATTGAAAAAAAGGTATTTTTGTGAAAAAAATATTTTTAATATTAATGTAATAACTAGTTTCTTCGGTTTTAAAACAGTAAACATTGGTTTTACTGAAAAAAAAAAAAAAACAATTTATATAGAAGGTTATAAGGCTAATTGATCTAAACGACATTTTTTTCAATATTGAGTTATATACATATTCGGAATCAGCAAATTTTTCTCCGTCGTTTGAGTAGTCTCAATTTTTTTTTTTATGTCGCTTAGGTCAATTAGCCTTTCAACCGTCGATATGAATTAAAAGCTTGTCGCGACATTTAGATATCGATAAATTAAAATCAATTAAACCAAGTAATTTAATTTACTTGTTTATCTACAAAAGTAAATCTCTCAATAGGTTTGTATAAATAATAAGTAGTCCTCCATTTTGGATTTTCCGCCATGTTAGATTTAGAATGACGTGATACAGTTAAACACATATTGTCATCCAAACTAAACGTGTATACAAAATTTCCACTCGATCGGTTAAAGATATCTGCTTCAAAATTGAATTGCAAGATTTCACCCAAACAAATAAAAGAGGCATAGAAACACTGCGAGATAAATAAAAGATCTTAAATAAAAAATGAATAGCTTTTAACAGGATATGTGAAAGCTTCAGCAAATGAACGTTTGTATAAATAACACGTTGTCGAATTGTTACGTGGCGTACGTCTGTAGGCTGCTATAAGGACCAAAACGAAATAATTTGCCATATGTTACGGAAATTACGTGACCGTACTTTAGAAAAAAGTAACCATTTTTAATATCTCGTAAAAAAGGGTAACTTAATGTATTTTTAAATATTGGACAGATGTTATTTAAAGGGAAGCAGAAAAAAAAATATTTTGAAATTAAAACATCGTCGGATTTTATGTTTTGCTTAAAATGAGAGTAGCTTAGTGACTTCTGTTAGAGGCTTGAGTAGGTAGATATTAAGAGGTCAAAATATCAAGCAGTACGAAATTTTCAAAAGTCAATTTTTAATTACGAGATTCCATACATATCGTAATTAAGAATCGACAATTCGGATTTCACTATAGCTTGTTTAAAACTAAGCTGATCATTCTCGAAGTTACTTCACGTCAACAATATGAGTCTAGACATATCAAATAAAACCTTTATTTGCATAATACAGATATATATATAAAGGTGTTCTATACAGGGTTATCTGTAAGACACTAACAACCTTGCAGGATTATATTACTACCATCATAAAAATGTTCGTTCTACGACTTTTTACAAAAAATAATACATTTACCAAAAACAAAACTTCAAGATTCCGTTGCTCTATCAAACTTATTTCTACTCTGTATTTTGCTATACCTACCTAACACTATATGACGAGACGCAAGCGCATCAAGGAACCCGCGTCGCCCGATCCCCGCTCCCTATGGCAGGGTATAGGCGTTGTCACAATATAGCAAAAATTTTCATTCTCCGTCTGAGAAATAACCCGTGAAAATAAAAAGGGGAATTTAAATTGAATTCACAGACAATCCAGAATTCACGATATTAGAATGGCTTCGATCGTCATTTTTTTAAACGTCGCCGACGTGACTTAGCATTTAGAAGGCTGAACCAGGACTGCAAAGTCTGAAATAGGTTATAAAATATTTTAGAACTAGTCGCTGCTAGTGACTTTGCTTGCGGGAAAGTAATAATTTGTCTCAAGGGATAAAAAGATCCACCTAATGTGAATTGTGTCATTAATCACTCTGGTATTATAAAAGTGTTTGTGTCCTATGTGCTATTCCATCCGGCTTTGCGGACGGCGAGCAATGGGTAGCTGTAGCCGTTCGACCGCCCGGTAACCGTCTGGATCGAGCCCAAGACGTCAACGGCTAATATTGTTCCACGCGCGCCTCAAGGAGATTCAGCTAACTGTAAACTGGGGCCCAGCTGGGTCGAAGCCTACTGGGGCCACGGGTAGTATGAAAGTGAAACCCAGGGCCCTGGGACGAAGGCAAGTAAGGGACAGGAGTGGGTTTTTAGTCAGTAAAAGTCTGATATACCCTCCCATCTCGCTAAAGTGCGGGAGATGTCATTAGATGAATACCACCTTAAAGAAAAGGTCTGAGAATAATAGATCATAAGCTGTTTTATCCTTCTGTTTTCACCACAGAAGCAGCTAGTTTATTTAGCGAAGAATATGAAACAAATGTCACCTAAATCCGATCAGCCATTCGAACGTGAAGTAGTTATAAGCGTACACACACGGTCACAAACTTTTGCTTCTATAATATAAATGTGATAGAGATCAACCGTCCTGAAAAAAAGTTTAAGTAGATTAATTTGGGCCTATTTACACAATTTTGTTTGTTTTAGAAAACGATAGACCCTTTTGTTTGAAAGAAAAGTTAGATTGCTCAAGGATATTTGACAGTCGACATATTTTTTTTATTAAATCCATTAGCAATACATCCAGCATATAAAATTACAGCGTAATAGAAAAAAGTTTTTTCATAATCAACCTACCAACCAACAATCAACTCACTCCTAGTTCCTTCGTTGCCTTTCATACTAGGGCCGGGTTTTCCTTTCAGAAGCGAACACATGGCCCTAGTAGGCTGCGACCCTGCTGGGCCCTTATGGTTTGCTGACATAACTCCTAGAGGCGCGCGTGGAATAAAACGTGCCGTCGGTGACTTGGGCTCGGTCCGGACGGTTACCGGACGGTCGGATGGCGAGCTACCCATTGCTCCGTCCACAAGACCGCGTCTACGGTGACCGGAATGCGAGATAGGGATCTCGGCGGCTGGGGCATGATGTAGACTAGTATTACTGCTTCGCAGAAGGAGGCGACCATAGCCTGTACCAGGGCCCGGCGCGAGAGATCGTTGCCACCGATCGTTGCTCTGCGCAAGCAAGGCACACCTGTACAGTATGCTCCACCGTATCTTCCGAGCGGTCCAAACAGTGGTGACACCCGGGCGATTCTGCTGCACGAATATGGTGCAGGAACCTCCTAAACTAACCATGTCCGGTGAGAACCTGCGTCATGCGGAAGGTGAGGACGCCATGAGGCCTTTCCAGCCATGCCTCAAAGAGGGGACTTACCGCCATAATTATGGCGTACCCAGCACTGGGTTGTGACAGTCGCTGTCGCCATACCACCATGAGGTCCCGCTGGAACTCTGTCCGCCAAGCCGCTACTTGTCGCGGTATGGGAGTTTCGCCCCGGCGTTGCATCTTCACGTATCGTACGTGCAAGGGCTGTAGCTTCCAGGTCCAATGATAGCAGGTCAGCAAGGAAGCTCGCCGCTTCACGGGAAACCTTGTGGTATCCCCGCACCATCCATATGGCCATGACCATCTAGCATACGTTCAGTTTGTCCACCGGTCGCTTTCGTAGCGACAGCGAATTCCACCAGCTGTCAAGGACGAGTCCCAGGTTCTTCGCTACCGTTATTTGGGAACGCCGTGGTGGCGCGCTTCGAGGGCTGTGAAAACACATGGCCTCGGACTTGTGTAAGGGGTCTCGATGTCCGCTTATTCTCAGACCTAGCTAATAAACACAAAAAAAATCATAATAAAAATTGACCAAGCCGTTTCGGTTGATTTCGATAAGACACTGTGACACGAGATTTATATATATTAGATACGGAATAGCTATTACCTTTCCCCCACAATTTCGAAATTTTATTAGCATAAGTAAAAAGGCCCTAAACTCAAGTGCCCTATTCATTTTAGTAATATTTTAGCCTGAACACACTTGTAAGGGCTGACATAAATCCGAAGGGTACGATGAGAAGGTTACATGGGCAGCCAGTCTTATGATATATTAAATTGGTGAGCCAATTTGCATAATTTTCGTGATTTTAATACAAGATCGTGAGAAACACGCTTGTTTGAGTAGGTATTTTTTTTAAATTGATATAAACTAGTCTTTCGTCCAATATTGGTATATTGGTATATTGGACAGTGTCTCAAGACGAAAGTCTATGACCAGTGCGTGTTGCCAGTGATGACATATGGTTCCGAAACGTGGTCGCTCACAATGGACCTCATCAGAAGGCTCAAAGTCACCCAAAGGGCAATGGGCTATGCTCGGAGTTTCCTTGCGTGATGGAATCAGAATTGAAGATATCAGGAGAACCAAGGTTGCCGACATAGCACGAAGAATTACCAAACTTAAATGGCAGTGGGTAGGGCACATTGCTCGCAGAACAGATGGCCGTTGTGGCTGAAAGGTTCTGGCTACTGTTCTACCAGCGAATTCACACCTTAAATCATAATGTGATAATATTACGATTAGGAAAAATATACTTTTGTAATGTCATCATCAGTTCAGCCGAAATAAGTCCACTGTCACACCTATGTCCAAACCCCAAGTATCACAATAATGAACGTTACTGTGCGTCTTGCATCCTTTGTATTCCCGCAACCTTCACCAGGTCATCGGTCCACCCTGCAGGAGGCCTTCCAACACTGCGTTTTCCAGTACGCGGTCGCCACGACCGCGTACCGGAAAACGCAGTGTTCGTGAAAGTTGCGGGAATCCGATGGATGCGAGACGCACAGGACCGTTGATTGTGGCGACATTTGGGGGAGGCTTATGTCCAGCAGTGGATGTTTATCGACCGAAATGATGATGAAGATTTTTTTTTCTGATTCACAGTAATAATAATGTCAAAAAAAAACTTTAAATAAATAAATAAACGAAATAAAGTAAAAAAATGGATTGTTAAGGTTATAAATGAATTTAAATGGAACGTTTCCGTTATATAATATTAACATTTCCCATTTGAGGTCCCAATAGAGTATAACAAAAATGAAACAAATATTTATTCACCACCCGGATTTGAGCTGTTAATGAGTACTTTTTAAAATAAAAATCTTTTTAAACCCGGTTTCATTAATTTGTTTGAATTACGTTTTGTTAGCGAAGGTAATATCCGAGGTAATTTATATTTCAGGGTACCGTACCTAATGGGTAAAAACGGGACCCTATTGCTAAACCTTCACTGTCCGTCTATCTGTCACCAGGCTGTATCTAATGAACCGTATGTATTTGTATCACATGTATTTCTGTTGTCACTATAACAATTAATACTAAAAATTTAATGAAATAATCCATACAACAATCCTGTTTTTTTCCGTTTTTTGCTCGATATTAATAACGGCAACAGGTAGACGCTTGAAATATTTACACAATATTTAGTTGCAAATTCACTCTAAAAATAAATAATTTAAATAAAATACATATTGAATTGAAAACACACGCGATTTTTTTTACCTATTAGTCTCTAGTATTGTATATATATAATGGAACCCTTTGTCCGTGAGACCGACTCGCACATGGTCGGTTTTGTTTTTTTTTTGTATAACCCTCGGGCAAAGATTTTATCGACATTTATGAGGGTTTTTATTACAAATAATAAGTAATTAAATTCTTTGTCAGAAGTTCGGGTTTTAATTTTCGCATATTAGCACCTAAATAACGGGTTACTTTGATCTGAGTATTTTGTTTTTAACTGACCGTAAACTTCTCTTGATTTAGCGGATAAATTAGGAGATGCCTGCGGCCATGTTGTTTTATCTTTGTAAGGAATACTTAAACCCTACTTACATAAAGGCACAGATGGTTTTGGCCATAAGTTCAACTAACGGAACTCATTTCAGAAACAACGGTCGTGTTCCAAAATAAAAATCGTGCTTTTTTAGGGTTCCGTGCCTCGAAAGAAAAAACGGAACCCTTATAGGATCACTTTGTTGTCCGTCTATCTGTCTGTCTGTCAAGACCCTTTATCTCGGAACGTGTGGAGGGTATCGAGTTGAAATTAAGGCCGTTTATCTCTCAAAAAACGAATATTTCGACTCTCTCGAGGAAATCAACCGTTGACCCAGAAACCTAAAATTTTACGTACATCTTAAGGTTATATAGCACAGGTATAGGAATAAATTTGAAAACTGTAAATTTTTAGTTGCGTCACAAAAATCTTCGAGACTCCATTCTGTTATTGAACACACAGAAATGTTTACATAGGTTAGTTTGTACGAAACCCTCAGGGCGTGAGTCCGACTCGCACTTGACCAGCTTTTTTTTACTGATCGACATTTTGACATGCCTGTTAAAATTAATGGTTTATTTGAAATAAAATTTCTAGTTTCACTAAAATTTGTTTATGATTTATCTGTGGCTATTTACAAATAACCATTTTCTGTAAAAAGATTAAATTAAAATTATTTATACACGCATAGGTACTCATTTGTAAATTTCTTGGAATTTCATTACGAACGTTCAAGAAAGCTATCCGTCTTGTTGCACGTGATTATGAAAGTTAATGGATCATTTTCTGGGTTCTTTATCAAATTCACGTAAAAAATTAGATATTAAATATCATTACGAAAGAAAGAAAGAAAAGATATTTATTTGGTGGAAAAGACAGATGTTCCAGACGATTTTTTTAAAAACATACCCCTTCTTGCAGTCGGGTAAATAGGTTACATTTTAAGAATAGTTTGCTGGCTAAAATTACAATATTGTATTATTAATAGGTAACCTAACTGCCTACCATTGGTCTCTCAGACCTCTCCAATATTATTTTGGTGAATATTTTGCTCTTACCTCTCCCGGAGCAGTGGTGGCCGATTGGTAATGGCCCCGACTTACGGAGTTGTAGGTCGCGGGTTCAAACCCAGCCAGGCGCATTACTTTGTGTAATTTATTTCATCACCACTGCTCTCAAAACGGTGAAGGAAAACATCGTGAGGAAACCGGCATGTCCTAGAACCAAAAATTCGAAGACATGTGACATCCACCAACCCGCACTGGGCCCGCGTGGTGGATTACGGCCCATTCCCTCTCCTAGAGAGGAGGCCTGAGTCCCAACAGTGGGAACATTATAAGGCCGACTATGCTACCTCTCCCGTAGAAATATGCCTGTGCTTAAGGAGAGAGATTTAAAATGCGCGCGTTTAATGTTGGTAAGCAAAAACCTTCAGTGGTCTAAAAGACCAATGATAGGTAGTTAAGTGATTATGTTTTTCTTCATATTTTGGTTTTACATGAAATATCTAATTATTGCGCGATGGTTTTGGTTCGGACCTCTAGAAGATAAAAATTGAAAAAACAGAGACAGTTTAGCGATGAGAATGATTTTTATTGATTTTGTACTAGAAAGTATTCAAAAAGATCAAATTGAACGTTTGCGTTTTTAGTGAAATAAGGCTATTTTTATTTTATAGAAATAACTTTAAATATTCTGATTCTGATCTTTTGTTTTAAATAATATTTTACAAATATGTATGCGTTTTTTTATTCCTCGTGTGCGCGAATCTTAATTGTATAATTATTTTAAAATGAGTAAAAATCTGAAAAGCCACGCTTAACCTAAATTTACCTTTCTCTATCTATGTTGATTAGTTTTTTCTACAGCAATATTTAACCGGAGTCTGACAGACCTAGGGTAGGTGGTTACGTGACTAAAATAGGAGGTAGGTCATTAAGGGTTAACACAAAGGCTAAGGTGTCTTATAAAATAAGTTTTATTTATGAACGTTTCGTATAGCGGGTTATAAAACTATAACAAAATAGGTGATATTCAAACAAGAATGTGATTCCAGTTTATTATGGTCGCACTTAGACCTTTAATGTATTAGAACTATTTGAGACATTTAAGATTTTTCTACGATAACAAATTCACTATATTTGTGTCAATAAAAGTAAACATATCGACATATAAAATTGAAATTTTCAAGAAGTAGGTAGTACTAGTTATTCTGGTAAAACGCTATCGAAAAAACGATATATTTGAATCTATTTTACCTTATTTTGTACCAACAGCTTCATCAATTAGTTACCCATTTTTCTAAGGTATTACAGTATGATAGGAGTATCTGATTAATGCAGGCTTTACCGCGAGATCTATACAACAAACCCAAAACAAGTGTCTAGTATTTTTATGTAAAGAATCTATGTAAAAAAATCATAACTGTATCATAAAAAATCACAAAGTTATAAGCTTGTTATGTTACCCGGTTATCCGCACAAATACGTGGTCACTGGGTCATCCGGGCGACTGAGGGGATATGTTTTGCTCCTGTACCCAGCAAACAGCTGACGCCTAATGCCCGCTATGACCTGCCGTGATCTGTTTTGTACTTAGTATCGGGAACCTTATTTAAATATTTTTAGTAAAAAATATAACATGGTGTAAAAATTATTGGAGTCGATTCAGTTACTGATTCTGAACAAACTATTTTCAGGTTTCGCATATACTAAAAATAATGTTGTATATATATTTTTTTTTATAATTACGTGTCTCATTTCATTACATTTTTTTTTTTTTTGAATCTTGATATAAGTACCAATTGGCATTGTTTGTTTGTAAACGGATGGTAATATGTATAGGGAAGGAACTGTCTCCTGAGACACAGGTTCACTACCTAGTTCAGGAGGCAGAGAATTTATGTAATTCGTGTCAGTTGTTTGCAAATAAATGATTATTATTATTATTATTATAGGGTCTACAGCTCCATCACTCTTTCTCTCTCATACGCTTATTATTTTAACACGTCATGGTGAAATCCCTATTCTGCATCTATACTACTATATTCCACTGAATTTATTAACATTAAATAAACCTTTTTGTAAATAATGTATTATTTTATTAGAAAGTTGCACTTTATTTAAAACACAAATTGCATGTTACCAGCACTTTTGAAAACAAAAAAGGTGGTTATTTATACTCCATTCGCAATATAAGATTGATAAACAAACCTTGTTTTACTGTCCGTTTAACCGACTTCGACTTCTATTCCATGGACATAAGGATGACGTTAAAAGCAAACAAGTGGTTACGATACCAAATATTTACTGCAGACGCCATCTGTCATGCTACCAATGCAATAAAGGTGAAAATTGGTTGAACGGACGGAGTAACAAATTATGTTTGTCTACATGTTTAATATTATTGCGAGTGGAGTATAGTAGTTGAAAATATTTGTTTAGATTTAGTAGTTTTAGAAATTGTGCATATTTTAGTATGCATGTCTCGTTCATTCGATTTAGAGATTCATTTTCAGTATTTTTGAACTGTTTTGTAACTATTTACATGAAATTGAAAATATTTCTTGTATAATTTGGCCGTTAGATGAATTCAGTCAAATGGGGTGAATAAAAACTCAGGGGAGAAACAAACTTCAAAGGGTATTTTCACGATATTTGAATATTTTTTGCAGCATTTGACTGTATCAATTTATTAATGAATTGTTATTCTAAAAAGTCAATACTTTGTTAGAAGCCGATAATCGAATCAAAGTGAAAAATCAAACCAAAGTTTTGTTATTATTCACCCCGTTTTATTTTTGTGTTATACATACTAATTCTGAGATCATACACTGTGTACTTATTTTATTTTTTAATTGAATTTTATAGGTAATATGCATGCAATTTTTTAAATCACTTAATTAAATCATTTTTTTAAATAAACTTCATTTTTTTAAATAAAAATATTTTCATTAACAACGAAGTTCTAAAGCTTATAATAAGAAAGAGAAGTACAACGTGGACTTTGACGTCATACGTTTATTATGCCAATACGGCCGCATAGAAAACAGTGAAACATATATTTATTTAAAGTTTTTTACCTCGTTTATTTTTCTACCAATTTTTCATATCTATTGTTTTCATTGTTAATATTCTATTTTAGTTTATTTATTGATAAATTGGTTCGATAACAATTTTTTTTTCATGCATATTCCCTATTCCCTATTCCCTATTTTTTGTTCCTATAAAAATTACTTGAAGAAACATAATATTAATTTTAACGTATTTTTAGATGTTTTCTTAAAAATTCCCAAAAATAATTGCTTTTGTAAATATTTCATAACTAATAATATCAATGTACCCTTTCTTTTCAGTCAATCGATTCAAGACAATCGTTTGGAACTGAGTAAAACAATCTTTTAATGAAAGTACATACATATACTAAAATTAAAAGAAATTAAAGTACGAATACTTTTCAGGCTATTGTCAAAAAGGACTAAGTCAATTGGATCAATGACACTGAATGGAGTTAACGGCGATACTTACCTCAACAATTAACCATAAAATAAGGCTTATTACACAATCTAATTGCTAGGAAAGATAAATGATTGAAAATTATGACTTCGAAAATGAGGGTAGTAAAATGGACAGTACAACAAAAAAAAAACATCTGAAGACCTGTGTGTATGAATGTACAATATAAAATGTATATAAAAAAACATATCTCACTTTGGTTCCGCAGCAGTCGGGTAAAAACGCCAAAGGAACAAAAAGCAGTCCTATAATGAAGTCTTATAATAATATCTAATAGTAAACGGCAACATTTCACAATTGTTGTTTTATTATGTAGGTGTAAGGTACATAAGTCAAAAATAAAAGTGCCGAAATTTGACCATAATAATGGGAATAACACTAACCCACCATAAAGTGCAGACAAGCATCAGAAAAGTGTAATAGGTTTTGTTTATGTAGAAGTTGACAAAAAGTACCAAAGAAAATAAATAAAAATAATATGACTTATTAAAAAAGTAAAAAAAAAGAATAGCAAAATGAGTCAACCCCAATGAGCTGACAAAATCCATCTGCTATAAATCATCAGATAAAATTCAGCTCTTTTTTTGTCAACTTTTATTATATTATTATTTTTCCAATTATAATAATTAAGTGTACACGTAATATTAATGTAAATAACACTATTTATTTATTTATAACATGTTAACTGTAGATGTACTTACTAACTTGTACAATGATGCTAATTTCGCATTTAAATAACTAAGCATTTGCCTTAATTAAAATAATAATTTATTAAAATTGCATTAATTGTACTTATTATTTATTGTGGAATAAACGAAATGAATACTAACACTTTTGTTTTTATGTGTACCTAACCCTATTAACTTAAGCTGGGTACAGACTGCAGTAACATAACATGCAACTTAACACGTAATGAAATAATTTGCCGTACATATTGTCACAATGTATTATGCAATTTAACAGAACTTTCATAATGTGGGAACAGCCGGTTGTAACTTGGCTAGAGGCCAAGTTACAACCGTTTCGTTCGATGGTTGTAACTTAGCTAGGGGAGCTGAGCTTTTCAACTATGTGAGTAGGTAATACTAGTAGTCTCATGGTCAAATCAGAAATGAAGATATCCGCAGAAGAACCAAGGTTGCCGACATGGCACGAAGAATCGCCAAACTTAAGTGGCAATGGGCAGGGCACATTACACGCAGAACAGATGGTGGTTGGGGCCGAAAGGTTCTGGAGTGGCGACCGCATACCGGAAGACACAGTATTGGAAGGCAATCCGATGGATGTGAGACGCACAGGACCGGTCGTTGTGGCGACGCTTGGGGGAGGCCTATGTCCAACAGTGGACGTCTTTCGTTAGTGTGTGCAATGCGTCCTCACTTATGAATTGCTCATTTCATGTTACCTTGCAACATTACAACAGTCTGTACCCGGCTTTAATGGGCCACTTGAAATTTCTAAGAAGAAAGTTCCTTAGAAATTTTAAGAACTAGAACATAAACTACTTATCCTAACTGGTGGCATTATATAAAAGCATGAAAATAATTATAGACACCTTATAACTTGCGATGGCGGGACGCTGTCTTCCTGGGTTGACCAGACGGTTGCAAACTAGCGTTCCAACCAAGTTGACCTTGATTTGTGTGTTTGGTTTGTGTTGCGGCTACATGGATGGTAAACACGTTCGGTGGTTGGGAAAACGCACCTCCCAAACAAGGGCGTTGAAGGTCAAGGTTTACAACTGCTGTCTACACGGAATGAAACTAGCAAGGTCAACTTGGTTGGGACGTTAGTTTGCAACCATCTGCCCCCCTAGCCAAGTTACAATCGTTTCGTTCGTGCTAATTGCCTCGAGTAGGCCACGCCTCCGATTCCTTTGTTCTGACGTCATCTTATCGAATCGGAGGCGTGGCCTACTCGAGGCATTTGGCACGAACGAAACAATTGTAACTTGGCTAGGAGGGCTGGTCACTCTTTTACATCCATGTAGCCGCAATGGTCACCCCATTAGGAATTGGCAAGAAGTGCTTCAGAGCCGAGAACAATGGCAGGAATGGAGGGAGCACTTTGCCCAGCAGTGGGACACTATAGGCTAGATATAATAATAATAAAACTTATATTAATAGAACATACTCAGTTAATTAGGGTTCCGTACCTAAAGGGTAAAATAGAACCCTATTACTAACTCTGCTGTCCGCCCGTCCGTCTGTCTATCCGGCTGTCACCACGCTGTATCTTATGAACTGTGATAGTTAGAAAGTTGAAATTTTCACAGATGATGTATTTCTGCTGCCGCTTTAATAACAAAAAAAAAAACAGAATAAAATAAATATTTAAGTGGGGCTCCCATACAACAAACGTGATTTTTTCTGTCGTGTTTTGCTACGGACCATTGCCATTATCGATTTATACTTGCACGCTGTCCGACCGTCCAGTAACCGTCCGGACCGAGCCCAAGTCGTCGACGGCGCGTCTTGTTCCACTCGCGCCTCAAGGAGACGTCAGCAAACCGTAGCGGCCCAGCACGGGCCAAGAGTCTGCTTCTGAAAGGAAGACTCGGTCCTGGTATGAAAGGTAACGAAGGAACAGGAATGTGTTTTTAGTCAGTAAAAGTCTGACACACCCTCTCGCCCAAGAGCGGGGGGATGTCTTTGGATGATTTTTACACCGAAAAAAAAAATCCTTCAGGAACAAATAGTATTTTGGTTTATTATTCTGGCTTAGAATATGTAAAAATGGAAATCACACTAAAATTAGCATTCACCTTTACATATTAGTACTAGGTAATTGCTGCTAACGGCTTTATCCATGCAAAGGTAGGTTTCTCCATACAAATTTTGATACCTCAGTTCTTGCTCCGTAATCTTTCTTCTTATTCTTGTTATAAATCGTAAAAGAAACGTCTGAGCTTAATTTCAGCGATCTACGTCCAAGAGTTTGGGCTGAACGTTAACGAGTCAATGAATGAGTTATTTTTTGTAAATGGCCTCTTGTAGGTCAACTCATGATGTTGTCGACTGCTTAACCAAAGACTAGCCTGCGAAGGCCTTTTTTTAGGTGGGAAAATCATCTAATGACATCCCAAGCTCTTGGGCGGAGCGAGAGGGTGTGTCAGACTTTTGCTGACTAAAAATCCACACCTGTTCCTTCTTTGCCATTGTTCCAGGGCCCCGGGGATGTCTTTCGTGTCACCCATGATCCCAGTAGGCTTCGACCCTGCTGGGCCGGTTGTTTACATCTCCGTGGTGGCATTAATAGTAATTAAAGCCTCCAGCCAGGGCTCACTTAATTAAACTTAAAACTAAGCGAATACACGCTATGGGCACCTCCGGTGAGGTACGTATACCTCGGCTAAGGGCGTCGCTGGAAGGACGTGTTGGATAGAACAAGAAAGTATTTTGGGAATTAATGACTACATTCATAATGCCGCAGGCTGTCTCGAGCAAAAGATAAAAGCATTTACGTATGTATGTGTTTGTTAATCCTTCAAGCTCAAATGCGCAAAAGAAAACTCACAATATTTTCTTACTAAAACCTTTACAGTCACACATGTTTCAACGTTAAAGTCATTTCACGAAATTGAATCAAAAGAAATTCTGTTTTTAAGATTCAAACTTTTAGGCCAAAATATTTTAAATTCAATGTAATAAGGTTTCTCTAAAGTACATAAAAGGGCCTTTACATTGTCTAGACGAAATTCCTATAGCATCCACAGTTTCATTACTCATAAATTACAAAACATTAACTTATAAAACAATTTGAATTTAGTCAAATTATATGAAAGCTATGATCTATTCGAAGAAGAATTTGGTTCTAAGAATATGATACATTACCACATATACCACAGTGTCTCAAGACGAAAATCCATGACCAGTGTGTGTTGCCAGTGAGCTCTGAAACGTAGTCGCTTACAATGGGCCTCATCAGAAGGCTTAAAGTCACTCAAAGGGTAATGGAAAGGGCTGTGCTCAGAGTTTCCTTGCGTGATCGCGTCAGAAATGAAGATATCCTCAGGAGTTTGGCGATTCTTTGGGCTATGTCTGTAACCTAACCAAGGTTACAGACATAGCCCAAAGAATCGCCAAACTTAAGTGGCAGTAGGCAGGGCACATTTCTCGCACAACAGATGGTCGATGGGGACGAACGGTTCTGGAATGACGACCACGTATCGGAACACGCAGCGTTGGAAGGCCTCCCGTAAGGTGGACCGATGACCTGGTGAGGGTTACGGGAATCCGATGCATGCGAGACGCACAGGACCGGACATTAGGGGAAGGCCTATATCCAACAGTGGACGTCTTTCGGCTGAAACAAATATGATACATTAGATAAAAAAGTGTGAATTACATCGTAGTAATCTTATAGAATACTTGCTCTTAAAACGGTGAAGGAAAACATCGTGAGTAACCGGCATGTCCTAGAACCAAAAAATGGAAGACATGTGACTTCCACTAACCCGCACTAGGCGCGTGGTAGATTACCGGCCATTCCTTCTCCTAGAGAGGAGGCCCAGCAGTAGAATCATTAGGAGGAGTGGCAGGCGGTCGCCTCCTTCTGCAAAGAATCAATGTTAGCAAAGGAGGTGCACGTGCACGTGCGGTCTGCACGTGCACTTGTGCACTTGTGGAGCTCCTCCTTGGGGTGCCTGAGCAGGTACCAGGTGAAAAAGGGAACTAAAAATAACGAGTTACTTAGCTTAATTTTTTATAGCTGATTTTTATATATGTTTTGTTGAATATTATTCTAAAGAATTTTCATCAGAGTCAGACACTTTCAATGGACCAAAACTTCTATCAGATGCTTTAAAGCTCCACAAAAAGTAAATAAACTTTACTTATTTTTACATACTGACTTTTAAATATATTATTAAGGTAACTATTACAAAGTTATATTTCATTAGTTAGACAAATTGTAGTGATCAAACATCCAGTCAGTGCATGAAATCGTCTCACTTGCTCTGAAACACATGCGTGCTCTCGCGCTCATACTCTCGGCTGAATAATTTTTGTGTTTAGGGGTAACACTTATCTCAGATATCTTGGTTTTTGACTATATGTAACGACTATCAAAGGACTATAAAGGACAGGTAAAACTAACGGCTTAACGTGCTTTCTGAAGCACGGACGATATCTTGGTATATTTCTTCGTAAGTGTATTAAAACGTTATTTGATAGGCACACGTGAAGATTTGTCACTGCAGCACCCTTCATTATACCCTCGCCTGTGGTTCGCGCGAATTCCACCTCGGTTCATCATCATCATCACCATTTCAGCCGATAGACGTTCACTGCTGGACATAAGCCTCCTCAAATGTCGCCAAAATAAATGGTACTGTGCGTCTCGCATCCATCGGATTCCCGCATTCTTTGATTCACCAGGCCCCCTACAAGGTGGACCGATGCCACCTTGTAGGGGGCCTTCCAACACTGCGTCTTCCGGTACGCGGTCGCGACTCTAGAAGTTTTCGGCCCCAACGGCCATCTGTTCTGCGAGCAATGTGCCCTGCTCATTGCCAGTTAAGTTTGGCGATTCTTCGTGATAAGTCGGCAACCTTGGTTCTCCTGCGGATATCTTTATTTCAGATTCGACCACGCAAGGAAACTACAGGTATGATCTTTCCTTTGCCACCTCGGTTGCAATGACAAAATTTCTCCACTGGTTGATACAAATGGAGAAATTTTGAGTTTTTTGAATTTTGATAAATGTTCTATGTAACTTACTTCATGAATTCTTCGACACAAATAGACGGCAAATTTAAAATTATAAAAACCATGTGTAAAAAGCAACACAGACACACATGTTAGCTTACCTACTAAAAAGCTCTCCTTTATGCTACATTTCCAGCAACCTACGTTAATATCCGCCTCAAAGGATCTGTCCTTCGAGCCGGATTATGAGTCAAGGAGATATGATTAGCAAAGTGTGCTCGGCGATTCAATTGTAAGGACAATACTGAACGCTGTCTTTCATGGTTCATAGACGTAACCTTATATTTTCTATCTAGAACTAAATAGCAACGAGAAAATACCTTGTAATCTAGAGCACGCTTAGTCTTCAAGTACAAAACAAGTATTATGTTGAATTTAGATTTAAAATTTACAGAATAGTGTTGGAGGGAATCATTATCTCTTAATTTCCTCAAGCAAGATACAGGGCAATTTTTGACGAGCAATGAGTTGCTAGCCGTTTGGTAAGGACTAGGCCCAAGTTATCGAGTAGGGCCGAAGCCTACTGGGCCCATGGGTTGGTTTCCGAAAGGAAAACCCGGGGTCCTGGAATGTAAGGCAAAGAAGGAATATAAGAGTGGATTTTAGCTAGTAAGGCTTTTTTCGAATTGGATGATTTTTCACCTTAAATAAAAGTGAAATAGATATTGTGAAGGTTCAGATTAGTCCCAGGATGCTGGTTCTCGGGGTGTAGTACGAATGAAAAATAAACGCGAGGCTCAAGTGATACTTTACTAGTTTTTGCCCGCGGCTTCGCCCACGTACAAAAATATAGCCTATCCTACGTCACTCAGGAATAAAGCAGCTTTTTATCGGTGAAAAACTTTTAGCAAACAGACCAGCTCCCCTGGCTAAGTTATAACCGTTTAGTGTCGGTTCTCTTGAGTCGATCACCTCGAGTCGGCCACGCCTCCGATACCTTTAATCTGACCACGTGACAGAGCGTTTAGATAGCGTGGCCGACTCGAGGCGATCGACGCAAGAGAACCGACACTAAACGGTGAACGGGAAGAAAAGAAAATAAAGTACTTCCTCTCACAAACAAAAACCCGACTACCGAGTTTTGTGACACATCACGTAGCCTATGTTCAGCGGGCAATTAATACGGTTCTAACGATACCTCTTAAGTCGAGTTCCGATAAGTAGATTAGGAACTATGAGGGAACAGATGAACATACATACATACATAGCCTGTCAACATCATAACCCTCCTTTGGCTTTGCCGTAGCCGGGTAAAAAAAACTTTACCTCTTTATAATATTAGTGTAGATAATTGCATTTGCTATGCTGTCCATCCTGCACAACCACCTGCAGATTTCAGGAGTTATACGAGGCCAATAACAGAGCCGTAGACGTTGCCAAGTACATCGACATGAAAAGAAAAAAAAGATTGCAACAGCAACAGATTTGTAGTCTAGTTATTGTAGAACAAAAGAATGAGACATCTGTATCCGAACTAGCCAAAAGCCTGTATTTCGGCTATCAGCGACAATCCCCTCAAATAAACAAAGTTAATATATAAGTAGCCATTAGCCATCGAGCAGAATTACAAAAGTTTTAAAAACACAATCACAAAATTAATCAAATAAAAAATTTTCAGCAGTTGCCATTGTCTATCCAAAATATTCAGCTGACTGAAAAAAGAAAGAAGTGGTTCTAGCGTAAAACAAAGCGCCTGGTGTTTGTAATGTCAGGTGAAATATATGTGGATTACTCTGGTCAATGCCGATGGTCTGGCCGATGACCTGGTGAAGGTTGCGGGAATCCGATGGATGCGAGACGCACAGGATCGTTCGTTGTGGTGACATTTGGGAGAGGCCTATGTCCAGCAGTGAACGTCTATCGGCTGAAATGATGATGTTGACTCTGGTCAATTTAGACATCCGAGGGTCGGGTACAAAAATTCGCACCCAGCTGAATTTTCAGCTTGGTAGGATTGCTGAAAACACCATCATAAATGAAATTTAAATATATATATATATTTGTAGGTACAAAAATCATGACATCCAATGACATCCCACGCTCTTGGGCGTGTCAGATTTTTACTGACTAAAAACCCACTCCTATTCCTTCGTTGCCTTTCATACCAGGGCCGAATCTTCCTTTCAGAAGCAGACCCTTGCCCCAGTATGATTTGACCCTGCTGGACACCTACGGTTTGGTGACATCTCCTTGAGGCGCGCGTGGAACAGTACGCGCCGTCGTCGACTTGGGAAATCTGAATATATAGTATCCACCCTATCTTTTCTTTAGTCTCCCTCTATCAAAGCACCTAAAGAGAACCAAAATGATCTCATTGAATACACAAACTGACATTTAACCCAGCTCAATGTTAACAACACCGAAGTCAAACACATACTTAGTAGAAATCCTTTAGATTTGAACTCTATTGTTTTAGAACAAAGGTAGCCCATTGTTTCGTGTCATGTCATTTATATGGAATATTGGGGACCCTTAATTAAATCAAGATGTATGTTTTATCCCTTAAGGGCATAATTTTTCACTGTTTTTCATACAACCGCTCTTACCCAATTATGACGTTATTACACATTTTTAATTAGATATTTTGGAAACACAGTATTTTGTGGATATTATCTAAGCGTCTGTTGAAATCAATTTGTAAAAGAGATTGGGCACTTATAGATTAACTTTTTAACGCGTATGGCCATTTGAGTTATTGTATATTTCATAACTATTATTTTTATTGATTTTTTACTTAAATTTATTGAAATCATTTGTGGGGTTTCTATTTTCATTTTAGTGTTTAATACAATAAATACGTCATTAGCTTCATTATAGTGAAGCGACTCCTTGCTCAGTTATAATCGATCGATTAAATATTAACGTAAATCGTGGGTAAACAAAAATATCTACATTCGCAACAAAAAATATTAAGAGTTGTAATTATTATTTTTCTTTAATTATGTTAATATTTCTTTCGTTAAAAACAATTTCTGGGCAAAAATAAAACAAGATATAATCGATAATTTTATAACGCCGTAGTCAACTGATGTGTCATCGACTTGACATTTCATCGAATAGTGTTGCTATTCGATGAAATGTCAAACAAAACATCGTTTACCGTGTTAACCGCCGGCAATGAAGCCAAGAATATTGTTTTTAGCTTTTCTCTGCTAACAAATGTAAATTCGTGTCAAATTCAGTTTTAGGATTCTTCCCCGTTCATTTACTACGTCGAGCGATTTGATTCATTTTGTGTGTCGCTGTGAAGTGAATTGTTAGAACGTTTTTACGTCCATGGTGATTTAATCTAGACTTCAAACAAGATGTGGCGCTGTGTAATTGTTCTCTTTTATTAGCACACCCGCTGCCTAGCCACCAAATCAGAGAGGCAACTGATTCCGTGGCCCGGATGCAGGGTTTCAAAACGAATTGTTTTGAGATGTAACATAACCTCAATACTCAACTTATTATTTTTCGAAAACCCCAAAATATATCATTTTGAATTTAACCTTGTTTTAAAGCATGACACTATCCCTTTTTTGTGTCTAATTTTCACTACTATACTGTGTCAGTACTACAGTGTGTCATACTTCTTTGTGTTAAAGTAATCTGGTCCTCTTGACCTTTGAAAATCTGCTATTTGCATGAACTTTCAACACTTTATAATATACTTTTAGTTATGTGATTGGCGTGCGGATAAATCAATAACAAACTCACGTCTGGAGGTCCGCAAATCCTTACATAAATAGGAGAAGGCACAATAGGGGAGCGTAGTAGTACGAGAATATGAAGGTGGAAGATCTGAGGAACTGATTGATGCAAGAAACGGGTGCTCCGCGTCGAGTTAATATCCTGACTTGACGTTTTTAATTTTTACTCGGACAGCTGATGAGCGGACTTGTTTTTGGTATGTGTCTGCAAAGAGTATGTATGTTGTGTAAATGAATTGTAAGGTTGACTACACCACCCCCCTCCAGAGACCATCAAGGGCGATGGAAGTCAGTAAATTTAACTCGCCTCCCAGAACGTGTTGTGTAGTTTGGCGGCCCTACCAGTGGGGGTTCTTCCACCTGGTCTAATAGAATGAAGACAGGCTTCAGTCGGTCAATGGATACTGTCACTTCTTTGTTTTTAACAATTATTTTAAATATCTTGTCCCCTCGTGAGATGACTTTATATGGCCCGGAATAAGCAGGCTGGAGAGCACCCCGCAATGCGTCCTCGCGTAGGAAAACGTGATCGCAAGTTTCTAGCTCTTTATGAACGAACACTTTGGGTTTGCAGTGGCGGGAAGCTGGTACCGGTCGCAGTTTCTCGGCGAAGTTTCTGAGCCTTGCAGTAAACTCAGCTGTGTCCACTGTACCATTGACCGTTGGCTCAAAAAATTCCCCGGGCAACCTTAACGGCTCCCCGTACACCAGTTCTGCAGAAGAGGCTTGGAGGTCTTCCTTAAAGGCGGATCTTACGCCTAATAAGACCCATGGCAAAGATTCCGTCCACCTATCGTTTGCATGGCAGACGATTGCGGCCTTCAGCTGACGGTGAAAACGTTCCACCAAGCCGTTGCATGCCGGATGGTAGGCCGTCGTCCGCTTATGTTCGAATCCGGCTATTTTCGACAGACAATGAAACAAAGCCGATTCGAATTGACGACCACGGTCGGTTACAATGTCTGTCGGGCAACCGAATCGAGATATCCAAGTGGACAGCAAAGCTTTGGCCACCGTTTCCGCTGTAATATCTTGTATCGGTACTGCCTCTGGCCATCGTGTAAATCTATCCACGGCCGTTAAGCAGTACCTATAACCTTGGGAAAGTGGGAGAGGACCCACCAAATCGATATGGATCTGCTTAAAACGAGCGCGTGGTAAGTTGTAAGTGCCGAGAGGAGAAGTCACGTGACGGTTGACTTTCGTCCTCTGACACGGTATACAAGCACGCGCCCAGTCCCTGCAGTCTTTTCTCACGCCCGGCCATACAAACCGCTCGGCGATCAGCTTGGCCGACGCATTGGCACCGGGGTGACTTAAAGAATGCAAGCTATTAAAGATTTGCTTGCGAAGTGGTTCTGGTACATATGGCCTGGAAACCGAAGTACTGACGTCGCAGTACAGGGGAATTCGACTTCCAGGGACATTGAATTTTTTAAACTGCAGAGAAGACCCCTCGTTTAAAAGTTTGCAGAGTTCTGGGTCAGAAGCCTGAGCTTGAGCTAGTTTCTCGAGGTCTACGGGGTCTGCTAGCTCTTCAATTCGCGACAAGGTATCTGCGACCACATTATCCTTACCGGAAATGTGGCGGATATCTGTCGTGAATTGGGAAATAAAATCTAAGTGTCTATACTGCCTAGGCGAACAGTTGTTCTTCCTTTCGTTGAAGGCAAAACTTATAGGTTTATGGTCAGTATAGATTACGAAATGGCGAGCTTCTAGCATATGCCTAAAATATTTTATGGCCTCATAAATTGCTAGAAGCTCCCTATCATATGGTGAATATTTCACCTGTGAAGGGCTCAATTTTCTAGAGAAAAAAGCTAAGGGCTGCCATGCATCATCTTTAAATTGCTGCAGGACCGCTCCGATAGCCTTGTCGGAGGCGTCTGTAACAACTGCAAGTTTTGCAGTGCAGTCCGGATGAGCCAGTAGAGCAGCGTTGGTCAGGCTTTCTTTGCAAGCCTCGAAAGCAGCTAGTGTGTCGCCTGTCAAGGTAATTGGTTGCGAACCTTTGACGGAACCTGTTAGTAAGGCGTGAAGTGGGGCTTGAATTTCGGCTGCGTGAGGAAGAAATCTCCTATAAAAATTAACCATGCCTAGGAAACCTCTTAGCTGGCGAACATTGGTTGGTGGAGGAAAATCCTTGATCGCCTGAACTTTGGCATCAAGTGGCTTAGTACCGTTCTCGGTAATCCGGTAGCCTAGAAACGTTACCTCCTCCATACCGAAAACGCATTTCGAAATGTTCAGCAACATGCCATATTCCTTCAGCCTGTTGAAGACCTGACGTAGGTGATCCTTGTGCTCCTCTGGACTTCTAGAAAACACGAGAAAATCGTCTAAATAACAGTATACGAAGTCTAGTCCTCTCGTCATTTCGTCCACGAACCGCTGGAAGGTTTGGCCCGCGTTCCTAAGACCGAATGTCATGAAAGGAAATTCAAATAATCCAAATGGTGTTGTGATGGCGGTCTTAGGAATATCCTCCGGGCTGACAGGTATCTGATTATATGCTTTCTCTAAATCGAGCGTGCTAAAGACTTTACATCCAGCTATACTATGGGTAAAGTCATGGATATGCTTAATTGGATACCTGTCAGGCACGGTACGGGCATTCAATTTACGGTAATCGCCGCAAGGACGCCAGCCGTTGTTTTTCTTTGGCGCTAAATGTAGAGGTGACGCCCACGGGCTCTCGGAAGGTCTAGCTGTACCAAGGGCCAGCATAGACTGGAACTCTTTTTGGGCGATCTTAAGCTTGTCCGGTGCCAAACGACGTGGTGAGGAGCAAACTGGAGGGCCTGGTGTCGTGCGTATGTGATGTACTGTTTCGTGTAGTGTACAGTGTGGCTTACCAGCTGGTCGAGAAATTTCCGGAAACTCGCTGAGAATTTTATGATAATGAGTCTCACCAGTCAGGACCTTAACAGAAGAAATGTTATTACAATTAGCTACGGCAGCAATAGTAGAAATAGAGGTTAAATTATCAATTAGGCGTTTGTTACGACAATCAACTATAAGATTATAGAAGTTTAAAAAATCTACACCTATTATAGGCTTCGTTACATCGGCTACAATGAAACGCCATCGATAGGTTCTGCGTAAACCTAAATCTAAATCTAAATTGATACAGCCATATGTAGCTATGCTGGAACCATTTGCTGCACACAATCTATAGTCCGTACGAGCACGACGATCATGAAGCGCTGACCGTGGGAACACGCAGAGGTCGCTTCCTGTATCGACCAGGAACTGCGTCTTCGAAGATCGGTCAGTAACAAACAGGCGACCAGAAGTAGGCAAAGGGCAATCGTCGGTCGCCATTACCGACCGCCCTTGGAGTTTTCCGCCTTGTAGTCGCAGGGGCGGATACACTTGTTGGCTTTTTCTCCGAACTTGTTGTGGTACCAACAATTGGGGAACCTTTTGTAGTTCGATAGAGAGCGCTGCCTTGAACTGCTGCGAGTGTTTCTAGTGGAACGGGAGCGTGAACGGCTGTTCCGAGTTGACATCTGCTGGAACTGTGCTCGAAGCTCAGCTATCTCCCTGATTAGTTCGCTCAGACCCGAACTAGAGACAGCGTCGCTCACAACGGCGACCTTCGGAGTTGTCGTAGCCAAGTCGTTTACTCTATCGGCTAAGTCAGCTAGATCCTCGAGAGAAGCTGTGCCTGGTTGACCTGCGAGCACCGTCTGGATGCCATGCGGTAGGCGACTAACCCATATCGTCCTCAGGAAGTCATCAGGAACGTTTGAGCCTGCCAGGCTTTTCAAATGGCGTAGAAATTGTGATGGCTTGCGGTCGCCAAGCTCCTCGTGCATCAGTAATTGTTTGATTTTCTTCTCTTTAGACGCGGTGAGTCGTTTAATTAGCTCGGTCTTTAGTTTTTCGTACTTGTTAGTGAGAGGCGGGCTAATAATTATGTCTTTAATCTCTCTAGAGTATTGATTGTCCAGATGTCCGATGACATAATTAAATTTAGTGACATCACTACTTATCCCAGCTATGCTAAATTGACCTTCGACCTGAGCAAACCAAATCTCTGGCTCTTCAGCCCAAAACGGGGGCACTCGTACGCCGACTTTGAAAACATTGCTGGGGTCTATCGACATCCCCCCATCACTAGTGCTAGGTGGCGGTGACGTTGCCGCACCTCGTGCGTCTTTAAACATATCCCCTTCCATTGTTCTTCACGGGGTCACCAGTTTAGTTATGTGATTGGCGTGCGGATAAATCAATAACAAACTCACGTCTGGAGGTCCGCAAATCCTTACATAAATAGGAGAAGGCACAATAGGGGAGCGTAGTAGTACGAGAATATGAAGGTGGAAGATCTGAGGAACTGATTGATGCAAGAAACGGGTGCTCCGCGTCGAGTTAATATCCTGACTTGACGTTTTTAATTTTTACTCGGACAGCTGATGAGCGGACTTGTTTTTGGTATGTGTCTGCAAAGAGTATGTATGTTGTGTAAATGAATTGTAAGGTTGACTACATACTCAAAAGTAAAAAATATAACAATTAGAAGCCTTGCGAATTTAATCAAGACTGAATGACAACGTTTTTTATTCAAAAACTTTTAAGGGTTTAAAAAATACACGATTTCCTGGAACAAGTTTTCTGAAATATTTGAGCAAATCACGGAATTACCGAATGCTAACAGAGAGAGTTTTCAAGCGTTATCACTCTTTTTTAGCGTTGCCTCTTCGTCAAATATCGCGTTGGATTGCGTTAGATAAAGTAAAGCTTTGAAAACATGTTCAATTTTGTTTTTTTTTTTTTAAAGGAGCCTCTTAAGGCTCCTTTTCCATATGCCTATCGTCCCGTAAGATACCTGGAAGACGGGTATTTTTGAGGTATGTTGATTATAATTATACATTTATTACTTACTAGCTTTTGCCCGCGACTTCGCTCGCGTGGAATAGGGACTTTTGACCAATAGATGGCGCTGTATGTCCGGAATAAATTTTATTTTTATTTTTTGTATTAAAAACTATTCTATGTCCTTTCTCAAGTTCCAAACTATGTCTGTACCAAATTTCACACAAATCGGTTCAGTAGTTTAGGCGTGAAGAAAAGACAGACAGACAGACAGACAGAAAGACAGACAGACAGACAGACAGAGTTACTTTCGCATTTATAATATTAGTTTGGATTAGTTTGGATAATTATACAATTCAGAAAACTTTATCTAGGTAGTCATTATAATCATTTCAGTCGAAAAACTAACAATTTCCATAAAAATGTGGCGTTTTGTCATTGGGCGGGGTATAGTCTGCCATCTTTTTCACTATCGTTCAACTTGTTGATACAAGATATTTTTGTTGAATTCTTATTATTCACCGAAAAAAAAGCGTGCAAAGAAAACGCCAATGCATTCAACAGAAAAGGAGACTGTTATTAATGTAAGTATTCAAATACGTCGAAGAAACTTGGTCGAATGTACCTACATTGTTTTTTTTTGTTTACATTTTGTCTCAAGCCCAGATGAATAGGGTATAGGTGACCCGTACTCAACCGAATTGTCATCAAATTCCTTAGAAACCTTCCGTAATATTTCGTTTCGATTTTCTGCAACATGTTTCGTATAATTTGATTGTATCCTTCAAATATATTAGATACGTTACCATATTTTTCTTTCAATGGCCTTTCTAATATGAGTCAGCTGGTTGCAATGTTGCAATGAAGCCGAAAAATATAAAAGACGCAACTGTTCTCGTTTTGTAATGGATAAGAAATACGAGGCACTTCATAAATCACGAGACAAATATTTCTTATCATTTGCTGACTTCAATATACGTTTGAAAAATTAATTGGCATCATATTTCACACGAATAATGTAAAGATACTCTTATAAATCTTCGTATGTATTTGTGTGTGTCAAGAATCATACCATTTGTTTCAAATACGTACAAAGCGTTTTAAATATAAAAATATTGCAGTACATGGGTGTTTGTTTTTTATTTGGTAGAATTACAAATTTGCTACAATTGCTTTGTGTGCAGTTCTGATCTCCTAACTAGGTTACAGTATAACCTGTATGTAGGAGTGACAGTTCCGATCCCCGTGGCTTACAACAATGATGTATTTTCACTGATTATGTACATTATGTGTTTAACTGCCTTCAAAAATTTGGTATACTTAACTAAAAAAAGAGAAAAATATTTTTTTTTTTAAAAGAATAAAAAGTTTTAGAAACACATTCATTATGCAAACCGCTAAGGAGTGGAATTCCCTGCCAGGGTCTGTGTTTCCCGATTGCTACAACCTAGGGTTCTTTAAGTCAGGAGTGAGTAGGTTTTTTCCAGACAAGCGTGTTCCATCGTCTTCCACATCATCGTTTACCATCAGGTGTGATAGTGGTCAAACGCGAGCCTATCAATAATAATAAAAAAGTCATTTACTTTTAGGTACTTTTGAATTGTCAAGAAGTCAGTCAGTCAAAAAAATGATATTAATTGCACATTCTAAAGCGTAGATCTCTATGGAGAAGAATATGCAAGAAAGTTTATGGACCCTCTTTTCAATCATGTTATGTATTACAAATATCTCGGTTTTAAGTCCACAACAACAACAAAAAGCAACAAGTTGCTACTATATAAATAAAGTAAATTTTATGGACACTCTTTTCAATCATGTTATGTATTACAAATATCTCGGTTTGAAGTCCACAACAACAACAAAAAGCAACAAGTTGCTACTATATAAATAAAGTAAATTTTATGGACACTCTTTTCAATCATGTTATGTATTACAAATATCTCGGTTTTAAGACCACAACAACAACAAAAAGCAACAAGTTGCTACTATATAAATAAAGTAAATTGTATGTTTGTTACTCCTTTACGCTCAAAAGGCAATCGTATTACTTGAATTGCAAGTTTTCAAATTCGTTCAAAATTAAATGGTAGAAATCTTTTAAATCTTGTAGAAAGAGAACCAGATATTAAATTAAGAGTGTTTTTAAAATCGTGCGGATTTGATCACACATACGGGATCGCTCCGCATGCGTAACCAAATGTTCATTTCATACAAGTATTTATTGTAATGCGTGAAATACGCACCCGAAATGCGTTCTTTTGCATTTTGGAACTTTTCTGCATGCGGGGCAAGCCCGCTTGCGTGATGAATTCTGCACGAAATTAAAAACATTTCATCATCATTTTAATTTTTTCATCATTTTGTATGTACCAAGTTTCCTTTTACACACAGTGTACATCTCTATTTTCTCCAACTCTCCTTTCGCAGGTATGCTGGAAGAGATTTCTTTAGAAATAAGCATCACCTTTGTACTTTTTTTTCATTCTTCTGTTTCCTTCTTCTTTTCTTCTATTTATTATTGTGTGTACATAAATTGTTAAATAAATAAATTAATAAACACCCTAAAGGCAAAAAGATGAGAAAACTGACATGTGACGTCACCGCCATTACGGTTACGAGTAAAGAGATGGCAGCGGTATGATCCAACTACGCCTTCGCTCTTTTCCATACCAATATTTGAAATGCTATTGCTATAATTGTGATGTAATTAAGTCGTTTGTAAATTCGTTAGAATATACATAAATAAAAACAAGGAAATTAAGTCACCAAAAAAATATTTATTTGTCCTCTTTACAGGCCTTAACCTAATGCGACAGTGCAGTTATTAACTATTATACATAAACCTAAAAATACATCTACACTAATATTATAAAGAGGTATAGTTTGTTTTTTTTTTTTTTTGGATATATAATCTCTGAAAGTACTGGTCCGATTGCTAAGATTTTTTTACCGACTGCTTTATTCTTGAGTGACCTAGGCTATACTATATATACGCGGGAGACGCCGCGGGCAAAAGCTAGTTTTTGATAAAAATCGAAATTATCTATCTACACTAATATTATAAAGAGGTAAAGTTTGTTTTTTAGCTTTTTTTTTTGTTTGTACAAGGTAATCTCTAAGAGTACCGTTCCGATAGCTAAAATTTTTTCACCGATAGAAGCTGCTTTATTCCTGAGTGACATAGGCTAAATTTAATGCGCGGGTGAAGCCGCGGGCAATAGCTAGTTAAAAATAAAACTAAAACATAAATAATATAATCTTTATCTCTCACTCATTCATCCGTCCATTGTTGGACATAGGCCTCCCCCAAGTGTCACCTCAATGAACGGTTCCGTACGTCTCGCATCAATCGGACTCCCGCAACCTTTACCAGGTTATCGTTGAACCTTGTAGGAGGCCTTCCAACATTGCACCTTCCAGCACGCGGTGGCGACTCTAGAAGTTTTCGGCCCCAACGGCCATCTATTCTGCGAGCAACGTGCCCTACCCATTGCCACTTAAATTTGGCGATTCTTCGTGCTATTTCGGCAACCTTTGTTCTCCTGCAGATATCTTCATTACTGATTCGATTCGATTCTTACATAACTAACAATATTTAATAAAACTCTTGCAAATTCACTCAAAATGCATGAGAAAACATCTAGTCGGTCAAAATAAAATTGTAGAAAACAATCAAAATGAAAGATCGTCAATCTTGTCGACGAGAAGCCTAACCGAGAACATAGATTGTCCAAGTAAAAAAAAAAACAACCTTGCTCTATAAAAATCATAATCATAAGTCTAAAATTACGTACAAACAGTGCAGTCTAAAACAACAATGACACAATATTCTTTCGATTCAAAACATAATAACAAAGACAATAGCAAGATGGTTTGATTGAAAATAAATTGAATTTCGTTTCGCTACGGTTCGATGTGTCAAAAGGATTTATTGGATTCTTGATGAAATGTGGGAGCAACGAGCTGAGAAAGGCTCAGTTTGTAGGTAATTTTGATATGAAACACATACACGAATGATCAAGAGCCAATCGAATAGGTCTACTATTCGATTGGCTCGCAAAATTCGTCTAGGTAAGCGCGCTCCATCGTCGACCGCATCGTCGCTTTCCATCAGGTGAGATAGCGGTCAAGCGCGAACCTATCTAGAAAAAAAAAGCTAAAGTAGATAAAGGCTTTTGTAATTAAAAACTTTTGTCATCATTTCAGCCGAAAGACGTCCACTGTTGGATATAGGCTTCCACCATGTGTCGCCACCAAGAACGGGCCTGTGCGTCTCACATACATCAAATTCCCGTGACTCTCATCAGTTCATCGGCCTATCTTGTGGGAGGCCTTCCAATGTTGCGTCTTCCGGTGCGTGTTCGCTACTCCAGAACTTTCATCCCCATCGACCATCTGTTCTACGAGCAATGCGCCCAAGCGCCACTGCCACTTAAATTTGGCGATTCTTCGGGCCATGTCAGCAAACTTGGTTCTCCTGAGGATATTCTTGATGCAAGCACGCATGAAGAGCAGTTTTGGCCGAGTGGTAATGGCCCCGACTTACGATTTGTAGGTCGCGGGTTCAAACCCAGCCAGACGCATTACTTTATGTAATTTAATTCATCCCCACTGCTCTCAAAAACGGTGCAGGAAAACATCGTGAGGAAACCGGCCTGTCCTAGAGCCAAAAATTCGAAGACATGTGACATCCACCAACTCGCACTGGGCCCGCGTGGTGGATGCCAGGCCTCCTCTCTACGGCCCATTCCCTCTCCTAGAGAGGAGGCCTGAGTCTCAGCAGTGGGAACATTAAAAGGCTGGTTATGCTATGCCTATGCTAATCCAGAATCCAGTTTCCATGCGTGGAAACTCCGAGCCCTTTCCAATGCCCTTTGAATGATTATAATAACAACTTTATATCGGGTGGCATAAAGCTATAGAAATCTTAACCTGGTACAAATTAATTTCATTTATTACATTTTATTTGCCACGACTGGCCACACATATAGAAGACGTGACTGATTTTGAAAGAGACAGTCAAAACGTACAGCAATTGCGCTCAGAATGTCGTTCTTGCTACTCCAATATACGGGCCAGCAGGGAAGCTGCTTTTTTGCGCACGATGGCTAGGAAACTATCAGTGCGTGCTTCAACAAACATTCCAGAAGCGTTGCACTGCCACGGCAGACCCAACAACATCCTGAACGCATTATTGTACTGAGTGCGCGCAAGGCTCTGTAGACTCGCTGCATATGTCTGACCCACACAGGCCACTTGAATAGACGGACTGGCAAAAAGATTTGAATAACGTAATTTACACTTAATCTGCGGGTGAGCAAGATCTGCGTTCACGCTCAACATCATTATCGTCCTTGAGGTCACTAGTCACAATATGACCCAGGTATTTGAATATTTGAACCTGCTTCAGGGCTATTTCGTTGAAAAATACAGAAGGCATATCAGCTGTTGTTTGCCTGATTTAAAAACTAAAATTTCACTTTTTTTAACTTTAAGCTTTCTGATGAGGTTCATTGTAAGTGGCCACGTTTCAGAGCCACATAATGTACCGTTACATAATTAATTAAGCAAAAGCACTAAATTAAAAAGCAATTTAAAAATATTTTAGATATGTCATTCTTGAAAATGAAAAAAAAAACATAAGCCAAAACAGTCCATAGTTCGGTGTCTGCTCGTCCTATTTATAAGGACCGAAACCGAGTCGTGGAGATATGAGCCCTAAACGACGACGTCGTTGTTCCACGCACGCCTCAAAGAGATGTCAGCAAACCGTAGGGGCCCAGCAGGACCAATGCCTGCTAGAGTCATGGGAAAACATATGAAAAGTATACTCGTAGTCTTAGAACGCAAAAGGCAACTGAAGATGTGGTTTTAGTCAGTAAAGTTTGACACGCCCTCCCACTCCACCATAAAGCGAGAGATCTCATTAGATGTTTTAATTAATAGATTATACATAGAGTTACCTTTTAATATATATGTACCTAAATATAGATATTAAATACATAAATAGTAACTAAACTATACTAAAACCTAACTATGTACATAAATACAAAAACACAAAATACACTCAGGCGTCGAAATACTCGTCCACATCGCTGTCATCCGGGAATGTGCCCAGAAGACTGGCCGCATTGCCACGTTGAATGGCAATGCTAATTCTTTGGGCAAAGAACGAGCCAGCCCTCTGGTCTGTTTTAATTTGTTTTAGATTAGTAGTAAACTTTAGTCAGTAGTATAATTTCTTATTTAGTTTTAGTTTTGAATTGTATGAGTGCACTAACTTAAAACTTAAATATAATTATTAATCATTTAATTGTGCGTGTACATTCTTTTTTGAGTTTACATGTGGATGGATAGAGAGGGAGAGGGAGATCAAAGAAAAGATGGATGGATTGTGTGAAGAATGATATGAAAGCAAAGGAAGTTAGTGATAGCATGACGAATGACAGGGCAGAATGGAAGAAAAAAACATGTTGCGCCGACCCCAAATAACACGGGACAAGGGCAGGAAGATGACTTAATAGATAAATAAATAAATAGATAATTTTCCACAACAAGAAAGACACGTGTAAGCCTGGCGCCTACCATTTTTTGTACGCAATTCGTAGTTAAGAGTGTTTGCTTTTTGATACTAGTGTGAATACAGTCGGAATCTAATTCACTCACAGACCATGGTGTCCATTTTGTTAGTGACGATGTTCTTATAGACTAGTGTTAGTAATACTTCAAACGACGTACAACAAAACATATAAAAAGAAAGTTAACTCAATAATCACTACTGCGCCATCTTATAGTAGGATGTTGTTGGCGCTGCCACGTACTCTACGTACCAGGGATGCGCATCTTTTACACATCGTAGCGTAAAAACAGAAAACTTTACTTTTTACAAAAAATAAATAAATAACCGACTTCACTAAAAAAAAAAAACACGAAATCGATGAAAATAACTTTAATTTCGGAAGTCGGTGTTTCTTCGACTTCCGATATTAAAGTTATTTTCATGGTTTAGTGTTTTTGTAAAAAAAAAAAACATTTCATACTTTTTATTTGCGATACAATTATAATCAGAGTGCCTATTTCTCATGACAATTGCTATTAACCCAAGTACTGCTAGGATACATTGTTTTAATATGAAGTTCCCGTGTCTACCTTCCACCTTCCGGCTCCATCATCAGATCAGTTCGATAGTAGGCAAGACAAGGCGCATCTCATGACAATTCTAATAAGCCCAAACACGGCTAGGATACATTGATTAATTACGGAGTTCTGGTGCCTATCTTCCAGCTCCATCTCCATCATCATCAGGTCACTTGGAAGGGTTTTTTTTTTCGGTGTGAAAATCATCTTATGACATCCCCCTTATGACTTTTACTGCCTAAAAACCCACTCCTGTTCCTTCGTTGCCTTTTGTACCAGGGCCGAGTCTTCCTTTCAGAATCAGACCCTTGGCCCCAGTAGGCGTCGACCCTGCTAGGCTCCTAAAGTTACTGACATCTCTTTGAGACGCGTGGAACAGCACGAGCCGTCGACGACTTGGACTCGGTCCGGACGGTTACCGGACGGTCGGACGACGAGCCATCCGCAAGCCCGCGCCTACGATGGCTGGAAATCGGGATTGGAATCCCGGCGGCGGTTGGGGCGTAAGGACCGTTGCCTCACGCGATCGGCCGCCTCCTTTGCTAGCATTACTGCTTCGCAGAAAGAAGCGACCGCCTGCCACTCCTCCTCGCTCCAGACCATGGCCTGTACCAAGGTCCGGTGCGAGAGATCGCCGCCACGAGGACACGGCGTTGCTCTGCCCAAGCGGTCCACACAATGGTGACACCCGGGCGTTTCTTTCGCACGAATCCGGTGCAGGAACCTCCCGAACTTACCATGTCCGGTGAGGACCTGCGTCATGCGGAAAGTAAGGACGCCGTGTTGCCTTTCCAGCCACAGGTCACTTGGATGGTACCATTTTCAACATAACTATTCATAATCATTTATTTATTTGTATTGTTATAGTCACTTAACTATCTTCATTGTTATATCTATGTGAGTATGAAGTTCCGTTGACCATTTCTGGTCTTCTTCATCAGTTCCACTTCATCAAATGTTACTTTTTGAATGTAAATGTTTAAGTTCTCGATGAAAATACCAAAATCAATACCTATATGGTTGTCTTATAATATTTGAGGAATTCCCTCGATTCCTCATGACATTGACATTCCATAAACAAAACTGGATTTTGGAAAAAAAAAGCTAATATTTTAAGGGGATATATTGATAACCTGCTGCTTTTTTTAAGTCGGCTAACATATATGTCGTCTACCTTGAACTTACGCGTTCCAAACTATGCGCATACTCGAAAACAAAAAGTATATAAAACATTTTTATAGATAATTTAAGTGATGGATTAGATAGATTTTTTTTGCTCATCCCTGTTCCCCATCTTATTTTACCTACCTAATTTTCTTTTCAACCTAACGTTGGAAGTCTAACAAGTAATCCTTCTGATCCAAACATAAGGTAATTTTTTTATTATTTATTTTTGACGTAGTTGTCTATAGAGAGTTAGTCATATAATAAAATCCTAAAGAACTATATTAGTAATTAAAACACATTAACTAATTTAACTTTAATGCCAGTGTTGTTAGTTTTTTTTTACTTTATTGTATCTGGTTAAAACGTTTGATTTTTAATAATCCTTATTTTTCATATCTACATTTTTACAGAAGAAGGATGTTACTTACGAAGTATTTACGGACTGGAATCTATACTACGACTGGAGCAATTGGAAAAGAAACATCGTGAAAAATCTGAAACTGCCTGATAGTCTGCAAGGAGCCTAAACTAAAAGAGACCTCGTTTTCCTAAATCTTCTACAATACGATCTTCAAGAAAAAAATATGCTCCATCAGATACAAAGATTATCAAAAATGTATGAAATTGACTGACATAATTATGCTACCCAAATGTTACGTGAATGTTTTCAAATAATTTCGACTTTTGAACTATCTAGGTACAAACAAATTCATAAAGAGCGATCAAACTACGAATTTTAAATAAAACAAACAGTACGCAATATTGCTACAATTGTTTTTATTTTTATTATAAACTAGCGGTCCCGGCAGACGTTGTTCTGCCCAAAAGCGGGATTTAGTAAAAAAAAAAAATAACCCTACTCTACCCTACTCTACCCTACTCTACCCTACTCTACCCTACTCTACCCTACTCTACCCTACTCTACCCTACTCTACCCTACTCTACCCTACTCTACCCTACTCGTTAAAAAGTACCCTATGTCCGTCTCCTGGTTCTAAGCTACCTCCCCACCAATTTTCAGCCAAAATTGGTTCAGCCGTTCTTGAGTTTTTATAACTCAAGAACGGCTGAACTACTGAACAGTGTAACTAACACGACTTTCTTTTATATATATAGATTTCGACGTTTCGACGACATTCGACGATATTATTATGTGTAATATAATTTTGTTTTTTTTTTTTTACCTGAACTTTGTACTTTGAAACATGGTCGCTTACAATGGGCCTCATCAGAAGACTTACAGTCACCCAAAGGGCAACGGAAAGGGCTATGCTCGGAGTTTCCTTGCGTGATCACATCAGGAATGAAGATATCCGCAGGAGAACCATGGTCGCAGACATAGTTAAACTGAAGTGGCAGTGGGCAAGGTGGTACATTGCTCGAAGAACGAATGGTCGATGGGGCGACCTGGTGAGAGTCGCGGGAATGCTGTGGATGTGAGACGCACAGGATTGGTCGTTATGGAGACGCTTGGGGGAGGCCTATGTCCAACAGAGAACGTCTTTCGGCTGAAATGATGATGATGATGATGAAATTTGGCCCGACACTAGGAATTACTCCTGTATCGTGGGCTCATACTATCTGATATATCTCATATTGACTGGCCTGTTGGTCTAGTGGTTAGTGGCCCTAACTGCTACGCCGGAGGTCGTGGGTTCGATTCCCACCCAGGACAAATATTTGTGTGATGTGGTGTAATTTATCTATAATATGTATGTATTTAGAAATATATAAGTATGTTTATCAGTTGACGATATATGTTATATATACCCAGAACACCTAGCTGTAAGCCATAAAAATACTTGTTCCGTGTAGGAATCGAACCCACGACCCGCAGGCCGCAGCGCACCGTACAATCGCTCTACCAGAGCGCCAACGTGCCGTCTATAGCTGCCGCAGCTCCACTGGGCCTCATTTCTGCTATTACAATAGTGTTAGAATGGTCTATCATTGATTTCATAATTGTTGATTTTGACAAGTTTGGTAATCTACGTGGTCATTATGATTTTTCAATGGTCAACCACTGACACTTCATTGAAAGAAGTGGCATAGAATGGTAATCTCGTATAGGTATTATGAGAAATAATGTCCGGCTTATGCCGTAATCTGCTAAAATTTTGACAGTTTGATCAGTGAGCTACCATTAGAACGTCATTGTGCAGTCATTGCTTTTTATTACCTCGTTATTGTCATTCCACTCAATGATCATTATGAATTAACAGACTACTTTGCTATAAGTTATAGCAAAATAACAATGGGATCGTCTTGGAATGACGAATTTATAAAAATAGCAGACTTACGCCCCTGTACTCGCGTATCTCAGTGAAATAGCTCCAGCTGACATCTTCGCATAAAATCGCAGACAGTGTCACGAGCTATCTCGCCGCTTGTTAGTGCGCTTTCTATGCTTAATGCTCTTCTGACTCTAACACCGGAGTGTGACTTGCTTGCTGCGAGATGGATAGATATTGTGTGTCGTGAATGTCTAAGGTTTTGTGAGAAGATGGATGAAAAATAAGTGAACATCGTTACATTTGTTTTGTGGGATATTTTATTTTTGTGGTAATGTATATGTATTTTCTTTTTATTTCTAAATTATATGTTAGTTTTTTTTTTCTTAAATGTGTATGGATTTGATATTAGGTTATTATTGTTTTATTAAATGTATTTTTTTAGTTTGTAAGTTTCTACTGTACAACGCCTTGGACATCCTCCGTAACGTTGTAAAAGTGCTTGTAAATAAATAAATAAATGGGCTCAATTTCTTGAAAAACGTGAGTTGGTTTTTGAAGTGGCAACCATTTGTTATTTAAAAAAAAAAAAACATCGGCCTACATGGGCACTTATAAAACGCCAGAAGCTCGTGCACAGTTTGACAGAATAGATCAATGATTTAACATAGGCTTAAAAAATAGTTGAGAAGTGTTTACACTCCCTCCACCTTCCCATGGCCCGATCAACTAAAAAATTCTTTCTTTCTTTCCTTCTTTCTTTCTTTCTTTCTTTCTTTCTTTCTTTCTTTCTTTCTTTCTTTCTTTCCGGGCCGAATCGTGGGGCGGCTGCGGAGCATTAGCACCCTTGACCATCTTATTTTATTGTCCGCAAGCGCTTGTTGATTCCTTACAAATTAGCCACGTGTGTCCCGGTTTGAAATCTCCCTAATGGGCTTGCTCTACTACACACTACCAACGTCGGATGTACAGTGAGTTGAGGTACCTATAAAGAACTTGACCGTAGTACACGAAACAAGTACCCATTACTTGCTGCTTTACTTTTAGGTCAGCATGCAACGTCGTCAGCCACATCATCAGCTAGATTCGGTTAGTTTTTAATTAGATGTAAGTAAATAAATAGTGGTGGGCCAGTAAAACACAAAGTTGGTACACACTAAAATCGCATGACGGGGTCGCGGCAGACCAAGAAGGAGATGGCGGGATGACTTAGATGTATTCCTTGGGAATTGGCAAGAAGTGGCTCAGAGCCGGGAACAATGGAAGAAATAGAGGAAGGCCTTTGCCCAGCAGTGGGACAGTTTAATAATAATAATAACAATATATAACAGACTAGGAACACTTTGAACAGAACAAATTTTAAAATTACCTTTTAACGATTTCAACACGTTGTGAAATGTTCCATGAACAATCAATGGTTAAATGAAAGAGACTTAATAAGTATACGGATGATGCTTAAGCTGAAAGAATCACAAAATCTACCGAAAACGGACTGTTGAAAAAAATGTTTAAAAAATATAATAATGAATAAAATTATCTTGTTTTTTTTTTTTGTTGATAGGCTCGCGTTTGACCACTATATCACCTGATGGTAAGCGATGATATGACACACGATGGAGCACGCTTGCCTATAAGTAAACTATTCACTCTTGACTTAAAGACCCCTAGGTTGTAGCTATCAGGAAACACAGACTCCGGCAGGGAATTCCACTCCTTAGCTGTATGCATAATGAATGTGTTCACAAAACGCTTTGTACGTATCATATGGGTGGAAGGTCCACCATGTACCCATGGCGCATCGCCGTACGTCTAATGGTCCGATGGTGGAACGGAATATAATAGAATAGAATAAAACTTTATGAACGGACTGGACTTGGTGGAATTAAATTGTGCAATTACAACGCACACTCCCCGAAATGTAATCGATAGAAAAACGAAAGACTCCTGTTAAAAAATTGATTATTGTTTACATCCGAATTGGTCGCCCTGTATAAAGTAAGTTTAAGCAGGTGTTAACGCCTGCGTAAAGTATGTAAATGTGCAATGTGTGTGTGTCATGTTGCTACTCTAAAATGCCAGGCGCCTGCATCGTGCCGTAGTGATTAAACTAATATAGTTCAAAATTACAATTATAGCAGAATTAAATTAGAGCAGTGGCCGTCGGCCGAGTGGTGACGGCCCTGACTTATGACTCTGACTTATGGGTCCTGGGTTCAAACCCAGCCAAGCGCATTGTCGGTACTGTGCCATAGTCGTCACAGTACTTTGGGTCAAACATTGTGATTCAGAAATTTTCCTGATCCTCTGCCACGATCTGCCAGAATTCTCGGGTCAGGCACTGTTTAAATGGAACTACCATTCAATAACTCGTCGAGGGTGCATAGTGTTCCACGCGCCCCTCAAGGAGATGTCAGTAACCGTAGGGGCCCAGCAGGATCGAAGCCTACTGGAGCCATGGGTAATGCGAAAGAGATCCCCGGGGCCCTGAAATAATGGCAAAGAAGGAACAGGGTGGGTTTTAGTCAGTAAAAGTCTGACACGCCCTCCTGCTCCGCCCAAGAGCGAGGCATGTCATTAAATGATTTTTCCACCAAAAAAAAGGTTATTTTTTTGTCGCGGATGTGACACATATCTTCCCTATCTATTGATTATATTTATTAGCTAGTTTTAAGATTGCATCATTTCGCGTAAATAAACTGTTTTTCTTCGTTTCTATTTAATTTTTTAAAAGTAGAAGGTAACTGTTAATTCATAAGTAAAACAAACCCTTATTAATTGAATTAAATTGAAATTATAAATATACGTATCAGAAATGAAGATATCCGCAGGAGAACCAAGTTTACCGACATAGTTCTAACGAACTCCAAACTTAAATGTTATGTGTCAAATTTAAAATTTAATGTGTTCTGTGTGGGTGCGTGTGTGTGGCATGTGTGTGAACAGATGATCAGTGGGACCGAAAAGTCCTGGAATGGCGAACGCCTACCCTCCGCGTATCCTCCTGGGGGCGATCGGCGGCAGTGATCTCTCGCGCCGGGCATTGGTACAGGCCATGGTCCGGAGTGAGGAGGAGTGGCAGGCGGTCGCCTCCTTCTGCGAAGCAGTAATGCTAGCAAAGGAGGCGGCCGATCGCAACGGTCCTCACGCCCCAACCGCCGCCGGGATTCAGATCCCGATTTCCGGCCATCTTAGGCGCGGGCTCGCGGATGGCGAGCAATGGGTGGCTCGCCGTTCGATCATCCGGTAACCGTCCGGACCGAGCTCAAGTTGACGGCGTGTGGTGTTCCACGCGCGCCTCAAGGAGATGTCAGCGAAACCGTAGGGGCCCAGCAGAGTCGAAGCCTACTGGGGCCACGGGTAGTGTGAAAGCAAAGCCCGGGGCCCCGGGATGAAGGCAAAGAGGGAACAGGAGTGGGTTTTTAGTCACTAAAAGTCTGACACTATCTCTCGCTCCACCCAAGAGCGGGATTTGTCATTAGATGATTTTCCCACCTTAAAAAAAAAAAAAATGTTATGTGTCAAACTTAAAATTTTATCTGTTCTGTGTGGGTGCGTGTGTGTGTGTGTGTGAACAGATGATCAGTGGGACCGAAAAGTCCTGGAATGGCGAACGCGTACCGGATGGCGCAGCGCCGGAATGCCTTCCATAAGGTAGAATGACAATTTTGGTGTACAATAAAGTTATATTCTATTCTATTCTATTCTATTCTAATGACCTGGTAAGCTTTGCGAGAATCTGATGGATGCGATTCGAGGCGTACAGGATGGGTGGTTATGGCGATGTTTGTTGCCTGTGTCTAGCAGTGAATGTTTTTGTACTGTAACCGTACCGGTTAGGACTGTTGGTCTTAATTATATGAAAGCACTCCAAGTAGCATAAAACTGCATCATAAGATGTCACAAAAGGTAATATCGGTAACTTTAGCATTTATGAATTAAGACTTGTTACAGTACACGCGACCTGCAATAGCGAAAAATTACGTTTTTGCTTGTATAAGGACGCTATTATGCATCACAGAGACAACAATGTAATATTGCTAACGTTAAAGTAGGCAAAAAGTTCTATATCATACAGCTTTTAGCAATTAATAGTAATGTAAACTGCAATTATGCAGGACTTAAACTAATCTATATTCTGAATTGAAAACTATAATTGTATTATTGACAATGATATTGAGGATATTTATTGACAGTGGTATAAATATAGTCTAGTTTATACATTGTGTAACTATGTCTTTAATAAGAACTAGCATCTGCCAGCGGCTTCGCCCGCTGAAAGAAGGTTTCTCCATACAAATTTGGACCCCTATTTCATCCCCTTAGAGGGCGAATTTTTCCTATAATTGACTATGCTGATGTATGCTACTATGACATGAATGCAGATCTCCTCAATAAACTGGACCGCCTTCTGAATAACTGCATTCGATTTGTCTTCAACCTTCGTAAGTATGATCATGTATCAACGCATCGATCACTTTTAAAATGGTTACCTATTCGCCAGCGTAGAGCGTTAAGAGCCTCGACAACTCTGTTTTCTTTTCTGAATAAGCCCTCTTCTCCTTCTTATCTGACTTCAGAAATTCAATTTCTTTGCTCTGCGCACAATAAAAATCTTCGATCTACAAATAATCGCCTTTTACGATGTCCGACACACCGCTCTGGGTTTGTCCATTCCTCTTTCTTTGTCCAGGCGATCTTCCTTTGGAATGCGCTCCCTCTGAACATCAGGATGACAACCAGTCAGTTGTCCTTTAAAATGAAAGCACGAGAACACTTTCGCAAGAAGTTGGTAGATTCATCACACTCTTGATTTGTTGTATTTGTTTTTTTTTCTCAATATCATTCTTTATTTGTATGTATGTATCTAAGTATATATTTATTATTGTTCTTGTTTCCTCTCTGACAGTCTTTTATTAAGTTGCACCTGCCATATTATGTCTCTGCACCACCCTAAGGTCGACTGGTAGAAAATGCCTAAGGCATTAAGTCCGCCTTTGTACAATGTTTAGTGCATAAAGTTTTAAATAAATAAATAAATAAAATTTGGGAAATCCTCTCTTAGTGCTCGCCTTCAACATAAAAGGAAGCTTTGTGCAAAATTGCACGCTCCTAGTCACAGTAGTTTCGGCTATGCGTTGATATGTCAGTCAGTCAGTTTCTCCTTTTATATATATAGATAATGGGTTGTAAGATCTAACAAATAAAATATTATTATTATAATGGTGGAGAAATAAGTGTAGGGTAGTTTTCAAACCAGATAGTTCGATATAATTCCCCAGAAGAAAAAATAAAGCAAGCAGAAAATTTATATTATTTACCGGTGCAAATGCACAATTAGACAAACATAAAGTAACTCCACAACAAAAAGTAATTAGAGCGAAACTGTAATTTCTCGGGGAAGCAGTGAATGTATATATTTCAT
Source organism: Mythimna pallens (assembly GCA_961205895.1). NCBI lineage: Eukaryota > Metazoa > Arthropoda > Insecta > Lepidoptera > Noctuidae > Mythimna > Mythimna pallens. The sequence goes on along the minus strand of OY540845.1, from coordinate 2,433,040 downwards.
AATTAATATTTTCCGTATAAAGCAGATTTGCTTGTTAATATGTTGCGAGCAGTGGTGGCCGAGTGGTAATGGCCCCGACTTACGGAGTTGTAGGTCGCGGGTTCAAACCTAGCCAGGCGCAGTACTTTGTGTAATTTATTTCATCACCACTGCTCTCAAAACGGTGAAGGAAAACATCGTGAGGAAACCGGCATGTCCTAGAACCAAACATTCGAAGACATGTGACATCCACCAACCCGCACTGGGCCCGCGTGGTGGATTACGGCCCATTCCCTCTCCTAGAGAGGAGGCCTGAGTCCCAACAGTGGGAACGTTATAAGGCCGACTATGCTATGCTATGCTATGCTAATGCATAATTAGACAAACATAAAGTAACTCCACCACAAAAAGTAATTAGAGCGAAACTGTAATTTCTCGGGGAAGCAGTGAATGTATATTTTTCATAATTAATATTTTCTGTATAAAGCAGATTTGCTTGTTAATAAATATTGTTTTTAATTTGTAAAACGATAAGTACTTCATAATCATTATTTTATCCGAAAGACATTCACTGTTGGACATAAGCCTTCCCTAAGTGTCGCCATAATGATCGGTCCTGTCCGTCTCGCTCCCATCGGATTTTCGCGACTCTCTCCAGGTCATCGGTCCACTTTGTGGGAGGCTACGCAACACTACGTCTTCAGAACCTTCCGTTTCCATCGACCATCTATTCTGCGAGCAATGTGCCCTGCCCTCTGCCACTGATAAGTACTTGTAGAAGGATTATTTCAATTTCCTTTGCTGCAGTTCTTCTAGATCAGTGTATATTTATTATTTACTAGCTTCTGCCAGCGGCTTTGCTCGCGTAAAAAATGTTTCTCTATACAAACTTTGGACCCCCGTTTCAACCTCTTAGGGGCTGAATTTTGAAAAATCCTTTCTTAGTGCTCGCCTACGTCATAAAAGGAAGCCTTGTGCAAAATTTTACGCTCCTAGTCCCAGTAGTTTTGGCTGTGCGTTGATATGTCAGTCAGTCAGTTTCTCCTTTTATATATATAGATTAGCCTGTTCTGTTCCGCTACTGGGCGAAGGCCCCCCTCCATTTCTTTTATCTTTCGTGTAAATAAACCTTGCTTAAAAGCCAGGTTGCACTATCCAACCTACCACGGTTTTTATTTTTTTAGGTGGGATATCATCGAATGACATCTCTCGCCCTTGGGCGGAGCGAGAGGGCAGTGTCAGACTTTTACTGATTAAAACTCACTCCTGTGCCTTATTTGCCTTTGTTCCAGGGCCCCGGAATTCTCTTTCGCACAACCCATAGCCCCAGTTAGCTTCGACCACGGTGTTGCTAACATATCTGCTCGAGGCGCGCGTGAAACACTAGGCGCCGTCGACAACTTGTGTTCGGTCAGGACGGTTACTGGACGGTCGGACGGCGAGCTACCCATTGCTCACCGTCTGCAAGCCCGCGCCTACGGTGGCTGGAAATCGGGATCGGGATCCCGGTGGCTGGGGCATGAGGACCGTTCCCTTGCACATGTGGCCGCCTTCTTTGCTAGTATTATTGCTCCGCAGAAGGAGGCGACCACCTGCCATTCCTTTTTTTATTTTTTGTTACCGGGGTGGAAAATCCGCATGAATGTCCTTCGCCTGGGGCAGGCAAAGGGGTCTGTCAGACTCTTCTTGACTAAAAACCACCTCGGTGTTCCCTTCCACACTTGGACCGGGGATCGTGGGAGCTGATACGCCATCCATGATACTACCTCCCACTCCTCGCTCAACCTACCAGGGCTTAGGAATGTGCGAAAGAGTTACCGTAACTCTGGAAGTCAACAGGTAACTGAAGGAACACAGATGAGTTTTAATCAGTTAAAGTTTGACACGCTCTCTTTCTCCACCCAGAGCAGAATGACTTATCCCATGAAATACCACATAAAAATGTACTAATCTTAAGGTTAAATATTGTTTGAAAGTCATCGCGGCCCTTAAATGCAAAGAACAACTGAAAGAACACGGGTGGGTTTCAGTCAGTAATAGTTTGACACACCTTTTCGCTCCACACAAAGCGGGAGAAGTAAACTAGAAGTAGAATTTCCCACCAGAGTCTAAGTTTCACGATAGTTACAATTGGGGCTCTTCAAGTCAAAAGTGAATAGGTTACTTCCAGGCAAGCGTGTCCCATCGTTGACCCCATCATAACTTTCAATTGAGTGAAATAGTAGTAATGGTACATCACGCACTACCTGCGTATCTTTTTCTTCTTCTCTGACAAATCCATCCAAAGGTGGTCTGTAAAAAATCGCTTTTAGCGATACGACGGCCCATTGTGGCAGCCTATTAATTTTAAGTTTCCATTGTAATTTTATTATTGGTGTACAATAAAAAATATATCGCAGTCCACTTTTGTGGTTGATGGCTGGACATCGAGCAATAAACAAACTATTCCAGATCACACAACTGATTTAGGTAATTAGCAAGCTTTAGGTATTTACTTCGCACAACGAGCAGTGAGACAGTTCTCGAGACTAGTTGTTATACGCACGGCTGCCGACAGAGGAAAAAGCCACGGACCTCTGCGGTCCTTTATCTGCTCGGTTTGTGCAAACGTCAGCGCGGAGTCTGTCAAAGTCACTTTTCACTTAACTCGTTCATTCGTTCTTAAGCTTCCGTACTATTGACTTCAGCGACATAATTATCTATCTATCTATCTAGTCAAGCCTATCAATAAATTGATATCGATTATTTGAGAATTTCCAATCTCAGTCAAGAAACAAAAGGACCTGCAATGGTTTAATGAAACTCGAAAAATAGAATATCAGTGTAACTACTACACTGATATTCTATAGACATAATTGTATGAGTTTATTAATCTAACTCTCAGTAAAATAATAATATAATAATAAAAAATAAAAAAAAATATCGTAACTTCCCTCCCCCCCCCCCCGACTCGTCAAGGTTGAGAGGATATACAATGATTTAACGTTCTTTCTTTTCTTTCTATCATTTTATTCTCAAAATCCTATACTGAGGTATCAACAACGCTTGAGTAAATCCCCACTTAGCATTGTGAGCTCTCCTACTATCAAAGATTTAAGTTAAAAGCTCTTCAAGAAGTTCAAATCTAGTCTTGATTGCCTAAAAACTGACAAACGGCCTTCCTTTTATCCTAACATCAGTTTCATCTAAGCATTCTTTGAGTACTTTTACGTCTCCAAGGGGGTAGATAATAGGTTTCTCAACTTGTCACTCTCAAGAGATGGAACTTCACTTTTATCAAAGAAAACTTTTATGTAGCTTTTGTGCTCTGTGACGATATTTTTTATCGTAATTTTTCCTTCGTGCCCAGCTGATGCAGGTTAACTTACTTTGAAGGTTTCATTAGTAGTTTTGCTAACAGTATTACTTTTGAAGAATCTCGACTTCAATTAATGCTTCAATTTTCTTTTCATGACTGAGTCCTTTTTTGTTGGATTCAATCAATAAATTCAGTGGCTCTGTTGTGCTCTACTGAGCATAAGCCTACTTACCTAAGTCGCTTTTACTTACGTCTTTAGTAACTTGATTGATTAGAATCTCTGCTTTATTGTAAGTTGTTGAAGTTAGTGAAGGGTGAACACAAATCAAACAAATCTTTGACTTTGTTGACATTATTTTATTAAACTAAGTGCTGAATAAATAAGTCTTAACCACTTAATTTAAAATAAATTACAATACAAATAATTAAAATAAAGTCGACGGGCTCGCGCATTTAAAAAAAAGTATTCAGTCTTAAGGGTGGGAGAGTCGCAATGTCTTAAAATCTGGACAGGATAATGATCAAATAGAAGCAAAAGGAGAATTTTGAGATCCAGGGTATTAAGACATTGCTGTTGTTTTTAAGCTAAATGCCAGACTGCCACGTTTATCACAAAAATCGGATCAAGCCACGTGACAGACTGGCATTTAGCTTGGCGTTATGCTTGGCATTAATATCGCCACTAAACTTGATCCATGGGTGTCCAATTTTGTTTACTGGGACGGCGGCATTGTGATTGGGGGACCATACATCTGTGGCATTACGTACATGGGCATTGTCATGGTCTGGGCTGGATTCAATGGCGGTGCCGGAAAGCCGAATAGGATTCTGAAGTAGCGCGCGACTGTCCATAGAACATTGGACGTCTCCGGTAGCCTATAACATAATGATTATCATTATATATTACAATAAAGTGCAAATATCAATTCAAATTCTGATACAGAATAAAGAAAAGTTCTCAGTTTCTGCATTTTTGTTGAATAAAAGTCATTTTCAAAAGTCAATGTTAAAAAAAAAAAACTTTTGATAACGATGTTAAATTTTCAGTAAATGAGTCAGAATCAGAAACTAACTCGATATTTTATTAATATCAAATTTTTACAGAACATATTCATAGAAATACGTGAAGCAAGGAGGTTAGCGTCACTTATCGAGTTAAATTCCATTCTTGTATTATTTTCATTGATATTTACAACAAATAACCCTCTTACAAACTAAACATCAGTGGGATATTACTATAGTACATATCCTGAAATAAATACCGTCACCAACAAAGATATTATAATTACAATAAATGCTTCTATAAATGCAGATAACATTATTTCTGCAAATTCTACATAATCTCAAATTACAGGTTTTGTTTGCTCAGTTATTATTAAAGTGGTCGATTCAGTTATATTTTCCGTTGTATTTTGAACAGTACGTGTACAATTTGATACAACATTAGCCTTGTCTATTTTCTTTTTATACTTTCTCCTCTTTCGTTTTCTCGTTTTAAGACCATCTTCAAATATATGATTTTCTAAAGCTTCATTAACATTAAGAAGACCTTCAAAAACATCTAAAGTCATCATGACCATGTTATAGGCTGCTGTATAGTAGCTTGGTTCTTCAGACTTTAGTGATTGTTTAAGAACTGATTTAGTATACTCATTTGACTGTTCAATTATATGTCCTATTGGATCTGTTGCAAAAAAGTATCGTAAAAACTCAAAAAAACCTCTTCCTGTACTGTATGATTTGTTTTCGTGATAATTGTTTCTTTCACTGGCGTTACGGTAGTTTCGATTAAAGTCTAAACTTCTTTTTGACCTAACTCGACGTTTCTTGGAATGTTTTTTACGAAATCTTCTCCTGTGTGGATTTTTAGTTACATTATTTGAGATAGTACTCGTATTATTTAAAACAACTATGGGTTTCCAGTCAGAATCTTTAAGAACTGTGGTGGTTACAACTTCAGAAGCTTCTCTTTTGTATGGCATAAGTCTACTATTATTCGGTTTATAAAAAGTATTAGGATTCACAAAATATTTGACCCTAGGATAAAAATATGTGTTAGGATAGTTATATTTATACTTTTTAGTCTTAATATAATCGTACAAATCCTTATTCTGTTTCAGTCTCTCTAAACTAACTTTCAAATCCGCATATTTCTTCGGCCTATTTCTATTCTTTCTATGAATCATTTTTCTTTGAGCTATATGCCTAGGTTGTGGAACTAGTATTTGTTTTGGTTTTTTCACAATGTCCAACTCATCCAGATCATCGTCGACAGCTTCAATACTGTTCGCTTTTGGAACATCAGAATTACTGTTAAGACCTCGGAAGGTAGCGGGTATGGCTCCATAGAAGACGTTCGCTATCGGATCTATGATTGTTTTGACGCCGTCGATGATCGGTTCGAGAAATTTGAGCAGTTTCGACTTACCATCCCATCTTTCCGCCGCTCTCGTTGAGTTTACGAGTAACGTGGGCGCCTGTTGCGACTGCTGAGCTGTCGCGTCGCTTTGGTGTATGATCTCATTGGTCTGCCCGTGTGCACCCATCGCGGTGGGGCTATACATCTCCGGGGACGCGAATTGTGGGCTCACTCCGCTAACGGAGTATGCGTGCGAGGAGGCGCTCGGAAAATCGATCGGATATTGCGAGTAAAGGTACGGGTGGTTTTGTAAACCGACGCTGGAATAAACAATTTTTACATTGTTATTTTTTAGACGTTACTCACCTTATTTGAAATTCAGAGAAGTGTTTTCTTTATTATTCATAAGGTTATCTTCAAACTCATTATTGTCCACATCAAGTCTTTTACGTCTGTCTTATCATTTTAAAAGGTTTTCCAACTCGTAAACGTCAAGTATGTTAAGTTAAATTGACTGACATGCGTTAAAATCTACCCACGTAGATACTTAAGTAAATTAATATCTTGCTAACTCTGGAATTATATTAAGTGTTCAAAATTTATTTTCGCTACATTGTTTAATATGTTTAAGTCAATACAACGATCGTATCACTGCTTACCATCAGTTGGTATCAAAGTCAGTTAGCTTATATTTATAAAAAAAATACAGGTCAATCAATTTCATGGCATTGTTTTTTTTCATTTTCTTTTTATCTACTTTAAGTCAGTAATAAAATGTCTTTTTGTATGCCAGTCCTTGCATTAAGATTGATCATTATTTTCCTAACCAGTCATTAATATTCCAGCAACGGTTTAGTTATCTTCTAACAAAGAGTCAGTCCATAAAACCCTAAATTTATTAGGCATTAACCTTTTATCTGACTACATCAGACAAACCCTCTCGCGTTTATTCTGCATCGGTTACACATCCATTACCAAATATTCCATCTCGTAAGCTCTTCTTTCACCTACGGGGAATGAAGAGCTAAACAAGATAGAGTACCCAGTCGGAAACACATGACCGTGGCGAATAGGACACGTAAACATTAATCGGACCAATCCGACGCAAGAAATTAATGGGTTTAACCCTTTAACTTCTTGCTTTTTTCTTTTCTTTTTCTTTTTCATTTTGCTTCTTTAAAATCTATGTGTCAAATAATATTATGTATAATGATATTTATGAAAAGCGTAATGTCTTTCAGATACAAAACAGTCTTTATCTAAAGTCATCTGTCTAAAAATCTGACCTATAACATTTTCAGGAAAAACATAACATTCAGTATGATTTCGTCACGTCCGTGCATTTTTCTCTACAGTGCTCAATTTGCATAGAAATGGTTCATTTACATTATATTACATTGCTACTGCACTTGGAAGAACAAACCTTGCATAACCTACTCAAAACGAAGCTACTATTTTCATTTGTGATGACGTCATATTTTTTGTCATTTTTAATATCACAGAAGCTTTTTAATTTTTTTTTTGGAATATAATGTAAATGAACCATTGGATAAAAATATAATAGTATATTTGAAATAAGTTCCGTTACAATATTAAGAAATTATAATATACAGAGAGAACCTTAAATTTTTTTTTTTTAATTTGTTAAGTGTTAAATTTTTGTCTCTGTACACACACACACATTATACACTGTGTGTGTGTATACAGAGACAGAGAAAAGAAGTCGTTATATTTAGCAACAGACCAGCAACTTTTTTTTGCTTACGTATATAAATAATAACTTTGAATTTTAAAATTCAAAAAGATGTAGAGTGCATAGCATAGTATGATGAGATGACTACGTAGTGACCATACATTATTTTGAGTGTGCTAAATATTATTAGTGGATAATATATTTATGCCAAACCAATTCAGCCTGATAAGTGAGCAAATGCATACTTATCCAAATATACACTCTATTCTAAACACATGGCCTTGTCAATACGGATTTATTCTTTATCAACTTGTATATTTTACGTTAGTGATCTCTTAAAACAATCCTCTATAATTCACCTCGAAATAGGCAACTACTATACTCGTCTATCAAAATCCAATTCCATACATTGATAGAAACAGCCTTGTATAGATTGCTCCTATTTTTACTACAGACAATATTTGATTCTAGAAATATTACAAAAGGCTTATTGTAGTCTTGTCAAGTGTTACGCATGAATGGCCTCTATTGAAATATATAACATCTTGCAAAGGAATGTGATAGAATAAGGTCGTAAGTAGGATATTTGTAAGTAGGGCTGTAAATGGAATTTGTGCTATTTACAAAAAAAAGAGATATTGTTTTTTTACGGATAACTAAACATGGTAGTTTGTATATCGGAATACATGTTGTACAAAATGGTAAATAAATAAGTGATCTAACAATACGTGTGTTTATTTTTGACAATGAATCCATTCTCATTTAAAAAGTATTAAATATAATGCTGGCTTACTTTATTAAATTTATAAATATTAGTGTAAATAGAAATTATTAAAAGGAAAGATGGATGGATTGTGCGAGGATTCATATGAAATAAAAGAAAAAGGAGTTAGTGATAGCATGACGGGTGATATAACAAAACGAAAGAAAAAACGTGTTGCGACGACTCCAAGTAATATAAGAAAAGGGCATGAAGATGATGATGATGAATTTACAACAATGTGTTTTAAAAATAGATTTATGTCACTATAAATATTCTAATATTCACGGTCGTAAAATTATCACACAAAGAAAAACAAAATACACAAAATAAAGACAAAGAAATAAAGACAACATACAAAGAAACAACAAAGAAAGCAACTACTTCATCTCATGTATCACAAAAGACGATGCTTGCTAAAACGGAACTTTCATTAAGCAATATTTCATCGTGCACAAGTCAGTCAGTAGTCATTCCAGTCATGCTCAGTCGATCGTATTAACATCAATTAAGACTTATAAATATTAAAGTAGAAACGAGTACATACAGAATGATAATACTTTTTAAGATAATGGTAGCAAATAAAATGAAAATGATTTCGATAAAATTATTGAATCCAAAAGGAGTCGGTAAATTTTCAACAAAAATATTATCATTCCAATAAAAAATATTGAAGTAGTCTTGAAATCAATTCTTGTTTCGTTTAGCAATTAAGTTAAATTAAATACTCAGGGGCAGTAATATTTAAGGTATTAAAAGCTTCGCAAATAATATTAAAAAAAATTGAGAAGATAAAGTGAAAAGATAAAATCTTCCATGGAAAAATTATCTACGAAGGGATCGTTGGTTAACAACGGTCTTATTATTTGCTTATTGGATTAACCTGTACAAAATTAAAAAAGTCTATTGAATGCTATACATCTACATTAATATCGTAAAGGTGAAAGTTTGTTCAAATATGTGTATGGATAATAATAATATTCCACAACTTTCACACAACGCTGTCTAGTCCCAAGCTATGCAGAGCTTGTGTTATGAGTACTAGACAACTGATAAACATACTTATATATTTCTAAATACATACATATTTTAGATAAATTACACCCAGACACACATTCTGAACAAATGATCGTGCTTATCACACAAACATTTGTCCTGGGTGGGAATCGAACCCACGACCTCCGGCATAGCAGTCAGGGCCACTAAACACTAGACCAACAGGCCAGTCAAGGGATCAAGCGGCAGAACGAATTTAGATGAAATTTGGGACACTAGCAAACCATATCCTGGAATGAAAAATAAGATACTATTATTTTGGTATTAATATGTTCACTTTTTTACTTTCATGGACGACACTGCTGGCTGAAGCTACTGCTAAATAAAACTAAAATGATAATGGATGGAGAAGTAAATTTGATTCTTACTAGAAAGACTGGCCTGCAATGGCTGAAAACTGTTGTTATATGTGGTGAAGGGATAAGGAGGCTCTTGCCCAGCAGTGGGACCTAACAGGGCAACTAAATAAATAAAAAAATAAAAAAAACTTTATATTTTCTTCCACACAGACCTACATGGGCACTTATGAAACGTCAGAACAGAAGCTAGAGTTCGGTTCCAGGTTCAGTTGGTCTTTACCCATGTGGATAAATCCAAGAAACTTCATGATTTGTCTTTAAAAAAATGCAAGACACTCGTACATAGATGAAAGGATCTATATTGAAGTACTAAATCGATTCTAATCAGTAGTTCCTGAGATAAGTGCGATCAACTGAATATACGAACTTTTCATATTTAAAATATTGATATAGATGATAACCCAGAATGCTTTAAAAATCTATTATTTGGGAAAACAACATCTTTATTTTTAATGAAAATAAATTGATAGGTTGGCAATGTCTGATGTTTGTTGCGACATCTATTGCGCCACATAGGCACTAAAATTTGAAATGCTGCATCGTGCGATTAGAGTTCTCCGCACGATTTGAACATATACAGCAGTTTAAAATCATCTATCGGGCCCAAATCATTCATAACATTCGTCTGGTCGGAGGATCCTTCCTTTTCAACGGAGGTTTGCGGAACTTTACACTCTATTCCGCATATCTCTAAATGTTCATAAATTCGATTTAATTCATTTCCTTTATCAACATCTACTTCAAACTAAATTGTATTGGCATCAATCAATTTCGTAGCTAAAACCCTTAATTTAATTGTTTGCCCTTTTCCTTGATTATATTGAGGATAACTTGATGGACCGTGAAAAAGGTGTTCTGTAACAGTTTCTTTTATGTCCATGGTATGTGAAGTAAATCTAATCACAGTCCCCAAATTGGGTTGGACGAGGACATTGACATTTTTTAGTGTTGAAAGTGTCTTGTCAAAATGACGTTTGTTTCGAAAATATATATCTATTTGACAAAGATTTATGCTTACAGAAAGTACAAATAAAACAGGACATTAAACACACCTTTAAAGTATCTTAAATTAAAAAAAAAATCTTGTTAAGGGAGTTAAAACTACTAACTATCGAAAAATCATAAAATAATTATGTTTCTTTAGTCTTAAAAAATATTGTCTTAAACTTTTTCTCTTGTATCGAACTCGAAACTTGGAACTTTTATCTGAAGGCCATAAAAATATTTGTTTCGTGTTGAAATTGAACCAGTGAAAACAGTCGATCGCTCAACTACTGCACCAACCCGTTCATTCCCATTAGTTCGATTCATTAGTTCGATCGTCGAACTAGTGAGATTTTTTTTTCTCATCTGTTCGACCATCGAACTAGTGAGAACTTTTTTTCTCATTTGTTCGACCGTCGAATTAATTAGATTTAAAAATAGTTCTACTACATAGTTATATTACGAAATGTTTTACTAATTTCGTAATAAAATAAAAAACGTTTGGTTCGTTAAAATTTTTTTTTTTTTTTTTTATTATTGATAGGCTCGCGTTTGACCGCTATCTCACCTGATGGTAAGCGATGATGTGGCCGAAGATGGAGCACGCTTGCCTAATATATTCGTGTACTTATATTTGTACATCTATAGCATATCTTTGATCAAATAAACAGTTGAAAAACTTATAAATTATAAGCTGGCTTCCTAATAAAGTAAATAATAGTAATAGTAAATAAACAATACATACAGATTACACAAATCATCGTCATATCACCCGGAAGTCGTCCACTGTACATTTCCTTAAATGCATCTATACCTACAGCACTTAGGTAGGTATGTGCATTATAAAAATTTAGCTAAACACCCCGTCAGAAGGAGTATGGTTATAGTTTTTATTTTCATTTTGAGGGTAGATGCTGTTTGAGCCTGTTTAACTATGCAAAATGATGGATGTGTTATACTGGTTATGCGCTGCAGTTGCAACGTTTTATTTGGTGGTGCCTGTTTAGTTTACTGTTTATTTTTTTGCAATGACGTCTAAAGAATTAATAATTATTAAAAGTGGTCGAGGAAGAATTCTGCAATTTGAAGGACATCAATATTACTCAATTCGTAAATATAAAAATGGTCAAAGCATATGGCGGTGTATAAATTATAAAAGTTTAAAATGTACTGGATCCGTAACATTAAATATGGTAAGTCTTGAGTGTTTTAAACGTATAATATAAATTATAACGTGTAGACATAAACTATTAAACTAATACAATTATTTTCTTTAAGGACCTCACTGAAACTTTACAAATAAAACCTCACTGCGGCCAATGTAATCCAGATGAAACACGAAATTCAGTTAATTTGATTATAAATAATGCTTGCAATGAAGCAGCATTGGGAAGAGAACCAGCTCCAAGAATCTATAACAGAGCTCTAATTACATTAAAAAATCAAGGCCTGCATTTAGCTTCAAAAAGTAGTATACCTGAATTTCAACAAATAAAATCAAGCATTTATAGAAACAGAAATAAGATAGCACTCGTAAAAAAAATATGCGCGAAAACTGTAGAGGAAGTCGAGGTTCCCAATACTTTTTCAGAATTCTTACTCGCTGATTTCCGTTACAAAAAAATGAGAATATTAGTGTTTTGTTCAAGTGACACCCGAGAAATTATGAAAAATATGAAACATATTTTTATGGATGGGACCTTTAAATCATGTCCAAGTCCTTTTCAACAACTTTTTACTATACACGGGGACATCGGCAGTAACATAAATAACACGAATGTGATCCCTTTGGTGTACGCGTTCATGAGTCACAGGACTAAAAAAGCTTATTCAATTTTATTTGATTTGATTGTGTCCCAAATTCCAGACTGGAAACCTGCAAAAGTCACGATAGATTTCGAAGAAGGCACAATGCGCGTTACAAAAAATGAAGGTTACAATCAAAGGTTGCTATTACAATTACGTGAACAGCTTGTGGCGCAAGGCAAAAACCCTGGGTTTAAGTAAAGACAAACGGAACAGAAGAATTATTTCGCTATGCGCCAACTTAGCATTGCTTCCAGAAAATTATATTGTTTCAGGATGGGTTTATATTCAAAATGAAATGACGAAAAATTGTCAATTCATGATGAAGTTTAAAGAATATTATGATAATTACTGGATGAAGGGTGATTATCATAGAATTTGGTCTGTGTATGGTGAACGCCACCGAACAAATAATGCCGTAGAAGGGTGGCACCATAAAATAAATAACCTTGTAACAAAAGGCCATGTAACCCTATTGCAAATATTGCATATTTTACAGGACGATTCTGTATTGTCTTCATATTGAAATGATATTCTTCAGAGACCTTCCACATCAAAGAAAAGTTCTAAAAGGAGGAAAATTGATTTATTCAATGACGATTATATTATTGATGCTCAAATGCAATTAGCATGTGGACAAATTAGTGTTGGACATTTTTTAGAAAAAATGCGCTAGTTAATTACATTTAGTATTTGATTATTACATTTTTTAAATTTGATTATTAGATAAAATCATGGTAATCATATAATATTCAATATATATCTTTGATGGATTACATGTATTCGTAGTTCTTTTTGTCTCTGCTTATTGAGATAAGTAAGACAGACAAAATTGTATTTGATCATGTATATTTCACCAAAGGTGTACAAGTATTTTTCTATACGACACTAACAACAATTTTGACATGTCCCATTTGATTTTTGATTATTTATTATACATATAAACTAATTTTTGTTATTTCTGGTTAAGCTTGTTGAGATAAGCAAGACAGAAAAATATTAGATTACGTTTAATATTTCATTATTACATTATTTTTTGATAGATGAGGAAGCCAGCTTATAATTTATAAGTTTTTCAACTGTTTATTTGATCAAAGATATGCTATAGAAGTACAAATATAAGTACACGAATATATATTTTTTAACGAACCAAGCGTTTTTTATTTTATTACGAAATTAGTAAAACATTTAAATGTAGTAGAACTATTTTTAAATCTAATTAATTCGACGGTCGAACAAATGAGAAAAAAAGTTCTCACTAGTTCGACGGTCGAACAGATGAGAAAAAAAAATCTCACTAGTTCGACAATCGAACTAATGAATCGAACTAATGGGAATGAACGCACCAACCGTGTCGCTACCGTTAAAATTTGATTATTATAAAGATTTAATACACAATCCAGTTAATAATATCAAAATAAAAACAGAAGCAGATAACAAAATTATCAAACAGATAGTTAAAGGAAAGACCACGACAAGAATTGATTTCAAAACCGCTCAAGATTTTATATGCCAAGTAATCTCTCAGAAAACTATTATTTTTTTGGGATATTTTTACTGTGCTTCGAAAAATCTTATCCTTCACTAACAATACTAATTGTACACCAAACGATAATAATTTTTTTACAATCAATAAGAGACGTGGAGCACACCGACTCAGACGGCTTAGGGTAGAAGTGGATGACGGGGTCTAGTGAGCAAAAGAAGTGAGCAAACACAGACCCCCACCAACCACTACGTGGTTATTTTTTTTTTAACCAGAAGACCATATTTTAGTGCTCATTTAGTATTTTTAGTAAAAAAATAGAAAATAAAAATAAATTGAGGAACAGTTAAATAAAATTGAGATATGTATTATTGAAGATCCACGTATAAAGAATTGTAAAGAAATGAAAAAAACAAAAACAAATAGAGAAAAAGAAAATATAATGTTTTGCAGAAAAAGTTTCTAGAAAATCTTTTACACGTGGATCATTCAGTCATAAGTACCGAGTACTTAATACTTGTGGAATTATAGAACAAACCGCAGGAACTTGAGGGAGCCACGTGTTAACTAATTCAGCGTTATAAATAATAATGTACTACTTTATAAAATCTAATGGGGAGAATTTATTTTATTGAATCACAGTCTCGGTTATAAATTTATCTAAACTTTTCATATAATCTAAACCAGTGTGTCATCCGATTTTTAAATTGAGAATTTATTTATATATTATTTTAATTTTTATGCAACACAAAGGTTGACTTGATGCCTTTGGCATTCTCTATCAGTCAACCGGGTGGTGAAAATGTAACACAATTTTTTTTATGCCAAAGTTCACCAGGTTTTCAATGCAAAGAAAATTTTTACGAATATTTAACATCAATTAAGAAACCGAGATTACTTTACTTCGGATGGGAGTTTGACTAAAAGAAAATGGCAATACTTTGTGCCAATGGCCAGATTCAGGTAAATCGCCTTAATGTTGGTTAATTTTTATTCTTTGACTTTTTTATTTGACGTGAAAAATCAAACAATGACTTCTTTTGCTCTAAGGTGGACCGAGGGGACGTGTCATACGTTTACTGGCTAAAATACAGCTGTGACTTTGCAGTTGCCTTTTGTGTTCTAGGACCACAGGTTTCCATATTAGAAGTTCTCTGTAGATCTAGATGACATCGGCCTTGCTGAGCATCTTAAGGGTTGGAAAAATATGAATTAATCTTCAAAATGATTGCACGTTTTATCTTCCTCAGTTTTCTCATAGTCTATTTATTTGTATCTTAGTCTTGGCATATAAAATCTTTCAAACAACAATCCGCAAAGTCACTTAACCACTACTAAAGCGTATGGAATGCTACTCACCCACTTCCATATGTCTCGTACAGTTTCTTGACAGCCATGCCGACTGTCACTAAAAGTGCTACTTTGCTCGCAAAGAACGCTTTAAGCGTAAGCGTAGTTACTATTGCCATGGCAAACAAAGCCATGCCTGCTGACTTCATGCCAAAAAGCAGCGGGATTATCACTTGCATCACCTTCTTCTTCTGTCTTCTGCCTGGAATTTAAAAAAGGAGAATATTTAGACACGCCTGATATAACACCTATCTATATTTCTCGATGGGTTTGGTAGAAATGTATTTGAAACAGTCATTTAATATCTAAGATTATCATTTCAGCCAATTGACGTCCACTGCTGGACATTGGCGTCCCCCAAATATCGCCACAGTGAACAGTCATATGCGTCTCGCATCTATCGGATTTCCGCAACCTTCACCAGGTCATCGGTCCACCTTGTAAGGGGCCTTCCAACACTGCGTCTTCTGGTAAGCGGTCGCCACTCCAGAACCTTTCGGCCTCAACGGCCGTCTGTTCTGCGAGCAATGTGCGCTGCCCATTGCCACTTAAGTTTGGCGATTCTTCGTGCTATGTCGGCAACCTTGGTTCTCCTGGATATAGATATAGATCTTCATATAGATATTACAATGTGATGCGGCTACATCACGTTTAACTGAATTGTGATGGCGATATGTTCGTCATTGCAGGGTCCAACGTTTAGCTATATTCTCAGTGACTATAAATTATGAAGAATCAATCCAAAAAAAGCTTGGATAGGGTTGAAGGAAGCCTTCTATTTCTATCTGCAAGCTTTAAAGGAACCTAACACGATGGGAATAACGGTGGTCCATTTGCTTGCTTTGCTCGCTCTCTCTCTAGCCCCCGTAATCCCCTTCTAACTTAATCGATCGGTATTGGTGTGCCCTAAAATTTGCGCGCCAATATAAACGGCTTGTTATACAATACGGTTGCGACATATCTGTAGGGACACAGATCAACATGTACTGGTTTACTTGCTGGATTACGGCCCATTCTATCTACTAGGCAGAGGCCTGACTCTCAGTAGTGACAATAAGGCTGATTATGCTTTTGCTTCGGTTTATGTATCTTCTCATTGTTAACCAAAAATTACCAGTTATTTGGGGCTTAATAAGCAAAGGGTTTAAATAATTGGCGACTCTATTGCTGTCAACCCGACTTTAGGCTGCTACTGAGTTTCAGATGGGAAAACTTGACTTAGATGAAATTATGCAAATTGATGTGTCCTGGAATCCCTTGTCATGTTTTTATCCCGGAAGTATGTTCACTAGGAATAATTTTATATTTCCACGCGAGCGAAGCCGCAGTTTCAGAGCAGTGGTGGACGAGTGGTAACGGCTCCGACTTACAAGAAATAGATCGCGGGTTCAAACCCAGCCAGGCGCATTACTTTTTGTAATTTATTTCATCACCACTGCTCTTAAAACGGTTATTGAAAACATCGTGAGGAAGCCGACATGTTCTAGAACCAAAAATTCGAAGACATGCGACATTCACCAACCCGCACTGGGCCCACGTGGTGGATTACGGCCCATTCCATCTTCTAGAGAGAGAAGGCCTGAGTCCCAGCAGTGGGAACATTAAAAGGCTGATTATGCTATTATACACAGTTTGAAAAGAACAATCACATAACTCGGAGAAATTACGGTGTGGATGCTAGATTTTAATTAAAGTGGTAGGTTACTAGATTGGGACGTCCCAACAATTTGAGATTCAGATCTATTTAATTTCGAAAAGGTATTGTGTAGAAGCTGACAAACCCCGTAGTACACATTTACGTACCCAAACACTACTTAATTCATACAGAACTCGAATTTTATGTTTGTTGTTTATTTTGAAACACAATATGTGGATGAATTGAGAGGGACAAAGATGCCAGGGAAAAGATGGATGGTGTAAGGAGTGATATAAAAAAATGGAATCTGTGATAGCAGCATGGTAGACAGGATAGAATGTAATAAAAAAACTGGGCAAGAGCGAGTCGAAACTGGCGTGCTGAGGGTTCCGTAGCTATGAAAACAGTTTAGTTCCCGAATTGAATTACGAATATTTTTCCCAATCACAAAAAAAAGTTCTTTTTTGTGACGTAACTACAAATGTATCAGATTTTTTCCTATACTTGTGCCATAAGACCGTGCTTCTTGCCAAATTTTAGGATTCTAGGTCAACGGAAAGTACCCTCTGAATTTTGATTCCCTTGAGAGTATCGAAATACACGTATTTTTGCGATATAAAAGTTGATTTTTTCACAGCTTCAAGGGACCGCAGACCTGACTATATGGTTTTATACCCCTTATTCATAATTGCTCTAATGCATAAAGATGATCATCAAAGTATCCATAAAGCGCGCGTAAAACACAACACCCGGCCTTGGTTCTTACCGGACAGCCGGGTGGCTTTTTAACTTGGTCAGAGGAAAAGCATGCCATATGACTAGTAATGCCACCAGTTTTCTGAATACATTATTAGTTGATTTACATCAGTTTCAGCGAAAATAAATGAACATATTTTATAAAAATTATAAATATATATTAACTTTTCTATTGGCCATGAAATCAGTGATACATTTGGTCCAGTTCAAAACTTACTTGATTTTGTTTTTCCAATCAACGTGAAAAACTTTATTCCACTACGAAAGTTTTTCAAACATTTTCCTCAACACACATTCTTCTTACTTCAAAAACTTCATACCGAATCACTTTTGCACAAAAAAATACAACGCAAAAATCCAATAAACAAAATTACACCTTTTAAATCAGAAAATAAAGTCTTAAATCCAACGACGTGATTCTCCCCAACATTGATTTATAATGTCATTAGTGCTGCCCGGATTGCCATCAGTGTCAAATAGAATCACGTCCGGCTATAAAGAAAGTAGAATCCGTATCGATTCGGAGAACAATTGAGCATCGAGCGATTTTCTAATATCTCGAGTTATTATGTGAGAAACGAATGCATGTCATAAAGATGAGTGTGTGTTTAGTACCAAATAATAATAATCATTTTACAGGTAAATCAAACCTATAGGATACTTCCCGTTGACAGAGCATCATGAAATTCATGGAGCAAGATCTTAAAGCAAAAGTGTAGGCAAAAATCTAAATACAGTAAAGTAGTGATGTTACAAAAAAAATATTTTTGTGATTCGGATTTCAATTCGGGAATTGTACCATTTCCTTGTGTAAGTTTCATACTTCTACTACATATTCATACTTGACCTATCACTTTCCATCAGGTAAGGACTATTGACATTTTAAGCACTAAGGAACTTCCAGTATTTAAATAAACTCCCTAACTTTTTAATTTTTTGAAATTTTTAATTCTCTTGACTCGATTCACTCTGTACATCTGAAAGAATATGTTAATTTAATCTGTAATTATTATATGCCTATGTGGCAGGACATAATTGGACTTTAATTTATTATTAAGAATTAGCATCTGTATATTATTATAACCTATGGCCACAATTAAGACCTTCTGATTCTCATTCTGAAAGGTAGTGATCAAGCGCGCTGCGCGAGCCTATCAACAGTAAGAAAAAACAACAGTTATGAGTAGAAAATGTGGATGGAGAGGGAGAGGGAGGCCAAAGGACAGGGAATGGATTGTGTGAGGACTGATATGAAAAAAATAGCATGACAGACGATAAGACGATCCGACGCGGTCGTTACTCCTAAACCTTTATTTGCGCATGGAGTTGCAACGCTGAGGCGAAACTCCGCTGCCACGACAGGCGAGATATATAGCAACCTTAGTGCTGGGCACGCCATAATCACGGCGGTAAGTCCCCTCTTTGAAGAGTGGCTGGAGTGGCAACAGGGCGTCCTCACTTTCTGTATCACGTAGGTCCTCACCGGACATGGCAAGTTCGGGAGGTTCCTGCATTGGATTCAGGCGGAAGAAATGCCCGGGTGTGGACCGACCGAAGGATACGGTGGAGCATACGGTGGAGTTATGCCCCGTTTGACACAAGGTTTTAGTCAGTAAAAGTCTGACACGCCCTCTCGCTTCACCCAGAGCGCGAGAAGTCATTGGATGATTTCCACCCTTAAAAAAAACTCCAAAACCTTTAGGCCTTATCGAAATTCATTGTTCTGCGAGCAATGTACCCTGGCCACTGTTACTTATGTTTGGCAGTTTTTCTTTCTTTGTCCGTAAACTTGGTTCTGCTGTGGATATCTTAATTTTTAAGGAAACACTAGCTTGAATATTTTTAGTGAATTGTTCTCATATAAAGGTTCGCCATCCCTGCTCTACACTTTGGTTGACTTTAAGCTTTAATAATACAAGTGCACACTTAGTAATCGAAAGCCAACGTATTTATCATGATCATCATTTCAGTTAAAACACGTCCACTGTTGGACATAGGCCTTCCCCAAGTGTCACCACAATGAACAGTCCTGTGCAATTCGCATCCATGGGATTCCCGCAACCATTACCAGGTTATCGGTCCACCTTGTAGGAGGCCTTCTAGCACTGCGTGTTCTGGTATACAGTCGCTGCTCCAGAACCTTTCGGTCTCTACGGCCTTCTGTTCTGTGAGCAGTGCCCTGCCCACTGCCACTTATGTTTGGTGATTCTTCGGGCTATGTCTGTAGCCTTGGTTCTGCTATGTATATCATCATTTCTGATTTAATCAAGCAAGGAATCTCCGAATATAGCCCTCTTTATTGCCCTTTGCGTGACTTTAAGCCTAGCTTTAAATACAAGTGGGCACTCACTAATCGAACGCCTGACGTATTTATGACAGCTACAAACAATTATACGTTTATGATCAGCTATAGAATCGTAAAACAATGAAATATCGGTGTTTTGACAACAATTGAATATTTATTAGCTGTCGATTTTATTGTATACTCTATAAAACAGTAAATTATTTGGTACGATAAGTGTTCCTACTCTGTCATTATTGTAATGGGTTTTTTATGGTTTTATTTTATTGGTTGAAGGTTTGAATTTTGTTAGGCTTGGACAATCTATGGCTATTTTGTTTGACATTGGGTATGCTTTGATCTTGATCACGATAGTTGGATAGAGTTAGATGCGGATTACAATGGAACGAGCCAAGTAATAAGATTTTATTATTATTATTATTGTTGATAGGCTTACGTATAACTACCATCTCACCCGATGGTAAGTCTATCGCGCTGAGCCTTGGTACAGGCATGATCTGGAGCGAGGAGGTGTGGCAGGCGGTCGCCTCCTTCTGCGAAGCAGTAATGCTAGCAAAGGAGGCGGCCGATCGCGTGAGACAAACATTTATTTTGGGTAGGAATCGAACCCACGACCCCTGGCATAACAGTCATGGCTACTAACCAATATACCCACAACCAATCAAAACTTGCTTGATGCTTTGAAGGCTAGGGTTACAGGTAGGCAGTAATCAGCTAAACAAAGAAAATATATAAATTTAGAAAGTGTAAATTGAGAAAAATCGAAATTGTGTTTCATTTTCAGAATCAACTACAACTTAGGGGTCTTTAAGTCAAGAGTGAATAGGTTACTTCTAGGCAAGCGTGCTCCATCGTCGGCCACATCATCGCTTACCATCAGGTGAAATAGTCAAACGCGAGCCTGTCAATAATAAAAAATAAAAAAAAAGAACAGAAAACTGGTTAAAAACATCAAGCACCTATCTCACTCAATTCTCTAATAAAATACATATATCAGGTTGGTACACTGTATGAAGATTTATTACCGACCCCAACCGGATTGGCTGTAAACAAAAACGTAACAAAAATATATTTTACCTTACAATATAAATTTACGACATTTTAAAATATTTGAGCATTGGCACTGCAAAAAACGGAAAGCTGAAAATGTTATGCCTTTTGCACTTACCACGAGGAAATTGATGGATTTAGTCAAATTCGACTGTGGTTATGACAGGCAATAGTGTACAGTGCACACTGCGTGGGTACGGACATAATGTATCTTTATATAATATAATTCTGCAGTAAGTGTATTATTAGTCACCTAACTCCTTTTAAATGGCTTGACCGATTTGAAAGTAATTTTGTGTGTATATTTAGGTAGGTCTCTGGGTGGTTTGAAAACGTAATTGAACCCGGTAGGTGACACTGTTACGTACCAGACGGCATAACTGTATAGGAATGACATAAAATGTCATCTCAACGCCCAGTCACGTGGTCAGAATAAAGGAATCGGAGGCGATGCCGACTCAAGGCGATCAACGAAAGAGAATCGAAACGAAACGGTCGTAACTTGGCTTGGCAGGACAACGTCTACCACGGCCACTAGTCTATACATATAATAAATCTGTTGAAGTTGAAGTTTTTAGTTGTGCGCGCATCACGTAAAATGTACGAAAAATACGTAAATAACTTTAAAACATTAAATTTGTGTGTAACTTTACTTAGGCTTTGTTTCATCGCAAACGGTTGACTATATCGAAAGATATACTACATTCATTGACTGTTAGACGGAATGAAGTTCGCAGGGTCAGCTAGTCTTTAATATAATTCTTCTGTACTTGTGTTTGTCACCGATATCCTTCTAAACGGCTTGACCGATCTGAATGAAAGCAGGAGGTTGATTTATTTTTAGGTGGCAAATCATCTTATGACATCTCCCTCCTTGGGCGAAGGGAGAGGACGTGTCAGACTTTTACTGACTAAAACCCACTCATTTGTTTTTTCTTTGCCTTGCGTTTCAAGGCCCCGGATTTCATTTTCACTTGACCCATTGCCCCAGTAGGCTTCGACCCTGCTGGGCCCCAACCATTTGCTGACATCTCCCTGAGGTGCGAGGCATTTTTCGCCGAATTTGTATTTCATTTTATAAGTGTGTGTATGTGTGTTTGTTACTCCTTCAAGCTCAAACGGTTGTATGGATTTGGAGAAAGTTTAACACAAACAGTGTCCTGGAATAACATGAACGCACGAAACTTTTTATTTCGGGAGTACGCTAGGTTACCCTAGGGTACCCTAGGGTTTTTTTTTTAATTTTCACTTGAGAGAAGCAGCTGTCAACAGCTATTTTGACATACCACCACCACTCAACTATTGACTTTAAATCAGTGTAATTTGAGTTGATTTTTGAGTAACCATAATACAAATGTATTCAAAAGTCATTGACAAAATACGGGTTGCAACAGAATGCTAACTTTTTTCTTCCAAATTTGAATTCAAATATAGTAATGGCATCTCGAGTAGCTGCCAGCACTTCGATTCCAAACTCTATGACTCAGACCAAGGCATTAGGTACACTGAGTTTGACAGCCAAAAATGAACAGTGGTTGTAAAATATTTCTGTCACCAAGAAATAAATAAATTTTATGATTTATTGCTCTACAATCAAAGAATATAAAGGAGTCGGTGTACCATATAATACATAATTTATTATGTTGTAAATGCTATGTCTTCGTCTTGAAAAACAACTTTGATTTTCATGCTGTATTTGACGAGAAAAATAATAGTAAACCGAATGACATGAAAAGGTCACAGTTTTATTTTGCTAGGAGTGGTTAGCTTAGTAATTTGAGAATCTCAATTTATGTAAACATAAATCTTCTATATTAAACATTTATAATAAATAATAAGAGGAATTTACTGGCTGACATACTAAATAATAATATATCTATATTTCAGACATACGTCCATACATTTTTAACAAAACAAAAGTTAGTAAGGTTGTTAGTAATTTCCTAAACTACCAATACTAAAACTACCAGTAGTTTTTTTATGACATAGGCGAGCTTAATTTTAAAGTTTAATAAAACTTAAGTTTTACTAAAAACAAACTTTAAAAAAAAAACTATTTTTTTTTAAAGTTTAAGTTTTTTCGCGTGTTTTTGTAAATTAAACTTTTATTGGGTCAAACGAGGTAAGAGCAGTGGTGGCCGAGTGGTAACGACTTACAAGTTGCAGGTCGTGGATTCAAACCCAGCCAGGCGTTACTTTGTGTAATTTATTTCATCACCACTGCTCTCAAAACGATGAAGGAAAACATCGTGAGGAAACTGGCATGTCCAACCCACACTGGGCCTGCGTGGTGGATTACGGGCCATTCCCTCCCCTAGAGAGGAGGCCTGAGTCCCAGCAGTAATAATAATAATAATAATAATTTTATTAACAGAAAAGAAGGTACATCTTATCTATCCTAATCACAATACAATGTATTAAATAAATTATGTTTCCTTTGAAAAGATAGAGTAAACGACGATGTCTGTGCTAGTAATAACTGTGTGACAGACATCGGCGCCTTCCTCCTACAGCTTTTAGTGTTAGTACAGTATTAAAGTAAAAAAAATAAAAGTTAATATCTTGATACAATTTCATTTTACTAAGTAATTGGTCCGAAAACCGAATATGTTTAATAATTATAATTTAAAAAAAATAAAAAATGATTGAATTAAATTGATTGATATTAATATGATTTAAGTACATGGATTATAAAATTTACATAATTGAACATTTTATCATAATAGAGGTAAGTAACATAATTTAATTTATTCTAATTTGATAATTTCATTGATGATAAAAAAGTATTGAGTAAAAAATAAAAACAAATAAAAAAATAATTAGTTAAAGCATGCATGGAAATACGTGTATGAGTACGTGTAGATATGATTGCACTTAACATTCAAAATTCAAAATTCTCTACCGAATAGTCTTTCTGTCTCGTCGTATGTAAGACCCTGAAGATATTGACTTACAACAATCTTACACTTGTGTTTCGGAAGAGAATATATTTTGCAAGTCTTATTGAGCGCATTATAGAGGCGACTGCTCAAATTTGGAAAGTGACGACTGGCTAGGGCAGTATTTACTTTAATAGATCGGCATACTAAGTCTCTACGTCGTTTACCTGCCAGCAATTCTGGATCATAAATCAGTGACGAATGTTTACACAGGACTATATGAAGTGCACAAAGTTGCCTGACGTTAAGAACAGATATGTCCCTGTATAATTGAGTAGTAGAGTATCGATATGGTTTTTGCAGCATCACTTTCAAGACTGCTCTCTGCGCCCTCTCAAGACGAAGCATAAAAGTTTTAAACGTGCCACCCCAAACTGAGATGCAATAGGTAAGAAGTGACTGAGCTAAAGCAAAATAGATAGTTTTTAGAAGTGGTGTAGGAACCACATTTCTAAGCCTTTTCATTGGGGACATAAGCTTACGGACCCGAGACACTGTAACATCTATGTGTTTATTCCAACTTAGAGTACAGTCAATGTGCACCCCCAGATACTTAACGCAAGATGTTCTTTGAATGAGGGGGCAATTGCAGTTGCTTAGTTCAGGACGGGAGCATATATGCGCCCTTATATTGGAATCAGTAGGTTGTGTGGATGAGTTTACTGAGAAGGTAACGTAGTGGGTTTTCGCGACATTCAATGTAAGCAGATTACAGGAGAGCCAGTCCATCACAACACTGAGAGCGTATTCTGCCGAACGGTGAGCCGAGGCCCAGGTGTCACCACTTATAATTAATGCCGTATCATCTGCATAAACTAGTATCTTGCAGTCAGGAATAGAGAGTTGGCACAGCATATTCACATACACAAGAAATAGAGTAGGACCCAGTACACTGCCCTGCGGAACTCCGAAAAATAACTTCTCTTCATCACTTGTGTAGTTCTCAACCTTGACCCGTTGACTACGGTCAGAGAGGTAGTCACGAAAAATATTGAGAGCTGTTTCTCTTATTCCTAGAGCCTCCAATCCGCTTAAAAGTATGGAGGTAGAGACCGTGTCAAAAGCCTTGGCCAAATCTAGAAATATACCTATTGTTTTTATTTTCCTGTCAAGGTTATTAACAATATGACTTGATAGCTCAACCACAGCATCTTCTGTAGATTTTCCACTCCTGAAGCCGTATTGATTGGAAGCAATTGCATTATTGTGCTCTAAATAACTAAGTAGTCTTTTATTTAGGATTTTTTCTAAGATCTTCGACAACGTTGTGAGAACAGATATAGGCCTATAGTTTTCGACACGGTCCCCATCTCCACCCTTAAATATTGGTGAAACTAAAGCCTTTTTAAAAACATTTGGGAAAACACCCTTAGCCAAGCACAAATTGCAAACATGAGTGATGGAGGGAATGAGAACATGCCTGGCAGAATTGATAACTGAAGCAGGTATACCATCATATCCAACAGCACAGTTTGACTTTAAACCCAAAATTGTGCTGTTTACCTCAGCATAGTCAGTTTCAAGCAAAACCAATGAGTTACCATGCGAGTTGGACATGGAATTATAGTTGAAGCTAGAGCGATTTTTGAGTTGAACTTGCTGTATCTTATGAGCAAGATTACCTCCAACATTCGCGAAATAATTGTTAATGGTGTTGACAGAGGAATCGGGATTGTTAGATATATTAAGAAGATCCCTCGATTTGTTAGAAGGGGTGGTATTTTTATAGCAAATGGTTTTAATAACATCCCAAGTTGCTTTGGGATTTCCACTGGCTTTTTGAAGCTCATCTTGTTCGTATTTGCACTTAATTGTTTTGAGCAAATTGTTGCAGTAGTTTCGGTATCTTGAATATGTCAGTTTAACTACGAGATTTTCAGGATCCCGTTTTGATTTCAAGTGCATTCTGTCACGATTTCGCATGCATCTCAAAAGACCTGGGGTGATCCAAGGCTTAATTATTCTCTTTCTGTGCGGCACTTTTTTTAATTTGCTGTGTTCTTTAACCGAGTCTGATAAAATATGGATAAGCATTTCAGCACTTTGATTGGGGTCTGTACTATTAAGAACACTAGAAAAATCCGACTTTTCTAAATAACTAATAACTCCCGGTAAGTTAATTTGACGGATTAATCTTTTAGGTTTCTCGACAGAAGCAACAGCTTCAAGACAGAAAAAGATAGGAGCGTGGTCAGTAGAGAAAGAATCCAAAACCAATGCCGTTGAACCTTTGTCTGATTTTATAAATACGTGGTCAAGACAGTTATCCAAACGTGTCGGGAATAGGTGGGCTGGCAAAAGCCCATGGAAAGCCATCACATTTAAATACTCCTCAGAGTTAGAGTCATTATTTCCTGCCCGAATATTAATGTTTAAATCACCAATCACTGCAACGGTATTATTGGAAGAGAGGGAACCCAATGTATCATTTAGGGACCCAATAAAATTATCAATATTCCTGACTGAAGGTGATCTATATTTTCAAAATTTCAAATTTCAAATTTCAAAGCATTTATTTCAAATAAACCATTTACAGGCACTTTTGAAATGTCAAGAAGTCAGTCAGTCAGAAAAAATGTTGCTAATTGCACATTCCAAAGCGTAGATCTCTATGGAGAAGAATGTGCAAGAAACTCCATGGACACTCTTTTCAATCGTGTTTTGCAATTACAAATATGTCTGTTACATGTTTCTTGTCGCTATCATGTGAGAACAATGTCAATAAAGTAAAAATAAAAACTAAATATAGATATTAAAATAGCAACTGGCAGCTAAGAGATGACCAGTCTCAACTGACAGCGCCCGTTCACGGACCTGACGCGAATATTAGCACCACTCAGCTCAACCATTTTAAAGGGAACCGAATGATCCAACACACGCGCCACCATCAGTGAGACATTTGAGTGAGCATGACAAACTCTCAACTGCCATGCTCATTTATGTCAAACAGGACCAATAATAACCTAAAAACCATAAAATAGCTCCATGGTACTCACATTTACAAACTTTGAAAAAAAAAAATGCTTCTACATTATACAATACTAAATACAATAATAATTAACAACAATAATATTTTACAAATTATAGTTTCAACACTAATCAATTTGTACACCGCGGTGGTAGTGGAGCTGGACCAGCATTGAGCCAAGCATTTTTATCTTGAATATAATCCTACAACTTATAATATGCTTGCCTGCATAGTGTGCGTTTAATACAAGATTTAAATTTCGTTTCATTGAGTTCTAATATTTGTGGAGGTATTTTGTTATAACATTTCAAGCAGTACCCCATGAAAGAAGAGGCCACTTTAGCCAGTCTAAAACCTGGTTGAACTAATTGGTCCCTATTTCTTGTAACATAATTATGTCTATCGCCTCTTTTGCTAAAAAGATGAAGATTTTTTCTAACGTACATGATGTTTTCATAGATATATTGACAAGGCACCGTCAATATGTTAATATCCTTAAACAGTTCCCTTAGAGAATCGCACCGGCGGAGATTGTAAATAGCTCTGATAGCTCTTTTCTGTAGAATAAAAATTGAGTCGATGTCTGCAGCCCGTCCCCATAGTAGGATACCGTATGACATGATACTATGAAAATAACTAAAATATACTAGTCTAGCGGTATCAACATCCGTAAATTGGCGGATTTTTCTAACAGCATATGCAGCTGAGCTAAGCCAGATTGCCATTATAGATTGCCAGAATCACCACGTCTGGGTCCAACTTCAACATAAGGCAATTAGCATCCCGAAATACAGGCTCAGATACTTTATAATTTAACTCAGAGCGAATGTAGATTAATACACCGTCATTCTGGTTAGTAAATGTAGACTTTGCAGAGTCAAAGCCATCCAAGATTGGAATTTCTGTCGCTTTACTCAACCAGCATTCCGAGAGAATCACTATATCACACCTAGCATCCATGGAGTGAATAAGGACATCAAGGGCGTCAAAGTTCCGGTTTATACTTCAAATGTTAACATGCAAGATGTTTAGCGATTGTTTAGAGGATAGCAGTGGGAGCATTATAAGGCCGACTATGGTATGCTTTGCTAAAAGAGGATAAATTTATTTGTATGCTAAATATTATTCCTTGAGCCAATATACTTGAAACTTAGCATGAATATTAATTTAAGTAAATAAATAAAGTTTTCATTGTTGGTTATTCGAAACTATCTCTGTAAAACGAACTTCATGCAAAATTTCAGGATTCTAGGTCAACATAAAGTACCCTATGAATTTTGATTCCCTTAAGAATGTCAAAATACACGTTTTTTGCGACATAAACGGCCGTATCTTTTTTTTTCGTTAACTCAGATGTTTGATTTTTCACAGCTTCAAAGGACCACAGACCTGACTGTAAGGCTTTAATTTTAACTCGATACCTCTACGTATTCCTGAGATAAAAGGTCTTAACGGACAGACAAACAGTCAGACGGACGGACCACAAAGTGATCCTATACGGGTCCTTTTTTTTCCTTTTTTAGGTACGGAACCCTAAAAAGAACTTGAAAAGTCGTAAGTTAACAGGCAAGACATAAATCATGATCAAGTTTTACTTCATTTGAAAATTCTCGAGTGAAAATAAGAGACCTACACGAGTGCAAGCAGCTTGTGAGTTATTTATGCCTTCCGCCACACTGCTAAAAAGTTTCCTTATTTTCAACTCGTTTTTTGCTTGCTTCACATTTATGAGAAGCTTTGCTTGTGTAGTTATTTTTTTTTATTATTATTGATAGGCTCGCGTTTGACCATTATCTTACCTGATGGTAAGCGATGATGTGGCCGACGATGGAACACGCTTGCCTGGAAGTAACATTCACTAAGACCCCTCTAAGAGGTTATGACTATCAGGAAACACAGATTCCGGCAGGGGATTCCACTCCTTAGCTGGAGGAGTGCTAACTCCTTAGAGTAAGTTCTTGTGTATGTTTTAACTACGTCGTTGATCGAGTAGTTCGATGTTCCCGGGTCAGGAAAATGTACTATTGGGTTTTGCCATTTTGAATTACTTTGTAGCTGCCCGGAGTTTGGAAGTTGGTGGTGTAACTAGCCCGCGACTCGGAAAACACGTAAAGTCGTTAGCCTTGGCCTCTCGTCGTTTATGTCGAATTGCCTTTCCATTGGACTATTGAAGTAAAGAAACAGAGAGTATACCTTGTTTTTTTTAGTGGGAAATCATCCAATGACTTCTCTCGCTCTAGGGCGGAGTTGGACTGTCAGATTTTTGCTGACTAAAACCCACTTTTATGTTCCGTCTTTGCCTTTTATTCCAGGACTCCAGGGTTCCAATTTGGGCAACTCATGGCCCCAGTTGGCTACGGTCCTGCTGGACCCCTACGGCCTACGATGCGCGCTTGGAACACTACGCGCCGATAACGACACGGGCTCGGTCCGGACGGTTACCGCACGCTGGTCGGCGAACTACCCATTTCATGTCGTCGGCAAGCCAACGCCTACTGGCTGGAAATTGGGTTCGGGATCCCGACGGCTGGGGCGTGAGGAAGACCGTTGCCTCACGTTTGCGGCCGCTTCTTTCGCTTATTTGCTTCGCAGAAGGAGGCTGCCGCCTACCATTCCTCCTCGCTCCAGACTATTGCCTGTACCAGGGCCCGGCTCGACAGATCATTGCTGTCAATCGCCCCCACGAGGACATGGCGGTGCTCCACTCAAGTGGGGCACACCTCCACCTTATGATCCACCATGTCCTGAGTGTACCTGTGTTTACACACACTTGTGCATTTTAATATTTATTTATTTATTATTTATGCATTAGTAAACACTGTACAAAAGTGGACTGCCTTAGGCATTTTTCTTGCGTATTAGGCTTATCTCAGTTAAGATTGGCCACTGTGATTGAAATTCGGTCGGGAGGATTATTATAAATTCTTATAAAGATTCAACGTAAAGGTAGTGTGTACTCAAGAAATAATGAAATGCATAGACCTCTTTTTCTGTATTAGAAAAAAAAAAACGATAAACGAAGCCTATTTTCAGTAACCCAGTACAAATTATGAAAGACTGGGATGCTACTGGAAGTAGTGTGTCCGTGGAGTTTCTTGCAATTTCTTTTCCATAGAGATCTACGCTTTGGAATCTACAATCAGCATCATTTTTCTGACAAATTGACTTCTTGCCAATACAAAAGTACCTAGTAAAAGTAGTACAGTTAAATGGTTTATTTGAAATAAATGTTTTTGATTTTGAAACATACTTATATATTTCTAAAAACATACATATTATGGATAAATTACACCCAGACACAGAACAAATGATCGTGCTCATCACACAAACATTTCTCCTGGGTGGGAATCGAACCCACGACCTCCGGCATAGCAGTCAGGGCCACTAACCACTAGACCAACAGGCCTGTCAGACAGGTGTGTGTGTGTGGAATGTGAGAACACTGTAGTCTTCGCGAATTCTCAGATTACTTCCTATTACGACTTACATTTTATTATAATTATTTTATTTTTATTTTTGAGTACATTATTGACTGGTCTACACTGTCCTTACATAATATCTACTAATACTGTATTATGGAAATATTGTAAGAACAACAATTTTTTTAAAAAGAGTAACCATGGAGTTTTCAGCCGGTTATTCTCCATAAAAAACGACCAATTTGCAACCGTGCACTAGCTTCTGACGTTTTACAAGTGCCCATGTAGGCCTATGTGAAATAAAAACCATTTGAATGGAATTGAATAGAGAATACCTCGTTGTATTAAGTCTGCCTAAGTACCGCTACTGTACATGAAGTTTAAATAAATAAATTTGGTCCGGTTGCTTTTGAATTTATTCATTACAAACCAAAATACAAAATTTTCCTCTTTATAATATTTAGTATAGATAATAATTAATTTACTTTGTTGTTCCTGAAACTCATTTTTGTTTACATGTTATGTCTACTAATGAGGCGAGAAATACACGGACGAACTAGTTGATAAGCAAACATAATTATTATTAATTGCTTAGTCAAACCGCTTAATCATAAAGTTCCTGTAACTATTTCCTCACGTGACTATTAAAACTGACTAAGTAAACATCCGACTTTCTTTCGTCGAACACCAATTAAATTTATGTTAATGCACGACAAAATCAGCGTACAAGAACATGCAACCTTCTCGCTTCAATGGTCGCATAAACGGACATTTGAATATGGAACACCAGAATAATTTGAAAAAAAAATTGCAGAAAGTCTGTACTAGTCATCCGAGACACTCATTTGGAGATTAATATTGAAATCTCGTGTGACATACCATAAAAGTACGTCGAATCGTTTGAGAGAAAAGTAAAATGCTCTAATTAAAATAACTGCACGCCTCTTCTTCACACGCTATATTAGAAACTTATTCAATGAAAACTTAGCCGTTTGTGAAGATTCCTTCGCTCGATTTTTTTTTAACATTCCTAGTTGCTGATTGGTCAATTAATGACAGTTATATGTCATTCCTTTTTGGTCGTTATTTTTGACGTTGATATGTCTTAAGTAGTATTGTGTGTAAATAGGATTTATTAAAGTGCTATTAAAATTTGATTGGTCAATTATTTTAATTTAATCGATTTGATTGGTTCAGAGTATCCATTTTATTGGTGCTAATTAATCGCTTTGAACGAAAGGATAAAAAGAAAGAATGAGAATTATTTTATTTGGCACGCATGGATGCACACACTATAAAAACAAAATTTTAGAAAACTTAATATAAAAAAAGAAAAAAACACTGACACAATGTGTGACTCATGGCTTCGCCTAATAGGTTCAGTTGAAGTACCTAGTCCAGAGTGAACGGCAGTTATTTACTTATTAGGATATTGATTAGAATACATAAAGTGTAAGTAAAAGACGTTTGGTTCGGTATGTTACTATTGGTGGGCCTACGCTAGCTAGAGGAGCCGAGCACGAGTGGAGCATGAGTCGAGCATTAAATCGAGCACGTTTAGAGCGTTTGATTTGTGCTCGACTTTGCTCCGCCTGTTGTCGGTTTTTTTGACGAACACAAAAGTTTTCGTATCACGTTCGAGGACAATTATCGTTGGAGGCATTTTTTCTCTGCTCTTGGGCGGAGCAGGAGATAGTGTCAGACTTTTATTGACTAAAAACCCAGTTCTGTTCCTTCGTTGCCTTTCGTACCAGGGCCGAATCTTCTTTTCAGAAGCAGACCCTTGGTCCCAGTAGGCTTTGACACTGCTGGCACACTTGACACTGCGAGTAGAGCGTGCTCGGCTTACTCTTGTAGACTCTAAATCATAATCGAACGGGAAGACCGCAACAGGGAAATTGTTCCAGTCTTTCGATGTACGCGGTATAAATGTCGATTTTCAAGTGAACCAAAAACAAGGACTCATACTATTCATGAACGCTCATGAATAAATACTAGTTTCGTATATCCTAATACTCTTTTAACATTGATCATTCGAACATAAAATAGTAAATGGGGCATAAAACAATATTTATAGCTACCTTGGCGAAATAAAATTTTCGCAAAGCACTTTACGAATCTTTGTCTTGCCAAACGTGAGAAGTGTGTAAAAGACAATTTTATTTCTTCATCTTTTATCGTGTTTAGTATCTTGATTTGTTTTGTATTTTATATTTATTTTTTTGTTAGGATTGTCATGTTTTTTATTTCGTTTGAATTTAGATAAGTGTCTGTTTTTGACAAGCTTTCATGAATTTTCCAATTCGTTGATTTTATTAATGTTCATTTATTTTTCTTCAGTCTATTTTCAAGAAATCTTTTTTTAGGGTACGGAACCCTAAAAAGGAGGGTTCCAATGTGATTCTTTTAGCATGCCTCCGCTGTCCATTCATTCGTCTGCCTGTTCGTCTGTCAGCAGGCTAAATCTCATAAACCGTAATGAGACAGCGAGTTGATATTTTCAAAGAACGTGTATTCTTATTGCCACTATAGAAAAATGTGTATTTCTATTGCCGGTACAACAAAAAATAATAAAATTAAAATAAAGTTAAAAATATAAAGGAGTTTCCATACATAAAACGCTTGATGTTATTATTAGTATATATTAAAATACAAGACTGATCGACAGTTTGTTTGATTGTTTGACCGCTGGCTTGTTCTTTGCCAAACGATTTAAAGTTACCATTCAACGTGACTACGCTGCTACGTGGAATTAGATAAATAATAATGACTTTTAACTTAACCTAACCCAAATGACTCACTAACATAAGTTTGGAATCTGGTCACTGTTCTAACCTAACCTAACCCACAAGATCGCTTCGTTCGCTCGCCGTCGTGTTCTAATAGTCACTATTTCCTCACCTAATCCAGGCGCGATTATTCCGATCTACGCACGATTACTCCATATTCGTACTGGCACTGTGTATTATGGAATGAGGTTAGGTAGTAGGTTACTACGAAGTATACGCGAGTATTTGCATACTACTCTCGTATAGATTGGAAGACCTTGATTAAAAAGTGATTTCCAATCTATACGCGACTAGTTTCACACCCTTGCGTTCCGGCCTTGTACAGAATGGAAATACGCGGGCTCGCGTGGTGGATTACGGCCTATTCACTCTTCTAGATAAGGCTAATTGATTATGCTATGCTATATACGTTAGTTAAGTTTAGTACAAACATAGTTAGATAGTAAATGTATACTTACGTAGACCCAACTTGTTGTGTGCTTTCTTGTCATCTTCTTTTTCTTCTTCATTTTTGCTGCTCGATTTTTTCGCATTTGGATCCGAAACATCTGAAAAAAACAATGTCGTTAATTAGGTAACTAAGAACTTTAACTTTGTATTGTGCTTAGTTTTTATTTTTGTTGTCCACGTGTAAAATTGTTTTTTTTTTTCAGAAAAAAATGGGGAGTAAGGGTAGGAATTTAAAAAATAGCCTACAACCTTCTCAGACCTACCAATTATACACAAAAAATATCATAGTTGTCGGTCAATCCGTTTCGGAGGAGTTCGTTAACAAAGGCTGTGACACGAGATTTTTATATATTACATATTTTCTCGTAAGACAGAGCACCGCCTAAGATGGTATGGACATGTAATGAAGCGTAGCGAGGATCACGTGGTAAAAACAATCCTTAAATTTACCCGAACAAAAGAGAGGGAGATTAACCTGGTGGTCTAACATCGAGAGACCTTTAGAAAGCCCAGTTGCCAAAATCAACAACCCAGGACAGACTGTCCTGGCGCAGAATTGTGAGGAGACCCAACCCCAGATAATCGGAGCAGAGACAGACGAAGAAGAAGATATTTTCACTCAAGATTTGGAGACTTTTTTTAACAAGGAAAGATTATTTTTCTTGTGTGGCACGTAAATCCCTATACGAAAAAACCTATCAAATAACTTGTTTTTCTGTTAAAATTCTTATTTAAAGAAGACCACACAATTTTTCTTACAGTACTATAATATTTTTTTGATCATAAAGCAATCTTGCTTATCTCTCTGAGGAATGTTACAGGGGCCTTACCATGATGTAATAAAATTTCAGTCGTGTGAGTAAGAAAGAGGGATGGAGCTTGATTCAGCGACAGTGTCTTAACGGAAGCGGAAACAGATGTCAAAATTAAATCTTTTTGCGGATGCGGAAGTGGAAAAGGAAGCGGAAGCGGCAGCGGAAGTATTCATACTATGAAAAAAAAGCAAAATTTTATTTTTAAAAGAAGGTTTACGACGTAATCACGTCACGAGGCGCGCTGATGAGCAGAATGAACCAAAAAAATATAATAACAAAGAAACTTGTTGCGGCACGTTTGTGTCCACTCGTCCACGTGCCCCGCAACGCGCTCTTCGCTGTATTCTTCCGTTTAGAGTTCTGTTATAAATTTTGCGGAAGCAGAAACGGAAACGCAAGTAAAAAAGCTTGCGAAATATCTGCAGAAGCGGAAGCGGAAGCAGAGTTCTGTTGCAACACTAATGAAGCTATAAACCCCATTTTGCCCCCATCCCTTTAACAGTTTGGTTTAGGTCATAAAATGGATCGCGTTAACAGCTCGTGGTAGGGCCTCAGGACATATGACAAATTGTTTCATCTACAAAAATCACGTTGTTCACAAAGAACGTTTCTGTAGTGAACTGTCAGAGTGATTAATGTGACTTTCTAAGAAGAAAAATAATAATTGCTACAAGATTTTTTTTATGAAATAACTGCCCACGCCAGCCAATCAAACTCATGCCCTTTTTTATTCTTTAAAGGTTCGCGCTTGACCACTATCTCTCACACGAAAGCCATAAACTTTTAATTTAATGTTCGTTGTGCGAGTCCCGAACACTTTTTTGCCCCTCATTTGAAGGAAGACTTTTGCCTGCAGGACGTGGTGTTCCGTCGCTTCTGCGGCCAGATGCCACAGAAGAACACAAAGAAAATATAGTGCAATTTGAAGTGTTACTAACATTGAAGTTGAAAAGTTGAAAGGGAATCGTTTGTCTTGGTATGGTCATGTGAAGAGGAGGGATGAAACGCATGTTACTAAAAGAGTTATGAGTTTACATGTGGATGGATGGAAAGGGAGAGAGAGACCAAAGAAAAGATGGATGGATTGTGTTAAAAGTGTTATGAAATAAAAGGGAGTTAGTGATAGCGTGACGAGTGACAGGACAGAATGGAAGAAAAAAACATGTTGCGTCGACCCCAAATAAAACAGGACAACGGCAGGAAGATGACGATGATGAAGTGTTACTAACATAGTCATTATCATTATCATTATCACAAAACTTATTTATTAAAAATAAATTGTATTTACTTTAAATAATCGTACATTAGTCTGTAAGGTAATAAGTTCCGTTGGTAACCGTCCGAGTACTGAACTTTGTAATAATAGATTATGTGACTAGGGAATAAAGCAGTATCTTTAAGTCACGGGTGGCATGTTGAATTCCAAACGAAACGAAGGTTGCTAAGTTTTGATCGCGAACATAGCGAGGGATTTATATAATTAAATTCGCACTGCTCGGGAGCTAATTATTTTATATATTTTTCTCTATGTTATGTACTGTATTGTTGATTTTATGTACAAAAAAAAATTAAGCAAATAATAAAGCCCGTATAAGTATAACATTCTCCTTACTCTTCAAACTAAATCATGATATTTTAGCTATTTTCATGCCGAACATAAATCAAGTCAAAGCCATAATTTGAAAATGAATAAATTATGTTCAAATAGTCATTAATTTCTTGGCAGGAAATTGCGTACGAAACAGCGTTTGAACCACAAGTTTGAAAGGAAAATTTTCATACATTATCTTTCCTCTTTTACGATATCACATCGAATAGAAAAGTAAAAGAGATAAGGCACTTTATGCTTTTTTTTTTCTTTTTGGCGTTACACTTAACATAGTCACAATGGACGCCCAGTGGTAACGGCCTCGACTTTCATGTTGTAAGTTCAAAGCCATCACCATTGCTCTCAAACCGGTGAAGGAGACCATCGTGAGAAAACTGTCATATCCTAACGACAACAACAACAAACAATACAACAAAAAACAACAACACAACAACAGCAACAAACAACAACAACAACAAAATGAAAAAGCAACACAACGAAAAATTCGAAGACATTTATTTATTTATCAATTGCTTGCTTTACTTACAGTATACACCAAAGCGTATAGCAAGCCAACAATCTATGAACTAAAAAAATTGATACAAACATTTATCATTTCTTTACTGCTAAATAATAAAAAAATGGTCAAATTTAGGTTCCTGAGCAATCAAGCGTTCAGCAGATAGAGCGCCTGGGCCGTAGGGGCATATGACATGTGACAACCACCAATCTGCACTGGGCCCGCGTGGTGGGTTACGGGCCATTCCCTCTCCTTGAGAGTAGGCTTGAGTCCCAGCAGTTAAAACATTATAAAGCCGACTATGCGAACATAATAAGAATAGTCAGCCTTATAATATTCCCACAGCTAGACTCGAGGCACCATTTTATGAGAGGGAATGGATCGTAATCCATCATATAGTGCGGCCGCGGGCGCTTTACTTAGTAGGTTTACTAGCATTTTTCCAGGGACTTTGTTCGCGAAAATATTTTCATAAAAACTAGCATTTTTGAAACCGTATTTCAAGGGTAGTTTTGATAAACTAATAATAACAGTCTGTATTATTCATTTTGATTAGAATCTGTGTGTGTGTGTGTGTTTCAAGTTTATTAAGAGCGTCCTTCCCGAACTACATTTTCATATAACAGCTCTTACGTGATTATGACGTTGTTACTCTTTCTCTAGATATTTTGTAATCACAGATATTTTGTGAATATTATAGAGGTTTCTATTGAAATTAAATCATAAATTTGTTTAAGACTAACCCAGTAAAAACCTCTAAAACTCTTTTGCGAAAAAAAAGCTATTTTGCGATTTGAATTCCAAATTTAAAATTTGGTCCTTCATAAGGTACTCAAAAATTTAAAAAATATAAATATAGAAACCTTGCGCATTTAATTATGATTCTAAATGATGAAATTATTTTCCCAAAATTTTTAAGGTTCTCAAAAAAGTACGTATTTCCTGGAACAAGTTTTGTGAAATCTCTGAGTAAATGACGGAATTACCGATTGCCAATTGACGATGGACGAGTAGGGAAGGGCCCTATTAAACCAAGAATTAAGAGTTCTCCGTACAAACTTTGGCACACAGAATTAAATTTTGCATAAAAACAAAATATAATATTAATAAATATTAATATTAATAATAATTTTTAAATAAATTATAATTAATTAATTATTTACAAAATTAATACTTTAGCATAGATATATGTATATATTTATATGTATTTTATTATTATAAATAACTTTTTTTTTTCTGTTTGTTATTTATTTAGTGTGCACCTACCACTAACCACCACAGTGTTGTCTTTTTAACCCAAAGATTGACTGGTAGAGAATTCCTTGTTGCATTAAGTCCGCCTATGTACCACTACTGTACATGAATTTTAAATAAATAAATAAAGCTTATTGTACCCGTGTAGAGTGAACGGCATGAATATGAAATACGAAAAATCATCAATCTGCTTTATTCCTGAGTGACATAGCCTATATTTTATGTACGCGGGCAAAGCCGCGGGCAATAGCTAGTATTATACAAAACAAACAACTATAGTTTTGATACATCAAAAAGGCCTTGTCTTCATTCAACAGTAAAGCGTGCAAACATTTCCTCATCATCCAGTCCCCTTTACCTGCAAAGTATTTATATTTTTTTGCAATTATGTAACTTTAAAAATTATAATTTTCGTTTCAGTTTCAAGTAAGGTTTAGAAACAAATAATTACGATACAACCTTTGACCCCTTGGTAGACAATAAATTAATGTTTGTTTATAAGATTAATAATAAAAACTGAAAACTTGAAATTCGGACTAAAATTAATAACAATATGAAGAAAAAATGAATAAATATGAACAATAGGAATGCAATTTTTTACTAAAATTTGTCATTTTTAACTTTAGTAAACAAATATGATTGTATGTCTAAAATACGAGCAGACGCAATTGCGGACGACAAGCAGTGGGTAGCTCGCCGTCCGGCCGTCTGGCAAGGACCGAGTCCCAGTTATCAACGGCGCGTAGTGTTCCATGCATGCCTCAAAGAGATGTCAAAAATAACGTAAGAGCCCAGTAGATCCAATGCTCCCTAAGGCCACGCGAAATTTTGGGCAATAAAAAAAAAGGCTTCGTCCTAGGACGTAAAGACCAACTAAAAAAACGTAGGTGGGTTTTAATCAATAAAAAACTGATAAGCCCGTCTAAGTTAGTAAAATTTTTTGGCTTTATTCTACCCGCTGCTGTCTATAAGCCATGAATATGCACAAAACGTTTTGGGAACACATTCAATGTGCATACAGCTAAGGAGTGGAATTCTCTGTCAGAGTCTATGTTTCCTGATAGCTTCAAGCCTGCGCCTTCGGGGTCTTTAAGTCAAGAGTAGATAAGTTAGATTCCAGCAAGCGCGTTCCATCGTCAACAACATCATTTCTTTCCATCAGGTGAGATAGTGGTCAATTACGAGCCTATCAAATAAATTTAAAAAGCCTCCTCGCTTTTGTGCTATGCTTCCCTGGTCTGTACAAGTACCATGCAGGTCTACTTTATATAAAACTAGGTTTTGCCCGCAGCTTCACCTGCGTACATAAAATATAGCTTATATAGGTCACTCGGGTATAAAGCAGCTTTCTATCAGTGAAAAAATTTCATCAATCGGACCAGATGGACGATGGGGACGAAAGGTTCTGGAATGGCGACCATGTACCGGAAAACGCAGCGTTGGAACGCAAGGTGGACCGATGACCTAGTGAGAGTCGCAGGAATCCGATGGACGCGAGACACACAGGACCGGTCATTGTGGTGACATTTGGAGGAGGCCTATGTCCAACATTGGACGTCTTTCGGCTGAAATGATGATGATGAATCGGACCAGTACTTTCAGAGATTACCTCCTCTTGGGAGGTCTTTCAACGTTGGGTCTTCCAGTACGTGGCGCCACTCCAGAACCTTTCAGCCCCATCGACTATCTATACGTTCTACGAGCAATGTGTCCTACCCACTGGCACTTAAGTTTAACAACTCTTCGGGCTATGTCGATAAACTTGGTTCTTCGGAGAAATTTGTTTGTATACAAAATGTTATACCTTGGTCCCACATTTTTTTTTTAACTGTTATAAACCAGTGCTTGACTGCAATCCCACCTGATGGTAAGCAGTGATGCAATCATTGATGGTGATGCGCACTAAATTATAGTTGGACGGGAAGACCGCAGCAGGCAAATTGTTCCAGTCCTTCGATATAAACGACGAAGCGAAACGCTTAGTCCGGAACATATACTTAAAACTTAGAATAAATAGTAACTCAAGTAAATAAAAAAAGTTTTTATAACTCGTTTTTCAAAACTATCTCTATAAAATGATTTAGAGGCTATTAAAGGTTATATGGGAGAATCTTATTCGTTGGGCTTATATATTAAATTTGAAACTTGGCACAAACTCTAATCAAAATGAATAATGTAGACAGGTTACAGACATAGCCCGAAGAATCGCTAAACTTAAGTGGTAGTCAGCAGGGCACATTGCTCGCAGAACAAATGGTCGATGGCGACCACGTACTGGAAGACGCAGCGTTGGAAGGCCTTCCACAACGTGGACCGATGACCTGGTAAGGGTTGCGGGAAACCGATGGATGCAAGACGCACAGGAACGGTCATTATGGCGACATTTGGGGGAGGCCTATGTCCATGAATGTAGACTCATTATTACTTTTTCATAACTACATTCAAAATACGGTTTAAGGCGTGTTACAGTTTTCCTTAAAACATTCTCGCGAACGAAGTCGCGGCAAAGGGCTAGTTAATTGATATTACAAAGACAATCAGTATATAGAGATATAAAAAAAAAACGAAAAATAAGATATTTTATCATAGCAATACATAAACCAAAACCAAACAAGATATAATAAGCCTCCAGTGAAAAGAGCAAATACAGAAATATATTTTTGTCCTTGGAGACCAATTTGCCGATAAAAGGAATAGCCGCATTCCCAATGAATGAACCGGAATCACAATTGACAATACTGAAAGGAATTGTTGGTATATTATGGACCGTGTTGTATCATGGACTACCTGGAACCATTCACTGTTATAATACCGAAAGTGGTTTATTGTTAGGCCCTGCGCATTAATGGATAGCCGGATTAGAGTCAATACTTATGAAAGTTCTTGTGTGTGGCTTGAGGTTTAGTCTGCTATCTACTGCTATTGAGGAGCAGTGACTTACGAGTTGTAGGACGCGGATTCAAACCCAGCTAGCCACATAACTTTGTGTAATTTATTTCATCACCACTGCTCTCAAAACGGTGAAGGAAAACATTGGGAGGAAACTGGCACGTCCTAGAACCACAAATTCGAAGGCATGTGTTATCCATCAACCCGTACTGGGCCCGCGTGGTGGATTACGGCCCATACTCTCTCCTAGGGAGGAGTCCTGAGTCCCAGCAGTGGGAACATTATAAGGAACATTATCTAGTGTATACTATCCCACAGCTGGGCAAAGGCCTCTTTATTCATTCCTTCCATTATTCTCGGCTCTGAGCTACTTCTCACCAATTCTCAAGGAAAACATGTAAGTTATCCTGCCATATCCTTCTTAGTCTGCCGCGATCCCGTCGTACGATTTCAGGACACCAAATTGTTTTATTGGCCCACTTCTTGATGAGGCAAGTGGCAGACATGTCCAACCCAGTCCCACTTAAGCTGAGTAGCTTTCTGAGCCACGTCAATGAGCTACGTTTTGGAACGCAGTCTATGTCGTGTTTCGAACGCGATCCGCTATTTTAATACTTGGTATATTGCACTCTATAGCACGTTGACAAACTTTAAGTTTGAACTTTTAGATGTTTGTCAATCTACTACCTGGTGATTATTGTTTTTTTTTTTTTAATTATATAAACCAGTACATGACTGCGATAAGCAGTGATGCAATTGTTGATGGTGGATCGCACTAGTTTATAAAGATAAATTAGGAGCAAAATATTTCAATAAATACTTTGTATTTTCGTCACTCCTTTTACATGACCTATCAAAAAATAATTATCATCATTATTACAGTCGAAAGACGTCTACTGTTGGACATAGGCCTCCCCCAAGTGTTGCTATAGAGGTCAAGCGTCCCGCATTCATTATGTTTCCATGACCCACGATGAGGACTTCCAACAAAGACTTAAAACTAACAAAATAGATTCAATAGTTCGGCTGTATCTACACATTTTTCTTGCGCTTGCAATTCCAACATTAGTGACAAAATATGGGGCTATTATGTCAGTAAAGCCGGCAAGCACTGTTATAAATTAGATAGACATTTATACTACTGAATATTTAAATATTTTCGTGTACTAAAACGTTAGTGCTATTTACGTTTTTTTCTTAGGAATAACATCTAAAATAAATTCAAGGGTTAGTTTTTTCTTGAATTTGACTTTTTGGTCTATTGTCTTTTACGATGTTTACAAAATTTTGTTTCATGAATTGCCTGAAAAGCTCGGGAATATAGTTTTGGTAATTTTTATTTTATTCAATCTTTAAAAAAAAAAATTAAACAAAAATTTTTAAAACCTGCTCACACGCCTATCGTCAACATCGAGCATGGTTTAAAAGCTTGTTACTTCATCTAAAGCAATCCAACGCGATGTTTGACGAAAAGGCAACGCGAAAAAAGAGAGATAACGCCTGAAAGCTCTGTTATCATTCGGTAATTCCGTGATTTACTCAAATATTTTACAAAACTTGTTCCAGGAAATACATGTATTTTTTTTAAACCCTATAAAATTGTCTTCATTCAGAATCTTGATTAAATTTTCAAGGCCTTTTATTGAAATTATGAAGTGTCAAAGTTCATGCAAAACAGCAGATTTTCAGAGATCTTTACTGGATGAGTTTTTAACAAATTTCTAAATTGATTTCATAAGATGCCTAGATAATATCCACAACATACTGTGTTTCCAAAATATATAATGAAAAAGGCGTAATAACGTCATAATTGCGTAAGAGCGACTGTATGAAGAACAGTGAAAATGTATGTCGAGTTGCATGCCCTTAAGGCGTATAGCCCCTTGAACATCTAGCTGTAGTTAAATGCACACATACTCGTACTGCCGCCTATAGGCCACAGTACGAGTATCATCATCATCATCATCATTTCAGCCGAAAGACGTCCACTGCTGGACATAGGCCTCCCCCAAGTGTCGCCACAATGAACGGTCCTATGCATCTCGCATCCATCGGACTCCCGCAACCGTTACCATTTAATTCCGGCCAGCTGCACCCGGATAGAGCCACGCTGACCTTTAAATCCATTTTCTTTGCGAAATATTGATTGAGTTACATATGCTATGTACATTTTGAAGAACACCTACCCAGCAATTTTTTTGTGTATCCATATTTCTAAAGATCAAAGCAGTTTGAAAGGAATAGAGAAAACAAGGGAAAAAATTATCATATTGTTAAATATTTTTTTAGACAAAAGAAAAAAAAAAAAAACATAATTAAGTTGATAATTTTGTAGGTACATGAATCTATAATAAACATATATTTTTTTCAAACTTATTAACGGCTGACTGTCATTGTCTGAAAGTCACGGTTTTATGGCACAGCTCGGGAGCTAGGACCTTAAGACGCTATTTGGGCTCCGTACTCGTTGCACCACTTACGCAATGCACGATTTACTTTTTATTTCCGTTTGACATTATATAATATAATTTTATTTTCTATTACTATGACCTTTATTAAGCCGACATTTTTAACAATGGAATTCAAAAAATAAAATAAAAAATTGCATGCCAATGTGATGGCACTCTGTTATGATTATGCAGCTTTTGTACGCATAATTGCATAGAAGTCATCTATACTGGCATCAGCAAACATCCCGGATGCACTGCAATATCGAGGGAGCCAAAACAGAGCCACGATAACACTACCTTACCTCAAATTATGTTTAGGTCACGGTCGAAATTACTGAACACGAGCCTTCATAAAAACAATAATAATTATTATGTAACTCACGTAATTCAGTTACACTGCCGTAAAATCTGTTACTTTAGCTGTGGCTCGTAAACCCTTTTCTTTATTAACAGTCACAGCCATTGTTTATTGTATTTGTATTATTATTTTTGTAAGAAAAAATGTAACTTTGCTAAATTACCGTACATAAAAACCGGCCAAGAGCGTGTCGGGCCACGCTCAGTGTAGGGTTCCGTAGTTTCCCGTCCGTCACAATAAGTGTCTTTACGAGTTAATGAACGACAGACAACGAGCAAGAATAAATACCACCAATGCCAACGAAAGACCAACCAAACAATTGGACATTATAATAGCTCATACCCGTCCCGATCCCATCAACTCAAGAAAAATCTTAACAGTGCGAAATAGCCCAAAGTACAGCGCCATCTCTCGGAAAATTGGTTTACTAATTTATACAAACTAGACGGGTTATGTATAATGGTTTTTTAATAATTCTTTTTTTATTTTAATAATTCTTTTTTTATTTGAAAGAAAATACGTTGAGGAAAAAAAAAATAAGTAAACTAAGTTAAAAAAAATCCTTGCATCGCGGTTAAATTACAAATTATTTTGTACAACTTTTCAAAACTATCTAACCCATCAAGTTCAAAATATTCTAGTTTTGAGATTTTTCTCATATTTTCTAAACTTATGATTCAAAAGTTAGAGGGAAGGGACACATTTTTTTTTACTTTTGGAGCGATTATTTCCGAAAATATTAAAATTATCAATAAATTATTTCAGTAAACCCCTATTCATTTTTAAATACGTATCCAAAAATATATCACACGTTATGGTTGAAATGAAAAAAAAAGTCACTCGCCATTTTACGTGTAGGCACATTTTTTTTTCCACTTTTGATTTTACCACTTTGTCAGCTTCTTTGATTCTTCAAAATAATTGGAGCATTTTGATAGTCCTAGAGTTTACGTCATCTGCACGATGAAAGGATCAAGGGATTAGAAAAGTAATTTTAAGTAGTCCTATATTCCTATACCTTCAAATCAGGCCCTCATTCGTACCCTTCTCAAATCGACTTAAACAAATATTACCTAACAAAACTTGGCACGAGAGCTAAAGCACATTGTACAAGAATCTAACTTAAAAGCCATACGCTCTAGTTAAGATAAATCGACATTACCCAAAGGATGAGTCTACAAGATGTCTACCATACATTAATCGGAGCAAATACTAAATCCTTGTAGTATTTAAGCAACCGATATTTAAATATTCAGGAAATGTGCGGTAGACTGTAACCTCACAAGGAAAGGTCATTAACACAGGTAACTAGGTATATCCTATGGCTTTGTTAGTAGTAGGGACTGAACATTTTTTGGGTTTCGTACACAAGAACTGGGTTTCGTACATAAGAAGGCCTAGGGGCTCAGAAGGGCCAAAGCCTACTAGGGCCATGGGTTCGCTTCTGAAAGGGAAACCCATGGTCCTGGAATGCAAGGCAAAGAAAGAACATGAGAGTGGATTTTAGTTTGTAAAAGTCTGATATGCCATCCTGCTCTACCCTAGAGCGGGAGACGTCATTAGATGACTTCCCACATAAA
Organism: Mythimna pallens; assembly: GCA_961205895.1. Taxonomy (NCBI): domain Eukaryota; kingdom Metazoa; phylum Arthropoda; class Insecta; order Lepidoptera; family Noctuidae; genus Mythimna; species Mythimna pallens. The sequence continues at coordinate 2,388,147 of OY540845.1, read as the reverse complement.
AAAAGACGGCAAAATTGATTTTGACGTCTTTTTTTATATAGGAAATCATCAAAGCGTTCCTTTATGGGTTCTGAAAACCTTATTGGATCGCTTTGATGTCCGTAAGTCCATCAGTCAAGACTCTTTTTCTCAAGAACGCGTGGATTGGAAATTAATATCAAATACTAAAGTCTGCTATCGCTTGGAGCATAGAAAATATCAAAAAGACAACGCAATTTAAAAATAAGGCTGCTTAATCTTCGTTTATTACGGATATTTTGACATTGACAAGAAAAACAAAACCAATAGACGGTCGACAAAGTGAGGTGAACAGTTCCGTTTTTCTAAGACCGAGGATCGGATGTAGTGTAGTATTCCGCGTGCCTCAAAGAGATGTCAGCAAAACCGAAGGGGCTACTAGGGCCGATGCCTGCTAGGGTCACAGAAAAACTTCTGAAAGGAAACTCGTCCTAAAAAGCAAAGGACAACTGAAGGAACATAATATTGGTGTGGTTTTAGTCAGTAAAATTCTGACACGCTCTCTCGCTCCACCCTAGACAGAGAAGTCGTAGAATGCTCTCCCACAAAAAAAAGGTGCGGAATTTGGGCGAAAAGTTGAATGGTGTCGTTTGATAACTGAAAGGCGAATCAAGCTATTTAGTTGCGACATGTACTGAGGAATTACCGAAACCCGAGGCCCTGGAATGCAAGGCAACGAAGCAACATAGGAGTGGGTTGTAGTCAGTAAAAGTCTGACACGCCTTTGCGCTCCGCCCAAGGGCGAGAGATGTCATAAAAAAATAGTTATTGTAGTGCCCATTGAAAAACTATGTGTATAACTAAATTATCAATATTTAAGTACTAAAATTTACTTTAACCTAGAGTTATTTATAATTAGTGACTTGCCTAAGCTAAGTTTATAAAACCATTAAATTAAAATCAAACAGTTCCTAATTAACCAAAGTTTTTTCAAGGCAAACGTCTAGTAATTAAATTAATTTTATTGAGTGTAGGTTGCCAAAATTGTGTTTCGATTAATTACACTAGTTAATATGAGTTTTGTGCATATAAATATGGAATATATATAGTTACGTTACTTTGGGTAGTGTTCCACGCGCGCCTCAAGGAGATGTCAGCAACTGTAGGGGCCTAGCAGGGTCGAAGCCTACTGGGGCCAAGGGTCTGATTCTGAAAGGAAGACTCGGCCCTGGTACGAAAGGCAACGAAGGAACAGGAGTGGGTTTTTAAAAGTCTGACACTATTTCCCGCCCCGGCCAAGGGCGGGGGATGTCATAAGATGATTCTCCCACCGAAAAAAAAAAAAAACCCGTTACTGATTATAAGTGTGTATTTAGAAATATATAAGTATTTTTATCAGTTGTCTAGTACTCATAACACAAGCTCTACTTAGCTTGGGACTAGACGGCGTTGAGTGATAGTTGTGGAAAATAAAAAAATATGTACATAGCTCCATCCATTAACAGTTCAGTTTAGATCGTCAAAATGATCACGGTTAGAGCTCGTGGCTCGCTAACCCTGCAATGATATCGACAACAACGACCAGTTTGAATATAACAAAGGAAAACGGGTTTTAACGTCATTTTTTTTTCTTTTTATTTGGTATTAGGGACTTTTATACAAATGTACATGTCAGTCCCATCGGACATTATAATAGTAAATACCTTACCTATATTGTAAAACGTAACAAAGCAAACTTAATTAAGCTATAAGCAGCCTCTGAGTTAGGTGTCGACAAGATGTGATGAAAAATTCCAACATCGTATATGTTTGTACCTAGTTCTTTATACAATTCCTTTCTTGCAGATTGAAATCTGACACATTCCGTCAACAGATGTGTAACATCTTCTACTATGCCACACTCCTCACAATTTGGTGAATTAGTTTTTTTCATTAAAAATGCAACAACGTCAACGTCATTCCGTGCGATTTCTTCAACTTCCTCTTCATAGGAATATTCCTGAGGGTTCAATTGATAGTTTTAAATAAAACTTTGTCCATATTGGTCCGGTGATTTTCCACTTTTGTGCTTAGTAACACATGTGATCATTAATTTTTATTTTAGTAGTTAATTTTTATTTTTATACTAGCTTCTGCCAGCGGCTTCGCCCGCGCAAAAGTACCGTATATTTCTCCATACAAACTGGACCCCCGTTTCATCCCTTTAGGGGGCGAATTTTGAAAAATCCTCTCTTAGTGCTCGCCTACGTCATAAAGGTAAGCCTTGTGCAAAATTTCGTGTTCTTAGTCCCAGTAGTTTCGGCTGTGCGTTGATATGTCAGTCAGTCAGTTTCTCCTTTTATATATATAGATAATTATAAAACTAGCTTTTGTTTACGCTTTGTTCGAGTGAATGTCAGTTATAGAGGACATGAAGTCAAAACCAGATAAAAAGTACCTAGGTCATGTCCTTTCCTTTTTTTGCAGATGGGAAAATCATCCAATGACATCTCTCGCCCTTTGGCGGAGCGAGTGGGTGTGTCAGACTTTTAATGACAAAAAACCAACTCCTGTTCCTTCGTTGCCTTTCATACCAGGGCCGAATCTTCTTTTCAGAAGCAGACGCTTGGCCCCAGAAAGCTTCAAACCTTTTTTTTTTTTTTTAACGTGGGAAATCATCAAAATGACTTCTCGCGCTCTGGGTGGAACGTGAGGGCGTGTCAGACTTTTAATGACTAAAACCACACCTGTATCCTTCAATTACCCTTTGCGTTTTAGGACTACGGGTTTCCCTTTCAGAAATTCTCCGCGGTCCTAGCTAGCGTGCATCGGCCCTGTTGGGCCCCTACGGTTTGTTGACATCTCAAGCTTCAACCCTGCTGAGCCTTTACGGTTTACTGACATCTACTTGAGGCGCGCGTGGCCACGCGTGGTACACGCCGTCGTCGATTTGGGCTCGGTCCGGACGATCGGTTGGCAAGCTACCCATTGCTCGCTGTCCGCGATCCGAGCCTACGGTGGTCGGAAATCGGGATCGTGAGCGGATGGGGTGTGAGGGTCGCTCCCTTACGCGCGCACGTGCGGCTTCCACCTTTGCTAACATGACTGCTTCGCAGAAGGAGGCGACCGCCTGCCACTCCTCCTCACTTCGGAGCCCATGTCCTTTCTTGGGGTTCAAGCTTAAGCCGTATCAAATTTCATCAAAATCGGTTCAGAAATTTAACCGTTAACGCGTACCTAACAGACAGAAGAACGTTCGCCAAGTTAATATTCGACGATTAGAGTACCTAAGTATCGTGAATTTGAATTGTCATTTTTATTTATATTTTAAATCATTACATAAATATTTGTTGTTTTTATTGTACAAAAGATATATTTTTTTTATTACACGGCTTAGAATGGAAGCTCTTATTTTTACACCCATTTCTACAATTTCGTTTGTCTTAACGCAAGTTTTACTTATAATGATGTGCTATGTTCTAACTTTCATAGTCTCCGAAAGCCTTTGTCCACTATGTAAAGGGTCGATTTCCTGTGTAACCAGATGCGCCCGAAGCCAGTATTTTACATGAAATGACTGCCATTTGATCTCTACTACCCTATTACTGGAACTACCGATATTATACGACCGGAATAGGTAGCTTTTGGACTTTTAGACGATATACCCTTAAGGGGCGTGCCATGGGTAGTGTGAAAACGAAACCCGGGGCCCTGGGACGAAGGCAACGAAGGAACAGGAGTAGGTTTTTAGTCAGTAAAAGTCTGACACTATCTCTCGCTCCGCCCAAGAGCGGGATTTGTCATTAGATGATTTTCCAACCTTAAAAAAAAAAAAAAAAAGGGGGCGTGGGGATCTTTGGACCGTGGTCCCAATTTCCACCTTCGACCCTACTGGGCCCCAACGATTTGCTGACATCTCTCTGAGGCGCGCGTGAAGCAGTACGCGCCGTTGACGACTTGGACTCGGTCCGGAAGGTCGGACGGCGAGCCACACATTACTCGCCGTCCGCAAGCCCGCGCCTATTGTGGCCGGAAATCGGGATCGAAAAATTGTATTTATTTTATTTGTGATTCCAAAATACTATTTTTTCGTAGTATTTTGGGATCACAAATAAAATAAATAGTTTTTTTTTGGTTTGTCATTTCAGCCGATAGACATCCACTGCTGGACATAGGCCTCTCCAAATGTCACCACTATGAACATTCCTGTGCGTTTCGCAGTCATCGGATTCCAGCAACCTTCACCAGGTTATCGATCCACCTTGTAGGGGGCCTTTCAACACTGCGCCTTCCGATACGTGGTCGCCACTCCAGAAACTTTCAGCCCAAACGGTCATCTGTTCTGCAAGTAATGTACCCTGCCCACTGCAGCTTAAGTTTGGAGATTCTTCGTGTTATGTCGGCAACCTTGGTTTTCCTGCGGATATCTTCATTTCTGATTCGATCACGCAAGAAAACTCCGAGCATAGCCCTTTCCATTGCCCTTTGAGTGACATTAAGCCTTCTGATGAGGGCCATTGTGAGCGACCACGTTTCAGAACCATACCATTATTTGGTTATTGTACTTTAATGCCTTTTTCTTTGTGGTCACAGAACAGTTGTCAAAAAAAAAAAAAATAGGTGGAATTTGGAACCGCGGTCCCGGTCCAAAGAGCGCCACAACCAACCCTTAAGAGGACCCTTCTCGAGCAGTCTATTATCAACGTAAACATGGTTTAAAAACTTGCTGTTTCATCCACTGCCATCCATTGAAATGCTTGATGAAAAACAAGGCGAAAAAAGAGTGATAACGCCTGAACGCGCAGTGACGTTCGGTGATTCCGTCATTGACTCGAATATTTCACAAAACTTGTTAAAGTATGCCCTTTCTGTCCGTGTTTTTTTTACAACCTTTTTATTCTTTGGAAAAAAAAATATCACGTATTTGTTCCTTTCATTTTCTTTTCATTTCATCTTGATTAAATATGCAAGATTTCTATAGATAGCTATTTATTTGAAATTTATGAGTAGATTATAAAGGGTTAACTTTCACGATAAATAGTCGATTTCAAAGGTCTTTACTGGATTAGTTTAACTCATCTTGATTTTAGTAGAAACCTACATAATATCTACAAGATATCTGTATTTCCAAAATATCTAGAGATAGTGTGTAATGACGTCATAATCACGTAAAAGCAGTTGTATGGAAATGTATCTCGAATCGGGGTGAGCAGAGAGTGGTAACGGCTCTGACTTACGAGTTGTAGGTTGCGAGTTCAAACCCAGCCAGGCGCATTACTTTTTGTAATTTATTTCTTCACCACTGCTCTCAAAACGGAGAAGGAGAACGTTTTGAGGAAACCAGCATGTCCTAGAACCAAAAATTCGAAGACATGTGACGACCATCAACCCGCACTGGGCCCGCGTGGTGGATTACGGCCCATTTCCTCTCCTAGAGAGGAAATGGGCCGAGAAGGAAGGCCTGAGTCTCAGCAGTGGGAACATTATAAGGCGGACTATCCTATGCTATGTATCTCGGGTTGGCTGATCTAAAAACAAACGTAGAATTAAAGTCTAAAATGGTTCATGGCGACGCTTAAGCTAGACCAACGCACACGTGTAACACGCCTGATTTGAACGTAGAACGACGTCGCGTGGCGTGCATCAAGTGTGCTCTACAAGTCTAGTTTCTATATAAAATGTATGGAGCCCGACGCGCCCAGATCGGCGTGTGTGGCACACGTGTGCGCAGTGTAGTCCTAGCTTTAATCTACGTGACGTTGCAACGTTGTCCAGTGACCCGCAACTCTTTTCTTTTTTTTTTATTTGATATAAACCAGTGCTGCAATCATTGATGGTGAGGCGCACTAGTTTATTAAGAGCCTATTCACTCTAGCCCTGAAGGCACCTAAATTATAGTTGGACGGCAAGACCGCAGTAGGCAAATTGCTCCAGTCCCTCGATGTACGCGGTATAAACGACGAAACTCGCCCTTAATTTTTTACGATGTATTTTCGTGACGGTACATGTTGTTAGATGACTTGACAGTGTTGCGCGTCATGTTGGGGGACATTTTGTCCCCTAGTATATCGGAGGTTTTGAGGTTACAAAAAAAACTTAAAATTGAAATTGTTTTCTCAATGGAATTATATTCCTTTATTAATTATTTGACCTATCTTTAAATATAAATATATATATAAAGATATGTATATACGTTTAAATATGTGTTAAAAGTTTGTTTGTTTGAACGCGTTCATCTCAGGATCAAATTATTTTAGTTTTAATTTAAATTGATGACTGGCATATTGGTCTAGTGGCTAGTGGCCCTGACTACTATGCCAGAAGTAGTAAGTTTAATCCCACCGAAGACAAATGTTTATGTGATGAGCACGATCGTTAATTTTGTTCTGTATATTTTCTGTGTTTTGTATGTGTAGTAAGTAAGTTTATCAGTTGTTCAGTACTCATAGCATAAGCTCTGCTAGGTTTGGGACTAGATGGCGTTGTGTGAAAGTTGTGGAATATTTTGAAACTAGCTGATCCGGCAAACTTTGTACCGCCTAATAGTTTTTTTTTTTTTTTTTTTTTTTTCGGGTGGGAAAATCATCTAATGACAACCCCCGCTGTTGGGCGGAGCGGGAGATAGTGTCAGACTTTTACTGACTAAAAACCCACTCCTGTTCCTTCTTTGCCATTTTTATTTTTCCAGGGCCCCGGGGGTCACTTTCGCATCACCCATGGCCCCAGTAGGCTTCGACCCTGTTGGGCCCCTACGGTTGCTGACATCTCCTTGAGGCGCTCGTGGAACACTACGCGCCGTCGACGACTTGGGCTCGGTCCGGATGGTTACCGGACGATCGGACGGCGAGCCACCCATTGCTCGCCGTCCGCAAGCCCGCGCCTACGGTGGCCGGAAATCGGGATCGGAATCCCGGCGGCGGTTGGGGCGTGAGGACCGTTGCCGTTGCCTCACGCGATCGGCCGCCTCCTTTGCTAGCATTACTGCTTCGAAGAAGGAGGCGACCGCCTGCCACTCCTCCTCGCTCCGGACCATGGCCTGTACCAAGGCCCGGCGCGAGAGATCGCTGCCGCCGATCGCCCTCACGAGGACACGGCGGTGCTCTGCCCAAGCGGGGCACACCTCTACCGTGTGCTCCACCGTGTCCTCCGGGCGGTCCACACAATGGTGGCACCCGGGCGTCTCTTCTGCACGGATCCGGTGCAGGAACCTCCCGAACTTACCATGCCCGGTGAGGACCTGCGTCATGCGGTAAGTAAGGACGCCGTGAGGTCTTTCCAGCCACTCCTCAAAGAGGGGATTTATCGCCATAATTAAGGCGTGCCCAACCGCCTAATAGTAAGGATAACACCATCTACTGGCTTTATCAGTACAGTATAAATCATTTTATAATGACATTTTAATTAGAGATGGCGTTGTGTTGGGATTTTTTCTTACTGTTTAAACTATCCCTGGACTATCACGAATATTTCAAGACCAAAATTAGCTCAACCGAACCAGCTGTTCTCGAGTTTTAGCGAGACTGCGAGCGAACAGCTATTCATTTTTATATATATAGATATGCGGCGCTAAAGTTCACGTATGGTTTAACGCGTCGAGTACGTGCCTTCAACGTGGCGTCTACGTGACAATTACACGAGATCTTCACAGTAATTAACTTTGTCTGAGCCTATGCTGGATAAACGCTAAGTCACTCGAATTACTTGACGAAATCTTCTACAAAATTGTTTACGAAAGTAAAGTTTTGGAGTTTCTAAACACCAGTTTTAGCTAATGACATTTCAAATTACTCAGGGGACGGTAGCCATGTTGGATTAGATTTAATGTAGCAGTTGCTAAGTGCTTTACGATGCTCCTCGGAATAATGTGAAACTAACGAGGTACCATTTGATCAGATCTATGGAGAAGTTAAGTTTTGATATAGCGCAGTTTAGGTCAGGCGTTGTAATTATTGGGTTTAGGATATTTATTTTGTGTTGGCTGCCACCACGTGGACGTATTTCGATCCAGCAATAACAATTGTAGGTTAATATCTTTAGTGACTGTGGTGGCTAAGGTGATTGAAACTGTGCTGGACGTACAATTGGCCGAATTATATAGTTCTGCATAACAATCAATTTGGTTTTAGACCGCGGCTGTCAATAGTAATTGCCATATTGTGCTTGAAGCATACTGTCAGTGTCAGGTACTATACCCACAAGGACACGCCACGCGTTTTGTGTTAAACCACTTCGAAAGTCATAATAAATCATCGCTCTTGAATTTTCTCGAGTCAATTCCATTTTCTTAACGACTAAACAAGTTTGACAAGACCTTGTGACAAGACCGAGAATATTTTTTTAAATAAATAAATGGTATACGATTTTTAAAACCAAGGAGTTTTCAATTAAAAAGATTTTAATATGACAGGAACAGTGGAAATATTCCATTCCCGATACTTTTAGTGCAGCCCTGTACTGGTATAGCAATCAAAGTAATAGTGTATGGTGGGCGGACACTCTTTCTGATTCATATAAATTAGAATGTGGCGTGAGACAGGGTGGCTTAAGCTCTCCCCGCCTTTCAAAATGTCCTAATCGAGGAGCTCAGCAACATGCATGTCGGCTGTCATTTAGATGGTGTATGTGTTAATAATCTTAGCTATGCGGACGACATGGTATTGCTGAGCGCCTCAGTTTGTGGCATTAGAAAACTGTTACAAATTTGTGACACTTATGCAGGTGGTCGCGGCCTAATGTCATTGTATAATGTATGTATCACTAAGTTTTCACTCTTATTGTACTACTAGCTTTTGCCACGGCTATAAAGGATCTTGACAGACAGACAGGCAGACAGACGGACGGACAACAAAGTGATCCTATAAGTGTTTTTGTTGAATTAAATATACTGTTACTTAAAAATCGAGGCATTAAAAAAAAGTATAATATAATATCATAATATAAGTAGGATGATTATTAATAAGGGTTCCGTTTTTTTCTTTTGAGGCAAAAAAGAAAAAAACATGTTTATTCTGCCCAAATAGACGCACAATAAAATATAGTCATCTGTCGGGCCATGTGCAAACCGGGCATAACTGTGCTGCACCATAGACACTAGACAATAAACACAGTTCACTGATGTCTACATAGTCTGTGGTTGTGTATACAAAACAGTCTAATCTTTTAGCTTAGTCTGTGGTTGTCCATTGTCTATTGCACCGGTACGGAAACCTAACAACAAACTTTACCTCTTTACAATATTTGTGTAGATTTATTTAATTAATTCTGAACAACAGTGATCTAGAGTCGTAAAAATTAATCAGTAATTATTTACTGCCCCAAATAAATCGAATACACGGTACTTGAAAATGACGGCAATTGCCCTGATTTTCTCATATTATGTGTAAGCCAAAATAGTCGCCATTTTTTTCTCCGAAAATTGTTCAATTTGGTTCTATAGAAGGGAGGTAGAATTACTTACCAACATAATTAGAATATCAAAGGCAAAGTTAATTCTGTAATAGTAGATTGTTGATTGGTCCCATTCAAGGTGAAGGATGAAAAGGCTTTAGGATCTTTAAAGGGCCTGTGTTTTGTCGTCTTTACCTATTTGTCGATATTTCAGTCAAGGTTCTTAAGATTATTGTCACAGACAAGACTTTAAAATAGAAATGAGAGTTTGTACTAAGAAGTAGCTTCATAAGTTTATTTATCTTTGAACTTATTTAAGAGCGCTGGGAATATTTAGAATATAATAGACTTTATTGTTCACAAAAAAAAAAGTTAAGTATGGTTTATTTATAATGTTATATTTGTTTACCATCATCCGTGCGTCACTGCGGGGTGCCAGCTGAAAATCACCGTTGGGTGTCAGACGCCCAGCAATTGCTGAGTTGGCGACCCTTTCGGTTCGGGCACGATCAGCGCAACTATATTGTAAATGAACTTTTTTTTTGTGTTGTTGTTGCCTATTGCACTGTATTGCCTGCATCGAATAAATACTATTCTATTCTTTTCTATTCTATTCTACACAACCATTTTGAACAAATTTTTAAATAATGTTTATTTGTTTTGTATTTTGTAGTTTATAAGTCTACCAGAAACGCGCCACAGCTTCGCAAAGTTGTAATTCTCGGCTTTTCTCCTTTATAATTTATTTATGGGACAATAAACAGCGAATGTACATATACAATAAAAAAAACTGGGCAAGTGCGAGTTGAACGCACGCACTGAAAGTTCCATGTAAACTTACCTAAGTAAATAGTTTGATGCCCAAATGGATTCTGGAAGATTTTTCCAAATCACGTAACAACAAATTTACTGTTTTCAGATTTATTCATATAACTGTGTGCTATTTTTTAGACCTTGCTTTATGCCAAATTTCAGGATTCTGGGTCTACTGGAAATACCCTATAAATTTTAATTCCCTTGAGAATGTTGAAATATACTTTTTTGCGATATAAACGGCCGTATCTTTTTTTTACGCTAACTTAGAAGTTTGATTTTATATGGCATTCGATACGTCTACCCGTTCCCGAAATAAAGCATCTTGACAGACAGACAGACGGACGACACCCATCACTCAAACATTTGTCACACAAATGTTTGTTTGAAGAGCGCGAACATTTGTTTTTTTTTTAATGATAGGCTCGCGTTTGACCACCATCTCACCTGATGGTAAGCGATGATGTTCTATTCCTGGGTGTAATTTAATTACAATATGTATGTATTTAGAAATATTTAAGTATGTTAATCAGTTGTCTAGTTCCTGCTTAGTTTGGGACTAGATAGCGTTGTAAGAAAGTTGTGGAATATTAAAGTAGACACATCAGCTCCTAAATTCATATAATAATAAATTCATGAGCGTGAGAGTGACACTACACTTCAGATTAAATGGCTTAACTACATAAGCAGTACGGATTATGAAAAGCTGTCTTACTGAGATTATTTTGTTATAATACTGGAACTGGAACAGTATGTTTATTTATTTAGGACTTTTTCCTTTTGATACTGACCGAAAAGACCTTGAGCGATTCAAAATATGTTGTTCGTCTATTTGAAATAAAGTTTCTGATTTCTATGTTTTTTAGTTTCGAGAATTTTAATGACAAATACAAAATAACAATTTGTTTGAAAGAATTTTGTTGGTACGACTGAGTGATGTGCTGTGTGTATTGTATGTGTGAATTCGATTTCCGTACGGAATAAATACTTGTGTTGCCCACATATATAGTGGTTTGAAATTTTGGCATCTTGTGGACTTTTTTTTAATTTGACATATACTAGTGCTTGACTGCGATCTCACCTGATGGTAAACAATGATCTAATCGTTAATGGTGAGGTGCACTAGTTTATTAAGAGCCTATTCACTGTAGCCTTGAAGACACCCAAATTATAATCGGATGGGAAGACCTCAGCAGGCAAATAATTCCAGTCCTTCGATGTACATGGTATAAACGACGAAGCGAAACGCTTAGTCCGGACCGTAGATGTTTCAACAAAGTAAAGGATTTTGGATACTCGCCGTACTGTTACAAGACCGACCCCGTTTGGCTTTTTAAAAAAATATACAATTATTATACTTATATCACTTTAATCACCACAGATTAATTTTAACACTTAATTTCGGCAATGTCTCTCTTAAGTGCTCCCTTAATTTGGGCAAAATAGGTTACACGGCGGAGTCCAGAATCTAACTAACTAATTAATGCATGTTATTTCCATGCACTAGGTAAAAGTGCAAGATCAGCATGTTTGCAAAGAAAAAATACATTGATTAATAGTATATGCTGATTTAGGCTTTATTGCCTTGTAATAAGCCTTGTAACAGTACGTTGGATTGTCCGATGGTAGAAATGAGATGGCGGAATCAAGTAATGCAATTCCCGCACACACTCTCCAAAATGCAATGTAAAACATCGAAAGGCTGGCTACCCTGTGCCTGTGCTCAAGGCTTTGAAGATTGGATTTAACCAAATCTGAATCATCAATTAGCCTCTTCGCGCGCCTTTCCACCGAGTCCAAAACTGCTAGGTGGCATTTTATAGCACCAGCCCATATGTGGCTTTTTTTTTTCGGTGGGAAAAATGATCTTATGTCATCCCCCGCCCTTGGGCCGGGCGGGAGATAGTTTCGGACTTTTACTGACTAAAAACCCACTCCTGTTCCTTCGTTGCCTTTCGTACCAGGGCCGAGTCTTCCTTTCAGAATCAGTAGGCCCCAGTAGGCTTCGACCCTGCTAGGCCCTGTACTAACTGTACACACGATGTAGCATCAACGCAATATTCTACCTCCACTTCATCTCCCTAGCCTTTTCTCGCCTCGCCGCATACGTAACCGCATTTGTTTAGACTAAACAAATGCGGTTGAATACCTGTGTTTACGTGGAGCGACTGCCTATCAGCCTTCCACTACCCAGTTACTGACCAACACGATACTCCTTGGATAGACTGATGGTCAGACTTTCTGCCATCTGACTACTTGTAACGACTGTCAAAGATCTATGAATGATAACCGAGACCAACGGCTTTACGTGCTTTCCGTGGAACGAGGTGAAAAATACATATGAACTGGAAAAATCATATTTGTAAGTACTTCGACTAGTCGATGTATTAAAACATGGAACATACAACCACGCACAACTTCTGAATATCCAAAAAAAAAACGCTCAAGATAGTCATTAAAAATATGAAACACCAACGAACACAGATTGGTAAATTTGATGAATTATTCATTGGACATCTAACGAGCATCGTTGAAGAAAAATCTCAAATGGAATTCCTATTAGGAAAAGCCGGAACACGATTATGTACTAACAAGATAATTGCTGTACATCATGACAATGAACAGAATTAAGACTAGAATCACACTGAATAAAAGGTAGGTAGGTAAATACTGATAAATCTACAAACATGAGGCTAAAAATGGCCGCAGTGACTGAAATCTTCAAAGGTGATAGTTTGTTTTGCCATAAGGTAGGATTAAACGCAATTGAATAAAAGAGTAATGGATATGAATATATGAATGAATCGAAAGAAAGGGAGGAAAAAATGGCTTGTATGAGAAATAATATGAAAGGAATGGAAGTAAATGATAGCGTTACAGGGGGGAGGATATAACGAAAGACTGTAGCGATAATTCCAAGTAACGTAATTAAGTAAGGAAAGCATAATGATCATGATAATATAGTTCTTGTAAATTATGTTATTTGTTTGGTTCGGCAGAATTTTGTATTTTTAGAAGAAATGCATAATAATAGCAATAAACACACAAATAAAAAGTTTTAAATTGATTTGAAAACACTGAATATGTACTATACGAGGATTACTTCTGTTACAATTGATAATTTGTCTATTAACTTTAATAATGATGATCTGTCTTTCTGTGTTATTTGTTTATAAATAATATTTATCAAAGTATTGCACATCACGATTATGATACTGATAACGAAAAAAAAAGTAAATAAAAAAACTGAGATAGATAAGAAAAGCAACCAAATAGAGGTAATAAGCGGTAGTAATAGTAAAGTTGCTTCTTCCTGATTACTTTCTCTTTATACAGCAATTAACGCAACCACCTACTTAACAATAACAGCACTCGTCAAACCTAATCATAAATTAAAAGTAAAACTAACGGTAGCTTTTACAATTCTATTAGAACCAAGTATTGTACACATTGCCTTAAATGGTAACGGTCTGATGCATCAAACGAAGCGTGCTTACAGATGCGAATTAGCACACTGTAAACGATAATCTGATTGGACTTGATAATTTATTGGCTTTTTCTAACTTTCTTTTTAATGTTATGTTCGGTAATAATGTCGCTAGTGAAGTAAATAACGTAAAGGACGCTCTTGAAGACGTTATAGTTATTGATGGAAAATTGCTCACAACAAAATACGGTTTAAAGGGTTTGCTACTAATTTTAAAAATATGATTATCTAAATAAACGTAGAAAAAAATAATCTAGACTTTAACACAAAAGAATTTAAAGAAACAAAAGCACTGAATAAATATTTAAATATAACAATAATTTTAATAAAGAATTCTGCTAATGTATCTTTTTTAATCATGTTTATAATAAAAGTGGTAATTATAAGGTTGAGGTTAATTAAGTTTCTAAAAGTACTTTTGTTCACGTAATAACATTAAATTAGAAGTTTTTTATTTCGTCGAGATTAAAATATGAAATTTGAATCGTTTTACAGTAAAAAAATACGAGTAACTTTTTATTACATTTGAACCAAACTCATTAATTTTCTTTTTTGTGGTTTCATAGAATTTGATACAGTAATAAACAGATTGATAATAATATTAATATCTAACACCTACCTTTAGCTGTTCTTCCATCGTATATCTCCAAATCCAAGGCGTCATTTCCGTCCGCCTGTGAGACTCTGAAGGTATAGTCGTTCCAATCGAAGCTGAACGCGTGGCTATCCAGGAAGTTCGTCAGCCACCAGTCCTTCGACCTCGCCTGCCTCGTTTTCAACGGTTCTATCGTTAGCACATTGAACACCTTCACAGATTTCTGTTGCTTCAAACTTCTCAGAATCTCCTTCGCCATATGATCGATACACGTAGCATTGTCACTACAGTTCAGATCAACCGTCGCCCTAACATGCCCCATCAGCATAAAGGCAACTAAAAGGGCAAGGGGATTCATTTTCACCAATGTCTTTTTCACAAACACTGTGTCACAGGTTTTCACCAATCCATTTGTGGGTCACGCCTTCCCGAACCATCTACATCGATGGCTACTTGTTTAATGAGTCCCTCCATGCCTGCCTGATCATTTTTATCTGGCGTCACGCTGCACTGGCCACCGCGGGCGGCGTGTGCAATATTTTTTTCATTGAGTTCTTCACTTGCATGTGTATACGCTACACCACTTTTCTTTCCACCGTACACGTTTTTATTCAAGAATTTTCCGTGATCCGTACATTTAAGGTGCTTTATTGCGAATTATTGATGTGTGACATAAAAAATGTTTTCGTTTCGCTTTGGTATACGTCGCTAATAGGTATACTGAATCAATATTTTACTTTCATATGTATGGTCAGCAAAATCATTTTTGCGCGTAATGTTATTGAAGGGTTTTACTGTGTTCAATATAATTTTAAATCAAGACCAAATAATAAGTAGTCAATGCTGTTTTCCTTCTTGGGTAACCCTCAATTGCTCATAGAAAGAACCCAATTATTTTTAGTTTTTTGCCATAAAAGGGTATTAAAAGCGTTTGGAACTGCTTATAGGTTCATTAAAAAATATGAAATCAAACTTTACGTAAAAGTGTTTGAATGAAAGCTCTCTATTTAAAAATATTAATGAAATCTTATTGTTTGTTCAATCGGCGAGGAGTCCATCGAAGTAAAATTTGAATGCTTTTATCATAAGTGTTTTCAAAGTCAAATATCGAGTACTTTTTACTTAAAGCTTGATTTTAAAAAATTGGAGCGTGAGGGCTTCAGTTGCCGTTTACATTCCAGACCACGGGTAAACGTTTCAAAAGACGACCCATGGTGCTACTCGTAGTAAGTGGCCCTGCTGGGCCCCTATCGTTTGCTGAATTTTTTTTTAAAAAGCACGTGCAGCACTACGCGCCGTCAACAACTCAGTCTCGGTTCGGACGGTTACCGGACGGCCACATGGCGATTTTTCCATTACTGGTCGATCACAAACTCGCGCAATTCTTCGGATCTTGAGGTTTCGAACTCTAGTAATCTTCTGCCAAGCATAGAACGCTCAATAGGTCGCTACGCAATAAAAACCTTGTACAAACACCAAAACATCCAACTCTCTTGTTGCAAATCTGCCGGAAAAAATTTAGTTTGAAATATGCAGCACCTTTGTGTTCTTCTATCTGTAATTTTGTTCTTTTCACTTTAAAGTGTTTGTGTATATGTAAATAAATAAAACAATTTAGATACTGCTACTATTTTCAGAGTCACGTCACCAACTAAAAGCACTCGGTGTCACAAAATTCACTTTAAAATCAAAACTCCAACATGACTAGTGTAACGACATCTGCCGCGAGTTTCAAACTAAACTTTTAGTAATTACGCATATCATTACGAAGGCGTGACGTTAGTTGGTTAAGTGTTTCAACTTAAAGTTCTGTTTTAAATTGATTCTGTGATGCGATCTGAATAATTGACTAACTGAAGTTTGAATGTTTTGCTCGTTTAGTTTGATAGTCTTGGAATCTTTAAGTGTGTTTCTTCCGAAACGTTTGTCAGCTTTCAGGAACGAATTTGTAATGAAATTAAAAGCTGTCGTTGCTATTTTATTCTAATTAGTTCTTCTTCTTCCTACCCCTATCCCATATTACTTGGGGTCGGCGAAATACGTTTTTTTCTTCTATTCTGTCCTGTCACCCGTCACACTATCACTAACTCCCTTTTCTTTCATATCACTCCTCACACAATCCATCCGTTTTTTCTTTGGCCTCCCTCTCCATCCATCCACATTAATTAGTTTACATCTGGAATTTATAAGATGTAGTTTCCTTTGCGCTAACAAAAAGACACGTAGGAAAACAGCTTCATAGAACTCGCAGAGTATAGCAGCAGCCTTATAATGTTCCCACTGCTGGGACTTAGACCTCCTGTCTAGAAGAAGAAATGGGCCGTAATCCACCACGCGTTCCCAGAGTAGGTTGGTGGAACTCGCAGAGGAGATGACCGGAGTTCTCTAAAGGTTGCAACTCAAAGCCGGAAAACCAAGAGTTGGACGGCCTCCCGTCATAAGATAGACCAATGACAAGACTTGATTAATTTTGCCATTCAAAAGGCTGAAAATCTCACCACAGTAATACTCGTATATGTTGTGAAATTAACCAACAATGATAATAAAAGAAATAATACCAAAGAATAATCAAATACAAAAACAGAAATGAGTGATTTACGTAACAGAATTATCAAGGCAATTGAATACGTGCTCATCTGGAAATAAAACTAACCTTTTACAAAAAATATAACTCTCCAGACCAACGTTAGTGACCGGAATAAAAATATATCCTCACAAATGAAAATGAGTTTTCTGACCACGAACGGAACTGACTTGAACTGGCGACGAACAATTTAAAATGTAAAGCAGCTGTAGGAAAGGCGATAATATTATATTGCAAGAAACTAGTTTTAGTTCATTTTGAGAAATGGAGCATTGTAACTGAATATGAAATGGAATAATTAAGCTAGATATTTTGGTGCGAGATAAAGTTGTAAAGCACGCCATGATGGTCATTATAAAAGAATTGCTTTGGAATATTGAAGGTTACGGAAATAATGTGAAAAGTTAGAAGGAAGCCAATGCCACAAATCTTTTTATGCATATATTTGTTTCACTATCTCATCTGATGGTAATTGATGATGCTATTGACGATGGAACTTGCTTACTTAGAAAAATAATAGTTTATATCAGAAAAAAATATACAATTAAAACAGTTTTAATAAATAACCAGTTAGTAATTACAGAAAAGGAGTAGAATTTTATGAGCCTGTTATTTTTATGCGCTGTGTTACATTTAGATGTTTTTAATCTTCTAATAAAATTGTAATTGGCTGTTGGACGCCATTTTAACATATTCTAGAATTTTTTCTGTAGAGCTTTTTCATCCGTAGCAGGATTTTCATTCATAATTTTTAAATTACTCTTCGTTTTTTTTTTTTTAATTTTCATATCTACATATTGCTTCCTTTTAACAACTTGTATGCTCTCCCTGCGCATTTTTTCTCCGTCTTTGTTAAATTCAGCCAAAGGTTGTCTGTAATAAATCACTTTTAGCGATAATCTGCCCATTGCTGCACCCTATTAATTTTAAGCTCCTATTGTAATTTTTTATGGTGTACAATAAGGAATATTGTATGTATCTTATATAATCTTGCTTTGAAACCTTAAACACCTACACTTAATTTGTTATCGTTACTTACAAATGAAACTTGTTTTGTTTAATCGCATGCGTATTGCACGCGATCGCTGTTCCACTAACAAAAAACAATATATCACATTTTGTGTCCGGAACCACGGACCGCTGTCTATTTCGGCAGCCCTAGTTAGTTCTCTGTTAGTTGGTTTATTACTAAAAAGAACTATTTTCCATTTTCGATAACTCTTTTGTTCATCTTTAAATGGTTATTACTTGTGCAATGCAAACCTCTCGATAAAGACGTCTATTCTCAACCCGTCTATAGTTTTATTGGTTCATTCAACGCAATGGTTGATAACGAGGCATCGTGAAAAAAGAAAGATAAAACCTGAACTCTCTGTTGACATTCGGTAATTTCGTCATTTACTCTAATATTTCATAAAGCTTGTCGCAGGAAATACGTGTTTTTTTTAAACCTTTAAGAGCTTTTGGAAAAAATATTTCGTCATTCAGAATCATTTTTTCTATGCCATTATGAGTACATTGTAAAGGGCCAAAGATCACGCAAAACAGTAGATTTTGAGAGCTCTTTACTGGATTAGTATTACACAAATTTATGATTTGATTTCAATTATACCTAGATAATATCGACAAGAATAGAATAGAATAAATTTAATTATACACCAAAATAGTAACAAAAACTTATAAACTAACTTAATCTATGGGTACAATGGCGGTCTTATCGCTAACAGCGATATCTACCAGACAACCTTAGGATGGACTGTAAGAACTTGACATAAAAAAGGGAGTAGACTGCGATCACAAGATATCTGTATTTCCCAAATATCTAGAGAAAAATATGTAATAACGTCGTAAACACGTAAGAGCGGTTGTATTAAAAATTGTGAAAATATATCTCAGATTCGACGCTCTTAAGGCATTCGTCTACAACAATGAGTATACAAATAAGATCGTGGCGAAAACGTTTGACAATGTGCTCAACGGATATTTGAACATAAATGTTAAATTACATGATGTTAATTCTAATATTCATCCAGGGTTATCATCTGAGACTACTTTTCTGAGCCTTAAGCACACTGTTTAAAATACTATATTGACAAGCAAATCCCAGTTTATGCTTGTTTTCTAGACCTGTTGAAAGCATTTGACCTTGTGTCTTCTGATAAGTTATAGCAAAAGCTTAGAGAAATGAGCTTACCATCAGAGTTGTCATCAATATTTCGGTATTGGTAACTCAACTAAAAAACAATGTAAGCTTATTGTAAAATGAGTAGCATTAAGAGTATTGTTGGTTTCGTTCAACCATCAACATTTCAGCCAAAATACGGTCACTGTTGGACATTAGTGTCGCTATAATGACCGGTCCTGTGCGTCTCGAATCCAATGGATTCCCGCGACCTTCACCAGGTCATCGGTCTACCTTGTTCGGCCTTCCAACGTTGCGTCTTCCGGTACGTGTTCGCCACTCCAGATTTTTTTTTGTCCCTATTGATCTTCTGTTCTACGAGCAATGGGCCTTGCCCACTGCCACTGAAGTTTGGCAATTCTTCAAGCAGTCGGTAACCTTGGTTCTTCTGCGGATATCTGCATTTCTGATTCGATCACGCAAGAAACTCCGAGCATAGCCTTTTCCATTACCCTTTGGATGACTTAAAGCCTTCTGATGAGGCCCACTGTAAGCGAACCCGCTTCAGAGCCATATCTCATCACTGGCAACATGCACTGTTCATTGATTTTCGTCTTAAGACGCTGTAGTATATTGGACGAGAACGTTCTTTCAATTCTTTCAACCATAAGATAATAAAATGAAAACTAGATTTATCGAGCATTTAAAAACGTCAAGTTCTTATAACATATTATGCTCATCGTTTTTTTCTCATTGATCAGTGTTGATAACAGTCGTTAATGATCAACTAAGAATAGCGTTTCTGAGGTTATAAATTATGAGTAGACTAGTTGATTGGAGTAGTGAAACATCTTGAAAGTATCAGGCATATCAATCTATTGATGGTTTTTTTTATGTTATAAATAACTAGTGACACATTTATAAGCCATATTATTAACACGTAATAATTTTAACGAAGCGATGCAAACTAGATTGTTGCAAAGATGCAATGATACGTTTAGCTAAAATAAATTGCGAAAATTACAAGGAAGGGCAAGGTAAACTTGTTGGGCACGCCACAATTATGGCGGTAAGTCCACTCTTTGAGTCGTGGCTGGAGTTGCAACACGGCACCCTCACCTTTCTCATGACGCAGATCCTCACCGGACATGGCAAGTTCGGGAGGTTCCTGCATCGGATTCAGGCGGAAGAAACACCCGTGTGTCACCATTGTGGGGACCGCCTGGAGGACACGGTGGAGCATACGGTGGATGTGTGCCCCGCTTGGGCGGAGCACCGTCGTGTCCTCGTAGAGGCAATCGGTGGCTGCGATCTTTCGCGTCGGGCCCTGATCCAGGCTATGTTCCAAAGCGAGGAGTAATGGCAAGCGGCGGCCTCCTTCTGCGAAGCAGTAATGCTAGCGAAGGAGGAGGCTGACCGGCAGGACCGAGATTCTGACCCCGACTACCAGCCACGGTAGACGCGAGCATGTGGACGTCGAGCAATGGGTAGCTTGCCGTCCGGTAATTAAACAGACCGAAACCAGTCGCCTACAGTGCGTAGTGATCCACACGCTCCTCAAAGAGATGTCAGCAAACCGTAGAGGGCCAGCAGAGCCGATACCCGCTAGCAAGGAATGAACTTAACTAGAAAAGTAAACCCGAATCCGTTCTAGAACGCAAAGGGCAATTGAAGGACACAGGTGTGGTTTTAGTCAATAAAAGTTAAAAAAAAAAACAGTTGCCTGTAGCCTTATTTTGACTATGTTGAAGTCAGCCTCCAGTCTGACCGAATGTAGCTGACTGCCAGTATTTTACATAGAGCGGCCACCTATCTAGACTTCTTCCAGTAATTGGGTAACACGTTACCCCTTGGCAAGACTGTTGTTAGATTTCCCAGCTTCGACCTATCCGTTACGTCGTTAATATTTCTAAGGCACAGAGGAATATGTTATAATGTCTATATAAAAATGGTCACTCATCCGCAGACTGACCTCGTGGGTTGAGGAAAATAAAAAATAGATGGTTGGAGTTGTGTGATAGACAATATGGCTACGAAGGAAGTGACTAATGAAATGAGAATTAATACAGAAAGTACGGCATTACCTTAACATCAACATCATCGTTTCAGCCGAAAGACGTCCACTGCTGGACGTCGGCCTCCCCCAAGCGTCGCCACAATTAACGGTCCTGTGCGTCTCGCATCCATCGGACTCCCGCAACCGTTACCAAGTCATCGGTCCACCTTGTTGGAGGCCTTCCAACGCTAGGTCTTCCGGTACGTGGTCGCCATTCCAGAACCTTTCGGCCTCAACGGCCATCCGTTCTGCGAGCAATGTGCCCTGCCCATTGCAACTTAAGTTTGGCGATTCGTCGTGCTATGTCGGTAACCTTGGTTCTCCTGCGGATATCCTCATTCCTGATTCGATCACGCAAGGAAACTTCGAGCATAGCCCTTTCCATTGCCCTTTGGGTGACTTTAAGCCTTCTGATGAGGCCCATTGTAAGCGACCACGTTTCGGAGCCATATGTCATCACTGGCAACACGCACTGGTCATATACTTTCGTCTTTAGACACTATGGTATATTGGATGAGAAGATACCGCGCAGCTTCCCGAACGCTGCCAAGCCGAGTCGGATTCGACGATTGATCTCTTTCTCGAAGTTAGACCTTCCCAACTGGATCGTCTGTCCCAGGTAAACGTAGTCGTCTACAACTTCGAGTGTAGAGTCCCCGTTCTTGATAGGAGTGAGTACTACATGGCTGTTTACCATGACTTTGGTTTTGTCCATGTTCATTTTAAGTCCCACTCTTTTGGAAGCTCTACTGAGGTCACCAAGCATTGTACTGAGCTCCTCTGCAGTCTCAGCCATGACTACTATAGCCTTAACATAACATAATAAAATCTAAATCTAAGTATTATTTTATTCCTAATTCCTAATTATTGTTAGTAGTTTTTTTTTTTCTTATAATCTAAGTAATTAAGTTCTTTGGGATATGGGCCCCTCCAGGGGTGAAGGCCTCCTCCAGTTCCTTCCTTGTCCCTGTTACTTACAATATTTTGCCAATCATTTCCAGCAGTATTATATCAGATACTCGTATATCGTCGGCCCACCTTCTTTTTGGTCTGCATACTTTTCTTTTTCCTTCTGGCCCTTTCTACTCTGCAGTTTTAGCCGTCCGCCTACCATCTTAGTAACGTGATACGTGGCCAGCCCACTGCCATTTCAATTTTATGGATTGAGTGAGGGCGTCAGCTACCTTAGCTTTTTATCTAATGATTTCACTTCTACTTTTGTGTATTTTCCTTATGTTCAGTATATTTCTTTCCATGGCTCGTGGTGTTTTTTCGATCTTTTGTTGGGCTCTTGTTGTAAATACCCAAGCCTTAAGTTAATTTGGAAATAATAACTTCGAGCTGCCAATCTTTGTTAACATTTCATTTATTGTTTTTCAAATATTGATATCCAGCAGCAGTCGATAAGGATGAAAGGTTCTGGAAAGACAACTGGATCATAAACTAGGCAATAAGTTAAAATAACCATGACTACATTTATAACAAAAATAAAAAATAATAAAAATATTTCAGACAATAGCCCATAGTATTAGTATTCATTATATTTGCTTAATATCTAATGATAGTATGAAATACATAAGGGTGATTCTTTGAAACCGAGAGAATGTCTCATTCATCTGGCCCAGTTTATCTTTACAATTATATATTTTTATTTGCATATTAGTTTTCCCCCCGATCACTAAATGTATCAAATGCAATCATTTGCGCACAGCGGCTTACGCCACAAAATAGATACGAAAACTAAGCCAGATAAATGAGACCTTCTCTCGGTTACAAAAAATCACCCATAATTATAAATAAGACTAATAAATTTAAATTGAATTGAAGTAAGTTACAGAAGAATAAGAAAATAGATCTAAACAGTGTGTAGCTGTAAGGACCTCTGTACCATCAGGGAGTCCTAAGGATCAGCAAACACCCTGAGAATACTGAGAATAGCGTTGGTTAATACGCGTCATCAGAGAGGCGCATCCTCTTTTATTGCTCCAAAACATAATAGTAGATTCATTCTTAGCTCACTGGTGTATAAAATTCACCCAGGCCTCCTTGCAATGAAAAGGAAGATGCGTAATAACACAGAGATTCCATGTAAGTTTGTGGATTACTTCTTGAAAGTGCCATTACTTCCTAAATCACACTTTCTGGAAAATAACCAATTTAAATTTCAAATTTCTAACGAATAAATTCAGTTATATTATTGCAGTAGGTACCACATTGCCCGCGACTTCGTTTTCAAGTGTTTTCATAAAAACTTAAACAACCGTTTAACCGTATTTTAAGGGTCGTTTTGTAAAACTAATAATAATAGTCTTTATTATTCATTTTGATTAGAATTTGTGCCAAGTTTCAAGTTTATTAACCCAAGAAATAAGGATCCTCCATAAATTCATTATTAGAATACGGAAAGTTTTCTCCTAACATTATTATATTGTTTTTATTATTATTGTATAGAGCAGTGTGGTGGCCGGGTGGTAACGATAAATGATAAATGATATTTATTTTGTAAATAGGTTTAAAAAAAGACTTTTACACGTCAATTTATTTTTCGTCATTTTTTAAACTAGATGAGGCCGGTGTTTCCTAGATGACTACCCTGAGAAGAAACACCGAAACAAACTCGGAGGTCAAAGTCTCTTTTAAAGTCCATACAGTAAATATTTAGTTTTGTCTGAAATGGTCTTTTGAAGAAATAACCATACAGATTTTAGTGGACCTGTCCAGTCAGTGCAAGCATTTGTCAGTATTCATAAAGCTCAACTCAGGACTACTAAGAAGCTCAACGACTTGACGAACAATACCAAAGAAAGGACATTTGGATAGGCCGCAAAAAATACTCAAATTGCCAGACATAGGTACGTTAAAATTACTGAAAAGGAAAAAAAAAAAAAACAATCAACACAGTCGGCCCCGACTTACGAGTTGTAGACGCCCAGCCAGACGCATTACTTTGTGGAATTTATTTAATCACGACTGCTCTCAAAACGGTGAAGGAGGAAACCAGCATGTCTAAAAACCAAAAAATTCGAAGACATGTGACATTCACCAACCCACACTGGGCCCGCGTGGTGCGGGCCATTACGGCCTATTCACTCTCCTAGAGAGGAGGCCTGAGTCCCAGCAGTGGGAACATTGAAAGGCTAATTATGCTATGTTATGCTATATATTATTATATTTACTTATTTAGAAATAAGTACTACTAACAAATTATTTGAACCGAAACAATTATCAATAATAATAATTAATTTATTACAAAACCACCTAAAAAAATGGAGGCAATTAAAAAAAATTAAATACTACTTTTATTATCTACTTCTCATCTAGCCTTTCGAAGCGCGGAAAGCGAACTGTCGACGGCAGGGGCGCCATAAACAAAATGGCGGCGGAAATATTACTTTTTACAAAAAAACCGAAAAAAAAATCTACACAACATCTAGACTATGCAACGCCGGCGTTCGCTTGGGTTTATGAAGGCTAGGATACTATTTGTGCTAACTTTTAAGCATAGCACACAGAAAGAGAGTTCTAGAATCCTTTCTTAGTGCTCACATATGTTATAAAGTTTCACATTCCTTATCTCATTAGTTCCGGCTGTGCGTAAAATGTCAGTCAATTAGTTTTTCCTTTAGTTTTTTGCAGTTATATTAGAGACTAGCTGATTCGGAAAATGTTTTTCTGTCATATAAATTATACCTAAAAAAAAACTCCACATAAATGAGTTCCGTTCCACATCTTCGAAGTTCATCATCAGATCATAACAATATTTCTATGGGCCCAACTTTGGGCACGCCACAATTATGGCGGTAAGTCCCCTCTTTGAGGCGTGGTTGGAAAGACCTCACGGCGTCCTCACCTACCGTATGACGCAGGTTCTCACCGAACACGGTAAGTTCGGGAAGTTCCTGCACCGGATTCGTGCGGAAGCGACGCCCGGGTGTCGCCACTGTGTGGACCGCCCGGAGGACACGGTGGAGCATACGGTGGAGGTGTGCCCCGCTTGGGCAGAGCAACGCCGTGTCCTCGTAGGGGCGATCGGCGGCGGCGATCTCTCGCGTCGGGCCTTGGTACAGGCCATGGTCCGTAGCGAGGAGGAGTGGCAGGCGGTCGCTTCCTTCTGCGAAGCAGATTACTGCTAGCAAAGGAGGCGGCCGATCGCGTGAGGCAACGCTCCTCACGCCCAAGTCGCCGCCGGGATTCCGATCCCGATTTCCGGCCACCGTAGGCGCGGGCTTGCGGACGGCGAGCAATGGGTAGCCCGCCGTCCGACCGTCCGGTAACCGTCCGGACCGAGTCTAAGTCGTCGACGGCGCGTATTGTTCCACGCGCGCCTCAGGGAGATGTCAGCAAATCGTAGGGGCCCAGCAGGGTCGAAGCCTACTGGGGCCATGGGTAGTGTGAAAGCGAAACCCGGGGTCTTGGGACGAAGGCAACGAAGGAACAGGAGTGGGTTTTTAGTCAGTAAAAGTCTGACACTATCTCCCGCCCCGCCCAAGGGCGGGGGATGCCATAAGATGATTTTCCCACCGAAAAAAAAAAAAAAAAAAAAATGGGCCCAACTTGGAAGTATAACCTTTCAATCAAAAAATATATTCAGACGAACATACATAAAAAAATATTCAGACGAACATAGAACCACCTTTTTGAAGACGGTTAAAAAAAAAGCTCGATAACAAACATTCTGATTATTCGTGTAAAAAATATAACAGAAATGTGTTATAATTATTAGTTTTATTACTACACAAATTAAATATGAGAATAATGTTATTATTTTCATTTCATTGTATAACGTTTGAATAAACTATTATTTATAATCTGTTCATTGTAAATAAACAATTGTGGTTTGGTGCTTCCGAAAATCATAATGCAATATGATTGATTGCAGTTAACACAAATAATTTAGTAATAAATTTCCTAAATTAACAGTTCGAATGTATTTTCTTTCACGCGTATAAATCTCGAATTGTATAGATAGGTATCAAACCTCATAATCATTATTATATTATTCCAAAATATCTAGAGAAAGGTGTGATTACGCAACTTTCAAGGTTTTGAAAACCAAGCAGTTATAAAGCTTCTGTGTAATGCTCTAGTTCGGTGCGAACTTGAAACCAGCGCTTGTGTATGGAATTCTCATGAAGTTACATATACACTTATGCTGGAGAAAGTACAAAAGCTTATCTCAGGTACCTATATAATGGGCACGCTACAATTATGGCGGTAAGTCCCCTCTTTGAGGAGTGGCTGGAGCGTCAACACGGCGTCCTCACCTTCCGCATGACGCAGGTCCTCACCGGACATGGCAAGTTCGGGAGGTTCCTGCATCGGATTCAGGCGGAAGCAACGCCCGGGTGCCATCATTGTGCGGACCACCCAGAAGACACGGTGGAGCATACAGTGGAGGTGTGCCCCGCTTGGGCGGAGCACCGCCGTGTCCTCGTGGAGGCAATAGGTGGCAGCGACCTTTCACGTCGGGCCTTGGTTCAGGCTATGGTCCGGAGCGAGGAGGAATGGCAGGCGGTCGCCTCCTTCTGCGAAGCAGTAATGTTAGCGAAGGAGGAGGCTGCACGCGTGAGGGAACGAAGGTCCTCACGCCCTAGCCGACGTAATTCCGACCCCGACTACCAGCCACGGTAGACGCGGACTTGCGGACGTCGAGCACTGGGTAGCTCGCCGTCCGGCTGTTCGGTAATTAACCGCACCGAGCCCAGTCGTTAACAGCGCGTAGTGATCCTCGCGCTCCTCAAAGAGATGTCAGCAAACCGTAGGGGCCCAGTGGGGCCGATGCCCGCTAGCTAGGACCGCGGAGAATTTCCGAAAGGGCAACCCGTAGTCCTAGTACGCAAAGGGTAATTGAAGGATACAGGTGTGGTTTTAGTCAGTAAAAGTCTGACACGCCCTCGCGCTCCACCCAGAGCGCGAGAAGTCATTTGGATTATTTCCCACCTTAAAAAAAAAAAGGTACCTATATAAACGATTATTTGGATACTATCCACATATTTATTTATACTACTATGTTTTTTTTAGGCTATTTATTTCAGGCGGGCTGTTGGCCAAATTACAACAGCCTATAAAATTATTAATGGTTACACTGATGCGTCCGACTTACATGTAGAATTGTGTCAATCATTTGTTCCGAATAATTACAATCGCTCTAGAAAGCATATTAAATTATTTTACTTCCCATTTTGTCGCACTGTAGCTCGATCCACCTTCCCTATACTGCGTATGCTAACGATGCTCAAGGCGCTCGTGGAGACCAACCCTGGATTGGATTTGTTTGCTGAAGACAGTATTATTAGAAAGTTTGCGATTCTGTGAGAAGACAGTGTGAAAGGATTAAATTATTATCATACTCACGTAAGTGTGCTTGTATGGATGGGTTGGATCGTCTACTGTCACACGAGTGGTTCACATTAGAAAAGGCCACAACGGTCGCCCGTGCACCCGTAGAGATCGAAAAAGACCGGTCACCATTGGTCGCTGTTTATCTGGAGTTTTTCTGTCTTTTATAGGATGCATTTGGGAGAGTGAGGAAATTGCGTGACTTGATTTCGCCATCTCATTTCTACCATCGGACAACCCAACGTACGACGAGTATTCACCCTTACGTTGTTGAAACCTCTACGGTCCAGACTAAGCATTTCGCTTCGTCGTTTATACCGTGTACATCGAAGGAGTGGAACAATTTGCCTGCTGAGGTCTTCCCATCTGATTATGATTCGGGTGTCTTCAAGGCTAGAGTGAATAGGCTCTTAATAAACTAGTGCGCCTCACCATCAACGATTGCATCACCGCTTACTATCAGGTAGGATCACAGTCAAGCACTATTTATATAAGTTAAAAAAAAAAAATTGCACTTAGCAACAAGTTCTGCAGATAACAACGTGTTACGCCTCCCTCCTCTTCACGAAGTATTTCACAATGCTGAGGGTCGTGACCATGCTTCAACGCCTACATGTGGATAAAATCTAGGGCTGTATGATTGTGAGAATAAGAATTAGGTAACTGAAGGAACATGGATGGGTTTAGTCAGTAAAAGTCTTAACAAAAGTCGGACGTGTGTAGTTTGCCATTTACGTGATTTGTGGTATTCCACGACCCCGCCTTGCGACTTCAAGACTCCAATTTTGCTTTATTAGAATTTCATTTAATTGCCATTGGAAAGCGATCAATACACTGCGCACCCAAATAGACCGTTGCAAATACAACCTGGCAAAATAGGGGATTATAGACCCTTCCAACACTGAGTGCCAGAGCGGTGCTCCTGACTAGATGATGGCTCACTTATGAGAGTGCCCAAAATATCCTTATATCAGCACTCTGGAGGACCTAAAAAGCGCCACTTGATGCCGATTTATACGTAGCAACTGGCAACCTACTGGGTCTAAAAGCTTTGAAGGAAATAAAACCACTGATTCGAGAAGAAGAATTTCATTTTGGTATATTTCAAAATCTTTTCCATGTAATTTTTATATATACTCGTATTTCTACGTCGTTGTTAAGTTTTTTGTTACCATGTTATTATAAATAATGACATTACAATGCTAGTTAGAGTTGTCGATCACTTACCACGCAATCTACACATCAACATCGATTTATCATTTGTAACTACTAATGATATAATTATGTTTATTTAACTGCGTTGTTAGTTTAGAGATCGCAAAGCACGACTGCTGAGCATGAGGTCCTAGGCTTGATTCCTTGATTGGTTAGTTTTATTCGACTTTAAGGAATTTTTCAGCAATAGCTTGGAATTAGGAAGTCGGTGTTATGACGTTTTTGTGTTTTAAGAAGCACGTAAAGCCGTTCGTTTCGCACCTAATCTTTTCTTGGTCATGTCGGATCGCCAACTTACTGGAATATGAGTGTAATGGAACAGTGTACCCATGTGTGTGCACAATAATATCTCTCCTGCATACTTTGCTAATCTTTGTGTTCTAGGACCAATGGTTTCCCTCTCAGAAGTCGACCCATAGCCCCAGTAGGCTTATAAAGAAAGAAAGAAAAAAAAGAAAGAAAAAGAAAGAAAAGGAAAGAAAAAGGAAGAAAAACTTTTTATTTGCCGGAAAAGGCGCCAACTTAAGACTAACATATTGCAAATATTTACCATGACAAAAAAAAATACATGCCCCACGTCCGAGCAAAACGTCCATACTCACAGCATAATGCCATGTCCACGTGCAAAATGCGACGAGTCCACAGCACTGATTTTCAGCATGGGCCGGTGACAGTATCGACTAACAGATGTCGGGACGGTATTATGTCCAATACATATGAGTAAAATAAGTAAAAATAAATTAATACATCTATCCCTTTGGGACGCGCGTGGAACACTACCCGCCGTCAATGACGGTTACCGAACGACCGGACGGCGAGGTGCGGCAATCATAATAATAACAATACAAAAGCTAGGAGTTTCCTTGCGTAATCGCATCAGGAATTAAGATGTCCGCAGGAGAACCAAGGTTACTTAGCCCGAAGAATCGCCAAACTTAAGTGGAGGTGGGCAGGATTCATTGCTCGCAGAACAGATTGTGGTGATACTTGAGGGAGGCCTTTGATGTGACAGTGGACGTTTTTCTGCTGAACTGATGATGACATTACAAAAGTATGTTTTTCCATTTTTAATATTAGCACATTATGATTTGAGGTGTGAATTCGCTGGTAATTAGGAAGTGGTCGGTGTATGAAGGATGGAAATAACATCAACGCACGAATGGATAGAGTCGGCGCATAATGAATAATTTCCTATTCACAAAGATTATGTGGATTCAAAGTGGTACTGTATTCTGCCTACACAGAATAAATGATTTATACTGCAAGAAGATCCCTTGTTTTGAGATGTGTTGCACTTTAACATAACTTTGAGCACGTCGTAATCATGGCAGTAAGTCCAGTCTTTGAGGAGTGGCTTGAGATGCGTCACGGTATCCTCACCTTCTGCATGACGCAGGTTCTCACTGGATACAGTAAGTTTTGGAACTTCCTGTAAAGGATTGAGGTGAAAGAAACGCTCGGGCGTCACCGTTGTGTTGGCGGCCCGGAGGATACGGCGGAGCATACAGTGGAGGTGTACCCCGCCTGGGCGAAGAACCACCGTGTCCTCGGGGAGCGATTGTTGACGGCGGCAATTTTTCTTTATTTTTTCTCAGTAATACAAGCGAAGGAGACGGCCGCACGCGAAAGGAAACGTGGGCTTGCAGATGACAAGCAATGGGTAGCTCGTCGTCCAGCCGTCCAGACCGAGGCTGAGTTGACGCGACGGCGCGTAGTGTTTTACGTGCGCATCAAAGAGATGTCAGCAAAACCGCAAAGGCCCGGCCGGGCAGATGCCTACTAGAGCCATGGGAGGACTTCCGAAAAGGTAGCCCGTGGTCCTAGAATGCGAAAGACAACTGAAGGAACAAACAAAATATCGCCTCTGTTTTTGCACTACTCTGTATCAGTAACGGTCGACATGTGGCACGATGCAACTTGTAATTGCGCCGGCTGTCCGAACGTTTCCGTTATCACTAGGAAACTATCCACTATTTACATTCTTAGTTTTATCGGTGCTTGAATATGTAAGTATATCTAGAAAATTGATTTACATACTTTGTACATTACAGCCAAGAATTCATATAAATCTTTATAATTTACGGTACATCCTTCTTTCTATTGTTTTTCTACGTTCGAATTTTCAAGAGTGATTAGGTTACTTCTAGGCAAGCGTGCTCCATCGTCGGCCACATCATCGCTTATCATCAGGTGAGATGGTGGTTAAACGCGAGCCTATCATTTAAAAAAATAACCAGTTTCCTTTTGCTAAAAAATATTAAGCTATTTTGCCCTGAGCCATAGTCATAGTCATAGTCGGCCTTTTAATGTTCCCACTGTTGGGACTCAGGCCTCCTCTCTAGGAGAGGGAATGGGCCGTAATCCACCACGCGGGCCAAGTTCGGGTTGGTGGATGACACATGTCTTTGAATTTTTGGTTCTAGGACATGCCGGTTTCCTCACGATGTTTTCCTTCACCGTTTTGAGAGCAGTGGTGATGAACTAAATTACACAAAGTAATGCGCCTGGCTGGGTTTGAACCCGCGACCTACAACTCGTAAGTCGGGGCCGTTACCACTCGGCCACCACTGCTCCACACGTAAGTCCTGCCCTGAGCCAAAGTCAAAAAACCAGAAAAGTGCAAGTCAGACTCCCGTACTGAGGGTTCCGTATAAACTTACATATGCAAATATTTCACTTCCCGAATCGAGTATCGATGATTTTTCTGAATAACTAAAAGCTATTATTTCTTAATGATAAAGCTAAAAATTTACAGTTTTCAGATTTTTTCATTTGTGCAATAAGACATTGCTTTACGCCAAACTAGCTTAAACCCGCGACTTCGCCTGCATAGAAGTCGAAGGAACTACTAGGTGAAAGTGTTGAGTCTTGTAAAATTATCAATGGAAATGTTCCTGTTAACATATCAAGATGTATTTATATGTCATTAGTTGATTATATTATGACTTATGCTCTTGACAGCCTATGGTTTAACGTTCAAAACTAACATAAATTAGAAGCTCTTCAAATTAGATTCCTAAAACTACTTGTTACTAAAGAAACTAAAAGCAGTTGTAAGGGAGATTATAGAAAATTATTTAAAATCTGCAAAATTCTACCGATCACTTTCAAACATATCTTTTATTAGTTAACCAACCCAAGAGCATAGCTTAACTCACGTATACTATAATCATAATACACGATCTATGACTGCTAGTAGATTCAATGTACCCAGGAGCCACCAATTACTTTGGTGAACGAACACTAAAAAAGAGCATCATACTCGTACCTATTGAACAGTCTGCTGGCAGACATAAGGAGTAAAACAAACAGAAATAGATTTAGACGTAAATTAAAATGAAAAAAATGAATGAATGAATGAATGAATGATGACGATGATGAAATGTGAATGAATGAATGTTTCTTTAGAAATGTTTCAAGTTTTAGTTAGATAAGTGTAAGTTTAAATGATATTTAGTTTTAAGTACATTTAAGTATGTCTAGAGACTGACCGACCCCACAGTCAACGCTTTTGTAGGGGCTTAGCTTATAAGATACTTACCTTTTTGAAAAAAAAGATAAATAAATTAAATATAGTTGATGCTATCTCCTGAAGGTTTACCCAGAGTATTTGTTATTGATTTTGACGACACTACTATTTTTAGCCGCCATTGTTGCCTTTTGACACATCCACTGGTAGTCTTAATTTTCTAGTTAGACTACATCTAGGTAGATTTTGGAGATTAGGTCAATTAATACCAATCACGATCAATTTCGATTTTGTTTTTACAATAAGATACTTTCCCGTCTCCTGTTAAAAGTAACTTAGAAGGACAATTTGTACCTAATACATCTCATCAAAATGAATGCTAAGATGGATGTGTGGTGTGACGAGAATGGATAAAGTGAGAAATGAGTATATTAGGGGAAGTTTGAAAGTGGCGCCAGTGACTGAAAAGTTGAAAGGGAATCGTTTGTCTTGGTATGGTCATGTGTGTTCATCATGTTGGAGGGATGAAACGCATGTTACTAAAAGAGTTATGAGTTTACATGTGGATGGATGGAGAAGGAGAGGGAGAAAAGATATCTCATCAAAATAATGTGTACTTATTAGTAGATAGTTTAAGGGGTGGACCAATTTCCATAGCGGGAAAGTTTGTATGCAAAACTTCAGTCTTAACTTTCCCGCTATGAAAATTCTAAACTGATATTGCAGCATTGTGAACAATATCAGCTTTAGTTCTCCTAACTACCACTGATTATGTTTGGCGAAAATCACCAGCAAACTTGAAACTTTGAAAGTGATTCCACTCAAGATTTTTCACGAAAATTTGTCATAATTGAATCAATTATTCATAACAATTGCTACTAGAAAAATACTACGCGCAGTGTTTTTCTATTGTTTTTCATTTATAATCAGTAGCCTGTAGCAGTTATAGTTTTGTTTTTTCCATAAATTGAGTGACATTTTGGGATATAAACAAAAGCCAATAACTTTGCTGTTTATTATATATTAATACTTAGAATATTATTTATTAATACTTTACTTAAATAATAACAAGACCTTTTCTAATAAACCCTTTAAGTATTTGTACGAATTAAAAACTAGTGTTGTATATTTTTAAACTAATGTAGTTGACAAATAGTCGTTTTCGTTAAAGTAGAACAAAAAAAAAAAGTATATTAAAAAAGGAAAGTATTATATTCTATAATGTACATCAAAATTAAAAATTACATTAGGAATTTTGAATTAATTGGGTGTTACAATGAGAAGAAATTAATAGTGATCAAACTCATAACATGAGATAGATGGATATTATAATAATATACCCTTGTTTTCAAGCGTTTGTCTAAGATCGTTGATGTCATTCTTCAACATGAGCTATATTCTTTTAACAGTAAAGTTCAAATTCGTATAAAATTTCCGACAAACCAAACCACGCACGTGAGTTGTCACCAAGCTCGACAGATGGCGTTGTGCCGTCCGACGACAATTCTGAATGGCGGTATGGTTTCGTTGCACAATGCAATACTTAGCCTTAAGAACGTTGTTTGGATATAACAACTTCATACGGTATACATATAAAATAATGATTTTATTTACAATGCATGAGCAATTTTTGTAAAATCAGTCTTAACAGATATTGTAAAAGGCTGATTTTATTATGATAACAATGTAGTTTGCTGTTACATCACGTTCCTAATATTTTTAATCATAATAATTTATCAACTACATTTTTGCTTCTTTTTTTTATTTTTGTTTCGTCATCATCATTATTTCAGCCGAAAGACATCCACTGCTGGACATAGGCCTCCCCCAAGCGTCGCCACAATGAACGTTCTTTTTCTTTCTTTCTTAAATTCTTTTCTTCGATAAATTCTTTTTCTTTCTTTCTTTCTTTTCTTTAGTAATACTAACTTCTGCCTGTGGATTCACCTTCGTGAAAGTAAAAAATTGTCCTCAGGGAACACAAATTCCCGAGATGAAAAGAATCCAGAAAAAAAAACTAGGCAAGTGCAAGTCAGACTCTCACCCAGAGGGTTCCGTACAAACTTACCTATGAAACAGTTCAATTCCCGAATTGTCTTGTCAGTCTCGAAGATTTTTCCGAAACAAAACTTTTTTTTGTTGTGACGTAACAACAAATTTACTGTTTTCAGATTTATTCCTATTCTTGTGCTTTAAAGACCTTACTTCTGGTTCAACGGGAAGTACCCTATGAATTATTATTTCCTCGAGAGTGTCGAAATATAACTTTTTTTGAGACATAAACAGCCGTATCTTTTTTTTCATTAGCTTAGATATTTGATATTTTCAGCTTCTTGAAGAAACCGCAAACATGAGTATATGGTTTAAATTTCAACTCAATACCTCAACGCGTTCTCGAGATAAAGGATCTTGACAGACAGACGGACGGACAACAAAGTGATCCCTTAAGGGTTCTGATTATTTCTATTTGAGCACAGAGCGGTCCAGCCGTCCTAGCCAAGTTATAATCGTATCGTTCGCGCCGATCGCCTCGAGTAGGCCACGTCTCCGATTCCTTTGTTCTGACGTAATCTCAACGCTCAGTCACGTGGTCAGAACAAAGGAATCGGAGGCGTGGCCTCTACTCAAGGCGATCGGTGCGAGCAATACGATTGTAACTTAGCTAGGGGGGGGGGGGGGGGGGCAGGGTTGTTTGATCCAAAACGGCTAGATTCCGGTAACCTTCTTTATTACCCTACTAGCTGCTGATAGCGTCTTCGCCTGCGTGATACTAGAAAATTATCCGAAGGAAATATACTCCCGAGATAAATAGTATGCCTATTGGGGCCATGGGTTGTGCGAAAGAGAACCCCAGGCCTGGAACGAAGGCTAAAAAGCATCAAGGCTAAGGAGGACAGAGGAGGAGGAGGAGGAGGAGGAAGGAAGGAGGGGGGGGGGGGTTAGTCAGCAAAAGTCTGCCCACATCGCCCAGCAAAAATCTAATGCGACCTCTCGTTCCACTCTAAAAAAAAATCGGTCTGTGAGAGTAAACAAACAGAGAGTGCTCTTGTGTTGGTGCACATACTTGATCAGTAAATATCTCCTGTTTATTTGGATAATCTTCGATTTGCCACTGTGTTCATGTCTCCGGAGGATACGATGGAGCACACGGTGGAGGTGTGCCGTGTCATCGTGGGGGCGATCGGTGGCGGCGGTCTCTCGCGCCGGGCCTTGGTACAGACAATGGTCCGGAGCGAGGAGGAATGGCAGGTGGTTGCCTCCTTCTGCGAAGCAGTAATGCTAGCAAAGGAGGCGGCCGATCGCGTGAGGCAAATGTCCTCACGCCTCAACCACCGCCGGAATTCTGATCCCGATTTCCGATCACCGTAGGCGCGGGCTTGCGGACGGCGAGCATTGGGTGGTTCGCCGGGTGATGCGAAAGACATCCGTGGAGCCCTGGAAAAATGGCAAAGAAAGAATAGGAGTGGGTTTTTAGTCAGTAAAAGTTTGACACTATCCAATGACACGCCAAAGAGCGGGGGATGTCATTAGATGATTTATCCACCCGAAAAAAAATCCACTAACTAAACCCCCCCCCTCCCCACTCCGAGAATCTTGTAACTACACATCAGCAGCTACACCTTTCATTACCTTCTCCAATCTTTAAAATAGAAAATCACTTCAAAATATCGCATAGATAAAGTAACTGCCGACCTATCTAGCGTGAATTAGCAAGGTGTATCGAATCGTACAAAAACGCGATGTCGTGATGAACCTCCTTCCTTCCTGCATATGCAGTGTGTTTCTAAACTATCTACATAATTTATTGATGCATTTATATCTGTACAGTCGAGTTTATTATGCCTTCAATACTTTTTTTGTGAAGTGGGAAATTGTAATATCACAATTGTAATAAGACTGAATGTCGTTTTACTATGACACTGACATTACGACAATATTAACAAAACCAGACCTTAGGGCTATATTTCACAGGGACACCATGGCGGCGCGAGCAGTCGCCGCTGCCAACTAAATATATACAGCTCTATAGAGAATTACTCGCTTGGTGCCCGTTTGGCAACCAGTTTGCAGCGCGACCAACTGGGACTCGTGCACT
Organism: Mythimna pallens; assembly: GCA_961205895.1. NCBI lineage: Eukaryota > Metazoa > Arthropoda > Insecta > Lepidoptera > Noctuidae > Mythimna > Mythimna pallens. The sequence continues at coordinate 2,352,047 of OY540845.1, read as the reverse complement.
TAAGGTCCATTTTGATACTGTCTCAGTGTGGTGTAGCGATTCTGGTGTCTGTATGGTATCTAGTTTGGTAGCTTACGAACCACAACCCTTAAAGTGATAAAATTCCGGGGCTGCAGGATTATTTGTAAGGGCTATATTTCACTGGGACACCATGGCGGCGCAACCATTCGCTGCTACCAACAAAATTTATACAGCTGAGATGTTTGGTTGCGCAACAAATTTGTCGGCGCGACCAGCTCGGACGCCAGTCCGGCCACCAGTAACGCCCCCATCAAAGAGTATTTTAGGGCTATATTTCACCGGGACACCATGGCGGCGCAACTGGTCGCGCCACCATGGTTTCTCAGTGAAATATAGGAAACCAGTGAAAGAGTTGCCACGGTCCTGGTAAGCAAAGGGCAACTGAAAGAACGCTGGTGGGTCTGTAACTCCCTCTCACACGAGATCGACAGAAGTAGTTTGGTTTTTTGGGCATTAAAGTATTATATATTAAAGCGACGATTTACTCTGATGGATTTAGTTAAAATCACTCTTTTTAAGGCCTACTACCAGAGTCCGGCAGTCGTAATCTATGGGTCAAGTATATCAAAAGATCGCTAGATGTCCTGCGCGTCCAATATAATAATACCGTTAGGATGTTGTTGGGGCTGCCTCGCAACTGCTGTGCGTCGGAAATATTTGCCTCCTTCCTTCCTGCTTATGCGGTGTACAATGGGTAGCTCGCCGTCTGGCCGTCCGGTAATCGACTGGACCGAGCCCAAGTGGTCAATAGTGCCTAGTGTTCCACGCGCTCCTCAAAGAAACATCAATAAACCGTAGGGGCTCAGCAGGGCCGATGCTCCCTAGGGCCGCGGGAACTTTCTGAAAAGAAAACCCGTGTGGATATGGTTTTAGTCAGCAAAAGTCTGAAACGAAGAGTGGAGAAGACATTGGATAATATGACGAAAAAATAAAAAAAAATAAAACGATAATGACAATATTTTTACTGAGATTGTACCTTCCAATATACGAAGAAAATATTGCTTGGGTGGGAAAATCCGAAAATCCATTACGTAAATAAATTTATAATAAATTCTAGTGTAGATATAAAGTAACAAATCATCGAAATACAAGATTTTGTTGGCAGGCAATGACAGTGCGTGGCTTAACAATGTCGTGCTTACCACTTTTCTATTTCAACAATCACCTTTGGAATTTTAGATTATTTATGTAAACAAATGACATTACAAGACAAATTAACACGACACTGGTGCAAAATATATTTTACAACAAGATTTTATGATCTTTCTTTTGATTCATAGGTAAGGCAAGATTGTTGGTAACAAGAATTTCACCTATAATATTAATGTTAGTAAGTAAAAAGTAATAAAATAAACTAGACCAATATTTTACCCCTTCATAGTGTCCTTACACACATGCATGATCTGCACGTGGAGATGCAACGTCGGGGTGAAACTCCGATGCCGCGCCAAGTCGCGGCATGGCGGGAAGAGTTCCGGCGGGGTCTCGTGGCGGAATGGCGACAGCGACTATCGCAACCCAGTGTTAGGCACGTCATAATTATGGCGGTAAGTCCCCTCTTTGAGGAGTGGCTGGAAAGGCAACACGGCGTCCTTACCTTCCGCATGATGCAGGTCCTGACCGGACATGGTAAGTTTGGGAAGTTCCTGCACCGGATTCGTGCGGAAGAAACGCCCGGGTATCACCATTGTGTGGTGTTACCAGGGATCACACACATAGGGAATTGCGAGGTTGTCCAATAATTTATTTACCTTGGGGCGCTAATATCCAACGAAAGCGGGTGCGTAGACGAAATCGGCTGCATAGATAAAATGAAAAAGATCTGGGGGAATAGGAACATTACCAAGACTACGAAAACTCGCTCTTTTATTGACTAATATTTCCCATTTTACTCTATGCGTCGGAAACATGGACTCTTCTTGAAACCGAGGAGAAGAAAGTTGACGCGTTGTAGATGTGATGCTGTAGACAGATGCTGGCAGTATCATGGACAGAGTTTCGTACAAATGATTCCATATTAAAAGAACTCGGCATGAGACAGCGCCTATCATCCACAGAGCAGTCGAGCATTTTGACCTTCTACAGCCATGTATCTCGTCGTAGTAATGACTCCATAGCGCTTTATGGGCCTGGTGCGAGAAGCGTCTCGTAGTGAAGAGGTTGAGAGCACCAGGCCACGTGGTAGATCACCAATGAGATGGATAGACCAGATCAAGGCCGCAACTAAGTGCTCGGTTTACGAATGTACCCGGAAAGCTGCAGTCCGCTATGAATGACGACGTATTACCAGGATGATCACTCATCGTGATTCACGGTGATATCCACGACCACTCTGGCAAGAGTGTACCGACTGAGAAGAAGTCTGAAGAAGTCCATCTGGTGGATGTTCGGCCACGAGAACGTTTACCCTCTACTCTTTCATGTACCACTAAATGTTTCCAAGAACTTTCAATGCAGATGATATTTACAAATATCTTAATGATTTGCACTTGTATAATGGATGAAAGTCTTTATTTGATGCGAAGCTCTTTCAGAATGGAAACGCTGGTGTGGTAAGCAGTCCATTCTATTCTCAGTAGACGCCTCTAGCAGTGGTGCTATCTCAAGAACGTCAAGTTTTTACGGTGCTTTTTTGGAAAATAGGGAATATTAAGCATCTCATTAAGTGAACCTTGGTATTTTGGTTTATACGGGGGTCTTTGCATGTTTTCGTGAGCTTCTTCACGGCTGATTGTGTTAAATGTGAAATTATGATGATGGTGATCCGGCCAAGTGCGAGTCGGATTCGCGCAAGAAGGATTCCGTATAATTTTTTTTTATTTCACCAGTCCTGGGCCCGCGTGGTGAATTACAGCCCTTTCCCTCTCCTAGAGAGGAGGCCAGAGTCCCAGCAGTGGGAACATTAAAAGGCTGACTATGCTATGCTATGCTTATGCTACCAGTCTTGATATTTGTTTTTGAAAAATCACAATTTTTGTATGGGAGCCCCAATTAAATATTTATTTTATTTTGTTTTTAGTATTTGTTGTTATAGCGGCAAAAGAAATACATCATCGGTGAAATTTTTAACTGTTTATCTATCACGGCTCATGAGATACAGCCTGGTGATAGACAGACAGGCGGGTAGTGGAGTTTTAGTAATAAGGTCCCGTTTTTACCCTTTGGGTACGAAACCCTGGCCTGCGGTATTCTATCGATTACATTTCAGGGAGTGTGCGTTGGAATTGCACAATATAATTCCACCAAGTCCGTTCCATCATCGCACCACTAGACGTACGGCGTCGCGCCATCGGTACATGGTGGACATCCCACCCATACGTACAAAGCATTTTGGGAACACATTCATAATGCGTACAGCTAAGGAGTGGAATTCCCTTCCGGAGTCTGTGTTTTCTGATAGCTACAACTAGAGGTCTTTAAGTCAAGAGTGAATAGGTTACTTCTAGGCAAGCGTCCTTCATCGTCCTTCATCGCTTACCATCAGGTGAGATAGTGGCCAAACGCGAGCCTATAAATAATAAAAAAAACCCAAAAAATATCTGCACCAATTTAAAAGAGTTGCAATAAATTCTCAACAATAAAACTAAAATACTTTCAAAGTAATTTCAATGAATATCAGCTTTGCACGGATAGTGACTACATAACATAGTATTCAAGAGTTTTTTTGCCAGTTACATAATCTTATCAATGACAAATACGAACGTACCAAAAAACGAAGTCATTGATATCTTTCACTTGACTATTATTGTATTGCATGTAGTTTTAGAGAGGCTAGATTTTTACAGTGTATGTCTGAAAAAAAACTGGTCTAATTTTATTTATTAGCTTCCACAATGTAGGTATGATGGTAAGAACAGGCATAGGGTTATGAATAATTGTAGACCCTATTTGGGCACAGCAAAATACTTATTGGTTAACAAAGTTCCCCAATACGTACCTTTGTCTGTATGAACACGATTAACAATACAATCGGACGAGAAGCCCGCAACAGGCAAATTGTTCCTATTGTTTTTATTTACCATTTCAAAAAATTGCATGCATATTCCCTTTTTAAATTTGTTGGTCAATCATCGGTGCTTCCACAACTTAGTCGATGGCAGTGCGGGCATAGACTGAAAATTTTGGAGATATGATATTGTAAAACAAGATTTTTAAAAGTAAGATTTGCTCTAGAAACATCAAAACCTAGTGGTATCTAATAAAATAATTAACAACATATTATAATATAACAAAAGAACAACGTCATCCAAACTACAATAGAAAACCTAACCGAGCAAAAACGAGATAGTAACACCAAACACAGGTGTTAGACAGAGATGGCCATAGTTTCTCAGTGCGCTTGACAGTGAAAGTACAATCGACTCAAGCGCATGTAGAAAGCCTAAAATAGTTCAATTTTCTTCTTTTTTGGTAGCACAATAGTCACAATGATTGGGTTCTCTAAGTTTATTTATCGAAAATGAAAGTTATTACCGATCGGTTACGTTGGTTGAGACAGTTTTAAATAATACTACTTTTTGCCCGTGGCTTCGCTCCCGTCAACTGACTACCTTACCTTACCTACCCTTCCCTACGCTACCTACCTACCCTACCTACCTATCCTACCTATCTACATACCTATTTTTTTTCTGTTTTAAGCCTTCTCTGTATGCTGGTGAACAAAACAAAAAAAAAAAGAATTATTAAAATCGGTCCAACCGTTTTGAGTTTAAACAAGACGAACGAACAGCAATAGATTTTTATTTAGATTGATTGTGAAGTGAGTTACAATCGAAAGTTACTTTGAAAAACTATTTGACGTAAATTGTGACACGCATTCGGATGTTACAGGATATAACGTAATCGATAAATTAACTTACTTCAATTACTTACTTCCTCATGTTTTTGTGAATGTCTGAAGTTTTTTACCTGTTCGTGAAAATCGAAGTAGACTACAATATGTAAAAAAAACCTAGGCAAGTGCGAGGCGGACTCGCACACTGACGGTTTCGTACAAACTTACCTATGAAAAAAGTTCAATTCCCAAATTGTAACTCAGTTTGGGAATTGCAACGTCATTAAAAATGATTTTTCATTGAAAATTTTTAATGATGTTGTAATATTAGGGTGCACTAGCTCGTATTTCGCTGATATCAGAGTTACCGTTGGCAATCGCTCGATTATTGTAATCTCTGTTTATAATATAAACTTGTCTTTGTTTACAAAGTTTATAAGTGAGAAAAGTTCAATTGCGAGCGCAGATATTGAAAGTATTTTCATATTAGGTGATATTAATGCACATCCATATGAATTGTTTTTTAGGGAACTAAATAATTTCTGCAATTACCAAGATTGACTGTCTGCTGATATAGAAAAACTGGGCTGCGTGACAGATTATTACACTTTTGTTAGCGAAGCCCGCGGCTGTAGAAGATGGCTGAATCACTGTGTCGTGTCTCTTTCAGCTTGGCAAACTATTGTAAATGTGGAAATAAAAGAAGACGTATATAATATGTCGGATCACTTGTTATACGTTGAGTGCGACCTGAATATAGTGAGACCTAAATTAATAACATAGAATACGCCGCTCTAGAGTTATTTGGGGTGAAAGGGATGAATGTCAAATCAAGTGTTATAAATCCCTTTTATATTATGATAGGTTTCGTGACATTGATTTTCCATCTGAGTTCTTATGGTGTAGTTATGGGTCATGGAACTCAGTAGAACATAAATGTATCTTGAACGACATATTGTAAAGCTATAACTAAGTACTTTATGTGACGCTGTGAAGACAAATCTGGAAGAAGGCCATAGGCCAAGGAGAGGCAAAGTGGTGTGGTTATGTTCGTGACGCTCATCTTGAGGCCAGGCTTAAGTTCAAAGAATGGGTTAAACTTAAGACCAAATAGTGAAGTAGTTTTCAAAGGAATGTGTGAGGCCCGTAAAATCTTCAAGGGACGCCTGAAATGGTTCCAAAAAAACAAAGAACAGGTCAAAATGGACACCATAGCAAAGCAAAGAGCCACGAATTTTTTTTGTAAAATTTTGGAAGTCCACACGTAAGCTGGACTGGCCCATGGCCTACCGGTAAGCGTAGGATGGTCTCCGCTGGGTCCTTCAGCTGCAATGGCTTCAGCTAATCAGGTTAGATCTGTCATTCTAAGCATGAGCAGAGGTAAAACTAGACGCACAGGATCGATCGTTGTGGCGACATTTGGGGGAGGCCTATGTCCAGCAGTGGACGTCTATCGGCTAAAATGATGATGAAGATGAGATTTTTTCCTATACTTGTGCTATAAGACCTTGCTTCATGCCAAATTTCAGGATTCTAGGTCAATGGGAAGTATAATTTCCTTACCTATGAATTTTGATTCCCATTATTGTCGAAATACTCATTTTTTGCAACATAAATGACCATATCTTTTTTTTCGTTAACTGAGAAGTTTTTTCACAGCTTCAAGGGACCGCAGACCTGAGTATATGGTTTAAATTTCAACTTGATACGTCTACGCGTTCCCGAGATTTCCGAGATAAAGGGTCTTACCAGACAGTCAGACTGACAGGCGAACAACAAAGTCATCCTATAAGTGTTCTGTTTTTTTCCTTTTGAGATATGGAACCCCAAAAAAAAAACAATCAGGCTGTTTGCCCGCGTGAAAATAGAAAAATCGAAAGGGAATTTAAATCATCATCTCCGTAACAAGAGGTCGGATTCCAGTTTATTCAGATGCGGCTGAGTACCCGTGCTTTACTCTCTATTAAGCAGAGTACGAGGAACTAGCAACAGCATCCTCAAAATAATAGGGGAGCATATTACCTCTCCAGTTTTTAAGAAAATGGTAAGAACGGTGATCAATAAATAAGAATCACCAATATTTTGTCACTTTACTAACAATAGTCTTAAGTCATTATTGTAATTACTAACACTTTGGATCTTAGTTATCTGAAATAAAGAATTATTATTATTTACAAGAAGTGACTTATATCCACAACACAGTTGCTGGGCAACAGGATACTCCGTGGATAGACTGAGATGGTCAGACTTTCTGGTATCTGACTACCTGTATCGATTGTCAAAGATCTACAAAAGACAACTGGGACCAACGGTTTTACGTGCTTATATGATTGCATAATAATAATAATTAACAAATTTCTTATATTTTTAAATGTTTTTTTTTTTCTATATGATTTTGTTAAAAAAGGAATATTTAAAAATTTAAATTATATGTATATAATGAATGAATAAAGAAAATAATTAAAATTGGATATAAAATAATAATTAGATCAAAATAATCAAATTATAATAATTAAATTAAATTACCATATAGTACCTACCATTATTTATTTATTTATTTATTTAAACTTCATGTACAGTAGTGGTACATAGGCGGAACATCACGTTGTGTATGTAGTATTAAAATATGTGTTTTATAGGAGATTAAAGGGAAAATGGAGAATATGCGTGTATGAAGTCGTCGTGCGTCGGGCCTTGGTTCAGGCTATGGTCTGGAGCAAGGAGGAATGGCAGGCGGTCGCCTCCTTCTGCGAAGCAGTAATGTTAGCGAAGGAGGAGGCTGCACGCGTGAGGGAACGAAGGTCCTCACGCCCTAGCCGACGCAATTCCGACCCCGACTACCAGCCACGGTAGACGCGTGCTTGCGGACGTCGAGCACTGGGTAGCTCGCCGTCCGGCTGTTTGGTAATTAACCGTACCGAGCCCAGTCGTTAACAGCGCGTAGTGCTCCTCGCGCTCCCCAAAGAGATGTCAGCAAACCGTAGGGGCCCAGTGGGGCCGATGCCCGCTAGCTAGGACCGCGGAGAATTTCTGAAAGGGCAACCCGTAGTCCTAGTACGCAAAGGGTAATTGAAGGATACAGGTGTGGTTTTAGTCAGTAAAAGTCTGACACGCCCTCGCGCTTCACCCAGAGCGCGAGAAGTCATTTGGATAATTTCCATCCTTAAAAAAAAAGCACATACAGCACGAAGTGAAAATAGTACAATATGAAGTGTAACTAACATAGTCCTAAGTTTTATTTACTAACGATAAATTGTATTTACTCCATATATGTAAGTCTGTAAGTTATGTTTCTATGGGCCAAGATGCCTGATAATAAATGATTTATTTATTTTTATGGGAATTACCAAGATATGCCAACTAGCAAATCCTCAGTTTTCCGGTAGGTAAGGGAAGTGAGCCAGTCTTTAACCTTCTTTTTACATTTTATTCTAGTTAGGTGAAATATGCCCACTTCTGTATTAACCCTATTTTAAACCCTTGCGCCGAAGTTTAACCTTTCGAATACCGTAATTAGAAACACAATAGAAAGACAATGAGAGAGCGTACGCGTTCGTTTGGGGTTTAATGAATTAAATAACTTTTACGTGCAAAAGATGTTCTGGTCCGATCTGGTTTGAAAATTACGTATTACGTATATAAAGGTAACATATATCCGGAACGCAATTAATACTACGGCCTAATTTTATCTCAATCTGATGAGCCGTTTTAGAATGAAAAAGTAACTAACATAAATATAAACTTTTACCTTTTTTATATGAGCGTGATTTCAGTGAAATGCTTTTTACATCTAAATTAAAGCCTTTAGAAAAAAAAAATGATTAAAAACCAAAAATAAAATACCTTTCAATATATAATAGACTTAGGTAAACACGATACTTAAATAAATGTAAACAAAGTTTTATTTGACAAAAAACAAAGCGACAGTTACGGGAATTTCAGACAAATGACAAATAATATTTTGTTGTTTTGATTTATACTAAGTTTACTCAGACCTGAAAAAACACTCCGGAAAATACAAATATTATGGATCTTATTTTAAACAAAAGTTAAACTACATAAATGGTCACGCGAAGTGTCTACTAAGCGTTTGGATAATTCTTTGAAAAGTTTATGAGCACTCGGACCCCACTGCCCAAGAGTTTCAACCCCAAAGTGCTCGAAAATATAACTGCCGACGAGGTTGTTATATTTTCGCCACTTGAGGTTCTGCGCAGCTGCAGCGGCAGCACCAGCACAGCACGAAGAGCTAGGAAAATGGGATGGCGCAAAAGTGTCGACACATAAATGGTTATTTTTTAACACAGTTTAGCACCTACTGAGAACCTTCCAAAAACAATATAATATGGAGAATTTGAATTTAGAAATAATTAATCAGTATGTATTTATTTCGAATCCGACTTGGTTGGGCAGCGTTCGAAAAGTCGCGCGGATCTTTTTATCCGACATACCTCAGTGTCCCAAGATAAAAGTCTACAACCAGTGCGTGTTGCCAGTGATGATAATACTACTCACAATGGGCCTTATCAGATGGCTTAAAGTCACCCAAAGAGTAATTAGAGGGCAATGCTCGGAGTTTCTTTGCGTGATTGAATCAGAAGTGAAGACATCCGCAGGAGAATCAAGGTTGTTAACATAGCTCAAATAATAGCCAAATTTAAATGGCAGTGAGCAGGGAACACAGTCAGTGTTCCCTGCTCACTGCCATTACATTGATGGGGCTGAAAGGTTCTGCCCCCCTAGCAAGTTACAACCGTTTCGTTTCGATTATCTTCTCGTGGATCGCCTCTGTTTTCTTCTGACGTCATCTCAACGCTCAGTCACGTGGTCAGTACAAAGGAATAGGTGGCGTGGCCGACTCGAGGCGAACAACTAAAAGAGAATCGAAACGGAACGGTTGTAACTTGGTTAGGGGGGCTGGTGTGACAACCACGTACCGAAAGAGGCAGCGCTGGAAGGTCTCGCACAAGGTGGACCGACAACCGGGTGAGGGTCGAGGGAAACTGAACGAAACACACGGTACTGGTCATTGAGGTAGGTGAGGACACTTGGGGGAGGCCTATGTCCAACAGTGGACGCCTTTCGACTGACATAATGATGATGGATCCATTTTTCACCACATCGATCGTTGATGTGCTTCTTATATCAAGCAAAGTAACATTATTTTACTACATTTTTGTTCTCATCATTTCTATGGACAAATTCAGTCTGAAAATAAACTTTTATCATTATTATTTCACAATTAAAACTTAATGTTTTGTTTTCATATTTTGAGAGATAGTCAGACAAAAGGAAAAGGACAAGGGGTAGGTATCGTATCAGCCAGTACCTGGAGTCAACTACATTATGTAAGAGTCAGCTTTTAGACTCACCATATGCAAATATATACATCGCACCTTTAAACCAATACCGTCACTAAACGAAATTTTTCAAAAATACTGTTTTTAATACAATCTGTAAAGTTAGCACTCAGCAAACAGATGGCGTTAAAAACAAATTTTTTGAAAAATTTCGTTTAGTGACTGTATTGGTTTAAAGGTGCGACATGTAATATATTCTAGCTGACCCAGCGAACTTTGTACTGCCTAATAGTAAGTATAATGCCATTTACTGGCATTACCAGAACAGCATAATTCATTTTACAATGACATTTTAATTAGACATGGCATTATATTCGATTTTTTTTTCGTGATTTTTTTCCATTTTTTCTCACCTTTTAAGCCTTCCCTGGAGTATCGACTAACGAGTTTTTCAAGAACAAAATTAACCAAATCGGTCCGCCCGTTTTTGAGTTTTAGCGAGACTAACGAACAGCTATTCATTTATATATATATAGATATAGATTTACCATAGTAACTGTGAATGCCTGTCGCGTAACAGTGAACAGAAATGTGATTTTTTTAATCATTGCCCCACCACGCTAAGAATAACTCCTGTATCGTTATAGGTACGGTCACTAACCTGTAAACTCACAGACACAAGACACCCACTTCATGCACCCAAAGCCGGATCACCTATCTGCAGGCCATGCAAGTATTTGTTCCGTGAGGGAAATAAACTCGCGTCTTATAGCGCAGAAGCCAATCGCTCAACGAATCCGACCTTGCCGACAAGTTGCAGTAATTCCGTAAGGTTTGATATCCTTTATTGAAAATTTTTAGACCTATCCCCAAAATTTGTTATCAAATCGTTACCAAATTTAAATTAAATTATGGGGAGAGAATAGTCTTCCTAACAAAAATAGAATTGTCACATATATGTTTATCCACGGGTAGTGTGAAAGCGAAGCCTGGGGCCCCGGGATGAAGCCAAAGAGGGAACAGGAGTGGGTTTTTAGTCAGTAAAAGTCTGACACTATCTCTCGCACCACCCAAGAGCGAGATATGTCATTAGATGATTTTCCCACCTTAAAATAAAAAAAAAACGTTTATGTTCATATTATATTAAATTTAATGTTTATTTTGTATATATATGTCGTTGCCATATTATAGAAATTAATCACTTCATGAAATGGCTTAGTGAAACTGGCCAGATCGTTTTAAATGTCAAAGTTTGATGATATTTCAATCTTCGTTTGGCCTATTTTCTTTAGACCTTTTATTATTATTGAAATTCTACATCGATGATTTGGCCAAACGAGGATACACATATCATAAAATGTTAATGTTTATACGATCTGGCCAGTGATCAATTTCTATGATCTGGACACGACATATACAAACTTTTGAACCCTTGCTTTCTTAATAATCTTTTATATTTTTGTGCACTTGCCATATTTTCTCTTCACCACCTTAGGTTGACTGGAAGAGAATGCCTAAAACTTAAGTGCGTCTTTGTACTTTTGTGTTGCATGAAATTTTAATAAATAAATTAATAAAATCGGTCTACATTTGACGAAGATATCGCTGAGAAAAACACGGAAAAAATTCATTCACTTAAATTTAGAACCTCTAGAATCATCATCTTCCTGCCCTTGTCCCGTGTTATTTGGGATCGACGCAACATGTTTTTTTCTTCCATTCTGCCCTGTCATTCGTCATGCTATAACTAACTTCCTTTTCTTTCATATCACTCTTCACACAATCCATCCATCTTTTCTTTGGCCTACCTCTCCATCCATCCACATGTATGCTCATAACTCCTTTAGTAACATGCGTTTCATCCCTTCTCTTCACATGACAACTTTTCTGTCACTGGCGCCACTTTCAAACTTCCTCTAATGTACTCATTTCTCACTTTATCTATTCTCATCACACCACACATCCATCTCAACATTCTCATCACCGCTACAGTTAAAAAAAAATAGTCAGATTGTAAATACAAACCGTATTTTTAGGTACACTTGTATCTTTTGTTGATAAGGCTTTTATTTTAAGCCTACATCTTTAAGCAAAATAAAATTCCTACTTTGTAACGAATTTTTGTTCATTTTTGTTTAGTTTAAAGCCCTTATCGAAACATTTCTCCGTAGCCCTTCTTTAAAGACAGGCACTCTCACCAACTCCAAAAATAGAAAAAAATGGAAGTCACCACAGAAAAAAAAATGTGTTATTTCACTATCTAAAACACAGATGTAAGGAGACTAGATGCGGTACGAGAAACTAAGCCTCGAGATAATTTTTTTTACAACTAGTACCTTTGAGTCGGTGTCTCTTAAATATCATCTTATTGTAAAACATGAGAATAGAAGAATCAATTTTTCAACTTGCTCATTTTCAAAATTTCTTAATTTACCTCTATCCATCTAGGAGCAAGATGGTTTCCAAGCTCTATTTTAAATTTATTCTGTGGAGGAAACCTTCGAAATGCTAATGAAATTTTGGAGAAAAGACCACGGAGTATGAGCTTCCTACCTTGCTAAAACCATCCAGGGATCACTTCTTAAAGACCAGTCTCGAATTATCTATGTGCAACATCTGCTAAGCATATCTCTGAGCCCTTGCTATTGTTATTGTCAAGTTCAACGTGTATTGGTTTGACATGCGCTCCCCAATTTTCACATGGAATGAAAATGTGACATTTTGGTACAACAGCTAGTATATTTATTTGATTTTCAAGGAATTGCAGATTTGAGTAGGTACATGGCGGGCACGCCGCAATTATGGTGGTATGTCCCCTCTTTTAGGAGTGGCTGGAAAGAGCTCACGGTGTCCTCACCTTCCGCATACGCAGGTTCTCACCAAACATGGTCAGTTCGGTAACACCAGATTCATGCGGAAGTAAAGCCCGGGTGTCACCGTCCAGACCGCGTCCCAAGTCGTCAACGGCGTGTACTGTTCCCCGCACGTCTCAAGGAGATGTCAGCAATCGTAGGGGCCCAGCAGGGTCGTAGCCTACTGGGGCCAAAGGTCTGCTTCTGAAAGGAAGACTCAGCCCTGGTAACAAAGGCAATAAAGGAACAGGGGGTTTTTAGTCAGTAAAAGTCTAACACTCTCTCACGCTCCGTCCTAAAGCGAGGGATGTCATTGATGATTTTCCCACCAGAAAAAAAAGTGTAAATATATGATATTTTTTTTATTATTTTTCTTTTTTTTAATTACTGCATACTAGATATAACTCTTGTATAGTGGATGCATTAACAAAAATGTGAACTCACATATACAAGACACCCTGACCCTGAACACTTATTTGTAAGCAATACAAATATTTCCCCCGTGCGAGAATTGAACCCGCGACACGCCGGACAACAGTTAGTTGCTCAACCACAGAACCGTGACGTCAAATTATTTCGATAATCGTTGATCAGTTTCACTGTCACATCTAGCTTCTCTACATCCCTATCATCAAGATGTAAACTATTGTTTTATTTTCATTCGACAACATTCAATGTCTCGCTCTTTACAATTGAGTTATTCTGAAATTATTTGGATAATATTTTTAGAATTTAATAGGGAATAAATTATTATTATATCTAGTCTATACTGTCCCACTGCGGGGCAAAGGTCTCCCTCCTTTGCTTCCAATATCCCCAGCTCTGAGCTACTTCTTGCTAATTCTTAAGGAAGACATCTCGGTCGTCCCGCCATCTCCTTCTTGGTCCTTCGTGGCCTTTGTTGTAATAGGAAATTTTAATATGTGTATTCCACGCATTACAATAAATGTATGAAATGTACATTTGGGGGGGGGGGTTACGCGTGCGGGGCAATCCCGCATGCGTGATCAAAACCACACGATTTTAAAATTACCCTTAAATAACCCGCTCCTGATTGTTCCTGTTTTATAATTTAGTTGTTAAGGAATATTTTTTTTTTGCATGTATCCCTATTAAGACACAAACGTTTTGAATAAAACTATTAAATCTATTCTTAGTAGTTTACAAAAAAAAAAAAACGCAAAAATATGTTTTAATAACCTAAATTAGTTAGTCACAGTCTGCTGAAACTTAACCACTCTTTTTTTAACAAAAAGCAATTTTCCTAATTCACTAAAAACTTAATCGTTTTTAAAATTATAATAACACTTTTCTGACACATAATACGATCATAATGACACTAGCTATGTATACAAAAGTTCCAAGTTTATATGAAATAAAATCATTTTGTCATCTTAAAAGTGTCAAGAGCCAAGCAATTTTACACTACGGAAGACATTATAATAACTATAATTTTATAAATAAACAGAGTGTGTAACTTTGTGTGCACTAGTTGAAAGTTCTGACTTGACTTGTGTATTTTTGTTTAGAACTAAAATGAAATGACTGGATTTTGTGACAAATAATGGTAATAGCTAGGAGATCAATTAAAAAATCAATCAAAAAAAAATTAAAAAAATAAAGAAAGAAAGAAAATGTTTGATTATGCCTCACACAATTTTCTAAAAACTAAAAATACACCTACTAAAAAAGTAAGTTTACTCCGCATATAGTTTTCGTCCATGAGCCGATTTATATTTACCACAGCATATATTCTTCTTTCATATACCTTTGAAAGAAGAATAAATATTAAAGACAGAATGATGACTTGCGTATTTATAATTCATAAAATTTTCCACAGAAATATTTGGCTGTCACAAGATGACTAACGAAAATGGAAATTAGAATTAATTATAAATAAAAATTGCTTGTCATAATTTTGCTCCCGTAAATCCCGGTCCATAAAAATTTATTCCATCTTTTGATGTCTCTTTACTCAAACTACTCGCGTGATTCTACATAAAATAAATTATAACATATAACTATATAATTATCATTACATACCTTCCTCACTAAACAAAATAAACAGTTAAGACAAACAAACGAACAAAACTAAAACTTTCTTAGAACAAATTGCAGAATCGCCACACTTTTTACCACTCACAGTGATAGCGTCAAAGAAATCGTTCGCTTTTGCTTCTTATTTTTTTTAACCAACTATATAAGACTTCGAATCTCCCTTTCTTGCTTATTGCGCGACTCAGCATCAGAGATAATGTATCGAGAAGTGACGATTTTGGTAGCCCTGTGTGGGATTACCTTTGCTTCTTTACTAGACGGTGACATAGACTTAGCAGATGGAGTGCGGTTAGCAAGGATACCAGTGACAAACTCTCTAGAAGATGAAGGGAGATCTTTTGGCGAGAATTCTCCTCTATTCCGGATGGCCAAGTTCTTGCAAGGACATGAGCTGCATGTGAAGTTACCGAACTTGATCGAGAAGGATCGTGTGACACAGTTTGTAGCTGACTCATTGAAGGTCGTTGATGAGAGCTATAAGGAGAATTCAGGTGAGTTCTGTGGTTAGAAGTGATTTTAGTGGTGAAATTAGTAATCATCCAGCTTAAAGGTGCGTAGAAAATTTAGTGACCAGTCGATTAGTGCCACTGACAATACGTAGGTAACAGGCACTCATGTAATAATTAGGTTATTAAGTGCGCCCAACTAGTGTCAATTTCCCATACAACCACACTTACGCGATTGTGACGTTATTATACATCTTTCTCATGATATTTTGGAAGCACAAATGTCTTGTGTGTATTATCAAAAAACTTTATGAAACTAATCCGGTAAAGACTTTTAATAATCTATTGTTTTACGTGAACTTTGGCCCTTCATAACGTACTTATAAATTAAAAAGTTAAAAAAAAAAACCTTGCAAAATCGAGATTCATATACATATATGGGAACCATACACATTGAATCGTAATTCTTATTTAAAAAACTTTTACCAAAAACTTGTAAGGTTTTAAAAAACACGTATTTCCTAGAAAAAAAATGAAAATATTCAAGTGAGCGACGGATGGCCAAATACCGATTGAGCCTATTACTTATTCTGTAATTGAGTGTTCAGATGCTATCTTTCTTCTTTAGCGTTGCCTCTTTATCAAAAACTAGCTTTTGCCCACGGCTTCACCCGCATACACATAAAAAATGTAGCCTATGTTACTTAGGAATAAAACAACTTCCTATCAATGAAAAAATGTTCGCTATCGGAACAGTACTTTCAGAGATTACCTCCTATAAACAAAAAAAAAAACAAACTTTACCTCTTTATAATATTAGTGTAGATAGCGTTGGATGAAACAAGCTTTTCAACCATACTCGCGTTGACGATAGGCGGATCGGGAAAGGCCTTCTTAAGTAATTCTAATGCCCTTTTCTTGCATGTTCTAGTAAAAGATTGAAAAGTGACGTAATCCTACTTGGAAATGAAAATTCACTTGTGTCTATTTTTCCTCATCATAAACCATAAAACTTCAAACAACAGTCTGTCACTTAAAATGTCTGCAAAGTACAGCTGATTCAATTTCCGGTAGAAGGCAATTTCCGCTTTCCATCAACGTTCACTCGGCCGAGCTAACACTAAACTGATTGCACTTTTATTATGGATAGATTGCGGTTGGGAAATTTTGTTAGGTTCAAGCTATTTTTATGAGGGTCTAGCTTCTGGCAGCAGTTTCTATCCTAAGGGAAGATACTCCCGGGATAAAATGTATTCTATGCCCTGCCTCCCTAGCCAAGTTACAACCGTTTCATTTTGATTTTCTTTTCGTTGATCGCCTCGAGTCGGCCACGCCTCCTATTTATTCCTTTGTTCTGACCACGTGACTGAGCGTTGAGATGACATCAGAACAAAAGAATAAATAGGAGGCGTGGCCGACTGGAGTGGGTTTTTAGTCAGTAAAAGCCTGACACTATCTCCCACTCCACCCAAGAGCGTGGGACAAGACGATTTTCCCAACGAAAAAAAAAAAAACTTTTTCGTCAGAATTGACATCCATAGTAACCGTAGCCTTATAGTACAATCATGTGCCTGTCTGCCCATCTGCCATATTCAATTAGTTCCAATATGTGCCAATTGTAGTTCTACGGATTTTTCCGTGCGACCGGCGACCGTTTTTAGTTTTTCTTGTGTTTAATCTTGACCTTCATCACGGATAAAAAAATTAACTTGTTCTTTCGGTCCATAACAGTATTTAAATAACATTTGAAACTCTTCTTTGTTGTCTACCGGAAAATAACTGAGGGCTTTTTATATTTAAAAATATATATTTACAAGTTCGTAGCCTCAGGATTTTATTCCTTTCTTCCAAACAAACCACTTTTGGGATGAATTTTCAAGAAAATCTTCCTTACCTGTGATATAAATAAAACTCTTGTGCGAAAATTCATGCTTTAAGAACCAGTGGTTTACGCTGTATTTTGTATCAAAATGATGATTTTTAATATTAAATACTTAAGCTATTTGTAGATCTCTAGTAGTCGTTACGGGTAGTCTGAAGCCGAAATATCTGAGACTAGTCTAACCATACAGTGGAGGTGTGCCCCGCCTGGGCGAGCAATGGGTGGCTCGCCATCCGACCGTCCGTTACCGTTCGGACCGAGCCCAAGTCGTCGACGGCGTGTACTGTTGTTCCACGCGCGCCTCAAGGAGATGTCAGCAAAGCGTAGGGGCCCAGCAGGGTCGAAGCCTACTAGGGTCTGCTTTTGAAAGGAAGATCGGCCCTGATACAAAAGGCAACGAAGGTACAGGAGTGGGTTTTTAGTCAGTGAAGGTCTGACACTATCTCTCACTCCACCCACGAGCGCGGGATATCATTGGAAGATTTTCCCATCAAAAAAAAAAACACTACTATAGTGCTAGTAGTCAGTACCAGAAATACTGTGTTACCCAGTTACTGGGGTTGTGGAAGTCTAATAGGCAGTCGCTCCATGTAAAATACTTATACTCAGCTACATAATCAGCTTTTTAATATTTCCACTACTGGAACTCAGGCCTCCTCACTAAGAGGGAATGGGCTGTAATCCATTACGATGGCTCAGTGTGGATAGTGGATATCAGGTATCTACGAAGTTTTGGTTCTAGGACATGCCAGTTTCCTCACGATGCTTTCCTTCAATGTTTTGAGAGCAGCGGTGAAAAATAACACAAAAAGATGCGCCTGTAAGGCCTCCCACAAGGTGGACCGATGATCTGGTGTGGGTTGCGGGAATCTTATGTATGTGAGACGCTCAAGACCGGTCGTTATGGCGTTGTTTGAGAGAAGCCTGTGTCCGACAGTCTTTGGGCTGAAATGATGATGATGAATGCGACTGGCTGAGTTTGTCAGTCGAGGCCGTTAGCCCTAGGTCACCGGCTCCTAGACGGCCGTCTCCTTGGCTAGCGTAGTCAATACTCGGCTGCATACGGTTATTTTTTTTTTCTATTGGATATAAACTAGTGCTTGACTGCGATCCCACCTGACGGTAAGCAGTGATGCAATCGTTGATGGTGAGATGCACTAGTTTATTAAGAGCCTATTCACTCTAGCCTTGAAGACACCCAAATCATGATTGGATGGGAAGACCTCAGCAAGCAAATGGTTCCAGTCGATGTAAACGGCATAAACGACAAGGCGAAACGTTTAGTTCGGACCGTAGAGGTTTCAACAACGTAAGGGTGGATACCCGCCGTACGTCGGGTACATCACTATATCTGGGCTGTTCTGTCTCACAGCTGGGTAAATTTGAAAATTGTCAATTCTTAAGGAAGAGATATAAGTCGTTCCGCCTTTTCCTTTGTGGTCGGCTGCCACTTCATCTCTCCATTTCAGGGCATCCATATTGTGTTTTTTTTTTTCATTGCTTTTAGGTTACCGTTCGGACGGGTAACAACGGGACCCTATTACTAAGTCACCGCTATCTGTCTGTCTGTCTATTAGCGGACTGAATCGCATAAACTGTGAGAGGTAGAGAGGTAGAGACCTCACACAGTGTCCTCTCGAGTTGATTTTACAGAATGTGTATTTCTATATATATTGTCGCAATAACTGTACATAATATAATTAAAAGTTAAAGGGGTGTCTATACAAGAAACGCTATTCTGTCAGCGTTTTTTTGCTCCATTTTAATATCGTATTACGAAACCCTTCGTGTGCGACGAGTTCGATTCACACTTAGCCAGTTTTTTCAATTTCATATTCTACGAGCCCTCTGCTCGATCGGCATTTATATCAAGGTAAAAAAAGGCTTGTAATTCACGAACATTTTTACCCGACCAGAAGGAGAGTAAGATTTTTCGAATGGATAATAATAATAATAATATAATAATATTCCACAACCATCACACAACGCCGTCTAGTCTCATGCTAAGCAGAGCTTGTATGATGAGTACTAGACAACTGATAAACATACTTATATATTTCTAAAACATACATAATATAGATAAATTACACCCAGACACAGAAGAAATTATTGTGCTCATCACACAAATATTTTTCCTGGGTAGAAATCGAACCCACGACCTCCAGCATACCAGTCAGGGCCACTAACCACTAGACCAACAGGCCAGTCAAAAGGATATTCTAAGCGTGTAAAAAGTTTGCTGCACACCTTCTTCTTCCCAACTCGCAGATTAAGACGAGTCATAATGGCGATATATCGTTATTGTTTAGCAAACTGTCTTATATAATTTTGACGTTCGTGATTTAATTTTAATTACTCCCGTATGCTAACAAAGTTTTGACGAAAATTATTATTAATGAATTTAAGATGTAGAAACTTGGCCAGTTTAACTTTGAGGCTTCCAGTTTAAAGGTTAATATGAGATAGACACGTTGTGTTCTGATGGCCGTAAACGTTACCACTCGGCCACCACTGCTCACCAAAAAAAAAAAACATAAGTAAAAAAAGTATAAAGCTTGCCATTATTAAATTGTGAAATTGGGACTACTTATCTTTGGTTTCAATTGACCCGGTTATCGTTTAAAATATAGACTGCAGAGAAGTTCTAATTACATGAGTAACTGTACAGTGCCCCTAGCCAAGTTACGATCGTTTCATTTGCGTCGAGCGCCTCGAGTAGGCCACGCCTCCGATTTCCTTCTGACCACGATAACGTCAGAACAAAGCAATTGGAGGCGTGGCCTACTCGAGGTATTCAACGCAAACGAAATGATTGTAACTTGGCTAGGGGGACAAGTATTAGAAAGGTTAAGTGTGAGTCAAACTTAGGCAATGGGTTCTGTTATGAAAACCGAAAACAAGCTTCGTTTTGGGAGTGTCAGACTTTTACTGACTAAAACTTTCTTGTGTTCTTTCATTTGATCTTTGCATTCCAGTCAACAATCATGCAACCTAAGCAGGAACATAGAGATACCCTACCATACGCCTGCCAGCCTTTCGGTATTTTATAGGATGCCTTTTGGAGAGTGTGTGCGGGAGTTACATGACCTGCCCCCCTAGCCCAGTTACAACCGTTTCGTTTCGATTCTTTGTTTTGACCACGTGACTGAGCGTTGAGATGACGTCAGAATAAAGGAATCGGAGGCGTGGCCTACTCGAGGCGATCGACGAAAAGAGAATAGAAATCAAACGGTTGTAACTTGGCTAGGGGGGCTGATTCCGCTATCGCCTTTCTACCATCGGACAACCTGACGTACGGCGAGTATCCACCCTTACATTATTGGCACCTCTACATTCCGGACTAAGCATTTCGCTTCGTCGTTTATACCGCGTACCTCAAAGGAATGGAACAATTTGCTTGCTGGTCTTCCCGTCTGATTATAATTTTGCTGTCTCCAAGGTTAGAGTGCCTCTTAATAAATTAGTGCGCATCAACAATAACGATTGCATTACTGCCTACCACCAGGTGGAATCGCAGCCAAGTGCTAGATTATGTTACTTAAAAAAAAGTCGGACTCGCGAACTGAGGGTTCCGTACAAACTTACTTATGTGAATAGTTCAATTTCCGAATGAAGTCTCGAAGATTTTTCCGATAGATTTTTTTTTGTGACGTTTTAGTTTTATTCCTATAACTGTGCGCTATAAGACCTTGCTTTATGCTAAATTTCACGATTCTGGGTCAACGTGAAGTACCCTATGAATTTTGAGTCCCTTAAGAGTGTCGAAATATACGTTTTTTGCGACATAAACGGCCGTATTAGTAGGCCTTCATTTTCTTTAACTTAGAAGATTGATTTTTTCACAGCTTCAAGAGACCGCAAACTTAAGTATATCGTTGACAGACAGACAGCCAGACAGACAGACAGACAGAGAGACCGACAAAAAAGTGATCCTATAAGGTTCCTGTTTTTTCCTCCGCACCTCAAAAGAGGTACGGAACCCTAAATAGCGCTTTCCATACCAGTGAACATATTGTTAGCTCTTGTGTGTTCTCTTTACTTACTCCAACGTTAGTGTAGTGCAAAAGTGGCGTTCCTAGACCTTTTAGGGATACCGAAGGCTCCTTATGCATGCTGATGCCGATAATGGGCACTAGGCCTTAACCCCTCGGGCGTCTCGGGGGTATTATTATTACGTCATTGCGCGTTTTTACGTAAATCACCAAAAAAAAAAAATAATAATAAAAAAAAACTTTTGTGGATTTTTCCGGGAAAACCAAAAATATTAGAAACCGAAATTTTCGGCTAAAAAAAATCGTACATATGTGTGTACAAAACGACAATTAAGAGTTTTTCAAGGTCATTCAAGTTGTACAGACGTATATACAATCGGCGCTCGAGGGGTCAGACGCCTGATTGATGATAGCGTAGCGTAACGTACGAGTAGCTGTAACAATACATGATAGGCCATAACCAAGACTTTCAGATTTATTTCCTTTGAGATAAATATATAAAAGCTTAAGTTTGTTCACTAGTTCGCGTTTGAGGCTTGGGTCACAGACATATCGACCCTTTTTAGGAAAAACATCGTAAACGACAGTTTGGGTTTTATTTATTCACTAGCTGACTTGGCAAACGTTGTCCTGTCATATAAATTATCAAAAAAAGATATGGGGAGTAAGGGTGGGAGGGTAAAAGTAAAAAATAGCTAGCGAATAACCGCTCTCCTCTCGTCTCCCTACCGCACTCTGCCCTGATTAATATTTCCAATCCAATCTTTTCCAATTTAACTATACTAGCTACGAGCTCTTCATAAGTATGTTATTTAAGGCTCCAACTCCCGAACAGTGCTATAAAACAGTGACATTCTGAAGCCTACCCTTCGGTAATGGCTAAGTCAATAAGTTTGAAAAAAATATACGTTTATTATAGATTC
This sequence comes from Mythimna pallens, assembly GCA_961205895.1. Classification (NCBI taxonomy): domain Eukaryota; kingdom Metazoa; phylum Arthropoda; class Insecta; order Lepidoptera; family Noctuidae; genus Mythimna; species Mythimna pallens. Next base: position 2,329,799 of record OY540845.1, on the reverse strand, counting down.
ATGTACAATATTATCAACATAATTATTATGATTTTTTCGTAAGAATAATATCTTTGCTAATAAAAATATTTACAACATGATATTTTTTCGCTTGTTTTCCGTACTAACTCTCTACTTCCATAATAACTACACAAAAAAATTGCTGGTTAGGTGTTCCTCAGAATTTATATAACCTAGCAGTAAATCAATCAATATTTCGCAAAGAAAATGGATTTAAAGGTCAGCAAGGCTCTGTCCGGCCAGATGTTTAAGATATTATGTGCCTCAATTTTAAACTAAAAACCCACTCCTGTTCCTTCGTTGCATTCGTCCCAGCGTTTCGTTTTCACACTACCCATGACCCCAGTAGGCTTCGACTTTGCTGGGCCCCTACGATTTGCTGACATCTCCCTGAGGCGCGCGTGGAACAGTACGCTACCGAAATGATCCCGCCAATGTTGCTATTGGATGCTAGTTTGTTACTGATTAAGGATACAATATACCGGAATTTATATTAAATTATGTAGTGTCATGATGGCCCGGTGTTTAAGACGCCCATGTTAGAACTATGGAGGTATTTGTATATAGTTCGTATCATACTAAAATGTCAAAATGAATAACGGTTATTTACCGTGTATCAAAGTTCCTACAAGTAAGGTATGTAAGGAAAGGTGTGCAACAATATTATCCTTGGAATTTAATGTTGAAGTACCTACTTCAACATTACATTCAATCTTCATAAACATTACATTTAAACATCACATTACATTCAATCAATGTTACCAGTATTTAACCTCTCGACTACCGTAATTAGAGACACAATCGAAAGACAGTGAGATTGTAGTTTAATTAAGTAAAATACAACTAACAATATCCGAAATTAATTACGTCATAATATATATAATGATTAATAGATAGATAGATATTATACTCTTTATTGTATACCAATAATAAAAATACAATAGGAACTTAAAATGAATAAGGTGCCACAATGGGCAATGATGAATCTAATACCCGCTTCTCATACATGAGGTTGCGGCTTCAAAACCGAACTAGTATCAATGATTCAGAATATTTAATTAATATGTACTTCTCTTAGTTTATCTAGGAGATTACTGACAACCAGTGCTTTGAAAAGCACGTAAAGCCGTTGGTCCCGATTGCCATTCTTATATTTAACAGTCGTTACGGATAGTCAGACCATAGACGTCAGAAAGACTGACTATCAATCTACCCAAGGAGTATCGTATTGCCCAGTAACAGGGGCCCAAGTCTGCTGTCCGTGCTGTCACTGCGGGGTGCCAACTGAAAACCAGCGCTGGGTGTCTAACACCTAACAAATGCTGAGGTGGTCACCCTTTCTGTGCGGGCACGCTCGGCGTACTTTGTTCTTTTTTTTTTACTTTTTGTTTATAACCGTTGTGCCGTGTCTGTCCCGAATAAAAGCATTTCTATTCTATTCTATTTTTATAAATTCATCATTCCAAAACGATCCCATTGATATTTTGGTAAAAGTTCGTAATCTGCTAATTCATAATGATCGATTATTGATCGGTCAATGGTATAGTAATAGAGTTGTGGTACAATGACAATAATGAGATTTGAATATAGTGTGACCCCACCAAATGTTGAGAACTTGTTAGTTACCTATATTCTTGCAAATAAATATATAATTAATTCATTCATTCAATGGTAGGTCACTGATCCAAGAAACTGTCAAAATTTTAGCAGATACCGCATAAGTCAGACATTTATTGGTCAATATGTACGAGATTACCATTCTATGCCACTTCTTTCAATAGCGTGTCAGTAGTTGACCATTGGAAAGTCATAATGACGCCATTATATTAGTAGATTACCAAACCTGTCAAAAACAACAATTATGAAATAATAATAATATTCCACAACTATCACACAATGTCGTCTAGTCCCAAGCTAAGCAGAGCTTGTGTTATGTGTACTAGACAACTGATAAACATAGTTATATATTTCTAAATACGAGTACATACATATTATAGATAAATTACACCCAGACACAGAACAAATGATTATGCTCATCTCACAAACATTTGTCCTGGGTGGGAATCGAACCCACGACCTCCGGCATAGCAGTCAGGGCTACTAACCACTAGACCAACAGGCCAGTCAGGAAATCAATGATAAACCATTCTGACACTATTGTAATAGCAGACTTGTAGCCCTGCGTTGTAAAGCTCCGATAAGCAGTCGCTCCGTGTAAAACTCGAATTACATTCGGTTAGATTAGAAGCCTATCCCAAGCTAGTTGGGAATAGGCTAGGAGATGATGATGAAATTTTAATTATGTATAATTAATTTTTTTCAGTGACTGGAAGAGGCAAGGGAGGTGGAGGCGGGGGAGTCGCGCTAATCGGTCTGATGTTCGCCAAGGCGCTGGGAGCCATGGGGATCGGGGGCCTGGGGTTACTGACTATGAAGGTAAACTATTAAACTCGTTAAAAATAAAAGGCGCGTTTTAACATTTGTAAAAAATATTTATTTATTTATTATATTCTTTATTGTACACCACAGAAACAAATATACAAACATAATTAAAAATAAGTGTACAATAGTCGTGTAAGTATCATCATCATCAGCTGAAAGACGTCCACTGTTGGACATAGGCCTCCCCCAAGCGTCGCCACAACGACCGACTGGTTGTGCTGGTATGATATAAAGATACAGGGACAATTACACATGCTGGCTGAGTGGAATTCACATTTATGGGCATACAGATGTGAGTTGGCAGTGTTAAATTGAGGCTTGCACATGCAAAAGTGAATATATTTTGTCTTGTCAGCATTCAATGTTAGTAAATTGCTTTGAAGCCAAGTAGTCACAGCATTGAAACCTAATTGAACGTATTTGTACAATTCACTTCTGGTATTGGCGGCAACAAAGAAAAATACATGTTATGTAAAAAAAATCCGCTCTGTACTTCTTAGGTTTATGAGATATAGACGGACGGACAGAAAGACAGACCGACGGGCGAAAAGATGAACAGACAAAATATACTTAGAAATAGGGTTCCGTTAGCACCTTTCGAGTACGGAACCCTAAAGCAATCGAGGAAGCTTATTTCAGTCAAACGGGGTGAATAGGAACGCAGGGGTGAATGGGATCAAAAGTTTAAAGGGGATTGTCGCGTTAATTAACATTTTTTCCAAGCATTTCAGTCCTATACTATTTATTGATTAATTGTAATAAAAACGAATGCTTTGATAAAAATAAATTATATAAAAAAAATCCTAACTAAAGTTTTATTCCTATTCACCCCTGCGGTCCTATTCACCTCGTTTGACGGTTTTATGTGAATGTTGTTCACCCGTTTACTCACCAGTCATGAAACAAATGTGCGCTGTAACCCTGTATCATCATCAGTACCTACCGTGCTTTTTAGGACTCAGTAACTGTAGAGTAACTTAAGTAATAAATCAATCTTGAGGATATCGTTTTTTAAGATCTCATTCATTATTGAATCGATTCAAAAATCGATCTTGTTCAGGAAGAATCCCAATGGCCCTCGTGCTCGACAGCTGACCCGTCACTACCCGCGGATAAGGCATGACGATGCGAAGTGCGAAACTGGCCGATACTAACCAAGCGTCGACGGACGTTTTGTTGTAATATGCATAACACAAAGTACCTTAATAATGGAAAAATAGAAATGAATATATAATAACTACAGGCGACTAAGATAAGATAAGATATTTATCTTGCAAATATGGGTACAAAAACGGTAACATAAAATATAATAACCGTCAACCATATACATATAACCAGGAGGCATGCAAAAGTACACACTACACTGAATGTTCTCAGTGTATTAAAAATGTCATAAAATAAAATAAAACAAAAAAATAAAAATGTGTTAAGAAATAAAATCAAATCAAATAAATAAAACATGTCATAAAAATCAAAATTAAATAAGATTTAAAATCAAATATGATGTTACGCGATGCTTCAACTCTGCGCCAGTGTGAGTTGAGGCGTAATACTTAAATTATTAATGTTGGAACGCTGACGTCTTCCCTCTCGGAGATGGGCGCTAATGGCTGCAACACAGATTTAAACTAATGTTGTTAAGATAAGATAAGAATTTTATTTTGCAAATATGGGAGGATGGATGCAAGTCGTGGTGATACACAATATAAATAAAAAAACTGGGCAAGTGCGAGTCGGACTCGCGCACTGAGGGTTCCGTAAAATCTTTCCTATGATAACAGTTCAATTCCTGAATTATAGAGTCGAGATATTTGATTTGAATCTGTTTCTTAGCTTTCCTGAGATTCTCATCATGACTAGTGTGATGATGACTAGCTCGCTAATCGGTCTATCATTGCTGTAAATGACTTATTGGCTATCAGTAGTGATGGACGGATTTAAGAAAAATATTATTATTATCATTTGCATATGCATAAAAACGTAGGTACCGTACAAAAAAATAAAATTACTGAATTTATTATTTCTAACCACGTGGTAAGTGAGGCGTGGCAGACTGAGTAGAAGATTGCCTTGAAATTAATTGGGGGAAAGAAGCTCAATTGAACACTGATATAAATGGAAAAAAAATGGTAAGTAATTGCTCATAAATGTGCCATTTCAGGTCGTCAAACATAAAAAAATGTTGATGAAACAGAAATGCAATGGCAAGCTTTTATTTGTAAAAAATCGATGAAACCACTAAATAGCTGGTTCGTTACTGGTTTCGTCGAATTTTAGCGTTGACCGTTGACAAACAGCCCAATTTTTAATACATTTCAGACATCAGTTTTTTTGTTTCGCATTTTAAAAACGAGTGTGATACAAAACAAAGTTTCAGATAAACGAAGCGAATTCTTACGCATAACCGCGTGGTTTGTTTCGTTTCTCGCGTCAGATAATCGCAATATGAGAGTACTGGAAAGAATATGGAATTTTCCGAAAGAGTTCCCCCGGCCTTGGCATGCTAAGGTCAACTGAAGGAACACAAGTGGGTTTTAGTCAATAGGTCTTGGTCTAGTGGTTAGTGGCCCTGACTGCTATGCCATAGGTCGTAGGATCGATTCCCACCCAAGACAATTTTTTGTGAGATGAGCACGATGATTTATTCTGTTTTTGGGTGTAATCTATGTATATAAAAGAAAGTCGTGTTAGTTACACTGTTTATAACTCAAGAACGGCTGAACCGATTTGGCTGAAAATTGGTGGGGAGGTAGCTTAGAACCAGGAGACGGACATAGGGTACTTTTTAACGAGTAGGGTAGAGTAGGGTAGAGTAGGGTAGAGTAGGGTAGAGTAGGGTAGAGTAGGGTAGAATAGGGTTTTTTTTTTTTTTTTAATCCCGCTTTTGGGCAGAACAACGTCTGCCGGGACCGCTAGTTTTTATCTATAACATGTATTTATTTAAAATATAAAATAATAATATTTTATAATAATATTATATATTAAAAAAAATATTGCATTTAACACACTGTGCATATAAACTGAACTGAAGTGCTAATGTAGTTGAAATCTGGTACCCAAATTAAGATTCAACTTGTGTTAAGAGTACCAGCAATCGTTAATGCTATTCAAAAACTAATAAAATGTGCGGGAATGACATCATCTGAACGTTAAGTCACATGGTCAGAACAAACGAATAGTCACAAACGAGTAGTTCGTAGCCAAGTTCACATCGTTCAAAATGATAGAATGAATTGTTATCGTTTCTACAATGTTCAACGCTACATCCTTTGTTATTGTAGAACGATATTGTAGAACGAGCGGCCGACATAGGCGCGTCAACATGGCTACCAACTTATCGTTTTCTACAATTGCTGACACCGAGGTGCTACCGATTGGAGAACGGAATTCGTCACGAAAAAGTTGGGACTTGGCTAGGGGGGCAGGGTCCTCTTTCTTATTGGTCTATTACAAATATATTTGTTTAGCATCTGAGTAAAATATGTTCACGCGAAAGGAATAAAAAAACAAAAAAAAAAAAAGTAATAGGATAATTATAGGATCACTTTGTCGTCCGTCTGTCTGTCTGTCAAGAACCTGTATCTCAGGAACACGTAGAGGTATAGAGTTGAAATTAAAACCGTATACTCAGATCTATAGTCCCTTGAAGCTGTGAAAAAATCAACCTTCTGAGTTACCGAAAAAAAGATACGGCCGTTTATGTCGCAAAAAACGTCGATTGTATTTCGACACTCTCCAGGCAATCAAAATTCATAGGGTACTTCCCGTTAACCTAGAATCCTGATATTTGGAATGAAGCAAGGTCTCTTAACCCAGGTATAGGAAATAATCTGAAAACTGTAAATTTGTAGTTATTCTGACGATTCTGAAAAATCATCGTAACTCAATTCGAGAATTAAACTGTTTTCACAGATAAGTTTGTACGGAACCGACTCGCACTTGCCCGGTTTTTTAAGACTGCTGTTTGTTTAAATAATGAAATTGTATTCTAAATTAATTTTAAATGACATTATATAATAACTAATGTATGTATACCAATTACTGGTGTACATGTCATGTGGAACTCATTATTGTATTGAATATCATAGTGCCATGTTTCTACCAGATAAACTACTTTGACTTTAATCTATATATATAAAAGGAGAAACTGACTGACTGACATATCAACGCACAGCCTAAACTACTAAGACTAGGAGCGTGAAATTTTGCACAAAGCTTCCTTTTATGACGTAGGCGAGCACTAAGAGAGGATTTTTCAAACTTCACATCCTAAGGGGATGAAACGAGGGTACAAAGTTTGTATGATGAAACCTTCTTTCACGCGGGCGAAGCCGCTGGCAGAAGCTAGTGTTTCATAAAACTATGACTGTAAAAGAAAAAAAACTTAGGATTCTGTCGCGTATCTACTCCTAAACCAACAAGCATGTACAGTATCTAGCACACGGACCGTCGGTTTTCCTCGTCACGGCGCGCGGGCTGGCCTGCTTATCCGCGCTAATTACACACTTTTCCCAATTAAAATGACTCGGCAATCATTGTATTTTGTTATACTTATACACGACATTTCTATGAACATCTTCGAGTGAGTTGGTGTTTAGAGTTTAGAATATAAATTAAATCAAAATGTTTTTATTTCATACTAGCTTCTCCCCGCGGCTTCATTCGCGTGAACGTAGGTTTCTCCATACAAACTTTGAACCCCCGCTTCATCCCCTTAGGGAGCGAATTTTGGAAAATCCTTCCTTAGTGCTCGCCTGCGTCATAAAAGGAAACCTTGTGCAAAATTTCACGATCCTAATCCCAGTAGTTTCGGCTATGCGTTGATATGTCAGTCAGTTTCTCCTTTTATATATATAAATAAATAAACTAACCACAGTTAAAAGATAATAACACTGATAGCGTGTACGTTCATCATAAAATTGTTCAGTCGATAAAAAACAAAAGGTTTTCTTTGCAATGCACAGTTGCACACATTCTAATCGCTAAAATCTGATTGTATTAAAATGAAATCATAAGAAAGTTGATGAAACCACAGATTATGGTGATATCACAATTATGAATTGTGACGTATTCTTGCTGAAGATTAATCTAATTATATGTAATGTATATACATATGCCAAAATGCTGGCTAGTGCTACAAAGTGCCATTTAGCAGCTTTGGACTCAATGGAGAGGAGTGCGAAGAGGCTAATTGGTGATCTAGATTTTGTTGACGTCAGCTCAGAGCTCAGTCACGTGGTCAGAGTAAAGGAATCGGAGGCGTGGCCTACTCGAGGCGTTCGACGCGAATAAATCGATTGTAACTTTGCTAGGGGGGCAGGAAACCTCGAATGGACAGTAATTGTCAGAACTTGATGATGTTCTGGGACATGCCGGTTTCCTCACGATGTTTTCTTTCACCGTTTTGAGAGCAGTGGTGATGAAATAATTTAGACAAAGTAATGCGCCTGGCTGGGTTTGAAACCGCGACCTACAACTCGTAAGTCGGGGCCGTTACCACTCGGCCCGCACTGCTAGATGGTAGATTGCAATATAATAATTAAGTAAAAAAGTCTTTTCATTCGGTACCTACTTATAAAAAGTCAACCCGTTTTCTTTTTAGGTGGGAAATCTTCTAATTACATCTCGCGCCGTCGGGCGGAGCGTAAGGGCGTGTCAGATTTATTCCTTCTTTGCCTTCGTTCCAGGACCCCGGGGTTCTCTTTCGCACTACCCATGGCCTCAGTAGGCTTCGACCCTGCTGAGCCCCTACGATTTGCTGACATCTCCATAAAGCGCGCGTGGAAAACTACTCGCCCGTTGCGCCGTCGACGACTAAAGTTGACACCCGTTCTAACGCTAAATTTGGTCAACGCTCTCATATAAGATTACATAATAACAAAGTGCTATAACTGGGAAGTAATAGCAACTATCATAATTATGATTTTAATAATATAAGCTCCTTTATGGTTTAATTAAGGCGATGACTTAATTAAATCATAAAGAAGCTTTGTTGGTAATTAAGATTATATAGGTGCGCTTATTATGGTTGTTAGTTATTACAGTAATATTATTAAGGTGAACGTTTTATATATATGTGTGTGGTTTATCTGTTCAAGCTTAAACGGCTGAAGAGATTGTGATGAAATATTAATTCGATGCGGGGAAATAACGCTAATCTAATATATAAAAAATTCGTGTCACAGTGTTTGTTATTCAATAAGTAATAGGCTATTTTTAGGGTTCCGCACCTCAAAAGGAAGAAACCGAAACCTTTGTAGGATCACTTTGTTGTCCGTCTGTCTGTCTGTCAAGACCTTTTATCTCGGGAACGCGTGGAGGTATCGAGTTGAAATTAAAACCGTATACTCAAGTCTACAGACCCTTGAAGCTGTGAAAAAAACAAATTTCTGAGTCAACGAAAAAAAAGATACGGCCTTTTATGTCGCAAAAATCGTGTATTTTGACACTCTCAAGGAAATCAAAATGTATAGGGTACTTCCCGTTGACCTAGAATCCTGGAATTTGCCATGAAGCAAGGTTTCATAGCACGAGTATAGAAAAAAATTGGAAAACTGTAAATTTATTGTTACGTCACAAAAAAAAAATCCGACCAAGTGCGAGTCGGACTCGCAGTCTATGGGTTCTCTAAACAGTTCAATTCTCGAATTTAGTTACGAAGATTTTTCCGAATCTCAAAAAAAGTTTTTTTTTTTGCTTTGCTTCATGCCAAATTTCAGGATTCTGGGGCAACGGGAAGTACTCTATGAATTTTGATTCCACGCGTTCTCGAGATAAAGGGTCTTGACAGACAGGCAGACAGACAGACAACAAAGTGATACTATAAGGGTTCCGTTTTTTCCTTTTGAGGTACGGAACATTTTTTGCGATTCGAAAAAATCTTAGTAACTCAATTCGGAAATTGGACTGTTTTCATAGGTAAGTTTGTATGTAACCCTCAGTGCTCGAGTCCGACTTGCACTTGCCCGGATTTAATTTTAACACGGGTGCAACACGGCCACAGCAGCTAAAAAATAAACTGTAAATGAACCGTCCCGGTTACACATTTATTTTTAAATTTATTTATATTATTAATATGTTACATCAAGAATCATTTATAACATCTGCCAAACTGCATAGCAGTTTGTCGGCAGTACAGTCTCGTGAATTTCACTTATAACTAAGACTACATCCAGTTACCCTCTAAGTTTGTAGGTAGGTACCCGTTGTTAGGTAAACAGATTTAGTACCACAACACTAACTGAGACCAATATACCGCAGCAACTATGGATACATAGGCCGATAATGTTTAGTTAGATCATTTTTTATTTGGTTTGTATTTTTGACTCGATTTATTAAATCATCAGGTAACTCATTAATAAGTGTAGGCGCAATCCATCGTCTCGCACGCTTACCGTAGTCATTATTCACCTTAGGGACCTGGAGTTTCTTTTTCTTAGATTGTCGGGTTGAGTAGTTTTACTCTCTTGGTTCCAAGATAATTGCTAGTTTAACTTTCATTTCAACTGGTAATACATTGGACTTATTAAATAATTAAAGCATTTCACTACATTAGACCGACGCACACGTGGGCGACGTCTGGATTGTACGCAGAGTCACGTAGCGTAGCGTGGGTCTAATGTAGCTCAACAAATCTAGTTGCCATATAAAATGTATGTACCAACACGCCGTATGTGGCCCACGTACGTCGATCAGGGGGGTTACCATGACGTTCAAAGTAAGACTATTTCATTCTTATTTTTCAGTGTGGGTAAGAGACAGAGCTATACAGGTTGTCTAGCGCCATCTCTTACCCACACTGGAAATAAGAATGAAACAATCTTACTTTAAACGTCATGGTACAGGTTCTGCCCCCCTAGCCAAGTTACAGATCGCGCCGAATGCCTCGCGTAGGTCACGCCTCCGATTCCTTTGTTTTGACGTCATCTCAACGCTCAGTTACGTGGTCAGAACAAAGGAATCGGGGGCGTGGCCTACTCGAGGTGATCGCCGCGAGCGAAACGATTTTAACTTGGCTAGGGGGGCTGGGCACGCGACGCCACTCTTTGTGTACATACAACTCAGGCGTCGCCCACGTGTGCGTCGAGCTAATAGCTAATAGTGGGTCTAATTTATCTCAACAAATCTAGTTTCCATATAAAATGTATGAAGACCAACGCGCCGTATGGGGCCCACGTACGTCGATCAGGGGGTTTACCATGACGTTCAAAGTAAGACTATTTCATTCTTATTTTTCAGTGTGGGTAAGAGACAGAGCTATACAGGTTGTCTGGCGCCATCTCTTACCCACACTGAAAATAATAATGAAACAATCTTACTTTAAACGTCATGGTACAGGTTCTGCCCCCCTAGCCAAGTTACAATCGTATCGATCGCGCCGAACGCCTTGCGTATGCCACGCCTCCGATTCCTTTGTTTTGACGTCATCTCAACGCTCAGTCACGTGGTCAGAACAAAGAAATCGGGGGCGTGGCCTACTCGAAGCGATCGGCGCGAGCGAAACGATTGTAACTTGGCTAGGGGGGCTGGGCACGCGATGCCACTCTTTATACATACTACTCAGGCGTTGCCCACGTGTGCGTCGGGCTAATAGCTAATAGTTCCCGCTTTATTCTGTCAATAATAGAAAGCTACACGTTCGTTGTCCTTCCATGATTATACTTTTTTTTATGTTCTTTAAATGTTACCTCGCACTAAGAAATACTCATATACGCAAAAAAACATGTAAAAAAAGGCAACCAGATCCGGAATACATAGCTCTCTGTAGGTCATACAAATATTTGTTCCGTGCGGGGATCGAACCCTTGACGCGCAACGTAACAGCCGATAGCACAACCACTGTGCTAGCCGTGCCGTCGGCTGAAATATAAATAAAACTATTTCTATCTATCCTAAATATAAATAGTTTTATTATCATAGGTAATGCCAGTAGATGGCGTTATCCTTACAATTAGAAGGGTCAGCTAGTAATTTAATCATTATAACTATTCTTTTCTCATCCCCAGGCTCTAGCCGCCTCAGCTCTAGCCCTAATGCTTGCAGCCATCGTGGGAGTAAAGAAGCTAAGCTCTCACGACGGGGGCGAAGATCACCAGGTGATCTACGCAGGTCACCACGGACACCACAGGCGAAGGAGGGATGTCGATGACGTCACGCCCCTCCCTTATAGGGGCTGGAGGCAGTACGAGGGTAGCTCTTAAGGTACTTAAGGTATTTATTTGTGGTGTTAATAATTTATTGAATATTTATTAAATTATTTTTCTTTTTAGTGGTTGCTGTTTTATTTTTGACTAGCTTTTTCCATTTGCTTTGTCCACATGAATGTAGCAAAATGATTCTGAAGGAAAAAAAGGCTCCTACTTATCCATATTTCAGAACATTATCTATCCGTGTGTCAAAATTCAATAGAATCAGTTCAGCTATTTAAGCATGAAGGAGTAACGACACACCAGCCACCGTTGGTAGGCGTGGGTTTGCGGGCGATGATCAGTGGGTAGCTCGCCGACCGGCCGTCTGATATACGTTCGGATCGAACCGAAGTTTCTGCGAAGCAGTAATGCTAGCAAAGGCGGCAGCCGATCGCGTGAGGCAACAGTCCTCACGCCTCAACCACCGCCGGGATTCCGATCCCGATTTCCGGCTACCGTAGGCGCGGGCTTGCGGACGGCAAGTAATGAGTGGTCCAGACTGAGCCCAAGTCGTCGACGGCACGTACTGTTCCACGCGCGCTTCAGGGAGATATCAACAAATCGTAGGGGCTCAGCAGGGTCGAAGCCTACTGGAGCCATGGGTCTGATTCTGAAAGGAAGAATCGGCCCTAGTACGAAAGGCAACGAAGGAACAGGAGTGGGTTCAGCCAGGGTTTGCAATGTAAGCGCAAAAAAATGTATTTATATACGACATCACATTATCCCTCCCTCTAAAATCAGAAACCTCTAAAATTATCAGTTTTTCTCTACTATATTATGGAAGTATTATACATATAAACCTTTCTCTTGAATCACTCTATCTATTTAAAAAAAAACTGCATCAAAATCCGTTGCGCAGTTTTAAAGATCGAAGCATACATAGGGACAGACAGCGGGAAGCGACTTTGATTTATACTATGTAGTAATATTTATAGTCTACTTGAAGAAGTTTGATTTACGTTCTTGGGTTTTCCTACAAATAAAACGCGTTATATTTTATAATCTTCACAAATGCCGGCACTGCGTTTGCTTGCTGTCGAAATCACGCGCCAACGTGTGGATGTGGCCAAGGAGGTGGTCATAATTATCAGACGCAAAGAAAATAAAGTTGGATCTTTCGTCAATCATCATCGCCCAAGTCTTTTCCAACTAGCTTGGGGCGAATGTTTCGTGAGAGCCCCTCTGTTATAGCGGGGTAGTTCGAAAGAGTTAGCGCGAACCTGGAACAGAAAGAACAATGAGGATCAGTCATGTTTTTTGTGGAGTAAGCAGACTTGTAGCGTAAAAAAAAAAGCAGCAAATATTATATAATAATAACTAAGCGGCGTTTCTATTTTGGAGCCGAAATTGCTTTAAAATTATTGTATTGTACTGTTGACACACATTAATTTGCCCCACACAACTGCTCCGGATGACCGCCGGATGGCAACTGACAGTGACAGGTAACAAATATATTACGTCAGTAGCGCTGGAGACAACCAATACACTACAATTATTAAAAAAATAGTATCCTACATGTTACAAATGGTGTGTTAATAGGGCAAAAAAAACGGCAAAAAAGAACCCGTTTGTTGTATGGGAGCCCCACTTAAATATTTATTTTATTCTGTTTTTATTATTTATTATTTATTGACAACAGAAAAACGTCATCTGTGAAATTTCAACTGTCTAACTATCACAGTTCATAGGATACAGCCTGGTACATACGGACAACGGAGTCTTAGTAACAGGGTCCCGTACCTACCTTTTTGGTATGGAACCCTAAAAACAAAGCTTGACTGGCCTGTTGGTCTAGTGCTTAGTGGCCCTGACTGCTACGCCGGAGGTGGAGCACAGGAGGAGGGTTCGATTTTCACCCAGGACAAAATATGTTCGTGTGATGAGCACAATCATTTGTTCTGTGTCTGGGTGTAATTTATCTACAATATGTATGTATTTAGAAATATGTAAGTATGTTTATCAGTTGTCTAGTACTCATAACACAAGTTCTGCGTAGCTTGAGACTGGACGGCGTTGTGGAATATTATTATTGTTTTCTTTATTTCACTGACATAAACATATTAGTCACATTTTTAAATATTTCAAAAACAAAAAATAAAAAATAGTATCCCACCGGTATCGGGAACAGGGTCCAAGCTACCGGCGGTCAGGGCTCCAGATAAAGGAACCTCCTCGAGCCGTGTCCAGGAGTACCGCTTTCTGAATCAAGCTCTTGATCCAGCCGCCTAACGAGAGCCTCATAACTAAGGTGTTGGTCGAGGCTATTATTATTATTATTTATTTATTTAAAAGAAATTTTATATTTTACTAGTAGAATAAAGTATCACTCTCATATCCACGAATATTCTTCTATATTTGAATATCAAAGATCGTTTTATATTGTATGAAGAATCTCACCATATAAAACATTCTATATTCCAGTCACGTTCTACCCGCCTTTACAATGGTACGTACGCACGACTGTCAACACCCTTTGCAGATAGATTGCTGCGAAACGATGAAAGCACTGGGGTTTACAAGTGAAACGATTTATTAAATTCGTAGGGTTGGTTTTGATGACAGGACGTGAATAAATAAGAACCTAAATAATAATAATAATATGTGGAATGTGGACTCGGCTATCATGGTGCCGATTGTCGTGACCGCCAATGGTCTAATAGCCAAAAGCTTTGACGACCTTCTGTCGAAGCTGTCGTTGCGCGGTTAGATCAAGGGCCTGATACAGAAGGCAGTACTCCTCGATACGGCTCGCATTGTGAGGAGGTTCCTGTCTCTGGAGCCCTAACCACCGGTAGCTTGGACCCTGTTCCCGACACCGGCGGACAACTATTTTTTCATATTTTTAAATGTTTTTTTTAACCATTTTTTTTTAAAGAAATATTTAAAAATGTAAATGATATGTATATAAAAATAAATAAATGCAATAATAATAATAATAATACTGCCTTGTATCGATGGATATTAATAACATTGTTCAGGCAGGGGCCATAGTCTTAACATACTTCCATGTTACCAGTCCACTTTAGACTCCAAAAACCATAGGTAGTCAAGTCAAAGTCAAAAAGTTTTTATTTCACATAGGCCTACATGGGCACTTATGAAACGTCAGAAGCTAGTGCACGCCATAGCCCTATTATCTTTGAGGAGGAGTGGCAGGCGGTCGCCTCCTTCTGCGAAGCAGTAATGCTAGCAAAGGAGGTGGCCGATCGCGTGAGGCAACGGCAACGGTCCTCACGCCCCAACCGCCGCCGGGATTCCGATCCCGATTTCCGGCCACCGTAGGCGCGGGCTTGCGGACGGCGAGCAATGGGTGGCTCGCCGTCCGATCGTCCGGTAACCATCCGGACCGAGCCCAAGTCGTCGTAGTGTTCCACGCGCGCCTCAAGGAGATGTCAGCAACCGTAGGGGCCCAACAGGGTCGAAGCCTACTGGGGCCATGGGTGATGCGAAAGTGACCCCCGGGGCCCTGGAAAAATAAAAATGGCAAAGAAGGAACAGGAGTGGGTTTTTAGTCAGTAAAAGTCTGACACTATCTCTCGCTCCGCCCAAGAGCGGGGGTTGTCATTAGATGATTTTCCCACCCAAAAAAAAAAAAAAAAAGCCTTTCATCATCATCAGCATCTTTGTTTCCATGGTGCAATAGCTTTTTAACTACCGGGGGTTGTCCTTGGGTGCACTAGTATAGCGCGTACAGGGATAATCGTCGGTTGGTATCACGTTCCATTATAATCATCTAAAGGGCCTCTGCGAGTTGGCTTCGGCTCCTCAGGTTCCTGAGATAATAAACGAATAATAATGACGGAATACCCACTGCCTCAGCGGCCATTGTACCGATAGTCGTGTCAGCCTATGGCCTAATAGCCAAGAGCCTAGACTAACACTTTAGGAGGTTGGCGTTAGGCGACTAGATCAAGGGCTTGATTCAGAAAGTGGTACTCCTGGACACGGCTCGTATAGTTAGGAGGTTCCTCTCTCTGGAGCCCTAACCGCCGGTAGCTTAGACTCTGTTGGGATACTATTTTTTATATTTTTTAATGTTTTTTTTTTTTAATTTTATATTGAAATATTTAAAAATATAATTTATATGTTATAATATAAATGAATAAACAGAATAATAATAATATTCCACAACTATCACACAACGCCATCTAGTTCCAAACTAAGTAGATGTTGTGATGACAAAATTGCGATGCTAATGTCGATGTTATCAAAATTAAATTAATTATTGTAAAATACTCGTCCTCATAACAATGACAGTAAATGAAAATTGCTAAAATTGAAATGAAACAGTACAAAAATGACGCAAAAAAAATAATACAATGTCAGTAATCTAATGTTCAAATGTTATAATCGTATGTCTTGTGAGATTGTGATAATCAAGGTAGATCAATTATTACGAATTCCGACAAAAAAATTCAAAGAATTAAACTCAACCTCGTTTCTCTTTAAAAAAATTCATACTACGCCACAAAAGAAAAAACTAAAGAAAGGAAAATAAACAGAAAAAGACTAAAACAATTTTTCACTTGAACGCCGCGCCGATACACTTTCTCCTGATTTAGAACGATTTTATTTTATTTTTAAAAGCCTTTCACCAGAAAATTGGTGGTTAAAATGAACAAGACTAGGCCATGTCAATAGAATTGCGATGTGTTTGAATACGTAATAGATGTACAATGCGTCCCAAATAAGAATAGGATCGATTGCCATGTTGTGACGTTACGTCAAACTGTCAAATCGCAAGAAATTGGGCAAAATTGAAGAACTCAGAGATGAGAAAAATTGAAGAAGTGGATTCTAATGAAACTTTTTTCGTTCACACTTCGTAAACAAATTAAATTAAAAAAAAAAAACTTGTTTAGCTCACCTTATTAATTCTTCGATTTGACAGTATGACGTGACGTCACAACATGGTAATCGATCCTATTCTTATTTGGAACGCATTGTACGATACTTTTGTTACGCTGATGTAGGTATATTTGTACTGTGTTTTTTTTTTGTTGTAAATGTGTAATAAAGAATAGTCTAATAAATAAAAATCTCATATCACAGTGTTGTTTGTTATTAAACTCCTTCGAAACTGTTTGACCGATTTAATTATTTTTTTGTGTAAATTCGGTAGGTCTAAGAATAGTCTTAGACAATTTTTTATAGCTTTAGGTGACGACACGAGATATTTATAACTTAGATTACAGATACCGGCACGAATCTTAAGCGCTCGGCGAAAGAGTGGGGATCGCTTTGCGCATCGTATACATCGGCGAGCCAATCACTGTACAAGGGTAGCACTCCCCGCCCCCGCGTCTCACTTCATACCACTAAAGAGACTCGATATTTCACTTCTGCGCAAGTGGAAGTTAACGCTCAAGATCCATGCCGGTATCTGTAATCTAAGTTATAAATATCTCGTGTCCCAGTCTTTGTTACCTATCGAACTCCTCCGAAGTAAATACAAACATTTAGTCTTGGGTGGGAATTGAACCTACGACCTCCAGTATTAGTCAGGGCCACTGACCCCTAAACCAACAGGCCAGTCGATTCAGTATGATTCCCGGATTAGGCAAAAAGTGCTATTAGGTTTTCTATGTAGCAGCCCGAAGTTTGGGAGTTGGCGGTGTGTGATATGCTTTAGATAACACGTAGAATCGTTGGTCCAGCTTCTAATCTCTCCTCAGTCGTGTCGGATTGCCATCCAAAGTCAAAGTTTTTTATTTCACATATGCCTACATGGGCACTTGTAAAACCCGTCAGACTATGAGACTTAAAGAACAGACTACACTCTGTTTTTTTCATGTGTAGGTATGCGCACACACAGACGTACCTATCTGTGGGTAGGCATTGGGTCGGCGGTCTTATCGTCCGATTATAATTTAGGTGTCTTCAAGGCTAGAGTGAATAAGCTCTTAATGAAGTTTCACCATCAACGATTGTATCACTGCTTACATCTGCTTATCATTGATGCTGAATTGCAGGCAAATTGTTCCAGCCCTTTGATGTACGCGGTATAAACGACAAGGCGGAACAGTCCGGACCGTAGAGGGGTTAATAATGTAAAGGTGGACCGCCATACGTCGGGGTGTCCTATGGTAGAAAGATGATGGAGGAATTAAGTCATATGTAATGATTCCGGCTCCGATTCCGACAAATCAAATTTAAAAACTCTGGATCCGATAATAACCACTTCCGTTACATTCAGGGGTGGCAAGTTTTTAGAAAATCTCATGGGAGCTCATGCTCATTTGATGGACTCGAAAAAGTGTGAGAAGCGAAATGCACACTGATCGACCGACAAATAAATAAATGTCCTACTTACATACTGCGTACTTAATTACTTTATTTTTTTTGATAAAAATATAAAAAGAAACCATTACATCTATTTAAAAAAACGAAACTAGTTTTTAGTATTAGTTTCAAGAAATATTATAATTTATACGTAACATAAAAGGCGATTACTGATCTGTTTATTGATGGCTATTCTCAGGGCACCCACTTTTTATTTCTCACAGAGTCGTCGCCTCTGGTTATATCCCTAGTACAGACTACCGATCTGATGAGGTCGGATAGTTATATAATTTATATTAGATAAAAACAAAACCGAATCGGAACCGAAATCGGAGGCGGATGCGAAGGCAGAAGCGTCAAATAAAACACTACCAAAACCTATTAAAAAATACCGGATAAGTATAAATGAAGAGCAAACTCACAGCATTCCAAATATGAAACAAAACAACCAGTGAATGAGTAATTGACAGAAGGCACAGTGGAAGGGACGTACCCCGCGTGTTTTTTTTTCGGTGGGAAAATCATCCAATGACATCTCTCGCTCTTGGGCGGGGCGGGAGATAGTGTCAGACTTTTACTGACTAAAAATCCACTCCTATTCCTTCGTTGCCTTTCATACCAGGGCCGCCAAGGGTCTGATTCTGTAAGGAAGACTCGTAGGCTTCGACCCTGCTGGGCCCCTATGGTTGCTGACATCTTCTTAAGGTTCCGCGCGCGACTAGCATTTTGTTTTAACCTCTGATATAGGTACCTAAGTTCCGATAAAAATCGGAATCGAAAGTGAAAAATCAATCGGAAGTTCCGACCATAATGTTTCTGGTCTTTAGGTACTGTAACATCGAAAGGAGATCGCATGAGTTAAGTTAACGTACTGGCATGTAAAATATATCCCACCAAAAACATTTTGTAAAAAACTAGCCAAGTCTCGATGGAGCTGCTTGTTTATCTCTAAAAAGTAATGAAATCTAGACAAAGTCGTGCCAAGTCTAAGGTTCCTTACTGCGATTTCTTTATTATTATAGTTAATGTTGTATGACTTGGCCGTTGAACAATACGTTTTCCAAGTGGCAATTTTCCATCGTCAACGGGTAGTGGTTCTGGCGACAGATTGGTGCAAAGGTGTCATGGAGCACCTGGTTTTGTACCCTTGTGCACCCTATAACGGCCAAGTCACACAAGATTAACTATAATAATAAAGAAATCGCAGTAAGGAACCTTAGACTTGGCACGACTTTGTTTAGATTTCATTACTTTTTAGAGATAAACAAGCAGCTCAATCGAGACTTGGCTAGCTTTTTACAGAATGTTTTTGGTGGGATTTCACTTCTTTTTGTAGAAATGTGGCCATATTGATTTTTGCAATGGCAGTCGATTTTTTTATGTACCAATAGTAGAAGGGGGCATTACCATATCTCTAATATAGCTGAAACCAGCTGAGGGTTCTTCATCAGATACTCCAGACCTTCGATTTTTGACATCAAATGAAGCGGCCCACCAAGTTGAATATTTTTTGTAAAGGCGGTATGTCGATCTCTAATAGTTTGGTTGAGCTCTTGTGTTTTCTAATCAGGGTATTCCAGGTACTCCAGATCTTCGATTATCCTATTTTTTATAGTTTTCCCTTTATGTGGCCATTAAACCCTAACTCTGTACCAAATTTCCAAATTTTATCCGACTTTTAAGGATTTTGTTGTTCTAGAATAGGTTTGAAAATTGAGTAGAACAAAGAAAGGTCTAGTTTTTTCAGTTCGGACATAACCATTGTAGCGTAATGTGCTAATATTGAATTCTTGAAGAAAAGTATAATAAATTTATAAAGCTTTCCAAGCATTTTATTGATTAAAAGTCCGATCCCTCAAATAAACGGTCACAGAGTACGACATTGCGACATAGTGCTGGAGGCCCCGGGTACCGATCCCGGTACCTCTCGGTAACTCTCTCGCGCACTACATAAGTACCTACAACTTTCTCTCACATACCGTAGGTACTTACACGAGTCATTAAGAATCTTTTGTAACTATTTTCATAAAATAATTACTTACCTATTCAAGAAATTTAGATCGAAGCGATGCTGACCAGCTGATAGCACAGCCAATAAATATATAAATTAAAGGTTTCCTACCTAGCTCTTAATATTTCACTATATTTTAGTAATATAGCCTACGTAACTGCCGTGCTACCGCTTTTATTAAAATTTATCAAATGAAGTTATGTAGTGAAGTAAAATCAAAATTTTTAGGCACTCCGACACGGACAGGTTAGGTTAAAAGACTAAGCAAAAAAAATAACCACGAAGGCTAAAACGGGAGCGGAGCTGAGCGGAGCTCTCGCCTTAGCCTTCAAGTTATTTATTTAGTACCTAGCACTGGATTAAAGCTTCGACTAAATAGTAAAACGCCATCTAGTAGCATCTATCTACTATGACCACAGTCCCTAAAGAATATAACATTTCTTTACTTTCACTGACTTGTTTTGAGTACAACTGGTTTTGTCTCATAATCCAAAGATAGCGCTGTTACCGACTTGAAACTTTCACTTTACTTTCTAATCAATTTTTACTTTATGCAGTGCCATCTGGGTGTATTAATAAAAACTACAAGCGCTTTCATTCTACCTTTCTCTACCAATCAAGCCAGCTATAAACGCTGATCTGTTTTACTATCAACTTTTATGATACAGTACACTGCCATCTAGGCGCGTTGATAGAAACTACTAACTTTTTCACTGTGTCTTTTTTCTGTAGTACTTTCGAAATACTTTCACAGATGGCACTACGACAGTTTTAGTTATTCAAACCAGTCGTTTTATCAGTACTTAGGGTGAATGAATCTATAAACATAAATATATTATAAAATGGCCTACATTTAATGAATAAAATTGATGAATCTAACCTATTTGAAACTTAATTCAGAACCATGAATTTGGGAAAGCCGAGGAAATATTTTTGTTATTGCTGATTTAAAATGTTTGTATCTGCTTACGATTGTTTTAATATTTCTCATGTAGCATAGCTGCCTAAATACATCAGCCATGAAATGTTCCCACTGCTGGGACGCAGACCCCTCTAGTAGAGGGGATAGGCCGTAGTCCACCACGCGGGCCCAGTGCGGATTGGTGAATGTCACATATCTTCGAATTGGTTTCCTCACAATGTTTTCTTTCACCGTTTCGAGAGCAGTGGTTATGATATAAATCACACAAAGTACCTTTACCTGTACCTTACCTACCTAATACACCTGGTCAGGTTTGAACCCGCGACCTACAACTTATAAAGTCGGGACCGTTATCACAGGGCCACGATTTGATTTATCATTTATGAATTTTAATTCTTATTATTATGTCAAATTAAAATGACTCAAATCTCAAAGCTAATGAAAGTTTTACTTACCTATTGTACTCGATTTTTTTTTGCAAGAAAAAAGGTAATTATGAAAATATTTTTCACAGAAAAGGTTAAATGACACGGAATATGCACGAAAAAAACTATTATTTCTTAACTTACCAGTTGGTTTAACAGTAGCATAGCATAGTCGGCCTTTTTTAATGTTTCCACTGTTGGGACTCAGGCCTCCTCTCTAGGAGAGGGAATGGGCCGTAATCCACCACGCGGGCCCAGTGCGGGTTGGTGGATGTCACATGTCTTTGAATGTTTAGTTCTAGGACATGCCGGTTTCCTCACGATGTTTTCCTTCACCGTTTTGAGAGCAGTGGTGATGAAATAAATTACACAAAGTAATGCGCCTGGCTGGGTTTGAACCCACGACCTACAACTCGTAAGTCGGGGCCGTTACCACTCGGCCACCACTGTTCTCGAACAACAAATATACAAAAATAGAATAAGTAGGTACCTACTAATTGTGAAAAAAATATGAAAATAAGTAGGAAACCAAACGAGATAATAACAATTTTAAACAAATATACATATAGATCTGTCTCTTTCGCCAAGACTCCGTTTTCTATGGCGGACGTACGGATATCATGGCCTTCGACGTCAAAGGTCATGTCGGACTTCTCTTTTATAATAGCAGCTTTATAGCTTTAAGTATAACTTCGTTGTTGATGAAAATGTTTTAATTATATTTTTCGACACCCGCATGTTTTATCCGAGATACTGCCTTGTTCGACACCCGCATCGAACAAGGCAGTATCTCGGATTACAGTCCAATCAAAATTCAAACATAGCACTATCACTTTTCGGTTCATTTAAAGAAAATACTGAGTTAATGTTACAACCTTGTTCGTTGCGGGTTTCGAATTGTGCCTAATTAATCATTGAAGTTAGGTAGGTACACTTAAAGCTTGCTGCTTGGTTTAATTATATTTTCATACTACCTTCTGCAAGTAGCTTCGCCTGCGTGAAAGTCAGTTTCTACATACAAACTTTGGACCCCCGGTTCATCTTCTTAGCGGATGTCTACACCCTATAAGGACCTACCTGCAAAATTTTAAGTTTATAGGTTAATACCTATAAACTTAAAATTTTGCTTAAAACCATAATTGGTTTCTGAGATTTCATGATTAATCAGTAAGTGGTAATTCGTTTTTATATGCATGTATAGATTTGTTTACCAGAGCAAAGTTTAGCAAACAAAAACTGGCCAAGTGCGAGTCAGACTCGTACACGAGGGGATTCGTACTATAATATTAAATTACGTAAAAAAAAAACACGTTTAGCGTATGGGAGCCATCTTTGTAGATAAATTGGCAACAGAAATACCTATGTACATCATCCTGTGGAAATTTTCAACTAGCTAATCACTGTTGATGACATATTGCCTGGTGACAGACAGACGGACTGAGGAGTCTTAAAGATTCAAAGCATTTTAATTCAAATAAACCATGCACAGGCACTTTTGAAATATCAAGAAGTCAGTCAGTCAGAAAAAAAATGACTAATTGCACATTCCAAAGCGAAGACCTCTATGGAGAAGAATTTGCAAGAAACTCAATGGACACTGTTTTCAATCATGGTAGAAATATCTTGGTTACATGTTTCTTGTCGCTACTATCATGTGAGAATAATGTAAATAAAGGTAAAAATAAAAACTAAATATAGATATTCAAATAGCAATTGGCAACTTAGTAATAGGAACCCAGTTTTTACTCTTTGGGCATGGACCTCCATATTTCCTATTACAAAACATATGGCAAGAGAACCTCCACTGTTTTATTATCGCTTACAAATGTTGTTTCTATAAAATGGAATACAGAAGAAATTTGTCCGCGTACCGCACGAGCTTAGCCCCACCTGATATCAAAAGTGAAGTTTACATTCATCCCACATACTGGCTATGGCGTAAAGCAGGTTACTAACAAGTAGTGGTGCGGTTAACTCGATATATCGATAGCTTGACCTTACAGTACTCACATGTTTTTTAACAGAAACTATTTCTCGAAAAATATTTAAAAATATTCGCGACTCAATAGAAATTGACTTTTGTAAGCTTTTTTGTAACACCCTCATGTAAAAATATGGTAAGTTTGTGTACTATTTATCATCAAAATTACACAATAATATGTAGAAAAATAAAATAAAAAACAAAATATAAACTTCCACATATTATTTCAACATTATTCGATTTTATATTATTATTATTTTTTGGTTAATATCATCATCATCATTTCAGCCAAAATACTTCAACTGTTGAACATTAGCCTACCTAAGTGTCGCTATAAAGAAGGGTCCTGTGCGTTTCGTCTCGTTTCTTGGTTAATATAAATTAACCAAAAAAAAAAAATCGACTGAGATAAAAATTATAAATTAATGATAATTCATTTAAAGACAGAGTAACTAAATTTCTTGTATTATTTATGAAACCCGTGATCATGGAACGCAAAGGCAAATAAGGAACATAGGTGTGGATCAATCAGTAAAAGTCTGACACGCCCTCTCGCTCCGCCCTACAGTGAGAAAAGTCTTTGAATAATTTACCACCTTAAAAAAAGAAATAACAATGGGTCGTAGGTATAATCCTGCTACGGCCGTGGAAATAATGACCGTGGCCGTTAGAAAAGTCTTGTATCGATATTCCGAGAGATCACTGGAGCACATCACTAGACAAAACAGGAAGTAGGCATCACTACGATATGTAAAACTATGTCACAAGGTGACAGCAGAAATCTTATGATCTTGTCAGCAAAAAATGTACATCACTCATGTACACACAGGCCAATGTGATTCATGTACACACAGACTAAATGTGAATTCCGCTAGTAAACGCGTATCTTCACTGGTTTTACTTCAAACCAAAATAAGTAACTATTATCTTTCATTTAATAGGAAATAGCATCTTCTGTTTAAATTTTCCAAGTGGAAGTTTAACTTTAAATTTATTTATTTCTTTGCAAATAATATGGGTAAATGTTACTTAGATGTTTTTTATATAATGAGGTCTTCTATATCCTATCGTAACATGGACATGCAAATAATGTTCAATTCCAAAATATGTATTGTTACCGAATAAAAAATATCAAATAGAATAACCCAACCGGGGATTGTCCTTGGGTGGACTAGTATGGCATATAGGTCTAAAGAAACTTTATTCTCAATAAAAACATAACATGTCGCTTACTTGAGAACAAAAATTAAAACTTAATTAAATACTAATTTAGGTTCGAGAACATCCGTCACAAAACAATCTAAACTACCCGAAACTTGACCCACCCAACACGTTCATTTTTCGAGTAGTGTGTGGTTGGCGATTAGATAATGACTAAGCTGGGTTTTGAATGCGTTGAATGAGAGAAGTCTTCTTATGCGCGAGGGTATTTTATTATATAACTGTGCTCCTTCAAATGTAAGCATTTTTTTGCCATAGTTGGTCCTGGTTTTTGGTAAAACTAATAAACTTGCTCGTCATGTGCTTCGTTGACTAACTTGTTTATGTTGGGTAAGTGTGATATCAGTAGTTTAAAACTTTTCTGATAAAGATGCATGTGTTTTAAATGTGAAGTTGTTTTATATTCATTATTTTAGTTTCTCTGTATATTTTAGTTGTTGATGTTAAGTACGGATAGTTGAAGAGTATTTTTATCAATTTATTCTGGGATATTTGTAGTTGTGACAGGTTTGTTTTTATAGCACTGCCCCATATTTCGACCAAGTATAGTAGATGTGGCTTTACTAGGGAATTATAGATGGTGTATCGCAATCCTTGTGGAATGCATCGAACTATATTGTGAAGAGCTCCGACCAGTGACGAAAGCTTGCTTTTTACGTAATCAATGTGAGCATTCCACGAAAGCGTACTGTCTATTACAAGTCCGAGACATTTTTCGCAAGTTTTTAACTGTATATAAGAGTTCCAGGATACCATGGTTCTGAGATTTATATATATATACACGACCCCCTATAATTCGAAACTCTTTCCTAAGATACAGACAGAATTTCTGCCTAGTTTAGAAAAGGGAGTCCTAGGGTCCACTTTATACTAAGTGTACTGTTTTTTTTTTTTAGTGTTTAAGACTACTCTGTATGCCTCGTACCTACTAAACTACTTATTCAATAAATATTATAAATAAACACAAGAAAATAATATTTAACTATAGTATTTATTTTTCCGTAAAAAACTGTTTTTCTCAATATCCCTTAACGCCAAATTGAAGAAAATTTGTCGTGAGCCTACATTCGCCTTCTGTCGCATACATATTTACGGATTAAACCCTCGCTTTCCTAGCAAACTAGGTTTAATTATTGCCTATAGAAGGTGAGCTAAGATTTTCCGGCAGGCGGACATCCTTAGGTGGTCGGAGGAAGCGGCCATTAAGTGAGAAGCGGGCGGCTCATGCAGCTGCGAGTGATCGGGCCTGGTGGGTACAAGTGAGAAGAAATTATTATTTTCCTACATTATTTCTCATTTTGTTTCGTGAGGGAAACCTAAGTATTTAGTGAGGCTAGTCGTTGTGGATATTACTGGGAAGGCCGGGGAATGACAAACGAAAGTATCTGTAGGATTAAATTTTTTAGACTAGCGTAATTAGGAGAAGGGCATCGGGAGGTATTGAAAGTTATTCTAATGTTTCATAGTAAAATTATTGTCTTTATTTAGGTCTCATAGGTTTTATGAGAGAATAGAACAGAATAGTATAGAATAGGATAGGATAGGATAGGATAGGATAGGATGGGATGGGATGGGATAGGATAGGATAGGATAGGATAGGATAGAATAGGGATAGGGATAGGGATAGGGATAGGGATAGGGATAGGGATAGGGATAGGGATAGGGATAGGATAGGATAGGATAGGTTAGAATAGACTTAACTTTATTGTATACCAAAAAAGTAACACAACTTATACATAAACTTAAATCTATGGGTACAATGGCGGTCTTATCGCTAACAGCGATATCAACCAGACTACCTTAGGATGGATCGTAAGAACTTAAGATAATACGGGGAGTAGTCTGCGGTGTACTGCTATCAAATTGATCAATCTCATAAATATATATTATGAGATTGATATAACTCCTCATCGTGGAGTCAAGCTCGCCTTTGTGCATTATTTTTTTAGTCACTTTGTACGATGTTATGTTTTGGTGTTTCATTGAACCGTTGTTACAAGTGTAGCCATAAGTGATTTGTGTTGAAGTTAATATTAACTATAGCAAGTTCAGTTACTGGCATAGCCCGAAGAATCACCAAACTTGAGTGGCAGTTGGCAAGACACATTGCTCGCAGAACAGATGGTTGATGGGGCCGAAAGGTTCTGGGTGGCAACTTCTTACTAGAAGACAGTGTTGGAATGACTCCCACAAGGTGGACCGACGACCTGGTGATGTTTCTGGGGAACCGATAGGTAAAAGACGCACAGGATCGGTTATTGTGGCGACACTTGGAAGAGGCCTATGTCAAGCAGTAGACGTCTCTCAGCTGAAATGATGATGATGATGATTAGCGAGTAATGTAATCTAAAGGGTGATTCACGTTTGACCACTATCTCACCTAATGGCAAGCGATGATGGGATTGACGATGGAACACGCTTGCCTAGAAGTAACCTATTCACTCTTGACTTAAAGATATCGAAGACCGTCCTTCAATATCTTTAACCTACCCTAGAGACAGGAGTTGAGATTTATGAATACTTTATAAACTAGAGTTATTGTAAGCACAGGTTATTGAGTACAAACAAATCTATATATTTAAAATCGAAATACCACTCACTGATTAATCACGAAATGTCAGAAACTATAACACTTACAAACTTAAAATTTGGCAGGTAGGTTCCTTATAAGGTATAGACATCTGCTAAGTACTGATTTTCCGAAATTCACACCCCAAGGGGATGAAACGGGGTCCAAAGTTAAATATGAAAAAACTGAAACAAAGTGACAAAGTGAAGTAAAACTGAAACATTTCAAACATCAATCATAGGATAAAAGTGTGTAAAACTAATAATTGTTAATTCCAGCCTTCATTTAAATTTCCAGGGCCAAATCCTACTGTGGCCATGGGTTCCCTTCTGAAAGCAAAACCCGGCCCTGGTATGAAAGGCAATGAAGGAACTAGGAGTGGGTTTAGTCAATAAAAATCTGACACACCCTCGCGCTCCGCCCAAGGGCGAGAGATGTGATTAAATAATATCCCACCAAAAAAAAACTCCGGCAGGGAATTCCACTCTTTAGCTGTACGCATAATGTGTGCGTATGGGTGGGACGTACCGCTGGCGCATCGCCGCACATTTGGTGAAGATGTTTGCGCGCATCTAAGTAATGACAGCAGAACCGTAGGGGCCCAGCAGAGCCGAAGCCTACAGAGATTATGGGTTGACTTCCAAAAGGAAAGCTCGTAGTCCTGAAAATCAGAGGTAAAGAACGAACATAGGTGTGTCTGACACGCCCTCCCGATCCGTTCTAGAGTGGGAAGTGATTAGGTGATTTCCCACGTTAAAAAAACGTATGACAGGAAAACAAAAAAAATAAATAAAAATATTATTTCCTAAAGCTCTACGCCCGCGACTGTACCAAGCTTGTCTCGTCACTGGCCTTGTTGCGTTAGAAACCGAGCTCTTTATACTTAGTCCGAGATACACTAGGAACATATAGCTACTACTATTAGTCATAAGCTTAGCTGGAATGATTTCATAGCCTGCAGGCTAAGTATCTTTAATATTGGAGTTGTAGAGGTGTCTGCGAAACTAGTAAAGTGAAATTGATGATAGATTAGAAGGTGTTATTATTGATCCTTTGGAGTACCTAAAAATAAATCTTTTTAGGGTTCCGTACCTCAAAAGAAAAAAACGGAACCTTTATAGGATTACTGTTGTCCGTCCGTCTGTCTGTCTATCAAGAACCTTTATCTCGGGAACGTGTGGAGGTATCGAGTTGAAATTAAAACCATATACTCAGGTCTGCGGTCCCTTGAAGCTGTGAAAAAATCAGACTTATAAGTTAACGAAAAAAAATATACGGCCTTATGTAGCAAAAAATGTGTATTTTGACACTCTCAAGGGAATCAAAATACAGATCAGATATATAGATTTTGCTTCATGCTAAATTTCAAGATTCTAGGTCAAAGGGAAGTACCCTATGAATTGTTATATATATAGTTATTTGTGACATAAACATCTGTATCTTTTTTTCGTTAACTCAGAAGTCTGATTTTTTCACAGCTTCAAGGGGCCATAGACTTGAGTTTATGGTTTTAATTTTAACTCGATACCTTCTCGCGTTCCCAAGATAAGGGGTCTTGACAGACAGACCGACGGACAACAAAGTGATATAATGGTTCCCTAAAAAGGGTAAAAAATATTCAAAACAGAAGTCAGTCCTCATCATAATCCTTTAACTACACGAACAAAAAAGCATCGGATAACATTTTTCACAAATCCGAATAACAGTAGACATCACCTTCATTATCTGAATCATTATTCTGCAATTGTTTCCCATCCAAAATAGGTGTCGTTTAGTTCGATCTATTGAATATAAATTGTCTTATCCTAGGGTGACATAGCTTCACATCCGAATAGAGATCTAAGGCCTGATTTTAATCCGTTTCAGAATAGACTTTGAATAACATACCGTCTTAATGTGGTACTTGTCAGGCGAAGGAACAAGGAAGGTATGAGTATGAATATGGATCGATTAAATGCCTGGACAGATGTTGACGGAACTTTCTCTGGTAAACAGCTAATGTTATAAGATGAACTGAAGCTGTATTTATTTTAGAACTAGCTTCTGCCAGCAGCTTCAGGTTTCTCCATACAGACCCCCGTTTCATCCCCTTAGAGGTTGAATTTCGGAAAATCCATTCTTAGTAGATGTCTACACCCTTTAGGGAACCTACCTGCCAAATTTTAAGTTCGTAGGTGTTATAGTTTCTGAAATTTCGTGATTAATCAGTGAGTGGTATTTCGCTTTTATATAATTATATAGATAGGAATTATGTTTCCGTGCTAAAAACAAGAGAATGATGAACTGATTGCCTCAAACCCTTATATCACACGGTGAGAATCGTAAGATACAAACTTCTTCGAGTATCGATAGATTTAAAGTTTAAAAACAAATATTAAACAATATCTACGAGTACTTATCATATTAAATGAAGCTTTGGAAAACCTCCTTATCACGCAGTCGAAGCCGCTAGCAGTTCCTAGTGCTCACATAAACTCGTATAATATCCACGAGCTCACGTTGTGTCCGGTTTGTATGTTTCGAGGTAAATAACTCGGCGACGCACTTTCCAAGCAAATTGCTTCCATATTTATATCGCGGTTGTGATGGGGCATCAAATGTGGTGTCATGATGACTGTGAGATGTCGACTTGATTACTATTGTGTCTTTTTTCTTTGTAGTAGAAGTAATTGAAATATTTATTTTGCATTGGGACTAGGTTAATACTTTATTCATCATCATCATCATTTCAGCCGAAAGACGTCCACTGTTGGGTGTAGGCTTCCTGTGCGTGATGCATCCATCCGGTTCCCACGACTCTCACCAGGTTATCGGTCACCTGGTCGCGGGTTCAAACCCGAACCCGCGACCTACAACTCGTAAGTCGGGTTCGTTACCACTCGGCCACCACTGCTCTTCGTAAAATATTACTACAGTTAATTCATTAAAATTTACATTGGAAGTTTAATAAATAATGTCTAACCTAACCTGTTCGAGACGGAGTACTCTTTAATCCGAACTCACTTCGCTCGCTCTGGGACTAAGAATATTTAGTGGACTAGTTAGCATTGTAAAAATTACGAATTAGTTTATCAGAAACTGTTTTATATTCCCGTTGCTTATTTACATAATAAGAAGTTTGATCACGTGGCCAATAAAGAAATGTGTGGTGACGTCCACTGTTGTATATAGGCTTCCCCAATTTTCGCCACATTAACGGTCCTGCGCGTCCCGCATCCATCGGACTACCGTAACCGTCACCTCGGTCCACCTTGTAGGGGGCCTTCCAACACTGCGTCTTCCGGTAAGCGGTCGCCACTCCAGAACTTTTCGGCCCCAACGGCCATCTGCTCTGCGTACAATGTGCCCTGCCCATTGCCACTTAAGTTTGGCGATTCTTCGTGCTATGTCGGCAACCTTGGTTTTCCTGCGGATATCTTCATTTCTGATTCGATCACGCAAGGAAACTCCGAGCATAGCCCTTTCC
The DNA here is from genome assembly GCA_961205895.1 of Mythimna pallens. NCBI lineage: Eukaryota > Metazoa > Arthropoda > Insecta > Lepidoptera > Noctuidae > Mythimna > Mythimna pallens. Next base: position 2,299,292 of record OY540845.1, on the reverse strand, counting down.
ATTGTCCTTTGGGTGACTTTAAGTCTTCTTATGAGACCCATTGTAAGCGGCCACGTTTCGGAGCCATATGTCATCACTGGTAACACACACTGGTCATAGACTTTCGTTTTGAGACACTGTGGTATATTGGACGAGAAGACATAGCGCAGCTTCCCGAACGCCGCCTAGCCGAGTCGGATTCGACGATTGCCCTCTTTCTCGAAGTTAGACCTACCCAACTGAACCGTCTGTTCCAGGTAAACGTAGTCGTCCACAACTTTGAACGACATTGTTATACTTCTGCTAAATATGCCAAAAAAAAAACAAATGAACAACGAAAGTGCGATAAATAAATACTTTCAAAAACAAGAGAATGGAGTGTACACGCATTGTCATTCGGAGACGTAACGTGACGGACATAATAAACAGATGGCGGTACAAATTGACACAGATTTTAGTTTTACTAGGTAACATTGACAATGTATGGAAGAATGCGGGTCAAGTTCGAAGCAAGGAAGGCGTAAGTCAAGTGCATGAATTTCTGCAGTTCGCTTTCACTGAACGCAATCGCGTGCGTTAAAATGACGTTCTTGAGAGGCGAAACTTAAATGCTTGTACGTTTAGTGCACCCCGGGCTTTGCATCTTGACTCATTTTGTGTAAAGTTATCTATTCGCATTTAGTGCGAGTTCTCTATATTTGTTCGCATAAAGTATCAAAATAATAAATACTAATAACACTAACATTACAAAGGCGAAAGTTTGTGAGTATCTGTGTATATTTGTTACTTTTTCACGCTCGGACGCCTTTTTTTTAAATTGATATAAACTAGTGCTTGACTGCGATCGCACCTGATGGTAAGCAGTGATGCAATCGTTGATGGTACGGCGCACTAGTTTATTAAGAGCCTATTCACTCTAGCCTAGAAGACACCCAAATTATAATCGGACGGGAAGGCAGCAACAGGCAAATTGTTCCAGTCCTTTGATGTGCGTGGTATAAACGACGAGGCGAAACGCTTAGTCAGGACCGTAGGGGTTTCAACAACGTAAGGGTGGATATTTGCCGTACGTCGGGTTGTCCGATGGTAGAAATGAGATGGCGGAATCAAGTCGAAAAATCTCCACGCACACTCTCTAAAATGCATCCTGTATAAGACCGAAAGGCTGGCCTACCTACGCCTGTGCCTGAGAGGATTCAGATGAATTTAGGCTCACGAGTAGACCGTGTCTTGGAATAACACATAGAATAATTTTAACCCGGGAATATGTTTCCTTGAAACTATTTTCTGATTGCACGTTGAAATTGCTGGCAACAACTAGTAATTAATAATACTGAATGTGGACTTCACCATGCCTCTTACAGCATAAGCATAATCAGCATTGTATTATTCCCACTGTTGGGAAAAAAATGCACCGTAATCCGCCATGGTGTTGCCACGTTTCTTATTCACAAACAATTCGACAAACCAGTGTAGCAACATCTATGGCGTCACATAAGAACTAATCCTGCATCGCGCATTTAAAGTTCTCCGCGCGATTTGAATATATAGAACAGCCCGAAATCATCTATCGAGCAGTTGCCCACCAGACATAACGACGGTCTGGTCGGAGGGTCCTCCTTTTCAACGAGGGTTTGCGGGACTTTACACTCTGTTTCGTATGCCTCCATGCCAGCAACGCATTTGATCACGAAAATCATGTAAATGTCGTGTTTTGACTGTTTGTCAACATCACAAACAAGCATGACAGACAGGTTCAAGAGACACCGATGCCATTGTTCTCATTCAAATGAACACATGCACACAATTTCTATTGTTTACTTTTTATCTGACCCCACAAGTTTTAAGAGCGCCCCACCTGAGATACTATATGAGACGGTTGTATGGAAATCCATACAACCGCTCTTACGTGATTACACATCTTTCTCTAGATATTTTTAAATCACAGATATCTAGTGGATATTATGTAGGCTTGTATTTAAATCAAAATATGAATTTGTGGAATGTAGTAAAGACCTCTGAAAGTCTGCTATTTTGCGTGACTTAGGCTTATAACGTATAAATAAAAAAAAGTAAAGAAAATAATATATATTTATAGAAACCTTGCATTTAATCGAGATTTGGAATAACGAAAACATTTTCTTTTTTTTTTCTAAAAATCGCGTATTTCCTGGAACAAGTATGTCAAATATTTAGAGTGAGTGAAGTTTAGGCGTTATCTCTCTCTTTTCATGTTGTCACTTTATCAAACATTGATTGGATTGTGTTGAATTAAACAACGATCTTTTAAACTATGCTCACGTTGATGATAGATGGTTCAGGAAGGGTCCTCTTAAGGTGACCTAGGCACAACGAAATACCTAATTATTTACTGTCAGTCGAGTTCCCGTGACACGACCTAAGGTTGTGGTAGGTAATTGAGTGTGAGAATTTATTGTCGTGTGCATGCGATGCGGAGAAAATTAATACTTGTCATATAAATCAAATTTTGCTTCTTAGCGCTTTTTGCTGCTGTATTACATAACATAACAGATGTGAGTGCGGCTATGATCGAAGCAGGGGGAGAGAACGGAGCAGCGCGGGTTCATCTTAATCACTTACACCGGTCTGACGTGTTTTGTGCGCTTCAACAGCTCAAACCGAAAAAGTCTTCGGGCCCGGACGGCATTCCACCCTACATCCTAAAGGATTGTCGGTCGGCGCTAGCCAAACCGCTGCAATACATTTATAACAAATGTTTGGAAGAAGCGGTGTTTCCGGAAAAGTGGAAGGTTACCCGTGTCGTACCAGTACCAAAGGGAGGTTCAGGAACGACGGTGGATGGCTACAGGCCAGTAGCGGTGCTGTCGACTCCGGCAAAGGTTTTTGAGGCTTCTATTCATAAGAGCATATTTCAGCAGGTCAGTAATCAGCTTTCGGACGCTCAGCATGGATTTCGACCAGCAAGAAGCACGACTAGCAATCTCCTCAGTCATATGGCTCAAATTTTGCCGGCAGTGGATAGTGGGGGGCAAATTGATGTTGTCTACTTCGATTTTAAAAAAGCATTCGATCTTGTAAACAATGATTTCTTGCTCAAAAAGTTAGCAACAGTTGGTTTCACTCCACATCTACTAAGGTTTTTTGCAAGTTACTTGGGTAATAGACAGCAATACGTAGAATATGAGGGGCATAAGTCAGAGCCATATTTTACCAGGTCGGGGGTGAGTCAAGGCAGTAACCTTGGGCCTTTGAAGTTCATTCTGATAATAAATGACCTGCCAAAAGTGGTTAAGAACGCCAAATGCTTACTGTTTGCTGATGGCCTTAAGCTGTCACTCGAGATAAATGAGTTGACCGACTATGACAGGCTTCAACAAGATATAGACGCAGTAGTGACCTGGACCAAGAAGAACCTCTTACAGTTTAACATCTCCAAGTGTGTAACGATCACTTTTTCACGCGGGCGTTCTCCTATCCTGTATAGTTACAACTTGGATGGGATGCCAATTGCTAGGATTACAGAAGTTAAAGATTTAGGAGTTAATTTCAACATTGGGTTAACGTTTCGTGATCACGTCGTGAGTTGCTGTAGAAAAGCTTACCGTAATCTAGGTTTCATGTTCCGTATGGTGCGTGACTTTACAAATATAAAAGCGATTATTGCTCTTTATAATGCTTTGGTTAGAAGTCAGTTAGAATCTAACGCATTCATTTGGGCTCCACATGAATCTAAATATAGGCTCATGCTGGAGAGAGTACAAAACAAGTTTGTCAGGTATTTGTACTTGCGCTTGTATGGTGTTTATCCATTTTACCCATTGATGTACCCAACTTTATTTATTCTGGGTATGGTTGGATTTCACGAATTGAGGGTCAGGAGAGATCTCACACTCCTTTCGTACATATTCAGAGTACTAAGAGGAAAGGTACACAATGCGGACATATTAGGTCAGGTAGGTCTATGCGTTCACGACCGGTACGTGTGGCGACGACGACAGCCACGGCTGCTGGCAGAGCCGCTCGCTCGAACCAACCTGTTACGGGAGGCGCCGCTGACGCGGGCGCTCCGCGCTCTCAACCTCATAGCTAGTGACACAGACATATTCTGTTGTTCTCTGAGTGAATTTACAATAAATGCCTTATTTGTGATAAGTTATAAACTAAATTGAATAATAAGTATATGTATGTTATTATATAGATTAGCAGAAAAAAAAACAATAAATACACTATCGCATTAGGTTACCCTGTAAAGATAGTTGTAAGTTGGAAAATAAATAAATAACGTAACATAATCAGCCTTATAATGTTCCCACTGCTGGGACTCAGTCCATGGCCCTTGGCAAGTACGGGAGGTTACTGCACCGGATTAGTGCGGAAGAAACGCCTGGGTGTCACCATTGTGTAGACCGCCCGAAGGACACGGTAGATCATATAGTAGATGTGTGCTCGGCTTGGGCGGAGCACCGCCGTGTCCTCGGGGGGTGATCGGCGGCAATGACCTCTCGCGTCGGCTGGGCCTGAATCTGCGACTTACCACTTGTAAGTCGGGGCCACCACTGCTCCTGTCTTATTCTTCAGAAATTGAGTGATTTTCTGAGATTGAAGTAGGTAACCGGTTAATCAGCAAAAGAGTTCTTTACTATCAGTGATAGAATTTTCAGTCTGTTTTGGGCATTCTTCGAAAAAGTTTAAAAAAAATACGAGAGGTAAAGAAACACGAACTTCGCAGCAAAATAAAACATTTGACTGAACATAGCTACGGGTTATGTAATGGATTACTGTTAGGTTGTCTGTGGTTAGGGATTGTATCTTGGCCTTGGAATCCGTCACAAAGATTGAAATAGCGTCTTGCAGACATTTTCCCTTTAAAACACATTTTAAGAATGAGTTGAACTGGACACGGTTAGGTGTCATATCAATCAGTGATTTTAATAACGGTTGTCAGGATGATTGTCAAAACGATAAAGTTTTTGGGGAAAATTGCCACAATATTTTATTTTGCGAATATGTTTAAATATAAGAATAAAAAATTAAAAAAAAAAATTGGCAAAATTATTACAATCATAATCAACATTTTGTCTTTCAACGTGGCATAAAAAATTAAGTAAAATTTCCTTTTGATGGCAGAATAAAGTACCTATATATAAATTAATATAAAAAAAAGAAACACTTTACTAATATGTGGTGTTTGATGCCACATGTTTGTTTAAGAGATCCAACACCGCAAGTGGAACTATACCGGCCACACGCTTTGAAGAGACCCTAAATACCAAGGCAAGCCCTAGACTAGAATCATCAAGGAACGCGTAAACGTGGTAACGGTCATTGCAGCGGCAAAGGACATTGGGAAGACCTGCAGCGAAATAAAGCGCGAAGCTCAAGACCGAACGGAATGACGGCGCACTGTGGACGCCCTCTGCGCCATTTAGAGGGACACAGGAACTCCTAACAACGTGTAAAAAAATATTTATTTTATTTATTTGGGACAAAAAACAGTTTTACAATACAGAATCAATATACAGTAGTTTTATCAGAAAAGTAAAAAAGTATGACCCACACCATTGTCCACGAAATAACACGTGAAATAAGATAATGGCCGCGCGCTAAATAAGAGTAATATATAAGCATAAATACTCTTACAAATATTATAAGAGAAACAAATAGGTAAATATGAGTCTATTTTAAGGGCGGTGAGCCAGCAAATGACAAACCATTTTTCTAAATTTAGATTGAGAAAGCGAAATGTCTAAATCTATAAAATGTTATAGGTTGAATGTAAAGTTATAGGTTGCTACTAGTTGGCGGAGAGGCGCCCACACCTCAGCAAAAGTATGTATTATGTAATTATGTTGTATAAAGACCATTATTATTGACTATCTACTTCTAATTCTCAAGTTTTTCGTCACCCATATCGATAAATTCAATATGTACTTTCATAAATACTTTTACAGTTTCCATTTCTAGTGATCACTTTCAAACGAGAGTAATTAATTAAAAAATGATGTGCCGTAATGAGCAAGAAGTTGACATTACAATAGGTATACACTTTCAATTGTAATGCCGTTCGAGTAATGTATGGATGGAAACTACGGAGTCACGTATTCGTTATTTGTTATGATGTTTTCTCGGTAAATTGTGATGATTTAAAAGCTATAGGAGCACCTGTTTGTATGGTAACTGTTATTAGAAAAGAATGTAGTTTATTTTACTTCGGACACAAAAAAGATCCATAAAGTGTTAGTAACTTATTAAATTATTTATTGCCTAGTGTTAGTAATTTTATAATCGGAGAGCTATAGCTCTCCGCTATTGTTCTCAGGATGCTGTTGCGACTATCTCTCACTGTCCTAAGCAGTGAAGCGCTTTTCTTGCGAACAATCGCGTGGAATCCGTCGGTACGAGCCTGCGCAAACATATCCGACGCACTGCAGTAGCGAGGCAGTCCCAACAACATCCTGAAGGCATTGTTATATTGGACGCGTTGGACATCTAGCGATCTTTTGGTGTAATTGACCCATAGACTACCCGTGTATAAACTCTGGCAGAGTGATTTTAACTTGGTCGGTACACCAAGCAAATCTACGGACCAGCATTTTGCACCGGACGGCTAGTGCCCTGCGCTCCCTTTCAATGTCTACATCGTCTTTAAGACCGTCGACGTTATTCAACTAAGGTTTTTTTTAAGGGGAGTTCTTCTAATAGAGGAGCTCAGTGAGTCAGGGAGTGGGGATTTTGCGCGTTACTCGAACGCGTCAGAATAACTTATGGGGAGAAACCTTGCAACCTGTAATGTGGGGTGAGGTTGAGGACAGTCCGTCAGATTAATAAAAAAAAACTGAGTAAGTGCGAGTCGGACTCGCGCCGTGAGGGTTCCGTACAAATTTACCTATGTAACGAGTTCAATCACCGATTGGAGTCTCGAAGTTTTTACAAATCCCAAAAAAAGGATATTTTTTTGACGTAACAGCATATTTGCTGTTTTCAGGTTTATTCTTATACCTGTGCTATTTGTTTAGAAATAATAGGTATGTAGCTAAACAAATTCAACTGTACAACAGTACTGATAAAGCTACTGGGAATTTCTGAAAAGGAAACCTGTGGTCCTAAAACACAAAAGATAACAGAAGGACACAGGTGTGGTTATACTCAGAAAAAGTCTGACACGCCCTCTCGCCCCACCCTAGAGTGGAAGAAGTCATTGGATTTTCTATCTCAAAAATATATATTAGTAGTATCTACTGACGCGTATGCAACGTTTACACGATTTTTGTAGTTTGAACAGAGGGCCAGACGGAGGAGCAGAAAGACGTCCACTGTTGGAGATAGGCCTCACCAAGTGTCGCCACAATGAACGGTCCCGTGCGTCTCGCACCCATCGGATTCCCTTACCAGGTCATCGGTCCACCTTGTAACACTGCGTCTTTCGGTACGCGGTCGCCACTCCAGAAGCTTTCGGCCCTCTTCTTAATATCTACAGATACATAATTATAAATAAAACGATTGAATCAAACTAAGCAAAATAAATCGGAATTAAATTGAATTGAATTAATTTGAATTGAATTATATATACTGCAAGTGAATTCAATTGTACTAAATTGAATTAAACAAAATTGAATGGAATTAAATTACACCAAATGAAACCAATGAGTGAACTCACACCAATCACTACGTCTCTCAAAAACAGAAAAACCCAGTACAATGACTTGTAAACACACCGAAAAAATTCGCTTCCACGTCGAATTGCTATAATATCACGAAATTTCATCTTTCTTACAAAGAGAGATGAGTTTCAACATGTTGCGTGTGAATTTGTTTGTTAAAATGCGACTTTCTAAGTCGTTATGTCATGTAATCTGCTTGATCGATGGGGCGTGAGGTAGAGAGAGCGAGAGGCTAAGTTCAACAGAGGTAAAAGGGTAAGAGGCAAGAAAGCTGAGTTGGCTGGGAGTACTTATGAGCACTAATAAGTCCCCTTTTTCGGTTAAAAACTGACAAATGCTAGGTATCTCAGAAAAAAACTCACTCAGTTTTGTAAATGCTTAAAAATTAACATATACATTGTATTTGTATAAAGTTATTTTTGGCGGAGTAGAAGGTGGACCGACGACCGGGTGAAAGTCGCGGGAATGCGGTGGATGCGAGACGCACAGGATCGGCAGTTGTGGAGACGCTTGGGGGGGGGGGCCTATGTCCAATAGTGGGCGTCTTTAGGCTAAAAGATGATGATGATGATAAAAGCTATTTTTACAAGTTTTTATTTAGTTTCATCTGCCGCGAGGTTTATGTATGTAATCAGATCTTGCAAATTTTGATCCACTTCCCGGTTACCCATTGAGCTGAAATTTTGCATGCATGTGTAAATCAGATGACGATGCAAAAGTATTATGACATGGAGCTGATCTGATGATGGAACTGGAAGGTAGCCATAGGAACTCAGATAACCTTACAGGGTTTGAGATTTTTAGAATAGTTTTGATGAGTATTAATTATATTAGTATATACCGCACTGTAAAAAATTTTTTACAAAAAATAAAATACAACTGAAATCTATGTAAAAAAAAACACTGAAAAGTACAAAATAACTTTAATTTCGGAAGTCGGAGTTAAATAACGAAGAGACAAAACTATTATCGAAACACCGACTTCCGAAATTAAAGTTATTTTGCACTTTTTTAGTGTTCATTTTTATTCGTTTTTTTTTGTGGTTGCAAGCGTGAGTGCTAAGCTTGAGTTCGATTCTCAGCTTAGGTCTTACCGGACCGATGCCTGCCAGGGTTGAGAGATTATTTAAAAGGGTCACCAAGGTCTTGGAACGCAAAGGGCAACTGAAGGAACACAGGTGACTTTTAGTCAGTAGAAGTCTTTCTCGACCCTAGAGCCATAGAAGTCATTGGATGATTTCCCGCAAAAAAAAAATATACTATCGACACGATGGCGGATAACCGTGACACCGGTTCAGCAATCCTAGTTCAGAAAAATAACCAACTGTATTATTTTAAAGTATCTAATATACTTTATTATAAAATGTTTCCTATTTTATAAATAAACGATTTATTACTAAAAAAAATAGCCATTAACTAGAATTAAGACACCCCTATTTTTTACTTAGTATAAAAAATGGAGCTATATCCGTGCCCATTACTGATCATACTTTTGTAGTCAAAAGTAAAAAAAAAACGAAATCCCAAAATTGATCAAGAAAATTTGTCATATTTGAAAAAATCATAATTTAATGAATCATTCTTAACAATTGCTACTAGAAAATACTACGCGCAGTGTTTTTTGAATATTATTTATTCAGCCCTTATTTAAATAATAACAAGACCTTTTCTAAATTTGTACCTACTAATTAAAAATTAGTGGTGTATAAAAAGAAAAAAAAAAGGAAAATCCAAATAATACCCATAGCTGTGACACATTTCCACAATCCGGTCTCTTCTCGAGTATTATTTAACCCGTGCATGCTTTCACCTACTCTCGCTTCTCCGCCCGGCTGACCGCCACTTATATTTATGGGTGGAAATGAGGCGAGGGTTAGATCAAGGTGAGTTTGCCTTGTAAATACTGATGATGAATATTATGATTAATATATGTTTAATGGCGACAGCGGGATGCAGTTTGTGGTGTTGGATACTGTGAGTTTAGTGAAAATAATAATAATGTGCATGAGAGAGTTTTAGAGGATTCATGGCTAGGCAGAACCAAAGTGGAATCAAACTGTTACCCTGGAATATACCTCGCTCAATCCATACCGGTTCGCTTGGGCACGCCATAATTACGGCGGTAAGTCCCCTCTTTGAGGAGTGGCTGGAAAGAAAACACGGCGTCCTTACCTTCCGCATGACGCTGGTCCTCACCGGACATGGTAAGTTCGGGAGGTTCCTGCATCCGATTCGTGCGGAAGAAACGCCCGGGTGTCACCATAATTTGGACCGCCCGAAGGACACGGAGCATACGGTAGAGGTGTGCCCCACATAAAAAAAAAAAAAATATATCGGTTCGCTGTTCCTCTGGATTATGTCAACATCTTGGATAGCGAAGACCGTCCTCCATTGTCTATATATATTGTATGAGCCATGTATAAGGAACCGAGTCGTAGGCCTTCTTATAGTCTATCCAACAGGTCGATAGATCCTTTCGGGAGCGCCGAATCTGTTGACTAAAGACAGCAGGTCCTTAATACCGCGAGATCCATTCCTACAACCATTTTTAGAGGCAGACATGATAGAGTTATTGTCCACATGATAGTTAATCTTTGCTCTTAAAATGGATGTAAGAACCTTATGGACTGTCGGTCCACCGTATACGCGGGCTTGCGGACGGCGAGCAATGGGTGGCTCGCTGTCCGATCGTCCGGTAACCGTCCGGACCGAGCCCAAGTCGTCGACGGCGCGTAGTGTTCCACGCGCGCCTCAAGGAGTTTCCAGCAACCGTAGGGGCCCAGCAGGGACGAAGCCTTCTTGGGCCATGGGTGATGCGAAAGAGATCCCCGGGATCCTGGAAAAATGGCAAAAAAGGAACAGGAGTGGGTTTTTAGTCAGTAAAAGTCTGACACTATCTCCCGCTCCACCCAAGAGCGGGGTCATTAGATGATTTTCCCAAAAGAAAAAAAAAATTGACTGTCGGTAAACACGTGATCGGGTTCCGCGGTGCTACCAGATTTGTGGAGTAAGTAGGTAAGTAAGAAATTCGGGTAACGAACCAGACTCCAAGGCGGCCTTCTGACCTTTGAAGCTACTTTATCCAAAAGTTGTGCAGTCTGTCCGGCTTTGGAGATTTCCTATTAGACAACGGACGGACTGCACGCACGGGCTACATATTGGCGGCTTTCCAATGGTGCAAATTTCGGACGTACCACATTCACACCTAGTCACATCATCAACTTCCCATAAAGCCTCACCACTCACAGCTGTATCACATACCTCATTACTCAGAAGTAGGTAAGCAGAGCTCTACCGTAAGCGCTCTACTGACATAGAGCTCGTAATTACGATGGCGCTATATTGTTGTCGTGGGAGCTCTATTGTAGAGCAGCCGACGATGGTGAAGTAGGGTGTTTTTATGGGCATTAATTAATGGAGTCGTAGCTATTAATGAAGCCTTGACTGTTGATTAGACGGAGCATAAATTAAGGCTCAATTCGTCTCAAAAACTGACACATCAGTTCTTCCCTCCTCTTGACGTTACCATTAAAAGACAAACGATTCGATTATATTTTTTTTTCTTTCTTTCAACTTTTTGGTCACTGGTTTTATTCATTTCAAACTTCCCCTAAAATACTCATTCCTCATTTTATTTTTCGTCACACATCCATCTCAACGTTCTCATCACAAATCAAAAAAATACGCAATGCTGATTTTCTGTTGGCGGCTGTAATACCAAGGACACATTATAGAAAATAGATATATTAAAATAATATATTTTTTTAAATTCAGTAGGTAATATCGTCAGTAGTTGGGTTTGAGGACTCTGTCAGCCCATCGAATAATTCCAGGAGAGGCAGCCCCAAGTAGGCTTAAGAACTGTAAGAGCTTCCTGCGTAGCACACAGGCCATCGATGGCCCGCCACCTAAAGAAAGAATAAAGCTTTGGAAAGAGCATCACCTACCACCATCCAACTTCTTGAAACCCTAAGAACATCTCCCACCTGGGCGCGTTTTGCAGTGATCTATATGGAAAGCACTAAATCGGTTGCGCACCCAAGTAGAAACTCAAGTAAGCAAAATGGGGTTTTGTAGACCCGTTGGTTACCCAATGTGATCGCGGTGCTCCTGTTCAAAACGTGCGCTTCACATTAGAATACCCCAAATGTCCATACACCTGCACTTTGGAGGATTTGATGAGTGCTACCGATGCTGCTGTTAATGTAGCCACCTATTGGGACTAAACAGATTGACGACTTTACTATCGAATCGAAAAGAAGAAGGAATTTAAGACAGGTTTTTTTTAAGCCTATATTTATTGTAAGACTTGAAATTTATGTAGCTGTGCACACTTGTAAGTGACAAATTCACTCTAGATTTAAGTTTGATTGTTGTATATAAAAATGTACTAGTAAATAAGTCGTTGATGTGCCATAAATAAATAAATAAATTTAAAAAGCTTTATACAGACGGGATCCAAGGTCTTTTAAGAAGTCACGGGACCCCTTTCATGAATCGATGGTGACCACGCCGGTAGGTTTAGTATGATAAAAATCCCGCTGACTCTGGTCTTTTGTCCAGAATCCCCGGTGCTTTCTTAGGTATCACCAGATAATAAAAAACCAGCCAAATATAAGTCGGACTCGTGCACGAAGGGATCCGTACTGTACGTAGCAAAAAGCGGCAAAATAGTCACGTTTGACGCATAAAAGCCCCACTAAAATATTTATTTTATTCTGTTTTTAGTATTTGTCATTATAGCAGTAACAGAAAAAATCATCGATGAAAATTTCAACGGTCTAGTTTATCACGGTTCATGAGATACAGCCTGGTAACTGACAAACAGACAGCAGAGTCTTAGCAATAGCAACCCTTTAAGTACAGGACACTAAAAAGAGATAGAACTCAGTAAGAACAAAATAACTACACAAATAAACCTGCTAGAAAAATAAACAATGGACCACCGAACACCTCTGACGTCACTAGCTGTTAAAAACTCGTCGGAGTAGTATAACCTGTTAAACCTAACCGTTAAATATTACGTAGTTATGCGTAACTTTGAAGGTCAACGTATGATAATCAGTTTTAAAGATTTACGTGCCGTTAGCGCGCAGGTGTTAATTTTTTGTTGGGGACAAGTAGCAGGCCGGTCATATAGAACATTTTTGGTCGTAAAAATGCACTGAGTTACATTTTTTAGATATCGTTCGGATTTCAGTTTCGCCTCGGAATCACTCCCGGCTGCGGGTGCAGGCAACGGCTGCGTGTGCTACCCGCATTCGCAGCTTGCATCCGCAGCCTGCAACCAAGGTTCGAATGGCACCTTAAGTTTGCGGCTACCTGAACCTATACTAACAGGGTGATGCTTTGTAGTAACTGCCAAATTTTGTAAATCTTTAATAGTTTATCATTGGCAATGATGCACTTATCATCATCATCGTCATCATTTCAGCACAAAGTCGTCCACTGTAGGACGTAGGCCTTCCCTTAAATGTCGCCATAATGACCGGTTCTGTGCGTCTCCCATCCATCGGATTCCCGCGACCCTCAGCAGGTCATCGGTCCACCTTGTGGGAGGCCTTCCAACGCTGCGTCTTCCTGTACGTGGTCGCCATTCCAGAATCTCTAGTCCCCATAGACCATCTGTTCTGCGAGCAATGTGCGGCTGTCCACTGTAACCTTGATTCTCCTGTGGATATCTTCATTTCTGACGCGAACACGCAAGGAAACTCCGAGCATAGCCCTTTCCATTGACCTTTGAGTGACTTTGAGCCTTCTGATAAGGCCCATTGTAAGCGACCATGTTTCGGAGCCACATGTCATCACTGGCAACACGCACTGGTCATAGACTTTCGTCTTGAGACACTGTGGTATATTGGACGAGAAGACACCGCGCAGCTTTCCGAGTCGGGTTCGATGATTGACCTCTTTCTCGAAGTTAGACCAACCCAACTTGACTGTCAGTCCCAGGTAAACGTAGTAGACCACAACTTCGAGTGTAGGCTCTCCTATCTTAATAGGAGTGGTTGCTACATGGATATTGAACTGATGCACTTGTCAAGTGAAAACTCTAAAGTTCGAGACTTTAGAGTCGCCGAGTTGCTAGCATGTCGGTTTCTCTATCGATTACACTTCTTTTCATCGTTTATTTTTCTTCTAAGATCTACAAACTAACCTCGGTTAGAAATGAACACACTCGGTTGTTATTATTGTAGCAATGAGCTCCTTATTTCTTTTTTATTGATATAAACTAGTACTTTAATGCGATCCCAGGTGGGATCAGTAGCAGGTGATGGTAAGCAGTGATGCAATCATTGATGGTAAAGCGCACTATTTTATCACTCTACCTCTTGAAGACACCTAAATCATAAATGGACCCGAAGACCGATACTAATAACTGATACGTAGTTGATGATCGCTTCAAAATTAAGCTTCTATGAGAGATGAAATACAAAATATAAATAAAGAATTAATTACCACTACAAGCCATTCCATCACAAAATATCAATAAAAAATAATTGAATTGTTAAAAATTTAAGCACTTTAGTGATGGCAGTCGGATTTTAATGTTATAATGAGTAGATGAATGTCGTAAATATCTATGGGTTTAAAGTTGCGGTTACGTAGCTAGCGATGAGCGATTTAAAAAAAAAAAACGCTTGTTTTTTTAGTCGTGCAATCTCAATCTTAAATTGGTTTCACACCAATCATTCAAAATACAGAATATTATGAAACTTTAAAATTCAGGTACCAAAAAAAAAATACAGTGGAAGTTTAAAATTAAAAGGGTCTACCAATCGGCGCTTTTTTGTTTCATCGCTAGAAGCGATTCTTTACAGACAACTATGGATTGAATTTATAGAGAAGAAGAAAATATACGCAGGCATGGTGTACTATTTATATATTAATAATAATAATATAATATTCCATAACTATCACACAACGCCGACTAGTCTCAAGCTAAGCAGAGCTTGTGTTATGAGTACTAGAAAACTGATATACATACTTATCTATATATATAAAAGAAAGTCGTGTTAGTTACACCACTTATAACTCAAGAACGGCTGAACCGATTTGGCTGAAAATTGGTGGGGAGGTAGCTTAGAACCAGGAGACGGACATAGGGTACTTTTTTTTTTTACTTTTTTTTTTTTTTTTAGGGTAGAGTAGGGTAGAGTAGGGTAGAGTAGGGTAGAGTAGGGTAGAGTAGGGTAGAGTAGGGTAAAGTAGGGTAGAGTAGGGTAGAGTAGGGTAGAGTAGGGTAGAGTAGGGTAGAGTAGGGTAATTTTTTTTTTTTACTAAATCCCGCTTTTGGGCAGAACAACGTCTGCCGGGACCGCTAGTCTATATATATAAAAGAAAGTTGTGTTAGTTACACTGTTTATAACTCAAGAACGGCTGAACCGATTTGGCTGAAAATTAGTGGGGAAGTAGCTTAGAACCAGGAGACGGACATAGGGTACTTTTTATCGAGTAGGGTAAAGTGGGGTAGAGTAGGGTAGAGTAGGGTAAAGTGGGGTAGAGTAGGGTAGAGTAGGGTAGAGTAGGGTAGAGTAGGGTAGAGTAGGGTAGAGTAGGGTAGAGTAGGGTAGAGTAGGGTGGAGTAGGGTGGAGTAGGGTGGAGTAGGGTGGAGTAGGGTGGAGTAGGGTGGAGTAGGGTGGAGTAGGGTGGAGTAGGGTGGAGTAGGGTGGAGTAGGGTGGAGTAGGGTGGAGTAGGGTGGAGTAGGGTGGAGTAGGGTGGAGTAGGGTGGAGTAGGGTGGAGTAGGGTGGAGTAGAGTGGAGTAGGGTAGAGTAGGGTGGAGTAGGGTGGAGTAGGGTGGAGTAGGGTGGAGTAGGGTGGAGTAGGGTGGAGTAGGGTGGAGTAGGGTGGAGTAGGGTGGAGTAGGGTGGAGTAGGGTGGAGTAGGGTGGAGTAGGGTGGAGTAGGGTGGAGTAGGGTGGAGTAGGGTGGAGTAGGGTGGAGTAGGGTGGAGTAGGGTGGAGTAGGGTGGAGTAGGGTGGAGTAGGGTGGAGTAGGGTGGAGTAGGGTGGAGTAGGGTGGAGTAGGGTGGAGTAGGGTGGAGTAGGGTAGAGTAGGGTAGAGTAGTCAGTTGACGGGAGCGAAGCCGCGGGCAAAAGCTAGTATATTTATAAATACATACGTATATTATAATAGATAAATTACACCCAGACACAAAACAAAGTATTTGTTGTTATAGCGGCAATAGAAATAACATCAACTGTGCAAAATTTCAACTGTCGAGCTATCACGGGTCATGAGATAAAGCCTGGTGACAGACGGACAGACAGACGAATGGTCTGCGGAGTTTTAGTAATAGGATTCCGTTTTACCCTATGGGTGCCGAACCCTAAAAAAAAACTAGTGATTATTATTGAAATTAATTTTGTATAAATAATTCGCTATAAGTGTGACCACATCACAGTCTTCGCAATAATATTCTGGTCATAGTTTTTTATCGTACAAAAGCCTTCACTTTCTCCCATACAATTTAATTAGTAAAGCATTCTTACGAATTTTATAGTGTAGTAATTCACTGTTTCATTTTATTATGACTTTGGTTTTTAATTACTTACACATTTCCTTAATTTTAAGAAAAGATAACCTCTCGTAGTAGACCACTACAAGAGGATATTTTTTTTTTCATTAAGTTTCTATAATAAAAAAAGCA
Source organism: Mythimna pallens (assembly GCA_961205895.1). Lineage (NCBI taxonomy): Eukaryota > Metazoa > Arthropoda > Insecta > Lepidoptera > Noctuidae > Mythimna > Mythimna pallens. The sequence goes on along the minus strand of OY540845.1, from coordinate 2,283,018 downwards.
TTTTAAAATTTGAATAAAATCAGTCCCGGAGTTTATTTAATAGTTTTACTACCTGACCTGGCAAACGTTACTCTGCCATATAAATTATCAAAAAAATGGATAAAATATAGCCTATGATCTATTTTAAATCCTACCAAACATACAAAAAAAAAAAAAACATAAAGATCGGTCAAGCTGTTTCGGAAGAAATCGATGAGCAACACTGTGAAAAAAGATTTTTATATATTAGATTATCCTGTCTATTTCAATACTCCTCAAATTCTAATCTGGAAAATTATACCACCAGTACAATACTACCAGATTATTAGGAGTAAATTTTAAACATTCTACAAAAAGTTTTACCTACAACTAAAATAAGGTATTGGCGCGGTGATTAAACTCGGGACGCCCCTGCCAAGTGAGGAGGGTGTGACGGAACATTCTCTCCCACCCCTGGCATCGCCACCTGCAGTGTCCAACGCGAAGTACGACGACGACGACAATGCTCCAGAGGTGACCGACGTACAGATGACTAGGACTAGGCTTGCCTAAAAAGCCTGGGTCCTGGCCACGGAGGCTCTTGGGCCTCGATTAAGAGGGCTCTTCAGCTCATATATGGAGAAGGGCCAGTTCCCACTTCGTTGGAAGACAGGGAAACTGGTCCTCATCGGAAAACTGGAACGCCTTGCCGACTATCCGTCCGCGTACTGGCCAAACGTGCTGCTTGACGAGGTGGCAAGCTCTTTGAAAGATTAATTGCAGACTGCCTCGTCGCGCACCTGGTACAGGTGAGGCCGGTTCTTGTGGACGGCAAGTTCGGCTTTTGCAGGGGGCGCTTCACGGTGGACGCTATCATACGCGTGCCTCACGACGCACGAGGCATCTTCTATGGCGATGGTCAGGGCGTGAAGGAACATTTTTAACCTCGATTTGTGTGTTTTTAATTTCTAGTTCTACCTTCGTTAAGTACCAATTTCTGCTTTCAAATAAGCATTAACATAACAAACCTAAGCGTAAGCAGGAACATCAAGCATATTATTATAGCATTTCTCTTGTATGACCCTTAACATCACTATGACAAGCAATTCATACATCACATGCATACTCATACAATCACATAAATATTAGAATAACATACATTATACAGTATGTTTAATTTGGAATAAAGTCAAAATTAGTAAATAATGTTTGCGTTTTAAATCAAATCAATGACGTTGCTAATTAAAATTACTGGTTTCTAAAGGCTCTGATAGCTACATTAGGGGACAAATGTCCCCCAACATGATGCGCAACGCTCAATCTACGTGACGCTGCGACATTGTCCAATTTATCCAGTGTCCCGCAACTTGCCCAATATTTTGCGACACATTCACGTGACGCGGAACATGTTTTTGGACAATTTGACTGCGTGGCACATCATGTTAGGGGACATTTTGTCCCTAAAGCCGCATTTCTACTAGGCAATATTTGGCGCGCGACAAGTGACACTCAACATGTACGGCAACGCTGCACTACAGCGCGAGACGTTGCCAGCTGGCGCGCAACATGACGCGCGGCTTCTTGTTTGTTTAAATAGCATCGTTAATTGAGCATCAATTGTTGTCGAGTGGAGACGTGACGCGCCATCCACCAACGTGGTTTTTTCTTTTTGATGCATTTTTCGATAAAAGTATTACCACTGCCGCTGAAATCAGCAGAAGTTCCTTCGGCGACATGTTGTCGACGACTGACGTAAAGTAGTAGATGCGTATTGCCTAGTGGAAACGCGGATTAATGTATCTGAGGTTTCAATCTCCATGACCCAGTGTCCCGCAACTTGGCCTCCAACATTTTGTGAAGCATTCACGCGACGCGAAACATGTTGTTGGACCATTTGACAGCGATGCGCATCAGGTTGGGGGACATTTTGTCCTCTTATCGGTGATCGGTGGCGATGACCTCTCGCGGCAAGACCTGGTTTAGTCCATGGTCCGGAGTGAGAGGGAATGGGCGGCAGTCGCCTCCTTCTGCAACGCAGTAATGCTATCGAGAGCCGATGAGATCCCGACCCCGACTACCAGCCACCGTAGGCACGGGCTTGCGGACGATGAGCAATGAGTAGTTCGTCGTCCGGCCCTCCGGTAACCGTCAGGACTGAGCTCAAGTCATCGACAGTGCATACTGTTTCACGCGCTCCTCAAACAGATGTCAGCATACCGTAAGGGGTCCAGCTGGGCTGATGCTTGCTAGGGTCACAAGAATTTTCTGAAAAGGAAACTCGTGGTGGCATACGGCAACCGAAGGATACAGGTGTGGTTTTAGTCAGTAAAAGTCTAACACGTCCTCTACCACCTCCACCCTAGAGCGCGAGAAGTCATTAGATGATTTCCCAATTTAAAAAAAAGCGAACTTTGCTTAATCTTGAAGATACGGTTGTTTCTTATTATTTTAGCAGGCAAACTTCTCAGCTTCTAAAAAATAAACTATGCTCAATTTTATTCAACCTGTATCTAAACACAATTATACACACGCCAAGCAAAATCATAATCACATTCATTCATTTCAATAGCACTCTTACCTTACGTACTACAAAAGTAAAAATATACATACTCACAACTCGCGAAGTCGACGAACTTCTTTTTGTAAAAAAGTGAAAGGGTTTCTTGGTTACTCGTGTATTTCGGGTTCCGGACACAGAAATAAATACTTAATTGGTCGTTATATATGATTGCGTGATGTGGGTGAAAGACTGATGTGTGAGATTTGTTATGATACGAGCAATATGAGCTTGGGAAAAATGTGGTTTGGGCACTTTATAAATCAACTAGCTTCTGCCAGCGGCTACGCCCGCGTGGAAATAGGTTTCTCCATACAAACTTTGAGAGCAGTGGTGGCCGAGTGAGAGCAGTGGTGGCCGAGTGGTAACGGCCCCGACTTACGGAGTTGTAGGTCGCGGGTTCAAACCCAGCCAGGCGCATTACTTTGTGTAATTTATTTCATCACCACTGTTCTCAAAAAACGGTGAAGGAAAACATCGTGAGGAAACCGGCATGTCCTAGAACCAAAAATTCGAAGACATGTGACATCCACCAACCCGCACTGGGCCCGCGTGGTGGATTACGGCCCATTCCCTCTCCTAGAGAGGAGGCCTGAGTCCCAACAGTGGGAACATTATAAGGCCGACTATGCTATGCTATATACAAACTTTGGAACCCCGTTTCATCCCCTTAGGGTGTAAATTTTGGAAAATCCTCTCTTAGTGCTCGCCTACATCATAAAAGGAAACCTTGTGCAAAATTTCACGGTCCTGGTCCCAGTAGTTTCGGCTGTGCGTTGATATGTCAGTCAGTCAGTTTCTCCTTTTATTTAGATAGATTATTTTTGTCTTGAACTGAGCTTTGAACAAACGCTTCCAATTTCGAGGAACAGGCGTCAAGTAGCGTTTGTCTACGCTGGTGCACGTCTTTTACTACTAATTGATCTATTTATCGACGTGGAAGTGACTCCATCGAACGCCTTGTTGTACAAGGAAAGGTGGACGAGATGTCCGAGATGCGACCACGTGGCAGATCACCGATGCGATGGATAGACCAGATCAAAGCGGCTGTTGGCGGTCGAGTGCGCCCGGATGAGTGCTAGCAGGCAAAACTAGCGGGTAAGTTGGGCGGCGTATCCTGACAGCTTCTAGAAAGCTATCCTCGCGATAACCACGACCACTCTGGCAAGAGTGAAACGTTCAAGAAGGAGGAGACATACTGTTTGTTAACATACTTATAAAATGATAACTGTATTTATAAAATTGAATAGCTGTTCGTTAGTCTCACTAAAATTCAAAGACGGCTAGACCGATTTGGCTAATGTTGGTCTTACACTATTCGAGGTATTCCAAGGAAGGTTTAAACGGTAAGAAAAAATTGAAAAAAATCACGAAAAAAAAAAAACCGAATACAACGCCAACTCTTATTAAAATGTGATTATAAAATGAATTAAACTGTTCTGGTAATGCCAGTAGATGGCGTTATCCTTACTATTAGGCGGTACGAAGTTCGCCAAGTCAGCTAGTTATATGATACAAAAAAAAACATAAAAAAGCTAACTAATTAAAATAAACTGTCATTTACGATGTTTTTCCTGAAGATTGTCGATATTATGTTAAAAAAACTTCTCCCGTCGACTGCTATACGGTATATTGCTCATCGGGAGAATGCCCAAAAAACTAGACCCACACTGTGGGTCCAGTTTTTTGGGCATTCTCCCGCAATGCTTATCCTCTGTCCTAAGTAAACCAAATTCTAAAGTCTAGGCAAGCGTGCTCCAACGTTGATCACTTCGTCACTTTCCATCAGGTGAGATAGTGACCAAGCACGAGACTATCAATAATAAAAAAATGAAATAAAATTGCAGTTAAAATTAAAGATATGGTGGTAAGATGACTTAGACGGCTTTATTATTTTTTGTAACTTTCAAATATTTCCGTGACGTAATTTCGTATACGTTTGAATTCGTAAAGTTAGGGTCAGATTCGCGATTTTATTTTATTGAGCCAACTAATTTATATCATGTTTTTATTTTTGCCCAGCGGTTAGTCATTAAGTCGATTTTAATAAAATAATTTTTCATGGCGTTTTCTTTTAAATTTGTAGGAGTCCAGAGGTTTAAAAAAGTTCAAAATGAGTAGAACCTGGCTTTAGTGTTCTATTTACTGAGCTGATCGTGTTTCTCATAGTCGAAATACTAATGCTTTTATATAAAACCATCATATTGTGACCAGTAGATTGACAGACGGCGAGACCGTTCCAGCACCAAGATGCCCAAGTCGTTAACGGCGCGTACTGTTCCACGCGCGCCTCAAGGAGATTTCAGCAACTGTAGGGGCCCAGTAGGGTCGAAGCCTACTGGGGCCAAGGGTCTGATTCTGAAAGGAAGACTCGGCACTGGTACGAAAGGCAACGAAGGAACAGGAGTGGGTTTTTAGTCAGTAAAAGTCTGACACTATTTCCCGCCCCGCCCAAGAGCGGGGGATGTCATAAGATGATTTTCCCACCGAAAAAAAAGCACCAAGATAACTCTCTTTCAAACAAAGAGTTATCATGGTCCTGGAACGCAAAGAGTAACTAAAAGATCACAGGTGAGCTTTAGTCAGAAAACTTTTAACACTCTCTTTTGATCCACTTAGAGCGCGGTTATATGATGATTTCTCACCCAAACAAAAAAAAAACAACATGCAGATGAGGTGCCATTCGAACCTCGGCCGCAGGCTGCGGATGCAGGCTGCGAATGCAGGTAGCACATGCATGACACGCAGCGGTAGCCTGCATCCACAACCAGGAGTGATACTGAGGCTGGCTGCACGTGCTGCCAGTCGCAAGTCTACGATTCAATCCAATATGAGCGCTATCGGCTCCGAGTAGCGATTATTTCGGACTTGTCTAAACAGGTTGCTCCAAACGAACAATTACGTCACTTCAATGACGTAATTACGTGCGCATTGCCTTGCGGCCGCAGCACTACTGATCTGCGATCGGCTACGGCTGCAGGTCGCGGCAGCACTCGCAGCCGAAGCTCGGCAGCACGTGCGGGCTTTCACAAAAAACCATACTACTATATAGAAAAACAGTCGTGCAATTGCAGCCGGCTTCGTGCAGCCACCGCATGTGCTGCCTGCATCTGTAGCCTGCAGCCGAGGTTCGAATGGCACCTTTAGATTTCCCACCCACCTGACCGACAGTGATCTCAGTATAATCATTCAATGACTCCTCACGCTCTAGAGTGGAGTGAGAGAGCGTGTTAGACTTTGACAGACAAATATCTACCTCTGTACTTCAGTTGCCCTTTGCGTTTTAGGACCTTACTTTCCCTTTCAGAAACTCGTCGTAGCCCCTGGCAGAGTGTTTTTTTACGCAGATATTTAGAAAGATAATAAATGAATCCTTCTCACAGAATGCTTAGCGCTTGGAAATAGGCTTGCGGACGGCGAGCAATTAATGGCTCGCCGTCCGACCGTCCGGTAACTGTCCGGACCGAGCCCAAGTGGTCGACGCGTATTATTCCACGCGCGCCTCAGGGTGATGTCAGCAAATCGTAGGGGCCCAGCAGGGTCGAAGCCTACTGGGGCCATGGGTAGTGTGAAAACGAAACCCGAGGCCCTGAGACGAAGGCAACGAAGGAACAGGAGTGGGTTTTTATTCAGTAAAAGTCTGACACTATCTCTCGGTCCGTCCAAGAGCGGGATTTGTCATTAGATGATTTTCCCACCTTAAAAAAAAAGTGCTTGGAAATCAGAATTTTCATCAATTTTGGTTCGTGCACATATTTAACATAACTAAGCTTATAGAAAGTTATATCCTGATTATCTTGATTACCTAACTATGAAAGTAGAATAATTATGAGACTCAGAGTGTGCGTTCTAGAGCTTAAATCTAGATTTTTATGCTTCCTTATATAATATAAATAATAATATAGAGAAGAATTAAATGCACTAATTATTATCTTAAATAAATCATATAATACATACATATATATCAATAACAGCAAATAAATGTACACATAAATAGATGCAAACTTAAATTAAATTATAAAAATACTAACTATAACTATAATATATAACTTACGAGATGGTAGAGAGATAATGTTCTTTGATTAGCGTTTTGAAGACAGATATATTTTTAGAATCACGGATCCTTAGCTAGAAGTGAGTTCCATAGTCGTACCGCATGAAAAAAATTTGTGAATTATAAAGAGGTTAAAGGTTAGGTGTCTTCAAGACTAGAGTGAATAGAGTCTTAATAAATTAGTGCGCTTCACCATCAACGATTACGCAACTATGTAATCGTTGATATGGCGTTCCCTGCGATCCCACCTCTAGCAAGCACTAGGAACAAACTAGGAATATATTGCATCTTGAATAAAAATATTCTTTAAATGGTATCGATACAATACCTATATTTTGTATTGTTCTTTAGACGAACAACATTTTTTTTAAAAGAGTAACCACGGAGATTCTTGCCGGCTCTTCTCCATACAAAACGACCAATTTGGAACCGAGCACTAGCTTCTGAAGTTTTATAAGTGTCCATGTAGGCTTATGTGAAAATAAAAAACGTTTGATTTTTTATTATTTTTTAAGAATTCCCCAAGTTGGTAGTTTTAATCACCTTATAAAAAATCATTAAATACTTGTGATAAATATTAAAATTATTGACAACAGTTAAGTAATTTAACTATATTGTTTAAATCAAAACTTTCTAACTCTCAAGACGGGCCAGTACCTCATGGAACACGTTTTATAAGATTCCTGGCATATCTATGGGAAAATCTTTTTCGTAGTTACGTTCTTGAGAGTATTAGCCACTTTCCTCTGTAATGGAAGGTCATTAGTCTGAGTCATAAAATAAATCTGTACTTAAGGTTCAAGCTTAATTGTTCAAGAGTTATTTGTATTTTATAAATATTTAACCTCTAAATACTTATGTTTGCAAACGCTTACGTGTTTCAGAAACCGGATAGGTTGACTTATGTTTGCAAACATATCATAGTGAGCTATAAAAAATATAATGAAAATTATTTAAAAAAAAAATACATGACTTCTAGAAGAACACATTTTGAAGAGTGTGCGCGAGAATTGCACTTGATTCCACCATCTGACTACCCGATGTACGGTGTTTCGCCTCGTCGTTTATACCGCGTACATCGCCGGACTGGAACAATTTGCCTGCTGCAGTCTTCCCGTCCGATTATATAATTTAGGTGTCTTCAAGGCTAGAGTGAATAGGCTCTTAATAAACTAGTGCGCCTCACCATCAACGATTGGATTACTGCTTACCATCAGGCGGGATTGCTGTCAACCAATAGTTTTTTTTTTCAATTTAATAAAAAGACCACTGAAGATCTCACTGATTGCAATATTTGTTGATTTTCCTGATCAGTTGAGATTCTAGTGGTTATAGACATAATTATATTAATATTGAGCTATTTTCTTCAGTACCTCTATAGAAGATATAAAACCAATGGCTCGTCTAAATGAATATTATTAGTAATTAATAAAACGTAAACACTAATTCGAATTTTAAGATATTGCTTGCTGTCAGATGAGATTTTAGGATTGCTATCATGTCAACAGACGATGATTTTTCCTAAAGTTGTAAAAGAAGGAGCTTATAGGATCACTTTATTGTCCGTCTATCTGTCTGTCAAGACCCCTTTTCCTCAGGAAGGCATGGAGATATCGAGTTGAAATTAAAACCATGTACGTACTCAAATCTGAAATCCCTTGATGCTAAATCAATCTTCTAAGTTAACGAAAAAATAAGATGCGGACGTTTATGTCGCAAAAAACTTACATTTCAATACTCTCAAAGGAATCAAAATTCATAAATTACTTCCCGTTGACCCAGAATCCTGAAATTTTGCATAAAGCAAAGTCTTATAGCACAGATATAGGAATAAATCTGAAAGTAGTAACTTTTCATTACAAAACAAAAAAAAAATGCGATTCAGAAAAATCTTTGAGACTCCATTCAGGAATTGAACTGTTTTTGAGGAATTGAACACAGAACCCTTAGTACGCGAGTCCGACTCGCACTTGCAAAATAATTATTAAAATTATAATTATCATTATTGATAATCAAACTAATATTATAATGCGAAAGTTTGTATGTATGGGTGTTTGTTACTCTTTCTCACAAAAACGGATAGATTCCGATAAAACTTGGTTGGTAGGCCATGTCCTGGAATAGCTCATAGGATACTTTTTTTCCTGGGAGTATGTTCCCTTAGGATAAATTTCCACTATTACATGGGCGAAGGTGCTGGCAGCAGTTAGTTTAACATAATACAGCATTAGTTTTAGTATATGCGAAACCCGAAACATATGTCTTGTATTTTTATGTAAAGAATCTATGTACAAAATTTCATAACTGTATCATGAAAAATCACAAAGTTATAAGCTTGTTATGTTGCCTGGTTTTCCGCACAAACACATGGTCACCGGGTCATCCGAGCGATTTAGGGGTTGTTTTACTCCCGCACCCAGCTGTGCGCTGTCACCTAATGCCCGCTATGACCTGCCGTACTTAGCACTACTATACTACTTACCTGCCGTACTATGTACTTAATGTTAGTGGTGTCCAACTTGGGACCTTTTTATTTTTATTGTGGGAAAAATCTAACACGGTGTAAAAATTAATGGAATCGATTCAATTACTGATTCTGAACAAACTATATTCAGCTTTCAGATATACTAAAAATAATGTTGTAGATCTATATATCAATGGTTGACGAGCCCCCTTTTTCGTCATAAGTTAGAAACTCCGTTGACCAGTTTCTTCGTTTACAATGACCGACGGCCGTACGACCTTGAAACCGGAAAATCGAGTTCAACGAATTAGCATTATGATAATAAACGGTCAACAGTCTGATGTCGCTTGTTTACTCAAAAAACGTAATTTAGTTAACAAAGAATTTTAAACAAGAATAAAAATGGTTTGCAGTTAAAAAAAATTGCAATTTTTTTTTTTAAATAGGCCTACATGGGCACTTACATATAAAACATCAGAAGCTAGTGCCCGGTCCCAAATTGGTCGTTTCCTATGGAGAAGAACCGGCAAGAAACTCCATGGTTACCCAGTACTAGTTGATTATACCGTTTGAGAATAGGGACCATCTGAAAATGGGTTTTTTTGAGAATAGGACCTATTGTAAAGAAGACGTTTCGCAAATAAGACGATCGTTTTCACGGTGCCATTTTGCGAATGGGAGATTCTGCGTCAGATCTCCGCGAACTATATGAGTTTATAAAATTGGAACCTTTTGAGAAAGGAATATTTGGAAAATAAGACATTTTGTGAATTGGACATTCGTTTCCACTGTGATATTTTGTGAATGAAACATTCTGCGTTAGATCTCCGCGAACTATAATTATGAGTTTATACGAATAGGAACTTTTGAGAATGGGGCATTCTGAGAATAGGACCTTCTGAGAATTGGACATTTTTTGAGTACATTCGGCGTGGACGCGTACTATATGAGTTAATACAAATGGAACCTTTTAAGAATGGGTTTTTTAGAGAGTGGGACCTTCTGGAAGTGAGACCTTTTGAGAATAGGACATTTTGCGAATAAGACGTTTCGCGAATAGGTCGTTTTGTGAGAGATCTCTGATAACGGTACATTCAAATTAAAGGTTTTGAATCTCTGGTGGTGATTTTATCATTAAGTATTTGAAATGACAATCACAAGACATTCACAAGAATAGCATAGGAATTACATCATAGCGTTATAAATTATATTTATCAAAATCTAATTTTGACCAGTTTACGTGATTAAAATTTTCGATAAATTATCATGCATTACTAAGAAGAGACCTGAGTGAATCCTATTCTCTTCAATAATTATATATCTAACTTATTTGAATACCTACCAGTTACAATCAGTTGGAAAGTTTAATTTTAGCATTGACTGAAATACTGTTAAGCTTTTTATATAAGTAGAAAACCAAATATTCAAAAAGACTATTACATAATTTTGAAAAATCGTAAGTAACATTAACTTTCGTAATATTTCAACATTACTGTATTTTTCGTAATTTGTTTTTGTGACTCGAGAAATTCTATGTTATTTTCCATTTGTAAAGGTAGTCTTTGTAACATAAAATTAGTATGGAGACTGCGTTAATGACCTGCACATAACGAAAAGAATAATTAACACACATAAGATGAAACTTAATAGAAGTGTTATTGTAATAATAGCTAGTCAGTACGATCTAAAATTATGATATACGGCTTCACGATTTCTTGTTTTACTACAAGAAACAAAAGAAGCTTTTAAAATGAGAATTAAAAAACAACCGAACACATACAAAATATCGTCAACAGATAAATTCTCGTTTAACTGAATAACAGAACCATTAATTTTAAAATTGCAAAGCTTCATAATAAAGCTTAATATTCACAACACACAACCATCAGCCGAAGCATAAACAGTTAACGACAAACTAATTCCCATCAAAACAATAACAATTGAAAAACGCAATGAACTTTCGCACTACACTAACCTACTCTAAACTAGTCCAATTAAAACCCCACCTACTTAGGCCACCAAAACATTTGCGAACACATCCCAAGTTCATGACCTCCACAATGACCGCACGAACCTTTCGTTATGAAACCTGGACGACACTTTTACTGGCAGGCTGAGAAAGTCCAATTCGGTGGTTGCCACACTTGAGGGAGGCTATATAGGAGCGTCGCGACTGCCGGCGCGCAGACGTAGCTAACTCTCACAATGAGACGGTCGGTAGTCTTGCTCTTAATCGCGGCCGCTCACGCGCTTCCCGCCCAAGACAACGGTCACACAGACAACGACATAGACGGATTAACAGACTGCCTTAAAAAGGAATCAACAACATGCCTCAAGTACAAATTCTTCTCGTTCGTCGACAAGATGATTGGACAAAAGGAATCTTTTTCCCTAACCGATGGAGTTACCGTCGTCAAATCCGGTGACGTACCGACCGACACTGGAGCGCCAAGAGCTTTAGATCCTGTTTCGCGGTTGAAGAACTACTTCGAGACGCATTCCTTAAGAGTAGAAGTGAAAGGTTCCGATGTGATTGACGCGGTTTCAAGTGCTGGGCGCGCGTTTGAAGATACAGTGTCATCGTTTACTGAAGATAATGAAATTAGTGAAGGACGTGGAAAGAAGAAGAAAGCAGCGAAGATTCTGGGGCCTTTGATTGCAGCAGTGGCTTTGAAAATGATGGCGTTGATGCCGTTAGCAATTGGAGCGATAGCCTTGATAGCAGGAAAGGCGTTGCTTATCGGAAAGCTTGCCCTAGTTTTGTCAGCGATAATAGGGTTAAAGAAGTTGCTGTCTCAACAGAAGCATGTGACTTATGAAGTGATTGCTCATCCTCATCATACATCGAGTCATGACTACAGTAGTGGAGGGACGAGTGGATACGGGGGTGACTCGGGAGGATCGTACAGTAGCAGCGGAAGCGGTGGCGGCGGCGGCGGGGGTCACGGTGGCGGCGGATGGGGTCGCTCGATCGAAGCTCAAAACTTAGCGTACTCCGCGCAGAAACCTTAGCGACCCGGTTCCGTGGCCCCTTTTCCACTGATTTCTCCGATCTTCAATGTATTTAAGTATTATTTATCTTGTACGGATGTGTGTGTGCCTGTTATTTATTATTGAGTGATTTATATTTTAATTTATCAACGTCATGCCATGACTCGCGATTTTTTACTAATTGACGTTTTATTTCTTAGTCACTTCAAGTCATATTGTTATTTTATTGTTGTCTTGAGTTTTTTTTTTTTCTATTTATTTATTTTTATATACTTCGTTTCGTATGTTAGTGTTTTAGTTGGTAATGTATATTTTTATTTAAAACTCAGTACCTGGCTTTAATATTTTTAAGTAATAATTATGTAAGACTGTGTATGTATTTAGTTATTTATGTATATTTTCCCCCCGAGTATGTTAATGATCAAAGTTTTATTTATTTTCTATGTATTGTTATGTAGCAAATTCTTCCTAAATACTCATAATTCAAATATTATCGTTGTAATAATGTAATTAACGATACAAAGATGTTTAATTGTTATAATTATTACAAATAAAAATATGCAATTTTGTTCTGTGTTTCTTTGAGGTTAGAGAGAAAATTATTCAATTTTAATATTTGAATAATAACTTATAAATTCTTCTGTTTCTGTTAACTTACCAATGCCATAAGCGACAAAATGAAACGTTGGTTTATTAAAAAAATATCTTTTGTAACAGCTGCCATAAGTTTCTAAGCTGCATTTTTGAAATTGGAATTCTCACTATTCATAACATTTTCTTCCTTATCAAGAAGTTACTGTAGGTTAATATAATCACGTTTTCAACCCAGACATAGAAGCTAGCAAACGGGCTTGAAAGCTGCTCTACTTTGCAAACATAATTTAATTCAATATTGTTTTGTTCTAATAAACAATCTAAAACTGCATTCCAACAATTCCAACTATACATTAACCGTTTAACCGATTGCGTCGGATTTTTTCGACGAGTTTTTTTGTGTTCTATTCGCCAGGGTCGTGTGTTTGTGACTGGGTACCTACTCTATCTCGTTCAGCTCTTCAATCCCCATAGGTGACAGAACAACTGACGAGATGGAGTGTTTCGTCGTGGATGTGCGATCCTGGAGGAATAAACGCTAGAGTGTTAGTCGGATATATTCAAAGTAGGCGGTTAAAAAGTTAACGCTAGATATATTTTAATCATAAATCATCAAAGCATTTATATCGTAAAATGGAAGTTCTGGAGATTCCTAAGTTCCGAATAAAGAATATTTATTTCTTTATTGCACACTTTAACTTATTACAGGACAAACATTTATAAAAATATAAGTGGCAATTTCTACCATTTTGCACGGATGTGACGCATATCTTCCCTATTCTATTGATAATGTTTGTTAGCTAGTTTTAAGATTGCGTCATTTTGCGCGAATAAACAATTTTTCTTTCTTTCTTTCTTTCTTACCAGACAACCTTTGGATGGACTAACCGAAAGGAAAAAAAGGCTGTCAGTGTACAACAACATAAATAATGTACAAAAAAAAAGATAATAAAAACTTTTGACTTAAAATTGGGTCTTACCTGATCCAATTTTTCACCGATATCTGATAGAGATTAGAGTTTTATTTTATTATCACCTGATTTATTTTACACTGGATCCTGTCAGTGGCATCAGAAAGTGAATAATTGTACCAAGGAAACGTACCCCTGGATAAAAAGCTATCCCATGTGCTATTTCAGGTCATCTTCCACCATTGTGCCAAATTTTCAGCCAAATCTGTTGCCCTATTTGATCGGTAAATAGTAGCAAACATACACACATAAACACAGACTTTCGCCTTTATTTTTATTGATTGACAAGATTACGTATAAACAATGTTATTGTCATCATGGAAACGTAACATATTTCGTAAGATTTCTGTAGGTTCACGACCTCGATACAATTTTCGAAAACTAGCGTCCAGTGACATAACTAGCAAATGTAATTTCTCTGCGGTAATTTTTTTCCTTGCCATAATTTTCTGTTACAATAAAGTATAACAAAAAGACTGCCAAGAGACTATATGTCAAAACTAGATATAATTCCTTGCCTGACCCAGTATTCGGCCACGGCAATGCCATCCACTGATGGTATCATTAGATCCCTACGTGAACAGGTAACAGGGCATATGATGCAGGATAGAAATTGGAACATAGTCTGCGGAGAGACTCCGCACAAACACTGAAGATTTGAACCGTCCCAGTACCCCCATCTGTTGAGATTGACTTTGCTGCGCCCAACCTGGGTGCGGAGCCAGTTGGTGGGCAATTATATAATCAAATGTTTTTTCTCACTCTCGTTAGAGCAAGAGGGAGTGTCAGACTTTTACTAACAACACTCACCTGAGTTCTTTCAGTTGCTCTTCGTAATCCAGGGCCACGGTAACAATACATATATAAAAATCCAACAGCTCTGAAAGGAATACTTACCTTAACAGCAGGCCTAGCCAAGTTATGACCGTTTCGTTTGGAACCTCTTTCTACAGTCGGTAACGCCTCCAATTCCTTTGTTCTGACCACTTGACTTAACGTGAAGATGATGTCATTCTCATACACTTGAAGTTTTCTACAAGCGTTAACGATTGTAGGTTATCAACTTGGCTAAACCCTCTGAGCATCCTAAGAAATCGACTCGATTATCACTTTGATGGCCAGTTAATAACTTCACTTTGTCATGGAACTATCTAAGATTATCACGGGGTATACTTAAATCAATATTGATAAAACTCTCCATCTGAAGTAGCTAACTCACCATGAGCGGGATAATTATGACTCATACCTATTTTGTATGAAAAACAACATTTGTATTGAAACGAGCAGTTAATGTGAGATCAAAAGAAACGTAAGCTAGCGAATCGCACAAGTTACATTCAACTGAATCATTAAACTCAATTTGAGTCGCCACCGTATAGAACCAACATGCCTTTGGAGGAATGCTATGTAAATTACACGAATCATAAATTGCCACTTACAACTCACAAAATTACATTTCTTTTGCTCTGACTGACAGACTGGTGTTGTATTATTATCTAGCTTATGCCACCGGCTTCTCCCGCATAAAATTAAGTTTCTCTATACGAACTTTGGACCCTCTTTTCATCCCCTTCAGGGGTTGAGTCTTAGGAAAACCTTACTTACTCGTTGTATACACTATATAAAAAACTTTTTACAAAAAAAAAATACAACCGACTTCAATGTAAAAAACACTGAAAAGTGTAAACATAACTTTAATTTCGGAAGTTGGTGTTTCTATAATAGTTTTGTCTCTTTGTTATTTAACACCGACTTCTGAAATTAAAGTTATTTTGCACTTTTCAGTGTTTTTATTTTTACATTGAAGTCTGTTGTATATTTTTTGTAAAAACGTTTTTTGTTTGACAATTTTTGGTTACGGTACTACCACTAAAAAGTACCCTCAGCCAAACTTAAATACCTAATAGCCAGAGTGCACCTTATCCCAATTCTAAGTATCCCAAGCACCGTTACATTACATAAATTTTTTACAGAGTTCTTCTTCTCAGAGGGCTTCATCATCAGATTAGTTTGATATATTCCCCCTCTTCTTGAAAAAAAAGAAAATGTTTTACTTGTTACTACGGTTCTGCTGTGATCCTATGAGGAGTTCTCTTCCATATCTTTGAAGTTCATCATCAGATCATAACAATATTTCTATGAAACCAACTCAGAAACACATTTCAATTAAAAAAAAAATATACAAAATCGGTCCACAATTGACCGAGAAATCGGTGATCAAACATGAAAAAAATTGATTCAGCTGAACATAGAACCTCGTCCTTTTTGAAGTCGGTTAAAACGGACTCTGTACAAAATTCCAGCGTTCCAGGTGCAAGGGTTTGCTCTGGGCATTTTTAAGTCAGTGAGTGTATCCACGCTCGCTCGCAATGGGCCTCATCTGAAGGCTTGAAGTCACCCAAAGGGCAATGGAAAGGGCTATACTCGGAGTTTCCTTTGTGGTCGAATTAGAAATGAAGATATCCGCAGGAGAACCAAGGTTGCCAACATAGCACGCAGAATCGCCAAACTTAAGTGGCAACGGGCAGGTCACATTGCTCGCAGAACAGATGACTGTTGGGGCAGAAAGGTTCTCGAGTGGCGACCGTGTACCGGAAGACGCAGTGTTGGAAGGCCCACTACAAGGTGGACTGATGACCTGGTGAAGGTTGCGGGAATCCAATGGATGCGAGACGCACAGGACCGCTCGTTGTGGCGACATTTGGGGGAAGCCTATGTCCAGCAGTGGACGTCTATTGGCTGAAATGATGATGATGATGATGAATGTATCAGGTCTTTGCTTTTTATATATACAGATAACTCAGTCTATGTATGTAGAAGAGAAAAATTTACTGGACTCAGGATTATTACTTACGCGTCATTACATTGCACTTTGCAACAAAGTTGACGCCATAACTTTTCCATCTCTATCTCAAATGCTACCTTACCCCTAATGATAGTTCTACTTAAATTGTAATGGCCTCATAAAGGAAATATAAATTATACTCATAAATAATGCGCACATAAAAGTCATATGTATGACTTTACATCAGTTTCTCGTTAGGTGGAGAGATCGGACATACGACAAATCTAGATATAGTTGTATGTTACTTTGCTGGTATAAAAACTATGTTACTTTTGAGTTATGCAGAAAGAGATTTCATATCATTCTAAAAAAAACTGGGCAAGTGCGAGTCGGACTCGCGCACTAAGGGTTCCGTACAAACTTGAAAGGTAAATTGCGGTTTACGATATATGACGTATTAAAAAAAAACTACTTACTAGATCTCGTTCAAACCAATTTTCGGATTTTACCACTTTGGAAATGTTTCTCGCGTAAACTATTCATTTTAGAAATAAATGATATTAGAAACCTCAATATAATTTTTGAAGACCTATCCATAGATGGGTATCAATTCTTTTTTTCATCAATACCCACACGTATGGGTTTGATGAAAAAATTTATTGTTTTTTTACTATCTTTGTGTGAAAATTTTAATGCGGTTCACAGAATACACCTACTTACCAAGTTTCAACAGAATAGTTCTTAGCTTCGGAAAAAAGTGGCTATGCCTTACGGACGGACAGACAGACAGACATGACGACTCCAAAAGGGTTCCGTTTTTTTTGCCATTTGGCTACGGAACCCTAAAAAGATACATTAAGAATTTAAAAAAAAAAATGGACAGTAAAACTTGTGTGCCAATTTTATAAAACTGGTATTAAAAAGTTATGATTAAATTTATTTATTTTTTCGGTGGGAAAATCATCTTATGACATCCCCCGCTCTTGGGCGGGGCGGGAGATAGTGTCAGACTTTTACTGACTAAAAACCCACTCCTGTTCCTTCTTTGCCTTTCGTACCAGGGCCGAGTCTTCCTTTCAGAATCAGACCCTTGGCCCCAGTAGGCTTCGACCCTGCTGGGCCCCTACAGTTGCTGACATCTCCTGAAATCCATTAAAAAATATAATAGGAACTAGTATATAAGTATCTTAATATTACCAGTGGTTTTGATATCTATGAATTAAATTATCAGTGTATTTAAATTGACTAATTAAATATAACTATGAAGACTGTGATTAACATTCATTTTTTTTGTAATTTTGATTGTTTGTTGAGATATGTGTTATACATATATTGATGACAGGATTGATAAAATAGCAACAGATCACTGAAACAACTAATGACCCACGGATACCGTTCAAGTTGAAGGGCAAAATCTACAAGTCCGTGATAAGACCTGTCATACTGTATGGATAAGAATGTTAGGCAGTGAAAAAGACGGATGAAAAAAGATCGCATGTAGCAGAGATGAGAATGTTGAGATAAATGTGTGTAGTGACGGGAAAAGATAAAGTGAGAAATGAATACATTACAAGAAGTTTGAAAGTGGCGCCAGTGACTAAATAGTTGAAAGGGAATCGTTTGTTTTGGTAAAATCATGTAAAGAGGAGGAATAAAACGCATGTTATTAAAAGAGTTATGAGCAAGAACTTCTGAATAAATTGGATCGACTTCTTAATATTGCATTCGTTTTATTTTTGGCCTTCGTAAATATGATCACAATTTTTTTTTTCACTGATTTAGACTAGTGCTTGACTGCGATCCCACCTGATCATAAACAGTGATGCCATCGTTGATGGTGACTCGCACTAGTTTATTAAGAGCTTATTCATTCTCGCCTTGAAGACTCCCAAATTATAATCGAACGGGAAGACCGCAGCAAACAAATTATACCAGTTCTTCGATTAACGCAGTATAGACGAAGAAGCGAAACACTTGGTCCGGACCGTAGAGGTTTCAACAACGTAAGGATGGATACTCGTCGTACATCAGATTGTCCGATGTTAGAAATGAGATGACGGAATCAAGTCATGCAATTCCTGCGCACACACTCTCCAAAATGCATCCTATAAAATAATGAAAGGCTGGCTACCCTACGCTTGCGCTCAAGACTTTGTAGATTGGTTTTAACCAAATCTGGATCACCAATTAGCCTCTTCACATGCCTTTCCACCGTGTCCAAAGCTGCTAGATGTCATTTTGCAGCACCAGCCCATATGTGGATGCAGTACTCCACACACGATCGGACCTTTACTTTGTATAACATTAAAAGCTATCTCGGTGTAAAGAACCACCGGACCTTTGCAAGAACGCGGAGTTTCTTAACAGCTACCTTGGCTTGGGACTCAATAAACCGCCCAAAATTAAGGTTCGAGGAAATTTCCCAAGAGCTGAAGACGGTTAGTGCACCCCATTCTGAAAAACAGGACCCAAATCGTTGATATGCAGCAGGAAGAAACTTGCAGAGAAAACAGACCCCTCAGGAACTCCGGCATTAGTCGTCATGGGCTCTGATGAGCATCCATCGACAACGAATCGGAGAGACTGTACACTCAGGAAGCCTTTCACCCAGTTAGTCAGACCAGGGGAAATGTCGTACGCTGAAAACTTACTCAAAAGGCTAGCGTGCCATACCCTTCGAGACGTCTAAGGAAACGGCAATCGCTTCCCCATTATTGTCAAAGGCCTCGCCCCAGAAGTGGGTGCGATAAACTAGTAGACCTATTGCAGCGAGACGACACAGTACTCTCAGAACTTCTTTGTTCCTTACGCGAACCTCGGGTATTGAAGTGTCACAGTGAAGCTAAGTAGCACTGCTAGTATCAAGACGAGAATTATGGGTGAAGAGAGATGCAAAGAGACCTGCTTTCTGTCTCGCCATATGAGCCAGTGTTTCATCAGGTTGTACCAGCGGAGGCAATGTGGGCCGACAGAAGTTCGCCTCGAACGACTTGTTAAGGGACCAAAATGCTCTGCTACCGGACGGTTGTGCAGAAAGCTTTATGCCAATATGGGTAATGCGGTCGAAGCAAGCCTTCGTTAGTGCCTTTTTATAGGATTTGACACCATAGTTAAAGGCTCTCTTCTTTGAGCTCAGATCCGGAGCTCTGCGGTCACGAGCGTCAACCCAAGCGAGAAACGCCAAATGCTCTTCAGCTTGAATGCAAACGGCGTTGAACTATAATTTCTGATTCGATCACGCAAGGAAATTCCGAGCATAGCCCTTGCCACTGCCCTTTGGTTGGCTTAAAGCCTTCACCATCACTATACTACAGCAAAATTACAAAATACCTTATGGTAATACACAGTTATTTCATTAGTGGTTTTATCACATTCAAATATCTCTTTCAGGAAATCAGAAATGAACCGATATTGCCTGGACACGAAATGGGGTTACACTTGGTGTAATTATTATTCAGTTTTATTTCCTAGCTACCCACGTGGGTGTACATGGACTGTAGTGACACTGAAGAAGGAACGCACACGAAACAGACTCTCACTCTAAAACACGAAATGGGATTGCAGTTGAGGCAAATATTATTGTTTTTATCTATCATCTCTTTTACATATATTTTTTTTAACTCTGTTTCTTTTATTTTAAACATACGATATAACAAGAACAATAAAAACACTTAACTAATTAAAATTACATAATAAGAGTATATACATAATAAATTGTATCTAAAAATTCCTCCGCATCGCTGTCGACCGGCAGTGTGCCCAAAAGACTGGCGGCATTGCCACGTTGTATGGCAATGCTTAATCTCTGACCGAGGTAAAAGCCAGCCCTTTGGTCACGTGAAGTGTCAACTAGCCGTTTGGACAATTCTTTAAAAAAGGGCATGAGCACTCGGACCCCACGGCCCAAGAGTGTCAACCCCAAACGGTTCAAAAATATAACTACCGACGAGGTTGTTATATTTCCGCCACTTGAGGTTCTCCGCAAACGCAACGGCAGCACCAGCACAGCGCGACGAACTAGGAAGGAAGATGGGATGGCGCAAGAGTGTCGACACAGGTAGCGTCCCATACTAAAGGCCTACCCATCTTCCATGGAAATAAAGACATACCGTCCGGTCTCTAACCATCGCCGCGAGCCAGGCCATTAAATAAAATTGAAATATCTGTTTGTAATATAACAAAATATTTTTATTTTTTTGGAGGAGGAGGAAGAGTAACTTACACTACCTTGAAAAATAGGTTAGGGTTCCGTGCAAAAAAAAAAACAACTTCTTGAAATTGTGACGAGAAGTCTTACGTAGGCGGGGTCGCTACCACCTGTTACCGCAGTCTACACTAATATTATAAAGTAATAAAAATAATCAAACTTTACCTTGTTTGATAATTTTTATTTTTTTGTCTGTATGATTTAATCTCTGAAAGTATTGGTCCGATTACAATTTTTTTTTCACCGTTAGTAAGAAGCTTTATTCCTGAGTGACATAGGCTATATTTTATTTACGCGGGCAAAGCCGGGGACAAATGTTAGTATATTATAAAAAAAGTCTATTTACTTGTGGAAGTATCCAAATTTAAATTACGATGATTTATTTGTCCAGGCTACTCGTGGTTAAAAATTTCACTTTATTTTCATTCAAACTTGAAGAATTCTCACCACGCGCATGGGAACTCTGAGAATTTATTCTAATTACAAAGTAATTAGTGTTATCAAGTATTCATCATTGTTAGAATACTCTACCAAATCTTAGTATCCCCTCCATTCATTCATTTCTTTCTCACAATTATTTTAGAATTAAAGACTAAAATTGGTGGTTTTAAACATCTGAAAGAAAATTTACGAACAAGACAAATAATAAAGTATTTAAAATAAAGACACCTTGCTTCCCACATAATGTTTACAAAGAAAATACTTTTGTTGATAACTAACTCAGCTTTTTGCTCTATACAGTTGAACAACACTGGACATAGGCTTCTACACAACACCCAGTTTCGTGTTAGCAAAAATCCATGAATTGATAATCTTTTGCCAGGATAGTGGAAGATATATATTTGAGACTATATGACTTTTACCAAGGTCGCCATAGGGGGCTATGTGCCAAGGTCGACATAGCCCGAAGTATCGCCAAACTAAAGTGGCAGAGAGCAGGGCACATTGCTCGTAGAACTGATGGTCGATAAGGCCAAAAGGTTATAGAGTAGCGACCGCGCACTGGAAAACGCAGCGTTGGAAGGCCTCCAACAAGGAGGACCGACGACCTGGTGAGGGTCGCGGGAGTGCGGTGGATTTGGGACGCACAGGATTGGTCGTTTTGTAGACGCTTGGGGGAGACCTATGTCCAACAGTGGACGTCTTTCGGCTGAAATGATGATGATTTTTATAGAAAAATCTCATAATAGGTTCCTATTACCTAGTCTATTACCTATTCAGGGGTCCAAAGTGCAGTTCCACTTTACCAATGCTAAAATGTCTAAAATTTCTTTGTAGGAGAGGGTTAATGGTTCATGACTGATTTAATTGGTAGCATACAATCTAAAGCATTGAATAAACTAGTTGTGGACTATTGAACTTCAACAACAAAGAAATTTTAGACACTTTAGCATTGGTAGAGTGAAACTGCACTTTTTATCCCTGACTGTACATGATATTTACTGCAGTCACTCCAAAATTCTAGTATCCAGCTGCTTTTGGCAAGCAGGCCGGTTCATGATATAACTTATAAATATGCCAAATGCAAATCAGAGAGCTATCATGAACCCTTACGTGAACAAGTACTTAAGTGGGCCTGTGGTGGAAGATGGAAGGTGGGACATGGTCTGGAGAGACACCGTACAAAAAGTGGAGATCGAAGCCATCTGATATAAGGATTCATGTCATCATGTGGAAGGTATAGACGCCGTGTTGCCTTTCCAGCCACTCCTCAAAGAGGGGACTTACCGTCATAATTATGGCGTGCCCAGCACTGGGTTGCGATAGTTGCTGTCGCCATTCCGCCATGAGGACGTTAAAATTAACAATCAGACTTCGGAAAGGAAGAAGTTATATTTTCGGCTGTATGTATTGTTTTACAAAATATTATACAAAAATAAATACAGGCAAATATCTTATAGTAGAGAACTTACAGATAAGTATTTATTGTACGTTCTCATGCACGGAGGTAATGCGCTATTATAATCTCCTTGGACAAATATTATTACGTGTTAACTTTAATTGGCATGGTCCAAGTGATGAGATTTCCGTGTTGTTTGAATTTTCAATTTTATGTTTAATATTTTCTTGAAAGCGAATCGTTTGTATTGGTATGGCCATGTGAAGAGGAAGGATGAAACACATTTTACTAAAAGAGTTATGAGTATAATTGTGAATGGATGGAGAGGGTGTAGGAGGCCAAAGAAAAGATATGAAAGAAAAGGGAATTAGTGATAGCGGGTAGTGATAGAATAGAATAAAGAAGTGTTACACTGACCCCAAATAAAACAGAGCATGGACAGGAAGACAATGATGATGTTTACACAAAGGACATAAATATTTTTATTCTGATGAACAATTACTGAGGCTTACTTTCACATAAAAAACTACTTTGTCAGTTTCTGATACCTTTTCTCAATTATAATATTCTGTTAAACCAAAAATGATATGTCAAAATGATATGTGTGTCCGAAATAAAATTTCTTTCTTTTTTCTTTCTTTCTTTCTTCCTGCTTTCTTTCTTTCTATCTATCTTTCATTCTTTCTATATACTTGGAATCAAAATAATGTTTACATACAATCCTGACCTTTCAAAGTTTTCAGTATTTAACCTTCGACCAATTTTACATTTTACTATACGGTTTGTTCCTAGTGACACATTTAACCTAAATAGCACAAGACTTCTTAACTATATTATTGCAAAAGAAGACATTCATCATCATCTTCCTGCCCTTGGCCCGTGTTATTTGGGGTCGGCGCAACATGTTTTTTTCTTCCATTCTGCCCTGTCACTCGTCATACTATCACTAACTTCTTTTTCTTTCATATTACTTTTCACACAATCCATCCATCTTTTCTTTGGTCTCGCTCTCCCTCTCCATCCATCCACATGTAAACTCATAACTCTTTTAGTAACATGCGCTTCATCCCTCCTCTTCACATGACCATACCAAGACAAACGATTACCTTTCAATTTTTCAGTCACTGGCGCTACTTTCAAACTTCCCTTAATATACTCATTTCTCACTTTATCCTTTCTCGTCACACCACACATCTATCTTAACATTCTCATCTCCGCTACGTGCAATCTTTTTTCATCCGTCTTTTTTACAGCCCAACATTCTGATCCATACAGTATGACAGGTCTTATCACGGACTTGTAGATTTTACCCTTCAACTTGAGGGGCATCCGTGGCTCACAAGTTGTTCCCGTGACCTGTCGCCATTTCATCCATCCTGCGTTGAACCGATGTGTTACGTCCCGGTCTACCTCACCATCCCCTTGGACGAGTGACCCGAGGTACCGAAAGTCGGAGCAGATCGGTACGGGCGTTCCAGCGAGAACTAAAGGCACTGGATTGGAGAGACCACCGAAATTGCAGAACAAGTATTTCGTTTCGTTCGCAAAAGAAGACATTCATTACAACAAAATCGTAGCTATGACCGTAGTATTTCACTATCCTATCGTGTCGCAAATTCGGAAGTCGGATTAGACAGTACGGTTTTAAGCAGACCGGTGGCCGACAATCGACCGGCTAGGAGAGGGAATGGGCCGTAATCCACCACGCGGGCCTAGTTCGGGTTGGTGAATGTCACATGTCTTCGAATTTTTGATTCTTGGACATGCTGGTTTCCTCACGATGTTCTTTATCTTATTTCACTTGAAATGGGGCTTTTTAAAAGACGTAGAGATTTTTTTTAAATACTGACCTACATAGGTTTCCATATACACTGTGTGTGTATATGCAAACCTATGTATTTTTATTCAAATAAGAAAGCCACTTACACTTTGACAAATGATCTTAGAAACTTAAGGCCCCGGCCTGTAGGCACGCTTTATAAATATAACTAGCTGCTTGGCGGACGAGGTGATTTAGTTTAATGGCTGTGGTGAGCGAATGAATTCATAGCACTTCTGTGGTATTTGTGGTCGGTCTTCAGACCTCTTTATTATAGTTAAGATATAATATTTATACAATGGAGTGAGTTTATATATATAACTAGCTACTGCCAGCGGCTTTGCCTGCTTGAAAGTAGGTGTCTCCATACAAACTTCAGACTACCATTTTATTCCTTTGGGGGCTGAATTTGGAAAAGTTTATTTATAAATGCTCGCCAACGTCATACAAAAGCCTTGTACAAAATTTCACACTTCCAATACCATTAGTTTCAATCACTCAGTGTCTATTTTATATATAGATAGTGGATAGCGAATTACTTTCGTATCTAACGTGATAGAGCTACGTAAAGTTGTGAGTTCAAAAGCCACTCATACGGACTAGGCATTATGAGGAAAATATATCAAAGAATTTTATCTGAATTTTTTTACGACTACGTGAATTTTGACACAATTATTAGGATATACTTTTGAAAATAATTGTAATATTTTAGGTCAAGAGTAAAAAAAAATGGTCGTGGGGATCTTTGGACTGGGACCGCGGTCCCAACTTCAACCTATAATTTGTTTTTTGTATTTTTTGTTAAATATTACTAAAATAAAAACAGTATATTAAATGTATGTAAGCGTCGGTCCTGTAATAAGTTAAGGTGTCTTGAAAAGTCCTAAGCTATACGTAGAAAATTTACAAGAGCAAAAAAAAAACAAAGAAATAAGCAATTGAAAATCGACATCATGTACACGTGACAGTCACACACACAAACACACCATCACAGATAGATATATTTATTCATAATTATACGTACGAATGTAGGTAATTGAAACAATTTGGTGTTATAATATTTTGGATTCCTTGTACACGTACAATCTGGCTCACGATTTGCAGAACATAAAACTACTACATTTAATTACTTAATACTATACAAACATTGTAAATTAAATAGACCACAACCATGACATTTCTAGGACAGTAATTGTGATCACTGTTGGACATAGGCCTCTCCAAGTGTTACCATAACGATCGGTCCTGTGCGTCCAACAGTGGACGTCTTCCAGCTGATAAATGATGAATTATGTACGATTATGTATTTTGACATATATTTTGTATCTTTGACATATATTTTGTATCTTTGACATATATTTTGTATCTTTGACATTTGTTCTTGTATTTGTGTGACATTACTGTTTTTAATTAATTTTGAATGTTGACAATTATCATGTCAACATTAAAAATATAAATAACTTCGAATTAAATAGTCTCTAAGTTGTATATTATGTGAAAGCCTAGGTATTTTTATGTGTGAAGATTTATAATTTTTTTTTTTAGTTTTCTACACTTACGGCTAAACATGACTGGACTCAAACAAAAAATCTCAATCTTGCATGCTACTGTATGTATACAATATTTAAACAAATAAAGAATATCTTATCTTTTCTTACCGCTGCCTCTTCTGCCTTACCCGCTACCTCCTATAACATCTACCGCACAGCTTTCCTTATATCCAGGTCGGACATTTGCCCCTAACAGAGAAAGGTGTACTGACTACGGTGAAATCACTCATCGCGCACGTTCGTATTGCGATAAAAGTAAAATTCTGCTTGTATCATCTTGTTCGTAATGTTTTATGAAGGTACTAACAAAGGTCGTTACGATAATAATAGCAGTGAGACAAAAGTTAGTTCCGGGTATACTAAAGCTTGAACGCTCGTTTTGAATTGCATTTAAATGTAAGAAAATAAATGGAATTATTACATAAAATTAATTTATTAATTATTATTTATTAATAATTTATTTAATTTTTCTTTTTTTAATGATTAAAAATAATTTTATTTAAAAAATAATAAATGCCATAAATATAATAATAATAATGTAATGTAATAATTTCATTTATTTTCTGATTTGTGCTTTTAAAATAAAAATAAAAAAGCAGTCAAGTGCGAGTCGCATTCGCGCACGAAGGGTTCCGTATCATCTGCCCGTTTCCGTTATAGCGTCTACCTGTCGCTTTTATTAACATCCAGCAAAAAAAAATCACGTTTATAGTATGGGATCCACACTTGAATACTTATTATATTCGGTTTTTAGTATTTATTGTTACAACGGCAACAGAAAATTCTGTCAGTGTAAATTTCAACTATCTAGCTATCACAGTTTATGAGATACAGCCTAGTGACAGACAGACGGACAGTAGAATTTTAATAATAGGGTCCCGTTTTTATAATCTTTGGGTACCAATCCCTTAAATGACATCCAGCTCGTTCCATCTTTGGACCACCTGACGTATGGCAATGCGCCACTGGTATATGATGGACTTCTCTAGATATACACAAAACATTTTAGGAACATATTCATTGTGCGTACAGTTAAGAAGTGAAATTCACTGCCAGACTGTGTTTCCTGATAGCTTCAAAAGGTTAAAGCTATCAGGAAACAAGTAAGCCAAGAGTAAATAGTTAATTTCTTGGCAAGCGTGCTCCATCGTCCACCACGTTGTCGCTTCCCATCAGGTGAGACAGTGGTCAAGCGCAATTCGAGGCTTTTAATAATACTTAAAAAAAATAGTCTTTTACCATTGAGAATACTGTTTCAACCAAATCGTCATTATTCAAGAGTTTAGTTTGTAGAAAACAAAGATCCTCCTGTTGACCCAGAATCCTGGAATTTGGCATAAAGCAAGGTCTTATAGCACAGGTATAGGAATAAATCTGAAAACAATATTTATTTCGAGACTCCATTCGGGAATTGAACTATTTAAATAGGTGAGTTTGTACGGAACCCTCAGAGCGCAAGTCCGACTCGCACTTGCCCAGTTTTATTTTCTATTTGTGAGTTTGGATGATTTGTTACTTTGTTACACGAATAGAAAAAAAAAATAGCCAACCACAATTGTGAATGAAAAACATTTTTTAAGTTTAACAAAACTCTATTAAAAGTGGCTTATAAGCTTACTTGCAACTTTACGATACAACTAGTGAAACCAATAACATAATTCTACTTTTAACTTTGTATCTTCAACATCATTTATAGCATTGTTCTCATCTGAAGACGGTTTATTGCTTAGCTTTGCCGTGGTCGAGTGTAAAATATAATATCACATTTATGTTGGGGCTCCCGCAGTTCTGTAGAGCATCGTGCCTGTTGACTGAAGCACATATAGATAGCTTTCAAGCTATTATGCGAAAGAGGACAGCATCCCTGATGCGAAGGATTTGGGGGAGCACCAACAGCATTTTGAGGGTGATAGCTGATAAGCCGAATTGCCCCTTCCTGGAGCACTGGACTCGTTTGCACAGTTATAAACAGCTATGGCTTATCAATTGATTTTATTTTATTTTATTTATTTTAATGAGCAGTGTTATTAACATAGTTTTAAATTCTACTAACATAATTCATATTATATTATTTATTATTTATATCTATTATTATTATTATTTTATTATTATTTATTTTTTATATTATTTATTATTATTTTTATTTTTTATATAAATAATTATCATCATCATTGACAGCGTTGTTCCTTCTGTTGAGTATAAGCTCCTTTCTTGTTGTGTCTAACTATCCGGGTATGTATGAATCTCGTCCAAGTTCACGACTGTTAATAGTCTGTTTACGTGTTGGCCCGCAATATATTTTCAATTGCTTCATGCTTTCCTGGTACATGAACCGACTGCCTTTCAGACCTCCACAACCAAGTAGCTGGGCAACACGATACTCCGTGGATAGACTGATGGCCAGACTTTCTGGCATCTGACTACCCGTAACGACTGTCAAAGATCTACAAGTGAAGACGGGATCACCCATTTAAGTGAAGGTCACTTATTCGCATCCATGCTTCGCATCAGAAGGAGAAATGTATCCATCATTCTCTGCACTTAATTATGACGCATTAATTTCTAAAAAAAAACATATGTTAAGTACTTTTGTTATGATCATGTTTAAAAACTTTCTCCGTGTAAAGTGTGTTGCCTGTGCATTACCGTGATTAATTAAATGCTAATTTGATATTAAGAGGAAAAACGGTGCACTTAAGTTTTTAGTTGTAATAGTTTGTTATGATGATGGGTTAATTAGTGTTTCGCTGTGATTTTAGTGATAGCTATAATTTTGACATGATATCATCTGTTCTCATTGCCTTTAAATATTTTTTATTTTATTTTATTATAATATAGTTTATTGCATGACCAATGTGTATGAATAAAGCGCAAATAAAGACAAAAAAATTGGGCAAGTGCGAGTCGGACCTATGTAATGAGTTCAATTCCTGATTTCTCAAAGTTTTTTCCAAATCGCAAAAAAAATGTGACCTAACAACAAATTTTTTGTTTTCAGATTTATTCCTATACTTGTGTTTAAAGACCTTGCTTTGTGCAAAACTTCAGGATTCTGGTTGAATAGAAGTACTCTAGAATTTTGGTTATTAATGACCATTTTTTTTCCGTTAACTTAGAAGTTTGTTTTTTTCACATCTTCAAGAGACCGCAGACCTAAGTATATGGTCCACGCGTTCCCGAGATCAGACACGAGTCGGTTCGTAGTCTTGACAGACAGACAGAAGGACGGACAACAAAGTGATCCTATAAGGGTTCTGTTTTTTAGGGAACCCTAAAAAAACAGGACACACATGGCCACAGTCACTTTCTGAAAAGGAAATTCACTCGATAACATAAAGATTACTTATGTCGTCTCTACAAAATAGTATATACATATACATATTTTTAATATGCACTGTATGACGGGATAACAAAGTGTCGTAATGGCCAAATGTTTAAGGCACCCCACCACTCTTGTATGAGGTTGTGGGTTCGAAACCAGGCAAGTATCAATGTGATTTTTTTAATTCATATGAACTTAAAATAATAATAAAAAAAAAAAACTTTTCCATGTTTATTTAGGACATGACTGACCCGTGCCTCGGAAAGTATATAAAGCCGCTGATCCAGGTCGTCATTTTTACTACTTATGATCCCAAGTCAATCTGAAGATAATAATAACGTAACTGCTTTTTAAAAAAAAACGCTAACTTCATAGGTAAGGGCCTATTTTTTTAACTAACTGACTGGGCAAACGTATAAATTATCAAAGAAAAATTGGGGGTTGGGGGAGGGAGAGTAAGACCTACGAGCCTACGACCTATTCTCCGACCTACAATAGATGTACACAAGACATTTCGTAAACACCGGTCAAACCGTTTCGAAGGTGTTAGATAACAAAGACTGTGACACAAGATTTTTATATTTTAGACTATCTTTTACTTGCGGCTTCGCTCACGTATATAGAATATAGCCTATGTCACTCAGAAATAAAGCAGCTTTCTATCGGTGAAAAAATTTCAGTAATCGGACCAGTACTTTCAAAGATTACCTCCTACAAACAAAAAACAAAAAAACATCTTTGTAATATTATATTCATTATAGTGAAGGTAATTATATAGTGGTGTAGATTAGTCCCCAATACCGATAGAGATATTTATAAATAAGACACAATCTTTCTTATCAATAGGATATGACTATTATAGAGAGAAAATACAAGATATTTGCAAACTAGGTTGGAAAAGCAGGAACTAGCCGGTTGTAAACAAGTTCTGTGCGTGTAAGAAAAACGGACTCGTACAGAGAAATTATATTCACGCTGTGTTTATTGGGGTGGGCAAATGTATAGGTCGTTTATAAAAGTCACAATTACCTAAATAAATTCACGATTTTATTCCTTGACAGTAAGTAAGTAAGTAAAAGTTTATTGACCATAAGTTTAGGTATACCGGTAATACATATTTACATAGTACATAATAATGCTATCACAAGTAAAACATTGGTCCACATACGTGATAAAATTTATAAATGCCCAATGACGGTATACAGAGAAAAGTTCTTTACCTCCCGTGCTAGTCAAGGACTGTGTTACGGCAAGGTAAGATTCTCGCTCATGGAATAATAGTCATAATGTAAACACGTTAAGACACTTTTTACCAATTACATTTGTTTGGCTGTGAATCATAGAAGATGATGATAACGAGTTACAAGTTTAGCGTCAACAAGTAGTATATGCAAAGAAAACAGACAATGCAACCACTAACGTTTTTTCGATATAAACATAATGTGGACATACACCACAGAATGCGACCTTATGATCCTTATCTACTCACCTGAACATTAGTCCGCTAATCCATTTTGACGCGTTGGTTTAAGTTGGTAAAAGTCTGATACTTCCCCTTGCTCCACCCAGAGCAGGAGGAGTTAGTTGATGAAGAAAATAAACGAGGCAAGTGCGAGTCGGACTCGCGCACTGAGGGTTTCGTACAAACTTACCCATGAAAACAATTCAATTCCCGAATTGAGTTACGAAGGCTTTTCCGAATAGCAAAAAAGTTTTTTTTTTGTGACGTAACTCCAAATTCATAGTTTTTAGATTTTTTCCTAAATTTGTGCTGTGAGAACTTGCTTCATGCCAAATTTCAGGATTCTAGGTCAACGGAAAGTACGCTATGAATTTTGATCCCCTTGAGAGTGTCGAAATATACGTTTTTTGTCACATAAACGTACGGCCGTTTTCTTTAACTCAGAAAAAAATGATATTTTCACAGGTTCAAGGGACCAAAGACTTGATTATATGGTTTTAATTTCAACTCGATACCTTTACGCGTTCCCGAGATAAAGGATCTTAACAGACAGACAGACGGACAACAAAGTGATCCGTTTTAGGGTTTCGTTTTTTCCTTTTGAGGTACGAAACCTTAAAAATAATTACCTATTTGTTATTATGCTTTTGGGTAAAGATCTCATAAATTTTACAAATCCTTTTGCTAATTTTTTTCGTGATAGCAATACAAGTGATTTTCAAATCAATCATTATAATATTGAAGATAATAATTCCTTGTTAAGTAGCTGCATTACATTCCAACACAGTCATATTATTCTCATAATCATCGATCTAAGATCCAAAATATTCTTTGAACAAAGTATGAAAAACGTAAAGCTAAATAGCGTAACAAACAAACTAAAATAATGATGTTCCATTCCAAAAAACAAAACAAGAAACTATTAAATAACAAATCTACTTACCTCACAGCATAAAATAAGACGACATTCAGAATAAACGACACAGTAACCGAGTTTTGTAAAGCAAATAAAACAAAAAACAACGCCATCTATTCGTCGACGGTTGCAACAAAAAGGCAATCGGTATCATGGCCGACTATTTCATTCAATGTTGCGCACGCGCGTAACCTTGGTAACCAGGGTTTTATGAATGAAAACGTAGTTTATTGATAAAATAAGATAATAATAGGATGATGTAAGAAAATTATAAACCAAGTAGTTTAGCTTGTGTATTATTTTACCTGTAGTTTTTTTGCTGTCTGCTGATTCAATGTTTATTGCTTTGTAAGTTTACTTTGTTTTGCCGGTATCACTTATGATTCAAAAGAGTAATTGGTACCAATGTATATACCTTATTGTATGGGTAAGATTGATTTCAGATTATATTATTATTCAGGTACTTTTACGTACCTAAGTATGCGAAACAATCAGGTTTAGCCATTCATAAAAAAAAAACTGTTAATATATGAAACTAAGAAACTATGTAGGTAATAAAAATAAAAACATTGTGTTACCACATTCATTCATAAAACATGCACAAAAACTAACAAAAGTGCATCAATCAAGTAAAAAAGAAACAAATCAAATTAATTCACAGTGAGTTCGTCGACTCATAATTGCGCTCGCGCTGCGGCGGAACCTTGAACTTTTGTTCTCTTTGCAAACTCGTGGATGTAAACAAACATGGCCGTGAAAATAGTTCTATGGAGTGATAAGAGATGGCGCTGTCCTAAAAAATTTGCAATGTAAATAAATGATTTTATAGAAGAAAGAAGTATTTTTTACTATGAATAATGTCAACAGAAATCGAATTTACTCGTGATTTTATATTAAACTTTTTAGTTTGATT
Organism: Mythimna pallens; assembly: GCA_961205895.1. Lineage (NCBI taxonomy): Eukaryota > Metazoa > Arthropoda > Insecta > Lepidoptera > Noctuidae > Mythimna > Mythimna pallens. The sequence goes on along the minus strand of OY540845.1, from coordinate 2,250,615 downwards.
TTCTGTAGTACGGTTGGAAGTTGTGAAACGACTTGGCATTCCAGAAGAAAGTTTCTTTTAAAATAATATTCACTATTTCTGCTAGATGGCACTGTTTTTTTTTTTTTTAGTGTCTTAATTCAAAAATAGGGTGAGTCTATAAAAATAACCGTTTTTCTATAGACTAGCTTCTGGCAGTAGCTTCGCCCGCTTAAAATTTAAAATGTATCCCAAAGAAACATACTTCCAAAATATCGTATTTCCTATTTCAGAATATTATGGACTACTCATCTGCCTAGATTCATCCAAATTCGTTCAGCAGATAAAGCGTAAAACCGCAACAAACAAAACAATTGACATTCCCTTTTATAATTTTGGTAAATTTATTCATACCTATATATTACTAGCTTCTGCCAGTATATCGTTTCCTAACTGACTACCTGAAAGCAAATACCGAAACAAATCAAGAGTGAAAGTCCCTTTTAACCTTTTCACGAATAAGAATTGTCAAGAACTGTCAAACTGCAGGGGCGCCATAAACAAAATGGTGGCGGGAATATGACTTTTTACAAATAAAAACGAAAAAAAAAAATTTGAGGGTATATACTATAAAATATAATGCGTTCAATTTATAAATTTATCCAAGAACGTAAGTAATCAAACTTGTTCATACAAAATTAAAGTCCGTACAGCAAATGTGTAATGGTCAAATCATTTGAGAACCATGCAGATAAGTAAACACATGTCTATACCATTTTGCACAATCCTATTTCTCATCAATACCTTCGTGAACGCTTTGAGAACCTCGTCCCTGTCACTTTGCTACTTTTCTTCTTCTTCGTTGATGCGGGATCATCATCATCATCATTTCAGCCGAAAGACGTCCACTGCTGGACATAGGCCTCCCCCAAGTGTCGCCATAATGAACGGTTCTGTGCGTCTCGCATCCATCGGACTTCCGCAACCCTTACCAAGTCATCGGTCCACCTTGTAGGAGGCCATCCAGCGCTACGCCTTCCGGTACGTGGCCGCCATTCCAGAACCTTTCGGCCCCAACGGCCATCTGTTCTGCGAGCAGTGTGCCCTGCCCATTGCCACTTTAGTTTGGCGATTCTTCGTGTTATGTCGGTAACCTTGGTTCTCTTGCGCTTGATGCGGGATGCCGACTGAAAACCAGCGCTGGGTGTCTGAGGTACCATCTCAAAAAAAAGTATCGTTCTGCTTATTGGTCTAGTGGTTAGTGGCCCTGACTGCTATGCCGGAGGTCGTGGGTTCGATTTCCAACCACGACAAATGTTTGTAAATTTAGCATGATCATTTGTTCTGTGTCTGGGTGTAATTTATCTACAATATGCATGTTTATAGGAATAAATAAGCATGTTTATCAGTTGTCTAGTACCTACTCATAACACATGCTCTGCTTAGCTTGGGACTAGATGGCGTTGTGTGATAGTTGTGGAAAAAAAATGTATTTGCTTGACGTCAGACACCCAAAGTCAGAAACCCTTTCGGTACGGGCACGCTCGGCGCATTCTGTACTTTTCTTCTCTTTTACTTTGAGTTTGTAACTGTTGTGCTGTCTGTGCCGCATAAAAGATTTTTTATTCTGTTCATACTTACTTTTAGTTACTGTAATGTCTCTTTCTCTGTAACATCAGTGCGTCTTTGGAACTCTCTACACGACAGCCCTTATTTGAATATCTTCAAGAGAAAAATCTAAGAGCATTTCCAATCACAATTACATTATAATAATACACTTATACCTATATAATTATACGTACTCTTGTTTGTATGTAAAACGTAGATGTGGTGAGTACATTGGATTCTAACCTCTATTGTGATCGGCGGCGATCTCTCGCGCCGGGCCTAGGTACAGGCCATGGTCCGGAGCGAGGAGGAGTGGCAGGCAGTCGCCTCCTTCTGCGAAGCAGTGGTTGCAAAGGAGGCGGCCGATCGCGTGAGGCAGCGGTCTTCACGCCCCAACCGGCGCCGGGATTCCGATCCTGATTTCCGACCACCGTAGGAGCGGGCTTGCGGACGGCGAGCAATGGGTGGCTCGCCGTCCGACCGTCCGGTAACCGTCCGGACCGAGCCCAAGTGGTCAACGGCGCGTGCTGTTCCACGTGCGCATCAAGGAGATGTCAGCAACTGTAGGAGCCCAGCAGGATCGAAGCCTACTGGGGCCAAGGGTGTGATTCTGAAAGGAAGACTCGGCCCTGGTACGAAAGGCAACGAAGGAACAGGAGTGGGTTTTTAGTCAGTAAAAGTCTGATACTATCTCCCGCCCCGTCCAAGAGCGGGGGATGTCATAAGATGATTTTCCCACCGAAAAAAAAAACCTCTATTCTGATCTCTCTCTATCACTGAATGGTTTGCTGGGAGAAAACTCATTTTTAAATTCAGCTCATCTACATATACTCAATAATCTTTTGTAACTTGTTTTCGTACAATATAGAATTAAAAATCAGGTTTTTTTACTAGGTGGGAATTCATACAGTGACTTCTCGCGTTCTGGGGCGGAGCAGTAGGGTGTGTCAGACTTTTACTGACTAAAACTACATCTATGTTCCTTCTTTGCCTAGCATTCCAGGACCCCGGGTTTCCCTTTCGAAAGTCAACCCATGGCTCCAGAAAGGTTCGGCCTTGCTGGGTTCCTATGCTGACATCTCTTTGAGGCGTACGAGGAACACTACGTACCGTTGAAGACTCGGTCTCGGTCCGGACGGTTATCAGACGGCCTAACTGTGCCCACACCTACGGTGGCTGGAAATCGGGGTGGGGTCCCGGCGGCTGGGGCGTGAGGACGTCTGTTTCCTCAGGCGTGCGACCGTCTTCTGGACTGGCATAGCAAAGCAGTAACTTTGCAAGAGAGTTACTAAACTGGTTTGTGTTGTTCTTTCAAAACAGATAGTAGTTGTACTTATACTATCGGTTTGGTAGCCATTAGCTTTTATACTACTTAGCAACAGCTGGCTACTGAGTTCAGTTGATTGAAAAGCGAGCTAAGAGGATCATTATGCACTCGACGAGTTAAAATTCAAATTCAAATTCAAAGAATTTATTTCAAATAAACCATTTACAGGCACTTTTGAAATGTCAAGAAGTCAGTCAGTCAGAAAAAATGATGCTAATTGCACATTCCAAAGCGTAGATCTCTATGGAGAAGAATGTGCAAGAAACTCCATGGACACTCTTTTCAATCGTGTTTTGCTATTACAAATATCTCTGTTACATGTTTCTTGTCGCTATCATGTGAGAACAATGTCAATAAAGTAAAAATAAAAACTAAATTTGTATATTAAAATAGCAACTGGCAGCTAAGAGATGACTAGTCTCAACTGACAGCGCCCGTTCACGGACCTGACGCGAATATTAGCACCACTCAGCTGAACCATTTTAAAGGGAATCGAATGATCCAACACACCGAGTGAGCATGACAAACTCTCAACGAAACTAAAGGTTCAAATTCTTAAGCATCGACGCCAAGTTGCTAGCTTATCGGTTTTCTGTCGGTTGCATTTCAGGGAGCGTGGAAATTGCATAATTTAATTCCACCAAGCTCGTTCTATCATCGGACCACCAAACGGTGACGCGCCACCGTTATATGGTGGACACCTTACCCATACGCACAAAACGTTTTGGGAACACATTCATAGTGCGTACAGTTAATGAGTGGAATTCCCTGTCGGAGTCTGTATCTCCCGATACCTAAAACCTAATAGTCTTTAAGTTTTAAGCACGTAAGACTCAGAATTAAGATTTATATTTAAGACTGTATTACTCTATCCTGTAAAGAATTTTGAATAAATATTATTATTATTATGGTTTTTAAGGCAATTTTTCTCAGGCTGGTGCCTGGTGTTCTTTTAGAATCTCACGGGTGTGAACCAAGGTGAGATCCTAATTATTGGTTTAAGGTGGTAAAAGACTTTGAACTGAATTTAAATTATTATCTAAGTCCAGTTGTAAAAATTTTCTAACTATATTATATTATTATTATTAGTTAAGAGTGAATAGGTTACTTCTAGGCAAGCGTGCTCCATCGTCGGCTACATCATCGTTTTCCATTAGGTGAGATAACTGTCAAGCGCGAGCTTATCAATATAAAAAAATGGGCAAGTGCAAGTTAAACTCACGCACTGAGGGTTCCGTACAGACTTACATATGAAAACAGTTCAATTCCCGAATGGAGTTACAAAGATTTTTACGAATCGCAAAAAAAACCTTTCTTGTGACGTAATACAACTATATTCAGTTTTCAGTCTTTTTCCTATACTTGTGCTATGAGACATTACTTCATGCCGAATTTCAGTTTTCTAGGTCAACGGGAAGTACCCTATGAATTTTGATTCCCTGGAGAGTGTCGAAATACAATTTTATTGCGACATAAATGGCCGTGTCTTTTTTTTCGTTAACTCAGAAGTTTGATTTTTTCACAGCTTCAAGGGCTACAGACCTGAGTATATGATTTTAATTTTAACTCGATACCTTCACGCATTCTTGATATAAAGGGTCTTGACAGATAGACAGACAGACAGAAAGACAGACGGACGGACAACAAAGTGATCCTATAGGGTTCCGTTTTTTCCTTTTGAGGTATGGAACCCTAAAAGTCACTACTTTTTACACTTATTACTTAGCAGTCCCTAAAGTACCTGCCATTTATTTTCGACTTACAACTTGTCCTAATTTTGTGTCCAACCTACTATCACTAGTAGGTCACTATCTCTTAAAGTCTCGTTTGATAGGCCCTAACAAATTTAATATTATATTACAAACAAGAATCATTTTTAATCGAAAGTGAAGAACCGTTAGATCATAAATCGTGTTCGATGATCCGAAAATTAATGGTTCCACATTAGTGTTGAGGTTTCAGAGCCATGCTTAAGATATTTTAATAGACGAGCGTATTTTTTAATTTTTTGTTGTTGTGTTTGAAGAACAGAAAGTGCCAATCAGCAATTTAAGAATGTCAAATAACAAAAAAATCTTCCAAAAACACTTTTGTGTGGTTTATTCAAACTCCTTTGTTCTTGAGGATTTCCATAGCAGGCTATAAAGTTTTGACGCAAATGAGGGTTTTTTTTGTTGGGAAATCATTTAATGACATCTCCCTCTTTCGTGTCAGACTTTTACTGACTAAAATACAGTCTTGTTTCTTCTTTGCCTTCGTTCCAGTGCACCGGGGTTCTCTTTCGCATCACCGATAGCCCCAGTAGGCTTCGACCCTGCTGGGCCCCTACGATTTTACTGACATCTTCTTGAGGCACGCGTGGAACACTACGCGCCGTCGATGACTTGGGCTCGGTCCGGACGGTTACCGGACGGTCGGACGGTGATACCCATTGCTCGCCGTCCGCCAGTCTACGGTGGCTGGAAAGACGCAAATGAGGGTAAAGTTTTTATTAGCCTATATGTGTATGAATTTCAAAAAAATATGTGATTATATTTTTCATGCAGATGGTTTTGTAATAATCTATCAAAAGAAGACTCATCATCATCATCATGTCAGCCGAAAGACATCCACTGTTGGACATAGGCCTCCCCCAAGCGTCGCCACAACGACCGATCCTGTGCTTCTCGCGGCCACCGCACTCCCGCGACCCTTACCAGGTCGTCGGTCCACCTTGTTCAGCGCACCACAAGACGCAGCGTTGGAAGGCCTCCCACAAAAGAAGACTATTAGGAATTATTGACACCTTATACCTCCGAATGCAGGTAAAACCATTGGTCCAGGTTGTCATTCATAGGTCTTTGACAGCCGTTACAGGTAGTCAGACGCTAGAAAGTCTAACCATCATTTTATTCCAGGAGAATCGTGTTGCCCAGTAATTGTTGTGAAGGTCTGATAGGCAGTCACTTCATGTAAAACACCGGTATTTAACCACGTCCAGTTAGATTGGAAGCCGAGCCAAAGCTAGTTGGGAAAAGGGTAAGGAGATTATGATATCAAGAGAAGGTCTGCCCAGAGGAACGTTTACTTGACACTGGACTTGGCGAATCCAGTTTGGAACTAGTAAATGCCTAGGATCCTTAATTATCTCTATACTACATTATTTTTAGTATATGCGAAACCTGAAAATAGTTTGTTAAGAATCAGTAACTGAATCGATTCCAAATTTTTTTTTTATATAAACATGTGCTTGACTGCGATCCCACCTGATGGTAAGCAGTGATGCAATCATTGATGGTGAAGCGAACTAGTTTATTAAGAGCCTATTCACTCTAGCCTTGAAGACACCTAAATTATAGTTGGACGCGGAGATCGCAGCAGGCTAATTGTTCCAGTTCTTCGATATACGCGGTATAAACGACAAAGCGATTAGTCCTGCCTTTGAAATTTCAACAACGTAAGGGTGGATACTCGCCGTACACCATGTTATATTTTTCCCAAAAATATTTAAAAAATGGTCACAAGTTCACGCCACCGACACTAAGTACACAGGTCACGGCAGGACATAGCAGGCATTAGGCGCTAGCGCACAGCTGGGTGCGGGAGTTAAACAACCCCTTAGTCGCCCGGATGGCCCGGTGACCATGTATTTCTACGGACAACCAGGTAACATAACTTAGCTTAGAACTTTGTGATTTTTCATAATACAATTATGAATTTTTGTACATAGATTTTTTACATAAAAATACTAGAAACGTGTTTCGGGTTTCGCATATACTAAAACTAATGTTGCATAATAATGATAATATTCCACAACGACATCATTTAGTCCCAAATTAAGCAGACCTTGTGCTTGAGCTGGAGTACTACCTCATGCACAATTATCAGCCGTCCAGTAAGACGACCGATAATAAAAAAATAATTACACATAGCCAAAGAACAAATGATCGTGCTCATCACACGAACATTCGCTGAGCGCTGGCCGTTTTGTGCGGATGTGACGCATATCTCACACTATTATGTAGAGTTGTTACTGTTTTATTTTTTAAGCCATATTTGACATTAAAAAACTCTTATTCTTTCTTTTCTTTCTTTCTAACATAAAATTTCATGGTTACCGTTTTCGAATTATAAGATTCATTATAATAACACTATCAAGTGGCTCGTGGGATACAGCCATGTAAAATGAATGGCTGCAGAATCTCTAAAACAATTACATCACATTGAGAAACCTCGATTTCCCAAAGGGTTGAGGAGGTCAGACTCTAGCGCTTCAAGTCGAACTAGAAACTTACCGTGGGCCTTGGATATGTAGGCAATTAGATGTACTTATCCACTATCTATAGTTACCTTAATTGTAAGCATGGCATGGATACAAAAAAATGGGACTCTATCCGTATCCGTTACTGATCATATTTGTGTAGTCAAAAGTAAAAAAAAAAAAAGAAATCCCAAAGTTGTCCACGAAAATTTATCATAATTGGTAAATTCATAATTGAATCAATCATTTATAACAATTGCTCCTAGAAAATACTACGCGCAGTGTTTTTCCATTGTATTTCATTCATAATCTCTGCCTGTACAATAAATTGAGTGACATAACCTGTACAATAAATGAATAAAACTTAATTGTAATATTATCTAATTATAAATAAATTTTGCAAGGAAATGTATTATTATAATAATAAAGCTCGTAATTTGCATGCCTCAAGGTATAATATGGTTGGACTGTACTATAATTTCAATAACTTTATGTTATTACCCATATTAGCAAATAAATTATTATGAATTATGAATTATGACATTTTGAGACATAAACAAACGCTTATAACTTTGCTGTTTGTGAATATTTTTTAGTGATTACTTAAATAATAACAAGACCTTTTCTAATAGACCCTATATATATTTGTACTAATTATAAACTAGTGATGTATAATTCCTTACAAAAAAAACTCGATATAACACGGCCAGCATTTATGCATGCTCGAACTCAGTTAATGTCGCTCTAAACAATTTGCTTGATTCTAAGCCAGATAAATATTAATTAATAAATCACTACATTATACATTGGTACTGTAAAGACGGGAGCGTAAATGAAAGGCTTAGATATATTCTTTGGAGTATTATTTAGTATTTAGCACTTTCATTATATTGTTTCTTTATAAAATTATTCCGACATTTTCTTGACGTGTGTCTTATTCTATCCATTGACATCATTCATCCTAAACTTTTTATGACTTAAACCTTAAAGGCCAGTTAGCAAGTTAATAATTAGGGTGACCTACTTAGTTGTCACAGTACAACTCTCGAAAGTGAGGAAATTGGCATGTTCTAGAACCAAATAGTCAAAGACATGTGACATCCACTAACTCACAAAATGATTACTGAGTGTACCTATACTGCAGCAGTTAGATTATCATAGGCTGATTATACTGTGAATAAAATAAAGATAAATCCATAGGAAAACCAAAGTTACCAACTTTGTCAGAAGAATTCGCCAAACTTAAGTGGCAATATGCAGCACACATTATTCACAAAACAGATAACCGATGGAGCCGAAAGGTTCTGGAAAGGCGACCGCACACCAAACGACATAGCGTTGGAATACATACTGCAAGGTGGGCCGCTGACTTGGTGAGGTTCGCGGGAATCCGTTGGATGCGAAAATCACAGGACTATATAATTATAACAGTGGAATTCTTTCGGTTGATTATGCTGTGCTAATAGGTAGGTACATTTTGAATGTTACGATGTTTAGTAAATTTATAACTCCTAAAGTTATCAATTTTTGAATACGGTTAGCCTAATCTATTGTTATTGATTACGAGTACATTTTATGAGTAGTCCATATTAATAGTAATTTTAAAATGTCTACTTAAGGTTGTATTGTAGTGACATCTATGGCGTCACATAAGAACTAATCCTGTATCGCACAACTAAAGTTATCCACATGATTTGAACATTTAGATTAGCCCAAAATCATCTATCGGGCAGTTGCCCACCAGACATAACACCTGTCTGGTTGGAGAATCCTCCCTTTTCAACGGAGGTTTGCGGGACTTTACTCTCTGTTCCGCATACCTCCAAAGTATCTACGCTGCGGAAATGTTTGAAATAGTAAATGAAAGATCGCAGGTCCAGTCAGTGAAAATCTAACACACCCTGTCCTTTCACCTTAAAGCGGGAGAAATCATTAAATAATATTTTCTCACAAAAAAAAAATTATACCTATGGGAAAGAAAAAGCCCTACATCTTGCCGTGACCCAGCTAGCATGTTCAAAAGTATGCAGCGTGCGTGATTTCCTCTTCGTAACCGTAGAGGAAACGAGGAAATGGTAACAAATGATGACTTACATACAATTTATGCACGCGATTCTGTTCATCATGAGGAAGTTGCGGATGGAGGTCAAGAATAGCTGGTGGTAGCGATCAGAACTATTATTGACTCACGGTAAAGTAGGTGGGTTAACAATGTCTATAATTGATTACTTCCATCCAACATGAAGTGTATTGGAACTGTCAGTTTGTGTCTAATGAGTCAATTAAGTAAATGAGCTAGTGGATTATTCAACAATGTTACATGTAACAGAGAACGCATAAAATGTAAAATAATTATTACAATAAAAAGTCAAAATAATTTCACCTGTCCACCACCTCGAAATTCAAATGATCGTTTACACAAAATTGTGGATTAAAAAATTACGGATGTCAATTAAACAAACAATTTCCTTAATGAGATATTTCAACAAATATTGTTTTAAGGTCATAATAATCTTCATGATATTCCTGTTAATTTACTCACTTCCTTAACTAATTAAGCATCCGCTCGGCCAAAATCTACAAAAAGAGTGCAAGTAATTAATTTCTCCTTTTCCTCTACCACTTTAAAATCTAGACCACCTTGATCCGTTTTGAGTTAGAATACCTATCAGGGGCTTGACAGCATTACATAGATTCATTTTGACTTTGAAAGTGTGTCCTGCGCATGCTACAAGTTTTGTTTATTCATTAGAATCTCCTTATCATTTACTTCCTTGGCCAGTCTTTTACTTATAGTTTCTTTTGCGACTGCTACTGTATCAAAATCACCGGCAAAAGCAAAAGTGATTTCTCCTTTTTGATTTCCTTCCTATACAACTCCAAAATCTAGAGCATCGTGATACGGTATGTGTAAATTGGAATACCTATGTAGTATCACAGGCGTGACTGCATTAAGTATTTGTGTCTTGTCTTGTCAAAGAACGCACGCTTTTAGAAATTGAAAGCTATTGTTTTACGAACCATTGTTTGGCTTGTACACTTTCTGTTCAGCTTCTGTAGTAAATAGTATTTAATTATGTGGTTGCTATGGGGTATGGTGTGGGAATTTTATCGGTAATTGGCAATGTGAAGGCAGCTGATATGTAGTGTGTGGTCTCAAGTACATTGCATTTAGAAACGAATATTGTATATGCGATAGATTGTGAATTGTTTGAAGGAGTTACCGTGGCTCCTACAAAAGAGCAGCTGCAGGAACATAGTATGTTTTAGTCAGTAACAGTTTGGCACTTCTTTTCACTGTACTCAGAGCAGGAGAAATCCTTTGATGATATTCTACATAAAAAAGAAAAAAAGCAGATCATGTAGACCAATGTTATTATAATTAAGATTACCTAGATCATTTTCTTCCTCCTCGTACGGTGAGTATCCAACTAAAAATTGTTGATGCATTCATAAGTTCCATACGGGCTCGCCGTCCGACCGTCCGGTAACAGGATCGAGCCCAAGTCGTCGACAGCGCATAGTGTCCACGCGTGCCTCGAGGAGATTTCAACAAAATCGTAGGGGCCAGCAGGGTTGAAGCCTACTGGGGCCATGAGTTGTGCGAAAGAGAACCCCGGGGCCCTGGTACGAAGGCAAAGAAGGAACAGGAGTGGGTTTTGGTCAGTAAAAGCCTGACACAAAAAGGGCGGGAGATGTCATTGAATGATTTTCCACCTAAAAAAAACCATAAGGTCCATATATCAAGTAATGATACTAATCTCCAACGCGAACCTCAAGCGGCGAAAATATAACAACCTCGTCGGTAGTTATATTTTTGAGCCGTTTGGGGTTGAGACTCTTGGGCCGTGGGGTCCGAGTGCTCATGCCCTTTTTAAAGAATTATCCAAACGGCTAGTTGACACTTCGCGTGAACAAAGGGCTGGCTTTTATCTCGGTCAGAGATTAACAGACAAGACATTGCCATACAACTTGGCAATGCCGCCAGTCTTTTGGACACACTTCCAGTCGACAGCGATGCGGAGGAATTTTTTGACGCCATATTTTAGATAGGAGTTATTGTGTATATATTATGTAATTTTAATGAGTTAAGTGCTTTTATTGTTCTTGTTATATCGTATGTTTAAAATAAGAAACGTCTGCTCATGATACTAAAGCTAAATAGACAGATACTGTGTACCTGGTAAAGTAGATGGAATAAAATGAAGAGCTGAACCAACATTGTAGCAAAATATTTATTAAACAAACATACAGCAAAAAATTCAACGGTATTATTCATAATCACTATCAATAGATTGATAATCTCAATTTTGTTTACATGAAATTAACAAAAAAAAGGTTTTATATATCGACGGTTTTTTTTTTTTAAGTTGGGAAACGGTGGAAAGGCTAATTGATCTAAACGACATTTTTTTCAATATTGAGTTATATTCGGAATCAGCAAGTTTTTCCCCGTCGTTTGAGTCAGGTTTCTATTTTTTTTTTAAATGTCGCTTAGGTCAATTAGTCTTTCAACCGTCGATATACATAAATAATATTTATTCAAATAATCGACTGAATTATTCTTTTGATGCTATTGATAACCTCAACAGATGTTACTGTAGACTGTAGACGCTTTCCAATATCAAAAAATGTTTATTTATTTCCAAAAATTACACTTCAATCATCAAGTTTTCAGTTAAATGGCAGAAAAACATAAGCAATTAAATAGATTAATATTAATTTGTGGGAGACCCCCCCCCCCCCCCATCATCAAAAACCTAACTACTAGTCTATGTTTTGTGTATTAGAGCATATAGATGTGTGTATATTTAAGTGGAGGTGTGTATATATATACTTTTAACGTGCACGTCTTTTTACATCGTTCTCGCTTTTATGTATAATTTCAACATTAATGGTGTGTGGTTATATCGTTAACAACTTTGTAATTATTTACTGATTTAAAAGAATTTCCTTGCAGTTTCTTGCACGAACTTCTCCATAGAGATATACGCTGTAGAACGTCCAAGTAGCTTAATTTTTTTTTCACACCACCTGCTTGATAATGCCCTTTTATATGTCATACAGCCATTACTTAAAGCAAGTCATTCTGTCCAGGAGATAATGTAGTATGGGCGATCCCTAAGGAATAATGAGATTTGAATTTGGAACGTCAAAAACTATCATTTTGAAAAAAATAGTTTGTAGTATTTATTGAATGTCGATTGCGTATGTATTTAAGATTAACTTGTAAATATAATACTTATATTTCTCTATTATGTAATTTGTTCTAGTAAATTGTCTTTTATTTATTTCACAGGTGGTGTGAAAAGTAAAGGATTTAACACGGGGATAAAATTGTCTTTTCTTGGGTGACTTGATTTCCTCACTTCACTTACGTTAACCCATTGCCACCCATTGGTTATGCATTGCTCGGGAGTCAATTATATAAATCCCGAACGTTAGTGAGGGATTAAAACTTAGCAACCTTCGTTTCGTTTGTAATTCAACACGCTACCCGTGACTTAAAGACACTGCTTTATCTCCTAGTCAGATAATGTACTATTTGTGAGTGACCTTGACAATTCAGAAGTGCCTGAAATGGTTTATTTGAAATAAATGCTATGAGTTTGGACTTTTGTACCTTGTTGATTTTTTTATACCTTGTATTTTTTTGTTGTTGTAAATTGCTGTATTTTTTGGTTTTGGTGCAAAATCATTATACACCTTTTTCATTCTTCTCCTTCTTCCTTCCTTCTTCTTCTTCTTCTTCTTTCTTTTAGTTGCTCTTTGCTTTCCCAGCTGGTAGCTCTTTTAAACAATTCCCAAAATCACAATCACGTTTTAATTTTATCCTTTGTCACTACGCCTGTAAGTGATTTCTTCACATTTAAAATAATAATAATAATAATTCTATATCACTGTTTATATCAGAATCACTCTCTTCGTTACGCTTTTTAAATTGCAGGTTGTGTTAAACTCCAAATTGGATTGTAAAGTTTTCCTTCTAATTAATTAAGTCGCGTAATGAGGCTTTCTCTCATAAATTAAAAATAAGCAAACACTTAAAAGTAAACTTTTAATACAGGTTTGGATGTGATGTAGAATGTTTGTGTTACTACTAAAATTATTTGTCATATATTAATTTAGCAAGTAAATTTTAATACTGAAAAAGATAATGGTAGTAATGCACTTATCAATATTTCAGCTATAATAGCTCTTTAAAAAAAAAAAATTAAAAAAAAATACCGGCCAAGTGCAAGTCGGACTTGCGCACTAAGGATTTCGTACTGTTCGTAGCAAAAAAACGGCGGAAAAAGACACGTTTGTTGTGTTTACCCTAATTAAATATTTATTTTATTCTGTTTTTAGTATTGGTTTTTATAGCGAACACAGAAATATATTGTCTGTGAAAATTTTAACCGGCTAGCTGTCATGGTTCATGAGATACAGCCTGGTGACAGACAAACGGATGGCGGAGTTTTAGCATAGTCATTTGGATACGGAACCCTAAAAGCCTAAAAATAAAATACATGAATTTCACAAAGCTCAGTATTCAACACAATTTTTAAGTTCGATCTAATCGAAAAACTATTTAAATTAACAATTTCACGGAAATTATCTTTTTGATATCAAACTCACGATTCTCGTACACGGACGTTTAACCACCATTTAGGTCATCAAGAATGTTGCTACGTATGGCAGTATCAAAGTCTCTAGCCGTAGTACTAGCGACTGGTCGGGAGCCTGCTAGGTCATTGCTGAGGAATGTCTGTGACCCATTGAGGAATTGCCTGATAAGCATATTATTGTATTTGATATACATACTTTAAGCTCTGGCTCGCATTTTGATATTGGAAAAGTTAGTGTATATGAGTAATACTTTGAATGTCATTGTACGTAGTTAAACGGAATTGATGAAAGTTGGTCGTTTTAAACCGAATGAAAATCAAATTAGAAACCTAACTCAATAACCAGTGTTGGTTACCAGCCGGATAAATATTTCAGTAAGCAAGATATTTTATTTTTATCTAATTAACGATAGTTATTTTGCAAATAGTTTACCTAAATTTTTACGTCATCAATAGGGCCGTGAAGTTTTTAATTTTTTGTATAATAAATATATTTTAGCGAGTGTTTCTGATGCTTATTAAGAATTTCATAAGAAATAGAAAGTTTTTAATGTTCCTTTTAGACTTGGTTGTGTAACAAATAAAAAGTGTCAATTTATTACTTGTAATAAGGAAGCTCGAATAAAAATGTGTGATCATTTTAATTGGTTATTAATTATTCCATGATGTTTGGCATTGACAACCTAATAGCAAACAGGGTACAAAATAACACAAAAATAATTATAAAACAACTGTTATATTTAGTTTATTTGGGTGGTTCATAATAAATTATAACAGCTAAAATAAAGAGTAAAGATTTGTACACACGAAGACATCACCTAAGAAATATATACTCTACAATAATAAATATATAATGATATAACAATAAACGAAGATGCAAACAATAATATTTTACTTATATAATTCAATACGAAAAATATTTACAAAAGCTATATAAGAGAAAAAATATTATATAGGAAAAAGAAAAATAGATCGACTAGTAAGAAATGAACACATAAAATTGATACTAAAATAAAAATATTATCCTTCTCGGCTTTGCCAGTCGGTTTGAGGTGAACAAAAAATAATAATTAAAGCTATTGATATCGTAAATACATTTGTACTTTAAGAAAATTATACTAATAAAAAAACAGGTACGATGTAGTAATAATAATAAAGTAAGGAAAGACGACAAGATTTAAAAAGAAATCGGCGATGCTGAAAAATTCGAGACAAGATTCACTCGTTCAACAATTAACAATACAATAATTTAAATAAATTATTAAATAATAACTTAAAGTCGTTACTTTGAGGTCCAAACTAATTTACATGAAGATTAACCATGGCCCTTGAGACTTAGATTTCATCTTAGGTATTAGTTGGCATAGGCGCTGTAGGCCAAGTTTTGGGCATCGGCAGATCTGCCCCAACCACCGTGACCACCGCCTCCGTGGCTGACGTGTTCTTCGTGGTGTGGGTGAGCTACGACTTCATAACTTTCATGGTGTTCACTTTTTGACAACAGCTTCTTAAGGAGTACCAGAGCAGAGGCAAGGAGGGCGGCCTTGGCGAGCATCAGACCCTTGACAGCAGCGAAGGCAATGATACCGAGGAATAGAGGGATGAGGGACTGGATCTTCAGCTGGAGGAGGGCGAGGATGGGGATGAGCTGCTTCAGCTTCTTCTTCTTGCCACGGCCTGTAAAAAAGAATAAGTTTTATAGAACGCTGTTGATGAAGAAATGTAATGAGATTTAAAGGATATTGTATAAACTGTTTCAATTGATGCAATATGCTGTGAGAAATTAATAAATTCTCACAGAAAAACTTTCGCTGCTTAAGAACGTTTGTTTGTAAATAGATAACTGTAAATAAATGCTTAGTAATATATAAGCTCAAGTCAATATCTAATCGCAAATAATGAGATAAAATTATCAGCAAAGCATTTAACGTCAATAGCAGACGTTGGTAGAGGCTTATAAATTTTAATTAACTTAATTCACTTTCTAGTTAAAGTTACTGTAAACTATAGGTACTTGTATACGGTCAAATAAGAAAAGGTGTTTGTAGGCAAAGTCGTTATTTGAATTTAAAATAGCCCCGTGCTCAGTTTAGATAATTTACTATTTAGGTTCAAATGTTAATCGGGTATGGAAACTTCATTGAGATTCAATGTCCTTACCAACTGAAATTGAAATTCACCATGTAACATCAAGTTTGCATAACCCCATTCACCTAGAAAGTGTTTTGTTGGTACCAATTCGAAAGCTTCAAGCCTACATCCATATTTCGTTAGCAAGATTACGCCTGGAGCGTTACTTTTACTCGTTTCTTGATAGAGATTTCGATCGCGGACCGTCTTAGCGGAACTTTAGAACAAGTCGAGCCTACATAGTCAACATGTACCATGGACATCTAGCAAAAACCAGAATCAGTTCGTCCGCTTTCCACGATAATCAACCTTGTTAATAGGTTAGAGAAACCCTCTAGAGACTTGTTCAGACGTTTTCTAGCTTCTCATGGTGTGTTCCGGATGTCCGTTTAAAATTTTCTATGTTTCGTAATGTACCTGTTTTAGTTTCGGTATTAATCGTCTCGCCATGTGTAACATCAGATTATTATTATTTTTTTTATCGTACTTTCTATTTTAAAATTCTCAAGCACGCCAAACAGGTTTTGGCGTGTTTTAATTTATTTGGCGAGAGTTATGTAGGGAATTATATATGAACATGAGTGCGAGATTTTATGTAACTATTTTTTACTTTTATGATGTTACCTCGCGAGACTATGTCGTGACTTGTTTAATATGAAATATTATTGAGAGCTTAGTGGATGGTTTTCTCTACGACAATGACTTGCATTTTGAGTCCATCACTTTTTATCGATATCATCAAATTTACGGGAAACCAGTTTTACGAGAGCGAGAATGAGCCTTATATAATATTCAGTTTCATAATGGTCTGTTACGAATTGGTAGGACAAACTACTTTGAACAACCGACAATGAGCCATGAAATTGGTCGGTCATACTTTTGTTAATCAGATAATGAATGAGCTTTTGTTTTACGATGATGATGATGTTTTGATTGACCTCTGTTTATTACTTCTTGAGAAAATAACTTGCCCTTTTAACAAGGTAGCATTGTATGTTGTACATTTTTTTGGGAACTGTTCATGATTATGTTTCTCATATACTTTCACTTGCTTCATTGAAATAATTTGATCGCTTACGAGAATTGCACCTTAATTATATAGTAGATGTTAAATACAGGTTCCGTGGTGATAAGTCTGCGCTTTTTTGTGTGAGCATCGTTATTGGACGTGACACATGTAATTATTTTTGGATATGTGAGAAAAAATGATGCACGAGTTGTTTTTATGAGAAGTGTGTTAAGAAGCTTAGAATAATATTTCTGTTGGTTGATGCGTGCGCTTTAGTCAGTTTTTTTTTTGTAAGTAGTACTTTTTTCTTAAGCTGATTATCTAAGTTTGTGTAACATAAAATTAATAAGTGACGACTAAATTTGAATAAAAATTGTTCCTGTTTTTGTTACTGTCCAGTGCTCCCTCAACTTTAGAAACTTCTTAATTGAATTTATGAACTGAAGCAATTGATACTGACCTTCCTCAAGGGACCTCTTCATATCTTCAACAGTGCTCTTAGGCATGCGCAGCTGGATGACATGGTTTTCCATGAAGTCTGCAGCAGCATCCACTAGCCTGGCTTCCACCTGATTTTCCCTGGCTTGAGGGTCTTCGGGAAGGGGTTCGTAGGACCTGGCAGAACGAGAGGTGCCGAGGTTGTAGATCGCGAGGCCATCAGTAAGTTTCAATTCCCGAGCTGAAGCCGCGTTCTCTAGAAATCTCATCGATTTTTCCTGTGGAAAGAGAATTTATAGATGAGAATTTTTGTATATAGATAATGTTGCAGAAAGCGTTCAATCATCAAGGAGTTACGTTATTTTGCAAAAATGTTGGCGTGAAAATATCTGCTTCATGCTTCATGGTTCAAAGCAAATATGATTATTGCAATGAACTTGAAAGTTGACTAGACAAGAAAACAAGTTCTCGTGCTGACTCAAGCAGTAAGTTAGCGGCAAATAGCTTTACAAACATTTGCTGTTTAGTCTACTCACTAACATCAAGTGCCAAATAATTAACTTGTTATGCAGTTAGAGCATGATGCGAAATGATTTGCAAGTCAATATTAAATGCAAGTTTGCATTGTAATAAACAAAAGTTAAGTTGTATGAAATTAGTCAAAGTTATTAAACAAATAAGGTTGTTAATTATGATGTTTTGCTACAAGAAGTGTAAATTGAATATAAAATGCCTATGTTAATTCAATGTTGAGATGCAATTAAGGTCAAAAAGCCTGCAAGTTTAATTAAAATTAGGAATTTAGTAAAAGATTTAGAAATTAAATATTGGAGTCACTTAAGTTGGGCAGGTGTATAAAAAAGAATCAGTTAGTTTATAATTTAGAAGTAGCACAATTAAAATGGAAGAATGCTAAAGTATTTAATTTAATCAAAAAAGGTGATTAAAATTATGAGTATTTAGAAAGACTAAGTCATAAGTCAATAATTGAGGGTTGTGAGGAACTAAAGAGGTTTCAAAAGATTTTCAAGGAAGCTGAAGTCGAAAAAGCTCAAATCCAAAGGAACCACTTAAACACAATCACAACACACCTTAAGGCACATCCAAGTATCTTCCTCGGCACAACTCTTGACCACCCCGACGACTGAACCGATGACATCATCATCAGAACCTGCTGGCTTGCAGCTGACTGCAGCCACACACACTAACAATACAAGGAAGCTCTTCATTTTTTTGGTCCTACACTCCTTCGCGGTGGTAAGTGAAATGTGGTGAGGGGTCTGTCAGAAAGCGGTTTTATTCTGCGTCCCCCCACTGCGGGGTTTAAGCCGAATTGCGCGGACCGATGCGTGTTACGAATGATATAGAAGCGACTACAGGTGGAATACTTTTTTATGATGGTGATAATTATGCTATAGGGTGGATTGCTATTTTTATGGGTCCTGTTCTATGATTCAGCTACCAAGATATAGGACTTTCTTTTTTGGGGTTTAAACATTAATAAAAAATCTACAGAAGAATTCGGGAGCCACTAACGCGATAAAAATTGTAACGAAATTATTATTTTCGGTGAAATTCTTGTAACAGTGTATGTAACGCTTGAAAAAGGTAAATTAGAAAATAAATGTTTTTGTATAATAGAGGAAATATAATATTCGATAGCTGTGATGTAATATCGTGATACAGACGGTTAAATAATTAAACTTTTAATATGAACTGATTAGAATTTTAAATCACAATGAATTTCTTATTCTGAACATTTTTTATAATTGATTGGCGTCTTTTAGTTTGTGCTTTATTTTTATTATATCATAGTTTTTTATATTGATTACCTTAACTTAACTAATCATTGGCAAATAGACCTTAAAATCTACATTATTTATTTATTTGTTTATGAATGCAACAAAACCCCCTGTGTATGTGTGTGTGTGTGTACCTGCAATATTATGTTTATTTCATTCCTCATGATCTTACTATCGCTCGATTTTACAAGTATCGATTTATTCTCTAGCTTTATCAATGAAGCAACAGGTAGCATGCATTGTATTGAGGGCACAGCGAGTTCCTTTAAGCAAAGCGGGTCCACACTAGGTCAGGAAACTTCTAACATAGAGCTAGACAGAGAAAACCAAAAGCCTAGTAACCTAAACTTTTTAACAAATTCTGAACATATCTTAAAATAATAATGCGTGAATTTAAGACACACGCATAATATTATTAATATAATACTTTCTTTTGCCTCGAATGCGAAACTTAAATATGTGTATAATTTAATATTATTATATCTCTTTCGCTTCAAGTCTGTGTATTATTATATTTATCTAAATAAATACAGTCATCACGCAGGTACTTTACAAAGGGTCAAACAGAGATTTATTTAGTAGCTTACCAAAAGTGATGAATAGTTTTAATAGCTTCTTACATATCGCATATATCAAGCTTTGCAAGTCTTGTCACTATTTGTCATCAATATTATTTATTCTCGTCTTAATATTATATAAGTCAAAAGATTCATAAAAAAAAAGAAATGAATAAATAAATTTTATTTTAGTTCTAGTCCTACATTGTTTATACATTTTATTATTTAGGTGTACTATCCCAGAAAATTAAATTCAAAATTTAGAAACGATACAACATGAAACTAGAATATTATAATTTTGCAATCCAAAATCGTACGATCAAACATGGTTTTCTAAAAGCCTTTGCAGAACAAGTCTAGTTTTAGAAAATCAAGATCAAAATCAAGAAATAATATCCCAATTATCAAATTAATTACCAGCCATACTAATGATTTCATATTTATTCTCAACAAACTTGAATATATAATAATCATATTCAAGTAATTGTCTAGTTAGAAACTTCCGTTTCCATAATGTAGGGCGTATCGTCGAGTATAAACATGTGCAATGTGTGTATAAGTTGCATTGAGGGCTCTAAATGCTACTCGATTGGTCATTTTTACTTATTGATACTTATTGTCCATTCTATCTTGACGTTTCACAATAGCGCGTCTGTCTTCGTCGATCTGTCA
Source organism: Mythimna pallens (assembly GCA_961205895.1). Lineage (NCBI taxonomy): Eukaryota > Metazoa > Arthropoda > Insecta > Lepidoptera > Noctuidae > Mythimna > Mythimna pallens. The sequence goes on along the minus strand of OY540845.1, from coordinate 2,230,263 downwards.
AAATCTGTCAGATTCCATATTAGTTCGTTTTTATTAGATAAGTTTACCGTCTGTCAAAATAAATTGGTCTATATTTCTCAACTAACTTTTCAGGAAATTCATGTTTATGTAGATGATTTTCTAAAAAAAAGTGACAGTGCTGAGTGTGTTTTGTTTCTGGTTGAATTACGAGTGGTTTTGGTAATAGCTGTGAGTTTGGATGTTATAGTGTAAATGATGATTGAAGTAACTGATGTATTGCGTCATGCAAACGAATTTTGTTTTAATGAATGATTTCTCTTAGATAACAGCTGTTGCGCTTTCCTTGTGCGATGAATCTTGATTTTTAGTTCACTTGATTTGTTTTCTTTAACTATTCATATACTTTAAATGCTCTGATTAATTATTTTCTTATCATCATCATCATTTCAGCCGAAAGACGTCCACTGTTGGAATTTGCCTCTCACATAACCCTAAGTGCGTCTCGTATCGATCGGATTCCCGTAACTTCAAATACTGCAACTTTAGATACGTGATCGCCACTCCAGAACCTAGATTATTATCTATCACCCATTATTATTATAAGCTTCCAGTGTCGATATCATTAACAGTACAGCCTTCGATTCGAACCTATCTATTGTTTTGTTTAGACGATACTGTACAAATTCTTCCGAACATCCTTGCTATTCAAATCTAAATAGTCTCACTACCTCACCTTGAATCGGCTTTCGTGACGTTTGTTCTTTCTTATTCTTAATGCACACACCGTCTAGCCTAATTGACAATACTGTTGGATTATTTGAAAGAGTCACTCTGACCCTAAAATGCAAAAGGCAACTGTTTTTCGTCCGTAAAAATTTACCACCCAGAGTTGGTCAAGGTATTTGAGGATTTTATCATCAAATCAACAAAAAAAAAATGTTTTTTTTTTTATCTCAATTCATTAAATTTTTCTTCAGCTTTGTATGATCATCATCTTCCTGCCCTTGTCCCGTATTATTTGGGATCGGTGCAACACGTTCTTTCTTCCATTCTGTCCTGTCACCCGTCAGGCTATCATTAACTTCCTTTTCTTTCATATCACTTTTCATACAATCCATCCATAATTTCTTTGGCCACACTCTCCCTTTCCATCCATCCACATGTATACTCGTAACTCTTTTAGTAATAAGCAATTCACCCCTCCTCATTAGTTCCTACACTTCAGTTTTGCATGATCATTTTAAAATAATCATCTCCATTATTTTGAAGGTACAGTAAAATTGAAAACTATTAAGCATTTCTAGATCTTACTTGATGAATACCTATGAATACGTTTTATTTGAAGGAACTCTACACTAGATTCATTGGCATTTTAAGCAATATTCAATGAGATGATACATAATACCCGTAGTGAGTAACGTTGATTATCTATTAGTTGATTTTAGACTGTAATCTTAACATTGGTACCAGATAATACCAGTTTGATGACAAATTTCTTGATACCTCAAGATTTAAAAAAAAAAATCTATTAATTACTTAAACAATATCACAAAATTTATATTTATTACATCATTGTCTCCCTATCCTTTTTCCAAGTAGCTTGGGGTCAGTTTCCATTCTAACTAGATGCACCTGAATACCCATGTCATGGAGCGACTGCCTATCAGACTTCCATAACCCATTATCTTTTACTACATAATAATATTTATTCGCTCATTTACAGTAAGGTTCATTTGAAACCCAGCGGCAGGCTTCTATCACTACTGAATTAGACTTATTTGGCGCAGCTGTGAGACACATAGCATAAGAGTTCTTTTTTTAATCTTATGTCTTTAAATACCTACTTGTACTAGTCTAGAAGACTTTGTGTATCTATGTGTGCTACATAAATTATATTTTCATTATTTCTTTCTCTAATGGCGTAGTTTCTGGAGTAATTTCTTTTGGTGAACATAATATCTGTAAACCATGCTGGTTAAGATTAAGAAGTAAGCCTTTTAACTTTCTTTCTTCCTGTTAAAAGCCATGATCAAAAGAAAGCTTAGGTAGGCTCATGAAAAAACCGTCCCTGAGCACAGAAAGCGGATGCCTACTTAATACTCAAATTACTCTGATTACCCCCTTAGGCTAGCCGTGAAGTTATAGAAATACGTACTTTTTATGATTTCTAAAATTGCATAATCGTGCAGGTGTTTCGAGCGTATATTTTAATTCGTATAATGTTCGCACGTGAACACTTTTTACGTAATGTCCGGTGCGGTACAGGTTTTTTCCTATTTTTAGTTTTTTTTTTTTGTCTCAGTTAGTTTTAGTGTTTGGGCTACTTTAGTTTTCTTTTATTATATGGATCGTTTAAAAGGTTGAGTTTGTTGTTTTGCTAACAGATTTTTGAATGAAACTTGACCAAAGGTAATGAAGAAGTATCGGCGTCCATTAATGGCATAATTTATAATTTGGATTACAGGATTCTCTAACGCCTGCACTAGTAAAAACTGCGTTGCAGGTGTTGGGCGTCCATTAGCTTACTCTATAATAGTATATAATTTTACTGTTTCTGTTTAATGGTCAGAAACCTTATGTCGCTGATACATATTTGAAATTTATAGAATAATAGCACAAAATAGACTAGATCAACCAGCCTGCTCCGGTTTTGTAATATAATAACCGACTTCACAAAAAAAAAAAAAACACAAAAAGGATAAAAATAACTTTAATTTCGGAAGACGGTATTTCTCGGTATTATTTGTTTCTTATTTAACACTGACTTCCAAAATTAAAGTTATTTTGATCCTTTTAGTGTTTTTTTTAGTGATGTCGCTTCTTCCTTTTTTTGTAAAAAGTTTATTAAAATCACACTTTTTAGTTGTAATACACTTATAACCAGAGTGCCTATTTTTTACGACAATTCTAATTAACCCAAACACTGCTAGGATAAATTATTTTTTTATTATGAAGTTCCCGTGTCTCCCTTCCACATTCTGGCTCCTTATATACCTTATAGCCAAAGTGTATCTCATAACAATACTAATAAGCTCAAACACGGCTAGGATTCATTGATTAATTATGGAGTTCCAGTACCTATCTCCTCATCATCATCATATCATCATCATCATCATCAGGTCATTTTGATGATACCATTGTCAACATAACTATTGAGAACTATTTATTTATTTGTATTGTCATAGTCGCTTAACTATCTTCATTGTGACTTCTTCATCAGTTTTATTTCAACAAATGTTACTTTTTGACTGTAAATGCTTAAGTTCTCAATGAAAATACCAAAATCACCATATGAGTAGTTGCCTATAATATTTGAGGAGTTCCTTCGATTCCTATTGGATCCCATCATTAGATCTGAATTTTGAAATGGGACCAATCTGGAAGCATATCCTTTGAGAGGGAAAAAAATGTAATTCGGTTCATAAACGACGTCTAAAGAACAATTTTAGATCGTTGTTTCGTCTAAATAACAACAATGAAATGCTGGTGGTATAACCTAATAGACTTGAATACTAAGTTGACAGCTGATGATGAAATATAGAACAAGGTGACATGAAATCATAACAATACAAAGGGTTAGAGGATAGTCTGTTATAACAATGATAATTGACATGAATCAACTGACCTATCCTCTTCAGATAATTTAGAAGTTTTTAAATGTTCAGTATGAAACGAGGTCAAATAGGCCTCGTCGTAACGCAAGGAAGAAATTTCTTCCTTGCGGTGCGGCTCCCTCTCCTAGAGAGAGGAGGCCTGAGTCCCAACAGTGGGAAATTTAAAAGGGTGATAATGGTAATGCTAATGTGCGGCTAAGAAAAATAATCTTCTCTGTCGTGCGAAGGCTGTAACTACAATTTGGTTTGATTTAGAAAAGATATGCATATATAACTAAGATGCCTTATTAAAACCAAATGCAATGGCGTATCTACTTTCATACGGGGTCATTTTGACCTCGTATCGCATTGAAGACAACAAATTTTATACTTTCTTTTAATTTAGCCATAAAAACTTATAGTTTCTTGAAAGTTACGGGGTCTAATAAGCCCCTTACCACCTTAATGATAGTTTTCAAACGAGGTCTTAAAAGCCCCGTACCGCAGGAATAGTAATAATACAAAAAATGAGTGCTGCTGTCAACGTTTTAAGGAAACCGACTAAAAGGGAGAAACAGACTATAAACATCCGGAGACCATTACAAATAAGTAGGCGAATAAAATTCCGATACGAAACGCGAGCTCCATTGATAATAACAAGGCAGGTATTACAACCGCCCACATAGCAATTACGTGCTGATTTTAAATTAAAGATCGGCACAGCGGTGTTGTCGGCTGCGAATATTTTAGAGGTGAGGAGGAAAATAAGTAATATGTAGGCCATCTGTTTCATAATTTGTTTGTTTTTGTTGATTTAAGAATGGACAGGATTTAATGAAAAAAAGACATATTACGTCAATCCCAAGTAACATGGAACCAGGGTAGGAAGATGGTGGTTTTAAGGGTTTTGTACCTAAGGGTGTTTTTAATATCCTGCGGATTTAATCACGCATGTAGCTATCCCACATATGTATTCTCCCTGCAAATTTAAAATAACGATCAAAATAACTTTAATTTTGGAAGTCGGTTATTGTATAATTCTGGTATTGTTTGCTCGGCTTCCGAAATTAAAGTTATTTTAATCGTTTTAGTGTTTTGTTTCTTGTAGTGAAGTCAGTTGTTTTTAGTTGTGTTACACTTATAGCCAGAGTACCTATTTCTCATGACAATGCAATTAACCCAAACACTGCTAGGATACATTATATAATTATGAAGTTCCCATCCACCTCCCGGCTCCATCGTCAGGTCAGTTCGATAGTACCTTATAGCCAAAGTGCATCTTATGAAAATTCTAATAAGCCCAAACATGGCTAGGTTACATTGATTAAATACGGAGTTCCAGTGCCCACCTTCCAGCTCCATCATCATCATCAGATCACTTCAACGATACCATTTTCAACATAACTATTCAGAATCATTTATTTATTTGTATTTTCATAGTTACCTAACTATCTATCTGTGTGAGGGTGAAGTTCGTTGGCTATTTCTGGTCTTCTTCATCAGCTCCACTTCATCAAATGTTACTTTTTGACTGTAAATGCTTAATTTTTCGATGAAAATAACAAAATCACTGTATAGTTGCCTGCAATATTTGAGGAGTTCCCTCGATTCTTCATGGAACCCATCATCAGAACTGGATTCTGAAAAAAATGGGACCAATCGGAAAACATATTCTCTAAGAGGAAAAAAACATTTGCAAATCGGTCCATAAACGACGGAGTTCTGAGATAACACACAAAAAAAAAACCTTACAACCGAATTGAGAACCTCCTCCTAATTTTGAAGTCGATTAAAAATTGAATGCAAAGAGGGGATTTTAACTGAATGGTGTCAAAGAATATAACCGTCAGCGTAAATTTAAGTTTTGTATGGTTTTTTCAGTTTGAAATGTACGAGTATTATACATGCTTGTGCCCGCGGCTTCGCTCGCGTAAATGTAGGTTTTTTCATACAAACTTTGGACCCCCGCTTCATCCCTTTAGGGAGTGAATTTTGAAAAATACTTTCTTAGTGCTCACTTACGTCATAAAAGGAAACCTGTGCAAAAATTTCACGCTCCTAATCCTAGCAGTTTTGGCTGTGCGTTGATATGTCAGTCAGTCAGTTTCCCCTTTTATATATATAGATTATAATATTATTGTTTCATAATGAACTTTATATTCTGCTCCCCATCCTTCTTTCTATCTAATTTTTATTTGGGATCATCACATGATTTATGTGATAGGAGAATAATTATTATTTTGTAAATAAAACACCATCAGTTTATACAGAAAGGATCTTAGTTTAAATGATGTTAAATAATAAATAAAATTATTGAATCAACTCATAACATTTCGTCATCCGTAGAAAACCGGTTCATGAAACAGCTTTCAAGAGCATCGCTTTTGGACAGCAAAATTCCTTATAGTGTGTTATGTTATGTCATGTCATGTTTATGGTAAGCAACTCTTGTAAAATTTACTACCGGCTGACCAATTATATGAAACCAGCCTTAACGTTCTGGGAATGCATAAAGGTACCATTCAGACCTCGGCTGCAGGCTGCGAATGCAGGGCACACGCATGACATGTAGCCGTTGCCTGCATCTGCAGCCGGGAGTGATTTCGAGGCTGGCTGCACGTGCTGCCAGTCAATCCAATATGAACGCTATTGGCTCCGAGTAGCGATTATTTCGGACTTGCCTAAACAGGTTGCGTCACATGCAGTTACGTCACTCCAGTGGCGTAACTACGTGCGCATCGGCTTGCAGCCGCAGCACAACTAGTCTGCGATCGGCTGCGGCTGCAGGTCGTGGCAGTACTCGCATCCGAAGCTCGGCAGCACGTACGACCGTAGCCGTGTTCGGAATGGTTTTCACAAAAATCCATACCACTGCATAGAAAACCAGTTGTGCAGCTGCATCTGACGTCGTGCAGCTGCCGCATGTGTTGCCTGCATCCGCAGCCTGCAGCCGAGGTTCCAACGGCACCTTAAAGTAACCTGCTATATAATGACAATGCTGTACTTATTCCACACAATCCTCCAGACCTCGAAACGTATCTACCGTGTGAGGCATGGAGACGTAATTTCTCCAAAACTGTTCACGGCCGCAATGGAGGATGTATTCAAGGTTCTGAACTGGACTGGACTAGGCATTAATTTCAATGGCGAGTACATCACTCACCTTTGGTTTGCCAACGACATAATAGTTATGGCTGAGACTACAGAGGAGCTCAGCACAATGCTCAATGACCTAAGTAGAGCATCCGAAAGAGTGAGACTTAAAATGATTTTGGACAAAACCAAAGTCATGATAAACAACCATGTAGCACCCACTCATCGCTTACCATCAGGTGAGATAGTGGTCAAACGCGAGACTATCAAAAAAAAAAAAATTGGAGACTCTACTCTTTAAATTGCGGACGATTAATCCTACCTTGGACAGACAGATCAGTTGGGTAGATCTAATTTTGAGAAAGAGGTCAACTGTCGAATCCAATTCGGCTGGGCAGCGTTCAGGAAGTTGCGTGGTATCTTCTCATCCAACATACCACAGTGTTTTAAGACGAAAGTCTATGACCAGTGCGTGTTGCCAGTGATGACATATGGCTCTGAAACATGGTCGCTTACATATTGCCTCATCAGAAGGCTTAAAGTCACCCAAAGGGCAATGGAAAGGGCTATGCTCGGAGTTTCCTTGTGTGATTGAATCAGGAATGAAGATATCCGCAGCAGAACCAAGGTTGCCGACATAACACGAAGAATCGCCAAACTAAAGTGGCAATGGCAGGGCACTTTGCTCGCAGAACAGATGGCCGTTGGGGCTGAAAGGTTCTGGAGTGGCGACCACGTACTGGAAGATGTAGCGTTGGAAGGCCTCCTACAAGGTGGAGCGATATCCTGGTGAAGGTTGCAGGAATCCGATGGATGCGAGACGCACAGGAACGTTCATTGTGATGATACATGGGGGAAGCGTATGTCCAACAGTGGACGTCTTTCGGCTGAAATGATCATGATGATATTATGATATTTTGGAAACACAGGTATCTTGTGGATATTATCTAGGCTTCTATTGGAATCAATTTATAAATTTGTGTAAAACTAATCCAGTAAAGACACCTGAAAAGCTGCTATTTTGCATGAACTTTGACGCTTCATAATGTACTCAAAAATTTAAAAAATCAAAACGATATAAAAATAGAAACCCAGCAAATTTAATAAAAATTCTGAATGATGAAAATTTTCTCCTAAAAAAACATATATTTCCTTGAGCAAGTTTTGTGAAACATTCGAGTGAATGACAGTATTACCGAGTTCCAGCAGAAATTTCAGGTATTATCTGTCAGTTTTCGCGTTGCTTTTTTATCTAAAATTGCGTTGGATGAACCGGCAAGCTATACTAAGCATGCGTGGTTGACAATAGATGCTCAGGTCGTCTATAAGAATCAGTCACGATTTTCACACGAAAAATAAATGAAGATCTTGTCCATACAAACGTTCATGTCTACGTCAATAAGCAATAGTGTAGTGTTCACATTAACAAGACTTTTTGCTTCAATTTTCTTTTACTATTAGATTACGCGCGTGCGATGTAATTGCCTAACAAACTCGGCTACGTTTTTCATTCATTTGTAACACAATGGAATAATTGAACGACGTATTTAGACAAAAAGTTTTGTCTTCACTTTCGTGTGTGTATGAAATATTTAATTAGTGTTAAAAGAGAAGATTAGTTAGATGAATGGGTGATAAAAAATGTTCCATGTATGTTGCTATGGAAAGAATGGTAAGTTTCACAAAATGTGGGCTTTTCTTGTCTTTTCTGTGTGAAAGAAATGTAACCCTTTTCAAGTTTCTTATTTTTTTATTACACATGGTCCGTTACGCTATGGTTAAGACATCCGTACTGCCGCCTTAGAAAACGGCGTCTTGGCACTCCTCCTCTCTCCTTTACTTTTCAGTTTAGATATGGTCTTTATAATTAGTATTTTATTTTTGTATATTAATTGATGATAAAGTTATTTTTTTTTTCTTGTATATTTGTATGTCTTACGTAAAAGGCTAAAAAAATAACTTCGCTTTTTATGTAAACAGTCAAGAGATTAAATATACTGTGTTTATATTTTGGCACGCCACACTTACGGCGATAGTTCCCTCTTCAAGGAGTGGTCAGAGAGGCGCCACGGCCTCCCCATCTTTCACTTGACCAGATACGGTGGTTTCGGAAGGTTCCAGTTTTAGATCGGTCAGAAAAATATGCCCTGCTATCAAAATTGTGTGGGTCAACCTACGGTGGTACTTTCAACATACGGTGGACGTTTGCCCCGCTTGGGTGAAATACTAACGTGTCCTCATGGAGTATATCAGCGGCACTGACCTCTTGCGTCCAGCCTATGTCTAGGCCTTGGTACGAAGCGAGAGGGCATAGGATATAGACACCTTCTTCTGAAAAGTAGACACCTCCTTCTAATTAAAAGTAATTCAAGCAAAGAAGGCGATGAAAAGCGCTTAGAAAAAGCAATCCTCACAATAGCAACCATAGAAGCGGAATTACGGACGGTGTACAATGGGCAGCTCTTGGTACTGATAATGATCAAGTACGGGTTGGCGTGCTGCCAGTGATGACTTCTGGCTCCGAAACGTGGTCGCTTACAATGGACCTCATCAGAACGCTAATAGTCACTCAAAGGGCAATGAAAAAGGCTATGCTCGGAGTTTCCTAGCGTGATCGCGAAAGAAAAATATTCGCAGGACGCCAAGGTTATAGACATAGTCCAAAGAATCGCCAAACTTGAGTGGCAGTGAGCAGGGCACATTGGACGCAGCATTAGAAGGCCTCTCACAAGGTGGACCGATGACCTGGTGAGGGTCGCGGGGATCCGATGGATGCGAGACGCACAGGACCGGTCATTATGGCGACATTTGGGGAAAGCCTATGTCCAACAGTGGACGTCTTTCGGCTGAAATGATGATGATGATGATGACGGGTTCACGCGACGCGGCGTGGTGTTTCACGTGTGTGTTAAATAATGTCAGAAAAGTCAACGGGGCCAGCTGGAACCGAGGCTGGCCAGGTTTGCTGGATTATTAGAAACTGTCACCACGAACCTGGTATGCAAAAGGCAACTGAAGAAACACGGCCAAACCTTCAGTTGCCCTTACTATTTTATTATTATTATTTTTTCTATTACTGTTTTGAAGCGGGCAAAATAATAGTTTACATGGTTAAAAAAGTTGTCAATCTAGACCGACATCTTTTCTGTATGAACACTTAAAGCTGTTTAAGAAACCTATCCTTTAGGTCAATTACCGCAACAATAGCAAAAGTGAAAACAGTTTTCAAAAAAATCTAGTTTTCATATCATAACATACTTGAGGTTACTTTTTTTTTTTTACAAAATTCTGACTTATCATGGAATTATTCAACTTTCTTATGTTATATGCATTATAAACTAGTTGTGCAAATTATAAAGCAAAAACTAAAAAGTAAAAGTGGTTTTTATAGCGCTGTGTTTTATATTATAAGTTCAAGTAGAGACAGTTCATTGAACTTATCAAGAAGTGGGAGATAAAAAGATTTAGTTAATTTATAATAACAAGTTATGATATAATCATATGAATAAATTACTCATAAATTAGATATTTCTACATAACGGAAGAGCATCTTCGGAACTGTCTTAGGGCGGAATTCACCAATAAAACTAATCGCGTTTTAACGTTTGGCTCGCATAATCGCGTTTAGCCGCTGTCACTAGTGTCACTTGTCTGTATTTTTATTTTGTTGTATGAAAAGTGAAACTAGTGACAGCGGCTAACCGTGATTATGCGAGCCAAAAGTTAAAACGAGATTAGTTTGATTGGTGAATTCCACCCTTAGTTACGTTTTTTTTAATTTAAGTTATTTCACTAATATTCCAAATGCGAAAGTTCGTTAGTGTAATTATGTGTGTGTTTGTATCTTTTTCACGCCCAAACGGCTAAACAAATTTTGGTGAAATTTGGTACACGGATAGATGTTTTGATGATGAAAGTACATAGAATACTTTTTATCCCGAGAATATTTATTTATGTATACTTTATTGTACACTAAGATAATAAATAATATAATATGAGTCTTTTATTTTTCGGGTGGGAAAATCATCTAATGACATCCCCGCTCTTGGGGAGAGCGAGATATAGTGTCTGTCTTTTACTGACTTAAAACCTACTCCTGTTCCTTCTTTGCCATTTTTTCAGGGCCCCGGGGATCTCTTTCGCATTACCCATGGCCCCAGTAGCCTTCGACCCTGCTGGTCTAGGGGCCCATGACATCTAAATCTGGTTGCTGACATCTAAATTTAAAAACATACAACGGGCGGCCTTTTGCATTCCGCGATCTCTTCTGGGTAACCTGGAATAGACCTCTGTCCATGGTTGCCTGGAAGAGTTCTCACTCCTCCCTAGAGCAGGAGAAGTCATTAAATGATTTTCCACCTAGAAAAAAATAGAAAGCTGGCGGAACATAGGCAGGTTTTAGTCAGTAAAAATCTAACACGCCCTCTGGCTCTACCCTAGAGCAGGAGGAGTCATTAGCCAATTTCCCACATCGCAAAAGATAAGATAAGATATATTTATTTGCTCTAACATGTGTACACATACAATAATAAAAAAGTGTATGTAAGATAACATTGTGAAAAAAATGGTTCAGACGTGTTTGCCACATACTATGGCGTGCAAATGTTTTGAATACAAGAAATATTATTACTATGCTAGATGTTGAAGTAAATTTAACAGAAATAATCAACGTCAAAAACCTTGGCGTGCATATGGACACTAATCTTTCCTGGGAGGAAAGGTTAGTGGGAGGATGTTGCTGATGTGAGTAGGAGGGTCTTTTACTCTTTTCAGTCTCTTAAACGTCTCCAAAAATTCCTACCATTTTACACTAAGGTTAATCTTGCACAATCTCTTCTTTTATTTTTTATTTGGTTCCTTTTCTGTAACTGCAGTACGTCTCTGGAACTCTCTGCCACACTCTCTTCGCGATAGCCCTTCTCTAGATATCTTCAAAAGGAAACTTAAAGAGCACTTCCTTTCATTATTGACATAATATATATATATATATATAGTATGTAGTATGTATGTATGTATATATATAGTATGTATTAGTATGTATAATATAATTATATTTTAGACTAAGTATGTAGGTTTATATTGTGCACTGGATCCTACCCTCGAATATGTTCTCTCATCATTGCTGAGTTAAGCTCGCCTTTGTACATGAACTGTCTGTATGTCAATTTATTATGTTTTGTTTTTGTGTACAATAAAGAATTAAGAATTAAGTCAAAATTAAACATGTCAAAAAGAAAACTAAAAAACATCTGTGTCTATGAAATTAGCACGGACGAAAAAAACGGAAAAAATAGGGACTATCACTTACATCATTATATGAAGTCTCAATTGAACAAAATTACTGTATTCCGGTAGAGGTAGGTAATTGGTAAAATTAGGAAAAGATGAAACTTTTTTAATGGTGATGACATGTTGTTATTCAAGTTGTATGTTGTCAATATACCCTACAACTCCATCTAATAATGATATTTATCTTTTTTCTTTTCAAGGTTCTGTGCCTCAAAAGGAAAAACGGAACCCTTGTAGGATCACTTTGTTGCCCGTCTGTCTGTATGTCTATCTATCAAGACCCTTTATCACGAGAACGCGTGAAGGTATCGAGTTGAAATGAAAACCATGTACTTAAGTCTGTGATCCCTTGAAGTTGTGAAATAATCAAACTTCTGAGTTACGGAAAAATATATATACGGCTGTTTATGTCGCAAAAAACGTATATTTCGACACTGTCAATAGAACTAAAATTCATAGGCATACTTCCCGTTCACCTAGAATCCTGAAATTTGGCATAATCATAGCACAAAATGGAAAACTGAAAATTATTAATTTGTAGTTACATCACAAAACAAAACTTTTTTGCGATTCAGAAAAATCTGGACATCCGGACATCATACATACGTACAAAGCGTTTTGCGTTTTGGGAACACATTCATAATGCGTACGGCTAAGGAGGAGGGAATTCCATTCCCTGCCGGAGTCTGTGTTCCCTGATAGCTACAACCTAGGGGTCTTTAAGTCAAGAGTGAATAGGTTACTTCTAGGCAAGCGTGCTCCATCGTCGGCCACATCATCGCTTACCATCAGGTGAGATAGTGGCCAAAAGCGAGCCTATCAAAAAAAAAAAAAAAAACTTCGTAACTCAATTCAGGAATTGAACTATTTATGTAGGTAAGATAGTACGGAACCCGCAGTGCGCGAGTACGACTCGCATTTGTGTTTTGTGTAATTTATTTCAATATGTTTAATTTATTACAATCATTTTATACAAATTCTGATAGTATCTCTTACCACTGTATGTTTTATTATTTTGATGATAACTGTTTTGTTTGTACTTATTTTCCAACTCGGTATTCTTACACATGGCGTCTACATTTCTTTGTTCCAACTTCTATATTTTAGAACCAAAACATCAAAAAATTGTGACATCCACCGACCCACACTTTTTTTTTTTAAGGTAAAAAATCATCTAATGACAAATCTCGCTCTTGGGCGGAGCGGGAGATAGTGTCAGACTTTTACTGACTAAAAATTCACTCCTGTTCCTTCGTTGCCTTCGTTCCAGGGCCCCGGGTTTCGTTTTCACACTACCCATGGCCCCAGTAGGCTTCGACCCTGATGGGCCCCTACGATTGCTGACATCACCCTGAGGCGCGCGTGGAACCACCGACCCACACTGGACCCGTATGGTTGATTACGACCCATTCGGTCTCTTATGGAGGAGGCCTGAGTCCTTACTTACTGTACACACTGAACTCCACGCTATAGGCATCACGGACCCTTGTGCAGAGCATATTTGGAGGAGGAGGCATTGCGCATATATGCTCCTTGACTGTACAGATGTCAGTATGTGGAGAGAGGTGGGCTGGTTGGAATAAGCCCACCAAAGATTTTGACCGCCATGACCCACGTACAATGCCTCATAAGACTAAGTGCGGAAACCATACTCAAACATCGGTGGAGGTGTGCCCCGTTTGGGCGGAGCACCGTGTCCTCGTGGAGACAATCGGCGGCAGTAACCTCTCGCGTCGGGCCCTGGTTCGGTCTATGGTCAGGAGCGAGGAGGAATGGCAGGCGGTGGCGTCCTTTTGCGAAGTATTAATGCCAGCGAAGGAGGAGACCGCACGCGTGAGAGAACGAATGTCCTCACGCCCCAGCCATTCTGAGAGAGATTCTGATCCCCGTAATTGTCGTTCGATAATTGATCGGACTGTCACCTCAAGGAGATGTGAGCAAACTGTACGGTCCCAGCAAGGCCGATACCCGCTAGCTAGGACCGCGTAGAATTTCTGAAAAGGAAACCCGTACTTCTAGAACACAAAAGGCAACTGAAGTGTGTGGTTTTAGTCAGCAAAAGTCTGACACGCCCTCTTGCTCCAGCCAGAGCGTGAAATGTCATTAGATGATTTCCACACTTCAAAAAAAATACTCAAACATAACATAGGTACTTTTGCTTCTGATGGCCCACCATGTCTTTTAATTTTTAGGTGGGAAATCATCCAAATACTTTAGATTATGGCAGAATATCACCCGTGTTCCTTTACTTGCCCTTCGTGCGCCAGGGCAAAGATGATTCTTTTGAACAATTTCACACTTTCTAACAATTTCATAGGATATTTACAATGGGAAAATTAAAAGTTGAATTATTTATTTAATAAAACTTCATGCAAAACAAAAGTACAAAGGCGGACTTAATACCTTAGGCATTCTCTATCAGTTAACCTAGGGTGGTGGGGAGAAAATATGGCAGGTGCACAAAAATACAAAAGGATATTTAGAAAATAAGAGTTTAAAATTATATATAAATACAAAATAAACATACATATATAATTTAATATAATATAGGTATAGATTGTTAACTTTCGGTACCTCGGGTCACTCGTTCAAGGGGTTGGTGAGGTAGACCGGGATGTAACACATCGGATCACCGCAGGATGGATGAAATGGCGACAGGTCACGGGAACAACTTGTGACCCACGGATGCCCCTCAAGTTGAAGGGTAAAATCTACAAGTCCGTGATAAGACCTGTCATATTGTATGGATCAGAATGTTGGGCTGTGAAAAAGACGGATGAATAAAGATTGCACGTTGCGGAGATGAGAATGTTAAGATGGATGTGTGGTGTGACGAGAATGGATAAAGTGAGAAATGAGTATATTAGGGGAAGTTTGAAAGTGGCGCCAGTGACTGAAAAATTGAAAGGGAATCGTTTGTCTTGGTATGGTCATGTGAAGAGGAGGGATGAAACGCATGTTACTAAAAGAGTTATGAGTTTACATGTGGATGGACGGAGAGGGAGAGGGAGCCCAAAGAAAAGATGGATGGATTGTGTGAAGAGTGATATGAAAGAAAAGGAAGTTAGTGATAGCATGACGAATGACAGAGCAGAATGGAAGAAAAACACATGTTGCGCCGACCCCAAATAACACGGGACAAGGGAAGGAATATGATGATGATAGGTATAGATTGTATATTTATATAAAGTGAAATAAATGCAATTATGCTTTACATCAAGGTATAAAAACAATGTAATGCGTCGATAGCTACGCTGGTCTGGACATATTGTAAGGATGTCTGGCAAGCTAAGCGCATTTTTTTTCTAAACTCAAGGATGGTAAGCACAAACAAGAAAAATATAGGCTGGCATCCACAGGAAAAACTAAGCCACCATCCGGCGTCAGGATTAGCAAGTAAGATTATTGAATAAAGATCTGCGAAGTTAGTATTCGTATTGCATCACAAAGTTCAAGTTCAGTGTGTCAGTAAGTATTGTCTATTCATTGGATTCTTTTGTGTATATGAAAGTTTAGATAGTTTATTTTGCATGTCTGTGACCATCTATGTATCTATAAAGTAATATGACTGGCCTTTTAGTCTAGTGGTCAGTGGATTCGATGCCCATCTGAGACAAATGTGTGTCTGATGAGGACGATAATATTTTCTGTGTCTAGGTGTTTTCAAAAGGAAAAAACGGAACCCTCATATGATCACTTTGTGGTCCGTCTGTCTGTCTGTCTGTCAAGACCCTTTATCTCGGGAAAGTGTGAAGGTATCGAGTTGAAATTAAAGCCATATACTCAACTCTGCAGTCCCTTGAAGCTGTGAAAAAATCAAACTACTAAGCTAACGAAAAAAAAGATACGGCCGTTTATGTCGCAAAAAACGTATATTTCGACACTCTCAAGGGAATCAGAATTCATAGGGTACTTCCCGTTGACCCATAATCCTGAAATTTGGTATAAAGCAAGGTCATATAGCACAGGTATAGGAATAAATCTGAAAATAATAAATATTTTGGTACGCCACAAAAAAATTTTTTTTTGCCATTTGGATAAATCTTCGAGACTCCATTCGGTAATTGAACTGATTGATTGCATAGAAGAGTTTGTACGGAACCCTCAAGGCGCGTGTCCGACTCGCAGTTGCCCAGTTTTTTATTTAAATTATGTATGTATGTACTTAGAAATATATATATGTATGTTTATCAGTTTTCTAGCACTCATAATACAAGATTTGCTTAGTTCGGGACTAGATGGCGATGTGGAATATTATTACAATAATAGCCACATGGGTCAATCTTCAAGGTTAAACAATATTTGCCATGATCGGTTTGTGGATGGGTGACCAACAACCTAACTAAAATACTCGTATCGACGCATGGAGGCACATGCCTCAAGAATTACATTAAGCCGTTTTTTTTTTTAAGGTGGGAAATCATCTACTGACATCTGCATCCTGCCCTTGGGCGGGGTGGGAGGGCGTATCGGACTTTTACTGCCTTGTTACGCCTGTTCCTTCTTTGCCCTCGTTCCAGGGCCTCGGGGTTCTCTTTCGCATCACCCACGGCCCCAGTAGGCTTCAACCCTGCTGGGTCTCTATGGTAGCTAACATCTCCTTGAGGTGCGTGTGGAATACTACACGCCGTCGACGACTTAGGCTCAGTCCGGACAGTTACCGGACGGTCGGACGGCGAACTACCCACTGCTCGCCGTCCGTAAGTCCAACGTTAAGCCGTTAAGGGTTTGTTCGAAATAATTACCGCGGTCCTAGATCGCAAAAGGCAACTGAATGGACACTTGTGGGCTTTAGTCAGTATCTAAATAGCCTGATACTACTTCTTGCTCCACCCAGAGCGAGAGAAGTTTTCGATGATGATGACCCAAATAAAAACAAAATCAAAGGATTTGTTTCAAATAAAACATTTACAGGCACTTTTAATAGTCAAGTAGTGAGTCACACAGACACATGATGCCAATTGCGCATTTTGAAGCGTAAATCTTTAGTTTTATTTATTTATTTTGTATAGGTAACCAACAGCGATACACAAAGTATGTTACAGAGTAAGAAATGTTATTTTTTTTAATTGATATAAACTAGTGCTTGACTGCGATCCCACCCGATGGTAAGCAGTAATGCAATCGTTGATGGTGAGGCGCACTATTTTATTGAGAGCCTATTCACTCAAGACTTGAAGACAGCTAAATTATAATCGGACGGGAAAACCGTAGCAGGCAGATTGTTCCAGTCCCTCGATGTACGCGGTAGAAACGACAAAGCGAAATGCTTAGTATGGACCGTTGAAGTTTCAACAACGTAAGGGTAGATACTCGCCGTACGTCGGGTTGTCCGATGGTAGAAAGAAGATGGCGAATCAAGTCATGCAATTCCCTCGCACACTCTCCAAAATGCAACCTGTAGAATACCGATAGGCTAGCTACCCTGCGCCTGTACTCGAGGCTGTGTAGATTGGACTTAACCAAATCTGGATCTCCAATCAGGTCCCCTCTTCGCATGCCTTTCCACTGAGTCCAAAGCTGCTAGATGGCATTTTGCAGCACCAGCCCATATGTGACTGCAGTACTCCTCCACACACGATCGGACCTGAGTTTTGTATAACATTAGAAGCTGTCCCGGTGTGAAGTACCATCGGACCTTTGCAAGAACGCCTAGTTTTCTAGCAGCTATCTTGGCTTTGGACTCAATGAACCGCCCAAAATTGAGGTCTGAGGAAATTTCAACTCCCAAGAGCTGAAGGCGGTCGGTGCACTCTAGGGATACATTCCGAAAAGCAAGAGCCAAGGTGAATGGGCACCTTTGGCGGTGAACAGATAGCGCTTGTGTTTTGAATTCTACTAAATTGGTTTCGCCCCACTTGGAGACTGCCTGAAGTGAGACATTCGTATGCTCTACCATAGCCTCTCGTTCGGACCGGATTAGTTCCTTACTAGCCCGAGCACCTGGAAGGTATCTCTCTACAACTGTGCTATCATCTGCATACCCGGGAGATACCGGGCATGATGGGAATGAATGAATTTTTATACAAATGAATGTGAAAAAAGCTCCAAGGACATTCTTTTAATTCTTGTTATATATTACAAATATCTCGGTTACATATTTCTTGCCAGTTCTATTATATGAGAACAATGGAAATAAATTAAGTAAAGATAAAAATAAAACAACAATATATTGGAATTAAAAAGAATCAAGAAAAAATTTAGTCGGCAAAAAAAAAAATGCTCAAATACAAAAAAAAAAAATTGCTTTTTAATCCTATTTCACAAAGGGATGAAAAGACTCTATGAGACCAATTAAGATATAAGTTACAGAAATTACAGAATTCGCCAATAACTTTTTCCATACTTTTTGTAAGGAAAAACGATAATATATTTTTTCCAAAAAGTTTGTGAATGCTGTTCAGAATATCTTAAAAAATTATAGATTGTGTCCTTGGAACGTTTTCCCGTAACTCTAATTATGGTGAATTTTTGTGACACATCTCACATACAGGTATGATGCGCACTTGACCGTTCAGATATACATAGTCATATGTCTAAATGGACCAAGACCAAGAAAAAAATTACAAGATATCTACGTTTATGACTCTTAAGTACATATATTATAAACAACTTGCTCACAAAGGAAATAGAGAGTGAATGAAATCGAAGAGTGAATGACATTTTACAATGAATGAAGCTTTACATTCACGAAGAAAATCACAACGTTATTACTTATTACTCCATTCATATCGAATGAGATGTGTCAATGTAAGAGCACAGTGCTGATCAATGGATGCGGTATATTTTTAGTAAAATATTTTGAGAAGGGAGAGTAGGTGAGTTGGTTGGTTGTTTTTTGGTGGTTGGTAAAATGGTGTTGGTTGGGTTGGTAGTTTTACATCGACTTCAATTATTAACAAAAGACAAGTGTAAGAATAGTTTTCTTTCATGTCAATTTGCCTGCTGCGGTCTTCCCATCCGATTATAATTTGGGTGTCTTCAAGGTTAGAGTGAATAGGCTCTTAATAAACTAGTGCGCGTCACCATCAACGATTGTATCACTGCTAACCACAGGTTGGATCGCAGTCAAGCAGTGGTTTATTTCATATAAAAAAAATACTTTTTGATGCTTGATTTTTGACAAGAATGTTTTTTTTTTAATAAAGACTTTGCCACTACACTAGAAATGACTACTGTATTGCAGATGCATTTACAGTTACGTTGACTCACATACAGAAGACACCAACAAACCTGGAGTAATTATCATTCTGTAGACCATACAAGTAATGTAATATTTTATTTTTTTATTTTATATTCCGCATGGTAATCGTATACACACACGTAGCGCAGCAGGCAGTAACTCAACCTCTGCGCCAACCTTGCTGCCAAATTGTGTACCAAGCGTTTTCCCCTCATTGTTGAATCAGCCTCCATGTTGATCTAGCTTGATGCATCAGAAGACAAGTTCTTTATATGGAGCAATTGCCCAAAATTTTTCTAAATTAATCGCTCAAGCGCGGCGGGATACTATGGTACCCGAAAAAAAAACGAGTTATTTCAAATTAGCCTTAATCTAGTCAGAATCAGGGATTTTATGGAGCGATAGAGTTTAGGTATAGCTGGAGTCTAAATTATAGTTCTTACAGTCCATCCTAGGGTTGTCTGGTAGATATCGCTATTAGCGATAAGACCGCCATTGTACCCATAGATTAAATTAGTTTTAAAGTTTTTGTTACTATTTTGGTGTACAATAAAGTTTTATTCTATTTTATAGGTTTTGGTTGGTTTTGCCCGGACAAAAAATGTTAATCAAGACTACATATAGAAATCAAATCTTGCTATTTTAATTTGACTTTTATAATTTTAAAATTCTAATATTTGTAACCGAAACTATCCGAAACTAGTGGATAATTCGAAGTAATTTTATATCTGTAACGGTATCCGAACCGAGTATAATATTATTCTTATATCAATTTCGTTTAAACCATATCTAGATCCTAAATTTCATAATTATCCATAACTATAATTTCAAAGAACTAAATACAACTTATTATTTTAAAAGTGCCGCATCCAAAAAAGCTTTTCTTTTACCACTCACACGTGCACGTGTTACAAATGGGCGTCGTCACGCAAAATATCGATACATCGCCCATCGGCGATTCGCTCCACTATAATAAAACTTTCATCGACATCGATAGTCGATAGTGATGTAATGCCTATAATTTCGAAGTAGGAAAGTGTGGTTTATATATTGAAATGCGTTAAAGACTATTGAGTGAAGATATTGTTATTTTTAGCATTTTTTGCTAACTGCGATGAATCGGTGGTCTCTAAAAATAGTGTGTCAGTTGTTATTGCGATTGAGTTCAAACAATATGAGTGATGTTTCTTTTTTTAGGTGGCAAAATCATCTTATGACAAATCCCGCTCTTGGGGGGGGGGGGGGCGGGAGATAGTGCCAGACTTTTACTGACTCCTGTTCCTTCGTTGCCTTCGTCCCAGCGTCCGGGTTTCGTTTTCACACTACCCATGGCTCCAGTAGGCTTCGACCCTGCTGGGCCCCTACGATTTACTGACATCTCCCTGAGGCACGCGTGAACGCGCCCTAACCGCCACCGGGATTTCGATCCCGATTTCCTGCCGCCGTAGGCGCGGGCTTGCCGACCATCCGGTAACCGTCCGGACCAAGACCAAGTCGTCGACGGCGCGTATTGTTCCACGCGCGTCTCAAGGAGATGTCAGCAAATCGTAGGGGCCCAGCAGGGTCGAAGCCTACTGGAGCCATGGGTAGTGTGAAAACGAAACCCGGGGCCCTGGAACGAAGGCAACGAAGGAACAGGAGTGGGTTTTTAGTCAATAAAAGTCTGACACAATCTCCCGCCCCACCCAAGGGCGGGGGATGTCATAAGGGGGGACCCAGCAGGGTCGAAGCCTACTGGGGCCACGAGTTGTGTGAAAGTGAACCTCGGGGCCCTAAAACAAAGGCAAAGAAGGAACAGGGGTGGTTTTAGCCAGTAAAAGTCTGACACGCACTCTCGCTCAGCCCTAGGGCGGGATATGTTATTAGATGATTTACAACCTAAAAAAAAGCAGTGACTTAGAGCCTGGACGATATTTTTTTACTACGCACGGGTACAAAGTCTTTCAGTCGAGTTTGGATGAAAATATTCAGTGACACCAAAACAATAACAATATTTTGACAAAATTTAATATTTTTATTCACACCGGAAGTGCATACAGAAGCTCAAATTACATCATTGAAACAAATTTTCTCTCACGTCGTAACAACCGTATCTCGAATACATATCATGCGATTATTCGCATAATCGACTTTCAACGGACGACATCGATATAGCCTTTAATGAATCGATTTGAATTGCAATCGAATAAACGTGTGGCTAGACGATGGTACCGTTTTATTTATTTTAGAATTTTAAGTGCAGGCTTGAAGAATGTGTTTACATTATAAATATGAAGAAGTTTATTTCATTGTGAGAAATTGATTTCATTGGCAGACTGCTTTAACTAAGCTGCATTATTATTCATCAGTCCAAATATTTTTTCCTAAAATAAAATGTAGTGTAGTAACAAAACACACAACACACACAAACAACAAAAACAACAGCCAACAACAAGACAACAACAACAACAACAACAACAACTTGACTGTTGTTGTTGTTGTTTGTGTGTGTTGTGTGTTTTGTCAGGCCAGTCAAAAAATGTATGCAGGTATGTTGACAACGTGTCGTGTTACACGCGCTCTTAAAAGAGATGAAGCCAGTTGGGGCCGACACCTGCCAGAGCTGCGGACTATTCAATAAGTTTCCCTAGCCTTTGCAAAAGGGTAACCGAAGGTAAACTGTCAGTTTTAGTCAGTAAAAGTCTGACACTCCCTCCTACCCAGAGCGGGTGAAGTTATTTGATAATTTCCCTCGTAAAAAAAGCTGCAAGTCGAGTCTTACCTATGTACATAGTTCAATTCCCGAATGGAGCCTCGAAGATTTTTTAGATTTTTAAAAAAAGTGTTTTTTTTTTGTGACGTAACAACAAATTTACTGTTTTCAGATTTATTCCTATATCTATGCTATAAGACCTTGCTTTATACCAAATTATGGTAGTTTGGGTCAATGGGAAGTACTCTATGAATTTTGATTCCCTTGAGAGTGTCGAAATGTCCGTTATTTGCGACATAAGCGGTCGTATGTTTTTTTCGTTAACTTGTTTTTTGTTTTCACAGCTTCAAGAGACCGCAGATTTAACCACTAATCGGCACCACTTAACCATCAGGTCTTTTCCTTTGAAAACGTATACATGACGTTAACGTTTGACGTTGGCGTTGATGTCTAACTAATGTCATTAACATAACCGTTTTGACAAGTACCTGGACCTGACGCCTCAGTGCTGCCTCCTGGTGAATGCCGTTTTAAAACACCCTCATTCCCAAGAAACTCTTCAACTACATTAACAATAACGTTTTAGATCTCGTAACATTAAACAGCTGATAAAGTCAACGTTTTCCGTAATTTTCAAATTAACACGTAAACCTCTGAGTTATTATGTATGCATAGTCAATTAAACACGGTCATTCAACAAACTATACCAATTCATAACAGTTAGTGAGGCTATGATTAAAGTCATCTATTTTTCCAATCGGTTAACTTTATTGGTCATTAGGCTTACTTAACATTAGCATAACATAGCACAATCAGCCTTAAAATGTTCCAACTGCTGGGACTCATGGCTCCTCTCTAAGAGAGGGAATGAGTCATATCCACCACGCGGGCTCAGTGTGAATTGGTGGATATCCTATGTCTTACATTTTTTTAGTTCTGGGATAAATAGCCTCACAATTTTTTTTTCAACGTTTTGAGAACTTTGATAAAATAAGTTTTACAGAGTAATGCGGTTTTGCGGCGTAAGTTTGGGCCATTACCACTAGGCCAAACTAACTCTCAAAACATATATTTTGTATATGTGGTCTTTGTAATTGTATATGTTTTTGTTGTTATTTTATTGTGTATGTGCTATGATCCTGTGATAGTCGAAATAAACGTATTATTATTTGAAATTACTAAATTCAAAGACATAACCTACTGTTCATTTGTTATAAAAAAAAAGCTAAGCAAAGGGCCTTTATAACAAGATAAACATCACCATCATAATGCAGAATTGTAAAACAATACTTTCCTTTGTAATAAAAAAATATAGTTTCTATTTCTACGGACGCATGGTCAAAAACCCTTTTAAATTGTAACTTCTAATTAACTAAATGTAAATTCTAACGATGTTATCTTGATTCCATCTTCACCGACCTCTATGTGCAGTGTTGTTGCCAAAAAAAGTAAATAGCAGAAGGCTTGCTTTGTACAATGTGATGATTCACCTTTTAGAGCATAAAATACTTCAAATTATTTGAGGTCGAAGTATGTTACGTTCTTAAATCTTTTAATTTTTGCATTATCGGCTACTTGCGTTGCGTTGGAAGGCTTTCCGCTAGGTGGACCAATGAATTGATGCAAGACACACAGAACTTTTTATTGTGGTGAAACTTGGGGGAGGCCTATGTCCAGTAGATGACGTCTTTCGGCTGAAATTATGATGATGATGATTATCGGCTACTGATGTGATATATAATTAGGTTTTTTTACCAAAAACGTCATTAAAAATCCTAATTATAGTCGTTCGTGTTTACCCCCCTCTCTGTTCGGTTTTACCCGACGCATGTCGGTTAATGCCGAATACCAAAGGTTTTGTTTTCTTTAGAAGATATTTTTTAAAATAATGTTGAATTAAAGTTAAGTCAGAAGGATAAATTAACCGACTGATTAAGCATTAAAAACCTTTCTACCTCAAAAACCTGCATTGTTACTTAATTTTTCCCTTAGCCATGCGCCATTCCCCCACTCTAGTCTAATACACATTTTTTTAGTTCTGGTGATTTTTGTACTATTTTAAACGGCCTATGTAGGTGGGCTAATTTTTTTTTTTGGTTAGCACGCATCTCTTCCTGAATTTAATTTGTTTGAACTGACAAACTTTAAAATAAATTAGGTTAATTTTTTTTTGTTTTATTTATTTATTACGGCACTCTAACGAATAGTTCGCCGATACATTTACAAAAAAAAAGTCATTAAAACCCAGCGAACTCTTAAATTAAAGTTGTGCACGGAAATGTACATCAGTACATTTCGGCTTTCTTTGTCTTTTGTTTTGTCGTGGTGACCGTGTAACGGAGGATACAGCGTTGGAAGGCCCCCCACAAGATGGACCTATGGACCTGGTGATTGTTGCAGGAATATGATGGATACAAGACCTGGACCGTTTGTTCAGGCGACACTTGGGGCACGCCTATGTCCAACAGTGGACGTCTTTCGGCTGAAATGATGATGATGACGAAGTTCAAATTATGATGAAGAGTATACATTAAACCTAAACTTGTCGCAAAAACTTAAAGCTATTTGGACTAATCTTTTTATTTTTTAGGTGAGAAATAATCCAATGACATCTGCCGCTCTTGGGTGGTGCGAAAGGGCGTCTCAGACTTTTACTGACTAAAACACAATCGTTTGTTCTTTTTTGACCTTTGTTCCTGGGACCCGGGGCTCTCTTTTTCATAACCTATGGCCCCAGTATACTTTGACCCTGCTGGGCCGCTACGGTTTTGGTGACGTTTTCTTGAGGCGCGCGTGGAACACTACGCTTCGTCGATGACTTGGGCTTGGTCAGGATCGTTACCGGACGGTCGGACGGCGAGCTACCCATCCGCAAGCCTACGCGTATGGTGGCTGGAAAACGAGATCGGGTTCCCAGTAGCTGGGGTATGAGGGTCATTCTCTCACGCGTGTGGCCGCCTCCTTTGCTAGCATTACTGCTTCGCAGAAGGAAGCGACCGCTTGCCATTCCCCCTCGCTCCGGACCGTGGCCTGTACCCGGGCCCGGCGCGAATTTGGCTTAATCTGCTTGTGTCAAATATTCCAAAACACAATATTTCACAAAAATATACCTAACTCGAAAAATGTTATCTAAAATGGCACTTCTGATGTCAAAAGGTGCTAATGTGTTACTTAAGCAGCTCCGTACTGATTTAATCTTCTGCCACATAACTTATGCTAAGAGGCCTTGTTCAAAATATGTAAGTTATGCGCTTGTTTTGTGAAAGTGATCGTTATTCTTAAGCTTTGTAGTGAAAACATACGGGAGCGTAATGTGTTGAGCGTTGTGAAACGAATTTGTGGGTGGATATTCTTGTATGTTAAAACTTATTGATATATTATCATCTTCTTCATGGCCTTGTCCCATGTTATTTGGGGTCAGCGCAACACGCTTCTTTCTTCCACTCTGTCCTGTCACGCGTCACGCTATCACTAACTTATTTTTCTTTCACATCACTTCTCTTACTATCCATCCATCTTTCTTTCATTTTACAGTTATGATACGAACACTCAAGGAATTGACTGCGATTAATTAAAAGAAAGGAACCGAGACAAATGAATCTATTCGTTTTTAGTGTTCCGTTACCAAGCCTCCGCTGTCCATCCTTTTGTTTGTCTGCCCATCTGTCTGTCAGTGGACTCTAAGGGGTAGAGAGTTGAAATTTTATAATTTTTTGTTCTCTGGGTAATAACGGTAACAATAACAACAGAAATTAATAAACTTTAAATGAAGTTAAAAATCAAAGGGGGTTCCCATACAAAAAAAGTAGCGTGTTAGTGTTTTTTTTTTTTGCTAGATTTTAATATTGTAGTTCGGGATCCTTCGTGTGCACGTCCAAACCGTGTTTCAAAAAATTATTATCATTATCATCATTTTAGCCGAAAAACGTTCGCTACTAGACATAGGCCTTCTTCAAGTGTCGTCATAACGAATGGTACTGTGCGTTTCGCATCCATCGAATTCCCGTGACCCTCACCAGGTCATCAGTCTGCCTAGCGGGAGGCTTTCCAATGCTGTGTCCTCCTTTCGGCCCTAACTACAATCTGTTCTGCGAGCAATGTGCCCTGCGCACTGCCACTTAAGTTTGGCAATATGTCAAAATTGTGTATCATAAGAATTACAAGCCAACATTGCTTCTTTATCCATTGTTCTTACTTCTGTATTAAATTACTCACTTCAAGTTGGTCCAACAAGCTCGCCCAACAATTTTGCCTAAACATGCTCGACTAACTATTTTACCAAGCATGCTCAGCCAACATTCCACTCCTATATTCCACACTTATTAGCAAGTCTCGTGTCGATCAGTCTACAATTCACTTCACATGTCATACTTACATAACTTATAGTACAATCATTGAACCTTTATTAGTGATTTTAAGTAAGATTTAGGAACATCCCCATAATTAATAATAATAATTTATTCAAAGACTCCTTTTGATCCACATTATATGTAAGTATAAATTACTTATTTCTGTTAGCTCAGAAGTTCGATAATATTACAATAAAATTAGTATTCTTACCATAAAATCAATTATATATTAAATTAAATTACAATGGTCTCTAAATTGAATGTGATGGAATAATAAAAAAAAAATTTGAATGTTATGAAATAAAAATTTTGCGAAAATTTTATTTTTCTGAACTGAAATAAATTTAATGTCCTATGATATAACCACGAAGTTTAACTTCTAGCCAATCTATTATTTAATTATTAAACAAATAGGGTATTAACTTGATTGTCTTTAACAATTTTTACATTCTATGGTCTAGCTTTTGGTAGTTTATCAGGTACTAGCTTCTGCCATCGGCTTCGCCCACGTGAGTGTAGAAAATATATATCCTACGTCATTCATTAGTAAAGTAGTATTCAAATTAGTCCTGTAGTTTCTGAGTTTAGAAATTAAAAAGCAAAAAAAAAAAAACACAAATCTTCCCTCCTCCTTTTTTTTTTTTTTTTTTTTATTTGATGTAAACTAGTGCTTGACTGTGATCCCACCTGATGGTTAGCAGTGATGCAATCGTTGATGGTGAGGTGCACTAATTTATTAAGTGCCCATTTACTCTAGCCTTGATAACGCCCAAATTATAATCGGATTAGATGATCACAGCAGGCAAATTGTTCCAGTCCTTGGATGTGAGCGGTATAAATGACGAAGCGAAACGCTTAGTCCGGACCGTTGGTTTCAACAACGTAAGGGCGGATACTCTCCGTGCGTCGTACGTCGTCGTCGTATATTAGTCGTAGTATAGAAAGAAGTATAAATTATAACATTGTTATTGTTGATATTCCGGGTCTGGGTGACTTGTGTGAGTGTGTTCACATATTTATGTAAACACTCAGTCACGACACGGGAGTAATTCCTAGTTTGGTGCAATTTATTAAAAAAAAAAAAAAATAGCGACGAATTTAAAAAATACAAAAACGATACTCGGGAGTCTACAGCGCGCGTTGATGTCTTTTCTATGAATCCAGTAGGTATAATTTAGATTCAAACAAAGCTTGCTTTTGCTGCACACAAAATACAATTAAAGTTATTGAACAGATGTTCTAGTTCCATAAAATCTATATAGATATATATAAGCAAAATACTACTCACTGATTAATCACGAAATCTCAGAAACTATAACACTTACAAACTTAAAATTTGGCAGGCAAAATTAAAATAAAAAATGGGGTTTGGAAGTTTGTATGGAGAAATCGACTTTTACGCAGGCGAAGCCGCTGGCAGAAGCTAGTATCCTATAAATGACTTTGAGTTTTTCGTTGTTATCACCACAGAACATCATTTCAGTCAAAAAACGTTCACTGCTGATCATATATATATAGACACAAGCGTTGCCGCAACAACCGATCCTGTAAGTCCCGCAAACATCGGATTCTCGCGACCCTTATCAGGTCATTAGTCCATCTTATTCAGGTCTTCCAACGCTGCATCTTCGGGTACATGGTACACAGTGCCGTTGAGTTTTTATCACTACGTAAATCAGTAGTTTGAGTAATTCACGCATAACTTTAGTATTTACTTATTATTGTGACACTGGCATTGACCTACAAGTTTATTGACACTTTATTTAGTGAAACAAAACTGTTTTTAAAATACTGCACCTCAAAAAGAAAAAACGGTACTCTTATTGGATCACTTTGTGGTCCGTCTGTCTATCTGTTTGTCTGCCTGTTAAGACCCTTTATCTCGAGAAAACTAAATTTGTAGTTACATCACAAAAAATACCTTTTTTTGGGATTTGTAAAAATCTTTGTAACTCAATTTGGGAATTGAACTGTTTTCATAGGTAAATTTGCACGGATCCCTCAGTGCGCGAATCCGACTTGCACTTGTTCTCTTTTAAACATTCTTTTTTTTTTCTTTTTCGCGAGAGTAACTCTTGTTCGAGTTTCGGCCATGGGCTTGCTTGAGGTGTTGTTTGGATCTCTGCTCACGGAGATGGCCGATAAACAAACAAATCATTTGAAATCTTTAACACATTGCCATTAACTTTAAAAGTTTTGAGAATTCGTATCACTAACAATCCCTTCCTACTTTCTTTCACACTACTGAGGAGAGCGCTCTCTAACGGTATCTGTCGGAACTAATACTGCACATACGTAAACTTGAACTTGACAAACGCGTTAAACCAAAACTGGTATTTCACTTGCTTAGTATGCACGAAAGCAACAAAATGAAGATGACAAGAAAGAGGTTTTTAACACCATTTTTGCCGTTGACGATCGATGAAATGTCACAATGACTTTCTAATAGATGGCGCTCTTAGACAAGGTCAATGCCATCTATAAAGTTGTTGTTTTTTTTTCTTGATTACTTGGCTCTGAAGGGAGCTTTTATAACTACAGATATTGTAGCCAACGGCACCTATATGGTGAATATCCGTGTTTCGGAAATACATTATTGTGCGTGCAGCTAATTTATTTATTTTAAACAGAACGGCCAAAGCCAATTACACCATTTAAATACAGAAAGAAGTAAAAAAAGACAGAACAATAAAATTAATAACAGACAAGTCGCGCATAATTTTAGTGGTTAGGAGTGGGATTTCCTGCCGGGGTCTGTGTTTCCTGATAGCTATAACCTACGGGTCTTTAAGCCAAAAGTGAATAGGTTACTTCTAGGCAAGCGTGCTCCATCGTCAACTAAGTCGTGTCTTTCCATCGGGTGAGATACTGGTCAAACACAAATCAAACAACATTAAAAAATATTTAGCAAGTGCGAGTCGGACTCGCGCATTGAGGGTTCTTATTCTAGAACCAAGGGATGGTAGCTATCAGGAAACACAGACTCCGGCAGGGAATTCCACTCTTTATTTGTAGAATGTGTTCCCAAAACGTTTTGTGCATATGGGTGCGATGTCCACCATGTACCGGTGGCGCAACGCCTTAGGTCTCATGGTCCAATGATGATACGGACTTATCGGAATTAAATTATACACTTTAGATGCACTTTTTAAAATGCAGACTGTACAGAAACTAAATGAAATATTTACATTTCATTTCAATGCTTATGAATTGCATTTTGAATGCTTATGAATTGCATTCGAGCGGTCAGACTTTAGTACATCTGGATCTAACTTTTGTCTCACTGTGTTTATTATCATAACGACATAATGTTAATATCATCATAAAACATTACGAACAAGATGGTACAAGCATACTTTTATCACAATATAAACATGTCGTACGCCTGGGGGCTGTATAATGTATATAGGTAAGGTATGAATATTGAAAACGAAATCAAAATAATTTCACTTCTCACACACGCAGTGATTATCAATTCAACCACATAAGGACATAAGTGTCACACTACATATTAATTAGCCCATCGTATCCGTTTACACAACACATGCATAATAATAATTTTACTAATTAATTTGCAGTGTTTAAAAGTGCTAAGTATGGTTGTCAGCATAGTCTATCAACTTTGACTTTTAAATTGCAGTGTATTTTCGTTTTATTGTTTTTCCAGTCAGTACTAGCAAACAGCTGGTCGGCTTTTCGCGTGACCAGAGGGCAGGGCTTTTCTTCGGTCAATGAATCAGAATTGCTATCCAACGTGGCAATGCTGCCAGCGTTCTGGGCACTTTTCCCATTGATATCGATGAGGATGAACTTTTGGATGCGCAATAAGTTATTTTTCTACCTGTTTATACATATTATTAATTTTGTGTGTATATATACCTACTAAGTTATAATAATAGGGGTTAAAGTATGAAAAAGCCGTTTTTCAAAACGGGTTGCTTTGAGGTGTTATTTCTTTGGATGTCTTGGAATTATAAGTTCATATATTGTTTCATATATTGTTGGTAAACCAATAAACAAATAAATAAAAAAATAAATAAAAATAAATATAAACTTTATATTAAAGGTACGTTATTTTTTTTTCAAAATGAGGTATTTGTTGGTTTCTTAATGTTACTATACTTTCTGTAATATCGCAGTTCAAAGCTACCCGTTTTAAAAAAAACGGCAATTTCATACTTTAACCCCCATTATTTGTAAGATTAGATATTAGTAAGAAGTTATATAAGTCAGTAACTAATAATGTTTTCGCTTATTTTTATTTCCTTTATTTGTCCCATTATATTTTCGGTCGATTACTTTTCTTAGTGGCTTCTTGCTGGTCAACTTATGAGGTGATCGACTGATTACATTAACTTACCTGCGGTGAACTTATTAAAATCAAAGCCTCCAGTCCAGGACTTACAAGACACTTAAAACTAACTTAAAACAACACACGAATCAGGTGCAGGAACCGCCCTAACTTAACATGTCTGTGTGAGGACCTGCGTCTTGCTGAACACTGGTGAGGACACCATAACGTCTATCCAGCTACTCCTCAAAGAGGGGACTTACTGCCACTACCCAAGCATTAGATGGGTTGGATCAAACATTGATTAATTAGGGAAGTGCTTAAAACTACAAGCTCAGCCGCATGGGTTAACTAAAGAAAAGAAAATGTGTAGAGTTGACCACAAATCCCTATCGATGTGGGGTCGGCTCAATACGTTTACTGTTTTACAATATTTAGTCTACTTAATAAATTATAATTTGATGGTTTTTTTTGGTGACTGTACTAAAGTGTTACTCTTACATAGTAAGAATATAAGTTATGAATATTGAAATGGTTTTGTATAGTTATATCACAGTATTGTGTTATTATTTCGTGTGACTATATACGTGAAATGTTATTAGGGGCGCCTTCAAATTAGCCGCAACATGCCGTACGGTGGCGCTGCAAGCACTAGGTTCGAGCATGATAATGTTGAACTGATGCGCGGCGGCAGCGCCGCAATCGCGCTGCCGCTGTGCGATCCTTTCCTGCAAATTTGAAGGCGCCCTAATAACAACACAGTTTTGAAACTTACTGCGCCCTTAGACAATTGACTTGACTGTTAGCATTCCCGCTAAACGCTTAGTATAAAATTTATGGCAATGACGTTACCTTTCATGTCACTTCTTACGTGACTTCTCCGCAGGTTCGCTGTTCGCTGCTAAGCCTGCCTGAAAGTAGAAATTGTCTGAATATAGTGTAGTATTATTATGTTCCCATTATCCTGGAATAAAAAGTAAAACATGTCCTGAAATAGCAAGCCTAAACGGCAAGTTTTATCGAAGTAA
This sequence comes from Mythimna pallens, assembly GCA_961205895.1. Lineage (NCBI taxonomy): Eukaryota > Metazoa > Arthropoda > Insecta > Lepidoptera > Noctuidae > Mythimna > Mythimna pallens. The sequence goes on along the minus strand of OY540845.1, from coordinate 2,198,784 downwards.
CAAACATACACACAAGTTTCACAAACTTTCGCAGTTAAAAAATTAGTATGATGTGATTATGTGTATATGTATGTATGTATAAATTAAACCAATGCCTATTTTCTTGCCACAATCTTTTACGAGTCCACCAAAAAAAGGAGGTTGCCTGTTTCCAGTCTCTTAAATTTTTCTAGCTAATGAATACCCTAGAAAAAAAATTTTCCGTTATTATTTGTTCAAGAAGATATGTCCGGTTTAAAAACCCGTGGATATACGTATATACTACGTTTTCTTATTCACGCCCCCGCAAGTGACTTAAGAGGACTATTGAAGCAAATCGCGATATTTATGAAAAAAAAAAAAATTTTTTTGATAGGTTCGGCCACTATCTCACCTGATGGTAAGCGATGATGTGGCCGACGATAGACCATGCTTACCTAGAAGTAACCTATTCACTCTCGACTTAAAGACCCCTGGGTTATAGCTATCAGGAAACAGACTCCGGCAGGGAATTCCACTCCCTAGCTATACGCATAATGAATGTGTTCCCAAAACGCTTTGTACGTATGGGTGAGATGTCCACCATGTACTTGTGGCGCAACGCCGTACATCTAGGGGTCCTATGATCCCGTGCGTCACTGCGGGGTGCCAGCTGAAAAGCAGCGTTGGGTGTCTGACGCCCAGCAATTGCTGAGTTGGCGACCCTTTCGGTTCGGGCACGATCAGCGCAACTATATTGTAAATGAACTTTTTTTTTGTGTTGTTGTTGCCTATTGCACTGTATTGCCTGCATCGAATAAATACTATTCTATTCTATTCTATTCTATTCTATGATGGAATGGACTTAGTGGAATTATATTTTGCAATTCCAGCGCACACTTCCTGAAATGTAAACTCAGGACTTTGGAGTTTTGACACGACCCATCCCAAAGATGAGAGCAGTACTCCATACGTCGCATCGTACGTAGTATATGATTCACTGTAGTAAACTAAATCAGAAAAATCTTATGCTATACTTCAAGATAAATGCTAGATAAGTAGTGTATTCCAAACACAATACAGTAAATTTAGTAGGATGGAAAAATCACAAAGTTGCCTCTAAAAATATTTTTATCAATTAAAAACCGGACTAATGTAAATGAAATCATTCTGATTGTTTGTCAGATTATTCTATGTAGCTACAACTATGGCGTCACATAAGAACTAATCCTGCATCGCGCAATTCAAGTTTTCCACACAAGTTGAACATATAGAACCGCCTGAAATCATCTATCGGGCTGCCGCCCACCAGACATAACACCTGTCTGGTCGGAGGATCCTCACTGGACATGGTAAGTTCGGGAGGTTCCTACACCAGATTTGTGCGGAAGAAACGCCTGGGTGTCCCCATTGTGAGGACCACCTGGAGGACATGGTGGAGCATACGGTAGAGATGTGCCCCACCGGGGCAGAGCACCGCCGTGTCCTCGTGGGGGCGATCAGCGGCAGTGATCTCTCGCACCGGGCCTTAGTATAGGCCATGGTCCGGAGCGAGAATGAGTGGCTGGCGGTCGCCTCCTTTTGCGAAGCAATAATGCTAGCAAAGGAGGCGGCCGATCGCGTGAGGCAACGGTCCTCAGACACAATCTTCTGCTCCGACTAAGACAGTGATTCGTCATTAAATGAATTTGCCAAATAAAAAAAAAAATGGTGAGCAGTGATGCAATCGTTGAGTGAGGCGTACTAGTTTACTCTAGCCTTGAAGCCACCTAAATTATAATCGGACAAGAAGACCGCAAAAGGCAAATTGATCCAGTCCTTCGAAGTACACGGAATAACGGAATAAACGACGAAGCGAAACGCTTAGATTTTAAGTAAATCGCTGAAATACGACTACTTAACCTTTGCAAACATTGTGTCTTTACGCTTTTCTTTCTTTTGTATGCAGTTCAAGAGTGACCGGGCTGTAGTTGCCGTAATCCTCTTAATAACTGTTTTCACTCACAACTTACGCACGGGTCATTCACACAGTGTGACGCAATTGAAACAAAAACAAAAACATGTGTGATACTACGTTTATTACTACAATTGTGTTCGACCGAGTATACTTTATCAATACATGAGCTCTATATAATATAATATAATATAATATAATATAATATAATATAATATAATATAATATAATATAATATAATATAATATAATATAATATAATATAATATAATATAATATAATATAATATAATATAATATAATATAATATAATATAATATAATATAATATAATATAATATAATATAATATAATATTCCACAACTATCACACAACGCCGTCTAGTATCAAGCTAAGAAGAGCTTGTGTTATGAGTACTAGACAACAGATAAACATAATATACACGCAATATATATCAATTCTTTTGTCAATTCACATAGAAATTTAAGTTTTCTTTTTTAATTATTTTTCAAGAAATATTTAAAAATATAAATTATATGTACATAAAAAAAAGAAATAATAACAATTATAATCTATCATCACTGAATAAACCTGATATAGTGGTGAAAGAACGACTAGAGCGTCGCACAATGATTGTTGATATAGCGGTCCCTCATGACGGGAACCTTGTGAAAGCTGAGAAAGATAAGCAAACTAAGTATCTTGACTTAGCTCGCGAGGTTGTCGAAATGTGTGAAGTGGATTGAGCAATCATTGTGCTGATGGTTGTAACGGCCAATGGCATAATAGCCAAGAGCCTCGAACAACATATGAGGAGGCTCTTGGTAGGTAGCTGGATCTAGGGCCTGATCGAAAAATCAGTACTCCTGGACACGGCGCATTGTTAGGAGATTCATCTCTCAGGAGACTCGACCGCCGGTAGCTTGGACCCTGTTCCCGATGCCGGTGGGATACTATTGTTTTATATTTTGTCAAGTTTTTTTATTATGTTTTTTTAAAAGAAATATTTAAAAATCTAAACAATATGTAAATAAAATAAATAAATAAATGGAATAATAATAATATTTCACAACTATCACACAACGTCGTCTAAGTCCTAAGCAAAGCAGAGCTTGTGCTATGTATACTAGATAAATATACTTATATATTTCTAAATACACACATATTATAGATAAATTACACCTAGCCACAGAACAAATGATCGTGCTCATGAGGCAAACATTGTCCTGGGTGGGAATCGAACCCACGACCTCCGGCATAACACCAGTAAAGGCAACTAACCACTATACCAACAGACCAGCCTTCGCCCTAGAGTGGGAGTAAGTCATTTGATGATTTCCCATCTTAAAAAAAGAGGTTGAAACGGGGTGCCCAAATGGTGAAACCGCCTTTATAAGTTAGTTTTTTTTTTTTATTCATGTTAGGCTCGCGTTTGACCACCACTCACCTGATGGTAAGCGATGATGTGGTCGACGATGGAGTACGCTTGCCTAGAAGTAGCCTATTCACTCTTGACTTAAAGACCTAAGTTGTAGCTCGCAGGAAACACAGACTCCAGCAAGGAATTCCAATCCTTGGCTGTACGCACAATAAATGTGTTCTCAAAACGCTTTGTGCGTATGGGTGGAATGTTTACCATGTACCGGTGGCGCAACGTCGTACGTCTAGTGGTCCGATGATGGAACGAACGTGGAGGAATTAGATTGTGCAATTCCAGTGCACACTCCCCGAAATGTAAACGATAGAACACCACAGGCTAGCAACTCGGCGGCGATGCCCAAGACGTTGTAGCTTCGACTCAACAAGTGCATCATTGCCGATGATTCTCTTGTCAATGGCTAGGCTATTTATAAAATGGGTCCTCGCGAGTCCCTCAGAAATAAATTCAAAGAAATCGATATACTGACTCTGCCTTCTCTTTATATTTTAGGAAGTATTTTGTATGCTCGTAAAAACCTAGGACTCTTCAAAATTAGAAGCGATTTTCATAACATAAATACGCGTAGTAAACACGAAATTGTATTACCCAAATGGAGATTAGCTAAGACCAGCAAGTCATTTTTAGTAAACAGCATACGCTTTTACAACAAGCTGCCAAAGGCGGTGACTGAACTTAGCGAGGGAAAGTTCAAAACCCATATTAAGCGTGTCCTAAATAAAAAGCGTATTACAGGGTTGAAGACTATGTCGAAGACACGCTTGTTTGGCAATGACTGCTTCTGCACATGTTACCACCTGGTAACTCATAATATTGTGTAAATGTATCTATTATGTGCTCCACATTTGTTGTAATATATACTTTTTTTTTCCTACATTGCTTTTGCAATATTTTTTATATTATTAGACGCTAACCACCATAAATTTGTTAGTAATTTATTTTGTTGACATGTCATTTATTGATAATTGTAATTATTTATTTGTCTTGCTTTTTTTATATAGCCTCTTTTTTATAATGTGAATGTGAGAACACTGTAAACTCCGCGAATTCTCAGGTTACTTTCTATTACGACTCACTTTTTTTTTAATATGTTTATTTTTATTGTGCTTTTGGGTACAATATAGACTGATCTACACTATTCTTACGTAATGTCTATTAATACTGTAATATAAAAATATTGTAAGCAACGACTTTTTTGTAACCATGGAGTTTCTTGCCGGTTCTTCTCCATAGGAAACGACCAATTTGGAACCGTGTACTAGCTTCTGACGTTTTATAAGTGCCCATGTAGGCCCATGTGAAATAAAAACTTTTGACTTTGACTTCGAATGATAAATCCCTTTTTAGTTGCAATAAAAACTTCTTTACGTAGTTATACTCTTAAGTGTATAATACTAATGCATGATGTGCGGTTTACCTCACAAATACGATATTATCTTGTGAAAATACTAATAAAATATGTTGCTAACGAACAATTGTTTTTCATTCCCATAACATTCCATTGTGATCGAGAGCCACTTTTGTTCTAATGGGTGAAAATATTTGATTGAAGATGCCTTATGAGATAATAATTAGTTGTTCATTGATTGTGTAAGACAAAAATTTATTGCATAAACTAAGGGTTATTAAACTTAAGCCTGTCACCGTCTATGTACCTATTAGGTTTAACATCCACAGACACTGCCTTCTGAGAAGCAGTAATGTTAGTGACGGAGGTGGCACATAGCGTGATGGAGAGGCAATCTTCAAACCTCAGTCGCTGCAGGAAACGCCTTGGACATCAAGAGTAGCAGGCGCACCGTAGGTGTCGCTTGCGGACGGCGAGCAATTGATAGTTCACCATCCCGTAAGAAACAAGTCTAGGTGGACACTACACGTGTTCAATGCGGATCTCAAAGAGCTGTCCTCATAGAATAGAATGGAATAAACTATATTGTACATAAAAAAACTTTAACACAAACTTAAATCTATGGGTACAATAGTAGTGTATCGCTGACAGCAATATCTACCAAACAATCTTATGATGGACTGTATGGACTCTTCTGCACCTGTAAGGGCTGTAATTACCAAGGCCCTGGAAGGTAAAGAGCAACTGAAAGGACACAGAGTTAGGGTTTTAGTCGCTAAAAGAAGTGTCACACTCCCTATCGCTCCACTCAGGGCGGGAAGAGTTATTCTACGATTTCCCACACTAAAATAAAAGAAGGTCGACTGACAATCTTGCCAGATGCAGTCTGGTTGTTTTGTGACAAACAGAAGGCCGCGTTCGCATTTTGTCGTGACTACAGATAATCGTGTATTTATTTATTTATTAATTAATCTTCATGCAACATAAAGTCCAAAGGCGGACTTAATGCTTTAGGCATTCTCTTCCAGTCAACCTAGGGTGATGTAGAGACAATATGGTAGTTACATAAAAAGATAAAAAAAAATTACAAAAAACCAGAGTAAAAAAAAGTATATATCTACTTAAAATACACATACATATATTATATATTTAATGTAATATATATAGATACTAATATAAAGTAAGGAAAGAAGTTTTGAGACGATTCTGCTATTGGTGGAGCAAATGATTCCGCAACCTCCGCTTCAATGCATATTGCTTAGTAGTTTAGTTGAGTAGTGTAGTGTAGTTTTAAGTGTCGTGGCTTACATTTTTAAATGGAGGGGTTCACATATAGTACGATACGACTAACTGTCGTCTACGATTTTTTTTTCGGTGACAGCTGATTGTCATGATAATAGAGCAAGGTCCCAGAGCTGTCAGACATAACTTATTTTCACATGGATGAAACCTTAGGTTCTCAGTAGCATCTATCTCACTACAATTTGCCTAACTAATGAAATATAACTTTGTAATAGTTACTTTAATAACATATTTAAAATCAGACATGTAAAAATAAGTAAAGTTTATTTACTTTTTATGGAGCTTTAAAGCGTCTGACAGAAATTTTGGTCCATGGAAAGTGTCTGACACTTATGATACTACGTTAGAATAATTTAGAATAATATAAAAATCAGCCATAAAACATCAAGTTAAGTAACTCGTTATTTTTAGTTCCCTTTCTCACCTCGTACCTGCCAAAGTTCCCCAAGGGGGAGCTCCACAAGTACACAGGTATTCAAAGCACATGAGACGCTACTGAGAACCTAAGGTTTCATCCATGTGAAAATAAGTTATGTCTGACAGCTTTGGGATCTTAGTATTTAATGTATAAATGGGAACGGTTAGCACGACAGTCTTAAAACGATAAAATTTTGTCAAAACTTAACCATGACGATAAGACACGTGTCGTTGTTGCGACTATCTATCGTGCCCACGACAAACATTTGTTATAATGGGAACATCTAGAGACGATAGTCGTCCGACGATAAATTAACCGTTACCACGTAGTGGAAACGCGGCCTAAATCGTCAGCAGGTGACAGTAACCGGTTTCATAAAACCACTCAAGTGAACTGACCGAGCATCTGTCACTCACTTGTGATCTTAAAACCTACCTGCCTGACACACGTGTATTTGGAGTTAGATCTGCATAAATTACTAAAGGAATTCGTACATCTGTATAAATATAAGGAGAAACTGACTGACTCAACGCACAGCCGAAACTACTGCGACTAGGAACGTGCAATTTTGAACAACGCTTCCTTTCGATGTAAGCGAGCACTAAGAAGGGGTTTCTGAAAATGCAAGTTTTAAGGGACTGAAAAAGGGGAATTTCGTTTGTATGCAAAATCTCATTCCGTGTGTATACTTGAAAGCTAACACATATAGTAACATAAGTAAACAATGAAGGTTGTCATTATTTATTTTAAAACCTCCAATAAGTCATTAGGAGGATTTAAAGATTGTGTGAAAGATTCTTATTTCATGGGTTAATAAACTCAAAACTTGGCACAAATTTTAACCAAAGTGAATAGTAAAGACTATCGTTATTATTTTTCCAGCACTACTGTAGCCACATCTATGGCGTCACATAAGAACTAATCCGGCATCGCGCAATTAAAGTTCTCCGCGCGATTTGAACATATAGAACAGCCCGAAATCATCTATCGGGTAGTTGCCCACCAGATATAACACCCGTTTGGTCGGAGGATCCTCCCTCTTCAACGCGCGGGACTTTACCTTAAAACTACCATCAAAATACGGTTTAAGGGTTTTCAAAGTTTTTATGAATACATTCTTGCGATCGAAGTCGTGGCAAAGTACTAGTGAGACCTAAAAATGTAATGGTACATATATTTAATAAGTAGATAAACGTGCTAATACATTCATGTCTGACAATATTTGCTAACAGATATTTTTGCCGAAAATTAATATTGTTTGGCGAGAAGTTTTGTGGAATTGTAGTTTTATGATACTTCCTCATATTTTAGGTAATTTTGAGTACCTAATCTATTACATCTGTAAAGTTTCTCGAGTTAATTTAGACCGACTAATTATAGCAGAATGTTGGGCTGTGAAAAAGATGGATGCAAAAAGATTGCATGTAGCGAAGATGAGAATATTGAGATGGATGTGTGGAAAGCTAATAGAAATATTAAATTGTTAAAAAAAATTAGGCCAGATGAATGAAGTGTCTCATTCATCTGGCCTAGTTTTTTTCGGCTTCATAGAATCACCCAGAAGTCATGTTACGTGGCCAGTGTTGATAGTCGGATGGGTGGTAAGTTGGATTTTGGTGTCACACCTCCGTGCCTCATAAAACACATGAAGTCAAAGTCAAAATCAAAGTCAAAAGTTAGTATTTACACATTACAGTATTAATAGACATTATGTAAGAACAGTGTAGACCAGTCGATATTGTACCCAAAAGCACAATAAAAATAATCATATTAAAAAAAAAAGTGAGTCTTAATAGGAAGTAACCTAAGAATTCACGAAGTCCAGTGTTCTCACATTCACATTTAAAAAAAAAGAAGCTCTAAAAAAAAAATAAACAAGAAAAATAAATAATTACAATTATCAATAAATGACATGTCAACAAAAGAAAATTACTAACGAATTTATGGTGGTTGGCGTCTAATAATAGAAAAAATATTGCAAAAGCAATGTGTAGGAAGAAAAGAAAAAATGAAGCATGAAGCCGTTTGAGAGATTATGCGCAGGCTACTCCTTCCTGTTGTTACATTGTCGTCCTATCCGGCTATGAGAGTACCTCAAGGAACAGAAAGTGTACATGTGTTTGCGAACACACAGATATAATAATAATTATCTAGCACGTGCTTGGCTTTTGCTAATATCTGTTTAGATTTACCGCCGTATTGAAATTCGGTCCGAAAGATTATATCATTGATATTACACTCACATACACACACACACACATCACGTTGAAACATAGCCGCTAAGTTTCAGTTATTAGAACTAAAATCATAGTGATTCATCTCGCCCTTCGAGGCCCTACCTCTGACCTCGTGTAGAAAGTGAACTATGCAAAGAATTCATTCAAACTAAGAAAGTGAGGTGTGTACGAAATCGAAAGTTTGGATGGTCCACTGTCGTTGGCGATGAGTTTCAAAAATTAACCATATTGATCGCGAAACTTTTAGAGTGTACGATCTTAGGTCGTTTGCAAGTCGTAAACTCCATGCCATATGAGGTGACCGAGAAAAAAAATGAAGCAGTTTTTTTTATCAAGACCTTATATTATTTGTAAGGATTAGACTAATGGCCTCTTTTCAGAAATTGTGTTGTTTCTATTACACCTCAAATTGTCATGTCACACACTAGTTTTATTCGGCAAAACTCTCTGAATTAAATCTTCTTCTTTTTCTTCTTTTCGTGTCAATGGACTTAAATTATATTTCTTTTATGACTAGTATTTGGATGTCCTGTGAAGCTACACTAGCACTTTGTTAGGGTCGCCGCGCACGGGCCACCAGCGACAACCACAAAACGCAACATTTCTTATAGTTTTCATAAATTTTGTATGGATTCGCCGCACATGGTTGACGCCGGTAGCCGCCACACGCTACAAATCGCCTCTGTTCGCTTCTTGTGGGCTGCACTGGCCACTAAACGCCGACACAAAACGCAATCGCACGCTATTCGCGCATTTAAACTTTCTTCGACAGAGTCCATTATGATACTGCACGCATGAGTTAAAAGAGTAGCTGCCACAAGTGACTGTCGCGCGCTTCAGCTTCCTTTGTGATCGCTTCCAGCTTCTGGTGGCGGCGTTTGTGGCTGTGGCCTGTGGCCCGTATGCGGCGACCCTTAGAGATGAGTTGAATTATATTATTATTTATTTTCAAGTATTTACATTCTTTAATGTTATTTTTTATTCTGACTCTACGAAAATATCAAATCTGAACAACAATTTTACGGTATTAGATTTAAAAAAAATATCATCACATATTATAAGGGATCGTAATGGTTGAAAAAAAAAAGGTTATGAATGACGCTCATGATAAGATCGCGTGACTTCAAAATCAAATATCTTTATCATACGCTTGCCAAGGAATTATTTAATGTAACTAATAGAACTATTATAATTTACAGCTCTCATAATTGTGTCGTCTGTTTTTGTCTTTTGTTTAAATAAAAGTGAAAAGAAATTAAAAAGGTGCCGTTCTTTCTTTATTCATCATCATCATCATCATCATATCAGCCGAAAGACGTCTATTGCTGGACATAGGCTTCCCCCGAGCGTCGCCACAATTAACGGTCCTGCGCGTCTCTCATCCATCGGACTCCCGCAACCGTTACCAAATCATCGGTCCACCTTGTAGGTGGCCTTCCAACGCTACGTCTTCCGGTACGTGGCCGCCATTCCAGAACCTTTCGCCTCCAACGGCCATCCGTTCTGCGAGCAATGTGCCCTGCCCATTGTCACTCTTTGTCTTTCTTTTTTATCACTGGCAAATATGATGAAATTAAAATAAAAAATTGGCGCAGTATATGAGCGTTACGCTACGCTGCATGCCACGGATTCGTGCCCCGTACGAAACAAATATTTACTACAGATAGTTGTTCCGGGTCTTGAGCTCTCGTATGTGTGAAATTAAGAGTTTGTGGACGTACTCGCGTTACAGCAATAATTCTTAATGTGGGGCAAAGTTTTATTTTTAATCAAATAAGAATACACTCCGTATTTCTTTTTACGAAATATGGCGTCATCGATCTGACGGGCGACACGACCAGTCGTACCTCCTAAACATCTTCTAACGGTTCCCTGTCATCTACATCTTAACTTTCGATATCAATAGATTAACATCACCTATCCCTTTCTAACACAAAACTACTATCTTTTGTCCCTTTCCCACATATTCAGTATTTAACTGATCATCTAATTGTTCTCTTAATAGCTTTCTAACATGTGTAAAGGTTGTAAGATGTATATCGATGGCCTGGCTTTGTTGCCCACGCAATATTTGACAGTCAATATGGAAAGTGGCCGCTGATTCCGTAATTGGTCGGAGCTATTTAAAGTCGAGTTCCGGTAGTGTGTTGGCAGATTAGAGATGGATTGAGTAACTAGCAAAGATAAATTGGCAATGCTAAATATGGGCCCTCAGAATAGTCAAGCAAAATATGCAATAATTAATTATCATGTTTCTTTTTTGAAGGTGCGATATCATTCAATGACTTCTCACGCTCTAGGGTGGATCAGAAGGGCGTGTCAGACTTTTGCTGACTAAAACCACATCAATTTTCCTTCTTCAACTTTATTATTATTGTTTTATCTTTTACACTCTCTTACATAAAAAGTATATAGTAGTAATAGTAGTAGTTATATATATATATATATATATAAAAGTAGAAACTGACTGACTGACTATATCAACGCACAGCCAAAACTACTGGAACTTGGAGCGTGAAATTTTGCACAAGGCTTCCTTTTATGACGAAGACGAGCACTAAAATTGAATTTTTTGAAATTCAGCCCCTAAGGGTTTTTTTTTCGTGTGGGAAAATCATTTAATGACATTCTCTGCTCTTGGGCGGAGCGAGAGATAGTTTCAGACTTTTACTGACTAAAAACCCACTCCTGTTCCTTCTTTGCCATTTTTCCAAGGCCCGGGGATCTCTTTCGCATCACCCATCGCCCCAGTAGGCTTCGACCCAGCTGGACCCCTAAAGTTTCTGACATCTCCTTGAGGCACGTGTGGAACACTACGCGCCGTTGACGACTTAGGCTTGGTCCGGACGGTTACCGGACGATCGGACGGCGAGCCACTCATTGCTCGCCGTCTGCAAGCCCAAGCCTACGGTGGCCGGAAATCGGGATCGGAATCCCGGCGGCGGTTGGGGCGTGACGACCATTGCCTCCCGCGATCGGCCACCTCCTTTGCTAGCATTACTGCTTAGCAGAAGGAGGCAACTGCCTGCCACTCTTCCTCGCTCCGGACCATGGCCCGGCGCGAGAGATCGCTGCCACCGATCGCCCCCACGTCGACACGGCGGTGCTCTGTCCAAGCGGGCATACCTCTACCGTGTGCTCCACCATGTCCGCCGGGCGGTCCACACTATGGTGGCACCCGGGCGTCTCTTCTGCACGATTTCGGTGTAGGAACCTCCCGAATTTACCATGTCCGCTGAGGGCCTGCGTCATGCGGTAGGTAAGGACGCCATGTGGTCTTTCCAGCCACTCCTCAAAGAGGGGACTTATCGCCATAATTATGTCGTGCCCAGCACTGGGTTGCGACAGTCGCTGTCGCCATTCCACCATGAGATCCTGGCGTCTTTCCGCCATGCCGTCACTTGACGTGGCAGTGGAGTTTCGCCCCAGCGTTGCATCTCCATGCGCAGATCGTGAATGCGTGCAAGGTCTTTTGCCTCCAAATCCCACGGTGGTTGGCCAGCAAGGAGGCTCGCTGCTTCGCGGGAAATCGTGCGGTATTCCCGCACTATCCGGATGGCCATGACCCTCTGGCTTGCGTTCAGCTTGGCCACCGGTCACTTTCGAAGCAACGGCGCCCATATTGGCGCCCCATAAAGGGCTATGGACCGAATGATTCCTGCATTCCCTAAGGGGATGAAATGGAGTCTAAGTTTTGTATGAAGAAACCTTTCACGCGGGCGAAGCCGCCGGCAAAAGCATGTTTTCCTTCACCATGTTTAGAGCAGTGGTGATAAAATAAATTACACGAAAAAATGCACCTGGTTGGGTTTGAACATCCGACCAACAAATCGTAAATCAGGGCCGTTATCACTAGACCACCACTGCTCCTAGTTTTTAATTCTGAAATCCTACACACATACTACATTACTACGTTTCTTCTCTGTAAAAGAAGCGATTTTTATACTGCAATACAATTAAATTGCTTCAGAGAAAAAGATATAGGACGATAAAGAATATTCTTATCTTTCCTGGTCCCTTTCAAATCTTACTCTGGCCTCTTGAATAAACCTCATCATCTTCCTACCTTGGTTCCTAAATACGTGACTTTGGAGATAGATAGATAGATAGCATCTATTTTTCTTCTTCCATTCTGGCCTATCTTTAGTGCTATCAGCTACTGATTTTCTTTGATATAATCACACGTCTCGCCTTCTGCAAAACATACATTTTATTTTAATGTGGGGACATTCTTATACTACCGTTTTCAAGCCTGTTAAAAAGATAACGGCATTATCCGTTATCTGATAAAATCACATTTTTGAGTTACGCATAAGAAAGGCAGAGTTGAATGAGATAGAAATCAATGGCATTTTTTTTTAAATCCTATAGTTACCATAGCCACAAGTTGGGGGCCCGAGAAATAAGTACTTTAAAACCCCAACTAATTATTTTCTGAATTAGAAAGACATAAAAGAAAAAAATAAAGAAAAGAAAGAAAAGAAAAAGAAAAGAAAGGAAAGAAAGGAAAGAAAGGAAAGAAAGGAAAGAAAGGAAAGAAAGGAAAGAAAGGAAAGAAAGGAAAGAAAGGAAAGAAAGGAAAGAAAGGAAAGAAAGGAAAGAAAGGAAAGAAAGGAAAGATAGAAAAAGGGTATTCACGACAAACATGGCGCATTTCTTAAAAAAAAATGCGATTACATTCCTTTCAACTCGCATAGATTCTTTAGCACTAGACCTTCATGTTCTCAGCTACTATATCAGTAAGTATACCAGTAAACACTATAATTTTCGTAATCATGCATTGTAGTCAAGTCGATCATTGCCTGCAACCATCCTACTGACATATTTCTCACAATGTTTACCTTTAAATTGAAATATACGTTATTTATGTTAGCATATTTTCAGATAAGCATATTTATTCAATTTGTGTGTAGGTTCCGGATGAATCCTATTTTTCCCATCAAGAGTTCTATGCACTACGTATTCGATTGGCCATACTTTTATTAAGACATGTCTCAAGATGAAAGTGTATGATCAGTGCGTGTTGCTAGTGACAACATATGGCTTTGCAACGTGGTCGCCCACAACAGGCCTCATCAGAAGGCTGAAAGTTGCCCGAAGGGTAGTGGAAAAGACTATGCTCGAAGTGCGTGATCGCATCAGAAAACAAGATGTCTGCAGCAGAACCAAAGTTATAGACATAGCCACAAGAATCGCCAAACTTAGATGGCAGTGAGCAGGGCACATTGTTCGCAGAACAGATGGTTAATGAGGCCGAAAGCTTCTGCAATGGCGACTGCGTACTGGAAGACGCTGCGTTGGTAGACCTCCGACAAGTTGGACCGATGATCTAGAGCGCATCCGATGGATACGCAACACACAGGACAGGTCGTTGTGGCGACACTTGGAGGAGACCTCAGCAGTGGACGTCTTTTGTCTGAAATGATGACGATGAAGTTGATGATCAATGTCTAGGAAGGCTCTGAAATAACCCATTGGGCTTCGATTGTATATATAGCGAACAATCTGATACTGCAATGGTCTCCCTACTTTTTCACACACGTCTGTCCCCAGCCATTGCAAGCCAGTCCATCTGGCTGTTATCAAGCTCATCTTTCTACCTTTGCTTTGGTCTGCCGCAATGTTAGCTTGCGTTTATTAGGATCCAATAAGTAGCTCTTCTAGCCCACTCTGATCTCAATCTGTCATGCGGCAGACATGTCCGACCCAATCCCGCTTTAGAGTAGCAGCTTTTCGGGTAACATCTTTTATCTTAGGGTAAAACAGTTAAGACTGAATTTTGCACAACTTGAGTGACCTTGAAAAACGGTTTCATTGTCGTTTTGTACACACGGGTGTACGAAATTTATTCAGCCAAAAATTTTGGTCTCTGTATCTTCGTTTTTCCCAGAAAAAGTTTTTTTATTTCTTTTTTATTTTATTTTTGGTGATTTTATGTAAAAAACGCGCAATTGCGTAATTATAATACCTGTATACGCGCAAGGGGTTAATTAACAAATATAAAATGTGGTCCAGCAAAATACTCATTTGATGCCCTAAAGTCATACAACGAGTTCGTGGCATTCCACACAGAAGATGGTGGGAAGACTTAGAAGTCTTCGTTATGAATTGGCAAAAAGTGGCGCATAGCCATGGCATGGAGAGAGGCCTTTGTCTAGCAGTAGGACAGTCCAAGCTAATGATAATGTTTTACATGAATTATCTTAATTTTCTACCGTTACACAAAAATATATGAAGAGAACATTACCATAACGAAAGCAAATAAAGAAATCGCAAAAGGCCTGCCACCGCCAGCAGACCAAAAAACATTTTTGGTCCAAACAAACAAGAGCTAAAGTAGTTAAACACACATATAAGACTAGTCTGCGAATTTAGTTCCGCGTCCATCAGGGGTCAGACGGCCGTCTATAAGCGTAAAATCGATTACCTATCATTTATTATCGATTACATAACTCGATTTACGCTTACTATTAAGTTAACTCGATTCTATGTAGCTGTAAAATTTTGGCAGAAGTAAACGCTGATTGTTTGTGGAATATGTTTATGAAATAGAAGAGTTTTGTACAAAGGCTGAAGTTTTTCCACACCAGCGTGCTAACTTTGTGCTTAGAAAGTTTCAGTTTTTTTTTAGAGTTCCGTACCTCAACAGGCCAATACGGACCCCTATTAGAATCACTTTGTTGTCCGTTTCTCGGTTCTGTCTGTCAATATCCTTTATCTCAAGAACGCATGGAGGTATCGTGTTGAAATTAAACCCATATATACTCATGTCTACAGTCGCTTGAAACTATGAAAAGGTCAGAGTTCTGAATTTACGAAAAAAAAAGATGCGGCCGTTTACGTCGCAAAAAACGTGTATTTCGACAATCTCAAGGAAATCAAAATTGATAGGGTACTTTCCATTACCCTAAAATCCTGAAATTTGGCACGAAGCAAGGTCTCATAGCAAAAGTACAGGAAAAAATCTGAAAACTGTCAATTTGTAGTTAAGTCCCAAAATTTTTTTTCTTGTGGAGAGGAAATCATCTAATGACTTCTTCCACTTTAGGGTTTTTTTTTTCGGTGGGAAAATCATCTTATGACTTTCCGCGTTCTTGGGCGGAGCGGTAGTCTTTTACTGATTAAAAACCCACTCCTGTTCCTTCGTTATCTTTCGTACCAGGGCCGAGTCTTTCTTTCAGAATCAGACTTTTGGCCCCAGTAGGCTTCGACCCTGATGGGCCCCTGCAGTTGCTGACATCTCCTTGAGGCACGCGTGAAACAGTACGTGCCGTCGCCGACTTGGACTCGGTCCGGACGGTTACCGGACGCTCGGACGGCGAGCTACCCATTGCTCCACAAGCCCGTCCACTTTAGGGTGGAGCGAGAATTTGCAGACTAAAACCACTTCTATGTCTCTTCAATTGTCTTTTACGTTTTAAGACCACGAGTATGTCTTTCATACGTTGTCCTATATCCCTAGTAAGCATCGGCCCAGTTGGTGCATGCTTTTTGAGGCACGGATCTCTCCACAGAGGGGGGTTCTCGGAAGATTCCGATCTTTAATATTTGTGTGGCGGCTCGTTCGCAGAAAAAACTATAAATCTATATCCAACGATGGAAAAATAAAACCGTTACTGATTTATTTAGTTCCAATAGTAACCATTAGAAAACATTACGTTTTTTTTTTTTTTTTTTTTTTTTTTTTTAAGGTGGGAAATCATCCAAATGACTTCTCGCGATCTGGGTGGAGCGCGAGGGCGTGTCAGACTTTTACTGACTAAAACCACACCTGTATCCTTCAATTACCCTTTGCATACTAGGACTACGGGTTGCCCTTTCGGAAATTCTCCGCGGTCCTAGCCAGCGGGCATCGGCCCCACTGGGCCCCTACGGTTTGCTGACATCTCTTTGAGGAGCGCGAGGATCACTACGCGCTGTTAACGACTGGGCTCGGTGCGGTTAATTACCGAACAGCCGGACGGCGAGCTACCCAGTGCTCGACGTCCGCAAGCCCGCGTCTACCGTGGCTGGTAGTCGGGGTCGGAATTACGTCGGCTAGGGCGTGAGGACCTTCGTTCCCTCACGCGTGCAGCCTCCTCCTTCGCTAACATTACTGCTTCGCAGAAGGAGGCGACCGCCTGCCATTCCTCCTCGCTCCGGACCATAGCCTGAACCAAGGCCCGACGTGAAAGGTCGCTGCCGCCAATTGCCTCCACGAGGACACGGCAGTGCTCCGCCCAAGCGGGGCACACCTCCACCGTATGCTCCACCGTGTCCTCTGGGTGGTCCACACAATGATGACACCCGGGCGTTGCTTCCGCCTGAATCCGATGCAGGAACCTCCCGAACTTGCCATGTCCGGTGAGGACCTGCGTCATGCGGTAGGTGAGGATGCCGTGTTGCCGCTCCAGCCACTCCTCAAAGAGGTGACTAACCGCCATTATTGTAGCGTGCCCAGCACTGGGTTGCGACAGTCGCCGTCGCCATTCCACCATGAGATCCCGCCGGAACTCGGTCCGCCATGCCGCGACTTGGCGCGGCAGCGGAGTTTCGCCCCGGCGTTGCATCTCCACGCGCAAATCGTGCATGCGTGCAAGGACTGTTGCCTCCAAATCCAATGGTGGCAGGCCAGCAAGAAGGCTCGCCGCCTCGCGGGAAATCGTGCGGTATCCCCGTATCATCCGAATGGCCATGACCCTCTGGCAAGCATTCAGTATGGCCGCCGGTCGCCTTTGCAGTGACGGCGCCCACACCGGCGCCCCGTAAAGGGCCATGGACCGAACAATTCCCGCGTAGAGCCTCCGGCAGGAGGCGTCTGGACCCCCAAGGTTGGGCAGGAGCCGCTTTAGGGCAGCCGCGGTCCGTTCCAGTTTGGGAGTCAGACGTCGAAAGTGCTCCACAAAGTTCCACCGACTGTCGAGGACAAGTCCCAGGTACTTCATCGTCGACCCGACGTCGATGCGAACCCCTCCTACCGTTATTTGGGAACCCGGTGGTGGCGCGTTCCGAGGGCCATGGAAACACATGGCCTCGGACTTGTGCAGTGCCACTTCGAGTCCCAACTCCTGGATCCTATCCACGACTGTCGCAACCCCGCGTGTCGCTAGTTCGGCCGCCGCCTGGTGCGACTCCCCCTGCGCCAGGACCAGCGTGTCGTCTGCGTAACAGACCACACTGACCCCGTCGGGGAGGTCGCCGCGCAACACGTAGTCGTACCCGATGTTCCACAAAGGCGGTCCTAGTACCGATCCCTGCGGAACACCGCACGACATCTCTCGCCGTCTCCACTCTCCCTCGTGACCGGGGTAGATGATAAACCTGTCCTTCAGGTAGGCCTCGATCAAACGACGGAGGTAGTCGGGCACCTGGTGATACCGGAGTGCCCTCCTAATGCTACTCCAGGGCAGGGAGTTGAAGGCGTTGGTGATGTCCAAGGACACCACCACTACGACCTTGCCCCGGGACACTGCATCCCCCGTCGTGAGGGCTCGCACGCGCATGATGGCGTCCACCGTGGAGCGCCCCCTGCGGAAGCCAAACTGGTTGTCCGAAAGATCCGGCCCCACCCGCGCTAAATGCGCGACGAGGCGGTCTGCAATTACTCTTTCAAAGAGCTTGCCCACCTCGTCGAGCAGCACTATGGGCCGGTATGCGGACGGAGAGTCCGCAGGACGCCCCGGCTTCGCTATAAGGACCAGTTTCCCGGTCTTCCAACGCAGTGGGAACTGGCCCCTCTCCAAACATGCGCTATACAGCCCTCTTAGTCGAGGCCCGAGTTCCTCCATGGCCAGGACCCAGGCTTTCCCAGGCAAGCCATCGGGTCCTGGGGCGGTATTTTTAGCGTTTAGCCTTCGTACCGCCACACTCATCTCTACCTCGGTCACCTCCGGAGTGTCATCGTCATCGCCGTCGTGGTCCGCGTCGGACACCGCGGGAGGCGGAGCCATTGGCGGGGAAGAATGCTCCTCGCTCGGAGGGAACAGAGCGTTCACTACGCCCTCCACGAGCTGGGGCCGGAGACTCTGTGTCAGCGGGGGAGCCCAGGCGCGGAGCTTATCCCGCACCATTTTGTAGGGGCGTCCCCATGGGTCTCCGTTCAGAGTCCCCAGCCAAACGTCGCGGGCCTGTAGTTTGGCTCGCCGTATCTCCGCTCGGAGGGTGCGCTTCGCCACTCTGTATCCCTCGTACAGCTCCGCCTCTATGGCCTCCGCATCCGGAGGGCGGATGCGGCGCCTGCGGTGTCTGGTGTACCGGCGCCGTGCGGCAACGCATGCCTTGCGCAGTTCCGCAATCTCCGGCGACCACCAGTAGACCTGGCGCCGGGCACGTCCTGGCCGGACTCGGGGCATTGCCACGTCGCATATTTCCGACATGGCCTCCCGGAACCACTCCGCCTCCACATCTATGTCAACAGGCCTGTCCGGTGCTGACACCCAGGCCTGGACGATAGCGGCTTCCAGGAGGAGCTCCCGGTCCAGCTGCTTTAGTGCCCACCGCGGACCACACGGGTTCTGTCGGACCGGCGCGGTCGAGGTCTGGGCGGAGACATCAAACCGGATGTACCGGTGGTCTGAGTACGTCTCCACCCCCTCCATGACGCGCCAGTCAATGACGCGCGGAGACAGAGCGGGGCTTGCGAACGATATGTCCACCACGGACTCGCCCTGCATCCGCACGCATGTGGGGACAGAACCCCGGTTTAGGACGACCAGGCCTGACTCCAGGGCCCAGTCCTCCACCATCCGGCCCCGCTGGTTCGTGAACCGGGAACCCCAAGCCAAGTTCTTGGCGTTGAAGTCCCCGCAAACAACCACAGGGAGGGATTGAAACCCGGCGACGACGATGTTCAGCTCCATAAGGGAATTGTGGAGATCGGCGAGAGTTCGGTTCGGGGAGAGGTATACACCTACCACTGCGATGTCCCCGAACCGTGCTGCCACGCAACCCTGTCCCCTTTTGACACCCTCTAGGGACGGGGTTCCGGCGGCGGCTGACGAGATTAATGTCACCGAGCCGTTCAGATCCTGCACCCAGCCAGCCCTGGGTGGGACGTAGTACGGCTCGGTGACCACGGCGATGTTAATCGACCACTGCGCCATGCTCTGGAGCAACAGATCCTGAGCGGGGGCGCAGTGGTTGATATTCGCCTGGAGCAGCCGTAATGGAGCAATTATAGGCAGTCCATTACAGTCTCCTCCCGAGCCCCCTGTGAGGGCCCTGCCGCGGCAGTTGCGGCGGTGGCCGCAGCGGTGGCTGCGGTGGTGACGGCGGTAGTGGGGGAGGGCCTCTTGCCATTACCCCTGCCTTTGGTTGGGGGAACGCAGTTCCTGCTCCCAGCCCGGTGGTCGGCGGGCTTGCCAGCCGCTGCACACACGTAACAGTGAGGTGCAGCGTTACAGGCTACGGCCTTGTGGCCAGTCCGACCGCACTGGAAGCAGTGATCGCTTCTGTCCACCTCCGAGGTGCAGTGGACCTCTGCATGGTGGCCCACTTGGCAACGGAAGCACCTCAGAGGTTTGGGCTCCAGCAGCTTCACCTGCGCTGAAACCCAGCCCACCAAGAGCCTTCGGCCCTCCCCAGTTATGGCCTTGGCCGCCGACACGGGGCAGGTCACCGTGACGGTTCGCATGCCCGTGTTGTCGGCACGGATAGTGCCTGCCCGCACCTGGTCGCCAGGACACTTTCCCGTCCTGACGACTGCTGCCACCACCTCGTCCTCCGTCACGGAGTCGTCCAGGCCCATAATACGCATATCGATGCATTTCGTGGGCCTGGATACTCGGGCCACCTCCGCGTCTAGGGACGCTCGTATCCTTTCCGCCAGAGCGTCCGCGGTGGGGCCGCTGTCCGCACCAGGGATTTCCAGCATGCGGCCTCCGGTTGCAGTAGTCCTCATTCGTAGGCCCCCGGCGATGCCTAACTCGGTGAGGTCCACCGCCCGCTTCGCCTTGGTCATCACCTCGTTGTAGGTCGCGCCCTTCTTTTCCGCACCTGGCTGTAATGTGATCACTACAGCTGCGGATGTCGGGGCGCGAAGTCTAGCAGCGAGGGCCCTCTTCTTGCGCTGCTGCCGCCTTTCGCGCTTCTTGGCCGCTCTAGCCGCCTTGCCCGCCCTTTTCTTCTCTCCGACCACTTGCCATTCGGCCTCGGCCGGAGAATCTACAGGCTGGGATATCGAAGGAGGCCGGCTCACCGCCATAGCAGGAGCTTTTGCCGCCTTGCCTTTTTTAGGAGGGGGGGCAGGTTTCCTCTGCTGTTGCTTAGCGGCCGGGGTTGGCCTCGCGGGTTCCGACACCACCGTAGATCCGCGTTTTGCTTGCCCCGACTGGCCCGGCTTGGGCGCAGCAGCTGGGACCGCGGCGGCGGCGGCGTATGACGCCACCTTCCGTTGGCCGGAGGCCGCAAGCGGTGGGCGCAGCACGATGCCCTCCAGAACGGAGAACTGCTGCTGCACTCGCTGCTGGAACTGCTGCTGCTGCTGCTGCTGCTGCTGCCGGAAGGCAGCTAGCTCCTGCCGCAACAGGGTCAGCACCTCGCTCTCTGGCTGGGGCTGTAACCGTTTGCGTCCTCCATTTGGCGTCGTCTCGGGGCCAGCTCCTCGGAGACTAGCCAGGTCCGCCTCGAGCCGCCCAATCCTCTTATTGAGGGGCTCCAAGATAGTGCCCAGTGCCTCCGTAATTGAGGCCTTGCCTTGGGAGATAGCCTCCCTCTTCCTTGACTTCTCCCTTTTTTTAGACACGCTTGTTAAGGCGGCGACCACAACTTCGGTAAATCTGGCCATCGCCTCCTCCATGCCATCTGGCTCGCTTGCAGAAGGCTCCGAGGGACTGCCCTGACCGCTGATTGCCCCGGAGTGGCGCCCCTCCCTGGCGGTTTCCAGGGATCGCCTGGCTGCATCCTGGGCAGTGAGCCCCCTACCCCTTCCTGTCTTGCGACCCGCCCCCCGCCCAGCGGTGGAGATTTTACGGGCCGAAGCCTCATCAGAAGACGACCCCTGACCGACTCCCGACATGGGGCGCTTCCGGAGGAACTGGTTCCTCCTGGGAAGGGTGTCTGCAACCTCCCTTATCTCCGGGGTGAGCGAGGATCCGGTATCGGAATCCGACAACGCGTCTCCGCTCACCTCCCTAAGGCCGAAGCTCCTGCCGGCCTGATCGGTACCCGCTGGCGCCGCGGATGTGCTAGGGGCGGGTCCCAGGGACTCCGCGCTACCGGCGGGTGAGCCACCCTGGCTCAGTGCGTCCACAGAGGACGGTACGGGGTCCGAAGACCCGAGGCGGTAATTGCCCCCCCCAGAATACGAGGGGCAGCCCGAGCTCTGCTCGGGGAGGGATTCTCCTGCATGCAGGTACCCTCCTGGGGTAATATTATTTTTATTACTCGCGCTCATGGTGGTGCTGAACACAGCTTTGCCTTTTTGTCAATGGGGTGGGGTCCCCAATAAACACGTTCGCCATCATGGTCATGTCTGATATGCAGACATGTACCAGAGGCGAACCCACTCTCCAAAACCACTGCCCAAAAACACCAACAGCTGTTGGTGCCGATGCCTTTGGACAGCGCACCCTCCGTGGCGGTCCGTCTGGACTCCGCCCTGAGTGTGTTCCTCTTGGTCTGGTCTCTCACTTGAGGCCTTCCGGCATGAGTAGCTCTACCGGCATAGCCCTCAAGATCACAGAGACACGCAAGCCCCACCACGACGACAACGTGGGAACACAGTTGGTGGGGAGAAAACATTACGTACGTGCGTCATATATAACTTAATCGAGTGAATAAGAAATTGAATTGTTTTTTTTTTTCTTTTTCAATCGATTTAGAGTCAGCAATATATCTTAGAAAATAACGTAGCTGGTGTGGCAAGCAAAAGTATTAAGCGTAAGTATATTATCAACCTTATAATATTCCCAGGGCAATGGAAAGGGCTATGCTCGGAGTTTCATTGCGTGATCGCATCAGGAATGAAGATATCCGCAGGAGAACCAAGGTCGCCGACATAGCATGAAGAATCGCCAAACTGAAGTGCCAGTGGGCAGCGCATATTGCTCGTAGAACGGATGGTCGATGGAGGTTCTAGAGTGGCGACCGCGCACAGGAAAACGCAGCGTTGGAAGGCCCACAAGGTGAATCGACGACCTGGTGAGAGTCGCGGGAATGCGGTGCATGCGAGACGCACACTATCGGTCGTTGTGGCGATACTTGGGGGAGGCCTATTTCCAATAGTGGATGTCTTTCGGCTGAAATGATGATGATGATGATGGTGATGAATGTTCTCCCTACTGAGACTCAAGCTACCTATGTGATTTTTTCTGTCCTCAATTCTATTCTATCTTTAATTCTGTGTCTTTCCTCCAAAAACAATTACACCATTTCATATTTTCTAGTTATTTTTTTCGTTGTTTCTTCTCAGGATACTCAACTATAAAACATCAGACAGATAGATAATATATATTCTTTATTGTATACCAATAATAAAATTACAACAGGAACTTAAAATTAATAGGGTGTCACAATGGGCGGTCTTATCGCTAAAAGCGATTTTTTATAGGCAAACTTTGGATGGATTTGAAGTTCAAACTGACGAAAAAATTTACGTGTAAAAGTTTTTTTTAAATATTATTCGCAAAATAAATATCATTTACTTATCATTTATGAGAGGGAATGGACCGTAATCCACTTAAGGGTCCACTGAGTGTTGATGGATGTCACATGTCTTTGCGGTTTTTAAAAGCAGTAGTGATGAAATAAATTACACGAAGTAAAGCCAGCCTCGTTTCGTACCCGCAACTTACGACTTGTAAAGCCAGGACCACTAGGCCACCGCTACTCTACAGGTGCAAAGTAATAAGTACCTAAAAATGAAACAAAAACGAAACAGATAATAATTTAAAACCAAAAAAATAAGTCTCTACAAAAAGATCAATAGGCGAGACGAACCAATTCGTGCGTAGATTATCAAGATTGCTTACTGCACGAATATAATACAATAGCAGATTAATGTTGCGATAATCTTATTCAATACTTTTAAATGGCATAAAAAATATTATATTACCGATATGTTTAAACCAGAAGTCAGCCACGCGAACTCCGCATAGTGACGTAGTTGGTTCGGTCAGTTTGCTGATATCTCTTTGTGGAGTGCGTGGAATACTACGCACTGTCAACGTCTTGGGCTCAGTTCGGATGATTACCGGGCGGCCGGACGGCGAGTTACTCATTTCCTGTTATCCGCAATCCCGCACCTGGTAGTCGGAGTCAGGGTCGCAGGACTGGGGCGTGAGGATGTCCGCATTACTGCTTCGGAGAAGGAGATCGTCGCCTGCAATATTCCCTGGCCCTGGGCCATGGCCCGAAAGCAGATGAATGCTGCGGTAGTCTTATTCTTTACTTTAAGATGGCAAAAAAATTGTCTTAAATAGTAGTTCCGAAATGTTTGAACCAGAAGTCAGCCACGCTAATTCCGCTTGCTGACGTAGTCATAAGACTTTCAATTGTACAGGTGGTAGGAGTCACAGCGCAAGATGGAAGGCGCTAGTGTGCAGAGACACGGGATATTATAATGTTGAGATCTGAGGGCCTTCATTTTTGAGGTGGGAAGTCATCCAATAACTTTTACCTGTTCTAGAGTAGAGTGAGAGGACGTGACACAATTTTTCTAACTATAACCACACTTGTGTCCTTTAGATGCCCTTTGCGTTTAGGATCACGAATGTCATTTTCAGAAAATCCCTACGGCCCTAGCGGGCATCATTTCTTCTAGTCTCTTCTGGTCTCGGGCATCATCTCTTTAAGGAGCGGGTGGAACACTACGCGCTGTCAACGACTTGAGCTCGGTCCGGACGATTACTGGACGCCCGGACGGTAAGCTACCCATTGCTTGACATTTGCAAGCCGTTTGTAAACTTATAACGTTCGGCACTCCGACTGGCCCGCTCCAAGCCATTAACCAATAAGAGCCAAACGCGGTAAATGTTTCGATAGTGTTATGCATAAAAAACAAGCCGCATTCAGTGCACGGAGCCTAAGCCTCGGTCCCCGAACCATAAACACGGTATTATTCCACTCCACCACAATTTATTCATCCAATTTATCACAGGTTTTATGTAACTAACCATTTTTTGCTTGTTGTTTTTATTATGCATTCATAAGACGATCAACAAAAAACATGACGTTAATCAAACTGCATAACATGAATAGTCCGAAAAATTATTGATGTTTAGCGATGCTCGAACGTGTGCATCTGTTTAGTAGTTTTTTGTATTAATGATCACTATAATTATTTTCATAGGGAAAAATACGAAATTATAATATACCTAGTCATGTCATAATAGTAATATCTCATGGCATTTTACTGTGGGGATCCTGAAGAGGAGAAGAAGTGAATATTGTCTCTCTAGGTAGAGTCATGTTCAGATGAATCACCACACTTTATATCAGCACCAAACTTGCCCTATTAAGGCCCTAACTTCCGAGCAGTGCTATAAAACAGTGACTTTCTGAAGCGTACTCCTCGGTAACGACTTGGTCAATAGGTTTGAAAAAAATATATGTTTATTATAGATTCATGTACATCATAATCAATGTATGATTTTTTCGTAAGAAATATTTGCCAAAAAAAAAATTTTTACAACATGATATTTTTTCGCTTGTTTTCCCTACTCCTTTCAAACAGCTTTGATCTTTAGAAATATAATTAAGTACACCAAAAAAAAATAATGCTGGAACACTTAAATGTTCTTCAGAATTTACAAAGCATATGTAAATCGATCAATCGATTGATTTTGCAAAGAAATTGGATTTAAAGGTCAGCGGGGCTATGTCCGGGTGCAGCTGGCCTAGAATTAAATGCACAGATACTCGTACGGTTTTAGTCAGTAAAAGTCGGACATGCCCTCCCGCTCCACCCAGAGCGCGAGAAGTAATTTGGATGATTTCTCACCTTAAAGAAAAAAGCGGCATGCAATACGATTATATGTGCCTTTAATTCCAGCCAGATGTTCAAGGACTTTACGCCTTAAGGTTAACACGCAGTTTTGACTCAAGGACTTTGCTGCACTAGAAGAAGATGAATGATTTTGCTGTTCCAAAGAAAAAAATTACTAATTTTTAACGAGATAGCGAACGCTTAATACTTTACCAATAAAACACTATGACTGATCCATTTAGGTTTTTGATTTTTAGGGTTCTGCACCCAAATGGTGAAAACGAGACCTTATTACTAAGATTCCACTGACCGTCTGTCTGTCATCAGGCTGTATCTCATGAACCGTGGCAGTTAGATAGTTGAAATTTTCTCAGATGATGTATTTCTAAGGGGATAGGCGCTATATCAACAAATACTAAAATAAAAGAATAAAATAAATATTTATGAGGGCTCCAACAATAAATGTGATTTTTTTGCCTATATATAGTCTAATATTGTATAGATTTAAAAGCATGGAACTCTTTGTGCGCGAGTCCGCCTCGCACTTGGCTGATTTATTTTAATTCTTGCATAATATTAGTTATGACTAGTCAAAATAATCGTTAAACTTAAGGGACAGTGGGCTGGGCATATTGCTCCTGGGTGTCAAGTCCGCTGTTACAATAGTTTCAGAATGGTCTATCATTGACATTAGAGCAGTGGTGGCCGAGTGGTAACGGCGCCGACTTATGAGCTGTAGGTCGCGGGGGGCAAACCCAACCAGGCGCATTACTTTGTGTAATTTATTTTATCACCACTGCTCTCAAAACGGTGAAGGAAAACATCGTGAGGAAACCGGCATGTTCTAGAACCAAAACTTCGAAGACATGTGACATCCACCAACCCGCACTGGGCCCGCGTGGTGGATTACGGCCCATCCCCTCTCCTAGAGAGGAGGCCTGAGTCCCAATTGTGGGAACATTATAAGGCCGACTATGCTATGCTATGCTATGCTATCATTGACTTCATAATTGTTTAATTTTGACAAGCTTGGTAATCTACTGAACTCTAATACGACTACTAACACTCCATTGAAAGAAATGGCATAGAATGGTAATCTCCAACATAATGGCGACCAATTAATGTCTGACGTACTTATGCGTTAATGTACTAAAATTTTGACAGTTCCTTTGATCAGTGTCCTACCATTAGAACGTCATTGTGTAGTCATTACTTTTAATTTATTACGAACAGCTCGATATTATCATTCTCCCACAATTCTTTTACGAGACCAATGACCTTTGATCGACCATTATGAATTTAGCAGACTAAAAACTTTTAGCAAAATGATAACGGGATCGTGTTGGAATAACAAAAAAAAATAACAGACTTGTGCCCTAGGACAGATGGTCGATGGCGCTGAAAGCTTGGAGTACCGGGTGTGTACCAACAGATGCAGCATTGGAAGGCCTCTCACAAGTTAAAACGATTGGTTACTAAGGGTTGCAGGAATTCGATGACTGCCAGATGCACAGGTGTGGTTATTGTGGAAACACTTGAGGGAGGTTTATGTCCAGCAGTAGATAGGGGAGTGGGCTCTCATCATCATCATCATCATTTCAGCCGATAGACGTCCACTGCTGGACATAGGCCTCTACCAAATGTCACCACAATGAACGGTCCTGTGCGTCTAGCATCCATCGGTTTCCCGCAACCTTCAACAGGTCATCGGTCCACCTTGAAAGGCCCCCCTTTCAACACTGCGGTCTTCCGGTACGTGGTCGCCACTCCAGAACCTTTAGCCACAACGGCCATCTGTTCTGCATGCAATGTGCCATTACCACTACCACTTAACCCATTACCACTTAAGTTTGGCGAAGTGGGCCCTCAGCTGAAAATAATGATGGTGTTTTTAAATCAATAGGTATAATCAATAGGCGATTTTATTTGTAGTATCAATGCTATCAGAATCTATTCCATTGATGTTTGTAGGAGATAATAGCACTGGTACCTGACTGCAGTAGGTTAAACGTAAAAGCCTTCCCACACTAGATAATATTGCGATAAAGTGAGCAAAAGCTCTCTGGACATTGACATATAGGGTCGTTAAAATATCTTACGTGCAAATTATAACTAAATAATAATTAGTAACTAAATTGTAAGAAACACCCAACTCCTCTACATTTTATTAACTAGGTAGAGCATTTCCCCCCTGAACGCGAATAGAAGTGGTCTATCTGGAAATCTTTTAAACGATTGCGGACCCGGAGACCAGTGGTAGTCGAGTGGCAACGGCCCCGATTTACGAGTTGTAGGTCGAGGGTTCAAACCCAGCCAGGCGCATTGCTTTGTGTAATTTATTTCATCAACACTGCTCTCAAAACGGTGAAGGAAAACATCGTGAGGAAACCGGCATGTCTTAGAACCAAAACTTCGAAGACATGTGACATCCACCAACCCGCACTGGGCTCGCGTGGTGTATTACGGCCCATTCCCTCTCCTAGAGAGGAGTCCTTAGCGTGGAAACGTTACCAGCACCAGTTAACAGCAGTGGAAACGTTATAAGGCCGACTATTCTATGCTTTATACTGCGGACCCAGGTTGGTCGTTGCACGAGTACGCCATAATTGCGGTGATAGCTCCCTCTTTGAGAAGTGGTTAAATAGGCACCACGATGTCCTCACTATTCGAATGCAGCTCCTAACTAGAGACAAAGATTCTTGTTTCGAATCCAGCCAAAAAAAAACGCCCACGTGTCACCTTTGCGTGGATCGCTCAGAGGACAGTGGAGCGTACGGTGGAGATGTGGCCTGTTTGAGCGGAACACAACCATGCCTTCATTGCCATATTGCCACAGGCAAGTCCGGTTAAGCTGACGAGAACCTCATAGATATGAAAAGCAATTATTTTTTTAAGAACCATGGAGTTTCTTGCCGGTCCATAGGAAAAGACCAATTTGGAACCGTGCACTAGCTTCTGACGTTTTATAAGTGCCCATGCAGGCTTATGTGAAATAAAAAACTTTTGAATTTTTGAAACAAGTAAATATTTGGACCAATGCACTGCTGGTAACTCAAAAATTCGTCATGAAGGAAGAAGTTATATTTTTTCGATCTTGTTTATTACAGACATTGCACAAGTTGGAGCCTCAAAAATCCCTCATAAAAAAAGACGTCGTATTACTTAGATATTGTTCGCTACAATTTTGTGGTTCATCTGTCTGAGAAATTGCGTAAATATATAAATATACGAATATATATTATGTCGATGTATAAAAAATCATGAAAGCCAATTTATAAATATCGCTTGATAAATCGCATTAGTGTTATCACACAAGGAAAGAAAGAAGAAGAAGAAAGAAAGAAAAAGAGTTTATTTACGACAAATATGGCAGAAAGGTCATACAAGGGTCACAAGTTGTTTCCGTGACCAGTCGCCATTTCATCCGTCCTGCGTTGACCCGATGTGTTCCGTCTCGGTCTACCTCACCATACCCTTGGACAAGCGACCTGAGGTATTGAAAGTTAGAATACATCGGTACGGGCATTCCAGCGAGAGCTAAGGCCACAGAATTGGAGAAACCGCCGAAATCACAGAAAAAGTATTCCAGTTTGGTTCTTCTCAATTTCAAGCCAACACTTTCCAGTCTGTGCCACCACACTTCAAATCTGGGCTTCAAGTCTGCTATTACAATATTGTCAGAATGGTCTATCATTGATTTCATAATTGTTGATTTTGACTAGTTTGGCAATCTACTAATATAATGCCGACACTATGACTTTCCAATACTCAACCCATGATACTCCATTGAAAGAAATTGCATGGAATGGTAATCTCGTACATAATGACAAATGAATATCTGACGTATGCGGTAATCTGCTAAAATTTTTACAATTCCTTTAATCTGTGACCTACCATTAGAACGTCATTATTCAATTATTGCTTTTAGTAAGTTCAATATTGTCATTCTCCATAAGACCATTGGCCGATCAATGATCGATCATTATGAATTAGCAGATTACGAACTTTTTGCAAAATGACAATGAGATCGTGTTGGAATGACGAATTTATAAAAATAGCAGACTTGGGGCCCTGCTCTGGACCACTCTCGGCAACCAGAAGCTTTTTCCTGAATAGCCGACATCACAGCATCGAGAAATCGCGTCAGTGTGGCAGTACCTTAAAGCAAGCACGTTTCAAAGTAGGCATTTTAGAATGATATCCCCCATAACAGACGGAAAACTGGTTTTGTGCAGTTTCTAATTCTGCGTCTACTTATTATTGTCTTTAATGTTGTATTAGTTAGAAAAGAAGGGGTTTGGGGTCAGTTTCTAATTATATACAAAGTTGAACAAATAAAAAATTAACTACTTATAGGCCCAACTAACGAAGACGAAGATAACACACTGCATTGTTCTTAAATAAATTGAGATAACGGGGCTTTTTTTTAAGGGTGGAAATCATCCAATGACTTTTCGCGCTCTGGGTGGAGGATGAGGGCGTGTTAGACTTTTACTGACTACAACCACACCTGTGTCCTTCAATTACCCTTTGCGTTCTAGGACTACGAGTTTCCTTTTCAGAAATTCCCCGGACCTTTGTTTCCTCACGTAAATGGCCTCCTCCTTCGCTAGCATTACTGCTTTGCAGAAGGAGGCGACCGCCTGCCATTCTTCTTCGCTCCAGACCATAGCCCGAATCAAGGCGCGATGCGAAAGGTCGCTGCCGTCGATTGCCTCCACGAGACACACCTTCACCATATTATGTTTCACCGTGTCCTCCGGGTGGTCCATAAAATGGTGACATCCAGAAACGGGAGGAGGGCTGAGGGATAAATTAAATTATTAGAGTAAACCCGTACTTATTGTTAGTTCAAAATGATATTAATAACACTGTAGTGGGCAGGGCACATTGCTCGCAGAACAAATGGTCGATGGGGGCGAAAGATTCTCAAGTGACGACCACATACCGGAAGACGCAGCGTTGGAAGGCCTCCCACAAAGTGAACCGATGACCTAGTGAGGGTCGTCGGAATCTGATGGATTCGAGACGCACAGGACCGGTCATTAGTAGACGTCTTTCGGCTGAAATGATTTTGATGAATGATTTGTCATGTACTTATTTATCTCAGAACCCTGGGGTCGGCAAACAAGGACCTTTGGAAGGCAAACAAGGGGTCGAAGCTAAGCCAAGATAAAAAGAAATATCTTGGTTCCTGAAAGACATAGAATAAAAGAGGGTTCATATTAAGGAGAAGTCTAATCTAAAAAAAAATCGTCAGATTTAGAAAAACGAAATCTTAACAAATGTGATGGACATCACATATCCATCACATCATGACTGTGTCATGTGTATGTGTGTGATGTGTGTGTGCATGGATGTGTGTGTGGTGTTTGTGTGGAGATGTGTATGTGGTGTTTGTGTGTGTGTGTGTGTGTGTGCATGGATGTGTGTGTGGTGTGTGTGTGGTGTTTGTGTGGAGATGTGTATGTGGTGTTTGTGTGTGTGTGTTGTGCTGAAAATCAAATCTTATCAAGATAAATATCTAGCGAAGGAGGCGGCCAAACGCGTGAGGGAACGAACCACACGCCCGAGCCTCCGAGATCATAACCCCAATTTCCAGCTACCGTAGGCGTGGGGCAGACAGCGAGAAACGACTTGCTCACCGTCCAGCCATCTAGTAACCGTCTGAACCAAACCTGAGTCGTCGACGGCGTGGGAACGCAAGGCAAAGCAAGAACATAGGCGTGGTTTTAGATAGTAAAAGTCTGACAGCCCTCCCACTCTGCCCTAGAGCGCGAAAAGGCATTGGATGATTTTACAACTAAAAAAAAAGACAGTAGTATAATATTAGACAAACCAAACCTCATTTAATGCTGAAAACAAAATCATCTTAAGATTAATATTCGAGAACATTTCACAAACAACTTGACTAGCCAAGTGTTATAGCATTTTTTACTATGTAAATTAGATATACACTTACAAAAATCTAGACCATCAAATCTTTTAAATCATCAGTGTCTGCATCGTAATAATAACGTTATAAATTATTACAAACGATTATTATTAATTTATTTTCATTCATAATCTTACAGCCATAAAGCACTTTATGTAATAATAATTAGCTGTTTATTTTTATTATATTTACATATGATTAATTTGATAAATGTGGGCAAGTCATTTGGATTTATGACATAATTTTGTCGTTATTATATAACCTGTCAACCATTATGGTATCACTAACTCCGTTTTCTTCACACTATCCATCTTTATTTTGGCCTCCCTCATATTCAAACTCTTTGGGCGTGTTCACAATCTTTGCGCCATTTGGGAAAGGCACAAAAGACGCGTGCGAATCGAACGCCCCGCACGCTGCACATGCTTACTTCCCTAGTGTACAAACCTTACCACTTGCAACACATGAAACATTAATAATTATGTACTGTATTCTGCATTCTATCTTGAGATAATTGGGTACTTGCAACGGGCACAATAATTATGTAAAAAACAATTATAAAATATCTGCCTAAAGACTGAATGCATTGGATGAGATTAAACGTAATACGTAATACGTACGAGGTGACGAATACTTGTTATAATATATTAATTTAGTATCCTTGTGGGGGCGATCGTCCGGAGCGAGGAGGAGTGGCAGGTGGTCGCCTTCTTCAGCAAAGCAGTAATGCTAGCAAAGGAGGCGGCTGCACGTGTGAGGCAACGGCCCGCACGCCCCAACTGCCGCCGGAATTCCGATCACGATTTCCAGCCACCGTATGCGCGGGCTTGCGGACGACAAGCAATGGGTAGCTCGTCTTCCGACCGTCCGGACCAAGCCCAAACCGTCGACGGCGCGAGGTGTTCCTCGCGGGCCTACAGCAACTGTAAAGGCAAAGCAGGGTCAAAGCCTACAGGGGCCATGGGTGATGCGAAAGAGATCCCCGGAACCCTGAAACAATGGCAAAGAAGGAACAGGAGTGGGTTTTTGGTCAGTAAAAGTCTGACACGCCCTCGCGCACCGCTCAAGAGCGGAGGATGTCATTAGATGATTTTCCCAAATAAAAAAACACCATTAGGTTATGTGTATTCAAAAGAGATAGTGAGATATTCCCACCACGCCCTTACCCTTCCTTAAACCAATACCAATATTATTTTTAGTACCTATATGCAAAACCTGAATATAGGTTTTTTCTGAATCAGTAACTGAATCAATTCCAATAGATTTTACACCATGTTATATTTTTTCCCAAAAATATTTAAAAAAGGTCACAAGTTGGACACCACCGAAACTAAGTACAATACAGTTCACAGCAGGTCGTAGCTGGCATTAAGCGCCAGCACACAACTGGGAGCGGAACCTCTCAGTCACATGGATGACCCGGTGACCATGTATTTGTGCGGACAACCAGGTAACATAACGAGCTTATAACTTTGTGATTTTTTATGACACAGTTATGAAATTTAGACGTATATTTTTTTTACATAAAAATTGTGTTTCGGGTTTTGCATGTATACTAAAACTAATGTTGTAATTGGGGTCGGTGCAACATGCTTTTTTCTTCCATTCTATCACTGACTCCCTTTTCGTTCACATCATTCCTCACACAATCTATCCATCTTTTCTTTGGCCTCCCTCTCCCTCTCTATCCATCTTCATGTATACTCAGAACTCTTTTAGTAACCTGCGTTTCATCCCTCCTCTTCACATGACCACACCCAGACAAACGATTTCCTTTCAAAATTTCAGTCAATGGCTGGTGCCATTGACTGAAAAGTTGAAAGGAAATCGTTTCAAACTTCTTCTAATATACTCATTTCTCACTTTATCCATTCTCGTCACACCACACATCCCTCTCAACATTCTCATCTCCGCTACTTGAAATCTTCTTTCATCCATCTTTTTCACAGCCCAACATTCTGATCCATACAGTATGACAGGTCTTATCACGGACTCGTAAATTTTGTCCTTCAACTTGAGGGGCGTCTGTAGGTCGCAAATTGTTTCCGTGACCTGTCTCCATTTCATCCATCCTGCGTTGATCCGATGTGTTACGTCTCGGTCTACCTCACCAACCCGAGGTACCAAAAGTCGGAACAGATTGGTGTGTTCGTTCCGGCGAGAGCTAAAGGTACAGGATTGGAGAGACCGCCGAAATCACAAAACAAATACTCTGTTTTGGTTCTACTCAATTTCAGGCCAATACTCTCCAGTCTGTGCCACCACACCTCCAATCTGTTTTGGACCTCTAGGCCACTCTCGGCAACCAGCACAGTGTCATCGGCAAGCAGCATACACCAGGGAGCCTCTTGCTGAATGTTCGACGTCGGAGCGTCCATTATCATCAGGAAGAGGTAAGGGCTGAAAGACGACCCTTTGAATGCTAATTGTTACCTTATTGTAACCAACTTTGATGTTGTCTTCAGAAAAAGATTTCTTTTTAGTGTTGTTTCGTATAAAAAATTGTACAAAAATAAGCATAGGCAAATATTCTGTTTGAGTCCGCACTGGATCTTAATAATAATGTAATAATGTGTTAATAATGTATGTACAAGAAATTTAGCAGCATATCATATAATATGTTATAAACAATGTTGTAAAAAAAATCTGCAAAAATTTCTGATATGGTGAGAATATCAGAAATTTTTGCAGATTTTTTTTACAACATTGTTTATAACATATATGATATGCTGCTAAATTTCTTGTCTAATAAATATACTGTATTAATTTTAGTATTTATGCAATAACACAGAACTTGGCCTTAATAGAAAGGATAGTGGTTTCTCGCCAGACAGTCGACAGACTGTGCTACTTCACGTTGACAATACAGATGTAGCTAAAGAAATTCCCAACGATAGCGAAGATACCAAATGTATCTGATACTCGGGAAAAAACACAGCACAGCTGGTTGTTTGTAATTGACTATTAATACGTTGACAACATCACTCATTTTTGTATTATTTCCATTCCTAAAATTCCCAAAATTACAATAAATGTAGAGCGTACTGGAGCAGGTTATTGACCTGCTCCAAGCCTTTTTGTCCTCAACATAGTCCTTTACAGCGAAAAAAATCTTTTGCAAAAGTTTTCGCTTTACAAATGATTTGAATTTATTAAGACTTTGTTCTTGAATATGCTAGGAAGTTTACTATAATAATGTAGGTATACATTGGCATCTGAATGAGTCCCCAATTTTTTTGAGCCTGACAGCAGGAGCTACAAAAAACAGCACAAGCCAATCCAAAACGGACACTACTGAACTAGAAATTCTAAGCCTACAGAGCAATGGGTAGCTTGCCGTCCGACCGTCACGTATTCGTCCGGACCGAGCCCATGGTGTGCCTCAAGGAGTTGTCAGCAAACCGTAGGGGCCTAGCAAAATCGAAGCCTACTGGGGCCAAGGGTCTGCTTCTGAAAAGAAGAGTCGGCCCTGGTACGAAAAGCAATGAAGGAACAGGAGTGGGTTTTTAGTCAGTAAAAGACTGACGCCGTCTCTCGCCCCACCTAAGAGCGGGAAATGTCATTAGATAATTTACCCACCGAAAAAAAAGCCTACAGATTTTCACCGATAAATCACGACCATTACAAACGAGGCAATTTGAAATAAACTCCCAAGTTTCTATCATAAATTTAAGAAGACGCATTTTAACGGAATCTCCGCGGTAATCCTGTATAGTCTAGTAAACATATAGGATATGTCTTATCACGGTAAGTGAAGTTACGATAGATTGAACATCGTTAGCCGAGCGGAGCCGAGGTATACCGCTATGCAAAACACTAGCTATTGCACGCGGCTTCGCTCTTGATATCCTATTGAACCGCAATGTCCAAATAAAATTTCTTATCTTTTTTCGTACTCAAAAGGTAAAACTGTCACCAGGCATTATCTCATGAACCGTAATATTTATTTATTTATTTATTTATTTATTTACTGACATGTAAAACACTGGATATTAAGCATGCATTAAAATTTCATGACACAGTATTAAAACATGCACCCTGTAAGGGCACTGCAAATTGTACATACAAAATTATTAAATTACATTAAATTATATCGATTCTAATTATTATTATTATTACAATTTATTAATTATGCTAAACATTAGTCAACAATTAATTACATCTTGTTTTAAAATTATACTATATTTACGTTGAGGTATATTAATAAAAGTTCGATCAATTTACAATTTGTCAGTTTTAAATTCCTCAACGGTATAGTAGCCTTTTTTTATTAATAGAGATTTCAACTGTTTCGAGAACGTCAAGTCATTTGGTATGGATTTCAAAGTTTCGGGTAGTTTATTAAATATATTAGCTAGTCTTGAGTATGGACTTTTCCCGACAACTTTTAAGTTTGTGAAGGGTAGTATCAGTCTAGTTTTGTTCCGTCGGTTATAGTTTGCATTGAGTTCAATATTAGATTTAAAGAGGTGCCTATTTTTCCTAACGAATAGACAACTTTGCAGTATATAAATTGACGGTAGTGTAAGAATTTGTTGCTTAATAAAGTGTGGCCTACAACTTTCTTGTTTATCTATGTTCATAAGTATTCTGATACATTTCTTTTGCTGAATGAAGAGGTCCATGAAGTCGGTACTTTCTCCCCACAGAATGATACCATAATTTAACCAGGAGTAGGCATACGCATAGTAGGCAGATAAAGCGGTTTTGTAGTCTGTATTGCGTTTCAATAAGCTTAGTGCGTAGATAAATTGGGACAATTTTGCTTTTGTACTTTCGATATGTTTTTTCCAATTTAGATTGGAGTCTAATGTTAAGCCTAAAAGTGTAAATTCGGTAACTTCTTCTAATTTTATTTGTTGCGTTAATATATTTAGATTTATTGGGGTTCTTTGGTAAGTTCTAAATTGGCATACTTTAGTTTTAGATAAGTTTATTTCTAAGTTATGTTCATTTAACCATTGTTCGGTTTCTGTGAATGTTTTTAAAATGGTCAAATGGTCAACATTCGCTGGCGTTTTAAATAATAAGGAAACATCATCAGCGAACAAAATGCATGACGAACTTATCTTTTTTGGCAAATCATTAATGTAAATTATAAATAGGGGACATCCTAAGACACTTCCTTGGGGTATTGAATTATTGATGGTAGCCATGTCAGATCGTATGCTGTACATTTCCTGAGTAATGTTATCGAAATATTCCATTTCCACGAATTGGACCCTGTTATGTAAATAGGATTTAAACCAATTAAAAGCACTACCCCTAATACCTGATCCGTAAAGTTTCTGTAATAGATATTTATGTGACACTCTGTCATATGCTTTCGTCATATCTAGGAATAGTCCAACAGCGTACTTTCGTTCATTAATACAACTGTATATTTCCTGTACGTAATTGTATACCGCTAAAGTAGTTGAGCGTTTTTTCCTAAAACCGAATTGATTATTATCTAAAATATCAAATTTTTCTAAAAATTTATTAATACGTGTCGCCATTGCTTTTTCGAATACTTTTGACATAGTGGGTAACAATGCAATAGGCCTATAATTACTAGGA
Source organism: Mythimna pallens (assembly GCA_961205895.1). Taxonomy (NCBI): domain Eukaryota; kingdom Metazoa; phylum Arthropoda; class Insecta; order Lepidoptera; family Noctuidae; genus Mythimna; species Mythimna pallens. Next base: position 2,161,735 of record OY540845.1, on the reverse strand, counting down.
TTTTCTGAATTTCCTCCTTTTTTTGCAATTGGGCGTACTTTCGCAATTTTAAGTTTTTCTGGGAATCGTCCCTCTTCGAAAGATTTGTTTATTAATTTGGTAATAGGTGATGTTAGCTCCTTTATGCATTTTTTTACTAAAAGTGGTGGGATATCGTCTACTCCAAAGCTACGCTTATTTTGCATTCCGCGTATAATATTAAAAACCTCTCGCTCGGTCACTGGTTCGATGTATATGGAGTTTATTGCGGGCGAATGCACCGAATGTACTGATGGCCCACACGACGCCGGCGCTTTCGTACTCTTGTTTTTATCTACACATACCGATACGAAATAATCATTAAATGCGGTGCAAACTTGTTGTGGTGATTTTATTATTGTATTGTTTAATTTTAATTTAATGTTTTTTTGATTTTGTTTTGTTTTATTTGGTTTTGTAATTTTACTGATAACTGACCACATCGTTTTCGTTTTATTTTTTGAGGCATTCATCTCTTTTATGTAATTAAGTTTCTTTGAAATTGTAATGCATCTTCGTAACATTTTCGAGTACTCATTGTAGTGTTTTTTAAATACGGCGCTATTGAGCTGATTCGAGATAATTCTAGTTAATCTTTTATTTTGGCATGATTTTCTTAGTCCCTTAGTAAGATAATTATTTGTTTGGTTTTGCACTATTTTTATCCGTTTTTTTGGTATGTAGTTATTTAAATTAAATTGTAAAATGTCATGAAATTTATTATAAGTTTGGTCTATGTCTAAATTTTGATTAAAAATGTCATTCCAGTTTATGTTATTTAAAGCCGATTGAAACTTTGTCATATTAATATTGTTAAAAATTCTTTTAGTAACATAGTGGGAACTTTTGAGACTTAGGTTTACGTCATTTCTATGGCTGTATATTAAGCTATTGTGATCAGAGATGCCATTGTTATTAACAGTTATTTGATATTCTGTGCTACTATTATTTGTAAATAAAAGATCAATACAAGTTGATGTTGATTTTGTGGTTCTTGTAGGAGTTTCGATGATTTGGTATAGGTTTAGTTCTTTCATGATATTGCTAAGTTTCTGGTATTCCTTCGTTTTTTTTAAATAATCTAAGTTAAAATCTCCAGTAATTATGAGGCGTTTGTTTTTATATTTTAGTGTAATGAGTTTCACAAGCTGATTTAAAAAGTTATAGAACTGTTCTATATTTCGATCGGGCCTGTATATAAGGATAATAATTAAATTTGGTGACTTAATAGTTAGATAGTTGACATTTTCACAGATTATATATATCTGTTGCCGCTATAACAACAAATACTAAAAAGCAGAATAAAACTAAATATTGAAGGGGGGCTCTCATACAACAAACGTGATTTATGTTTTCTCGTTTTTTGCTACGGATGGTGCGGAACCCCACTCACACTTGAGCAGTTTTTAGGGTTCCGTACCTCAAAAGGAAAAAACAAAACCCTTATTCACTTTGTTTTCCGTCCTTCTGTCTGTCTGTCAAGACCCTTTATTGCGGGAACGCGTGGAGGTATCGAGTTGAAATTAAAACCATATGCTCACGTCTGCGGTTCTCTGAAGCTGAGAAAAAATTAAACTTCGAAGTTAACGAAAAAAAAGATACGCCCATTTATGTCGTAAAACTCGTAAATTTGACACTCCTAAGGAAATCGAAATTCAAAGGGTAGGTACTTCCCGTTGACCTAGAACCTTGAAATTTGGCATGAAGCAAGGTCTTGTAGCACAAATATAGGAATAAATCTGAAAACTGAAAATTTGTAGTTACGTCACAAAAAAAACTTTTTTTTGAATTGGGAAAAATCTTCGAGACTTGTTTCAGGAATTTAACTATTTACATAAGTTAGTTTGTACCGAACCCTGAGTGTGCGAGTATTAGTTTTTTTATTATGCATAGGCTCGCTTTGACCACTATCTTACCTGATGGTAAGCGATGATGAGGCCGACGATGGAGCACGCTTGCTTATAAGTGAATTATTCACTCTTGACTTAAAGGACCCCTAGGTTGTAAGGGAATTCCACTCCTTAGCTGTGCGCATAATGAATGTGTTCCCAAAACGCTTCGTACATATATTATGGGTGGGATGTCTACCATGTACCTGTGGTGCAACGCCGTACGCCTAGTGGTCCGATGATGGAACGGACTTGGAGGAATTAAATTGCGCAATTCCAGAGCACACTCCTCGAAATGTAAACGATAGAAAACCGACAGGCTAGCGACTTGGCGTCGATGCTCAAGACTTTGGAATTTTGACTCAACAAGTGCATCATTACAGATGATCTTCTTGGCTCGCTTCTGAATCGACTGTTTATTGGGTATAAAAGTAACATCAGAAATTCAACGATAGTCGCTTTTGAATCAGCTTCTAGTAATAACCACCCACAACCAACTAATTATGTATTACTGCTAGTAATCATAGTATTATTATAAAAGCGAAAGTTTGTAAGTATTTGTGTATGTATGTTTGTAATTCCTTCACGATCAAACGGCTGTACTGTTGCAGAAAAATTTAGTAACAAGATAGCTTATATAACTAACCTATCCTGAAAGTTTTTCACGTTGGTGTCAGATGTTTTATTTCAGGATATGATCTACCCGTGTTTCAAGTTTCATCTGAATTCGTTCAGCCGTTTGAGCTCAAAAAAGTAACAAACATACACAAATCTAAACTTTCGTCTTTGTCATGTTAGTTTGATTAAAGTACCCAGTATGAATACATAATCTTGAATGAGTTGAATTGAAATAGAAATTAAAAAAAAAAGTATTATTACTTAAATATGTTAAACATAATTGTTAAATGGCCTTTTAGAATTTTGAGTTTCGATTTCATTTGTGTTACGGTGTTCGCATTCTTTTGAATATAATCATGCAAATAGCATTATGCATTGAAAAATATTTTGTATTAATATTACTTACCGTATAGTTATTTCACTCAAGAAACATAGCTATTTTTCATTAAAAAAAAAAACGCTTTTAAATTGTATTTTTTTTGTAAAAAAATAAAAGAAATATATACCTTTCTGGTTTATTATATTTAACTATTTTTCTACATACACTTATAAAATGAAGACAAAAGAAATAAAAAAAATAGGTACTAAGGTGTTGTTTATTTCTAAATAAATCTTTGCCAGCACACCTGTGAAAGAAAAGTTGGAAAAAAGAAATTTAGACACCGTGTGTAAGGAGTAGAAAAAAAAGTACAATAAAATTTGCGATAAAAGTAAAAAAATATTTACATATATACGTAAAAACAAATGTCACAATAATACATGCTAAATAGATGCTATATAAGATAATAAAGTTACATATACGAGTAAACATAAAAATAAATGTCACAATAATACATACTAATTAGTATTATAAGATAATAAAGTTGCATATAAGAGTAAATAGACAATTATACAAATATGACGAAATGGAAAGTGGTAGTACCCTTCAGCTAAACCTAAATTGTGTGCAAGTAAGGCACCTGTAGAATATAACCATTACAAGTGTGGTTATAAAACATAAAGCGTTTTCTCGATTCTTCCAGGATCTCAGATCAGAATCATCAGATCCTGATCTGATGATTATGTAACTACCTGAAAAGTATACCTATTCAAACAAAACTAGAATTTTCCAAATCGGCCCAGGCCTATACGATTAATAATAATAATAATCATATTATAATATTAATAATATTCCACAACGCCGTCTAGTCTCAAGCTAAGCAGAGCTTGTGTTATGAGTACTAGACAACTGATAAACATACATATATATTTCTAAATACATACATATTATAGATAAATTACACCCAGACAAATTATCGTGCTCATCACACAAACATTTGTCCTGGGTGCAAATCGAACCAACGACCTCCGGCATAGCAGTCAGGGCCACTAACCACTAGACCAACAGGCCAGTCAAGGAACATTAAAAACTCCGATGAATTAAAAACCTCTTGCTTTTTTAAGTTGATTGATAATTATTTAAATAATAACAATAAACTAAATGGGTTATAAGATAAACATCAAGTAAATGATTATATTGATGCTTATAAAGTATTTATAGTCATTATAACTAATATGGTTACTAGCATAAAAAGTGTTATTGCAAAATCACAAGTAATATAGTAGATCTTTTATAAAATCATTTCAGACCTAGAAATGCAACAAGAACTTTTGTAGCCGCACAGAAAGATTATGACTACCTGTGGTTACTAAGAGTACATTGTGATATCTTTTTGAATTAGATCTGTGGTATTCTACGGTTAAAGGAACATATAATATAATAGACTCAAATTAATCTTGTAGGCAGTAGATAATCTTGAATTAAATAATACAACTGAATTGAGAATCCACTCCTTGGTTTGAAGTCGGTTGATAAAAAAAATATTATACGCTTAAAAATCTTAGTGTGACCAAAATCACTTTTCTCTCATTTCATTCATAAAATCGCATATGCCCAACACCATTAAGATCCATACATTAACCAAAAATAAACACTACTTTCGAAAACTCATAACCAAAAATAATTATTGGTTAATGGTATGCATACAATGCCTCCAATAACCTACATCGATAAATTATTCATTTCACGTAAATGACTATCAAAATATACTAATATTTTACTACCGACTATTCAAGAACCTGACCTTAAGAATGCACAACAAACCCTAGTAAGAAACTTTCACCGAAAAACCAGCTCTAACTCCAATCACATTAGAGTTTATTATCACAAAATCCTCATCTTAACCTAGATGGTCCAACGTGCTTCGTACAGAAATCAGGAGGGGGGAATATGATAAAACTGTATAGCAGACCAATCACCACGCCAAACATTGCTTGACATCCCTAGATGTCGGAAAAACAATTCTAAAAAAAAATTAAGTAAAAAAAAATCAAAACAAAATGAAACTTTTCTTAGTATTTTTGGCGGCCACGGCCTTTGTCTCAGCAGAAGACAGTGATAACACATTAGAGACGGCGATTAACTTCATTAAGGACTGTAAAGGAGACTACATATTATGTGTGAAGGTTAATAATTTTATTAATATCAAGTGAAAGTGAAGTGTTGTTGTGGGATCAGGTTTCGTAGTGGCTGCTGTCGAGGATTTCTCATTTCACTTGTAGCAAGTGTGCATACGATCTAAATTACAACGGTCGGCTAAAACCATTAACTTTTCCAATTTGGCTCAAAACTTTCGGAGCTTAATCGGAAATTCTTTCAAAAAGAATTTGTGGCAGTGTTAAATCAAAACTATAAAGTTTTATTTCCAAACCACAATTTTATGTCTGCAAATCTCTATCAAAACAATCTCAAAACCTAAACTTTCCTCATATCAAAACTTAAAATTCTAATAAAATCTTTCTTTCACAGGAAAAAATGCTCAGAGTTGTCGACAACTTGAGAGCATCGAAAAGTATAACAATTGTAGATGGCGTGGTCTTCAAAGGAGAACCTGAACCCAGGTCTGCTAAGAAAACGGATGCTCTGCCCGTTGACCCCACGGCTAGGGACGCTGAGGTCAACTACAGACTGGTTGATGGCGTCGTGAGCCTGTTCGAAACTCACGCCCTTGAAGTCAAAATGAACCAGGCTGATAAGGATACCATCCAGAGGTCTCTTGAAGAAGGTTAGTACTAAACAGTAATTTAACATGTCAAAATTAGAATAAGATTCGAATTCCCATAAGAAAGTGTTAGAACACTTAAGACCTAAAAAATATTACTCCTGTGTTCCTAAATATATCTCCACCATTGCATATACGAAGATAAGATAAAAATAGATTCAGTTTCAAGATATACCTAAATAAAAAAGTGAATCGGTAGAGTCAGTGACTTAAAATGAATGCAGTCATTATAAAATCGAGAAAAAGGTTAATTAGTTCATAATTTGCAACGCTTTGTTGGAGTCTTAAAATTGCAGAGATTACTATAATGAAAACTACTGATAATATGTTAATTGACTGTTAGATTATTTAGAGAAAATTTTCGTGCTTTAGACACAAATTAAAAGTGGTATGAAGCTGAAATAAACGAAGAATAACATTTTAAAATGTTAATATTAATATTTCGTGAATATGCGTAGATGATCATCATCTTTTTCTTTATTTCCAGGTCGTGGCAAAAAGAAAGGAGGCGGCGGCGGAATGGGCATCATCGGTCTCCTTGGTGCCAAGCTTCTTCTCGGCAAACTCTTCATCGTCAAGCTCATCGCCCTCAAGGCTCTCGCCACCGCCAAGATCGCCCTTGTCCTCGCTGCCATTCTCCTCGTCGCCTACTGCTTGAAGGGTGAACAGACCAAGACGACGTATGAGGTCATCCCTCATGCCCACCACCACGAGTCTCATCACCCAGTGCATGTTGAGCATGTGTCTCACGACGCTGGCCACGGTGGCCACGGAGGCTACTCCAGCTACGGCCAGGACTGGAACAAAAACCTCGATGAGGCCCAGAACCTGGCATACAGCGCGTACTCGCACTCAACATAATCACAAAGACTTTTAGCAAAAATCGACGGTCGTCGTAGTAACCTCTGTTGTACAAAGAATTTATTTATTTTCTTAATTTATTGCCATTAATTTATTGTCGAATAAAACCTATTTATTATTACCAATTATTTTGTTCGTTTTATTGTGTTCAAAGGTGTCATTAGAGATATAGTTTTTGATTGATTCGAAACGGAAATCGAAATTACTCGAAGTCATGTTAGTGGCTCGATGGTAGGAGTTCACGAACATGCTGAGCGAGTTTGTTACATCTTACTTTCATTAGTCGATTGATAATAATATTATTTATAGCAGTTGGCCGCTGGCTAAAGCTGTAAAATTAAATTGTATGACCGTTTCGGGTTTGGTCAGAGTTTCAACATTATCTTGGCACGTAGAAGCGCCATATCTTTATTACGTCTCACATCCGTAGGTGTGTTTGTTCCGGATTAATCAAAACGCTTGTCCAATTTCTAATTTCGAAATAAAATAATCACAGATGTGTAAATACTCATGCATAAATTATGTCGTACAAGGTCATGTTTTCCCATGGATACGGATGTATTTATGTCTAATTCAAGTTAAAAAGAAGAGTTCCACTCTCTCCAATAATAATATGCTTATTTTAATATGTTCCACATATAAGTGAATAAACATAGCTAAAGTTGATTCTCGAAACTGGTTAACGATAAAACAGGTTAAAAGTATACACAGTGGAGCCTCGACTTTCTATAGATGAGGTTTCACGTGTTTTAGTCCAATTTCATCTTCATCCAGAGTAAAACCAGTTGACTAGATTTTACTATCCAGACACAGCGATTTTTTGTCGCAAAAAATGTCACATTCACATCTAAGACGAGCCAACTTTTTTGCTGCCGTTAATCACGATTTTGTAACTGTTACTGTCTTTTGATCACGATTTCTATGACGTTGCCATTTTTTGTCTAGATTACTCTAGTCATAATTCTTATGACGTTGCAGATTAACCTGTAACATCTTGGCAACTTTTACTAAGAAGGATACAGTAATGTAGATTGGAAAGTTGCTATGTAATGGCTTATGAATTATGACTTGCATTGCGTCAAGTGTGAGTAAGCTTTTTTTGGCGTGTGTCTCGTTCCTTATAATAAGGTATTATGAACGTTCATTTATTAGAGCCTTTGTGTCTCAATGAGATAAGTGCTTCTTTCAGACATTACGTTAGAGAACATTCTACTTTTTTATTTAAATGATTTTTAATCATGCGGGAGAGTGATGGTTATTTGCTCAGTGATAATGATAATAGAAGAAGAAAGAGAGCTTATTTTACTGTAGTATAATTTTTTGGGTTATTTAAATAATTGGTTCCAATGTTGTGTTGCTATGAATTTATTCTTGTCTGGATTATTATTAGCATTTTTATTTAGTAACCGGTTAGTTTATACGTATAAATATTTTTTTTTAAAATTGGTATTATAACCAAATCTTTATTTATTTTTTATTTTCATGCATGATTTATTTAAAGGGAAGTTGTCTTTGCAATTAAAACAGAATAAATGATATGATTAATGTAATTTAAATGTATTGTGAGATATTAGCTTCCACTTTTTGGTCTTCTTGGTAAAAAGCTGACTTTCGCTATATGTTTTTACCGTACTCTATTTCAAATTATAAAACAAATTGGCTTACAGTTCGCAATATTTTATCTATCATCAAAATTCCAACCCTACCTCACAAATACAAACTTTATGACCACTAATCATCGTAATGGGCAACTTTTAATCGCCCGTCTGTCCCACTGAGGATCGAGTCAAACAAGCTCGTTTGTATAGACATTAGAATCTTCGTATTTGTATAATAACTTCGTTGGAATGTGTTTGTTTTCCCTAAACATATGCATTTAGGAAAATGGGTTGTGTATCACAACCATGAAGGTGTGATGTATGGGTACTGATGGCTTTGCGGTCAATATTGTGAAAGAAAGTAAAATAAAAACATTCGAAACGCTGACGGTATTTGACCTGTGTTTTCAAAGTAAAGAACAGAATTATGGAGAAACTGCTGTCAGCGGCTTTGGCTGTGTGATTGTGAAAAAATATCCTAAGGGAACATAGTTCCGAGATAACGAGTATTCTGTGTGCTATTCTAATATACTAGTCGTACACAAACTTTCGGCTTTATAAAATTAATACGATATGTATTGTGATTTTATTTCAGTTTACACTCTTTTCCTGGATTTAATAAACCAACCACACTAAACCATCATCATTTCATCAGCCGATAGACGTCCACTGTTGGACATAGGCCTCCCCAAATGTCACCACAATGAACGGTCCTGTGCATCTCGCATCCATCGGATTTCCGCAACCTTCACCAGGTCATCGGTCCACCTTGTAGGGGGATTTCCAACACTGCGCCTTCCGGTACGTGGTCGCCACTCCAGAACTTTTCAGCCCCAATGGCCATCTGTTCTGCGTACAATGTGCCCTGCCCATTGCCACTTAAGTTTGGCGATTCTTCGTGCTATGTTGGCAACCATGGTTCTCCTGCGGATATTTTCATTTCACACTAAACCAAGCCCTTGCAATTTTTGAAAACTAAAATTAATAGAGGCGACTGCCAAAATCAAAGAAAACACCAAAGACTCCGAAGAGAATCAGAGAACCAATTCGACAGTCTTGGAACCTGTAATAGAATCAACTAGACATGAACAGTGTTCGCGTGTTCAAACCCAGCCAGGCGCATTACTTTGTGTAATTTATTTCATCACCACTGTTCTCAAAAATGGTGAATGAAAACATCGTGAGGAAACTGGCATGCTCACCTTCCACATTCTCACCGGACATGCCAAGTTCGGGAGGTTCCTGCGTCGGATTCAGGCGGAAGAAACGCCCGGGTGTCAACATTATGATAACCGCCTGGAGGACACGGTGGAGCATACGGTGGAGGTGTGCCTCGCTTGGTTGGAGCTGGCGCTCCTCAAAGAGATGTCAGCAAACCGTAGGGGTCCAGCAGGGCCGATGCCTGCTAGCTAGGACCGTGGGGATTATCTGAAAAGAAAACCCGTAGTCTTAGAACGTAAAGGGCAAATGAAGGGCACAGGTGTGGTTTTAGTCAGTAAAAGTCTGACACGCGCTCCGCCCAGAGTGGGAGAAGTCATTGGATGATTTCCCATCTTAAAAAAAGGTCATTTAGCATTAATAAAGGACAAAGTCCCGTGAAATGGATTTACATCATAATTTTTTTTTTTTTTCGTAATTCGGAAAAATCTTCGAGTCTTGATTCGAGAATTAAACTATTTACATAGGTAAGTTTTTACGGAACCCTCGGTGCGTGAAGCCGACTCGCACTTGGTCGGTTTTTGTTATTAATCCTCGTCCCTTCTTTACTACCTACCCGATGGTGAATTATTATTATTTTTACGTTTCGAAAAAGCGCCTTCATGTGTGTAATAAAATTCTATTGCCAGTAAAAGTATGACTATAAAAACCATTATAGGGCAACCTCTCACGTCCGAAGTGAAACAGTTTTGAAGATTTCTAATTACAATGCCATGATTCCTTTCCTCACGATAAGCTGCGGAGTTCATGGCGAAATAATAACAGACTGACGGTTCAAACTTCGTCGTTAGGTCGGTCTGCAGATGGGTGACCATACCGAGATTCCTCCGTGCCTTGAAAAACACGATATGCCGTTGATCATGGCTGTCATATGAACATAGAGACAGTTGTTACGGATTAATGAATAATTAAAAAATCTGACACCAGTCTACCCAAACAGTATTGTATCCAGTTGTGTAGGTCAAATAGGCGTTTGCTCCATGTAGCATAGCATAGCATAATCGGCCTTATAATATTCCCACTGTTGGGACTCAGGCCTCCTTTCTAGGAGGGGGAATAGGCCATAAACATCCACGCGAGCCCAGTGCGGATTGCTGAATGTCACATGTCTTCGAATTTTTGGTTCTAGGACATGCCGACTTCCTGACGATGTTTTCCTTCACCGTTTTGATAGCAGTGGTGATGAAATACAGGTTCCTCCTAGTTTGACCCTAGCTGCTAAAACTTTTGTGTACATATTACTGTTCGTAGCATTTATTTTTAAAATATAACATTTATACTTTTATGAGATAAATAAATTAATAAACCAAAAATTCATCAATGGCACTTATTAAACGTCAGAAGCTAGTGCATATTAATAAATTATTCATTCTTAATGCTAAATACCTACTCCCACTAATGAAATTAGAAGGCAGCAAATCTAAACGTAAATGTTTAAATATTGAGTCATAAATGAAATTAGAAACTATAGCTGTTTTCATCTACAAGATAAGGCCTGCCCAACAGAAAGACTGTCATTATAGTCTATGTAATTAACGGCTACCAACCTTACAAAGAAAAAGCGAGAAGCTTCAATACTAATATTAAAAGTGAAATCCATTGACAAACGGGTCACCCGGCTTCTCTTACAACCGGATATTATATTTGAGTTCCTCTCTTAAGTAAATATGAATTATTTATAGCATTTTATGTAAATGTGAATCAACAAGATAAAAAAAAAGTTTTTAGCGTTCGCTTTGGGACCTTCCTCAATGATCTACTATTTATTTATAAAACTGTGGTTTGTGGTTACGTCGCGAAGATTAACAATATTTTATGTACTTTTTCAAAGTTTTTTTTTTTCATCAAATTTGAGTTTGTAGTTTTGTTTTGAAAACGTTGAATACAAGAGAAGTGAGTCATTATCATTTCAGCCGAAGGATTTCCACTGTTGGACATGATCTCAGCAGGTCGTCGGTCCACCCTGTTGGAGGCCTTCTAACGCTGCGTCTACGGTGCGCGGTCGCCACTCTATTTGAACCTTTCGGTCTCACCGACCATCCGTTCAAGTATATGTGAGTATTTTCACACAAAATTTTATTTCTTGTCTGTTAGAACATTATCACCTTAGTTACAAAATGTAGTACAGTATGTTCAGTAAAACTGGGGGGAGGGATGGATGGGAGGGAACTGGGGTGATGGGGAAAGGAAAGTATAAAACTGGGTAAGTGCGAGTCGGACTCCCGCACTGAGGGTTCCGTAAACTTACCTATGAAAACAATTCAATTTCCAAAATGAGTCTCAAAGATTTTTACGAATCACAAAAAAGTTTTCTTTTGTGACGTAACTGCAAATTTACAGTTTTCAGATTTCTTCCTATACTTATGCTATGAGACCTTGATTAATGTCAAATTGCAGGATTCTAGGACAACGGGAAGTACCCTATGAACTTTGATTCCCTTGAGAGTGTCGAAATATACGTTTTTTGCAACATAAACGGCCGTATCTTTTTTTTTCGTTAATTTACAAGTTTTATTTTTTCACAGCTTCAAGGGACCGTAGATTTGAGTATATGGTTTAAATTTCAACTCAATACTTTCACGCGTTTTCGAGATAAAGGCTCTTGACAGACAGATAGACAGACAGACAGACGGACGGACAACAAAGTGATCCTATAAGGGTTCCAATTTTTCCTATTGAGGTACGGAACCCTAAAAATTATCCTTTTTCTTCTTCTTGAATCAATGGTTTCCTTTTTCCTCTAAGTATTTGGACCCAGATAAAGCCGTGTCAGTGGCGTTTTTAAGGTCCTTTAAAGTGCAGTTGCAGGGACACCTTGTGCACTTTACTAAGTGGCCATCGTCAGATCAGGAGCACTGCACTCGCACTGTGTTGAAGCGGTTTATAATACCCCATTTTGCCAGTTCTAAAAAAGTTGATTAACAAGAATATTTAAAGTAGCATTAAACGTCGTGTAAAAGTATTATTATTTAATTGAATGTTATGATTATTATGGATTATTGTTATGGATTGTTATTGTCGATTATTATTATGAATTATTATTATTGTAGATTATAATTATGTAGGAATTATATATGATGTAATAATTAATATATATGATGAATAATTAATTAATTTAAAATGTGTTTATACATTGTTAGATGTGGTAGTAGAATAAAAGGCTATTTTATTTTTTATTTTATTTTATTAAATGTCGTGTAACAGTTTTCGAGTGATACACGCACGCATAATAATATAAACTCGAGCCAAACGCATAAAATTAACATAACATTCATTATAATAAATAGCTAACACTTTTACTTATGACGTCATTGGTTTCAATTATTGTTTATGGAGATTTTTTGGACTTAATTATTTCTTGTTATTATTAAACTTCAAAACTTTTTTTATTGTTTTGTTTCCGATATAGACCTAAATTTAATTAAGAAACTATTTTATTTCGAAATTACACTGTTAAACAGTGAATTCATCGACATACTATATTTAAGAAAAATAAGGTAGGAAATCATCCAATGACTTCTCCCACTCTAGGGCGGTGCGGACACTGTGGTACTACGCCAAAGCGCAGTACACCTCTACCGTGTGCTCCACTGTGTCTTCCGGGCGGTCCGCTAAATAGTGTCAGCCGCATTCCGTACGAATCCAGTGCAGGAATCTCCGTACTTACCATGTCCAGTGCAGACCATCATCATGCGAAAGATCAGGTCACCGTGACGTCTTTCCAGCAACTCCTCAAAAAAGGGACTAACCACCATAATTATGGCGTAACCAGCACTGGGTTGCGACAGTCACTGTCGCTATTCCACCATGAAATCCTACCGGCACTCTGTCCGCCACGACGCGACTTGTCGTGGCAGCGGCGTTTCGCACCAGCATTGCATCTCCATGCGCAAATCGTGCATGCGTGCAAGGATTGTGGCCTCCAGATCCTATGGTGACAGGCCAGCAAGGAGGCTCGCTGCTTCGCGGGAGACCGTGCGATATCCCCGTACCATCCGGATGTCGATGACCCTTTGAATCGCCATACTTCTTCGATACAAACGAAGAATAACCAACTAGACTTACTGAAATTGAGAAATGCTGAATTGTCAAATTTGGTTTAACGGGCATATTGACAAACCTAAAATTGTAATACAAATTCGTATTGCACAAGCCTTTAAAAAAATATATTTGTTTAATCAGCGTGCTTGTTAATTGTGGCCGTTGCCTTCGATATCACAATACTAAATTATCCTCTCAACATGATCACACAATCTAAGTATAATTTTAAGACTAAGCGTTTAGGATGGAATTCACCAATAAACTAATCGCGTTTTAACGTTTGGCTCGCATAATCGCGTTTAGCCGCTGCACACTGTCACTACACTGTCATTTTACAAGTAACACTAGTGACAGCGGCTAAACGCGATTATGCGAGCCAAACGTTAAAACGCGATTAGTTTATTGGTGAATTCCGCCCTTAATTCATTAAACCCCGAGCGAACGCCGGCGTTCTATTGAACTGTCTTTCTATTGTATCTCTAATTACGCTACTCAATTGGTAGGGTATTCAAGTAGTAGTCGGTTAGCAAGAAAGCGTTTAGTTAAGTACAGTATCAGTCTAAAACAAAATGCTAATATACCATCTTGAGCCGACTAGCCCCACTTAATTATACATAAGTAACAATAATTATGTCTAAAGCCGGCATCGAGAAAGTTATAGATATAAAATAGAAATTCTGTGTATAATGTAGTATAATCGCACTGAACCGATATAATGATTTGAGGTTAACTTCAACGTGCAATCAAAGTGGGTATACCTTTATTGGTTAGTACAGCAGGTTGTGGTTACCAATTGGCTTGTAGTGGACCTGCTCTACTCCAAAATCAACAACCCAGGACAAACTGTCCTCGACCCCAGATAATGGGAGCAGAAACGGACGAAGAAGAAGACAGCAGGTCCGCTACAGTTTTGGGTGAAGCAACTACTAGTTGTTCATACAAATGGTGATTACGTGATGAAGATACACGATTACGTTATATCATTTTGGGCTCATTTCAGTCAATTTTTTTAAATGTAATCTATATATACAAAAGGAGAAACTGACTGACTGACATATCAACACACAGCCGAAACTACTGAGACTAAGACCGTGAAATTTTGTACAAGATTTCCTTTTATGATGTAGGTGAGTACTAAGAGAAGATTTTCTAAAATTCACCCCCAAAGGGGGATGAAACAGGGGTCCAAAGTTTGTATGGAGAAACCTTATCCGGCGAAGCCGCTGGTAGAAGCTAGTTTATCTATAATATGTATGAATTCAGAAAAATATAAGTATGTTTATCAATTGTCTAGTACTTATAGCATAAGCTCTGCTTAGTTTAGGACTAGATGGCGTTGTGTGAAAGTTGAGGAAAAACAAAACGATAGTCTAGTTAAAATGTTTACTCATCAACTCCCTTTGTTTAACGGATTTGAAGGTACTATACTAATTGAAAGTTATGGCCTTAAACATCATTAAACCGACATCCGTATCTACAACAGATTGTAAACAAAGCCGTTTCTCTTTGCAGTTACTAAGAGTTTGATTACAAGGCCACTAATACCAACACTTTCCTTGTTCGCTCACCCACGCAGAAAGCGAAAACTTTAAAAAACGTATTTTGTGTTACTGTTTTACGTATGTATTATTATTATGTGTTTTCACGCTCTCTTGGCTTTTTATAAGACAGTAGAAAACTCTGCTTCAAAGAATTTGTCAGTAAGAGGAAAGAAAATAACTGCAATGAGTCAGAGAAACGGAATTTTCTAAAGTCACTAAAGATGACACCGAATACATCAATCAAAACTTCTTAATGTTGAAGCTGGAACGAAGAAAGCTGAACTATAATACACCTCTGTATAATTAGAAGATAACAAAAACTCTATAACACTGGAGTGATAAGTATAAGAAATTTATCTCAATTTCAAATTCACCAATGCTTTTTATCTTATCTACGTGGTCTGGTTTCCGCACTTAGTTATTGGTAGACCCTTGTGCGTGGGCCATGACGGCCTTCACTTCAACCAGCTCACTTCTCTTCAGAAGCAGATGACTTTTTTCAGTTTGCCCTTTTGCTTGTATGAGTGAATTCGGTACTCCTAAGGTTCGTGTTCTTATTTCACTGACGCCTATGTACTCGAAGAGCACGTGCGAGACAGTTTCCTATGACTCCATGCATGCAAAAAAAATGTTTGTTCAGTAATGGTATTATTTCGACTGAAAGACGTTTACAGCTGGACATTGGCATTCAAGCGTCATCACATCAATTGATCCTGCGCTTCTCGTATCCAGCAGATTCTCGCTGCCCTCACTAAATTATCAGGAATGGGTTTTAAAAAACCTGATGATAGTGATTCATCATCATCATTTCCGCAGGAAGACGTCCACTGTAGGACATAGACCTCCCCCAAGTATCATCCCAACAAAAAAGAAATAGCGTGACAATCCTGGTACCCATAACTCAAGTTAAATCTTTCTTTGGGTACTAGATTCATTACAAATACTTACTTGTTACTTCTGATTCTAATTGTTCTTGTTCTCTATATTCGTAAATTACTATATTTTATTTATTTCAGGACCCTGAGGTCCTGGACCTTTGGGGGGCGTACAAGGAGTCGAAGCCAACTCGCAGAGGCCCTTTAGATAATTATCATGGAACAGGATACCAACCGACGATTATCCCTGTACGCGCTATGCTAGTGCACCCAAGGACAAACCCCGGTTATTGAAAAACTGTTGCGACATATGGAGAACAAAGATAATAGTGCTATGGTTTTTGGAGTCTTAAATTACTATTATTATTATTATTTACAGACTGACGGTCCTGTAATGACAGTGGTTACAATTTTGAAAATTGATTCATCAATGATTCTTGAATTAAGCTGTCAGAGAAAGCCTTCAAATTAGTTGATAAAATCGTTTGTCTTGTTGTTGACCTAAATAATTAAAATTACATAACCTAATTAATAAACATACATGCTACTACTAACATCTATTTGGTCACGCTTTTTAATTTTAATGATGCTCGTCGCTTACACTGAATGATAACAATCGGTGCACCCGAGAGAATTTATCAACACTATCTATCTACGGTTGAATTATTTATAAGAAGATTTCTTGATGTTGATACTGTTTTGAAAAAAAAAAAGAAATTGTTCAACTTAGCTGAATAAGAATTTTCAAGAATCAAATTGAATGAAGTACGACTGGTGTGTCTAGCAATGGACTATATCCACAGTTAGTTTCTTTACATTCTAATAAAGGTGTGGTTGTATGGTGGACTTGGTGAAATGGCTTGTTAATATTGAACAAGCTTTATCGTACAAGACATCATCTCATTAAACTTTTTCTAACTAGCTTGGGGTCAGCTTCCAGTACCCGTGTTATATATGGAGCGACTGTCTATCAGATCTCCAGAACCCAGTTACTTGGCAATACAATAGTCCTTGGATAGATTGATGGTTAGACTTTCTGGCGTCTGACTACCTGTAACGGCTGTTCGAATGACAACCAAGACTAATGGTTTTACGTGCTTCCCAAAACATAGGGTGTCAGTAAGTTCATCTACTTAGAAAAGTACATAAATAAATGGATCAGATAAGATATTGATTGACTAATCGACAGAAAAAGTCATTTTTGGAATGTCTACAGGACTGATGGACTTAAACCAAAAATGCATTAAAGTTGACATGATATTATCGAAAATGTCATTATAATAAATAAACCATAATATGTTTTTTTTAATTCTATTTTTTTAATAATAGGCTAGCGATTGACTACCGTCTAACCTGATGGTAAGAGATAATGTGGTCGACGATGGAGCACGCTTTCCTAGAAGTAGCCTATTCCCTCTTGACTTAAAGACTCCTAAGTTGTAGCTATCAGGAAACACAGACTCCGGCAAGGAATTCCACTATTGTTTTGGTGTACACTTTAAAAGTTTAAAAGCTCAAGAAGGCTTGGGATGTTCAGTACGCACTATAATTTTTATTTATTTAACTATTTATTTAAATATTTTTATTTTGTTTTTTTTTATTTTTTTTTATTTGTTATTTTAATTGTCAAGGTCATCTGAATAATAAATAGTTTTCTTTCACACTAACTCTCTTGTGGTCGGACGGATCCCATGAGACTAATGTTGTGGGCCTTTTGACTTGACTAGTTAAAGCTTGATGTGTTTATGATAAATGAAATTACTCATAATAATTTTATGGTAATAAAGTTAATTCAAAATTCTCACACGGCAATATTCATAACGACATAACCAAAGAAAAGATTTGGTTAACGATACAGACGTGCTTATTATTAATATAATGGTACTACTAACAATAGGCATCACAATAGATTTTATCTATGTAATAGTATATTTTGAAATTGTTATAGTTGTTATAACATTTCCGTTGTTATAGGCAGTTATGTCATAATATCCAATTTTAATTACTGTTTTGGTGGACTTCATAATTTTTATGTCTACTAATTTTAATTTAGATTAAAAATGGCCATACTTTAGAAAAATAGTATGATTACATTAGTTCCTTGTTGAATTCGTCAGGGAAAGTTGTAACGTCTTCTTTGATTTTGAAAAAACATTAAAAAACTACAAAATAACAATAATTTCGGAAGTTGGTGTTAAATAACGAAGATGCAAAACTATTATAGAAACACCGAATTCCGAAATTAAAGTTATTTTGTACTTTTTTTTTTACATTGAAGACGGTTGTATTTTTTTTTTTTTGTATTTTTTGTTTATGTACTACTAACATTAATTATAAGGTATTTTACTAACAAAATGGACCGTATTGTTGTCTTTTTAAAATATAATTATTATCACTCCCAGAACCTGGAGGTCCTGGACCTTTGGAAGGCATACGAGAAGCCAAAACCAGAGGCCCTTTAGACACTTTTATTGGAACATGATACCAATCGGTGATCATCTCAGTACGCGCTATGCTAGTGCTCCCAAAGATGACCCTCGTTTAGTGAAGTTAAACTATTGTGACTTATAGAAAATAAAAACAAGAGGGCTATGGTTTTTGGAGTCTTAAGTGGTTACTAGGAACTATATTAAGACTATGGCCCTTGCCTGACCAATTTTATTAATATCCATTGATAAAAAGGCAGAGAGTGACTTACACACTCAATAAATGGGCCCCCAAAAACGGCCGCTAGCACAAAGTGACGTAGCAACAAGAGAGCAACATATCCTGAGATGCTTGAGGAGTGGATAGGTATACCACGACTATCAGGACAATCCCGGAAGTACGGTCAAAACCCACCAGTATCTTACTGGATTATACATCCTTCTACTGAGTACGTTTGCTCTTGCGAATCTCCACTCAAGCCAGCCAATAAAGGCAAGAGAGAGGTAGAAGATCTTTTCCTTGTCAGTGTTTACTACAGCCAGCCAATAAAGGTAAGCCGGAGATAAAGAACAAGAATTTTCCCGGGTGATCGGGTCTGTGGGGTCGCTAATACCCAACAAAACTTTCGCACAAAATTTCGCCAAAAAAACAAATTGTATCTATCTTAGTCTGGCCCTCACCTTAAGCTTGTTACGGCAAGGCAACAGATACAGATTCAGAGTTTATTAGAGCGCGCAAGCCCCACCACCCACTATTATTATTATAATTGTTAAATCAGTCTTGTGATATTTTTAGTCACATAAAACTAGAAGCTTCATAACAACAATTATATTATTATGATTATTTTCCGAATATATAATAAGGTGCATTAACCTACATAATCAACTACCGACAAGCAAACCACGTCTCAAATAGTTAAAATATTTAATATCTAATTGTGGGTCATTATCACTTGTTTTCTATCTATATAATTACGCTTTTTACTTTTTTGGTAAACAAAAGTTTACCTAAGTTGTTAGCGTTAATTTTTCTCACTCATTGCAGTTTTTTTATTTATTTATTGTACTTTTTGGTTGTTCGTCGACTGGGCTACACTGTCCTCTTAAATCTACTAATATTATAATATGGAAAAATTGTATCTATGTATCATCATCATCATCATCATTTCAGCCGTTATACGTCATCTGCTGGTCACAGGCCTCCCCCAATTGTCGCCACAATGATCGGTCCTGTGCGTCTCGCATCCATCGGATTCCCGCAACCTTCATCAGGTCATCGGTCCACCTTGTAGGGGGGCCTTCCAACACTGCATCTTCCGGTACGCGGTCGCCACTCCAGAACCTTTCGACCCCAACGGCTATCTGTTCTGCGAGCAATGAGCCCTGCTCATTGCCACTTAAGTTTGGCGATTCTTAGTGCTATGTCGGCAACCTTGGTTCTCCTGCGGATATCTGTATATGTATAATTATAATATCACATCAACAACACACTTGGAACAATATTTTCTTATAAGTGTCCATGTTATTATTTAGGTTGTAGTCACATAGATAGGACAGATTGAAAGAAAAAAGCGTGTCGCGCTGACTTTAAGCAGCATGAGACAAAGACTGGAATATAATGAATCACATAAAAACAAAAGAAAAAAGAAAAATATTTTATTTGGCACACATGGATACACACAGTGTAAAAACCAAATTTAAGACAACTAGAAAAAAAAAAACATTGTGTGTCTCACGGCTGCGCCAAGCAGGTCCAGTTGAGCAAAATGCCAGACAACTACATGGTAGTCAGTGATGGTTACCTGACGTTGGCTTTCAACTGAACCTTATTGAGAGTGAACGGCAGTTAATTAATTACTTACTAGTATTATGTGTAATGAATAAATATGATGTGTAAGGTAATTAAATATATGTAAGTGTTAATGTGTGATAAATGATAAATAGTAAACAGGTGTTTAGCGTCGGATGTGAACGAAATAATAAAATACCAATAATAACAAAAAAAAACACCAAATTTAACAACACTGCAAGTACATGTAAGGCGTCCATGACACGGTCATGCAAACGTCAACGTCATGTCGTCATTTATTTGTGAGCATTGAAGCTTAGAACCATTTTATTTACTTTTGTGCCATCAAACTTACACAGGTACGACTTACAGGCAGTGACAGCCATACTACAAGTTCTACTTACCCCTCTCTTACAAAAAGCTTTCTATTGCAACACTAACGCCAAATCTAAAGTGAAAGTTTACGAAACTAAGATGTGAATGATACAACTCATCTCTCTCCAAGTTCACATATTCGAAAACAGATGGCGTTGTTTTCAAGGTCGTTAAAAAAATTATCTCCAGCTTTACATTTTGACTAGATTTATATTTTTTTTTTGCTATACCAACCAGATACAGGTGTAACAAATCAACTTTATTGTACTGATAACTTTTCACATGGCTTTCTTTACATAATACAGGAGTCAAACATTTTTTGAGGTAAAACATTTGTTTTACACATCGTTAAGGTACATTTTAGAGCGATTGAAAAATTTTTTAGTTTTTAACTAGATCAATACTTGCAAAAAGTTCGTTTTACTAACATTTAAACGAGTTTATTTCAGTAAAAAACAATTCTGTTGCCTCTTTTGACACTGGCAGTCATAAAAACTGAGGCACATTTGAAATTGTTCTTAAAAAAACAAAAGAGCGTCTAGATACTGCTTTATTTTATTTTTCTTTTAAAAACAAACGAATATCTATTACATTGCCAAGGTTTACTCCACATGTGAACAACCGGCAGAGTTTACACTATCAAGTGCAAGGCTAGTTCGTAGTTACCTTCACTCATTCACAACACGGCCAGATACAAGTTTATTGCCATTGCTCTTTCGCGAGGAGTTTTATGATATGAGCTTTATTTATAGAGAAAAAAAAATAACCATGCGATTACTAGTTTAAACACTAATCAGCAGATTCATAATTCAAATTGTTCTATGGATTTTTTAAATTTAGAATTCGCTAATCAGTATTTAAATTAGGTATTATGGTTAGTGAGTGAGTCAAAAAAACTGTGTCTTCTTTGCTAATAGTATTTGTAATTGATGCAATCTGCTAAAGAACTCAACTCACTTTATTTATGACACGAAAGTTTAAATATTTCTTACTGAATTTTATGAATTCGTGAATTTAAAAAGGTATATTGTTGATAATATAGGCCAATCTGACACTGTAAAATAATTTATTGCTTGTGTTCTACAGCTATCACACAACGTCGTCTAGTCCCAAGCTAAGCAGAGCTGGTATTATGAGTACTAGACAACTGATAAACATACTTATATATTTCTAAATACATACATATTATAGATAAATTACACCCAGACACAGAATAATTGGTCGCGCTCATCACACATACATTTGTCCCGGGTGGGAATCGAATGACCTCCACAGCATAGCAGTCAGGGCCACTAACCACTAGATCAAAACTTGTCTCTCCACCACCATTGACTGGTAGAGAATGCTTAAGGCGTAAAGTGGACAATAGTTTTGTTATGCATGCAATTTTCATCATCATCATCTCCCTACCCTCTTTTCAACTAGCTTGGGGTCAGCTTTTGGTCTGACTGGATGCGGCTGAATACCTATGTTATATTTGGCGCGACTGCCTATCAGATGTTTACATTAAAAAAAAAATAGTATTTAAAGTATGTTAAGTATTACAATAGTAAGCCCAGAGTATCAACTCTGAGTACCCTTGCCTGAGATAATATGATGGAGTCGTGGCAGACAAGGAAGGAGGCGGGACTAGACGGGGAGAATTAGAAGGAGAAAGAGCAGACTTGCGATTGATGGAAGGAGTGAAGGAAAGCATTTACTCAGGAGTGGAACAGAACAATGGAACAGGCCTTCACACTTCCAGAGACAGAAACAAATGGAAGTACGAGTGAAAGTGATGAAGCAGGGGTCACGAACCTCAGCATTGAGGAATACGACGCAAGGAGGAGAAGAAGGAACAGAACTAGAATGTAAAGAAAGCCTGTGGAATGTGTGTTAGCATTCTGCCAAATAGACGGGTGCTCTTATAAGAAAGTAGTGAAAGCTTTCACTATTGCGCTGGTTAGGTGTTTTGCTGTCATAATATCTGTAGGCGTCTCAATGACTTGTTCACAGGATAGAAGTGCAGTACCATAACCCTTGTGGAGATTTCAAAGAGGTTATTGGGATTTTGAAGGGCAATGGAAAGGACTATGCTCTGAGTTTCCTTGCGTGATCACATTAGAAATGAAGATATCCGCAGGCAAAGCAAGGTTACAGACATAGCCTAAATAATCGCAAAACTTAAGTGGCAGTGCGCAGGGCACATGGTCAATGAGAACGAAAAGTTCTGGAATGGCGACAAAGTACTGGAAGACACAGCGTTGGATTAAGGCCTCCCACAAGGTGGACCGATGACCTGGTGTGGGTCGAGGGAATCCAATGGATGCCAGACGCACAGGACCGATCATTATGGCGACACTTGGAGGTGGCCTATGTCCAACAGTGGACGTCTTTCGGCTGAAATGATGATGATGATGATTGAGATTTGGCTTCTAAAACGTATTATGATAATTGTGATATCGAAGGAGATAGCATAAAAAACGTATCTTGTTAGCATGCACGGTGATTAGAAAAAGATACTTCCTATTGAGTAGCGTAATTAGAGACACAATAGAAAGACAATGACCGAACGAACGCCGGCGTTCGCTAAGGGTTGAATGAATTTAATTTCAGAGCAATATTATAGTTAATGCGCTTTGGTATGCTAGGAACTACGGAATCCACGACTATTTAAATATGCCATCAGTGACCTTTGAAAACGAGCGATATAAAACGCAACACAAGAAACGCATGTCCTTGCATTCGAACCCATAAGTTGCTGAACTGTTAAACCCGACTGCGGTGGTGAAATGGCTGAAGAAAAACCACCTTATATATGTAGGAAGAGCAGCACACGCCGCTCCACTACAACGCCACTTATTTAACAACTAATTCGCTTATGGTCTGACGACCGATTGCAAATAGAAGGAGAAAGAAAATAAAAAAGTATGGCAAAATTGAAATTATATCCTTGTAAATTTTTTTAGCACAAATGATCCAGAAGGGTCGACGTGCTCTTGCCTAGGGCCAGCCCCACAAAAAGATTAATCTATTTTAATTTTTCCTAGTCACGTTGTATTCAGTTCACTCTTACTAATTTGCAAAACAAAATTAAATATTCAAACTAACGTAAGACATTACCATAATACGCTGTTATAATTTTATATGACGCGTCTACGTGATAGCATTGTTAATTAATAAAACAAATATTGATATGCCGACTATACGGTGAAGTCCTTAGTTAGAAATTTATAGAGTTTTCTTTCTGTATACCTATGATGTAATAGCGTACAGTGTGGTTGTCCAAATACCAGTAAGAGTTTTAATTTTTTTTTTCTAGTTTTTGTTTTATTACCAGTAGTTTCTATGAAAATGGGCAATTATCCTAAGGTATTCCCGCTACTCCAGAATCTTTCTGCTCTAACGGCCATCTGTTCTGCGAGCAATGTGCCGTGCCCATTGTCACTTAAGTTCAGCGATGGATGCGAGACGCACAGGATCGGTCGTTGTGGAGACGCTTGGGGGAGGCCTATGTCCAACAGTGGACGTCTTTTGGCTGAAATTATGATGATGATGATGAACATATTCCCGGGATAAAAATAGCCTAGTCGACTATGTTTTGGAATAACATCCAGGTAGCTATGTGTTTGAGCTTTGAGAAGTAACAAGCATACATTTATAATACCTCTATAATAATAGCAGTGGCAGTGGGCAGGGCACATTGCTCGCAGAACAGAACAGAACAGGTCGATGGGGACGAAAGGTTCTGGAATGGCGACCATGTACCGGAAGACGCAGCTTTGGAAGGCTTCCCAAAAGGTGGACCGATGACTTGGTGAGGGTCGCGGGAATCCGATTAATGCGAGACGCAAAGGACCGGCCATTGTGGCGACATTTGGGGGAATTATCACACAATGCCGTCAAGTCCCAAGCTAAGCAGAGCTTGTGTTATGGATACTAGACAACTGATAAACATTCTTATATATTTCTACTGCACCCAGACACAGAACAAATGATCGTGCTCATCACACAAACATTTGTCCTGGGTGGGAATCGAACCCACGACCGGACATAGCAGTCAGGGCCACTAACCACTAGACCTACAGGCCAGTCAGTGGACGTCTTTCAGCTGAAATGATGATGATGATGATAATAATAGCGTAATGTGATTAGTAATCTTATCACTCTGTTTTCTCAACGTAAGCATAAAACAACAAACATTCTAAAAATATCGCCTTACATTCACCATCAAAAAACAGTCAAATCTAGGTTTGGTTTTTACTAGTAGGTTGAACATCGTTAGCTAGTTATTTGGCATAAATGAGGTGGATCGAGCTACAGTACGACAAAATGTGTCCCACTTTTTTTTAAATAATTTATGCTTTTTAAAGCAATTTTTAATATTTAGAACAAATAATGGTAATGCAGATGGAATCAAGATGTTTGACAACTCTATATACAAAATGATACACGCGGCAAAATTATCCAAACTTGAAAACGCGTCGTAGTGATTGTGAATATTAAGAAAAAGAAAGAAAATTTTGTAACCAGTTTTTCAATCCAACAATTTCCCAACAAACTTACTCTTCATTCTTATAATATTAGTAGTATGGTTACAATATTTTATTTTCACCTTTATAACTTTAGTGTGATTATTACCATGAATGGAAATTTTTAAAGTCAGAGTTTGTTAATGTCACGACGTTATATGTGACGTTGAAATCATTTTCGTGCGACTGATTTTTTAATTTTTTATGCCCTACCCTAGAACTAGGAATATCCTTTTTTGATTAATTTAATCAAGCTATTATAATGATGATTAATAAATCGTTGACAGTGTATAGATTAAATTCTAAATAATCTGTGACAGGACAAATTTGGGTAGTTACAACAATGCTTATAGATTAGTTTTGTTTTTAGAATATCTGTCTATAATAGTACTGATACCTTAATATGTTTTTTCTTCTTTTCTTTACAGTCATTTTGCTCAACAGCAAGAATTACTCCTGTATTATGGGTGTGTTTATAGACATGTAACCTCAGATATAAATACAAGATTTTACAGGTCAAGTAATCGTGCAAACTATTTTTTATAAACTTTTGTTACATTTTGTAAATGCTAAATTTTATAAGTTGATTAAGATAATATATTTGATACAGTTGCCTTTTAATCTAAAATTAAAATTGAAGGTAGGGGAGTTTTTTATTGAAACTAGAAATTAAATAACTGCTGTTTGGTTTATTGTTGCTATAAATAAAATAATAAATTAACAATTCACACTCATCCATACAAACAAAATAAATAACTCTTCAATTCGTGATACACGATACAATAAAAATTGTAGAAAATATATAAGAGATCGTACTTTAAATATATACATCAATTATATAATGAGAATCATACAGGTACATATGAAATATACAAAATATTATACTACACAAATAATAATTATGATAACAATAAATAAACAAATATATACACAGATAGATAGACATGTAGCCTCTTTTTGGTTATAAAAACATACATATTAAGTATAAGTAATAACAAATACTTATAATAACATAAATACGTATTAAATATACCCATATACTTAAATATATATAAATAACTAATAATACTATCACATACACAATAAAAGCAAGAATCCTTTTCAGTCAGATTAACAAAGTCACAAATAAAAGCAAAAAATATAAAATGACTGAAAAGAAAATCTGTAAAGAAAAAGAGAACAAAATACAAAACAAAAAAGAAAATAAAAGCGGCAGACATACTTAAATACATTCACTCTTAAATCGTTAAGGGGTCAGATTATACATAATATTTGGTAACAAGATTAGTTGTAGGCAGAATAAGCCAAGTTGTTGGCTTCATTCCTGGAGCGGGACCAGCCACCTTCCCATCCATGGCCATGCTCAACAGCCACGGGGTGGTGTTCAACATGGGGTTCCCAACCATGAGGTTCCCAGGACTCTTCTTGGGCGTGTTTCTTGGCAAGCAGAGCCTTGATGATGGCAATAAGCTTGATAATGAAGGCGATCTTGGCAAGGAGAGCCAGTTTGAAGAGAGAAGCGGCGATGATGATCAAGGATATAACAACGATGGCTACGGCTTTAGCTTTGGCGAGGAGGATGAGGGGAATCAAGACCTTCAATTTCTTCTTGAGCTGCTTCTTCTTTTTGCCACGGCTTTCTTCAACTGGAACGAAAACATGATTATAAGCACAGGTCTAAGAAAGCTAACGGTATATTGAAGATACGAAGAAAGCAAGTTCGCAGATTTATGATGTAGATTTGCTCATTCTTTAGAAGTTCCTAATAATATATGAGGGGTCATAAGATCAAACAACCGTTGTAACAAATGAAATGTTATCCTAAGATTAGGTGTTAGTTTTTATAAGAAAAAAAAGAGATATTATTAAAATAAATCACAGTTTTTTAACTTATTTGCAATAATATCATCATTCAACCAAACATATAACACTATTTTTAGTATTAATTGTATGTTTATACTAATATTATTAAGAAAAAAGATTTGTGGTTTTGTATTTTACTTTATAACTCAAAAACTGCTGGATCGATTTAAAAAAATATTCCATCATTAGAATACTACTTTATTACTGAGTGACAAAGGCTATTTTCTACTTTCACTTGGGTAAAGTCACTGGTAGAAGCTAGTTTTAATATAAAATTTTCTAAGTTAGAGTATATACTGACTCTAACGACTATCCAACTCAAAACATTTAAATTGTCTACACTTTCAAACTGGTTCTTAATTTATAGTTTTACCAAACTAGAATGAATCATCAAATTTTCCATCGCTTGCATTAATTTAACCATCATTTCCTCTTATCAAAAAAAATAAGCCTAAATGATTGATGTTTTTAATATACCTTCGTCTCCAATGGCTCTGGATTCAGCCTCATCTTCTTCGGTTCCACCGTAGCTAAGCTCCAATTCACTGGACTGCAGAAGGTCGGAAGCACTCTCCCAAAGCCTTTCAGTGACTTGTTTGTTCCTCAAAGCAGGGTCGGTGGAAAGAGTGTCCAAGCTCTTGCCTTCCTTAGGGTTATTGTTTAGGAGAGTGATTCCTTCGATGATTTTAAGCTTGCGAGCAGCGCTCAGCCTTTCACTGGCTTTTAAGGCATGCTCCTGTGAAAAGATAGTTATGTTATAGTTTAAGAAAATAAAATAATTATTTAAATTTTCAGAAATATTTGACTGGTGGTGTAAAATAAATCTAAAGTCTCGGATATTGAGAAAATTTAAGAATTTGTTGCAATATATTCATCAATGTTATTGTAGTAATCATCTATTGTCGGTTTACAAAGAGAGAAGTTTAATCAAGTCAACGGTAAGGTTTTATGATTACAAATTATTTGGTAATTGTTGTCAAAATTGTCTTTGCGTGCAAAACAAGCCCTCTTTTACCCATGACCTTTACATTGACAATTAAGTAACAGAAACTATTAATTTTAATAACTGTTATCAGTCATTTGTCGGCAATAGTGCCTGTCGCTAATTCTATATTGACGTATCTAATGAGCCCCACAAATTAAAGATCACTTTCACTATAAAGCCTCTTTTGGCAGGATTTGACACTTTTTCCTTTCTCTTAACTTTGAGGTCACCCCGAATAAGGATATTATTTCCTTTTGTTCTTTCAACTTTTATTTGAAATCCGTCTTAGTAAACCACAATAATTAGATAACCTTATTTTTAACTTGCACTTGACACTTGGACTTGTAACATCGTGAGCATCTAAATTTTTAACACTTTTTTTTTACTTATTAAGTAGCTTGAAAGTTTGGTAACACATGTCTAATAGCGCCTATATTGTAAAATGCACTTGAATTATTCACAACTTCTTTTTGTAAAATCCATGTTTTGATACGTCCATGTGTCAAGCCAAAACAAAAATCACTTCACTGTCACTCCATACCTTCATACACAGACTGAAATCACTGTTACAATTGACGAAATTTCCAAGGACTGATTTTAACACTGAATCATCCGAACTAACTGGTCCGCAGGACACGTAAGCCACAACACTTAAAAACACAACGAAGGTCTTCATCTTTGCTTCTGCTCTGGACTCAACTAATCCAAGATCGTTCGAACTGTGATGATAATTCGATTGGATCAGTATTTTTTATCCAAACTTCCCCCACTCTGCTGTTTAAAGAATTAACATTTTAATGTCATATCTCCCAAATGAAAATCAGACGATACTATGCAAAAGTGCGTGGCATACTTTGTTTTCATTAATATTCATATATATTTGGAATTCACGTTCGATTTTTTCTCTCTTATTTTTATATTCAAAGGTTGCTTTTGGTGAGATATTGTGCGTTGGGCACTTTCTCCGGATTCTCGTGTGCTCTTGTAGGACTGGATGGTTCTATGAGAAATTTCGCTAAGCTAAGCTAAGAATGTTTGTGATCTGTCGTGAGATGAAGCTTAAGATTTTTGTTAAACCCAACTTGATAAACATTTTTGTATCCTGTAGCTGCTATTTTGCATAAATTGAAAATGACTTGTTCAAAACGATGCCTTCAAAATAAGTTTGCGATAACTGCACAGTATCCAGTCTTCTCATTGGTCGTCGATTTACATTATACGATTCCGTTGTTTATGGACACTGCGTATGACTATTAACTGCCAACTATCACCTTTGGCTTTGATTCATAAAGTGTACTTTGTCTTATTTGTAAAATCTTAAGAGTTCTGTATCTATCACAGTTCAGATCTAGACCTAGTTTCAAGTTTTGTTTCCATGCAGGTTTGAACATCATTGCTTCATATTACACAAGACCATTCGACATTATATTAACTAAAAGGTCAAAACATAATATACAAATTTTTATTATACAGGACGTTAGCGTCACAGCCTGTTGTAAACTTTTACAGAAATACAACGCAAATACGACAGCACAACAATAAATTAAAATATTAGCAAATTCATCAATTAGAATAATAAATTTTATTAAAAAACAATCCTGAAATTGCAAAAACGAGATCAGTTATGCAGCACATTTTATCGAGTCATGTAAATATTATCGTTCCCATATTATATAAGTAGAAAGAAACGGTCTATCAACGACGAATCGTTACGCGACTTTTCAATGTGCTGCTTTGGCAAGTATCTACCTTAGCAGACCCTGTGAATTACGCTGTCATTGCTTTGCATGTATGGTTCTTATCAGACGATGAGCTATGTATTGTTTGACGTATGCAAGCCCACACTGCGGTGTCTAAGAATCACCCTGTGACTCACTACACCCAAAGCGACTCCTGCAGCGCGGTAGCTGGGGCTTGAGGATATGCTCTCCCTCATACTTTCCACTATTTCCTTCGATTGCATGACCACTTCTCAGAAGGAAGTGACTGCTTCGTATGATCTCTCACTTCATAACATAGCCTGGACCAGGAACGAATGTGAGACGTCACTACCACCGATTGCCTCTATGAAGACATGATGGTTCTCCGCCTAAGCGGGGCAGACCTCCACCATTGAAAGGTGCTTATTTCTCGTTTGCATTGTGATTGAGTCAAATGGCGGTCTTTCATACTTATTCGGCCTATGGGTGTGAACATCATAAATAAACTTCATAAATGAAGTTACGATTCTTAATTTTAATCGTCCGTTTTCCCAAGATCAAAAAACAAATTGAAAGTATCAAAAAACTCTACAGCAAAAAGCAATAGCAGTTCTAATATTGAACTGCCATAAACTCCATCAGACTACTGTAAAAGTTTATCAAGCTGGTTGGACTACAAAACATGTCGAAGAAATAGATATCCAAAAACTAAATGCTTAAATACATCATTTCCCTGCCCTTGTTCTATATTACTTGGCGTTAGCAGTCACGGTAACATTGACTTCATTTTCTTTCACTAAATAATATATTTCCTTTTTCTCCTCACACAATCCATCCATCTTTTCTTTGGTCTACCTTTTCTTCTTCATCCATCCACACGTGTATTCATAACTCTTTTAGTAACATGCCTTCCCTTCCTGCTCTTTACATGATTATACCAAAATAAACGAGTTCTTTTTGACTGGCACCATTTTCAAACTTCCTCTAATGTGCTCATTTCTCACTTTATCCATTCTCGTCACTACATACATTAATTCCAACATTCTCATCTCTACTACTTGCAATCTGTTTTCATCTTTTTCTCAGCCCAACATTCTGATCCAGACAGAGACTTATGTCTAATGATAAACTTACCCTTCAACTTAGTACGACTACGTGCTGCGCGGCGACCTCCCTGACGGGGTCAGTGTGGTCTGCTACGCAGTCGACACGCTGGTCCTGGCGCAGGGAGAGTCGTACCAGGCGGCAGTTGAATTAGCGACACACGGGGTTGCTATAGTCGTTGATAGGATCCAGCAATTGGGACTCGAGGTGGCGCTGCACAAGTCCGAGGCCATGTGTTTTCACGGCCCTCGGAGCGCGCCACCTCGGCGTTCCCAACTAACGGTAGGAGGAGTTCACATCGGCGTCGGGTCGACGATGAAGTACCTGGGTATCGTCCTCAACAGCCGGTGAAATTTCGAGAAGCACTTCCGACGTCTGGCTCCCAAACTGAATCGGACTGGGGCTGCTACCCAACCTTGGGGGTCCAGACGCCTCCTGCCGGAGGCTCTACGCAGGCATCGTCCAGTCCATGGCCCTTTATGGGGCGCCGGTGTGGGCGCCGTCGCTGCGAAAACGACCGGCGGCCCAGCTGAACGCGTGCCAGAGGGTCATGGCCATACGGATGGTGCGGGGATACCGCACGGTTTCCCGCGATTCGGCGAGCCTCCTTGCTGGCCAGCCACCATGGGATCTGGTGGCAAAAGGCCTTGCGCGCATGCACGAAATGCAACGCCGGGGCGAAACTCCGCTACCGCAACAAGTCGCGGCATGGCGGAAAGAGTTCCGGTTGGATCTCATGGTGGAATGGCGACAGCGACTATGGCAACCCAGTGCTTGGCACGCCATAATTATGGCGATCAGTCCCCTCTTTGAGGAGGGGCTGGAAAGGCAACACGGCGTCCATACCTTCCGCATGACGCAGGTCCTCACCGGACATGGTAAGTTCGGATGGTTCCTGCACCAGATCCGTGCGGAAGAAACGCCCGGGTGTCACCGAATTCTGAAAGGAAGACTCGGCCCTGGTACGAAAGGCAACGAAGGAACAGGAGTGGGTTTTTAGTCAGTAAAAGTCTGACACTATCTCCCGCTCCGCCCAGAGCAGGGGATGTTATAAGATGATTTTCCCACCGAAAAAAAAAAAACCCGTCAACTTAAAGGGCCTTTGGGATGGTTGTGGTTGATCCTGACTTGATCCAGTGCGTTAAACCTCTATCTACCTCACCATCTCCTTGGATAAGCGAGGTGCTGGAAGTCGGAGCAGATTGGTTTGAACGTTCCAGCGAGCACTAAGAGCGCTGGACTGGAAAGACCGCTGAAATAGCAGAACAATTATTCGGTATTGGTTCTGCTTAATTTCACACCAACTCTCCCCAGGCTTTGACAGCACACTTCCAATTTACTCTGGACCTCTAGGCCTTCAGAAACCAGCAAAATGTCATCAACAGGAAGCCTTTTTCTGGATATCCGACATCAGAGTATCCATTATCATCAGAAAGAGGTAAAAGCTAAGCGCCAATCTCAATATTTACATACAGACACTCTAAAACCAATACCCTCCATTTGGGACATTAGGTAATAATGGTACCGTTTTATCCAATAAAAATAGATCTTTTCAGAATATTTGTTATTATTTGATATCATGTTCTGCTTTTTGGATACAATTTTTAGACCTTAAAAGCTATCATTATTGCTTTACTTGATTTTAAGGCAGGACGAATAATTTTGGAGTAGTGATGACCATAGGAAATTATCACTTTTGCTCATTAGGACTCTAAACAATGCAGGAAAACAACATTTTCTAGACGCAAAAATTGGAAGATATATGACATCCGACAACCAGAACTAAGTCCACAGGTTTGATGATGGTCACTCCTTTTCACAGAAAAAGGTCTGAGTCCCGGCAGTGGGAGCGTTCTAGGCTGATATGCCATGGAATGTAAAACAAAATGTGGATTTTAGGGCTAAAGAGGAACTTGAAGGCATACATACATACATGGACAATGCAGTTGATCAATAGCACATACCTAGTAAACCTTTGGCAATGTTAGATTGATGCGTTAAACTGTGTGGTTAGTCCTTCCTAATTGTTTTATATTTTCATCTAGGCAGCTTATGAAAGTCCGTATCCTTTTCGCTGTTCTTTTTAACATGTAAAGCCTTAAGCATGTATGATGGTTATCATCTATACTTATTAATACTCTTAAGACTACATTCGTAGATGAATATTATTTATATTGCTACAACTATGTCCTTATCTTATCGTTATTATTTCCCTGCCCTTATTGTAATTTCTTCAAAGTTGGCACAGCAAGTTTTCCTAAATATTATTTCAACAGAAGCTGCGCTGAGGAGCAGTATGGATCGCCACAGATCAAAAGATAAATTCTGATGTCTTTTTACAGTCTATTTTGTGTCCTGACTGCTGGGTAAAGACCTCCCCTTTTTCCTTTCAAACATCTCTGTCTAAGACGATATCTGGTCAAGTTTGCCCCGTGAACATGATCAGATCGTCAATTTTGATCTAAAAAATATTAAAAAACCTCTCTCTGTCTCTTTTTTTTTACGAATGGTTTCTTGCAGTTTTATATTCCTTAGTTATTCATATTTGAAAAAGCTGAAATGAATAAACTTACCACTACTCCAAAAAGTTACTAATACTCCAAATCAATTATCTGTTAGGTACTTTCAGTAGATTCTATGACCAGTGATGCCATATAGTGTCAGTGTGGTCGCTGAGAATTATGGGCCTCCCATTGTCAGCGACCACGTTTCAGAGCCATCAGAAGGTTAAGTCACCCTAAGAGCAATTAAGACGGTCATGCTCGGAATTTCCTTGCTTGATCGAATCAGAAATGAAGACATCTGCAGGAGAACCATGGTTGCCGATATAGTTCCTCGCAAAGCGGTCGATGAAGCTGAAAGTGATGTCTAGAGTGGTAACTGCAAGCCGGCACAGAACGTTGGAATTCCTTCCACAAGTTAGACCGATAACCTGGTGAGGGTCGCGGAAATAAGATTGATGCAAAATGCACAGGACTGTTCATTGTGGCGACACTTAGGAGACCCCTGTGTCCAGCAGTAGTGGTCTTTAGGCTGTATTATGATGATGATTTTTGGTAGGCGTGTAGCACACTTTTGAATATTGATACGACGACTGCCAATGGATATGTTATTTTTAAGTGTATTTGATGATACAATTTCATATCTTGTTTTATGTTTATTTTGATTTTGAGGTGAGTTGTATAATTATAGACTAAGGAGCTTATAAAGTAAGGCACAATTTTTTGCGTTTTGTATGTGTTAATTTGTTGACTTGCATTTGATTTATGAGAATTCATTTGAGTATCTGAAAACTTCTTCTTTGAAAACGAGTCGTTTACAAAGAGGTTCCTTGAAAGATAATAATGTGTCATGTTCCATTCTGATTGAGCATTAAGACTATTGCATGGGTTCAGTTTTTATGTGACTCAAAATATTAATATAGGTAATTCTGTTGAAATGTTTCATGAGGAAATTTCAAACAAAACAAATCAAATAAAATTGAACATAAATATTTATTTAAATAAATAAATTAAGACTGAGGTACTTGTACATGGCTTCAACAAACATGAATAAATAGCACACATTCACACAAATAATTTAACAATCATTCTAATCAGTTCAATTGCTGAGTTGTCCAGCGTAGGCCATTGAGGCTCCATCTTTGGCTGACCTACTCCAACCTTGGCTAGCTGGCTCGTAGGAGTAACCTGAGTGTTCGTCGTGGTGGGCAGGAGCTGCATACGAGATGCTAGAAGATGATGAACCGCCCTTCTTGGCTAATAGTTTTCTGATCAGACTGAAAGCGCTCATGGCAAAAGCGATCTTTCCTAAGAAGACGGCCTTGATAGCGGCGAAAGCGATGATACCGAGGAAAATAGGGATGAGGGCGGCCATTTTGAGCTTCAACAGGAGGAGGAGGGGCAACAGCTTCTTGATCTTCTTCTTCTTCTTGCCACGGGCTGGAAATAAAAGAGAAAATATAATAATCGTCAATTCTTGCGTCATCGATTTGGGGTCGAAAGTACCAGGGCGCCATGATTGCAAGGAGTTGGATAATGTTACGACGCATAATAATAAATGCAAAGCCGTTAAGTGTCCGAAAATTGTATGTTGAGTCTATTTAATAGATGCTTATTACTCTAATGTTCGCTCAACAATTTTTTGCTTTGGAATTTTTTGTTGAATTAGAATTAGGAGTAGCTTATGAAAAAGATATTCAAGTAAATTTGTGCAGAATAAAAAAAGGTTTTTGATATGAAAAAAAAAAAACGAATTTTCTGATTAATTTGTAAATCTATTTATAGCTTTACTTATGACACTGTTGCAGCATAACACCGAAATAAAATTAACCGAGAATTGTGATGAAAATAGGTGGTTTCAAAACCATCCATGAAATTACCATAACAAGACGTTCCTTTTAGCACCTTCTTGTCGCAGTAAAGGGCTTTGTTTGCCAACTGAGTATGTAAATATGTTCGGGGAGAAAGCTGTGAGGTACCTAGACTTCAATGCATTGTTTGAAACTCGCTTGCCACTTTAGTGGCAAAGTTTCTAGTAGTCACAATGGATTTGTTTATTGTCTTGCTAATGACTGTTTTGGGTTTTATGTAAGCTTTTAGACCCTTATTATCGTGGGACTCACTTTATTATCATTTATCTTAACTTCAGGAGAAATTATTTTTCAATCACTTTTTTCCAGAAGTTGAAATATTTTTCAGAATTTTGCTTTCTTTTTTTTTGAGTCGTAGGTTTTCCCCGGCCACCATAAGGGTGGCTTTGCGGACGACGAGCAATGGGCCCGAGGTGTTTTTTTTTTGTAAGCTTAACATTGAAAACAAAATGGACCATATTGTTGTTTTAGTAAATAAAAATTATTATTATTAAAAAGATATCTTACCTTCCTCATCGAGTCCCCTAGATTCACCATCATCAGGAGAAGATAAACGCATCTGCAGGACATGATTTTCTAAGAAGTCTCCAACATTATCAGCGATTCTCTCGTCAATCTGGAGTTCCCTGGCTTTGGGTTCTTCAGCCAATGGCTCGTAGCTACGAGCTGATCGAGCTGATCCAGTGTTTACTAGGCTCATACCCTCGAAGATGTCCACATCTTTCAAGATTGACAGCCTTTCTGTGAATTTCAAGGCTTTTTCCTGTGGAAAAAGAAATTGGATTTAGTAATAACGTCATGAGACTATTGGAAACGATGAGTGACTTCTTAGGTTTTTTTTTTAATTTGTAAAAAGTACTGATTTTCGAATTTTGAAATGTTTTCTCTGTTTTGCACCTTAATATTAAATGCATTGATGTATACTATCAAAAATTCATTTTAATTACACTGATTATTGAATAATTTAACTTCAAAATTCGAATCATTTAACCACTGAGCATCTCAAAACGATTCAAAAGAAATCCGCATTTATGCAACTCCATCAATTGCAGAGAAATGATTTTACTACAAATCCTCAGTAAGTAGCCACTCGTTATGTTAATGGTTTTTTACTGAAAATACAATGAGCTTGGCCATTGTTACGACTACACTCGATTGGTATTCTGATCACTGCACTCCACAACACTTTGGTATCCACGATATTCACCTTCAGACATAACGATGTATCCGTTTCTATGCACTCGGTAACTGCACCCACTAAGTTTTCCGCAACACCATTTTCTTGCACTGGGTTACACTTCACTGAAGCCAAAATGGCTAACAAAGCTATATTCTTCCACATATTTTTATTTATTAAACTTCTACTTCACTGGATGCTTGTACTCCAACTGCCAACGTTGGCAAACTTATGATGATTTTCCAAAAAACTGATGGATTTTATCCTTCGCCTCCCCTCTCCAATTTTTTGACAATATGACGTAAAGTGTGTGCGCGCTGTTTGAAGCCGTATGCTAACTGATCGACCGTAGATCGTTTAAGCTCAGACGTCAGGATAAGTAGAAAAATAAATATTGGATGTTAGAAAGCGAAGTTTGCGTTTACGACATCGAAAATAGGCATTCATACGTTATGAGCAGTGTAAATTAAAACGAAAGAAAAAGTGTGATTGTTTGATTTTTCGTAAGTCCATATGCGGAGGTGAAAATGGATGTCGTAATTTCTAAAAACACGTTGTAACGTTAAATTTTATAATGTTGTAATAAAATATTGTTTTAAGTGAAATTCATTGTTCGCTCTCTCATGAACTCTGTCTAATTTTATATGTAGCTATTTTTTAATACTATAGATTTCGAGGTCGTATCGGAAACCGGAAAGCTTAGAGACTCAGTTAAGAAACTTTCTGTCGCATCGGAAAGACTGATACCGGCTTTAGTAAAACTAATTTTCTACTTTTTTCGTATTCTAATTTATTTTTGATATTTTTATACTGTTTTATAATGAAACATTCAAAATTTTACCTTTTTTTAACTTTTCATATTATTACGTGCATTCGAGTCGTGCTGACTACTCGGGGTTTTGATCATACTGAAACCAAAAATACTGCGGATTTTTTGTGATTTTGAATAAAGAAAACGTTTATTTTAACTTTTACTTCCTTTTGCAATATTTAAATTAATTTTAATTAGTTTTACACATAAGATTGGGCTGATAAAAGTTAGTGAAATTGAGTGTTATCCATTAAGTTAAATCACCGATGAGCGTAAATCAAATCTAATAATATTAGTTGTGTGATTTTATAATTCATTTGCTGTATCTTTTATATTCATAGTAAGTAAACAAACAGTCCATTTTAATTCTAAATTACTTATATGCATATACAATTGCATAAATAATTGCAAAATAAGTAAAAACAAATGACAGTTGATAAATATTATACAATATTTACATATAAAATTCTAATAAGAAGCACAATTTTTTTTTCATAAACCATACAAATCACAAATCTATACAAATAAAAAAGAAGCTACGCATAGCAACAAAATGTCTAGGTCACAATTATTATAAAACGATTAAATAATTGAGCTCAAGTGTACGAAATGTGTCAGTGACGTAACTACATTGCTTTGCACAAGTGAAAGTACACACGTGCATACTTTACACACTTCTTAATTTCAAGACTCACCGAGACGCTGGCAAGACTTGCAGGGAAAAAGTCGTGTTACAAGTTGCTGATATGTATAATATGAATATATGTATGGTTTGTGATGTGAATGAATTTTGTAGTAAACTGTACTTGATGCTGAGGCTGAAGTATTTAAAGAGAGACTTTTTGGTAGGTCGCACATTTTGGTTTCATATTTTTCATAATTCTATCTCATTTTGATATTTCTGTATAACTGAGATTGGTTTTCTAATATTTCTTGTCATTTGAATACTCATAAAGCTAATGTATAAAAAGTGCCCTTAGGGACTCCATAGAAATAGGATATGCGAAACTGCCTTTTTTTTTGCAAAATTGCTGAATTCAAAATTCTAACAATGATAATAGTGTTGTAATTCTCATCCATTTCAACTGCAATAGTATGCAACAGATAAAAATAAAGTATCCACATCTGTAGGTATGCATGAATTAACAGTAAATTATAGACGTATCGAAAGCTTATGTCCATCCTAAATTTATCTAATTTAACAGAACATTGAAACTGCTTATTCTAATCG
Organism: Mythimna pallens; assembly: GCA_961205895.1. Lineage (NCBI taxonomy): Eukaryota > Metazoa > Arthropoda > Insecta > Lepidoptera > Noctuidae > Mythimna > Mythimna pallens. Next base: position 2,123,631 of record OY540845.1, on the reverse strand, counting down.
TATGCTTGTTAAAACCCTAGTCAACAATACCCATTCGAAGCAATTTCTATAGACAGAGTGTACAAACTCAAAGAGAATATAAATATTTGTTCTTCATTAGTACTTAAGTAGAATCAAACTATTAGGCCTGCTTTTCTAAGAATAGAATATAAAGGGGTAAACAAAATATTTTAAAAACTATCACACAGTTCCGTTGGTGACATTTGAGGCCAGCTTCGAAATAAAACCAGTTAAACATGTTAGCAGTGGCCTCAACCACTGTAAATGCATGCCGATTATTGTACTAGCGCATTGTATGAAAATAAATGTACGTAGTGTCTTCTTTATAGACAGGTATAGTATTGTAACTATATTTGAAAATACTACTGTTATCATCACCATCATCACAGTCAAATGATGACGATTACTAGACATGGACTTCTTCCTGTCCAAATATTGCTCAAAAGAGAACAGCATGGTTTGATTTTAAGAAAATTGTTTGTAATCATAGCTGCCATAAAATCCGCACTTGTGTAAAGAGTCATACAAATCATTGTAAGCTTTTCAAGCGATCAGCCGATCATATTCTTTCGATGTCAATTATATTTTTGAATCGCTTGAAATTCTGCAGAAGTACCGTTTAATTTATCTGAACCGAAAATAAAAAATACTACACAGCCTTATTATGGTCTCTGAAGCTACAAATAACGTAACAGAGAGAACAAAAAGGTAACAGGATCTGTTAGTTTTGTGAGTATTTCATAAAAAGACGCTCCCAAGTTACGAATCGAGGAAGTATTTAGGACACTTTCTATTATCATACCTGTTATATACAATTCTATATGCATTACGACAAATGCTAGTTGTGTCTTCTAAGAACTATTCTAACGAGACCATACCCATAAAAAGCTGAGGCAAATAATAGTTGTAGGTACAAAGAAGTCTTCAAATTACGAATGTGTTGAAGTCACTAGTGTTTTAAGTATTTCATTTTTTTTAACAACTATGAAATTGTATTACTTCACGTATATAACCATTTCTCCACCTCTTTTACATTATTATAATATTAGAAGACACCTTTCAAATGTAATCTATATATATAAAAGGGGAAACTGACTGACTGACATATCAACGCACAGCCGAAACCACTGGGATTAGGAGTGTGAAATTTTGTACAAGGTTTCCTTTTATGTGAGCACTAAGAAAGGATTTTCCAAAATTAACTCCCTAAGGGGATGGGGGGGGGGGGAGTCCAAAGTTTGTATGGAGAAACCTACTTTCACGCGTGTGAAGTCGCGGGCAGAAGCTAGTGTACCTATGTAAGTCTTAACTTTGTTTATAAGGTTTAATTGAATCAATAAAGTTATTATTATTTTGTTTATTTCAATTAAATAATATTTATTATTATTTCCTTTATTTCACTTTTGGAGGTATATGGAACAGAGAGTAAAGTCCCGCAAACCTCCGTTGAAAAGGGAGGATCCTCCGGCCAGACGGGTGTTATGTCTGGTGGGCTACTACTGCCCGATAGATGATTTCGGGCTGTTCTATATGTTCTAAACGCGCGGAGAACTTTGATTGCGCGATGCAGGATTAGTTCTTATGTGACGCCATAGATGTCGCTACATCACTCCCCTCCGGAGATCGGAGATCGATGGTTCTTGATGCTTCTTGATGCGTGCCAGGCCAGTGGTAGGTTGGTTCCAGTGGGTCGGAACCGAATGCCGCATAGTTCTCGGTGAGTCGGAACTGTCTGCGGTGATGCCCCAGTGAGTCGGGGTGTTGCTGTCCCAGTGAGTCGGGATGATGCCCCAGTGAGTCGGGGTGATGATGTCCCAGTGAGTCGGGATGATGCTGCAGGCTCCAGTGAGTCGGAGTAGTGCTGCTAGCTCCAGTGAGTCGGAGCGGTGCTGTGCGATGTAGTGGCTTGACTGCTTGCGTCGACCAGGAGAGGTTCTTCGTGGCTCTTCATGTGACTGGCCGAAGGTGCAGTGTGCTTCGCCAAGGTCGCTGATGAGGCTGAGGGTGATGACCAGGTATGACCAGGTAGGCATGCTGGTGGTCAGGATACCCTTTAAAGCCGTGGGTGCTGGCTGTATGGCTCGGTGCTCGAAAGCTTGAGGAAGTGATGATGACGTCACGAAGTAGTTGCTGCACGAAGGCTGCGCTGTCGTTCTTTGTCGAGGGTCACCAGTTTTGGAGGTATATGGAACAGAGAGTAAAGTCCCGCAAACCTCCGTTGAAAAGGGAGGATCCTCCGGCCAGACGGGTGTTATGTCTGGTGGGCTACTACTGCCCGATAGATGATTTCGGGCTGTTCTATATGTTCTAAACGCGCGGAGAACTTTGATTGCGCGATGCAGGATTAGTTCTTATGTGACGCCATAGATGTCGCTACACATTTATACAAATATATTAATTACATTTTTAAATATTGCAAACATAAAAAATATAAAAACATAAAAAATTTAGTCCCACCGGTATTGGGAACAGGGTCCAAGCTACTGGTGATCAGAGCTCCAGAGAAAGGAACCTCCTAACTATACGAGCTATGTCCAGGAGTACCACTTTCTGAATTAAGCTCTTGATCCAGCCGCCTAACGCGACCTAAGATGTTGGTCGAGGCTCTTGGCTATTAAGCTATTGGCTTATTATTATTATATATTATGCTTGATTGAAGGAGATTTTTTTTTCGGGGTGGAAAAATCTTTTAATGACATCCTCCGCTCTTGGGCGGAGCGGGAGATAGTGTCAGACTTTTACTGACTAAAAACTCACTCCTGTTCCTTCTTTGCCATTTTTCTAGGGCACCGGGGATCTCTTTCGCATCACGCGCGTGGAACAATACGCGCCGTCTACGAATTGGGCTCGGTCCGGACGGTTACCGGACGATCGGACAGCGAGCCACCCATTGCTTGTCGTCCGCAAGCCCGCGCCTATGTTGGCCGGAAATCGGGATCGGAATCCCGGCGTCTGCCGGTTGGGGCATGAGGACCGTTGCCTCACGTAATAGGCCGCCTCCTTTGCTAGCATTACTGCTTCGCAGAAGGAGGCAACCGCCTGCCACTCCTCCTCGCTCCGGACCATGGCCTGTATCAAGGCCCGGCGCGAGAGATCGCTGCCGCCGATCGCCCCCACACGGCGGTGCTCTGCCCAAGCGGGGCACACCTCTACCCTATGCTCCACCATGTCCTCCGGGTGGTACACACAATGGTGGCACCCGGGCGTCTTTTCTGCACGAATCCGGTGCAGGAACCTCCCAAACTTACCATGTGCGGTGAGGACATGCGTCATGTATACGTCAAGGACGCCGTGAGGTCATTTCAGCCACTCCTCAAAGAGGGGACTTGTCGCCATAATAATGGCGTGCCCAAGTTACACTATAAGTGTAATAATAGGCAACATTTTTTGCACGGTTCTTATGGTACAGAGGCCACGAAAGTACAGTTGCAATTAAATAACTAGTGTTTTTCGGCAGTATTAAAACGAATGAAGTTTAACAGCTGTTCTAGTTATTAACAAATTTGTTCTTAGTGGATACAGTGATGTAAAATTGATGTAATTGTGTGTTTCAAGTGTCATCGCAACTAGACAACATGACATGAAATCATTGAAATTAATTCAGTATTTCAGCGAAGCTTGCCAAGAAGGCTGAATCGAAATATTTATTACCAAATACTGCAAATTATTAGAATGTATTACATCCGCATCCGTATTCTGTATCAAAAATTTTATACTTTCTAAATTTAACAACTTTAGTTTATAGCTTTTAGTTTAGCTTACTCATTTTATTTAATTCAATAAAAACACTTAACTAATTAAAACTATTTATATACTAAAGATAAAAACTACTAGCTAAAATATGGCGTCATAAAACTTCTCGGCATCGCTGTTGACTGAAAGTATGCCCAAAAGGCTGGCGGCATTGCCACATTGTAAGGCAATGCTTAACCTCTAACTGAGGTAAAAGCCAGCCCTTGGGTTACGCGAATTGACTACTAAGCGTTTGGATAATTCTTTAAAAATCGTATGAGCATCATTCGGACCTCACTGCCGACGAGGTTGTTATATTTCCGTCGCTTGAGATTCTCTGCAGCCGCAGCGGCAGCGCCAGCACAGTACGAAGAGCTAGGAAAATGGGATGGTGCAAGAGTGTCGACACAGGTAGCGTCCCACACTAAAGACCTACCCATCTTCCACGAAAACAAAGACAAACTAACAACAAAAGACAATTTATACTCTTTACTATCTCATAGAACACGACCTTATTACATACCCTGTAGTTTTCGATTGACTAAATGATGACAGAGGCGACCTCACCAGGACATCAGTCCACCTGGTAGGAGGCCTTCTAATGCTACATCTTACGGTATGCACTCGCCACTCCAGAACCTTTCGGACTCAATGACCATCTGTTCTGCGAGTAATGTGCCCTGCCCACTGCCACTTAAGTTTGGCGATTCTTCGGGCTACCAATGTTACAGTGAAGATCAAATTCATTCATTTCTGTATACAAAACTCCAAGATTTGCAATGCCAATGATAGGCATAGACGGCGAAAGATCATCAGAAAAATGACTTTACATCATGAGGATTACGACCTTCAATGGTGAGGAACAAGACCCAAAGAAAAAGGGGAAGATGTTTAGAAACGGCCACCGAATTCATAGCTTAAACCTTATCATTCTTTTTCTCATTTTTAGGTTTCCGTACCTTAAAAGGAAAAAACGGAATCACTATAGTAACTTTGTTGTCTGTATGTCAAGACCTTTTAACTCGGGAACGCTTGGAGGTATCTAGTTGAAATTAAAACCATATACTCAGGTCTGCGGTCTCTTGAAGTTGTGAAATTAAACTTTACTAAGTTAACGAAAAAAAAAAGATTGAATCACTGCTTACCATCAGGTGGAATCGCAGTTAAGCACTGGTTTATTTAAATTAAAAAAAAAAGATACGGCCGTTTATGTCGCAAAAAACGTATATTTTGACACTCTCAAGGGAATCAAAATTCATAGGGTGCTTTCCGTTGACCCAGAATTCTGAAATTTGGCATAAAGTAAGGTCTATAGCACAGGAACAAATCTAAAAACAGTTTGTTGTTACGTCACAAACAATAAAACAATTTTTTTTTGACAATTTCGAGACTCCATTTGGGAAATGAACTATTTACATAGGTAAGTTTGTACGGAACCCTCAGTGCGCGAGTCTGGTTCGTATATGGCCGTTTTTTTCATTTCTCAGAATTTAGGAACACCTACATAGTTAATAAAGATGTCACAGCACTAAACTAGTAAAGAGGTCAGTATGAATGTGTGCCATCGCCCTTTGAATTCAATAGTTCCAATAGGCCTACTTTCTACATAATTTGATTTGCTGTGACAGCGCATACGCGTAAGCTTTTGGGCGTTACGATGGATGACAGAGTGAGAATAATTCTTTTGACTTGTAACGGGAAACTAAGAACGTCTTGGTGTATAGTCGTGCAAAGAATACATCAGGTATTTATTCCTCTTCTTTTCGTGTCGATGTCTCTAACAAAAAAAAAATCTGACCAGTATTTGGCAACCTCTACAGCTCTGTTATTGGCCTCGTATAGATCTTGAAAACTGCAGGTGGTTGTACAGGATGGACAGAATAGCAAATGACGCATGTCCTGTGCAGCAGCTTCACACTGGCACTGTGTTAGAGATGGGTCGAGGAAGCCCCATTTGGCCAAATTGTTTTTACAGAGGCCAACCTGGGACCGCAATCGGTTAAGAGATTTCCAGATTTATTTATTTTAATGTTTACTAGCTTTTGCGCGCAGTCTCGCCCCCGTATATAAAATATAGCCTATGTCACTCACGAATAAAGCAGCTTTCTATTGGAGAAAAAAATTTAAAAATTGGACCAGTACTTTCAGTAATTACCTCCTACAAACAAAAAAAATTTTAGTGTAGATGTAAACACAGATTTTAAATCGTGAATGCCAGGCAAAAGTGAGTTGCTCAACCTTACTGCATAAACAGAGGAAGACTTGGAGATAGTCGTTGGATTTATGAGGATGACAATTAAGAGAGATCTTAATTGTGATCTGCATCTTTCTTCCACGTCGACCTTAGTTGTGTCAATAGGGCGGTAGGTAAAGTAAGCAATAATGTTATTTTTTCTTCATATATCTAATGCCAAAGGTGCTATTTTTAGGGTTCCGTACCTCAAAAGTATAAAACGGAACCCTTATAGTATCACTTTGTTGTCCGTCAGTAGGTATGACTGTCAAGACCCTTTATCTCGGGAACGCGTGGAGGTATCGAGTTGAAATTAAAACTATATACTCAAGTCTGCCGCCCCTTAAAGCTGTGAAAAAAATCAGACGTCTGAGTAACCAAAAAAAAAAATACGACCGTTTTTGTCGCAGCCACAAAAAAGGCATATTTCGACACTCTCAAGGGAATCAAAATTCATAGGGTACTTTCCATTGACCTAGAACCCTGAAATATGGCATGAAGCAAGGTCTCATAGCATAAGTATAGGAAAAAATCTGAAAACTTTAAATTTGTAGTTAAGGCACAAAACAAAACTTTTATGAATTTTGAATAAAACAACAGGATGCATAAATTCTTGTTTTACATAATGCAGTTTCAAGCATGCAGTTAGTCACATTGTGATGTTATCAGTATAAATATAATTACATTGAAGCAAAGGTTGGGTTCACATTCCTAAAGTGATCTTTTAGTCATCTCTTGCAGCAATCAGAGGAAGTAATAAAGTTGTTGCAGGGATTGGTTACTGCTTATTATAATATTAATATATATTATGTATTCAGAGGCAAGAACCTTAAATTACAAAGACAAGGTGTGGTGTTAGTCCGCTTTGATTTTAAGGTTATTACTCCGCAGGATAAAAAAGAACGGTCAAAATACATTGGGATGATTGTAAAATAGTTTTAAGTTTCCAATCGTCTATCGACTCTCTCACAGACTTCTTCTTAGCGTATCGATGGCAAAACTAATTAAATTCCTTGCCTGGCCCAGTATTCGGCCACGGCAATGCCGTTCGCTGATGCTGTCATTAGGTCCCTAAGTGAACAGGTAATAGGTCCTGTGTTGCAGAATGGAAGGTAGGACATGGTCTGCGGAGAGACGCCACACAAACACTGAAGATCGGAACTGTCCGAGAACCCTCACCTGTGGAGACTGTCTCTACTTGTGTGTGTGAGTCTGTTTCGAGTATTCCAGTTTGGCCATGGCAACCCGTGTCCAGAAAAGGCTCTCCGACGGCTCGATAAAATCATCAGGACGTTTAAACTTCTCCCGCCAGAGGTCACATCTCTCCGAGGTGGTGTTACTTTGAGATCGCAAACTAAATTCTCTTCCAGTTCACATAAAAGCAAAGTTTGAACAGTTTCTAATCTTTCTTATAATCGATTATGATAACGTATTACAATGACCTGAATTTACATTTTCTCAACAAACTTGACCGCTAATACATATAATACTGCATTCGATTTGTTAACAACTTTCGTAAGTACGATTATGCATTCGAGCACCAATCACTTTTGAACTGATAATCCATTCGTCAGCGTAGAGCTCTAAAGACTCAGTCTCTCATATCTGAACTTCAGAGATAATTATTGTTTCTTACTCTGTCCACGCTAAAAATCTTGGTTTCACCAATAGTCGTCTTCTACAATTTCCCTCTCACCGTTTTGGGTTTATCTAATCCTTCATCTTTGTCCAAAAACTTTTGGAATTTATTTTTGGTATGAGCTCCCTCCAAATATCAGGACGTGAGTATATTCACAGTATCGGATCGTTGGATTAATTATGATTAATGAGACTGTTAATGTTGATGTATGTATGTCTATATAAGAATAAATCTCGCGCCGGGCCTTGGTACAGGCCAAAGTACGATGCGAGGAGGAGTGGCAGGCAGTCGCCTCCTTCTGCGAAGCATTAATGCAAGCAAAGGAGGAGGCTGCACGAGCACGCGCGAGGGTGCGGCCCTCACGCCCCAGCCGCCGGAATCCCGATCCCGGTTTTCGGCCATCGTAGGTGCGGGCTTGCGGATGGCAAGCAATGGGTAGCTCGCCGTCCTATCGTCTGGTAACCGTCTGGACTGAGCCCAAATCGTTAACGGCGTGAACTGTTCCACGCACGCCTCAAGGAGATGTCAGCAAACCGTAGGTACCCAGCAGGGTCGAAGCCTACTGGGGCTAAGGATTTGTTTCTGAAAGGAAAACTTGATCCTAGGACGAAGGCAAAGCAGGAACAGGATTGGGTTTTTAGTCAATAAAAGTCTGACACACCCTTGCGCTCTGCCCAAGAGCGGGGGATGTCACTGGATGATTTTCCCGCCTAAAAAACATCTAAGAATGAAATTACTGTTTATTTTTCGCTTATTCTTTCCCTTAAACGATACCTACATGAAACCTACCATGTTTGTCTTTGCACAACCCTAATACCGACTGAAAAAATGTTTACTGCATTATGTATACCTTTGTACATTATTTTGTACTTGGTAATAAAGTTTGGTTAAATCACATTTATATTATTAACGGTGAAAGTCCATGCATGTTTGTTACTTCTCCACGCTGAAGTGAAATGAAATTTGGTACACATGTAGACCGTATTATTATCCTGGAATAGCACGGTACTAAAAGTACCGTGCTATTCCCGGGAGTACGTTCTCTTGATTTTTTTTTTCTATCCCGAGGACAAAGCTTTAGGCAGTAGTTAGTAAATAAATAAAAGGAACGTCATAGTTTTGGCAGGACACGAGTTGCCATGACCAACTTGGTAAACTCTAAACAGATTCCGCACCCAGGTTGGGTGCAGCAAAGATAATCTCCACAGATAGGGGTTCTCGGACGGACAATTCCGATCTTCAGTGTTTATGCGACGTCTCTCCATAGACCATATCCCACTTTCCATACTGTATCACGTGCCCTGTTACCTGTTCACGTAGGGACCTAATGACAGCATCAGTGGACGGCATTGTCGTGCATACTGGGCCAGGCAAGGAATTTTACTAGTTTTGCCATCGACACGCTAAGCAGAAGAATAGTTTTGGAAAAAGCAAAAAGACTCACTTACTTAATAAAATTAGGATACCATACATAAACATCTCTCAATAAATAATTGACCTACTAGTTAAGGAATCCTATCAATAAACTTATGTAACAGAACTCCTGTTAATCCTTACTTAACCGACTATCAAGATGAAAGTGCTGTGAGTCAGACACACTTGCGGCCCGTGCAAAGCCGACCTTGAAAACAACGGTACTTGGTGGTCCGTTGGAACACACGGAGCGAATTTTTGATGAAGCTTTTCGAATAATGGTTTTATTTTTATTCGAGTTATTCGAAAATTTGTTTCGATGTACAATAAGGAGGAAAACTTACACAATTTCAGTAACAATATGGTAGTAAATTGTTTTTAAGGAAAATACAGCAAAATACTTTTTTATGAAATCTTGAAATAACTTTTCCTGCTCTGTGTAGTGAGAGGGAGTGTCAGACTGTTATTCACTAAAATTCAACTAAGTTTTTTAAAATCAAAATATTTTAATACACATAAATCTACATGGGCACTTACAAAACGTCACAAACTAGTACAATGTTAATTTTCTTAAAACTCTATGCACTTATAATAAATATTGCACAAAGGTGGACTTAATTCCTTAGGCATTTTTTACCAGTTGACCTTAGGTTGGCTCAGAAACATAATAATGTCCCAATTGGTTACCTGTGGGAAAGGACCGGCAAGAAGTTCCATGGGTAATACTTCCATATTAAGTTATATGAGAAAACAGTGTAGACCAGTCAACAATGTACCCAAAAATACAATAAAAATAATGATAATAATTCAAGTATATTGACTTGGCTCGCGAGGTTGTCGACATGTGGGATGTAGACTCGGCAATCATTGTACCGATAGTCGTGTCAGCCAACGGCTTAATAGCTAAGAGCCTCGACCAACATCTTAGGAAGCTCGCGTTAGGCGGCTGGATCAAGGGCTTGATTCAGAAAGCGGTACTACTGGATATGGCTCGTATTGTTAGGAGATTCCTTTCTCTTGAGCCCTGACCGCCGGTAGCTTGGACCCTGTGCGCGATACTGGGGGGACACTATTTTGAATATTTTTAAATGTGTTTTTTTTTTATTTATTGTATTATTTAAAAATATAATTTATATGTATATACCTAATGAATAAACGAAATGATAATAAAAAATTGGTTGAATGCAGAAAATAACCTTCTGTATCAGTAGTAGTAGTGATGTGTATCAGTAAAATGGACAGAGCTCAGTTGGGCTGATACCTGTTAGGGCTGTGGAATTATTCAAAACAAGTTAACGTGGCGATGGAACGAAAAAGACAACTGAAGGTACACAAGAGGGTTTACTCAGTAAAAGTCTAAGACTTCCTTTTACTCTACCGACAGCAATTAGTTTTCTACGATTATGAACTTTGAAAAAGCAAGGTTCTAGAAAAAAACTGGACAAGTGCAAGTCGGAATCGCGCACTGAGGGTTCCGTACAAACTTACCTTTGACATAGGTTCAAGTTACAAAGATTTTGAAAAACTCGAGAGTATCGAAACATACCTTTTCTGCGGCTGCAACTTAAACGGCCGTATCTTTTTTTTTCGTTAACTCAGAAATTTAACTTTTTTACGGCTTTAAGTGACCGCAGACTTTAGTATATGGTTTTAATTTCAACTCGATAGCTCCACGCGTTCCCGAGATAAAGGGTCTTGACAGACTGACAGACGGACGGACAACAAACTGATCCTATAAGTGTTTCGCTTTTTTCCTTTTGAGGTACGGAACCCTAAAAATACTGGCATTATACCCATTAGACATAGGTAATGATGATACTTTACCACACAAAGACTAACCTGAAAACTATGTTGATAAAAGCGGTTTTTGAATTATATAGCTATCATGTTGTTTCAACCACGGTAATAAAATTTATAATATTACTCTTGATTGTCAAATGTTATTTATGCTTGTTTGTAATTATTACTGCTTGTCTGTTTTAGCAACACACTTAAATATTTTTTGCTAATTAGTTGCCAGATGGAAAGTTAATTATTGAACATAACTGTGCTTTGAGTACTTCTGAATGTAAAAAAAAAATTGAAACTGTGGAAACCAGATAAGAATACATGTGTATTGTTAAAGATTAAAGAACATGAATAAATAAAAAAAAAAAATATTTAATTCATAAAATATTTTTGTTCTAAAAAGTGTAAACTTTTTGTTTTATCTTTCTTATCGAACATGATATATTTAGTATAATATTAAATATAATAACTACTACGTTAGAAAAACATATGATAATTAAACTTTTTCTGACGTAGGTGCACATAATTATTTCTTGAATATCATTAAATTATAAAACATGAATTTAATCTCGATGATCATGGATCTAGATTAATATAATTAAGCAGCTCATTAGTAGCTTAAATTATGCATCAAACCTGTCATTATAAATGTTATGCAAATTGATTTCGAAAATGTTATAAGAAATTTTCTAAAAACTATAAAACAAAAGTTTTTTTTTTATAAAAACTTTCGCAACCAATGCAAATAACCTATGCCGAAAAAAATTCGAATAAAAACTTTCAACCCGTGTAGCCTGACGTCAAAATCGAGGCGCGGCAAGCACTTTCGCGGGCCGCACCTATAGTATCACCTGACTGGGAGGCCTCCGGAAATGAACTTGTGTACCGAAGTTTTGTAACGATGACATACTAGGTACACGTGATGAGCATCAGCAATTTTTCGTGTAAGGAAGTTGAATTCCTGATTTAATGGAGTGTTACGTTTTTTAGGTTGTTACGCGAATTTAATTCCTTTGTGTTAGGTATTCAGATATTGGTCATATTTTTCCGTACCCAAAGGATAAAACAGGACCTATTATTAAAACTCCGCTATCCGTCCGTCTGTCACCAGGCTGTATCTCATAAACCGCGATAGTTAGACAGTTGACATTTTCACAGATGATGTATTTCTGTTGCCGCTATAGCAACAAATACTAAAAAATAAATACAGAATAAAATAAAATAAATATAGATACAACAAACGTGATTTTTTTGCCGTTTTTTGCTAGAGACGGTACGGACCCTTCGTACACAAGTTTGACTCGCGGTTTTTTTTTAATTACAAAATAATACAGTAAACGTTCCGATGACGATAATCGATTTCTGTAAATGTAACAACAATAATCACGAACTGTGATTATTAGGCATTGTTTCATAGACCGCGATTATCTGTGATTATTATTGTATTGTTTTATTGTAGCGTGACGAGTGACAGGACAAAATGGAAGAAAAAAACGTGTTGAGCCGACCCCACATAAGAAGAAGAAGGGCAGGAAGATGATGATGATGATGAGACCGATGACTTGGCACAAGACCCGTTGTTATGGTGATACTCGGGGGAGACTTATGTCCAACTGTGGACGTCTTTCAGCTGAAATGATGATGATGAAAGAAAATCATTAGTGATGCACTGATACAAGTCTGATTCATTAAAACCCTCAAACTTAAGCACAATAAACCGTAACGGTGACTTTCGTGCCGGCCCCTGGTACAGGATACGGTCCGGAGCTAGGTAGAACGACAGCCGGTCGTCTCCGTCTGCGAAGCAGTAATGCGGGAACGGAAATCCTCACGTCCCAGCCGCCGGGATTTCAACCCCGATTTCCAACTACAGTAGGCGTGGTTTTGCGGACAGCGAGCAATGGGTAGCTCGCCGATGTCAGCCAGCAGGGTCGAAGGGCCAGGTCGACTTCTGAAAAGGTAAACCAATGTCCTAGAATGCAAAGGTAACTGAAGGACTATAGGTGTGGTTTTAGCCTAAAGTTAAGGTTTAACCAAACTCTAACTTCGTGGGCCATTGCTACATACTTATAATATAAGTATGTAGCGATGGCCCGAGCCTAGGATACATATTATATACTAGTTTTGTCTATCGAAAGAACGACTTTGCGGTAGAAAAATATTGATATTGTAATTCTACCTAGTTACGAATAATGGTCCCTGAAATAGGCAAAATTATTCGTAACTAGGTAGAATTACAATATCAATATTTTTCGTTCGTTAAATTCGTCACATAAATCTAATCACATTAATATTTTAAAGGACAAAGTTTGTATGTTTGTGCGTGCGTGTGTGTATTATATGTCTAGTTAGCCAATTTTTTACACTATACATGATGGACATCGACAAAGTTCGTGCTGTGATGTATTATTGGAGTAAACGAATAAAGACAGCTAATCAATATTTAAGATTTTTTTTTGTTTCGGTTATTGCAGAACACCAAACATTCAAAAATGTAAACAGCATCATACTTAACCCGCCAGCACTCGTGCCTCTAGAAATCACACGGTCACTCGCGTGTAGAGCATTTTGCTCATGTTTATGAATGTCATTAAATGCAAGTATTATCAAAAAAAAAAAAACTTTTTATAATTTTATTAAATAAAATACACTTTATTTATTCTAGAAAATATATTTTCAAAAAGTTTCCATTATAAATCTTTTGTATTTTTTATTAACAATCATAGGAACTAATTTGCCTTTTACTTTCGATGACGATTGTTCGGTGTCAGTGGAATGATGACTGTGTTCACTGTCTTGATCGCTTTCAATATTATCGGCCCTAAAAGACGGGTCCTAAGTAGCAGTAAAACTATCGATAAGATGAAAAAAAAATAAAGTCAAGAGAAAAAAAGTACTTACGTCGATACCCGCGCGATGAGCAAAACACCGCTTATTGGTACACGGCGCAACAAAACTCCTCGTACGAGCGACTGGTGCAGATTAGCGAGAAGTAAACTGTATTCAAGGGTGGAGGACGGACCAAAACTCAGCTACAGAATGAACAATGTCCGTACGCATAATTTAGACAAAATTTCGCGTGTTTTAAATTGACTGTGAGCAAAATGCTTATAGTGCGAGTGCTCGCGGGTTAAACAGGTGAGTTCCTTGCTGGTTCTGCTCCAAAAGAAACGACCATTTGGAACGGGCAGTAGCTTCTGACGTTTTATAAGTGCTTAGTTATTAATTATGACACGATTTGTTTTTCGATTGTAAAGGGCTGGCAATACACCCGACATTTTTTATCGACGCCGACAGAATATCGCTACCGGAAAAGTGTTCATATAAATTGCTCTGCCACAGCAATAACCTCACAAGTTACACTTACACTCTTACACTCCACTTCCAGACACAACGCTCTTCACATAAAAAGGGCGAATGCATGTTTTTATTATATAAAAAAAGGTTTCTTTTTTATTTTGTTTTTTTTTGAAATTTTGCTAAGTATTCAATATGACTACTGTGTATAATATAGGTAATAGCTATTCCAAGGGAATTGCTCTGATAGCCAAAATAAAGGCTTTGCCTAGTTTGGCTACAGATGCTGCTACATTTTTGTATTTACTTACCGTACCACATATGTATGTAAATAAAATTGTAATCTTTTTGGCAAATAAATATTATTATTATTCCATATATTTTCTATATTATTTAAACATTATTTATAAATTTTAAATATTTCTTTAAAAAAAAAGCATAATATAAAAACATCTAAAAATATAAAAAATAATAGCCCACCGGCATCGGGAACAGGGTCCAAGTTACCGGCGGTCAGGGCTCCAGAGAAAGGAACCTCCTAACAATACGAGCCGTGTCCAGGAGTACCGCTTTTTGGATCAAGCCCTTGATCCAGCCGCCTAACGCGAGCCTCCTAAGGTGTTGGTCGAGGCTCTTGGCTATTAAGCCCACATGTCAAAAACCTCGTGAACCAAAATCAATATACTTGATTTGTTTGTCTTTCTCGGCTTTCACGAGGTTCTCGTCATGCGGAACGGATATGTCAACAATCATTATTATTTATTATTATTATTAATCACCGATTAAAACTAACTAGACTGCACAAGTGTCACTGAAATACGCACACGAATCTTAGAATCCCTGAACTCCCTTATTGATGCCCTGAAAAACCTGAGAGGCCTAATATGTTTTTGGAGAGAGGTGGGCTGGTTGGAACATGCCACCTAAGGTTAAGGTCACCATGGCCCACGTACAATGGTTCGCATAGAACTAAGTACGGAAACCATACTCAAACATAGTGATAGACACCGATTAAAATCCTGGCTCAACAGCCGAGGGTAGGAACGGGCTGTCACGCACACGGCAAATGGATAGTCTGTGTCCTGAAATAGGTCATAAGAAATTTTTCATCCTGTGATTGTTTACATTAAGGTATTTTTTGCTTGCACACGGGCAAAGCCACTGGGCGAAGCTAGTTATACTATAAATCCACAAAAAGTAGATACCTAGTCGCTTTCTGAATTTCCTATCGAGTTTCTAATATTTTTACAATCTTAATTAAAACTAAATATATTAATATGATTGTATAGGTACATATTCTGATCGTATAATTACACCGCATTATTAGAGTCATAAATTATTTTTTGAGTGAAAGCTGAATGCGTGCGGTCATAAAAATGAATATATAATAGTGTTATACATAATGTATATAC
Organism: Mythimna pallens; assembly: GCA_961205895.1. NCBI lineage: Eukaryota > Metazoa > Arthropoda > Insecta > Lepidoptera > Noctuidae > Mythimna > Mythimna pallens. The sequence goes on along the minus strand of OY540845.1, from coordinate 2,108,117 downwards.
ATGATAAGCGTGTGATTCTCGGTTAAGGATCCGTTTTTGATCAGATGGTTGAGAAATCTAATTTCCATGATCACTTAAGTACCTAACTTGATATCTTTTGATATAGGAGTCTAGGACCGGTGCTCCACGGTGTTTGTAGACGTAATAGTCACATAATAACGTGCGTATATTCATTAATTAATAATTCTTTGTTTTATGTAATAGATACGGACATGAGCCTAATTAATGGAAAGTGGTGACAGCTGGTTATAGACGACAAACCAAATGGTTTGCGAATGTGTAGAGGCGTGTGAAGAGCCTAATTGATGATTCAGATTCGGTTTAGTTCAATCTACAAAGCCTGGAGCAACAACTAAACTCGCAAACCCGTAAATAAAAATTAGGCTAAACGGAATTATGCGAAATTTTAACCATGGGAAAGGTAACTTGGCAAATTTTAATCATAATTATGACAATTCTGCCATCTTATATTTATATTTATTTATTAATTAAATAAACACACTATCTTTACTGGCTGAACCCAATACAATAGTGGTTACTAAATGCACAAAATTAATTGAAAAAAGATCATCATCTTACGGCTAACATTTACCTAAAAATCTAAACTCTATTACAATATATATTACTAGTTAACAAAAAAAATAAAGGAAGTAAATTAAAAATAATAAAGTATGCCATTGTAAATTCGCCCGATCTTCAGCAGGTCATCAGTGGGCTTGCGGTTGGCGAGCAATGGGTAGCCCGCCGTCTGACCGTCCGGTAACTGTCCGGACCGAGCTCAAGTCGTTGACGGCGCGTACTGTCCCACGCGCGCCTCAGGGAGATGTCAGCAAATCGTAGGGGCCCAGCAGGTTCGAAGCCTACTGGGGCCACGGGTAGGTTGAAAGTGAAACCCGGGGCCCTGGGACGAAGGCAAAGAAGGAACAGGAGTGGGTTTTTAGTCAGAAAAACGTGTATGATGGTCTAATAAGATTCAATTTAATGTAATGATAATCTAATGACAATTCAATGCAATTTAATGATAATCCGATGTAATTTAAATTAATTTAATGTTAACATTTGATTGTATGTAATTTTATGATATAAATTGTCTGTATGTGTATAAGTAACTAAAATGAGTCTTTGGTACTTGAAATAAATAGATAATTAATTAAAAGTCTGACACTAGCTCCCGCTCCGCCTAAGAGCGGGATTTTCCTACCTAAAAAAAAGCAGGTCAACGCTACGTTTTTCTGTACGTGGTCGCCACAACAGAATCTTTTGGCTCCATCTTTCGGTTCTTCGAGCAATTTGCCCACTGCCACTTAAGTTTGACGATTTTTCGGTTTATGTTGGTAACTTTGGTTCTCCTGCGGATATCTTCATTCCTGATTCCTAATAATCATAATATTACTCAGTAGATATACCTTCAAACGTACCTATATTATATTAATATTTGTATACTAACTACTGTGGCAAAACATATTAGACACTTAATTTTTTTACGCCTAAATTGTACTTATGTGCACGAATAAAGCAAATAGATTTGATTTCAATTATCTGGTATCAAATTTAAACACTAAGTTCAGTTTATCGAAAAAGTGATTAAAAAACTGGGCAATTGCGAGTCGGACTCGCGCACTGAGGGTTCCGTACAAACTTGAAAAGTAAATTGCGGTTTACGATTTATAAAATAATAATAATAATAATAAATTTATTTCGGACCTTTACGTCCATAGATAACACATACCAACATTAAACAACACACAACAGAAACAGAAGACAGACGATGACAGACAGACAGACAGACAGACAGATTTATGACGTATAAAAAAAACTACTTACTAGATTTCGTTCAAACTAATTTTCGGTAGAAGTTTGCATGGTAATTTACATCATATAGTTTTTTTTAGTTTTATCATTCTCTTATTTTAGAAGTTACAGGACACACACACATTTTACCACTTTGGAAGTGTCTCTCGCGCAAACTATTCAGTATAGAAAAGAATTATATTTGAAACCTCAATATCATATTTGAAGACCTATCAATAGACACCCCACATGTATGGGTTTGATGAAAAAAAACATTTTGATTTTCTAAAACTTTTTGTTTTTTTTTCAAAATTTATTGTTTTTTTTTTATTTTTGTATAAAAATCTTAATGCGGTTCACAGAATACATCTACTTACCACGTTTCAACAGTATAGTTCTTATAGTTTCGGAAAAAAAGTGGCTGTGACATACGGACGGACAGACAGACATGACGAATCTATAAGGGTTCCGTTTTGTGCCATTTGGCTACGGAACCCTAAAAATCTGCAGAAGATCACGAAAAGCGAAGCGATCGAGGCAATCCAGCTTCTCAACCCCACAAATATAGTGAGAAGACTAAAAAGAGCAAAACCGTTCGAGTTAGTGTTTAGTGATAGTGAATAGTGTTCTGTAACATAATTGCTACCTAATAAACACAAGAACGAAGTGTATTCGCCTTAATAGAGACAATAAGAAAAGTGCTATGGAACACATTCTTAATAAACAGTTATTAGTTTTGAATTTAATTACTCAATACTCATTTATTGCATTCCACAATGTACATGATTAGGTGGTAGGTGAAAACATTTGACACAATCGTGGACTGTTCACTTATTCTAAAAACAATTTTATTAAAGATTTATTACATTATAAATTATTATTTATTAAATAACCAATTATTATTTATTACATTGTAAATTAGTATTTGTTATTATTATTTTGCGAGTTGTATAAATTTGTCATTTAAATATTCATTTACGCTATAATAACTATAATATTAAGTATTTACTTAGTAACAGTTTTTTTTTAATTTATTTATAAAAACAGCGATCTTTTTTTCGTTTCTTAGTGGCTCGGATAATTTATGATACATTTTTATCGACATTGCATTTTTAATTAAATTACATTACTTATTAGTTTTCATTAAATTACATTACTTATTAGTAAATTAAATTACTTATTAGTCTGTATATACGGCTAGATTGTAATAAAATTAGGGTCTATCTTTGGATTTACTCTAGGACAAGGTAAAAAAAAAAATAAACACAAGGAAAAGCTGCAAGAGAAAAAAAGCTAGGAACAAGCATAAAAAAAATGTAAAATTAAAAACTGCAGTTGCAAGACATAATGGCCCGGGAAAATGTAAAACTAAAGAAGTTATTAGACCACAAATGGTCAAGCAATTTATTCTAGATGCGTGTGAAAAGCTAAGGATCTCTCTACTCAAGCACATCCGGGTGGCTTTCCACACAAACATCCTAAACGCATGTCGTATGCGTGTGTCGTGGACCTATTCTGAGAGTGTTCATGTATTTATCTATTTAAAATATAATAAATAATTATTCCACCACTTTCACACAATGCCAACTAGTTTCAAACAAAGCAGAGCTTGGTGTGATAATCCCAGACACAGAACAAATGACCATGCTTATCACACAAACATTTGTCTTGGGTGGGAATCGAACCCATGTTCTTCGGCATAGCAGTCAGGGCTACTAACCACTAGACCGACAGGCCAGTCTTCATATACATATAATTTACATTTAAAAAATACCTAACTAACTATAATTACAGTAAAACCAATAAATTATAATAAAAATCTTAAACTAATTAAAATTCACTAAATATAAACTAAAATATGGCGTCAAAAATTCCTCCACATTTCTATCGACTGGTAATGTGCCCAAAAGACTGGCAAAATTACCACGCTGTATAGCAATGTTTATTCTCTGTCCAAGGTTAAGTCAGCCCTTTGATCATAACAGTATCTATGAGTGAAGAAGCTACGTAAGCTCTAAGAAACTATAAATTAACCTTAGTCAATGACTAAATAATAATTTTACCTAGTAATTAAAACTCATTATATATCTATTTTAGGGTTCCGTACCACAAAAGGAAAAACAGAACCCTTATAGGATAACTTTGTTGTCTGTCTGTCTATATGTCTGTCAAGACCCTTTGTCCTAGGAACACGTGGAGTTATCGTGTTAAAATTAAAACCACATACTCAAATCTGCGTATCCTTGAAGCTGTAAAAATATCAAACTTCTAAGTTAACGAAAAAAAAAGATATGGCCGTTTATGTTGTAAAAAACGTACATTTCAACACTAAAGGGAATCAAAATGCTTAGGGTAGTACTTCTCGTTGACCTAGAATCCTGAAATTTGGCATAAAGCAAGTTATTTTAGCACAAATAAAGAAATAAATCTGAAACAGTAAATTTTTTGTTACGTCACAAAAAAAGCAATTCGGAAAAAAATTTAAGACTCCATTCGGGATTCGAACTATTTACATCGTTAAATTTGTACGGAACCCTCAGTGCGCGAGTCCGATTCACACTTGCCCAGTTTTTTTTTTTTAAATGATTTATACTTCGAGACTAAATTAACAGATCAGAGATACAAACTCTAAAATACAATAATACCGATGAAATGCATCCAGTTATCAACATTTACTAATTCATAGCACAGCACATACACATAGCGTTGTTCTCCAGAATAGTGCTTTAGTTAAGAAGGTAAATAAGTTGCAAACTGCACGCTTACACAGGTGCGCTCTTGACATCCGGCCCCGAGTGCAGACAGATTGAATAGAATGTAGTAGTTTATGCAGTCAGTAATACAGTAACAAAAGGTATGCTAGATACGGTTGTTAGAGCTCAAAATTTGTTGCAAATGCAATAATAGTGACCAAAAAATTACTGTTCTCAAAGATCTGAATACAAGCATTGTCTTGTTCAGAATATGCTTAGCAGATTCTTTACTATATATATACTACATATATACTATAATTTTTAGTATATGCAAAACCTGAATATAGTTTGTTCAGAATAAGTAACTGAATCGATCGATTGATCGAGTGCTGAGTTAGGCACATTTTTGGCCTTGCACGGATTTTAAGTTATTCTTTTCATCCTTGCATCTTTTTTTTTTGCAATTTTACTGTAGGTTTGAGGTACAAATAAACGTTTTTGCTACCCATTGCTCGCCGTCCACAAGCCCACGCCTACGGTGTCCGGAAATCGAGAACGGAATCCCGGCGGCGGTTGGGGCGTGAAGACCGTTGCCACACGCGATCGGCCGCCTCCTTTGTTAGCATTATTACTTCGCAGACGGATGCGACCGCCTGCCACTCCTCCTCACTCCGGACCAAGGCCCGGCGCGAGAGATCACGAGGACACGGCGTTGCTCTGCCCAAGCGGGACACACCTCCACCGTGTGCTCCACTGTGTCCTCCGGGCGGTCCACACAGTGGCGACACTCGGGCGTCGCTTCCGCATGAATCCGGTGCAGGAACTTCCCGAACTTACCGTGTACGGTGAGAACGTGCGTCTGTAATAACCACCAAATAAGCTACTATGTAAAGTGTTACAATTTTGTAAATTTCATTTTTTATTGTGAATGTGGGAACTATGTGGATTACTTTTCCTTTTCTGTAAATTTAACATGAAGTCTCGCAGTTTTGAGTATTTGAAGCGACTTACCCAAATGTCCTTTCTTTGGCATTGTTCGTGAAGTCGTTGAGCTCCTTAGTTGTCCCAAGTTTGAGCTACACGAATACTGAAAATGCTTGCACTGACTGGACAAGTCCACTCAAATCTGTGTGGTTCTTTCTTCAAAAGACAATCTGAGATACTTATCTGCATGGTTTTTATGTGATTTGACCATTACATGTTTACTGTATGGACTTTAAAAGAGTCTTTGAGCCCTGAGTTTCTTTCGGTGTTTCTTCTCAGGGTAGTCAGCTACGAAACACCGACATCATCTAGTTTAAACTGATGAAAAAAAAATGGGGTGTAAACGTGTTTTTTTTTTTAACTTATATGCAAAATAAATATCATTTATCATTTACCTTCGCCCCATACAGAAAACTTTACTATGGACATTTTTAGACCCTTCTCATCAAAAGAAATAACCTTTATTGCACTTCACTAACTAATATCATCGTATTGTTCGAAGATACCTATTTTAAGAGCCCTGACCACTGATAGCTTTTTTATATTTTTAAATGATTTTTTAATGTTTATTTTTAAGTAATATTTGAAAATTTAAATAATTTGTATATTATAAAAAAATAACGGAATAAAACAAAAAGTAAAAAAAAATCTTTACATAGACTAATTACAAACAAATATGGCATAGTTATATAGTCAAAACTTAATATCAATAAAATTATATTTTGACGCTGAGTAAAAAAAAATTGTTATCTTGTTTATTTATTAAAATTACAGTTCATGTATAAAGCTGAGCTTAACTTATAGTTGAGTTATTTTTTTTTTTGATGTTCCAAAAATAAAAAAAAACTGCAAAATTTTAAACAAAAAGACCAACACGAGAGAATAATCTCTGTATTTTTTTTACCGCTTTTCTTGTACTGTGAATGTTTCACTTTTTAGTACTGACAACTCTTTCCACAATATTACCCATCATTGTCTCATGTCAGTGTGTCATTCATCCGATAATCATTATAATAATTACCAACAAACCACTTCTTAGATCTTCCGCATCTATACTTACCTTGTTGCATTTGAACGGCATAGCGGCATACTGCCCCCATACTGATACAGTGACAGACGAGTTGATTGCTACTAAATACATGCTAGTTATCTACGGATGAAGCTTTAATGATGTTGATTGTTAAGAAGATAATGTATATGGTGGTTACTATGGTCAAAAAGATCTGGTAAGTTTTGGCGTAGTATGGATGAGTGATTGGTACTATTAATCGTCACTACATAGTATAAAAAACTTTTTGCAAAAAAAAAAACAGGGCTAGTGCGAGTCGGACTCGCGCACTGAGGGTTTTATACAAACTTACCTATGTAAACAGTAAAATTCCTGAATGGAGTTTCGAAGATTTTTTCGAATCGCAAATATTTTTTTTATGACGTAACATCAAATCTACTTTTTTCAGATTTATTCCTATATCTGTATAATACGACCTTATTTTATGCCAAATTTCAGGATTCTGGGTCAACGGGAACTACCATATGAATTTTGATTTCCTTGAGAGTATCGAAATATATGTTTTTGCGACATAAACGGCCGGATCTTTTTTTTTCATTAACTTAGAGGGACCGCAGACCTAAGTATATAGTTTTAATTTCAACCCGATATTTCTACGTGTTCTCTAGATAAAGGTTCTTGACAGACAGACAGACGGACAGACAACAAAGTGATAATATAAGGGTTCCGTTTTTTCCTTCTGAGGTACGGAACCCTAAAAAGACGTTTGATAAAAGAAAACTTGCGATCAAATGTAACTTAGATATTATGACACAGTAACAGAATTTTTCAAAATTGTTTCGCAGAAAAATTAGATTAGACCCTGTGACTAAGTAAAACCGAAAAATGCAGCACAGTCTTTAAATAAAACATTTATTAGAGATAGTAAACAAAATCTGGAGGGACCGCAACATCTACGTAAAGACCAAAACCAAACTGGTGTGGACTCTGGTCTCCTCGATCTTTTCATATGGCGCTGAGACTTGGACGCTGAAAGCAGCAGATCGCAAATGCATTGACGCCTTTGAGAAGTGGTGCTGGTCAAAACTGCTCCGTATCCCTTTGACAGCATTTCGTACCAACGTATCCATACTGCAAGAACTAAAAATCTCCTCGCGGTTGTCGTCCGAGTGCCTTCGCAAGGTTCCGCCATTGCAAGAAAAAACGATGGAAAGGACTTTGAAAGACTAATTGTGACCGGTAAAGTAGACAGAAAAATTCCTCGCGGGTGCAGTCCAATACGTTGGTCCGAGCAGATACGCACCGCTCTTGACTCCATGATATACAAGGCCCATCACACCGCCAGAGACAACAATAGATGAAGTAACATTTTAAAAATAAAAGTGATGAAGCAGGAGGCCACGATCCTCAGTATTGAGGAAGACGACGCCAGGAGGATGAGAGATAGTATTAGTAACAACCAAACTACCAAGTAGTTACTGCTACATCTATGAACCGTGAGAAAATTATTTATCATCGTCATAACTGCTCTTGAAACCATAAATTATCCAAACAGGTCAATCATAGTTCAGGGGTAGCTTGAATAGAGTTCAGTAGCAACAGTTTCTCACCATTATTGATAAAAATTCTCATAGCTTCGATACATTCTCACTTAATTGTCACTTAATTACTGTGTGAGAAAGTTAGTATATTAATTTTATGAAATTAATTTTACACTTTCTAAGATTTTATAATGAGCTTTAAGAGGTTTTGTTGTAGTCTACACAGTGCTCACATTTAATATGCCTCGTGGTACGGTCAACCACAACTCAGCGGTAGATAGAAATGTGAAAACTGTTACAAAGATGCTGTCAATATACGTAATTGTTACCGCGGTACGGTGAACACTGAACATGATTTGGCGGTGTGGTCAGTTTCGTTTCCACTTTGCTGACTGGCAAATAATTTTACCATGACATAAACTTTCAGTATAAACTTAATTACTGATAAAGAAAAGAAACTAAAAGACATGAAGAGGCCATTTCTTTGTTTTTTTTTTTTTGTCGTTGTGGTTTTGTTATTGTAGGGGAAGCTTGAGATCTATTAAATACTACCAAACATCGTTTACAATCCAGGCTGTAAGATTGTGAAATCCGTTATTGTTACCAGCAAGACAAAACTAGTCTGCTAACTTTTTTCAAAAATATAGTTTAATTTCATATTCGATTTCATACTTTTTTTTAATTCCCTCTGCCACAAAATTTTTGTGACATAACAAACAATTCACCAAAATTCCGCGACCAGGTCAATAATTCACCTTGTGGGAGGCCTTTCAGCGGTGCGTCTTCTGGCATGCGGTCGCTACTACAGAACCTTTCAGCTCCATATATCATCTGTTCTGCGAGCAATTTGCTCTATCCACTGCCACTTAATTTTAGTGAATCTTTGAATTATGTCGTTAACCTTGGTTCTGCTGCTAAATATGTATATGTTACACAATTAAACAATATATACATATATATCATGTATAAACAAACAAACATTTACTGGACAATTTAAAACCTTCATTACATTTAGTCCATTCAAAGCTTGTCCAGTAAGCAAATGTCGTAGTCAGTGATAAGACCGCCATTGTAGCCACAGATTTAAGTTCGTGTAACTTTCTTGGTGAACAATATTTAATTAATGTTATGAATATTTATTAGAGATTTCCATCAACGATAGACAAAATATAGGATAGAACAAAAAAGAAGGAGTAACTAAATTAGGGCTATCATAATATTTTTCCGTATCTTCAGAATAAAGAACACAATAAAGCTTTGAAATTTGACCATAGCAAATTAATTTATAACATAATCATTCGATTGTAAAACCATGTTATTAGACTGACTTTGCTGTGTCTACAGCGCTTCATTAAATTGAAAAGTTTATGCGTTGACTACATTTTCTTTTAATTATTGGACAGGTCATGCTATAATTAAAAATACTTTGTATTTTGTGTTACACAAATTAATAAAATATCACACGAAATTTTTTAAAAGTCGTCTTTATTTAACATTCACGAGGATCCTTCGTAAAATAATAAATTAAAACATCGCAACAATCAAACTGTTAACATTCTTCGCATTAAATACACATTGGTTTGTAATAAATATGACTCGAAACATACCCATACACATACAACAAAAAATGACTCAAAATAAGACAAACTGTAATGAAAATATTAAAGTAAATATATAAAATATCTTTGGAACTGAAAACTTAAAATAATAAAATTTACTATCAACTCTCACTTAAAAAGAAAGTGATGTATACTTATACATAATAGATAAATAAAAATACTTATATACAATAAAGGTAGAGACTAATAATATCAGTCATGATGGAACTTAAAATAAAATAGATATATACAAAAAAATAAACTTAGCATGTGTACGAACGGTGGTCAAAATATATACAAGGAAGAAATAGAAGATTTACAAAAAGGTTAATAAGTTAACTTTACCTAGAATAAATAAATTAATAATTTAATCTCACGCCTGTTTGACATGGGCGCCGTACGCAAGGTTTTGGGCGTCCTGAGACCTTCCCCAGCCACCGCTGCTTTCCCAGCCGTGGCTTTCTTCATGAGGAGGTTCTGACCAACCACTGCTCTTCTTGGATTCGAGGAGTTTCTTAATTGCTCCGAAGGCAGCGGCGATGAAAGCGATTTTACCAAGGAGGACAGCCTTCAAAACAGCGAAGGCGATGATACCAAGGAACAGAGGGATGAGGGCTGCCAGCTTCAGCTTGATGAGGGCCAAGATAGGGAGGAGCTTCTTCAGCTTCTTCTTCTTCTTGCCACGACCTGAAATTAAGATAGGAAATTTTGAGTCAAAGTTTCTCAAATTATTGTAGGTTTTAATATTGATTTAAAATAAAAATTTAAGTAACAAAGTAATAAGTGGCATACTGCCATCGATTATTTTTATTAGTCAAATGTATTGTAGTAATTTTTCAAATATGTTTTTGAAAAATTTCAATATGAATGAATAATTTTTCAAAAAATATACTTGAATGATTACAATAAAAGAATTCTCAGAAAAGCTTAGCATTCGAGTGCAACTAACAAACAAGTGAACAATCAATGACGACTCTCTAAACCCCGTTAAAAGTCACACATAAGTCACTAATTGTCTCTAAAACAAATCCAGCCAACAAAAGAATTATAGACCGTTTAATCTCACATAGCAAACTCTAAAGAATCTTGTTCACAAAAAAAAATCCCACACCATCATAACAAGAACCATAGCTTTGTACACGTAGATACGACAATTAAAAGAAAGCGTGCTTCAACTTTTGGCATTCATAGTTAAATAAAATTATAATTTTGAGAAAGTTGCATGTATGTCACGAACTAAAGGTCAAAAGTGAGAATTATTTCCGTATCATGAATGGTTTGCAAAAGTTGAAATTTTGGTGAGCGGTTTAACAGAAACTGCCAAATCGATTATAATTTTTAAGCTGGTGATATCCATAATCGATAAATAATACAGTAAAAACGACTTTAAATTAATCAATATTCGAATGTAAAACAAGTTATCGCATATGTTAGCGATGAAGTTTATTATATAATTAGTAACAGGCCTCGATAGATCAATGGTCTTAAGTTACACACCCATTTGCAGATAGAAATCTAAAGACAGTGAACTTATAAAGTACCTAGGAACTGGTCAAGCAGGCTCTTACATAAATAAACGGGTCGAAGTGAAAATGAAATCTAAGTGACCATTGTGTTATGTCATTCGATTCATTAAAGAATAGTTTATGTTAAACTTACTATACAGTTTTGCAAATTGTGATCTCTAGAATTTTGGATAAGAAAGAAATTGATTCTGTAGATGATATGATTATATCTATCAGAGTAAAATTGATGTTGCAATGAGTTTAGAACAAAATGAAAATGACAATACATTAATAATAAATTAAAAACCCTCTGGTGAACGGGAACCACACGTAAATGTTTTTAAAGTAAGCACTTCTGAAGTCAGGTCAGGTGGACCGCCAATTTTTAGCTTATATAAAGCACGGATCCCAAGGAGATTTAAAGCTTTACTTGAAATATTAAGTGAAAGTTTCCAGTCACAACTGATTTACGATGTTAACGTTTATCGTTAATGAGAGATTAGAAATTACTTTTTGGCAAGAAGTGACTTTTAACCTTTTACAAATACAAATCTTCTTCAGGATAAATTTAGTTTTAAATTTTCATCTAAAAAGTGATTTTAAATTCACATTTTGGTTTTCATTTGAGGTTTGGTTTATGTTAAGAAATGTTTAAATGATAGTTTAAGAAAGTGCAAACAAAATATTGTTAAAGCATTCACTCACGTCTAAGTGCTAATGAAAAGCTTCTATTGACAAAGCACTAGACAGTTTGTGAGAATCATTTAAAGCTTAGCCAAATATAGAAGCTGGCTATTAATTTCAGCCTATGCTTAGTCAGGTAATGGCTATAAACTCATGTGTTACTTTGACTGCTTATAGTTCATTGTTTGTATTCGCAGTTATGGTAAGCCAGGAAAAGAAGGATAGAGTTACAATAATGCTTTCTACAACTTATTGCTAGCAGCTCATTTTTGTGTAGATTTTAATGATCCTTGGGAATTATATTTTGACGTTAACATCAAAAAATATTTTCCAAGGATCATTGCAAAAAAATAAATCAGTAACAGATTTAAAAATCTAAAATCTCATTCAGATCTTTTGACATTAAAGTCGCTTTCAAATCTGCTGATCCCAGCATCGCAGAAATCTAATACAATGTCAAGAAAGTGCATAAACTACTGTATCAAATTAACACATTACTAGCTGATTTTATCTCGGTGCGTGGGAAAAAATTCGTACATTGTGTTTCATGCCGGATTTTGTATGCTTAATGCTGTAACTAATATTTTTATTGTTGGCATGAACTGTATCTAAGATCTTGAGATTTTTTGTAGAATTTAACATGTCTGAACTTTTTAATTCTGTTGATGGCTTCATTTTCCAAATTATTTGTATCATAATTTTGGCTATTTATATATTTTTCAATAAAACATTCTTGATTAACTTAAGTTATTTTATTTTCCATACTGACAGCTGTTAGTTAGTAGGCAATTAAAGCTTATTTCTCTTTAACTACTTTAGCACTTTTGTAGTGGGTTAAACATGGTAATAATGTTCTAGGTTAAAAGCCTACTACAGTTTATTAATGGCGCGTTATTTACGTGCGCGGCAAACTTTTACTACAAGTTAAATTGTTTTATGTAGTAATTACTTTACGAGACGTTATAATTATTATTTTCTTATTTTTCTTTGAGACAACGTTTTGAATGAGCTTAAATTCTTAACAACTTTGGATGGCAAAAGTGCTGTGAGCTTTGTTCTTAAAATTATTTTTGCAAATATATTGTAAATTGAATTTAAACATATTGTAGTCTGGTTAAAAAAATAACATTCTTTTTCTTTTTGATATATTTACCTGGTCTGGCCACATTGGTTTTATCTTTGTGCTACTACCAAACAAGCTTGTAGAATGTAATGAAAATGTGAAATGAATTTAACAATTGATCAAAATTATAAAAACTTGTACATACCTTCCTCATCAAGGGTATTGTCGTCTTCCAAAGCTTTAGGCATTCTGAGCTGCAAGACATGGCTGTCAAGGAAGTCCAAAACATTTTCCATGATTCTGTCTTCGACTTTCAATTCCCTGGCCTTAGGGTCATCAGGTAGAGGTTCATAGCTGCGAGCTGACCGGCTTCCACCGGTGTTCTTGAAGCTAACGCCATCGAGGACTTCAAGGCTTGAAGAGGCTGCCAGTTTGTCTGTGAATCTCATTGCTTTTTCCTGCGAAATAAAAGGATTACTTTTAGTTTTTGTATATTTGTTCTTGACCTAAATCTTGTATGTTTGACTTATTTATTAGTTACTTATTTAGTCATTGGTAAAGTAAGATTGAAATTTGGGATTCTAAATCAAAGGTTTGAAAAATAAATAGAGTTTTATCTTTGACTCGCTAAAGTTAAAACGCCTTTTAGTTTATACTAGAATTTTGCAAATTGGCAATTTAATCCAGTAATTAAAAAATCAAGTTACTAAAAATCTATTCAAAGATTTTCAGAATTTTTTGCGAACTACAGCACTATAAAACCGCAATTATTTTTCAAAGTCCTTGAGTTTTAATATCAAAATTAGACACTATCAGACTTAAAGCCTGTTTAACCCCAGGGATCCTTAACCAATCACAAAACACTGTCACATTTCACTTCACTGCACAACACACCTTGAGACACAATGAAGTATCTGTATCCAGACAATCCTTTAGGGCCGAGATGAACCTCTCGGCGGCTCCATCCTCCTTTGCCATGGGCAACGCCCCGGCGAATGCTACAGCACACAAAAGCACTACAACCTTCATCTTTCTCGATGGCTAAACACAAATTGCTGAAGATCAGTGTATGAGCGTGAGTTTTATTTTGTGTTCCCCCTCCCTGCATTTCCATATGTCACGGCGTCTTCGTAAGTGTGAGGCCTATGACGAAATACAAATATGACTACGACGGGGTAGGCATTTTAGCAGGTTTTTTTTGTCAGGTTTAATGGATAAATGTGTTATGATAGCATGGTAACACGGTCAAAAATTTGTGCGTTAACTTTTTTTGGTTTCTTATTTTTAGTGGCTTGAAAATTTGAAATTGTTCATTTTGCGCGGGAAAAAAGTGAATTGGATTCTCTGCCAATGAACTTTTAAATATTTATACAATTTCACATTTGTTTGTAATGTTTACGATATTCTCATACATAGGTATATGTATTGATTTCTGTTTTATTTTATTTGGTAAGTGAGTTGTGCAAATGCAATTTTCGTAATTGAACACCTTTTGCTACTTTAATTTAATTTCAAACAGATTTCAATGAAAATAGTAAAAAAAATGTAACCGAAACGTAAACTGAGTAATTTCGTAACTTGCGAATAATCGGAAATCCTTTTGAAATAATTACTTCGTCCGAAATATTTGGAATACCGCAATATTTCCGGTTCTTCATTGGAGGGTTTCGCAAAATCGCTTTCTAAAACCCATCAATACTTATATCATCGGTTGAATTTCTATATTTTTTGACCATTTGTATTCTAAAGTAAATTGTTTAATAGTCCATTTATAGGCATAGTTGTCTGTACACGCGAAAGTTTCTCTGGTACTTAAACACAAAGGTGATATGTCTATTTGGAATATAAAGTGCAGAATTATGTTGTTATACTCATAGTCGTTGCCAGCCTGCCTTTTGTTTAAACCACTTTTAATTTCATTTAGGTTGAACTCTGTGTCCATTGCGTAATGCGTAGACTTTCTTGGATACATGAATAATTACGTCATTGAGATCTTTTAATTTATAACAAATACGATCTTCCTTTCATTTTGGCTCATATGATGTTGAGACGCGTTGACGAAAACTACTAATATAGTAATTTTTTTTTTGGGAATATTATTTTTAGATTGATTTTATTTTGTGTGTTTATAATTCGTGAAAAGTGTCGTAATGAGTTATAGATACAAATTTTTTAAGTTATTCGGGTGTGATATTAGGCTGTAATATATTGATAGCATAGTTTTAGGTTTGGTGTACTAATAATGTTTTAGTGATGTTTAAAAGTTTACTGTTGAAATAATCCTTAAAAATTTGTCAAGTGGATTGTTTTATCAGTTTGTATGTAATGGTATTAGTTTTGTAAACTTATAAGTTTAATTAGTAGTAAAAGTTAAATTAGAATAAAAAAAAAAAACTAATTCTTCTTTGTAATAGGTCAATAAAAATAAACCATCATTCATCTATTGTATAGCATACACCAAATATTCCTTTTGTAAATTTCGTATAGAATGAAGACATTCTTCACATGATAGGACATTATGTCTGCCCCAAACACAATGTGCAGTAATTATTCACTCATTACTGCCTCAAAAGGAACTATTGACAAACTATTCAATCACATTTAAATCGGAGAGAGTCTTTTGTCCCGATCCAATGAGACATTTTTCAAATTTCAATCAAATTTGACTCTTATTTTGATCAGGTTAAATTTCAAAATGATGTTACGAGTTTTCCTAAAGGTTCACTTTTATCTAGGTACAATCTTGGCTAGGACAATGAATGAGTTAATCGCTTCTGGTCGTATACTGAATGTGTAAAGGGAAATTTCTCTGTCGCTGTAGGTGGCGTTAATGATGTATGAGCTTTTGTTGGACGGTGGGTCCTGTTCGAGTATTTTGTAGTCAGCACGTCAATCAATACATTTGCCAGCTTGTGTAAGGTCGTGGCTACTAATACTTAACCACCATCTTGCCGATTGTAATTTTGGGACAAATATTTGATATTATTTGTTAGATGCTTCAGTGTCCTAGGATATGCTTTTTTTTATAGCAAAGTGTGTCTATTTTATTATATTTCTGAGTCTGTTGACATGAGTTAATGGATTGTACAATCATTTAGAATTACGTTTTCTTCTTTTTATGAGACTGAAAATATACTCAAATTACGTAGCGACTTGGAGGTTGTTACCATTGTTTTTGTTTTTAAATCAATATTATAAACCATTTTGTACTTCAATATATGCTAGTAATGTGCCTACTGAATTCATTTTTGTATATCTACTAGTCAATAGTTACAAATTGGCATTTGCAGATTTTTTTTATTACGGCTCATAAAAAAAAAATAAACGTCATTTATCTCAGGTTTTAAGCATTTAATTCTACGAGTAACTTGCAATTTCAATAGTGACTCAGATCTCAAAGTCATGTTATCTTGTAGCTAATGCTACAAAAAAACGAAAGTGTAGCAAATGCTTGTCATCCTCCGCTTGTTATAATGTTTGTAGTTGGACACACTTTACCATTCATTGAGGCGTGACTGACAACTTTGATATACTACAAGAAAACGAAAGAAGCAATGGATCACGAAGTATTGGTGAAGTGGGCCATTGTGTACAAGAGATATTAAAGTTAGTAAGAGAAATGTCTTTGGGTACAAAATTATGACTTAACAGAATTTAAGAACAAGTGTTCTTTCAATCAAGTAGGACATCAAGTGCATAATGATTATATTTCTCATTGTTCAACTCATTTGTGTCCTGACCTTTTCCATTGTTTAACGTTAACCTACTTGTACTATAATAACGGTTTCTATGGTACAAAATATAGATTCCCATTAATTTCTCTATCTAGTTATTTGACCATAAATACTTTATATGATAAAATAATATTTATTTATTTGTTTAAACATTTTATACAAGAGCATGCAAAATCATCGTTTGTGATGCATCGTTTGAGTCTAGTCATGTTATGGCATACAAATATTTTCGTAACATTGAAAAAAGAAAAATGTATACAAAAACATACATAAAATAAATGTACAAAATTTATAATTTATAAAATTTATTAATAAGAAACTACTTTAAAATTATAATATCATAATTCAAAATAAATAAAAATGTATATTAACAAACTAATACACGATAATGTCAAAGTTACACAATAATATTATGTCAAAATTAAAGAAAAGGAAATATACAAAATTGTTGTCAAAATTACGACCGTAAGTATTTTTCAAATGTATTTTATTTATTCAAAATCTACCTTTTCATGCCATATAATTAGGAGCCAAACATCAACGATAATAGAAAAGACAAAGAATGGCACATCATCTTTTTTACTAAAATGTCATGGACCATCATCATCATCATTTTTGAAAAATCCACCATTGTTTTTTTTTTGCATTCGAATGGTACCGTTTGTCTAGAGATGGGATAAAATATAACTTCAACACTATGAACTTACTTTACTGTATCTTGTGGGAACTAAGCTATTTAATATCGAGCAAAAAGAACTAAGAATTGTGTTTTAGTGCTTAAAGCGGTTTGGTTCCGTAGTGTTATTATATTAAATTCCTATTCGAATCATGATTTACTTGTTACAGTAATTGATGAATATACAGGGTGTCTTTGATATCGACACACCAACAAATACCATGAATCCAGTACATGATTGTGGACCCGCATAGGTTCTTTTTTAATTTAAACTGTATAAAATCGTTATTCTAACATTTTTACTGAAAAAATATGAAAGAATTAATTTTAAAATTAAAAATATCACCGAAGTTGGTTAGAATAACAATTTTACACATTTTAAAATTTAAAAAGCACAGATTTACAAAAAAACCGACAAAAATTCCACCACTGGGGGTCCAGAATCATGTACTGAATCCGTGGTATTCGTTTGTGCGTCGATGTCAAAGACACCGTGTATATCAAAACTCAGAAATTAGAATAGCAATTTTTTTTTCAATTTGTTGGTAATATTATTTTACTGACTAAATTTTGCTGATATGAGGGACAAGAAATGTTTGTTTCACAATAGCAGAGGTAAGTATGTGGTAAAAAGTAAATGATTAGAGACATCTAGCAGATATACGCATATTTAATAACTTATATTATGTGTATTATTAGAAATCCTTCAGACGGAGAAAACGTTTTATCGTCCATAATTATGCAAATTAAAGAGAAATGAAATCACATTATTGAGTCAAAAGATGCACTTACTTCATTTCCTTCCTATCTGGCGCTTTGCCACAAACATTTTGCTAAATTTGTCACATTTCTAGCTTTACATACACACGTCTATGTGTATTTAATATTTATGATGCGCCTAGCTCGGTTACTCTGTAGGGTTTTAAATACGGTAGTAAAAGTGAATTACTTAGAAGCGTCTCAATGCACGCAGTTAAAAAGTGAACCTGTAGGTCTTCGGTCAACATCTTTGTGAACATCATGAAGTGAACATCTTAGATCCAGTTGTAATAAATTCATCATCATTTGGCATATTGATTTTTAAATCAGTTGTAAACAAGAATTTTCTTTAAAGATGTCATCAGTTATAATCGTTTTTATAAAATATACTCGTATCATCATAATCATCACCATTTCAGCTGCAAGACGTTCATTGTTAGACACTGGCCTCCCCAAGTATTAACATAACGACCGGTCCTGTGCGTTTCGAATCCATCGGATTTTCGCGACCCTCACTAAATCATTGGTCTACCTTTTGGGAGGCCTTTCAACGTTGCGTCTTCCGGTGCATGGTTGTCACTCCAGAACCTTACATTGTCATCAACCATCTGTTTTGCGAGCAATGAGCCTGCCCACTGCCACTTAAATTTGGCGATCTTTCGGTCTAAGTGGTC
Source organism: Mythimna pallens (assembly GCA_961205895.1). Classification (NCBI taxonomy): domain Eukaryota; kingdom Metazoa; phylum Arthropoda; class Insecta; order Lepidoptera; family Noctuidae; genus Mythimna; species Mythimna pallens. Next base: position 2,089,406 of record OY540845.1, on the reverse strand, counting down.
TCTTATAATGGACCTCATCAGAAGGCTTCAAATCACACAAAAGTCTAAGGAAAGGGCTATGCTCGGAGTTTCTTTGTATGATCACATCAGAAATAAAGATATCCGCTGGAGAACCAAGGTTATCTACATACTCGTGTATTCTAGCCTAATTATGTGAATTGAAACTAAAGTGGGTGAACAAAATCTGTAAGCGTCATTCATATAACTTTATGTAACCACAGGTACATAAAGATCAATATTGCAATTCACTTGCGGGTCTCTAAAAAGCAGTTTGTGTGAAACCATGAATCTGCTAGACTAGTGTTTAGTTTCACACGTTATAAAAACATTTTCTCTTAAACTTTTTATTGCTGTAACCATTGTTTGTGGTGATAACCAGGTATGGCAGTTCCGTATAGCGGACTGAGAACAAGGAAAGTCTATTAATATTAATTTTATAGAAATATAAAAGACTGTTGAAATAACTTCTTTACTTTTATTTAATTATCCACTTATTTATTAAACTGATGAATTTATATATTGTATATTGGTATCATAATATTCATATTTTGTAAATTTATGATATTTAATGTTATTAACTGGAGAAGGCGACTGAAATCGAAAAGTGGTAGATTACGAGATTACGAAAAGCATTCTCGGGGCAATAATGGTATATTGCCCCGAGAATGCTTTTCGTAATCTATACCAAGTATTAGGTTTTTTTTTTCGGTGGGAAAATCATCTTATGACATCCCCCGCCCTTGGGTGGGGCGGGAGATAGTGTCAGACTTTTACTGACTACAAACCCACTCCTGTTCCTTCGTTGCCTTTCGTACCAGGGCCGAGTCTTCCTTTCAGAATCAGACCCTTGGCCCCAGTAGGCTTCGACCCAGCTAGGCCCCTACAGTTGCTGACATCTCCTTTTGGCGCGCGTGGAACAGCACGCGCCGTCGACGACTTGGGCTAGGTCCGGACGGTTACCAGACGGTCGGATGGCGAGCCACCCATTGCGAGCCATCCGCAAGCCTGCGCCTACGATGGCCGGAAATCGGGATCGGAATCCCGGCGGCGATTGGGGCGTGAGGTCCGTTGCCGTTGCCTCACGCGATCGGCCGCCTCTTTTGCTAGCATTACTGCTTCGCAGAAGGAGGCGACCGCCTGCCACTCCTCCTCGCTCCGGACCATGGCCTGTACCAAAGCCAGGCGCGAGAGATCGCCGCCACCGATCGCCCCCACAAGGGCAAGGCGTTGCTCTGCCCAAGCAGGGCACACCTCCACCGTGTGCTCCACCGTCTCCTCCGGGCGGTCCACACAATAGTGGCACCCGGGCGTTTCTTCCGCATGAATCCGGTGCAGGAACCTCCCGAACTTACCATGTCCGGTGAGGACCTGCGACATGCGGAAGGTAAGGACGCCGTGTTGCCTTTCTAGCCATTCCTCAAAGAGGGGACTTACCGCCATAATTATGACGTGCCCAGCACTGGGTTGCGATCGTGGCTGTCGCCATTCCGCCATGAGACCCCGCCGGAGCTCTGTCCGCCATGCCGCGACTTGTCGTGGCAGCGGAGTTTCGCCCCGACGTTGCATCTCCACGCGCAGATCGTGCATGCGCGCAAGGCCTTTTGCCACCAGATCCCATGGTGGCTGGCCAGCAAGGAGGCTCGCCGCTTCGCGCTTCGCGGGAAACCGTGCGGTATCTCCGCACCATCCGTATGGCCATGACCCTCTGGCAAGCGTTCAGCTGGGCCGCCGGTCGCTTTCGCAGTGACGGCGCCCACACCGGCGCCCCATAAAGGGCCATGGACTGGACGATACCTGCGTAAAGCCTCCGGCAGGAGGCGTCTGGACCCCCGAGGTTGGGATACCAAGTATTAGGTGGTATGACTGGGTAGTCTGAATTATATGTGTCAGGTCAAAAAAGGTATGCCAGTAAGTTTTCCGTCTGCTGTTAACGCACCAAAACTAAAGTTACGTAAAATTTAATGGCCACAGTGTCCACGCGAGTGTTACGTAACCCATTGCGTGTACTACTTTTAAAATGTTCATCGTTCATTCATAAAAAAATTTGTTCATCAACGACTAAAGCCCACGTGTTTCAAATCACGTTTTTCCCAAACTTTCTTTCTAATCAATACGCGTATTCGCAATAAATAAACTTAGTGCGTAAACTGGGCGACGCCGCTGGCGTTTCTAGTTATAATCTAATGGTTATGCAGAATATTTTGTAACTATGCTTTATAGGACCTGTTTGGGCGAGCGTTTGTCACAATGTAGAGGTTGCATTCGACGCCTGAATGTCTGGCAGTATACTGTTACATAAAACTTTTGATGAAGCTGCATGCATGTACTTATACATTCATCGTCGGTAGACTTACTCTTAAATGATTTGAAGACATAGTTCACGTAACAGCAACAGGTCTGGTTTATTTGTACTCATGCAATAGTTTTGTCTTAATCAATCATCTGATATTACTATGAAAAATTTTTTAATAGTGTTAATATTAATATAGTCTGGTTTCTAAATACAAAAATTGAAATTAAATAGGTGCGATAAACCTTACTATTATGTTAAAGTTTGACCAGTTTTCAGATTAAAGTAGAATTTGACAGACATATTCGAATTTTCTTTAAGATAATGACACGATGCATCAAATTCTTTATAACTGCTTATTGTGTTGACGTCATAAGTGTCTCGTAACTCAAAATCGACCTCACATTACCAAGTCACATCTACTTCGTGGTAACCCCAGCTTTCTTTCGCTATAAGCATAAATTAAATTAAAAACCATACTGTTACGTAACAAAATTAACATTATTATGTTAGCAAAGTTAAAGTATTAATTCTTACTTACTCAGTTATATGATGTATTAATACTTTAGAAATTTCTAATGTAATCGTTAAAATCGTTTATGTAAGATTATGTTCTCACGTGAAATATTGTGCATTGTTTGGGATCATCGATTTTGCTGGGTTTGCTGTGTTAAGTTCAATCAACAGTGTTAATTTAATTACTAAGCTGTTTTTTTCTTTTCATCATTTCATTTTGTCTTTTTTTTCGGTGGCTTAAGTCTCGGTTAATTGATTTTTTATTCATTCTCGTCTACAATGGTCGGTATTGTAATAATATGTTCATGTTTATTGGAATCTTTAGCTAGTACTTTAGTACCATTATTATTTATCTCGTATGTTACAGTAATGTTTCAGAGATTTTAATTAAATGTGTGCTACATTTAATTTTGATCTTTGATTATTTGATAGGTAATTTGTAATCTCGTGCAATGGTTAGTATTTCTATTTATTTTTTAACCAGTTTGGTCATGTTACACTATATGATTAAAACAAGCAGTGAAGTTAAATAAAAAAGCTTTGCAATTTACTCAATGATGATCTTAGAATATGTAATAAAAGTACAATAGTGAGAATAACAATTAGTTTTATTATCAAGCTGTTTTTTAGTTACAAGCCAGCGTGATTTTTAATAAAAGTGGACTTATGAACCATATTTTTATCTTATGTTATGTTCGACTACATAAAATAAGACAGTGATGACATATAGTTCCGAAACGTGAGCGCTCACAATGGGCCTCATCAGAAGGCTCAAAGTCATCTAAATGGCAATGGAAAGGGCTATGCTCGGAGGTTCCTTGCGTGATCGAATCAGAAATGAAGATATCCGAAGGAGAACCAAGGTTTCCGACATAGCACGAAGAATCGCCAAACTTAAGTGGCAATGGGCAGGGCACATTGCTCGCAGAACAGATGGCCGTTGGGGCCGAAAGGTTCTGGAGTGACGATCGCGTACCGGAAGACCCAGTGTTGGAAGGTGGATCGATCAAGCGGGTGAGCGTAGTCGAATCAACCGCACTTATTACATTTTCGTTCATATTATTATTATTACCCATCACATTTATTTCTCATTTCTCTATGTCTGTCGCTATGTCATTGGGAGTAAAACTAAATAATAAACCGTCGCTCGGGGCGCTCCCCCCACTCCACAGATCGTAATTGTTTTAGTCCCCGTTAGTCGTCGAAAAAACTACACGCGCCTGCATTGTATTTTTACACTGACGAGAAGAAAATTTTTCTGAAGAAAATTAGACCTAAGTATGTGAAAAACTCTTGATATCAATTATTTGACCTTTTGAAGAATATTTAAAAAATACAAATTAATTGGAGATACAACCAAGAATCACAATAGAACTCTTATTATGTCGGGCAGAATTGATTCCTTATCCAAAGAAACTAGTTTAACGTCAAAATTTTGTTTTGAATTTAAACAAATTATTGTTTAGTTGAAAAATAGGAAAAATCTGAATATAAAAATAAATTGTCATTAATTAATCAGTTTTCTAAGTTCCTGAAATCTCCCATCGGTCTTTTAGGTTATGTTTAATGTTTAGAGTAGTTACTCTATTAATTATGATATACGTTAAAATAAGTATGACCAAACTAACTAGTTTGATAAAGAAGTTTGCGATTTTATTCTTTATTTTTTTACTCTCTGATGCCATGCCTGCCAAATAGACCCACTTTGCATGTTTGAAGGAACAGTTTTCAGTGTCAGTTCAGAACTTCTAAGTGAAACATGCGAGGTTTGATCAAGTGGGAAAATACTCATTTGGTGGTAGACAGAGTTAATGATTATACAAAAAGTATTCTAATCCAGCCGACCAACTATCACTATATCTTCAACCTTATCGTATTGCTCTTCAACCACTATTACTCCACATTCAAAAAGATGGTTTAAATTTAAGAAACTTTTATTACAAGAATGAAATAACATCCTTCAAGACATAGTAGTAAAACAACTTCATCAGTGAAACTTTCGTCTTCAATATCTTACAACACTTACGCAACTTTTAGAGAAAGTTATTTATTAAAAAAATTGTTGCTGGCAACGTGATATGGTGGTGTTGACCATAATCATAATACATATATTGTTTCGAAATATTCACTGTTATAAGTGATGATGATATCAATCTTGAAGATGATGGGTTTAGAAAACGTTTCACTACAGAACAAGTTAACGATAATGTTAATGATAATTGTGAAATTGATATTGCGTTTAATTAAATTGGAATTAATTTGTGCTTTCTGATAGTGAGTGTTTGAGAATATTCGTTATTTATTTGAAATTTCTTTTTTATTATTTTATGGTGTATGTGGTTTATGGAATCACATACTGAGAAAGATCAAAGGTAATTCAAAAGATTGTTTGAAAATATTTGGCTAGGCTTGCTTATATTGCACAATTCATTCTTTTATATATTGTGTTTTATGCCTATGTCTGTAGCCTTTTCTATAATTTTATCGTGACTATAGAGCCGATTATTAAAAAATCGGATTTCATTGTTTTCTCTTAATAATTTGTGCTTAATACAGTAAGGGCCGCAACTGCGTGAAGCGGACGCCCGCGACGGGCAGTGCGATGGTCCCCATTCCGGAAACCGGATTATTACCTGCGCGGTGTCACTAGTTCAATTTTAACGGTGTGCATGTAGTCGTGTCGATGGAGAACTTAATATTTATTACATAGCAAAAAGGGGGCGTGGCGCCTGGCTGCCCGCGACGGATGCCCGATCAGGTCCCCACAATGGAGCACTTTTATATGGGACCACGCGGGCGTCCTCTTAACGCAATTTCGGCCCTAGCAGTCACAGGGATACCCGATACTTTTTCTTTAATAACTAATTAGTGTTTAGAGTAATTAAAAATGATATTTTAGGATTAAGTAAACTAAAACAATACAATTTTAAGTTCTTTATTTGTACGAATCATATAAAAAAATAGTTTACATAATTATAAATATGTAGATATGTATAGGAAAGTATTAAAATATATTATAATATATTTGTACTCCCAAAGCGGCACATTGATAAATATAATTATTATATTAATATATAATTATGTATAGCAGAAGATAAACTGAATTATATTAATGTAAGCAATATTATAGGTAGTTTCTTTGATTATAAGTAATGTAAATATTATATATGGAAAATATATTGGTGGAATATACATAAATGTAAAAAATATAGATGTATGAAAATGAATAAATATGAAGTATGTAAATAAGTAAATAAAAATAATAGTGTAAATAAATAATTAATTATATCACAAAATAAATGTACACAAACATATTATGCATAATAATATACACAATAATAATATACAAATAAAACTAAACAGTTAATATAAGGACTTAGTAAGAAAGGACTAGATAATAAATCTATAAAAGTTAAAAGTAAAATCAAAAGTCAAACATTTTGAAGTACAAAATACACAAATACGGATACCGTATAGGGTTTGAAAATACTAATATAGTATAGTATGAAAGACCATACAAACATAGAACAACATTTTATGGGAAAACAGTAACAAATCGCGTCTTCGGTAAAAATCCCTTACAAAGGGAAATTCTTCGTAAAATATTCAATAAATACGCCTTAAAAACTACAATAAATAAACTCAGTACATTCCATTTCACACTATTTTACAATAAGTAGAGGACTTAGAATAGCTCCTTGAGAATTCCTAAGCTTTAGTCGGTTTTCACGTGGCCGGAATAGGCTAGATCCTGTCCATCATCGATAGATCGTCCCCATCCGTGACCACTGCTGGCGTAGTGTTCTTCATGATGAGGGTGGGCGACTACTTCGTAACTGGTCTCATGATGCTTGCTTGCCAAAAGTTTCTTCAAGGCAATGATACCGGCGACAAGGAGAGAGATCTTGGCGAGGAGGACGGCCTTGGCAGCGGCAAATGCGATGATGCCGAGGAACAGTGGAATAAGAGCTGTAATCTTCAGCTTGGCGAGGGCAAGGAGGGGCAGGAGCTGCTTGATCTTCTTCTTTTTGCCACGAGCTGAAATAATAAAAGGGACACATTAGTGTTGATAAACATAATAGTAAATAATTTTTAAAAAAATCTGTCTATTGTCTTGTAAACGTTCCATCCTATTGTTAACAAGTAGTATAAGAAAGTGAGAATATATTATTACTAAAAGTTTTATATTATATTTTATAATGATATTTAAATCTAATTAATTCTTTACATCGATCTAAACTCTCAATACGTCGTTTATAACCATACCGCTAACACTCCTACAACTTTCACATTTGCTTTAAGATAATTCCGTACATGACTGTTAGTAGCGTTGTCAAGGTTTATTACCTACAAACTATGAGTGCAAGATTTGTCAACATTAGCTGCAACAATCTACATGTTACATTATTTCATGAATGGAATATATTTTTTTAGGTTCGCGCTAGACCACTATCTCACCAGATGGTAAGTGAATATGTGTGTATATGTCAATAATCATAATTCTAATATGTATGTATGTTTATAATCATAATTAATTTAATAATATTTTAAGTGGTCGTTGTAACATCGCCTTGGGGGTGTCTGTAAAAGTGTTATAATATAATTTAGTAAATAAATATCGACCACATTACCACTTGAGCACGTTTGCTCAGAATTAAGCTATTCATTCTTGACTTAAACACCCTTAAGTGGTAGCTATAATTGGAAACACGAAATTCAACAGAGAATTCTACTCCTTAGCTGTACGCATATTTAATGTGTTCTCATATGTTCACAATTTAGGTGAACTACTTATCTTAAGTTTACATCTGCATATTAAAGTAACTGCTTTATGTAATTATATCTGTTGTGTTATAATCTAATGTTACTGTTATTAGTCATTGTTACCTTAGCTTTATTGTTTCTAATATAATTAATCATAATATGTATTGTTGTATGTGTTATATGTAGCGTTAGCCTATAATTAATTGCTACAGTAATGAATGTTGTTCTGTTTCAATATATTATATATATTAACTTGTCTAGAAAATATCATAGTGTATTCAATTCAATTTTTGTTACGAAATTACAATGAAAATAAATCAATTCTAAATGGTTAATTCTTTAAAAGATAAGTTTAATTAATAGCAACCGCTTTAAGTTCAAGCTTAAGAACTTGGATTCGCGTTAAGTCATCCAAGTAGACTTGGCCTTAGCGTTTCATCGCACTCGCTGCCAGTGCAACCACAGCCTTGAACAGTGTCGCCATCTCTGACATTGACTGTGAACTATCAAGTCTTGTACTTTCCTTGAACTTCATCGTTCGATAAGCTTTTGCTTTATTTGTTCAGAGATTAGATAATCGGTGTTTATGAAATAGAACAATGAAATGGATTTTGAAATTGGACACATATTTTGTTTTCTATGGGTTAAACAATTAATGCATCAATATAAATTTTAGCACATTCATTATATCTGTAACTGTACAATAATTTTTCAGTTTGAGTTATCTTTTTTTACTTAGTAAATTATATTATCGATGGATTTCTCCCGCTCTGAGTAGAAGTGTAAGATTTTTTTTTACTGACTAAATCCGCAGTTTTTCTTGAAATATTCTTTGCGAAATCACTAGCAGGCATGGGTTTCAACTGGCCAGTTTGAATTTCCTAAACTATAGTTTGCAATAAGTTCAAAACAATATTCCATCTTGTAGAGGACTATTTTTAGATTTACATGGTTGATATAGAAGGGCTACAGGAATGTTTGCAAAGTTTGACATGTCCTCCTACTCCACTTAGAGTGGGAGAAATTATTTGAATAATCCAAGTCAACAAAAAATAGGCTGATAATTTAACATCGTAGAAGTTAATATAAATTTTCATTGTATTTTCAGATTTATCTGAAACAAAGCCGTTAACGGTAAAATAGACTTTAATCTAAAGACGATAGAAAAGAAAAAAGCATTACTAATGCGAGACAGACAGGTGCAAATGGTCACCGTTTTAAAACTTGTTTATGATTGACATAGTGACATCGCCGGCCTATTGCCCACAAGCACCTACATGACATACTTCCCTCAATCGCCTATGTAGGGCTAAGAAATATGGTGGAACAAATTTTATGGAAAGTAAAACTGTATCTGGTTAATTATTATTGAGCTATTCATCTAAATCAGTCACTCATGTATCGTTTTTCTAAAACCTTTAACTTTATTTACTAGAATTAGAAGAAATTTTAAATGACAAGATACCGCTAAATCGATAATTATTTATCTTAGTCATTCTTCTATATCAAATTCATTATCACGTTGACCTTTGAGCTTGTTAAATTTAAATATACTTGTACAATAATTGATCTTGACCCAAAGCAATTTATTTTGATCACCAAGATCTTATGGTTAACATTTTAATGAATGGATATACCTGTCTATCAATTTCATTAAAAGAGAAATCAATATGAGACAATACTTTAATCAAACCCTGAACTAGGTAAGAATGCGTTTGGGCTGTCAGTGAATCAGCATGAGTACAAAATATATCTTAACTGAAATATTTAAGCCTAACTGAACAATGTTTTGTTTATTTTAGGTACCTGCACAAACAAAGTAATAGAAAATATTATTAATACAAGTAATATTTTTGATCAATTTTCTAGCAGATCAGCAAATGTTGTATTTACCAAAAAACTATTTGTCATAATTTCAGTTGGAAGACATCGACTGTGGAAATATGACTCTCATAAGTGCAGCCACATTGACTGACTCACTGTCTTTGGCTTCGAAAGTATTCCCGAAATCACTTCCATGTAATTGATCCACCTTATGAAATACCGACTCCATACCTTCTAATATCTACATCCTGTTGTCTAATTTAAGTACAAACAAAATACTGAACACAGTGAAAAGGTGTGAGGTTCTAAATTTTTTTTCTATGTTCTACAACTATCTAAAAAAATCTCACAGTACTGATTTTGACAGTGAAATTGCTGTATCTTTGTCTTTTGAATTAGTCTCGAGTGTTCCGATAATATGCTTATCCGTGTTTGGAGGTAAATGATTAGGTGTGACCGTTTTAATATTTGTAGGCGTTGATAAAATAAATGAAAGGGATAATAAAATAAGTAATAAACTTTGTGGATTAGAATTATTGACAACACGTACAGCTGTTAAAAAAGGCAAAAGATGTAATGGGGAACATATTTATATAGTCAACTCTTTTAAATGACCTTGACAAAACATTTGGATCACATTTGAAGTTCAAAGTAACCTAGAAAGAAATAAAAATTAATGCATATTGGCCCAAATAACAATTACGACTATAGTTTTTTAAGCTTGCGAGAACCTCAAGATTATGCTAGTTTTTTTGATCTGCAAGAATATGAAGCACTTGTTGAGGTCTATGATAAGGTGAACAGAGCAGCTACATGTCTTAATGTAACCTATGATTGATTGTTTCATTGAGACATTAAAGCATAGTAGATTAGTTAAAACTGTCCGTAATTTGATAATATTCGGCAGAACCTGCTACGAATACAGCATTTCAGATGAAGTTGGTATGTCTTACGAAAATGTCATTATCTGAATACAGACTAAATTGAATGAACCAAAATACAAAGTGTATTTGGTAAAACGGAAAACAGGTGTTCCATTTCCTGAGAAAAATAAGACAATTAAAACTAATAGTCTGACTCATAACACCATAATTGCTATCAATCGAAGTTGTAACACGAACACATATCATAATATTGGAAAGGCAACTTTCTTCAGAGAAGAGTCGAGGAGTGCCGTTTACACGATTTCTCGATGACTTGTTAAACTGGTTTAGAGGCAGGACTTCGAACTAATGCCGTAGAGGGAATGTGCCGCTTTCGAGTTTCTATATGTTGTTGACAATCTCAATGCTAAGGCCTTTTTTGTAGAGTGACATTTCCACAATACGGAAGTGGTGAGATGTCCTAATTTTGAAAAGAAACTGCTCTTTTTTGTCTTCATTTGAACTGCTGCGAATATGTCAATACCTTTTATATAACTCTGAGAGCTATCAATGATATATGAACGAGAGCTAATAAAAATTGAAGTACGTGTACTTAATAAAAAACAAAACAAAATTGAACATCCTTAATGGAAAGTGGTTACAATTTCATCAAATATATTACAAAATGAGACGTTAAATCAAATTCGTCTAATGCAGAATAACTTAAACAGAATAATTCAATGATTTACATAAATCCGCTTTAAAAAATTACGTAACGCCACCATGCATTTATTTTCCGAAACCGGAATATAATGGTAACAAATCACGGGAACATGTGTAAGGAACTTAACGAGTATGTCCGCTTCAAGTATCATTTTATGAGTAAGTAATAAATAAATAAGTAGTGAGCTAGCATTCATGTAACATCCGTCATTGCCACTTAATAGACTTTCCTATCTTCTCGGCCTTTAAACTGTACGGAGTTGGCTGGTGTCAAAGGTCTTCTTAGATATTTCTTTAGCAATAAATTAATGAAAGGACAATGGGCATATTTGTATGGAATTCATACACAAGTGTTGTATCAAGTTATAGCATGAACCATTTACAAGCACTAGTACAATTTAACAAAAACATGAAAATCATAAGACTTCAACCATGTATGTCAAGATAGTATTAATTCCATTCATTTAAGTTAATTTTTCCCTTAATAGAAAAAAAAACCCGGGTGAAGTAAAGTGGTGGTTGAGTAAAATATCACTAGATAAGCTACATTAGCAAATTCAAGTGTGGTCTAACTGATCTTTTTCGTCTGTTTAGAACTTAACCCATTTATTTGGGGTCTCATTTTCCATTGATCATGATTATATTCGTGAAGGAACAGAAGTGGGTTTTTAGTCAGTAAAAGTCTGACACTATCTCCCGCCCCACCCAAGAGCGGGGGATGTCATAAGATGATTTTCCCACCGAAAAAAAAAGTCTGTAACGATATGAACTTCTTTATGACTCTTTGGGGCGTCACGGCGTCTGTCAAGTGGAGGGGTAGTTTTTCATGAGTGTACTTCGTCGTAGGTAGTGTAAGCAGATGTGGTCAAACAGATCATTCATTTTTAATCCCCACCACTATATTAAGCACTACCAGACTTCACCCAGGTTACTTTGCGTTCACTCTAGACTGAGTTAATTAAAAAGTAAAGGCACCGTTTACCACTAAATGGTTTTAATTTTTGATGTTACGACAAGTATCTAAGTTAGGTATATGGAATGAAAACATCATCTGTATGATGAATTCTTATTAAAACAAAATGATTCATAAGTATTTTTTGCACATGTCTAACTGTCTGTACTATACTGTAAAACAAAGCAATTACCATGATCTTTCCGAAAACTTGATACAGTACATTTGGGTCTAAAACGCCCAATCTCTTTTGTCAAAATATTATTTATTTATTTTGATTTAAATGACAAAATTTTTGTTAATGATTTAAAATAAATAAGGGTACTGGGTCAAAGAGAAGATAGAAAGAAAAAAAACAATCCTTCTATTCTTCATGGTAAACCAAAAGAGCTTTGATGATGACAAAACTTAAGTGGCAGAAACGCTATGGGAAGAAATTACAGAAAGTATAATTGACATTATTTACGCATGAAGTAAAGTTAGAATTACCGTAAATGCATCTAACAACGAACATAGAGCAATAAACGAGGTCAGTTTAAGATAAAATCTCTTTTGCATTTGCAAGTGGTTGTAAACATAATATCAGACGCAGTGATCTTGTTTAATTAACTTGATAAATATATCTAACATACTTGAAGAAAAAATTTCTCAACCACTCAAATGGCTTCAGCTAGTTCTTTGATTTGATGATTCTACTTACCTAATCAGAAATAACAATCGGAACTAATGGAAGTAGAGCATCTTTCCATACAGTTGGTATGTATATCAGGAAATCGCACTATTGCATGTTTGTAATTAAATACATTTATTCATGCGTAGAATTCAAGGCATGAAAATAGTACATAGCTAACTAATGGGGCAGTTAGGCTTTCTATTTATATCAATAACTCAGATTATCTGTAGTCTACAAAATTTAACTGTTACATGCATGCGGTTAGGGCTGTCAATCTTAGTTTTCAAGCCACTGTGTATTGTTTATTATAAACTGTTCATTTTAGTTGAACTTTTTGCCCTTGTTAAAAAACGGTGAAGGAAAAACATCGTGAGGAAACCGGCAGGTCTTAAAACCTAAAAATTCAAAGACACGTGACCTCCACCTATACGCACTAGACACGTATAGTGTATTACAATTACAGTCCATTCTCTCTCCAAGAGAGGAAGCCTGAGTCCCAGCAGTGGGAAAATTATAAGGCTGATTGTGCTATGCTTATGCTTGTTCTTGTTTTTAGGCTTGCTCGTTTATGTCTACTTTAATATTAATCAAGTAGTTATGTCTTTAATTAACGTCTAATTTAGTCAATGTATAAATGTGCTAACTTCTTCTTGGGATGGAAAGTTATTAAGTAACTTCTCCTGCACTGAGTGGAGCAAGAGGGTGTGTCAGACTTGTACTTATTTCATCCCATTCATATTTCCTTTGCATTCTAGGACCGCCGAAGGTTAAATAATTCTTTCGAACAACAACAGCTTGATAGACGCAATTTTTTACAAAATGATGTGAAATTTTGCATAACCCCTTGAACGCCAATTGTACATTGTCTGTACAACTTGAGTAACCTTGAAAAATGCTTAATTGTCGTTTTGTACACACGGGTGCAGTACGAAATATATTCGGCCGAAAATGTTGGTCTCTAAATCGTCGTTTTTACTAGAAAAATCCAGAAAAAGTTAGTTTTTATTTATTTTTTGGTTATTTTACATAAAAACCCTTATATGCGCGAGGGGTGAATATTAAAATACTTAGTGATTATTTCAAGTATAAATAGATAGGCATGTACTTATATAGCAACTGAAGGGATACTTCAATAACGAATCATAATATGTATAATATAACTTCTTAGTTAATTGTGAATATTTTACATCACGGTCTACCGTTGCACTCTAGTGCAATGTATTGTATATTATTTGTAAGAATAATTCATTTAGCAAGTCAATTGCATAATATCCTGATACAGCACCTTGTGTTACATTAGCCACACCTAAAACTGATTTGATTTAGTACTTTTCGATATAAGTTCAGAAAACCCGAACCGCAGGCGAGGGAGATATTGAGTCGAATGCTGCAGTGACAAATTTCCACGTGTATCAAACGACGTTTTTCAATATATTTACGTACATAGATATATAAATAAACGGGGGTTGACGTGTGACTCGTACGGGTAATTTTAACGCCCAGCTTATTACGATAACTACAATAAATTAGAGCGGGGTGAGCTTACACACTTTTCTACAGTAGTGCAGAAAACAGTCAATTGTGTAAGTACCTTAAAGTGGTAGAGGTAAGAGCAGGTTTACAAGTAAGCGTATTGAAAAAAATATTGCTACTGGTTTTACTACAAAATTGTGACAACCCTGCCTCTTGTTTGTACCGCCAGCGTGCATTTGTAATATGTAACGGTACAGTTGAGCTATAACTTGGACAGGTATTAAGTACAGTCGCCGTCATTTCGTATACGTACATTTTATATTTATGGAAATTTAACTTCACTTTAGACTTTCCAATATTATGCTATGTTTCGACTAGGCTACCAATATTGGTGTCTTATTTACCAATATCTTCAAATCTTGCGTTATTTGCATTATTTTTTTAGCATGTGTACATTTTGTTTATTCTGGCAATATAGTGTGATATTTATGATATAATGTTTTTTTTTTCTTTTGATAAATGACATATACAACAATCTAAATAACCATACTGTTTTTATGATCCAATTAGTAATCTGAGATCATCTTTATAATTCTCAGACGTACATGATTTGCGATTTTGGACATATACATATTTACTATTGTGATCATTTATTAAGATTTATAAATGACATTGCAATTATCTACTATTGAAATCATAACTTCACGAACAACTGACTTCAGAACTGAATAATTTTTAAACCGATGCATACCCTGATCGGTGTAAATATTACTATCATTAAATTAGTTGTGAATGTAAGTTAACAATGAATTGCAATGTTCTTGGACATTTAAGAATAAACTGAATGGCTTATTACTATCATTGTTATCGATAGACATTTATATTTAGTTTTTCTTATAGACCTACGTTACTGTCGTCAAAATTATATGTTTACCAAATATTGTGTGTATAAGAAAAGGTAAAGAATATTTAAATTTTGGTAGAAACAACTGTTTACAGGTTTTAAAATAGGTAAGGTCAGAGTTATTATTAAATAGTAATATAAAGCGGAGAAACTTAAAGACAAAAGCATGACTAAAACTTTAGTTCAGAAAACAATTGTTTTGCTCTATTTAATCGCTATCTTAAAACCGCAACATCTCTCGTACTTAAATCACTTTAGTCTCGGATCAATGATCCACTTCATTCAAATCTATTTAATTTTCCTGTTTTGTAATATTTATTCTGTTTTTAAACTTCGCAAGTTGAATGAATTTGAAAACGAAAGCTAATTCGTATCTCGTTCGATTTGCATCATTAATATGCATATGATTATATTTCCTATCTCTTAATTTGCATTTGATTTATGTACGTTTGTACGTTTCTTTTCGTAAATATAGACTGTAAATTTTAATTATAAAAGCAGTTTGTTATGCTAACTATGTTTGTTTGAATGAATCAAAATAATTGTTACGTTCATTCAAATCGCTTTTATCTAACATCTAACGTGTGATTAAGCTATTAACACTTCATTATATACGCTCACTTTATTTTACTACTAATCTGATTCAGCATTTATGGATGACATGTTTTGGATGCTTACCTTCCTCAAGAGACCTCTTCATGCCTTCAATAGCAGAAGAAGGTAATTTGAACTGGATCACATGGTTCTCCAAGAAGTCAGCGGCTGAATCCACCAGCCTGGACTCGATCTGAGCTTCCCTGGCCTTAGGTTCTTCAGACAACGGTTCCAAGGCTCTGGCAGACCTTGGGGACCCATTGCTAAGTATGGCCACACCGTCAGCAAGGTCCAACTCCCGCGCAGTGTTAACAGCCTCCACATATTTCAACGTCTTCTCCTGCAACCAAAAGATAAGAACTTAGTAACACATCACTTAGAGCACTGCACGGTTATCACTTCACTGATCCCACCTTTATGCACAAGGATGTATCTCCATCGACGCACTCTTTAACAACTCCTAATAAGGACCCGAAAACTCCGATTTCGTTGGGCTCTTTGTCGAGCGCTGGCATCGCCTGCGCCGCGGTGAAAAGTACTAGGACTGCGACGTATCGTATCATGGCGACGAATCAAACTACCCCTACAGAAAGCTTGGCACAAAGTGTAGCGACGTTGTATATGACGGCCTGTTTTAAGCATCTTACCCCACTACCTCGCGGCGGTCAAGAAAAGTGAACTTGATGTCGGTCGATTAAACTGGTACCTACGAAATTATTTTGTTGTACCTACGGACAGTTTTCGGGGAACGCACGTGGTTTTTTGTGGTTGTGTGGGTGTGGTCGGGGATCTTGGTGACAGTTGATAAGTGTGGTGTTATTTATGGGGAGTTTGTGGTCTTGATACTTTTGTGGTGTCGGAAATATGTCAGGTTTGTCAAAATCGATCAAGTAGGTCGTGAAAACATATTTTGTTATCTATGTTATTTTTAATATACCTATTCTGAATTTGTGTATTTAACTTTTATTAAATTTTTACAACAATAAGGGTAAAACATTTGATACCATTTGTTTGTGTTTGTATTCATATCTTATCAATCATTATTTTCACTTCCGTGTAGCTATTAATAGGCTTCTTGTTTTGGTCACTATGGTATGTTGTTTTGGACTTTTGATCACTTTCATTCTCCTATGCTATTTATTGAGTCTTAATACGTAGAACACCTAATTCAGGTATATTTTTAAGATCTTTATTGTTAAGAGATAGTATTGTGTGGGAATTAAAAGCTAAAAGTTGAACAATGTTTTGCGTTATTTCTTGTGCTCAACCCTAGTCAGTACCTTTAACTATTTACTTTAAGATTTTAATATTAAGTACATACCTATTAAATTTCTGTTTTCTTTTATATTTGCACTAAGTACAACTCCATTTTGTGTCTAGAAAATCTTTGTCCATAGCGGGTTGCCTGGAAAAAATCGTCGACTGCGATGAGGCCGGTAATTGTACGTTTTTTTTATTATACGTTTTCCTTTTTGTAAATTGTAACAAGCAAGTATATATAAATAAATAAATAAATACGACTTACTCTTACTCGTGATATTATATAGTAGTTAGTCATATATATTCTTATATATGCCACATGTTCTTGTTCTACACCTAGCTTATTATGGAAGCATGGATGTTTTTTTCAAACTACGACAAAGACAGAAATAACTTACTTTTTATCACCACTGTGGAATATTACTACGCTTTTCTCACGTTTCCCATTAACGTACTCCATATTTTCTTTCTCAGCTTCGTTTATCGTCATATCTACAACAAATTAGTTGTTATTAAACGAAATAATGGTGGTGTAACCTAAAAACTTTTTCTTCTCACCAAATGTTGGAACAATGAACAGATGGTGATCACTTTTAATGATTACTTACTTTCCTTTTTATAAAATCTCTTGAGTTTCAATGAGCTCATTATTTTGATATATTATCGAAAATATTACGTGACAGTGAACTAGTGAAACTGAAAGTAATATGTTAAAAGCTATGTTGAAATACGAATTATTGTAAAATTTGTTGGCGTATATAATAAAGAAGAAAATTTTGATTTTTGGGTTTATTTTAAAATAAATTTGCGGTCGACCTGTCATTTTAGCACATGCAGTTGTTGCCTATTGACTCTTCTACTTGTAGACAAAACAATATAAAATATATTTATACCCTTTTTATGATTTACTGAGAATTTCATATGCATCGCATATGATTTAAAAAAATGTGTTAGTAATGGTTCTATTGTTTTACAGATCTTCTTCAACTAGATCATAATCACCTGCATAATTAACCCATTTCTCTTATAACCTTTGGAAGATGAATATCACTCATATTCACCTTATACCATGGTATTATTATGATGAGATTAGATCGAAACCATGTTGTGTTCTCATGCATTGCATGATTGAAGGTTTGTATTCATACTCTTGATGCTCTTATTGATGTGTAATATGTCTCTATAGTTGAAAAAACCTATTCAAGTTGAGCCACCATGGCATGTTCAGTTTGGGAGGTTTTCGTTTTTGATTCAGGCGGAAGAAACACTCAGGTTACCATTGTGCGATTTGCCTGGAGGACACGGTGGAAGTCAAACTACAATTTTAGCCTCGTATAACAATGTTATTTCACCGAATTTATTAATGATCAAACAAAGTATAATATGGGTTCCACTGACAGGGATACTGCTATCCTGATATAGACTCAATCTGATGTTTTTTTTTCCACGTATCATTCTTTTGATGTCTTAGATCAATAAAAAATACATCATATTCTTGAAATTCTCAGGTCTTTCAACATTTCAACATAGTTATTTGACTATGTTGAAATATATATATATGTCCCATAGAGGGACTGGAATAATTTGCCTGCTGCGGTCTTCCCGTCTGATTATAATTTAAGTGTCTTCAAGACAGAGTGAATAGGCTCTTAATAAACTAGTGCGCCATCAACGATTGCATCACTGCTTGCCATCAGGTGCGATCGCAGTCAAGGACTAGTTTATATTATTAAAAAATATACATCCTTGTATTTTCTAAAGTGAAATTGACCCTAATATTATCCTTAATACCCAATAGAAGAACAAGTATTTTACCACTAGTATGTGCCAAACAGTATTCACCGTTCTATACGTGTGCAGTTTGGCAATGACCCTGTTACAAATACTTTAAACAATATGTGACTTGGATCCTAAACAGTAGTCATTGTGTATGTTAATTAAGGACTCTTAAGACTGCATGTCTGTGGTAAGGTAGCCATAAAAAAAACTTTGAGAATATTTTTTTCAGGAGTTTCTTCGAAAATAATTTGTGATTTCATTGGAGGCTGTTTTAGAATTATAAACCGTAAACGGTTGCAAATACTACTGCTGAAAATGGTATGGTTTTGATTTTTGAGTTCAGCAATGGATTCACGTTATTATAATTTCTCAGTAGCAGCTTAGGGTCTGGATATGTGTCTGATTTATGACAATAGTAGAGTGAAGTTTAAAACTATCAAAATATAGATTATGTTATTTTGCAAGGGATAAGGAAATGTCACAAATATATGGGACCCTTCAAACAATAGCACCGTTTTATTATTCTGCTTCGCAAGAAAAAACTGTCGAATGACAGAAAAAAAAAATGGGCTGATGATATTATTAAAGTTCCAGGATCTGGACTGGATAAATGTTGTTACAAACGGAGATAAATGGAAAGCGATGGAAGAGGCTCTCCTTGGAGACCTAGACTAAGGAAATAATAAAAATATTCTATAATCCGAGTAACAATGAGAATCATATAGTGTTAGTAACAATTAACAAACTTACAACTATGTTAGCGACACAATTATAACCATAGACGACATTAACACACACAACAAACAATCATTGCTTCAGCACTCTAGCTGAGATACAGAAGCAAAGATTTACAACATAGCAGTCCAGCCTGTGCGGTGGATGCGAGAAGCACAGGATCGGTCGTTGTGGCGACGCTTGGGGGAGGCCTAAGTCCAACAGTGGACGTCTTTCGGCTGAAATGATGATGATGAGTCCAGCCTGTCAGCAATCATGTCTAAGATGCCATTGGAACTGGCCCGTACTCAGCGGCCAATGTTACGGATCTGAAAATGACGCATATCTTCCCTATTAATTGATAATGTTTGTTTGCTAGTTTTAAGATTGCGTCATTTCGCGCGAATAAACAGTTTTTCTTTCTTACTTCTTTTCTTTCATAATTTGAGTTTCAAATTCTTGAAAATTTTTTGACTGAGTTCTTGAATAATATCGCCTAAAATGAATTTTAAACGTCCATCAGCTAAGCCAGTATAATACTAGTATATATGGATAATAATTTGGTTTATAGGTCAGAGGCTGAAAATGATCAAAAATTTTATTACCTCTTCATTAGAGATGGAGATCAAATCAAACTTTTACACCTAATTATTACTGCTTTTGTGTATTTGTTTTCTAATAAAATTTCTTTTTTTTATGCTCCTTCACTCTTGGTTGACAGGCAAAAAATGCGTTAATATCAGATCCCTCTTTGTACCTATGTCTTCATTGAAGTGTTAATTAATTAATAAATAACTGTTACGATTTTGTGTTTAACAATTTTGATACCACCGAAGACCTGATATGGGTCGCAGGAATTCAATGAATGCGAGACGCAAAGGACCGGTCGTTACAGCGACACTTGGTTGAGGCCTGTCCAACAGTGGATTTCTTTGGAATGATGATGATGATTTTGGCATAAAAAAATATATATTTTATAATTTATCAAAAGATAAAATCAGTAAACATGACTAGAACTAAACAATAATTTACAATAATTTTATCAAACGCGCAAAAATTTAATAAATTAAACACAAGTATCAAAATTACAGACTCCCAGTATACCACATAACACAACTCGGTATATAATAATTAAAAAGTCTGAAGTACATAAAGAAAATTCATTACATACAGTTAGTATACGAAAGCTGTTCTGTTTGAAACTTTATATTCATATATTATTTGCTTGTGTTGAAGAAAGTTTGTTGTTTTGTTTGGAATTTATATACGCATTATTTTATTATTAACTTTTGTCATCGGTGGTGCCTGCGGAAAACTTAAAAATCGTCGTCGAAAACATGCTACCGGCGTAAAAATTATACTACTTAGGTTCTGATCCAAGCCAGCTTAACAAACCGTGTAAGTATTCCAGGACAGCGGTCAAAAATATTTGAAAAATGCCATGTGGTTTTAATCAATAACATTTAAATTCAAAACTGTTTGTATTACACATATACCTACATGCACATTTGAAAATCGTCAGAAGCTAGCATAGTTCTAATAGGTCGTTTCCAATGGAGAAGATACGGAAAGAAACATGTGCTCTTGGCTCAAAACTCTCTTTAAAAAAAATATTTTACAATATTTCCATATTACAATAAATAGTTTTGTGAGAACAGTATAGACCAGCCACCCCAGCCAAGTTACGATCGTTTCCTTTGCGTCGAACGCCTCGAGTAGTCCACGCCTCCGATTCCTTTGTTTTGACGTCATCTCAACGCTCTGTCACGTGGTCAGAACAAAGGAATCGAAGGCGTGGCCTACTCGAGACGTTCGACGCCAACAAAACGATCGTAACTTGGCTAGGGGGGCAGTTGTACCCAACGGTACAATAAAAATAATAATAAGTCTGATAGACGCCACCGCAAGGCGAAATACATCCAAAAAAAATCCACTCGCAAAAATAATGGTCTATCTGTTTTCCAGATGTCATTTAAATCTGTTTAGCCGTTGAAGCGTGATTGATAAACAAACATCCAGACATCCATACTTCCTATAAGAGGGATTTAGTCTGTGTATGTACTCGTATGCATTAGAGGTTTTGTTAGGTCAGTCTGTTAGAATTATTAGTATACGTTTGCCAATATTCTGAAATGAACTAAGAAAAGTATAATTTCTCCAGTAATAATGAAGGGTTATTTTCACACGTACATAAACAATAGTTGAAGCTGTTTGGAGTAATGAAAACATATAAACTAAACATTGAGGTATTGTTAAAGGGGTGACCTTGCTAGTTTCAATCCACGTAGACAACAGTTGTAAATGACCTGACCTTCAACGCCCTTGGTTAGAATGGCGACAGTGACTGTCGCAACTCAGTGCTGGATACGTCACAATGAAGGCAGAAGTCCCCTCTATGAGGAGTGGCTGGAAAGACAACACGGCGTCCTTACCTTCCGCATAACGCAGGTCCTCACCGGACATGGTCAGTTCGGGAGATTTCTGCACCGGATTCGTGCGGAAGAAACGCCCGGGTGTCACCATTGTGTGGGCCGCGAGGCTGGAGGATACTGTAGAGTATACGGTAGAGGTCTGCCCCACCTGGGCAGAGCGCCACCGTGTCCTCGTAGGGGTGCTCCGGCGGCAGCGATCTCTCGCACTGGGCCAAAGTACAGGCCATCGTCCAGAGCGAGGAGATGTCAACAGGCGGTCGCCTCCTTCTGCGAAGCAGTAAATTTAGCAAAGAAGGCGGCATCACGCGAGAGGCAACAGCCCTCACGCCCCAGCAGCTAGGATCCCAATCCCAATTTCTGGCCACCATAGGCACGGGCTTGTGGACAGCCAGCAATGGGTAACTCGCCGTCTGTCTGATAACCGTCCGGTTCAAGCCCAAGTCATCGACGGCGCGTAAGCAACCGTAGGGGCTCCGCAGGGTCGAAGCTACTGGGGCCATGGGTGATGCGAAAGAGAACCTGGAATGAAGGCAAAGAAGGAACAAGAGTGGGTTATAGTCAGCAAAAGTCTGACACGCCCACATCTCACGCCCTTGGGCGGGGCGGGAGGGCACGTCATTTTATTAGATATCTTCCCACCTAAAAAAAGGGCTTTTTTGGCATTATTTTTTTAATTCGCATGGCAAATTATTTTCAATCAAACGATCCGATGTTATCAATTACGATGTCATATTCTTATCGGTACTGAAGAAGGAAATGTCCAAACATCATACCTTTCCAATCTGGTATCATTAAGGACTCATTTTCAATGACACCAAAAAGCTTAAAAAGGTCTACATAAAATATTGAATCTTGGACGACAAACAATGAGTAACTCGCTGTCCGGCCATTCGGTAACCATCCGGACCAAGCCAGAATCGTCGACAGCGCATAGCCCAGCAAGGCCGAAGCCTACTAGAGTCATGGGTTAACTTCTGAAAGGGGGCACTGTAGTCCTGGGACGCAAAGAGCAACTGAAAGAACATAGGTTGACTGTTAAACATTAAATCCGCATTTGTACCTTTAATTGTACGACGAGAAAAAAAAGGAACTTAAGTGTTGTTTTAGTCAGTAAAAGTCCTATCTACGTTCGCAACTCCTCTCCTCATCTCCTCACATGTATACTCATTCAATGGCCCCCACGCCCCAGCCGCCAGGATTCCAGCCAGGTTTGCAGACGGCAAGCAAAGGGTAGCTCGCTATCCGACCGTCCGGACCGCGCCCAAGTCGTCGACGGCGCGTAGTGTTCCGCGCGTGCCTCAAGGAGATGTCAGCAACCGTAGGGGCCCAGCTGGGTCGAAGCCTACTGGTGCCAAGGGTGGGATTCTGACAGGAAAACTCGGCACTAGTATGAAAGGCAAGGAAGGAACTGGAGTGGGTTTTTAGTCAGTTAAAGTCTGACACTATCTCCCGCTCCGCCAAAGAGCGAGGGATGTCATTGGATGAAAAATAAACATGTATACTCATTATTTTCCTCCTCCCATTACGATATCAAGACAAACGATTTCCTTTCATATTTTCTCTCACTGGCACCACTTTCAAACTTCCTCTAGTACACGACCCATAAATTAAAAGGCACCGAAGCTCATAAAAGCAGATAAACAATAGGCTGCAACCTGTCGCAGACAGTGACATCAGACATCACAATCGTGCGTTTGTTACGCGTGACTTGTCGCAGTGTTTTGTCGCGTCGTGTTGATGACGACAAATATGAACAAGGCACACTATGCTGCGTCGCTATTATTGATTTAGGGTAGAATGTGGTCTGAGTTAAAATAGTTGTGTAGACAGAGTCATGGTGATATTTATTGGTTAATATTTTGCTGTCTAAAATATGATATTTTCAATTCAAATGTACTTTTCAAAATTTATCTAGAAAATTATTGACACCCCGGTGACTAACCATTGATTCTGGTTGCCATTCATAAATTTTTGACAGTCGTTACAGGCAGTTACGCGGCAGAAAGTTTGACCATCAGTCTAGGTTTAGTGTCGCCACAAACGCCACCACAGAAAGCTAAAAGCGGCCACAAGCCACTTGTGGCCGGTGGCTGCTACTTTTAACCCATACGCGCAGTATCATAATGGTCTCTGATGAAGAAGGTTTAAATGCGTG
Source organism: Mythimna pallens (assembly GCA_961205895.1). Lineage (NCBI taxonomy): Eukaryota > Metazoa > Arthropoda > Insecta > Lepidoptera > Noctuidae > Mythimna > Mythimna pallens. The sequence goes on along the minus strand of OY540845.1, from coordinate 2,065,490 downwards.
AGTGGCATGTGACGGTGTTTTGTATCGGCGTTTAGTGGCCAGTGCAAGCCACAAGAAGCAAGCAGCGGCGGTATGAAGCGTGTGGCGGCCACGAGCGTCAACCGTGTGCAGCGAATCCATATAAAATGTTTGAAATCTACAGGAAATATACCGGTGGCGGCGTTTTGTGGTTGTGGCCGGTGGCCCGTGTGTGGTGACCCTTAGTCTCAAGGTTTTCAGCTGTCATTTGTGGACCTTTGACAGTCTTCACGGGTAGTAGTCACAAGCAAAAAATTCTGACACCAGTGTAGCTAATATCAGTATCTTCTTCTTGCCCATGTGCCGTGTTACTTGGGGCCGGCGCAACACATTTTTTCTTCCATCTTCTCAGCCGTCACGCTATCACAGACTCCCTTCTTTTTCATTATCACTCCACGTATAATCTATCTATCTTTATTACATACAAACCTCACATGTTTGGAAAAAAGCAAGACAGATCGTTTAGTCTGAAGAAAAGTTTAGAAGCTTTATATATTTTTGAAACTGAATTAAATTTTTTTTATCAACTAAAGTCTTTGTTTCTTAATAAGGCTTTTAATTCAGTCCGTAAGGTATTTTTAGTGGGCTGCTCGGTTGTGGCCCTGGAATGCATAGGGCAATTGAAGTAACACAGATGGGTTTAAAAATTCTGACACTCCCTCTCACTCCAGCCAAAGTGTTAGAAGTATTGAATAATTTCTCACCTAAAAAAAAGTTACTGACAAAACATAACGTGTGCAGTGAGTTATTTGTACAGACACATTTCTCCATTTTCCTATTACGTCATAATGCATAGTATAGCATAGTCGGCCTCATAATGTCCCCAGTGTTGGGACTCAGGCGTCCTATCTAGAAGAGGGAATGGGCCGTAATCCACCACGCGGGCCCAGTGCGAGTTGGTGGATGTCACATGTCTTCGAATTTTTGGTTTTAGGACACGCCGGTTTCCTCACAATGTTTTCCTTCACCGTTTTGAGAGCAGTGTTGATGAAATAAATTACACAAAGTAATGCGCCTGGCTGGGTTTGAACCCGCGACCTACAACTCGTAAGTCGGGGCCGTTAACACTCGGCCACTACTGTTCTTACACGTCGTAATGACTATTGATGAAATAAGAAGCTTGTAAAAGAGTTCCGGTAGTGTGATGCAATGCTTAGTGTGGGTGCATAATTTGTACTTTATGCTAATCACTAACGAGGTCTGACGTCAGCCAGATGACAGGTTAATCTTACTATTTGGCTTTCTTCAAACCAGTTATGAAGCATTTAAGCTGCTGCAGCTGAAGTCGACTGTTGGGTCATTAACCTTATTCATAGACAAAGGAGAATAGCAATTATAATTAATCAACCAAAGAAATCCAATTATTATTATTATAAGCCAATTCAACGACACTACATTCTATTTCAAATATCTGTTATTTATTTATTGTGCACACCACAGAGTTGCCTTTTTTAACCCAAAGGTTGACTGGTAGAGAATGCCTTGTTGCATTAAGTCCGCCTATGTACCACTACTGTACATGAAGTTTAAATAATGAATAAAACCTGCCAATTCAATCAGTTTAATATTTTATTGATAAAATCTAGTGCTTTACTGCGATCCCACCTAATGGTAAGCAGTGCTGCAATAGTTGATAGTGATACGCACTAGTTTATTAGCCTATTCACTCTTGCCTTGAAGACACCTAAATTATAATCGGACAGAAAGACCGCAGCAGGCCAATTGTTCCAGTCCTTCGATGTACGCGGTATAAACGACGAGGCAAACCAACGACTAATTAGAAGGCAAGTTTTCCAAAAGTGAAAGGATTTCCCAAATTGGACCAGCAGTTCCCGAGAAATGCAGCATATGAACTTACAAACACATTCAAATAGAAAGACAGTGCAGAAGTTCTATTCCACACAATTTAAATTTATTTTTTTATTATTATTGATAGGCTCGAGTTTGACCGCTATCTCACCTGATGGTAAGCGATGATGTGGCCGACGATGGAGCACGCTTGCCTAGAAGTAACCTATTCACTCTTGACTTAAAGACCCCTAAGTTGTAGCTATCAGGAAACACAAACTCCGGCAGGGAATTCCACTCCTTAGCTGTACGCATTATGAATGTGTTCCCAAAACGCTCTGTACGTATGGGTGGGATATCCACCATGTACCGATGGTGCAACGCCGTACGTCTAGTTGTCCGAACCAACAAATGATCGTGCTTATCACACAAACATTTGTCCTAGGTGAGAATCGAACCCACAACCTCCAGCATAGCAGTCAGGGCCACTAACCACTAGACCAACAGGCCAGTCAAATAGCTTATAGGTTCATACCCCGTTCTCGCCCACACGACTGACATTTTAATAATAGGGGTTAAAGAATGAAATTGCCGTTTTTGGAATTATAAGTTCAAATAAACTTTATATACAGATATTACACAAAAATACAAAACACAAAGAATCCAATAAACAACTAATTTCGGAAAAAGAATAACGTACCTTTAATATAAAGTTTATTTGAACTTATAATTCCAAATCAATCCAAAGATATAACACTTCAGAGCAACCCGTTTTACAAAACGCCAATTTCATAGTTAAAGACAGTTATTTCATGGTAAGTTCTATGCACTAGATGATCCTTCTGTATTTCTTTACTCTGTGGTAGACACTACATCTGGTGCAACCGGTCAGCCATCGCTTTCTTTTCCGAAAAAAAAGTGAACCCGAATTACATTTTATGATGCAACATTTTTAACCGCAGTTTTTTGTTTTCTCTAACCTCTATTGTAGGTTTTTTTCTTTTGAAATTACTTCGTATTTACTTTTTTTGTTTGTTGAGTAACACATTTTGTAGGTCAATAGCAATGTTGGATATTTGAAGAAGTTTTTTTGTTATTATGTAAGTTTTAATACTATGATGGCGTGGTATTATTTTGGGAAGTTCAATGAGTTTTCTTTTTGGTTCTTGAATAAGTTATGATGTTCGTAGGGACAATTTTTATATGTGTGACAAGACTTATACCTGTCTTTATATATACAAAATTCTACTTTACGTGTACGTGTACGTAAGTTAAGGGACAAATTCCCCTAACTAATTCTAAATGGCTGGACGGACTTGAATAAAATTTTGTGTGTATATTTTAGAGGGTCCCTGGATGGTTTGAAAATACTATTGAATCCGGTAGGTGGCGCTACATATGGGTTCTCATTTAGATGGTAAGCCAGTTCTCGGGCAAAACAACGTCTGCCGAGACTGCTAGTAATAATTAAATGCAGTTTACGAGAACACGTAATTAAAAATAAAGAAACATGTTTATTCTGCCCAAATAGACGCACAATAATATATAGTCGTCTGTCGGGCCATGTGCAAACCGGGAATAACTGTGCCTGTGTGTGTGTGTGCTGTGTGTGTGTGTGCGTGTGTGTGTGCGTGTGTGTGTGTGTGTGTGTTTATTATTTGTATCTCTGATACAGTAGGTGACCTTCACTCAATAACCCTCAATTATTTCCCTAAAATGTGTGTATATGGAAGAAGATGTCAAGGACTCTTTATGAAATAGAATTATTCCTGGAAAAATTTAATAAAATTGTTTAAATCCAATGTTAAACGTGTCTAAGAGAAATTTTCTATCATGAAAGATTCAGTCCAGAAATTATACACCAGAAATCTATCGATTTAAAAGATTTATAAAAACAAGATATCTCTCTCTACTCTCATCCCTTTTTCAATTACAAGGCCTTTAATATAAATACGAAATGAAAGTATACTTACAGTATTAAATATCTTTTTTTTCGTTTGGGAAAATCAGCTAATGACATCCCTCTTGAGTGGAGCGAGAGGGATATGTCAGACTTTTACTGACTAAAAACCCACTCTTGTTCCTTCTTTGCCATTGTTCCAGGGCCCCGGAGATCTCTTTTGCATCACCCACAGCCCCAGTAGGCTTGGACCCTGCTGGGCCCCTACGGTTTGCTGACATCTCCTTAAGGCGCGCGTGGAACACTACGCGCTGTCGACGACTTGGGCTCGGTCCGAACGGTTACCGGACGGTTGGATGGTGAGGTACCCATTTGTTTGCCGTCCGCAAGCCTACGCCTACGGTGGTCGGAAATCGAGACCGGAATCCAGCTCGGGCGCGAGAGCCATTGCTTCGCGCGTGCACGTGTGGCCTCCTCCTTTGCTAGCATTACTGCTTCGCAGAAGGAGGCAGTCGCCTGTCACTCCTCCTCACTCCGGATCATGGCCTGTACCAAGGCCCGTCGCGAGAGATCGCTGCCGCCGATAGCCCCCACGAGGATATGGCAGTGCTCTGCCCAGGTGGGGCACACCTCTACCGTATGCTCCACCGTGTCCTCCGAGCGGTCCACACAATGGTGACACCCAGGCATTTATTCCGCACGAATCCGGTGCATGAACCTCCCGAACTTACCATGTCCGGTGAGGACCTGCGTCATGCGGAAGGTAAGGACGCCGTGTTGTCTTTCCAGCCACTCCCCAAGGAGGGGACTTACCGCCATAATTATGGCGTGCCCAACAGTATTAAAGGTCTGCCAAACCCATCAGAAAATACGACCGTATAATATCATACCTTGTATTAGGTGTGACAACGAGAAAAGTAAACCTATGGTACTTGGCTCGATTTTTTAAATTGTTTATAACAAAAAGTAACTTTAACCAAAATCGTAAATAGAAAGAAATTTTCAAATTCGTTTAATATGAATCAAGTTAGAAACACGGACCCCACAAACCGAGAGTTTCAACCCCAAAGGTTGAAACTTTCGGTTCATGGGTGTGAGTCCTCACAAGTTGTATAAAGATCTGTTAAAACTTCTAGTTGACACTTCCTGACGCACGCTTCCCAAGGGGTGATGGCTAGTATTACGGACAGAGGATAAGCATTGCCATGCAGCGTGGCAATGCCACCAGTTTCTTGGGCACATTACCAGTCGACAGCGATGTAGAAGAGTTTTATGACGCCATATTTCAGTTAGGTTAGCTGTGGTGGTTTGGCCTTTAGTGTGTGTAGTTACTTAAGTGTTTTTGAAATAATCGTATAAAACATATTGAACATTGAAAAAATAAACTCAATAGCAGTTAGAGACCTTTCAAATCTGGTGGAAGGGAAACTGTCGAATAACAGTACGAGGATGCACATGCTGAAATATGACGTCACCACCATTCGATTGCGTGAGCTCAAAATATATACCGCGATATTCCCACGACCCCCCACTCGTCCTCAAACCAGTATTTGGAATGCTAATTGTTCCTTCATTTGATAACGAATTTTGATGCTGTTTTCTAATAAAGATTTCTTTTTGTGTTATTTAGTACAAAATATTGAACAAAAATAAGCATAAGCAAAACTCAATTGTAAATACGAACTAAAAAACATTTTGTAATTACAACAGTGTAGCAGTGCTGTCAACATCGTTTAACTTTGAACTTAAACTTGCCCTGTTATCCACCCTTTCGAGAATTAAAAATAAAACAATAACGTCCAAAAAAAAAAACTGGGCAAGTGTGAGTTGGATTCTCGCAACTGTGGGTTCTGTACAAACTAACCTATGAAAATATTTCAATTCCCTAATGGAGTCTCGAAGATATTTCCGACTCGCAAAAAAGATTTTGACAGCAAATTTACTGTTTTCTGATTTATTCCTATGTTTGTGCAATAAGACCTTACTTTATGCGAAATTTCAGGATTCTGGGTAAACGAGAAACTAGTGCGCCTCACCATCAATGATTGCATCAGATGGGATTGCAGTCAAGCACTGGTTTATATCAATAAAAAAAAAATACCCTATGAATTTAGATTGCCTCTAGAGTGTCAAATACGTTTACGTACGTTTTGTGAGACATAAACGGCTGTATCTTTTTTTTTTTTGTTTACTGAGAAGTTTGCTTTTTTTCATAGCTTCAAGGAACTGCAAACCTTAATATACGGTTTTAATTTCATCTCGATAGCTCCACGCATTCCTAAAGTAAGGGGTCTTGACATACAGACGGATAGATCACAAAGTGATCATTTAAGAGTTCTGTTTTTTCCTTTTGTGGTACGGAACCCTAAAAAGTAAGTTGTCAAATATAATTGATCGTAATTTTGCGTTGTCAGTGGCGTAAGTAATATCTTGATTTTACGGTCCAAACATGGCGTAAATAAACAATTGGACAGAGGAAATCTTTAGGTTTCTTTAAATGCAAATAATCTATAAACTACGGGAAAATTTACTGAAAGAAGATAGCTGTAAAATAGTGAAAAGAAAGTTTACTTTGCGGATGTCAACTGATAAAACAATGATTCACGGATCTGACAGATGTTAGATAGATAGATGGTTTGGTATAAGGTGCTAAGTAAGTGTCTTTTCACCACCTAGATTTGCTGATCACGTAGGATTAAAGCTCCATGTGAGTAATTTTCAAAAGTTTTGTAAAAAAAAGACCGTTCTTGTACGTATCGTATCCATCGAATTTCTGCGACCCTCACCAGGTCATAGGTCCACCTCGCGGAAGGCTTTCCAACGCTGCATATTTTGATACGCGGTCACCACTCCAGAACTTTTCGGCCCCATCGATCATATGTTCTACGAGTGATGTGCCCTGCCACTGCAACTTAAATTTGGCAATTTTTTGAACTATGGAGGCAACCTTCGTGGACTTGCGGACGGTCTTACGGACCGTCCGGTAACCGTCCGGACCGAGCCGAAGTCATTGACGGCGCGTACTGTTCCACGCGCGCCTCAGGGAGATGTCAGCAAATCGTAGGGGCCCAGCAGGGTCGAAGCCTACTGGGGCCACGGGTAGTGTGAAAGTGAAACCCGGGGCCCTGGGACGAAAGGCAAAAAAAGAACAGGAGTGGGTTTTTAGTCAGTAAAAGTCTGACACTATCTCTCGCTCTGCCCATGAGCGGGATTTGTCATTCGATGGTTTTCCCACTTAATAAAAAAGCTGTAGAGGCAGCCTCAGTCCTCTTGCAGATATCTTCATTTCTGATGCGATCACGATAAGAAACTCAGAGCATAGCCCTCTCCATTGCCCTTTGGGTGCCTTTAAGCCATAAAATGAGGCCCAGTGTAAGCGGCCACATTTCAGTGCCACTGTCATCACTGGCAACACGCACTTCGTCTTGAGACGCTGTGGTATATAAGACGAGAAGAGACCGCGTATTTTCCCGATCGGTACCCAGCCCAGTCGGATTTGACGACTGACCTCTATCTTACAGTTATTCCTGTTATACAAAGCACAGGTTCGTTCGTGTGTGGAGTACTGCAGCCACATATGGGCTGGTGCCGCAAAATGCCACCTGGCAGCTTTGGACTCGGTGGAAAGGCGTGCGAAGAGGCTAATTGGTGATTCAGATCTAGTTAAGTCCAATCTATAAAGCCTTGAGCACAGGGGTAGGGTAGCCGGCCTTGCATGGCTTGATTCCACCATCTCATTATCCTTACGTTGTTGAAACCTCCACGGTCTGGAATAAGCGTTTTGCCATGTCGTTTATACTGCGAATATCGAGGAACTGGAACAACTTGCCTGCTGCGGTCTTCCTGTCCGATTATAATTTAGGTGTCTTCAAGGCTAGAGTATAATAGGCTCTTAATAAACTAGTGCACCTCAACATCAACGATTGCATCACTACTTACCATCAGGTGGGATCGCAGTCAAACACTAGTTTATAACATTAAAAAAAGGCCCACCCAACTGGATCGTTTGAGTCTACTAATCTGTTCTTACTCCACAACTATGGGTCAACAACCAAAGCTTTCTTTATGTTCTTATAACAGCATGTCATAATGATTATGGCACTGTCAAGCCGGCTATGAAACATAACACAAGAAAGTGTACAAGAGGCGTCATTTCAACTAATTTATTTAACAGTACGGTACAGTCAACGACCATATTACACTTTCGCTGGCAAATCTTCACTTATAAGTTGTAAGAGACGTTGGGAAATCAGTTTTACTTTGTTTTCTCTTTCTTAAATTGACTGAGTTGCAAATAACTTGTATTATTTATTGGCATGTATATTTCCACTCTTATATAAAACTAGGCAGATTCAGACGGTCAAACGGAGATGAGGAATCGCTAGAACCAAAAGGTATTCGAAAATTCGATCAAGAGGCCAATGAGGTTACTGTACATATTATTGGCCCTGACCATTTTGAACATTTAGGTCTTTTTTTTTTCGGTGGGAAAATCATCTTATGACATTAGGCGGGAGATAGTGTCCGAGTTCAATAGATTTAGAAAGAAAATTTGAATCAATCTTCAACCCACATCATCATCATTTCAGCCGAAAGACGTCCACTGCTGGACATTGGCCTCCCCCAAGTGTCGCCATAATGAACGGTCCTGTGCGTCTCGCATCCATCGGACTCCCGCAACCGTTACCAAGTCATCCCACACTCACCCACACTCTTACAAAAAGTTGCCTTCGATGAAATTTTTTTTTTCTTTTCTTATATTACTTGAGGTCAGCTCAACACGTTTTGTTTTTCTACCATTATATCTTCTTAATAGTCGTGCTACCACTAACTCGCTTTTTTCACATCACTCCTCATACAATCCAGCTTCCAGATTTTCATCCATCCACATGTCATCATCATCTTCCTGCCCTTGTCCCGTGTTATTTGGGGTCAGCGCAATACGTTTTTTTCTTCCATTCTGCCCTGTCATGCTATCACTAACTTCCTTTTCTTTCATATCACTCCACATATATATTTATATTTTTTTTAGTAACATGAGGTATTCTTCTCTTTTTCACATAACCATACCGAGATAAACACCGCTACATTCAAAATTCCTCTAATGTGCTCAAAGGTGACTTCTATGTTAATTTGAATGATCATACTATAGATGAAGACGCGTACAACAGTTTTTACAGGCTGGCAAAAGCGGGTGGCCAAGAACCGAAATAAATTGTGTAGAATTAAAGAGGATCATCTCCCTCATCACTCTAGCCTTTATCCCAAGAACCTTGGGCGTGGGCAAAGTGTTCTTTGCGATTGGAACATTTGCATCTGAATCACTGAAATGTTCTGAAACAGTGATATGTATCGTTTGGAACACGTTCAAAAGATACCAAGGAAACATTTGAAACATCGGCTCACAAGATACAAACGGAACATTTGAAACATCAGCTCGCAAGATACAAACGGAACATTTGGAACAACGGCTCAAAAGATACAAACACAGACACTGATTGTTATGAATCGTGATCTGTTACATTACGCCATATACACCAACAGTTTTATTTAATTGAATTTTGATTTGAGAATAAGTTAAAGCACATGTTTTTAGTTCAGTGCATTAAATTTATACTATTTAGGTATTAATTTGAATTTTATAAAGACTGCAGGTCACTTCAAGTAAAAAGTGTTTCAGTGTCCCAATTGTTCCAAATGATGCATTTAAATTTTTACTGCTGTTCCAATCTTTCGGAACACTAAAATGTTTCGGAACGCCTAGCTTGGGATACCCGTGTTTACATGGAGCGACTGCCTATCAGACCTCCACAACCCAGTTACTGGGCAACACTAAACTCCTTGGATAGGCACGACTGTCAAACAAATGTACAAATGACAAGACGTTCGTCACGTGACCTATGATAGTTCGGGAACGGACATAACAAATCTCTAGACAGTTGTTATGGATAGTAAGAAGAAGAAAATGGCTCCAGTTAGACTAGAGGATGACTCCAACTTTGTTGGGAAAAGTCTAAGTAGATTCATTGATTAGGACGATGAAGATGAAGACGTTGGCAAAGAACCAGTTCCAAATATTTTAATAACCATTCTCAAGCCAATTTCATTGGTATCTAATTAAAGAGCCCGTGCTCTCTCCTACATCCGATAAAGCCATATCTATAATAAAAACGCTCAGTCATTGAACGAGCATTTCCTTTAATTGGAATTCCATCCAGCTGTATCCCATCCTAAAGAAGAAAGATGGGCATAATTACTTGAAATGATCTATGTCCGTCAACTTTCTCTTAAGGGTCATTGGCCGGAGGGCTTGGAGATGACTCAAGACTATACTACTTATGTATGTATTATTGCAGTTAATGATGGTTCATTGTTTGGTATGTTTGAAAGTGTTTGTTTGTAGTTTGTGTGTAAATTATAGATGTTGTTTGACTGTTGTTTTAAGGTACTCATTTCATAGCTTGTAGCTAAATATTACGTGGAACTTACAGGAAATAGAGAAGAAGAAGATAGACGCCCTAGAGATGTGGTGCTGGAGCAGAATGCTCGGAGTATCATGTCATGTCAGTCTATACTTCGAGAACTCGGCATCAAGCAGCGTTTATCATCTTTGGTACAGTCTCGTATTCTCACCTTTTTTGGTCACGTATACCGCCGAGGGGAAGTGGCTATTGAGCGACTTGTGCTCCAGGGAAAGGTTGAGGGTACCAAGCCAAGAGGAAGATCGCCTATGAGGTGGACTGACCAGATTAAAGCGGCAGTAAATGGCTCATCATCACTGCACGAATGCACGAGGAAAGCGGCTATCAGAGAGGAGTGGCGGCGCGGCATGTTGTAAAGCTTGCCACCAACACCTGAAGTGATGATCACGACCACTCTGACAAGAGTGATACCGACAAGGAAGAAGAGCTAAATATTGGGTCTTGCCATATGAAATTGTCATTTTATTAAACTGCACAATTTGAACTGGGTTATCTTCTGATTGCCTTTTTTTAAAGTGAGAAATCTTCTAATAAAATCTCCCAGTCTAGGGTGAACTGAAAAGGCATGTTAGACTTTTACTGACTAAGACCACACCTATGTTCCTTCAGTTGCCCTTTGAGTCCCAGGAACACGAGAAACCTTTTCAGTAGTCGACTCATGGCACCAGTAGGCTTCGGCCTTGCTAGACCCCTACGGTTTTACTGACATCTCTTTGAGGCATGCGTAAAACAGTACGCTCGGCTACTAGAGCTCGGTGCGGACGGCTACCGGACGGCTGTACGGCAAGCTACCCATTGCTCGTCGTCCACAAGCCCACGCTTACGTTGGCTGGTAGTCGGGATTGAGGTCCCGGCGGCTGGTGCGTAAGAAAGTTCGGTACCTACCTCACGCGTCCGGCCGTCTCCTTTGCTAGCATTACTGCACCGTAGAAGGAGGCGATGGGTCTTGACATATAAAATGGTCGTTTTATGAAACTGCATAATTCGAACTATTATCTTCAGACTGACTTGGGATTAAAAGTCCATATAATTATGTAGGGTTAGAGGCGACACTACATTGTAATATTTAGGCTCAGATAATTGATATGTAACTCGGTAGCGTGAGCAGTCGCTCCGAGGCTCGCTAGCCAGATACATGCCAATATCCTATTGTTCTAAATTATCGTGTAATAGTGTATGTGAGTAAAATAAACTGTCAATACCGAAACCAGTATTTCTTTGACCATTCCTTCAAGACAGTACTGACTTAGGTGTACCATTCGCGGTACATGTCAACGATCCAACATACCTACAATTATAAATAACATATATTAAGAGGGTCCTTTTTCACTCACCTATCGTCAACATCGAGCATGGTTCAAAAACTTTTTACTTCGTCTAACGTAATCCAACGCGATGTTTGACGAAAAGGCAACGCGAAAAAAGAGAGATAACGCCTGAAAACTCTGTTAGCATTCGGTAATTCCGTGATTTACTGGAATATTTTACAAAACTTGTTCCAGAAAATACGTGTTTTTTAAAACCTTAAATTATGTTTGAAAAATGTTGTCGTCATTCAGAATCTTGACTAAATTTGCAAGGCTTCCATTGTTATACTTTTTTAATTTTTGAGTAAATTATGAACTGTCAAAGTTCATGCCAAATAGCAGATTTTCAGAGATCTTTACTGGATTAGTTTTACACAAATTATAAATTAATTTCAATAGAAGCCTAGATAATATCCACAAGATATTGTGTTTCCAAAATATCTAATGAAAATGTGTAATAACGTGTTGAGTAAGAGCTGTTGCATGAAAAACAGTGAAAATGTATGTCGAGTTGGAGGCATTTCATTTCCGTTTTAAAATTAGTTTTTTATTTATTTTATAGGATCTTGTCTTTTTTTTATAACAGTGCAATATAGATGTACATTTTTGTATAAAATCTAAAAACTGTTGCTTTTTTTGGAATAAGTAAAAAGGTTTTAACAAAAAGACATTATTACCAAGAATCGTATAGATATTTCTAGATGATTTCACAAGAAAACAAGCTCCTAAGAGTAATTTCAAATAGATAATAATAGACTGTAATGTTGATACGCAGTTCGATAATATAGCATTGAAAGTGAAACTATATCAAAGGTGGAAACATTATATCAATTTCTCTACTTCCTCTACGATTCCTGTTTACAAACAGCCTCTTTGTTTGTGGTTGTCGATGATTAACTGTGTTGATCTTTTTACAGATTAACTGTAAAAAGATCACGGAACCGCAACTACAGACCCCTTTTATATATGACATTTTTATTAACCGATTTCAAAAAAGGATCCCTTTCGATTGTAATTTTGGTTCTAGGAAATTCCCGATTTTCTCACATTGTTTTTCCTTAACCGTTTTTAGAGCAGTGGTAAGCGGCAAAGTAAAGATTTTTTTTTTTCGTAGGTGGGATAATCATCCAATGACATCCCCCACTCTTGGACGGACACACCCTCCCGGTGTGTCAAACTTTAACTGACTAAAAACCCACTCTTGTTCTTTCGTTGCCTTTCATATCAGGGCCGAATCTTCCTTTCAGTAGCAGCCCTGGCCCCAGTAGGCTTCGACCCTGTTGGGCCCCTACGGTTTGCTGACATCTTCTTGTGGCGTGCGTGGAACAGTACGCGCCGTCGACGACTTGGGCTCGGTCTGGACGGCCACCGGACGATCGGACGGCGTGCTATCCATTGCTCGCCGTCTTTAAGCCCGCGTCTACGGTGGCCAGAAATCGGGTTCGGGAATCCGGCAGAAAGTAAAGATGGTAAGATTTGTAAAGATAAAAGTTGTATTCAAAAATATAATTTGTGTAAAATTCTAAAATGTTATTTATTTCTGTAATTGTTTTATTTAGTGGTAAATCATGCTCCTACTCTGGATGGAGCGAGAACGAGTGTCAGAATCCTTCCTTTCTAACTAAAATCCATCAGTTGCTTTTTGTGTTCCATATCTATAGCAACTCATTCTAACAATCCCTCATCCCTGACAATATCTGCCACCCCAACAGCCTATCCTATCCTATCCTCAAATTTTCGCATAATTGTTTCACAAAAACCAACACGTATTGACACAATTTCCTCAACCATATTTCATATAAAGTTTGGCAGACGCTCCAGTCTGCATAATGCATGATACCATTGTGTTCTTTGTGTCACATACAAAAGTATTGTTGAGTAACTGTGCGATATTTACATGCTGCGAAAGTGTGTTTTTGGTAGGTTCAGAGTTCGTTGTTTTATTATTTCGTTTGTTGTACCCTTTATCTAATTTTATCTAGGGCGTTACTGACACAGTGACATTGAGAGCAGTGATGACCGAGTGGTAACGGCCCCGACTTACGAGTTGTAAGTTGCGGGTTCAAACTCAGCCAGGCGCATTACTTTGTGTAATTTATTTCATCGCCACTGCTCTCAAAATATTGAAGGAAAACATCGTGAGGAAACCGGCATGTCCTAGAACCAAAAATTCGAAGACATGTGACATTCACCAATCCGCACTGGGCCTACGTGATGGATTACAGCCCATTCCCTCTCCTAGAGAGGAGCTGAGTCGGGGCATGGGAACATTAAAAGGCTGATTATATTCCTGACACCCTGTGTCTCAGAAAAAAAAAACGCCAAGGCCTAGGTCCCTGTTGTCATTCGTAGATCAGACGCCAGAAAATCTGACCACCAGCCTATCTAAGGAGTATCATGTTGCCCAGCAGCTGGGTTGTAGCGGTCTGAAAAACAGTTGCACGCTCCATGTAAAACACGTGTATTCAGCCGCATTCGATTAGACTGGAAATTGACCTGCCTTTCATATCAGGGCCGAGTTTTCCTTTCAGAAACAAACCCTTGGCCCCAGTAGGCTTCGATCCTGGAGGACCCCTACGGTTTGCTTACATCTCCTTGAGCGCGCGTGGCGCAGTACGCTCCGTCGACGACTTGGGCTTGTTACCGGAAGGTCGGACGGCGAGCTACCCATTACTTGCATTACCCCAAACTAGTTGGAACAAGGCTAGGGAGATGATGATTTTGTTCTACTTTTTTAGGGTTCTGTACTTGAATGAATGTTGAGGCTATACAGCTGTTAGACAATACGGACCTAGTGCGTAGACTAAAGAGAACTAAACCTTTTGAGTTAGTGTAGTGTTTAAAGTTAGTGTATAATAGTGATCAATGCTGTGCTATGCATATTACACATGAACAAAGTGTTTTTAAAACATCAGACTCTAAGAAAGTGCTATGGACTTCTATAAGTGCTAAAGGACGCTATTCTTAGTTTAAGCAAAACCGTATAAAAATAAGTTAGAGTTAAATTACTTATTAGTCTTTTAGGCTAGATTGTAATCAATTATTAAGAAATTTATTCTTAATAATAAAGAAAAAAAAAAAAAAAAAAAAAAAAAGGGTTCTGTACCTCAAAAGGAAAATACGGAACCCAAATAGGATTACTTTGTTGTCCGTCCATCTATCTGTCTGTCTGTCGAGACCCTTTATCTTGGGAGAACGTGCAGGTATGGAATTGAAATCAAAACAATATACTCAAGTCTGTGGTCCCTTGAAGCTGTAAGTTAACGAAAAAAAAAGATATGGCCATATATGTCGCAAAAAACGTGTATTTCGACACTCTCAAGAGAACCAAAATTCATAGGGTACTTCCCGTAGTCCTAGAATCCTGAAATTTGGCGTGAAGTAAGGTCTTATAGCATAAGTATAGGTAAAAATCTGAAAACTGTAATTTTGTAGTTACGTCACAAAAATAAACTTTTTTCATATTCGTAAAAATCTTTAAGAGTCGATTTGGAAATTGAACTGTTTTCATAGGAAAGTTTGTACGGAACCCTCAGTGAGCGGGTCCAATTCGTCTTGCCCGGTTTTTTATATATTTAAATGGAAAGTTAGCTGATAGTTCTTTTGATAAGATTTGAAGTAACAAATCGATGGCAGATCTATTGCTGTCTCGGGGACTAAGCTATTATCAGACGCTAAGCAGTGTAGCTGTAACTTTAACAATGTGGTAATATTAGTGAGATTTGTGTTAGATAAAACAATCCCTGCAATGCCTTTTTCTTAATGAATATTCTGACAGGAGAGGGGCCGATCAATAGTCGCTAAAAAAACATAATTTACAACAACAGGTCAACTAAAAATAAAACAAAAAATCATGAGTACCAACAGTTTAATTAATAACATTTGACAATAAATTATTTTAATAAATTAATGAACTGACTGGAACATATTATTAAATAAATGAAAATAAATAAATAACACCTCAATATTTACATTGCATTTAAATAAAATGAGCACCATTTAATAGGAAAATATCAAAATAAATATGAGATCTGTAACCTACGTAGATTAATAAATATATTTGTAAAACAATAATATTTGGCAATCTATAATACTTTTAATTTATAAATATTATACAGGATAAATATTAAATAAATGCAATAATTTATTTACATATGTACATGTGGATACTATACTCTTTTAATAATTACTATAAATAGATATTTTCAGTCTTTGTATTATATAAAATGTTCACAGCATATAGATAAATAAATGAATAAGATATTCGTACAAAAATATGCTCATACAATATACGTAATACTTATATAAGTTCAAAAATATCATATAAAGAGAGAAGTAATAAATATTAATATCGCTATTATGCTGATAAATAAATTAATTAAAGCACACCCCAAAGTCTTGTAATATATAAGTTTATAAAATATATAAATAATATTAAAATATATTTGGCTCTAACTTAAAATTTTTGTTAATAAGACTATACATTATTATATATTCGTCGAGTAATTTAAAGAGTATATGAGGTACTTTTAATAAAACGTTTTATGCTAAGAGGAAATAATTTCTCTTACTCATTTTTCCGTTTTTCCTATATTTTTATTATAACCATAAATGATATCCCATAACAAAATAGCAGTTTACTGACCCTTGAAGTAAAATAAATTATATAACACTCTAAAATGTTCGTTTCTAATCTGTTATTCTTGAAGCAATAATGTTTTATCCAATAAATAAACATAAATAAAAAAATAGATAGTATAATATGACACACACATCATAGGAATTTAAATCGAACGTTCATTCAACAGTATTATTTTTGTAATTTTACCTACGGAATCCAAAAAATATTTAAAAACAAAAATGGTTTTTAGAACATATAAAAATAAATAAATATTCGTTTTATTTAGATTCTAGAATAAAATAAAACTTGCGACAGACTTCCTCACTCAAATGTTGCATAACTATGTACTCTATAATTGTAAATAATTTAATTATATGTTGTCTATTTATATATTTATGTGAAACCAACTGGTCCATAGAGTCGCGTTCTAATTAATGTTAAATAACGGTGGGTTTGCTGGCTACTGGGCGTAAGCGTTGTACGCTAAGTCTTGGGCTTTCTCGAGCGACCTGGAATCAATACAGAAGAACCATGAAAATAATTATATAATTATGTGTGTATATAACAAAACTGTATATAACATGCGCACGTTGAATATTTCCTATAAAAACTAAGGCTTATTTACTTGTAAGCGTGTAAAAAATCCCTGGATTATGAATGAAAAAATATAGGCTCTACAAATGCGCATATTTCTTTCTACAAAAGTGCATGCAATTAATATCTTAAATTCAACGAATATTCTCCCCATGTGCTTTCCTAAATTTTACATTTAAAAACTATCGAAAATAATAAAAAAGTCCTAACCCTGGGTTGCCCCCGGCATTTCTCTCGAGGTGGTCACTTTGCGCAACGCTGGTAAATTAGAAAAAAAAAAATGTCAAACTTTCTGCAACAAACTATTTCATGAAAAACATGTGAAAATAAAATCTTTAAGTAGAAATGAGTAACTTAGAGAAGTGCATGCAAATTAATGATTTAATAAAAAAAAACCGAGCCGGGTAATTTAAATTAAAAAAAATATCTCCATAATAAACTATTTCCATCAGTGAGCAAGATAATATCTCCTAAGGAACTGGTCAACCTAACTTTTAAGACAATCCATTTTACGGAACAAATATTGATCTGTAAGTATCGTCGCACACGGGCCACATGCCACAGTCACAAACACCGCCACGAGAAGCTAGAAGTGACCACAAAGGCAGCTGAAGCGCGCGACAATCACTTGTGGCTGGTAGCTGCTGCTTTTTCAACCCATACGCGCAGTATTAAAATGGAATCTGACGAAGAAGGTTTAAATGCGAGAGTGGCGTTTGGCGGCGTTTAGTGGCCAGTGCGGGCCACAAGAAGCGAGCAGCGGCGATTTGTAGCATGTGGCGGCCACCGGTGTCAACCGTGTGCGGCGAATCCATATAAAATGTATGAAACCTACAGAAAATACGCCGGTGGCGGCGTTCTGTGGTTGTGGGCATTGGCCCGTGTGCGGCGAGCCTAAGTGCGTATCCCAGAAAAAGTCATTAGGCCATCTGTGCTCCAATCAATGTCTTAATAAAGTATAGGGTAAACCAGGCATACTTGCCCCAGTTGGTAACGTGCCCCATTTGAAAAACTAAGACACGCATTTAAAATTTGGTGCTTATTTGAGCCAATCTGCAAGTATTGTAAGTATGACGGCGATGTAAGCAATAATAATAATAATAATATGTCACAACTATCACATAACGCCGTCTAGTCCTAAGCTAAGCAGAGCTTGTGTTATGGGTACTAGACAACTGATAAACATACTTATATATATAAATTATATCCAGACACAGAACAAATCATCATGCTCATCACACAAACATTTATCCTGGGTGGGAATCGAACCCACGACTTCCGGCATAGCAGTCACTAAACACTAGACTAACAGGCCAGTCAACGCAAGTTTCACTGGCGTTATAAAGTTTGTATAATTTTAAATTTGTGTCTTAGTTTTGCAAGTGGGGCACATTACCGGCTAGAGCACGTATGCTTGGTTTACCATATACCATAGAACACAAGATATACCTGAATCTTGAATACGCCCTTGAGCATGTACAGTCTACGACTTATGCTTGACTAATAATAGCATACCATTCAATGTATAAATCTGTCAGAACTATTTTTCGAAACAATCTCACCTGCTCCACCCAGAGCCACCATGTCCTGCCGAGACAACCACCTCATGGGCTTCATGACCACCTCCGCTCGGTGACAGCAATTTCTTCAGCCCAATGATACCAGCCAGTACCAGTGCCAACTTGGATACGATGAGTGCCTTTCCAGCCAGTAGTGCCAACGCTCCAAACGCCAGTGGTACCATCATACCACCGATGAGCAGGGGGATAGCGAGAAGAGGCGCCAGCTTCTTTCTTCTGCTGCGGCCTTGGTCCTCTGATAGATCTGAGCCATCTTCGGTGGGGAATTTGACCTGGAATTTGGAACAAAATTTCTGTTAGTTGGGAATGTAGAATCAAAAAAATTAAAGAAATGGGAAATATGGCTGTACATTTGTGGAACGCTTTACCGTTACCAAGTAAGTAAGCCCAGTCACTTAAACACCATTTAATTTATCTCTAATGTTATCCTGGTTCTACTTAATTTAATTTCTTTCACCAACCCTACTTTATTCTTTTCTTTATTTTTGAATAAGATTGTGTATATATTTATTTTATGTCTATGATTATCTATAGTGTCTAAAAAAAATTTGACGTGTAAAAGTGTTTTATGAACCTATTTGCAGAATAAATATCATTTATCATTTAGTGTTTGATTAATTTGTTAGCAGTATGCTGCAGACTACACCCTGAATTACTTTTAGTTCTTACAATCCATCCTAAGGTTGTCTGGTAGATATCACTGTTAGCGATAAGACCGCCACTGTACCAATACATATAAGTTTGTAGATAAGTTGAGTTGCTATTTTGATATACAATAAAGTTTGTTTTATTCTAAATATCTTATTTAAAATTCTCATCTTCCTAGCTCGTCGTGCTGTGCCGGTGCTGCCGCAGCGGCTGCAGAGAACCTCAAGCGGCGGAAATATAATAACCTTGTTGTTAGTTATATTTTCGAGCCGTTTGGGGTTGAAACTCTCGGATCGTGGGGTCTGAGTGCTCATAAATTATTAAAAGAACTTTCAAAACGCCTTGTTGGACACTTCGCGTGACCCAAGGGCTGGCTTTTACTTCGGACAAAGGATAAGCATTGCCATTCAGCGTGGCAATGCCGCCAGTCTTTTGGGTACATTACCAGTCGACAGCGATGTGGAGGAGTTTTTCGACGCCGTACTTTAGATTGTTTTTTTTTAGTATTTTAGGGCTTTTATTTTGTAAGTTAGTTTTAATTACGTTATTATTAGATTTAAATGTATATAAAATTAAACATGGTAACTTTTAAAAGGTATATTTTATTCTAATATCAATCTACCAAACCGATCATAGTTGTGATCAGATTCAACCTAATCAGATGTAGCTGATCACCTACAGGTGACACCTACAGGTGATCAGCTACTATCTACTATCTGACCTTCACCACCCAGAAATTAGGTAACACTTATGACACCCGTCGATAAGACTACCATCAGATTTCCTGTTTTCTGATTATCCGTAACAACTGTCAAAAATCTACAAATGACAAATGGCTTAACATGCTATCAGTGGCACAAAAAAATGTTCTTATGTTAAGTGGTTACCTACTAACCTATCCACAATGTGACCTCCAAGCCTAGCCAAGTTACGACCGTTTCGTTTCAAAACTCTTTCTCGAGTCGGTTACGTCTCCGATTCCTTTGTTCAGACCACGTGACTTAACGTTGAGATGATGCCATTTCCATACATTTGAGGTTTTCTACTAGCGTTAACGATTGTAGATTATCAACTAGGCTAAGCCCTCAGGTCAAGTGTTGCGTAACCTTGAACTTCAACCTGTGTGTAGGGATTGCAATCCGGAAGAACGGATCCCGTAATCCGGCCGATCCAAAAACTTCTAGGTAAGTTTTTGGATCGGCCGGATTACGGGAACCTAGATAAAGACTAGTCAAATGAAAAATAATTCGTATACTAAGTTGCAATTACGGTTACTTTCTTGACCATATTTCGTGATTGCATGGTAACGCTTACTCATTATCAAGCTACTGATACATTAAAGCTAATAATGTACAACAAAAAGTGAATTGTTTCTTCAAACCAAACTAACGTTTGTAATAACAATTAGTTACTCAGTTCAAACGTATAATTGAAGACCAATATACAATAACTTCCTACAGTAGAACACGCAAGAAGAAAGTGCGGAAGATTTTTAAATTATGGAACATGAAACTATTGAAAAATATTAATTAGAGAAATGTTGGGGGCAACATGCGTAGCATATAGAGCGCTTGTCTAATTGGAAGGTTGAAAAGTTACAAATGAATCTATATATATATAAACGAAATACCACTCACTAATTAATCACGAAATCTCAGAAACTATAACACCTCTAAACGTAAATTTGGCAGGTAGGTTCCGCGAGTGGTGCAGCGGCAGCGGCCGGCGAACGCTACGTCCAAGTCGCTCGCAGATTTTTTTCCACAACTAAACCACAACAAAGAGTGAATAGGCTCTTAATAAACTAGTGTGCTTCAACATCACCGATTGCATCATCGCTTACCTTCAGGTGAGATTGCAGTCAAGCACTAGTTTATGTCATACAAAAAAGATATGCAAAAAATGGACTATGACCCTATTAATATTGTAATACAACCATATTAAAAAAATATATATAACCGTGCACAAGCTTCTAATGTTTAACGGGAAGATTTGAAAGAGCTACCGTGGTGCTAAAGCGCAAAGAGCAATAAAATAGAAGGATACAGGTTGGTTTAAGTCAGTAAACGTCTGACAAACCCTGTTCAAGACTCTAGAGTGGGAGAAGTCTTTTGATGATTTCCTATCAAATAACAAAAGATTCTAAAATCAAAGGCCTATGAGATATAACTTTTCATCAATGCAAATATTTGCTAAAAGGAAGCAATTTAATATCGGCACTAGAGCGACTTGCTTTATATCCAGGAACCCAAATATATTAGTAATCTTAGTTAAAGTCTACGTCAGCAATGTATTCAATTTATCTCTTTCAAGACGAAAGTTGTGTTTACAGACAAATCAGTAGGTTTACGACCACGTAATTGCTGACAAAACAAATCATTAGCTAGACTTACATGTGAGCTTTTTAAGGACTATGGCGCGAACAAATCGTAATCGAAAACAGTGCAGTGCTCCAAAATACTGCAGATCAACACTGTCAATAAAAATCAGTTAATTGCTAGGATAGGCAACATTTGCCGCGTGTCAAACAAATTATGGGCTAAATCTACCACAATGTGGGTCCTGGAAAAGATTCAGTAATATAACAGTAAACATAGGTGAAAATAGCAGGACGACCTCCATATCTACAGGCAGGACTAGATTTGAGTTGCCTAAAACTAGGCAAAATGAAAAGAAAAAAGGAAGAATTAAGAGAATCCTGCAGTGAGACAAAATAGGCTAAACTTTGATAAGTAAATGGCAAAAACATTGAACAAATCAAATCAACACAACCAAATCTAATTTATTTGAATCAAATTATGTGATCAAGAAAATTGACCAAATAACAGATGACAACGGAAGAGAAATAATACGAAAAACATTCAAGAAACAAACTATTATGGGAATTGCAAATGCTTAAATTCGACCAGTGAGAGAATCGTTTATTGAACTTTGACCCCCCATAAGAGAACAAAATCTGGAAATAATAATTTATGAAACCATTGCATCTTTTGCATGAGCCATGCTAAAGTATTGGAGTGGACATATTTCGTCGTTTAGTACCATCAAGTTCGTTTAGTAATGTCAAGATCTCGACATCGAAGTTGCAAAGTTTAGCAAAGTAGAAGATCCTTTACTACAATTTCTTAAGTAACCTATAACCGTAGTATGTCCTGCTATGCACGCAAGCTACAGAGAAGGCTCAACAACCGCTGGTCAGACAGAACCTATTCAACCAAGAACCAATCACGCACCTATCCCTAAATACATTACTAGAAATGACACGCACTGCCGTGCAGACCTACCATTTAGCACACATTAGATTTTCTCTACGCATATCAATTATCACGCACGGAGCAATTAGAAGAAACTGCAGAGTTTAATAGAGTGTGGCCGGCAAAAAGTGAAGATGGACTAATTAAATGCAATTATGAGATGCATTGGGAAAGTTGTCACGCTGCGTTGGTGGGTGGTATGCTGTTTTTACGCATTAACTGTAAGATTGAGTCGTCACGCTTTTACGGGAGAAGCCGGATCTAGATGCAACCGGAACGAGCTGGAGTATATCAATGTTCATTAATTTTGAAGGAGCGTTTTTTTTATGGAATATCATTTGCTTTACTATTATAAAATACAGACTACAATTAGCAAGGCCGTATTATCACACTGTTGGGCAAAGGCCTTCCTCGATCCTTTTCAACGATCACGGTTTCTCGCTTTCTCTTTCCAATTCTTAAAGAAAACATCCAGGTCATCCTGGCATCTCCTTCGTGGTCTGCAACGGCCCTGTGTTGCTTTGTCTTGGCACCAATCCTGTCTTTCATGAGACTACAGCTCTTTAGACATGCGGCAGACATGTTATGCTCAGTCCAATTTAAAGTGGGCAGTTTTTTCAATGATTTGCGTTTTGGAGCGCAGTGTAGTGTTTCGAACATTGTCTGGTTATTTAACATCATTAAATTAAAAAAAAATATATTTGAGCTGGTCAAAGGACTGTAAATAGAAGTTATTCTTTGAACCAACAGTCAATTTTACGTTGACTGGTTAAGGTTCTTGAAATAACTTCTATCACTTTGGGTAGAGTAAGAGAGAATATCAGAGTTTCACTGACTAAAACCCACCCATTAGGGGCAGGATCATAGTGATTCTGTCAACCAATCCCGTAACCCTAGCCAGCCATCACCCACGCTGATACCATCGTTCCACCAGAGAAATCTTTCGCTACCTATCGATTATGGTATGATGATAGCCTATATCGTGCGCATTGAAAAGAAATGAAGTAGTGCGTGCGGTAAAAAGATTACTGAATATGCTAAATGTTTGGTCTTCTATAAGCGGTGCATCGTAAATTATCGTAAAATAATTTATTTTGATACAAATGGAGAAAGTTTGTCATTACGACCGAGGCGGAATTAGCACGAGCCGTAGATGAGGGTGTTGTAGAACCGAGTGCTGCAGTGACCAACCACGTGTATCATGCTACGTTTTTCAATACACTTACGAAGACATAAATAAACAGAGGTTGTCGCGCGACTCGTGGAAGTCGCTTACAGCCTAGCCTGATACGATAAATGTAATAATTTGTGGAGGGGCACACTTTTCTGCACTACTGCGAAAAACAGTAAATTGCGTGCCTTAAAGCGGTTTCGAGTAAGTGTATTAAAAATATTATTTCGGTTTTACTCATTGAAGCTTGTACTGTGATATGCAACAGACTTATTAATAACGGCGGTTAACTATAAGTCATTATTAAACTGTAAACGTGAAACAACCAGGTAAGTACTAAGCGATGGTTAAGTAGTGTTATTGGTAATTGTAAATGCTGTTACCATAATTAAAAATGATAGGATGTTTATTACTACTTTGTAGAGTAAGTCATTAGTGGCGGCTTTTTAATTACAAGCTTAGTTAAATGCGTAGTGACTTTGTCAGTGACAGCTAAAAGCAGTGATGTAGTAAAGCTATGTGTAAATTTTTTAACTTCATTCGACAAAGGTACAAAGGCGGATTTAATACCTTAGGCACTCTGTTCCAGTCGACCAAGGCGATAGAGACTATTACGCATTGTGCGTAGTGTTCTTTAAATTTTTGCAAATGTGCTAATGTATTGCAAATTACGACCACAGATTATGACACACGAACTCGCCATCTTAGGGATTCTTTAATGACTTCCTAATGACCGCCATAATATCAATTAAATAGAAAGCTATAACTAGCATAATAGCTAGCATAATGATGTTCGCGATCTCAAATAAATAGAATAGTGATGAATAATAGTGAACGGAGAAGAACATGTAAGCCGATGAATGGATTTTGTGAGAAAGAATATTGAAAGGAAATTATAAGAAGGATAGCGTAACTGTTAATAGGTTAGAATGGAAAAAGAAAGTGTAGTGCAATGAACCCAAATAAGATAAGACAAGGACTAGAAGATGTTGATGATGACATTTTGTAGTGTATTCCTTATGACCACAGTCATGACCCGCTGGTCCAATTTGAACTACGGCTATATTGGATCATTTTGTGCTTTCCATCCATATTAGTGGGTCTTTATCTTCCAAAGAACAATGATATGACTTAATCAGAGTCATTAATATCATTGTAACGTATAACGTCAAAACCTTCGTTTATAATTTTGATCCGTAAAGTCATCGTCGTGTTGTCCTGTCCAGCTTGTTGTTTCAATTTCAGAAATCACTACAGACAGCTTTGTCTTCAGGAGCTGTCAGGTCGGAATATGGAAATAGGGTCATCTCCATGTAATTTTTACTCCTTTCTATTCTCAATAATGGTCCCAACACCATACATTTTTGATAAGAAATTGCTGTTACAATTACATTTATAAGACACTAAGTTCGGCCTTTGGCTCCGCGTCCGTGAAACTAGTACTTCCCACCTTTAATAGACGGTTTCCAAACGAAATCATCTATTTTGAAATTTACAACTGCTTTTCTTTTTTTTTGGACCACCCCTGTATTAGAACGATGGAGATGATTTAATCAGAACGATCAAACCGTATATAAAATTTAGTCAGACAAAGGACCAGCATTTGACTTTCATATATAGAAGATATCTGATAACTAACAGTATATCAAAATCGTCGTATGAATAATAATTACTCTATTATCTATATGTATGGAAGCATTATAATGTGTTATGTCATACAAACAATTAATGGAATGAAGTAACTTGTTCATTCAGAGTCAAGGGTAATTGAACTTGTATGGAAGATTGTATTACTGAAGTTTTGTGCACCAATAAGGAAATACGTTTATGGTATCACGTGTCATCTCTTAAGCCAGACTTTGCTCATAAGACCTTTGGAGTAGGTATGAGTTAACAATTCCATTAAAACGCACTAGGATAGACTCGATAAACATCATTTTAATCTCATACATGTAGTGACTGTTATAGATGATAATGCTAAAGGACCATGCAGATATATTAACAATATAGCATCTATTTTTTAAAGTAATGAATGTGATACCATTCTTATAACTTTAAATACCAATATAATAAATAGCACCACTATTAGGCCAATAGCACCAGGCAACGATTAATTCAAGGGTAAAATCTTAGAGTTAATTTTAAAAAGACAAAGACTGAAAATCAAAATAGAGATCAATTTTTTTTTTTTTTTGAGCTCTAGCAACGTGCAAACTAGCTAACTAATCCTCAACAATTTAGCGGCAACCACGTGGTTTAAAACTATGATACGTCAATTTTGCAACTATAATATTTTATCCTAAAAGTTAGTCCATTCATCAGCCCTGCGACCATATTTTATGTATTGTTTGTCTGTAGCACAGTAGAACCGATTTAGATACGGTTATTTTTTATTCGATACTAGGTTTTCTAGCAGTTACAAATTAAGAAGGGAGTGGAGAGAGGAGTAAAAGTGGTTATAAACAACTGGTTTTTTTGAAATATGTGAGGTTTTTGAATCTTTTGATTAAAGTATTATAAGCTATACCAATTATTATTATTATCTAGGCTAATTTTTTATACAAACATCACTTGAATTTAACATTGCAACGTTTTAAGAGTACATACAGTCAAGCATAATCAAACAACACGTTTCTTATATTATGTTGTCCGACCAAATTTTAATTCCAGAGAACTCCAAGCTGAAAGAAATATTAAACTATACTAAAATAATTAAGCTCCTTACCTGCAGTGTATGGGACCTCATAAAGTTAACGACCTTGTCCAAAATGAGGTTGTTGAGTGAGCTCTCGTCCATCCCCCTGGGGATTGCTTCCTCTTTCTCGACAATATGCACATCCTTATCCTTGGTTATTGTCACTCCATTCAGGATGTCCAGTTCCTCAGTTTTCGTCAGCCTGCTCAAAGTCTTCGCCAATTTCCTTTTGAGGCAGTGCGAAATGTCGGACCCGCTGCAATCTTTGTAGGTCTCATACGCTAATTTTAGGTCTCCTAGAACATTATCGTCTGAGCTTCTGGCTTCTAATTTGTTCTGCGTTGTGGTCGCCGTTCTAGCCGTGGCTGCGGCGACCAAGGTCAATATCAGGAGGTACTTTACCATGTTTGTTGTTTGCACTATGTTGGCTATATGGGCACTGTGTATAACTAGAGCATTGGTTGCGTTTATATGCGCTTAGTGTCACGGTACACTGGCTATCGCTGAGAGGGATGCAGCGATGCATTTATGTTGTTGGGTACTGTCGGGAACTTATTTTGTTGAATTAGGATTGATAAAATATAAACTTAAATCTAAAGGATCTTTCAATGATGAGGCAGATTTTTGGGCCATATTGTTGCAAGGATATTTATTTATAAAAATATATATATATAATCAATGATACATTACTAAATGAGAATATCATTTGGTTTCAAAAAGACAATTTTAGGCTACACTTCATACACCACAATGGTGAGCGTCTTGTGTATATGAGTTCAAATATTTGTAAAGGCACATACGATACAAAATTTATTGGGCTAACAAAAACAAAAAAACTTAGTGCTTACCTTGCGACATAGATATGATTAGTGATGATTCCTAATCGTATGTAAGCCAGCCGTAAAGAAACCTGAAGATTGGACCCCGTGCTCTAGTACTGTGGCTAATGATAGATGTCGACTGCAGCAAGTTCTAATTACGATAATAATATATCTGATAGATTTCTGCAATCAGTCCACGTTGAGGATATTGGCTACTTGGCATAACAATCAGAATAAAGAAATGCTAATATGACGTTTTATTAATGTTACTAATGAGAATGACGTGAGAGTGGAAATTATATTTAATGAATCTGACATCAGTTTTAATATTTTCTTTCAGATCATCATATTATTTTGAACTGGATTTTTTTCTGTTTGTCTCCATATATTTATTTTTTCTACCAAAAAAAGCCATCAATTGCTTACATTGCGTTGTTCCTTTGTAAAATTTCATATCATATTTTTTTTCTAATTTCATCAGTATTTTCTCTCTAACTGTACTTCACTGGACTAGTTCAATTATTTAAAACAGTTTGATATCATGACTTAACTGTTACGAGGTGCATCTTTGCCCACTGACGATTGAAATTATTGAGATCATCTCTATCTTGTATCAATTTATTGAGCCAATAAATAGCTGCAATCTTAAGATCACTTTCTATGAAATCTCTCATTGAAATCATAGTCTCAACTGTTCAGATAAAGTTATTGCAACTGCAGATGCTTATAATTTTATCTTTTCAAAAATATTTCTATTCAATTTCTGTGTCAAAACTCAGTTTACGATTGTGCTTACGATTGTCCGTATACATAATAATCAAATACATTTAAGCGTCGAAGTATTCCTCCACATTGCTGTCATTTGGACACGCGGGAGATGTGCTCAAAGACTGGCAGCTAATTTAACAAATTCAAATTTTTTGGGCAACAAAAGAGCCAGCTCACGCAAAGTGTCGATCAGTCGGTAAGAAATAATTTTGAAAAGATGACGTGAATTCAGACCCCAAGCGATTCGATCTCAAACGGGTCAAAATTGTAATTAGGTACCGATATAATTATATAATATTTTTGGCATTTGAGGGTCTCAGCAGCCGCGATGCCAGTCCCAACACAGCCCGCATGCCATCTGGCCACCATGGCTCCAACATTATGCCATGTGGTCTATTTCCATTGTTACGTATCAAGCCGCTAGGTTCTAATATGGTAGGTGTGCTGGCAGTGACAACTCTTTTCTTGGTTTTCGTATTGAGAGAGTGTTTTCAAAATTGGTGCAATATGATATGAACTTCGGTGTATCATATTTGTTATCATTATTAGCTCCCAAACAACAACAAATAATGTAATGTGAATATTTTTTTTTTAGTATTTCGTTCTTTCATTCCTACTTGTCGTGTTGTGACAACGTTATCAGTCTCTTGTTTCTGCTTGTTTGTTTCAACTCTTCTCAATCAAAATGTGCCCTGAAAATTTTGCTTATAAAACCTGTCATATAAGCAAAATTTTGTCATCAAGTCACAGTTGCTTTTATGACTTCATCTGACTCTATCAATGACTTGATCTGAAACGTTTTGCACGCATGCACAAATAGAGGACGTCCGTTTATCATTTGTAATTTGTGGACTACTACTTAGTTTAGTAGAAACACGAATGATGACCGGTACATCATCAAATCCTTTAAATGACGGTTATCAATTTATTATAATTGTCCTACATTGGTGTGATTGTCAATTTTGTGACCCTCATTTTGTACGGATTCGAAATTCTAAACATCTGTTAAGGGAAATGATGATAATAAATTTATTGATTTAACTAGAATTGAAAGGTTGCGAGAAGGGTATAAATAATGAGGCAACGTACTTAAACACTTCAAACTCTTTACAGATAGATTACTTATATGGGGGATGATAATTTTATTATAGATGAGACTATTTATTACTAATGACGAAAATTCAATAGACATCTTTTATGACAATACGAGGTGAATAAATGACTTGTGACAGCAAAAATAATAATGAAAGTAAATAATGTGTTACCAGTTTAAATATTTTGCTTTTTCTGTAAAATTTCCGACAATTTAATTGAGGAACATGCTTCGAATTGTATTCAATCACGTTTATATACTATTTGATGATTAATGTACATTCAAATCGTAATTTATTTATACTAGTAGAATTCTGGAACTGGGCTCGAACAAATGTCTTGGCCTGCCAGCCATTTTTATGGGGCTACCCTTGGTCTTTGATAATTTGGACCTAGAAATAGTTTGGTTAGAAATTTTGGCTGCTTGAAACTTAAAAACAACGTAGATGCAAGCCAAACATCTCAATCAAATCGTACAAATCAATTAAGACTAGTGTTACACCCAGTAACAACATTCATGAATTGATAAAAGACGTTGATGACCACAAGGAGTTCGTCAATATCAAAACTTGTGAGATTTTTAGCCTTAACAGTTGATATTGCTGCAATTTGGAGCAATACTTGAAAATTTTCATGTTTTTGATAAAATCGTAGCACCGATATACAGATAGACATAAAAGCCTATGAACTCCATTGCATAAGAATATAATGACATGAAATAAACACATCGATCACGCGAATGTTCAAACAAAACATAAAAAACTCTTATTTTCTTTGCGTTTGTAACTCTTAAATCGACTGTCGAACGAATTACATTATGATTAGTGACACGCAAATAACATACTTGGAATATAATTATGTCTTCAATATTTTCATTGTCATCATTGAATGATCTTTCTATCGCGATCACTTTAACCTTAATAAGGTCAATGAACTGTATGTTGATAAAATTATTATAAACAATCAGTTAGTAAAGCATGATTAGTGTATCCTTAATTACAACTTTCTTTCCATATTTATCTCAAGTTGAAATTCTGTCCCCATCAACGTTTACTATCTTAACTCGTTACAAAACTTCCTTGGGAGTCTTGGTTCCTACTCTATGCACATGACTTCCATCTTCATCAAAGATAGCTTGGAAGTGTAAGAAATAGATGCCTCCTATTCTTGCAGTCTGTCCGGTAAAAAATGATAAGAATAACTGGTCTAAAATAATAAGATAGAATTATTATTAACCAAGAACTTATTAATTTAAATAACATTATAAGTCTTCATCAATTTCCATAAACCTATAATTCATATCAAAATAATAATAACAATTTAGCTTAAAACCCAACTATGAGTCCATAAGCGATCAAATCAAACAAAACTGATCTAGTAACGAAATGATTGACAATCCCCATCGTAAGATGGTAATAAAATAGATTCACCCAGTTTGCAATAATTTATGGGAACGCCCCTATCCAGCAGCCTTGACCACACCGTTACCAGAATATCTCAATGAAGTAAAACCAGGGTAAATTGAATTGAACGCACAATTCACTTTATAATAACGCGATCTTTGCCGTTCTTCGGAAGTGGGGCGCAATCGTATTACCAAGTTATATGAGATGAAAGAAACACGCAAACTGCTTGATTATGAGAAGCCACAGTGGAGGAACAAACAGTGACACAATTTGCAACTGTACAGGACATTTTAAATGCAAATGAGGATGAAAGGAATGGGAGAGGCAGGTTCAAAAAGATGGACAAGTTATAATAAATATGTTAAATGTTATGGAAGAAAAGGGACTGAAAGATAGCGTGACTGTCGACATAACTTGGATAAAAAAGACGAAGAAAATAGTTTTGAACTCCAAATAATAGGAGACAGATGACGCGAACTTATAAATGGCAAGCAGCAGCTCGCTGTCC
The DNA here is from genome assembly GCA_961205895.1 of Mythimna pallens. Lineage (NCBI taxonomy): Eukaryota > Metazoa > Arthropoda > Insecta > Lepidoptera > Noctuidae > Mythimna > Mythimna pallens. The sequence goes on along the minus strand of OY540845.1, from coordinate 2,034,837 downwards.
AAAAAGGACCAAGGTCAAAAAGGACCAAGGTCAAAAAGGACCAAGGTCAAAAAGAAGGTAAATGAAGTTAAAAAACGGTCCCAATTTGCAGTACTTATATTAAGTTTAAAACATATTAACTTTTACAATTACCCTGCTGTAACGCTTTCTTCGAATACTGTAAGCACTTATACTATGAGGCACGTAATGTATCGTCTTTAGTTACATGATTTACTGGTGTTTTATGCTGATTTAAGTTTAAGAGACCAATTTAAATTTTTGTCTCTGTGGTTTTTATTGTGTCGATTAAAACACAGCTAGTGTAGTTAAAACCACAAAGACAAAATTGAATACATTAAACAATTTTATTTTTTTTGTTGAATTATTAAGAATTATTAAGACAGAAACAATAGTAAAAAGATTATTAACTTAATAACAATAAGTAAGTGAGGTGGGGTAAGTAAGACTAATAGCGGGATATATTTGATTAAAAACTTTTTTTTTAAATAAAGCCTTGATTAAAAACGCAGATATCGTAATTTTGATGATCAATGTAACTAATGTTAATAAAGATAAAAAAATCAGTTGTAATTTTTTAGGATTCCGAACCTCAAAAAGAAAATCTGTGGTCCCTTGAAGCTGTGAAAAAATCAAACTTCTAAGTATACGAAAAAAAAAGTTACGGCCGTATATGTCACAAAAAAACGTATATATCGACACTCTCAAGGGAATCAAAATTCGTAGGGTACTTTTCGTTGAACCAGAATCCTGAAATTTGGCATAAAGCAAGGTCTTATAGCACAAATATAGGAATAAATTTGAAAACAGTAAATTTGTAGTTACGTCACAGAATGTTATTTATGAATTGCAAAAAATTTTTTTTTGTGATTTGGAAAAATATTCGTAAGGCAATTCAAGATTAAACTGTTTTCATAGGTAAGTTTGTACCAAAACCCTTAGTGCGCGAGTCCGACTCGCACTTGCCCGGTTTCTTTTTTACTCTTCGTTAGCTCTGAATTCTTAAATTGCTCCCTCGACTGGACTATTTCGTTGGTCTCGTAGTCGCAAGCGTGATTACTGGGCGTGGGGTCCTGGGTCGGACCAAGAGTGCTTCCATTTGGAATTACTCTGTAGCTGCTTGAAGTTTGGAAGTTGGATGTAGGTATAACACCCCGTGCCTCGGAAAGCACGTAAAGTCGTTGGTCCTGTGCCTGAACTCTCTCCAGTCATGTTGGATTGCCGTCCTATCAGACTATAGGAGTGAAGAAATAGAGAGTGCAACTGTGTTTGCTGTGTTTTGATTGTTATAATATCTCCTGCGTACTTGGCAAATCTCTGTTGAAATTGGCCGTCGTAATCAAAATTGTCAAATTCAATTATTTTTATGTAACTTTTTTTTTAGGTGGGAATATCATCAAATGACGAATCTCGCTCTTGGGCAGAGCGCGAGATAGTGTCAGACTTTTATTGACTAATAACACACTCCTGTTCCTTCGTTGCCTTTGTTACCAGGGCCGAGTCTTCCTTTCAGAGTCAGACCCTTGGCCCCTACGGTTTCCTGACATCTCCTTGAGGCGTGCGACCTAGGCTCGGTCCGGATGGTTACCGGATGGTCGGACGGCGAGCTACCCATTGTTCATCGTCCGCAACCCATTGTCTACGATGGCCGGAATCCTGGCGGTGGTTGGGGCGTGAGGACCGTTGCCTCACGCGATCGGCCGCCTCCTTTGCAAGCATTACTGCTTCGCAGAAGGGGGCGACCACCTGCCACTGCTCCTCGCTCCGGACCAAGGCCCGGCGCGAGATAGTTAAGTTATTTATATTCTTTACTTTGTGGTAGGAAAGTAAGGGTAGTAGAGGTAAGACTAACAAATCTTACCCCACATTAAATCCACGGGTAGTGTGAAAGTGAAACCCGGGGCTCTGGGACGAAGGCAAAGAAGTGTTCCTTCGAGTGGGTTTTTAGTCAGTAAAGTCTGACACTATTTCGCGCTCCGCCCAAGAGCACGATTTGTCATAAGATGATTTTCACACCTAAAAAAAAAACCCCACATTAAATACAGTTTTGTAAATACCGAGAATAAGATATTAATAATATCTGATCTTATTTACACTTCGCGTGACCCAAGGGCTGGCTTTTACCTCGGTCAGAGATTAAGCATTGCCATACAACGTGGCAATGCCGCCAGCCTTTTGGGCACACTTCCAGTCGACAGCGATGCGGAGGAACTTTATGACGCCATATTTTAGCTAGTAGTTTTCGTCTTTAGTGTATATATAGTTTTAATTAGTTAAGTGTTTTTTATCAATTGATTGTAGATGTAGATTTAGATTAGATGAATATATGATATTTAGTATCTATATGTATACTTATATTTATTATGTACAACAATATACCACCTACTTATATTTATAATGTATAACAATATACCACTGTTAATCAAGTCACCTTTCACACAAATCATAACAATATAGTCGTATTTTACATAAAACTACAAATTGAATATTAGTTTACTATTACTGCATACTTTCTAAAAGATCTTCTGTCTTCCTTATAATTTTACACAATCCGTCTGGACCCCAAAAATTTAAATAAATAACTACAAAAAAATAAAAACTATATATTATATATTTATTTATTTAATCAATTAATTACAACGGTTAAACAACCAATTACAGTAACTAAACAAAAAGTTTTAAGTTATAAACGACATGTACTTTCATCAATTCCTCTCACAGTACTTCTGACATACCAATAAAATCATCTTCCATTCATCCGCAAACAGATCGTTTGTTGGATAAGAATCCAAGAGATCATTTAGTGCAGCCAAAGTTCGAGGTATTGGAGACTACGCACGGGCAACAGTGCGACATTAAGGCACAGCAAACATACTGTGCTTCTTGCCGCGACAGTAATTGTCCGGGACAAAGAAACGCGCTAGCACAGTAAGCAGATCAGGCGCGTTAATAGTGCCACGGAGCGTCTTGCAGGCTATGGTGAGCTGATCTCATGCTCGTCTTACCTCTAGTGAGTTATATCCGAGGCAACCCAATAGAAATTTTGTCGAATATATACCATAATAAATACTATGTGGCACTAGAACTCACCACCGCAGCTTATTTCGCTAGTCGAGTCAAAACTCCGAAGTCTTGGGCATCGACGCCGAGTTGCTAGCCTGTCGGTTTTTTATCGTTTACATTTCGGGGAGTATGCACTGGAATTGCACAATCAAATTCCGCCAAGTTCGTTCCATTACCGGACCAGTAGACGTACGGCGTTGCGCCACCGGTACATGGTAGACATCCCACCCATAAAGCGTTTTGGGAACACATTTATTGTGCGTAAGGAGTGGAATTCCTTGCTGGAGTCTGTGTTTCCTGATTGCTGCAGCTTAGGATACTTGAAATCAAGTGTGAATAGGTTACTTTTAGGCAAGCGTGCTCCATTGACGGCCACAGTATCGCTTACCATCAGGTGAGATATTGGTCAAACGCAGCCTATTCATATTAATAAAAAAATATCTCCTTAAAAAATCTTACACAATCCGTCTGAACCCCATAATTTCGAAACAACCTGCGTCAATGATGAGGCAATAACATTAGCAAACGGAATGGTTCACGTAATGACACATCCTGAATATTATAATATCACACTTTCTCACTTTGCATACGATTTCACGTCCGTATACTTTGAAGGTCAAACTTCAATGTTACATTCCTGGCATATTCATCCGTAGAAGTTTATACTACTTTCCTATAATATACTTAACAATGACTAAGGTCACTAAGCTAGTCATAGCACTAGCTAAGCATATTGTAAGAAAGTTTTTATTGAAATAAACCGGGAAAGTGCGAATCGGACTCATGCACTGAGGACCGTACAAACTTACCTATGAAAACAGTTTTGAGTTACGAAGGTTTTTCCGGATCGCAATTTTTTTTTTTGTGACGTAACTACAAATTTACTGTTTTCAGATTTTTTGTGCTATAAGTCCTTGTCTCATGCCAAATTTCAGAATTCTAGGTCAATGGGAAGTACCCTATGAATTTTGATTCCCTTGAGAGTATCGAAATACACATTTTTTGCGACATAAAAGGTCGTGTCTTTTTTTTTCGTTAACTTAGAAGTTTGATTTTTCACGGCTTCAAGGGACCGCAGACCTAAGTTAGTTAGGGTTTTAATTTCAATACCTCCACGCGTTCCCAAAATAAACGGTCTTGACAGACAGACGGAGAACAAAGTGATCCTGAATGGGTTTCGTTTTTTCCTTTTGAGGTACGGAACCCTAAATCATCATCATCATCTTCCTGCCCTTGTCCCGTTTTATTTGGGGTCGGCGCAACACGTTTTCTTCTTCCATTCTGCCCTGTCACTCGTCATACTATCACTAACTTCCTTTTCTTTCATATCACTCTTCACACAATCCATCCATGTTTTCTTTGGTTTCCCTCTTCCTCTCCATCCATCCACATGTAAACTCATAACTTTTTTAGTAACATGCGTTTCATCCCTCCTCTTCACATGACCATACCAAGACAAACGATTCCCTTTAACCCTACAAATATTTAAAAAAAGATGTTATTCTATGAAATCAAATAAAAATAATAAAATAAACTAGAGAAGAGGAGAAGACAAAAGCAGAATCAGAAATATAGAACAAAAACACCAATCATTTTAGATATGGTGCTAATGAAAGATTGTATTAATTAATTAGTATCAAAATAGAATAAGCACATTATCTTTTTACTGCAGCGATCATCATCACTGATAAGCAAAGGTCAGAATTAGGTAGAGTTAAACATGTACTTACACCGATTTCACACAGCGAAAGAATAAAGTGGATATGTCTCAAATCCCGAATTAATTTTAAAGAGCAGATTTTTTTTATGACTCTATCACAAATATAGCAGAAAAAAATTGTTCCAGAAGGAAGTGTATAAGTTTTTAACCTTACCTCAATTGACATAAAGAGATCTTGTTCAATAAAAAATACTAATAAAAATTGTATGTTAATTATCTTTGTTTTATTTGTCATACCTATCTCTGAGGCTTTATTATTATTTATTTGTAATATTGTTTGTTGGCCACACTTGATTTTTCATTAGAAATACCGGGAAGATCCATATTAATTTAAGATATCGAAAAATTACTTACTTTATTTATGAAATACTAAACCACCACGTTTCCTTCCGTAATCGAATCAGAAATGAAGATATCCGCAGGAGAACCAAGGTTGCCCACACAACACGAAGAATCGCCAAAATTAAGTGACAATGGGCAGGGCACATAGCTCGCAGAACGGATGGCCGTTGGGGCCGAAAGGTTCTGGAGTGGCGACCGTGTACCAAAAAACGCAGTGTTGGAAGGGCCCCTATAAGGTGGACCGATGACCTGGTGAAGGTTGCGGGAATCCGATGGATGCGAGACGCACAGGATCGTTCGTTGTGGCGACATTTGGTGTAGGGCCTATGTCCAGCAATGGACATCTATCGGCTGAAATGATGATGATGACTAAACCACCAAGAAAAATTAAAACACTTAACTAATTAAAACTATTTATATACTAAAGGCAATTCCTAGCTAAAATATGGTGTCCAACCATCCTTCCGCAAACGAAAAGAAGATCGGCAACTTGTCAACAGTTAACATTCAACAGTACATATACAATAATAAGAAGGAACAAAATGATCTCAAACAAACGTCAGCGTCACTGATGAGGTAATCAAATTAGCAAGCGGAATAGTTCACGTAATACCACATCCTGAACACTTGACACTTTCACGTTTTGCATACGATGTCTCGTGTAGCCACACAACTTTATGCGCAGTGCTTGTCAGGTCAAAATTTATGATTATGGATTAGCATAATCATAAATTTCAGTTTTTATTGTTTGATATGGGTAAGCAGTGATGCAGTCATTGATCGTAAATTGTACTAATTTAGTAAGAGCCTATTCACTCTAGCCTTGAAGACACCTAAATTATAATCGGACGAGAAGACCGTAGCAGGCAAATTGTTCCAGTCCTTCGATGTACGCGGTATAAACGACGAGACATAACGCTTAATCAAGAGAATAGAGGTACCAAAAATATAAGAATGGACACTAGTCGTACATCGGGTTGTCCGATGGTAGAAAGGCGATAGCGGAATCAAGTCATTTAATTCTCGCGCACACTCTCCGAAATGCATCCTATATAATACCGAAAGGCTGACTATCCTACACCTGTGCTCCAGGGACTGTATCAATGTACGGTTTTCGAGTATTTTTAGAGTTCTGTGTAGACATATTACGGACAATAACAGTTGGTAACTATCAATAAATCATAATACATATAGACCTTATAAATAAAGATTGATGTCTTCGTTACTTTGCGTGTCATGATGGATTACGCCAGATTTTAAATTATTTTATGAACCAATTTTTTTTTATTTTTAGGGTTCCGTACCTCAAAAGGAAAAAAGCGATGATGATGAAATGAGGGTTCCGATTTTTTTTTAAGAAGAATGATGGCAAAGAAGGAACAGGAGTGGGTTTTTAGTCAGTAAAAGTCTGACAGTGAGAGGGCTCGCTCATCCAAGACCGGAGGATGTCATTAGATGATTTTCCCACCCAAAAAAAACCTTGTATCGATTTGAACCAAAACTTACAGCTCCTTTAATAAATACTACGGTATATCAAATTCGTGCGCTGCAAATTAACAAGTCAACTTACAATCGTGAAACAACCAAGATACTACAAACATAAGTATGAATGAGTGACAGAGGCGAGTTAGTGCCAATTTGCAGTACATCGCTAGTTCCTAAGCGGATCTTATTGTGTATTTTATTAGAACATGTTGTGTAAGCTATGTGTGCGCAGTGAACAGCGAAAGTTTGAGGTATGACTTTATGCACGTATTTCGTATTTGCTGCTTTTGTAATGACTGAATATGTCCCAAATTCATGAATTTATAATTGATTTTACCTTCTAGTAAGGTGTAATGGTATAATAGCATAGCATAATCAGCCTTTTTTAGTGTTCCCACTGCTGTGACTCAGAACTGCTCTCTAAGAGAGGGAATGGGCCATAATCTCATACAATCCATTCTCCTTTTCTTTTTCATTTCTCTCTTCTATTTGTTCATACATCCACAGTTATAGTAACATTAAATGCTAGAAATAAAATTAATGTACAAAATCTGTGGTACCTAATTACTTGTATGTGCAAAAAAAAAACCTTAAAAAAAAATATATGACATCTTGATATGTATTTGTCACATTTTATTTTTCAAGATTTATTGCCATAAATCCTGAACTCATCATAATGTGGTAACGTATTCAACTAATTTACTATTGCATAAAATTGTATGCTGTGTACTTAGTGTTAAATATCTATAATTCTTCCTTACAAGCAAACTTTAAACTTCATAATTAATTGCATATTAACATGAAGTGCATGCCAACATCACCACGAACGACCCATAAGTAGATTATATTAACACATAAAAGCTAACAAACAATTAGGTCCAATAAACACAGTCATAAACAGAAAGCTGCAGATTACAGTAGCTACGAAATATAGCATCTACAGCAACTATCATTAAGATAATATCAGAAATCGAAAGTTTCACCCAAAAACAGCAAATTCTTGACCCCGTCATCCTTTATCAAATACAAAAAAGCGAGTCTATGACAAATACAACCCACATTGATGACATTAGAACCACATTCTTTAATTATACGCATATTTAAGTTCGTCACCAAAAGATATTTGTGTCAGACGCACCTACGACATCCTTTTTCGAAAAGAGAGAGAAAAAAAGAAATTTCACTTCACATCGCGTTCCTGTGTCCGGTTTACATCCAACGCTTTTCCTTTAAAGCAGTCTACAAATCTAATTGCCCATCTCCAAAACTTCGAGTCGAGCAATTTTCAACGTTATAACCATGACTTTACGAGTGCTGGTAATCGAATTACGAATTTGATAGCGGTAAATTTGAATCTGTTCAGTGGACAAGGCAAATACCTGTTTTCTGTATTATTTGACATATGATTTTCAACTTTATTCCATTGGTATAAGACCGTATGATTGCACTTGAAACGATGGTTCTTGTAAAGGTGTGTGAACTCTAGTTGTGGTTTACTTTGACAAAGTTAATATGGATATAGAATGACTGAGGCTAAATGACTTTGATTCTTATGACAATGAGCATAAAGTAAGTAATGAATGAAAAAGTTAGTAGCAAGTGCAAGGCTATGTAAGTAAGCAAATGTGGGAGAATAAGGAGGGGGAGGTTACATAAAATACATGAGATACAGAAAGCCGATGGGCCTCGGGCGACAGCAGCGAAAGCACCTTGTCGATGACTAATGTAAGGAACTCTCATAGGTCACGAATGAGGTTGCAGACACAAAAAAATGCGTAACCCTATAACACTTGACCGATTTTTGTATTTTTGGATTCCAATAGCGTAACACTGTCTATATAAACTTTGATGACACGAATTTTTAGGTCTAAAATATTTAGCATAACAGACTAGAATTATACAGATTGTGATTTTTTTAAAAGCGAACCGTGTAATTTTTACCGCTTATTTTACATAAAAAACAACTAACTGGATCAATGTACTAGCTTTTTACGTTTTATAAGTACCCATATACACCAAAATTAGGCACGTGAACTGGGCAGAATTATTTAAAAAAGAAATCATGCAGGATTAGGTACTAAATGAAGAGCAAGAACTATATGCAGATATATAAACAGATGGATAAACAGTCAAGGATACAAGTGTGACAAAAAACTAAAACTATTCATATGTTAAGATGCCTGTGAAATAAACAAAGGAATTTTACACTCTAACGTAATATATGTACATTATTTAAAACTAACATAAGAATATAAAGATACAAGAGAAATGTGTAAAAGCCTCAATTAACGCCAATGTGATATATTATTCACATCCATAGTAAACAACGTCATAATAATTACTAATAAAATTACAAAAAGACGTGAAATCTATCGATATTGTTATTTAAAACTCTAAAATATTACATCAGAAACTTTTACTCTAAGAGACGGACATACAAGAAAATTAATACTTTCACTCTTTGACCACTTTAATTTTCAAATTGACTGAACTTCCTTGAGTTTTGCACAGAAATATAACCTTTATATTTCTTGTGACAAGAATGCGAATCCTGTGCATATTGGTGTCGTCAATCCGTGAGACAATGTGAGGTCAAAGGCTTTATATGTATTGCTAAGTATTGACGGTTTATGTGAATTGTCATTTGAATAGTAAAAGTTTGTGTCTACGCTTTACTTGTCAAGATTCATAATTTATAATGTTTGATCCTGACTACAGTTACATAATAGCCTGGCAACTACAACTAGATGTTAAGATTATAATGGTGTTTACAGCTTGTATTATATAGTGCTTCGTAACAGAGAAATCCTTTTCTATATTATTAGACCAAACAGTAGACAAAACAGTCGAGTATCCATATCTACAGTTTTGGTAATTTTGAGCTGTTCAGCAAACTTCACACAATTTAGAACTGTTTACTGCAGTAAGATAGGATATATTTGAAGATAGTAAAAGTAATGTTATTTTTTTTTAATAAAAACAAACTCTAGTTCAAATACCAATTACTGCCTATGGCACAAATAGAGCTATCAATAATAAATAATAATTGTAATAATAATATTCCAAAACTATCACACAATGCCGTCTAGTCCCAATCTAAGCAGAGCTTGTGTTGTGCTTGTGCTTGTGTTGTTGTGCTTGTGTTGTGTTGCTAGAGAACTGATAAACATACTTATATATTTCCAAATACATACATATTATAGATAATACCATTTTTTGAGCAATTATCATCTATTTGCACCTGAAATTTATATTATTATTGTTTGTTTAAATTAATTTACTAACAGTTTAAGGTATTGTGGGATCAACTTTAAATATATTTTTTGTGTCATTATATATATGGATGCGAGACGCACAGGACCGTTCATTGTGGCGACGCTTGGGGGAGGCCTATGTCATTTGTACTATTACATTTTTTTGTGTGTTTTTTTTAATGTGTATTGGCAGTAGACGTCTTTCGGCTGAAATAATGATGATGATGATATGTGGAAGCTTATAATTAGCAATTTAGTTATTCACCATTGTCATTATGTTGTTATTAGTCTGTAAGCTTTCCTAAACTGTGAAAAATAAAATAATAAATAAATATAAATTACACCCAGACACAGAACAAATGATTGTGCTCATCACACAAACATTTATCCTGGGTGGGAATCGAAACCACGACCTCCAGCATAGCAGTCAGGGCCACTAACCACTACATCAGCCAGCCAGTCAATAATAACCTAATGTCTAGGTTAGTAGACTACTATCGAACATCTTACAAAACAGTTAAATAATCACTACTTCCATTTCATTGAAAACTTTGTGTAAGATGATGCAATCGTTATAACCAATGTAAATATCAAAGTAGTATTTTCATTGATCTCTATACCCAGCACACCATACAAAACATACGTAATTTCACCAGTTGCTGCCAAAAATTACGTGTATTATGCAATTGCCGTAACAGAATTAGAGATTGTTCTCAAAGATAGTTCGCAAATTATCCTCGGCGAATTTTCACCTATTGTCTGTGTGAGAAGTTGGCGTAACAACCAAAACAATGGCAAAGTTCACCGGAACAGAACATGGAAAGTCTATATAACCAACTGGGACTTGATATTGTTTTTAAAGTTACAATTGTAGCAACAAGGATAGTTGTGCCATTGGAAACTGAAGCATGTGTTGATATCAAAGTTTCATCAAAAATGTGTTTAATAAAAAATCTGAGATGTGTGTTATTACTTATACTAGTTGTTGAAGTGATACCAATAGAAATTGATCTGCAAGAAGGTGAAGAAATCAAAGGCAATCGTGTTGATGATAGTCAGTTGAATGAATGTATTAGTGTGAGAAGAAGTACTGATGTTGGAGTGTGTTTTGGTAAAGAGTTGTTGAATAAATTGAATAAGTATGACGAGGCTGATGCCTTCAGTCTAGCTACTGGTATCTCTTTCGTTAGAGATGAAAAGACTCCGAGGGATATTGGCGCTTTTCTTGATAAAGATCCTATGGATTTCCGGTATACTTTGTTTGCAATAGTTTTTAGCTCTTTTCATTTAAGTCTAGAATGCCATCAGCCAATGTTATTTATTACTTTTATAAGACTAAACAGAATATAAAACTATAAGGAAAAAATATTTTTGTTTTGTTTAATAAAAAGTAATTAAGTAAAATCTACTTATTAAAGAAATATTCGCTTTATCCAGAATTTAATTTGAAAATATTTTAAATACAAAGAATCTATTATAAGATGCTACCCTACCTCAACGTCATATTTTTATTCACAGTTCAATTCTTGAAGATGCTGGTAACTTGATATCCAAAAGGTCTCTTCATTGGGACCTTAGCACATTTTATCCTGGATTGGTCATGAGGATTGGCCCAACTTTAGCCAATGGAGTGCTTGAGTTTGTTATGGATCCGAGAGTTAAGGATAGGTCGTCCTATCAACAACCAGCTGAAATTTCCACAGGTACGTTACGTCATTCAAAACTTAATTCAACTCGAGAGAAAAAATAAAAATAATATATTCAGTTATTTCTGCATTCATTTATATTTGAAAAATAAAAGAAATATCTGACATAAGTTTTCATAATATTTCACCATTATTATTACCATTATTATTTTTACCATTATTATTTCACCGTAATATTTTGTTGTATTGTGCAACCTTGTATTTAACGCCATCTATCTGTTTACCTTAAAACGAGTTAAGTCACCGTTGTTCAAGGTTAACTTGACATTGAACTTGATACAGCGCTACCTATGAACAGAGCTACAAACTTCCTAAAACAATCGATCATTCAGATTATTATAACTGTTTATTTACGTCCTCTTGTAATACTAAGTAGTTTAGGTGGATTCATTTTTTAATTTGAACGTAAAAGATATTAAATGAAAATTTTGAGCTTAATTAGATTAGCTAAAATTAGGTACTTACGAATTATTGTGTTAACTTGCGAATTTATAGTTTACAGCTCTATCAATGAGGTGTAAAGATTAAAACAAACTGATTGAACATCTAGAAAAGTTTTGTCTTAAGTTTCAAAAAAAATACATAACATTTTTTTCTATACAGGTCGTCTTTTAACCAGAAACCTTCTAGTACCATTCCTTCTTGGTTTTAAATTCCAACTTTCAACTTTACTGCCTCTGCTATTGGGGTTATTATTGATTGCCAGCAAAAAGGCGTTCCTTCTTGCTAAGTTAGCACTCCTGGCTGTCACAGTATTCAGCAGTGGATTTGGCTCGAGTGGATCAGGATCTTTTGGAGGCTTTGGGGGACCTTCCCTTTCATCTTATGGCTATGAGAATCCAGGACATTTCCATGAGCATGATCACCATACAACTTCAGGTTAGTACCTATTAACGTTATTATTGATACTTTGGCTAGGAGTTTGATTTTTACAAAATAATTTGGGCCTAAAAGTTTCAACAACAATATAACACTTGTCATCGCTAACTACCTATAATTTGACAATTATAGTCATGTTAACATTAATGTGGATTAGCTTACTCGTATTTGACTCAAAACTAAAACAGGAGCTTCAGAAAATGTAAATAAATAGAATAATGTTTTAATTGGAGATAAAATATTGCAAATAGATAGTCCATACTCTTTTACGCTACTCTGTAAAAATTGTAGATTAGATTGAGATAAGAAATCATTATGTAAAATATTGAATGAGTAATCTTTTTGGTTTGTAACTTAATAATAATAATACTATACTCCATTGTACTTGTAAAAATATATATGATAGCGACATCTAGTTTAAACTCTCGGAAACATTCACAACAAATCCGTTTCCGATAGGTACGATCACTTCTTGCCGGTGCACTGTCAAAAAGCCTTCCAATGATTTCTTTGGATTTAACTATTCTGGACCTTAGAATCTTAAAACCAAAGTTGAAAATACCACGGATTGGATTGTGTGAGTATTTTGTGTTGTAGCTTTAGTGGGATAAGCAGTTCTATAAGCTTGGCAGGGGCTCTAAATGTTATCGTGACATATGTATTATTCTATTATTGCTGCTGTAAATTGTTTTCTTCTACATTTGTAGTTTAAACTATGGGTCTATCAGTATTTTTCTTATAGGTTGGATGTGGTCATTTCTGTTAGTTACATTTATAAAATTGTTAAAACTATGTATTACACCATCAAAAGCAAACGTTTGTATATATGTTTGTTACATTTTCACTCTCATACGTTGTCTGAACGGATTCGGACAAAATTTGATACACGAAAAGACCATGTATTAGAATAGCACATTTCTTTTTATCCAGGTGAAACCGATAGCAGAAGCTAGCTATGTATTATTGTCTACTTGCTTATAATGAGCCTGAGGATGTAAGCGATTTTGTGTAAATTCTTTGTCTAATTAGTAGAACTGCTTATTATTTCATGTGTGAACGGATAAGGTGTCTACGATATGGTGTATAAGACAAAATCGATTCTGGTATCTGATTCTTATACGAGCACAATTTATTCCTCATTACATCTTCTCTATCGTTTGCTCACCCATTAACTAGTGACAGACAAGTGGCTGTTAAGCGATATTGTGTTGACAAAAAGCGCATTATCTATGGAATTCAGAAGCGCTACTGAAGTATCTCATGGTTACCTTTATATTTAGACTTTTCGAGAAAATTATTATGTCTCTCTTGATACTATTACTCTAGAGCCTCTCATTCCTTGTAACTAATTGTACAAGTTTATCAAAATATCTGCTATTATTACTATGAAAAACAGAATCATACAAAACATGTTGCTAATGCACGACAATTGCGCGTAGGGTCCAGGGTGGGCTTAACTATTTGGGAAATGCTTTGTAGTATCCCGGAGTTCGTATTGTGACAAGGCACCGGGCCTTGGAAAGCATCTAAAGCTGTTGAACTCGCGGTTGTTCTCTCTCCAGTCGTATCTGATTACCAAATACATCGGAATACGTAAAGAATCAAAGAGTACACTTGTACAAAATAATATCTCCTCCAGACCAGACTTGAATAATATCTTTTGAATCTGATACAGTGTTTTAAATTTCATCGAGATGTTTATTAATAAAATTCAATTGCAATGCTTCAAAAATAAATCCTTCAATTTTTTCCAGGTTACTACCGCCGTCAACCTCATCCAGACTACTACTACAGAGAGAAGTCAGCTGAAACCTCAACAGCATCACCCATTACTCCTGATGAACTAAGAAGTAGATTAGAAAGACTGTTCGTTACTAATAAGAAAGAATCTGTAAATGAAAGAGAAGATATTAGCGGAAGGAATAGAAATTTTGCTTGGACTCCTATTAATAGTGGATAGGTTTTATCTGTAAAGGTATCATCATCATCATCATCATTTCAGCTGAAAGACGCCCACTGTTGGACACAAGCCTCCCCAATTGTTGTCACAATAAACGGCCCTGTGCGTCTCGCATCCATCGGATTCCTGTGGCCCTTACCATGTCATCGATCCACCTAATGGGAGACCTTCCAACACTGCGTCTTTCGGTACTCAGTTGCCTCTCCAGAAATTTCGGCAAAGGCATGGGTTGTAGTAATTTAATTTGTTGAGTTACCTTATGCTAAATGAAGATGATAGAATCCAATATAAAATACAAAGAGAAGAATTTATTAGATTTAAGTTACACAATAATGTTAGTAATGACAATTAAGTACCTAATTTAAGTTAACACAGTTTAAATTTTTCCTTCATAAAAGAAAGCACTTAAATTATTTTTACTTCTAGTCATCACTTTTCTATTGATGCTTGTAGCATTATAAAATTGTATTGAAATTCACATTTCTATCGATTAAATTGGAAATGTTTTAATAAATCAAAGTATAATACAACGTAATCTATATTGTACGATTTTCCCAGACACTTAAATGATTAATTAAATCACGATTACTGTTTTTTGATAGCCTTAATAAAAACATATGTTAAATAAATCAATATTTCTTTTCAATGTTCAACCTTTTGAATATCTTAGAGACACAATAGAAAGAAAATAAGAGAGTGAACGCCAGCGTTCGCTTGGGGTTTAATGAATTAAAGTTAAAGACCTTATCTATATATATAAAAGGAGAAACTGACTGATTGACATATCAACGCACAGCCAAAAGTACTAGAACAAGGAGTGTGAAATTTTGCACAAGGTTTCATTTTGTGACGTAAGCGAGCAATAAGACAGGATTTGCCAAAATTAACCCCTAAGACGATGAAACGGGAGTCCAAAGTTTGTATGGAAAAACCTACTTTTACGCGGACAAAGCTGCTGGCAGAGGATCTATATATAAAAAGAAAAAACTGACTGTCTGACATATCAACGCACAGCCAAAACTACTGGGCCTAGGTATGTAAATTTTGCACAAAATTTCCTTTCATGTCGTAGGCGAGCACACTCAGAAGGGATTTTTGGAAATTCAAATTAAGGGGGTAAAACGGGGATCCAAAGTTTGCATGGAGAGGTTTACTTTCATGCGAACAAAGCCGCTGGCAGACGCTAGTAGTTAATAAATTAGGAACAAATATATACTACTGGAAGTTTAGTCATTGATATAAGACTCAATAATTAACATAGTGAACAATCAAACGTCAATACCTTTCTCATTAACAGCATAGGATAGCAAAGCATAGTCGGCCTTATAATGTTCCCACTGTTGGGACTCAGACCTCCTCACTAAGAGAGAGAATGGGCCGTAATCCACCACGCGGGCACAGTGCGGGTTCGTGGATGTCAATGTCTTCGAATTTTTGGTTCTAGGACATGCCTGTTTCCTTACGATGGTTACCGTCACCGTTTTGAGAGCAGTGGTAATGAAATTAATTACACAGAGTAATGCGCCTGGCTGGGTTTGAACCCAAAAGCTACAACTCGTAAGTCAGGGCCGTTACCACTCGGCCACCACTGCTCTAAACCTGGTCATTAACAGCAGTTAAACCAATTAGGTTAAAGAAAATAAGTTTTCTTCAATCTCCGGTCCACACCTATCTTTAGACATCCTCTACACGATTACACGCTCTAAATAGTAAGAAAATGGCTGCTTAGTAGGAAGAGTTTCCGATTTAAACCCAAATGGAAACAAATGTACACGATATATTCTAACTGCATCCGTTTTTATAATTGTTGGAACATAAAAAGATATTTATTGAAACATGTAATTTTCTAGTAAGGAAGTCGGTAACACAAATGGGCGGTTTTAATTGTAGTGATAAATGGGTTGCTAGAGCTAGGTTGGTTTGTAGTTGGTGAAGTGTTAAATTGAGCACGTTGGTCGATGTTAAATACATCCTTACTTATGATGATTAATTATTATTGAATGCGAATGTTATGGTTTCCTCATTGAGTAATTCTTACGATCCATCCTAAGATTGTCTGGAAGATATCGCCGTTAGCGATAAGACCGCCATTGTACCCATAGATTTAAGTTTATGTATAAGTTGTGTTACTTTTATGGTGTACAATAAAGTTTATTATATTCTATTCTATTGAGTTTATAATATTTTGATATGTATAATTATGCTCATTTTGATTTGATTATAAAGAACTTTTCAGTAACACAAAGGCTTATAAATGAAAATTTTTATGGTTTTTAGGGTACCGTACCTTAAAAGGAAAATACGGAACCCTTATAGGATCACTTTGTTGTCCGTCTGTCTGTCAAGAGCCTTTATCTCTCGAACGCGCAGAGGTATCAAGTTGAAATTTAAATCATATACTCGGTTCTGCGGTTCCTTGAAGCTGAGAAAAAAACAAACTTGTAAATCAACGAAAAAAAAGTTACAGCCGCTTATGTCACTAAAACGTATATTTCGACACTCTCAAGGATATCAAAATTCATATGGTCCTTCCCGCTTTCCTAGAATCCTGAAATTTGGGATTAATCAAGATCTTAAAGCACAAGTATAGGAAAAAATCTGAAAACTGTAAATTTGTAGTTAAGGCACAAAAAAAAAAAATTTTTGCGATTCGCAAAAATCTTTGAGACTCGATTCGGAAATTGAACTATTTTCGTAG
Source organism: Mythimna pallens (assembly GCA_961205895.1). Taxonomy (NCBI): domain Eukaryota; kingdom Metazoa; phylum Arthropoda; class Insecta; order Lepidoptera; family Noctuidae; genus Mythimna; species Mythimna pallens. The sequence goes on along the minus strand of OY540845.1, from coordinate 2,017,733 downwards.
ACAAGTTTGTACGGAACCCTCAGTGGGTGAGTCCAACTCGCACTTGCCCGGTTTTAACATATATCCTTGTTCAATCAAGATTCAGATTTCGCTAATTTATCTTAAGGCAATAAACTCGACCGAATATAATTCACACACAAATGGCAAAAAGTAGGGATTCTTTTTTATTATTGATAGGCACACATTTGACAACTATCTCACCTGATGGTAAGCGATGATGTGGTCTACGATGGAACACGCTTACCTCGAAGTAACCTATTCATTCTTGACTTAACCTTTCTGGAATTATAGACACAACTAAAAAGCCATTGTGTCCCACATATGCGTTCCGGCATACAACAGGTTAACGCCTGGTTGTACTAATTTTGATATTTTTTGAACCTCTGGAAATCCACTAGTATAAAATAGAACACCATTAAAAACTTATTTTATTAAAATTCACTATATGACCAACCGATGGGTAAAAATTTAAACGTGATATAAATTAGTTTTAATTTTTTTTTTAAGGTTGGAAATCATCCAAATAACTTCTCACGCTCTGGGTGGAGCAGGAGGGCGTGTCAGACTTTTACTGACTAAAACCACACCTGTATCCTTCAATTACCCTTTGCGTTCTTGGACTACGGGTTTCCCTTTCAGAAATTCTCCGCGGTCCTAGCTAGTGAGCATCGGCCCTGTTGGGCCCCTACGGTTTGCTGACATCTCTTTGAGGAGCGCGAGGATCACTACGCGCTGTCGACGACTGGGCTCGGTCCGGTTAGTTACCGAACAGCCGGACGGCGAGCTACCCAGTGCTCAACGTCCGCAAGCCCGCGTCTACCGTGGCTGGTAGTCGGGGTCGGAATTACGGCGGCTAGGGCGTGAGGACTTTCCTTCCCTGACGCGTGCAGCCTCCTCCTTCGCTAGCATTACTGCTTCGCAGAAGGAGGCGACTGGCTGCCATTCCTCCTCGCTCCGGACCATAGCCTGAACCAGGGTGATATAAATTAGTTGACTTGATAAAAAAAAATCACGAATCTGACACTAATTGATTACGTCTCGAAAATATTTGAAAGTTACATAAAAAACCTACTTTTTTAAAGGGGTCTGACAAAACCTAAAATCTTGAATAGTTACTATGTTATATGAAAAAAAAAAACATTCGTTGTGATGGCGCCGCGAAGTGTAAGTAACTGACTTAGACCCAGGCGGAGTACCTACAAAATACTTTGTGACTACCACAAGATCCTTGGATTGTACTTATCAGGAACACAGACTCCAGCGTAGAATTCCACTCTATCTGTACGTGCAATGGTTAGTCCCCTCTTTGAAGAGTGGCTGGAAAAGCAACACGGCGTACTTCCCTTCCGCATGACGCAGGTCCTCACCGGACATGATAAGTTCGGGAGGTCCCTGCACCGGATTCGTGCGGAAGAAACGCCCGGGTGTCACCATTGTGTGGACCGCCCGGAGGACACGGTGGAGCACAAGGTGGAGGTGTGCCCCGCTTGGGCAGAGCAACCCCGTGTCCTCGTGGCGGCGATCTCTCGCACCGGGCCTTGGTACAGGCCATGGTCCGGAGCGAGGAGGAGTGGCAGGCGGTCGCCTCCTTCTGCGAAGCAGTTACGCTAGGAAAGGAGGCGGCCGATCGCGTGAGGCAACGGTCTTCACGCTCCAATCGACGCCGGGATTCCGATGCCGATTTCCGGCCATCGTAGGCGCAGGCTTGCCCAAGTCGTCAACGGCGCGTGCTGTTCCACGCGCGCCTCAAGGAGTTGTCAGCAACTGTAGGGGCCTAGCAGGGTCGAAGCCTACTGGGGCCAAGGGTCTGATTCTGAAAGGAAGACTCGGCCCTGGTACGAAAGGCAACGAAGAAACAGGAGTGGATTTTTAGTCAGTAAAAGTCTAACACTATCTCGCGCTCCGCCCTAGAGCGGGGGAAATCATTGGGAGGATATTTCCACCGACTATCGCCCGCCCTGCCCAAGGACTGGGGATGTCGTAAGATGATTTTCCCAACGACAAAAAAAAAACTGTACGTACAATAAATGTGTTTCCAAAATGTTTTGTGAGTATAGGTGGGAGGTCCACCATGTACTGGTAGTGCAACGCTGTACGTCTAGTGGCATGATAATGGAACGGGCTTGACGGAATTAAACAGTGTAATTCCAATGCACGCTCCCCAAAATCTAAACAATAGAAAACCGAGCTAACTCGATGATTCTACAATAAACTTCCGTATATCTCAGTGTCCAGCATTCATTTACAGGAAGAAATACAAAGTTTATTCTTTGTCCCCAAAGTGCCCAAACTTTGTGGTATTCAGGCATGCTACAGTTGGGGTCTATAACCCAAGAACAGGATGACAAAAATTATGTAAATACATTTTCTTGCCTTGGAATAAAAGAGCCATAAAGTTACATATTATCACCAACAATCCTCGAGTGTGAGCAAGACCTCCAGCTCTGAACCAATACGATACAGTACCTTGAAACAATCAAGCTAACAATAATACAAATCTGATGAGTACACTAATTTATAAACCACCTCTACTTGTGCTGCTTTCTTAGTTTTTTATCAGAATGCCGGTGAGCCATGCGTTTGAATCGCGTGCTATGCATTCTGCGTGTACATTTGAAGCTTTCTCGCTTTTCTTTGATAGAATTCTTGGGTTATATCTGGAGTTAGACTAGGTTTTACTGTTGCGTTTGCTTGGTTTTCTGCAATTATAAAAATAGACTTTGATACTGCTACCACTTGTTCATTCATTGTCAGCAACCGTAGGAACCCAGCAGGGTCGAAGCCTACTGGGGCCATGGGCGATGCGAAAGAGATCAAGAACAGGAATGGGTTCTAGTCAGTAAAAGTCTTACACGCCCTCTTGCTCCGCCAAAGAGCCATGTCATTAGACGATTTTCCCACTCAAAAAAAACTTGTTCATTTATGTGACCCTGCTAAGTGACCAATTTATTATTTACCTAGGAAAGTGGTGTTTTCTATAAAAACTGCTCTGTTCCATTTCGTCTACAAAACAATACATAAATTTTCTGTTTATTAGAATCTTTTTTGGCTGTAAATTAATATCATTTGGAATTTTCATATTATCAGGCTTCTTTGACGGCAATGTGATCTGCAATGACTTTATAACCAAAGTTGTGATTATCCCGTCCTATTTCGTTGTAACTTTATTTTAATGAAAAAATCCGAATTATTACAAGCAACTCTGATTTTAAGAACAGGCTATGCTTTGCAAATATTGTTACTAGAGATAGGTACTACATTATTAGCTAAAATAACTTCCATCACTTACTTAAAAATGTGGCTTTGCACATAGTCTATAAAAAAGTCTAAGAAAATTAAAATGCCTTGAACATTATCAGCAGCCTGCTTTTGTAAATTAGGTATGACATTTAGCAAGAAGCAAGGCTATACATATTTGACATTAATATCAAAGTAATCTTTTCCATGCATTATACCAACATACAAACATACGTTATCTTAACATCTTAATAAGCAGACGGTTATATAACGGTCTAGTCTTGCTCCAACTGCCTCTAGGATAGAATATAATTGATTATCAGCTGCTTCCGTTATACTAACATACAGTTTTTACTACTGACATCGTTAATTGTGAAGCTGTTAATGAGCTGGTTCGTTCTAGATTTTATTTTTGATCTTTTTTTTTATATTGATAGCAGTTTCTGAAGAATGTATCGTACTTTTTTATTTTGTCTACACTATGGATAAACAAAGTACGACATAAATATATGACAAGGCGAAGGATTTGCAAAGCTAAAAAAGATATCTTCTTATGCTCTGCTAATCCTTTGCCTTCTCGCATTAGGTTTTTCATTATTGAGTCATGATTCAGTCGAGGTGACGTTATTGTACACGCATTGTAAACTTCCAAATATAAGTAAATTCGGGTCGACCACCTAAGCAGAATACGACCTGTTGAATGCTGATGTCTTTGTCAGTAACCAGTAGTTATTCCCGTTGTGATTAGTTGTTAGCATATCAGGTAATTTGTTTATTATATTTAAATAGACAGATCCAGGCTGTGAAAAGAAATGGGTCATCATTAGCATTGTAAACTTTCTAAATTTGAGTGAATTTGGGTCGACCACCTAAGCGGAATACGACCTCTTGGATGCTGATAACTTTGTCAGTAACCATAAGTTATTCACATTGTGATTACTTGTTAGCATATCAGCTAATTAGTTTATTATATTTAAATAGACAGACCCAGGCTGAGAAAAGAAATGGGCCATACACGATACATCACGTGGCCGACGTGGTGTATTGTGTATGGCCAATATTATAGTCTATAATGACGGAAACTGTACTCAAATCCTCAAATGGATTCATTTGAATTTTCTCAGTACCTTTTAAGATCCTTTTGATAATTCCAGTTAAGTAATATCAGGCATTACTACTGCTTGCATTCATTAACTATCATTTTAATAACTCTTTACTTTAAATTAACCGACTATGATAACAAATTGTCAGCTCATCTTTTAAATCACTAGTATCATCATTTTAATAGCATATAGTTTGCTTATCCAGATGGTTTTGTATCTCGCATGGTGTGTCGTGTTACTAAACGGTGTACTTATTTTTATCTCAATAACAACACTGCTAATGCAGATATATATTTTTCCAATATTTCAAATTTTTATTTTATTTTATTGATCTATTATTTTCTCTATCAACTTGATTCAAATTCATAATTTTTATCTATATTTTAATTTTGCTTCATTTTTCAGATTTTAATTAAAATATATCTATGTAAATATTGCGCAATTCTATCATTGATTTAAACATTAGTTTAAGACTCCATGCAATGTACTTTATCCATGTTTATATTGGTGTTGTTGATGAGCCGTATAATTAAATATATATACTAATACATACACACAACATTATTTTGATGAATTAATAAAACTATTAAGCAGTTGCATGGCAGAGAGCAATAGCAATAAAACTAACTGCATTTTCTTTTTGCGAATACCTGAATAATAATTTAATAACTAATAATATTGTCATACTTAATCTTTTTGCTACGAAGTCTCTCTAAAATTTTCTATTTTTTTATATAAATAAAAATCAATTGACACATGTAAACCTGAACATTAAGGGAATAGCTCGACCAATTATTCGATGTGATAAAGTTTTTTTTTTATTGTGTTTGTGATTGTCTGGACAAAGGTGCTTATGGAAATAATATATAGAATAAGCACTATCAATTGGATTGCACCTTTGTGAAAAAGGATGCTAGTACCAGTTGTAGCAGCTATCTCTAGAAGTTGGTTATCACAAAAGGAAAGCAAATTAAAACAATTTCCAAAAAATAAATTAAACCACAGGGTTTCTTAAGGATAACTGAAGAATTATTCATTTCATTTTATTCAGATGTAATATCGATATAAAAAATGATATCCTGTTTTTACAAAAAATATTTTGATTGTTATGATGGTGATCAGATCATATTTAAACCTTTTCATCCTCAGAGAAGGAACTGTTTCAACACTCGTTAGTAAAATTATAAAATTTGGCTATAGTTTCTTAATTTCTTTTCCCTTAAGTCTTAAAGGCCTTGAATACTTCGATTACACAATAATGTTTTTTACATCAAACACTTTAATTTCTCAAAAAAATGCAAAGTAAATCCAATCCGGTTGAAAATGGAAATGCCATGTACAGGGACGCTATGACCAGTATTTATGAAAACGAATGATCTGCAGTTAGCGACATTGTTCATGCAAATGATAGTGGCCAGTCGACTGTGACAGTAGAAAATAATAAATTGCTATATTGATCGTTCCACCTATAATTACTGACTCGACAATTGTGGGTAACTTTGGATATACCTCAATATTATAAACGCGAGTCATTCATTGTAAATTATACCTTATAACACTGATATTAAGAGTTTTGTGATTTGCAAGTTTCATACCTTCCATTTGTACGTTAAGTCTTTAATGATTTTGATTAGAATCTGTTCCTCCTTCAATAGGTACATTATGTAAGAGTTGTAACATCGAATCCTAGATTAGTTACTTCATTGATTTCATTAAATCATACTTACTTAAGTCTTAATTAAGTATATACTTGAGTTTCATCTTCATCTAGTGAAAAGTTTTCTTCAATTTCAGTGTCCGGAGATTTTTCTTCGGTGTTTCATAGTGTCGTCCGACGCGGTGATGTGTTCAAACCGAGGAAATTGTTGGAAATAATTTCCTCGGTTAGTTTTTTTGCTTGTTGCTACGCTGTTAGAATTTCTATATATGGTTATGTGTGTCTAGAGCTATCTTTGCTCATATCGTGTGAAGATTTACTTAAAATATTTAGATTAATGTGTAAATTATAAAATAGTTTGTCATTTTGTGTCATAAGATTTGTTGCATCATCTTCAGGATGAAATAACATACAGCCGTACCAAATTTAAAACTTAATTTATTTAACCTGTCATCCCCAACCAAATTTAAAAATAAAACAAACATTCAGTTTCTATAATTTTCTTTAGTCGTCATTCGTTGGTTTCTTTTAAGAATATTTTTCATCATCATTACAAAACTTAAAATTAAATAAATTAATAACCTAATAATAACAGGGTTAATACAGTACGCAATTATTATTTCTGTTTATAAATAAATAAATAAAAGGTACTCGCGTAACCACCTTGCCGATGATCGACATGAAGATGTTATTATATAAAGAATAGCCAATAAATAAATAAATTAACTACTTATTCTAAACAGCACCGTATAAATAAAATAATATAAATAACTTATTCCTTTAACTTATCCGCTATTTTTACAAAATTGGACAAACGTAGAAACAGAAATGCACAGTACCCGTCGACTAGCCTAAAAAGTCTTAATGTAATTATGATTAATTCATGATTATAATAACATTCATTATTTGTATATTTATATACTTATTAGCATTATTATTTATTATTTGGTGCGTCCGATTAAACAACCCTATATAACTAATGTACTGAACATACATACACACATGCTAAAATCGCGAACGCAATCTTATTTACATAATAAGTTATAACTTTTATATCATCATTATTATGCATTGAATAAATAATAATAAACATGGGACTAAGCTAGCGAATAAATAATCAATTACTAATTAAATTAACTACCTAGTGTCGTTTGAATTAAGCACAATAAATAATCATTTTTTGGTTAAACATTATTCCTTTGCAAAAGGACCCAAACGCTTTGGGTTTACAGTGCAAATAAAAAATGCCGTGTCGTTGTGAATTTTGTAAAATATGGAGTCGTAAGCCTGTTGTATTTTCTAAAACCTACTGCTTCTTGGCATAGGCTTTGTAGGCCCTGTCCTGAGCAGCGGCTTCATCTTCCACGCTCCTCCTGTAGTGACCTCCAGGTCCTGTGGTGTCGAAGTCGCCGCCGTAATGAGAAGATGAATACGTATGACTTTGGGATACCTGAGGATGCTTCACGATCTCATACGTAGTCTTCTCATGGGACTCTCCTCCAGAAACCAATTTCTTTAAGCCGATGATCGCCGACAACAGCAGAGCTATCTTACCAATAAGTAAAGCTTTTCCTGCAATCAGCGCTATTGCATTGAACGCCATCATTAAGAACCCACCTTTGATTGCTACACCAGCGAGTATAGGACCCATCATCTTCTTTAGTTTGCTCCTAGCTTCGTTTAGTGACCGTCCAACATCTTCACCGACATCCATTGGAGATATAAATACTCGATGTGTCTGCATTAATTTTGTGGTTGCAAGCTGCAGATATTTGTCGATTTTGTCCGATGGCAGTGATTCAAGGTCTTCATCTTCAGGTAGAGCATTAGGAGACGCCCTACCTGCTTCAGCACGCTTCACCAATGAAATTCCATCGAGGATGGGCAGCGTATCCATGCGCGCCGCCCTATCCGCCAGCTTCGTCGCCTGGATTTTCAAACACTTAACTATCTCCTGTGACTTTTCACAGTTGTCGTACACCTTGCCCAACAGCCTCAGGCTGGCTCCGAAGGTGTCAGCCGAAGCGGAGAGCACACAAAAACACAAAAGGACAATACCGCGGCACTGCATCTTGTTGAAAACCGCGGGTGTCCCCTCAATGTGGACCGATGTCCGGCTTAGGCGGTTGCGTCTATTGAAATGTGGACTGTGTAAATGTGCACTGGCATTTATCTATTTTCACCGGGAACTACATTTATCTATAAATCTTTTAGAGCGTGCAATCGTTGCATCGTATGGCCGTGCACTGAGGCGTGCATGTGCACGTCGGGTCCACGCTTGTATGGGTCTCGTCTCGTATGTGTGAGTGAGTCATCGCTCTCATGCTGACGGAGCAAATTGTCAAAGTCAAGGTCACTGTCAAGGATCAGGTTTTATGGCAAAATCCTACTTTTCAGGACATTTAGCCAAGTAGGCAGCTGGATTCAATTCGTGTCTAACAATCTAGCTAAATATGGCAAACTCATTGGAGCATGATAAAGTTCACGAGTAAGCTTTTGTTCAGTTTATAAATAGCAGGATTCTCAAATGTAATAGCAAATTTCATTTGGCCACTCCGTTAAAGACTTAGGTAAACCTGAAAAGAGTTTGACAGGAGAACAACTGAAACTTTGACAATGTTGTGATTTAGAATTCTTCACTTACATAGCAGTACCTACACTTGCTGAACTTTATTATGGTATCATTATGCGTACAGCTAAGGTGTGGAAGTCCCTGCCGGAGTCTGAGTTTCCTGATATCTAAAACTTAGGGGTCTTTAAGTCAAGAGTGAATAGGTTACTTTTAGGCAAGCGTGCTCCATCGTTGGCCATGTCATCGCTTACCACCCAGGTGAGATAGTGATCAGAAGAGTGAGACTATACATATATATATTAGTTAGGTTAGGTAGGAGATGAAGCATAATCGGCTACATTTTTTTTTAACTGGCCATTTGGTCTAGTGGTTAGTGGCCTTGACTGCTATGCCGCAGGTCGTGGGTTCGATGTGATGAGCACAATCATTTGTTCACTGCTGGGTGTATTTTATCTATTATAATATTATAGATAAATTACACATACATATTACTTATGTATGTATTTAGAAATATTTAAGTATGTTTATTAGTTCTTTTGTACTCATAACACAAGCTCTGCTTAGCTTGGGACTGGACGGCGTTGTGTGTTAGTTGTGTGAATATTGTATATTATGTTATTTAAAGAATTTAATTTGATTAAAATGAACTGATGACAACAAAAACTCAAATCACAATAATATAGAAAACAATATAAATAATATTAACGCAAATTATTCAGCACACTAACTTGGCTAACTAATTTGGCTACCACCATTTGGTTTGGTTTTTCACTATCAAGTAAAACTGCTTAACCATGATTAACACACACACACACACACATGATTTAATTTCTTCCACCAACCTTACTTTATTTTTTATTTTTCCTTTTTTTCGTCCCTTTTTTAATGAAATTGTGTAACATATTATAATAATACTACCTTCCGCCCGCGGCTTCACATGCGTGAAAATAGGTTTTTCCATACAGACTTTGAACCCCCTTTCCTCCACTCAGGGGTAGAATTTTGGAAAATCCTCTCTTAGTGCTCGCTTACGTCATAAAAGGAACCCTTGTGCAAAATTTCACGCTCCTAGTCCTAGTACTTTTGGCTGTGCGTTGATAATGTCAGTCAGTCAGTTTCTCTTTTTATATATATAGATAAAACGCAATACATAACTAATATATTAGTTATGTATTGCGTTTTATATTTTTTTATAATTATGATTAATTTGTAAGCAGTACACCGTAGACTACTCCCTGTATTATTTTAAGTTCTTACGATCCATTCTAAGGTTGTCTGGTAGATATCGCTGTCAGCGATAAGACCGCCATTGTACCCATAGATTTAAGTTTATGTATAAGTTGTGTTACTTTTTTTGGTGTACAATAAAGTTTATTCTATTCTATTTTATCATATTTACATCCTAGTTTTTCATAACATCTACCATAAACCTACCAGGTCTGCAACATGAACGGTAGGCAATTTAATTCGATCTCAATTACGTTGCGATCAACTCAGTTCACTAACCACCTCTATCTATTCGATACATCTACGTGGGATTCAAACTATCTCCCATATCCTGCCGTTTACTTGACTTGATGTAATTAAATACTAATTTAGAGACATTTTCCCTTTGATTGGAGATTGTTGAACAATTTTTCTAAAATTGAGATGGGCTCTTGAGGACATTCCTCAAGGTGACACTATGGGCTGCGTAACACAAAAGTTGAAGATAATTCTCTTAAAATGGATGCTTTCAAACCTGTAAAAACTCCTAGCCCGCCGTCTGGTAGATCCTGTAATCAACTGGACCGAGCTCCAGTAGCCAACAGCACGTAGTTATCCACGCTCTCCTCAAAGAGATGTCAGCAAACCGTAGGGGCCGACGCTAAAACGACGACGATTTTCGGATTTTCCAGTCTTAGAACATGAAGGGCAACTGAAGGATACAGCTGTGGTTTTAGTCAGTAAAATTTTCACTTAAAAATACAAATATTAGTGTCGCCCTGGCTCTTGTACTAGGATATTCTGTACCACAAGAGCTAACCTTTCACTATACAGGGACTATAATATAGTAGTGATAAAATGGACAAATAAAAATAGAGAGAAAAAAAAATATGCCATGCAAGATAATCATAAATTCATAACAATAGCAATAATACAGTGTGTGTGTAGGGAATTAGGGTGTGTAACTGTGTAGTGTAGTGTAGGCGATTGGGTGTCAAAACTTAAGTTACAGTTCCGATTAAAATTTCTATTTCGTGTCTAACCACTGTGTTAATTTCTTTTGAAATGGAAGTTGTTTAAAAGATTAAGATGTTTATTTTCTTTTTCTTGTCCGATTTTTTTGTAAAGACGTGGAGCGATAAAATGATAGTGTTTGGTAGTCGACAACGCTTGACAGCGCAGAAGTTTGACACGCCTTCTGGTTCCACCCAGACTAGGAGAAGTTGTTGGATGATTCCTACCTTTAATTAAAAAAGAAAAAAATGGTAAAATCACTAGTAAGTAGCGTAGTGTACCGGGTCGGGCGCTTGTTAATAACCGTAAAATATAAGACAGCCAACATTGAAGAGTCTGCTATACCTTGTTGTTATTTTTTTAGGATTCCGTACCTCAAAAGGAAAAAACGGAACCCTTATACAATAACTTTGTTGTCCGTTCGTCTGTCTATCTGTCTGTCTGTCAAGACCCTTTATCTCGGGAAAGCGCAGACGTATCGAGTTGAAATTAAAACTATATACTCAAGTCTGGGTACTCTTGAATCTTTAAAATTTACTTCGGTTTATGTGGCACGTACAATTCGACACTATCGAGGAAATCAAAATTCATATGGTGCTTCCCGTTGACCTAGAATCCTGGAATTTGGCATAAAGTCCTTACTTTAGGTCTTAAAGCACAAGTCATCATCATCTTCCTGCCCTTGTCCCGTGTTATTTGGGGTCGGCGCAACACGTTTTCTTCTTCCATTCTGCCCTGTCACTCGTCATACTATCACTAACTTCCTTTTCTTTCATATCACTCTTCACACAATCCATCCATCTTTTCTTTGGTCTCCCTCTCCCTCTATATCTCATCAGGTCTTATAGCACAAGTATACGAATAAATCTGAAAACTGTAAATTTCTTGTAACGTCACATTTTTTTTTTTGCGATTCTTGACAATCTTTCGAGACTCCATTCCGGAATTGAACTATTTACATAGGTAAGTTTGTACAAAACCCTCAGGGCGCGAATCAGTTTTTTTACTACTTTATAGGCTCGGGATAGACTACTATCTCACCCGGCGAAAAGTGACGATGTTGTCAACAATGGAGCACGCTTGCCTAGAAGTAACCTATTCACTCTTGATATGAAGACCTCCAGATTGCAGCTATCAGGAAACACAGGCTCCAGCAGAGAATTCCAATTTTTAGCTGTACGCACAATGAATGTGTTCCCAAAACGTTTTAGGGTGGGTTGCCCTCCATGAACTAGTAGTACATCGTTGTCTTCACTTAATGCAAATGTTTTGCTACTTGATTGCGACCGCATATCGGAAGCAGCGTTGGAATGGAAGGCATATAATATATATATATAATATAATATAATATTCCAAAACTATCACACAACGCCGTCAAGTCTCAAGCTAAGCAGAGCTTGTGTTATGGGTACTAGACGAGTGATAAACATACTTATATATTTCTAAATACATACATATATAGATAAATTACACCCAGACACAGAACAAATGATCGTGCTCATCACACAAACATTTGTCCTGGATGGGAATCGAACCCACGACCTTCGGCATAGCAGTCAGGGCCACTAACCACTAGACCAACAGGCCAGTCATCAAGCAAGGTTTAACGATGGCCAAGTGAGGGCTGCGGGAGTCTACTGGATATGAACCGAGATCCTGCTGGATATGATCCAAAATGATACGAAAACACATCAAGTGTTCGATAAAACCCATTTAATGTGTCTTCGTATCATTTCGGACTCACTCTAATTACTCAATTAATTAATAACGGGTCGATCCACAATTTTTTTTTCCGCAGCTGTATGCTTCCACATTGGTCCCAATTTTTTCCCAAGTTTTGAACGGAACCCTCAGTGCACGACTCCAACTTACACTTGCCCTGTTTTCTTTTATTATGTTGAGAAATAATCAAATCCTTTCTCCACTCGATCGGGGCAACGTATCAGATTTTTACTAATTAAAACCCACATTCTATCCTTCAGTTGCCCTTTGCGTTTTAAAGCCACAGTCCACTAGAACGCAATGAGTTGTTTGCTCGGTTTTGATATGAGTACGGAAACCTTCGTGTATGGGTTCCGAAGGCAAAAAATGTTTTTTTTTGTGTCGTAACGAAAAATTTACAGTTTTCAGATATTTTCCTGTATATGTGCTACCTTGCTTCATGCCAAATTTCATTAGTCAACGGGACGTACCCTATGAATTTTGATTCCCTTGAAAATTTCGAAATACACGTTTTTTGCGACATAAATGGCTCAGAAATTAGATTTTTTCACTTTAGCTTTAAAGGACCGCAGATTTGAGTATATGGTTTTAATTTCAACTCGATATCTCCACGCGTTCCTGCGATAAAGGGTCTTGACAGACAGACAGACAGACGGATGTACAACAAAGTGATCCTAAAAGGGTTCCGTTTTTTCCTTTTGAGGTACGGAACCCTAAAATCAAATGGCCGTAGGAGCATACTGGATGCAAAAAACACAGAACCAGTAAAGCTAATGTGATGACAGTAGAGGATGGTTTATGTCCAGAATTGGACGCCAGTCGGAGGTCCGTGTCTAGTAGTCGTTTAAATGCAATTAAAAAACTATTATAATGCAAAACGAACCTCAACGATGAAAACCAATAAATAACCCCGCAGATAATACTTAACATTCATGTTAATCCGCTAAATCATTAGAAACCAACATGTCGCCAATTGATTTATCTTTAGTAATTGGTAGCAACAACCAGCCGGTCGGCATCAATGTCCTTAATTATCGAATAAATTACATAATAGTATGCACGCGAGCACGAATGTTAGTCATAATCGATCGCAATGTCAGTTCAGCTTTTAGAAGTGGAAAGAATTGTTAGTACCTATCATACATCATAGTATCCTGAGTACTTGTAAGCACGTTACTTTGTGTTACTTATAGCCAGTAGAATGTTTAATTTCTCGTTAATTTTACTGTATACTAGCTTTTGCCCGCGACTTCGTTCGCGTGGAATAGGGACTTTTGACCAATAGATGGCGCTGTATGTCCGGAATAAATTTTATTTTTTATTTTTATTTTTTGTAATAAAAACTATTCTATGTCCTTTCTCAAGTTCCAAACTATGTCTGTACCAAATTTCACACAAATCGGTTCAGTAGTTAAGGCGTGAAGAAAAGACAGACAGACAGACAGACAGAAAGACAGACAGACAGACAGAAAGACAGACAGACAGACAGAGTTACTTTCGCATTTATAATATTAGTTTGGATGAGTACTCAGATCCGATGAGTACTCAGAATGGGCCTCATCAGAAGGCTTACAGTCACCCAAAGGGCAATGGAAAGGGCTATGCTCGGAGTTTCCTTGCGTGATCGCATAAAGAATGAAGATATCCGCAGGAGAACCAAGGTCGCCGACATAGCCCGAAGAATCGCCAGCGGCAGGGCACATTGCTCGTAGAACGGATGGTCGATGGTGCCGAAAGGTTCTAGAGTGGCGAAAATATTTCATTTGCCCATCATTTTATAGATAGGTCGGTTCACATTCCGGCAGGTAACATGCATGCCATATCATTGATTTCTATGATAGTAAAAGGCTAAAGAAGGCAGGCCAAACGAGGATTGAAATATCATCAAACTTTAACGTATAAAACGATCTGGCCAGTTTTAGTTGGCCATGTCAGGAAGTGATCAATTTCTAAGATCTGGCCATGACATACCATTTTTATAACCCAAGTTGGTATACAAGGACTGCTAAGTATACTATCCAGAAATATTTATGTTCAATGCACGGATGTAAGTTTGATAAGCGGTTCTACTCAAGAGCCCTATAAGTCATTTGATAATTTGCGGATGAATAAAATTGTATTTTACAATAGGTAGGTGTTTTTTTAACATGGATAGGCTCCTTTTTGACTACTATCTTGACGATGAACCTCGCTTAACTAGAAGTAACCTATTCACTTTTGACTTAAAAACCCTTAGGTTGTAGCTATCAGGAAACACAGAATCCGGTAGTTATTTTCTTTTTTGGTTCGAATATCCTCCCAATGATATCCCCACTCTAGGGCGGAGCGCGAGATAGTGTTAGACTTTTACTGACTAAAAACCCATTCCTGTTCCTTCGTTGCCTTTCATACCAGGGCCGAGTTTTCCTTTCAGAATCAGACGCTTGGCCCCAGTAGGCTTCGACCCTGCTGGGCCCCTACGGTTGCTGATATCTCCTTGAGGCGCACGTGGAACACTACGCGCCGTCGACGACTCGGCTCGGTCCGAACTGCTACCGGACGGTCGGACGGCAAGCTACCCATTGCTCGCCGTCCGCAAGCCCGCGTCTACGGTGACCGGAAATCGGGATTGGAATCCCGGCGGGTGGGGCGCGAGGGCCATTTCCTCGCACGTGCACGTGCGGCGTCCTCCTTTGCTGGCATTACTGCTTTGTAGAAGAAGGTTACCGCCTGCCACTCCTCCTCACTCCGGACCATTGCCTGTACCAAGGCCGGGCGCGAGAAATCGCTGCCGCCGATCGCCTCCACGAGGACACGGTGGTGCTCTGCCCAGGCGGGGCACACCTCTATCGTATGCTCCACCGTGACCTCCGGGCGGTCTACGTAATGGTGAACCTTTAGGCGTTTCTGGCGCACAAATTCGGTGCAGGAACCTTCATAACTTACCATGTCCTGTGAGGACTTGCGTCATGTGGAAGGTAAGGACGCCGTGTTGCCTTTCCAGCCACTCCTCAAAGTGGGGACTTACCGCCATAATAATAGCGTGCCCAACAGAATCTGGTAGTGAATTTCACTCTTTAATTGTTGTAATTACAACAAAAAAGTTTTTTCAGAAGTCAATCACTTTTGAACTTCACTATATCGCAAAAAATCCGGGTTAGTGCTGATAAGTTAATGAATGCTAATAAGTGAATGATAATTACTTAAATGCATAAGATGAATTCGTGAAATTTTCTTTAGATATGTGGTATGCACAATTTGCGTTCCCAAAACTTACGTAAAGTGAGTCTTTACTGTGGAATTGCAAGATCGCGACGTAATCTAACTGCGAATTGTTAGGGGGGCATCATTTTCTATAGTTAACGTAAATCATAATCATTTCGATATAGGTAATAATTAATATGTTTCATTAAAAAACTACAATTTCATGTAAAATTATTCTTTTCATCCATTAAAACGTTTGTGTAAGATTGTGCAAAAATATAATGTAGTAACAACGCCATCTGTTATTTTATGTTTGAACAACTAAGTCGAACATCAAGTTTTCCATGCGGTAGTTGCTCGTTTTTCTTTGGTTCTGTTTCAGTGTTTACCCGGCTATACTATATTGGAATGAGTACCCCATATTTATGAATGTTTTTTTTTTAATAAAAGAGCTGCGTTTATATATAGAACACTGTAAAAAATATTAAAATGTTTCGATGATGTGTCTCAGTTTCCTGTCTGGTGATATTATAGTAGATCGAGAGCTTATTGTATAAATCACTGGAATTATTTGCAAGTAGCATCACAGCTCAATGACACGCAGCTTGGTTTGCGGCCGGGCCGCAGCACTAATTCAAATTTAATGTGTTTCATAAACCAAAGTACTACGGTGCTGGACTCTGAGTCAGGTGCCCAACTGGACGTCGCTTACTTCGATTTCAGGAAGGCATTTCATAGATGGATATGGTGGATAATGACATGCTTTTAAATAAATTTGCAAGGGTTGGTTTCACCCCAGCTCTTTTAAAGTTCTTCTCGAGCTACTTGAGCGGCCGCAAACAAATTGTTGAATACGACATTCCACCCTTACGGGAGTTTTTTTAGGGTGTGAATTTGATCTAATGACATCCCCCGCTTTTGGGCAGGGCGGGAGATAGTGTCAGACTTTTTTTTTTGACTAAAAGCCTCACTCCTGTTCCTTCTTTGCCTTTTTTCCAGGACCCCGGGGATCTCTTTTGCATCACCCATGGCCCCAGTAGACCCTTACGGGGGTAAGTCAGGGAACAAATTTAGGACGCTTAGAATTTATTATATTAATTCTGATTTACTGTAAGGTGTTTATAATTTGCGGACGATCTGAAGCTGTTTTTGCGGATAACGGACAAATCACACTGCGGAGAGCTCCAGCGGGACATTGATCGGGTGGTTTCGTGAAGTAGGGAGAACAAATTGTTCTTCAATGAAGCAAAATGTAATGTTATGTCCTTTACGCAAGCCATGATACCCCTACGTCACGAATGTAAAATGGAAGGACACGTGATTCTGCGGGTAGGATCAGATCGCACTGATCCTACCCGCAGGTCTCGCGATCTTGGGGTCACTTTCTCTGAGGACCTGACATTTTGAAATCATGTCGTGCAGGTACTCGTATGTAAAAAAGCCTTCAAGAATCTTGATTTGTCATGCGTGAAAACTCGTAAATTCACTAATGTGGCAGCAGTGAAATCTAAAAGGAACCTGGAAACAAGTGCTATCATCTGGAATCCTTATGAAAGTAAATATTCTATGATGATGGAAAAGATGCAAAAATAAATAAATAATATATGAGAAATTCAGAAAACTTATGACCGCTAACAAGCACAATAAAAAAAAGAATACAATTTTATCACTTAATAATTATGTACAATTGGCACTATGCACTTTTAAAAAGTCAGCATTCGTTCGAGTGCGTGCATGCTCAACAATCGCCTTTGTGACTGGACCAACAAACGTCACCCATCACCTTTCATTTCATCTCAACCATTATTATTATACCTATGATATCCTACGGACCTCATAGTAGGAATATTGAGTGCGTGTAATTTGCTAGTGGTGCCTAACTGACGTGTGATAAACGTGACGGATCTCATATATAGCTGTAGGCACAGTTAATAGTACTGTACAGGTACAGGCAGTTTTGACGTACAGTTGGAAAGCAAAACATCAGTATATAAGGACTGTTAATCAACAAAAAATTTAAACATCACGTTATAATCACACTAATATTATAATGGTAAAAGTTTATGACTATATCTGTCTAAATCAAAATTTATACGTGATAAGTATTTACTATCTACATCGTAGCACTTTTCTTTCAAACTGTATCCTCTCAGCTAAAAGGCGTATAAAAAAGCGGGCGATTTAGGACTTTTTTTCCGGTAAGAAAATCATCCATTGACATACCCCGATCTTGGGCAGAGCGGGAAGGTATGTTAGACTTTTACTGACTAAAAACCCACTCCTGTTCCATTGTTGCCTTTCATACCAGGGCCGAGTCGTCCTTTCAGAAGCAGACCCTTGGGCCCAATAGGCTTCGACCCTGCTGGGCCCCTACGGTTTGCTGACATCTCCTTGAGGCGCGCGTGGAACAGTACGCGTCGTCGACGACTTGGACTCGACCAGGACGTTACCGGACGATCGGACGGCGAGCTACCCATTGCTCGCTAATTGGAAACGGCGTTGCTCTGCCCAAGCGGGGCACACCTCTACCGTGTCTCCCGGGCAGTTTACACCGTGGTGATACCCGGGTTTCACTTTCACACGAATCCGGTGCAGGAACTTCCCGAACTGACCATGTTCGGTGAGAATGCGACATGCGGAAGGTGAGAACGCCGTGAGGTCTTTCCAGCTACTCGGGTGATTTTGAACTAAGGATGAGTCATTTTTTCACGTACAAACGGCTAAACAAATTTTGGTGAAACTTGGTACATCGGTAGACTAGGGTCTAAAAGCCTTAAGGACACTTTTTTATCACGAGAATATGGTCCCTTGGAATGATTTTCTACAATCACTCGGGCAAACCCACTTACTAGTTATATTGAAGATAGAAGCGTAATTTAGTTTACTTTTTTGCTAAACATCATAAAAAGGATAAATTTATTGTTCAGTGTAACCAAACTTTCCGCTACAAAAGGCGAAAATACTATTTTTACTTTTTGATGCACTTTTACTCAGTTCTTTTCACTATTTCGTTTAATATTTATTTAATATTTGCCCACGATAAAAAAAGAAAGAATCAGGTAAAATCAGAATACTTAATGTAACTTACATGGCTACAGAGCGGGCTATTTGTTTTTTTTTTTTTGTTGTTATGTCCATGTTTGTCCACTATCTCACCTGATGGAAATATGCTATCCTGATAGGCTATGCTTGGAGTTTCCTTTCGTAATCAAATCAGTAATGAAGATAATATGAGTTAACCTTGGTTTGAAACCAAGGTTACCAATATAGCCCGAAAAATCGTAAGGCCAAAAGATTTTAGAGTGGCAAACCAAGCCAGAAGATGCAGCGTTGGAAGGCTTTCCAGTAGATGTCCCGGTTACCTAGTGAGGGTCACGGGATTTCAATGGATATGAGACGTTAGGGATAGTCGTTGTGGTGACATTTAGAAAAGGACTATCAGTATCTAACAGTGGATGTCTTTCGGCTGAAACAAATATGATGAAAAAAAGGTTTTATAACCCAAAATTATTTTTAAGCTCTAAAACAAAGATGCTTGAGAAAAAGGCTCCGTATCCCTAGGACAGAATTTCGGACATACATTGGTCCGAAATTCTGTCCTAGGGATACGGACCATATTGCGAGAACTTAAAATCCAAATGTTTTCGCAAGATTCTGGAATACTTCGGTCACATTGTAAGGTCACGGTGGCAACCTCGAAAGACTCACTATAACCGGTAAAGTAGATAGAAAAAGGCCTCGCGGGCGCAGCCCAATTCGTTGGTCTGACCAGATCCGCACCGCTCTTGACTCCACGGTATACAAGGCCCTTCACACCGCCAGAGACAGAAATATATGGAGGATCATCATTAAAATGAAAGTGATGAAGCATGGTCAGGGCCTAGCGTCACGCAAGGTGGAAAAAACAAAAACTTTGGTGTTGTTCACTTGTTCACAAAACTGTTTCGTTTTTGCTCATCGCTAAAAATAGAGTTGTGTGTGTAAAAAATAAAATAAAAAATACATAAAACTGAACATAGAACCTTCTTCTTTTTTAAGTCCGTTAAAAGTAATTCGTGGTTGCACTGATCTGTTTACTAAAACTTTTAAAGTTGGAAAAATAAAATAAAAAATGTAATTTTTTATTTATTTAATTTTTTATTTAAAAAAATAAGTAAACGGTTCGTGCTGGTGTTTCAAATAACTTTACTTGTTCAAATATCTTGGATAGAATTCTAATCAAACTAATATTACAAAGGTAAAAGTTATATTATGTATGTGTATGTTTGTTACTCATTCACGCTCAAACGACTTATCGGGTTTGGATGCAATTTGGCACAACAGGGATTAACCATATCCTGAAATAGCACATAGAATCCTGTGATTATGTTGTTCCCGCATGCATGGAGAAGTCACTGGCAGAAGCTAGCACAAAATAAAAAAAACAATTGCAAAACTGCTCAATTGCAATCCAGTATCACCTGGACCTGTACTTCGTAATTCCCATGAAAGTAGGTGATACATGTACCTGCTTGTTATTATCGTGCTCTTAGGACGGCCATACACAAAGTTTATTGTGTGGAAACTTCATCAAACTATACTTTGTATGAGCAGTGTTTAAGCTTAATGTGTAATTGTACGTGGAAGAACGAAAGCGAATTAAGTTAAAATAGCTAGTTAGCATTGAAATTAATTAAAGTCGAAAATTTATTGCTGTAAAGGCATAGAAAGATGGATGTGAAATAGAACTCAC
The DNA here is from genome assembly GCA_961205895.1 of Mythimna pallens. Lineage (NCBI taxonomy): Eukaryota > Metazoa > Arthropoda > Insecta > Lepidoptera > Noctuidae > Mythimna > Mythimna pallens. The sequence goes on along the minus strand of OY540845.1, from coordinate 1,997,307 downwards.
AATAACATAATATAATAATGTAATATTCCACAACTATCACACAACGCCGTCTAGTCTCAAGCTAAGCAGAGCTTGTATTATGAGTACTAGACAACTGATAAACATACATCTTATATTTCTAAATACATACACCCTTGATAAATTACACCCAGACACAGAACAAATGATCCTGCTCATCACACAAACGTTTGTCCTGGGTGGGAATCGAACCCATGACCTCCGGTATAGCAAACAGTAAAGGTAGTGTATAAAAAACAGTAAAAATGTTTGTCGAGTTGCATCCCCTTAACTACAATATGTAACTGGAATACCGTCCACCCTTATAAAACCCAGTTAATAATTAGTAATTAGTATCTATTATAATTTACGTACTTACTGAACTTTTACTTACATTTTCCGAAGCAGCCTTAAGAAAAAAATATACAAAAAATTATTAGAACTTAAAAAAAAAAAACTTGGTGAGGCCAAAGGGCACCAAATATAAATCTATATAAATGAAAATAAATCGCCAAAATTTATGAACGCTAACAACTTCCGAACGACTGTACCAAATTAAAAAAAATATAGAAATGTCTATGCGATATAAATATGCAGTTGATCTTCACCGGGCTAGCTTGCATGAAATATAAATTAAGTCAAGGCCAAAAAGGCAATCAATCATTAGATTTTCATAACAGCCCCTTTTTCTTGGAGGTGCGATTTTTAGGGTTCCATAGCCAAATGGCAAAAAATGGAACCCTTATGGATTCGTCATGTCTGTCTGTCTGTCCGTCCGTAGTCACAGCCACTTTTTTCCGAAATTGTAAGAACTATGCTATTGGTACAATATATATATATAATATATAATATATAATATATAATACAATAAGGTACTTGGTACTGAACCGTATTAGAATTTTTTCATTAGAATAGAAAAAAAAAAACTATAAATTTTGGGGGTTCCCCATACTGTGAACTGATATTCAAATTTTATTTTTTTCATCAAATCCGTACGTGTAGGGTAACTATGGATAGGTCTTCAAAAATGATATTGAGCTTTCTAATAACATTTTTTTCTAAACTGAATAGTTTGCGCGAGAGACACTTCCAAAGTGGTAAAATGAGTCTCTCCCCCTGTAACTTCTAAAATATATGATGTACATTACCATGCAAACTTCCACCGAAAATTGGTTTGAACGAGATCTAGTAAGTAGTTTTTTTTTTTAATACGTCATAAATCGTAAACCGCAATTTACCTTTCAAGTTTGTACGGAACTCTCAGTGCGCGAGGACAACTCGCACTTGCCCAGTTTTTTTTTTGTTGCCAACATTATAATAATTGCTTATTTGTTCAACTTCTTGGCTTGTTATGTTTACATTTATAGTCACTTGTTTTTCTCAAAGCGTACCAACAATAAGTATAAAAGGTGAAAGTAAAAACACTTTAAAACTGTCATGGCGTGCGTGACTGATTTGAAGAAGATGTGATGATGGTACCCTTTTCGTTATGTTTATTTAGTAAAGTTAACTTCTTAATGTTATGTTTGTTATATTCGAAACATGTAAGTAGGTACTGTTAATTTCTAAAATCCGATACATGGTTTATTTGTGGCGAGAAATTATTCTTCGAGAGGGTGTGTTAGACCTTCGCTGACTTAAACACAATTTATTTATTTATTTACTTATTTAAACTTCATGTACAGTGGTGGTACATAGGCGGACTTAATGCCACAAGGCATTATCTACCAGTCAAGCATTGGGTTAAAAAAGACAACACTGAGGTAGGTGTGCACAATAAATAAAAAAACAGATATTGCATGACTTGATTTCGCCATCTCCTTTCTACCATCGGACAACCCGACGTACGGCGAGTATCCACCCTTACGTTGTTGAAATTTCAACGGTCCGAACTAAGCGATTTGCTTCGTCGTTTATACCGCGTACAACGAGGGACTGGAACAATTTGCCTGCTGCGGTCTTCCTGTCCTACTATAATTTAGGTGCCTTCAAGGCTAGAGTGAATAGGCTCTTAATAAACTAGTGCGCCTCACCATCAATGATTGCATCACTGCTTACCATCAGGTGGGATCGCAGTCAAGCACTGGTTTAAATCGAATTATAAAAAAAAAATTGAAATTGCCCTTTGCGTTCTCGGCTGAGGCCAACTCCTTCGCTAGTATTACTGCTTCGCAGCATGAGACAACCGCATACCATACCCTCTCGCACCAGACCATGGCCTAAACCATGGTTCTCGGTAGCATCCGCCACATGCAAGTAACATAAGTCCGGTTGATTTATGACACTTTAGGAAAATCTTTGTCCATCAGTGAACGCTTTGACGGTTTGAATGATGATGGTGATAATTTAAATTAGTAAAATTCGATTACAACTGAATCTGTTTAAAACATTTTCCTGATTATGTTGGGGTTAGTTTCCAGTCCAACTGTTAACGCCTTTTCTAAGGCACAGAAAAATATTTGTATAGTAAACCAGTAAGCCAAACAAGTAAACGCATCCATTGACAGACCTTGGCAAGCGTTGCTTCAAGATTCAAGGCATTTATTTCAAATAAACCGTTTACAGGCACTTTCGAACTATCACGAAGTCAGTCAGTCAGAAATATAGTGCTAATTGCACATTCCAAAGTTCGAAAAGATCTGCTACAGATCTCTGAAGAAGATTGTGCACGAAACTCCATGAATACCCTTTCGACTTAACCGTGCAGCTAAGCTATTATTTTAGCTGTAAGCGCCTCCTCTATCTATATCTATAATATATTATATTATATTTATATAAAGTGTGTGTTTTTTTTCGGTAGGAAAATCATCTTATGACATCCCCCGCCCTTGGGCGGGGCGGGAGATAGTGTCAGACTTTTACTGACTAAAAACCCACTCCTGTTCCTTCGTTGCCTTCATCCCAGGGCCCCGGGTTTCGTTTTTACACTACCCATGACCCCAGTAGGCTTCGACTCTGCTGGGCCCCTACGATTTGCTGACATCTCCCTGAGGCGCGCGTGGAACGATACGCGCCGTCGACGACTAGGGCTCGGTCCGGACGGTTACGGGACGGTCGGACGGCGGGCTACCTATTGCTCGCCATCCGCAAGCCCACGCCTACGGTGGCCGGAAATCGGGATCGGAATCCCGGCAGCGGTTGGGGCGTGAGGACCGTTGCCTCACGCGATCGGCCGCTTCCTTTGCTAGCACTACTGCTTCGCAGAAGGAAGCGACCGCTTGCCACTCCTCCTCGCTCCGGACCATGGCCTGTAGCTTAAATCCCTAAGTAGTTAGCTCATTTTACATAAAGGAGACATTCCTTTATTTTCTAAAAGAAACAAAACTGCATTCAAAGACTTTCTAAACCTTGCTTGCCTCGCCCGGGACTAATGTAAATAAAAAATGCTTTTATGGGGTTGAATTTTAATTTTATGCAATTTATTTTAATATTTAATGCAATTCTTTTAATGGCTGACTGGCTACTATTATAATTATAATCTATTGTAAGTAATATGATTAAATTTTATGTAATTTATGATTTGTATTGTCTTTGTGCTAATGATTTTTAACTAAAATGTGCCTCTGTTATTTGAAAATAAATGAATAATAATAATAAATTATCCGTTTTTTAAATTTACCTATGTAAAACGATTGGAGGTGTCAAAGATTGCATAGGAGAATTTTATTCCTTGGTACTTGGCATAAACTTGAAACTTGGCACAAAGACTGTAATTATTCGTTTTTCAAAAATACCCTCAAAATACGGTTTTTGGGCTGTTAAACTTTTTACGAAAACACTCTCACGAACAAAATCGCTAGCAAACCACTGTTAGTAATATTACAACAAATAAATGTAAAAGAGAGAGTACTCTATTGAAATTCGTTATGCAGTTTTCTGGAAATCATAATGACGGTAATAGTTCGACGGGTAACGTGCTGAGTGACGTAAGGTCGTAAGATCAAAGCCGTTGAAGTATTGAGGCAAATATTTTCACTGAATTAAAGAAAGAAACTTTGACCTATAGCAGTACCTTTAAATTGTTTTTGTGCATTTTAAGCAGTTGTACCAACGCTGTAACGTAATAATCATCATCCGTAACTGTGAGCACTGGTGCGCCAGTGGTCACAGATTTTTTGGTCAATTGTAGACTGATTTTTTTTTTTTTTTTGTTTGATACATAGAATTGGTCCCTTAGAAATATTGTTGATATGGAATGGAACTTTTCATAGGATCATAGCAGAACTGTCGTAACAAGTAAAGTTGCTTTGTTTATACGTGTAGTCGATGACTGACTGGAGGAAGAGGGGGTTACATTAAAATGATCTGATGATGAAGCCGGAGGGTAGGCACCGGAACTCAGTAATAAATCAATGTGTCCTAACCATGTTTGGGATGATTAAAATTGTCATGAGATGCACTCCGGCTATAAGAAAGAGGGAGATATATCGAACTGATCTGATGATAGAGCAACAACAACTAAAAGTGAAAAACAAAACATTTTCCAAAAAAATACCACCGACTTCAATGTAAACAAAAACTGAAATGTGCAAAATAACTTTTATTTCGAAGGAAGAGACAAAACTATTATAGAATCACCGAATTACGAAATGAAAGTTATTTTGCACTTTTAAGTATTTTTTTTTACAAGCTTTGTAATAACTTGCAATGTATGTAATAACTGTGTATGTTCGGCTCAAATCTTGCCACTCAATTTTGAAGCAAATATTTTCAACCGATTGACCTGAAATTTTGTATACCCCTTTAGTTTGGATGACAATGTATGATTAGCTGTATGACGTCATTTTAAATCCAACATAGCCAAACACCAAAGATGGTGGACTAGTTATTTTTAATGCACTCCAACAATATGGGTATCAAATAAAAGGACTTGCTGAGAATACGAAAGCTAGTTAAAAATATATATCACTAAAAAGTAAAATTAAAAGTAAAAAACATTTTTAAAATCAAGTTGTAATTAAATGCGCTAAAAAGAATAAAATAAAGTTTTCCTTTAACATTTTTAGTCGTCGGTTAAGCCGATTGTAATAATTTTTTTTTATTTTTATTATAATAATTGATAGATTCGCGTTTGACTACCATCCCACCTGATTTCTCTCAATCGTATTTAATTCCATATTAAATCCGAATTGTATGACCATTAAAATGCAATGCTATTTTTGGTTAGTTTTCGCCATCTGATTGATTAATTAATTTCAATTTCCTTGAAAAATCATAAGATACTAGATAGCCTGATAAAATCACCATCACTTTCACCTTCGACCACTGCCTACTCTGCCACGCTAATTGTCGTGAAGCTATCAACTCGCGCGCACTCGTAACTCACGCATCGTGAAAGGGTACCTACTGATCGTGAACTTCATCAACGTTATAGTAACCCACTTCATTCTTTATACTTCACTATCAAAATGATAATTTCAATTCTTTATAACAAAATAAAAAAAAAACCTTGGCAAATTAATAAACAACTGAAGTTCCGGTGAGCTCCTTAGTAGTCTGTAGTTAAATTACACGAATATTGACAAATGCTTGCAATTAATGACTGGAGAGATCCACTCAAATCTGTATGGTTTTTTCCTCAAAAGACAATCTCTAATCTGCACGGTTCTCACATAATTTGAATAGTCAAATGAATAACATGTAACAGTATGTTTGTTATCTCTTTTAATGTCATGGACCCGTTGAGCTCTAAGTTTGTTTCGGTTTTTCTTCAGCTAAGAAACACGAAAAAATTTACGTGTTTTTAAACCGACTTCAAAAAGGAGGAGGGTGTTTTCACCGATTTCTTGGTCAATTATGGACCGACTTTGTTTTTTTTTTTTTATTGAAAAGTTATGCTTCCGAGTTGGTCCCATTCTTCTTTTTCTTTTCATGTCGATATACTCTAACTAATTTTTATCTGACCAGTATTTGGCAACCTCTACGGCTCTGTTATTGGCCTCGTATAGATCCTGAAAACTGCAGGTTGTTGTGCAGGATGGACAGCATAAATAAATAACGAAGAGACAAAACTATTATAGAAACACCGACTTCCGAAATTAAAGATATTTTTCTTGCACTTTTCAGTGGCTTTTTTTTACATTGAAGACAATCGACTTCAATATAATTTTTTTTTGTAATTTTTTTTTTAAACCATATTTGCAAAATAGATAATACACTTATCACCTACATCGTTTGTTACTATATTTTTTTTTTCAAGAACCAAAGACTCATTTTAGTTACATAATCATACACATATAGACAATATCTATATATATAAAAGAAGAAACTGACTGACTGACATATCAACGCACAGCCGAAACTACTGGGACTAGGAACGTGAAATTTTGCATAAGGCTTCCTTTTATAAGGTAGGTGAGCACTAAGAAGGGATTTCACGAAATTCAACTTTTAAGGGGGGGGGGGGGGGGAAACAGGGGTCCAAAGTTTGTATGGAGAAACTTTCTTTCACGCGGGTGAAGCCGCTGGCAAAAGCTAGTATACCATAAAATTATATACAATTGAAATGGTAAAATTAATTAAAATTGCATTATTATTATCATTGGATTGCATTATCATTGAATTGCATTGGATTATCATTAAATTAATTTTTATCATTAATACGTCAATCAGTCGTGAAAACTCCAGCTTTTGGTGGAACGTGAGAGAATGTCAGACTTTTACTGACTAATACCACCGGCGATCATCCAATTGTATTTGGTGTTCCAGATCCGCGTAATTCTTTCAAACAATTTTTTAATCCTAGCTGGCATCGGCTCTAGCGAGCAATTCCTGAAGCTGCTGAGGCCATATTACTTAGTATTGTGTCCTTTGATACTTATAAGGTTTTGTTATAAGTATCATAAATTCAGCAAATGAAATTGAATATAAGAAGAAGTCAATCAATCTGATGTTCAATTTGGAAACTGCGCTAGATTTTAGAACAAAGTACATTGAACTTTTCCTATTTTTTGTGAAATCATCCAATGACTTCTTACACTCTAGGGCGAAGTAGAAGGGCGAGTCAAACTTTTACTGATTAAAACCCACTCCTATGTTCCTTCTTGGCCTTGCGTCCCAGGACACCGGGGTTCCTTTTCAAACAACCCATAGCCCCAGTGGCTTCGGCCATGCTGGGCCCCTACGGTTTTGCTGACCTTTCTTTTGGGCGCGCAGGAATGACTTGGGCTTGGTGCGGATGGTTATCGGTCGGCCAAACGGCGAGCTACCCATTGCTCGTCGTCCGACATTGACCTTTTGCTATTATTTCTATCACTGCGTCGGTACCCAAAAAATAAACAATGAACTGATTTTCATTACTAGAAAATGTAAAGGATCACGACAGCTGCCGATTCAAGACAGCTTTATGTCTTGCTTCGTTTCAGCTGAAAGACGTCCACTGTATGTTGGACATAGGCCTCCCCCAAGTGCGGCCACAATGACCGGTCCTGTCCGTCTCGCATCCATCGAATTCCCGCGACCCTCACCTTATGTCTTTATTTCCGGTCAATAAATGCAGGAGGATCAATTATGTAGAATTTACTAATAACTTATAAATTCCTAACCAGCTTTAGCCCGCGGCTTAGCCCACATACATACAATATAGCATATATCACTCAGGAATAAAGCAGCTTTCTATCGGTGAAAAATTTTTCGCAATCGTACCAGTACTTTCAGAGATTACTCATAAATTCCTACAAACAAAAAAAAAAACATAAAAACAAACTTTAACTCTTTTTAATTAGTGTAGAATTTATCTGGCGCCTACCATAAGTAATGAAATAATTATGTCGAAATACTAATTTATTATTTCCACAAGTCAAGAAAATTGATAGAGCGCAAGTTAGATCATTTGTTGTAAACGGTAATTCCTGTACAGCTTTCAAACGTTATTGGCACAATTTGGGTATAGACAATTTTCCACCTCTTTCCGGACTTTTGAAGAATACAGTTTTTTTTTTAAATTTGATATAAACTAGTGCTTGACTGCGATCCCACCTGATGGTAAGCAGTGATGCAATCGTTGATGGTGAAGCGCACTAGTTTATTAAGAGCCTATTCACTCTCGCCTTTAAGACTCCCAAATTATAATAGGATGGGAGTGGTGGCCGAGTGGTAACGGCCCCGACTTACGAGTTGTAGGTCGCGGGTTCAAACCTAGCCCAGGCGTATTACTTTGTGTAATTTATCTCATCACCAGTGCTCTCAAAACGGTAAAGGAAAACATCGTGAGGAAACCGGCATGTCCTAGAACCAAAAATTCGAAGACATGTGACATCCACCAACCCGCACTGGGCCCGCGTGTTGGATTACAGCCCATTCTCTCTCCTAGAGAGGAGGCCTGAGTCCCAACAGTGGAACCATTAAAAGGCCGACTATACTATGCTATGGGAAGAGCTCAGCAGGCAAATTGATACAACCTTATATGTATCTTATAAGATTAGTCCGTGTGCTAGCACACGGTCTAATACTCGTAGTATTTTATTGACTAACAGAAGAACTCTTCTGCCTAAACTACTATAATTTTCTCCTAATAAATATTTACTACAAATCATCTTCATAACAATATCATTACTAAACTGTACATCCTTCTGACATAACCAAAGCAGTTAAATTTAACAAAAAACATAAGTGAAAGTAATCCATAGCTCACTAATGATTACTCTTCACTAACTTTTACCAACATCACATTAGAATCTAAACCGAATTACTGAAAGAGTTAGTTTATATCTAGCATACGTTACTGTCAACACGTCAGTACATAAACAAGCGAATGCTGTTTGAAAAGTTGTCTGGTAAATAAAGTTCTCCGCGATAAAACTGCTATTGTATCCTTAGATTTCAGTATGAGTAAAATATACGTTACTCTTTTGGTGCAAAATAAAATTTATTCTATTCTAAGTATCTGAAACTTAAGCACTAATTTACTATTATTTTTAAACGATTTTCGTTTGGATAGCTACACAATAATCAGTTTTTATTAATCATATTTTGATATAATTTGCTTCTAAACTACCGTTCAGTAAAACAAAACCACATTATGCAGTCTACGTACTATATTATTCACCTTATAGTATAACGTAAGCTAAACATAGTCAACCACGTGATAATAACGGATGAATGTATAATTATTACTAAAAAATGATTATATGCTAATTTATTTATGTGTTCTTGAGCGTAAATAACAATAGGAATAGTTCTTGTAATATGCAAGTAAAGTATCTTCACAGCCATTTTACTTTTGAAGTTTCCAACTAGAATTAAATATGCAATCACTTGAGCGCACTTAAAAGCCTAGCAGATCAAAGCTACAAACGCGATGAGTTGTTCGTCTTAATTGTCATTTGCAGAGCTTTGACAGTCATTAGGGATTGTTAGAAGTTAGAAAATCTGTAGCCAAAGGGTTTTATGTAATCCAATCACTGGTTTGTGAAGGTCAGAAAGGCCGTACCTCCATGTAAAATACTGATATCAAGCTGCATCCAGTTTATCCAAATACAGTTGGGAAAAAGCTAAGCAGAAAGGCTAAGTAGAAAGGCTAGCCAAAAAGGCTAGACAGAAAGGCTAGGTAGAAAACCTAATCAGAAAGGCTAGGTAGAAAGCCTAGGCTGAAAGGCTAGGCAGAAAAGTTAGGCAGTAAGGCTAAACAGTAAGGCTAGTCAGAAAGGCTAAGCAGAAGAGCTAGGCAGTAAGGCTAGGCAGAAAGGCTAGACAGAAAAGCTTGGCGGAAAAGCTAGCCAGAATGGCTGACAGAAAGGCTAGGTAGAAAAGTGAGGCAGAAAGGTTAGGCAGTAAGGCTAGGTAGAAAGGCCACGCGCATGCAAGCTTCATCTACAGTTAGGCAACTTAAACAGTATCTGTAGTCGATCATTTAGTTGACATCACTTGTGAGACAAGTCGAGTTGACCAAAATTGAACCTCGCAAATCCTTAGTAAAGATTCATATCATCATCATCTTCCTGCCCTTGTCCCGTGTTATGTGGGGTCGGCGCAACACGTTTTCTTCTTCCATTGTGCCCTGTCACTACTATCACTAACTTCCTTTTCTTTCATATCACTCTTCACACAATCCATCCATCTTTTCTTTGGTCTCCCTCTCCCTCTCCATCCATCCACATGTAAACTCATAACTCTTTTAGTAACATGCGTTTCATCCCTCCTCTTCACATGACCATACCAAGACAAACGATTCCCTTTCAACTTTTCAGTCACTGGCTTAGTAAAGATTAATATATTAAAAGAAAAAAAGCAATTGATTCATGGGTAGTTTAAACTCTTAAACTACCCATGAATCAATTGCTTTTTTTCTTTCAATGTATAAATCTTTACTAAGGATTTGGATAAATAAACTAGCTGTCCTCCGCAGTTACTGCTCCATTGCCGTGGGTCGTAACGTGCGTGGCGTTATTATAGCCTTCTTCGATAATACAATATATACTAAAATATTTTTTCAATTCAGGCTAGTAGTTCCTAAGATTAGTTCAAACACTGAAACTCTTCAGCTTTTTTATATGTATAAATTCAACCTATAGGCTACGAAATTGTTCAAAAGAGCGCTGCAGGATTATTGCCGCGGCCCTAAAATGCAAAAACCAAAGAATACATTGTGTGTTTTAGTCATGTAAAGTTTCCCCTATCGCTCCACCCAGAAAAAGAGGAGCATATTCAATTATTTGCTAGCTGAAAATAACCTTTAAGAAGCGTAAAGGTCACTTATTAGCCAGTTTATAAGTACAGGTAAAACTTTCAATCTTCTAATTAAAATTTGCATTTTAAATCATTTCAAAGATTGTGTAGCTTTTACTATAATTATTTGATGACCCTGCAATGCCATAATTTCACAAGGTTCAAGGTTTTATTCTTACCATTTGCAATGTCAATTAAACTGATGAGATAGTAGGTAAACATTAAATTGGGAAAGTTACTCTATCTGTTAAAAAAGCAAAAGGGGTGTAAAAAACTTAAAATAAGTGTCAGTTTTTTTTTAAAGCGTCTTAATTTTGTCCCTATTTATAATTTCAAATTTTCTTTATTTTCAAAAATTAGTCAAATTGGGACGAAACCAAATATTATTATAAAAAAAATATACGTTATATCTTTTAAACAATACCTGAGTAATTTAACCTGAAACAAAAAGCTTGAATAGCCTCTTAATTTAACACAGAACCCTTAAAAGCTATCCCTAAACCCAACTTTGCCCCATTTAACTAAAAACTAAGCCACACAATCTAGCCTCTCAAATGCCCCCGTAACATAGCATATAAATTGCGCGCCGAAGCCCATCCAAGCACAGTCATATTCCCTCTACCGTGCGACTAACATCAAACAAAATGTACCAAAAAGTGTTATTACTATCTCTATTCATAACTGTAAGCTTAGCCAGAGATGAACTTGGATTACGATACTTCAGCCGAGTGTACGAAGACTGCCAAAATTCAAATGGATTTGTTCCTTGTTTAAAGAAAAAAGCTATACTGTTCTTCGATCGAGCAGCCAGGATGGAAGTTATACCCTTAATCGATGGAGTGGATGTTGTCAAAACACCAGGAAGCAATTTACCAGCGATCAATGAAAACGATATCGATGCAGTGCTACCAAGAAATCTGGGCAAAGATGAGGCCTTGACGGAAATGCTGTGGGATAGGATTGCGGCGTTTGCAAATTCTAGGACAGTGCAGCTGTCATTACCGAAGGTTTCTGGTGAAGCTCTGAATAAAGGAGTTGAGGAAGGTAATTATACTTTTATTTATTTATTTTAAGTGAGAGAGTTCAGTGGTGTGTTCGTTTGCAGGTCAAAAGTTCACAGGTTCGAATCTCGTGTCGTTGCACGTTCATTTGTATTGCTTTTTGGATGAACGAGTAATATGGAATAGCTTATTTATATTTTGAATACAAAAAAGCTATTCCATGTTTGAAGTGGTGATTAAATTCAAGAAGTTTAAAAAGACAGATGAACAATATTTTGATATGCATGAACAGAATGACCTAGATTCTTTAAGCACTCTTATGGCAAAAGGATTTACAAAGTCACATGACTTTTTTAAGTTTAACTAAATTGTATTCAAAGCTCTCTCTTTTCATTAGACTACAAACGAGTAAGATCTCTCAGTTTAAGCAATGAAAGTATTTTATACTCTTATAGCTTTATAATGTTCCAAAATTGACCGCGTGGTTTCAGAATGACATGACTAGAAGATAGTTTTTGCTATAATTTACTATGACCTTGATGACCTCCATTTTCGACTAATGCTTAGGTACCGTAATTATTAAGTTACCGCGGTACCGTACTGGCAATATTACTTTTAAATGTAATTGCAATAACTTTCACTGTAATCAGATTTTAAAACATTTTATGTCAATTTCATCGTTTCTTTTGAATCCTCAACATAAAAGGTACTTATCATAGGCGATTGCGTGAATGATAAACGAGACGATCTCATTTACATTAGTAGATATTCATCATCTTCGATATCAACTGCATTTGCATTAGAAACGACAGTGAATGCTTTACATTTCTGTCGCATCATTACTGAAGACGTTTGAGATTGTCATGTTAATTTTGACTATCGGTTTGCCCGTGGTTTGCCTGTGTAGAAACTTAGTCATCCTTATTAGCCCTAATGATCATAAGTTAGATTTGTAGTCAAATGTATTCTTAGGGATGACTATTGATAAATCGCACTTTCCTATTAGTCGTTTTACTAGTTCAGGCATCTGTGAATTAGACTATACACTGTCTGACTTAGGTTACTGTTTTGATCTTTCATAATCTATATATATAAAAGTGAAATACCACTCACTGATGAATCATAAAATCTCAGAAAATATAACACCAACAAACTTAAAATTTGCCAGGTAGGTTCCTTATAAAGTGTAGACCATCCGCTAAGAACGGATTTTACATAACTTTATCCTTAAAAGTTAATTTTACGCGGGCAAAGCCACTGGCAGAAGCTAGTTTTGCTATATGATTTACGTTTAAGGAAATAAATGAGGAACTACACTATTTTTAAATACCAAACTTATTCACCTCAAAAATATTAAAACAGATGACTCATAATAATTGCATTTATATTACCATCAAGTAATACCGGCCCTGACAAAGATTAGTTTGGAAATGTCTTAAAGAAAATCAACGAGGTTGTTACTCGCTGACTTATAACCTTATTCTATAGACCTATCCAATAGACGAACCATTAGGTCATCTAAGTAGACATTAATTTATAGTTTAGACAACCAGATCAAATAGGAGTATAACTTTTTGGAAGCAAATTAAAGCAAACCAAATAATGCAAGAAACTTTTAAAATTCAAATTGGTAACTACAAGAAAATTAAGTTATTTGTGATAATGTGATATTTGTTTTTGCAAATAGATTGTATTTTACACGTAAATTTTAACGAGATGAGGACAGTTTTTTCCAGCTTTTACATGATCATTTTTGATAAAGAATTTTTTAAATAAGATAGCAAAAAGTGTTGTACACATGCTACTAATTAGATAAACAACCAACAAGTGCAAGATCAACCAATTCTTAGTCCTATTAGGATAATTGATTAGACTCATAAAATGCAATATGTAAATTTTATGAAAACCTACTTTATAAATACTGTGATTTCCAGTAGTCGTAGAAGGATATATTATAAATTTGATAGGAAAATAATTGAATTATTTACGTCTGTCAGGTTTCCTTGACCATATGTCAGGAGTGCACATAAAATATTGCCACCAGACTCCAGAAGCATGCACTTCGATTCCACTGCCCCAGTCTCTGAAATACATGTACTTACTTATATTTATATACGCGGGTAACGAGAGATCGTTAATAACGTTTCTATCTAACCTCACCAAACTTTTCCTTTGACCTTAGACGTGTCTCTTGTACGTAACAAGCTTGCTTGAGAAAATCTTCAATCTTATCTTGAGAATAAAGTCTTAAAAAGGAAGATAAAACATAATTTATTGGTGACGAAGTTAAGAACATAACATATTACTTTATGTTTATATTCGTTAGATTAAACTTGTGAACATATTGTTTTTAAAATAGTTTTCAGATATGACAGAAAAGGTGCGCAATTAAATTAAATATATATATATTGGTCTTATAAAAGTATCTGATGACAGCAAACTTCCAACTGTTTGAAGTGTGAAGAAAATAATACGTTTGAGATACAAGAATTTATTGAAGCCATTTTAAAAAGAGTAGCTGAAGAAATATGTTGCAAGATCGATATTATCTTATGAATATTAGAAATGTACACAAATAACAGGAAATACTATGACATATTCCGTTTCACCAATCAACGCTGGGCGATAGTGAGATGGATCGTCATATTTATCATAATTCACTCGTCATTCTTATTGATGGTTTCTTAGTAAAATTTACCAAGATAATTCAAGGTAAAAGTGATAACTGGCGATATTCTGATTTGATGATACTATTCATTGCAGGTGCTCTAAAGCTGCATTTAAAAGATTACATGAATTATATATTTTTTTTAACCAGCAAAAGCTTTTATACATTGTAAAATAAAATAAAGCTCTTTCTCCGAAGATAAACGTTGCTATCGCATTATTCTAAATCACCATCGTTCGATATATGATCCCCATTATAGAGGCTCATACTGCAAATGTGTGGTGATTGTTGTAAACTATATAATTATGGTTAGTTGTCAACCGGTGTGGACTGATTTCTAATAACAGTTATGAGATTTGATATTGTGTTGGAAGCTTTATCTTAGTATTAGTATTGATAGAATGTTAGTTTTTGTTTAAAAACTTTGTTTAAGCTAAAACTTGTTACAACTGAATAGATTACTATTGTAATAGAAGATCCAGATCATTTAAAGAGGATCCAGATCATTTGAAGGTAATTTTCAATTAACTAATGCAGGAATAATCACCCAATTTATAAAAAAAATGCGTTATGTGAAATTATACCTTGATCTAAATAAGTATTAACTTTGATAGCATTTTTGTTTTAAAAAGTAAAAATACCAAAATTATTTTTTGTAAATTTACTACCTAGTACGTGAGACTGCTAAAATTTTAATAAATCGTTTGCTAAATACACTAAAGGCCGACATTAAACATTTTATTATATGTATTTTTTTATATTATACATTTTACTGCCCTCTCTAGAGTAACACTGTTATTAATCTAGCAATTGTTTAATAACCTCTTTAGTCTAGACAATTACAATAATAACCACGATTTTCTTTATCTTTATTTGCTCGTTTACTTTCTTTTTACTCGTGATGTCCATTTACTTTTCTTCATCGTACAATTACTGACCTTTCATTGTTAGACGCAGATGAAATGAAAAGAGAATCTCTTTTTTTTCTATGTTTGTCAACTTCGTTTTTGACATTGATGTAAAATTATGACTATTCATGATTACGCTTCCCTTAGTTTAGTTTGACACAATATTGTTCAATTATTTTATAATATTAATAAGTAAAACCAAAAAACGAATACCAAATCAAGTTTTTTTTTTCAAACATTCAATGACTGAAGTTATTAAGTAAAAATTAGTTTTCATCAATTATTTATTAGTCACTAGCGATTAATTTGAGTTTATATTTTCACGGAAGGTGAATTTATATTTTTGTATAATCATTAATCAATCATTTTATTATATAAAGGAGGAAGTGTACTTTGAACAGAACAAGAAAGTGTGGGCTCAAATTAAATTATCAGGAAATCCACTGCACTAATTAGTAGTTGAAATGTTAGAAGTGCAGTATTTCCTTGTCGCTATGTTTGCGT
Source organism: Mythimna pallens (assembly GCA_961205895.1). Taxonomy (NCBI): domain Eukaryota; kingdom Metazoa; phylum Arthropoda; class Insecta; order Lepidoptera; family Noctuidae; genus Mythimna; species Mythimna pallens. The sequence goes on along the minus strand of OY540845.1, from coordinate 1,981,564 downwards.
GATTTACTTAAATTATTACCTATAGTTATGTTCATGCCATCCTTTTCAGGGTTGTGACTAGGAAGTGGTTCTTCCGAAGTCCAAATTGTGTTGCACAGTCAAATGCGTTGATTGTTGTGAAATATGAGTTTGTTGTTGTGTTAAAAATGTTATATCCAAAAATTTAAGTAAAGCATTTACATCGATGTTAACATATTATGTTTTAATTTGTTTGTAGACAACCAAAAAGTATATATAATTTATTAATAATTCAGAAATTTAGGTTTCTTTAATCAAGAGTCTCGTGTAACCAAATTAGCAATCACAAAACTTTTCTACAATCGACGCGATTCTTTTTTCAATTTGCAAGTTTATCCTTCAATCTATTAGTTCATTCAGTTATTACTAATTATTTTTTATTTTATTTATTGTTCATTATGAGTCATTAATAGTATAGAAAAGTTTTCACATGAAAGTGACCTTGAAATTTGCTTTAAACTTTGAACCAAGAACGGTGTTAAAATTCAAGCTTCAACTACTAAAACTTTTTAGTCAATATTGAACATGACCAAAATATTTTAATTATAAACTCACAAAAGTGAAAAAAAAAATGGCAAATCAACGAGACGTCTTTGTTGAGAATTGGCATAAAGTTACCCAGAGCCGGGAATAATACAAAAAATGGAGAAAGGCCTTTTCCCAGCAGTGAGATAGTACAAGCTTAATATATAACAATATAATAAACTCATAGCCAACCAAACCAATTTCAGGGCGAGGGAAGATGAAGAAGATGATGGGTATGATGATGATGGGAGGAGCAATGAAAATGATGGCCATGATCCCGCTGGCGATAGCTGGCCTGTTCGTGCTGGCGGGGAAGGCGCTCATAGTGTCAAAGGTACCATTGATATAATTATTTTTACAAGCTTTTAATAAGGTTTATTTACAGCTAAATAAATCTTGCAGGTGTACTTGAGACTATTTTGTCTTGACTTATTAAGTTGAAGTATGATAAAAGTGGAATTCCGATAATTTTATTTTGATATACGACGTTCTGATATGGATGAGATTAATCTAGCTGCTTCATTGTGATTTACGAAGTTTGATAAATTAATTCAAAATTCGTGAGTTTTTATCAGTAGAATGAATAATTGTGCTACTGCTCATACTTCAAACAAATTTGAACTTATACTCGTATGGTTGATTTATATTGCGAATAGATCTGCTTTACTAATAATGTACTTAACAAATCTATTAGCATACCAAGTCTTGAACTCTCGTGCCAATCAGCGATTATACTCGTTCATTACTCCCATATACTTGTAGATATATCACATAATTGTCGATCCTAGATACAAAAGTACTATTTAAAAAGACATTGTTTTCTTATAATGACAAGTAATTATTGCGTATTACGTATGCATCACATGTTAGAGAAAGTTTCTTAATAATTAAGCGTATATGGACAATTAAATCCATATAGTCCATTATTTTGCAGTAGGCACGTATTTTGAAATATTCATGTGTTTTATTAACATGAGAATAGTGTTAGGTGCCTGCAATGGTATTTATTTTTTTAATAAACTCTTTAAAAGATTCGTTCCGCTTTCTTGTAGGAACAATAAGTACTATTAATGAACTATTCAAATGTTGAAAGTAATTCGAATTAATAAAGTATCAGTACCTATGTGAAGGACGTTAATTATTACACTCTATTTCATAGAATATAGGGACAGTATAAAAAATAGTTTAATAAACTCAAATTTGATGGTCAAACTGAGTTCTTTTCTGTTACCACATTATATAAACCAAAATCTGAACAGATTGTGTGGTTAATTACCATTTTCACTATGCGTTTTTGGTTAGTAATATGATTTTATCGGTTAGAGATATTAATACTCATTTAATTGCGATGCTTTTCTCATCCTGTTAATTAACCTTTCACCTGTTGTTTATCTGCTGCCATTATAACAACATCATTAATAAGCTCAACGGATAAGTTATTGACATATACCACGCATACACCTATGCGATAAAACATCTCTCAACTTTCAATACTCTCCATACACACTTATTCACTTCACTTCCTATTTTGCGTATCACCAACAGTTTTTGTAGCATCAATATAAGTAGAGAAAACGGATAATTAGAAGTAATCGTTTCTTTTCCCACCCTATTGTCGTTCAGTGTCGTGGGAATGGAATGGTGTATGATCATCATGTGAGAATAAGTTGTTGGTAATTGTGTTGTGACCTAAATTCTTTAGTAAATGAGGATTAAATTTAAGCCCTTGAAAAGGGGGTCGTGAATAGAACGTCTTCTATTTTCATTTTGTGTTAATGATTCATATATTTTTACCAATCAGTATGGAGTGCGGATAGTTCTAAAAAATTAAGCAAACAGTTGTATATTCTAATAGGAATTACAACAAAATAAAAAAATAAAAAATATTTATGCATGTAAAATCTGAAGTTGCAATTGAACAAAATACTGTAGCCGATGATGATAATAATAAGGGTGGGATAAGGGTTTTTGATACAGAATATGGATCATAAAATTAATAATAAAGACTGTTTGACCTTTGGATTAAACGTCCAAGACATGGTTGTTACTGTAACATACAGACAAACAATTTTCTCAACTTTGTGCATTGAACTATTCATATAACTGTTTGAAATTCTACTCGTTCTACTTTGGAAAGGTTACATCAGTTTAAAAGAAAGTATTTTAATTCCATGTTTTAAGCTTCTATTGATAAATTCTTTTGTATGAGATAAACAGTCGTTTGAATGAAAAATTTTCCCCCGTTCTAGTTAGTTTTCTTTGTTTGCTAAAAACGTTATCTTGACGTTGAAATTCTTTACTTATTATAATGGCTACTTATTTATATTGAGATTGTCTATTTTGTTTTTTTTTTATATATAAAGATGATAACGCTCTTCTGCTCTAAGCTAAAGCTAGTTTTACTTTTTGATTACTTTTAAATGATGTTTGTTTTTTAACAAAATATTAATTTCATCAAAATTACTTTTGAAATTTTTCTCAACTGTATCTTGATATCTTTTCATTTTATAACGAAACAAATGTGTTTTAGTGTCGGCGGCCTATGTTTTTTTTTTACCTCTGTGCTATGTTTCAAAATCGATGCTGTAACAGCGAATATATATTATTTGTCATCTATAATTATTGTACCTATTGCTACTACTGGAGTTATAAGTGTCTTTTTGTCATTATATCTACTCACCTCTTCTAAAACGCACACTGTTGCCAGATTGTTTTAAGTTTCAAACTTGGCTTTGTTTCTCTGAACTACTTTTCTCATTCTCCAAGATTGTACGAGTATGTATCTAATATTCTAGATACAATTCTCAGTTATAATATTCAAGATATGCAACTAAAGATCAAATCCCGCGGCAAAGACCTTGTGACACGAATAGAGAATGATACTTCATTGTAGCCACAGGCTCTTACTTACACTTATAGCTTACTACTTATTTGTGGTTGGCAAGTTAGCGGTCCCGTAATGGTGACAAAAAAAGTGTGGAATTTCGGCAATAAATGATGAAAAGTCGAAAAACTATTAAAAAACCAGGGGGTCCAAATTCGATATCATGATGCAAAAAACAAAATTCTCCAGCAAAAGAAGCAATTTATCAGTGATAGAAATTATTGTAAAATCAAATAAAAAAGCATCAACCACATGACCTTTTAGTAGTAAAACCATTGTCATTTGGGCTTTCTAGTTGTTGTTATTGTTAAAAAAAAAGTTTCCTAGAGCCGAAGATTTTGGCACTACGGGTCCAAAAGGGAACCCCAGGGTCCTGAAACGCAAGGTAAACAAGGAATATAAATGTGGTTTTAGTTAGTAAAAGTCTGACACGCCTTCCCGCGCCACCCTAGGGTAAGAAAAGTCATCGGATTTTTTCCAACCTTAAAAAATAATGGGTATCTGACTCAAAAATAAAAAAAAATATAAGCTATTTGCTTTACCTAAGGAAAATAAAAATTTATTAAAGGCAGTTGACCTGAGAAAAGTTGTAGGAACTCTAATCCAAAATGATTTTTTATCAGATTCCAATTGGCTTTGTTTATTAAATTAATTCGGTTTATCTGTTTGTTTTTAGCCAAACCACGAAACAATTTTCTGACAACTACTGATATTTATGCAATACCAACTTTTTTATGGTTCACTCCTTACAAAATACTATTCATTTATCCATTGCGATAAAAAACGAGCGTGAGTATCACTAATAAACAAGTCTTTACACACTTCATTGAATTCAAACTCAAATAAATTACTTTAAAATGTAACTTATGCTACTGACGCTACCAAGAAAATTCCTCGATAGTTAGAAAGGAACTCCATTTTGAAATATTTCTAGTACATAGAAGTCACGATCTAGAGTTTATTTTCTTCATATATTTTGTATGAAATTAATTTGTTAATTACGTATTGTTTGATAGCATTCAGCTATATTTTATTACAAAATCTTTATCTATGCCGAACATTCCAGCATTTTGCTCTTATGTTATAATTAAATTGTTATTATGAATAAATAAATCATTATACATAAGCATAATCAGCCTTATAATGTTCCCACTGCTGGGACTCAGACCTCCTCTCTAGGAGAGGTAATGGGTCATAATCTACCGTGCGGAACCAATGCACTGGTTCCGCGCGGTAGATTATGGTGGTTGGTGGATGTTACATATCTTCGAATTTTTGGTTCTAGAACATGCCATACCGGCAAGTAATGCCGGTATGGCATGTTCTGGAACCTTATATCCTCCTATCCTATAAAAATCTTATATCCTTATATCTCACTCTGATTTCCTTCACCGTTTTGAGAGCAGTGGTGATGAAATGAATCACACAAAGTAATACTCCCGGCTCGGTTTGAAGCCGCAAGCTACAACTCGTAAGTCGAAGCAGTGGACCACCACTGCTCTCAAATAAATATTTACTTGAACTATTCACTCATATCTAACTTTATTGTTCAGACTCCTCTGTTTCAAGTTACTAAATCAATGAAATAAACGATATGCATTTATTTATATTTAGAATTATAAAATTATTTAGAATAATTGTTCTCATCAATAATAAATATAAATAATCATCATGAATACACGTACTTTCAAAGTCCTACTCCATAACTCCGATTTCCTTATTGACCTTTACCATCTTCATCAAACTATCATAATATTCTCAATCCAATCCATCAACACTACAAACACAACTATCTGCTCCACAAGAACGCATCGCATCGATTAAGTTCACATTATTGTCATTTCTTATATCATGTAAACTGTGTCGCGAATCAATGCCAACGTCATTGGGGACGATCGATGTTACCGTGATCATCGTAAAGGAAATCTCAGTGATAGCACTTGCATGGAAGTGTTTTTTGGCATCGTTTTCTGTTTCTTGTTGAGCTTTAGTTGTTACCGATGTATCTTTCTCAATTATGTTGTTGTTATTTAGTTTTGGCTTTTAAAATGAGTGTCCTGTCATATGCATGTTTATTTATGGTTGAGCATTGGTTAGAAGCTTTACGTAGTCATGTTAGTATCTTTTTTAAGGTTCCGTACCTCAAAAAATACGGAACACTTATAGGATCACTTTGTTGCTCGTCTGTCTGTCTGTCCAATACATCAGCCCGAAATCAACTATCGGGCAGTTGCTCAGATCAGACAAAACATCTGTCTGGTCGGAGGATCTTCTCATTTCAACGGAAGTAACTCTGACTTTATACTATTACACATACATCTAAACTATTAGGATTTTGCTGATACAATCCTGTAACAGGTAGATTTACCTTACTTGTACGATTGCATTTAGCTACTTTTGGGTACATGATTTCCAGTTTCTTATACTACGTTTATGTTTTAGTCCTTAGTGACTGACTAAGCTGCTCGATCTCAAACTATCAGTACTAGAAATTGATGGCCCATTTTCTGTTATTTTTATTTCTTCACCTTCACGTCCAAAACGTGCCACGTCAAAGATCAGCATTCTTAGAAAGTAATTACAGTACAAATGTAACGTGATCACGCCTAATGCCATCCTGTGTCATTATCATCATCATCATCGAGTCACTCAGTTGGCACTTTCATGCTTTGTTGTACTTTCGTCGTTGTTTCAAGTATTTTAGATAAAAATCTTACGTTCTAAGAATAGAAGATGGACATGCAAAGTAAATGTAATTGTAGATAATACCCTCAAAAGATAACTCACAATTAGATTATTATTATTTTTAGCTACTGTTGCTTTCACCCTAACCGATTAAGAGTATTTTTTTGAAGATTCTTATCGATCTATTTGCTATCGGTATAGTGAAAAGGTTTCTCAAATAGAGACATCTTTTCTGCTCTTGTCACTTCATCCCTATTTCATAAATTCATTTCACTGATATTTTTAATTTTAATTAAAAAATAATCCTCTAAATCGAATCTTCGATTTTTTTCCCTGGACAATGTCAACAGAGCGATTTAGTCATCATTTTTATATTTGTATCTTAACCATAACTCTTTTGTTTGGGGTCTATGGTTAAAAATATTAGAACAATCTAAAAGTACTGCACATTTTAACTAGTAAAATGCGCATAAAATTTAAATTACTTGGTTCATAACTTTTAATTACAAGCAATGTTTGCTGCGTCTTATAGCGTGACCCAGTAGCAATGTTATTTATTTTCATATAAAAATCCTAGTTTTATGGTAATGATAGCATAATTAGTTTCATGCTCTTAATTATTTAACCCAGTTAATTAGGACCGTTATAGACTGATTTTTTTCATCTCAATGCATTCTATTAGACTAAAAATTGTATACGAAATGTTTTGAGGCTAATTCTAGTATTGATAATTTTTTTTCGCCCCTCAAAGTCGGAGAAGTGATTTCAACTTTTCATCAATTGATATATTTTCATTGTAACGTGTCTAACAAACGTTCACCTGTAGCAATACATTTTGTATCCAGTTTTTCCTTTATTCTATACATTTTTAATGATTGATACAATAATTATGACAATTATTTTTTCAAACAATGTAAAAAGTAACTAATAAGAATAATTTCATCATCATCATTGAAGTTATTATATTTCTTCTTTTTATATTTGTCTATAAACTAGCATGCGTGAATTTATCTAAATTTTTATCTATATTATTTGGAAGCTGATTGTTAGTATTTTCTGATCTTATGTATCCGTTTCCAGTTTTTTTTTAAATTATTATTGATAGGCTCGCGTTGGACCACTATCTCATCTGATGGTAAGCGATGATGTGACCGACGACGGAGCACGCTTGCCTAGAAGTAACCTATTCACTCTTGACTTAAAGACCCTAGGTTTTATTCCCGATGCCGGAGTCTGTGTTTCCTGATAGCTACAACTAACAGGAAACCTAGACTCCAGCAGGGAATTCCACTCCATAGCTGTACGCGTAATAAATGTGTTCTCAAAACGCTTACTGAAATAGCTACTACCTAGGGATCTTTAAGTCAAGAGTGATTAGGTTACTTCTAGGCAAGCGCGTTCCATCGTCAACCACATCATCCTTTCCATTATTTCTATATTTTGCCATCTCTGGCATATTCTCTTACTTAACACAAAGAAAAAGATCACGTTTATGACCACTTTCACTTAATTGTTGAAGATTTTTATTATCGATTGCGTATAACCAATCAATTACTATAAAATATAGTAAAATACTGGATTTTACATGTTTATAACTTGTTGTACTGTTAGATAATAGCAGTATATTTCAACGAATCTCTTGTGCGTGATTATTGTGCGTAGATTACAAAAATATCGTTTTTATCGTTGAAAGTTATCTATTGAGATCTTTGTAAAGCTTTTACAAGTTTACCAATCTGTCTTTATTTGTTATAACTATGTAAGTATCGACTTTCACGTTAACAGGATGCAGCTGTATTTTACATGAAGCATCTGTCTGTCAGATTTCAGTGCACCAAGGGCACGTTCCTGGTCAGTTTATAGGGTTTCCCTGGCACGTGCTGCTTCGGCATTTAATTCAATGCTATTACAAAAATTATGGCCGTTCTAACTGCTTTCCTATATCTGTATTGGGTTTATTTGTATTGCTCCCAATCCTCTGGGAGTCTTGAGTTTTTTTTATTGGTACGTAACTACAAATTTACAGTTTTCAAATTTTTTCCTATTCTTGTGCTATAAGACCTTGCTTCATACCAAATTTTAGGATTCTAGGTCAAACTGAAGTACCCTATAAATTTTGATTCCCTTGAGAGTGTCGAAATATATACTTTTTGCGACATAAACCGCCGTAACATTTTTGTTCGGTAACATATAGGTTTGATTTCATCACAGTTCCGAAGGACTGTAAAATCGATACCTCCACGCATTTCCGAGATAAAGGGTCTTAACAGAAAGACAGACAGACAAACAGTAAGACGGACAGACAGCAAAGTAATCCTATAAGGGTTCCGTTTTTTCCTTTTATTAGGAACCCGAAAAAGTAAAAAATACGTGAAATATATGAGTAAGTGATGGAATTACCGAATGCCAACAAAATTTTCAGGCATTATCTCTCTTTTTTCACGTTGTTTCTTTATCAAAAATTGTGTTGGAAACAACATGCTTTTGAACCGTGTTCACGTTGACGATAGACGGATCGGGTAGGGCCTTTTTAACTGCTGTTTAAGGTCTAAAAAGACAGCGGGGATCAACAATTTGACGTTCTTTTCGAAGCGCAATGAAATTGCAGTATGGAATGATCCATATACATACCGGCATTGTCAAGTATTGACTTAACCTCGAACATCAACTCATGCGACAGTTATTACTTAGCCATGAGCTTGTCTAAAACTAATACGAGTGAGTTACTGAAATGAGTTTTTAATTAATGATATAAACTAGTATTTGAATGCGATCCCACCTGATAGTAAACAGTGATGCAATCGTTGATGGTGAATCGCACTCGATTATTAAAAGTCTATTCACTAGCCTTGAAGATACCTAAATTATAATCGGACGAGAAAACTGTTGCAGGCAACTGTTCCAATCCTTAATGTTTTTAGGGTTCCGTACCTCAAAAGAATAAAAACGGAACCCTTATAGGATCACTTTGTTGTCCATCTGTTTGTCTGTCAAGACCCTTTATCTCGGGGTCTTGTGGAGTTATCGAGTTGAAATTAATAAAAGTTTATCAGGGAAGTTATATATTGTAAAAAATACATAATATCATGCGACTCACTACTACATAAATTCGTTTCAAGTATTTCAATAGAAAATATTGTACAGTGAAATGTTTCTATTCTGTGGCATGTCAATCACCCAGTTTGGCACTTCATCCGTTAGGCCAACATTGCTCACAGACAGTCCTGACAACATCATTACACACACTACTCACGTCGATGTCGGTCATATCATTTTCTGAACACTTAGCTCTCCATTTCCTACTCCTTCCTTGTACACATTCATACCGGAATGCCCAAGCAATCAAGCTGTTAACTTTCTACTCGATTAGGGCATTCTCAGGGCAATAACTTAGATTCTAGTACTCATTGAAAGTTTAATGATGTTTGTAATTACTTTGGCCTTGTTGAAATGTTATTATAGGAAGTGTATAACTTAACATAAATATTACACTTGTGTTAACAGAAGGATTGGTAGGGTTTCACCTATATTAAACCCACATTACTGTATATGTTCACCATCATCTTCCTGCTCTTGTTCCATGTTACTTAGAGTTGATGCAACATGTTTTTTCTTCCATTCTATCCTGTCAGCAGTCACGCTATCATTGACTACCTTTTTTATATCACTTTTCAACAATCCATCTACCTTTTCTTTGGCCTCCCCTCCCTGTACATCCATCCACATGTATATTCATAACTCTTTTAGTAACATGCTTTTCATCCCTCCCCTTTGTATGACCATACCAAAGATAAACGATTCCCTTTCAACTTTTTTATCACTGGCACCACTTTCAAACTTCCTCTAATGAACTCATTTCTCACCACCCTTTCTCGGCATTTCACACATTCCATAATTTTGATGTCAGTTTAAATGTGAATTTATTTTTGATAAATATAATGACAAAATCACACTACAATATTAAATATTTTTTACCAGAAACTGAGAAACTGGTTTCGTTTACCGAAATAAACTATTGTAATTTTTTATTGAACATAACACCGAAAAATTGACAATAGTTTTTCAGACTAATAGTGAAAAGATGGCAAAAATAATGACATTAACGAAACTAAGTAAATGACATGCAAATGCAGAAATGGTAAGGCACTATAAACTTGATTGATCCGTTAATGATAAAATAAATGAGAAACATATAATTAACGTTACGGAGAAGACATTCAAACGATCAAGTAAATCACTTAGCGTAGAAAGTCAATTTGAAGGCTAGAGTTTGAACTCACGAAGCCCAGGTCGGGTCAGTGAAAGCAGATGCATGATGGGAAGTCATTACGTTGTTGTGTATCATGTACCTATATGGGAACCAATGGGAAACAGACGCACCCGTATGGGAAATATAACGGCAAAAGAAAATATAATCAGCTATTAATAGATTTTTGCTTGTGAATGTACCGTACATAAGTCGGCTACGGAACCCTTAGGTATAGAATCACATTGTTATCTGTCTGTCAAGACCCTTCTTCTCACAAACGCGTGGAAGTATGAAGATGAAGTTAATATCAATTAAATAATCAAATCTGCTACTTCAAACAACAGTAAAAAAAATATAACTTCGTCAACGCAATCTAAATATAATACCGTTTATACTCTGTTCAGGCACATATTAAATAATAGAATATATACAGGCACATATTATATAATAAAATCAAATTCCATAGGGTACGTTCCGTTGACCTAGAATCTTGAAATTTGCAATGAAGTAAGTTCTTATAGCACAAATATAGGAAATTTTCTGAACACTGTAATTTTATGATTCCGTCACAAAAAAAAAAAAATCGATTTGGAAAATTCTTCGAGACTTCTTTCAGTAATTTTCAACTCGATAACTAATTACATAGGTAGATTTGTGCGGAACCCTCGGTCGCTTGTTTTAATGAACATATAATTTGATATTTTCCTGCAAAATACAAAAAAACTTAAGAAAAAAAAATCACGGTCTGCCTTGGTGACTTCACCTTAATATACGAAGATATCTCCGTGGCTCAAAAATCACGAAACGCCATTGATTTGATACTATATGTGACCATGCCTTATAAATTTAGACTCGTCTGTGTTTCAGTAACCACGTCAGACCACTATTACGTCGTATTGTTTGCAAATATTACGGATAATCAGAATCGCGAAATTCAGATATCAAGTCTTACCAATTATATATCTTGTTACCCAATAACTGGGTTACAACATCTGACTGGTAGTCCCTCCATATTAAATAATGGTGTTTAGATTCCACTAGAGTGTTCGTTTATATTTCGGGGAGCGTGCATTGGAATTGCACAATTTAATTTCGCCCAGCACGTTCCATCATCGGACCATCAGAAGTACGGCGTTGCGAAATCCGACAAATACGCAAAAAATGAGAACACATTCATTCTCTGTATAGCCAAGGAGAAGAATTTCCTGCCAGTCTGTTTTTTCCGTGGGAAAATTATCCAATGACATCCCCCGCTCTTGTCGGGAGGGCGGGAGATAGTGTCAGACTTTTACTGACTAAAAACCTACTCCTGTTCCTTCGTTGCCTTTCGTACCAGGGCAAAGTCTTCCTTTCAGAAGCAGACCCTTGGCCCGAGTAAGCTTCGACCCAGCTGGGTCCCTACGGTTTGCTGACATCTCCTTGAGGCGCGCGTGGAACAGTATGCGCCGTCGACGACTTGAGCTCGGTCCGGACGGTTATCAGTCAGTTCGGGGGTGGAGGGCAAGGGCGTGTTAGACTTTTAATGACTAAAACCACACCTGCTTTTTTTTTTCAAGGTGGAAAATCATCCACTTCTCTCGCTCTAGGGCGGAGTGAGAGGGCATGTCAGAGTTTTACTGACTAAAATCACACCTATGTTCCTTTTCTGACTTGCATTCCCGGACCTCCTTTCGGAAGTCGACCCATGTCCCCAGTAATCTTTGGCCTTCCTGGGCCCCTACGGTTTTGCTGACATCTCTTTGAGGCGCGCATACACATGTGTCCTTTAGTTGCCCTATGCGTTCTGGAACCGGTTATATATATACCGAAAGTCGGTTATATTTTTTTTTTGGAATAGTTTTTTATTTTACACTTTTTAGTTATGGTACAGCCAAACTTAAATACATTATAGCTAGAGTGCATCTCATGACAATTCTAATAATCCCAAACACGGTTAGATTACATTAATTTATTTCAGAGTACCAGTGCCTAACTTCAGGCTTCATCATCAGATCAGTTCGATATATTCCCCCTCTGCTTTTAGTCAGTCATCGACTACACTTATAAACAAAGCAATTTTACTTGTTACGACGGTTCTGCTGTGATCCTATGAGGATTTCTATTCCATATCTTCGAAGTTCATGATCAGATCATAACAATATTTCTATGGGACCAACTCGGAAGCATAACCATTCAATTGAGAAATCGGTGAACATACATAAAAAAAATAAACAACATACATTCAACCGAACATATAACCTCCTCTTTTTTGAAGTCGGTTAAAAACAACACCTGTATCCTTCAGTTAATAATAATAATATTCCACAACTATCACACAACGCCGTCTAGTCCCAAGCTAAGCAGAGCTTGTGTTATGGGTACTAGACAACTGAATTGATAAACATACTTACCTACATATTTCTAAATACATACGTATATAAATAAATTACACCCAGACACAAAACAAACGATCGTGCTCATCACACAAACATTTGTCCTGGGTGGGAATCGAACCCACGACCTCCGGCATAGCAGTCAGGGCCACTAACCACTAGACCAACAGGCCAGGATAGTTGCCCGTAGCTTTCTAGGATTACGAGTTTCCTTTTCAGAAATTCCCCGCAAGATTAACAATCTGAATACTGAAACCCGCAACATTACATACACACCGAGACAGACAAAGGTGTATGACCTCGTTTTCTGACAGTAAATCGCTACCGCATGTTTAACCCAGCGAGCGGTTACATCATGCATCGTAACTTAGTATTCACAGCCGGTATCGTACCGAGACGTCGCGGGTTCGATGTCTGACTATTGATATTTATTTTTGTACAATGATATTGGGTTAAATGGTTGAATTAAGGTTGAATGCTTTTTTGTGGAAAGGGAATCGTTTGTCTTGGTATGGTCATGTGAAGAGGAGGGATGAAACGCATGTTACTAAAAGAGTTATGAGTTTACATGTGGGTGGACAGAGAGGGAGAGGGAGGCTAAAGAAAAGATGGACGGATTGTGTGAGAAGTGATATGAAAGAAAAGGGAGTTAGTGATAGCGTCACAAGTGACAGAACTGAATGGAAGAAAAAACGTGTTGCGCCGAGCCCTTATAAAACGGGACAAGGGCAGGAAGATGATGATAATGATGAGTAATTATATATATATATATTTTAATGACATAACCTAACCTAACTGAGGGTAAGCAGTGATGCAATCGTTGATGCTGAAGCGCATTAGCTTAATAAGAGCCTATTCACTCTAACCTTGAAGCGGTACGAAATTGAGTAGAAGTGTTTTAAGTGTGAAATTCTCCACCAATGTTTGTCTGTATTCCCAACCGACTTTTTTGTTATTGGGAGAAACCCTTCAAACCGCATTTGGACTTTTGATCAGGTAGTCTGGGATTTTCAGTTCACTAAAACCACCTTGATGATCATCATTAGCATACGGTGACTTCTTAAACGACCACCCTGAAACCATCTCTATATGACCCCCAGTTAGGGCGCATTTATGGGGAGACTATAATAATGTAACAAACGCTTGAACTTGGTAAGGCGAATTTGGTCCATCCGTACCAAGGTCGAATGTGACTGAGCGTAATTAGTATTAGCTAGCTAGTAGTATAGCTTTTGCCCGCATTGCCCCCCCCCCCCCCTATACGCGTACATAAAATATAGCCTATGTCATTCAGGAATACAACAGCTTTCTATTGGTAAACATTTAGCAATCGAACCGGCATTGTCAAAGATTTACAGTAAGTACTTATTAACAAAAAAAAAAAAAAAAAATTTAACCTCTTTCTTATATTAGTGTAGAAGTGTAGATTATCAATTAACACCCTCACAGAGCTTGTTACGACGGACCAAACTTACACAAAGTCACGCTCGACTTTGGTACTGATGGATCAAATCCATCGTACCAATTTCAAGCGTATATTAAAACTATAAAGAGGTTTTCGTTGAACCTTGCTGTGCATGACAGCATGTGATCAGTGTATCACTATAAATCACTCGCTTGTGGCCAGAGTCCGCATTCTGAACACTTTTTTATAAGGTGGGAAATAATCTAATAACTTCTCTCTAGAGTGGAGCAATGCACTTTTTCTGGCTAAAACCAGCCTATATTCCTCCATTTAGCCACTGCATTCTAGGATTTCTAGGGTCTTAGTCACTCTTTCACACATTCCTGCAGTCCTAAGAGAGCACTCTTCTTAAAGGGAATAGAGTAAAAGAACTGTAATATTGCAGATTTCTGTCTATATGACGAAAACCACTGCTCATCAGGTCATCAGGTTCTTTCTTGATTGCCATTAGCATTATGCAAAAAAAGATATAATTTTAAAATTACTTAATTTGGTAAAATAAAATGCGATTGTAAATAGAAATAAATACGAAATGGTTCTCCATTGTTTTCTCTGAAACTTAACTGAAACTATAATAAAAACTAATTATAAACCAATCAAAATGCCAAAGCGTTAATTGTGACACAAGTGTTTTATCGGCAACCGTAACAAAAACATTCTCTATTCTACTTTCAACCTTAAACCGTCTTTGCAGTGAGTTTTAAATCCCATGCTTTAATAATTTCGTGAAAAAAAAAGTACACTATTGACATTTTTCATCTTATTTGTATGAAAATAAGACCTCTAATGGCTTGTATGGTGGTGTATGAAGGAGTTTAATAAGTTCTGAAGGTATACGTCACCGGCCTTCGGTGTTCCATTCTAGTTCCATTTGCTTCGGTTGCGCGCATTTTAATATGAGTCAGTGTTGCTAGGACATGGAAGGATTGCTGGGAAGTTGGGAAAAATAGTCTGAAAAAGGATTCAACTTCTCAATGACTTTTGCAGTAGAAAGCGATTTCTATTTGAAAAATAACTACGTGTTTCTTGTTATTCGTTTGTTATTGAACTGTTTTTATTCCGCAAGTGTTTTCATAAATATATTTTCATAGTTATAGATAATTTGACGTATATTAAGTAAATAATTATTTTCAATAATAAGGCATTAAAATAATGATAGGCTATAGATAATAATATGTTTAATTTAGTACAAGACGAAAAATATCATAAGATAATATTTAGATTGACCTCTCAATGAAAGGTATACATTACACAATTCAATTCAAAGAAACACTTTCAATGTCTAGGTAGAAGAAAAATAAATCTAAAACACTCTTATATATAACACGACTTCAGGGAAGTATCAATTCCTTGCCCTAGCAACACAAACCGACGACTGGCAGTCATCTCACTGCAGCGGGGCACAACGCCCGCTCACGTTTGAAAGTCGAAGTCGCCGCCAAAATTCGAAGTCGCAAAAATGAAACTTGAAGACGCATTATATCGTCGGCACAAGTAAATCTCGTGCGGCTTGTGTTTTTTTAAGCCGTTCGAGATTTACTTATATCGATGGTACACATTCTTCTATTTATCGGCTTCCAAACACGTGGTAAATGTCTTTAATTTATTTATTTTCTTTACGTTGCGTGATTTAGATCGACTTTTTTATTGCTTTTGTTAGATTTGTTGGTTGTGATTTTTAGTAGGTACTTATTTGTTGTTATTAGGCGTTTGAGAGACAGGTTTTTGGTTTAAATTTGCTTTTTTTGTTTTTGTTAAACCAATTTATGTCTGTCTTTTTTAAGGTCTGCACTTAATAACAGGTTTTATCGTTGCAACTTTGTTTGTGTTTCAATTTTATCCTTGCAGTAGGTTGGAGTTCATTGGAAGGCAATGTTCTTTTAATAAACTACGAACAATGTACATTCACTACTAAAGCACCGCCTGGTACACGCTTCAATGGTCTTGTAGCCGCAAAACGATTGTAAAACCTTGAGACTTTTCGTTAATTATCCGTTTCTTATTATGAGAATGAAAATTTAGATTTTACTAGCTTCTACTAGCAGCTTTCCCTGTGCTATCCTATGCTAAATTTCTTCCAAATACGTTTAAAAGTTTGCACGTAAAGGTGTAACCAACATGCCTTCATGATATTAGAAGATCAATGTGTTAGACTGATGACCTAGTGAGGGTCGCGGAAACCCGATGGATGCTTGACGCACAGGACCGTTCGTTTTGGTGATACTTGGGGAGGCCTACCTCCAACAGTGGACGCCTTTCGGCTGAAATGATGATGATTATGATAAAAACATTTAGGTATCATAGAAAAAGGAAATGGGTTGGGTGACTTGTAGTTATACCATTCATTGCTATCTCCGTTAGTTTAGTAGTAGTTAGTCATCTTATCAGTCATCACCCTCATTTAATCCTATTGTTTTTCACACAGTCCTATCAGTTAGAATCATACATGATTGCATTCTTACGTACATATGTATACTAATTCTGCATCGGGTTTGATTGGTCATGGATCTTGGTAATGGGTGGTATTTTATAATATTTAAATAATTAATAGATAAACAATTTTATTATTTTGATAGTCTATACGAAGGCAATATAGTCTAGCCTTATTCAACATCAGCAGTCTTTTTTTTGGTTGATAAAAGTAGCGAAACGGTGCAGAGGTGTCTCATATTTTTACTGACTAAGGGCTTATTTCTGAAAAATGAGTTTTGAGTTAAAAACACCTCAAACCCTACTTTACCGCCAAATTTTGACAGGTTTTCAGGGTAAAGTGTAGAGTTTGAGAAATACTCAACTTGAAATGCTTAAATGAAAAATTTGGGAGTAGATCGCACCCATGTTCTTTCTTTTGCCCTTTTGCGTTTCAGGACTGAAGTAGCTCTTTAGAACAAGCTCGCAGATCACTTACCATCCTTGTGGAGTCTTGGTTTTTTTTGCTATCCAAAAACATCAAAATAAATATTCTGAAAAGGTACATTTGTTTATTTATATAGAAAGTAATAGTTGTACTGTTCTGATTACAGCAGCAATATTTTCGCTGATATAAACCCAAATTCATTTATTAATTGAAGTTTAAAAAAATGTGTAACTATTATACCGGTTTTTCGGCGGTAGGTGTGAAAAGATTAGACGCGTATTTTTTTTGTCAGCAGAAAAAAACATTTAAAAATAGTTTTAAATATTTATTTGATATTTTGATAATTAAAATAGTTATATCAACAACCAAATCTGTTGTACTTACATTGGGAAAACAATCCATGTAACATAGTACTTAAAATACACCACCTGCCAGCTCTCACTAGTTTTTCTACTCACTACAAGAAGTATTGCAAAATAATATCTACATTATGTCTACCCTGGATGATATCCAATCCGCTCAGAAGAACCTGGAGGAGTGCTTCATTAAGAAGATGGACGAGCTTGAGGCACAAATTCAATGTGCAGGACCTGCCAAAGACACAGTTGCCAAGATTCGAGAAGAGTTCCGCTCATTCAGGGAACTAATATTTGGTATGCTGGGTCTCCTGCGGAAACAGATCACGGAGTGTTCCAGAGTTGTTGATGGGTTGGAAACACGTACCCGACGCAAAGCTCTCATCATCACCGGATATGCTGAAGCAGATAAGGAGGATTGTAGGACTCTTGTGTTGGACTTGCTTCACAATAAACTGGCACTGCGCGAAATCACCGCTTCATCCATCAAGGTATGTCATAGACTGGGGACATCAAGCGGAGGACCCACACGCAGCCGGCCCATATTGGTAAGATTCTCTGTTGTTGAGCATAAGTCTGCTGTCTGGAAAGCAAAGTCCAAATTGAAGGGCTCGAATATCACCGTCAAAGAGTTCTTGACCAGGGTTAGGCAGACCGTGTTTAGCAGGGCGCGGTTGCACTTTGGGATGTCGGCATGCTGGACCCAGGACGGGGTTATCATCATCAGAACCCCCGATGGTACACGGCATAAGATTACTTCCTTGGAAGAACTCAATCCCTTGCTGATTAAATTCCCTAAGAAGGCTGGGGAGTCATCTACAGGGGGCAACATTGGAGTGCGTGCAAAGTGAAACAAAGTTTCTATTAACAAAATTCACTAATTTTTTTAAACATTTTTACATGCTTATTTGTGCTTGGGGCCTCATTGTTCATGTATTTACTACGCTATTTTGTATTACTCGTGTACCCGATTATTATCTAATTTCACTTTACCATTTTTAACTTTATACATTTTGGTGGTCTAAAGAAATACTGTATTTTGCTTTGTGTTCGTAATTATTTGTCTTGTCATTACTTGTCAATGTCACCTGTCAATTCAGTGTATCATTATGCCTGGCCCCGCGTTCCGAGTTACGGTGTCGTCGCTGTTAGCGCGTCAACAATATAATGAATCGTAACGACTGAATGTTGGTGTGCTGACTTAGTAGACATCGTGTCTCGGAACGTGCTGTGATAGTTTTTTGGCTTTTTTTTTACGTTTTGTTTTTGCTAATGCGCCTTTTTATGTATCATCTTGTTCGCTTTTGTTCTAGGCTTCTGTTTTTAATATTTATTTTTGTTTAAATTGATATTTCTGTATTGTACTGGTACTGCTGGTGGGTGGTGAATAGACAGTGGTGTTGCACCATAAGGCTAATCTTTAGTCATAATTTATTTCTATAGTTATTTATTTTATTTTTATTGTATTTATGATATCAGATGATGATTCTTTTTACTCCGCTAATGAATCCTTCAACTCATCTGCTAATGCATCCTTGACCGACACTCTTGGTGACTTGGTGCGTCAGAGATTTAGTCAACAGATTGGACATTCGTTTAATGTCTGTCATATCAATGCTCAGAGTGTACCTAGTCATTATAGCGATCTGTTTGACACCTTTTCTGACGCCAATGTACACGCCGTCCTGGTTTCTGAGAGTTGGCTCAAACCTCATCTTCTCTCTACCACTTACCCTCTGCCCGGTTTCATTCTTATCCGCAATGATAGAATTGGTAAGGGTGGAGGGGGTGTAGCTATCTATCTTCGTAGTGATTTTCCGTACAAAATAATTGCCTCTTCTCCTTCAAATTATTCCGCTTCTGTTGAGTATCTCTTTTTGGAGGTCTACGTCAAAGGTGTCAAGACCTTGCTCGCCGTCGTCTACTGTCCGCCGGCCGTTGACTACTTTTCTGACCTTGAGCTGGCATTGGAATCTGTGGGGTCGGAGTATGCACACTGTATCATCATGGGCGATTTTAACACAGACCTTACCCATCCAACTCCTCGTTCCCGTAAACTCCTGCATATCATCGAGTCCGCTAGTCTCCATGTTCTTCCACTGCAACCTACTCATTTCAATATCTCAGGCGAAGATACGTGGCTTGACTTAATTCTGACTTCCACTCCCTCCCTTGCTTTTTCTCACGGCCAGTTCCCAGCACCTGGTTTTTCCCATCATGACCTAATTTTCCTTTCATATACCCTAAAACCACCTAAACTTCCTCCTAAAGTCTTGCACATGCGTTGTTTTGCTCGCATGGATGTTGAGAAACTTCGCCAGGATGCGTCGCTACTCGATTGGGAACACCTTGCAATGGCAACATCTGTTGACGATAAGCTGCATATTTTTAATGAGACGGTCCTTGCACTCTATGATAGGCACGCTCCTGTCAAGAGGGTGAAGCTTAGGCGTCCACCCGCCCCTTGGATGACGACAGGAATTCGTATGGCGATGAGGCGCAGGGATCGTGCCTTTCGAAAATTTAAAAAGGATCGCAGTGCCGAAAATGGAGACCTTTTCAGGACTGCAAGAAATCGGTGTAATCAGATGATACGCAACGCTAAACGCCGCCATATTCTCGAAAACATATCTTCTTCTTCTCCTGCTGATATCTGGAAATTCCTCGGAACTCTCGGTATCGGCAGATCGCGACATGTGGATTTTCCTAAGACAATTACCCTTGATGACATCAACCGTCACTTCACTACCACCTGTCATTTGGATTCGCAAATGCTGTCTCAGACGGTTGATTTCATTACTAGCCTACCAGGTCCTATCATTGAACCCTTCCATTTTTCCCCGGCCACCTTGGACGAAATCAAAAAGATCATCCTATCCATAAAGTCCAAGGCTGTGGGCTGTGACGACATCAGTCGTTATATGATTACCTTAATCCTTGACTTTCTTCTTCCTCCAATTACCCACATAATTAATTTTTCCCTTGATTCCGGTCAATTCCCATCCCTGTGGCGTATGGCTTACGTGCGTCCACTTCCTAAAATCTCTAATCCCTCCCTACCTAACCATTTTCGCCCAATTTCTATTCTTCCTTTCCTGTCCAAAGTACTTGAGGCCTGCGTTCATAAACAGTTTTCAGGATTTGTGTACCGTAACAACCTTGTTAACTCGTTTCAATCCGGATTCAGGCCTGGCCATAGTACCTCCTCTGCTCTCCTTAAAGTGACTGGTGACATTAGAGAAGCCATGGAGGATACCAAGGTTACTGTTTTGGTTTTAATTGATTTCTCAAATGCCTTTAATGCTGTCAGTCACGATATTCTTCTATCTATCCTTTCCCATCTTATGGTTTCGTCTGAGGCACTGGAATGGTTCTCTTCTTATCTTCGGGGACGTCAGCAGTCGGTTCGCGTTGACGAGAATTTTTCGAGTTGGCGTGATTTAGATTCTGGTGTCCCACAGGGCGGTATTCTTTCTCCGTTGCTATTCTCCATCTTCATAAATTTTATAACTCTCTGTCTTCGATGTTCGTATCATCTATATGCCGATGATCTACAATTATATGCAGCTGCACGGGTAGAGAGTTTGTCAGACGCTATAGAGGATGTAAACCGGGATTTGGATGCTATCAAGGATTG
This sequence comes from Mythimna pallens, assembly GCA_961205895.1. Lineage (NCBI taxonomy): Eukaryota > Metazoa > Arthropoda > Insecta > Lepidoptera > Noctuidae > Mythimna > Mythimna pallens. The sequence continues at coordinate 1,960,516 of OY540845.1, read as the reverse complement.
GTCTGATAGATTTGGGGTGTCCGTAAACCCCTCAAAGTGTCAGGCCATTATAATTGGTAGCTCGCGCATGATGGGTAAAGTGATGGTTAACTCTCTTCCTCCAATTGTTTTTAATGGTGCCGTCATACCCATCAGTCCTAGCGTTAAAGATCTCGGTTTACATCTTGACTCGACGCTTGGCTGGCAAAGTCAAGTTTCAAGTGTCTGCCAAAGAGTCACCGGGACTTTGCGGTATCTGTATCGTCTGAGGAACTTTTTGCCTGCAAAGACGAAGATAATGCTTGTGCAGACTTTAATTTTTCCTATAATCGACTATGGTGACGTGTGCTACTTTGACCTGAATGCGGTGTTGCTAGACAAGCTTGACAGGCTCCTCAACAACTGCATCCGGTTTGTCTTTAACTTAAGAAAATATGACCATATTTCTAGTTATAGATCCGAGCTCAAATGGATGCCCATTCGGCAGAGAAGAGGTTTGCGCGCACTGACTACACTTTTCTCTTTACTTAACTCTCCCACCCCTCCTTCTTATCTTATATCACACTTTCAATATCTATCTTCTTCTCATGCTAAGAATCTGCGTTCTTCTAACAATCTTCTACTGCTTTGTCCTTCTCATACTTCTGACTTTGTTCATTCTTCCTTTCATATACAGTCCATACTTCTGTGGAATGCGCTTCCTCTTGACATCAGGACGGCCACCAGTCAATATGCATTTAAGCGGAAGTTGCGGCTTCATTTACTACGGAAATAGTGGAGTAGTCTCAAAAATCCTTTCATTTTTCCTTATGTAAATAATATATATATGTAGGTTTATATTATATTAAATATGTATGTATGTTTATTTTATGTATATATACATTTGATCCCTTGTTTTCTCATTATTCTTTCCTTTTTTTTATGCACCTGCCATGTTTTTCTCTTCACTACCCTTGGTTGACTGGTAGAGAATGCCTAAGGCATTAAGTCCGCCTTTGTACCTTTATGTTGCATGAAGTTTTAATAAATAAATAAATAAATAAATAAATAAATAACATTTCGCCGAGTATACCAGAAAAAAACAAACAGTTCCTGTAAGATAGACATTCCACGAAGGGAAAATCGTGTTTTGAACTATATTAAATTCATTATCTTCCTGTTCTTGTCCCGTGTTATTTGGGATGTATTACGTTATTTTGTTACATACTGTCCTGTCACCCGTCACACTATCACATATTGCCTTTTCTTTCATATCACTCCTCACACCATCGGATGGATGGTCTATGTGTAAACTCATAACTCTTTTATTAACATACGTTTCATCCCTCCTCTTCACTAGACTATACCAAGACAAAATAATTCCCTTTTTATTTTACAGTCACTGGCGTCGCCTTCAAACTTACTCTAATTATGTACATTCTCAATTTATAGGCCTATCATACTGTATGGATCAGAATGTTGGACTGTGACAAAGACGGTTGAAAAAAGATTGCACGTAGCGGAGATGAGAATGTTAAGATGGATGTGTGGTGTGACGAGAATGGATAAAGTGAGAAATTAGTATAGTATAGTGGCACCAGTGACTGAAAAGTTGAAAGGGAATCGTTTGTCTTGGTATGGTCATGTAAAGAGGAGGGATGAAACGCATGCTAAAAGAGTTATGAGTTTACATGTGGATGGATGAAAAGGAAGAGGGAGACCAAAGAAAAGATGGATGGGTTGTATGAGAAGTGATATGAAAGAAAAGGGAGTTCGTGATCGCGTGACGACTGACAGGACTGAATGGAAGAAAAAAACGTGTTGCACCGACCACAAATAAAACAGGACAAGGGTAGGAAGATGATGATGTACATTCTCATTTTATCCATTCTCATCACACCACACAGATCTATGTCAAGCGTTTTGAACTATATTAATGAAACAATATCAGTAGATGTTGTATTATATAAAAGATAATTAACGGATAAATGAAAGAGTATTAATTATTGTTATACATCCTTATCACATAAAATTCATTCATTTATTGTTATCTATAGAATAATTTTTAGTTTTTGTATTATTTTATGATAAGCAGTTACAACTACCGATAGTAAAATGAGTTCAACCTTGCTATATGAACACGTGTCACTGACATACAGGTTATATATAGCTTAATTAAATTAAATTAATATAGGTATAGCTTAATTTAGAGAAAAAAAAGATACTGTTACTCAAATATCACATCAAGGCAACAGTCCTATAATTGTCACTACAATATACCTACTGTACCAAAACCGAACTACTTAAGTCTTATTTACTTATTACGATAAGATAAAAATTCGAATGAGTCACATTAAACTCCTGTACTATAAAAACTTATCATGCTATTATTAGTTCAATTTGAACATACCAGCATTGTGCTAGTGGAATTTATTAATAGGTACGTTTCTAAGGTTCCATACCAAAATGATCGAAAAGAACCCTTGATATTATTCAATCTTGAGCTGCTCCTCAATTTCAGTTCATTTTTATATTGACTAGCTTCAGCTACAGGCTCCTCTTTTTCAGCAGCATAAATATCAAAAATTATCACAAGAGAGCCTTCTTTTGGCATAAAAGGTACACTATTCCAGAACAAGGTGTTGCCAGGGTACCAATTTATATTTGATTGATTGATTAAAAATACATAGAATCTATTTATCTGACGTTTGTGCGATGATATGATCGACGATGAAGCACGCTTATCTAGAAGTAACGTATTAACTTTTGACTTAAAATCTCTTAATTCTTAATTCTTTATTGTACACAAAAACAAAACATAATAAATTGACATATAGACAGTTCATGTACAAAGGCGAGCTTAACTCAGCAATGAGTTTTCTCCCAGCAAACCTTCGAGCTGTAATCTCCTAGATTACAGCTCTAGAAACACAGTCTCCAGCAGAGAATCAAACTGCTTATTTTAGGAACTAAAAATTTTGTCGAAAACAATCGAATAGTAATACTAATATTGGTACTATCAAAGTTTTGCATGATTACAATTTTACTGACCACATTTAATTCTTGGTTAATGTTTGTTTATCTACAAATGAACACGGCTAACCACAATGCACCCGGCTATAATGTCAGTTGAAACTGAATCATTTATGTTTGGCGAGCTAAAAACAGATACATCAATGATGCATCGTTTAGTTACGATGCCGACGGCGCGGTGGTCAGGTAGCACTGCGGAACTCAACATGTATAGTTAGAACAATAGATGGAATACCCTTTATTATGTACACCACATAAGCAATAGAATAAATTTAATGAATGTATTGTGTGAGGAGATGAAAGAAAGTGATAGCGTGACGGTTGACAGGACATAATGGAAGAACAAAAACGTGTTGCGCCGGACCTTAGTAACATGGGACAAAGACAAGAAGATGATGATATGTACGAGTAACAGAACGTACAATTTTAGAATCCGTTTCGTTCCCTCAGGTTTCTATATTAACTCTCTCACAGAGCTCGAGACAAAACTAAAACCGATCACCAAAAACCGATCTTTACAATATTTCCTATCCAGTTTTATTTCACAAATTTTTGACAATACTATAATATTTTTTTTTTAAATCTGCCTCAGAATGGATGTAAGTCACGGGACCCACGGCTCTAGGGAGTTTAATCTTATACTATATCAAACAAGTAAAAAAAGAATAAAATGTGATTACTGATGTATCTTTATAAAAAAAAAATGAAAAAGCAGGAGTGTTATAGAAAATGAAAACTATAGTTCGATTTATTATTAAATTGTGTATGTTTCAAATCGAAAACAAACATTAACTTGTAAACAATACTTATATTACTCTAATATATTTTGTTTTAGTATATAGTTTTTTAATTATCTCACAAAAGATGTAAAAAGTAGAGTGTCCAGAGCTATCTTTGTTTTGAGCGGCTTGAATTCTTCACTTTACTCTGGTTTCTATATTTACTCCCTTGCAGTGCTCGGGAGTTAATTATAAACTTACCAACCTTCGTTATTCGGAATTCAACATGCTGTCCGCGATTTTAAGACACTGCTTTATCCCCTAGTTACATAATCTAGTATTAAATCATTAGACTCAGTGGAAGCATAGTTTAAAAATATATTAGGCTATTGTATAGATATACATTGTATACGTCTTGATGTTCAAGGTTAAACAATGCAAGTTGACGTCGGTAGGTAGACGGCTGATATCTACGTCATCATCAAAACGGTTTGGTCAAAACCACTTTTTATAAAATAATTACTCATATTAGGTCCACTCAAATCTATGTGGCTCTTTCATCAAAAGACCATGTCATACACAAATCTACATGGTTCTCAAATGATTAATTATACTTTTTAAATGTTCAAAAATTTTATAAACGTTTATTATAATACTTATTAGGGCATTTTGCCTCGTCGTTTATACCGCGGTCTTCCGGTCCGATTATAATTTAGGTGTCTTCAAGACTACAGTGAATAGGCTCTTATACTAGTGCGCCTCACCATCATCGATTGCATCACTGCTTACCATCAGATATGATCGCATTCAAGCACTAGTTTATATTATTTAAAAAAGGGTCGATTTTTTTGGCATTTCGAAAACAATTTCTTTGTACTGATTAGTAGGTACTTATAGCGTGTTTTTATTTAAAAATGGTTTTGACTTTATCCTTTTAAAACTGGTTTTGTCTAATTATTTTGTTCCAAAAAGCCATTCAGATTAAAATAAGCTTGATCAAAATAAATTACAATTGTAACTTTCTTAACAATAGGAAGTTTATTGAAAAACGGTTAGTGCAATATGTAGAATGTCGGCTGAACTAACCCATATAAGTGCTGATGTAAGCTGGCGGGGGGCGGGGATTATTGAGTTATTTATGCACTGCAGAGGGTGCATGAACACCCCTTTAACACGGTCGTTGTATAGATGTATGTGGATGTTAGTAGCCAGGTCATAATAATTACATTATGCTAGTATAGAACAAAGAGTGTTAGTTGTAGTAATGCCAATAATAAGAGAGCAGTGGTGGCCTAATAGTAACGGCCCCGAATTACGAGTTGTATGTCGCAGGTTTGAACCCAGTCAGGTGCATTACTTTAGGTAATTTATTTTATCACTTACTGCTGTCCAAACGGTGAGGGAAAACATTCGAAGACATGTGACATCCACCAATTCGCACTGAGCCTGCGTGGTGGATTACGGCCCATTCCTTCGCCTAGAGAGGAGGCCTGAGTCCCAGCAGTGGGAAAATTACAAGGTTGATTATGCATTAGCCAATAAAGTTTTATATATTAAAAGGTTAATGTAATTCAGAAATATTTTACTGAGTAATTGAGAAAACCCATATGGAGGGTTTTTTGATAGCATTTGTCTGCTGGACATCATTCTTTTTGCTGGACGTCATTGTTTTTCAAGGTAGAAAATAACTTTTACCACTCTGAGTGGAGTAAGAGGGAGTCTCATGCTTCCCACACCCGTGTTCTTTCAGTTTCTTTTTACGTTTTAGGCCATATCCCACAGCCCTGAGCGGCATAGTACCTTAAACTTAATCCGTCTCTTAAAGACATGATTAGCACCAGTTTCAATCGGGTCGTCCAGTTACCGTCTGGACCGAGCCCGACTCATCGATGGCGCATAGTGTTCCCACGCGTGTCTCAAAGAGATGTCAGCAAAACCGTAGGGGCCTAACAGGACCGAAGCCTACTGGCGCTATGGGTTGATTTCCGAAAGGGAAACCAGGTGTTCTTGAACGCAAGGCAAAGGAGGAACTTAGGTGTGGGTTTAGTCAGTAAAAATCTGACACTAGAGTGAGAGAAGTCATTGGGTGATTTCTCACCTTATTATAAAAAGCATAAGTCTCAATAATTTCAAGACACAACCATCACCAAACTACGAATTGCCAAATTCCCGATCCACAAAAATCACTGCGTCAACTTTCATAATTTCTAACAAACCCGTCTCTCAATTCCAGATCGCCTTACTGCTCTCGGGCATCATGCTGCTGAAGAAGCTGATGTCAGCGAAGAGCGGCGGCGGTGGAGGAGGTGGACACGAAAGCCATGGCTGGTCGTCTGGAGGCAGCAGCGGGGGCTGGGACAGAAGGGCGTATGATGAGCTGCCGTACTCAGCGTATAAAAAGGAATAGAATGATAACTAGATTGATGATCGGTACTAGTGAAAAGATTGTTGATGAAAGTAAATATGTTTATGTCTACAATGATAGCTAGGACCTAGGGGCTTTATGTAAAGAGTGAATAAGTTACTTCTAGGCAAGCGTGCTCCATCGTAGACCACATCATCGCTTGCCGTTAGGTGAGATAATGGTCGAAAGCAAGCCTATTAACAATAAAAAAAATGTCATTTAAGTCTCTGTGTACATCTAGATAAAACTGTGTTTAGTCAGAGTATCAGTTTTTGATAACAATGATAGTGTGAATAAAGCAGCTTTCATTGAAGGAAGTAGACAAAATACTCGCAGAGCTATCGTATATATTTTTATACTCTTACATTCTATTTTACATAGCTTTAGGTTGCAGAGCCTAAAGCTATCGGCTTCACTATGTTTTCGTTGATAGACCAAACTATTTTCTTTCAGTAATTAATGTTCATTGTTCTATAACTTTGACGTAATTGAATAGCTGTTTGTGCAAGATGGATCTGAAAACTATAATGTAAAGTGTTAATGTCCAGATAAACTTTAGAAACGAGAATTTAATTTGGAAAGTAGAAAATAAAATAAATCTGGTAGTTGATACTTTGCTCACATAGTTATTGAATTCTATGCAGAAATTCGTAGAATTTTCTATAAGTGACACACTTTCAAAACTTATAATTATTCATTTCCACAAAGCTCCATATAGTTCTGTAAGCGAGACTCGTTTTGTATTCACAACCTTGAGTTCGAATGTGATTGGTATTTATTGGAATCGTCAAATGCAGGAAAGACACTAAAATATTCAAGCTGATATTCGAGAGTCACACAAGTTATCGTGTCAAGGAGCTTTCAATGAAATGAGTTTTACTGTAGTATTTTATTCTGTATTAATTTCAACTTCGATAGAGCTGCTCGAAGAATCGCTAAACTTAAGTGGCATTGGGCAGGGCACATTGCTCGCAGAACTGATGGTTAATGGGGCTGGAAGGTTCTGGAGTAGTGACCGCGTACCAGAAGACGCAGCGTTGGAAGGCCTATGACCTGGTAAGGGTCGAGGAAATCCGACGGATTCAAGACGCACAGCACCGTTCATTGTAGCGACACTTGGGGAAGGCCTTTGTCTAACAGTGGACGTGTTTCGGCTGAAATGATGATGATGAGAACTGCTAAGGTCACATACTCGGTTACTGAAAAGAGATTAACGATTGGTTAAAAATTAAACAATTCAAGTGTTGTGATTGGCTGTCGATAAAATTATTAATCCAGTCAATCACTGACCGTGCGCTTGACAATTTGTGACGTTTATTTCACGATCGTTCCCCTTTCAGAAATTTGAGAAAATAGAACTGTTCAATAATTTTTGTATTTACTGAGTACCTATCATCGACTATTGTTATCATTTAGACCCTACGTCCAAATACTAGGCAGAATTTGTAGTATTATTGTACTTAAAAAAAAAACTTCGATCGAATTTATTTACGCGACTCTCGTTCAATTAAAACAATATGTTTAATTTATTTATTTTGTACTAGTTGCAAAACAAAAACTTCGTATGTTTTTGTGTGCCCACCATTTTGAACGTGTGTCTCGTTTTTAAACATTTTTTTTTGATAATTTATTATTTTGTTTATTAAAATAGACTTTACAGAGGTGCTTTTTGTATAAATAATAATTAATCGTTTCAGAAACGATATGTTGGTACTTTTTATTAAAAGTTTTATTTATTTTTAGTATGTAGTTTAAGACTGTTTTTTAAATTTATTTTTGCTTTAATTTATTGCTAATTATTTGTGCCTGAATACTCAATAATAATATAATTTATTTTAAATAAGTTATTTTCATAATAAAAAAAAAATTATATGGTGATGTGAAACATGACAATAGATTTGTAAATGTTGATGTAAACTTTTTATACAGGTAAATAAATAACAATATTTGACAATAAATTATGCATTCATTTATTTACCCCCAACAAAACTAGGTACAACCAAGAATAATAAATTCAAGAAGAGGGGAGTTGCTATTCTTGAAACTCTATAATCATTTTCCGGGAGGTGACGAAGCAACATCGACCAGCCCCCCGTTCGAGCCAAGTTACGACCGTTTTGTTTAGAGTCAAAACATAACGGTCGTAACTTGGCTCAACGCTCAGTCACGTGCTTAGAACAAAGGAATCGGAAGCGTGGCCTAGAGGCGTTCAGCGTAAGAGAATCGAAACGAAACGGTCGTAACTTGACTAGGGGGGCAGTCCTGCGCTTCTCTCATTTAGGCTTCGTAGGTTTGCAGACGGCAAGCATTTTGCAACGTCATTTATACCGATGAATACTCCGTACCTACACATCGAAGGAATGGAACAATTTGCCCGCGCCTTCCTGTAGGCAGCTGCGGCTAAACTGAATAAGCTCTTAATAAACTAGTGCGCTTCACCATCAGTGATTCCATCACTGTTTACTATCAGGTGGGATCGCAGTCAAGCACTAGATATCATTAAAAAAACCGGGCAAGTGCGAGTCGGACTCGCACACTGAGTTTGGTGACGTAACTACCAATTTACAATTTTCAGACTTTTTCCTATACTTATGCTATGAAACCTTGTATTATGCCAAATTAGAAGATTCTAGAACAACAGAAAGTACCCTATAAATTTTGATTCCCTTGAGAGTGTTGAAATATACGTTTTTTGCAACATAAACGACTGTATCTTTTTATTTCGTTATCTTTAAAGTTTGATTTTTTCACAGTTTTAAGGCACTGCAAATTTGAGTGTATAGTTTTAATTTCAACTCGATACCTCTACGCGTTCCCGAGATAAAGGGTCTTGACAGACAGACGGACGGACAACAAAGTGATCCTATAAGGATTCCGTTTTTTCATTTTGAGGCACGAAACCCTAAAAACACCATCACCTTTACACAAAGTTTTAGGCTCCCCTACTCTACGATCGCTCTTTTTGATTAAATAGTTATATTCTACACAAAAAATAAGCTAGGTATATTAGATAGGTACCGCAATACCTGCATTGGTGCTACCATTATAGCCTTCAACTTTGGGCCCCAGTGAAAGGGTGCATGACCTACCTACGGGTGTTATGTGGTCAGCGTTTTTGATAATGTAGATTAGTTTTGCGTTATTATTTTTAAAACATTAATTTTATATTTAATGTAAGTACACATAAAAGTCCTTAAATTAATCTGATACAATATGAAATCAAATCACACATTGACAAAACTAATTAAAATATCTAATTAGTAACCAAAAAGGAATGAAGTATTTCAAATATTAAGACATTAACATCAAATTAATTAATAAAAAAAAAACTTTAAGTTAAATCAAATCGTTAAAATATTATGTAATTTAGTATTGATCTAACCATGTTAAATACTGGTTTCTAATACTATCATAAAAAGAAAAGATTCAAACAAAGAATAAAACAATATTCTAATATTATTTTCTGCACTAGCACAAATATTCAACTTTAAAACAGCGCCATCTAGCAAAATAAGTAGGAACTATGTCACACGTGTGAACAGCGTATAACATTGAACGGTAAACTGGATAGTCATTTTGTTTTCAAAAAATTGGGCAAGTGCGAATCGGACTCGCGCACTGAGGGTTCCGTACAAGCTTGTAAATAGTTCGGTTCCTGAATGGAGTTTCGAAGATTTTTCCGAACCGAAAAAAAGTTTTTTTTTTGTAACATAGGTAACAACAAATTTAGTGTTTTAAGATTTATTCCTATATTTGTGCTATAAGACCTTTCTTTACGCCAAATTTCAGGATTCTAGGTCAATGGGAAGTAACCCTATGAATTTTGATTCCCTTGAGAGTTTCAAAATATACGTTTTTTACAACATAAACGGCCGTATCTTTTTTTTCCGTTAACTTAGATGTTTTAATTTTTCACAGCTTTAAGGAACTGCAACTTTGAGTATATGGTTTTATTTTCAACTCGATACCTCGACGCATTCCTGAGATAAAGGGTCTTGACAGACAGACAGACGGAAGAAAACAAATTGATTCTATAAGGTTTCCGTTTTTTTCCTTTTGAGGGACGGAACCCTAAAAATTAGGAACGAGACAGTTGCAATTACGAGTATGATGAATGATGATCTTATTTGTATGATTTGGGAACAAACAAGGATACTGAGTTTACGGGTATACAAATATTTAGCTGTCAAAGGAAGCAATAAGAACTGTTTTTAATAGTCTTGATGATTTTCCTACGACTTAATATACTTTTAAACACAAGATAAGAAGATAAAAATAATAAATAAACAGTATAAAAGTATATACATGTATTGCAGTGGTGGCTGAGTGGTAGGTAACGGCCAAGACTAATTACTTTGTGTAATTTATTTCATCACCATTGCTCTCAAAACGGTGAAGGAAAACATCTTGTGGAAACCGGCATGTCCTAGAACCAAAAATTCGAAGACATGTGACATTCACCAACCCGCACTGGACCCGCGTGGTGGATTACGGCACATTCCCTCTCCTAGAGAGGATGCCTGAGTTCCAGCAGTGGGAACAATGAAATGAATATTAAAAAGACTGATTATGCTTATGCTTATAGTATAAAAGACAATAGCATAGCATAGTCGGCCTTATAATGTTCCCACTGTTGGGACTCAGGCCTCCTCTCTAGGAGAGGGAATGGGCCATAATCCACCACGCGGGCCCAGTGCGGGTTGGTGGCTGTCACATGTCTTCGAATTTTTGGTTCTAGGACATGCCGGTTTCCTCACGATGTTTTCCTTCACCGTTTTGAGAGCAGTGGTGATGAAATAAATTACACAAAGTAATGCGCCTGGCTGGGTTTGAACCCGCGACCTACAACTCGTAAGTCGGGGCCGTTACCATTCGGCCACCACTGCTCAAATAAAAGACAATAATTATGGTTAAAAAGGGAATGGTTGCATGAGGTTTGGGCATATTACCTATCAATAGCGATGTGAAGAAGTTTTTCGTGTCATATTTTTTGTTGTTTTTAGTTACTTTCTACCCAACTTCAAAAAAAAGGAGGTTATCAAATCAGTTGTATTTTTTTATAATTGAACCACTATCAGACTAAACATTACAAAATTTTAAAACTCTTTGAAAATGAAAGAAACAAGAAATAAATTACAGTGACAATGTCTGTCAAACGAATTTATTGTTCAATTCTTTTTGACTAAATAATAGCACAAAACTTTACCTAACACAATATTAATGACATACGATAGTTCGGAAATATACGGGTAGGTGTTCTGTGCAGGGGCGTTAACTTCACCGAAGAGAGAGAAAAATCAGGGAATATTTTCTAACAACATAACCCACAAATATGTATTTATAGGTTTTTATTAACTATGTTTACATATGAGAGCAGTGGTGGCCGAGTGGTAACGGCCCCGACTTACGAGTTGTAGGTCGCGGGTTCAAACCCAGCCAGGCGCATTACTTTGTGTAATTTATTTCATCACCACTGCTCTCAAAACGGTGAAGGAAAACATCGTGAGGAAACCGGCATGTCCTAGAACCAAAAATTCAAAGACATGTGACATCCACCAACCCGCACTGGGCCACGTGGTGGATTACGGCCCATTCCCTCTCCTAGAGAGGAGGCCTGAGTCCCAACAATGGGAACATTAAAACGCCGACTATGACTATGACTATGATGGCGCTGCAATCATCTCAATTTTTTTTCTGACTTTAAGCCAGCTTTTGACAGCTTTTGAATGACAGTCTGGATCGCTAGTTCTAGATCATTAAATTTTTTTTTTTTTTACTATTTCACAACGCCTTCTAATCCCAAGCTAAGCAGAGCTTGTGTTATGAGTACTAGATAAACATACTTTTAAACATATATTTCTAAATAGATACATATTATAGCTAAATTACACCCAGACACAGAACAAATAATCGTGCTCATCACACAAACATTTGTCCTGGGTGGGAATTGAACCCACGGCCTCCAGCATAGCAGTCAGAGCCACTAACCACTAGACCAACAGGACAGTCAAACTTCTTTTATTTTTTTTATTTTATTTTATTAAATAGGAGCAACAAACAGTCACATTATAAACATCTTACAACTAATTATAATAAATACAAAATTTTGGCAATAATGCAACCCACAACGTTGCCCACGGGTAGACAAAATGTATAAAAAGTATTATAATAATCGCTGGGGGTGTTATTAAAAGTACTTGCAGTTAGTAAAAATATTAATTACCAAATCTTCCAAGACGACTCATGTTATGGGCCCGACAGTTTATAATCAGCTGCCTGTAGCTATTTCTGATACCCCAACTATAGGAAGCTTCAAAGCTCGTTTGAAAAAATGGCTTATCGAGCAAGCTTTTTATTCTTTTGACGAGTTTATGATTTAACTTAATTTAACTTTGACGCTAATTTGGAATGAAAATTATTTTGACTTTTATTTTAATTTGTAATTTGACTTCGATTATTATTATTATTTTATTTTTTTTCCTTGTAATTTCTTTTATTTGTTTGACATTTTTTATTATTTGTCATTGTTATGTACCTTATCATTTGTTGACTTATTTTATGTAACATTCTATAATGACTTGTAAGAATCCCTTACCAATAAACTACTATGACTATGACTATTATAGGGACAGTAAAAAAAGAATTAAGATTAGAGAAAAAAAAAATCTTTAAAAACAATTCTTGATAAACTAAGACGTACCCGTTACAACTTAACACCCCTATAACACAAAAACAAATACACATTCACTTTCGTAAATCTACACTAGCACGTCGAGTAATTAACAAATAATTATGGAAGTATAACGGCTTCCGTCCCGTAGTGCGTTTTGCACGAATAAGTATGTTTTACGCACGATTGTCCGATGCTAACATAGTTTTGTGTACACTTGCGTTGAAAAATGCTGAACGAATGGAACGCTGTTTCCGCGTTCGAAAAAATGATTACAATTAAAACGATGTAGGTTGTAAAGTTACAACGTTGCAACGCAAAGGGCAATTAAAAGTCTGACACACGCTCTCGCTCCACCCAGAGCGTGAGAAGTTATTTGATGATTTCCCCCAACTGAAAAACTAAAAAGGTAAAAACAGTGTAACGATGGTGTGAAGTGTAAAATAAAAATGCTTTTTATTATTCTTTTCATCACTTAAAGGGTCGTTACTAATGTAAAAAAAAAACCGGTTAAGTGCGAGTCGGACTCGCGCAATCATTAACAATGATGTACTTGTTGAGTCGAGGCTTCAAAGTCTTGAGGATCGAGACGCCGAGTTGCTAGCCTGTCGGTTTTCTACCTGTTGCATTTCGGGGAGTGTGCGTCGGAATTGCATAACCTAATTCCGCCTAGCCCGTTCCATCATCGGACTACCAGGCGTACGGCAATGCGTCACCGGTACATGGTGAACATCCCACCTATACGCACAAAACGTTTTGGGAACGCATTCATTGTGCGTACAGCTAAGGAGTGGAATTCCTTGCCGGAATCTGTCTTTCCTGATGGCTACAACGCGGGAATCTTTAATTCAAGAGTAAATAGGTTACTTCTAGGTAAGCGCACTCCATCGTCGACCGCATCGTCACTTTCCATCAGGTGAGATAGCGGTCAAGCGCAAACCTATCAAGAATAAAAAAATAATTATCATGCTAATCACACAAACATTTGTCCTGGGTGGGAATCGAACCCACGACCTCCGGCATAGCAGTCAGGACCACAAACCACTAGACCACTGAATCAGTCAAAAAAAGCTATAACTTAAGGATCTCTAAGTAAAGATAAAATAAGTTATGTCTAGGCAAGCATGTTTCAATAGTAACTACATAAACTGTTACAATCTTCTGATGACGTGGTGAAACGTATGCTTTTTAATTAAAAAAAAAAATTGAGGAAAGACGTGAATTCAGAGGAAGAAGTAAGAAATGTGCTCCAGATGTTTTCCTTCGCTGCACCAGTATTGTACTATCGACTCTACATTATTATATTTTCACATGCAAGTAAGCAAGTAAAGCCCTGGTTGTAACACAAGCAAAGCGCTTTATTTTAAATGTTTTTTTTTTTCATTACTATTAGCGCTTTTCTCATTTTGTATGGATCAGAATGTTGGGCTGTGAAAAAGACGGATGAAAAAAGATTGCACGTAGTGGAGATGAGAATGTTAAGACTGATGTGTGGTGTGATGAGAATGGATAAAGTGAGAAATGAGTATATTAGGAGAAGTTTGAAAGTGGCGCCAGTGACTGAAAAATTGAAAGGGAATCGTTTTTCTTGGTATGGTCATGTGAAGAGGAAGGATGAAGCGCATGTTACTAAGAGAGTTATGAGTTTACATGTGGATGGATGGAGAGGGAGAGGAAGACCAAAGAAAAGATGGACGGATTGTGTGAAGAGTGATATGAAAGAAAAGGAAGTTAGTGATAGCATGACGAGTGACAGGGCAGAATGGAAGAAAAAAACATGTTGCGCCGACCCCAAATAACACTGGACAAGGGCAAGAAGATGATGACTATTAGCGCATTTCTCGTAATTACATACCATAACGTCATGCAGTTGTAACTTCAATTTTAATAGATGAGTGTTACTGATCTTAACTGAATTAATTATATCATTGTTTCCTTTTTAAAAGTAAGAAGTAAAACGTCACCTCCATTTAAAAAAAAACTATTTTTTTTCCAATTTTTCTTAGATTTTTTCCTTATATTAATTCACGGTTAGTACTTTCTTTAATAACAAGTAACAAATACCTGCCGCGCCGGGTAATACTCGTAATAATTATTTTATGGGTTTATAAATTTACTTGACAGGCAGCATTTTGATAGTCTTGATGATAAAATATCTGACAGGATCTTCGTACAGCTGGCTGCTCATTGTACACCGGACTATTGTAATTATGTATTGTATTTCAAAAAACCTAATAAATCATCGTCTCTCTAGCTTTTTCCTAGGCTTTAAGTGTACCTAATTGGATGCTTCTCGTGTTTTTTTATGCGGCGACTATCAGACATCTACAAGTTCTCCAGTTACTGGGCAACACGATTAAAGATCTCTAGGTCTAGCAAAGATCTTGTCTGATATGATATTTAGTAAGCCTTTTTACTACATTTGTAGTTATCCTTCGATTGATGTCCCAATCCACGCGCGCCTCAAGGAGATGTCAGCAAACCTTAGGGGCCCAGCAGGAGCGAAGCCTACTGAGGTCATGGGTGATGCGATAAAGAACCCCGGGGCCCTGAAACGAAGGCAAAGAAGGAACAGGAGTGGGTTTTAGCCAGTAAAAGTCAGACACGCCCTCCCGCCCCGACCAAGGGCGGGAGATGTCAGTAGATGATTTTCCCACCTAAAAAAAATAACATTTCTAATAAATAGACATGTTTTAATAATAGTTATTGTTAGTTTATTGTAATTATATTGAACAAGCGCAGACAGCGGTTTCGTAGAAAATTATCATAAGATAAAATATTCTTGGGGTAAAAAGTAGGTTTTATGTTCTATTCCAGGACATGTTCTATCCATGGACCAAGTTTCATCGAAATCCGTTCAGCAGTTCGAGTGTGAATAAGCAACAAACATACACACATACATCAACTTTCGCTTTTACAATATAAGTGTGATAATTCAATTTAATTAATTGTTATGTTACATAGCATTAGTCACACATTTAACATTCGTCCTTGCTATTAACAATTCTTCGAAAAACAATTGTATTCCAGTAGCACACGTTGAAATCACTGAGCCATTACTACTCTCCTTCGATAATGACGTTTACAACTATACTCTCCTTCAATTTTATCAGCCATTATCTAATTATTTAATTCAAAAACGTTAATTAGCGCAAGTGTCACAACAAAAACTTTGAAAGAAACATTTCCATTGTTCGACTATTTAACTAATGAATGCGATCGCGCATGCGCACAGGGGACGCGGCATTTGAGAAGTCACGGAAACGTTCGTAATATTCAAATATTAAGTATGCAATAATCATGTACTGAATGTATCGGTAATTATTCATTTGATTGTGCAGTTTCCTAGCGGAGCGAGAGGGCGTGTCAAACTTTTACTGACTAAATCCACACCTGTATTTTCTCAGTTGCTTTGTGTTTCAGGACCTCGGGTTTCCTTTTGAGCAGTCGACCTATGCTTCGCTAGCATTACTGCTTCGCAGAAGAAGGCACTATCCGCTCACTCCCCCTCGATCCAACAGCAAATCGTAAGGGCCCAGCAGCGTCGAAGCATACTGGGACCGTGATCAGGTTAAGTGAAAGTGAACGCCGGGACCCTGGAGCCAAGGAAAAGAAGGAACAGACATGCCATCTCGCTCCGCCCAACAGCGCGAGAAGTCGTTGAATGATTTCCCACCATAAAAAAATAACGTAATAGCTGTTGAGCGAATAGATCGCTCTAGAAATACCACCCTGCGCTCCATACAGCCAGGTTGAAGTAGTGGGCTAGCCGCGTCGAATGAATGCACATAGACAGAATATGGGCGAAGATTTTCACTCATTGGTCGTCTCGTCGAACGTGAACGTTGTCGAAGTCGACCCTGGCGAAGATATTTGATAAAAAATACATAACGCGTTCTAATCACCATTTCATTTTTAATGAAAGGATTCAACTTAGGACTACAAAAAAGTTCGAAACGAGTCACTTTGAATAGTCTGAAGCAGTTGATAGAATTTATTTTAGTATTATTAGTCCCAGTCGTTGACGGCGCGTAGTGTTCCACGCGGGCCTTAAATTTATAGACGTTAGAAAAACCGTAGGGGCCGAAAGGGCCGAAGCTTGCTGGGACCAGTCAGTAAAAGTCTAACACCCTCTCTCGCTCCGCCATAGAGCATTGGATGATTTCCAAACTTAATGCTGGTCTAGCTCCACTACCACTAGGGCACATAAATTGATTAGGATAGTTTTTTTTTTTATTTGAAGATATTATAGTATTATATAATGTGGAACCATTTTTTATTTACAAATTTTGTAAATGTGAGTACCACGGAGCAATTTATCGTTATAAGTTACCTATAGATTTGTTTGGCATAAATGAGCATATCAGTTGATATTTTGTCATGCCCACTCAAATGTCTCACTGATGGTGGCGCGTGTGATGGATCATTCAGTTTCTTTCAGAATGTTTGAGCTAAGTGGTACTAATATACTCGTCATGTCAGAGAACGGGCGCTGTTGGTTGAGACAGGTCATCTCTTTGCTGCCAGTGGCTTATTTTAATATCATACCTAAATATAGGAATAAACAAAACAAATTCCATAATTTTTTTAATTTTTTTTTTTTACGTTGTTCTCACAGTCATTTTAGTACCAAAAAGAAACATGTAACCGAGATATTTGTAAAACATTTATCTATGGAGTTTCTTGCACCTTCTTCTCTCTTGATCTACACTTGGGAATGTGCAACTAGCATAATTTTTTTTTTGGCTGACTGACTGACTGACTTCTTAAAAATTTAAAAGTACTTGTAAAAGGTTTATGTGAAATAAACGCCTTGATTCTTAAAAAAAAAAAAAACAAATACCGGGCAAGTGCAAGTCGGACTCGCGCACTGGGGGTTCCGTATAAACTTACCTATGATAACAGTTCAATTCCCGATTTGAGTTACGAAAACTTTACCGAATTGCAAAAAAAAAATTTTTTTTCTTTTTGTGATATAACAACAAATTTATAGTTTTCAGACTTTTCCCTATACTTGTGCTATGAGACCTTACTTCACGCCAAATTTCAGGATTCTAGGTCAATGGGAAGTACCCTGTGAATTTTGTATCCCTTGAGAGTGTCAAAATATATGTTTTTTGCGACATAAACGGTCATTTATCTTTTTTTTTTTGTTAACGCAGAAGTTTTATTTTTTTACAGCTTCAAGGGACCGGAGACGTTATGATATGGTTTTAAATTCAACTCGATACCTTTACGTGTTCCTGAGATAAAGGGTCTTGACAGACAGACGGACAACAAAGTCATCCTATAAGGGTTCCGTTTTTTCCTTTTGAGTTACGGAACCTAAAAACTATTTGCCAAGGCTGCGAGATTGTTTGAAGAGTTACCGTAACTCCCGCAAAGTGGAACTGAAGAAACACAGCTGGGTTTTAGTCATTAAAAGTCTAACACTCCCTCTCGCCCCGACCCGGAATTTTTGCGACTTAATTTATTGTGCCTGTAGGCACTCTCCATAGGGAATGGGGCAGGGAGAGGGTCACCAACAGTTCATCAATTTAGTTTACCTTATGTCTCATGTGATATAGGGTGATACTATTTTAATCAACTAAACATAAATCCTGACCTGGGTAGCTACAGAAAAAAACTTCCTGATCCTACACAAATAGAAATAGCCATTTTTGTTAAAACAAACAATCACTTATTTCCAACTTTAAAAAATACTAGAAACAGGACTACAAGTTTAAGAACGCAATACGAAGACAAGTTGCACAGGCGGATATAAAACTGCATTATCGAGAAAGAGTGTTATGTGTATGGCTCCTATTATTTATAACCATGTTCCAAAAAATATTAAAGAGCAACCATTATTAAGATTTAAAAAGTACCTTAAAGAATTACTAGTAGAAAAATGTTATTACACTGTATCAGATTTCTTAAATGATAAATCTATTTAATTTAAATGTTTATGTAGCATTCAGTAATGAAATAATTCTATTGTAGTACCTAGTTATAAGTTAATAAATTTTGCATGCTATGAGGCCAGAATGTACAAGGATTCCAAAATATTGTAACACCAAATTGTATTAATTACCTACATTCTACGCAAATAAATAAATCTATCTATCTATCTACAACACTTTGGCTGCCCCAGGAATCGACCACTGGATCTCATACTCAGTTATGTCACTAGCAACCACATGAACAACGATTCGATCGATTTTATTTATTGTAATTATTTTTTTCCGTGTAATCAAAACTAATCGCTGGTAATTTTCAATGCTTAATTAGGTATGGTACAGTATATGTAGGCTTTTAATGGAACGTGGTATCTTCCGTTGTTTATCCCTGTACTTGATATGATACTGCATCCAAGAATAATCAGTTGGAGGGAAACTAGTGTGAAACTACTACTGCTAGTGCTAAAAAACAAACTAAGAAACAGGGTTATGGTTTTTGGAGTCTTAAGTCCAGGTCTTAACCAGTCCGCTTAAGACTCCAAAAACCATAAACCACCAGGTACCACAGGTTCAGGTTACCAGGAACTATTTTAAGGCAATGGCCCCTGTCTGAACTTTCACTTGTCAGTATCAACAGTCAAAAGGGTGTGACTTGCACCCCCTTTTGACCGGCTCCCAAAAAAAGGTCGCTAGTACAAAGTGACGTAGCATTTTAATTATTATTTCTACAGCTACCAACCTGGAACAGCAATTGAATACACTTTTTCTTTCAAAACATGGATATTCTAGCACCCAACTTTTCTGATTAAAATATACAATTTGAGCCACAAAAAGCTCGTCTTACCTAAATCATCTTACAAAATGTAAGACAATGATCCGACAACATTTTCCATAAATTATATAAAGTGCTAACGCCCCATAATGATCGTAGACGCATCCATCAATCATATTTAGAAAATCTCATCGAAATCGATTCAGGAGTTTACGATATTACCCCATCACTTTCATTACTTCAACTTTACTAGCTTCTAATGTTTTATAAGTGCCCATGCCATTTTATGTTACATAGGACTACCTATGTAACATAAAATATATATTTTGAATTGAATTGAAGTATAAGCTATATATATTATTATTTTTATTTTATTTTTAACTTTCATAGAATGTAAGTAATAATTACAATTCGGTGTCCTAACCCGACGTACGGCGAGTATTCATCTATACATTGTTAACCTCTACGGTCCGGACTAAGCGTTTCGCCTCATCGTTTATACCGCGTATATCGAAGAACTGAAAAAATTTGCCTGATGAGATCTTCCCGTCCGATTTCTTATTTAGGTGGTTTCAAGGCTGGTGAATAGGCTCTAAATTAACTAGTGCGCCTCACCTTCAACGATTGCATCACTGCTTACCATAAGTGGGATTGCAGTCAAGCACTAGTTTGTAAAAAAAACTGTTTTTACAATAATTACTATTTCTAGTAGGTACTATACCGTTTGAGAGTCAAGCTAACGCCGGCGGTCGCGCGTGACGTCATCGCGCATTCGGCCGAAAGTCAAGCGACCGCCGGCGTTCACTCTCTCCCACTTCATTGTAGGCCCTATTTTCAACACTTAGAGACTACTTTTGTATGAACAAGTTTGATTACTTACGTTCTTGGACAAATTTCCTATAAATTGAACGCATTATATTTTATAGTCTATGCTCTGCTATATTTTTTTTTTCGTTTTTTGTAAAAAGTAATATTTCCGCCACCATTTAGTTTATGGCGCCCCTGCAGTTTAACTGTTCTTTATATTTCAAAGGGTTAAAGGCATGCAAACTATAAAGATTAAAAAAAAAAACAAGTATGCAACACTAAGTCACTTTTAGAACAAAAATAAAACAAATACAGCGTCTTTTCACCTCAAAAATATTTTCTCTCTTGCTACAGGTACCCCATAATATATCAAAATATGATAACGACGGGAGTCAAAAGAAATGTTAACAGTTATTAATTACTATCATACTGCTATATTGACTTGAGATAAGCAGTAACAGCAGTTGTTCGAATAATAGTAGAGTGTATGCGTCATTATGTACACTATTTACTCGATTGTTGGAAAAAAGAGGGTAATGGTTTTCAGTTATGTATTGTGATGTATGGTTGGCATAAAAAATTAAACATGACTGTTTTTTAAATATACTAAGGTATTTTTTTTACTTATTTATTTCATTTTATTGATCGAAGGTCATCATCAAGACATAGGCCTCCCCCACGTATCGCCACAATGAACGGTCCTGTGCGTCTTGCATCCATCGGACTCCCGCAATCGTTACCAAGTCATCGGTCCACCTTGTAGGAGGCCTTCCAACGCTACGTCTTCCGGTACGTAGTCGCCATTCCAGAACCTTTCGACCCAAACGGCCATTCGTTCTGCAAGCAATGTGCCCTGCCTATTGCCACTTAAGTTTGGCGATGAAGATTGATTGAAGTTAACTATTTTAAATATTAACTATAAATACTATTATACTAAACCTAACTATGTACATATAAAAAAAAAATACACAAAATACACTCAGACGTCGAAATACTCCTCCATATCGCTGTCATCCAGAAATGTGACCAGAATTCTGGCAGCATTGCCACGTTGAATGGCAATGCTAATTTTGGGCGAAGAACGAGCCAGCCCTCTAGTCATGCAAAGTGACGATCAGACAGCGTGAAATTTTCTTGAAAAGGCGACGCGCTCTCGGACCCCATAACCCAAGCGTTTAAGGTAGGTAATTGATAGCCAAGATTAACCAGTATATAATCTTAATTACGCATACACAAAATTTTTACCTAAAAATTGTTTGGTTGTGTTAAATGCCAGTGAGCAGTGCATATTGCTCGCAGAACAGATGGTCGATGGTGCTGAAAGGTGAATGGGGACGCAGCGTTGGAAGGCTAGCGGACTAACACACCCCCTGTGTCCTGTGAGTCCTTTGAATTCTAGAACCATGACTTTAATTTTCGAAAAAGTGGGAGGAGATTAACAGCAACGTCATCATCATCATCGTTATCATTTCAGCCTAAAGATGTCTACTATTGGACATAGGTCTTCTCGTCTTCTCCAAGTATCGCCACAACGACTAGTCCTGTGCGTCTCGCAACCATAGGATTCCCGCGACCCTCACCAGGTTATCGGTTGGCCTTGGGGAGGTCTTCCAACGCAGCGTCTTTCGGTACGTGGTCGCCACTCCAGAACCTTTCAACCCCATCGACCATCTCTTTTGCGAGTCATGTGCCCTGCCCACTGCCACTTAAGTTTGGCAATACTTCGGGCTATGTCGATAATCCTGGTTCTGCTGCGGATATCTTCATTTCTGATGTAATCACGCAACGAAACTCCGAGCATTGCCCTACAACTGCAACTGCTTATACAATATTGATTGGTCTTGTTTATAAACAAACAATAAGGCAAGTGTTAGAAATATACGAGTATGTATAATATGCATTTATTGGCTCAAAACCATCACAGCTGGTATTGAACCCTTTACCATGGTCTAGTAGGTAGTAACCACAAAGACAGCTCTTCTAACCTAAGCTTAAGGCATCGCTGGGTGAGGACAGCAAAGAAAAAGCTGAATCGAACAAAGTATAACTGCATTATTTTATCCCTGTTAAGAGGATACAACTCGACATACATTTCCAATGATTTTCATACAACCGCTCTTACGCAATTTTGATGATTACACATTTTCCCATAGATATTTTAGTAACACAGTATCTTGTGGATATTATCTTGATTTCTATTGAAATCAATTTCTATATTTGTATAAAATTAATCCAGTAAAGACTTTGACACTTCATAATTTACTCAAAAATTAAATAGTAACAAAAGTATAACAATAAAAGCCTTGCAAATTTAATCAAGATTCTGAATTATGAATTTTTTTTTTCAAAAACTCTTTACGGTTTAAAATAAACACGTTTGGTACATTCGAATTATCGAATGCTAACACAGTTTAATTTCAGGCGTTATCTCTCTTTTTTCGCGTTGCCTTTTCGTCAAATATCGCGTTGTCGGATTGCGATAGATGAAGTAACAAGCTTTTTAAAACATGCTCGATGTTGACGATAGAAATGGCTCCTAAGTATAGACATACAAAAAAACTAAGTTTTTGATATAGTGATTCTTCCTAGAATTGTACTGTCATTTTTTTTAAGTTCTTCTTACGCCTTAGTTTTTGTAGCATAAGATTTACTACACTGCGCTAACCTAACACTATACTTCAGTCGACAAATTTTTTTTATATGCTAAAAAATTTTTAGAATTATGTATCTATCATAAAATTAAAACCCGTTATTCTGTGCCTACCAAGAATGAATGAGGACAAACCATGATTACTAAAACAGATGTCTCACTCAAAATCTCAATTTCAGACAAGATGACAGCTTTTCACCGTCCCGACATATCAAAGCATCTCCTGCCATCTAATAATACGATAATAAGTACAAATTGCACCTCAATCTACTGGAGAAACTGTCCCCAACTATTAACGGAAGAAGCCACGCGAAAACGGACAAGTTTTTCATTTCAAACACATTTCGTTCATATCGGAATTGAAACCGAAGGAAGCCCGAAGGCCCGGCCGACCGTGAATTGACTGGAAAAACGCAACTTTATACCTACACATGTATAAATATACCGTCTTACAGCGACAGTAATTCAGTTTTGCGCGACCGCTTGATGCAAAATGGTGGTACACAGGGTGACGGTCTAAGGAAAGTGAAGTGTTCTGTGTTGTGTAATAAGTGACATTAATTAACTATCAATATGTACTACCAGACTTTAGTGCTTTGTTGTGTGGCCTTGGTTTCGGCGAATGAGTACCAGGATGCTTTGAAAAAGCTGTGGAATAAAGACAGTGATTCCATGATTGATGTCACCAGTGCTTCAATAGTAATCAAACCTTCCAGTTTTCAAACCAGAGAATCAAGGGACTCCAGGCTTCCTTATACGTATAGGCGATATGCCTTCAAGCCTCGTGCTATACCTTTAAGACCAGAAGAACCCCAAGTAGAAAGAAACGTGTATTATGCAGATGTGAAGAATAAATCCAATGTTCTTTTCCCTGGTAATTATATCGCAATTGCCAAAGAGAAAAGTAATTTGACTGATGATGGCCAGTTCCAAGTTAGAGCAATACCCTTGATCAGGAGAGAAGAAGAGTACGAGAAAAGGTCTTTGGATGGTGAGGAACCAATTATTGAGAAACCTGAGGGATTTTCAGAACCAACTGTCTCACGGAGATCATTATCATGTAAGCATAACATTAATATACGTATTGTCTAAATTTTCTATTTTAGATAAGGTGCTGTGTTTGCTGAAGTGCTTCATCAAGGATTATAAAACCGAGCATTTGGATTTAATGCATTAATATTATTTATAGGGTAATTAACTTCCGTACTATATTATTCTGATTTATAAGTTGTCAAAATGACTTGGGAGATTTCTGCGTATTATCAACATTATTACACCTTCATCACCTCCCAAAGAAATTGGTTTTACAAATGAACCGGCTTGTTATCGTTGTCCTGTTCTGTTACAGTAAAAAGGTCAGGAAAGGTCATAGGCCCTTTTTCTAAAAGTGAGATAATTCAGGTGGACGTCAAAAATCCTGAGCAATTGCGTTCTTTACTTTGGATTTGCTCACCATGTGTTTCTTCATTGATATGAATTCTATAATCGTTTATGCTAATTCAAACATCATCACCAATTTACCTATCATCCCAAAAATCAACAGATTCCATAAATAATTTTGTTATTCGATTCTTCTCACGAACTCCCAATATTAGCGATAAATCGGAATGATTTAGAAACAAATGATTTATGTACGAAACTATCGAATGTTATCGTGTACATTCAACTAATGGCATCACGCAATCCTTCATACATAAATTATGTATTTAGTATCATTGAACTTGCGTTGCATGTTGACAAACAAATGGACACAGGAATAATAGATGTTTCTTTAATGTTCTAGAAATTATTGAAATATGGACTTATTCGTGATTTAGATGGCATGTTATATGAATTACCTGAATATTGATAGATGGGTTTGGTAAACGCTAAGACAAATTCATCAGAATTAAAAAATCACAATACAAAATCATTTTTTAACCTACTTCTTGATATATGCACTTTTTTGCAGGAAGAAATCAATTAAAATTGAGGAACTTAATTGCCTTTTAGGAAATGTGTGAATGGGTAGGTAATTAGTTCCTACTTCCATTAGGAAGTTCCTTTTTTAAACTTTCGCAATTATAAATGAATATGGTGGATCAATGCGTGTCCAATTTTGATTTAGAGTTTTAGTTAAAAGCTATATTTGTTTTATGTTCTGATAACATTATTCCAATATTTAGTTCAATAATTTACATAGTATATACTAAGTTCTATAGTTATACGGTTTTCTGAAATCACAACTTCTCGTTTCTTAAATTCATCATGGATCAGGAAAGTCTAAATCTTATCATAATATATAACTACTATCCTCATACGAAACTATTATCACATTCAATTAATTACACTTTATATTATAATTAACATTAATTCTAACAAAGCAAACTATTTGAATACAAATCATTACATGATTTGTATAGAAAAAGAAAACGCTTTTCTAATTCAATCAAATCTATTAAAGAACTTTCCTAGGATGATTTGGATTCCAAAGAAAATTTTATGGGATTCCAAACACTTAAACTTTATGATGACCTATTCATCTCACAATTATTAGATTATTAAACTTTATTAAGAGTCTTTCG
Source organism: Mythimna pallens (assembly GCA_961205895.1). Classification (NCBI taxonomy): domain Eukaryota; kingdom Metazoa; phylum Arthropoda; class Insecta; order Lepidoptera; family Noctuidae; genus Mythimna; species Mythimna pallens. The sequence continues at coordinate 1,935,000 of OY540845.1, read as the reverse complement.
TTATCATTGTTTGTCAAAACTTCCTCTTCTGAATTCAAGGACCATTCATTTTCAAAATAATTTCTGATCGGTTTTTTTTAGAGTGATAAACCATCAATAAATTCTCCTGCTTTGAGTGGAGTGATAGGGAGTGTCAGATATTAACTGAAGGAACAACGTTTTTACTTCGCTTGTTCCTAAAGTTACCGTTAACGCACACCAGAGCCGAGGTGACTCTTTCAGAGAATTCCATGGCCCTGGAATTTTTAATCATTATCGTGTTTACGCTCTATTTATTATCTAGAACCATTCTGTTAATCATCACTCTCATCACCATCTTCCTTTCCTTGTACCTTATTAGATACTTTGATTGATGTAACAAGTCTTTTTCTTCCATTTGTATTGTAATCAGCATCATTAAATCGTTCTGATTAAATTCATGGCTTAGCTTTCTGTACTACCTTCTGTGCTATACATATACTTGTATATTTTTTATCCTGACCTGAGTAGATTTTCTTAATGATGTTAAGATTTAGCAGCCACTTTAAATGAACATTTCCTTAAAATATGTGTCCTTTCTTAAATCTTTTAACTTAAAAATGGGATTTATATTAAATAAATCAATAATATAGGATTTTTTTATCTCTCGTTTTTAATTTTTGTTTTTATTATTTACAAATGTTGTTACTTTTACTAACTCAACTCTGGCCCCAAGATACTGGTACCACCTGATTAAGAGACCATAATATCAACTATATACTTAAAGCTCACTTGTAATTACAGACATAAATTAATAAGACAACCATTTAATTCTTACAATGATGCAATAATTATTTAATTTATTACATATTGTATCGCAACCATACCTTTAAAATCAATATGTTCAAAGAATTGTGAAAGGAAAAGTTGCATATCTGTGTTTAACTCGTTCATAGCTTCTGAAACTAGATAGCTGCGTGAAAGAAAATAATAACCATGATTGCTGTGTCAATACTTTTTTTTCTTCATATATGCTGCTGACAATCTGTAACAATAACCGTAACGTAACGTATCGGTCTATACCGTTATAATATACATTTACGTGTATCGTAGTCAACGAGCGGAAACGATTGCTAGTTACAATATTGATGAAATTCAGTTCAGCGAGAGTTATTGCTGGTTAGTGGTGACATGTAGTAGGTTCATGCAGAAGGTGTATTTCATAGTTTAGTTTATTCAAAACTCTTTAAGACCAAACTACTCTGATATTTATAGCTTTTTAAGTTTAGAAGCTTTTAAACCTGTCAAAGAATTCAGCTTTTCAAAACAATGCTGGCGTGCTTTTCAGAATAGTTTCTTTTGTAACACAAACAGCTTTCCTTTCGGAAAATATGATATTTCTGCTCGTCTTTTCTTTTGTCTCATGCTGGTGATTCATCATGATCATATAGGTACAGATGATTATGATGAAGCCGACTTTGTCTGACTTTACCCACAGCTGGATACAGACCTCGTTTTTCTTGTCTTCTCCACGTTTTTGTACCACTATTGCATTTCTTCTATAAGTCCTTGGATCCCAGTTCCCAGTTCCATAATTGGATTTTTGATATCGAAAACTTTCGTACATCTTTAGATCCTGACGTTTGAAATTTGATCTAGTAGTATGGTAAGTATAGAATGCTCTCTGTGTAACTCTCAGCCTGTACGCAGTCTCTTACATTAGTGCCTGCGTCTTAGAACTGTAAGCCTGATGAGCTAATACTTACTTATGTACAAGATATTTTTAACTTTGTATTAAAAATCTTATTCTTTACTTAAATTTTTAATTGTACACCAAATATAAATGTTCTTTCTACAATTATTAAGGAACTTGGGTTACCCTGACTCGGACAGGTTTGGTTAGAGGGGGGGGGTGGTTTAGTAAGCGAGCAAAGCATGCGAACACAGACCCTGCCATTCCATTCATGGTGAATTTTTAACCAAGAAAAGCATATTTTAATGCACATTATGGTATTTTTGGTGGAACAGAAGCATATTAAAAAACAGGAATAAATTGAGGAACAGTTATATTTCTAGTTTATTTATTACCGTGATTGATTACTTTTCCGTAATTGCTACTACTACAATTATTATCCCAGATTTTATAATTAAACGTTATGCTGATCTACTTACGTACAGTCTTGTGTAAAGTAGATTTGCTGACCCAAACTTATGAGTTAGTATTCAGTCGACGGTGAATTTGTAACGGTTGGTAATGATAGTGGTATGATTGCGACCGTTTCTCTATTATTGGGTGAGCAGGGCGGTAAGTGCAGTGGACTGATAGAAAGGGACATATTGAGGGAGGTGGATGATGTTGGGGACTGATTTACTATTGATTTATTGTTGATTAGCATATAGTTTAGCTTAATCAGCCTTATAATGGTCTCACTGCTGAGACTCATGCTTCCTCTCCAGGAGAGGGAATGGGTCGTAACCCATGACGTGGACCTCGTTTTATCCATTACGTATTCTAAAATAAACATCTAGACATTACATAGCATCTGTCGAAAATAGATTGGAACAGAAAAAACTATTAGTAGGTGCATCAAATTCAAAATAATTTTAAAAAAAATTAAGCATTTGTCTTTAACCTAAATGATAATAATATAATAATAATAGTATTCCACAACTATCACAAAACGCTGTCTAGTCTCTAACTAAGCAGAACTTGTGTTATGAGTACTTGACAACTGATAAACATACTTATATATATATTCCTAAATACATACATATTATAGATAAATTACACCCAGACACAGAAAAAATGATCGTGCTCATCACACAAACATTTGTCCTGGGTGGGAATCGAACCCACACCCTCCAGCATAGCAGTCAGGGCCACCAACCACTAGACTCACAGGCCAGTCAAATCAATGATAACACAAATGATCATCTTCATCATCTTCCTGCCTTTTCCGATGATTCCCCTTAAATTTTTCAGTCACTAGTGCTAATTTGAAACTTCCTCTAATATACTAATTTCTCACTTTATCTTAGCATTCTCATCTCCGCTACGTCCTATCTTTTATCATCGTCTTTTTCACAGGCCAACATTCGGATCCATATAGTATGACAGGTCTTATCACGGACTTGTAGATTTTACCCTTCAACTTGGGGGGCATCCATGGGTCAGTTGTCAGTTATTCCAAAGACCTGTCGCCATATCATCCATCCTGAATGATAACACAAATACCCATATAAATAATTCAATTACACTCCGGAGTAAAAGACTGGAGATCCTATAGTCGTCCAAAAAAACAATGTGAAATAGGTTTGATAAGCGTGAAATGCTAGTCATTTCACGTTTTGCTTATTAAAATCAAATTATGATCTTCAACAAATCATTTCAAAATGATCTAGATCATTATTCAATTTTGATTAAGCGTTATTACACAATCTATGTATTGAATCTTCTACAAAGAACATAATTTTCGCTTCAACAACCATTTGATGGATATAGAAACATTGATACCGATCAACACACACATTCAGTGATGTCAAACTGTATTTTAAAAAATTAACACTCCGTCAGATATTAGCACTACTAAAACTAGAAGTCTAAAATGTAAAAAGTGATGAGTTAAAAAAGGAAATTATGATTTCAAAAAAAGTTTGACAAAAAAGAAATCAAAAGTCAAAATAGTACAAAAGATATATAACAACCTACAGTAAGATTTTCTGAATTAGTTGTCGTCCATAGACTGACTTGCAAAAGAAAACATTATAATTTAATGAAATTTTAATTTCAATGACAATTTTCACCATGATACTACCACAGGTTCTCCTTGTCAATGACAGTCACGGCGAATGTAGCAGAAAAACTTTCTTCACAAGAATGTCCGTCCATTTAGTGTGATAACAATAACAATTAAAGTATAATCACCACCGTTTAAAGTGCCAACAATTAGATTGCTAATCACAAAGACACGCATGCTACACGTAATCGAATCTCATCTGATGTTTCACGGCAACGTAATCGTAATAGGTTGTTAGTCTATCAGTATTAACGATGTTGTTGTGGATAGTATAATTATAATCATTGTGTCAGGTGACAATTATTGACTTAATATGGAGACTGACTAGAGTAGTACATTTCAACCAAAATTTAGAAAAGTTTTTCATCTTTATACGATTTTATTCTATAAGTTCACCTATACTTGTGGTCACTATGTCAAAGTAAACGCATTAATTTTTAAACCTTTAGTCGTAAACCCTGCAGAAGTAATACCGATTATATATTTAATAAATGTTGCAGAAACCCACTAATTGATTGTAGTGGTAATCTTTTCGAAAAGGTTTATAAGCAGTGGATGCTGGATGCATAAGCATAATCAGCCTTTTAATGTTCCCACTGCAGGGACTCAGGCCTCCTCTCTCTAGTAGAGGGAGTGGACGTTGGATGACTTTCAGCTATATAATAAAAACTGAAATAATAGTGTGCCGTCATTGCAAACAATTACTAAATTACTTTCGTTTTCTTTTTTTGTAAGGTATAGTTATTTTAATATACAAATTAACCAAAGCCTTTTCTCTCTATTTCCAGATATAATGGGTGAAGACGACGATGAAGACGAATTTGAAGAAGATGATGACGGAGAATTTGAAGAAGAAGACATTGGCAGCATCAAAGGGCAAGACGAGGAACGAAAAAAGAACAAAAGAAAGAAGATCAAGCCGAAAAAACTCAAGAAATACATGCTGCCACTCTTACTGGCTTACAAGATGAAGTACTTCGCACTAGTACCGGTCATGATCGCAGGGTTGATCCTTCTAATCGGAGCCACCGGTCTAGCAGGTTTCTTCTTTGCATTGTTTGCAGCAGTTATGGGATTACAGAAAGGAGGATATTAGATCAAAGATCAAGAACACCGGCTTCAAATTTCTGAATTAAAAAGCGACTGTATCAAGCAGACAGACGAACTAAATTCGATTGAGGTTCCGCACCAAAATGCTACTAACAGGGTTGTACTTTTTTTGGAACGGAAACTCAAATTACACGAACTCGAAATTACAGATAAGGAAATGAGAAGAATGAAGAAGACGGATCTTTGAAGTCGGTATTATAAGTAAAAGTTTAAAATAAAGTCGACGACTCGCAGTTGCCATTCAGTCTAAGTAAGCATCCATCTGGAATCCACCCTGCTAGTCTGAAGTCGAAAACAAAGAAAATCCACCGATAGTTGATTGGCAGATTTTTCTGTTCCGTTTTAATTTTCTGTTTTTCGTACAAAACTTGGACTATATTTTCTGTATTTATTTTTGTAATACAATCAACGCTATTTTTAAGCTCGCGCAAATGTAAATATAATTAAGTGCTAGTAGTAAGTTATTTATTTATTTATTGTTAGTATGAGTAGATATTGTAGTTACCAATTATAACGTAGACAAATGTATCGCTAACAATAATAATACAATTATACGCAAGTGCTTTTATTTTTCATGATTTTTATTCAACACTTTAATCATAAACAGTAATGTTAATGAATTAATAGGATATGTAAACTTACTAGTCAGGAAATTCAACTTTTATGCCACATTTGTGGTCAGTTGTCTTTTCTCATATTTCCGTAGTCAGCATCTTCTATGTATCTTTTATATACATACATATGCTTTAAATAAATAAAATTGAAGTGTCATTTTGCAATATCAAAATAGCAATAGCCACATTTTTTTTTAATTTTGTTTCTCCGTCTATCTATCTACTGGTTTTTTCTGTCAATTTTGGTCGGACTTTCATTGCTAGGTATCTGATAAAATAAGGAGTACCTAGTAGTTTTATTTTAGAAAAATAATAAGACATCCGAGCAAAAAAATAAAAACTTTTTGAAATTGTTATTGTACCAAATGGCATTGTACTGTTTTACGAGTCTGTTATAGATGAAGTCGCGGGCAAAAGCTACTTTTTAATAAAGTCAAATATCTACGTTAGTATTGAAACTATATGTTTTTAAAAAGGTAGTATATTTAGATAAATAGAAAAAAATAATATTTACAGTTTATTTTTTTCCTTACAAGCCTGACATTAGTTGTTAAAGTTATCTTAGTATCTAAGGAGGTATGCGGAACAGAGAGTAAAGTCCCGCAAACCGCCGTTGAAAAGGGAGGATCCTCCGACCAGACGTGTGTTATGTCATGTGGGCAAAAGCCCGATAGATAATTTCGGACTGTTCTATAATATGCTCAAATTGCGCGGAGAACTTTAATTGCGCGATGCAGGATTAGTTCTTATGTGTCGCCATGGATGTCACTACATATGTTTAGAGATACGTTATAGGTTTTCAGAACTCTTGCCAAACCAACGCCAAAGTATCTGACGTCTACTTCTCTCGCTCTAAGGCGGAACAAGAGGGAGTATTAGACTTTTGCTGTTAAAAGTCACACTCGTGTTCTTCACCCTCAGCGTAATTTTATCAGATCATTTTGTCCTAATCATCTTTATATTTGTTACTGTTGTATTTGAGTCCCAGAAAAAAAATTCTATTCCATTCTATTTTATCAAGAAACTACATTTGGTACCACGGAACCATCTACTGCGAGGAGAAGTGGCAGGTGGTCGCATCCTTCTGCGAAGCAGTAATGCTAGCAAAGGAGGCGGCTGGACGCGCGAGGGAATGCCCCTCACGCCTCAGCCACCTAGATTCCGATCCCAATTTCCAGCCACCGCAGGCACGGACTTGCAGACGACGGGCAATGGGTAGCTTGCCAATGTGCCAAAAATGTATAACGTCCAACAGGACATCATATGAAACCAATCTTTATTTGTGCCAAATTATAAATTTATTATAATCTAAATTCTAATCCTATCGCAGCAGTTGGGACTCGTGGTGGCATTGCACAAGTCCGATTCCATGTGCTTTCAAGGCCCTCGGAACGTGCCATCACCGGGTTCCATCCTCGAAAGCCGATGGAATTTCGAGGAGCACTTGCGACGTCGGCTCCCAAACTGGATCGGACCGGAACTGCCCTCAAGCGGCTCTTATCCAACTTGGGGGGTCCAGATGCCTCCTGCCAGAAGCTTTGTCGTCTCTGTTGTCTCTGTCTGTGAGGCGCCGTCCGAACATCCGGTAACCGTCCGGACCAAGCCCAAGTCATCGATGGCGCATAATGTTCCACGAGCGCCTCAAGGAGATTTCAGCAAATAGTAGGGGCCCAGCAGGGTGAAGCCTACTGGGACCATCGGTTGTGCAAAAGTAAACCCCGGGGCTCTGGAACAAAGACAAAGAAGGAACAGGAGTGGGTTTTAGTCAGTAGAAGTCTGACACGCCATCCCGCTCAGCCCTAGGGCGGGAGATGTCATTAGATGATTTTCTACCTAAAAAAAAAAGCGGAACCATCTGCTGATTCAAATCTAAAACCTAGAAGTTAAAAATAATATCACAAAGTGATAAAATGATACCTATTCAAGGTTTTTTGCTTTGAAATCTTCAATCTTGATATTATGTCTTGATACAATAAATAAATGGTTGTAAGAATGACCATAGACAACCACAGCTTTAGCGTTATGCTCTATTTACCGATCCATTATTTTCTATTCCCATCGTTTGTGGTCGTCACTATTGAAACGATTCAAAGGATGGTATTGAATTATTTAATTTTTGTCTTGATAAAATAATAACTTAATATTATAATTCTTTAATTCATTCATAGAGCAGTGGTGGCCGAATGGTAACGGTTTCGACTTACGAATTGTAGGTCGCAGGTTCAAACCCAGCCAGGCGCATTACTTTGTGTAATTTATTTCATCACCACTCCACCACACTCTTAAAACGCTGAAGGAAAACATCGTGAGGAAATCGGCATGTCCTAGAACCAAAAATACGAAGGCATGTGAAATTCACCAACCCGCACTGGGCCCGCGTGGTGGATTACGGTCCATTCCCTCTCCTAGAGAGGAGGCTTGAGTCCCAGCAGTGGGAATAATGAAAGGCTGATTATGCTAAGCTAATTCATTCACTGACAGATAATAGAAAGAAAGAATAAAATATTTGTGACTCGTACTGGACAAACAACAATAAAAAAAACCAGGCAAGTGCCTCACTAAAAAAGCTAATCTTGTTAAATTCATGAAAACAATTATTGAAAAAGTATAATTATCATTTTTATAACAAAGTATCACCATCGAACAGAGCCATCTGTTGACTTGAAGATGAACTAATCCTGTTTCAATGGAACCACGACCGATGGCCGGTACCTAATGAAGATACTTCGTTGATTGGAATTGTGGTTCATGATCATTTTATTAAATTAATATTCCATACAAATAAGACGAATCTTCAAAATCACTTCTTCGAAAATTTGCTCTTTTCTCGCAGCTTCGCTCTCTAGAATTATTCTAAATAACTCATGCTATTTTTTTGTTATGCATCCTTGAAGAGGCGCCTGGAGAAAAGACTAGAGTGTGTTAAACTAGCTTGGTGATCACCATTCGCAGGTGGAAGGGGTACCGTGACCTTTAAAAGACCATCCTAGAACCCCTCTCTGCATCACCTGTTCGGGCACTTGTCATGGAAAGCTGTCAAGTCAAAACTCAAAATGTTTTAAATTCACATAGGTCTACATGAGCACCTATAAAACGTCAAAAGCTAGTGTACAGTTCTATTGTTCGTCATATGGTGAAAAACCGGCATAAAACTATGGTTACTTTTTTTTCCTCTACCACGAGAGCATGATGAGAATGTTGAGATGGATGTGTGGTGTGACGAGAATGGATAAAGTGAGAAATGAGTATATTAGAGAAAGTTTGAAAGTGGCGCCAGTGACTGAAAAGTTGAAGGGGAATCGTTTGTCTTGGTATAGTCATGTAAAGAGGAGAGATGAAACGCATGTTACTAAAAGAGACAGGATAGAATGGAAGAAAAAATCATTTTTACGCCGACCCCAAATAAGATGCCTAGATAACTTTGCCAATGTGTTTCCTCGGATCACTCTGCTGGCGGTCAAGTGATCCCAGAAAACACAATGGCACATTTCTCTAATACAAACAGGTGTCCAAAACAACTCCTTTTTTTTGAGATGCGAGAGAGCGAGCGTGTCAGATTTTTACTGAGTATAACCACACCTATGTTCCTTCTTTGCCTTGCATTTCAGGACGCCGGGGTTTCCTTTCGGACTACCCATGGCCCCAGTAGGCTTTGGCCCTGCTGGGCCCCAACGGTTTTGCTGACATCTCGCGCGTGGAACATCATGTGCCGTCAACGACTCGTGTTTTAGTCTGGATGGTTACTGGACAGCTGGATGACGAGTTACCCATTGTTTATCGTCCGCAAGCCTACATCTATGGCCCAGAGTCCTGGCTGTGTTATACTATGCGGTGGCAGAGAGGCGATTGCTACTCTGATGCAGATTTCTCCGAAATAGATGGACCTTCTCTCGACTTCGCTCAGCGGCCTACTTACGGATCATTACGGTATCATAGAAGGAACCCGTTTCCTTCTAGCCAGTTTCTGCCAGCAAAGTTTTCACTACTGCTGTCAGAGATATACGTAGGTCTTGCTTAATCCTGGCAACCAAGATCCGCTGTTCAGAGATCCACGTAGGGTTCTGTTATAGCGTAGGCTATGCAGAATGAAAACCGCCTCCGTAGGAGTGAACAAAAAATACATGCACAGACACTTCACGATGTAATCTTTTAGCTAGAGTTTTTAAATCAGATCATTTCTTTCAGATTTTTAATTTTGAATTTCCATGTACATTTAAATAAATAATTTTATTTACTATATGGGGAAAACAAACAGTAACACAGTAAATTTTATAGATTGTTTCACTATTACCAAAAAATTAATAAATTAATAATTAAAAAGCAACAAATAATAATAATGACGAATGGCGAGTATCCATCCTTACGTTGTTGAAACCTCTACGGTCCGGACCAAGCTTTTCACCTCGTCGTTTATACCGCGTACATCGAGAGACAGGAACAACTTGCCTGCTGCGGTCTTCCCGTCCGATTATAATTTAGGTGTCTTCAAGGCTAGAGTGAATAGGCTCTTAACTAGTGAGCCTCACCATCAACGATTGCATCACTACTTACCATCAGGTGGGATCGCAGTCAAGCACTGGTTTATAACAATTAAAAAATTAAAATTAATGTGAATTTGAATTCAATTGATCGATGTACGAGTAAAAGTAATTAAAATGACTATTTACTGACTTAGTGCATTGAATATTTTTAACAGATAACTCTTGAATTTATGAGAAAAAAGAACAAACATATAAAAATTCTTATTAAATTCTCAAAATAATTAAATATTAGGGTTGATTAATGGGGGGCTAAATTAATGGATCGTTGGTCTTGTACAGTGTTATAGAATAACAAGCTACTAGCAATGAGATCGTGGTTAAGGTAAACGGCCCAGTAACCGTGAAGTTATGAACTTCCCTGACTTTGCATGCGCGCTGGGCTAAAACTAGTAGACTCATAAAAAAAATATATATATGACTAGTTAGATAATTTAATATACTTTTAGTATACTATACTTCTATTAAATTACTGTAAATATTAATTAACAATAAAACAAAAAAAATACAAAAAGGGCTAATTGTACCAGTACCCGGTAGAGTTGTACTAATTAACGTTAAATTGTCCCGGAATCCGGTAATTTTAAACGCGAATGTGAACTCTATTGCTTTACGTTAAAGTTCACAGAAATAAAATATTTTCAAATAAAAAGAGTAGTGAAAATAATTAGGGTCTGTATTTAACAAACAAAACATGATACGTTTTAATTTTTTTTTAATGTATGCATGTATTTAATGTATGTATGTAATACAAATTATAGTTTAACACTAGTAATATTATAGTTTCATCTTGAGTAACCATTGGTAAAAAAAATATCACTAACTTAAATTTTTACATCTTTATAATAGAAAAACAAACAAGTTTTTATTTTAGCCTCAATATTAAAAATAGACCTAGGTAACTAGTCAATCAGTCATTATAAATAGGTAAAGCCAGACCTAAGAGATCACATAAGGTTTTCAATTATCACGATTTACAATATATGCTAAAATGAATTAATAAACTCTTTTGGATAGGCTTACCTACCCAGGCAGATAGGCTTACAAGCTAAGATTTATAAAAAATTAACAGTCTTAAAAGCAATAATACAAATCAGCTAACTTTTTAATTAATAGTATATAAAATGTTTTCAATATGTTAAAATTGCACAATGAGCAAAACAACTTAATAACTAACATTTGAAAGATTTGAATGAGATCAGTAAATGAGATAAATTTATGTCATATAAATGACTAAAATGTTTAATAAAACCTGCACAACATAACGAACTTAAAAACGACCAACATTAAATTATTAAAAGTCTTAACAAAAAAAATGATAAAATTTAATAGAGTCTGTGCGGAAAGAAAACCGTCATTAGATTTGAGGGTGCCACTGTGTATAAATAATGTTCTTGTTATGTTGAGAACACTGTTACGTCATTATGGGACTGTAACATGATATTTTCTGTGATATGTGCCTTCTAATTCGTGTAAATTCAGATAATACACTAGCTTCTTAGATAATAATGTTAGTTCCATTTTACACCACGGCGGTTCTCTTTCCGCATAGATTCTATTATAGTTACCTTGCTTCATAGCAGCATATTCCACATTCATGGATAATTTGACAATGTAATTAAACCCATAGCTATATATCACTTATTTATCAAACGACAAATTACAATAAATACAAGTAAACGTTATTTCATTTGGCTAAACTTCGGCGCAAATTGTATGATACCAGGTCTTACAAGTCACACATTGTATCATATCCAATTTCGTGCTTCTTTGGCATAACCGACAAAACCAATCTTCATTTGCGATGTCAGATGCCCCAGTATCTCTTACTTTCTTCTTAAGTTTCTTGTTATCCAATCCTCGCTCAAGTTTTGTATTTCTTTTTTCTTTAGCTTTAACTTTATTCTCCTCTTTTTTTGTCTTGGCTTCTAACTTTTCCTGAGCAAAAATTTGCCATCTATCACATGTTATAACGCTAGGTTGTTTAACTTTAGTTTTTGTACTTATACTAGGAGTTTCTGGCCAAAATAAAGCGTCCTTAAATGGTGTCGGTACAACTAGATCACCATAGTATTTAGTTTTTGGTTGGTTGCGATTGTCGTCGTCTGGTAATGCTTGTGCAATGAGTGTACGTGGCGGTGTCTTCATATTTTCAGATATATTGATATTGATCTGGGTGCAATCAGGAGTTGTTTCATCAGGTATTGTCGTTGTCGCATTGACTTCCTCCGAAAGTATTGGTGATATTTTACTTGGCGGCGTTATAGGAACGAGTTCTTTGCTAACAAATGACGTTTGTGTCATAGTTGACCATAATTGTGTTTGTGTCGGTACTAATTCAGCAGTTGAGTTTGTGGTAGCAAGTAATGATGGCTGTATTGAAGTATCTTTATCAACAAGATTTGACATCGTTTCTGCATTAAGAAGAGATATAGGTGTTGATGTTATTCCAGTATTTGTTGTAATATTTTTGTGAGAAGTGATGTATATAGGGTTCGAACCTATTGTTCGGATCACTTGTCCTGATAAATGAGGTCTTTTTCGTGTCTCATTTTCAGGGCAAAATAAGTCTTCTTTGACAAAGTTTGTCAGTGAAGCCTCATTAGTTGGAACTTCAACGTCTGTAATTTTCATCAGCGTCCCGTCGACATTTTCGTACACCTCTATTTTTCCTGTAAGGCTTTCATTTTCAGCCATTAAGTCACTGAAATCGTGTGAGTTCAGATTTGAGTCCAAGATGTCAGTCAGACCTGTGAAGTTATTAAATAAAGTTTCTTGAGCCGGTAGGCTTGAAGGTAAATTATTCTGCGACTTTATTTGCCTCCAGACGTGGAATAGCCCTTCTAAGGATTTTTCCCCTTTCCAAATTGGACCTTCGTTGCTGTAAAAAGCTTCGAGGCTTTCAGGACTTATCTGAGATTCAAAGAATTCAAAAAAATTCCCAACGGCATCTGGTTGTATTTGGCTGACATATGCTTTGGCTGGTTTCTTGGGATGACTTGTTACACACTTTGAATAATCGACGTAGTTTGCATCAAAAGGTGACAACCCACATTTGCGAAATCCATTTTTGATCGAGTTAGGGTCCAATTGCATAAGAGATTTATGTAGCAGCGGGCAAAAATGTTCTTTGCGAAGTTTAGCAAAGTGGTTGTCATTTCGCCACTCATAAACTGCTTTCTTCCATAGCATCTTAAGAGGCCGAAAAACAGCCACATCCATTGGTTGTAATAAATGAGTCGCATTAGGATATAATGCGATCAGTTGGATGTTTTTATCCCGACAGAAATTACTTAGTGGCAGGGTCGTATGTGAGCAATGGCCATCTAAGAAAAACATAATTGGAAATTCAATATCAGTTTTTTCTATCCAAGGATAGAAGACATTGGTCATGTACTCATAAAATGATTCTCCTGTCATCCATCCTTTTGGCGTGAATCCTAAGCCCCAGTCCTTTGGTGCAGTTTTTGAAATTTTAAATGGTATTGATTTCAGTTTAAACAACACCATTGGAGGTGCCAATTCACCTGCTGCATTTGCCGTGACTAAGACTGTCACGCACTCTTTTTCACTACTGGGAATAATGTTATAAACATCTTTGGCACCTCGTTTTGCTAAAACTCTGTTATTTGTTGGTGACAAAAAGAAAGCGCTTTCATCACAGTTAAATATCCTTCTTGGATCTTTAATTGTTTCTTCGAGGTGTGCCATAATAAAATAGTCTTCCACTTCTTTAAACCACGCTCTTAAACTGCTCTCCTGAACTAAAGCACGGGTTTGCGTCAGATTTTGGGACACTCGCTGGCCTACTTCAGGGTGCCGCTTTATGAAGGCTTCAAACCAGTGACGACCTTTATTTATTATTTTTTAATAAGTAAACTTACGCTATCCAACAATTGCGCCTTAGTTACAGGAAAACCACTATCTGCCATAAAAATTAACCATCTTTTTAAATGATCTTCTTCTTCTTTTGATAAAACTGTAGCAGGTCCTTTGGAACATTCAATAGAATAGCGGCCGCGTATTTTGTCGTCCAAAGTTGACCGTGGAATATTGTACTGCCTGGCTGCAGCTGAAATTGAGGCTCCTTTTCTAACTGCCTCCATGGCCTTTAATAAGGCCTTCTGTTTGTCAGTCATGGCTAGCTGAAAGAAAATTAACACGTTATTTGCTAATTTCTGATTTCGAATAGGTATAAAAAAGTAAAAATACAAACTTTCAAAACATATTTAGTAAAAGTTTTGTGGTAATTCAATTATTTAAAAACAAACAACACCAAGCTTTTTCTCCCTTTTCTCAATTTCAGCTGATGCCAAGCAATAGTCATTTCCTGTAACTAAAGCGCAGATGTTGCATAGTGTCAAAAATAGAGCAAGAAAACCCATTTATAAATGACAGACCAGGTTGTCACTGGTTTGAACTAATCATAAAGCAACACCTAGAAGTAGGCCAAAGATTGGCCCAAAATTAAACACAAACCCATGCTTTAGTTCAGTACAGCAGGAGTAATTTATTATGGCACAACTCAAGCAAGCAAGTATCTCGAAGCTTTTTACGGTACCAGAAGTCCAACTTGGAAAGGTATAGATCCCTCAAAAAATTATTCAAGGTTTAGAGGCAGATAAATGCGCAAAATAATTTACCTTTAGACAGATTCAATCATGGCTCTACGACTTTGAGACAATTTTTAGTATCTATCAATGATTTTTATCACCTGGATAACAGGTCTGACTGACATCTTGCACCCAAATCTGAACTCACGTGAGTTCAGTGACTTAATGAATGAAAATGAAAGCCGTGCAAGAAACATGGGAAAGTATAGGCGTATGAAAATGTCGACGGGAGTTCCAACTAATGAGGCATATTTATCTAAAAAAAATTGTCAAAGAAGACAGGTCACGTGTCACCATTTGTCAAGACTCGAACTGCAAAGCATAAGTATATTACATGAGTAAATGAAATAGCCAAGAGCTTTTTCGCCCTTGCCTCAATTTCAGCTACTATAACTAGAACCCCAAAACCATGTTTAAATAATTGAATCACCATTGACTTCTGAAACCAATTTTTCACATTTTAGTCGCATTTGTTTTTTTTAAAATATTATATTAAACTATAAAAAGCTTACATGATAGTGAAACAGACAGGCCAGCGTGGTGACAAGAACAAGTGTATTTAGTAAAAATATCTACGCGAGTAAAACAAATAGGTAACACACAGTTCACATCACGTAAGATTGTTGCTCTGAAGTACGCTACAAAATATTGCCCAGTGGTCAATATTCATATTAATGGACTAAAACTGCGCCCCATAGTAACCGAATAAAAAATGGTTTTAGAGTAGCAGAGCTGTAACGCAAACTGTACAAAAATTGGGAAATCCTACAGATAATCGCAAGAGCAACCAAATGCACGTGGTAACAAAATAAACAAGATGCCTAGTAACTACATTCTATTGAGTCAACGGAAAATAATACTTAACTCAAGGCAATAAGAACCGTGACGGATTTAAATGCAACTGTCAATGCATGTCCCAGTATCCGGCAGAAAATATTTAATATAAACTACAGTTTCAAAGAAAAATGAGACCTATTTCAAAGCAATAAGGATACAATAACGGGTTTCGGTGCAAGGTATGTTACCGGGTTGATAGTGTACCAGTATCCGGTAAAAAACATACGAATTTACCGGGTACTAGGTCAAGTAGGTGTTTGTGAGTACCAATAAATGTAACATGCAAAAACATTTACTTTTCGATGAGATTTACCTTAATTTATAGGTTAAATCGTTTAATAATATACATAATATTTTATAAAGATTAACACTCTTACCTTAATTTTATCCGTCGAAGTATGGCTAGATGATCTCTGCGACGGGGTGGTCTCGTAGTTCACTGACAGAACTTTGAACTTACAGATAATTTTATTTAGATGTATTTTTAAGTTTGCACAGTTTTGACGCCATTAAACTTTTTGGTGAGTGTTGCCATTAAAATTGTATAAAATAGTACCAAGAATAAATTGCCATTTGCAAACTTTAATTTGATTTTGGTAGAAAGACGCAAAAAATAAAAAACTGACTAGTTAACGGGTACTGGGACACTAACGGGAATACATACTTCTACCTTACTCATCTTTTAGTCATACAACCGACGATTTGAAATTCATTGCTATGAGATTTTAAAGTATAGGCACTATACTAAACTGTGCCTTCTGGCGATCTCACTTAAGAAGCTTACTCTTCAATTAACCTACAATTTAGATTAAAATCATATATTTTAATTAAACCATATACACAAGGTGGACCGATGACTTGGTAACGGTTGCGGGAGTCCGATGTATGCGATACGCACAGGACCGTTCATTGTGGCGACACTTGGGGAGGCCTATGTCCAGCAGTGGACGTCTTTCGGATGAAATAATGCTGATGATGATATACAGGCTAAACATATAGAGAGCAGTGGTGGCCGAGTGGTTACGGCCCCGACTTACGAGTTGTAGGTCGCGGTTCCAAACCCAGCCAGGCGCATTACTTTATGTTATTTATTTCATCACTTCAAAAACGGTGAAGGAAAACATCGCTAGGAAACCGGCATGTTCTAGAACCTAAAATTCGATGACATGTGAATTTCACCAATCCGCACTGGGCCCGCGTGGCGGATTACGGCCCATTCCCTCTCCTAGAGAGAGGAGGCCTGAGTCCCAGCAGTGGGAATATCAAAAGGCTGATTATGCTGTGCTATATACATGCACTTTTGAATTGTCAGTCGCCAAAAAGTTTGATGACGCTATTTGGATGTTCTAAAGCGTACGTATCCGTGGAGAAGAACTTGTGGAAATCTAATAGGATACTCTTTTAAATCAATAAATACCTACTTACAGAAATATTTTATTTCTATAAATGTAGACTTAAAATACATAAATATTAACTAAACTATACTAAAACCTAACTATGTACATAAATATAATACAAAAACACAAAATACACTCAGGTGTCGAAATACTCCTCCACATCGCTGTCATCCGGGAATTTGCCCAGAAGACTGGCTGCATTGCCACGTTGAATGGCAATGCTAATTCTTTGGGCAAAGAACGAGCCAGCCCTCTGGTCACGAAAAATGTCGATCAGTCGGCGTGAAATTTCCTTAAAAAGGAGATGCGTACTCGGACTCCATGGCCCAAGCGTTTCGACCCCAAACGACTCAAAACTATAATTACCTATAAGGTTACAGTATTTGCGCCGTTTAAGGGTCTCAGCAGCCGCAGCGGCAGCGCCAGCACAGCCCGATGGCGCATAAATACTTACAGAAAGATGATTATGTGGTGAATGTTAAAATTAAATATATAGATAATATGTGACGTTGATAACGCACAGTGTAGAATTTAAAAAAAAACTGGGGAAGTGCGAGTCGGACTCGCGTACTGAGGGTTTTGTACAAACTCACCTATGAAAACAGTTCAATTCCCGAATTGAGTTACGAAGATTTTTCTGAGTCATCATCATTTATATTAACCAGTATGGTATTATATTACAGTACAGTCTAGATAACACTGTTTTCTTTTCTAGATAAGTTTTCTTCTCCTTCTTATCTGACTTCAGAAATTCCGTCTATTCCTCTTTCTTTGTCCAGGCGATCTCCTTTTGGAATGCGCTCCCTTTGAACATCAAAACGGCAACCAATCGGCTGTCCTTTAAAGTGAAAGCACGAGAACACTTTTGCAAGAAGTTGGTAGATTCATCACATTCTTGATTTGTTGTATTCATTTTTTTCTCAATCTCATTCTTTTTTCTGTATTTATGTGTCTAAGTATATATTTAATATTGTTCTTGTTTCCTCTCTGTCAGTCTTTTATTAAGTTGCACCTCTCATGTTATATCTCTGCACCACCTTAAGGTTGACTGGTAGAAAATGCCTAAGACATTAAGTCCGCCTTTGTACAATGTTTCATTAGTGCATAAAGTTTTAAACAAATATATTAATATATGTCCTGTGTTTCTGGTCTATTATATGCAAATTAGTATTTACTCCAAAAAGAAAACTAGACACAATGTCAAAGCTTTCCCTAACACTAAAATTAAAGTCTAATTACTTAGAAAAACGCATGGAATCATTAAAACGTACCGCTTGATAGGACTTAATGTTCCCATTAACACGCTATAAAACTCAGTGACAATTTGATGTCGACACCACTTCATTTGCACATGTCAAACAGAACGAACTTCCCAAAAATAATATGCGAAAATTAAGCAAATTTGACTTTTAAGACGTAGGTAAAAAAGGCCAGTGATCAGTGAATCAAAATGCTTCCTTACTCCCGTGGATTGATTCTAGATAATGCAAGTAATTACGGAATAGTGAAGACTGAGACATTGTTCGGATTTGGACCTTCCAGTCATGATAAATATGTGGATGCAGGTTTCAATTCAACTGAACCACTGGAGTGGATTATAGCCAGTAGTAACTTCGCACCTCGGTCCTTGCAAGGTAATGGTTTGTTGTTTGTTTTTGATTGATAGTTTTCCAATGCTATAGGCATTCCATTCTATATATTTTGACATGGGTGCCACTTACTTTTCCCTTTCTTGATAGAAAATGCATAATTATTTGGGCTTGGTGCCCATTTTTCAATCATCAGAAAAGTTTCATCCGTCAGTGCCACAGGTTAAAACGAGTACGGATTTGTTACACGTCAAACAGAGTTACTATGTATCTAATCAAAGGTTATTATTTATAATGCTAGTACAAATTCTGTCATTGCTATATTTATCAGATATATAAGGCAAATTTTTCAAAAACAAATTAGCCCTTAAAAAATAAATAAGAACAAACATATTTAAAGACCAGCCAATATTTTTAGGGTTTTATACCCAAAAGGCAAAAACTATCTGTCAGTCTGTCTGTCCCAGTCTGTATCTTATGAACTGCTATAGCTAGACAGTTGAAGTTTTCACAGATGATGTATTTCTGTTACTGCTATAATAACAGATATTAAAAACAAAATAAAATAAATATTTAAAGGGCTCCCATACAACAAACGTGTTTTTTTTTTAAATAAACTACAAAAACTGAACTAAAAAAAAGGTTATAATATAGTATTTAATGTTGTGTAGCTAACGGTACGGAACCCTTTGTGCGTGACTCCAACTCTCAAATATCTGGTTAAAAAAAAAACAATCAAATCTAATTTTGCCCTTTCTTTCCAAAAGTAACAGATACGGAATCACGAGACTTAAAAATCTTACCAAAAGCAGAATCGAAAGCGAGAAAAACTTCTAAAAAGAACAAAAAGAAACATTCGGGTAGCAAAAAGAAACGCCATGGTAAAGGTAAGCTGAAAGGCCAGAAGTGCATCTTCAAAGTCTTCAAGAAGAATACCAAAAAGAATAGAGGAGGGAACAAGTTCCCGAAGATGCATAAAAAGTATATGATGCCGTTGATCCTCGGGCTTCTAGCTGCTAAGAGTTTACTGATTCCTATAGCTTTGAAGGCTTTGGCGTTCTTGTCGGCTAAAGGTAAGTTTAAAAACAATTTTTGCTGTAGGCTGTGATATATTGACCAGGGGAACACTGTCCTGATCAGTTTGAAATATACTCCACTACCCCAGTAAGAGAATGATAATTCAAAAAAATAAAATACCCTGTTTAAATTCTTATTTCGATACACTTTATAATATGAAAATGACTGTCATAGTTGCTTAGTGTGTTGAAGTTTCCTCAGCCGTCATTGGGCAATCCCATGTAACGAATATTATCGGGCATGAAATAGTACCATGTACTTCCAGGAACACACTAGCTGACCTGGCAAATGTTGTTCTGCCCTACAAATTATTAAAAGAAAAACTGGGCAAGTGCGAGTCGGACTTGGGCTCTGAGGATTCCATACAAACTTACCTATGTAAATAGTTCAATTCCAGAATGGAGTCTCGAAAGATTCTTCCAAATCGAAAAAAAATGTGATGTAACCACAAATTTACAGATTTTAGATTTATTCCTATTCTTGTGCTTTAAGGCCCTGCTTTATGCCAAATTTCAGGATTCTGGGTCAACGGGAAGTACCCTATGAATTTTGATTTCCTTGAGAGTGTCGAAATGTTCATTTTTTGCCACACAAACCGTAGTTTCTTTTTTTTCTCGTTAACTTACAAGTTTGTTTTTTTATACAGCTTCAAGAGTTTGCAGATTTGAGTATATGGTATAAATTTGAACTCGATACCTTTACGCGTTCCCGAGATAAAGGGTTTTGACAGACAAACAGACAGACAGGCGGACAACAAAGTGATCCTATAAGGGTTCAGTTTTTTCCTTTTGAGGTACGGAACCCCAAAAATGGGGTGGAGGTAAGAGGGTAATTAGATCACAAATGTTAAAGGCAATATGGGTAAACTCAGTATAAAAGTCGGGCCCTGGTACAGGCCATGGTCTGGTGCGAGGAGAAGTGGCAAGCGGTCTCCTCCTTCTGCGAAGCAGTAATTCTAGCGAAGGAGTCGGCCGCATGCGTGAGTGAACAGATTTCCTCACGCGCGCCAGCCACCGGATCCCGACCCCAATTTCCAGCCTCCGTAGGCGTGGGCTTGCAGACGGCTAGCCAGACTAAGGCCGAGTCATCGACGGCGCGAAGTATTCCACGCGCGCCTCAAGGAGATGTCAGTAAAATCACAGGGGCCCAGCAAGGTCGAAGCATACTAGGGCCATGGGTTGTGCGAAAGAGAAATCCGGGGTCCTGGAACGAAGGCCAAACAGGAGTGCGTTTTAATCAGTAAAAGTCTAATACACCCTTTCGCTCCGCCCTAGTGCGAGAGAAGTCATTGGATGATTTTCCACCAAGAACAAAAAAAAAATAAAAGTAAAACTTAGTCTTACCACAAATGAATTGACTTTTCACCATATTTTTATAATTTTAGTCAATTACAGCAAATTAATTTCAAAGTTTCTCTGCAGGACTGATGATGGGTTTCTTCTCGACCGTCATGGCATCCGTTTTGAGCCTCAAAGGCATGTTCGACCATAACCACAGCTACCAGAATAGAAAAGATGATACCAAAACCCAGGTAGAGATCATCCAGGTGCCTTCAAAGAGTGAGGATCACGTGTACTATGATGAGCATTATAAAAGAGGGGATTATGTACCCGTGCCTGTTATGGTGCATTGAAGGTTTCCAAAAGGCCAGTTCTTGTATGTTCAAAGTCAAGTTGCTGCATCATAACAGTGATAACCAATGACAAAAATTGACTAAATATACATATTAAAATTATGATGTATTTTACAAATTATGACTAAAATGTGATTATAAACGTTTCTTGTAAATATGGGAACGTTTAGATTTAGTTGTACAAAATCGTTGTATCATAAAAAAATCTAAATTTTATATTTATTAGATAGATATTTTGTCTACGATTGTATTACTAAGTAATGATTACGTAGAAAATTAAACAGAGAAATGCATTTATCTAATAGTTAAGTCAATTTAGTTTCATATAATAATATTGTTTAACCAAAGAACTATATTTGTATGACAAAATAAACCTAATAAATAGTTTGATTTTTTTTTCTTTTTAAATCAGGAATAATATTTGAAGTCCGACCCTGTTTTCAATAAAATATTTTAGAGTTACCAAACTTTATCGTAGAACCTGCATTGTAAAAAAGTGTTTACGGAACAAGATTTTATTATAAGTAAAAAACTGGCAAATAAACAAAAGCATACACAAATCTCACGTATGACAGTAGCACAGTTTGACAACCAAAAAAACATCACCATGTAAGAATGTGAAATCTAAAAGTAAAAATTTTACACCGAAATCCAACAAAAACCAAAAGACTCATGGAAAATAATGTCACCAGATAACCGTGGGTAGGCACAATTATGGGGAAGAGAAGAAGACGTATTTTCCCGAAAAAGAAGAAGTCCGTGTTCAGCAGACCACACCCGATCCGCCGGAAAATGGCGCTACGGCACAGAAAAATGAAAGCGTTTTTCCACAAGCATAACCCAAGGATGTTTTTATCGAAAAATATGAGGAAAGTGGTTGGAAGAATTTACACTGTGTCTGACAAAGTCAGAGATAAGATTGCTGAAAGTACTATGGCTTTAGATAATCCGTTTAGCGCGCAGTTTTATGAAGACCGTTGTTCAATCCAATAGATAAATAGAATATTTGAAGGGCATTTTAATAAAGATGTGTCGTCGGGGCGGTGGCAGTGGTGGCAACCTCTTTGGTGGTGGCAAGGGCGGGAAAGGCTCTGGCTCCAGTCTGCTGGTGTTGGCATTGATACAAGTTCTAATAGTGTTTTTATTATGTAACTACTCACATCTAGCATGGATAGCTTTTGGTTAGAACTTAGTGTTTTTTTTCTGCATAGTTGATTTTTTATCTAATGCACAGTTAGGTATTACTATTTTATTTTGTTGCAATGTTCAAGCTACTTATATGGTAATAGTATTAAAAAATTTAACAGGTTTAGCAATTGGTATTATTTCAGAACCTCTTCTTCTACCATCTTGAATACCTGTTCCGAATAAAATTAGTTAGATAATACTTACGAGAGTTTATCAATTTAAAAGTCACCGTGCTATGAGTCTTCAAGAACTAGTTTGTATTTATTTATTTCTTTAACCAGAAGACAAAATGCTAATTACACTGATTAAATTAGATGCAAATTATCTAAAGCACACAAAAGAAAATATAACACAGATGTATAACTAACCGAGTGCCGAGTGGTAACGGCCTCGACTTACGAGTTGTAGGTTCCGGGTTCAAACCCAGCTAGGCGCATTACTTTGTGTAATTAATTTCATCACCACTGCTCTCAAAACGGTGAAGGAACATCGTGAGGAAACCGGCATGTTCTAGAACCAAAAATTCCAACCCGCACTGGGCCCGCGTGGTGGATTACGGCCCATTCCCTCTCCTAGAGAGAGGACCTGAGTCCCAAAAGTGGGAACATTATAAGGCCGACTATGCTATGCTATGCTATGCTACATAACTAACCCTCGGATTCTGATTTAAGCATTCAAAGTTGAGAATCACTCACTCTACTTTGCCCTGAAAACCTGTCAAAATTCGGCAGTTAAGTAAGGTTTGAGACGTTCTTAACTCAAAATACTCAATTCAGAAATCCGCCCTAAATCTCGTCTTCTCTAAAATCACAGACATTCATTCAATATCTTTTTTTTTTCATTCATATAAAACAGTGCTTGACTGCGATCCCACCTGATGGTAAGCAGTGATGCAATCATTGATGGTGAGGCGCACTCCATTCATCAGCGAACAGATCTAGTTTGACTGGATTCAAGGAGACAGTTGAATCAATAAAGCAAAGGCTAACCTTACATTTATGTCGCGTATATCGAAGGATTGAAACAATTTGCCTGGAGCGGCCTCCCCGTCCGATTATAACATAAGTATCTTCAAGGTTAGAGTTAATAGAATCTGCGCTTCACTATCAATGATTGTATCACTGCTTACCATCAGGTGGGATACCATGACGTTTAAAGTAAGATTGTTTCATTTTTATTTCCAGTGTAGCTAAGAGATGCTAGACAACCTGCATAGCTGTCTCTTACCCACACTGGAATAATATAGGTGTCAAGCACTGTACATCACAGTCAAGCACTAGTTTATATAATTAAAAAAATACAGCTCATACAAAATAGGACACATCAAAATTATTTTGATAAAGTATATCAAAATAAAGCAAAGGCCTTAACATCTAATCCTCTTATTATATTTGTTTTTCATAATACTTCACTATAATGTTACTTTTTTTTACCGACTTCCAAAAAAAGGAGGTGGTTATCAATTCGGTTGTATTTTTTTTTTCTTTTTTATGTTTGTTACTTTAGAACTCCGTCGTTTATAGACCGACTTGCAATTTTTTTTTGCCCTTAAAGGATATGCTTTTAAATTGGTCCCATTTTTTTCAAAATCCAGTTTTGATGATGAAATCCATGAGGAATCGAGGGAACTCCTCAAATATTGTAGGTAACCATATAGTTATTTTAGTATTTTCGTTGAGAATTTAAGCAATTACGGTCAAAAAGTAATATTTATTGAAGCGGAACTGGTGAAGAAGACCAGAAATGGCCAACAGAACTTCATACTCACATAGATATCACAATGAAGATAGTTAAGCGACTATGACAATACAAATAAATAAATGGTTTTGAATAGTTACGTCGAAAATGGTATCATCGAAGTGATCTGATGATGATGATGATGGATCGGAAGATAGGCACCAGAACTCTGTAATTAATCAATGTATCTTAGCCGTGTTAGGGCTTATTAGAATTGTCATGAAATGTAGTTTGGCTATAAGGTACTCTCAAACTGATCTGATGATGGAGCCGACAGGTGGAAGGTGGACGGGAACTTCATAATAAAACAATGTATCCTAGCAGTGTTTGGGTTAATTTGCATTGGCATGAGAAATAGGTACCAGGTATCGCAACTAAAAAGTGTGAAATTTTTACTTTTAACAAAAAATAAATAAATAACCGACTTCACTAAAAAACAGAAAAAAAGTTTTAAACAATACCGAGAAACACCGACTTCCGTTATTAAAGCTATTTTGATCGTTTTAGTGTTTTTTTTTTTTTGGTGAAGTCGGTTTTTTTTTTGTAAAAAGTATTTAAGAACCACACGTGAGTGCCCCAAGTACCCATACACCTGCACTTTGGAAGATTTAATGAGTGCCATCGATACTGCAGTTGACGTAGCCACCTGATGGGCCCAAGTAGTTTATCGAGTTTACCATCGTTTCGAAAATAAGAAGAAGAACATTACTTTCGTATCTTATAATTGTAAAGGGCTATTATTTGTTTCTCACATCAAATCTACGGGATGGTATGCGTGCATATATCGACGTAACAGCTGGGAGACTTTTTATGCGCGTCCCGTCTATAGATAGCGTACGAAAAATTCGCGTGGCTGTCGCGTCTGTCTGGGTGAGGAGACAGAGACAAAGACACGAAAACCATGCTGGCCAACTGGCCGCACGCGTGAGGAAACAGACATCGTCACGCCTCAGCTGCCACAAACCGAACCATTCGGCCGTCCAGTAATCATTCGGACCGAGCCCAAGTCGTCGACAGCGCATAGTGTATCACGCGCTCCTGAAGGAGATCGCAGCAAACCGTAGGGGCCCAGCTGCAGAACCAATGCCCGCCAGGACTGCGGCGATTTTCTGAAAAGGACACAGTTTTGGTTTTAAAATCATGACTTCCTGCTCCACTTTAGAGAGGGAGAAGTCATTAAATAATTTCCTACCTCAAAATAAAGGGTGTGTTATAAGTATTTACATATCTGCTTAACTGTACGGGGAATACTAGCGTGTATTAAGTATATAACTAGCTTCTGCCAGTGGTTTCGCCCGCGTGAAATTAGGTTTTTCCATTAAAATTTTGGACCCCCGTTTCAACCCTTTAGGGGGTGAATTTTGGAAAATCCTCTCTTAGTGCTCGCTTACGTCATAAAAGGAAACCCTGTGCAAAATTTCATTTGTTTAATTTATATATATAGATTATACTTATGCACACAACTATCACACAACGCCGTCTAGTCCTAAGTCTAGTATAAAGACACGTGTATACATTTAGAAATATATAAGTATGGGTATCAGTTGTCTAGTAGTAGTACTCATATCACAAGCTCTACTTAATTTGGGACTAGATGGCGTTGCGTGAAAGTTGTAGAAAATTTAAAAAAAAACCGTACTCAAAAAAAGTGCACCTTTACCATCCACATTTTGCCAGACTTAATTAAGTCCCGTGTAATAAGAAACGTCGGAGAGCCTCTCTCTTGGACACAAGTTGCCATGGCCCATCTGGAAAACTCTAAACAGACTCCGCACCCAAGTTCGACGCAGCAAAGGTAATTTCCACAGATGGGAATTCTCGGACGGTTTCGATCTTCAGTGTTTGTGCGGCGTCTCTCCGCAGACCATGTCCTACCTTCGATCCTGCATCACGTGCCCTGTTACCTGTTCACGTAGGGACCTTATGACAGCATCAGTGAACGGCATTGCCGTAGCCGAATAATGGGCCAGGTAAGGAATTTAACTAGTTTTGCCATCGATACGCTAAGAAGAAGAATAGAAAACGAGCTGATCAAGTTCTATCAGGCAGGCAGAAATCTCGGTTCCGGACTGCTATAGAAAAATCACAGATTAAAAAAACCCAACAACACGTTGCCATTCATGGGAATTTAACCTAGGATCTCAAATTTATCAATAGGTTAAGTAAATCTCTAGAAAATACTAAAATCCTAACTTAGTATCTTAATAAGTCAAGCCAACTTTCTAATCCAAGAGAACCTTTGTAATAAATAATAATAATTTGTAGAGCTCATAACACTGACCACGTCTCGGTATAAATAGCTGTTATACAACATAAAGTGTGCCAACGCACTCGGCTCGTTGCGTAACACTCACCCATCGCTTCTCACGATGTATAGTATATGTAAAAAATACAGAAAAATAAAATATTACCTTCATTTTGTACTGCCACGGGTAGTGTGAAAGCGAAGCCCGGGGCCCCAGGATGAAGGCAAAGAGGGAACAGGAGTGAGTTTTTAGTCAGTAAAAGTCTGACACTATCTCTCGCTCCACCCAAGAGCGGGACTTGTCTTTGGAAGATTTTCCCACCTTAAAAAAAAAAGCCTTAATTTTGTACTAACAACACTATTTACTGTGTTCTATTAGAAATTAAAAGTTTTTAATAAAAGTTAAGATTTAATTTGTGTTAAGGGTGCCAGCGTCTTCGCCTATCGACGACACACGCACAGTATATTTATAATGTAAATAAATGATCTGTTCATAAACGCAAACAACAATCTGCCTAGCATTTTTTCATCTAATGGTAGGTTCTGCTACTAGTCTAACCTGATGTAGCTTTTTTTAGGTGGGAAATCATCTCCCGGCCTTAGGCGGAGCGAGAGGGCGTGTCAGACATTTACTCAAATCCACTCCTGTTCCTTCTTTGCCTTCGTTCCAGGGGTTTCCTTTCTTACAACCCATGGAATCAGTAGATTTCGACCCTGCTGGGTCCCTACGGAACTGGCTAACTAGCTGAATCACACTTCTACACTAATAATCTATGAAAGTACTAGTCCGATTGCGAAAATTTTTCCACTGGTTTTCTACCTGCTTTATTCCTGAGTGACATAGGCTATATTTTATGTATGCGGGTGAAGCCGCAGGCAAAAGTAAGCATAATATAAAGGTGAAAGATTGTGTGTATGTATATCTGTTACTTCTTTATCGCTCGAATGGTTGAATGGATATCAATGAAAATATTGAAATAGCATTTATATCCCAGGAGTATGTTCCTTTAGGGCAATTTTCTACCTTCACTTAAGACTAGCTAGACCTAAGCTAGTGGCTCATGAATTTAAAGCAATTTCATCTTAAATCCCAGCGTATACTCTACGCAGTTCAAATAGAAAGTACGACGATACAAGTTCATTGCCGCGACCTTGAGCGAGCGATGCAACTGACATCAATCTAACCCTCACCGCACATGTGGTCACCATTCTTTATTTAATTTATTTTCTTCAAGATAAGCAAAGATCAACGCTGCGTCTTCTCCCAGAAGTTGAAGTGTGGTGACATTTGGGGGAGCCCTATGTCCAACAGTGGACGTTCTTTGACTGAAATGATGACGTCTCGCATCCATCGTATTCCCGCAATCCTCACTAGGTCATCGGTACGCAATATATAAAGGTATATTTTTAGTTAATTTTACAAAGTAAAGGGCGTTTTTAATTCTTTCGTTTTAACTAGAAATAGCAAGTACAGACCCGCGACAGATGAAAGGAGGGACGTTGCCCAGAGGTGGGACAGAACAGGCTAATAAAAACAAAAACTTATAATTTCATTTTTGGAAATCTCACTAGAACATGTGGGCTTAGATATTAATCATGGATTTTCTTGCCGGTTCTTGTCTATAAGAAACGGCCAATTGAAACCATGTGCTAGCTTTCTGTTGTCTGATAATTGCCCACGTAGGTCTATGTGAAATAAAATAATTTTGAGTTGAAATTTTAATCAATTTTACCAGTTCTTTATTAACCAAAAATATTTCTACGTTCAATAAAAAACTTTTTACAAAAAACATTACAACCGATTTCAAAGTAAAAAAAACACTGAAAAGTGCAAAATAACTTTAATTTCGGAAGTCGGTTTTTCTATAATAGTTTTGTATCTTCGTTATTTAACATCGATTTCCGAAATTAAAGTAATTTTACACTCACACAGTGTTTTTTTTTTACTTTCAAGTCGGTTGTAATTAGCCAGAGTGCATCTCATGACAATTCTTATAATCCCAAACACGGTTATATTACATTAATTTATTACAGAGTTCCGGTCCCTAACTTCAGGCTTCATCATCAGAGCAGTTCAATATATTCCCCCTCTTCTTTCATTCGGTGTAGTCAATGACTGCTTACACGTATAAACAAAGCAATTTTACTTGTTACGACGGTTCTGCTGTGATCCTATGAAGAGTTATGTTCCATATCTTCGAAGTTAATGATCAGATCATAACAATTTTTCTATAGGACCAACTCGGGAGCATAACCATTCAATCAAAAAAAAATTTCAAAATCGGTCCACAATTGGCCGAGAAATCGGTGAACATACATAAAAAAAAGAATACATTCAGCCGAACATGGAACCTCCTCCTTTTTGAAGTCGGTTAAAAACAAACTTTTGTTAATACACGCGTGAATACATTCAGTTTAATATACGATCAACCTTAAGGGACCGTCCTATGGGCTGTTGGAGAAAGTTTCCAGTAGCAACCTTGACCTGTTTAGAAGATTAGAACGTTTGAAAGATAGCTTTCCTAATTTATAGAGATTTGAAGAGATTTTGACGATTTGGAAGTTACGCCTTTTGGGGATTTTATAATACTGACATGTTGAATATGTATTTTATTTTTTGTAAAGTTTTGGCATGAATACTACCTACTTAGTGCAAACCGTTCATACCAAGACATGGCTCAAAGAATCTCATGGTTTCGTATGAACAGTTAATTTGTTTACCATTAGAATATGGATGTACATATTTTAATGTTTTTGAAATATTTGGCAGCAAATGTATCCATTTAACCTTATCGGAAAACTTCGCTGAGGTAGTTAATACTACAATGAAACACACCACGAACTACCTGCGTATCTTTTTTTCTCCTTCACTGTCCAGTCCATCCAAAGGTTGTCTGTAAAAAATCGCTTTTAGCGATAAGACCACCCTATTAATTTTAAGTTCCTAATGTAATTTGTATTTTTGGTGTACAATAAAGAATATATCTATCTATCTATCTATCTATGAATTCTCAACTCCGAGACCACGCCTGTTTGAATGATTCATATTCTTTAGTTGCGCAAACACTTGAGGTACAAAACTACATCAATTGTACATCACAATATCCGAATATTATATCAGTTGTGAAAGGGAATATAGTTTTATATCTAATGGTGATTATACTCCCTCCCCACAACTATGTAACCTGTCGATCAGGAGAACAACGTTTAGAGCTTTGTACAGCTGAACATGTACAACAGCAGACAGGCATATAATTTATTCGTAGCGGACCACTTCATTTACATTACTCTCGCATAGAAAATTGACTCATCTATTCCGTTTAAAATTCTTCCAACAACTGAAGAAAATCATGCCACAATTGCGTAAAGCCAACGTTATACTCCATAGGATCCGGATACTGAATGTCCTTTAGAAAGTCAAGTTTTGACAGCAAATGGATAAAGAATGCAACAATAACAAGCGCTCTGCCAACTGATACAGGACATAAAATAATTTCTCTTGAAATACGGTGCCTTTTGGGCAGTAAGCTTCGTGAACAAATTTTGGCGGCTTTGTTTTAAAAAACGTCATTCTATCTTGTCCTGATATTAAACAACATGAGACGGAACTTGGAGCGTAGTGTAAGTCTGAAAGAGGGGTCTATCCAACTGCAGGTGCAGTTTAGGCTGTGAATGATGAAATTTTAGTTCGACGGCAGAACAAATAGCAAGGAGCGATCATGATGGGTGAAGTAAGGCAGTGGCACTGGAAGCAGAAATAGTAGTCGTCTAGCTTCGAGATGGGCAGACCACATTGTTGGCATCAAAGAAAGAAGCTGGATAAGACTGGCATAGAAACGTGGGAACATAAAAGAGAGACCTGACATCTGAGGACCATTTGACGACCGAAACTGAACTGTGAAAGGGATGGAGCTACATAGGGATGGAGCTTCATCCCTATTTCTCGCACACCTGACATTTTAACAGGTCATGTTTTATGTAGGTATGATAAAAAATATACCAATGTACCACAGTATCTCAAGACGAAAGACTATGACCAGTACGTGTTGTCAGTGATGATATATGGCTCTGAAATGTGGTCGCATACAATGGGCCTCATCAGAAGGCTTAAAGTCGCTCAAAGGGCAATGAAAAGGGCTATGCTTGGAGTTTCTTAGCGTGATCAAATCAGAAATGAAGATATTCGCAGGAGAACCAAGGTTACAGACATAGCCCAAAGAATCGCCAAACTTAAGTGGCAGTGGGCAATGTTTTGCCCATTGCTCGCAGAACATAGTCGATGGGGACGAAAGGTTCTGAAATGGCGACCACGTACAGGAAGACGCAGCGTTGGAAGGCCTCCCAAAAGGTAAACCAATGACCTGGTGAGGATCGCGGGAATCCGATGGATGCAAGATGCAAGACACTTGGGGGTGGCCAATGTCCAACAGTGGACGTCTTTCGGCTGAAATGATGATGATGATAAAAAAAAAACTGTACAAACAGACAAACTGGTTAATAACCTAATTTTGAATCAAGTTTGTCAATATGAATAAAACAGACAAAAATATTGCTGTTGTTTTTTATTTCATTTCAATACTATGTAGTAATGTTGGCTTTTGTTTGCCGCTTGTTCAAGGAACGGCGTGTGCGCGAGTTAATATATGAATGAGTGTCGACTCCCAAGTGTGAGAAGTTTTGATACTTAAACACTTGCGTCGACTTTTATCACAGTTACTGAAAAAAAAATTATTGCGCAATTTAAGTACGCATTTGTTTTTCTTAAAAAAAACGACATTTTAGAATTTTTGATATATGAATTTGTAGCTACATAATTACTTTTATTATTAGTGGCAACACTATCTACTTCCTACTTAATGATGTGAAAAATTTGTGCTTGGGACGAAAAAAAAACTACATTTTGCAAATAACTATGTTCTGTATTTTAATCTACCAAGAATAATGGCTTAATTATTTTATTTATTAAAATATTGCCCTACACCAGGAATTACTCCTTATTAAAAAAAAGTATCTATATTTAGTAAATATTTGTAGTTTTTTTAGTCTGGAATAGAATATTCCTCTCATTTGGACTCGGACAATGGAACCTGTTTTAACTTTAGGTAACATTTCCAAACATGACTTTTTCTGTCATTATTTATTTTTGTTCCAAATAAACGTCAGATATTTTTTTGTTAATTTATACTTTGCTAAGTACTGAGATACTAACTATCCATCATTTTTTAATAAATCAAAACAATTAGAAACCATATAAGTAGTAAACATAAATAAGCTCAATGTTATTGAAGACTAAAACTCCAAGCTTCAGATAAGGCTAATTTTTCATAAAAACTGAACCAACGATCAAAACCATTCGCCGCGCTACAAAATACTCCGTAACAGCCATCCTTACCGTACACATAACGTTGAATATAAAAGCGAGCGTCATCCCGGAACCATCTCACTTTATCCTAAACCTTCGTCCACTAAGGACTTAAGACCTTTCAAGCCTTTTAAGGCCTAACCAAAAATTTTAGGGTAATTTTAGCCCAAGTCCAAAAAGTTGAGTCATAAAAATTAAAAAAAGTATTTTTTTACAATGCGAGTGCTGTGTTTAATTTTGGTGGCAGGAGTCGTGGCCTGCAGTGCCGCCCCAGGAGCTTCCAATGAAGATGATGGAAGAATTGAGCTGTTCTCAGGAGTGGCTATTGAGAAGTAAGAGGCATTTTGTTTTTAAAGCGAGAAATTTGGTTGGGGTGGTAGTGTTGATTAGCTGAATTGTCTTGATAAAATGGGGTATCTAATACAAGATTTTTTCGGATTTTTTATGCAATACTAGCGTCACTTTGTGGTTTCGCCCGTGTGAAAGCAGATCTCGTTCCTTGCACCCCTCAATTAACCCCTTAACGTGAATTTTAGAAAATCCTGTCTTATTTAATTAATAAATAAAATTTATTTTCAGGCACAATTTTCATTGTGATTGAAATGAAATCATAAATAAAACATCATCAATTAAAATTAGTTTCATAATTTTAAAAATACATAAGTACTACATAGTTCAATAAATTATAGACAATAAACAAAAAACAATCAATAACATAAAAAAAACTAAACTTAATATTACTGTGTCTCACATTAATACCATATTTTGAAATCGTGGATATTATGTGTTCTCTTAAATAAAATAAAAAATCTGTAAAATTCCAGCGTTCTAGGTCTAGGGCTTGAGCTAGGCGTTGATAAATCAATGTGACAGGACATCGACTTTATCTATACAGATTTTATAGTAAAGTGTGATGGTTAAATAGTCAAAACGATCTTTTATAAGTAAATAACTATTGGTATACTTTCTATGGCAGTTATTTTTCCCCCAATTAAATAAATATATTAGTAGATAGCTAACGTATTTCCAATTAAGTTTATTTTGATCTCTATTTTAGTTTTGTGTTTCATCTATAAGAAGACATCACCAAAAGTGTATCATATCTCTGAAAGTGATACTTTGAATTTAAATATACACTTATATCTTTATATATATATGTAATTCTTCTGTACGTGTGTTCATCCTCTAACTCCTCCTAAACGGCTTGATTGATTTGAATAAAACTTTATGTGTATATTTGAATGAGTCTCTGGAAGGTTTAGAAATATAATTGAACCTGGTAGTTGGCGCTACAATTGGGTGTTCAATTTTTTTTCTGACCAAAAAGCTTCGGACAGGACTACGTTTCTCGAGACCGCTAGTTTTTTTAAATAAATCTAAGCTGTGCCCTTAGTATTTAAGTGACCTAAAAGTGTAATAAATGATAAATTATATTTATTTTGCAAATAGGTTTGAAAAAACACTTTTACACGTCAATTTTTTTTTTCGTCATTTTATACTAGATGAGGCCGTCGTTTCCTAGCTGACTACCCTGAGAAGAAACACCGAAACAATCTCAGGGGTCAAAGTCTCTTTTAAAGTCCATACAGTAAATATATAATGGTCAAATCACATGAGAACCATGCAGATTTGTCTGAGATGGTCTTTTGAAGAAAGAACCATACAGATTTGAGTGGACCTGTGCAGTCAGTGCCAGCATTTGTCACTATTCGCAAAGCTAAACTCAGGACTACTAAGGAGCTCAATGACTTGACGAAAAATACCAAGGAAATGACATTTGGGTAGGCTGCAGAAAATACTCGAACAAAAATCAACATACAGCTTTCAAAGCCCTGTTTTAAAGTGAAAATATTAAAACAATGGGTTTGACGTTAATTCACTTAAATATGTGACACACACCACACGTTGTCATGCATAGTTGGGTAACTGAGTAATTTTAAACACAAATTTACTTTGTTTACTTTGAAAACGTCTTGTCGAAAGTGCGAGACTTTTGTCAATTTTCAAACAATACCTCGTGAATTTTTGGTTGAACTTTATCTGAAAATATATCAGTTGAATACAAATTAGTTTGTCATAAATCTAATACCATCATCATCATCAACATTTCAGCCAAAAGATGTCTACCGTTGGACATAAACCTGCCCCAAGTGTCGCCATAACGACCGCCGCCGCATAAATCCGCTCCTGTTCCTTCGTTGCCTTTTGTACTGGAGCCGAGTCTTCCTTTCAGAATCAGACCCTTGGCCTCAGTAGGTTTCGACCCTGCCGGGCCCCTACAGTTGCTGACATCTCCTTGTGTCGCGCGTGAAACAGTACGCGCCGTCGACGACTTGGACTCGGTCCTGACGGTAACCGGACGGTTGTACGGCGAGCTACCCATTACTCGCCGTCCGCAAGAACGCACCTACGGTGACCGGAAATCAGGATCGGAATCCCGGCGGCAGTTGGGGCGTGTAGACCGTTGCCTCACGCGATCGGCCGCCTCCTTTAGTAGAATTACTGTTTCGCAGAAGGAATCTTCATTCCTGATGCGATCACGCAAAAAAACTCTGAACACAGGCCTTTTTATTGCGCTGAATTCTTACTTTGGTCCAATTATCAGCTAAAAGACGTTCACTCCTGTATATAAGCCAGCTTACAAGAAAAGCCCAATAGCTACACAAACAAAGCTGATATTCTTTAGCTTATATCTCGACTCACAAAACAATAGAACAACTTATTATAATCCTCTAACGACTAATTCAAATCAGAGATAAATCCGCCCCTTGATCCATACAATGTGACTGTATGACATTTCCATACAAACACTTTCACTTTATGTTCATTAGTTTTCACTTTCAATAAATTCTTTAATTTATCTAGAGTAACTACAATCGTTGTTAAAGTTCCTAGTATGTTTGTAACTTGGCTAGGGGGGCAGGGGCCCCCTAGCCAAGTTACAACCGTTTCGTGTCGAATTCCGTTCTCCAATCGGTAAAGTCTCGGTGTCAGCAATTGTAGAAAACGATAAGTTGGTAGCCATGTTGATGCGCCTGAGTCGACCGGTCGTTAATTCTACTATAACAAAGGATGTCTTTTATTCTCAGGCATCGAAGGCCCATAGGGTGTTAGTATTACCAAAACAACTTAAAAAAACTATGTTAGTAACAACTGTAGTACAACTTAGGCACACGTAAGTACAAAAAAATATAGCATTCAATTTGAGGAGGATTTATCAAGCGGCATGCCTGACATGTAGCTTAATAAACCTATCCATTGTAGATTGGTAGATGTTACATGTCTTTGAAGGTTTGGTTCTAGAACATAATGATTTCCACAAGCTATTTTCCTTCACCGTTATAAGAGTGTGATGAAATAAATTACACAAAGATAGGCGCCTCGCTGGGTTTGAACCCGCGACCCCCTACAACTCAAAAGTCGGGACAGTTACCGCTAGGCCACTATTGCTCTCCAAAAATCGAGTAGAAATATCAAAACAAAAATTCTATTTGGTTGTTATAGAGCTATACAGCAGACACTGTCTTTAGAACTCTCTGTAGTACACTAATAAAGACTATTTTAGTGTTCATTGTAATGTAAATCAAGTGAAAATGTGTGTAAAATGGTAATGTCTGTTAGTTTATGAAACAACGTAAAGTTTTAAAGGAAAATATTTTCTAATTATGTGTTTATGTAAGACAAGCTGCGGCCAGTGGCTTTGCCTTCGTCAAAGTAGAAAAATATCCTAAGGGAACTCTACTCTTGTATCCTAAGGGAACTCTATTCTTGTATCCTAAGGGAACTCTACTTCTGTTTCCTAAGAGAATTTTACTCATGTATCCTAAAATAACTCTACTCCTATATCCTAGGCGAACACTACTCCTGTATCCTAAGGGAACTCTACTCCTGTATCCTTAGGTAACTCTACTCCTGTATTCTAAAGGAACTCTACTCCTGTATCCTAAGGGAACTCTACTCTGGTATCCTATGGGAACTCTACTTCTGTATCCTAAAGGAACTCTACTCCGGTATCCTATAGGAACTATACATTTGAGATAAAAGTATCTTATGTGCTATTCCAGAACATAATCTACTCGTGTGCGAAATTTTATTCAAATCTGTTCCGTCGAACAAGCGTAAAGAAGTAACTAACACACGCCCGCTCACAAATTTTCGTCTTTATAATATTAGTGTGAAGTGTGATTTTCTGTGTCTTCTAAAAAATTGGGATGTTTTAAAATGACATGCTTATCTATCTATCTATATAATATGTATTTTACCTATGAATTTGCCGTTTTTTAAAACGGGTTGCTTTTAAGTGTTATATCTTTGGATTGACGTGGAATTATAAGTTCAAATAAACTTTATAATATTAAAGGTACGTTATTCTTTTTCAAAATTAAATTAGGTATTTATTGGTTTCTTAGTGTTTTGTATTTTATGTAATATCGCACATACATATCAACGATCGCAGAAAGTACTAGGCCTAGAAACGTGAAATTTTGTACAAGGCTTCTCTCTATAATGTAGGCGAGGACTAAGACAGGATTTTCTGAAATGGACCCTCTAAGGGTTTGAAAGAGGGGTCCAAAGTTTGTATGTAGAAACCTACTTTCACGCGAGCGAAGCTGATGGCAGAAGCTAGTTTGTCATAGTTGCTTTTTGAATTAGATGTTCTATCGCTAATTGATTTCTTGGGATGAAAGGAAAAGATTTTCAGAACACTTAACGATCCCGATTCAGGTAGTAAGATTGGTCAAGGCCTTTATCTTAT
Organism: Mythimna pallens; assembly: GCA_961205895.1. Lineage (NCBI taxonomy): Eukaryota > Metazoa > Arthropoda > Insecta > Lepidoptera > Noctuidae > Mythimna > Mythimna pallens. Next base: position 1,898,549 of record OY540845.1, on the reverse strand, counting down.
ACTAGAAATATTCAGCACCCTTAACCAAGTTACAACCGTTTTGTTTCGATTTTCTTTAGTCGATCGCCTCGCGTCGGCCACGCCTCCGATTCCTTTGTTCTGAAGTCATCTCAACACTCAGTCAGATGGATGGATAGAAATTTAAAAACCGATTGATTCGACAAAGCAAATTTGCGAAAAATTTGTAAATTCGGAGATAAATAAGTTTAAAATTGATAGTAATCTGAATCAAATTCGTTTTAATACAAACTCAGAGACGTTGCTATCTGATCGTTTTAAAACGAGTATAAGTAATTTGGTTTTCTATTTTCATTTATTACTAGATCTGGTAGCGGCTTTGTCTATGTGATTTTAGTATTCTCCCCATTATAAATCACTAGGATCTCTGAATTCTCTTACTGACGCTCTGAAAATCCTGGGAGGCTTAACCATGGAGTATTTTTTTGGTTTTTGGATTGGAGATTGATTTTCGGCGTCTGCGTTTCCTAATAGCAACAACCTAGGGCTATTTAAGTCAAGAGTGAATAGGTTAGTTCTAGGCAAGCGCGTTCCATCGTCGGCTACATCATCGCTTACCATCAGGTGAGATAGTGGTCAAAAGCGAACGTACCAATAATAAAAAAAAAGTTTTTGGAGAGAGTTAGGCTGAATAAAATAAGCCCACCAAAGGCATAGGACTAAGTGCCGAAATCAAACTCCGAAAACTAGACAGATCACTAGCTGCTACCCTAGATTTAGCTCGTGTAAAAGTAAAAAATTGCTACAACATTCTTCCAGGATAAAAAGTGTCCAATGTGCTATTCCAGGACATCCAAAAGTGTTCAGCGTTCAAGTATCAAGAAGTTATATACATACACACACACACCCATAACCTTTCTCCTTCGTCGTATTAATATTAGCTATCATGGTACCAAATGTAATATGAATCTGTACAGACCAAAGACCTTACAGTCACTAGACGCCTCATGCTTGAACTAGCGCAACAAAACAATTCTGTCAACTAGCCGAGCTACGGGGAGCAGGGGATCTACGTTCTGATTGATACGGGAAGCGGGGTACTGCGTTTTGATCGGTCGAGATATCAGATCTTTATGCGTTGACAGAGACGCGTCGCCTGTTATTAGACTTCTAGTGGCTGTAAGGTTGTTGGTACAGACGTATAAGCGTAAAGGAGTAACAAACATACACATAATAATATATATAAACATTTACATTTATTGTACATTGCGTGATTTAATTTAAGATTGTCTGGAAGACCGCCATTGTACCCATAAATTTGAGTTTGTGTAAAAGTTTTGTAAATTTTTTGGTGTACAATAAAGTTCTATTCTATTCTCATTTTGGTATTTCTCTCTTTACAGGGACGCAACAGGAGAAGAGAAGCTAAACGTTAAGTTTGAGCCTGGTGAGCTGAGGGAGGCAGCCAGAACGTTTGAAGAAGGTTGGTACCTTATCCCCTCGAAGGCCGATTGTACTTACGTCTGTGCAACTTGAATGACCTTGAAAAACGCTTAATTGTCGTTTTGTACACACGTTTGTATGAAATTTTAGCCGAAAAATTAAGTTTCTATATTATTGTTTTTCCATTCCATTAGTCAGTATCAGGCTTGGTCCAATATTTACCTTTTTTACCAAGTTTAGGTCAGAAAATCATTAAATAACTTCTCGCGCTCTGAGTGGATCGAGTGGGACCGTCAGATAGTTACTGAATAAAAACCATCTATGTTCAGTTTCACTTATGAATTTGCGTTCAAAAACTATTGCTCCAAGGTTACCGAAATAGCCCGAAGAAATGCCAGACTTAATTGGCAGTGAGAAGAGCACATTTCTCGCAGAACAGACTGTTGTTGGGGCTGAAAGGTTCTGGAGTAGAAACCGCGTATCGGAAGACGCAGCGTTGGAAGACATCTCATAAGATGGACCTATTCCGACGGATGCGAGACGCACAGGACCGTTCATTGAGGCAAGAATTGGGGGAGGCCTATATCCAACAGTGGATGTCTTTCGACTAAAATAATGATGATAATGATGACTATTGCTCAACTCAAGAATAGAACACCCTGATGATTTAATATATATTATAGTATAGCATAGCATAGTCGGCCCACAGAGGTCACCAATCCTCGGTTCTGTCTATACCTGGGTACTCACCGGGACTGCCCAGGTATACTGAGGAGTAAGCCACTGTTGGGACTCAGGCCTCCTCTCTAGGAGAGGGATATATATTAATTAGACAGTACATAAATACTAGCCTACAAACAACACCAATACCGACATCAACACTGATAGTAAAACTTAGATCAACATTTACTACACTCGTGAGAAAACATCTCGATATATAGAGAAATGAAAGTTGTAGGGTAGGTCAGTGCACTCTTACGTGAGCGCAGTGGCCGCACGGTCAAGGTTACGTCAGCTGGTCTTGTTGCGTTAGCAAGGAAATGAAATGTGTTACATCTCCACAAATCACTAGGAATATGTCAATCATAGTTACAAATCTCACGTTAACGTATCAATATAGTATAATTAACTAAAAAAGTTTTAATATATATTGTTTCAGCCTACTTTATATCCTACTAGCTTTTGCCCGGGGCTTCGCCCGCAGACATAAAATATAGCCATATAGGCTATATTAATAGCCATATAGGCACTTAAAAATAAAGTAGAACTCTATCAGTGAAAAAATTTTCGCAATTGGACCTAAAATTTTAGAGATTACCTTCCACAAACAAAAAACAAACTTTATCTCTTTAAAATATCTATATATATATAAAAGCGAAATACCACTCACCGATTAATCACGAAATCTCAGAAACTATAACACATACAAACTTAAAATTTGGTAGGTAGGTTCCATATAGAGTGTAGACATCTGTTAAGAACGGATTTTACGAAACTCTATCCCTAAGGGTGTAAAACGGGTATTGGAAGTTTGTATGAAGAAACCAACTCTTGCGCGGGCGAAGACGCTTGCAGAAACTAGTTTTAATAATAAATAAGAAAGTAAGAATTGTTTGTAACAGGTATCTTTCGAGATAACTCTTCTGAATAGCAACAACTATTTAACTGATGAAAAACTACACTTTTTTAATATGCCGAGAAACTAAATTTAGTAAGTTATTAGCCTATTATGTCCCATCGCTGTGCGAAGGCCTACCTCTCCCTTTTCCACACACATCTATCTTCAGCCCCTCTAGTCCCTCCGGTAGTTATCAAGCTCATTTAATTCCAGAAAATTGTACCTAATGTTTGGTGAACATAATTATATCAATTCAAAAATCCATTTGAAAAATAAATTGCAAAAACAAATTGGTAGGTAAAAAAACTTTTTGTAGAATCCAAACAAAATACGTCAAAAAGTTAGTCTTGATTGGTAAGCTATTAATATTAATTATATAATATTGCGGAAACATAACAATGCGATGGCGTGTATTAAACTTATCATAATTTATATAAAATGTATCGTAATGAAAGTGTGGTGTGTGAATGAACTGTTACGCGAGAGAGCGCTCGCGTGGTCAAGGTTATGGCGTGCGGTTACCGAAGGACTCGTTCTGGTTGTAGCAAGTTGTGGGTTACACATTGTAATGTATGTTACGGTGAATAAATTATGATAGTGGAATATATTTATCTACACTTTATATACATTAGTTGTACATAGGTTTGACCGCCCGGAGGACACGGTGGAGTATACAGTGGAGGTATGCCCCGCTTAGGTGGTGCACAGCCGTGTCCTAGTGGGAGTGATCGGCGGCGGCAACCCCTCACTCCTGATCCTGGCCATGGCCATGGTCTAGAGCGAGGAGGAATGGCAGGCGCTCGCCTTTTTCTGTGAAACAGTAATCCTAATGAAGGAGGCAGACGCACGCATGAGAGAACTGATGCCCTCACGCCCCAGCCGCCGCCGCGACCCTAACCTCGACTTCCAGCCACCGTAGGCATGGGTTAGTGAATGACCAAAAATGGGTAGCTCACCGTCCGGTAACCGTCCAGCCTGAGCTCGAGTCGTTGACGGCGCATAGTGTTCCACGCGCCTCAACAAAACCAGATGTAAGCAAAACCGAAACCACCAACGGTTTTGTTTACATCTGCAGACGGGGCCAAAGCCTGCTAGGGATGGTCTGAGTAGATTTACTTCCGTAAGAAAAACCGGGGGTCCTGGAACGCAAGGCAAAGGCGGTATATAGATATGTCTTTCAGTTACCATTGCGTTCTCGGACCGTGGGTTTCCTTTTCAGAATCTCAATCTTCAGAATGAGCCCAAATACGGCTTAAAAAAAACATGTATGCTAGGAAGATAAATCATTACGTAGTGGAATATCAACGAAGTATTTCACAAGTGACTGTAATATCTCGTAATCAAGGTTACGCTATTATGTTCTATCATGTGGGATTGCGGTGACGTAGAATATACGTAATAGTAGCTAATACTACCGCGGTCTCATTATTATGAGTACGATGTCTGATACAACACTCGAACCCACAGAGACTTATGAACTTATAATACCTGATGCCAGTTCATCTATGAGAGGGGTTGGCCATAATCTACGATGCAGGCCAAATTGCCGTAGTGGCCCAGCAAGGTTTAAGCCTACTGGGGCTGTGTAGTCCGAAAGAGAACCCCAGGGTCCTGAAAAGCAAGGCAAAGAAGGAGCATAGTGTTTTCTAAATTCTCACTTCAACCTAAAGTAGGAGAAGTCAGCAGATGATTTCCCACCGCCCAACCACCCAAAAAAAAAGACTTATTGTCTTAGATTTAGTTCACACTATAAAACTATTATCTACACTACTATCAAAATCAATACGGCGCGTACTTTTTCACGCGCGCCTCAAGGAGATGTCATCAACTGTAGGGGCCCATCAGGGTCGAAGCCCATTGGGGCCAAGGGTCTGATTCTGAAAGGAAGATTCGGCCCAGGCACGAAAGGCAACGAAGGAACAGGCGTGGATTTTTAGTCAGTAAAAGTCTGACACTATCTCCCGCTCCGCCCAGAGCGGAGGATGTCATAAGATGATTTTCTCACCGAAAAAAAAAACCATCAAAATCAATGGTCCATTAATCGACCAGCAGAATGCCACAACAGACCTAAGAACAATAAATACTTAAAAGAAAAGATTTCTAAGTTTGCCTAGGACATTAGTGTCATCCTGGACCTTGAAAAACACGCAAAGCCGTTGTTCCCGGTTGTCAATCGTAGATCTTTGACAGTTGTTAAAGGTATTCAGATGCCAGAAGATCTGACTATCAGTCTATCCTCGGAGTATCGTGTTGTGTGGAGGTTTGATTAGTAGTCGCTCCTTAGAAAACACGGATACTCAAGTAAATCCACTTAGACTGGAAGCTAACCCCAAGCTAGTCGAGTAAAGGCTAGGGATATGATGAGTGAGAGTAACTGTCTGGACCGAGCCCAAGTCGTCGACGGCGTGTATTCTTCCACGCGAGCCTCAAGGAGATGTCAGCAAACCGTAGGGGCCCAGCAAGCTCGAAGTCTACTAAGGCCAAGGGTCTGCTTCTGAAAGGAAGACTCGGCCCTGGTATGAAAGGCAACGAAGGAACAGGAGTGAGTTTTTAGTCAGTAAAAGTCTGACACTATCTCCCGCTCCGCCCAAGGGCGGGGGATGGCAATGAATGATGAAAACAAAAATAAGAATATGGAAAAGAATTGTAAGAGAAGCAGTAGACCTTCCTTTTCATATTCTTAAACCACCATTCTGATACATCAAACCGCTTTAATGATAATTTTCTTCTATTTTAGCTCGTGGAAAAATCAAGAAATACTCACCACTCCTGGCTGGCATTGGAGTCAAAGTTTTGGCAGTAGCTGGTCTTCTCTTCGGAGGTCTGACACTCCTCGTGACAAAGGCTCTGGTGGTGGCGAAGTTGGCCTTCGTGGTGGCTGCAGCCTTGGGCATCCAGAAGTTACTGAGTGGCGGAGGACTCAACAATATTAGTGGAAAGGTGAGCGATTATGTAAGGATTACTTTTTCTTCTTTCTTCTCGATATAAAAGTCTTATTTGAAATATTATTAAACAAAGCTGAAACTAACCTGATGTGGTTGTGTGAGTTTTTAAAGTATTTGACTGGCCTTTTGGTCTAGTGGTTAGTGGCCCTAACTGCTACGCCGAAGGTCGTGTGTTCGATTCCCACCCAGGACAAATGTTTGTGTGGTGAGCACGATCATTTGTTCTGTGTCTGGGTGTAATTTATCTATATATGTTTGTATTTAGGAATATATAAGTATGTTTATCAGTTATCTAGTACCCATAACACAAGCTCTGCTTAGCTTGGGACTAGACGGCGTTGTGTGATAGTTGTGAAATATTATATTATATTATATTTGCGACATATACAAGCAAACAATTAGTATTTACTGTTAAAAATCATTTACATCTTTTTTTTTTTTTTATTCGCTATAAACCAGTGCTTGACTGCGATCCCACCTGATGGTAAGCAGTGATGCAATCATTGATGGTGAGGCGCACTAGTTTATTAAGAGCCTATTCACTCTAGCCTTGAAGGCACCTAAATTATAGTTGGACGGGAAGACAGCAGCAGGCAAATTATTCCAGTCCCTCGATGTACGCGGTATAAACGACGAAGCAAATCGCTTAGTTCGGACCGTTGGTGTTTCAACAACGTAAGGGTGGATACTCGCCGTACGTCGGGTTGTCCGATGGTAGAAAGGAGATGGCGGAATCAGGTCATGCAATTCCCGCGCACACTCTCCAAAATGCAACCTGTAAAATACCGATAGGCTGGCTACCCTGCGCCTGTGCTCGAGGCTTTGTAGATTGGACTTAACCAAATCTGGATCCCCAATTAGCCTCTTCGCACGCCTTTCTACTGAGTCCAAAGCTGCCAGATGGCATTTTGCAGCACCAGCCCATATATGACTGCAGTACTCCACACACGATCGGACCTGCATCGGACATCTTTTTAAACCCCTAACGCAAAAAGGGTGTTAATGTATAAGTTTGGCCGGAAAAATTATGGCTACCATTACTGTAATGGTATGGATTCATATTTTATATAAAAAAATGAAAATGTTTGTGTCGGGGGCTTTTAAAACGGTTAATTTTTGTTTGAGTTTTTTAAATAATAATACATTAAAGTTCTCCATCGACACGACTACATGCACACCGTTAAATTTGAACTAGCGACACTGGGCAAGTAATAATCCGGTTTCCGCTACGGAGACCGCCGCATACGACACACGCGCGACAACACGCGCGCTGGCGCCCGCTTAACGCAGCGTTGGCCATAATAATAATAAGGAAGTAGAATAATGAAGTAAAACACAAAAACGTTAACCAATTCTCTTTTTCAGCTCGCCGGCTTCCAGTCGTCTCAGCAGTGGACGTCTCCTACGGCATCAGCAGCCACCTACCCTTACGCCAGGTCTTCAAACATCGCGAATGACGCCAACGATTTAGCTTACAAAGCTCAGATTAGCTCATAGAGGCATAAGAATTTAGCCAGGATGGGGGTAAAACAATTTTGTACTTAATATAGACTGTGCAATCAAAATAGGAATAGGGTTGTCGCCAAACCATGAATCAAGATTAAAAAAAAATATAATTATATTATAAACAGCCACTGCTCTCAAAACGGTGAAGGGTTTTTCTTTTTCATCGTGAGGAAACCGGCATGTTCTAGAAACAAAAATTCAAAGGCATGTAACATTTACCAACCCGCGCTGGGCCCGCGTACTGGATTACGATCCTCTCCTAGAGAGGAGGCCAGAGTCCCAGCAGTGGGAATATTGAAAAGGCTGATTATGCTTATGCTTATAAATTATAATAATAATGTAGTTTACGTATATTTGATTCAGGTCAACTTTATTCTTATTTGATTGAATAGTTATTGCAGTAGGTTTTTTGCAATTTAATTTATTATTTTTTATAAGAACATAATTTCAAATATTTAAAATTTTATAATAATAAAATAGAAAGTATTATCCGATATAAAAGTATAATCATAGGTTTATATTTTTTTTGTAAAATTTCAGAATAAGTACAGATTTCCAATGATCTTGTTAATTTAAGTGAATGTTCAAAAATATTGATTACTTATTAATTTTAAGATATTAAACTAATTTGATGGTGCGTTTGTAAGCTTTAAATTTTAAAGCTATTTATTTTAAAAGCTGAATGAAATGGTGCATGATTCGTTAGTATATCAAATAATTTATTATTATTAGTGTTTTTATTTTTAGAGTTTAATATATTTTTTAACTAAAATTAACTTCATAATTTATTTAAAAATATATGTAAAAATAATACAAAAAGTTTGGATAGTACAGGGTAAAAGCAGCAAATAAAAAAAAAACCATTTCAGTGCTATTGTAAAAAGCCTTATCGAGCAAAAAAAAGAACTAAAATCCTAGTTTTATTATTAACTATTACGGGTTTATGTGTCATAATCACACTTTGTACTTAATATATAATATAAGAATTATTTATTCAATAATAAGACTGTACGTTAACTTTTAAGACATGAAATAAACTGAATTATTATTGATATCGTCTTTTTTTTATTTTAAATTTCATAACTTAATTCTCCTTTTTCATCTTCAGACCACCAGATACGGTGACGAGCCACAGATACTTGGTAAATATCCCACCCCTAAACGTTTTGGGAACACATTCATTCTGCGTACAACTAAAGAGTGGAATTCCCTGCTAGAGTCTGTGTTTCCTGATAGCTACAACCTAGGAGTCCATAAGTCAAGACTGAACAGGTTACTTCTAAACAAGTGAACTCCATCGTTGACCGCAATAGATATGATAAGAATTTACCTGCGTGTTTTTATTACAACTGTAGCGAAATCTATGACGTTACATGGGAACGCTATTCTATTCTATTCGAACTAAACTTCGAAATCCTGTATCATAGTATCAAAGTTCTCAGCAGAATTTAACAACAGCCCGAAATTAATTATTATCGGACAGTTGTCCGGTTCAGATAAAACACACGTCTGGTCAAATCTTCCCGTTTCAACGGAGGTATTTGAGACTTAACACCCTCTCACCCGTTCCACATACCTCTTAAGAACCATTATTTTGAAAGTGTGCTTTCAAATGCTTCAACATCGTTGCTTCGTTTATGGTGCGACTATATGGAAGGAGCCATCGTCAGTGGATCCAGGAGGAGATTGGTATTAATGCCATTATACTTATTTAACTGAGTTGTTCTATTTTAATGTTCTATGTGACCCAAAATCTCTCACTAGCATAGGATTACTATACTGAAGTCGACTTTTAGTCTTAACAAATGCATCTGAATAAACTTATTACTACTGTAGTGACATCTATGGCGTCACATAAGAACAAATTCTGCATCGCGCAATTAAATTTCTCCGCGAGATTCAAACACATAGAACAGCCCAAAATCATCTATCGGGCAGTTGCCCACCAGACATAACACCTGTCTGGTCGGAGGATCCTCCTTTTTCAACGTAGGTTTGCGGGACTTTACTCTCTGTTCCACATACCTCCAAACTACTCCTAATCCAGTGTTCCACGCGCCCAGCAGGGTCGAACCTACTGGGGCCATGGGTTTGCTTCTGAAAGGAAAACCTGAGGCCCTGGATCGCAAGATAATGAAGGAATATAGGAGTAGCTCTCTCGCCCCGCCCCAGAGCGGGATAAGTCATTAGACGATTTTCCATTTAAAAAAAATGGTTAACGTGGTAGAAGACGTCCACTACTAAACTAAGGCTTCTCCCAATTATCACCATAACAACTGGTCCTGTGCTTCTCAAATCCATGGAATTCCCGCCATCCTCACAAGTTTATCAGTCCATCACGTGGGAGCTTTTTTAAAGTAGTACAAATAAGTACAAAATTCAAGAAGGTGAGTGTAAAAACAGTATTATTAATTTTTTAAATTTATTAGGTCGCTTTTTTCCAAAGAAGACAGTCTTTTCCAGAAATATCTACATACAAAAGTATAAAGAGACCTACTTATCTCCTACTCGTAGCAAGTACCGTCTTACGGTTTGTATATAAAAGTAAGATAACGGTTTGAAAGCCGACAAAGCGTGAAACTTTATTATAGTGTTCGTGAAGAACTAGTAACGCCATCTCTTGGCAACTTCAGTTAACCAACGATAAAAAATTACTTAAGTTAAAAATTTTAGCACGATAAAAATTACTAATTCGAAACAATGATTAAAAAAAAAAATGGTTTTTCCGACGACCATTTCATATAAACCCCATACAAGGTGGACCGATGACCTGGTGAAGGTTGCGGGAATCCGACGGATGCGAGACGCACAGGACCGTTCGTTGTGGCGACATTTGGGGGAGGCCTATATCCAGCAGTGGACGTTTATCGGCTGAAATGATGATGATGATGATGATTTCATACAAAAAAGATATTTTACTATAGTGAGTCTGTTCCTGTAGTGCACTTACTCAAAAACTGGGTCTTGCCTTTTTCTAAGTCAAAAAAAAGACAATAAACTTTAATAAACTACATATTTAAATAAATACTCCAAGAATTTTTATATAAAATCAGTTTTTCCATCTTCTGTAAAGTGTGTTAAAAATACATGTGCACACGCAACGACGATTATTTAGTGCGAATAATTTAAAACAATGGTTTGAAATGTGCAAAATAAACAAATGTATATTGTTTTTCATATCTTAATGATCTATTAAGCCTAAGTAAGTTCTAAAATAATGAAATAGAATGATTAATAAATTTATATTAAGTAACAACGTATCATTACGTATTCCGTTTAGTTATCTTGGGCTAGTCAAATCAGTCGTATTTTTGCAAACACGCCTTTTATGTAGCCTTTTTGACCTCAGTTACTTAATATGCTTTGATAGTTCGAACTACTATTTATGCAAAATTATTAAATAGTATACGTCAAAATAACACAAGCTCTGCTTAGCATGAGGCTAGACGGCGTTGTGTGCTAGTTAAAAAAAAAGTGTTCATTACATACCTGCTAAGATTTCTAATCAGATATTTAAATATTAATTTTTTATATTTTTTTAATATCTTAGATATAAATAAATATTAATTTTAAATGGTACAAATATGTTTCAGAACTAACAAACTGGCAAACTTATATCTGGTGTAATATTTTAATTTTATTTAAAAAAAACGCTTTGTTGAGTTCATCGAAGAAAAAAAAAATAAGTCCTAGGTACATATAACAGTGAATGGAGATTTGTTAAAAAATTTAGTGTTAAATGTAAGCCTATTTGTTTTCAAACCAATGTATATATAAATATATATATTTATATATAATACATATAAATATATGAAATAACTTTCTAAAAAAATATCCTTATAATAATCGTAACAATTTTTCATGGGATAAAATTAAATAATTATTATTTAAGATACTAGCAAGAAATCATGTCTTAAAAGACAGTATCTCAAATACAACTATCATAATCATGACCAAAAAATCTCCATCAGAAATACCTGAAAAGCATGAATAAGACATTCTCTCGTCTCAAGCCGTTTAGAAACTAAGCGGAATGCATGGAGAACCCACTTTTATACTAGTTTTCAATATAGATAGAATGTGAAAAAAGAACATGCCATCTTCACGCAGACAGAGACGGGAGGTGCGTGGGTACAACAGTGTCTGTACACGCCTTTCACTCACACACATTGATAGGAAAATAATTGGATAGAGAAATGCGTGGAGTAGTCATGAAAAAAAAAATATTTTGTTCGTCGAAAGCCTAAGATTGTTTATACAGCTTTGATGCTAAAATGTTATTGATTGTCAACTGAATGTATTAATATTTTTACAGTTTGAAATGTTTGCTATTTTTAGAATTTCTTAGTCAAAGTTTTAGTGTGATTTACTCCACAAAATGTTAAATGATGTGAAATAAGGTCGATTTACTTGCACATTTTTTTACAGAGCGTCACTAAAACTAACTGCGTGTATACTTCAAATAGTGTCAATTCTTCTTTATATTTTAGGTAAAATTCAATCCTACATATATAAAGACTTAACGATTATCTTAATAGATTGTTCTCCACTAAATCAAAGTTTGCACTCTTGTTTGATAAAAAAAAAAAAATAATACTGACTTTATCATTAGAAACAAAATAAATTAGGCATTATAGTTATCACCTTAGAGATTTTCCATGGTATTAAACAAAAAAAAATTACATTTTTCGACTCCACTCCCTCCGCAATCTCTATTACGTAGACGGCAAACTTTCTCCACTACTACACAGACATTCTGTCTTTGTGTGGGTGACACTTTCACTTGAATACATTTTTGATGTATTTTGTTCCGTTTTCTCATATAATAATTATGATTGTGATTGATGATAATTTAAACAAGTTTTTTTTTTCATATTTAGATAATTAGAACAGAATTTTTAGCCGGACTAAATACGAAGCTTCTGTATGTACTTATGTATGTTTGTAATCTACAATTTTGTCAAAAACTACTGGTCCTGACTGGATATGGTATCCTGTGTATGAATCCTCAATTCATAATCAGCATCAATAATTTGATTACGAATTTAAAAGTAACTTTAATTTTGAAAATCGGTGTGAAAACACGAAGAAACAGAACTAGAAAGACCAGAATCCAAAATGAAAGCATTTTTGTTTTTTTTTTTTGTTGTGATTTCAAATTTGAAATTATGTTTACAATTTCAATTTTATTACCTGGATAGGAACTTCACTATTCAGGTAACAGAATTATATCGTTCATAACATTAGTCATGGACTTTGTTTTGAGATAACTTGATTTGTTGAAAAATATTTTATAAATAAATATACAATCTAAAAGCATTTTGGTTTCATAAAAATAAACAATAAGGAGATATTAAATTTCGCTTTTATTTAAATAATGTTTCCAACAACTGAAATGTTTTTATTATTTTTATTCCAGACTAGTTCAAAACTGCAGTACCTATGTAATTTATTTTTTGTGTAGCCATTAAATAAGTATCAACTCCTAAAAATGGAAAAATGAAAATGAAATTCAAAAAGATTACTTATTATATAGTGAAATTTAATAATCCAGAGGATTTTTATCAGAAAATTCATAGGATTGCCGCAAATATGTATACAATATACATTAATATAATTACAAGCAAACAGAAAATATGAAGAAAAAAATAACAATCCCTGGAGTCACATATAATATTATAATAAGCTAGATAGAGAAGAGATAGCGTTCGTTGTAACACTGGTAGTTTTTTTTTTATTCATGTTTGTTTTTAGTAACAGCAGTAAAAACTAAATTGGCATCTAATTTATAATATACTGTTCTTGATAATGTATAATATGTATTATATTTAGTTAGATAGCTAGACTGTAACAAGCATTTCTTAGCTAGCTCCACGACACAGGGAATCCTAGTGTGGAGACCAGGGAAGTATTCGATGTAAAAGTGTATTTTTTTTTTCCTGAACAATAAACCATTATTATTTCCAATTGTCATCTTATTACACGGTACAGTATTAAGATATTTTACATACTCTGATTTCACATAAAGTAATATCTTTTTCATGACTAAATCAATTAGTAACCGTAAGTTTATTTTAACATTCCATTTTCCAACATTTTTGTTTCGGCTTAAACTTTGGCATATTCACTTTTGTAGTTTAACCAGTATTTTGTCTCATTGACTTTCATCTCATGACATTCAATCAATTACCATAGACTCTTCCCATCACACCTTCAAAAATCATCACCACCAAAACCTAAATATTATAAAGAAAAATCGACCTATTTCCATAAGCTATTAAAAAGAAAAAAATCTCTTTCACCGACTCAGGAATTTGGGGCCTCTGCTACGTCCACTAAACACCTTTCTCTCGCTTTCACACTGTGAGATCGGGTAAACATGATGCCCTCAATGGTTTTATTTACCCCATGGTAAAACACAATAAGTCCTCAACTTCCTTATAAAAAACCCAACCTTGGGATAAAAGGTATAGAGTTGAAAATTGATTAGATGGTGATTATGAGTTATGAGAAAATTCTTGCGTAGGAGTAAAAACAGGTGGGTATGTCGTTTCCACTTTTTTTTTTGTAGTAAGTTTAGGCGCCCACCCGTGTGATAACTCCATAATTTATATGGAGTTTTCTATAAGTTATATTAATGTTATATTTGATGGAATTGAGGTTGTGTGCATCGTGGGCTTGTTGAGCAATCATGTCTTCAGTTCTTGAGCAAGAAACGTAGTATTTTTGAAAAGTAAAAAACAAACTATCATAAAAAATAAAAATACATGCATAAGAGCAGGACAAAAATAAACCTATTTATTAGTTTATTTGTAAGATTTAAATCTGGCTGGATCTGTAGTAGCTACTTTATATCCCGTAGTAAACTGAAAAAATTACATTCATAAAGATACATTATCTTTAAATATAAATTTACAGGAACAAACAACTCAACAACAACAAGAGTTGACAATAACAACTACAATAAAATAATAATTAACAATTACAACAATTTTATTTACATAAACTTTACGTGGTAAATTAAATAGGTGGAATTTATACAGCATGGCATTTCCTACCACTCAATCTTTGGTTAAATAGATTACTCTGTACCAGGTCTTAACTTCAAATAATTAATAATTATTTTAAATCGACATCATTAATGATTTAAAGTCTTCTTTCTAGGGAGAAACATTTTTATAATTATGCATTTATACTTGTGTCTGCATTTATATTCTGTATATAAATTTGTTAGCTCTTTAGCTTCCAAGCTAAGTCTAGAATATTGATGGCAAAAACCAAATCACTTAAATACTATAAAACTAAAAGATTACCGAAGAATTTGGCAGTATTCAAAAGAATGCTCCCAGTAAAATAAAGTAATTAACGAGAAAGGAGGAAAAAATGTAAAACAGAAGAAAGTAATGTTGTTATAATTATTATAATTATTTTGATAATTATGTTTCATTTATATATCATTGCGATGGTTTTTAAAAATCTTATCGTTTTATAAAATAAATAATATTTTTGGCGTTGATTATTAAAGTTTTTGGTAAATTAAGAAGTTGTTAATGACAACATTCAATAGTCGACGGTTATTTTAATCGTTTAACAAAACTACACTAAGCGCTATAATATGTTACAAAGTTGGTCTACCATTTAAAATATTTTATCTTTAAGTGTTATTTTTTCTTAACATTTTTTCTTATTTAAATATTTTTTCTTTATTTATTTGAAATCATACAAAACAGCCATAGCGATTAGCCATCAAATTTCATACATTAATATAAACATTCTGTAACACAGGTTCCTCACACCACAGATGTACCTGTACACATACTACCAAAGAAATCCACCACACCTTAATATCAGGTGGTATATTTCGCAACAAGCATTCGCAAGCCGGATGTGGCATTTTTCTCTCGAAGGTGAAAGTGTACGAAGTGGCACACACAGTCGAAAGTGATGTGAAAGTATACTGGCGGATGTGTTTTGGTAATTTATGAGAGACGAAAGCGTGAGGAAGGATGTACTGGTGTCGGCAAATTTTTTTGGTAGGTAGTGTAAGAGAGTTGCCGATGAAGTAACTAAATAACAAGTCGTTAAAGTTGCCGACAGTTAATAAACTCAAACTCAAAATTATTTTCTTTCACATATAACACAACATATAAGTGCCCGTGTGGCCTACACGGGCACTTATAAAACATCATAAGATAGTACACGATTTCAATTGGTTGTTTTCTATGGATAAGAACCGGCAAGAAACTCCATGGTTACAATTTGAAAAAAAAAATGAATTAGTCTACAATACTTCCATAGTATAATATTCAAAGTAAGGAGTAGATAATGTAGACCAGTCAACTTTGTACCCAAGCGCTTAATAAAAATATTAATTTATAAATCCGCGGAGTCTACAGTGTTCTTACATTCATATTATAAAGAAACGTTATACAAAAAAAACCTAAACTGATAAAGTGTTCTTTTATGATATATAGAAATCCAAGATACGGGTGAAACGAATGAATTAAGAGAAGTAGATCTACTTCTTACATTGTAGAGAACGCGTTTTACGCTATGTTAGAAATCTTAGAGATCACAGCCGTTTTTTTATAAAGATTTAAAGATAAACGAAGCTTCTTAGGTAGTTGAATAGTTTTGAATCTTTAATTAATAAGACTATAGCTGGTAGGTTGCAAAGTCTAACGTCAAATGGTTTTTATGATAATGTACATGGTAACCTATTGGGTAGATTATCTTTAGGATTTGAAATGGTTAGAAAACTTTCAGGTCTTATAATTGATCATGTATATATTAAATCAAATAATTCAGAAATCATTTTTAATTTTTACTACAACAGAGGCTTTTATAATCATATAAGTATCTATAATTATTTCCCATAACAAAAGAAAACTATCCTTTTAATAAAAATACACTAAAAATAGCTCATTCAAAATTCTCCACATCCAATAAACGAAAATTTTCTAGAAACATTTTAAAAAGCACACAAAAGCTAACCCACACCATACAAATCATTACCTAACATTACAAACTTAAAAATAAAAAAAGGTTATTTAATTCAAACTTTCATTTCGAATGACATCACTCCAGCATCCTTGTTACGTCAGTTTCCAATATGGCCGCTGTAGAAAGTCGGTCGATGAACCCGACACACTTCCAACGTACTCGCGAGTCGAGAGCATTCGAGTATTTACTATAGAATATTGAATGGTACATTACATAAGTAATATTGGAAATTTTGAATAGGATCGTCGTCGTTGAGATGTATTTTAGACTAGACGTAGTATTTAAGATATGTTTGGAGATGCTGTTTTGAGGTTATTTTTTGTATGACAAAAATATATTATTCAGTACCATCTTCAAACAAAACGATGTCATGTTTTGGAATGAAAATAATTTGTATTTTTTTCTTAATTATTCACTTTTTAGTATTTACCTGAATTTCAAAGAAATATTGTTATTGAAAGATTTTTTTTTTTAAATTTCCTTTGTATCTCTATATCAGCAACGTGTTATTTATAATGTTTTGACTGTATAAAGTAAATTGATAATTTATTGATAGACAAAATTTAAAAAAAAAAACTGCTTTTTATACAGAGATACATCCATATTCTCTAATAGTAGTAAGTAGCGTACAGATTTCTAGTATTCTCGGCGTGTATATGGACCTCATTAGAAGGTTCAAAGTCACTCAAAGGGCAATGACAAGGACAATGCTCGGAGTTTCCTTACGTGATTGCATCAGGATTGAAGATACCCGGAGAAGAATCAAGGTTACCGACATAGCCCAAAGAATTACTAAACCTAAATGGCAGTGGGCAGGGTACGTTGCACGCAGAACAGGTGGTCAATGGGGCTTCTGAAGCGGTGACCGCGTACGGAAGACGCAGCATTGGAAGACTTCCATCAAGGTGGACTGATGACCTGGTAAGGGTCACGGGAATCCGATGGATGCGAGACGCACAGAACCTTTCGTCTAGGTTTCACTTGGGGGAACCCTGTATCCTACGGTGGACGTCTTTCGGCTGCATTGATGATTATGATATGTATCTCTCTTACTAGGATCTCCTTTGCTCAAATGATGCTTAGACCTAAAATAATAAATACTTTATAAACGATCCTGTTTCTAATTAAACAGAGAAATTATGTATGTTTCCTGGCTTTCATCTACTTCTACATTTCACTAATAGGAAATAAACGTTTGCGCATGAGTAAGTTTATAACGAACAATTTTCTTTTGAGTCAGTTCCTGGTTTTAATTGGAATGAAATACTATGTTTATTTTAAGTAGTTTTTATAGAATTTTACTGTTATTTAGAGCTTTTGTTTATAAAAAAAAATGTCTCAACGTGAAGTTATAGTTTCTAGATAAAAATAGTATTTATTACATACATTATTAATGTCAAATTTGGCTAGAAATTGTCCAAAACAGTAGGATTCCGAAAGAAAATATTGATGCTAGTCCAGCAGTAGGACAAAATGTAGACTAATGAGAAATAATTTCTATCCAAAAAGAGGAAACCAGCTAACCGGATTTCACTGTGATTCCGGTTTCTAAATGACAAGGAGTTTAATAAACATAGAGTTTCTTTATCTATTTTATTGGTGAACATAACAATAAAATGGATCGTTTTCTCAAAAAAGTGATATTTCATGAGAAGAGAATTGTTTTAACTGATAATATTATGTTACTTAAACTAAAGTGACAATTCTTTTTTAAAAATAATAAGAGAAACCTATTACGAAATTAAAATTTCTACTTCATTTATGATTTTAATATCAATTTCCACAACCTAATGTTTTGTTCTTATTTTTGTTTTATAAATTTCATATTAAATTAGGTACTTGTAGCGTGGGGAAAGCATAAGTGGCATACCCTAACCAATTATAGTTTTTTTTTTTGTTAATTATGTTTTAGTGCATATGATTGTCAATTAGCCAAAAAAATAAATAATTTGTATATCTCAAAACTAATCCTTAATACAGTACTATAACATTTCACATTGTATTCTTCAATCTTACTACGAATACACATTTCCATCCATTCAACGCAGGTGCTACTCACACTTTCCAGTCGTCCATGTGTGCGTGTTACCGGCATCCACCCACACAGATGCACACCTGTATCCGTGTACCTGACCTCCTTCTGTACCATCGTGTAAGTAGAAAGATTATGTATTTAGGATATACACAGGAATGCAACGTTTGTGTTGGATGTGAAACGTGGTTAAATGTATGGGGTTTAAAGTTACCTATATGTTTTTATTGTGCAGTGGTTTAAATGCGGGGTTAGCACATGATACTGGTATTTTGAGTCATATATTTTAATAGCAAATCTGACTGGATTTTATATTAAAAACAAATCTTTTCGAAAAAGTAAAAAATACAGTAATGGAATTCATCAAATTTTAAGATTTTTTTTTATAGTCCAATGTAACTTTGAAAAAGACCAAAAAGTTATATAAAACTAGCTTTTGCCCGTGGTTTTGCCCGCATACATAAAATATAGCCTATATTAGTCAAGAATAAAACAGCTTTCTATCGATAAAAAAAATAGCAATCGGACCAGGAGATTACCTCCAACAAACAAAAAAACAAACTTTACCTCTTTATAATATTGTAAGTGTAGATTTCTGTTCTTTCTAAATCAATTAAAAATTAAACCTGCTGAAATAATCATCATATTAAATAAAATAAATAATAACGCCAATTAAATCTCAGCCGTATATCGGCGAAATGTGAATTGCGTTGAAGTCTTTTGTACTACAAACTGCTATAGTCGCTAAAAATCTTTAAATTTTTTGATCTAGTAATGTACTATGTAAGCCTTGTGCAGTTTCATTTATTAAATATACCTATTCTATATCTTTATCATATAGAATTATGGATAGAAGAAGCTTAACTGATCACCTAAACGAATAAAGAGCATAATCAGCCTTACAATGTTCCCACTGCTGGGACTCAGGCCTCTTCTCTAGGAGAGAGAATGGGCCGTAATCCACCATGCGGGCCCAATGTGGATTGGTGGATGTCACATGTCTTCGAATTTTTTGGTTCAGGAAAAGCCGGTTTCCTCACGATGTTTTCCTTCACCGTTTTGAGAGCAGTAGTGATGAAAAAAAAAAAAATACACTAAGTAATGCGCCACTAGGTTTGAACCCGCGACCTACAACTCATAAGTCGGGGCCGTTACCACTCGGCCACCAATGCTCTTAAACGAATAATGTGAAGAAAATGAAAAAATCGAAGAACTAGACTGAAAATTTAAAAAGATATATGAATCCTTATGGATTTCATAGAAATACATCGAACCTACTTAACTTCCAAATCTACATACATATCATTCTACTCTGCCGCACCCGACGCCTTACAACCATGACATTCACTCATACACATATACAAACATACATAAACTTCACGAACACATACTCAGTTATATAATTCGTGATACAGGTGCTAACTTTCACGAACTTTCATTTTTCCACCCACAATTCACAATTGAATCTCAACCTTGTTTCCAAGCTGTAACAGTCTCATTTTTAATACTGAAAGTTCCATATTTCTATTCACAAGGCGTTACTGAAATTTCTGACTTGTGGCTCAAAAAATAAGGTCTAATTTCAAACGCTGAAATAGTTTATTAGTCAGGCAACGAACGATGAATGAGCCTTTCAGTGTTGCATAACTATTTGGTCTGTAAGGCCGTTGACCTTGCGCTAAAGAAAGCGAATGATTTTAAGGGAGTCATGTATTTTTAGAATTTGATTATTTTATTAATATTTTTACATTAGGACACAATTATTTCAAAAACACTTAATTAACTAAAACTATATATACACTAAAGGCTAACTTACTAAAGTATAGCGTCATAAAACTCCTCCGCGTCGCTGTCGACTTATTTTTTTTAATTTTTTTTTAATGAGTGAAATCATCCAAATGACTTCTCGCGCTCTGGGTGGAGCGCGAGGGCGTGTCAGACTTTTACTGACTAAAACCACACCTGTATCCTTCAATTACCCTTTGCGTACTAGGACTACGGGTTTTCCTTTCAGAAATCGCTGTCGACTGAAAGTGTGCCCAAAAGACTGGCTGTATTGCCATATTTTATTGATATTAAGGTGTTTATGGCACCTGCCCCTCATAAATGAGGTTGCAAGTACCTGTGAATTTTTCAATTCATAATCATGTACTTTTCTAAGTTTATCTAGGACATTACTGACACCCCGTGCTTCGGAAAGCACGTTAATCCGTTGGTCCTGTCTGGTCATCAGTAGATCTTTGACAGCCGTACAGATAGTCAGACGCCAGAAAGTCTGACTATCGATCTATCCAAGGAGTATCGTGGTGTACTGTAAAAGATTTTTTTATTTTATTATTATTGATAGGCTCGCGTTTGACCACCTGATGGTAAGCGATGATGTGGCCGACGATGGACCACGCTTGCCAAGAAGTAACCTATTCACTCTGGACTTAAAGACCCCTAGGTTGTAGCTATCGGGAAACACAGACTCCGGCAGGGAATTCCACTCCTTAGCTGTACGTATTATGAATGTGTTCCCAAAACACTTTTTACGTATGGGTGGGATGTCCACCAAAGAAAAAGGCTAGGATCATGAAATACCATATTGTTTACTACGAAATAGAAATAATTAATAAACAAAAAAAAGGTTTTGCGCGGGCGTTAGTAATTTTTGACATTCACAGATTTTCTCTGCTTTATTATATACGTGAAAATCTGTGTAGTAGTTTTTGAGTTTATCACGTCAATGCAGAGAGACAGATGTAGTGAGAAATTTTATGTTATAATATGTACCGCCAAATAAAATGTTTTTCTTTCTTTCTTTCTTTCTTTCTTTCTTTCTTTCTTTCTTTCTTTCTTTCTTTCTTTCTTTCTTTCTTTCTTTCTTTATTTCTTTCTTTCTTTCTTTCTTTCATGTGGAAGTACAATTATATCCATCTAAACTTTTTTTACCGTATGGAAATGCTAATGGGTGTCGTTTACTCTGGTACCAAACGTTTACTTAGCACTAGGACTTCAAACAAGGTGGTGTTCTGCAGCTATCTTTGGCTGAAGAACTGAATACAAATGCTTACGCATCTCTTCACGCTTCCTCGGCTACAGTGTATTCTATTTCCTAAAAATGAACCCTATCACAGAAATAAAATCTATCCTATAATCAATTGACGAGTAATAAATACTCACACTAATTTAGAGTGTGTGTTTGATACTCTTTTATGCCTAAACAGCCAAACAGATTTCAATGAAATTTAGCACACAAGTAGGTTACATCCTGGTATAAGATATAGGATACATTTTTATCCTGGAAGTATGTTTCGACTTTAGTTTTTTACTTTCACGGTAAAGCCGTTGGAAGGTAATATTGCAATAATGGAGAGAAATTCTTCTATTGTCTAATGAATTGCGGTTTATGTTATGTTGGTCCTTTAAAGACTTAATAATACCATTTTCTTTGAGGTACCTTTAAGAAACGATACGTAATGAGTTCACTACTACAACAAATATTTACTTTTTTCCTGTTATCCGCATGTTATTGTACATTTTTTTGTGTTTACATAATACTTCTAGTTTATTTGCGTACTTACATTTCTCCAAGAATTTAAGAATAATTTGTATTTCTCATATTAAGTGAATTGTATTCTTTTTGAGAAATAATAATAATAATAATAAGTTTATTTCAATAAATTGCTCACAAAGGTTCAGTAATGGGATACAATAAAGTTTGCATGAAGTGTTATCTCCTGGTCCCCAAACTAGGTTTAAAGCCAAATGTATATCTTAAACCGTAATTATATTATCATAGGGTTATAACCTCGAAAAAATGTATTTTTCTGATGTATTATGATACGGGATTACATACAGAGCATAAAGCTAACAACAAATTCAACATTTAAAAACCTATTTTTGATTCTTAAAAGCCCAAAGTAAAAACTAAACTAAATTTATTACTCCGAAATCGCACGATGGCGACAAACTAAAAAAAAAAATGATGGGATGACTTAGATGTCTTCCTTAAGAGTCGGCAAGAGGTGGCTTAGAGTAGGGATCAATGGAAGGAATAGAGGGAGGCCTTTGCCCAGCAGTGGGACAGTATACGCTAGATAACATAGGTAATAATAATATTTTTGGTCGTGATCAAATTGGCAATAAAGTAATTGACACAGACCTCCATTCTTCTTAAGAAAGTTAGCCCATGCAACTGCGTTAATTACAAACTAAATCATTTGTATACTAATTCCATGTTTATGGTTTTGAATTTCAAAATTGTCTTATATCATAACCGCCAGAATTATAAATTGGCTTGCTTTAAAAATGTTATAGCTCAGTCATCCTGCATGTCAAGGTTTTCAATACCTAGAAGAAAAAATACTCTAGAAAAATCATCATAAAAATATCTTAACAAAACGCCATTACAAAACAGAATAACTAATATATCAATACAGAATCAAATCATACAACATCATGAAAAGCATAATCTTATTGTTCTTTTTCATCGCATACGCATACATGTAACGCCATCTATTGGTCATAAAGGTATAAAACTACACAGCAGTATCAGTGCCATCTCTTGGTGACTTTTGCCACTAAAATGACAGCTATGCATCTCCGTTGAACAAAAAGTACAAAAAGTTTGTGGCAATCAGCGTCTGTCGCTAGAGAGAGTTATTTTCAATGTTTTATTCTTTTTTTATTACGCAGCGGTTTTATAGAAACTAAAGAGACGACTAGATAGTTTTTTTTTCTGTATGATAAACTGTACTTTAGATTTATACTCGGTTGAAAATTAGATGATGCAATGATTGTAATTAGATGGAGTAGGTAAATATTTTAAAAAATTACTTGACGAGTGATCATCAAGATACAGAAACAATTTTTTTATCGATCCTAGTAATAAAAAAATATTTGTGCACTGTAATATAAATACCGTAAGCGCGGGCTTGTAGATGGTGGAAATTGGGTAGTTCGTCATTATGGAACACTACGCACCGTCAACGATTTGGGCTCGATCCGGACGGTTTCCGGACGGTCCGACGGCGAGCTACCCATTGCTTGCCGTCCGCAAGCCCACGTCTACGGTGGCTGGAAATCGGGATCGGGATCACGGCGGCTGGAGCGTAAGGGCCGCTCCCTCGTATGTGCGGCCGCTTCCTTTGCTAGCATTCCTGCTTCGCAGAAGGAGGCGACTCCTCGCTCCGGACCATGGCCTGTACTAAGGCCCGGCGTGAGAGATCGCTGCCGCCGATCGCCCCCACGAGGACACGGCGGTGCTTTGCCCAAGCGGGGCACATCTCTACCGTATGCTCCACCATGTCCTCCAGGCGGTCCACGCAGTGGTGATACCCGGACGATTCTTTCGCACGAATCCGGTGCAGGACCCTCCCGAACTTACCATGTCTGATGAGAACCTGGGTCATGCGTAAGGTGGAGACGCCGTGCCATCCTATCTTTACCCTATGTTGAGGTCCACCTTCAGGAACGAAATAGAAAAGTCTTCGTGTATTAAAGAACTTGCTGATTTATTAATAATAAAGAATCATTTTATGTCTGTACTTCAGTGATTTAACCAAATTAAATTACAACGAGAAAAAAATTCTGAGGCCCCATCCAATGATTTTACCATGGACCTCAGAGGGTAAGGGTACGCGATGTAGGGTTGAACACAATACATGGGGCTTTCATGGTGTAAAATTACTTATTTTTATTATCAAATACATAAAATTCTCGTTTCATTGTTTTTTTTAACAAGACTTATATGCATTTTTTTATGTATATTTAGTAGATCTGAGAATTGATCGCAGGCTATTTTTTAGTTACCCACAATCTCCATTTTTAGGGTTCCGTAACTCAAAAGGAAAAAACGGAACCCTATTAGGACCACTTTGTGGTACGTCTGTCTGTCTGTCTGTAAAGACCCTTTATTTTGGGAATATGTCGCGGTATCGAGTAGAAATTAAAACCATATACTCAGGTCTGCGTTCCCTTGAAACTGTGCAAAAATGAATACATCTGAATTAACGAAAAAAAAAGATACGGCCGTTTATTTCGCAAAAAACGTGTATTTCGACACTCTCTAGGAAATCAAAATTCATAGAGTACTTCCCGTTGACCTAGAATCCTGAAATTTTGCATGAAGCAAGGTCTTATAACACAAGTATAGGAAAAATCTGAAAAGTGTATATTTATAGTTACGTCACAAAAAAAAAAATCAATTCGGAAAGATCTTCGTATCTCAATTCAGGAATTGAACTGTTTTCATAGGTAAGTTTGTACGGAACCCTCAGGGCGTGAGTCCGACTCGCACTTGCCCAGTTTATTCTTTGTTAATTTATATGACAATGTTTGTAGAACAACGTTTGCCGAGTCAGCTATTAAAATAAATATTATTGTATCATTTCTGTAATCCATATTCAAGTAATCAATTGGAAGGCCTGGGCTTGTTGACAGCCAAGCCCGTGCGTGCACAAGACAAATTCAATATTTGTATATGAGTCACCATAACCCACCACTAGCACAGAATAAGTAATAGTACAGCCACTAGGTGTAAGACCTACAGCATTGTTTTAACAAGCAAATATATGCCTTAAGTCTATTAAAATTGCGTTCAAAATGAAATCAGAAACTACTCGGAATATAACGGCTTCACGCAACCTCCATTTACAAGCAGTGGATTTTATTTACATTTAGATAAGGCACAGAATTCCTTGACAGTTTTTTATCAGGTATTCTGAAGTGGAAGGGATTGGTGTAAGAGATTCATAGTCCTCGATAAATTTTTTGGGGCTTCCATTTAAGGGACATATTTTTTACGATTCCGTACCCTAAGAGTGCTATACCGAGTGGTAATGGTCGAGACCATTACCGCTCGGTATGACCCTTATGGTCGGTCTGTCTGTCAAGACCCTTTATCGCCAGAACGCGTGGCAGTATTGAGTTGAAATTAAAACCATATATACTTAGGTCTGCGGTCCCTTAAAGCTGTGAAAAAAAAATTAAACTTTAAAGTTAGCGAAAAAAAGATACGGCCGTTTATGTCGCAAAAAACGTGTATTTTGACACTTAAGGGAATCAATACTCATAGGGTACTTTCCGTTGACCTAGAATCCTGAAATTTGGCATAAAGTAAGGTCTCATAGCACAAGTATAGGAAAAAATCTGAAAACTGTAAATTTTTAGTTACGTCACAATAAAAAATGCGATTCTGTAAAATCTTCATAATTCAATTCGGGAATTATACTGTTTTTATAGGTAAGTTTGTACGGAACCCTCAGTGCGCGAGTCCAACTCACACTTGCCCAGTTTTTTTACTTTCACGTGGGTAAAGCCATTGGCAGCAACTAGTTATAAATAAGTTAAACTTAACCAACTTTGTCTTGGTCTACAACATTTTTTTAAATTGATATAAACTAGTGCTTGACTGCGATCCCACCTGATAGTCAGCAGTAATGCAATAGTTCATGGTGAGGCACACTAGTTTATTAAGAGCCTATTCATTCTAGCCTAGAAAAACATGCTTCGTTTAATCTAGTCCTAGACCTTAAAGACTTATATGGACTAAGTAGCTAGTTCATCATCTTTTTTTTTTTGGTAGGAAAATTATCTAATGACAAATCCCGCTCTTGAGCAGAGTGGGAAAGAGTGTCAGACGTTTCCTGACTAAAAAACCACTCCTGTTCCTTCTTTGCCTTCGTCCCAAGGCCCCGGGTTTCACTTTCACACTACCCGTGCAGTTCATCATCATCATTTCAGCCGAAAGACGTCCACTATTGGACATAGGCGTCCCCAAGTGTCACCTTAATAAACGATCCTGTGCGTCTCGCATCCATCGGATTCCCGCAACCTTGACCAGGTCATCGGTCTCCCTTGTAGGAGGCCTTCCAACGCTACGTCATCCGGTACGTGGTCGCCATTCCGGAACCTTTCGGCCCCAACGGCCATCCTAGTGGTAGCTAGTTACTTCAGGTTTTATTAAGATACAAGAACTTCGTCAACGACTTCGGCCCAGATTTCATAAAACTTTAAACTCCCTTATGTCGTTTTTGATAGTACTTTTGAAAAACAAATTATAATAATAATAATATTCCACTATCACATAACTCCTTACTCCATTCAGTCCCAAGCTAAGCAAAGTTTGTGTTGTCGTGTCTAAATACATACATATCTATAATATAAAAATGAATCGCAAAATGTGTTGGTAAGCGCATAACTCAACAACGCCTGGACCAATTTGGCCAATTCTTTTTTTAAAATGTTCGTTGAAGTTCAAGGATGGTTTTTACGGCAAGAAAAAATCGAATAGAGTAGGGTAGAGTAGGGTAGAGTGGGGTAGAGTGGGGTAGAGTGGAGTAGAGTGGGGTAGAGTGGGGTAGAGTGGGGTAGAGTGGGGTAGAGTAGGGTAGAGTGGGGTAGAGTAGGGTAGAGTGGGGTAGAGTAGGGTAGAGTGGGGTAGAGTAGGGTAGAGTAGGGTAGAGTAGGGTAGAGTGGGGTAGAGTCGGGTAGAGTAGGGTAGAGTAGTCAGTTGACGGGAGCGAAGCCACGGGCAAAAGCTAGTTATAAATAAATTACACCCAGACACAGAACAAATTATTGTGATCATCACACAAAGCTTTTTCCTGGGTGGGAATCGAACCCATGACCTCCGGCATAGCAGTTAGGGTCACTTACCACTAGACCCTAGACACTTTTTTATTAATTTTATTTAGATTTCGTACCAAGTCTCAAGTTTACTAATCCAAGTAATAAAAATCCTCCATACAATTTGAAAAACTCCAAAATTGTTCTATTGGGAGTAGTTCTAAAACAAATAATGACAATCTTTATTTTTTACTTATACAATTATTTGTGCTAACTAAATGGTCATGTGAAGAGGAGGGATGAAACGCATGTTACTAAAAGAGTTATGAGTTTACATGTGGATGGATTGAGAGGGAGAGGGAGACCAAAGAAAAGATGGATGGATTGTGTGAAGAGTGATATGAAAGAAAGGAAGTTAGTGATAGCATGACGAATGACAGGGCAGAATGGAAGAAAAAAACATGTTGCGCCGGCCCCAAATAACACGGGACAAGGGCAGGCAGATGATGACGATGACAATTATTTGTGCTAACTTTCAAGAATATTGAAACAAGGATTCTCCTTAGCGTGTCAATGCCAAAATTGGTTAAATGCCTGACCCAGTATACAGCCACGGCAATGCCGTCCACTGATGTTGTCATTAGGTCCCTACGTGAACAGGTAACAGGGCACGTGATGCAGGATCGAAGGTGGGACATGGTCTGCGGAGAAACGCCGCACAAATATTGAAGATCGGAACCGTCTGAGAACCCTCACCTGTGGAGATTGTCTTTGCTGCGCCCAACTTGGGTGCGGAGTCTGTTTAGAGTTTTCCAGGTTGGCCATGGCAACTCGTGTCCAGAAGGGAGGAGGCTCCCCGACGATAAAATCATCAGGAGGTTTAAGCTTCTCGCGCTAGAGGTTGTAACAAGGAATGAGATTAGATCCCCCCTTTTACCCTCTTAGAGGTTGAATTTCCAGAAAAGTCTTCTTACTGTTCGCCATCGTCATAAAATAAAGCCTTCGTTCCAGTAGTTTCGGCTGTCTGTTGATATGTCAGCTGGTCTGTTTCAATATATAAAAGGAGAAACTTCAGTGTTTGTGCGGCGTCTCTGAACTGATTGACTGACATATCAACGCACAGCCGAAACTACTGGGATTAGGAGCTTGAAATTTTGCATAAGGTTTCCTTTTGTGACGTAGGCAAGCATTAAGAGAGGATTTTCCAAAATTCGACCCTTAAGGGATTGAAACGCAGGTTCAATGTTTGTATGGAAAAGGCTACTTTCACGCGGGCGAAGCTGCTGGTAAAAGCTAGTATTGAATAAATTCATTTTGTGAATAAAAAGTTTAGTGTGTACTTTACCGTATTTGTGAAGTTCCAGTAGGTAGAGTTATGATTGAAAGGTATCGTCAAATAATTGCAAGGAAAGGCTCCGTAGAAAAGAACTTTGTAGTAAACTGATCATTACCTTCATACTGTAGATCATGCACAGGAGTTTGTTCGCGATACGGTCGCTAGGTTTGACCCATAACTTTTTTTTACACGAAAAATTTTCGAATGACTTTTCTAACTGTGGGTAGTGAGAAATATTGTGTCAGATTTTTACCGACTAAAATTCATAGTGTTCCTTTTATTGCCTTTTGGTAAGGGCAAAGGTAACTCTTTCAAACAATCCACAGCAATGGCAAGAATCGGTCCTAATTGTCCCCGTCAATCTTGCTAACATCTCTTTAAGGCACGTATGAAACACAACGGTCCGACAATTCGGGCTTACTCGACTATGGTGGCCAGCAATTATCTTGCGGCAACCGGCGTGCGGGGCGACTTCGAACCTTGAACGATGGACTAAATTATTTGAGATGAACGAATTGCGAGAAGCACAGGATCGGTCATTGTGGCGACGCTTGGGGGAGGCCTATGTCCAACAGTGGACGTCTTTCGGCTGAAATGATGATGATGATGATGAACGAACTGTACTAATAAACCTTTTGTATTTGAACTTACTAATCACTCCGTAGAAGTCGCTGAGCTCCCGCAAGGGGGCGCGGTAGGCGGGATGTAGGTTAAAAACCTCAATCCCGCGGTAGGGGTAGATGTCGTAACAACGGACACAGCGTTTGGGGGACCATATAGGCCGTGGCATGTGCGCATGCTTTGCTTGCCTGTGTGTGATTTTGTATATTAGTTCAGTGGGGAAGCGCCGCGGTCTTGTTTGGATACAGTATAGCTACATCGCGACCCCTCGGCGGTCAGTCATTGCCAGGTGAGACCTCCGGTTGCCCGGAGCAGGCCCGGCGGGCCACTAGGCACTAACTAACCACAGACATACCACGGAGGGTCATGAAAGCCCAGAAAATCTTAACAGCGACTTTTAGAAAGATGACGTCATTACATAGCGCCATCTATCAATCGAATTAAGAACTAATTTAATGTACGCCATCTATTCGAAACTGTGTGAACTACGTTAAATTGATGTTAAGGCATGTAGGCACGTAATATGGTGATACAACTTGAACACAAGGATTAAACAAGTTTCTAATGAAAATATTTTTTACCATAGCAAGCTTTTATAACGCGGTATATACCTATATAATTAATACTCATCAAGATCATTCCAAAAAGCTTTAACACGATAGGGTTATCTGAGTTCCTATGGCCACCTTCCGGTTCCATTATCAGATCAACTCCATGTCAAATTAATTTTGCTTTGTCATCTGATTTACACCTGCATGCAAAATTTCAGCTCAATCGGTAACCGGGAAGTGGAGAGTGTAGATTAAAGACAAATAAACATCGGGACAGGTGAAACTACATAAAAGCAAAGCTTGTAAAAATCACAATATTATTATAAAGGTGAATGTTTGTTAGTGTGTATGTATATGTTATGATACTTTTTCATGCTCGAATAGCTGAACGATTTTTGACGGGACTTGGTATACGATTAGACCATGTACTAGAATAAGACAAATGATACTTTTTCTCCTGAGAGTTTTTTTTTTCATGGGATAGTTTTTTTTTACTATCACATGAACGAATGGGCATCGTTAGAAGGTTTAAAGTGTGATAGGGGAGATGCAAATGAAAGGCTTCTGGTTGAATTATACTGATATTCTATTGTATTAAGCATTTTCTAATACATTTGTATAAAAAATTAAGTCTTTGACATCTCTTATCTCCTTTTTGAAAATCTATCAAACCTATTTTTTTTAAAACATAAACCTTACAAGTATAACATCCCAGTTTGCAAGTTAGTAATACTATGGTGTGACCTCTATGGGCGGTCACCTAAAGGGCAATGGGAAGGGCTATGCTCGGAGTTTCCTTGTGAGATCGCATCAGGAATAAATATATTCTAAGGAGAACCAAGGCTAGTCCGCAGGATCGCCAAACGAGATGGATGCGCAGTACTGTTCCTTGTAGCGACTTAGGGGAAGTCTATATCCAACAGTGGACGTATTTTGGCTGAAATGATGATGATAATGATGAGGGCCACTGAGGATGCCACTGTTAGCAGCTTGTCAGACCGCCATTTCACCCATAGATTTAAGTTAGTTTAAAAGTTTTGTTACTATTTTGGTGAACAATAAAGTTTATTTTCTATTCTATATTCTTGTTTCATTTTTTTTTCTTTTTTTAGAGTTCCGATTATCACTTTGTTGTCCGTCCGTCTGTCTGTCTGTCAAGACCCTTTATCTCGGGAGCGCCTGAATGTATTGAGTTCAAATTAAAACCATATACTCCAATTTGCGGTCTCTTGAAGCTATGAAAAAAATCATATTTCTAAGTTAACGAAAAAAAAAGATACATAAACGGCCGTACCGTTTATGTATCAAAAAACACATATTTCGACCCATCCATATTTCGACTTCCCGTTGACCTAGAATCCTGAAATTTTGTATAAAGCAAGGTCTTGTAGCACATGTATAGGAATAAGTCTGAAAACTGTAAACTTGTAACGTCAAAATATATATTTTTTTTTGCGATTTGGAAAAATCTTCGAAACTCCATTTGGGAATTGAACTGTTTACATAGGTAAGTTTGTACGAAACCCTTAGGGCGCGAGTCAGACTAGCACTTGTCCAGTTTTTTTTATAAACTGTAGAAAGCTCTGGTGGCCCTGTGGAAACAGTTCCGACTTTCTAGCTATAGGTCGCAGATAAAAATCAAGTGCATTACTTTGTGTAATTTATTTCATCTTTTTTTCTATTGCCCAGTTTTTTTTTTTTAATTTAGCCCTACACTAGTAATAACTCCTGCATCGTGAGTGTGTTCACAAACACGTAAACTGACGTACACAAGACCAGATCTGGAACACTTATCTGTAGACTATGCAAACGTTTGTCCAGTGTGGGAATCGAAACCCTGACACGCAGCGCAGCTGTCAATCGCTCATCCACTGCGCCAACGTACCATCAAACGGTATTATAAAATAAATTTTGTATCTAACGCGCCTACCTTACTCAAAGTACCGCTGCCACTATTTCTTTTATCAAAAGTACACGCTCTGGCAGTGGCACTCGCCAGCTGGTGATTAGACACACACTGCTGCACGCTTTCTGGGACCAAAACCACGACACTTTTATGTAAACTGTCGTAATTGTACGTTTTGAAAGTGAGAGTGTATTTTGGGACTAATAGGTGTTGGGTATTGTGTCTTGGTAAAAAGTTGGTGGTATAATCTACCTACATTTTCAGAATTAATAATAATTGATTGATATATAATATATTGATTGGAGAGAGCAGTGGTGGCCGAGTGGTAACGGCCCCGACTTACGAGTTGTAGGTCGCGAGTTCAAACCCAGCCAGGCGCATTACTTTATGTAATTTATTTCATCACCATTACTCTCAAAACGGTGAAGAAAAACATCGTGAGGAAACCGGCATGTCCTAGAACCAGAAATTCGAAAACATGTGACAGCCACCAACCCTCACTGGACCCGCATGGTGGATTACGGCCCATTCCCTCTCCTAGAGAGGAGGCCTGAGTCCCAACAGTGGGAACATTATAAGGCTGACTATGCTATGCTACGATTGATATCAAAGAACTTAGCCTAATTAATAATCTACAATGGTTAACGCTAAAGTTTTCAAAAAATAAAAGGCCCGTTTTGACATCTATCAAAAAAGACTTACTTTAAAACACTTTATGTAATTAATTATTATTTTATTGTTTCTTCAGTTTCGTTCCAAGTTGCATTCTAGGGTATATCTCAAATGTCAAAACGGGCCTTTAATTTTTTAAAGAGTTGAGCAGAAAATTTCAAAGGTATGGGAATGACATCATGTCAACGTTAAGTCACAACAAAACAGAACAAACAGAACAAAGGAATCGGATGCGTTATCGACTGTAGCAAGAGATTCAAAACGAAACGGTCGTAACTTGGCTAGGCCTGCTGGTTTAAAATGCGGTAGTAATACGAAGGAACACCGAAGTAGTTTTATTCAATAAGAGTCTAACAGACCCCCACACTAGGGCGAATACATCCATCCTCACTATAAAAAAAAAACTGGGCAAGTGCGAGTCGGACTCGTGCCCTGAGGGTTCCGTATAAACTCACATATGTAAACAGTTCAATTTCCGAATGGAGTGTTGAAGATTTTTCCTAATCGTATTTTTTTTTTGTGGTGTAATTACAAACTAAACTTACAGTTTTCAGATCCTATACCTGTGCTATAAGATCTTATTTAATGCAAAATTTCAGGATTCTGGGTCAACGGGAAGTACCTTATGAATTTGATTTTCTCGAGTGCCGAAATATAAGTTTTTTGAGACATAAACGGCCGTATTTTTTTTTTAGTTTACATAGAAATTTGTTTTTTTTTTTACAGCTTCAAGAGACCGCAAACTTAAGAATAATGGTTTTAATTTCAACTCAATACTTCCACGCGCTTCCGAGATAAAGGGTCTTAACAGACAGACAGATAGACAGACTAATGGACGGACAACTAAGTGATCCTATAAAGGGTCCGTTATTTTTCTTTTCAGGTACGGAACCCTAAAAATACAAAAATAAAAAGAGATTTAAAGGGCCAAGCGAATTGCCAAACGTCATAAACATATCAATCGTGTTAATTAGAAACAAATTTGCATTAGGCTCTCTGAACATAGTCCTAGACGCACACACAGGTTAGCTACGTAACCTCGCACTATAATATATCTACCTCACACATTATTATGAAGTGTAGCGTTCTGCTTCTTGAATAATAATTAACAAAAGTTGCTAATGAAGTGAATAATTACATAGTATGTCAACAGACAGTAAGAAAATTGAGTAAAGTCGCAAGAACAAATGTAGTTAGGAGATGAATGTAGAATGCAATAAGATGCTGGTAGGGTCTTGGCCATATTTTCTGGATTGTCCTGATAATCGTGAACCTTATCACCCCTCAAACACTTCAGCATATGTTACCTTCTCGTTCCTATCTCGTGCTAACGACTATTTTTGAAGGACCATTTGTTGAATTTACAAGTTCGCCCTTGCCTTTTTTATTGCGATTGTTTAGGCAGGGGCCATAAACTTTACATAGCTCTTGGTAACCAGTCCAGTTAAGCCTTTCAAAATCATAGCCCTGCATTCCTTCCTTATACCTAAATAGTTTCTCACTAACTGGAGAGAACTATTGGTCCTTGGGTGCTACTAGTAGCATAACTGGTACAGGGATAATCGTAGGTTGGTACCACGTTTCATGGAACGTGTCTAAGCCTTACAAAAGTAATGAACTCCAGGGCCTCAGGAATCTTTTGCTTTCGACTTTCCCTTGTACTACCATCCATCCATACCTTTCCATCGAGTCTTCATTACAGGGGGATATGCCCGAAGAACTTGAAGATTCGTATTTGCACAGACAACAATAATTTCTCTTTGATATTTAGTTTTTTCAAAGTCGAAACATTGGTTCAGTGCGCAGTCCATGAGATTCCAAGCATGCGTCTCCAGCACCACATCTCCAGACAAAGGTCTCATGTCTTCAGCATCGACATCTCAGATCCATGCAGAAAAATTGGAAAGACCAGGAAACAATTACATCCATTATTACAAAAAGTTGTAACAGTAAAAAAAAATAGAGTAAAATTTGCGGCTTTTGGTCTTTATCTCCCATCGTGAGCCGTGAAAGGCAATTTTAACAGTTATCGAATCTTTCATCATTGTAGTCAGTGACGAAGCAATACATCCGAAAAGAATACGATCACTTTTACTTTTTCTAAAACATTTTTGATGACATTCAAACCACAAATCAATTTCATGCACTACACGTCTATTACATGCATCTACACTAATATTATAAAGATGTAAAGTTTGTTTTTTTGTTTTTAGTAGGTAATTTTTGAAATAGTGGTCTGATTGCTAAGATTTTTTCGCTGATAGAAAGCTGCTTTATTCATGAGTGACACAGGCTATATTTTATGTACGCGGGCGAAACCGCGGGCAAAAGTTAGTACTTAATATTTAAGGGGCGTTATACTTTTATCAAAATTATTTATTTATTTATTTGTTTCTTTGGGTATAGTATTTTCAGTTATATCACTGTATTTAACTAGAGTATGAAATTCAAGAATCCTCCTTTTATATTGAAATATGTTAATGAGTTCTACCATGGAAACAATACAACCCTACTCTACCCTACCCTACTGTACCCTACTCGATAAAAATGTTATTCCGTAATAAGTATCCTATGTCCGTCTCCTGGTTCTAACTAGCACGACTTTCTTCATATATATAATATATTATATATATATTTATATATATATTAAAGATATTGAAGGGATTTACATATACGGACATAAAACTGCCAATACATGAGCTTTAAATTATTTATTTTTTTCTACATGCGGTTAGGAAATAAAATAATAAAAATGAAAACTATTGAACCAATAACACATAGTTCATTTGTTGAAGAAAGGAGTAGACCATACGTATGTACGTCATTAACATTACGTGCCTTTTAAAACGCATTGTTTCCACTTCGGAACTTATAAT
The DNA here is from genome assembly GCA_961205895.1 of Mythimna pallens. NCBI lineage: Eukaryota > Metazoa > Arthropoda > Insecta > Lepidoptera > Noctuidae > Mythimna > Mythimna pallens. The sequence goes on along the minus strand of OY540845.1, from coordinate 1,863,529 downwards.
TATTACCTATTTTATGATGATTACGCCCCAGCCACCGCGATGCCGACCTCAACTACCAACCACGATAAGCGCTTGGGGACTATGTAGGTGGCTCGCCGTCCAGCCGTCCGGACTAATTTTATGTCATCGACAGCGCGTAGTGTTCCACGCGCTCCTCAAAAAGATATCAGCAAACAGTAGAGGCTCAGCAGGACCAATGTCCGCCAGGACCGCAGGGATTTTCTGAAATGGAAACCCGTGGTTCTAGAATGCAAAGGGCAAAAAGGAAGGACACAGGTGTGGCTTATGATTTCTTATCTTACAAACAAAATATAATTAAATAATTTATTTAAAACAATATACAATGTTATTATATTAAAATTATTTGAACATAGAATTCCAATTCAGTCCGAAGTTGTTACAGTTTATTAAAAAAATGATTGATTAGTTTAAATAAACGGTATTTTTAAAATAGCTCGTCGTCTGGATTTTCAACCAAAGTCCAAGACTAAATTAATTATGTTAAATGCTGGCTAAACGCAAATTATGTGGACAATTTAGTACTGAATTACATATATATAAAAAGAATTCTACTTACATCAACATAAGGTTCATTTTCCTTTGAAAAGAAGGTGTTATTTATGAGGGTAATAAAAAGTTTGTCTGCCCATTCTAAAGTCTTCATTATCATTTAAATACGTTGTAAATAGTTACATATTGGTCTAAACTACGCGTGTACTTTATAATTCGGTAATAACCGTTTATTACTGAATTTCTTACTTTGATTTCGTAATCGGTTTTATCAGATTATTTCAGTATGTTATGTACAAGCTAATTGTTGAGGATAATGTTCTTAGATTAGTTCTTATTTTTACTAGATTTTTTTATATAAAATTATTCATGTTAATAAATAAATAATTTTATATAAATTTGTTATAAATAATCGATTTTATTATTATTATTATTTTATTATTATTATTATAAAATACAAGAGAAGCAGAAGGAAACAGAAAAATAGATACAAAAGTGAGGCTTATTTCTATAAAAAGCGGGATAAGTCAGTAGATGATTACGCACCTAAGAAAAAGGTGCGTAATCATCTACTGACTTATTCCACTCCAGAACGGGCCGGAAGGGCGTGTCGAACCTTTACTGACAAAAACCCACTCCTATGTTCCCTCCTTGCCTTGCATTCCAGGGGTGGGTTTTCCTATTAGAAGCGAACCCATAATCACAGTAGGTACTTCAACCCTGCTGGGCCCCTACAATTTTGCTGACATCTCCTTGAGCATGGGTATGGAGCACGTGGAGTACTACGCACCCTCGAGGATTGCGGAATAAAAAGGCTTCCAACCTCACTATTGTACTAAATTAACCCCATTATCATTCTTCCAATAAAAATTTCATCAGGGGATGTCGGCTAAACCATAAATCAAATTTACCATAACGAAACAACCTGCACTATCCATATGGATAGAGATCGATCGTACGCCTATTGAACTAAATGATAAATGATGATCATAGTGCAGCATTGTATAAACAGTCTTATAATGTGCCCACTGCTGGGAGTTAGGCCTACTCTCTAGGAGAGGGAATGGGACGTAATCCAAGACACGGGCCCAGTGCACTTTTGGTTCTAGGACATACTGGTTTCCTTACGATGTTTTCCTTCACCGTTTTGTGAGCATTTTATTTTATTTTATTTATTTATTTAGGATCTCCAACACATGATGTACACAATATCTGTATCTTATACTTAGTGGTTCCGGTATCTTGTTGGTGTACTCCTTCACTTATAGGAGACCACAGCATGCCAAAATTAACACAAAGTAATGCGCCTGGCTGGGTTTTGAACCCGCGACCTACAACTCCTAAGTCGGGGCCGTTATCACTCGGCTACAACTGCTCAATGATAAATGATATAATAAAATATTTTGTAAATAGGTTTTAAAGAACCCTTTTACACGTAACTTTTTTTGTCAATTTAAACTAGATGAGGCCGGTGTTTCCTAGCTGACTATCCTGAAAAGAAACACCGAAACAAATTCAGGGATCAAAGTCTCTTTTAAAGTCCATAGTAACATGTAATGGTCAAATAAAGGTCCCCAATTTTATTTATCAGTAATCAGGCATACAACAATTTAATGAAGAGTTCCAAATAAATTATTAAAGAATTAATAACATTAATTTCAAGAATTGCTGTTACTTTTATCACGTAAGAATAAAAATTGAAAATCAAAATGTAGAGTTATTAATTATTGTCATCTACCTGCCATCAAGTTCTGTCAACCGTCTTTCCTCACAATATATCACAGTAAAGAAATTAATATTTTATTTAAATAATTGAACTAACAACTTTCCTATCAAACGCACATCGCACAGAGAGATGTGAAACTACATACTGACAAAGCAAAATGCACTGATTACTCTTAATTTCGGACATCAAAGCATTATGCATCGCTAGAAATTATAAATTATAATCTAGACTGAAAAATAAAACAAAATTAACGCTGCGCACACTGAGCAACTTGCTAGTGTATTTGCATTCACTTGTACGTCAGGTCAAATGAAACAATACATCTGCAAAAAACCGCTAAGCAAAAACCGACCATCGGTCTAATGTATAAAGAACTAATCCACATTATAGATACTTAACTAACGAGCAAACTTTTGCTAACTGCCCTACCAAAAACTGACAAAAACCAACTTATATTTGCAATTACTTAAGCTAAATTTAATGGAAATGCAATTGGAAATGGCGCTTCTACCTTAGGTAATAAGGTTGAGAAGAAACTAAAAGATAATTTTTCGACTGCAAAAAAACCTTCAAAATACAGATTCAGAACCACACGCAAACTGGGAGTAATCATTTGGCTGACCACAAACATCAAATATAAAAGGGTGACAATATACAAGATGATCACAGTTTTAGTGTGGACTGACCAATGAGGACGTGTTATCCAGTAAAAATGTTCAAATACATCATTTTGATCACCGTGGCTAGTGCAGTGGCTCTTCCTAACCCTGACGATGGATCTGTGGATAAAGTTCGTGGTATCAAAAAGGACTGTGCTAACGGACTTTTAAGTCCAGGGTGTTTAAAAATGGGAGCTATCACGTTATTGGAGAAGCTGAATAACAAGGATGAAGTGTCTTTAATTCCTGGTGTTAGTCTAGTGAAAGATAGTGATAAATCTAACTCCGAGGCAGTAGCAGCTGATCTGGCAAGGTCGTTCTCCAGCGATTCTGATGATAGACTGGACAAGTCTCTTATTTATCATGTTGGAAACTTCCTGGACAGTCACTCAGTGAAGCTTAGGCTTCTTGATGACAATGCTGTGGAAGTAGCGAAAACTGCGATGGCGGAAGGCAGAGCAAAGGGCGGGATGGGTCTCGGCGGTGGCAAGAAGGGTGGAATGGGCGGTCTTCTCGCTATGGGAATGATGATGAAAGGTATGTTATATATTGTAATTTATAAAATCTAGTTTCAGTATCTTCATTGGTCTGAACCAGCCTTTACAGAATCTTTATCTGATTGACAATAAAGGTTTTTTGAGTGTTCAACCAAACACGAATATGTCAGCAAAATGGTGCTCTAATTTGTTACTAACAAATTTCAACTTTAGTATTTAACTGTTCGTCAAGTTATTCCTGTTTTCTACCACAAAATATGCCTTTGTTACACCAAAAATACTTGTTTTACACTAAAATGTACTCTTTTGGAAATTTAAAAAAAAAAACATTGGTGATCGCAGTACGCTTTTACAAGCATATAACTGCAACAACGTCTATTCTACAGCTTGTTCAATTAAGGACATTGAAAATAAAACTTTGATTTCATTAAGATCAAAATTATTTATTTCCACAAAAAAATACAAGCATCGTCTGCTATAAATAACTGTCCTGCGATAATAAGAACTCGTGAGATAGCGGCAAGACAAGTACCATTCAATGAATTTCAAAACTCCTTTAACTTTTTAATACAAATAAATTATAAACCATCTTTATGAAAATCATCTCGCGTAACGAGGTACATTTTCACTCTAGCACTTCCATAATTTATAGGTTTTATTTTATAATAAGCTTCACATTTACAGAAGAAAGTTTGCGCAAGGTAATCTTAATAAAATTGCCTAGTATGACATTCGTATTTATTTTTCATCTCCTATTCTACGGTCACCACAAGGCTCGTGATTATAATACATACACAGCATCAGGTTTATAATTTTGATACACGGGATGAACAAAATTAATCAGCACACATAACTCAATTTTTTTTTTATAAGTTCAAAATAATAGCCAAGCTGGGACATAAAAATATTAATATAATTAAACACACTTCTTAGGTACTTTGCTCGTCTCTGTCTCTGAGACTCAAAGCCAAAGGTAATCTGATCGAAAGAGTTACTGCGGCCCAGGAACACAAACGGCAACTGAAGGTAGTAAAAGAACATGGATAGTGTTATGAAAAGTTTGACATTTCCACTGCTACCGATGGCGCGGGTATATGGACGGCGAACAACGAGAGGCTCAGCTTCCAATAAGGACCAAGCCCGAGTCGACGGTGCGTGGTGTTCAAAAATATGTCAACAAAATTGACGGAGCCCGCTAAGGCCTGTCAACGCTGTAGGATTGTTCGAAAGATAATTGAATCAATAAACTTTGTTGTACACCAAAAAATTAACACAACTTATACAAAAACTTAAAACTATGAGAGAGAGAGAGAATCGAAGAAGTGGTACCTTGGCCCTGGACCGCAAAGGGTAGATTAGTAAAGCTCTGGCACTCCTTCTTGCTCCACCCAGAGTGGGTGAAGTGAGGGGTTAATGATTACGAACGGCAAAAAAAAAAACGAACATAGGCAATCAAAAAAACATCACGTTTGAGAATTTTCAATATTTTCTCTGTGTTTCCCGTGATTACTTGCGGTCACTTTAGACTCATTTCTTTTGCTCCTGTAATATTAAAGTTAGCAAAAACTGGACCACTTTAAATCAAGCAGGCTCCCTGCTAGTACTATCAAAAACTGACATCAACGCTATCATCATTTATGTTGTTATCCAACACATTATCAAAAAACAATGTTGATGAATATTGCTTATTGTCTTCGTGATACATCAAAAATTAAATTGAGCTAGTCCAATTTTTGAGAACGAATAAGTTTTTCGACTAGTGTAATTGCACTGTATTCTCTTGTTTTAGTTCTTACTCAAAAAATATACTATTCTATCCATTTTCACATACTTAGATTCGCAATGGTTCGGTTAAATTTTAGGTATTAGTGTATTTATGAGAAGACACTGACGCTGTTGCTTGGTGTTAATTAATGGAAACTTATAAGACGGTAAAAGCATCGTTCATATTTATTAAAGTTAGATTATTCATATGTTAGAAAACTTGAATTATACTGCTATCAATAGAAGAACATCAAAGACTTGGTAGCCTGCAATTGACAGATTAGCATCTTGATGTCCCATGGTACAAATGATCGTACATGGGGTTAAAGATTTGAATAACCAGACATAAAGAAATACAGACAGTGCATTTACTGCTCTAAGAGATACGCCAAGAGTTGGGCACACGACCGTGAGGAAACGAATTCAATTTCGGATGTTATCTGGCCAAATAATTTTATTCGGTCTGTTTGTTGGCCCTATATTTTAGGGTCCTTCAATTCGAAAATAGAATGTGAATCATCATTAGAAAGAACAAAAGAAGAAGAGAATGTCTATGCTTTTTATTATTGGTATTGAAAATAAGTAATGAAGATGATTTCTACAATATAATTTGATAACAAGCTAAACAACAAAGAACCACCAAACTTAAGTGGCATTGGGCACGGCACATTGCTCGCATAACGGATAGTCGATGGGGACGAAAGGTTCTGGAGTGGTGACCATGTACCGGAAAACGGCCTCCCACAAGGTGGAGCGAAGATTTGGTGAACGGTCATAACGGCGAAATGATGATGATAACGATCAAGCTAAAAATCACTCAATAGTAACAATAAATCATAAAGAAAATAGAAAACCAGGTTTTATATTCTTCAATACAAATTAATCATTGGAAAAGATGAAAACATGTCGATGGCAAAAATCGTAGTTTTGTCAGGCCTGTATTTTGCAAGGAAAAATCTTTTCTAATAGTAATGAGGGCCACAGAGATTTAAAAAGCTGTAGATTTTTGTTTTTTTATTGATATAAACTAGTGCTTGACTGCGGTCCCACCTGATGGTAAGCAGTGAAGCAATCCTTGATGGTGAGGTGAACTAGTTTATTAAGAGCCTATTCACTTTAGCCTTGAAGACAGCCAAATTATAATCGGACGGGAAGAACACAACAGGAAAATAGTTCCAGTTCCTCGATGTACGCGGTATAAACGCTGATAATAGATGCGGACGAAAATGAAAGATTCGTAGTGAACATTCATGGAACACGCACATTTGGCTTAGTTGGCCAAATGACTATCGTTGCTAATTTTCACGCGATGGTTATGTAGTTTAGAAATAAAAGCGTCTAGACTAACTTTCAATGCAATTTTAGATATTTTTTTACATGCATTCATAAAATTAATTATTATAGAATGAAACTGTAAGGCAAAGTAGTATGTAAACATTGTCCTTCTGCTTTACTTTGATATATGAATAAATAAGTGGCTTACTCAACATAATATGTTATATCAGAAGTTAAAATAACAATATAGTTTTTCTGATAAAAAATAAGATACACCATGAGTTAATGTCAACAAGATTTTTTTTGGGTTTTAGAGGCTTCGAATAAATTTACTCGATTTTAAAATCAATTTTACTTTTCCTTCTAAAAAGTCCAAATAAAAAGAAAATGTAAGGTGTAATATAGTGTTTAGAATATTAAAAACCCATAAAATTGCTATACATTTACATCGGTTGCCTACTCCAATGACTGCATGCGATAATAAACGAAAACCTTACGCTATAAGAAACTTCAAAGTAAAACCAATCTTAGTTAAAGTGAATAAGGTTAACAATGCTGTGACAAAACAAAACTTTTTGCAGTCAGCCTTCTATGAAAATATAATGGATATAAGAGTACTGCGTACTAATCATACATCTATGTGAGACATATAAAAGGTGGACGAAACAATTGCTTATCAAAGTGTACCAGCATTCGTTTGGATACAGACGTCCACCATGTATCTCATATCGATATTATTTTTTATAACAGCAGTGTACGCACTGCCAAACCCCGAAATAGGAGAGTCACCAAAAAACCAAGTGGAACCAAATGTCGAAAGTGCGGCCAGAGCAATGAAAAAGGATTGTACAAACGGAATATTTAGTCCAACGTGCTTAAAGATTGAAGCAATTTCAATGCTTGAAAAGCTCAGTGCTAAAGAAGAATTACAACTTTTGCCAGGAGTGAGCGTAGTTAAGGAAGCAACTAAAGAAAATGGGAGTAAAGTTGAAGAATTTGCTGCCGAATTAGCTAGGTCATTTCCTTCGAAGCCTGATGAGAGGCTAGACAAATATCTTCTATACAGACTTGGAAATTACTTGGACACTCACACTGTGAAGCTAAAGCTGCTTGATGAGAATGCTGCTGAAGAGGCCAGGGCTTTGGTTGGAGAGGCAAGGGGTAAAGGAGGACTTGGGGGAGGAAAGAAGGGAGGCATGGGAGGTTTGCTCGCTGCTGGACTTTTAATGAAAGGTATGTTTGTAGGGAAGTGATTAAATTTGGGGGGTTTTACTACGCGTTTAAAATGGTAAAATTAGCTATGAAATTATTATTGAAGATTTTATATAGCCACAATTTGCATTAACCATTTCATCCCATGAGAGGATTAAATACCTGCTCATTCAAAATTAGGTCTATCTGTCTATAAATGAATACAAATGACAGAATATTAGAAAAGTATGTGTGATGTAATATATAATACATTTGAATTACCAAGAAATTTTATTTGTTCGTGGAAAAAATATTGAATTATGCATTTTTCGGAAAAAATAAATTAGCATGTAACTCTCAAAGTCACCACAACCTTGCATCTGTAACAAAATATGATAACGATACGGTACTCTTTGCGATTAATTTCTTCAAACAAAAAACATACAATTTCCCTTTTTATAATGTTAGTTAAGGCAGTGTTCTAATTAACAGGCCTACAATACATAATGTATTTTGGTAAAAGCTAGCTTGAAACAGTTATAGGAAATCAATATCCATTACCACTTTTTGTGCAGTCTAGATGAAGGCAGATGCAATCTAACACATTGAAGTGAAAGCACAAAGGAAATAGAAACTAGATCTGAAGATAAATTGTCTTTATTACAATCATATCAATATCTCAGTTTGTCGTGTAATTCAGTACGTTTGGAGAAAAAAGTGTACCGACAAAGTGTTCAACCAACTGTAGTTAACGATCTTATGTTCAAGGTATATAGTGTCTATCATCTACAGTACGGCATGGGTTTTTATAATTTATTTATTTAGAACATGGAGGACTTACAGCTAATAAAACCAGATAAAAAAGGAAACCATAATCACTAGAAAGCCAATTATAAGTCCTCACGTATAGACATTAGAATAAATTTAAAATGGTGTGTGAGCACAAAAACAAAAAAAGCTTCGCTTTTTAGTTAAGTGGAATACAGCATAAATCCTTAGTTTTCACTTAAATAACTAATAAAAAATCTATTAAACCTAATGCTACTTGAAGAATTTGAGGCTTAAGCACCTTCTGGCCAAGTTCACACTAATTGTGAATGGATCCCAATCATATTCCTTACATATGCCATTGAAATTACGGCGCACTCACGATATATAACTGTTCCGCCTAAATGATAGATGCATTTCAATAGATCCTTCGGGAAATGTAGATATATTGCTTTTTAGAGCGTTTTTTTAAAAAATCATTGTGTTAAAACATGAATACAATTTTATAAAAGTTTGCAAATCTATAATTAGCATTATAGTATCGACCATCTGATGTATAGTATTTGTTCGTAATTCATCATCTCATGATGATCGTTCTGCCCTTGTCCCTCTTATTTGGGTTTTTTCTTCCATTCCGACCATACAAATTTATTCGTAATTATAGTATGAAAATATCATACAGTTTATGAACAAATCTAAGCTTAAAAATACTTTTTTTGAATAAAACGTAATCTAACACTGGATTGAAAACGTGCCTATTTGTGAAGTTGGAATTGAACACATTCTATCTCATTGACAGCTTTGGACGTCATACTGTCAATGACAAATTGATTCTTACTTTGGTACTCCAAGTAAAAATCAATTCGTCATACTACATCTTACACCTATCCCAATATACGTTTTCAAGCGTGACTACTACACAGTTTGCGTAACCTCTCTTTCATTGACAAAAAATGAGACTATCAACTTTTTTTATTATAAAATAATTAAGCTAAGATTTCTTTTAACTTTGTTGCAAAAAGGTTCTGAATTTATTACATCCAATCGATCTAATAAATTACTTTAACGAGTTTTTTTTTATTACTCTATCAAAATGTGGAACCATTTTATATAACATACATGCATAACTAACCGTAGCCTTTTTATCTCTTCAAAGAATGCTACTTAGTGATCTAGGAAGGATAGCGGAGTCATAATCGCTACTTTGTAGAAGATGTTCTTGATCATAGTGTGTCATCTTTGAGCAGTAGGATGCCGTTGCTATAAAAGACACCCCGTTATTACTGGTGTCACTTTTATGAGCCACTGTCTCCACTGGTTGTTTCTTTGATTTTTGGGAGTACCACGAAAATAGTCCTTTAATATTTAGGGACTGGGTTTTACCAGCTGTTTTAAGAAAGAAGAAACTATATATTTGCATACTAGCTATTTTACTTAGTGATAGAGTAGCATTCTAGCATAGCATATAGCATAGTATAATCAGCCTTAAAATTTTCCTACTGCTGAGACTCAGGCCTCCTCTCTAGGAAAAGGAATGGGCCGTAATCCACCACGCCCAGTACGAATGAAAATTTTGGTTCTAGGATGTACCGGTTTCCTCACGATGTTTTCCTTCACCGTTTTGAGAGGGTTCTATTGGTGAAAAATATTTTTAAAATCTGTTCAGGCTTTTTCGGAGTTTATTCATTACATAAAAAAGAAAATATTAAAAGGACAATCTTTTCTTTTTATAATATTACTATAAAATTTGTACAGAATACAATTTCAGGTACCAATGTATACTCCCAACTGCCCTAAATCACCTTGTTAGTTTAGTAATACTGCATATGACGAGACATTAAGTTCAATACTGGATTTGGCAAAGTTTACTACGATTAATTTTAAGTAGCAACTTGGAATCTGTATTGCCAGATTAATTACAATAGGAAGTCAAACTCTTTAAAAATACAAGCATGTTATATTTTATGTTCTTTTAACTTACCAAAATTATGAACGGATACAATTGGGATCTGTAACAAGCATAATATACATTTTTAAACTTACTTTCAAGTTAGATTGTTTGCTATTGTCATCTACCGGCGGACAATGGCCAAAAGTCTTTACATAATGAGAATGCAACCGTGACCATATAAAAATTACCTACATAAAGCAGCCGATCTTGGTTACCATGACTACTTATGAGGTTATAGTTAACGTCAGTTTGGATAATTTGAAATGAATATAGAACTTTGTATTTGCTTTCGATGATGTTTCTTATAAATTACGCATTGCCTTTCTTTTTAGAAAAGTAACTAAATCTTACTCACTTTTTTTATCTACAATCAATTCATACATAATTACTTGAAAGCTTTGTCGAGAATTTAGTTCTCCAATTTTAAAATGATTCTGCCTTTGACAATCAGAGCATGCCATACCACGTAAATTGTTGGTTGTCATTTGAGGTATACTGTACTTTTTACTTTTACTTGTAATCTAAGTAAAAAGTTGTGAGTAATTTGTAATGAGCAAGCAAAGTAATAGATTCTATTTACTTTTCCTCAAGCAGATAATTATAAAGTAGTTTCATTTTCATTAACATTTCAAGCTATCGTGTTAGTGTAGAGATTTATTACTCTGAATAAAATTATAATACCTTGTCTATGATAGTTTGTTTGTTATGTCAGTGTTCAAATGCATCATCAAAAGATATTTTTCACCGTCTCATTATAGCTGACATTATTATTGTAGTTTTTTTTTATTATTATTACATTTGAATTCATAATTCAGCCTGTAGATATTTGCTACTTTGTTTATTGTGTAGCAAACTAACCATAATAAAAAAACTGTGTTTCCAATGGCCAAAGATGTATCCTTTATAGCAAATCGCGTAGTGTTCCACGCGCATGTCATAGATATGTCAGCAAAGCCGTAGGGGCCCAACAGCCCTGAAACTTACTAGGGCCATGGGTTCGCTTCTGAAAGGAAAACCCGGGCTCCTGGAACGCGAGGCAAAGAAGGAACATAAGAGTAGGTGGTAGTCAATAAAAGTTTGACATTCTCTCACGCTCCGCCTTAGAGCGTGTAGTTTCCCGCCTAAAAAAAAAACAGATTCGTAATGCCATCTTCTTACAAATAGAAATGTGAGCATACTAGGTATAAGTACCTACACCTACATATTTACCTCTTTAGGAAAAAGAGTTGTGATATCACGCTACGATGTTATAACCGAAAACTAACCAAATTATTCTTCCACAGGTACCCTTATGTCTATGGGATTAGGAGCCCTAGCTCTTCTAGCCGGCAAAGCTCTGATGACAGCCATGATGTCTCTACTTCTCTCAGCCATCATCGGTATCAAATCTCTCTCTGGAGGCCAGAAGTCGACAACTTATGAGATCGTCTCGAAACCAGTGTACAGTCACTCCCATTCTCATTCTACCGCTCACGAAGACGTGGGTGGTTACGGCCATTCGGGGTACGGGAGGAATTTGAATGTAAGGAGACGTTAAGAATTAGAAGAGAATAATTTATTTTTGGAGTATGGTTTGATTGGGTAATGTTGTTGTTTCATTGTTTTTGTTGTTTTATGTTGTTACTGTCTTGTTTATTTAGTACGATTTTTAAACTCCTTTTTTATTTTATTTTTTGTTTAAACCATTACTTTATTGTTTAATTATTTTTTGTTTGTTTATATTTATCATTTTCATTTTTTTTCAACTTTATGTTACTATCTTTGTACGAACAATGAAACGATGTTACATACTCAAGAAAACGTAAACTAGGATCATTGACATTTAAAAAGTCTGTAAATTATGAAAATGTATCGAGAATACTCATTATTTATTGAAACTATTTATTGTTAGGTTAAGTTCACAATTTTCTTAGCTGAATATCTTATTATTTTATCATAATTATGTTTTAAAGTATTATTTCTTGATTATATATTTATGGTATTTGTTTTCATTTCAGTATTACTATGGAATTTTATTTTTTTATTATATTATAATTATTTTATTTCTATTTGTTTACGTATTTTGATTATTGTTATATATTATCATGTCATATCTTAAAATATTTAATTAAAAATGTTATTACCTACCCGCCTATCGAATATTATTATAATTATATAGATATATAGATGTTGTATTATATGAATGTTAATTTATTATAATATTATATCATATAACATATTTTTAATATATTTTTTAAATGTATTCATGTTTCTCATTGATTTCCAATGTTATGTATGATAAGATATATATGAAAATACTAATATTTGTTTATTATTCATTACTTAATATCTTGTTAATATTCACTTGTTATTTTAATATCGTTGTATGTGTGTATAGTATTGATAATAATAATTATTCTGTCTTTGTATTTCTACTTCAGCACCAAGAGAAAATAAAATGTTTGTTAAAAAATGTGGTTTGTTTTTCCCTAAACCTATTTGTTGATTCATTTTCCTGATATATTGCAGACGCAATCGTGATATGCTTAATAAACTGTTACCTTATAATATTCTAACCATCTTATTTTTTCAAGAACAATATTTATAACTATAAACGTAAAGGTTGTAGATTGGATCAAAAATAAGTATATATGTCAATAATGAAACTAATAAGCATAATATATAACCGGGTATTACTTTTGTGATAAACTAAACTAAGAAACCAAAGGCTAGTACTTTTAGTAAAGCAAAAACATTTAGAGGATGAAGAGTATGGAAGCCAATGTGGTAACCGTAAACTTTTTGTTTAATTTTATCAGTCAATACTTAGGAATAAAATCAAAACTAGAGCCTTTTGGTCGAATGTGCAATTTTCCCAAAGAATAGGGGTTAAATTAAGTAATTGCCGTTTTTTAAAACGGGTTGCTTTGAAGTGTTTCTACGTTAAAACTCTTAATATGAAAAAAAAGTTTTTTTATTAGCTTTCATGGCTAAAAGAACTGCGATATTACAGAAAATACAAAACACAAAGAAACTAATAAATACCTAATTTTGAAAAAAGAATAACGTACTTATAATATACAGTTTTTTTTAACTTATAATTTCCAGTCAATCTAAATAACACTTCAAATCAACCCGTTTTAAAAAACGGCAATTTCATACTTTAACCCTTAACATAAATATGTCATGGTTTAACTAATCTTTCTTTTTGTCGAGCCATTCTACACAAACAATCATATTAATTGGCCATTCGCCACGGTGGGGAAGTTATTAACAGCTGCAAATCTAGGCACATGCTTATCAATGACTAGCTTTTGCACGCGTCTTCGCCCACTTACAGATATTATAGCCTATGTCACTCAGGAATAAAGCAGCTTTCTATTGGTGAAAAAAATTTAGCAATCGGACCAGTACTTTCAGAGATTCCCTCCTACTTACAAAAAAAAAAAACTTTACCTGTTTATAATATTACTGTTGATATCATTCGACTTGCTCTTGTCACGGTCTGCGTTCCAGCTGTTTTAGAATCCCATTGTCTGGCAAGCGACGATGGCAAGAGACTGAACAGCATGTCTCTATTTCTTTGAAAGTTGGGTTGGTCTCTTGTGCCATCCTTTATTTCCAGTTTGTCGTGCTGTGCTGGCATTACTGCTGCAGCTGCAGAAAAATTCAATGGCACAAATATGAAAACTTTGATGGTAGTTACATTTTTCAATTGTGTCGAACACTCATACAATATTTAACGATTTATCTAAACACCTATTTGATATTTCACATGACATAAAGGCTAGCTTTTGCCGCAGCCAGAGCAGTGACATCAGCAACATGTCAATGTCACTAACTTTATATGTAGTTGGTTTCAATACAATTGAAACCACCTACATAAACACTAAAAAGAAACTCACCTTCAATTCCCTTTATTTCAAGAAAACAAATAAAAAAAAAGCAACTAACTGCAACTTTCATTCACTGATGAACTTCACCGCATTTTGTCTTTTTGTTACGAAACTATTGCAGAGAAAGTTAGTGTCTTTTATTTTTAATATTATTGATCTGCTACGTGATTACAATAGAACACCCATTACTTCGTTTGTATAGAAAAGGTTCATTCACAACTATGATCTTAGACTGTAAGCATAAAAATGAATACCTATGAAATCAGAAACATTTATTTCAAATAGACTAAATACAGGCTCTTTTGAATTGTCAAAATGTCGGTAAGTAAAAAAAAAAGTGAAGCTAAATTGCACGTTCCAAAGCGTAGATCTCTATGGAGAAGAACGTGCGAGAAACTCCATGGACGCTCTTTTAAATCATATTATGAGTTACATAAATCTTGGTTACATATTTCTTGTCGCTTCTAATAAGTGAACATAATGTAGATAAGTAATAATAATTGAAAAAAAACTAATTACAAAATAGAAATTAAATTAAGCCACTGGCAGCTAACAGATGACCAGTCTCAATTGACGGCACCCGTTCACGAGTATGACGCGTGCATCAGCCCCACTCAGCTCAACCATTTTGAAGGGAATAGAATGATCCCATAACGTAATATGTATTTTGAAACCTATCTTAAGAATCCTTCAACAATTCAATGCTGATTAAGAAATTATTCTAATAATGAAGCCAAAAAACATAATGACGCATTAAGCCAACGGTTTCGATACTGCGGTCCGTTTTGGTTTGAGGAAACACGGGAGAACTGATCCAGAAAGGACTTGAGAGAGGCTTTTGGCCGGCTGTAAGACAGTAGGTATTAACTTCAGTCAATCAAATCTAAGAAATACCATTCGACTTTGAATAGGCGTAACACACAATTTTTAAATATGTAAATACGAAACTCAAAACCAATAATTTACAATGACAGTTAGGTTAGGATGGAACTAAAAAGTCAATAAAAGTATCACTCTCTTATAAAATTTTGACATTGACATACTCAGGTTAGTATATCCTAAGTTGTTATATGTTAGAGGCCAATACCAGTAATCAGTAGCAAAAAGAACCAGGTCTTTAAACCTTAACCGATCGAAGATAAGTATAGAAGCATTGCTGGTATATTATTTGTTAGGCGTAACCTATATTCATTATATTTTTGATAGACGTTACCTATTTTAAGGATAACTAGACATGGTAGGTCAGGGCAGCACCTGTTTATCCAGATGCAGTGGTGATAATTTATTTTTCTTATACAGAACCGTCTGTTTGCTTTCAAACCACAACCGTTAATCTGGGCCTCATTACGTCTGTGGTTGTAAACAAAGCTTTAGAGCGGAACGTTCATCAATTTGAAATGTGTATCAGTCTACTTTGGATCTTGACCACCATCGGCCATTGTATACGTATATAACTGTAACAAGTAAAACAATGTTATAACTTAGCAGAAAAAAACAACAGCAAAATTATGACAAATGGCCAATTTGTGCCTTGTTCCCTTCTACCCATGTATTAAAGATTCAAAGCATTCTATTTCAAATAAATCATTTACGAGGACTTTTGAAATGTCAAGAAGTCCGTCAGTCAGAAAAATAATGACATCCTTGGAACGTTTTCCTGTTAATATAACAATCAAGGTACTTTCCCTGTCTCAAAAATATTTGGCGTGACCAGATCTTAGAATAAAACACTTCATGACATGACCAGATGGTTGTATTTCATGATATTATAGAAAATTGACAGTTGGCAACATTATGATATGAATAGCTATAGAATGTGTTATTTTTGATATCCCATAACTCAAGGTTTATTATATTCTTTAAGGAAAAATAATAGTAAAAGTCCTGGAATATTGTGAGTGTATGTGTGTTATTTGTTACTTCTTCATGCTGGAATGGCAAAAGGGATTTGGATGAAATTTGGCACAAGGGTAGACCATATTCTGGAATAGCCCTAAAGATACTTTTTACTTTTTTAAAGTAGAAAATTATTATTTCACGTGGGCAAAGCCGCTGGCACAAGCTAGTCCTTGGCTATGTCTCATGTCGATATGCAGAAACCTCAGCTTACTTTTATACGTATCGAACAAATATATAGTAATGGGTCTATGAAAAAAAAATATCATTATTTCTATCAATAAATTAATATAAAAGCTAATCTATACACCTATGTAAAACGAGAAACTGACATATCAACGCACAGCCGAAACTACTGGGACTAGAAATGTGAAATTTGGCACCAAGTTTCCTTTTATGATGTAGATGAGCACTAAGAAAGGATTTTTCAAAATTCAGCCCATAACGGGATGAAACAAGGATCTAAATTTGTGTGGAGAAATCTACATTCAAGCGGGCGAAGCCGCGGGCTAAAGCTAGTACATAATAAATATCTTACTAATATTATAAAGTTTATAATTTTGAATGCAACCTTCGAAACTGATTTCTAAAACAGCTTTTTTCCTGATTTCGTATCAGTGAAAGAATTTACACTACACAGAAATGCAAGATAAACCACGAGATTGAAGTCGCAGGAAAAAGCTGCTTATATCATCATTACCATAATTATTTCAGTCGAACGAAAACGTCAGCTGAATATAGGCCTCACCTAAGTGTCGGCACACCGACTGATCCTGTGCCTCTCGCATCCATCGGATTACCGCAAATGTCACAACATACTAAAATCAAATTCAGAATAATTTACATCTAGTTACCTTCTACGGGTGGTGGAAGGCAACGAAGGAGCAGGAGTGGGTTTTTAGTCAGTAAAAGTCTGACACTATTTCAGGCTCCGCCCAAGAGCAGGACATGTCATTAGATGATTTTCCCAACTTAAAAAAAACATCTAATTACCTTTATACGTCTCTTATCCATTACACAACATCAATTTGACTTACCATTTAAAGAAGTTATGCGTAACTGAATTAATTTTATTAACAGACAGAGGTATAGAACCTCTTTCTTTTTGAAGTTCGGCTAAATGTATTTTTTTTTATGTATGTTCACCGATTTCTCGTTCAATCGTGGACCGATTTTGATTTTTTATTTTAATTTATTATGGAACGGAAATCCTCATAGAATCATAGCAGAAGTGATGTAACAAGTAAAATGGCTTTGTAACGTGTAGTCGATGACTGACTGAAAGAAGGGGGAGGGGATATATCAAACTGGTCTGATGCTGAAACTGGAAGGTAGAGACCTGAACTTTGTAATAAATGAATTGATTTATTACAGAGTACGAACTCTGTAATAAATCAATTCATTTATAATTTTCTACACGGTCAGGATACATTTAACCTAACAATTTTCATGAGATGCACTCTGGCTATAAGGTATTTATATAATTCTGGCATAAATATTTGACAAAGCACAGCTAAGGAGTGGAATACCACTCCTTAGCTGTATGTACAATAAATGTCCCAATTTTTTTTATATTTGGTAGCCAAATAAGTTCCATAATCAATTATAATATTTCAGCTATTATCAAATTTAGTTAACAGCCTCAGATTATCGATTGGAAACCGAAAATCGGTGGACCACTTTCAACTTTTCCATTATAACAACCTTTTATTTATAGAACGAAAGTGCTGCTGACAATAACGTTCAAAAAGCAACGACATTGCTCTTTTTAGCGCTTTTCTTGTACTTTTTGGTATCATGGTCGGTATAAAATAAATTGCGATCAGATTAAATCTATCAGTCCACAGCGGTCCCCCATAGAAATGTGTCAGTAATTGACAGGTACAGTGCAGTGAAATCGTGAATAAAAAATGCATCTTAATAGTGTATTCATTTTAGTGACTCTTAGTTTAGTGATTGGTTCTCAAGCAGCCATCGATGGATCTGAACCCAACGCCATAATCGATACTGTTAAAGCAGTGCCTAATAACACGGAAAGAGTTGGAAGGACTTTGCATAAGGAGTGCAACAGTATGCTGAATTCGAAATGTTTGAAGATCCATGCTTTGTCTTTTTTGGAAGATTTGAGCTCTCGCGATGAGCTGAACCTTCTACCGGGATTGAGCATAGTAAAAGAAAATCAGACTGGGAATACGCCAAGTCCCGAGGAAATGGCTGCTGAGTTATCGCGGCAGTTTCCTGGGAAGTCGGAGGAAAAGCTGAACAGATTCCTTCTCTATCGTCTCCAGGATTACTTGGACGGACATTCCCTGAGATACAGGCTTTTGGATCCTCAGACTACGAAGGAGGCGATGGATATGGCAAAGGGAGATAAGGAGTCTGTTGGAAGGAAGTCTGGGGGTGGCGGCGGTGGTGGATTTGGCGGTGGCAAAGGAGGTGGCGGTGGTGCTCTCCTGGCTGCTGCACTGATGATGAAAGGTAATTTATTTTTGATCGGGTAAATATAATTCATTTCATATTAACGTCACGTCATTACGGTTACCATTATAAAGAATATAATAATATCTTTGACTAGTGATTAACAGATTAATATAGTTTAAGTTCATTCATATTCAATTCTTAGCATATCAATATTTGTCTTCACATTTAGTTATGTAAGTGTGGTTAATTTAACTATTTGGTCACCACATACTTAATTTAACCTCATTGTTACCATAATCTCAAACAGCTCTTAAATTTGGTTACAAAATAAAGTGACTGTATTTTTTTTTAAAACAACCTTTGTCAGTTTTCATCACTTTAGAATAATATTAATTGTCAAATTTTTATCGTCAAAATTGTTGGGATGTTTGGTAGTTATTATAGTAATAAATACATCTAAATATTCTAATACATCCTCGAATATTAATTTATTTCTCCATTCACAATCATTTTCTATAATTCCAGGAACCCTAGCTGCAGCAGCTCTCGGAGCCTTAGCCTTACTTGCCGGAAAAGCATTAATGACAGCACTCATGTCACTACTCCTGTCAGCCTTAGTAGGACTTAAGGGCCACGGTGAACACAAGTCCACCACTTACGAAATCATCACCAAACCTGAGGTTTCTCATCATCATTCCCATTCCCATGAGGAACATCATGAACATGAACATGGTCATCATGGTGGTTACAGAAGGGCGTATGACATGAATAACTATAATAGCTATATGCCTTATGATACTACTACTAGTTAAGTCGATAGATATATTGTTTGTAGAGCAGCATTTTGGTGTTTTGATTACTTGGTTATTCTTTGTGAAGAGGAAGGTATTATGCCTGATAATAGAAATCTGAATGACCTTATGGTAGATTTAAATTTATTTGTCGGGTAAATTTTTGCAAAAAAATATATTACTGGCCTATATGCAACTGAATTTTGCTATATGCACTTGAGTTAGTGCACTACTGAAAAAAAAAAAAAAAAATTTTGTGTTTATCTTTGGGGGACTGTCTGTGGCATGTATTTCACTCTAGCAGCCATCGAACATGGTTATTAGATACAATAAAATTTTATTACTAGATAATTTTGATAAACGATTTTACTTGTAACTATAACTTATTAATATTGTTATTAACTAATTTATTCGAAAATTTTCATTATGAAATAGCTGTAAGTTTATTTATTTGCTTAGTTATTAATTCATTGTTGTTATCAAATTGTTTATTTATTGCAGTTTTTACGTTAGGTGTGTTAAAGATTCTCATTACCTCTTATTTTATTTATTTATTTATTTTACTTTTGTTATTTTCTCCCACCGTTTAAAAAATAACATATTTTCTTTTCATAAATGTATCTTATTTTTATCTATCTAATTTGTATTTATTTATTTATTTATTAAAATTTTATGCACTAGTAAAAACACTAAACAAAGGCGAACTTAATGCCTTAGATATCTTTTACCAGTCGACCGATAGGATATTTATATCATCATTAATTATTATATTCTTAATATTTATATAAATGTACTATACAATTTATTTAAGCAGTATATTTAACTGTGATATTTATTTTAATATATTTTTCTAATCTACGCTTTCATACCAAATATTATATTTATTAGTATAAGGTTTCTTCGTATTTTATAATTATTACTTATCATAATATTTCATTTTCATTTTATTAAAGTACTTACGTATATTTATTTATTTATAAAAGTATATCGAAACGATGCATCATATTATGTAAAACAATAAAAAAATTGAATTAAATCGATGATTTTATTTCCCATCTAGCAGTTGCCATCTTACAATTGTAAGTTTTCTTCTTCTGATTTTGATAGTCTTTTTAATAACTTAATTTAACAGCAAATACTTGGTGTATAAAATATTATAAAAATATCATTTCTAAAAATTTTGTTGTCAACTAGAAATAATGTAGTTTCTTTGTTTTAAGAAAGTACATATTTATTAGCCAGTATTTTTTTTTAATTATTAAAACAAAACTGTAAAATATAAAACCCTTAGGTAACTAATTAAAACTATATGGCGGAGAGAATCTCCTCCACATCGGTATTGACTGGTAATATGCCCAAAAGACTTACAGTTATTGCCAAGCTGTCTGGCAATGCTTATCTTCTGTTCGAGGTGTCAGCCAGCTTTTGGGTTACATAAGATGGCAACAAGGCAATCAGGAACGTCATTATGCCAAAAGTTTAAACCTCGAACGAAATATAATGACGAACTGGGTTATTATATGTCCGCCACTTACGCCACTTCTTTTTAGGTGGGAAATTATCTAGTGACATCTCTCACCCTTAGGCAGAGCAAGAGGGCGTGTCAAACTTTTACTGACTAAAACCCATTCCTGTTCTTTCTTTGCCTTCGTTCCAGGGCCCCGGGGTTCACTTTTGCACAACCCGTGGCCCCAGTAGGCTTCGACCATGCTGGACCCCTACGGTTTGCTGACATCTTCTTGAGGCGCGCGTGGAACCCTACGCACCGTCAACGATTTGGGTTCGGTCCGGACGGTTACCGGACGGTCGGACGGCGCCTCACAGACAGAGACAACAGAGGAGACAGAGCCTCTGGCAGGAGGCATCTGGACCTCCTAAGTTGGGTAGGAGCCGCTTGAGGGCAGCTCCGGTCCGATCCAGTTTGGCAGCCGAAGTCGGAAGTGCTCCTCGAAATTCCATCGGCTTTCGAGGACGGAACCCGGTGGTGGCACGTTCCGAGGGCCGTAAAAGCACATGGAATCGGACTTGTGCAGTGCTACCACGAGTCCCAACTGCTCCTCTCCATGATTGTCGTAACCCCGCATGTAGCTAGGATTAGAATGTAGATTATAATAAATTTATAATTTGGCACAAATAAATATTGGTTTCATATGATATCCTGTTGGACGTTTTAATTATAATAAGTAATATTATTTCAGTCCAACCATGTAGGTATGTGTGTAGGCAACAAAGTTTCACTATTACTAGCAACATTGTAATAATGATTATGATACAAGTGTTTTCTAATCTACTCCGTCTGGAAAATCTGCTTTTTATCTATTTCATGCACAATTTAATCTTTTGGATTTAAGAAAATGATGTCTATCTGTATATCTTAGCGCTTGTTTTCTTTTACGCGATGAGTGAGTTTTAAACTGAAATCATTTTTCTTCTGTAGTAAGAGCTTCAAAATTAAAATTCTCTTCTTCATAGTCGTGCACTCTTGACAGAGGGGTGATGGTCATGTTTCGGTCTAGTCCTGCGCCACCGCCTCTGTGGCGACATGGTCCCATGCAGTTCTATGTTGAAATTGAAACTACATATTATCAAAATTTTTGTTTTTTCATCCAAAACTATTTATTATATCTACTAGTTCAATTGTTGTGGCTTGGATAATTTTATGAATAAATATAGTTATCAATCTTAAAGATAGATATATTATCAACTCCCTAGTCTTTTTCCAACTACCCTTGGCTCGACTTACAGTCTTACTGGATGCGGCTGAATACCCGTGGTTTATATAGAGCGACCGCCTATCAGACCTCCAAGACCCAGTTATAGCAAAACACGATACACCTTGGATAGGCTGATGGTCAGACTTTCTGGCGTCTAACCACCGAGACCAACGGCAATACGTGCTTTTCGAAGCACGGAATACCAGCAATGTCCTAGATAGACTTAGAAAAGTACATAGGTAATATAGATTGATACATCTAAAAATCGAATAGTGCATCAATACACTAGATGTGTATTGATACACTATTATAACTGCCAGAGAGTATCATTACAATATGTATGTATGTTATCTAATTTATGTATAATTTGTTAGTGTGTACACGCCATAATCAGTTACAATAATTAGAGGTTCGAAGTTCATAGGTTCTACCTATAAACGAATCCCATAGAGACATCTTGTATTGTAGTTTCGTTTTAACTTTTATCTCTCCAAATACAGTTGATAAACTCACCATCTAGCAAAAATGAATCGTTTCCCTTTTAAAACAAGACCTCTACAAATCAAATTAAACAGCAAAATCCTATATTTACACAGCCTTTTCTAATCCCTTAACCACAACGTTATTTAAATAACTAGTTAACAACAAAATTATATGTTTTCACGATAACACCATGGCACTTGACCTTATATCCCATAAACAAAGAAAATAAATAATATGAGCTGGTTACCACGTTTTCCATTAGTGAACCAACAATGGAACTTAGAACAGTCATCCTAGAACTTATTTGTATTGTGGTAGTCAATTCTAAAGTTGTCAAAATTGAACATGGTATAGATAATGTCAGAGATGACAAAAATAAAGATATAAAGGATCCAGATGATAATTTTAATGGTGTTTATGCTGATTGTTTCCTTCACATGTCGTTTCCATGTGTGCAAAGAAAAACTTTAATGTATTTGAAACAGTTGAATAATTTGAGTGAGGTATCCGTGATCGGAGATTATGTAAAATTTGGTGAGTGTTTATTATTTTAATGAGTAGAATGTGTTGATAAGTTGCAAGTTTATGAAATAGATTAAAGATCAACGTTGTATAGTGGCGAATTTTATAGCATAGTTTAATTTACAAACAGCCGTTATTTAGGAAAGTGTAAAATTTAAGACTAGGAGGTAATAAATATAAAACATTCTGGGTACGAATGAAAACGACATATTACATTTTTATGCCTAAACTTTTTATGATAGCATTATGTAAGATAGCAACAGATTACAAAACTTTCGTTAGGCTGCACAATGCATAATCTCTTTTATGATTGTTTTCAGTTAAATTAAACAACACTAAAGTTGAAGAAACTAAAGATACGGAAGATCATTTTACCGAAAAAAACTCTGAAGAACTTACGCATATGATTGACAAAGCAATCGATATTTTTTTTGATAACCATCTCATAAAATTCAGTGCCTTAGGAAGAGAAACTTCGCTACCGATACCAAATAACGGTAAGAATAACTTATTTTTAGTTAATTAGTTTATTACATTATAATATGGAGATTTTTTCTTGTGATCTTTAGTTAACAATGCGGAATGTGTTATTTTCTTCCAACATAACCACCAACTAAGAAAATTATCTGAGCAATCACTTATCATTCTGTGTTTCATTGCTAATTTCAATGCTTTTTCTTTTTGAATTGATGATAAACTCATTGCTCATGCTACAAAAGTTTAACATTTATACGCCTCAAAATAGCACCTGTCTAACAGATAAGTCGAAAGCTAACTTGATAATTATGGAAGACAAGAAACCGAAAAGCATTCCGATAATTGTAGTATATTGTAATAATTGAACAAAATAAACCTATGTTCAAATTCGGTAGCTTAAAAGTTGAAGTGAAGCAAATAACTCATAATTATTAATTAGTTATCAATTTACTTTAATTCTACGATTACAAAATGAAAATAACAATTACTTTATAAATAATAAAACATCCATTAAAAATTTTACAGTAGAAGAATTTGTCGGTAGAAAAAAACGTAAAGGGGGTGGGGGAGGTGATGGTGGTGGTGGAGGGGGAGGTCACGATGGAGGAGATGGTTTCGGCAAGAAAAAAATGATGATGATGGCTATGATGTGTATGAAGATGAAGCTGATGATGGTAAGTGAACAAACAAAAATTACAGGGATTAGATAAATATACAAAAAATTTATTGTATAGGTACCAAAACAGTTACACAACTCTTTTAAACAAATTAAAAAATATGGCTACAATTGCGGTCTTATCATTAATCAGCATTTCTACCAGACCACCTATGAATGGTCTGAACGATATTAAAATAAAATCACATCATAGACAACAAAATCAATGAAAGGCCTTTTATAATAATTTAAATATTAAGATATGACGCTACAATCACAACAGTTTTAGAAGGTCATAGAATCTAAGGATCCAGGTTAAATAATAAATAATACGACTTGAGAATCACCTCCTTTTTTGGAAGTCGTTGTAAAATAAAAGTTCACCAAGTAGTAGACGATTTTATTGTATAGTATTTTTGTGGAACTGAATGTTACATTTTACAGATGGTTCCAGCAATGATGGGCATGATGGGAATGATGTCATTCAAAGGAATGATGTTCAGTATGATGTCATTCATGTTGGCTAAGGTAAGGCACGAGGTTGATTGAATTTCGATACTAGCACAGTAGCAATAAACTTAAATGCCTGTAAGATACAATTCCAAAACGAAGTGTAGCAGTATTTCCAAATCTTTGCATTGAGATTTTAACAAGGCACCTTGTTTTTATAAGTGTGTCCTTGTCAATCTATTTATAAACCAAAAATTCAAAATAAATAGGTACCTAATTAACAAAGCAGACAAATGTAATGTCATCAAAAGCAAATCAGAGTAATGTATGGTGAACACAAGGAAAAATACTAAAATTATCTTTACTACAGATGATGCTGCTAATGAAGATTTTAGAGAAAAAGGGAGGTGGTGGCGGCGGAGGTGGTAATGGAGGCGGGGGCGATGGGGTAAGTATATGAATGTAGGATGTGAGAGAGTAAAAAATCATCATAATTATTAAAAATGTAGATGATCTTTAACTGAGTAGTACAGTAATACTATAAATGATTGTGAAGTATTGAAAACGCCTACACAAATAATTAGAGCATATTGGCCTAAGAAAGTTAAATTAAATTCATCACTCACAGTCAAAGGATAAACGGTGAAAGAAGAAGACGTGTGTTTAAACACAATTACCATGAGTATAACTGACAAAATGTTAGTCTGATTTTATTCCATTCATCTTATAATAGTCCTTTAGTTATCACAGGCGCGATGTTAAGTTCTGTATATTAAAAAAATTGCATCTAAACAATCCTTAAATCCACAGGGATGGGCAACCGGCGGAGGTGGAGGTGGCGCGTGGATGCCAGCAGGTATTATCCCAGTATAATCAAACTATCCCAAAAATTCAACATAGAATGAAAATTCACCTTTTAACACTCAGGTGGACCAGATTACGGAGGTGGCGGCGGTGGAGGCGGCGGAGGTGGCGGTGGTTACGATGCAAACGGACAATGGCAAAGCAGATCCATACTAGATCTTGGTGGCAAAGAAGAAATTATAGAAAATAGGCCTATCATCTCTTACGTAGCACCGATAGTAAGATTCAACAACAGAGCTATTGATGAAAAGACAATGCTATTTGGGAATGAAGATATCGACAAAGTTAACCAGACTAAAGCCAAATCACGAAGAAAAAGAAGCATTATCGACGTCCTCCAAAGCTCTTACCTTTACTGGATGAACAAGCTACTAGGCATTAATAATAACAGAAGAACGTCAACTAACTATCCTAAATATAAAATCGTAAACGGTGTGAAATACGTTTTCTATCCGTATCGTCAGCAAAAGTTAAAGTTGCCTAAAGAAATACAGAGTAACAGAATCAAAAGTGTCGATGAAGGTTTCAAGCCAATTATAACTGCAGAAGATTTCAACAAAGGGGAAATAGTTGAAGGTGCAGTAGAAAGTCGGATGAACAGGAAAAAGATGAATAAAATGAAAGAAACAGTGAATGATACGATAGATGAGAATCCGTGGGAATGACTATATTATTTGATGAAATTTTACGTGTTAGAGAATCTAGTGGAACCTGAGTTTAAATCATTTATATTTTTGTAGACAAAATGTATGATTGTTTAATAGATTTGTAAGAGAATTAAGTTAGATTTTTATGTGCTAGTTAAGTATTTATTTGTGCCTGATTGAATTATAAACGCCTTTAGTCAAACAAGTTATTTTATTTTATGCCTTACATACATATGTACCTAAGCTAAGAATCTACCTCAATGTTCCTGGCAGCCTACTATAACCCACTGCTGATTAGATTAAGTCCTTTCTTGCGCTCAGTATACAATGTGCAGATAAAGATACAACAACAACTGAAAAACACAAGCAAAATTCATCATTGTGAACAACTTTAAATATAAAACTAAACCGAAAATCGCAAAAAATCTATTCAGTAAGTACATTTAATCGAGTTATTACGAGCATATGACTGTATATATGAGTTTTGCTTATTTTCTAATAGCGGCTAGCTTCTGCCACCGACTTCGCTCGCGTGAAAGTAGGTTTCTCTGTACAAACTTTCGACCCCCGTTTTAGCCCCTTAAAAGGTGAATTTCCAAAAATCCTTTCTTAGTACTCGCCTGCGTCATAAAAGGAAACCTTGCACAAAATTTCACGCTCCTAGGCCTTGAAATTTTGGCTGTGTGTTGATATGTCAGTCAGTCAGTTTCTCCTTTTAGATATATAGATTTATATCTCTTGCTGTCGTCTTTATTAATATTGCCAGTATTTTAAATAGTTTCGTATTATTATCTCCACACTGTTAAACCAATATACCACAAAAAGAAGTCTCAAGAAAATCGTGATAGAGATTCGGATAATTTTTTTTTAGAAAAGGACTTCTCTATCGAGGTTGTAGCAAGTGCGCGTGTCAGATTTTTACTTACTACTAATAAAACCCACCTATCGCATCCTTATCAAAAAAGAGAAATAACTCAAAAAAGTGGGTATTTGAAAATTTAATCTTATTTTTGAAACGTATGTTTTCAGATCCAAATAGCATATTTTTGAGTTAGGTCTATTTATGATAAAGCATGCGCTTGTCTTTCAGTAGGTGCACCTATGTCTTTGTGTTCCAAGACCACGGTAACTTTTTCAAAAATTCTCTTGGCCCTGGAGCGGGCTTTGGCCCTAAAGGGCCCCTACGGTTTAACTGACATTTCTTTGAAGTGGGCGTGTGGAATACTAAGCGCCATCGCCGACTCAGGCTCGATCTTTACCGGACAGCAAGACGGTGAGCTACCCATTTCTTGTCGTCTACAAACCCGTGCCTCAGCTACGGTGAATGGGAATCGGCCTGCGACTCCCAAGCGACACCCGGGGCGTTTCCGATACACTAAATACAAGATACCTCTATCAAAGGGCTCGAACATTTCAATCTTTAACACGAAAACAAAAGCAAGCACTGACGAAATTCAATAGTTTTATTCGTACATTATCGTTAAAATAATTTTATTATGAAGATAAAGATTAATATTGCCGAGGTAGCGAATCATTTTAGCATATTTTAGAACAGCGCCATCTATAATTTTAGTAGTGTACTAATACCAAAAGTAGAAGACTTCAAAATTAAATGTACTGTCAGCTTCAGAAGCAGCGGTCGGAATAATAAACAATGTCACGTGTAACCACTAGATGGCGTGCACCAATAACATGATTAAACAATGAATACTATCGTCAACTTTTCTAAATCATTGAAAAATTGTTATCTTTTTTAAGTCTGTTGAAAAAATAACATGAACAAAAATTATAAAAACGATAATGTTTACTAAGCAGAACGTCAATTTCGAATAAGAATGTAACATCCGATATGGTCTAGTGGCTAGGATACCTGGCTCTCACCCAGGAGGCTCGGGTTCGATTCCCGGTATCGGAAAATCGTTTTTGCAAGATAATTTATTGCTACTTAGTAGTCCTGTTTCTTTACAATATTATGTTGGTGATATTGTACCCTTTAATTTTATTTTTAAAAATATCAAATTATTATGAAAACAAATGTTAGAGCTTCAGTGTCTTCAAATGAAACTTTCGTATCGAGGTATGGTAATTTAATTCGATTATACTTTTGTTTACAATTTTATGTTGACCATTTTGACACACAGAAAATATGTCGGTGGAAAAATTTACATAATTATAAAAGTGGAGAATCTGACTGATTTATCAACGCACAGCCGAAACTACTGGGAATATGAATAAACGTGTAACTTTGCACAAAACTTCCTTTTGTGATGTAGGCGAACATAGAAAAGGGGTTTCTGAAAATTCAACTTCTAACCTTTTCACGAACAAGAACTGTCAAGAACTGTCAAACTGCAGGGGCGCCATAAACAAAATGGTGGCGGGAATATGACTTTTTACAATTTTTCCGCAAATGCCATAATGAAGAGTTGAAGTTGACTTTTTACAAATAAAAACGAAAAAAAAATATTTGAGGGTATAGACTATAAAATATAATGCGTTCAATTTATAGGAAATTTATCCAAGAACGTAAGTAATCAAACTTGTTCATACAAAAGTAGTCTCTAAGTTTTGAAAATAGGGCCTACAATGAAGTGGGAGTGAGTGAACGCCGGCGGTCGCTTGACTTTCGGCCGAATGCGCGATGACGTCACGCGCGACCGCCGGCGTTCGCGTGACTCTCAATCGGGGGGGTGAAAAAGGGTAATTTCGTTTGTACGAAAAAAATTACTCCTTGGACCAACATGCTTATAATTTAGCGCAAATAGTAACATAGGCAAATAATAAGGGTCACTTTATCGGTTATTCAAAACTACCCTTATGAAACGACTCAGGGGTTGTTAAAAATTGTATAGGAGAATCTTATTCCTTGGGTTATTTAATAAACTTAGTATAGAAATAAAAATGTTTTGATATAATAATATAATGTAATATTCCACAACTATCACACAACGCCGTCAAGTCCCAAACTAAGCAGAGCTTGTGCTATGATTATTAGACAACTGATAAATATAGTTACATATTTCTTCTAGTAATTTATGTTTATATAAATGTATTTAGAAATATATAAGTATGTTTATCAGTTGTCTAGTACCGGCGTTGTGTGATTGTTGTGGAATGTTATGTTATGTTGTTATGTATGTTATGTTATGTTATGTTATGTTATGTTATGTTATGTTATGTTATGTTATGTTATGTTATGTTATGTTATGTTATGTTATGTTATGTGATGTTATGTTATGTTATGTTATGTTATGTTATGTTATGTTATGTTATGTTATGTTATGTTATAAATAAATTACACCCAGACATAGAACAAATTATCGTGGTCATCTCACGAACATTTGTCCTGGGTAGGAAACGAACCCACGACCTTCGGCAAAGCAGTCAGGGCCACTAACCACTAGAGCAACAGGCCAGTCTGATGGGTATTATTAGTTTCCAAAACTGCATTCAAAGTACGATGATGATGATTTTTTTTTATAAAAAAATGTAGTCTCTAAACTACTTACCTACTTCACTTTTACAATAATTATTGTAATAGTGAGTAGTTTAAAGTTAGTTTAGGACTTTGCTGAGTTGCAATTAGTGTTATACCAATAGCATATCCGCAAAATCCCGGCTGCTGAGCAGCCACAAAAGTTTTTTATAAAAATATTTTCGCGAAAGAAGTCACTAGTAAAGTTCTAGTTCACAATATTATTTTTGAATCAATACAGTACTGACGCCTTGTTCTTTAGAATAGCAACACGACGCACACAATGCACTTGTCAACATTTGTGCAGGCGTTAAAAACTAGTTACTCATCATTACTCATACTATGCGTTTCAAAGAATAGGAAAGCCAATAACCTCGATCTGTCAAATTTTGATTGAAAAGTACGGTTTGCAAAGAAAACTTATTTGCGTATTAATAATGGTTTTTTTTTTGTAAAAACATTACAAGTAAAAACATTACTGTATAATCTAAATGATTAAGGCCATAATTAGTTAAAGAAAAAACATTTTTTTTTTTTTTTCATTGTTAGAAATAATTCACCTTATTTTTCCATTTGCCATTACTTAGACACTTGACACAGTGAAGCAAAGATTAACAAAATTAAAGAACTGGATTCTGATTAAGCTTTTTCAGTTTTTCTGATTAAGATTTGACAGTATGACTTGACGTCACAATATGGCAATCGATCCTATTCTCATTTGGAACGCATTGTACACTTCATCTTCCTTCCATTTTCTATTGTGAGGAATTCCTCTCCTCCATCCTGGGACAAGCAGAGATGTCGGTCATATTCTTACTGACTAAAACCACACGGTTTTCTCAACAACCTTTGACCTACCAAGGCGTTAAAGCGTTTGCGCTTTTTGGTATACTAACATGGCTAGGTTTGGCCCACATGAGTTCATGGGGATCCCGTGACCACAAATGATAGGGGCAGGAAGATGATTGGATGACCATCTTCGTTCAGATCGGTAAAGCATAATTATTAATAATTAACTTCTTTTTTAGGGTTCCGTACCTCAAAAGGAAAAAATGGAACCCTTATATAATCACTTTCTTGTCCGTCTGTTAAGACCCTTTATTTCAAAAACGCGTGGAGGTATCAAATTGAAATTAAACCCATACACTAAGATCTACGGTCCCTTGAAGCTGTGAAAAAATCAAACTTCTAAGTTAACAAAAACAAAGATACGGCCGTTTATGTCGCAAAAACCGTGCATTTCAACACTCTCAAAGCAATCAATATTCATAGGGTACTTCCCGTTGATCCAGAATCCTGAAATTTGGCATAAAGCAAGGTCATATAGTATAGATATAGGAATAAATTTGAAAACAGAAAATTTGTTGTTACGTCACAAAAAAAATCAATTTGGGAATTGAACTATTCACATATAATATAGGGAAGTTTGTACGAAACCCTCGGTGCGCGAGTCCGACTCGCACTTGTCTAATTTTTTAATAAAAAGTGTTGGAGAATTTAAGGATTTTTTTCAAGGAAACTTCAAAATGCTGATTTTTAGTCAAATATGTATTGCCTCGATTGATAACAACGATGAAGTGTGACTAAAGAAATTGCAGCGTTGATTTGCTAAGTAAAGACGAGCAGTGATGATTCAAAGCCAAGTTCGAACAAAAAGTAATGTCAGTTCATTCTGGAGAGAGTTACTTATCTTAGTATATCGCTTTACGAACATAAAAATTATAAATCGACTAGCTGCTGCCAGCGCTTTTGCCACCGTGAAAGTAATTTTCTCCATACAAACTTTGTACCAGTGTTTCATCACCTTAAGGGGTGAATTTTGGACAATCCTCTCTTAGAGGCCTCGCCTACGTCATAAAAGGAAGTCTTATGTAAAATTTCACGCTCCGAATCCCAGTAGTTTCGGCTGTGCGTTGATATGTCATTCAGTCAGTTTCTCATTTTATATATATAGATGAATTTATCTTACAATACTCGTAAATTTATACTGACGAACACAGAATACACCTTCACTTGTCGTCATCTACCATAATTATTTTTTCTTCTTTTAATTTTATGTCTTTTTTTAAACGTTGCCCCATACTAGCAATTTCTTATATAATGAAAATTAACAAACGCGTAAACTCACATATATAAGACACTGACTTATATATTTTATGTGAATACGAATATAATTATTGAGTATTAATTTAAATTTAAATATAAAACTATTAATAAGTAATAACAAGCAATAATAAGTAATTAGTTGAAATGAATGAAATGATATAATAAATATACAAATAAGAAAATTAAATAGGTTCTTATATTAGCGCTCTTCCTCTCCCCTACCATTTATAATTTTGCTGTGCCCGACAGGGTCCATAATTTCATTTTTTTATTATTTATCACCTGGCATGTACATTAAAGATTGCAATAAAAATTTGAGATTAGATTTAAAGATTTTAATATTATTTTATTATTATTAAAAAAAAACCCGCGATACGAATCCTAACAACCAAACGCTCAACTACTGCATGAGCTGTTTTATTAAACTCATACACCATTACGACCACCATACTAACCGCGGCCCGTAACCTTTAGTTTTATTCTTAGATAAGCAGTTGACACGCTCTGGTTTTTAGTTCTAGATCTGTGAGAATTTTTATCTTTTTTATAGACTGCGTTGTAGAACACACAGTTTAAATTTTTTAGACGAGACAGTCAGACTGGTAGCAATGACCATTATAGCTAATTAATTTTAGGAACTTGTTAATAGAAATGTATCCCTAACTATGTAACTTTGCTAACTGATTTCAATGATTTTGTAATAATACTTCATCATAATCATCATTTCAGCCAAAAGACGTCCACTGTTGGACATAGGCCTCCCCCAAGCGTCTCCACAACGACCGATCTTGTGCGTCTCGCATCCACCGCATTCCCGCGACTCTCACCAGGTTGTCGGTCCACCTTGCGGGAGGCTTTCTAATGCTGCGTTTTCAGGTGCGCGGTCGCCACTCCAGAACCTTTCAGCCCCATCGACCATCCTTTCTACGAGCAATGTGCCCTGTGTTGCCAGTGATGACACATGGCTCCAAAACGTAGTCAATTACAATGGGCTTCTTCAGAAGACTTAAAGTCACCAAAAGGGAAAGGGCTATGCTCAGAGTTTCCTTGCGTGATCACATCAGAAATGAAGATATCCGCAGGAGTATCAAGGTTACCGATATAGCCCGAAGAATCGCCAAACTTAAGTGGCAGTGGGCAGGACACATTGCTCACAGAACAGATGGTCAATGGGAACGAAAGGTTCTGGAGTGGCGACCTCGTACCGGAAGACAGCGTTGGAGAGCTTGCGACGAGATGGACTGATGACCTGGTGAGGGTCACGGGAATCCGATGGAAACGAGACGATCATGACCGGTCATTATGGTGACAATTGGGGGAGCCCTATGTCCAGCAGTAGACATATATCGGCCGAAATGATGAGATTGGGGCTAGCTTCCAGTCGAACTAGATGCGGCTGAATACCTGTGTTTTACATGGAGCGACTGCCTATCAGACCTCTGTTACACAGTCACTGGGCAACAGGATACTCTTTGGATAGACCGATGGTCAGATTTTCTGGCGTCAAATTTTTTTATTTTTTTATTTTTAATTGATATAAGGTAAGTAGTAAGGTAAGCAGTGATGCAATCGTTGTTGGTGAGGCGCACTAGTTTATTAAGAGCCTATTTACTCTAGCCTTGAAGACACCTAAATTATAGTTGGATGGGAAGACCGCAGC
The DNA here is from genome assembly GCA_961205895.1 of Mythimna pallens. NCBI lineage: Eukaryota > Metazoa > Arthropoda > Insecta > Lepidoptera > Noctuidae > Mythimna > Mythimna pallens. The sequence continues at coordinate 1,830,152 of OY540845.1, read as the reverse complement.
GGGCAAATTGTTCCAGTCCTTCCCAAATTACCTGTAACAATTGTCAAAGATCTACGAATGACAACCGCGATCAAAAGCTTTACGTACTTTCCAAGGTATGGAGTGTTAAAACATCCTACATAAATTAGAAAAGTACATATTGTTTATAGGTGTAAGTAATCGATACGCTAAAGTATCGATTCACTCAAATAAAATTTAAGTTATTAAAAATCTAAAACAGCTAAGTTTATCGTTAAGATTCGATTTATTATCGTTATTGATTTTACCGACTAGCTATCCCTTTTTTTCTTTCATTCTTTCGACTAGTAATCCGGAAAAAATAAAAAGGTAGGAGCTTTTTAACGTATTTCGAAAACAATCATTTTTAGAAATTTATTCAGTTTAGAACATATTATTTTATTTGGTTACCTCAATTTAAACAGACTAGGCAACTTCTATTTTCTAGTTTTTGCCAATGACAGCGTCTTAATTTCATCTTTACAGTCATATAAAAAATAGGTACTCATACCACATTCTTCAAATCCATCGACATTTATATAGTAGTGATTTAAAAAAAAAAAAACTTACAGTCTTCTTAACCATAATGACGAGCAAAATATTTATATAGGTACATATAATTATTACAAAGCAGTACTCCTGTCAAATATGAAAAACCGAATAATATTCTGATCTTTTAGCAAGCTTAAATGCTCTACTTACTTGTCTTTTCTTAATTTATATAAACTTGTGCTTGACTGTGATCCCATCTGATAGTAAGCAGTGATGCAATCGTTGATGGTAAAGCGTACTAGTTTATTGAAAATACCTAAATTATAATCGGATGGGAAGACCGCAGCAGGCAAATTGTTCTAGTCCTTCGATATAAGCGGTATAGACGTGATTATCATGACCTTTATCAATTAAGCTTTCGCATATTAAATCATCTACAAGCGTTTCCAAGCTTTCAAGAGACCCAACAAATAGACAGACAGCAGACTGGAAAGGACAGCAAAGTATCCTCTAATTAATTATTTATGTACACATTGTAAACCTGTTAAAATTTGTATTCAATGAGCGATTAAGTCGCGCCGGCACCCAACGTGGCTGTCACTTTCGAAAGCAAATGGTTCGGTTTCACCGTGATTAACTATCGTTCGTGACTTTGGATTGGTGGTAAAGTTAACCTAACAAATTATTAAACATGGGAAAAAGGATGGGTGCCATGTATAACATTTTAAAATCACTTAAGTTATAAGAATTGCATCACTTAAATTTGAAATAAGTAGGACTATGGACTCAAAGGTTTTATTTTAAGTCCAACTTTTTTCATATAAAGGACATTGCTCGTCGACCATACATAGCTCGCCTAAGATCCAACAGGGATGTGTATTTTTACTCTTTGGGTTTTAGATAATGTATATATATCGACAACATTTGACATTATTATTACATGACATATTATGTCAAATGTTGTCATCTGTCAATTCGTCAACTGTCAGTGTCGATATTATTGCTCGTTTTAAACAGCGCTTTCAATCGAGTTTTTTAATAAGGCTTATTATGGTTCCACGACATCATAGCGGACTGTTTGTAACTAAAAATCATTATCGTATATCAACTGTTGAGAATACTGTCGCTTGTCTGTGTCAAACTCTTATTAAGAGTGCTGTTACAAAGACATGGCTGTATGAGCTATAATACCTTTGCCTATTAAAAACCTCAAATTGAACCAAAAAATAATAGAACTATCACCGAGGATTATGGCGGAAGCTAAGGACGAAAGTGAATACTTTTTAAAATGTTTTCGAAATCAAAGAGTGTCCGTTCTATTTAAATATAAGTAATGTATATTATTAAAAGAACTAGTAATTATAGTAAATACTTCGTGCGTTGGTTCATAGGCCATTTTTTACAATGTCCTTTATTGAATGTTTTTTTATGATATTAATGATCGAGAGATTTGTTGAAAAATAATAATATCACTCTATTTGTTATAATAAAAATATGCAACAGCTCAAGAATTTTATTAAAATCGTTTGTATCAAAGAATTATTAGTAGTCATCACTAAAAATTCTGTGATACAAACGATTATTATGAAATTCTTTAACCAGATTTTTTCTTACGCTTGTAGTAGAAAAAGTTTAAAAAAATATGTTTGTTTTATGTTAGATGACATAAATTAACGTCACCATACAAAAAAATTCAAAACTTATTATAATTAAATAATAAACAACTACAGTTTATTAAGGTTGTAACAACTTAACCTTCTAATCTGAACAAAACGTTAACAGTTAGTTAGCAAATGGTAGAGCCGGCCGTTTGCAATCGGCCACTGTATACGGTCAAAGACCCAGATCTTTACCTTGCTCTTGGGACTTGGTTTGACGTTTGTAGTGTTGTAACGATGCTGATATCGATGCTGTTAATTTATCATTATCAAGTTTCATCTTGTCAATCTGATTTAGTTTATAAAAATATTAAAATTCTTAAATAGTTATTCGATTTTATAAAATGTATTAAAATAAACTGAAATCAAGCAACACTACTCTATGTAGAAGTTTATATAAACTTACTGTATTACTTTGTTAGATTGTTGATAATAGAAAAAGAAGTCGATGTTGGTCTAGAACAAAAACATTTATGAAGAGTCATGAGTTCTGCTGAGCTATAAATTTACACTCACAAAGGACGAGGAAAAATATTATTTTCTAAGGTTCCATAGTTCTAACAAGGAAACCTTTATTGTTTTGCCATGTCTGTCTGTGTCCATCCGTCCGTCAAAATTATTACGAGGGTGTGAAAACTATTCCTCGATTCAGTAATCTTATTGCGAAATATGTTGACTGAAAAAAAAAATCGTGATGGTAGTATATGTTTTTTTTTAACTATCACACAACGCCGTCTAGTCCCAAGCTAAGCAGAGCTTGTGTTATGGGTACTAGACAACTGATAAACATACTTATATACTTCTAAATACATACATGTATAGAATAAAATTACACCCAGACATAGAAGGGGTGCTACGACAGAAAACCTCCACGAGTGCCCGCAGGCTGTAGTTCCCTTGCGGATACGTCTGGAGTGAAGGCCAGTCTGCGGGACGGTGCACCCTGGGAGGCGGCCAACGACAACCCTTAAGTACTTCTGCCTAAGGAGTCCCGATGTCCGCCTGCGAATGTTCTGTCCGAAGGATCACTTCAACGCGTGTCCCTCTGCTACAGCAGAGGGCACAGTGGCGAAGTAAGAGCGGGCTCGGTGTGCACTTACCCTGCCACCGGGCAGGCAGGAGGAAGACTTGCTCCTCCTTCTGCCACCGTTAGTCTCGTAGCCCCAGAGACTGTCCAAGGTCATGTTTCTGACTTTTGATGGGGGTCGAGGGTCCTGGCTTAACCGCCCGGGCCGCGAGGAAGACAACCTCTATAAAAAATTACCCCAAACCTCCAAGCGGCGGCGCACCGTGAGGGAGGTTGTTAGCTTGACTAATGGGTAGCTTAATTAGTCTCTAGTGCGAACCACTGACTTTGAGCAAGTACAGAATGAAAAATACTCGTGGGAACAATATGGAACCTAAATCAAAATTTTTCAGACAACCGATGGAGAGTGATGCGCGGTCGGAGTCCGACGCGGCATCTAGAGGGAGCTTGGAGGGCTCGGAGGTAGAGGAGGCTGTGGGAGACTCCGGCAGAAATTCGCGTCCCTACCGGAAGCGCCCCATATCGGGGGACATATCGTCCTCCGACGCAGAGAAGGGCTCGGCCCCAAAAATCCCCACACGTGGGCGGGGTGCGGGTCGTGCACGTGGCAGTGGGAGGGGCCTCACCGCCCAAGAATCCGCTCAGCGAGCTGACAGGCTTGCCGCGGAAGGGCGTCACCCTAAAGCGGCCAATGCAGAGTTGGACCTCTCGGGACCGTCTGGCAGCGACCGAAGTGCCAGGGAGGACTCCGCCGAGGAGTCGCGCAAGTCGCTCGGGCTGTTGATAGTCTCCGCACTAAGGACCATGGGCAGGAAGAGGGAAAAGTCCTCTAAAGAGAGGACTGTCCAAGAACTGGCCATTTCCATCGCGGAGGCTATCGACGCCTCTTTCGAAAAGAGGGCGGCAAAACTCCGGGCCGAACTTATGGGTCCTCGGAGAGCGTGCTGCCAGAAGTCGCCGAAAGGGGAGCGCACACAAGAGCAGGGGCAAAGTCAGCCCCAGCCCCAGCCTGAGCCGGAAAGCCAGCTGCTGAGGCTGGTGAAGCAGGAGCTGTCTGCCTTCCGGCAGCAACAGCAGCAGCAGCAAGAGCAGTTCCAGCTGCGGATGCAGCAGCAGCTGTCCGTGCTGGAAGGCATTGTTCTGCGTCCCCCACTTGCGGCCGGCCAGCGAAAGGCGGCGTCGTATGCCGCCGCCGCTGCGGCCACGATTGCTGCGCCCAAGCCGGGCCCTTCGGGGCAGGCCAGGCGTGGGACTGTGGTATTGGAGTCCACGGAGTCAGCCTCTTTGGCTAGGAAACAGCAGCAGGGGAAGCCAGCTTCTGCTGCTGCCGCCCCCAAGAAGGACAAAATTGCACCGGCTACTAAGGCAGTGGGAGCTCCTGCCGTGAAGGCAAGCAGGCAGCGTATGCCGCCTCTCCCACCTACGGAACCTCCAGTGGAAGCCGAATGGCAAGTGGCCGGAGCAAAGGAAAAGGCGGGTAAGGCGGCTCGAGCCGAAAAGAAACGCGAGCGGCGGCGGCAGCGGAAGAAGAGGGCCATCGCGGCCAGGTTTCGCGCTCCGGATTCTACGGCTGTAGTGATTACACTGCAGCCAGCTGCGGAGAAAAAGGGCGCGACCTACGGCGAGGTCATCCGGAAGGCGAGGCGGGCGGTGAACCTCACCGAGCTCGGAGTCACCGGGGGCTTCCGGATGCGGCATACCGCAACCGGTGCCCTTATGCTGGAGGTCCCCGGGGCAAACAGCGGCCCCACCGCAGACGCCCTGGCCGAGAAGATCAGGGCGTCCTTGGATGCAGAGGAGGCCCGAGTGTCCAGGCCCACCAAGTGCATTGACATGCGTATTATGGGCTTGGACGAGTCCGTGACGGTGGATGAAGTCGTGGCCGCCGTCGTCAGGACGGGAGGGTGCCTTACTGACCGGGTCCGGGCAGGCGCCATCCGTGCTGACGGCACGGGCATGGGGGCAGTGACGGTGAGTTGCCCCGTGTCGGCGGCCAAGAAAATCACCGAGGAGGGCCGACGGCTTTTGGTGGGCTGGGTCTCCGCGCGGGTAAAACTGCTGGAGCCCAGACCTCTGCGGTGTTATCGCTGCCACGTGGGACACCACGTGGGGGCCTATTGCGCAGCGGAGGTTGATCGCAGTGACCGCTGCTTTCAGTGCGGTCAGCCCGGTCACAAGGCCGTCACTTGCAGTGCAGCGCCGCATTGCTACGCATGTGCGGCGGCAGGCAAGCCGGCTGATCACCGGGCTGGGGGCAGGTCATGCGGTCCCCCCACCAAGGCCAAGGGCAAGGCCCCGAGGCCCATTCCAGCGGATGCTCTCACTGCTGCGGCCGCCAAGTTAGCCACCACCGCTATCGCTTCCACAGACGCCGCCGCTGCAACCGCCGCAGCTGTGCCCTCACAGGGGGCTCGGGAGGAAACTATAATGGACTGCCAATAATGGCTTCATTACGTCTCCTCCAGGCGAACATCAACCACTGCTCCTCCGCTCAGGATCTGTTGCTCCAGAGCATGGCGCAGTGGTCGATCAACATCGCCGTTGTCTCCGAGCCGTACCATGTCCTACCCAGGGCTGACTGGGTGCAGGACCTGAACGGCTCGGTGACCTTAATTTCATCGGCCGCCGCTGGTACCCCGTCCCTCGAGGGTATCAAGAGAGGACGGGGTTGCGTGGCAGCACGGTTCGGGGAGATGGCTGTGGTCGGGGTGTACCTCTCCCCGAATAAAACTCTCGCCGAACTCCACAACTCCCTTATGGAGTTGAACGCCGTCGTCGCTGGGTTTGGATCCCTCCCCGTGGTCGTTTGCGGGGACTTCAATGCCAAGAACTTGGCTTGGGGTTCCCGGTTCACGAACCAGCGGGGTCGGATGGTGGAGGACTGGGCACTGGAGACAGGCCTGGTCGTCCTAAACCGGGGTTCTGTCCCCACGTGTGTGCGGATGCGGGGCGAGTCAGTGGTGGACATCTCGTTTGCCAGCCCCGCTTTGTCGCAGCGTGTCGTCGACTGGCGCGTCATGGAGGGGGTGGAGACGTTCTCAGACCACCGCTACATCCGGTTTGACGTCTCCACCCAGACCCCGACCGCGCCGGTCCAACAGACCCCGTGTGGTCCACGGTGGGCGCTGAAGCAGCTGGACCGGGAGCTTCTCCTGGAAGCCGCGATGGTACAGGCCTGGGTGCAAGCACCGGACAGGCCTGTCGACATCGACGTCGAGGCAGAGTGGCTCCGGGAGGCCATGTCACAAATCTGCGACGTGGCAATGCCCCGAGTCCGGCAAGAACGTGCTCGGCGCCAGGTGTACTGGTGGTCGCCGGAAATTGCTGCGCTGCGTAGTGCGTGCAATACCGCGCGGCGCCGGTACGCCAGACATCGCAGGCGCCGCATCCGCCCGCCGGATGCAGAGGCCAGAGAGGCGGAGCTGTACGAGGGATACAGAGCGGCGAAGCGCACCCTCCGAGCGGAGATAAAGCGGGCCAAGTTGGAGGCCCGCAACGTGTGGCTGGGGACTCTAAACGGAGACCCATGGGGACGCCCCTACAAGTTGGTGCGAGACAAGCTCCGCCCTTGGGCTCCCCCGCTGACGCAGAGTCTCCGGCCCCAGCTTGTGGAGGGCGTGGTGAGCGCTCTGTTCCCCGCGCGAGGAGAACACTCTCCCCCGCCTATGGCTCCGCCACCTGCGGTGTCCGACGTGGGCCACGACGGCGACGGCGACGACAATGTTCCAGAGGTGACCGAGGTAGAGATGAGTGTGGCGGTACGAAGGCTGAATGCCAAGAATACCGCCCCGGGACCCGACGGCTTGCCTGGAAAAGCCTGGGTCCTGGCCATGGAGGAACTCGGGCCTCGACTAAGGGGGCTCTTAAGCGCATGCTTGGAGAGGGGCCAGTTCCCACTTCGCTGGAAGACGGGGAAACTGGTCCTCATCGCAAAGCAGGGGCGCCCTGCGGACTCACCGTCTGCGTACCGGCCCATCGTGCTGCTCGACGAGGTGGGCAAGCTCTTTGAAAGAGTTATTGCAGACCGCCTCGTCGCGCACCTTACACGGGTGGGGCCGGATCTGGCGGACGGCCAGTTCGGCTTTCGCAGGGGACGCTCCACGGTGGACGCTATCATGCGCGTGCGAGCCCTCACGACGGGGGATGCGGTATCCCGGGGCAGGTGTGTCTTGGCGGTGTCTTTGGATATCGCCAACGCCTTCAATTCCCTGCCCTGGAGTAGCATTAGGAGGGCACTCAGGTATCACCGGGTGCCCGACTACCTCTGTCGTGTGATCGAGGCCTACCTGACGGACAGGTTCATCATCTACCCCGGTCACCAGGGAGAGTGGAAACGGCGAGAGATGTCGTGCGGTGTTCCGCAGGGATCGGTACTAGGACCGCCCTTGTGGAACATCGGGTACGACTGCGTGCTGCGCGGCGACCTTCCTGACGGGGTTAGCGTCGTCTGTTACGCGGACGACACACTGGTTCTGGCACAGGGAGAGTCGTACCAGGCGGCGGTCGAACTAGCGACACGCGGGGTTGCGATAGTCGTGGAGAGGATCCAGCAGTTGGGACTCGAGGTGGCACTGCACAAGTCAGAGGCCATGTGCTTTCACGGCCCTCGGAATGCGCCACCACCGGGTTCCCAAATAACGGTAGGAGGAGTTCATATCGGCGTCGGGTCGACGATGAAGTACCTGGGACTCGTCCTCGACAGCCGATGGAATTTCGAAGAGCACTTCCGACGTCTGGCTCCCAAACTGGATCGGAATGGGGCTGCCCTTAAGCGGCTTCTGCCTAACCTAGGGGGTCCAGACGCCTCCTGCCGGAGGCTCTACGCAGGAATCGTTAGGTCCATGGCCCTTTATGGGGCGCCGGTATGGGCGCCGTCGCTGCGAAAACGACCGGCGGCCAAGCTGAACGCATGCCAGAGGGTCATGGCCATCCGAATGGTGCGGGGATATCGCACGGTTTCTCGCGAAGCGGCGAGCCTCCTTGCTGGCCAGCCACCATGGTATCTGGAGGCAACAGTCCTTGCACGCATGCACGATCTGCGCGTGGAGATGCAACGCCGGGGCGAAACTCCGCTGCCGCGCCAAGTTGCGGCATGGCGGGAAGAACTCCGGCGGGATATCATGGTGGAATGGCGACAGCGACTATCGCAACCCAGTGCTGGACACGCCACAATTATGGCGGTAATTCCCCTCTTTGAGGAATGGCTGGAGAGACCACATGGCGTCCTTACCTACCGCATGACGCAGATCCTCACCGGACATGGTAAGTTCGGGAGGTTCCTGCACCGAATTCGTGCGGAAGACACGCCCGGGTGTCGCCACTGTGTGGAACGCCCGGAGGACACGGTGGAGCATACGGTGGAGGTGTGCCCCGCTTGGGCAGAGCAACGCCGTGTCCTCGTGGGGGCGATCGGCGGCAGTGATCTCTCGCGCCGGGCATTGGTACAGGCCATGGTCCGGAGTGAGGAGGAGTGGCAGGCGGTCGCCTCCTTCTGCGAAGCAGTAATGCTAGCAAAGGAGGCGGCCGATCGCGTGAGGCAACAGCAACGGTCCTCACGCCCCAACCGCCGCCGGGATTCCGATCCCGATTTCCGGCCACCGTAGGCGCAGGCTTGCGGACGGCGAGCAATGGGTGGCTCGCCGTCCGACCGTCCGGTAACTGTCCGGACCGAGCCCAAGTCGTCGACGGCGCGTATTGTTCCACGCGCGCCTCAGGGTGATGTCAGCAAATCGTAGGGGCCCAGTAGGGTCGAAGCCTACTGGGGCCACGGGTAGTGTGAAAGCGAAGCCCGGGGCCCCGGGATGAAGGCAAAGAGGGAACAGGAGTGGGTTTTTAGTCAGTAAAAGTCTGACACTATCTCTCGCTCCACCCAAGAGCGAGATTTGTCATTAGATGATTTTCCCACCTTAAAAAAAAAAAAAAAAACCCAGACATAGAAAAAATGATCGTGCTCATCACACAAACTTTTGTCCTGGGTGGGAATCGAATCCACGACCTCCGGCATAGCAGTCAGGGCCACTAACCACTCGACAAACAGGCCAGTCAAAAATTTTCAGCATTATTAACAAAAATCATCGAAACTTTGCACATAGACATCTGCTCACCACTAACTGCTAGTGCGAAAGAGACTCACCAATTTCTCCCACTCACCGTTCAGCTGAGATGAATTTAGTAAGCCAAGCGATAGCCGTCGGTTCGCGCGCTTTTCTAGTACACCATGACCTGTTTACTAACGTAAACATTAACGAAAACGTGATTGTTTTGTGTTACGGATTCATAATTATGGGACTCAGGTAAATGATCTTTATATTCATTGATTTAATTTTTAACTTTTTCTACATTTACCGGTTTTTCCGGCTTGTTTTTATTCGAAAGTTTCACAAAAACGTTGCGCTTGCAAAACCATTTTTTTTTTTGTTTATGTCCGGATTTCGGCTGCTGTGTGTGAAATGAAGTTCTTTAAAACTAGTATCTGACATTGATATATACTTCAAATTGTTTCTTTAACTTATCGTTTCTTTATTGACCTTAATTATTTCTTACTTATGTTTTCTTTCTAATTGTATTAATAATAAATTTAGTTCTCAGTGTCTTTAGTATACCAATAGCTGCATTATCCTATTAAGTAGTCTATGTCTAGTGTCTACGTGATGTTGACCATGTGTCAACCAACCAGCTTAGCAAATACTAAGGTTATCGTATTGAAGCGCAGATTCATCTTCACTTTCTATTTATTTATCACCCGGAAGTCTAGCAGGTGTAACCTTGGCCATGATCAAGATCAAGAATAGTTTTTCATCTACGTTCACTGCAAAGGCAAAACTTAGTGAAATACCTTTTTCATTTTACCTAGTTCTAGTTCCTTGTTCGATTCATTGCATTTGTTTATTATCATCCAATCTCATACCTACTTATCATACTTCCATATTACTGTGTCATCCAAGGTCGTTGTTTACTTGTATGTCTTCAATTTCCATTAATAAGCCACCCTTACATAAACCAATTCAATGAGTTTTGTTTCTCCCATTCTTCCCTTCATGAGACCGTCTTCATCAATCAGATATTTTACTACTTAAGTTGTACTACGACGGACATCGTTCAAGGATCACAGAAAAGATATAAAATCCACTAATTCTACTCTCGTTACAGATCTATTAATACAATTGCCACTTCCAGTTTCAACAAAAACTGGGGACAATAACAAAGATTCGTTCATCTGGAAATGCAGCATAACTTCACGCCATACCTCATTGGGTATATCCAATTATGATAACGTTTCTCTGTCGAAGCAACTTTCTTTCGCATGTCCACTTGCATTCCTTGTCATCTTACGTTTGTGTTTTCAGTGTTTTGGCATTCAGGTGTGAAAGAGAAAATAGATTTATAGCATTAAGTTTTCTTTGAATTCGTGTTATAGAGAATTTACAGAGAGCTCTGGCTGTTTAATTGATAAAACTTCCAGTATTATTCTTAGAACACGGTGAGGCGAGGAGATGGTGGTGCTTCACCCAAGCGAAGCACACCTTTACCGTATGCGCCACCGTTTCCTATAGGCACATCCAGTGTTTATTTTTTTATATAAGAATCAGTTTATACGCACGTCCAGTGTTTTTTTTAATAAGAATCACTTCCAGTGATTTTTTTATAAGACCAGTTTTCAGTTTCTGTTACTGAAGATTCATCATACTTTGCACCAAGCACCCCTACTTCCCTTCTATTCTAAACCTCAAATGATATTACGAAAAAACAATTTTGTTTCTGGGTTTGAACTTTCTTTGTATCCAAAGACCACAAATATAGATATCATTCCTGATGAGATAAAATATGTTTCGTCAATGACATAAACGTGTACCTAAAACACATGAATGGAGCTGACTTTGTTAGTATCCCGAATACTTCTATTCATAATGTTCCCACTGCTGGGACTCAGGCTTTCTCTCTAGGAGATGGAATGGACTATATCCACCACGCGGGCTCGTTGCGGATTGGTAAATTTCACATGTCTTCGGATTTTTGATTCAAGGACATGCCGGTTTCCTCACGATGTTTTTCTTTACCATTTTGAGAGCAGTGGTGATGAAATAAATTACACAAAGTAATGCGCCTGGTTGGGTTAGAACCCGCGACTCGTAAGTCGGAGTCGTTTCCACTCGGCCACCACTGCTCATATTTCTAACCATATCCAATAACAATTACCAACCTGGTAGTAGAAACCAAGATCTTGATGTCAACCATACCACCAGTTTCAAACAAGTTTTTAAACGAGCAATAAATCGTAATATATTCATACTAATTCAATATATTCTTAGACTGTCTATTACATGAGTCATTATACTATTCTAAAATTAGCAATTTAGAAACTGCTACAGATGATTAGTTTTCTCCGAATCTCTTTAGTTTCAATAAGGAAACTACTAGACATTGTGTCATAGAAAGTCTCGCGTCATTTGTTTACGATTTGCTTCCAAATGTGTTCACCTGTTATAGAAAATTTTGGATAATTAGTATTTGCTTGTAGTTTAACTATTTAAATTAGATGTTGAATATTAGTACCTGAACTAGAACGAAACATTAATGTTACAAGTGGTATTAAATTATTATAAACTAGCTTTTGCCCGCAGCTTTGCCCACGTACATAAAATATACTATCAGTCAGCCTATGTCACTCAGGAATAAAGCAGCTTTCAATCGGTAAAAAAATTTTAGCAATCCGATCAGTACTTTCAGAGATTACTTCCTACAAACAAAAAAAAAAACAAAAACAAACTTTACCTCTCTATCAAAGAGGTAAAAGTTTGTTTTATTGTTTTTTATTTTATTGTTATATTACTATAGATATAGATTGTTTTATTACGGTATTTATACTGTAATGCCCGAGGACACGACGGAGCTTCACCCAAGCGGGGCACCTCCAGGCGGTCCAAACAATGATGACACCCGTTTTGTCCGCGCGAATCAGGTGCAGAAACCTCCCGAACTTACCATGTCCGCTGAGGACTACGTCAACCTTTGACGTACCATGTTGTTATTTATGGTACTTTATCATTGTATTTTTTTATTTTAGATGGGAAATTATCAAATAGCTTCTCCTGTTTTTTGTGATGTAAGAGTAAATATCAGACTTTTATTGACTAAAACTCATCAATGTCCTTAAAGTTGCCCTTTGTGTTTTTGGGGCACAGTAACTCTTTCGAACAATCTCGCAGCCCTACCAGACATGTAAAGGTTTGCTCCACTTGCTCCTTATTGGTCATTGTCTGCAAGCCCGCAACTATGGTAGCTGGGGATCATCTTGTGACTCCTGACACCCGAGGTGTCTCTTGGCGGCGGCTGGGGCGTGCTTCGCAGAGAGAGGCAACCACATCCCATTCCTCTTCGCTTTGAACCATGGCCTGGCGAGAGACGTCAGCACTACCCATCGCCTTCACAACGACATGGCGGTACTCCGCTCAAGCGAGGCTCACCTCCACCGTATGCTCTACCGTGTACTCTGGGCGGTAAGCAGAATGGTGACAACCGGGAATTTCTTGCGTCTAAATTCAAAACAGGTACCTCCCGAACTTACCATATCCGGTGAGGACCTGCGTCATTCGGAAGGTGAGGATGCTATTGCGTCTCTCCAGCCACTCCTCAAAGAGGGAACATTGCGCCTTGATTTTGGCATCCTCAGTTCAACATAGGCTGCCCGCATCCCATTTTCTCTAATTCTGAACCATTGCCTGAACCAGGGTCCAGCGCAAGATATTGCCGCCGTTCTGTACATAACTTAGCATTGTAGTTTGTGCTCTTTTACTGAGCTCTTAAGTTACATTTTCCAATGAAACGACTTCGACGAAGTATATTCCTGTTCCAATTTCCATTTCCATTTTACACCTTGATCGTTTGTGTTTAATTTTAATTTCATTAACAAACAATAGGCCGGTCAATCACAGGATGGTGTTGTTATGAATATGAATATTTAGTGGTTTTCTAACCATTTAAATACTGTGTTAAGTTTCACCCATTGTTTAAATAAGGAAAGCGTACAAACACACTTCTATGTTGTTCATCATATTGACATGGATACTGGGTGCTTACTTACTCTGTTTCTAAGGAGTCATTTCTAAATTAGCTTAGGCTTAAAACTACATTATCTAGCTTTACCATTTCTTGGCTATGTTCCCAACACTCTTCTCATCCAACTTGTGATTACTTTCTTTAAATATATATCAGATTTTTATTTTCGATATTGTTTTTTTTTTGCCAGTATTTGTATTTGTAAGTATGTTAACAACTCAAAACAACTGTTAAAGGTTGTATATATTAACTATCATCAAGTAGTTCCATTTGATTCCGTGTTGTCCAAGAGATCAAGTTGATCGTCTTGATCTCCAAAAGGACTTTAGTCACCATATACTCCTTATGGCGACTCTCAGCTATTACCATGAATAGGGATATATATTTATTTCAGCCGTCTCTAATCTTAAATTAGTAGCCACCTTGTATATAGAACACTAACTTTTGCCCGCGACATCGCCCGCCTACATAAATAATAGCCTATGTTACTCAGAAATAAAGAAGCTATAGGTAAAAAAAAATTAACAATCGGACCAGTACTTTCAGAGATTACCTCCTACAACAAACAAAAAAAAAACTTTGTCTCTTTACAATTTTAGTGTCGATATTTTTTATTTTTTTATTAGGTGGGAAAATCATCCTATGACAAATCTCGCTCCTGGGCGGAGCGAGAGATAGTGTCAGACTTTTACTGACTAAAAACCCACTCCTGTTCCTTCTTTACCTTCGTCCCAGGGCCCCGGGTTTCGCATTCACACTACCTATGGTGCGTATATGCCATTTTAGTGTAGATTAAGATTTTCTTAGAACAACCCGTTAATTCTTACTCCTTCTGTCTCTCTCTGCCTAGAACAGCCAAAAGCAATATTTGCACACAATTTATTCTGAACTGTAAAAGGGATGGAGCTATATAGGCTGTCTATACATCCTGGAGGGATGGAGCTATTCCATCCCTCGTTCTCGCTCGCATGCTCAAACATTTTTTAGCAGGTCATGGTTTTTTTTTTTTTTCCGGTTGGAAAATCATCTTATGACATCCCCCGCTCTTGGGCGGGGCGGGAGATAGTGTCAGACTTTTACTGACTAAAAACCCACTCCTGTTCCTTCGTTGCCTTTCGTACCAGGGCCGAGTCTTCCTTTCAGAATCAGACCCTTGGCCCCAATAGGCTTCGACCCTGCTGGGCCCCTACAGTTGCTGACATCTCCTTGAGGCGCGCGTGGAACAGCACGCGCCGTTGACAACTTGGGCTTGGTCCGGACGGTTACTGGACGGTCGGACGGCAAGCCACCCATTGCTCGCCGTCCGCAAGCCTAGCATGTCATGGTAAGACCCCTGCTCGTCCTACCATCTCCGTCAACCACCATGGGTGATTCGGAAGTTCACCTCAGTTGTATTAGTAGATAGATAGATAGATATACTCTTTATTGTACACCAAAAATACAAATTACATTAGGAACCTAATATTAATATAGTGTCGCAATGGGCGGTCTTATCGCTAAAAGCGATTTTTTGCAGACAACCTTATGATGGATTTGACAGAGAAGGAGAAAAAAAATACGCAGGTAGTTCGTGGGGTAATATTTACATATAAACAATACATAAACTAATAAATTTCATAAAATACAAACAATATATAATAGTAATTAATTTATGAAAATGATATGAACAATTGACGGTGCAGTTTGGCTGGTGCAGCTGTCAGACCGATGATAGATTCCAGTACAAAAAATATAAAGGCATTTTTCAAACATGAGAAAATTATATAATAAATTTATCGGTGTAAAGTATAAATTTTAAATGTCGTTTCTTTGCTATATGTTGTATGCAGACAGATAAAAAAACGACTCATATTTAATTTTTTTTAAATGTTGATTTCACAGCAATGTTCAATAGTTTAAAATCAACTCCTCATTACCTACTTATGCACAAGAGAAGATATTACATAAATATCCATTAAAAGATGAACATATCATTGCTAAGCACCGCATTCTCATTTCTGTCACACCTGACTAGCCAAGCCATACGTCAATGCGTCGAAGTTGGTAAAAGTGTGTTAATGCGTGTGACATTGTTCAAGCAACGCCGGACGGTACCGGTATAACTTTGGATATTTATAGGCATAGTTTGTCGATGACTGTTTTTTTTTTAAGAAAGAGAAATGATCGAAATCTAGGCTAGAATTCACTAATAAATCGTTAGAAAGCTAAGTATCTAATATATGGTATAGAAAAATATATTTTTATATCACTCGGATTATATCTGCCCTCCTAGTCAAGTTAAAACTGTTTCGTTTCGATTCTCTTTTCGTTGATCGCCTCGAGTCAGCCACGCCTCCTATTCCTTTGTTCTGACCACGTGATTGAGCGTTGAGATGACGTCAGGACAAAGGAATTGGAGGCGTGGCTGACTCGAGGCGATCGACAAAAAGAGAATCGAAATGAAACGGTTGTAACTTAGCTAGGGGGGCTGAACTAGATTCTGCCAGCGGCTTTGCCCAAGGTAAAATAGTTTTTTTTCACACATTTGGACCACCATTTCTTCACCTTAGTGGGTGAATATTGAAAAATCCTGTCTTAGTGCTAGCCCACGTTATAAAAGAAAACCTTGTGCAAAATTTCACACTACTTGTTTCGATTGTGTGTTGATGTGTGACTCAGTAATTTTCTCCTTTAATATAATTATATAGATTACCATCATAAATATTGTCCATCAACCATTCATCCTTCTAAATATTTGACCAGATCACTGAAACAAAAGTTTGATAACACTGTAAGTTATTTTCCAATTTCAGTTTTTTTGCAAATGCTTTGCATTTAGAAAATTATTCTTCATAGAAATTTTGAGCGTAACTGATTTTGTGGAACGTTTCAAATTTCACGCATCATATTATTTGACTAAATGCACTTAAGTACCTTGTTTGTTAGACAAGTTTTTTATGACATTATGTTTTATTGTTTGTATGGGGTGTTTGGAACACCTCGAAAAGCAAATAATAATAATAATCCTTTATTATCAGGCAACTAAGGCCCATAGATAAAATTCACAAATAATCATACAAAATAATAAACTAATACATATGTATAAAAAAATAAAAAAAACTATAACAATTACTAAACTATACTATTGCACACGAAGTGACGGCGTCGTGTTCCGCTGCGAGGCCGCCGTAATAAAGCCGTTGGTCCCGGTTGTCATTCATAGGTCTTTGACAGTCGTTACAGCTAGTCAGATGCCAAAAAGTCTTTCCATCATTCTATATCATTCTATCTAAGAAGTATCATGTTGCCCAGTAATTAGGTTGTGGAGGTCTCTTAAGCAGTCGCTCTATGTAAACATGTGTTTTCTGCCGCATTCGGTTCAACTGGAAATTGACCCCAAGCTTATTGGGAAAAGGCTAGGATGCTGACGTAATGTATGGTTTATGGTTTTCGCATAACCCAGACTCAAAGTTCCACCTCTTCCAAAATAGAGCTTTAAACACCTACGCCACCTGGAGACTATTTTTTTTTTTTTTTTAAATCATGTGATTGAATTGCATGTCTAAGCAATCTTTTAGTATGTAATTAACCTGCTTATGTTAAGCTTTGCTTAAGTTTTAAGCTTATGAATATTCATAGTTTTTATTTCCCATGGGTATTATTGTATTTGTTGAAAAATCGTGTCGATAGGTTAAACGGAAATGCCCGTTTAGACAAAAAGTCAGTTCAATATGATACAGAGAAGTCTAAAATTTTGGTAAATTTTCTTTTCAAATATAGACATTGTAAGTGTATAAACTAAATTTTGCAAAACATTGAATCAATTGAGGTATCGAAACCTCAACATGCATGCGGTTTTTTTACAAATAAGTACACACTGTAGGCCAACTGTAGGCCAATCAATTAAGTATATACATCTCATGTATGTGACAATATGTAAGGATCAAATTCCAGTCAGGTATAAATTTGTCAATGTTAACATAACTAGCTGGCTGGTCATCACTAATAAAATGTAATCGAAAGTTCGACCTTGTTATATTTGGACATCGAACGTGGCCACACGTTTTGCGTCATAATTTACCGGTTTTGGAGAAAGTGCTTCAAAAATGTGCCCTAAGACAGGAAATCGAGTGAAATAACGGGAGAATTCTTCTAGAATTTGTGCCAAGGTGAGGTTTTGAATGGTTACCTTATACAACTGGTTTGTTGATGCCTCGCCCTTAACAAGAATTGTAGCTATGACCAAAATATTTGCATTACTAATTATCATTCGGACATTCTGAATTCCACAAGTATGGTTTTAGTAATGTCAGTATAAGTAACTTGACTGCGATCTCATGCACCTGATGGTAAGCAGTGACGTGACGCAATCGTAGATGGTAAGGTGCACTAGTTTATTAAGAGCCTATTCACTCTAGCCTTGAAGATACTTAAATTGTAATTGGACAGGAATACCGCAGCAGGCAAATTGTCTCAATCCTTCGATGTACGCAGTATAATAGACGAGGCGAAACACTTAGTTCAGGACTAAGCGTTTCCGTAAAGGTTTCAACAACTTAAGGGTATCCACCCTTAAGTAATCAGATACATCATAAAGATTCTCTTCAATATCATTTTTATTCAGCTTAAGCATATACTTTAATTTTACTACTGGCTTTCTTTGAGTACTCTTCTTTATTTGCGATAAAATCAATTACACAAAATCCTAGTTATTTTGTGTAATTATTGGTCTATCGTTATCCGAGCTTTTTACAGAAAGTATTACAATATGTAAAAGTATTCAGTTCTTTTAATCCAAATCCACAGCTTGTCTCTGTAATAGTAACTAATTCGTCAACAAGCGATGAAGTAATCTCATTGTCCTCAAGACCATTTTGAAAGAGAAAGTTAAAACTACCAATTGTTTCTTTTTGTCATTGAAGCTAATATAAAAGAAAGGTTATTACTACTAAACACGGGCAAAATTTTCATTATTGTATTTTTTAGTATTAAGAATCTTTTGTATTTTGTGTAATATCAACTTTGGATATCTGAGTCATATTAATTTTAAAACCACTAAGTACCAAATTATTTGTTATAAATAAATTTTAAATTGTAAAAATAATGTGTAATGTTAAATTGTTTGTCATTATATTACTCGAGTGTTTGTTATTGAAACAATCGAGCCAGTCAGTTAGCTTGCTGTTAGCAATAACCTGAGGGATTTTATGTAAAGAATTATAATTCTTCACGAAGTTCAAGAAGTATGCTCCATTTTCGACAACATCATCGCTTACCAACCGGTGTACCAATGGTAAACTTGGGCTTGAGCCTATATATAGAAAAAGAAGCGTAAGCGTAGATATTTAAGGTTTAAAATTAATTGAAATTTGAAATAGTACATTCATATTCAACCCCAAAAGATTTATGAATATACATACATGTGAGGACGAAGAAGGAAAGGGAGGCCAAAGAAAAAATGAATTGTGTGAGAAGTGATATGAAAGAAAAGGGAGTTGTAGCGTGACGGCTGATAGGACAGAATGGAATAAAAAAACGTGTTACGCTGACCCCAAATGACACGGAATAAGGGCAGATATATGATGATCATATTTAATCTAAACATATTTACGCAGCAAAAAACCTTAACAAATATTTGAAGGAAAAGCGAAATCGTAGATTAACATCGTCGTGTGTCACCAGATAACGGAAAACTTCCATCTAAATAAACCCGGTCATCTGCCAAGCCCTTGACTACTTTCAAAACTGGATATTTTAAAATCATAGCAGTTATCAACGTCAATATCAATATGTCTATACATATTCTAAACCTTTAATTATTTATTTTCACTTTTCACTAAGGTATTTGAAAGTGTAACAAGTTTATAATTAAGTCGAAAGAATTTAAAGTGATCAGTATTTAGTTATAGGTCAGTTGAGCAGCTTAATATAATATTTATTATGTTAATGTTATTTACAAACATAATTTCACAAACTGACAATTTATCAAAATAAGGCCTTTAATTGTGTTTTTGATCAATCAATCATTTTATTTGCATAATATGGGTTTACAAAGATATTTACACAGGTACAGTTTCAACATATTCAGTTTATGTTCGCATGCAAATGTATAACAAAATGTCATATGATATTATGGTCGTTGACAGTTAAAGCATGACAAAGTGATTTTTCTAACAAATTGGCCATCGTTTCTCATTCAGCGCTTAAAATGCAATAGAAACATTCAGTTTGCTTTATTGTTGATACTGCATTAGCAATTACCTTAATTATTAACTTAGGTTTTATGTAGTATAGTGATACATAGGCGGATTTGTAAAAAGCATTATCATTATTATTTTAAAAATAATAATGATAAAATATTTATTTATAGCAATTATATGCACACAGAAAAATAATTATTACTCAGAAAACACTGTGACAGTTGTGAAACAGTAAACAAATAACAATTAGAGTCGAATTAAATATTATCAAAATTAGAAACTCTTGAGAACATGAAGTTGGTTAAAAGTACACAAATCTAGTAAAATTGTGAAAATACTTGGTACTGTGATAAATACTAATCATTATAGTTAAGAAAAATATAACTACTGATGAAGAAGACGAAATAAGTTTACAGTTTGTGTACGCATTTACAATACAGGAGTAAGTTTACTTTCTTGTCGTTTACTCTACAAAAATAGTTGAGGATATAAAAAAAAAGTTACTAGGTTTACAGTATTTTTTTTTTAATATATATTCTCAACTCATTCAGAATTTTGTAATGAGCAAATGTCTGTTAATTTTTTAGCTTATAAAACAATTTTACTACTTGCAACTTTAAAAAAATAAAACAGATTATTAAAAAAAACGTATAATGTTTTAAAAAATACACAAAATGTGCCGAACCTTAGTTTTTTCTTAATAACTTTTGGAAGTATACTTTGACACAGAAAGTCATGAACTGTAAAACATATATTAATTAAAACATTCGTTACAAGGTCGTTGTAAAAATACAGTTAAGTTACTAACTAGAGGCTTGTTAAGAACACCATAATTACATTAAATATGTTATGCCGTTAGAGCACGATTGTCTAAAAATCACATTTAACTTACAGATTTTTAAGTTTTTGCTATCAATAGAAACATATCCCAGCAGGTAATTCAACTTCTCTTATAGTAACAGTATGCACAATACATGTATTCTCAAAACGTTTTATGCAAATGAATGGGATATTTCCCCATATATCAGTGGACATGGACTTGTCCCAAGCAGAGCTTTATACTCGGTATTTCATTTTTTGACCATTTTTATCCAGTTTGTCCCTCAATACTGTGTAAAACTGTCCAAAATAAAATTGCAACTAAAATAAATATGTCAAACAATAGCAAAATTTATCCTCGTATTGAAATAGTGACCAAAAATTTTTTTTATATAACTGTCGGATTTGGCCATCCTCTAGTAGCTTTTTATCGACTTCGTTTCTAAATTTTATGGTAACAGTTTATTTTGTGCCTGATCTGGACCAAAGCACTTTCACCTTAATAATACTCTACAATCTACTACTATCAGTCGATACCCATTATTTTACTAGTACCATTTCATTATATTGCTAACATTTTATAATTTCAGTCTAAATATCGGAACATCGATCGGTCCTGTGCATCTCGTGTCTAGTAGACTTCCGCAATCTTCACGACATCATCAGTCTATCTTGTGGAAGGCTTTCTAACATGATAAGTTCCAGTATGTGTTCGCTACTCCAGATCCTTTCGACCCAGTTTCTGTGACTAGTGTGTTCTGTTTAATGCCATTTAGGCTTTGCGATTACTCACGTCAGTAACAGTGGTTCTCCTGCGGATACTTGTGTTTTTATTTTAGATTCAATCAGGAAAAGGCACTTCGTGCATAGCCTTTTTCGTTGCCTTTTAGGTAACTTTAAGCCTACTAATGAGGCCATTTTTTAGCTTATACATATACTAGCAAACTGCCCCAGCTTCGAACAGATGTTATAAATCATCAAAGCCTAGTCCAAACCCTTGAATGTAGACACGCTGAAATTTTTAACAGAGTTTATTTTTATGATATACGAGTGTACGAAGAATAAGCAAGGATTTTCTATAATTCACTTCCTAAGGGAATGAAACTGAGGTCCAAAGTTTATAGGAAAAATCTTATTTTGCTAGGACAAAACCAATGGCAGAAGTTAGTGATTTATAATTATTATCATCGTTCACTCGGCTTTACCTTTTAGCTTTGCTTGCATGGTCCATCCCATTGGAATCTATAAAATATCAGTATAAGGTATCAGTTATAAAAGTTTATCTATTTAAGTACTTACTCGTAATCTGGTAGGTACACAAACAATTATGAGTGTTTTTAATACCATTGTCATCATCTTCATTAACGAAATCCTTACCAGAAAGTTTTACCATTTGTATCTTTCGGTCATTGACAGCGTCTTATTACTAAACTTGACTTTTATTTTCTTTCGTCCGTTGTACCAATTTGATTACTTTCACTAGAGTATGTCGTAACCCGTTATTTGATATTACTAGTTTATTGTTAACTGGTTTGTTGGTAACCGCTATGGCTACGCTCATGTGGTTGTAGTAAAATTAATGGTTTGAAGAATGTTTATTATTTGTTGATAAAGTATTTTTTGATTTTACTTACATGCTTGTAAGGTGTGCATCTGCTTGATGTGACCGCTGTTATGAAGGGTCACGAATATGTCAAGTTTTACATTCTTGCTTTTTTGGTTGATATTGAAATATTTGCGATCAATACCTATTATTATAAAAATATATCTTATTTTATTAATTATAACTATCAAATGTTTCATCTGATTGATATCCGATCGATAAAAGCGTTGATAATTTAGCTTTCTTTTTCAAAATTTATAACTTTATGAATAATTTAGCATCTGATTAATTCAAAACATATTTTTATTATTATAATAATATTCTGTTAAATAAAGCTTTAAGGTTGAGAAATTGCGAAAAATGAGTAATAGGTATAATTATGTTATCAGTTCCAGATAAAATTTATTTCTACTTTCTCAAGAGCATCATTACAAGATGGCATACTAAATCAAGTAGGGTTATACAAGTATATAGTAATATTTATGATCGATGATACAATCTTATCGTTTGCTTTGTTATATATTTTGTGAATTAATTCATTTTTATGTTTTTTATTTTTGGGCTTAACAGTGGTTTCAATTGCGACTAGATAGATACTTTAATATTGTTTGCGATAATTTATTGCAATACTCTATTCAATAGGTATGTCGTTATACAGATAATGCACGGTTTATATTTAGCCAAGGCTTCCCCACGTCCGTTTCCTTCACAAATGTCCAAGGTGCACTTCTTGAGTGGTATTTTGATACCTAGCATAACATATAGCATAATCAGCCTTATAATGTTCCCACTGCTGGGACTCAGGCCTCCTCTCTAGGAGAGGGAATGGGCCGTAATCCACCAGGCGGGCCCAGAGCGGGTTAGTGGATGTCACACATCTTCGAATTTTTGGTTCTAGGACATGCCGGTTTTCTCACTATGTTATCTTTCGCCGTTTTGAGAGCAGTGGTGATGAAAATAAATTACACAAAGTAATGCGCCTGGCTCGGTTTGAAGCCGCGACCTACAACTCATAAATGCTGCAAATGCTCAATTTTGGTACCTACTTCCAATCTATTAAATTTACTATTTGGTCATTACGATACAAAAATCTAATTGTCCTAGGAAAAATCTTATCATTAAATCGATCAATCAATGGTATAAAAATATTTAAATGAAAGCTGTTCTCCATAATAATTTCGAAACATTGCCTCTTCTCCAAAACGTAAAGTTTTGTGAAGATGAGACAAGACATAATTTATTACCGAATCCTCGAAAGAATTTCACCGTTATTTCAGTTCCTTATGTAGGTACTTTATGGCATTTACTGAGTGTTCAGCTTTCTTTTGACTTTCACGGGACTATAAATTGTGTATTTTTTTTCTTATGTGGTTAAGAGTTTAAACTTTGACAAAAATAAGAAATTGATTTGTGTTCCTTCCTTAAAAGTAGGTCATCATCATCATCATTTCAGTCGAAAGACGTCCACTGTTGGACATAGGCCTCCCCCAAATGCCACCACAATGACTGATGGTCCTGCGTCTCGCATCCATCGGGTTCCCACGACCCTCACCAGGTCATCGGTCCACCTTGTGGGAGGCCTTCCAGCGCTGCGTCTTCCGGTACGTGGTCGCCATTCCAGAAACTTTCGTCCCCATCGACCATCTGTTCTGCGAGCAATGTGCCCTGCCCACTGCCACATAAGTTTGGCGATTCTTCGGGCTATGTCTGCAACCTTGGTTCTCCTGCGGATATCTTCATTTCTGACGCGTTCACGCAAGTAAACTCTAAGCATAGCCTTTTCCATTAAATACTCTTTTAGACACTTTTTTAGCAATTGCTTTATTTTTTTTATTTTGGTACCTATGAGGTTTCAAAATGTAAATTCTATTCATCGAATGAATTGAACAAACTGTGACTTAGTTCTTAATTGAAGTTTTACAAACTGCCCAATACAACTCCTGTTAATTTTGTGGATGTGATGGAACAACTCCTGTCAGTTATGGGTTGTAACAGGCACTCTGTAGATTTTACTTGCAGTTATGTAAAAAGGTAAGGTGAAATTAATGATGTTTTCTAGCTCCAAAACTTAGATCTTGCATTACCCAGAATTTATATAAAAGTGTTAATTTACTAGACTACGGTGGAGCTCAGTACAAAGCTTGGTGACCTCAATAGAGCTTCCGAAATAGTGGTACTTAAAATGAACATGGACTAAACCAAAGTTATGGTAAACATCTATGTAGCATCCAGTCCTATCAAGATCGGAGACTACCTCGAAATTGTGGACGATTACGTTTACCTAGAATAGACGGTCCAGTTGGAAAGACGTCAATTATAAAATCCAACCCAGCTGGGAATCCCGGGATTATCGGGATTAATATATTTTTTAAGGTTAGTGTGCAACAATTGAGCGACAACTTACCTTTCCTTCTAGATTAAAATACATATATAATTATATGTATATATATAGCACCCCATAAAAGATAATCGACAACATGTGTTAAATGGAATATATTAAGTAATAATAATTAAGAAAGTGATAGTGATGTAAAGGATTTGTTTTGAAGTCCAAGCAAGATGACAATCATCATCCTTTCAGTTGAACAATAAAAACAAAAATGATAATAAATAAATAGATATGTAGATTTAAACTACCAAAATTGAATTACCATTGAAAAAAAAGCCTCAACATAAATAGAAAAAAATCAAATAAGCATCAAAAAAAAAAAATCTCAGCATTAAAATTATTTGCTCAAGAACTGAAACTAGAGAAACTGATTTTTCAAAGAAACCATTTAACAGGAAATTAGTATCTTTCAGGTAAATTCTACTTTTTTTTTAGGTGGGAAAATTTTCTAATGAAAAATTTCGCTCTTGGGTGGAGCGGGAGATAGTATCAGATTTTTACTGACTAAAAACCCACTTCTGTTCCTTCTTTGCTTTCATCCCAGGGTTCCGGGTTTCGCTTTCATACTACCCGTGGCCCCAGTTGGCTTCGACCCTGCTCGGCCCCTACGATTTGCTGACATCTCCCTGAGACGCGCGTGGAACAGTACGCGCCGTCAACGACTTGGGCTCAGTTCGGATAGTTACCGGACGGTCGGACGGCGAACCACCCATTACTGGCCGTCTGCAAGCTCGCGGACGGCGTTATTCTACTAAAGGCTATAATTTGGAAGAGACTTGACAATTAACTAATTGTCGAAAATGAAGTCTTTTCCATCGAGTATGTACTAGATTCTAATCTGACGTTTTATATGTACCCATATAGGCCTTAGATGTGAAATAAAAACATTTCGAATTTTAATTATTTAGTCATAGATAACGTGCTTTTTCAGTCTCTGATTATGTCATGCTTTACTGACTTTTTATTACCAACACAAACCCGGGACTATTCTCAGTTCCCGGGACTATCCCGGTCTCTCGGGATCATTATAGATAAAGTCAAAATCCCGGGACTAGAAAGAGGGTTCGGTATCGAATCCTCTAGTCGTGACCTTTGTTTTACAATATCTTATACTACGTGTCTGCTACACACGCCATCAGTAACTCATCAGACTAAAGACTTCGTTTGATTTCATGAAAGCTTAGACGTTGAATAATTACCTACTTTTGCTTTCAACATCAGATCGCCAGAGGAAAGCGAAAATATATATTGCAGTTTCTTTAATACCATCCATCGGCCAAGGATTGCATTTGAAATTAGTGTTAAGAAAGTTTTCACACATTCGAAGTGACCAAACATTGAAAGTTGGGTTTATTTATTCTACTGTCTACTGTTGAATATAGAGGTACCACAAGAGCCAAGTTTTTTAGATGCTGAATATCGTAATAGGTGTTTTTTAGAGTTGCGAGCCTCAAATAGAAGAAAATAATCTATAAAGGATCACTTCCCATGGGTTCGCTTCTGAAAGGAAAACCCGGGGTCCTGGAACGCAAGGCAAAGAAGGAACATAGGAGTGGACAGTAAAAGTCTGACACGCCCTCGTGCTCCGCCCTAGAGCAAGAGAAGTCATAGGATAATTTCACACCTAAAAAAAATAGGATCACTTCGTTGTCGTGTTTCATAAGACCCTTATTTTTAGAAATGTGAAGAGGTATCAAGTTGAAATGATTATAATAATCATAAGTTCCAGTCAACGCAATCAAAAAACTCTGTACACCGGATGTGTTGACAGCAAGGGATTTTTTTTTAAGGTGATAAAATCATCTAATGACTAATCCCTTGGGCTCCTTGGGTGGAGCGGGAGATAGTGTCAGACTTTTACTGACTAAAAACCCACTCCTGTTCTTTCTTTGCCTTCGTCCCAGGGCTCCGGGTTTCACTTTCACACTACCCGTAGTCCCAGTAGGCTTCGACCCTGCTGGGCCCCTACGATTTGCTGACATCTCCCTGAGGCGCACACACCGTCGCACCGTCGACAACTTGGGCTCGGTCCGGACTGTTACCGGACGGTAGGACGGCGAGCCACCCATTGTTCGCCGTCCGCAAGCCCGCGCCTATTATGGCCGGAAATCGGGATTGGAATTGTGCCCCCAAAATTGCAACCCCAGTGGTGGTTGGGATAGCAGGAAGGAAGTAAGTGATAGCATGACGAGTGACAGGGCAGAATGGAAGAAAAAAACATGTTGCGCCGACCCCAAATAACACGGGACAAGGGCAGGAAGATGATGATGAATCCCAGCGGCGATTGGGGCGTGAGGACCGTTGCCTTGCGCGATCGGCCGCTTCCTTTGCTAACATTACTGCTTCGCAGAAGGAGGCCTGCCACTCCTTTTTGCTCCAGACCATGGCCTGTACCAAGGCGTGGCGCGAGTGCTCGCTGCCGCCGATCGCCACCACGAGGACACGGCGTTGACAGCAAGGGAATCAAAATCTATAGGGCGCTTCTTGTTGATCTAGCATCATGAAAGGCAAGAAGCAAGGTCTCTCACCACAAGTATCGGAAAAAGTTCGGAAATTCTTCATTTATTTGTCTATCATTTTGTCATTCATCTACTCCCCCAAGCATCGCCTCAACAATCGGTCCCACACTCCTTACATTTTTTATTTTTTTATTAATGATTGGCTCGCGTTTGACCACCATCTCACCCGATGGCAAGCGATGATGTGGTCGACGATAGAGCACGCTTGCCTAAGAGTAGCCTATTCACTCTTGACTTAAAGACCCCTAAGTTGTAGCTATCTGGAAACACAGACTCCGGCAAGGAATTCCACTCCTTGGCTGTACGCATAATAAATGTTCTTAAAACGTTTTGTGCGTATGGGTGGGATGTCTACCATGTACCGGTGGCGCAACACTATACGTCTAGTGGTCCGATGATGGAATGGACTTGGCGGAATTAGATACAGCGGAAAAAACTAAAGTTTCACAAGCATTTTAAAACACCTACTGTTTAAGTTTAACTAGTCGTCAATGCCCAAAAAATATCGCTTCAAATTACAAAAAAATAAGTTGTTAAAAAAGTGTCTTACTAACACATTTACTTACTTTTGGATGGTCGTTGATAATATCTGCTCTTGGAATAACTAAACTTGTGCATCTTGACTTGCAATTTTATAGGATGTCTCGAGTGTTTGATTGGCAGGTTTTTGAAAAAGTGTGACCACCACTTTTTGCTCGTTAATAAATAAAAAGATATTTGAATCAGTTTTTGTATTTTATTTGTATAACCTAATTATGAAGCAATTACCTTTTACTTTTGAACATGGCATACTTTAATTTACAAACCATGTTTTTTTTAGGCTCAAGCATCTTATGTCTAGTTCAAATATTCTATGTTAGTTCATAATCACACGATGGGGTCGATGGGGCCGAAAGTTTCTAGAGTGGCAACCGCGCACCGGAAAACGCAACGTCGGAAGGCCTCCCGCAAGGTGGACCGATGACCTGGTGAGAGTCGCGGGAATGCGGTGAATGCGAGACGCACAGGATCGATCGTTGTGGCGACGCTTGAGGTAGGCCTATGCCCAACAGTGGACGTCTTTCGGCTGAAATGATGATGATGATGAAGAATCACACTAATATTATAAAGGCGAAAGTTTATAAGTGTATTTGTTTGTTCCTTCTTCACGCTCAAACGGCTGAACGGATGTCGAGCACGGGTAGAACATATACTGAAATAGCATATAGAATAATTTTTATCCCAAATGTATGTTCCTTTGGGACAATTTACATTCACGCGCCCAATGCCAATGGCAACAACTTTTAAAAAAGTGTTAGAGTGGTTACAAATCAAACATTTTTACTTTTCTTCAAACAATATATCTTTTAATACTACTCATATACTAATAAGTTAACAAATACCATCACAGTGACATCAGGGTCATATTGACCATCATTTTTGCTATTAATATTAACTACTTAAGCATACGTAAGATAGACAGTTACAACATTGTAAGTTGAGAAAATAGGCCTATTAATGTCTAAATTTGTAAATTTTTCCATTTCTATGAAAAATTGATAAGTGTTAAAGTCATGGTAAATGCCGTATGATTATTGGTTTCACGCATAATTTTACGCCTCAAACAGATGTCAGAAAAATTAAAGGGCCCAGTAGGGTTCATACTTGCTAGGGCTGCCGGAATGTTCGAAAAAGTATACTGTAGCCATAAAATGCAAAAGACAACTTTGTTCTTTACACAGTTAGAGTTTTGTTTCTCGAAGTCTGATAAGATTTCTCGCTTTACTTTAGAGCGAAAAAGTCATTTGGTGTTTTTTTTTTTTTCATAAAACAGAACGCAAAAATTTCAACTCGTGAAATTTAATGTGGAAATATGAAATAAAATTTAGAGGGCATCCAGAGCGTATGTTTGTTACTCCTATACGCTCAAACGGCTGCATGAATTTCTGCCATTGGCTTCACCAGCAAGTAAAAAGAAAAGTATCCCAAAGAAATATACTCCTGAGATAATATATCATAGACCCGATAATTTTGCATGTTGTTATGTTCCTCGGTAAAAAGAATATCGATAATCTCAAACTCCAGTGGAGATCCCCTTCTGAATTTAGATGGTTGAATCATAAATACTATCCATTATTTCATCACCATCCCAAATTCAGTTGCAAGACATCCACTACACAGAACTCGGACCTCTCCAAAGATATGGCGTGACAACCGTTTCAATGCTTCTTGGAATCATATTTCAACTTTTTGGCCTTTTTTCTGGTTGGAAATCATCCAATGACTTCTCCCTCTCCGGTGCGGAGTAGGAGGGTCTGTTAGACTTTCACTGACTAAAACCACGTCTTGCATTCCAGGACCCAGGGGTTTCCTTTCAGATTACCATGGCCCCAGTTGGCTTAGGCCCTACTGGACTCCTAGGATGTTGTTGACATCTCTTTGAGGCGCGTGTAGAACTACGCGCCGTCAGCGACAGCTCGGGCTTTGTCCGTCATGCTGCGACTTGTCGTGGTAGCGGAGTTTCGCCCCGGCATTGCATTGTTCCCTCCAGATCCTATGAAAGCAGGCTGGCAAGGTATTGGTGAGCTTGTATTTGACATGATACGAAAAAGGACTTCAACACTTGACATACTATAGCTTGATGACTTCAACAAAAGACTGGCGGTGGTGATAATAGCTAACCACACACTACTAATGGATGTTTGCCTGACTTTCGTAGTGAAAGTTACAGTGTAGATGTTGAACCTCGGACCTTAGTTTAGTGAATAGGTTGTTTTCTGATATTTTCTTTTCAAAGTATGAACAATATGTTAAGTAAGTGTAGTACTATGTTAAGGTTATGGGCTTTTCTTCGCGTGTACTTTCAACATAACGGTGTGAAAAATTTTAAATGATCATTTAAATTTCTAAGTGGTCTTCAAGTTAAAAGTCTCGTTTATTATTATTATGATTGTCAGCTTACAGCTGTAGTCCACTAATAAAATATGAAGCATATGCGTTTATTATGATCATCCTAACTCCTTGCGACACTTATTCAGGTTTTACCAGCCACTCTGCGAAGACTCTCGCTACTCCTAACCTTAGAGCATTTCATTCTATGTATGTTATTTGTTATTAAAAACATACAAATTACACAACTCCGTAATTTACCCCTGAAGAGTTTATTAATTATAGCTTCT
Source organism: Mythimna pallens (assembly GCA_961205895.1). NCBI lineage: Eukaryota > Metazoa > Arthropoda > Insecta > Lepidoptera > Noctuidae > Mythimna > Mythimna pallens. The sequence goes on along the minus strand of OY540845.1, from coordinate 1,800,255 downwards.
GCGTCAGAACCACAGGTTCAGTTGAAAATCAGCGTCAGACACTAGTTGTCTGATATTCATGCTGAACTGGACCTATTTTGGTGCAGCCGTGAAGCACACAACTACATTTTTTGTTACTTCCTTTTTTTATTTTTTTTTTGTTTCGTGTTTACCCTATATTGTGTTTGTGCCTTGTGCTGTACCAAATAAATTCTTTTTCTTTCTTCCTTTTTTTCTTTCTTCTTCTTGATTCATCACTCATTTTAATCTAAACCGGTAAATAATTAGGTACTATTGGATATGACACTTCTCACAATCGATGACAATGCAAGGTCGTGAGTAAAAAATTATTATCCATACTTACAGCATCATTGTGTTCAATATTATCTAATCTTCCTTCTTTATCTGTACTTTCGAAATTATAATTACCTAATAAATATGTGTATACTCGTTGTCTCGCATAGTGCATACTATGCTTCTTTCACGGGTCTTGCATATATATTTTTGTATTTACAATTTCATATAACTGATCAATAGCTTCCGAGCGTAGAAAGGGCTATGCTCGGAGTTTCCTTGCGTGATTGCGTCAGAAATGAAGATGTCCGCAGGAGAACCAAGGTTGCAGACATAGCTCGAAGAATCGCCAAACTTAAGTGGCAGTGGGCAGAGCACATTGCTCGCAGAACAGATGGTCGATGGTGATGAAAAGTTCTGGAATGGTGACCACGTACCGGAAGACGCAGCGTGGGACTGCCTCTCATAAGGTGGACCGATGACCTGGTGAGGGTCGCGGGGAATCCGATGGATGTGAGACACACAGGACCAGTCATTGTGGCGACATTTGGGGGAGGCCTATGTCCAACAGTGGACGTCTTTCGGCTGAAATGATGATGATGATGATCAATAATAATAATAGTATTACAAGGTTAAAGACTATGTCGAAGACACGCTTGTTTTGCAATGACTGCTTCTGCACATGTGGCCCCCTGGTAACTCATAATATTGTGTACATCTATCTATTAACTGCTCCACATTTGTTGTAATATATACATTTTTTCTTTTCTTCCTACACATTGCTGTAGACGCCAACCACCATAAATTCGTTAGTAATTTTCTTTTTGTTGGCATGTCATTTATTGATAATTGTAATTACTTATTGTTCTTGTTTTTTTTTTATATAGCTTCCTTTTTTTTTAATGTGAATGTGAGAACACCGTGGACTTAGCGAATTCTTAGGTTACTTCCTATTAAGACTCACTTTTTTTTTTTTTAATATTATTATTTTTATTGTGCTTTTGGGTACAATATCGACTGGTCTACACTGTTCTTACATAATGTCTATTAATACTGTAATATGAAAATATTGTAAACAATCATTTTTTTAAAAGAGTAACCATGGAGTTTCTTGCCGGTTCTTCTCCATAGGAAACGACCAATTTGGAACCGTGCACTAGCTTCTGACGTTTTATAAGTGCCCATGTAGGCCTATGTGAAATAAAAATTTTTTGACTTTGACTTTTGACTTTGACTTGACTTTGAATAGCTAAATCCCAAAAACATTATAACAGTATCTAAGGAGCATGCAGCTTGCTATGTATGAGGCGAAAGGCTTATTAAACAAAACACTACACAGCATTAACACATTCCTTAAAACAAAACGAAACTTGCAGAACGCGAAGCATCACGCGACAGACAAATGACGGTTCATTTTAGTCGAATTACATTCTATCATGTTCAATTTATTACGCGTAACCACACGATTACTTATATAAACTTACACCGCGAGTGATATTCACTTAGTAGAGAAAACTAGCGTGGGAGATAAATAGATAGATATTATTATGTATCTGCATCATAAATAATTACAGTAAGAGCTTAAAATACTTAGGGATAAGGTTCATATTTAGTTAATTCATGCATTACATTTACATTTATTGAAACGTTATGAACTGTATTGCTACAGTCACAAGCAATAATATATATACGTTTTTTACATGTAATTTCAGAACAGATGGTCGTTGGGGCCGAAAGGTTCTGGAATGGTGACCACGTACCGGAAGACGCAGCGTGGGAAGGCCTCCCATAAGGTGGACCGATGACCTGGTGAGGGTCACTGGAATCCGATGGATGTGAGACGCACAGGAGTAGTAATTGTGGCGACGCTCGGGGGAGGCCTATGTCCAGCAGTGGACGTCTTTCGGCTGAAATTATGGCAATGATGATGATAATTAAATAACTAGCTTCTGCCAGCGGTTTCACCCGCGTAAAAGTAGGTTTCTCCAACAAACTTCCACCCCCCATTTTAGGGAAGTGGAGAAAGAGATAAAAAGTAGCCTATATCACTCTCCATCCCTTCAACTATCTCCACTTAAAAAATCATTTCAATTCATCGCTCAGTTTTGCCGTGAAAGACGGACAAACAAACAGACACACACACTTTCACATTTATAATATTAGTATGGATAATAAAATGAAGAACTCAAAATATGATAAATATGACATCAAACAAGTCTGAGAGGATATAAGGAAGGACTTTAGAATTTGCAACCACTATAATGTAATAGAGATTTTTATTCGATCGGTAACGTAAACAGGATATTCGTCAATGTATCACTGAAACATTTCTCGTCAAAAATATAATTTTAATACTTCTTGTTGGCGTTATTATTGCCATTATAAAATAAAAATATTTTTAAAAAGTTTCACTTTAATTCATACAATTGATTTGTAGCATGAATCACTATAGTGAATTTGAGCAGTTTTTGAACGAGAGTTTGATCACCGTGAACTAGTTTCACTAGATGTGGCTAGATGAATTTTAGTTTAGTCACAGTTTCAATGAAACCAAATAGAAAACCAAGACAGAAATCACATTAAGCCGCTGAAGGTAACACACGTACGAAAAAAAACTAAAACAAAACGTTACACTCCTTGTTTTGGGCAGTCGTGTAATTACTGAAGACGAACAACAGAACATAACCATTTATAATTTTACTAGCTGTTGCCAGTACTTTCGCTCTCGTGAAAATAGAAAATTGTCCTAAGGGAGTATCTCCCTGGGATAGAAAGTTATGTGCTATTCCAGGATATACTCATGCTAGAGATAGTACAAAAAGCTTTACTCGGGTGTATAAGCGATTATTTGGATACTCTCCATATATGTATCCCACTATGATTATTTTAGGATGCTTAAATTACAATTCATTAAAGGTTATGCGGGCTGTTGAACAAGTTACAACAGCCTGTACAATTATTAATGGTTACACTGATGCGTCCGACTTACATGCAGAGTTGTGTCAATTATTTGTTCTGAAAACATAAAACATAAATTATTTCGTTCGTAACATTAATTATTTTGTTCTAGAAAACATAAATTATTTAATGTCCCATTTTGTCGCACTGTAGCTCGATCCGCCTCCCCTATACCGCGTATGCTAACGATATGTGGAGACCAAACCTGGATTGGATTTGTTTGCTGATGAATGGAAGACAATATTATTAGAAATTTTCTGATTCTGTGAGAAGACTGAGTGAAAGAATTAACGTATTTTATTATTAATGGCTATTTAGCTGTACTAAATAAATAAATAAATATAAATAATAAATGGTTTACCCATGTGCCATATTTCGTTCACATCCATTCACTAGTTCGTTCGTGAAGAAGTTTTTAACATACACACACAAACGTTTTTGGTTAGGTATAATACATATATTAAGGTTCTCTCTTGACACTTAAAAAGATGTAGAAGTCACAATAAAACACACTCACAAACACACCTACGTACATAATAACAATTAAAGCAACCAGAGCATAACAATATCAATACATTGCTCATGCATCATCCAGAAATAAGTAAATCTTCGTAGTTGCGCACGCGTTGAAAGCGGAACGGATGAAAGACGCGAATTGCACCGGATTCTGTCGCCATTCTAGCATTCTATTGGTACCTATGTGATTAGAATTTTACTTTTAACTTCCAGCTAGCGTTTGTTCCGTCATAGTATTCGTAGGTTATATTTTTTCTCAACTGGGTAAAGGCATCCTATAAGTCTGACTAGTTTGAAAGGTGGGAAAAGAACTGTCTACGTAATTTATTAATAAAATACTTTTAATTATAAAAAAATATGTATTAATTTTGTTATAAAATGTGAGACTAAGAGGATGTTTCACTGAGTGTTCCTACACAGAAAATTAAAAAAAAAAAAAACGATACTGTAGCGAGTGCTATGCGGAAGTAGTCATCATCATCATCATTTCAGCCGATAGACATCTACTACTGGACATAGACCTCCCCCAAATGTCGCCACAACGAACGGTCTTGTGCGTTTCGCATCCATCGGATTCCCGCAACCTTCACTAGGTCATCGGTCCTCCTTGTAGGGGTCCTTCCAACACTACGTCTTCCGGTACGCGGACGCCACTCCAGAACCTTTCAGCCCCAGCGGTCATCCGTTCTGCGAGCAATGTGCCCTGCCCATTGCCACTTAAGTTTGGCGATTCTTCGTGCTCTATCAGCAACCTTGATTTTCTTGCAGATATCTTCATTTCTGATTCGATCACACAAGGAAACTCCGAGCAATGCCCTTTCCATTGCCCTTTGTGTGACTTTGAGCCTTCTGATGGGGCCCATTGTGAGCGACCACGTTTCGGAACCATATGTCATCACTGGCAACATGCACTGGTCATAGATTTTCGACTTGAGACACTGCTGAATATTGGACGAGAAGACACCTCGCAGCTTCCCGAACGCTGCCTAGCCGAGTCGGATTCGACGGTTGACCTATTTCTCGAAATTAGATCTACCCAACTGGACTGTCTGTCCAAGATAGACGTAATTGTCCACAACATCGAGTATAAAGTCTCCAATCTTGATAGGAGTGGGTGCTACATGGTTGTTTATCATGACTTTAGTTTTGTCCGTGTTCATTTTAAGACCCACTCTTTCGAAACTCTATTGAGGTCATTGAGCATTGTGCTGAGCTCTTCCGTAGTCTCAGCCATGGCTACTATGTCGTCGGCAAACCGAAGATGAGAATGCGGAAGTAGTGGTATAGGCAAAATAATTAAACTGAATCATGATTCGAGGAACAACACAGTCATAGAACGATGAATTATAAGTAGGCTTGTGATCATTTTCTACAACAGAATCATCATCCAAGGCTATCGTTTATTAATTTTATGAACAGAAAAAACATTCACAAATACGCTAGCAAAACTCAGCATCAATGACAATTTTAATGACATTAAGAAAAATAATAACAACATTTTAATTACTTTGATTCAACATATTATTAGACCAAATTTATTATACTTTTTATCACAAGAAAGGAAACCGGTGTAATTCTTTTAAAAAGTGTGTCTGTTGGCCATGTGGGCAACCAGTTTACAGATAATTTTCTTCCACAGATGTATGAAGACACAAACGAGCTATGGATTTTCTGTTTTAAAAACCATGTTGAATTTTATTCTTAAATTCAATACGCCTTTGATTTTATGGGTTCCGTACCTCAAAAGAAAAAAAATAAAACCCTTATAGGATCACTTTGTTGTCCGTCTGTCTGTCTGTCTGTCTGTTTGTCTGTCTGTCAAAACGTTTTATATCAAGAACGCGTGATGGTATCGAGTTGAAATTAAAACCATACTCTCAAGTCTGCAGTCCCTTGAAGTAGTGAAAAAATGAAACTTCTAAATTAACGAATAAAATAGATACGGCCATTAATGTTGCAAAAAAGTTCATTTCGATACTCTCAAAGAAATTAAAATTCATAGGGTACTTCCCGTTGACTCGGAATCCTGAATTTGGCATAAAGCAAGGTCTTATAGCACAGGTATAGGAATAAATCTGAAAACAATAAATTTGTTGTTATCTACGTTACAAAAAAAAAAATACTTTTTGGTATAGGCTCGCGTTTGAACACTATCTCACCTGATGGTAAGCGACGATGTGGCCGACGATGGAGCACGCTTGCCTAGAAGTAACCTATTCACTTTTAAGGGGATGCAATTTGACATACTTTTTCACTGTTTTCAATACAACCGCTCTTACGTGATTACACATTTTTCATTAGATATTTTGGAAACACTATCTTATGGATATAACCTTTTGGTTATCTAGGCTTCTATTGAAATCAATTTATAAATTTGTGTAAAACTAATCCAGTAAAGACCACTGACAACCTGCTATTTTGCATGAACTTTGACGCTTCATAATTTATTCAAAAAGTCAAAAAAGTATAACAATAGAAGCCTTGCAAATTTTATAAAGATTCTGAATGACGACAAATTTTTTCAAAAACTTTTAAGGGTTTAAAAAAAGACACGTATTTCACATGACCTGTTTTCATACCACCATGTCCAGCTGATTTATTATGATTATATGAAATCGTAAACATATTCGGTTCCATGTGTGAAAGTAGTAATAAATATCTTGTGTATCTTATTTTCAAGTGATTCTTTTTTGATTTTATTTAAATTTTAAGTTTATTATGTAGAATACGATGTAAATAAGGTTTTTAATTATGTGTTAACACAAACAAAAAATCATTATTTATATTTTTACTTAAATAATTGTAAGTGTTATGACGTCCTAACTCACTAGACTATGAAAATATACTTAAACAAATTGGCCATTGTTAGTAAATTTTACATTCATTTATGTTAATTTTATCAAGACAAGACTTTTGGCCTAAATTCTGACGAAAAATGTGCAATTTTAATGAAGTTTCTCTTTTTGAAAAGTTTTTCAAAATATTAAGTAGGTATTTTTTCTTTTTGGACTTGCTTTTGCACAATTAGGTATTTAATGAAATTCTCATTTTATAGTCTGCTGACCTGATATTGATGATAAAATAAATAACAAAAAACGTCTGAAAAATATTATCTACTTATTTTATAAAGTAAGATGCTGAGGCGTATTGCCAAGATAGTTTGGTTTCATTACAAGCACAAATATTGAGGCCCGTGACTCACTGGGACGCCATGGCGGCGCTGCCAGCTTGCGCCACCAAAAAAATGCATGCAGCTCTATAGTGTGTACCTCACCTGGCCTCTGTTGGCCACGCAGTCAATCCATACATATTTTTGGCATCTTGACCTGGCTACGCCGCCATGGCGTCCTAATGAGGCTCAGCCCTTACTTAATAGCTGACCTACGCAACGCCTTAGTTTATTCTATTTAATAAAAATCTGAAATTTATTAATTCCTTGGCAGACATCCACAACCACAGTTTAAACAGCTAGTATGAAATTCTGCACAAGATCTCCTCATTCAAGTAAGTGATAACAGAGAAAAAAATTTAGAAACAATTTAAAGGTCGATAGTTGCGAAATCACATCAGTCACACGACAGTAAACCAGTTTGCATCATATCTTGTAGAACATAACTAAGCTAGGTGCTAGATAACCATGAAATAACAGTCGTTGACCTTCCTACATTTATTGACATTCTTAATTTCAAAAACGTAAATAAGTACATAAAGCTATCTTAAATCGACATCTACCACGATCCTTTAAATTTTCTAATACCCATACTGAATTAAGGTCAATGTACTAAATTCTAAGTTTATCTGGCGCTTTGTAGAGCTCTAGTTTGGTACCTCGCGCCTGCCACTATTTTGAAACAATTTCTCATAACCTGCCAACTATGGCATTCAAAAACCATCATGACTTATCAAACTCCAATCAAAACCACGAAAACGACAACATTCTGCTTCCACATTTAAAATTTTTCCATAAACAAATTTTACTTTCTCCACCTACGAATAAACTTTTGGAAGCCCCCATTGGTTTGACTTCATTTGTTATAATTTGAATGCAAACCGTTGTCGCTAAAGAGGTCACACGTGATGAGATTTAAGGAGTGGTGTTGAACTAGTCGGTAGTTCCGGGCAGAAGGTTGATAAACCAATTTGATAAGAATAATTATGGTTTAATTATAGAACTTAGATCGGTTATTTATTTACGGAGTAAAAACACGAAAAAACGTATGTATAACGTATGTTTCCGATCAGAAGCAAGCTGGAAGAAATAGTTGTTCATAAAAAATAAATGCAAATTAACCTCCAGACCATAGAATAGATGTTACGGTGTTTAATTGAAACTCTTGTAAATGCCCGTAAATTATTATTAGCCTCCTGACCATAGATTATAAGACAACTAACAAACTCAAATATCTTAAAATCCATTTTTTTTTCTAATATTCCACACCTGTCACACAACGCCATCTAGTCCCAAGCTAAGCAGAGCTTGTGTTATGAGTACTAGATAACTAATAATCATACTTATATATGGTATAGATAAATTACACCCAGACAGAGCAAATGATGAATGAAATTGACAACCTATTTATCTTACTAACAAACAGAGCCAAATTATTAAATGTTTTTAAAAGGATAACAATCAACTGACAGAACAAAAGAGGTATATATAGTCAAAAAACATTTAGTCAATCAAATACGATAGTAAATGATGAAAAGAACTTGCTGTTCGATATACTGATAGCATTAAAGTAAAATAAACATAGCACCGTAGTAGTAGACAACTATCAAATATTTAATCGATTAAAAACCATAGCTGATACTGATTAGACCTCTTCATGCCTCAATTAGCTCTCCTAGTAACACATAACAAGCAGTTTGTCTCATTTTTTATTCTTATCATAAATAATCATGGTAATCAACAACAGTTATGGAACAATTAATGAAAATTCAATACTTTTTCATATCGTTGCGTGTTTTATTCTCGAAGAAGAATTTACGGTAAAATTAATAGGATTTTGATTGATTGGTTCTGATCTATTTACTATTGATGTAAAATTATAATAAATTAATTAGTTTCCACCTGTTAATCCCAGCAAAAACAATTGACGACACAGTTGCAAACCGGCATGGTTGGCTGCTAAACTGTATATCGCAGTTCCGATTTCCGTACGGAACAAATATTTGCATCACCTACAAGTAGTTGTTCCAAGTTTGAGTGTCTTATGTATGCGAGTGTACATGTTTGTGATCGAACCCAAGACATAGAAGTAATTCTTAGAGCTGTGTATCGTTAAAAAAAATTCAAAATTTAATAATTTTTTTACGATAACGCTATGCGATTTGTAAGAGTAGTATGTGTAGAAATGACTTGACAAGCTCTTTATTTTTTCTTGACAAGCCTTAACTATCTTCCATGTTTAAAATAAAATATAATAATAAGGTAGATACTTCATAATTCAAGCCTGTTCAAGCCCTAGCGCTTATCAGATGACTTTGTATAGATTTAAATTCGCTTCTCTTGGTCTTCTACAACTACTTGAGCTTCATCTTCTAATATTTTATCATCTCTATCTAGCGTTGAAGCTCATTCATTTTTACTGGAACAATTTGTTTTGTTATTTTTCATTGAGTCAGTTCTATAAAAGCTACCGTGTCCATACATCATAGCTCCTGTTCTTTACATTTATGGGTAGAAGTCTCATTCATACTGACTTGTTTCAATACCTTGTAAGAACGAGTATTTCTCGTTTAAAGCAAAAGGGTTATAAAATTACGTCCCGGACATCGTTTCATCAATGTTCCAGTGACCTTTTGGAACACTTTCATTCTTATAATATAAAGAAAAACTCAAAATTTTAAACAATTATGATATTATCATGTTTGTTTAAATTTTTTGAGTTTTTCCTTGTCTTCAAATATCTACCTATTTTTTGAAGATTGTCCGAACTTTAGTATGCATACTAAACAAATTGATCTTAAATACATACCTATTAGTCTTCTGCTTGCGATCCTCCTCATAATTAAATTATAGCTAATCATAGTAAATAAAATAAATGTATGGTAGTACCTGGTGCTGTTTTATAGATTATGCTTTACACTATAGGAAAAAAGTGAGTTGTTTGATGATATACACAAGTACAGCAAAGAATACAACACATTTGTTCTAATGAGGGACAATAACTACATCACACTAGCCCCAGATTCAAATTCATCATTCATACTCCATTTAATATAACTTGCCGCTTCAATGAATCGATAACCATAATTTTATAGAAATCATGAAGACATCAGAACATCATCAGTGTCATAAACAGTATATCTTATGTTAACAAGCCATGACCAATTTACTGGGATGAGAAAATCATATATTTTCGATGATGACATCTTTTCACTTTCACTTTAGAACATCTACAGTCAGACTACTTTCAAAAATGTGCCACGAATTTAAAATACTTTTAACATTTAAGTATCTGAAATACGAATCTTCATCAACACTAGCGGAATTATAATCATCATAGTAAAAAAGACTACCTACTTTTAATTTTCAAAAACAAGGTGTGCCAATCAATTTGGGCTTTTTAGTTTATTGTTTTTTGCTGTGTAAAAACATTAGAATTCCATTTTTGAAAACGAAGGCATAAAAAATTAGGTGGCAAACTTGATTTATTTTACAGCCTTACTCTCTACCACAGTTTCGAAAGAGAGTTTAGCGAAGCCAGACGTTTTTGAAACACATTTCTAATTACCAAGTGGTTGAAGCATTATTTTTATCTCGCGATTTACTTAATATTGGGTTAGATTTCATGTTCAAATTGTTTTAAATTTTAAAAATATCAATCAAAATTCAATTGTATAGCATTATAAAATGCTTACTATGTTGTTTTGAGCTTCTTATTTTTGGGTAAGTTAACATGTAACACACTGTCAACTGATATAATTTTCTTGTTACAGATGAAACATCAAGATATATCCGGATCAACACAGCAAATAATTCGCAACCTGTCAACGAGAGACAGATGAGTTCACTTTCCAAAATCACAATACACAAAACTTCTGGAGAATGGAATCACTTCGCGTAGACGCACGCGGATACACCAGAAGACCTAACGTGTGTGCAAAATAAAACTATCTGTGACAAAAAAATAGAAATTAGTAATGATATGACAATGGCTGAACATTATGCAGAGAGAAACCAAAGCAAAATGGGAATCGACACTATAACTAAGTTTCTAGTTATAATATTAATTAGTGCCAAACAGATTCAGTGCAGTGACAGTGATGATATAGCGAAACGAATGAAGATTATAGAAAGTGTGTCCGGGAAATACTTTAGTGACGTTTATCAAAATGGTACTTTTAGGACTGGTAATGTGTTGTGGGACAATATTTTGAATAAGTGTACGGAAACTCCGTCAGTGAGTTGTTTACAAAAGAACGTGTATACTTACCTAGATGATAAGCTGGGAATGAACGGTGATGTGGAAGTGTCTAGTGGTGTGTGTTTCAAGAAAAATAGTGTAGATATTAACAAGTATAGTAAAGAGGCTAATACTATCTACCTCACTGGCTCCGATAACGATGAAGAGAAGGAGAGGTACTTGGATGAGGAAAACGAAATTGAAGATACTGAACCGGGTAAGCGCCATTTTTGTTCGCGTTCAATTGTGTATTTTTGTACTGATTAATATTTGTTAATCTCTGTTTACTGATTAATAATTGTTAGTACCATAATTATTATATTTTAATGGTCTCAATAAGGTATGAATACCTATTTGATGTTATTTTTTATATTACAGCATTATTATGGGTCTACTTCTGAAATATTTTATTTTTGTAAGAATCACTTATACAGTTACTTATAAAGTTAATAATACCTAAGTTTACAGAATCGAAGTAGGTACAACACCTAAATATGAAATTTAATTCATTAAACGCCGAGCGAACGCTGGCGTTCGCTCGGTCTCAAATTGCGGTACTCAAAAGGTTAAAATTATTTACAAAGACAAAATAATTTTATTTGGAGAAAATTTAATCATCATAATGAAGCAAAAAAAGCTTTTATTAATTAATGTGAGAAAGTATTGGATGATTTGCTGTGATTACTCACAATAAATTATGATTATGATTATTTTGTATAGATCTATAAAAGTAAATAAAGCCTAAAGAAATACGACAGTAACTTTTAAAATTTGATTGTAATTTATACTTCCGAAGTTTCTTTAACTTTTTGAAGTAGCTTACTTTGTTCATTCACTAAATAGTTTGTTCATTACGAGTAATTTTACTCATTACTGCGTTTTATTACATACTTACAATATATGACGTCACTTTGTTACTTAATAAAAGCATTAGAGAGATATATCACAAAGATAATAATATTATAAACATCATAATATTTATCATGTAGCAGTAAGAAATACTACTTAGTAGTATGATATCAAAAAGCCAAAGGCAGATCTTTTGGTTTCTTATTTAATTATTCGTTTTATTTGGCATGAATACCAAATAATATGAAACGCATGTTACTAAAAGAGTTATGAGTTTACATGTGGATGGATGGAGAGGCCAAAGAAAAGATGGATGGATTGTGTGAAGAGTGATATGAAATAAAAGTAAGTTAGTGATTGCATGACGAGTGACAGGGCAGAATGGAAGAAAAAAAACGTATTGCGCCGACCCCAAATAACTCGAGACAAGGGCCGGAAGATGATAATGAATACCAAATAATAGATAAAAATTGTCATGTAATTGCTAAACACAATTGCATAAACTCCCCAGTACCTTTATACCAAACCAAAGAATAGACTGGTAAAAGTGTTGAAACACAACATACGGATAAACAAGAAACAGTACTAGCATACATACATAAAGATTTCTCTTAGTAACCTACAGACATAATATATTGTAGACAACATTGAGACCTGAGGAAATCCACATTCACGGTGAAAAGGCATTTGTTTATTTAAACAATGAGCAATTCATGTCGCATAGGCTAGTGGTTAGTAACATCATGACCAGTTTATCCTGAACTTTAGTTAGAAAGAAAATATTGTAAATTAAACTGGCTGGTTGAATTTTCGTTTAAATTTTTGGACAAAACTGTATTTTGTGGTATAGATTGTATGTTTTAGTGTACCTTTTAGGCCCTGATATGAATTTGTGTATCAGTGATTTTAAAGAATATAGTGCTTAAATAATTTTATTCTTTATTTGGGGTTGGTGCAATATGACTGTCTTCTTCTTTCATGTATATATTTTTTTTATTATTGATAGCCTCACGTTTGACCACTATCTCACCTGATACTGATTACTTAATTTTTTTTCTGTTTTTAAGTGTCTGTTATTTATTTATTGTGCACACCTATCAGTGTTGTTTTTTTTTAACCCAACCCAAGTTGACTGGTAGAGAATGCCTTGCTACATTAAGTCCACCTATGTACCACTAGTGTACATGAAGTTTAAATAAATAGATGGTAAGCGATGATGTGACCGACGATGGACGATATAATTATATATCTCTATTCGTCGTTATCTCAGGTATCAGTTGCCATGTCATCTTTATTTGGAATATTATTACTTTTTCGGCTATCCACATTCAAACTCAGAACTACTAAACCTTGTAGTCATCTCGTATTTTCCGCACCCAAAGGGTAAAACGGGACCCTATTACTAAGACTACGCTGTCCGTCTGTCTGTCCATCTGTCACCAGGCTGTACCTCATGTACCGTGATAGTTAGACAGCAGAAATTTTCACAGATAATGTGTTTCTATTGCCGCTATAACAACAAAGTACAAAAAAAAAACAATAAAATAAATATTTAAGGGGCTCCCATACAACAAACGTGATTTTTTTGCCGTTTTTCGCTACGGACGGTACGGAACCCCTTTGTGCGCGAATCCGACTCTCACTTAGCCGGAACGCGTAAAGGCAATAATCTAAAATTAATATAATATACTCAATTAATATCCCTTGAAACAGTGAAAAAATCAAACTGCTATGTTGACGCAATTTAAAGTTGAGTTCTGTTTATGGCGCATATTTTGACCCTCGTAAAGGAATAAAAAAAAAGCTATCCAGCGCTAACTTCACGACCCTCAGTAATAAGGAATTTGACTCTAGGAGGAGGAGCAGGTAAGGAATCAAAATTTATAGGATAGGTACTTTCTGTTGACCCAGAATCCGGAAAACCGCAAACTTATACTTATTTAAAAAATAATTACTTTATTGCGAATCAGAAAAAAAGTTTGGTACTCGATTCGGAAATCGAACTATTATTAACTTTGGCAAGTTTTTATGGAACTCTAGGTGTGTGTCTTAATCGCATTTGTCCGGTGAAACGTGTCAAAAGAAAATTAATACGCACTGTAAAATGGCTGCATGTTCTGTGCTACGTGTTGTGTTTGATTCTCGCACGTAAAAAAAAATAACATTATATTCGCTACACATAATTCCGAGTCTGAGTGTGTATGTGTCCGCTTAAAAATGCATTCACAGAACTGGAAAAGTTTATAGTCGAAAACGACCAATTCATTACATCAAATCAACTATTGATTACAGTCGCTTGCAATGCAGTAGTAATTACTTTGAGCTAGCTTAGTTTAATAAGTTCATACTTACACACACATAGACAATAATTCTACCTTAAGTCTCCAAATTACGAGTATTATGTCCGTGTATATTTTTACATACTAAATCTTGATAGTCTTTAAGCTGACGTAGATTACTCCAGAAACTCTCTAGACTGCATAAACAAATTAAATAACTCTTGATTTTATTGAAATCTAAATAAAGTATCCATTCACTAGAGAACCGTGAACTTTCTGTTTCCGTCTCAATCATAGCGATAGTGTCAATGACACCATTACGTAAAGCCTTGATCTTGACGATGTGAATTAGAGCTATGCACAGTGCTACCACGAGCGCTTAGGGCTATATTTCACCGAGACACCATGGCGGCGCGACTAGTTGCGCCGCCATGGTGTGCCAGTGAGATATAACCCTTAAGGTAGAATTACATTGGGCACAAATTAGACACTATACAGACACCAGAGTCGCTACATCACACTGAGACAGTATCAAAATGGACCTTCAGTGCACGCGTCCGAGCTGGTCGGGCAACCACATGGACACCAGGGGAGTAACTCTCTATAGAGATGTATACATTTTGTTGGTAGCGGTGACTGGTCGCGCCGCCATGGTGTACCGGTGAAATATAGCCCTTTATTCTAGAACTGCAAAATCCTTTAATGTACTTATATTTTACAAGCCAGTTTGTTAACT
The DNA here is from genome assembly GCA_961205895.1 of Mythimna pallens. Lineage (NCBI taxonomy): Eukaryota > Metazoa > Arthropoda > Insecta > Lepidoptera > Noctuidae > Mythimna > Mythimna pallens. The sequence continues at coordinate 1,785,235 of OY540845.1, read as the reverse complement.
ATAAAAACCTAACTCATGCGATCTCCTTTCGATATCACAATATTATAACATTGTACTAAGTCAATTTTGATGATCTTAAATCATTAATGTCCTAAAAAAAGTTTTCTATAAAATGCTGCTCAAACCAGTGTAGCGACATCTATGGCGTCACATAAGAACTAATCCTGCATCGCGCAATCAAAGTTCTCCGCGCGTTTACAACATATAGAACAGCCCGAAATCATCTATCGGGCAGTAGTAGCCCACCAGACATAACACCCGTCTGGTCGGAGGATCCTCCCTTTTCAACGGAGGTTTGCGGGACTTTACTCTCTGTTCCGCATACCTCTAAACTGGTGACCCTCGACAAAGAACGTCAGCGCAGCCTTCGTTCAGCCTTCGTGACGTCATCATCACTTCCTCAAGCTTTCGAGCAGCGAGCCATACAGCCAGCACCCACGGCTTTATAGGGTATCCTGACCACCAGCATGCCTACCTGGTCATACCTGGTCATCACCCTCAGCCTCATCAGCGACCTTGGCTAATCACACCGCACCTTTGGCCAGTCACATGAAGAGCTATGAAGAACCTCTACTGGTTGACGCGAGCAGTCAAGCCACTACATCGCACAGCACCGCTCCGACTCACTGGAGCCAGCAGCATTACTCCGACTCACTGGAGCCTGCAGCATCATCTCGACTCACTGGGACATCATCACCCCGACTCACTGGGGCATCATCCCGACTCACTGGGATAGCACCACCCCAACTCACTGGGGCATCATCGCAGACAGTTCCGACTCACCGAGAACTATGCGGCATTCGGTTCCGACCCACTGGAACCAACCTACCACTGGCCTGGCACGCATCAAGAAGCATCAAGAACCATCGATCTCCGATCTGCGAAGGGGAGTGATGTAGCGACATCTATGGCGTCACATAAGAACTAATCCTGCATCGCGCAATCAAAGTTCCTCCCTTTTCAACGGAGGTTTGCGGGACTTTACTCTCTGTTCCGCATACCTCTAAACCAGCCACATTTAAACCATAGTCAGAATTCGAAATTAAAGTTAATAAATAGTACTGAAAGTCATCACAACTATTACGAACAATAAAAACCATCAAGTACCACATACATTTTTTATTATAAAGTATAACTTTTTATAAAAGCAAATTACCCGCTTTGGTGCAAATTTGAGAATAATGTGAGAGGCTACGTGTGTCATACTGCGGTCTCAGAAACAAGTGCATGTGCCACCAACCGTGGCAATCTGGCGGAATGTCAACGAAAGTGGTGGACTGTGGACAGACATCAAGTCTGCTAACTGAAGGTTAAAAAAAAAAAAGAAGGGTAAAGATTCCGTAGATTCTTTTCTATTGGTTTTGTTATGTCATCATCATCATTATTTGAGCCGAAAGACATCCATTGTTGGACACAGACTTCCCCTAAGTGTCGCCACAACGAATTTAATGTGCGTCTCGCATCCACCGAATTTGCCGTCACTCTCACAAGGTCATCGGTCTACCGTGTGATAGGCCTTCTTATAACGCTATGTTATATAAAGTTATTTGATATATTTTCTTTTCAATAACCTTCACAAGATAAGATAATAAGAGATAATAAACGTGAGATACACCATCTGTTGATATAGTTTCTTTACATATAAAATTTAATTAATCTAAAACTTATTTCGTATAAAGTTATTGGATATAAAGTATATTTCAACGAAAATCATTAGGTCTATCGTTTTAAATATATATTTGTCGCAGCTGTTAGTATTACAAGTTGGCGCGGCGAAAAACGTTACTGTAATATAATGTGGCTGCAGAGCCTCGCGGTTGAATTAGGTCAGGTTAAAATAGTGACCATTAGAACGCGATGGCGAGCGAACGAAGCAATCATATGGGTTAGGTTAGGTTAGAACTGCAGAGACCATTTAAGATCCACTTCTAATGTTAGTGAAAAAAGCTTTCATATTAGACTAAATAAGTTTTATGTCTTTTGACTGGTAATTATAGTATTAGTTATTTGAAAATTATATCAATAGTTCACTATATTAACTGATCGTTATATCAAATAAAATTATAGACTCAGTTGTTATATCTTGTAAATACCATATATTACTTACCCCTGCGTCTTCCATTGCGTGGTTGTCACTCCAGAACCTTTCAGTCCCATCGACCATCTTTTCTGTAAACAATGTGCCTTATCTACTGCCACTTAATTTTGGCATTTAATTGGTAGTATATTGACTGGTATACATTGTCCTCTTGTGCATAGAAGAAAATGTCTAGCTACAAAGCGCTTGACGTTTTTCCTGTTTCAAATTGTCTCAAATTCGGGGTCAAGTTTAAAGGCCTTTTATCATTCTGTCAGTACGTTAATATTACCACGTGTGTGTGTGACTGCCCTGTTGGTCTAGTGGTTAGTGGCCCTGACTATTAAGCCAGAGATTTGTCCTGGGTGACCAGGACAAATCTTTGTGTGATCGTGGTCATGATCATTAGTTTTGTGTTTAGGTGTAATTTATTTATAATATGTACGTATTTAGAAACATATAGGCTTGTTTATCAGTTGTCTAGTACTCATAGCACAAGCTCCGCTTAGTTTGTGACTAGATTGCGTTGTGTGATAGTTGTGGAATATCATTACCAATATTTAGTTTACATTATATTATGGGCCAAATACTTGTACTATTTATTTCGATTTAATGTGATCAGTTAACCACTAACTAATCACCAATTTTATTAAATGTATCGGAATCCTCCCGGCTGGGGCGCAAGGGCCATTGCCTCACGCGTGCAGCCGCCTCCTTTGCTAGCATTACTGCTTCGCAGAAGGAGGCGACCGCCTGCGACTCCTCCTCGCTCCGGACCATGGCCTGTACCAAGGCTGGGCGCGAGGGATCGCTGCCGCCGACACGGCATGCCCAGGCGGGGCACACATCTACCGTATGTTTCACAGTGTCCTTCGGGCGGTCCACACGATGATACCCGGGCGTTTCTTCCTCACGAATCCAGTGCAGAAACCTCCCAAATTTACGATGTCCGGTGACGACCTAACATCGTGTTGCTTTTCCAGTCACTCCTCAAAGAGGGGACTTACCGCCATAATTATGGCGCGTCCAATTCAATGTAAGCTGTAAGGTCACTGTCCATCCCACAGTCTTCATAGATAAAAACTAAGAAAGTTTGTCAATGTCCGAATAGTGCGATATATCACCATAATGTTTAGCCTTACATCATAATATGTATACAGTTGACTGGCCTGTTGGTCTAGTGGTTAGTGGCCCTGACTGCTATGCCGGAGGTCGTGGGTTTATTCCCACCCAGGACAAATGAGCACGAGTATTTGTTCTGTGTCTGGGTGTAATTTATCTATATATGTATGTATTTAGAAATATATAAGTAGGTTTATCAGTTGTCTTAGTACCCATAACACAAGCTCTGCTTAGCTTGGGACTAGACGGCGTTGTGTGATAATTGTGGAATATTATTATAATTTCTTTTATTACTTTTAAATACCTACAAATCACATTTTTAAATATTTTTTAAACCATATTTAAAAAAAAAAAAACACTTAAAAATATAAAAAATTGTATCCCACCGGTATCGGGAACAGGGTCCAAACTACCAGTGGTCAGGGCTCCAGAGAAAGGAACCTCCTAACAATACGAGCCGTGTCCAGGAGTACCGCTTTCTGAATCAAGCCCTTGATCCAGCCGCCTAACGCGAGCCTCCTAAGGTGTTGGTCGAGGCTCTTAGCTATTAAGTCATTGCTCGACACGACTATCGGTACAATGATCGCCGAGTCCATATCCCACATGTCGACAACCTCGCGAGCCAAGTCAATATACTTATTATTATTATTATTATAATATTGAAAAAATATTAACGTTCCAAATTACCACCCAAATTCTTATTAAATTAACATATTTTTCTTTTTGACCACTTTCATTTTTTTACCATCGACCATCTGTGAATTAATTCATTGCTAACGTGATTTCGAAAGCATTTTACATTCCTTAGTGAAAGCAAAATAGACTAATAAATAAAGTAAACAGTATTGACCGTATCCCTCAAAGAATAAGGTTCGAAATTGTACGTAGTTTCCATGAATCGTTTCTTCGTGTCCGACGGCAAGGTATTTGCGGCTGTTGTAATTCTTGACTCGGGTGTAATAAGGGTTACATTTGATTGCGTAACTGCTATTGTAACATTGTTATAATGGCTGTATGAGTTGCGTTTGTAGAAAAAGTTAGTTCTATGGTTCTAATGGTCTTTTTAGGTGCTACAGTTTCTTCGAGCTAAAAATGCGGGAAAATCAGTGTCTATATATTTCATTTGTGATAATATCTCAAATTGTCTTTATAAATAAATAACAATAACATAAATTAAGCGGTTATATTATGTAGTAGCACAAAATAGGTGTCAATTAACTCCGAGGCAGAAGTCAATATTTTATTTTTTCTTGTTTTGATGGCCCGTGGTTAAGACGAGTACCCCTCATGCATGAGCTTGCGGGTTTGAAACCGGGCAGATACCAATATGATTTTTTCAATTCATATGTACTTTTCTAAGTTTATCCAGCCCCCCTAGCCAAGTTACGACCGTTTCGTTTCGATTCTCTTGTGTCGAACGCCTCGAGTAGGCCACGCCTCCAATTCCTTTGTTCTGACGTTCTCTCAACACTCAGTCACATGGTCGTATGAATAGGTTTTCCCCAGATGGAAAGTATCTATAAGGATTTCCCCACAGAATAAAGGTCAGGTTGTTCCAATTCAAAGTCAAAGCCAAAAGGTTTTTATTTCACATAGGCTTACATGGGCACTTATAAAACGTCAGAAGCTAGTGCACGGTACTAAATTGGTCGTTTCCTATGGAGAAGAACCGGGAAGAAACTCCATGGTTACTCTTTTAAAAAAATGGTTGTTTACAATAATTTCACAGGTTCTAAGCCTGTGATTGAGAGTTATTTCTAAATATTCATTTCATAATCTACATACTATATAAACACACACATATAACAGAAAAAGACAAAACATCATAAAAAATTGTACAAAGGTACTGCTTATTTCAAAAGATTTTTTCTAGCAGATCTGCGAAAGGAGAGATTTAAAAGTATTTCTTTATCTAATTAGTAGCAATTATGTAACTTTTTCTCTAGTATGACGGACATTATTTAGTTCAGAGTATAATAATTATTATTCATGTAAATTAAACTACGACTACTAACAACCATTATTTATGGAATTAATTATTAATTTCATACAGAATAGAATTACCTAATACTTTCTCTAGTTAACGCATATTAGTAAACAAGTATTAATTGACGTCACAACATAAAGTCATGTGATGTGAACTTTATTTATGTGCAGTAACATTCTATCAATTATTATAATCGTCGATAATTGTAAAATATTTGGGTTTGCCATGTACTCATCATCATCATCATTTCAGCCAAAAGGCGTCCACTGCTGGACATAGGCCTCCCCCAAGTGTCGCCACAATGAACGGCGATGCCATGTACTTCCTAAGTATATTATTATGTTACTTTTCTTAGATTTCATAAAAAAAATGGTTATAAGTACTGCAATATTACAGAAAATACAAAACACAAAAAATAAAACAATAAATACCTAATTTATAAAAAATAATAACGTTCCTTTATTATAAAGTTTATTTGAACTTGTAAATCCAAGAAAATCTAAAGTTATAACACTTTAAAGGTAGCCGTTTTAAAAAAAACGGCAATTTCATATATTTTTTTATTAAAATGGTTTTGCATTTTTTTATAAAAATATAATTTCGTTTAGTTGCTAACAAAAAATAATACAACGTTTATTAAATAAATGATTTTTCCAACAATGGGTTAGTACAGGCCTATATAATTTTATAAATACGCAGAACCTTTTTAAAGCAAAACTAAAAGAAAAAAACAAATGGTCAAACTTTGGGTTTGACAATTTTTTTTCCCCTAATAATTTTTGACTATCGACATCTGTATTGCACATTCAAAAAGCCTAAAGTTCTAATGAGTATTACCTACTTACATTTATTATTTCCACAACAGATAATGATCTTTTGTGGATATGTCCCACTAGGTCAGTAGCCCACCAAGCAAAGCACTTGTTCTGTGGTCAACCACAAAGGGCCTGCACTTGTCATGGTGGCTGACAAGCACCTGTAAATTACACAGATGCTGTGGTTACAGAAGAAAGGTAGAAACTACATCAATTTTGTTGCAAGAATAGGACGTGTTCTCGGAATGCATTGCAATGAAAAGGTTGTGTATGATACTACAGAGATACATCTATTCTGATTGCTTTCTGTGGTCGATTGGTAATCACATCGGCGTTTGTGAGTATGTTTATATGAGTATATTTGTTACTTCTTCGGTTTTTAGAAGATACTCTTTTCATTAATCCGGAAAGATATTGCTGTCTATCTTCAATAATATAATATATAATATAATATTCCATAACTATCACACAACGTTGTCTAGTCCCAAGCTAAGCAGAGCTTGTGTTATGAGTACTAGACAACTGATAAACATACTTATATATTTCTAAATACATACAAATATAGATAAATAAATAACACCCAGACACAGAACCAATGATTGTGCTCATCTCACAAACATTTGTACTGGGTGGGAATCGAACCCACGACCTTCGGCATAGCAGTCAGGGCCACTAGACCAACAGGCCAGTCTATCTTCAATAATATCATTCTGTCCAAATTTGCATCAACTTTTAATAATCGGACTAGAAACCATAGGTGCGATAACCCTCGTGTAACATATTGTACGTACTTGATCTCGTATGGTGTATCTATGCATTTGTCATGGTCCTTTTTTTAGGTGGGAAATCACCTAATGACATCTCTCGCCCTTGGACGGAGCGAGAGGGCGTGTCAGACTTTTACTGAAATCCACTCATTTGTTCCTTCTTTGCCTTGCATTCCACGGCCCCGGAGTTCATTTAATGTGGTGCCCACTAAAATTACTATTTAGGGATTTGGTTTTATAAATGAAACAACCAAATTATCAGTAAGTGGCGTCTACTCGGGAACAGATCGAGTATGCCTCGATGCCACACCTCAGCTGGTGTACATTTTATAGGTATACCACATCTGTTCCTGTGTTTTACTTGTTTAAATTTCATCTTTTCCATGTGATGGGTCAGTTTTAACAATTTATCAACATACAAATCCCAAAAACATTACTATAGTGTCCATGGTATGCAGCTTGTAGTGTACGATGCGGAAAGCTTATTAAATAAACGTCACTCAGCGAGTACCAATAAAAAGTGAAAAACCACGAAATAGACAAATGACCATCCATTATAGTCGGACGAAGCAGATCGTGTTCAATTTATTACGCGTAACCTTACAATTATGTACGTATACACACCATGAGTGATGCACCATACAGATTATAAAATACATTATCAATCAAAAATGTTTATAATTTATGTTTAAACATATTTCCATTTAATTGCTTAATGGCTGGCGGTAATTTGTTGTACACACAAATAGCTGTAACATATATACTTTTATAATACATCACATTTATTTATTTATTTAATACTTCATGCACATAAAGGTACAGAGGCGGACTTAATGCCTTAGGCATTACATTGTTGATAACTGGTAAATTAATGTCATATTCATATTGTTTCCGAATGTTTCTTTTGGGATTTGATTTGAAATTAAAGTATTGCATATTGTTTTTAACAAATAAACATAATTCGATTATACAAATACTCGAAACAGAAATAATTATTATAAATAGATATTACAACTTTTTAATTAATCAATAGTTAAAACAGAATATGACACATTGTATCAATGAGTTCACATAACATTTTTACTTAACATTCAAACTCAAATCAAAATTATTTTATTTGACATTATTTAAATCATCAAAATCTAGTGCACAGATCGAGTTAGCCGCATCCTATGGAGAAGAATTGGCAATAAACTCTATCTATCTATATATGTTACTCTTTTAAAAGAATATGATTGATTCTACAACATTTCCACATTGTAGACCAGTAGAGTGATTAATGAGAGGACAGTGTAGACCAGTCAACTTTGTACCTAAAAGCACAATATAAATTGCAATCAATTTTGACTGGCCTGTTGGTCTAGTGGTTAGTGGCCCTGACTGCTATGCCGGACGTAGTGGGTTCGATTCCCACCCAGGACAAATGTTTGTGTGATGAGCACGATCATTTGTTCTGTGTCTGGGTGTAATTTATCTATATATGTATGTATTTAGAAATATATTAGTATGTTTATCAGTTGTCTAGTACTCATAACACAAGCTCTGCTTAGCTTGGGACTAGACGGCGTTGTGTGATAGTTGTGGAATATTATTATTATTATATATTATTATTATTATTATAATCTATGAATGAACGGAGACTATTTTTATAAAAACCAACTTTACAAAATAACACTGCATGCCCGACCTGAAAATTAAACCCAGGGACACCTAGAAAGGAAAACACCCAGAAAAGGCTGACCTAGGTGGACGTGACTCATAAAGTGTTACAGTCATAATAGGTTCTGCTGCTAATAGAAACTTAGACGATAAAGTAGGTCTTAGGAAGTTGGGCTTGGTTTTGAGATAAGAGAAATGAATCATTAAGATTTTTAATACAATATTAAAGGAACTATTGATACGTAAAAAAAACGTTTTTTTGTAGAATGATATAATATGTACATTTGTACAAGTATAAGCAATACATTGTACGTTACAATATTTCAAAGTAAATTGTTTTTTTTTTTACATCTACCCTATCGCATGTATGAGAAGAAAGCTTTGTACCCATTTTTCTGTTTCCTTCTTCGTGTTTATTTATTATAGCGTGTACAGTATTAGTAATAATTAATTGCTCAATAATTAATAATTAAGATGAGACTAGAAAGGTAAGTTGAATTGTTGGGTATTCCAATTGTATGAATTTTTAACTAACATTTTCTAACAGAACAAAAAATGAATAATCTTCTTCAAAAAGATGCTCTGTTAACCTGTGCTGTGGTACCTCTGGTGTTGATAATATCTATGGGCTACAAAATATCAGTTGGACTACCTGCCCATAATGTGATTGTATAGCGTGAAATATAACAAAAATAATAAAATGTAATAATAGTATATTCCACAACTTACAAACAATGTCACATACAATTGACAACTGATAAATATATTTATATATTTCTAAGTACAAACATATTATAGATTACCCCAGACAGAACAAATGATACAACAAATATTTGTCCTGGGCTTTTTTTTTTTCTTTTAAGGTGGGAAAATCATCTAATGACAAATCTCGCTTTTGGGCGGAGCGGGAGTTAGTGTCAGACTTTTACTCACTAAAAACCCACTCCTGTTCCTTCGTTGCCTTCGTCCCAGGACCCCGGGTTTCGTTTTCACACTACCCATGGCCCCAGTAGGCTTCGACCCTGCTGGGCCTCTACGATTTGCTGACATCACCCTGAGGCGCGCGTGGAACAATACGCGCCGTCGACGACTTGGGCTCGGTCCGGACAGTTACCGGACGGTCGGACGGCGAGCCACCCATTGCTCGCCGTCCGGAAGCCTGCGCCTACGGTGGCCGGAAATCGGGATCGGAATCCCGGCGGCGGTTGGGGCGTGAGGACCGTTGCCGTTGCCTCACGCGATCGGCCGCCTCCTTTGCTAGCGAGAGAAGGTGAGGACGCCGTGAGGTCTTTCCAACCACGCCTCAAAGAGGAGACTTATCGCCATAATTGTGGCGCGCCCAATATTTGTCCTGGGTGGGAATCGAACACAAAGACCTCCGGCAAAGCTGTCAGGGCCACTAACCACTAGACCAACAGGTCATTAACTGCTGCCTCTGCCTTAGGTAAAGTCAGCCATTCACTTTTTATTTAAAACCTTAGAAAGAGATTTTAAATAAAAAGAAATATAAATACGAGTAAATTCTAGTAGACTTACTCCTAAAAACTCACATACATGAAATAGGTACCCAAAACCAGGAACAACTATTTGTAGACCATACAAAAACTTATTCCAGGTGGCAATAGAACCTGCAACATAGCGCAGCAGCCAATTGCTCAATCACAGCTCCAACCATGCCATTGTATCTAGTCCCTAATCGACTGCAAATCTAGACCACGTAGTATACCGGAAGAAAGTATCGATGCACACAATGTAAGAGAAATTAAAACTCTTGGGGAAATTAATATTGAATCATTATGTTGAGAAACATATTTGTTCCATTGTGAAGACTAGAAAAATTTCGATCGAGAAATGAGAAATGGATGGGAAGACATTATGTTATGAAACTTGGTTTTCTATGCATTGTAAGTGTAGTGTAACCTATTACAATTTGAATAAATAGTTTCTTACAGTTTAATTAAGAAATCAATTGTATTACAGTTAGTTCTCATGGCAATGAACTTTGACTGCGCGGTTACGTATGAAATTTTTGAAATCTGTCACATAGGAAGTAGCGTTATTTTTACAGTTTTGCGTATGTCTGGTATTTCTATTGTCTTTAATAAGTTAATTATTATTTTTATGTAAACGGGACTTTAAATAAGTTATTTAATGAAGTTCTCGCCAATTCTTCTTCATAGAAAATGACTAATACGAAACGTGCACTAGTTACGGACGTTCCATTGTGCCTATGTAGGTTTATGTGAAATAAATTGCTTTGATTTTTTTGTACCTGAGAACGTAAGCTCCATTTTTTTTTTTTGAATTGTCTACATTTATTTATTTTATTTGTTATGCTTAAAAAATCCCAAGAAATGTCTTTTATGTACTTTTAACTTCGATTTTGAAAAATTATGAAACAAAACAATATATACTCGTATTATAATAAAACAATTTTTTTTTAAGTAGAAGGACAAAAATAAAATTTAATGATTTTTTCACATTGAGTCGAAGACAACTAGTTAAACCAAAATATTGTTTCAGAATCTCCACTAGAAGAAATAACAGACGCTCTCTACGACAAGAGTGTCAAATTTCTGGTAACTCATGACATGAAGCTGACGTTACCGGAGACATTTTTTCAAGGAGCGACACTAAGAGTGTCCCCCAGGGCACTGACGAAGACAGGAGCGTTGGTGCACATAGACTTGGAGCCAGCAGAAAATAATGGCGAGGGGAGATTGTTTTTTAGGAAAATAAGTAAGTTATTTGCCACAACAATTTTACTAGAGTGATAAGAGTTAATCGTAATCATCCGTCAGAACTCAAGATTACCTCATACCTTCACACTCTTCGCAATTTAGCTGCAAGCTAAAGGAGGATAAGAGGAAGGAAAGGAGGTAGATAAGAGTTATTTTTTGCTCATCACACACTAAAAAAGAAAGTTTCTGTTTCCGACTATTTTAAAATGTATAGATAAAGATTATTTTTTATATATTTAGTGACATTTACGTGATCAATAACATGGTATGGTCAAAGCAATTATTGCCCAAACAGAGAGTGTTTCACCGTTTTTTTGTACGGTTTTAATCGTTTTTTCAATATTTAAGTTATTATATCCGAAGTAAGCGCCTCATGAACCATGTTAACTTTTAGTATCTACTCTTAATAATCTTTTATGTGAGTACTAATTTATTTTGTTTCACTGTGCGCCTCTATGCTATACGGTAAAATATACGCTGCACATAACGTCACATGCACCGTGATCCAAAACGTGTAATTTTTTTTTTCGGAACAGTAACTTTTATTTTGAGTGCGTGATGGGCGAAAAATGTCATTTATCAACCTTCTTCCTTTGCTAAAGTCAAAAACTTTGAATCACTTAAAAGTTAAAAATTTGGTTACATTTATTTATTTTGCATTTATCACAAAATAAACTACTTCTAGCCTTATTTGCATTACCACATCTTATTAACAGAGCATCGTCACTGTTAGTCTTATTTTTGTTCATTTATATCTTTCTTTCTAACACGATTTCATTTGTTTCAGAAAAATACATTAAGAAAAAATTGATCACAGCGGCCATAGCAATCATCTTAGTCATCAAACTCATAGCCCTCAAGTTAGTCTTTGTGCTACCCCTGATTATGGGTGTAACGACTGCCAAGAAGATGTTCCTTAAACTCTTGCTGTTCGTGTTCCCCGCCCTGAGCCATATCTTCAAGCTATGCTCTTGGTATCACCAGAACTATCACACGACGAAATATCACCATCATCATCATTTGATTACTCATCATCATAAGGTTTGTTTATCTGTAATTCTGCTTTGCCTACTATTTTACCTTTTGATTTGTTTTTCTCAAATCTAGTCCTTAACATCGTAATTTTACCTTTTCTTCCTCATTCCACGGCTCTTAATTTAATTCATATCCATAATAATCATAATTATTTTTCTGTAATTACGTCAATTACCACAATAGTTACTATGAGAAACGTAAATCAATTCACGCACCTAACGTTTTTTCCGTGTTTTTTACATAACTCCGTGTACCATCATATTTTTTATCGTGACAATCATAAATTGCGTGCACATTGTCTTTCGTTTTCACGATAGTTCCAATCGTGACTTTGTTGCACTTCATACGATTGAAAGTATTCGGTAGTAGTATTATTTTGTACTAAAAGTCAATGTACGTGTAAATCTTGTTTTCAGTAATCATCGGTCTTAAGTAAATTAGTCAAAAAATTAAGAAGAATAAAATTTATCGATTTACATACTTTTTATGCATAATATTTCCTTTATATTTTCGAATGAATAATTAGTGAAATATCTTAAAATTGTAATTAGAATTTAAACTAAAGTTTACTAGAATTCTAATGTTAGAATGAACATAAATAGAGGTAATCATGAGATAATTCTAACTAATTTCAAGATATACTACATAGTTGACATACATTTATGTTAGCGATCAAAACACTGTGATAAGAAACGATTTTGAAACTGAGCAACATTGAATAAAAAACATTTTACTTTTCCTAAGCTTTCAACTTAGTAAGAAAAATTCAGATGAAAACAACGAAATAAACTAGCAGCAAAGGTCTATTTCATTTCTGGAAGTGCTTTTTATAATAAATATTTTATAATGTAGTCTATATACAGCTTTTAGAATTTAAGAATCATGAGCTTTATGCCGACCGAGTAAGGAACAAAATGCTGCGCGCCAAAACTAAGATAAAAGATGTTCCCCGAAAAGCTGCCACTCTGAAGTGGCATTAGGCCGGACATATCTGCCGCATGTCGGATGAGCGGTGAGCTAAAAGAGCCACTTATTGGCGATAAACACAAGGTGACACCGCGGCCGACCAAGGCGGAGGTGGAAAGATGAGCTAGATAAATACCAGAGGGACTGGCCGCAACGGCCGAAGACAGACTTGTGTGGAAAAGGGAAAGGGAGGCCTTTGCTCAGCAGTTAGACATAAATAGGCTATAAAAAATAAACAAAAAAATCTTTTTATGATGGAATAGCGTCTAATAAGTTCCGCTTACTCCCCGACCGGGAGTGACAAATTTTGACTAACTAATACCCACCACTCTTTATTTAGTTACCATTAGCATTCCATGGCACCGGTGACCGTTTCAAATAATCTCTAAGCCCTGATAGGAATTATATCCTCTATCCATAATTTCAACGGATACGCATGCTTTCGGCATACACTCAGTCAAAAGCTACAACATTCTAGCAGTTTATTCATTTTAATATTTTTGTGAAACTAATTGCATTGGGTTATCTCATCACTAAAAACCTTTACTATGTTACAATGGTTTCCAAGTTTTACCACATTATATTAATGAAGCTTAACATTTTAGAGTCCACATGGCCATCATTCAGCATACGCAGGCCATTCATCGCACCCGTCAACTGTGGTGGTACGCCCTCACAGTCAGGGTCCTCCACCGTCCTCGGAACATTACGATAACGATAACTGGGCACTTTCTGGAGCTCCACTTGGCACCGAGTGAGTATCATTGAAGTTGTTGTAATAAATTATTGGCCCCTTTAAACGGCAGATGAAATAACGTTCGATGATGAGTATTAGCTTGATTCCTACCAATAAGATGCACTAGCAGAACTGGGGAGGAAAAGGCTTTTATCCTGTAGGGGTAATTTAGGGAATATAGGCCAACGTTTTTATTACACTAATACATATTATGTAAGTATATTTCCATCTGAAGTCTATTACAGATCTACTGCGTTAAACGCTTTGAACATTCACGTTTTTTTTTACATAGTTTATGCATGCATGCATGCAAGTGTGCACGTGTCAATAATAATAACTAAATAATTATTTATTGATTAACAACAAAGTGTTCTTAGAGTTTTTTGTACGTTCTTCTCCAAAGAAATTTACGCTTTGGAACGTCCAAATACCTTCATCTTTTTTTGTAAACTTGAAAGTACCTGTAAATGGTTTAATTGAAATAAATGCTTTGAGTTTGAAAAAGAATTTTAGAACGTAGATTTTAGTACGGACTAGATTTTCGAATATACCAAGTACACATTGACACAGTTGTCAAAAAGAAATATTCGCAATTAATGAAGAACATCCTTGTCAAAAAGAAATATTCGCAATTATGGTTTATATTTGCAAGTTTGAAAGTTGTATTTCATAGTTTACAAATAATTTTAATTAAAAAAAAAAGAGTTCAATCAATTTCACCTATAACGATAAATTTTTTTTAGATAGTGGTCCTACAAGAAAGTTTTCTATTTTTTTATCATTAATGTAAGCATTTGGACCAATACATCAAACTTATTAAGTGAAAGTAAAAGCTTAAATGCCCTGAGAACCAGGGGCTAAGCTATGTTTTAATAGACTAGTCATCAATAAAATGCTAAACTCATAATCTTTTACAACTGAGTTATTAATTTTATCTTTGTATCTTCGCCAGATCTTTTTTTATTACATTAACGAAGTAACCATGATTCATTATGATCTCAGTTTAAAAAAGTTACGGTTTATTTTTATTTTTTTCAACTGCTCCAAACATACTATAAATGGTTAGCCAAGTATAAAGTTAAATAATGTTTACAAGTTATGTAAAATTTTATTTTGATTTTATTCCACAGCTATATAATTGGCGACATCCATCGCAATGCGATATCAAACTTCAAGCCAACATTAGGTGATGCTAATGATATCAATGCTTGGGGACTCGGCTTGCCTCCAGGTAAACAATCATTGAGTAACTTTAAAGTCCTTCGTCATAGTATTTTTACTAAAAAGAGTAAAATAATCATAACCATTAGTTCTAGTTCAGAGGGTACTAATGTCAATCGAATCTTTATAAAACGTTTATTCATGGAATGAATGCTTTATGATGCAAAATAAGATTCACAGCAACTGCCCATTAGATTAAAAATATCTATGGTTAAATTAATAATCATAATCTGTATAAATTCTTCAAAAGTTAAGATTTAAAATAATAAGCATATATATTTCAGGAACATCAATGAACGTAGGAGAATACGCTGCAAGTAATAACGTAGCCCAAAGTGTATCACCATCAGCTAATGGACCACAGAGAGTAGCTGTTACTAATACTGGAAGGTAAGCGTTTGTTAAGCATGATAATATACTAGGGTCACACATATTGATGACGACCTTAAAAATGTGGGATGGAGTGAATGATGCAAAAGAAGAAGGGCTGGATGTTATAGTGCTGCTTAAGGTAAGCTTATATAATGGATGTAATAACTTAGTTCATAAATGACTCATGTCTTATTATACTACTTGGTCTTAAACATCTAAGAATGGAAATTTCAATGTCACATTTAAACTATTTCGTTGAATGTTAATTTTATTTTTGTAAAAAATATGACCCACTAGACTGGTAAGATAATATAGTCTGATATAGATCGACTGGAACCTTTATAGGAAGACATAATAAAAGCTATAAAGATTAATCCTACCCACTTCAATTTTGATTTTGGTTGAGTAGAGAATGCATATGGTAATGATGAAAATTCTAATAGTTGGTATGTTTTGTTTATGGAAACTTGCATATTCTTCTTTCAGACCCGTCGGACCTCCGAATTTGTACTATCGAAATAACAAAAAGACAACTCCAAAAGATCCACTGTCAGCTGAAAAGGAAGCATTAGTAAGTTCCAAAATACTTTTTTAAATGCACAACGGATTTATCAAATGAAAAAAGTATCGTAGATCTTAAATTACAAGCACAAACAACTCAAGCAGAGGCAATGAAATTTTCTGCAAGCTTTTATTCAACATTATTGATAAGTAGTAAGCAAAGAAGCTGATGAAAATCTTGCAAAATTTTAGATTAAGATTTGTATATCTAAAGTCTCAAATTACGCTTTAGCAAATCGACTTTTCTAAAATATCGAGAATTTAAAGCCCTTCATGTAAAATTTCTCATAGTCATTGCACATGACTAACACAACAGGTTCACTTATTTATCATTCCAAGTTTAATTCGTTTTCACGTACATGCACGTGAAAACTATTATGATTGTAGATGACCTAGAATATTGATAAATACGTACCTTCGTGCTCATTAGTGCCAATAAGCTGAGCAATAATGTTTAATATGAACATTATTTCATCAAGTTATAGCAGATTTTTTTTAATTCATTCAATATTGCGTAAATTATACATAGAAAGTGGACAGTTTTAGTCATAATAGTGAATACTTATCTTAATGACTTTTGTTTACTGCTTCTAGAGTTATGCAACAGATGCTTTGATTTCTATCACATGATATTATTTTCTGCATAATATCATGTGATAGAAAAGGCTTGCTTTCTATTCCTATAAGTGTAAATGGAAACACATAGTGAATTTTTATGGCTCGATTTATCATACAAACAGGCATTAGCATCACCTACCTTATAACTACTGAGTGTTAATTATTATATTCTTTAATAATAGTAACTACATCATGACACCATCAAGCAATTTGATTTTTTTTAAACGTGTTTTCACGCTACTTCTTATTTGTCAAAGTCATAAATATGTAAGACGATCTTGCAGTCTTGGATTAACAAAAATATAAAAGTGACGCTACTTGTATAATTATATTTCTTAGTCATGAATATTTTAGCAATGAAGAAGATATCCCACGCTTCCAACATAATTTTTCTTTCCCTATCCCATATCACCTGGAGTTTATAGAAAACGTTTTCATGTTCAAATCTACTATTTTGTCATTCAGATATCTCACACAATATATTTCAATGTTTTCAGATTCGAGCAGCTGCAATAGCAGCTCGGGCGCCTCCTTCTCCAGTCAGGGATGAGATACTTCGGGTATCTGCAGTCAAACTGAAGGAGACAAACCGGATCAAGACAGAAACTGAACTGGTGAAACAGCAGCAGCAGATTTTATCTATGTCTGATCCAGTAAGTGATTTACGATATACAAACATTATAACTCCTGTATTTTCTAAGGGTTTATTTTTTAAGTTTGGGCAAAGATATAAGTGCACTCCTGTTTCGGAAGTTATGTTTAAGTCTCACATAACAGAGGGCGTACTAGTTGCCATTTACCGGGCTCAAGTCCAGCCTGTTAGCTACTACAGAAAAACCCCTAATGGAACATCTCAATAACACTACCTAAGCTGAGAATCGAAGGCAACTCTAAAAACACTAGATTACCACTCGATTGACAAAAAATTCACAGTACATTACGAATTCTTTGCCAATATAATTTTATATTGGATGTCGAAAGTCTATAATAAATTCATAGTAGCAAACTTTCTTTTTATATTCACATACATATTCACATTTGTCTGTTGCAGGTGACAAAAGTTTTGTTCGTTTTCTCCGAGTTTGCTTACTCATTAGATTTACAAAGTTATGTTTACATTTAAGATAATCATGTTGATGTGGTGATGGTAGCATTAACTAACAACTTAAATTCATTGTTATATACTAATTTTTGTTAAAGTAATGCCTCTACGGGGTCTTTTCAACATTATGAATCCGTTTTTCTGTTCATTATTCTCTCTATAATTGAAAATCACGTTGAAGTCCAACTCGTGGTTAAGCAGAATTAAGTGGACACAAAAGCGCAACGTGTGAAATGTTCTGGAGTGGCGACCACGTATCTGAAGACGCAACGTTGGAAGACCTCCCACAAGGTGAACGATGACCAAGTGAAGGTCGCGAGAATCTGATGGGTGCGAGACGCACAAGACTGGTCGTTATAGTGACACTTTAGGGAGGCCTATGTCCGACAGTGGACGTCTTTCGGCTGAAATGATGATGATGATGATGATGATGAAGCGGATACACAGAAAGATAGATGCAGATAGTAACTGTTTTTTTATACTAAGTTGAGATTACTAGGCTTTGAATCAAATTTACGTTTCAGGAAACGATAGCAGCCGAGAAGTTCTACGGGACTCTGGTTGAGGCTGTAGATGGGTTGTTGAGTCAGATGGGTGCTAACGACCTTGGGTGCCGGGAGAGAGCCGTGTGTGCTCTGTATGGAGATCCTTTCAAGCATACGCCGTACAGCAATCTGGTCTCAGGACATCTTAGCAAGTGAGTATTGTATTCTAACTTTAACAGAAATTAATTCAAATGTATATCTGCAAGACTCAGACAAGACAAGATCATGACTAAGGGGAAATGGGTATCATCTTCTTTTTCTGTATACGTCTGAAATTGGTTTAATCCTATAAATTGTTTTTACAAGCAATGGTCTTCCTTTTAAATGACCTTGTGTTTTGATTTTTGAATTTTAAAACCTAGGTCTCTTTCTCTAGGTCTCTTTTCTCGACGTTTCACTTACACCCTTTGATTCCCATTTTGTATACCAAAAATCCAAAGTGCATTATACATACTGGCCTGTTGGTCTAATGGTTAGTGGCCCTGACTGGTATGCTGGAGTAGAATGGAGGTCGTTGGTTTGATTCCCGCCCAAGAAAAATGTTTCCGTGATGAGCACGATCATTTGTTCTGTGTCTGGGTGTAATTTATCTATGTATTTAAAAATATATAAATATGTTTATCAGTTGTCTAGTACTCATACCACAAGCTCTGCTTAGTTTGGGACTAGATGGTGTTGTGTGAAAAGTTATTTAATATTATTATTATTCAAAAATTTTGTAGCATTTAAAATTGCCAATGTAATGATAGCTCTATAATATATTCACATCGTTCCCATTAATATAAGTGTCACATAACAAGTCATTATGTTCCATCCTATTTGCGACAACTGCTCTGTGTTGTGGAATTACAGTATTTGAGCAAAATGATGGTAATCCACGCGGCTCGTGTCATTACCATCCGACATTTGTCACGGTTGTTGGTCATTACGAGGTGTAGTGACTTATTGTTGCCTAACGATTTCATTGGGTTTGATTTTTCATGTGAGTTTGAATGTGTAACGATATGATTAATATTCAATTATAATACATTTTACATGGTAGCTAAATTATTACAAATTTTTTTTCCTTGCTATTATTGTTTACTTCAACAAATTTAAACCCATTATAATTTAGGACATCTATATACATATAAGAAAGTCGTGTTAGTTACACTGTTTATAACTCAAGAACGGCTGAACCGATTTGGCTGAAAATTGGTGGGGAGGTAGCTTAGAACCAGGAGACGGACATAGGGTACTTTTTATCGAGTAGGGTAAAGTGGGGTAGAGTAGGGTAGAGTAGGGTAGAGTAGGGTAGAGTAAGGTAGAGTAGGGTAGAGTAGGGTAGAGTAGGGTAGAGTAGGGTAGAGTAGGGTAGAGTAGGGTAGAGTAGGGTAGAGTAGGGTAGAGTAGGGTAGAGTAGGGTAGAGTAGGGTAGAGTAGGGTAGAGTAGGGTAGAGTAGGGTAGAGTAGGGTAGAGTAGGGTAGAGTAGGGTAGAGTAGGGTAGAGTAGGGTAGAGTAGGGTAGAGTAGGGTAGAGTAGGGTAGAGTAGGGTAGAGTAGTCAGTTGACGGAAGCGAAGCCGCGGGCAAAAGCTAGTATTCGATAAAAATGATAGAAGTATTCTAAATTCTGGTTCTTTTTCTTGTTTCTATGATTGAGGCCTGACTACCGTTACAAAATATGGTTCTGATTGAAAAATATGATATTTTTTGGCACGACCTTAATCAGCGCATGTTTAACGAGTATTATAAATGCATTATTATGATGTTCTGCCTTGACATGAATTTCAACTGATCTAGAAATAAATGTGGTGTATCTAATATGCGTTCTTCCATATGTAAAAATCATGACTATATAGTAATATCGAGATATTTCACGTTGCTCAATAGCTTAAACGTATTTTCATTCATCCTTTGGAGTGTTGGTGGTATTTTCACTAGTTGTATCTTTATTACTCATTTTATCATGTTTAAAATCACTTAGTGGGCTTACAGTGGGCCTCATCAGAAGGCTTACAGTCACCCAAAGGGCAATGAAACGCATCAGGAATGAAGATATCCACAGGAGAACCAAGGTCACCGACATAGCCCGAAGAATTGCCAAACTAAAGTGGCAGTGGGCAGGTCACATTGCTCGTAGAACGGATGGTCGGTGGGGCCGAAAGGTTCTAGAATGGCGACCGCGCATCGGAAAACGCAGCGTTGAATGGCCTCCCACAAGCTGGATCGACGACCTGGTGAGAGTCGCGGGAATGCGGTGGATGCAAGATTCACAGGATCGGTCATTTGGGCGAAGCTTGGGGGAGCCCTATGTCCAACAGTGGACGTCTTTTGGCTGAAATGATGATGATGATGATGAATTAGGCATTTAATTTCTAAATATCTGCAACGGATTGTTACCTTTATATAATATTTAAATTACACCACTGATTTGAGATGTGTTAATATTGTTGGTATTGATTTCTAAAATCATTTATAAATCTGGTTAATTTATTAAATCTTCTTCAACAACATGAAATTTATTTATTAATATATAGTTTATAAATAGATGTAGCAAAAATGTATTTTACCAATCTACTGGCCTAATTTTTGTACAATTTGATTTTGAAATATTTTTATTGCCTTTCGTTTCATCGTTGTTTATGTCTCAACTTTCTATGCATATAACTTGCTTATCAAATCCGGTTCATGATATTTAGAAGATTAAGGGCATTGAATATTGGCTGGAAATGTCTGCCACATACCGATCGAGTAGTGGGCCGGTGAAATACAAAATTGGTGCTCGACAAAATCGCACGACGGGGTCGAAGTAGGCCACAGAAGAGATGGCGGAACGACTTATTTGTTTTCCTCAAGAATTGGCGAGAAGTGGTTCAGGCCAGAAACACTGAAAGGAATGGAAGGAAGTATTTACCCAGCAGTGGGATAGTATAGGCTAGATGATAATAATAATGATAAGCTTCGACGACCATCTGACGAAGCTGTTGTTGCACGGCTGGATCATGGGCTTGATACAGAAGGCAGTACTCCTCGGTATAGCTCGCATTGTGAGGAGGTTCCTGTCTCTGGAGTCCTAACTACCACTTGCTTGGACCCTGCTTCCGATACCGGTGGACTACTATTTTTTTATTTTAAAAAAATTCTCTATTTTGTTTAATATTTAAAAATAAAATGTTAAAAATTAAATAAGGGCATTAAAATCATATAAATAGCCAATTTTGAACTGTGTCATATCCTT
This sequence comes from Mythimna pallens, assembly GCA_961205895.1. NCBI lineage: Eukaryota > Metazoa > Arthropoda > Insecta > Lepidoptera > Noctuidae > Mythimna > Mythimna pallens. Next base: position 1,763,692 of record OY540845.1, on the reverse strand, counting down.
AGAGTATTAATGTTTATCATTACTTTTCTACTGTAATGCCTTCTGGAAAGGTTAGAACGCTATATCAATGAAATTTAGTAAATATAAAAAAAATATATAATATGTTGGATAAAAATATGAATTAAACCGAAAAAAAAAATATTTCATCAAACTTACGAGGTTATTCTTTTATTTTTCAGAGATTCAACCGAATTGGTTCCTGCAGCAGACAGCACGATGGCTCTACACTACTACAGATACGTTCAAGCAGCTCGCGACGGTCAAGAGCAAAAAGACTGTAATACAACATATCCGAACTGCGGCATAGATTTCAACAGGAATAAAAAATGAAACGCGTTGAAGTAATTTACTTTTTGCAAATCATTTCAGTTGTTGCAAATAATACTACTGCATTTCGTATTTTGCAAATACTTATTCGTGCATTTAAGTTTTTGCGAATCATAATGCATTTGCCTATGGCAAAATGTAAAATACATAAAGATCTTATCTTATCTTATTGTAGGGCTGGCCCTGGGTCAGAGCACTTCGACCCTTTTGTGCTAAAACACATAAAGATAATTTGTTAAATGACAAAATAGCTGTTATTCAAAGGTTTTTAGTAAGTCTGAAATTGGAGGATTGTTCATTTCAATTTAATCACAATAAAAATAGTCAATATTACAATTGTTCTTGATCGAATAATTTGTTTTATCTATACAGTTTTATTTAAATACTTATTTATTTTATTTAAAGCTAATATAAGAATTGTCGAAGATAATAAGTTATTGAGTGTAAATTAAGTCTAAGAAAACCCTACAAAAGAGTTATGGAACAGTAAGTTAATGCTAGCTATTTTTATTTATATTTGAAAATTTATTTCGTGAACTAGCATTAGATCTAAATCATTGTAACTATGTGTAAATGAGCCATGTTTTTTATTGTACTTTAGTATAATAATAGCTTTTGTATAATACCTACTCTTATAGTCAATGGAGCCTCTGAAGTTCATTGAACGTGCTATCCGAATTTTATTCAGCTTCCTTCGTTTAGACCTAGTCTTCGTAATGAAAATGATAATGTTGTGTTAACTACTATAATTGTTGATACGTTTACTTTTCAGTGTGACACCCATTTTTCCCTCAGTTTCTCTTGGCGTACTAAAGCCGCGGTAACTCTTTTGAATTCTAAATGAAGAGGGAATAAGCATGCAGTTTTTAGAAGAAGAAATATTTAATTTGAGAATACAATTTTCATATTTACAAAATTAAATACATCTAAGCTCTGGTATAAATAAATATGAGAAAAATAATTAAAATATCCCTATCAAAAATGAAGCTGCTAAAAATAAAGATAAATCCGACATGGTGTTTAACGTCAAAGTCCATGACACTCGTACTGCCGCCGTTTAAGAGAGACAGATATATATTTTTTTAAATTATTATATCTTGTTTGCTTTACTAACAATTTTGATATTTTTCTCACAATTAATATTCTATTTTTGTATAGGTTATTGATAAACTGGTTAGATAACAAATAATTTTTTAATGCATATTCCCTGTTATGAGTTTTCAACTGCCATTTGTACTTCTGACTTACATTTTATTAGTGATGCGTTATTAAATTTATTTCTAGAAACTGAAAGTTTGATAATTCCATTCGATGACTCTTGGTAGCATTTTTCATACTTACGGTTTAGTTAGTATAGACGTTTCATTTGTTAGTTATTTCCTAAATTTTGCATTTACTATGAAGTTTAATTATGACAGCGACGTCCAAAACATAGTTTTAGTAGAAAGACGTTATTTAATCTTAATTTTTAAGTATTTATTAAACTGAGGACTGGCTTTGATTCGATTCATTTATTAATATTAAAATAAACACTTTGTTACTTATCTATAATAAGTAAAAAAAGTTTAACAAAATAAATCATAATTGAGAATTTAAAGTAACATTTTACCACTAGATTCTGCCAACGGCTTTGCTCGCGTGAAAATAAATAAATGTCCCAAGGGAGCCGTTTTAGCATGAAGTAGTAATAAACACACATATACAATACTAGCTTCTGCCAGCGGTTTCGCTCGTGTGAAAGTCTTTTTCTCCATACAAACTTCCAACCACCGTTTTACCCCCTAAGTTTCGTAAAATCCGTTCTTAGCGGATGTTTACACCCTATAAGGAAACTACCTGCCGAATTTTAAGTTTCTGAGATTTCGTGATTAATCAGTGAGTGATATTTCGCTTTTATATGTATAGATTGGCTTCTTGTTCTTGTTCTATATTGTTGTAACAAGAAGTTAAACAAAAAACTATGAAGTAAATATGATTACACACATGATATTTCAAAAAAAAATCACGCGCATAAAAACGATTTAGCAGAATTAGCCGTCACAACACAGATGACATAAATGATTGCGTTCGCGACTGATGACAGTTACAAGCACTGAACGCGTGGTCTTTTTCATCACCTTTCAACATCTCCTCAAGCGCGCTCTTTTGCACACATTTACTGTTTCATGCACGATACAGTAACTGTGTAAACCCAGTTAATAGATTACTCAGGTATTCTATAAAAATATTTCACTTTCTCTCTATGAATCACTCGAAGTCAGTCAGTAAAACAATAAATTATTTCTTTAGTTGTAGTACCACCAAGTCACTAGGACATTAGTATTTATTTATTTAACTTATAAAATTGCTCAATGGATTTTGATTAATTGGTTTTTAAATCAACACAATTATTTACGTATTATTTGTTGTAGATAATTGTATTTATATTTTTTTTATAAATATATAATAACAATTAAAATGTGTTTTATTTGTTAATTTATTTTATTAGTTTTGTGTGATAGTTTTTTTTTATAAAAACAAGGGTTTTCCTTAAGTTCAGAAAAAGGCACACAATTAGACCCCTGGGATCTGTCTCAGCGTGCCACAACCTGACAATTGGTCAACGCGCTAGAAACTGTCAAGGTCCAATTAAATGAATATAGTAATCCGTCAACTTACGCTTTATGTTTTCGTTATTAAATGAACATTTTATGTATACAGGTATCTGGTTTATGAGATTGGGTATTAAGTAAGAAGCTGTACGTCTGAATGAAAGTTATTTTTGCGTGGCACATGAAGTAGCTTATATTTAGCCTGCCCTGTGTTCACGTCATATTTTAGTGGTATTTGAATATCATTACGTAGCTTAACAGTTTTTCTCGGCATTTTAAGTAAAGTAAAGTAAATTCAATTCATTTATTAATTTTGTGAACAAAGGGTATAATGGTTTTATATCTACCAACTGGGGAGCAGCACCCGATGTTCTTCGCACAACTGGCATGTCTTTATGCCTCTCTGCTGGTGAATTCGCGTGCCCCGTGTGGCACCGATCAGTACACGCAAAACAAGTAGACATCGCCTTGAATGAGACGTGTCGAATTATATCGGGATGCCTTAAACCGACTCCGCTTAATAAGCTTTATCCGTTGGCTGGTATTGCTCCACCTGCTGTACGTAGGGATGTCGCGTGCGCGATTGAAAAGAAAATTCAAGAGTCCGATTCCCGACATCCCCTCTTCGAACACAAAACAGCCCCAAGTAGGCTTAAGAGTCGGAAGAGCTTCCTGCGTAGCACACAGGCTATCGATGACCCACCTCCCAAAGAAAGAATAAAGATTTGGGAAGAGCATCACCTACCACCATCTGACTTCTTGAAACCCCAAGAACATCTCCCGCCTGGGCGCGATTTGCAGTGGCCTATATGGAAAGCACTAAATCGGTTGCGAACCCAGGTAGGCCGCTGCAAACACAACTTGGCAAAATGGGGTTTTATAGACCCGTCGGATATTCAATGTGACTGCGGTGCTCCTGTTCAAAACATGAGCCACATACTAGAATGCCCCAAGTGCCCATACACCTGCACTCTGGAGGATTTGATGAGTGCTACCGATGCTGCTATTAATGTAGCCACCTATTGGGCCCAAACAGTTTGACGAGTTTACCATCGAATCGAAAAGAAGAAGAAGATGGTTTTATATATAATATAAAGTTTGGCCCATCCTATGTTCCGCCGAAAGGCATACAAAATAGCGATGGTAATGTCAATACATGTATACTATCAAAATTAAATTAATTGTAAAAATTTACAAATCTCCTAAAAACAATGTCCGCAAATTTTAATGATAATTGTCAAAAAAATAGAACAGTATAAAAATCATGCAAAAAAAAAAAAAGATAAAACAATGTCAGCAATACTACAGTTGTCAAAATTAAATCAATCAACCGAGATATAAGAATCGTCCTAATTTGGATACAGAAGCTCCTATGTTATATGGTCCTAAGCACTAACCTATAAGTTTATGTAATTGTTCAATATTCAAGACATTGGTATTATTACCTGCATGGAGTGGCTAGTTTGAAGCCCAGACTTAGCATACTTACTTGGACGAGCTCGGCAGATGCGTTAGACAACGCTCTTCAGCACCAGTTATCTTACACGAGTTGAGGAGTGTGCTAGTGGAAGAATAGTCAAACTTAGACAAAACCGCATTAAACAAAGTAGCATGGGTATTCTTTTCAGGAATTCGCTACGCCTAGCAGACATCGGCCTTGCTGGACCCCATGATTTTGCTTACATCTCTTCGTGGCGCATGTAAAACACTGCGCTGTCGATGATTAGGGCCTAGTCCTTATCCTACCCTTGTCGCTCCTAAGCCCGGGTTTACGATGGCTGTGAATAAGCTCCCGAGGCCCGGAGCGTCCCATATCGCGGTGGCTGGGGCGTGAGGATGTAAGTTCCCTTACCCGTGCAACCTGTCTCCTTCACTAGCATAACTACTTCCTAGAAGGAGGTGACCGCATCCCGTTCCCACTTTACCTAGGGACCGGTGCGAGAGGTTGCTGAATTACAGCATGCTATATCGTTTCGTCGTCATGCTATAAGTGATAGGATCTCATGGAGGAAATAAATAATAATTAAAAATAAACACTTTTTCAGATACAGAACTGCAATGTGTATTTTTATTGTTATAAATGTTTTTTTTTTTTTAATTATTTAATTACAATTAAGTAGTCTATAAAATGTTTTACATATGTTCTAATCAGTCGTCTATAACATACATGCATGTATATATGGAACTATCACACTTTTTAATAGTGATCCGTATTTTTTGCGACTGAAGTTAAATAGCAAGTCAATTCGGGGCAGCTGGTCACTAATTTTCACAATACAAAATGAAAATCCTCAGTTTATGCAAATACTATGAAAGAAATAATTAATCTACATCCATGTGCTACGTGTTCGCTTAATTCAAAGAACTGTTTTTTTTTTTTTTTACCGACTTCAAAAAAAGGAGGAAGTTACCAATTCGGTTGTATTTTTTATAATCATTTTTTTTAATTTTTGTTACCTCAGAACTCCGTAGTTTATGGACCGATTTGCAAAATATTTTTTCCCCTTATAGTACATGCTTCCAAATTGGTCCCATTTTTTCAAAATCTAGGTCTAATGAGGAATTGAGGAAACTCCTTAAATATTATAGGCAACTATATAGTGATTTTGGTATTTTCATCAAAAAGTAACATTTAATGAAGTGGAACTGAAGAAGAAGACCAGAAATGGTCAACGGAACTTCATACTCACATAGATATCACAATGAAGATAGTTAAGCGACTATGACAATACAAATAAATGAATGGTTCTGAATAGTTACGTTGAAAATGGTATCATCGATGTGATCTGATGATGGTGATCGAGCCAGAAGGTAGGCACTGGAACTCCGTTATTAATCAATGTAATCTAGCCGTGTTTGGACTTATTACGATTGTCATGAGATGCAATTTGGCTATACGGTCCTATCGAACTAATCTGATGATGGAGCCGGAAGGTAGGCACAGAAACTTCATAATTAATCAATATATCCTAGCCGTAAAACGTAGTGTACCGGAAGACGTAGCGTTGGAAGGCCTCCTACAAGGTAGACCGATGACTTGGTAACGGTTGCGGGAGTCCGATAGATGCGAGATGCACAGGACCGTTCATTGTGGCGACACTTGGGGAAGGCCTATGTCCAGCAGTGGACGTCTTTCGGCTGAAATGATGATGATGATGATGATCCTAGCCGTGTTTGGGCTTATTAGAATTGTCATGAGATACACTTTGGCTATAAGGTACTATCGAACTGATCTGATAATCGACCCGGAAGGTGGAACGTAGACACACGAACTTCGTAATAAAACAATGCAACCTAGCAGTGTTTGGGTTAATTGGAATTGTTATCAGAAATAGGCACCCTGTTTCTAAGTGTATCGCCACTATAATGTGTGAAATAAAAACTTTTCACAAAAAAAAACCGAATTCACTAAAAATAAAAAAAACACTAAAAGCATCAAAATAACTTTAATTTCGGAAGTCAGTGTTTCCCGATATTGTTTGTTTCTTATTTAACACTGACCGAAAACTTTTTTCGCGCCTTCGGTGGCCGGAAATCAGTATCAGAATCCCGGCGGCGGTTGGGGAATGAGGACCGTTGCCTCATGAGGTCGGCCATCTCCTTTGCTAGCATTACTGCTTCGCAGAAGGAGGCGACCACCTGCCACTCCTCCTCGCTCCGGACCATGGCCTGTACCAAGGCCCGGCGCGAGAGATCGCCGCCGCCAATCACCCCCACGAGGACACGACGGTGCTCCGCCCAGGCGGGGCACACCTCTACCGTATGCTCCACCATGTCCTCCGGGCGTTCCACATAGAGGCGACACCCGGGCGTCGCTTCCACACGAATGCGGTGCAGGAACTTCCCGAACTTACCGTGTTCGGTGAGAACCTGTGTCATGCAGAAGGTGAGGACGCCGTGAGGTCTTTCCAACCACGCCTCAAAGAGGGGACTTACCATCATAATTGTGGCGTGCCCAGCACTGGGTCGCGACAGTTGCTGTCCCCATTTCTCCATGAGAACCCACCGGAGCTTTGTCCGCCATACTGCGACTTGTCGCGGTAGCGGAATTTCGCCCCGGCGTTGTATCTCCATGCGCAGATCGTGTAAGTGTGCAAGGACTGTTTCCTCCAGATCCCATGGTGGCTGGCCAGCATGGAGGCCCGCCGCTTCACGGTACATCGTCCGGTATCCTCGCACCATTCGTATTCAATATCGACAAAATGCAATATTGCTCACCCGCATAGCAAATAGCGTGACAATTTATAGCCTGTATGTTGACCTGGCCTATACTACCGTCTACAGTTTTTTACTAAATTGAGTTAAATACATATTTGGAATCAGAAAAAAACACTGATACCGAATTTTTAATAAGAAAAAAAAAATTAGTTATGCCATTTTTTATTACGCCGGTATTATAAGAATGATGTATGCAAAATTTACTGTAACCATGGCAATACATTTTTACTGTTTTATTATATGAAAAGATAATATTGCACGCGTAATTAGAACACTAAAAATCAAAATTATTTCGTACTTGTCGCCAATGCAGCGTCAATGAAAACCGGGAGTTAACGACACACTGATATATTTCAAAAGTCTTAGAATCTAACCGCCACCGTACAAATATCAATCAAACACATAATAATGTAATCATCGGTACAAAAATGTACATGCAATTAGAAGCATCTAACAAGCCAATGTTCTTCTACATCCTCTTCTCGATACTAATATAATGGCCGTCGTTATCAGGCTTCAAAGTGACAACATACTTGAGCCGCATCTTAGTGTGGTCAGCCTTAATCCTGTAGTTCCTCACCACGTGAGCGAGCGTTGTCTTCATCGACATCATGGCGAAGGTTTTACCTGGTGCAACAGAATAAAAGTTAACGTTAAAAAGTTGCAAATGGACGATGTTAAATTATGGGGCACCCAAACACACAAACTTAAAAATAAAATATGACGTCACGAAAATCATACATCGCGGAAGCAAAATTATTCGCGCGATTTATATTTAAACAACCATCTGTCAGTATCCCGTAACACCCCACATCTGTCGGAAATAGGCGTGGCCAAACTCCATCTTTGCGACTCACTGAAATGGTCCGGAGCACTGATATATTATTTAACTAGTTTTCGCCTGCGGCTTATCCCGCGGAAAAGTAGATTTCCCGGCTGTCAGTTAAATCGGAGTCGAAGTTTGACACTATCTCTCGCTTCATCCCGGGCGATTTAAAAACAAAATATGCAGTCTTTTTGATATTTAAAGAATTAAAAACCTTAACTATTTAAACACGAGTGACAAAAATAGTTTTCTGTGGGTAAAGATTCTGTGCGATGTAAGTGATGAATTGAGAGAGTTAGTAGTTAATATGGGAATATTTGCCAATCTATATAATTATATAAAAGCGAAATACCACTCACTGATTAATCACGAAATCTCAGAAACTATAACACCTACAAACTTAAAACTTGGCAAATAACCTACCTGCCCTTTATAGGGTGTAGACATCCACTAAGAACGGATTTTACGAAACTTTACCACAAAAGGGGGGAAACGGGGGTTGAAAGTTTGTATGAAAGTCCTACGTTTTTGAAGTAAGAGAGTTTAAATTTAAAATGTATGTTCTATAGATTTTTTTTTTTTTTTCGGTGGGAAAATCATCTTATGACATCCCCCGCCCTTGGGCGGGGCGGGAGATAGTGTCAGACTTTTACTGACTAAAAACCCACTCCTGTTCCTTCGTTGCCTTTCGTACCAGGGCCGAGTCTTCCTTTCAGAATCAGACCCTTGGCCCCAGTAGGCTTCGACCCTGCTAGGCCCATACAGTTGCTGACATCTCCTTGAGATGCTCTATAGATGGTGTGGAGGTTTACTAATAATGTATCTTAAGAAATCAACTCCCTTTTGGGGTTAAAACAGGGGATGGTAGTATGTATGAAAGTCTAATGTTATTGAAGTTAAAGTAATTATGGCAAAAGGATTTTAAATGGTATTTAAGTATAAGAATTATTGAAAAAACTCCCTACCTACTTACCCACTTACTTACTTACTTATAAGGAGGGATGTTTAATTATATATAATAAAAGGAGAAACTGACTGACATATCAACGCACAGTCGAAACTATTGGTAATAGGAGCGCGATATTTTGCAAAAGACCTCCTTTTATGACGTAGCTATTAAAACTATAAATGCGGCGGCAACCTGAGAGTCTAATTTAATTTATACTGTCATCATTAAGCATAAGCGTAACCAGCCTTAACATGTGGCAACATGATAAGGCTGATTATGCTTATGCTGATTATGTTATTGCCTAGGACTTAGGCCTCCTCTAAGATAGGGTATGGGCCCTAATCCACTACGCATACCCAGTGCATGTAAGAGGATGTAACATGTCTTCGAATTTTTGATTCTGTCCGTCTGTCTGTCTTGAAATAAAAACCATAAACTCAGGTCTGCGATCTTTTTGAAGTGAAACTTCTTTACGCACGCTTGACTTGGGGAGTAAGCTGGCGAACGCGTGACGTAAGCGTTACGAAAAGTGTGATCGGGCAAGGCGAACGGAAGTTAAGTGGGGGATATAAGCAAGAGACAGCAGTGCGCGCGCACATTTTCTTTCTCTCTTCCTCTCATAGCCAAATACGAGATGGAGCGAAAGAAGTTTCACTTCAGTCGTGTGGTCATAAGCACACTCGTTTTTTTTTGCGATTCGGAATAATCATCGAGATTTTTAGGAATTCAAATATTTACACAGGTAAGTTTGTATGGAACTCTCATTGAGCGAGTCCAACCCTCACCTCTCACTTGCTCAGTTTTTTTTTTCTGGTTGTCATCAATAACGAGCTATAATCACTGCGTTACTTGCAAGAACTTCCGGTAGTGGTTGATCCTTACCAATACACTGTCGTCTTCCCAAACCAAAGGGAGCATACACATTAAGATTGCCTGGCACCTTGCTAGGTTCAAGCCATCGTTCAGGTTTGAATTCGTGTCTATCTGGACCCCACAGCGGATTGTTGTGAAGACCGTGAATAAATAAGATGCAGTCCCGGCCAGATGATAGTGTGTAATTTTCTGAAACAAATTTGTAATATGTTCAAAAATATTAGATATAGAGTCTTAATCAGTAATAGAAAAAAAAACCATAAGATCAGTGTTGACAAATTTGGTATCATCGACTTACTTAATTTAACATCACTTTCAAGTTTTCTGCCAATGAATGGCGCTGCGGTGAATAATCTCATACTCTCCTTCAGAACCGCCTCCAAGTACTGCAGCCTCGACAAGTCCGTCTTTTCCACATCTCTATCTCCTCCCAGAACTTCTTTTATCCTGATAAAACAGAATCATTTATTCGTAAACATAGGTGATAAATTTATACAAGATCTTAAAAATTAGAAAGTGCGCTATGTTTTGCCAATTGACATACAAATTATTAAGAAAAAGTATTATACGTATACTTTAAAATATTAAAAATATTATGCATATATGGTTCATGTATTACTATTAAATTAAAATATAAATTCATAATAATATGATTATGCAAGCAAGCAAAATTTCAATATTCATAGTCAATTTCATTTCATATCAAAATTTATAATCAATTCAGAAGATTAATTTTTTTTATTAAAAATATCAAGTATAAGTAAAAATGTCAATATTATAAAGTTACAGAGATTCGTTATTAAGAAATTCACCTAAAGTATAATAAACATTTTCAAGTAGTAACCCATTAAGCGTTCTTTTAAACTTCTATATTTGCGGTGCAATACCAAAGAAGCTTTTCCTCATAAGAGAAGTTTTACATTTCACAAGGCATAAATCATTATAAATTGAGCACTCATGGGTGTTTTCTTTAGTGTACTTAATAAATGTGTAACCTAATAAAGATTGGAATCAGCATTATATGCGAACCGAATAAATGTGTGATAAGGAACAAATCAGGTGTTTTGATTGCTGATGCTGATTTAGTTGATGGTGTATATAAATTGAACCTTCAAACACAAAATTCCTTAATGACTACAACTGTCAGCGGACAAACATGGCACCGGCAGCTTGGGCATATAAACAGCAATGATATGAACAAAATGAAGCGTTGTGGATTAGTGGAAGGAGTGGAATACCCAGTAATTATCAAAAACGGTTAAGAAAACGGTAGTCTCAGACTACCGTTTTTTACTGGATCACGAGCTACAGAATTACTACAAATTGTTATTCAGATGTCTGTGGTCCAATGGAGAAACAATCATTAGGTGGTGCATGTTGTTCATTGATGATTACAGCAGGTTGACATTTATTTATTTCATGAAGGCAAAAAGTGAAGTTATACACTTTTCAAAGAATTTAAATCGATGGCAGAGAATTTCCAAAACAAAACAATAAAAATATTTTTGAAGAGTATTTAAAGCATGAAAGCATAATTCACCAGAAAACAAACTCATACACGCCAGAGCAGAATGGACTCAGTAAGAGGTCAAACAGAACCATTGTGGTGAGAGCAAGATACTTGATATACGAAGCAGACCTAAACAAAAAGTTTTGGGCAGAAGCTGCTAACATAGCTGTCTATCTTAAAAACAGGTCAGAGGCTTAAGGCATAGAAAAGACTCCTTATAAACGAAAATGAAAAAACTAAACAATGCGTGCTAAAAGCGTGTTTTTTAGTTTTTTAAACTATTTTTTTTTTTTACATTGAAGTCGGTTGTATTGTTTTTGTAAAAAGTTGTTGTTTGTTTTGAGTGTACAATGTGAAATGGACATTACTAATTCAGATGTCAAAACAGCTTTTCTTATGGTTATATAAAAGAAGACATCTTTATACATTTGCCAGAAGGTTTCCCTGCAAAAGATTTGAGTAAAGTGATAAAATTAAAAAAGGCTGCTTATGGTTTAAAACAATCATCACTTGCTTATAGCATAGCATAGTCGGTCTTTTAATGTTCCCACTGTTGGGACTCAGGCCTCCTCTCTAGGAGAGGGAATGGGCCGTAATCCACCACGCGGGCCCAGTGCGGGTTGGTGGATGTCACATGTCTTTGAATTTTTGGTTCTAGGACATGCCGGTTTCCTCACGATGTTTTCCTACACCGTTTTGAGAGCAGTGGTGATGAAATAAATTACACAAAGTAATGCGCCTGGCTGGGTTTGAACCCGCGAGCTACAACTCGTAAGTCGGGGCCGTTACCACTCGGCCACCACTGCTCATCATGGCCATCACTTGCTTGGTATTAAAGAATTGAAGAAACTTCGTGTAGTACTGGGTAAATTAAGATTAAATTAGAACCATGTATATTCATAAAGAATCACTGTATATAAGCATACATAGCATAATCAGCCTTTTAATGTTCCCACTGTTGGGACTCAGGCCTCCTCTCTAGAAGAGGGAATGGGCCCACCACGCGGGCCCAGTGCGGTTTGGTGAATATCTTCGAATTTTTGGTTCTAGGACATGACGGTTTCCTCACGATGTTTTCCATCACCGTTTTGAGAGCAGTGATGATGAAATAAATTGCACTACAAGAATCACTATAATAATAAGAAAATAAATTTGGTACCTATGTGTGTCAACGATTTCATTATTTTTTCAAATAATAAATCTGGAAGCGATAACTTAACAGACACACTGGAGCCTACAGCATTATCCCGAATCACTAGGGCATTAGTTATCTATATATGTATGTATTTAGAAATATATAAGTATGTTTATTAGTTGTCTAGTACCCATAACACAAGCTCTGCTTAGCTTGGGACTAGACGGCGTTGTATGATAGTTGTGGAATATTATTATTATCATCCCGAATCACTGGGACAGCACCACCCCGACTCACTGGGGCATCACCGCAGATAGTTCCGACTCACCGAGAACTATGCGGCATTCGGTTCCAACCCACTGGAACCAACCTACCACTCCTGGCACGCATTAAGAAGCATCAAAGAACCATCGATCTCAGATCTCCGGAGGGGAGTGATGTAGCGACATCTATGGCGTCACATAAGAACTAATCCTGCATTGCGCAATCAAAGTTCTCCGCGCGATAGGAACATATAGAACAGCCCAAAATCATCTATTGGGCAGTAGCCCACCAGACATGACACCCGTCTGGCCGGAGGATCCTCCCTTTTCAACCGAGGTTTGCGGGAGTTTACACTCTGTTTTACATACTTACCTCCAAACTACCTATTCAAAATCGAGTATGACCTCATTTATATAAAGTATACTTATTTGGTTTTTTAAAAAACACTTTTAGAAAAAAAAACAGTCGATCGATTACAATACATGACATGATCTAAGGCGTGGATGGCGGCTGGCGGATGTTATTAGTCACTTAAATTACTATAAAATGTACATTTTAAACATTTTCCTTTCAATTTCATTTTTGACTATTAGAGTAGATAGAAATAAGTTAAGTATTTACTTACTCAGAAAATACTTTTTCCTGAGCGTCAGGGTGAGACCCCAACATTACAATGGTAAACAAGAGAACATTAGGTGTCGTTTCGTGTCCGGCGACGAGCATGTTGTCCACGTGCGCTCTGATCTGCTCGTCATTAAAAGCTCCCTTCTCAATTGACAGCTCAAGCAGGATGTCTATGAAGGGTTTGAATTTGGTACCTAAAAAGGTTATATTATTTTTTACTACTGCGACTAAAATTTCATTTCATCCTTTTAAACAGGAAAGTACTGTTTGGAAAGGGCACTTTTCAGGACACTTTTTAACGATAAGAATAAATCCAGTTTATTCATATCATTAAATATTGTCTTACATAATAGTCTAATAGAAATTAACGATTTAAATAATTAATAATTTGTAGCTAATCTTGTTGATGTCATAAGAACAGAGTGTTAACAAATTCTACCTGGTATTATGCTTTTTTCAACGGATGTTTTTCCAAAAATTTCGGATTTTCTTTTTTGAAGGACCTGCAACCATTTTTTTTTACATTTAATTATTTAAAATATCAGAAAAAGATCCATAAGTCGTGGTTAGGCTGAAATGATCCTTTATTCCCTTTGAGCTTGACACCGGGGTGGTGGTTATCATTAATAGATGGCGTTTACCACCCCGGTGGTCAGTGGTACCTATTTAGTTTCATCTGCCTCTTTCGTAGTTATAGTACAGGGGTTTATTCACGTTTTGTATTGGACATTTCCAATATGAATTTAAATAAAACATTACTAGATATCACGAGCAATAAAAAATAAGTTTAATAACGGTATATCATTTTCCCATCGTAGTCTGAAATAAAGGTTTATTATTTTTATTATTGTTATATTATTTTGGAACTCTTTTATAATTATGAAAAAAATGTACATGTTGTATAAAGAAATTATTTAAAGAATATTTTAAGAATCGAGTCGTAGAACAATGCATTGTTCCGTGTCTTGTCGGCTATTGTTGTGAGTGCGTAAACTATGGAAATATACTGAAAAAAATTCAAAAGGGGCAAACGGGAATAAAGGGAGTTGATGGCAAATATGAATTTTTTGCTTCTATAAAAACAGAAACATCAAATCCTGCCTCCTTACCGTGTTCGACATTTTGTGCAAAATCTTCAGATAAGCATCCTGCTTCTTCTTGAGCTTACTCCATGCGAAGGTGTAAGAGCTATGCCACCAGATTTTAAAGCCTCTTTCCACTATCGTAGTGATGAAAGACTGCGCAGCATCCAAGTAGTCACTAGCGAGCTTGGCGTCCGTGAAGCCTACCCCTAGCACTGTCACTACAAACAATAAACATTTTTGATTAAAGGTTATTATTCTTTCGTATATATTATTATTCTTTCGTTTATTTATCTAATTGCACATATAAACAACTGTTTTAAATATATATTTTTTTATATAATTGATAGGCTCGCGTTTGACCGCTACCTTACGTGATGGTAAGCTTTTTTTTTCAGTGGGAATATCATCTTATGACATCCCCCGCCCTTGGGCGGGACGGGAGATAGTGTCAGGCTTTTACTGACTAAAAACCCACTGCTGTTCCTTCGTTGCCTTTCGTACCAGGGCCGAGTCTTCCTTTCAGAATCAGACCTTTCGCCCCAGTAGGCTTCGACCCTGGTAGGCCCCTACAGTTGCTGACATCTCCTTGAGGCGCGCGTGGAACAGCACGCGCCGTCGACAACTTGGACTCGATCCGGACGGTTACCAGACGGTCGGACGGCGAGCGACCCATTGCTCGCCGTCCGCAAGCCTGCGCCTACGATGGCCGGAAATCGGGATCGGAATCCCGGCGGCGATTGGGGCGTGAAGACCGTTGCCTCACGCGATCGGCCGCCTCTTTTGCTAGCATTACTACTTCGCAAAAGGAGGCGACCGCCTGCCACTCCTCCTCGCTCCGGACCATGGCCTGTACCAAGGCTCGGCGCGAAAGATCGCTGCCGCCGATTGTCCCCACGAGGACACGGCGTTGCTCTGCCCAAGCAGGACACACTTCCACCGTGTGCTCCACTGTGTCCTCCGGGCGGTCCACACAATGGTGACACCCGGGCGTTTCTTCCGCACGAATCCGGTGCAGGAACCTCCCGAACTTAGCATGTTCGGTGAAAACCTGCGTCATGCGGAAGGTAAGGCATGAGGGGACTTACCGCCGCAATTATGGCGTACCCAGCACTGGGTTGCGATAGTCGCTGTCGCCATTCTACCATGAGACCCAGCCGGAACTCTGTCCGCCATGCCGCGACTTGTCACGGCAGCAGAGTTTCACCCCTACGTTGCATCTTCACGCGCAGATCGTGCATGCGTGCAAAGCCTGTTGCCTCCAGATCCCTCCAGATCTGGAGGTATCTCCGCACCATCCGTATGGCCATGACTATGTGGCACGCATTCAGCTAGGCCGCCGGTCGCTTTCGCAGTGACGGCGCCCACACCGGCGCCCCATAAAAGACCTGATGGTAAGCTACGATATGATCGACCATGGAGCACGCTTGCCTAGAAGTAACCTAGTCACTTATGACTTAAAGACTCCTAAGTTGTAGCTATCAGGATATAAATAAATGAAATGTAAATAGGAGTACGTACGTATAATAACACAGGGTACAGTTATTATTATATGTATTACTATGATTTCAATTTTTTTACGGATTTATGCGTGTAATGGTGATGTTTGATACATATTTTTTATTCAAATGTTTTTTTTATTGTTTACATGATTTCCTCAGCTATGACTTTTTATGAAAAAAGAAGTGTAAGTTTTTATCATTGTTAAATTTTATATAATTGTTATATTAATATAATTGGTTAACGTTAGTGGTTTTGCATTTTGTTGCATGTAACTTGAATTATTTTACTTTTTAGATTGTTTTACGCAAAAATCTAACACAGACTGAAATTCTAAACTTTCTTTTGGACACTATCAATAAAAATGAAATTATTTTAGGGGGGTAAAAAAATATTGATAATCGCGCACTCGATGTGAAAAGTGCACCAAATAATGATTTGACAAAACTGTTAAAATAAATTCCTTTTTATTTGGACCTAATTGTTTTACGTGAGATAGAAATAAGTGCCATAAAAGTGTATTTACGTATTGTGAAGTTCCTGTGTCTATCTTCCACCTTCCGGCTACATCATCAGATCAGTTCGATAGTACCTTATAGCCAAAGTGCATCTCATAACAATCTAATAAGCCCAAACACGGCTAGGATACATTGATTAATTACAGAGTTTCGGTGCCTATCTTCAGGCTCCATCATCAGCATCAGGTGACTTCGATGATACCATTTTCAACATAACTATTCAGAACTATTAATTTTTTTATTTGTATTGCTATAGTCGCTTAACTATCTTCATTGTGATATCTATGTGAGTATGAAGTTTTGTTGGCCATTTCTGTGTGTTCTTCATCAGTTCCACTTCATTAAATGTAACTTTTTACCTTTAAGAAGGAAAAAAAATACAAATCGGTCCATAAACGACAGAATTCGGAGTACACACAAAAAAAAAACAACCGAATTGATAACCTCCTCCTTTTTTAGAAGTCGGTTAAAAAATGAAGAATGATCAATCTACGGAAGGAATTCTATAAAAAGATGCTAATGTCAAAAGTACAGTAAACAACCTAAAAATACCATAAAAAGATTATTGGGGATTTATTTATTTATTAAAACTTTATGTACAGTAGTGGTACATAGGCGGACTTAATGCAACAAGGCATTCTCTACCAGTCAACCTTTGGGTTAAAAGAGACAACACTGTGGTAGGCTTGCACAACAAACAAATTACCGTAGACAATTTACCATAGTTTTTCAAAAGAATGGGTAAACGGAAGAATAAAGACGAGGATTATGTCAGGCAGAAAATACAAAAATTACAAAGGAAACTGGAAAAGATGCTGGTCGAAACGAGTTCAGAAAACTCTTCACCACCATGTTCACCACTAGCGCAGCCTCCATCATCTATACTCAAATCAGAGAAGCTGTCCGACCAAAACTACCGGCCATTATACAACGATCACATAGTCAGGACTCGGTAAAGAATCTCGAGAGGCCATTGTTAAATAATATCCCTTACCTATCATTTTTGCAGTGGCTCCTTCAATGAATGCGGAGATATCAGCCTCTCTTTCAGACCCAACTCTCAAAAGGGATAAAAGGTTCAGTTATAGACAAAACTTTACTGGATAATTCATGACTTGTCTTGGAAAATCATTGAGCAAGGTAACATAAACATTAAATTCCTTGTTGAAGAAATAAGCGATGCAGCAAAATTATCTCCTGAGTTTTATTATCAGGACTCGTCTTCTAGACGATTTTTTGCATTGGCTGGCAAAGTGGTGCAAGATGCTTTACGGATGGCAACACCGGATAACACATTATTTGGGAAAGACTGCGCTGAAAAAATTAGATTTGCGCAAGCAATACAAAAAACAGGCTCACAAGCAATACACAAAGCAGGCTCACAGGAAATACAAAAAGCAGGCTCTATGATAAGAATAACATAAAAGAAAACCTTCAAATCAGGGATTCAAAAGAAACAGCTAACAACAACAACACCAGCATCGTTTATCCAGCCATTCCATATGGCTGGGCATATACCAAGATTTTAGGGAGCGAAATATTTAAGGTTGATAAAGTCAAACGATAACTACGCTGAAAAACAACTTTACTTGAGTCTGGAATTGATATAGATACCTTCACAGCTCACAGCACTAGACTTGCTTCCACGTCAGCTACTAAAAGATTTGTTATCAGAATAGATCAAATACAAAGAACAACTGGGTGGTCCCGGTATTTGGCCACCTTTGCTTAACATTATAATAGGTCAGGTGTTCAAGATCCAGCTGTTTTCATCGATGTTATATATAACACTGTAAATTATGTGACTTGATTTTGTAGATCTCTTAATCCGACAAGTTGATGATTGATTATAAATTATTCATAAATAAAGATTCTGTATTTTTCATAAATACCTTACTATTTTTACTGCTAAGTATTGATTAACTTATAAACAACCCTGCCTGACTTCAAATATCTACTCGTAATCTGTCTCAGAGAAGGAGAAGGTATAATTGTATTATTATGTTAACTTACCATAAGTGAAGTTCTATCATAATTATATGAAGCTTTTTCTCCGAGATAGAGTCTCCGAACCGGTCCTTACTAAAGTTCTCCTCTAAAATAGGATTTTTTTAAGCTTTAAACGACAAAACGACGTTGCACCTTTGTACGATGAGACAATGCAACACAAAAATTCCAATGTGCGTGTGAACTGAGGGACCATACCGGTATTTAGCAAAAAGAGAAAATGTGTAGGATTTAGTAGTACACTTAAAACATTTGTAGAACAAATCTGGGAATTTGTAAACCAATATACTAAAAACTGCAGGCCTTAAAGTGCGGTCCCTCGGTTCTTACAGACCATTAGCCAGATTTAAAAACATATCAGAAAAAATGAAGTATTGTGACTACAGACATTTAGTAGAGAGTTCGTAAAGATATTCACTGAATTTCTGACCACAAAGCACCAAAGATAAAAAAATATATAACGACTGAACTGTGGTCCCTCACAAAGACAAATGTCTTAGTCAATATTACTGAATCTAAAAAATAAAATCTTTCTTTTTCTACATAAAGTTTTAGTAAGAATCTTAAAATATTTCGTAAAAAAGAAATGGACAAGAAATATCGACGTAATTTAAAGATAGCGATTATTAAAACTGGTCCCTCAATCCTCACACCCACTGACATTTGTGCACGTTCTAGCTGCTTGATGAGAGATATATCAGGAAAGTCACCTCTTAGCTGAGATAATTCATTTTTTTCAATCCTATGAAAATAGACAGAGTAGTGTGACCACACATTGAAATAAAATGTAGACAGTACTCATTTTATAAAGAATTAGAAATCAATACAAGGTTGCACAGTTAATTTAACGCTATATTACATGGCGTATGTGTATTACATATAAAAATAGAGTACAACAAAACTTTTTTACAAAAAATATAACCGACTAATAAAAATGCCAAATAACGGGTGTCGATGTTTTTAATTTCGATTCTTAGTTTTTTGACACCGACTTACAAAATTAAAGTTATTTGTATTTTTTAGTTTGTTTTTGAAGTCGGTTGTATTATTTTTTTTTTTGTTAAATATTACGTAGACAAGTAGAGAAAGTTTGTCATTTCACAATGACAAACTTACAAACGAGGACACGGCGGTACTCCACCCAAGCGGGGTACACCTTATGCTGTATCATGTCCTCCAGGTGGTCCACACAATAATTATTATAGTTATATAGGTCGGTAACGCTTAGGGTCGTTACAAGATAAAGACTTACAACAGATATTGTCCAGAGCGTTGTGTCGTAAGTAAGTAAAGGGATCGAAGAGACCCTTCCCAGCATTGTTCTCGAGTTCTATCACCAACTTTCTGGACTGGCTGTTGAAAACGTCAATGAACGTGTTCAAAATTGTTTGACTGAATGCTGGTTGCAGGAGCTTGTTGTCATTCTTCCAAATTTCATCTGGAAATTTAAAAGATGTCTAAGACAATACTGCTAGTACTGTGATGTTAAATCGTCAAATGAGACATAGTAAGGTTAATAACGAAATTATATCTTTAGATTTTGTTTAATGTTCTGAAAAAGTGAATGTCTTATAGTGTCAGGTAATTAATAGTAGCGTGTAAATGCAACTCACATTTTGCAGTAATGAATCCTTCGCCGAGCCATGGTTTAGCGAACTCGTATACTGGGTCCTTTTCCATGCACGTAGTGGCTATTGTGTTGCAGTCGTCTGGGTCGGTGACACCTAGCCCATAAAAATAGGATCAGAATCGAGCATTTCCCTTTAATTTAGAATATTAAAATAATAGTAGTAAACATAATAATAAGAAGCGACTATCATTTCCCCTGAGATTGTTTCGGTGTTTCTTCTCAGAGTAGTCAGCGAGGAAACACCGGCTTCATCTAGTTTTAACTGACAAAAAAATTGACGACTAAAAGTGTTTTTAAAAACCTATTTACAAAATAAATATAATTTATCAGTCCTTTAATAATAATAATCCTTATTTCTAATGACAATCCCGGGCAATAACTATATTGGTTACCCTATTGGTTAACTATAATACTAACTAAAATGGAATTAAAACAGTAACATGTACAAAGACTCATTACTTCACCATGGTATACGCAGTAAATATCTTCATTACCACATATTCTTTATATATTAGGACTACGAAACACACATATCTATTGTTAGGTCTACGGAACCTTGGGCTACGGGATTGTTGAAAAACGTACCGTGGCCCTGAAGCACAAAGGGCAACTTACTGAAAGAACTCAGGTAGGTTATAGTCAGTAATCTGACACGCTCTCTCAGTACTCTCACAGTAATGTACAACCAGAATTTAAGAAGTCTTGTTATTTAGATATTCCAACTCAAAAAAGAACAACGGAATTCCGTTACTTTAACAGCAGCTGAACCTATCCTACGATACAGATGTGAGTAGGAGAATCAAGGTTACCGACATAGGTCGAAAAATCGCCAAACATAAGTGGCAGTGGGTGGGTGACACTGCTCGCAGACTACATGGTTGTTGGAAACGAAAAGTTCTGGAGTGGCCTGCACGTACCGGAAGATGCAGTGTTGGAAGGCCTCCCACAAAGTGGACCGATGACTTGGTGAGGGTGGACCGGTTGCTATAGGGGAGGCCTATGTCCAACAGAGGACGTTTTTAGCTGAAATGATGGTGATGATGATGAACCTATATTTATGGAACCCTAAATTTGAAGATTAAAGAAGAAAAAGATTTGAAAATTTTTGTACAAACAATCTGTCACGTAAGTTTCCTTACCAATAAATCTGTCAATTGAATCATAAGATTACTTACAATAAGCAGTTATTGGTCCAAAACTGAATTTTATGACTCCACCGCGGTCATAGCACTGATCAACCATGTCGTTGATTTGATTCCATATTTCTACAAACACGAACATATATTAGTACATTATGATATAAGTGTGTAATGTTAGTGATTATCGTCGAGGCGGTATTTAGACCCGAGCCGTGGCGAGGGTCTTAAGAGAGTCAAGAACGGTAATCATTAATTACTCACGTGTGTCATACGACGTTTTTCAATACACTTGTGAAGAAAATAACAGTAAAACTAGTAACATTTTCTGTGAAATGGCGGTAAAAATCTGTTTTCATCTGGAAGGCTAAGGTATTTTGATCATACTGCCTAGTTTTACGTTTATGTTTTCTTGCGTGAAAAGTTTTTACGATAATGTCTTTCGTAGTGACAATAGAATACGGATGTAACATTTTGTAATGATTTTGTACTTAGTATTTAATTTTATTTAATTAATACAGCCACTGAACTTCACTAGAATAAAAAAAATCACGCCAAAAACCGCGCGCATCTTAAAATGGCGGCTAAAGACTACAAAAAAAAAATTTGTATGTACGATTTATTTACTAAATGTTTTTTATTAAATAAATCGCTTGTACAAGTTAAATTTGCCCATTTTAACTTGTAAATTGGATGAAATAAGTAAGATACTAATTTATTGTTGAACACAATAACTTAATGGGAATTTTATTCGAATTCAAAATTTATTTTGCGAACAAAGAGGTTGAACAAAAAGGTTTTAACTACATTATAGCACTAGTGCGTAATGGTAATCAAAATATCACAGTTTGGTAACGAGTGCCATTATACACCTAAATGCAGTGCAATAAGAGTCACTTTCTGAGCAAGTGTGTTGAAAATATATATTAAAACTATTGATATTTCGAGAGTGCAACATTACGTTTGATATTAATTACTCTGTTTGAAAAAAATTATGATCAGGTCGACCTTTACACGGTTGATCTGACCCAAATCCACTGTATTCATATTAATGGACCAATTAAGTTAATCATTGAAACTGGATTTGACAAGAAATTATACAATCAGAATGAAGCTCATTTCACATCCGTTCTTTACAAAAAAAGTGCATTATGTAATATTATAAATATGAAAATAAATCAGTCTGTCTGTTAGGCTTTCACGCTTTAACTACTGAACCTGTTTTAATGAAATTTGGAATGGAGTAAGCTTGGAGCCGAAGAAAGGACATATACTGCTTTTTATCAGGTTTTGTTTTAGTGTATACAATAACTGACATTCGCCCGGACGAGGTCACGGACAAAATGTGAATGTTGGATATTATCGCACCAATACTTAGTCATATAATAATGTGCTTAGGTGTATTGGGTGTGTTTCCGAATAGTTTTCCAAAATAATAGAAAAAGTTATTTATAATTCTTTATACTCATTTTTTTAACAAAACAATCTTTTTGCTGGTGAACAATACGGTTTTAGAAGGAAAAAGAATATTAATATGGCAATCTTTAATATCTTTGAAAAAATTGTAACAGGTATTGATAACAGAAGTCCAGTGGCAGCTTTATTCATGGACATGAGTAAAGCATTTGACTTTGTGGATCGTTCTATACTTTTAAAGAAGCTAGAAAGATATGGAGTTAGAGGTAATGATCTCAAACTTTTGAAATCGTACCTATCAAATAGAAAACAAGTTACAAAGATAGATAAAGCTTGTATTAAGTCAAAAACCGAGCGTTCGTATGTATCAAGTCAGAGGCAAAAAAAATAGGGAGTACCTCAAGGAAGTATTCTAGGCTCTTTATTATTTATTATATATATTAATGACATGCCTAGAGAAACATATTATCCTATGGTTTTGTTTGCTGATGATAGCACGGTTGTCTTTAGTGGTATTAATGATGCGACGACACTCGAGAAAGAGATAAACTACTGTCTCCAGGTATTAATAGAATGGATGGACGCGAATAATTTAAGAATAAACATTGACAAAACTAAAATAATGACATTTGAGCAAAGGACAAATAATAAAAAACTTGACATTTAAATATGGAGACAAAATTATTTCAGAAACGAGTACTACAAAATTTTTAGGACTAGAACTAGATAGAGATATGACTTGGAAAACACACACTTACAATCTATGTAAACGTCTGAGCCAACATTCATATGCTCTACGCAATCTTGCCAAGGAAGTAAATCTTAAAGCTTTGGTTACAGCGTATCATGCGTATGTTACAGCTACGTTACGCTACGGCATCATATATTGGGGTACTTCTACAAATATGGACAGGGTATTTAGGGCTCAAAAAAGGTGTGTTAGGTCAATATGCGGCATTCAAAGCACGGAAAGCTGTAAACCGTATTTTACGAATCTTCGTATATTAACAGTACCCTGCCTGTACATATATGAGGTGGCCATATTTGTTAAAAACAATTTTCATTTGTTTGGAACTCATAACAGCGCGCGACTTAGACATAAGATAAGCGGTAGACCATATAAGAAAGCCACATTTCAAACTCTGGAATGTGCTTCCCCTTGACATCAAAAAAGCTGAAAGTAAATTTTCATTCAAGCGTAAAATTCGGAACTACTACTTGAAGTCCTCTCAACTTCAGTTTGGTCTTCGTTAGAATTATTATTGAGTTTTTTTAATAATTTGATATTTTTCATAGTATTTATTAGTTTATAATTTTAGCATATATATGTTATGTTTGAAATATCTGTTATTTATTTATTGTGCAAACCTACCACATTATTTTCTGTTTAACCCAAAGGTTGACTGGTAGAGAATGCCTTGTTGCATTAAGTCCGCCTATGTACCACTACTGTACATAAAATTTTAATAAATAAATAAACAAATAAAAGTTTATTAGGAATGGCTCCACGGGTTTGCAATAAACTCCATAATTCTTTGCTAGAATGCAACGATTTTGACTTATTTAAAAAACAATTGCACAATATACTCATAAAATAAGCGTTCTACACCGTGAGTGAATACCTCTCAGACAGGAATGTATGTGTACAATTATGATAATGGTTGCTTCTTTTTAAGTCCGATTTACTTCACATAATCGATTAATTGTATTTATTTTTATTTTGTGTTGACATTGTGATTTGACTGTATAAATTTTATATTTGTTCTGTGTTGACATTATCATTTAGTATCAATATCTGACATATATTATGTCCCCAGGACCCGACGGCTTGCCTGGGAAGGCCTGGGTTCTGGTCATGGAGGCTCTCGGGTCTCGACTAAGAGGGCTCTTCAGCGCATGCATGGAGAGGGGCCAGTTCCCACTTCGCTCGAAGACGGGGAAACTGGTCCTCATCGCGAAACCGGAGCGCCCTGAGGACTCTCCGTCCACATACCGGCCCATTGTGCTGCTTGACGAGGTGGGCAAGCTCTTTGAAAGAGTAATTGCAGACCGCCTCGTCGCGCACCTAACATGGGTGGGGCCGGATCTGGCGGACGGCCAGTTCGGCTTTCGCAGGAGGCGTTCCACGGTGGACGCCATCATGCGCGTGCGAGCTCTCACGACGGTGCGATGCGGTGGCCCAGGGCAGGTGTGTCGTGGCGGTGTCTCTGGACATCGCCAACGCCTTCAACTCCCTGTTTTGGAGCAGCATTAGGAGGGCACTCCGGTATCACCGGACGCCCGACTACCTCTGTCGTGTGGTCGAGGCGTACTTGTCAGACAGGTACATTATCTACCCTGGTCGTAGGCAGGATCCAGGAGTTGGGACTCGAGGTGGCATTGCACAAGTCCGAGGCCATGTGCTTTCACGGACCTCGGAACGCGCCACCACCGGGTTCCCAACTAACGGTAGGAGGAGTCCACATCGGCGTCGGGTCGACTATGAAGTACCTGGGACTCGTTCTCGACAGCCGGTGGGATTTCGAGGAGCACTTCCGACGTCTGGCTCCCAAACTAAATCGGACTGGGGCTGCCCTCGGGCGACTCCTGCCCAACCTGGGGGGTCCAAACGCCTCCTGCCGAAGGCTCGACGCGGGAATCGTTCAGTCCATGGCCCTTTATGACGCACCGGTATGGGCGCCGGCGCTGCGGAAGCAGCCGGCGGCCCGGCTGAACGCATGCCAGAGGGTCATGGCCATACGGATGGTGCGAGGATACCGGACGATTTCCCGCGGAGCGGCGAGCCTCCTTGCTGGCCAGCCACCATGGGATCTGGAGGCAACAGTCCTTGCACACATGCACGATCTGCGCATGGAGATCAAAATTTTTGTAAATTATTTTGTTTTTTGTACTTAAAAGTTTATGCTTCCACATTAATCTCCTTTTTTTTGAAAATCCAGTTTTGATGGCAAGATCCATGAGGAAATTTAAGGGAACTCTTCAAGTATTATAGGCAACAATATAGTGATTTTGGTATTTTCATCAAGAAGTTAAGCATTTACACTACAGGCAAAAAGTATCATTTTATGAAGTGGAACTGATGAAGAAGACCAAAAATGGCCAATGAATTTCACATTCACATAGAAAACACGATTGAGATAGTTAAGCAACTATATACAAATAAATTAATGGATATAAATGTTGAAAATGGTATCATCAAACTGATCTGATGATGATGATGATGATGAAGCCTTAAGATAGGCATCGGAACTACGTAACTAATCAATGTATCCTAGCCGTGATTGGGTTTATGACTATTCTGGGTGCATTTCATGACTATTCTATAGTCATGAAATGCACTTTATCTATAAGGCACTAACGAACTGATTTGATAATGGAGTCGGAAGGTGAAACGTAGGCACAACTTCATGATAAAACAATTAATCCTAACAGTGTTTGGGCTTATTGGAATTGTCATGGGCTGTAAGTACTCTGGCTATAGGTATATCACAACTGAAAAGTATGAAATAAAAAATAAACTATTACAAAAAAAAACAACTTCACTACAAAAAAAAACTGTAGAAACAAACGAAACTAACTAAAAGTTAGTTTTTTAACAAAAACTATCTAACAGTTAATTAATTCGGTTTGTTTTACAGTAACCGTAAAACGATGAAAATAACTTTAAATTCGGAAGTCGGTGTTAAATAACAAACAAAATGTACCAGTAACAGAGACTTCGAAATTAAAATTGTTTTGATTGTTTTAATGTCTTTTTTTTTTGTTGTGAAGTCTGTTTATATTTTTTTAGCAAAGTTTTTTTTTAATGTCACGGTTGTCAATTGTGGCGGTGTTAGGGGTGGTGAGGGGGTATAATGTCATTTATTTTTAGTGTTGCATTGTGGACGGAGTAGCGATCCTCCCTCTATGGGTTTCGTAGTCAGCAACTTTAAAACCGTGTCGGTCTGTTTGTTTGTCAGTCTCCGGTGAAACTCACGAGACACTTTTACTGAGATAAATAGACGACGCGCTTTATCATGTACTCGTAGTTTGACAGTTGTGCGTCAGTGGCAGGAATAAAACTTAGCCGAAACACGTAAAATAAATAACATTTTTTGTTGAACTTAGAATATAACAGAATGCAAAATTTTTAACGTGTATAAAATTATAGATTATGACATACATCTGACTCTTCCAAAATTAAATGAAATAGCCCCCGCAATTAAAATTATCGATAAAAGTTCTCTTCGTCTCCTTGGGTCCCTAATCTTTGAGGATTCCTTTCCCAGTTTTGTAGAGGAAAAAATACAAAATTTCAATGACGTTTCGGAAAGATTGCTCCAAATTCAAAATTTTAAAACGTCACAACGTTCCTTAGAACGTAATCCCATTATAAAAAGTATGTGCTATTCTACGACATGGTCTACCTGCGTACCAATTTTTATCAAAATATGTTCAGTAGTTTTTGCGTGAAAGAGTAACAAACATACATACATACAAACTTTCGCGTTTATAATATTAGTAGGATAGTTACATAGCATGATTTAAGAGATAATCCGATCAGACAGATCTGGATCAGACCAACTTCTAAATATACTTACTGCTACCGTTTCCAAAAAATAACGGTAAATGTCCCACAATAGGCCAGGCCCCCGGCAAGGACGGCGGCTCGGCAGTCTTAGCACTCGAGCGGCGCCACCACCAGTATGCAACGCACCCAATGCAGAGTAGTACCACAGTGAACATTGTTGAGCTGAAAATAAATATTTTTGAGCTTGAATTTTTTTTTTTGCCAGAGAACCCTATTATATCTAAACTAATGTTGTAAATAAGTAAGATTTGTTTTTTTTTTTTGGTTGAAAGGTAATGCTTCCGAATTGGTCTCATAGAAACATTGTTATGATCTGATCATGAACTTCGAAGATATGGAACAGAACTCCTCATAGGATCACAGCTGAACCGTCGTAACAAGTAAAATTGCTTTGTTTATACGTGTAGTCGATGACTGACTGAAGGAAAAGTGGAAATATATCGAACTGATCTGATGATGAAGCCTGAAGTTAGGCACCGGAACTCTGTAATAAATTAATGTACCTAATCTA
Source organism: Mythimna pallens (assembly GCA_961205895.1). Lineage (NCBI taxonomy): Eukaryota > Metazoa > Arthropoda > Insecta > Lepidoptera > Noctuidae > Mythimna > Mythimna pallens. The sequence goes on along the minus strand of OY540845.1, from coordinate 1,736,005 downwards.
ACCGTGTTTGGGGTTATTAGAATTATCATGAGATGCACTCTGGCTATAAGCTATTTAAGTTTGGCTGAGGGGTACTTTTTCGTGGTGGTACCATAACTAAAACATATAAAATGAAAAACTTTTTACAAAAAAAATACAACTGACTTCAATGTAAAAAAAACACTACCGAGACCGAGAAACAAACAATACCAAGACACAGCGACTTCCGACATTAAAGTTATTTTGATCCTTTTAGTGTTTTTTTTTTTTTGTGAAGTCGGTTACTTTTTGTTGTAAAGTTTTATGTGCAATTAGCATCATTTCTTCTGACTGACTGACTTCTTGACATTTCAAAAGTGCCTGTAAATGGTTTATTTGAAATAAATGCTTTGAATTTGAATTTTTTATGATTTTTCTTATTTAACACCGACTCCCGAAATTAAAGTTATTTTTGATCGTTTTAGTGTTTTCAACTGACTTCAAACAAAAGGGGGAAGTTATCGATTCGGTAGTATGTTTTTTTTCTTATGTATGTTACCTCAAACTCCATCGTTTATGGACCGATTTGCAAATTTTTTTTTTCCTCATAGAGGATATGCTTTCCAATTTGTCCCATTTTTTTCAGAATCCAATTCTGATGATTGGATCTATGAGGAATCGAGGGAATTTTTCAAATATTATAGGCAACCATATTGTAATTTTGGTATTTTCATCGAGAACAGAAATCAGATATCAAAAATCAGAAACGTTTATTTGCCATTTTTGAATTGCTAAAATGTCGGTCAGTCAAAAAAAAAGTACAGCTAAATTGGACATCCTAAAGCGTAGATCTCTATGGAGAAGAACGTGCAAGAAACTCCATGGACACTCTTTTGAATCATATTTTGTGTTACATATTTCTTGTCACTATATGTGAGCACAATGTAGATAAGTAATAATACAATAACATATCTGATGATGGAGCCGGAAGGTGGAAGGTAGACAGGAACTTCGTAATAAAACAATGTAACCTAGCAGTGTTTGGGTTAATTGGAATTGTCATCAGAAATAGGCAATATGGTTAAATATAATTGTATTGCAACTAAGAAGTGTGAAATAAAAACTTAAAAAAAAACCGACTTACTTCCCGTTGACCCAGAATCCTAAAATTTGGCATAAAGCATGGTATAGTACAGGTATAGGAATAAATCTGAAAACAGTAAATTTGTTGTTACTTACGTCACAAACAAAAAAAAAACTTTTTTGCAATTCAGAAAAATTTTCGGGACTCATTCAGGAATGGTAGTTTGTACGGAATCCTCAGTATGCGATTCCGACTCGAGCTTGCCCAGTTTTTTTAGTTAAGTCGGTTCAATTTTTTGTTGCGTTACACTTATGTGGCGTGTCAAGGGCGGCCACAGTGTCGAGATATCGCTTCCCCGTAAGGGCTTGCGCAAACTTGAGACAAGACTGTCTTAGACAGACTTGTCTACAACGTCACAGACTTGTCTGCGACAAGACTGTTTTGTCTACGACACGGTGCACACCATCAAGACAAAATAGTCTAGTGGCGTACGGCTAGTGTTGCCAACTTAGTGGATTTTCCACTAAAACTGGTGGTTTAAGCCCCCATTTAGTTGCAAAATATTGGTTTTAGTGGCTAGTACATTTTTCTAGTGCTTTAGTAAAATTTAATTTCTTACTAAATATGCGATCACTCGGGAGTAAATCAGTACCATAGAATCCATAATTATCAATCTGATACCGACGATGATGGTGCAAACAAAAATGATTCGTCTGAAGACGAATTAATATACATATATCGCTGTTGAATAATTTGTATGTTGATTTACCTACTAATGTTAATTTACACACAAATGGTATTTTGATCAACTGATTGTAAAGGAAACTATAAACCTGTATGCCTACTTATTATTACACACATTTTTTTAGTGGGAAGTCTGTCTGAGACAGCCCATACAGCCAGATTACCTATTTCTCATGACAATTCCAATTAATCCAAATACTGCTAGGATACATTGCTTATAATATGAAGTTCCCGTGTCCACCTTCCACCTTCCGGCTCTATCATCAGATCAGTTCGACAGTACCTTATAGCCAAAGTGCATCTCATGACAATGCTAATAACCAAGCACGGGTAGGATACATTGATTAATTACGAAGTTTCGGTGCCTATTTTCCGGCTCCATCATCATCATCATCAGATCACTTTGATGATACCATTTTCAACGTAACTAATCAAAACCATTCATTTATTTGTTTTGTCATAGTTGCTTAACTATCTTCATTATGATATCTATGTGAGTATGAAGTTCTGGTGACCATTTCTGGTTTTCCTCAGTTCCACTTCATCAAATGATACTTTTCGACAGTAAGTGCTTGAGTTCTAGATGAAAAAACCAAAATCACTATATGGTTGCCTATAATTTTAAAGGAATTCCCTCGACTCCTCATAGATCCTAGAATCATAAAAACTGGATTCTCCTCAAAAAGATGTCAGCAAACCGTAGGGGCCCAGTGGGGCCGATGTCCGCTAGCTAGGACCGCGGAGAATTTCTGAAAGGGCAACCCGTAGTCCTAGTACGCAAAGGGTAATTGAAGGATACAGGTGTGGTTTTAGTCAGTAAAAGTCTGACACGCCCTCGCGCTCCACCCAGAGCGCGAGAAGCCATTTGGACGATTTCCCACCTTAAAAAAAAAAAAGAGATGAAAAAACCAAAATCACTATATGGTTGCCTATAATATTAAAGGAATTCCCTCGACTCCTCATAGATCCTAGAATCATAAAAACTGGATTCTAAAATAGGACCAATCTGAAAGTATAGTTACATAATTCAAAAAATAAAAAAATTGCATATCGGCTCATAAATGACGGAGTTGTGAGGTAACAAATATAAAAAAAAAAACAACCGAATTTATAACCTCCTCCTTTTTAGAAGTCGGTTAAAAACAAAAAAAAAAAGAATCGGTTCTGCTGTTCTCAAGTTTTAATGAGACTAACGAATATGAATTGATACATAGATTATTTTAATGTTATAATTGATTTTAATTTTATATGTAATGTACGAGTAGGTATATACTGAATGCAAGAACAATGTACTGAATTAAATAAATTTATAATAAAATGGCATAAGTATAGGAAAAAGTTTAAAAACTCTAAAAAAATAAAAACTTTTTGCAATTCAGAAAAATCTTTGAGCCTCGATTCGGGAATAGAACTATTGAGATAGGTAAGTTTATACTGAACCCTCAGTGCACAAACCCGACGCATTTACCTGGTTTCTTTATTCTATTATACAGACTTGCAAATAAATTTAAAAACATATGTTGAAATTAATTGACATCGTTCTACAAACATTATTTTGACATAAATATTATGATTATTGACTTGGGCTTACCTTCAATATTTGTTTTATTATGAACGAATTTAGATACTAATCTGCCACTCAAACTTGTTTTTTGATAAAAATGTACTGATTACTGTTTTAAAATCTATTAACTTTCGGTGTAACAAAAATACATCATTTTTTTAAACTGTCCGTCTTAACCTTCCCTAGCAGTTGAAAGTTTTAAATGTACTAAGTGTAGAGGATACGACTTCTATATATATTATTATAAAGTGCAAGCCGTCTAGATACACAACTCTAATAGTGTTAACACACGATCGAATTCGGTATGATGGACCAAAGCTGCCGAACCAAATCCGTTCTCACAATAGGCAACCAGACCCGTACCGGCTTTGAATTTTGAAATTGTTATTAAATTGAAAATTTTATTTATTAATTGTTTATTGTTAATATTGACTAAAAAATTTACAATTAATATCAACAATAAAAGTTTGTTTTATTCATTCACAGAGTCGATTTCTGTGAATCTATATCAGATACTTGGAATCGAGACTCGATTTATTTTCGTTCACAGCTTAAACGAGATTTTCCTCAAGCTAATATTTATGTGAAGGTTTTTGGGACGATAACCAGCAGGTTAAACTTTAGGAAATCGTTCTTTAAGAACTCGATTTATTACTGAATCGATTCATTAAACTTCGATCGGAATTGATTTAAAAATCGCTAGTGAAAGGGAACTACGAATTAGTACCTTAAAAACCGTATCACTACGTAATGATAACTAACATACATACAGTTCAGGTAAGTGTACGGAGTCTACTGTTCATCTCGTGGTAAGTCAAATAAAGGTAGCGATTAATCAGAAAGGTATTAGGTGCCTGGGCATTAGTTCACCTTGATAGCCAGGGGCTGCTCACAGGGACCTCCCTATGCTTTCCTCTCTATTATGGAATCTGGTAATCAATGAACTTATCACCAAACTCAACGCACTCAACTACACAATAGGGTATGCAGACGATCTCGAAATCCTTGTACCTAGGATGGTGACTGGAACGATCTTTAACCTCAGGCAGCCAACACTGAGCATAGTGGAACGATGGTGCAGGGAATGTGATTTGTCACATCCACGCAAAAACGAGCACCACGCCGCTTAAACCTATCTAAACTGTTCAATACAGAACTCCAGTTGTTTAAGTGCAAGATCAAGTTCTTGGGGGTTACTCTAGACAGCAAGTTAAATGGAGCACTCATCTAGACAATAAACTAAACAGGGTTTGCATCACCTTCTGGCAATGCAGCAAAATAATAGGTAAGAAATGAGGTCTTTGGATGTGGAGTTGCGGTAACCACCCCAAAATACCAATACAATAAAATACAATGATCCATATGTTTTTCATGACTGGTGTACAACGGACAATCGGCTGTACGGAGCAAACCGTATCAGTACTGGACCTAGGCGGACTCGAATAATAATAATTATGGTTGCCGAACTACTCTATAGATGAACTGGTTTGGTACGGAAGTGAGCCGGCAGTGAATTCGAGATCCGTCCGTACCAAATTCTAGCATGTGTTAACACAGCAATTAGATATAGATAGGTACCTATTTTACGCCCCTCCATTCCCTCGCCGCTGAAGCGGTCGTGGTTTTGTTAAGTTCCAAAAAAATAATCTCAAACAGGTATTTTTATAAAAGTCTGTCTCATAATTATTGCTGCCTAATAGAATAAAATCAACTTGATTAGACTACAGCAAAAACACGCATAAAAAACCAGTAGAATGTTGAATGGAATGAGGAATGTACGCTACTACCTACATCATCTAAAATATTTGAAAAGGCAATGTGCAAACGCGTTTATAATTTTTGTGAAAAGTTTAGTGTTTTCGATGAATGTCAAAACGGCTTTCGGAAAAAACGTTCTACAGTTTTAGCAATATATAAATTTACCCAAGAATTACTAAACGTTTTAAATGATAAAAAATACGCGATAGGTATCTTGCTTGATATGACCAAGGCATATGACAAAGTTCAGTATAAAATATTGCTTGACAAACTATACGGTATTGGCATCAGAGGTATAACACACAAATGGTTCGCATCTTACCTACAAAATCGGGAACAATTTGTAGAAATTGAACATTTGGATCAACTAACCGGAGAATTGAAAAGAATACGTTCAGAGGGACTTTGGATTGGACATTCTCTTCCACAAGGTAGTGTTATCGGGTGTTTGCTATTTTTGATCTATATCAACGACCTCCCTAAGAATATGACGGATTCGTGCGTACTGTTTGCCGATGACATTTCTGTAATTACTTCTTGTATTGACTCTCAACACCTAACTGACAATTTAAACAATATAATGACTTAATATACAAAATTGGATGAAAGACCACAATTTGGAAATTAATTTTATAAAAACAAAATTAATGCAATTCAGACCCCGCCAAAAAAGTCCCTTATATATCAATTTTACGTTTGACAGTATAAAATTGGAATGTGTCGACACTTTTACCTTGCTGGGTCTAGACTTAGATATTCACATCACCTGGAAAGCACACGTACAAAAAATTAAAAATAAGTTATCTAGTTTTATCTATGCTTTACGTGAGCTTAAAAAAACAACTGATCTCAAAACTGCACTATCTGCTTATTATGCATACGCATACGCATGGCTCTCGTATGGTATCATTCTCTGGGGAAACAGTGTAGATAGCAATGAATTGTTTATTCTTCAAAAAAAATGTATTCGAATAATTGTAAATATTAATGATGATAAAACTTGTAGACCGCATTTCCGTAAATTAGAAACTCTTACATTATCATCAATTTATATTTTAGAAAATTGTAAATTTGTAAGAAAAAACCCGAACTTCTACAAAAAAATAACAGACCAACCTCGCCGGTACGCACCGCATTCAAAATTTGAAAACACGCTTGTATTACCTCCATCAAAGTTAAAACTACACAGTTCGAGTCCTCACGTCGGGTCAATAAAAATATATAACAAAATACCGAATGACATCAAAAGCGAGGAAAGTGATAGAATATTTATTAACCGGCTAAAAAAACTGCTAGTCGACAAATGCTACTATTCAGTAAAGGAATTCTTTAATGATAACTTTAAAACTTAATAGTACCTATTATTTACAGCTTCAAAAATTTTACACCTTTTCCATATTCTGTTTTAAAATTTGTTGTTTTCGTGGATCTTTTTGACATTATCAATGAATTCTTTTTTGGACTCTAGTTACGATTACTTTATTTCTTTTTTTTTTATATTGGTATTAATTTATTTTGACATTTGATATTAATTTATTTTGAAATTTGTTATGAATTTATTTTGACCTTTGTAATGAATTAATTTTGACATGTGTAACGAAATAATTTTGACATTTATAATAATTTACTTTGACAATTACAATGAATTTATTTTGACATTTGTAATCAATTTATTTTGACATTTGTAATTAATTTATTTATTTTGACATTTGTAACGAATTAATTTTGACAGTTATAATGAATTTATTCTGACTTTTATAACGAATTTAGTTCTGACAGTTGAAAAATTTACTTTGACATTTAATGAATTTATGACGTTTACTATTTTTATTTGCTATGTTAGTGGCAGCTCTATTTCATTTAATTCGAGTTGTATATCCGATTCCTTTTTTTTTTCTCATTATAACTTTGTTCTCTAAAATTGTACTTCTACCTGTTTTATGTATTGTTTGTAATTGCTGTGCCCGACAGGGTCCATGTGCACTTAACTAACTATTCTTAAGATCTTATGTAACACATGTGATATAGCAATAAAGAATTAAAAAAAAAAAAAAAATTACTACGGTTTTTCTTTTTGTTCTGTTCGAAGTATAAAAATCTTGTTTCATACTTTTTCAGCGTCGTTTTATTTTTTTTTGTCGTAGTCGTGTTTTAGTTTTTTACTTTTATCCCTCTCTGTGGTAAGTAAGTAAAGATTTTCTTTGATCTGGAAACCCTCAATTTTCACCATTCACCATATAATTATTTCAGATCCAGAAACACCTAATTAAGGCCATCATTCATTACTTCTAAATAGTACTTGCAAAATATTCTGACTTGACTATTGAGTGGTCTTTATTATTTAACCATTTTAATTCATTAAACCCCAAGTGAACGCGCATTCGCTCGCTCATTGTCTTTCTATTGTGTCTCTAATTACACTACCTATCACAAGAAATTTAGATATAAAATATAAATGTGAAACATTTATCTTAATGAATATTCGTAATTGTGTACATTATAATTTATCATTACATTTATTTGTGATGACATTTATTTAACAATTCAATGAAACGGAAATTTGAGCAACAGTCGTTATAGTCTATTCGACACGACAGATTAACGAAAATGAAGTTCGCTCCGCGCTGTCTTATATCGATATGCAGTGTAACAATTTAGTTTAAATGTTATGACGAAGGCCAAAATTAAATTAAATTAAAGAAATTTTGTTGAAAGTTGGACCGGACTTATGAGGAAACTCAAAGCTTGCTTCTTTGTCCAGGTTAATACCTACATACACCCAGATACAACACACAGCTTCACTTACACTTCACACCTACTGACCTTCTATAACTGTTTTTAATATTATCTCTCAAAACTTTGTCGTGTTATCGAGGCCTACCTGTCGGACAGGTACATCATCTACCCTGGTCACCAGGGAGAGTGGAAACGGCGAGAGATGTCGTGCGGTGTTCCGTAGGGATCGGTACTAGGACCGCCCTTGTGGAACATCGGATACGACTACGTGCTGCGCGGAAACATCCCTGACGGGGTCAGCGTAGTCTGCTACGCAGACGACACGCTGGCTCTTGCGCAGGGAGAGTCGTACCAGGCGGCGGTCGAATTAGCGACACGCGGGGTTGCGATAGTCGTTGATAGGATCCAGCAGTTGGGACTCGAGGTGGCGCTGCACAAGTCCGAGGCCATGTGTTTTCACGGCCCCCGGAGCGCGCCGCCTCGGCACTCCCAATTAACGGTAGGAGAAGTTCACATCGGCGTCGGGTCGACGATGAAGTACCTGGGACTCGTCCTCGACAGCCGGTGGAATTTCGAGGAGCACTTCCGATGTCTGGCTCCCAAACTAAATCGGAACGGGGCTGCCCAACCTCGGGGGTCCAGACGCCTCCTGCCGGAGGCTCTACGCAGGCATCGTCCAGTGCATGGCCCTTTATGGGGCGCTGGTGTGGGCGCCGTCACTGCGAAAGCGACCGGCGGCCCAGCTGAACGCGTGCCAGAGGGTCATGGCCATACGTATGGTGCGGGGATACCGCACGGTTTCCCGCGAAGTGGCGAGCCTCCTTGCTGGTCAGCCACCATGGGATCTGGTAGCAAAAGGCCTTGCACGCATGCACGATCTGCGCGTGGAGATGCAACGCCGGGGTGAAACTCCGCTGCCGCGACAAGTCACGGCATGGCGGAAAGAGTTCCGGCGGGATCTCATGGCGGAATGGCGACAGCGACTATCGCAACCCAGTGCTGGGCACGCCGTAATTACGGCACGGCGATAAGTCCCTTCTTTGAGGAGTGGCTGGAAAGGCAACACGGCGTCATTATCTTCCGCATGACACAGGTCCTCACCGGACACGGTAAGTTCGGGAAGTTCCTGCACCGGATTCATGCGGAAGCGACGCCCGGGTGTCACCACTGTGTGGACCGCCCGGAGGACACGGTGGAGCATACGGTGGAGGTGTGTCCCGCTTGGGCAGAGCAACGCCGTGTCCTCGTGGGGGCGATCGGCGGCGGCGATCTCTCGCGCCGGGCCTTGGTACAGGCCATGATCCGGAGCGAGGAGGAATGGCAGGCGGTCGCCTCCTTCTGCGAAGCAGTAATGCTTGCAAAGGAGGCGGCCGATCGCGTGAGGCAGCGGTCCTCACGCCCCAACCGCCGCCGGGATTCCGATCCCGATTTCCGGCCACCGTTGGCGCGGGCTTGCGGACGGCGAGCAATGGGTGGCTCGCCGTCCGACCGTCCGGTAACCGTCCGGACCGAGCATAAGTCGTCAACGGCGCGTGCTGTTCCACGCGCGCCTCAAGGAGATGTCAGCAAATGTAGGGGCCCAGCAGGGTCGAAGCCTACTGGGGCCAAGGGTCTGATTCTGAAAGGAAGACTCGGCCCTGGTACGAAGGCAACGAAGGAACAGGAGTGGGTTTTTAGTCAGTAAAAGTCTGGCACTATCTCCCGCCCCGCCCAAGGGCGGGGGATGTCATAAGATGATTTTCCCACCGAAAAAAAAAAAAAAAAACTCTCAAAACTTAATTTTGCCACTTCCATGTATTATTATTCTTACTGGACTGCTTTTATTTATTGTATGTATTTGATTGTCTTTATCTATTTCAAATTGCCACGTAACGCTAGCAAGCCCCGTAATTATTATGAACTTGGAGTAATGCTTGGGTCACCAAGATACAGGCTGCGCCTAGTTCGGGACCCATTGCTATTTTTATATGGTTATTGTATAGTTTTAATGAGTCATATTAATGCAATTAATGTAAAAATAAGTGTGTGTTATACTACAGTACCAAAGGAAGATCGCTGACCAGGCGTTTACCCCATTTACACCTAGCAACACATTGCATCAGCCACGGGCACGAGGCGGGCCACGAGTTGCTGACTTCGCGCAACGTCAATCACGCCACCGTTTCCCGGGCAGCGGAAACGGCCACTTCGGTTCCAACCTCGAACGTTGTCAGATTTTCTTTAGTCATAATCATTTATTGTAATCTTTTCCATTTTTAATTAAATTTATTTTAAGTAAATTGTTTTTTTTTGAGTACTCCGCCTGTAGCCTCCGTAATTGGCGCAGTCGGTAGGATACTCGAAGCAGTGCGCGGCGCGTAAAAGGACTCTAAAATCGATCCTGTCGGCTCCGCATAGCCGCTGCTTGTGCTCTCAAGCCTTCATCGAGTATCCTGAACCACGGAAAGCTGCAGCGGTGCATCCAGACTTTGATGCAGACTCAGAGATACCAAGAAATGAAACTGTGAGTACACTTGAATCGATCTTGTGTTGCTTCCTTATAATTGTAATTTTCCTTTTCCGGTCTTACGTTAATCCTTCAAGATTTTTCATCCTAGGCAATCTGGTTCTTGTACCCCTAGGGTCGTAAGGCAAGTTAGATTAGATCAATTTAGAGACTTAAGTGAAGTAGAACAAACCAGCGCAATGGCTCAAGGAGACCAAATTGACGCTATATTGAAATCCCTTCGATTACTCCCAGAGTTTGATGGAAACCCCAATACATTAACTAGATTTATTAATTTAAGTGATCAATTAGTTGGTAGATTTCTTAACCCTAATCCAGGAAATGAGCTGGAGAACCAAGCCTTGCTTAATGGAATTCTGAATAAAGTTACGGGTCCAGCCGCCCGATTTATTAATTCAAATGGTATCCCGACTGACTGGATGGGCATTCGTACCGCGTTGATTAATAATTTTGCAGACCAACGCGACGAAACTGCACTCTATAACGACCTCTCATTGTTAACACAGGGACAAAGTACTCCACAAGAATTCTTTGAAAAATGCCAAACTTTATTTAGCACCATTATGACATATGTAACTTTACATGATAGTCTGTCTACCACCGTAGAGGCAAAGCGTGAACTTTATAAAAAGCTTACGTTGCAGTCCTACTTGCGCGGCTTGAAGGAACCGCTAGGTTCGCGTATTCGGTGCATGCGTCCCGTATCTATAGAGAAGGCGTTAGAGTATGTGCAGGAGGAAACGAACACTTTATATTTGCAGCAGCGGAACAATAATTTCACAGATAATAAAAAGCAACCAAATGTTCCAGCCGGCTCTCAAATTAAACCCCCAATTAATCAACCGTTCACTATGACACCAATTAATTTTAGTATGCCTGGCCCCTCACGCCATCCACCAATGCTGGTTCAACAGTCGTGGCGCCCTAATGATAATAATAATTCACCTCAGTTTAACCGAGGGCCGACACGTACCCAGCAAATATTTAGGGCTTTACCACCAAATTATAATGATAGGAATAATGCATTTAGAATGATCCCACGTAACGTATCCGGAAATACGCAAAGTGGGCCTGGTCCCCAGAGGCCTGCACCTATGAGTGGTGTAAGTCATTTTGTTAGCAAACCCATGCCTGTTAGAGGACACGACTGGACCAAATCAGGTAACCCACCGTCAAGCAATTACTTTAAATCTCGCGAATTAAATCTCAACGAATGTCCGTACTATGCATACGGCCCATATTACGATCACTCGGACTACTATTACGTCGACCCGGAATATAATGATAACTTGGTGTATTTTAATGACGATAATTACAACGAGCAATTAATAGTTTCAGAAGTGCCAAATGGGACTAATGAACCGTTGACAGAGTCGAAGCCATCGACAAGCAATGAGGATTTTCGGACGGACTCGAAATCAGACAAACAAAAATAGAAATTAATATACAGACCCAGAGACAGCTTCCATACATACAAATTTCGAACCCCCCTTTAAAATTGCTTATAGATACAGGTGCCAACCAATCTTTTATTAGCCCCGAGGCTATACAGAAATATTTTCCATTTATACCACTAAACTATGAACCTTTTGAAGTCGTAAATGTTCACGCGACGAGCAGGAATAATAATTCGATCATATTACCGTGCTTTCCGGAATTCAATGAGTCTGATAATATAAAATTGTACGTTTATAAGTTTCATAATTACTTTGACGGGTTAATAGGATCCGATTTACTAAGTAAGTGGGAATCGAACATAGATTATAAAAATATGTGCTTAAACACCAGACATGCCACCAATCCGATACAGGTTTATGATTCCCGTAACGTTAATCTTTATGAGGATATTATACCCGCTCGTTCTTCTAAATTGATAAAACTACCAATCAATATTAAAGATGGAGATGCTTATATCCCGGAACAGGTCATTTGTAACTGCACTATAGGTGAATGCATTACGTCAGTTAGCAATAATCGCGGTATTTTAGAAATTTTAAACCCTACTAATAACGACTTAATATTTTCTGTCGATCGCCAAGTCAGTGCCGAAATATTTAATGTCGAGTGCACGCGTACTAAACAGCTGTCACCACGCGCTCAAGACGTGCTCTCAAAATTACGTACTAGTCATTTAAACCCAGAAGAACGCGCAAATCTCGAATCACTTTGTGCACAATATGCAGACGTATTTTATATAGAAGGCGAACCGTTGTCATTTACCAACCAAATTAAGCATTCAATAAAAACCACAGACGAAGTACCCGTGTACACAAAAAGCTACCGGTATCCGTACGTGCATAGAGAAGAAGTTAGGAACCAAATAGGAAAAATGTTAGACCAAGGCATAATTAGGCCCTCACAATCAGCCTGGAGCTCTCGTATATGGGTTGTACCTAAAAAGGCAGATGCCTCTGGCGTAACAAAATGGCGAATCGTCGTAGATTTTAGGAAGTTAAACGAAAAGACTATCGATGATAAGTATCCGATACCAAACATCGCAGATATACTAGATAAGTTAGGCAACTGTCAGTACTTCACCACCCTCGATCTCGCGAGTGGATTCTATCAAGTTGAGATGAATACAGAAGATATACCGAAAACCGCATTCAATGTTGAACAGGGACACTTCGAATTTTTACGTATGCCTATGGGTCTCAAAAACTCCCCGTCCACGTTTCAAAGAGTCATGGATAACGTGCTCAGAGGTCTACAGAACGTCATTTGTCTAGAGTATTTAGATGACGTCATCGTTTTCAGCACTTCTCTACAGGAGCATATGAATAACCTCGAAAAAGTCTTCCAAAGACTACGAGAATCAAATTTTAAAATTCAATTAGACAAAAGCGAATTCTTGAAGTTAGAGACAGCCTATTTAGGCCATATTATTGGCAAAGATGGCATCAAACCAAATCCAGATAAGATATCAGTCATACAAAATTATCCGTTGCCGAAAACCGCTACCGAAATAAAGCGCTATCTTGGCTTACTTGGGTACCTATTACCGGAAATTCATACCCGATTTCGCTCGCTTAACAAAACCTCTTACACAGTGTCTTAAGAAAGGCTCAAAAATCACCCTCGATACAAACTACATAAACTGTTTCAAAAAATGCAAAACTCTTTTAACTAACGACCCCATACTTCAATACCCTGATTTCAACAAGGAGTTTATTCTGACCACTGACGCATCTAATTTAGCGATTGGCGCCGTACTATCACAAGGTCCGATAGGCCAAGATAAACCTATAGCTTACGCTTCGCGAACATTAAATTCCAGCGAAATAAATTACAGCACGATCGAAAAGGAGTTGCTAGCCATTGTATGGGCCACTAAGTATTTTCGTCCTTATTTGTTTGGTCGAAAATTTAAAATTATCACCGACCATAAGCCACTCCAATGGGTGATGAATCTTAAAGAGGCGAATTTCCGATTAACGAGATGGCGATTAAAATTAGGCGAATACAATTTCACAGTCATTTATAAACAGGGAAAATCAAACACTAACGCTGATGCATTATCTAGGATAGAAATATGCAACGAAGAGACAAGTTCCGTGATAGCTAATCCTACAGTCAATCCACCAACGCTAAATGAATCTAGAACACTCACAGCTCACACTGATGCAGAAAAACCTATATTAGAAGTACCGATATCAGACGATCCGCTCAACAAATTCAATAGACAAATTCATTTTACAGTTGTAGGTGATTTTAAGGGCAGAACAGTCGTTACAAAACCATTTGACACCCACACACGTACGGCTATTCAAGTGTCTAAATCCAATCTTGAAACAGATGTTGTGAATGCGATCAAAGAATTTGTTAACCCTAAAGTAAAAACAGGTATATTAATTAACCCGCCTCTGGAAATGTACTCAATTATACCCATAATTCAAAACCACTTTAAGAGTTCCTCCATGAATCTTGTACTTACAAAAACAGAACTAGAGAACGTTAAGGAATATCTACGCCAACAAGAAATCATTCGGAAATATCACGAAGGAAAAACTAACCATCGCGGTATTAACAAATGTCACCTTGCATTATCTCGGCGCTACTTTTGGCCTAAGATGAAAGAACACATCGCGAAATATATCAATGAGTGCACCATCTGTGGACAGAGTAAATACGATCGTAATCCAATTAAGCAACAGTTACACATAGTTCCCCCACCGACAAAACCATTTGAAGTTATCCATCTCGATCTATTTACAGCTGAAACTGAGAAATTCCTTACAATCATCGATTCCTTTTCAAAGTATGCTCAAGCATACCATTTAAGGGATGGAACTGCAATAAGTGTCGTTCAAGCTTTGTTAATATTTTGTACTCACCACGGAGTACCTTTAATGTTAGTAACTGACCGTGACACGGAATTCACTAACCAGTTATTCTCAGAATTCGTAAGGGTCCATAAGATAAACCATCATAAAATACTAGCACATACACCCAATGAGAATGGAATGGTTGAGCGTCTCCATTCTACTTTGTTAGAACATTTAAGAATACTAAAGCTACAAAATCGTGGCGAACCAGTTATCAATTTAATGCCATATGCCATATTAGCATATAACAGCAGTATTCACAGCTTTACCAAGTGCAGACCCTTAGAACTAATAAACGGACACTTTGACCCCCGTGACCCATTAGACATGGACACCACAGAGCACTTAATGCAACAGTACATTCAAAACCATAAGCTAAGAATGAATAAAGTATATGAATTAATAAGTGAAAATTCTTTAACCCATCGAACTGAAATTATTGATAACTTAAACAAAAGTCGTGAACCTGAAAAAAATTATAATCCCGAGCAGCAAATATTTATAAAGAATCCCATGGCTAGTCGTCAGAAATTAGCACCCCGGTATACACAGGATTCGGTGTTGGCAGATCTCCCAATACATATTTATACAAAGAAAAAACGAGGTCCAATCGCTAAGTCCCGTCTAAAAAGAGTGCCTAACAGTGCACAATTGTTACAGGATAGTATTGATGTACCTACTACAAGCAGTGGCTGCTCAAGAGATAACACTTGAGAGTCTTGAAGATGGACCAGGACTTCTCCCTTTCAAGCTAGGCACTGCAAGGGTCATAACCCAACACCATTCCTTTTTACAGCCTATAGATTTAGATGAAATTAGATCTAAGGTAGTATTAGTTAAAACCCAGATAGATTATATTCAGCCTCAGTTAAATAACAAAACTCGTTTCTTGTACGAACCACATATTGCACATCTTAAAACCAAATTAGATAAAATTTCAAATCAATTACAAACATTTGATTCACATCGTGTTAAGAGAGGTCTTATAGACGGCCTAGGCTCAGTAATTAAAAGCATTTCAGGAAACTTGGATGTTACAGACGCTTTACGTTATGATAATGCCATCAAAGTCCTTCAGGATGACGAACAAGAGATAACCTCACAATTCAATCAGCACATAAGTTTAAGCAAGGACTGGATGTTACAGCATTCAAAAATCCTTAAAAGCATTGTAGAAAACCAGAAAAACATATCCCAAATGGTTAACGTAATGATCAACACCACTGCAATTACTAATATAGACCTTCTAAGTTATGCTCACCTTTCACAGTTACTCTTAATCCTGGGAGATAATGTCGAAAATTTATCTGAAGAATTAGTCAGGATAGAGAATCTTTTAGCTTTCATTCATGCAAAAAGCACGCACCATTCCATGCTTAGTTTAAACGCGTTAAGAAATATGATAGATAGAATACGTAGTTTATATAGTAAGGAAGAAATACTAGATATCAGCATAAGGGAATATTTCGATATCATAAAATTGGGTTCATATTATAGTAGTAATAACTTAGTTATAGTATTCAAAGTACCGATTGCCTTGCGTAACACCTATGACCTATACAAACTCTCCATAGTTCCCAATAAAAACCATGAAATCCTGATACCATCCTCTCTCTATATTGCAATACATGAAGACGAATTCATGTACATGGAGACAGAATGTCCGAAGGCAAACAATTGGTATCTCTGCGAGATGAAAGCCAGCTTCAAACCTCGGGACCAAGTGGACTGCATTCATCGGCTGATCACGACACAGAAAATCGACTCTACTTGCAACCAGATCCCAGTTATACTTACCAGAGCAGCACTGGAGCAACTAGATGACAAGCACTACACCGTCACGTTTCCAGAAGTCACCAAGGTCCAGACGTCCTGTGGAAGAAATGAATACACTAATCTACAAGGGAGCTTCTTAATAGTCTTACCTCACAACTGTTTCCTGCGAACTCCTGAGTTCACCATCATCAATATCAATGACCATGCAAGAGGACAAGTTATCAAGATAACCGATTTACCTTCACAAGACCCCAATTTGAGACCATCATCGCAACCAGTCTTAACTCTAAATTCTATAAATTTGGAGAATCTACATGCAAGCAACGCTAAGATAACGCTACAGCCGCCAATCAACTTAAAGAAGCCTCAAGATACAACCTTATATCATACTACAATACCGTTGTACGCTATCCTATTAAGCGCAACTGTAATAGGCAGTTATTTCATCATACGAAGGCTCATAGTAAAACGGCGATCTAAGGAAATATCAGTAATTGAAACGAAGCAATCATCATGCCGAGATGACAATACTGAAGCTGCAACGCCAGATCACTACTCAGCATTATTTTCGACGAAAGTACTCAAATAATTGCTGAACTGCGGCGGGAGGTGTTATACTACAGTACCAAAGGAAGATCGCTGACCAGGCGTTTACCCCATTTACACCTAGCAACACATTGCATCAGCCACGGGCACGAGGCGGGCCACGAGTTGCTGACTTCGCGCAACGTCAATCACGCCACCGTTTCCCGGGCAGCGGAAACGGCCACTTCGGTTCCAACCTCGAACGTTGTCAGATTTTCTTTAGTCATAATCATTTATTGTAATCTTTTCCATTTTAAATTAAATTTATTTTAAGTAAATTGGTTTTTTTTGAGTACTCCGCCTGTAGCCTCCGTAATTTGTGTTTGTTTAATTAATTTATTATTATTTATTATTATTATTATATTTTGTATTCTTTTATTTACAATAAATATTTACAGTATGTACTAACTATTTAAAAAACAAATAATAATATAACTATTATACGTCTATTTCTAACAATTAGGTACATGAAATTGAACTTAATTTTTTAACTATTTTAGCAACTAAATACTCGGTTTCAGTCATTATGTCCTCAATATCACTACGGACTAAATATTGTATATTCACGCTTGCACTATCGGGTTCACGGAAACGGTGAAGGAAAACATCGTGAGGAAACCTGCATGTCCTAGAACCAAAAATTCGAAGACATGTGACATCCACCAACCCGCACTGGGCACGCGTGGTGGATTACGGCCCATTCCCTCTCCTAGAGAGGAGGCCTGAGTCCCAACAGTGGGAACATGATAAGGCCGACTATGCTATACTATGCTATCAAGTTCACTGTCAAAATAATTTCATCCATCTGACGACTTTCATGTACAATTATTTTTTATAATTCGGTGAACATACCCGGGCTCTTTAAAGGATGTGTTTTTAAAAGGTTCTGATTTTATCTTCTTCTTTATTTTTTTCTCTTGTATTTTTTGCTGTCTACTCTCTTCATATGCTTTTCCACCACTTCGGCATACCAGCTTTCTCACTCTTGAGCATAGTAAAATGGATTAAGAACTGGATTGGAGCATTCTATCGAATTCTGAAATAATTCATAATAAATCAATAATTTTATGCTATTAAACAGCATCGAATATGAATTCAATTGCTAATATCGATGATCACTTAGATACTTTTTTTTATTATTAATGATAGGCTCGCGTTTGACCACCATCTCACCCGACGGGGAGATGGTGGTCTTACGTTACATTGTTGGTTAATGTTTTCTAAAACAGGATTGTAGGATGGTTAGTGTGACATATTTACTTCTATGTCCCGACTTTGTTAAACACCTGGAAAAAAAACTCTAAATTAATATTTCGTTAACCGATATTCTATTTTAAAACAACAGTTGCGGTTGAAACATACTATTATATAAAAATAAATATGTAAAAGGCCTATATGTATTAAACATCGATTGCACTGTCTGATAAATGTATATTTATAAAAATAAATAGCTGTTCGTTAGTCTTGCTAAAACTCGAGAACGGCTGGACCGATTTGGCTAATTTTGGTCTTGAAATATTCGTGATAGTCCAGGGAAGGTTTAAACGGTCAGAAAATATGGATAAACTTACGAAAAAAATCGAATACAACGCCATCTCTAATTAAAATGTCATTATAAAATGGTTATTTATGCTGCCATTAGATGGCGTTATCCTTACTATTGGCGGTACGAAGTTCGTCGGGACAGCCAGTATATTATAATAATGTGGCATGAAATACGGAAGAATAATATTTAAACTTACCAATATTACACGATAAAGCCAAGTAACAGTCAAGTACAGAATTGGAATAGATTCTATATCATATCTTTTTCCAAAAATGGTATAGTGAAATAGGAAACGTAACGTATTACGACGCCGATACTTAATTTTATTGTTTATCATAAATAATATATCTATAAAATAATACTACTGTCCTTATGTTCACAGTAATCGTTTTCATGCATTTTATTTAAATAATTAGGCAAGCAAACTCATCGTATGTTAATAGTATATCAAAGTTGCACCGTAAGCTAAATTCTTTTTATGAAGAAGAATCAAAACAATATTGCACTATCGACATACTATTCTTACATTTGGTTTTGCCTGTTTTTATTATGATATTTTTAAAGCAAAGGTATCTTAAATTTTTTCATGAATAAAATGATAAGTAATGTTTTTATTTGTTATTTGTTCATAAATTAAGGTTGATCTATATATCATCACGCCTTCAATTCCCAGTTAGGCAGATGTATACACCAACTATTCTTCAGTTATATTATTGGGCCCCTCCTATTACAAAGGACCCAATAGGCGAGTCTATCACCACCTATTATTTATTAATTTACGATATTTAAACGCAGTCGGATAAAAATATAATGAATTAAGTACATCAATATTGTTTACAATATCATATCACAAATCTGTATTTGGATGCAGATGCAAGCGTGCGCCATCGTCGGCCACATCATCGCTTACCATCAGGTGAGATGGTGGTCAAACGCTAGCCTATCTAAATAAAAAAATTAAAAAAAAAGATAACTGACACAACATTTTCTATACAGGTTCCTCTTCCCAAATCAACTAACCAACCATTATTTATCATTTATTTACCATTTAAGTGTCCCTCTGCTGAAGTTCAACCACAAAACATCTCTTCCAGAGCTAGTCGCATCATCGTATAGGTTACATATCATAAGTTCGAAAAATATTTGACCGAATTTAATTTCACTTAAAACTATTCAACTATTTTCGTTGCATTTTTTTTTATTCCATCGAAGTCACGTCAGCCACTGTATCGGTTGACCTATTATCAATTCGATTTTTTTTTGTTACTCCGACGTTACATTTGGTCAAAAAACTTTTCACCGATGTTACGCTTAGCCGAACTAATATCTGTTCGAAGTAATAAGTTTCCGAACATTCAATATACCAATGTTTTAATTACCTTATTTTCATTTCACCAAACGCCTAGAAATGTAATTATTACATTGGCGTGATTGAGGCAACAGGAGCTAATTTCAAATTAATTTAACCTAATATTTTGTTTAATTCATTCATCATCATCATCATCATCATTTCAGCCGAAAGACATCCACTGTTGGACATAGGCCTCCCCCAAATGTTGCCATAATGACCAGCCGAGTCGGATTCGATGGTTGACCTCTTTCTCGAAATTAGATATACCTAACTGGACTGTCTGTACAAGGTAGACGTAATCATCCACAACTTCGAGTATAGAGTCTCCAAGCTTGATAGGAGTGGGTGCTTCATGGTTGTTTATCATGACTTTAGTTTTGTCCATGTTAATTTTAAGACCCACTCTTTCGGAAGCTCTACTGAGGTCATTGAGCATTGTGCTAAGCTCTTACGTAGTCTCAGCCATAAATACTACGTCGTCGGCAAACCAAAGATGTGTGATGTACTCGCCATTGACATTAATACTTAATCCGCTCAAGTCCAGAACCTTGAAGACTTCCTCCATTGCGGTCGTGAACAGTTTCGGAGAAATGACGTCTTAATATAGTGGCATTTTGGTACAAATACTTCAGCACCTCGATGTATCGATAGTCAATCTAGCACATCCCTTCTTAAAGAAGAGTACCACCACACGTCCGCTCCATGCCTGTGGTGTTTTTTCCTCAAATATGACGGAATCAAACAGCTTCCACCCGCCTTCAGGAGTTCGGCTGAAATTTTGTCAACACCCGGTGCTTTGTTGTTATTAAGCTGCTTCAGAGCCATCCTAATCTCGTATAGGCTGACGTTCGGGATATCTTCGGTATAGTGTCGGGTCAATCTAGCTCTTGGGTCGTTTGCTAGATTCGTAGTGGGTTTTATGATTGACGTGTACAACTGTCCATAAAAAGCCTCGATCGCTCCCAGAAGCTCCGATTTGGCGGATATAATAAATAAAATAATAATAATAATTTATTGAAACAAAAAAAAAATTTTGTACACTCAAACACTTACAAACAACACATAGAACAAACAGATATTAGAGAACAAGAACATTTAGAATCAGAAGTAACAAGTAAGTATTTGTAATGAATCTGGCACCCAAGGAAAGATTTAACTTGTGTTATGGGTACCAGGATTCTCACGCTATTTTTACGTTAAAAGAACATTAAAAGAATATCAGAAGGCAAAAAGCTCCAAAGCCAAAAGCCAAACGGTACAAATCAAAATTGAGCCTTTCATTTATGACTCTGCCATCTTCGGTCTTCAGTTTCATGAGCTGGCTCTGCCCAATAGACAGGTCTCTTGCAAACACCTTAGAGCCCTTATTTCGCTCAATTGCGTCTTTAATTTTTCTGATATTAAAGTAACGGAGATCGCGTTACAAGGACTTAGAGATCCGTTTATTGAGCTGCTGATATGTGCACGCATCGTCTGAAGACTGCAGAATCATTACAAACCTCTCCTTCATAAGCTGGAGAGTTCGATCTGTGAGCCTCTTGCTCTTATTTGTACGAGTCTTATAGTATTTAGACCCGACCGTATGGACAGTTT
This sequence comes from Mythimna pallens, assembly GCA_961205895.1. Lineage (NCBI taxonomy): Eukaryota > Metazoa > Arthropoda > Insecta > Lepidoptera > Noctuidae > Mythimna > Mythimna pallens. Next base: position 1,714,479 of record OY540845.1, on the reverse strand, counting down.
CCACGAACCCATCCTTGTATTCGTCCACAGTGCTTCCTAGGCATTCGAAACGATTTTGAAGTTCGAAAGCTCTCCGAGTTTTGGATCTGGATCTGTGCAGGACGGAGCGTAGACCTCATCATCAGTCGAGATCTTTCAAGCTTGACATTGATATTCAATGTGCCTCTTACCATGCGGTGATCACTTCCAGTTTTCACCGCATTGATCACAGAGACATCATTGAATATTTGCTTCTTCGTCAACATGATGAAGTCAATCTCATTTTTAGTTGCACCATCAGGGCTTTGCCAGGTGCACTTCCTATGCTCACGTTTTCTGAAGAAGAAGTTCATCATGTAGAAGTTCTTCTTCTCCATAAAGCTGGCCAGTAGGTGTCTACTCGCAGCTCGTCACCGTCTCGTTTGCCCAGTTTTGCGTTAAAGTTCCCCATGGTCACCGTGAAATAAGTCTTATAACCATGCATGGCTCTGGATACATCCTCATACATGGTCTCAACTTCGTCGTCGGGGTGTGTTGAGTTCAGAGCGTAAACCTGTATGACCTTCAGCGAATATCTTGATGATATTCTGAGTATAAGATACGCCACCCTAGTCGACACACCCTCGGTCTTCACCACATTGTTCACAAGGGACTTGTGGACGATAAACCGACACCATCTGGGGACCACTGCTCTATACTTATTTATTTTATTTTATTTTGTTTGGATGTCTTATAGCGAACAATAAAAATATATTCTTACAACAGGTTAGATCACGACAGGCCATTTACAAGCCTCCACATATAATATGGAAGTATTGTTGAAAGTTAAAGTTACAGAAGTAGTTGAAGAAACACGACGTTTAATTGGAAGTTAATAAACCACATTTTTTTATTAGTATAAAAATATGGGGCTTTATCCGTACCCGTTACTGATCATATTTTTGCAGTCAAAAGTAAAAAAAAAAGTCAACAATAATCGTCCACAAAAAATCATAATTGGTAAATTCATAACTGAATCAATCATTCATAACAATTCCTACAATATTTCCATAAATTGAGTGACACTAATATGTTTGTTTATATCCCAAAATGTTTGTGACTTTGCTGTTTGTGAACATTATTTATTGAGACTTTACATAAATAATAACAAGACCTTTTTCTAATAAACCCTTTAAGTATTTGTACTAATTAAATTATTGTTTTATACACCACTAATGTATAAAACAATAATTTAATGCAATTACAAAATATTGTTTTTGGACATAATAAGCTTTATGGATGCTAAGCAATTTTAGCTAAAGAACTGGATAAACTGCTTAATATTCATGTGCGTATGAACTGGATAAAACAAGGACGACAACAACGCAGATTCTTAGCATGGGAAGAACATAGATATATTTACATCAAAACAAGTATTTTATACTATTTTTTGTTTTTATTACAGTTACAGACAGTAAATATGTATTGCGACAAAGGCTGTCGCAATACGATCATCTTGCAAGTTGGAACAATTGGAAGAAATTGAAACTTATCTTCCAAATGGTGATGACAGAATTACTTGGACGTGGAAAATGCTGAAATTGGCTATCTTTAGACAGATGATACAACATCCACACGTCATCATTTTCATCTCAGAAAAGACAGGAAAACAAAATTGTATAAGGAGCCGCCTCATACCGAATTCGCCCGCTTCGATATCTTCATAGACTACATTGTTGACAGAATTTTGAATTACATAAATTAGAAGATTTCTTTGCAAATAGGAAACTCTACCTACTTCTAAATTATCATACGGAAAACCCAACAATAAACATATAAAAAGACGTGTGCATGATAATTATGTTGCATGAAGAAGTTCCAAGACCACCACAAAAGCAACCAAAAAGATATGTAGTTTTTTTTTTTTAATCTAATGTAGGAACACGTAAATTTGATGTATCAAAATTACACTCATTTAGATAGGTAACGTATGAATCCAATTAAATAGTGTTATAAAAGATGATTGTGATTATTTTTCTAAAGCCAAATATGTCTAGTTTTAAATCTTGAATTGTATAAAAGTGAAATACTTTTTGCTGATTTTTATTGTGATATAATAACCATTTTGTTGATTTTACGAAGAAGTTACGTGATTTTTAGTTTTTTTTTTCTCGTTACCTTAATTAATATAGATAAAAAAGCACATTAAAACTTATTGCACTTGATATACACTTTAAATCAGAGTCTGATGTATTTGGGGTTAGTTTAACCCCACGTCACGGCCATCTTCCAGCTCCATAATCAGATCCTATTTACTATACATGACCAAAAAACTCGTTATTACGAATCAAACGAACCCAAACTAGATGGAATTGTGTCGTTTTATTGCGGAGTTCCTATGACCACCTTCCAGCTCCACTATCAGACCTCGGTTATTATATAGAATCAAAGTCCTTGAGAATCAAACGAGCCCAAACACGATGGGGTTGTATCGTTTTGTTGTGGAGTTCTTATGGCCACCTTCTAGCTCCAACATCAGATCAGCTCCATGTCATCATAATATTGCACGCGATTTACATATGTATACAAAATTTCGGCCCAATCGGTTGAAAGTAATAAATAAATATAAATATTGTTTATTTCCACCTTCAAGTTAACAAATGTTTTCCAAATTACAGTAAATTAGGTCGAAAGGTCAAAAGACGCAGCGTTGGAAGGCCTCCCACAAGGTGAAGCGACGAGCTCGTGAGGGTCGCGGGAGTGCGGTGGATGCGAGAAGCACAGGATCGGTCGTTGTGGCGACGCTTGGGGGAGGCCTATGTCCAACAGTGGACGTCTTTCGGCTGAAATGATGATGATGATGATGAGGTCAAAAGGTTAAATTATTGATATTTAAGTGTTACAGCTATCTGCTTCAAAATTGAATTGCAACATTTGAGCCGTACATACAAAGTTACATACGTACTTAAATTGCAAGTTAATAAAAAGCTTGTAAAAATATTTAGATTGTTAGGTTAAACTTGATTGTACTATGATCTATGTATTAGTTTGTTATAATGCATAATTTTTTGCTGTTTACTAGGTAGTAAGGGTAGGTCTCTAATGCTATATCACGTAATAAAAATTATTATTGTTGGAGTTATCAAGACCCATCAACTTAAGAGCCTGATATTTTGTAAATAGCAACGAGCGACGACGCATCAATTTTTGTTTAGTCTTTGAGTAGGCTAATTATTATAAGTAATGTCAGTCGTGTCATTCTCATTAGTGCGAATTAATCTCGTTTCTCCTCTTTTATTTTACACAAATCCCGGTCAGTCCCGTACTTTCGTGTTGATCGAGCCGGATTGTGGTATAATAAAGATAATTCGAAGATTATATAAAGAAGACGGAAATAATTACTAATCTGGAATTGAGAGGTTATACGCCGACAGCGTGGTTTAAGGATTGCGTACACATTATTTTGACGGTGTTAAGTATTTTGGATAATATCATTACCCAACACTCGAACAGGTTGTATCTAACTTTGATTGAAAATTACAAAAGATTAGTGCATTTATTTTGTATTATATTAATTGAGTACCGGTTTTCATTTTGAATAGCTTCGTTATTTTATATTTTAAACGTACAATTAGCGACAGTAGTTATTATATAATACTTTTAAGAGTATAGTGGGAATTGGCATTACATTTATATAATTTGTATTGATGCATTAGAGCGATAGCTATTCAGTTAAGTATCATAGTTAACGTGTAGGTACACATTAGTCATAGTTTATTCTGTTAAGTGTTAGATATATTATTTCAAATTACCGACTGCTAATCACAGTTAACTTACCCGTAGTGTATTTTAGTTTTGAGGTGTTTTGTGTTAACTTATTAGATTAGTTATTGGGCTATACATTTATTTATATGAAGGAAAGTTGTATCGTTACATATGCAATCAAATTTATTATAAGTATTATATACAGCTATTTATATTAAAGACTACCTACCTATTTACATTTTTACTTCTCATTAAATTCTACATACTACTCTGTACCTAATAGGTTTCAGTTTAATTATATTAAGGTATTATAAAATTTCCCACATATAAGTGATTAAAACAAAAATAGACATCCCATTCATTAGCAGTTTTAAATCCATATACATCATCAATATTGCATACCGCTCGAGACATTGTTTCCACGGTAGAACTCATATTACAAAATAATGCAAGTTTTCTTATATTTCATACAAAAATAGTAACAAGTCCAGTGATATTATAGAAAATATAAAACAGAAAGAAACTAATAAATACCTAATTTTTTTTAAAAAATAACGTATTTTAAATAAAGTTTATTTGAATTTATAAATCCAAGTCAATTCAAAGATATAAATCACCACTTTAAAGCAATCCATTTTAAAAAACGGCAATTTCATACTTTAACCCCTATTATTTATATTGCTATGATATACATTCCAGGTCAACAACACTCGATTCCCAGCATGTCCGAGGAAAAGGAATTAGTAAAGTAGCGAGGAAGTTTTAAGGGTCGTTTAACTACATTTGTTAATTACTTGGACGCACTGGATGACGTGAAATTAAGCGATTGTGATAAAATGGAATTACAGTTGCGCATGGGAAAGCTGAAGTCGTTGTACGAACAATATGGTGAGGTACAGTTACAGTTAGAATGTATGGTTGATGATACGAAGGCCCAGTTGTCCGAACGTTCCGAGTTCGAGACATTTTACTATAAAGCATTGTCAAGGGCTCAACAGCTAGTTCGGTTAGTAAACTGGTTCAGTTAGTGGTAAAGGTAGTCGTGGCAGTGTTTATAAACCCATTAAGTTGCCTACTATACGACTGCCTAAACTTAATGGTTCATATAGAAATTGATTAGAATTCCGTGACACCTTCACTAGCCTCATCCATCATAATGATGAGATCGATGAGATCAACAAATTTCACTATTTACGTGCTTCGCTGGAGGGATCTGCTACTGTGGTAATCCAATCTATTGAGTTTTCAGCGACTAACTATGAGCTGGCTTGGAATTTAATTTGCGATCGATTTTATAATAAACTCTTATTAGGGCAAAATCAAATTGTGTCAGCATTATTTAATTCAGAACTTATCACGAAGGAGTCTTTTACCGCTTTGAAAGAGTTAATAGACCTATTAAATAAAAACTTGCGAGCGTTAGAATCATTAGGCGAACCAGTCAAGCAATGGGACACGTTGTTGATCTATTTAGTTACACGTAAGTTGGATCAGAAGTCCTACCGTGAATGGAAAGAGTTTAAAGGCCCGATTGCAAAGGTGACCATAGTTTAATTTGTAAGCTGTACGCCTGCCATTAAAGTTATTTTTGCGTGGCACTTGAAGTAGCTTAGATTTAGCCTGCCCTGTTTTCACGTCATGTTTTAGTAGTATTTAAATATCATTACGTTGCTTAACAGTTTTTCTCGGCATTGAAGTACTCCAATGTATTAATTAAATGTAATAAAAGTTGATGCTTTGATAGAAATCGATAATATAAATATATGAAAAATTTAAAATCCTAATCAAAGTTTTGTTTCTATCTACGTCCTATTCACCCCGTTTGACAGTACCAGTATCTTGACTTAGGTTGGAATTTACCAATAAAACAAATCGCGTTTTAACGTTTGGTTCGCATAATCGCATTTAGCCACTGTCATTAGTGTCACTTGTAAAAATAAAACAAAAGAAAAATACAGACAAGTGAAACTAGTGACAGCGGCTAAACGCGAAGCGAGTCAAACCTTAAATTGCGATTAATTTTATTGGTGAATTTCGCCCTTAATAAAGCTGCTCCGCGTTTTCACTTGGAGATATATTATAGTTTTGCATAATATTAGTGTTATTAATGGATAGTATCTTTTTGTATGTCGATTGAACTATTTTTTTTTTTCGTGGTTTCAAGGGTGTGGCACTATAATATACCGAGATACAGGAATCGTCCTAATTTGGATACAGAAGCTCCTATGTTATATGATTCTAAGTACTAGTCTATAAGTTTATGTAATTGTTCAATATTCAAGACATTGGTATTATTAATAATAATAATAATATTCCACAACTATCACACAACGCCGTCTAGTCCCAAGCTAAGCAGAGCTTGTTTTATGAGTACTAGACAACTGATAAACATACTTATATATTTCTAAATATATACATATTATGGATAAATTACACCCAGACACAGAACAAATGATTTATTACCTGCATGGAGTGGCTAGTTCGAAGCCTAGACTTAGTATACTTACTTGGACGAGCTCGGCAGATGCGTTAGACAACGCTCTTCAGCACCAGTTACCTTAAATGAGTTGGGGAATGAGCTAGTGGACAAAGAAAACGAAGCCGCATTAAACAAAAGACCACGGGTTTTCTTTTCAGGAATTGGCTATGCCTAGCAGACATCGGCTTTGCTGGGCTCCCACGGTTTTGTTAACATCTCTTCGTGGCGCATATAGAACACTATGCGCTGTCGATGATTAGGATGCGTACAGCTAAGGAGTGAAATTCCTTGCCGGAATCTGTGTTTCCTGATGGCTACGACCAGGGAATCTTTAATTGAAGAGTGAATAGGTTACTTCTAGGTAAGTGCGCTCCATCGTCGACTGTATCGTCGCTTTCCATCAGGTGAGATAGCGGTCAAGCGCGAACTTATCAAAAATAAATAAAAAATTAGGGCTCGGTCCTTATCAGACGGGCAAGCGGCGAACTACCCATTGCTTGTCGCCCCCAAGCCCAGGTTTACGATGGCCGTGAATTGTTCTGCTACTCCCGAGGCCCGTGCGGCCCGTCTCCTTCGCTAGCATAACTACTTCCTAGAAGGAGATGACCGCATTCCATTCTCTCTTGAACCAGGGACCGGTGCGAGAGGGTGCTGGATTACAGCATGCTATATCGTTTAAATGAAGTGATAATTATGATCTCATGGAGGAAATAAATGAAAATTAAAAATAAATACTTTTTCAGATACAGAACTGCAATGTGTATTTTTATTGTCCTATGTTATAAATGTTTTTTAAAATTATTTAATTACAATTAAGTAGTGTACAAAATGTATTATATATTTTCTAATCAGTCGTCTATAACATACATGCATGTATAAAGGAACTATCACACTTTTTAATAGTAATTTTTATAGTGTAGTCTATTCGGGGCAACCGATCACTAGTTTTCACAATTCAAAAAAAATCCTTAATTTATGTAAACACTAACTATGAAAGAAATAAGAAATTTAAGTCACGTGTGCTTTGTGTTCGCTTAGGTAATTCAAAGAACTGATTTCTTCTTTCTTTGAAAGTGTTTGTTTTTGCAAATAATAAAATAATTTAGTATTTTCCTGTATTTACTTTTATACGATTTGTTACAGTAAACAACAAAAAGCACCAAAAATAAATCTATTTGTAAAAACAGTTTTCAAAGGCAATTAGCATTTTATAGATTGGTTACGCAAACAATTTACAAAAAAAGAAAACTTATAAACATCAAAGCCTCTATAAGCTACAATATTGTCTTAATCAACATTGAATTGTTGCTTCCAAATGTAACAAAAATAACAAAATTGTTACCAAATTCAGCGAATCAGATCAATATTATTAGAATCACCCGTTAGAGTTTTAGTAATTGAATCACTCTTATAGAACTTTTCTGCTTGGTAATTGTTATTTGATATTCTTTTTTCAACGACAATCTCGTGACCTCCAGCAGACCTCAGGGTCACATCAATGCTAAGTTGCATTTTTGTGTGGTCTGCCGTCCATCGTAACTGTCGCACTAGATGTGCCAAAATTATCTTCATAGATATCATGGCGTAGGCTTTTCCTGTAATGTAATAAATGTCAGTTTAGTTTTTATTCGATTTCTGAAGTTGGTATCTTTAAATTTGCCGCAGAGGCAACTAAGTTACACTTTTCGTGTATTTGAATCTTTCTTGATTTTGCTCATATTTGCCCTATCTTGCTATTAATGCTTCTCATCGTTTTAACGTTCTTTCTCTTATCTCACATCCCTCTACACAAAAATGTATTGTCCATTTATAAATTGTGCTAAAATCGGCCCTTTTTAAAATAAATAAATTTTATACTAATAATTATATTAGATGTAAAAGCAACTACAGACAAAATTATTTACTTTTACATCAAGTTACTGTTACATTTTCACGGTTAAACTATTAAACCGATTTTGATGAAAGGCACAGAATAAGCTTAAAGAAGGAATATTTCGAGAAAGCATATTTATATACATATATATATTTTAATTCATTATAAACTAGTGCTTGACTGCGATCCCACCTGATGTGTCGATGTGTCTTAGGTGGTGAGGCGCACTAGTTTATTAAGAGCCTATTCACTCTAGCCTTAAATACACCAATATTATAATCAGACGGGAAGACCGCAGCAGGCAAATTGTTCCAGTTCCTCGATATACATAGTATAAACGACGAGACGAAACGTTGACCGTACGGTCTGGACCAAACGTTCGTCGGGTTGTCCGATGGTATAAATGAGATGGTGAAAACAAGTCATGCAATTCCTGCGCACACTCTCCAAAATGCATCCTGTAAAACACCGAAAGGCTGGCTACCCTTCGCCTATGCTCAAGGCTTTGTAGATCTGGCTTCGTCTACGACTTTCATGCAAAGGAAATCGTGGGCAAAAGTTAGTATGATATATATTTAGAGGTATACAAACCTATACATGATCTCTTCCCTAAACTGAAGGCAGCAAATGACTTGTTCATCTGCGGTAGTTTGTCACTATCAAACCATCTCTCCGGTCTGAACTCCTCAGGTTTATCTCCCCACACTTTAGTACGATGAAGGCCATGAGGCATAAAAAAGACTTGACTGCCAGCACGCAAGGTGTAGTTTCCTAAGAAAATATTATAATTGAATTATTAATCGGCATGAATCAGTTAGCATATAGCATTAATCAGCCTTTTAATGTTCCCAGTGCTGGGGCTCAGGCCTCTCTCTAGGAGAGGGAATGGGCCATAATCCACCACGCAGCCCCAGTGTAGGTTGGTGAATGTCACAAGTCTTCGATTTTTTGGTTCTAGGACATGCCAGTTTCCTCACGATGTTTTCCTTCTCCGTTTTGAGAGCAGTAGTAATGAAGTAAATTACACAAAGTAATGCACTTGGTTGGCTTTAAGTCTGTGACCTAAAACCCGGTAGTCGGGACCATTACCACTCGGCCACCACTGCTCATGAATGAGTCATACTGCTAATATTATAATGGTGAAAGTTGGTATGTACAAGCAATTGTGTATGTTTGTTACTTCTTAACGCCTGAAATTTGGAACACGGGTGTAGAATATCACATAAAATACTTTTTACTCCGGGAGTATGTTTTTTTTACTTTCACACGGGCGAAGACACTAGCAGAAGCTAGTGGTTACATATATTTAGCCCTAAGAGCTGTGGAGGCCCAGTATTAATCGCCCCGACTAACGAGTTGTAAGCTGGGTGCATTACTTAGTGTATTGTATTTTATCAACACTAATGTCAAAATAGTGAAGGAAAACAGCATGCCTTAGAACCAAACATGTGACACCCACCTACTTGTACTGGTCCGGCATGGTGAATTACGGCCCATTCCCCCTGCTAGAGAGGAGGCCCAAGTCCTAACAGTAGGAACATTATAATGCTGAATATCTTATATTATTCTAACCCTGTAATTAAGCTCTTACAAACTGCATAATAGAAAGTTTAAATTGACTCCAGGTGTTCTTTTGGTAATTTTCTTATATATCTAAAGATTGTATGTCCAATCTCCAAAGACTTGCTAACAAATTATTTAATATTTAAACTGGTTGCCGAATTCTACAAAGGTGAACCATTATTTTCAGTAAAAATTAATAATGGAAAATACCTACTCAATTTGACATCTTTGTCGATGTATCTCGGGATAAGCGGTGCTACTGCTACTAAACGAAGAACTTCCTTTATCACAGCTTCTGTGTACACTAGTTTTGGTAAATCTTCTCTTTCCACGTCTCTGTCTCCGCCAACTACTTCCATTACTCTGGAAATGAATATATATATAATTATAGTAAGTATAATTATTTATTTCATATTATGTATTTAACACCATCTTTAAATATAAAAATAAATAGCTGTTCGTTAGTCTCGCTAAATCTCGAGAACGACTGGACCGATTTGGCTAATTTTGGTCTTAAAATATTCGTGATAGTCCAGGGAAGGTTTAAACGGTCAGAAAATATGGAAAAACTTACGAAAAAAAATCGAATACAACGCCATCTCTAATTAAAATGTCATTATAAAATGGTTATTTATGCTGCCATTAGATGGCGTTATCCTTACTATTGGCGGTACGAAGTTCGCCGGGACAGCTAGTATTGAATAATTTTACATAGTTGTTTGTGTTTAGTGTTTTTTACTGATATAACGTCTGTAACTGTTTCATAACTAGATTGGTTTCTCTCTCTATTCTTTTGTTACACATGAAATTCTGTATCTACTATTAAAGCAACTTACTCTTCATAAATCCGTTCTTGTACTTCTGGGTATGATCCCATCATCGTCAGTATAAATACCAGTTGTTGAGAGGTAGTTTCAAACGCTGCTGCTACCATTGTATTTAACTCTTGTCTCAGCTCATCTTCAGTGAAATTTTCGTCTGCTGTCAACTCTAGCACAATATCCAGGAAAGATCTGAAACCTAAACAATTGTATTATCAAACTCTATTTTTAGTAAGTCCAAAAAAAGAATTATACATATTGTTATAGTTTTGCCATGTCCATCTATCTATCCGTACGTCAATAATGCGGTTTAGTTAAGAGAACCATATTGATAGAAAATTGGAATAAAATTACTGTGATGAAATCGTTATTCATTTAAACCTAGTTGTAAACATGTTTAATTATGGAAGCGCCTAGTCAAACTCGAGTTTTGGTGCATATGTCTGGGTGAAACTTAATATTCAATATTTAAATCCCGCGGTCTTACATTAATATTATTCCGATCGTGTGTGGAGTACTGCAGTCACATATGGGCTGGTGCTGCAAAATGCCATCTAGCAGCTATGGACTCAGTGGAAAGGCGTACGAAGAGGCTATTTGGGGATCCAGATTTGGTTAAGTTAAATCTACAAAGCCTCGAGCACAGGCGCAGGGTAGCCAGCCTAACGGTATTTTACAGGTTGCATTTTGGAGAGTGTGCGTGGAAATTGCATGACTTGATTCCGCCATCTCCTTTCTACCATTGGACAACCCGACGTTCGGCGAGTATCCACCCTTACGTTGTTGAAACTACAACGGCCTGGACTAAGCGTTTCGCTTCGTCATTTATACCGTGTACATCGAAGGACTGGAATAATTTGCCTGCTGGGGTCTTCCCGTCCAACTATAATTTAGGTGCCTTCAAGGCTAGAGTGAATAGGCTCTTAATAAACTAGTGCGCCTCACTATCAACGATTGCATCACTGCTTACCATCAGGTGGGTTCGCAGTCAAGCACTAGTTTATAACAAAAATATATATATATATTGCTGAAGGTGAGTGTAAACATTATGATAAGTAATTTTGCTATCGAACGACAACTGGCATATTGTAAATTTTTTAAGACTATAAAAAAAAATACTGCTTTATTCAAACAAATTATAAAACAGTAATTATCAATTTTATATCCAACCGCTTGCTCCAACTAATATGTTAATGTTTATTCTAACCGCCCTTGTGAAATTAGATTTTATAACTCCTTTCTAAACCATCGCCTTGTGGGTAAACGTTATTGGCCTTTAAAATTTTAAATTCAAATCACAATTTTTAGTCCCAAATAAATAAACTCTCATCCGTATGTTATAATGAAATACGTACAACCGTCAGTTCTTATAATAATTTTAACCAGCAAATAAAAATAAAATATACTTACTTGGTTGATTTGTTCCAGTAGTGTCAGTTCCATTCTTCAGTAAACCTTTTTTTCTATTTATAACCTAAGAAATATCATAAACATTATTTTTTGTAGAAATAATTACTTCATAATCTTCTTATAGTTCTGCTTACAGTATGCTATGTTCACCCTTTGATTGAAAATAAAGCTGTATAACTTTTCGTTATTCCACTAGGTATGTACATCTTCAAGTAAGAAACAAGCTTTAATAAATTCTAATGCATAGTCACCTCATCAGTGATAAGATTCAGGAAGTTGACCAGTTCAGTTTCCTTTTTCTTCAGTCCAGCCAGTTTATATATTAGTTCACTCTGATACCAAACTTTGTTGAGCCTGTTCATTAGTATGTGTACAAGGTCATCAACTGCATTCACGTAGTTCTTCACAAAATCTTTGCCTTTGTCTTCTGTGTCTCCAAATGCTGTTACTGAAATATACAGAAAAACGAATAATGAACTGGTAATTATTAATATTACTTCAGACAGCAAATGTCTGGACACAGGCCTTTCCAGTCGCATATTATTCATCACGATTCTTAGTAACTCTTATTCAGCTGCTAGCAACAGCCTTGCTAAAATTATCATCTTAGCTCATGCTTTCTGATTCACAATCCAAAGAGGGGCCCCTTCACGATCCGTCTATTGTCAACGTGAGCACGGTTTAAAAACTTATTGTTTCAACTAAGGTAATTCAACGCAATGCGCAAATTCTACAATTGCTGACACCAAGGCGTTACCGATTGAAGAACGGAATTCGACACGAAACAGTTGTAACTTGGTTGAGGGGGCTGAACTCTCTGTTGGCGTTTGATAACTCTATAGACTCTATTTCACATAACTTGTTCCAGGAAATACGAGTTTTTTTTTTACACAAAAGTATTTAGATAAAATTTGGTCATTCGAAATTTCGATAAAATGTGTTTCAAATAAAATTTATCGTTGCTTTAAATACATATTCTTTACTTTTTTAATTCATAAGAACATTATGCAATTATAGCAGATTTTTTTAGAGGCAATTTTTTTTACCTTTTTTTAGAGGCAATTTATTTATTAATTTTATTTTACTGGATTAGTTTTGACTTCACTAGAAAGCTAGACAATATTCGCAAGATATCTATGTTTCCGAAATATCTGGAAAAAGATGTGTGTGCACAGTCACGTAAGAGCGGCTGTATGAAAATGTATCTCGGGTTGGGCACTCTCACTCTCACTCAAGACCAATTTTACTTTAACGGTAATAAGCCAACAATTTTTTAAATTGTTTATTTTATTATTTTTTTGTTTTTTTTTATTTGTTTTTTTATTATTATTACTTTTTAATATTTTTTTTTAGTCAAATTTAAAAAGAAAACAGACATTATTATTTTTTTAGTAGCAGCCCTTTGCCTGGTCTATCGCCATTTTTTTCGGATTGCCATCCTATTGAACATACATATAATATTCGTCGAGATAAGCAACCGTAACCGAATTCTTTTGAGAAGATTATGAAATTTGTCATACTGCTAGAAACACTGAGCCTCTGCATGTAAATAATTTATTACGACACAAAAGAGATAAATAGAAAGATTCCAACCAACTCACTACAAGAAATCCTAAGAATACTGTCCCGCAGTAGCATAACGTGGTCATAAGGCCCTTCACCGACTTGCTCCTCCAGCTCGCTGACCATCCGTCTGGATTGGCTGTTAAACACATCAAAGAAACCATTGACTACCGGTATGCTGAATGCTGGGCTGAGGACTTTGCGGTGATGCTTCCATACTGGTCCTGGAAAAAACAGATAAAACAATGGAACTAAGAAAGATAGAGAAAATCAAAAGGTGTATTATAAAAACTTAAAAATAAGTTGGCGATGATTTCAAATCAATTAAATTTGAGTTTTCCTCTAAGCAATATATGTTTTCCATAAAACTCTTTGGTCAAAAAAAATTATCGAATTCGCGTGAAGGTCCGTATGAAAATATTTATTATTTATTTATGTACACACAAATACATGAAAGCGAAAAGAACAAAAATAAAGATATTATAAGAATAAAAATAAATATAGAAGGCACTGTTTATTTCAAACTAAATTTATTCCAGCAAACCTCTGACAGAAGAGTTAAATAACAGATGTAGATACAGTGTAGTGTGAAGTATTTATAAATAATAAATAAGTTAAGAAAATTAAAATAGACTGTATTTTCTTAATTCAATCATATAATACATACAAATATATTAATAACAGTAAATAAATGTTCACATAAATAGATACGATACGTAAATTAAATTAAAAAAATACTTACATATCTATAACATAAATCTATGAAATGATAGAGAGGTTATGTTCTTTGACTAGCTTTTTGAAGATAGATTTATTGTTAGCGTCATGATAATATGTATCAAATATACAAACGTATAATTAACTACTTACATGTTGTATAGTATGGTTATATTCTTAAGCTATTATTAGTTACGTTCTTCAACAAAAAATTGTTTATGAATTTTATTGCTCTATGTATATTTTTTTTACATCGGATGTTTGGTTTTTTGTCATGACTTTTTTAATAAACAATTATCGTCCCTTAGCTTAGGTACAACACCGCTCAAGTCGAAAATTTGTGGTTTTCACATTTGAATGCCTTTAGATTGAGCTGCTCATTGCGCGTCTAACCATTGGTCATATGATATAGATTTCAGCCAATCAGAAGCCATAATTCGAAAAGTGCTGATAGCGTGCAAGTCGGCTGACTTCTCAATACCGCACAGTTCTTTTTTTTCCTGTAAAGTTAGTAAAAATGACTTATGCGCTGTTGTCAGCTAAGGTACGTTATATACTAACCATATCCTGTAAATAATCCTTGTCCAAGCCACGGATGGGCTACTTTGTATAAAAAATGCTTCTGCAAGCAGGCGTTTGCAACTGTATTGGCATCATCAGGGTCTGCAATACCTAAAAATATACCACCAATGCTGTTATTGAATGTGTGTGAATATGAGTCACCAACTGTTCCAAATTTCATTCAAATCTGTACAGTCGTTCGAGCGTAAAGAAGTAACAAACATAAAAACTCTCAAACTTTCGCCATTATCCTTTCCAATTTTGGCCTTAAGCCGCACTCTTCCCAGACAAGTTTTTATATTCCAAATATTTTAATGGGGCAGGCCATGTTTCCAGTCTGAAAGAGATGGTTTTATACAGCAGGCTTAGACAAATGAACTTTCTGTTAGAGTTCTCGAAGTTTCCTTGCTGATTATTATATATATATATATATATATATTTATTGCCTTGATGTTATCAAACATCAAAAATGAAGACATCTGCAGGAGAACTCTTTTCTGTAGTACTTAATGAATTTAATACAAGTTTTGAAAAGAAGTCGAAAAATATTTTCCCTAAATTTGTTTTAGTGACTGGGCGACTAAAGGTATAAGGATAAGTAGGAAAAGACTTTATGAACTTTATGGCCTGAAGCCATTCTTCAACACTGAAACTTTTAACAAGTATGTAAACAAATATTCTAAACTTTTTAGAAATATGTGCAAGGTAGCGAAGGCCCTGTACATTAGCAACAAGATCAAATCGGCCGACAATAAAATAAAGACCGTTTGGAAGGTTTTTAATAGTGAAACTGGTAAGAGTAAAGTACGCCTCATGGATTTTTTATTGGAGACTTCACATGGTACCATAAGCTCTTATACTGAAGTAGCCCAAGAGTTTGTGAATTTTTTCACCAATATACCTCTCAAGACTACGGAAACTTTGAATTCCTCGCCCGAGGCCTCAATTGTTTTATTGAAAGAACACTTGCCAGGCTGTCCAGTTGTATTTCAATTCTATCATATAAACCCTATGACAGTCTTAAAGATTTTCCGGCAAATCAAAATTAAATTAACTGAAGACCTATGGGGAATATCTGTTAAAGCATGCACATCATCATCATCAATCATAATTGAGATTGTAGCACCATACTTGGCCTTAATTTTTAATTTGTGTGTGGACCAAGGAGTCTTTCCTGATATAATTATTCAGCAAAGTTATACCTCTTTTTAAATCCAGCGACCATAATGACATCTACAATTATAGACCTGTATCCGTGTTGCCGGTTTTCAGTAAGGTGTTGGAAAAAGTTATGCTCAATCAAATGCTTATCCATTTTAACACCAATAAAATCTTACACGAACAGCAGTATGGTTTGACCAAAGGACGTTGTACGACTGGCGCTGGTGTCACCTTATTAAAACACATATTTGCGGCGTGGGAAGAATTCCAAGATGCGATAGGAATTTTCTGTGACCTCTCAAAGGCTTTTCATTGTGTTAATCACGAAACCTTGCTTTTAAAGCTAGAATATTACGGATTAAGTAAACTTGCACTAAGCTTGGTGAAATCTTATTTAAATGACAGACAGCAGCAAGTTCAAAGAAATGGTGTCAATTCTCAAGGTTTATAAGTCAAAATGGGTGTACCATAAGGCTCAATATTAGGTCCTTTCCTCTTTTTGGTGTATATTAATGATCTACCACATCTATTGAAAAAACAACCATATATGGTTTTGTTTGCTGACGATACGTCCTTAATATACGTTCCACAAATCTTGATGACGTAAACAATGCTCTACAGCAGGTCCAAAACTGGTTCACTGTTAATAATTTAGTATTAAATGGGAAAAAAACTAAGTGCATAAAATTTGCGTTACCGAATGTTAAAAGTAATGATTTGGAAATAGTATATAGCGAAGAGAAACTTGAATTCGTCGAAAACACGGTTTTCCTAGGAATCACACTCGACTCGAGGCTACATTGTGGTCCTCATGTAACATCTCTGGCAGGACGGCTTAGTTCAGCAGCATATGCGGTCAGAAAAATCCGTCAATTTACTGATGTAGATACCGCGAGGCTGGTCTATTTTAGCTGGTATATTTTTTTTTTTGGTCTTTTTTCACAGATCATGTCTTATGGTATTTTGCTATGGGGACGGGCTGCAGACGTAGAGTCTATTTTTATTCTGCAGAAAAGAGCTATCAGAGCCATAAACAATCTTCGCAGGCGCGATTCTCTAAGGGTACTATTTAAGGATATATACGTCATGACGGTACCTTGTCAATACATTTATGAAAATATTATGTGTATCCGGAAAAATATTCATCTTTTTACAAAGATAAGTGACAGGCACAATTTTAGTACTAGAAATAGGGACAAATTAGATCAACCTCGATTCAGATTGGCTAAAGTACATAGATCTTTTATGGGTAAAATTTTATAATAAAATACCACTTGTGATTCTACAACTAAATGAGTCCAAATTTAAAACATGCGTTAAACGCACGCTATGTAGACAAGCATATTATAAACTTCAGGATTATATCCTTGATAAAAATGCTTGGCTAAATGCCGGTCCTGCTCCACAGCCACAGCCACTTTTGCCTACTAATTAGACTTTGTTTTTTGGTTTTATATATATTGGAAGAAATGCTATTGCCCTTTTTGTTTTCTTGTTTTTGTAATGTTTTTATTTTTATTTTATTTGTCTAATGAAGCTTGTGATCAATTATTACCTTTTGTATTTGGAAACTAGCATTGTATAATGTAGAAGCACTATTTTTTTTCAAATTTGTGTATGTGGAGTACCATGGAGCATCTTTATTAGGTTACATTTTTATTTATTTATTTTTTTGACATTACGAGCATGGCAGTTGAGAGTTTGTCATGCTCACTCAAATGTCTCGCTGATGGTGGCACGTGTCGTTGGGTCATTCGCTTCCCTTCAAAATGGTTGAGCTGAGTGGGGCTGATGCACGCGTCATGCTCGTGAACGGGTGCTGTCAGTGAGACTGGTCAGCTCTTAGCTGCCAATTGCTTAATTTAATTACTATCTTGTAATTAGTTTTATTTTTTATTACTTATCTACATTGTGCTCACATAATAGAAGCAACAAGAAATAAGTAACAAAGATTATATGTAACTCACAATATAATTTAAAAGAGTGTTCATGAAGTTTCTTGCACGTTCTTCTCCATAGAGATCTACGCTTTGGAACGTGCAATTTAGCTTCACTTTTCTTGGACTGACCTACATTTGACTATTCAAAAGTGCCTGTAAATGGTCTATTTGAAATAAATGCTTTTGACTTTGACTTTGACTTTGAACTAAGCTTATCGATATAGCCCGAAGAATCGCCAAACTTAAGTGGCAGTGGACAGGGCTCGAGCATATATTGACTTTGACTTTGAACTAAGCTTATCGATATAGCCCGAAGAATCGCCAAACTTAAGTGGCAGTGGACAGGGCTTGAGCATATATTGCTCGCAGAACAGATGGTCGATGGGGCAGAAAGGTTCTGGAGTGGCGATCACGTATCAGAAGACGCAGTGTTAGAATGCCTCCCACAAGGTAGTATGATGACTTGATGAGGGTCGCGGGAATTCGATGGATGCAAGACGCACAGGAACGGTCATTATAGTGGCATTTGGGGCGGCTAATGCCCAACAGTGGATGTCTTTTGGATGAAATGATGATGATGATGTTCGTGCCAAACGCTTAGTACAAAATACATGGCAATGACATTACCTGTCGCGCCATTTGTCACAAGACTTCTCCGTTGATAATGTCGTTACCATACATTTTTACTTTAAAAAGTAGGGGATCCTATGTTTGGCTGTATGTATTTTTTTTTTTTGTATGTTCACCGATTTCTCGGTCAATTGTGGACCGAGTTGGTCCCATAGAAATATTGGTATGAAGATACGGAACGGAACTCTTCATAGGATCACAGCGGAACTGTCGTAACGAGTAAAATTGCTTTGTATACGTATTATATGCGATGACTTTAAGTTTGTATGAGGGGTACTTTTTAGTTGTGGTACCGCAGCTAAAAAGTGTATAATAAAAAACTAACCGCTTAGTATATAAAAAACTTTTACAAAATAATACAACCGACTTCAATATATAAAAAAAAAACACTAAAAAGTGCAAAATAACTTTTATTTGGGAAGTCGGTGTTTTTATAATAGTTTTTTCTGTTCGTTATTTAACACCGACTTCCCAAATTAAAGTTATTTTGCACATTTAGTGTTTTTTTTTAAATTGAAGTAAGTAGGTTGCATTTTTTTGTAAAAAGTTTTTTATATACTAAGCATTTGGCGGGAACGCTAATAGAATAGTAATTTGTCTAAGCCTACAGAACGAATAGCATTATCTTTTTTCATGACGTAATTAATTATGGCATTGGCTTGAAGTTTATGCAGCTTCTGTTACAAAAACTTTTAAAATGTCTCCTAAGCGCTCTTTTGTTCGATTTTTATGTGTCGTAGGGGAGACAGTAATTCAGATTTTGTTGGTCCTAAATAGTATGATTTTTTTAATGCTATACACTAATGCTTGAATGCGATCTCGTCTGATGGTAAGCAATGATGCAATCGTTGATGGTGAAACGCACTAGATTATTAAGAGCCCATTCACTCTAGCTTTGAAGACACCTAAATAATTATAATTGGATGGGAAGATCGCAGCAGGCAAATATGTACTAGAAAGTTGTTTTTCTGATATTACTATGTACACTAAGTGAGTTTTGAGAATGGACCACCATCTTAATAACTTTAACCTAAACCGAATTTAGCAAAAGAAGACACACATACTAGAAGATACAGTTCCAAGGCTAGAGGCGCTGCGTGACGAAATACAGGCTATAAACCTAGTTCGGCAGCATTTGTTAATTTAAGCACAATTTTATTGTTATGTAATAGTATCATAATTAAGAGCACAGAAAAATTGTGTGTTTAATTTGTATTTTTGGTGTAATAAATTATTAATATCATTATCATAAGTGAGCTCGTAGAAATCGTTTCTTTATAATTACTGTATTCTTTATTCAGACTGTCACTACGTGTCCGAGCCAAAATAGCCACGTCAGCTTTTTATTGTTGATAGGCTCGCTCTACTTTGTGGTATATTTAAAATATTAGTGGCTGAAAGCCAAATACATTATTACATGTTTAAACTTACCATAGTAAATATCTGCTCCGAACTGACCACAAGTTACTCCACCATTTTCCACACAGAATTTTGACATTTTCTCCAATAACAGCCACAACCCTAAAATCAAAAAGAATAACAGGGATAAAACTAAATAGTTTTTAAATCTTCTGCTTGCCTTTATCCCGAATCACATATATATTTTTATTAGGTGGGAGATTATCCAATGACTTCTCTCGCGCTATGGTGGAGCAGGAGAGCGTATCAGACATTTACTTACTAAAACCACACCGGGACTAAGGGTTTCCCTTTCAGAACTCAACCCATGGCCTCGGTAGGCTTCGGCCTTGCTGGGTCCCTACGATTTGAAATACTACACGCCGTTGACAACCCAGGCTAAGTCCGGACGGCTACTGGACGGCTAGATGGCGAGCTACCCATTACAGCTACAGTCTGTGGCAGTTGATCCCTAACTTTATTGGGGTCAGCTTTTGGTACAATCAGATACAGGTGAATATGTACCAGTAATTTACATAGAATTATCTGCCTACCTGACCTACACAGTCCAGTTACTGGATAAAACTGGTGAACAGACTACAAGGCATTTGATATTCGAAGCGTTCATCTAAGATTTATACAAATTTAGAATAATCTTTATTGTACACCAAAAAATCTATCACATCTAGCACACAAGTAACAATTAGGGCCTATAGCTTAATGAGTTTACCGAGGAACATCACCCCGTTCCTCAATCATAATAATGAACGGAAATTTCCAGCTCAAAAATGATCGTCACAACACTCTGACAGGACAAAACTTAAAATTTACACAAACAAAATTCTCATAACCACTTCTTACTTACCTCTAGAACTAGTGAGCAACATATGCGTATGTCCTATAAAAGGCAAAGCGCCCGGATACTCTGGTGGTAAGGGGTGCTTTACCTTAGTCCTCCGAGACCACAAAAACATAACGGCACAAATCACGAACAAAATCACCGAAAAGAACATGCCTGTATACAAGTTATCGTGTTCTAAACTAAGAAATAATCTGGGCCTCATTTATATAAAACTGCTTGCGTATAAAAATCGTGGTTAAGTGGCAGTCGAGAACTTATGAAGAGGGTTCAGTAGGTACTCGGTTAACTTATGCTAATAGCGTGTATGACTTTTAGGCCTCGTTGAGTGTTAACTGCGACAGCTTGCTAATCTATTTTACAATATTTACTTTTCATTTTACTAGTAGAAAATCCTCATGTGTTAGCCTGGAGTTTGAAGTTGTTGGTGTGATATTTCCATGCCTCAAAAAGTACGTGAAGCTCGGTCTTGTCAGGTTGCTGTCCTGACAGATTATGGAAGTTAGGGTTATGTTTTCCCTAATCAGCGTATGTGTAGAACCCTGTAAATTGTGCATTATGATGTCTCTTGCCAAAATAGGGTTGCAGTTGATCCATTCCAGAAATTTGATAACTTAACTGAAAGAAAAAAGTACATTTGGTTACGTCGATTCGATATCGCGATAAATTCATTTTTTACATTTCTATATCTAACACTTTCTTGCACATATTTATACGAAAGGGACTGAGCCACCCACGTATTTGAATATGGAATAATGTTTCATTGACACCAGCATACTGTTCGTGTTGCATTCAAAAATCGAAAATCGCCTATCTCAAATTATCAATATTAATTTTTAATAAAGTAATAACCAGCCATGATTCTTACTTGAAAACCTATAAAAATTGCTAATTTTATAAATCAGGCGTCAATTTTAAAAATAGTTTAATAATTAATTACTTACTCAATTAATTATTCTTGATAACAGCCATTTACTATACCGATCTATGGAGACCATTCTTCATTTGGTTAAGAGTCAGGTAGTCCTCTACTCAAGACTGCAGAAAACCCTTCCACCTCGCCTTCATTTTACCATGTATTTTAATTTGTTGATTTAAGTTTGTGTGTTTTTTTTTTTAATTTAGTCGATGAAAATTGATGCAAAGTCTCATAGCACAAGTATATGAAAACAGTCATCTGAAAACTGTAAATTTGTAGTTACGTCACAAAAAAAAAATCAATTCATAAAAATCTTCTTAACTCAATTTGGGAAAAGTTTTCAGAGGTAAGTTTGTACGAAACCCTCGGTGCGCGAGTCCGACTCGCACTTGCCCGGTTTTTTTTAAATAAAGTAATGAAAATAATTAAATAAACATTTTTTTTAATCGACGCCTGAAAAAATCAACTAGCAATTTTCGTATGTTTGCCAGTATGGACTAAGATCATAACCAGTTATTATTAGTTACTTATACGTATATTTAAATAATTTAAGTTAAATCACTTTTCCACCGTAGTTAGTTTGTTTTCTATGGAGCCAGAGCATTCTCTGTTGGTGTTTGGTCCCTGAAAATAGTAACATCGTGTGTGCTAAGCCTTACATTAAAGTATTCCAATTTATAACTTATGTCAGCATTATAACTCATGCGGTTCGGTTTTTGCAATATGAATTAAATTAAAGTGCGTAACTTTGCACGTCATTTAAATTCATATTACACTAATTGACATTGTATTAGTTTTTAGTGATCCAGTTAAATAAGTAAAAGTTTAAGATACCTTAAGTACCGACGAAATGAATAAAAAAGTATTTCGTTCCTAAGTAAACGTAGGCGCCAAGAAGTTTGTTTGTTCTCTTCTTGACATGACAAATTTCATCATGCAATGTTTATTTTGAACTTGACTAGAGTAGAATTGCAGTCACAGAACAGAGAAACGCGCTAACAGCCACTATCAAAGATGGTAATGTCAAAACTTTCCATAAAATTACGCACAATTTTTTTTGGGAACGTGTTCACTGTACGTACAGCTAAGTGGTATTCCCTGCTGGTGTCTATATTTTCTGATAGATACAATCTAGGGGTCATCAAGTCAAGAGTCAATAGGTTACTTCTAGGCAAGCTTGCTCAGCTGTCGACCATATCATCACTTACTAGCAGGTGAGATAGTAAGTCTTAAGCGCAAGTCTATCATTAATATAAAAAACAAGCGTATTAGTAAGTCCTTTTTACATATAAATTTTCAAATACTTCTTCCAAAATGGCTAGAACAGGTTTCCTTACTTGACTCTTCTTTTTAGAAAGTTGCTATTATTAAATGGGATTGAGCCGAACTATCAATGGGCTAAATAAACTATTTGTGGGTCCCATTAATTGCTAGGTAATTAAAATTTCACAGTAGACCAAGACGAGGCGAAGAGATGAACTTACAATGGCCTATTAATAAAGTTACGCTCCGGAGTTACACCTGGTTGCAAGGATTGTTGATTTCAGATTCCACAGTGGCCAAACGGCAAGGAGGCTTGCTGCGTCTTCTTTGCGAATGACCAGCTCGCCGGCTGAACACGTCCCAGCGCGACAAGAAATGACCCTTTGGAAAGTGCTCTTTTTTGTATTTAAAACAAAAAAAAATCATTAAGTAATTTTAACGTGAACGGGTAACAAACATATAAACGAACACCCATACATGATATATGACTTTATAATACTAGTGTGTATGACAGGTTGCTCACTTTATATCAATAAAACGAGCAACCTGTAGATAGTTATATGTTAATTTGAACTGGTTTCTAATGAGCGCCCCAAAATAGCATAAATCTTTGAAAGAGATACGTAATGTGCAAATTATTCACGTAAGTATACAAGTCCACACTATGCCTGCTTAAATTACTTTCTACATAGTTATTGCATTTTATTTTGATAGATATTTATCTAGCCTATAATACTGTCCTGCTGCTTGGAAAACGCCTCTTTCGATTCTACCTATTATTCTTGACTCTGGTTGACATTCTTGCCAATTCCTAAGAAAGACATCGAAGTCATCCCGTCATCTCATTTTTGGTCTGCCGCAACTACGTCATGCGGTTTTAGGATATCAGCTTCATGTTTTACCGACCCACCACTTGATCAGAATGTGGTTGATATATCCAGCCCAGTCCCATTTAAAGTGGGTGTCCTTCTCAGCCACGTCAACGATTATTTTGGAGTGCAGTACAGTGTTTCGATTACGATTCCATTTAGCACCTATTATGCTAGGTGTTATTTATCATCATCATCATCATCATTTCAGCCGAAAGACGTCGACTGTTGGACATAGGCCTCCTTCAAGCGTCTCCACAACGACCGCTCCTGTACGTCTCGCATCCACCGTTATTGTTTTAATGTTACTTAAATTTTGAATTATTATTACGTTGCCATTTCTAAGTTTATCTAGGACTTTACTGACACATTGTGTCTAAGAAAGCACGTCAAGCCGTTGGTCCCGGTGGTCATTTGTAGATCCTTCTGCAAAGCAGTAATGTTAGCAAAGGAGGAGGCCGCACGTGCATGCACGAGGGCGCGGCCCTAACACCCTTGCCAACGGTAACCCGATCCCGATTTCTGGCCACTGTAGGCGTGGGCTTGCGGACGGCGAGCAATGGGTAGCTCGCTATCCGATCGTCCCGTAACCGTCCAGACCGAGTCCAAGTCGTCGACACGCGCGCCTCAAGGAAATTTCAGCAAACCGTAGGGGCCCAGCAGGGCCAAAGCCTACTGAGGCCAAGGATTTGCTTCTGAAAGGAAGACTCGGCCCTGGTATAAAAGGCAATGAAGGAACAGGGGTGGGTTTTTAGTCAGTAAAAGTCTGACACACCGTCCCGCCCAAGAGTGGGGGATGTCATTGAATAATTTTCCCACCGAAAAAAAAGGTGCTTTGGTGTATACTATATCGATTGATATTTATATGTACCTACATATCATACTAAGGTGTCAAGTTGGATAACGGTTATTTACTGTGTATCAAAGATCCTATGACTGGTGTGTAGGGAAAGGGTTTTATGAAGAACAGCAGACAGATAAAGACAAGACTAAATATTTATTTTAAATAGGCTTGTCTATTAATCGAATAGCATGACGAGTGACAGGGCAGAATGGAAGAAAAAAACATGTTGCGCCGACCCCAAATAACACGGGACAAGGGCAGGAAGATGATGATGATGATGATGTCTATTAATCGAATAACTAGTTGTTGGTTCCAAAACTAGGTTGTCATGGAAAAGAAAAAGCAAGAAAACCCATGGTAGCTTCAATTATAGTGTTTTATGGACACATTTCGCAACATCATTAATTATGGTTTATCACAATAACATTTACAAGAAATTTTATATTCGATGTCTTGGGCCATTTCAAAACATTGGTAAGGTAAGGTAAATAATATGAATAAGTATTGATTCGGCAACCGTTCCCTGAAGACCGATTCATCATTAGATTATTCGTCGACAGGACAATTATTTTTTAAATTCTTTATAGGTTCTTGCTTGACCGCTATCTCACCTGATGGAAAGCGACGATGCGGTCGACGATGAAGCGCGCTTACCTAGAAAAAATAATTTTTTTTTTCAACAAAAATTTTAAAAAAAAAGATGATTTAATTTATTTATTTTTAGAATTCATTTCTTTCCATTTTCTCCGCAGAATCTTTCTGCTTTCACCTATGGACGTTTCGCCAACGGGAACTTTCATCTTCAACACTTTCGCCGACCGGCCTTTTCAGCTACCAAAGTTTGACCGACACGACGATAAGCCCCTAACTTACTCTTTTAACTACAGACCTTTTCATTTTCAAAGAATTCGCCGTCAATCATAAGAGAAGCGATTTTACAAAAAATACACATTTCTAGACATACTAGTGTCCTCAAACAATAATATTATGCGTTTTATTTTTAAAGTTCAATCTTCAAATGACTTTTCTCGCCCTAAGGTGGAGCGAGAGGGCGTGTCAGACTTTTACAGACTAAAACCACACATATGTCTCTTCATTTGCCCTTTGCGTTTTAGGACCTCGGGTTTAAGCTCATTTATAGAAATAAAGCCAAATAATCAATGTACCTAAAGCTTACAAAACCCTTCAGGTTCTCGATAAGCCAACTATACGAAAAATTTTCGGTTTTCGGAGTACGGCAATTATTTATTCTTAGCGCCACACTACATGCACACAAATCATTAAAAAAATAGAACCGACTACAAAACCCTGTTTTCAAAACGTATCTG
This sequence comes from Mythimna pallens, assembly GCA_961205895.1. Classification (NCBI taxonomy): domain Eukaryota; kingdom Metazoa; phylum Arthropoda; class Insecta; order Lepidoptera; family Noctuidae; genus Mythimna; species Mythimna pallens. The sequence continues at coordinate 1,688,558 of OY540845.1, read as the reverse complement.
TCATGTTCCCCTTCCTAATGCAAATAGTCTTCTGGCTAGACGACACCCCTCATACTCCCGTATACTGATCTGGAATAACATTAGCAAGAGTTTAAACATTACCGACCTTAGCACACACTCATGTAAAAAAAAATGGCTTCTATCCCTAGCATACAGTGAAACTTTTATGTTTAAAACACTTCTCTACATATAGCGCCTCCAGTCTGTAAGCCTACCTATCACATACACACACACACACAACATGACAAACCATAATTCATCGCACTCACACTATTTAATATATAATATAATATATATAATATAATATTCTATATTCCACTACTATCACACAACGCCGTCGAGTCCTAAGCTAAGCAGAGCTTGTGTTATGGGTACTAGACAACTGATAAACATACTTAAATATTTCTAAATACACACATATTATAGATTAATTACACCCAAACACAGAACAAATAATCGTGCTCATCACACAAACATTTGTCCTGGGTGGGAATCGAACCCACGACCTCCGGCATAGCAGTCAGGGCCACTAACTACTAGACCAACAGGCCAGTCCATTTAACTCATTATTTAGAATTATTTAATTTTCTTGTATATTTTATATTATTTTAGTTTTATTTTATTCTTATCTCGGTAGGCAGTTTGCTACATGTCCATGTTCAAATCATTGTATTTAATATTGTTACATTGCAAACATGTCTTCGAAAAATGTAAGTTTACGCAACTCGGGCCCCAAGATACAGTCACTGTTTGGGGACCACGGTCTAAATGACAAAGCTTATTTTACCTGTTACTGTAAAAATATTACAAGTTAATAGAGTAAGATCCCAAAACGATCAGACAGAACTTATTTTCACATAGATGAAACCTTAGGTTAGGTCCAAAACTTAGGTCTAATGTGCTTTTGGATAATTATGATGGTAAGTCCCCTCTTTGAGGAGTAACTGGAAAAGCAATACGGCGATCTTACCTTCTGCGTGTAACAGGTACTCACCGGACATGGTAAGTTCGGGAAGTTCCTGCACCGGATTCGTGCGGAAGAAACGCCCGGAGAACACGGTGGAGAATACGGTAGGGAGGTCCACTTGGGCAGAGCACCCCGGAGGAAAGAGATCCCCAGGACCCTGGAACAATGGCAAAGAAAGAACAAGAGTGAGTTTTTAGTCACTAAAAATCAAACACTATATCACTCCGCCCAAAGCGGGGGATGTCATAGATGATTTTCCCACCCAAAAAAAAAAAGGTTAATGTGCTTTGAATACCTGTGTACTTGTGGAGGTCGCCTTGTGACACCTGGGCAGGTACCAGGTGAGAACGGTAACTTAAAATAAGAGTTACCTAAAGCACGATGCATCAAAACGTCCCCCCTATTCTCAAATCGACCAACAGTATTGAAATGTATTTCAATTGAAATATCTTAGTAAGGTGAGAATTTTTTACTATGGCGACATCTCTCAAAAGAGCGGGATTTAATGATAAAATCATATTTTAATATTATTATTTTTTGATACAAAATAACACCAACAGATTTGAAATAGGTGTCAATTTGAGGAAAGTTTTACGCAATACCCTTTGTAAAATATTTATGTAGAATCGTACAGGCCTCGCCGAGCCGCATTCAAAAATGTATGACAGTATACTGTGTTATGAGTATATTTAAGGTCTAAAATACTTAGGTTGGGTTAGGTTAGGTTAAAATAAGAATATTTTGTAAAACCTAAACCCTATACTTTTAAGGTATGTTGCCATAATAAAAAAAAACTATTTAACTAGTCGCTTCGAATGACGCCTGTTTCAAATCTCTTGGTATCTGTTAGATAGAGGGGACGGATCTCATACAGATATTATCGTTCTTTGTATGGCTGACTTTTTTATAATATGTTTTGTAGAATATTATTCTAAAGTGTTATCAGACACTTTCCATAGACCAAAATTTTTGTCAGACGCTTTAAACTCCACAAAAAATATATAAACTTTACTTATTTTTACATGTCTGATTTTTAAATATGTTATTATGGTATAGTTACCATTAATATTTAAAACTTTATTATGGTTAACAAAGTTAAATTAATTATTCAGCCGAGAGTATGAGCGCGAGAGCACTACGCATGCGTTTCATTCAGAGCGAGTGAGCACTTGGGACCATCTTTATGTAGAAGTTCGCCAGTATTTTATGCACTGACTGGAAGTGACTTTAAACTCGCCTTAAAAAAAAAAATACCATAACCACTTAACATATTAATGAAGAAACATGAATATCAGTAAGCTTTTATGCAATTTGAGGATCCAGAGTCATTTACCGATGAGCAAATACAAGAAGATATTTTTAATAAAATGTTCCTGGCATACTCGACGTTAATGCTGCCCGGCTTTGGGAACGCCATAATTATGGCGGCAAGTCCCCTCTTTGAGGAGTGGCTGGAAAGACAACATTGCGTCCTTACCTTCAACATGACGCAGGTCCTCACAGGACATGGTAAGTTCGGGAGGTTCCTGTACCCGATTCGAGGGGACAAAACGTCCGGGTGCCACCACCGGGCACATCTCCACCAGCAAACGGTGGAGGTGTGCCCCGCTTGGGCAAAGCAACGCCGTGTCCTAGTGAGGGCGATCGGCGGCAGTGATCTTTCGCGCAGGGCCTTGGCACAGGCCATGGTCTGGAGCGAGGAGGAGTGGTAGGCGGTTGCCTCCTTCTGCAAAGCAGTAATGCTAGCTAAGGAAGCGGCAGAATGCCGGTAACCGCCCAGACCGAGCCCAAGTCGTCAATGGTGCGTAGTGTTCCACGCGCACCTCAAGGAGATGTCAGCAACAGTAGGGGACCAGCAGGGTCTAAGCCTATTGGGGCCATGAGTGATGCGAAAGAGATGCCTGGAGCCCTGGAACAATGGCAAATAAGGAACAGGAGTGGGTTTTTATTCAGTAAAAGTCTGACACGCCCTCTCCGTCTCCTCCTGCGCTGCTCCGCCCAAGAGCGGGGGATGTCATTAGATGAATTTCCCATAAAAAAAGCTGCCCGGCTTCAGCTGTTTTTTTTAAACAATTACAGCGTATCTAATATTATCAAAGAATTTAATCCAATTTTTTTTTTAAATAAATGACTAGTAGTTTACTACCGTGCAAATTGAAGTTATTTTAACAATTCTTCCGAGCTAATTATATATGGAATAATGCAAATCAAAGTCGTAGGTTGATTTTAATTCCTAAAAACAATGGGTGTACTTTAGAAGAAAATCATTATCATTTTTATTGGTTTGATGGTGATGAATTACCAGAAACGCTTATAAATCCCTTCAAAAATCAGGTACTGTACTTTGACGTCAAGTTTAAAAAAATATATATTTGCATCTTTATGTTTTTTTTTTATTTTATTTTATCTATTTTTTTAAAGATGACGCTACCAGCAACGACAACATTGCTACCCATTGCTCGCCACCCCTGTGCCTACGGTGGCTAGAAATCGGGATCGAGATGACATAATTTTTGACACACTAAAAAAAATGTAGGTGGACAAATAATAAAAAAATCACATTCAGTACGGCACGGGCATCCTTTTTCGTTGGAAAGACAACAAAACACGAACACTGCACTTCTTGATATCAACTGTACTCATCAAAACTAAATACGTGTTATGCTTGACACTGACTTAAAACACACTAACTATGATAATCCAAGAAAAAAATATTTTACGCATCTCAGTCACGCGTACGTAGTTTTAGGCTACTGGCCTTTTAGTATTGTTTTTTTATGATCTAGAAATTTTGAAATATTTTCAGCAATGTATTAAGCCACTTTTTTATTGACTGGCCTGTTGGTCTAGTGGTTAGTGGCCCTGACTGCTATGCCGGAGGTCGTGGGTTCGATTCCCACCCAGGACAAATGTTTGTGTGATGAGCACGACCATTTGTTCTGTGTCTGGGTGTAATTTATCTATATATGTATGTATTTAGAAATATATGAGTATGTTTATCAGTTGTCTAGTATCCATAACACAAGCTCTGCTTAGCTTGGGACTTGATAATACTTTGTTATTTCATTTAAGGTAATGAAATAACAAATTGGGGCTTAATATCGCAGGTCATTTTACCATTATTAGCATCATGTTATGACTCTACTTATAGCCAATTTGGTCAAGCGTTAACAACATCAGGTTGAAAGTCGTGGCAAAAATTCGATCCCAAACGGAATTTAAAGAAGTATTAAAAATGACATCTTGTTTGAAAAAGACAATAAGCAGAAACTGCAACATAAGTCTGAAATAATAATTATGTCAAAGTTAAAAATGCTTAAAAAGTTAAAAAAAAATTGTGGATAAGTCGTTAGTAGTGTATTTGGTCATCCTAATAACTGATCTGATATAATTGTATTATATACAGCAGTATATATTATAGTTTGTTGGCGCGGGCTTGCGGACGGCGAGCAACGTCTGGTAACCCTCCGGACCGAGCCCGACGGCGCGTAGTGTTCCACGCGCGCCTCAAGATGTCAGCAACCGTTGGGGCCCAGCAGGGTCGAAGCCTACTGGGGCCATGGGTGATGCGAAAGAGATCCCCGGGGCCCTGGAAAAATGGCAAAGAAGGAACAGGAGTGGGTTTTTGCTCAGTAAAAGTCTGACACTATCTCGCGCTCCGCCTAAGAGCGGGGGATGTCATTAGATGACTTAGCCACCCGAAAAAAAAAATGAATATACTATATAAGAATATACTTTGTAATCCCTCTAACATAAGATTAAAATTAAACACACCGAACCTGGGAAGTAGTGTATTGAAAACAAAACATACAAATAGTGACACAGCTTTTTCTTTTTTTTTTTTTTTTTCTATTTTTTTAAGGAATTTTTATACATAAAGTACATGTCAATTCCATCGTAACCTAACTTACAATAAACTACATCTACTTACTAGTTATGGCTTACCTACGACCAAATAACATAAACAGCGCTTTAGCGGCTTCAGACAATGGAGAGGACAACGTCTCGTGAAGCATACCCACATTAGTTCTGCTCAAGTTGTAAGTTCTTAATAAGAGCTCTCGATCGGTATTGTAACGGACACATTCCACTAACAGGTGATGAACGTCTTCAATAACACCGCACACATCACAATTTGGAGAATCTGATTTTCTCATCATGTGTGCAAACTTGTTTAGTGGAACGTGACCAGATCTTAACCTGAGCGCTGTTACAATTAAAGACCTACTCAAACTTACATTAATGAACCATGGTATTCGAGGAGGCTCACTTTGTATTGTTTTGTACCAAATTCCTTTTACCAGAGATCTCTCATTAAAATATTCCGCCCAGTTATTGTGACAGTACTTTTTGTATTTAGGCAACAACTCAGTGTAATTTGGCAAACTTAGAACCTATTTTCCATCTACTGCTGCTTTTCTCGCCAATATGTCAGCCTCCTCGTTACCTCTGATACCAATATGTGATGGAATCCATTGCAATTTCAATTGAATGCCCTTTAAATTGTTCTCATAAATTTCAGAAAGGATGTCATAAGCTATCGATGCACCTCTGCCACCAGAGGCGCATCGAGCTATATGACATAAAGCGCTTCTACTATCGGAACAAATTAGCACTTTATTCTGTTGAATTGTTCGCGAATACAAAAGCGCCTCTAAAATTGCTATGAGTTCCATCGACATAATAGAAAATTCGTAGGTAGATTTAAAACAATTGTTGTAAGAAAAATGATTTGCTACATGAGGATCATAAAATGCAGCACCGCGACCACTTGCGCTTACTGAGCCATCAGTAAATATAACATACCAACCGTCATATTTTTCTCTCAACTCGGACATAACATTGTTTTTTAAAATGTTGTAATCGTGTTTCTTTTTTGCGTGAACTAAACTGTCTAAGTGAAATTTTATTACATTATGGATATTGATGTTAGTCACCCATGTTTTAAGAGAAAACATTCTTAACGTTGATGACGATGACATAATCTCGTTTTTGATCAAATTATAAATGTCTACAAGTTGAGGTGTTTTTTTCCTGACCCAATAGCTATTATTACAAAGGGAACTTAGTTCGGATAGTAAATTAATAGTAACATTGTCAGACTGAGAGAAAGCTTTCAAACAAAATTTGCATGCTAAATATTTTCTACGTAAATGCAGGGGAGGAACGCAAAGCTCCGACTCCATTACATGTATGGGTGTGCTTCTTATAAAACTACCTATAATCCGTAATGCTTGGTTCTGAACTTTGTCCAGCTTATAAGTGTTGATTTTGCTACTATTATCAAATAAAAAGGAACTGTAATCTACTCTGCTTCTAATTAAAGATACGTAAAGTTTACGCAAATGTTTTGGATGTACCCCCCATGTCGACCCCGCCAATACTTTAAGCAAATTAAGATGTCTTTGTGTCTTTTGGTAACATTCATTTATTTGTTTACCCCACCTTAAACAACTATCAAGCCAGAAACCTAAATACTTATACGATGTGACTAATTCTAAAGGGTTGTTATTAGTTAAGATCGGTAACTGGAGATTTTTCCGTCCTCTGCTAAATAAACACAACTTGGTTTTAGTAGTCGACAATGTCAGCCCCAACTGATTTAGTATAATTATTATAGCGTTGAGTGCATTTTGAATATTATTTACGCTTTCTGTCATGTTTTTGTTACAAGTATACAACACAAAATCGTCAGCATACTGGCAAATAAAAATGTTGTTAATTTCTTTACTGACTTTAATTGTAGCTATGTTAAAAAGGATGGGAGACATAGGGTCACCTTGTGCGAGGCCCCTGCTGGCATATCGCATAATAAATTTATTTTCGTCAAGTTCATCTTTAATTTTTAAATGTCTCTCAGTCAAAAAGTTCCATAAATATAAACAAACCCTTTTACCCACCCCTATTTCATCAAGATTTAGTATTAGTTCATTAATCAATATATTATTATAAGCATTCTCAATATCCAAAAAACATGCCAGTGTTGGGGAATTATTCGAAAATCCTATTTGTATTTGTGTGACAAGACGAGCTAAATTATCATAACATGACTGTCCCTTCCTGAATCCAGTCGTAAAAGGTGAAAGTAGTTTATTCTTTTCTACATACCACTCCAAACGCTTCGTTATCATGTTATGTAAAATTTTGCAAACACATGACATCAGAGAGATTGGACGTAGCTTGAGATCACTGTTTGAAGGGTTTTCTCTCTTTGGTATTGGCACAACTCGGATATCACGCCATTGTACAGGGATTTCTCCAGTTACAAAAATTGTGTTATATAATTTTAATAAATGTAATTTAGCGCAATGTGGTAAGTGGTAAATCATCGAAAATGTGATCCCATCGTCACCTGTCGCAGTATCTTTCTTTTTTAAACAATTATACATTTCTTGAATTGAAAAGGAGCTTCCTAACATGTCATTATCTGATCGTATCTCAGGTGAGCATGGATTCACATAATCAGGAGCCAGACTATTTAAAAGAACTTCTTTTTTATTGTCAGAAATATACGTCATAGGTGACCGACGTCCGTTTAACCATCCTAGTTTTTTCCACATTTCCGATATAGAAGTTGTTTCATTAATATCGTCACAGTATTTCTGCCAATTTTGACTCCTAGCTCGTTGAATAGCTAATTTGGTGTCTAAACTAATGTGTTCTAGTGTACTTAGATTTGATGGAGTAGGGTTTCTTCTAAACTGGCTAAGAGCTAACCTACGTTGAGCAATAAGTTTAGAGAGAGATTGATTCCAATATGGTTGGGGCCGAAAATTCCAACTAGGATTATTAAATTCTTTGGTCATCGGAATGTAAAGATCCGCTGCACTATTAAGTTTTTCAATAAAATTATTATACTCTTTTTGAACGTTACAAACATCGCCATTAACTGTAGAGTAATAATTTTCTAAGTATTTATTATAATCAACCCAGTTTGCAAATTTAAAGTTACGTTTTTTACGAACTCGTTGGATATCTTTGAAATTAAATTTCATTTTAATAATCAGATGATCACTTCCAAGACTATCATTCGTAACTTGCCAATTACAACACATAGCTATGTCACTCGACATAAATGAAATATCTGGAGAAGTTTGTTGGACAACATTGTTAACCAATTTCACTCTTGTTGACTGCCCATTATTTAACGAGACAAAATGTTCTAAAGCTGCATCATATATTTGTCCTCCTCTACAGTCATTTCTGTTCGACCAATTGGTATGATGAGCGTTAAAGTCACCTGCTATTAGACAGTTGTGTTTAAAAGTTGAAAAAAGATTATCCCAGTCGGACTGGATAGTGTGTACTGACGGGGGACAATAAACTAGCATTAAAAACTTAATTTGACTACAGTTCAATAATTTAATACATACCACTTCTATGCCACGGTTACCATAATTTAAAGTACACTCTTGGACTTTAATTGACTTATGTACCATGATAACAACACCTCCATATCCATCATCTCGGTCTTTGCGATGTAGATGGTAACCACTTACGTGTAAACTAGAATCAGGTTCCAACCAAGTCTCGCATATCAAAGCTATGTGAATTTTATTGTAAGACAACAAAAGTTTTAAGTCTGTAAGTTTTGGTCGTAAGCTTTGCGCATTCCACTGCATTATATTTAAGCCGAAAACTTTTTGTACATTATTAGCCATTGGTAAATAGTGAAATTAATTTTGCAAATACCTCTTGTTTTTGTACTAATTCAATAATAAATTCTATGCATACTTTCACTACATAACTACAAAACATTTTAATTTTATCTTCGAAATCGATATTTAAAAGATAAATATCTTTAATCTTACTCATGAAACTCTTAAAGTCAGTGTTTTTCTGTCTTCGCTCATACGGTTTGCTGGTGCTCATTTCAAAATCAGGTTCTGCTCTAGAATCATTTTCTTTTTCTCTTTGATTTTTGTGACACCTTTCCTTCTTTTTCTTTTTTAATTGTGATTGTGGGTAATCAACATGCTTTTCTTCATCTTCTGAAGTTTCAGTTTCATGTGCCTCATCATTCGCTACTAATGCCTCAAATGAATTGTTTACAACCGCATCCCTATATGATTTTGACTGACTTAACGTTTTGTTCTCCCTTGTAGTTGTCCTAAGACCTATCGTCTCAGTCATTTCGGCTTCCTCCATCTGCAATTTTCTCTTCTCCAGCCATACTGATAAGGCTTTTCGGTAAGTACAGCTTTCAGCGGACATAATTTTCCTTATTGCCTTTTCTTTGGCGAATATAGGGCAAGATTTATCAAGAGCCATATGGGCGCCTTTACAATTAGCACATTTAAAGTCAGTCACTGCACAGTTATCGTGTGGGCCATTACATTTTGGACATACTTTTTTTTTGTTAGGACAGTATTTTATTAGGTGACCGAACCTCCAGCATCCTGAGCATTGCGTCACAGGAAATGTATATGGTTCCACTTTAAACCGGCACCCATACCCATATACGTATGAGGGTAAAGTAGAACTTTTAAAACATAGTCGTATAGTACTGCTATCTGTCCATTTATTTGAATCATCTAGTCGTTTTAATCTTTTTACAGAAATTATCTCATGATCACACTTCAAATTGTCACCAATCTCCTTATCTTCAATTTCTATATCTACGTCTCGCAAAACACCATATGATAAATTTATTTCATCAATCAGTTGGCACCTGTATCCCAAAGTAATCATTTTTTCGCAGCTAACTAATTTCCTTGCACTTTCTTTATTTTCAAACTGAATCAGTACCTTAAATGGGCTTTTGTATTGTATTCTTAAAATGTTTTGGATATTTTCCGCCCTCAATAGCTTTGCCATTCCAAATTGTTTGGGTAAAATTTCTTTTGAAATAACCATAACCATGGTTATTTCTTTTTGCGTTTCCAACTCTAAATTTCTTCTGTCTGTATTTTTAGACATAGACAAACTCTTTGTTAAACGTTTTTTGCCTTTTCTGACTGTGATGAAGCCCTCATCTTCTTCTATTATTTCTTCACTATCTTCTCTTGTTCTTTTTTCCGGGGTTTTTTGACTCAGATTGGAATTGTCTTCATTTTCTTTGTGAATTTCTGCAGTAACTTGTTGCTCCCTTATTAAACTCTCCTCTTCCATAACATCACTCCCACTGGAGTCGCAAAACTCCAGATTATCCCCTTCGTTATTCATCGTACGAAAACATATAATAAAATATAATCGTAGGTAGATGTAAAAAAAGTATGTAGCTACAAACGCGGGACTCGCTATTTGCGCGTGCGCTCACGGTCGCGTCTCGCGCGTAACTGACAGCTTTTTCTAATATCATACTTAGAAAAAAAAACAGTCTTGAAGTAAATTGACTTTGCTCCAATATCAGTCGATTTCAAGCAAATTATTGTTTAAAATTGGAACAAGACTTTTGTGGTGCAAAATCTTTGTTTCTTTGTATCGTTTTAAACACTTACTACTATCCAACATGACGACAATGCTTGTGCAGACCCCATTTTTTCGCTATACCGTGTGCTGCTATGAATTGAATGCAACAAACTTGACCGTTAACGCTAAATCATTGCATTCGGTTTGTTTTCAATCTGCATTAATATGTCTCTGCTCATTGATCACTCACACACAAAATGAATTGCCTATGCGCCCAGTTCATTGAATAAAGGGCGCTTGATTTAAATTTTTTGGTTTTCCTAATTTTCCTATTCTCTTGAACCCCACTTTCAATATATTTTCGCCAATCATAATTAAAAATTATAGTCATCGCATAACCTTCCGGGTCTACTTCAATGACCATTCTCCATATTGTCTTCATTCACTGTTTTTTTTTTCAAATTATATGACTCCAAAAATTGCCCTTTGAAATATTATTGTGATCTGATGATGAACCTCGAAGATATGGGAACAGAACTCCTCATAAGATCACAGCAGAACTGTCATAACAAGTGAAATTGCTTTGTTTGTGCGTGTAGTTGATGACAGACTGAAGAAAGAGGAAGAGGGAATACATCAGACTGGCCTGTTGGTCTAGTAGTTAGTGACCCTAACTGCTATGCTGGAGGTCGTTGGTTCGTTTCCCACCCAAGACAAACGTTTGCTTGATGAGTACGATCATTTGTTCTGCGTCTGGGTGTAATTCATCTATAATATGTATGTATTTAGAAATATATAAGTATGTTTATCAGTTGTCTAGTACTCATAACACAAGCTCTGCTTAGCTTGTGACTAGACGGTGGTGTGTGATAGTTGTGGACTATTATTAGTATTATATTATCAAAATTATCTGATACTGAATCCGGAAAGCAGGCACCGGAACTCTGTAATAAATTTATGTATCCTAAATGTGTTTGGAATTATTACATTTGTCATGAGTTGCACTCTGGTTTTAAGGTACCATTAAAGTGATCTGATGATGGGGATAGGAAGGTAGACACAGGAGCTCTGTAATAAAACGATGTTGGTACATTAACCCCGATTACATAAACATCAATTTTATCAATTAGTTTCTTTGTGTTTTTTACACTGAAGTTGTATTTTTTTTTTATAAAAAGTCTTTTTTCCAATGGATTTTTACGGGACTTTATATCCTGTTACACATACCCTAAAACACTACAAACATAAAAATAAAACAATTTCTTTTTTATTTCACATATGCCTACATGGGCAGCAGTGGTGGCAGAGTGGCAATGACCCCAACTTACGAGCTTGTAGGTCGCGGGTTCAAAACCCAGCCAGGCGCATTACTTTGTGTAATTTATTTTATCACCACCGCTCTAAAAACGTTAAAGGAAAACATCGTGAGGTAACCGGCATGTCCTAGAACCAAAAATTTGAAGACATGTGACATCCAACAACCCACACTGGGCCCGCGTGGTGGATTACGGCCCATTCCCTCTCTTAGAGAGGAGGCCTGAGTCCCAGCAGTGGGAAAATTATAAGGCCGACTAAGCTAAGCTACATAGACACTTATAAAGCGTCAGAAGCTAGTGCACGGTTCCAAATTGGTCGTTTCCTATGGAGAAGAACTGGCAAGAAACTTCATGGTTGCTCTTTTAAAAAAAAATTGTGGTACAATAGGTATTAATAGATATTATGTAAGGACAGTCGGTGCAGACCAGTCAATATTGTACTCAAAAATACACTAAAAATAATCATAATAAAAATTGAGTCGTAATAGGAAGTAACATGAAGTTACATGATTAATCAGTATTTAGGTATATGTTGTACTCATTGTCTTCACAAACAATTTTAAATTCGTAACACGTGGATGACGTAGTTAGTTATGCACATAAGTACCTAGATTATAAGCTTTTGTTAATCATATAAAGTGTGTAATTGTTAGTTTTCCCTAATAAATAAAATAAAATAAAATAAATCTAAGAATTCGCGGAGTCTACAGTGTTCTCACATTCACATTATAAAAAGAGGCTATATAAAAAAAGCAAGAAAAATATATAATTACAACTATCAATCAATGAGACGTACATACATATATATAGGGTGACTGGTAATTAGTGTAGGATACTTACATTTATGTTTGCTTAATGTACTGAACAGCTGATATTTTTTTCGCGATTTTGGCTTTATTCCCATAGTAAAAATTGTTTGTTATCATGAGCTCAATCACGTGTTTAAGTATCGTACAATAATTGCCAGTCACCCTATATAGATATTTTAAACTATCACGATGAATAAAGGCAAAATAATTGCTTACAGATGTAGCGTGACTTCTCTGTGAGATTTATCTCTCAAATAACTCCTTGTGAAGCGAAACCCACACGTGTTTTATCAGTTGCTTGGTCACTTTGTCCACGGCCACAGTAACTCTTTCTAACGATCACGTAGCCCTGGCAAGCATCGGCCCTAATGGACCTCATTAATCATGCTGACATCTCTTTGAGCAGCGCATTGAACACAATGCAATATGGTTTACCTGGAATCTCTAAGAATTTTGGAGGTAGACAATTCAGTTCTTCAATAAATGTAAGCAAATCTGCCGTGATTGCTGCAATCGCGTATCTATATTATTAACACTATCTCATACCAAAATGTCACAATAATGAGTACGCTTCCATAGGTACCTTTCCAGGGGATTTGCTCACTATTTAGAATCGATAACTAAAAAGTAAAAAATTAATATTTACAAAAAAAAAAAACAACCTTTCTATAACTTTCATCGAATTTTAAGATCAATTCCTATTTTCTCTTCTCTTCCATTAAAAAAAAACTTAAATATTAACTAAACTATACTAAGACCTAACTATGTACATAAATATAATACAAAACCACAAATTACACTCAGGCATCGAAGTACTTCTCCACATTGCTGTCATCCGGAAATGTGCCCAGAAAACTGGCAGCATTGCCACGTTGAATGGCAAAGCTAATTCTTTGGGCGAAGAAAGAGTCAGCCCTCTGTTCACGTAAAGTGTCGATCAGTCGGCATGAAACCTTAAAAAGGAGACGCGCACTCAGATCCCATGACCCAAGCGTTTCGACCCCAAACGGCTCAAAACTGTAATTACTATTTTTTAGTTTTGATTTTTCGGTTCCTATAGTTTTAAAATATGCTGAATCTTAGATTCATGTTTCAATATTTCAAAAATTCAAGGTCCTCTTGATAAATTAAAAGACGTTGACGTGTAATGTTTCAGCTAGTCTGTGACAATGCTCACTGTGTTGTTATTGTGTGTGCTGTGGGGCGGCTGCGTGGTGTTGGCGTGGCGAGCGTACTCGAAAAGGGGGGTGGCGCACCCACTGCCGCCGCCAATGCCTGGGGCTATTCCAATCATTGGGCATACGCATTTGATTAGTGGTGATACTGCAAGTATGTAGAATTTTTATTTAAAAAATATCTGCCTTATTGTGCTAGACGTATCCTGATATCGATCGACAAGGTCGAACCAAGTGTTATAGGATCCACCAAAGTGTAGACCGCCCGGATGACACAGTGGAGCATATGGTAGAGGTGTGCCCCGCCGGGGCAGAGCACCGCTGTGTCCTCGTGGGGGCGATCGGCGACAGTAATCTCACGCGCCGGGCCTTGGTACAGGCCATGGTCCGGAGCGAAGAGGAGTGGCAGGCGGTCGCTTAATTCTGCGAAGCAGTAATGCTAGCAAAGGAGGCGGCTACACGCGCGATAGAACGACCCTCACGCCCCAGTCATCGGGATCCCGATCCCGATTTCCAGCCACCGTAGGCGCTGGCTTACGGACGGCGAGCAATGGGTAGCTCGCTGTCCGACCTTCCGGTAACCGTCCGGACTGAGTCCAAGTTGTCGACAGCGCGTAGTATTCCATGCGTGCCTCAAGGAGATGTCAGCAAAACCGTAGGGGCCCATCAGGGTCGAAACCTACTGGGGCCATGGGTGATCCGAAAGAGAACCCCGGGACCCTGGAGTGAAAGAAAAGAAGGAACAGGAGTGGGTTACTCCCCACATGAATGATTATGCCACCGAAAAAAAAAATGTTACAAGATTTTTTTACATTAGGACTTTTTCTATATCTTTTTCGTATCTAGCAGCCAGAAGTTTGAAATTTGTTGTTCTGGCAGCCCCTTGCTTCGGCAATCATAGGAAGCTGTTGGTCCTGTACTTGAACGTTTGTATCGAACTCTCCCCGGTCCTTTCGGATTACCGTTGCATCGGACTAAGTGCCCACATTTTGGTTCCTCAGTGGCCGGGACCCAAACCCCGATTTCCAGCCACCGTTGGCGTGGGCAAGCGGATGATGAGCAATGGGTAGCTCGCCTTTCAGCCATCCGGTAACCATCCGGACTCAGGCTAAGACTTAGCAAAACTGTAGGGGCTCAGCAGGGCCGAAGTCTGCTGGGACCATGGTTAATCCGAATGAGAACCTCGAGTTCCTGAAACGCAAGGTAAAGAAGGAACATAGGTGTAGTTTCAGTCAGTAAAATTCTATCACGGCCTCTCACTCCACCCTAGAGCGAGAGAAGTCATTAGATGATGTCCCACGTTAAAAAAAAACACATACATTATGGTGTCCACGGGTATTTGGGGTACTAAAGGCTATTCGCCACTGAGATTGCCCCCGTGACTGATATTCGGTCTAGAGTACTATGATCTGCACTAACACTAAATGGTATAAAACAAAGTCACTTCCCACTGTCTGTCCCTATGTATGCCTAGATTTTTAAAACTAAATAATGGATTTTGATGCGGGTTTTAATAGATAGAGTAATTCAAGAAGAAGGTTTATATGTATAATACATGCATAATATAGTAGAGAAACACTGATACCAGAGGTTTTTAATATGATGTCGTAAAAAAACACATTTATTATTTTTATTTTTTTGCGCTTACATTGCAAACGCTAACTGAACCCTACGAGATAGATCAAAATAATGTACTTCAATATTGTACACCTTAAAAAGGTCTACAAAAAAATCTGCGATATTATATGTCTATCTCTTAAGGATAACCCAACAGTAACCAGTTTTTATCCTTTACATTTTACGAGAATTAATGACTTATTTCCGAAGCGATTTTAAACAATACAGCATTAATCCTTATCCAATTAATTACCTTAAATACATTGTGCATTTAATATAGATCAATATTGACCTTTACAGCATGCAATTTAAAAGAATATTTTCGAAGATGTTACAGATTTAAAATGTTGCGGTGGTAACAGCATTGCCCCGTGCGAAGCCGCGGCGGGTCGCTAGTACCTAATATTTCCTCCACTGGCTTTATAATTACAAGATTTTTGTCATGATGTCTACATGACAAAAATTTTGTCGACACTTGTTCATTATAAACATCGAACCACTCATAGAGTTGTAATCTTCTTTCTTTCTAGAAATATGGAAAATCCTGAACACCATGACAGACGCATGCATGCAGAATGGAGGAGTTATGCATGCTCAAATCGGAAGAGATATTTATTATTGTAAGTGAAATCTGTTTTTATTTATAGAATAGAATAGAATAAAACTTTATTGTACACCAAAATAGTAACAAAAACTTACAAACTAACTTAACCTATGGGTACAATGGCGGTCTTATCGCTAACAGCGATTTCTACCAGACAACCTTTATATATATATATATTTATATATAGATCTTTCTTTCTTTATATTTATATATAGATATCTATCTTATTCAAATCTATTAGCACACAATACCGTGCCGACGTCTTTACGTCGATACCGTTACCGGCCCAGGCTGAAAACCAGCGCAATATTCTCGTCACATTTAGCGTGTGGTCACGGCATGTTGAGCGTTCGGCCGTTTTGCGCGGATGTGGCGCATATTTTAAACAAAATATAATTATAATTTGATAGTTCTAAATTTGCGCCTTGTTCCTCCAATTATTAGTTTTTCTTTCTTTGCATTATACTTTAAAATCCTTCTTAAAAAAATTACAAATAATAAAAAACATTCACGCATAAAATGTTTAGCAGAAAACTATAATTTGGCTAAATATGTAAATTAGGAGTAATCTATACTATTATGATCATCTTACTTTGTCCCGTTTTATTTGGGGTTGACGCAACACGTTTTTTTCTTCCATTCTGTCCTTTCACCCGTCACACTATCACTAACTAGAGATTTCTTTAAAAATAAGCATCACCTCTGTACCTATTTTTCTGTTTCCTTCTTCTAATCTTTTATTATGTGTGTGTACATAAATCGTTAAATAAATAACTCCCTTTTCTTTCATATCACTCCTCACACAATCCATTCATCTTTTCTTTGGCCTCCCTCTATGTCTTCATCCATCCACATGTATACCGTATACTATAATATAATTATAATATTCCACAACTTTCACACAACACCTTCTAGTTCCAAGCTAAGCAGAGCATGTTTTATGAGTACTAGACAAGTGATGAACATACTTAAATATTTCTAAATACATACATATTCTAGATAAATCACACTCAGATACAGAACAAATGATCGTGCTCATCACACAACCATTTCTCCTGGACCCATCCATCGAAATCACTGACTCCGACATAGCAGTCAGGGCCACTAACCACTAGACCAACAGGCCAGTCAGAATATAATATAGCGGAAGAGTTTTTTTTTTGGTCAATACTTTTTAAGCAATGTAGGGTTGTCAATAGCAGCTGGATGAGGGTAGTGAAATCTTTGGAAAGGCGCATGTCTAGTAGTTAACTGCTTCTAGAAAATAATAATAATGATGATGAACATACATATGTGTGATTATGTTGCAGTGGTGACAGATCCTGAAGATGCTTTAACAGTAGCCAATCAATGCTTACACAAACATTTCATCTACGACTACGTGAGAACGTGGCTGGGAAATGGACTACTTACTTCTTCAGGTAAGTGTACTTTTGAATATGTAATCTTCTACTGAAATATATTTTGTTTCGTTTTAAAGGTTCCGTTACCTCCAAAAGAAAAAAAACGGAGCCCTTATAGGATCACTTTGTTGTCAGTCTGTCTGCCTGCAAAAACGTATATTTCCGCACTGTCAGGGGAATCAAAATTCATAAGGTAATTTGCATTGACCTAGAATCCTGAAATTTGGTATGAAGCAAGTTCTCAAAGCACAAATATAGGAAAAAATCTGAAATCTGTAAATTAGTATTTACGCCACAGAAATTTTCTTTTTTTGTGTTTCGAAATAATCTTTGTAACTCAACTCGGGAATTGAACTGTTTTCATAGCTAAGTTTGTAAGGAACCCTCAGTGCGCGAGTCCGACTCGCACTTGTCCAGTTTTTTGAAATTGAGAATAAAATAAATAATAAAGCTTGTTTATTCTTTATGCATAACATAATGTTTTATCATTTCAATAACAGGAACATTATGGCAACGTCATCGCAAGCTCTTGAATCCAGCGTTTACCGTGCCCGTAATACACAACTTCCTTGGGATTTTTAACAGTATGGCCAAACAGTTTATAGGTGATGTTGAACCTCACGTCGGAAAAGGACCCTTCGAGATTGGCCCACACTTGAGGGTGATAGCTTTTCAGACTTTTATCAGTAAGTATTGAGATATCGAAAGGAGATCGCATGAGTTAAGTTTTTTATAGCTAACGAACTGGCTTGTAAAATATACTTTTAAGGATTTTGCAGTTCTAGAATAGGTTTAAAAATTGAGTAGAACAAAGAAATGTCTAGTTTTTTGCAGTTCGGATATAACCATTGTAGTGCAATGAGCTGATATCGAATCCTGAAGAATAGTATAAGTAAAACGTGATGGCCTCTCAAGAGTTTTATTCAAGTAAAAGATCCCCTAATACCGTCGCAGAGTTGCGACAGTATCTTGCTTAGATCTAATTCTATATAGATTATAAAGCTGCCGGACTTTTTGAAAGATTTCCCGCGGCCCTAGAAAACGAAGAGCAACTGAAACAAGACGTCTGTACTCAGTAAAAGTCTAATACTCGCTCCTACCAGATCGGGAAAAGTTGGTGATTCCTTACGCAAAAAAAAACCCACGCAAGATATAATGTTAATCTTCTTACAATAGGTTCCACACAGCTCTAATAAGCACTTCAATACTTATAGCCAAGTTACGACGTCCTGTTCCGTTTCGAGTCTCTTTCGTTGAACGCTTCGAGTACGAGACACTCTATGTCATCTCAACGCTCAGTCACGTGGTCAGAACCAAGGAATCGGAGGCGTGGCCTACTCGAGGCGTTCGACGCAAGAGACTCGAAACACAACGGTTGTATCTTGGCTAGCTACATCACTTTTTTTATGGAAAAGTTACTTGGTTTTTCCACCAGAAAATTGTAAATATCGATCTAAAATCTGGATTGCCATATATTTTTTTTAATTTATTTTCAAACAGTAATTTACACATTATTGGTTAAATAACTGTGGCTTTACGATAGCAGAAATAAAATGACTGCTAATGTGTTCCTATTATAATAATAGTTCCCTGTTTAGTACCTACCATGACACAAGGAACCCTAGTGTGGAGACCGTGAATCGTGTATTTTTCTGAATGATAAATCATTATTTATTATTCCTTAGGCTATTTCTTCCGAGCATGCAGGTGTTATAAATTGTCTATTTATTTAATTGTTATGGTGTTTTAATTGTTGTGTTGTTGTTGTTGTGTGTTATTTTAGTTGTTATTGTTTTTTTTATTGTTATATTTTTACAGGGACCGCATTTGGTATAGCCGATGATAACGTAAAAGACTTTGCACGAGAGTACATGAAATCATCAGACCAAGTAATGAACATGGTCATCCATAGGTTCCAGAATGTTTGGCTCCATAGTGACCTTATCTTCAGACTGTCTGGACTAAAGAGTAAGGAAGAACGTCTGTTAAAACATTTAGATGATATGGCTAATCAGGTCAGTTGATGATTTGTGTTGCATATATTTACGCACGAAATAATTAGTTTACTGGGTAACAAGTTGTTGTAGAAAGTATCAATATTCTAAAATTTTGACAAGCACTACCGAAATACTGTTCTACTGCTAAGCAAAGGCCTCCCACAACTTCTTACAAGTATTTTTTCTTGAGCCACCTCTAATCAGTCCTTGCGGTAGGTATCTAGGTCGTCTCACCACCACTTCCCAGGTCGACCTCGGCAGCGTCGTCCATCTTCAGTGGGTAACTTTGTGGTGCCCAGCGGTCAGAGTGCATGCGGCTGATGTGACCCGCTCAATCCCATTTTAGCATGGCAGCCTTTTTTTATTGAAGTGCGAAATTTTCAAATAACTTTTTTCAATCTTGGTTGTACGGGAAAGCGTGTTCGACTTTTACTGACTAAAACCCATCAATGTTCCTTCAGTTGCCCTTTGCGTTCCAGGTCAAAGGTAACTTGGGTACGCCATGTTTATGGCAGTAAGTTTCTTCTTTCAGTAGGCGCGGGCTTGCGGACGGCGATCGATGGGTGGCTCGCCGTCCGATCGTCCGAAGGGTTACGCGAAAGTGACCCCCGGGGCCCTGGAAAATTGGCAAAGAAGGAACAGGAGTGGGTTTTTAGTCAGTAAAAGTCTTACACTATCTCCCGCCCGCCCAAGAGCGAGAGATGTCATTAGATGATTTTCCCACCCGAAAAAAAAAGTCCCGTCTTTGAGGAGTGGGTAGTAAGATATCACGGCTTCCTCAGTTTCCGCATGAGCAGTTCCTCACCGGCCATGGTAAGTTTGAAAGGTTCCTGCACCGGATTCATGCGGAAGAAACGCCCGGGTGTTGTGGACCGCCGAGAGGACACGGTAAAGCATGCGGTAGAGTTATACTCTGCCTGGGCAGAGCACCGCCGTGTCCTCGTGGGGGCGATCGGTGGTAACAACCTCTAGCACCGGGCCCTGATATTGGCTATGGTCCGGAGCGAGGAGGAATGGCAGGTGGTCGCCTCCTTCTGTGAAGCAGTAATGATAGCCAAGGAGGCGAGTGAGGGAACGGCCCTCACGCCCCAGCCGCGGAGATCCCTATCCCAATTTCCGGCTACCGTAGGCGTAGGCTTGCGGACGGTGAGCAATGGGTATCTCGCCGTCCGGCCGTCCTGACACCGTCAGAACTGAGCTTGAGTCGTCGACGGCACGTAGTATTCCACACGCGCCTCAAAGAGATGTCAGCAAACTGTAGGAGTCCTGCTGGGTCGAAGCCTACTGGAACGAAGGCAAAGAAAGAGCAGGAGTGGCTTTTAGTCAGTAAAAGTCTGACACGCCCTCTCGCTCTGCTCACGAGCGAGAGAAGTTTTTGATTTCCCACTTAAAAAAAAAGTCAAATGCTTTTCAATATTCACAGCTCAAGTGATCATAAAGAGATTGATTTAGACCATAAAATTTTCCAACTAGCATTATGGCTCAGCAATGAAGTAACACGCTTGGCCTCGTTTCTATAAGTACTTTTAAGACCAGTCAAGGTCTTATGTTTACTAAAGAAATGGCAACAAAATGCAAATCTTTTTACCTGCGTAATATACTATTTTATTTTGCAACAACGTTATTTTAAAAGCATTCATTATGATAATTATAAGGACTTTATATAACTCATATGATGTTAATAAGTATTACTATTTACACTAAGAATATTTTTACCATAATAATGGTGATAAATTTAAACAAATTATCGTTTTCAAGGTGATCGAGAGAAAAAAGGAAGACATGAATAAATCCAGTGAAAAAACGCCTCATGAGTGGACAACGACAAGTAATTTATTATCAGTCTATTTTCTACTATGTTATTAGGGTTCCGTACCTCAAAAGGAAAAAACGGAACCCTTATAGGATCACTTTTTTGTCCTTCCGTCTGTCTGTCTGTCTGTCAAGACACTTTATTTCGGGAACGTATGAAGGTATCCATTTGAAATTAAAACCATATAGTCAAGTCTGTGGTCCCTTAAAGCAGTGAAAAAATTAAACAACGGAAAAAAAAAGATACCATCAACGATTGCATCACTGCTTACCATCAGGTGGGATCGCAGTCAAGCACTAGCTTATAACAAATAAAAAAAAAATTAAAAGAAAAGATGTGACCGTTTATGTCGCAAAAACGTACATTTCGACACTCTCGACGGAATCAAAGTTCATAGGGTACTTCCCGTCGACCTAGAATCCTAAAATTTGCCATGAATCAAGGTCCTATACCACAAGTATAGGAAAAATCGTAAACCTGTAAATTTGTAGTTACGTCACAAAAAATCAAAATTTGCTTGTCGGAAAATTTTTCGTAAGTCAATACGGGAATTGAACTGTTTTCATAGGTAAGTTTGTAAGGAACCTTCAGTGCACGAGTTCGACCCGCACTTGTTTTTTTAGTGAAGTCAGTTATTTTTTTTTTTTTGTACAAAGTTTTTTATTTCAAACATTTTAGTTGCGATACACTTATAACCAGAGTGTCTATTTCTCATGACGATTCTAATTAACCCAAACACTGCTAGGATAGCTACTGCATAATAAAACAATGTATATTGTTTCATTATGAAGTTTCCGTATCTACCTTCCACCTTCCGGCTCCATCATCCAATCATTTTGATAGTACCTTATAGCCAAAGTGCATATCATGACAATTCTAATAAGCCCAAACACGGCTACATTGATTAATTACAGAGTGTGGTGCCTATCTTCTGGCTCAATCATCATCATCAGTTCACTTTGATGATGCCATTTTCAACATAACTATTCAGAACCATTTATTTATTTGTATTGTCATAGTCGCTTAACTATCTTGATTGAAATATCTATGTGAGTATGAAGTTCCGTTAACCATTTCTGGTCTTCTTTATCAGTTCGACTTCATCAAATTAATGTTTTAACTGTAAATGTTTAAGTCCTCGATGAAAATACCAAAATCACTATATAGCCTACAATATTTGAGGAGTTCTCTTGATTTCTAATAGATCCCATCATTAGAACTGAATCGGTTCATAAACGACACGAACGAGTTCTGAGGTAACAAACAAAAAAAAAACAAATTGATAACCTCCAATTTTTTTTGAATTCGGTTAAAACATAAAACTGTTTAGAGTGTCAATTGTGGTAAAGTTTTAATTCATACAAGTCAAGAGGGTTACCGCAAAGTTGAATATCACCTAAACCGTTTAACTTGTTCTAAATTGTAACTTTTGAATTGATAAATGGGTCAGCTAGTTAATCCAAATATAGAAAATTAACATTCAACCAGACAATATCTCAAAGGACTTAATTGACTTAATTTCCAGGTACCAGATACAAACCTTTAATGAGTCTTCTAATGGAGCTGAAGAATGATGATACACTTTCGGAAAAAGAGATAAAAGAAGAGGTTGATACTGCAATAGTAGCTGGTTTTGACACTACGTCTAATACACTAACTTGCCTCTTGGTACTATTAGGAACTTATCCTGAAGTTCAAGAAAAGATGTATGAAGAGTAAGTATGGTTTTATGTAATCATATTAATATTATAAAGGCGAAAGTTTCTGTGTGTATATTTGATACGTCTTCACGCTCGAATGGCTGGACGGATTTAGGTATTTAGCTACACGGGTATCATATATCGAGGAACGACACTTATGATACGTTTTATCTTGTAGCGATATTTATGACATAGATTCAAAGTTCTGTATCAAGTCCTCTATGTGTCCTCCGCGCTATTAAAACATATACAACAGTCCGAAATCAACTATCGGGCAGCTGCCCGTACCAGACACAACATCCGTCTGGTCAGAGGATACTCTCTTTTCAACAGAGGTTTACGGAACTTTACACTCGGTTCTACATACCTCTAAAATCTTATTGTTTACTCAAAGCTCTGTATTAAAAATTATTTTCAGGGTGATAGAAGTTTTGGGTCCAGATAGAGATGTCGAAAAAGATGACATCAGAAAGTTGGTGTATACAGAAGCTGTAATAAAGGAAGCGCTTCGAGTATTGCCTATCGGACCTGCTTTACTTCGATATGTAGAACACGATACTAAGCTTAGTAAGTCTAATAATATGTATTTTTTTTTTTTTTTTTTTTTCGGTAGGTGTGGGAAATCCTCATGGACGCCCAAGCTGCCTCACAGACGAGCCAGTCTGGGCAGTGTCAGACTCCTACTGACTAAAACCGCACTCCTACCTTACATTTAAACCACGGACATGACGTCCGTGCCCTTGTTTGGTAATTCTACATTGTTTGCTTCTGGGCAACTCCACGTGCAAGTGGCGTCACTCCAGAGCACCTTTCAGCGATCATCACAATAAAAGCCGTCAGAATTTCAGGGTTTAGAGGCCACCAGCCCGAAGCGATACCCAAGCGACAACGACCCACATACGCATCAAAAATCAGGAATCTCCCAACCTTCAACACACATACAACTCATCGCCGCCCGTAATGCCGCACCAAACAAATGGCCCCTCAACCCCAACAACTATACTTAAAACTAATACTTAATAGGTACAATTAATAAAATATAATTATATAATATAACAATAAATACCCTCTAGTTTATAATACATATTATCGATAACTATAACTACTATATTATGCTGTAATTTCTTTTTTTTTTTTTTTATTATTTTCTTTTTTTTTTTTTTCTTTTGAACCTGATGATACTTGTTACGTCCTTAAATTTAAGTGATACTATGATAAAAATTGACTTATTAGTACTCTCTCCTCAGTCGCGGATTATCCACCTCGTTATTCCCCCGTTTTACCCAAACGGCCCCGAGCAAATACCCGCGTCGTCCAAGGCGCCATCAACTCGTCATTGCGTTAATAAACGGATCAGTGCCTCGACGACTGTTCTGTCCCGATGCCGCATGGCGTTCTTCATGTTGGTGTTGATGATGTCCCTGCTCGACGCTTCCTGTGCCCTCCTCACAAACCGTCCAATTGCGTCATCAGCGTTGTCGGCGTAGTACACGCAGTGGGCAGTATGTCTGGAGACTGCCACTACTGCGTGGGGGACGCTGCTGTGAATCCGGATGTTTATGGATTTTGTCTTCAAGATGATGACCGACTCGCTGCTAAGACCCTGGGCTTCGTGTATAGTTAGGACGCATGATCCAGCGCCAGCCCCATATCCCTGGTCAATGAGGGTCTTCTTCTCCTCCTGTGTGTGGACCAGGAAGAGCGTGTTGGGAAGTGTGCTGGAAATTTGAATTAATAATATGTATTAAATTACTCTTTAAAATTGAGATTAGTAGTTTTTTTCCCCTAGCCATTACTGTCACACTGCTGGGCAAAGGTCTCCCCAAGTCCATCTAAATATTCTGCTTCCACACCGTCTTGAATCAGTCCTTGTGGTACGCGTCTAAATCATGTTGCCATCAATCTGCTGTTGTTGTTTATTATTATTTCAATGCCTTTATGTCATCTTATGATCGTTATCATCTTCCTGCCCTTGTCCCGTGTTATTTGGGGTCGTCAAAACACGTTTTTTTCGTTATATCTTGTGACCCACCACACTATCACAAACTTTTCTTTCACATAATATCTCTATATACCATCAATAATTTGGATTGTCTATGTTTTTATTGCTATGTTTTATTATTATTTTTTGCCAACTTATTTCAGAAAATTACACAATGCGAGCTGGTAGCCAATGTGTTATCTTGCCTTTGGGGACCCATCGTGATCCTCTATGGGGGGATGATGTCAACGTGTTCAGACCTGAACGATGGCTAGACCCTGCTGTAGTATCAAAAGGAAACAATGCTTTCTACGGCTTCAGTATTGGAAAGAGATCTTGTATAGGTATGTAATAAAGATCAATTATAGTACGAGTATATTGAAAAGTTAAGTTTACTAATTTATCTTGCTGGGAGAGCTTCTAATATCTTAGAATGTGCTTAGCAGCCATGGCGCATGTCCAAATGATCATTGTAATTTTTATTATTATAGCCTTTTATTTATCCAATGACTACAATATTTTTTTTTATTTTGTGACTGAAGGCCTTCTCCAAAATTTTCCATTTATCTCTATTTGTTGCTTTAGTTATCCAGCCGCTTCTTGTAATTCTTTTTATTTCATCCTTCCGTCTTTCCTGTACTCTACTTTTTTCCTTCAGGTCCACTCCATACTGTGACAATATTTGTCTATCTTTAGGCCGTCATTTTTGCAATATGTCTCGCCCATTTCTACTTTTTGTTTAAAGTTTATGGTGTAAAGCATCAATCACATTAGGCTTTTTCCTTATTGTTGTGTTTTTTATTCGGTCCCTTCTTCTTATAATGAGCATACTCCTTTCCATAGCTCTTTGTGTGGTATTTATTTTATTTCATGTATGTTTATTGAAAATCTATGTTTGGTTACCCTAAGATAGACAGGGCAAGAGGCACAAAACCATTTTTTTTTCTTAAGGTACGTTTCAGTATTGGATTTCAATATTTCTTTATAATACCAGTTTTTTTTTTCCATAGCATTTGGACTCTCTTATCGACTTCATCACAATGTTTAGTTTTTGTGAATGACATTTGTTTTCCGAGGTATATATAGCTCTCTTCATATTCTATTACAAACCATGAAAAAGAAAAAATTACAGTTAAAAACTGTAATTGTTTTTTGGTTTGTCATAACATTTGTTTTGTTCGTGTTCAGTTCTAGACCAATTGCTAGACTTTTATAATTAAGCTTATTTATCATAATTTTAAGTAGTTTGGCAGACTCTGAAAACAGCACAATGTCGTCTGCAAACCTTAAATTATTTAAGTAAGAGCCATTTATGAATATTCCTTTCTTACACCAACCCAATTCTATTTCAGCTCCACTCCTATCTAGTTTCACTCTGCTGATATTTTTATTGTATATGTCTTTAAGAAGTTTTATTAAACCCTCAGATTTAATATTATATTTTGTACTCTTGTGGAGCCGCCCACATGCTGTGAAATCAAACCCTTTTGCATAATCAATAAATGCTAAATACAATTATAGCGGTTTCGTGTGCTCTTTATATTTATCCATAATTTGATCTAGTACATGTATGTGGTCAGTCGTTGAAAACCCCCTTCTAAAGCCTGCTTGTTTGATAGGTTGGTGCTGATCAGTTGTCTTCGAGAGTCGTCGCTCAAGACAGGTAGCCAAAATTTTGTAGAAGCTTGATTGCAAACTGTTAGGTCTGTAGTTTGCAATATTTTTCAGATCTCATTTTTTGTACAGGAAAAAAAAAACAATAAAAAAAAACAAATATAACAAAAATAATAATAAAAAAAAAATATAATGGAATATTTGACTCGCCCCTCTTTTTTGGTAACTGCCCTTCTTCTAAAACTTTATTAAATATTTTGGTTACTGGCATCATCGTGAGCAAGCCTCTTGCGACTTTTAAGTTTTGATTTGTAACTTTGTCTGGTCCGCTACTCTTTACCTCTTAAATTTTTTCTAGTTCTTTGTCAATTTCTTCTTCCGTAAAACAATCTATCCTTTCAGTATACCCTTGTACTGAAGTATTTGTCATCGGTATCAATTTTTTATTCTTTTCTTACAGTGGTTTGTAAAAATCCGTAGCGGTTTCTATAATTTGAGGTCTAAAGTATGTTGATTTATTTTTTCTAGTTATACAAGGGAACCAATCTTTCGAGATATTAAGTTCTTTGAACGATTTTTTTAAACTTCCTATTTGCGATAAGTGTTTTTCAACATTCTGTAATCTGTATTTTCGATGTTCTTTTTTAATTTGTTGGTATATGTTTTTGTTTAGTGTTTTAGGTCTTTTTCTTCTTCTCTATTTAAAAAATGTTTCTCACTTATTTTAGTTCTTCTCTTAATCATCGTTTTTATTGTGTCGAAAAATAAAGTAGCAGTATGTTTATAAGTGCAACCATTATTATTCGGTACATACAATGCGGTATATAATGATGCCAGTTTCTATTTTCCGGTAGGCTGACTCAGGGCAAATATGGTTACATTTTTGTTCTAGTCTTTCCAAAAATAAATGTTTGTCTTATTTGGTGTTGAGCCGATGTGCTAATTGAGTGAATTTTGATCTTTTTGTTTTATTCTCTTTATTTAAAGTGAGCTACGAATCAATCTATGATCGCCAGGAAAAGTGCTTTTATATAGGTAAACTTATGTTTCACATTCGATAGAATGTAGTCTATTTAACTTTTCCTCCTGTTTGGTGAGAGCCAGGCCCATAGATAGGCATACTTCTTTTTAAACAAACTGTTTTTTTTGTTTAATAATAATATTCCACAACTATCACAACTATCACACAACGCCGTCTAGTCCCAAGCTAAGCAGAGCTTGTGTTATGGGTACTAGACAACTGATAAACATACTTATATATTTCTAAATACATACATATATATAGATAAATTATACATAGAACAAACGATCGTGCTCATTACAGAAACATTTGTCCTGGGTGGGAATCGAACCCACGACCTCCGGTATAGCAGTCAGGGCCACTAACCACTAGACCAACAGGCCAGTCCAGTTATTTTCCAGATCCTGGCGCAGGGGGAGTCGCACCAGGCAGCGGCCGAACTAGCGACACGTGGGGTTGCGACAGTCGTGGACAGGATCGAAGAGTTGGGACTCGAAGTGGCACTGCACAAATCCGAGGCCATGTGTTTTCATGGCCCTCGGAACGCGCCACCACCGGGTTCCCAAATAATAGTAGGAGGGGTTCGCATCGACGTCGGGTCGACGATGAAGTACCTGGGACTTGTCCTCGACAGTCAGTGGAACTTTGTGGAGCACTTTCGACGTCTGACTCCTAAACTGGAACGGACCGCGGCTGCCCTAAAGCGGCTCCTGCCAAACCTTGGGGGTCCAGACGCCTCCTGCCGGAGGCTCTACGCGGGAATTGTTCGGTCCATGGCCCTTTACGGGGCGCCGGTGTGGGCGCCGTCGCTGCAAAAGCGACCGGCGGCCATGCTGAACGCTTGCCAGAGGGTCATGGCCATCCGGATGGTGCGGGGATACCGCACGATTTCCCGCGAAGCGGCGAGCCTCCTTGCTGGCCTGCCACCATGGGATTTGGAAGCAATAGTCCTTGCATGCATGCACGATTTGCGCGTGGAGATGCAACGCCGGGGCGAAACTCCGCTGCCGCGTCAAGTCGCGGCATGGTGGACAGAGTTCCGGCGGGATCTCATGGTGGAATGGCGACGACGACTGTCGCAACCCAGTGCTGGGCACGCTGCAATTATGGCGGTAAGTCCCCTCTTTGAGGAGTGGCTGGAGCGACAACACGGCGTCCTCACCTTCCGCATGACGCAGATCCTCACCGGGCATGGCCAGTTCGGGAGGTTCCTGCATCGGATTCTGGCGGAAGCAACGCTCGGGTGTCATCATTGTGCGTACCACCCAGAAGACACGGTGGAGCATACGGTGGAGGTGTGCCCCGCTTGGGCGGAGCACCGCCGTGTCCTCGTGGAGGCAATTGGTGGCAGCGAGCTTTCGCGTCGGGCCCTGGTTCAGGCTATGGTCCGGAACGAGGAGGAATGGCAGGCAGTCACCTCCTTCTGCGAAGCAGTAATGCTAGCGAAGGAGGAGGCTGCACGCGTGAGGGAACAAAGGTCCTCACGCCCTAGCCGCCGTAATTCCGACCCCGATTACCAGCCACGGTAGAAACGGGCTTGCGGACGTTGAGCACTGGGTAGCTCGCCGTCCGGCTGTTCGGTAACTAACCGGATCGAGTCCAGTCGTCGACAGCGCGTAGTGATCCTCGCGCTCCTCAAAGAGATGTCAGCAAACCGTAGGGGCCCAACAGGGCCGATGCTCGCTAGCTAGGACCGCGGAGAATTTCTGAAATGGAAACCTGTAGTCCTAGAACGCAAAGGGTAATTGAAGGATATAGGTGTGGTTTTAGTCAGTAAAAGTCTGACACGCCCTCCCGCTCCACCCAGAGCGCGAGAAGTCATTTGGATGATTTCCCACCTTTAAAAAAAAAAAAATGTTATTTTCCAGAAACAGTTGTATGAGTATCTCTACTCTTTTATCTCTTGTTCCGAAACATGTGGGCCCCATTACTGCGTGTTCATTTAGTTTACGTTGGCTAACACGAGCGTTGAAGTCACCCATTATAACATAGTGTTTTCCGCATTGATTGTCTATGGTGTCTTGCAGCTCTTTTTCAAATGTTTCTATATCTTGAAGTGACGCATCACAATTTGAGTGTACTTGGATTAGTGATAAGGCAGAATTTTCAAGTTTTAAATTCAAATCACATATTCTTTCAGTTACGCCGATTAAACTTTCAATATTATTTTTAAATTGTTTTTTAATCTAAAATCCAACTGCTAACTGTCCTTTTGTTTCTCCATATCCTGTTCTTCTTATTTCACAGAGCCCAATTATGTCATATTTGATATCGCAGATAGCTTGTTTAATGGGCACACCATAATTATTGCGGTTCCCTCACTTTTTGAGGAGTGGCTGGACAGGCAACACGGCCTCTTTACCTTCCGCGCGACGCAGGTCCTCACCAGACATGGTAAGTTTCTGAACTTACCATGTCCGGTGAGGACCATACTCTGCTTGTAGGTTCCTGCACCGGATTCGTGCGGAAGAATCGCCCGGGTGTCACCATTGGGCGGTCCACACCCAAAGAACACGGCAGAGCATATGGTAACGCACGTGCACGCGCAAGGCAATGGCCCCCGCGCCCTAGCCGCTGGGATTCCGATCCCGATTTCCGGCCAACATATGCGCGGGCGTACGGACGGCGAGCAATGGGTAGCTCGCAGTCCGACCGTCCGGTTACCGTCCGGACCGAGCCTAAGTCAGCAACTGTAGGGGCCCAGCAGGGTCGAAGCCTACTGGGGCCAAGGGTCTGATTCTGAAAGGAAGACTCGGCCCTGGTACGAAAGGCAATGAAGGAACAGGAGTGGGTTTTTAGTCAGTAAAAGTCTGACACTATATCGCGCTCCGCCTAAGAGCAGCAGATGTCATTGGATGACTTACCCACCGAAAAAAAAAGATAGCTTGTTTGAAGTCTTTCATTTGTAGAAAGAAATCTAGCATTGTAAGTGTAGATATAAAGATTATTAGCTGATTGACTTCGGAAGTTTTTGTTTTGATTACAGGTTTGTTTTGAATTATCTGTTGTATCTTGTTTCCAGTTATTTTCTTTTAATGGAGGGTTTTTTGTCTTGAACTCCCACGATAACCACCCGCATTAGGAGGTGTGGTGGTGGGTGTTAGGGTGGTGGAGGGGCTGTACTTACAAGTTTTTTGAATCGTCATTAAGTTTAGATGAGCTAGAAGGTTGTGTTTGTATGTAGTTATTCGTAAGATGTGACGTAATGCTGTTTTTATTATTTTGATTATAGTTTTATTTTTAAGTTCCTTTGTTGTTCTTCATTTATTGATTCTTCCCTGTTTTTTTATTTCTTTTTTCTGTTCTTCTACATCATTCTGAATTTGCTTCAAATTTCAATCACAGCTTTCATTTTTGTTTATTTTAAATATTGCCTTTTCTTTAATTATCTTCACTATTTGTTTATATTTATTGTACAATTTTGTAGGCGATTGGTATATCAAGAATATAATAAATTTTCTTAGATAACTTTTATCGATTATTATGGTACGGTGATACCCTCTATCGGTTATGAATGAAACTACAGCAACTTTGACTCAGAACGCTCTAATCATCTGAACAAGTAACTAGTCGTTGTAGCAGAAGTTGTGGTTGTGAAGTAGTTCAGCAGTTCATTACTAGATGGCGTAAGTAGCGCTAATTCAGCATGATTTGCAAAAAACTATCCTTGATAAAGGGTTATTTTCTTAATAAGTTTAACGTATCATTTTTTACTCTGAATATTAAATGTCTTACAAATGCTTCTTTACACCTTTAAATGTTCCCATCTATACGTTTCACTTTGAAAAGTTTGATTCACTGTTTAGATAGTCCGTTATAACATAAGTTTATTTTCACAGATTGTATTGTCTGTAGTGTATTATCACAATCGTCCACTCTTGATATAGTCAATCACTCATAGTTCTCACTGATTGTAACACTAGTAAACATTAAAAAACACTCGCTAAACTTTTATTTTAATTAATTACTGCAGGGTGGATGGGAAACAGGAGCACAGTATTCATGATAATTTTAACACTCTCAAATGGGAAGTGAAAATATGGAATAGCTTTTCTCAGAAATATTTGAAAACAATGTTGTGTCAATTCAGGGTGTTTTATATAACTAGGAATAAGTAAATGTAACAAATTATGGATGTACAATAAATCATTTCGAATGCGACTATAGGACTGCCTATAGTCGCAATTTATAGTAAAATACAATGCTGTCATGTATATGTTTGTCATGAGTGTCTGATATTTTATAAAATCTTTTCTATTTAATAGATATTTAATATTACGGTGTAAAATTAAGTTTATTCCAATCTATAATTTTTAAAATTGTGTTATTTTCACCGCAGGTAAAACATACGCGACTATATCAATGAAAGTAACTCTCTCGCACTTCATACGGCTGTTCCGAATAAGTGCAAACGTGAACGACATGAGCTTCAAAGTGGACATGGTACTGAAACCCACGACTGCTAAAATTAACATAGAGAAAAGGACCTGAGAATTGAAGATGTAGAAATAAGTCTTAGTAATAATAATGAAATAAAGAAAGCTACGTTGGGTGATAATGATAGAGCAAACACATGTATTATAAATCATTTTAAACTGCATTTTTTGTAATTGTAAATCAAAAGATCATTTATGTGTTTAATATTGCTTCTCAATTAGATTTTATTTTATTTCTATTTGAAAGGATAAACTTTCAGATTACTTACTTACTGAGGCCACCCGATGAGGTAGCATAGAGCAGTTATCAAAAACCTGGCATAACCTTCTAGATATGGACTAACCATATTCCTAGTGACTGTAAAAATAAAGTGACTATAGCGGCCTTCACTGAGATCGGTAAACTAGAAATTTTCAATGCCATTCACATCAAGAGTGAACTCATCTAGAAGCAGTTGCCCTCTCCCTCGACGTTTCTAAGACTTACGACAAGGTCTCGCATAAAAACCTTAGATATTAGCAAGGGTCCTTGACTTGCCACAGGCATTTACAGAGACTATCTTTCCTGGCTAGTATAAGTGAACAGAATATAGTTGTCTTCTAGGCAAGCGTGCTCCAACGTCTAATGTGGTCATCACATTACCATCAGATGAGTAATGGTCACAAGCAAGTCTATTAACAGTAATATCTCGATTAAGATAGTTAAATGTCCAAGGTAAAGTAAATTTTACTGAAAATATTACCATCGAACTAATCTGGTGAAGATTTGAAACCTGAGATGCAAAGGGCAACTGAAGGATCACAGGAGTTTTAATTATTAAACGTCTGATGAAAAGTATAAGGGACAAACTACCCACAGTGGGAGGAGTTGCTTGACGATTGGAACATAGGCACCAGAACGCCGTAATACAACAATGTATACTAGCTGTGTTTGTACTTATTAGAATCGTTCTGAGATGCACTCTGCTTGCATGCTACCTTAGTATAAAACTTGCACACAATTAGTTGTCTTCATGAGCAAAATTTTTATCATATTAGGATTTGCTGTAAACTCACCTAATCGTGAGTAACGTTCACCTGTGTAAATACATCAGCCGTCTTGATTAAAATTGTTTTTAAAGTTTTTTGTACCTTAAAGCCATTAAAAAATGAATAATAAAAAAACTTGTGTATTATGGTGTTTCTGATTTTATTTCTTTTTACGGTTTACTTACCTTTTTATACTATATTGTGTATTATATAGACACTTTCTTTTACAAAACTATCTATACTTAAACATTATGTAAACCAATCGTTCAAGACTACTAAATAATAATAATAACCTCGTGAGGTAAGTGAGACAAGCAAATCAAGTGTCATGACTTGGTCCGTCAGGTTGTCGACATATATGGGATGTGGACTCAGCGATCATTGATCACCGATAGTCGTGTCAGCCAATGATTTAATAGCCACAATTTTCGACCAACGTCTTATACCAACATATTAACAGGATAGGATGGTGCGGGTGACAGCTGTCGGATTCATACAGTGTAGCTACCTACCTATCCATTTCTCTCATCTTAAAGATGAAATATTTTCATCCTGCTGCCATCCTACCCATGCTAAGTAAAAACGACCTTAGGAGGCTCTCCTTAGGCAGCTGGATCAAAGGCTGGATTCAGAAACCGGTACTTTTGGACATATTGCGCATTCGTTAGGAGGTTCCTTTCTCTGTTTTATTTATTATTATATTTTGTTAATTTTTGAAATATTTAAAATTTTCGGGTAAGTACAAGTATGACATAATATGTTAATAATTTATGATTTGTTATGACAAATTAACGCAAAACTAAACAAAAACATTAAACCAGGATTAGGAATTCCTAATCCTGGTTTTAAAATTCTTATATTCAATAAATTATTATTTAATGTGGTAATTTTTATATTCTTAATTTTATAAAACTGGTTTTAATTAATTAATTAAAATCAGTTTTCATATAAATTTATTAATCAAGTAATATTGTGTAACATTATAAAATTATATTCTAAATAAAGCCACAAAACAGTTAGGTACAGAAGTCAATCTTTATACAAAGTGCGCTCGAGCAACGCGCACATAGACTCCCGCACGGACACGATATCTTAGCCCGGTTGGAACCAGTGCGAGCGCGAGTACTATCCGTTTAAGACACGCGTCTGTGAACTGTTTTGGGCAATAATGGAGCAAAAGTTGTAACTGATCAGTGGACGTTGTTTAAATTCAACATTAATCGGTAAAATATTGTTTTTAAGCTACCAGTTGTTTCAGAGAGGTAAGTAGGTATTTGGTTGTATTTAGATGATTTGTTTTAACGTAAAGGAGAACCGTTAAGTAGGTAAGTATCTCAGTGGCCACAAGCCTCGCGCCGAGAAAGAAAGCGAACATGACTTTGTAGCCATGTAAAATTTTTACGATTTATATTAGGTATTTATCACCGCACCCGAGTACGCTCGGGCTGAGCGGCGCTGACCCTAGTGTAACCGTCGAGCGTAGGCATGGCAAGTGAAGTACATACATGAGTTTGACTTCTGTACCTATCTATTTAGTGTGAGAAGATCCATTAAAAATAAAATGTAGCGTAATCTTAAATCTTTTAACAAAAAATACAACCGACATTGAC
Organism: Mythimna pallens; assembly: GCA_961205895.1. Taxonomy (NCBI): domain Eukaryota; kingdom Metazoa; phylum Arthropoda; class Insecta; order Lepidoptera; family Noctuidae; genus Mythimna; species Mythimna pallens. Next base: position 1,654,115 of record OY540845.1, on the reverse strand, counting down.
GTCAGCATGTCTGTACGTCAGCAGGTTCATATTTGTTTTACGTCAATATGACCATTTTTCTGAATTCCGCTGACTGCTGATCTGCCTTTGCTGGAGTACCCATATCTTATCGTTGCTTTACAGTGTCTTATTTATCCTTACAACCCCTTCTTACCTCAAAGAAGAAGAACGTTTTAAGTTCCTTCATAACACACATTCTAGACACTTGAGATCGCCGGAGAATATGAAACTTTTAATGTCCTCACATTCTACCAAGTTCTGTGACAAATCGTTCACGGTCCAAGCGGTGCGATTGTGAAACGCGTTGCCGATCCCAATTAGGCAAACCCAGTTACTAGCTTCGTTCAAAAATCTAGTCAAAGATCATTCCCTTTCACTATAATTGATTCTGCTTCTACCCAAATTCAGTTCTTCCATTACTCACCCACCTTTTTGTATTTTTTTCTATTTCTTTCTTTGAAATTTTATAACATATAATATGTATAATATTTGTGAGTTTGTTTTTGCCTATTTATATATAATAGCTATATAATATAATTTTATATCTATGTATAGTCTAATATGTATTTTGAATGTTAAAATTAATACTTCATTAATTTGCAGTACACCGCAGACTAACCCCTTTTTATTTTAAGTTCTTACAGTCCTTCCTAAGGTTGTCTGGTAGATATCGCTGTTAATGATAAGACCGCCATTGTACCCATAGAGTTTAAGTTAGTTTAAAAGTTTTGTTACTGTTTTGGTGTACAATAAAATTTATTCTATTCTATCCTATTCTGTCAGTAAAATTTTAGATTTTAATCTCCGCTTCAATAAACATTACAAGAAAGAGGTTTTATTCATTTGACGTTTTGTTGGCATGTTATTTAAAGCATCCTTGCATGACTCCTTCCAAATTTAAAATTATAAATTTATAAAAGAAACATGATCGTTTTAAAAAAAAATACTATTGTCAAAACGGTTTTTTGCTGATTACTAAAATTTTAAAACTTTTTACATATTTTATGCAAATTAAACTACATGAGTAACCTTTTTTACTATTTTTTTCTGATATGTCGTTTTATCGACAAGAGCCGGCAAAATTATAGCCTACTTAAAGAAGATTATTCGCAAACTTACTTGTCCCGGCCGCTAAATATCGTTCAACTGTCCAGAGAACTGGGCAACGGTATTTAGAGACTAGTTTGGTTAAAATAAGACTAGATTTAGGAAGAAAACGGTACACAGAATACACGAGATGACCACTTTTTGGTGAGTTAGGCGGCATGGAATCGTAAAACCTTATGTATCGACCTAAAAAAGAGCTGTGAAGAAGTAAAACGAGTAAAAGTTAGATTGTCAATACAGTAAGAAAAAACTTTTGGCTGCCGATATCAGCAATTACCACCCGACGCGAAGCCCTAAATTATTCCGTGAGCACTGTGTTGCATGATCTGCAATGACTGCTCTTAAAGAAAATTTCATTTCTATAGATGAAAATGCTTACGCTCACCGTTCTGGTGAACTTGAATCCTACATACAAGAAGTTGGGATCCATCGTTTAGATTTTCTAGCTTGAAGTCCTGGACTTAATCCAATTGAGCATGATTGGGATTTTTCGCGCGCCCGCTTGATGGTTAAAAGCTTTTTACTTCATCTAACGCAATCCAACGCGATGTTTGTAGAAAAGGCAACGCGAGAAAAGAGAGATAACGCCTAACTCTGTTAGCATTCGGTAATTCCGTGATTTACTCGAATATTAAAACTTGTTCCAGGAAATACAGATATATATATAGGTTATAACCCTTAAAAGTTTTTGAGTCGTCATTCAGAATCTTGATTAAATTTGCAAGGCTTCTATTGCCATACGTTTTTGACTTTTTAAATTTTTGAGTAATTTATGAAGTGTCTATGTTGCAGATTTTCAGAGGTCTTTACTGGATTAGTTTCACACAAATTTATAAATTGATTCCAATAGAAGCCTAGATAAAATCCACAAAATACTGTGTGTCCAAAATATCTAATGAAAAATGTGTAAAAACGTCATAATCGCATAAGAGTGGTTGTATGAAAAACAGTGAAAATGTATGTCGAGTTGGATGCCCTTAGAGTGCTTCCTTTATTTGGATACAATAGGTTACGCGGCGCCGTTCAAAATCTAACTAACTAAATTAGCCATATTATTTCTATGCACTGGGTAAAACTGTAACATTAGCATGTTAGCAAAGGAAAAGTACATTGTTTATAAGTAACAAATGATTTGGCCTTTATTACTTTGTAATAAGGGTCATAACAGTCCGCTAACCCTCTGGCCCTTGCAGTTATAGACCCAACATTCTTCATTTTTCTATTACATGCACCGTGCACATCGACAAAGTACAGGCGTAACGCCTTCTCCATACGTAGTGTTCTAGCCTTCAATAATTTACCATTGCACCTAGAAATCGATCTGTTTTGCACCAGTGTACAAAATATAAAAAAGATCCTAACCAAGGAATTTTTTGGAGACAATCATAGATAACTTAATTAGTTTAAATTTAAGATAACGCTATGTAGTCTTTTTCTTCATCTTTGATATCACTTGATTCGATTCAATTCTTATTATACCTACTTAAATTAATTTTTAACTTTATCTTAAACCTAAAATATGTCAACGCAATCTGTAGCTAGATATATATATGTGGAAGCTTGTTATTAGCAATTTTCATAACTTATGTAAAAAAATATAATTCTTATTAGCCTGTAAGCTTTCTTTAAAATAAATAAATTCCCACTTGCACACCTCAGTCTCATTTCCCGAGCTAGCTACTTACGTTGCACCCGCCTGGGATGGTGCAACAACCCTGACTCATTTCCCATAGGAGCCGGATGCTGCTCCTGTGCATCGCCTGTGGGGTACGTATCCGTACACTATCGCGCATTGCAGTTAAAAGACACTTAATTTATAGTTGGACGGGAAGAACGCAGCAGGCAAATTGTTCCAGTCCTTCGATGTACGCGGTATAAACGACGAAGCAAAACGCTTAGTCCGTTAACCTTTGAAGTTTCAACAACGTAAGGGTGGTTACCTGCCGTACATCGGGTTGTCCGATGATAGAAAGGAGTTGGCGGAATCAAGTCATGCAATTGCTCTCCAAAACGCAACCTATAAAATATCGAAAGGCTGGCTACTCTGTGCTTGTGCTCGAAGACTTTGTAATTTGGTCTTAACCAAATCTGGATCCCCAATTGGCCTCTCCACACACCTTAAATATTTTGCAAAGGATTTGGCGACTGTTTTGCAGTCGGCCACCAACATCATCATCATCATCATCATTTCAGCCGATAGACGTCCCCACTGCTGGACATAGGCCTCCCCCAAATGTCGCCCCAACGAATGGTCCTGTGCGGCTCGCATCCATCGGATTCCCGCAACCTTCGCCAGGTCATTGGTCCACCTTGTAGGGGGCCTTCCAACACTGCGTCTGCCGGTACGCAACCGCCACTCCAGAACCTTTCGACCCCAACGGCCATCTGTTCTGCGAGCAATGTGCCCTGCCTATTGCCACTTAAGTTTGGCGATTCTTCGTGCTATGTCGGCGACCTTGGTTCTCCTGCGGATATCTTTATTTCTGATTCGATCACGCAGGGAAACCCAGACTGACACTAACCTTCCTTGGGAATGCTGTTGTTGGTGGTTTAGACGCCACCTTGCGGTGACCCAAGACGCGTATTAGCCTTAGCCACCTCTTACTGCCACGGGAAGTAATGGGATGATGTTTTCTTTATGTCCGACCTAAAAATAGCAATAACGTGAAAAAAATATAAAATAAGACATTATTAAACAGACTTTTTCGTTTAGAACTTTCATGAACAAGTCCTGTCTTGACATTATTTTTCATATTTTGCTAAGCGATATTTTTTTACTTAAGCCAAATACAATCTGTTTGTCTGCATAGCCGTGTGTCAATAAATTTTATATAATCGTCGTACTGAACACACATGGGTGTACGAAATTTATTCTGGCAAAAATTTTGGGAGTTTTTCTTTTTTTGGGTGATATTAAAAAACGCGCAATTTCGTAATAATAATACCATTATACGCGCGAAGGGTTCAGATCGCTTCTGACTTACGTTCACATGCTGCTGCTTGCGGATTCAACGGTGTACCCCATGACGCAAACAAAAAGAAGGAAGAATTAATAAGTCGTTCTACGTCTAAGGGTCAACACTGCGTTATGCGGTCTCCCGCTCGGTCCCATACAAAAGTGCACCGTCGCCACTCGCCGCGTGGGCACCTGTGGCGGGCAGTCGCGCCCTGTACCCTGATTAAACTTCTCCATCAACACAACTATAATTATGCACAAGGTTAAAGTTGAACTAGCGACACTGCGTATGTAATAATCTGGTTTCCGCTACGGGGACCACCGCACATGACACACGCGCATAGTCACGCGACGGATGCCCGCTTAACGCAGCGTTGACCCTTAAACATACCGGTTCCTTGAAAAATTATACATATATATACCCTCGGCATTTCGCCAATGCTAGGAGCAACAGTTTCAGTCGTACAATGTTGAGCTCAGTGTTCTTAGTCTGTGTGTTGTGTTCAATATTATTGTGGATCAAGTATGTCCGCAATAAGTCAAGCCTTCCATTACCACCGGCTGTGCCCGGCAAATTGCCGTTTATTGGACATACGCATAAGCTGTTTAAGCACTTAACAAGTTAGTATTTTAAATCAAATCTTCATTGTGCAATCCATATGTGGTGAATATTAAATAGAGACAATTATAAACCACGGTGGGCATGGCTAAAAAACAGAAGAACCACATGATTAGCATTGTGTTTAAGCTTTTTGGCTGCTCCACTTCGTGTTACTGCCTGGTTTGTTTGGTCTTGTATATTTATGAGTTGAAATGTTTGTGAAGACACTCACGATACAGGAGTAATTCTTAGTATGAGGCAAATTAAAAAAAAAGAAAACAAAAAAATAGGAATTAGATATTGCAACAATTTTTCGATACTTTCAAAAATTACAATCGGCTCTTATATTGATTAATTGAATTAGTGTAGTAGTTAAAAACGAAACACAATTACACAAACAAACGAAAGACAGTTAAAAATATCGTATAACAAATATATATAAAATATTAATAATAATAATAAATCCTAAAACCATAGCTCTGCTGTTTTTGTTTTCCATATGTTGGAATAGTTTTCTACCAACCGGGGTTGTTTTTGGATGCACTAGCACTACGCGTACAGGGATAATCGCTGGTTGACACCACGTTCCATTTAAAGCGTCAATGGAGCCTCTGCGAGTTGGTTTCGACTCCTTGTACGTCTTGCAAAGGTCCAGGACCCCAGGGTTCTGAGATATAATAACCCATATAATAATAATAATTCGTTTCAACCAATAAAATTACAATGTTAACTTAGGCACTTAAATCTATAAGGAATATTGTATTATAATACCGAATCGACATATTTCATTAAAGTGAAAGAGAATTTCATTTCTGCTGTGCGTTGGGCAATATATCAGTATATCTATCTTTTCAGAATATTTGATCTTAATTTCTTCAAGGAAATTTGTTGGCTGAGGCTGAGGCTCCTCTGTTATTTTATCGTATACGTCATGGTGTTGGGAAGGTCATGTGTCTTTCTATCTTACTATCAGCATAAGTATGTTTTTAATTATTCAATTTTTAATCTGGGGTGGTACAGAGGGTGTGATTTTATAAACCAGTTTACTTTTATTGTTTACTATTCTTGTCATTGTTCGTTCATTTATCTCTTTGTTAACCTGGAAACCTTTATAATTGGCTGGGTGGTCACCAAAGCAAAGTTCACAAGTGGCCGGTGTATTCCTATTTAGGAAACATCAATCCATTACCTATTCTGCTCCGGCTATGAATCTTGGACCGCGTCCTACGTGTGACGTCAGATGGCGTATTGAAGCCTTTGTGTTGAAACTTAAACTCCATCTTCCTTCGAGTATGTTCTGAGTCGGCAGCGCGGGCGTCGACCCGCGACCGGCTTCACGCGCTCTAAGCGCTGTGAAAACACATGGCCTCGGACTTGTGCAGCGCCACTTCGAGTCCTAACTGCTGGATCCTCTCAACGACTATCGCAACCCCGCCTGTCCTGTCACTAGTTCGACCGCCACCCGGCACCACTCTCCCTGCGTCAGGACCAACGTGTCGTCTGCGTAATAGACCACGCTGACCACATTCATTCATTAACACATCCACTAGAAGTTTTTATTTTCTATTCGGACTACATCTGAATAGACTTTGCAGATTAGGTCTCCAATGCTGATGACCTTTCACCTAAATCCATTTCGATTTTGTTTTCATTTTCACTATATGGTCAGTTTCACAATGTCAGTTCCAGTTCCCCTAACTATAATATATCTGGCAATGTTAAATCACCATCAAACTTGAAATTAATTCCACTCTTGTTTTTTTTACGACTTGTCATGTCTTTAAAGGTCGCTATATGAGATCTTTTTAATCATATGGGATAAATGCATTCATTGCATTTATCCCATATGATTAAAAATATCTTGCGCATTTTTCCCAAAGGACCATTTTTACGGATCTGGCACATGCTATCTTTCTACAAAAAAATAGTCAGAGGCAGTTTAAAAGTTGAATGAGTGGTTTGTAAACCTAATAGAGTCGCAGCGATACCAGTGACAGCCGCCGCAGCGGTGCGTGTAGAACTTGATCATTATTTTGTTACGGCGTTATTTTAGTCAAAGTCAAAGTCAAAGTCAAAATTTTTTTATTTCACATAGGCCTACATGGGCACTTATAAAACGTCAGAAGCTACTGTTTAAATCTATGATATCTCCTAAGATATTTATTTATCGAAATCTAGTGATGTAAAATAAATACTTAAAATGAATATTGTAATTATTTGGATAAAGATTAATAATTATTATGTTAATAAAAACACCTTCGCAAATGATGCATCATTTGCGAATTTGTTTGATTACTATACAAAAGGTTATAGTGAACCAATCTTAAGGATAGACATAAAGCTGTTGTGATTTTTTTTTTAGGACTTTCAAAGATGGATTGATGAAATTTAATATAACATATACATAATTTTTGTATAACTTTAACCGCTTTTACAGCGCAACGGAAGCTCTCAAATTGAATAAATTTCCCTCGTATTTGCAAAAAATTTTTTGTTGTTACTCTGTTCCTATAAGTCATAGAGTGATGTTATATACCTTTTAATCTTCCTCAATAATTGGGCTATCTAACACTGAAAGATTTTATTAAATCGAGCTGCTGGCGATATGTCAAGTCGGAAGACAATCCGGCTCGAAGGACCATGTAGAAGTTAGGTGATTGGTGAAATGATACTGCTGCTTAAATAGTTAAATTAAATAGATTTATTTATCTGACCAAAGGTTAAGAAATACAAAGGAGCGAGGGAGCACACGCGATGACTGCTAATCGTGTACTGAATGGTCGACTAATGTAAATTTGTGAAAAGAGGTAAAATGCACGAATAAGCATTAGTGCATTATTAGTGTATGGTTTCAACGTACACTGGTAGTTACCAGCTCAGTGTTTCCTGAAATAAGCGCGTTCAACTAAACAAACAAAAGAACTCTTCAGCTTTATAATATTCGCATATCCAATTTGTTATCGACAAACTTTCAAGTAACTTATAGCTTGTCAACAATATAAGTAGTTTAATGAAATTAAAATTTTCTCAAACGATATAAAGCTTTTGCTTTATAGAAAATTTTGTATTTTTCACAAAAATAAATGTCATACTGACTGACTTTCATATTTTTTTAATCAGATCTTCAGGACTTGTTGAAGTATCTAGCTGAAGACTGCGCAAAGCAAGGGGGAGTGACTACTTTCTACTTTGGAAGCGAGCTTCATTACTGTAAGTACATAATAATAAATATATGTTCGTATCTTTATGCTTATCGTTTTACTTGTACAGTCATCTGTACCTGCCTCCCTAGCCAACTTTCGATCATGTCGTTGGCATCGACTGCTTCGAGTAGGCCACGCCTCTTATTCCTTTGTTCTGACCACGTGACTGAGCGTTAAGATGACGTCAGAACAAAGGAATCGGAGGCGTGGCCTACTCGAGGCTTTCGACGCTCTGCAATGTTTCGGGGATTCAACGGAATAAAATACTTGTTTATACAGGTTGTTGTACTGAGCAAGATAGACGAGATATTTAACTACATTAACGACAAGTTTATGAAAAGTTTGAAGATATTCAAAATAATATAATTAGAACATTATCTTTTTTCAGTGATACTCGATACACAAGATGCATTCACAGCGGCAAATGAATGTCTGAGGAGGCATTATGCTTACGATTTGGGCAAAGCTTGGATGGGAAATGGACTAGTAATGTCATCAGGTTGGTAAATACCAATCGAAAAACTGGCAGAAATATAAAAAAAATTGAATTAATTTCGTTAATTATTTTTTATACTTTTTTAGACTACATTTTTAAATACAAAATTCTTAAAAAAAAGCACATTAGGACAAACAATTAGAATAGAATAGAATAAAATTTATTGTAGTATTTATTTATTGTAGTAGTATTTTTTTTTTTAATATATTAAAACGCATTAGTAGACCAGCGCGCCGATATCAGGAATAGTACGTTAGCATTGGCAAGGCTTCTAGCACACGGCATATTTTAAATGCGCAGACGACGCGCGTTTTAAGAACGTGTGTTTTCTGCGCCGTAGATGTAAATTTTTTGCATTTCTTAGGATCAAACGCGCGTAAAACGCGAACAAACGCGAGTGTGAAACAAGTACAAAGAATAAAATAATCAGTATACATATTTCGTATCTTTCACGAATCGAAATCAATCTTCGTTCGTCGTTGAAGGTCCGATCGTGTGTGGAGTACTGCAGCCACATATGGGCTGGTGTCCACCTGGAAGCTTTAGACTCACTGGAAAAGCGTGACCGTTTTGTTCACGTATGAAATTAAGCAGTATAAAACAGGATTTTACAATATCCACACAAAAACCACACAAACGTTCAGTGGTCGATTAAAGATTTCAAATTTGTTACTTAGTACTATACCAAATGTACATTCAATGTATCTCGCGTCAGGAGATAATCATATATTCTTTTGTTCTCGTGGCAAGATTTTTCCAGCATAAGGCCTCTGAAAATGTTGAGGTAATGTAAAGCCTTCACCTCCAATAAACGTAAATAGTATTAGCAGGCCATTATTTGATATTGATCTCGCATTTGGTATATTACATGTTCCTGGCCTTGCAATCGTGAAAGCAAAACATGTTCCTGGCCTTGCAAAACGCGCGGTTACGCGCGTCTACTGCGCGAGTGCAGTAGACGCGCGTAACCGCGCGTTTCACGATCGCCCTTGTGCTTAGGTTACAAGGTAGTATTCAAATCTCGTTTGAAGCGCATATACGCGCGTCATCTGCGCGTTTAAAATACGTTTTGTGCTGGAACCGAAGAACTTCATGGTTTTTAAATTTAATATATACATACCTAAGAATTTCTAATAGCCCCAATTTTACCACAAATGCACTATTGCGAAATATATTGCAGGAGATATTTGGAAGCGTTGTCGTAAGTTGCTGACTCCAGCATTCACTCTGCCAGTAATTTACGGGTTTCTAGATGTGTTTAACAGCCAATCCAAGAAGATGGCTTATTCTTTGGAACCTTATGTTGGAAAAGGAAGTTTTGATCATTTTCCGTATTTGACACATAACACATTGGAAACGCTTTGTGGTAATTATGTTTTTTTTTTGTATATTTCTATTATGTAGCATAATATTCTTTTTTCTCTGCTCGATATTGGTCATTGTACTCTTCATTATGTAATTATTTTGCTAGACCGATCTAGTAGTTGTAAAATAAAGAAGATATTTTCTTTTAATTTTATTATCATTTATTAACGATAGAGATTTTTTTGGGTTTTTTTTTTATTTTTGGTATATCAAAATTCCATCAATTTTCAGCAATTTTTTTTTTTGAAAATCACTACATCTATTTACATGTTAAATATACTTAACTACAATTATGTTCCCATACACTTAAACAAAAAAGAAACCCTTAACCAATTAAAACTAACTCACAAGAATTAGGTACTAATGATAAAGTTGTTATCTACAGTCGGTACATTTGGAATAGACGCTATTGATGACCACAAGTTCATGCGAAAATACATGGATTCAGTTCAAAAAATTATAAACATTATAATTAACAGAGTAGTCAAGTTTTGGCTGCAGAATAACTTCATATACAGGGTGACTGGCCTGAAAAAAAAGGAAGACGAAATATTAGAAAATTTACATGGAATGACTAACATAGTACGTAATACATTAAAGACTATCAATGACTTACTAAAAAAACACAAAACAACATAAAAGATTTACAAAAATGACTGTACAAAATAAATCAATTTACTATTTTACAGGTTTTACAAAAGAAAAAAGCAACCATGACAAATGATATTTTAAACATTAACACTGAATTCGACACTACGGGTTTGTATATTTTTCTCATAAGAAAATTAGCTTGAATTACTTTTAGAGTAATGGAAGAAAATAACATATAACAATTGGCATAGCCCATAGGGTAGCTAGGCGGGTTCCGAGTGGAGACAGGAAATCGCCAAAAGATGAGGTGGTCCTTAAGTCGTTTATATTTGTCTTCGTAATATTGGTTGGTTGGTAGCAAAGTAAGAGATAACCAATCACACCATCCATCTCAAAAGTAAGAGATGGGTCCACTTATGTCCACTTCTCTTTGGATGAAATTTTGTTCGCTATTTGTATCGTTATCGTTATCGTGAATTTTTCCTTTGAATCTTTCTGTTCCTTTCCATTTATCCTTTCCTTTTTTCTTTTTTGTAGATTCTTCGTAAAGGTTTATTGTGTCTTCGAGTGTGTCTTCACACATTGAGTACTTAATTTCTACTTTATTTGCACTTCTTTTTTAAAATGTCGCAATCCAGATTTGTTGGAATTTAATATTTTTTTAATGTGTCTATTGTGAATATTTTGGAACTTGCATCCAAAATATTTACAAAAGACACAATATTCTCGCTTCCCAGTTGATGAAGTCTTCATTATGTTCCATAATTTTGACTTGGTAGGGCCGAGGACGTTTTCGTGCAGTGGAAATGTAAGGTAGTCATTGAGAGGGGTTCCACACTGTGAACTTTTGAACTTTCTTTTCAATTGTTGCATGCATTGATTTTACGAGAATGTACGTATGTCCGGGTAGCAAAAAAAAATTTGTATTGACTATACAATTTTTTTTTCAAAAGTCATGTCATCAAAGTCTAAACTTTTAGTGAATCGAAATCGTACTAAACTTTAGTTTTTACAACCAAGCACAATTTGTTACTTTGGCAGTACACCTTACGGGATTCAAACCTACTGTCTTTTACAACCCGAATTTGAAAAAGCTATGGTTTTAACAGCAAATAAATGGTCATAGCTATAGTTTTTTTTTGTTTCTTACATCATAAATTGCGTCAAAAACTCTGTTTAAACGTTGAAGTCATTTAGACCGAAAAAAACATTTTTTTACGAACTTGAAAGCGTCATATAAACCAATCGATAGAGCGAAAATTGAAGAAGACTGCATTCATAACTCATTTTGGGTAAAATGGTTTATACGACCATTCTACCCCAAGGTAGAGTGATAAATGTATTTAGAAATATTTAAGTATGTTTATCAGTTGTCTAGTACACATAATACAAGCTCTGCTTAGCTTGAGACTAGACGGCGTTGTGTGATAGTTGTGTGAATATTATATTAACTAAATTAACCTAGGTGAGTTTGCGCGGAACCCTTTGTGCGCGAGTCTGACGCACTTGCTTAGTTTGTTTTTTTTTTAAATATTTAGCTCTAATGTTGAAAATTTATCACCCTTAGATAAGTTTGTAACACAATTCAATCTCAATTGATTGACTAATCAATTTGGGTGACTACCCAAACATAAATGCCAATCAAAATTTGGTCTTTGCTCTATACACTTTGAAACCTTAGAATAGCATTACTGAAGCTAACAAATCTAACAATTAAAACGCTTCTTTCTTTGTTATTTTACAGAAACTAAATACAAACCATTTCTAGATCTTCTCTTAGAACTATCAAAAAACGGTGCCTTGACTGATAGGGAGCTCAGAGATGAAATGAATACAATCATAGCTACTGGATTTGAAACATTATCTAATCAGCTAACATATACCTTACTACAACTTGGGGCGCATTCTGAAGTTCAAGAGAAATTATACAAAGAGTAAGTTGGAAAATTATTATAATTAGATTACAGAGCTATTTATCCTCATTATCTATGATTATTATCTAGAGCATAAATAAAACTTTTCAAATTGCTACAACGCTACATTATTTTGGTGTGTAGTTTGTTCAAAAAGTCAGAATTGCTACAGTTGAAAGGCAGCATTGAAATACAATCAATCAATCAAAATATTTATTTGCTAGAATATGGTACATAATGTGTAAGTAGTTGCTTCAGCATATCAGGATATGCTGAAACAAATTTCCTGTAATACCTATTTCACATGGCAGGTCATATCATGGCATGCAAATATATTATTACACATATAGTCTGTGATGTCATTTACAAGGTTTACTTCCTTGATTAATTTATGGTCGTAGTAGTTTATTGGTTTATTGGTAAGGGATTCTTCCAACTCCCTCTCTCGACTTCCTCTCTTTTTTTACATCTCCTTTTTTCCTTCTTTTATTTTTATAAGGCATATTCTGTAATATTTTAGTACAATTTATTTTGTTTGGAAAAAAAAACGATAATACAATATATATTACACTTATTAGTGCGTATACATAACAAAATCAATGTAATAACCACAACATTTTCCACATATTAACATAGAGGTACGCTATGACGTGGACTAACAGGCAAGCTAGGTATTATTCTTGAAAACACTTTATATACGCAGTTACAAATTAGTCAGACATCAGAAAAAAAATAATAATTTTGAAGTTGTTCAGTGCACTAATAACTTTACGTCGAAAAGCATTCCTACTAAGCATAAATATATCAATCTCTATGAAATGCTCATTGTACATTTGCGTGAGCCGTCGAAGTGGTGCACGCTTACCCGCGTTTGTCCGGTGTGATGCCTGAGCAAACAAACGGTAATCAAGCACCCCTCGACGGTGAATTGATCTAGGAACTACAAGCTTTTTATTCATTAAGGTCTATACTATTCAACTTATTATGAAGAAGATCGTGCAGTGTCATTTCTTGCAATTTCAGTAATATTTAACAACTATGTCAAAATAATATAATTATATAATATGTCTGATGGACTTACCCGAACAATGGCATGCCCGACACACGTCAACCGTCAACGGCCACGGACGCCAAAAAATCTACATCAGGCTCGTAGAGAGCCCGATAAAAGCGTCCATGCAGCTCCTTGCCTTTCCATACTTCCTTGCGGTCATCTGTAGTAAGTACTACAGGTTTGCGCTAGTTCTCTTTAGCCATGGATAACAGGGTGAGTCATTTGTCCACTGCGACCACATCGCGGTGCATACCCACATCGGTTTGGTGGAAGTATTCTCTGAGAAAATATTATTAATATATTTTTTCTTTAAAACTATCTTGGCTGTGGTTATTTTATTCACCGTATCCTATGTAAGAGAAAGTACGACATTCACGTGCACTAATTACAAAAATAGTGCTGGTAGAAACTCGTACATAATTTAGTTACTAAATGTAATTGGCGTTTCAGTTTTACCAGTTCCATGTGACAGCAAAACAAATGTATAAGATTCATTGGTAATGAATCACAAGCCCAAATTAAAATTATTACAAATAAATTTGTGAACTTTTATACATTCCACGTGGACAAAGTACCAGGCAATTATTATTATATCGCATCTACTATTGTCTATAATCAAGTTATTAGATTGGGGCCGGAAGGTTCTGAAGTGGTGACGGCGTACCGGAAGACGCAGTGTTGAAAGGCCTTCCACAAGGTGAACCGATGACCTGTTGAGGTACGCGAGAATTCGATAGATGCGAGACGCTCAGGACCGTTCGTTATAGCGACGTTTGGGAGAAACCTATGCCCGTGGACGTCTTTCAAATAATAATATAATGATGATGATGATATTGTTAGAATTTGAATTTTTTTTTTTCATTTTCATAAGTTTTTCACTGAGATCGTTATTGTTTTCTTTGCAGACTTTTACAAGTACTGGGACCAGACAGAGACGTAGAAAAGGATGACGTGAACAAATTAGTTTATACAAACGCAGTGTTAATGGAGTCTCTTCGAACATTACCTTCCATTCCTGTCATGTTACGATGTGTGGATAAGGATGTTAGGCTCAGTGAGTTCTTTTCATTATTTTGTTCTTTTCCCTATTTATTTATAATCGACCTAGCGTATCTTCTTCTTGGAAACACCCAAATACTCCGAAATACTTTATTCCGAATTTCGATGTTCCGATTTTCAAAAGTCCGAATTTCATAATACCTAAGAATTATAATGTCTATTATTAAAAATCACGAAATTTGTTTTACCGAAAGTCGTAAATGTGATTTGTTAGTTTTCCGATTTTCTGATCAAATGCTCGAAGGGTTCTCGGTCCGAAAAACGATATTCCAATTTTCAATACTTCGAATAAACTAAAAGTGCTACAAAATTTAGTGATAGAAACGCCTCGTAGGCGCGGAGGGGACGAGGCGGCTCGCGGCGCAAGCTGCGGTGGTGAGCGTAAAAAACCATCTCCGACGATAATCTCGCGTGGGGCCGCCCAAACCCCGCAGCGTGACAGAAACAATGCTTGCTGCATGTTGCATGCCTGCTTGCATTCTGCATGCCTGCTTGTATGAGGCATGCTTGCTTGCATGTTGCATGCCTGCTTGCATGTCGCATGCTTGCTTGCATGCTGCATGTCTGCTTGCACGCTGCATGCCTGCTTGCATGCTGCAAATCCCCTGTATTATTGATGAATCACTTAGGTTAGAACTGTGACTAATAAAGCGCGAAGGCGAGCAAGCTAAGCAAGCGTGTGCCAGATCCCCTCTATTGTTGGTGAAACATTTTAGTTATGTTAGGTAAGAATTGTGACCAGGGAAATAAAATATTA
This sequence comes from Mythimna pallens, assembly GCA_961205895.1. Classification (NCBI taxonomy): domain Eukaryota; kingdom Metazoa; phylum Arthropoda; class Insecta; order Lepidoptera; family Noctuidae; genus Mythimna; species Mythimna pallens. The sequence goes on along the minus strand of OY540845.1, from coordinate 1,639,013 downwards.
TACTTATGTGTTTATTTGTCTTGCTATACAGTTTTACAAGGCGCCTTTATTTCGGAATTGTATTAATCGGTATTTTAATAATCAGAATTCGTATTTTTGATGTTTCGAATTATCACTAAGTCGGACTTTTTGTTATTCGATCTATCAAAACTCAGTATTTTGAGAATAGTAATTATAAACGTTAGGAATATTGAAATTTAGGAATTATAAAAATAGGATTAATGATAAGTCGGAGTTGTTATATTCGGAATTTTGAACCATTCGGAATTATGAAAATTATTGGTATTTTAAAATTCGTATTGTGATTGTCGGAATAAAGTTTTTCGTATTTATGTACCTCTTCTTCTTTCATATGTCTTGATCTGTCGTCATCTCATTCATCTCATTCTAGTTGTGTCGTCTCACAAAAATAATCCACATTGTTTCATTTGCTTTCTCCTACTCCTAGTCCAACTACATTCCACGACAGTTTTAGTCATTGATGTTATACTTTCACACTCTTTCTTATATGATTGTTTCTTATTATATCTATTCGTGTAACATCAAATATATTTCTTAGCCGCATTCGTTTTTCATTTATCCAATCATAATCAAAGCTATATTGTAGATTACTTTAATATTTTATTGGTTGTAACGAGACTGTGACTAGTAATCCTCAAATTGGTATATAACTTTAGATTTTATAATCTGGGAATAAAATATTTTTTTAATATAAATATTTTTTCAGAAAACTATACGATGCGAGCTGGCAGTTTTTGTGTGATATTTCCACTAGCATCTTATCATGATCAATCTTGGGGAGCTCATACTGATCAGTTTCGACCAGAAAGATGGTTGGATGATGACTTTAGAAACAGCAAGGAATTTGCAGCGTTTGGATTGGGGAAGCGAGCATGTATAGGTATTTACAAAGTTGTACAAAGATAAAAATTTTAATACTAAAAATGTTTTTAGGGGCCCTGCCACACCTCACCAAAAAACTCACAAGACTGGACAGGGGCGGCCTGCACCTGGTGACGGAGACCATCACCAGACACTGCACACTGAATAAGCACTTCCACACACTGAAATACGCACATGAACCTTAGAATCCCCGAACTCCCTTATTGATGCCCTGAAAAACCTAAGAGGCCTAATCTGTTTTTGGAGAGAGCCCACCTAAGTTTATGGCCGCCATGGCCCACCTATAATGCTCCACATAGGACTGAGTGCGGAAACCATACCCAAATAGATAGATAGATGTTGTTAGTGGTAAAGATGTAATAAAATTCTATTGATCTTTCAGGCAGGACATATGCCATGATATCGATGAAAGTGACTCTAGCGCATTTGTTACGACGGTACCGAGTGAAAGCAGATATCAGCAAGTTGAAGATGAAATACGAGTTTGTTATGAGGCCAGTTTCAGGATACGAGATTAGTATTGAACGGAGGACGTAACATTATCATCTGCTACAAAGAATGAATACCTATTTTCTATACAAAATTACTAATGTTCTTTTTCATGGAGGTTCAATTCGTTAATAGAAAAAGTAGTCAAAATGTGCATTTTTCTTGCATGTAACTGATATTTTTGATTTTGTGTTTAATTTGGTATTGTGCTGATGTTGATTGTAGTAATTTCTCTACCCTGTTCAGTTATACCTATTATTATGGTAATGGTAATATTAAAATATTGTACCGATCAACCTTTTTTTTTTTAAAGAGATACCGTCGAGTTTCTTGCTGGTTCTTCTTCACAGGAATCGACTAATTGAGACCGTGCACTAGATTTTGACGTTTTCATGTAGGCCAACAATGTAATTTTTTTTTTTATATATATAATTAAATTTGATTGTGTTTCTTAAATTTTTAACTTCAATAAAAAAATGTGTTTTATTTATTTTTATTATTTTATCATAATGAGATTCAGACATCCGAATAGCCGATCCTATAGTCTTTTTGCCCTTATAGTCCCAAAACCCCAGATCGTATTTTAATTCAACTTACGATGAATCGGTCAAAAATCATCTTATGACAAACAATCATTAAGCGTAAGATTAAGGTTATGGGTAATATAAAAATACTTTATTTATTTGAGTTAGCTTCTTTAAAAAACGAGCATGTAAGAGTAATCAAACATATTATTTGCATTGGTTTCTCACTTGGGTTGCCAGGATCTATTCTGATTAAAATTTTACCATACGGACTTCGGCAAGAGAACTAATTGGCTTTTTCTAGCGCCCGAGAATCATAAAAAAGATTTGTCTTAGAAGGTGTAAGTTTGGAATTGCTGTTTTTTAAAATGGGTTGCTTCGAAGTTTTATCTCTTTGGATTGACTTGGAATTTTAAGTTCAAATAAATTTTATATTAAAGATACGTTATTCTTTTTTCAAAATTAGGTACTTATTGGTTTCTTTGTGTTTTGTATTTTCTGTAATATCACAGTACTTGTAACTATTTTTGGAATGAAGAAAACTCGCATTATTTGGTAAAAACTGATAATGAATGGGATGTCTATTTTTGTTGCAATCATTTTCACGTGGGAAATTTTATCTAACGAATAACTTTTCTTCTCAGGGCGGCTATAAGACAAAATTTCCAAAACAAAAGCTATTAAACCAAGAGCACATAGTTCTTCTGTTAGAAAAAAGTCGTAGTTTCTACGTTAGTACTCTTAATATGATAAAGAAAACTTTTTTTTATTAGCTTTCATGGTTATAAGAACTGCGATATTACAAAAAACACAAAACAAAAAGAATAAATAAATACCAAATTTCGAAAAAAGAATAACGTACCTTTAATGTAAAGTTTATTTGAACTTATAATTGATGATTAAACGAACTTACCTGTACGTGAAGTTCAATCAGAATTACTCGAAGAGCTTCGTTCGAAGATATTATAAATATATAAATAAATAAAATAAAACAGTTGTTTAAATAAAGTTTTTAAGCTGTTCTTAAATCTCCAAATTAAAAAGTTTCAGTTAGTATAATTTATTTAACTGTTTTAGATTTAATATGAACCGGAGCAGAACGTATGATTTTATTATCACAAATACAAGATAGTATAACAGCGGCTTATTAGTCAATAATCACCACTGTTCATAGAAATAACATGAAAGGCTACCCGCGAACCTTACTGGTTCTAACGTCGGTGACGGCAGTATCGTCATGCGTAACAACGGCTGACGTGACAACGTCTTGGAAGGATGGTTATGCGTCATCCTCGTCTGCTGTTCATATCTTGTGCGTAGTTCCCACCACCGCCGCTAGAGGGGTGGTTACATGTTTGAGAACATGCGATTGCAGCAATCCCGGAGATTTGCTATCATTTATTATAGTGTTCCATATTTCGAAGTCCTTCACCAGATCTTCGATAAAGGAGAATGCCACATTATGTATGGCTACCGTCCCCACCCTCCAACATACATATGTTACATGTCAGCTTGTTAACTCCTTTCCACAAAAGACTAAACAGCTGATTTGATTGTTAAAATATATGGGATTTGTATTTAAAATAAAATAAAAAAAAACTTGCAATAAATAAAGTGTTTATTTTTTCATACAAAGACATTAACTATTAGTAATCTATAACAATATGATCAAGCATTTTTTTAAATAAATTTGTCTTCGTAACCCCATGTACCATATAATGAATGTTATATGCGCATAACTTAGGTTAGATTTGGTTAATAAAATCCAAACTCCGAACTTTTGAGGTATGTTGCCATAAAAAAAAAAACTCTATTCAAATAGACGCTTAGAAATTACCTGTTTCAAATCTGTTGGACAGATTTCAAACAGGCGTCAGTTTTGGGGACAGTTTTGCGCAATGCCCTTTGTCAAATATTTTTATAGAATCATGAAGAGCTCACCGAGCCGCATTCAAAAACGTATGAAAGTACTATGTTATGAGTATATTTGAGGTCTTAAACATTTGAGTTAGGTTAAGTTAAAATCAAAATATTTTATAAAACCTAAACCCCATACTTTTGACGTTTGTCGTCATAATAAAAAAAAACTCTAACTAGACGCTTCGAATGACACCTGTTTCAAATCTGTTAGTGGGTGGGGACAGTTTTACGCAATGACCTTTAAATGGGACTACCTAACAGACCAAATTTTCGAAAAATAAACGAGAGTGGTTAAAATCGATTCATATTTAGCAAAGATATCGTTGAACGAGGTATAACTAAAACAAATGACTTAAAAACCTCCTCAATACTTCAATATCGTTATTGTGGATCATATGTTTATACAGGTTGGCGCTGACAATACGACAATAACTTAAACTGCGTGTACCTTAAGATGTTCCCAGTCTGCATACCAATAATTATTCGAATATATCAAAATAACAAAGTATGAATCTGTATTTTTTTAAATACATATATATAGTATTTAAAAAAAATCATTAACAATAAAAGAATAACAATTCTTAATTTTAATTTATAAGTAATAATGAATTATAATTTCTTACAATAATTGAATTTGGTTTTTCTTTTTGTATTTATGAGAAAATGCAAACCGATATTTTGTTTTACCTAGTATATAACTAGCGCATACTGTGGTCTTGTATAATATAAGGAATTCACAAAAAAAGGACTAGGTACTTTTAGTATTGAGATTTAAGTTATATATAGGTAATCCAAATAAATGAATAAAGTCAAATGCTAAACTTACACTTAAAAAAACTGGGCAAGTGCGAGTCGGTTTCGCGTACTGAGGGTTTCGTACAAACTTACCTATGAAAACCGTTCAATTCCCGAATTGAGTTACGAGAATTTTTCCAAATCGCATTTTTTATTTTTGTTACGTAACTAAAAATTTACAGTTTTCATATTTTTTCCTATACTTGGGCTATGAAACCTTGATTCTTGCCAAATTTCAGGATTCTAGGTCAACGAGAAGTACCCTATGAATTTTGATTCCCTTGAGAGTGTCGAACTACACGTTTTTGCGACATAAACGGCCGTATCTTTTTTTGTCGTAAACTCAGAAGTTTGATTTTTTCACAGCTTCAAGGGACCGCAGACCTAAGTGTATGGTTTTTTCAACTCGATACGTCCACACGATCCCGAGATAAAGGGTCTTGACAGACAGACAGACAGACGGACGGACAACAAAGTGATCCTATAAGGGTTCTGTTTTTCCTTTTGAGGTACGAAAACCTAAAAAGAGTTCAAATAATCAATACTTAATTTTTGATAATGACATGATAAGTGTATTCTACATAAATTTTCATTTAAATTTTAGTAAGTATTTAGAAGCACATTTCAATGATTGTTTAAAGAATGCATAATTTTAGTAAATAATAATTAGTTTTCATGAATAATCTAAAAATGTTTAGGATAATTATAATTATTACCTACAGCAGTAATGACGTTATCGTGAAAATTTATGTACACAATTCCTGTTTTGAATATAATGAACGAATACTAATTATTATACTAATGATTTGTGCACGAGTTTGGCCACAATCTCGCCTAATTATAATGGTGTGGCGACTTCGTTTTTTTGGATATTAGTAGTAGGATAATCTTGTCATCAGATGTAAAAACTTAAATATAAAGCTTGCTTCGTAACCTATTTCCTTTTTTTGATACTGATCTGGTGTCCTGCGGCTGTCTTCAGCACGCCACTAAACTTCAACTGCAACTTGGTATGATCAGCCTCAATCCTGTAGCGACGCACAACGTGAGCAAGCGTTGTCTTCATCGACATTATAGCGTAAGTTTTACCTGGAACAACAGTACAGTCTACCAATTTGATATCTTATCGACTATAATATAACAAAATTTACTTTCAAAGGTTTTATTTTCAGACGTCATATTCAGGTGAGCGTGACGCATTGTTATACAAATGCAGAAATTGTGAATGTACGTTAAATAAGAATAGGTAAGTCATAAAATGTTACGTACGTGAATAAGCTCAAATTGTTCTTTTGGGTGCCATATTAAATTTGCTTTGTCATTAAGTTAGCAACTCAAAAACCTGAACACTTGTCTTACGCAGCTTATCCTGGATTCCGTGATAATTGGTAACTGGGTTAAGCAAGTTAGATCGGCACTTACTTAGACAATAGGCTGACTCCTCTATATACAGATTTGGGAATAGAATAAAGTAATTGATGATGACCAAATATGACTAAAGATCAAAGTTCATAATTTCTCGCTATTTCTCATAGTTTAAGATTTGGCCATTCATGATCACTTTAAAAAAATCATTCAGTATTTTAATCATGCTGTAATGTAAAAATCTAGGCTTGACTGATTCCGCTGATTGCTTCAATTGTGTTCGAGGGCTTGGTCAATGGCATGTTTGTTTTTCATAATTTGCATATGTACGCACATTTGAAAGAATCTGCTTGGCCCTACATCGCAAATGGCAAATGAAGAAACATATAAGTGGTTTTTAGTCAGTAAAAAAATTACACGCCATCAAAAGTCATTTGATGATAAATCCCAACTTAAAACATAAAATATTCATTCAAAGCTGGAGCGAGTTAGTAGTAAAGTATATAATTTGTTATCCCATACCAATGCAGTTCCGTTTTCCAAAACCAAAGGCAGCAAATGCTTTCGGGCAGTCAGGTGCCAGCCAGCGTTCAGGTTTGAACTCGTTCACGTCTTTACCCCAGATTGGATGCTTGTGGATCCCGAATAGAAATATAATGCAGGTCATATCAGCTGAAAGGGTGCAGTTCTCTGAAACGGATAAGTTAAAAGAACTAGTAGTTGAAGGATATTGCGATAAAGCAGTGTTATTATCACCGTCGTCAGAATTATCAAACACAAACTAAAAGAGGGGTTTTAGAGCTCCAACCGCAGCGAAAGAGCAGATAGTTCAGGAGCTTTGATTCAAATGATAAAAGCATTCTTTTTAACCTTGCTGACCCGACGAACTATGCACCGCCCAAGGATAACGCCATCTACAGTCATGATTGTTCAAGCTAATTTGAGGTCATCGGTTTGAAACAAGCGCCAATGTCATTCACAAATACATTAAACAAAATGGGACTAAGTGGAAGCCCTAAGGGACTCCGGACTTGTTTGTAAAGCGAAAAAAGATTTTGAGGAATGACCGTTAAACATCACTACCGAGATACGATCTGTAAAATACGAGAAAAACCATTTAAGCATGTTACTAACTATATCAATATTGAACAGTTTTCTGATCAGACACGTGTGATTAACCTTAACAGCATTTTACAGAAGTCCGTATAAAATGGCGTCAACAGGGACACGAAAATCTATCATATGGGTCAGATATGTTATAACATCAGATTACTAACTGTGGACCCGGTTTTCATAAAACCATGATGTTGTGGTATGATATGGTATGGTGTGGCTTAACTTGGGCGGATATAACCGGGCAAAAGAGCCACGAAGATTTTGGCAAAAATATGGATAGAATTGAAATTGGTCTGTAATTTTTTCATTTATATTATGTATTGGTGCAAGAAGCGCTTGCATCCATATTTTTGGGAATTCACAGACTTTTAAAAATTAATTGTAGATTACCATTGTTAGAGGCTCCAATAAAACCTCTGCACCTATTTTGCCAAAAAATGGAAGGAAGGTCACACATGACACTTGCAATTCTCTGCAAAAAAATTGCAGCAATAACTTTTTTTTTTAATTGTAACTTTATACAATAATTTTATTATATTGGTTTCTCACTAGTTTACTGAAATCTAATAGCACACAATACCGTTCCAACGTCTTTGTATCGACACCGTCATCCAGCCCGTTGTGAAAACCAGCGCTGTGGACTCGTCGCATTTTGCGTGCATTCACTGCATTATGCTGAGTCTTCGGCCGTTTTGCGCGGACGTGGTGCATATTTTTTCTATAGAATGTTTATAATTTGTAAGTTAGTCGTAAGATTGTGTCCTTACACGCAAATAAATTATTTTTCTTTATTTCTTTCTTCTATATCAGGTCCTGCGTAAGCAGTGTCATTATCTAAGCTCATTGGAGTTGTATAAGATCCAGAGCTTTACTTTTGATGTTTATGTGTGAGCAGAACAGTTTAGGATTTTAATTTAATTATTTCGATTCTAATCGAGTCCTTTTTCGTAATTTCTGGGGTTTATGAATTTGAAACTTGGCACTAATTCTAACATAAATTAAAACTTACAAAAAATGGTTTAGATGTTGAAGTTTTTATGAAAACATTCTCGCTAATGGAGTCGCGGGAAAAGTGCTAGTATTTGCACGGAACAAAACCAAACAATATCTACGGGTAGATGAAGTACATTAAGAGCAGATAAAAGATTGCTACTGGTTACAACTATGTCTATGCAGCTCGGCTGCTCAAATTTAAAATCTTTAACTGTAACAGGTGATTTGAAAAAAAATACAGTTTTTGGCATTTTTCGACTTACTAGACAGTATTAAAATGATGTAGATGGTCTACATCATTTTAATAGTATAAAGCGCGGTCCACTTGTATCTTGCTTATATGAAACGTTTAGTTATTTCATTATTGCAAAAAAAAAAAATTATGTCATAGCAATGCTAAACCTATGAATGGAAAAACAAGCAGCTCTTATAACTGTTAATACGGATAAAATTATGGTGACGATAGAGGAAAAAATCGAACAAAAAAAAAAACAAACAACAAAGGAAGAAAACAAAATGATAAAATTAGAAATCGAAGTTCTTAACATGAAAATTAATTCTCTAGATAATAAAAACAAAAGAAACAATATTTAACTGCACGGATTCAAAGAAAAAGGGACTAACTATGCGGAATTATCCCAAAGTATTAAAAAATTCTTCCATAAATTGGATGTGCAAATCAAAAACCATGATATCAACAAAATGCATAGAATTGGTAAACAAGGAACAGATAAATGCTATCAAATAGAAGAAATTCACACAATAGGAAAAATAAAATAAACTATTACATAGCAACATTGAATACTAGGACACTAAAAACACAAAATAGATTATACGAATTGGATAATGCACTACAAAAGATAAAATAGGATATCATGGGATTATCAAAAATTAGAAGGCCAGGCGAAAAAACAGAAGAATACGATGATTATATTTCATATTTTAAAAATGAAACTTCGGACGGGACGGCCTGAACTGTCTCCAATCCTGGCACGCCTATTTCTTCTTTCGTTTGAGGCTGTAAAAGTACCGATGGCTTGCAAGCAAGCTAACGTGCAACCAGCGCCCAAGAAGGGTGTGGGCTGACCCTGCTAATTATAGACCTACCTCGGTAACTTCCATTCTCTGTAAAAGTATGGAACGAGTGTTCATTATTCATTAATAAGCTCGAGGCATACTTAGAAACCAATGATATCCTCAGTGATCGTCAATACGGCTTTCGCCGAAATCGGTCAACTGGAGATCTTCTAGCGTATGTCATTCATATTTGGAGTGAGACCATTGAGAAGCATGGGGAAGCACATGCAGTCTCCCTTGACATCTCGAAGGCCTTCGACAGGGTTTGACATGATAGCCTTATTGCTAAGCTTCCTTCCTTCGGTCTGCCCACTGGTCTGTGTGACTGGATCACAGACTTCTTGAGAGGGCCATCCATTCCAGTTGTTATTGATGGCTATTAATGCCGGGGTCCCTCAGGGGTTGGTACTCTCGGAAAAACTGTTCTTGCTGCACATAAACGACCTACATACTTAAACCCAGTAACTTTAGGTATGAAGACGGTAGCACTGTTGCTGAGAGATACGTGTCCGATGCACGTGCTAGTGGGTTACAGATCCAGTCTTTCCAAGAAGCTATAGTTGAACGCTTGAACTTGTCCTGTAGGCAGTATCCGATTGGGACGATGCCAATCTGGTCAAGTACAATGCTGCTAAAACCCAGGCGCGTCTTCTTTCCACTAAACGGAGCCAATTCCAAACGTTTCATCATTCCGAGGTGTAACCGTGCCGATAACCGACAACTTTGAGCTTCTATTATATTAACAACTATAGACCAATTGTGTGTGTACATAGGCGGACTTAATGCAAAAAGGCATTCACTACCAATCAACCTTTGGGTTAAAAAGGACAACACCGTGGTTGCTTTGTACAATAAACAAATAACAGATACTTCAAACAGAAAAAATATATAAGGGAAGCATATATACAAGTGCGTGGCAAGCACGTGCTATATATCAGTACACTTACTTAGTTTTAATTCTTTTTTAAGTCTTCGGGCGATGAGAGGCACGATGGTAAAGAATCTCATGCTCTCTTTCAAAACTGCTTCTAAGTAGACCATCCTCGTTAAATCCCCCTTCTCCACATCTCTGTTTTCTCCCAGGACCTCTTGTATCCTAAAATTATCGAGGAAATAAGGTTAAATAATATTGCAAAGTGACATTGACCACGCTGCGACACTCGGTCAGTGTCGCAGCGTGGTTAATTCGTCGAACGAGATTTACATGTTGTAACTGTTCCTAAAAGAACCTAGGCTGTTAAAATTTTCGTTTTCCCTAAAGTCATCAAGATGAGAAGGCCGTTTCCCCCAAAGGGGAAAAGGTCAGATTCAACCTCCGCTCGACCCTGTGGTTTTTCTTTCTGGTGACTTGAATTAACTTCTACCGATTATTGAGGAAATACGGTTAAATATTGCAAAGTGAAATTGACCACGCTGCGACACACGGTCAGTGTCGCAGCGTGGACACACGAAATTTACATGTTTATTTATTTAAACTTTGTGTACAGTGGTGGTACATAGGCGGACTTAATGCCACAAGGAATTCTCTACTCTTAAACCATTGCGTTAAAAAAGACAACACTGTGGTAGGTATGCACAGTAAATAAATAACAGATATTTGAAATAGAATGCACGATGTGTGTTGTGACTGTTCCTATTCGAATCTAGGCTGATAAAATTTTCTTATTCCCTAAAATTATCCTACATCATGGTGTGAAGGTCGTTTTCCCCCTAAAGGGAAAAGATCGAGCTCCACCTACGCTCGACCATGTGGTTTTTCGTCCTGGTGACTTGAATTAACCTCCACCGATAGTAATGAATTCCCAAGAAATATATCACCTTGTCCCAACTTAGAAAGCTAAGGGACATGGGGAGGATGCAGAAAAACAATGTTAAAATCAAATAGGGTTGGGAGTCCATTAGTAAAGAGTTAAGGAAGGATAATCTACTTGGCTATAACAGGGTATAAATATTACATGTGACGCTTGTATTTGCAAATTGTATTATTTTAGAATTACGTTAATCCCTTTAGCTCGTGCATGTCCTGACCAATCTTAAGGCGTGCGCATAATTTACTCGTTTTTATACAATTCTGTCGGTCTTTTCATTAAAAAGACAATTTATGAGTGTCAAACTAGCCCATGTCACCAGACGTGGTGTTAAAGGACAAATATAATATTTTGTACTTAATTTAGAGTAAGTGACAGACAGTCACAATGTGCAACAAGGCGGCTTATCTAGCGGCCTGTATAATCAGTTCTGTTTGATCAATATTGTTACAGAATTTACTTACTCAAGAAATGCTTTTTCCTGAACTTCTGGGTAAGACCCCAACAGTGTCAAGGTAAACGTGAGAACATTAGCGGTAGTGTCATGTCCAGCGACAAGTATCGTGTCCACATGGTCCCTTATCTCCTTGTCGGTAAACACCTCCTTTTCATATGACAACTCAAGGAGCAGATCTATAAAGGGCTTGAATTTGGTTCCTAAAAGAGTAACAAAATAAATTAGTAAAAATTATCAGGAGACCTTTTTTAAGGTTTCGTAGCCAAACGTTTCGTCATGTCTGTCTGTCCGTCCGTATGTCACAGCCACTTTTTTCCGAAACTATAAGAACCATACTGTAAAACTCAATAAGTACATGTATTCTGTGAACTGCATTAAGATTCTCACACAAAGATAGAAAAAAAAAACAATTTTTGGGGGTTCCCTATACTTAGAACTGAAACTCAAAAAAATTTTTTCCTCAAACCCATCCATACGTGTGGGGTACAAACCGCAATTTATCTTTCAAGTTTGTACGGAATCCTTAGTGCGCGAGTCCGACTCGCACTTGCCCAGTTTTCAGTTTCTGTAGCAATGTTTTAAAGAAATTACGGTAACAAGAGTACGTGGCGTTCAAAATAAGGATTACAGGTTGTGATCTTAAGGTTTGGTGCATTGTATCTCTGTTACGTATACAGCGTAGTAAACTTCATGTAATCTACGGATTAATAATATTGTTTTTCCTGGGTACTTTATAGAAGCGAGTGAGTTTGTTAATTATTTGGTTTAGACAATCATCATCATCATCATTTCAGCCGAAAGACGTCCACTGTTGGACATAGGCCTCCCCCAAGCGTCGCCACAATGACCGATCCTGTGCTTCTTGCATCCACCGCACTCTCGCGACCCTCACCAGGTCGTCGGTCCACCTTGTGGGAGGCCTTCCAACGCTGCGTCTTCCGGTGCGCGGTCGCCACTCTAGAACCTTTCGGCCCTATCGGCCATCCGTTCTACGAGCAGTGTGCCCATGAGCATGTGTGTGTGTGTGTGGTTTAGACAAGATATCAAAATATTAGCTGCTACATTTGGGTCTTCGACACAAATTACGGTAGAAAAATCCGCGTTGTCTATGTCTTTTTGGAAGCTGTTTATGTCAATAATTTTGGTGTTGTGATAAATTCCGGGTTTTGGTTCATCTAAATTAATACTTCATAATTATACTGGTAAGTGGTCAGTTATCGGTGTTTCAATGACTATTGAGGTCCCTGAATGCTTCGTTTTTAGAAGGACATGGTCTAGGCATTTGTTTAGCCTGGTGGGATATATGTGAGCAGGTAATAATCTGTGTGAAGCAGTGGAAGTGAGATATTCATTGGAATGTTTATCGCTGTTACTATTTTTGATATTAATATTTTTGTCACCTATCAAAGTAATGTCTTTTATTTTGGAAAGAAATAATAATGTAGCGTTAAGACTATCTAAAGATTTGTCGATATAATGAAAAAAGGGGGTTCTATAAAGGGCCAAGACGACAGTAGTATCCTCAACTTTACAAAGAAGATAGTTTGCATCAATAACTTTAGGTTCCGAAACTGAGCACAGTCATCATCATCTTCCTGCCCATGTCCCTTGTTATTTGGGGTCGGCGCAAAACGTTTTTTTCTTCCATTCTGCCCAAACTGAGCACAGTAACGAACATTTTAACTCCGTCATTCTGATTGTATGTGTTCCTTGTGAAATGAGAATTGTAGCCGTCCGAAATGGGGATAACAGTGGTTTTCTTTAGCCAACTTTCCGTTAGTATTATAGTTGCAGTCTATTTTTAAAATATGTAGAAAAGTTACGAAATTGTCGAAGTTATTAGTTACACTGCGGATATTGAAGTACAAGATAGATATTGTTCTCTGAGTATTATTTATTAATTTGACATTCATCTACCGGAACTTTATATGATTTTGATACTTTGTATACACCCAGTTCTTGTACTTTATTTTCTATGTGATTTTCATTAGCCATTTTTTATCATAAGAATTATATTAAAATTAGTCTAGGATATGGCAGTAGTAGTGGTTTTCGAATTTTTCTCAGCACTAAAGTCCGATGTATTAGTCCAATGACTATCTTTGCTGTTGTTTAACTTTTCTTTAATAAATTTATTTTTTCAATTTTTTTTTTTTTATTTATATTTTTTTTTATCAACTGCAAACAGTTGCTTAATTTTTCCGAAAGTTTTTCCTGTTTTTACATAAATTTGTTTTTCACCTTAAACCTTCCCTTTCACACACCAGCTGAATTTATATTTTTGTTGATTTGCAAATTCCCGCGCAAGGTAGTATAATTTCTTCACAGTAGAAAATAAATTATATAGGATGACTCTCGCAATTCATGCCAAGTTGGAAAGAGTTCAGTTTATCTGCTTTTGCACGGTTTTTATTATAGGATCGTACTGATGAAATAAAATTTATTTTTGTGGTAACTGACGAAAAAGTCTTTGGGATTATTGGCCAGTTTGTATTTTGTTTTCCAGGAGGCTTCCTGGAAAATGAAAAACAAATCAGCCAATATGTCTCGTATATTATTTGGCTGTATATTTCTACCTCAGAGCCAATTTGCATTACAATGTTTGTGAGATCCCCTACAGTTTCTTTTTCCTTAATGGATACACTTCTGATCTCGATGCTGGACGTGCGGGAATTAAAATTCACATCTTGTAATTTAGTCTCCAAATTCTCAAAGGCTTGCTTGTAAAACGTACGTTCCTATTCCATAACATCATTGCGCCGCTGCATCTCCTCATAGCCGGTATTGAGTAACTTAATAGATTTTTCAATTTCAGAGTCGGCAACAATCGTTTTAAAGTAGTAGTGTCAGTTCCAGTATTAGCGCCTGCTCGTTTTTCCATGACAGCAGCATTTCTTTTAGTTCGTCTATTTCCGTTGACTGTGTGAAGGAACCATCTATACCCTTACCATGAGTTACTATCGAAAAACTACACCATCTCACCGTAGTCGATATCGAATAAACGTGCAACGAATAGATTACAATTAAACTCGTAGCATGAGTCAAACGGACTCGCTAGCGACAACTCGATAGTATAAACGGTGTCGAGTGTTTACGTTGGTACAAAAACCACATCGTATCTAACTTCACACTTAAGTTTGCTCTCTTTCTAGCTACAGTAAAAGACAGAGTAAGGCAGATAGACCTAAAAACCCTACCAATTTGAAACGCCATCTCGCTCGCGTTTTCTATAACCCGACCTATTTAAAATGTAATATTGTAGTTGTACCAATATTTTGATGATTTAGTGTTATTGTGTTTGTGAATTCTTGAATGGGAAAAATGAAAAATTTGCCAGTAATACGTAAAATAACAATGTGCATACTGAAAAGTGGTATTTCTATTATGAAGTGGCTGTATAAAAGTAAGTTATTATAACATAAGTACTTATTTCTAACTTACTTTCGATTCAAGTGTATTTTGCTCTTTGTGTAAATTTCAAATCTGTATAAACCCTTAGCAGACCACACAAATACTCGAAAGCCCCTTTATTGAGCCTATATTCTTTGATGAAATTATTTTCACTAATATATAAGTGCCTTTCGTATAGTAGCTTGGAAATTACCTTTGACGCGTCGTTCGTCTTCATATGCAGCCGTATCTAACATATTCTACGTTAAATAAGTTTTACCGGACATATTTATGCACAAATAAATAAAATATTGTTTAAACGACACGCTTTACAACATTTTCAGCATTCCATATGCGAGTTACTATGTGAGTTACTTTACTACTGTAGTAACGGTTTGCTTCGATAGCACCTATCAAATTTGTTACTCATGGTACCGATTTTCTATAGGAAACTACTAAAAACTTTAGTCGCTAGCGAGTTCTTATTCGATAGGTTTTGTACTTGATGACTCATACTACTGATTTTGGTTCTACAAGTGACCGCTTGAGGTGCTGCAAAATTTGCCATACAAAATATTTACGGCGTCGATATCGAGTAGCGACGGAAACTATTGCTTTAAACTCATGGTAGAGGTACTTGGCACAGGCGTAAAGATTTAATGAAACATAGTAAAGTAGTACCAATTTTCAAATCAGGTAGTAAGAGTGATCCCTTTAATTATAGACCTATATCTGTGCTTCCAGCATTGAGTAAAATCTATGAAAAAATCATGCTCGACCAGATGTTGTCTCATTTCAATTCAAATAGGATTTTGCATAGTCATCAGTTTGGCTTCACGAAAGGAAGGTCAACGACGGATGCAGGAGTAAAACTCATCAGTCACATTTTGGAATCCTGGGAGAAGTCCCAGGATGCTATTGGCATATTCTGTGACCTCTCAAAAGCATTTGACTGTGTTGACCATAATACTCTGATCCGTAAATTACATCATTACGGAATTCGTGGACGAGCTGCTGATCTTGTTTTTTCCTATTTATCTTACAGGCAACAAAAAGTATCCATTAATGGGGCGACGTCTTCGGGGTCTTTAATAAAGATGGGCGTGCCCCAGGGTTCAATTCTTGGCCCTTTTCTTTTTCTAGTTTATATTAATGACCTTCCTTATATGATGGCTAATTTATCCGATATAATTCTGTTTGCTGATGACACTTCTCTTATTTTTAAAGTGGATAGAAAAGATAGGGATGTCTTGCAAGTCAATGAAAGTCTGACTGTTCTTTCGAAACGGTTCGCAGCTAATAATCTCTTATTAAATGCGAATAAAACTAAATGTATGAAATTTTCATTACCAAATGTCCCTCAAGTTGGCGTCAATCTAATTCTAGACGGCAACAAACTCGATGTTACTACGGAAACTGTGTTTTTAGGTATAACTATCGATTCTAAACTGCAGTGGGGCGCTCATATTAGAACTCTTTCAGGTAGATTAAGCTCAGCCGCATATGCAGTACGAAAAATAAGGCAACTGACAGATGTAGCCACCGCTAGGTTAGTTTACTATGCTTATTTCCACAGTATTATGTCTTATGGCATTTTACTGTGGGGATCTGCAGCTGATGTGGACTCAATTTTCATATTGCAAAAGAGAGCAATCCGGGCTATTTATAAAATGGGTCCTCGCGAGTCCCTCAGAAATAAATTCAAAGAAATCGATATATTTACTCTGCCTTCTCTTTATATCTTGCAAAGTATTTTGTACGTTCGTAAAAACCTAGGACTTTTCAAAATTAGAAGCGATTTTCATAACATAAATACGCGCAGTAAACACGAAATTGTATTACCCAAATGGAGATTAGCTAAGACCAGCAAGTCATTTTTAGTAAACAGCATACGCTTTTATAACAAGCTACCAAAGGCGGTGACTGAACTTAGCGAGGGCCAGTTCAAAACCCATATTAAGCGTGTCCTAACTAAAAAAGCGTATTACAAGGTTAAAGACTATGTCGAAGACACGCTTGTTTGGCAATGACTGCTTCTGCACATGTGGCCCCCTGGTAACTCATAATATTGTGTACATCTATCTATTAACTGCTCCACATTTGTTGTAATATATACATTTTTTCTTTTCTTCCTACACATTGCTTTTGCAATATTTTTTATATAAGTAGACGCCAACTACCATAAATTCGTTAGTAATTTTCTTTTTGTTGACATGTCATTTATTGATAATTGTAATCACTTATTGTTCTTGTTTTTTTTTTATATAGCTTCTTTTTTTTTTTTTTAATGTGAATGTGAGAACACCGTGGACTTCGCGAATTCTTAGGTTACTTCCTATTACGACTCACTTTTTTTTTTTTTAATATTATTATTTTTATTGTGCTTTTGGGTATAATATCGACTGGTCTACACTGTTCTTACATAATGTCTATTAATACTGTAATATGTAAATATTGTAAACAATCATTTTTTTTAAAAGAGTAACCATGGAGTTTCTTGCCGGTTCTTCTCCATAGGAAACGACCAATTTGGAACCGTGCACTAGCTTCTGACGTTTTATAAGTGCCCATGTAGGCCTATGTGAAATAAAAAATTTTTGACTTTGACTTTGACTATGGACACTCTCTGCCGTCTTACGGGTAACAATAGATGACACATTAGGTTCCGACTGGGTTTCGGATATAGTTAGAGTTGGTGCGGGTGGGGATCGTTGCACACGTGTCATATTCTTTATTTTTTTTATGTAACAAAAAACTAGAGCCAATTTTGGGGAATTTTAAAAGCATTTGAAATGGTTAGTGGTACCTCTATCGCCACCTGTTGATGACAGTATCACAACAAGCTTGAAGTCGATATTAGTCGCTAATTTGATGATCCGCCGCACACGTTCCGTGATTTGTGCACCGAGGCATCCAATTCGCGTTACAAGCGTCGATGGTTCAAATCCGGTGGCAGACGATTTCATCTTTTTGGGTTTTTCTTGATTTGTATTCCCACCATGGAGTAAAATGTAAGTATTGTACTAAGTAACTCCCTGATATCTGCCTCTTCTTCTTCTTCTCTTTCTCTCTCCTCCCAGTGGGTGGAGTTCACTGGTATA
The DNA here is from genome assembly GCA_961205895.1 of Mythimna pallens. Lineage (NCBI taxonomy): Eukaryota > Metazoa > Arthropoda > Insecta > Lepidoptera > Noctuidae > Mythimna > Mythimna pallens. The sequence goes on along the minus strand of OY540845.1, from coordinate 1,621,075 downwards.
AGCGACATTTGAGTGACAAAGAATTGAAAACTTCAAAGAATCACCAATCACAATTTAGGAAACAAAAAAAAACTGGGCAAGTGCGAGTCGGACACGCGCACTGAGGGTTCCGTACAAACTTGAAAGGTGAATTGCGGTTTACGATTTATGACGTATTAAAAAAAACTACTTAATAGATCTCATTCAAACTTATTTTCGGTGGAAGTTTGCATGGTAATTTTACCGCTTTGGAAGTGTCTCTTGCGCAAACTGTTCAGTTTAGAAAAAAATAATATTAGAAACCTCAATATCATTTTTGAAGCCCTATCCATAAATACCCAAACACGTAAGGGTTTGATGAAAAAAATTTTTGAGTTTCAGTTTTAAGTATGGTGAACCCCCAAATTTTATAGTCTTTTTTTCTATTTTTGTGTGAAAATCTTAATGCGGTTCACAAAATACATCTATTTACCAAGTTTCAACAGTATAGTTCTTATAGTTTTTGAAAAAAGCGGCTGTGACATACGGACGGACGGACAGACTTGACGAATCCTTAAGGGTTCCATTTTTTGCTATTTGGCTACGGGACACACGTCCGTCATAGCCTAGAGCCGACTAAGGAATGACATTAAAGGCATTAGAGAAATCATTATTATTATCAAACTGGTTACATAACACCTTGGTATCCTTCATGGTTTATCTAATAATGTCATTAGTTGCAACTAGTGTACCAATAAGGAAAGTGTGCAGAATATAAAGAGTTCCTACCTGGTATTCCCTTCTTTTCAGCATTGTTTTGATTGATCTGAGATTTTCTTTTTTGTAGAACCTGCAACCAGTGTTATACATTTTTAAGCCGAAATTTTAAAACGAAAAGCTTTCAAATACGATTGAATATTTATTTTGTATCTGGTTCAGCGATGTGTTGGCCATTTATTAATTACTAACCAAATAAAAGTTTGGTAGTACTTTTTAAGGTGGGATTCATCCTATAACGTCTCTCGCTCTAGCGTTGAGTGAGAGGGCGTGTCAAATTCAGAAATAAAAGAAAGTTTTAAATAGTATTATGTTCAGTTTCAGTTTCAGTGTATAACTTGTAAAGACAATCTTTCGATGAGTAGAAGACTTAAATACAAAACTGGCTACAAAGAGCGTGACAATAGATGTGACGGCTAGTAAATTAAAAATGTGTGCTGGAGGATATATTTATAAAAGTTCTCTTGAAGAACTACAGCAGAGTTAACAAGTAGAATCTTGCTTACCATGTTCGAAATATTATGTATTATCGATAGACCGGCATCCTGTTTCTTCTTGAGATTGCTCCATGCAAAGGTCTTCCTACTATGAAACCAGATCTTTACAAACCGTTCTATGATTGTTGTAAAGACCAACTCCAGAGCTTGTGCATACTTGCTGTTAAGGTTTGAGTCTGTAAAATCTACTCCCAGCGCGGTCACTTAAAAAAATAAAAACTTTCAATTAATTATTGCTTAACGCCTTGATGAGGTTCATGAAAACAATAATAATTTGTGTCATAGAACCTTTCACTTATCAAAAATTAATTTGATAAGTACATTTCGACGGTTGAAAGGCTAATTGATATAAAACGAAATTTTTTCCAATATTGAGTCATATACATATTCGGAATCAGCAAATTTTCATCCGTCGTTTGAGTCAGGTTTTAATTTTTTTTTTTTAATGTTGCTTAGATCAATTAGCCTTTCAACCGTCGATATTATTATAATTATTAATAAATAAATCAGTAGGTACTTAAACTGTGCGAGACATAAAATGGTTACAACTACTAACATTAGTTTTTGCCACTTGGTCTACTTTTACTAGCTCAAAACATTCTACACTGTATTATGCTATCTTACTGTAGTAGCTGTTAGAACTTTTAGAACATAATTAATCAAAGGATAATGTAATAGGGTGGTATCATGGTGTTTTGAAACAAAGGCCTCGATCTTAGCTTAGGTGCCAATCTCCCACAATTTATATACCTACCTGTTTTATGTATTATTTTAACTCTGTTTACTGTAAAACCTTATATTTATTGTCGAGAGAAAATAAACCCAATTGATTGGTTTGTGGCCACCTTAAACATGAAGGTCAGACGTAAATTGAAAACTTACTACAAATAGTCTCTAAAGCGTTGTGCCGTATGTATGTCGAGTGGTCAAAGATGCCCTTTCCAGCTTCGTTCTCGAGGGTTTTGACCAGTTTCTTAGACTGGCTGTTGAAAGCGTCCATAAACGTATCCAGGAGTATTTGACTGAAAGCTGGGTTAAGCAGCTTGCGGTGATCTTTCCATATCGCATCTACGGATATCAATTTTTTTTTGTATTATAATATCAATCTTTATTCCTCAAAAACATAGGTTACTATTAGGTATTGAAGAGCACAGTAGTAGTCCCAGTAAATGGTACAAAGTATGTATCACAGTAAATTATGATGTGCTTGGGCCAATACGTAGATCATTCATGCGCCGGATGGGTGTGTGGGCGCGCGCCGCCGCCCCGCTCTCTTAGAGGTGCCGTCTGCTAGGACTAACCTCCTAGAGTTTGCCCCTTTGTCACGAGCCATACGAACTATCAATAATATAGCACAATCGGATGATATATTTGGCCAAACACTGCCGAAATTTTTGGAAGCAGCTCAAATAATTATTGAGAAAGGTCTGGACATTACATCCTAATTAATAGAATATCTTAACCATGTACATATATTAAGTGTTAGTTATAACATCGCCTTGGACTTATCTGTAAAGGTGTTATAATGAAATAAATAAATAAATAATAAATAAATAATGTATGAATAGAGTATGAATGGATGGAATATAGTGACTGTGTGAGGAAAAAGCTTAGGGCAGCCTGTCAAGTATAAGTTAGGTTGGGGACGATTCATGATAGGTTCTTTTAAGACCTGCACATAAAAACAGGAGCCTTACACAGCAACTTGGGTTCCGTCGTCTTATCTTACTACCGTCGTCAGCACATTGCCGACAGATCACAAATCTTAATTAATTTTACGAGTTTGGAAAGCCTCTGTCTAATGTGTGGACTAGTCAAATAATAAAACACACACAAATTATTTCTAATCATCTAATTTATTTACCTAGCTGTGTAATTAAATAGTGAAATATATTTCGGATGGCTAGTCCAATGGCGCCCTGTAGCAAAATGGCTAGGCTATTAATGGAATGGCGAATATAGCTAGTAATCATAAAATAGCGACACATGCAACTCACATTTCGCAGTAATTAAGCCATTTCCTAACCATGGTTTAACGAAATTGTAGTATTTGTCTTTGTCCATGCATGCAGTCGCTACGGTGAGACTGTCCTCTGGGTCAGTTATCACTGCAAAAAAAAAACAATCGATTTATTCAATTTAAAAAGATAATGTTAAAAAAACCGGGCAAGTGCGAGGCGGACTCGCGCACTGAAGGTTCTGTACAAACTTATTTATGAAAACAGTTCAATTCCCAAATTAAGTTAAGAAATTATTTTTTATTTTTTTGTGACTTAACTACAAATTTACAGTTTTCAGATTTATTTCTTATACTTGTGCTATAAGACCTTGCTTCATGTCTAATTTCAGGATTCTAGGTTAACGGGAAGACCGTATTAACCTTCAAACGGGCGCGCGACTATTTGGAATATTAGCAGTCGCGCGTAACTTAAAAGACCGATGGGAGATTTTAGGAACTTAGAAAACTGATTAATTAATTATAATTTATTTTATATTCAGATATTACCTATTTTTCAACTAAACAATAATTTGATTAAATTCAAAATAAAATCTTGGGGTTAAACTGGTTTCTTTGCATTAGGAATCAATTCTGCCCGACATAACCAGACTTCTATAATGAGTATTGATTATATCTCCAGTTAATTTGTTTGTTTTTTTTTAAATATTCTTCAAAAGATCGAAAAATTAGCATCAAAGAGTTTATCATCTACTTAGGTATAATTTTTTTCAGAATCAGTCTTCTCGTCAACGTAAAAATACAAGGCAGGCGTGTAGTCTTTTCGACGCCTGCGCCGCGACCTAAACACACACATTCTGTGTTTCTCATGAAGAGTGAAGAAAGAGAAAATGGAGTTATTTTCGTCAGTACTGAACTAATGACAACCTACTAGAGATGATACGTTCTTTTGACAAGAAATTTTGAAATTATGATCGTAAATATATCAAGTGAGTTTGAGGTTTTAATATCAACACGATACCTCTACGCGTTCCGGAGTTAAAGGGTCTTGACAAACAGACAGACAACAAAGTGATCCTATAACGGTTCCTTTTTTCCTTTTTAGTTACGAAACCCTAAAAATAAGCATATATGCAAAATGTCAGCATAATTGGAAGGAGGTAACTATTATAAAATTAATTTGAAATGTTTAACCTAAGAAAAACGTACAAAAATTTAAAGTTATAAATATCTTGTACAAAGTTGCTCACCGATACAGATAACATACAAATATTTGGCCCGTGTGGGAATCGAACCCGTGACACGCATTGCAGTAGCCAATCGCTCAACCACTTGTTGGTTGTACAGCTGAAGCAACATTGTTTTAAAATAAGTTTCTTTACAATTTGTACCTACATTATATGTATTTTTTTTAACGTGTGTACTCCGCACTAAGAATTATTGTAGTGCGTTCACAAACATGTAACTCATGTACAAATATTAATAATTATTGAGTATTGTGTGATATGTTTTCTATTTGTCTTATAGGAATACCTACTTACCATAAACAGTTCTTGGTCCAACAATAGCACGCACTACTCCTCCCAACTCGCTGGTATCTCGACTCATATCATCAAATACGTTCCATAGTGCTGCAATAATAATAATAATAATAATAATTTCTTTATTTGTATTGAATGCAGGTATTACAATAATGGTGTTATATCTGATATATGTGTACCCAGTATATTCTGCCGGTTGGCATACAAAAATATAGGTTAACTTACAAACTATAAAAACTAGGTACAGAGTTGAAGGTAAGCAAAATTACAATTCATCATTAATAAAATCGGCAACAGAGTAATAACATTTCTCTGTCAGCAACGACGTCAAGAGTTTTTTGAATTTTATTAAGGGCTGATCCTTAATACAATTTGGCAATCTGTTAAATATAATAGGTGCCATACCAATAATATTTTTTTTAAGTAATGCAGTGTTATAACTACCAGTACATAATAAACCCTGATATTTTGATCTCATAGTAGTAGTTCGCTTCCTCGTATCATTCAATGCTGGAAAAAGATGCATGTTAGTTTTAACGAAAATAGCTACTTCGAGAATGTATAAACTAGGAAAAGTTAGTATTTTGTGTTTCTTAAAAAATGGAATGCAACTATCTGTAACCTTGAGATTAAAAATGGATCGTATGCACCGTTTTTGGGCTTTAAATATGGACTCTCTTTCTGAACAATTACCCCAAAATATTACACCAAACCTTAAAACAGAAACCACCAAACCGTGATATGCTACCATTAAAGTATCAATATTAACTTTCTTGGACAGCAGACGTGCTTAATTTTTTGCAAACTTCTTCAGCCTGTGGTTTCCAGGTTAATTGACCGTCAATCAATATACCCAAGAATTTTGCCACGTTAACACTATCAATAGTTTGTCCCTTATAATTAATGCTTAGGATTGGACTGAATTCTTCCTTCAAAAGGAAGAATTTTTTGATAAAAATGCATTATATTTGTTTTATTAAGGTTTATGATAAGATTATTATTGTTGAGCCAGTTTATTATTAATTTTAGAGAATTATTAATTTCATTTTCATAAAGCTCTTTGTTGAGGCAATCAATTAGGACAGTACTGTCATCGGCAAATAACACACAAGGGTACGGAATCTGTCGGGGCAAGTTATTAATATATAGCAAGAATAATAATGGCCCTAGAACGCTGCCCTGTGGAACGCCATATTTAATTTCCCTCGGACCAGACAAATATTTAATCTCACGTTTTGATTTGGCGCATAATTTAGAGATTTCAGTATATTGAACACGTCCACTTTTTATATGATTTTATTAGACGTAGAGCATTCCCTCGTATACCGTAAGTTTCAAGTTTGCCCAAAAGCTTTTCATGGTCCACATAATCAAAGGCTTTGGTCATGTCGGTAAAAATGGCACAAATTGGTATTTTTTTTATCTACATTACCCATTATTTTATTTATTAGATCGTATATGGCCATGTTAATATTTTTATTTTTACGAAAACCTTTTTGTTCCTCACATAATATATCATATTTTGACAGAAATGAATAAAATGACTCATAAATTACTTTTTCAATGATTTTGGAAAAAACGGGGATCAAAGCTATTGGCCTATAGTTAGTCATGTCTTCTTTATTGTTCTTCTTGAGGAGTGGTTTAACTATTGTGGTTTTAAGACTATCGGGGAATGTTCCAGAAAATATGCTTGCATTAATAATGTGGCTTAGAGGGTTAGCTATAGTAGAGCAGACAAATTTTATAACGGTAGTAGAAATACCGTCATATCCATAACTCTTCTTGTTTTTTAAAGATTTAATCACCCTTATAATATCTTGAGGGACAACGGGGGCCATAAAAATAGAGTGAGGGTTATACGTTATTCTTGCAGTATTTTTAGTTGTGTTCCGGGGGGGGTCTGAGATCTGATCAATAAAAAAATCGTTGAAAGATTGAGCTATTTCATTAGGATTAGTTAATATTAAATCATTTTTTTTTATCTTTGTTATGGGCTCACTAATGGATTTTGTACTATTTATTATTTGCCAGGATGTTTTTGATTTATTTTTAGAATTTTTAATTAGAAAGTTGTTTTGTGCTCTCTGGGTCAGTTTGATAATTTTTTTAAATCGTTTAGAGTACTGTTTAAATGTCGTTTTATTTTCACTAGTAGGATTAAATCTTTGTTTCCAGAGTAATTGGCGTTGTTTTTTGCTGCAGATTCTGATACCTCTAGACAACCATTAGATTTTTTTTTCAGATCTTAATATTACTGTTTTAAAGGGGAAGCATAGATTATACAGGAGTTGAAATATTTCTAAAAAGTTATCATAGGCTTCATTAGGGTCCTCCGTGCTAAATACATCAGAAAATGATAAGTTACGGAGGTGATTACTAAAGATAATTAAATTTTCTTCAGATATGTCTCGTTTTGATGTTATCCACTTTTTAATTGGATGAAACTTACTAACTTTCATAGTAAATATTTGAGCCGTATGGTCGGATAATCCGAAGTCTATTACTTCACTTTGGCAGCTTTGTTTTGAATTGTGAGCAAAATTATCTAGACAAGTTTTACTGAGGGGTCTGGTCGGTTTATTTATTTCTAGCTTCATATCAAAGTTCATCAGAAAATATTCAAAATCCATGCTGATTCTGTTCTTTTTAAGAATGTCTATATTAAAATCTCCGCACATAATTATTTTTTTGTTTGGTTTTGAAATCTTTTTAAGTATGACATCTATGGTTTCATAAAATTGGTGTAGGTTAGTTATTTTTGGAGGTCTATACACACATAGGATTGTAAGTTTTTGAGAAGGTAATTCGATTGCGCAACATTCAATAATACCAGTTACCGAATGTCACATAATGTCAGGCAATTCTTTATATTCGATGTTTTTTTTAACTAAGATACAGGCTCCACCGCGCTTAATGTTTTGTCTAGCATAACATGCTGCTACCTTATAATTTGGTATATGTAGAAGTTTCTCTTGGCCAGACATTATGAAATGTTCGGTTCTACTTAAAACATCGAGATTAATTTGTTTACTTAACAATTCCTGCACATAAATAGTCAGTAAGTCAGATTTGCTTAGAAGACCGGCAATATTTTGATGCATTATATTTACATGATTAAAGAAAAAAATCGCATCGTTGAGACGTTAAGCTTGTTTGGTTGTCAACTATATTATCTTGTTGAGTAAATGAGACATAATCGGCTATAGTTAGCGACAGATTATAGAACACATTTTGCATTCCACAATCATTTATTTTCCTACTGTACTTAGAGAACATTGTAAAATCGTAACACAAGTCTAAATTAGAGTCCAACGCCGTTGCATAGTTGAACGTCTGCAAGTCTAAATGAAGTAGATTATTAAAAGTTTCAATGCGCCAGTTATACAAAGTTGAATGGTCACTTAATTTAAAAGTGGGTACACATATTATAATATTTGTGTGCTGTATTTTCTGCAAATTTTCTCTCATTTTAATAATTATATCCACATAGTTTTCCGTTTTATGAAAGTCTTTTTCTCCAATTAGAATAATGCAGAAATCATTTATTGTATATTCTATTAATTTCTTCTCCAAGTTGGTGATAAGCTGCACCGTGCCAGAGTCAGGGAAAAGATAATGGCAAATTTCACAGTTTTGAAATGTATTCTCGGCTATAGACAAAATCTTGTTATTTTTATTTGCACTTTGTTTATGTTAGGTTTGATAAATATTTCGGTTTTTTGGGATTGAAGTGCCTCAGTTTGTCTATTTTGTACAGAGAGCTTTTCCTTGGTTGCTGGTGACTGTGAAGGAATGACAATTTCTGAAGGAATCGTAGGTACGTTTGCACATAATTTTGCCAATGTGTTTTTAGCTTTTTTCTTCGGGGTAACGGTTATCTCAGATGTTAGTTTACTTGTAACTTGTTTCATTATCTTGTTCTTTGAGTTTAAATTTTGAATTTCTTGTTTTAACTTCATGTTTTCTAATGATAAATTATTAATTTCTTCATGCGCTGCGCTTAGTTGTAAATTAACTTTTTGTAGTTCATTTTTAAGCTGAACGATTTCTTCGTTTTCGTCATCGGATATGTTAGGAGGTAGGCTACTAGATGTGCCATCTAGCGGCGAATTTGCAGAATTATTAAGCGTACTTTCGTGTATTGTATCATTTGACAACGATGTGGCGCGATTTCTTATCCGAAATGTGATATTTTCTATAGAATTCCATTTTAGTAACTGATAAATGTCGAGAAATAAATAGAAAAAGAATTTCTCGATTCAGCTGGATTTGAACTCGGACCTCAAACGTGCACCTCGACTCAAGAGATACCTTTTACCAGTTTAGCCAAACGAATATTTCTTTTAATGACGAAAATAGTGTTCTGTCTTTATTTTGATATTTTTGAATTTTGATTTGACCGTTTTTTTTTCCTGTTGCTGTTTTTAGAGACCGCGATTTGAAAAAAGTTGTTTTAATTGCTTTTTATGTTTTTTAACTTAGGACGATCATAAAGTCACCAGGTTTTAGCACTGTATCTTTTAAACTCCTTATTTATACCAAGATTGCTTGTGTTTTAAGGAAAGTTTTAGTTTATATACCCTATGTTTTCACTGTTTTATAGTTTTACTTTAAACACTAGTATTCACTGACAGAATTGTTTACTAACACTGTCACTTATTTATCGTGATACACTGATGTTATTTCGCTACTTATTCACACTTGAAGAGCATTTAGATAATTTAAAAACAAATTTAATTACGGAACCGAAGTTAGCATTGACAACTACCGTCAACCCTACCTGCAAATAGAAGAATACCGGTTGGTCAGGCTTCTGTACAAACTTACGAGTACCTAAATCCCGCTCTTGGGTGGAGCAAGAAATAGTGTCAGACTTTTACTGAATTAAAATCTACTTCTGTTCCTTCTTTGCCTTCATCCCAGAGCCCCGGGTTTCACTTTCATACTACCCGTGGCCCCAGTAGGCTTCGACCCTGCTGAGCCGATACAATTGCTGATATCTCCCTGAGGCGCGGGTGGAACAGTACGTGCCGTCGACGACTTGGCCTCGGTCCGGACGGTCGGCAAGCCCGCGCCTACGGTGGCCGGAAATCAGGATCGTAATCCCGGTGGTAGTTGGGGCGTGGGCACCGTTACCTCACGCGATCGGCCGCCTCCTTTGCTAGCATTACTGCTTGGCAGAAGGAGCCGACCGCCTGCCACTCCTCCTCGCTCCGGACCAAGGCTTAGACCAAGGCCAGACGCGAGATATCAAATCAAATCAAAATATTTATTTGCTAGAATATGGTACATAAGGTGTTACAGTATATTTGTTTCAGCATATCCTGCCATAACATGGCGTGCAAATATATTCACAGTCAGTGTTGTCAGTTACCCGATCTTGTCGATTACACATTCTATTGACTTGTCTTCTAAATAGTCCTTAACGGTATAATATCTTTTAAACAATATCAGATTAAAAAGTATTTTTTTAAACATTGTCAGTGGTAACTCTTGTAAACTATTTGGTAAATGGTTGTAAATAATAATCGAAATGCAGTATACATTTTTCTTAAATAATTTTAGCCTTATTTGTGGCAGCCGAAGTCTGTCTTTATGTCCGTGTTCGGCTATTTGGCCTGTCAGTGTTTGTCTCGAAAATATTGTAGTATTTCTTAACAAAAACACATAGTTCAAAAATATATAAACATGGTAATGGTAGAACTTTAAGTTTTTGAAATAATGGCTTACAGCGCAGCTTATCGCCGCCGCCGATCAGCCCCACGAAGACACGGCGTTACTCTGCCCAAGCAGGGCACACTTCCACCGTGTGCTCTACCGTGTCTTCCGGGCGGTCCACACAGTGGCGACACCCGGGCGTCGCTTCCGCACGAACCCGGTGCAGGGACTTCCCGAACCATGTTCGGTGAGAACCTACATCATACGGAAGGTGAGGTCTTTCTAACCACAACTCAAAGAGAGGACTTACCGCCATAATTGTGGCGTGCCCAGCACTAAGTCGCGACAGCCGCTGTCGCCATTTGCCTATGAGATCCCGCCGGAGCTCTATCCGCCATTTTGCTACTTGCCGCGGCAGTAGAGTTTCGCCCCGGCGTTGCATCTCCATGCGCAGATCGTGCATGTATGATCCCATGGTGGCAGGCCAGCAAGGAGGGTCGCCGCTTCGTGGGAATCGTCCGGTATCCTCGCACTATCCGTATGGCCATGACCCTCTGGCATATTGTTCAGCCGGGCCGCCGGCTGCTTCCGTGTAGCGAACGATTCCTACATAGGCCTCCGGCAGGAGGCGTCTGGACCCCCCAGGTTGGGCAGGAGCCGCCAGAGGGCAGCCCCTGTCCGATTTAGTTTGGGATCAGACGTCGGAAGTGCTCCTTGAAATCCCATCGGCTGTCGAGAACGAGTCCCAGGCACTTCATCGTCGACCCGACGCCGATGTGAACTCCTCCTATCGTAAGTTGGGAACCCAAAGGTGGCGCGTTCTGAGGGCCATGAAAGCACATGACCTCGGACTTGTGCAATGCCAGCTCGAGTCCCAACTCCTGGATCCTGCCCAACACTGTCGCAACCCCGCTTGTTGCTAGTTCGACCGCCGCCTGGTATAATTCTCCCCGCGCTAGGACCAGCGTGTCGTCTACGTAGCAGACCACGCTGACCCCGTCAGGGAGGTCGCCGCGCAGCATGTAGTTGTATCTGATGTTCCACAACGGCGGCCCTGGAACCGATCCCTGTGGAACACCGCACGACTTCTCTCAACGTTTGCACTCTCCCTGGTGACCAGGGTAGATCATGTACCTATCCGACAGGTACGCCTCGACCACACGACAGAGGTAGTCGGGCGTCCGGTGATACCAGAGTGCCCTGCTAATGCTACTCCAAGGCATGGAGTTGAAGGCATTGGGGATGTCCAAAGACACCGCCACGAAACACCTGCTCTGGGACACGGCATCCCCCGTTGTGTTGCATTACAAAAAAAAAAAACATTTTTAACATTAACGAATAGTACATTGAGTAATGCCAAAAGGGCCTCAGCTCAGCATAATCCCAAATGGTAACACAAGGCCACCACCTGACGCTGATTTTAAGCTGCAGCCCTTGGGTGCCATATACTTGAAAATAGGAAAAAATCATTAAAATCTAAAATGGTTCTATGCAGAAACCAACTAAAAGAAAATGTTGCAATTCTTATTTATAAAACCAGTCCAAAAAGATTTATGTGCCCATTTAAGACTTTTAATATTCTTAGTTGCAGCTTATAAATATCTGACAAGTATGTATGGTAAGTTCTACCATAGCTGCTGAGTCCATAGTTGATAACCGAGTCTGCCAAGGCATAACATAATATAACATTCTTAGTGTTTTATAAGGCAACTTGTATTTTAAAACGCTAAGTTTTCCTATAATGGACCTCAGCAGAAATCAGAAATCAGAAACGTTTATTTCAAATAGACCAATTACAGGCACTTTTGAATTGTCAGAATGTCGGTCAGTAAAAAAAAAAAATACAAGTGAAGCTAAATTGCACGTTCCAAAGCGTAGATCTCTATAGAGAAGAACGTGCAAGAAACTCCATGGACACTCTTTTAAATCATTTTATGAGTTACATAAATCTTGGTTACATATTTCTTGTCGCTTCTAATATGTGAGCACAATGTAGATAAGTAATAATAATTAAAATAAAAAATAAAATAAAAACTAATTTAAAAAAATAGAAATTGAAATTAAGTCACTGGCAGCAAAGAGATGACCAGTCTCAACTGACGGCACCCGTTCACGAGCATGACGCGTGCATCAGCCCCACTCAGCTCAACCATTTTGAAGGGAACTGAATGACCCAATGACACGTGCCACCATCAGCGAGACATTTGGGTGAGCATGACAAACTCTCAACTGCTATGCTCGTAATGTCAAACAAGTTGTAACCTAATAAAAATGCTCCATGGTACTTCACATTCACAAAACTTGAAAAACAAAGTGCTTCTACATTATACAATGGTATTGTTTCCAAATACAAAAGGTAATAAATTATCATAAGCTCTATTGAAACAAACAAATAAAATAAAAAAATAAATATTTCGAAAACAACAATACAAAAAGGGGAATAGTATCTCTTCCAATATTTATATATCTAATATATTTAAAAAAAAACTAATTTGAAGGTAAAAGTGGCTGTGGCTGCGGAGCAGGACCGGCATTTAGCCAAGCGTTTTTATCAAGGATATAATACGCTTGTCTACATAGTGTGCGTTTAATGCATGCTTTAAATTTGGACTCATTCAGTTGTAGAATCTCAACTGGTATTTTATAAAATTTGATTTTTGATAAAATTTTACACAGTACCCCATGAAAGAACTATATACTTTAGCCAATCTGAACCGAGGTTGATCTAATTTATTCTTGTTCCTAGTATTAAAATTGTGCCTGTCACTTATCTTAGTAAAAAGATGAATATTTTTCCGAACATACATAATGTTTTCATAAATGTATTGATAAGGGACCGTCAGGATGTTTATTTCCTTAAATAGTTCCCTAAGAGAATCGCGTCTGCGAAGATTATATATGGCTCTGATAGCTCTTTTCTGCAGAATAAAAATAGACTCTATATCTGCAGCCCGTCCCCATAGCAAAATACCGTAAGACATGATACTATGAAAGTAACTAAAATAAACTAGTCGCGCAGTATCCACATCAGTAAATTGACGGATTTTTCTGACAGCATATGCTGCTGAACTAAGCCGACCTGCCAGAGATGTTAAATGAGGACCCCATTGTAGCCTCGAGTCAAGCGTGATCCCTAGTAAAACCGTATTCTCGACGAATTCGAGTTTCTCCTTGTTCAATACTATGTCGGAGTAATTACTTTTAACATTCGGTAACGCAAATCTTATGCACTTAGTTTTTTTTTTCCATTTAATACTAAATTATTAACAGTGAACCAGTTTTGGACTTGCTGTAAAGCATTGTTCACGTCATCAAGATTTGTGGAACGTCTATTGATCTTAAAAATTAACGACGTATCGTCAGCAAACAATACAATATGTGGTTGTTTTTTTAATAGATGCGGTAGATCATTTATATATACTAAAAAGAGGAAAGGACCTAATATTGAGCCTTGTGGTACACCCATTTTGACTTTTAAACCCAGAGAATTGACACCGTTTATCTGAACTTGCTGTTGCCTGTCAATTAAATAAGATTTCACCAAGCTGAGTGCAAGTTTACCTAGTCCATAATGTTCTAGCTTTAAAAGCAAAGTTTCGTGTTTAACACAATCAAAAGCCTTTGAGAGGTCACAAAAAAATCCTATCGCATCTTGGGCTTCTTCCCACGCTGCAAATATATGTTTCAATAAAGTGACTCAGCTTGTTACAGACGTATTCTTTGTGTGAACCCCAACAGAATCGGCTATCAACCATTAGACCAATATATAGTGTTTATCGACTACTTCCAATAGGGTATAAAATCTTAAATCTGTAATAGCAATTACGGATACACTCTATCACGTGTTTGTGAAAACGAAGTTTCATGTCCATTGTAACACCCAGATTAGGAGCTTCGTAGACCCGTTCGATGGTTTGACCCGTAATTGTTAGATTACCTGCACAGGGTTTTATTTGACTTATCTGATTATCGGTACCAAACAGCATATACTTCATCTTTGTAGGATTCAATGCAAGCGTGGCAGGCATTGGACCGCTGTATTATGCTTTCAAGTTCTTCATTTAGATCTATTAGTGCTAGCTCATAGTCTTCCGGTTTGAATGTTAGATAAATTTGTGTATCATCGTCATAAATATGGTATTTACATTTATTAATAATTTTAATATAGCCGTGAAACCATTTTAATGTGTATTCGTCAAATCAATAAAAAACAGTTTCGACAGTAACAAAGGAACATTAATACAATCGAATGCGCGTAAAAAATCAAGCAAAACTAAAAGTGTGCACATCCTATTGTATTTAGCCGACAAAAATGGCGTCCACCGTGGAGCGCCTCCTGCGAAAGCCGAACTAGCCGTCCGCCAAATCTGGCCCCACCCGTGCTAGGCGCGCGACAAGGCAGTCTACAGTTACTTTTTCAAAGAGGTTGGCCACTTTATCGAGCAGCATAATGGGCCGGTACGCAGACGGAGAGTCCACAGGGCGCCCCGGCTTCGCGATGAGTACCAGTTACCCTATCTTTCAGCGAAGTGGGAACTGGCCCCTCTTCATGCGTGCGCTGAAGAGCCCTCTTAGTCGAAGCCCGAGAGCCTCCATGGCCAGGACCGGCGGAGTTATGGGCGGGGAAGAGTGGTCCCTCGCGCGGGGAACAGAGTGCTCACCACCCCCTCTACAAGCTGGGGCCGGAGACTCTACGTCAGCGGGGGAGCCCAGGGGCGGAGTTTGCCCCACACCATCTGATAGGCGCGTCCCCACTCTGAACGGGTACCCCGTTCAGAGTCCCCAGCCACACGTTGCGGGCCTCGAGTTTGACCCGCCTTATCTCCGCTCACAGGGTGCGCTTTGCCTCTCTGTATCCTTCGTACAGCTCCGCCTCTCTAGCCTCCGCGGCAGACATGGCCTCCCGGAACAACTCTGCCTCGACGTTGATGTCGACAAGCCTGTCCAGTGCTTTTATCCAGGCCTGTATCGTCGCGGCTTCCAGGAGGAGCTCCCGGTCCATCTGCCTCAGCGCCAACCGCGGACGATCGTTTTCAGCGATTGGAGCAAGCTCGTCAGCATTTTACTAAGCGGTGGTCAACAGAATACGTCACGGAGCTTCAACAGCGCAGGAAGTGGAAGGTGCCGAGAATTGAAAGTAGACGACTTTAGTCCTAATCAAGGATGATAGGGCTCCTCCATTGTGCTGGCGCCTTGGAAGAGTCTCGAAACTATTTCCCGGCACTGGTGGTGTGCCTCGAGTCAACGATGTATCTACTTCGCACGGCATCGTAAGGGGAGCCATCAACATATAATAGATTTTATTTTGGATAAATTTAAGCAGATTTTTAAGGAATGTAGAATAACTATAACTAAAAGTAACATTTATAAACTTAAAAAGTGTGAATGGGTTAACAATAAAGTAAAATTTATGAGCAAAAGAAGAAATGAACTTCATAAAATTTGGAAAAGTGAACCAACTAACTTAATAAATAGAATAATATAAAATAAATATCGAAATCAAACAAATAAAAACATAAATTATATTAAAAATAAATACTTTAGGACTGAAATTAGTAACAACTTTTGGAATTCTAAAAAAAATATGGAGGAATGACGCGCTATATTGATAGCACATCGGTGTTTGTAGCTTCACACGCACACACGCTATGCTAGTGATCAATCAAGATTTATCAAATTTGTTTTGTTTTTTTTTTATCCCAAAGTAATTGTTGATTTTTTTGGAATCAAAAGATCTTATTTGAAATATAGTTGAAATCAATTCATCAGCCGATTCTAAACATACTACTTTTAGAATATGCGTTTCTTGTGTTAGATATTAAACCTAAATATTGTTAATATTAAAGTTCTTACTGCAGCTGTCCGTCATGAGTCGTGGAAGCTGTCCCACAATAGGCCACCCTCCAGGTAGTACTGGTGGCTCCGTCGCTTTTAAATTCTTCTGTCGCCACCACCAGTACGAAATGCAAGCGAAGAAAAGAAGTGCCTCAGTCAACATTGTTAAACTTCTACCTTAGTACTGAAACGGAAACAGAAGTGGTGACTGTGATGAAAAAGACCATAAATTATCTGTGGATAAGGTTAAAAAAAAACTGTTCAAGTGCGAGTCGGACTCGCACTCGAAAGGTTTCTTACGACAATATTAAAATCGAGCAAAAAAAACGTCGACAAAATATGCCATCTCTTGTATGGATGTCCCTTAAATTTTTCAATTTTAAACTGTATTTTAATTTTATGAATCCAAAAGAAATTATACGGAATGTCGTGCCGGTCCGGTAATGACTAGAAATGCCATGCCATGAATTTTATCAACCGATTTCAAAAAAAGGAGGAGGTTCTCAATTTAATTGCATGTTTTTATGTTACCTCACTCAAAACTCCGTTGTTTATGAAGAAGCGATTCGTAAATATTTCTTTACCTTAAACGATATTCTTCCAGATTGGTCCCATTTTACAAAATCCAGCTCTAAAAATGTGATCCATAAGGAATCATATAATATAGTATATAATCATATAGTGATTTTGGATTTTTCATCGAGAACTCAAGCACCTACATTTACAAAGTATCATTTGATGAAGTGGAACTGATGAAGAAGACCAGAAATGGCCAACGGAAGTTCACACTCACATAGGTATCACAATGACCAACAGCCGGAAACCGAAACCGGAACCGGAATCTCTGCGGCAAAGCACCAGCATCGCCTGGTGCGAGTGTGCGTGCCGCTCAGCCGAACACACCGGTGTACATCTCCCGCCTGCATTACACCACAAAGGTGGAGGACATCGTCGATTATGTGCGCCAAAAGTTGAAGTACACACTGAGGGTGCAGTTGCTGGAGTCGCACCGGAATGTCAATTTTAAGGCATTTGTGGTGCGGATACCGAACTGTTTTCTACACCTTGTTATGGACGAAGACTTTTGGGCACAGGATATGGTGTTCCGTCGCTTCCGCGGACAAATACCACAGGACAGCACCAAAACGAATAGTGCGAAGTGAATTGTTACTAACATAGTTTTAAATCATATTTACTAACAAAATGATTTATTATAAGTAATTATGCATGTTAGTCTATAAGGTATTTATGATATGGGTACATGTTGCCTGAAATAAATTGATTATTATTAATGACGACAGTTCTTTTTTATTAGCCTATGTTGCCCCACTGCTGGGCAAAGGCCCCCCCCTGGAGATGGACGACGCCACCGAGGTCGACTTGGGAAGAGGTGGCGAGACAACCTAGATACCTACCGTAAAGACTGGTTCGAGGTGGCCCAAGAAAAGACGACAGTTAAGTAACTACAAATAAATGATTACAATTTCCCCTCCTTTTGTCGTACTCCTCAATGCTGAGGGTCGTGACCACTGTCAATCGAACGATATTCCTCTGTTTCTCTGTTTCTGTCTCTGGCGGTGTGAAGGGCATTGTATAGCGTAGAGTCAAGAGCGTTACGGATCTGGTCAGACCAACGTATTGGGCTGCGTCTATAAGACCTTTTACCATTCGCTTTGCCGGTCACGATGAGCCTTTTGAGGTTGCCACCATCTTTCCTTGCAATGTAACCGAAGTATTGTACCACGAGTAGATTTTGAGTTCCCGCAATATGTTAGTCCGAAACGCTGTCCAAATACGGAGCATCTTTCTCTAGCACCACACCTCAAAGGCGTCAATACGTTTGCGGCCTACAGCTTTTAGTGTCCAAGTCTCAGCGCCATGTGAAAAGATCGAGAAGATCACGGATCGTATCAGTTTGGTTTTGGTCTTTACAGAAATGTTGCGATTCCTCCAGATTTTGTCAAACTGTGACATAGCGCTTTTAGTCATACCAATTCTCCTGCAAACTGTAAGGTACCATACCATAGAATTGATCTAATGATGGAGCAGAAAGGTGGACGGTAGGCACGGAAAGTTCATAATAAAACTATATATTCTAGCAGAGTTTGGGCTGATTGGAATTGGTACTCTGGCTATTAGTAAACACTAAAACGTTGAAAAATAACTTCGAAAATCGGTGTTAAATTATTTATTTATTTATTTATAATAAATAAACAAAAAAAAAACAGAAACACCGACTTCCAAATTATTATTTTTTTTTATTCTTGATAGGTTCGCGCTTGACCGCTATCTCGCTTGACCGCTTTTTAAACGTTTTATTATTTTTTGTAGTGCAGTCAGTTGTATTTTTTTTTTTGTAAAATGATTCTATTATAATAACTTCTTTCTTGCTTTTAAATTAAAATTTATAACCTTAAATTATTTTTATAAATGTTGGTGAACAGTAAGTAACGTACCTAATAAATATATACCTGGTATCTCCTCACAGTTTGATAACTTCAACAAATAATGCTTGGCTAAGTTCTTTTTTTTTTTGCCTTTGCTTCACTGGTCTTTGGTTTAGAAGACGTCTTTCAAGCACTGAAACCAATCGCTAATAATTACTTTGCCTGGTGATTGAAGTTAGTTCAATGATTCGTCAAATCACTGAACTAAGTTACGTCATATTAGTAAATTGTATTTAAAACATTGACTGCCGCTATAACAGCGAGTCGGACTTACGCATCGAGGGTTCCTTCCCGGATTTATTATGTATCGATTTTTATTAGTACTAGGTTTTTGCTGATCTACAAACAATGCTCAGCAGTTTTGGCCCGACGGCAACGGTCCTAACTTACAAGTCGCGGGATCAAACCCAGCCAAGCGCATAACTTTGTGTAATTTATTTCATTACCACTGCTTTCAAAACGGTGAAGGAAAACATTGTGAAAAAAACTGACATATCTTCAGAATCAAAATTCGAAGACATGTGACTTTCACCAATCCGCACAGGGCCTACTTGGTGGATTATAGCCCATTTCTTCTCAAGAGAGGAAGCGTGAGTCCCAGCAGTGGGAAAATTATAAAGCTGGTTATGCTATCGTTATGTTACAAATATTTGTTATTCTAGTTTGTGTTTGGTAAACAAGAAGGTGGTCCATCTGATGATAAGTGGTTATAGTCTCGGTGGACATCTGCAATACCAGCACCACAGGTGCAAACCGTACCCTTCTCCAAGAGGTCTCTTTTCACGTTTTGTTAGAATGTGTGTAGTGTGTTGGATAGTGTTTGATTTTTTTCGATGATCCATCGTATTACAGGTGGCCCATTTAAACAGTTGGCAACTGGCAATCCTATAACTTTGACATCAGTTACCAGATCGGTTTGTGACAGCCTGCATTCAAAGCGTCAGTCTTTGCAAATTTTCACTATGGTGGAACAGTACACACTACAAAAACGCGCTGTTATTGAGTAACTTTACATTCATAACTACATTTCCATTACAATAACTCAACATGAATGTAGTTCATAATTTAAAGTGAGAAAAGCACCTTGTCACGTGACTATTAGGCATTTGCACCAACAATTTGTGAATAATAATAATAATTATTATTTATTTTTCACTCCTAAACTAGGTGTATGTCTCTGTGGCTTAGGAGTACTGATCCTTAGTAGCAACAACCAGATAAAATAAGCAAAATGTATCATTCAGCAGCCATTGTACAATGAATCATGGTAAAGAAAAAGTATAATAATAATTGACGCATAAATAAAATGAAATCAATAATAAAATCAAATTATTAATGAAATAAAATTAAGTAATAAAAATATCAGTTATAGTATTTTATATAGCCCTTTCCATTGCCCTTTGGGTGACTTTAAGTCTTCTGATGAGGCCCATTGTAAGCGACCATATTTCCATTATATTATCAATACTGGCAACAGCCAGTATTGATAATATAATGGCATAATATAATGGCAATGGCGCACTGGTCATAGACTTTCGTCTTGAGTCAGTGTGGTATGTTGGACGAGAAGATACCGCGCAGCTTTTCGAACGCTGCCCAGCTAAGTCGGATTTGAAGATTGACCTCTTTCTCAAAGTTAGACCTACCCAACTTTCTTATGGAGATGAATAGGCAAGAAATACTCGATTACTCATAAAATAATGTTTTGTTTTACAATATATTTACCACAATATTAATAGTTTAAAATTAAATAACATTAAAATTTAATCATTCGAATCCTAAAATAATTACCAATAAAATAGAAGTTCATATTTAAATTAGTTAATTTAAGTATCTCATAAACTGGAGATAATTATTTAAAAATATTCCGGGGGCGTATTTCTATTGTATACACGGCCAGAATGCTACCACTGCTTGGATAACCTTCTCTTCGTATTTGAGCTCTTCATAGTGCTGTAAGTTTTCTTTTACAATGATGGCTACAACCCGGGAATCTTTAAGTCAAGAGTGAATAGGTTACTCCAGCTCCATCATCGACCGCAACGTCGCTTTTCATCAGGTGAGCGGTCAAGCGCGAACCTATCAAGAATAAAAAAATGATGGCACCACCGCTTCTTGCAGAATTGTCTGGATGAATTGCATGGTATACTTTGTACCCTTTAAACTTAATATGAGATATGAATAAATGAATATGAGTTTTGTGAAGTGCATTTCTGATATCAGGCACACATAAATTTTTTCTATGTCTAATACTACTTGTAACTCATTTTGGTGTTTTAATAACCCATTTGAGTTCCACGTCATAAACTTTAATGTAATATTCATTTTTAAGGCTATTTTCAACTTTGTTCAGTGTCTCGTCAAATTATGACATTAACTTTAATATTTCATCAAACTTTTTGTCGCTGTTCAAGGCAACCAAAGGCTCTTTTGCTATGCCTTTTGCAGCTGCTTGGGTGTATGAAATGCTTTTAGTGGTGGTTTTCTTCGTCGTTTGACTTGGTTTGTTCAGGTCTTCACCTCTTCCAGTAGGTACATTTTATTGAGGGATAATTTTATGGCTTTTTGGTGTATTGTTTCGGATCTGTTGAATTTCTTTAGCTACCATACATCCCCTGTAGTTTGCTGGATGTGAAGCTCTACAGTGGACGCATTTTGGCTTCTCTTCTTTTGGTTTTCTGCAATCCTTGGTAAGATGTTTATCTGTGCATTTTACGCACCTTGGTTCTTTGGAGCACTTTTGCGTATGACCGTACGCCTGGCATCTTTTGCATTGGAATACCAGTACATCATTTACAACAAGAAACGCCGAAGATTACGATCCCTTTAACGTGCTTAGGAAGAATGACGGTATTTATGTACGAAACTATTACAGAAAACTTTTTAGATGTCTTCTGCTTTGGAATGTATGGGCCTATTAGTGGGGTGTGTATCATTAAAATTTATTTGAGTTTGTTAAAATGTGGATTCTATTTCGGTATTACTTTCTGAGATAAAGTTAAGATTGGCTTGAATAGGCTCAGATTGAGAAATATTGATGTTATTCAAGAAATTATTATCCTCTTCTGTATTTACTTGTGTTTCAAGGACGATGTCTAATCCAGCGCTGTTATTCAAGAACACGTTTGTTGTGAGAGTGTTTGTAGGTGTGTCAGAGAAGTTAGCATTTATACCATGTAGATCTATTTCGATCTGCGATTGTGTATTCAAATAATCTCCACTTATTTTTTCAATATTTTGGTTGTTGTTGTTGGGATTCTCTAATTCGGTAGCTACCTGATTTTTAATTTCTTCTAACTTTTTGGTGTCTATGTAGGTATGCATTATTTATAGTTGCTCTCACGTGATCAGATAATCTTTGTTCTGTTAAATGTGTTAATTCTGGGTAAATATTTATAAATTCTTCACATAAACGTTTTCTATAAGCTGTTTTATTTTTTTTCTAATGGCGTGACAGTATAATAAATTCAAATTATTGCTTCATTATGTTCGTACGTCCACTTTATGCACTGGCAGAATTGTGTTTTAGATTATGTGGAGTGTTGCTGTAACCAAGTGTTGAAGTTGAAACATTTGTAGTTCAACACTGACTTCTACATAAATCTGGTCAATTGTGTCATGTGGAAGCAATTTCTTTTAAACTATAGCTCTACGCTGGTTGCCTATTCTTTATGGGCTAACTTGCGTATCTGGGTATTTTTCTAAGAACTTAGTATGAAGTGATGGAAGATATGCATTTTTGTGTGTCCATGTTAGTAAGATAATGATAAGTGCGTAGGATGAATTTAGTCATTTTAATACTCCATTTCCTACGACTTGTTGCAGTCCTAGCAGTGGGTACAGTATCATCGATAGAATTTGTCTCCTGTACAACATCCACTGACTTTATTGATGATGAAGATGGCGTCGGAGTGACGTGGAAAGATTGTGATTATGACGGGATTGATGAAAAAAGAGATGAAAGAGATAAAGAAAAGAGTTGTGAAGTTTCGTCATCTATCTGAGACATACTTGCCTGAAGTTGTTTTTTAGTTTTAGATCTAGTATTCATGATATTCCCATGAGTAGCTAGGGATTAAAAAAGTCAATCGAAAGAGATACGACGATGGGGTTATTATTATTATTATCATTTCGATGCACACGAGCTAGCTATTAATGAGAGTTACGGGGAATTATAATAACTTCTTCAGGTCTACACTCGGTTGTAATACTAGCACTCAATTTCAATAGTTTACGAAACGTAGCATTTAATTGTTAAATTATAATAAAGTTCGCATACAGGTAGTTGAGAACTCTCCCTATTTGGAATAGTTTTTAATAATTATGTAAGACCTGTAAGGTCAATGAAGTAATTTAAATAAATAATTCTATTTTTTTTGTAAAAAGCTGACCCGGTGAACTTCGCACCGCCTAATAGTAAGGTTAACGCTTTCTATAGGCATTACCAGAACAGCGTAATTCATTTTATAATGACATTTTGTCTCGAAACATTTTTTGCATCTTGTTTTCAACGTTTAAACCTTTCATGGACTATCTCGAATATTTCAAGACCAAAATTAGGCCGAACCGCTATTCTATAACTAAAACATGACAGTGATTCGATTAGACTTTATGTAACATCTTGCATTTATATGTATACTCATGTTTTAGTAAAATAAATAATCTTTTTATCTTGTATCCCTCACGGTGCGCCGCCACTTGGAGGTATGGGGTGATTTTTTATCGAGGTTTTTTTCCTCGCGGCCCTGGCGGTTAAGCCAAGACCCTCGACTTAGGTAACTATGCATCCGCAAATTATTTCATCCGCGGATGAGACGTTACTCTTTTAAAATTGTAAGGCGTCGAATCATCCGCAAGTTCGGATGAGTTGTCGCGTAGTTATATTAATGTGGTCATATCATCCAAATAGACAAATTTGGAGGGGGAGTTTTTTGTTTTTGTTTTTTTCTTAAATAAAAGTTCATATATCTAAAAGCGGCGGCAGGAGAGAAAAGCTGACAGCGGGGGAGGGGGTAAAAAATAATTAATTTACTATATATAAAGGTTAAATCGAACAGCAATACTTATATGTATAAGAATCGTTTTTTTTATTAAGAACATAATTTTTTATACTGGAAAATCAGAATAATGAGCAATTTACCTAAATAAATGACAGGTTAGGTTAGGTTATTGTTTTACTGAGAAAGTAGAGTTTTTTTTTTATAAATATGAGACACATAACATTACATTGTTAATACTTATATAACCAATTATTTGCGGCTACAAGACGTTTTGTGCAACTTGTATCAGCGCTTAATAAAACGAAAGGTTTGAGGGTATTTAAAAAATGATCGAGACTAGCTAAGCTTGTTTTGTCATGAATTTGTTTTGTCGGCCAGTGTAAGTTTACAGAGTGTACGAAAGTACATCTTATTACTTACTACAAGAAAATTCATTAAAAATAGAATTTCATAAAGTTTTCATATTTCGTGCGTGCGAATACTGAATTTGCAAATTCTATTGCGGGTTGCCTTCAGGTCTGATATTTTATTTTTACTTATCCAAGATAAATAATAAACTCAAAACACTGTAATATTGTTTAGTTTCTATTTTAGAATTACAATTATGGACAGCAAAAATACTAGATTTAAAATGAGTTTATCGCAACGAAGAGGAATACTTTTAATGCATGGAAACTATCGTTATTGTAAAAAACGTGAAAACAAAAACGGACATATAGTTTGGCACTGTACTTCACAAAATTGTATGTCTAATTTGGTTACTAACCATGATTGTAACCTTGTACTAAAAGAAAAACCTCACAGTTGTCACTCTAGCATAGACAACCAATTATTGGAGAAAATTGATGAACGTTTAGAAAGAGCGAAACATGAGGGTACTCCCATGCCTACAATTTATAAAGAGGCGGTAGAAAAATTACCAAAATCCAACAATTTATAGAAAAGAATGTATAAACTACGTAACCAAGAACTGCAAACTAAAAATGTGCGAATTTGAAATTGAACTATGTGACAGTTCCTGTTATTTACAAAGACTTTCTGAGTGTCGATTATAATGTATAAACGTTGTGTGTTTATGTGTGAACAAAAAATGATAGGATATAACTGTTCGCCACTGAAGAATCCAAAGAAATTCTCAAGAAAGCAAAACATGTATTTTGCGATGGAACTTTTAAAGCCGTTGTTCCACCCTTTAAGCAGTTGTATACGTTACATGTTGATGTAGGCAGTAATAATACACATACAAATATTATACCAGCAGTATATGCCTTATTGCCAAATAAAAAGCAATCAACTTATGAAATATTCTTCCATCTCATATAAAGCCAAATTCCCGAATTTGATCCCGAGTCAATCACTACTGATTTTGAAACCAGTGCGATGATAGCATCTAAAGCTGTATTTGATAAAGTAACAATTTGAGGGTGTATTTTTCATTTTAAAAAAGGCTGTCCAAAACTGATTGGAATTACAAAGAAATCAAACATGACAAGGGCTCACGTAAGGCGGTGTACGGCGTTGACATATTATCTTCCAAATACTGAAGTTTCTGATGGTTAGCTTTATGTTTTAAATGAGTGTATACACGAGGATGATAAAACAACGCAATTTAACAATTGTTTTCTAAATACTTGGATAGAGAAGAAATCCATCTTGTCTGATAAATGGTGTTTTTATAATATCCGACACAAAACTAATAACGCTATAGAATGGTGGAACTCGAAACTGATTATGACAATAAAGAGTAAACCTGAAATTGCCGTTTTATTAAATACTCTTAAAAATGCTGCTAAGTATGATTCTAATCTATGGAAAAATCAAGTATTTATTTCAAAGAGAACGGAGGAAAAAATAATAATAGCAGTTTGCAGGAATTATAATGAAATTAGCCTTGGACATTGTATAGAGAAATTATCATAAATATTAGTGATTGTGACAAAATTTCGTATTGGTTGATTTTTTGGTTATAATTTTTTCTTTATTTCTTTATCTTCCAGAAATTCTCCGCGGTCCTAGCTAGCGGGCATCGGCTCCGCTGGGTCACTACGGTTTGCTGATATCTCTTTAAGGAGCGCGAGGATCACTACGCGCTGTTGACGACTGGGCTCGGTTCGGTTAATTACCGAACAGCCGGACGGCGAGCTAACCAGTGCATGTATCCTAGCCGTGGCTTGGCTTGTTGAAATTGTCATGCAATGTTTTGATGATTAAATTTTATAGGTACCTATAAAACTTGCAATTTTTAAGTTTGACTGAGAAGTACTTTTAAGTTGTACCGGAACTAAAAAATGTAAAATATTTATTTTTACAAAAAAATACAAAACCGAGACGCACAGGGCCGTGCATTGTGGCGACACTAGGGGAAGGCCTATGTCCAGCAGTGAACGTCTTTTGGCTGAAATGATGATGATGATAATGATGACAAAAAAAATACTTTTTATTTCAGAAGTCGGTGCTATTATAGAAACACCGACTTCCGAAATAAATTTATTTTGCACTTTTTAGTGTGTTTTTTTACATTGAAGTTGGTTGTATTTTTTGACTTCTATGATTATGAAACGATTTATCTGAAGTTTGTTATTTGTCCTATTATACAAGAAATTGGACAAATACTTGTACAGCCTCCTAGCTGATGCCATTCGGCATTTTAACAAAAGGCAGGCCCCTAGCCAAGTTACTTTCCCATTTCGTGTCGAATTGCGTTCTCCAATCGGTAACGCCTCGGTGTCAGCAATTGTACAAAACGATAAGTCGGTAGCCATATTGACGCAAATGTGTCGACCGCTCGTTCTACAATGTTGTTCTACAATAACATAGGGTGTAGCGTTGAACATTGTAGAAACGATAACAATTCATTTTGAACGATGTGAACTTGACTACGAATTTTCTATTCGTTTCTTCTGGCCACGTGACTTAACTTTGAGATGATATCATTCCCATACATTTGATTAGATTTCGACTAGCGTTAACGATTGCAGATTATCAACTTAGCTAGGGGTAAAGATGTTGCGTATGGTGCGCTTTCCTACAATACTTTTATTGTATGGAGTAATAAAATGCTGTCTGCATATCATATTTTTATATAATGAGTCTTTCTTTGTGTTTTTCATTTTATTATTATGTTCTTTATTTTACTCCGCAAAAAACGCAGAACAAAATTACTATACAATAAGCGGTCTTATCGCATAGTGCAATGTTACAGACAACCTTTCGCACGTAAAATACAAAGATAGATTTAATACCTTAGTCTGCAATATCGCGTATTAGTTTGGGATAGAAGATCTACCGTGGAAACAATACTTTAAGATGCATTATTAATTAGTATTTTGCGTACAAAAGGTTGTCTGTAACATTGCACTATGCGATAAGACCAGTTATTGTATAGTAATTTTGTTCTGCGTTTTTTTATCCAGCTTGAACGTGACTAGATGAATGATCATAACGTCCCATGTGCTCACATCAATTTACAAATTTGCTATGGCGTTGAGACAGTCTCTTGTAGTATTCATAAGTCGCTGGTTCAAATCCGGCTCGAAGGACCAATGTTTATTACCGAGATGGTAATGTTGAACTTTTTGCGAACACTGATAGGGATAAAAATAAAACCACAAGTTTGCCCTGATCTGAGTTAAATTTTTTATTCTAATAACATCGATGCCCTTGTACAAATGCCGGTAACGAAACCATATCGCCGTATAAATCGATGATAACGCCATTTATCGAGCGTATCGGTACTAAAATAATAAAAATCAATGTTTCATCGTCTAGAACTAACACTTAAATAAGAGTTTAAATAATCAATACTTATTTATAATAATGACATGACAAGTGTATTCTACATACATTTTCATCAAAATTTTAGTGAGTAATTCAAGGGTTATAAATAATTAATTAAAGTGAATAGCCTAAAAATGTTTAAGACAATTATATTACTCACAGTAGCAATGACGATATCGTTAGAATTTACGTACACAATTGCTGTTTTGAATATAATAAACGAATGCAAATTATTATACTAATGACTTCTGCACGGGTTTGGCCACAGCCTCGCCTAATTTTTTGGATATTAATAATAAAATAATATTTTCATCACATGTAAAAACTTAAATATAAAGCCTGCACTATCGTAACCTATTTCCTTTTTTTGATACTGATGTGGTGTCCCGCGACTGACTTCAGCATGACACTAATCTGTATCTGTATCTTGGTGTGATCAGCCTCAATCCTGAAGCTACGCACCAAGTAAGCAAGCGTTGTCTTCATCGACATCATAGCGTAGGTTTTACCTGGAGCAACAGTACAGTCTACCAATTTGATATTTTTCGACTATAATACAATAAAAAATTAAATGGTTTTATTTTCAGACGTTATATTCAGGTGAGCGTGACGCATTATTATACAAATGCAGAAATTGTGAATGTACGTTAGAAAAGAATAGGCAAGTCATAAAATGTTATGGATATAACGAATAAGTTTAAATTGCTCTTTTGGTTGCCATGTTAAATTTGCTATGCCATCAAGTAAGCGAGCCCAAAAGCCTGAACGTTCCGTGATAATTGGTAACTGGGTTATGCAAGCTAGATAGTCACTTAATTAAACAATAAGCTGACCCCGCTATATACACCTCCCTAACGGGTTCAGCGTGGTCTGCTACGCAGACGACACGCTAGTCCTGCCGCGGGGAGAGTCGTACCAGGCGGCGGCTGAACTAGCGACACGCGGGGTTGCGACAGTCGTGGGCAGGATCCAGGAGTTAGGACTCGAGGTGGCATTGCACAAGTCCGAGGCCATGTGCTTTCATGGCCCTTTGGAACGCGCTACCACCGGGTTCCCAACTAACGGTAGGAGGAGTTCTCATCGGCTTCGGGTCGACGATGAAGTACCTGGGACTCGTTCTCGACAGCCGATGGGATTTCGAGGAAGCACTTCCGACGTCTGGCTCCCAAACTAAATCGGATTGGGGCTGCCCTCGGGCGGCTCCTGGCCAACCTCGCTCGGGAATCGTTCGGTCCATGGCCATTTATGGCGCACCGGTGTGTGTGCCGGCGCTGCGGAAGCAGCCAGCGGCTCGGCTGAACGGATGGTGCGAGGATATCAGACGATTTCCCGCGAAGTGGTGAGCCTCCTTGCTGGCCAGCTACCATGGGATCTGGAGGCAACAGTCCTTGCACGCATGCATGATCTGCGCATGGAGATGCAACGTCGGGGCGAAACTCCGCTGCCACGACAAGTCGCAGCACGGTGGACAGAGCTCCGGCGGGATCTCATGGTGAAATGGCGACAGTGACTGTCGTGACCCAGTGCTGGGCACGCCACTGTCATGGCGCAAAGTCCCCTCTTTGAGGCGTGGTTAAAAATACCTCACGGCGTCCTCACCTTCTGCATGACGCAGGTTCTCACCGAACACGGTAAGCTCGGGAAGTTCCTGCACCAGATTCGTGCGGAAGCAGCCGGCGGCTCGGCTGAACGAATGCCAGAGGGTCATGGCCATACGGATGGTGCGAGGATATCAGACGATTTCCCGCGAAGTGGTGAGCCTTCTTGCTGGCCAGCTACCATGGGATCTGGAGGCAACAGTCCTTGCACGCATGCATGATCTGCGCATGGAGATGCAACGTCGAGGCGAAACTCCGCTGCCACGACTAGTCGCAGTACGGTGGACAGAGCTCCGGCGGGATCTCATGGTGAAATGGCGACAGTGACTGTCGTGACCCAGTACTGGGCACACCACTGTCATGGCGCAAAGTCCCCTCTTTGAGGCATGGTTAAAAACACCTCACGGCGTCCTCACCTTCTGCATGACGCAGGTTCTCACCGAACACGGTAAGCTCGGGAAGTTCCTGCACCAGATTCGTGCGGAAGCGACGCCCGAGTATCGCTGCTATGTGGACCGCCCGGAGGACACAGTGGAGTACACGGTAGAGGTGTGCCCCGCTTGGGCAGAGCACCGCCATATCCTCGTGGGGGCGATCGGCGGTGGCGTACTCTAGCGCCGGGCCTTGGTACAGGCCCTGGTCTGGAGCGAGTAAGAGTGGCAGGCGGTCGCCTCCTTCTGCGAAGCAGTAATGCTAGCAAAGGAGGAGGCCGACCGGGCGAGACAACGGTGTTCTCACCCTAGCCACCGGGATTCCGATCCCGATTACCGGCCACCGTAGGCGTGAGCTTGTGGACGGCGAGCAATGGGTAGCCCGCCGTCCGACGATCTGGTAACCGTCCGGACCGAGCTCAAGTCGTCAACGGCGCGTACTGGTCCACGCGCGCCTCAGGGAGATGTCAGCAAATCGTAGGAGCCCAGCAGGGTCGAAGCCTACTGGGGCCACGGGTAGTGTGATAGTGAAACCCTGTGACGTGAAAGTGGCCCTAGGAAGAAGGCAAAGAAGGAACAGGAGTGGGTTTTTAGTCAGTAAAAGTCTGACACTATCTCTCGCCCCGCCTAAGAGCGGAATTTGTCATAAGATGGTTTTCCCGCCTAAAAAAACCCCCTCTATATACAAAGTTGGGAATAGACAAAGTAATCGATGATGACCAAATACGACTAAAGAACAAAGTTCATAATTTCTCGCTATTTCTCATAGTTTAAGATTTGGCCATTCATGATCACTTTAAAAATTCATTCAGTATTATCGCTCTGTATTCTAAAAATCTAGGCTTGACTGATTCGGCTGATTGTTTTAATTGTGTTCGAGGACTTGGTCAATAACAATTTTTTTTTTCGAAAAATAAATTACATATTACGAACATTTGAAAAAATCTGCTTGGCCCAACAACGCAAAGAGCAAATCAAGAAATATATACCCCTTTTGCTCCACCTAAGAGTGAGAAAAGTCATTTGATGATAAATCCCAACTCAAAATATAAAATATCCATTCAAAGCTGGAGCGAGTTAGTAGTAAATTATATAATTTGTTATCCCATACCAATGCAGTTCCGTTTTCCCAAACCAAAGGCAGAAAACGCTTTGGGGCAGTCAGGTGCCAGCCAGCGTTCAGGTTTGAACTCGTTCACGTCTTTACCCCAGATTGGATGCTTGTGGATTCCACTTAGAAATATAATGCAGGTCATATCAGCTGAAAGGGTGCAGTTCTCTGAAACGGATAAATTAAGTAGTTGAAGTACATTGCGATCAAAGAGATTTATAGAGATACAATGGAGTGGCTATCAGGAGCAATATTGCACGGGCACCGACCAAATATTGCGCCAGAAAGTATTCGTGGCGACAGCATCTGGGCGAATCACGTCAGTCACATGTTGTTCAGGTCGCTCCCAAGCTCTGTATACCTATCTCCCATCGTTCTGGAACATGCAATTCTGCGAGTACCGGTCGACTCGCCGCTTATACCGTCAAATACGGTTGGCCCATGCATAAACTTTCTGCTTCAGGAAGTCACTGCTCTCCTTGACACGAGATAAGTATTCTCCAGGGCTGATTCCAGTCCCCGAAAACGCTCGCCTCACGTAGCGCATCATATGTGGTCGTATATTGCCCTCCCTGAAGCAGTACAGTTTACCAATGAGCGCTCTGGCCCCATCAATACGTCTCTCAACCCTTCATTGCCAGGCAGGTGCGTCGCTCCACAGTCGATCGCTGCACTGGCTACTTACTGTGACAACCCTATCAACTGCTTCATCATCAACATGATTAGACCGTGGTAGAATTGCATCTGTAGCAAAAATTATTTCCAAAATAAGCCACATATAGTAAATTGTGTACCGCGTTTCGATGTTTGACACTTTGTTTGTCCCGTCTTGCATCCCGTTCCCGCACTACCTCGAGAGAAAGAGAACACAGATAGATTTGACATGAAGACTTCGGTTCTTCGTTCGGACGGTTTCGGCGTCCCGCGCATTTTACAAGAAATATGATTATTATTGAACTTAACCGCTAGAGACTAGAACGGCAACGATTTGTGCTTGTGATTCGTGCAGTGTTTAGTGAATGCTATATCTCCTCGCCACTGGACCTAGAAGTCGCGGCCGGCTGACACAAGGAGCCTCCGAGTTCAAAAGGTTGGTGTAATCCCCTATCACTTTCAAGCTGTTTTCTCTGTTTTCCTAATTCTAAAAATGCTACATAAGATCCATCATATCGCACCCCGGCCCGGTTCGACACTGTCACTTTTGCAAAAAATTGTTAAATATCTAAAAATGATCCTAAAGCTCCTTTACTTGGTGCGATTTATCCAAAAGTAAAGTTAAAAGTTGACGTTGTAGTATAAGCTGTTCATCTCATCTATATATTCTTAAGTCATTGTTTTGTGATGTATCAAAGTTTTAATTGCTTCACCTGAAAAACTACATTTTTGTATAAGTGACAGTGTCGCACCGGGGGTGCGATATACTGGAAGGTTTTACGCACTTATCTGATCAACCATAAACGTAAATACAGTCGACTCAATTCAACATAGTAGTACATTGCGCAACCAGGTCGAGTATGTGTTTCTGAATAGGGAGAGGCAAGCACGTGCAATATATCAGTAGACTTACTTAGTTTTAAGTCTTCTTTTAGTCTTCGGGCGATGACAGGTACGATGGTAAAAAGTCTCATGCTCTCTTTCAAAACCGCTTCTAAGTACACCAAACTCGTCAAATCCGCCTTCTCTACATCTTTGTTTTCTCCCAGGACCTCTTGTATCCTAAAATCATTGAGGAAATAAGGTTAAATAATATTGCAAAGTGACATTGACCACGCTGCGACACACGGTCAGTGTCGCAGCGTTGTTAATTCGTCGAACGAGATTTACATGTTGTAACTGTTCCTAAATGAACCTAGGCTGTTAAAATTTTCGTTTTCCCTAAAGTTATCCTACATCAAGATGAGAAGGTCGTTTCCCCCAAAGGGAAAAAGGTCAGATTCAACCTCCGCTCGACCCTGTGGTTTTTCTTTCTGGTGACTTGAATTAACTTCTACCGATAGTAATAAATTTCCAAGAAATAATAGGGCTTAAAGTATGAAATTGCTGTTTTCTAAATCGGATTGCTTTGAAGTTTATATCTTTGGATTGACTTGGAATTATAAGTTCAAATTATATTATTTTAGAATTACGTTAATCCCTTTCGCTCGTGCATGTCCTGACCAATCTTAAGGCGTGCGCATAATTTACTCGTTTTTATAGAATTCTGTCGGTCTTTTCATTAAAAGGACAATTTAGAGTGTCAAACTAGCCCATGTCACCAGACGTGTGTGGTGTGGTGTTCAAGGACAAATATAATATTTTGTTATTAATTTGGAGCAAGTGACAGACAGTCACAATGTGCAACAAGGCGGCTCATCTAGCGGCCTGCATAGTCATTTCTGTTTGATCAATATTGTTACAGAATTTACTTACTCAAGAAATGCTTTTTCCTGAACTTCAGGGTGAGATCCCAACAGAGTCATGGTAAACGTGAGAACATTAGCGGTAGTGTCATGTCCACCGACAAGGATCGTGTCCACATGGTCCCTTATCTCCTTGTCGGTAAACACCTCCTTCTCAAATGACAACTCAAGGAGCAGATCTATAAAGGGCTTGAATTTGGTTCCTAAAAGAGTAACAAAATAAATTAGTAAATTTAAATTATCAGGAGACCTTTTTTAGGGTTTCGTAGCCAAACGTTTCGTCATGTCTGTCTGTCCGTCCGTATGTCACAGCCACTTTTTTCCGAAACTATAAGAACTATACTCTTAAAACTTAATAAGTACATGTATTCTGTGAACTGCATTGAGATTCTCACACAAAGATAGAAAAAAACAATAAATTTTGGGGGTTCTCTATACTTAGAACTGAAACTCAAAAAATTTTTTTCCTCAAACCCATACGTGTGGGGTACAAACCGCAATTTACCTTTCAAGTTTGTACGGAATCCTTAGTGCGCGAGTCCGACTTGCACTTGCCCAGTTTTCAGTTTCTGTAGCA
Organism: Mythimna pallens; assembly: GCA_961205895.1. Lineage (NCBI taxonomy): Eukaryota > Metazoa > Arthropoda > Insecta > Lepidoptera > Noctuidae > Mythimna > Mythimna pallens. The sequence continues at coordinate 1,587,509 of OY540845.1, read as the reverse complement.
ATGATTTAAAGAAATTACGGTAACGAGAGTACGTGGCTTTCAAAATAAGGATTTCAGGTTGTGATCTTAAGGTTTGGTGCATTGTATCTCTGTTACGTATACAGCGTAGTAAACTTCACGTAATCTACGGATTAATAATATTGTTTTTCCTGGGTACTTTATAGAAGCGAGTGAGTTTGTTAATTATTTGGTTTAGACAAGATATCAAAATATTAGCTGCTACATTTGGGTCTTCGACACAAATTACGGCGGAGAAATCAGCGTTGTCTATATCTTTTTGGAAGCTGTTTATGTCAATAATTTTGGTGTTGTGAAAAATTCCGGGTTTTGGTTCATCTAAATTAATACTTCGTAATTATACTGGTAAGTTATCTGTGTTTCAATGACTATTGAGGTCCCTGAATGCTTCGTTTTTAGAAGGACATGGTCTAGGCATTTGTTTAGCCTGGTGGGATATATATGAGCAGGTAATAATCTGTGTGAAGCAGTGGAAGTGAGATATTCATTGGAATGTTTATCGCTGTTACTATTTTTGATATTAATATTTTTGTCACCTATCAAAGTAATGTCTTTTATTTTGGAAAGAAATAATAATGTAGCTTTAAGACTATCTAACGATTTGTCGATATAATGAAAAAGGGGGGTTCTATAAAGGGCCCAGACGACAGTAGTATCCTCAACTTTACAAAGAAGATAGTTTGCATCAATAACTTTAGGTTCCGAAACTGAGCACAGTCATCATCATCTTCCTGCCCATGTCCCTTGTAATTTGGGGTCGGCGCAACACGTTTTTTTCTTCCATTCTGCCCAAACTGAGCACAGTAACGAACATTTTAACTCCGTCATTCTGATTGTATGTGTTCCTTGTGAAATGAGAATTGTAGTCGTCCAAAATGGGGATAACAGTGGTTTTCTTTAGCCAACTTTCCGTTAATATTACTATGTTGCAGTCTATTTTTAAAATATGTAGAAAAGTTACGAAACTGTCGAAGTTTTTAGTTACACTGCGGATATTGAAGTACAAGATAGATATTGTTCTCTGAGTATTATTTATTGATTTGACATTTATCTACCAGAACTTTATATGATTTTCACCATCATGCCAAGTTGGAAAGAGTTCAGTTTATCTGCTTTTGCACGGTTTTTATTATAGGATCGTACTGATGAACCATTTAAACCGTTACCATGAGTTACTATCGAAAAACTACACCATCTCACCGTAGTCGATATCGAATAAACGTGCAACGAATAGATTACAATTAAACTCGTACCATGAGTCAAACGGACTCGCTAGCGACAACTCGATAGTACGGTGTCGAGTGTTTACGTTGGTACAAAAACCACATCGTATCTAACTTCACACTTCGAGTTTCTTGCACATTCTTCTCCATAGAGATCTACGCTTTAGAATGTGCAATTAGCATCATTTTTTCTGACTTCTTGACATTTCAAAAGTGCCTGTAAATGGTTTATTTGAAATAAATGCTTTGAATTTGAATTTGAATTTGACACTTAAGTTTGCTCTCTTTCTAGCTACAGTAAAAGACAGAGTAAGGCAGATAGACCTAAAAACCCTACCAATTTGAAACGCCATCTCGCTCGCGTTTTCTATAACCCGACCTATTGAAAATGTAATATTGTAGTTGTACAAATATTTTGATGATTTAGTGTTATTGTGTTTGTGAATTTACTTTCACCCTTCAATTTTCATTCATTCAATTTTCACCCTTCCATAAGCTAGTGAGTTACTTTACTACTGTAGTAACGGTTTGCTTCGATAGCACTTGTCAAATTTGTTACTCATGGTACCGATTTTCTATAGGAAACTACTAACGAGTTCTTATTCGATAGGTTTTGTACTTGATGACTCATACTACTGATTTTGGTTCTACAAGTGACCGCTAGAGGCGCTGTAAAATTTGCCATATAAAATATTTACGGCGTCGATATCGAGTAGCGACGGATACTATTGCTTTAAACTCATGGTAGAGGTACTTGGCACAGGCGTGAAGCTATGGACACTCTCTGCCGTCTTACGGGTAATAATAGATGACACATTAGGTTCCGACTGGGTTTCGGATATAGTTGGAGTTGGTGCGGGTGGGGATCGTTGCACACGTGTCATATTCTTTCTATTTTTTATGTAACAAAAAACTAGAGCCAACTTTGGGGAATTTTAAAAAGTTTGAAATGGTTAGTGGTACCTCTAACGCCACCTGTTGATGACAGTATCACAACAGCTTGAAGTCGATATTAGTCGCTAATTTGATGATCTGCCGCACACGTTCCGTGATTTGTGCACCGAGGCATCCAATTCGCGTTGCAAGCGTCGATGGTTCAAATCGGGTGGCAGACGATTTCATCTTTTTGGGTTTTTCTTGATTTGTATTCCCACCATGGAGTAAAATATAAGTATTGTACTAAGTAACTCCCTGATAACTGCCTCTTCTTCTTCTCTTTCTCTCTCCTCCCAGTGGGTGGAGTTCAGTGGTATAAGCGACATTTGAGTGACAAAGAATTGAAAATTTCAAAGAATCACCAATCACAATTTAGGAAACAAAAAAAAACTGGGCAAGTGCGAGTCGGACACGCGCACTGAGGGTTCTGTACAAACTTGAAAGGTGAATTGCGGTTTACGATTTATGACGTATTAAAAAAAAACTACTTAATAGATCTCATTCAAACTAATTTTCGGTGGAAGTTTGCATGGTAATGTACATCATATTTTTTTTTTTAGTTTTATCATTCTCTTATTTTAGAAGTTACAGGGCGAAGACACATTTTACCGCTTTGGAAGTGTCTCTTGCGCAAACTGTTTAGTTTAGAAAAAAATGATATTAGAAACCTCAATATCATTTTTGAAGCCCTATCCATAAATACCCAAACACGTATGGGTTTGATGAAAAAAAATTTTTGAGTTTCAATTTTAAGTATGGTGAACCCCAAAATTTTATAGTTTTTTTTTCTATTTTTGTGTGAAAATCTTAATGCGGTTCACAAAATACATCTATTTACCAAGTTTCAACAGTATAGTTTTTATAGTTTTTGAAAAAAGCGGCTGTGACATACGGACGGACGGACAGACTTGACGAATCCTTAAGGGTTCCGTTTTTTGCCATTTGGCTACGGGACACACGTCCGTCATAGTCTAGAGCCTACTAAGGAATGACATTAAAGGCATTAGAGAAATCATTATTATTATCAAACTGGTTACGTAACACCTTGGTATCCTTCATGGTTTATCTAATAATGTCATTAGTTGCAACTAGTGTACCAATAACGAAAGTGTGCAGAATATAAGAGTTCCTACCTGGCATTCTCTTCTTTTCAGCATTGTTTTGATTGATTTGAGATTTTCTTTTTTGTAGAACCTGCAAGCAGTATTATACATTTTTAAGCCGAAATTTTAAAACGAAAAGCTTTCCAATACGATTGAATATTTATTTTGTATCTGGTTCAGCGATGTGTTGGCCATTTATTAATTACTAACCAAATAAAAGTTTGGTAGTATTTTTTAAGGTGGGATTCATCCTATAACGTCTCTCGCTTTAGCGTTGAGCGAGAGGGCGTGTCAAATTCAGAAATAAAAGAAAGTTTTATATAGTATTATGTTCAGTTTCAGTTTCAGTCTATAACTTGTAAAGCCAATCTTTCGATGAGTAGAAGACTGATATACGAAACTGGCAACAAAGAGCGTGACAATAGATGTGACGGCTAGTAAATTAAAAATGTGTGTTGGAGGATATATTTGTAAAAGTTCTCTTGAAGAACTACAGCAGAGTTAAAAAGTACAATCTTGCTTACCATGTTCGACATATTATGCACTATCGATAGACCGGCATCCTGTTTCTTCTTGAGATTGCTCCATGCAAAGGTCTTCTTACTATGCAACCAGATCTTTACAAACCGTTCTACCATTGTTGTAAAGACCAAATCCAGAGCTTGTGCATACTTGCTGTTAAGGTTTGAGTCTGTAAAATCTACTCCCAGCGCGGTCACTTAAAAAAATAAAAACTTTCAATTAATTATTGCTTAACGCCTTAATAAGGTTCATGAAAACAATATTTATTTGTGTCATAGAACCTTTCACTTATCAAAAATTATTGTAACGAATAAAACTAATCAAGTTTTATTCGTTACAACAATTTTTGATAAGTACATTTCGACGGTTGAAAGGCTAATTGATCTAAACGAAATTTTTTCCAATATTGAGTCATATACATATTCGGAATCAGCAAATTTTCATCCGTCGTTTGAGTCAGGTTTTAATTATTTTTTTAATGTTGCTTAGATCAATTAGCCTTTCAACCGTCGATATTATTATAATTATTAATAAATAAATCAGTACTTAAACTGTGAGAGACATAAAATGGTTCTTCAAGCTCTCACGTACATCATTACAACTACTAACATTAGTTTTTGCCACTTTGTCTACTTTAACTAGCTCAAAACATTCTACATTGTATTATGCTATCTTACTGTAGTAGCTGTTACAACTTTTAGAACATAATTAATCAAACGATAATGTAATAGGGTGGTATCATGGTGTTTTGAAACAAAGGCCTCGATCTTAGCTTAGGTGCCAATCTCCCACAATTTATATACCTACCTGTTTTATGTATTATTTTAACTCTGTTTACTGTAAAACCTTATGTTTATTGTCGAGAGAAAATAAACCCAATTGATTGGTTTGTGGCCACCTTATACGTGAAGGTCAGACGTAAATTGAAAACTTACTACAAATAGTCTCTAAAGCGTTGTGCCGTATGTATGTCGAGTGGTCAAAGATGCCCTTTCCAGCTTCGTTCTCGAGGGTTTTGACCAGTTTCTTAGACTGGCTGTTGAAAGCGTCCATAAACGTATCCAGGAGTATTTGACTGAACGCTGGGTTAAGCAGCTTGCGGTGATCTTTCCATATCGCATCTACGGATATCAATTTTTTTTTGTATTATAATATCAATCTTTATTCCTCAAAAACATAGGTTACTATTAAGTATTGAAGAGCACAGTAGTAGTCCCAGTAAATGGTACAAAGTATGTATCACAGTAAATTATGATGTGCTTGGGCCAATACGTAGATCATTCATACAATAATGTATGAATAGAGTATGAATGGATGGAATTTAGTGACTGTGTGAGGAAAAAGCTTAGGGCAGCCTGTCAAGTATAAGTTAGGTTGGGGACGATTCATGATAGGTTCTTTTAAGACCTGCAGATAAAAACAGGAGCCTTACACAGCAACTTGGGTTCCGTCGTCTTATCTTACTACCGTCGTCAGTATATTGCCGACAGATCACAAATCTTAATTAATTTTACGAGTTTGGAAAGCCTCTGTCTAATGTGTGGACTAGTCAAATAATAAAACACACACAAATTATTTCTAATCATCTAATTTATTTACCTAGCTGTGTAATTGAATAGTGAAATATATTTCGGGTGGCTAGTCCAATGGCGCCCTGTAGCAAAATGGCTAGGCTATTAACGGAATGGCGAATATAGCTAGTAATCATAAAATAGCGACACAAGCAACTCACATTTCGCAGTAACTAAGCCATTACCCAACCATGGTTTAGCGAAATTGTAGTATTTGTCTTTGTCCATGCATGCAGTCGCTACGGTGAGACTGTCCTCTGGGTCAGTTATCACTGCAAAAAAAAACAATCGATTTAATCAATTTAAAAAGATAATGTTAAGTGTCGCAAGTGCGAGGCGGACTCGCGCACTGAAGGTTCTGTACAAACTTATTTATGAAAACAGTTCAATTCCCAAATTAAGTTACAAAATTGTTTTTTATTTTTTTGTGACTTAACTACAAATTTACAGTTTTCAGATTTATTTCTTATACTTGTGCTATAAGACCTTGCTTCATGCCTAATTTCAGGATTCTAGGTTAACGGGAAGACCCTATTAACCTTCAAGCGGGCGCGCGACTATTTGGAACATCAGCAGTCGCGCGTAACTTAAAAGACCGATGGGAGATTTTAGGAACTTAGAAAACTGATTAATTAATTATAATTTATTTTATATTCAGATATTACCTATTTTTCAACTAAACAATAATTTGATTAAATTCAAAATAAAATCTTGAGGTTAAACTGGTTTCTTTGCATTAGGAATCAATTCTGCCCGACATAACCAGACTTCTATAATGAGTATTGATTATATCTCCAGTTAATTTGTTTGTTTTTTTTTTTAATATTCATCAAGAGATCGAAAAATTAGAATCAAAGAGTTTATCATCTACTTAGGTATAATTTTTTTCAGAATCAGTCTTCTCGTCAACGTAAAAATACAAGGCAGGCGTGTAGTCTTTTCGACTCCTGCGCCGCGATCTAAACACACATTCTGTGTTTCTCATGAAGAGTGAAGAAAGAGAAAATGGAGTTATTTTCGTCAGTACTGAACTAATGACAACCTACTAGAGATGATATATTCTTTTGACAAGAAATTTTGAAATTATGATCGTAAATATATCAAGTGCGTTTGAGGTTTTAATTTCAACACGATACCTCTACGCGTTCCGGAGTTAAAGGGTCTTGACAGACAGACAGACAACAAAGTGATCCTATAACGGTTCCTTTTTTCCTTTTTAGGTACGAAATCCTAAAAATAAGCATATATGCAAAATGTCAGCATAATTGGAAGGAGGTAACTGTTATAAAATTAATTTGCAATGTTTGACCTAAGAAAAACGTACAAAAATTTAAAGTTATAAATATCTTGTACAAAGTTGCTCACCGATACAGATAACATACAAATATTTGGCCCGTGTGGGAATCGAACCCGTGACACGCATTGCAGTAGCCAATCGCTCAACCACTTGTTGGTTGTACAGCTGAAGCAACATTGTTTTAAAATAAGTTTCTTTACAATTTGTATCTACATTATGTGTATTTTTTAACGTGTGTACTCCGCACTAAGAATTATTGTAGTGCGTTCACAAACATGTAACTCACGTGCAAATATTAATATTTTATTGAGTATTGTGTGATATGTTTTGTATTTGTCTTTTAAGAATACCTACTTACAATAAACAGTTCTTGGTCCAATAATAGCACGCACTACTCCTCCCAACTCCGTGATATCTCGACTCATATCATCAAATACGTTCCATAGTGCTGCAAATAGAAGAATACCGGTTGGTCAGGCTTCTGTACAAACTTACGAGTACCTATGTAAATATATCAATTAACCAATCGAGTATTGAAGATATAATCATTTTTGAAGTGAAACTTCTTTACGCACGCTTGACTTGGGGAGTAAGCTGGCGAACGCGTGACGTAAGCGTTACGAAAAGTGTGATCGGGCAAGGCGAACGGAAGTTAAGTGGGGGATATAAGCAAGAGACAGCAGTGCGCGCGCACATTTTCTTTCTCTCTTCCTCTCATAGCCAAATACGTTCCGTATATCTAAGCACACTGCAGGCTTATTGTCTGTATCACAGTGTAGGAGCAAGAGAGAGCAGTGCGCGCGCACATTTTCTTTCTCTCTTTCTCTTATAGGCGAAAGAAGTTTCACTTCAGTCGTGTGGTCATAAGCACACTCGTTTTTTTTTTTGTGACGTTACTACTTATTTATAGTTTTTAGACTTTTTCTTTTAAGGGTTTTTTAGGGTTTTTTTTTTTGGTGAGAAAATCATCTTATGACAAATCCCGCTCTTGGGCGGAGCAAGAAATAGTGTCAGACTTTTACTGAATTAAAATCCACTTCTGTTCCTTCTTTGCCTTCATCCCAGAGCCCCGGGTTTCACTTTCACACTACCCGTGGCCCCAGTAGGCTTCGACTCTGCTGGGCCGCGCCCGTGGAACAGTACGCGCCGTCGACGACTTGGGCTCGGACGCCCAAGTCGTCGACGCCCGGACGGTCAGCAAGCCCACGCTTACGGTGGCCGGAAATCAGGATCGTAATCCCGGTGATAGTTGGGGCGTGGGGACCGTTACCTTACGCGATCGGCGGCCTCCTTTGCTAGCATTACTGCTTGGCAGAAGGAGCCGACCGCCTGCCACTCCTCCTCGCTCCGGACCATGGCTTGTACCAAGGCCCGACGCGAGAGATCGCCGCCGCCGATCGCCCCCACGAGGACACGGCATTGCTCTGCCCAAGCAGGGCACGCTTCCACCGTGGTTTCCACCGTATCTTCCGGGTGGTCCACACAGTGGCGACACACGGGCGTCGCTTCCGCACGAACCCGGTGCAGGGACTTCCCGAACCATGTTCGGTAAGAACCTACGTCATACGGAAGGTAAGGTCTTTCTAACCACAACTCAAAGAGAGGACTTACTGCCATAATTGTGGCGTGCCCAGCACTAAGTTGCGACAGCCGCTGTCGCCATTTGCCTATGAGATCCCGCCGGAACTCTATCCACCATTTTGCGACTTGTCGTGGCAGTGGAGTTTCGCCCAGGCGTTGCATCTCCATGCGCAGATCGTGCATGCGTGATCCCGTGGTGGCAGGCCAGCAAGGAGGCTCGCCACTTCGCGGGAATCGTCCAGTATCCCCGCACTATCCGTATGGCCATGACCCTCTGGCATGCGTTCAGCCGGGTCGCCGGCTGCTTCCGCAGCACCGGCGCCATAAAGGGCCGTACTATGGCATTTGTGTCATCAGCAAAAATTACTATGTCAAGGTCAGGTAAAATTGAATTTGTATAATTAATCAAATCATTTATAAATATAATAAATAGAATAGGTCCAAGTATAGATCCCTGTGGGACACATGAAGTCAAGTTTACGATTCGTGATCTATGAGACTTTTTGAAGCCATTTTGAATTATGTAAATTTCTACAAAAAAAAAATCTATTTTTTAAATACGAACTGAACAGTTGCAAGGCCTTACCTCTTATACCATAATGACTCATTTTTGTGAGAAGCAATTTATGATCTATAGTGTCAAATGCAGAGCTTAGGTCTAGAAAAATCCCTGCAACTTTCATTTTAAGATTTATTTTTCTTGTCACAACATCCATTAAAGTGTATATGGCATCTGAAGTGCCAACACCTTTTTGATAACTAAACTGTCTTTTGTTCAAAATTTTATTAACACGTAAGTGAACTAGAAGTCGCTTTTTAATTTTGTTTTCATACATTAATGACAAGACTGGTAATAAGGAGATAGGCTTGTAATTTTTTGCTTCTGTCCTGCTACCTTTTTTATAGACAGGTATAACCTTAGCAATTTTTAATTGATCTGGAAAGATAGATTCCACAATACATTTATTGATAAAATCACTAAGAGGCCCTACTAATATACTATTGTGTTCTTCAATTATAGTTATAGGAATCTCATCATATCCGCATGAATATTTGTTTTCCATATTTTTTACCATGACTGACTACGACTACTATTTCCATTACATGAGCATAAGAAACGTTTCATTTTGCTAGAAGTCCGAATTCCCTTAGTGATCCACTTAGATTGAGAATTGTTCTTACGTAAGTTTAATTTATATTCTCTTTTTCGATAGCTTTCTCGAAATACTTTGTTGAATGTTCTGAGAAAAGTATTTATACCCATACTACTCCAATCTTTTTCACGAATACCCTGTTCGAATAATGCACTATTTTTACGGTTAAATATTCTTTTATTTATGATGAGTGGATTCCAATTTAAAGACGTTGATACATTACTTAGACGAATATCCGCAAAAATACCACCGTGACCATCTGCCAAGCCATTGTGATCTATTTTTTACAACCCAAAATACTCAAAGTAGGCAGGTTGGTTATAATATTATCAATACACGAATGACTACTATTGCGAACAAAAGTAGCAGAATCTATGAGATGCCTAAAGTTGTAACACTTTAATAGACTAAGAAATTCCGTGCGCCTTTTGTTGTCCACTAGCAGATCAATATTGAAATCACCACAGATCACAGATTTTCTTTTGAACAAATAGTCTAGTAATTTCTCTCGTTTTTCTAAAAAAATATCGAAATTTTTGTTTACAGGATTACGGTAACAACAGCAGATATATAAACCAGTCTCAATATCTTTAACAGCACATATTTCGAAACATTCTACTATAAACAATTTATTTATTGCAGCAATGTTTTCTGTTTGCCTATCTACATGCCCAAGATTAAACTACCTCCTCTTATTTTATTTTTCCTAGTATTGTACGAAACTAGTGTATAGTTATTTAGATTAAACATTTTTGCAGTGTTTTCATTCAGGAAGTGTTCACTTATACATAAATAGTCCAACTTCCTACCTAGAGTGTTTAAATAAACTTCTAATTCATTTATTTTGTTATTTATTCCACAAACGTTCTGATGAAATATGTTTAAATTAGTCAAGAAAAAAGTTAGCTTCATTTGGAGGGTTAGATAATGTACTCATATTATTGTTAGGCAATACAAAATTAGATCTACTAGTCTTCGATGTGTGAAGAATCGTCAGTTAGTTCTTCTATGAGTGATTTCAAATCTCTAAATATTGTGCTTATTCCGTAGTTATTTATTCTTCCTGTTCGTTTGTCAAACATTGTACTGTCATAGGCGAGGTTTAGATTGGAGTCCAGTAGATAAGCATGAAGGTAAGTCATTATGTCAAGATATAACAGGTTACTGAAGTTTTCAATTCTTGCGTTATACATGGTTGAGTATCTATCAATTTTTACAGTAGGTACACATAAAATAATGTTTGTGTTTTTGATTGGTGTCAATTTTTGTCTTATGTCATAAATTAAGTTCACATAATTCCCAGTAACGTTAAAGTCATGTTCTCCGATTAACACAATGCAGTATTCATTCATTGTGTAACTTTTTAATTCTGTAGTCAATCCTTCTAGTAATCGATGGACCCCACAGTTAGTTTTTATGTGATGATAAATGTTGTAGTCTTTCAATACATTTTGTGCAGTTGAAAGTATGTTGTTCGTATTATTGGAACTAATTATACATATCCTATTCTTAGACTTCTTCTTGTTTGATGTCGGTTTATTAATGCACGCTAAAGGTACTTCTGTTATGCTTTCCTTATTGCATGCTGTAAGTATCCCTGAACTGCTTTCGTTATTGTAATTGCTTATTTGACATGATTTTGGTGATCTTTGACTTTTTTTTATTTTTAGGAGTAAGTACTTTCCTTTTTAAGGGACTACTAGTTACTTTTTTGAAGAGGACATTCTTTTTTTGTAGCTCCTCATTAACACCTTTTAGATTGGTATTTTCTAAAGACAAAGATTCTATTTCGCTATGAGCCGTCTCTTGTTCAAGCATTAATTTTTTAATTTGTTTTTTTAACATTGAAACCTGGTCATCATCGTCATCGGAGATGTAAGGAAGGCTTGTGCCGCCATCTGTAGGTGATTCTATCAACATTATACTATTGTTCTCACGGGGTTCTATAGTCGAGTCAGATTTAGTACGCGTACGTCGAAAAGTAATATTTTCCAAGAAATTCATGCTGTTGTCAATGTCAGTGTACAACGAAACTGAACAGTATTATTCGTAGACTTTCAAATATAATCTCAGCTAGTGAGGATCGAACCAGAGCTCTTAGTATCGCAATCCGACGTGTACGCCCACTGGCTATCTGTTATATGGATTAGTGGTCGAAAAAGCAGATCGTGTTCTGTTGAATTCAATATTTTTATTTTTTTAGATAATAGATGTCACTACTTGAAACGCAAATTGTAAATGTAATGATATTTTATTACAATTGCAACACCATTTGTTATTTGGTATCGATCTGTCTAGGTAGATGACATGTCAGTTTAGTAGTTAACCACTAGATGGCGTGATTATAACTAGATTTTAAATAAAAAACGGATCTTACAAAGTTGCAATATGTTTTTGAGATTGAGATTTTATGTTTTTCAATTGTTCACTTCAAGTTCACTTTATATATTTCCTTTGTTGCATTGGTTTGGAATCTTTACACTTTCCCGATCACTGTTTATTAGCATTTAGCACTAATTGGTAAGAGCAGTGGTGGCCGAGTGGTAACGGCCCCGAGTTACAAGTTGTAGGTCGCGGGTTCAAACCCAGCCAGGCGCATTACTTTGTATAATTTATTTCATCACCACTGCTCTCAAAACGGTGAAGGAAAACATCGTGAGGAAACCGGCATGTCCTAGAACCAAAAATTCGAAGACATGTGACATCCACCAACCCGCACTGGGTCCGCGTGGTGGATTACGGCCCATTCCCTCTCCTAGAGAGGAGGCCTGAGTCCCAACCGTGGGAACATTATAAGGCCGATTATACTATACTATATACTATTTGGTAAGTCATTTGTTCATCTGTTTTTGTTGTCACTTTTATAGATTTCACACTTCAAATGTCGCTGATAACACTACTACAGTTAATTTAGGTGTCTCTTTACATTTATATTACACTTTTACGGTCTGTTAAGTACTTTAAGTAGATCTAATAGATGTAGGTATATGTATATTATTGTGTGGTAAATGATGTTACATATTTTATTTAAATTGAATTGTGTATGCATGTTATTTATAATGTTTAAGTATAAGTACTGGTAAATTTTGTCAGATACCTATTTTATTTATTTTTATCATCATCATTATTATTAAATTATGTTAATATTGAAATTAATTTAGGTATGTATTTTATTAGAATTTCCTCATGTAAGTAAATTATGTAAAGTATTTTTATTTATATTTTTTTCTTCATCATTATTAAATTATGTATTTATAGAAATTAATTATATATATATATTTTTATTATGTCTGTGTATTGATAAATTATGTCAGGTATTTTTTTTTTGTCGTAATTATTAATAAATTATGTCAGATATTTCATTTATTTTTATCGTCATTAAATTGTTATTATTGAAATTTGTTTATTTATGCAATGTCTTTGTATATGTAAATTAAATGTCAGGTATTTTTATCGTCATCATTATTAAATCAAGTCAGATATTCTTATTATTTTTGTCGTCATTAAATTATGTTATTATTGAAATTAATTTATTTATGTAATGTCTTTGTATATGTAAATTAAATGTCAGGTATTTTTATTTATTTTTATCGTCATCATTATTAAATCATGTATTTATTTTAATTTAATTATGTATAAATTAAATTTTATTCACCTCAGTACTCGCATTATTTTGCACTTTTTTTAAATACATTTATCACAACGATACAGTATATAATTAATAGTTTTATTGCAGTTGATGTTTATCGTTATAGTATTCCTCTATAGTATAGTAGCATTTGTCTATTAGAAATTGTTTTAGTTTATTGATGAACATATTATTACTATCTGCATTTTTGATGAATTCTGGTAACTTATTATATATTTTTATAGACATAACAAATGCACTAGAAGAGTGCATTTTCAATCGTGAAGTGGGTATGTTAAGCCTATTTTTATGTCTAAGTGTGCTTTTAGTTTAGATGTCCTCTCTTTTGGCATAGAATTGTGCATATTTTCGAACAAATTTGCTAGTTCGACCACCGCCTGGTATGATTCTCCCCGCGCTAGGACCAGCGTGTCGTCTACGTAGCAGACCACGCTGACCCCGTCAGGGAGGTCGCCGCGCAGCACGTAGTTGTATCTAATGTTCCACAAGGGCGGCCCTGGTACCGATCCCTGTGGAACACCGCACGACTTCTCTCAACATTCGCACTCTCCCTGGTGACCAGGGTAGATCATGTACCTGTCCGACAGGTACGCCTCGACCACACGACAGAGGTAGTCGGGCGTCCGGTGATACCAGAATGCCCTGCTAATGCTACTCCAAGGCATGGAGTTGAAGGCATTGGGGATGTCCCAAGACACCGCCACGAAACACCTGCCCTGGGACACGGCATCCCCCGTTGTGTTGCATTACAAAAAAAAAAAAACATTATAAAATTAAGCAAATAGTACATTGAGTAATGCCAAAGGGGCCTCAGCTCAGCATAATCCCAAATGGTAACACAAGGCCACCACCTGACGCTGATTTTCAGCTGCAGCCCTTGGGTGCCATATACTTGAAAATAGGAAAAAATCATTAAAATCTAAAAAAGGTTCTATGCAGAAACCAACTAAAAGAAAATGTTGCAATTCTTATTTATAAAACCAGTCCAAAAAGATTTATGTGCCCATTTAAGACTTTTAATATTCTTAGTTGCAGCTTATAAATATCTGACAAGTATGTATGGTAAGTTCTACCATAGCTGCTGAGTCCATTGTTGATATAACATAATATAACATTCTTAGTGTTTTATAAGGCAACCTGTATTTTAAAACGCTAAGTTTTCCTATAATGGACCTCAGCAGAAATCAGAAATCAGAAACGTTTATTTCAAATAGACCAATTACAGGCACTTTTGAATTGTCAGAATGTCGGTCAGTAAAAAAAAAAAATACAATTGAAGCTAAATTGCACGTTCCAAAGCGTAGATCTCTATAGAGAAGAACGTGCAAGAAACTCCATGGACACTCTTTTAAATCATTTTATGAGTTACATAAATCTTGATTACATATTTCTTGTCGCTTCTAATATGTGAGCACAATGTAGATAAGTAATAATAATTAAAATAAAAAATAAAATAAAAACTAATTTTAAAAAATAGAAAATGAGTCACTGGCAGCAAAGAGATGACCAGTCTCAACTGACGGCACCCGTTCACGAGCATGACGCGTGCATCAGCCCCACTCAGCTCAACCATTTTGAAGGGAACTGAATGACCCAATGACACGTGCCACCATCAGCGAGACATTTGGGTGAGCATGACAAACTCTCAACTGCCATGCTCGTAATGTCAAACAAGTTGTAACCTAATAAAAATGCTCCATGGTACTTCACATTCACAAAACTTGAAAAACAAAGTGCTTCTACATTATACAATGGTATTGTTTCCAAATACAAAAGGTAATAAATTATCATAAGCTCTATTGAAACAAACAAATAAAATAAAAAAATAAAATATTTCGAAAACAACAATACAAAAAGGGGAATAGTATCTCTTCCAATATTTATATATTTATATCTAATATATTAAAAAAAAAAAACTAATTTGAAGGTAAAAGTGGCTGTGGCTGCGGAGCAGGACCGGCATTTAGCCAAGCGTTTTTATCAAGGATATAATCTTCCAGTTTATAATACGCTTGTCTACATAGTGTGCGTTTAACGCATGCTTTAAATTTGGACTCATTCAGTTGTAGAATCTCAACTGGTATTTTATAAAATTTGATTTTTGATAAAATTTTACACAGTACCCCATGAAAGAACCATAGTTCTTTAAAAAGTTAAAAGTTAAGTTTAAGTTAAGTTTAAAGTACATATACTTTAGCCAATCTGAACCGAGGTTGATCTAATTTATTCTTTGTCCTAGTATTAAAATTGTGCCTCTCACTTTTCTTAGTAAAAAGATGAATATTTTTCCGAACATACATAATTTTTTCATAAATGTATTGACAAGGGACCGTCAGGATGTTTATTTCCTTAAATAGTTCCCTAAGAGAATCGCGTCTGCGAAGATTATATATGTAACCTCGAGTCAAGCGTGATCCGTAGGAAAACCGTATTCTCGACGAATTCGAGTTTCTCCTTGTTCAATACTATGTCGGAGTAATTACTTTTAACATTCGGTAACGCAAATCTTATGCACTTAGTTTTTTTTTCCATTAAATACTAAATTATTAACAGTAAACCAGTTTTGGACTTGCTGTAAAGCATTGTTTACGTCATCAAGATTTTTGGAACGTCTATTGATCTTAAAAATTAACGACGTATCGTCAGCAAACAATACAATATGTGGTTGTTTTTTTAATAGATGCGGTAAATCATTTATATATACTAAAAAGAGGAAAAGACCTAATATTGAGCCTTGTGGTACACCCATTTTGACTTTTAAACCCGCAGATTTGACACCGTTTATCTGAACTTGCTGTTGCCTGTCAATTAAATAAGATTTCATCAAGCTGAGTGCAAGTTTACCTAGTCCATAATGTTCTAGCTTTAAAAGCAAGGTTTCGTGATTAACACAATCAAAAGCCTTTGAGAGGTCACAAAAAATTCCTATCGCGTCTTGAGCTTCTTCCCACGCTGCAAATATATGTTTCAATAAAGTGACTCAGCTTGTTACAGACGTATTCTTTGTGTAGACCCTAACAGAATCGGCTATCAACCATTAGACCGATATATAGTGTTTATCGACTACTTCCAATAGAGTATAAAATCTTAAGTCTGTAATAGCAATTACGGATACACTCTATCACGTGTTTGTGAAAACGAAGTTCCATGTCCATTGTAAGACCCAGATTAGGTGCTTCGTAGACCCGTTCGATGGTTTGACCCATAATTGTTAGATTACCTGCACAGGGTTTTATTTGACTTATCTGATTATCGGTACCAAACAGCATATACTTCATCTTTGTAGGATTCAATGCAAGCGTGGCAGGCATTGGACCGCTGTATTATGCTTTCAAGTTCTCCATTTAGATCTATTAGTGCTAGCTCATAGTCTTCCGGTTTGAATGTTAGATAAATTTGTGTATCATCGTCATAAATATGGTATTTACATTTATTAATAATTTTAATATAGCCGTGAAACCATTTTAATGTGTATTCGTCAAATCAATAAAAAACAGTTTCGACAGTAACAAAGGAACATTAATACAATCAAATGCGCGTAAAAAATCAAGCAAAACTAAAAGTGTGCACATCCTATTGTATTTAGCCGACAAAAATGGCGTCCACCGTGGAGCGCCTCCTGCGAAAGCCGAACTAGCCGTCCGCCAAATCTGGCCCCACCCGTGCTAGGCGCGCGACAAGGCAGTCTACAGTTACTTTTTCAAAGAGGTTGGCCACTTTATCGAGCAGCATAATGGGCCGGTACGCAGACGGAGAGTCCACAGGGCGCCCCGGCTTCGCGATGAGTACCAGTTACCCTATCTTTCAGCGAAGTGGGAACTGGCCCCTCTTCATGCGTGCGCTGAAGAGCCCTCTTAGTCGAAGCCCGAGAGCCTCCATGGCCAGGACCGGCGGAGTTATGGGCGGGGAAGAGTGGTCCCTCGCGCGGGGAACAGAGTGCTCACCACCCCCTCTACAAGCTGGGGCCGGAGACTCTACGTCAGCGGGGGAGCCCAGGGGCGGAGTTTGCCCCACACCATCTGATAGGCGCGTCCCCACTCTGAACGGGTACCCCGTTCAGAGTCCCCAGCCACACGTTGCGGGCCTCGAGTTTGACCCGCCTTATCTCCGCTCACAGGGTGCGCTTTGCCTCTCTGTATCCTTCGTACAGCTCCGCCTCTCTAGCCTCCGCGGCAGACATGGCCTCCCGGAACAACTCTGCCTCGACGTTGATGTCGACAAGCCTGTCCAGTGCTTTTATCAAGGCCTGTATCGTCGCGCCTTCCAGGAGGAGCTCCCGGTCCATCTGCCTCAGCGCCAACCGCGGACGATCGTTTTCAGCGATTGGAGCAAGCTCGTCAGCATTTTACTAAGCGGTGGTCAACAGAATACGTCACGGAGCTTCAACAGCGCAGGAAGTGGAAGGTGCCGAGAATTGAAAGTAGACGACTTTAGTCCTAATCAAGGATGATAGGGCTCCTCCATTGTGCTGGCGCCTTGGAAGAGTCTCGAAACTATTTCCCGGCACTGGTGGTGTGCCTCGAGTCAACGATGTATCTACTTCGCACGGCATCGTAAGGGGAGCCATCAACATATAATAGATTTTATTTTGGATAAATTTAAGCAGATTTTTAAGGAATGTAGAATAACTATAACTAAAAGTAACATTTATAAACTTAAAAAGTGTGAATGGGTTAACAATAAAGTAAAATTTATGAGCAAAAGAAGAAATGGACTTCATAAAATTTGGAAAAGTGAACCAACTAACTTAATAAATAGAATAATATAAAATAAATATCGAAATCAAACAAATAAAAACATAAGTTATATTAAAAATAAATACTTTAGGACTGAAATTAGTAACAACTTTTGGAAAAATAAAAAAAATATGGAGGAATGATGCACTATATTGATAGCACATCGGTGTTTGTAGCTTCACACGCACACACGCTATGCTAGTGAACAATCAAGATTTATCAAATTTGTTTTGTTTTTTTTTTTATCCCAAAGTAATTGTTGATTTTTTTGGAATCAAAAGATCTTATTTGAAATATAGTTGAAATCAATTCATCAGCCGATTCTAAACATACTACTTTCAGAATATGCGTTTCTTGTGTTAGATATTAAACCTAAATATTGTTAATATTAAAGTTCTTACTGCAGCTGTCCGTCATGAGTCGTGGAAGCTGTCCCACAATAGGCCACCCTCCAGGTAGTACTGGTGGCTCCGTCGCTTTTAAATTCTTCTGTCGCCACCACCAGTACGAAATGCAAGCGAAGAAAAGAAGTGCCTCAGTCAACATTGTTAAACTTCTACCTTAGTACTGAAATGGAAACAGAAGTGGTGGCTGTGATGAAAAAGACCATAAATTATCTGTGGATAAGGTTAAAAAAAAAACTGTTCAAGTACGAGTCGGACTCGCACTCGAAAGGTTTCTTACTACAATATTAAAATCGAGCAAAAAAAACGCCGACAAAATATGCCATCTCTTGTATGGATGTCCCTTCAATTTTTCAATTTTAAACTGTATTTTAATTTTATGAATCCAAAAGAAATTATACGGAATGTCGTGCCGGTCCGGTAATGACTAGAAATGCCATGCCATGAATTTTATCAACCGATTTCAAAAAAAGGAGGAGGTTCTCAATTTAATTGCATGTTTTTATGTTACCTCACTCAAAACTCCGTTGTTTATGTAGAAGCGATTCGTAAATATTTCTTTACCTTAAACGATATTCTTCCAGATTGGTCCCATTTTACAAAATCCAGCTCTAAAAATGTGATCCATAAGGAATCATATAATATAGTATATAATCATATAGTGATTTTGGATTTTTCATCGAGAACTCAAGCACCTACATTTACAAAGTATCATTTGATGAAGTGGAACTGATGAAGAAGACCAGAAATGGCCAACGGAAGTTCACACTCACATAGGTATCACAATGACCAACAGCCGGAAACCGAAACCGGAACCGGAATCTCTGCGGCAAAGCACCAGCATCGCCTGGTGCGAGTGTGCGTGCCGCTCAGCCGAACACACCAGTGTACATCTCCCGCCTGCATTACACCACAAAGGTGGAGGACATCGTCGATTATGTGCGCCAAAAGTTAAAGTACACACTGAGGGTGCAGTTGCTGGAGTCGCACCGGAATGTCAATTTTAAGGCATTTGTGGTGCGAGTACCGAACTGTTTTCTACACCTTGTTATGGACGAAGACTTTTGGCCACAGGGTGTGGTTTTCCGTCGCTTCCGCGGACAAATACCACAGGACAGCACCAAAACGGATAGTGCGAAGTGAAGTGTTACTAACATAGTTTTAAATCATATTTACTAACAAAATGTAATAACATTATAAGTAATTATGCATGTTAGTCTATAAGGTATTTATGATATGGGTACATGTTGCCTGAAATAAATTGATTATTATTATTATTATTAATGACGACAGTTCTTTTTTATTAGCCTATGTTGCCCCACTGCTGGGCGTCATCGTGCCATCTCCAGGGGGGGCCCCCTGGAGATGGACGACGCCACCGAGGTCGACTTGGGAAGAGGTGGCGAGACAACCTAGATACCTACCGTAAAGACTGGTTCGAGGTGGCCCAAGAAAAGACGACAGTTAAGTAACTACAAATAAAAAATTACGAATTCCCCTCCTTTTGTCGTACTCCTTAATGCTGAGGGTCGTGACCACTGTTAATCGAATGATATTCCTCTGTTTCTCTGTTTCTGTCTCTGGTGGTATGAAGGGCATTGTATAGCGTAGAGTCAAGAGCGTTACGGATCTGGTCAGACCAACGTATTGGGCTGCGTCTATAAGACCTTTTCCCATTCGCTTTGCCGGTCACGTTGAGCCTTTTGAGGTTGCCACCATCTTTCCTTGCAATGTAACCGAAGTATTGTACCACGAGTAGATTTTGAGTTCCCGCAATATGTTAGTCCGAAACGCTGTCCAAATACGGAGCATCTTTCTTTAGCACCACACCTCAAAGGCGTCAATACGTTTGCGGCCTGCAGCTTTTAGTGTCCAAGTCTCAGCGCCATGTGAAAAGATCGAGAAGACCACGGATCGTATCAGTTTGGTTTTGGTCTTTACAAAAATGTTGCGATTCCTCCAGATTTTGTCAAACTGTGACATATCACTTTTAGTCATACCAATTCTCCTGCAAACTGTAAGGTACCATACCATAGAATTGATCTGATGATGGAGCAGAAAGGTGGACGGTAGGCACGGGAAGTTCATAATAAAACTATATATTCTAGCAGAGTTTGGGCTGATTGGAATTGGTACTCTGGCTATTAGTGAACACTAAAACGTTGAAAAATAACTTCGAAAATCGGTGTTAAATTATTTATTTATTTATTTATAATAAATAAACAAAAAAAAAACCAGAAACACCGACTTCCAAATTATTATTATTTTTTTACTCTTGATAGGTTCGCGCTTGACCGCTATCTCACTTGACCACTTTTTAAACGTTTTATTATTTTTTTGGAGTGCAGTCGGTTGTATTTTTTTTTGTAAAATGATTCTATTATAATAACTTCTTTCTTGCTTTTAAATTAAAATTTATAACCTTAAATATTTTTTATAAATGATGGTGAACAGTAAGTAACGTACCTAATAAATATATACCTGGTATCTCCTCACAGTTTGATAACTTCAACAAATAATGCTTGGCTAAGTTCTTTTTTTTTTTGCCTTTGCTTCACTGGTCTTTGGTTTAGAAGACGTCTTTCAAGCACTGAAACCAATCGCTAATAATTACTTTGCCTGGTGATTGAAGTTAGTTCAATGATTCGTCAAATCACTGAACTAAGTTACGTCATATTAGTAAATTGTATTTAAAACATTGACTGCCGCTATAACAGCGAGTCGGACTTACGCATCGAGGGTTCCTTCCCGGATTTATTAAGTATCGATTTTTATTAGTACTAGATTTTTGCTGATCTACAAACAATGCTCAGCAGTTTTAGCCCGACGACAACGGTCCTAACTTACGAGTCACGGGATCAAACCCAGCCAAGCGCATAACTTTGTAATTTATTTCATCACCACTGCTTTCAAAACGGTGAAATAAACATTGTGAAAAAAACTGACATATCTTCAGAATCAAAATTCGAAGACATGTGACTTTCACCAATTCGCACAGGGCCTACGTGGTGGATTATGGCCCATTTCTTCTCAAGAGAGGAAGCGTGAGTCCCAGCAGTGGGAAAATTATAAAGCTGGTTATGCTATCCTTATGTTACAAACATTTGTTATTCTAGTTTTGTTATTGTAGTTTGTGTTTGGTAAACAAGAAGGTGGTCCATCTGATGGTAAGTGGTTATAGTCTCGGTGGACATCTGCAATACCAGCACCACAGGTGCAAACCGTACCCTTCTCCAAGAGGTCTCTTTTCACGTTTTCTTAGAAGGTGTATAGTGTGTTGGATAGTGTTTGATTTTTTTCGATGATCCATCGTATTACAGGTGGCCCATTTAAACAGTTGGCAACTGGCAATCCTATAACTTTGACATCAGTTACCAGATCGGTTTGTGACAGCCTGCATTCAAAGCGTCAGTCTTTGCAAATTTTCACTATGGTGGAACAGTACACACTACAAAAACGCGCTGTTATTGAGTAACTTTACATTCATAACTACATTTCCATTACAATAACTCAACATGAATGTAGTTCATAATTTAAAGTGAGAAAAGCACCTTGTCACGTGACTATTAGGCATTTGCACCAACAATTTGTGAATAATAATAATTATTATTTATTTTTCACTCCTAAACTAGGTGTATGTCTCTGTGGCTTAGGAGTACTGATCCTTAGTAGCAACAACCAAATAAAATAAGCAAAATGTATCATTCAGCAGCCATTGTACAATGAATCATGGTAAAGAAAAAGTTTAATAATAATTGACGCTTAAATAAAATGAAATAATAAAAAAAAAATCAAATCAATAATAAAATCAAATTATTAATGAAATAAAATTAAGTAATAAAAATATCAGTTATAGTATTTTATATAGCCCTTTCCATTGCCCTTTGGGTGACTTTAAGTCTTCTGATGAGGCCCATTGTAAGCGACCATATTTCAGTGCCATTATATCAATACTGGCAACACGCACTGGTCATAGACTTTCGTCTTGAGTCAGTGTGGTATGTTGGACGAGAAGATACCGCGCAGCTTTTCGAACGCTGCCCAGCTAAGTCGGATTTGAAGATTGACCTCTTTCTCAAAGTTAGACCTACCCAACTTTCTTATGGAGATGAATAGGCAAGAAATACTCGATTACTCATAAAATAATGTTTTGTTTTACAATATATTTACCACAATATTAATAGTTTAAAATTAAATAACATTAAAATTTAATCATTCGAATCCTAAAATAATTACCAATAAAATAGAAGTTCTTATTTAAATTAGTTAAGTAAACTAGAGATAATTATTTAAAAATATTCCGGGGGTGTATTTCCATTGTATACACGGCCATAATGCCGCCACTGCTTGGATAACCTTCTCTTCGTATTTGAGCTCTTCATAGTGCTGTAAGTTTTCTTTTACAATGACGGCTACAATCTGATGGCTACCACTCGGGAATCTTTAAGTTAAGAGTGAATAGGTTACTCCAGCTCCATCGTCGACCGCATCGTCGCTTTTCATCAGGTGAGATAGCGATCAAGCGCGAACCTATCAAGATTAAAAAAGATGGCACTACCGCCTTTTGCAGAATTGTCTGGATGAAGTGCATGGTATACCTTGTACCCCTTAAACTTAACGTGAGATAGTTTTGTGAAGTGCATTTCTGATATCAGGCACACATCATTTTTTTCTATGTCTAATACTACTTGTAACTCATTCTGGTGTTTTAATAACTCATTTGAGTTTCACGTCATAAACTTTAATATAATGTCCATTTTTCAGGCTTAAGATTAGCAGCTTTGTTGCTATTTTCAACTTTTTTCAGTCTTTCGTCGAATGATGACATTAACTTTAATATTTCATCAAACTTTTTGTCGCTGTTCAAGGCAACCAAAGTCTCTAATGCTATGCCTTTTGCAGCTGCTTGGGTGTATGAAATGCTTTTAGTGGTGGTTTTCTTCGTCGTTTGACTTGGTTTGTTCAGGTCTTCACCTCTTCCAGTAGGTACATTTTGTTGAGGGATAATTTTATGGCTTTTAGATTTATTGTTTCGAATCTGTTGAATTTCTTTAGCTGCCACACATCCCCTGTAGTTTGCTGGATGTGAAGCTCTACAGTGGACGCATTTTGGCTTCTCTTCTTTTGGTTTTCTGCAATCCTTGGTAAGATGTTTACCTGTGCATTTTACGCACCTTTGTTCTTTGGAGCACTTTTGCGTATGACCGTACGCCTGGCATCTTTTGCATTGGAATACCAGTACATCATTTACAACAAGAAAAGCCGAAGATTACGACCCCTTTAACGTGCTTAGGAAGAATGACGGTATTTATGTACGAAACTATTGCAGAAAACTATTTAGATGTCTTCTGCTTTGGAATGTATGGCCTATTAGTGGGGTGTGTATAATTAAAATTTATTTGAGTTTGTTGAAATGTGGATTCTATTTCGGTATTACTTTCTGAGATAAAGTTAAGATTGGCTTGCATAGGCTCAGATTGAGAAATATTGATGTTATTCAAGAAATTATTATCCTCTTCTGTATTTACTTGTGTTTCAAGGACGATGTCTATTCCAGCGTTGTTATTCAAGAACATGTTTGTTTTGAGAGTGTTTGTAGGTGTGTCAGAGAAGTTAGCATTTATACCATGTAGATCTATTTCGATCTGCGATTGTGTATTCAAATAATCTCCACTTGTTTTTTCAATATTTTGGTTGTTGTTGTTGGGATTCTCTAATTCTGTAGCTACCTGATTTTTAATTTCTTCTAACTTTTTGGTGTCTATGTAGGTATGCATTATTTATAGTTGCTCTCACGTGATCAGATAATCTTTGTTCTGTTAAATGTGTTAATTCTGGGTAAATATTTATAAATTCTTCACATAAACGTTTTCTATAAGCTGTTTTATTTTTTTTCTAATGGCGTGACAGTATAATAAATTCAAATTATTGCTTCATTATGTTCGTACGTCCACTTTATGCGCTGGCAGAATTGTGTTTTAGATTATGTGGAGTGTTGCTGTAACCAAGTGTTGAAGTTGAAACATTTGTAGTTCAACACTGACTTCTACATAAATCTGGTCAATTGTGCCATGTGGAAGCAATTTCTTTTAAACTATAGCTCTACGCTGGTTGCCTATTCTTTATCGGCTAACTTGCGTATCTGGGTATTTTTCTAAGAACTTAGTATGAAGTGATGGAAGATATGCATTTTTGTGTGTCCATGTTAGTAAGATAAAGATAAGTGCGTAGGATGAATTTAGTCATTTTAATACTCCATTTCCTACGACTTGTTGCAGTCCTAGCAGTGGGTACAGTATCATCGATAGAATTTGTCTCCTGTACAACATCCACTGACTTTATTGATGATGAAGATGGCGTCGGAGTGACGTGGAAAGATTGTGATTATGACGGGATTGATGAAAAAAGAGATGAAAGAGATAAAGAAAAGAGTTGTGAAGTTTCGTCATCTATCTGAGACAAGTATGTCTCAGAGAGATGACGAAACTGAAGTTGTTTTTTAGTTTTAGATCTAGTATTCATGATATTCCCATGAGTAGCTAGGGATTAAAAAAGTCAATCGAAAGAGATACGACGATGGGGTTATTATTATTATTATCATTTCGATGCACACGAGCTAGCTATTAATGAGAGTTATGGGGAATTATAATAACTTCTTCAGGTCTACACTCGGTTGTAATACTAGCACTCAATTTCAATAGTTTACGAAACGTAGCATTTAATTGTTAAATTATAATAAAGTTCGCATACAGGTAGTTGAGAACTCTCCCTATTTGGAATAGTTTTTAATAATTATGTAAGACCTGTAAGGTCAATGAAGTAATTTAAATAAATAATTCTATTTTTTTTGTAAAAAGCTGACCCGGTGAACTTCGCACCGCCTAATAGTAAGGTTAACGCTTTCTATAGGCATTACCAGAACAGCGTAATTCATTTTATAATGACATTTTGTCTCGAAACATTTTTTGCATCTTGTTTTCAACGTTTAAACCTTTCATGGACTATCTCGAATATTTCAAGACCAAAATTAGGCCGAACCGCTATTCTATAACTAAAACATGACAGTGATTCGATTAGACTTTATGTAACATCTTGCATTTATATGTATACTCATGTTTTAGTAAAATAAATAATCTTTTTATCTTGTATCCCTCACGGTGCGCCGCCACTTGGAGGTATGGGGTGATTTTTTATCGAGGTTTTTTTCCTCGCGGCCCTGGCGGTTAAGCCAAGACCCTCGACTTAGGTAACTATGCATCCGCAAATTATTTCATCCGCGGATGAGACGTTACTCTTTTAAAATTGTAAGGCGTCGAATCATCCGCAAGTTCGGATGAGTTGTCGCGTAGTTATATTAATGTGGTCATATCATCCAAATAGACAAATTTGGAGGGGGAGTTTTTTGTTTTTGTTTTTTTTCTTAAATAAAAGTTCATATATCTAAAAGCGGCGGCAGGAGAGAAAAGCTGACAGCGGGGGAGGGGGTAAAAAATAATTAATTTACTATATATAAAGGTTAAATCGAACAGCAATATTTATATGTATAAGAATCGTTTTTTTTATTAAGAACATAATTTTTTATACTGGAAAATCAGAATAATGAGCAATTTACCTAAATAAATGACAGGTTAGGTTAGGTTAATGTTTTACTGAGAAAGTAGAGTTTTTTTTTATAAATATGAGACACGTAACATTACATTGTTAATACTTATATAACCAATTATTTGCGGCTACAAGACGTTTTGTGCAACTTGTATCAGCGCTTAATAAAACGAAAGGTTTGACGGTATTTAAAAAATGATCGAGACTAGCTAAGCTTGTTTTGTCGGCCAGTGTAAGTTTACAGAGTGTACGAAAATACATCTTATTACTTACTACAAGAAAATTCATTAAAAATAGAATTTCATAAAGTTTTCATATTTCGTGCGTGCGAATAAACTGAATTTGCAAATTCTATTGCGGGCTGCCTTCAGGTCTCATATTTTATTTTTACTTATCCAAGATAAATAATAAACTCAAAACACTGTAATATTGTTTAGTTTCTATTTTAGAATTACAATTATGGACAGCAAAAATACTAGATTTAAAATGAGTTTATCGCAACGAAGAGGAATACTTTTAATGCATGGAAACTATCGTTATTGTAAAAAACGTGAAAACAAAAACGGACATATAGTTTGGCACTGTGCTTCACAAAATTGTATGTCTAATTTGGTTACTAACCATGATTGTAACCTTGTACTAAAAGAAATACCTCACAGTTGTCACTCTAGCATAGATAACCAATTATTGGAGAAAATTGATGAACGTTTAGAAAGAGCGAAACATGAGGGTACTCCCATGCCTACAATTTATAAAGAGGCGGTAGAAAAATTACCAAAATACAACAATTTATAGAAAAGAATGTATAAACTACGTAACCAAGAACTGCAAACTAAAAATGTGCGAATTTGAAATTGAACTATGTGACAGTTCCTGTTATTTACAAAGACTTTCTGAGTGTCGATTATAATGTATAAACGTTGTGTGTTTATGTGTGAACAAAAAATGATAGGATATAACTGTTCGCCACTGAAGAATCCAAAGAAATTCTCAAGAAAGCAAAACATGTATTTTGCGATGGAACTTTTAAAGCCGTTGTTCCACCCTTTAAGCAGTTGTATACGTTACATGTTGATGTAGGCAGTAATAATACACATACAAATATTATACCAGCGGTATATGCCTTATTGCCAAATAAAAAGCAATCAACTTATGAAATATTCTTCCATCTCATAAAAAGCCAAATTCCCGAATTTGATCCCGAGTCAATCACTACTGATTTTGAAACCAGTGCGATGATAGCATCTAAAGCTGTATTTGATAAAGTAACAATTTGAGGGTGTATTTTTCATTTTAAAAAAGGCTGTCCAAAACTGATTGGAATTACAAAGAAATCAAACATGACAAGGGCTCACGTAAGGCGGTGTACGGCGTTGACATATTATCTTCCAAATACTGAAGTTTTTGATGGTTAGCTTTATGTTTTAAATTAGTGTATACACAAGGATGATAAAACAACGCAATTTAATAATTGTTTTCTAAATACTTGGATAGAGAAGAAATCCATCTCGTCTGATAAATGGTGTTTTTATAATATCCGACACAAAACTAATAACGCTATAGAATGGTGGAACTCGAAACTGATTATGACAATAAAGAGTAAACCTAAAATTGCCGTTTTATTAAATACTCTTAAAAAAGCTGCCAAGTATCATTCTAATCTATGGAAAAATCAAGTATTTATTTCAAAGAGAACGGAGGAAAGAAAATTAATAGCAGTTTGCAGGAATTTATTGATAATGAAATTAGCCTCGGACATTGTATAGAGAAATTATCATAAATATTAGTGATTGTGACAAAATTTCGTATTGGTTGATTTTTTGGTTATAATTTTTGGTTATAATTTTTTGGTTATAATTTTTGGCTAAACTGTACCATACCGGACAACGAGTTTTACGCTCATAATTTTATATTGGAAAGGTTTGTGTCTAAAAAGTAATTACGCAAAGTCTCAATGTTAGGATGTATAGTTCTTGAGAAAAAAAATAATGAAAATCGATAACTTTTCGTAATATTTGACGCCATTTTGACAGATTTCGTTCACTTTTTACTTTGTTTGTAATATTATGACAAAGGTATTAATTAGTTCATACAGCCACAATGAATATTAACAAGACGCAAATTTTCTTTTATTTACATTAAAAATGACGAATAATATAGCCAAATGACGAGTAATATAGCCGAATGACATATTATACATCATTAAGTGAATTTAGCTTGTATTGGACAAGCTAAAAGCTAAATTAATAATATTTGAAAAAAGTAAAAAATAAGCCTTTTTTTGTAACGAGAATCGCAGTACAAAAATACTTGCGCTAGCGCCAGTGAGCGATTCTTATCTGTCATAAGATATTTTTTTTGCATACTAAATATAGGGCTCTCTGACTCGGATCTAGGTTAGGTTAGGGTTATTTTTTTTTAAAACCACCCAGAAAACTATATTTCAGTGCACAAATATTTTTATACAATCGTAGAGCGCTCCCCGACACAACAAAAATATTTTTTTTGTCATCTAAATTCATGAAAGTATACAATTGCTACAGAGGGAGGTTAGGTTAGGGTTATTTTTTTTTAAACCACCCAGAAAACTATTTTTCAGTGCACAAATATTTTTATACAATGGTAGAGCGCTCTCCGACACAACAATGTATACAATGGCTACAGTGGGAGGTTAGGTTAGGGTTATTTTTTTTTTAAACCACCCAGAAAACTATTTTTCAGAGCACAAATATTTTATACAATGGTAGAGCGCTCTCCGACACAACAAAAATTTCTTTTTTTCATCTAAATGCATGAAAGTATACAATTGCTATAGTGGGAGGTTAGGTTAGGGTTTTTTTTTTTAAACCACCCAGAAAACTATATTTCAATGCACAAATATTTGTAGACAATGGTAGAGCGCTCCCCGACAACAAAATTTATTTTTTTCATTTTTAAATACATGAAAGTATACAATTGCTACTGTGGGGGTATAGTCCGAGGGGTTTAGGGTGATTCTCCTCCCTAAAACCCCCAAATCTGCCCCAAAAATGCGTAAAATTTACGATTTTGTGATTCCTAACCTCAAAATTTGAATCTTGAATATCTCCAAAAGTATGTGTTTCCTAGATTCGGGAGGGAGTTCGGGGGGGAGCGGACACCCCCCCTCCTCCCCTCCCCCCAAAAACTCATTATTTCGTTGTCCGGTTTAATATAGTTTTACCTAATTTTTCTTTATTTCTTTATCTTCCAGGAATTCTCCGCGGTCCTAGCTAGCGGGCATCGGCTCCGCTGGGCTCGAGTCAGTTAATTACCGAACAGCTGGACGGCGAGCTACCCAGTGCATGTATTCTAGCCGTGGCTTGGCTTATTGAAATTGTCATGCAATGTTTTAATTATTAAATTCTATAGGTACCTATAAAACTTGCACTTTTTAAGTTTGACTGAGGAGTACTTTTAAGTTGTACCGGAACTAAAAAATGTAAAATATTTATTTTTACAAAAAAATACAAAACCGAGACGCACAGGGCCGTGCATTGTGGCGACCCTTGGGGAAGGCCTATGTCCAGCAGTGAACGTCTTTCGGCTGAAATGATGATGATGATAATGATGACAAAAAAAATACTTTTTATTTCAGAAGTCGGTGCTATTATAGAAACACCGACTTCCGAAATAAAAATTTATTTTGCACTTTTTAGTGTGTTTTTTTACATTGAAGTTGGTTGTATTTTTTTACTTCTATGATTATGAGACGATTTATCTGAAGTTCGTTATTTGTCCTATTATACAAAAAATTGGACAAATACTTGTACAGCCTCCTAGCTGATGCCATTCGGCATTTTAACAAAGGGCAGCCCCCCTAGCCAAGTTACATTGCCATTTCGTGTCGAATTCCGTTCTCCAATCGGTAACGCCTCGGTGTCAGCAATTGTAGAAAACGATAAGTTGGTAGCCATATTGACGCAAATGTGTCGACCGCTTGTTCTACAATGTCGTTCTACAATAATATAGGGTGTAGCGTTGAACATTGTAGAAACGATAAAAATTCATTCTATCATTTTGAACGACGTGAACTTGACTACGAATTTTCTATTCGTTTCTTCTGGCCTACATTTGATTAGATTTCGACTAGCGTTAACGATTGCAGATTATAAACTTAGCTAGGGGTACAGATGTTGCATATGGTGCGCTTTCCTACAATACTTTTATTGTATGGTATCTTAAAGCATTATTTTCACGGTAGATCTTCTATCCCAAACTAATACGCGATATTGCAGACTAAGGTATTAAATCTATCTTTGTATTTTACGAGCGAAAGGTTGTCTGTAACATTGCACTATGCGATAAGACCAGTTATTGTATAGTAATTTTGTTCTGCGTTTTTTGATCCAGCTTGAATGTGACTAGATGAATGATCATAACGTCCCATGTGCTCATATCAATTTACAAATTTGCTAAGGCCTTGAGACAGTCTCTTGTAGTATTCATAAGTCGCTGGTTCAAATCCGGCTCGAAGGACCAATGTTTATTACCGAGATGGTAATGTTGAACTTTTTGCGAACACTGATAGGGTTGAAAATAAAACCACAAGTTTGTCCTGATCTGAGTAGAATTTTTTATTCTAATAACATCGATGCCCTTGTACAAATGTAACGAAACCATATCGCCGTATAAATCGATGATAACGCCATTTATCGAGCGTATCGGTACTAAAATAATAAAAATCAATGTTTCATCGTCTAGAACTAACACTTAAATAAGAGTTTAAATAATCAATACTTATTTATAATAATGACATGACAAGTGTATTCTACATACATTTTCATCAAAATTTTAGTGATTAATTCAAGGTTTATAAATAATTAATTAAAGTGAATAACCTAAAAATGTTTAAGACAATTATATTACTCACAGTAGCAATGATGATATCGTTAGAATTTACGTACACAATTGCTGTTTTGAATATAATAAATGAATGCAAATTATTATACTAATGACTTCTGCACGGGTTTGGCCACAGCCTCACCTATTTTTTTGGATATTAATAATAAAATAATATTTTCATCACATGTAAAAGCTTAAATATAAAGCCTGCACTATCGTAACCTATTTCCTTTTTTTGATACTGATGTGGTGTCCCGCGACTGACTTCAGCATGACACTAATCTGTATCTGCATCTTGGTGTGATCAGCCTCAATCTTGAAGCTACGCACCAAGTAAGCAAGCGTTGTCTTCATCGACATCATAGCGTAGGTTTTACCTGGAGCAACAGTACAGTCTACCAATTTGATATCTTTCGACTATAATACAATAAAAAAAATTATGATTTTATTTTCAGACGTTATATTCAGGTGAGCGTGACGCATTATTATACAAATGCAGAAATTGTGAATGTAAGTTAGAAAAGAATAGGCAAGTCATAAAATTTTATGTATATAACGAATAAGTTTAAATTGTTCTTTTGGTTGCCATGTTAAATTTGCTATGTCATCAAGTAAGCGAGCCCAAAAGCCTGAACACTAGTCTTGCGCAGCTTATCCTGGGTTCCGTGATAATTGGTAAATGGGTTATGCAAGCTAGATCGATACTTAATTAAACAATAAGCTGACCCCGCTATATACACCTCCCTAACGGCTTCAGCGTGGTCTGCTACGCAGACGACACGCTAGTCCTGCCGCGGGGAGAGTCGTACCAGGCGGCGGCTGAACTAGCGACACGCGGGGTTGCGACAGTCGTGGGCAGGATCCAGGAGTTAGGACTCGAGGTGGCATTGCATAAGTCCGAGGCCATGTGCTTTCATGGCCCTCGGAACGCGCTACCACCGGGTTCCCAACTAACGGTAGGAGGAGTTCACATCGGCTTCGGGTCGACGATGAAGTACCTGGGACTCGTTCTCGACAGCCGATGGGATTTCGAGGAAGCACTTCCGACGTCTGGCTCCCAAACTAAATCGGATTGGGGCTGCCCTCGGGCGGCTCCTGGCCAATCTCGCTTGGGAATCGTTCGGTCCATGGCCATTTATGGCACACCGGTGTGTGTGCCGGCGCTGCGGAAGCAGCCGGCGGCTCGGCTGAACGAATGCCAGAGGGTCATGGCCATACGGATGGTGCGAGGATATCAGACGATTTCCCGCGAAGCGGTGAGCCTCCTTGCTGGCCAGCTACCATGGGATCTGGAGGCAACAGTCCTTGCACGCTTGCATGATCTGCGCATGGAGATGCAACGTCGGGGCGAAACTCCGCTACCACGACAAGTCGCAGCAAGGTGGACAGAGCTCCGGCGGGATCTCATGGTGAAATGGCGACAGTGACTGTCGTGACCCAGTGCTGGGCACGCCATTGTCATGGCGCAAAGTCCCCTCTTTGAGGCGTGGTGTGATAGTGAAACCCTGTGACGTGAAAGTGGCCCTAGGAAGAAGGCAAAGAAGGAACAGGAGTGGGTTTTTAGTCAGTAAAAGTCTGACACTATCTCTCGCCCCGCCTAAGAGCGGAATTTGTCATAAGATGGTTTCCCACCTAAAAAAACCCCCTCTATATACAAAGTTGGGAATAGACAAAGTAATTGATGATGACCAAATACGACTAAAGAACAAAGTTCATAATTTCTCGCTATTTCTCATAGTTTAAGATTTGGCCATTCATGATCACTTTAAGAATTCGTTCAGTATTATCGCTCTGTATTGTAAAAATCTAGGCTTGACTGATTCGGCTGATTGTTTTAATTGTGTTCGAGGACTTGGTCAATAACATTTTTTTTTTTTTCGAAAAATAAATTACATATTACGAACATCAATCAATATATACCTATATATTCAAATCAAGAAATATATACCCCATTTGCTCCACCTAAGAGTGAGAAAAGTCATTTGATGATAAATCCCAACTCAAAATATAAAATATCCATTCAAAGCTGGAGCGAGTTAGTAGTAAATTATATAATTTGTTATCCCATACCAATGCAGTTCCGTTTTCCCAAACCAAAAGCAGAAAACGCTTTGGGGCAGTCAGGTGCCAGCCAGCGTTCAGGTTTGAACTCGTTCACGTCTTTACCCCAGATTGGATGCTTGTGGATTCCACTTAGAAATATAATGCAGGTCATATCAGCTGATAGGGTGCAGTTCTCTGAAACGGATAAATTAAGTAGTTGAAGTACATTGTGATCAAAGAGATTTATAGAGATACAATGGAGTGGCTATCAGGAGCAATATTGCACGGGCACCGACCAAATATTGCGCCAGAAAGTATTCGTGGCGACAGCATCTGGGCGAATCACGTCAGTCACATTTTGTTCAGGTCGCTCCCAAGCTCTGTATACCCATCTCCCATCGTTCTGGAACATGCAATTCTGCGAGTACCGGTCGACTCGCCGCTTATACCGTCAAATACGGTTGGCCCATGAATAAACTTTCTGCTTCAGGAAGTCACTGCTCTCCTTGACACGAGATAAGTATTCTCCAGGGCTGATTCCAGTCCCCGAAAACGCTCGCCTCACGTAGCGCATCACATGTGGTCGTATATTGCCCTCCCTGAAGCAGTACAGTTTACCAATGAGCGCTCTGGTCCCATCAATACGCCTCTCAATCCTTCATTGCCAGGCCGGTGTGTGGCCGTTTTAAGTTGGCTAAACGACATGCCGCAATAGCCCCGCAATAGAGGATCGAGTGCGTATCTGCGATTTTTACGCTACTCTCGAACACATTCTCAAGCAGCTACTCCAGAGTACACACTAGCACCCTATTTTTATTTTGTGCATACGTAACTGGAGAAGACAAGGTCTAAGAGCGATCGGAGTCGATCTGTATTCGCGGAGTGCTTTTTCCAGTGCGCTCCACAGTCGATCGCTGCACTGGCTACTTACTGTGACAACCCTATCAACTGCTTCATCATCAACATAATTAGACCGTGGTAGAATTGCATCTGTGGCAAAAATTAGTTCCAAAATAAGCCACATACAGTAAATTGTGTACCGCGTTTTGATGTTTGACATCTTGTTTGTCCCGTCTTGCATTCCGTTCCCGCACTACCTCGAGAGAAAGAGAACACAGATAGATTTGACATGAAGACTTCGGTTTCGGCGTCCCGCGCATTTTAGAAGAAATATGATTATTATTGAACTTAACCGCTAGAGACTAGAACGGCAACGATTTGTGCTTGTGATTCGTGCAGTGTTTAGTGAATGCTATATCTCCTCGCCACTGGACCTAGAAGTCGCGGCCGGCTGACACATGGAGCCTCCGAGTTCAAAAGGTTGGTGTAATCCCCTATCACTTTCAAGCTGTTTTCTCTGTTTTCCTTATTCTAAAAATGCTACATAAGATCCATCATATCGCACCCCGGCCTGGTTCGACACTGTCACTTTTGCAAAAAATTGTTAAATATCTAAAAATGATCCTAAAGCTCCTTTACTTGGTGCGATTAATCCAAAAGTAAAGTTAAAAGTTGACGTTGTAGTATAAGCTGTTCATCTCATCTATATATTCTTAAGTCATTGTTTTTTGAGGTATCAAAGTTTTAATTGCTTCTCCTGAAAAACTACATTTTTGCATAAGTGACAGTGTCGCACCGGGGGTGCGATATACTGGAAGGTTTTACGCACTTATCTGATCGACCATAAACGTAAATACAGTCGACTCAATTCAACATAGTAGTACATTGCGCAACCAGGTCGAGTATGTGTTTCTGAATTGGGAGAGGCAAGCACGTGCAATATATCAGTAGACTTACTTAGTTTTAAGTCTTCTTTTAGTCTTCGGGCGATGACAGGTACGATGGTAAAAAGTCTCATGCTCTCTTTCAAAACCGCTTCTAAGTACACCAAACTCGTTAAATCCGCCTTCTCTACATCTTTGTTTTCTCCCAGGACCTCTTGTATCCTAAAATTATTGAGGAAATAAGGTTAAATAATATTGCAAAATGACATTGACCACGCTGCGACACACGGTCAGTGTCGCAGCGTGGTTAATTCGTCGAACAAGATTTACATGGTAACTGTACCTAAATGAACCTAGGCTGTTAAAATTTTCGTTTTCCCTAAAGTTATCCTACATCAAGATGAGAAGGTCGTTTCCCCCAAAGGGGAAAAGGTCAGATTCAACCTCCACTCGACCCTGTGGTTTTTCTTTCTGGTGACTTGAATTAACTTCTACCGATAGTAATAAATTTCCAAGAAATAATAGGGCTTAAAGTATGAAATTGCTGTTTTCTAAATCGGATTGCTTTGAAGTTTAGAGTAGAGTGTCAAACTAGCCCATGTCACCAGACGTGTGTGGTGTAGTGTTCAAGGACAAATATAATATTTTGTTATTAATTTGGAGTAAGTGACAGACAGTCACAATGTGCAACAAGGCGGCTCATCTAGCGGCCTGCATAGTCATTTCTGTTTGATCAATATTTTCACAGAATTTACTTACTCAAGAAATGCTTTTTCCTGAACTTCAGGGTGAGATCCCAACAGAGTCATGGTAAACGTGAGAACATTAGCGGTAGTGTCATGTCCAGCGACAAGTATCGTGTCCACATGGTCCCTTATCTCCTTGTCGGTAAACACTCCCTTCTCAAATGACAACTCAAGAAGCAGATCTATAAAGGGCTTGAATTTGGTTCCTAAAAGAGTAACAAAATAAATTAGTAAAAATCATCAGGAAACCCTTTTTAGATTCTTTAACAATCAGTTACAGAAATTACGGTACCGAGAGTACGGCTTTCATAATAGAGTTTTAAGATTGAGATCTTAACGGTTTGGTGCATTGTATCTCTGTTACGTATACAGTAGTAAACCGCCCGTAATCCACGGATTAATAATCCTGTTTTTTCTGGGTACTTTAGAGTAACGAGTGTGCTTGTTAATTATTTGGTTTAGACAGGACATCAAAACATTATCTGCTACATTTGGGTCTTCGGCATAAATTACGGCAGAGAAATCCGCGTTTTCTATGTCTTTTGGATGCTGATTATATCAGTAGTTTTGGTGTTGTGAAACATTCCGGGTTCAGGTTCATCTAAATTAATACTTGTAAGTGGTCAGTTATCGGAGTTTCAATGACTATTGTGGTCCTTAACTGCTTCGTTTTTAGACGGACATGGTCTAGGCATTTGTTTAGCCTGGTGGGATATATGTGAGCAGGTAATAATCTGTGTGAAGCAACGAAAATGAGATATTCATTGGGATGTTTATCGTTATTACTATTTTTGATTTCAATATTTATATCACCTATCAAAGTAATGTGTTTAATTTTGGAAAGAGATAATAATACGTTAAGACTATCTAACAATTTGTCGATGTAACGAAAAAAGGGGGGTCTATAAAGAGCCAAGACGGCAGCAGTATCCTCAACTTCACAAAGAAGACAGTTTGCATCAATAACTTTAGGTTCCAAAACTGAGCACAGTAACGAACATTTTAACTCCATCATTCTGATTGTACGTGTTCCTTTTGAAGTAAACGCTCGCTTACATAATTATATAGGACGGCTTTCGCAATTCATGCCAAGTTGGAAAGAGTTCAGTTTTTCTTCTTTTGCACAGTTTTTATCATAGGATCGTACTGATGAAATAAAATTAATTTTCTCTTTGGAGAATCTTAGTCTTATCGTTAGTCTTTGGACTAAAACTCTTTGGGATTATTGGCCGACCAAATACAAATCAGCCAATATGTCTCGTATATTATTTGGCTGTATATTAATTTCTATCTCAGAGCCAATTTGCATTACAATTTTTGTGAGATCCCCTGCAGTTTCTTTTCCTTAATGAATACACTATTGATCGTCCAGCATCGAGACGAACGGGAATTAAATTCCACATCTTGTAATTTATTCTCTATATTCTCAAAGGTTTGCTTGTAAAACGTACGTTCCTTTTCCAAAACATCAATGCGGTGCTGCATCTCCTCATAGCTGGTATTGAATAACTCAATAGTTAGAGTTAGTTTTATGTATTTTGAGTGATTCAGCCATGTTAGCAACAATAGTTTTTAAAGTGGCAGTGTCTTCTTTCAGTAGTACTAGCGCCTGCTCGTTTTTTCATGATAGCAGCATTTCTTTTAGTTCGTATATTTCCATTGACTCTGTGAAGGAGTCATCAGGGCAAAAGTGAGGTCTTGAAGCTATGTTGACACTCTCTGCCGTGTTACTGGATCGTTGCACACGTGGCATATTTTTCTTTTTTTCTTTTTATGTAACAAAAAAGATTTAAACTAGACCCAACTTTGGAGAATTTTAAAAGAGTTTGAAATGGTTAGTGATACCTCTATCGCCACCTGTTGATGACAGTATCACAACAAGCTTGAAGTCGATATTAGTCGTTAATTTGATGATCCGCCGCACACGTTCCGTGATTTGTACACCGAGGCATCCAATTCGCGTTGCAAGCGTCGATGGTTCAAATCCGGTGGCAGACGATTTCATCTTTTTGGGTTTTTCTTGATTTGTATTCCCATCATGGAGTAAAATGTAAGTATTGTACTAAATAACTCCCTGATAACAGCCATCTTGCTCTAGATCTTCCCAGTGGGTGAAGTCCGCTGGTATAGGCGCCGTTTCAGTGACAAAGAATTGAAAACTTCAAAGAATTACCAATCACAATTTAGGAAACAAAAAACAGAATATGAGTCAAATACACACGGCCGTCATAGCCTAGACCCGACGGAGGAATAACATTAAAGGCATTAGAGAAATCATTATTAATATGAAACCGGTTATATAACACCTTGGTATTCTCCATGGTTTATCTAATAATGTCATTAGTTGCTTTAAAGAAAATATAGGCACAATAAGGAAAGTGTGCAGAATATAAAGAGTTCCTACCTGATATTCCCTTCTTTCCAGCATTTATGTTTTGATTGATCTGGGATTTTCTTTTTTGTAGAACCTGCAACCAGTGTTGTACATTATTAAGCCGAAATTTTAAAACGAAAACCTTTCCAATATGATTGAATACTTATTTTGTATCTGGTTCAGCGATGTGTTGGCCATTTATTAATTACTAACCAAATAAAAGTTTGGAAGTACTTTTTAAGGTGGGAATTCATCCTATTACGTCTCTTGCTCTAGGGTTGAGCGAGAGGGCGTGTCAAATTCAGAAAGAAAAGAAAGAAAGAAAAACATTTTATTTGCGGGAACTGACGCAATCTTAGATTCTTAGATTAGACTGAAACCACACTTATGCTCCTTTTGGTGGGTCCCTACGGTATTGAATTGCCTACTTCTGCAGTAATGCTAGCGAAGGAGACGTCCTCACACCCCAGCCGCCGTGACTCTGACTACCGGCCATGAGCTACCCATTGCAGGAACTCACCGTACGGCCATTCAGTGACCGTCCGGACCAAGCACAAATAATCGTTGGCACAAAGCATTTCCTTAAACAGATGTTAGCAAAACCGTAGGGGCCCAATAGGGCCGATACCTGCTAGGGCCACAAGGAATTTCTGCAATGAAAACCCACGATCCTAGAACGCAAGGGACAACTGAAGGACACAGGTGTAGTTTTAGTTAGTAAAAGTCTGACCTCGCGCCCCATCGTAGAGCGAGAGAAAGCCATTGAATGATTTCTTACCTCAAAAAAGATAACAAATAACAGATTAATCGAGAATCCCATCCAAACAAGTGGATTCCAACAATAGGTTACCATTATTTTTATTGTAGTAGCTGTGTAAGCCTTGTGTTCAATCCATACTTTTAATATTATAAATGCGAAAGTAACACTGACTGACTGACATATTTATTTATTTTTATTTTATTTTAATAAGTACAGTGACAGACTACAGATTTAGACAATCAGCACAGTTAAAAACAACATACAGTACATAAATCTGAACTTCAATTATTACTGTACACAGCACTCGAAAGTTTAATATGCTTCAGAAACAGAAAATACACAGTAAAGGTGAAGTATTATGGAGAATTTAATAAAGTACACTAATGTAATTACATTTTTTTATATCAATATACAACCGAAACTATTGGGTAGTCCCAATAGTTTCGGCTGTGCGTGAAATTTTGCACAAAGTTTCCTTTTATGACGTAGGCGAGCACTAAGAGAGGTATTTCCAAAATTCACCCTCTAAGGGCATGAAACGGGGGTCAAAAGTTTGTATGGAGAAAGCTACTTTTACAAGCGAGCGAAGCCGCTGGCAGAAGCTAGTCTAATATAAACATTAAGTTAAGAACTGCTCGGCGAGCTGGCCACCTGCACAGCCGCCGCCGGCGTCGCCGCGCCCCAGCACGCGCTTGTCACGCTGGGGTTGCCGGTATGTCGATATCAGCAACCCCAGATATAACCAGTGTAAATCTGCTATTTTGCGTGAACTTAGGCCCTTCATAATGTACTCACAAATTTCAAAACTAATGAAAATATAACTACAGAAAGCTTGTTCATTTTACCAAAATTCTGAATAATAATAATAATAATAATTTGATATGAGATTGTATATCCCGCGGAAGTGTGGGTGTCGATGTTTTTTAAATGCTAAGAATGAATTGAGGCAATAGATTGAGTTAAAAAATAAGACCCTACACAACCGCGCGGTATGCAGTCTCAGGGAATATTTCCTAGCTGCCAACGTGGGTATGCATCGAGATGTAGTGGCAGTGGTCAAGGGACTCACCCCGCTCGCCCTGGCTAATGAGAACTGGCGCAAACCAGTAGTGCTTGACACTAACGATCGCAGGGAAGTATGGCAGAGCAAGGAACTTCACGGACGCTTTTTCCGGGCACTTCACAGGTCCGATGTAGATTAATTGGCGTCCGTAGCCTGGCTGCGTTCCGGTGACCTCTTTGGAGAAACCGAAGGTTTTGTCTGTGCAATTATGGACGAAGTTATCATGACGAATAACTACCGGAGATTTATTGTAAAGGACGGCACGGTTGACATCTGTCGGGCATGTCACCTCCGGGAGAATCAATTCGTCACATTATCTCTGGTTGTTCTCGTCTAGCTAACGGAGAGTACTTGCATAGACACAACCTTGTAGCCAGGATTATCCATCAGCAACTTGCTTTGAAATACTCTCTTGTGGAATCGGAAGTGCCGTACTACAGGTATGAGCCCGACCCAGTTCTTGATAATGGTCATATCACTTTGTACTGGGATCGGTCCATCATCACTGACAGGACTATTGTAGCCAATAAGCCTGATATAGTGGTGGTGGCCCGAAGCAATAGGCGTGCAATGATTGTTGACATATCCGTTCCTCATGACAAGAACCTTGTGAAAGCCGAGAAAGATAAACTAATATAATAGTATATTGACTTGGCTCGCGCGCTTGTAAACATGTGGGATGTGGACTCGGCGATCATTGTACCGATACTCGTGTCGGGCAATGGCTTAATAGCCAAGAGCCTCGACCAACACCTTAGGAGGCTCGCGTTAGGCGGCTGGATCAAGGGCTTGATTCAGAAAGCGGTACTCCTGGACACGGCTCGCATTGTTAGGAGGTTCCTTTCTCTGGAGCCCTGACCGCCGGTAGCTTGGACCCTATTCCCGATACCGGTGGAGTACTATTTTTTATATTTTTAAACGATTTTTTTTTTGAATGATTTTGTTTAAAAAAAATATTTAAAAATGTAATTTATATGTGTTTACAAAGAATAAAGAAAATAATAATTTAATTTTCAAGATAATACAATCCATTATGGTTAGTAAATACATACATAACTTATAAACTAGTGTTAGTACAAATATATCTCGGTCAATTAAATAAATACATTCAATAAAGCATGTCAATAATAATAAATAAATTACACAATCAAAAAACAATTAACATATACACACAACACTATTTCTGGGCACGGTTTGAGGATAACACTTGCGTCCTCGTCCAGTGTTTTAATATAAGGCCATCAGTCCTATCCGCTACGGTTTTTAAGAGACTGTTGGCGCTGCTCCGTACCCGCCCCATCAGGGATGCGACACGCTTTCGTACGATAGCATAAAAGTCATCAATACGTGCTACCGCAAACATCCCGATGCGCTGCAATGACGCGGCAGCCTCAACAGTACAGGGCACTGTGCGTTATTGTAGTGGACCCGCAAGGCGCTGTAAGCCCTCTGCGTGTAGTCAACCCATAGACTGCAAGTGTAAAAAGACTGGTAGTATGCCCTAAACAGAGTAGCCTTTACATCCTTTGAACACTTTGCAAATCTACGAATCAGCATATTGCTTCTGACTGACAGCGCCCTGTGTTCCCTCTTCGATA
Source organism: Mythimna pallens (assembly GCA_961205895.1). Classification (NCBI taxonomy): domain Eukaryota; kingdom Metazoa; phylum Arthropoda; class Insecta; order Lepidoptera; family Noctuidae; genus Mythimna; species Mythimna pallens. The sequence goes on along the minus strand of OY540845.1, from coordinate 1,546,542 downwards.
ATGAATTTTTATTTTTCCTAAAATTTTTAAGGTTTATAAATAAACACGTATTTCCTGGAACAAGTTTTGTGAAATATGCTAGTGAATGATGGAATATCTGAATGCCAACAGAACATTCAGGTATTATCTCTCTTTTTTCGCGTTGCCTCTTTATCTAACATTGCGTTGAATTGTGTTGGATGAACAAACAAGCTTTTAAACCATGTTCAGTTTGACGAAAGACAAACTGAACATGGTCAAATCTTCATCTTTTTAGCAAAAGAGGCGATAGACATAATTATCTTACAAGAAATAGGGACCAATTAGTTCAACCAGGTTTTAGACTGGCTAAAGTGACCTCTTCTTTCATGGGGTACTGTTTGAAATGTTATAACAAAATACCTCCACAAATATTAGAACTCAATGAAACGAAATTTAAATCTTGTATTAAACGCACACTATGCAGGCAAACATATTATAAGTTGGAGGATTATATTCAAGATAAAAATGCTTGGCTCAATGCTGGTCCAGCTCCACTACCACCGGGGTGTACAAATTGATTAGTTTTGAAACTATTATTATTATTATTCTTTAATGTTAATCTGTAAAATATTATTATTGTTATTTAGTATTGTACAATGTAGAACCATTTTTTTTTTCAAAGTTTGTAAATGTGAGTACCATGGAGCTATTTTTATGGTTTTTAGGTTGTTATTGGTCCTGTTTGACATAAATGAGCATAGCAGTTGAGAGTTTGTTATGCTCACTCAAATGTCTCACTGATGGTGGCGCGTGTGTTGGATCATTCGGTTCCCTTTAAAATGGTTGAGCTGAGAGGTGCTAATATTCGCGTCAGGTCCGTGAACGGGCGCTGTCAGTTGAGACTGGTCATCTCTTAGCTGCCAGTTGCTATTTTAATATCTATATTTAGTTTTTATTTTTACTTTATTGACATTGTTCTCACATGCTAGCGACAAGAAACATGTAACAGAGATATTTGTAATTGCAAATCACGATTGAAAAGAGTGTCCATGGAGTTTCTTGCACATTCTTCTCCATAGAGATCTACGCTTTGGAATGTGCAATTAGCATCATTTTTTTCTGACTGACTGACTTCTTGACATTTCAAAAGTGCCTGTAAATGGTTTATCTATATATATAAAAGAAAGTCGTGTTAGTTACACTGTTTATAACTCAAGAACGGCTGAAAAAATTGGTGGGGAGGTAGCTTAGAACCAGGAGACGGACATAGAGTACTTTTTAACGAGTAGGGTAGAGTAGGGTAGAGTAGGGTAGAGAAGGGTAGAGTAGGGTAGAGTAGGGTAGAGTAGGGTAGAGTAGGGTAGAGTAGGGTAGAGTAGGGTAATTTTTTTTTTTACTAAATCCCGCTTTTGGGCAGAACAACGTCTGCCGGGACCGCTAGTTTGAAATAAATGCTTTGAATTTGAATTTGAGACGAGTCGGGAAGGACCTTCTTAAGTAAATTTACAGTTGATATTAATAACTGATTAAATTTAAAAGAGATTCTTTTGCGTTTCTGCTGCATTTCTTGTATTGCAATGCAAAACATGAAATGCAACAATGCAAATCATCAGAAAGTAGACTGATCAAGATACACATTTGATTATACACACTCGTACATCATTAAGTGTATAACCTATAAAGCCAATCTTTCGATGAGTAGAAGACTGATATACGAAACTGGCTACAGAGAGCGTGACAATAGATGTGACGGCTAGTAAATTAAAAATGTGTGTTGGAGGATATATTTGTAAAGGTTCTCTTGAAGAACTACAGCAGAGTTAAAAAGTACAATCTTGCTTACCATGTTCGACATATTATGCACTATCGATAGACCGGCATCCTGTTTCTTCTTGAGATTGCTCCATGCAAAGGTTTTCCTACTATGCAACCAGATCTTTATAAACCGTTCTACTATTGTTGTTAAGACCAACTCCAGAGCTTGTACATACTTGCTGTTAAGGTTTGAGTCTGTAAAATCTACTCCCAGCGCGGTCACTAAAAAAATGAAAACTTTCAATTAATTATTGCTTAACGCCTTGATAAGGTTGATGAAAACGATATTTATTTGTGTCATAAAATCTTTTACTTCTATCTCTTTTATTAATTGTAAAAACATATAAATCACATATTTTATTTATTTTTTAAACCTATCACAATAAAACCTTTAAAAATAAAAAAAAATAGTATCCCACCAGTATCGAGAACAGGGTCCAAGCTACCGACGGTCAGGGCCCCAGGGAAAGGAACCTCCCAACAATACGTGCCGTGTCCAGGAGTACCGCTTTCTGAATCAAGCCCGTGATCCAGTCGCCTAACGCGAGCCTCCTAAGGTATTGATCAAGGCTCTTGGCTATTAAACCATTGGCTGACACGACTATCGGTACAATGACCGCTGAGTCCACATCCCACATGTCTACAAGCGCGCGAGCCAAGTCAATATACTATTATATTAGTTAATCTTTCTCGGCTTTCACAAGGTTCTCGTCATGAGGAACGGATATGTCAACAATCATTGCACGCCTATTGCTTCGGGCCACCACCACTATATCAGGCTTATTGGCTACAATAGTCCTGTCAGTGATGATGGAGCGATCCCAGTACAATGTGATATCGCCATTATCGAGAACTGGGTCGGGCACATAATAATATCTATTGTACGGCACCTCCCATCCCACAAGAGAGTATTTCAGAGCAAGTTTCTGATGAATAATACTAGCTACAAAGTTACGTCTATGCAAGTATTCCGCGTTAGCTAGAAGAAGAACAACTAGAAATAATGTGACGGATTGATTCATCCGATCGGTGACATGCCCGACAGATGTCGACCGTGCCGTCCTTCACAGTAAATCTCCGGTAGTTATTCGTCATGATAACTTCGTCCAAAATTGCACAGACAAAACCTGACCACCACTGAACCCACCGACGCGAGCCAGGCTACGGACGCTAGTTGGTCTACGTCGGGCCCGTGAAGGGCCCGGAAAAAGCGTCCGTGAAGTTCCTTACTCTGCCATACTTCCTTGCGATCGTTAGTGTCAACTACTACAGGTTTGCGTCAGATCTCGTTAGCCAGGGAGAGCGGGGTGAGTCCCTTGTTCACTGTCACTACATCTCGATGCATACCCACGTCAGTAGCTAGGAAATATTCCCTGAGACTGCATACCTCGCGGTTATGTAGGGATTTAGCATTTAAAAAGCCTCGACCACCACACTTCCGCGGCATATACAGTCTCATCACCGACGACCGTGAGTGATGCATTCATTTTGCAGTAAGCAGTGTATGACCTCGCCTATCCAGGGCTTCCAGTTCTGTTTGAGTCCATTTGAGTAAGCCAAAAGTTTCTCTTCTTGTTTCCGCCTGAAAGCATAGTATAGCATAGTCGGCCTAATAATGTTTCCACTCTTGGGACTCAGGCCTCCTCTCTAGGAGAGGGAATGGGCCGTAATCCACCACGCTGGCCCAGTGCGAGTTGGTGGATGTCACATGTCTTCGAATTTTTGGTTCTAGGACATGCCGGTTTCCTCACGATGTTTTCCTTCACCGTTTCGAGAGCCGCCTTAGGTTTTTTCCGCCTGAAAGAAGGCTATTGAATACCTTTTCCAGGCGCCTAAAGAAGCGCTCCCTCAACGTTTGGTTCATGTCAGTGACATTGATACCTAAAGCTTCCGACATACCCAAATACTTATAGATTTCAGTTGAAGAGAGGGATCTCAGGTTTATGGAGTCAGAGAGCTGGGTCGGACTCCACAATCTCCCCTCGCTTTATATGCATGATCGCACATTTGTCCACACCAAACTCCATCCTGATGGCACTACTGAAAATTTCAGTTACCTTCAGTAGCTCCATCAACTGAGGTTTGTTGGGGCAAAAAGTTTCAAGTCATCCATGTAAAGGAGGAGATAAAACTTGACTACTCTCTCTTCAACCGATAGCTTAGGCCTGATTTCTGCCAAAACCAAAGTGGGCTCAAACTATCACCCCGGAATATACCCCGCTCGATCCTCACCGGTTCACTGTTCCTCTAAATATATCTCGACATCCTGGACCGTCCTCCATTGCCTCATACACGACATTAAGAAGGTGCGTAGTATTGTATAAATTTTGTACAATACTAGCACCCTCATGAGTCATTTATGAGGAACTGAGTCGTAGGCCTTCTTATAGTCTATCTAACATGGTGACAGATCCTTTCGGGAACGCCGAACCTGTTGGCTAATGGCCATATCGATGAGGAGCAGCTCCTTAGTACCGCGGAATCCTTTCCTACATTCATTCTGAGAGGCAAACATAATTGAATTATTGTCTATATGGTTCTTACCTCTCAAAATGGATGTAAGAACTTTATTATACTTTGTAAGTAAGCAAGTTATCGGTCTATAATTTTTAGGTTCCGCGGTACTTTTTTTCCTGTGGAGCAGATAGGTAACGCCAGTTGTAAGAAACTCGGGAAGCGAGCCAGACTCCAAGGCAGCCTGATACTGAAATGCCGAGCGAGCATGCGACGTACGTCTGGGGGGCTGATCGTAGTTGCCCCCATTTCTGGTATTTAATCACACGCTGGCTCCACCTCCTGAGTCCAACTACCTTCGGTGTGACTGACAGGCACCGACCAGACCCTGCGCCAGAATTAACACATGGCGTAATCATCCGGCAGGTACGTGTCAGTCACACCTTGGTCCGGCCACTCCCAAGCACTATATACCCACCTTTCATTATTCCAGAATGTGCTATTCTGGGTGTACCGCTCCACTCGCCGATTATACCTTCGGCTTCGGTTTGCCCATGTATACACTTTCTGCTTCAGGAAGTTCAATGCGCTCTGTTACACGGTATATATAATCTTGGGGGCTGATGTTAGTCCCCAAAAACGCCAGTCTCACAAAGCTCATCACTCTTGGGCGAGTATTGCCCTCCCTGAAGCAGATTAGTTTGCCAATGAGTGCTCTGGCCCCACCAATAAGACGCTCGATCCTGTACTGCCAAGCCAGCACGGCTGATTTCAGTCGTGCAGCTACATCACTGTTTAGAAATTTGCCATGAGCTACACAATATGCCGCTACAGTCGCGCAGTACATTATCGAATGGATATCGGTGAGATCTTCGCAGTCGTCAAAATAGTTTGACAACTGCAAATCAAGAGCAGCCAACAGCATCTTATTCTTGTTATGCATGTGCAAACGACCTCGTTTGCACATGCATAACAAGAATAAGACGCTGGCCGCACTTACCTAAGTGCGGCCTAAGTTCGAGCGGCATGTTTCGATATTCCCGAATAGCACACTCCAAAGCACTCCTCAATTCATTATTGCACTGGGTACTTACTTGTGTAACCATGCCAGTACTCTCCTTGTCAGCTTGGTTGGTAAGATGGTAGGACGGTGGTACACAGTCTGCGACGAAGGGGCAATGGCATGGCTACCCATTTCCGTTCGGAAGCGATCAAGTACAGTATCATCCAACATACGATAACGCTGGATGACCCGCACCTGATCTGATAGTCGCTGAGTCTAAACGTTGACGGCTGTCTCAAGCACCTGAAACAAAGAGAGCATCCAAACACAGTACACGGTCAGATTGTTTCCTCCCTCTGTAGTCCCATAGTATGAGCGCATAACGTTCTCGTTGATGGATTGCATCTATCGCATGCACTGTACACTTCTGCCGGGAGTTGGGACCCTATCAGAGGCCGGTGGGCCTCGAGGTCCTAAGCCACTTGGCGGCCGGCGTCCTGTATGTCGACGCGCAGGTGGTGGTAACGTGGGCGGAGAAAACTACTCGTCGCTGGAGCTCGACGCAACTGCCACGGCCGGTGTCACAGCACTCACGGTGGGGCTAGATTCTAGCGGTGGTGAGGCGGAGGTGAGTGACGAGGTCAGAGGTAGTAGGCGTGCATGGCGAGCTGCGGCTCTCGTCAACATTTTTGCGGTCTTTTCGGCTTCAATTATCCATAGTTTCCATTATTTCATAGTTTCTATTATTTAGTTGTTATTATGATTTCATTATGTATATCTATTTGTTATTTCTTTCGTTTTATTTTAATTATTTCAGAATTTTTAATAAAAACAACATTTAAAAATATAAAAAATAATAGCCCACCGGCATCGGGAAAAGGGTCCAACCTACCAGTGGTCAGAGCTCCTGGGAGACTCGTGTCCAGCAGTGCCGCTTTCTGGATCAAGCCCTTAATCCAGCTGCCCAACGAGAGTCTCCTTAGATGTTGTTCGAGGCTCTTACCTATTAAGCCATCGGCCGTTACAACTATGGGCACAATGATTGCTCTATCCACTTCCCACATGTCGACAACCTCGCGAGCTAAGTCAAGATATTTAGTTTGTTTATCTTTCTCAGCTTTCACGAGGTTCTCGTCATGAGGGACCGTTATATCAACAATCATTGTGCGATGCTCTAGTCGATCTATCACCACTATGTCAGGCTTATTGGCAACAATAGTCCTGTCAGTGAGTCGATCCCAATATGTGACGCTGCCATTCTCGAGAACTGGGTCGGGCAGATACCTAAAGTACGGTACTTCTGATTCCACAAGATTGTATTTAAAAGCAAGTTGCTGGTGAATAATCCTGGATACAAGGTTGTGTCTACGCAAATAAAATGCCCTTAGCTAAATGAGAACATCCAGAAGTAATGTGTCGGATTGATTCTCCAGGTCAGTGGTATGCCCAACAGATGTCAACCGTACCGTCCTTCACAATGTATTTCCGGTAGTTGTTCGTCATCATAACTTCGTCCATAATTGCAAAGACAAAACCATCGGTTTCTCCAAAGAGATCACTAAAGCGAAGCCAGCCATCGGGTCCATGGAAGGCCCGGTAAAAGCGCCCGTGAAGCTGCAGCTAAATAATACAACAGTTGATGTATCTATTAAGTGAGTAATCTCTCATAAGCTAAAAAACTTGTTTCTGTAAATATGTTTTAAGGGATTTTGTAATACATTTTTTGTATGTCAAAGTGTCAAATATAAAATCTAAAAAATTAACATGATTGGGATGGAGTATTTTTTAAAAAGGAGCAATTGTTCCTTGAATATTTTTCAACCATTTATTATATAATAGTAGACTAGTATGAATAGTGTAGTGTGTATAGTAGTAGACTATATAGTCTGAACCAATACACAAAAGGTCATCAATGTTGTACATGCAGATTTGTGAACTTTTGATCATAGATATACATGTAACTACCACTATCAAAAATACATAATGTGTAGAACAAATCCCATATGGCATTAGACTCTTTTTAAATGATCATAATTAAATAATAGGTGTCTCCTGTGATCTGGATTCAATTTTTGCCATAAGATCTCCTGGGTACACTAGAGCCATCACAGTGATCTTATATCTTAAAAAATTGGATGTGTGAACTAATTTGTTCAGGGGTTTAAAGGTTTCGATAAGCCTCCTTTCTCCATCCCTGTTCGGAAACCAAAAAACTATCTTGGATATAAATTGAATCCCACACGGTTTCCATGGGGACTCTGTGCTCAATTAAATCAAATCATAAATATGCATACATCTTGGTCCCTGATCTTGAAAATCCTGATTGATCACTTGTAAAACCATTTTTTTTTGAACCATTGAATTTTGGTTGATAATACCGAACATCCACTAATGTGGTTCAAAATTGAGGCATTACCACAAATCCTCTATCAACAAGGTAGGAAATGGGCTAATCGGTAAGCATGACTAACCTCTAGTTTCGACCATGAGCCTGTGGTGGAACTTTTTGTGTTCTAGCACACACTGGATGTGTTGCGAGGATTGCTTGGTTTTTATTTAGTATGAGGACTGCAGTTACTTTTCTCCAGGCCTAGGTATTATTCTTTGCTGGTTGTACCAAGATGGACCATTCCCGTTTTCCTGATCAGTTACAATTGAAGATTAGGCTGGCTTTATAATAAGCTTGCCGCTTCTGTAGCATATCTTTAGGACTTTAACTGTTTCTGTTCAAGTATTCCCATGCAGGTAGTGGTCTCTATCAACATCTTTGACAATAATATATCTTTGTTAAGTGAAGTGCAAATCTATTAAAACTCTTCCAATATCAATCAACTGGGAAAATCAGTTTCAACCTATTTATGCTATCATTGCTGAGAAGCTTAGATATAGTGATTCCCAATCCCAACTGATTCTGTTCTGATTTAATCTTTTTGTATCAGTATATTCTTGTATTACCAGTGAATTACTGACTGAGGCAATGATCTCTATATTATTCTAAACAGTTATGACACACATTTTTATCTAGTTTTTGTTCATATTCCTTGAGTATTTCCAAAAATGGTATTGTAGACGTGGGTTAAGTCATGAATGAAGTCAGTCCATTAAACCATTTGGTATGCAATTGGTTTTGTAGATATAAATACTGTAATGCTCTGAATACTTCAGGAAATATAGTAACTGTTTCAACGACTAGCTCAGATGCTAGTTCAGGAAATGTTATAGTCAAGTCTGTAACAGTTGAGGTTGTGCCTGTTGGAGCCGACAATGATACAACAGATATCTAGTTTAATGTCCACTTCTTGAGGATCATTCCAAATACAAGGTCTAAAAACCTAAAACAATTGACCCTGTTATGGTACCAAAGGGTACCTAGGCAAAGCCTTTCGAAGTTTATCAAAAGGTAATGACCATTGTGCATTCATCTCGTAAACACCAAGAGTAAGCGGATCACGTCAATGTATGTCGTACATCACTCGCGTCCATCGGTACAATAATTCAAAATCCATTTCACTTGCACTGTAGATATGTGAATATACCATAGATAACTTACCTGACGAAGCTTTTCAGGTTACGTTTATCTCGTAAACATCCCGAGTCAGCAGATCGCGTCAATGCATCACGTGCACAACCCGCGTCAGTAGGTACAATAATTCGAAACCCATTTGATTTACAGTCTTACACTGTATAATGTACCATAGCAAAGCCTTTTGGGATACACCAAAGTTATGGAAAAAGGAAACAAGCTCGTGTGTTCATCTCGTAAACACCCCGAGAAGTTTGATCGTGTCAATGCATACAATAATTTTGGTTATGTACGTGAAACTCTTACTTCACTACATAATATAATAGATAAATCTATTACTTTACCTGGAATCCAAGAATTACATAGAGATAGGACAGGTGACGTACTATGTTATCGTCGTTTCATCCTTTTTTCAAACTATTACATCATATGAAGATAGTATTTCATAACTTTTCGTTTTTGCATTCTTCATTACAAATTATGTAAGCATTATGCTCTTATTTAATGACTTATATTGAAAAAAGCAAATAAAACACAACGTAAGACGTATTGGTTGCCGCGCAAACGTATGGAATGACATTTGACATGACTGTCAGATACTCGTAGGATTCGGTGCGTTTTGTTTTTTGCTTTAAGGGCTCTAAAGAGGCGTATGGTTTGCCGAGTGCATCCGGAGAGCTGCATTGTAAATTATATTTTCGAACAAAGCTTGCAGTATAATGTAATGGGGTGGGATCTTGGTGTTCTGAAACACAGATCTCGAGCTTAGCTTAGGTGCCAATCTTCCACAATTCATATACCTACCTGTTTTATCTATTATTTTAACTCTGTTTACTGTAAAACCTTATGTTTATTGTGGAAAGAAAACTTACTACAAATAGTCTCTAAAGCGTTGTGCCGTATGTATGTCGAGTGGTCAAAGATGCCCTTTCCAGTTTCGTTCTCGAGGGTTTTGACCAGTTTCTTAGACTGGCTGTTGAAAGTGTCCATAAACGTATCCAGGAGTATTTGACTGAACGCTGGGTTCAGCAGCTTGCGGTGATCTTTCCATATCGCATCTACGGATTTTAAAATATTTTTTATTGTAACATAATATTAATCTTTATTCCTCAAAAACATTGTAGTACAGACATAAAGACAATTCACAATCATGTAAAAATACTACAAAAAAAAGGTGGGTGAGGTGCTGTATTCCCAGCTAGGTTAATGTATTAAAGAGCACAGTAGCAGTCCCAGTAAATCGTACACAGTATGTATTACAGTAAATTATGATGTGCTTGTGCCAATACTTAGATAATTCATACAATAATGTATGAATAAACGAATGAAATTTAGTGACTGTGTGAGGAAAATATCTAAGGGCAGCCTGACAAGCATACCTAAGTTAGTTTGGGGACGATTCATGATAGGCACACAGCAACTTGGGCTCCATCGTCTTATCTTACTACCGTCGTCAACACATTGCTGACAGATCACAAATCTTAATTATTTTTACGAGTTTTGAAAGCTTCTGTCTAATGTGTGGACTAGTCAAGTAATAAAACACACACAAATTATTTCTAATCATCTAATTTATTTACCTAGCTGTGTTATTGAATAGTTATATATATTTCGGGTGGCTAGTCCAATGGCGCCGTCTAGTGAAATGGCTAGACTATTAACCGAATGGCGAATTTAGCTAGTAATCATAAAAAAGCGACACATGCAACTCACATTTCGCAGTAACTAAGCCATGACCCAACCATGGTTTAGCGAAATTGTAGTATTTGTCTTTGTCCATGCATGCAGTCGCTACGGTGAGACTGTCCTCTGGGCCAGTTATCACTGCAAAAAAAAACAATCGAGTCGATCAATTTAAAAAGATAATGTTAAAAAAACTGGGCAAGTGCGAGTCGGACTCGCGCACTAAAGGTTCTGTACAAACTTACTTATGACAGTTCAATTCCCCAATTAAGTTACGAAATCGGTTTTTTTGTGACTTTACTACAATTTTACAGTTTTCAAATTTCTATACTTGTGCTATGAGACCAAGTCAAAGTCAAAGTCAAAAGTTTTTATTTCACATAGGCCTACATGGGCACTTATAAAACGTCAGAAGCTAGTGCACGGTTCCAAATTGGTCGTTTCCTATGGAGAAGAACCGGCAAGAAACTCCATAGTTACTCTTTTAAAAAGTGATTGTTTACAACATTTTCATATTACAGTATTAATAGACATTATGTAAGAACAGTGTAGACCAGTCGATATTGTACCCAAAAGCACAATAAAAATAATCATATAAAAAAAAGTGAGTCGTAATAGGAAGTATTTAAAAAAAAGAAGCTATATAAAAAAAAACAAGAAAAATAAATAATTACAATTATCAATAAATGACATGTCAACAAAAGAAAATTACTAACGAATTTATGGTGGTTGGCGTCAAATAATAGAAAAAATATTGCAAAAGCAATGTGCAGGAAGAAAAGAAAAAAGAAAATGTATATATTACAACAAATGTGGAGCAGTTAAAAGATAGATGTACACAATATTATGAGTTACCAGGGGGCCACATGTGCAGAAGCTGTCATTGCCAAACAAGCGTGTCTTCGACATAGTCTCTAATCTTGTAATACGCTTTTTTAGTTAGGACACGCTTAATATGGGTTTTGAGCCTACCATCGCTAAGTTCAGTCACCGCCTTTGGTAGCTTGTTATAAAACCGTATGCTGTTTACTAAAAATGACTTGCTGGTCTTAGCTAATCTCCATTTGGGTAATACAATTTCGTGTTTACTACGCGTATTTATGTTATGAAAATCGCTTCTAATTTTGAAAAGTCCTAGGTTTTTACGAACGTACAAAATACTTTCCAAGATATAAAGAGAAGGCAGAGTAAGTACATCGATTTCTTTGAATTTTTTTCTGAGGATCGCGACGACCCATTTTATAAATAGCCCGGATTGCTCTCTTTTGCAATATGAAAATTGAGTCTACATCAGCTGCAGATCCCCACAGTAAAATGCCATAAGACATAATACTGTGGAACTAAGCATAGTAAACTAACCTAGCTGTGGCTACATCTGTCAATTTTCTTATTTTTCTTACTGCATATGCGGCTGAGCTTAATCTACCTGAAAGAGTTCTAATATGAGCGCCACACTGCAGTTTAGAATCGATAGTTATACCTAAAAACACAGTTCCCCGCTCAGATAGTGTCAGACTTTTACTGACTAAAAACCCACTCCTGTTCCTTCTTTGCCATTTTTTTTTGTTTTTTTTTTTCCAGGGCCCCGGGGGTCACTTTCGCATCAGCCATGGCCCCAGTAGGCTTCGACCCTGTTGGGCCCCTACGGTTGCTGACATCTCCTTGAGGCGCGCGTGGAACACTACGCGCCGTCGACGACTTGGGCTCGGTCCGGACGGTTACCGGACGATCGGACGGCGAGCCACCCATTGCTCGCCGTCCGCAAGCCCGCGCCTACGGTGATGAATCCCGGCGGCGGCAAGAATTAAATTGACGCCAACTTGAGTGACATTCGGTAATGTAAATTTTATATATTTAATTTTATTCGCATTTAATAAGAGATTATTAGCTGCGAACCATTTCGAAAGAACAGTCAGACTTTCATTGACATGCAACACATCCCTATATTTTCTATCTACTTTAAAAATAAGAGAAGTGTCATCAGCAAACAGAATTATATCGGATAAACTAGCCATCATATAAGGAAGGTCGTTAATATAAACTAGAAAAAGGAAAGGGCCAAGAATTGAACCCTGAGGCACGCCCATCTTTACTATAGACCCCGAAGACGTCGCCCTATTAATGGATAATTTTTGCTGCCTGTAAGATAAATAGGAAAAAACAAGATCAGCAGCTCGTCCACGAATTCCGTGATGATGTAATTTACGGATCAGAGTATTATGGTCAACACAGTCAAATGCTTTTGAGAGGTCACAGAATATGCCAATAGCATCCTGGGACTTCTCTCAGGACTCCAAACTGTGACTGATGAGTTTCACTCCTGCATCCGTCGTTGACCTTCCTTTCGTGAAGCCAAACTGATGACTATGCAAAATCTTATTTGAATTGAAATGAGACAAAATCTGGTCGAGCATGATTTTTTCATAGATTTTACTCAATGCTGGAAGCACAGATATAGGTCTATAATTAGAGGGATCACTCTTACTATATATAATTAGAAAATTGGTACTACTTTACTATGTTTCATTAAATCAGGGAACATTCCGATTTAGGGAATATTCCAAATATGCCTGTTAGGACAGGAGCAATAGTATCAATAATATCTCCAAGAACCTTAACGGATATACCCCATAAGTCTTCAGTGTTTTTTTATATTAAGACTTTTGAATCTTTTTATAATTGTATCAACAGAGATACGCTTAAATTCAAAGGTTGTTATATCCTTCGTGAAATGTTCTTTCAAAAAAGATTCAGCTAACAAAGACGAAGAAGGGAGAGATTTCGTAACTTCTATTGGGATGTTGGTGAAAAAGTTTTCTAACGTCTCAGCCACTTCTGACCTATCTGAGATGATTTTATTATCAATTTTTAGCGACAATTCATTCCGATCTCGTTGGTTTGTCTTTCCAGTTTCCCTGTTTATCACCTCCCAGACAGCTTTTATTTTATTATTAGAATTTTCAATTAACTTATTTATTGATTTAGATTTAGCTTGGGCGCAGACTCTTTTGAATATCTTTGAATACATTCTAACGTGGTTATGCAAGTTAAGATCTGATGAAAAGGATTCTTCATGATATAGCTGATATAAAGTATCTCTGCTTTTTCTTATTCCAGCAGTAGCCCATTCATTAAATTTGGATTTATTATTGATTTTAACTTTTTAAACTGGACACGCCTTATTAAATTCTTGGCATACTGTAGAGAATAATGTATCATAGTTTACATTGGGGTCTTGCGAATCAAAATTGACTGTTGAGAGACTACTAAGAACATTATGATTAAAATTATTTAATTAATTTTTAGTAAGCGGTCTAAACTCTGCAGGTGAATCTAATTGTAAAGTTTTGAATAACTCGAAAGATACGAGTTGACCAGTGTGGTCAGACCTCGCGCCACTAATTATGGATGAGTTTTTTATATTACAATTAGTAAATATTATCTATGCATGATGCTGAGGTAGGTGGTATTCTTATTGCTTCATTAAAAATACATTTTAGATTAAAAGAACTAAACAGTAAGAGAAGTTTACATTTTTCTGTTGAATTTACTAGTAAATTGATATTTAAGTCCCCACAAACGAAAAATAATTTGTTATCTCTTTCATTCATCATTATCTCGAATAAGTTTATTTCGTATTTCTTCTATTAAGATCAAAAAAGATGTCAAGTTTGATGCAGGTGGTCTGTAGACACATAAAAAAGTTTGGCTTTCAACCTCCGCACATGCTCACATAAGCGATCAACAGAGCAAGCAGTGATATCTTTCCTTTCCTTATATCTTAAAGAATTATTACATAATATCAAGGTACCACCTCCTATTGATGATCTATTGTACGCACTGACAACTGAAAAATTATTTACATTGAACATCATTCTATCTGGTTTTAACCAGGTTTCACAAAAACAAGATATCCATATGATATTTATCTAATAATATTTCCACATCTAGAATTTTGCCAGAGAAGCGATTTATATTCTGATGGTACAATAAAATGTTATTATTAGGCTTCTCTTTTGTCGTTTCTAAAAGTTTAAAGAATCTATATCAGTATTATTAGGCATACTAGATATGATTCGTCACTTAACATATCTCAGTTAAATTATCAATAACTGCGTGTATATTAAAAGCTAACAAAGTACCCAATAAATGTCGACATTTTTTGAGAAGAAACATATGTTCCCGTATCAAAACAAAATCTCTAACAAAATTGTTAGTATCAAAATACAATAAACGGTCACTATGACGGCATGGCAAGATATGCATTAAGTTATTAAGGCTAAAAATGTGATCATTTTCATGATCATGTAAACAGTCTGAATAAGGCAATGCACATAATATTAATTTACCTTTATGCCAAATTTCAGGATTCATAGTTAACGGAAAGTACCCTATTAATTTTGATTCCCTTGAGTGTGTCGAAATATACGTTTTTGCGACATAAACGGCCGTATCTTCTTTTTTGGTTATTGAAAAGTTTTTTTTTCACAGCTTCAAGGGTCCGCAAACCTGAGTTTGAGGTTTTAATTTCAACACGATACCTCTACGCATTCCGGAGTTAAAGGGTCTTGACAGACAGACAGACGGACAACAAAGTGATCCTATAACCGTTCCTTTTTTCCTTTTTATGTACGGAACCCTAAAAATAAGCATTTAGGCAAAATGTCAGCATATTTGGCAGGAGGTAACTGTTATAAAATTAATTTGACCTAAGAAAAACGTATAAAAATTTAAAGTTATTAATAGCTTGTACAAAGTTGCTTACTGATACAGATAAAATATAAATATTTGGCCCGTATGGGAATTGAACCTGTGACACGCATTGCAGTAGCCAGTCACTCAACCACTTGTTGGCTGTACAGCTGCAGCAACATTGTTTTAAAATTAAGTTTCTTTACAATTTGTACCTACATTATGCGATTTTTTAACGTGTGTACTCCGCACTAAGAATTATTGTAGTGCGTTCACAAACATGTAACTCACGTGCAAATATTAATATTTTATTGAGTATTGTGTGATATGTTTTTTATTTGTCTTATAGGAATACCTACTTACCATAAACAATTCTCGGTCCAAGAATAGCACGAACTACTCCTCCCAACTCGCTGATCTCACGAGTTGCATCCTCTAATACGTTCCATAGTGCTGTAAATAGAAGAATCCTGGTTGGTCAGGCTTCTGTACAAACTTACGAGTACCTATGTAAATATATCAATTAACCAATCGAGTCTTGAAGATGTAACCATTTTTTTTTTTTGTGACTTTACTACATATTTATAGTTTTTACACTTTTTCCCGTACTACTACTACTACTAAGGGGTGACCCGACTAGCGTTCCAACCAAGGTGACCTTGGTTTATGTGTTTGGTTTGTGTTGCGGCTACATGGATGTAAACCACGCGACAACACGTTCGGTGGTTGAGAAAACGCGTCTCCTAACCAAGGGCGTCTACACGGATTGAAACTAGCAAGGTCACCTTGGTTGGGACGTTGGTTTTCAACCGTTTGGTCACCCCTTTACTTCAGAATTCTAAGTCAATAGGAAGTAAGTAGGTCCTATCTATAGATTTTAATATTCCAGCGAGTGTCAAAAAGGAGCATAAATGGCCTTATCTTTTGATTGCGTTGACTTAGAAGTATTTTTTCGCTGCTACTTGGGGTAGCAGACTTGAGTATTTGATATTAATTTCAACTTTATAACTCCACTCGTTCCTTAGAAAAAAAATCTTGACAGTAGGACAACAAAGTTATTGTACAAGGACTCTGTTTTTACCAACGTTGGTATAAGATTCTAAAACTACCATTTATAAAAAGCTTTTTAAGCAACAAACACCTGCCCCCCTAGCCAAGTTACAATCGTTTCGTTTCGATTTTCTTTTCGTTGATCGCCTCGAGTCGGCCACGCCCGCTATTCCTTTGTTCTGACCACGTGACTGAGCATTGAGATGACGTCAAAATTACAACCCCTAGCCAAGTTACACCCGTGTATACAATTCAATGGACTATCACACACGACCAAGATAATATATAATATTTTATATTTTCGAGATGAATTTGTATGGCAAGCGATATTGTATCTTAAGATAAAATATTATAGTATCTTAGCCGTGTGCAGCACCCCTAAGTTATGCTGTAAATGTAGTGCTGATGGTTGAATTTGGCTTGCACCGTTCGCAGCACACGCGTGTTAGTTCTGACTATTCGGTACCTACCTACCTACGTCATGATAGGCAGCTATCAGAAACGTGGTTTGTAGAAGTAAAGGTAAATTACTACAAACATGTTATTATGTGAAGTGTCATTTACAAAAAAAAAAACATTTTTTTTTGTTTGAAATTTCTATCTACAAGACTGCCAGGACATTTAGGTACTTACTATTTTATAATAAATCTGTAGAAGTTTAGTTTAATGTAGATAACTTTTATACATTAAAATTGTGTGTAAATCGATATATTACTTAGGCTTTGTTTCATCGCAATCGGTTGCCTATATCGGAAGATACCTAAAGGTACTAAATTCATTGACTGTTAGGCGGTACGAAGTTCGCCGGGTCAGCCAGTTTTAAATATAGTTGAAATCAATTCATCAGCCAATTCTAAACATACTAATTTCAGAATATGCGTTTCTTGTGTTACATGTTGTTAATCTTAAAGTTCTTACTGCAGCTGTCCGTGATGAGTCGTGGAAGATGCCCCACAATAGGCCACCCTCCAGGTAGTTCTGGTGGCTCCGTCGCTTTCAAATTCTTCTGTCGCCCCCAGCAGTACGCAAGGCAAGCGATGAAGAGAAGTGCCACAGTCAACATTGTTAAACTTCTACCTTGGTACTGAAACGGGAACAGAAGTGGTGACTGTGATGAAAAAGGCCATAAATTATCTGTGGATAAGGTTAAAAAAAAAGGCCAAATAAGAGTCGGACTCGCACAAGAAGGGTTTCTTCCTACAATATTAAAATCGAGAAAAAAGCGCCTGCGAAATACGCCATCTCTTGTATGGATATCCCTTCAATTTTAAACATTAATTTTATTATTTTATTTATTATAATAATAATAATACAGTTTTATTTCGGACAATCAAGAGTCCATAAAACATTACACACACTGAAACAAATTACACACACAGAAACAAATTACACACACAGAAAACAAATTACAAAAACAGAATATATTATGTGGGGGAAATAAAAATACTTATTCTGTGAAAGTTTTGACTTTCTAATCTCTTATGGCTTATGAGATACAGCCCCATGACAGACGGACGGAGGAAAAGCCGGCACCCATAACAATAAAATAACTTTATTGCTTAACATATTGGCATTAAATTGCATGTCGAAGAGTCTCCATTTAGGCATATAAATGCCTGTAGTTGAAGGCTCCGCTCTTCCCTTACATTATAAATATTGAACTAAGCATATGACAAAAGAAAAACAAAAAATTAAATAAAATAAATAGAGCAAAAAGAGAACAAGGAAAAACATAATAATAAACGATCAATTGTATATGTGCGTGAGTGTATTTGGGTGTGTGTGTGTGTGATGATGTGGCTGTGTATGTTTGTGCGAGAGAAGGAGATTATGAGTGAGATTTATAGTCAAGTCACACGTTGCAAAAGTAATTCTGTATCATTATAATTAAAATTTTGTAGCCATATTGTTAATTGTTTTTTGCATTCAATTCTTTTTTTTATCATAGATAAATATAATTTTATTAATTTTGTTATACAAATAGGCTGACCGTTTTTTATATTGTCTGTTGGCAAATTCTGTTTTTGTAGTGGGAACGTTTATTATGCAATGTTTGTTTCTCTTTTCAAGTATTTTAGGATCATATGGTGTTTCTTTGTGCGTTTTGAGGATGATAAGCAGGATATACAATTTTCGCACAGACAGCAGATTACATAATTTGTAAAGCTTTTCAGTGGAGAATATTCTTTTTTTGAAGTGCATCACTTAAATATCGCTCTTTGAGCACGTTCCAATTCTAGAAAACTAGATTTCGTTGCTCCACTCCATACAGGTATGCAGTATATTAAAACAGACTGTACCAAAGACACATAAATTTCATTTAAAAGATTTCTTTAATAGTCATTATCTTTATTTGGATTGACATTTATTCTCCTTGGTACAGCATATCTCAGCTCTTTGAAAATCCAGATGAGTTTTCTTACTCTACTCATGACGTTTTCAAGTTGAGGATACCAAGAAAGACGGTGGTCAATAATCACTCCTAAGTATTTTGTTTACCCATATAATACGGAACCCTAAAAAAAAAGTACGGAAAGTCGTGCCGGTCCGGTAACGACTAGAAATGCCATGCCATAAATTTTATAAACCAACTTCAAAAAAGGAAGAGGTTCTCAATTCGATTACATGTTTTTATGATTGTTACCTCACTCAAAACTCCGTCGTTTATGAAGAAACGATTTGCAAAGCTTTCTTTAACTTAAACGACATTCTTCCAGATTGGTTCCATTTTTACAAAATCCAGTTCTGAAAATGTGATCCATAAGGAATTGAAAGAACTTTTCAAATATTATCAACCATAATTATAGTGATTTTAGATTATTCATCGAGAACTCAAGCAACTACATTTACAAAGTATCTTTTGATGAAGTGGAACTGATGAAGAAGACCAGAAATGGCCAACGGAATTTCATACTCACATAGGTATCATAATGACGACAATAAATGATTATGATCCCCCCCCCCCCCCGCTTGCGTCGTATTCCTCAATGCTGAGGGTCGTGACCACTTTTATTCGTACGATATTCCTCCATCTGTTTCCACCATCTTTCCTCACAATGTGACCGAAGTATTGTAGAATCTTGTGTAGACACTCTGACAACAACCGCGAGCAGATTTTGAGTTCTCACAATATGTTGGTCCGAAATGCTGTCCAAGATATACGGAGCATACTTCTCTAGCACCACATTTCAAAGGCGTCAATACGTTTGCAGCCTGCAACATTTATCGTCTAAGTCTCGGCGCCATGTGACAAGATCGAAAAGACCACGGATCGTACCAGTTTGATTTTAATCTTTACGAAGATGTTGCGATTCCTCCAGATTTTGTCAAATTGAGACATGCCACTCTTAGCCATACCAATTCTTCTGCGAATTTCCTTCTCGCACGTACCATCGTTACTAATATTGAAGCTCAGGTAAATCCACTATTTCTAGGTCCAATGCGCCAGTGAGCCCCAATTTCCCAGATCTGTCTACCACCATGACCTTGGTTTTGGACCTGTTTATGGAAAGACTCCTCGCTAATCCGTTCCATTCGGTCTAGGAGTGCAACCAGTTCCGACTCATTTGCTGCAAGAAGAGTAGTGTCATCGGTGTAGCGCAGGTTGATGATTTTTACGCCACCAATTGTGATGCCTCCCTCTCAGTTCTCGCAGGTACGTCTCATAGTGTATTCTCCATAGGTGTTGAATAGAATAGGCGATAAAGTACATCCCTGGCAGTCTCCCCGGCGAATTAAAAGGTTTTGAGCCTGCTTTGTCGACTCTTACGACTCCCTGGCTTGAGCCATACAGAGTGCGAAGTAGAGCAATGAGATGACGACGTAGTCCTACTCGTAGTTTGTTTAGTACCCTCCACAAACAATCCCAGTTCACACAGTCGAAAGCTTTGCTGTAGTCAACGAAACACATTATCACTGGCATATCAAACTCGTATACCTTCTCAACGAGCTACCTGACATTGAAAATCTGTTCTCCCCGCCGCTTAAACGTTTTATTAATTTTTGTAGTGTAGTTGATTGTTTTTTTTTTTTTTTTGTAAAAAATTTCTGTTATAATAATTTGTTTCTTGCTTTTAAATTAAACTTTATAACATTGGATTGTTTTTATAAATGTTGGTGAACAACGTAGTAGTAGTAACGTTCCTAATAAATATATACCTGGTATCTCCTCAAAGTTTGATAACTTCAACAAATAATGCTTGGCTCAGTTCTTCTTTTTTTTGCCTTTGCTTCACTGGTCTTTGGTTTAGAAGACGTCTTTCAAGCACAGAAACCAATCGCTAATAATTACTTTGTCTGGTGATTGAAGTTAGTTCAATGATTCGTCAAATCACTGAACTAACTTACGTCATATTAGTAAATTGTATTTAAATGACTACCGCTATAACACCGAGTCGGACTTACGCATCGAGGGTTCCTTCCCATATTTATTAAATATCGATTTTGATTAGTACTAGATTTTTGCTGATCTACAAACAAGTCTCAGCAGTTTTGGTCCAATGGCAACGGTCCTAACTTACAAGTCGCGGGATCAAACCCAGCCAAGCGCATAACTTTTTGTAATTTATTTCATCACCACTGCTTTCAAAACGGTGAAGGAAAACATTGTGAAAAAAACTGACATATCTTCAGAATCAAATTTCGAAGACATGTGACTTCCACCAATCCGCACAGGGCCTACGTGGTCGATTATGGCCCATTTCATCTCAAGAGAGAAGGCGTGAGTCCCAGCAGTGGGAAAATTATAAGGCGGGTTATGTTATCCTTATGTTACAAACATTTGGTATTCTAGTTTTGTTATTGTCGTTTGTGTTTGATAAACAAGTAGGTGGTCCATCTGATGGTAAGTGGTTATAGTCTAGGTGGACATCTGCAATACCAGCACCACAGGTGCAAACCGTACCCTTCTCCAAGAGGTCTCTTTCACGTTTTGTTAGAACGTGTGTTGTGTGTTGGATAGTGTTTGATTTTTTTTGATGATCCATCGTATTACAGGTGGCCCATTTAAACAGTTAGCAACTGGCAATCCTATAACTTTGAGATCGGTTATCAAATCGGCTTCTCGTCAGTCTTTGCATATTTTCACTATCATGGAAAACTACACACTACAAAACGCGCTGTTCTTGTGCAACTTTACATTCATAACTACTTTTCCATTACAATAACTCAACATGAATGCGCTTCATGATTTAAAGTGAGAAAGGCACTTTGTCACGTGACTAGTAGGCATTTGCACCAACAATTTGTGAAGAATAATAATAATTATTATTATTTATTTTTCATCATAAGCCTTACATTACAAAATTCGTAGATATTACTTAGACAAAAGCTTATAATAATTAAAGTCATTTTTAACGCCCTGACTCCTAAACTAGGTGTATGTCCCTATGGCTTCGGAGTCAACGATCTTTCAGCAGCCATTGTACAATAAACCATGGTAAAGAAAAAGTATAATAATTAACGAAAAAAAAAAAATTGTAATAAAAATATTTCCCTTTCAAAGCCTTAAGTAAGCCTTCTGCTTAGCCCTTTCAAAGCCTGAAGTAAGCCTTCTGATGAGGCCCATAGTAAGCGATCATGTTTCAGTGCCATATGTCATAGGCAAAACTCATTGGTCATAGACTTTCGTCTTGAGACACTCTGGTATGGTGGACGAGATGATACCGCGCAGCAAAGAGGTTAATTGCCGCGCAGCTTTCCGAACGCTGCCAAGCCGAATCGGATTTGACAATTGACCTCTTTCTCAAAGTCAGACCTACCCGACTAGATTGTCTGTCCCACGTAAACGTAATCGTCTACAACTTCGAGTGTAGAATCTCCGATCTTGATTGGAGTGGGTGCTACATGGTTATTTACCATGACTTTGGTTTTGTCCATGTTCATTTTGTTATTTAAGTATGTATTTAGAAATGTATAACTATGTTTATCAGTTGTCTAGTACCCACAACACAAGCTCTGTTTAGCTTGGGACTAGACGGCGTTGTGTGATAGTTGTGGAATATTATATTATATTAAGACCCACTCTTTCTGAAGCTCTACTATGGGGTACTTCTTTTCTACTCCTAAAATTGTTTGTACGAAAATCATTATCCATAACACGTTTGCTATAAACTTCAGTTCAAAATCCCGAAATTTTGTTTAACATTAATTATCTTTAGTTCTAAAAGTATTCTGTCATAATATCGAGTACTATAATAATTGAATCTCCTAATTTTACATGACTTAAAGTCACATGTCCTGGGTTTTGTGTTAAATAATGTGTAATATTCTGAATGTTCATTTAAAATAAATTGTTTTAGTCCCAAAACATTAAAATGTATTCATTTCAATCCTAAAATAATTACCAATAAAATAGAAGTACTTATTTGAATTATTTTGTTTACGTATCTCCTAAAACCTATTTTAAATAATTATTTAAATCTATTCCGGGGAGTGAACCACTTTCTCGAACACAACAACAATTTGCAGTTTACTGAACATTTTGCAACAGTACAAGTTTTAAAGATTTCAATTACCTATTGAAATTCTTAAAAACCATTTCAAGAGCAGGAAGTCCACAATACTAACCGTGTGTGGACCGGGAAAAGTTTTTATTGCTTATGCCCAAGGATTTATCATTGTAATTTAAAATTAGAAACGCCGAAGATAACGATCCTTTTAAACCAATGTCGTGACAATTTTATCCTAAAACATTAATTGTAATGTTGCTACTCGTAACTTAAGTAGAGCATGAAGATTATTTTTAGAAAATATTTATAATAATCTTGAAATATTTTAATTCTTCTTTATTCTTTTCGAATCGATGGTAAGCTCATTAAACTTTTTAGGCCTCATTAAATCCTCAAAAGTGCAGGTATTCTTAAGTGTAGCTAATGTTTTGGAAAGGAGCACTACACTCGCATTGAGTATCCGACGGGTCTATAAAACGCCATTTCACCAAGTTTGTTTTGTAGTATACCTGAGTGAGCAACCGATTTAGTGCTTTCCATATAGTATAGATCACCGCAAATCGCACCCAGGTGGGAGTTGTTTTTGGGGTTTCAAGAAGTTGGATGATAGTTGGTGAGATCTTCCTAAAGCTGTTTAATTTACTCATTAATTAATAGTAAATTCTTATTCATTAAATAACAAAAGCGTAACAAATTATAAATAAAACAGTCAGACATTTTTGCTTTCTTAAAAAACTAATACAACTTGCAATTATAGTCATTCTAACTGTATATAAAATGAGTAATAACTAGTTATCATTATTTAAACAATTATATTCAAAGAGATATGCAACATTATTTTTAGTTAATAAAAACCTGAATATAGTTCAGAATCAGTACCTAACTGAATCGATTCCAATAACTTTTACACCATGTTATATTTTTTTAATTTTTTTTTTAAAAAGGTCGCAAGTTGGACACCACCGACACTAAGTACAACACAGGTCACGGAGGTCATAGCAAGCATATGGCGCTAGCGAAAAACTGGGTACGGGAGCAAAATAACTCCTCAGTCGCCTGGATGGCCTGGCGACAATGTTTTTGTGCGGATAACCAGGTAACATAACAAGCTTTTAATTTATTTGTTTTTTCATGATAGTTATAAAATTTTGTACATGGATTCCTTACATAAAAATACTAGATATGTGTTTCGGGTTTCGCATATACTAAAACTAATCTTGTATAATATAGTTAGTTGCATTGTGATATTCCTTTGTATTATATACATAACTAGCTTTTGCCAGCGGCCTTGCCCGTGTAAAGTAAGTTTCTCCATATAAACTTTGAACCCCCGTTTCAAACCTTAAATGGAGGAGTTTCGGATTATCCTCTCTTAGCTCGCCTATGTCATAAAAGGAAACCTTGTGCAAAATGTGACTCCTAGTCCCAATAGTTTCGGCTGTGCGTTAATATGTCAGTCAGTCAATTTCTTCTTTTATATGTATAGATTAGTATGTAAGTCATCAGATGAAGAATTAGAACCATTTTCGGACACAACAACGTCAGAAATGTATTAGTAAGTTTTGCCACCTGATTTGTGCTTCAAAATATCGTTCAAACAAGACACAAATTCGTGTGGTTTTAACCAAAAAAAATCAAGGCATTTATTTCAAATAAACCATTTACAGGCACTTTTGAAATGTTAAGAAGTCAGTCAGTCAGAAAAAATGATGCTAATTGTACATTCCAAAGCGTAGATCTATATGGAGAAGAATGTGCAAGAAACTCCATGGACACTCTTTTCAATCATGTTTTGCAATTACAAATATCTCTGTTACATGTTTCTTGTCGCTATCATGTGAGAACAATGTCAATAAAGTAAAAATAAAAACTAAATATAGATATTAAAATAGCAACTGGCAGCTAAGAGATGACCAGTCTCAACTGACAGCGCTCGTTCTCGGACCTGACTAAATATTAGCACCACTCAGCTCAACCATTTTGAAGAGAACCGAATGATCCAACACATGCGCCACCATTAGTGATACATTTGAGTGAGCATAACAAACTCTCAACTGCCATGCTCATTTATGTCAAACAAGTCCAATAATAACCTAAAAACCATAAAATAGCTCCATGGTATTCACATTTACATACTTTGAAAAAAATGCTTCTACATTATACAATACTAAATACAATAATAATTAACTACAATAATATTTTACAAATTAAAAAAAAACATTAAAGAATAATAATAATTTCAAAACTAAGCAATTTGTACACCCCGGTGGTAGTGGAGCTGGACCAGCATTGAACCAAGCATATTTATCTTGAATATAATCCTCCAACTTATAATATGCTTGCCTGCATAGTGTGCGTTTAATACAAGATTTAAATTTCGTTTCATTGAGTTCTAATATTTGTGGAGGTATTTTATTATAACATTTCAAACAGTGCCCCATGAAAGAAGAGGCCACTTTAGCCAGTCTGAAACCTGGTTGAACTAATTGGTCCCTATTTCTTGTAACATAAATTTTATGACTATCGCCTCTTTTGCTAAAAATATGAAGATTTTTTCTAACGTACATGATGTTTTCGTTCATCGTTTTACGTTGACTAGACATAGACATATCCATAACACATAAGGCGTGCTCTTTTTTTCCGTAGAAAATCTTTTAATAACTCTTTCCGGTCTAACTGAAGCTAAAAGGAGTGTCAGTAGGTTTTTACTGACAGCTATATTTCTTTGCGTTTCACGGTAACCCTTTGGAAAAATTCCAATCCTGGCAGGTACCAGCCCTAGAGGGTCCATTAATTCTGCTGACAGCTCTTAGAGGGGCGTGTGAAATACAACGCGCCATCAGCTTACTCCTTTCCACACATCGAGCTACCCATTGCTCGCCGTCCACATCTCCTTGCCAGTGTGTGACTTCTCGTGGCACCTCCTGCGTTGGCTAGGGTGTGAGTAATGTCCCCTCGCTCACGCTTTTCGCTACTTTATTTTCTCATTTTACTGCTTCGCAGAAGAAGCTAACTGCTTTCCATTCCTTCCAAGCAGGGCAAATCTCTATCGTATGCTCTACCGTATCCTCCGGGTAATTTTTCCCACTGAATCCGAAACAGGAACCTCCCAAAACAACTGTCTGGTAAGGATCTGCGCACAGGCAGAAAATGAGGCCAGTTAGATTTTTCACAGCTTCAAGGGTCCGCAGATCTGAGTTTATGGTTTTAATTTCAACTCGATACCTCCACGCTTTCCCCAGATTAAGGGTTTCGACAGACAGACAGACAGACGGACAACTTTCGATTACCTCTTTCAACTTTTTTTTTTAATGATTTATTCGTGTCATGCTCTGTCGCAGAGTCACAATTTTAGAAGTCGATCGATTATATCTTAAAATGATGTACGTCAAACGAACATAATGTACGCATACTGTCATTACTGTACGTGCATGTACGGTAATGATAAAATAGACATTGATTGGGGCTCTCTAGCAGAGCCACACAGAAATTAAAATAAAATTCTTCTTTTTTTTCTTAAGAGAATTTTGGCCGACGGGTGTCGTGTATCGGCGCTTCCGCGGAAGGCTACATGACACCACGACTCAGCGCATTACGTCGCCGACACAACGTAGTTATAATAATAAATAAAAATAGAATGTTATTATTATGTATTAGTTTATTATTTTTAAGATTGTTATTTATATATAGTGTCTATGGGCCTTTGTAGTCTGAAATAAAGAGTTATTATTATTATTAAACTCGCTGATGATGGCACGTGTTATTGGGTCATTCAGTTCAGAATGGTTGAGCTGAGTGAGGCTGATGCACGCGTCATGCTCGTGAACGGGTGCCGTCAGTTGAGACTGGTCATCTCTTAGCTGCCAGTGACTTAATTTAATTTAATTTCTTTTATTTTAATTTTTGTTACTTATCTACATTGTGCTCACATATTAGAAGCGACAAGAAGTATGTAACCAAGATTTATGTAACTCATAATATGATTTAAAAGAGTGTCTATGGAGTTTCTTGCACGTACTTTTCCATAGAGATCTACGCTTTGGAACGTGTAATTTAGCTTCACTTGTATTTTTTTTGCCTGACCGACATTTTGACAATTCAAAAGTTCCTGTAATTGGTCTATTTGAAATAAACGTTTCTGATTTCTGATTTCTAATTCTGACAAAAAAAAACTCAGGAAAAATCTATAAACAGTAAATACTGTTTGTAGATCAGTTTACGTACATGTTGAAAAATACGTTTTCAACACACTTGCTCAAAAAGTGACTCTTATTGCACTGCACTTAGGTATATAATGGCACTCATTACCAAACTGTGACATTTTGATTACCATTACGCACTAGTGCTATAATGTAGTTAAAACCTTTTTGTTTAACCTCTTTGTTCGCAAAACAAATTTTGAATTCGAATAAAATTCCTGTTCAAGTATATAAATTAGTGTTTTACTTACTTATTTCAACCAATTTACAAGTTAAAATGGACAAATTTTACTTGTACAAACGTTTATTTAATCAAAAACATTTAGTAAATAAATCGTACATTCAATTTTTTTTTTATGGTCTGTGGCCGCTATTTTCAGATGCGCGCGGTTTTTGGCGTGATTTTTTTTTATTCCAGTGAAGTTCAGTGGCTGTATTACCTAATTAAATAAAATTAAATACTACAAAATCATTACAAAATGTTACATCCGTATTCTACTGTCACTACGAAAGACATTATCGTAAAAACTTTTCACGCAAGAAAACATAAACGATGCATAAACGTAAGACTAGGCAGTATGATCAAAATACCTTAGCCTTCCACTATGGGTAAATAAAAAAAATGACACGCGCGTTATGAAAATAGATTTTTACCGCCATGTTACAGAAAATTTTACTAGTTTTACTGTTGTTTTCTTCAAAAGTGTATTGAAAAACGTCGTATGACACACGTGAGTAATTAATGATTACCGTTCTTGGCTCTCTTAAGACCCTCGCCACGGCTCGGGTCTAAATACCGCCTCGACGGTAATCACTAACATTACACACTTATATCATAATGTACTATTACGTACGTGTTGAAAAATATCATTATTTTATAGCGGTTTTATTTATTTCACTTTTTTAAGTTTTCATAGAAATCGCCTGGATATTTTGTGTCAGCTATATGTTTTGCAGCTATTGCTATATTTGTGATTAGGCGCGTACAACCATAAATATTATGATCGAGGAAAAATTAGCATTTATAATTTACATGATAATTCTAGATTTATTTATTTTTCCAATGTGCAAATAAATTACGAGTACATATATTCAACCTGTTTTCAATGGATTAGTTTCCAATGTACGTATAATACAAATAGATCTTTATTAACTATGTAATTCATTCAAATATATACGATTAAATTATCTAAAATAACTAAACTATTGTCCCACAACTACTGTCAAAAAATTCTTCTTTCTGAAAATTCAAAACACTTGATCAGTATCCTTACCATAAGTTACTGTCAAAAAACTACACTATCTTACCATAGAATACTATCATGGCCGCCATTTTCTCCTCCTTTCCTAGCATTACTGCTTCGCAGAAGGAGGCGACCGCCTGCTACTCCTCCTCGCTCCGGACCATGGCCTGTACCAAGGCCCAGTGCGGGAGATCGCCGCCGCCGATCGCCCCCACAAGGACACGGCGTTGCTCTACCCAAGCGGGGCACACCTCCACCGTGTGCTCCACCGTGTCATCCGGGCGGTCCACGCAATGGTGACACCCGGGCGTTTCTTCCGCACGGATCTGGTGCAGGAACCTCCCGAACTTACCATGTCCGGTGAGGACCTGCGTCATGCGGAAGGTATGGACGCCGTGTAGCCTTTCCAGTCACTCCTCAAAGAGGGAACTTACCGCCATAATTATGGCATGCCCAAATGTTCCCACTGCTGGGACTCAGGCCTCCTCCCTCTAGGAAAGGGAATTTTTGTGTTTCTGGGCAACTGGAAAATACGTAATCATGAAAACCGGCGCGATCTCGGTAAAATGGTGCTGAGAATTTTATTGTAGTTGCTGCAAAATACAACAAAAAACACAAACATATTCTAATCGCAAACAAATTAAATATTCATAAGAAGTCATGGCTTAAAGGACTCAGTATCCAAGCCAAAAACATTAAGTAAAAAAAAAATTGCTTTTTTTTCGTATTTAAAATTTGTTTCGAGAACAGAGGTGAAACAGAAATGTCTTATCTACATTATCGCACTAGTGCCTAATGGTAATCAAAAAGTCGGAGTTTGGTTACAAGTGTCGTTGTATATACTGTCTTACATTCTGTTAACTTCTGCATTAGACAAAAGAGATTAATAGAAACAGGTATGCACAACATTTATTTTTCGAGATAAATTCATACAATTTTAATGAATAGTGGTATACCTAATATAAAATGTTAACATTTCCATAAACTTATCTAAGTAAAATTTGATTATTATAAGGTAAGTACTAAACACTTAGGAAGGTAAATGAAATGGATTTTTTTTAATGGCGTATCAACAAATTTCCTCCTACAAAACATATGAATCGTAAATAATACAAGGCAACAAGATAATTATTTAATATTCTTACAAATACAAATAACTAATACTATATAGTATAATGAAAAATATTCCAGGTACTGACAACCCCTGCTTCTTTTCAGTCAATGAAGTTAACCAATATTTCGCCACTATCGGCAGTAAATTAGCTTCAAAAATCTGTTAACCTGATCCGCCTTTAATAAATGCAAGCATTCAATCTGAACCTAAAAGCTCCCCCGTTTCTTCCCCACAAGGGTCAATGGTTCTCTATGGCGTGGGCAAGGATAAGATCGATAAAATCATTCTAAACTTAAAGGACAAGTGTGCCGTAGGTTATGACGGCATCTCGTCCTCCATCATAAAGGCTGTTAGGCACATTATCGATTCAAATATATACGATTAAATTATCTAAAATAACTAAACTATTGTCCCACAACTACTGTCAAGTTTGTCCTGTGTCTGGGTGTAATTTATCTAAAATATGCATGTATTTAAAAATATACAAGTATGTTTAATCAGTTGTCTAGTACTCATAGCACAAGCTTTGCTTAGTTTGGGAACTAGATGGCGTTGTGTGAAAATTGTAGAATATTTACTATAGCACAATATAGTAGAGGAACATTATAGGAACTTTCTATGAAAACTTTTAAAAAGTGAAAAAATTAAAACCGCTATAAAATAATGACATTTTTCAACACGTACTCAATAAACACCGTTCGTACAACAGTTTTTATCAAAATACAGTAGCGTTTGCCTTTCCTGAGTTTAAGTTCTGTGTGGTTCTGCTAGAGAGTATGCTCTGTAGCAGAGCCTCAATCAATGTCTATTTTATATTTGTACCGTACGTGCACGAACAGTAATGACGGTATGCGTACATTATGTTTATTTATTTTTATATTCGTACTTTAAGCCGCACATCAACGATATCGTAAAAAAATCGGCGCAAATGCTGGGCTTTGTAAAGCGAAACACAAGAGGCTTCCAATTGCCCAAGACAAGAATAGTGTTGTTTAACACTCAGGTACGTAGTCGTTTAGAATACGCCAGTGTCGCCTGGAACCCGCTCTACGCAGCTCATTCCCAAAGGATTGAACAAATACAAAGAGCTTTCACCAGACCTCTTGCATTTATATCTAGAGATATTAGTCATCGCTGTCCCTATGAACAGCGCCTAGATTTTTTCAGAATAAAGACACTGCGTGACCGTCGCCGTTCGCGTGATCTAATATTCTTTTACAAAGTAGTTAATGGGTTTGTAAAATGCAGTGATCTAGTAGAGCGTATTCAGTATTCAGTCCCTTTAAAACTTCCCAGACATCCCATCTCTAGATTACTCCATATTCCTTTCCGTAAAACTAACCTTGGCCTCAACGCACCCTTGCTTCGATTGTTCAAAACCCACAATAGTTTTTGCAAATCACCAGACACCGATTTACACGGTGTCTCACTCAACAAGTTTAGGAGAGCAGTCTCGGAGGTATGAGATTGTACAAATATTCCAATCAATTGTTAATTTAAGCATAAATTTCAATACACTATCCTCTTTTTTTTGTAACGATTCATTTTATTTTATTTTTTGTCTACTTTCTACTTTTATTTTATTTTTATAATTGTATGTTTTTTTTTCCCATTTTGTATGTTTAATTTTTGTGGTAATAATTTAATGTTGTAAGCTGTGCAAACCTATAATGGGCATGCATACCAGATAATACGTTTTAATATTATTTTTCGCTAAAAATCATGTATGTAATGGTGTGCCAATAAATAAATAAATTATGTTCGTTTGAGGTACATCATTTTAAGATATAATTGAACGACTTTTAAAATGGTGGCTCTGCGGCAGAGCATGACACGTTTATTCAAGAAAATTTACATATATATTTACACATATCTTCTACCAAACTGCAGTAGTTTGTCGTTTTTTTTGTTTTTGAACCATTATATCTGAAAAACGATGTCTCTTAGGAAAAGATGTATTTAGACATACATTGTCGTAATCAATTATCTCATTTGCAAATTTAATCTGAACTAATTTTATGACGTTTTGCTGAAAATCGCAAAAAACTAGTTTTTATGATCTTTGACTAGTTTTTTTTTCCAGGTGTCGGATCGATGAGGACTTTTTAGATTTCATTTATGATAGGGTTTTAAATAATACTAGCAATTTTAGCTGGGTGTGAATTACTGTAGCCTTACCCTTATTTTTTTGGTCTAATTTGACTGGACTAAATGTCTGACTAATACTGACTAAAATAAAACTATATTTCTACAGTTGTCTTTTTGTTTCAGGGCCGTGGTATATTTCGCTTAATCCCGCAGCCCCGTGAAAATAACCTAATCTTGTGTAAGATCTAACCAAAATCTGTCAAATAAAAAAACAGCTATCTTTTTTGATGGTCTGTTGGTCTAGTGGTTAGTGGCCCTGACTGCTATGCCGGGGGTCGTGGGTTCGATTCCCATCCAGGACAAATATTTGTGTGATTAGCACAATCATTTGTTCTGCGTCTGGTTGTAATTTATTTATCTATAATATGTATGTATTTAGAAATATATAAGTATATTTATCGGTTGTCTAGGACTCATAACACAAGCTCTGCTTAACTTGGGACTAGACGGCGTTGTGTGATAGTTGTGGAATATTATTTTTGGTCTAGTGTCCGCACTTAGTCCTTGGTGGATCATTATGCTTGTTGTTCCATGGCGGCCTTTATTCCAACTAGACCAATCTCTCCAAAAGCACTTGAGTCCTTTTAGTTTGCTCAGTGTGTGTATGAGTGTATTCGGTGATCCTAAGGTTCGTGTTCTTATTTCACTGACGGCTGTGCTCAAAGAACACATGCGCGGTAGCTTCCTCCTACTCCATGCATGCTGTTTATGAGTGACAGAGGATACGTTGGTAATACTCTTTGTGAAGAAATTTTTTAGCCAGAGAGAGAGAGCTATATTTTACATCCTGCAATTGCTGTTCACACTGTAAGATATATATTTTGGAGCAGTTCAGCTTCGGTCATCAATTTGTCATCATCACGTTCTTTATCGATACTGTTGATTTCTGAAATGGATAATATGTCTATGTATATATATAAAAATGAAATGCCACTCACTGATTTATCACGAAATCTCAGAAACTATAACTAATATATAATTTGAAGTTGGCAGTAGTATAATAAATAATTGTCGATTCGGACTATTTGAATATATTAGTTAGATTATAGTTTATTAATCTGAGTATATATTGTATAATTGTATTATATATATGTCGCAGCAGGAGGCCGTAGATTAAGAATCTTCTAACATTTGTTAAAACGTGTCGGTAGTGAGGTCATTTCATCTGTCTGTCGGTTGTCACTGTCAAGTTATGTCATTATCATAAGTTTCATTGTGTGACAAGTGTGAGTGGGGTGGCTATTGTGACATTCATTCTGCGAAAGAACGTGAGCGAATGACCTCACAACCTTCATCTCGGATATTCGTGAATATTTGAATTTAAAGTTTGTGAAATAATTAAAATAAGATTAACGCTATCTGTTCGTGGTATTATTTCCTGTTTTTGAAGATGTACGAGGAGGAAGGCTTGCCCGAAAACAACATTCCTGATCTTTCACCGTCATATATGATTTATTAGTACTTATATCTATTCTCGTATTCGTCTTCTCTCTCTCGTTTATTGCACCTACCACTATTATTCTCGGCATCACCCAAAGGTTGACTGGTAGAAAATGCCTTAGGCATTAAGTCAGCCTCTGTACTTTTGTGTGCATAAAGCATTTAATAAATAAATAAATTTTGACAGGTAGGTTCTTTATAGGGTGTAGACATCTGCTAAGCACGGATTTTACGAAACTCCACCCCTAAGGGGGTAAAACGGGGGTTGGAAGTTTGTATAGAGAAATCTATTTTCACACGGGCGAAGCCGCTGGCAGAAGCTAGTGGATAATATGGAGATTGTTTTGTTTTTCATCAGACGATGACAATGCTGTATTTGATTTACTTGTATCATTAATAAGAAAAAAAAAACTTCCATTCTGGATATCGAATCATATCAGATTAAGAGAATTATTATTAATTATGATGAATTTCCTAATACTTTCAATAAAATGTTCCTTAATGCGTACAAAATCGTCAACATAAAAACAAAAATTCAAAACACTTGATCAGTATTCTTACCTTAAGTTACTGTCAAAAAACTACACTATCTTATCATAGAATACTATCATGGCCGCCATTTTCTCCTCATTTGCTAGCATTACTGCTTCGCAGAAGGAGGTGACCGCCTGCTACTCCTCCTCGCTCCGGACCATGGCCTGTACCAAGGCCCAGCGTGGGAGATCGCCGCCGCCTATCGCCCTCACAAGGACAGCGCGTTGCTCTGCCCAAGCGGGGCACACCTCCACCGTGTGCTCCACCATGTCCTCCGGGCGGTCCACACAATGGTGACACCCGGGCGTTTCTTCTGTACGAATCCGGTGCAGGAACTTTTATTATAGTGTCGATTACCTCAGCGAAGTTTGCCGAGAAGGTTGGCTTAATACTTTGCTGCAAAATACAATAAAAAACACAAACATATTCTAATCGCAAACAAATTAAATATTCATATTAAGAAGGCATTGCTTAAAGGACTCAGTATCCAAGCCAAAAACATTAAGTAAAAAAAAAATTGAAATTTTTTCGTATTTAAAATTTGTTTCGAGAACAGAGGTGAAACAGAAAAGTCTTATCTACATTATCGCACTAGTGCCTAGCGGTAATCAAAAAGTTTGGTTACAAGTGTCGTTGTATATACTGTCTTATACTCTATTCACTTCCGCATTAGACAAAAGAGATTAATAGAAACAGGTATGCACAACATTTATTTTTCGAGATAAATTCAAACAATTTTAATGAATAGTGGTATACCTAATATAAAATGTTAACATTACCATAAACTTATCTAAGTAAAATTTGATTATTATAAGGTAAGTACTAAACACTTAGAAAGGTAAATGAAATGGATTTTTTTTAACGGCGTATCAACAAATTTCCTCCTTACAAAACATATGAATTGTAAACAATACAAGGCAACAAGATAATTATTTAATATTCATACAAATAGAAATAAC
This sequence comes from Mythimna pallens, assembly GCA_961205895.1. Classification (NCBI taxonomy): domain Eukaryota; kingdom Metazoa; phylum Arthropoda; class Insecta; order Lepidoptera; family Noctuidae; genus Mythimna; species Mythimna pallens. Next base: position 1,512,274 of record OY540845.1, on the reverse strand, counting down.
TAATACTATATAGTATAATGAAAAATATTCCAGGTACTGACAACCCCTGCTTCTTTTCAGTCAATGAAGTTAACCAATATTTCGCCACTATCGGCAGTAAATTAGCTTCAAAAAATTTGTCAACCTGATCCGCCTTTAATAAATGCAAGCATTCAATCTGAACCTAAAAGCTCCCCCGTTTCTTCCCCACAAGGGTCAATGGTTCTCTATGACGTGGACGAGGAGGAGATCGATAAAATCATACTAAACTTAAAGGACAAGTGTGCCGTAGGTTATGACGGCATCTTGTCCTCCATCAGGCTGTTAGGCACATTATCGATCCCGCTCTTGTACATATTTTTAACTTGTGCTTATCGACGGGTGTATTTCCGAATGTTTTTAAGACGGCAATAGTACGTCCAATATTCAAAACTGGGGACAGAAGCAGTGTCGTTAATTATAGGCCTATATCGGTCCTTTCTACACTTTCCAAAATATTTGAAAAAGTAATTAACGTTACACTTACACATTTTCTCACTAAATTCTATATTTTATCTCCCAACCAATTTGGCTTCAGAACTGGAAAATCTACGAACGATGCCGTCTTGGACCTTACGGATACAATAGTAAACCATTTAAATAAAAAACAAAAAACCCTTTGCATCTTCCTGGACCTTTCCAAGGCCTTCGACACTGTTTCTGTGCCCAGATTGCTCACAAAGCTAAAAAAAATAGGAATTCGTGGTGTTACTCACGATATCTTCCGCAGCTACCTAGAAAATCGTGGTTAAAATTAAAAACTATATAAGCATAAAAAAGAAGGTAATATTTGGTGTGCCACAGGGCAGTGTACTTGGGCCAACCCTCTTCCTCATTTATATGAATGAACTGTGTCAAATAGCCCTGCCTAACTCTAAAATAATAGCTTACGCCGACGATACAGCTCTTATCGTTCACGGAAATGGCTGGTCCGACGCGTTCAGTAAAGCCGAGCATGTTCTAAGCGTGGTCATGAATTGGCTAAACACAAACCTCTTGACCCTCAACATTAGCAAGACAAAGTGTATAACCTTCACACCAGGCGTTCAAAGTCAACCCCCAAACTCCCTCAAAGTCAGAGCACACATCTGCACCCCGTCCAACTCCGACAACTGCAACTGTATATCCATCGATCGGACTGATAATATTAAATATCTCGGAGTAATCATTAACCTAAAATGGAAAAAGCAGATCAACTCTTTAGTGACTCGCGTTCGTAGATTAATCTACGTCTTTAAAAAGCTTAGGGCGGTCATCATCATCATCATCATTTCAGCCGAAAGACGTCCACTGTTGGACATAGGCCTCCCCCAAGCGTCGCCACAATGACCGATCCTGTGCTTCTCGCATCCACCGCACTCCCGCGACCCTCACCAGGTCGTCGGTCCACCTTGTGGGAGGCCTTCCAACGCTGCGTCTTCCGGTGCGGGTGGTCTTAGGGTGGTCGCTGACTTCAAATGCCTCATGATAGTTTACTTTGCACTCGCTCAATCAATTTTAGGATATTGCGTGATCTTGTGGGGAGGAGCCCACAAAACCGCCATGATTAGATTAGAAAGGGCACAGAGGGCTGTACTAAAGGTTCTCTGTAGGAAACCTATCCACTACCCAACCTCAGACCTTTACTCGGAGTGTAACGTGCTTACGGTTAGGCAAATATTCATTCTGCAAACTGTGCTGAGGAAACATAACCTTGAAACTTATGATCCAAATTTTAGTACTGCCAAACGCCTCTCAGACAGAGTCTGCAAAATAGTACCCTGTAGAGTAGCAGTAGCGAAAAGGCATTTCACACTCATCAGCTCAAAGATATACAACAAAATAAACAAACTCGTCAATATTTACCACCTAAAACGAAATGACCTTAAAAAGAATTTGACTGATTGGTTAAAAAACACTTTCGTACAGTGATGGTACTGAGAAAATTGTGGAACCTTAGAATGTATTAATACATACACACACACAACACATATATACACACACTACACACTACATGTTACACACTACTTACTACACGATTATTGTTTTCTGGGACATTGTTTTCCTAACATTAAGATGGGCGTTGACAGTTGCAACACAGTTTTTAACTTTTGCAGCTGCCATCGTTATTCATGTCATTATTGTCAATTGTTTTATGTTCCAATATTTTTCTTTTTTTTTTAGTTTTTTAACATGGATACTAGTAGTATAAGTAAGAACTAAATAATGTATTTAATTTAAAGCCTCATAAATTCAGAAGATGGATAGTTAGTTAGTATAGTAGCAAACTGATTAAATTTGGCTTGACAAGACACTTGCTAAACGATTGAAATAGATGTCCACTCATCCGTGAATCGATTTTAGCAAACATTGCTTTACCTTGAAAACTTGCGGTTGTTATTGTTCGCAGTATATTAACCCTTAGTGTATAATGTATACACTATCAAATTTATTTATTCTCAAACAACTTTGACCCTTTAGCGTAATGTAATGCTACGACTAGGCCACGGCTGACTGAGTTAGCATTTGAAATGGCATGCATAGTGATAATTAAAAATGACAATCTACGGCACCATCATCTCCATAACCATCATAATAATATGATTTCACTGATAGATAAATAAGATATTTGTTTGATGCAATTCAAAAATATACAAATACAATTAAATTAAATTTAACCAAGCACTTACGCAAAAACAACAAAGAAAATACAATTTACACAATAACATTAAAAAAATTTAGAAAAATAAAAATATTTTTTTTTATTTCACACTTTTTAAATTAATCGCAGAACCTATTATTGTGATCTAAGTTCTAGGATCTAGGGTGGAGCGTGAGGGCGTCTCAGACTTTTACTGACTAAACTAAACTGACTACACTCACGTTCCATCTTTGCCAAGCGTTCCATGACCCCAGGTTCCTCTTTCGGAAGTCCCACGGCTCCAGTAGGTTTCGGCCATGCTGGCCCCCCACAGTTTTGCTGACATCTCTTTGAGGCGCGCGTGGAACACTACGTGCCGTGGACGTAGACGATGGTTTCTAGGCCTACGGCCGGACAGCGAGCTACCTATAGCCAACCATCCGCAATGCCCACGGTGGCTAAAAATTGAGTCCGATTTGTAGCGACATCTGTGGCGTCACATAAGAACTAATCCTGCATCGCGCAATCAAAGTTCTCCGCGCGATTGGAACATATAGAACAGCCCGAAATCATCTATCGGGCAGCTGCCCACCAGACATAACACCCGTCTGGTCGGAGAATCCTCCTTTTTCAACGGAGGTTTGCGGGACTTTATACTCTGTCCCGCATACCTCCAAACTGGTGATCCTCGACAAAAGAACATCAGCGCAGTCTTCGTGCAGCTACTACTTCGTGACGTCATCATCACTTCCTCAAGCTTTCGAGCAGCGAGCCATACAGCCGGCACCCACGGCTTCAAAGAGTATCCTAATCACCAGCATGCCTACCTGTTCATACCTGGTCATCACACTTAGCAGCCACCTTAGCAAAGCACACTGCATCTTCGGCCAGTCACATGAAGAGCCATGAAGAACCTTTCCTGGTCGAAGCTAGCAGTCAAGCCCTACGTCGCACAGCACCGCTCCGACTAACTGGAGGCAACAGCGCTACTCCGACTCACTGGAGCCGGCAGCATCATCCCGACTCACTGGGACATCATCACCCCGACTCACTGGGGCATCATCCCGACTCACTGGGACAGCACCACTGCGATTCACCGAAAACTATGCGGCATTCGGTTCCGACCCACTGGAACCAAACTACCACTGGCCTGGCACGCATCAAGAAGCATCAAGAACCGTCGATCTCCGATCTCCGGAGGGGAGTGATGTAGCGACATCTATGGCGTCACGTAAGAACTAATCCTGCATCACGCAATCAAAGTTCTCCGCGCGATTGGAACATATAGAACAGCCCGAAATCATCTATCGGGCAGCTGCCCACCAGACATAACACCCGTCTGGCCGAAGGATCCTACATTTTCAACGGAGGTTTGCGGGACTTTACTCTCTGTTCCATTGTTGTTGTTGTTGTGTTTGTTATTTTGTTGTTGTTGTCTGTTCGTTGTTTGTTAGGTTCCATGTGGCTGGGGCGTGAGAATATCCGTTACTTCACGCGTGCGGCCGCATCCTTCGCTAGCATTACTGCTTGGTAGAAGGTGGCGAACGCCTGCCATCGGCTCGATGCAAGAGGTCGACACTGTTGATCGCCCCCACGAGAATGCAGGTGACACACTTCATTGTGATAAGTATTTTAATTCCATTTTCTTAAATATTATCAACTAGCGACAAGCGAAACTTAAAACTTAACTTTAAACAAAACCATTTACATGATCTAGGGACAGATTTTGGACTACACAGGTCTTAGAGCCACATCTTTCCGGTATGGCACCGTCGCCGTCCTAATAAGGGAATAATAACTAACAAAATAACAAAAGATATAGAACGTTCATACTTCATTATCTATTGGGTATAATACTCCTATTATTAATCATTTTATTTAGAGCTTGCACTCATATAAGGGTTAGTGACAATATTTACTTAAAAACTATGTTAGTACCTAGCCATAAAATTCCAGTTCTATTTATATTATAATCAAATTCAGTTCATTACAATTCAAATTAAATAAATTCAATCAAACCTGATCATTACAAAAATTAAGTAACTCCTTATAAAATAGCTCTTTCAGAAGCGTATTAAAATCTCCTAACGTGTAAAAAGCTTCAGAATCGCTATTGTTTTCTATTATAGAACTAATTTTACTTAAGCACTGAGTAAATTCAGTTAAGTTCTCAACACTGTCAGTAGGTATATATATGCTGAATATTATTATAGTTTTATTACATACCACAACCTTCACTGCTGTTATACGCACGTCATCACAAACTATCACTTTAACAGACTGAAATACACTTTTTTGCCATAATATGGTAACTCCTCCGTAGGGCCTGCAGAGGTATCCACCGCAGAAGTTCCAGTTCCTTCAAACTCATCATTTGTATTCCATTCAGCATCGGCAAGTCATGAAGAAGCAACCAAGTCTCTTGTAGTGCAATGATATCCCCACATTTATACAAACTTCTTATAGCATTCCAGGTTCCCATCAGCCACCTCCCAGTGCTAGCATCAGATCTTCGTCATCATAAATCAAAGGAGGGTTATGATTTTCACATGCTATGTATGTATGCATGTATGTGAGTATGTTCATCCGTATCATAGCTCCTAATCTACTTATCGGAACTCGACATATGAGGTATTTTTAGAACCGTCTTAATTGTCCGCTGAACATAGGCTGCGTGACGTGTCACAAAACTCGCTATGGCGCCCTCTAGAGGACAAAAAGTAATCTTTTAAAAAATAAAAATCGAGATAAATACGCCGTGTTTGGTATCATTTGAAAGGGCTTCACTTGTACATTTCCAAAATATTGCTCAAATTTAAAGTGACGCCCTTAAGTGGACCACAAGTCATTTGTTAAAAAAAAATGTTAATATAAATACACCGTGTTTGATATCATTAATTTGAAAGGGCTTCAACTAGTGCTTATCAAAAATATCATCAAAATTTAATGTGGTGCCCTCTAGTGAACAAAAAGTTTTGTTTAAAAAAAAGAGATAATTACTTTTACATGTAAAGAAGCACAATGATTTAACACTGAAATTGTTTAAATTAAAAAAGAGTAAAAAATTAAAACCCGACTATGACAAAAAAACGACGCTAAAAAAGTACGAGTATGAAACAATATTTTCAGGATGCTGAAATAAACAAGGTAACTGGATAAACAAATACAGAACAAAAAGAAAAGCCGTAGTCACACGTTATTAAAATGTTTCAGCATCGTTTTTTTTTTTGCGTATTTGGGTTTTAGTTTTTTACTTTATTTTTTGTATTTGACAGCCTCATCCAGTTAAAATTGCAAAAAAAAATTATGTGTAATTTGAAAGTGTTATTTTTAGCCAATTCCTTATTTTTTTTTTTAAATACCAGGCGGTTTCAGAAGGCCATTAGCCTCCCAAGGTCTTATAAGGTCACACGTGTAATGTTTCTTTAATTATAAACATTAACTGCGAACTCACCTTGAAGGTCAATTAGTACCTACTGAAAACTGGGCGAAACGATTAATCTATATATATAAAAGGAGAAACTGACTGACTGACATATCAACGCACAGCCGAAACTGTTGGGATTAGGAGCGTGAATTTTGCACAAGGTTTCCTTTTATGACGTAGGCGAGCATTAAGAAAGGATTTTCCAAAATTCACTCCCTAAGGGGATGAAGCGGGGGTCCAAAGTTTGATGGAGAAACCTACGTTTACGCGAGCGAGGCCGCGGGCAGAAGCTAGCTTAGAATAGAATAGAAATACTTTCATTCTTGCTTGAGATCACTATTTTTCTCTGGCAACATCACAGCTAGCCTAGTAAATAAATTATTCAATCAGGAAGTTTGGTAGTGGGGTTGAAAAATAAAAGTATATAGGACGTCAAATCACCAATCATGACGGAGTTAAAAATACAAATCCATTCAATTTATGTATGTTCATAAAACATTATTATTATTATTCCACTAATTTTGTATATACACATATTACATATTATTTACATTTTTGAATATTTCATTAAAAAAAAAAACATTTAAAAATATAAAAAAATAGTAGCCCACCGGCATCGGGAACAGGGCCCAAGGTACGGGTGGTCAGGGTTCCTGAGGGAGGAATCTCTTAATAATGTGCATCGTGTCCAGGAGCACTGTTTCCTCGAAAAGGCCCTTGATCCAGCTACCCAACGAGAGCCTCGTCAAATGTTGTTCGAGGCTCTTAGCTATTAAGCCATTGACCGTTCCGACTATCGGCATAATGATTGCTCTATCTACTCCATGCCCCACATATCCGCATGTGCGAGCCAAGTCAAAATATTTAGTTTGTTTATTCTTCATAGAGCAAGTTGCTGGTATATACACCCTGGCTACAGAGTTGTATCTATGTAAATAGTCTCCGTTAGCTAAATGAGTACAATACACCCAGAAAAATAATGTGTCGGATCGATTCTCCGGGCCGGAGGCATGTCCGTCACAATGACGTCATCCATTATTGCAAAGACAAAACGGTTCCTCCAAAGAGATTGCCAAAACGCCAAGATAGGGATGCTAAAAGATCTACATTGGGCCCGTGTAAGGCCCGGTAAAAGTCAAAGTCAAAGTCAAAGTCAAAGATTTATTTGCAGATAAATATGGTTATAAAAGTTCTTACAATGGTTATATATATAATAGTTCCTTAACATATTTAATCATAACATAATGACATGCAAATTTTTTACAGGTAAAATTAATTCGATATTATTCAAATTGTAGTACAAATAAACAAATTATTATTAATTAAATTTGAACTGAAGGAATTCTTTTATAGTATAAAAGGGATTCTCAACTAACCACCTGCGTAAGGCCCTTTTGAAGCGGACCATTGGAAGTTTCTTAAAATGGTCTGGAATCTTATTATAAACTTTAATGCACATAGGGTAACAACTTCGCCTATATAGATCCGTTCTCATTTTGGGATTAATCAACCTATTAGGAAATCTAGTTCTGAACGAGCATTTATCTCCCAGTTTTTCAAACATCTCAGGATGAGATTTGGTAAATTTACAAATTTCCTCAATATAGATACCAGTTAATGTCAGTATTCTTAGTTTCTTGAAGAGTGGCTTACAGGATGTGAGTGGGTCTACATTACAAATCGCACGTATATACCTCTTTTGTGCGATGAAGGCTCTTCCGAGATGCACCGAGTTTCCCCATACTAGTATACCATAACGCAGTATTGAACCAACATAAGCATGATAAGCCTGTAATGTGGCTTGTCTACTCGTTAGGTTAAATAAACGCCATAGAACATAAGCAAACTTACTGAGTTTTCCACATATCATATCAATATGACCAATCCAAGAGCACCTCACATCTAGAACTATCCCAAGAAAAGTCATACTATCTGATTGTTGTATTTGTTTGTCATTATAAATGATGTTTAAATTAATTATATTCCAGTTTTTGTTAAGAAATTGTACATATTTTGTTTTATCTATGTTAGGTTTAAGATTATTCTTTTCCATCCAAGATATTATTTTTCTTACGGTGTTATTTATTTCTTCGTTATAGTTTTCTTTAGTTTTAGGGATAATTACGGACACATCGTCTGCAAAGAGTATGCAAGGATAGTCAGTTACTTCTGTCAGGTCATTAATATATAACAGAAAGAGTGGGGGACCTAAAATACTGCCCTGTGGAACGCCTGTACAATTGTAACCCAATTCAGATTTAAATTTCATTTCACCGTTTTGATTTGGTTTATCCACAGTAATTTCTACAAATTGCGATCTGTTTACAAGGTAACTTTTTAACCAAGCATTTGCGTTACCGCGTATTCCATATTTGTCACATTTTTTTAGTAGTAGCTCATGCGATACAAAGTCAAAGGCTTTTGACATGTCAAAAAATACAACAGTGGTCGGAATTTTCTGGTCAATATTTTTTGTAACTAGGTTAATTAAGTTAAATGCCGCTGTGGTTGTCGATTTCTTTTTTTGGAATCCATGTTGTTCATGTTTCAAAATTCGGAACTTATCGGTAAAATTTATTAACCTCGTATGCATGACCTTTTCGTAAATTTTCGCTAAAATAGGCAATAAAGCTATCGGTCTGTAATTATCAACAAGTTTTTTAAAGCACCTGTGAAGCTCCTTTCCCTGCATTTATTAGGATCCATTACTATAGGTTTGTGCCAGTTCTCGTAAGCCAAGAAAAGCGGGGTGAGGCCTTTGTCCACCGCGACCACGTCTCGGTGCATCCCCACATCGGTATTCAGGAAGTATTATATTTATTATTATAAATTTATTTATCTCAGGACCCTGAGGTCCTGGACCTTTGGAAGGCGTATGAGGAGCCAAAACCAACCGCATGTTTTAGATGCTTTTAATGGAACGTGATTATCTATGTACGCGATATTCTATTGCATCCAAGGACAAACCACGGTTGCTGGAAAAAAAATTATTGCGAAATATGGAAAACTAAGATATATGGTTTTTGGAGTCTTAAGTGTACTGGTTACCAGGAATTATGCTAAGACTAGGCCCCTGTCTGAACAATGTTATTAATTTCTATCGATAAAAAGGAATTATTATTATTGTTATTATCATCCCGATACACAAGAGCTAGCTATTAAAGGGAGTTCCGGGGAATTATAATAACTTCCTCAGTTCTACACACACTTGAAATACTAGCACTCAATTTCAATAGTTAACGATACATTGCGTTTAGTAATTTATATTATATTACAATAATGTTCGCAAACAGGTAGTTAAGAACTCTTCCTATTTGGAATAATTTTTAATAATTATGTAAGGCCCTTAAAGGTTAATAAAGTTATTTAAATAATTCTATTTTATTTGTAATTATTTTAGGGTTCAAATGAATAAATGGAGTAAGTAATATATGGAATATATGGATATATATGGAATTGAATTGAATTGAGTTGAGTTGAGTTGAATTGTGTTGAATTGAGTTGAATTGAGTTGAATTGAGTTGAATTGAGTTGAATTGAGTTGAATTGAGTTGAATTGGGTTGAATTGGGTTGAATTGAGTTGAATTGAGTTGAATTGAGTTGAATTGAGTTGAATTGAGTTGAATTGAGTTGAATTGAGTTGAATTGAGTTGAATTGAGTTGAATTGAGTTGAATTGAGTTGAATTGAGTTGAATTGAGTTGAATTGAGTTGAATTGAGTTGAATTGAGTTGAATTGGGTTGAATTGGGTTGAATTGAGTTGAATTGAGTTGAATTGAGTTGAATTGAGTTGAATTGAGTTGAATTGAGTTGAATTGAGTTGAATTGAGTTGAATTGAGTTGAATTGAGTTGAATTGAGTTGAATTGAGTTGAATTGAGTTGAATTGAGTTGAATTGAGTTGAATTGAGTTGAATTGAGTTGAATTGAGTTGAATTGAGTTGAATTGAGTTGAATTGAGTTGAATTGAGTTGAATTGAGTTGAATTGAGTTGAATTGAGTTGAATTTCCGTTTTTCAGCTCTTTCGATCACTGTGATTTTTTGCGGACTTTATAGCTGCCATTTTACGACTTTCAAGAAACAGTCAGGTGGTGACAATTGGATGATATTGGTAGCCAGTCAATATCATCGTATTCGAATATAAAATCGTCCATTGACTAACTTATTGTCCACTAAGGCTTAAAACAGACTGGGAAGTATCGAATGTGGCTTCGTCCTCTTGGAATTAGAAGTTCTGCATGCCACGTTTGGGTAAAAATTTCAATACATAATCTGTTATTTAGGCCCGATAATTGAGCTGAACGGTAACAGTGTTTGTGGCCATCATCTGGCTGTTTCGTGCACTCTCTCATTTGATGACTGGCATTGCCAAGATTACAAGTATTCACAAATTGTTGGTGCAAATGCCTAATAGCCACATCACAAGGCGCCTCTTCCACTTTTTAAACAGTAAGAAATTAGCGTTTTCATTATTGAAAAGCAGTTTTGAATGTTAAGTAGCACAGTAACAGCGCGTTTTTGTGGTGTGTGCAGTTCCATGATAGCGAAAATTAGCTAAAACTGACGCGGGCTGTTACCGTGCCGATTTGATAACTGTTATTAAAATAATAGGGTTGCCAGATGATAACAGCTTAAACGGCCCACCCTAAAATACGTAGGGATCACCAAATAAATCAAATACTATCCAAGTACAACTTCTAACAAAACGTGAAGAGAGACATCGTCGCGTACCCTACGCGACGCACCTGTGATGCTGGTATTGCAGATGTCTGCAGAGAGATGACCATTTACTATCAGATGGACCACCTACTGGTTTACTACTCTATGTCCTAACAAATTGTTTGTAGCATAAACATAGCATAATCAATCAATCAGCCTTATAATATTTCTAAATTTGGGACTCAGGCCTCCTTTCTAGGAGAGGGAATGGGCCCATAATCCACAACGTGGGCAAAAAGCGAATTGGTGATTTGGAATTTTTTTTCAAAGACATGCCGGTTTCCGCACGATGTTTTCTTTTACCGTTTTGAGAGTAGTGGTGATGAAATACATTAGATAAAGTGATGCGGTCGACTGTGTTTATACTCGCGACCTACATCTCGTAAGTCGGAGCCGTTACCGCTGGGGCACCATTAATTCTTTAATTCTAGAGCATTCAATAGAAGAAACCTTCGCTGCGTAAATCCAACTCGTTCCTACGAGGCGGCAATATACGTTTAAAATACAAATTACTAACATGACGTGATTTGTTTTCGTTTTTTTTTTTTTCATTTACGTTTAGTGATTTGACAAATAGAGGTCATTGTATATTATGTGAATATAGTAATACCGGGTACAGTAATTATTATCTAATAGTTTCAGTGCTTGAAAGACGTGTCCCAGACCAAAGATCAGTGGAGCACTAAAAAGAAGGGTTGGTGAAATATTATTTGTTGAAATTGTCAAACTGTGGATAGGATAAATTATTTTAATCCACATCGCCAGGTAAAGAGGTTTTTCCTATTAAAATAAACGATCTTTTTTTTGGATTTTGGCCTAGCTTTCTTCTGTCTGTTGATTATGGAGAAAAAAGGAGAATATTATGTGAAGTCATCTTATCTTATGGGCAACTCTTTTAGTGGGTACTAAATAAGTGTTTTTGTTTAATAATACGACTTCGAGAAAGAGATCAATCGTCGAATCCGACTCGGCTTGGCAGCGTTCGGGAAGTTGCGCGGTATCTTCTCGTCCAATATACCATAGTGTCTCAAGACGAAAGTCTATGACCAGTGCGTGTTGCCAGTGATGACATATGGCTCTGAAACGTGGTCGCTTACAATGGGCCTCATCAGGAGTCTTAAAGTCACCCAAAGGGCAATGAAAAGGCTGTGGTCGGAGTTTCCTTGCGTGATCGAATCAGGAATGAGGATATCCGCAGGACAACCATGGTCACCGATATAGCACGAAGAATTGCCAAACTTAAGTGGCGATGGGCAGGGCACATTGCTCGCAGAACGTATGGCCGTTGGGGCCGAAAGGTTCTGGAATGGCGACCACGTACCGGAAGACGTAGCGTTAAGCAAAGGCCTCATACAAGGTGGACCGATGACTTGGTAACGGTTGCGGGAGTCCGATGGATGCGAGACTCACAGGACCGTTTATTGTGGCAACACTTGGGGGAGGCCTACTTCCAGTAGTTTATGTCTGGCTGAAATGATGAAAATGATGATGAATAAAAACAGTGCTTTATTAAGTTACAGTAAAAACCAGTAATGAGATTACGAAAAAATCCTACGTGCATTGAAAATTGATTTGGACAGAGATTATATATCGCAGCTAGCATCTTAGCCAGGTTACATAGGAATCTGCTAGTTCCATTCTCCATAGGGCTACATGTTTTATAACAGTATTCACTTTTTATACATTTAAAAATGTATGTGTTTAATGTGTGTTTTTATACTCGTACATTTGTAAATGTAGTTTTTGTAGTTTTTATATAGTAGAGGTGTGCCCCGCCTGGGCAGAGCACCGCCGTTTCCTCGTGGGGGCGATCGGCGGCAGCGATCTCTCACGCCGGGCCTTGGTACAGGCCATGGTCCGAAACGAGGAAGAGTGGCAGGCGGTCACCTCCATCTGCAAAGCAGTAATGCTAGCAAAGGAGGCAGCCGATCGCGTGAAGCAAAAGTCCTCAAGCCCCAACCGATACCGGGATTCCGATCCTGTTTTCCGGCCACCGTAGGCACGGGCTTGCGGACGGCGAGCAATGGGTGACTCGCCGTCCGATCGTCCGGTAACCGTCCGGACCGGACCCAAGTCGTTGACGGCGCGTACTATTCCACGCGTGCCTCAAAGAGATGTCAGCAACCGTAGGGGCCCAGCAGGGTCGAAGCCTACCGGGGCCATGGGTGATGCGAAAGAGATCCCGGCGTCCTGGAAAAATAGCAGAGAAGGAACAGGAGTGGGTTTTTAGTCAGAAAAAGTCTGACACTATCTCTCGCTCCGCCCAAGGGCGGGGGATATCATTAAATGATTTTCCCACCCGAAAAAAAAAAATCCAAATGGTTCCAACGGGACCCTATTACTAAACCTCCGCTGTCCACCCGTCTGTCTGTCAGCCCGTCTGTCTGTCAGCCCGTCTGTCATCGAGCTGTATCTCATAAGCCGTAAGAATTATAGAGTTGAAATTTTCACAGAATGAGTAATTGAGTATATCTATTTCCGCTACAACAAAAAATAATAAATTAAAAATAAAGGAATTTAGTTAGTTTACAAGAGACGTTAACTTGTCGGCGTCATTTTCTCGATATTAATATTGTAGTATGGAGCCATTCGTGTGCGAGTCCGCCTAGTTAAAAAATGCTGAGCTTTTTTTAACTCCATCTACAGATAATATGGTTGTTTTAGCATAGTCACCACTTCTATTCTTGTTTCAGTACCAAGGTAGAAGTTTAACAATGTTGACGGTGGCACTTCTCTTCTTCGCTTGCGTTGCGTACTGCTGGGGGCGACAGAAGAATTTGAAAGCGACGGAGCCACCAGAACTACCTGGAGGGTGGCCTATTGTGGGGCATCTTCCACGACTCATGACGGACGGTTGCAGTATGAGCTTTAAGATTTATACAGTATATTTTTATTTTATTTTTACATTTTAGGAAAGTTTTCATTGTAATGACAATTATAACTAAGTAAATTGCTAATTACAAGGTTCCATAGATAATGACAAAATTATTGCTGCTTCCTATACTTGCTCAAAGTTGATAGAATACCGTAAACTTTTAATAATTTTATTACATTATTAACAATGTATTGGGGGATGAACTGCTCGCGTCCGTAGGGCTTACTTAGTTTTGACCACCCTACAAGTGTCCCCTGGGTAGTGCCAAGCGAGCAGTAAAATACGGTGGTAGGCCATAGCATCGGCTGCCGGCTTAGGAGTTACCACCCACCAGACAAAGCCATGCCGCCAAGCAACTTGCCGTGTTCCGGCGTGTGAAGCCATATGGTGGAAGATGGGTCTGAGCAGTTGTATTGCGATATGTACCGTACCGGGTATAATACGCCAGCTGTTTTTGTGCCGGACGTTTGATCTCGGAGGGTAGCGGGATCCGAGGCACGGTTATCCGCTGGCCGACCGCAGATAGTTGGGGACCCAAGTAGTGTGCCAGCCACGCACAAAAGGCTGCCCCGCCAACTGCGAAAAATCCCAGGGTGGCCGCATCGTGCCGGTTGGCGACTGGGCGAGAGGACCCGATGGCGATCCCTGGGGGGGTTCGGGTGTCCCCGCAGTCTCCAGATCAGACCTCTATTGGCGCAGCAACACTGGTCGTGTGTGTACATCGCATCACCTTGCTCAATTGCCATCTTCCACCTACCCAATTCAATCGAAATTAAAAAAAACTAAAATAAAAGGAATTCGTAAAAAGATAAGTAAGTGTGTACAGCGGATGCACGTCCTCTTACTCCAAGTGCTCCTCTCTAACATTCGGAACTGCTCTCAAATCTCCATCAATCTCAATCAATACGGTCCACCACCACCTTGAGACTGACAAGCCGCATTTACTTTTCTTGCCGGAGACGCAGATCAGATGTCCGTCAGATGCGGCGTATCTCGACTACCCGGGATACTCATTGGAGCACCATTTCCTGCAGCGTCCCGGGGTCTGTGTGTACGTCCGCAATTACATCTGTTGTCAGCGTCTCCATCACCTTGAGGACCCTGATTTGTCAACGTTGTGGTTGTTGGTGGACACCGGTGTGGACAAAATTGTCTATACCTGTGTCTACCAATCGCACAGCGGTGACCAGGAGACGACTCAACTGTTTGGCCACCTTAGTGAGGCCGCCGATAAGGCTTTGCATCGGCACCCTGATGCGCAGTTTGTCGCTCTGGGGGACTTTAACCCCATTCACCAAGACTGGCTTTTCCCGTACCAGAGGACCGACCACGCTGGAAGAGAAGCGCGAAACTTTGCAGTATCGATGGGGCTCTCCCAGCTGGTAAAGCAAGTGACAAGGGTGCCTGATGTAGTTGGTCATACTGCCAAATTTCTGGACCTTCTGCTGACCACTGATCTGGACAGATGTATAGTAACAGTTTCCTCACCACTTGGAACTTCAGATCACTGTCTGGTGAAATCTGTATCGTCCTTCTCCCCACCTGACTGCGACTCACGCGGTGAACGGCGAATGTGGCGTTATAAGTCAGCAGATTGGGATGAGATGCGGCACTTCTCTGCATCTTATCCTTCAGGTCTGCTTCTCTTCTGAAAATCCGTCGAGCTGTGCAGATGTTATATCCGATGTGATACGTCAAGCTATGGAGTATTTCATCCCTTATCGCGACGTACCCACCGGTGGCTCAGCTCACCCATAGTTCAATGCCGATTGCGTTCAAACTGAACAGCGTAAGCATTCGGCGTTTCTCGCCTGGGTTGACGCTCGTGACCTCAAAGCTCCGGATCTAAGCTCAAAGAAGGGAGCCTTCAAGCATCGCTTCGACCGCATTGCCCATATTGGTAGAAAGCTCTCTGCGCAGCCATCCGGTAGCAGAGCATTCTGGTCCCTTGCCAAGTTGGTCGAAACGAACTTCTGTCGGCCCTCATTGCCTCCGCTGGTTAGACCTGATGGAACACTGGCTCATACGGCGAGAGAGAAAGCGGGTCTCTTTGCATCTCTCTTCGCCCATAATTCTCGTCTTGACACTGGCAGTGCTACTCCACCGACTCTGCCTCACTGCGACACTTCGATGCCGGAGGTTCGCATAAGAAATAAAGAAGTTCTAAGAACACAGTGTCGTCTTGACGTGAATAAAGCTAGTGGACCAGATGGAATACCAGCGATTGTTCTCAAGGCTTGTGTACCCGAGTTGTCTCCTGTATTGACGCGTTTGTATCGCCTCTCATTTGGAATTGGTATAGTGCCCACGTCCTGGAAGCTTGCCAACGTGCAACCCGTGCAGGGCAGTCATGCTGATCCTACCAACTATCGGCCGATTTAAATAACTTCCATACTCTGCAAGATTATGGAGCGTGTATTGAACTCGCGCCTCATGGCATACCTGGAAGGTAACGATCTCCTCAGTGACCGACAGTACTGGTTTCGCCGTAATCGATCGACTGGGGACCTACTAGTTTATGCCACCTACTTGTGGGGCGAGACTCTCGAGAGGAATGGGGAAGCGATTGCTGTTTCCTGAGACGTCTTGAAGGCCTTCGACAGGGTATTGCACGCTAGTCTTTTGAGTAAGCTTCCAGCGTACGGCCTTTTACCCCGGTCTGATTAACTGGGTATTTTGACTTTCTGAGTGAACGATCTCTCCGAGTTATTGTCGATGGATGCTCATCAGAGCCCATGACGACTAATGCCGGATTTCCTCAGGGGTCTGTTCTCTCTGCAACTCTCTTCCTGCTGCATATCAACGATCTGCTGATGCCCGGTATCTATGGGTATGCAGATGATAGCACAGTTGTAGAGAGATAACTGCTAGGTGCTTGAGCTAGTAAGGAGCTAATCCGGTCCGAAAGAGAGGCTATGGTGGAGCGTACGAATGTCTCACTTCAGGCAGTCTCCAGGTGGGGTGAAGCCAATCTGGTGGGATTCAACGCCGCCAAAACACAAGCGTGTCTGTTCACCGCTAAAAGGAGCCCGTTCACATTGGCTCCTCCTTTTCGGAATGTATCCCTGGAGTACGCCGACCGCCTTCAGCTCTTGAGAGTTGAAATTTCCTCTGACCTTAACTTTGGGTGGTTCACTGAGTCCAAAGCCAAGATAGCTGCTAGGAAACTCAGCGTACTTGCAAAGGTCCGGCGGTACTTCACACCAGGACAGCTTTTAATGTTATACAACGCACAGGTCCGTTCGTGTGTGGAGTACTGCAGCCACATATGGGCTGGTGCTGCAAAATGCCACCTGGCAGCTTTGGACTCGGTGGAAAGGCGTGTAAAGAGGCTAATTGGTGATCCAATCTACAAAGCCTTGAGCACAGGCGTAGGGTGGCCAGCCTTTCGGTGTTTTACAGGATGCATTTTGGAGAGTGTGCGCAGGAATTGCGTGACTTGATTCCACCATCTCATTTCTACCGTCGAACAAGCCGACAAACGGCGAGTATCCACCCTTACGTTGTTGAAACCTCTACGGTCCAGACCAAGCGTTTCACCTCGTCGTTTATACCACGTACGTCGAGGGACTGGAATAATCTGCCTGCTACGGTTTTCCCGTCCGATTATAATTTAGGCTAGAGTGAATAGGCTCTCAATAAATTAGTGCGCCTCACCATCAACGATTGTATTACTGCTAACCATCAGTTGGGATCGCTGTCAAGCACTAGTTTATATCAATTATAAATGGCGTTTGGCGGAAATTAAAAAACAATGTATGGTTTAAGTGAATGTAGGTGCTTCTTGTACAAAAAAAAAAAATTTGCTAAGAGCTTCCTAACTGTGCTTGCATAGGTACATAATAGGTCAATACCGGGTTCACAAGAAGTTTTGTAATACAAATGTAACATAATAAACGTATATTCTGAAAGTTGTGTTTATAATCGGCTGATAAATCGATTTTAACTACATATATTTAAAATTACGTGCATATTATACACGCATTACGTGTATATTTATGTGCTATGGCGCGCAGCATACTAGGTGTGAAAATAACTGGTCGCGTTCGAAACACTATAGTGCGCTCCAAAACGCAGATCAATGATCTCCAAACCCAAAGTAATAATATCATTTTTGCAAATGAGGCATAGCCTTTGTAAAGAGAGTCTAGGTGACTCTAGTGATTAGCTATGATGAGTTATTTAATTAATGTTTATTATTTATCAGCTCTGGAGTGAATTCTAATAATGAGATCCTATAGATGGTCCAATACAATTATGGCTCTTTATGACGTGGCTCAAAAGGCTGCCCAGCTTAAGTGGGACTAAGCTGGACATTTCTGCCATATGCTGATCGAGCGGTGGGCCAGTAAAACACAAAGTTGGTACCCTGAAATAGCACGCCGAGGTCGCAGCAGACCAAGAAGGAGATGTCGGGACGACTTAGATGTCTTTCTTGGGAATTGGCAAGAAGTGGCTCAAAGCCGGGAACATTGGAAGGAATGGACGAAGGCCTTTGCCCAGCAGTGGGGCAGTTTTGTCCAAAAACAATTAATTACTTTAGGAAAAAAATTATGTATTTGATAAATCTTGATTGCGTCACTAGCGTGTTAAAGTGTGTGCTTGCATAGCTACAAATACTGATGTGCTATTAATATAGTGCGTCGATTCCTATATTATTTGCCTACAATTAGAATAACTAATTATTTTTTTTTACATTTAATGGCATTGTAAAATTTTAGTAGGTACTTGAATTACGGTTAATATGGTTGTATTGTTTGTTGTATTGAGGTGTATAAAGCCGCGTTCTCACTTTGTCGTGACGACACATAATCGTGTATTTTTAAGTGTCGTGGCTTAAATATTTAACTTTTTTTTTTTTTAAGAACGACGAGTTCCTAGCAGCTACCTTGGCTTTGGACTTAATGAACCGCCCAAAGTTAAGGTCTGAGGAAATTTCAACCCCCAAGAGCTGAAGGCGGTCGGCTTACTCCAGGAATACATTCTGGAAAGCAGAAGTCAAGGTGAATAGGCGCTTTTTAGTGGTGAACAGACACGCTTGTATTTTGGTGGCGTTGAATCCCACCACATTAGCTTCACCCCACTTGGAGACTGCTTGAAGTGAGACATTCGTACGCTCTACCATAGCCTCTCTCTCGGACTGTTTTAGTTCCTTAATAGCCCGAGCACCTAGCAGTCCCCTCTTTGAGAAGTGGCTGGAAAGACAACATGGCGTCCTTACCTTCCGCATAATGCAGGTCCTCACCGGACATGGTAAGTTCGGGAGTTCCTGCACCGGATTCGTGTGGAAGAAACGCCCAGTTGTCACCGTGTGGACCGCCCGGAGGACATGGTGGAGCATACGGTAGAGGTGTGCCCCGCCTGGGCAGAGCACCGCAGTGTACTCGTGGGAGCGATCGGCGGCAGTGATCTCTCGCGCCGGGCCTTTGTACAGGCCTTGGTACGGGCCTGCGAAGCAGTGATGCTAGCAAAGGAAGAGGACGACCGCGTGAGGCAACGGTCCTCTCACCCCAGCCGCCGGGATTCCGATCCCGATTACCGGCCACCGTAGGCGCGGGCTTGCGGACAGCGAGCAATGGGTAGCTCACTGTCCAACCGTCCAGTAACCGTCCGGGCCGAGCCCAAGTCGTCGACGGTGCGCATTGTTCCACGCGCCTCAGGGAGATGTGAGCAAATCGTAGGGGCCCAACAGGGTCGAAGCCTACTTGGGTCACGGCTAGTATGTAAGTGAAACGAATGAAGGGACGAAGGCAAAGAGGGAACAGAACTGAGTTTTTAGTCAGTAAAAGTCTGACACTATCTCCCGCCCCGCCCAAGAGCGGGATTTGTCATTAGATGATTTTCCCACCTAAAAAAAAAACTGACAGCGCACGTTTACGGACATGACACGAATATTAGCACCACTCAGCTCAACCATTTTGAAGGAAACCGAATGAGTGAGCATGAAAAATTAAAAAATATATAGGTACTCTTGACGTAATAACCATCCAGACCATAATATAATCAAAAATAAGCAAAGCAAAGACCCCCCCCCCCCCCCCCCTCTGTAGCGCTTACGTAATACTTGAATGGCCCCTTAATCTCAAATTGATATTGTACTTAAAGATTGAGATGATCCATTTTTTTTTTAATTTATAAGTAGCATTTGTAGCAGCAACAATATGATAAGTAGCATGATAAATAAATGTAACTTCATACAATTAATTATTTTTGGCCATAAGTTACGATAATTTGTGTTCGCTTTGCAAAAATATTCAATCATTATTTTAAAAATCTGGCTATTTGGCGTTTTCTTAAAATGAGTCCTAGAAGAAAGGAAACTGCTTCGAATACTGACGGAATTGACCGGGTTTTTCTATTTGCAGCAATATGGAAACGATTGGATAGTGTACATCAAGAGATCAGTGAGTTGGGAGGAGTAGTGCGTGTTAATCTTGGTCCAAAAACAATTTATGGTAAGTAGGTATCTTTTTTGAAAAAACAGAAAACATAATACACTATTAGGTGTCTTCAAGGTTAGAGTGAATAGGCTTAAAAAAAACAAGTTGATTAATCCTATACGGCGGAAAAACTTCAAAAACTTATTTTAATTTACAATAAAGTCTATACTATACCATTCCATTCCATTATAATCCAATCCATTCTATTCTATTTTTTTTTATTAAATTAGACGTCAAAATCGTTTTTTATTTTTTGCAGCGTTAACTGATCCAGTCGACAGTATCACCGTAGATGCTTCATGCACGGAAAAGGACCCGTACTACAGCTTTGCTGTCCCATGGTTAGGCCAGGGCTTACTTACTGCAAAATGTGAGTAACATATACTATATGTGGTTATTCTGTCATCTAGCAGTACCCTGAAGATAGAGGATCAAGTATCGCCAACTTTTCATAATTCATTATGCTGATAATATGGCTATATATGGCGGTTAAGACGCCTTTATTTATACCCTTTGTTGCCCTTTTTATTATTATTTTATACAGTTTGTCATTAATAGTTTTTTGTTAAATTTTAATTTTACAATATTTTTTTTTTTTTAATTTAGTAGGTTTATTGTTTTTGCTTTTCAGTAATATTAACGTTGTCATTCATCATCATGTCGTATGAAAATGTTCTGTCTTTCATAATTCATATTGTTCGTCAAGACGTTGAGCTTTTTAGTAGCCCTAAGTCAAACTACATAAATACCTACTGACAAATGCTTGCACTGAAAAAACAGGTCCCCTCGAATATGTGTGGTTCTATCCTTATAAGGTCTTATAAGAAATCTCAGACACTACTCTAGTTAACTCATTATAACCGACACGTTTATGCGAAGTAGGTACGCAGTCTCCGCCGTATTTGCAACTATGTGTTTACTTTGAAATTTTACATAATTGTTTTTATTGCATTATATTCAGTCTTGTATCCGCCATCGTTGGCATAAATAAATATTTTTTTAAATATAATTCCCGTTTACCGAAACATGTTTAACTCTCTGCAAGGTTTTTTTTCGATGGGAAAAGCATCTAATAACATCCCCCGCTCTTAAGCGGAGCGGTAGATAGTGTCAGATTTTTACTGACTAAAAACCTACTCGTGTTCCTTGATTGCCTTTCATCGGATTATCAGTGAAAGCGAAATTTAAGCGAATGTATTAGATAATTTCTCATTTACGTGACAAGTTCACCGCGTATCGTAAACGGCGACAGACATTGATTGCTGACGGATATGCTCGTAAGTATTATGTGGCTTCACTACTAGAGCGTGCTGACGGGATTTATTGTGATGATCGCTGAAAGGTGCTCTGGAGTGACGCCACTTGCATGTGGAGTTGCCCAGAAGCAAATAATGTATAATTACCAAACAAGGGCACGGACGTCATGTCCGTGGTTTAAATGTAAGGTAGGAGTGCGGTTTTAGTCAGTAGGAGTGCGGTTTTAGTCAGTAGGAGTCTGACACTGCCCAGACTGGCTCGTCTGTAAGGCAGCTTGGGCGTCCATTTATAGGATTTTCCACTCCAAAAGAAAAAAAAAAAACCACTAGAGCGAATTTAAATCAAGAAGCGATTGTTTGCGTTAACATTATCGAAGATAGCGATCGCTCACGTCGCGTGACGACGCGTCCAAATCAGACTGTTTTGATCGCTCGTCGAAAGAACATTTTGGTCTACAATAGACGTTGAATTATTTGTGTCCGGAATACAGGTGCGTTCTTGCATTATTCATGTAGATGTTTCTGGAAATTCAATTTTATGAATCCAACGCAATCACTTTTTTTAAAATAGTTCGTACATAAGGTAAAAATCGTCTAGCAAAAACACAAAGTTGGTTTTGGCAAAGCTATTCAAATAACACACGTTTTCACAAAGCCGACAACGACTGGGCGATTGCCGAACCAAACGAACTTCCTCCGCGCGCGTCGTGTACGTCGCCTCTGTCTCTGACATCATCTCAACGCTCAGTCACGTGGTCAGAACAAAGGAATTAGAGGCGTGGCCTACTCGAGACGTTCTGCGCGAACGATACGATTGTAACTAGGCTAGGGGGGCTGGTCGTAATTATTAATAATGCGAATTCACAGCAAAATCGTTGTCTTTCTCCTTTTACAGTATAGCTGCATGAATTGCCCATCTAATTCGTTGTAAAGCATAATTGTGTAATATAGCCACAACATCGCCAAATTTTCGCTTCTATTGTAGCCACACCAATTATTTAACTCGTTTCGCTCTTCCAGTCGCTTTGCAAATCACTGGCCAGTGTAACCTCAGCGTTAGAACTGTACGCTAGCTTTTGACATTTTATAAGTGTCCACGTAGACTTATGTGAATTAAATCATTTTGAGTTTGAGGTACGAAATTCTAATAAATACGTTTATTTGGCATAAACACAAGCTTCAAGGTATTAGCGAAATGGGTACGCCACATTCGCGGCGGACCTGCTTTTTGCTTTTAATTACTTTTTACTTAACTTATTATAACAAATTTTTATGTTTAACTACATCAAATTTTGTTTACAGTAAGCACATCATAATTTACGATTTTATCGTAACTTTTATCGTAACCTCACCCACCATTTTGTTGTAATACAATTTTTTTATAATGATTTTATAAATTGTCATCATGTACTGCAATGTTTTAGACCAATAAATATTATTATTATCATTATATTGTGAAAGAAAATTATTTTTTATTCCGTAGATGCAATATGGAAAAATCACCGCAAGCTCCTGAACCCAGCATTCAGTCAAATACTCATAGACACGTTTATGGGCGCTTTCAACAGCCAGTCTAAGAAAATGGTCAAAAACCTCGAGAACGAAGTTGGAAAAGGCTCCTTTGACCATTCGATATACACACGGCACAACGCTTTAGAGACTATTTGCAGTAAGTTTTCAATTCACATCTCACCTTTACGTATAAAATGGCAGCAAGTAGTTTTATGAATCATTTTATTACTGTCTGACGCAGTCAAGGGGGTAAGTAATATATATGTTATAATTACAAAATGTCTAATATTTACAACATATAACAACGGAATCTATAATTTTATTTGATATAACGATCACTTAATATAATAACCGATTGATATAATTTTTAAATAAGTAATTTTTATAAGTATAACATACATTGATTATAAAATCTTTAGATAAAACACTCAAAAGACATAAAACTTATTTAGTCTAATATAAAAGAACAAAAACTTTTTATAAATTATAATAGTTTTTAACTTAACCTAATCCAAATGATTCAGTAACATTAGAAGAGAACCTGGAGCTCGGCGGCCGCTGCCGTGGCATGCTTGCTTCGCTCGCTCGCCTTTGCGCTTTAGTGGTCACTGTTTTAACTTAACCTAACCCACATGATCGCTTCGTTCGCTCGCCACCGCGTCCCAATGGTCACTATTCTAACCTTACCTAATCCAGGTGCGATTAACCTACACTGTTGCATTATATTAGAGTAAAGTTTTTCAATACGCCGCGCCAACTTGTAATACTAACAGTGTGTGATACGATACAGCTGCGACAAATATATATTTTAAACGATAAATCTAATGATTTTCGATAAAATAAACTTTATACTCAATAACATTATACGAAATAAGTTTTGGAGTATATCAATTTTATATGTAAAGAAATTATGTCAACAGTTGGTAATGTCACGTTTATTATATTTTGCGAAAGTTATTGAAATGAATATATACGAAATATATAAATGACATGAGACGCACCCCAGTTAATGTGCTAATTTACTTAAACATAACAAGCTGTCTTTATTCATATTAACAGTTTTTGATAAGTAAAAGATTCTATCGCCATCATTTCTGCCGAAAGAAGTCCACTGTTGGACATTGGCCTCACCTAAGTGTCGCCATAACGACCGGTCTTGTGCGTCTCGCATGCATCGGATTATTGTAACCCTCACTAGTTCATCATTCCACTTTGTGGAAAGCCTTCCAACGCTCAACGTGGTCGCCAATCCAGAACCTTTCGACCCTATCGACCATCTGTTCTGCGATCAATGTACCCTACCCACTGCCACTAAAGTTTGGCGATTCTTCGAGCTATATCGGTAGCCTTGGATCTCCTGCGGATATCTTCAAAAATGTAAAAAATCTATGACACAAATATATCTTCTCCATCAACTCCAATTGATGGAAAGTTTTCCTTGAATTCCGGGCCATGCTCAATTTGCCTTGGCGGAGTAGCGCGTCTGACATGTTTTTCGACAACTGAGTTGACGATTTCTATGCTGTAATGAGCAGGCAAGGCAAGATTGATGAGCTGCAAAAACATCATAGTGACCACGATTTTCGAAACACTTAGATGATTTCTAAGTATTTTATTATATTATTATTGTAAATTGAAATGTGTTATTTAATTCATTTGAAATTTTTATTTTAGTAAACCGAATCTGACATTTTATTATTTATTGAACTGAATCTGACATTTTATTACTTATTGATTTAAATTCGACATTGTATTAACTTTTAGTTATGTGATTGGTGTGCGGTATAAATCTATAACAAACTCACGTTTGAAGGTCCGCAAGTCCTTACATAAATAGAAGAAGAAGGCACAATAGGGGAGCGTAGTAGTACAAGCACGAGAATATGAAAGTGGAAGATCTGAAAAACTGATTGAGGCAACAAACGTGTGCTCCGCGTCGAGTTATGATCCTGACCTGACATTTCTAATTTTTTCTCGGACAGCTGATGAGCGGACTTGTTTTTGGTATGTGTCTGCAAAGAGTATGTATGTTGTGTAAATGAATTGTAAGGTTGACTACACCACCCCCCTCCAGAGACCATCAAGGGCGATGGAAGTCTGTAAATTTAACTCGCCTCCCAGAACGTGTTGTGTAATTTGGCGGCCCTACCAGTGGGGGTTCTTCCACCTGGTCTAATAGAATGAAGGCAGGCTTCAGTCGGTCAATGGATACTGTCACTTCTTTGTTTTTAACAATTATTTTAAATATCTTGTCCCCTCGTGAGATGACTTTATATGGCCCGGAATAAGCAGGCTGGAGAGCACCCCGCAATGCGTCCTCGCGTAGGAAAACGTGATCGCAAGTTTCTAGCTCTTTATGAACGAACACTTTGGGTTTGCAGTGGCGGGAAGCTGGTACCGGTCGCAGTTTCTCGGCGAATTTTCTGAGCCTTGCAGTAAACTCAGCTGTGTCCACTGTACCATTGACCGTTGGCTCAAAAAATTCCCCGGGCAACCTTAACGGCTCCCCGTACACCAGTTCTGCAGAAGAGGCTTGGAGGTCTTCCTTAAAGGCGGATCTTACGCCTAATAAGACCCATGGCAAAGATTCCGTCCACCTATCGTTTGCATGGCAGACGATTGCGGCCTTCAGCTGACGGTGAAAACGTTCAACCAAGCCGTTGCATGCCGGATGGTAGGCCGTCGTCCGCTTATGTTCGAATCCGGCTATTTTCGACAGACAATGAAACAAAGCCGATTCGAATTGACGACCACGGTCGGTTACAATGTCGGGCATTGTCGGGCAACCGAATCAAGATATCCAAGTGGACAGCAAAGCCTTGGCCACCGTTTCCGCTGTAATATATTGTATCGGTACTGCCTCTGGCCATCGTGTAAATCTATCCACGGCCGTTAAGCAGTACCTATAACCTTGGGAAAGTGGGAGAGGACCCACCAAATCGATATGGATCTGCTTAAAACGAGCGCGTGGTAAGTTGTAAGTGCCGAGAGGAGAAGTCACGTGACGGTTGACTTTCGTCCTCTGACACGGTATACAAGCACGCGCCCAGTCCCTGCAGTCTTTTCTCACGCCCGGCCATACAAACCGCTCGGCGATCAGCTTGGCTGACGCATTGGCACCGGGGTGACTTAAAGAATGCAAGCTATTAAAGATTTGCTTGCGAAGTGGTTCTGGTACATATGGCCTGGAAACCGAAGTACTGACGTCGCAGTACAGGGGAATTCGACTTCCAGGGACATTGAATTTTTTAAACTGCAGAGAAGACCCCTCGCTTAAAAGTTTGCAGAGTTCTGGGTCAGAAGCCTGAGCTTGAGCTAGTTTCTCGAGGTCTACGGGGTCTGCTAGCTCTTCAATTCGCGACAAGGTATCTGCGACCACATTATCCTTACCGGAAATGTGGCGGATATCTGTCGTGAATTGGGAAATAAAATCTAAGTGTCTATACTGCCTTGGCGAACAGTTATTCTTCCTTTCGTTGAAGGCAAAACTTATAGGTTTATGGTCAGTATAGATTACGAAATGGCGAGCTTCTAGCATATGCCTAAAATATTTTATGGCCTCATAAATTGCTAGAAGCTCCCTATCATATGGTGAATATTTCACCTGTGAAGGGCTCAATTTTCTAGAGAAAAAAGCTAAGGGCTGCCATGCATCATCTTTAAATTGCTGCAGGACCGCTCCGATAGCCTTGTCGGAGGCGTCTGTAACAACTGCAAGTTTTGAGGTGCAGTCCGGATGAGCCAGTAGAGCAGCGTTGGTCAGGCTTTCTTTGCAAGCCTCGAAAGCAGCTAGTGTGTCGCCTGTCAAGGTAACTGGTTGTGAACCTTTGACGGAACCTGTTAGTAAGGCGTGAAGTGGGGCTTGAATTTCGGCTGCGTGAGGAAGAAATCTCCTATAAAAATTAACCATGCCTAGGAAACCTCTTAGCTGGCGAACATTGGTTGGTGGAGGAAAATCCTTGATCGCCTGAACTTTGGCATCAAGTGGCTTAGAACCGTTCTCGGTAATCCGGTAGCCTAGAAACGTTACCTCCTCCATACCGAAAACGCATTTCGAAATGTTCAGCAACATGCCATATTCCTTCAGCCTGTTGAAGACCTGACGTAGGTGATCCTTGTGCTCCTCTGGACTTCTAGAAAACACGAGAAAATCTTCTAAATAACAGTATACGAAGTCTAGTCCTCTCGTCATTTCGTCCACGAACCGCTGGAAGGTTTGGCCCGCGTTCCTAAGACCGAATGTCATGAAAGGAAATTCAAATAATCCAAATGGTGTTGTGATGGCGGTCTTAGGAATATCCTCCGGGCTGACAGGTATCTGATTATATGCATTCTCTAAATCGAGCGTGCTGAAGACTTTACATCCAGCTATACTATGGGTAAAGTCATGGATATGCTTAATTGGATACCTGTCAGGCACGGTACGGGCATTCAATTTACGGTAATCGCCGCAAGGACGCCAGCCGTTGTTTTTCTTTGGCGCTAGATGTAGAGGTGACGCCCACGGGCTCTCGGAAGGTCTAGCTGTACCAAGGGCCAGCATAGACTGGAACTCTTTTTGAGCGATCTTAAGCTTGTCCGGTGCCAAACGACGTGGTGAAGAGCAAACTGGAGGGCCTGGTGTCGTGCGTATGTGATGTACTGTTTCGTGTAGTGTACAGTGTGGCTTACCAGCTGGTCGAGAAATTTCCGGAAACTCGCTGAGAATTTTATGATAAAAAGTCTCACCAGTCAGGACCTTAACAGAAGAAATGTTATTACAATTAGCTACAGCAGCAATAGTAGAAATAGAGGTTAAATTATCAATTAGGCGTTTGTTACGACAATCAACTATAAGATTATAGAAGTTTAAAAAATCTACACCTATTATAGGCTTCGTTACATCGGCTACAATGAAACGCCATCGATAGGTTCTGCGTAAACCTAAATCTAAATCTAAATTGATACAGCCATATGTAGCTATGCTGGAACCATTTGCTGCACACAATCTATAGTCCGTACGAGCACGACGATCATGAAGCGCTGACCGTGGGAACACGCAGAGGTCGCTTCCTGTATCGACCAGGAACTGCGTCTTCGAAGATCGGTCAGTAACAAACAGGCGACCAGAAGTAGGCAAAGGGCAATCGTCGGTCACCATTACCGACCGCCCTTGGAGTTTTCCGCCTTGTAGTCGCAGGGGCGGATACACTTGTTGGCTTTTTCTCCGAACTTGTTGTGGTACCAACAATTGGGGAACCTTTTGTAGTTCGATAGAGAGCGCTGCCTCGAACTGCTGCGAGTGTTTCTAGTGGAACGTGAGCGTGAACGGCTGTTCCGAGTTGACATCTGCTGGAACTGTGCTCGAAGCTCAGCTATCTCCCTGATTAGTTCGCTCAGACCCGAACTAGAGACAGCGTCGCTCACAACGGCGACCTTCGGAGTTGTCGTAGCCAAGTCGTTTACTCTGTCGGCTAAGTCAGCTAGATCCTCGAGAGAAGCTGTGCCTGGTTGACCTGCGAGCACCGTCTGGATGCCATGCGGTAGGTGACTAACCCATATGGTCCTCAGGAAGTCATCAGGAACGTTTGAGCCTGCCAGGCTTTTCAAATGGCGTAGAAATTGTGATGGCTTGCGGTCGCCAAGCTCCTCGTGCATCAGTAATTGTTTGATTTTATTCTCTTTAGACGCGGTGAGTCGTTTAATTAGCTCGGTCTTTAGTTTTTCGTACTTGTTAGTGAGAGGCGGGCTAATAATTATGTCTTTAATCTCTCTAGAGTATTGATTGTCCAGATGTCCGATGACATAATTAAATTTAGTGACATCACTACTTATCCCAGCTATGCTAAATTGACCTTCGACCTGAGCAAACCAAATCTCTGGCTCTTCAGCCCAAAACGGGGGCACTCGTACGCCGACTTTGAAAACATTGCTGGGGTCTATCGACATCCCCCTATCACTAGTGCTAGGTGGCGGTGACGTTGCCGCACCTCGAGCGTTTTTAAACATATCCCCTTCCATTGTTCTTCACGGGGTCACCAGTTTAGTTATGTGATTGGTGTGCGGTATAAATCTATAACAAACTCACGTTTGAAGGTCCGCAAGTCCTTACATAAATAGAAGAAGAAGGCACAATAGGGGAGCGTAGTAGTACAAGCACGAGAATATGAAAGTGCAAGATCTGAAAAACTGATTGAGGCAACAAACGTGTGCTCCGCGTCGAGTTATGATCCTGACCTGACATTTCTAATTTTTTCTCGGACAGCTGATGAGCGGACTTGTTTTTGGTATGTGTCTGCAAAGAGTATGTATGTTGTGTAAATGAATTGTAAGGTTGACTACAAACTATTGAACTGAATCTGACTTTGTACTATTATTATTTTAAATTTTGCATATTGTTATTTAACTATGTGTAATAAAAGCCTGAAATAAATGAATTTATATTATTCCATTTATTTTCTATACATATATACATTTTGAAATATTTCTTTAAAAAATTTTACTAAAAAACATTTTTTAAATATAAAAAATAGTAGGTCACTGGCAACGGGAACAGGGTCCAAGCTACCGGTGGTCAAGGTTCCTGAGAGAGGAAACTCCTAACAATGCGCGCCATTTCCAAGAATACTGCTATTATTATTATTATTATTGTTTTAGTGACCGCGCTGGGAGTAGATTTTACAGACTCAAACCTCAACAGCAAGTATGTACAAGCTCTGGAGCTGCTCTTTAAAACATTAACAGAACGGTTTGTAAAGGTCTGGTTGCACAAGAAAAAGAACTTCGCATGGAGCAATCTCAAGAAGAAACAGGATGCTTGTCTATCAATACTACATAATATGTCGAACACGGTAAGCAAAAAGCTCCTTTGTAGCTCTGCTGTAGTTTTTCAAGTAAACTCTTACAAAAATACCATCTAACACACATCTTCAATTTACTAGCTGTTACATCTATTGTCACGCTCTTTGAAGCCAATTTAGTATTTCAGTTGTCTATCAATCAAAAGATTTGCTCTACAGGTGACACACTCAATGATGTATGTATAATGTGTACCGTGATCTACTTTCTGATGATTTATAAGTGCCCGTGTAATAAAGAACGCAGTAGAAAGGCAAAACAATCTCTTTCTCAGTTAATATATTTATAATTATAATAAGAATAATATTTTTTTTTTTATTTCGGACATTGAGTCCATAAAACATTGTACATATAGAAACCAATTACATATTGTTATTATTTGGCCTAAATGTGTACAGCGGATCTGTGAAAATATTATTTATTTATTATATACTTTACTAGCTTTTGCCCGTGGCTTCGCTCCCGTCAATTGATTATTCTAGCGGACTCTGCCCTACTCTTCCCTACTCTACCCTACTCTGCCCTACTTTGCCCTACTCTGCCTTACTCTGCCCTACTCTGCCCTACTCTACCCTAATTTGCCCTACTCTGCCCTACTCTGCCCTACTCTGCCCTACTCTGCCCTACTCTGCCCTACTCTGCCCTACTCTGCCCTACTCTGCCCTATTCTGCCCTACTCTGCCCTACTCTGCCCTACTCTGCTCTACTCTGCCCTACTCTGCCCTACTCTGCCCTACTCTACCCTACTCTACCCTACTCTACCCTACTCTACCCTACGCTATCCTACGCTACTTACCTACCTTCCCTACAACCTTCCCTGTATGCTGGTGAACAACACAAAAAAATTAATATTTCTTTATAAGTTTGGAAGTGGATGGCACTTCCAAACTTTTATTTGATTAGTAATTAATAAATGGCAAACACATAGCTAAATAAGATACAAAATAATTATTCAGTCGTATTGGGAACCTCTTTGTTTTAAGAATCTGATTTAAAAATATACAACATTGGTTGCAGGTGCTACAAAAAAGAAAAGCTCAGTTTAATCGAAACAATGCTGACAAGAAGGGAATACCAGGTAGAAACTCTTTATACTCTGCATACTTTCTTTATCTTGCTGTAAACATCTAAACTAATAAATATTTTGGACTTTAACTATGAAATTGCCGTTTTTAAAACAGGTTGCTTTGAAGTGTTATCTTTTTCTGAACTTAGGTATTTACAGGATTCTTTATTTTTTTTTATTTTCTGTAATATCGCAGTTCTTATAATAACGTTTATTTGAACTTATAATTCCAAGTCAATCCAAAGATATAACACTTCAAAGGCACCCATTTTAAAAAACGGCAATTTCATAATTTAACCCCTACTATTATAGCTTAACAAGCCTATAAACAAACTGAAAATAATAATATGTACAAGCAGGTAGAAAATAACTCATTGGGTATCAAAAAATTCATCCACATCTATGTCAGTGAAAAAGTGCCCAAAACGCTGGCAGCATTCAGCCATGTTGGATAGCAATGCTGATTCGTTTTTGTTTTTTTTTTATTGTTATAAATTACTTGATTGCGATCCCACCTGATGGTAAGTAGTGATGTAATTTAACTAATTAATTAAATTGCATCATTAGTTGGATTTAATGCCTTAAGTATTCTCTATCAGTCAACCTAGAGTGGTAGAGAGGTTAAATGGCAGGTGCATAAAAAAATTACATACTAAATAAAAATCAAATGTGTAACCTTTGAAAGTATTTATAATGAAATTTGACATACATAAATATTAAATATATACATATATGTATGAAATAAGAAAAGGGTTTTTTGAGACGGTTCTGCTATTGGTTTAGAAAATAATTCTGCAACCTCCGATTAAATAACGACAGAAAAGAGGGGAATAATGTCACAAGACTGGCAGCATTAGATGCTTTTTTGTTTGTGTAGGTACTAGCTATGCTATTTCTCCACCACCCTTGGTTATGAATGGCTCAAGGCATACATTCTACCTTTGTATATTTTGTTTTCATTATTAATTTGGTAAGACACACTCGACTACTAACGAGGTTTCTAGGTGAGTTTTACTAATTTATCTTGATACCATTTTAGGAAGAAAATTCAAGCCCTTTATAGATCTACTCCTTGAACTTTCATTTGAGAAGGGAGTGTTTACCGACAAGGAGATCAGGGACCATGTGGACACAATACTTGTCGCTGGACATGACACTACCGCTACTGTTCTCACGTTTACCTTGACACTGTTGGGGTCTCACCCTAAAGTTCAGGAAAAAGCTTTTGTTGAGTAAGTACATTCTGGAACAATATCGATCAAACAGAAATGATTATGCAGGCCGCTAGATAAGTTGTCTTGTTGCACGTGTAAATCTCGTTCATGACATTAACCACGCTGCGACACTGACCGTGTGTCGCAGCGTGGTCTATATCACTTTGCATTACTGAACCTTATTTCTTCAATAATTTTAGGATACAAGAGGTCCTGGGAGGAAACGAAGATGTGGAGAAGGCGGATTTGACGAGGTTGGTGTACTTAGAAGCGGTTTTGAAAGAGAGCATGAGATTCTTTACCATCGTGCCTGCCATCGGCCGAAAACTTAGCGAAGATGTAAAACTAAGTAAGTTCTATTGATATATTGCACGCACCTGCCTTCCCCTATTCAGAAACACATACTTGACCATTACATCGATAACGTAAATAAAAATTTCGAGATGCATACCCTGGTGGATCTTCTTTTGCCCTTATGGGTGATACTCATGGTAGCTACATGCCCGCTGACAACTTACCTTCATTGTTTTGAATAATTAATCTTCAACAATTTAATGCAAATAATAAGGGTAAAGTTTTTAATTTCGTGCGTAGCGATAGCTGTGTAGATACTATTTTAACTGGAAGTACGCATTTATCTGCTCTGAATACGCTTCATCCGCCCATAGATTGCATCACTGCTTACCATCAGGTGGGATCGCAGTCAAGCACTGGTTTATGTCAATTAAAAAAAAAACGTGGTTCTATATACATATACTAATACTTTGTCTATGAGCACGCCACAATTATGGCGGTAAGTCCCTTCTTTGAGGAGCGGCTGGAAAGAAAACATGGCGTCCTTACCTTTTGCATGACACAGGTCCTCACCGGACATGGTCACTTTATCTGCGACTCCATTCGCGGGAATCTTTTGAGAGTAGTTCTGGAAAACTATTATTATCAGTATTTATTATTCATTTTGAATTTGTATGCAATCTTTAATACACTCTAAATAGTCTTATGGGGGTAGTTTGTCAAAATAAATAACAACTTTTTTTATTTAATTAGGTCACAATTCCTGCAAAATTTTAACCATATAATAAGAATTTGTATGTAAACGAAATTTTCCGTTTTTAATTCCATCCAGGTCAAAATTTCTAAGATTTCTTTTAGCGCTCGCCTAAGTCACAATGAGGCCTTGTGCAAAAATTCACATTCCTAGTCCCAATAGTTTCGTCTATGCGTTGATATGGCAGTCAGTCAGTTTCTTCTTTCAATTATAATTATATGACAGAAAGTAAAACAATTTATTTGTGACTCGTACGTTTATTTGTGATGTTTAGATGTGATATCTAACGATAACCAACAGCTCAACTTCTTTAAAGCCGACTATGCTGACTTTAACAAAGAATTTAAGAAAGTAGATTTTCATGAATTATTTGTCGATGATTGACACATTTTTATTAAATATTATGAAGGATTAAACACGATTACCGTACGGCTGACGTATCTTGGCGAGCCCGAACTTTGCGCAGAAGGCTGCGCACGAACGTTTTTTATTAACCAAATGGTGGCATGAGGCGACGTGCGCGGGGCGGAGGTCTAGGCTGGAGATTGACTCTATGTAAACACAATGTACCCTTTATTCAATCAAATATCGCAATCGATAATTATTGATTTGAAATTTATTAATTTTTGTTTTTATGAGATAAAAACAAAAATAAGTTTGGTTATGTATAAGTAAAAATTTTTTTCAGTGCAGTCGAGCTGACCCAGCAAACTACAGACCCATCTCTGTTACGTCCGTCATCTGTAAGAGTATGGAACGGGTGCTTAACAAGAAACTTCTGGCATACCTAGAAGCTAACGACATCCTCAGTGACCGGCAATACGGTTTTCTCCAAAATCGGTCCACTGGGGACCTTCTAGGGTATGGCATTCACATCTGGAGCGAGGCCATCGAGAAGCATGGGGAAGCGCTTGCCGTCTCCCTTGATATCTCGCTGGCTTTCGATAGGGTCTGGCACGAAAGCCTTATTGCTAAGCTTCCTTCCTTCGGTCTACCCACTGGTCTGTGTGCTTGGATCGCAGACTTCTTAAGGGATAGATCCATCCGAGTGGTTGTTGATGGCTGCTCGTCCGGTCAAATGGATATTAATGCCGGGGCCCCTCAGGCGTCGGTACTCTCGGCAACACTGTTTTTGCTGCACATAAATGACTTACTTAAACCCGGTATCTTTGGGTATGCAGACGACAGCACTGTTGCCGAGAGATATGTGTCTGATGCACGTGCTAGTGGGTCACAGATCCAGTCATCCCGAGACGCTATGGTTGAACGCTTGAACTCGTCCTTGAAGGCGGTCTCCGATTGGGGCGATGCCAATCTGGTCAAGTTCAATGCAACTAAAACCCAAGCGTGTCTTTTTTCCGCTAAACGGAGTCAATTTCACCCGACTCCATCTTTTCGAAGTGTGACTGTGCCAATAACCGACCACTAGCTGAGCTTCTTGGGGTTACTAGGCATGCCTTTTAAGTTCTGTCGTTTCCATATTTCCCGGCAATTTTTAATTTGGAACTGTTCTATATTCGAATGTGTTTAAATTTTGAATCTCACAACAGTTGAAAGTGTTAGGATTAATGCTACTGTTTAGTCACAGCGTCGATTGGAATCTGTCAGTTTACGAACGAAAATGAATCTTTCTAAGGAAAATGTTCGTGTAATAATTTTCTACAACTTTAGAAGAGGCCTGACACAGCTTCAGTGTTTTGAAGAGCTAACATCTGTGTTTAGTAATAAAGCCCCATGTCTACGGACTGTCAAACGCTGGTATTTAGAATTCCAGCGTGGACATACTAGTGTTAGTGACAAACCTCGCGAAGGACGCCCAAAATTCACCTTCACTGAAGATAACATCAACAACACACACACGACAACTAATTCTCGAAGATCGTCATGTCACTATCGAGAGATAGAGGCTCTATCAGGCGTCTTAAGGACAACCATTCAGAAGATCTTGCATGAAGCGCTTGGTGTGAGAAAGCTAGTTTGCTGTTGGATACCGCATCTGCTTTGCGACGATCACAAGGCGGCCCGCGTCAGATGGTGTAAGAAAACTCTGCAAAGATTCAACCGAGGAGAGTCAAATCACGTCTACGACATCATCAGTGATGACGAATCTTGGATCTATGCCTACGAACCTGATTACAAACAACAATCTACAATCTAAGTCTTTCAAGAAGAGCCAAAGCCGACTAAAGTTGTTCGTTCTCGAAGCACTTCAAAGAATATGGTGGCCAGATTCGTTGGAAAAACCGGCCATATTGTGAGTATTGCACTTGAAGATCGTAGAACGGCTAAAGCAGAGAGGTATACCACAGTTTGTTTACCACAAGTCATCGCCGAACTTCGAAAATCTAACTCAAAGCGACGCATCATACTGCGCCACGACAACGCAAGCTCACACAGCGCTCGTCAAACGATTGAGTATTTGAAGCAGGAAAAAGTAGAAATTATTGACCATTCTCCATACAGTCCTGACCTAAGCCCCAACGATTTCTTTACATTTCCTAAAATTAAGAAAAGTCTTCGTGGTCAAAGTCCGGTGAAGAAGCAGTCGACGCTTTCAAGTAAGCCATTTTGAACACCTCCAATTTAGAGTGGAATAATTGTTATAATAACTGGTTTGAGCGAATGGAAAAGTGTATTAAGCTACGTGGTGAATACTCTGAAAAACAATAAAAAGTACTATAAGGTTCTAGTTGTGTTTTTTTCTTCAAACGACAAAACTTAAAAGGCATGCCTCATACGCTGTCGTCTACTCTCAATTTCGGCTCATACATCAAGGCAAAGGCTCAACTGGCTGCCAAAAATTTGGAGATCTTAGCAAAGGTGAGACGTTACTTCACGCCGGAACAGCTGTTCAACCTTTATCAAACGCTAGTACGATCGTGTATAGAGTACTGCTCTCATCTTTGGGACAGGTCTGCCAAATACCAGCTTGATGCGCTAGAGTCGATTGAGAGGCGAGCTAAAAGGATCATTTTTATTTTATTTTATTTATTTGGTCTACCAACAATTGTTTACACTAACAACTTGAAACTAAAATAACATTTCTATAAAACTTTAAAAAGTGCAACAATTACTTAAAGGTAAACACCACGATATTTCTAAACTATTATGGGTGGGGACGGTTTTACGCAGTGCCTTTTCAAAACTTTTTATTTATTATGTTAAAATAAGTATGAACAGTAAATTATGATCATTGTGGTAAAAGTTTTCTCCTCTTTAGCATAATCAGCCTTTTAATGTTCCCACTGCTGGGACTCAGATCTCCTTTCTCTAGGAGAGGGAATGGCACCGTATTCCACCACGCGGGCCCAGTGCAGATTGGTGAATGTCACACGTCTTCGAATTTTTTTTTTGGTTCTAGGACATGCCGTTTTCCTCGCGATGTTTTCCTTCATCGTTTTGAGAGCAGTGGTGATGAAATAAATTACACAAAGTAATGCGCCTGGTTGGGTTTGAACCCGCGACCTACAACTCGTAAATCGGGCAGTGGTGGCCGAGTGGTAACGGCCCCGATTTACGAGTTGTAGGTTCTCCTCTTTAGTGAATTTTAATTCCTTAATGTGCTTAGTTTTCTTTTTCTTATTTTTGTATTAGCTCCTGAACTCTGCTGTAGTTGGAGCTCTAAAATCCTATCTTTAGCTCAGGATTCAATATGGTGCCGGTGACCTATGACAGCTTTATCCCCTTGTGCAAAAACTACTATTTCTTTACCTTATCCTTTTCAGAGAACTGCACCCTTTCAGCTGATACGACCTGCGTTATAATGCTATTCGGGATCCACAAGCATCCAATCTGGGGTCAAGACGTGAACGAGTTCAAACCTGAACGCTGGCTGACACCTGACTGCCTCAAAGCGTTTGCTGCCTTCGCTTTCGGAAAACGGAACTGCATTGGTATGGAATTACCTAATAAATATTTTAGCAACGATCCATCATCATCAGCTTTGCATGTTTTTTTTTTAATTTTGAGTTGGGATGTCATCAAATGACTTCTCCCATTATCGAGTGGAGCGAGAGAGTATGTGACTGAAACCCACTTATGTTCCTTCATTTGCTCTTTGCACGAAAATATGAAAGAATCTGCGTAGCTCTACAATGCTACGCAGATTCTTTCATATTTTCGTGCATACATAATTGAAACAATCAGCCGAACCAGTTGAGCCGTTCTTAACAGAAGATTTTCATAATGCGTTATTTATTTTCATATAGAGAGCGATAATATTGAATAAATTTTTTAAGTGAGCATGAATGATCAAAACCTAAACTATAAGAATAAGCAAAAAATGCTCAAAAGAATCTCTGCATTAAAACAGCATCGTTGGATTTTTGAAAGAATGAAGTCAAACTAGAAATGGACTCAAAAAATGAAATTAAAGGAAGTAATAACATAAGCTTCTCTTCAGTCCCTCAAGCAGAAGGCATCAGAAAGTGACCAAATAACAGCATAGGTGAATTTGGTATAGAAAGACTCCACAGGATTTGCTCACACATCTGGCAAAACGGTAATTACGGCCGCAAGATTGGTCGGTATCCGAAAATTTTTCGCTGCACATGAAAGGGTCAACCAAGAGGTCAACCAAACACATCAAAAATCTTATTGTTGAACCGCTAACACACATTTATAACATAAGCTTATCTACTGGTATTTTTCCTGATATTTGGAAAGTTGCAGCTGTGACACCCATACATAAAAGTGGTACTACTGATGATCCTAATAATTTCAGACCCATCTCTCTCTTAAGTAAATTTTCTAAAATGCTTGAAAAAAATATTAATCAACAACTTTGGCTTTCGTCAAGGCAGGTGAACCGAGCATGCTGTACCACTTCTGACAAAAATCGTCTCTGATCATCTTGACAATGGATTATCATGCATCGGAGTCTTTCTTGACCTGGCGAAAGCCTTTGATACACTAGTTCCGATTCTACTAAGAAAACTAGAGGCAATTGGTGTACGAGGCATTTGCTTTGAATGGTTTCGTAGTTATCTTACTGGTAGAAAACAATGCACCAATTCGTTTTGGTGCATTGTTTTCTATCGAAGTAACTATAGAAGTAACACGCATGTCATAGCTTTTGGTGTACCTCAAGGCAGTATTCTTGGACCCACACTCTTTTTTGTTTATTTAAATAATATGTCCTCAATCAACATCCGAAATGCAGACATTATAAACTACGCGGATGATACAATAGTAATCTTTCACGGTAAGACATGAAATAGAGTGAAATCCTTATCACAAACTGGACTCCAACATATTGTCAAATGGCTGAATAGCAACCTATTAACCCTAAATACCTCAAAGACAAACTTTATTTGCTTTCATAAAACTGCTGTATCTGCAGTTGCTAGCCTGTCGGTTTTCTATCGTTTACATTTCGGGAGTGTGCACTGGAATTGGACAATCATATTCCGCCAAGTCCGTTCCATCATCGGACCACTAGTCGTACGGCGAACAAAGCGTTTTGAGAACACATTTATTGTGCGTACAGCCAAGGAGTGGAATTCCTTGCTGGAGTCTGTGTTCTTGATAGCTAAAACTTAGGGGTCTTTAAGTCAAGAGCGAATAGGCTACTTATAGGCAAGCGTGCTCCATCGTTGACCACATCACCGCTTACCATCAGGTGATGGTGGTCAAACGCGAGCCTATCATTAATAAAAAATAAAAATAAACTCATACTTCGGTCAAATTGCAAGGAATGACGGTGGCAACCTCGAAAGCCTCATTGTGACCGGTAAAGTAGATGGAAAAAGGCCTCAAGGGCGCAACTAAATTTTTACTTATATTCTTTTCTTACTAGAATTCACAATTTCTACATTTCTATAATAATGTATCACGGTCACCTGAGCATGATGTATAAAAAAAAACCCTTTCGTTTTGTTATAGTACGTTCTAAAGATATCAAACTAGTACACTGTATTGTTGTTGTTACAGGTAAAACCTACGCTATGATGTCGATGAAGACCACGCTTGCTCACATTGTGCGTCGCTTTAGGATCAAGGCTGATCACACCAAGATGAAAGTGGAGATTGGTGTCATGTTGAAGTCAGTCACGGGACACCACATTAGTATAGAAAAGAGGACGTAGGCTACGATAGTTGAGGATTTATATTAAAATTTTTACATCTGATGAAAGGATTATTCCAATATTACTGTCTGAAAAAAAAAAACATAATTGTCACATCATTATGCTTAAGCAAAACTGTGATCAAACCTGGGCAAAAATCATTAGTATAATAATAATATTCCACAATTTTCACACAACACCATCTAGTCCTAAACTAAGCAGAGCTTGTGGTATGGGAACTAGACAAATGATAAACATTATTATATATTTCTAAACACATACAACTCAGACACTGAACGATTGATCGTGCTCATCACACAAACATTTGTCCTGGGTGGGAATAGAAACCACGACCTCCGGCATAGCAGTCAGGGCCACTGACTTCTGAACCAACAGGCTAGTCAGGCCATAATAGTCAGCAAAAATTTCATTTGTTTAATCCAATACAGGCATTATGTACGTGAATGCTAATAATCTAATAACGTCATAGCTAATGTAATTGTCGATTTCTCAGTTTTAGATTATTCATGAAAACAAATTATCTATAAAACCTATGCATGCATTATCTAAACAATAGTGGAAATGTGTTTCTAATTACAAATGAAAATGCATGTAGAATACACTTATCATGTCATTAATTTTAATTAGTATTGAACATTTGAACTGTATTTTAAGTATTAATTTAGCATTTTACTCAATACATTTATTTTGCGTAACAACAAAGGATACACGAAAATACGTGTACTCCTTCAATTGTACAACATTACTTTTAGTATATGCGAAACTCGAAACACGAGACTAGTATTTTTATGTAAATAATGGATGTACAAAATTTCATTGGTGTATCATGAAAAATCACAAAGTTATAAACTTGTTATGTTACCTGGTTGTCCGCACAAATACATGATCACCGGGTCATCCGGGTGTGCGCTGGCGCCTAATTCCCGCTATGACTTGCCGTGACCTGTGTTGTACTTAGTGTCGCTGATGTCCTACTTGTGACCTTTTTTAAATATTTTTGGAAAAAAAATCTAACATGGTTTAAAAATTATTGGAATCGATTCAGTTACTGATTCTGAACAAACTACATAATAATATATTCAGGTTTCGCCTATACTAAAAATAATGTTGTATAAGACCATAGTAAGATGCATTCAAATAGATGAAAAATTATCAGTAGGTACATTTTTTCATAATGTAAAAAAAAGAGTTTATTATTCTAAAAATATGAATTTATTGTTACTAATATATTGTTACGAATAAATTAAAATTAAAAATCATACAAGTGGTAGAAAGAAGACAGTCATTGAATTATAGCATTAATAAAAAGTGCGAAAATTAGTGTAGAGTATCAATTATAATAGGTATTTCTGAACTAACACTAGATCCATTACCACTAGATAAAAAAGCAAAATAAATAAATTATACAAATTGATTAGTTTGGATATGATTGTTTTTAAATTTTTTTTTGTAATGTAGTAGTAGTTTTTCAGTTTGTAAACGTATTTAGAATGGTTACTACACACTCTACAAACCTTGCCTTGATTTTAATAATTATGCTTTGCATGGCTTATGCATTCTTTTTCAATTATTATTTCTTAAATGTGTCAAGGCAAAGAGACAAAGATCCCTATTTTGCAAATCATGACTTATAAGCGCTACATGCGCCGCGTCACGCCATCTAGTAACGAATGGCTGAACAAACTTTGTTAGTTTGTTAATGTCCAAGAACTAAACCATTTCATTTGATTTCTGATTTTAAGGAGTCATACTACCATTAATTACCGATAGAGTATATGTCGGTAACCTTGGTTCTCCTCCTTGTATTCTCTATCATTAGTAAACTCCTATTGTTATGTTTTGATACGTAATCAGATTATTCACTCAGTTTTTGTATCCAAGAATATTATTTAATCTTTTGAGTACCGTAATTAGAGACACAATAGAAAGACAATGACCGAGCAAACGCTGGCGTTCGCTAATCGTATTATTTACTCAGTTTAATTAAAATAAATTTTAAATTCAAAAGGTTAATCGAAATCAAATTATTTATTCGGGGTCTGTAATCAAGAAAATTATTTAAGTTCTTTTGTATTCGATTATTCATTGGAATATACATATAAGAAAGTAATTGAAAAAAAAGAAAGAGAAAAGTACAAGAGAGAATACAAGAGTAAAGTATTAGAAAAAAAAGAGAGAAGTACTAGAGGAAGTACTCTCAGTAGTGGGAGAAATGGGGCCCTGGATAATGATAATGATGGGACGTAATCGATCTTAGCTTTCAGGACATAATATAAAGTTCTTAAGAAAGCGCATACAGAAAATATCGTAAGTCGTATAGAGGTTGACACCTCTATACGATACAGACGGCAAAAATGGAAAATGGAAAACACCAGCAAAATACACAAGTTTTTGTAAACAATATGCAACAGCCTTTAGTAGCGTCTCTAATTGCCAATAGTAGTTTATTCGGGAGTTTTCGATTCGGCAACCAATTTCTTTTCAGAGAAATTTAGTCCCACATTATAATAAATAGATTTAGGTATTTTCTACCTATCAACCACAACCCTACGATTGGTGCCTGTTTGCTATAAGCTGAATTTTAGACCGATTCACTGTAAGTCTTAATTTAAAGTCAGCCAGAGAGATTCTTAATAATAGAACTATAAAAGTAAAGATGACCACCGTCGACAAATCGAAGGTTCTTAATGATAAAATAAAAAATGGTAAAGCACATTTGTTTAATAAAGTCTATAATATGCAACACAATATTTTTCACTTAATCCCAATATAGTACTGATGCGTGAAATAAAAGTTACGCAGATATATATTAAAGGCGAAAATTTATGTATTTCAATACATTAATAAAATAGTATTTATTATTTTCAACAGAAGATAATGTTACGTCCTTCGTTCTATACTAATCTCATGTCCTGAAACTGGCCTCGTAACAAACTCATATTTCGTTTTCAACCTACTGACATCTGCTTTCACTCGGTATTGTCGTAAGAAGTGCGCTAATGTCACTTTCATCGATACCATGGCGTATGTTCTACCTAAAAAAATTATACAATTTTATTACATCTTTATTATCAGTAACATTTTAGTACAATTAAGCTTTTTATGTATACAACTTTGTAAATACCTATACAAGCTCGCTTCCCCAATCCAAATGCTGCAAATTCCTTGTTGTTTCTAAATTCACCATCCAACCATCTTTCTGGTCGAAACTGATCAGTATGAGCTCCCCAAGATTGATCGTGATAAGATGCTAGTGGAAAAATTACACAATAACTGCCAGCGCGCATCGTGTAGTTTTCTAGAAAAACAAATTAAAATACGTTAATGTCTTGTCATCAAATTAAAGCTATATATCAATCTAGTTAACTTAAGACATAACCCACGATCACAAGCGTCATATTCATATACACAATCACTAGACCAATAAAATACCTACGCAATAATTAAATTATTGGCACTTGATAAGATAAATAGATGTATTCTTTA
Source organism: Mythimna pallens (assembly GCA_961205895.1). Taxonomy (NCBI): domain Eukaryota; kingdom Metazoa; phylum Arthropoda; class Insecta; order Lepidoptera; family Noctuidae; genus Mythimna; species Mythimna pallens. The sequence goes on along the minus strand of OY540845.1, from coordinate 1,469,669 downwards.
TTGTACACCAAAAATAAAATAATAATAATAAAGATTGGATGAATCGAAAAAAATTAAAAGGGCGATAATACTAGCTTTTGTCGAAAGATATGATGAAGAGGATATAGGATATACGAGTAATCACTATAGTTCGGCGGGCGGTCCGTATCTGTAGTAAGCCAAAAAATCAGTTTGATAAGGCATAAAGCTAAGATAAATGTTTGGTGTCAAATGAATGGACAGAACAAGAAACAAACAGACAAATACGGACAAATAAAAAAGAGTCTGAAAGTGGCATTGGTGAGCAAAAAAATCATGTGGTTGGTTATAATTATAATTAAGAAAAAAAAGCCAAAACAAACAACATGTATTGTGTATAAAATATTACGTCTAAAAAGAGGGTGACTACTGAGATGACGGCTAAGAGAGAAGCGTAGAAGAAAAAGACAAGATACGTCGCGCCCAAATACATATAAACAAGAACAAGATAATGAAAAGAACTCACTCAGCCTAACATCTTTATCCACATATCTTAATATAACAGGAACAGAAGGAAACATTCGGAGACATTCCATCAACACTGCATTTGTGTAAACTAATTTGTTCACGTCATCTTTTTCTACGTCTTTGTCTGGTCCCAGTACTTCAAATAGTCTGTAAAGAGAACCGTAATGGTTCAAGTCAAAATACTTATGAATGCAGAATAAGTGGTTATTAATAATAGATATGATATACTGAATAAGGACTACTGACTCACTCAAAGTTACAAAATAAACCTCAGACAAAAAAATCAAGAAAGCTAAAATTGGCATATTCTCCGATGCTGTAGACAATCTGATTCTGACTTTTTCAAATCAAAATTACTTATTGTTTGTCACGGGTCAAAATTCAGTTTTTATAATATAAATACATAAGGTTCGCTACAATATACCCATATATAATATTTTAGCCATTTAAAATCAATTACCATTAATATTATTATAGAATTATTATTATCGTCATTACTAAAAATAACTGTGCTGTCATCTGCAAATAATATTTATTTCTGATCTAAGGATTTCGGGAGGTTTTTTATATACTCTACACTTAATATAATAAAGAGGTAAAGTTTGTTTATAGGAGGTAATCTCTGAAAGTACTGGTCCGATTGCTAAAATTTTTTTACCGATAGAATGCTGCTATATTTTATATGCGGGTGCAAAGCCGCGGGCAAAAGCTAAAAGAGGTCTAAGAGTACTTACCCGGGGTACTCCAAACTAAGTAATCCTGGGATCAGAAAAATATGTCTTTTCTAACCTTGTATAATTTATGATTCTTGTTATTTGTGTAACTTGAAATCTGTTAGCTAAATATGATTCTATAAGATTTAATGGATTTCCTCTTACCCTATACTATTTTTGTTTGTTCAGCAGTTTTTGATGATCTACATGCGATTTTTATCATCTAGTTAATAAAGAACAAGTATTGTTTTTTTTATTAAAGAGATCATCGCTTGTATATTTATCTTTTTGGAGCCCAAATTGCCCATTTGCAAATACATTATAATTTACCTCAAAGTAGCTATGCAAATTATCATAATTTACCTTGTCAAAATTGTATACCATTACTGGTATTAATGCAATTGGTCTTTATAAGGTAATTTTGAAGGTAAAGACATTATTATCATACACTATCAATAAGTAGAGTAATAACGAATTTAAACGTTTCGTGTATATTTACGCTCTAAATAATTATAATCCAAGATAATGGTGGTAAATAGTATTCTGAGAAGTTTAGTTATAATCATTTTCTAACTTACTCTTTATATAATTTCTCTTGAACTTCAGGATGCGCCCCAAGGAGTAACAAAGTGAATGTTAGCTGATTCGATGTTGTTTCATATCCTGCAGCTATGATGGTATCCATTTCTTCTCTTATCTCATTATCTGTTAAGACACCGTTTTTCGATAGTTCTAAAAGTAGATCTAAAAATGCTTTGTATTTAGAACCTGTAAGATAATAAAATAAAGATAATAAAATTTGTTTAATAAATTTAAAGAACCAAGTGATTCTAAAATACTCAAATATCCTGTGAATAGAAGTCTGAAATATACATTATTTTAAATTATTTCGTTTTGTCTAAATATTTATCAGAGTTTCAATTTTTTTTTTTATAATCACATAATGTAATAGAATATTAGTATCAAGCTCTTGATCCAACCACGCAATGACACCTTCGATAGATGGTCGTTGAAGCTTTTGGCTCTCAGGAGGTTAGCGGTAATAAGAATCAGCTTGATGATAGAGCCCACATTCCAAGAGACGATAATCAATAACAAAAAATATTCTATTTTTCAACTTTCACAAAGTTCTCGTTATAGGAAATAGCGACATTGATACTCATTATGCAGCGTGCTAATTGAGCTATCACTTACTACTTGATTGCAGTGCAATGCATGGTAAAGTGTGGTCGTGTTTGCACTACTTGATACGAATTTTATATTCACGTGTTGCGTGGCAGTAGCCGTTACAAGTTCGCTATGAGTCAACTACTCATAGCCAACGAGCTGTTGGCTTTCATCGAACATGCAATTGACTACATGAACGATGTCAGCATCCCGCAGATCTACAAGCCCAGTTTCAATGAGGAGAAGATAAATAGTGCCAAGCTGCCACTGTTTCAAGGGCTGGGTAAAGTTAACCAAATATAATATTTATTTAATAAAATGCATGAATCGTCACAAATATACAAAGGCAGACTTAATGCCTTAGGCATTCTCTACCTGTTAACTAAGGGTAGTGAAGAGAAAACATGGCAGATGCAAAACTTATATTAAGCATGTCCTAACCAAAAAAGCGTATTATAAGTTTAAAGACTACGTCGAAGACACACTTGTTTGGCAATAATTGCTTCTGCACATGTTACCAGGGGGGCACCTGGTAACTCATTATTATTGTGTATATTAACTGCTCCATCTTTGTTTTAATATATATGTTTTTTTTTAACACATTGCTTTTGCAATATTTTTAAAATTATTTAGACTTCAACTACCTTAAATTTGTAAGTAATTTATTTTGTTAACATCTCATTTATTGATAATTGTAATTATTCATATTTTTCTTGCTTTTTTATATATCTTCGTTTTATAGTGTGAATGTAAGAACACTGTAGACTTCACGAATTCTTAGATTACTTCCTATTACGACTTACTTTTTTTTAATATGATTAGTTTTATTGTGTTTTTGGGTACAATATTGACTGGTCTATACTGTTCTTACATAATATCTATTAATACTGCAATATGAAAATAGTGTAATCAACCACTGTTTTTAAAAGATTTACCATGGAGTTTCTTGCCAGTTTTTCTCCATAGGAAACGATCAATTTGGAACCGTGCACTAGCTTCTGACGTTTTATAAGGGCCTATGTAAGCCTATGTGAAATATTTTTTTGGTTTTAGTATATAGGAGAAGAAAATTCATTCATATTCATGGTCATGATGGGAAAAGCCAGGTGCTAGGAACTGGCTGTGAAAAAAAACAAGGGAGGGAGTGGAAGACAGAATTAAATCAAGCCACGTGTCTTCACCTGAGACATTGAAATGAGTAGGTTGCAGTGGAGGGACATGGAAACTAGTGGATTCGATGTTATGTAAGAGTTTGCGGGAACGAGGAGTTGGATGGGTAAGATCCGTGTTAAAATCACCTATGATAATACAATATGCATACTCGCACTGGCCAATGGAGTGGTTCCCTATCTACTGAGACCATTTCGGTGCATAACCACATCGGTTTTGATGCTGCATAACTCGCGGTTATTGAGTCTTTGCGTTTAAAAGGATCGATTTCAGACTTCCATGGGATGTCACATCACCGATGATCGTGGTTGAAGCATCCGATTTTTGAATAGGGTTTATGGACCCCTGATAGATTTCAGAGTTTGGTCTGACTACATTTAAATATTCCGAAAGAGTACATCAAAACCGGCATGACTCAACTGTTGGCATTATTTGCATCGATATTGGTTCAAAATTGAGAGTAGATGTTAGCGTGGTACCAAGAAGATCAAGGTGTTCGGTTATCGGCCAGGTCTCATTTTGGATAGTTGGGACACGGTGAGCAAAATAGAACTTAACCAAATTGGTATCGCCCTATAAAGAAATCTCCCGCAAGGATAAATTCCAGCACTCAACGATGGCCTCTCGAAGAGACTGGATCTCGATCGATAACCACTTAGATGGACACAATTCAGCGAGAAGACTGAAGGAATGAAGTTTACTTATAAAGTTTCTGATCACTTTCAGCGGTCTAATGCAGTTGGTGGTAAATAATTTAGTTAAATCATAAAGATTCCATCAACTACATTAGGCTAACTATAATAGTAATAATTCTTTATTGACATAATAATGATAGTATAATTTATGAAGCCTCTGACTCCCGAACTAGGCAACTATGATACGACTAGGCAGATATGTTAACTTTAAGTGACTTGACTTTTTAGTTGTGTTTTGTCATAGGATTTTTGACATTGTCCCATATAAATCACTGGCTTTATTTTGATACTCTACATAATATTCCACAACTTTCACACAACACCATCTAGTCCAGAACCAAGCAGAGCTTGTGCTATGAGTAATGAAATATAATATAAACATACTTATATGTTTCTAAATACATACATATTATAGATAAATTACACCCAGACACAGAACAAATGATCGCGCTCATTACACGAACTTTTGTCTTAGGTGGAAATCGAACCAACGACCTCCGGTATAGCACTTTCCTGACTGCTATGCCAGAGGTCGTTGGTTGGTCTAGTAGTTAGTGACCCTCCACTAACCACTAGACCAACAGGCCAGTTAGGATGCACTGGCGCCGCTCTAACCAGCTGTTCCCAGCCTAAGAGCATCCTACCTCTTTTATCAATTTGCTATCTCCGCATGGGTACACTACAAAAATACGAAAAACTTTATTCCGACAGTCACAAATACGAATTTCAAAATACCGATTTTCATAATTCCGAATGGTTCAAAATTCCGAATAAACAACTCCGACTTATCATTACTCCTATTTTTATAATTCCTAAATTTCAATATTCCTAACGTTTATAATTACTATTCTCAAAATATTGGGTTTCAATAGATCGAATAGCAAAAAGTTCGACTTAATGATAATTCGAAACATCAAAAATACAAATTCAGTTTTGACTCGCACTGTTTACATTAGCAGCGTATTTATAACTAGAAATAAATAAATCTAAATGGTTTGAAAAGTGGTTAGATTGATTGTAATAACTGTGACTAATAAGTGATATTATTAGTGACAATTTACGACCAGTGTAATATTAAACAGGACGACTTATGAACATACAAACATTCCAGTGCAAAATGGTCTATAAGCAATCGTTTCTGTGTATGTGATAGTAAATAATTATCTTTACGCCATAAGGCACGGCTAAATAATGACTACGAGTTCAGTTTTATGACATTTTTAGTGAAATAACAACAATAACAAGAACTATATTACCGTTTTTGCAACCGATTTTGAATATTTGACTTTGGACTCAAAATAATGTATGACTACTAGCGCCAATGCGACCTCAAATGGTGAGTAAACTTACAAAAGGGTGTCACTACTAACCGTCAGAGTGCGTAAAAATACTAGTTGGTGTTACCATTCTAAAAAATATATTATTATTTGGTAGAAAATTTTATTTTTTGGCGAAATAAATATGGACGAGAATATAACTTATCGCAACCGTAAACTACTCAGATCTAGTTCACTATGCGACATGACTGCTGAGAGTTCAGCTCTTTTTGATGCGACTATGATGAGTCTACCTAATACATCGTTAAATAAGTTATGAAATTACAGTAAAAAAAATAAACATATATGATTATTTTTATTGTGCAACAATATCGACTGGTCTGTTCTTACATAATGTCTATTAATACTGTAATATGAAAATATTGTAAACAATAATTTTTTTAAAAGAGTAACCATGGAGTTTCTTGCCGGTCTTCTCCATAGGAAACGACCAATTTGGAACCGTGCACTAGCTTCTGACGTTTTATAAGTGCCCAAGTAGGCCTATGTGAAATAAAAAATTTTTGACTTTGACTTTGACTTTAAACAGCTTTAATGATCTACAAAGTGCTCATCAAGAAATAGAAAAATTAAATTCTGAAAATTTTAGACTAAAAACAGATATACAAAGATATATTAAAATAATAGACGCCTATAACGACATAAATAGTACTGACATAAATATTTTCATTCCACGCTCAGGACGGAAACGGAAAACAAACCATAACAGCAAAGTAACGCCTTTGACAAAACACAAGCAAACAATCACCAATTTACAAATTAGAAAAGATGACAAATTATTTAACGACGACAAAAGGATATCACCATCTAACCAGACTCAAAACGAAATTAGGCTAGGGCTGGACTAAACATTATATTCTGGACTAGACCCATTAAGATGAAATTGTACTGGAATTAATAAAATTCTGTTAGAAGACACAATCTTTGAACCTAACGTAATTTCTGATGATTTACCTTTCCGATTGACCTCAGACAGCACCACTTTGAACGTAACGACTACGACGACACAACGTAATATTACAGTTAAAAATACTCCGCAAAACAAATTATGTATATTAAGTGATAATAATGTTAATAGTATATTACGGAGTGCCGAAAACACTTTTCCAAACAAAAAAATCTGCATATGCATCATTATCATCTTCCTGCCCTTGTCCCGTGTTATTTGGAGTCGGCACAACACGTTTTCTTCTTCCATTCTGCCCTGTCACTCGTCATACTATCACTAACTTCCTTTTCTTTCATATCACTCTTCACACAATCTATCCATCTTTTCTTTGATCTCCCTCTCCCTGTCCATCCATCCACATGTAAACTCATAACTCTTTTAGTAACATGCGTTTCATCCCTCCTCTTCACATGACCATACCAAGACAAACGATTCCCTTTCAACTTTTCAGTCACTGGCGCCACTTTCAAACTTCCCCTAATATACTCATTTCTCACTTTATCAATTCTCGTCACATATCGGCATATGCATATACTATTATAATACTATTGTATGCCAAAGGCCGGTATAATAGAACTTTTTGCAACTTTGGATAAAACATTAGTAAATTACACTCTTGAAGACTATTGCATAATTTTCCTAGGTGATAAGTACTTTTCAGTATCTAAAAATTATGCAAAATTAGTTGAATATATAAAATGTAAACTTGAAAAAATACTGCATACGAATATCATTCTATGTTGTCCTACTTTTAAATTAAGATGGAAAACTAGCTTGTTTAATACCAGGAAAGAAGCTTTTAATCGACTTTTATACAAAAGTAACCGAGTTTTTAAACATGCTTACACTTTTGATAGTAACAAAAAGCTACAATATTCACATGAAATGTTTTCTAAGTATACCGGTAAAGTTAACACTACAGCAATTATTAAAGTCTTTGAGAACTTGAACAACTATTTGGACCTGTTTAATCAGTCAACGCAAGCAGGCATGCAGCATGAAAGCAGGCATGCAGCATGCAAGTAGGCATGTAGCATGCAATCAGGGATTCAGCAAGCATTGTTTCTATCACGGCTCTGGTGCTGCGGGGTTTGAGCGGCCCCACGCGAGGTTATCGTCGCAGATGATTTGAAGGCCCGCCGCCGTGGCTGAGGCTGGCGGGCGAAGCTGGCCAGCAAGCCGAACCTGCTCGCGGGCAGCCCCACCCCTCTGCGCCTACGCGGGTTTAATTTACACTCTAGGGTTAGGGCAGACAAGAGTGCGAGAAGTCGGTTTTGCAGCGATTCGTTTCTGTCACTAAATTTTGTAGCTCAACATGTTGACTTTTAGCTTATTCGAAGTATTGAAAATCGGAATATCGTTTTTCGGACCGAGAACCCTTCAAGCGGAATCGGAAAACTAACAAATTGCATTTACGGCTTTCGGTAAAATAAATTTCGTAATTTTTAATAACAGACATTATAATTCTTAGGTATTATGAAATTCGGACTTTTGAAAATCGGAACATCGAAATTCAGAATAAAATATTTCGGAGTATTTGGGTGTTCCCATCTCCACACAAGTTTACTTCTGGCTGCTCCAACAATTATATTTGTTATATGTATGTTCTTTAAAAATAAAAAAATAAAATAATTTATCTTAAAAGAAAAATTTACAAACCTGTAGTTTCAAATTCAGCGTTATTGTTCAAACGTTCATTTTCCATGGCAGCTTTTTTCTTTTGTAAAACCTGTTAAAATAATTTATTGATTTAGTTCGGACTGTCTTATTATATATTTGTAAATGTTTAGAAATATTCATTGATCTTTTTTGTGTTACGTACCGTGTTAGCCATCGCATGTAGATTTTCTATAACTTCTTCTTCTTTCTTCTTTAGTCCAGTCAACTTGTTTATGAAGTCATTCTGCAGCCAAAACTTGATTGCTTTGTTGATTGAAATTTTTATCATTTCATTAACTGACTCCATGTACCTTTGCGTAAACTCTTTGTCATCAATAGCATTTATTCCAAAAGTACCAACTGAAAATAACAACATCATTATAATTAATTTGTTGGAATATTCAAGTACCAAAAAATTTGTCACAAGTGAACAAAAATATAATTATGTGAGAAAGAACTATTTTTTACTTCAAAACTAATAAGTTGGTCTATAAAAACTATTGCAAAATGGCAAGTAAAATATTTTTTTTTCGAGATATACATACAAAAAACACGAAAATATCATCATTACCACAAAGCGTTTCCAAAGCATTATGTTTCATAAAAGGAAAATGATCAAAAAATCCTTTTCCAACATGAGGTTCCACAGAACGAGTCAATTTTTTGGATTGGCTGTTAAAGACTTCTAGGAATCCGTAAATCACTGGCAAAGTGAATGCTGGAGTTAGTAACTTGCGATGACGCTTCCAAATATCTCCTGCGTAATAAATACATTTGAAAATAAAAACTTACAGCTATTAGAAATTCGAAGAATCAATACTATACTTCAATATAATCAATGAATCAATATGAGACCTGATCATCAGTAGCTTGAATCTTACTGACTGTTCCCGATATTTAAAAATATAGTAAATCAGACAAGTCATTCAAGACATGAATCCAAACTAAAATATTTCTGCAATATTTGCATTGGTATTACTGACCTGATGAAATTATTAGACCATCTCCCATCCAATCCTTGCCTAATTCGTAAGCATAATGTTTTATTAAACATGAATTCGCCGCTGTTAATGCATCTTGTGGATCAAGTATCACTGAAAGAATGTTCGAATATATACTTTAAACTTCAAATTTTAATATAAACTCAGTCGTTGACGGTCTCGCCAGTATCACACTGAGTATATCAACTACAAGTACTACTACTTTGTGGTTTATATACTGTACTGTGTGTGAGTACAATATTTAAATTATTTATATATTGTACAAGTTTATACACTCCTATTTTTTAATTAGTACAAAAACAATTGGGCTCTATGCGTACCCGTTACTGGTCATATTTATGTAGTCAAAAGTAAAAAAACTAAATCCCAAATTTGTCTACGAAAATTTGTCATAATTGGTAAATTCATAATTGAATAAATTATTCATAACAATTGCTACTAGAAAATACTACGCAGTGTTTTTCATTCATAATCAATATTTCCATAAATTGAGTGACTTTTGGGATATAAACAAATGCTAATAACTCTGCTGTTTATGAATATTATTTATTGAGACTTTCCTTAAATAATAACAAGACCTTTTCTAATAAGCCCTCTAACTATTTGTACTAATTAAAAACTAGTGGTGTATACTGAGTGAGAGTTGATAAACCTATTATAGGTGTCGTGATGGCCCAGTAGTTAAGGCACCCGCCTCTCATATGGAACCGGAACCGAGCAAGTACTAATGTGAGTTTTTCAATTCCTATGTTTCTATCTTAGTATATATATGTTTTTCTAGGACATTACTGACACCCCTGTGCTGTCCTGCAGTCCTGGTTATTATTCGTAGATTTGAATAATTGTTACAGGTAGTTAGACATCAGAAAGTCTGACCATCAGTCTATCTAAGTGATATCGTATTGCGCAGTGGGTTGTGGAGCGACTGCCTATTAGAATAGGCAGTCGCTCCATGTTACGGATATTCAGCTGCATTAGGTAAGGCTGCAAGCCGATCCCAAGTTCGTTTAGAAAAGGCTTCGATGATAACATCAAAAGGCTAGAGGGATGCTTCCATAAGTCTTTTCCCGACCCTTTTGCTGTCATCATTAACCTATATAAACAAGCTTATTGTTCTTTTATTGGGCCCCGTACAACGATGGGCCAATACGACCATATGCAATGATATACTTACAATAATAAAGCTCTCTTCTGAAGTAGAAATGAGTTACTCCTCCTTGCTTGGCGCAGTCGTCAGTTATATACTTTAGCAACTCCTGAAGATCTGATTGAAAAAATACAAATATCAATGTTACGCTTTCGTTAAAATTCTTAGCATTATCTTTATGGTATAGTATCTGTTCATTTAAAATGTAGTGGTCCTATTCCGAAAAATTTGGATATCATCGAACTTATTAAAAAATATGGACTTGCTATCTTCACGTGAAAATATTTCACAGAGATATAAAAAAAAAAAAAAAAAAATCATCCCATGACCATCCCATCCAAACCATCCCATTTGGGAAAATCATCCCATGACAAATCTCGCTCTTGGGCGGAGCGAGAGATAGTGTCAGACTTTTACTGACTAAAAACCCACTCCTGTTCCTTCTCTACCTTCGTCCCAGGGCCCCGGGTTTCGCTTTCACACTACCCATGGCCCCAGTAGGCTTCGACCCTGCTGGGCCCCTACGATTTGCTGACATCTCCCTGAGGCGCGCGTGGAACAATACGCGCCGTCGACGACTTAGGCTCGGTCCGGATGGTTACCGGACGATCGGACGGCGAGCCACCCATTGCTCGCCGTCCGCAAGCGCGCGCCTACGGTGGCCGGAAATCGGGATCGGAATCCCGGCGGCGGTTGAGGCGTGAGGACCGTTGCCTCACGCGATCGGCCGCCTCCTTTGCTAGCATTACTGCTTCGCAGAAGGAGGCGACCGCCTGCCACTCCTCCTCGCTCCGAACCATGGCCTGTACCAAGCCCCGGCGCGAGAGATCGCCGCCGCCGATCGCCCCCACGAGGACACGGCGTTGCTCTGCCCAAGCGGGGCACACCTCCACCGTGTGCTCCACCGTGTCCTCCGGGCGCTCCACACAGTGGCGACACCCGGGCGTGTCTTCCGCACGAATCCGGTGCAGGAACTTCCCGAACTTACCATGTTCGGTGAGAACCTGCGTCATGCGGAAGGTGAGGACGCCGTGAGGTCTTTCCAACCACGCCTCAAAGAGGGGACTTACCGCCATAATATTTCACAGAGATATAGATAATTTGACATGATATTAAAAAAAAAAATTGCGATTTTGACATCATTTCAAATTATTATTTCGTTTATTCATTAACATTAACATAGAAGTTATATTTTAAATATTTCAATAAAAATTTAAAAAACTCCATTCACAAATTTTTAGATAACAACCAACATCTCGTATATTATTTATTTCACAAACGATTCGTTCTGCAAATGTTTCATTTTACAAACTCTTGCTTTACAAACTTTTTTGGCAAATGTTTCTCTTGATAAATGGTTCGGATGATATTTAATCATTTATACGTTTTTCATTTAATATTGGACTAAATAATTTTATAACTAATTATCTAAACGATCATAACAGTATTGTGCAAAAAATATGTACATAGGGGTTTCCTTGCAAATTTAGCCTTTAAATAAAAAAAGGCTAAATTTGTATTAAAAATTCTGCCACTGTATCAGTTGACTATTATCAATTCGATTTTTTTCTTTACCCCGACTTTTCATTTGGTCAAAAAACTTTTCACCGATGTTACACTTAGCCGCTTACATTTGTTTGAAGTATTATGTTTCGTAACATTCATTATCTGTGCAAATAATACGCACCACTATCTACATTAAAAAATATTTATATTTTAAGGTCGCAAGCACAAAAAGCCGTTTTTTGAATTATTGACGACTATGGAGATAGGCGCTAAGTACTATCCTGGCCTGGCAGTAGGAGAAGTCACGATGAGGTGGAAGGCCGAGGAATAGGTGCCAGCAGGAAGACGTCCCTGAACCGGGTCCTTGTTCCCTGGAATTTTCCATTTGTCGAATAAGTTTCTTTGTCTCCTGGCTTATTTTTGTTTGATTGTGACCGTAACAGAATAAGCGCAGGGCAGACGATATACTGCGGGGCTTAAGGCGATTTTTTTATTTTTTTTTTATTGTACATCACATAAACAAAAATAAGGACAAACATAATTCACCACCGTTTTTTTTAATTCTCTCCGTACTGACTTCATTCACTATTCTTTTCATTTTCAAGCTATTTCTGTTTGGAATGTACTCCCCCAGGAAATCAGGATGGCAACCAACCGGTTGACCTTCAAAGTGAAAGTTTGCGAGCACATCCGTAAGAAGTTGGCAGCAGTTTCGTCATAGTACATATATATATATTGTATTTAAGTAAGTATATATTATGTTTGTATAAAATATAATTTATTAATAACAAAATGTACCTAATGCTTAATATCGCACCTACCACCTGTTGTCTCTTCATCATCCAAAGGTTGACTGGTAGAAAAAAGCATTAAGGCATTAAGTCCGCTTAAATAAATAAATTAAAAATAAGTGTTTCATGGGCCGTGGAGTTAGTTTTTTTGTTAAATTGTTATGGTAAAAAGAGAAACTACGTTTAAAACAAGTAGGCACCAAGGAACAACAATAATAATATAATACGCAACTTAAGCACCAACAGAAGTTATAAAAAGGGGGGATAAAACTCTTGTTATGTAATGGCCGTAACCAGTACGATTTAGCAAAAAGTTGCCAACACTTACCCAATACGGGGTTAACATTGAAGCTAGTTTTTAGTGTTCCGTACCTCAAAAGGAAAAAACGGAACCCCTGTAGGATCACTTGGTTGTCCGTTTGTCTGTCTGTCTGTCTGTCAAGACTATCTCGGGAACACGTGGAGGTATTGAGTTGAAATTAAAACCATATACTTCGGTCTGCGTCCCCTTATAACTGTAAATAAATCTACATTTGTAAGTTAACGAAAAAGAAAGATACTTCCGTTTATGTTACAAAAAAGAATATTTCTCAAGGGAATAAAAATTCATAGACTTCCCGTTGACCTAGAATTCTGAAATTTAATATAAAGCAAGGTCTCATAGTATGGGAAAAAAACTGAAAACTGAAAATTAGAAGTTACGTCACAAAAAAAAAATGCGATTCTTAAAAATCTTTGAGACTCGATTCTTAAATTGAACTGTTTTCATAGGTACTCGTAAGTTAGTACGGAACCCTCAGTGCGCGAGTCCAACTCGCACTAGCCCGGTTTTTTTTAAAGATCACACTCGTAAGAGGTTAAGATAAAATACCGTGAATATAATGGAAAGATACGTAAGAAACGTGTGAACGTGTATTACACCTGAGATGTTCGATCGTCAATGACTCGGCTTTTGCAGAACGCACGGTTTCTGCAAAAGCCGAGTCGTCTTGGATCTTAATCTTTTTTTTTTTTTATGTGTGACTACCGCCACACGGGAAGCGAGTTAGCGGGTTGGGAATCACGTGTTTAAGTATCGTACACTAATTACCAGTCACCCTATATAATATAAATTAAATACAATTTTGTTAATAAATAAGAATTATGAGTATTCTAGTAACACTTCACACTGCACTTGTTCACTTTGTGCTGTTCTGTGGCACTCGTCCGTAGAAGCGACGGAACACCACGCCCTGCGGCCAAGTCTTTCTTCAAAATGAGGGGCAGAAAAAAGTTCGGGACTCCTACCACGAACGCCTTGAAATTGACGTTACGATGCGTCTCCAGCAGCTGTACCCTCAGTGCGAACTTCGTCTTATGTCGAACGTAATCCACGATGTCTTCCACCCTTATGCAGACAAGAGATGTACATGGGAAGTGTTCGGCTGAGCAGCACGCAGTAGGAAACGCAGGTGCTATGCCGCAGCGATTCTTGTTGGTTTGCATTCGACGCTAATAATAATGCAATGTGTTCACACACACACTACAATGACGCGGCACGGCGCGGCGGCGGCGGCGCGGGGTCCAAGCACGCAGGACATCGGGCATTGCATCGTCCAACACGACTGCGCGAAATGTACTTTTGAACTATAACCTACTTTTGCTAAGATTAGAATAAATCCCTATACAGTCCACTTGCATTTAATTTAATATAATATCTGAGCCTAAACACAATGACTAGTCGAGTTTTCAATATCTTTAAGTAAATAATGTTTATACTTTTAGTTATAGATTAGGTTTAGTTTATTTTATTAATATTATCATCAACAAAGTGTTTTGTTATCTGTTTGTTATTTATTTTAAGTTATTAGTTTGTGAGGTTCCTGTTATTTTATCGATTAGTGCAAGTATTTTACAGCTGTTTGCTGTGATAATTTTGTTAGAAACGTCGAAAATTACCATACAATCTTATAATACTATTGTTTACACTTAATAATACAGTTGATTAAGAACAAAAGTGATTTTACTTGGTTCCAGTAAGAAGTACGCAAACAAGGATGCTTGCTTTTATGCAAGCAGACCTGCAGCGTGCAAGAAGGCATGGAGCATGCAAGCAGGCATACAGTATGCAAGCAGTCATGCAGCATGGAAGCAGGCATGCAATATGCAACAGGCATGCAGCATGCAAGCAGGCATGCAATATGTAGCAGGCATGCAGCATGGACGCAGGCATGCAACATACAGCAAGCATTGTTTCTGTCACGGCTCCGGCGCTGCGGGGTTTGGGCGGCCCCACGCGTCCTTATCGTTGCAGATAGTTTTAACGCTCACCACCTGCTCCTCAGCTCGCGGGCCACCCTACCTCTATGCGCATACGCGGACTTGAATTACACTCTAGGGGTAGGGCAGACAAGACTGTACGAAGTCAGTTTTGTAGCGATTCGTTTCTGTCACTAAACTTTGTAGCACAACATATTGACTTTTTACGACATTTTAATAAAAAGTCAATATGTTCTTTCCTCCCTCCCCTATGTTGCCAAAGAAGAGGTCGTCGGAGTTCCGCTTCGTGGGGCTCCTACTTCTGGGTGGTTAAAAAAAAAATAACCTCGAAGGGGATGCGGGGTCTGTGTTCGTTCGCTTCGCTCGCTTGCTAGACCGTCCCCTTCTATCCTAACCTGTCCGAGTCGGGGTGCCCCAAGTCCCGAGCTCGCTTCGCTCGCTTTTGCATCTTAAGTTCTCTGTGCCTTTTTACTAAGTGGATGAGTGTCGGGAATAATAGCGGCAGTGTTGACAAACGTTGAATGATAATCAGAGCCAAAACAAAACACTCGATTCCGAGTAGCCTGCTAAAAATATTCAAAACGTTATATATTGCAAACGTTGTTTTATGAGATAAAATGAAGAAAAAATTAATCGTTTGTCAAATGACACGTTATTAAACAAAAGTTTATCTGGTGAATTGTTTGTAAAGTAAATTATTCGGAAAACTTGTTGTTGTATAATGATGAAATGAAAAAACATGTTTTAGCTTATCGTAGACTGTCAAGTGATTTGTTAATCAATTTTTGGTGAACTGACAGGATACATTTTTGAACATAAGAAACAATAGATCTGGAATTTCTTTCGATTGTGAAAGAATATGTGATTATAATATAATATGTTACGTTATTGGAGCGGGATAGAACATCAAAATACGGCAAACATGTTATTTATTCGTATTAATCACGTATATAATAATCACATTGGTAATTTATTTTTACTCTAAGTACCTAATTACTCATATTAATTTATGATTATAAATATATTCAAAATCAAATCAATTCAATTGATTAATTTAATAATTACTTAGACCCTTCAATTAATAAGAATCAAGTATAATAGTTAATATATTTTATGTTTTATCTAAGATCTAAGTGGCAAATAAAAGATGTCCTTTTAAATTACACTGCTTTGCAAAAAGAATAAGGGAACCTAATGAAATTTACGTTCTAAGGTCGATTTCAATTGTTTAAATTTAATTTAATGTTTTGGTGTAGTTTATTTAATGTGCAAGGGTTTTTTTTTTAAATTCCCTGGATCCCGCACTAGGATTCCCTGTGTCGCGGGATCCAGTCTCTTCCCAAGTTAGGTAAATATACATTTAGGAACTGTATTATTACCAAAAATAAAGTAAAAAAAAAAAAATTGGATTAAAATGCAATAAATAGTTACAAGATTATATACGTATTATTGAATATATATATAATACATATTCTAAATAATAAATAATGTCACAAATCCAAAGAGCTAATAACCCGTGTGATCACTTCTTGCTAAAAGCACAGCTTACACCTTTCTGGCTACTCTTTTCACTATATAATAATAATTATTTATTTTCATAGTGTAAATTTTGGTTTATAAGATTCCCGTAGAAACTGTGTAGGTGTTAGTGTCTTCTCTACAATAAAGTCACATAAATCTTACGTTAGACGAAGTGAATTAAATTAGAAAGTTCCACAAAAAAATATCCAAAAAGTTTTCAAATTTTAGTCATCAGCAAAAAACAATTACTGCAATTCGCGTCATTAGTAAAGCAATTGTACAAAAATATTTTTATTTTTATTTTTTAATGTATTTTTTTTTTAATTTGTAATGTAAGGAATCATGCCAGCATGATTCAAACAAAGACATGCCAATACAACGCCATACGAATTAAAGATTTTTTTGTCATATATAAAGAAATAAAAGAAAAAAATTGACATGCCACCCATTCGTACAAAGCGTTTTGAGAATACATTCTGCGTAAAGCTAAGGAGAGAATTTTCTGCCGAGGTCTGTGTCTCCTGATAGCTACAACCTAGGGATATATAAGTCAAGATTGAATAGGTTACTTCTAGGCAAGCGTACTCCATCGTCAGCCACATCGTCGCTTACCATCAAGTAAGATAGTGGTCAAATACGAAATTATCAATAATAATAAAAAAAAAATAATCTGCTCGTTTTTTTTTTTGCTGCTTTGGTTTAGTGATACGTTTTCAATTTTAACCTTAAAATTTTAGAAGATATTGAAATGGATGGCAATTTTCTGTTTTTCTAATAAAATAAATAGAAGGGCTCTTGTGAAGGAGTAAGCCTAATTTTGCTGAACAGTACTGCTGGTGTTATGTGTCATTTACTCAATTACTTTCTGCTACTATGAGATGAAAACGCGTTTGCATTTAAATTAGGTTGCGACGACATATCGCTGGATAGGACATGTATATAATTACATAGCATAATCAGCCTTTTAATGTTCCCATTGCTGGGACTCAGGCCTCCTCTCCAGGAGTGGGAATGGGCCGTAATGCACCACGTTGCCCTAGTGCGGGTTGGTGGATGTCACATATCTTAAAATTTTTGATTCTAGGACATGCCGGTTTTCTCACGATGTTTTTCTTCACCGTTTTGAGAGCAGTGATGAAGAAATAAATTACAAAAAGTAATGCGCCTGGCTGGGTTTGAACCCGCGACCTACAAGTCATCACTGCTCTCGAACAACTCGACATATTTACTTCCTGTTATATAACACAAAAAATACTAACCTGAGAAGTACTGAAACAACTTAAGTGTATGTCCAATTAGTGGCAATTTTCCGGGCACAGCCGGTGGTAATGGAATGGTCGACTTATCTCGACCATATTTAATCCACACTAATACTAAACACAATACACAGACTAAGAACGCTAAGCTCAACATTGCAGGACTGAAGTTATTGGTCTAAGTGAGGGCGAGATGCTGAGACAGATATATACTTTTCCGAGTAACCCGTAATAGTCTAGGATTGACGCAATAACCGATTTAGCGGTGACAAAAAAAGTAATTGTATGTTGTTTTGGACTAAGTGCTAGATCATGGAAGATTTGAATATGTAACTAGGCTACTTATCGTTGGAGATTGGAATATGAAACTAGACTATAAAAGGCAAGATGGTTCTGTTATGAAAATATTCTCGTGAGAGTATTGGAGTACCAGATTTTATCAATATTCTTTTGCTTGTATCTCAATTTATTTGTGGTCGGTGCCAATAATGGCGATAATAATAGAGAAAAAGAAAATATTCTTTCTTTTTCCTTATTTTTCTATTAGTCTTCTTTTCTATTTTCAGGTTTTTCTAGCTATATCTTCTTTCACAGTTACCAGGTCACCAGATATTATAATATTATGAACACTGTGGATTACGGCCCATTCCCTCTCCTAGAGAGGAGGCCTGAGTCCCAACAGTGGGAACATTGTAAGGCTGACTATGCTATGCTATGCAGATATTATATAATATAATAATATAGTATTCCACAACTATCACACAACGCCGTCTAGTCCCAAGCTAAGCAGAGCTTGTGTTATGGGTACCAGACAACTGATAAACATACTTATATATTTCTAAATACATACATATTTTAAATAAATTACACCCAGACACAGAACAAATGATCGTGCTCATCACACAAACATTTGTCTTGGGTGGGAATCGAACCCACGACCTCCGGCATAGCAGTCAGGGCAACCAACCACTAGACCAACAGGCCAGTCATAACATATTATGAAGATATTTCAAGAGCTCTCCGGGAGCTGGAAAGTTTAAATGGGTCAGTGTAAGCTAGGTATGTAGAATCTCTTGTGTCAGATCACCAATTGGTTGAGCTTGACTCCTACTGAGATCGGCTCGCAATAGCAGGAAACAGAACTTGTGGTAAAGTGGAAGGATAGAATGCTTTTGTTTTAAAGAGAGGCAAAAAAAAAATTGTGTAATTTTACTAGTGATATTCTATATCTTCTTAATTTAGTAAGAGTAGTCCTTTTTCCTACATTTCTCATGCTATTCGGCCGTTGGGCCTCATCAGAAGGCTTACAGTCACCCAATTGATCGCATAAAGAATGAAGATATCCGCAGGAGAACCAAGGTCGCCGACATAGCCCGAAGAATCGCCAAACTTAAGTGGCAGTGAGCAGGGCACATTGCTCGTAGAACGGATGGCCGATGGGGCCGAAAGGTTCTAGAGTGGCGACCGCGCACCGGAAGACGCAGCGTTGGAAGGCCTCCCACGAGGTGGACCGACGACCTGGTGAGGGTCGCGGGAGTGCGGTGGATGCGAGAAGCACAGGATCGGTCATTGTGTCGACGCTTGGGGGAGGCCTATGTCCAACAGTGGACGTCTTTCGGCTGAAATGATGATGAAAATGATGATTCGGCCGTGGATTATCCATGGCCAAACAGTATGTCACAGTCATTGCAATGCGTCGGATATAATTATAACGCAAGGTTTCTCTACATGTTTTTATTCATTTATAATTATTATTTAACAAGAAATAAAACAATGAAAAGCAATGAAATCATTAAATAGTTAAAGTTTATTATTATGACGCATCTATGTGTAAGAAAAATGATGGAGTTGTCCAAGATTGAGTAAAAAGTCATAACTTGTGCAATATTATCTTAGATTCCTAGTACAGGTCAAATGCCATCGAACAAAGAAAAATAATAATTAATCAACAAGCTTTAATAATTGAACAGAATGTGTGATGGTTTTTTCTGGGTTTTACGCAAAATATCTCTCATTGGTAAAATGACGTTGATAAAAAACAAAATGTCTAATTCGCAAAAGCTAAACGGAGGCCAAGGACAGTTAACATAGAGGTTAGTTGCCTTACTTAAAAAATATGTATAACCATAAAAACTTTGGCAATAGCGAAGGTACATGTTCACAAATTATTGCAGGGTGCATTTTGGAGAGTGTGCGCGGGAATTGCATGACTTGATTCCACCATCTCCTTTCTACCATCGGACAACCCTACGTACGGTGACTATCCACCCTTACGTTGTTGAAACTTCAACGGTCCGGACTAAGCGTTTTGCTTCGTCGTTTATACCGCGTACATCGAAGGACTGGAATAATTTGCTTGCTGCGGCCTTAACGTCCAACCATGATTTAGGTGTCTTCAAGGCTAGAGTGAATAGGCTCTTAATAAACTAGTGCGCCTCACCATCAATGATTGCATCACTGCTTACCATCCGGTGGGATTGCAATCAAGCACTGGTTTATGTCAATTAAATTTTTTTTTATTAATTTCACATAATTATTCAATCATAGCGATATTTACTCATGTGTTTAGTCTCATTATCAAATCAGGTACTATTTCTAAAGATTTTAAAAAGCCATAGTTCATGTCAAGAATAAGATGATCCACAAAACAGGGAACAGAGACGATATTAGCAACTATAGATCGATATCGGTGCAGTATGCTTTACATGTACCTAGAAACTTACATCAAACATTTTTTTTTAGTTCATGTGGTGTTTACATTCAAGTAATTGTTGCACTGTTTAAAGTTTCATAGAAATAGTATTATTTTTATCAAGTTGTTAGTGTAAACAATTGTTGGTAGACCAAATAAATAAAATTAAAATATTATTATTGTTATGAGCCCGTTGTGTCCCACTGCAGGGCAAAAGCCTCCCTTCCGTTATTCCATTCCTTTCTGTCCTTAGCCACTTCTGGCCAATCCTTAAGGTAAGAGTCTAAATCGTCACGCCGTCTCCTTCTGGGCCTACCGCGTCGCCGGCTCCTGCTGTTCGGAAGCCAGTCAGTGGTTGTCTTCGCCCAATTCAAATTAAAATTTAATTAAAAAAATTATACATGCCACGGGTTTTTTTTATTATTTAATTCTCAATGGAATTTCATAAAACTATTTTTAGATAATTATAAAATACCATAAATAAACAGGCAGTTTCATATTTATAGCTTAAGTTTCTTACTATCTCTGTAAAAATACATTGCGGAAATGATTACTCAGCCTCGATTATGATGAAACTGACATCATAGCTAAGTAAATAAAACGTTGAGTTAAATACTACCAGACATACACCGACCGTCCGGTAACCGTCCGGACCAAGCCCAAGTCGTCAACGGCGCGTGCTGTTCCACGCGCGCCTCAAGGAGATGTCAGCAACTGTAGGGGCCCAGCAGGGTCGAAGCCTACTGGGGCCAAGGGTCTGATTCTGAAAGGAAGACTCGGCCCTGGTACGAAAGGCAACGAAGGAACAGGAGTGGGTTTTTAGTCAGTAAAAGTCTGACACTATCTCCCGCCCCGCCCAAGAGCGGGGGATGTCATAAGATGATTTTCCCACCGGAAAAAAAAAAAAAAAAAAAAAAAAAAAAAAAAAAAAAAAACACCATAATATATGTCATCATAATTCACAACACGCAGGCTATTTATAGACAAGAGAACAAGCATATAAAAAAAAATATTAGGTAACTAGTTTATTAATAAATATAATATAAGCAATAGAAGCAATTATAGAAACAAACGAGATATAACAATTCTGGTGTTCACTAAAATCACTATTCAGGGATTTGGGTTAATAAATGAAACAACCAACCAATTATATTTTATAGATTGACTGGCCTGTTGGTCTAGTGGTTAGTGGCCCTGACTGCTATGCCGGGGGTCGTGGGTTCGATTCCCACCCAGGACAAATGTTTTTGTGATAAGCACGATTTATTTGTTCTGTGTCTGGGTGTTATTTATCTATATATGTATGTATTTAGATATATAAATATATAAGTATGTTTATCAGTTGTTTAGTACCCATTACACAAGGTCTGCTTAGTTTGGGACTAGACGGCGTTGTGTGATAGTTGTGGAATATTATTATATTAATACTGTAATATGAAAATATTGTAAACAATATTTTTTTTAAAAGAGTTACTATGGTGTTTCTTGCCGGTTCTTCTCCATAGGAAACGACCAATTTGGAACCGTGCACTAGCTTCTGCCGGTTTTATAAGTGCCCATGTAGGCCTATGTGAAATAAAAAAATTTTGACTTTTGACTTATTATATTATAGATATATGTTTTTATAATATAGTTTATGTATTGTGTCCAATTGTTACCAAAATAGTAAGAAAACTTTTACTCAAACTTAAATCTATAGGTAGTACAATGGTGGCGGGTAGATGGCGGGTAGCTATATCCAACTGAAAAACAGGAAAGCCCCAGGCCCTGACGAGGCCACAGACGAGCGAGGCCATTTCAGAGGCAATGTTCACACAGCGTCAAATTCTATGCAACATAGCATAGCATAGCATAGGCGGCCTTATAATGTTCCCACTGCTGGGACTCAGGCCTCCTCTCTAGGAGAGGGAATGGGCCGTAATCCACCACGCGGGCCCAGTGCGGTTTGGTGGATGTCACATGTCTTCGAATTTTTGGTTCTAGGACATGCCGGTTTCCTCACGATGTTTTCCTTCACCGTTTTTGAGAGCAGTGCTGATGAAATAAATTACACAAAGTAGCGCCTGGCTGGGTTTGAACCCGCGACCTATAACTCGTAAGTCGGGGCCGTTACCACTCGGCCACTACTGCTCTCATGCAACATGTTGGCACCAAAATTAATCGGTGACACTATCATCACGCTGGAGTTGACGTGTCGCATAGAATCTACGTTTGGTAAAAAATAAAAAAAATAAAAAAACTAAAGTTTTTATTTCACATAGGCCATGTGAAATAGATGAAATACATAAGTGATCATACTTATAAAACGTCAGAAGCTAGTGCACGGTTCCAAATTGGTCGTTTCCTGTGGAGAAAAACCGGCACGAAACTCCATGGTTACTCTTCTAAAAATCTACGTCATCTATCCACGTCAAAAACCCCTGGACTGGCAAGGCCTACCATGACGTGTTAAAATGTCAGAAAGAGGGATGGAGCTTGTTCAGGATTAGGCGAACAAAAGAAAAAATTGGTTACTTTTGGAAATGGGCTGTATTGCTCAAAGCTTAAATTAGGAATGAATACAATTATGTGTGACTTAGCAGAAAAGAAAGGAATCGTTAGTTCCTGTCATTGGTCGATTACAATGGCGCGATATGTGACGTATCGCTTTATGATAGGTTAAAATGATACCAGCAAAAATAGGCGTTAAAACTATTATACTAAGTAGGTTTGTGCTATGTCGCAGACATCTGGCGTAGACAGAGCTAATACACCTTTTATAACTCCATCCCTTTAACAATTCAGTTGCCGACGGCACGGGTGGTCCAATGGCTGAGCAATGGGCTGCAGTGCTGAGTAACAAATATTTGCAAGGCCAGAAAATACTAATTATTCCAGGTCTGGCGAGTTTTAAATTTTTATAAATTCAAATTCAAAGCATTTATTTCAAATAAACCACTTACAGGCACTTTTGAAATGTCAAGAAGTCAGCCAGTCAGAAAAAAAATGATGCTAATAAACCAACAGTACAGGAGAAATTCCTAGTGTTAGATCTGGTCACGTGGCAGTTGGCACGGAATTTACTACTTTGCACTTCATGGTACTAAATAAAAAGCCTGACTAACCGAAATAGATATACCTATATTATAATTCTGAACTTGAACTGCTGTACTCTTGAAGTCACAAATCATTAATTAATATACCACTTACACAACGCCATATATTAATCAAATGAACTAATTTAATACACACCACCTATGAGCAAAACTATGAACAAATTTTGTAAATATGGTGTTAGAATTTGAACACCTAACCCGTGTGGGGCAAACAACGGGTTTAAAAAGAAACGTGAAAACTATCGCACTTTGACACTTATTTAGAACCCCAGTGTGATGCTCCTCCACAATACTAAACCGCCTAGACTGGCATATCCCTCAAGAGCAAGCTGGTTTCGTGGAAGGAAAGAGTACCTAAGAACAGACTCTCAATCTTTGGAAAGCAAGCTTATAAGTTTGACATAGCAGGCATGACCTAAAATGGTTTTTAATATAATCAAAAGACATTCAATTGGTTATTTGCGAAAAATATTTGTTTATATTTATTCAAATCTATTCTATTCTTATTGTTTCCTAATCCAACACTGTCAGCTAGCCCAGGGCCCATATTATAGCGGTAAGACCCGCGGTGGCTGGTAAGACGTCACGGCGTCCTCACCTTCCCCATAACGCAGGTCCTCACCAGACATGAAAAGTTTGTGAGCTTCTGCACTGAATTTGTGCGGAAGAAACGCCCCGGTGTCACCATTGTGTGGACCGCCCGAAGGATATGGCCCTAGTACAAGCCATGCTAATCCGAAGCGAGGAGGAATGGCTAGCGGTCGCCTCCTTTTGCGGAGCAGTAATGCTAGCGAAGGAGGAGCCCACACGCATGAGGGAACGGCCCACTCGCTCCAGCCGCCGGGATCCCGATCCCGATTTCCAGCCATCGTAAAAGTGGGCTTACGGACGGCGAGCTACCCATTGCTTGGCCGTCTGGTAACCGTCCGGACCGAGCCCGAGCCGTTAACGGCGCGTAGAGTTCCATGCGCGCCTCAAGAATATGTCAGCAAAACTGTAGATCTTCAGCAGGGCCAAAGCCTACAGGAGTTCGCTTCTGAAAGGAAAACACGGGGTCTGAGAGCGCAAGGCAAAGAACGGATATAGGAGTAAGTTTTAACCAATAAAAGTCTGGCACGCCTTCCCACTCTGCCCTACAGTCAAAGAAGTCATTGGATGATTTTTCACTGCTACGCTGTGTATCTCGGGTACGATTCCCGCAAGAAACAAATATTGTATGGCCTACAGCTATGTGTTCCAGGTCTGGGTGTCCTGTGAATGTGACTTTACATGTATAATTACGCACCCACGATCGATACAGAAGTTAAGTTATTCCTAGTGTGGGGCATATTAAAAAAAAAAAAAAAAAACAGAATCTAATGATTGCTTCCAAACAAGCCTCATAATTTCATTCATCATTTAACTGCGCATTTCTGATCAAATTAAGTAAGAATGTACATAACAAAAAGTAAGTATACGATACTGTACCTACCTATTGTGATTATGTGTGCAAAGATGTACATAATACTACATTTTTAAGTCTAGTTAAGTGCATATATAAAAAAATAAGTGGTGTCCAACTGGCCACTAACTACAGTGACATAAAATATCATTAAAATAATAGCTGGCTCGATTATCTTACTTAAATACCTAGGTACGTCCGGTGAACTCTAGGTAATAAGCTTTGGTACCATCTTGTTGACTAGAACCACATTATTTGCCCACGACGACATAAAAAAGAAAATAATTCCTAATTTCATTTTCAATCGTCATCTCATCATCGCTCATCAAGTGAGCATTGTCAAAATTAAACCTGTCAATATTGAAAAAAATATGTGATCTCAAATTCAAATTCAAAGCATTTATTTCAAATAAACCATTTACAGGCACTTTTGAAATGTTAAGAAGTCAGTCAGTCAGAAAAAATGATGCTAATTGCTAATTGCACATTCCAAAGCGTAGATCTCTATGGAGAAGAATGTGCAAGAAACTCACTCACATGGACACTCTTTTCAATCGTGTTTTGCAATTACAAATATGTCTGTTACATGTTTTTTTTCGCTATCATGTGAGAACAATGTCAATAAAGTAAAAATAAAAACTAAATATAGATATTAAAATAGCAACTCGTTCGTCGTCGATCGTTACAATTAGTAATAGCTACGGCAAAATTTGGATGTACGCAAAGGCGCTGGCTTTTAAAAAATCTCATGTGTGCTCATGCTAATTTGATGACTTGAAAAAGTGGTGAAGTGTGAGAAGAGAAATGCTCACTGATCGACCGATAAATAAATAAATGTCTTACTAACATACTGCGTACTTAATTACTAATTCTGTTTGATAAAAATAAAGAAAAAAAAACCATTATATAAAAAACCAGGCAAGTGCGAGTCGGACTCGCGCACCGAGGGTTCCGTACAAACTTACTTATGAAAACAATTCAATTCCCAAATTGAGTTACGAAGATTTTTCCGAATCGCAAAAAAAAAGTTTTTTTTGTGACGTAACGACAAATTTGCAGTTTTCAGACTTTTTTCCTATACTTGGGCTATAAGACCTTGCTTCATGCCGAATTTCAGGGTTATAGGTAAACGGGAATGAATTTTGATTCCCTTGAGAGTCTTGAAATACGCGTTTTCGCAACATAAACAGCCGTACCCATAGATTATACACTTAAACTGGTAGCCGTACCTATCTTTTTTTTCCGTTAACTCAGAAGTTTGATTTTTTCCTAGCCTCAAGGGACAGCAGATTTGAGTATATATAATGTTAATTTGTAACTCGATGCTTCCACGCGTCCCCGAGATAAAGGGTCTTGACAGACAGACAGACAGACGGACGGCCAACAAAGTGATCCTATATGGTTTCCGTTTTTTCCTTTTGAGGTACAGAATCCTAAAAATATAATTAGTTTTTAATATAAAGAAATATTATAATTTATACGTAACCTAAAAGTCGATTACTGATCTGTTTCTTGATGTCTATAATCAGGGGTGCTCGGCACCCACTGGTAATTTCTCATGGGTGCTTGGGCCCCCGAACACTCACGGAGTCGGCGCCCCTGGATGTACGGATGATAGACCAGAATGAGGTACCTACTACCTGGCACTCTGAAAGCTAAATATTTACGTATAATAAGTACCAGAATGTTTGATATATTGCATACTAGCTCCTGCTAATGGCTTCGTCCGAGTAAAACCAAGTCGAAATCCAAAATAAAAGCGGCATCTGTCCTACTACATGGGTTTCAAGCTTACACTGCACAAAATTTACACCGTACACATCGGCACCACTCACTGAATTATAGCTGTTGACAGCCTCGGCAATCATAGTTTGTCCTGTTGTAGTAGCGCAGGCCGCATAGCACGACAGCCAGCATCAACGATGTTATTCGTCGAGCTCTTGTCACTGCCTGCCTACGTACCTGCCGTATTACAACCGAACGGCTTGGTACGCAACGATGGAAAGAAACCAGACGGCATGACGTTAGGTCCGTGTAAAGTGGGTAAGCCTCTGTGTTGGACGCAACTTGTATTGACACAACCTGCCGCTACGGTGTCTTAATAAGAAACTCAAAAAGAGCAAATTAAAAAAAAAAAACAAATGTTTTTATTTCACATAGGCCTACATGGGCACTTATAAAACGTCAGAAGCTAATGTATAGTTCCAAATTGGTCGTTTTCTATGAAAAAGAACCGGCAATAAACTCCATGGTTACTCTTTTAAAAAACTGGGCAAGTGCGAGTCGGACTCGCGCACTGAAAAACAAACTTAAAAGGCAAATTCCGGTTTACGATTTATGACGTATTATAAAAAGACTACTTACTAAATCTCGTTCAAACCAATTTTCAGTGGAAGTTTATAAGGTAATGTACATCATATATTTGTTTTAGTTTTATCATTCTCTTAGTTTAGAAGATACGGGGGGGGGACACATTTTACCACTTTGGAAATGTTTCTCGCGCAAACTATTCAGTATATAAAAAAAATGATATTAAAAATATCATTTTTGAAGACCTATCCATAGATATCCCACACGTATGAGTTTGATGAAAAAAAAAAAAATTTTCAGTTCTAAGTATGGGGAACCCCCAAAATTTATTGTATTTTTTTTTCTATTTTTTTGAAAATCTTAATGCAGTTCACAGAATTCATCTACTTACCAAGTTTCAACAGTATAGCTCTTATAGTTTCGGAAAAAAGTGGCTGTGACATAAGGACGGACAGACAGACACATGACGAATCTATAAGGGTTCCATTTTTTGCACTTTGGCTACGGAACCCTAAAAAGTGGTTGATGTTATAATATTTCCATATTACAGTATTAATAGGTGTTATGTAAGAATAGTGTAGAACAGTCAATATTGTACCCAAAAGCACAATAAAAATAAACACATTAAAAAAATTAGTAATAGGATCTAAGAATTCATAGATTCAATAGTGTTCTCACATTCATATCATAAAAAAGAGGCTATATAAAAAAAGCAAGACAAATACGAATAACTACAACTATCAATAAATAAATAAGATGTTAACAAAATAAATTACTAACGAATTTAATGTGAAGTCTAAATAATTGTATAAATATTGCAAAATCAGTGTGTTAGAAAAAAAAATGTGTATGTTAACACAAAGATGGAGCAGTTATTTGACACAATATTAATGAATTACCAGGAGGCCACATGTGCAGAAGTAGTCATTGCCAAACAAGCGTGTCTTCGACATAGTCTTTAAATACTGTAACTTTATTGGTAATTACAATTTTGAGCCGTTTGGAGACACGCTTCAGTCGTGGGAATCAAATCACATCAAAGGTTTCACATCGGCTGATTGACACTTTTTGTGACCAGAAGACTAGCTCAGTCTTTACCCAAAGAATTTAAAGCACTGCCAGTCAACGTGGCAACACTGCCAGTCTTCTGGGCATTTTTGGATAACAGTCATGTGGAGGAGAACACTTCTATGCCCGAGTGTACTTTGTTTTTGTGTATATGTACATAATTAGGTTTAGTATACCTATAAATCTAACTATAAATAGTTTGTTTATTTTTAAGTTTTTGTGTACATAATTTTGTTACTTTTGTTCGGTTGGTTGACAACGGATTGAAAACCATCTAAGATTCACCGATGATATATCAAAACAATCAAAAGATCTACAATATGCCACGTTCACTATACCAAGCAAGCTTGAAAATATAGAAATGAATGCTACCAAAACCAAAATATTAACAAACAAAATAAAAAGCCCATTAAAGTAAGAGGAAACACATTAGAATATGTTGTCAGCTATACAAGTATCTTTCAATAAATCAAACAACGAAGACAAAGTTGAAAAAAGAATAAATATAACATGGAAAAATGTCCGGTCAGTCAAGCAAATCATAAAAGGACAGCCCTTCTCTGGATGTCTTCAAGAGGAAAATTAAAGAGCATTTCCTTTCACGATGACATGGTATATATATATATGTATATTATATTATATGTTTATAATATATAAGTATGTTTGTATTTATGTATGTAGGTATATTTATGTATTATTTTATTCGTATTATTTATAATTTTAAAATTGTACACTGGATCCTACCCTCTATTGTGATCTCTCTCTATCACTCAATGGTTTGCTGGAAGAAAACTCAACTTTGAGTTAAGCTCGCCTATGTACATGAACGTTGTTATCTACCTATTTTATAAGTTGTTTTAGTGTACAATAAAGAATTAAAGAATTAAAGAATTAAAAGGAGACTCGATAAACATAAAAAAAAAATACTAGACACTTGCATACTGCCCTGTCTGCTGTACGGTTGCCAATTTTGAGTATTCATGATATAAAGATCAAAACAATACAACGGGCCATAGAGAAGGATATAGATAAAATCAGAAGTCAATAGTATCTTCACGCAAGCCATAAACCTGAAATTGCAGTGGGCTGGCCACGTATCACGATACAAATATGAAGGTGGACAGTTAATACTATAGAGTGGAAAGGACCAGAAGGAAAAAGAAGAGTGACACCTAGGCGTTTCTTCCGCACGAATCCGGAGCCTCACCACAACCCATCCAATGCAAAGCGCATATTTTTTTTTATTTGGATTAAGTGCTAGGTTTCGGCTTGTATCGTGTTCAAGTCGATGTCCAATTTTAACAATTAAAACGGTCTACGATCATTGTACATACCCGAATTTTATCTTTAAAGCAGAAAATGTGATTAAAAAGGAGAAATCAATTCTGCTTTTAAATGACCGTCGTTGTCTCCTCGTTCGTATTTCTTCTAAGTATTCATCATCATTACTACTCTCGCTGCTCGATGTCAGTACCATATTTTATAATATTTTTTTTTTATAAATTCTTACACCATCAACTTGCACGATATTATTTAGCGACATAAGGTAATTCATTTGTCAGGATTGTCGGTCAATTCTACAAATTTGTTAATATGTCATCACACCTTTACGTTTATTAAAGCAGATTCGTCAAATTTTTCACCTGTCGTTCAAAAAGTTTTATTAAACAGAAAAATGTCTAATTGACAATTTAATTAATAATTACATAAAACTAGAGTTTTTATGATATGGCCAAGTTAAACTTGACAAATCATTTTATACGTTCAACTTTAATGATATGTTCATCCTCGTTTGGCCTACTTTTTTTAGACTTTTCATTATCATAGAAATCCTACATTAATGATATGACCTAACGATCAAGGATTGGCATATCATCAAATGTTAACGTTTAAACGATCTGGCCAGTTTTAGTTGGCCATAATTATCATGAAATGATTAATTTCTATGGTCTGGCCACACCATATACTCGTACATATTATTGTTATTATTTTCATATTATTAACCCCAACCACCTTAAATCCGTTAGTAATTTATTTTGTTACGTGAATATGAGAACACTTGTAGACTCCGCATATTCTTAGATTACTTACTATTATGACTCACTTTTTTATTATGTTTATTTTTATTGTGCTTTTGAATACAATATTGACTGGTCTACACTGTCCTTATGTAATATCATTCCATTAATACAGCATTATGGAAATATTGTAAGAACAACATTTTTTTTAAAAGAGTAGCCATGGAGTTTCTTGCCGGTTCTTCTCCATAGGAAACGATCAATTTGTAATCGTGCACTAGCTTCTGAAGTTTTATTAAGGCCTATGTGAAATAAGAAACATTTGAATTATGTTTTTTTCTTAATTTTACCCAGCGGTTGGTCATATTACTAAAGTTAATTTTATTAAAATCATTTATCATAATGTTCTCCTATTCTTTATTCTTTAATGTACACACAATTTTATACAGACAATAAAAATTGGACGATTGATGTACAGTTAATGTTGTTGTTGTTGTATGATGTTCTCTTTTAAATTTGTTTTTCTTTTAATTTTTTAGGGGTTCAAAGTAGTGCAACCTCGCCTTAAACCATCATAGCATTAGGCTTTGCAACAGTTAGTCAACTAGTCGACTGATTCTCAGTGCAAACGTTAGTTGGTTTTAAAACTCGAAGTTCAGTGATTATTATGGATGTTTTGTAAACAAACCTTTGATAACGGACTTTGTTGTGGGTTATTACGTCAATAGTTTACCTGCTCTTAACTAATTGTTGATAATGTTTCACCATTCTACATTTGCGTTGCTCCTTGCTGTTGGTTTGGTAAGGATTTTTTTAAATAATTAAAATTATGATTTAGGCTCTTTTTTTAGATGGGAAATTATGCAATGATTTCCCTCGCTCTAGGGTGGAGTGAGAAGGCGTAAAATTCCGATGACTTTTATTGACTAAAACCCACTACTATGTTCCTTCTTTACCTTGAGTTCCAGGACCCTGGGTTTTCCTTTCGGAAACGATTCCATGGCCCCAGTAGGCAGTAGGCTTCGGCCTTGCTGGACCACTACGGTTTTGCTGACATCTCTTTGAGGCGCGCGTGAAACACTACGCGCCTTCGACTCGAGATCGGTCCGGACGGTTACCGGATGGAAGGACGGCGAATTCGCCGAAAACTACTGCCCGTTGTACGCAAGTCTACGTCTACGGTGGCTGGAAATCGGGCTCAGGATCCCGGCGGCTGGGGTGTGAGGAAGTCCGTTCCGTCACACGTGCGACTACCTCTTTCGCTAGCATTACTGGCAGTGCTCTGCCCCGCCGCTGGGCTCACCTGCACCGTATGCTCCAGTGTCTTCCGGGTGTCCACACAAAGTTGACACCTGGGCGTTTCTTCCGCACGAATCAGGTGCAGAAACCTCCCCAACCTTCCATGTTCAGTGAGGATCTGTGTCATATGCGGAAGGTGAGGACGCTGTGACGTCTTTCTAGCCACTTCTCAAAGAAGAGACTTAACGCCATGATTATGGCGTACCTAGTGTGTTAGACTATTATTCTATTTGAGTTCCTAAACATGTATACTGTAACTTATCATTTTGACGATTGTTTATAAATGATCGATATTAATTATCAATCAATAGATAAAATGGCTAGTTTTTTCTGGTATCGCCTAAGTGACCCATCTTGTGCCTTGAAGATCTGTTATCCGCTTAATTTTTCATTTATTTTCTATTTTTTTTTACCGTCTTGACTCAGAAAAAAACTGTGAACAGTGTTTGCCAATGGTGAAATAATTTTATAGCACTACAACTTAGTCACTCTCTACTATGGGCCTCATCAGAAAAACCTCGAAAAATTGCAAAACTTAAAGGGCATGGCACGAAAAAATGATCGATGAGGCTTTAGGTCTTGGAGTGGTGACCAAGCACTATAAGAGAGTGTAGGAAGTAGTGTACCTGTCACAAAATTGATCGATGACCTGATAAAGGCCGATGAGGCCAAAAGATCTACTGGATACAAGATGCACAGGATCGGTCGATTCGCGATAATCGGTGGAGGACTAAGTCTAAACAATGGACGTCTTTCGGCTGAAATGATGATGTTAATTATTATTTTCCACGTATGCGAACCTTAATGTTTTCCAAAAGAGCGGAATTTTCTCGGAAACCCACACGACCATGTCCTTTCACCTTGAAGCAGGTGCACCTAATCAGGTGTCAGTCATTGTGCCAATAGTTGGCATTCGGTGACACTTTTCCCTCTTTGAATAACAGTAGCGTACATTGCATGACAAGTAGCCAACGGATTCTGTTTTTCTCTTATTATATATTCTACAGTCATACCATCAAGCCTCACATTAATATAAATGTATTGTAGGTATATGAATTTCATTATTTAGGGATCGTGATCCCAATTTTACTTCCTGTATTCCATCCTTTCTGATTTCCAAGCTAAACTGTCACGTATCGGATATTGAATCGAAATTCTCTATCGGTTAGAGGCAGATAAAAAATCAGAATAAATTGCTGCACCTATAAGAGCAATGTAGGCAATAGCTAAACGCTTCTACAAAAGTTATAGATAAAAAAAAAAAATTTTGATTTTCCAGATATTCAATTGCAGTTACACCCATTCAACGAACTCAAAAAGAAAAAGCAACGCAAATGATAATGTCTTCAACATGCTACTGGGTTTATACAAAATAAATCCTTTGAAAAGCTCCCCAGTGTACCAATCATTTTCTAACAAATTACTCATGGGTATGGGCCGTGGCAATGAAGACCGTGCCGCCTTGAATTCTGATTCAAGTGAAAGTGTAATAGTAAATAAACATGTGAAAACGAATCTTAATGAAATAGAAAAGATGATACACACAAGGAATAAAAAACCAGTTAAACACTTCGAAAGTCCTGCCTATGCTTTGGATGACGTCGTGAGTACAGAAAATTTTAAAACTGAGTTCGTTATTAATGATAAAGTTTTATCAAAAGAGGCATTTCAGAAAACTTTACTTGATAATCATAATTATAGAGAAGATTTCAGCTCGCTATTTGATCATATTGGAAGTATTGAAGCTGATAATGAAATTCCTGTTACAAAAATGCTACCTATCAACGATACCATTGTACCATATTCACAAGTTTCAAATCAAAATAAGGCAGTATTCGAATTAGCAGACAATAAAAGTATATCTGTTCATCAGAACGGTTCGCTGCCCAAAATCCGTGATAGAAATTCAGAAGACATTAGAATGGATAACTCTGTAGAAGAAATGGTAGATGTAATTATTTTTTAAAACTTTCTGGGGGAAATAAACAACTCTCGGTCGAATGTGAAACTTACTTTATACAGAATTTTATTTACATTAAATTAATAAATAAATAATAAATTAAATAATTTAGTCAGAGGTCCGTAGTTTTAAAGCTATTAGTTTCATTTTGTTTATATTTGTGCGGAGTATGCCATTTCTTGGGCGTCTTCGTAAGTTCTGGCTTGGTAAGGTCCATGTCCGTCCCAGGCTGGCGCGTGATGGTCGACGTGGTGCTCAACATGGTGCTGAGGATAGTGGATGACTTCGTAGTTCACGACCTTGGGTTTCGTGAATTTGAAGATAACCATAGCACCTGTTGGCAAAAAAAAAGTTGATAAAACTCACATTTATAGATCTTCACTACTGTTTATCAATCAAATCATATAGCGTTAACTTCGGAAATTGTTTCTTAAAGTTGTACGATACTGAGAAACTTTGGGTTAATAATTTTACATGTTTAACTGTCATAATATGCAGAAGCTGCAACGCTAACATTTTGAAAATTCAATTGATAGCTCCACGTTACTTAAATCTAATATAATTTGCGTCAGTACATTAGTATATTCTAAGTTTAATTAAAAGAATTATGATGCATTTTTGAGCAAATGATTGTACCAGATAGAACAAGGGAGATGAGGCCGAGTGTCAGAGCCTTCCAGGTCTTGAGGGCGATGAGGGCAAGAGCCAACGGGACCAGCACTGACGCCTTGAACTTCAGTCCGAGGAGGAAGGGCAGCAGTACCTTCTTGATGAAACCGTGCTCTGAAAAACAAACATTCCATTAATATCTTGACTATAACGTTAAACTGACAAAGCTGCAAAGTCCTACTAACTGCTCTTGATCCTCAAAGGCTTGGGGAGCTTGATCTTCTTCTTCCTGCCTTCGAACACCTGACCGTCTTCTTCTCCATCCAACGGCATCTCTAACTCCGAAGGCAGGTCAGTGAGCAGAGATCTTGGCACATACTCAGATGCAGCACTATTCGTGATTTCCTCAGGAACTTTCACTCTGAGCGTATGTGTTTGGAGGAACCGGTCTACTTTATCCACAATCTGGAAAGCAGGGTCCTTCGCCATCCTAGGGTCTACTCCCATGTCGTCTTCCAAGGTTCCAGTCTTCAGAATGGAGAGGTCATCCGTGATCTTGATCTCGTCATCATTGGACACTTTCGAAATCCACTGCAGGGTCCTTGGTTTCACACATTCTACCGAATATTGGCTCAAACATTCGTTATAAATGTTCTTTACTAATTTAGAGGCGGTATATGAGTTTGCACTGGCGACTGCCGCGAGGGTAAGGAGTACTATTAATTTAGCCATGTTGCACTTTTCACTTATTTTTATATTTTATTTATTTGATGGCAGACGACTTACTGCCATCCGATGAACGATCACAATGTATGCCAGGGTACTCCTGGGCTTGGTTTATATACGAGCATTAATACGTGACGTGTTATCAGAATGCGCAATGGTACTATCTTCGGCGGTACTCGCGGCCGTAAGCTTGTTGTACATTTTAGTTGCATGTGTGTGTGGGGCTACACTGTATTGGAAAACTATCACTTTGTTGCCTCAACAATGGTCCTGTGGACTTCAAATTTGTCAAAGGAAACTGAAAGAAAACTAGAAGAAATTTTCTTTCTTGAGGTAATCAAATGACTGCTCCCGTTCTGGAGCCAATGGCCATGTTAGACTTTTAATTACTAAAAACCAGATGACGGTATCCCTCAGTTGTCCTTTTTGTTTCAGAACCACTGTACCTAACTCTTTTAATAATTCCCACAGCCCTAGCGAGCCCTGCTGGACCCCAATGGTTTAGACAATCATCTATTTGTAGCGAACGTGGCTACCAATAGCTCTTCGTCTAAATGCTCGCTCCTACGGTGGCCAGAAATCGCTGTCATAAGCATTTGATAAGCAAAAAATTTAAAGTTAAAAATGTTTATTAGGATTTTGATGTCTTAAATTCTAATTCATTTATTATCAATCACATGCGTATGGTACCAATATAGTGATTTTTATTATTAGAAATGTTCTTTATGGTTTCCTTATAGCAATATTAATCGTGCCAGTAAAAGCGTACATCTCAGAAAAACTTTTTAAAATCAGCATTATTTGAAATACGCCCTGATGCCTTATCTTCACGATATATTAACGAAATCGATGTCATGAGTACTGACCGTCTAAATAAAACTATTCCCTACTGTTCTATACGAGTATATTAATCTTTCAATATATAAATACATAAAAGCTACATAAGCTTGGCCGATTACATATTTTAAATAAATGACGATATCATTTAGTAGACATTCAGATTATGGGGATGTCATTATACAACTTCTCACTTTCTCATAGAATTGTCGATGCCCAAACTCCAGTAAGCACCTTAGACAAGCTTTAGATCAAAAGTATGTTTAATATAGTATTGTTCAATAATTCTCAAGCTATAATAGCATGAAAGTAAATCTTCCTCTAATGTTTATACAACGATTCAGTACGCGTAACTAGTGATGGATTGGTCTAACTTGACCTTTAATTTACGTGTGGTGGTTCAAAAACTGATACTTACTTGCTATTTTTTTGGACTCATGTCGTTCAGGCAGTATTTCGGAGCATTAAAAGTCGTTGAATGTACAAAAGAAAAATAGGTGGTAATTAAATTATTTATTGCTTTTTTATATATAATTTTTCCCTTTCTTTTCCAAAATCTTGAACTTGTGAAAATCATCTAAGTCTCAGCAGACATCTCGAATCAATCAATTGGTTTTATCTAGAATGAAGCTCATTAGAATTCACACAATGCTGTTTATTTTCCATACACTACGTAACTTGTTTGATCGTTTCTGTTTTAATGCTTTGATCTTATTCTTTATTGCATACAAAACATATGCATATAGAAATTAAGAGGATAGTGAACGCCCAAAGGCGAGCTTAAGCCAGAATTTATGTTTTCGTTTCATCATTACATAATTAACTTAATAGTTAATGTAATCAAATATAGACCACTATAGCTCGTTTACTAATTAATGAAATACATCATCTTGGAGAAACAATACTTAAACTTGATGTTACACTAACAATGACCAATAAATTTAAAGTAGAACGTAAACAAATCAAAAAGCTCTTCCTATAAGAGCAATAAAAGAAAGTGAAGCAACATTATAATCATTCTGATGCCGTAGCTTACATAATAGGCAACGTTTCAAATGCTCTTCATTCTGTACATACAGCTAAGTGAAAGATGTTGGTGCAAAACGGATGCATGGCACGTGAGACGAACGTTAATTTGACAGTCCGACACGCGTTGCCATCCGATGTAGGGGACATGAAAATATGAACAGCTGATTGGATCTGTGTTACGTCAATTTGTGTTGGGGTATTGGCGTCATTGGGTTTAATTTTATCAAGTTCTTTTTATACTTATAGTGTTATAGGTGATATTATTTATAACTATGTAGTTGATTCCCGTGGTTACTCACTCCCGTGTCCTATCCTGCACATCCTGAAAATAAGCCTTAGTAGTCAATAATACTCAGTGATAGCGTAGCGTTCTATTAAAAAGAAATCTCGTTGTAATTATTATTTTTTGTGTGATCAGTGCAATCAGATTATGGATATGGAAAACATCACCGTCGTCTCATCATCATCCAATCCATATCTCATGTTACTAGGGGTCGGTATATTCTTTTTCTATTCTTTTCAATCACACATTATAGAATTCATTTCCTTTTCTATCACTTGATACTTTTTGTTCCGTAATCGTGAAACCGTAGAAAAGCTCTAACGATGAAAAACTTACGTTTTTTAAATTCAAATTAAGTTTGATCAATATTATTATGTTATTATAATTATAATTAGCATTCTATCAAACTATTATGTTAAATTTATGAAATATTTAATACCTTATTATGTCGTTATGTTATTCTTCATCTGCCTATAATATTTAAAATATATCCTTGGGTTTGCAGTACCTAATATCGAAGAAACTATACCTATATAAGTACTAGGAGGTCATAGACGTTCAGAGTCCTTTTACTCTCAGCTATAAATAAATCGAGCTTTAAGTAGGATCGTTAGTAGGTCTGTGTGTTTGTAGGTGTTTGTCAACAAGGTTGTCCTTCATAGGAGAGACTTCATCAGCTTTTCCTTGTAGGTATGTTCTTTTTAATCCTATTAGTTGTTGAGAGTAATCTCTCTAGCAACTTTTAAAAATATAATGGCAATGGTTTTTGATTGTTGAATGGCGCGATGACGTCACGCGCGAACGCCGGCGTTCGCTTGGGTTTATGTTGGTTAAAGTGATTTTATATGTTGAATATACGTAACCTGCACATTGGCGATGGGTAGGTATAGAAGTAATTCCATAGTAAATGTATATTATAATGTTCTGAAATTGTGTTTCATAAACAAAACTTTATCATCACCATCATCAGCCTTTAGCCGTCCAGTGTTCTATATATGTTCATCCATTCGCTGCTATGAACCACTTTACATTGCCCTTTTAAGGGCACCCTCTCTCTATCCCACACAATTTTGTTTTCTGTTAATGTGTACCAGTTTTTTTTTTCGTAGTAGCGTGTACTGTACGTTACCCCAACAGGAAAGTTGCACGTAGAGCGATATGAGTGGAACGTATAATTAGTGCGTAATCTGCTGTACGAGAGCACCGCATATAAAATTAGTGCGTGTTGTCATTTTGGAGAAAAATGGAAAAAAACTGTTCCTGCTGGAGTAACGTTACCCCAGCAAGAAAATTTTTAACGACTAATCGGAGAGAGAAATATTGTATATGAGCAGATAGATTATGCTTGTGCAAAAATGTGCCCCGAAAATATAATTGGTGCGTCTTCAGGTTTTCGAGATATTGCATTTCCTGCTGGAGTAACGTTTTGCAGAATCATGTATCTCTAAAACCATTGTATATGCGGCTGTACTATAGACATACAGGGGTAGCTCTTGATATGTGCGCATATGTGACAGAATTAGATTTATAGAAATATTCATAATTTTCGAGAAATCGCACCGTTTTGAAAAATCGAAAAAATATCTCAGCGCTTTAATGAGAAAACGAATAAGCTCCCTGAAATCGGTATTCAGTCCTGCTAGACGTTTACTAAAACCATAAAATAGTTCCAAAAGCGCACACGTCGGGATGAGCTTCAATCCCAGCGGAAGAAGTAGGTAAACTTACCAAACTAAAAAGTAGACGTAATCCTATAATCAAAGTCACGACTTTGACTTGCAAATGACTAAACAGTAGGTAGGTAATAAGAAAGTCAAACTACAGAATGCAAGGACGTCACACGCATTCCAGCACCATAATCAAGCCTGATGTTATTTCATTAATTTGAGTGTCATGACCCCAAAACTGAGTTACCTAGTTCTGAAAGATGGACTCACTAGTAGCTACACACTTTCATTGACAGCGCGTAGACTAGTATGGACTTACGGACATCGCGGTGTCTGCATATAAATGGGACATTAGCTTGATTTATGGCATGAATAGATGGTTAAGTGAAATATGTTATATTTTCATTAATTAAATTTCGTGGCCTTGTGAAAAGTAAAAATCTTGTGAAGGTGAAAAAAAAAATATTTTAAAAATTTTCAACAGTATTTGGGCCTACCACGAGCTCTTAACTCGATCCATTTGAACTGAAAAGTTAAAGGGATAGAAGAGAAAATGATAATGCTTTGTGTGATCACTCTTATTGAGAGCACTGCGATGAAAATGAAATTTACAAGAGACAAAGAAAAATAAAATCATAGAATTCTCCCCGAATTGGGAAAGAAGAATTTGAAGTTGAATATTTTTCAAACTTTGATGGGGTCTGCGGGGGCTAATCTCAAATAAAGATACTTACAAAACTAGAAACATTGGTTTCAAAAATTTAGTTTTTTGGCAATTTTTAGTTTAGTTTTTGAAGTTAAATTCTCAAATGGAGTCTGGAAGATCATTCCGAATAGCAAAAAAATTTTTTTTTTGTGACGAAGGTAGCCACAAATTTATTATTTTCAGATTTATTCCCATATCTGTGCTATAAGAACTTGCTTTACCCCAAATTACAGGATTCTGAGTACGGATCCGGAAGTACCCTATGAATTTTGATTCCCTTGAGAGTGTCGAAATATACGTTTTTTGCGACCGTATCTTTTTTTTTCGTTAACTTAGAATTTTGATTTTTTCACAGCACCAAGAGATCGCAGACTTGAGTATATGGTTTTAATTTCAACTCGATACTTCCACGCGTTCTTTAGATAAAGGGCCTTGACAGACAGACAGACAAACGGACAACAAAGTGATCCTATAAGGGTTCCGTTTCTTCCTTTTAAGTTACGGAACCTTAAAAAAAACATTCAATCAACTTGAGAAGCTACTCCTTTTTTGGATGTCAATTTAAAATGGCCTATATAATATTGCAGTAGAACAATCATTGGCCGATTATGACTATAAACAGACGTCACAAAATGAAATTAGAAATGAAACTCAGTCAGCATGCACATGATTTTAATTGTATAAAGTTGGTGGAGGCTTCACACTATTGCGCGCTTAGTATGCAGCGGGTGAGCGTAGCGAAATCGTCCTGAATAGCTGTTGGAGTGTCGGCCCGCTAATCAATAGAAGTTTTTCATATGATTACTTTGTATTACGATGTGGTAGTATGCAGACGTGATAGTATTTAGTTTTTAAATTATAGAATATACTGTAATTGGTTTTTTTTTTTCAAATTACGAATTGTTTTTAAGGCCTTAGCTCCTATAAAACAGTAACTTTCTGAAGCCCACTCCTCGGTAACTGCTAGGTCAATAGGTTTAAAAAAATATATGTTTATTATAGATTGATATACTACATTAGTAACATATCGTAGCATCACTAGGCCCTATTAAAATAACAGCGCTGCGTTCTTTTGTTAAATATCGCAGCATATGCTGAGATAGGAGCCTTTTTGGCCTCGCACAGTTCTTTTATTTTTATCTTTTAATATTGTTTTCTTTTATTTTATGTTACATAAGTATTTATAGATTAAGTACCTACTTACTTTTTATTTTATTGTTGTTTGTCCTGTGCGAGTCTCAAGTAAATGTTTTCTTTCTTTCTTTCTATGATTTTTTCGTAAGACTAATACATCAGCCAAAAAATAAAAAATTAACAAAATGATAGTGTTTCGCTTGTTTTCCCTACTCCTTTCAAACGGCTTTGGTATTTTTTTTTTAATTGCTGGTTAAGAATTTACTACATAGCATAATTATGTATGTAAATCAACCAATACTTTGCAAAGAAAATGGATTTAAAGGTCGCCGGGTACGAGTATGTGTGCATTTTACTCCAACCAGATGTTCAAGGGACTATATGCCTTAAGGGTAAGAAAATATCAATCACTTCTCCCGCTCTTGGAGAGTGTTTTGAACTAAAAGGCACCAGTGTTTCTTCAGTTGCCCTTTGCATTCTAGGGCCGTGGTGACTCTTTCGTACGAACCTGCAGCTTGCCTTGATGCCTATCAATGCAAGCTGCAGGTTGCTTTCATTCTGAATGGAAGCGTAGATAACAGTAGGCATATATGGGAACAAATGCGTCCAATCTTCGTTTGACGGTGTAGCATAAAACTCCAGACTTGGGTAAATACTTCTGAGGAATATATTTTACAAATTACATTCGAGCGGGTGCAAAATGGAACAAGGGACGTTAGGTTATCATTATTATTTTAGCCAAAACGTTCACTGTTGGACACAAGCCTCCTCCAAGCGTCACCATAATTAATGGTCCTGTGCGTCTCACATCCATCTGATTCCCGCGACCCTCTTCAGGTCATCGGTATACCTAGTGGGAGGCCTTCCAACGCTGCGTCTTCCGTTAAGTAGTCGCCACTCTAGAATCTTTCGTCTCCATCGACCATCTGTTCTAGCAAGCAATGTGCCCTGCCTACTGCTACTTAAGTTTGGCGATTCTTCGAACTATGTCGGTAACCTTGGTTCTCTTGCGGATATCTTTATTTCTGATACGATCACATAGGGAAACTCTGAACTTGAGCCCCTTTCCAACGACCTTTGAGTAACTGTAAGCCTTCTGATGAGGCCCATAGCGAGCGACCACGTTTCGTAGCCATATGTCATCACTGGCAATACGCACTGGTAGATTTATATAGACTTTCGCTTTGAGACACTGGGGTATGTTGGACGAGAAGATACCGCGCAGCTTCCCGAACGCTGCCCAGCCGAGTAGGATTCGACCATTGACCACTTTCTCGAAGTTAGACCTACCCAACTGGACAATTATGTTATAAAAAATAATGATTACTACACATATAACAAACTATTCATCAGGATTTAACCGCGTAGATCACCTACCTGACTGCCTGGCTGGATTGAAATTAAAACTGGGCATGGGTATTTCTGCGAACTAAACAAACATCTTTTTGCACGTTTGTCCTAAAAAAAGGAGAGTAATGTTTTTAATCTCGACGCGAACGATATCGTAGGTTAGGTTAGTTATACTAATCATTATGAGAATTTTGTATTACTATTTTCAGAAAATAACAATAATAAATACTGGCTCGAAAATAAAAACATAATGTTGAAAGAAGAAAGAAAAACTTTTGATTTGCCGGTTATGGTGCAAACTTAAAACTAAATATTACTAACATTTTCCATGACAAAATCATAATTATTAAATGTCCGAGCAAAACGGCCGTACGCTCAGCATAATGCCGTGTCCACACGCAAAATGCGATGGGTCCACAGCGCTGGTTTTCAGCGTGGGCTGGTGACGTTATCGACTAACAGACGTCGGCAACGGTATTGTGTACCAATAGATTTGAGTAAAATAAATAAAAATAAATTTTAGGGCAAAGTCATTTTAAAGGTTTAATATCTATTTAAAAAAACCGTGTCAAAATCCGTTGCGTAGTTTTAAAGATCTAAGCTTACAGCAGGACAGACAGCGGGAAGCGACTTTGTTTTATACTATATGTAGTGATAGTGATTACGATAATGCCATCTAGCCGATTTCGGCCACAGTGACTGCATTCCTTGGCTCCTCATGGTGGTTGTGAGCACAAATGTGCCGCTTTGTTATGTGCCCTAATGTGACTTGCGTATCTTGTAATCTATACCTACCTGTCAATCATACCGATAATTCTGTTAATAAAATTACTTGAGCCAGAAGAATTGTCATCATCATTAGCCAATCAAGTCTTCCTAAGCAATCAGGCTTTGAAATGTAACGAGGCGCTATCTGTCATGTTTGGTGTAAACTACTAACTCAACCTATAACAATATGGACACATCGTATTTCTTTACTGATTAATTACTTTAATTAATTCTTTACCGTTAAAAATAATTGATTTACTATTTTCTAATTACAAATTATAAAATACACAGGCTAAATTTAAAAAAAAAATCTGAAGGAATCTCTTCCTAAGAGATTCGTTCAGAAATATTATTTTATTTATTGGCTATGCCAAAACATGTCTGCCTGACAGTTAACGTCAGATTGTCAGTCTCTGACGCACGTCATTGTACTTTTATCGAAATAATCGCGAGAAAACGAAATTATCCTCGTATTTCTATCTGCTTTACGATCATGCTGAAACTATGATACATTCATAACATAAAGCATTCCTTTAGACTTATTTCTGTGTTAAGACTTTAGTTTGTGAGTTCTTAATGATGGCAAATAATCGTATACCTTCGGGGCCGAATACGCCTGGGAGTCAACAGACTCCCACACATGGAGGAACTAAGGTATTTGTGCAGAGGGACTATTCTGAAGGGACTGCAGTGAAGTTCCAGACACGTTTCCCACCAGAATTGGAAGATCGAGTAAGTGAAAGTCAGTTGTTTACCCGACATCTATGAACCTTGGGTCGTGGGCGCATTCGTCGACTTTCCGAGTGCCTGTGACACTTTAGAAATGATGTCAACTTGTGTTTATCCTTGCTCCGAATTAAGTTTTAACGTAATGCTTGATTTTCGGTTTGTTTTATCAACAAAATTAAACCAAAAGTAGTTTTATAGTCGAATCAATAGGAATTTAGGGAGAGTCATTTCTTTATTTGTGCCAAAGATTAATGCTCTATGATATTAGATCAGCATATAATTCTAAATGATATTTTTTTATGTAAGACGTATCTTCTAGTTACACTTGGTTTCAATAACAAACATGAATTACTAACCTTATTAATAACTAAGCCAATAAAGCATTAACTCTCCATGACCTACTGAATCATTAAATAATCATATTTAATCAACTTGTGAAGCCAGGGTGCAGAGGTCACATGGCTAACGAAGTTGCCTTCAGGTGGTACACTTACCTATATAGCATGATCAGCCTTTTAATGTTCCCACTGCTGGGACTCAGGCTTCCTCTCTAGGAGAGGGAATGGGCTGTAATCCACCACGCGGGCCCAGCGCGGGTTGGTGAATGTCACACGTCTTCGAATTTTTGGTTCTAGTTCATGCCGGTTTCCTCACGATGTTTTCCTTCACCATTTTGAGAGCAGTGGAGATAAAATAAATTGCATTAAGTAATGCACCTGGCTGGGTTTGAACCCTCAACCTACAACTCGTAAGTTGGGGCCATTACTACTCGGCTACCACTGCTCTTACCTATTCACCTACATTCATTTTCTAATGATAGGTGCCCTTGTCATTATTTCAGTTGAAATTATTATGTCCACTGCTGATCATTGTATAGCAAGTTCAAGGGGGTTAAAAATGACTGTTCTGTTAACATTCGCGCCAGTGGTTAAGTACATCTTGAATGGTTATGACATGGACCAATGTTCGTATGATGAGCACAATCATTCATTTAGTTATTTAATCTTCATGCAACATAAAGTACAAAGGCGGACTTAATGCCTGAGGCATTCTCTACCATTCAACCTAGGGTGGTGAAGAGACAATATATGGTAGGTGCATAAAAAGAAAATGTTATTTAAAGTAAAAGCATACATATAGTTATAATAAACATACATATTTATTCATTTTTTTTTTCATTTGTTCTGTGTCTGGGTGTAATTTATCTACAATATGTATGTATTTAGAAATATATAAGTATGTTTATCAGTTGTCTAGTACTCTTAGCTTGGGACTAGATGGTGTTGTGAGATAGTAAAAAAAATATATATGTATGAAAAGTGTTTGGTGCAAATGCTAACAGACAAGTCATTTGTCTAAGCATGCAGATCCACAAACACAATGTGTGGCTTGTTCCTATGAATCTAATTTAAAATCGAATGAATCAACATTTCTTCTTTTGTGTTGATCTGACTCAAATTTGGTCCGACCATTAATTAGCCTCCTGGACCACAATTTAACAAATCAACACTGATGATTTACTATTTAGTTGTCTACTATTTCATGAATAGGGTCCAAGCTACAGGTTCTCAGGGTTCCAAAGAAAAGAACCTTGC
The DNA here is from genome assembly GCA_961205895.1 of Mythimna pallens. Taxonomy (NCBI): domain Eukaryota; kingdom Metazoa; phylum Arthropoda; class Insecta; order Lepidoptera; family Noctuidae; genus Mythimna; species Mythimna pallens. Next base: position 1,424,696 of record OY540845.1, on the reverse strand, counting down.
TAATAATACAAACCATGACCAGAAGTACCACTTTCTGAATCTACCTTCTAATAAGCACCTGCCAATATGTTAGTTCAGGTTCATGACTAGCCCTTGGCTGACATGACCTGGATGTGTGGTGTGACGAGAATGGATAAAGTAAGAAATGAGTATATTAGGGGAAGTTTGAAAGTGGCACCAGTGAGTGAAAAATTGAAAGGGAATCGTTTGTCTTGGTATGGTCATGTGAAGAGGAGGGATGAAACGCATGTTACTAAAAGAGTTATGAGTTTACATGTGGATGGAGAGGGAGAGGGAGACCAAAGAAAAGATGGATGGATTGTGTGAAGAGTGATATGAAAGAAAAGGAAGTTAGTGATAGCATGACAAATGACAGGGCAGAATGGAAGAAAAAAACATGTTGCGCCGACCCCAAATAACACGGGACAAGGGCAGGAAGATGATGATGATGATGATGATGGATACGGAGTCCGCATCCCAATTGACAACCTTGCAAGCCCAGTCAAGATACAAGATTCTTTGTACCTACAAAGAATCACGTGTAAACCTTTTCTTGAGATACATACAAGTAGATATGTTCTTTATTGTACACCAATAATAAAATTACAATAGTAACTTAAAAGGGTGTCACAATGGCGGTCTGAGAGATGTGGTGATGACTTGTGTGGGTGTGATGGAGATTTTCATCATGCGGGCCAGTTATATCAACAATCATTGCATAACTCAATCTAAATAACCATATCTCAAAAAAAAACAAATCTTTTTTATCTATCTTAATGAGGCTCACTAGTTTATTAAGAGCCCATTCACTCTAGTCTTGAAGACACCTAAATTGTAATGGTCCAGGAAGACCGCAGCAGGCAAATCTAACATGTAACAACATTACATCTGTCTTTTTGCCAGTTGTAAGTTCCATGTAAGGGAAGGTCAGTAAATGGAAGAACCCTACAACACATAGCCTTACCCTAACAAGTACAGTTGAAGTGAATACCTTAACAGGTATTTTTTATCAATACTTCAGTTTAAGTAACCAGACCTTCAAATAAATTAAGTTTTTCATAAATTTGCTTTCAACATCCATTATTGACAGTGTTTGTTATAAAACAATAACAGGCATTCGAATAAGAATGACGTTATGTACCTAGCTATTAACGCTGACCATGGATATTATTGCCATCCTAATATTACTTTAACTGACATGACTTTAGTAGATATGAAAAAAAAAATTAATAGCAATTTCTGCTAATTGGCAATCTGCTTTGGGTGCAATAATTCAATGTGCTGGCTGAAATCTGTCTTTGATGTGGTTAGTAGTCCTGCGACGCATCTCTCAATTTTATGTTGCAAATCTTTCCGCTAGCTCCTGGACACTGTTTTTTTAATTGGGAGAAAGTGAAACTCCCGGGCACTAGCAGTTGTGAAGGTAGTTCGTTTCTTTGTTTACACAGTCAGTTTTGATAGCTTTTGCTATACGGCTCGATTTCTTCTGTGACGGTTTTCAGTCAGTCGTTACCAGCTTAGTTTAGCGTTAGGTAGCTAGTAGTTACCAGCCTTATTGACCCTGGAGTATCTATCTCCTTATCCCAAAACGCCTTAAGTGTCAAGGTCTGGATCTGCAGTGTTTGACTGACATTTTAAGCATTTTTTCTTATAAACCTTCAACGCTCCTCAGAACAGGGTGCCTCTGTTGAAATGGGTGGATCTTCTGACCAGACAGGAGTTTTACTTGATTGGGGCAACTGCCCGACAGATGATATCGGGCTGTTGTATGTGTTCAAATCGCGTAACCAACTCTAATGCGCAAGGCATGATTTTGTATGTTTTAATTTTTATGTGACGCCATAGATGTCGCTACAAACAAAAGGTATTATGCTAAATTTGAGATGTAAAGGCGTACCTTGTGACCAAAAGCCTGGTTTTCACAGGCCATTAGTTTTCACAGGTTAGCGAAGGACAGTTACTGTTTGACAGCTGTTGGCATGCCAATGTGATGGCAATATGGAGGACTGTTATAAAAAAACACCTATGTACTAGCTATACCCATGTTTGCAGAATAAATGATTATGATTATGAATTACTAGCTTCTGCCAGTGGCTTTGCCCGAGTGAAAATAGGTTTTTCTATACAAACTTTGGACCCCCGTTACATCCCCTTAGGGGGTGAATTTTGGAAAATCCTCTCTTAATGCTCGCTTACGTCATAAAAGGAAGCCTTGTGCAGAATTTCATGTTCGTAGTCCCGGTAGTTTCGGCTGTGCGTTGATATGTCAGTCAGTCAGTTTCTCCTTTTATATATATAGATAAGTACTGGAAACTACGGTCAATATAGTTGTGGAAAGGCAGGTTGTGGTCCGGCGATTGTTTTCGCGTCCTATTCGCCAAGGTCGTGTGTTGGTGACTGGATGCTCCATCTCGTTTAACTCTTTAATCCCCATAGGTGACAGAAGAGCTGACGAGATGGAGTATTTGGTCGTGGATGTGCGACCCTGGCGGAATAAACCCGAGTGTGTTAGTCGGATATATCCTACGTAGGTGATTAACCTTTTGAGTACCATAATAAGAGACACATTAGAGAGACAATGAGCGAGCGAACGCCGGTGTTCGCTTCGGGTCTAATGAAAATTCTATGTTTCTGAATGGTCAATTCAGGCAATTGTTAATTTCATGTAATTTCGAGAATAACTGGTAATTTTAGTGTGTATACAGCCAGGCAACAATAGATAATAGGTACTTACTTAATTTTTGTTGTTGTTCATGAATCATGATTCACGATTGACTAACGCCATGGTCTTAGTCAATAATCAATCTAATACCTACTGTTCATTTATAAAAGGTAGCATTTCTGATTCATACTGTGATGGACTAATCAATGAATTACAGGCTATTCATTAATTGTTTGTTATCTATACATAGTATAGGAGTGGCAGGCGGTCGCCTTCTGCGAAGCAGTAATGCTAGCAAAGGAGGAGGCCGACCGCGTGAGGCAAAAGTCATCTTGCCCCAGCCGCCGGGATTTCGATCCCGATTACCGGCCACCGTAAGCGCGGGCTTGCGGACAGCGAGCAAAGGGTAGCTCACTGTCCGACCGTCCAGTAACCGTCCGGACCGAGCCCAAGTCGTAGACGGCGCGTATTGATCCACGCGCTCCTCACGGAGCTGTCAGCAAATCGTAGGGGCCCAGCAGGGTCGAAGTCTACTGGGGCCACGGGTAGTATGAAAGTGAAACCCGGAACGAAGCACAAAGAAGGAACAGAAGTGCATTTTTAGTCAGTAAAAGTCTGACACTATCTCCCGCTCCACCCAAGAGCAAAAAAAATAAATAAAAAAATCTATAAATAGTATATCGATCCAAAATTTGTATGTTATGTTTGTGTGTGTATGTTTGTTACTTCTTCACACTCAAACGACTGAACAAATTTAAGTGAAATTTGGCACGGGTAGACTATGTCCTAGAATAGCTCACAGGATACTCTATCTAGTGATTATGTTTCTTTGGCTTAATCTATTAATTTAGTCACAAGCTCCTCCGTTAATTTAGCCACAAGATCCTCCATTAATTTAGCCACGATATCCTCCATTAATTTAGCCACGAGCGTAATAACTGAGTTATAATCTGTGAATTTCAGATAGATAGACAAACTTTCGAGTACACAATGGAGCGCCTGAACGAACACTTTGAAATGGCGGAGACAGCGGACTGTAGCACGTACTGCGAGGGCTGCTTGGCCTGCCTTACTGCCTACTTCATCTATATTTGTACAGAGACGCATTATGAAAAGGTATGTTATGCAACTTATTTTTAATTTAAGTACTTACAAGGTTTGAGAATACTAGGCGGTCCGAAAAGGTCGACGCGAACCTGGAACTCAGACAATAAAAAGTCTGACACCCCTCTCGCTCCATCCAAAAGGGGAGAAGTTATTTGATGATTTCCCACAACCAAAAATGTTTTGATAATACTGTTAGCACTTTTTAGGGTGGGTCAGCAGAAATGTTGGTTATATACGATCTTTTCCTTCTACCGCACCGTTGTGAGGGAAGCGTAAGAAAATGATCCGGCTCGAAGGACCATGTAGAAGTTTATTAAGTTAAGTCAACTATATAAATCGGAGCAAAAGTTTAACAATACTAAGGAGCGTGTACTGAATGCTCGACTAAAGTCAATTAGTGAAATGTAAAAATGCATGAATTAGCACTAGTGCATTATTAGTGTATGGTTTTACCGTGCAGCTCCTACAGACAACAACGATGTGAAACGATGCTAATACGGGTTTAAATTAAAACAGTCCGACTTGTAAAATACTTAGTGTTCATAAAAACAAATGGTCGCATTGTTTCTTCGCACCTGTCTGCGGAGATATCTGCAGGAGAACCAAAGTTACCGACATAGCTCGAAGAATCGCCAAACTTCAGTGGCAGTGGGCAGGGCACATTGCTTGCAGAACAGATAGTCGATGGGGTCGAAAGGTTCTGGAGTGGCGACCACGTAAGAGAAGACGCAGCGTTGGAAGGCCTCAAACAAGGTGGACCGATGAACTGGTGAGGGTCGCGGGAATCCGATAGATGCGTGATGCACAGAAGCGGTCAGAATAGCGACACTTAGTGAAAGACGCCCTCTGTTGGACATAGACCTCCCGTCTATGGCCAACAGAGGACGTCTTTAAGCTGAAATGATGTTGTCGATGATGGCCTGTCTGCTGTAGCTTTATCTTGCAAGTTAAACCGTTACCACTGGACAATAATATTGTAATTTTATTTAGGAAAATATAACAAACTAGCTTCTGCCCGCGGCTTCACACGCGTAAAATTAGGTTTCTCCATACAAACTTTGAACCCCCGTTTTCTCCACTTAGGGGGTGAATTTTGGAAAATCCTCTCTTAGCCACGCCTCCGATTCCTTTGTTCTGACCACATGACTGAGCGTTGAGATGTCGTCAGAACAAAGGAATCGGAGGCGTGGCTTACTCGAGGCGTTCCACGCAAACGACACGATCGTATCTAGACTAGGGGCCCCCCTAGCCCAGTTACGATCGGCCCTCCTTCTGACGGCCCTACAGTTGCCTTTGCGTTCGGGGGCACGGTAACTTCTCCGGAGAAAGAGATAGTAAAATAAATTCTCAATTTGACTATTCTGTCTTATGATAACTTTTTTTTTACAAAGAAAATTCTGAATATTTTATTGAAAAAATACTGCTATGAAAGGAGTTCGTAATGGAGGAAAAACACGGTATTGCTAAGGTAATTACCAGGACAAAAACTAGTAATTAGTCACTGTGCACACAAAGTGCATAGATTGTGCGGATTCTATGGTGCATTAAAAGTTACTGTAGTCACACAAACGTTGGTTTATAGCAGACAGTGGCGTAGCTAGGTAGGCGTGGGCGACGCGGCCCCACGCCCCCGGCCAGAAAAAATGGCTAATAATAAATGGGACAAACCTTGAAGTGTAATAAATTAATAAAATAAAATGCTTTGGATTAAAAAATAATTTTCCAAATTGCTTCATAAATGACGGAGTTCTGGGGTAAAAAACTTAAATACCTATGGCTAAAAAACCGGGCAAGTGCGAGTCGGACTCGCGCTCTGAGGGTTCCGTACAAACTTACCTTTGAAAATAGTATAATTCCCGAATCAAGTTACGAAGATTTTTCCGAATCGTAAAAAGTTTTTTTTTGTGACGTAACTACAAATTTACAGTATTTACAGACCATGCTTCATGCCAAATTCTAGGTCATTTTAATTCCCTTGAGACTATTGAAATACACGTTTTATTTTATTCTGTTTTTTTTTTTTTTGTATTTATTGTTATAGCGGCAACAGAAAGACATCATCTGTAAAAATTTCAACTGTCTAATTATCACGACGCCTGGTGACAGACGGACAGACGGACAGACGGACGGACAGCGGAGTCTTAGTATTACAAACGAATCTAAACCTTGAAAACATTTTTTTGACGTCGTTAAAAAAATGGACCTTGTTGTTTTTTCGTACATGCGACATAATATATTACAAACGATTAATTTCCCTGAATGTGCAGTTTTTAAACAAAAAAACACTAATTTTGTAATGTCAATTATGAAAGAAAAAATATTTGCTAAGTACTAACTGCTGCCTGCGGCTTCGCCCTCGTGATAGTAGAAAAATATCCCAAGGAAACATACTCCCTGGATAAAAAGTATCCTATGTGCTATTCCAGGACATGGTCTACCCGTGTACCAAGTTTCATCGAAATCCATTCAGTAGTTTTTGCGTGAAAGAGTAACAAACATCCATACATCCAACTCTCGCGTATCGAGATTTGCTAAATGAAGCAGCCACCATCTTCTTTGTTGAACAGAAATATTTTGGCTCGAACGGTTCGGTGAATACTGAACTGTGCGCGTCACTCGATAGATTAATGCTTAATGTGAACGAAAGCTCATGCCATGGTTTTTACTCGACATGAAAGCTCGATCGAGTAAAACCATGTAAGTACGGAGCTTTAAACATACTATACGCAGAGGGCAGTGCTCTGCTTGTTCAATACAATCATGCTTTTATAGTGTTGATGGGGTTGCCGCGCTACTGCAGTGCATCCGATATGTTCGCAGAGGCAGAAATTTATGGCTTTCATGCCACTATGTGCAAGCAATGCGCCTACATCATGCGCAGGGTACGCGTCAGCCCCAACATCATCCTGAAGACAATAGCGGACAGGTGGGACAGTCCCATACTGGAGCATTTGGTACGCCTGCATGCCCCTGTGGCGTATAATACGTAAAAAATTGTTTCCGGTAGTTATAAGTCCTAACACTAGTTTTTAAGTTCTGTGTATACTAACCAACTATGGACTTTGTCCGAAATATAAGATTATTATTTTATTATTAATAACCAATTTTCTTCTCCACAGCACTTAAGAAAAGTATCAAAATTCATAGCGACGCAAAACGAAAGAGTATACAATCCTCGCGGGATACACATCACGGACCCGATCCTGAGAGGTCTGCGAGTGATAGAGATCACAATCATAGATGTACCCAACTGCCAGAGTCCGACTGGCAACTCGAACAACCAGATGAGGCATACATGACCACCACAGGAAAATAGGGAGTTCTTCATGTAACCAACAAGACTCTTCTTGATGTAAGGATTTGGCTCTTATGTGATGAATGTTAAGGTTTGTTTTACTGTGTTGATTTGAGGTGGTTGTGTCGAAATTATTGTGCAATCATGGGAATGATTGTGCAAAATTTTTGATTGGTGAATGTTTTTTTTTAATTTATTTATGAACTGTATCCAGTTTTTTTTTTGGTAAGCAAAGAAATCGAGTATTTACATCCTAAATGTAAATATGGTCGAATTTGACATTATTGCATTTAAAGGCAATGCTGCCATGATATACTGGATACTGATTAAATTTTATTTAACTGATTTACTTTAAGTAAAACAATATGTTTATGTAATTTCATGGTATTGAAGCTAATCAAAACAAGAAAGGTTCATGCTTATGCGAACCTCAAAGCACCATTAGGCACGTGAACCCTTTTACCGATTTAAAAAAAGTAAATTTTATAATAAATTCTGTTCCACATGATAAATAATTCTGCACAGTAATTATACCACACGCCTTTTGCGATAACATGAAATTACATAAAGAACAGTAAAATAAAAACATTATCAGATGAGAGATAAATTATCTGATAATATAACATTTACTAAGTGACGAATCCTTTTGGGATTCTCAAACACAATTTTGACGTATTCGTCAGATAACATAGATAAGATATCAGACATACTATTGTAACAAGAGCTATGTAAGTCGGTTGCAAATCAAGTGCATTTATAAGTAAAATTTCAGTGCTTAAATTATGATTCGAACTTAATTTTGGCAATTGGAGTGTTTAAGAGGGTCCTTTTTCACTCGCCTATCGTCAACATCGAACATGGTTTAAAAGCTTGTTACTTCATCTAACGCAATCAAACGCGATGTTTGACGAAAAGGCAACGTGAAAAAAGAGAGATAACACCTGAAAACTCTGTTAGCATTCGGTAATTCCGTGATTTACTCGAATATTTCACAAAACTTGTTCCAGGAAATACGTGTTTATTTTTAAACCCTTAAAAGTTTTTGAAAAAAATTGTCATCATTCAGAATCTTGATTAATTTTGCAAGGCTGATTGTTTTACATTTTTGACTTTTTAATTTTTGAGTAAATTATGAAGTGTCAAAATTCATGCAAAATGGCAGATTTTCAGAGATCTTTACAAGATTAGTTTTACACAATTTTATAAATTTATTTCAATAGAAGCCTAAATAAGATCAATATAAGCCAAGTGTTTCCAAAATATCTAATGAAAAACGTGTAATAACGTCACAATCGCGTAAGAGCGGTTGTATGAAAAACTAAAAATGTATGTCCAGTTGCATCTTAATTATCAGGTGACAGAGGATCTTGTTAACTACGCTAAACTAAATTTTTGTTCTAGATGTGCAACCGTCTTTATACCTACTGTATTATGATTTTCAAATTTGGCGTGTAAGAAAAATGTAATAAGAGCTAAATTCGTATGTCATCGAGATGGATTTTTTACGAAGTTTATATTGATAGACTGTCTCTTTCCAATAAAAATTCCTTCGAGTCATAGTGAAGTGTATAAATGTGTAGATAGTACCACCGTGTGGTTTTCTATAAGATCGTAATTTTTGTACCTAGCCGAATTGTTTTAGAACTTCCACGGTCGCTTTGAGGGGAATTTAAAAGTAATGGTACAACTTTTGACTAAAGAATCTGCTGTAATAGTTTTGTTTGTATAATCGTTTTAAATAATATAGGCATAAAGAGTGATTCTTAAAAAAAAAAAAACGAATTATCTTCACTGAGTCTTATGTCAAATATGAAATTTTGAATTACGAATTCGAGAAAACGGTTTACTGCGAATACAAAGTTAAATGAAAACATTAAGCGTTATTTTCTGTAAATTATGGTCACTCAAAATGGATCAATATGTATTTTGGTACATTGAAATCGGGTATTTGCTTGTTTGTATTTGTACAATATTTTATACAAAACGACAAATAAAACAGCTTCAAAATCTTTTATTAAATGAAGCTGCAATTAAAAGTTTTAAATATAATTAATATGTGGAAGAGTGAAGGCCGACGCTGCGTTACTTGGTCGCCCGTGAGGTCCAATACTGCAGTGCTCCGTCGCGGCTCACAGCACGGGCATCCGTCGCGGGCAGTCGGGCCCCACGCCTGGTTTTGCTACGTAATAATATAAAGTTCTCCATCGACACGACTACATGCACAACGTTAAAGTTGAACTAGCAACCTGCGCAGGTAATAGTCCGGTTTCCACCACGGTGACCACTGCACACGACACACGCGCATAGTCCCGCGACGGGTGCCCGCGCGCGCGCCCACTTAACGCAGCGTTGGCCCTGCGGGCGTGCTGGGAACATCTCGTTATCTCTTTCATGCACGCGTAACCTAAGGGTGACGTCATTTTTCTGTGAGTGCATTTTGATCTGTTATTTGACAATTTCCCCTTCCACCAAATTTCAGTCTTATAAATTACTCAATTTTGAACAGATTTGGAAATTCTTTTTTATTTTCGATTAACGATATATTTTTAAGTTTACACTAAATAATTATGTCAAATACCCGAATTTATTCAAATTCGTACAAAATATGACTGTATCGAAATGCGAAGCTACCATTACTATTTGATTCCCTGTTCCATAAGTAGATCACTCCAAATAAATTAAGTACATCAAGACTAAAAGTGACTCAATTTTGATCTAATGACTGATTTTTATTTAATTTTCGTTAGCATGACAGAACTCCTTTTGCCAAATTGTTCTTCCAATGTGAGTGGAGAATGTTGTAGATTATTTTATTAATATTTTAAAGTATGTAAGACTTGGTGGCTTATTAATTTAGGATAGGAAAATGTACTAGCATTGTGTTATCGAATATCTCGCTATGAAAATCACGCTGCCTGAGAAAAACAGCTGATTAGTACATTTTTCATTTGTTTATTGATTAGGTACAGACATACCTATAACCTATCATCACATAAAAATTACAATAACAAATAACATTCAGTTTTAATTTGTAATTTTATTTTAAAATTATTTATTAAAATGTAAAGTGACCTTTATAAAAATAAATTTAATAACAATTTAGTCAACACATTGTCAAATATTAAATCTAAACTAAGTTCAAAAGCCTTTTTCTCTCCATTTTCCACAAAACACAGATTCTTACAGCAATTCATAAATCTATGTGATCTATGGTTCATATCCACAATGTTGCCAGTCATAGAAAATACGGGATATTTTTTAAACAGTAGATAAAGGGGCGGTTTCTGAATTGAGTATTTTTTCAAAAAATCAAAATTCAAATGTTTTTATTTCACATAGGCCTACATGGGCACTTATAAAACGTCAGAAGCTAGTGCACGGTTCCAAATTGGTCAACCGGCAAGAAACTCCATGGTTACTATTTAAAAAAAAATGGTTGTTCTTACAATATTTCTATATTACAGTATTAGTAGATATTGTGTATGGTACCTATACCTCTATACCTATTTTTCTGTTACCTTTTTCTAATCTTTTATTTTGTGTGTACATAAATCGTTAAATAAATAAATAAATAAGGACAGTGTAGGCCAGTCAAATTTGTGCTCAAAAGTACAATAAAAATAATCATAATAAAAAGTGAGTTAAGAACGTCTTAAACCCTATTTAAATGCCAAATTTTGAAATGCTAAAATAAAGTTTGAGAATTACTCAACATCAATTGCTCAAATCAGAAATCGGAGTCTAGTAATCCTGTGTTATCCGTAGACTGACTCAGAAAATAAAAAGTATCTGTATGTACCAAATTTTGTATACGAAACCATTATGTACGCAGCCAGATATCTGTCATCGATAAGAGAAATAGGTGTAATGATCGGCGACACTAACAAATTGTAACATAGAGATCTAAACCATCGCTTGAGTCATTTAACCTCTCAGGCCTCTAGTGTACCGAATTCGGTACACCTCGGTACCAGCTAACTAAGGGCGGAATTCACCAATAAAACTAATCGCGTTTTAACGTTTGGCTCGCATAATCGCGTTAAGCCGCTGTCATCAGTTTCACTTGTAAAAATACAACAAAAGAAAAATACAGACAAGTGACTGACCTGTAATATCAATGCTAGTACATTTAAGCTCACTTGTTGAACAATTCACTAATTTGTAGCGCTAAACTTATTTTTAACCGACTTCCAAAAAAAGGGGTGGTTCTCAAGTCATCTGAATCCATAGTCACTAGAGTTTGAGGAGATAGTGTACTTGAATTGACTTGGAACGTCAGTCTGTCTGTCATCGCCAAACGATTGAACAAAATAAAACTTTTGAATTTGTTTAGCTATAAATAAATCTAGTGATTTGTTGTTCAAGTGAGTGTTAACCCTCAGATACATTGGGGGACAAAATGTCCCCTAACATGACGCGCAACTTCTATCTACGTAAGTAACACAGCAACGTTGTCGAGTCCCGCAACTTGCCTCACAATATTTTACAACGCATTCATGTGATGAAGGATAAATATGTTGTTGGATAAAATTGTTAAAAAAGCGTTGCGCGTCATGTTTAGGGAAAATTTGTTCCCTAATATATTTGAGGATTTAGTCTTAGTTCATGTGGGAGTATTCAGAACTTGTATGGATAAATAGATTTTTTAATAATATAAATACGTTTTAGTACTGTAATCGCCATTCCATCTAGCTATATGCAATAAATAATGTTTTATGATTTAGTTACGTTTATGAAACATGTGTTTTCTATATGTGATTGTTGTTTCCATTTATATTTAACCTGTAACATACTTTGGTATTAAGACTCAATTTTAGATATAGAAAAATAAAATTGCTTTTTGACCAATTATAAAATGCTAGATGATGTCCGTGGCTTGGTTTCCATGAGTTATGCCACATTGGACTTATATATGGCATACAGCGATTGTAGTTTCGTTATCGGATCAATACTTCCAGGAATTACCTCATACAAACATTTTTAACTCTTATTATATTCATTTATATATTCTTATTTCTTATTAAGTCGTAAAAAATATATTTAAAAATCAAAAAGCAATTTAAAAAAAAAAATGTATATCACAATTCTTCCTGTAAAATCGACCAATCCAATTTGATCCATAAACCACATGAACTAAGACTTAAAATTGTGATTCAGTTGTAATTAGGCCATACATGCCGAACATATTGTGAATAACCGACGCATACGTTAAGGTATCTTTGTATAAAAACGATCCAATATACAGGCAACGTTTAATTTGTTGATAACATTTCTGGGGATATCAATGCTTACCGTTATGGATGAATTTTACTACCGAGATCGGTATATAATATATAATAATATTCACACAACGCCGTCTAGTCCCAAGCTAAACAGAGCTTGTGTTATGAGTACTAGACAACTGATAAACGTACTTAAATATTTCAAAATACATACATATTATAGATAAATTATTACACCCAGACACAGAAAAAATGATTGTGCTCATTACACAAACGGGTGGGAATCGAACCCATGACCTCCGGCAAAGCAATCAGGGCCACTAACCACTAGACCAACAGGCCAGTCAAAAAAAAAAATTCTCAGCCCACATGGATTGCACCAATCAATTTTATATCAGTAAGATAAGAAAATAAATATCTAAAAAAAAAGTAAATTATCTCATTTATGATGGCAATTGGGAATTAAATTCCCAGTCGCTACCGGGTGGCGACTATGAAGTTATTGCCCCCGCTTCAATTCGCTGTACATTTCGTCGGTATTATTACCCATTTTCGCGGCCACAAGCCGCAAAAAGGTACTTTAATTATTGCTACCGGGTAGCCACCCGGGAATATACTCCGAAATCGATTCAGAAATATTAAAAGAGTCTGTGGCCCTGAAACGCGCAGGACAACTGAAGGAACTCAGATAGGTTTAGTCTGTAAAAGTCAGACTTTTCACTCTCTCTTGCTCCACTCAGAGAGGCGGAAGTATTTTGACTATTTTCCACCCCAGAAAAAAGTACATAATCACGTAACTTGACAACATAAGCGCAGAAGCTTTACCACGATCTTCTGACGACCTAAACTGAACTGTTAAAGGGATGGAGCTCTACAACATTAATTTTAGTATATGCGAAACCCGAAACACGTGTCTATTTTTAAGTAAAGAATCTATGTACAAAATTTCATAACTGTATCATGAAAAATCACAAAGTTATAAGCTTGTTGTGTTACCTAGTTGACCGTACAAATACATGGTCACCGAGCCATCCGGGAGACTGAGGGGTTGTTTTGCTCCCGCTTCCAGCTTTGCGCTGGCGCCTAATGTCCGCTATGACCTGCCGTAACTCGTATTGTACTTTGTGTCGGTAATGTCCAACTTGTGACCTTTTTTAAATATTTTTGGTAAAAAAATATGCTGTAAAAATGATTGGAATTGATCCAGTTACTGATTCTGAACAAACTATATTCAGGTTTAGCTTATACTATAAATAATGTTGTATAGAGTCTATCGCTCCATCTCTCTTGCTCACGCGCCCCAAATATTTTAGCGATTTCAAGTTAGATCTATAATAATAATAGTAGTCCAAACTCATAAAACTTTTGTCCCGTGAAATATTACCAACAATTTAAAACTGCACCTGTAATATGGCCCACTATATTAATATACGTTGTATCTTAATTATTAATACTAATTATAAATCTATTAACTAATTTAATTATTCTTTTACTTGTAAATTGAATTTTAATGTTATCTATTAATAATTGGCTGTAGGACTTGTATAACAAAAATCGAAATTATTTATTTTATTTGCGTCAATTTTGTACATAATTATGAATATACATGTGAGCTCTAAAGGGCGTTTTAACACGATCGTTCTGGAAGTGTGAAATTTTGTTTCGTTTTGTTTTTTTTTTTTTTCTAATAATATAGGAAAATTGAGTTTGTACACTGGATCAGTTCATTTGTGACCCACGTTAGTGTATTTCCTCTTCGTCTTTGCTGATTGGTTACCAATTCAGAGGGGCTATTGTATTTTTTAATCTCTTAACCGCTTTCGTGGGATATATCCGACAAACAATCTCGCGTTTATTCGCCCAGAATCGCACATCCACGACCAAATACTCCATCTCGTCAGCTCTTCTGTCACCTGTGGGGATTGAAGAGCTAAATGAGATGGAGTACCCAGTCGCAAACACGAGACCCTGGCAAATAGACAAATAGGAAAACATTCTTTGGACCAATGTGACGCAAACGGTTGAAAGAGTTAAGGGGCTTTTGCATTCTAACCTCAGACTTAATTTTTTCAGACTTAAGATTTTTATTTCACATAGGCCTACATGGTCACTTATAAACGTCAGAAGCCAGTGTATACTGATTGTTTGACCGTTTTTAGCCCATTAATTGCCAACGTTAACCGTCACATCGCAAATAAGTGGCCACCATAAAACACACTCCAACTCATTACTGAAGAGTTTTAAAATGGGTTTTCGAAGAGGTTAAGAAACAGATCACTACAATCTATAAAGAAGACCTACGTAGTAATACGTAGTCTTTGTAATTGCGTAGTGAGCATCCAATGAGGTTAAGACAAGAATTGGCTTTCTGACCAGTCAAAATGAACTGCAAAATATAAAAAAAAAAACTAAGAAACTTTGATTTTAGTGAGTTTTCCTGGAGAACTGCCGTCACTAGCCTTTTGTACGTCCGGTGTCAGTTTCTGAAACTGGCCCTTAAAAATAAATCAAGCTGGGTACTTTTAATCAATCTGACGCAGGTTCACACCATGATTCTTTCGGGAAGTACCTGTTTCGGATTTAGTGGAAAGAAACGTTCGGTTTTCACCATGCACACCACGCACCGAGCACACGGTAAAGCATATGGTGGATGTTTACCCCGTTTGGGTGCAGCCGTGCCATGTCCTCGTGGAAGCGATCAACCTGAGCGTCCAGCCCTGGTTCAGGTTATGGCAAGGAGCGAGAGGGAATAGGAAACAGTAACCTACTTCTGATGAATTGAATGATACAAAACTTATTCTTGGTTTGATCGTTTCTGCGCTCTGTGCCTGGGCACCGCTGGCCACCGCCCTAGTAACGGCAATGCTGGAGCATCCACCTTAAACTAAGGCCAATGATATGTATGGCAACTGAAAGATTAGTCTCTGGTTTGAATTTTATCATTTTAAATCTAGCTCTTACCCGCGTTTTCACTTACCTGAAATATTCCAGAGGAACCATGAAATGTTCCGGAATATAAATTAGCCGATGGCTGTCAGGGATTCTAGCTTTCAATGAGTGAGAGAATTTTCGTGACCTGATTTAGTACCTCCAGAAATACGTCCCAAAAACCAAGTTTTCAAACTCGTCTCCTACACGTTTACGACGTTCGGCGCTCTAATTGGCCTGAGCCAAGCTCTTAACCAATCAGAGATCGAAAAGCTGTAAATTTTTCGATCGTGTTAGCATAAAACAATTCGCACTCAGTGCACATAACGATTTGTATAAAACTGCGTTTCTATCGCATTGTCGCAACGCAAGCTACTTCGGCGCAGCCCAATGTGACTTGGGTAATTCAGCATTTAATTCATATTTATTATTACTTTAGGATTCACAATTATTTATAATTATATTTAAACGTAAACTCTTTATTTTTATTTTAAAGACGCCCACGAGATTTGTTTATAAATTGTTTTGGAAAAAAGTATAAATGTTTATATTTTTAGAAGAAACAACAGTCCACTGCTCGACAGAGCCCTCTCCACTTAGCAAAATAGTGCAGAGAACTATATCTCTTAAGATGAGTCTACACCAGAGGAGCCGAGCACAAGCCGAGCCGCTCTAGTCGCGGTGTCAAAAGTGATTACTGTCACCGAACGCAGTTTTCCGCGATGCAACTCTTTGTGTTCGTCAAAAAACCAACAATAAGCTGAACGCCCTCGATCACGAACTGGCGCTTCTAGTGCAGACCACCCACCTTTCCATTCCAAATAATGTTCTTCAGCTTCATTAAATTGACATTTACGTAAAGCTTGCTATTTATGGAGTCTAGTGGAGTCCCTTGAAGCAGTCTTGGAATCCATATTCTAAATCTGTTTGAAGGTCATAAGGCTTAGGTCCAAGAGTGTGACTGTGGTAGACTAATGGTGATGATTAAAGCAACTAATAGGTGTTACTATTCGATGGATGGCTGGTTTTGTTTAACCCTTTCAACGTCACATTTTGATATACGTGACAAATCAAGTTCGAGCCCGCGCCGCCATAGTCTGATGAATGAGGCAAATAATGGGTTAAAATTAATTTAAATTTTTATGTGAACATACACAGATAATCTGATGGGTTAATTACAGTTTAGTATTTTTTTTTTTTTGTTAATTATAGTGTTTCCTATTTCATTAAGGCAGGTTGGTCTTGTGTGTGTACCTAGATTCACGTTCACTCTTTCGTCATAAAGCGCTCGGTGTCATAGAAAATAGCTTACGCACGCAAATAATGTGGTACCTATTGACTAGTTGGATTTCACAATAACATTGTTTAATTGTATGTATGTGTCTAAGTATGTATTTATTATTGTACTTACTTATTTCTCTTCTGTCTTTCTATAAAGTCTCACCTATTATTTTATATTTCTGCAGCAAAGGCATTAAATTCGCCTTTGTAGATAGTGTTTTCTTACAAGTGCGAGAATAAGTTTTATAAATAAAACGTGCGCGTTTACACACAGATCCAAGACCACCGCCTTCGTAAAATAGAATGTCTATAATACATGTTTTTAGAAAAATCTCACATCTGTCATCAATATTATAATAGGTATTTGTTATCACAATCCTCTTCAGCTAGATGTGTGTATAAAACTTATATAATAATTTATAGAGAGTACGTAATTTCGCCTTCATTTTCACCATTAATTTAGTGAGCATCGGAAGCATTTTATCATTTTTATACGAGAAATTTTTTATTATGTTAGTCTGTAGTGCATCTGCAGGACTTTGATTCGTCGATTTTATTGCGTTTTATGCATTTTGATGTGTAAATAATTGCTATTTAACTGAACATCTATCAATTCAGCTCTTGAAATGCCATTTTTAGCCAAAGTCGAAACCTTTGGCTACAAAGTAATGCCGAACATTGGAAAGTTATAAAAATTTGGTTAGTTAACGGACATTTTTCAAATATTTTCTCCATCTACCGTCAAAAATAATGTTTATTTCGTTATAAAGTCCTGCAGATGTAGTAACTATTCTAGCGAATAGAATTTATAATAATATAAAATAGAAATTAATATCAAAATATCACATAATTTTGCAAGCAACTAGGTTATTCTATGTATAAAATGCACAGATTAAAAATGATATTAGATTATAAATGTTTACAAAAAAAAAACCTAAATTGGAAATCCTACGAAGTTATGTGTTAGATTTAAGTTATAGATTATATTGTAAAATTTACTATGACTATATTAAACAATTGGAATTATGTATGTGAATATTTTATTTTATAATAAAAAATAGTTATAAAAAAAAAATATTTGGCCCACATTTGTTATTCTTTTTTTGTATAGACAGTTGCAACAAGCACTGTACATCTGGTGACGCTGTGGACGAGAACCGCGCAGCTTCCCAAACACTGTCTAGCCGACGATTGACCTCTTACTCGGAGTAAGAGTTACTTATCTGAACTGTCTGTCCCAGGTAAACGTATTATCAGTCTACAAGAAGAAGCAGTGGTTGCCGAGCGGTAAAGGCTCCGACTTACGAGTTGTGAAGTCGCGGGTTCAAACACAGCCAGGCGCATTACTTTGTGTAATTTATTTCATCACCACTGCTCTCAAAACGGTGAAGGAAAACATCATGAGGAAACCGGCATGTCCTAACCAAAAATTCGAAGAAGTGTGCGTGGTGGATTACTGCCTATTCCCTCTCCTAGAGAGGTGCTCTGAGTCCCAGCAGTGGGAACATTAAAAGGCTTATAGTGTACAACTTCGAGTGTAGTCTTCGATCCTCATAGGTGTGGTTGTTTACTAGATAGTGATGACATTTCTGAAACGTAGTAGCACAATGGGCCTTATCAGAAAATTGTAAGTCACCCAAAGCGCAATGGAAAACGGAGTTTCCTTGCGTGATCGAACTATGGAATATGGATGAAGATTTCACATGAGAACTAAAGTTACCGACATAGCTCGAAGAATTGCCAAACTTAAGCGGTAGTCGCCGGGGCACATTGCTCAGTATTTTTTTGCAAATACAGTGACATCTGCCTTTTATTGAATAAATATTACGTACCTACTAATCAATAAAAATCATTTTCTTATGTAGGTTTTGTTATTATAAAAAAAACGGATAGTATGCTCCTAGAAGTACCTATGAACATTAAGCTTCATAAAACCCAACCACAATACAAAAATAGCTTGTTAAAAACATACAATAAAGATAGGTACACGATGAAGTAAGTTATATTCTAAAAAAAGCAAACTGATTTCGAAAATTATAGCATCTCGCCTAAGACACCTTAGATTTTCTTTTGATGAAAAATACTGAAACGGTGAAATTATAGGTACAGAAAAGTTTAATATCTATCCTATACATAAAAGGAGAAACTGACTTACATATCAACGCACAGTCGACATTACTGGAATTAGGAGCGTGAAATTTTGCACAAGGTTTCTTCTAATGACTTAGGTGAGCACTAAGAAAGGATTTTACAAAAATCACCCCCTAAGGGGATGAAAGGGGGTTCCAAAGTTTGTACGCAAAAACTTAATAATAAAAACTAGTTTAATTTTTTTATCTATTGGTTTACTATTTTATATTTTTATCAAACATAATTAGTAATTAAGTACGCAGTAGGTATGTAAGTAGGACATTTATTTATTTGCCAGTCAATCAGTGCGCATTTCTCTTCTCACTTTTCGCCACTTTTTCGAGTCTATCAAATGAGCATGAGCACCCATGAGGTTTTCTAAAAGTCGACGCCCCTGTCCACAACCCAGTTACCTTCTGGTCAACGCGATAATCCTTGGATAGATTGGTGGACTTTCTGTCATCTGACTATTGACTATTGTATAATAGCTATCAAAGATCTACGAATGCCGTCCGGGACCAACGGACGTACGTGCTCTCCGAGACACGGTGTGTCAGTGATGTGCTAGATAAACTAAAAAAATCACATAAATGAATTCGAAAATTCACGTTGGTACTTGCTCAATTTTGAACCAATGACCTCATGCATGTCGAAAGACGGGTGTCTTAACCACCGGACCATCATGGCAGGACAGGACATCAGTAAGACAAGATAATGCAAATTGAAGTGTTACTAACATAGTTCATATATTACCTACGTAGCTAATATGCAGTTACGTATGTTAATGTACTCAAAGCAAGCATGCTCCATCGTCGGCTACATCATCACTTCACGATTAGGTGAAATACCTAGTAGTTAAGCGCGAGAGCTATCAATAATAATAAAAAAAATATATGGTACACATTTGTGATATAGGTGACCTACGGAGTTACCATAACGTTTAAAGTAAGATTGTTTCATTCTTATTTAAGTGTGGGTAAGAGACAGAGCTATACAGGTTGTCTAGCGCCATCTCTTACCCACACTGGAAATAAGAATGAAACAATCTTACTTTAAACGTCATGGTACAGGTCCTGTTGTTGTAAGTAGTTCTTATATTTATTTTAAAAACTTCAATTTTTGGGTTTCCTTACCTCAAAAGGAAAAAACGGAACCCGTATAAGATCACTTGATTGTCCATTCGTCTGTCTGTCTGTCTGTCAAGACCTTTTATCTCGGGAACGCGTGGAGGTATCGATTTGAAATTAAAACCATACCTACTATATTTAAGTCCAAGGTAGAGCAGTGGTGGCCAAGTGGTAACGGCCCCGACTTACGAATTGTAGGTCGTGGGTTCTTGGAACTTCAAACCCAGCCAGGCGTATTACTTTGTGTAATTTATTACATCACCACTGCTCTCAAAACGGTGAAGGAAAACACCGTGAGGAAACCGGCATGTCCTAGAACCAAAAATTCGTGTGACATTCACCAACCCGCACTGGGCCCGCGTGGTGGATTGCGGCCCATTCCCTCTCCTAGAGAGAAGAGGCCTGAGTCCCAGCAGTGGGAACATAAAAAAAGGCTGATTATGCTTATGCTTATATTCAAGTCTTCGATCCAGTTCCAGCAAACGAAAAAACAAGATATGGCCGTTTATGTCGCAAAAAGGTATATTTCGACACTCTCAAGGGAATCAAAATTCATAGAGTACCTACTTCCCGTTGACGCAGAATCCTGAAATTTGGCATGAAGCAAGGTATCATAACACAAGTATAGGAAAAAATCTGAAAACTGTAAATTTGTAGTTACGTCACAAAAAAAAAAGAATATTGCGTTTTGGAAAAAACTTCGAGACGCCACCAATCAGGAATTGAACTCTTTACAAAGGTAAGTTTGTACAGAACCCTCAGTGCGCGAGTCCGACTCGCACTTGCCCAATTTTTTTTTATAAAGTCATTCTATAACTACATTAAAAATGATCTCAAAAACTCTTAGAACGCAAACATCTCGAAGAACGGAAAAGCTAAAGTAATTACAGGGGTCGTAAACAGAAACAATTGAGTCTTTACGAGTTTGGAGAATGCGATGTGACGCGTTATTCTTGGAGGGCTCGTAAACATTGGGTTTATGTGCCTAATTACATGAGGTTATTACTTGGTAGGCTGACGGGGTAGCAAAAGGAGTTGGTAGTAGCCCAGTAGGTACTGGGCTTTTGCGGTGAGATATGAGCATTTGGTGTAGACTTGCTAAGTTCAGTAAAAAACAAAAAAAAACGTTTTGTGCAAAAAGAAAATGGCGGTATGACCTCTCTAGTACAAAAGTACTAGGTAAGTACTTTTCTACTTTAGTTAAGTCTACACCCTATAAGGAACCTACCTGCCGCCAAATTTTAAGTTTGTAGGTGTTATATTTTCTGAGATTTCGTGATTAATCAGTGAATGGTATTCCGGTTTTATACATATAGTGTATATAATAAAATATACAACTTATTTTCGACCAAAGTGGCGGTTAAGCGATTTTACCTTTCCACTGTTGAAGTGCAAACTGTATCGTAGTCACACTAAGTTTCCTGCCCTCTGTACCCTAAATTAAGCAGTCGAAGCGATCTATGCACTGTACCGACGATGCTGTAGAACGGTTGAAATAATGGTCTATCAACCAGGCGGGGTTCTCATTCGATGGTTTTAAGACCCGAACCCATTGTGCCAATACCCTTTGGTCAGTTGCGTGGTAGGTATGCTACGAGAAAAAACTAACACACAAGTGGGAAAGTGTTGGCTCTTGGCACCGGTTTGCAGGTAGGCCAAAGAAGCAATCACCTAGATAGTATCCTAACCAGTAACCTTCTGCTACTGGACAGAGGTAGCCTGCGCCTGATGGCGGGGACCATCACCGGGCACTGACCACTGAATAAACACTTCCTCACTTTTCTGTGTAGAGTATGCATGGAATTGGAGGAATTATCGTGCACGTGCTCCTTGAGTGCACAGTCATCAGTGAAATAGGAACATCTTGAGAGCACCGAATTCACTCATAGACGCCCTGAGAATACTGAAAGGACTCATCTGCTTTTGAAAAGAGGTGGTCTGTTGAAATGTAGGCCACCATGGCCCACGTACAATAGCCCACCAACGACTAATGCGGAAACCGGATCACAAAGAATATAATGGTCTTACAAAATGTAAGTTTGCCATCGATACCTACGAGGAAGAAGTTCTGATCAAAGCACCAAACGATAGCGTCAAAACAACATTAGTAACGATTTACGATAGCGCAGAGATGAAATACAAAAACGATAACCGTCATGCTATTCGGATTCGGCGCCTAAGCTAACGTCTCCTTCATAGAGATGGGTATAATATATTTTCCAGGATGAATTTGTGCCATTTTAGAATAGGTACTGAAGTAATGAGCAGTGGTGGCCGAGTGGTAACAGCTCCGACTTACGAGTTGTAGGTCGCGGGTTCAAACCCAGCCAGGCGCATTACTTTGTGTAATTTATTTCATCACCACTGCTCTCAAAACGGTGAAGGAAAACATCGTGAGGAAACTGGCATGTCCTAGAACCAAAAATTCGAAGACATGTGACATCCACCAACCCGCATTGGGCCCGCGTGGTGGATTACGGCCCATTCCCTCTCCCAGAGAGGAGGCCTGAGTCTCAACAGTGGGAACATTATAAGGCCGACTATGCTATGCTACTATATACTGAAGTAATCTGGATTGGTCTTAGGGCGTAGATTACGGATATGGTGCTGATTAGGATGATTCGTCAATACTTTATACATATCGCCCAATCTATAACAGCTTTATACACTCTCCATTTTTTCAAAAAAAAAAAACTCGAATTTTGGATCTTTTATCTTGGACTTTGGTTTTGGAGTTTCTCGCCTGGAGTCTCCATAAGGATTAATTTATAAATTTTTAGTTTAACTTAACATCAAAGATGCAACATATCTAATACCTACTTTAAACAATGTTACTTCTAAACATTTTCTTCCTTTACAAAAAGTTTGTAACTCTAATAGGTATTTATCTCATGAGGGTTTTCAGGAAAATTCACACTACCAGCTGGCGCCACTTAGCCGTCAGGTTTTTCCTTATTTTCTTTTTTTTTTCTTTGAGATAGTTATACGTGACGTTGACTTCTAACGTTTGACGTTTACGTTGATGTCTAATTGATGTCATTAACACAAAGCGTTTTGACAGGTGCCTGGACCTGACGCCTCTGTGCTGGTCACCGTTATTTTAGAACACATTCTTAAGGGCAAGCTGGATATGAAGAATTTTACAATTAATAAAACCCAACTACCTTTAGCATTTATTTTTCAATTCTATTTTAACCGTCTTCAAAAAAAGGAGGAGGTTTTATTTTTTATGTGCCTACCTCAGCCCCTCTAGCCAAATTACGACCGTTTCGTTTAAATTCTCTTGCGTCAAACACCTCGAGTCGGCTACGCCTCCGATTCTTTTGTTCTGAACATGTGACTGAGCATTGAGATGACATCAGAACAAAGAAATCGGAGGCGTGGCCGACTTGAGACGTTAAACGCAAGAAAATCGAAACGAAACGGTCGTAACTTGGCTAAGCCTACAGAACTCCGTCGTTTATAGACCGATTTGCTAATTTTTTCCCCTTAATATGCTTCCAAATTGATCCCATTTTTTTTTAAATCCAGTTCTGATGATGGGATCCATGAGGAATCGAGGGAACTCCTCAAATATTATAGGCAACCATATAGTGATTTTGGTATTTTCATCGAGAACTTAAGCATTTTCAGTCAAAAAGTAACATTTGATAAAGTGGAACTGATGAGGAAGACCAGAAATGGCCAACAAAACTTCATACTCACATAGATATCACAATGAAGATAGTTAAGCGACTATGACAATACAAATAAATAGATGATTCTGAATAGTTATGTTGAAAATAGTATCATTGAAGTGACCTGATGATGATGGAGCTGGAAGATAGGCACCGAAAATCAGTAATAAATCAATGTATCCTAACCGTGTTTGGGCTTATTAGAATTGTCATGAGATGCACTTTGGCTATAAGGTTACTATCGGATATGATGGAGCCGGTAAACACGGGAACTTCATAATAAAATAATCTATCCTATCAGTGTTTGGGTTAATTGGCATTGTCATGAGAAATAGGCACTCTGGTTGTAAGTGTATCGCAACTAAAAACTGTAAAATAAAATACTTTTTACAAAAAATAACCGACTTCCTCACTATGTTTTCCTTCACCAATTCGAGAGCAGTGGTGATGAAATAAATTACACAAATTAGTGCGCCTACTACTCGTCAGTCGCGGCCGTTATCACTGGGTCATTACTACTCTCAATAAATAAATAAATAAATGATAATAAGTGTTTATTATTACGGGGTTATTATTGTTATTATTATCACAATGAGGGTGATAAGTGATTATTATTTATTATTGTTATTATTATCATAATGAGGGTTATTATCCATTCGATTTGTTCCAATATTACAGTACCAGTAGTATATATTTCCAAAGAGTTCTAACCAACCTCTATATCAAAGATGTAGCTTTATCTGTGACTCCTCTTGTTTTGTGTGAAGCGAGAAGGAGTCTTTTTACTGACTGGAACCCTATGTTCCTTCAGTTGCCTTTTGCGGTCCGGAACCGCGGTAACTCTTTCGACCCTTTTACGATCTTGCCGCTGTGAGCGGTAGCTAAGCGCGGAGTGGCGAGCGGTCAGATCAAAAGTATGAAAATGATTGAAGCACGCCACGAGACGCCTCTTATAGCGCCCCGCGACCGCTTACCGATGCCGCCCCGTTCGCCGCGCCGCTCGCCGCTAAGACTGAAGTCGTGACCAGGCCGTTTCGAACAATCCCACAGCCCCTGCAGGCATGATTTGGTAGCGAGAGGGCGTGTCAGACTTACTGACTAAAACCCACCTGAGTCCTTCAATTGACCTTTTCGATATAAGACAACGGTAACCCTTTCAGAAATTACCGTGACTTTAGCGGAAATTGGCCTTACTTGGACCCTACGGTTTTGCTGACGTCAATGACTCAGGCTCAGATCTTATTGGACGACCAGACGGCGAGCTACACATTGCTCGCTGTCTGGGGCAGCTTTCATAGCGACGGGTGGTGCGTGAAGACGTCCGGTTCTATATTATTACTACTTCGTAGAAGGAAGCAACCACATCCCATTTCCTTTCGCTCCGGACTGTGGCCTGAACCAGCTGCAACCACTGATCGCTTCCACGACGACTCTCAGTGTTCCGTCCAAGAGGGGCACACCTGTACAGTATACTCAACCGTGCCCTCCGGGCGGTCCGCACAATTGTGACACCCGGGAGTTACTTCCGACGGGTATAATGGATAGTCACGGTACTTAAAATACTGCTTATGAGCAGTAAGTGGGTTCAGAGCAGGAAATATAACAGGTAATAGTATCCCATAGGATAAGGCACATTATCTGTGCCTACTGCCTAGCAATAGGCACAGATAATGTCAGACTTGAGGCCCTGACTTTCAGTTCAATGTCTAGACATTGAACTGAAAGTCAGGGCCTCAAGTCTGCTTTTACAATAGTGTCAGAATGGCCTATCATTGATTTCATAATTGTTGATTTTGACAAGTTTGGTAATCTACTAATACAATGGCGTCATTATGACTTTCCAGTGGTCAACCATTGACACACCATTGAAAGAAGTAGGATAGAATGGTAATCTCGTACATATTGACAAATGAATGTTTGACGTATGCGGTAATCTGAAAGCGGGCCAGTAAACTTTTATGCACAACATTCAACAAGCAGATGATGAAATAAAATAAGTCCATTTTGTTTGATTCTTCTGTTTATCCACAGGAATAAACGTTTTATAGAAAAAGCAGTCGGTCCGTCGAGCTAAATTGTCTAAATCTAAATATAAAAGTAAAGCAAATTGGCACCTAACACCATATCACTAAGATTGCATATTCAAAAAAGTTGGCAGGGGCATTTATCTAATAGTAGCTTCTGCCAACGGCTTCGCCTGCGTGAAAATAGGTATCTCCATACAAACTTCCAACCACCGTTTTACCCTCTTAGGAGTGAAGTTTCGTAAAATCCGTTCTTAGTGGATGTCTGCACTCTATAAGCAACCTACCTGCCAAATTTTACTTATTTATTTATTAAAACTTTATGCACTAGTAATAAACACTGTACCTTAGGCATTTTCTACCAGTCGACCTTAGGGTGGTGCAGAAACAAAACATGGTAGGTGCATCTTAATGGAAAGAAATAGAAAAGAAATAGAACAATAAATATATACTCAGATACATACATACAAATTAACAACAACTCTGTGATGATTACACCAACTTCCTGCGAATGTACTCACGTGCCATCACCTTAAAAGTGAACCGACTGGACTCTATCCTGATGTTCAGCGGGAGTGCATTCCAAAGAGAGATAGCTTGGATAAAGAAGGAGGACTGGATAAATCCAGAGCGGTGTGTGGGACATCGTAGAAGACGACCGTACGACGACGAAAGGAAAAGGTTTCTGAGCTTTCGTGATTAATCAGTGAGTGAATCAATTTATCAATTTCACTTTGATATATATAAACTAGCTACTGCTCGTGGTTTTGCCCGTGTGATAATAGAAAATTCTCCCCCAAAGAAAAATCCCAAGATCGTACTCAGAGTCGAAGCCTAGTGGGGCCATGGGTAGTCCGAAAGAGAACCCCAGGGCTTTAGAATGATGGCAAAGAAGGAACAGGAGTGGGTTTAAGTCAGTAAAAGCCAGACATGCCTTCTCGATCCGCCCAAGAATGGGAGATGTCATTAGATGATTTCCCACCTAAAACAAACGTTTTATGAGATAAAGTTAATAAAAAATGAATCGTTTGTCAAATCACACGTTATTAAACAAAAGTTTATCAGGTGATTTGTTTTGTAAAGTAAATTATTTGAAATGTTGTTGCATAGTAATGAAATGACGATACATGTATTTGCCAATAGTTGGTTGTCAAGTGAAAATTTATAAATCAATTTTCAGCGAACTGACAGGATACCGAACTGCACACATCTGAGGAGCGTACCGATGTAATGTTATGATCAAAAATGGTGTTAGCAATTAATAGATATGCAATTGTAGCAATCCCAGTATAATTGCCTTCATTTATTAGAAAAACCCATAGGTATATTCTAGATTCTGCATCAGATATTTACCAAAAACTGGGACATGTGGTCGGACAAAAAAGAATCATCGATATCAGTTAACATTTGGCAAAGATATCGCTAAAAAAGTCACAAAAAAATATTCGGTCGACTTGAGGTTCCCAAGTCGACCGAATATATTTTTTTTTGTTTTTGGTGTCAGTTAAAAAACGCAAATGTTCATATTTTTAAACACTTAGAAGGTACTTTATACCTACTAACTTAAAAAAAAAAAAACTAAAACAATAACCGTCGGTCTCACATCTCCAACTTTTAATATTTAAACAGAAAGTGGGCGAGAGGTATGATTATAAAAAAAAACTTATTACGTCATAGAAAATTTTATCCTTTATAGAATGGATTAGACAAGCTACACATTTCTTAGACCTTAGTTAGGCAGTTCGGCGGGGGTTTCGTTCGATGGTTCGATGGTATTTTTTTTTAGATCAAAATCAAATGACAAATCCCACCCTCAGGCGGAACGGGCGATAGTGTCAGACTTTTACTAACTCAAAACCCACTCCTGTTCCTTCGATGCCTTCGTCCTAGAGCCGCGGGTATAGTTTTCACACTACCCTTGGCCCCAGTAGGCTTTGACCCTGCTGGGCCCCTACGATTTGCTGACATCTCCCTAAGGCGCGCGGGGAGCAATACGCGCCGTCGGATATTATTATCTTACATTTTGTCATTCTAAGATTTCCAGAGATGTTTTTTTTTTTAAAGATTATTGACTAGTTTTGTTGGTTGCAATCTCACCTAGAGATTGTAAGAAGTGATGCAATCCTTGATGGCGAAGCGCGCTAGTCAATTCAGAGCCTATTCACTCTAGCATTGAAGACACCTAAATTATAATCGGACGGAAAGGCCGCAGCGTGCAAACTTTTCCAGCCCTTTGATGTACCTAGTATTTAATGACGACGCGAAACGCTTAATCCGGATCGTAGAGATGTCAACAATGTAAGGGTGAACACTCGCCGTATATCGGATTGTTCGATGGTATAAAGGTGGTCGTGTAATTCAAGTGCACACTGTCCAAAATGCAACCTGTAAAATACCGAAAGGCTGGCTACCCTGCGCCTGTGTTCGAGACTTTGTAGATTGGACTTAACCAAATCTGGATCTCTAATTAGCCTTTTTGCACGCCTTTCCATTAAGTCCAAAGCTGATAGTCTTCCAGTACGTGGTCGGCACTCCAGAACCTTTCGGCCCTATCCACCATCTGTCCTGCAATCACTGTGCCCTGCCACTTAAGTTTGGCAGTTCTTCGGACTATGTCGGTAATTTTAGTTTTTTTGCGGATATCTTCATTCCTGATGTTAGTGAGCAAAAATCTATCCTATACAAGACTGAAAGGTTGACTAAACTACGCCTGTACTCCAGGCTTTGCTTTGCCTCTTCACTGAGGTGTAAACTGAGTTTGATTAAAACAGACATATAATCAACACTTCTGTTTTCCAAAAAGTTTACTCTAGAGCTGTAGGTATAAGCACTCGGTTACCAAAAAAACCGGATATATGGTGGTATTTGAGCGATTCACAATATTACTGCATTCTGTTAGCAGCCATAACATTGAAATTATTCTTAATTCGTTCCTGGATATTTTAAAAACCGAGCCTGTTAAAGTCTATAATAAAAAAATGGGCAAGTGCAAGTCAGACTCGCGCACTGATGATTCCGTACAAACTTGCCTATATGAATGGTTCAATTCCCGAATGGAGACTAAGATTTTTTCGAATCGCATAAAAAGTTTTTTTTTTGTGACGTTACTACAAATTTACAGTTTTCTGATTTTATCCTATACTTGTGCTATGAGACCTTGCTTCATACCAAATTTCAAGATTCTGGGTCAACGGGAAGTGCCCTATGAGTTTTGATTCCCTTGAGAGTGTTGAAATACATGTTTTTTGCGACATAAATGGCCGTATCTTTTTTGCGTTATTTCAGGAGTTTTATTTTATCACAGCTTTTAGGGACCCCAAACCTTAGTATATGGTTTTAATTTCAACCAATAATAATAATAATAAAACATTTATTTCGGACGAGGTCCATATTTTGTTAGTAACCACAATAAATAAAATAAAATCCAATATCTCCACGCGTTCTCTAGGCAAAGGGGTCTTGACAGACAGACAGATGGACAACAAAGTGATCCTATAAGGGTTCCGTTTTCTCCTTTTTAGATACGGAACCCTAAGAACGAGGGGCCAAAAGTACAGTACTACTACTAGTAGTAGTTTTGACTTATCTACCTAGGTATATAGCCATTTCTGTCCTATTTCTATACATCTGATTGGATGGTGTTTAGAAGATTGTTGGTGTTAGCGTAAGACCCCAAAACAGTCGCTCTATAGATAATTCATACTTCCAAGTTCTCTCACAAAAGAGACGGTTTCTCAAACTCTAGATATTAATATTAATAAGTTGCGGCCATTTTCTCGTTGGGTACTGTTTTCTTTATAATTCTTTGAGACAATGCGCAATGGAGGAGGGATGGAAGTTATTCTTATATTTAATGGTCTTTTCACTGTGCTGTCTTTGCTTAATTTCTTTTCCGTACTTCATTTTATATAAAACAACTTTACTTTCGGAAGTTGGTGTTAAGGTACAAAAAAAAAACAATACCAGAAAAACCTTGGTAAAGTTTTTAGGTAGAATACCTAACTAACATATTTTTAGCTCGAAGAACCGCCAAACTTTAATGGGCAAAGCAAATTGCACACAGAACAGATGGTCGTTTGGGACGAAAGGTTCTAGAGTGGCGACCACGTACCGGAAGACGCAGGGTTGCAAGGCCTCGCACAAGGTGGACCGATGACTTAGTGAGGATCGCAGGAATCCGATGCATGCGAGACGCACAGGACTGGTCATTGTGGCGACACTTGAGGGAGGCCTATGTCCAGCAGTGGACGATGATGATGATAAATGTGATATCGAAGGAGATCGCATGGGCTATTGTTCTTATTAGCTGGCAAACTGGTAAATGTAAAGAAGATAAAGAAAAGAATTAGGTTTTCTTTTTGTTTTAGAAGTGATTTTTTTTTTAATGTATGGTTTATTTGGTCGCAATTGTGATTATTTGAAGGTAAAAAAATATAAATTATTGCTACGGCCTTTACTTTAATTTCTTCGAGCACACTTCTTGGGGACTGAAGGGCACATATCTGAATACGGTTCCCAGTGTAAACCATGTCTTAAAATAGGAAATAGGATATTTATTATCACGAGAATAACTCCTTTGGGATAATTTTTCACTTTCGCGACGCCGCCGCCGGCACAAGCAAGTACCTATCCAATATGCTTAATTGTATCACACACACCACATCATTCAATGTACACACTCTCACATTGTGCTAAGCGGTTTTTTATTTTTTCTAGATTAAGATATTTATAATCTGTAAAGTATATCGAACGTTCCTATTAATCTATCTTCTTCTGTCTTTATATATTTATTTATTTATTACTAAAGTACAAAGGCGGACTTAATGCCTTAGGCATTCTCTACCAGTCAACCTAGGGTGGTGAAGAGAAAATGAAATACCACTATATATATATATATATAAATGAAATACGAATAGAAACTGTAACACCTACAAACTTAAGGCAGGTAGGTTTCTTATAGGGTGTAGTCATAGAACGGATTTTCCAGGATGAAACGGGTTCCAAAGTTTGTATGGAGAAACCGACTTTTATGCGGGCGAAGCCACTGGCAGAAGCTAGTTAATTAGTATTGTTATGTTATCCCTGCTGTTCATGTGGTGAGGACCTGGTGATCTGTAATACGGGTTAAGAGCCGGTTGTAGGCACCGAGTATTATGCACTCCTCCCGGATCTATGTCAACTTCGTGGCCCCGTAACAGCGATTTTATTTTTATAAAAAAAAAACATAGTAACTATTCAAGATTTTTATTATTTTATGTTTTGTATTAGGGTCAGATTCGTGATTTTTAGGATTCCGTACCTCAAAAGGAAAAAAAACGGAACCTTTTTAGGATTTCTTTGTTGTCCGTCTGTCTGTCGTGTGGATGTATCGTGTTAAAATTAAAATATCGTCGTGATCCCTTGAAGCTGTGAAAAAATCAAACTTCTGAGTTAACGTAAAAAAAGATACGGCCGATGTAGCAAAAAACGTATATTTCGACACTCTCAAGAGAATAAAAATTCATATGGTACTTCCCGTTGCACTAGAATCCTGAAATTTGGCATGAAGCAAGGTCTTACAGCACAAGTATAGGAAAATTATGAAACCTGTAAATTTGTTTTTACGTCACAAAAGAAACTTTTATGCGATGCGTAAAAATCTTCGTAACTCAATTCGGGAATTAAAATTTTTGCATAGGTAAGCTTGTACCGAACCCTCGGTGCACGAGTCCGACTCGCACTTGCCCGGATTTTTTATCGGGCATCTAATTTTTTAATTTTTAACAAGCGGTTGGTCACGTGGTCAATTTTAATAAAATATTTTTTCATGGTGTTCTCTTTTATATTTGTGAATTTCCAGCGGTTCAAAAAAGTTCAAAATTAGTACAACTTGGCCTTAACACCTATGACGGTCAACAGCTCCCCAAATTCACTTGACTCAAAAATGTTTCTGCAAGTTATTTGAATTTATATATTTAGGTCATAAAGTCTTGTTTTGTAAGGAAAAATAAACGAAGATTATATTCTATATTATTATTATTATAATTCATACATAATAGCACTAAGTAGGAAAGTACCTGAGTAAGTAGATACCTATTGTTTTACTTAAATCCATTATGCATCAAGAAAACGATCCTTTATATCCGAAAAGAATAAAACCACTACCGAATAACGACTAGCGTAGCAACATAAATGCCACTAAACTATTTCTATTGCCAGCATTGCCATGCGAACTGAGATAACGGTTTTATTGCCATCACGAGACGCGAATCGAATCGTAAAACAAAGGAAAATAACATAAAATTTTCTACAGATTATATGACTAAAATATTAATACACCGAATTGTGGAAAAGATAAGTAATCTTTTATATATAAAATCCGTTTATCTAATCGAGCATTTCTAAACCGGAGTTCAGGAGTTCGGTCTTACCATGACTTGTTAAAATGTCTGGCGAGCAAGCAAGACAGAGAGATGGAGCTATTTATTTATTTTATTAAATCAATTAATTACAACGTTTA
The DNA here is from genome assembly GCA_961205895.1 of Mythimna pallens. NCBI lineage: Eukaryota > Metazoa > Arthropoda > Insecta > Lepidoptera > Noctuidae > Mythimna > Mythimna pallens. The sequence goes on along the minus strand of OY540845.1, from coordinate 1,392,744 downwards.
AACAACCAATTACAGTAACTAAACAAAAAGTTTTAAGTTATAAACAACATGTACTTACATCAATTCCTCTCATAGTTCTTCTTACATACCATTAAAATCATCTTCCATTCATCCGCAAACAAATCGTTTGTTGGATAAGAATCCAAGAGATCATTTAGTGCAGCCAAAATGCGAGGTATTGGGGGCGTCGCACGGGCAACAGTGAGACACTGAGGCACAGCAGACATTTTGTGCTTTTTGCCGCGACAGTAATTGTCCGGGACAAAGAAACGCGCTAGCACAGTAAGCAGATCAGGCGCGTCAATAGTGCCACGGAGCGTCTTGCAGGCTATGGTGAGCTGATCTCGCGCTCTTACCTCTAGTGAGTTATATCCGATGCAATCCAATAGAAATTTTGTCGGATAGAGGTATGGGTAATAGCCTTGCTTCCGCTTGTACAGGAACCTAAGGAACGCTTTTTGTACTTTTTCCAATAAAAGTGCGTAAGAACTTTAGTGCGGGTTCCACACGAAAGAGCTGGATTCTAACTTACTTCGAAGCGCTATATAACATAGCTCCATCCCTTTAACAGTTCAGTTTAGGTCGTTAAGTGGATTGCGTTAAGATCTCAGGGCTGCGGGTTTTTCCGAAAGATTTATCGAGGCTCTAGAATGCAAAACCGGGCAAGTGCTAGTAGGAGTCGTGCACTGAGTGTTCCGTGCAAACTTACCTATGAAATATATAATATAATATAATATAATATAATATAATATAATATAATATAATATAATATAATATAATATAATATAATATAATATAATATAATATAATATAATATAATATAATATAATATAATATAATATAATATAATATAATATAATATAATATAATATTCCACAACTATCACACAACGCCGTCTAGTCCCAAGTTAAGCAGAGCTTGTGTTATGGGTACTAGACAACTGATAAAATCAGTTCAATTCCCGAATTGAGTTACGAAGATTTTTCCGAATCGCAAAAATATTTGTTTTTTTTTTGTGACGTAACTACTCAGAATTTTTCCTATACTTATGCTATGAGACCTTGCTTCATGCTAAATTTCAAGATTCTAGGTCAACAGGAAGTACCCTATGAATTTTCATTTACTCTCCGTTGACTCAGAATACTGAAATTTGGCATGAAGCAGTCTTATAGGACAGGTATAGAAATAAATCTGAAAACAGTTTTGTTGTTGCGTCACAATAAAAAACCTTTTTTAACCGACTTTAAAAAGGAGGAGGTTCTATGTTCGGCTGAAGTATTTTTTTATGTATGTTCACAGATTTCTTGGCCAATTGTGGACCGATTTTGAAAATTTATAATTGAAAGTTTATGCTTTCTAGTTGATCCCATACTATATAAATAATGATATGATCTGATTATGAACTGCTTTGTTTAATCATGTAGTCGATGACTGACTAAAAGAAGAGGGGGAATATATCGAACTGATCTGATGATGAATCCTGAAGATTATTAGAATTATCATGAGATGCACTTTGGCTGTAAAAGAAACTGTTGTAACTTGGCTAGTGGGGCAGTTGATTATTGCATGGCGTCTGTATCGATGCTGTAGCGCGTCAGGATCGCGGTTACGAGATTGTATCGAGGTAAAAAGTCATCGTGGGCTACTTCCCTACGGTAAAAGTCAGAAAACGGAAAGGGATCGTTAAAGTGATTTATCAGTCAATTGAGTATGCGTCTTTATTTGCACTTTCATGTGTCAAATAAATCTAAAACGGAGTAAAAGTCTACGAAACGAAAGGTTTACGATCTCTGCTTTTATTAGAGTTCCTTATGATGGGTAGTAGGTATTTTAGGTGAGTGGCCAATTACCGAGTTTAATTGTAATTGGAGATTTTATGAGCAATATCCTGGAGGTTATGATGTCGATTTTTGAGTCGAGAGGGGGTTTGATTTATTATCACTTTACTACGTAGAGTAGGGACAATTAATGAATACACTTCATATAATATGTAGGTATATCTTGGGTATCCATTTTTTATTTTTAAAGTGGGAAATCATCCAACGACTTTTCCTGCTCTAAGGTGGGGCGAGACGGCGTGTCAGACTTTTACTGACTAAAACTACAGTGTCCTTCAATAGCACTTTGCGTTCTAGGACCACGAGTTTCCTGCTAGCTACAACCTAGGGGTCTTTGAGTCAAGAGTGAATAGGTTACTTCTAGGCAAGCGTGCTCCATCGTCGGCCACATCATTGCTTACCATCTGGTGAGATATTGGTCAAACGCGAGCCTATAAATAATAATAATTTAAAAAAAGTTGCCATTTCAGAAAATCGCCGCGGCCTTAGCGGGCACTGCTGAACCCCTACGTTTTGCTGACATCTCTTTGTTATCTCTTTTTTTTCTCTCCCATTACCATACTATTATTATTATTATATTATACTGCACGACTACTATTATTATATTATTACACAGCAAGGGTATGAAGTTTCATACCCTTGCTGTATGATATTTATTTATTAGTCCTCTCAATCATCTTAAACGATAGCACTGACTCTTCTCCTTCGTGTCAATCCTCAAGCACTCCATCCATCTACTCTTTGTCCTCTCTCTCCTTCCCCATTCATTCAAAATGGGCTGCGGAGTTTTTCAAACGAGTCATCACAGCTCTGAAACTTTTAATTGGCCAACTGAAGGAACACAGGAGGGTTTTAGTCACTAAAAGTTTGACACTCCTGCTCACCCCGTACAGAGCGAAAAAATATTTGATAGTTTCTTATCTCAAAAAAAGCTAGCTCCACGTTATACTAATAAAATAATATTCTACAACTTTCACACAACGTCATCTAGTCCAGAACTAAGCAGAGCTTGTGCAGTAGATAACTGATAAACGTATTTATATATACCTAAATACATATATTATAAATGTCGTCTCGCGCGCAGGTTTGACGGCTTCCAGCCTACCGAACAAGCCGGATTCCGAAAAGGCTTCAGCACCGTAGACCACATACATATGCTCCGGCAGGTTATACAGAAGACCGAGGAGTATAACCCGCCTCTCTGCTTAGCGTTCGTGGACTACGAGAAAGCTGATTGAAACTGATGATGATTCGATCGAGACTTGGGCTGTAATGCAATCTTTCCAACGGTGCCAGATTTTTATATATATATCTATGACTATCGGGACATCGAAGTGCTGAAGTGTTTGTACGAGAACGCCACAATGTCAGTCCGACTTCAGGACCAGACCTCGAAACCTATCCTTGTGCAGCGGGGTATGAGGCAGGGAGACTTGATTTCTTCGAAACTTTTTATAACTGCTATGGAGGATGTCTTCAAGGTTCTGGACTGGAGTGGACTAGGCATTAATGTCAATGGCGAGTACGTAACTCACCTTCGGTTTGCCGACGATATGGTAGTCATGGATGAGACTACGGAGGAGCTCAGTACAATGCTCTATGACCTTAGTAGAGCTTCTGAAAGAGTGGGTCTTAAAATGAACATGGACAAAATCAAAATCATGGTAAATACCCATGTACCACCCACTCCGGTCAAGACCGGAGACTCTACACTCGAAGTTGTAGATGGTTACGTTTACCTGGGACAGACAATCCAGTTGGGTAGGTTTAACTTAGAGAAAGAGGTCAATCGTCAAATCCGACTCGGCTGGGCAGCATTCGGGAAGCTGCGCGGTATCTTTTCGTCCAACTCACCACAGTGTCTCAAGATGAAAGTCTATGACCAGTGCGTATTCGTCTATGGCCAGTGAATATATATGGCACTAAAACATGATCACTTACAATGGGCCTCATCAGAAGGCTTACAGTCACCCAAAGGGCAATGGCAAAGGGCTACGCTCGGAGTTTCCTTGTGTGATCGCATCAGGAATGAAGATATCCTTAGGAGAACCAAGGTCGCCGACATAGCCCGAAGAATCGCCAAACTTAAGTGGCAGTGTCAGTGAAATGATGATGATGATATAGATAAATTACACCTAGACACAAGACAAATGACTGTGCTTATCACACATGTGTCTTGAGTAGAAATTGAATCCATGACCTCCGGCATAGCAGTCAGGGCCACTAACCACTAGACCAATAGTGCAGTCAACTCAGTCAGATAAACTGTTTTCTATATTTATATTTTGTTAGAAAATACCTGAGAAATTATTCAAGTACCTAATCGGAATGTTTCAACTGTTTTGATATAATCAGATCAATATTCCGCTGGTATAAATGGCGAAGCCTAGCTGTTCTAAAAATAGATGGCTGAACGAACAAGATAAATGTTTTAGGCTTTGACACTTAAATCACTTATAATATTATTTGAAGAGAACAAATAACATGATTTATTTATTTCAGTAACAGATGCATGATTATCGAAGGGACTAGAATTGTTTTCGTAATCATGATATAACTTTTCCTGCCCTGGGTGAAGTGAATTTTGTTGACTAGAAGCCAACTAGTTTTTCAGTCGCCCTTTACGTTCCAGGATCGCGGTGAATTTTTCGAACAATTCCGCCACCAAGGTATGGACAGACAGCTACACCAATTGAGTACCCTTCTGACATTGGCGGTAAGTCCTCTCTTTGAGGAGTGACTATAGAGGCGTCACGGCATCTTCACCTTCTGCATGACACAGATCCTCACCGAACATGGTATGTTCAGGAGGTTCCTGCATCGGATTCAGGCGGAAGAAACGCACGGCTGTCACCATTGTGTAAATTACCTAGAGGACACGGGGAGTATATGGTGGAGGTGTACCCCGCTTGGGCGGAGCACCGCATTGTAGATCGGCCCTAGTACAGGCCATGGTCCGGAGCGAGGAGGAATGGCAGGTGGTCGCCTTTTTCTGCAAAGCTGTAATGATAGCGAAGGAGCGGCCGTACGCTTGAGGGAACAGACATCCTCACAACCCCAGCCGCCATAGGGAAACAAGTAATGCACACCTCCACCATATACTCCACCGCGTCCTCTAGGTGTTAAGCACAATGATGACATCTGGTTCCGGCCGATGCCTCCGGTGAACCTCCCGAACTTGCCATGTCCGGCAAGGACCTACGTCATGTGGAAGGTGAGGATGCTGTGTTGTTACTATAGCCACTCCTCAAAAAGTGGACTTACCGCCGCTATTGTGGTGTAACCAGCGCTGGATTGTGACAGCCGCTATTTATATACGACCATGAGATTACACTGAAACTCTGTCTGCCATGCCGCGCTTTGTCGCGGCAGCGAAGTTTCGCAAAAACCTGAATAAAAGGAAAACAATAATGTTCACTTTGTTAAATGTTTATTTTTTACTTCAATGATGAGTGCCTAGAATCTACAGAATCTTTTGGTCTGGCTAATACAGATGGTACAAGATACTGGTGTTTTTTGTACTTAAATACATCTCTTTATTAAAAACTGGGCAAGTGCGAGTCGGAGTCGTGTACTGAGGGTTTCGTACAACAACTTACCTATGTAAATAGTTTAATTCCCGAAAGGAGTCTCGAAAATTTTTCCGAATCGCAAAAAGTCTTGTTTTGTGATGTGACCACAAATTTACGATTTTCAGATCTATTCCTCATTTCCTATAGCTACCTGTGCCTTATACCTTGCTTCATGCCAAATTTCAGGATTGATGATTCCCGTGAGGGTGTCGAATTAAAATGAAAGAGAGAGTGTTTTATGCGAAGTAAATGGCCGTATATTTATTTTTCGTTAACTTAGAAGTTTGAATTTTTCACAGTTTCAAGGGACCGCCACCTGAGTATATGGTTTTAATTTCAACTCGATACCTTCACGCGTTGCCGAGATAAAGAGTCTTGACATACAGATAAACAAACAGACAGACTGACAACAAAGTGATCCTATATAGGATCCATTTTTTCTTTTGAGGTACGGAACCCTAAAAATTCAAGTCAATTAAAGCACTTTGAGTTTCCAACTCCATTTTCAACCACGCACCGAATCGGTGAACAATACGCCTGATTTTAATTTTCTATGCAAAACGAGCGACGTTGGTTTGAGTCCACTGCAAATAAATTCGCCTGGCATTGTTTGTTTACTTCTTGATTTAGGAATCCTTTGTGCTTCATTGAGGACTGGACTCAACTACATCGAAGGACTGGAGCAATTTGCCTGCTCCGGTGTTCCCGTCCGTTTATAATTTAGGTGTCTTTTTTTTTATTTGATATAAACTAGTGCTTGACTACGATTTTACCTGATGATAAGCAGTGATGCAATTGTTGATGGTGAGGCACACTAGTTTATTAAGAGCTTATTCACTCTAGCCTTGAAGACACCCAAATAATAATTGGATGGGAAGACCTCAGCAGGCAAATTGTTCCAGTCTTTCGATGTACGCGGTATAAACGATGAGGCGAAACGCTTAGTCCGGACCATAGAGGTTTCAACAACGTAAGGGTTGATACTCGCCGTACGTTGTCTTTGTCCAAGTCTAAGTTACTTCTTATAACATCAGCTATAGCTAGCTATAGCTATGGTAGATACCAGTCAACTTCCGTCTGACCGTTTTTTTTTTTTTTTTTTTTTTTCGGTGGGAAAATCTTTTATGACATCCCCCCCCTTGGGCGGGGCGGGAGATAGTGTCAGACTTTTACTGACTAAAAACCCACTCCTGTTCCTTCGTTGCCTTCGTCCCAGGACCCCGGGTTTCGTTTTCACACTACCCATGGCCCCAGTAGGCTTCGACCCTGCTGGGCCCCTACGATTTGCTGACATCTCCCTGAGGCGCGCGTGGAACAATACGCGCCGTCGACGCCTTGGACTCGGTCCGGACGGTTACCGGACGGTCGGACAGCAGGCTACCCATTGCTCGCCGTCCGCAAGCCCGCGCCTACGGTGGCCGGAAATCGGGATCCCGGCGGCGATTTGGGCGTGACGACCGTTGCCTCACGCGATCGGCCGCCTCCTTTGTTAGCATTACTGCTTCGCAGAAGGAAACGACCGCCTGCCACTCCTCTCTGTCTGACCGTTTCAGATATTAGCCGAAACAAACTGACTGACAAACAGACCGATAGACAATATATAAAAAAAATGTTACAGACAGACATTTAATATACTTTCATATTATGCATTAGTAAGAAACGAGTATTTTAGATAAAAAAAAATACCTAATTTTATATATTATTTATTTATTGCCTAAAACAGAATAAACAATTTCTGAAAAACAAAACACTATCTACGAGTATATTATTTATTTAAGTAAAATTTTCGTTTGAATAATGATTAACGTAATTTACTCATTGGTGACGACGAAACGGTATGCATTATTCCAATTACATCATGTGTATCCAAAAAAATCGACCTTTAACCGTAAAAGGGACAAGCAGAACCGAGGACATGAACTAGTTTAATAATATGGATAGAAATACATAATATTTCTAATCAAATCATAGCAATGCTATATGGATGCAGAATTAGATCTGACCTATTTCCCGGAACTTTCTATTCCAGTTCTTAACAAGAAACTTTACGACTAATACTGAAACTTGAGTAAACCCACATGTACTAACTAGTTTAAGAACAAAGTACATTTATAATAAGCACCCCTATAGGGTAGCTATAAATATACACCTTTGAGCCTCTCATTTGTAACTGCGTGTTATGTTATGTGCAGTGGATATAACCTTGTGTGCCTCGGTGCACAGAAATTTGTACGCATATATGTAGACTAGCAGGTTAAAGCCGGCCAACTCAAGATACTTAGGGCATACTGAAAGTTTCTGGATTCTGTTACAAGATACTTATACTATACATTTATTGTTTTTCAAAGTATATTCCCTCGCAATATATGTATTTTCGCATTCGCTGAAACCACTGTACAAATAAGCTGAAACGACTGTTAGAAACATGACTATCTTTAGGGACCTCTTCAACGCCTTTATGGAACGCATTCGTGTGCCTCTAAGTTTGTCTTTAATTTTTGGTAAGGATGCGTCATCAGTTTATCATTTGAAACCTTCAAATAGGCTTCTGTTACCTAAGCGGAATCTGAAGATACGTTATAGTGGTGGAGGAATACATTGCTTCGAAAACGCTTTTCGCGAACTTTTTCTAAGACTCTGGGCAAACAAGTGTTGACATACCTATCTGCAGTCACTGTCCGACATCTTTTTCATTCGGGTTTAAAGCAGTACACCCAGGTTTTGTCACCTGTCACGATATTATAGGCAGCCAATGACTGTTTTCCATTAAACATTTTTATCATTTTACGGCACCACTGGACACGCAGTCATTTCTCGTCCTCCTTTAAGTCATGCGGTAGCAATCGAGTGCAAAGCTTCCGAACCTTTAGATGCACATGTCTTACGCATTGTTCGCCGTCTGCAAGCCTGCGCCTACGGTGGCTGGAAATCGGGATCGGGATCCCGGCGGCTGGGGCGGCCGTTCCCGTGCAGCCACCTCCTTTGCCAACATTACTGCTTTGCAGAAGGAGGCGATTGCTTGCCACTCCTCCTTGCTCTGGACCATGGCCAGTACTAAGGCCCAGCGCGAGAGGTCGTTGCCGCCGCTCACTCCATCGAGGACAGGACGATGCTCTGCCCAAGCGGGGCACACCTTCATGCCTCCATCGTGAAATATTGCGTAGGATGGCGTTATATGAAACAACAAGCTTTAATCATGCTCAAGTTGACGATAGACAAGTGGGGACGGGCCCTCTTAAGCAACAGTCTTGGAGATGGTTTCATCTGCCTAGCTTTTCCCAACTATATTAGTATCGGCTTTCAGTCATCCGGTTGGATGACGTTGAAAACTAGACTGCCTAACTGACCTTCACTAACCAGTAACTGGGTAACATAGTACGTCACAAAGCTGACAAAGATCCACAAATAGTTATTTTGCAAAAAAAAAAAAACTAAAATGTGGATAAAAGTAACCCCGAATTGAGGATAATTTAATATAGCGGAGACTTCTTATGCTGATAATAGACCTTATTGCTGATGTCCTTTAGAAAAGTCAGAGACGTAGTACTCACAGAATCTGATCTAAGGATATATAACTGATATAAGGACGAAAACAAAGCTAAAGGAGTAAGATAGGTATTTTAATACACTTACTCGAAAACCCGCTCTTATCCCACCGCTTTTAGGCACGCAATAGACTGTTTTCCGCACTAGTGCAGAAAAGTGCGCGTGCTCTACCCCGCCACAATGTTATTACATTTATCGTATCAGGTTGGGCGCGAGTCGACCCCCACGAGTCGCCGGTCAACCCCCGTTTATTAATTTCTTCGTAAGTGTATTGGAAAAAGTCGTTAATACACGTGCAAATTTGTCACTGCAGCCCTCGGCTCCCACTCGCTTACGGCTCGTGCGAATTCCGCCTCGGTCGCAATGACAAACTTTCTGCACTTATGTCAAAATGTACTATATTAGTGAACTATAATTTGACAGTCATGTTGTTCTATCTTCAGTGATGTAGGTTGCAGACTGTGGTCTCCAGTGTGGCACGGATTTAGTCTGACCATATATCAAATTCCTGCTTCTATTCGACTTTTCAAAGATTCTTCTTTGGCATATGGTGGTGAATCTCATGGGTGTCTATTTCCATGGAAAAAAAAATGAGTTGAATAATGTGTGTGAAGGGTAATTGGTGGGCTGGTGGAGAGGTTTATGTGCAGCACTGCAATAGTCATATGGATTGCTGAAAGTATTTTTTTTTTTATTCTAAAAAACATTGCGGTTTCCAAAAAATTGTGGCAACAAACCAATCGTGGATTATAAGAAAATGTGATCCTTACATAAATTAATTGTAACGAAGGGGCCCAGCAGGGCCAAAGCCTACTGAGGCCATGGGTTGGTTTCCGAAAAGAAAACCCAGGGTCCTGAAATGCAAAGCAAAGAAAGAACATTGGGGTGGGTTTTAGTCCAGTCTGACACACCTCGCGCTCCGCCCTAAAGCGAGAAAAGTCATTGGGTTATTTTTCCACCTAAAAAAAACTGTAAATTAATTTAAATTAAAACAATAACACGATTATGCAACATTTTCCTGATATCTGTAAATTCTTGTAAACAAAACCTCATAGTGATCGTCACTTGACTCTTTTAGGGGAGATTTACATGACTCATGAGTGACATAAGACGCATGATTTTAGCCGCACAGTAAAAATCGGCTGTCTAAAAAAGGCAATGAAGCTAAACTGCAAGTATCTTAAAGCACTATACGCTTTAAGATACTTGCAGTTTGAACATCTGGCCAGAACATCACAACACATGCGCATGCATGCATGTGCATGTAATGCAATTTTTATGTGTAAACATATTTCTAAAGATCAAAGCCGTCTGAAAGAAATATAGAAAACAAGCAAAAAAAAAATGTTGTTAAATATTTGTTTTAGACAAAGGTGTTAATCGCACGAAAAAATCATATATTGATAATGTTATACCCACATGAATTTTAACCAAGCCGTTACCGAGAAGTAAAATTCATAAAGTTACTGATTTGTGGCGCTGCTCGGGCGCTAGGGCCTTAAGTGGACGATACGTAAGGCTGAAGACCAAAATCGATCATGAAAATGGTTAGTCGCCGGTGATCGCTCATCAAGTCTTGCTCAACTTTTTTAAAAGAAAAAAAAAACCGTTTCATATTAGGGTGATATTTTTTTTTCGGTGTGAAAATCATCTTATGACATCCCCTGCCCTTGGGTGAAGCGCGAGATAGTGTCAGACTTTTACTGACTAAAAACCCACTTCTGTTCCTTCGTTGCCTTTCGTACCGGGGCCAAGTCTTCCTTTCAGAATCACACCCTTGGCTTCGATCCTCAGTAGGCTTCGACCCTGCAAGGCCCCTAAGGTTGCTGACATCTCCTTGAGGCGCGCGTGGAACAGTACGCGCCGTCGACGACTTGGGCTCGGTTTGGATGGTTACCGGATGGTCGGACGGCGAGCTACCCATTGTTCGCCATCCACAAGCCCGCGCCTACAGTGAATAACTAGGTGTTTGCGGTTTCCGTCAACCGTGTAAATGGGTTAGCGTTGTGGCTTTGCGATGCGATTTAAAGAGAAATGAGCCATATGTAAATCCTCCATTTTTCATTAGTGGACGCTAACCAAAGAAGTTCTTTTTTAAAACGTTGGCCCATACTAGGATTACTCTAGTATCGTAGATACGTTTACAAACATGCTTGCTCATGATACATGAGACACCCAGACCCGGATCAAATATCTGTCATCATCATTGTCATTTTAGCCGAAAGACGTCCACTGCTGGACATACACCTCCCCCAAGTGCCGCCACAATGAACGGTCCTGTGCGTCTCGCATCCATCGGACTCCCGCAACCGTTACCAGGTCATTGGTCCACCTTGTTGTTGTTGCTACGTCTTCCGATACGTGGTCGCCATTCCAGAACCTTTCAGCCCCAACGGACATCCGTTCTGCGAGCAATGTGCCATTACCACTTAAGTTTTGCGATTCTTCGTGCTATGTCGGTGACCTTGGTTCTCCTGCGGATATCCGTAGACCATACAAATATTTGTTACGTGCTGGAATCGAATATACGTCGGTGTAGTGTTAAATAATTAAATACCTGTGGTGATGACAACTATACAGATTTAATAAACAGTCTTTCAAACTCTGGATATTCCTCGAAATTGATGCACATTGCACAACAATAGACTCCTACTCACTCACAGATGCATAGATATTGACAACAACTAACAACTCAAAAAGCTTCAAACCATTCAATGTCTGTATACCGCAAACTGGCTGGCGCCCACTCTACTAACAATATATAAATAAGTTGTGTGTCCCGGAGCGGACTCCATTTTAGTTTAGACTAGTTCCTAACAATAAGCGAACAGACTTGATTAACCCCAACAATTTGTCTGTAACTGAATTAAATGAATGTACTTTGGATTTTCAACTGGTTTTTAGACTGTTCGTTTCATAGATGAGTTGACTATCTGTTCTGTATACTGTTACATGCTTTTTTTGAGTGTTAGATTTTATTGATTAAAACCATGTTCCTTTAGCTGCCCTTAGCTTTTTAGGGCCACCCACTGTTAAAGTCTCGAACGATACTCGACCACTCTTAAGCAAAATTAAACGCATACAAGTCATATTACTTTATTTTTATCGATATTAAATGACACGCGAGAAACAAATTGCTTTCACGTTGCCAGCAGGCGTTGTACACCACTAAGTTTGTATACTTACCTTAAAGTCTCAACACGTTCATTGACTTAACAAAGAAGAATTTTCTTTAGTCTTGAGTCTTAGAATAATTTTGTACATGTGATAGGAAATCTTAACAATAAATTAATACACAGGCCTTTAAACGTTCAGGCGACGCGTCTGTCGCGAGTTGAGAGTCGTGCAGTTGGACTTGCGCCATCACACTGTTTAAGTCGTTTGTGGTGAGGGTGCCTAATCACCATTTAGAGACCTTCCTCAAAGGAGAGTTTTGGCCGGAGGGTGCCGTGTATCGATGATTTCGCGGAAGTGTATCGGCCACGCAGCGAAACACGACGATGTAACTTCTTGTGCTATTTATTATAATTTGTTATAGTTCCTTTTATCTGTATTAGTTTGTTATTTTGTAAGATTATTTTTGTGTTTTGTTTATGGGCAACGGAGCCTGATAATAAAGGATTATTATTATTATTTACATACTATGTCCATTGCAAATTTGACCACTGCATTATTGTGACGTTTAGCCATGTCCTCCAACACAGACTGTAACATATAGTCAAGGGTGTTTAGGTTTGGGCTAATAATAATAATAATTATAACCATCTGTCGAAGCTGTCATTGCACGGATGGATCAAGGGCTTGATACAGAAGGCAGTACTCCTCGGTACAGCTCGCATCGTGAGGAGGATCCTGTCTCTGGAGCCCTAACCACCGGTAGCTTGGACCCTGTCTCGATACCGGCGGACTACTATTGTTTATATTTTTAAATGTTTTTTTTTTCTATATGATTTTGTTAAAAAAGGAATATTTAAAAATTTAATTAATATGTATATTGAATGAATAAAGTAAATAATAATTTATTTTCAACCAATTAAAATTACAATTTTAATAGAGGGCCAATCGTCAGTTTTAATAATATCTGGAACATTAACTGCGAGACAAGCCTGGATAGTGCGTGCCTTATGGCCAGGTGCTGAGTCTTACTGAAAAGTCCATGGTTTGTGATATCAAAAAGAGTATCTTTAAGGAGCTTTACTAACAACTCTAAGACAGTATCTTAATACACTTTAGCTGAAGTTTTTACCTTTTTCTCACATCCATGATAAAACACCGCTCACCAAACCATTACTGCTGCACCATCAATACTGATAAAACTAAAATTCTTACGTACAGTTTACGAAATTCCACTCAACCTCCAAATTCATACGCTCTAGTTGCACACTCATGTTTACTGTCTGGCAGTGCTACATGTACATGTCCAGAATTTGAACGTTGTCGAACTATTAAATATCTCGGTGTGACTCTTGATGATGGTCTGAGCTTTGCACCTCATATAGAGTTACTGACAAAAAGAATCAGAAAACTGATTTTTGTCTTTAGTAGTCTTCGTCACATCGCAGATCCTCAAATTATTAGGTGTACATATTTTGCTCTATGTCAGTCTCTCCTAACGTACTGTATATGCGCTTGGGGTGGTGCACCCAAAACAGTAGTTTTGAAGCTAGAACGAGCTCAGAGAGCCGTGCTGAAAGTTAGTACCTTTCGGTCCATCCTTTTCCCAACTGATGAACTATACAGGAAATGTAAAGTCCTTACAGTCAGACAATTATTTGTATTACACATATTACTATATCAGCATCAAAGAACCTCCTATGAAATAATCACTACAAGACGCAAAGACAAGGTATGCCAACCCTTCCGTTGTAAATACTTTTTTACAAGAAGATTTCCCTGTTTTCAAGGTCCTCATCTCTACAATAGTCTTAACAAAATATTGAATTTTTACTCACTCCCTATAATGTCATTTAAAAAGAAACTCAATAATTGGCTACTAACACTTAATTACAACAACACTGAAAGCTTATTGTTGACTCAGTACAGCTCCCGTTAAACCCCATAATATCATCATTTCGATGGCCCCACCGAATAAACGTGCAAGAGTTCTTACACGAATTATTATTTTTTTCATTTTTCGTTTCTTTTGCCTATCCTGCATCTACTTAATTTTTTTTATGAATTTTAGATCCAAAACAAGGCCTATTATATTAGTGTGTTTTTTTATTCTAGGGAAATAATTTATTTAAAAGTTATAAGAATAATAGTTTATGCTTTCATTACATGTTTTTTGAGTCGTCTAGTACACAAGAATAAACATATTAAAACCTACAGGCGTTTCAGAACATTTGTGATTGGTTTCGACTTTGGGTAATGTCGTCTTACACGTTTATTCGTGTAGAAATGTATGCAAATTTTATCATTTATGTTTTATTCCACGAAATTGAAGTTTTAATATAAACGGGTTATTAAAAGTAAAGTATTGCATTGTCTCTTACTATAATATTTTTTTTATAACAATTTGTATTAAAGATTCTAACATTAATATTCTTTGCATATTAGTTGAAGTTTATTTCTAGTAACGGTAAATAAACAAACGTTTACGCGATGAATTCTATTGCAATCGTACGTAACATTACGAGTAGAAAGGGGTACGCAGGTTTTTTTTTTCGGGTGGCAAAATCATCTATTGACATCCCCCGCTCTTAGACGGAGCGGGAAATAGTGTCAGACTTTCACTGACTAAAAAACCCACTCCTGTTCCTTCTTTGCCATTTTTCCAGGACCCTAGGTATCTCTTTCGCATCACCCATGGCCCCAGTAGGCTTCAACTGCTGGGCCCCTACGGTTGCTGACATCTCCTTGAGGCACGCGTGGAACATTACGCGCCGTCGACGATTTGGGTTACCGGTCCACTCCTCCACGGGTCCACGCCTGCGGTGGCCGGAAATCGAGATTGGAATTCTCGGCTGGGGCGCGAGGTCCATTACCTCGCGCGTGCACGTGCGGCTTCCTTCTTTGCTAGCATTACTGCTTTGTAGAAGGAGGCGACCGCCTGCCACTCTTCCTCGCTCCGGACCATGACCTGTACCAAGGCCCGGCGCAAGATGATCTCCCCCACGAGGACACGGAGGTGCTCTGCCCAGGCGTGGCACACCTCCACCGTATGCTCCACCATGTCCTCCGGGCGTTTCTTCCGCACGAATCCAGTGCAGGAACCTCTCGAATCCGGTGCAGGAACCTCCCGAACTTACCATGTCCCGTGAGGACCTGCGTCATGCGAAAGGTATGGACGCCGTGAGGCCTTTCTAGCCACGCCTCAAAGAGAGGACTTACCGCCATAATTATGGCGTGCCCAGCACTGGGTTGCGACAGTCGCTGTCGCCATTCCATTCCACCCGAAGTCTGTCCGCCATGCCGCGACTTGGCGTGGCAGCGGAGTTTCGCCCAGGCGTTACATCTCCACGCGCAGATCGTGCATGCGTGCAAGAACTGTTGCCAGCAAATCTCACGAGGCCAGCAAGGAAGCTTGCCGCGGGAAACCGTGAAGTATCTCCGCACCATCTGGATGGCCATGACCTTCTGGCTTGCGTTCAGCTTGGCTACCGGTCGCTTTCGTAGCAACGGCGCCCATACCAGCGCTCCATAAAGGGCCATGGACCGAACGATTCCTGCATAGAGCCTCCGGCAGGAGTCGTTTGGACCTACGGTTTTGTTGACTTCTCCTTGAGGCGTGCGTGGAACACTACGCACCGTTGACTATTTAGGCTCGGTCCAGATGGTTACGGCGAGCTACACATTGCTCGCCGTTCGCATGCTCTCGCCTATGGTGGCTGGAAATCAGGGTCGGAATCTCGGCGCCTGATCTAAGGGCCAAACAATCGCGCAGTCCTCCGGGCGGTCCACACAATGGTGAATACCGGGCGTTTCTTTTGCTCGGATCCGGTGCAGGAACCTTCCGAACTTACCATGTACGGTGAGGACCTGCGTCATGCGGAAGGTGAGGACGCCATAGTAGATACGGTATGATGATCAGTTTGATACACCTTGTTATAGGGATACATTATAGGGATTCGATTGTTGAAAAGTATTAATAATAATTTATTTATTTTCAGATAACAATGATCCATAATGGTTAGTAACAATTTGAACTTATAAACTATATATAAATGTATTGCAGAAATAAATAGTATCTCTATTCTCTTTAATTTATTTCAGAAAGTTTGACATGTCAGTCACGAAGTTCCTTTCCTATTGATGCTATATTAGAGTTCAATAGAGTCAACTCAGATTGCGAAGTGGGGAGCCATAGAAATTGCAGGTTGTCTGTGGTTATTTATCCAGCTCACGTTGAATTAGGAATTAAAAATATATTTTTAATTCCTAATTCAATAGAGAAGGGTCGTAGCCTATAAGAAAGTGACTCTATGCTTGCTGCTATCGAGCGTTCAAAGAAAAGTCATATTATATAGACTCTCTATCGAATGTATTAGAGAATGCTAAAGTTACTGGGCACAAGTACCTAGTAAAACAAATGACACAAAAAGATTTTATGGATTTTAAAGAGTTAGTAAACGGGACGAATTGGTTAAAGGACACAAACGGCGATAAAATTTACTGGAGCAAAATAAAAGTAGTAAACTCTCTCATGATCATCCTAATACAATTTACTGCAGGTATAGTTTGGAAGATGAATTACGAGAGATGCAAATCATGATAAGGACTAACTCAAGCGGCGTGGAGAACCTACAGAAGATGCTGAAAGTTTAAAACTAGCGTACACCGGAATGTTACCTAAACCACTTCCGTTATTTAAGGATTTGATAAGTCTTTGTGATTCAGGAGCAATACCAAACCATTATCAAAGTTTGTATATAAATCTACTGCCATTGGATAACTCCATTGCGGTCTCCAATGACAGTGAAGAGGAGGATTAGTTTTTCTAATACTGCAATTTGTTTTTTTTTTTAATCAAGAAGACTTGTACTTTGAGTTCACGTGCATACATGATTATAATTATATTTTTTTATTCATTAAAATATCAGTATTTTATTTCATCTTTTTATAAAATTATTTTTATCACTATACCATGCAATAGCAAAGATGTATTACATAAATGAACACTGATCTTATTAACACTAATATAAATGCTTACGATCTTTCCAATCATTTAATAGCAGAACAATGTACTGTAAAAAAGCGTGTAAATAGTTATAGCTGGGTCCAACAACAAACTTCAGTTACGGGGAATACTAGTGTAACCTTACAGTGCGTTTTATTTGTTGAGTTTTACTACACGAATAAACGTGTAATAATTCTTACTGAGACCTAGTCATGCGAATATCACAAGAGTAAAAATATTAAATAGTTTTTCATGAATTTCTTGAAACTCGTTGAAGTTTTTAAAGAAGTATATATAAAAGTCTATAGTTTATTTTTTTATCTTTAATTTGATTATGCATTATGTATACCTATTTACAACGACATGAGCGTTATTGAAGTTTAAACGTTTTTATTTTTTGCTGAAAAGTTGTCACTTTTCTCTTACACGTTTATTCGGTGGGGCCATCGAATTTGATCATCACTCGCTACTATTACTTACAAATATAGTAAAAACACATACACACACACTCTCACACACACACCTTCACACACCCCTACACACACTACACTACCCTACTCAACAAATTTTCGTTTTATTTTATTTCCTTTTTAAATAGTTTATTTGTCCGTTTACCTATTATATAATAAACCAGTCGTATAAATACAAAATAGCATCTCATGTATGTACTTACCTAAATGCAAATAGAAACATCCATTAAAGGGTTGGGCCCAGCATCTTTAACACAAGTTGTCTTGGCAACTTAGTAAGGGTGCTGATGTCACCACATCATTGTATATTACTTTAAGCTGTATGTATTAAATGTATTTAATGTAAAATGTAAAACTTAATGCAAATAAACTATTATTATTATTATTATTATTACTGATGTGGCTTGATAACCACGCAGGACTCTGTCGACCATTTGAGAGGCTTTTTTGGCTTTTTTGGCCTTTTTTTTTTCTTTATTTTTTTAGCATACACACGCACGGTCATTGTACTTGTAGTATTGCTCTTCGATTGTGATTTTTTCTCATTGGTAAAAAAAAATATCCCCGTATTAGCCTTAGCTTTGTTCCAAATTTTTTAGAAAAAATAAAATTGATAGTTGAGAGTTTTTAGCTGGATTCCTTCGAGTGAAGTTCGGTGGCTGTTTTAATTATTCACAAATTGATTTCTAGTGGATATTGTGATGTAAAATTGGTGTAGTTTTGAATATCAAGTGTCTGCGCAACTGAACAACATGTGGAATCAGGCGCGATTTTGGTAAAATGGAGCTGAGAATTATTGTGGTATTGGCTACCACAGCGAAGCTGACCAAGAAGGCTGACCCGATACATTTGCTGCAAAGCAGTGCAAAAACATTAGACTGTGTTACATCCGTGTTCTAATGGAACTAAAAGTAACTTAAAGGACAGAAAACTTAATATTTTCTAAACTTGACACTGGCAAATGCACAAACCGTGTGAAGCAAAAATAATAATAATAAAATACTGCCTGTATTTTGACAGAGGACTTAAGAACTTCCTATTCGAGTTATATTTTCATACAACACATATAACATTTATCTTGTGGATATTATCTAGGCTTCTATAGAAATAAAAACATAAATTTGTGTAAAACTGCTATTTTACGTGAACGCCCACCATAATTTACTGATATATTAAAAATATAAAAAATACATCAATAGCAGCCTAGCACATTTAATTGAGATTCTGAATGACGAACATTTTTCTGAAAAACCTTTAAGGGTTTAAAAAAAACACACATATTTCCTGGAACAAGTTTTTTGAAATATTCGAGTAAATCATGGAATTACCGAATGCCGACAGAGTTTCAGGCGTTACCTTCCATTTTTTTAACATTGCCTCTTCATCAAACATCGCGTTGGATTGCGTTATATGAAGCAACAAGCTTTTAAACCATGCTCGATGTGGACAATAGCCGAGTGGAAAAGGACCCTGTTAATCAAGTTGATAATATTCTAAAAAAAATCTACTTCATTTATTATGTACCAGTTCTAGACTTTCTAAAGAGGTCCTTAGAAATAGGCTTTACAATGTACATAGCTATCTGAAATGCCACAAAAACTCGGCACGATAACTTCTTTCACCCCAGTGAATACAATGCTGGCCCAAATCGAGGTCTGCTCCAGTTTGTACACAAGCTAGTGTGTGAGAGTAGGGCACCCTACTCAGCTGGTGAGATTGTGAGTAATCTTAAAGCTAAGTTGGGGGCCCATTCGAGTACACAATGAAGTTCTATAAATCTTTACTTTATACGATAAAGTGTTGAGTTTTTGGTTTTGATAATATCTTATTTTGTGAACGAATTAAATTGGCATCAATTTTTAAGGTTCTGTACCTACCTGAAAATTAAAAAAAACAGAACTCTTATAGGATCACTTTGTTGTTAATCTATCTATTTGTCTATCAAGACCCTTTATCTCGGAAACGCGTGTAGATATCGAGTTAGGATTAAAACTTAGACAAGCTTAATATCGTGAAAGGAAAAAATACTTAGTTATAATAAAGACTACAATTTTCTTAACTACCAATATTTTTATTATTTTGGTCTAGCACTTTGTCAGCAACTGCGTTCGCGAGAAAGTTTAAAATTTTATAAAAACTTTACCACCCTTTAAACCATATTTTGAGAGTAGTTTTGAATAATTTGATAGTCTTTATTAAAAAATTCGATTAGATTTTGTGCCAAAGTTTAAGCTTATTAACCAAAGAAATAAGAATCCGCCATGCATCGCGTCGACGGCGCGTAGGTACTGTTCCACGCGAGCCTCAAGATGTCAGCAACTTTAGGGGCCCAGCAAGGCCGAAGTTTACTGGGGCCAAGGGTCTGATTCTGAAAGGAAGACTCAGCCCTGGTACGAAAGGCAACGAAGGAACAGGTGTGGGTTTTTAGTCAGTAAAAGTCTGATACTATCTCCCGCTCCACCCAAGAGCGGGGGATGTTATAAGATGACTTTCCAACCGAAAAAAAAGGGCCTTGGTACAGGCCATGGTCCGAACCGAGGAGGAGTGGCAGACGGTCGCCTCCTTCTGCGAAACAGTAATGTTAGCAAAGGAGGAGGCCGCACGTGCACGCGCGAGGGACCCTCACGCACCAGCCGCCCGAACCCGATTTCCGGCTACCGTAGGCGCGGGCTTGCGGACGGCGGGCGATGGGTAGCTCGCCGTGCGACCGTCTGATAACCGTCCGGAACGCGCCCAAGTCGCCACGCGCACCTTAAGGAGATGTCAGCAACCGTAGGGGCCCAGCAGAGTCGAAGGCTACTGGGGCCAAGGGTCTGTTTCTGAAAGGAAGACTCGGCCCTGGTATGAAAGGCAACGAAGGAACAAGAGTGGGTTTTTAGTCAGTAAAAGTCTGACACACGCTCTTGCTTCGCCCAAGAGCGGGGGATGTTATTGGATGATTTTCGAACCTACAATAAAAAAACCTGTAGGCGGTGAAAACAGTAACTAGTATGCTAATATACAAAGTTTCACAAATCGCTTACGTTATTCATAATTCGTCAAAATTTCCCACTTCCATGAATTCAATGAACAAAATGCGAATGAAATCAACTGTCAATAGCCGCCCAGGGCGATGATTCATGGGCGACATGGCGTGGCCTTTGATGTGGCCATTCACGGCCAGGCTATTGTCATCGGCAAAGACAGGCTGTGTGTATTGCGGCTCTTCCGAGTTTAATTTAGAACGTTTGATAGTGTTTGTGATGCTAAAGAGCGCCCCTCATTGGGTGGGCGTTGGAGGGACTAATAAATGTTTCTTAATG
Source organism: Mythimna pallens (assembly GCA_961205895.1). Lineage (NCBI taxonomy): Eukaryota > Metazoa > Arthropoda > Insecta > Lepidoptera > Noctuidae > Mythimna > Mythimna pallens. The sequence continues at coordinate 1,371,897 of OY540845.1, read as the reverse complement.
ACTTATTGAACTTTGTCAGTTTATAATTTATAACTTCGTGAGTTCAAGTAACTTAGCTTAACTATTTGAGTATTTTAGGTAAGCATAGCAGGTAGCTTACATAATAAAGGGAAATCTTGGTTCTCTCGGGTACTCGGTGCCTCAGAAATAATTATCTTTTGTAACGGTATAAAAAAATAACATAATATAATTATATTTATTATGTATTTATACACTATTATACTTATTCGTATTTGCAGGAAAACCAAGATCACCGACTTAGCACAAAGAATCGCCAAACTTTTGTAAGCATGTGTTATTCTATACCTCTTTTATGTTATATTAAGTCGTACATTGGTTATCGATTAATAATTTGGGTATTAGTTACCATTAAATAATATATAGTACCTGCTAAACAATACTAAAATAATTTGAATTTAAAGAAAATGTTTGTAACGGCCGAGATCGCAATGATGGCAACATCCCCTCCCTATACCTGAAAGGGCATGTCGCCATTATTGCGGGCTCAGTTTCTGTCCGACGTTTGTGGAGTTAACAACCTGTGAAATGCAAGTAAGTTAAATAATAAATTGAGGGTATTTGATGTTTGATAATATGTTGCTTCTATGTTAATAATTGTGAGTAAAAGTATTAGAATATTAACTATAATTATTAATAAATGTGTAACGTATCGCTTATGAAATGTTATTTGTTCTTTAAAAACCTTTTATAAATATTGGAAACATTAAAACCCATTGTATAATAAACTAGCCTTTTGATTTATCCTACACTTTAGTGGCAATGGGCAGGGCACATTGTTCGCAGAACGTATGGCCGTTGGGGGCCAAAAATTCTGGAATGGCGGCCACAAGATGGACCGATGACTTAGTAACGGTTGCGGGAGTCTAATGGATGCGAGACGCTCAGGACCGTTCATTGTGGCGACACTTGGGGGAGGCCTATGTCCAGCAGTCGGACGTCTTTCGGCTGAAGTGATGATGATGATACTTACTCGTTAAATTATAAATTAAATTATAATTAAAAATCAGAAATCGAAGAAATTGAAAAATTACTTTTAAAAATAAATGTCATTCTTCGCGACTCTGGCCTTTTTTAAAGCCATTCTAATATTAATAAAAATATGCCTCAGAAGTTGACTAGAAATGTTTTTAATTTATTGTCTTATGATTTCCTTCAATTCAGATACGGTTGATGAATTTCTGTTATACACCCTAGTCTTCACATAACCACAGAGTGAAAACTAAAAAAAGTGCGATTTGGACTCGCGCACTGAGCAAATTGTGATGATGAATGAAACCGTACAAACTTACCTTTGAAAACAGTTCAATTCCCGAATCGAGTTACGAAAAGTTTTTTGAATCGCAAAAAAAGTTTTTTTTTGATACCTCCACGCGTTTCCGAGTTAAAGGGTCTTGACAGACAGACGCACGGACAACAAGGTAAACTTATGGAACCCTAAAAATTAAACCAGTTTAAACAAACTAACGAACTCTTCAGTTTTATAGTATTAGTAGGTATAGGCACACACATGTCATGGCACACACGGAACAGCTTTCATCTGTTCCATGGTAGCATATATGAATGATGCTACTACTCAACTCACCTTAGCTTCTCCTAGACAATAAGACATCTGCTTCAAAAACTTCAAACCCCGCTAATACTTACGCAAACTGGACCAGTAAACCTATTAAATTAGGGCATTGAATTTCGTTCAATGCTCAAGGTCACCTCGGCTTCCATTGTTTGTGCTCTAAATATAGCTTTTTGCTAGTAACACCCTGTTACGAGGGCGTGGTATTACGTCAGATTTAACGACGTCAATGGATTCATGGTCTATAGCCTGATGGGGCCGAGGAAGATTGGAATTTGTAGCCTTGAGCGGCTACATATGCAGGTGTCTATATTTTTTCCTTTTCTTTAATATTAATGTAATGTCTGGCAGTTTTAAGTGGCGCGGTCTACCCAAAAGTCCTTTTTTTCGTATTGTTCGGCTGGTCATTGAGATCCTTAGTAGTCCTAAGTTGAGATACATAAATACTGACAAATGCTTGCACTGACTAGACAGGTCCACTCGAATTTGTGTAGTTCTTTCCTGAAAAGATCATCTCAGACACCAGTCTGCACTGTTCTCATATGATTTGAGCATTACATGTTTGCTGTATGGATTTTAAAAGAGACTTTGACCCCTGAGTTAGTTTTGATGTTTCTTCTCAGGGTAGTCAGCTAGGAAACACCGGCCTCATCTCAGTTTCTAGTTGACGCGTATAAACGCTTTTAACCGAGTTCAAAAAAAGGAGGAGGTTATCAATTCGGTTGTATTTTTTTATTTTTTATGTGTACCTCAAAACTCCGTCGTTTGCAATTTTTTTTTAAAGGTTTCCCAAAATTCGAGATGAGATTTGGTCCCATAAAAAAAAAAAACAGTTTTGATGATGGGATGAGGAATCTTTTTTTTTTTAATTGATATAAACCAGAGCTTGACTGCGATCCAATCTGATGGTAAGCAGTGATGCAATCGAGGAATGAATAAATCGAGGGAACTCCTCAAATAATATAGGCAACCATATAGTGTACACATCAATAGTCTGTGTTCCGTATGGTGTCCGGACGTAAAGAATAACACCATCTCATCTCTTCCCTCTTCGACTAAGGGTCACACCAGAGAATGGACAGCAGCATTCTCAGTGCATTGGAACAACCACACTGCAATCGCCAATCCGCATGCTAAGCGTGGGCATTATGCCACCCCCCCCCCCCCCCTCCAATGATAAGCACAACCAAAAAATGGCCCCTAATGCCCGGCAGCCCGTAAGAAACAATACCGAGAAACACCCCGTAATGGCCCACGCATAATGATCCCATCCTTATCGGATCATTGTGCGTGGGCCATGGCGGGCTTTACTCCAACCAGCCTACCTCATTCCAGAAACAGATGAGTCTCTTCAATTAGCAAAGGTTCGTGTTCTTATCTCACTGACGGCTGTGCACTCGAGGAGCACATGCGCGAAAGGTTCTTCTGACTCCATGCATCCTCTGCACAGAGGGCTATCTGTGATATTAATTGTGAAGAAGTGTTTGTTCAGTGTATGTGGTGGCTAAAACCATCAGAGCAACGATATTCTCATGCCCCAGCCGCCACCGCAAGATACGCCCTGGGCATCTATTAGTTATATGAAAAAGTCACATACTTTTGAATAGTAACAATTTTACATAAACTTATTTGAGTTTAAGACCGTCTTTGTACCCACAGATTTCTATGGGTACAATGGCGGTCCTATCGCTAACAGCGATATCTATCAGACAACCTTAGGATGGACTATATGAACTTAAACTTAAAAAGGCGGGTAATCTGTGGTGTAATGCTAGCAAATATTAATTAGATAAAATATATACTTACACAAAAGATAATATATACGCTTAAAATATATATATAGGTACATTTATTCTGTTGTACAATTACATTCAATTGTATTCAGCAGTATTCGGTTAGACTACACCCCCACCGTAGTTGGCAATCATGGCGGTAAGTCCCCTCTTTGAGGAGTACGCCACCGCGTCATCAACTTCCGCATGACTAAATCGGTAAGTTCGGGAGGCTTCTATTTCAGAAAAAAACACCCGTGTGTCACCACAGTGGGACCACCTGAAGGACACGGTGGAGACGATGGGCTGTAATGTCCTGGTAAACCATACAGACCGATGATACAGTTAACCTACATTCAGCCATCGCTACAAACGATCGTAATGACAGCCGATAATCGTCTCCGTTACAAAGTTTTCAGTGGAAAAGTTAACAAGTCGTTAGCACGTGCAGCAATTTATCGAAAGGTGAAAAGTTTTTGGTTCCACTTACCACTAGTACGTGAAGCTAGGGGTTGAATGGAAATGTTAATGTACTTACAAAAGGTAAACGTAAATACAGACATATGGCTTCTGATGTTTGAAAATGTTATTATAATAGGTAATTATGCATGAAAAAAACATTTGTTATCTGATTAGTTTATCAATAAATACACAAAAATAGAATACTAGTAGTGATCATCATCATCGTCATCATCATCATTTTAGTCGAAAGACGTCCACTGTTGGACATAGACCTCCCCCAAATGTCGCCACAATGACCGGTCCTGCGCGTCTCGCATCCATCGGATTCCCGCGTCCCTCATCAGGTCATCGGTCCAACTTGAGGGAGGCCTTCCAACGCTGCGTCTTCCGGTACGTGGTCGCCATTCCAGAACCTTTCAGCATCACCAGCTATCCGTTCTGCGAGCAATGTGCCCTGCCCATTGCCACTTAAGTTTGGCGATTCTTCGGGCTATGTCTGTAACCTTGGTTCTCCTGCGGATATCTTCATTTCTGACGCGATCACGCAAGTACTAGTTTTGATAACAATATCAAAATTGTTAAAAAAGCAAACGAGATATAAGACGCCCTTTTCTATGGTGGTGAAATGTTCCATAACGACAATGATCATGTTGGACGTCTCTTTCTTATATGCAGCTTTGAAGCTATAACTTCTTTGTTGACTTGTTGACGAAGATCATCATCATCATCTTATCCCGTGTTATTTGGGGTCGGCGCAACATGTTTTTTTCTTCCATTCTGCCCTGTCACTCGTCATGCTATCACTAACTTCCTTTTCTTTCATATCACTCTTCACACAATCCATCCAACTTTTCTTTGGTATCCCTCTCCATCTCCATCCATCTACATGTTAACTCATAACTCTTTTAGTAACATGCGCTTCATCCCTCCTCTTCACATGACCACACCAAGACCTTGTTGACGAAGATAATTGTTTTTAATTTTGTTTATCAGACTTAAAAGTATTTAATTTATGGAATAAAACTGTAAAGGCTTAAGTTCATGATGAAAATATCAAAATCACTATATGGCTGCCTATAATATTTGAAGAGTTCCCTCAATTTCTCATGGATCCCATAATCAGAACTAGATCAAAAAAATCTAAAGGATATGAGGTGAATTTATAGGCGAGTTTAGATTATGTCTTTGAGCAATCTGAGCCTCAAAGTCCTCCAGCTGTTGTGAATGTTGTGATATCCAGCCACTGTTCAATATGCTTCCAGATTGGTCTTATTTAAAAAAAAATCTAAAGGATATGTTTTTTAAGAGGAAAAAAAATTTTGCAAATCGGTCCATAAACGACGGAGTTTTTTTTAAGTCGGTTAATAAATTGTTTGCTTATTCCTTATTATGGAGAGCTTTTTAACCCAAGAGAGCGCGTCTTTCTATGAAACGCCAGTGGGCCCGTTGGGAGCATTTAGCTGCTTTTTTTTTTTTTTTTTCAATGAACATAGGATACCTCCAACAGACATGGGATCCCCACCAACTGTGTTCCCACGTTGTCGTCGTAGTGGGGCTTGCGTGTCTCTGTGATCTTGAGGGCTATGCCGGTAGAGCTACTCATGCCGGAGGGCCTCAAGTGAGAGACCAGACCAAGAGGAACACACACAGGCGGAGTCCAGGCGGACCGCCACGGAGGGTGCGCTGTCTAGGAGCACTGGCACCAACAGCTGTTGGTGCTTTTGGACGGCGATTTTGGAGAGTGGGTTCGCCTCTGGTACGTGTCTGCTTATCAGACATGACCAAGATGGCGAACTTGCTTATTGGGGACCCCACCCCACAAAAAAGGCAAAGCTGTGACCAGCAAACTATGGACGCGACTCTCAAAAATTTATTACCCCAGGAGGGTACCGCCTGCACCGCAGGAGGAGAATCCCTCCCCGAGCAGAGCTCGGGCTGCCCCTCGTATTCTGGGGGGGGCAAAGAGCGCGCCAGGTCCTCTAGGGGCCTGTTACCGTCCTTCGTGGACGCAAGGAGCCAGGGTGGCTCACCCACCGGTAGCGTGGAGTCCCTGGGACCCGTTCCCAGCACGTCTGCTGCGCCGGTGGGTACTACAGAGGCCGGCAGGTACTTCGGTCTCAGGGAGGTGAGTGGAGACGCGGCGTCAGACTCCGATGCCGCGTCTTCGCTCAACTCGGAGAGAATGGAGGTGGATGAGGCCACCTCCAGGAAGAAGAGGAATCAGTTCCTCAAACGCCCCATATCCGGGGACGGTCGGAGGACATCCTCCGAAGATGAGCGTGGAGCTTCTGCCCGCAAAATCTCCACTGCTGGACGGGGTGCGGGCCGAAAGGCGGGAAAAGGAAGAAGGCCCACCGCCGAGGAGGCGACCCAGCGATCCCTGAAGATTGCGAGGGAGGGGCGCCACCCAGGGGCAAGCAGTGCCCAGGCCAGTCCCTCGGAGCCGGAGCCTTCTGGCACTGAGCCAGAAGGCATGGAGGAGGCGCTGGCCCAATTTAAGGGTATTGTTACAGCCGCCATAAATGGAGTCGCGATCAAGAGGAAAGAGGTCTCCAAGAAGAGATCGATCCCCCAGGCCACGACCTCAATTATAGAGGCACTGGGGATCGTTTTGGAGCCTCTTAAGAGATCCCTCTCCAAGAGGATCGGTCGGCTCGAGGCGGACTTGGCCGGTCTTCGAGGCAATGGCCCCGAGGTGGCGCCAAAACGGGGGCGCAAGCAGGGCCAGTCCCAGCCCCTGCCCCAGCCAGAGAGCGAGGTTCTGGCCCTGCTGCGGCAAGAGCTGGCTGCCTTCCGGCAGCAGCAGCAGGAGCAGCAGCAGCAGTTCCAGGAGCGGATCCAGCGGCAGTTCTCTGTGCTGGAGGGCATCGTCCTGCGCCCCCCGCTTGCGGCTTCCGGTCAGAAGAGGGCGGCGTCGTATGCCACCGCCGCCGCCGCGGCCACGGCTGCTGCACCCAAGGCGGGCCCGTCGGGGCAAGCCGGGCGCGGGGCCGTGGCTTCGGAGCCTGCGAGGCTGGCCCCGGCGGTCAAGCAGCAGCAGCGGCAGGGGAAGCCTGCTCCTTCCCAGAAGGGTAGGGCAGCGTCTTCCATTAAATCGGCGGGACCTTCTGCCACGGCGGCGATAAGGCCACGCCTGCCGCCTCCCCTGCCGAAGAACCCTCGGCTGACACCGATTGGACGATCGTTGGTGCCAAGAGGAGTGCAGGTAAGGTGGCTAGGGCGGCCAAAAAGCGCGCGAGGCAGCAAGAGCGCAAGAAGCGGGCCATGGCGGCCAGACTTCGCGCCCCAAATTCCGAGGCTGTAGTCATTACTCTACAGCCAGATGCGGTAAAGAAGGGCGTGACGTACGATGCCGTCATGGCAAAGGCGAAGCAGGCGGTGTTGCCCCACCTTGACGAGCTCGGAGCCTCTGGGGGCTTCCGCATGAGGCGCACTGCAACCGGGGCCCGAATACTGGAAGTCCCTGGTGCAGATAGTGTCTCTGCTGCGGACGCCCTGGCTGAAAGGATCAGGGCGTCCCTAGGTGTCGAGGAGGTCCGAGTGTCCAGGCCCACCAAGTGCATAGACATGCGCATCATGGGCCTGGACGACTCCGTCAAGGTGGACGAGGTGGTGGCCGCCATCGTCAGTGCGGGTAAGTGCACCTCCGCTCAAGTGCGGGCGGGCACCATACGCGCTGACAGCACGGGCATGCGAGCCATTACGGTGAGCTGCCCTGTGTCGGCGGCTAAGGCCATCACGGGCGAGGGCCGAAGGCTTTTGGTGGGCTGGGTTTCCGCCCAAGTGAAGATGTTGGAGCCCAGACCTCTACGGTGCTACCGCTGCCACGTGGGGCACCACGTGGGGGCCCACTGCGCCGCGGAGGTGGACCGCAGTGATCGCTGCTACCAGTGCGGTCAGGCCGGTCACAAGGCCGTCGAATGCCGTGCGCCACCGCACTGCTACGCATGTGCGGCGGCAGGCAAGCCGGCCGACCACCGGGCTGGGAGCAGGTCCTGCGACCCCCCCGCCAAGGCCAAGGGCAAGGCCAGGAGGCCCATCCCCGCTAATGTGTGATGTAGTAGTTGTAAGGTATATAATAAGGTATCATTATTCCAATATAGTCAGTGTATTCTCGAACCTCATTCGTTTCATTTGTCTCCTAAACACCCGACCTTACATGGCGACCCTGCCTGTAACAGTAGCCGGTACGGGCCCGCGCGCGTGTGAACCATAAAAGGACAAAATATTATAAACAACCAGTGCCGTTAATGTGGACTTTGAAAATGAAGAATGAAAAATACACTAAGCTACCTGAGCACAAGGCGTGTCTTACTTTTGCGTGTTCGTGCGTATTTTTAAATATTGAAAAATGGGAAACACAAAAACCAAAGAGGAAGTAGTGATTGCACAGACCGCTGGAGTCGGCAGTAACACGGCTCGTACGCAGCAGCAGCAAGAAACCACAAACACAATTTTGGTTGTGATATGTACCATATTGGCTATCGGACTAGTAATAATACTATACAAGCTGTATAATCGTTGTCACAAGAAGCAAATACAGCGTCATATAGACGACGCGACATTGAAGCGATACTCCAGTATTTTACGCAGGCAGCAGGCATGCATGGGTGCTGTGCCACAGGCTAGCAAGGCAGAAGTTCTCAACATATAACTACGGCGGAGAAATAACCCATAACATCTTCAAGGCTCGTCAATCTACGTTGTGGGAGTGCTAGTGTAGTGTTGGTGTGAAAAAGTAGGCAGTGAAGTGAAAGTTCAAAACATCATATAAGTAACTAAAGCAAGTGAATCCAGGTAACAATGAGGGTTATTTTAAAACTTATTTAGTGAATTTTAAGAACAACCTGCCTCTTGATGATCGTATTTAAGTTTCACATTTATTTTTTATTTAATGTTAAGAGTTATTGCTAAGTAACAATTAGTTTCTGTTGAGTTATTATGTGCAACTTACTTGAAATAATAATTACACAAAATACGTAGTTCAGAACAAGCGCTAGTGACTATGTCAAGGACTAATGTGTTATGGCTGAGGATTTAGGTATAATATTAAACGAGTTAAAAGCTATAAGAACCTACTTGATAAAAATTGGTCCTACACGCCGACAAGGAAATATTTTAGAGATAAAAAGAGAAGAGGCAAAAACTGTTTTAGTCAAGTACAATAAGTTTTTAGAAATCTATAACAAAAACTTGAAAAATTATACGAGTTCAGAAATTACATTAATTAAAAAGATTTGTGAGGAGTTCGATAGGTTATTTTTAGAAATAATTTCATTGACAGCATTAATAGCACTAAACAGCTAATTGAAAATATCGAATATTACGATACAATGTTAAGCACACCGGCATGTAAAATCAAGTTAATCCAGTTTATATTGAAAAGCAGGTTATCGCAGCGCGCAAAGTTATTATTGTCCCCCAAATATGATACTGTCGAAGAGCTTACAAGGGATATGCGTAAATTACTACTACCACAAAAAAGTTACATTGCCATTCAGTCCAAATTACAGTTTTGTAAACAAGATAGTAAAACAATAACAGATTACGGCAAAGAGATGTCGGAACTCTTTGTAGATTTGACGATTTCGCAAGCTGACAACGATTCAGCCAAGTATGCTTTATTAAAACCCATGAATGAGAAGTTGGCAATCAAACGATTTGCAGATGGATTGCGGGATCGTCGATTAAGCACCATAATTGCCGCGCGTAACTTTTCTTCTTTAACAGAAGCAATCCAGGCAGCTCAAGATGAGGAGAAACCAGGACCCAGTGGCTCATCAGAACTTATAGGTACGTATGGACAAACTAATTACCAAGGTCGGCGAGCCCAACGAGGTCACCGAGGTCAAAGAAATTTCGGCGCAAGAGGTGGTGCACAAAATGCACACCAGCATCGGGGTCAAGGTCAACGGTCACAGGTACCACATGGTTATGGTAATTATTATCGCAGTAATTATAATAATCGTTATCGCAAAACCTATAGACCACCGCGTAGTAACCGCGGCCGGGGTGTCGGGTTTAAAAAGGATATCAATGTCATAACAGAGAATAGCCAGGTGGCAACGAGCACTTCGAATAATGAGTCATTAAATCATTTTTTTTCGTGACTGATGTCATCTTCACGTGTAACATTTTAAACAAGGTGTTGTTTAAAATTAATAACTGTAACCATAACATGCTAATTGATACGGGCGCTTCTATATCGGGAATAAAGTTGGAATGTTTAGAGCGTTTACAGATTCCTTACCATAAAGAGAGAGTTAGCGTAAAAGGTATTGGTGGATATTTGTTCTCAGAAGGTTATGTGTATTTAACTCTAAATTATAACGAATATAATTTTCGACATAAATTTACAGTATTTAAAGAATTACCGTGTAGTACTGATGGCATTTTGGGTCAAGACTTTTTAACACATTATAGAGCTATTTTAAATTTTGAAGTCAATACATTACAGTTAATGACAAATGGCGGTATGTTAGTAACATTATCGTTCGAAAATGATCAGACAACACGTAAGGGCTACTATCTAACTATACCAGCGCGTAGCGAATCCACGCATTATATTAATACGACATTAAAAGTAGAGTGTGTAGTGTCAAATCAAGAACTATGTGATGGTGTTTATTTAGCGAGCAGTATAAATAAACCGATAAACGGAAAAATGCCGATTCGTATTTTAAATACCCGAGACACAGATGTTAATTTGAATTATTTTCAAGTTAGCACTAGTAAATTAAATGAATACTATATCTGCCAATTTAACAGGAATACGATTGATTCGGAAAGAGTGAAAACTTTACTTTCTTCATTAAACTTAAAAGGCTTGAATGTAGAGGAACAGAAATCAATAGAATGTATTTGTGCAAAGTTTCCAGACATTTTCCATCTACCAGGGGATAAATTATCCACCACCCCAATTTACGAACAGACAATTGATTTGAAACCACATCATGTACCAATTTATACCAAACCATACCGAGTCCCATATTCTCAAAAACCGGAAATAGAAAAACAAGTCAAAAATATGTTAAATGACGGCATAATTGAGCCAGCCCGTAGTGCATGGTCTAGTCCATTATTGTTGGTCCCCAAAAAATGTGACGCGGCCGGTAATAAAAAGTGGCGCGTCGTCATTGACTATCGCAAATTAAATGAAAAAATACAGGACGATAAATTTCCCTTGCCCAACATCACTGAAATACTAGATTCTTTGGCAGGGGCAATGTACTTTACTCATTTAGATTTAGCTCAAGGATTTTTTCAAATTAAATTGAAAGAAAGCTGCAGACCATGTACGGCGTTTACTACAGGTAATAACCACTATCAGATGACTCGCATGCCGATGGGGCTCAAGTCGAGTCCTAGTAGTTTTAGTAGAATGATGACCATTGCAATGTCTGGCCTTAATTATGATAAATGTCTTATTTACCAGGACGATTTGGTAGTAATGGGTAGAAATTTGAGCATTCACAATCAAAATTTGATGGATGTATTTTCTAGATTACGAGAAGTAAATTTAAAATTGAATCCGACTAAATGTACATTTTTGCAAAAAGAGATTCTTTATTTAGGTCATACGGTCTCCGGAAAAGGCATTTTACCAGACCCAGAAAAAATTAAAGTAGTAGAAAATTATCCAAGGCCACAAAATGTTGACGAATTAAAGCGTTTTATTGCCTTTGCAAACTATTATAGAAAATTTATTAGAAACTTTGCCGAGTTAGCATTTCCTTTAAACAAACTGTGTTGCAAAAACGTAAAGTATAATTGGACCAAAGACTGTGAGCATTCTTTCCAAATGCTAAAAACAGCCCTGATAAACCCACCGGTCCTTCAGTATCCAAATTTTTCAGAAAATAATGAGTTTGTATTACAAACCGATGCATCAGGTATTGCAATCGGTTCTGTGTTATGTAACGGAGATGGACGGCCAGTGGCATACGCAAGTCGAGGTTTGAATAAAGCCGAAATTAATTATCCTACTATTGAAAAAGAACTCTTAGCAATAGTATGGAGTGTTAAATATTTTCGGCCTTATTTATACGGAAGACGGTTTAAGATACAGACTGACCATCGACCTCTAGTTTATTTATTTTCAATGAGAGATCCATCTAGTAGATTATTGAAATTTAGACTGCAGTTAGAAGAATTTAACTTTACAATTGAATATTTGAAAGGACAATCAAACTCAGTGGCAGACGCACTGTCGCGAATAATAATTACGTCGGAAGATTTAAAATTAATGAATGAACAGATAGTTAGTGTAATGACTAGAGCACAATTGCGTCAATTAAGTATGAAAAATGATAAGAGCAATAATAACCAATCGGTGGAAAATATGGACATAAACTCGAGGCCTGATCAACCGAGAGTTGTGGAAATAATTAAAAAACCGAAGGATATTATTGAACTTTCATTAATAAACTCTAGGCAATTAAATAACTTACAACGAAAAGGAATTACAGTGGAGAAATACAAATATTTTATATATGTGCCCAGTAAAGCTATAATTTATTTACAAACAATATCTCGATCTCCGATTACGCGAGTCGAATTGGTGAGAGACTTGTTATGTTTATGTAAAAAGTTATCTATAAAAGAAATGTGCATAATAAGAAATGACTACAATAAAGATTTTATAAGTGGGCTAGTAAAAGAAATAAAAAGTTATGAAAAGTGGTCCGGACCACGAATTTGTGTAGTCAGTAATGTCCAGAGAATAAATAATTTAGACAACAGACGTGTGATATTAAATGACTTTCACCTATTGCCCACAAGTGGCCACGCGGGCATTAGGCGGATGGTAAATAATATTAAAAAGTACTACTTTTGGCCAAGCTTGGAAAAAGATGTCACTAATTATGTCTCAAAATGTGAGCAATGTAAGAAACAAAAATATTCTAAACGTACTAAGCAACCAATGCAGGTCACAACGACTGCAAATTCAGCACTAGAGAAAATCTTTTTAGATATTGTGGGGCCGTTAGCAACAGACATACATAACTACAAATATATTTTGACCCTACAATGTGAGTTATCGAAATTTACAGAGGCATACCCTTTACATAATAAAGATACAGTAAGTGTAGCTCGTGCGTTTGTTGATAACTTTATTTTAAGATATGGCATACCTAGAGAAATAGCGACTGATCGTGGGTCCGAGTTTATATCAAGTACTATGAGAGAGGTATGTCAAATCCTAAAAATCAACCAAATTTCGTCTACAGCATACCATCATGAAAGTATAGGGGCGCTGGAAAACAATCATAAAGCGATGGGTGCTTATCTTAGGATTAATTGTGAGAATCAAACAAGTACGTGGAGTACTTGGTTGCCGTATTGGTGTTTTTCTTACAATAATACAGTACATACGGAGACCAAGTACACACCACATGAATTAGTGTTTGGCAAACGCTGCGTGTTACCAACAAATTTAGAAGGACATACGGTAGATCCTTTATATGCTCATGACAATTATGCTCTTGAGCTAAAATATAGACTTCAAGTAGCGCAAAAAGATGCACATAGTAATTTAATTAAGAGCAAGGTTAAGAGAAAGCATAACTATGATACTAATGTAAACCCAGTCTATTATAAAAAGGGTGATTTGTTATTATTAAAAAATATATCAGAAAATAAAATGGACCCTATATATTTGGGACCTTATGTAGTTATTGATGACATGGATACTAATGTTAAAATTTTGAAAAGTGGAAAAGAATATGTAGTTCATAAGAATAGAACTAAACTATATAAAAATGATTAAAGAAACCAGTGTGTATTTTCTAAGTAGGCCTATCCAGTGTCACGTATATTAATTTAGAATATTGTATTCTTATAATGTTATAATATAACGATGTAGCTTTAAGCCATAATTAGGTTAAATTAATATTATAATGGACAATATACCCTGCGCAGGTATACCATATTAAAACTTAAAAATAATAATTGTGTAACCTTATTATTCTTTTAAATAAAGGGGAAGGTGTGATGTAGTAGTTGTAAGGTATATAATAAGGTATCATTATTCCAATATAGTCAGTGTATTCTCGAACCTCATTCGTTTCATTTGTCTCCTAAACACCCGACCTTACAAATGTCCTCACTGCCGCAGCCGCCTCCTTGGCTGCAGACGCTATCGCCGCCGCTCCTGCCGCGGTAGGGCCTTCACGAGGGGCTCGGGAGGAGACTGTAATGGACTGTCAATAACGGCCCCATTACGTCTCCTCCAGGCGAACATCAACCACTGCGCCCCCGCTCAGGATCTGTTGCTCCAGAGCATGGCGCAGTGGTCGATCAATATCGCCGTGGTCTCCGAGCCGTACTATGTCCTGCCCAGGGGAGACTGGGTGCGGGACCTGGACGGCTCGGTGACCCTAATTTCGTCGGCCGCCGCCGGTACCCCGACCCTCGAGGCTGTCACGAGGGGACGGGGTTGCGTGGCAGCACGGTTCGGGGACATTGCAGTGGTAGGCGTCTACCTGTCCCCGAACAGATCTCTCGGCGATCTTCACATCTCCCTAATGGAGCTGAAAGCCGTCGTCGCTGGGTTTGGTTCCCTCCCCGTGGTCGTGTGCGGGGACTTCAATGCCAAGAACTTGGCTTGGGGTTCCCGGTTCACGAACCAGCGGGGTCGGATGGTTGAAGACTGGGCACTGGAGACAGGCCTGGTCGTCCTAAACCGGGGTTCTGTCCCCACGTGTGTGCGGATGCGGGGTGACTCAGTGGTGGACATCTCGTTCGCAAGCCCCGCTCTGTCGCCGCGTGTCGTCGACTGGCGCGTTATGGAGGGGGTGGAGACGTACTCAGACCACCGGTACATCCGGTTTGACGTCTCCGCCCAAACCTCGACCGCGCCGGTCCGACAGAACCCTTGTGGTCCGCGGTGGGCGCTGAGGCAGATGGACCGGGAGCTCCTCCTGGAAGCCGCGACGGTACAGGCCTGGGTGCAAGCACCGGACAGGCCTGTCGACATCGACGTCGAGGCAGAGTGGTTCCGGGAGGCCATGTCGCAAATCTGCGACGTGGCAATGCCCCGAATCCATCCAGGACGTGCTCAGCGCCAGGTATACTGGTGGTCGCCGGAGATTGCGGCACTGCGCAACGCGTGCAATGCCGCGCGACGCCGGTATGCCAGGTACCGCAGGCGCCGCATCCGTCCAGCGGATGCGGAGGCCAGAGAGGCGGAGCTGTATGAGGGATACAGAGACGCAAAGCGCACCCTTCGAGCGGAGATAAGGCGGTCCAAACTCGAGGCCCGCAACGTGTGGCTGGGGACTCTGAATGGGGACCCATGGGGACGCCCATACAAGGTGGTGCGGGACAAACTCCGCCCCTGGGCTCCCCCGCTGACACAGAGTCTCCGGCCCCAGCTTGTGGAGGGTGTGGTGAGCACTCTGTTCCCTGCGCGTGGGGAACACTCTCCCCCGCTTATGGCTCCGCCACCAGCGGTGTCCGACGCGGACCACGATGGCGACGACGACGACAACGCTCCAGAGGTGACCGAGGTAGAGATGAGAGTGGCGGTACGAAGGCTGAGTGCCAAAAATACCGCCCCAGGACCCGATGGCTTGCCTGGGAAGGCCTGGGTCCTGGCCATGGAGGCTCTCGGGCCTCGACTAAGAGGGCTCTTCAGCGCATGCATGGAGAGGGGCCAGTTCCCACTTCACTGGAAGACGGGGAAACTGGTCCTCATCGCGAAACCGGGGCGCCCTGCGGACTCTCCGTCCGCGTACCGGCCCATTGTGCTGCTCGACGAGGTGAGCAAGCTCTTTGAAAGAGTAATTGCAGACCGCCTCGTCGCGCACCTAACACGGGTGGGGCCGGATCTGGCGGACGGCCAGTTCGGCTTTCGCAGGAGGCGCTCCACGGTGGACGCCATCATGCGCGTGCGAGCTCTCACGACGGGGGATGCGGTGGCCCAGGGCAGGTGTGTCGTGGCGGTGTCTCTGGACATCGCCAACGCCTTCAACTCCCTGCCTTGGAGTAGCATTAGGAGGGCACTCCGGTATCACCGGACGCCCGACTACCTCTGTCGTGTGGTCGAGGCGTACCTGTCGGACAGGTACATCATCTACCCTGGTCACCAGGGAGAGTGGGAACGTCGAGAGATGTCGTGCGGTGTTCCGCAGGGATCGGTACTAGGGCCGCCCTTGTGGAACGTCGGATACGACTACGTGCTGCGCGGCGACCTCCCGGACGGGGTCAGCGTAGTCTGCTACGCAGACGACACGCTGGTCCTGGCGCGGGGAGAGTCGTACCAGGCGGCGGCCGAACTAGCGACACGCGGGGTTGCGACAGTCGTTGGCAAGATCCAGGAGTTGGGACTCGAGGTGGCATTGCACAAGTCCGAGGCCATGTGCTTTCACGGCCCTCGGTACGCGCCACCACCGGGTTCCCAACTAACGGTAGGAGGAGTCCACATCGGTGTCGGGTCGACGATGAAGTACCTGGGACTCGTTCTCGACAGCCGATGGGATTTCGAGGAGCACTTCCGACGTCTGGCTCCCAAACTAAATCGGACTGGGGCTGCCCTCGGGCGGCTCCTGCCCAACCTAGGGGGACCAGACGCCTCCTGCCGAAGGCTCTACGCAGGAATCGTACGGTCCATGGCCCTTTATGGCGCACCGGTGTGGGCGCCGGCGTTGCGGAAGCAACCGGCGGCCCGGCTGAACGCGTGCCAGAGGGTCATGGCCATACGTATGGTGCGAGGATACCGGACGATATCCCGCGAAGCGGCGAGCCTCCTTGCCTGCCAGCCACCATGGGATCTGGAAGCAACAGTCCTTGCTCTCATGCACGATCTGCGCATTGAGATGCAACGCCGGGGCGAAACTCCGCTGCCGCGACAAGTCGCAGCATGGCGGACGGAGTTCCGGCGGGTTCTCATGGAGAAATGGCGACAACGGCTGTCGCGACCCAGTGCTGGGCACGCCACAATTATGGCGGTAAGTCCCCTCTTTGAGGCGTGGTTGGAAAGACCTCACGGCGTCCTCACCTTCCGCATGACGCAGGTTCTCACCGAACATGGTAAGTTCGGAAAGTTCCTGCACCGGATTCGTGCGGAAGACACGCCCGGGTGTCGCCACTGTGTGGAACGCCCGGAGGACACGGTGGAGCACACGGTGGAGGTGTGCCCCGCTTGGGCAGAGCAACGCCGTGTCCTCGTGGGGGCGATCGGCGGCGGCGATCTCTCGCGCCGGGCCTTGGTACAGGCCATGGTTCGGAGCGAGGAGGAGTGGCAGGCGGTCGCCTCCTTCTGCGAAGCAGTAATGCTAGCAAAGGAGGCGGCCGATCGCGTGAGGCAAGGGTCCTCACGCCTCAACCGCCGCCGGGATTCCGATCCCGATTTCCGGCCACCGTAGGCGCGGGCTTGCGGACGGCGAGCAATGGGTGGCTCGCCGTCCGATCGTCCGGTAACCATCCGGACCGAGCCTAAGTCGTCGACGGCGCGTATTGTTCCACGCGCGCCTTAGAGAGATGTCAGCAAATCGTAGGGGCCCAGCAGGGTCGAAGCCTACTGGGGCCATGGGTAGTGTGAAAGCGAAACCCGGGGCCCTGGGACGAAGGCAAAGAAGGAACAGGAGTGGGTTTTTAGTCAGTAAAAGTCTGACACTATCTCTCGCTCCGCCCAAGAGCGAGATTTGTCATAAGATGATTTTCCCACCTAAAAAAAAAAAAACAGACATGGGATACATGTCAGTTTGTTCATTCCTATCCATGAAAGAGAAAACAGCTGATTTCGTAGTTAAAATATATGGGGTTTTTATTTAATTTAAAAAGAAAAATCTAGAAAATAATCTGTTCATCTTTCCGTAAAAAGATATTTACTAATAGTCATATATTACAATATGGATCAAGTATTTGTGCTGGTCAATGTGTCTCCGTAACCCCATGTACCACACAATATATACCTATTATAATATAATAATAATAATATAATATAATATTCCACAACTATCACACAACGCCGTCTAGTCCCAAGCTAAGCAGTGCTTGTGTTATGGGTACTAGACAACTTATAAACATACTTATATACTTCTAAATACATACATATATAGATAAATTACACCCAGACACAGAACAAACCTTAACTTTTGAGGTATGTCACCATAATAATTAAAAAAAAAAGACACCTGTTTAAAATCTATTGCTGCCAACCAACAGATTTGAAACAGGTGTTATTTTTGAGGACAGTTTTACGCAATGCTCTTTGTCAAATATTTTTGTAGAACGAAAAAGGGCTCGCCGAGCTGCTTTAAAAAATGTACGACAGTACTATGTTATGAGTATCTATTTTAAGGCCTTAAACATTTGAGTTAGGTTAGGTTAGTTTAAAATAAAAATATTTTATAAAATCTAAACCCTATACTATTGAGGTATGTCACCATAATGAAAAAAAAAACTATTCAACTAGATGCTTCGAATAACAGTTTCAAATCTGTTGGACACACCAACAGATTTGAAACTGTTTACGCAATGCCCTTTATTTACTCAAGATTAAAATAACATAAGTAAAAAATAACATAAATATATTAAACTCTATTTTAGTGTATCCTACATTATTCTATAAAATAATAATAATTTTATTTCAAGAAATTATTCCCATAATATAAATTACATAAAAATATAAATTACAAAAATAAAATTAAAATTACATCGCTCGATTATACATTTAAAAACACCAACTATAATTACAATAAAATAAAAAAAAATAAAAGAACCCTACATTAATTACAATTAACTAAAATTAAACTAAAATATGGCGTTAAAAAACTCTTCCACATCGCTATCGACTGGTAATGTGCCCAAAAGACTGGCGGCATTGCCACGCTGTATGGCAATGCTTATCCTCCGTCCGAAGGAAAAGCCAGCTCTTGGATCATGCGAAGTGTCAAATAGACGTAAATTGAATTACCTAATGGTAATTTTTTTTTACGAAGCAATAACATGAGCGAAGGAGGTGGTCGAAACCGCGAGGCTGACATAAGCCCTCGCCAAAGACACCATAGGCGTCGAGAATTACAGAGCGATTCCCGGCCACCGTAGTCGCTAACTTGTAGACAACGAGTAATGGGTAGCTCGCCGTCCAGTAAGGACCAAGCTCGGGTCGATAGCGTTGTTCTACGCGAGCCTTAGGTCAATGTCAGCAAGACTGATGGGGCTTGTCAGGTCTAGAGTGGAGACAGGGCATCATAGGACACTTTTCAGCTAGCTGGAATCTTTAATTTTCTGATAATTCACGTTTAGAACCTGCTCCAACTCCAATATTTTGTACAATGTACCTTTTACTTTATCTATTTTTATCCACAAGTTCTATATTTATGCAAAATCGTGAAATTCAACAAACAAATATAACTCCTTCGGTGCGTAGGAAGATTGAGTACGTTTTGTGATCAAAACAATATTCCATTTTTACAACTTTAATAGCGAGCGTGGGTTGGTAAGTACTACTCTAAGTACTACGGTTCTGCGAACATCGCGAAAACATATTTTTTTGCAGCGCACATCGGTGATATAGGTAAAGTGGGTGTAATATTGTAATGGGCCGCTTGTTTTTAGGGTTCCTCAAAAGAAAAAAACGGAACCCTTATAGGATCACTTTACCCTGGCTAATATCACACCATAGGCTTGTCCGTCTGTCTGTCTGTCAAGCCCCTTTATTTCGGGAACGCGTGGAGGTATCGAGTTGAAATTAAAACCAAATACTCAAGTCTGTCTCCCTTAAAGATGTGAAAAAAATCTAACTTTTGAGTTAACGAAAAATAAAAGATATGGCCATTTATGTCGCAAAAAACGTATATTTCGACACTCTCAAGGGAATCAAAATTTATAAGGTGTTTTTTTTTTTTAGGTGGGAATATCATCTTATGACAAATCTCGCTCTTGGGCGGAGCGAGAGATAGTGTCAGACTTTTACTGACTAAAAACCCACTCCTGTTCCTTCTTTGCCTTCGTCCCAGGGCCCCGGGTTTCGCTTTCACACTACCCATGGCCCCAGTAGGCTTCGACCCTGCTGGGCCCCTACGATTTGCTGACATCTCCCTGAGGCGCGCGTGGAACAATACGCGCCGTCGACGACTTAGGCTCGGTCCGGATGGTTACCGGACCGGACGATCGGACGGCGAGCACCCATTGCTCGCCGTCCGCAAGCCCGCGCCTACGGTGGCCGGAAATCGGGATCGGAATCTCGGCGGCGGTTAAAGCGTGGTAGGTACTTCCTGTTGACCTAGAACCTTGAAATTTGGCACTAAGCAAAGTCTCTTAACATAAGTAAAGGAAAAAATCTCAAAACTGTAAATTTGTAGTTAAAGACACAAAAAAAATAGAGATTCGGTAAAATCGTCGTAACTTAATTCAGGAATTGAACTCAGTCTATAACTACTCTCGCTCTAGGGTGAAGCAGGTAGGTGTATACGGCTTTTACTGTCAAAACCATACCTGTGTTTTTCAGTCTTTGAGATGCCTACTTGCTAACATGTCATTGATGCTGTCGAGCAACGCATTGCTTGTCGTCCGCAAGCCCGCGCCTATATTAGCTGGGGATTGCTTACCGGGGTGTCTCCTGTCGGTCGGGACCATTGCCTATACCAGGGCCCAGCGCAAGAGGTCACTGCCACCCATCGCTTACTTTTTTGACTGCATTAACGATTCATTAGTGCACCCGAAAAAGTCCAGTACTGATCACAAGGCGTCATCAAGCATCGCCGCGATTAAAAGTACTGGAGTCCATATAGATGGCTCCGGCTCTTTTTGCATCCAATAAACTAACTTAGTTCTTATTAAGGCCACCTTATGTGGAGTGGAGTCTACCAACACTTTCTCTTCTAGTACTTTGACCATAGGAATAAAACCCATAGGAAAACTTCATAAAAAAATAAATAAAACGCATCAAAAAGGTTATGAAGCCAAAGTTTACTGAGAAGTGTCTCAATCCTAAACTTTTGCCAGATACTTTTAATAGATTAGTGAATCTGTCTGTGGCGACCGCGTACCGGAAGACGCATTGTTGGAAGGCCCCCTACAAGGAGGACCGATGACCTGGTGAAGGTTGCGGGAATCTGATAGATGCGAGATGCACAGGACCGTTCATTGTGGCGACATTTGGGGAGGCCTATGTCCAGCAGTGGACGTCTATCGGCTGAAATGATGGTGATGATAAGTGAATCTGTGTGATTCTCGTATGATTTGACCATTTTTCGTTTGTTGTAAGGATTTTAAAAGAGACTTTGACCTCCGAATTGGTTTCCGTTTCTTCTCTGTGTAGTCAGCTAGTAAACACCGGCCGTATCTTGTTTAAATTGACGAGTAAAAGTGTTTGTTAAAACTTATTTGCAAAATAAACATATTTTTTCATATATACCATCCGTATTTAATTTATTAAAATAAAAATTCCTTAGCTACAGCTCCTTTGAGATTATTAAAAAAAATAGTTCTTCTAAAGAGTTTCTGCCCTCCTAGCCAAGTTACGATCGTTTCGTTTGCGTCGAACGCCTCGAGTAGGCCACGCCTCCGATTCCTTTGTTCTAACCACGTGACTGAGCATTGAGATGACGTCAGAACAAAAGAATCGGAGGCGTGGCCTACTCGAGGCGTTCGACACAAACGCAACGATCGTAACTTGGCTAGGGGGGCTGTTAAGAAGGAACTCAATCGTTGTCGGCAAAACTAATTAAGGGCTTAATTCAACCAATAAATGCGACAATTTATATTTTATGCGTTTCACCTCGTCGTTTATCCCGTGTACATCGAAGGACTGGAACAATTTGCCTGCTGAGGTCTTCCCATCCGATTATAATTTGGGTGTCTTCAAGGCCAGAGTGAATAGGCTCTTAATTAACTAGTGCGCCTCACCATCAACGATTGCATCACTACTTACCACCAGGTGGGATCGCAGTCACGCACTACTTTATACCAAATAAAAAAAAAACTCACTATATTTGAAAAAACTTGTGAAGAAGAAGACAGGAATAATTTATAGTGAAGGCTAATAGTATGTTTCTCTTTGCGTTTTTGTTCTAGGAATCTACCGCCTACTCCTCAGACGTAGGCGTCGTCAAAGCTAACTATAGGGTGTAGTCAAGAGAATTTTGTTGTCAAGCCTATGGGTTTATTTAAAAAAAGAAACAAAAAAAAACACTTACGAAGTATTTCTAATAGTCTGTGCTAATGACGAACGGAATTTTTAAAAAGAGTAGCTCAGTGAGTTTTGATTTTAAGATACTATTTTTAAGAGCTATTGTATAGCTAGCTAACTATTCGCTGATGACACTTCTCTTATTTTTATAATAGTAAAAAAACGGAAGTCTTGCAGGTTAACAAAAATCTGGCTGTTCTTCCAAAATGGTTCCTAGCTAATTACCTCTTTGGGCACGTTACAATTATGGCGGTAAGTCCCCTCTTTGAGGAGTGGCTGGAGCGGCAACACGGCGTCCTCACCTTCCGCATGACGCAGGTCCTCACCGGACATGGCAAGTTCGGGAGGTTCCTGCATCGGATTCAGGCGAAAGCAACGCCCGGGTGCCATCATTGTGCGGACCACCCAGAGGACACGGTGGAGGTGTGCCCCGCTTGGACGGAGCACCGCCGTGTCCTCGTGGAGGCAATTGGCGGCAGCGACCTTTCGCGTCGGGCCCTGGTTCAGGCTATGGTCCGGAGCGAGGAGGAATGGCGGGCGGTCGCCTCCTTTTGCGAAGCAGTAATGCTAGCGAAGGAGGAGGCTGCACGCGTGAGGGAACGAAGGTCCTCACGCCCTAGCCGCCGTAATTTCGACCCTGACTACCAGCCACGGTAGACGCGGGCTTGCGGACGTCGAGCACTGGGTAGCTCGCCGTCCGGCTGTTCGGTAATTAACCGGACCGAGCCCAGTCATCAACAGCGCGTTGTGATCCTCGCGCTCCTCAAAGAAATGTCAGCAAACCATAGGGGCCCAGCGGGGCCGATGCCCGCTAGCTAGGACCGCGGAGAATTTCTGAAAGGAAAACCCGTAGTCCTACAACGCAAAGGGTAATTGAAGGATACAGGTGTGGTTTTAGTCAGTAAAAGTCTGACACGAAGAGCGCGAGAAGTCATTTGGATGATTTCCCACCTTAAAAAAAAAACGCTAATAACCTCTTACAATACTAAATTTCTAAAGTTTCTATTACCGTATGTCCCTCGAGTTGGCCTCAATCTTAGCCTTGACAGCAGAAAACTTGATGTTATTGCGGAAACTATGTTTTTTAGGTATGCCTATTTATTCAAAGTTGCAATGGGGCCCTCACATTAGAACTCCCTTAGGTAGATAAAGCTCAGCTGCATATGCAGTAAGAAAAATAAGGCAATTGATAGATGTAGCCACACCTAGGTTAGTTTACATGGTGGAACATACGGTAGAAGTGTGCCCCGCTTGGGCAAAACACCGCCGTGTCCTCGTAGGGGCGATCGGTGGCAATGATCTCTCACGCCGGGCCTTAGTACAGGCCATGGTCTAGAACGAGGAAGGATGGCAGGTGGCCGCCTCCTTCTGCGAAGCAGTAATACTAGGGGTTGTGCGAAAGAGAACCCCAGGGCCCTGGAACGAAGGCAAAAAAGAAACAGGAGAGTGTTTTAGTCAGTAGAAGTCTGACACGCCCTCCCACTCCACCTAACAGCGGAAGACGGCGTGTTCGGCTCCGCCGCATATACTGACTGCCTACACTTTTTTTATTTTTATCTTAGAAAGTATTTTGTGTGTTCTAACTTAGGACTTTCTACAATTAGAAGCGATTTACATAATACAAATACGCGTAGTAAAAATAAAATTGTAATACTTAAATGGAGATTAGCTAAGACAAAAAAGTCATTCCTTATAAAAAGCTTACGCTTTTATAACAAGTTACCAAGTCGGTTACAGAACTTGGCGAGGGAAAGTTCAAGACCCACGTAAGGCGTGTTCTTGCCAAAAAAGCGTATTACAAGCTTAAAGACTACATTGAAGACTACATTGCCTGGCAATGAATACTTCTGCACATGTGGCTTTCCCGGCAGCTCATTAACTGCATTATCGTATAATCGTCTATTAACTGCTTCATCATTGTTTTAACTTTGTTATTTATATTGATACTTTTTTCCTCTTTTGTGATTTGTGGCTATCGTTTTTTTTAATATTGTTTAATCCATAGGCACCTTATTTTTATTAGAACTCAATTTATTATTGAGTTCTAATAAAAATTCATTCATCTATCATTTCTTGATAGGTTTATTTTTATTTTCGTATAATTAATGTGAATGATAAATGATTATACATTATACTAATTTTGCAAATAGTTTTATAAAGGCACTTTTACATGTCATATGTTTTAATATTGTAATATTGTAGAAATATATATATTTTTAAAACGACCAATTGGAATCATGCGCTAGCTTCTGACGTTTTAGCAATAATTAAATACACATTAAAAACTAACAATACTAACTAAATTATTTAAGAACTATTGTTACTAACACACCAATACTAACAAAACTATGGACAAATTTAGTCTGAAAATAAACTTATTATTATTATTTAGTAAGTGCCCATGTAGGCCTGTGTGAAATAAAATAATTTTGAGTTTGAGTTTTGAGTTCTAACCGGACATAAGTTATCCTTTCTTAGTGTTATGAACCGTCAGAACCACGAACTATCGAATGTGTGGACTGTCAAATGCGCGGACTGTCAAATGCCCGAACCGTTAAATGCACGAACTGTCAAATGCACGAATAAAAAATAATAGCCGTTAAGTTTTTTGAAATTTTCCAATTTTTCTTTTCTTTTCAAGATATATTAATTATTTTATAGGGATTAATAACCCCCTACAAAATAATTTAAAAATCTTGAAAAAGATAAATTAAATCACCAGGGATTAATTTTGTATCTAGGAGAAATTTTCCCGTCATTATTTACGCCATCGATAATAAAATGCGAGATTTAATTTTGGAATTTGTGTAAAACAAAGTACCAGTTCAACGCCTATTCGATACTTTCCAAAAGTTATTAAAACTTTTGTAAGAAATCATTGTTTCCTTTTAGCAAAAGTTGTTAACTTTAATATTTACAGTTATTTCTCTCAAGGGCTTCTGAATTTTCATTATGTGTAGCAGTCGAAAAAACGTGCGTAGATATTCTTCAAAAGGCTATGAAAACAACAGTGAATTTTATATTTTTTATGCCATGCTGTAGTTTACATTGCAATCGGTTGCGGCAGACCACGACGGAAACGGCAGGACGAATAAGATCAACAGGAATCGGCAAGAAGTGGACCAGAGCTGAGAACAATGGAAGGGTTGGAGGGAAGCCTTTTCCCAGTAGTGAGACTGTACAGGCTAGATCATCATCGTCTCTCTAGTTTTTCACCAACTTGCTTGGGATCGGCTTCCAGTCAAACGGGCTGCGGTGAATACCCGTGAGTTACATAGAACGACTGCCTATCAGACCTGCACAACCCAGTTACTGGTCAACACGATACTCCTTGGATAGACCAGTAACAACGGTCAAAGATCTACGAATGACAACCGGGACCAATAATAGTCTTACGTGTTTTCCGAGGCACGGGG
The DNA here is from genome assembly GCA_961205895.1 of Mythimna pallens. NCBI lineage: Eukaryota > Metazoa > Arthropoda > Insecta > Lepidoptera > Noctuidae > Mythimna > Mythimna pallens. The sequence goes on along the minus strand of OY540845.1, from coordinate 1,346,517 downwards.
TTTTAGTAACGTCCTGGATAAACTTAAGAAAGTATATATGAATTTAAGAAATCACATTGTTACTTGGCCAGTTTCAAACCCATGCATAACAGTCGGCTGGATTGGCCATCTCGACAGACTACAGGACACAGGCAAGAAATACTAATAAAAAAATATTAAACATAAACCGACACTGCTGGCCTTTCGGTTTTTTACCGGTTGCAATTCGGGGAGTGTGTAAGTATTAATTCTGCCTAGCCCGATTCATCATAGATCGACCAGACGTACGGCGATACGCCACCGGTACACGGTGGAATATTGACCCATTTGCGCAAAACATTTTGGGAACACATTCATTGTTCGTAAGTACAGCTAAGGAGCGGAATTTCATGCAGCAATCTGTTTCCTGATAGCTGTAACTTAGGGGACTTTAATTAAAGAGTAAAAAGGTTACTTTTAGGCAAGCGTGCTTCACCTTCATTCACGTCTTCGCTTACAATCAAGTGTGATAGTAGTCAAGCGTAAACCTATTAATAATAATAAGGGTACTCGATGTACCAATACGAATAACTTCAATTTTAAGGAGATGCATGCACTTTATTGTCTTCGTTTAGGTACTGGATTTCGCAGAGTTAGCATTTATTTATTGCATCATGACAGCCATCGATATTTCTTTTATGTACCACAATAAACACGCCCGGGAGCTCTGACCTATATTCAACGTTCGTGTAGGAAAAGTCAAACTAAAATATTCTTAACGACTAGAAGGAAATGCTAAAGCAAAGGTTGGATACTCGTAAAATAACTATAAAAGTGGAGGAGTGAGATTTGTCGTGGATTCTATAGGGAACTGAGTTCAACATAGATAGGCACCTATAATATTGTTCGCAGGGCGATTTCCGGCCACAGTAGCCGCGGGTTTGGAGACGACAGCAATGGGTAGCTCGCCGTCCGCATATCGGGGACCATACCACCGAGCCTGAGTCGTCGATGGCGCGTAGTGCTTTACGTGCGCCAGGTCCAGGAAGGTTGATGCCCACTAGGGTCGCAGGGAATTTTTGAAAAGTTAACCCACGGTTCTAGAACGCAACAGGCAACTGAAGAACATAATATATGTGTAGCTTTTAGTCAGAAAAAATCTTGCTCTACATTAGACCGGGAGAAGTCATTGAATCATTTCCCTCTTCAAAACAAAAAACCCTACCATAATATTATGAATTTACGTAATAAAACTTGATTAGCCTTGAATGGCCTTTGCTGCTGTATCATACACAGTCATTAGCTCAGCTCCAGGTGAAACAGTGCCACTTCTCTGCCTCCCACTGGGGCAATTCCTGTTCAGCGCGACCTAGTCGCGGGGGTGGGCAGTCTTTCAACACAGTAAGCCGTGTTGTAAGGGTGGCGAAGTTTGGACATGGACCCAGGGCTGCGGGGTATATCGCAGTCCCGAGTCCAGGATTACGGGTGAAGTCTTCAACGGCTGTGAAGGCGGAGATAATATTTATTGGTACGGTGGAACAGGCGGAAGGAGCAGATGCACTGGCACACTTGCACTGGGGCTGCACTACCAGGTAGGGTGGGTGAAGTAACGGAAGAGACTTCGGTCCAACGGCAGCTCCCAAATTCTTCAGAAGAGCTACTGGCGTCTGGTGGCAACCGGCCGTAAAACGAATAGCCAACATACCACTTCTCCTCACATTAATGTACAAGAAAATGAAAGAAGGCTATAATAATAGGGCGTATCCTTTACTGCCTACCTGACACTCCCTCCCACTCCGCCCAACAGCGGAAGAAGTCATTAGATGATTTCTCACTTAAAAAAAGGTAACTTAGACAAACGTTTGTAAAAACAAAAACTTTCATCCGTAAACCATCTTCAACCTATCACTGGTTAAATGGTCATGTACTTATAATGCATATTATTGTGTCATTTGCCTAGCCTAGTCGGCCTTATAATGTTCCCACTGCTGGGACTCTGGCCTCCTCTCTAGGAGAGGGAATGGGCCGTAATCCACCACGCGGGCCCAGTGCGGGTTGGTGGATGTCACATGTCTTCGAATTTTTAGTTCTAGGACATGCCGGTTTCCTCACGATGGTTTCCTTCACCGTTTTGAGAGCAGTGGTGAAGAAATAAATTACACAAATTAATGCGCCTGGCTGGGTTTGAACCCGCAACCTACAACTCGTAAGTCGGGGCCGTTACCACTCGGCCACCACTGCTCACACGCACTGCTGTTGTGTGATTTGACTTCTATTTATTTGTTTCTTGTATTTTCTTTCATTGGTTCAACATCTTTTGTTATTTGACATTGTTTAATAATGTATCTTATCTATACTTATAATAAATCTGTAGAAGTGAAAATTCTGTACATTGAAAATATCAAAAAAATAAATGGCAGGGGTTGTTACTAGACCCACACTGAACCCAAAAATGTGATTAAAAAAAGTTGTTGTCTGTCTGAAAGATAGAAAGAAAAAAAAACATTTTATTTGCCGGAAAAGGCGCAAACTTATAACTAACATAATATTGCAAACATTTTGCAAGACAAAAACATAATTAACTCAAATTAACAATTAACATATATGCGCCACGTCCGAGCAAAACGGCCGTACGCTCAGCATAATGCCGTGTCCACAACGCAGAAATGCGACTCCGCACGCGCGCGTGTCTGTCTGTTTGTTAAGGCATCACGCAAAAACTACCGGTTTAATTACGATGAAACTTGGTATAATTATTCTATAATATCCTGGACACCACACTGGGTACTTTTTATCCCGGAAAAGTATATACAATAAAAAGCAAACTTATTTTTGCGGTTCGATCCCTAGAGCCAATTACTGTACCAACCGCAAATAATAAGTTTGTAGTAGGTTACGTCACCCGCAGTGGAGTTCACTAAGGGACGCTGCACATGACTAAGATACTATAATTCGGTCAATAAGTTTAGATAAAAGGTAATGAATACTTTCATTGACTGTTAGGCGGTACTAAGTTTGCCGGGTCAGCTAGTTTGTAATAATTAGTTGACTACGTAATATTCTGTATGTGATTTGAAAGAATTCCTTACCAATAAACTACTATAACTATTCCTACTTATATACATGTCTGACAACCCTATTGGGAAATACAGGGGTGTTATGTTGACTTGGATCATTTGTTGTTAGGGGCCCACACAACATGAATACTCGTTAGCGCATCATTTGATGGAAAAGTACAGTATTGTTATTTTTGTAACCGGAAGAGTTCGCTGTCTACGCGGCTACACGGCTACGCAGCTACGAGTTTTTGCGTAGCAGTAATCCAAAAATATCTCTACGAGAGATACTATTAGACACCAACCCCATACAATGCAATTCCCCTATAATTCCGTAGTGAGAGACAGATGAAAATATACAAGAGATATAGCACTATCTCTTTTTAGGGTTCCGTACCTCAAAAGGAAAAACAGAACCCTTATAGGATCACTTTGTTGTCCGTCCGTCCGTCTGTCTATCTGACTGTCTGTCTGTCGTCTGTTTGTCATTTTTTATTATTTGACATTGATTTGTAATCATTTGTTATCTGATTTTATGTAACATTCTGTATATGACTTGTAAGAATCCCTTACCAATAAATTACTATGACTATGACTATGACTATGACTATGACTATGACTATGGCTGTCTGTTCATCCGTCTGTTAAGACCTTTTGTCTCAGGAATGCGTGGATGTATCGAACTAAAATTAAAACTATATACTCAGGTCTGCGGTCCCTTGAAGCTGTGAAAAAATCAAACATCAGAGTAAACGAAAAAAAAAAGATACGGCGGTTTATGTCACAAAAAACGTGTATTTCGACACTCTCAAGGGAATCAAAATTCATGGGGTACTTCACGTTGACCTAGAATTCTTAAATTTGGCATTAAGCAAGGTCTCATAGCATAAGTATAAGAAAAGACTATACTCCTAGCTTTTTTTAAATAAGTGGAAAATCATCAACTTTGGGTGGAGCGAGAGAATGTTTTTTTACTTAAACTTTTGTCAATGTGCTAAGAGAACTTGCTTCATGCCTAAACAAAGTATAAATAGCTGACTAAGAAGTTTTATTTTTTACTGTTGCTTAGGGTAGCAGACCCGAATATCACTACATAGTATAACGTAGGCGCGGGCTTGCGGACGGCGAACGATGGGTGGGTCGCCGTCCGATCGTCCGGTAACTGTCCGGACTGAGCCCAAGTCGTCGACGGCGTGTAGTGTTCCACGCGCGCTTCAAGGAGATGTCAGCAACCGTAGGGGCCCAGCAGGGTCGAGGCCACTGGGGCTATGGGTAATGTGAAAGTGACCCCCGGGGCCCTGGAAAAATGGCAAAGAAGGGACAGGAGTGGGTTTTTAGTCAGTAAAAGTCTGACAATATCTCTCGCCCCGCCCAAGAGCGGGGGATGTCATTAGATGATTTTCCCACCCGAAAAAAAAACTACATAGTATAAAACAAAGTCGCTCTCCGCAGTCTGTCCCTATGTATGCTTAGATCTTAAAACTACATAACGGATTTTGATATGGTTTCTTTTAGTAGATATAGTGATTTAAGAGAAAGGTTTATATGTTTAATACATGCATAATATAGTAGAGAAACACTGATAATTTTAGAGGTTTCCAATGTGATGACGTAATAAATACATTTGTTTTGCTCTTACATTGCAAACGCTGGCTGAACCCTACGAGATAGATGAAAATCACATACACCTTAAAAAGGTCTACAAAAAAAATTTTCGATGTTATATATCTTTCCGAAACACAAATCGCAGACGTAGGTAACTCAGCCCCCAAACTAAAATGGAACTGGGCCGGTCACATCTGCCGCATGTCGCAGCAAAATTGGGCGAAGGCAACCACTGACTGGATTCCGAACAGCAAGAGCCGGCGACGCGGTAGGCCCAGAAGGAGATGGCGTGACGATTTAGACTCTTACCTTAAGGATTGGCCAGAAGTGGCTAAGGACAGAAAGGAATGGAATAACGGAAGGGAGGCCTTTGCCCTGCAGTGGGACAGAACGAGCTAAATAATAATAATAATATATCTCTTAGGAATAACCCACAATAACCATTTTCATCCTTTACTTTTTACGAGAAATAATGGCTTATTTACGAAGTGCTTTTAAGCAATTCAGCATTAATCCTTATCAAATTAAGTACATTGTGCATTTAATATACATCAATATGGCCCTTTACATCGTGTAATTTCAATTAATATTTTCAAAGATATTAAAATGACAGACTTAAAATGCAGGGACATAGCGGTTGCGCTGGTATCAGCATCGCACCCGTACGAAGCCGGAGCGGGTCGCTAGTTTGATAATAATTTCAGCTTCATACCTCCACGCATTCCTGTTTTTTTTTTTTACAGTTTTTTGGTATTGACAAATAAATGTTTTTTTTTTTTGTAATCTGACAGATGGAATTTATAATTGTTTTAGTCGTATGTTTCTTATTCATGTCGCCTGTCACAAAAGATAAAAGTGCGCAATCATTTCAACATTTCCTTAAGTGCGTCGACTTACCCCTTAATTTAATAGCTCGCTGCTTACTCCCTAAATTACCCTGGTAGCCATAAAGTAAATGTACCAAGTTATTTGTCTTTTCTCATAAAGTTTCGCTGGAGTGTCGCCAAGTTAAAATTTGCATTTGCCTTGTTGTAACCGAATCTTCCTATATTTATAAAAGTAGTATTTTCATCCTTATTTTGCGATGAGGTGTTATGCAAATTTAAATGTTTTTTATTGATTTCAGGTGAACTTAAATGTCTTTTTTGTGGTTTGAATTTTTTTTTGCGATAGAAAATTATGCCATTGACTTCTCCCGCTCAAGAGAGGAGCCAGAGGAAGTGTCTAACTTTTACTGAATAAAATCACACCTGTTGCCATTTCGTTCTGGAGCTTTTCCATTTTAGAAATTCCCCGCGGCCCCAGCGGGCTCTACTGGACCCCTACGGTTTGCTAACATCTCTTTCGGGCTCGCGTGAAACACTACGTGTTGTCGACAATTCGGACTCGGCCCGAAGGAATTTAGTGAAGTATGTTTTAATTTAAATTTATTTATAATAATATGATTTTAATTTATTTTAAGTTAGGACATTAGTTTTTGATTTTTGTTTTCGTACTTATAGTTTTTTAATTATTGGTTTTTAATGTATTTAATTATTTGACTTACTATAAATGTTATGCATACCTATAAGTGACTGTTATACAGGATCACCTCGTAAATTCTATTATAATATTGTAAAAAACCTCGTTAGTGTGCCTATAAATAAATAAGTAAAATAAAAACTAGACCAAAACATTATCTCAAACTAGACATCACGATAAAATTGCTCACAGTTCCCCGCTTCAAAGCTAAAAGTTAAAACAATCAACCAAGCTAAATAAAAGCCGTTATAGTACATTGTCCTCTGAACATGCGTAGGTATATGTTCTTGGTCACGGGCATAAAGCGCTGTGGCGGATGAGGGATGAAATTTAAAGCTACGGCTTTGGATTGGATCAGCGCTTTACGAGAGATGGTCAATTGCGAGTATTGGATTCATACCTATATGTAGGTATTATATCCTCTATGAAGGTAGGGAATGATTTCATAGACATATATATATATATATATTATATATACTAGCTGACCCAGCAAACTTCGTACCGCCTCATAGTTAGGATAACGCCATCTACTGGCATTATGTGAACAGCATAATTCATTTTATAATGACATTTTAATTAGAGATGGCGTTGTATTCGGTTTTTTTTTCGTTTTTTTTTTCATTTTTCTCACCGTTTAAACCTTCCCTGGACTATCACGAATATTTCAAGACCAAAATTAGCCAAATCGGTCCAGCCGTTCTCGAGTTTTAGCGATACTAACGAACAGCTATTTATTTATATATATATATATATATATTTGTTAATGATAGGCTCGCGTTTGACCACCATCTCACCTGATGGTAAGCGATGATGTGGTCGACGATGGGGCACGCTTGCCTAGAAGTAGCCTATTCACTCTTGACTTAAAGACTCCTAAGTTGTAGCTATCAGGAAACACAGATTCCGGCAAGGAATTCCACTCCTTGGCTGTACGCACAATAAATGTGTTCTCAAAACGATATGTTCAGTAACACAAAGCAATAATAAATTAAAATAACTATTTCTTTATTTCTTTATTGTAAACAAAAACATACATAGTACACGGTGGTACATACAGTTTATGTACAAAGGCGAGCTTAACTCAACAATGAGTTTTCTCTCAGGAAACCTTAGAGTTACAGAGAGAGAACACATAAGAGGGTAGGATCCAGTGCACAATATAAACCTTACATAACTAAATCTAATATATAATTATATTAAACATAAGTGACATTTATAATTATAACTTACATACTAATATTATGTCAATAATGAAAGGAAGTGCTCTTTAAGTTTTCTCTTGAAGACATCCAGAGAAGGCCTGTCACGAAGGGAGTGGCAGAGAGTTCCAAAGGCGCACTGCAGTTACAGAAAAGGAACCGCCATTGCAGCTGGAAGTGTGACGTGGCGTACGAAGGAGAAGAGAAAAGGTAGCGACAGAGTTTACTCCTAGGGACGAGATACTCAAAGCGTTCACGAAGGTATTGAGGTGTAACATTAGGATTATACGAAGTCGAATCGGCAGCCAGTCTGATGCGAAACTCCGACACGTGGTCGTATTTACAAATTAATTAATAATAATGAAAAAATTATAATAATTATAAAATTTTAGTTTATTAATGTTGTTATTCTTGTTATTATTTTTAGATAAAAAAAACATTACTGTTATTTTCATTCGTTTATTATCGCTCTGCTCTCAAAACGGTGAAGGAAAACATCGTGAGGAAACCGGCATGTCCTAGAACCAAAAATTCGAAGACATGTGACATCCACTAACCCGCACTGGGCCCGCGTGGTGGATTACGGCCCATTCCCTCTCCTAGAGAGGAGGCCTGAGTCCCAACAGTGGGAACATTATTAAGGCCGACTATGCTATGCTATGCTATGCTATGCTATTATCTCAGGACCCTGTGGTCCTGGTCCTTTGCAAGGCGTACGAGGAGCCGAAGCCAACTCGCAGAGGCCCTTTAGATGATTAGAATGGAACATGATACCAAAAAAATGGAACGTGATACCATTATTATATATGATGGTTTTAAAAATAATTTATCTCAATTATATTCTGTGGAAAATGCTGTGGGTTACATATTGAACCACCTTCTATTACTGTTCCATACTATGTAAATCATAATGTGACAACTGTTTATTTTCCCAAATAAATAAAATAAAATAAATTCTGCAGTCGTTTAAGTTTGTTTAGAAGTATCTCCGTAGCATCTAGATAACAGACATCCGCATAATCTATGAACGGTAGAAAAAGAGATTGAGCAAGATTAACCTTAGTATGAAATGGTAGGAATTTTTGGATTAATCTTTTTGTTACTTTGCTTTTGCATTTTTTTAACTGTGTTTATAAAAATAAAACTAATTTGTTGAAATTCTATTTCGCGCGAATTTATAAATAATAAAAAAAAACCTTACTAATCTGCGGTACATTTGGGCGACATCGCAGTTTTTCTATAAGACCCGTTTTTGTAGTCCAGTGTATAATAATAACAAGAAAAATCAGTAAATGCAATTCCGGGATTTCGAATCAACGTAATCCCGGAATTGCATACCCTAATAATAACCGTCTGAGCTGTAAATTACAAAAAACCTGGAGCATTTACTTAAATGAAATAAATTATTCAAACACGGTAATCATTTGAAATGCATTCAACAAAAACAAAAAAATTTTCATCTCATTTTTATTTTAATATGCCTGCAATGACTGCGTCATGTGTAGAATATAATTTGAGGCAAAAGGCCGCCCGTTATAATCGCGCAGCCTAACCGAACAATTTTAAATGTCATTTTCAGATTAATGGGCCCAATTCTGAAAAGCAAGAGTCATGTTGGCATTCAAGGCAGCAATCGTCTGTGTTGTGACAGATCAAAGATTTCACGTAGCTTCACAGGAAATAGTCGATTCGATGGAATTGAAAGCAGTGTACGGGGCGCCAGGTAAACCGACTGAAGAGAACACTGATTTAATTATAATTTTTTAGTAAATGTTCTCGACTAATTATTTTTTTCAGCGACTGGCCTTTTGGTCTACTGGTAAGTGGCGCTGACTGCTATGCCGGAGGTTGTAAGATCGAATCCCACCCAATACAAAGGTTTGTGTGATGAGCACGATCAATTGTTCTGTGTCTGGGTGTAACACATTTTATCTATAATATGTATGTACTAGTATTTAGAAATATATAAATGTTTTTATCAGTTGTCTAGTACTCATAACATAAGCTTTGCTTAGTTTGGGACTAGATGATGTTGTGTGCACAAGATAGCCGCTGTCAGAGTAAAAGCGATTGAAAAACACAATATTTTTGTTCCCAAAGTATAAAATAGATTTATTGTTGTATGTGTTCATATCTTTGTGAAAGATAATCTCTAGAACTAATAAACCAGTTACAATTATTCTTGATATTGCACTATAGCCAACTCACATATGCAACTTTTTATCACAAAAAAATAATTAAAGGTTCTAGCGGGATACGGCAAAAAAAAAACCACTCAAAACCACTCAAAAAACTACTTGCCAAAATAAACTAAACTGTGGCTTTTACTCTAAGGCGGGGGTCTTTTTGTAGCGATGCAGTAGCGATGCTGTCTCACATTTCGCTTCGATATAGTCGCGATGCGGTCGCTAACTGTTTGCCACACCTCGCTTCTCAGTCGTGATACAAACGCGATACTGTCGCGCTTCTATCCCAATGCAAACGCGATTCAGTAACGGCACAAAAGTGAAGTTTTTGTATGTAGAATGTTCCACTCACGCCCTGAGGATAGGGCGTGAGTGGACCGTTCCGTTGTCTACCCGATGTCGCCCGACACGGTCGCGTGTTTGTATCGATACAATAGCGACGCTATGTTGCGTTTAGCGACAGTATCGCTACTAAAAGACGCCATGGACGAGGGGCCTAGCATTCAAGTTATCGCATACACATGACATATTTAAACACATGATTGTATTTCGGGTTGCGTATTCTGCGTACGGGTAGGTCAAAATGATTCGATTCACCCCAGCTCCTCAAGGAAGGCCAGCAGCGCCTTGGTATTACTGACCGTTTTTCATCACACATGATTGGCATTTCAATTTTCTCCCAATCGACCTCTACTCGTGGTCAAAGTTGCGGTGGAGTGGCCATTTTTTGTTTCAGGCGGCTTCGATAACCGCGGCACAAACATTTCACCGCACAGTTTTGTTCCCAGCTTGAATATTTGCGCAGAATTCTGTGTTATTAGAAACTTTATCTGAAAGGGTTTGAAGTGGTATTTGCAGAGAAGTCGCGTTAAACCCTACGTCTGCTTTGTTTTTGTGAATTTTGTTCAATTTCATGAAGCTCCGTATTCGTTTTGTAAACAATACTTAATAGAATAGAATAAGCTTTATTATTATACACCAAAAAGTAACATAATTTATAAATAAACTTAAATCGGACAGTAGCGGTTTTATTGGTGACAGCGATATATAACAGACGACCTTAGAATGGATCGTAGTCCACGATGTACTGCTAGCTAATTAATCTAACATCAATAATAATCATACACCTATACAAAATTATTTTTAGTAGGTTTAAGCGAAACCTGAATATAATTTGTTCAAATCAGTAACTGAACCGATTCCAATAATTTTTACACCATGTTTGACTTTTTTTTAAACAATTTTTTTTAAAAAACGTCACAAATTGGACACAACTGATATTAAGTACAACACAGGTCACGGCAAGTCATAGCGGGCATTAGGTGTTAGCGCACTACTGTGTGCGGGAGCAAAACAACCCCTCAGTGGCCCGGATGGCCCGGTGACCGTGTATTTGTGCAGACCGTGTATTTGTGTGACGGTGAGTTTTATTTTATTTTAATGTAATCGGAAAACAAACAGTATTAACAACTAACAAAAACAACAAATTATAATAAATGACATGTTTTCATTTATTGTAATTTGTTGAGTGAAGAGCATGCTTGATTAAGAAAATAAAAGTTACAATAATGGTATGGACTTTAACAATACGCCACAATCATGATAATTATTACGTCTTGCAGTGCAAAATAAAACAGTTATCGAACCAATGTTTGGTAAGTATTCGATTTTTTAAAAACAAAGGTGATGTGCTTGAGTGCAACAATTATAGAGGAATAAAGCTAATGTACTATGAAAGCCTGGGAGAAAGTTATTGAAAGGTGACTGAGAGAAGAGAGTGAAATTTCACAGAACCAATTCGGTTTTATGCCTGCTCGCAGTACAACGGATGCCATTTTCGCTATACGCCAGCTGTGCGAGAAATACAGAGGTGCGCATAAAAACTTGCACATGGTATTCATTGACCTCGAAAAGGCATACGACCGGGTACCTCGTGAGGTTCTGTGGTGGGCCCTTAAGGAGAAAGGTGTGCCTGGGAAGTATGTGCAGTTGATCCGAGCGATGTACAGTCGATGCAGTACCCAAGTCCGGTCTACAGTGGGCACCACTGGCAGCTTTGATGTGGCTGTCGGCTAACATCAAGAGTCGGCTCTCAGCCCTTACCTCTTCCTGATGATAATGGACGCTCTGACGTCGGACATTCAGGAAGAGGCTCCCTGGTGTATGCTGTTTGCCGATGACATTTTGTTGGTTGTTGAGAGTGGCCTAGAGGTCCAGAACAGATTGGAGGTGTGGTGGCACAGACTGGAGAGTGTTGGCCTGAAATTGAGTAGAACCAAAATGGAATACTTGTTCTGCGATTTTGGCAGTCTCACCAACCCAGTGCCTTTAGCTCTTGCTGGAACGCCCATACCGATCTGCTCCGACTTTCGGTACCTCGGGTCACTCGTCCAAGGGGATGGTGAGGTAAACCGGGACGTAACACATCGGATCAACGTAGGATGGATGAAATGGCGACAGGTCACGGGAACAACTTGTGACCCACGGATGCTCCTCAAGTTGAAGGGTAAAATCTACAATTCCGTGATAAAGCCTGTCATACTGTATGGATCAGAATGTTGGGCTGTGAAAAAGAAGGATAAAAAAAGATTGCACGTAGCGGAGATGAGAATGTTAAGATGGATGCGTGGTGTGACGAGAATGGATAAAGTGAGAAATGAGTATATTAGGGGAAGTTTGAAAGTGTCGCCAGTGACTGAAAAGTTGAAAGGGAATCGTTTGTCTTGGTATGGTCATGTGAAGAGGAGGGATGATACGCATGTTACTAAAAGAGTTATGAGTTTACATGTGGATGGATGGAGAGGGAGACCAAAGAAAAGATGGATGGATTGTGTGAAGAGTGATATGAAAGAAAAGGATGTTAATGATGGTATAACGAGTGACAGGGCAAAATGGAAGAAGAAAACGTGTTGCGCCGACCCCAAATAACACGGGACAAGGGCAGGAAGATGATGATGATGTTTGGTAAGTATTCGACTGAATACTCGCGGCTTGGTAGTGAATAAGTCAAGTTCAAAAAAGTCAGTCAAAGTATTGTAGGACTTTGCGCATCTTATGAAGAATGAATTCTGTCTGTAATTTGTGTAGCAGCGAGGAACGTTAAGAAGAAGAAAGGGTATCCTAGCAGATCTAGTGGGGGCGCGTAAATTAATCCTGGAGAGAAGTTGCGGGGCGTCGATGTACGATTGAGCTAACTTAACGAGGAAAGAGATATTTCATATACTCCTTCTAAGTGGTAGTAAATGGTACTTTTTGCATCTCGACTCGTAATTATGATCGTGGGTTTTACACTTATACTGCAGGTATCGTGAAAAGTTTCGCTGGATAGATTCCAATCTTAAGATATAGATGGCATACAGGGGATTCCAAACATCTGAACAGTATTCAGATGAGCTACGGACGAATGAACAATACAATAATTTGATTATTTTTAGATCCGTAAACTGGGAACAAGATGACTGCATGAGAAATGAATTGATAATGAAATTTTGTACACAGTAGATTATTTAAAAAAAAATAGACCCGTGTTTCGTTTCGCATATACTAAAAAAAATATTTTTAATAAAACACAATACACACCTTTACAATAAATTATATATTTATGTACTATAAAAGCCTAGACAATTCTATTTATTTTTACTATAAAATTGAATGTTTAGTGATTTGATTAGCGTTTATCATTTCTGATATCTAATCATACCCGCTACGCTGCTGATCTATTTAGGTATCTATCTGACATAAGATTTAAGGACTAATCCTCAAATCTTATGTTAGATATCGGACATCACTACATTTATTGATTGTACAATAAAGTGGTTATAAAAATATAGCGAACCAGATACTGCCCGAGTTTTGGCACACAATATTTTACAAATTTGTGTATGAATCAGATTGAGTACAACATGAAAATTAATAAAAAAGAAAATTACGATTTAAGTGTCGTAATTTTCTTTTTTATAAATTAATTAAAAACAGTAAAGAGTGATATTTATTTTGCAAATAGGGGTTTAAAATACACTTTTACATGTCGATTTTTTCGTCAATTAAAACTAGATCAGGCCGATAATACACCAGCAACTCAGCATCAACTAGCGTGTGGACCGCCCGGAGGACACGGTGGAGCATACGGTAGAGGTGTGCCCGCCTAGGCAGAGCACCGCCGTGTCCTTGTGGGGGCGATCGGCGGCACCTGGTAAAGGCCATGGGTCTGGAGTAAGGAGGAGTGGCCGGCGGTCGCCTCCTTCTGCGAATCAGTAATGCTAGCAAAGTAGAAGGCCGCACGTGCATGCGCGAGGCAATAGCCCTCGTGCCCCAGCCGCCGGGATTCCGATCCCGATCGTCCAGTAACCGTCCGGACCGAACCCAATTCGTCGACGGCGCATAGTGTTCCACGCGCGCCTCAAGGAGATATCAGCAACCGTAGGGGCTCAGCAGGGTCGAAGCCTACTGGGGCCTTGGGTGATGCGAAAGAGATCCCCGGAGCCCTGAAAGAATGGCAAAGAAGGAACAGGAGTAGGTTTTTAGTCAGTAAAAGTCTGACACTATCTCCCGCCCCGCCCAAGAGCAGGGGGATGTCATAAGATGATTTTCCCACCCGAAAAAAAAGCATCAACTAGCGTCTATTGAACTGGCAGTCCTTAGTGCTGATTATTTCGAGGTGAAATAACGAGACCACATTAAAAATCCAGGTTCAGCTCCATAATTAAAAATCTTGTTATTCCCATAACAGTGTTAACTTGTGTGCTTACGTTAACAACATAGATTATAATGACTTTGAAAACTTTCCTCCTTATTAACTATGTATCACAAAGACCTCCCCCTCGCCCACTGAAATGAGATTTGTGTGGAAAAATTATTTCATCACGCAACTACACCGTAGAGATGAACGTGTTAGCTAGATTGTGCTAAACGATGATATTAAATAAGGTACAAGAAAATACTTAGATCGTTGGAGAGCTGAGAGTGTTGATCCATCTAACCGTTGACGATAGATGGATCAACACTCTATGTATCTCTCTTCTCGAGCATGTTTTAAAAGCTTGCTTTTTCATCTAATGTTTTATCTCGCACCGGGCCCTGGTTCGGGCTATGGTCCTAAGTTAGGTAATATTATAAAGCTGATGAGTTCTTTTGTTTGTTACGCGATAAGCTCAAGAACCACTAATTCGAATTAAAAAAAAAATAGTTTAAGTGTTCAATAGCCTATTTGTTGAGGAAGGCTAGAAACCACATACCTTTTTGCTAACCCCTGGGACGAAGGCAACGAAGGACAAGAAGTGGGTTTTTAGTCAGTAAAAGTCTGACACTATCTCCCGCCCCGCCCAAGGGCGAGGATGTCATAAGATGATTTTTCCACCGAAAAAAAAAATACCTCTTTGCTTCGACAGCGTGAGAAGTCCTATTTATGTACATGTTATGTACGCATACGAATACTAAACACAAAGAAACCAATAAATACGTAATTTCGAAAAAAGAATAACGAACCATCAATATAAAGTTTATTTGAACTTATAATTCCAAGTCAATCCACACTTCAAATCAACCCATTTTAAAAAACGGCTATTTCTGTTATTTATGTATATATCTGCAAAATGCTGACTGATTCACTGACATCAACGCCTAGCCCAGACTCATATACCTAGAATGTTGCAATTTTGCTCACCGGTCGCTTTTATGATGTATTCAAAAAGTAAGAAAGGATTTTTTGGCCTTTTCGTTGCCCATGGTTCCAGGAGATGGAGACTCATAGAAAATATATTGTGACACTGTTGAGACTTCGATCCGGGCATATTCTATCAAATAAATTTGCACATCTAATGGGTAAAACGGACTCACCTAATTGCACCGACTGTAACGTGATCGAAGATGTTCACCATGTTTTACTCGAATGTATCCGGAATGAGACTCAGCGGCGACAGGCACTTGGAGGCACGCAGTACAATATGGGGATATGTAGCAGCTTTTTGGCCTTTCCTTTTTTAGAAGGGGCTAGAAAGCTGTGTTCATTATATATGTCCCATTCACGGAGCGGAGACACCACCCAACAATGACTGGGCGATGCTACCACCCCTTAGCTTAGATTAGTTTTTAGAAAGTTAAGATGTATCTAGCCGTAGAAGTTATATTATAATTAGAATTACGGGGCGACATCGTCATGTTGACCGAGTCCCCTTAAATAAAGATTAAAAAAAAAAAAAAATAGGATATGTAACGGGGTTCCAAAGTTTAAATGAAACCTATTTTCACACAGCCAACTTTGGCAGACGCTAGTGTATTATGTAAGAAATGCTCACACACAACACAACGCATGACTTGGAAAAATATCAGTAAAACTTCAAGATGTTAGTTGACTTTCCAGGGTATTCCAGACATGCATTATCACCAGGGGTCGGAATTAGGTAGAGTTATTTATGTACTTGTATCAAAATGTTGATATTAATATGGATCTTCCCGAGATTTCCCGGGATTTTTATGATCCCGTGTGGCACAAATACCCAAAATATCTAGATCGCATTTTCTAATCCCCGGTTATAAAATTAAGAATTTAAAGTTATGTGTTTTTTACTTTTTTAGGGTTCCGTACCTCAAAAGGAAAAAAATGGAACCCTTATAGGATTACTTTGTTGTCCGTCCGTCTGTCTGTCTGTCTGTCTGTTTGTCACGACCTTATATCTCGGGAACGCGTGGAAGTATCGATTTGAAATTAAAACCACATACTCAAATCTGTCTCCCTTGAAGCTGTGAATAAGTTCTAAGTTAATGAAAAAAAAGATACGGCCATTTATGTCGCAAAAAACGTGTATTTCGACACTCTCAAAGGAATCAAAATTCATAAGGTACTTCTTATTGACCTAGAATCCTGAAATTTGGCAAGAAGCAAGGTCATGAAACACAAGTATAGGAAAAAATCTGAAAACTATAAATTATAAGACACATCACAATAAAAAAAATCATTGCAATTCGGTAAAATCTTCGTTACTGGATTCGAGAATTGAACTGTTTTCATAGGTAAGTTTGTACGCAACCCTCAGTGCGCGAGTCCGACTCGCACTTGCCCAGTTTTTTTTTTTATTATAGGCCACTATCTCACCTCATGTTAAGCAATAATGTCTCTGCTTTATCTTGAAAATTTGCAATATTGGGTCATCAGATTTTTTTTTAATTGGGATACCATGCAATTACTTCTCCCGCGCTAGGGAGGTTCGGGAGCGTGTGTCAGACTTACTTATTAAAATCACACCAGGCCATTAGTTGCCATTTGCACTCTAGGACCACGGGTATCATTTTCAGAAATTCCCATTGGCCTAGCGGGTATCAGCACCGCTGGTCCCCTACTACGAAAAGGTACAGGTTTATTGTGTCCTTAATTCACAAATACTCAATTAAAAAAACAGCCATATGACTATAAACTAAGTCTTTATAAAAAATTAATATATTTAGAACTTAATCTATATATATAAAAGAAAGTCGTGTTAGTTACACTGTTTATAACTCAAGAAAGGCTGAACCGATTTGGCTGAAAATTGGTGGGGAGGTAGCTTAGAACCAGGAGACGGACATAGGGTACTTTTTATCGAGTAGGGTAAAGTGGGGTAGAGTAGGATAGAGTAGGGTAGAGTAGGGTAGAGTAGGGTAGAGTAGGGTAGAGTAGGGTAGAGTAGGGTAGAGTAGGGTAGAGTAGGGTAGAGTAGTCAGTTGACGGGAGCGAAGCCGCGGGCAAAAGCTAGTTAAATATAGATTTTATCATTTTAAATCACGAACATGAAACAGACATTCGTTGAATATACAAAGATCTATTCGCATATTTTGTTGAATGTCCTCTACATTAGAAGAGGCCATTGCCCCACAAAGGCTCAATTAATTATAAGTTGATACTATTTTTATCTACAATTAAAACAACATGAAAAACCTATATTCGGATACCAAAGTGTTAGCATTACGAGTATATCGTGTACTACAAAGTGGCACCTAAACGTTAACTTGGAATGTAATGTGGGGAGTTTTCTTGAAAATAATCACATAAAGCTAATTGTTTCATGAATGTAACATTCTTTTGAGTTCGATCAAAAACAGTGGGAGTTGAAAGACGCCAAAGATTAAGGGACACATAGACACGACACAGTTACACAAACTGCCACAGATCACACTCCTACCCAACTATAGACACAACCCCTAACAATCACTCATTTTTAAGTGTGGTAATCATCTAATGACTTTTTGCGCTCTGAGCAGGGCCGGAGGTCGTGTCAGACATTTACTGACTAAAACCACACCTGTGTCCTTCAGTTACCCTTTGCGTTTTAGAACTACGGGTTTCCTTTTCAGAAATTCTCCGAAGTCCTTAGCTAGCGGGCATCGGCCCTGCTAGGTCCTTACGGTTTGCTGACATCTCCTTGAGGAGCACGTGGATCACTACGCGCAGTTGACGACTGGGCTCGGTCCGATCAATTACCGGACTGCCGGAAGGCAAGCTACCCATTGCTCGACGTCCGCAAGACCGTGTCTACCGTGGCTAGTAGTCGGGGTCAGAATCTCGGCGGCTAGGGCGTGAGGACATTCGTTCCCTCACGCGTGCCTCCTCCTTCACTAGCATTACTGCTTCGCAGAAGGAGGCCACCGCCTGCCATCCTTCCTTGCTTCGAACCATAGCCCGAACCAGGACCCGACGCGAGAGGTCGCTGCCGCCGATTACCTCCACGATCACTCATTCATCTAGCATAACACACAAAGAGAGAAACAGAGCTATAACAGAGCCATATCAGAATACACCATATTAATAGTAAAATGCAAGCATTTAAGTAATTATTATTATTATGAAATGTAACGCGAAGGGATTAGCGTTGTAAGATGAAATACAGTTTCTTCCTAGCTGCTAAAACTTTTGTGTTACTGCTCTTAGCATTTATTTGTAAGATACAATAAGTACAAAAAAAATATATAGTTAAGGTAAAATTCTGGCAAGGTTTATGCACTAAAAAAATTAGTCTTCTTTCTTCTCTTCATCTTTCAAAATATGTATCATCCTTTGCACAATATATTTTTTGTGTCAGCGTAAGCTGATGAATTGTCATTAACGTTGGCAAAGTCTGGTAGTATGTATTTTAATTTAGGGTGATCTTCTTTTATTAAGAGACCCCTCCTACGGGCCAGCGGGCCCCCTTCCATTTACTGATGTCCATCCCCAGTTTAATTTTAGTAAAGTAAGAATTCCACACACTCAAAACTAAAATATGATAAGTTATATAATAATTATAATAATAATAATAAAAGTTAAATGATTTTTTATTGAGTGTGCAAGTCACCCCCTGTCTTTTTTCGATGGATATTAATAACGTTGTTCAGGCAGGGGCCATAGTCTTAACATAGTTCCATGTTACTAGTCCACTTAAGACTCCAAAAACCATAGCCCTATTATCATTGTTCTCCATATGTCGCAATAGTTTTTCAACAACCGGGGGTTGTCCTTGGGTGCACTAGCATAGCGCGTACAGGGATAATTGTCGGTTGGTATCATGTTCCATAATAATTATCTAAAGGGCCTCTGCGAGTTGGCTTCGGCTCCTCGTACGCCTTCTAAAGGTCCAGAACCTCAGGGTCCTGAGATAAATAAAAAAAAAGTTAAATGTTTTTATATTTAAATATATCTACCATTGAGACTGTTGATATTACGGCTAATATTCCTCCTCCTCCTCGAGTCGTATTTCTGATTACTGAGGGTCGTGAAGTTCCGACTGGATTAGCTTTTTATTGATGCTATCTCGCCATCTGTGACGGTTCTTAGCGTCATGAAATGAGACGTGCAATTGGGCGTCCAATGTGGAGTAGAACTGATCTGCTCATCTTTTTAGGCTGCGGCCTCTTGGTCGTTTGCCATCAACCATGCCAGTTACGATGAGCTGTTCAAGGTTGTGGTCATTTTTACTGGCAATGTGGCCAAAGAACTCTAGTACTCTGTGCATGCAGGTAGTCAACAGTTTGATCTTGATGTTCAGTTCACGTAAGATAGAGAGGTTTGTATGGAAAGCAGTCCTGGGAATTTGAAGCATTTTTCTCCAAACGGCGGCTAATACTAAATTAGTAAAAAAGAAAATGTGTGTAACCAAGCCCAAAAATATATAGATAAGGATTATGAGTAATGGCGATGATGATGATGATGAATACTGCCAACGATATGAAGGCTTAATAGAAGATGATTTTCTTAAATATAATATTATAAGAGTGTTACTGAAAAAAATTTACAACACTACTGCATGTGAAGAAGTTCACAAGACGCGTCATCTAAATGATCAATTCATAAGCATCGTTCAGTACAAACATTAAAATGATATAAAATCTCTAATTAAACAATTAATATTACAATCACGTTTGATGAAGTCACGTTCAAACCATGATATCGTATTAGATCCCAATACTACTACGCATTATAGTTCGTTACGTATATCACTATCATAAACTGTCTCAAATCCTTAGATTAGGGGATTACGGCTTCGAGATCATCAATCATAAAATCATGGATAATCCTCCATAAGGAAATTCTATGGATATCTCACCTTGGTTATCTACTTACTTTTTTTTCCATAGTCATTGTAAGGGCCCAATCATCATCTTAATCCAAACGAAAGACAACCTTTGCTGGATTTGAGACTTCCCTTGCAATGGCACTTATACCTTCACAATACTCGTACCTTCCGTATCTAACATTAGTAACCTTCACCTTTTACCTTGTGGAAGGTCTAACTGTAGGCTTACACGTGAATTCATAGCCAGCCTTTGATACATCAACTTTGTCCTTTGATTCCTAGAAAACAACTGAACATCAATACGGTATCAGTTCTAAGCTGACCACCAAGGTCTTTCAGCACTTATCTCATCTGCATTATCTAGTCTATGCGCGGCCGTAGAGCGGCGCGTGTGCCTGGGCGGGCGGGGGCTGCGGGGTGGGGGGCACCGGGCTCTATTGGCCCAGCTCACCTCGCAGCCTTCAGTCTGGCGCGGGACGCGACATCGAGCGCACGTCGCCCGTCCAAACAACACTCACGTCCAAACCGCGTGTTGAAAATAAATATTTCTAAATTAAATTGCTAGGGTAAGCCTATTTTGTGGGTAGTGTTATGTTCCCTGCTCAGTGACTTCATAAACGAGGGCTTAACCTCGGAGACGATTGTATCGAAACGTCAGTGTGCTAAACAGCATTTTCAGTGGAAGTAAGTAGACGGATCGTAGCTATGTTATTATATGATTGGTAATACTTATTGACTGTTGCTTTTAGATATTTGATTCCTTGGATCACTAGGGGCATGTATTGTATGTCATCAGGATGAGTGCCACTCAACATATTAACGTTTATGTGTAGAATATTGAACCGTCTACAGAAATATTGATTTGTTGTTTATTTACCTGCACCACCAAATTTGGATGATTTCCAAGACTTATTAAGACTCGAATGTGAGGTTTAGTTTTCATTTAAAAGGTTGAAGTAATTTTGTAGTCGCTACGTGTTTAATTAGACAAAAAGCCTAAGCAAAGTCTAAGGCCGCAGCAAATCTCTTCAGCAAATATGGTTGAGTGTCGTTTATTTTGAGCCCTTTAACGTGGTTTTGCTCGATTATTTAGACAAAGAAAACATTTGTTACATCTGCTGGTAAAAATAAACCCGATGAAGTTATATTTTTATAAGCTTTATAATACAATTTTGTTTTTCTGTCCAATTACTAAAGGTCAGTGGTTCTCCTAAAATTTTCTTTGTTACGCCTCTGCGGGACCCAGTTTTCAATCTAGCCAATGCCGGTTATACAATGTACCACCATTTATTTTTTCAGTCAACTGAGTCAATTGTCAAACGATCCTTTGTAAAAGTCAGATATATAAGGTGGGCTTACAATTAGCGCGAAAAATACTAATTCTATTTTATCCAAAAAATAGTTTTTTACTTGACTTGAGCTGTTCAAAATTTCTATTGACATTTTTGTCTTAGCATACATATTTTAATAATACCTTACCTAAAGTAATTATGTTAATAGATCGACCATTTGGGTTGAAAAATATTATATTTCTTATGTTCTTATTGTATCTTCTAAAAATAAGCAAGACAAGGAAGTCGAAAAACAAGTGAAAAATGCTCGTAAAACCTGGGCGTTTATAGAAGACATGAAAAGAAGTCTTCCATTGAAACTTAAAAGAAAATTCATTGGCACGTGTATCCTGCTCGTCCTAACCTACGGTGCACAAAAAGTTGGTCACTTAAAAAACAATTAAAAAAAATTCGACACGCTATGAAGGGCAGCATAATATGTGTTTTGCAAATAGATCGCGTAAGAAACACCACCCTTCGCTCCATAACTCAAATAGCCAATGACGGGGAAAAAACAGCCAGTCTGAAGTATGAGTGGACTGGGAACCTCGCACGATTGCACCCGGATAGGTTGGCGATGATTGTTACTCACTGGACGCCTGAGGGAGTACGACACCATTGAGTTTGACTGTAGTAAAGGTGGTATGACGATCTGATCACGTTCGTGGGGCAAACTTGGCCAGAGATTGCCCTGGACAGAAAAAAAATGGAAGGAGAAGGCCTTTGGCTTTTGTTCAGCAGTGAGATCCAGAAAAGGCTAAGAAAAAAAAATGTTCCTTATACATCTTGATAACGATACTCATTTCACATACATCAGAACTTATGATGTTACGAGTAGATCTGTTAGACTTGTTTAATCATATTCATATTATGATTTAAATCTTACAATTTTATAATAGTTGAAGTCCATAACCTGAATTATGACAAATTCTTAGCCTAACATTTACCGAGGATCACAGTAACCAACTTCTCTGTTTGATCCGTGTCACACGTTGAAGCTACACGACAGCCTGAACAGGTCAGTTTTTTGTTTTTCTTTCTTCTTTTATGTTTTAAAGTAATATTATTCTTATAACCTTCGAAGTCTTATCTTATTTGATTCAATACTTTTGGTAATATCTTAATTTTATCAAACGCCCTTGTTCATGTTACTGTAGAATATGTATTTTATTTATTAACAAAACTAAGTAATTTTTCATAGTCTTACACTTCTCTGTCTACGAATATTACTGTCAAAATCATCGCAATATCGTGACATGAGACTACATTTCCATCACAGATATGTACAATGTCTAAATGGCTACCTCGAAGGCAAGTTAACGTGTTGGCTAGATCGCTGAGCGTAAATACGTACTGACCACAATGACCAATTTCCTTTAGTTGACTCATAATACTTGCGGCATCACTAGCCACAGATACGTTATGTTTTTCTATACAATTCAAACTCGTAACCTTTTGTTGCATTTGACCTGGTTCTTCTTTATTAATTGTATACAATTCGTCGTCACCTAAACTTTTTACTAAGAATTTTAGAGTTAAATATCATTACTTGAAACTAAAACACTTTCAAGCCCGTTAGCTGAAAGGAATGTTTTTTCATAGTTTGAACCAAGTTGTCTTACATTTTAAGGCTTCTGATTATCGATGCTATTTGTCAGACACCATAACACGTTTTGTCTGAACGCACCAGACGAGTAAACAAATAAACTGCTTCACGCATATTATCCCTCCATGGGATTCCCTATGTCGTGGGAGTAACTGCTATTACAGTCAAATGTACGTGACATTTGACTAATAGAATAAATATCTGTTAATGTTTGTGTTGATGCAAAAGCTAATACTGGAACATTTATAGGGTGTTTTTGTAATTTTTTATACGTTCAATTATAAGCCTGGAAAGATCGTTATTGTTATGGTCAACATTTAGGGTTTTGTTTCCTAAGCATATTATAGTATCATCAATGTTTTGTTATGTTCTAACCAATGCCTACATAATGATAAACTATTCCTTATCTTCCTACTTCTTAATAGTTTTAGTCCGCAATTATTCCTTTCTAAGTTATACCTGGACTGTTAATTCTTCCCTTTACATTAACATTTCTTTCAATTATCTCTACATTTTGTGACGTAACATCCTTATAACTTAATGCATTCTCATTCATAATTTTGCCTTCTATTAAACATCGGGCATCTCATTGATTGCAATAAAACTTGTTTCCTGTATACTCCGCATCGATTCAATAGAATTACTATGTCTAATTCTCGTGTCATATCTTAGTAACGGACAATGGCTTGGGAAAACCGCAAAGCTGTGACCGCTAGCTATCACAAGGATACCCTGAATTTATTAGAAGGGAGCGTTTTAATTGGATATCATAACACATGGTTATTGTATGTAAATATTACGGCTTTGTGATGTAGTTATTACTGAAGCTATGAGGCAGGGTTTTAATTAAGGAAACAATATTTTTTTGGGTTTATATAGGAAATTGGCCATTTTAGTTAATATAACGTCAATGGGAAGCCCGATGAAGTGTAAGCTATTCAATACATTTATGGCAAAATAGGTAAGTGTAAATCAATGATTTGCCATACAAATTGTGTTGTATTTACATGATTTTCATTTCGTTTTAGTTATTTGTCTACATAGTACATAAGTTAATAATCATTTATTTTAGCAGCAAACCTTAACCTTTGTAACATTAGTGGTGTTATTTCTCGTACTAAAATGGTCTACTAATTTTTAAAGCATAGCTATAGCAGACTGAATTGTTTCGGCAAGCTTGGCATGTATCTAGTTTATTACGAAGACACTGTTATTGTTTTAAGCAATATATTACATAAAACTAGAACAACACTTATAACTAAAATGATGTATGGCCCGCTTCAGACAAAGGCGTCTCCTGGCATTGTTTACCATCACAGAAAAATAAATCTTGATTGTCACAACATTCCAATATCGTTCTGTTGACATACTGAGAGAAATCGCAGAAATAAGGGCACAAGAAGATATCATATTCTTTTGTGCCGCTTTATATCTTGTTCATCTATTAAACAAATTGAATCTGAATAAAGTCTGTAAGTACCACTAGTTTAAGGAAAACGCTCAAGTTCAAGTCTACTGAATCATTTCCTCGTAACAACATTATATTATAGAAATTAAAATTACAGGGTTGCCATAAAAGTAAAATGCCAATTTATGACGAAAAAAAAATACAATAGGGATACAGAAATTAAATTACTTAAGCCTATTAATGAACGAATATTTACGGCAGGGAGCTAAGTTAATTACAAATAACCTTATAAGGAAAATTTTTAAGTCTTATTATTTTAGTCGTTCCTTAGATGATGGACTCAAAATATGTTAAATATTTGTAACAATTTCCGTATACCAATTATTAAATTTAGGTACCTAATAACATATATACGTAAGTTTATGTTTAAGGAAAACGCTATTACCAATAGGATCATATTCGACATTAAAAATTAAATTATATATTACGTTTTACGTTTTTCATTTATTGTTAAATTTTCTTATTATTCACAATTGTAATCATATTAATACATATTACTTTGGAAGTAGATACTTTTGTGTTATGTACTTGTTGTTTCATGAGCTATTACCGCTCGTGCTGTTATGGATTGCTGCTCTTCGTCTATGGAGTAATCGTCAACATTTGCAGAAGTAGCTATCTCAATTATACCTTGTAGTACATATTTGCTCCCCATATCCTCAAATGAAGAAATGCTGAATCATCGAGCACGATTTTAAATAAGAAACCATTTTTGCAGTGATTTCATTTTTGTAAATCTAATGAGTTAAATAATCGTCATTACCTGCAACCAAAAAGTAACCCACTTTGGGACATAACCCTTCCTAAGCGTGGTCACATTGGAACGTGCAATTTAGCTTCACTTGTTTTTTTTTTGACTTACTGACATTTTGACAATTCAAAAGTGCCTGTAATTGGTCTATTTGAAATAAACGTTTCTGATTTTTGTCCTATCTGAGTTTTACGCATCCAGTGAAACCCCACTGCAATTACTCAACAAATCACCGGTTAATAGAAACTGGATTGAAAGCAAGGGCAATATTTTCAACAGTATCTGGATCTATCTCAGTACCTACACATTATACTATACATCGTCCTGCCAATTCACGAGTCAAAAAACTAAAAACAATTGTGCTCCTATTCAAGGAAAAGATTACGTAACATTTTTGTTACTTTTGAGTTTTTTCCTCACAATATAAATCATGTCCCGGTACGGGAAAGTTTTTGAGATAGAAGTTTTATTATTATAAAAGTGAATTGTGTTGCTTGTCTGCGGCTTTTCCTGGGGATATTTAGAACAAAACTTACCTTTGAGTAAAGTGAAAATGGAGAACTTGAGGTAAGATTATCTGAATAGTTTGTACTTCTCTAGGGATTATACCGGGAATAATCTTCAAGTTGTTGCTCTATATAATATTAACTTTTAGATTTACCCACTTCTGAGAAATCCTACGGGGACGTGCTACTGGAAAAAAAAGTACCCAATTTCTTAATCGTTAACGCCCAAGGTGTTCCAAACGTTCCAAATAGGTACCGTCGACGGCGTGTAGTTTTCAACGCGCGCCTCAAGGAGATGTCAGCAACCGTTGGGGCCCAGCAGGCTCGAAGCCAAGGGCCAAGGGTCTCGGCCCTGTTATGAAAGGCAACGAAGGAACAGGAGTGGGTTTTTAGCCTACTAAACTAAAACCTACGTCCAATCATTTAGGCGTGATTGAAACTGACAACGTCGCCTTCCGAGTGCGTTCACTATGCTGGGGCGGCTGTTGCAGATGCAGAAATTCACAACTACAACAACTTTATTGGGAGTTATATGTTCGAGCCGTTTGGCGTTGAAACACTAAAGTGTTCATCAAGTTTTTTGGAATATTAGGAAACAAATAAACGGTTCATCACATGACCAGAAATTTGGGCTTTATTGGCCAACCAATCAACACTTCTATTTAACTTGGCAGTCTTGCTACCATTTTAGGCACTTACTTTTCCCATTGATAACAAGCAGCCAAACACAATAGTGACAACGAGGTTTTTTATTTATGCAATTTATATACATTATTTTGTTTATTATATATGTTTTATTTGTTTATATAGTTTTTTTATTGAAGCAGTGGTGGCCGAGTGGTAACGGCCCTGACCTAAAAGTTGTGTTTGTCTAATATATTTCTTCACCATTGCTCTTAAAACGGTGAAAAAAAAATATCGTGAGGAAACCGGCATGCCCTAGAACCAAAAATTGACATTCAAAAGACATTTGACATTCACCAACCTGCACTAGGCCCGCGTAGTGGATTATCGCCCATTCCCTCTCTTATAGAGGAAGCCTCTTAGAGAGGAGTCCCAGCAGTGGGAACATTAAAAGGCAGATTATGTTATAGTTTTTTATTAGTCTATTGTGATAATAATGCTTATTGTTTGCAAAAAGTACAAAATGTTAAATTAAGCATAATTTGACAAAGTACATGATATATGACCAGTGACCCCCTAGCTAGAAATACTTGTATCACAGAAGCCATGTATCAGTCATCTTAAAAAAAGTAAAGTACAAATAGTATAATTTAGAAGTCACGAGAGAAAAATCTAAAAATAAATTGAAATTAAAAGAAATGGAATATCTTTTATCTATCATATTTGTTGTGTATGCGACTTACGACGATTCGGCGATTCTTCAGGCTATGTCGGCAACTATAATCCGGATATCTTCATTCCTGATGCGATCACGCAAGGAAATTACAAGCACAGCCCTTTCCATTGCCTTTTGGGTCACTTTAAGCCTTCTGATGAGGCCTACTGTAAGAGACCACGTTTCAGAGCCATATGTCATCACTGGCTACTTGAACTGAATATCATAGACTTTCGTCTTGAGACACTGTGGTATGTTGGATGAGAAGTTACCGTGCAGCTTCCAGAACGATGCCCAGTAGAGTCTGAGTTAATATCTTTGTAGATTTTAGCTTTTTAATAACGCAAAAATTTTTTTGGTGCTTTTCAGCTGAGATAGGAATCAAGGTTAAGGTCGAGATACTTCACAGGCACGACTTTCGTCACTGTCTAACATGATCAGAATTTGTTTCGGACATTCTCTTCACAAACGTGGGCTTTTATCTATAGAAAAAGGTGTGATGGAAGGGCAGATGGTTTGGAACTAAAGGTGATGACATTCGGAGTAAAATTATAATTAACTAGCTATTTCATATCTTGACTCAAGGACGTTTCGGCAGCCTGCCATGCCGTTATTCAGTTAGGTCTACTGGCTAGTAAAACAATACCGTACGATATATTCTTTATAAGATGTTTAAGTCAGAATTTGTCGATAATAGAATAAGCTTAGATAGATAGATGGATATATTATTTATTCATCATCTTCCTGTCCTTGTCCCGTGTTATTTGGGGTCGTCGCAACATGTTTTTTCCTTCCATTCTGCCCTGTCACTCGTCATGCTATCACTAACTTCCTTTTTTTTCATATCACTCTTCACACAATCCATCCATCTTTTCTTTGTTCTCCCTCTCCCTGTACATCCATATGTGGATGGAAGGACAGGAAAGGTAAAGATATATTCTTTATTGTACTCCGAAAATAAAAATTATATTAGGAACTTAAAATAAAGTCGTAAATTATCACATTCATGTTGATAGTTTTAAGTTCTATGCAGTATGTTTAGGAATAAAATAATAATAATAAATTACCTTGTTTATATTGATTCGGTTATCCATTAGACCCATGTATCAACATATCCAAAGAGTTCGCGAGTATATTTTGTAAGAAGTTGCCAGTAGTATCATATCAGCATTTATCTTTCCCAATTGTCGATTTAAACCATTATTTGAGTTTGTTCTATATGCATTGTATCTATGGTTTATCAGTAATATTATTTTTGCTTTCGCCTTTTTAGGGTTCCGTACCTCAAAAGGAAAAAATCTAAACCCCTAGAGGATCACTTTGTTGTCCGTCCGTCTGTCAGTCAAGACCTTTATCTTAGGAACTCGTGAGCCTCCACGAGTTCCAAGAAGTTATAGAGTATCAAATTGAAATTAAAATCGTATACTCAAGTCTGCGGTCACTTGTAAGTGTGAAAATATCAAACGTCTAAGTTAAAGGAAAAAAAGATACGGCCGTTTATGTCGCAAAAAACGTACATTTCAACACTCTCAAAGGAATCAAAATTCATTGGGTAGTTCCCGTTGACCCAGAATCTTGAAATTTGGCATAAAGCAAGGTCATATAGCACTGGTATAGGAATAAATCCGAAAACTGAAAATTTGTGCGATTACATAGGTAAGTTTGTAAAAAACCCTCAGGGCACGAGTCCGACTCGTAGTTGCCTAGTTTTTTTTTATGCATCTACCAATATTTTTCTCTACATCACCCAAAGGATGTCTGATAGAAAATGTCCGCTTCTGTACTTTTGCGAATCAGAAGATTTTTGTCAATAAAATGCCGCATTTTCAATGTTATCGCGTGTCTGTGATCTTTGAGATTCGGAAAATATCATTATATATCTTTTCGTTCGAGATATAAAATGATAACTGATAAGATTAAAATATTGCAACATTCTGAAAGACATAATGGTGCTGGATTAACGAAGGTTGAATATTTATTTAAATATAAAGATGGATTTCTAGAGTAACCCTGTTCAGGATGTTGCTGTTGATTAACCATTATACAGGATGTCTTTGACATCAAAGCACAAACGAATACCACGGATCCAGTACATGATTCTATGTCAGCAACTGTAGGGGCCCAGCAGGGTCGAAGCCTACTGGGGCCAAGGGTCTGATTCTGAAAGGAAGACTCGGCCATGGTACGAAAGGCAACGAAGGAACAGGAGTGGGTTTTTAGTCAGTAAAAGTCTGACACTATCTCCCGCCCCGCCCAAGAGCGGGGGATGTCATAAGACGATTTTCCCCCCGAAAAAAAAAAAAAAAAAGTACATGATTCTGAACCCCCCCCTGGTGGAATTTTTCGTCGGTATTTCATAATTAAAAAAAAAAATTACGTTTTTTAATTGAAACAGTATAAAATCTTTATTCTAACATTGTTAGTGAAAAAAATGAATGAATTACTTTTAACATTAAAAATGTCATCGCGGTTGATTAGAATAACGATTTTATATACCTCGATGACTTTTTAATTATAGATTTATTTATATTTTTTTATTTGTTTTTTTTTTGACTAAAAATATAATCGGGTTTGGTTAAAATAACGATTTTACACAACATAAATTAAAACAGTACAGTTTTATTTAAGCTAGAAAAAATGCCGACGAAAATGTCCACCACTGGGGGGTCCAGAATCGAGTAATGGATCCGTGGTATTCGTTTGTACATCGAAGTCAAAGACAACGTGTGTACTGAAGAAAATATTAGGTCAAATGCAATAAAATTGATGGTGATAATGGCCCTTAAGGCTGGCTTGACGCAGTTAAAGAATTTCTAAAATTGCATCAAAAGTTTTAAGTTAAAAGGTTTTTTCCTTTGCCCTACACTTGGACTTACTGGCGCATTATGGATGCATTCACAAACATGTAAACTCTCTCACACACACACACACACAAAATATCTTTCTTTTTATAGGCTCGCTTCTGACCTCTGTCTCACCTGATGGTAAGCGATGGTGTGTCCGACGATGGAGCACGCTTGAGCAGGCCTGCACTAACCACTAGACCAACAAGTCAGTCATATATATAAAATATTCATTTGACTAATAGACATTGGATTAATTGTACCCGGGCATTGCTAAACTGCACTCACAGACTTATCAAGACGTCTTCTTTCTAAAATATTTACGGCGCCTTAAAGAACAACGACGAGGTAATTGTTGAACAAAGGTACAGAATTGAATTGACTAGATTTTCTAAGATAGAACATTAATCATTGCTTAGTTTTTATTTACCGGCTTGACTTCATGACTTTTGGCTAAATATAGTAGTTATAATGACATTTAAGACATCGTAGTACAATTCGAGTTCAGCAACATCAAATAAAAGAAAATAGCATGGCATTAAGATATTTTAACTGCCATCCAGCCTCATGACTTAAAGAAAAAAAAAAACATGATTGCCAAAAAAAAAAAAGTAGGTACGTATTTATTATTGACAAAAATACAAAAATATACATAATCTCATCAACTTTAAACTGGAATTTACTTATCTTTACTATGAGGATTCTATTAATAGTAATGTCTAAGACAAAATTGTTTAGAAAGTTAATCTGTATACTTTTGTGTAATTATTTTTCATCACGCTAAAAAGATATGCCTGCAAAATTTTGTTCGAGACTCTCCCATCACTCTTTTTAGCCAATTTATTTCGTCTTGTTTCTTTATCTTCCAAGATCAGTCTTATATTCAATCTCGCAGCACATCAAAGTAATTACTTTATTATGGACGATGGCGCGCTGCTCCCTTGCATCAGCATAACTCTCTGGGCTCTACCTAATAACTTATTCCTAGCCATTGACTCTTAGAACTTGGTGGAGGGATAAACGGCAGATATAGCCTAATATAAACTGATATAGCGTTCTTTTCGGATTAGTATGGAATCCTTCACAATGATGGTAGTTATCATGGTAAAATGGTGTCAACAAAAATTGTACAGAAAAATTCTGGCACATCTCTACCACATTATTGTCTTTTTAACCCAAAGGTTGACTGGTAGAGAATCATCATCATCATCATCATTTCAGCCGAAAGACGTCCACTGTTGGACATAGGCCTCCCCCAAGTGTCGCCACAATGACCGATCCTGTGCTTCTCGCATCCACCGCACTCCCGCGACCCTCACCAGGTCGTCGGTCCACGTTGTGGGAGGCCTTCCAACGCTGCGTCTTCTGGTGCGCGGTCGCCACTCTAGAACCTTTCGGCCCCATCGGCCATCCGTTCTACGAGCAATGTGCCCTGCCCACTGCCACTTAAGTTTGGCGATTCTTCGGGCTATGTCGGCGACCTTGGTTCTCCTGCGGATATCTTCATTCTTTATGCGATCACGCAAGGAAACTCCGAGCATAGCCCTTTCCATTGCTCTTTGGGTGACTGTAAGCCTTCTGATGAGGCCCATTGTAAGCGACCATGTTTCAGAGCCATATGTCATCACTGGCAACACGCACTGGTCATAGATTTTCGTCTTGAGACACTGTGGTATGTTGGACGAGAAGATACCGCGCAGCTTCCCTTTCCCTTTCTTGGTAGAGAATGCCTTGTTGCATTAAGTCCGCCTATGTACCACTACTGTACATGAAGTTAAAATAAATAAATCTGGATTTGCTGATGATCTTGTAAATGAAAATGAAGGTTTTCTATCTATAAATATAAAATGAGAAACTGAGTGACTGACATATCAAAACACAGCCGAAATTACTGGGACTAGGAACGTGAGCACTAAGGAGTTTTTGAAAATTCATTCAGGGAGTGAAAAGGGAGAAATTCGTTTGTGTACAATATTCCTTGAATCAAAAACGCTTTGAAATAAAAAAGTTTATTCTTATTTCATTATCAAAACTACCCTTATAATTATAATGGTTTAGGGGGTGTTAAAGGTTGTATGGGAGAATCTTATTTTAATTTATTTTTATTTTATTCGGAAAAAATAACAGTTATAAAAAAATCTTATACTAAGTTAACACACATTATAATCTTATATAAGTATGTATTTATGTATGTAAGTATGTTTATGTATTATTTTATTCATATTATTAGTAATTTTAAAATTGTGCACTGGATCCTACCCTCTACTGTGATCTCTCTCAATCACTCAATGGTTTGCTCGAAGAAAACTCAACTTTGAGTTAAGCTCGCCTATGTACATGAACTCTGTTATCCACATATTTTTGTAACTTATACGTGTACAATAAAGAATAAATAATAAATAGTAAGTTATAAATATGCCGAAATTATAAATGTATAACCTACGACATTTTCCACAACATAGTTATATTAACAATGCGCTATTCTAAGCTGTTAAAACAGAAAAGTAATTAATGGGGAACATAAACATAGGCATGCAAGTAAGAAAACAAGATGGCGGGAGAGAGGATGTGTTAATATTAAACGAATAATAATAATAATAATTTATTTGTTAACATAGGTGAAATACAGATCTTATTTTTAATGAACAGAGCGCTATGTTATGCCTGGAGGCGTACAAATATGGGGTGCAATTGTCGCTGCGAATTACAAATTATAATTTACAAAGAAAAAAAAAGACATGCATAATTAATGATATTACATTTTAAAAAAATAACAATTAAATATCACTCTAATTATAAATTTAAATAATTTTCAAATCAATTAAATTTCAATACGATTAAAATTTCAATACAATTAATATGTCAATACAATTAAAATGTCAATACAATTAAAATGTCAATACAATTACAATTAAAATTAAAATTAACTAACTAAATTACGAACTAGTTTAAATTTGTTTATAAATAAGCTTTTTAAATCTTATTCTTTATGTTAATAAACTTGAAATAATAAAGACTGTCATGGTTCAAAACTACCGCTAAAATACAGTTTATGCAAACTTCCCCGCGAATAAAGTTACTGGCAAAGAATTAGTATAATCATATAGATAGTGAATGTACTATCGAATAACATATTGTATGTTTTTTTTTTTTTTTCTTCGGCGGGAAAATCATCTTATGACATCCCCCGCCCTTGGGCGGGGCGGGAGATAGTGTCAGACTTTTACTGACTAAAAACCCACTCCTGTTCCTTCGTTGCCTTCGTCCCAGGACCCCGGGTTTCGCTTTCACACTACCCATGGCCCCAGTAGGCTTCGACCCTGCTGGGCCCCTACGATTTGCTGACATCTCCCTGAGGCGCGCGTGGAACAATACGCGCCGTCGACGACTTGGACTCGGTCCGGACGGTTACCGGACGGTCGGACGGCGGGCTACCCATTGCTCGCCGGCGGTCCACACAGTGGCGACACCCGGGCGTCGCTTCCGCACGAATCCGGTGCAGGAACTTCCCGAACTTACCGTGTTCGGTGAGAACCTGCGTCATACGGTAGGTGAGGACGCCGTGAGGTCTTTCCAACCACGCCTCAAAGAGGGGACTAACCGCCATAATTGTGGCGAGCCCAAACATATTGTATGTTAAAGGAATGGTAATAAGAAACAACACAAATCGTGGTCAAACGTGACCCTATGCATAACAAAAAAAAAAAAAACTCTAATAATATATTGGTGTACATTAGACAAATTTATTCTCTAAATAAATTGGAAATAAGAAAGGATGATAATGGTTATGGTGAACAATATATTATCCTGTGTTTATTTTTATCAATATTTTATAGTAATCAACAAAAACTAATCTCTTAACTGACTGCGGACTCAGGTTGGCCGCTATAAAAACAATTTGGCTAAATGGGGCTTCTTCGACCCATCTCTAACACAGTGCCAGTGTGGAGCCGCTGCACAGGACCAGCGTCATTAGCTATGCTGTCCATCATGCACAACCTGCAGTTTTCAAGATCTATACGAGGCCAATAACAGAGCCGTACAGGTTGCCAAATACTGGTCAGATAAAATTCAGTTAGAGCACATCGACACGAAAAGAAGAAGAAGAAGAACAAATATATCTATAACTACAATGGAATCTTTCTCTAAAAGCAGCATAATAATCAGTTATTACATAAATCAGCAATTAGCATTTCAAATATTGTTATGAGGAAAAGTTTGTAAAACGAGTGATTCCCACCATAACGCTCGGAATGACTCGTTATCTCTTTCGTCACACGTAATCTAATGGTGGTGACGTTATATTTCAGTGTATTCATCCTTATTCTGTTTTTTGATAATTTCCTTTTTCACCACATTTGTAGGATTGCTAACTTAATAAATATTGAATTTATGTTTGTGATTTTAAATAAATTACTTTTTGATACAAATAAAAAAAATAGCCCAATTGCCCCGTAATAAGGTAGAGAAGTGTTTGCAACCTTTTGTTCTGTATGATACAGAGTCCACACGAAAAGTCAATACAGTAAAATAAGGGCAAGCAGCAGGATACAACCCAGTGTAGTGTGATAGCAGATCCATTTACAATTCAAATGATAATATAGAACTTAAATTTAGACGTGAACCGATAGTTAATACAATCAACGTGGATAAAAATATATAACCGACTACAATGTAAAAAAAAGTGCAAAATTT
Source organism: Mythimna pallens (assembly GCA_961205895.1). NCBI lineage: Eukaryota > Metazoa > Arthropoda > Insecta > Lepidoptera > Noctuidae > Mythimna > Mythimna pallens. The sequence continues at coordinate 1,311,933 of OY540845.1, read as the reverse complement.
CGGAAGTTGGTGTTTCTATAATAGTTTTGTCTCTTCGTTATTTAACTTTTTAGCTATAGTACCACTACTAAAAAGTATACCATACTTAAATACCATATAGCCAGAGTGCATCTCATGACAATTCTAATAATACCAAACGCGGTTAGATTAAATTAATTTATTACAGAGTTCCGGTGCATAACTTCAGGCTTCATCATCAGATCAGTTCGATATATTCCCTCTTCTTACTGTCAGTCATCGACTACACGTATAAATAAAGCAATTTTACTTGTTACTGCAGTTCTTCTGTGATCCTATGAGAAGTTCTGTACCATATCTTCGAAGTTCATGATCAGATCATAACAATATTTCTATGGGACAAACTTGGAACATAACTTTTCAATCAAAATAATTTTTTCAACATCGGTCCACAATTGACCGAGAAATCGATGAACATACATATTAAAAAAAAAACATACATTCAACCGAACATAGAACCTCCTAATTTTTGAAGTCGGCTAAAAAGTAACTTTGATTATGAAACAATCTTCTATAATAAAAACAAAGCTTATGACCGCCATGATCGCGATAGCGTCTCTTCCTCAGCGTCGACTCATAATATTGATGTCTTTTCTTATCCTCCTCAACACGGGAACCAATATCTGTACTATAATCTCCAAGATTGTATCATCCAACTGTGCGCCATCAAAATTTTCCATTTATAATAAACACAGTATTGGATATTTGTGAAGACTTTTATATTGACGACAAATCCTACTAATAATAGGGATTAAAGTATGAAATTGCCGTTTTTAAAACGGGTTGCTTTGAAGTGTTGTTATATCTTTGGATTGACTTGGAATTATAAGTTCAAATAAAATTTATACTGAAGGTACGTTATTCTTTTTTCGAAATTAGGTATTTATTGGATTGTTTGTGTTTTATATTTTCTGTAATATCGCAGTTCTTATAATCTTTCTTCTGACAAAAGAACTTTGTGCTCTTGGTTTAATAGCTTTTGTTTTGGAACTTTTGTCTTGTTACCGCACTGAGATGAAAAATTATTCGTGCGAAAAAAATTCCCACGTGAAAGTGATTATTGAAACAAAAATAGACATCCCATTTATTAGCAGTTTTACGTCCTTATATATCATCAATATTGCATACCGCTTGAGACACATTGTTTCCACGGTAGAACTCATATTACAAAATAATGCGAGTTTTCTTATATTTTATACAAAATAGTTCTCCCAAAGTAGAATTTTAATGGAGTGAGCCCTGGCACCCATAACACAAGTTTAATCTTAGCTTGGGTGCCAGAGGTCGTTAATCTGTGTTACACATTGCAGTTTTCATTGGAAACAATATCTCCTCGTGTAATAACTGTGTATTTGTGGATAATAAAATATTATTATATTATATTATTATTATAGTTACAAGTACTGCAATATTACAGAAAATACAAAACACAAAGAAACCAATATTTATTGGTTTAAAATTAGGTATTTACCTAATTTTGAAAAAAAAAAAATAACGTTCCTTTAATACAAATTTTATTTGAACTTATAGTTCCAAGTCAATCCAAAGATAAAATACTTCAAAGCAACCCGTTTCAAAAAATGCATTTTCAAACTTTAACCCATATTATTATAAACGCAAAAGTTTGTATGTATGGATGTTTGTTACTCGTGCACGCAAAAACTACTGAATGGATTTCGATGAAACCTGGTACACGGGTAGAACAAGTCCTGAAATAGCACATAGGATACTCTTTATCTCGGTAGTAGGTTCCTTTGGGATAATTTTCTATCATCACGCGGGTGAAGCTGCTGACAGAACCTAGTCATAATACGAGTATAATTGGCATTTTATGGGATTGCATTGGTAACCTATTTGTTGTCTCGCCAATCAGTTGTATAGTAAGCCACGTGAGTCGAATGGCTAAGTAATTCATCATCATCATCATTTCAGCCAAAAGACGTCCACTGTTTGTCATAGGCCTACCCGAGTGTCGCCATAATGAACAGTCCTGTGTTTCTCGTATCCATCAGATTTCCGCAACTCTTACCAGGTCATCGGTCCACCTTTTAGGAGGCCTTCCAACGCTGTCTTCTGGTATGTGGTCGCCAATGCTCCACCAGCCATCCGTTCTACGAGCAATGTGCCCTGATAAGTAATTCTGATCGATAGGGAATCATCTTAATAATAATAATATTTTATTTTCAAGATAATACAATCCATTATGGTTAGTAAAGACATACACAACTTATAAACTAGTGTTAGTACATATAATTCTAGGCTGTAATTGAGCACTATGTACGATAATTCAACACGTAAACCTGTAACCAATCACAAAATAATAATAAAGTCTAAGTAAAAGAATCATCGAAGTCTGTCAGCCCGGAAATTTCGGAATAACTAGTAATAATTTCCGAAATATCTGACCTGATAATGATGCTAATATTTTCCGGTCTTATGTGTGACATAAAAATTACGCATCAAATATATAACCAACAAAAACATGACGTAGAATTAGTTGAATATATTCAGTGATGTCACTCTGGTCCACTGAAAGTTAAATGCATGATTGTAAAAGTCATATAGTTGGCTAGTCCGTGCGTCACTGCGGGGTGAAAATCGAAAACCAGCGCTGGGTGTCTAACGCCCAGCACATGCTGAGGTGGTCACCCTTTGTACTTTTGTTCTGTGTTTGTCCCGAATAAAAGTATTTCTTTTCTTTTCTGTTCTACATATTATTGAACACACTTATTTTTGCCATGTGGTCAGGCAGAAACTATAGAATCCTATTTGTTTTTATCCTTACCTTATCCTTTTGCTTCATTTACGTGATCATACATTTTTTGTTGAAAAATCTAACAGACAAAATATGTTCTGCTTTCTATATTTGCTTCTAGCCGCGGCTTTGCCTGCGTAAAAGTAAAAAATATATGCTGCTAGGTCATATGGTGTAATAAAGCAGCATACTACTGGTGAAATAATTTAAAAAATCGATCCAGTAGTTTCAATCAGTTGTTCAAATTTTAATGAAATGCGATACCCTAATGAGTGGAAGCAATTAAGATATCTAATGGTTTTGTTACATAATATTGATCACACATTTATCATTTATGACATATTGTCAATATTTGTATACTAGTAGATAGTGAAACAAACAAGATCTCTATTTCATTCTTATTCGGGGTCAGGGGAACACGTTTCTTTCTTCCATGCTATCCTGTCACTCGTCATGCTATCACTAACTTATTATTCTTTCATATCACTCTTCACACAATCCATCCATTTTTTCTTTGGCCTCCCTCTCCCTCTCCACCCATCCACATGTATACTCATAAGTCTTGTAGTAACATGCGTTTCATTCCTCTTCTTTACATGACCATACCAAGACAAACGATTCCCCTTCAACTTTTCAGTCACTGGCGCCACTTTCAAACTTCCTCTAATATACTAATTTCTTACTTTATCCATTCTCGTCACACCACATAACCATCTCCAAATTTTCATCTTCGCTACAGTCATGCAATCTGTTTTCATCCATCTTTTCCACAGCCAGCATTCAAGTAAGATATATGTACGAGTATATGTTTTTAATACTTCAACCCAAAATCAACCACGGAGGACAAGGTGGAGCATACGTTAGAGGTGTGCCCCGCTTAAGCATATCACCGTCGTGTCCTCGTGGGAGCAATCGGTGGCAACGATCTGTCACGCCGGGCCTTGGTACAGGCTCGGAGCGAGGAGGAGTGGCAGACAGTCGCCTCCTCTGCGAAACAGTAATGTTAGCAAAAAACAAGGCGGCGCGTGCGTCGGAACGGCCTTCACGCCCGGCCTCCGGGATCCCGATCCTGATTTCCAGCCATCATGCAATGGGAAGCACGCCGTCCGATCGTCCGATAACCGTCCGGAACGAGCCCATGTCGTCGACGGTGCGTAGTGTTCCACGCGCGCCTCAAGGAGATGTCAGCAAATCGTAGGAGCTCAGCAGGGTCGAAGCCTACTGGAGCCGTGGGTTAAGTGAAAATGAACCCCGGGGCTCTGGAACGCAAGGCAAAGAAGGAACAAACGAGTGGGTTTTAGTCACTAAAAGTCTGACACGCCCTCGCGCTCCGCGCAAGGCCGGAGATGTCATTAGACGATTTCCCACCTAAAACAAACCCAAAATCAAAACTGAACTTAATAAGTAATAAAAACCTACTGCCAAGTTCAGAGCGGTCAGTCACCTAGTTGCAGGTCGGTCAGTAACAATTGACAGTATGACGTGCGAACGTTCACGACCTCTCTAACTTTCAGCTGACGAACTGATAGCTAGAGAACAATAAATAATATCAGATTTCTTTTTAAAAGCATTGGCTTGTTTATTGGTAACGTTTCATCTAAGTAGTTTTAAGTTGAAACCGATACAGATTTTAGTTTTGATCTAAGTCAACTTCAATCATCTTTGTTGTCATTATTTTTTTTCTAAAGACGTCTAATTAATCTGGACATAGGTACCCCTAATGTAGCCACGTTGACTTGTATTTGAGAACTACATTCGAAAACTAAGTAGAACTCTTTTGCATAACACTGGTATAAATTTTGCTAGTAAGATGACTTTGTCCTAAAAAAAGTCATTTTATTAAACTCCAGGTAGTTAAAAGTTTATGCATTCGAAGTCAACAAACGGAAAAGTTGTTCGTACTCTAATTTGCAGTTTTTACTCTACTATTTTATATCAAAACTAGCTAGTGCCAGCGGCTTCGCCCGCGTGAAAGTCGATTTCTACATACAAACTTTTAACACCCGATTTACCCCCTTAGGGAAGGAGTTTCGTAAAATCCGTAAATTTTTAGCGGATGTCTACACCCTATAAGGAGCCTACCTGACAAATTTTAAGTTTGTAAGTGTTATAGTGTCTGAGATTTCGTGATTAATCAGTGAATAGTAGTTCGCTTTTATATGTTGTAGATCTTGCTCACATCAAAACACAAACAGTTGAATATTCAATACAAATAAAAAAACAACTACATACAAATTTAATGTTCAATTTCGATATTTAATTATAATGTTGGTATTTAACAATTCTTTCTTTTTAAATGTTTCGGTGGTTATATTTCTTAAAACTTTTTGAGGGTTTTTAAAGATATTTCAATAGCAAGAGATACTAGAGAACTAGATGTACAGTAAATACAGGAGGATGTTTTGTATATTATTGAACTAGAATAGGAATTATTTCGTATAAATTTTAAGCAGATCTAAAGAAATTAAGACCTTTGGAATTATAAACCCTGAGACAAAACTTTTTATGTGTAACTGTTTTAAAAGTCGCGAGATTTTGACATCGGCATCCATATCACTGATCACTGTAAGAAATGTAACATCAGAGCCAATACATTAACATCAAAGAAAACACAATAGTTGCATACAACTTGGAATCTTATCGAGATGAAGATCTCAGATTAGTTGGGAAGATAACTAATGATGCAGCAGTTATTAGGACAAACATGAATGGAGGTACGTGTGCAAATAATACTGACATACGTACAAAGAATTAAGTATAGAACTATACACATGTTAGTATGCGTCGTACAGTGTGTTTGTTGATGATAAACGGAAAGCGGACGATTATTTAAATGAAAATGCAGTAGGTGTTTGTCATACTACGATTACTACTGAAGAATGGGACCCGTAATGTTCTAAAGATTTACTGTTTATGCATTTTGCTGGTTAAATTTATATTAAGACAGTGAGCACCCAATGAAAGATAGAATAAAATATAGGTCTAGTGTGCAGCCTTTTAATGTTCCTACTGCTGGGGCTCAGGCCTCTTCTTTAGGAGAGGAAACGGGCCGTAATCTACTACGCGGACCCAGTGGGGGTTGGTGGATGTCACATGTATTCGAATTTTTGGTCTAAATATATGCCAGTTTCCTCACGATGTTTTTCTTCACCGTTTTGAGAGCAGTGGCGATGAAATAAATTACACAAAGTAATGCAATATTTAATAAACTATAATTAAACCGTACCAACCTAGAAAAAATAAATAAACGAGTATTCGACATCGCATTAGACAATAAATTAATGGAAGATAAGGGATGTCACCCAAGTGGGTCACATTCCTTTAGCTTTTAAGGGGGAATGTGTGACACACTTTACTCTTAGTACTGTAAGTAGGTTATTGTTGGAAATTAACTTACTAAGACTTGCATAATTTGATATGAGGGACGTGAAAGTCTCCATTCTAATCCTTATATCTTTAACAGCTTTGTGTTATTACTTGAACGGATATGTTATCTACGCACACACAAAACTGAACCTTATAAATAAGGTTCAATTTTGTGTGTAATGTTTCGTCAATATTTTTAGAGTTCCGTGCATCAAAAGGAAAAAGCGGAACCCTTTGCTGTCCGTCATTTGATCCCTTGTTTTCGTATTATTCTTTTCTTTTTTTATGCACCTACCATGTGTTCTCTTCGCTACCCTTGGTTGACTGGTAGAGAATGCCTAAAGCATTAAGTCCGCCTTTGTACCTTTATGTTGCATGAAGTTTTAATAAATAAATAAATAAATATCTGTTTGTCTGTCAAGACCATTTATGTCGGCAACGCGTGGAGATATCGGAGCTGAAATTAAAACATATACTCAAGTGAAGTCTACGGTCCCTTGAAGCTGTGAGAAAATCCAACTTCTAAGTTACCAAAAAAGATATGGCCGTTTATGTGGCAAAAAACGTATATTTTGACACTCTCAAGGGAATCAAAATTCATAGGGTACTTTCTGTTGACTCAGAATCCTGAAATTTGGCATAAAGCAAGGTCTTGTAGCACAAGTACAGTAATAAATCTGAAAACAGTAAATATATTGTTACGTCATAAAAAAAAACGATTCGGAAAAATCTTCGAGACTTCTTTCGGAAATTCAACTATTTACTTAGATACTTAAGTTTGTACGGTACCATCAGTGCGCGAGTCTGACTTGCACTTGCCCAGTAAAAACAAAAGCGCGGGCGTTCCAAATTTACCCATTCCTATGTTCTTTCTACTTGAGTTTTATTATGCGTAGAATCGCAAAGTACACCAAAATATGTGTAATACATAATAAAAAAATATTGTATTATCACTTACCAGTTTCATTTTTATACCATTTCTCCCTATTGCTGTAGTAAAAATAAAATGGACAAAATTGACATTGATATTCCGCGCTTCTAGTGTTCATATAAAAGCGTCATCTCTTTTAAGAAACTAAAGATGAATATAGTTTTTCATAGCTTTATTTTAGTTTAGAAACAACAACAAAAATGATGCTAAATGTTAGTAAAGTGAGTTAAATTTGGTGCTTGGCAGCTTTATGAATGACAAATGCAGAAAATTTAAATTTGGAAAATTCAGCTTTGGACTGAGAGGCGCGCGTAGAATGGCCTTGGTTCATCACTAAAACTTTCTGGGTTCTCAGACGGTTCCAATCTTCAGTGTTTGTGAGGCGTCTCTCCACAGACCATGTATAGAATAGAATAGAATAGAAAAACTTTTATTCGGGACAGACACAGCACAACGGTTACAAACACAAAGTTTGTGTTTATCCGAGCGTGCCCGCTCCGAAAGGGTGACCACCTCAGCATTTGCTAGGCGTTAGACACCCAGAGCTGGTTTTCAGTTGACACCCCGCAGTGACGCACGGACTTGGGGGTTTACATATATAAATACAATAATCGTATGTAATTTAAATAAATATTAATATTTTGTACTAACTATTTGACAAATAAATAAACCTCCCATCCTGCATCACGTGCCCTGTTACCTGTTCACGTAGGGACCTAATGACAGCATCAGCGGACGGCATTGCCGTGGCCGAATACTGGGTCAAGCAAGGAATTTAACTGGTTTTGCCATCGATACGGTAAGAAGAAGAATTGGGTAACACGATTGGCAATTTGGCAAGACTGTGAGTAGAGTTTCTGACTTCTTACTTTCCGTAACAACTGTCAAAGATCTACAAACGACAGCTGGGACTAACAGCTAACGTTCTAATGTACGAAGGAATCTCGGTATGCTAGGATGGTAACCCAACCAGAAACCGACCTTGACTGGCTAGTTTTGGAGATCGATCCGTGTGCCTGATATTATTTTAGTCACAAGAATGTTATATTACGATATTTTTCAGAAAAATAACACAGTTTTAGGTACAATAAATTCATTTCCTCAAATGACAGTTTACGTAATACAAAATATATCTCCAAAACAGCGACTGTACTAACTTTAATAGAAACATCGTAAATCATTTATTTGGCAAAGACTATAACTTGAGTACTAGATATTTTTCAACAATGTAACGACGTCAAGTCAAGACAGCTGCACCCCTAGCCAAATTGATAATCTGTAATCGTCAACGCTAGTCGAAAACTAATCAAATGTATGGGAATGACATCATCTCAACGTAAAGTCACGTGGTCAGAACATACGAATAGAAAATTCGTAGCCAAGTTCACATCGTTCAAAATGATAGAATAAATTGTTATCGTTTCTATAATGTTCGACATTCTTTGTTATTTTAGAACGACATTGTAGAACGAGCGGCCGACTCAGGCACGTCAACATGGCTACCAAATTATCGTTTTCTACAATTGCTGACACCGAGGCAACGGAATTCGACACGAAACGGTTGTAACTTGACTAGGAGGGCTGATATTATAAAGATACTGCAGCAAACCGTACTTAGTAAGGAAGCTAATTTCTTCCGCCAGATGACGTTAAATCCATCTTGGCGCTCCGGAATTACTTTAAAGAATACTTGGCGTAATGAAGAGTATAAAAACTAGTGACAATGAAAATGTGATTGCGTCTGCGTCATAAAAGAAGATTGAGTTATTAAAGGATTCTTTATAAGACCTGAATTAACTTAATTAAGTAATCACTCAGACGGAGAACATTGACAAATTAGACAGGCTGAAAAACTAGACTGAAGCATTTAAAGGATTTCTTGACAAGTCTCTTAACGTATACATTAAAGTAACTAATTTGTTATAATTATGAGTTAATGAATTACATAAATATTTGAAATTCATTTAATTTTAAAAGCTTATATAATAATGCTATAATTCTGTCGTTTATTTATGAAATTGAATTGATAATTCAATTGGGATCTTAAATATTAAAAAGAAGACTGTTGCTTATTTGCCTGAACCAGGATCAACCTGTGGTCAACTATCAGACACGGATAATGCTTCGACTCTGATTTGAATATCTCAAATTTTCAATTTTGAAGCTAGATCCTAGTTAGAGCTTCTTTTATTTAGTGAGTGAATGTATATACATAGGTATATATTATATTAAATATAAATGTATCTTTATTTTAGCTATACACTTCTAGTTTTTAATTAGTACAAAACAAAATAGGGTTCTATCCGTACCCGTTACTGATCATATTTGTGTAGTCAAAAGTAAAAAATAAGATCCTAAAATTGTCCACGGAATTTTTTCGTATCTGGTAAATTCATAATAGAATCAACATTCATAACAATTGCTACTAGAAAATACTAAGCGCAGTGTTTTCCATTTTAATTGTCATTTATTCATTCATAAATCAATAGCCTGTACAATATTTTCATAAGTTGAGTGACATTTCGGGATATAAAAAACGCTAATGACTTTACTGTCTATGAACATATTTTTTTGAGAGTTTTCTTAAATAATTTAAATTATTATTATTATTTCTTTATTTATTTTTTATACATATTTTGTACATTTTTAAATATTTTTCAAAACACATAAAAAAAAAAAACATTTAAAAATATAAAAAATAGCAGTCCGCCGGTGTCGGGACAGGGTCCAAGCTACCGGTGGTTAGGGCTCCAGAGACAGGAACCTCCTCACAATGCGAGCCGTATCGAGGAGTACTGCCTTCTGTATCAGGCCCTTGATCCAACCGCGCAACGTCAGTTTCGACAGGTGGTCGTCTAGACTTTTGGCCATCAGGCCATTGGCGGTAACAACAATCGGCACAATGATTGCCGAGTCCACATTCCACATGTCGACAACCTCGTGTGCTAAGTCGAGATATTTGATTTGTTTCTCTTTCTCAGCTTTCACGAGATTCTCATCATGTGGGATGGTGACATCGACTATCATTGCGCGGCGCGCTAATCGGTCTATCACCACTATATCCGGCTTATTGGCTACAATAGTCCGGTCAGTAATGATAGACCGATCCTAGTACAACGTGACATGGTCATTTTCGAGAACTGGGTCGGGCACATAGCTGTAATACGGTACCTCTGAATACACTAGGTTGTATTTCAAAGCAAGTTGCTGGTGGATAATCCTGGCTACTTGGTTATGCCTGTGCAAGTACTCTCCGTTAGCCAGACGAGAACAACCAGAGATAATATGTCTGATAGACTCACCCGGACGATGGCATGCCCGACACACGTCAACCGTCCCGTCCTTCATTATATATCTCCGGTAGTTATTCGTCAAGATGACTTCGTCCATAATTGCACAGATAAAACCTTCAGTTTCCCCGAAGAGGTTGCTGAAACGTAGCCAGGCCACGGACGCTGCAAAATCTACATCAGACTCATGTAGAGCCCGATAAAAGCGCCCGTGGAGCTCCTTACTTTTCCATACTTCCCTGCGATCATCAGTTGTAAGTACCACAGGTTTGCGCCAGTTCTCTTTAGCCATGGATAACGGGGTGAGTCCCTTGTCCACTGCAACCACATCGCGGTGCATACCCACATCGGTTTTATGAAAATATTCTCTGAGGCTGCACACCTCGCGGTTGTGCAGGGTCTTCGCGTTTAAAAAACCTCGACCTCCACACTTCCGCGGGATGTACAGTCTCATCACAGACGACCGTGGGTGATGCATCCGGTTTGCGGTCAACAGTGTACGGACCCGCCTATCCAGAGCGTCTAGCTCGGTCTGAGTCCATTTGAGTATGCCGAAAGAGTACATTAAGACCGGCATGACCCAACCATTGAAGGCTCGCACCTTATTTCCACCTGACAGAAGGCTGTTTAATACCTTCTTCAGGCGGTCAAAGAAGCGCTCCCTCAACGATTGCTTCATGTCAGCAACGTTAATGCCTAACGCTTCCGACATACCCAAATACTTATAGGTTTCGGTTGAAGAGAGGGATCTAAGGTATATGGAATCCGAAAGTTGAATTCCCTCAGATTCCATAATCTCCCCTCGCTTTACATGCATGACTGCACATTTATCCACACCAAATTCCATCCTGATGGCACTACTAAAAGTTTCAGTTACTTTTAGTAGTTCCATCAGTTGTAACTTGTTGGGGGCAATGAGTTTCAAATCATCCATGTAAAGAAGGTGAGATAGTACCTGACCACCTCTTCTCAACCGATAGCCCAAGCCTGATTCCTCTAGCAATGTGCTTAGAGGATTCAGGGCTAAGCAGAACCAAAGTGGACTCAGACTGTCGCCCTGAAATATTCCCCGTTTAATCCATATAGGCTCATCGTCCCTCCGAATCGATCGACATCCTGAATAGCGAAGAACAGTGTTCCATTGCCCCATACATGACTCAAGGAAGGTGCGTAGAGTTGCATCTATTTTATACAACTCTAACACCCTCATGAGCCATGTATGTGGCACAGAGTCATATGCCTTCTTATAATCTATCCAACATGTCGACAGATCCTTGCGAGATCGACGAACCTGTTGGCTTATGGTCATGTCGATGAGGAGTAGCTCCTTAGTACCGCGAGACCCGTTCCTACATCCATTCTGAGAGGCAGACATTATGAAGTTGGTATCAATATGCTTGTTAATTTTCGTTCTCAGAATGGACGTAAGAAGTTTATAGACCGTTGACAAGCATGTTATCGGTCTATAATTCTTGGGTTCCGCAGTACTACCTGTCTTATGGAGCAGATGGGTAACTCCAGTTGTTAGAAACTGAGGTAGCGACCCAGACTCTAAAGATGACTGGAATTGAGATGCCAGGAGCGCGTGTGAGCTGCTATACCATTTTAGCCAGAAATTTTGTAGTCCGTCCGGTCCTGGAGACTTCCAATTCGGTAACGGACGGACTGCTCTGGCTACATCTATAGGGCTAATGTCTACCTTTTCCATTTCTGGTATAGCTTCGCACAGGCGCTCGACTTCACGCATCCAGCCATCCTCAGTGTGACAGACGTGCACCGACCAAATATTGCGCCAGAAAGTATTCGTGGCGTCAGCATCTGGGCGGGTCACGTCAGTCACATTTTGCTCAGGTCGCTCCCAAGCTCTGTATACCCATCTCTCATCGCTCTGGAACATGCGATTCTGCGAGTACCGGTCGACTCGCCGCTTATACCGTCGAATACGGTTGGCCCATGCACAAACTTTCTGCTTCAGGAAGTCGATGCGCTCTGTGACGCGAGATAAGTATTGTCGAGGGCTGATTCCAGTCCCCGAAAATGCTCGCCTCACGTAGCGCATCACACGTGGTCGTGTATTGCCCTCCCTGAAGCAGTATAGTTTACCAATGAGCGCTCTGGCCCCATCGATACGCCTCTCAATCCTACATTGCCAGGCAGGTGCGGCAGGCTTTGGTCGAGTAGCTCCGTCACAACTTGATAGTTTTACGTTGGCTAAACGACATGTCGCAATAGCCCCGCAATAGAGGATCGAGTGCGTATCAGCGAGGTTTACGCTGCTCTCGAACACATTCTCAAGCAGCGAGTCCAGAGCACACACTAGCGCCCTATTTTTTTTGTGCATAGGTAACCGGGGAAGACGAGGTCTAAGAGCGATCGGAGTCGATCTGTACTCGCGGAGTGCATCCTCCAGTGCGCTCCTCAATCGATCGTTGCACTGGCTACTTACTGTGACAACCCTATCATCTGCTTCATCATCAGCATGACTAGACTGCGGTAGAATTATATCTGTAGCTCGTGGTACCGCAGTCTGTGTTTGTATTGTAGTCGAGATAATACGGTTGCTCAGTACCTCTGAGCGCAGCCTATCAAGTGCGGCATCGTCCAATCTGTGGTTTCGTTGGATAACCCGCACCTGATCCGATAATCTTTGGGCCGTGACGTTGACGGTTGGTTCCAGTTCCTGAAAAAGAGACAGCATCCTAACACGGTACGCAGTGAGGTTAGTTCCCCCCTCTGTTGACCCGTAATATGCGCGCATGACGTTCTCGTTCATAGACTGAGTCCATCTCATGCGCTGCACACAACCACCGGCAGCGGGGACCCGGCTCGGGGCCGGTTGGCCCCTAGGTCCTAAGCTCTTCGGTGGCCGGCCTCTCCCCGGCCGACGTACAGGTGTTGGCGACGTCGGCGGGGAGAAATACTCGTCGCTCGAGCTCGACGCAACTGCAGCCGCCGGTGACATTGGTGATCCGAGGACCGGCGGCGGCGAGGTGGAGCTGAGCGGCGAGCCCGGGGGTGGATGGCGTGCGCGTCGGGCAGCTGTTCTTGTCAACATTTTCGTCAATTCATTATTTCATTCCATTTTCTTCTATTGCATAAATTGTTTGATGGTGTCACATCGTCGTTGACAGATGTCATATTGTATTGTGGTATTTTATTTCTTATAAATATTCTATTTCTTGTGGTATGTGGTGTTTTTGAAGGTTTTTTTCGTTTATTAACAATATTTGCTTCGTTTTGGATATTTGGTTTGTCTTGATTTTCGGTAAAAGTAATAAAATTGAAATTTTTAAAATGGATAGAAAAATATTTGACTTTTGTTGTCAGTGGGTTGCCAGCTATTATTATTATTATTATTATTATTATTATAATAACAAGACCATTTTCAATAAGCCCTTAAAGTATTTGTACTAATTAAACACTAGGGGTGTGTACACTTGTGTACCCTTGTTTTTTCTTTGTGACATAAAGTTTTATATCAGAAAAGCTGAGCTATAGATTCTTCTTATCGTATTTTAATTTTCTTATAGACATAGTGTGAGCTATATCGAAAAGTTTCGAGAGGAAATAAGAAAAGTTTTTCTTCTGAAGACAAACCGTGCTAACTTTGGAGACACGTGTAAAGTTAAATATTCTAGGGGTGTCTTCGCTCGAAAAGAAAACTTTATTATCCTACGTTGGTTGTATAAATGGTACAGAAAACTAAAAAGCATATATTATCTGCTTACATAAATACAAGTGTGATGATAAGTTAAATCCAGATACCAAATTCTTGGGCACGCCACAATTGAGGAGTGACTGGAAAGGCTCCACGCGTCCTTAGCTTCTGTATGATGCAATAGCTCTCCGTTCATGTCAAGTTCGGGAGGTTCCTGTTTCGGATTCAGGCGAAAGAAACGCCCGGCGCGGCGGCGGTGTAATATGTCGTGTTCTGGTGGAAGCGATCGCGCCGGGTCTCAGTTCAAGCCATGGTCCGGGGCGAGAGGGAATGGGACGTGCGGCTTTATTCTGCGAAGCAGTAATGCTAGCAGAGGAGATAGCTGCAAACGTGAGGAAACGGAAATTTTCTCGCCCCAGCAGCCGCCCGAGGAGACGCGTTGCCGGTACATAGTGTTCCATGCACGCCTAAAAGATGTCATTAAAACCGTGGCCACCCAGCAGGAATGATACCCGCTATGGCCACGATGAATTTCTGGAAAGAAAACTCCTGGTCTTAAAACACAAGAGGTAACTGAAGGACACTGGTGTGGTATTAGTTATTAAAAGTTCCCTAATTCACTCCCTCTCGACTTGACCCTCTCGCTCCGTCCTAGAGCGCAAGAAGTCATTTAATCAGATGATATCCAACCTCAAAACGCCTCAGGGAACTGTCAGCAAATCGTAGGGGCCCCACAGGGTCGAAGCCTACTGGGGCCATGGGTAGTGTGAAAGTGAAACCCGGGGCCCTGGGACGAAGGCAAAGAAGGAACAGGAGTGAGTTTTTAGTCAGTAAAAGTCTGACACTATCTCCCACTCCGCCCAAGAGCGGGATTTGTCATAAGATAAAATCAAAAACCTCAAAAAATAAAAAACCTACTGCTAGTAAAGTTTCAAAGATATTGTTAAGCAACCACAGAACAGAATTTAAGGCTATTTTTTTAAAACTAATGCAGCACATCAGAAGAATAATAATTATTTCCATTATTACAATTTAAACTGAAACGCCAATAGTAGTGGTAGGTTGTCTAGATCAAATAGCAGTGACGTATTGTGTGCAAACACAAATAATACGCGATTATCTCTTATGAGATAAGCTAGTCACTCGTATTAGAATGAAACAATAAGGGGCCTAGAATGGTCCCATTTGGAACACTTATTGTAACCATTAGGTTTGTAGACCTCTGTCCAATGACATAGTACTCGTTATTGTTGGTTCTTATAATTCGAAAGACTTGTTTATTTAAGCTTTTGCTCGCGGCTTCGTCCGCGCACATAAAATATAACCACTCAGGTATAAAGCAGCTTTCTACCGGTGACAAAATTTTAGCAATCGGATCAGTAGTTTCAGAGATTACCTCCTACAAACAAAAAAAAACAAGCTTTACCTTTTTATAATATTAGTGTAGATAATTCACAATGATTGATCTTATGGATCAATCATGGTAAATTATTTTAAGTATATCTAATAATATGAAGATATCCGCAGGAGAACCAAGGTTACAGACATAGCCCAAAGAATCATCCAACTTAAGTGGCAGTGGGCTGGGCACATTGCTCGCAGAACAGATGGTCGATGGGGACGAAAGGTTCTGGATTGGTGACCACGTACCGGAAGTCGCAGCGTTGGAAGGCCTCCCACAAGGTGGACCGGTGACCTGGTGAGGGTCGCGGGAATTCGATGGATGCGAGACGCACAGGACCGGTCATTGTGGCGACATTTGGGGGAAGCCTATGTCCAACATTGGACATCTTTCGGCTGAAATGATGATGATGATGAAATCATCACAAACAAAGTTCTAAACTACACAACCAAAGGCCTTTTATAGACAGGTTTAATAATAATCGAGGATAGAATTCTAAGTTTTCTTTTAAAATCAATCAAATATTTTAAAGTAACCGAGTGTTCGAGTGATCAAACATTGCGTTATCTGGAACACGGAAACCGATCTGTCAAGTACAACAAGCATGTCAATCAAACAATAGCATAATGAAACCTTTATCTTATCTCAAGTGTTTCGTACAAACACGACGTAAACACTTGAAGAATCCAAAGAGAAACTGTTTCTATGAGACCACGTTTTTCGTTCTTGTGTGGTTAAAAAAGATTATCGACTTCTTACAATAAAGAAATTATTTAATTCAATTTTGACCTTGAGGAAGTGGACATAATAATAATAATAAACATTTTATTTTTAGGCATCAGAGGCTCGTAGAATAAATACATAAAATAATCTTAAACAATCATCATCATCATTTCATCCGATAGAAGTACACTGCTGAACATAGGCGTACCCCAAATGTCGCCACAAAGAACGGATTCCCGCAACGTTACCCAGGTCATCGGACCACCTTGTAGGGGTCTTCCAACACTGCGTCTTCCGTTACGCGGTCGCTATTCCAGAAACTTTAGGCCCCAAATTTCGGAATCAGAAATAAGGATATCCGCAGGAGAACCAAGGTTGCCGACATATCACGAAGAATCGCCAAACTTAAGTGGCAATGGGCAGGGCACATTGCTCGCAGAAACAATAATAAACTAATACATTGTATAGGACTTGACGATACACAACTATCTTCATCAGTTGACAACAACTGATTTAGTAGATTTAAAAATATTTAATTTTTCTTAAAGGTTATAGAGGGCAATAAGGACGTCAAATTAAAACGCAGACAATGTTTTGATTTCTACCATAGTTACACGTCTGGCTTCCCTTCGGAAAATACAAGAATGATACCTATTAAATTGAAAACACTGAAACTCACACTTTGTAACCTGACACAATTTTGGTTTTCTGAAACGTGTTCTTAAATGGATTTAAGATCAATGAAACACTTATATGACTGGCCTGTTGGTCTATTGGTTAGTAGCCCTGACTACTATGCCGGATATCGTGAGTTCTATTCCCACCCAGGAAAAATGTTTGTGTGATGAGTACGATCATTTGTTCTATATCTGGGTGCAATTTATCTATAATATGTATGATTATCAGTTATCTAGTACTCATAACACAAGCTCTGCTTAGCTTAAAACTAGATGATGTTATGTGATAGTTGTGGAATATTATATTATATTATTATATTTTACGTACATTTATGCACAGCGAATTCAAACTAAAAGGGGCTTCCCAAAGGGTGACCAAAATTTTTCTCGTAACATCACGTCTTCAACGTCAACTTATAGTCATGCACGAGCGGCAGTGGTATACGATATCGCACGTGACTACATTCAAGAACTTCGTGAGAACCTAAAACTTATGACAGTAGATATGAAATGTATCATCCTGAAATATCGAATATTTTTTCGACCCATATCTAATAACATATTGTGAAGCTTAAATTACCCAAAGGGGAAAGTAGTTTCCACGGGTCGAGCATTGCATTATCTTAATGTTTTTGATATCATTTACCTGTCTGCTATAGAGCCCATATTAGCTGTGAAAAAGACAAATGAAAAAAGATTGCATGTAGCGGAGATGAGAATATTAAGATAGATGTGTGGTGGGACGAGAATGGATAAAGTGAGAAAGGAGTATATTAGAGGAAGTTTGAAAGTGGCGCCAGTGATTGAAATGTTGAAGGGGAATGTCTTGGTATGGTCATGTAAAGAAGAGAGATGAAACGCATATTACTAAAAAAGTTATGAGTGTACATGTGGATGGGTGGAGAGGGAGAAGGAGGCCAAAGAAAAGATGGATGGGTGGAGAGGGAGAAGGAGGCCAAAGAAAAGATGGATGGATTGTGTGAACAAAGATATGAAAGAAAAGGAAGAAAAAAACGTGTTGCACCGACCTCAAATAAGATGGGACAAAGGCAGGAAGATGATGTGATATAGAGCCCATATTACTTGAAGTCGGCACATATTCCGTTTCGTCCTAAATATTTTCTACCTATTAAAATTGTTAAATTTATTTATACAATGTTATTGATTGACCTGGATAGAACAATATTAGTTGTTAAAATGTGCCGTGTGACAACTAATACTGGTCCATCCAGGTTCAATTGCAACCTTGATAACACAGTCATTGGTAAATTCAGGTCACCGTAGAATTGCAATCATGGGTAGTGCTGCTTAAGAATGGACCGTAATGTGACCCATTTTCTTTGCAATGTTCTTTTTATATTCATTTCTTTAATAAAAGTTTTGGCATTCGATAAACCATAACCAGATAGATAAATCAGTAAGAGATAATTTTCCCAAAAACATTCAGGAAGATTGTATTGTTCAAGTAACCAGTAATATCTCGGGTTTTATTAGTCCTATTTTGTAACGGGGGAGAATTTTATTGACCTTTAAACATTTTAATGACATAATTTGAAGTTTAACCTTTCCTACCCCAATATACGATCCCGTGGGGTGCGGCACAATTTCATAGATTAAATAGAGAAATATGTTCGAGAAAACCGTTCGCCAAATAACTTTAAAGTTTTAAATAAAAATTCATTGTTGTATTAATGCGATGAAGTTGTGGAACTCATCGCTGGAAGCCATCATCTGTTTGGTGTGTAAAGTTTTCAAAGAGTTTAGTGGTCTGCGTCTGTATTTGGTATTTGGAATAACTAAAATAAAGTAAATGACAAACAGGTTTTTTATAACCCTTTTACACGTCAATGTTTTTGCTAGTTTTAACTAGATGAGGCCAGTATTTCCTAGCTGACTATCCTGAGAAGAAACACCGAAACAAACTCTGGGGTCTAAGTCTCTTTTCAAGTCCATACAACTAACATGTAATGGTCAAATCATATGCGAACCATGCAGATTAATGTATTTGTTGTTATTGTTGTTGTTGTTGTAGTCGATGGTCTTTTGAGCAACACAGAATTAATTACTCGTACAACGATTACCATGAATGTCACATTGTTGGGTTGGGTCTATTCGCTGAGCCCAAAGAGCTAATTGTATAAAAATTGTAGTACTGCCCGAAAAGTCAATTAGAGAACTGGAAAATATATTATTCACAAAAACAGGGCTCCAAGAATATATTGACACTGGAATGACATTGGCAGCGGGATGTTGTTGGTAAACATTAAAATTGACAATTGTTTAAAAAAACAAGATGGTGGTATTAATTCTGGCTACACCCCTAAAATATCTTTGCTGCACTCAACATATTTGTGGTATAATATGAATCTGTAAACACACACTCGAGGTGGTAAGCGAGTAGCTTAACTAACAACTGTCAACTTAGTAGTTTTGACCAGAATTATATCTGTAGGTAAAATCAATCAATCAAAACCCAAAACGTCAGCAATGTAATTCGTAACAATGCAAAAATCACCGACGTCAACCGAAACGTCTGTTGATGAAATGCCCGTATTTTTTGCGCTATGACGTGACGTGGTACCTACTGCTTTGATGTGTGTGTCGGTGACAGCTGGTTAGCAATTCTGTTTGATGTTTAAGTGGCCGCAGTAAAAATGTCGTTTCAGTTATATAAACTGAGAGCTGTGAAACCGAACTTTATGAAGGAGAAAAATTGACTATCAATAAATGATTATTGAGATGATACTAAATAGAGATGTAAGAAGAAATGGAAGAAGGAGACATGATGCACCAATGTCAAATAAACTGGGATATGGACAGAGAAATGAAAGAATAAATGAAAACACAGAGCCAAAATATGTCCATCTCGTAAAATGCACATTTTCTGTGGGATATAATACAGAAACGAATCCAAGATAAAGGCAATAATGAAAAGCAAACAATAGAGTATGGTAAAGACGAAGAAACGGAGGGAGAATAAGAGAAAGTATAACGTGAACTAATCTTAGCATCTTTGAATTTACATACAGACAAAGCTTGACTTTTTTTCAGTAACGTTATTACATAATATAAAACAAGATAGTCAAATGTCTAGACGCTGGAATAAATGGAATTGAAGTTAAAATAGATACTACAACAACTGGAGACTAACTGGGGGGTTAAAATTATACTAGGTAATAAACGAAAAATGTGCTCATTGTAGATATCGGAAAACTTGAGATGAATAATATGCTGACCAAATAGGATGGAACCAATCGTGAATCAGGGATCCGTAGTTATTCATTTTATATGTTATAGTTGACGTGTTTCTAGGAATTTTTGAAATTACTGACTATTTATTTGTCCTCTTGCGATTTTTGAACTATAGAAAGAAGGGATGTATATATCGGAACTGGAGTCTTTCAATTTGGTTTATTTGAATCAAAAACGGAATCGGATCCGAAACTCGGATGCGTTAAATGAAGCACTACTAAAACTAAGAAAAACTTTAAATAAGTATAAATGAAAAGCATATTCACAATATTCCAATTACAAAACCAAACAACAAGTGAAAATAACTGACAGAAGGCCAGGGAAAAGGATAGTTTGCCGCGCGATAAGTATAAATTTGTTTGTACTGCCGATATAAGTTCTGCTTAAAATTTATCGAATTCAGAGGCGCAAAATCAATCGAAAAATAATTTGAACTTTTGAAATCGCAAACTTGTCTTACTGTCACTGGTGTGAATAAAATTTAAATGCTCAACCTACAAAAGACTAATAAATAAACAGATAGATATGACGAATTTTAGACCATTTCTTCATTTCATCACAAAACTCAAAATCAGTCGGCATTGCTGCCAGCAATTCAATCTACAATGCGTAGTAGAGGGATGGCGGATCGGTTAATTGAATTTGACTCCGTCCTTCAGTCTCATCAACAGCTCAGCTGTGTAATATACCTAGCTCTCTAGGTCTTGTAAAATTGAGTTTTTTAGGGGTTTTATTAATATATTTTTTTATAACATTTTTACAGTTTGTGAAAAATGGAGACCTGGCAAGAATAGAGCGCGTGCGCGAGAGAGCGTCGTTTCTTTCTCGTTTTGGCCAAAATTCAAAAATTGAAAGTTTGAGTTTTTGGTTTATAGGTGGCGTTTGATATTCTCTATCTCAGTGGTTCTTAACCTTTTCGATGTGGTCACCCCTTTTATTTAGCTATGTATACTGATTTACCCTCCTTCTTCTTCACGTTACCAATGAATTTAGTACATATATAAACACAAATTAACTTTGTGTGCAACGTATTCATTCAATTCATACCTGTAGTTAAGTTTTTTTTCGTGTAATATAATATTAGCACGGCTCTCACATGTTCTTTGATTACACAGATAGGGCATGAAATGCACTAGCGAGCTAGATTTGGCCTTGTTGGCCTGTTACGTTTTTTTTTACCAGCTTATTACCCCCGCAGACTACCAGTATTACCCCCTCAGGGGTAATTTCTCCCAGGTTAAGAATCGTGGTTTTATTTACATGAGACTATGTTATTACGATATTTATTTTGGGAACGTAATGTCGGAATTAAAAGTTTTTTATGTCTTAATTCCAGAATTAAGACATAAAATACTTTATTGGAGCCTGATTAATGGGTAGAACAAGACAGGTCTTGTCAAATTGTTAAAAATCCAAATATCATTGACGACCTCACGTTTATAATAAAATAAAATTAGGAAGATTTTAATATATTTCATGTGAATTTATTGAGTTAAACTGAAACAGAATGTAGCTGATGAGAATACAGTATTCTGGTATCGTATAAGGGATTTGATGACGTTTTACCGAACGTTAAAAATATACTAATAATTATAATAAACTGGCTTCTGCTGGCGGCTTCTTTCGTTAAAAGTAGAAAATAATCGCAATGGAACATACCACCGGGAGATTCAGGAATTCCATTCAGCCACAATCTGTTATGGTAAACGTATTTGGACATGAAGTGCATGTATTGGTGTTAAGCGTAAAGTTGTAATATCAGTATGAAGTGTGATTAATATGCAAAACAAAAACAAATTGTTATTGTCAACAGCAACTGGCTTTCCCATATAAATACCATATAAAACATTTAAACGATAATTATAATGACACACTTAAATCAATGAATTCGGAAAGAATCTTGCTTTACACACATATTTGTGCCAAGTGCGATATACTTACATATACATGTACCAATAAATTGTGATGCAATATCTTCCAACCTGTTGACCTTAACTTGAGGTCCTGACTTTAG
Source organism: Mythimna pallens (assembly GCA_961205895.1). Lineage (NCBI taxonomy): Eukaryota > Metazoa > Arthropoda > Insecta > Lepidoptera > Noctuidae > Mythimna > Mythimna pallens. Next base: position 1,289,847 of record OY540845.1, on the reverse strand, counting down.
TCTTAAGGCTGTTTAATTTTTTGTATGAGATTATTACTTTTACTTGCTAGTAAGTGATGATTGACATATGTAGTTCCTATGTTTAAATTCGTTGACCTTATTTACTATAGTAGCTCCATAGGATCTGTAGAATTGTATGCATTATACATAGAGCATACTGAAAGTTTCTGGATTCTGATAAATAATACTAGATATAAGACTTACGATACATTTATTGTATTTCAAAGTATATTCACTCGTAATTAATACCTTTTTGCATTTGCTGAAACCACTGTACAAAGCAGTTGGACCAGTAATCTTCTTTAGGGACCTCTTCAATGGCTTTATGGAACGCATTCACAGCTGATTCAGGACTCGTAATATGTGTGCCTCTAAGTTCGTCTTTAATTTTGGAAACAAATAGAATTCGTAGGGAGCAAGGTCCAGGCTGTAAAGTGGATGCGTCATCAGTTCCAAAATTTGAAGGGTTCAAATAGGTTCTATTATCTTAGCGAACATGAATATGCGTTATCGTTGTGGAGGAGTACAGCTTCGAGGACGATTTTTGCGAACTTATTCTAAGACTCTGGCCAAGCAAGTGTCGATGTACCAATCTGCAGTCACTGTCCTTTGATCTTCAAGCGATACTGTAGTGTAATGTCCTGATTTGGCTAAAAAAGAAGCAACCATTTTTTACTAACACTTCGACTTTTCATAAATTTCGTCGGCAAATTTTCAAAGGGACTGCCGACTGGCTTTTTCTTTCGGGACCAAAGCAGTACACCCATATTTCGTTACCTATTACGATATTATAGACAGCCAATACTGTCTTCCATTAAACTTTTTTATCATTTTAAGGCACCACTGGACATGCAGTCGTTTCTGGTCCTCCGTTAAGTTATGTGGTATCCATCGAGTGCAAAGCTTCCGACCCTTCAGATGCACATATAAAATGTTCAGCACTTGGCTCATTCAAATGCCTAACAAAGCACAAATTTTGCTGGCAAGTAATTTTATTGTCAGTTTCTATAATATATCGTACGGTGTCAATTTTCGTGTTTGTATTCGCAGTTGCCGGCCGACCTTCACGTACCTCGTTATAGAGATGGTCACGTCCACGTCTAAATTCTCCAAAGCACGAATATACAGAGCTGCGACATGTTGCTTCATCACCAAATGCCAATTGAAGTCTCTGGCAACACTCTTGTTGACTTAAGCGACAACGAAAATTATTGATCGAAAATTTTCACGAATTATTTCATTTTGATAGCGACACATAATCTTCGAAAGGACGCCACAATGAAAAAACAAATTACTGCTTTGTAAATTAAAAAGTAACATGCTTGCAAATAGTTCCATTTTCGAATTCTAGAATTGTTATTTCATTATTTTATTGTAAGTGGCCAGATCCAGAAACTTTCAGTATGCCCCACGTAATTCATTAGCAACTTAGTTCATTTTTCTATCATCTACAAGTATATTGGCAACATAAAAAAGTTCATGTATTTTTACAACTTTTGGAAGTTTGGTTGCTGGCAGGGTTCTGTTCCATAAAACTCGAAGGCACCCCAAATTGACACGTACCAATGCTCATTATTATCATACATAAGACTGCATTATAAGTTTGTTTATAATTAAGGCGTTATTATAATCAAGGTGTTGTTACTAAGCACGGTAGACTGTACATATTAATGTGCAGGCTTTCACAGGTCAGTGAACAGACTATAATATTAGGACCGTATCGCGGCATCAAATCGAATGCAATCAATAGTAGCTTTTAAAGATTAGATAGACGACTCTTCAAAGCAATTGTGTCGACTATTTTGTTTAAGTACTGCATTTGCATGTTATCATAAATCTTTATGAAGTGGTAAACAATGAAGTTCAATAATTACATTGGCCAGTAGTTGATAGCTTTGAAACATGGTCGCTCACATTGGGCCTCATCAGAAGGCTTAGAGTCACCCAAAAGGCAATGGAAAATGGTTATACTTGGAGTTTCCTTGCGTGTTCGAATCAGGAATGAAGATAACCGCAGGAGAACTAAGGTTACCAACATAGCCCTAAGAATCGCATAACTTAAGTGGCAGTGGGTATGTCACATTGCCCGCAGAATAGAAGGCCGTTGGAACTGAAAGGTTCTGGAGTGGCATCCTACAAGGCGGAGCGATGACCTGGTGAGGATTGCGGAAATCCGATGGATGCGAGACGCAGAGGACCATTCATTGTGGCGACACTTGGGCAGCCTATGTCCAACCATGGACATCTCTCAGCTGAAATGATGATGAGTTATTAGGATTTTTTTGGATTGGTAGTTTTTTTTTTCTACCGTGTGCTCCACCGTGTCAAACTGAAGATATCTGAAAATTACTTTAAAAAAAATAACATTATTCATCGTGGCTCTTGTACTATTCAAAGCGTTTTTTAATATTCATGAAAATGCGCCTCACAAACATTCACCTTTATAATATTAGTGTAATATTCGAGTAATATAGGCCTCTTCCCACAATTTCATTAACACACGAAGTAAATATAACATTCTCATTAGTGTTGCCCGCATTAAAAGCACAAAGTGCACTGAACAACTTCTAAATTTTTTTTTTTGATTTTTTTTTTCTTATGTCTGACTAATTTGTAACTGCGTATATAAAGTGTTTTCGAGAATAATACCTAGCTTGCCTGTTAGTCCTCATCATGGCGTACCTCTGTGTTAATATGTGGAAAATGTTGTGGTTATTACATTGATTTTGTTTTATATACGTACTAATAAGTGTAATATATATTGTAATATCGTTTTTATTTCCCTAATAAAATAAAATCAAAATAAAAGGTCACTTGCCATACTATTGTTAGCTTATCAACCCACCGTGTTCAATCTATTTTCAATTAGTGCTTGCCAGAGAGCTAAGAGGTTATTATTAACTTACATATTAACAGAGTAACCGCAACAGAGCATGAAAATGTTTGGAACGTAGAGCGGTGGGACCCTCTCTGGAATACCTACTCCGTTTATCATAATTTCCAGTTGTCTCTTAACTATGCTGGGGTAAGTTTACTATGTGTTGGGAATTTCTGTATACGTATATATACAGAAGGCTAGGTTTACTAAGAGTGGATTCACATTAGGTTGGACCGACAGTTATACCGGAACGAAAAAGGTGTTTGGGGCATATTGGGCTTGGCATATGTATTTCAACAGCACTGTTCAGAATAGGAATATCCGATAAAACTGTTGGTGACGACACATTTACCGGTCGTTAAGCCATTATGTCTATCTGGTTGGATATTATATTGGTATACTGCTTTGTATAGCGCCGTTCACACTTACCGACTCGTTTGAAATATTCCAAGTTCATTTTGCTCGGAAATGATTGGACACAATATTCCCTTTTTCTATGTCTTATAATTGATTGATCAGAGCGTCGTTGTCTTCCATTGTATACAAAATTCGGTTGACTGGTTGACAACTGCATTGTGAAGAGCCAAGCAGCGGTACATCGACGGTAACGACAGTTCTGTTCACATTAAGTCGTATTGGCAGCTTCTATCGCGAACAGCAATACCACAAGCGTAGGGTAGGTTAAGCAGCCTTTCGGTATTTTACAGGATGCTTTTTGGAGAGTGTGTGAGGGAATTACGTGACTTGATTCCGCCATCAGCTTTCTACACCTCTAAGGTCCAGACTAAGCGTTTCGCCTCGTCGTTTATACCGCGTTCATTGAAAAACTGGAACGAACAATTTGTCCTCCCGTCCGATTATAATCTAGATGTCTTCAAGGCTAGAGTGAATAGGCTTTTAATGGACTATTTGCGCTTCACCATCAACGATTGTATCACTGCTTACCATCAGGTGAGATTGCACTCAAGCACTAGATTATAAAATAAAAATTGTCCAAAGCTAACGGCAAAACTGTCGGTCTGTCTAATGTGAACCTACCCTAAGTCGACCTCTTGACATTATTGTAGCGGTAAGCATAACATACTAAAAGTGTTAATCCGTGGAAGTGTTCCTTCATTATTATTTATTGTCACAGCCTAATCTTTTGAAGGCTTTTGCTTGTTGAAATAGCACAAATATGAAGCAACTTCTACAATTTTTTTTTTACGTCTGCAAAATGGCGATCTGTGTTCAACACAATGCTACTCTATTTGCAGTACCATTGTACTGGAATATCGTAAGGTAGCTCGTAAGAGACGCCAATGAGTGCTCTTTTTATTATTGGATCTCCGATTCAGTTGTAACTGCTGGTTAGAGAGGAGAATATGCTATCTGAGCCTTGTGTGTCTTACACTGTCTTCCTCTTTTAGCCTCGAGGCCAGTAAATTTCTATGAATCCGATGACAAATTATTAGTCTTTTCAATGACAAATTATTATCTGACTTTTCCAGGAGCAATGTCTTTCATATTATGTCTATTTCTTTGGGATACATTTTTGGTTTAATCGTCATCATCATGATAAATTATCCGAAAAACGTTCGCTGTTAGACATAGGCCTGTGTGTCTCGCATCCATCGGATTCCTGCGGCTCTCATCAGGTCATCGGTCCACCTTGTGGGTGGCCTTCCAATGTTGTGTCTTCCGGTGCGCGGTCACTACCTCAGTACCTTTCGGCCCCATCGAACATCTGTTCTGCGAGCAACGTGCCCTGACCACCACCACCTTAATTTGGCGATTCTTCGGGTTTTGTCGGCAACCTAATCAAAGTTGCTCTTGGTTTGGTTTAATGCATGCCACCAAATGCATCAGCCTGCTTTAGAATTAACCTTGTTTAAACTTTCTGGTAGTCTATTATAGTCGGCCATTTTTTTTTTCACTTTAGCTACATGTAGACTCTCTGGCATTGCAAAAGAGGCATATAGCCTAAGTCTGATAAACACTGGCAACATTTAAAAAACAAAAATAATGAAACAAAAAGGCCCAGTTACCTGTCATTTGTACTCATAATAGGACCACACAACTGACCAACTAACGCACACTGATACATAATGTATAGTGCAGTTGTAAAGACACAATGATCGTCTGTATGCAAAACAGCCGATGTTATGTTTGAATGGGCAAAAGTAAAGATTTGCATGCAGCAGCGGCCGGCGCATTTGGACAAGGACGTGTGGCTTGATTATCTGTATTAACATGCATTATGGTGTTGGTATTGTGGCTGATCGGGAAAGGAAAGAATGTGTCTGCCCTCTGCGACTGACGTGGGTCAATTTTTACAATTTTACTGGTGTGGTAGTACATGAGACACCATTTCAACATCAAATATATTTATTTAATTAAATTATGTAGCTATTATACTTATATTTATATGATTGTTAGCCTATTTTTTATGTTTAATAATATTTAAATAAAAAAAACAATTTGTATTTTCATAATTAAACAGTGTTTATTGACTTATCACAAAACAGTCTAAGAATCTCTACTTAAACATTAATGACATAGAAAAAATTACAAAATCAACTTTTTTTAATTTAACATTAGACATTTAAAAAATTAACAATTACAGTAATCAGTCTAGAAAAAATAACATAAATTCGTTGGTTGACTTCAAAATTAGACACTTTCAAAATCACAGCTTTGTTTGACCATTTTCACATAGTGACTTCGAGCACAGAAGGCAAATTGGCTTCGAACAATCACAGCAACAATATTTGGTTTGTCTTTTTATTTTTGTTGGACAAATGGAACATCGTTTTCTGCCACTTGGTGGAACAGACCGAACTACCGGTGTTGGAGGGGGATATCCTCACCTAAAACCCTAGTAATGGTCATGCGCAGTTCCCTTGGCAATCTTTCATTGTATACTCGGGCTTTCATATAAATATTGGTCTAGAAGTATCATCATCATCATCATCATTTCAGCCGAAAGACGTCCACTGTTGGACGTGGGCCTCCTCTAAGCGTCGCCACAATGACCGAGCCTGTGCTTCTCGCATCCACCGCACTCCCGCGACCCTCACCAGGTCGTCGGTCCACCTTGTGGGAGGCCTTCCAACGCTGCGTCTTCCGGTGCGCGGTCGCCACTCTAGAACCTTTCGGCCCCATCGACCATCCATTCTACGAGCAATGTGCCCAGCCCACTGCCACTTAAGTTTGGCTATAAATATAGATATATGTAAAATACGTAAATAAAATCAAATTCCAAAATAACGAGAATTATTACCAAAAAATACCTTATCGTAAGATAAACTAAAATAATTTACTGATGAGGTAGTTTAGGAGACACTATGAAACTATAACCATTTTATTGAGGTGGTAGTATAGTAGAAACTTACCTTGACACTGGTGTGGTAGACTCGTGGACACCTGCCTCCCACTACGCAAACGTGCGCTCGCTACGACCGCCTCCTGCACACTGACCGACGCGTGAGCTCACGATAGTAAGGTACTGAGAGCGGTGGCGCTCAAATTTGAAAATTAACGGTAATAAACCGAATTTTGTATTTCGCGGTGTCTGTTGGACTAACACGTCAGCCGCAGAGGGTTAAGTGACCTGCGAGGCTACCATGAAGTTCAAAGTAAGATTGTTTCATTCTTATTTCACTGTGGGTAAGAGACAGAGCTATACAGGTTGTCTAGCGCCATCTCTTACCCACACTGGAAATAAGAATGAAACAATCTTACTTTAAACGTCATGGTAAGTACAGGTCCTGCTCATCTAAATTGACTACGTGAAAAATGTTACTATTCTGATGAGGTATTCCTCGTAGCGCTCCCGTTTTGAAACGCTCCCATCTAAGCGCTCCCGTTTTGTTCCTCCAAGCGCTCCCAAAAAGAGCGCTTCGAGGAACGATTAAAAATATTAAAATTTATTTCCTCGAAGCGCTCCCATGATTAACTTTCGGATAGAGATGGGACTATACTAACTGAAATTATCGATAATAAGTAGAACACATTGTTATAATATACAACTAGCGGCCCGTCCCGGCTTCGCATGGGTTTGGTAATTATTTTTTTTTTTTGTTTTATTGTAAATCCTTTAGTCCACCAAACAGATGAATATAATCTACCGACATATGTACCTATTCATATTTTTTTATTGTTTAGAAAGCTTATGATTTCTCTTCATTATGTTTCCCATTACTACCCCCTTCCCCGCACACCTCAATGTTTTTTTTCGGAAGTTTTTCGTAGAAATAAGGCAATGAATTATGTAGGTCTACTGCAGTGTGATTATTATACGTATATAATTTATATCAAGTATATCTATGCGTTTTATTTATAACATCCTCTTTGAATACCTACACAATAACATTGGTCCTTGTATACACATAAGAGTGCCGAAAGCAAAAAGATATTATTCTCTCAATTTCGTAATTTGGTTAAGCAACTTCGATGTCGATGATGCACACATGAGTTTTTAAAAATTATCGATATAATTCATTACTTCATGCTTTTCCCTATTTTTAAACGTGGGAGCGCTTCGAGGAAATAAATTTTAATATTTTTAATCTTTCCTCGAAGCGCTCCTTTTGGGAGCGCTTGGAGGAACAAAACGGGAGCGCTTAGATGGGAGCGTTTCAAAACAGGAGCGCTACGAGGAATACCTCATTCTGATAATTTATTTATTTAATTCTTTATGCACACAAAAGTACCTATGCGGACTTAATGCCTTAAGGCATTTTCTACCAGTCTATCTTTGTTATGACTTCTTGAATGTTAAAGATACTTTTAATTTTTGTGTTATTGACATTTTAAATGATATAATTTATTATAATTACTAGGTCAACTTATTGATTTGCAATTGACTATTTATTTCATACCTTGAATTTTGATACCAAGTATCGTTCGATTATTTTTAATGTATTGTAACTTCCAATAATAATGATTTTGCATAACGTAAGGTAAAATTTATCGGAAACACTAAAACTGCTTCATTATACCAAGTCTCATGGGCTGTGGTGGAAAAATTATGCGATCGTTGTTAATGAAAGGAGAATTAGGATCATTCTACTTTCTAGGCACAAATTTTTCTTTTGGAGCCCACTTTTTCCGAGTTCAATGATGTTCTCTATCTCTGCTGTCCCAAAACATTTTAAAAAGTAAAATTTTGAAACTTGGTGTAATGATTTTGCGTACCATAAGGTGAAATGTAGCGGAAACACCCAATTTTGTACCATCTTAAACAGGTGTTTAAGATGTTACAAAATTGGGTGTTAGTATATTGTTATTTTTTATTGTATATTTATTATAGTTAGTAAATTGGGTGAATGTAGGTACATTGCTGGCAAACAAATAATTATGATTCTATTCAGATTAAGACTGTTTGAATATCGAGTGGTGTAATAGGCGCTATAGTTAAAATACGAAAGAAACTTCGTGCGCACGAGCTGCCCGCGCGCTGCACGCGCACCTCACTCAAACTTTGCCGGAGCTGCACTAGAGCGGCGCACCAAAGTTAGGCTGTAACCGCATGCGAGCAACACGCATGCAGTTCGCAAGCTGCTCGCGAGTGGCGCATTCGCCAGGTCTGGACACAGCTTTGGAATGTGCAAACATTATTTTTTTTCTGATTTCTTGACACTTCAAAAGTGCCTGTAAATGGTTTATTTGAAATAAAATGCTTTGAATACTGCTCTATTGAGATGAAAAACAAACATTTTCAGTTAAATATGTCATTTATATTTAAAAGAGAGCGTTAAAATCAATAATCTTTCCTTTTCGTTATGGATTATTGATATAAACGGTTTGAAAAAATACCTACCATATTCCTACAATGTTAAAAATATTGCTGGTTCTGACTCCGGCCATAGAGCGCCTCCATCCGACTATACACGTGTCTGCAGATCTAATACGGATCAGTCGATTTCCTGGCTAAATATATCTTGTAGAAGGTTCCGAATAATTGGGAATGATAACACGGTTTGATTTGGAATATTAACTAGTTATAGGAATCTGGATTTACGGTTTTAAATTATTTAAAACTTTAAAGTAAGTAATTCAACGTTTCTTCGGTATTTTGTCACAAATTTCATCATCATTTCAGCCGAAAGACGTCCACTGTTGGACATAGACGTCCCCCAAGTGTCGCCATAATGACCGGTCCTGTGCGTCTCGCATCCATCGGATACCCGCGACTCTCACCAGGTCATCGGTCCGCCTTTTGGGAGGCCTTCCAACGCTGCGTCTGCCGGCACGTGGTCGCCACTTCAGAACATTTCATCCCCATCGACCATCTGTTCTGAGAGCAAAGTGCCCCGCCCGCCGCCGCTGCTATGTCGATAACCTTGGTTCTCGTGAGGATATCTTCATTTTTGATGTGATCACGCAAGGAAACTCTGAGAATAACTCTTTCCATTGCCCTTTGAGTGACTATAAGCTTTCTGATGAGCCCATTGTAAGCGGCCACGTTTTGGAACCGTATGATATCACAACACGGACTGTTCATAGACTTTTGTCTTGAGACACTTTGGTATATTATGTCATTTCACAGTAATAAATTCTCATTTATGACGTCTACAAAACAAAGGAAGATGGAGGGATGAATTGATTTTTTACGAAAAGTCTGGCAATAGCAGGTCAGGTCTAACGTATTTGTTATTTTTTTGTTAGGTATCTCTCTATCTCTCTCTCAGTTGCCCTTAGCCTTCTAGGACAACGGGTTACTTTTTTAAAAATACTCTATGATATGCACCAACTTGCAGTTGCAATAATTTCTACTGCAAAATATTTGGACAGCTCGGTAATAGAACACAAAACCATTAATTATGGATAAACTCGCGTTGACCACTTGAGGCTACGGTCCTCACGCCCCAACCACGGCCGGGATTTCGATCCAATTTCCGGCCACCGTAGGCGCGGGCTTGCGGACGGCGAGCAATGAGTAGCCCTCTGTCCGACCGTCCGGTAACCGTCCGGACCGAGCCCAAGCCGTCGACGGCGCGTATTGTTCCACCCACGCCTCAGGGAGATGTCAGCAAATCGTAGGGGCCCAGCAGGGTCGAAGCCTACTGGGGCCATGGGTACTGTGAAAACGAAACCTGGGGTTTTGGGACGAAGGCAACGAAGTAACAGGAGTAGGTTTTTAGTCAGTAAAAGTCTAAAACTATCTCTCGCTCGACCCAAGAAAATTTTCTCACCCCAAAAAAAAAACCACTATCTCACCTGATGATAAGCGATGATGTGGCCGACGATGGGGAACGCTTACCTAGAAGTAACCAATTCAATCTTGTCTTAAAGACCCCTAGGTTATAACTAATAGGAAATACAGACTCGTGCAGGGAATTCCGTTCCATTATATAGGGTGACTGGCAATTAGTGTACGATACTTAAACACGTGATTGTGCTCATGATAACAAACAATGTTTATTATTGGAGCGAAGCCGAAATCGCGAAAAAAATATCAGCTGTTCAGTACATTTGGCAAACATAAATGTGCTGAACAGCTGATCTTTTTTCGCGATTTCAGGTTTGTTCCCATAGTAAAAGTTGTTGGTTATCATGAGCACAATCGAGCAGTGGAGCGAGATTGAGAGCAGTGGTGGCCGAATGGTAATGGCTCTGACTTACGGAGTTATAGGTCGCGGGTTCAAACCCAGCCAGACGCATTACTTTGTGTAATTTATTTCATCACCACTGCTCTCAAAACGGTGAAGGAAAACATCGTGAGGAAACCGGCATGTCTAGAACCAAAAATTCGAAGACATGTGACATCCACCAACCCGCACTGGGCACGCGTGGTGGATTACGGCCCATTCCCTCTCCTAGAGAGGAGGCCTGAGTCCCAACAGTGGGAACATGATAAGGCCGACTATGCTATGCTATGCTATGAGCACAATCACGTGTTAAGGTATTGTACACTAATTACCAGTCACCTTATACATTTTCACCGAAGACACACCCTTTTTTTGTGAAACTGTCTGTTGGTTTCCATTTACGGCACATTATCGTCGTCACCGTGTTTAATGACCGGCAATCTCATTAAATAAAGGCTGTATCGATTTGACATTTTATTGGCTTCTAGCCGTAGCTTCAGTTTTGTTTTATATGGTAAGCCTGAACATCTGTGACATAGATTTAACGTTCAGCTAAACTTTTGTCAGTCATTATCGCTGGAATAATTTCACTGTCTTAGCCTATTTGTCTCAGGAATACTTTGAAATGCATAGTTTCTACGTTGGAACTCTTAATATATATTTTTTTTATTAGCTTTCATCGTTATAAGTACTGCGATATTACAAAAAATACAAAACACAAAGAAACCAAATAATACCGAAAAAAGAGTAACGTGCCTTCAATATAAAGTTTATTTGAACTTATAATTCCAATTCAATCCAAAGATAAGCATATAACATCCAAAAATAATCTAAACACAATAAAATATATAAATTTGGATACATTACCAGACAACAGCATATATAGCATAGTATAATCAGCTTTTTAATGTTCCCACTGTTGGGACTCAGGCCTCCTCTCTAGGAGAGGGAATGGGCTGTAATCCACCACGCGGACCCAGTGCGGGTTGGTGAATGTCACATGTCTTCGAATTTTTGGTTTTAGAACATGCTGGCCGGTTTTTCCACGATGTTTTCATTCACCGTTTTGAGAGCAGTGGTAATGAAATAAATTATACAAAGTAATGCATCTGGCTGGGTTTGAACCCGCGATCTACACTCGTAAGTTGGGACTCGGCCACCATTGCTTTCATATTATAGTTTGTTTTTAGCTAATTGCAATTAGTTAACAGTTTTTATTCTAAAATATTGTATTAAACACAAACTAGAAAATTGTTCTTTAAAAATGGAACCTCATTTTATGTAAATGTCCGAATCGTTCCATCCGATCATGTAAAAATCCGTTTATTACCTTTTATCTACAGGAAAAAGATTAAAAAAATATATTTACCTGTTACAACTAACAAACCAACAAATATAGTGAAAAGAAAAAAGCCTGTCAATAACGTTTGACCTTATATTCTTACAAAAAAAAAAAGTAAAAATAAAGCGTAAAAGATGGGGCGTAAAGACTGCCCACCGGGCTGTCGGCTGTCAACTTTGTAAAGAATCCGGAAGCTTTAACAAAGAGAGTACGGCGACGTAGTGGCGGCAATCTGTCACCTTCCTTTATATGTTAGTGGAAAAGCTTTCTGATAATAGTTTTTTTTTATGCTGAGAACTCTGTAGTAGAAGGTATTAAAATAATGGATCGCGTTCCAAACACTATACTGCGCTCCAAAACGCAGAGCTTTGACGTGGCTCAGAAAGCAAAAGAAAACATGTAAAGAAAAAGAAAGAAAGAAAATGTATTTATTTTGTCACAACGCAAGGCACACAAAAAACACAAAACCAAACAAAAGAGAACCAATAAAATTTAAAAATAAATATATAATTGTGTGCCTCACGGCTGCGCCAAAATAGGTAGGTAGGTGTCTGCCGCATGTCGATCGAGTGGCTGTTAAACACAAAGTTGTGCCCCGAAATCATACGACGGGGTAGCGGCAGACAAAGAAGGAGATGACGGGACGACATAAATGGCAAGAAGTGGCTCAAAACCGGGAACAATAGAAGGAATGGAGGAAGGATTTTTCCCGGCAGTGGGACAGTAAAGGCTAGATATAATAATAATAACATCTCCCACTCTATGGTGGAGCTAGAGGGTGTGTCAGAGTTTTACTTACTAAAACCACACCTATATTTCTTCAGTTGACCCATAGCCTCAAAAGGCTTCGGCCCTATTGGGCCCCTACGGTTTTCCTGTTATCTCTTTGAGGCGCGCGTAGAACACTACGTCGTCGACGATTCGGACTCGGTCTGGACGATTGCTAGACGGCCGGACGGCGAGCTACCTATTGATCTTCGTCTGCAAACCCGCGCTTACGATAGCTGGTAGTCGGAGTCGAGGTTTTGGCGGCTGGATCATAATAATGTCCGTTCCTTCACGCTTGCGGCCGCCGCATTACTGCTTTGTAGAAGGAGGCAAAAGCTTCTGGAGAGGCGACCACGTATCGGAAGAGTTGGAAAGCCTCCCACAAGGTTGGCCGATGAACTGGTGAGGGTCGCGGGAATCCGATGTATGCGAGATGCATAGGAATGGTCGTTATGGTGAAACTTGGGGGAGGCCTATGTCCAACAGTGGACGTCTTTCGGTTGAAATGATGATGAGGAGAAGGATTCGACCGCTGCCCCTCTTTTTCCGAACCATGGCCTGTACCAGAGTCCAGCGCGAGAGGTCGCCACAGCGAACGACACGGTGGTGCTCCGCATTTCTGATAATAGTGTGGTAGGCATTTTATTTATTACTTTATTTAAAAGACAAAGAGGTACCTGGACAAAACCGTATTCGTGATAACTACTACCAGCGGCTTCGCCGGCGTCAAATAGAAAATTATCCTAAGGGGCCATAACCCCAGGATAAAAAAATAAATTATGTGCTTTTCTTAAGGCGTGAAGAAGAAACAAACGTACATACAAATTTTCGCCTTTATAGTATTAGATTAGATTAGAGAGCAGTGGTGGCCGAGTGGTAATGGCTCCGACTTACGAGTTGTAGGTTGCAGGTTCTAACTCAGCCAGGCGCATTACTTTGTGTAATTTATTTCATCTCCACTGCTCTCAAAACGGTGAAGGAAAACACCGTGATGAAACCGGCCTAGAACCAAAAATTCGAAGACATGTGACATTCACCAATCTGCATTGGGCCCGCGTGGTGGATTACGGCCCATTCCCTCTCCCAGAGAAAGGAGGCCTGAGACTCAGCAATAGGTGTTCCTATTGCTGGGTCTCAGGCCCTTAAAAGGCTGATTATGCTTTACTATGCTATGCTAGATTAGTGTGATAGATCTGAACTTTAATTTTTTGGGTTAATTGGTTTTTATGTAACGTCCAACCCCCACTTTCACTCATACCCACCCACCACGTCACGGAGATGTTCGTTAGGTATTGTAGGGAAAATCTGCTAATAACCCAAAAGGCATTTTGACATGAACATGTTCGGTAAACAGACCAATTACCAGAACTTATGACTAAAGGTCAAACTTGTAGCTTTGTGTATTATTTGTATTTAGTTCTCATAAATATTTTATAGAGGCCAAAATGGTAGCTTAGTATTTAATTATTTTTACTTAGTTCGGGTAAATGTTTTTTAGTTTTTTTTTTTGTTAAGAAAAATATCGCTAAATAATAGTTACAAATTTTTAACCGACTTCAAAAAGAAGGAGGTTCTTTGTTCGGCTGTATGTATTTTTTATTGTTATTATTTTGTTTATGTATGATTTCTCGGTCAATTGTAAACCGATTTTGAAAATTATTTTCTTGATTGAAAGGTTATGCTTTCGAGTTGGTCTCATAGAAATATTCTTATCATCTGCGGAACGGAACTCCTCATAGGATCTCAGCAGCAAAACTGTCGTAACAAGTGTAATTTCTTTGCTTATACGTGTAGTCGATGACTGACAGAAAGAAGAGAGGGAGGGGATATATCGAACTGATTTGATGATAAAGCCGAAAGGTTCCAATGCCTAGGAACTCTGTAATAAATCAATGTAACTAACCGTGGTTGGGATTATTAGAATTGTCATGCAATGTTTTAATGATTAAATTCTATAGGTACCGTACTATAGATTAAACACACTATTTAAGTTTGGCTGAAGACAACACTAAAAAAAGAAAAATAACTTTAATTTCGAATGTCGGTGTTATTTATGTCACAGAAATATTTGAAAGTTTCATAAAATAATAAAGCTTGAAGGGTCTGGCAAAAATAAAAATCTTATTTTTTACGTTTTTTTTTTTTATTCGGTATAAACCAGTGCTTGACTGCGATCCTACCTGATGGTAAGCAGTGATGCAATCGTTGATGGTGAGGCGCACTAGTTTATTAAGAGCCTATTCACTCTAGCCTTGAAGGCACCTAAATTATAGTTGAACGGAAAGACCGCAGCTGGCAAATTGTTCCAGTCCCTCGATGTACGCGGTATAAACGACGAAGCAAATCGCTTAGTTCGGACCGTTGGTGTTTCAACAACGTGAGGGTGGATACTCGCCGTACGTCGGGTTGTCCGATGCTAGAAAGGAGATGGCGGAATCAAGTCATGCAATTTCCGCGCACACTCCAAAACGCAACCTGTAAAATACCGATAGGCTGGTTACCCTGCGCCTGTGCTCGAGGCTTTGTAGATTGGACTTAACCAAATCTGGATCCCCAATTAGCCTCTTCGCACGCCTTTCTACTGAGTCCAAAGCTGCCAGATGGCAACAAAAGTCAAAAACGACCCGGGCCAGTACCTACATAATACTCAGTGACTGCAACAGGGTCTTCATTTGGGAAAAGGCTATGTATACAGATTCCTAACCTAACCTAACCTAACCTAACCTCAGTTCTTCAATTTCTAAGTGAGCGCTTTGCAGGTCAAGTGTGAGTTTAGCTATTTGATCTCGTAGTTTCTTGATCTGATCATCATCGTCGTAATATACGTTCGAGTTTGACTGTAGTTGGAAAATTTCAAACAAAGGCGTGAATGGAATGACAAAATTAAGAGTTGAATACTTCAATTTATTTAGCATATGTGATAATAGTATGTGTTTATTATGATAATTTACTATGAAGTGATTTCACATACAGTTGCTAATATAAAACATGCTTACCAGCCCATTTAGTTAAACTATGAAACGTGAGTATCGTGACTAAAATAGAGCAGAACTTCGAAGACATAAAATACATACAAACTAGGGCGTGCAATATAGGTAGGTTCTCAATTCCGGAACTGAAATCCGATACTGGAGAGCTAATTTCGGAATTCCGGAACTTGAAAACTTTTTCTTTTCTTTTAAGTAAAAAAAAATCAAACAATATTTATAATAAAATAATATTTTCATCATTTACCTTATTACTCTAATTAGAAATTCTCAAAATAGTAAAATAAACATGGTTTTTTATAAAACAAAGTAGAATTAAACATTAAATAAAGAGCCTCCTTCCTGTCTAAAATTATTATTACGAAAATACATCATAATCAAAGGACTGAAAGGAGACATTGATTGAGATTATTCGACATCAATTAAATTACTTTAAATAATAAGTTTTTTTTTTACAGGAACTGTTGTTCTTGATAGTGTGTTCTCAAGTACAACATAATGTCTAACATCTTATCAGGTACTGAACTTTTTTTTTCGGTTACAAAAGTAACCAGCACACGAAAATACTTTCCCACTCTCCACACTCGTGGGTAGGACGGATAAAACATACGCGTAAGCTTCTATCGAAAACACACCTCGGTCTCCTCTGTTAGCATAGATACCTTTTTTCTAATTTGACAAACCCTGCGAACTAAGGCTGAGGGATTCTTATAGGTGCTGGTCTTGTAGAGTTGGTTGATTATTTGTATTGTCAATATCAGAAGAATTTAGTACGGAGAGCTGAGCAGTTGTAGAGAGGTCGATAGGCTCGCTATGAGTACGGAACAGAGTTTAACGATTTGTGGAATATTCCTCAGTCGTTAACTCGTTAGATTGCGTGCGTTCAGAAGAAAATAATTATCAAAACAAAAAAAAAAACGAGTGTGCTTATGACCACACGACTGAAGTGAAACTTCTTTCGCTCCATCTGTATGTATATATATATATATGTGTGTACAATATATACATGTATACACATATACATATACATATGAGAGGAAGAGAGAAAGAAAATGTGCGCGCGCACTGCTGTCTCTTGCTTATATCCCTCACTTAACTTCCGTTCGCCTTGCCCGATCACACTTTTCGTAACGCTTACGTCACGCGTTCGCCAGCTTACTCCCCAAGTCAAGCGTGCGTAAAGAAGTTTCACTTCAAAAATATATCGAAATTCCGGACTAAGTCCAGTCAATTCCGAAATTTAAAAATCAGTTAAATTGATTCAGAATTCCGGAATTCCGGAATTGCATGTCCTAGATACAACACTTTTTGCCATGGAGCCGAGGCGAAATACCGAACCACCGAGCGAACGCCGGCGTTCGCTTGGTCATTGTCTTTCTATTGTGTAAATCTTTCAGACTATCTCGCAGCCTTCAATTCAATTCAAAATATATATCGCATAAGCCTAAATGGGCACTTAACTTATATACCTACATACCTAGGTACTCGTTTTTTGTTCCTTTTCTTTGTTTTCATTCTATCAATACACTAAGTTCACTATTTTTATTGGATCCATAATTTAAGCTCCATATTAAGTTCTTGCCCGTAATTACTCCACATACAATAATTACAGATTCCTCCATGTAATGCTATGTTTCAGTTAATAGCGCTCCAAATTGTCCTATAGAGTTACTTGGAGGGTAAGGGGTCAAATCATTATTTTTAACCGACTGTAGAGAAGGTAGTTCTGTTTTTGAGCTGCACGTCTGTATGTCAACGATTTTATTAAAAATAATGTAAAAGGCATAAAAATACTGAATTCGTGTTTGTTAAACACCAACAAACACATTTATTCAGTATACTACATTTTATGTTCTAAATAGAAATATATTCGGGTTACTTAGACTTTATCGTTTTTTCTGTTTTTTTTTTTTATTATTATTTATCTAATTAATTATTTATGCACACCAAAGTACCCCTCGCCTCTGTACCTTAAGGCATTATCTACCAGTCAAACTTTGGTTGATGCAGAGACAAATTGCGGTAGGTGCAATATTAAGCATTAAACATGATAACACACTTTATTACTTTTTGTTATTATAGGTGAATATTTTTTTAAACAATTAAAAAAAAAAAAAATGGGACACGAGTACCCCACACATATACCTAGTATGTACTGATCAAGTCATGCATTCAAAGATTGCGTCCTATTTGGAACGGTCACTTGGGACATTATTACCACGTACAAGCGCTTTATTTTCTTGGTTTAGAAGACTTAGCGTCACCTTCATTCTCACTGGGAAAAGGTTTGGTACAGAAGTCTTATTGTTTTACGACTATTATATAAAGCCGGGTACAGACTGTTGTAACATAACATGCAAGGTAACATGTAATGAGTATTCATAAATGTGGACGCAGCGCGCGCACGAACCGAACATGTACCTACTCGCATTGGTTCTCCGGCATGTGCGCGAACATATAGTCACAGTCTGCCGAGAACACGTGAACCCGTCCACATTTCTGCCCTGCTAATTGTAAATGCAGTAATCGACATATTTGGGATTTTATCTTTTTTGCTAAAATGACATCTCAAGCGGCTAATGTATACATAAAAATATTATTTTCTTATTCTTTTGGTACGCTTTTAAAATTAGATAACTAAAACTTGTTGTTTAGATATCAAAAAACATGTTTAACGCGTTCATATCTAAACCGCGCCATTTTGCAAATACTGCATTTGCAATTAGCAGGGCAGATTTACGCTCCGCGCAGACTGCGCGCCCCTGTGTTTGGCGAAAATACAGACAAATGGCGGATCGCGGCCCGCGGTTTAATGCTCTGTTCGCGCGTGTAGTGTGCGCGGTTCGTGTTACGTTACAGCAATCTGTACCTGGCTTAAGCTTAAAACTTTTACTTTTGCAAATAAATGTCGTGAAACGTCCAGCGGCCTATCATTTCGTCGGCACCGACGTCGACGCAGAAAACCCCTACATATTCTCTTTATTACTCAATAACTTATAAATTAACCTCCACTACCACCACTTTCCACTACTTTTCTCTGCATCTCCCAAAGGTTGACTGGTAAAAAATGCCTAAGGTATTAAGTCCGCCTTTGTACTTTCGTGTGCATTAAAAAAATAAATAAATTCGAAAACCTGTCGATAACTCATCAATAATGCATTACTTGCATTGCAATCAAGGAAAAATAAACATGATCTGCGCGACCCTCAATCTTACAGCCTACAGATATACTTACTGTTTTCCTTAATAAAACAAGAATTGTTACTATTTTGCCGAGGCGATCTTGAGAGTCGTTTTTATGCAATTTTATTTTATTAGACGCTACTTTTTAGGGTTCCGTACCCAAACGGGAACCTATTGCTAAGACTTCGCTGTCCATCTGTCTGCCACCAGGCTGTATCTCATGAACCGTGATAATTATACTGTTGAAGTTTTCACAAATAATATATTTCTGACAAATAAAAGTAAATAAATTAATAAAAATACATAAATAAAAATAAAATAAGTAATTAAGTGGGGCTCTCTTAAAACAAACGTGATTTTTTTGCCGGTTTTCGCTATTGTATCCTTTATTAATCTCGTATAATTTTCGCTTGATATTAATATTGTATCCTTTAATAATATCATATAGTTTTCGCTTGATATTAATATTGTATCCTTTAATAATATCATATAATTTTAGCTTCATATTAATATTGTATCCTATATTAATCTCATATAATTTTCGCTTGATATTAATATTGTATCCTTTAATAATATCATATAATTTTCGCTTGATATTAATATTGTATCCTTTATTAATATC
This sequence comes from Mythimna pallens, assembly GCA_961205895.1. Taxonomy (NCBI): domain Eukaryota; kingdom Metazoa; phylum Arthropoda; class Insecta; order Lepidoptera; family Noctuidae; genus Mythimna; species Mythimna pallens. The sequence goes on along the minus strand of OY540845.1, from coordinate 1,270,493 downwards.
ATATAATTTTCGCTTGATATCAATATTGTATCCTTTAATAATATCATATCATATAATTTTCGCTTGATATTAATATTGTATCCTATATTAATATCATATAATTTTCGCTTGATATTAATATTAAATCCTATATTAATATCATATAATTTTCGCTTGATATTAATGTTGTATCCTATATTAATATCATATATTTTCGCTTGACATTATATCCGACATTTGAGATTAGATTTATTTGTAGACATATGTTTATTTGACTCAATATCTTACATTATTTCATTTAAATTTTATAAATTGCTTTGCTAAAATGTGTCAGTTCTATTTTAATAATATTTTAATGGTGTAATATTCAACACAATGTTTATTGTTATGAATAAATAAATAATAATAATAATTGTATCCTATATTGATATTAAATACCCTTCATGCGCGAGTCTGAGTTGCACTTGGCCTGGTTTTTTAGGGTTCCGTACCAGTAAAGTACCAATGGAACCCAATTAATAAATCTCCGCCTGTCTATCTATCCATCTATACACAGGCTGTATAAAATTGATATTTTAACAGAATATATATTTCTGTTAACGCTACTAGAAAAAAATATAAAATTATAATAAGTTTAATTTCAATATGTAGTACGAAACCCTTCATAATATGTGAGTCCGACTCGCAATTAGTTAATTTTTCTTAAGTAAGGTAAAACATCTAATAGGTACCTTCTCCCAGTTATATAAAGCTAGACGGATAGTCCAATTTTTCCTGACTAAAACGACTCTTTAAACTCGCATACAAGTATGCATATCTTGTCTTCGTATTGAGTTTTTGAGACTGGTAGTTTCATTTATCATTACCGGAAGGTCAGACGGCGATCAATGGGCAGCTCGCCGTCTGACCATCCTGTAACCGTCCGGACTGAGCCCGAGTCGTCGACAGCGCGTAGTATTCCACAAGAGCCTTATGGAGATGACAGCAAAACCGTTAGGGGTCCAGTAGGGTCGAAACTTATTGGGGCCATGGGTTGTGCGAAAGAGAACCTCGGGATCCTAGAACGAAGGCAAAGAAGGAAAATAGGAGTGGGTTTTAGTCAGTAAAAGTCTGACACGCCATCCCGCCCCGCGGGATATATCACTGGATGATTTCCCACCTAAAACAAATCGTCTAATAGTTAAAACGGCCATTATCGATATATTATTTTGTTCTTATCACTCAATACTTCCTTTCATCACCATTTCTGTTGTATCTAGTAAACAACAGATAAACACGCATTACTAAAGCTAAGTAAGATTGATGGGGATCCGTTTTTGTTAGTAACTATGTCGATACAACGTTTTTGTTAGTAACTACGTCACTGCTAAGGCCGACCGAGCAACATTGTAATAACTTACAAAAACATGTAACAACACATCGGAATTGTTTTGCGAATATATTGATCGTAATATGATAATTAGTTAATTAGTAGTCGTTTTATGTTATACGATAGGACATTTCGAAGTTTTAAGGTACCTTTTTACTTTTTTTTCTTTAGGGTTCCGAACCTCAAATGGAATAAACGGAACCCTTAAAGGATCACTTAGTTTTCAGTCTGTCTGTCAAGACCATTTAACATGGGGGTATCGAATTGAAATTAAAACCATATACTCAGGTCTGCGGTCCCTTGAAGCTGTGAAAAAATCAAATTTCTAAATTAACGAAAAATAAGGCGTTTATGTCTCAAAAAACGTATATTTATTTCGGCACTCTCAAGGAAATCAAAATTCATATGTAACTTTCCGTTGACCCAGAATCCTGAAATTTGGCATAAAGCAAGGTCCTAAAGCACAGACAGAGGAATAAATCTGAAAACAGTAAATTTTTTGTAACGTCACAAAGAAAATAGAACCCTTTATTTGCGATTCGGCAAAATCTTCGAGACTCCATTCGGGAATGAAACTATTTACATATGTAGCTAGTTTTTTTTAACCGATATAAACCAGTGCTTGACTGCGATCCCACCTGATGGTAAGCAGTGATGCAATCATTGATGGTAAAGCGCACTAACAAAAGCCTATTCACTCTAACCTTGAAAACATCTAAATTTTAATCGGACGGGAAGACCGCAATATTTACTAACTGAATGCGCTTAGAATAAACACCGATACAAAGAGGTCAAAGTCTCTTTTAGACCAAGATCCCAGAGCTGCCTGACATAACTTATTTTCACATAGATGAAACCTTAGGTTCTCAGTAGCGTCTCATGTGCTTTGAATACCTGTGTGCTTGTAAAGCTCCTCCTTGGAATCCCTGGGCAGGGGCCAGGTGAGAAAGGGAACTAAAAATAAAAATAACTTAACTTAAATTTTTATGGCTGATTTTTATAGATGTTTTGTAGAATATTATTCTAAAGTTAGAAGTGTCAGACACTTTCCATGGGCCAAAACTTCTGTTTTTTATTTTTAGTTTTTCCGACCCAAAGAGACCTCTTAAAATATATTCATCACTTTCACGTCTTAATAAATTTCATCCCAAAATCAATAAACGTCTTCAGATACTGATAATTAATTATCGTCTCCCTTCAATATTGAATTGAAAAGCGAATTGGTAACATGGCGGCAAAAAGCGGGTGAACCTTTCAGCACATAAAGTGGAGCGGAAATGAGTGGGCCTATAATAATAATACCCCATCGCCGTATCTCTAATGAACCTTAAAACTGTACTGGTAGAGTTTACTTTGCTGCATCAACTGCCTCGGATGAAGGGCCAGACTTAGAGACATACGATACGCAGGTTCTATCTCTATCTATTTTGTGGCAAACTGTTGGGTATTGCCGCCCCCTCGGATCGGATCTCATGGAAGAAGTCTTGTTCCTCGTCTCTGGCTCACCGCTGATGGCCGGTGGGAATGAAAACCGATAGAAAAAAGCGCCCACAACTCTTTTGGCTTTTATAGCTGGTTTGAGAGTAAATTTGCGAGAGCAAACCACCTCGAAGTAAGGAAGTATCCCAGAAGGACTGATAAGAATATATTACACGCTCTGAGAATATTGTGATAGTCTTGCAATACCGCTTTATTCCTCAAGCGCCTGAAACGTTGTCCTTTTAGTGTTTCTTCACTAAGGGCCTTTTTTTTCGATGTTAAAATCATCCAATGACATCCCCGCTCTTAAGCGAAGCGAGAGTGTGTAACAGATTTTTATTGACTAAAAACCCACTCCTGTTCCTTCGTTGCTTTCATACCAGAGCCGAGGAAGACCTTTCAGAAGCAGACCCTTGGCCCCAGTAGGCATTGACCATGCTCATTAATTGAGTTCAGGGTCCATTAATTGAATGCCCAAGTTATCTTCTTCCATTTTATAGCCTATAATTATGTATTAAAAAGTGGTCCTTTCATAAAATTTGGTAAAAAATTCACTGAATCGCTCACACTTATATCATTTGTCTCCATATCTTGCAATATAATAATCATGTCCGTGAACAGGTGCTGTCAGTTGAGACTGGTCATCTTTTAGCTGCCAGTTGCTATTTAAATTCTATATTTAGTTTTATTTTATTTATATTGTTCTCAAATGATAGTAGCGACAAGAAATATGTAACCGAGATATTTGTAATACATAACATTATTGAAGTTTCTTGCACATTCTCCATAGAGATCTACGCTTTGGAATGTGCAATTAGCGTTTTTTTTTTTCTGACTGACTGACTTCTTGACATTTCAAAAGTGCTTGCAAAAGGTTTATTTGAAATAAAATGCTTTGAATCTTGAATCTTTGAATAGTTCTGCAACATCTTTGAGTACACCTGTGTATTGGCTTGCCTTTCAAAGGTCCAGGACCTCTGGATCCTTATATGTAAAAGACATAATAATTATATGAATACGTGTAACAATTATTTTTGCACTCCTAAAGAAATAATCCCGGTAGCCAATTATGTAATTTTCCAGTGACTTATTTTTAGTAGCATACCGAAAGATGGAGAATAAGAATGTGGAGATGGATGTTGGTATGTTGTGACCTTAATGGATAAAGTGAGATATGAGTATATTTGAGAAAGTTTGAAAATATTATTGTCTCTTTTAAATCAAATTTAAACCAGCGTCAGGCAACTGCTATATAGGGGCCTGGCGTTATGCTGAACTGGACCTATTTGGCGCAGCCGTGAGACACACAATGTTGATGTATTTTTAAGCTTTAGTATTTAAGTTTCGTTATCTCATTGTGTGTACTTGTGTGCCAAATAAACGTGTTTTCTTTCAAATGTTCACTGGTAGAGAATGACTTGTTGCATTAAATCCACCTATATACTACTACTGTATATGAAGTTTAAATAAATAAACAAAATAACGCTGGCGACTGAAAAGTTAAAAGGAAACTTGAAACTTTGTCTTGCTATGCTTATGTTAAGAGAGAAGAAACCTTAAACGTTAACGCCAAGTTACTGAAATAGTCATGAGTGTGTTATGTTATATATATATATATATGATGGAAGGAGAAGGAGAGAGAAGCAGAGAAAAGATGTATGAATTCTGTGAGTAAAATGGAGCAAAGCTAGGAAGATGACGATTTTTATTTTACCCATAGCCCCAGTAGGTTTCGTCCCTGCTGGGCCTCTTTCTTTTGATGAGGTATCTTTGAGCTCGGTCCGGACGTTTACTGGATGGCCGGACGTTGAGCTACCCATTCCTCGTCATCCACAATACTACGCCAACGATTGCTGTAAAACGGGGACGAGATACCTGTGGCTGGGTTGTCAGGATGTAACAGACATCCTGACAACCCAGCCATAACCCAACCCCTTCACGCGGGCGACCGCCTGTCATTCCTTCTCGCTCCGGTGGACCATGCCCTGTACCATGGTCCCGCGGTCACTGGCACCGAAGAAAAATGATAATTATGATGAACATACATGCATCGACGGTTGAACGGCTAATTGATCTAAACGACATTTTTTTCCAATATTGAGTTACATACATATTCGGAATCAGCCAATTTTTCTCCGTCGTTTGAGTCAGGTTCCAATTTTTTTTTTTTTTTAATATCTCTTAGATCAATTAGCCTTTCAACCGTCGACATGATTGTCAATGCAATGTAACACATAACACGAAATCCTGACGGCAATGCATAGTTGTTGTTCATACAATGACCGTTGCCTACCATGGCTTCCGCCACCCGCTACTCGCTAATAGTACCAGTAGCTCCCAGAAGTAATTTTTCTTAATCATCGTAAATTTAATTAAAGCCAGATAAATTAAGGTTGTTAATTATATCAACGTCTTGGGTTCAAAGGAAAAGCTGAGTTTATTAGTAAAAATAATTGAGTGTCAGATGGAATACTTAAGTTATCAAGTTTCTAGTTCAGCGAAATTTTGATTTTTATTCAATTTGGTAATGTTTAGGTTCTTGGAAATAGACCTGGAAATAAATGTTTATTCTTTTTGATAAAAACGAAACGAACGTTAATCACTGGTGTTGCCATTTGACTGGCTTGTTGGTCTAGTGGTTAGTGGCCTTGACTGTTATGCCGGAGGTCGTGGGTTTGATTCTCTTCCAATACAATAGTTTGTGAGCTGAACACGATCATTTGTTCTGTGTCTGGGTATAATTTATCAATAATATACTTAAATTAAGAAATATATTATAAGTATATTAATCAGTTGTCTATTACTGCACAAGCTCTGCTTAGTGTGGGACTAGATGGCGTTGGGTGGAAGTTGTGGAAGAATGAAAAAAATAGGCCATTCTGACCTGATGGTAAGCGACGATGTGGCCGACGATGGAGCACGCTTGCCTAGAAGTAGGTAACCTATTCACTCTTGACTTAAAGACCCCTAAGTCATAGCTATTAGGAAATGTTTTCTGATTTGCACACAATGTTTTCTCTTAAGGAAAGAACTTATTAAATACTAAACCTCGCGACGCCATATTTCTGACTAATCGAAACAATTCATCCAACATCTTGCCCAATTTTTTTTTTGGCGGGTTGTCAACAAAATTATTTCTTCCGTTTTGGGCGAAGCAAAAGGGTTTATCAGAATTTTACTTAAAAACTTACCTGTGTTCCTGCAGTTGCCGTTTGCATTCCAAAGCCCCCCACTATCTTGCCCAAGTAAATATGGATAAGCTGTATCAACCCCGAACATTTATTGGTATGTGTTCGGGGTTGATACAGCTTATCCATAATTTTCCAGCCTTCTATGAGTTGGGCACGCCATAATGATGGCGGTAAGTCCCCTCTTTGAGGCATGGTTGGAAAGACCTCACGGCGTCCTCACCTTCCACATGACGCAGGTTCTCACTGAACACAATAAGTTCGGGAAGTTCCTGCACCGGATTCGTGCGTAAGCGACGCCCGGGTGTCGCCACTGTATGGACTGCCCGGAGGACACGGTGGAGCACACGGTGGAGGTGTGCCCCGCTTGGGCAGAGCAACGCCGTGTCCTTGTGGGGGCGATCGGCGGCAGCGATCTCTCGCGCCGGGCCTTGGTACAGGCCACCGACGGCGCGGACTTGCGGACAGCGAGCAATAGGTAGCCCGCCGTCCGACCGTCCGGTAACCATCCGGACTGAGCACAAGTCGTCGACGGCGCGTATTGTTCCACGCGCGCCTCAGGGAGATTTCAGCAAATTGTAGGAGCCCAGCAGGGTCGAAGCCTACTGGGGCCATGGGTAGTGTGAAAACGAAATCCGGGGCCCAGGGACGAAGGCAACGAAGGAACAGGAGTGGGTTTTTAGTCAGTAAAAGTCTGACACTATCTCCCGCCCCGCCCAAGGGCGGGGGATGTCATAAGATGATTTTCCCACCGAAAAAAAAAAGCCTTCTATGAGTAATCGTCTAAATAGACGAAGAATTTGTGAAAGATGATAGGCTAAAAAGAGGGGACCTTTTTAGCCTATCATCTTTCACAAAGTCTTTCATAATGTTCATCATTACTGTGGTTTTTTCTCTTCATAACCATGCACAGTAATGCTCAAACTATTCTGCACGAAAGACCCCAATGCTTACCCATCCAAATGAATTTGTTTAATGATTCCCGTCTGATCATAATTTAGGTTAGTGCCTAGTCACTCTATCCTTGAAGACTCAGAGTGACTAGGATCTTAGTAAACTAATGCGCTTTACCATCAACGATTGCATCGCTGCTTACCATCATGTGCAATGACAGTCAAGCAAAAGTTTATAACATATAAAAAAATCAGGCAAGTGCGAGCCGGACACGTACACTGAGGTTTCCGTACAAACTTACCTATGAAAACAGTTCAATTCCCGAATTGAGTTACGAAGATTTTCCGAATCGCAATAAAAGTTTTTTTTTTGTGACGTAACGTCAAATTTACAGTTTTCAGATTTTTTCCTATTCTTGTGAAAAAAACCAAACCAAAGAAAACCTTGCTTGCTTGTGAAGACCTTGCTTCATGCCAAATTTCAAATTTTCAACGGGAAGTACCCTATGAATTTTTATTCCCTTGAGAGTGTCGAAATACACGTTTTTTTGCGACATAAATGACAGCATCTTTTTTTTTCTTTAATTCAGAAGTTTGATTTTTTCACGGCTTCAAGAGACCGCAGACCTGAGTATATGGGGTTTAATTTTAACTCGATACCTCCACACTTTCCCGCAATATAGGGTCTTGACAGACAGACAGACAGACAGACGGACAAGAAAGTGATCCTATAAGTGTTTCGTTTTTTCCTTTTGAGGTACGGAACCCTAAAAATGAATTTGTTTTGTTTTATGAATGTAAGAAAATTGCTTGTCAACCAGATTATTTAAATATAAGCTCTTTAAGAAGCCTACACGACACATTCGCACCTATGACCTTCTAATCCGATATCGTCACAAACTATTCGAATTTTCTCTGACGTCACTATTCCATACACGAAGCCTTAATACATACATAAATAATATATCATCTGAAAACCCCAGGGATGGCACGTAGGTACCGAACGTTCATAAATTCACCATTGGAAATTATTTGTTGCGACCCCTATCGGGTCGGCCGTATTTATAGGGCTTATAGGTGATTCTTGGTAACACATTGAGCTCCATTGGGATCATGCTGCCTTGGTACTTGGTTGTTCGGTTTAATATTTATGATATAACGTGAACATTTTAATTACAGCTGGTACCTAGGAGCGCGAGATGCGAATGGCGAGCAATGAATAAGTCGTCGTCTAATAAGGATAAGAACAGTGGTGACCGAGTGGTAATGGCCCCGAATTACGGAGTTATAGGTCGCGGTTCAAACCCAGCCAGGCGCATTGCTTTGTGTAATTTATTTCATCACCACTGCTCTCAAAACGGTGAAGGAAAACATCGTGAGGAAACCGGCATGTCCTAGAACCAAAAATTCGAAGACATGTGACATCCACCAACCCGCACTGGGCCCGCGTGGTGGATTACGTCCATTCCCTCTCATAGAGAAGAGGCCTGAGTCCCAACAGTGGGAACATTATAAGGCCGACTATGCTATGCTAATAAGGATTAGTATAAATATATTGTCATCATCATCATGATTCCAGTTGAAATACGTCCACTATTTATTGCACATAAACCATGACGAAGTATCCTGTGTGTTTTACATCCATTGGATTCCCGCGACCCTCACCAGGTCATCGGTCCACTTTGTGGGAGACGTTGAACCACTTCAGAATCTTTCGACCTAATCGATCATCTGTTCTGCAAGCAACGTGCCCTGCCTGGTGCCACTTAAGTTTGGCGATTTTACGTACTATATCGGTAACCTTGGTTCTCTTGCGGATATTTTCAATATCATTGTGCTTTATTTATATCAATCCCAATTGGAGGACAACCGGCTTTCCACATAAAACGTCAAAAATTGTAGCTGTTTAAAAAAACGAATTCAATTCCTGCAAACACAGCTGTATTTATTTATTTATTCATTTAAACTTCATGTACAGTAGGTGTACATAGGCGGACTTAATGCCACAAGGCATCCTCTGCCAGTCAACCTTTGGGTTAAAAAAGACTACACTGTGGTAGCTTTGCACAATAAAAAAAAAGTAACAGATACTTCAAACAGAAATAAATAATTAGTTATTTATAATAATAAAATACTTTAAAAAAAAAAAAACAAAAAAAAAAAACAAAACTAACAAACCAAAATAAACTAATAAATACTATGAAAAATATCAAATCATTATGAGAACTTAATAATAATTCTGACGAAGACCGAACTATGTTATTAATGTGATGACAAATAATGTGGAATGTTATTTTATTTTTACCTGGCAAGTTATTGTACCAGCATATCTATGTAAATTGTTTTTTTTTCTTCTTTAATTATTAGCCTGTTTTTTTTTTTTTGAATGTTTTATTATATTGTTAAATTTTCAACCATTCGACACAAATGTAAATTTGTTGATGAAATGAAATGAATAAAAGATATGGAACTAAGGTTGCGTCGGCTGTATTCTATCCTTAAGCTTTCATAGGCCAATGAAAACGACCGAAGAGAAATCAGGGCTAGGAACAACGTACTTACGTACATATAATTACAGTAACTCCGGGATGCTACTGAAAAATAACTAATGAAATAATCCAATTATATATATAGGTATTTTGCCCACGCTGGAACTCAAAAAATACATAAACAATATCCTTTTTAGTGTGCCAGGACTGGGCAAAGGCTCTCTTGTCTGATACCAAATCTGTCTCTCTTGGATGAACTCTAGCCCAAGCTTCAACGACCTCATTCAGGCGTCCGGTGTGTAACGATCATCGCCCTTCTCTCCAGGTGTATACGTGCGATTTGGCCAGTCCACTACCAGTTCCACCTGGCTGTTTATCCCTCAACATTTGACGCTTGAGTTATGGAGTGCAGCATATAAAGTGTTATTCGTTTAATCTTTACTAATATAATAAAAAGGAGAACCAAGGTCACCGACATAGCCCGAAGAATCGCCAAACGAAAGTGGCAGTGGGCAGGGCACATTGTTCGTAGAATGGATGGTCGATGGGGCTGAAAGGTTCTAGAGTGGCGACTGAGCACCGGAAAACGCAGCGTTGGTAGGCCTCCCACAAGGTGGACCGACAACCTGGTGAGAGTCGCGGGAATGCGGTGGATGCGAGACGGATAGGATCGGTCGTTTTAGCGTCGCTTCGGGGAAGCCTCTGTCCAATAGTGGACGTCTTTCGGCTGAAATGATGATGATGAAAGTTAGGTTTTTTGTTTAAAGGAGGCAATCTCTGAAAGTCCGATTGTTAAAATTTTTTCACCGGTAGAAAGCTGCTTTATTCTTGAGTGAAATAGGCTATATTTCATGTACGCGAGCGAAGTCGCTGGCAAAAACTAGTATCTAATATGCTACGTTCTGTTGTTCCGTTGATAAATCTTGAGTTTGGACTTTTGTTGTTCAGAAAAGCAACTAAAACCTTACAGTGCACTTTCTCGCTAATTCAGACAGTATTGTCGAATACTGCAGTATTAAAATCAGGTTAAATACACTGAAAAAACGCATTTTGTATGGGAACCTCCTTTTGTTATAAGTTCGCGACTTTTCCGGCAAATAAAATGTTTTCCTTTCTTTAAATTTCAACTTTATTTTAATTTAATTATTTGTAGCAGCAATAATAATAATGCGTTTATTTCTTCGTTCCATCACAGGATCATAACACGCACACAATAAAATAACAACAACAACAACATATTTAAAAAAATAAATCTGTTAAAATTTCAATCTCTTACGTATTATGAGATATAAACCCGCTGACAGACGGGCGGACAGGGAGCGGAGGTTTAGTAACAGGGTTTTGTTGGCATTTTTCGAGTACGAAACCCTGGAAACTGACTGTGACATAGTGCACAAAGCTCCAATTATACAAATAATGTGTTTACACCATTTAATTTACGGCTTAAATTCTCTTCATCTTTTATAGAACGCTTTTCAGTACATGTAAGCGATAAGTCAATCCCAACCACAGACATTTATTACAGAATAAACCTCAGTTGATAATGTAGCAGTTGATAAAGTAGAGATGTTGTTTGCATAACTTTGAAATACGTCTGGTCTTTTATAGGGAGACTTTTTTGAAGTTTAATCTGTTACTGTGGCTTTTTCACTTTTGTTTTGTAAGTAGTTGTAAATCTTGTTCTTTTGACAATGCCGCTAAAATGTTGTGCTCCAGGAAGGAGATCGACAATTCGAAAAAAAAAAAACGTAGCATAAAAATAATAAAGCCTCTTTTTTATTTTCAATGAAAATGTTTTATATGATTTAGAAAACAAACATTTCGTAAGATTATTATTAAATGCATAAAATAAATATTGCAATCTAGTGAATGATTCATAAATAACTATTACATTATTTTTTACTAAATAAATCCAAATAAATATATGTATAAATGTTCAAACAAATATAATTAAATTTCTAAGTGATAATTAAAATCACATTTTCAAAATTCTTATATACATTCGATATGGACCCCTCAATGAGTGAAGGCCTTTTCCATTTTGCTTCACATCTATCGGTTTTGCTTTTATGATCCAATTTTCACCAGTATTTCTTATTATTTCATCAGCACATTTTTCTTTCTTGCAATAATGTATCAATTGTAATTATATTTCAGATGAATAGTTGTTTAGTTTACTCTAATTTTAAGTATAGATTTAGTTTAGCTACGAGTATAATTTGCACTCGTAAGTCTATAATTATAAATGTTGGAACGCTAATGTCTCCCCTCTTAGAGGTGGGTGCTAATGATTACAACACATTTTTAAACTAATGTAGTTGTTAGCGAATACTTAAAATTTTGTGAACATGTTTATAGTTCCAATAAAATATTGTTATAACCATTTCGAAATATTTTGGGTTAATTAAAAAAATCAAAATGGAAATTCTATGAGTGTTTCTTGCCGGTTCTTCTCCATAGGAAACGACCAATTGGAACCGTGCACTAACTTCTAAAGTTTTATAAGTGCCCATGTCTATATCTAAATACAACATTAGTTTTAGTATGTGCGAAACCCGAAACACGTGTCTAGTATTTTTATGTAAAGAATCTATGTACAAAATTTCATAACTGTATCATGAAAAATCACAAAGTTATAAGCTTGTTATGTTACCTGGTTGGCCGCACAAATACATGATCACCGGCCCACCCGGGCGAGTGAGGGGTTGTTTTGCTCCCGCATCCAGTTGTGCGCTAGTGTCTAATGTCCGCTATAACCTACTGTAACCTGTGTTGTACTTAGTGGCGATGGTGTCCAACTTGTGACCTTTTTTAAATATTTTTGGGAAGAAATATAACATGGTGTTAAAATTATTGGAATCGATTCAGTTACTGATTCTGAACAAACTATAATCAGGTTTCGCATATACTAAAATAATGTTGTATATAAAAGTAGAAACTGACTGACTGTTATATCAACGCGCAACCGAAACATCAGGGACTGGGAGCGTGAAATTTTGCGCGAGAGAAGATTTTTCAAAATATTCACCCGTTATTGGATTTAGTAGGGGTCCAAAGTTTCTAAGCTAGTGTAAAATAAAAACCTCTACGGTCCGGACTAAGCGTTTTGCCTCGTATTTTTTACCGCGTACATCGAAGGACTGGAACATTTTGCCTGCTGTGATCCTCCCGTCCGGTTATAATTAAAGTGTCTTCAAGGCTAGAGTGAATCCTCCACCTTGTATCGTATCCTTCAATGCTGAGGGTCGTGACCTCCCTGCTTCATCACTTTAACTTTTTGTCTCTGGCGGTGTGAAGGGTATTGTATACCGTACAGTCAAGATCGGTGCGGATCTGATCGGACCAACGTATTGGACTGCGCTCGCGAGGCCTTTTCCCATCCACTTTACCGGTCGTGTAGCGACATCTATGGCGTCACATAAGAACTAATCCTGCATCGCGCTATTAAGGTTCTCCGCGCGATTAGAACATATAGAACAGCCCAAAATCATCTATCGGGCAGTTGCCCACCAGACATAACACCCGTCTGGCCGGAGGATCCTCCCTTTTCAACGGAGGTTTGCGGGACTTTATTCTCTGTTCCGCATACCTACAAAGTCGCATTAAATGAATAGGCTTTTAATAAACTAGTGCGTCTCACCATCAACGATTGCATCACTACTTACCATCAGGACGGAACGCAGTCAAGCACTAGATAAAACCATAAAAAAAAAGATTTTGATTTTTTTTATTATGTGATACTTTTGAAAAATTGAAAGGAAATCGTTTGTCTTGGTATGGTCATGTGAAGAGGAGGGATGAAACGCATGTTAGGTACTAAAAGAGTTATAAGTTTACATGTGGATGGATGGAGAGGGAGAGGGAGACCAAAGAAAAGATGGATGGATTGTGTGAAGAGTGATATGAAAGAAAAGGAAGTTAGTGATAGCCTGATGAGTGACAGGGCAGAATGGAAGAAAAAAACATGTTGCGCCGACCCCAAATAACACGGGACAAGGGCAGGAAGATGATGATGATGTGATACTTTTCCTACAAAATATAGTGGTCAATAAACTTACATATACTATATTCTAAACTTTATATTTCCTCGAATCGCTCACGAATAAACGCGCTCACGATACGGGAGTTATTCTGGGGGGAGGAAATTTAAAAAAAAAAATATTATAAACACGAGTTCTACCAGTTTCCAGGTCTTTCGAAAACACGTATTAATTCAATTCGAAGCTCGCTCAAATAACTCGATTACTTCCGTTCAAATGGCAGACACTTTAGACTCTAGACTGCTAAAAAGCTTAATGAATGAGGAACTAAATTCGCGCTAATTGCCACTTGTTTGCAGGTTTTATAAAGACGGTGAGCGTTATAGGTTAGGTTAGGTAGGTAACTTTTTTTCTTTTGTTTATTTTTTAACTTTTAAATTCAAAGAATAATAATAGCAAAATATACACAAAACCTGCATTTATTAATTTATTTGTAAATTTACGGAAGGGACTGGACCTCACGACACAGGGTATCCTAGTGTGGGGGCCAGAGATATATTGTTTATTTTAGTTTATAAGTCAACTGATGTACCTAATTTTGTGTATCTTGTACTAACGTTTTAAACAAATAAAGATTATTATTATTATTATTATAGGTATACTACGTGTTGAGAGCTTTTAATTTCACTTATTTGTTGGTATTGATTGATTTTTAGGGATCCGCATCTAAAGAGTTGTATACTTATGTTGCTTCAATTGCCTTATGCGTTCTAAGACCACGGATAACCTTTTCCAAAGACACACATGGCCTTAGTAGGCAGCCGTGCTGGGCCTCTATGGTTTGGCTGACATCTCTTTGAGGCGTGCGTGTCGAACGTTTGAACACTACATGACGATGGCGACGACTGGGGCTCAGTTCGGATGGTTACTCTATTCAACGCAACTGTATCTTATTAATGTACTCTCTTTTTTATTATTTTGTGTTGTAGCAGTTGTATTATTATTATTATCTTTATTTTAATTTTACACATACTTTGTATATTTTTAAATATTTCTTAAAACACACATATAAAAAAAACATTTAAAAATGTAAAAAGTAGGATTATTATTATTATTATTTATATACATTATTGCACACCAATATTACAAATTAACAAAAGGAAACTTTATAATAAAAAAAAATAGAAATGGCGGCCTTATTTTCGACTTTTCCAGGCAACCTGGAATGGACAAAGATTGCCTGGATATAAAATGGGGTTGTACTTGGTGCAAATATAAAAGTACCTAAATAAAAATTTTAGACATCTAGAACATACAAAATATATATAGGCAAGAGAATAAGTGATAAAAAGAAGACATGATCACAGTGACAAGTAATGTTCCTTTATAAGCCTTTTAAATACTGGCAGTGTGTTTGTGCACATATTGCCTCATCATCATCATCATCATTTCAGCCGAAAGATGTTCACTGTTGGACATAGGCCTTCCTAAGTGTCGCCACAATGAACGGTCCTGTGCGTCTCGTATCTATCAGATTCCCGAAACCCTTACCAGGTCATCGGTCCACCTTGTAGGAGGCTTTTCAACGCTACGTCTACCGGTACGTGGTCGCCATTCCAGAAACTTTCGGCCCCAACGGCCATCCGTTCTGCGAGCAATGTGCCCCGCCCTTTGCCACTTAAGTTTGGCGATTCTTCGTGCTATGGAAGTGGCAATGTTCAGGGCACATATTGCCTGCGTCGAATAAATTCTATTCTTCTATTCCAATATAATAACAAAAGTTAATTAATACCACGTATTCAGGATAATTTTGACAGCATACTGGACTACAGAACAATTTCCAAAGCCAAACAATGATGTTCACGGAAACTTTAGCCACAGGGTCGTTAATATTGAATCACTTCTGGGCACGTACCGTCGGCTCGTGTGAAAGTGTGGTCTACCACTAGGGCTGTCGAAATAATAATCTAAAATGACTGATATTGTTGACTTGGTTGGCGAAAACCTGAAGGGCTATTTCCGATTCTCAAGTGTTAAAACAATTATAGGGAGGTTCGTGGAATAATATGCTGTCCACACAATGGAAAACTGTTTATTGTTCGATAGTTGAAAGGAATCACAGTTTCTTAAGGGTGTACGCTAGACGAGCCGAGCACAAGCGGAGCACAAGCCGAGCTCAAATTCGTGTAGTGTGTGGCTCATGTTCGGCTCCTCTGGAAACGGTCCACACTACACTAATTTGAACTCGGCTTGTGCTCTGCGCTTCTAGTGTAGCGCACACCTTTAGTTTTGTAAAACTACAAGATAGAGACGAGACGCGTTCCAACTTCCCAAGCGTAGGGACTAGGAGAAACCTATTTTCAGCAGTGATCATATTTCGGTTGAAATGAAGAAGATGACTGACAAGTTTTTGACAATGATGATCACTGAGATGATCACCGAGAGTAAATTATATTGAGAGTAATTGTATTATGATGATTGTTCATCATAATAAAAAAAATATAATTTACTCTCGGTAACAAACATGCTGGTATAGTAAGTAGAAAGAGAAAAATACATTCCACATTGGTATGTAACATTATATGAACCATAAATAATTTAAAAAATACTAATATTAATGTCAATAAAATTCATTATGAACAAATATAATGATAGAATGTCAAATATATATGCCTATTATATAAAACAATTAGATAAAAACAAGTTTAAGGTGAATGCTCGACGGTTGTCCGCGATATTCAAATTTTCTTTTTGTATTTTGTGGGTGTAAGGTTATATTTTAATTAAAACATGACTTGCAACCATATTAATTAGTTATTTATGAAATTACAACTCACTAAAATTATCAATACAACCCTCTCATTCAGTTAACCCTATTAAATGACTTTTTCATTAAATAGTCATCAATAGGGTTAAATAAATAAGATTAAAATAGTTTAATATTATAAGATGTTGTAATTTTAAACAACCACTGTAACTGCAGTGTGTCTCGACCCCAATGTAGTTGAGAACAGGCAAGCCATAATCATGGCGGTAAGTCCCCTCTGAGGAATGGTTGGAAAGATATTCTAGATGGCGTTCTCACCTTCCGCGTGACCTCACTGGACATGGTAAGTTCGGGAGGTTCCTGCACCTGATACGTTCGGAAGAAACACCCGGGTCAGCCAGTCACCATTATGTGGACCGCCCGAAGGACGCGTCGGAGCATACGGTGGAGGTGTACCCGCGATCCTAAAACGTTAGACAAAGAAGGAACATAGGTGTTTGGGAAAATTCCGGGTAGCTCGAATTTTATAGCGGAATATTTATACTGAATTGGAGATAAGAGTGTTTATTTAATAAGTAAAATACCTTGTACAGACTTTCTTTTTCTGAAAGCCTAGTTCCCTAAAGAATATTATTATTGTCCTAAGCAAAGTAGACAGGCGACATTTTTTCGGAGAACCTACTGAGTAAATTACTTTGCAGAAAACATTACACTTTCAACATAGCTTATATTTTACGCAATTATTATAATTAATATTTAGGCAACGGCCCGCGTTAAATCTGTGGCACTTAATTTTAATCCCACTTATGACTGCTCAACATTATAAAATAAAATGACGGCCACTCTGGCCAGTTCCCTAAGCACAGAAAGATAGATACAGAAGATCCATATGTCGAGTGATAATAAACCGAAGCCTACATAGACGTTTACGAACGGCAACCTCAAACAAATCCTGGTCGCTAGGGTGCTTGCACACGCTGTATGTACGTGAAACTTGGACAGCGGGAATACTCCAAAGAGTTACTGTGGCTCTAGCACGCAAAGGGCAACTGAAGGAACATGGTCCCAACCATGTTCCTTCAGTTGCCCTTTTTAGTCAACAAAAATTTGATATTCTATCTCTCTCCACCCAGAGCGAGATCAGTTATTTAATGAGCTACCACCCTCAAAAAAAAAGTACATGAAGCTTGTTTATGTGTGCGTGCGTTTTCACTTCCTGCATGGAGTCACCGCGCTGGTAGTAACTAGAAAAATAAAATTATTCGCGTGCATTGACGGTTTTCTAAAATGTCGTTCATCAGGTGAGCACTGAGTCGTCACGTCCAGGTATCTGTTAAAACTGTTCATTAATGACCTTAGTTAAATTGACGTGAAAGTTATGAATACGTTTTCAAAAGTAATAGACCTCTCGGCGGTGCCAACTATGTAGTAGTGTGAATTTTCCTAAAAAACCCTCATACACTAAGAACAAGTTTCAGCCATCAAAACCTTGGTCAGAATCCATCAACTCTTATGAATAAATATTAACACTCCCTGATGCACTTAGTTTGTATGTATAGTTAATGCATAGAAAATTCCCAGTATTCAAGCCAGAACAGAGCTCTCTGGCGCAGACGTAAGAGGAGATCCGACGTCAGCTAACCTGGAAAGAAAGTTAGATAAAGAAGAAGACAGAAAATTACGTGTCTAATAGTGGCATCTCGGTGCCCTATAGATCTAACCTTCTGTATTTATCTATTCTGTGACCCCTGTGTACCTTAAAGGTTAATATAATTCTGGAACCGTGCAATCCCGCTACTGTACGTGTGTGTGGCTTAGCATAATCATGAAGGTTCCATTGTTAATATGTGGGGAAATTGCCCAGCAGTGAACTGAGATAAGCTTTTCGGGAGGAAATAGGGTTGGGATGTAGCGGATGTTAGTTGATGAGGTTGCCAGATTACGATGTTTGGACTTGCGCGAGGGATACGAATGTGTGCAGAAATATTTGGAATCCATTTATCAATATTTAAGGAGCAGTGGTGGCTGAATGGTAACGGCCCCGACTTACCCACCGGTTCAAACCCAGCCAGGCGCATTACTTTGTGTTATTTATTTTATTACCACTGCTTTCAAAATGGTGAAGGAAGACTTCATCAAGAAACCGGCATGTCCAAACCAAAAATTCGAAGACTTGTGACATCCACCAACCCGCACTGGGCCCGCGTGGTGGATTATGGCCCATTCCCTCTCCTAGAGAGGAGGCCTGAGTCCCAGCAGAGGGAACATTATAAGGCCGACCATGTCCATTGATCAATGGTTTTGTGCACCTTTGCACCGGTAACGATCAAGAACGGGTTATTTAATAACTTTTGACATTTTCTTAATTTATATTTAATTGTAAAATGATAATTTACTATACCTACTCTATATTATGTTTATTACAATTTCCAAGTCCGCCTTTGTACAGTATTTCTTATTAGTGCATAAAGTTTTAATAAATAAATAAATTTAATATTTAATATTGTGGGATTGTGATGTGTGTTTAATTTTAATTGTATTTTTTTTATTGGCCAACCAACAATTGTATAAACGGTAAAATATTTTAAAAATAAAAACAATTTTTTATCTTATAGATTAGCACCGCATGCCCCATAAAAGTAATAACTATATCCTACAAGTATCTTATTTAATATAAAATTAATAAATTATATTGTTTAATCTATTGTATTGTAATTTTTTAAATGGAATTAAAATAAATATGTTGTAATCAATGTGTATTATGCCTGAATGGTACTCAGACCTGGTCACTCACCGAATTGTAAAAGTTTCCTCGTGGGGCTTGCCAGAGAGCTATATGGAGCGCAGCATTCTCGGAGTAAAAAGAATAGACCAAATACGGGTTACCTCGCTGCGCTCCAAAATGGGCATAATGGATGTGGGCAAAAAGGCTGCCAGGTTCGAATGGGACTGGGCGGGTCACGTCAACCGCATGCACAATTACCGCGGGGACAAGTATCACTACGCAGTGGGCCCCTGCAGCGGGCAAGCGCCGTCGAAGCCGGTCTAGAAAGAGCTGGTGAGATGATCTAGATGCGTACCACGAAGATTGGTTCGAGAAGGCGAGAGAGAAAACTGTCTGGAAGGATTTGGGGGAGGTATTTGCCCAGCAGTGAGACAATAATGGCTAGGGGGGGCTTGTCGGTCGTATCAGATAAGATTGCTATATTATCAGACTATATGAGTAAAGGCCTCCTCCCTCTCCTAGAGAGAGCAGGCCTGAGTCCCAGCAGTGGGAACATTAAAAGGCTGATTATGCTTATTATATGAGTAAAGGAATAAAGAGTGCACATGTGTGTCCACACACGCCTGAGCACTATAGCGTATCATGGTGACTAAACTCAATAGAGATTAATCACCACAATCGGAATTTGATCGGCAGGGTTATTACCAACCTCTTTGAAAAACCAATAGAGCATGATATACGGATAAGACGAATGTATCTACCTACGATGGAATGAACATACTCAAAAGGAGTCTGTGTGCTCGTGCTTCGAGGGTTTCGGTTTAAGGTCCGAAGTCTGCCGTTTGAATTTTTCACAATCGTAATTAGAATGTTCTTTAGGAAATATACAGGTTGCGTCCCACATGACACAGACCTACTTCATGCCATCTCAGGCCCTACCACAAGCTTTTAAGGCGATCCATTTTATGACCCAAACTGAATTGTTACAGGGATAGAGCTGTATAGAGTGTAAAAGTCAATCCCTATCTCTCGCTCACATGCTTGACATTTTAAGACGTCATGGGTTCTGATCTCTTCACTGTTCAAAAATACTAAAAATGTTCAATAATACAAACGTTGTGGAATGATCGACAAGACCTTCTTATATTCTTTATTGTACAATAAATTGAAAATTGAACAGCTGATGTACAAAGGCGAGCTTAACCCACAAATGGGTTTTCTTCCAGCAAACTTTATTATACGTGTATATATATAGCTTCCTAGGGTTTTAGTTTAATTTCCTTGAAATGAGGAAGTATATTAATTTTGAATTGTATATTTTAGAAGTATTTTGATGTAGTGTAATTCTAGGTAAGGTATGAGCTGTCGCTCTTATCTTTATCCTTATTTGTTTTTCTTTCCTAAGTTAAGTTTATGCGTCAAGTTTTTTTTTTACTCCCAATGTTTACTTCTAGGACATGCCAATTCCTCACGATATACTCATTCACCGTGAGATTAAAAGGTTACACAAAGTAAAGTACCTGTTCGGGTTTGAACCCACGACCTACGACTCATAAGTCAGGGCCAACACGGTTCTAAACTTAATAAATTAGATATTAATATAATTTTTCATTTTGTTTCAGGGTAAGAGACTCACCCTTAATCAACTAATGGAAATGTTCAAAAATAATTACTAACGTAAGTAATTAGGTATAAAATTTTTTTTTTTTTTTATTTATATCACAGTAGAATGTATCACCATCTTATCTTTTTTTTATTCGATTTTATATCGACCAGTGCTTGACTGCGATCCCACCTGATGGTAAGCAGTGATGCAATCATTGATGGTGAGGCGCACTAGTTTATTAAGATTATTGTTTTATATTTGTGGTCTGGTTTCCGCACTTAGTCTTTATCGCACCATTGTGCGTGGGCCATGGCGGCCTTTACTCCAACCAGCCCACTTCATTCCAGAAACAGATGAGTTTCTTCAGTTTGCTCAGTTTGATCAGTGAATTCGGTGCTCCCAAGGTTCGTGTTCTTATCTCGCTGACGGCTGTGTACTTGAGGAGCACATGCGCGACAGTTTCTTCTGACTCCATGCATCCTCTTCACAGAGGGTTATCTGTGATATTCATAGTAAAAAAGAGTTTGTACAGAGAGCAGGGTCCGGTGATGGATCCTGCCACCAGACGCAGACTGCCTCTGTCCAGTCGCAGAAGGCTGCTGGTTAGGTTTCTATTTAAGCTTGGCATGGCTTCTTTAGCCTGCCCGCTGCCCGGTGCCAGGGACCACTACCTTCCCGCCTGTGCATTTGTGTACTCTCGTAGCCAACCACGCAGCTGACTAAAGGGCACGATGGGTTCCGGTCCGAAGACCACCGTGTCAGACCCTCGCCTGGTGTATCACCATTACGAACGGTTCTGTGTGTCTCGCATGAATACCCGTGACCTTCACCAGGTCATTGATCCACCTTGAAAGAGTCCTTCCAATGCTGCTGCGGCTCACGGTCGTCATTCCAGAACCTTTCGGCTCCTTTGACCGTTAATTTTGCGAGCAATATGCCCTACCTACTGCCACTTAAGTTTGGTGATTTTTCAGACAATGTCGGTAACCTTGAATTAACCTTGGTTCTTTAAGAACTAACCTTGGTTCTCCTGTGGTTATCTTCATTCTTGATGCAATCCCGCAAGGAAACTCCTTAAATAATAATACGTTGCTTAAACTACAAATATTTACAACCTAATTGCGTACATAAATTCACATCGCTTTCAAATACATCCAGGCATTTAGGCGTAAGGGGGTACTTGTAGAAGACCACATCGCTGTCATCAGAACCTGCCAAAAACATGGCCAGAAGACTGGCAACATTGCCATGTTGAATGGAAGTACTAATTGTTTAGGCAAAGAAGGAGGAAGTATTTCGGGGAGTGTGCGTTGGAATTGCACAATTTAATTTCACCGAGTCCGTTCCATCATCGGACCACTAGACGTACGGCGTTGCGCCATCGGTTCATGGTGGACTACTTACAAAGCGATTTGGGAACACATTCATAATGCGTAAAGCTAAGGAGTGGAATTCCCTGTCGGAGTCTTGTGTTTCCTGATAGCTACAACCTAGGGGTCTTTAAGTCAAGAGTGAATAGGTTACTTGTAGGCAAGCGTGCTCCATCGTCGGCCACATCATCGCTTACCACCAGGTGAGATAGTGGTCAAACGTGAGCCTATCAATAATAAAAAAGCCAGCCTTCTGGTCACGCAGTGTCACACGGTCGGTGAGAAATATCTTTGAAAAGGTGACGTGTAATTGGATCTTATGAACCAAGCGTTTTGATCCCAAATGGCTTGTAATGTCACTGCAGCGCAGTAGCTGGCACAGGCCACAGTACTTGGAACATGACATTATCTAAAGATATCAACACGGGTCGCGACCCACGCTAGATGCTAGAGACCTACCCTCCTTCCAGGGTACCAACGTACGTATCTGGTACTTCCCATCAGCACATATCAAGCCCCTATGTTTTATTAATAACGCAGTGACAACAGTTCAATGAATAATATTGTTTCAAATCACTAACTCACGTTTTCATTAACACCAAGAATATACCACCTATATTTAACGCAAAAATAAAAGCGAAGTGATTTTGCACTGAGTTGCATGACAGTATAATTATGTAGTTACTGAGAGAAGAAAATATTAAGGCCATTTAGATATCGTCAAGTGTTGGTGAAATAAGGTGAGGTAACTACTTATATCATATTACCAGGTCGGATAATAAAGTACCACAGAGTTTATCCAATAGGATTACTCTGTAGAAGGACAGGCTATAACATAATATATATTTTTAATGATATTAACTAGTGCTTGAGTGCGATTCTACCCAACGGTAAGCAGTAATGCAATCAAAACACAAACGTTACAGCGATCACGCATTGCTTTTTAAATTTTGATTTTCCTTTTCCACATACCGTTTCGTCACAATGGCGTAGCGTCATAAGTATTCGTCGACGTCACATCTATTTTCGTTGTACGTCATTGCGTCCGTTTAATATTTTTTTTTTTGTTATGTTTTTGGCCTGGATACTAACTCATTTAAGCCATTGTCCTTGTTAAATGTTGCCACTTTATACGTATGTAATTGTATTTCCACTTTATTTGTTTATTAATTATTGCTATTTTCATTTATAACTTTGTCCTAAAATTCATTTTTATTTTATTTTTACTCAAATCTTATGACACACAGAAGCGTTGCCGACGTCTGTTAGTCGACACCGTCAACGGCCCACGCTGAAAACCAGCGCTGTGGACTCATCGCATTTTTTGCGTGTGGACATTATGCTGAGCGTTCGGCCGTTTTGTACGGACGTGGTGCATATATGTTTTTTTTATTATTATTTATTTGTAATCTGTTATATGTTAGTCTTAAGTTTGCGCCTTTTCTGGCAAATAAAATGTTTTTCTTTCTTTTTTTCTTTCAATCGCTGATGGTGAAACGCACTCCTTTATTAAAAGCCTATCTCTATCAAGATTGGCTATAACAATCGAAATTAGGTCGGGGGATCAATTTTGGTAAAGAACATAAAACTTATTTTGACAAACAAATAAGTTAATACTCTGCATTCAACTGTGTGACGACCCGACACAAAGATCTTTTTAAAACAACACTACTGGATACCAATCTATAGAGAAAATGTAGAAACCTGCACAAAGTTCATCTGTACTGTGACCTCGCCGTTGAATTGCGGGTAATACCGTCTTACATAATGTGCAGATAACCGAAGACTTTAAACTAAGTACAGTCGAAGCCAAAAATTTGTTATAACAATGTTATATTTTTATTAGTTTAATTAAAGATTTCACTAACCTTTATTTCTACACACTATAGTCTACATCTCTTCTAATCTCTCCTTTCGCAGGTCTGCTGGAAGAAATTTTTTTTTGAAATAAGCAGTACCTTTGTACAAATTTTTATAATAAGATATCTTCTTCTGTATATATATGTGTACATAAATTATAAAATAAATAAATAATATTCAGTTTTTTAATATGAGTATGTTGAAGTTGTGTTCGTGTCTAATCGGATGCATCAGAATTCCAGTATTTTACATGGAGCAGCTGACCTCAAGAATTCATTAAGGTTATTTAATATTGAAATTATGGCACATTCCGCATTACAACAACTTTTGCTTTAGCTAACATAGATAATCATAATCAGTCTATTATGCTTGTAATTTTTGAAAAGTTGGAAAAGCTTCCAATGGCTTCTCCCACTCTAGAGTGGAGCGTCGTCCGTAAGCCCACACCTACGGTTGCTGGTAATCTGGGCTCAGCGGGTCGGTCGTGAGAGTATCCGTTCCCTCACGCCTACTTCGCAGAAGGCCGCCGCCCATTCCCTCTCGCTCCGGACTTGAACCAGAGACCGGCGCGATAGGTCACTGCCGCTAATCGCTGATACGAGGACAGCACAGTGTCCTCTAGGTGGTCGGTACAATGATGACACCCATTTTCTGGTCTTGCGTCATGCGAAAATTGAAGATGCCGTGACGCCTTTTCAGCCACTCCTCAAAGAGAGGGCTTACCGCTATGATTATCGCCAAAGTCGGCTCTAACGGCCCGTTCACGACATTGCCGCTGTGACTGGCAGTTAAGCGCGGGGTGGCGAGCGTTAAGATCAAACGTATGAAAATGTTTGAAGCACGCCACGAGACCCCGCTCATCGCACCGCACGCCCGCGTACCGATGCCGCCCCGCTCGCCGCGCCGCTCGCTGCTAAGACCAAAGTCGTGAACAGGCCTTAAATGAGAGATCCACAATTCACCAACTGGTTTCAGTCTGGTGGCCACAAATGTTCATGTGTTGTTATGTTGGTGATCATAAAAGGCACATTGCTTTCAATTCTTTTGTTTTAGGATACACTGTTTCTTAGCAATGTTTTCCCATGTCATCTTGACAGTCATCACAGTAATATTTTTAAGTGTGTTTGTATTTTTATTACTTCTTCACGCTCGAATGGATTTGAATGATAGGCTATGTCCTGGAATAGTACATATGCCTTTGATCCCATGAGCAGTAGCTTGTATGATATATTACCCTCATACGTTTGAAACAAGTGACATCTTCAACATTTGAAAATTTGAACTGATTTCTTTCACTTTTGAAGTCTGCAAATTGTGTACATATTTTTGCTGTTGGCTGTATGGTCGCTTCAAGAATAGATCTGATCAAATAAATAGGTATTAGAAGTACTACAATAGATGAAATAGGTTACAAAGTAAGAATAGCTTTCTTTATCATCATAATCATAAGATAAAAAAACGCTTTTGTTATTTTGATAATTTGTGTTGATTTAAATTAAAGAAAAACAATT
Source organism: Mythimna pallens (assembly GCA_961205895.1). Lineage (NCBI taxonomy): Eukaryota > Metazoa > Arthropoda > Insecta > Lepidoptera > Noctuidae > Mythimna > Mythimna pallens. The sequence continues at coordinate 1,245,277 of OY540845.1, read as the reverse complement.
ATTTTTTCGAATTAAAATATGGCTGTCTATTGTTCATGGTTAGACTTTTTTAAGGCTGCAATCTCAAAAACATTTTTAAACGAGTAAATTATTTAGAAATACCTATTACGATACAATATTGTGAAAAATACCTTCCGAGTATTCGTTTTTTAGTACTTCAGATTTACATGGATGACTTTTTACTTACATCATGGGACAAATTGCTGTACCTGGTTCTTATTTAAACTGTCTTCGCTTATTTCCTAAATAAATACATAGGCTAAGTAAAAGATTTGCATAATTTATAATAGCGGACATACTGCTCCCACGTGGATGAAGCTGGTGCTAGCTAGTAACTGTAAAAATTTAGCTTTAGTTAATAATGTTATCAGTTTCTGAAGCCCGCCAGCACCAAAAGCTACATAGTAACATAATTAGCGTCATAATGTTCCCCTTGCTGGGGCTCAGGCCTCCTCTCTAAGAGAGGGAATGGGCCGTAATCCACCACGTGGGCCCAGTCCGGATTCAGAAGGAACAGGAAATTTGAAGACATGTGATAAGTCACATGTCTTCGAATTCCCTGTTCCTTCTATGCCTTCGGCCCAGGGCCTGGGTTTCACTTTCACACTACCCGTAGCCCTAGTAGGCTTCGACCCTTCTGGGGCCCCTACGATTTGCTGACATCTCCCTGAGGCGCGTGTGGAACGCACCGTCGACGACTTGGGCTCGGTCCAGACAGTTACCGGACGGTCAGACGGCGAGCCACCCATTACTCGCCGTCCGCAAGCCTACGGTCGCCTACGGTGGCCGGAAATCGGAATCGGAATCCCAGCGGCGGTTGGGGCGTGAGGACCGTTGCCTCACGCAATCAGCCGCCTCCTTTGCTAGCATTACTGCTTCGCAGAAGGTGGCGACCGCCTGCCACTCCTCTCCGCTCCAGACCATGTCATGGCCTGTACCAATGCCCGGCGCGAGAGATCACTGCCGCCGATCGCCCCCACGAGGACATGGCGGTGCTCTGCCCTGGTGGGGCACACCTCTACCGTATGCTCCACCATGTCCTTCGGGTAGTCCACACAATGGTGGCACACGGGCGTTTCTTCCGCACGAATCCGGTGCAGGAACCTCCCGAACTTACCATGTCCGGTGAGGACCTGCGTCATGCGGAAGGTAAGGATGCCGTGTTGTCTTTCCAGCTCTCCTCAAAGAGAGGACTTACTGCCATAATTATGGCGTGCCCTGCAATTCTTTGCGGTTTAGAACCACGGACTTTTTTTCAAAAAAATCTCTTTGAGGCTGACTGACGAAAAAATTGATACGTAACAGTGTCATCATCATCATCATCATCTTCCTGCCCTTGTCCCGTGTTATTTGGGGTCGGCGCAACACGTTTTTTTTTATACGTAACAGTGTATTTAAAATTTATTTGCAAAATAAATATCATATATTTGTTTCTCTAATTACAGAAATACGAATGGTCAAAAGTAACAATTGATTCCGATATTCGGTACCAAAATAAATTGTGAAAAGCGTTAGCGTAATCAAAATCATATCAGATTAACTGTATATCCGTATTTCACGTTGGTATTAGGTAGCGTCCCTGTCCGGCATTACGTCGAGATTCTGATTAGTGACTAACAAACGAGCTCCTGTAATTAACGGACAAACTCACATCGCTTTGTAGAGTGTATGTGTTAGGAAATTTAATGCTAATTCATACGTGGATGTGAAGTTGCGAGGAATAAGTATAGAGAGACTGAAATTAATTGCCTCGTTGGTACCGATAGAATAGAATAGAATAGAATAAACTTTTTTGTATACCAAAATAGTAATAAAACTTATCGATGACATAAGTGTGACTGTTGAACGTGGGGCAGGACCCCACGTTCGATTCTCGGGTCGGGCAAAAAGGGCTATTGGGTTTTTCTCTTATTAGAATTTATTTATTTAAACTTCATATACAGTAGTGGTACACAGGGTGACTTTGATAGCGTAGCAGGGCACACTAACATGATAAATGTGTGCGTAAACGCTAGCGCGTGAAACACAACAGGTATTATCGTTGTGTGATACAAAGTAACTCGTTTCTACACTCACACTCTTGAAAAAAAAAATAGTAGCCGTCTAAGTTACACGACTATGAAAATACAGCCAAAATTGGCTACTGTTATTAATGGCGCTGTGGCGCAATGCGTATGATACTTAACTGACGAGTAAGAGGTCCCAAGTTCGATTCCAATCGTCTGATGTAACAAAAAGTTTGCTTGTTTTTATTTTCTTTTTGATTTACCCCTGTTTTTTTTTTAATAGTAATGTTATAGTTACTCTCATAATAATTAAAATATTTTGAAAATATTGTGACAAAGAAAACTGCGATAACGATCCAACTATGTTTATTACAACTTATTAATTACATACATTAAACGGAATGGTCACAATTAACGAATCTGTTCATGATTATCTTTAATACAATATATAAAGTGAAAATATTCTAAGTCAGACAAGGATGGACGTCACTTTTTTAAGTTTTTTATTAGTGACATAAATCAACATGTTATCAAGAATGAATTATGATAGATATCGCAACTCTTGATCTCAATAACAATAACATCATGTCACATAATAACAACAACAGTATAATTACCTACAGCTTACTTCTTAGTCTTTTTTTTTTTACTTATAACATATCAATCAACATGTTTTAAAAAATGAACTATGATAGGTATCGTAACTCTTGATTTCAATAACAATAACATGATAAAACAACAACAACAACAAAAACAGCATACAGTAATACAGCTTTTTAAAAATATTTATAATTGGATTCAATTTAAATCAAAATTAATATCTAATTGGTGCACCTTCATTGTCGATTACTTCTTGTAACCTCGTTCTCATGCTAGCCACCAAATTTTCACACAGGTCAGTGCCGCGAAACGATTCCCACATGGATGACACTAAATTATCTAAATTACGTTTAGATCTCACATCAGATGAATCCCAGTTGAGCACCATGTGACCCCATAGATTTTCTATGGGGTTCAAATCGGGACTTTTAGAGGGCCATTCAATAACAGTCAAGTTTTCTTGGACACTTAACCAGTCTTGCACCATTCGTGCGCGGTGCACCGAGCAGTTATCGTGCACGAAGTAAATATGCTCGTCCGGGTATGCCACGCGCACGGTAGGCAACATAACATTTTGCAAGATGTCCAAGTAACCTTGACTGGTATTGCGACCCCCTACCTCCACTAACTCACCGGGACCCATCGATGACATCCAGCCCCAATAACCTAACGTAATGCGACCACTAGACCTGCATGGGAGAATATTTTTCTGATGGTAACGTTCTCCATCTTTTCTCCATAATATTTTACGCCCATCCTTATCTGACTTAAAACACTTTTCATCACTAAATATAACTATGTTATTGCACCAATCAAAATCTATAAATTTTCTTGCAAACCGCATCCTTTCTTCCTTATGCAACGCCGTCAGTAAAATTTTTTTCGCAGGCTTGCGACATTTAATTTTTGCTGCTCGTAAGTGGCGTCGAACAATTGTCATAGACACGTCGTGCATAATCGCAGTGTTTCTTGTTGTAGCAAAGCCGTCAGCGCTATACGTAGCAACAATATTTCGATGCAGTGGGTTGGCATCCGTATATGCAATTGCTTTTGGACCCGGACGTTTGGCATCGATTGTCCCTTCAGCTGTATATCTATGCACCCAAAACTGCACAGTTTCCCTCTGTAAACAATCACAAAATTACGTTAAAACCTAACAAATATCAACAATGTTAAATTATTTCGCATTATGTTAAGTTTGGATTTGTTACTTACCGGTAGCATTAGTCTCCTCGAAATTTCACTTATGGATACATTTTGTTTATATAATACTACTATCTCAGCCCTCAAAAGTGTAGACAAATGAGACATGTTAATTATTACTTGTAAAAAGTATCACTTTCCACAACGATTAATTATTTTTTGTCTCGGAGTAAGTTGTAGAACACACGATCGTGATAGGCAAAAGCGTTATGCCAGGTTAACTTATTATCCGACTCATTTCTTAGTAAATAACTAATAAAGTGGGTAGATGATAATATTCATACACTTAGTTTTTAAAGCAAATATTCTAAGTTTTAGCTTTAATAAACTTCGTTATCATTATACTACAATAAAATAGAAAATAATGTTTTGTCAATGGCTAGGATCGAACTCGATACACCTTTAACGGCAAGCAAGCACTTGATAATCAGTGCTAATTTTCCATCTAATGAACGAAGCGAATTTTTTATCTAATTCGTAGCAAACACATATACAAATATGTGTGTGTGTATATCGAGAAGTAAACGAGTTTTATTTTGTTTGCGAGTTGAGCTGGAGACATATTATTTGAATAGGTGAATTATTGTGGGATGGCACGCTCGGTTTTACTTCTGTTTGTATTGATACCCACAGCTAATTGATTATTGTGAACATTATTGCTGATTACCTACCCATATCATCAAAATTACTTTCCAAAGATTAAGTGTAAGTGTTTGATGCTAATTTAAATAACTATAATAATTTCATAAGTGAATGTTTGCGAAAATAAAAAAAAAAGTTGACAATGAAAGGATTGTCAACTATTAATAATAACGTATTGTTATATTACGTAAATGATATATATATATATTATAAAATTATTTGTATTACAAGTTATATACAAAAATTTCGTTAATTAATTTCGTAAATATACATAGTTTATATGTATAAAATTACAAAAATATATTTCGAATATTTTAATTATTACGAGAATAACCATAACATTACTATTCAAAAAAAACATGAGTAAAACAAAAAGAAAATAACAGATAATTGGAATCGAACTTGGGACCTCTTACTCGTTAGTTATGTATCATACGCATTGCGCCACAGCGCCATTAATAACAGTGGCCAATTTTGGCTGTATTTTCATAGTCGTGTAACTTATACGGCTACTATTTTTTTTTTGCAAGAGTGTGAGTGTAGAAACGAGTTACTTTATATCACACAACGATAATACCTGTTGTGTTTCACGCGCTAGCGTTTACGCACACATTTATCATGTTAGTGTGCCCTGCTACGCTATTAAAGTCACCGTGTGTACATAGGCGGACTTAATGCAACAAGGCATTCTCTACCACTCAACCTTTGCGTTAAAAGAGACAACACTGTGGTAGGTGGTAATACTAATAACTCTTGTGCAGCCTGCTGTTTGGAAGTTAGTAGTTTAACGAACAATTGTCTCGGGAAACACGTAAAGCCTTTGGTACTACACATACCCTCCTAGCCAAGTTACGACCGTTTCGTTTGCGTCGAACGCCTCGAATAGCCCACGCTTCCGATTTTTTTTTTCTGACCACGTGACTGAGCGTTGAGATGACGTCAGAACAAAGCAATCGGAGGCGTGGCTTACTCGAGGCGTTCGACGAAAACGAAACGGTCGTAACTTGGCTAGGGGCGGCTGATCTTTCTCCAATCGTGACGGATTGCTGTCCCATTGTTGAAATTCGGTTGGAAAGATTATATTTTAACCTGCTTCAAAAAAAGGATTTGAATTTGGTTACAATTTATTGTATTTTGTTTTATTTTTAATGTTTTAAACTAGTGCTTGACTGCGATCCCACTTGATGGTAAGTATTGATGCAATCATTGATGATGAGGCGCACTAGTTTATTAAGAGCCTATTCACTCTAGCCTGGAAGACACCTAAATTATAATCGGACGGGAAGACCGCAGCAGGCAAGTTGTCCCAGTCCCTCGATGTTCGCAGTATTAATGATTTATTATTATTATTATAAATGACGATTTGCGACAAAACGACGTTAGTTACCTCAGAACTCCGTAAAAGCAAAATAAAAATATTTATTTGTTAAAGAAAAACACGTGAAGAAAAATTGACTCGCCTACCCAATACAAAATTATATTTTTTTTTACCTGTTTCGTATTCCGTAGAAAAACGAAATACGAGAGTCGTAACCACAAAATCGGACCCGGAATCCGTATCGGAAACGAAACCGTATCCGTAAATCAGTGGGCAGTAATTGATTTCGGACTAGTCAGTAGGTAACAAGCATGTCCTATTAACATGAATACGACTCGGTTCATTAGTGAGGAGGAAAGCTTTCAACAGAATTGTCGGATCATCAGGTACTAAAGGTGAGAAAAATCTCAGAACAACAGAGCATTTTTCTTTGTTTCACGTTTATGCTGAATGAAAACAGCTCATCACTTTTTAATAATTATTTTTATCGAGGAAAAACAGAAATGCAATTTAAAACAGCGTTTTCTAAAGTCACTCTTTTAAGCCGTTTTAAGCCGCATTTTTAGGGTTCCGTAGCCAAATGGCAAAAAACGGAACCCTTATAGATTCGTCATGTATCTGTCTGTCCGTCCGTATGTCACAGCCACTTTTTTCCGAAACTATAAAAGCTATACTGTTGAAACTTGGTAAGTAGATGTACTCTGTGAACCGCATTAAGATTTTCACAAAAAATAGAAAAAAAAACCAATAAATTTTGGGGGTTCCCCATACTTAGAACTGAAACTTAAATTTTTTTTTCATCAAACCTATACGTGTATCTATGGATAGGTCTTCAAAAATGATATTAAAGTTTCTAATATATTTTTTTTATATACTGAATAGTATATAAAAAAATGATATTTGCGCGAGAAACACTTCCAAATTGGTAAAATGTGTCCCCTCCTGTAACATCTAAAATAAGAGAATGATAAAACTAAAAAAAAATATATGATGTGCAATTGTACATTACCTTATAAACTTCCACCGAAAATTGGTTTGAACGAGATCTAGTGAGTAGTTTTTTTTAATATGTCATAAATCGTAAACTGCAATTTACCTTTTAAGTTTGTACGGAACCCTCAGTGCGCGAGTCCGACTCGCACTTGCCCAGTTTTTTATTGATGTTGTTGTAATATTATTGGACAAAAAAAAGAAAAACCATTTATTTAACACTCGTACAGAAAAATCAACAGAATAAAATGAAAATGCTATAATAACATAATCTAAAATAATGCTTGCCAAATAACTAATAATAATAATTATTTGTAATTCTTTTTTTGCTGATAAGCGCGCACAGGGTAACTATCTGATCTTATGAAAAGCGAAGATGTGGTCGACGATGAAGCACGCTTGCCAAGAAGTAACCTATGACTTAAAGACTCCAGTGGGGATTTAAGTATAAGTACCTACCAGGAAACTTATTTCCGATCTTATGAAAAGCGACGATGTGGTCGACGATGAAGCACGCTTGCCAAGAAGTAACCTATGACTTAAAGACTCCAGTGGGGATTTAAGTATAAGTACCTACCAGGAAACTTATTTCCGATCTTATGAAAAGCGACGATGTGGTCGACGATGAAGCACGCTTGCCAAGAAGTAACCTATGACTTAAAGACTCCAGTGGGGATTTAAGTATAAGTACCTACCAGGAAACTTATTTCCGATCTTATGAAAAGCGACGATGTGGTCGACGATGAAGCACGCTTGCCAAGAAGTAACCTATGACTTAAAGACTCCAGCGGGGATTTAAGTATAAGTACCTACTAGGAAACTTATTTCCTTAAAAATTCCCCAATGAAAAGATACACTTTTTAAAACAAACCCTACTACATAAAGTGAATATGAGAGTGTTTAAGTTGAAACAAAAGGCTAGGTTAAGGGCCCACCTGTTGTTCTGCTGGTGCTGCAACACTGCCGCGTAAGCCTCTCAGGGATTTACTAAGAATGTTATTAAATTAAGTGCTACGTTTTTTTTACTATGAGCTTTTTTAGGACGATAAACATAATTCTAAGTGGATGATTCCCGTCATATTTGTGTTATTTATAATCTGTTGTGCTTGGCTTTAGTCTCATGAATCAAGTTTTTTTTTTTTTTTTTCAGTGGGAAAATCATCCAGTGACATCCCTCGTTCTTGGGCGGAGCAGGAGAGTGTGTCAGACTTTCACTGACTAAAAACCCACTCCTGTTCCTGAGTTGCCTTTCATACCAGGGCCGAGTCTTCTTATTCTTATTCTTTAACGTACACACAATTTTATATAGAGAATAAAAATAGGACAGTTGATGTACATAGGCCTTGTTCCTTTCAGAAGCAGTTCCTTGGCCCCATTAGGTTTCGACCCTGTTGGGCCCCTACGGTTGCTGACATCTCGTTGAGGCGCGCGTGGAACAGTACGCGCCGTTGACCACTTGGGCTTGGTCCGCACGGTCGGACGGCAAGCTACCCATTGCTCGCCGTCCGCAAGCCTGCGCGTACGTTGGCCGGAAATCGGCATTCGGATCCCGGTGGCTGGAGAGTGAGGGCCGCGCCCTCGCGCAAACATGAGGCCTCCTCCTTTGCTACTAGCATTACTACTTCGCAGAAGGAGGCAGACGCCTGCCACTCCTCCTCGCTTCGGACCATGGCCTGTACCAAGGCACGGCATGAGAGATCGTTTCCGCCGCTCTCCCCCACGAGGACACGGCGTTGCTCTGCCCACGTGGGGCACACCTCTACCGTGTGCTCCACTATGTCTTTCGGGCGATTCACATGGTGGTGACACCCGGGCGTTACTTCCGCACGAATCCAGTGCAGGAACTTCCTGACTCACTGAGGACCTGCGACACGCGGAAGCTGAGGACACCGTGAGCTCTTTCCAGCCACTTACACACTACCAGCGACTTTCGCAACCCAGTGTGGGTTGCGAAAGTCGCTATCGCCATTCCACCATGAGATCCCGCCAGAACTCTGTCCGCCATGCCGCGACTTACGGCAGCGGAGTTTCGCCCCGGCGTTGCATCTCCACGCGAAAATCGTGCATGCGTGTAAAGACTGTTGCTTCCAGAACCCATAGTAGCAGGGCAGCAAGGAGGCTCGCCGCTTCGCGGGAAACCGTGTGGTATCCCCGCACCATCCGTATAGCCATGACCCTCTGACATGCGTTCAGCTGGGCCGCCGGTCATTTTCGCAGCGACTGCTTGGCGTGGAGCTTGAATCTTTCTAATTTTCAAATAGTTCGTGAGTACTTGTTTGTTTTTGTGATGACCTACTAACATATTAATTACGTTTTAACACACTGTGGCCTTGATGCTTGGGAATAAACATATTTTGTTTATTTTTACAACTATAATAATAAAGTATAGTTGTTAATTTCCCTTGGTACCAGTTAGCCTAGTGTCTTTCTTTATTTTAAATAATATAAACAGATGCTTGACCGCGACCCACCTACGTTTTGTATTCTGTATAGGTATATAGGTTACTTAGCTTCTGCGCGTGAAATTAGGTTCTCTCATTCAAACTATGGACCCGAGTTTCATTCCTTTAGGGAGTGAATTTGGGAAATCCTTTTATGCCTGCGTCATAAAGTGAATCCTTGTGTAAAATTTCATTTCCTAGTCCTAGTAGTTTCGACTGTGCGTTGATATGCGAGTCAGTCAGTTTCTCCTTTTATAGATATAGGTATATTTTATATAATATATGCTTTTATATAGAGTTTGATTAATTTGTTAGCAGTACACCGCAAACTACCCCCTGTATTATTTTAAGTTCTTACGATCCATCCTTAGGTTGTCTGCTAGATATCGCTGTCAGCGATAAGACCGCCATTATACGCATAGATTAAAGTATATTTATAAGTTGTGTTACTTTTTTTGGTGTACAATAACTATTGTATTCTGATAGTAAACCTTGTCCTATGTTACATGTGGTTGTTTCTTTATTGTTAGGGTTACGTACCTCAAAAGGAAAAAACGGAGCCCTTATAGGATCACTTTGTTGTCCGTCCGTCTGTCTGTCTGTCTGTCAAGACCCTTTATCTCGAGAACGCATAGAGGTATCGAGTTGAAATTAAAATCATATACTCAAATCTACGGTCTCTTGAAGCTGTAAAAAAAAAACCAACTGCTAAGTTAACGGAAAAAAAGATACGGCCGTTTATGTCGTAAAAAACGTGTATTTCGACACTCAAGGAAATTCATAAAGTACTTCCCGCTGACCTAGAATCAGCACAGCACAGGTACAGGAATAAATCTGAAAACAGTAAATTTGTTGTTACATCACAAAAAAAAAAACTTTTTTTGCGATGCGGAAAAATCTTCGAGACTCCCTTCGGGAATTGAACTATTTACATAGGTACAAAACCCTCAGTGCGTAAGTCCGACTCGCACTTGCCCGGTTTTTTTTCTTTCATTCTTACCTGTTAATCATCACGCTATCATTGACATCCTTTTCTTTCATATCTTTTTAATTTACAATTCTTTGGCCTCCCTCTTCCTTCCTTCCATACATTTCTGCCTATTTAGTATTAATATACTGGCTGTTGTTTTATTATTTATTTATTTATTATAATCTTTCTTTTTTCTTTCTTTCTTTCTTTTTTTTGATTTCTTTTTTTTCTTTCTTTTTATGGTTTTGCCTGCGTCAAAGAAGAAAATTGTCTCAAGAGAAAATGTATACTCCCGAGATAAAAAAGTATCCTATGTGCTATTCCAGGACATGGTCTACCAGTTTACCAACCGTAATATGATAGTGAACTACGGCCTATCTATGGCTATAAAACTGTTCGATTAAGGGCCGACGCCTGCGTTATGCGGACGTCCGTGACGCGCGTTATGCGTGCGATCCCATACAAAAGTGCTCCGTCGTGGCTTGCCGCGCAGGAGCACTTTTGCACAACAGCACCCCGCGCCCTTTTTGCTACGTAATAATTCATTAAAGTTCTCCATCGACACGACTACATGCACACCGTCAAAGTTGAACTAGCGACACTGTACAGGTAATAATCCGGTTTCTGCGTCGGGGACCAGCGCAGACGACCCGCGCGGCATATAACTTCGAATATAAGATATTTACTCATTAAAACTTTAGTTTAAACTTAAATACGTTACCCAACAGTAACAAAACGATACTCTAAGTACGAAGTTTTGAGTTCCTTCAACTTATAATATGCCCCCGTCTTTTCAGAGTTCAACTTACGAGTTGCTTCATTGTGGCGGGAACAATACCTACGTATTAGGTGTCACCGTATAAACATACGCAGAAGTGCTATAGTACGAAGGGTCACAGATTTTTTTAAGAGGATCGATTTTGGCACGGTAGCTAAGCAAATGTGCTTTTCTGTAATAGGTGAATTAAAACCTCCGTATGAAAAAAGTAACTTCCACCAGCGTCCATCTTATGACAGTAGTTTTCTTCATAAAAACTTTGGATACCAGGGCCGAGTCTTCCTTTCAGAATCAGAACCTTGGCCCCAGTAGGCTTTGATCCTGCTGATCCGAACAGCTTTGACAGAATTAAAAAGAAAAATACAGTTTATAGTATTATATTCACCGTGAAAAAAACTATAACCTTAGGTTAAAAAACGATTACAGTCCTCAAAAGAAAGACACAAGACTACTTAATCCAAACGCATACGATAATCCTAATTCAAACACCGCCTAAGTACACAAACGTATAAAGGCGCACACAAACATAACTTTCCCACAGTTATGTTTATGTGTGTGCAATATTTGTTGTATGTGTGTATGTTTGGTACGGTTATGTGCGTGAGTTGGACCTACATTTAACTGACACATTATTCTTGTTGACAATCTGCGTCCGCTTGCATCTCGGCTAGGGTTGTGCTGCATTTCTTAGTACTGACTTGTTTTTATTATTATATATTCAACTCATTTTGTTGATCACAAATGTACACAGATTCCACATAATAAAATTCCCATTATAATTTACAATTAAGTTAAATTATATAATATATTAATCCATACTTCCATAATAATGTTATAAATGCGAAAGTAACTCGTGTCTGTCTGTCTGTTACGCTTTCACGCTTATGGGGGGTGAGTAATATTTCAAAATGTCGGTATTGAACCGATATTTGCCGTGAGATCGATCCTAAGTTATAGTAATAATTTTTGTTTGTATTTTGTCGTCTTTTTTGTATATAATATACGTTGATACTTCGATTACAATAATAAAAGGAAATTTAGCATATTTTTAACACATTATAGACCTTTTTACTTCATATTTTTGTAAAAAGTAATCAAAAAATGTAATAAAATCGAAGTGGTGAAACGAAAATAACTTTTTTTTTCATTTAGCTATAAATTTAATATCTTAGATGAAAATCATCACGCTATCATCGACAAAGGGTTAAGCAAACAATGATGACGTTCATATAAGAACACCTATTTTAGACAGTAGCCAACTGTAAAGAAATAAATTTAAATAAGATAATAATATTTATTAAAATAGTACCTATTTGGAATCTTGTAAACCGTTTAAACCGACTAAAAAAAAAAATACGGCATTAAGAACTTCCTCTGGTTCTCAATGTTGTATATTGTTCGGCGATATCTTTACAAACTGATTATTTTCTTGCGTGCATTGTTTTTATTTCTTTTTAACCGACTTCCAAAAAAGGGAGGAAGTTATTAATTTGGTTGTGTTTTTTTTAATGTTTTTTACCTCAGAACTCCGTCGTTTATGGACCAATTTATATTTTTTTTTTGCCCATGAAGGATATGCTTCCGGATTGGTGCCATTTGTTTCAAAATCCAGTTCTGATGATGGGATCCATGAGGAATTGAGGCAACTATATAGTGATTGAGGTATTTTAATCTAGGACTTAAGCCTTAAATTTTTGACTGTAAATACAGTCAAAAAATAATATTTGATGAAGTGAAACTGATGAAAAAGAGCAGAAATGGCCAACAGAACTTCATACTCACATATATATCACAATGAAGATAGTGAAGCGATTATTACAATACAAATAAATAAATGGTTCTGAATAGTTATGTTGAAAATGGTATCATCGAAGTGATCTGATGATGATGATGAAAATAGGTAGAAAAGTATTGATTCAGTTTTTTTTTAAGGAAAACACAAATATGTGTGGTGATTGGAGGAGTATTGATCTGATTACAATAAAAATAAATGATAGCCTACCAACACTTTCCATCAGTGTCATAGATTGCTTTTATTCCGAAAAATGATTATGCTGTGAAAAAAAGCCCCGCAAAAGATTATTTAATCAGACCCACTAATATTTTAATTACTTAAAGTAAACAAAACTGAGTCAAAGAAAGCAAATTAATTACATTTCAGTTACAAAACAAGACCATTTTTTTGTTTAATGTATTAGATTACTTTGAGTTGAGTAATGTCTAGATGTAGAACTGTATTGATTGTGTTGGTTTTCTCAAGCGTTAAACTCGTTAAAAATTAAAGGCCCGTTTCGACATTTGAAAATGACATTAGAATGTAACTTAAACTGAAAAAAACAATAAAATACTAATGAATAATTTTTGGCGCGTTAATTAGTATAATGGAATATATTGCGAGTATTCTTTTTGCATATTTCAGTTTTCGTTATGACAGATGTCAAAACGGGCCTTTTATTGTTTGACGACTTTAGTGACATGATGTTTTTGACACCTGTCAGTCACTATAATGCATGTCGTGGTATTGGTGACCCGTAAAATACTCCAATAAGCAGTACCATACACTAGACTTCTTACCAACAGAAGTATTAATTTTATATCCCAATTCCCCATTAGCTACAACCTAGCGGTCTTTAAGTCAAGAGTGAATAGGTTACTTCTAGGCAAGCGTGCTCCATCGTCGGCCACATCATCGCTTACCATCAGGTGAGATAGTGGTCAAACGCGAGCCTATCAATAATAAAAAATAAAAAAAAATATTATTTCAAGTAGAATTAGAAGGTTGTAGAATATTCTGTGAATTATCCAATATTTTTTTAACTGATATAATTATGTACCTACACATCAAACAAAAATGTTCACATCCTATTAGGTTGAGTAAAGTGATGAAAACGAAAAGTGTTTTCAGAAATAATTGTCGAGAATAATTTTGAAGATAAAATAAACTGAATTTCTTCGTTTCAAAATAAAACACTTATTTGTATTCAATCAATTAGGGACAAAGAAATGTTTGTGATCTCGTCTCTTCATAAATTTTGTAACAAATGGAAACAACCGAAACGGAAAGAAAAAATAATTAAGAATAAACAAAACAAAAATAAAATTATTCACGAAGTTCACGTCATCATCATTTCAGCCGAAAGACGTCCACGGCTGGACATAAGCCTACCCCAAATTTAGCCCGTGCGTCTAGCATCCATCGAATTCCCGCGACCCTTACCAGGTGATTGCCACACGTTGTATCTTCCGGTAGGTGGTTGTTATTCCTGAACCTTTCAGAGTAATATACCCTGCCTACTGCTACTTAAGTTTGGCGATTCTCCGAGTTATGACGGTAACTTTGGTTCTCTTACGGATATCTTCATTTCTGATGCGATCACGCAAGGAAACTCCAAGCATAGCCCTTTGGGTGACTTTAAGGTTTCTGATGAGGCCAATTGTGAGTGACCACGATTCAGAGACATTTGAATCATTAGTTTCAGAGTTTTTTTTCCTCTTTACCCTTATCTCTTCCCGTAACGCGGGGTCAGAAAAAAATTCTATTTATATTATGCTATATAATTGAAAAATAAACAATAAATCAATTAAAAATGTCAACAAATTAAATTTAATGTCAATAAATTAGATTAAAAATGTCATAACAAAAACGAATAAAAAAATAAGTGATGAGTATAAAAATAAAATATAAAAAAACCAATACAATGTCCAAAACTAAAAAAAGTCAAAATGTCAAAACTATGCGCCTTTTTTATTCATATTATAATTAAAAAATTGTATTACTTTAACCGTAAGCGCGCCTGTGACAGCCCTGCCTACCACAGTCTTGACCCAAAAACCGTTGAACTCAACAAAACTCTTCACTGACGTAAATATTCTCTTTGATGTTCATTTTATTGCACATCCAATAATTTAAATGCAATTCGATATTTTGTGCTGAAACAATATTTATGCGAAATATTAATAAACGACATCAGTGTTATGCTGCTCTGAACGTATTAATGGATGATTGGAAAATGGATGTGAATATTTGTGAACGGACTTGCGAAAATAAATAGGAAGTTCATTGATAGAGCTTGTGCTAATATTGTGAGGAGCGGTTAATTTTAGAAACTTTATTTACAGATTATTTAGATTAGGTAACGAATAATTTTAGTTATACCTACTTGAACATCAAAAACGCCTATGACCAGTCCGTGTTGCCAGTGATAACGTATGGCTCTGAAATGAGGTCGCTTATAAATATGGGCCTCATCAGAAAGCTTAAAGTCACTCAAAGGATAATGGAAAAGGCTATACTCGGAGTTTCCTTGCTTGATCGCATCAGAATTGAAGATATCCGCAGAAGAACCAAGGCTGTCGATATAGCCCGAAGCATCGCCAAACTTAAATCGCAGCGGGCAGGATACGTTGCTCGTAGAACTCAACCATCTGGTTGATGGGGCAGAGAGATTTTGGACTGGCCACCACATATCGGAAGATACAGCGTTCGAAGGCCTCCCACAAGGTGGACCGATGAACTGGTGAGAGTCACGTAAATCCGATGGAAGCAAGACATGCACCGGTCGATATGGTGATGTTTAGGAGAAGTCTATGTCCAACAGACATCTTTTAGCTGAAATGATGATGCTGATGATGACTTCAACATCTGCAAAAAGATAAACAAAAACAATTTGGAAAAAGAAAATTATTGTGTCCTATTTTTATTGCATGGCACTGCACCTAACTTAAATTATCTCATAATTTTTACCTGCTGCCCATAAAACTCTTCTCTTTCCTGTCACACAGGCAAAATTATTGACAATTATACCTTTCTGCTTTTTATCGCTTATAATGGGCCTCATCAGAAGGCTTACAGTCACCCAAAGAGTAATGGAAAGGGCTATGCTCGGAGTTTCCTTGCGTGATCGCATAAAGAATGAAGATATCCGCAGGAGAACCAAGGTCGCCGACATAGCCCGAAGAATCGCCAAACTTAAGTGGCAGTGGGCAGGGCACATTGCTCGTAGAACGGATGGTCGATGGGGCCGAAAGGTTCTAGAGTGGCGACCGCGCACCGGAAGACGCAGCGTTGGAAGGCCTCCCACAAGGTGGACCGATGACCTGGTGAGGGTCGCGGGAGTGCGGTGGATGCGAGAAGCACAGGATCGGTCATTGTGGTGACGCTTGGGGGAGGCCTATGTCCAACAGTGGACGTTTTTCGGCTGAAATGATGATGATGATACCTTTCTGAATAGCTGATAAGTTAAGGATATTTTTGTAGTAATTTGTACATCAGGCGTAGTATTTTTTTGCACTAGACAACATTTGTAGGAAGTATTAGCAAAACCTCATCAACATCATCATCATCATTTCAGCCGAAAGACGTCCACTGTTGGACATAGGCCTCCCCCAAGCGTCGCCACAATGACCGATCCTATGCTTCTCGCATCCACCGCACTCCCGCGACCCTCACCAGGTCAACCAGCAAAACCTACAAAAAACTAAATCTTTGATTAGTGAGATGTGCTAAAGTTTTAGTAATTTTTGGACTTTAAGTACTAAGAAAGATCTGCTACGGTATCAATTATGACAATAACTTAAATTTTAGTACAGTCGAGCCGTTAATAGTTTTCAAATTGGCTTCAAAAGATTATATCTGTGATTTTGCATAAAAAATCTAAAAATCCTACTAACTCAAAAACTACTGAGTATCGGTAGAACATTAATTGGCTTAATTTGTTGCATTTTAGTCCTACCATGACGTCCTGGAAAGAATACGTCGAGTTATCAGTAACCCTGTATAATAATCACAAGACATCTTTGTTTCCAAAATATCAAGAAAAATATAGTTAAGAAACCTCATAATCACGTTAAAGTGGTTGTATGGAAAGTATCACATTAGTACATTACTAATACATGGTCATATACTTCACATACGTAACAATTTATTACAGCAGTGTGTTTAAACCGCAAACTGACGTTATATGAATTTTATATCACCACAATTTACTACATGTGGTTACCTTGTCTTATATGTACCTGTGGTCTGAGCTAGTATTTACATTGGTCGAGTAACTTGCCTAGAAAATGGAACAGTACCGGTTGCATACTCATGTCTGATTAGTCTTTCTATAATGATTTGCACATTGTAGATCTGCCCCCCTAGCCAAGTTACGATCGTTTCGTTTGCGTCGAAGGCCTTGAGTAGGCCATGCCTCCGATTCCTTTATTCTGACGTCATCTCAACGCTCAGACACATGGTCAGAACAAAGGAATTGGAGGCGTGGCCTACTCGAGGCGTTTGACGCAAACGAAACGATCGTAACTTGGCTAGGGGGGCTGTGGCTATCCGTAATAGTCAAAAACTAAGAAATCTGATAACAGTCTTGCCAAGTGTTATCGTGTTACCCAATTGCTGGATATTGGAGTTCAGATGACCTCCAATATCCAGCATATGCAGTCATTTAAAATACGCATCATTATTTCAGCCGAAAACATCCACTATTGATCATAGTCCACTTCCAAGTTTCGCTACAACAACTGTTCTTTCCGTGCCGTATCTATCGAATTCCTGCAACCCTTATCAGGTCATCGGTCTACCTTATGGGAAGCCTACCAACGCTGCGTCTTCCGAATACTTCCGATACGTGGTCGCCACTTCAGAACTTTTCAGCCCTATCGACCATCTATTCTGCATGCGAGATTCTTCATCTGAAAACCACAAGATTTTTAGACTTTGTAGTAACATAATTCGTTTAACGTGATTAATAAACCGAAAATTACGAACATATAAAATGGATTATATTATTTAGAATTTTATTGGAAATGTATTCAAGCCTGAATGTTTTAAATAACATGGATACATAAAATGTTTGTTGTATACTTTTTACTGTATCTTTTAATTCTTTATATTTTGCTTGTTTGTATAATAATTACTCACTTTTTTAACCCCACTGATAGAGAATGCCTTGTTAAGTTCGCTACTCCACATGAAGTTTAAATAAATAAATAAAAATTTCTAATAAGACTATGATATACATCAACTGTCATTTTTTTTATTTTTATTGTTTATATTTATGTGTACAATAAAGAATAAAGAATAAAGAATAAAGAAAGAATAAAGAATATACTTTTTATTATGAAGAATTTGTACTTTTAAGTTGACGTTCATTATTAACACGCTTTTTATATTAGTTTCACCTGTATGTATGTATGTATGTTTGTTTGTTTGTAACCGACCCCTTTAAGCTCGATTTTGTCCTACTTTGAACGATCAGATTTAATTCAAACTTTGCACACCTGTCAAAGATCGATGACAATACAATAATCCGATCAAAATGGTGGTGTGGTGGTGGTGGTATGGTGGTGGTGGTGGTGGTATGGTGGTGGTGGTGGTGGTATGGTGGTGGTGGTGGTGGTGTGGTGTGGTGGTGGTGGTGGTGGTGGTATGGTGGTGGTGGTGGTGGTGGTAGTGGTGTGGTGGTGGTGGTGGTATGGTAGTGGTGGTGGTGTGGTGGTGGTGGTGGTGGTGGTGGTGGTGTGGTGGTGGTGGTGGTGGTGTGGTGGTGGTGGTGGTGGTGGTGGTGGTGGTTCACTCATCCTCATTCTCAGTGCCGCCAACAGATTCGCTCCTATGATTATAATATCAAGTAGTGATTACGAATTGAAAATTCCATACCCAAGCATTAATGTGACTGACTGTATATGTAAATAAGGTTACACCTCTGTGTCTCACTGTTTATATTGGCATCATAGAAATCTTGAATGTGTGTTCTTAACCAAGATACAATCAGAACACATTTGTACATATTAAGGGCGGTTGATAGTTAGCAAATCGAACTAAATAATTTATAGTTTAAAACTAAAAAATGAAAAATAAATAATAGTTTAAAAAAACTAAAAAAACACGCTTTTATAGAAAATCCAACTAAAAAAATAGAAAATAAAATTTAATAAATTTGGATTAAGAATAGTGTACATAAGAAATAAATGTATATTATTGTAAAAAAGCGTGGGGTGCAAATAATGTCAATAATTATGAACATTTTATTGACAGATGAGTAGAAGGATCATCACTTTGATAATATCTTAAAAAACACTTTGAATGCACCCCACGCTTTTTTACAATAATATACATTTATTTCTTATGTACACTATTCTTAATCCAAATTTATTAAATTTTATTTTCTATTTTTTTAGTTGGATTTTCTATAAAAGCGTGTTTTTTTAGTTTTTTTAAACTATTATTTATTTTTTAATAGTAAGTGGCTATTTTTTGTACATTCATATAAGATTCACATCTAGTAGGTGTAAATCGGATATCTAGTTTTGCGATAAAAAAAAAACGGTAAATTTAAAAAAATGGCATACATCCAGAGTTACATTAAGTGTAATATTTTTCCAGTCTCTCGGCGACTTTATTATTAACTCCTCAACTTCCTTTCCTTTTAAAGTAGCTATACTTTGCTTGGCTTCCGGCTTTTCTGTGATCTTGGCAGATTTCCCAACGTTCCAACGAGGCTTCTGAAAGTAACATCGCTGTACGTAACTACTGCAATTTATTAGTCTGTTAAAGAAGGTATACATTTTTAGTGTTCCGTACCTCAAAAGGAAAAAATGGCACCCTTATAGGATCACTTTGTGGTCGGTCTGTCTGTCTGTTTGTCAGGACCCTTTATTTCAGTCACGCGTGGAGGTCTGCAGTCCCTTAAAGCTGTGGAAAAACGAAACTTCAAAATTAACGAAAAAAAGATACGGCCGTTTATTTTTTTTATTTTTATTTTTTATTATTGATAGGCTCGCGTTTGACCACTATCTCACCTGATGGCGCGATAAGCGATTATGTGGCCGACGATGGAGCACGCTTGGCTAGAAGTGATCTAGTTATGATCCACAAAATGTATATTTCGACACTCTCAAGGGAATCAAAATTCATAGAGAACTTGCCATTGAACCGGAATCTTGTAATTTGGCATAAAGCAAGGTTTTATAGCACAGGTAACATTAAACTGAAAACAGTTAATTTGTTACGTCACAAAAAAAATATACTTTTTTACGATACGAATTTTTTAAACTCGATTCGGGAATTGAACTATTTCCATAGGTAAGTTTGTATGGAACCCTCAGTGCGCGAGTCCGACTCGCACTTTCCCAGTTTTTGTTATAGTATCACCCTTTTCTCTCAAAAACTTAAACCATATCATGGATTTTTCATCATATTATATATAAGTATTATTATGATGTGTCCAGACCTGGCGAATACGCAATTCGCAAGTGGCTCGCGAACGGTTCGCGAGCGGCGCATTCGCCAGATCTAGACGCACCTAGAAATGTTCACCGAATCATCATCATGTATCAAATATTATCATTTTAACAGAGAGACGTCCACTGTTGTTCTTATATACACCTTTCCAAGTGTCACCTCAATGATCGGTCCTGTGCGTTTCACATCCAACATATGCCCTCGACCCTCATCGGGTCATTGGACTACCTTGTGGGAGGCCTTCCAACTGCGTCTTCCGGTACGCGGTCATGACTCTAAAACCTTTCGGCCTCCTCGATCATCTGTTTTGCAAGCAGGGTGGTCTTCGACAGTGTGAAACCCCCGTACCTCGGAAAGCACGTCAAGCCTTCGATCCTGCTCCTGCCCCCCTAGCCAAGTTACAACCGTTTCGTTTTGAGTCTCTTGGGTCAAACGCCTCGAGTAGGCCACGCCTCCGATTTCTTTGTTCTGACCACGTGACTGAGCGTTGAGATGACGTCAGAACAAAGGAATCGGAGGCGTGGCCTACTCGACGCGTTCGACGCCAGAGAATCGAAACAAAACGGAACGAACGGTCGTTACTTGGCTAGGAGGGCTGATCTCCTTCCGGTCGTATCGAATTGCTGTCCAGTAGAACCAAGAGAGTAAAAGAACAAAGAGATAGATAGATAGATAGATATATTCTATATTGTACACTAATAACAAAATTACATTAGGAACTTAAAATTAATAGGGTGTCACAATGGGCGGTCTTATCGCTAAAAGCGATTTTTATAGACAAACTTTGGATGGATTTGACAGAGAAGGAGAAAAAAGATACGCAGGTAGTTCGTGGTGTACTATTTATGTATATAAACAATACATAACTAATAAGGATATATATAAAGGCTATATAATGTATATAAATAATACATAACTATATTGTTTATGTTACATGTAGTAACACAATATATTGTTTATGTAACATGTAGTTACATGTAGTGATCTTTAACCACATTTTTGAAAACTGACAGAAAATAAAAATAAAAGAAAGATTGCACCTGTGTTTGCGCATTCACTTATGTGCTGTAATATCTCGGACTGCGTACCTGGCTCATCTACATTAGGATTGATCACTATGATCGAAATTTGATTGGGAGGACTATTACCTACTAATAGGACATCCACATTTCGTAATAAATAATTTGTTAGTTCCTTTTGTTTACAGTTTTGCAATACGAAATAAAATTTGTCACTAGGTACTTAGAATCCCTTTTTCTGCGAAGTAGTAATGCTGGCGGAGTGTATGGCCGCAAACTTGAGAGAACGGACATCCTCACGCCCTGTGGCGTTCAGCTCGATACGTTTTTTTTTTTTTAACTGCCTATACTGTCCCACTGCTGGGCAAAGGCCTCCCCCAATTTCTTCCAGGTATTCTTTTCTTGAGCTACCTCGAATTAATCCTTGCGGTCGGCATCTAGGTGGTCTCGCCACCTCTTCTCAGGTCGACCTCGGCGGCGTCGTCCATCTTCAGATACCCACTTTATGGAGACTCTTGGTCACCGGTCATAGTGCATGCGGCTGATGTGACCGGCCCAATCCCATTTTAGCCTGGCAGCCTTTTTTCCTACGTCCATAATTCGATACGATAAATGCAATAAATTATGGAGGCGGTGAGCTCGCGAGTGCGAATAATAGCAAATTGCGTGCCTAAAAATGGTAGAGATAGGAGTGGGTTTTAGAGTAAGTGTGTTGAAAAAATCGTTGGATGATTTCCCTCCTCAAAAAAATGGTACTAAGCTGTTAATCTCGAGCCTACCTAAACTCAGCCCAACGCGTCATCCCCTTATGAAAATTTCACTGAAATACACGCACAGGTTTGAAAACTCAGTTAATTTGGAGGCAAATCTCGTCATTTAAGTTTTAAATTACCTTGCACGGACTTAATTAAAACCTCTGTGTGGTTAAATCGTGATATGCTACTGCTGTACGGATGTGGTTATCGCGATTCTGAACCCAATTTTCATTGTAACGGTTTAAAATGGTGAAATAATTTTTATGTCGCATAAAATGTGTAACTAGTTCTATGTATTTTGTAGAGAATGAGATCTTATTGTAAAATATTTTAAGAGTTGAATTTTAATTTAATGCAATTCATTTTAATATTTTGTACAATTATTTTAATATCTGACCGAATAATATTACAATATTATAGTCTAATGCTTTTTTTTCTGTGCGGCCACAAGACAAAATTTCCAAACGAAAGCTATTAAATCCAGAGAACAAAGTTCTTTTGTTAGAAAAAAGTCGTAGGCATACGTAATTGATGTTGCTTGCCATTTGAAACGCATAGTTCCTATTGGAACTCTTAATATTTTTTTTTTTAATTAGCATCCATGGTTATAAGAACTGCGATATTACAAAAAATACAAAACACTAAGAAACCAATAAATACCTTATTTCGGAAAAAGAATAACGTACTTTTAATAAAAAGTTTTTTTGAACTTATAATTTCAAGTCAATCCAAATGATTCACTTCAAAGCTACCCGTTTTAAAAAACAGCAATTTCATATAATTAACCCCTATTATTAAAAATAAATAATGATTGGTGTCTCCCGCAGTTTCACCTGCGTCTTTGTTTAATGCTTCACTCCTAGACTGTTTTAATAATAAGTATAATCAGCATTATAATGTTCCCACTCCTCATGTTCCTCTCTAGGAGAAAGAATGGGCCGTAATCCACCACGCGGGCCTAGTGCAGGTTGGTAGATGTCTTATGTCTTCGAATCTTTGGTTCCATTGGTTCTAATTCGAGAACATGCTGGTTTCTTTATGATATTTTCCTTCACCGTTTTGAGAATAGTAGCGATAAAATAAATTACACAAAGTCATTCGCTTGGCTGGGTTTGAACCTGCGACCTACAATTCGTAAGTCGGGACCGTTACGATTGGGCCACCACCGCTCCTTTATCCACACTAATAATTAAAATTAATATTATAAAAAGGTAAAGTTTGTTTTTTTTGTTTGAAGGAGATAATCTCTGAAAATACTGAGAAAGCTGCTTTATTCCTGAGCTTGTCAGAGATTATTATTAATAATAATATTTTATTAATAAGACAACATTCGGTCTACAATATCTGTTAGTAATTCTTATATCTACGTTAGTTTATCATCATCATTTCAGCCGAAAGACGTCCACTGTTGGACATAGACCTCCCCCAAGCGTCTCCACAACGACCGATCCTGTGCCTCTCGCATCCACCGTATTCCCGCGACTCTCACCAGGTTGTCGGTCCACCTTGTGGGAGGCCTTCCAACGCTACGTTTTCCGGTGCGCGGTCGCCACTCTAGAACCTAAATTTCATCATCAAATATAAATAATAATATACGAAAACAATAAAATAAAATGTTCAATAAATTAAAATGTCAAAATTACAATGTATTATTTTCTTGGTTCCTGAGTGACATAGGCTATATTTTATGTATGCGAGCAAAGCCGCGGGCAAAAGCTAGTGTACTATGTTATGATTTTATTGAGTTATTAGTTATTACATATACGTGATATGATAGAAAAGGGAGTTAGTGATAACGTGACGGTTGACAGGACAGAATGGAGAAAAAAAACGGATTGCGCTGACTCCAAATAAAACGGAAAATGGCAAGAAGATGATAACGAGTTATTAGAGTCAATTTTTTTTTTTTTAATATGATTATTTTTATTGTGCAACAATATCAACTGTCTACACTGTTCTTACATAATATCTATTAATACTGTAATATGAAAATATTGTAAACTATATTTTTTTTAAAAGAGTAACCATGGAGTTTCTTGCCGGTTCTTCTCCATAGGAAACGACCAATTTGGAACCGTGCACTAGCTTCTGACGTTTTATAAGTGCCCATGTAGGCCTATGTGAAATAAAAAAAAATTTGACTTTTGACTTTTGAATTTTAACTTTTCTAACCTATAAATTATACACATTGTGTAAACAGACAGCCTTAGATTCAAACAGTTGTTTTTTTATTGTGATTAAACTAATGAGAATATAAAAAAAGTTTCTTTGGGAAAGTTGTTTGTAATCATGAGTACAATTACGTGTTTGAGTATCGGTCACTAATTACCAGTCACCCTATAAATACATTTTTCACTCTGATCTCCAGTCTCAAGTCTACCGGAAGAATTTTTGTTTGAAATAAATAGCACCTTTGTGTTCTTACTGAATTTATTTTTATCATTTTGAAGTGTTTATGTGTATAAGTAAATCAGTCTTTTTTCAATTCGAACCAGTAGTTCCCTAGACTAGCACGTATAAATACTTCAGTTTTATGATAAGTGATATTTATTTTGCAAATGAGTTTTTGAAGGAAAACCCGGTCCAGTCTGCGCAAGTATTTGTCTGTATTTCTGTATCTCAACTCAGAACCACTAAGGAGCTCAACGACTTCACAAACAATACCAAAAAAAGGACATTTGGTTAGGCCGCATAAATTACTCAAAACTGCCAGACGTTAAAATTACAGAAAAGGAAAAAGTAATCTAGTATTACAAAAATGTAACACACACACACTTACATGTGGGCGATCGGCGGCAGTGATCTCTCGCGCCGGGCATTGATACAGGCCATGGTCCGGAGTGAGGAGGAGTGGCAGGCGGTCACTTCCTTCTGCGAAGCAGTAATGCTAGCAAAGGAGGCGGCCGATCGCGTGAGGCAACGGTCCTCACGCCCTAACCGCCGCCGGGATTCCGACCGTAGGCGCGGGCTTGCGGACGGCGAGCAATGGGTGGCTCGCCGTTCGATCGTCCGGTAACCGTCCGGACCGAGCTCAAGTGGTCGACGGCGCGTAGTGTTCCACGCGTGCCTCAAGGAGATGTCAGCGAAACCGTGGGGGCTCAGCACTCGAAGCCTACTGGAGCCACGGGTAGTGTGAAAGAGAAGCCCGGGGCCC
This sequence comes from Mythimna pallens, assembly GCA_961205895.1. Lineage (NCBI taxonomy): Eukaryota > Metazoa > Arthropoda > Insecta > Lepidoptera > Noctuidae > Mythimna > Mythimna pallens. The sequence goes on along the minus strand of OY540845.1, from coordinate 1,220,163 downwards.
CGGGATGAAGGCTAAGAGGAAACAGGAGTGGGTTTTTAGTCAGTAAAAGTACGTAAGTAAGTAGTTTTTAGACACTATCTCTCGCTCCACCCAAGTGCGCGATTTGTCATTAGATGATTTTCCCACCTTAAAAAAAAACACACACACACATAATTATTGTGACTTTTATTATGATTTATTTTATTATAACTTGTGATTTGACTTCGATTTATTTGGTTTCTTCAATTTTTTTTTATTTGTTTGACATTTTTAGGGTTCCGTACCTCAAAATGAAAAACGAAACCCTTATAGGATCACTTTGTTGTCCGTCCGTCTGTCTGTCTGTCTGTCAAGACCCTTTATCTCGGGAACACCTAGAGGTATCGAGTTGAAATTAAAACCATATGCTCATGTCTACGGTCCTTTGAAGCTGTGAAAAAACTTCTGAGTTAACGAAAAAAAAAGATACGGCTGTTTATGTCGCAAAAAAGTGTATTTCGACACTCTCAAGGAAATCAAAATTCATAGGGTACTTCCCGTTGACCTAGAATCCTGAAATTTTGCATGAAGCAAATATAGAAAATTATTGCTATTGCTTCATGCCAAATATAGAAAAAAAACTGAAAAGTGTAAATTTGTAGTTATGGCACAAAAAACAAAATTGCGTTTCGGAAAAATCTTCGTAACTCAATTCGGGAATTGAACTGTTTTCATTGGTAAGTTTACACGGAACCCTCAGTGCGCGAGTCTAAGTCGCCCTTGCCTAGTTTTTATATTATTTGACATTTTAATTGAATCATGTGTTGACTAAATATAATGTAACATTCTTTATATGACTTGTAAGAATCCTTTACCAATAAACTACTATGACTACACGTACAACACTTTACAAACTACTTAGCCAGCACTTATTTAGGTGAAGGTACCAGGCAAGTATAAACCACTGGAGTAACTAAATCAAAAAACCCATTAAAGCGCTAGTCGCATGCAGCTAATTCCACTGAATATGCAGAGAGCGCGGTAATTGAATCGATAACCCGCAGATGCTGCTCAGCTATGAGACTCGTATATCTCAGGAGGTCAGTTAGCTACGAAATTGGATAAAATCTTGACGTAAAATGCTAGGGTATCGATGTATGTAGCCCATGTAATGTATGGACATTGGATTTGGTATCATTTGTTGATGATAGTAAACTCACAAACTAAAGAGATGTGATGTGATGCCCACAAACTTGTACTAGCTTAAGCCATAGGCTCAGGCCATAATTCACCATGCAGGGTGATGAATTCCGGCGTGATCCTTTTCTCAGACAGGAGATTGATGCATTCATAAATCTGTTGTAAGTTATAACTACATACATACATTGTTACGTTCAACTTGCCTTTTCTGAGTCAGATACAATATATTAATTAATTTAACTAACCAATGCAATTTCTTTACCCGGAAAACGAAGTACCAGGCATTCATACACCACGAGCGATATTATATGAGTAAGCGCTGCCGCATAGTTCGCTACAACACCAAACAAAGCGACCATCATGCATGACTCGATTTTTTATCCAAAAGAGCGGAATTTGAACAAAATTGCTTTGTTACGTACGGCTTTTATATGCCTAGAGTACAAGTGCATCATTTCAACGTCAGCGGTGCAGCAGTAGGTATGAATTTGTGGTTACAATGACATAACTGTTCCTGGGATCATGTTCTAGACAAGCGTCCTGCTGTCTGGACTGCGAAGCGTGGAGCTGAAGTATTTTACACCAAGACCATTTTGTAGCGGATGCTATCGATATTGTACCTAACGCTTTTTAGTTCAGCACTTATTATTGCAACGATATCAATTGCCTTGTAAGCTATTGGTTCTTCGCATGCTACAAGTAAATCCTTTGTTCCACACTAATTTCTATACCCAGGAAACACCAATAGCTACCAGGCTGCCATAAACGCAAAGTGATATCCAATGAGTAACTCCTGTGTAGTTCCCGTAACTTTTGTCGAGTGACGCATCGACCACATGCGTTTGAGGAAAAACGTGCTCATATTTTCTATGGAACATTATGTTTGTAGTATTCAAAGTGTCCAATTAACTTTTGATTAATATACATGAGGTCAGAAACCTTTAAGTTACAAAGCACACTTTTGATATTGTTTAAGGAAATAAAGTTAACCCAAAATATGTACGATAGTACCCAATATTTTCAGTCGGTAATTTTAGGAAGTGTCGTGATGGCCCATTTTTCTATATCTAAGTACTTTACGTTTCTTATTTAGTAATGATGAATGATATTTATTAATTTTGAAAATTGGTATTTTTTTGTCAATTTAAATTGTACGAGGCTGTAGTTTCCTAGCTGAATACTCGGAAAAAAAAATAATAACCGAAATAAACTCAGTTTAAAGTCCATATAAACATGTAATGTTCAAATCATTTGAGATAATGTCTGAAGTAGTCTTTTGAGGAAAAGACATTTTGAGTGAATCTATCCAAATAGTACAAGCCTACGGCACACGGTGGACATCCCACCCATAAGTACAAAGCGTTTTGGGAACACATTCATTATGCGTACAGTTAAGGAAGGAGTAGAATTCCCTGCTGGAGTCTGTGTTTTCTAATAGCTACGACCTAGGGGTCTTGAAGATAAGAGTGAATAGGTATGGGCGCTGTCGCTGCGAAAGCAACCGGCGGCCAAGCTGAACGCATGCCAGAGGGTCATAATCATATGGATGGTGCGGGCATACCGCACGGTTTCCCGGGAAGCGACGAGCCTCGTTGCTGGCCTGCCACCTTGGGATCTGGAAGCAACAGTGAAATATTCGAGTAAATCACAAAATTACCGAATGCCAATAGAGATTTCAGGGGTTGTGGCTCTTTTTTGCATTGCCTCTTCATCAAACATCGCGTTGGATTGATTAGATGAAGCAACAAGCTTTGAAACCATGCTCGATGTTGACGATAGGCAAGTGGAAAAGGACCCTCTTAACACAAGTAAATAGGGTACCTATTTATAAAGTGCTTCAACAAAATTATTCTCAGACAATTACCTTGCTAAATTACTTCGCTAATCATATTAAAATTAAATTATATTTTCATCTCAAGCGACCGTTTCACTACGGTATTTTTATACATAAACATTATTTTTTTCACTAATGGCCAGAAATAAATTGTGTTTAATGCTGGGCAGCAAACTGTGCAACTCGACCGTTAAGAGGACTATAGGCGTTAATAGCGAGTTTTTTAATGTGTAAAAGTGTAAATACACGTTCACAAATCAGAAAAATATACGTTATTCTTCAGGATTAATGCTAAATAAATAGTGTCATCATCATCATCATTTCAGCCGACAGACGTTGAGTGCTGGACACAGGCCACCCACAAATTTTGCCACAATGAACGGTCCTGTGCGTCTCGCATCCATCGGATTCCCGCTACCTTCACCGTCATCGGGCAACCTTGTAGGGGGCCGTGGTCGCCACTCTAAAACCTTTCGGCCCCAGTGGCCATCTGTTCTGCGAGCAATGTGCCCTGCCCATTGCCACTATGCTCGAAGTTTCCTTGCGTGATCGAATTAGAAATGAAGATATACGCAGGAGCACCAAGGTTGCCGACATAAAACACGATAAATACATAGTGTGTTTAAGCAAATCGCTAAAATGCTTGATATTTGCAAGTATTATATCTTTGCGTATCTTTTTTTTTGTATGCAGTCCTAGAGTGACCGCGCTTTTGGGTCCGTAGTCCTCTTAAGGCTCCCGCAGGAATTCGCAATGCGGTAATGACGGGGAAACAAATGGTACGATATCAATGCGAAATTTCTTTTCGTTTATTGAAGTATTTCTACGAAAACGCATTTTTTATTAATTTATTTATTTAAAACTTTATTCACAAATGAAACACTGTACAATTAATGCCTTGGGCATTTTGTACCTGTCACCCTTAGGGTCGCAGAGACATATTATCATGGCAGGTGCAACTTAATAGAAGCGAAACAGAAAGGATAAATAAATACTTGGGTATGTACCAAAATATATATACAAGTACATATAAATTAAGACAACAAAAATGCTGAAGACAAAAAATTGCCAATTGGACTGGCACACGAAGGGTTCCGTAGCAAAAAAGGCAAAAAAAAAACCTGTTTCTTGTATGGGAGCCCACTTATATATTTATTTTATTCTGTTTTTTTTTTTTTTAAGGATTTATTGTTATAGCGGCGGCAACATAAATACCTACATCATTTGTGAAAATTTCGACTGTCTAACTATTATGGATTATGAGCTACCCTCCTGGTGACAGACGGACAGACAAACAGACGAAAGGACAGCGGAGGATTATAGTAATAGGGTCGCGTTTTACCGTTGCGGTGACAAATCCAAAAAGGGCATGAAATCATCGTAGAAGGCGATAATTTGTGGATTAAAGATTTTTTACTGTGCGCAACGCAAAGAAATTGTTTTTAAGGTTCCGTACCTTATAAGGAAAAACGGAACCCTTATAGAATCACGTTGTAGTCTGTCTATCAAAACTCTTTATCTCGGGAACGAGCGGTCAGCGGTCTCTTGAAGCTGTGAAAAAATTAAACTTCTAAGTTGTCTGTCTGTCTGTCTGTCTGTCTGTCAAGACCATTTATCCCAGCAACGCATGGAGATACCGAGCTGAAATTAAAACCATATACTCAAATCTGTGGTCCCTTGAAGCTGTGAGAAAATCAAACTTCTAAGTTAACCAAAAAAAAAAGATACGACCGTTTATGTCGCAAAAAACGTTTATTTCGATATTCTCAAGATAATCAAAATTCATAGGGTACTTCCCGTTGACCCAGAATCCTGAAATTTGGCAAAAAGAAATGTCTTATAGCACAGGTATAGGAATTGATCTGAAAATAGTAAATTTATTGTTACATTACACATTTTTTTTTATAGATTTGGAAAAATCTTCGAGACTCCATTCGGGAATTGAGCTATTTACATAGGTAAGTTTTTACAGAAGCGTGCGCGAGTCCAGTTTTCTTTTTCTGTCGCATTGTCGCACCTCGTCGCACCTCGTCTATCTGAAGCAGCCTTATCAGTGTTTCTACAATCAGTAAGAGGGTTATTTGTAAAGGGTTAATAGATAAACTGGACAATGGGTAGGGTTAGATTAAGTATAATGAGTGCTGTCTCAAGTGCTTACTTAGATACGATCACATTGAAATGCCTTGTTGGGATCGGATAAACTTAGAGGATATCCCTTCTTCAATCGTCACAATTAATGTAACAAACTGTTCAGATTAAGCAGTCCTATACTATTGACTAGCTTGTTTGTCTAGTAGTTAGTGATCTTGACTGCTATGCCGAAGGTCGTTGGTTCGATTCTCACCCGAGACAAATGTTTGTGTGATGAGCGCGATCATTTGTTCTGTATCTGGGTGTAATTTATCTATAACTAGCTTTTGCCCGCGGCTACACCCACGTACTTAAAATATAGCCTACGTCACTAAGGAATAAAGCAGCATTCTATCGGTGAAAAAATTTTAGCAATCGGACCAGAATTTTAATAAACAAATAAATAAATATTACTTCTTTATAATATGAGTGTAGATAATAATGTGTGTGTTTAGATTTTTTTTATTGATATAAATACCAATAAAAAAAAAATCTAAACACACACCTGATCGTAAGCAATCATTGATGGTGAGGCGCACTAGTTTATTAAGAGCCAATTTACTCAAATATAAATAACTCAAAAATATATAGGTATGTTTATCAGTTTTCTAGTACTCATAACTCAATTTCTGCTTAGTTTGAGACTAGATGGCGTTGTGTGGATGTTGTGGAATATTATTACTATATTATTAATTTTTCAAATCATAATATCTATTTTTCTAAGTTTATCTAGGTCATTACTGGCACCGCATGCTTTAGAAAGTGCGTACCGTTGGGTCCCGGTTGTCATTCGTAGATCTTTGATCCGATGCATGCGAGACGTACAGGACCGTTCATTGTGGACACCTTTCGGCTGAAATGATGATGATGATGATGATGATTCGAAGTATTGAAAATTGGGTCGCTGTTTTTTGGACCGAGACCACGTTGAGCTACGATATCGAGATTGTTTTCCGATTTTTATAAATTTGAAGAAACAAATATAATTTATTAAAATCGGAAAACATAGAATTCATATTTAGCTTTCAGTAAAATAAATGTGTGTGTGATTTTAAATAAAAGATAATATAATTCTTAGATATTACAATTCGAACTTTTGAAAATCGAAACATCAAAATTTGGAATAAAATATTTCGTGCAGTGTGTTCCCATATATCAAAATGTTACATATACACTACTTCAGTCTGAATTCAGCGTTTCCTCCCAAAAACACTGAATGGATAGCTAATTAACGACGAACTTCTGAACCCTTCAAAGCCAAGTCAAATTACCATAATTAGTGATTTTGATGAGTTTTCGAACATGGCAATTTCTCGGTAACTTCAAAAACATCGTTTGAGCTTCCTTCCTATGCCGTGTTAAAGTTAATCTTTGCACGATATAGGAAGTGTCCACTGACACACATATCAGTCACGTCATTAAGCAGCTACTGATTGTATGAATAAGAAGAGACGGTTATGACGTGACTGACGTATGTGGCATTTAGAAATTGTTAATAGATCTTGATATTAGGTTAGCAGTGATGGCCCATTGATAATGGCTCCAACTTAGTGTCGCGACCAGGGGCATTACGTTATATTATACATAATGCTTCGAAAAAGAAGTAATACTGTAAGCCGCTGCAAGTACCAGTCCTACCTGACTCGATTGGAATCGTCACTAAAGTCGAATCCTAAACTGTTTTGGTCCCACATTAAACATCTAAAGAGAAGCTCGGGTTCTTATCCAACTCCAATGAGCTTGGATAATGACACCGCCTACACGGGTCCTGATATCTGTAATCTATTTGCAAAAAACTTTTCATCTGTGTATACTGATAGTCCTCCTATTGATACCGCTGGTGACATGTGTAATGATAGCAATTCATTAAACATGTGCTCACTATCTGTCACAAGGAAAGAGGTCTTTTATGCCTTGAAAAGACTTGATTCTTTTAAGGGTGCTGGCTCTAACGGCCTTCCTTCCATTTTTGCTAAAATGTGTGCGGAGGCTTTATCGGAGCCTCTGACAATCATATATAACCAGTCTTTGAAAACTGGTGAATTCCCAAAAATATGGAAGCAAGCGCTTGTAGTCCCAATACACAAAGCCAATGACAAAAAGCTTATAAAAAACTACAGGCCAATTTCAATTCTTCCCGTATTCGCCAAAATTTTCGAGGCACTTCTACGTCCAGTTATATCCGCTCACGTAAAGCAAAGTATAATACCACAACAGCACGGATTTATGAGGGCCAAGTCCACCGTTAGCAATCTGATGCTATACCACAATTACCTGACCCAAATGTTAGATTCTCGTGTCCCTGTCGATGCCATATATACAGACTTCTGTAAAGCTTTTGACAAAGTTAATCACGCGCGCCTGACCGGGAAACTGTCCAATATTGGCATAGGAGGCAATATGCTTAAATGGTTTTCCTCGTATTTAACAGATCGTGCTTCGATAGTGGTGATTAACGGGCATTCTTCACAACCCTTTGCATCCAAGTCTAGAGTCCCACAGGGCTCCCACCTAGCTCCCATTCTGTTTAATATATTTGTGAATGATATTGGCACCTGTTTCAAGAATTCCGAGTTTTTCTTATATGCCGATGACCTTAAATTAGTCAGAGCAATTAACTCACCACTGGACTCAGCTCTCTTACAAGAAGATCTCGACAGACTATCCGTTTGGTGTGACAAAAATGATATGAAACTTAATATCGAGAAATGCTTTCATATAAAATTCTACAGAAACAAATCTGTACTGCACACCAAGTATAAATTAAACAATAAAATTCTCACACAAGTCGATGAAATAAAGGATCTCGGAGTGGTTTTTGACCGGGCCTTAAAATTTAACTTACACATTGACAGAATGATAACGAAACAATTCAAAACACTTGGTTTCATCATTAGAAATTGTAAATTATTCAAAAAACCCTCAACTAAAATAATGCTGTTCCAATCCCTTGTCAGGAGTGGAGTAGAGTACTGCAGCTCAATATGGAACCCCCAGTACGATATTTATAATAAAAATATAGAAAAAATACAAAAGCGCTTTCTCTGGCACCTTTCGTATAGCTGCCATTTAGCTAGGAAAATCCCGAGGTACTCGGATCGACTTCAGCATTTTAAATTGACTTCCTTGTGCGACAGACGGCAACTTCTTGACCAAATGTTTTTGTACAAACTAGTTAATGGAGAAGTTGATTGCTCAGAGTTGGTGTCAAAAGTACTAATAGATGTCCCCGCAAAGAACCCCCGGCCAAGCAAGTACAACCTGTTTCGCTCTCGACAAAGTAAAACTAATCTAGGTAAATACTCGCCTCTGAACAGAATAACGACCGATTACAATGTTATTGCTAAAGTCTGCTCTATCGACATTCTGCATGATAAAAAACAAAAGTTCAAGAAATCTATCTTGACTTACCAATCCCAAGCATGTAAATCCGTTTGATTTAATTTTAAATTTTTTAATTTTTAACTTTTGATTTAATTTTGATTTAATTTTATTTTTATTTTATTTTATTTTATTGTATTCTATTTTTATAATTTAATTTTAATTTAATTTAATTCAATTAGAAATTCATGTATTTCTATAATGTTAATTCTAATTATTATTACTTTTCTCTTTGACATCGCAATGCTAATCAACTAATTTTATGTGTTTTAAAATCAAATGTTTTTTGTTAATGTTGTGATTGTCTCTAAGTGTTGCAGCACTTGTATATAGTTTTATAACTGATCATGTAATTTCCCAGTGCATGTAATGTTGACGATCCTAATAATAAATAAATAAATAAATAAATAAATACGTTTCATCACCGCTGCTCTCAATATGGTGAAAGAAAACATCGTGAAGGCACCGGTATAACCCACGTGGGTGGTCTGAAAAGCTTCCGACCTCAATGTGAAGATAGCTGTACTCGTCAATAAAAGCTAGTCAATGTATGCATCTTTTGTTACTCACCAAAGTTTCAGCCATTTTGTACGTGCAGTTGTTATTTGACAGTTATTTGAACAAAAAAAAATGTATTTGTGGAGCTCACTTTATAGACAACTGAAAGCTACTACTATTTCAAAAACATAAAGTTCTTCTTTTGCCATGTTTATATACTTTTAAAATATGTGTTTTTGTTAAGAAAAACTACATATTTCTCGAGACGAACACTGACAGACCAAATAGCCGAACACGGCATAAAGACAGACTTTGGCTGTCACAAATAAGGCTAAAATTATTTAATAAAAATGTATACTGCATGAAACCTCAAGCGAACGCCGGCGTTTGCTCTCTCATTGTCTTTCTATTGTGTCTCTTATTACGGTATTCGATCGGATATTCAAAACACAATTTTTTTTTTGAGGAGGGATGAAACGCGTGTTAATAAAAGAGTTATGAGTTTAAATGTGGATGGATGAAGAGGGAAAGGGAGACCAAAGAAAAGATGGATGGATTGTGTGAGAAGTGATATGAAAGAAAAGGGAGTTAGTGATAGCGTGACGAGTGACAGGGCAGAATGGAAGAAAAAAACGTGTTGCGCCGACCCCAAATAAAACGGGACAAGGGCAGGAAGATGATAATGATGATGATGATGATGATGAACAAATTTAAAGTTTTTAGATTTTTTTCTTCACTTATGCTATGCCACCTTGCTTCATGCAAATTTCAGGATTCTGGGACAATGGGTGACCCTATGAATTTTGATTCCCTTGAGAGTGTCAAAATTTACGTTTTTTGCAACATAAACGGCCGTATCTTCTTTTTTCGTTAACTTACAAGTTTGATTTTTTCACAGCTTTACGGGACGGCAGACCTAAATATACGGTTTTAATTTCAACTCGATACCTTCACGCGTTTTCGAGATAAAGGGTTTTGAAACACAGACAGACAGAAATGGACAACGAAGTGATCCTATAAGGATTCCGTGTTTTCCTTTTGAGGTACGGAACCCTAAAAACACTTTTACACGTTTGTTTAAACTTACTTAAAACCTATTATTTTTCAAAATAAATATAATTTATCATTAAGTTCCAAATTAGAAAGTCTGTCTCTTGAGGCTTCTACGATTTGTAGGAAATTATACTTTATGACGTGCCGTGTCGGCGACTCAACGATAACGTGACTGATGGATCTGTGTGCCTTAAAAGTACTTAATCAGAAGTTTACTCGTGCGAGTATTTCCCTGTGAGGTACAAGTATTGGTACTTGTACTTTTTTTTTTTTTCGGGTGGGAAAATCATCTCATGACATCCCCCGCTCTTGGGCGGAGCGGGAGATAGTGTCAGACTTTTACTGACTAAAAACCCACTCCTGTTCCTTCTTTGCCATTTGTTTTCCAGGGCCCCGGGGATCTCTTTCGCATCACCCATGGCCCCAGTAGGCTTCGACCCTGTTGGGCCCCTACGGTTGCTGACATCTCCTTGAGGCGCGCGTGGAACACTACGCGCCGTCGACGACTTGGGCTCGGTCCGGACGGTTACCGGACGATCGGACGGCGAGCCACCCATTGCTCGCCGTCCGCAAGCCCGCGCCTACGGTGGCCGGAAATCGGGATCGGAATCCCGGCGGCGGTTGGGGCGTAAGGACCGTTGCCGTTGCCTCACGCGATCGGCCGCCTCCTTTGCTAGCATTACTGCTTCGCAGAAGGAGGCGACCGCCTGCCACTCCTCCTCGCTCCGGACCATGGCCTGTACCAAGGCCCGGCGCGAGAGATCGCTGCCGCCGATCGCCCTCACGAGGACACGACGGTGCTCTGCCCAAGCGGGGCACACCTCTACCGTGTGCTCCACCGTGTCCTCCGGGCGGTCCACACAATGGTGGCACCCGGGCGTCTCTTCTGCACGGATCCGGTACAGGAACTTCCCAAACTTACCATGTCCGGTGAGGACCTGCGTCATGCGGTAAGTAAGGACGCCGTGAGGTCTTTCCAGCCACTCCTCAAAGAGGGGACTTATCGCCATAATTAAGGCGTGCCCAGCACTGGGTTGCGACAGTCGCCGTCGCCATTCCACCATGAGATCCCGCTGGAAGTTTTTCCGCCATGCCGCTACTTGGCGCGGCAGCGGAGTTTCGCCCCGGCGTTGCATCTCCATGCGCAGATCATGCATACGTGCAAGGTCTTTTGCCTGCAATTCCCACGGTGGTTGGTTAGCGAGGAGGCATGCTGCTTCGCGGGAAATCGTGCGGTATCCCCGCACCATCCGGATGGCCATGACCCTCTGGCTTGCGTTCAGCTTGGCTGCCGGTCGCTTTCGAAGAGACGGCGCCCATACCGGTGCCCCGTAAAGGGCCATGGACCGAACGATTCCTGCATATAGCCTCCGGCAGGAGGCGTCTGGACCCCCTAGGTTGGGCAGGAGCCGCTTGAGGGCAGCCCCTGTGCGATCCAGTTTGGGAGCCAGACGTCGGAAATGCTCCTCGAAGTTCCACCGGCTGTCGAGGACAAGTCCAAGGTACTTCATCGTCGACTCGACGCCGATGTGAACTCCTCCTACCGTTAGTTGGGAACCCGATGGTGGCGCGTTCCGAGGGCCGTGGAAGCACATGGCTTCGGACTTGTGCAATGCCACCTCGAGTCCCAACTCTTGGATCCTCTCCACGACTGTCGCAACCCCGCGAGTCACTAGTTCGACCGCCGCCTGGTATGACTCTCCCCGCGCCAGGACCAGCGTATCATCTGCGTAGCAGACCACGCTGACCCCGTCAGGGAGATCGCCGCGCAGCACGTAGTCGTACCCGATGTTCCACAAGGGTGGTCCTAGTACCGATCCCTGCGGAACACCGCACGACATCTCTCGCCGTTTCCACTCTCCCAGGTGACCAGGGTAGATAATGTACCTGTCCGACAGGTAGGCCTCGACAACATGACAGAGGTAGTCAGGCACCCGATGATACCGGAGTGCCCTCCTAATGCTACTCCAGGGCAGGGAATTGAAAGCGTTGGCGATGTCCAAAGACACCACTAAGACACACCTGCCCTGGGACACCGCATCCCCCGTCGTGAGGGCTCGCACGCGCATGATGGCGTCCACCGTAGAGCGCGCCCTGCGAAAGCCAAATTGGCCGTCCGAAAGATCCGGCCCCACCCGTGTTAGGTGCGCGACGAGGCGGTCTGCAATTACTCTTTCAAAGAGCTTGCCCACTTCGTCGAGCAGCACGATGGGCCGGTACGCGGACGGTGAGTCCGCAGGGCGCCCCGGCTTCGCGATGAGGACCAGTTTCCCGGTCTTCCAGCGAAGTGGGAACTGGCCCCTCTCCATACATGCGCTAAAGAGCCCTCTTAGTCGAGGCCCGAGTTCCTCCATGGCCAGGACCCAGGCCTTTCCAGGCAGGCCATCGGGTCCTGGGGCGGTGTTTTTGGCACTGAGCCTACGTACCGCCACTCGCATCTCTACCTCGGTCACCTCTGGAGCAATGTCGTCGCCGTCGCCGTCGTGGTCCACGTTAGACACCGCAGGTGGCGGAGCCATAGGCGGGGGAGAGTGTTCCCCTCGCGTGGGGAATAGAGCGCTAACCACACCCTCCACAAGCTGGGGCCGGAGACTCTGCGTCAGCGGGGGAGCCCAGGGGCGGAGCTTTTCTCGCACCACCTTGTAGGGGCGCCCCCATGGGTCTCTGTTCAGAGTTTCCAGCCACTGGTACTTGTACTTAAAGTACGTATTGTATAGTATAGTATATACAAGTAAATGTATACTAATGTTAGGTTTAATTTAAAACAACGTAATAGTTTATTTTACTGGCAACATTTATAAAATTATTAAATAAGTGCAGATCTGTTTTATTGTAATGGCAACACCGAAAACTGGCATTTGAAAAAAAGACGCGGAAACGCTCTCTTTCGGTTCCGGCTGTCATAGGAGAAAGACGTGCTCTGCACCAGAGTTGAGTGTCAGATATATGGTGAATATTGGTGATTGGTGGTATGTTGTATGGTGAATAATACCGGTAAATTATTGTTAATCATGAATTATTGAAGGAATAAAAGATGTGATTGTGTAGCGTATATTATTTGTTTTTATAGTACAATGAAATTAAATGAATTCGTAAATATTTTCTTTCCCCTATATTGGATATCTGTAGCTTCAATAGATAAATTTATAGTTACTCATAGTACCTTCAAATATAAAAATTACATATTGAATTACATTAACTATCATTTGAAGCGTTAAAACTAGATTCTAACACTAAGCTGTCAGGCTTGACTAACATTTAATTTTATTGAAGTATTTAATTCTTATCTGATGGATGCTGATTTGCTTTTGGAAACGCCTTATGGGGATGCAATTCGACATACATTTTCACTGTTTTTGAGACACAGTATCTTGTAGATATTATCTAGGCTTCTATTGAAATCAATTTATAAATTAGTGTAAAACTAATCCAGTCCTCTGAACCTCAGACCTCTGAAAATCCTGGATGTTGCATGAACTTTGTATAATAATAGAAGCCTTGAAAATTTAATCAAGATCCTAAATGATGACAATTTTTTTCAATATCTTTTGAGGGTTTAAAATAAAGACACGTATTTCCTGGAACAAGTTTTGTAAAATATTCGAGTAAATCACGGAATTATTTGTTAACAGAGTTTTTAGGCGTTAACTCTCTTTTTTCGCATTGCCTTTTCGTCAAACATCGCGTTGGATTGTGTTAGATGAAGTAACAAGCTTTTAAACCATGCTCAATGTTGACGATAGGCGAGTGGAAAAGGACCCTTTTAAAATGTCAAGACTGCAACCGAGAATGAGGGATGGATACACCCTATAGAGCTCCATCCTTTTAATAGTTCAGTGCAGGTCGTCAAATGAATCGCGGTAGGATCTCTGGTCAAAGGCCGGTGAGTCTACTGTCATGTGATTGGTATATTTTTGCCTAGTTTCGAAGACTAAGAGTACAGCAAAATCAAGGTGATAATTTTTCTAACGCGCTTAGTTTTGGGATTTGTTGAATGAATTTTCAAAATCGCATCATTATAAATTGCTTTTAGTATTTTTTTTTTTGTTATTTTCTATTGATAGGCTGGCGCTGACTCGATAGAAAGCGATGATGTGGTCGGCGATGGAGCAAGCTAGCCTAGAATTAATCTGATTAGATTACTTAAGACATAGACGCCGTAAAGACATAAAGATGAGATGGATAGCGGAGTTGAGCAGGACCCAACATCTAGTCTGAGAAGAGACTACTGTAGATTTAAAGTTAGCAAGCAACCTTAGTTTTCATATTCCTCGCACGTACTAAATAAAAGTACCTACATCGTTTTATGAAAGTCTGTATGATTAAAATAGAGGTTTCATAATATAATATGAAATTCTCGACAAGCCTTATTGGTACTTAAAAATGCATTAAAAAATAATTGAAAGAGGTTTGTCGAGAACAATATCACACTAATATTATAAAGGCGAAAGTTGGTGAGGATGTGAGAAAGAAAGAAAGAAAGAAAAATATTTTATTTGGCACACATGGACACACACACTTTAAAAACAAAATTTAAGACAACTAAGAAAAAAAACACACAATTCTTGTCAATGCTACACTAAATAGGTTCAGTTCAGCAAAACTGCCAGACAACTACATGGTAGTCAGTGGTAGTTGCCTGACGCTGGTTTTCAACTGAACCTTATTGAGTGTGAACGGCAGTTATTTACTTATTACTATTATATGTAATGTATAAGTATTATGTGTAAGATAATGTATGTTACTTTTTATGTGTGTTACTTCTTCACGCTCGAACGGATTTTAATGTAACATTTTAAACGTCATGCTCGTGAACGGGTGCCGTCAGTTGAGACTGGTCATTACTTAGCTGCCAGTGGCTTAATTCAATTTCTATTGTGCTCACTTATTAGAAGCGACAAGAAATATGTAACGATAATAATATGGATATAGATAATAATGTGTACGATAGAAAAAAATCACGGATAGTCCACTAAAAATAAAAATAAATACTTTTTATTTGCGGGATTTGACGCAATTTTAGGATTAACTTACAAATCATAAAAAAAGGCATGGCGCATATTAGGAAAATATGCGCCACGTCTACGCAAAACGGCTGAACGCCCAGCACTACTGTGAATTACTTTTATCGATTAAAAATCGGACAAATACACATGCAATCATTCTGATTGTTTGTCAGATTATTCTACAAACAACGTTTTACCATTACGGTGTTATAATTTTTAAATGAATCTGTATATTTTTAGGAAATCGCTAAAATCTATATATATAAAAGCGAAATACCACTCACTGATTAATCACGAAATCTCAGAAACTATAACATCTACAAACATAAAATTTGGCAGGTAGGTTTTTTATAGGGTGTAGACATTGACTTAGAACGGATTTTACGAAACTCCACCCCTAAGGGGGTAAAATGGGGGTTGGAAGTTTGCATGGATAAACCTACTTTTACGCGGGTGAAACCGCTGGCAGAAGCTAGTACTTCATATTTGCAAGCATTGTGCATCTCTTTGTATGCAGCCCGAGAGTGATCACGATTTAGGTCCTATATTCCCCTTCACTTTAAATTTTAAGACCCCAAGTTGTAGCTATCAGCCCCCCTAGCCAAGTTACTACCGTTTCGTTTTAATTCTCTTTTCGTTGATCGCCTCAAGTCGGCCTCGCTTCCAATTCCTCTGTTCTGACGTCATCTCAACGCTCAGTCACGTGGTCAGAAAAAAGAAATAGGAGGCGTGGCCGACTTGAGGTGATCAACGAAAAGAGAATCGAAACGAAACGGTTGTAACCTCGGGGACAGAAGATATAGACTCCGGCAGGGAATCCCACTACTTAACTGTACGCACAATAAATCTGTTACGAAAGCGTTTTGTACGCATGGATGCGATTTCCACCATGTGCCGATGGATATCTTACACTCACTAAACTTTTACAACATCTTAAACAAACACAGAAGCGAACACAAACTTCTTAAACAGCTAACAGAAGTAACTATCAATCCTTGAACAAACGATTAAAGACAACAACACAATATTACACCATAAAACAATTGACAGCTACTCGTCATTTATTAGCTATCAACCGAACAATATGTGCGAGACAGTACTTCTCTATTGTTGTCTCAAGTATGAGGCAATCAGGAGACACTCGTGTCTATCTGTTAGGCACGCGATCTGGTGTTAATGAGGCGAGCTTCCTTGTACACTGTTGTAGCTTCCGTGTTGAGTAATTAGTATTGCCAAATATTTCAATTATTGATGAAAACAATAATCAGATTGTTATATTGTATGGCTCCTATTTTAGTAGACAGAAGATCGGTGAGAGCAGTGGTGGCCGAGTGGTAACGGCTCCGACTTACGAGTTGTAGGTCGAGGGTTTCAACCCAGCCAGGAGCATTACTTTGTGTAACGTATTTTATCACCACAGCTCTCAAAAACTGGCATGTCCTAGAACCAAAAAATCGAAGACATGAGACATTCGCTAACCTGTACTGGGCCTGCGTGGTGGATTATGGCCCATTCCCTTTCCTAGAGAGGAGGCCTGTGTCCCAGCAGTGGGAACATTAAAAAGGCTGGTTATGCTTATGCTTTCGGATCGGCAACCGTCGTTCAGTGGGAAGATAAATTGTGTGAATCACCCGGTAGCGACGGTGGAGTATACGGTAGAGGTCTGCCCTAGGTAGATTAGGCAGAGCACCCCTATCGACAGCGGTGACCTCTAGCATTCCGTCTGGCACAGGCCTTCTCGAAGCAGTAATGTGACAGTGTATGTGAGAGTCCAATCCTTATGCCCCAGATGCTGTAGAAAAAGCCCTAGGCGTCGGGGGTCACAATACGATACATCTATTCTATACTGTCCCTATGCTATGGCAAAGGCCTCCCTCCTTTCCTTCCATTATTCGTTTTTTTTTAATTAGCTTTCATGGTTATAAGAACTGCGATATTACAGAAAATACAAAACACAAAGAAACCAATAAATACCTCATTTAAAAAAAAGAATAACTCACCTTTAATATGAAGTCTATTTGAGCTTATAATTCCAAGTCAATCCGAAGATCACTTCAAAGCAACCCGTTTTAAAAAAACGGCAATTTCATACTTTAACCCCTATTATATGAAGTACACGGAATGAGATTTTCCACACAAACGAATATAACAATAATTCCTCGTTTTCATCCCTTTAATGGTAGTATTTCCAAAAACCCCTTCTTATTGCCCGTCTATCTACAGGAAGCCTTGTGCAAAATTTCACGTTTCTAGTCTCGGTAGTTTCGGCTGTGCGTTGATAGTTCATTCAGTCAATTTCTCCTTTTATACGAAAATATAAAGATAAATAATACGACTACAATCTTTTATCGCCAGTATAAAGTAATTAGGCGCCACTGAGACATCAGCGCGTCGTCACGCAATCTGTGGTGTTAATGGCAGATGCCATTTCCTTACTAACGACTACACTAAACAACGCTGTGGAGCTCAGACTGATATGTTTTACTAGTAGATACGCAAGTGCAAGCAATTCAATGTCTTGCTTAGGGGGATTTTTGGAAGAAAAGATAATTAACAATAAAAAGGTATAGATGGTCTTTCTCATCTATCTTTTTAGAGTTTCGTACTTCAAAACGAAATACGGAATCCTTATCGTTTGGAGGTAGGCGGAAAAGTGTGTGATAGTTGTGGAATATTATAGATGTGACTAAATTTACATAGGTAACATAAGTACGACATAGGTGTGTGGTTTTAGTCAGTTAAAGTCTGACACGCCCTCCCGCTAAACCCTAGAGCGGCAGAAGGACCTTAGAAAATAGATTAGAGATACCTACACTCAACTTTATTTTTTAACGGTAACTGAAGGGCACAGTTCAGGTTTAGTCAATAAATATCTGACTCTCTTGCTCCACCCTAGAGCGAAAGAAATCATTCGAAAATATTCAACTTTAAAAAAGAGTGATTGTAAGAAGAACCCTAAATTATATTTGGGACAAAGCTAGGCAAATTGACATAAGGAGGATTATTAGAAATCACTTTGATCAAAGCACTACCGAAACGTGCTCATTTAACCCACACTATAATTATTGTCTATGAATAGTTTTGTTTGGCTCTTAGTAATATTACCTCATCACCGTTATTATCATTTCAGCCGAAAGACGACCACTGTTGGATATAGGCCTCCCCCAAGCGTCGCCTCAATGACCGGTCCCGTACGTCTCGCATCCACCGCATTCCCGCGACTCTCACCAGGTTGTCGGTCCACCTTGTGGTAGGCCTTCCAACGCTGCGTTTTCCGGTGCACGGTCGCCACTCTAGAACCTTTCGGCCCCATCGACCATACGTTCTACGAGCAATGTGCCCACTGTCACTTCAGCGATTCTTCGGGCTATGTCGGTAACCTTGGTTCTCCTGCGGATGTCTTCATTCTTTATGCAATCCCGCAAAGAAACTCCGAGCATAGCCTTTTCCATTGCCATTTGGGTGACTGTAAGCCTTCTGATGAGGCCCATTGTAACCGACCATGTTTCAGCGATATTACCTGCGAAAACAATATCCTGTTATTTTCTAACCTGTACAATTATTCTAAAAATAGCCGTTCCTGTTATTATTTCCTTTATAATAAGAGACTTTTCCGGGCATAAATATGAAAGAAAATAAACTCTAATATTAATTGGGTCTTACAAGAAGCGCAAACATTCTTTTCCCGGAGAATTATTTCAACTATATTCATTTCTATCAGTGAGCAGAGTTTTTCTGTCGGTTGCAGTTTTTTCAAATTTCTCTATTTGGTTGTAATGTGGTTTATTTACGTTATGATTAGCTTCTGCTAGCGGCTTTGCCCGCAGTGACTTATTACTTCTCCCATTATACGTTTTATTTATCGGTTGAATGGAAATCTCTTACGACTTTTAAAAGGCTATTAATAACACCATATTTTATAAGTTATTCAATGTTAATTTTATAGTAATTTATATAAATTATTTTTTAAGTGAATGAGATTTCTTTAACTGGAATGGATAAAGTGAGAAATAAGTATATTAGGGGAAGTTTGAAAGTGGCTCCAGTGACTGAAAAGTTGAAAGGGAATCGTATGTCTTGGTATGGTCATGTGAAGAGGAGGGATGAAACGCATGTTACTGAAAGAGTTATGAGTTTACATGTAGATGGATGGAGAGGGGGACCAAAGAAAAGATGGATGGATTGTCTGAAGAGTGATTTGAAAGAAAAGGAAGTTAGTGATAGCATGACGAGTGACAGGCACAATGGAAGAAAAAAACGTGTTGCGCCGACCCCAAATAACACGGGACAAGGGCAGGAAGATGATGATGATGATGTCTTTAACTACAAAATTAGATATTTCAATGTAAATAAAGTAAGTTACTGTTAGAATTGAAAATACCTCTTGATGCGTCATTCCTATTTTGTTTTTATTAGCTTTTCAGTAATGTCACGAGAAATATTAAATGTAAAATTTTTCCATCACATAGAATATTAACGTATACACGAAAAAAAAACGAATTACGTTGAGTAAATTGCTCACGGTAGGTAACAAAATTGGTTTAGCCTGTAAATCTGTTTTCAAAAGGTTTTTCTATCCTGTTAGGGATCACAAAGACGGGTTCTAATTGACGTGTCGTTAGTTCGGGCCCAGTCCGGCTTATCTGAGGCCGATGGGGTAACATTATGCGTAGTGTGCTTATCTACCAAGATGTGGAGATAAGTGAGAATAATACTGATGCTTTCAAAAAATTAACCCGTTTCATGGAGCTTGACTTCTTAGTGAGCTTTCCTTTGATGGAGTTGACGTAAATCATAGGACAGGTTGATTTCTAGATAACGTTCGGTTCTGAGAAGTTTTAGCACTAGGAATAATAATTATATAACTAGCACTTTGCTCGCGAGTCTGTTCGTTAGAAATATATTTATATAAACTCGAATAAAAACTATATTTTGAGGGAAACAAAAATAAAACTCTTCAACAAAAAGAGTCTCTCACTCCAGACCATGCCTGAACCAGGGCTGGACATAAGAGGATCCCGTCGTCAATCACCATCACAAAGACACGGCGATGCTCCACCCAAGCATGACAGACTTCCACCGTAGCCTCCGGGCGATTCGGATAATGGTGACATCTGAGCGTTACTGTCCGCTGATTCCAATACAGGAAACAACCACGTCCAGTAAGGACCTGCGTGAGGCGGAAAATAGGGACACCATGGCGTACTCTTCAATAGTTAAATAAGCTGGAAGCCGACTAAAATTTCTTAGGTTAGTATTGGCAGATTGATCGATTCTAGCTCGTGTAGTGAGCGGTATATTTTTTTTTTTCTTGTATGTACATGGCAATCTGTCTTGTGTATTCACTTGTAAGAGTTTTAATTTTATTTCTTTTGTCTGTTAGTTCCTTATTTTTTTAATTATTTTGCTTTCTATATCTGTACGCGAAAAATAGCGCCCAAATATGATAAATCTTAGACCTTTATATAAATACCTATGTTTCACAAATAAACATTCTGATTCTGTCAGATAACAATAGGCCACTTTATTGGCTGAAATTCTATTTCTGTGTTTTATATGTCAAAAACTTGGATGGATTAAGCATTCAAGTGCCTCTGCCTGAGATGGCGTAAACACTTGTGGACTAAACGAAAATATTAGACACAAAGCTGCGAGAGATGTACTGGCTGGTAGGACGACATTCACAAACGAATGTACATACATAGCAAGCTTATGATTTACAAAGCAATCCTGAAACCGATATGGACGTACGGCATCCAGCTTTGAGGTACAGATAGTAAAATCGACATACTAGAAAGTTTCTAAATCAAAAAAATTAGGGCTATATTTCACCGGGACACCATGGGCGCGTGACTAGTTGCGCCGCCATGGTGTCCCGATGAAATATAACGGTTACCGGACGGCGAGCAATGGGTGGCTCGCCGTTCGCAAGCCCGCGGTGGTTGGGGCGTGAGGACTGCTGCCTCACGCGATCAGCCGCCTCCTTTGCAAGCATTACTGCTTCGCAGAAGGAGGCAACCGCCTGCCACTCCTCCTCGCTCCGGACCATGGCCTGTACCAAAGCCCGGCGCGAGAGATCGCCGCCGCCTATCGCCCCCACGAGGACACGGCGTTGCTCTGCCCGAGCGGGGCACACCTCCACCGTATGCTCCACCGTGTCCTCCGGTCGGTCAACACAGTGGCGACAACCGGGCGTCGCTTCCGCACGAATCCGGTGCAGGAACTTCCTGAACTTACCGTGTTCGGTGAGGACCTGCGTCATGCGGAAGGTAATGACGCCGTGTTGCCTTTCCAGCCACTCCTCAAAGAGGGGACTTACCGCCATAATTACGGCGTGCCCAAGTCACATATGGGCTGGTGCTGCAAAATGCCGTCTAGCAGCTTTGGACTCAGTGGAAAGGCGTGCGAGGCTAATTGGGGATCCAGATTTGGTTAAGTCCAATCTACAAAGACCAAAGCCAGGTTTTTGGTATTTTACAGGTTGAATTTTGGAGTGTGCGCGGGAAATACATGACGTGATTTTGCTATCTCCTTTCTATCATCGGACAACCCGACGTACGGTGGGTATCCACCCTTACGTTGTCGAAACTTCAACGGTACATACTAAGCATTTCGCTTCGTTGTTTATACAGCGTACATCGAAGGACTGGAACAATTTGCCTGCTGCGGTCTTCTCGTCCAACTATAATTTAGGTGTCTTTAAGGCTAGAGTGAATAGGGTCTTAATAAACTAGTGCGCCTCACCGTCAATGATTGTATCACTCTTTCCATCGCAGTATAGCACTGGTTTATATCAATTTAAAAAAAAAAACTCATTAAGTATCAAAACCTAACACTAGTGTAACTCACTCGAGTACCTACCGTACAAGTTCAATAAAGAATCTACTTGTTTCATAATATTAATAAAATGCTAGGTAATAACATTTTCAACAGAAACTTATTTTCAACTCTTACGGTAAAATAAAATAAATGAGTTTTCGAACGCTTGACTAACGCAGTAAGCAGTCCCTGCGTTTGTCAAGCCGTTTCCAATTCGATCAAGATTGAAATATTTAATTTTGGTTCTGATTTTGAATATTATTTGTTGAGTTATTTAATATTTTTTGTTACCTTGAATTAAAGTTACTTAAGGTGAAAAACATTGATTTACTCTAAAACGTTTCATGAATGCTTATATATTTCAGCAAGTTTTCTCACATAAAATTACTCGCGCCTATCGACGTTTTTATGAAGGAAATCATCAAATGACTTCTTCTGCTCTGGGTGAAGTGAGAGAGTGTGTCAAATTTTTACTGACTATAACCTACTTGTGTTCCTAACTTGCCCTTAGTGGTTCGGGGCCACGATAACTAAAAACAATCCTACAGCCCTATCAGGGGTTGGCCCTAATGCGCTCTGGCAATTTTACTGACATCTCGCGGCTAGCGTTTAACACAACATGCCCTTGAGAGATCAACACATAGTTCGCCGTCTTATTGGTCGGCGAGCTATGTGTTGCTCATCGTCCGCTTGGCCGTGCCTGCGTTGGCATCCAGGGGCATCTCCTTTGAGGGCTGAGGCGTGAGGCATATATCCACCTCACGTTTTCCGCCAAAGCACCTATCGGCCTCAAGTTTATAAGTAATTTTTAATACACTTACTCAAAATTCGCTCTTATAGCGCGAAAATCAGTGTGTTTATAGTGTCAGGCTGGTTATCGTGCCACAACCCTCATGAGTCGCACGTTAACCCTCGTTTATTTATTTTTTCGAGAGTGTATTAAAAAACGTCGTTTGATACACGTGAAAAGTCGATCCAGTACTCAGCTCTATAACACCCTCTCCTACGGTTCGGGTAAATTTCGCCTCGGTCGCAATGTTAAACCTTCTCGACTTGTATCAAAATGTACTACATATTCCTTTCATTTATAATGTGCCACTTATGAACCCTCTAAAGAGGAACTTATGAATGAGCTGTACAATATTTAGCTAGAAGGCTTAGTAGAATAGATGATAAGCTGGGTAGATCTTGAGTTATTTGAGGAGATCTAACAAGAAGAAATATGTAATATAATTATTTTTTTTTGTTTTTATGTTAGCTATTGAGATTTTAATCAATAAAGTAATAAAATAAAAGAATCTTCCTTCAATGATTTGAAATGGACTTTAGTTTGAGATTCTTATAAATCCACCTTTTTGTGCAGTGACTAAAAATAATATTAAATAATGAGGTTTTCTTCCTAGTCCTTTTGATTACCTTCTCTCAAAAGCTTTTGCCAGAACTTTACTTTGGACTAAAAATATGTTTCAATGTACACCTCCCCAAACAGTGAGCCAGTCAACCACGGAGATTGATTTGGCTAAGCAATCTCTCCGTGATTGATCAAAAGGTACCAGGAGACTAGAACCGTAAAGAATTCTCCACTGCACTTCTTAAGACATACACCCCTTTATCGTTAAAACTATTAAATCGAACTCCTGTCGTCGCCTCACCTCCTTATATCAAGTATTACGCCACACGAACTACCAGGCGCGCAGAATTTAAAACAATCAGCCAGTCAATCACATAGATCGCAATGGCTAAGTAATCTGCGATATTGGCCACGGGGTACCAGGAGATAAGACCCTCAAAGAAGTATCCACTGCAGTTCATAAAGCATACCCGAAAACTGTTAAAACCATTAAACCGAACTCCAGTCATCGCTTCTCCTCGTTGTACCAGGTGTTACATCATACGAGCTACCAGGCGCGCAGAATTCGGAAGTGCTCATTAGTATTCGGAGCCAGTATTATTTAACACTTGCCTTACACGCGCGCGCATCGTGTGGGGAATATGATACCGTTGTGTAAGGTTGTGATAGGTTGCTAACCTGAGAGGTTTTACTAACCTATATTACAATAATTGGACTATTACTTTAGTTCATGGTAGATTCATAACTGCTTTTGGAATTATCAAAGTCAAAAAATCAAAGTCAAAAGTTTTTATTTCACATAGGCCTACATGGGCACTTATAAAACGTCAGAAGCTATTGCACGGTTCCAAATTGGTCGTTTCCTATGGAGAAGAACCGGCAAGAAACTCCATGGTTACTCTTTTAAAAAAAGTGGTTGTTTACAATATTTTCATACTACAGTATTAATAGATATTATGTAAGAACAGTGTAGATCAGTCAATATTGTACCCTAAAGCACAATAAAAATAATCATATTAAAAAAAAAGTGAGTCGTAATAGGAAGTAACCTAAGAATTCGCGGAGTCTACAGTATTCTCACATTTACATTATTATCACTTTTGGTATACCTATAACTTTGAAAAATATTTCTCTGAATATATAAATTTATGCTTTTTACAAATAACTGAGTTCTTATTAAAATTAAGTGTGAAACAAAATAAGAAATGGTGTGGAAAGCAATATCAATGAGTCATGTAATTTTTTTTGGGGTGAGAAATCATCCAATGACTTCTTTCGCTCTAGGGCTGTGTAAGAGGGCGGGTCAGACTTTTATTGACTAAAATCACACCTGTCTTTCAGTTGCCTTTTGCATTATGGCACACAAGTTTTTTTTCTTCTGACATATCTTTGAGGCGCGCATGGAAAACTATGCACCGTCGGTGACTCATGCTCAGTCCGGACAGTTACCGGAGGACCGGACGACGAGCTACCCGCTGCTTGACGTTCGCAAGCTTGCGCCTACGGTGATCATTCTGCAACAAAACTCGGCCGGCCGACACGACACCCGGGGTGTGACCTGTCGAAGCGGCTGGAGCTTGAGAATGCCCGTTTTCTTGCGTGAACAGCTTGGAAAACACCTTCAGCTATTAGTCATTTTTGTAAATCTTTGACTATCGTTATGGATAGTCAGAAGTGCAGAAATCTAATAACAGTCTTGCCAAAAGGTGGTGGTACCGTCACTCTCACATCACTTTGTTTTCCATCTGTCTGTCTGCCTGTCTGTCTGTCAATACTCTTTATCTCGGAAATGCGTGAAGGTATTAAGTTGAAATTAAAAGCATATACTTACTTAGGTCTGCGATCTCTTGAAGCTGTGAAAAAATCAAACTACAAAATTAACGAGAAAAAAGATACGACCATTTATGTCGCAAAAAACGTATTTCGACACTCTCAAGAGAATCAAAATTTATAGGGTACTTCCCATCGACCTAAAATCTTGAAATTTGGCATGAAACAAGGTCTTATAGCACAAGTAAAAGAAAAAATTTTAAAATTTTAAATTTGTAGTTGTCACAAAAAAAAATTACGATTCGGGAAAACCTTCGTTGGTACGAACCCTCAGTGCGTAGGTCCGACTCGCCCGGTATTTTTTCACATATTTGACATGAATTGAAAAAAATCACATTGCTTGGTTTCGAACCCGGCAAGTTCAAGCATGGAAGGTGGCCCCTAACATGCCATTCCTATTCAGATGCATAGCAACTCGTATTCTAATATGTGTTAAGACAAGTCTACTCAAAGAATCATATTATGGGTATTGTATAGCCAGTGTCCTTCTCGTTTTCCCCATTACTCCGCTGGGATTGTGTAACGATCACTCAATTGCTTCATTGTCTCGTGTTGCGTATGCCCACCACACATGAGCAATAGAACTACCAAATTAACTCCTTCACGATTTACTGCACTAATATTGTAAGGCGAAAATTTGTGAATGTGTATGGCGTCCATTACACGGTCATCAAAACCATCAATCATGAATGATGTTAGTTTGAATAACGGAATTTTATCGCCATACGTTTTTCGTCATGCAAACGTCAGTCATCGCATTACACGGTTGGTTTTTCGTCAGTCAAAATATTTGACTGTCTCAAAACTGACAGCAAAACCTGTCGTGTAATGGACGCCTATAATAATAATAATTTGGTTTGTACCACTTTCCATTAAAGCGTCTAAAAGGGCCTCTGCCAGTTGGTTTCGGCTCCTCGTACGCCTTCCAAAGGTCCAGGACCTCAGGGTCCAGAGATAAATGAATATATAAAAATAATAATGATTTATTTATTTCAGATAACAATGATCCATAATGTTTAGTAACAATTTGAACTTATAAACTATGTTATTAGGTACAAAATACAATCACAACACTACATACATACATTATATTTTACAATTTTTTGAGTAATTATAAATTTAAAATTGAATAAATTCATAGTTTAAAATTTGATAATTAATCATTGAATAGTTTAAAATTTGACAATTTAAAATTTAATATAATAAAATTGAATAATTAAAACCATTAATATATTATTGAAATTAAAATAATATACATATCTTCACGCTCGATCGGGTTAAACTATGAAATTTGACACATGGGTAGATCATTTCCTGGTCACATTAACATCACATTTTTTTAGTTAGCTTATACTTTCCAACTGCTGGGCAAAGGCCTACCACAACTTTTTCCAGGTATTCTTTTCTCGAGCCACCTCGCACCAGCCTTCAGGAGCTTCGTGTGGAAGAAACGCCCCGGTCTCACCATTGTTCCTCCTGACTCTAACACCGGAGTGTGACTTGTTTGCTGGGAGATGGATCGATGTGTGTCGTGAATGTCTAAGGTTTTGTGAGAAGATGGATAAATAATAAGTAATCATTTTTTACATTTGTTCTGTGGGATATTTATTATTTTAGTGGTAATGTATATGTATTTTCTTTTTATTCTTCAATGTGATATTGTGGTTTTTATTTAATGTATTTTTTTAGTTTGTAAGTTTCTACTGTACAACACCTTGGACTTCCTCCGTAACGTTGTACAAGTGCTTGTAAATAAATAAATAAATTGTGTGGACCGCTCGGAGGACACGGTGGAGCATACGTTAGAGGTGTCCCCCGCCTGGGCAGAACACTGCCGTGTCCTCGTGGGGGTGAGCGGCTAACTAATTTATACAGTTTAAATTTAAAAACGCAAAGATTTTTTTTTATTAGGAAAAAACCGACGAAAAATTCTACCACTAGGGGTCCAAAATCATGTACTGTATCCATGGTATTCGTCAGTGCATCGATGTCAAAGACACCCTGTATATTAATGATTAAACAACAATGTTATATATTATTATATGACTGGCCTGTTGGTCTAGTGGTTAGTGGCCCTGACTGCTATACTGGAGGTCGTTCGTTCGATTCCCACTCAGGACAAATGTTTGTGTGATGAGCACGATCATTTGTTCTGTATCTGGGTGTAATTTATCTATATATGTATGTATTTAGAATTAGAAATATATAAGTATGTTTATCAGTTATCTAGTACCCATAACACAAGCTCTGCTTAGCTTGGGACTACACGGCGTTGTGTGATAGTTGTGGAATATTATATTATATTATATTTACGATATTTGTGATACGATTAGCGACGATAATTATGTTTTTATAGTTGTAATTAATGACTTACTTATTAATACTTGTTTCCAAAACCTGATTGGATATTAGTGGCAAATTGGATTGTAATTAATTATTCTATTACACAGGATATTTGGGCCTGGCTATTTTACTATACATTGATTATGAACTAACTTTTTTCAGTGGCTTTGCTCGCGTGTTAGTCATGATCCCGCGAGAACATACTTTTTTATTTGTTGATATTCTCGCGCTCGACCACTCTGTCACCTGATCGAAAGCAACGATGTGTTCGACGATGGAATACTCTTGCCTAGAAGTTACCCATTTACTCTTGACTGACTTGACTCTAGCAGGGAATTCCACTCCTCATTAGCTGTACGCACAATAAATGTGTTACCAAAACGTTTTGTGCGTATGGGTAGAATATCTACCATGTACCGGTACGCATCGACGCCTAGGGGTCCGATGACGGAACGGGCTTGGTGGAATTAGGTTATACAATTTCGACGCACAGTCCCCGAAATGCAACCGGTAGAATACCGACAGGCTAGCAACTCGGCGACGATGCTCAAAACTTTGAAGCTTTGACAAGACGAGTGCATCGTTATCAATGAACCTCTTGGCTCACTTCTCAATTGACTCAAGCACATCAACCTGGTAACGGGTAGAACCGTTCTAAAGATGAGAGCAATACTCCACGCACGATCGAACTTGCACTTGATAAAATTTGAGCAGCTGCTCCGGCATGAAGAATTATCTCAACTTTGGTAGGATTCCCAACTTTTTTGTGTAAAAATGTAGTTTCAGCTGTGCGTTGATATCTCAGTCAGTTTCTCCAATTAATAATAATATAAAGCGGAATTAACCGTAAACTAGATAGTAGCTAATAATAATTAAAAGCATTTAAAAACTAAAAAACAAAACTGTATCTCAATTGTGTCAGGAATAGGGCTACGGGCAGAAACCTCCTAACAATGCGAAATGTGTCCAAAAATATAACTTTCTGAATCAAGCCCTATATTTGATCCAGCCGCCTAATGTGAGCCTCCTAAGGAGTTGGTCGAGGTTCCTGGCTATAAGCTATTGGCTGACCCGAATATCGGCACAATTCAAAGATTCAAAAGCATTTATTTCAAATAAACCATTTACAGGCACTTTTGAATTTTTTTCAAATTCAAATTCAAAAGCATTTATTTCAAATAAACCATTTACAGGCACTTTTGAAATGTCAAGAAGTCAGTCTGTCAGAAAAAAATGATGCTAATTGCACATTCCAAAGCGTAGATCTCTATGGAGAAGAATGTGCAAGAAACTCCATGGACACTCTTTTCAATCGTGTTCCGCAATTACAAATATCTCTGTTACATGTTTCTTGTCGCTATCATGTGAGAACAATGTCAATAAAGTAAAAATAAAAACTAAATATAGATATTAAAATAGCAACTGGCAGCTAAGAGATGACCAGTCTCAACTGACAGCGCCCGTTCACGGACCTGACGCGAATATTAGCACCACTCAGCTCAACCATTATAAAGGGAACCGAATGATCCAACACACGCGCCACCATCAGTGAGACATTTGAGTGAGCATGACAAACTCTCAACTGCCATGCTCATTTATGTCAAACAAGTCCAATAAAAACCATAAAATAGCTCCATGGTACTCACATTTACAAACTTTGAAAACAAATGCTTCTACATTATACAATACTAAATACAATAATAATTAACAACAATAATATTTTACAGATTAAAAAAAAAAAAACATTAAAGAATAATAATAATAGTTTCAAAACTAATCAATTTGTACACCCCGGTGGTAGTGGAGCTGGACCAGCATTGAGCCAAGCATTTTTATCTTGAATATAATCCTCCAACTTATAATATGCTTGCCTGCATAGTGTGCGTTTAATACAAGATTTAAATTTCGTTTCATTGAGTTCTAATATTTGTGGAGGTATTTTGTTATAACATTTCAAACAGTACCCCATGAAAGAAGAGGCCACTTTAGCCAGTCTGAAACCTGGTTGAACTAATTGGTCCCTATTTCTTGTAACATAATTATGTCTATCGCCTCTTTTGCTAAAAAGATGAAGATTTTTTCTAACGTACATGATGTTTTCATAGATATATTGACAAGGCACCGTCAATATGTTAATATCCTTAAACAGTTCCCTTAGAGAATCGCACCGTCGGAGATTGTAAATAGCTCTGATAGCTCTTTTCTGTAGAATAAAAATTGAGTCGATATCTGCAGCCCGTCCCCATAGTAGGATACCGTAAGACATGATACTATGAAAATAACTAAAATATACTAGTCTAGCGGTATCAACATCCGTAAATTGGCGGATTTTTCTAACAGCATATGCAGCTGAGCTAAGCCGTCCCGCAAGAGATGTTAAATGAGGACCCCATTGTAGCCTTGAGTCAAGCGTAATCCCTAAGAAAACCGTTTTATCTACAAATTCTAGTTTCTCATTGTTCAATATTATGTCACAATTACTACTCTTAACATTCGGTAAGGAAAATCTTATGCATTTCGTTTTTTTCCCATTTAAAACAAGATTATTAGCAGTGAACCACTTTTGGACCTGCAGTAGGGCGTTATTTTCGTCGTCAAGATTATTAGTCTTTCTATTTATCTTGAAAATCAAGGAAGTATCGTCGGCAAACAACACCATATTAAGTTTGTTTTGCAACAAATAGGGTAAGTCATTAATGTAAACTAAAAATAAAAAAGGACCTAAAATTGAACCTTGGGGTACCCCCATTTTCACATTTAATCTAGACGAATTGACACCGTTTATCTGAACTAGTTGCTGTCTGTCATTCAAATAAGATTTTAATAAGCTTAACGCTGTTTTGCCTAGTCCGTAATGCTCCAGTTTCAGGAGTAATGTTTCATGAACCACACAATCAAACGCCTTAGACAGGTCGCAAAAGATGCCAATAGCATCTTGTGCCTCTTCCCACGCATTAAAAATGTGTTTTAGTAAGGAGACACCAGCGTCCGTTGTACAACGTCCTTTGGTAAAACCATACTGTTTATCGTGCAAGATGTTATTCGTGTTAAAATGATTAAGCATTTGATTTAACATTACCTTTTCAAATATCTTGCTAAAAACCGGCAACACGGAAACTGGCCTATAATTATTAGTGTCTTTACTATCCCCGGATTTAAAAAGTGGTATCACTTTACTGTATTTCATTAGATCTGGAAAGACTCCTTGATCTATACACAAATTAAATATTAAGGCTAAGTACGGCGCTATAGTCTCAATAATTGAGGTACAAACTTTGATAGACATACCCCATAGATCTTCAGTCAATTTAACCTTGATTTGTTTAAAAGCTTTCATTACTGTTATGGGGTTTATATGTTTAAAATTAAATTCAGTTGAGCAGGCTGCAACGTTCGCCTGTAATAAACCAAAAGCATGCGATGGCGCCGAATTTAGGGCTTCAGTAGTTTTAATTGGTATACTAGCAAAGAAATTAACAAATTCTTCTGCAACTAGTTTATTATCGCTAATAACACCATGACGAGTCTTCAATGTGTAATCATTGTTATGTAATTTGTTCCTGTTGGTTTCATTATTTATGATTTTCCAAACAGTTTTTATTTTATTATCTGCTGATTTAACTTTGTTGCTAATGTATAAGGCCTTAGCTGCCTTACAAGTGTTTTTAAACATTTTTGAATATGTAGCAACAACAAAAACATTTTTGAAATGTCAAGAAGTTAGTCAGTAAAAAAAAAATGATGCTAATTGCACATTCCAAAGCGTAGATCTCTATGGAATAGAATGTGCAAGAAACTCCATGATTGCTGAGTTCACATTCCATGTGGACAACCTAGCGGGCCAAGTCAAGATACTTGTTTTTTTTTTTAATATTTAAAAATGTAATGATTTATTTACACATAAATAAAATAAAGAATCAAAATCATCAATTTAAGATGTTTATTTATATTTACAGGCACAGCACCGATTTATTTATAAAACAAAGTCAACAATATATAACTGAATTTTCGACAGAACACGTTAACGAAATCAACGAATTGCTGAAACGTAAACAGTTACAACATGGCATGTTTTTCCCAGAAATAGGACGTAATTTCTACCAGCGTTTGTATTTATTAATTTCCCCAGTGTAATGAAAATTAGAGGACAATTTTATACTTTAACTAGTTTCTGCCAGCGGCTTTACCCGCGTTTCTCCACTCAAACTTTGGATCCCCGTTAGTCAAAGTCAAAGTCAATAAAAAAAAATTATTTCACATAGGCCTACATGGGCACTTATAAAACGTCAGAAGCTAGTGCACGTTTCATCCCCTGTGGGGGAGACTTTCGGAAAATCCGTTCTTAGCAAATGTCTACACCCTATAAGGAACCTACTTCAAATCTTATCTTTGTAGGTGTTATAATTTTTTAGATTTCGTGATTAATCAGTGAGCGATATTTTGTTTTTATACAAATAGATTTAGGCCTAGCCTTGCGGTGGAATGCGGTGCGTTTATTCTACCGTACGGTAGAATAAACGCATTCACAGGGCCGCGCACTGCGGTGAAAAAAACGCACGTTTTAACCGACTTCGACAAAAAAGGATGAGATTGTCAATTCGGTTGTATTTTTTATCATCATTTTTTTATGTTTGTTACCTCAGAACTCGTCGTTTATGGACCGATTTGATTTTTTTTTTCCATATAAATATGCTTCCAGATTGGTCCCATTTTTTTTTTCAAATCCATTTCTGATGATGGAATCCATGAGGAATCGTGGGAACTCCTTAAATATTATGCATTTACAGTCAAAAAGTAACATTTGATGAAGTGGAACTGATGAAGAAGACCAGAAACGGTCAACGGATCTTCATACTCACATAGATATCACAATGAAGATAGTTAAGCGACTATGACAATACAAATAAATCAATGGTTCTGAATAGGTACTTTGATCTCTATGCGATACAAAAATATGTGCGGTAGATTCACCACAAATTTGCAGCGAGAGGCCAACGGTGATTTCACCGCATGCGTTTATTTCACCGCAGTGCGCGCACTTCAATGAGACTATATACTTCACACAGTGCGCGCAAGGCCTTACTTCAACAACCGTGTAGGTACATTGAACTAATAAAGTCTAAATAAAATTACACACCACTACGACTTTTTTTAGAAAGTGTGGGGAATGGCGACTCTTCCATAATCAAAAAAGTATTTATGATAATACCATTCGAAAAGAAATATAACTTATTATTCATTTATAAATACGGATCTAATTTGGTTAAAACCAATCTACAAAGCCTGGAGCACAGGTGTAGGGTAGCCAGCCTTTCGGTATTTCACAGGATTGATTTTGGAGAGTGTGGGTGGGAATTACGATTTTGGAGAGTGTGGGCGGGAATTACAGGACTTGATTCAGCTTTCACCTTTCCACCATCGGACAAACCGACGAACGGTGAGTGTCCACCCTAATATTGTTGACCACTTGCATTTCGCCTTGTCGTTTATACTGCGTACATCGAAGGACTGGAACAATTTACCCGCTATGGTCTTCCCGTCCAATTATAATTTAGGAATTTCGAAAGTAAGAGTGAATAGGCTCTTAATAAACTAGTGCGCTTCACCATCATCGATTACAATACTGCTAAACATCAGGTGGGAACGAAGTCAAGCACTAATTTATATTATTAAAAAAAAGTTGCATTTATTATTTCATTTGTTTTTAAATATTTTAAGTTATAATATATTTTCAGAAATAAAATGCTTCTACGCAAAAGATCACCCATTATAATCTCATTACACACTACCCTCAAATTAAAGACATCTTCATTCGAAACTACCCACGCCGATTTGTGTAATGACCTACAATTGTGCCGACAAATCTCACCCGGAGACATCAAACCACGACACGTTTTTCAAATAACAGACATTAGGGATATTTTGCTTAATATGGCGGTAACTATACATCGTTGGAATTTAATATCTTATTTCATGTAACTTAATTTTAATGTGGACTCCAATTCGTTATTTAATTGTATTTATACGATTATTAATAACTTTATAGTGCTATGGGCTATGCTTAGAGTTTCCTTGCGTCATCACATCAGAAGTAAAGATATGCGCAGGAGAGCCAAGGTTACCGATACATCTCGAAATACCGCCATACTTAAGCGGCAGTGGGCTGGGTACATTGATTGCAGGACAGATGGTCGATGGGGACGAAAGGTTTTGGAGTGGCGACAACGTACCGAAAGACGCAGTGTTGGAAGGCCTGCCACAAGCCAGTGTTGGAAGGCCTGCCACAAGCTGGACCGATGACCTGGTGAGGGTCGCGGGAATCCGATGGATGCGAGACGCACATGATCGGTCGTTGTGGTGACGCTTGGGGGGCCTATGTCCAACAGTGGACGTATTTCGACTGAAATTATGTTGATTTCATACAGTGTATATGTTTTGTTACTACCATAACTTTAAGAACACCACGCGCTAAAAAAATGGGAATCTTATATCTAAAACAAATGAATAAAAAGCAATTGAGTGGTGTTAAACATAGCCAATAAGCAAGGTGAGTTCTGACCACCCAAATGTATTTCTATTATATTCTGATTTGCTCAGGATGCACATACATGGATGATCTTTAATGCAAATTAATTTTGAGCTACCAGGACATCACAACATTATAAGAGTAATACATTAGCTGCCTATTTAACACTAAGAGGGCACTCAATATTCACAGCAAGTATCACTAGCTACTCATGATTGCCTGATGATGCTGTAATAACCGAAACTTTTTGATGTGTTTGATTAAATGCTTCATTAAATGAACTCATCGCTAATGAAGTCCTGTTTCAATTTAATATTGGATGTGTGGTCGCTAATATTATTCGTTTTGTGACACGTTCGTTAGTAAATATTAATGAGATATTAAAATGTTTTTAATGATTGTTCCAATATTTTATTGACAGTGTTTGAAGTTATTATTGGTTTTATCAACTAGATAGTTAAAAATATTTTTCTAACCGTGTCTAAAAAGATTTGTCTGGGAAAAAGTCACGTCTAGAAGAATATTTTGATTTTTTTCTTGTGAGTGTCTAATCAAAACAACAGGCAAATATAAAAGAAAGTTTGAGCAATGAATTTGTGTATGCATCTCGGATTATAAGAACTCGTCAATGTCTACGTAGGTGAAGACGTGTGTGAGTGGTGTCCCCTAATATGCAATCTAAG
Organism: Mythimna pallens; assembly: GCA_961205895.1. Taxonomy (NCBI): domain Eukaryota; kingdom Metazoa; phylum Arthropoda; class Insecta; order Lepidoptera; family Noctuidae; genus Mythimna; species Mythimna pallens. The sequence continues at coordinate 1,185,551 of OY540845.1, read as the reverse complement.
ACTCAGTGAAACCTAACTATTGAAAAAATTAATTTGGCTTTTTCTCAATCACTCGTCATGTCCTTTTTTTGTGATTTATACAATGAATTTTCAACGATCACACATCACACACACACACACACACATACACACACACAACGCACACACACACACACAACGCCCACACACACACATCGCATTACTTGACTAGTTTTAATTTTTGATGCATCTATAATATTTCTATTTAGAAACTAAGGATGATAATTTATGAAACCTTGAAATTGTTAACCGACATTATTTTGAAAGCGGTGAAACATGTTATGTAACGACCAAGAAACTAGGAAGGTTCACAAGAATGACACATAGGTCCCTATGTCCCAATTTGGAACCGTGCACTAGCTTCTGACGTTTTATAAGTGCCCATGTAGGCCTATGTGAAATAAAAATTTTCGACTTTGACTGACTTTATCGTCTTGTGAAACTACATACCTTGTGCTGTGTCTTCAGATTAATTTGGAATTATAAGTTTAAATAAACTTTATATTTATGGCATATTTATGTACATATTATTATTCGGGTCTTGTTCTTCTTTATATTTACATAAATGTAAAACCCAAAAAATATTTTTTTTTTCATATTATGAATTCCAATATGTTCGATGGTAAAGAATTTTACGAGTGTAGTATATTTTCTGGCTACTGGAAGAAGTCACGCACAGTTTAAATCTTAAAATAACAAAAAATACTCATCATCTTCGAAAGAGACAATTACCCACAGGAATAATTTCCATCGAATAGTACTTAGAGGTAAGCTAGTTTTTTCAATGAGGGTGTTGGGGAAAATTCACACCACAAGTTGGCGCCACTTAGCCGTTAGGTCTTATTCTTTGAAAACGTGTATAGGACGTCTCACGTTTGACGTTGACGTCTAACTAATGTCATTAACATAAGCGTTTTGACAGGTGTCTGGACCTGACGTCTCAGTGCTGCCACCTGGTGAACATTATTTTAGAACACCCTCATTATACAGTATGTCACATGATTGCGACGTACGTGTACGCTCCTAAGGGATATTACTAAGATTAATTTTCAATTATGTTTAATCTAATAATTTAATTGGCATATATTATTACCGCATTCAATTTGAGGCGTCTGTCGTAAGGGAAATGGATCGTCATTACTATTAATGAGATCATCAAACATAATCAGTCGTGGTGATTATTGCAAATACCTTAGGCGTAGGGTAGCCAGCCTTTCGGTGTTTTACAGGATGCATTTTGCATAGTGTGCGCGGGAATTGTATGACTTGATTCAACCATCTCATTTCTACCATCGGACAACCCGACGAACGGCGAGTATCCGGCCTTACGTTGTTGAAACCTGTACGGTTTGGACCAAGTGTTTCGACTCGTCGTTTATACCGCGAACATCGAGGAACTGGAACAACTTGCCTGCTGCGGTCTCCCCGTCCGTTTATAATATAGAGTGAATAGGCTCTTAATAAACTAGTGCACCTCACCATCAACGATTGCATCACTATTTACCATCAGGTGGAGTCGCAATCAAGAACTATTTTTTATAATGAAAACAAATATGCCATATTACTTTATATTTATGTGTTGTAGTTGTGATTAAAATAATTTAATTTACGTATTGGCCAGAAGTGGCTAAGGACAGAAAAGAGTGGAATAGTGGAAGGGAGGCCTTTAGCCTGTAGTGAGACACAACGGGCTCGTAATAATAGCCTCGACCAACATCTGAGGAGGCTCGCGTTGAGCAGTTGGATCAAGAGCTTGATCCAGAAAGCAGTACATTTGGACATGGCTCGTATTGTTAGGAGATTCCCTGACCACCGGTAGCTTAGACCCTGTTACTGATGCCGGTGGGCTATGCTTTATATTTTTAAATTTTATTTTATTTAAAACAAAAATATTTAAAAATGTAAATCATAATATGTATCTTTAATGAATAAAGGGAATAATTAATAATTTATGTATTGTATCTATTTATATGTAAATTTATTGACTTTTATTGGTGTATAATTATTTTAGAATTATTTAATTTAATTAGGAGAATATAGTGTATTTAAATTTTTCTAACTTATTTGTATTCACCGTTTCTACATCTTTCATCCAAATTTCCTGTCACAGGTCTGTTGGAAGACATTTCATTTAAAATATGCAGCACCTTTGTGCTCTTGTATTTGAACTTTTCAATTTCAAATGTTTGTTTGCACATTCATAAATAACTTTCAACTAAAATAAAATAAAGAGAAGGGTTCCTCACCGAGTGACGTCATACCGCTGAGAATAATCTCTTAGAATTTCTTCCAATCCTGCATTATTCTGCTGCTAGCTATCTTGATTTCATTCAAGACCATCTGCGACTTCAAAATCTCTATATCAGCTTTACAGTTCGCTTGCGTAAGTAAAGCTACGATGCTGAATTTCGTATTAAATTAAAGTCCCTTTTTTATTTTCCGTCACTGGAATATCCATATACTTTCTCTGCGGTCGCCTCATTCTGCGAAGCAGTAATGCTAGCGAAGGAAGCGGCCGCACGCGTGAGCGAACGGACTTTATCACGCCCCAGCCGCTGGGATCCCGATCCCAATTTCCAGGCACAGTAGGCATGGGCTTGCGGATGGCGAGGAATGAGTAGCTCGCCGTCCGGCCGTCCGATAAACGTCCGGACCGAGCCCGTGTCGTCGACGGCACGTAGTGTTTCACGAACGCCTCAAGGAGATGTCAGCATAACCGTAGGGGCTGGGCTAAACAGGGTTGACGCCTACTGGGGCAAAAGAGAGCCCCGGGGTCCTAGAACGAAGGCAAAGAAGGAATATAGGAGTGAGTTTTAATCAGTAAAAATCTGACACGCCCTCTCGCTCCATTGCAAGAAGTCAAGAAAAGAAGAAAACAAGAAGAAGTCATTGGATGATTTCCAACATAAAAAAAAAAAAAAAACTTTTAGGTAGATGGTAATATAGGAAATTTTCTCTTACAATATTACTTTCTAACCCCGTATAAAATCCCTCTAATGCACTACACAACATTATCCCTACCTAAATCCTTACAATTTGAATAAAACTCCCATAGTTACCTCATAACGAGAAAATTCATTGCTATCCCATATTATAGTAAGTCCACACCCTACCCAAATGGGTTTCGTGGAACGACGTCCCTTACTCACGGGAAAAATTAAAATAAGGGCGTAGGCAAAAGGTTAACTGTGTGTGGAATATACCACTCCTGTTTCCCCGAGGGAGTGGGTAGAGGTGTTTTGATAATAAGCCAAATTAAAACCTGTTACAACAACAACCAACACTTAGGATCCCCAAAGGGTTGGGCAGGGGTGTGGAACACCCACATTTCACTATTATGTTTTAGTCCGATGTAACACGGGGTGAACCTATATTGCCATCTACCTAAAGGTTTGTCCAGACCAGGCGAACGCGCCGCTCGCGAGCCGTGCTCGAGCTGTTTGTGAATTGCACACGTGAATTTTATGTTCATACGAAGCCCCTGCGCCGCTCGCGAACAAGCTACGCGCCGTACTCGAGTGGCGCAGGGGGTGCGCGCGTGCCGCTCGCGGTACACATCAAAGTTCAAACGTGAAAGGAGCTACGTGAGCGCGAGCCGTGCGCGCGCCTCACGCGCGCCTCACTCGAGCCTTGTCGGAGCTGCACTAAAGCGGCAAACCAAATTTAGGCTGTAACCGCACACGAGCAGCACGCACGGTTCACACTTTCAAAAATACAATAAAATTATGATTACACTTATGTACTACAGACATTAAGTTAGTTCCATGTGTGTGAGAGGAGAAGACATGAAAACAAAATAAAATAAAGTATTTAAAAACAAATATTTCAGGTCCTGCACCCAGCTGGGTGGGTCATAGAACAGCTCGGTGACCACGGCGATATAAATCGACCACTGCGCCGTGCTCTGGAGTATTCAGATCACAGATAGATCCTGAGCGGGGGCGCAGTGGTTGATATTCGCCTAAATTGGAGGATGTTGTGTCCATCAGTTCATTATATGAGTACTTACGCCCCAACGTCCGAAAAAAGGACAAGAAGTGTGTATCTGTACGTTTTCGAGAGTGTGTGTGCCTGTGTATGTGTTAAATGTTTTTTTATTTCTCTATGATAGCCCTAGTTTATTAGTTACATTACAATACACTTGTAATGTTTGTAAGTATATAGGTACGTTATATATGTACTTTGTATATACGTTATTTTTCTCTCTCGAGTATTTTTTCTCTACTTTATAGACAGATGTGTTGCTGGGGAGTTTGTGGCACCACTTCGTTTTCCTCACTAGAAATTAAACTTTCATGGAACTTCGAATGGAAGTGGGGACGGGCGGGTGTATTGGGGTACTGTTTTTATGATCATTATTCTTATAAAAAATAAATAAAAACCCGACTGCGTAAAAAATAACTTTAAATAAAAACTGAAAAGAAAAAAAAAACAAGTTCAGTCCAGTATCGTAGAAACCAATTTAATTTCATTAGAATAAACACAAAAAAAAAAACTAATACGGAATGTACTGACTGCAACAGTCGGGACCTATATTAGATAGAATGATTTTAGTCTAGATTAGTTTAATGGTTGAGACGCTATGTCTCACCGTCGTTATGTTGTTTTTTTAACGTCACCTATCTTAGAACACTTCGATTATCAAGACGAATCTAAAGATATATTAATTATAAAAATCCGTTCGGCGGTTTGGAAGATATGAGGTAATAATACATATATTCATACATACGAGATACGTTCGAAAAACATACTCTCTTTCTTGCAGTCGGGTAAAAAGTTGTCCCTCACTTGGCATTACTTCTGTATCGTGCGTTCACAATCATCTACTTCTAACAATCTGTAGGCTAGACAAATATTTGTGCCGTGCGGGAATCTAACCCGAAATACTCAGCACAGCAGACAATCGCTCAACCACTGCGCCAAATGTGTGGTCATATATTATTATGTACGAATGTCCATCTTTTCTGTTACTTTAAAAAATCTTAGCTTTTTTTCAGTTAAATAAATCAGAAATCAAAAACGTTTTTTCAAATAGACCGGTTACAGGCACTTTTGAATTGTCAAATTGTGACAGTCAAAAAAAAAAAGTAGCTAAATTGCCCGTTCCAAAGCGTAGATCTCTATGGATAAGAACATGCAAGAAACTCCATGGTACATACGAGTATTTCTTGTCGCTTCAAATTATGTTAGCACAATGTAAATAAGTATAATAATTTAAAAAAAACTAATTTAAAAAATAGAAATTGAATTAAGCCACTGGCCGCTAAGAGATGACCAGTCTCAACTGACGGCACCCGTTCACGAGCATGACGCATGCATCAGCCCCACTCCGCTCAACGATTTTGAAGGGAACCGAATGATCCAATAACATGTGCTACCATCAGCGAGACATTTAAGTGAGCATGACAAACTCTCAACTGCCATGCTCGTAATGTCAAACAAGTTGTAACATAAAAAAAATGCTCCATGGTACTTCACATTCACAAAACTTGAAAAAGAGAGTGCTTCTGCATTACATATACGATGCTATTGTTTCCAAATACAAAAGGTAATAAATTATCATAAGCTCTATTGAAACAAACAAATAATTTAAAAAAAACCTTTTGAAAACAACAATACAAAAAAAGGAATAGTATCTCTCCCAATATTTACAAATGTGATGTTATTGTAATTTTATTATCTTCATACCCATTTCAGCTGTTATGTAGATATATATAGTTAACCAGTCTCGAAAACATAGAGCTCGTTCAAGCGTTGCCACAATGACTGATCATGTGCGTCTCACAGCATCAGATGAGATCATGTTCTTGACTCAAATCTAGGCTCTATCTTGGTACTGGGAAATTAGTAATGGGAATGTACACTGACCCTTTGTTTAACCTGGGCATAAAACCCAGAACCATAAAGTAAAGCCTGTAAAGTGGCAAGCTTGAGGGAAGAAGAGATATGTAGAGGAATTTTATTCCTATATTTTGTTCTATTATTTTATTACAATGTGATAGCAATGGCTTTTGATATTACTCAAACAATTGTCAGTGTAAATGGTGGTCATAAACACGCAACAATTTATAGCCAAGTGAATGTATGGAAAAATATAGTAGCAGACAACATAGCGATGTAATTGAGCATTTTTATTTGATGTATTTCGCACTCGTATGTGTATGTGTTGTTGTCTATAGCTTCATAATAATCTTACGTGCCTAGCGTACCTACGTACGTCAGGCATTCTCTACCAGTCAACCAACTGTGATGGAAAGATGATGGTTGGAGCATAAAACAAAAAGTATTATTAAGAAAAACGGATACGAAAGTACATAAAATACACACGAATGCACTTTTACAATTAAAAGTAGTATTTTCAATATGGGCCCTGAATCAATTTCAACTGCTTTAAACATAAGTAATTTGTTTTATGCTAAAATAAACAAGAATAAGGCATTAAGTCCGCCGCTATACGTTTCGCCTTTAGGAGTTCGGCTGTAATTCCGTCATCCCCCGGCGCCTTGTTATTATTAAGCTGCTTCAGAACCATCCTAATCTTGTACAGGCTGACATCCGGGATACTTTCGGTATAGTGTCGGTTCAATCTCTAAAATTGTGCAATTTATTAAATATAATAACAGGTTATTGTCTTAGGGGAAGTTTGAAAGTGGCACCAGTGACTGAAAAATTGAAAGGGAATCGTTTGTCTAGGTATGGTCATGTGAAGAGGAGGGATGAAACGCATGTTACTAAAAGAGTTATGAGTTTACATGTGGATGGATGGAGAGGGAGAGGGAGACCAAAGAAAAGATGGATGGATTGTGTGTAGAGTGATATGAAAGAAAAGGAAGTTAGTGATAGCATGACGAATGACAGGGCAGAATGGAAGAAAAAAACATGTTGCGCCGACCCCAAATAACACGGGACAAGGGCAGGACGATGATGATGTTATTGTCCAGTTATTTAATTAGCAAATCCCAAATCGATGAAATATCCTGAGTGTAAAATTGGTTTGTTTTAAAATAAACTATAATCAATATAATAATAATAAGCACTGTTGGTTTAATTAAAAAATGCATGATATTTTAAAACTGTGTTTGTATTTCATATTATAAATAAAACTATTTTTTAAACACTTGAAGGTTTATTAATTTTTTTAACACCTTTCTGACTATCCAAATCAACATGAGAGCCACTGAGGCCACGGGTAGTGTGAAAGCGAAGTCCGGGACCCCGGGACGAAGGCAAAGAGGGAACAGGAATGGGTTTTTAAACAACACTATCTCTCGCTCCACCCAAGAGCGATATTTGTCATTAGATGATTTTCCCACCTTAAAACTGACTGACCTGTTGGTCTAGTGGTTAGTGACCCTGACTGCTATGCCGGAGGTCGTGGGTTCGATTCCCACCCAGGACAAATGTTTGTGTGATGAGCACGATCATTTGTTCTGTGTCTGGGTGTAATTTATCTATAATATGTATGTATTTAGAAATATATAAGTATGTTTATCAGTTGTCTAGTACCCATAACACAAGCTCTGCTTAGCTTGGGATTAGACGGCGTTGTGTGACAGTTGTGGAATATTATTATTATTATTATTTCCTTTATTTATTTTATATACATATTTTGTACATTTTTAAATATTTCTTAATACATATAAAAAAAAACATTTAAAAATATAAAAAATAGTAGCCCATCGGCATCGGGAACAGTGTCCATGCTACCGGTGGTCAGGGCTCCTGAGAGAGGAATCTCCTAACAATACGCGCCGTGTCCAGGAGAACTGCTTTCTGAATCAGGCCCTTGATCCAGCTGCCTAACGAGAGCCTCCGCAGATGTTGTTCGAGGCTCTTAGCTATTAAGCCATTGGCCGTTACGACTATCGGCACAATGATTGCTTTATCCACTTCCCACATGTCGACAACCTCGCGAGCTAAGTCAAGATATTTAGTTTGTTTATCTTTCTCAGCTTTCACGAGGTTCTCGTCATGAGGGACCGCTATATCAACAATCATTGTGCGACGCTCTAGTCGATCTATCACCACTATGTCAGGCTTATTGGCAACAATAGTCCTGTCAGTGATGATAGATCGATCCCAATACAATGTGACGCTGCCATTTTCGAGAACTGGGTCGGGCACGTACCTATAGTACGGTACTTCTGATTCCACAAGATTGTATTTGAGAGCAAGTTGCTGGTGAATAATCCTGGCTACAAGGTTGTGTCTATGCAAATAGTCTCCGTTAGCTAAATGAGAACATCCAGAAATAATGTGTCGGATTGATTCTCCGGGTCGGTGGCATGCCCGACAGATGTCAACCGTACCGTCCTTCACAATGTATTTCCGGTAGTTGTTCGTCATCATAACTTCGTCCATAATTGCAAAGACAAAACCTTCGGTTTCTCCAAAGAGATCACCAAAGCGCAGCCAGGATACGGACGCTAAAAGATCTACATCGGGCCCATGTAAGGCCCGGTAAAAACGCCCGTGAAGCTCCTTGCCCTGCCATACTGCCCTGCGTTCATTAGTATCCATTACTGTAGGTTTGCGCCAGTTCTCGTTAGCCAAGGAGAGCGGGGTGAGGCCTTTGTCTACCGCAACCACATCTCGGTGCATCCCCACGTCGGTTTTCAGGAAGTGTTCCCTGAGACTGCATATCTCACGGTTGTGCAGGGTCTTAGCATTTAAGAAACCACGACCCCCGCACTTCCGCGGGATATACAGCCTCATCACCGATGACCGTGGGTGATACATCCGATTTGCGGTAAGTAGTGAGCGGACCCTCCTATCCAGGGCGTCGAGTTCTGTCTGAGTCCATTTGAGTATGCCGAAAGAGTACATCAAAACCGGCATGACCCAACCATTGAAGGCGCGCACCTTGTTCCCGCCTGATAAAAGACTATTCAACACTTTATTCAGGCGGCCAAAGAAGCGCTCCCTCAACGATTGTTTCATGTCAGCGGCATTGATGCCTAACGCTTCCGACATACCCAAATACTTGTAAGTTTCGGTTGAGCAGAGGGATCTAATGTATATGGAATCCGAGAGTTGGGTACCCACGGATTCCATAATCTCTCCTCGCTTTACATGCATGACTGCACATTTGTCCAAACCAAATTCCATCCTGATGGCACTGCTGAAGGTTTCAGTTACCTTCAGTAGCTCCATCAGTTGCAAGTTGTTGGAGGCAAAAAGTTTCAGATCATCCATGTAAAGAAGGTGAGATATAACCTGACCACCTCTTCTCAACCGGTAGCCCAAGCCAGAACCCTCCAGCAGTGTGCTGAGGGGGTTCAAAGCTAGGCAAAACCACAGTGGACTCAGACTGTCGCCCTGGAATATGCCACGCTCGATCCTTATCGGTTCGCTGCTCTCTCGGATTTGTCGACATCCTGGATAGTGAAGGGCCGTCCTCCACTGCCCCATACACGACATCAGGAAGGTGCGAAGAGTTGCATCAACTTTATACAGCTCCAGCACCCTCATGAGCCATGTATGTGGAACTGAGTCATAGGCCTTCTTATAATCTATCCAACATGTCGACAGATCTCTTCGAGAACGACGAACCTGTTGGCTAATGGCAACATCAATGAGGAGCAGCTCCTTAGTACCACGGGACCCGTTCCTACATCCATTCTGAGAAGCAGACATGATGGAGTTTGTCTCAATATGACTATTAATTTTGGCTCTCAGAATAGATGTAAGAACTTTATAGACCGTCGGTAAGCACGTGATCGGTCTATAATTTTTAGGCTCCGCAGTACTACCCGATTTGTGGAGCAGGTGGGTTATTCCTGTCGTAAGGAACTGGGGCAGCGACCCTGACTCTAAGGCAGATTGGAATTGGGTTGCCAAGCGAGCATGCGATCTTTGAAACCATTTAAGCCAGAAGTTGTGCAGCCCGTCCGGCCCTGGAGATTTCCAGTTAGGCAACGGACGGACTGCACGCGCTACGTCTTGGGGACTGATGGTAATTGGCCCCATTTCTGGTATAAGATCGCACGTTCGCTCGATCTCCCGAGTCCAATCACCCTCGGTGTGACTGACAGGCACCGACCAGATGCTGCGCCAAAATGAACACATGGCATCATCATCCGGTAGGCGCGTATCAATCACACCTTGGTCCGGTCGCTCCCAAGCCCTATACACCCACCTTTCGTTTCTTTGGAACGTGTGATTCTGGGTGTACCGCTCCACTCGCCGCTTGTACCGTCGAATACGGTTTGCCCATGCATAGACCTTCTGCTTCAGGAAGTCGATACGCTCTGTGATATGGGGTAGATAATCTCGAGGACTAATATCTGTCCCCAAGAACGCCCGCCTCACAAAGCGCATCACCCTAGGGCGAGAGTTGCCCTCCCTGAAGCAGATAAGCTTGCCTATGAGTGCTCTGGCCTCACCGATACGGCGCTCGATCCTGCACTGCCAAGCTGGTACAGCTGGTCGTGGTCGTGTAACTCGGTCACTGTTAGGAAACTTGACTCGAGCTACACGACATGCCGCTACAGCAGCACAATACAAGATCGAGTGGGTATCAGTAAGGTCTTCGCTGCTATCAAAACAATTTGATAGCTGCGAATCCAGAGCACACACCAGCGCCCTATTTTTCTTATGCATGGGCAAACGAGGTAATCTAGGTCTAAGCTCAGCCGGTGTGAAGCGGTACTCCCGGAATGCATCCTCCAAAGCGCTCCTCAAACGTACATTGCACTGGGTACTCACGGATATAGCCCCGTCATCATCATCCTCTCCAACGTAGTCGGGTCGCGGTGAAACATTGGGCTGCAGTTGCACCGCGGCCTGTGGCGAAGACGGTGAGACACGGCTACTCCGTGATTCGAGGCGAAGTCTATCAAGTACGGCATCATCCAGCATACGGTTACGCTGGATGACCCGCACCTGATCCGATAGTCGTTGGGCCGAAACGTTGACAGCTGGCTCAAGCACCTGAAACAGAGAGAGCATCCGACCACGGTACGCAGTCAGGTTACTTCCCCCCTCAGTAGCCCCAAAGTATGAGCGCATGACATTTTCGTTAATGGATTGTGTCCATCGCATGCGCTGCACACTTCCACCGGCAGCGGGGACCCTATCAGAGGCCGGTGGGCCTCGAGGTCCTAAGCTGGCCGGAGGTCGGCCTCTTCCTCGCCGACGCGCAGGTGGTGGTGTCGTCGGCGGCGAGAAGTATTCGTCGCTCGAGCTCGACGCAACTGCAGCGACCGGAATCTCTGGACTCACGGTCGGCGCTGGTCCCGGCGGCTGCGAGGCGGAGCTGAGCGACGAACCCGAAGATGTTGGGTGTGTGTTTATTTGCTTTGCCCGGCTTCTAGTCAGCATATTCGTTTGTCATATTTCAGTATGTTTTGTAATTTTCGGATGTTATTATTGCATATGTATTTTGGTATATTTGGATAGATACGTATTTTTCGTTGTTTTATTTAGTCTTATTTGCACTATTGTTAGCATGATTTAATATATTAAATAAAATTGAAAAAATATCGGAAAAAATTATTAATTATTATTATTATTATTATTATTTTCCCACCTTAAAAAAAAAAACAACATAAAGTCACCAATATTTAAAGACTGATTTCTCAAAATGGCTGATTTCATATTTAACCCGTTCTCGAATTGAAGCCTTAAATTTATAAGATAGTCTCGACTGTGAATTATTATCGTTAGTTCACCTGTTTTCAATTTTCATTCCAAAATATTTTGGAATGAAAACATTTAACAAAACATTGATGTATTTAATTAATATGAATAGTTGAGACAACCACGTGAAAGCCATTATTTTCTTAATTTTATTAACACTCCAAGCGAACAGAATAACCAACAAAACTTCACATCCACCAAAACGTTGAAACAATACTAATTATTTTATATTTGTCTAGCTTAGTTGGATCCAACCCTCATTGTGCTCTGTTTGTTCCAGGTAATCGAACATAGCCGAGAGATGACCAACATGCCCGAAGTGAGAAACAAAACGAAAGTGTCCCAAAATTAAACTGCCATGACATCCGAGGAACCTATCGATGTCGTCGCTAAAAAAGACGCCAAAAAGACTGAAGAGTGCGCCAACTTTGATATACCAGAGCACAAAAAAGACAAAAGTGTAGTTGATCCAAAACAAAAACGTTCACATGAACTCATGCGGCTAGTTTACGAACTACCCGATGAAATTAAGAACCCAGAAATAATAGAAAATAACAATATGTTGAAAGAAAATCCACCGATCACCATCGTGGAGATCACAGAACAAAATGGTTGTGCTGAGTTAAATGCTACTCAATGTGATAACGATTATTTTAACGTAGACGGCAGTCCCAAGGACTTAGGCAATAAGGTGGTATACGATGTGCTAGCGACTAATGAACTGATAATGCACTGTGCGGAAGAATTCAAGGAAGTTATAGATAGATCATCACCAGATGATTGTAGTGATGAAGACTTGATAGAGTTGAAGAAACTTTTGGAAGGAAAACCAAAGGTTTTGGATAGGTACATACGGGAATGTGCAACGACGGATGAGGTGACGAGGCTCCATAGCTTAACATCATTGGGTCCGTTATCCCCAAGGCCGCATCACGAAGCAAGAAGTACGTCGGTGACATCAGATCTGTTCCAACTATGGCTGTCGTCGTCTCCAGTTAAGGTTGGTGATAATTTTTAATGTTTTATGGTGTCTATGATGTGCTAATGTTCGTGATGATTGAATATATAATTAATAGGTTTTTAATATCATTATTTAGAAGAACTGTTTTGGACCGACGGAAATGTTTATGTGGTTGGTTGAGTAAGCTGTTTTAAAACAATTGTATTAAGATCTTACCATCTTTAGTAGGTACAATTTCCATTTTTATACATTTTTGTTTGTTCGCTAAGTCTTCTGAAGGGATTTTGAGGCTTTCGATTTTCATTAATAAAATTTCACAAATAGAAAGAGCAACAAATGTGCAAGGTTTAGGTATATGATGGTGAACGCGATAAATTAGCAATTTAGCCGCTATCGGTAAGGTTTTTTGATACAGGGTTCATGGCGTAGAATTAAAATCATAATTCACTTAATTATCAGTTACTTTTATTTCACAGTACATATAAATATGTAATTAGAAAGAAAGAGATATAATTTATTTCATACAACACAAAGCACAAACACAATTTAGGGTAAACACGAAACAAAAATAAAAAAAAGAAGCAAAAATGTAGTTGTGTGCCTCACGGCTGCACCAAAATAGGTGCAGTTCAGCATGAATTACAGACTTCGGTGTATCGTAATCCGAGAGAACCAGTGATCTCGTTAGGAGCATCCGAAGTACTCGACAGATTGCCCAAGACTGACCTCGGAACCATTGCTCTGCAAACGATTCCGTACATGTTACTCGTCTACAACGTTACAGCGTTTCCTCCAGACTGGTACTAAGGAATCAATTGAATTTCTTATTATTGTTAAATTCACATATTTTTTTTTTAATATAATTTAATGTATTTAATTAGTCATAAGAATATAATAATAATTTTACAATATATAAAATGTCAAACGTCAATAAATAACCCGCCCCTGATCGTTCCCGGTGCAAAAGTGCCCATAATACTGGCCGCATTACCTCGCTGAATAGCGATGGCCATCCTTTGCACCAAGAACGACCCGGACCGGGAGTCACCCGTTGCCTCCACGAGCCTACGGCCCAAATCACCCACAAAACACTTTGCCTCTGTACTCCAACTGCCCAGAGTCTCTACAGCAATCGGCACAAAATGGTAAAGCTGACCCAAGGAAGCGTACTTCAGCCTTTTTTTAGAGCAGGCGTCTTCAGCGGCGGCAGAGGCAGTGTGCATGGTGCGACTCAAGTGACTGGCGGCGACAGTGCTGACGCAAGTTGCGTCCCAAATTCAAATTCAAATTCAGACCTGCTAAGACCTGGAGGCTCAAGCACGCAAGGGATGTTTGCCGATATAAGGGCTCTACGGTCGTTCAGGGCGTGGTGACGCGGGAACCTCCCTGTGCAGCGCCGACAGCTTAGTGCGTGATGGCCATCAGCCTCCACCAAAGAACCGCAGGTGCATATATGAGGTTCGCACACCTTACAGCCCAGGCGGAGAGCCACCGCCACACGCAAAGAGTCATCGTCGAGTAGAGTGCCCAGATGAGGCGAAGGAATCGCCTGTAACCACGCCCCTGACTCGGGCTTCGACACTGCCCGTAGCCTGGCCTTATCGACTCCCACCGCACCCTCCAATAATTGCTCTTGGAGCAGCATCACCCCCATTTCATCCCACGCCCGCTGAACAAGCTCTGATTCGGGAATTGCCGCACCCGAGTTGAGGGCCAACCAAGCTGAAACAGCATCCGACACAAAGGGCATGCTTCCCCCGTCACCATTAGTTATTCACATAATTGCCGACATATATAATATGCACGTGTGAAACTGGGGCTATCACTAGTATTCCACGTATTAATTCTTCAACGGTGAGAAAATTGTTGATGAAATTATTAAATGTCTGCATGTAGCACCATGATATACGAGTATTATATACCGACGACATAATTTACTAAGTTTTATAAAATTTAGTAAAAAAGTAATTATTGGAAACTGAATTGACTAGATTTTTTACTGTAATAAATATCATGGCTTAGTTAATGTTACCACTAATATAAACATGCTTTGTTTTATGTGTCGCATTAATATACTTAGGAAATACATTTCTGCATTAAATAATAAACATAAAAATAAAATAAAAAATGTATGGGCTTATATTGACACATGGCATCTTATTGCAATTCAAGTATAGCAACATCACAAGAAAAAAAGCATGGTATTAAGACATTTCAACTGACATCCAGCTTAATGGCATGTATAAAAAACACGACATTATGACATGACATCATGTCGTTCGTTCAAAAATGCATTTATTAATTTTTAAAATTCATCAGAAGTAGCACGCAGAGAATATGTAGGTAAAAGTAACATAATAGATATAATCTCATCAACTTTTAACTGAAATAGATACTTTTAAGACGAGGATTCCATTAATAGTAATACCTATCTTAGACAAAATTGTTTAGATATACTTTTGTATATTTTTCAAGAGTCAGCCATCACTCTTATATTCTTGTAAATAAGCGTTCCATGCTATTAGTTTTATAGTTGCACATCGTTAGCAACACTCAAAATTTTAAAATCCTGGATTGTAATTTAAACGGCAACCTACTTTCTTCTTGTTATTCTCTTTTGCTCCGATAAGGGAGAGCGGGGCTGAAAGTGCCGATTTCGACAAATCCTTATATTGTTCGGGATAAAACAAATACTATGTCTGAAAGTAGTGGTTCATCCTAAGTCAAATTTAATCTGTTATACGAATTTACCTACATATTTTGCACATGTTTTATAGTTTTTTAGAAAAAGGGATTTTCTTACACAGCGGCGGCAAGGCACTACCAACCCCACTTCGGGGCAAATTGTGCCGTAGCTGAGGTCGGTTGTGCCGTTGATAATGCTAGGTGTTTTGCATGAATGAAAATTAATTTAGAATTTAAAAGACATCAATTTTATATTAATATATTTATTCGTTATTCTTTTAACTATAAATAAACAATTTTTAAAATTTACTTGTTTATAATACTAAGTATTATAATAAAAAAAACAAATTACCTTTACTTATATAATTATTTCAAACATAAAAGCATATTTTTAATCAATAGTTTGTACTTATTTTTATGCGAATGAGATCAATTATTAAAAATATCAGCCTCCAAGGACTATATTACAAAAAAAATAATAAAATTAAGATCAGTCTTTTGAGTCTTTTAAAGAAATCAAAACTAGTTATTCCGTGGATGATTGATCAGAATAGCAATTAGGACAAACAAATTCTAGGCTTTCTTCATCTTCAATACATTGCAAATGGGCCCATTTCTTACATTCTCTGCATTCAATCCATTTTTCTCCAGGGGCAGAGTTAGAATAGGCATCACAACATATAATACAGTACCATTCTTGTTCCTCATCAGAACTGTCGTCATCTTGCAAAACTCTTCTCTTAGTGGGGTTCTTAGTCGGCTTTTTTGTTTGTTTACCTTTTCCCTTTCCTTTTCCCCTAACCTTCTTTATTGTTTCACTTTCTTTCTTCTTTTTTTTATTAGCCTGTTCTTCGGCCAAAGCGTTTTTCTCTGGAGTATCTGTAAGAATAGCTGTCTTTCTTTTACGTCCTTTGTTATGTCCAATTAATCGGGGAGGTGCTTTAGGCAGTGGTCTTATTAGCTCTGGGGAGAAAATTGCTATATTTTTATCTCCTGTATTGTTATCAGCTGATTGAGGAAGCTGAAAACTGCAGCAAGGGATAGGCTCCTGAGAGCACTGACGTGTCTCTTGTTCTTTATTACCTGATGATTCAGTTGTACAGTCAACGCTGCAGTCGCTTTGCCCGGGAACATGCTGTAGTATTGATGGACTAGTCTCAATCTCAACATTGCTGACCACATAATTTGACTCACCAAGATATTCAGGAGTCTTTTCTCGATTGTTTGGAGGGACAAGCAAGTTTTCTGTACCTTGTGAGGTTGGACTTTCTGGCATCGGACGATCAGTGACATAAGACGGTGCATAATCTTCGTCTGTAAATACGTTTGAATCATAGGGCCAAATGCTAGACTTTTTAAATGCGTTGCATATATTGTTAGGTGTTGCTGCCAACGGGAAAGCGTATTTTACTATACCTGGTATTTCATAAATGCTCATAATCTTCCCAGGATTAGTTCTCAACCAGTTATTTTGAGCTTTAGAGCAGTATGTTTTAAAAGGCCCATTGACACCAACATCCAGGGGTTGCAGACGGTGGGTGCAGTGTGGTGGGAACGATAATAATATAACAGAATTTCTCTTGGCCTTTTCAATCACATCAATATCAATGTGAGATGAATGATTGTCCAGGAGTAATAGCACTGGCTCTTCTGGACTAGGCTTAGTATGTTTTATGAAATGGTCCATAAACACTAAGAACTCGGTGCTTGTCATCCAACCGGATCGATTACCAGCCCCAATACACTCAGGAGGACCGTCGCGGATAAAAAGGTCTTTATATTTCAGACGTGGAAATATAAACATCGGTGGAATCGAATTTCCCAGAGCACTTACCGCTAGCTCAACAGTGACTAAAGTTCCACGCTCTGTTGAAACAATTGCTCCTACTTGCTTCGTTCCTTTTTCAGCCAAAATTTTCTTTGGTTTCAGCACAGTTTGGACACCAGTCTCATCCAAATTCCAGATACGTGAAGGAGTAAGATTATGCTTTGTAATCAAGTCACCAAGTTTCTCGAAAAATTGATTCACGTTATGTCGGTTGAATGAGCTCGCGCGTCCTGCACTGGTAGCTTCGGGTGTTCTTATAGAAAGTGTAGAGTTTCTTTTCAGAAAGTTTGTCAACCAATCCTTACCAGCCTTACCATTTGTATGCCAAGATGGTGGAATGTTTTGTACATTAAACTTCACGGCACACTGGTAAGCAAGTTGTCGTACTTCTTCCGGTAGAAGACCGAAGTAAATAGAAGCGCTTTTTAAGATGTACTTCGATAGTAGTGTCTCTTGTTCCTTATTAAACACTAGTCTTGGTTTGTATCCAACCGCAGGAGTAAGTCCATTTTTTATTTTTTGGACAAAGCGTTGTAGAGTTGTGTGACAAATTTCTAATTCACGTGCAACAGTTTTTAATTTACGTCCATCCTTGATGACTGCATCAGCAGCCCTTTGTAAAAGATCCTGAGATGTAGTACCCCTTTGTGTTTTTCGCTTGTATGTTCTCATTCTGTCAAAGACAATAAATGCAGTGTAAAGCAGGTATCATGTCAAAAAGTATTTTCTTTCTTTTATAAGTACCTATAATGTTTCAATATTGTTTAGGTTTACGCAGACACATAAACAATATTGAAACAATAAAGGTTGCTTAGGGGTTGGTTGTGCCGCGTCACAAGCAGCCCCGGATGAACGGCACATTTTACCCCGCATAAGGGAGTGTGATATTTTGTCTTACACATAAAAATCACTCTGCTCAAAGCATTAAAATTACACTGCATAATAAACTAGGATAAATAACAATCATATTAATTAAACTTTCATATTAAAAGCACGAAAAATACTAGCTTGCGACCAAAAAATATCGAAACGAAAATATTTACTTACGTGGCGCTAGAAGACCCTCACATACACTGCCACTCGGTCCGCGTCGCTGACGCAACTAAAATGGCAGCCGCGTGTGCCCGACTGTTAGGCACTACGCGACACAATACGATCGTATATCTATCTTTTTTTTTTTTTTTTTTTTTTTTGTGTGTGGCCTCTCGCAGGTCAACCTAGGAGGTTGTCGGCTGCTAAACCGGACTTGCCTGTGGCGGCCTCAATTCGAGAATCAAAGCCTCCAGCCAGGGCTTATTTAACTAAATATATCTATCTCTTTCTGTTTTCGAGATATTCGCGTCGGCACAATTTACCCCCGGCACTTTCAGCCCCGCTCTCCCCTAATTAAAGTACCTTAAATGTTTTCCTTCCATTTCTCTCTAATACGGAGTTTCTATCTAAATTCACAAACATTAAATATTCCTAGAATGAGATTGAAATAATATTATTTTCATATTTTCCTTTTGATTCTGATACTTTGATTCCTTTGACGTTTAAGTAGTTATTTGTTTATATTAATATATAATTTGGTTACGGTACATTGAATTCATAATAGGTCTTTACCACAAACTTAAACGTCTTTCCCTATGAAATTGCCGTTTTTTAAAACGGGTTGCTTTGAAGCTTTAACTTTGGATTAACTTGGATTTATAAGTTCAATAAACTTTATATTAATGGTACGTTATTCTTTTTTCGAAGTTAAGTATTTATTGGTTTCTTTGTGTTTTGTATTTTTTGTAATATTGCAGTACGTATAACTATTTTTGTATAAAATCTAAGAATGGTGGCACCATTGTGTGGACCGCCTAGAGGACACGGTGGAGGTGGGCTCCGCTTGGGCAAAGCAACGCCGTGTCCTCGTGCGGGCGATCAGCGGCGGTGATCTCTCGCGCCGGGCCTTGGTACAGGCCATGGTGCGTAGCGAGGAGGATTGGCAGGCGGTCGCCTCCATCTGCGAAGCAGTAATGCTCGCGTGAGGCAACAGTCCTCACGCCCCAACCGCCACCGGGATTCCAATCCCGATTTCTGGCCACCGTAGGCGCGGGCTGTTTTGAATATGGAAATAGCGATTAGAAATAACGAAAGAGCGTCAAAAAGTTCCATATACCCGGAAATGGTCCTAATGCTTTTTGCAACGGAAAGATTAGATTATTTTCACTGCAGAAACTAAAAGAGTATACCATAATTAGAGACACAATAGAAAGACAATGAGAGACCGAATCGGAAATCGCGAATTGCGTTCAGATTACGGTATTCGGAAGGCTAGATATAAAGGAGGAAAATTCCGTACTTGTCTGTCATCGTGAACATAGAGCTTAGTCAAACCCCCATTTAAAGAAAGAATGACTATTTTCCTGGGAACCCAATGTTACCTATTCAGGATACTCAACTTGATAATGAAGAAGTATTTCTTGAAAATACCCACTAAACCTTTGTTGGAAGTTCCACGCATTACACTGTTAGATCAAGAACAAAGAGTGATTGGGAAAAACAATGGTATACTTTGACCATAACAGAGAGCCATAATACACGTATGATGTAACTTTACTATGCTATACTATGCGATCATTGATCGAACATTTGTATGTACAGTTTGATGAACGACATTTCGATAAGTAGGTACTTCTTTGGGGAAAAGGATAACAATAAAAATGCATTTGAATGTTATTTATTATGTCAGTTTTGATTGTGTCTTCGTCGCGAGATGAGCTAGCTTGTGGCTAAGAGCACGACTGAGATTCGAACTAGTCAGATGGGCTTGAAATAAATATGTGGTAGAGTGAATATGATTGTATTCGAGTATCTTAATAAAATTCGTACATTTTATGCAATGGAGTGAAACGTAACAAAGTGTACAAGTGAATAAGTGAAAGAAATATGAAAACATAGAAAATAATGCTGTGAATCAAAATAAATAAAAGTTAAATGAAAAATATAATTAATAAGATTTTTACAAAAAAAAAAAATATAATCATAAATCTTAAATTGTAGTTGATGCTGTAGTTTTTGTTTATAAATATAACATAATAATTTGTAATTTAAATTTTATAAAAATAGAGTTCCAACGTTACAATGTCTCTAAATTTAATGCAAAGATTACATAATAGTGCTTTAGCATTTGTGCTTGAATGGCGAAGTGACACCAGACCCCATCATATCCTGCGGACACAGGTAAGTTTAAGTTCATCAAAAATACACAGAAAATAGACAATAATAAATTCAGATTTAGAGACACACGGATATAAGTGACAGAGTAACCGATCTAATAGTAAAATTTTTCCTAAATTCAATACGCCATATTTGAAATCCAGAAATTTTATACGGGACATGCTCTACTGAAATGTCACGTCGTTAAACCTTTTTACTTTGAATATAATCCCTCAATTATTGTACAGTAAAATATATTTTTGTGTAGAGTCTGGGATGCTATATTCAAAGAGGTGAAATAGTCCATTACTAACAGATATAACCCGCAACAAATCCAAACTTTTTCTAATAAATCAATGCGCTATATTCGCGGCCATATCTTCGTTCCTACACTAACTCCCATTCACATCCAACCAAAAATCAGATACGGTATGCCAGTACCTACGTGAAAACCTTTATTCCTACTCATGCGTAACGATATTTAAATTTATTTTATCGACGTGACACTCACATCCCTCTATTACCATATAAACAACAGCTAGTATAACTAGATTCAAGATGGCTGCCGGTTGTCAGAGATGAACTGTCAAATCGCATACTTTTGAAATCAGTTGACTATTTTCCCGCAGGTCTTCTGATAGTGGTGGCTAGAGAAAGGCAGGTAGCGAAGGGCATCGATATCAATCGTGAAGCTTGCCACTCGATAAAGATAATATGGTAAAAGCATTTCAAGTGCTGTGTCCACTTTGTTGGGGCCTGTCATGGCGCTTACGTGGAAGTGGGTGGATGTTGATATGGCATTTTTATTAGACGTAGTTGTTCAGTGAAAATAATATTTTTCGTGTTTTTCAGTAGCTTAGAAAAATATTTTCCTACTATTTTGATATTTTAGGGGATGAACTTTCAAAAATGCCTTGTGCTCACTCTCGTTATATGTGAAAAGAACAGGAGATGTGAGATGAAATAAAACACTGTTTGCTTCCGCTATATTTTTCAGAACAGTTTAGACAGACTGATTCAGTAAACCAAATTATATCCTAGTGTCACTTGTCTATATTTTTCTTTTGTTATATTTTTAAAAGTGACACTAGTGACAGCAGCTAAACGCGATTATGCGAGCCAAACGTTAAAATGCGATTAGTTTTATTGGTGAATTCCGCTCTTACTGAGGTAAAGCACAGAGACACTTACAAATATTTTATAATTAATATCTAAATTGTACCTGAGAGCAAAAATAAACTTTTTGTATTTAGATAAAATGGTGGGAAGCAAACAACTGACCTTTCCATTCATTACATATCGTGTTCCAATCACGGTTGTACAAGGAGTCTACTTTCAATCAGGATCTACAAATGCCATTCAATGATTACAAGAGAACTGTTGGATATTCCCTGTGTGAAGTCAATCACTACTGATTTAATTGAAGTACGGTTAGCCAATTAGGTCCAATATATAAAATGTAGGTTGTAGATACTTATATCAGCTTTACATTAGGAGGACTAATGGATAATGGACTGGTCGATTTCAAGCGTATCGTGACCTATGTTTAATAAATTGACTATTGAATGGAGCAAAATTAGCCTAATGGTTTTGGGTTTACTTAGCAACAAAAATGGACATGAAAAATAATGATAATGAAGTAATTTTGACTGGCCTGTTGGTCTAGTGGTTAGTGGCCCAGACTGCTATGCCGGAGGTCCTGGGTTGGATTCCCACCCAGGACAAATGTGTTTGTGTGATGAGCACGATCATTTGTTCTGTGTCTGGGTGTAATTTATCTATATATGTATGTATTTAGAAATATATAAGTATGTTTATCAGTTGTCTAGTACCCAAAACACAACCTCTGCTTAGCTTGGGACTAGACGGCGTTGCGTGATAGTAAAAAAAAAAAAAAATTGTTCATCTATCTATCTATTTAGGTTTCCGCACTTAGTCCTATGTGGACCATTGTACGTGAACTATAGCGGCCATAACTTTAGGTGGGCTCATTCCAACCAGCCCACCTCTTTCCAAAAACAGATAAGGCCTCTTAGGTTTTTCAGGGCATCAATAAGGGAGTTCAGGGATTCTAAGGTTCGTGTGCGTATTTCAGTGACAGCTGTGCAGTCAAGGAGCACATGTGCAATTTGTTCATAATTATGTTTCTAAAAGGTACGACAAAATTTTAATTTATTCGTCATTGTGTTTTGTTTTTGTTTATTATCTTATCTTTGTATTCCTTTAAGTGTAACACGTCTTTTATCTGTTCCGTGCGTATAACGGTTTGTTATTATTTTATTTCTTTGGTTTGTTTATTTAGTGGGTTTTAATTCATACGATGTAATACTTGCTAGCCGTTCAACGTCTCGTCGTAGTCGGCTGGCGCTGAAAATCAACGCTGTGGCTCTAGCTGTTCAATAAATGAGCCCCAGCATTTTGCTGAGCGCTGGCCGTTTTGCGCGGAAGTGTCGCATAACTCACACAATTGTTTAGATTTTTTTTTGTTTCATATTGGTATGCGCCATGTTGGTCGTAAATAAACTCTTATTCTTTCGTTCAAAATTTTCTGCGAAAGTTTTCATCTTGCGTGCAGTTAAGGAGTGGAATTGCCGGCCGTATTATGTACTTCTTGGGAGTTATTAAGTCAAAAGTTAATAGGTTATTTTTAGGCAAGCGTGCTCCATCGGCGACCGCCAACCAACTAAACCAAAAAATCGCTTACCATCATGTCAGTTGGCGGAAACCTATTAATAATAATAATACAAATAAAATTATCGTTTATACCGCGCACATCGAAGGATTGGAACAATTTGCCTGCTGCGGTCTTTCCGTCCAACTATAATTTGGGTGTCTTTAAGGCTAGAGTGAATAGGCTCTTAATAAACTAGTGCGCCTCACCATCAATGATTGCATCACCGCTTACCATCAGGTGGGATCGCAGTCAAGCACTGGTTTATACCAATTAAAAAAAAAAAGTATATTTCAGTGATGGGCTGATTCTGTTACATTATGAGCGTAGACTTTTTACTTTTTTATTGATATCATAGGTTGCAAGCAACAAAATTACCAACAGCCGGTCCACCATATACCATTTTTCCTACAGATCTCTGCAACATTTAATCCTCAATATATTTTACGTAAATGTACCACACTTTTAGCAGTGAAACATTGTCATTATCAGATAAACTCATCCCGTTTAATTGAATCAAATCCTATACTTATCATTACATGTTACTGGTGTAATGTGTATATGCGATACCGAAAATCTCTTGTTTTTTTTGGTAAGTGTCGGTACTGTTTCAAGGCTTACCAAAAGGCTTTGTTTACTACTGATACCTCCTTATAGGGTATGTCCTCTATGTGTAATTTTCCGTCTGATAAAGACCAAGCTTGTTAGAGACGCATTATGGTCCACACTTACACACACTTTTTGCGGTGCGCAAAGAGCAGTCAGTAAAATTAACTTTTAAAAACCCATATTAGAAATCTGGCCTAGAAGTGACTGGCCTGTTGGTCTAGTGGTTAGTGGCTAAAACTGCTATGACGGAGGTCGTGGGTTCGATTCCCACCCAGGACAAATGTTTGTGTGATGAGCACAATCATTTGTTCTGTATCTGGGTGTAATTTATCTATAACTAGCGGTCCCGGCAGACGTTGTTCTGCCCAAAAGCGGCATTTAGTAAAAAAAAAAATTACCCTACTCTACCCTAATCTACCCTACTCTACCCTACTCTACCCTACTCTACCCTACTCTACCCTACTCTACCCTAAAAAAAAAAGTACCCTATGTCCGTCTCCTGGTTCTAAGCTACCTCCCCACCAATTTTCAGCCAAATCGGTTCAGCCGTTCTTGAGTTATAAGTGGTGTAACTAACACGACTTTCTTTTATATATATAGATGTACATATGTATTTAGAAATATTTAAGTATGTTTGTCAGTTGTCTAGTACTAATAACACAAGCTCTGCTTAGCTTAGGACTAGACGGCGTTGTGTGATAGTTGCGTGAAAAAAAAATCATCCGTATTAAAATGATATTTGTTTAAAATAAAAATAAAAAACTGAATAAATTTAAACATTATAACATAAATTAAAATCGAATATTTCTATTATTTTCTGATGGCAACTTTTCAAATAAACAAAACTTGGTAACATTGTTTCTTCATCTTTAAATAGCTTGGGTAACTAAGTAAATATTCAAATTACTTAAATTTTGTTGCGAAGCAGGGAAAATTCCCATCTTTATTAACAACTGAGAAACAAGAAATTAACCAGCGTTTTCTCGCTGTTAGTATTTCTTTTCAGCATCTCGTTTAATGATTCCGAGTGCATAAAAACTTGTTTTTTCAATGATTTTACATTATTCTTTATTGGGTGATTCTTTGAAACTGAGTAAATGGCATTCATCTAGCCTAGTTTTCGTAACTACCTATTTTGTGTCGTAAGCCACTGGGCGCAAATGAGTGCCTTTGATACATTTAGTGATCGGAAAAAACTAATATGCAAAAAAAAAAAACAAATTTTACAGAAAAAACCGGAGAAGTGCGAGTTGGTTTGTGCACTGAGGGTTCCGTACAAACTTACCTATGAAAAGAGTTCAATTTCCAAATTGAGTTACGAAGATTTTTCCGAATCACAAAATATGTATTTTTTTTTGTGACGTAACAACAAATTTACAGTTTTCTGATTTTTTCCTATACCTATATGGCATGTGAACTTGCTTCATGCCAAATTTTAGGATTCTAGGTCAACGGAAAGTACCCTATGAATTTGAATTCCCTTGACAGTGTCGAAATACACGTTTAACGGCCGTATCTTTTTTTTCGTTAACTCAGAAGTTTGATTTTTCACAGCTTCAAGGGACTGCAGACCTAAGTATACGATAAATGATATTTATTTTGTAAATAGGTTTAAAAAAACACTTTTATGCGTAAATTTTTTTTTTCGTCATTTTTAAACTAGATAAGGCCGGTGTTTCCTAGCTGACTACTCTGACATGAAACACCAAAACAAACTCAGGGGTCAAAGTCTCTTTTAAATTCTATACAGTAAATGTGTAATGGTCAAATCACATGAGAACCGTGCAGATTTGTCTGAAATGGTCTTTTGAAGAAAGAACCA
Source organism: Mythimna pallens (assembly GCA_961205895.1). Lineage (NCBI taxonomy): Eukaryota > Metazoa > Arthropoda > Insecta > Lepidoptera > Noctuidae > Mythimna > Mythimna pallens. The sequence continues at coordinate 1,160,128 of OY540845.1, read as the reverse complement.
TACAGATTTGAGTGGACCTGTCCAGTCAGTGCAAGCATTTGTCAGTATTCGTAAAGCTCAACTCAGGACTACTAAGGAGCTCAACGACTTGACGAACAATACCAAAGAAAGGACATTTTGGTAGGCCGCAGAAAATACTCAAATTGCCAGACATATGTTACAATTACTGAAAAGGAAAAAAAAAGCAATCAACATGGTCCTCACGTTCACAATAATAAAAGGAAAAATATAGTTTACAAAATGTAATACTTAGCAAAGTAAACATTGATGTCAAAATTTAAAAGAGAAAAAAAAAGTCAAATTGCAAAATAAAAATAATCTACAATATCAAATTGTAATAAATAATAATAATTAAAAAACACAATTTTAAATAAAAACAAAAGAAAATAATAATAATAATAAGACAACAGTTGTAGTGCGTACGGGTCAATCCCAAGCCTATTGGCAAAGCTTTCGCTTTACAAATAATTTGAATTGATTAAGGCTTAGTTGTTGAATACGACTAGAAAGTTTATTATAGAAGTGTATACATTGGCATCTAAATGAGCCCCCTATTTTTTCAGCCTGGTTTTAGCACAAATTTGTATTTGCTCCTAGTATTAAAATTATGAACATCACTGTATTTTTTGAACATGTTTTAATTTTATGTGCATACAAAATATTCTCGTAAATATATATGGTTTTCGATTAATAATTTCAACTTGACCTCCACGCGTTCCCGAGTTAAAGGGTCTTGACAGACAGACAGACAGACGAACGGAAAACAAAGTGATCTTATAAGGGTTCCGTTTTTCCCGGAAGGTATGAAACCCTAAAAATGTTCGATTCTTTTGAAACAGGTCACAAAAGCGAAACTGCGGGTTAATCCTAATTTTATGAAGCTCAAAATATCTACGCTCATCTTTCGTTCCTACCAAAATAGCTTTATACACACAAAAATGTTTCACAAGGTTATAAAAAGCCAATCAGCTCTGAACTCACCTTAGGTCTAGCATTACATAATTGAAAGCTTAGCTGCCTCCCAGTCTAGACTCCTACCAAAATGTATTGACAGCAGCTTTAAAACACCATCTGAATGCTGAAGGTTAGATTTAAATACATTTAGAGAGTATCTAGACACTAGTTACCGGGGAAATTGGCAGAAGGACCACAGAATTATATAATAATAATAATAAAGGAAATAATAATAATCATTTTATTTCCGTTAAACAGTATCCATATGGCCATATCATAAATACCTTATTGGCTAACATACACAACTAAATCAAATTATTTTGTTATTAATTATGATTTAAAACTGTTAATAACACTTCACTTCGCACTATATCGTCTTGGTGCTATCCTGTGGTATTTGTCCGCGGAAGCGACGGAACACCATACACTGTGGCCAAAAGTCTTCTTTTATAACAAGGTACTCGCACCACAAATGCCTTAAGAGCGTTCACTCGAAATTACGCGCTATTTGGTCAAAAACCATGATTTTCAAACCCGTTTAAATCCATTAATGATTTATTATACAAACATGTGATTTACCAATAACATTAGGAAATATTCTTGTCTAAATAATTAATTAGGAATTTAATTAAATTAATAGCACGCTTGTGAATTATATTCACATATGTAAAGAGAGTTTTTTAAATTTTACTTTCAGAGCCAATTTCGAAGCTTGACAACTTCTACAGTTCTAATAGAATTAATAAACAAAAAATACGAACCAATAACTAGAATCCTGAACAAAATAGTTATAGAAAAAAAAATCATTAATTTAGTTTACTAATTAAGAAAATTAAAATAAAAACAATGTCAAATTATTAAGAAATTATGGGTAAATAAAATGATCATTAGCACTAATTTAACTTCCTTTTATCATTAAAATAATAGCATAATCTAATAGAAGGATTTTTTTTTTCAAAATATACAATATTTAAATTTGAATTAAAGAAGCTTTATCAATTTTTAACAAATATTTAAAAAGGACCATAAATATCGGCGCACGAGCGTCGCAAATTCAGTCGCCCAACAATATTTATCATCACGCTCGCGCGCCGAGATTTGCGATATTTATTAAAAATTGACAAAGCTATTTTAATTCAAATTTTTTATAGTAAGTTTTGAAACACATGTTCTTCTATTAGAATAAGCTATTATTATAATGATAAAATCAAGTTAAATCAGTGCAAATGATAATTTTATTTACCCATAATTTCTTAATAATTTGACATTGTTTTTATTTTAATTTTCTTAATTAGTAAACTAAATCAATGATTTTTTTTCAATAACTATTTTGTTCAGGATTCTAGTTATTGGTTCGTATTTTTTGTTTATTAATTCTATTAGAACTGTAGAAGTTATCAAGCTTCGAAATTGACTCTGAAAGTAAAATTAGAAAAACTCTATTTACATATGTGAATATAGTTCACAAGCGTGCTATTAATTCAAATAAAATCCTACTTAACTATTTAGACAAGAATATTTCCTAATGTTATTGGTAAGTCACATGTTTGTACATTAAATCTTTAATGGATATAAACGGGTTTTTTTTGGCCAAATAATTGCGCGTAATTTCAAGTGAACGCTCTTAAAATTGACATTCCGGTGCGACTCCAGCAACTGCACCCTCAGTGTTGAAGTACACACTGAGACTGACTTTTGGCGCACATATTCGTCGATGTCCTACACCTTTGTGGTGTAATGCAGGCGGGAGATGTACACCAATGGTTTTGGTGTGTATAAGTATAGGATGGAGTTTCGGACCATCCGCAATAGATTTTTTTTTTTCTCCTAGGTATATGATGTAACATGTATTCGATTTTTTAAGTTCTAGGACATGCTAATTTCCTCATGATGTTTTCTTTCATCGTTTTGAGAGCAGTGGTTTTGAAATTTATAAGTTACACAAAGTAATGTAATGTGTGTAATGGCTAGGTTTAAACCTGCGACCTACAACTCGTAAGCCGGGGCACTGCACTAAAAGCACCGACTAGAGTACTGATGATAGAATACTACTTTGAATATGTCCTTTGGTAGAAGGACATAAGTTTAGAGGTATCTGGGGGGAACTGCTCTTTTCAATGGAGGTATGTAGGATTTTACTCTGTGTTCCACATACCTCTAAACTGGTGACCCCGACGTGGTTGAGGGTTGGAATAGTCCAGTTTATTCTAGTTTCTTAGCTCTTCTGAATACGAATTTGTTTATTATATCATTGTGTTGGGGGAGCACTTGTAATTGTTCTTCTTCATCTTTTTTTCCGTTTTACAAGTCGTTCATTTTCACAGAAATAATATAGTTTCGCACTTAAACTGCGCGGTACTTGAATATCGCTTTGCATTTTGTATTTCCACGTTTTCAAGGTTTTGTTTTTATGTGCTGTGTATTCGTGTGTTCTATATTATAAATATGTTTAGCTATAAGAAGTTTAATCAATATATTTAAGGACAAGATCACATAAAAAATATTCTTCTCATTCACAATCATATGAATATAATTATGTCCTAAGTAAAACCGTACCAACAAAACAAACAAACAACCTAAACAAACAGTAGTATGGCGCACGCACCGGAAGACGCAGCGTTCGAAGGCATCAGAAGGCTTAAAGTCACTCAAAGGGCAATGGAAAGGGCTATGCTCGGAGTTTCCCAGCGTGATCACATCAGAAATGAAGATATCCGCAGGAGAACCAAGGTTACCGACATAGCCCAAAGAATCGTCAAACTCCAGTGGCAGTGGGCAGGGCACATTGCTCGCAGAACAAATGGTCGATGGGGATGCAAGGTTCTGGAGTGGCACTGGCGATCACGTACCGGAAGACACAGCGCTGGAAGGCTTTCCACGGTCCACCTTACCGATGACCTGGTGAGGGTCGCGGAAATCCGATGGATGCGAGACGCACAGGACCGCTCATTATAGCGACATTTGGGGGAGGCCTATGTCCAACAGTCGACGTCTTTTGGCTGAAATGATGATGACGATGAAAATAGTACTTAATACTCTTTTTGAGCTAAAGTTTTCAAAAACATTAATTCCAAAGACAAAAATTTTAAAACAGGTAAAAGGCGATATAGTTTGTAGTAAACAGATTCAGAAGAGTCCTGTAAATCTAGGTGTGATTGTCTATCTACGCGATTGACAATATCCAACTTAACTGATCTTATTACCAAAGAATATTTGCTCATAGCTAAAGAATAATTCCTTATAAGTAAATAACAGATGCCATTAACATTATTAATTTATTTATTTTTTATTTATTTAGTATTTTATGTTTTATACTATTATTTCAAAAACACTTAACTAATTAAAACTATATATTATATACACTAAAGGCTACTCGTAACTAAAATATAGCGTCATAAAACTCCTCCGCATCGCTGTCGACTGGAAGTGTGCCCAAAAGGCTGGCGGCATTGCCACGTTGTATTGCAATGCTTAATCTCTGACCGAGATAAAAGCCAGCCTGGGTCACGCGAAGTGTCAACTAAGCGTTTGGATAGTTCTTTAAAAAGCGTATGAGCACTCGGACCCCACGGTCCAAGAGTTTCAACCCCAAACGGCTCAAAAATGTAACTGTCGGCGAGATTGTTATATTTCCGCCGCTTGACGTTCTCCGCAGCCGCAGCGGCAGCACCGGCACAGCACGATGAGCTAGGAACTAAAAAATAGTTGATTGTAACTGAAAAACAGTTATTTATAAACGAAGAATAGTGGTTATAATTAAAGCATAAATCCACCCACAGAGGAACAGATTGAAACTATTAACGGAAAAAGTATTAAAAATTATTACCTTCCACAAATTAGCTTTTCAAATCAGATTTCATCACAAAGACCTGCCATATTTCCTTTCTACAATAACTTTTTTGACGCCATGTGATCGTTCAGATCTCGGATCAAAAGCTATTCAACGCGAAATAAACTTCGTTACTTCACAAAAAGGTTGCCTATTACCCGTATTCTGTACAATCATCTTTTTGAAAGGCCCACCTTTTTAGCTACGAGCCGTTTCAATTTGAAAGGTAAGGGTTTTTCTCATTCAGTTATTTTGAAGTCATTTTCGAAACGTGTTTCGTAAAAACGCTGTTATATATATATAAAGAAAAGGAAGGTGTTGAAATTATCTAATAGGACACGATATTGGTTATTTTCTTTATTATTATTATTATTATATTTTTTGTTTTATTATTATTGATAGACTCGCGTTTAACCACTATCTCACCTAATGGTAAGCAATGATGTGGTCAGCGATGGAGCACGCTTGCCTAGAAGTAACCGATTCACTCTTGACTTAAAGACCCCTAGGTTGTAGCTATCAGGAAACAGACTCTGGCAGGGAATTCCACTCCTTAGTTGTATGCATAATCAATGTGTTCCCAAAACGTTTTGTTATGGGTTTTTTTTTATTTTTAGGTGGGAAAATCATCTAATGACAAATCCTGCTCTTGGGCGGAGCGCGAGATAGTGTCAGACTTTTACTGACTAAAAACCCACTCCTGTTCCTTCTTTGCCTTCATCCCCGGGCCCCGGGTTTCACTTTCACAATACCCGTTGCCCCAGTAGGCTTCGACCCTGCTGGGCCCCTACGGTTTGCTGACATTTCCCTGAGGCGCGTGTGGAACAGTACGCGCCGTCGACGACTTAGGCTCGGTCCGGACGGTTACCGGACGGTCTGACGGCGAGCCACCCATTACTCGCCGTCCGCCATTTATTTTTAGGCATCTCTGCCCATAGATAAATACCTTACAGACTAACATTTATAAAGTAAATTAAATACAATTTATAGTTAATAAATAAGACTTATGACTATATTAGTAACACTTCAGACTGTAGGTACTTGTTCACTTTATGCTGTTCTGTAGCACTTGTCCGCGAAAGCGATGGAACACCGGATGGAAGTCTTCCTTCAACATGAGAGGCAGAAAAGTGTTCGGGACTCACATCACGAACGCCTTGAAATTGACGTTACGGTTCGGCTCCAGCAGCTGTACCCCCATGCAAACACACACACACACACATAATATATATGGTGACACTTAATGTGTCGATCTCTGTTATGCTAAACAAATATTGGACAATATATAACTTTATCCAACAATATCTATATAAAGCAGACAAGTGGTGGTAATAAAAAAAGTTATTCTGTCTCATCAAGATAGTTTGGTCTTGGGTGTGTTTTCTTGAACATACAATAAACGATAGCTACTTCGTCTAGTACACTAAAAATGTCGTACCGGAAAATGCATATGACCTTTCATACTACATGAATTATTAGTCATCTACTATATTTATTTATCATACTATGTATTTACATTTAAAAATACTAACTATAATTACAACAAAATAAAATATATAATAAAAACCCTACACTAATTACAACTCTTCCACATCGCTGTCGACTGGTAGTGTGCCCAAAAGACTGGTGGTATTGCCACGCTGTATGGCAATGCTTATCCTCTGTCCGAGGTAAAAGCAGCCATTGGGTCACGCGAAGTGTCAACTAGACGTTTTGACGGATCTTTATACAACTTATAGATGAATTATAGCTTCTTTATTCTCAATTTCCCTCATACTTAACTTGCTGTAGGCTCGTTTGTAATTTTCGAATATTATGTTCGACTTCCTTAGCGGCGTTTTCTTTTATCGTTATATGCCAAGTGATGTGTTCAATAAAAGTGAAAGCATCACAATGATAGGTACTTGCAGATTTATGACCCACAAACACGACTTCCTAACATTTAAACACAGCTTATGTGTAGTATTTTATGTTTAATAGCTATCTTTTGTAATGTTATAAAAAATATCCTTTTTGATTGATTCATATTTTGGCTTAAATCTCAAAAACTATTGGACAGATTATTTTAAACCTTTCACCAATAATTATGCTACTTTCTGACCAAGTAATATAGGTATGTATTTTCTGGTTTCACACGGGCTAAGCCGCTGCCAGAATCTAGTGAAAAATGAAACAGAACTTAAGATAGCGATTAATTTTTTAACCATAATAATTACGTCCTAATCTAAAAGCTATCTTCAGGTCATTTTCATAATATCTGACTACATCAAGAAAACAATTTCTTCTCGATTATCTTCTAAATGAGGAAGAGAGAGGGGGTACTATCGCGCGGCCATTAGGAATTCATTACGCCTGACGCCCTTGTTCGCTCTTCTTTGTGGAAAATGTAGGAACACGAGTGTGTCTTGTGCTTTTAATGAAGTATTCCTTGTTTAGGGATGGGCATTTCAGATATGTGACTAATTGTCGATAACATATATCCTTAAATAAAACATACACATGTAACTCATTTTTCTACCGTTCCACTAACAATTTTGACAGAGAATTTACAGACATATATTTTTTAAACATCTCTTAGTGGCCTGAAACTAAAGCTAAAAAGTCGATATAATATCACCTAATTAAACCTTACCTTTTTCACTTTATTTAGGGTGGAATTCACCAATAAAATAAAACTAATTGCGTTTTAACCTTTGGCTCGCATAATCGCGTTTAGCCGCTGTCACTAGTGTCACTTATCTGTATTTTTCTTTTGTTGTATTTTTACAAGTGACACTAGTGACAGCGGCGGCTAAACGCGATTATGCGAGCCAAACGTTAAAACGCGTTTAGTTTTATTGGTGAATTCCGCCCGTAGTTATTAAACTGGTAATAATATATGCTTCAGTGAATTCATGTGGAGTTTATTGTACTTAATTTTACTTAATATATACTACATTGTCGGCACTATAGGTAAGGAAACAATTATCTTGAGAATTACATTTTTTGCATGACAGTTTGACGTCAAAATTAAAAAAAAAACATTATATATACAGATTGCTCCTTTTTCTTCTTTTCGAATCGATGACCAACTCGTTAAACGGTTTGAACGGTTTGAGCCCAGCCACCCTAGTCATCTCAACGCTCAGTCATGAAGTCAGAACAAAGTGAAAATAAAATGGAGCTTCTTGCCGGTTCTTCTCCATAGGAAACGACCAATTTGGAACCATGCACTAGCTTCTGACGTTTTATAAGTGCCCATGTAGGCCTATGTGAAATAAAAACTTTTGACTTTGACTTTGACTTTGAAGGAATCGGAAGCGTGGCCTGCTCTAGGTGTTCGACAAAAGAGAATCGAAACGAAACGGTTATAACTTGGTTAGGGGGCAGTAGGTGGCTACGCTAACTGCAGCATTGGTGGCACTCATTAAATCCTCCAAGGTGCAGGGGTTGCATTAAGTGGATTTCCCTCATGACACACATTGTTACTCTCATGAGCTGATGATGCAGTCCGTGGTCCTCATCATCCACGTCCTTGTGCTGCGTTATCGAATTACTACTCTTGGTAGCCTTTAGTGATTTTAAGTTAAAATCAATTACTATTATATGAATGTTTGAGAGTCTCATCATCATTTTAGCCAAAAGACGTCCACTATTGGTCATGGCCGTCCCAAGTGTTGTCACAACAATGGTCTTGTGCGTTTCGCATCCATAGGATTACCACGACTATCACGAGGTCATCGGTATACCTTGTGGGAGGCCTTCCAACGCTGCATCTTCTGGTGCGCGGTCGCTAGTCTAGAACCTTTTGGCCTCATTTTTTTTTTAAATATTCCACAACTATCACACAACGCCGACTTGTCCCAAGCTAAGCCGAGCTTGTGTTATGGGTACTAGACAACCGATAAACATACTTATATATTTCAAAAATATATACATATATAGATAAATTACACCCAGACAGAGAACAAATGATCGTGCTCATCACACAAACGTTTGTCCTGGGTGGGAATCGAACCCACGACCTCCGGCATAGCAGTCAGGGCCACTAACTACCAGACCATCAGGCCAGTCAACACATTGACCATCTTTTCTGCAAGCAATGTGATCTGCCCATTGGCACTTTTCCGGCTATGTCAGCAACCTTGGTTTTCCTGCAGATATTTTCACGCAAGGAAACACCGAACACAGTCCTTTCTTTCTTTATTCTTTAATGTACACACAATTTTATCATCATCATCATCACACACACACACAATAACAACACAACAACAACAACACACAACAACAGACAACAAAAACACACACACGACACGACACGATTTTATACAGACAATAAAAATAGGACAGTAGATGTACATAGGCAAGCATAACTCACAACTGGGTTTTCTTACAGCAAACCATATGAGTAAGAAAGAAAAAGCTTTCTATTGTCTTTTAGGTGATAGTGAGTGTGTGTGCGTATGTATGTTAGTTCTTCACGCTCGAACGATATATGGCACACGGGTAGTACCTGTCCTAAAATAGCACATTAGATACGTACTTTTTATGCCGGGACTATGTTCTCTTGACATAATTTCCTACTTTTACGTGGGTGAAGCCAAAGGCAGCAGCTAGTTGCTCGAAGGACACAGTGGAGCATACGGTAGAGGTGTGCCCTGCCTGGGCAGAGCATCGCCGTGTCCTCGTGAGGGTGCTCGGTGACAGCGATCTCTCGCGCCGGGCCTTGGTACAGGCCACCGACGGCGCGGACTTGCAGACGGCGAGCAATGTGTCGCCGTCCGAGCGTACGGAAACGTCCGGACCGAGCCCAAGTCGTCTACGGCGTGTAGTATTCCACGCGCGCCTCAGAGATGTCAGCAACCGTAGGGGCCCAGCAGGGTCGAAGCTTACCGGGGCCCTGGAATGAAGGAAAAGAAAGAACAGCAGTGGGTTTTAGTCAGTCAAAATGTAACATGAAAGGGCGGGAGATATTATTGGATGATTTCCCACCTTAAAAAAAGGCAACACCCATGTCTATCTAAATAAAAGAAACCTTAATAGCCTCTTCGTACGTACTTCATGAGTTATAATAATGGCGTGTTCAAGAAACTGTAAGCCTCATTACTTACCTTTACCCAAACTTCACGAACCTCCCTAGTGGTTTAAGATAACTCAAGTTACCTTTAAGTTACGTATGCTTACAATCGACTCGAAACTTTACCTATACACATCCCTATTACACCAACCTCTTTGTTATGTTCGCTACTATGTATTTATTTGCGACTGGCTTTTACTTGTGGCTTCGTTCCCTTAACATATTCTACAGTCTTTTCAGAGATAAAAGTTGATATGATGGAGTATTTAGGCGTATGCGAAACCGGGTGTAAACACATACATATACTCCGTTGAAAAAAAAGCATCCTCTACCAAATGGGGATAGTGTCTGGTTCGAGCTACTGCCCGATAGTTGATTTCGGCCTGTAGTATCATAATATATGTATGTTCGAATCATCCAAAAACTTTAATGCCACGATTCAGGATTTTGGATTTTCAGGAATAAAAAAAATTACGTGATGGAGTATTTAGAGGTATGCGAAACAGGGTGTAAAGTCCGACGGGTATTTTTTTTTGGTGGGAAAACCATCCAATGTCATCCTTCGCTCTTGAGCGGAGCGGGATGGTGTGTCAGACCTTTACTGACTAAAACCCCACTCTTGTTCCTTCGTTGCCTTTCATACCAGGGCCGAGTCATCCTTTCAGAAGCAGACTCTTGGCCCCAGTAGGCTTCAACCCTGCTGGGCCCCTACGGTTTGCTGACATCTCCTTGAGGCGCGAGTAGAATAGTAGGTACGCGCCGTCGACGACTTGGGCTCGGTCCGTACGGTTACCGCACGGTCGGACGGCGAGCTACCCATTGCTCCCTGTTCGCAAGTCCGCGCCTACGTTGGATCCCTGCGGCTGGGGCGTGAGAGCCGCTTCCTCGCGCGTTCACATGCGTCCTCCTCCTTTTGCTAACATTACTTTGCAGAAGGAGGCGTTACGGCACTTTTTGAACGTTAATTTTTACATTTAATGGCACGATAGTCGCAGTGCTTGAGCGGTTGGCTTGGGAGCAGTATGTCAGGGGTTTGATTCTCACTCAGAACAAATATTTATATGGCCTATGGATAGTAGTTTTGATTAACAGCTAACTCATCATCATCATGATTTCAGCTGAAAGACGTCCACTGTCCACATAGGCCTCTCCAAAAGTCGTCATAACAACCGGTCCCGCGCGTCTCGCATCCATCGGATTCCTCCGACCCTCACCAGGTCATCAGTCCACCTTGCAAACCTTTGAAAGTTAACTTTTTTTGCAATATCTTTGCCCCACACTAGGAATAAAGTGTGCACACGTGTGCCACGTATCTGGGCGCGTCGGTCTTCATACATTGTGTATGGAAACTAAACTTGTAGAGCTACACTAGATCCACGCCACGCGATGCCACTCGACGCCACGCGACGTCGCTCTACGTGCAAATCAGGCATGGTCCAGGTGTGCGTCGGTCTAATGTAGATCTAGATTTAATCCTGCATCGTGGATACGTTCACAAGCAAGTATAGTCACAAGATACCCAGACCCGGAATATTTATTTGTTTGCTATAAAAAAATATTTGTCCCGTACGGGAATCGAACCCACGACACACAGGGCAGCAGTCCATCGCTCAACCACTGCGCCATCCGTCAACTGGTTACTAAATAAAGGCTATGAAAAAGATTTTAATGGATCATTAGCTCCAGAGATTACTCTTTACAAACGTATAAACAAACATATAAAACCTCTATGTATAAGTTGAGATTTCCTCGGAGAGTTAGCAGCAATACAATAAGATGGTAACAATGTATGTTTGCCGTTACTCTGCACCCCCTTCAACACCTCAAGAGGAGAAGAAATGGCTCCTACGTGTTTGTTAGATTGTAAAACTGCTAGCTATATTCTTTTTATTAGTGTCGTAGAAGGTACTTAGTGTTTATCCAGTATCATATGAACGGTTTTTTTTTTAATAGACCAGCATTTATTAGGTCTAAAAGGAAAAATAAATACACATGTCGCCAACATCATTTTAGCTGAAAAACAAACACACGGATGACGCAGTGGTTGAGATGTCGTTTTAGTCAGTAAAACTCTGATATAACCTCTTGTTCCACCTTAGAAAGAGAGGTCAGGAAGTCATTGGATGATATGCCACCTCTATGCGGCTCTACAGATTTTTATTTCAATAATTATCAATAATGACATCCAATAATAGTATACTAACATAGTTATAAGTATGATGTACTAACAATGTATGGAATATTTTTTGATTCTGAAATAAATGAATAATAATAATTATAAACGGCGAGTACTTGCACAGGCATAACCAAGTAGCCAGGATTATTCACCAGCAACTTGCTTTGAAATACAACCTAGTGTATTCAGAGGTACCGTATTACAGGTATGTTTACGACCCAGTTCTCGAAAATGACCATGTCACGTTGTACTGGGATCGGTCTATCATTACTGACCGGACTATTGTAGCCAATAAGCCGGATATTGTAGTGATAGACCAATTAGCGCGCCGCGTAATGATAGTCGATATCACCATTTCACATGACGAGAATCTCGTGTAAGCTGAGAAAGAGAAACAAATTAAATATCTCGACTTAGCACACGAGGTTGTTGACATGTGGAATGTAGACTCGGCTGTCATTGTGCCGATTGTCGTGACCGCCAACGGCCTTATAGCCAAAAGCTTCGACGACCATCTGTCGAAGCTGTCATTGCATGGTTGGATCAAGGGCCTAATACAGAAGGCAGTACTCCTCGATACGGCTCGCATCGTGAGGAGGTTTCTGTCTCTGGAGTCCTAGCCACCGGTAACTTGGACCCTGTCTCGATACCGGCGAACTACTATTTTTTATATTTTTAAATGTTTTTTTTTTCTATATGATTTTGTTAAAAAAGGAATATTTAAAAATTTAATTAATATGTATAATGAATGAATAAAGTAAATAATAATAATAATTTACGAATTGCAGTGAATCAATCAGACACATATTCAACAGATTGCTCCGAAAGATCCCAAATTAGGTTCAACACTAACGGATAATAGTACCTATTAATGTGCCAATATTAGCCACTAATGAAGCGTCTCTTCTATATCCTTTGGTAGCGATAATGTTACGTAATTATTTTATCGAAAAGCTTTGCGAGTATTTGTGTTTTTTTCTATGTATTTGTTGGAAACTCTGATCTAATAAGATGTCAACGTTTTCATTAGCAGTATTATTGGGATTACACGGTTTTTGTTAAGAACCTCGTTCATCATTATCATCATTTCATCCGAAGGGCGTCCACTGTTGGACATAAGCCTCCCCCAAGTGTCCTGAGCAAGTGTAGCTCCAAAGATTAGTCTTTACAAGCGTCTCGCATCCATCGCAATCCCGCGACTCTTAGATCATCGTTCCATCTTGTGGGAGGCCGTCGAAAGTTAATTTTTCGGTGTGCAGTCGTCATTCTAGAACCTTTCGGCCCCATCGACCGTCCGTTCTACGAGCAATGTGCGCTGCCCATTGCCACTTAAGTCAGCGACCTTGGTTCTCCTGCGGATATCTTCATTCCTTATGCGATCACGCAAGGAAACTCCTTTCTATTGCCCTTTGGGGGACTGTAAGCCTTCTGATGAACGCTATTATAAGCGGCCATGTTTCAGTGCCATATCTCTTCACTGGTAACACGCAATAGTAGCATGCGTAGAGTCTCACTATTAGGGGATATGCATGCATATTTTTCATTTGTTAAATTAAATACTTGTAGCTCTGGTAAACCAATAAGAAAATATCTTCACAACAACGAATTTACAGTTTCAAAGCTGCTATTAAGAAAGAGAGGTTCGATATGGTCCGTGACGTCAAAGGCCATGACACCCGCAGGGCCACCATAGAAAAAGGCGTTTCAGCGAGAGAATTACATACATTTGTTTAAAATCTTTATATCTCGTTTACTTTTCTACCAATGTTAACAAATATTTGTATTTTTTCGTCGCAAAAGGAAACTTTGTGAAAAATTTTGCGTCCTAATGCAAGTAGTCTCGGCTGTGCGTTGATAGGTCGGTCAGTCAGCTTTCTCTTTTATTCATATAGATTTTACAAGACAGTGAAGTGGCCACTGTAATCCATTGGAATAATCGATACGCTCCTGCGCGCTTTGAGCCAAGAAAGGCTTAACTTCGACTGCATATTAATTAATCCAAAACTAAACTGAGAACAGGGTACCGACATACATATACAATTATATACATGTTTATACTAGCACATAAGCTTGGTATAACAAAGCTGAACAAGCTAGCTGTTACTAACGTTTGCTTGTACAGTTATTAGTTTGAATAAGGAATGTCATTTTGAATCCGGTTTTTTTTTATTATTTTATTATCAGCCTTTTGTATCCCACTGCGGGGCTAAGGCCTCTTTTCCATTCCTTCACTCTTTTCTGTCCTTAGCCACTTCTGGCCAATTAGCCTTTAGGTAGGAGTCCAAATAGTCACGCTATCTCCTTCTGGGCCTCCCGCGTCGTTGGCTCCTGCTGTTCGGAATCCAGACAGAGGTTATTCCAATTTCGTTGCGACATACGGATGTAGGAGTAATATTATAAAGGATCTTTTTTAAGGTGAGAAATTATCTAATGTCTTCTCCCACAATAGGGTGGAGCGACAGGGCGTATTAGACTTTCACTGACTAAAAACCCACCTTGTTCCTTCGTTGCCTTTCGTACCAGGGCTGAGTTTTCCTTTCAGAATCAGACCCTTGACCCCAGTAGGTTTCAACACTGCTGGGCCCCTACGGTTTGCTGACATCTCCTTGAGGCGCGTGTGGAACAGTATGCGCCGTCGACGCCTTGGGCTCGGTCCGGACGGTTACCGGACGGTCCGACGGCGAGCTACACATAAGTGTAGTGTTATTCAATAAAAGTCTAACACGCCCTGTCTTCTTCTCCTTCCTTCAGTAACGCCTGTTACATTCTAGAACAATAAGTATCCCTGATTTCGGATACGGTTATACGGATATGAAATTACTTTGGATTACCGCTTGTTTCGATTTTTATTTTTAAATTGATATAAGTTAGTACTTGACCGCGGTCCCACTTGATGGTAAACAGTGATGCAATCGTTGATGCATCTATTCAGTCTAGCTAGCCTTGAGTCTTCAAGGCTAGAGTGAATAGACGCATCAATGATTTCGATTTTCGATTTCGGATATTCGAAATAAAATCATAAGAAACAAAATTATAAGTTTACGGAGCTCTATAACATCCCTAGTTCGAAGCAAGTATTATAATATCTTCGAGTACCTAGAACTTACAGTCTAAGAAGAGCTAGGTAACATAATTGAAAGATTTACCGTGGTCCTGCAACGCAAAAACCAACTGAAGGAACACAGGTCAGTTTTTGTTAATAAAATTCTGACATTTCCTCTTGCTCTACCCAGGGCAAAACAATTGCCGATTTTTTGCCTAAAAAAACCTAAAGCAGTGGATGACCGTTTTTTTTTAATAATGAGTAAAATTAAATTGTTTTCTTTTTAACTGCTTAGGGCATATTTTTAAACCGTCTGACTATCTTGAGTGAATAATTTACTTCTAAGGGTACTCCATCACATCAAAGTGTACAGGTGTAAAAACTGCAACACGTGCCCTCTTTACCGCAGCCAATATTTTCCACGAGGACACGGCGTCGGCGGTAATCCGCCTAAGTGGGGGATAAAATAGTGACACCCGAAGTGAATCTCCCAAAATAACCGTGTCCGGTAAGGACCTGCATCAGTCGGAAGTTGGAAACGCCGTGGCGCCTCTCTGACAACTCGACTCTTCAAAGAGACTTATCACCACATTTGTCTCGTCAAAAAGATGACTGGCCTGTTATTCTGGTGATTAGTGACTCTGACTGTTATGCCGGAGGTCATGTGTTCAATTACCATCCAAGACAAGTGTTTGTGTGACACACACACAGTGAGCACGATCATGTACGTATTTAGAAATATATAATTATAATTATTACTTGTGTAGTACTCATAGCACAAACTCTGCTTAGTTTGGGACTAGATAGCGTTGTGTGAAAATTGTGGAATAAAAAACTGGACAAGTGCGAGTCGTACTCGCGCACTGAGGGTTCCGTACAAACTTGTTATGTAAATTGTGGTTTACGATTTATGACGTATTAAAATAACTACTTACTAGATCTCGTTCAAACTAATTTTCCGTGAAAGTTTGCATAGTAATGTACATTATATATATGTTTTTTTCAATTTTATTATTCTCTTATTTTAGAAGTTACAGGGGACACATTTTACCACTTCGGAAATGTCTCACGTGCAAACTATTCAGTTTAGAAAAAAATTATATTAGGAACCTCAATTTAATTTTTAAAGACCTATCCATAAGTACCCCACAAGTTTAATGAAAATAAATTTTTGAGTTTCAGTTCTAAGTACCTTCAAAATTTATTGTTTTTTTTTTTCTATTTTTGTGTGAAAATCTTAATGCGGTTCACAGAATGGTGGCTATTTATCACGTTACAACAGTATAGTTCTTATAGTAGCTGTGATATACGGACAGACAGTCAGACAGACATGACGAATCCATAAGGGACAGAACCGTCAAAAAAGGATATTCGTGACACCCAAGTTAATGTATTGTGCTGGCCAGATAGGCATCCGCTTTATAAAAAATACTGATATGCAGCTATATCCTCTTGGACTGGAAACCAGCTTCATCATAAGTCAAGTAAAATGCAGTTTCATAAATAAAAAAACCTTAAATAATTATTCATTTAAGGTTTTTATATTTATGAAACCACACGTAACAGCTCTGCATGCAGTTATTATTAAAACAACGTTTAACAACGTGCTGCACTAATTAGATGCTGGCCGCTAAAGGCTGGGGCATGCTATGGGTTTCCATTCGCTGCGTTGAAAATGATTTGTTTAGCTGGATTGAACGTTGATGGTTATTTGTTTTAATTTTCGGTTAAGTAGGTTTTTTTTTTGTTTATCAAATGACTTCTATGTGCCCAGTAATAATAGTTTTAGTAAGTTAATCAAATATAGAGCAGTGGTAGCCGAGTGGTAACGGCCCCGACTTACGAGTTGTAGGTCGTGGGTTCAAACCCAGCCAGGCGCATTACTGTGTGAAATTTATTTCACCACTGCTCTTAAAACGGTGAAGGAAAATATCGTGAGGAAACCGGCTTGTCCTAGAATATCGATCGACCCGAGAGCGATAAAAATCATTAGATAATTTCCCACCTTAAAAAAACGGGTTGATCTCCTGGTTAAGCAACGTTTTCCGTTGTCGGTCTGTTGATGGATAACCACTTTAATATTTTTTTTTATTAAAATAGTCATGCATCTACAGACCTTTGAACGCAAGCAATGTCTACCCCTTAGCCAAGTTACGACCGTTTCGTTTCGATTCTCTTTTCGTTGACCGCCTCGAGTCGGCCACGCCTCCTATTCCTTTGTTTTGCCCACGTGACCGAGCGTCGAGATGACATCAGAATAAAGGAATCAGAGGCGTGGCCTACACGAGGCGATCAACGAAAAGAAAATCGAAATAAAACGGTTAGAACTTGGCTAGGGAGGCTGCTCTCTTTAAATTTGTAGATACGATTATAGTGAAAAAACGTCAGTCTTGCCAAGGGTAGTCTTACCTCAAAGAAAGAAAATTTATTTCTAAAAAAATGCGAACTGTGCTAAACGTATCCGAACATGGAAAATAATACCTTCTGCCAGCCCAAAAAACCGTGTTCAATCACATTTCTTTCTATCTCAATATTGTCGAGTACTAGAGATTATTGTTATCGATAATAACGTACGCATAATTATAAAAAAAAACTCATTTTGTATAGTTCGATATTGAGATAGATTCATGATAGCACAAGTTTAAATCTTAGTGGTTTTTGGTTGCTATTATATATTATTATAAATAATTCTTTATTCTCGTGTATAAATGATATATAAATAAAACAAAAAAAATATACTTAAGCAGTCCTTCTGTGTAAAATACTAGTAGATTTCATCTCCAGAAAAAAAATCGCCATAGATGTCGCTACACGTTTCTGGCTTATTACCGTCGTCGTGGCGTCCTTCACGACTGATAAAATACCAGAGATTTATGTAGAATTCGAAAGACATTGCTAATTAAATGTGTATGTTTATTTTAACCTTATGTATAGCATAGTCGGCCTTATAATGTTCCCACTGTTGGGACTCAGGCCTCCTCTCTAGGAGATGGCCCGCACTGGTCCCACGTGGCAGTGCGGGTTGGTGGATGTCACATGTCTTCGAATTTTTGGTTCTAGGACATAGGTTTCCTCACGATGTTTTCTTCACCGTTTTGAGAGCAGTGGTGATGAAATAAATTACACAAAGTAATGCGCCTGGCTGGGCTTAAACCCACAACCAGCAGGAGCAGTGGTGGCCGAGTAATATATAATTTTTTACCCTTGTTTTCTAATATTTTTCTTTTTTTTATGCACCTGCTATGTTGTCTCTCCACCACCCTAAAATGACTGATAGAGAATGCCTAAGGCATTAAGTCAATTTTCATTTTACATTAAGTTTTTTTTTTATTAGTGCTGTTTCTGTACCCCTTTAACCCTTTAACGGCTTTCGTGAGATTGGTCCGACGAGTGGTTTCCTCTCCTATTCACCAAGTTCGTATGTTTGCGACTGGGTACTCCATCTCGTTTAACTTCAATCCCCATAGTTGACAGAAGAGCTGATGAGATGGAATATTTGTTCGTGGATAAGTGACCCTGTCAGAATAAACGCCAGATTGGGTATATCTGACAAAATATACCCATCGGGTTAAAAGGTTAATGGTATTATCTATATATATAAAAGGAGAAACCGACTGACTGATATATCAATGCACAGCCGAAACTACTGAGACTAGGAGCGTGAAATTTTGCACAAGGTTTCCTTTTACAACGTAGGCGAGCACTAAGAGAGGATTTTTCGAAATTCACCCCATAAGGTGATGAAACGGCGGTCCAAAGTTTTTATGGAGAAACCTACTTTGACGCGGGTGAAGCCGCTGCCAGAAGCTAGTTTAAAAAAAAAATAATTAAAATTAGTAACACTTTAATACCTAAATAACTTAACCTATTGCCGTATCAGCAATTTCAACCAGTGACTGATCACTGGTGCATCACGTTTATCGGCTAAGGTTCGAAGAATGCCATTTGAGCTGGTCCTAGTTCTGCTTAGCAACGGCAGCCTTTTTTCTCACTATATCGTGGAAATCATCCACATGTGCTAAAGCGAACATGCCCGATACACTACAGTATCTGGGCAACAGCAATATAAATCCATTATTAATAATTCCTAATTAAAAATGCAAGTCTTCTAAAAAACGCAAATGTGGTCACCGCCTGAATGCAATGTGAACTCATGAACAATAAGTGGTTAAAACTATTACTAACATGCGAATGTAATTTTCCCTTATGTTTCGTCTGAAATAAATGATAATATCTGTTACTAACTCTTAATGTTGCCCGCAGCGTTTGAACAATGTTTACTTGTTCAAACGCTGCTGTAATAACTAAAATGAATAGTTGAATGCAGTTAGCACTAATATGTGCAGATTTGTCATATACTGCGTCGTAGATAATTTTAAGATAGCATTAAGAATCTTTGTTTTTATTGTTTCCTACCTCAAAAGGAAAAAACGGAACTCTTGAAGGATCACTTTGTTGTCCGTCTGTCTGTCTCTCAAAACCCTTTATCTTGGAAACGCGTGGAGGAATCGAGTTGAAATTAAAACCATATAGCTATATAGATAGATAGCGGTCAAGCGCAAACCTATCAAGAATAAAAAAAGAAAAAAAAAACAGAATTTGATTTTTTAAGACTAATCAAACATGTCTAGTGATCAACTTGAATGGTATTTTCAAATATAAAGAAAGACTTAAAATGAAACTCTTAACAAAACAAAACTTTCAAACTAAGAAGCTAAGCTTATTTGATACAAGGTATCTTCAAATACAAAGAAAGAAAGAAAAACAAAAGAAACAAAAAATTAAAACGAAACTCTTAGCAAAACAAAGTTTTCAAATTAAGAAGCTAAGCCCATTTGATATAATGGTATTTGCAAATGCAAAGAAAGAAAGAAAAACAAAACAAACAAACTTAAAACGAAACTCTTAACAACAAAGGAAAACAAAAAGAAAATACCAAAAAACAAAACTAAACAAAATCAGTGTGAAAACTAAAGACCTATAAAGTAGATATGCTACCAAATCATGCCAATATTTTTCCCCAACAAGCCATAGGTACTACGACTAGTAAAGTTAATCTAAAGCTTCCTCGCATACAATGTGCTCTTTGAAGCGTGCAAATCTAGTGGAACATAAAACCCAGCAGTCGAATCGATTGCGTCGTATCGGAGCGATGAAAGCCGGGTGAAGTCCTGTCGCGTCTCACGTGGGAGCGATGGAAGTCGGTGCCACGATAATTTTCCAATTCGGGATGTTCATACAACACTATGGGTTACGTGCATCTCGGATAGAAGTTGTAGAATAAATTGTTTTTATCCGACTTCGAAAAAGGAAGAGGTTTTCAATTTGTTAGTTTTTTTTTTTTTTTTTACCTTATTTTTGCAAGAAACATTGTGGGAACTCCTTAAATATTACAGGCATATAATGATATTGGTATTTTCATTTAGAACTTAAGCATCTACAGTCAGAAAGTATCATTTGATAAAGTGAAACTGATGAAGAAGATCAGAAATGGCCAACGGAAATTCACACTCACACAGGTATCTCAATTAAGATAGTTAAACAACTATGACGATTCAAATAAATCAATGGCTCTGATAAAATTATAGTACAATCAAACTAACCTGGTAACTAAATGGTACATAAAAAAAACTAAACTATACCAGAGCTCCGTGATTAATCAATGTATCTTAGACCTGTTTGGGCTTATTAAAAGTTGCCATGAGATTCACCTTGGCTGTAAAGTACCATCGAACTAATCTAATGATGGAACCAGAACATGGAAGGTAAACATGGGCCGAAATAAAATAATGTTAGCCTAACCGGTTATGACTGAATACCCGTGTATTACACGGAGCGACTGCTTATCATCCCCCCTAGCCAAGTTACAACCGTTTCGTTTCGATTCTCTTTTCATTGATCGCCTCGAGTCGTCCACGCCTCCTATTCCTTTGTTCTGACCACGTGACTGAGCGTTGATGTGACGTCAGAGTATAGGAGTCGGAGGCGTGGCCAACCCGAGGCAATCGTCGAAAAGAGAATCGAAACGAAACGTTAGTAACTTGGCTAGGGGGGCAGATCTCCACAACTCATTTACTAGGAAACACGATACACCTTGGATGGACTTATGGTCAGATTTTCTGGTGTCTGACTACCTGTAACGACTGTCATAGATCTATGAATAACAATCAGGACCAACGCCTAACTCATCATTTGTTTATTTATTTATTTATTCTCACATCGGAACGCCTTGCAGCAATTACACCAATGGAGGTCAATTAGTTCAGAATCTGCTACTTTCTAACATCATGTGCGTGGTGGAGTGGTAGTCATCAAAGGAGCGGCGGTGCGTGGTGGTGGGTCATGTACGCACGCTTACGCAGCATCAGGTCAGCGTTCCTCCAGGATTCCACATGTACCAAATCCCATATCGAAGACTTTTTTTTTAATTTGAAAGCTCTTTCGATGAGTTTTTCAAAGGAAATTGATTTAAATTGAAAAATACGAAAATGTTTGATATGTCATCTTGACGGTTGAGCATAGACCATAGAATCATATGCTGCGATGTTTAAAACAATTAAAATAATGCAGCGCTGATAATATTCTGTTAGATTACACTTCAAAATACTTCGACTGGTACTACTCGAAGGCCTCGTTTGATAGTAATTGGGTAGCCAGCAGTGAAGACGGGTACGATAACGAATTTGGCAGCCGCAAATAGGTGGTAGAAGTCAAACGCACCGGTTTTGATATACTAGGGGTCAATTTCTCGTTCAATTAATATAATATATATATAATAATAATAATAATATTCACACAACTATCACACAACGACGTCTAGTCCCAAGCAGAGCTTGTGTTACGAGTATTAGACAACTGATAAACATACTTAAATATTTCTACATTTTACTTTTTTTTTTACTTTAGTTTGGTCTTCGTCAGAATTATTATTGAGTTTTCTTAATGATTTGATATTTTTCATAGTATTTATTAGTTTATAATTTTAGCATATATATGTATTTTATTATTATAAATAACTTATTTTTTATTTTATTTGTTCTTTTTGAAATATCTGTTATTTATTTATTGTGCAAACCTACCACATTATTTTCTTTTTAACCCAAAGGTTGACTGGTAGAGAATGCCTTGTTGCATTAAGTCCGCCTATGTATCACTACTGTACATAAAGTTTAAATAAATAAAT
This sequence comes from Mythimna pallens, assembly GCA_961205895.1. Classification (NCBI taxonomy): domain Eukaryota; kingdom Metazoa; phylum Arthropoda; class Insecta; order Lepidoptera; family Noctuidae; genus Mythimna; species Mythimna pallens. The sequence goes on along the minus strand of OY540845.1, from coordinate 1,137,887 downwards.
ACATACATATTATAGATAAATTACACCCAGACACAGAACAAATGATTGTGCTTATCACACAAATATTTGTCCTGGGTGGGAATCGAACCCACGACCTCCGGCATAGCAGTCAGGGCCACTAACCACTAGGCCAACAGGCCAGCCAATTAGTTTTTAAAGGAAGAAATATAAATTAAGTAAAAATATGTGTTGTCCGTTTGTTATTTTATTGATGACTAGCTTCTGCCGGCGGCTTCGCCCGCGTGAAAGTAGGTTTTTCCATACAAACTTTGAACTCGCGTTTCATCTCCTTAGGGGGTGAATTTTGGGAAAACCTCTCTTAGTGCCCGCCTACGTCATAAAAGGAAACTTAGTACAAAATTTCACTCTCCTAGTCCCAGAAGTAGAGCCTAGTCCAGAAGAGAGCGCTCCTTGTACAGAACAAATATAACTGAAAAAAAAAATATAAATATCTATTAGTTAAAAAAAAAGTTGTAGAAGGAAAATAAAGCTATTCTTTTATTTTTATTTTATTTATTTTATAGTCCCAGAAGTTTCGGCTGTGCGTTGATATGTCAGTCAGTCAGTTTCTCCTTTTATACAGATAGAAGACTGCACCATGGCAACGTAAGAATTTAGATTAGAATAAAATGCTAAATTAAAATCGTAAAATAATAAGACATCAACCAGAAAAACGCAACAGTCTTTAAGACAATAAATATTCCAATCTGAGACATAAGCCAGCACGCACATTTATTAGGATATTGACAAAAACGAATATTTGAGACGTGACCAGAAATATACAGAATGTTGTATGCCTAGGTATTTGAGATAAGGGTGGAATAACGGCGGCATGTTATCACCTATGAGCTTTATCTGCCGATTTAGTTCGGGCTAACCAGGTGAAATGAATGTTACAAATCAAAGAAGACTAGCGCTGTGAGCTCATTGCATAATGCGTGATGCCACAGCTTAATGCTGAGCGTTCGGCCGTTTTGCGCGGCTGTGACGCATATCTTCCCTATTAATTGATAATGTCTGTTTGTTAGTTTTAAGATTGCGTCATTTCGCGCGAATAAACACGTTTTCTTTCTTTCAAATTAGGGGCCTTTATTTAGACAGATCCCTTTCATTGTTAAAACTTCTTTAGCTTATTAAACGATATTTAATATGAAAGCTACTTGAAGTTTCAATTCAAGATATACGCTTCATCTAAATTTAAAAGACAAGAAAGCCTAAATAGACAGTGGAACATTCTACACGGGATTGTCAGAAAGAACAAAATACATGTAAATGAAGTTTTTTTTTTAAATTGATATAAACTAGTGCTTAACTGCGATCCCAACTGATGGTAAGCAGTGATGCAATCGTTGATGGTAAAGCGCATTCGTTTATTAAAAGCCTATTCACTCTAGCCTTGAAAACATATAATCGGACGGGAAGACCGCAGCAGGACAATTGTTTCAGTCCTTCGATATACGTAGCATAATAGTTGGTTTCTCCATACAAATTTTGGACCCTCGTTTCACCCCCTTAAGGGATAAATTTTGGTAAAATCCTCTCTGTGTCTCAGTGCTCGCCTACGTCATAAAAGGAAACCTTGTGTAAAATTTCACGCTCCTAGTCCCAGTAGTTTCGGCTGTGCGTTGATATGTCAGTCAGTCAGTTTCTCCTTTTATAATAAACGGCAAGGCGAAACAAAACCTTGACTAAAGTCTCAGGCTCTTAATTTTAACCACGTTACCACAAAAGAATGACCGCTTTCAAGATCAGTCTGAAGCGGATTTTTCAAACACCATGATTAGTAGTCCACTTTAAAAAAACTTCGATATTGAACACAAAATAAAACATTGGTATCAATATATTCACTCACCTCGGAACCGATCACTCAATCGAGACCAGTAAACTTTTCACATATAAAAGGTTTCAATTCCATCGGATCGCCAGTTACCACTAGCGTAGCAGTTCTAGTGAATACTGTATTATGACGTCACGCAGTCAATACAAATTTTATGGCTTCTGTTACCATTTTACAACGTACACAGGGCGTTACGCTTTCCATTGCCTTCCTATACATATTGTTCGTTGTAACCCTCGGGAGACATGTACGGATTTTATACTATTTTTTTGGCCATATTGGATACGTGATTTTGTATTTGCGTATTTTTTTTTGTAGATTGAAATACGTTGCGCAGTTTTTATGTGAACGATTCTGCAGATTTTTTTGATATTCTGTAAAACAGAAATGTTTTTACTGTCGTATATTCGAATCAGGAATGAGGATATCCGCAGGAGAACCAAGGTCACCGACTTAGCACGAAGAATCGCCAAATTAAAGTGGCAATGGGCAGGGCGCAGTGCTCACAGAACGGATGGCCGTTGGGACCGAAAGGTTCTGGAACGGCGACCACGTACCGGAAGACGTAGCGTTGGAAGGCCTCCTACAAGGTGGACCAATGACTTGGTAACGGTTGCGGGAGTCCGATGGATGCGAGACGCACAGGACCGTTCAATGTGGTGACACTTGGGGGAGGCCTATGTCCAGCAGTGAACGTCTTTCGGCTGAAATGATGATGATGATGATGATATTGCGAAGTGCTGTTTTTGTGGATTTTTTGAGGAAATTTCATGCTTTTATATTTTGTTTTGAGTTTGAGTGTCAAACGAGACTTGCAAAAGGTCATGCTTTGACAATGAACTTTGTTACGGCAACAACACATAACATGTACAATAGTTACAGCGCAGGTGTGTGTATAAACTAACTCGCTTTATACGAAGTTTCATATTATATTCAAAATATGCTAGGATTTCAACAAAGGGTGATACTTCGTGTTTCAGACTATTTATATATTTTATGGAATAAAGTAGAATAGGATAGTACACACATAATTACAGAAGCCCAATGTGAAGGTGTAGATGAAAATATTAATTACAATAACAAGTTGATACCATTAAATTTATTCGATAACATTTACAAAACAATAGACTTTAAGTTAAAATCAAAATTAAAAAAATAATAATTAATAATATAATTAAATATAACTATCAACTAAATGCGCATGACCCCGGTATTACCAATTTAATGGCCATGGACGGACACTTTTCATCTTCGACGGGTCTCTTCAAGTTATCGGTTCAACTTCTAACTTTCAAACGGTCGTCAATCCAGAATCTTTTAGCCCCATCTTCCATACGTTCTGTGAGTAATATTCCCGTCAAAAATCACCAGGTAATGAAAATTAATTTAAAAACATTAAATCTCAGTTTAAAGTACTATAAAAATAAACTCAAACGTGACAAACTAAACGTGAGTTTCGAATAGCAAACGACAGTTGTTCCCAAAGACCAGTTGACGAGCGTTCACTAATGAGTGCAGAATAATTACAAAGATCGTTATCAGAAACTTTCGTGGCAGCTGTAGCCATACGCTAGCGGAGATGAACTTGTAAACCCTGGAGATAACAGGTGGAGACATGATATTATGTTAAATGATTCTAATGGGATTTGTTGAAATGGAAATTTCATTTATCATAAATATTATGACACTTGATTTCTATTTGAACTTCTGCCACCCTAACCAAGTTACAACTGTTTCGTGTCGAATTCCATTCTCCAATCGGTAATGCCTCGGTGTCAGCAATTGTAGGAAACGATAAGTTGGTAGCCATGTTGACGCGCCTGAGTCGGCCGCTCGTTCTACAATGTCGTTCCACAATAACAAAGGATGTATCGTCATTTTGAACGATGTGAACTTGGCTACGAATTTTCTATTCGTTTGTTCTGACCACGTGACTTAACGTTGAGATGATGTCATTCCCATACATTAGATTAGTTTTTGACTAGCATTAACGATTGCAGATTATCAACTTGGCTAGGGGTGCAGTTATGTAAAGTTTAGAAATTAAGGCAAAATTGGGTTGTTATCTGATTTTCCCGACTAGGATAAAATAGTAGCTAGTCACATGCACAGGTCCAATAATTAGAACTGCCTACGATAATTTTCGAGACATTAACAAATATCATAGTATGATCTGCTTGTAGATGAAAACCTTAAAAGTAAAACCTGACTCATAATCAGCCTTTCAATATTCCCACTGCTGGGAATCAGGCCTCCTCTCTAGGAGAGGGAATGGGCCTTAATCCACCACGCGGGCCCAGTGCGGGTTAGTGAATTTCACGTGTCTTCGAATTTTTGGTTTTAGGACATGCCGGTTTCCTCACGATGTTTTCCTTCACCGTTTTAGAGCAGTGGTGATGAAATAAATAAAACAAAGTAATGCGCCTGTCTGGGTTTGAACCCGCGACCTACAACTTGTAAGTCGGAGCCATTACCACTCGGCCACCACTGCTCACCCAGCTCACCCATCTTCAACAAAGGGAAAGCATAGCAGAACCCTGGCGCGGTGAAGTGGTTGGTCTTGGGCGCTGCATCATCTTCTTGCTATATGTGATCATGTACATGAGGTTGATGGTGCGTGCGGTCGCTGAGTCTAGCTCATCTTTCCAGCTAGCTTTTAGGTCTCGTTGTGGCTTATGTAAGCTAGAAAATAAAGAGTTTTATCTTAGTTAAATAACATTGGTAACAATAACAAAAACCCTTTAATTTTATGCCTTTTTTATGACCTGGGAAATAATCCATTGACTTCTCCCACTTTGTAGAGCAGGAGGCCGTATCAGTCTCTTACTGGCTAAAACAACACCTGTGTCCTTCAGTTGCCTTTTGCGCACTAAGACCACATGTTTCCTTTTCAGAAACCTAATTTTATCATCATCTATTCACGTTTGTAAGTACTCTTTGGTCATGGTTACTCATTCAAACAACCTCACTGCCCTGGTAAGCTTCGGCTCTAACCGGACCCGTCAATCATGCTTGGACAGGGTTCGCCACAGTGACCTACGTAAATAAAAATACATATTAAAAGTAGGTACTAAGGTCTCGTCAATCTTCATACCAGTGTCTCATGTCACTCAGGTTGGTGCTACATATTCATCATCATCAACATCAAAATTTCAGCCGAAAAACGTCCACTGTTGGACATAAGCCTCCACCAAATGTCGCCATAATGAACGGTTCTGTGCGTCTCGCATCCATCGGATTCTCGCAACGCTTACCAGGTCATCGGTCCACCTTTTAGGAGGCCTTCCAACGCTACGTCTTCCGGTACGTGGTCGTCATTCCAGAACCTTTCGGCCCCAACGGTCATCCGTTCTGCGAGCAATGTGCCCTGCCCATTGCCACTTAAGTTTGGCGAATCTTGATGCTATGTCGGTAATGTTAGTTGTCCTGCGGATATCCTCATTCCTGATTCGATCACGCAAGGAAACTTAGAGCATAGCCCTTTCCATTGCCCTTACTGCTACATATCAATTTATTCCATTCCGTCCTATTCCGTTTTCATCTATATCGTTCCTCCGTTCATCCTATCTTTGGTCTTCCTTTTCCACTCTATTCAACTTTTATTTCTATCATCATCAAACGGTTGAACTCTAATTATAAAAAAAATATCCATCTATCAAACTCACGGTGGCAGCGACCTCTCGCGCTGTGCCCTGATTCAGGCCATGGTCCGATGCAAAAAAGAATAGGATGCGGTCGCTGCTCCAGACACCACGACAGCAAAACTCCTTGGGAAATTGGAAGACGTGGAACGATTTCCGGCCACCATAGGCGCGAGTTTGCAGATGAAATGCAATTCCCATCTCCTAAAAAAAAAAAATTAAACACAACACACAAAAAAATCAGCTTTTGAAAATACGTTAATAAATTATTTGCTATCTATTTTCTCTTCTACTGAATACCCCGTGTAAAAGTAACATAATAGGAAGATTTCTGCCGTCAATTTTAATAAGAGTCGTTTGAGCTTTATTCGAGTTGACGGGTGAAATCGATGAATCGATTTGGATGAAATAGCTTTCAGAAAGGCTTTAGTAACTTTCCAAATTGAGGTAAGTACTGCTGAAATGATAAACATGTTGTGTATTTGTTGTTGACTCTAGGTCATAATTTTATGTCTGTATCTTAGAGTTTATTGGAGTCTCTAAAAAACTTTTTTTTAATAACTATTTAGAACAGTGTGAATCAGTGTGACATAGAATATCTTTTTAATTTGAATCTGTCTATTAGCTATTGTTGAGTTAAGCTCTTACAGTCCATCCTATGGTTGTCTGTTAGATATCGCTGTTACTGACCGCCATTGTACCCATGGATTATTTTAGTTTAAAAGTTTTCTTACTATTTTGGTGTACAATAAAGTTTATTCTATCCTGTTGTATTTGTGGTCGACGACGTGTTGCAAGCGCCTTAAGAGTCGAAGCCTACTGAGGCCGTGGGTTGTGCGACAGAGAACCCTGGGGTTCTGGAATGCTAGGTAAAGAAAGAACATAGGAGTGGTTTTTTTTTAAGTCATTGTTAGCTTTTCCCATCTAAAAAAAATGATATTTTTATTTTTATTTTATTTATATTGATTTATAACTGTTTTTGATAAAATATTTAAAGAAAAAGTGTATGGATTATATGAGGAGAGATATGAAAGAAAAACAATTAGCTTGACTACTGACAGAATAGAATGTTAGAAAAAAAAAACGTGTTGCACTGACCCCAAGTAATAAGTTACAAGGGCAGGAAGGTGATGAATTATACAGTGTTTAAAATTAATTTTGTATTTCTTAGTATAGTTTTGTATTTTCCAGTTTCTTATTCAACCCTAACTTTTTCACTTCTGTATTCGTCTTTTGTCTTTACATTTAATTTATCATTGTAAATCCATATTTTATGTAAATGTTCTGTTGACTTCTTGGTCAGGAGGGCGACAAACAAATCGTAGGATAGGACCCCAGTTCTCATAGGTACCGGGTAATAACTGTTATCGGGATTTTCCTTTCAGAAATTTTTAGTAGTTACCCGGAGTTTAGCTGAAAGAGCATGTAAAGCCTGTGTTTGATCTCCCCCGCTCTTGTTAGATTACCATCCTATCGGACTATGAGAGTAAAGGATCAGAGAACCACTTATGTTCACGTACATACTTATGCATTATAATTTCCCTGGCGTACCTACAAAGGCAATCTCCATTGAGAATGGCCAGTAGAGTCTAAAAGTCAGTTTGGAGGATCATCTGTACTAATACAATAAACTAGCTGAACCGGCGAACTTCGTACCAACTAACAGTCAATGAATGTAGTATATCTTTCGATACAGTCAACCGATTGCGATGAAACAATGCGTAATAGTAATATATCAAGTTACATACAAATTCAATGTATAAAAGTTACCTACATCGATTTCGTACATTTTACGTGATGCGCGCACAACTAAAAACTTCTACATATGTATTATGTATATGTATACATATAGATATAGATGTGAAAGTAACTCCGTTTGTCTGTTTCACGGTAAATATATTCAGATTGATTTTGATGAAATGTAGGAAGAATAAAGGCTACTTTTTATCTAGCTTTGATTTAGCATTTGCTGACGAAGAACGTGGAAGGAACCGTTTCCAGAAGCTATTGTATAAGACACCTTACCACATTTAGATAGAATAGAATAGAATAGAAGAGAATTTATTCGACACAGGCAATACAATAGAGTGACAACAAAAAAAAATGGGGCAAGTGCGAGTCGGTCAGAGGGTTTCGTACAAACATATCTATGTAAATGGTTCAATTCTGGAATGGAGTCTCGATGATTTTTTCGAATCGCAAAATAGTATTTTTTTGTGACGTAACACCAAAATTTACCGTTTTCAGATTTATTCCTATATTTGTGCTATAAGACTTTGCTTTATGCCAAATTTCAGGATTCTGGGTCAACGGAAATTACCCTATGAATTTTGATTTCAAAAACACGTTTTTTGTGACATAAACGGCCGTATTTTTTTTTTTTCGTTGACTTACAAGTTTTATTTTTTCACAGCTTCAAGGGACCGCAGACCTGAGTACCTTTATTGTTTTAATTTTCACTCGATGCCTCTACGTGTTCCCGAGATAAAGGGTCTTGACAGACAGACGGGACCAAAAAGTAATCCTATAAGGGTTCCAAATTTTTTCTTTTGAGTATTTTAATTTTCTTTTGAGATTATTTTTAGGGTTCCGTACCCTAAAAATAATAATAATATATTCCACAAATTTCACACAATGCCTCTAGTCCCAAACTAAGCAGAGCTTGTGCCATGAGTACTAGTCAAGTGATAAATATACTTATATATTTCTAAATACATACATCATAGATAAATTACACCCAGACACAGAACAAATTAATGATCGTGCTCATCACATAAACATTTGTCTTGGGAGGGAATCGAACCCACGACCTACAGCATAGCAGTTAGGGTCGCTGCTAGACCAATGGCCAGTCACAATAAAATAGAGAGTACAGAAACATAATCCACTTGTGCTGAGCGTGCCCGAACCGAAAGGGTTGCCAACTCAATAATTGCTGGGCATCAGACACCCAGTGCTGGTTTTCAGCAGGCACCCCGCAGTGACGCACGGATGATGAAAAAATATAAATAAATATTCCTATAAAACATTATTTTTAGTATACGCGAAACATGAACATAGTTTCTTCAGAATCAGTAACTAAATCAATTCCAATATAATTTAAACAAATGTTATATTTTTTCCCAAAAATATTTATAAAGTTCATAAGTTGGACACCACTAAGTACGACGCAGGTCATAGCGGGCATTGTGCGTCAGCGCACAACTGAGTGCGGGGACATAACAACCCCTCAGTCACTCGGATGGCTCGGTGACCATGTATTTCTGCGTACAACTAGATAACATAACAAGCTTATAACTTTGTGATTTTTTATGACTCAGTTATGAAATTTTGTACATAGATTCTTTACATTAAATTAATACCTACACGTGTTTCGAGTTTCGCATATACTAAAACTAATGTTGTATAATGTTCTATTCATAGTAGAAATCTGTTCATTTACCAAACATCAAACAAAAATTCACGTAAACAAAAATAACTCACTTTCAGTCGTTTATCATTTGGGCATTAGAAAGTCCTTTGAGGAAAATCTGTTCTTATTTTGCTTTGTCGTGAAAAATTATTTTAGCCCATTTATCGAAAAAAGATTTTAAGCTACATAACATCACGCTACAACCTACGGGACCGAAGTAACAACCCTAAGACGCGGGTAAAACCAAGGAGTTAGCTAGTAATACATAATCATCCATCATAGTATGAGCAGTGGTGGCCGAGTGGTAACGGCCCCGACTTACGAGGCACTGCGGGTTCAAACCCAACCAGGCGCATTATTTTGTGTAATTTATTTCATCACCACTGCTCTCAAAACGGTGAAGGAAAACATCGTGAGGAAACCCGGCATATCCTAGAACCAAAAATTCGAAGACATGTGATATCCACCAACCCGCATTGGACCCGCGTGGTGGATTACGGCCCATTCCCTCTCCTAGAGAGGTCTGAGTCCCAACAGTGGGAACATTATAAGGCCAAATATGCTATGCTATGCTACATAATCATCCACCGATGCCCAATATTCCAACATTATTAATTTTCGATGAAATTTCTAGGTTGTTTTCAACATTTTTACTTGGAAACCTACCCTCACATAGACTGATAGCCCTCTACACTAAATCAACATACAATTCACACATCCAAATACAGTGAGACTCGACAAATATCCGTTGAACACACAAAAATGTGTCCCAGCACAGCGAGATCCGGCCCGGAATTCAGATGTCGCGTACACGAATTCCGAATCCGTAGTCCAGACAGCTGTGACCGATTCGAGAACTCTGCATACATTCCATTTTGGATGAATAAGCAGCATTTTATGAGAGCTATTTAGTATTATTGTGCTGTACATTCGGTACATTTTAGAGGTTCGGAAGCCGGTGTGAAAATATATAACAATCGAGCCCGAAAAAGGTACGGATTAATCCAATTTTGACATTTTTGGGAGCTCATATTTGTTTGGCGTTAATAAAAGCTTAAATGAGGACAAGTTGCGTAGCAGTTTTCATTTCAGTTAGTAATTCACTGTCATAGAATAGAATAGAATTAACTTTATTGTACACCAAAAAAGTAACACAACTTATCATCATCATCATCATCATCATTTCAGCCGAAAGACGTCCACTGCTGGACATAGGCCTCCCCCAAGTGCCGCCAAAATGAACGGTCCTGTGCATCTCGTATCCATCGGACTCCCGCAACCGTTACCAAGTCATCGGTCCACCTTGTAGAAGGCCTTCCAACGCTACGTCTTCCGGTACGAGGCCGCCATACAACTTATACATAAACTTAAATCTATGGGTACAATGGCGGTCTTATCGCTGACAGCGATATCTAGCAGACAACCTTAGAATGGATCGTAAGAACTTAAAATAATACAGGGTGAAGTCTGCGGTGTACTGCTAACAAATTGATCAGTTTCTATAATTATATATAAAACACAATACATAACTATAAATATATAAATATAAACATATATATTATATAAATACATATTTATTTATGACATAGTATCATATTTATTTGGAAATATTTTTAATCCTTTTGCCGCTTGCGTCGAATTGGTCCGACGAGTGGTTTTCGTGTCTCATTCGTCAGGCTCATATGTTTGCAACCGGCTACTCCATCTCGTTTAGCCCTTCAATCCACAAAGGTGATAGTAGAACTGACGAGATGGAGATTTGGTCGTGGGTCTAAAAGGTTAATTATACGAAACATGTTAAAAATCTAAACATGTTGCAACCGTCAAAGGCTTGCTAATTATAACTGGTGAAATCATCAAATACAGTTTCTCACAAAAAAATTAAGAGGAAAAATGACGAGCGTGTATCGTTTATTTATTTATTTATTTAGTCTTCATGCAACATAAATTACAAAGGCGGACTTAATGCTTTTGATCGTTTGTATTGTGTGTGAGCGTGTGTGTATGCGTGTGTGTCTTAGAAAAGTATAAAACCGAATAACACGTCCCCGTAAGTTTACTAATACAAAACAATTAACAACGAATACACGCTACCAGGAAAATCTTAACGCTGTAGCCATGCGATCTCGAATAACCAAATCTCTAATTCACCAATTAGAATCACATAACAACAAATAGAAGTTTCTACGAAAAACATAATGACGAAGCCACGTGACCTTGTTTAACCAAATCTCTAACGAAAATACATCAATAATTTATTTTGTATATCAAACTTTCTGAAAAGGCTAAGCAGATTATACTCTCCAAGGAAAAACATAATTATTTATAATAATTGCGCCAAATCTTTGATAAATTTTGCGCTTCTAATTGATGAAAAAATAAAATGACTTTTTGTCGTTTTTTTTGTGGTCGGGTTTTTGGTACTGTAATTTTTTTACTTTAAGCTTTTTATAATTTTATCATACCCAGTGTAATTCTCACAACTAAGTCAATTATAACGATACCTCTTAAGCTAAAATGAAACAAGCCATATAAGCTCTAGAGCGTACCAAAGAAATACACGTGCACTCGAAAAACATAAGCACGTTTCTGGCGCTGACGGGTAAAAATCGAAAGGATGTTTAACTGAACTCCGCGCTCGTCTGTAAGATTCTTTAAACTGGAAGACAATATACATAACCCTATAAAAAAGGCTGAACACTCTGTCCTATTTTGTCCCTTACACATCTGAAGATAATATTTTTATTTATTTATTTAAACTTCATGTGCAGTAGAGATAAATCGGTATATAAGCGGACTTAATGCAACAAGGCATTCTCTACCAGTCAACCTTTGGGTTAAAAAGACAACACTGTGGTAGGTTTGCACAATAAACAAATATCAGAGCTTGACATTCATAATGCGTACAGCTAAGGAGAGGAATTCTCTGCCGGAGTCTGTGTTCCCTGATAGCTACAACCTAGGGGTCTTTAAGTCAAGAGTGAATAGGTTACTTCTAGGCAAGCGTGCTCCATCGTCGGCCACATCATCGCTTACCATCAGGTGAGATAGTGGTCAAACGCGAGCCTATCAATAATAAAAAAAAAGACTGCAATGTCAAAAGCAGTGATGTAACGGTTGATCGTGAAGCGTACCAGTTTGTTAAAAGCATACTCACTCTGGCCTTGAAGACACCTAAATTATAATCCATTGGGACGACAGCAGGCAATTTTTTTCTAGTCCATCGATGGACGCGGTATAAACGACGACGAGGCGCAACGCTTAGTTCGGACTGTAGAGGTGTTAACAATATAAGGGTGGACACCTACGTCATCGTCATCGTATACAATACTCGTAGGTACTTAAAGTCTCTTTTTAAAATTACAAGTTTCATTTCATGTCCATTCCTAAAGAAGTGCTTTGTTACAGAATTAACAATAAATTGCTATTTTCTTTTGTCCGTACCTGGCCACGTGTTTTGGTAGTACAAAGGCTGCTTTTTCAGGCTTCTGTTATGAAAAGTTGTTATTGAAAAGTTTTTTTTTTCTTTCTTTAAACATCAAAGGGAATATTGTTTACCTTCCTTCCTTATTTTATTTTTTGGATTGAAATTTATTTGAGAGCTTAAAATTGGTCCTTTGAGACTTGAAAGTGTGCGATCAAAGGCGGTATTAAAACATAATTATGCAATCTTTTTTTTAGCGTTTTGTGGTTAGTTACATAAAAGTATTAAAATTTGAGGCCAAAGAAAAGATGGATGGATTGTGTGAGGAGTGATATGACAGAAAAGGGAGTTGATGATGGCATGACGGGTGACAGGTCAGAATGACAAAAGCAGAAAGTTGATGACGATTGTTAGTTACAAAAAAACTTTTACAAAAAAAAAGCTACCGACTTCAAAGTAAAAAAAAAAACACTGAAAAGTGCAAAATAACTTTAATTTTGGAAGTCGGTGTTTCAATAATAGTTTTGTCTCTTCGTTATTTAGCACCGACTTCCGAAATTAAAGTTATTTTGCACTTTTCAGTGTTTTTTTTTTTACTTTGAAGCCGGTTGTATTTTTTTTTTTGTAAAAGTTTTTCATTTTACACTTTTTAGTTATGGTACCACCACTAAAAAGTACCCCTCAGCCAAACTTAAATACCTTATAGCCAGAGTGCATCTCATGACAATTCTAATAATCCCAAACACGGTTAGATTACATTAATTTATTACAGAGTTCCGGTGCCTAACTTCAGGCTTCATCATCAGATCAGTTCGATATATTCCGTTCGTATAAAATACTATGATAAACATGAAATCATTGTAGGTAATTAAGAGAACTTAAAATATAACAATTATGACGAAGACCGAACTAAGGTTGACAGGACTTCAAGTAGTAGTTTTATGTGGCAACATTCATATTGATTTGAGTGCTAGACCAGAAGACGTTTAAATAACGGTTTTAAAATATTAAAGGGACATGTTTCCCCCCCTTGCACTAGCACTGGGTCGGGGTAGACGCAGTCGGTCGAGAGCACTCGTAGCGTTCAGACGTAAATTCTAGTGGTGACTGCGATAACTTTACCTACTTAGCAGTCTACTGGAGATGGCGCTAGCGCTGCCACAATCACTTCGAGTCCGTGTTTAACAATTCTTTAAAATTATTAACATTGCTCTGTTTATAATCAATATACTCCAAAAACGTTCTTAAAAAATCAAATACTACAGTAACATTATTAGTAAGTGAACTGTGACGCGTTAAATAATAATAAAACACCTCGATAACTACCATCGTCAACTTCAATAAGTTGTCAAAACTTAAAATAGTAAGTAAAAACAACAAGTAAACACAAGCAACGAACATAAAAGTGACCAGTGACATTGATTAAACGACCATATTTAAATAAAACAATTGATATAAAAACAAAAGTGAAGTGACATAGTGTGGCAAATATTTTGTCGTAAAGAGTCAAAGTAACGCACTTTCTAAATTAAAATTTCGTACGAAGAAGTAAGCAGTAAACAATTTCCGCCGTGCGACCCTAAGTTCAAATCTAAGCCAGTAGATACTGATTATTTTTGGAAACTTCAAACTTTCTAATATGAATAAACGAATCTTTCGTCGCAACCGTACAAAGTCTGACTCTGAAAGTATACCTTCAACTGAATCGCCCATAGATGGCACCCTAACAAGCTTATCTGACATTTCTGATGACGAAGACAACCAAACTATTCAACTCAAAAAACAAATTAAATTTTTAACAACTGAACTGAACAGCGCTCAAAATAAAATAGAATCACTATCCTTAGAAAATACTAACCTTAAGCGTATTAATCAGGAGTTGCTTGAGCAGAATCAACGTTATAAAAATATGACTTCAAAATTAAAATCACCAACAAATCAAGATGTAGACGGAAATAGCAAATCAATAGTTTTAAATAAACCAGAAATCAATACCGCAACCACAACGCAACACTATCAGACAAAACAAAATAACATTTGTATCTTTAGTACCAACAAATCTAATAAAGTATTAGCGATAGCAGAGGAAAAAATTGACAACTATAATATCTACCATTACCTAAAACCAAACTGCGGAATCCAACAACTACTTAAAGGAATAAAAAACATGCTTAAAGAATATACTAAGGAAGACTTTTGCATAATATTAATTGGAGAAAACGATTTCAAAACAACAACAATTGACTACTTTTACTTAATCTATGACATAAGAAACACTTTGAAAGAAATTGACAATACAAATATTATCCTATGCCTACCTACCTTTATGTTTAATATCAGTTCTAATTTGTTTAACTGGCGAGTAGAAAACTTTGCCAACTTACTGTATTTGGATATAATGACACATTTATACGCATACCTATTGGACTCGAACCTACATCTTATGTATGATAGTAGCATGTTTAGTTATGTCACAGGAAGACTGAATAACAATGGGATGCGCACCATATTTGACGATATAAAACGGCAAATGGAAGACATAATTGCTGTAAACCTCATGACAAATGATAACTACGATCTCGAACAAGACGGTAACGGGCCTCAGTTTTTTGTCTAACATCGATTTGCATCAAGGAAACACACTACAAAAAAAAATCCTCTATGTAGTTATTTATTATTAAGTTAAGTAGTATATATTTTTGGAACGAAGTTCCTTATCGCGCGTTGTGAAAGGGGGCTAGACGGAAAAAAATCTTACGAAAAGTTGTCACGACACTTTATTACGAAAAGTTGTCACGACACTTTTTGCTATAGTAAGCTATTGTAAGCTGTGCGGCGTCGCATGTTTCTCTGTCTGTCTCTCTCTCTCTTATCCTCTGGGCTGTGGCCGCCATTTTTTTCGAGTTGAAGTTTTCGTGGGTGCTTAAACCGACAGTGAGGTCAAAATGTAAATCCAAGATGGCGGCTATGAAAGTTTTTAAATTTTTTGACATGGGTGTCGTATTCATGGTTATCGAGGGTGCTAAAGCCGATAATGAGATCAAAATGTAAATTCAAGATGGCGGCTATGAAAGTTTTTAAATTTTTTGACATGGGTGTCGTTTTCGTGGTTTTCGAGGGTGTTAAAGCCGATAATGAGATCAAAATGTAAATCCAAGATGGCGGCTATAAACGTTTTCAAATTTTTTGACATGGATGCGTTTTCATGGTAGTCGAGGGGGCACAAGCCGAAAAGGTCGGGGGATAGCAGTCCCCCGATAGCACAGATTTTTGTAGGTGCTTGCGTATTATGTACATTTAATCGTTACAAGTCAATCTACTTAATAAAAATAATAATAGTTTCTTTAATACTTATGTCCAATGAAATAAAATTTTATTACAATTCCTTCACTAATCAATCGAAAAGAACTTCGTTCCATCCGGGTGTCCCTTGACACCTCTCAACTTTTTTTTTTTTATATTGTATTTATGTATTTGTGTTATTATGTCTTATTAGTAATTTTCTGATGTTGTACACTGACAGCCCTTTATCTATTTCCTTTCTTTCAGTCCATCCAAAGGTTGTCTGTAAGAAATTGCCCTGTGGGATAAGACCGCCCATTGTACACTTATTTTTAATAATGTTTGTCCTGTACTTTTGGTTATGTGCTGTACAATAAAGAATATAATAGACAGACTGGCTAAGTTTACACTTACAGTTTCGATGTTGAGATGGATTCATGATAGCACAAGTTTAAACCTTAGTGGTTTTTGGTTGCTATTTAACTTAGACTATCCTGTATTCTTTTGTATTAATAATAAATAAATAAATAAAAAATAAATTATTTTCCAAAATAATCAAAGTATCGGAAACAAAGTAGAATTAATAGAACAATTAATTTTAGATTAAACACGAGTAACTAAGACAACATCCACTTGCATTGATCTACTTTTTACAAACTACCCACCACTCATGAAAGCAACTGTCAAAGATTATGAACTAGCGGACCATAAGGCAATAAATGTCGAGTCAAACGTAGGATATTTATCAAATAACAATAGTAAAACTTGGTATACCGAAAAAAGAGTATTTACAAAAAATAACGATTTGACGTTATTTTTTGTAAATAATCGAAATTTGTAAAAAATGAGATCAAGACTATTCGATCACAAGAAAAACAAATCACTTGCTCAATCCCACAAGGAAGTGTGTTAGGATGCCCACTATATTTAATCTATATTAATGATCTTCCAAAAACATTAGATAAAGAGTTACTTTACCAGTTTTATTTGCAGACGATATTTCAATAATATAAAAGTGTAAAAATTTAAACAACCCTAGTCTACAAATACAAGAAACTATAGATACTTGGCTCCAGAAACACCACTTGTAAATGAATAGTAGTAAAACTAAAATAATACAGTTTAGATCATATAAAAAACCACCTCTCCATCTAAAAACAACATTCAGAAAAACTAAAATAGAAGAAGTTAATACATTTAGGCTACTTGGCATAAATACTGACACACACGTTAACTGGAAGTCACACATAGATTATATAAAACAAAACTCTCCAGATTCTCTTACGCTCTTTTCCAAATTAAACAAAGCGCTAACACACAAACTGCTATGGCTACTTACTACGCATATGCATACTCATGGCGTCATGCTATGGGGAAATAGTGTTAACGTAGATGAACTATTGATAATGTAAAAAAAAAAATGTAGAAGAATTCTAGCCCAAATAGATAATACCGAGAGCTGCAAAGCATACTTTATAAATTATCAGATGTTAACTCTGCCTTCAATATACATACTCGAAATTTGTGTATTTGTTTTTAAAAATATCAAAAAGTTCACTAAAGTGGAAGATACGCACAACATTTTGATTCTCAAGTATCAAAATGTTAAGTGGACGCCCATATTATATGGCAATAAAAATTTATAATAAATTGCCAAACATATATAAAACTGAAAAATCAGTAACAGTATTTCAAAAAAGGCTAAACCAATCAAAAATTTTTTTTACTCTGTAAAAGAATATTTACAGTCTAGCCCGAAATAACGATTTTTTTAACATACTTGCTCAGAAAGTGACTCTTATTGTACTGCACTTAGGTATATAATGGCACTCGTTACCAAACTGTGACATTTTGATTACCATTACACACTAGTGCTATAATGTAGTTAAAACCTTTTTGTTCAACCTCTTTGTTCGCAAAACAAATTTTGAATTCGAATAAAATTCCCGTTAAGTTATTGCGTTCAATAGTATATAAATTAGTGTCTTAATTACTTATTTCATCCAATTTACAAGTTAAAATGAACATATTTAACTTGTACAAACGATTTATTTAATAAAAAAACATTTAGCAAATAAATCGTACATTCAAACAAAATTTTTTTTTTTTTTTAGGTCTATGGCCGCCATTTTAAGATACGCACGGTTTTTGGCGTGATTTTTTTTATTCCAGTGAAGTTCAGTGGCTTTATTAATTAAATAAAATTAAATACTACAAAATCATTAGTTACATCCGTATTCTATTGTCACTATGAAAGACATTATCGTAAAAACTTTTCACGCAAGAAAACATAAACTTAAGACTAGGCAGTATGATAACTCGTCACTGCTCGGGTATAAATACCGCCTCGACGGTAATCAGTAACATTACACACATAAATCATAATGTACTATTAATGATCGTATTAAACTTATAGTATATTAGATTAATTATTATTGACATGTAATTTTTTGTCAATTAAACTGTTATTGTTGACATTAAAAGTGTATGAAATTCATTATTATTGACATTTAACTTTTTGACATAGCTTTAATTTCTCAATTGAATTGATAGTATCTGACATCATAATTATATTAAATTCATTAGTTTTAGCAAAAAAATTATAATTTTAATTATTTCAATAAAAAAAAAACATTAAATTAATTAATTATATAATAAAAATACTCAAATTATATTGATAAATTAAAATTGCAATGCTTGTAAAAGGCTGCTAAATCAAAAGTACTGACATGATATTATAACAACATTGTAAACACTTAGTTCACAATAAACGCTTTGACTTTGAAGCTGACTACATTTTGTACTAATAATTTTTAAGAAACAGTGTGATTATTTGAAGAAATAAACAGGTGCATTATTTAAGGTGCGTATTATTGTTTGAATAATTATTATTTATCTTACCACATTCCTTCAACCGAATAGCTTGCTTGTATTTTATATGTTCTATAGCCCCGTTTTTATTCTTTTTATTCTGTTATAATACTACAGATATTATGAATTTATTTGGTCGGCCATTTTGTATGATCCTGATAACTTGAATTTGAATGGTTTGAGATAAATTGACAGTATGTGTGGTTGTTTCTATGGGTTCACAAATGAAATAAATACAGTTTTTTTTTTTAGTAACTGTACTTTAATGCTTTTTTCCTTGTGGACCCAAAATATTAATAAAAGAATATTATTTTATCGGTGGAAATTGGGACCGCGATTCCGGTCCAAAAAATCCAACGACAGTTTCTATACGATTGCAATAATTATGACTATAATTATTTATGATTATGATTTTTTATGTTATTTAAAAAATAAGAAAATATTTTTTTTTTTATCTTAAGTATTTACATGTTGTTTCTGCATTGTGTGTATCTGTGTACGTGTGCCAAATAAATATTTTTCTTTCTTTCTTTCTTTTTTCTTTAAATTATTTGTGTATTTAACGATTACGTTATTGTGTATTGACAAAGAACGACAAGTCTGTGTGTAGTATATTGTTAGGATGTTATTATTGTACTTGTTTCGAATATGGTTACGAATATGAAATTATTTTGGATTATCCGCTAATTTTGGATAATTTCGGTTACGGATATTAGGCGATTATTTTAAAACTAGCCGACCTGGTGAACTTCGTACCCGCCTAACAGTCAATGAATGTAGTATATCTTTCGATATAGTCAACCGATTGCGATGAAACAAAGCCTAAGTTATATATCAAGACTAGCTTCTGCCAGCAGCTTCGCTCGCGTAAAATTAGGTTTGTCTATACAAACTTTGGACGCCCGTTTCATCCCCTTAGGGGGTGAATTTTTGAAAACCCTCTCTTAGTGCTCGTCTACGTCATGAAAGGAAACCTCATGCCAAATTTCACGCACCGACTCCCAGTACTTTCGGCTGTGCGTTGATATGTCAGTCAGTCAGTTTCGTCTTTTATATATATAGATACACACAATTTTAGTGTATAAAAGTTATCTACATCGATTTCGTACATATTACGTGATGCGCGTAGAACTTAAAACTTCTACAGATTTATTATATGTATAGATTATGAGAGTAAATTACAAATCGCCAACGTTGACATCGTGTGTGCGAATGAACAAGCCCGCGTTTTTCAGACTGGTGTAATAGCAAGCTGTCAACATAATAAAAATAATATAATAATAATAAACATAGACTCGAATCTGTCGCTATCTTTTAGACAGTCTGAATATCATATGCTGAATAAAGTGTAGTCTAATAGGGGCTTAACTGTAGAATGCCTTCCAAATATTATTTACCACTCAATAAAACAATATTTTAGAATCAAATTTTACAAGGTGCTGATTGGTGATCAACACATTTTATTTTCAATATTTTTTTATTGACGATTCAGAAACCACTAAATTAATTGAAGCTTTTTAATACAGTTAGATAAAAAATGTTTTAAAATATAATATTACGAAATTTACTACCCGAATTTGCTGCCTTAACTCCACACAATTTTTTTTTATTTCCCAATTTGGACACTGTCTGTATACATATATCGTGTCTAAATCATCAGCAACTCAATTTTGCTAACAAAACAACACACTTACTATTATCTAAAAACCGAACCAATCGGTAAAATTAACCAACATTCCTGCTATTAAATATTGATATAAAACTAACTGGATCGCCCTCAATTACTTTGGAAATGCAATTTTGTCAGCCGTTAAGCACCATTGCAGATTGCGATTCGAATAGGTTAGCCAGATACTTGGATTTTATTGGACTATATTCTTTTTGACCCTTAAATTAGTCTAGTTTTCGTACCTATTTTGTGTCGTAAGCCACTGGGCGCAAATGAGTGCCTTTGATACATTTAGTGATCGGAGAAAACTAATATGGAAATAAAAATATCAAATTGTAAAGAAAAAACTATGCCAGACGAATGAGACACTCGCTCGGCTTCAAAGAAATGACCCATTGTAATTTTTAGAAGTTCTGTTACTAAAACTAAATGACCTTTTTTATTCTTCTCTATGCACCTAAAAATATAATATTCTACCCTACCGTTATTAAAATTTTGTTTGCTATCATAAAATAAAATTCACCGTGGTCACCCTAGTTTTACCAGCTAGATTGGTTCGGTGATTGCAAGGTGCCCATAGCCTCCCAATTTATATAGCTCTTATTGACTTACTGTTTACTTAAAATAAAAATCGATGAAATATACGAGTATATTATGATTTTTCGATCGATTTTTATTTTAAAATTGTATTTTGACCTTAGATCTCGCTTATGAAAATATAGGAAACTGAATGACATTAAGTTCATAAATTATAACTTTAATTTTTTTGGGTTTATTATAGTAATATATTCCGGTAACATATAAAGTGCCCGTTTGGAGTTAATGTCGTTTTCAGATTCTCCTATCGAATACCTGTAAGGAAAAATAACTCGCGTAACAATACTGCCAACCACTTTCAAAATAAAAAATAAAAAGTATATGTATTCCCGGTGCAAGACTAATTTAACTAGGGTTTTAACAATCAATAAAGAAATTAACTAATCCATCACATTTTAGAAAATATTACCTTTGAATACATATTGTTAGATTTTTTATATCTTTCCTAAACCAGGTGGTTTATTTCAAATAAACCATTTACAGGCACTTTTGAATTGTCAAGAAGTCAGTCAGTCGGAAAAGTGACGCTAATTGCACATTCTAAAGCGTAGATTTTATGGAGAAGAATGTTCAAGAAACTCCATGAACAGACAGACGGACAGACGAACAGATAGGTGAGGCTTAGTAATTGGGTCCCGTTAGCACTATCCGGGAACAATAAAAAAAGATGTTACAACTGACAGCTGCATGTCTTACTTTACGAAACAATTTGACCTATGACAAAAGTTCAATAAACCCAAATACTTACGCAAGTGTCAAATCTTAAGCCCCGTAAATTATAACTTTGAAATACACGACGTCCGAAGCCCCATTATATAAACCAAACTTAATACTTAACAGAAGATAAGCTATTTATAACGATAATAACAACTTCAGTAAAATTATAGAACTTTACCAGAAAATAAATAAATCCGGACCGAGGAGAAATAATAATAGGCGGCCTCCTTCTGTGAAACAGCAATTCTAGCGAAGGAGGAGGCCGCACGCGTGAGGGAACGGGCATCCTAACGCCCCAGCCACTGGGATCCCGACTCCTATTTCCAGCTACCATAGGCGTGAGCTTGCGTACGGTGGGCAATGGGTAGGTCTCCGGCCGGCCGTCCCGACTGAACCCGACTTGTCAACGGCGCGTAGTGTTCCACGCCTGCCTCTAAGAGATGTTAGCAGAGCCGAAGCCTACTGGGGCCATGGGTTCGCTTCTGAAAGGGAATCCCGGGGTCCTGGAACGCAAGACAATGGCCATAGGAGTGGGTTTTAGTCAGTAAAAGTCTGACACGCCCACCCGCTCCGCCCTAGAGCGAGAGAAGTCATTGGATGATTTCCCACCGAAAAAAAAAATCTGAAAAGAAATAAATTCCAATTTCAAAAAGAATAAGGATTCCAGTTAAAAGCACATCTAAAACAAATCGTTCATTTGGAAAAGCGTCTCTGTTAACGTTATATTTAAGTCGGTTTTTGCTTGACTGCCTACAGGTCTATAACAAAATGAAAGAGAACCTTCTTGGTAAGATATTCTTTGAATTTAGATATACCTTTATTTAATATTGATATTATTAGAGTATCTACCTTAGTTCCAATTTTCGAATACTTGGAAATGTTTATTATATCTTTAACTTCAAAAGACGTGGTTTTCAATTCAAATGAACACGGTCTCAAGTCTGCTATTACAATAGTGGTAGATTGATCTATCATTGATTTCATAATTGTTGATTTTGAAAAGTTTGGTAATCTACTAACATAATGGCGTCATTACGAGTTTCTAATGGTCATTCACTGACACTGCATTGAAAGAATGGCATAGACTGGTAATCTCGTACATATTGACAAATGAATATCTGACATAAGCGGTACTCTGCTAAAATTTTGACAGTTCCTTTGATCAGTGACCTACCATTTTAGCGTTATTGCTTAGTCTTTGCTTATAATAAGTTCGATATTGTCATTCTACTACAACTCTAGTAGGAGACCATTGACCGATCGATTACGAACTTTTAGCAAAATGACAATGGGATCGTGTTGGAATGACCAATTTATAAAAATAGCAGACTTGGACCCCTGTTCTTTAGAACTGTTATTTTAAATCATTATTGTTATGACGGAATAGCAGGTCAACACTGAATGCATTCGTCTTCGATCATTGCTTAATCATCAGAAACTTTTATATTATTAATCATTTTATTTCGAGCTTGCACTCATATAAGGGTTAGTAACAATATTTACTTAAAACTATGTTAGTACCTAGCCATAAAATTCCAGTTCTAAATATTATTATTAAATTCAGTTCATTATAATTCAAATTAAATAAATTCAATCAAACATGTCAACAAATTAAATTAAACCAATCGAAATTAAAACAAAATAAATATATAAATTAACTTTAGTCTACATTTCATTAATTATAAGTCAAATAAAATACTATAAAATTAGGTCAACCTCTACTTTCCTATTAAAATCCGCATCCACTTGTTTTGGAATGGGCAATCCAATCTATCGGCAATCATATGCATTTATAGAGTATTTATCTTAATAATGAATATTATATATGTGGAAATACAGCAACGCCGCAATATCCTTTGGTTGAAACCTGATAGCTTCTTTTTCTTTTCGATTCGATGGTAAACTCGTCAAACGGTTTGGGCCCAATAGGTGGCTACATTAATAGCAGCATCGGTAGCACTCATCAAATCCTCCAAAGTGCAGGTGTATGGGCACTTCGGACATTCTAATGTGTGGCTCATGTTTTGAACAGGAGCACCGCACTCACAATGAGTATCCGACGGGTCTATAAAACCCCATTTTGCTAAGCTGTGTTTGCAGCGGCCCACCTGGGTGCGCAACCGATTTAGTGCTTTCCATATAGGCCACTGCACGCGCCCAGGTGGGAGATGTTCTTTTCAACCTGATAGCTAAATCTTCGGCCAAAGGTGACCCTAAAGCTTTGTCGGAGCTCCGTTATGTTACGGTAATGGTTGGCAACCTGCCATAGACCACATCCATGGGGAGTGCACCTTTCATCATCATCATCAGTTGAAAGACGTCCACTGCTGGACATAGGCCTCTCCAGGTGTCGTCACAATGAATGGTCCAGTGCGTCTCACATCCATCGACCCTCACTGAATCATTAGTCTACCTTTTGGGAGACCAGGCTACGGCAATGCGCCACCGGTACATGGTGGACATCCCACCCACACGCACGAAACGTTTTGGGAACACATTCATTGTGCGTACAGCTAAGGAGTGGAATTCCTTGCCGGAATCTGTGTTTCCTGATGGCTACAACACAGGAATCTTTAAGTCAAGAGTGAATAGGTAAACTTCTAGGTAAG
Organism: Mythimna pallens; assembly: GCA_961205895.1. NCBI lineage: Eukaryota > Metazoa > Arthropoda > Insecta > Lepidoptera > Noctuidae > Mythimna > Mythimna pallens. The sequence continues at coordinate 1,113,828 of OY540845.1, read as the reverse complement.
CGCGCTCCATCGACCGCATCGTCGCTTTCCATCAGGTGAGGTAGTGGTCAAGCGCGAACCTATCAAGAATAAAAAAAAGACCTTCCAACGCTACGTCTTCCGGTACGTGATTGCCACTCCAGAACTTTTTGTCCCCATCAACCATCTGCTAAGATACGTATAAAAGCATTGCTAGTATATTTTTGTCAGGCGTTACCTATTTTCGATAAACGAGTATTATAATGAAATGGAAATATAATACGTAATATTTTGAAGTTTTCAATGATAAAATAGATTAAATTGGTTGTTATTATATTTTTTTTTACACTCGCAGTTTATCATTACTAAAACTAGTAAAAAAATAAGTGATAAACGAATCGAAAACATTAAAGTGTTGTGATATTAATTGATGCTATTTAATGCACTATTTTATTCTCACAGCACGGTATTTTAATTACAAATGAAAACACATGATATAATTTCTAATACTCTAGTAGGTACCTTACATTACAAGTTTATTTCGTAAGTTAAATTAACTATAGGTAAAGTATAAAAATATTCTCATTTCATTTTCACAAAACGTGACCGCTATAACATCAAAGACCCGTTGCTTTTAACTAAAACAGAAAAGTCCATTGCGCATAATGTAATAACAATTGACCCACACTGAAAATACAAGAACTTAGACAGCTTCATTTCTATTCATAGCCCATGTTTGTTTACTTATTGAGAATTTAATTGAAAAAAAAAACCGGAAAAAAGCAATGTAAATCGGTTTTTTCTTTCAAATCATCGCCTCTATTGTATAAACTTGGTCCCTTTGACTCTTTCAGCTTTCATGTATACAGTTGAAAACTGTTTACGAAAGGTTTATTTTTAGGCATGGACTCGTGTTCAAAAAGTGTAGGTATTTTTAAATTGTGGTCCGTTTTTATCTTGCGTCCCTCACGAAGGTTAACAATATAGCTGAAAATTTAACTTAAATGGATGGAAGTTTTGTATAAACTGATAATGAAGACTCCTCTCAAAGAAAAATTGTTTTTTTATCCTGAAGGAGTATGTCGCGCCGGACCCTGGTTCAGGCCATATAATTATGGTACGAATCTAGAGAGAATGGGATACGGTTGTCTCCTTCTGAGAAGCAGTTATGCTAACGAAGAAGATGGCCACAAGCGTGAGAAAACGGACATCCTCACGTCCAAGCCGCCGAGACAGGAGACGCCTCGGGCGTCGGGATTCGCTGAAGGCGCAGGCTTGTAGACTACGAGAAATGTTTAGCTCGCCGTCACCCCGTCCGGTAACATGTAATGTTCCACGGGCGCCTCAGATATGTCAGACCGTAAGGACCTAGCAGTGCCGATACCTACTAAAGGAAACCTGTAAATGGCAGCTGAAGGAACATAGGTGGGTTAAAGTCAGTAGAAGTATGACACGCGAGGGCGTGTCATACTTTTACTGACTTGAGTCTGTCTTGAGTCTGAGTGTTGAGTGAGGACTCAACACTGGAGTGGGAGTGGTTATTGGATGATTTCCAACCTGCCCAAAAAAAACATGGTTTGGAAAAAGCTTAACAAATTTTATAAACGACACAATAGTAAGATCACTTCTATAATATATCCTTTTTTGATATTTCAAAACATAATTTATCTTTTTAAAAGCAGTTCCTCTATCAAAAACTCCTTTGTGAAATTTCCATGCTAAACGGCTCGTCTTGCAAAACTAGGCTCTCATTTTACAGCAGAATGTACTTGTCTTTTGAGGAAATTGGAAAGTGGCTGCATATATTTTAGGTTCTCAGAAAATGTTCCGTATTATAATTCAAGCTACATGGCATGCTAGTCTTGTAGAAAAGCTACCGTAATAAGCGTAGAAAGTAACACTGTTCTTCATTCATTGGCACGCCATAATCATGGCGATAAGTCCTTTCTTCTAAGATGCAGGTCATCACCGGACATGGTAGGTTCGGAGAGTTCCTTGCACCAGATTCAGACGGAAGAAACTCCAAGGTGTCATGTTTGTGTGAACCGTCAGACACGGTGGAGCATACGATGGAAGTGTGCGCTTGGACGGAGCACCCCCGTGTCTTTGTTTTTTTTTTGTGGGAAAATCATCTTATGAAATTCCCATATCTTGGGCGGAGCGGGAGATAGTGTCGCACTTTTACTGACAAAAACCCCACTCCTGTTCCTTCGTTGGTTTTCGTACCAGGGCCGAGTCTTCCTTTCAGAATCAGACCCTTGGCCCCAGCAGGCCTCGACCCTGCTGGGGCAACTGTAGGGGTGGCTGACATCACTGAGGGGTTTTAAAAAAAATAATGAATTAAATATGAATTATAAAATTAGTGATGAATGATCGAACCCCTTCTACAAAGTTAGACACTTTATTTTTGGTATATTGCAATTGTTTTACTGACTATGCAAAAAGTGACATCGACACTTTCATTTGATATTTGATACAGAATGTCAATTTTTTTATTAATTGTGCTTATAGTGTGCACATGTAAGTAATACAGTGCAATGAAACAATTATTTTTGTTATACTGTTTATTCACAATTTTTTTTTTTAATACTTCAATAAAAAAAAAAAATACATTAAAAATAAAAAGAAATAGTATCTTATCGGTATCGGGAACCAAGAACCAAGTTACTGGCGGCGGTCAGAGCTCCAGGGTATGAAGCCTTCTAACTATATGAGCTGTCTCTAGGAGTACGGTTTTTTGAATCGACCCGTTGATCCAGCCGCCTAACGAGGCTCTCATTAGGTCCTAAGATCATGAGCAAGGCTCATAACATTAAACCATTCGCTGAAATGAATACAATGATAGCTGAATTCACGTTCCACATCTTGACAACCCCGCGAGCCAAGCAAAGACACTTGATTTGCTTATTTTTGTCGTTTATTGTGATTCATGCTTGACTGCGATCCCACCTGATGGTAAGAAGTGAAGCAATGAGGCGCACTAGTTTATTAAGAACCTCTTCACTCTAGCCTTGAAAGCAACTTTAGTTGTAATCGGATGGCAAGACCGCAGCAGCCAAATTGTTCCAGTCCTTTAATGTACACGGTATAAACGACGAGGTGAAACGCTTAGTCCGGACCGTAGAAGTTTCTACAAATTATATGTTTATTATTAAATCGAATGCATGCAATATTTGTTTCTTCATGGGTAAATCAATCAGCTTTCACAAATTCTACGTGCCCTTCTCCCTTAATTCCATAAAAGATGAACATTCTACAATCTATCCTAAAATAACAATTTCTTTGTTGCAGAGGTCCAGATCACCCAGCGGGTCAGCACAGAAGCAACTGGATGAAGCGGATCTGTTCATGGACCTCATCAAAGATGTCGCTAATGAGCTGGACATTGATGTGTTATGTCATAAGGTAAGGACGTTTCTGTTCACATTATTCGTTTGACCATTTCAGTAATTATAATTATGACTTAGTTACTGCCGGAGTTTTGGAGGACATTATCTAAGATTGACGTCCAAAAAAAAAAATGGCTAAATGTAAATGTGTGTCGGACTCACACGCAAAAGTTTTGTAATAAATTGTACTTTGTATTGTGTTGTACTAGCTGCTTCGCCCGCATATATAAAGTATAGCCTATGTAACTCAGGAATAAAGCAGCTTTCCATCGGTGAAAAAAATTTAGTAATCGGACCAGTACTTTCAGAGATTACCTCTTACAAACAAAAAAACTAACTTTACCTCTTTATAATATTGGTAGATGTGGATATGCTTAAAAAATGGAGTATGTCTTAAAAGTTTTGGAGATTTATTATTATTTAGGTGGCTTCAAGGTAAAGCGAATAGGCTCTTAATAACCCAGTGGTAAGCAGTGACGCAATCGTTTATGGTGAGGGGTTACCATCAACGATTGCGTCACTGCTTACCATCAGGTGGAATCGCAATAAAGCACTTGTTTATATTATTTAAACAAAAAAGATAAGGGGAACGGTCAATAATATTTCAGTGTATTTTTGAAGTGAAAACTTCTTTAGCGGCGTTGAGCACTTTTTCTGTAATGGGTATAAAATCTTAAACTCGCGTCAGGACACGTGACCTGATCGAAAAAGCGTAAGACGGATGGAGAGTAGACAGCTATCCCCTCTCTACGGCGCGGCGAAAATCATTTAAATAGGTTCGAATCAAAACTGTTCGTTTCTTACTTCAGCTACCATAAACCTATCGTATCAGTTTTAGAGATTGGCGATGATAGTTCTGGTAATGATGATGGTGAAAAAGTCGTTGAAATTATGGATGAAAGTTGATTTTTCGGAGAGATAAACTTTTTAATGTAAAATAATTGTAATAGTTTTAAAGTGTTAAATTTTTAATGTAATATAAATTGTCATGTTTGTGTACGATAGCGCAATAAATGAATATTGTATTCTACCACATAAATGATAGTACTTTTATACTGATAAAGCAATTGGTGCAAAATTATTCCCTAACCATTCCAAAATATCAAACATGCTCAACGTTAATAATCAAGTTTTCACTTCTGCCGGCACTCCCGGAGTGCAACCCGTCTTTTTTTTAAAATAAATTTGTAATTAAGAAAATAATACATTTTGAAGTATTCTCAATATACTTACAGTTTAAAAAACTTTTCGTTTGATTTTCTGTTTTGCACCAAGTGATCTCCATGTACTAAATTTAGGTTAATCTTTAAGGATAAGCAACGCTTATTGTGGTGAGTGGCAGGCGGTCGCCTCTTTCTGCGAAGCAGTAATGCTAGCAAAGGAGGCGGCCGATCGCGTGAGGCAACGGCAACGGTCCTCACGCCCCAATCGCCGCCGGGATTCCGATCCCGATTTCCGGCCATCGTAGGCGCAGGCTTGCGGACGGCGAGCAATGGGTGGCTCGCCATCCGACCGTCCGGTAACCGTCCGGACCGAGCCCAAGTCGTCGACGGCGCGTGCTGTTCCACGCGCGCCTCAAGGAGATGTCATCAACTGTAGGGGCCTAGCAGGGTCGAAGCCTACTGGGGCCAAGGGTCTGATTCTGAAAGGAAGACTCGGCCCTGGTACGAAAGGCAACGAAGGAACAGGAGTGGGTTTTTAGTTAGTAAAAGTCTGTCACTATCTGCCGCCCCGCCCAAGGGGGGGGATGTCATAAGATGATTATCCCAACGAAAAAAAAAAAAAAAACGCTTATTGTGGTCGGTTTGCAAATGGGTGACAATGTTAACATATCGGAATCTTCTGTGCCTTGGAAAGCACGATCAAGGCCTACTGTTTACATCGGACGCGTAGCCTCAAGCTAGAACTACACTGCGCACACGTGTGCCACATACGCTAATCTGTGCGTCGGTCTCCATACATTATATATGGAAACTAGACTTCTAGAGCTACACTTGATACACTATATATATTTCTAAATACATACAAAATATAGATAAATTACACCCAGACACAGAACAAATGATTGTGCTCATCACACAAACATTTGTCCTGGGTGGGAATCGAACCCACGACCTCCGGCATAGTCAGGGCCACTAACCACTAGACCAACAAGCCAGTCAGCCAATGGATTTCTATCCCTTACATTTCATACATACTTTACTTTTTGAAAATGTTCCTAACCTTGAAATTCACTGTCAACCAACCTGCAATTGCAATAGTTTCACAATTTTAAACCTCATATTATCACCTGAAATAGCAGTATTCTCGGAAAAGCCACATTTTGCACAAACGCCAAACATGTGCTAACAGCAGATTTATTTCAGCAAACAAAAATACGAACAGAACGGTTATTATAGGATCACTTTGTTGTCTGTCTGTCTGTCTGTCAAGACCCTTTATCTCGGTAACTCGTGGAGTTATCGAGTTGAAATTAAAACCATATACTTAGGTCTACACGGTCCCTTGAAGCTGGGAAAAATCAAGTTTTCGAAAAAAGAAGTTACGGCAGTTACGGCAAAAAACGTGTATTTCTATACACAAGTGAATCCAAATTCATAGGGTACTTCCCGTTGACCTAGAATCTTGAAATTTGGCATGAAGCAGGGTCGCATAACATATGTAAAGGAAAAAATCTGAAAAAATCTGTAAATTTTTAGTTACGTCACAAAAAAAAACTGTTTTTGCGATTCAGAAAAAATCTTCATAACTCAATTCGGAAATTAAACTGTTTTCATAGGTAAGTTTGTACGGAACCCTCAGTGCGCAAGTCTTCAGTCTTTAGTTTTTTTTTTTTTTACATTGAAGTCAATCTTTTTGTAAAAAGTTATTTATTTTACACTTTTCAGTTGTGGTACCACAACTAAAAAGTACCCCTCAACCAAACTTAAATAGTGTGCAAGTTCTATATCAAAGTACCTATAGAATTTAATCATTAAAACATTGCATTGCAATTCCAAAAAGCCAAGGCCATATATATATATCCCCTTCCCTTCTCTTTCAGTCAGTCATCGAATACACGTATAAACAAAGTAATTTTACTTCGTACGACAGTTCTGCTGTGATGAGGAGTTCCGTTCCATATCTCATCATCATAAATTCTTTTTCTGATCTGATAATGAACTATGAAAGTTTAATATCAGATCAGAAAAAAAAATTCTATGGAACCACAATTGACCGAGAAATCGGAGAACATATATAGAAAAACCTTCTTTTTGAAGTCGGTTAAAAACTACAAATTGCTGCATCGTAGTATTCGTAGTTGTAGCTTGCGGTGGTTGCGCTTTAGAACACTAGCTTTGAATACTAACGTTAGAAACTTCAGAATATACGTGGATCAAACAATCATTTGCATTATAATTATTATAAATATTAATAACTAGCTTCTGCCCGTGGCTTCACTCGCGTGAATGTAGGTTTCTCCATACAAACTTTGGACCCCCGCTTCATCGCCTTAGGAAGTGAATTTTGGAAAATCCTTTCTTAGTGCTCACCTACATCATAAAAGGATACCTTGTGCAAAATTTCACCCTCCTAGTCCCAGTAGTTTCGGCTGTGCGTTGATATGTCAGTTAGTCAGTTTCCCCTTTTTATATATATAGACTAGCTTCTGCCAGCGGTTTCGACTGCGTAAAAGTAGGTTTCTTCATACAAAGTTTGGACCTTCTTTTCAACCCCTTAGGATGTGAGTTTTGGAAAATCCTTTCTTAGTGCTCGCCTACGTCATAAAAGGAAACCTTGTGCAAAATTTTACGCTCCTAGTCCCAGTACTTTCGGCTGTGCGTTGATATGTCAGTCAGTCAGTCAGTTTCCCCTTTTTATATATATAGATTATATTATTTTACAACCATTTGTATTTCAACAGTATATCCACTTATTGTGAAATTATTTGGCTTTGTTTTCTGATTGTTTCATTTGTCTCATGTTGGTGTTGGATTGTTATTCTGATGAAGTCTTTATTGGAATCAAAGTTCAAGCTATTTTGAATATTTACATGGCTAGACAGTACGTCAGTTAGCTGCTGACTGTTACCTAAATCTTACTTTGCGCTGAATGAATTTTAATAATGGCCAGCTTACCTTCAAAAGTAATCGAAAGCGATCAAGTCCTCCAATTTGAATAATCGTGGCAAAGCTAAATGCAGCTTAATATAATAATATTCCACAAATATCACACAACGCCGCCTAATCCCAAGATAAGCAGAGCTTGTGTTATGAGTACTAGACAACTGATAAACATACTTATAAATTACTAAATACATGAAAATGGCTTCATGGTCATCATTTCAGCCAAAAGACGTTCAATATTGGACACACGCCTCCCCTAAGTGGCACCACACCGACCAATCCAGTGCGTCTTGCATCCATCAGATTCTCCGCGGGCTTGTGGACGGCGAGCAATGAGTAGCTCACCGTCCTGACCGACCCCAAGTCGTCGACGGCGCGTAGTGTTCCACGTGCACCTCAAGGTGATGTCAGTAGGGGACATGAGTGATGCGAAAAAGAACCCCAAGGCCCTGAAACGAGGGCAAAGAAGGAACAGGAGTGTCAGTAAAAGTCTGACACGCCTTTCCGCCCCACCCAAGGGCAGGAGATGTCATTGGATGATTTCCAAAATAAAATAAAAAAACCTTTAGGCACTAAGTCATCAGTCCACCTTGTAAGAGGCCTTCCAATGCTCTTTTGTCCCCGTCCACCGTCTGTTTTGCAAGCAATGTGCCCTGTCCACTGCCATTTAAGTTTGGAGATTGTTTGGGATTTGTCTATAAACTTAGTTCGTCATTCCTGACTCGATCACGCAAGGAAACTCCGAGCATAGCCTTTTCCAGTGCCCTTTGAAAAAGCCTTCATCATTTCAGCAGATAGATGTCCACTGCTGGACATAGGCCTCCCCCAAATATCGCCACAATAAACGGTCCTGTCCGTCTCGCATCCATTGGATTCCCGCGACCTTCACCAGGTCATCGGTCTACCTTGTAGGGGGTCTTCCAACACTGCGTCTTCCGGTACGCTGTCGCCACTCCAGAACCTTTCGGCCCCAAAGGCCATCTGTTCTACGAGCTATGTGCCCTGCCCATTGCCACTTAAGTTTGGCGATTCTTCGTGCTATGTCGGTAAGCTTGGCTCACGCAAGGAAACTCCGAGCATGGGCACATTGTGAGCGACCACGTTTCGAAACCATATGTACCTACCACTGGCAACACGAACTGGTCATTGACTTTTGTCTTGAGACATTGTGGTATATTGGACGAGAAGATACTACGCAGCTTCCTGAACGCTGCCCAGCCGAGTCGGATTCAACGGTTGACCTCTTGAAAAAGCTTTACTTTGACGAAAAACGTTCGCATATAATTCTGTTTAGTTTTATGTTCACCGTTTTGTGTTATCATTTCCGGTGAAAGATGTCCACAGGTGGACATAGGCGCCGCCGAGATTCCGATCCCGATTTCCGGCCACCGTAGGCGCGGGCTTGCGGACGGCGAGCAATGGGTGGCTCGCCGTCCGACCGTCCAGTAACCGTCCGGACCAAGCCCAAGTCGTCAACGGCGCGTGCTGTTCCACGCGCGCCTCAAGGAGATGTCAGCAACTGTAGGGGCCCAGCAGGGTCGAAGCCTACTGGGGCCAAGGGTCTGATTCTGAAAGGAAGACTCGGCCATGGTACGAAAGGCAACGAAGGAACAGGAGTGGGTTTTTAGTCAGTAAAAGTCTGACACTCTCTCCCGCCCCGCCCAAGAGCGTGGGATGTCATAAGATGATTTTCCCACCGAAAAAAAAAGGTGGACATCGTCGGTGGAGTCGTTATGGCCACACTTGCAGATGACCTCATCTGCAAGTGTGGCCATAACGACTGGTCCTATGCGCCTCGCATCCATTGGATTCCCGCGAGTTTTATTTTACCGCGCTACTTTTTATTTCCCTTAATAACATGCCCACACAAAACCGACAATTGCTTTGACTTCAGTACGTACTAAAAAGTTGAACAGTTAAACAAAACCTACACGGAGCAACGCGTTAATTTAAACTTTGGTTTACGACGGTACACCCCCACTGGTTCGAGAACTCATAAAGAGTACTGGCGGATGACTGTTTGTTCGTACAAATTAAGCTTTTAGTAGTTTTTATCTGGTGGTGTTGATGTCATGGCCAGATATTAGAATTGATCACTTCGTGATATTGCCAACTAAAACTGGCCAGATCGTTTAAACGTCAACATTTGATAATATGTCAATCCTCGTTTGGCCATGTCATTGATGTATGGTTTCAATGATAATAAAAAGTCTAAAAAAGTAGACCAAACGAAGATTGGAATTATCATTAAACTATAGCGTTTAAAACGATCTGGCCAGTTTTATCTGGCCACGCCATAGATAAGGCTAGGCTCGTTGATGGCGGAATGGCCTGATATATTTTCCATCTAGTGGCTCTCAATGTAACGTTTAGTGATTACTAATCCCAAAATTACAAATCTATGGGACTGACTTGCGATCATCATTATCATTTTAGCCGAAAGACTGTTGAACATAGGCCTCCCCCAAGTGTCGCTAGAACAAACAGTCCTGAGAGACTCGCATCCACCGGAAGGTGGACCGATGACATGGTGAGAATCGTAGGAAACCGATGAATGCATGTGAGGGCATTGTTAATTCCATACGAATGAATATTGATATGACAGTCGTAATTGCTTACAGAATTTTACTTATATTGTCTAGAACCTTTGAGGTTCTGAAGTCTAGAATCCGATAGCAAAAAGTTTCGTTTCAGAATTGAAATCCGTATACAAAATTAGAATCGTTACAAAGTGCGACATGTAGTAACATTATAACTTGACAACTATGTTGGAAGACATTAACACTATGAACATGTAACTGGTTTACGTTGTGGTGGCCCAATCGTTAAGGCACCAACCTCTCATGTATGAGATAGCGGGTTCAAAGCCAGGCAAGTACCAATGTTCTAAGCTTATCTAGGACATTACTGACACCCTGTGCCTTGGACGGCGAGCAATGGGTAGCTCGCCGTCCGACCGTCCTGGTAACCGTCCGGACTGAGCCCAAGTCGTCGACGGCGCGTACTGTTCCATGCGCCTCAAGGAGATGTCAGCAACTGTAGGGGCCCAGCAGGGTCGAAGATTCGGCCCTGGTACGAAAGGCAACAAAGGAACAGGAGTGGGTTTTTAGTCAGTAAAAGTCTGACACTATCTTTCGCTCCGCCCAAGAGCGAGGAATGTCATTACATGATTTACCCACCGGAAAAACAACACTCTGTGCCTCGGCTCGTAAAGCCGTAGATTTTTGACTGTCATTGCAAGTATCAGATGCCAGAAAGTCTGTCCATCAGTCTGTTCAAGCAGTATCGTATTACCTAGTTACTGGGTTTGGAAGACCTGATAGGCAGTCGCTCCATGTAAAACACGGGTATTCAGCCGCATCTGGATAGACCGAAGAAAAGTGACCCCAACAAAGTTGGGTAAAAGGTTAGGGAGATGATGTAGTTGTCTTGCATGCCAGATAAAAGGACGATCCAATTTTTTAGCAGTGATATTCAGGAGCTGACTGTTGACACTGACATGCATGCCGTGAAAGATTGCTGTCCGCTAGTTCCTCATCGCAGTGAAGCTGTCCGTCTAGATATCCACAATTGTTCATTGACTCTAGTGTCATTTCAGTTTTCTATATATTTTTCTTACATTTCATTTCTTTTTTTATTTTTATTTCACTCTTCAACAATGCACCTTTACTTGTAAAGGAAAACAATTCAATCTTAAGTCTAAGTGCCCCATCACAAAAAGAGCAGCACATGCACTATTTAACCTTAACGCCAAATAAATAAATTTTAATTTTCCTCGTGAGTCTTATTAATTTAATGGTTGATTCGAGAAATCATATATGTATATAAAATCAATTGCTGTCCGTTAGTCTCGTTAAAAATCGAGAACGGCTGGACTGATTTTAATAAAAAATAATATAGTAGGTATAACAATAGGCTAGGTAAGTACAGTAGGGTAGATAGGTTAAGTAGGTAGGTAGGTAGGGTAGGGTAGGGTAGGTAATCAGTTAATGGGAGCGAAGTCGCGGGCAAAAGCTAGTCTAATATAAATGTCCTCTTCTTTATTCACAATTGCTTGAGTAATTGTTTTTTTCTCAAAATGCTTGATAATTCTCCAAGAATCACAACAAGGAACTTTTATCGCTTTCTTCTGTAAACCTTACAAAATGTAAAATGGCGTTGTTTGTTATTTTTATGCACAAACTTGTAGTGGTGGCGAGGGACTTGAGATTTTATATTTAATCTCACTTCGTCGTAAGCTGCAAAACTTCGGAAATTTAGTTCGTGTCATGCAGAACGCGAAGAGACTTGCAAAATAACACCAGAGAGGTACTAAGTTGTGCTTGCAGTAACCAGCACGATGTACCTTTCTCAAGTTTTATTGCTAAAGTTTTGCTCTTTAAATGACATACCCAGGAAAAAAGTATTTAAATGTTTTAAGAGTTTTTTGGGCTGATTTACTGACTTTACCGGGAAAGAGGTCAACCGTCGAATCTGACTCGGCTGGGCAGCTCGGGAAGCTGCGCGGTGTTTTCTCGTCCAACATACCACAATGTCTCAAGATGAAAGTCTATGACCATGTATAGATATGTGCGTGTTGCCAGTGATGACATATGGCTCCGAAACGCTTACAATGGGCCTCATCAGAATGCTTAAAGTCACTCAAAGGGCAATGGAAAAGGCTATGCTCGGAATTTCCTTGCATGATCCTGTCAGAAATGAAGATATCCGCAGGAGAACCAAGGTTACAGACATAGCCCGAAGAATCGCCAAACTTAAGTGGCAATGGGCAGGTCACATTGCTCGCAAAACAGATGGTCAATGGGGACGAAAGGTTCTGGAATGGCGACCACGCACCGGAAGACGCAGCGTTGGAACACAAAGGTACTGCTTATTTCAAATGAAATTTCTTTCAGCAGTCCTTTTTTATTTATTGGCTGGGAAAATCATCTCATGACAAATCCCGCTCTTGGGCGGAGCGGGAGATAGTATCAGACTTTTACTGACTAAAAACCCACTCCTGTTCCTTCGTTGCCTTCGTCCCAGGGCCCTGAGTTTCGTTTTCACACTACCCATAGCCCCAGTAGGCTTCGACCCTGCTGGGTCCCTACGATTTGCTTTTCATTTGATTTGCCTTGAGGCGCGCGTGGAACAGTACGCGCCGTCGATAACTTGGGCGCGGTCCGGACAGTTACTGGACGGTCGAACGGCGCATTTGCTCGCCGTCCGCAAGCCCGCGCCTACGGTGACCAGAAATCGGAATCGGAATCCCGGCGGCGGTTGAGGCGTGAGGACCGTTGCCTCACGCGATCGGCCGCCTCCTTTGCTACTCGTAGCATTACTGCTTCGCAGAAGGAGGCGACCGTCTGCCACTTCTCCTCGCTCCGTTCCAGCAGACCTGCAACTTTATTTGAAAATTAGCATAAATAGTAATTTAAGTATATAAAAACGTTTTCATTATTCGTTTTACTAAACTACCGCTTTAAAAGAAATTAGGAGGTGTTAAAAGTTGTATGAGAGAATTTTATTCCCAATGAATACTAACTGGTAACCAACTTGAAACTTAGCAGAATTCTAATCCAAATGAATAATAAAGTATTTCAAAACTAGCCTCTATTATAAGTACTTAAAACACGTTTTCAGGGGTGTTACAGTTTTTATGAAAACACATCGGTTAAATGCGAATCGTACGCATGTACCGAGGATTCCATAAAAACTTAAGTTTAATATAATCCTAAACAAGTATTTTGAGTTGCGACTGTAATATAAAACAGTTTTTGGATGTTTTCCTTTACTAGTGCTTCATAGCATTGCTTCTTGGGAAACCTCATGATTTTAAGTCCCAAGTAGCCCCAGGTATTGATTTCCTCGCGAGCATCAGAATAAGTACCTAAACATAGCACAAACAGCCTTATCTTTAAACATTATAAATACAATCAAAAATAATTCTTACAAAAATATGAATATTTAAAACATTTGGTTTAATGCCTCATAAAGCTCAGAACTTACTTGACACAACACTTTAAATGTAAAATCGTTATTTGACAAAAATAAATGGATCGTAAATATACCAAAACTAACGCCATCTAGTGATAAAAGTCGACAGTCACACACGGCAACTACTGAGAGATCAATTAAGAACTCCATTCAAAGATTCCAATAAAAAAGTTTCATTTTGCTGACTGTGGAACCCTAAAAATGGTTGTATTATTTGTAGGTAAAAATAAATCTTTCTTCTATTTCTACTTATATGCATGTGATTGTACAATGTACGTATGAAGAATTGCAAGAAAAATTATTTGCATCAAGAATTCTTATAACATATTCATAAAAGATTTCCCATCAAGAAAACTTCAACCCTCCTTTCGTGAACATTTAAAATGAGAGTAAAACAACACACATAAAACTACTAGAAAAGAACAAGTTTAAAACATACAAAACTGTTGAATTATTTTCTTTTAGGCGAATATTTTATTACTGAACAGAATAACGGTAAAAGTTGTAGCCTAAATAAATAAAATATGGTTTTAGTTTCATTCTACAGTAGCCGTCGAAACAAGCGCCTTCTTAGTAATTGGGCAAGTTTTAAATTGGCTAACTTACCTTCAATGAATTACGAGGTAGTAGCCTGTGTTTAGTTTTGTTCAACATTTTTACTCCTCCTTCTCGAGTTAGTTTCCTCATTACTGAGGATCGTGAAGTTTCCGCTGGATTAGCTTCGGTGTTCCGCCATCTGTGACGGTTCTTGGCGTCATCAAGTGCAACGTGTATTCCTTGCAATTCCTTTGTTCTGACGTCATCTCAATGCTCAGTCACGTGGTTAGAACAAAGGAAAAGGAGGCGTGGCCAACTCGAGGCGATCAACGAAAAGAGAATCGAAACGAGACGGTTGTAACTTGACTAGGGGGCAGTCGAGATAGTGGTCAAACGTTAGCCTATACATAATAAAAAATACGTCAATCAGGCAATAATTAAAATACACGACATTATCAAATGACTTCTCTCGCTCTAGGATGAAGCGCGAGGGCTTGTCAGACTTTTACTGACTTAAACAACCCTTCAATTGCCTTTTGCTTACCAGGGCCATGGTAACTCTCTCTTTAATAAAATCATCTATTCTTCAATTAAATTAATTTACACTCATCTCACAGAAGAATTTGAATGAATCTTAACCATGAGCATTTTTTTTTACGGGTTCCGTACAATCTTACTCACAAAAACAGCTCAATTCCCGAATTGATTTAGGAGTCCATTACACGGTCATGCAAGCGTCAATCAAAACCATCAATCATGAATGATGTTTGAATGACGGAATATTATTGCCAATAAGTTTTCGTCATGCAAACGTCAGTCATCGTATTAGACGGTAGGTTTTTCGTCGATCAAAATATTTGACTGTGGCTAAACTGACAGCAAAACCTGTTCTGTAATGGACGCCTACACGAAGATTTTTCCAAATCGCAAAAAAAAAGATTTTTTTTATGACGTAAACAAAATTACAGTTTTCAGTGAGCTATATATTTTTCAGGATTCTAGGTCAATGGAAAGTACCCTATGAATTTTGATTCCTTTGATAGTGTCGAAATATGCGTTTTTTGCGACATAAACAGCCGTATCTTTATTTTAGTTATGTCAGAAATTTCATTTTTCACAGCTTTTAGGGACTGCAGACCTATGTATGGTTTTAATTTCAACTCGATACCTCCACGCATTCCTCAGATCTTGACAGACAGTCAGATAATAAAGTGATCCTATAAGGGTTCCGTTTTTTCCTTTTAAGGTACGGAACCGTTATATATAACTAGTCTCGTAAATAGACAGCTCCCTTAACTTTATCGGTATCATAAAAACGCATTTTAAATTATAAAAAACAACATCATGAGTCTACTCATCAGTGTTACGTCCCTTTTATTGTGAAACTTATTATGCTTTAGGCACTCCACAAACGGAGCAACTTTGATATTGGATGTGTGTGTGTAGATTTATATGCACATTATTTCTGTGTTCGTTGGTTATTGACGAGATTACAATTTATAATTACTTCTATAGTGGTAGACAATTCAAAAGACGATTGATAACAAAATCGGGGGACAAAGTTTGGTGTTGCAGCTACACATCTAATATTTACATCCAAAATTAAATGACACTACTACATAGCTAAAAGTTCAAAGCAGTAGAAGTTCAAGTACACTAAGGGCATATGCGACGCATCGCGCGCGATGGAAGGGGAAGTGTCGCTATTTTGAGGGATTTATGCTGCGTTTTAAGATTTCTATTTCGTGTAACTTTTTCGTGAAGATTACCTACAAAACTTGGCCTTCTGTCCACAGACGCGTAGCTTAATAGACGTTGGACGTGACACAACGGCACGACGCTGCCGTTTCGTCGACAGATTTTCATAGTTTTGTATGTAATTTTCACGCAGGCGTACACCAAGCGTATAATGACGAATACGCGTCTATGAAGCTAGGCATCTGTGGACAGTAAGCCTTAGTCGCTCCGTGTGTGGAGCACCTTATTGCTGTTTTCTCCAGGAAATGGAGGTAAAACGTTAATTTACGTTGTCGTACAATTTTTCTAAGATGTCTTGTGCTTTAAGAAAATTTGTTTAATTGTTAATGATATGTGACAGACCTTGATCATTATGCACATACCACTATTTGTCTCTGCATCACCCAAAGGTCTCTCCTCTCGGCTCTGTACTTTTGTGTGAAAAGATAAAGTATTAAATAAATAAATAAATATGTAAGTGCTTTGTAATTTCATAACCAAAAAAAATATCAAAACATTTCATCTACCTAGTCGAGTACATTGGGAAAAGAGGGGGAAATCGGATAGAAGGTGAAGCTGGACAGTGCCTATTTCATTATTCTGCGTATAGTTGTCTCGTTCTAACTAGTCGACTTTTTATTAAAGCCCCACATCTTTCATCCCTCCATGATATTATTTCCTCAAACTCTAGCAAACTATATAGCAAAAATAACCCTCTGTCAGAAATGTCCCTTAGGGACCCAAGTTAGTGTATATTGGTCTCAAACGCAATGATAATATGACTCTGTCCCGATCGTGGGGTATATTGTACCCTGGGGAACTCAATTCAGCTAAATCGGTTAGCTAGCAGGCCGTTATTGGGGCCTTTTCAATACGTTTTGTTTTACTTATTAAACAAATCTGGGTCAACTTGTTTCGCGTTAGGATAAATACGAATGAATTATGTGTATTTTTCTAAATTACAATTGATAGCCCTATATATACCAATATCTCACCTGATGAAAAGTTGAGAGCACGCTCGCTTTGAAGTAACCAATTCTTTCTCCATTTGAAGACCCCTAGGCTAGCAGGTAACATAGTCTCCGGCAGGATACCGTACTCCTTACCATTCCTTAATTTGGGAGTGATCGATTATTTAAAACCTAAAATTATGAAACTGTTGACGAAGCGGCAACGTTATGGCGTCGTGTCATTGCAGCTTCATCGTCATAGGGTTTAATAGTTTTTTATGTAGGCTGTGAGCAAGCGTACAACAAGCGTATAATGACGAACACGCGTCTATATGCCTGGCCAAATAAGTAAGTACAAAATATATAGGACTGTCCTCTATGGGTCTCCGTTGCATATGATTATTATTAAAAACAAGAAAGAAAGATTTTTTTTTTTCATTACCTGTCACGTCATTTTTTACGTGACTTTTCCGCAGGGAATGTAATTGCCATACATTTCGTATTTAGCGTTTGGCGGGAACGTTAACAGAAAAGTCATTAGTATAACCTCCCTGTATCGTTTATAACGTATGCTACAAAGAAAAAAAGAAAAATAGGGAATTAGGGTTTAGAGAATCTGCAATAAATGCGAACCACGTATTCTTGAGATAGGAACCATCCCTTGTCAGTGTTGCCAGAGATAGAACCTTTAAGTGCATGTCATCTCACATAATTGTTACTGGAAACATTGGGAATGTTTGGGGAGTCACTGGCAATAATTTTAGTACACGATTTTGCTAGAACTATATTTTCTTCATGAAAACTTTCAAGGGAATGCAACTCGACATACATTTTCATTGTTTTTCATACAACCGCTCTTACGCGAATATGACGTTAATACACATTTTTCATTAGATATTTTGGAAACACAGTATTTTGTGGATATTAACTAGGCTTCTATTGAAATTAATTTATGTTTAAAACTAATCCAGTAAAGACCTTTGAAAATCTGCTATTTTGCATGAACTTTGACACTTCATAAATTACACAAAAATTAAAAGAGTTAAAAAAGTATAAAAATAGAAGCTTTGAAAATTTAATCAAGTTTTTAAAAGACGACAATTTTATTCAAAAACTGTTAAGGGTTTAAAATAAACACGTATTTCCTAGAACAAGTTTTGTAAAATATTCGAGTAAGTATATCACGGAATTACCGAATGCTAACAGACTTTTCAGGCGTTATCTCTCTTTTTTCACGTTGCCTTTTCGTCAAACATCGTGTTGGATAGCGTTAGATGAAGTAACAAGCTTTTAAACCATGCTCCATGTTGACGATAGGCGAGTGAAAAAGGACCCTTTTAATGGATTTTGTTGACATGCTAGCCATGCCAGCTTCGTCTACAAATACTGCCGCGAGGTGCAGCCACAGCTGATCGCAGACCAGTAGTGCTGCGGCCGCAAGTCGATGCGCACGTAGTTACGTGTTACGTGTTACTCCAACCTGTTTAGACAAGTCCGAAATACTCGGAGCTGAAAGCGCTCATATTGGATTGAATCGTAGATTTGCGACTGGCAGCGCGTGCAGCCAGCCTCGGAATCACTCCCGGCTGCGTGTTATGTGCCTGCTACTTGCATTTGCAGCCTGCATCTGCAGCCTGCAGCCGGGGTCTCGGAATGCGGTGTCTCAGGGCAGGTGTGTCGTGGCGGTGTCTTTGGTTATCGCTAACGCCTTCAACTCCCTGCCTTGGAGCAGCATTAGGAGGGCACTCCGGTATCACCGGACGCCCGACTTCCTCTGTCGTGTGGTCGAGGCATACCTGTCGGACAGGTACATTATCTACCCTGGTCATCAGGGAGAGTGGGAACGTCGAGAGATGTCGTGCGGTGTTCCTTGTGGAACATCGGATACGACTACGTGCTGCGCTCCCTGACGGGGTCAGCATGGTCTGCTAAGCAGACGACACGCTGGTCCTGGCGCGGAGAGAGTCGTACCAGGTGGCGGCCGACAAATAACTAATATGAAGTACCTGGGACTCGTTCTTGACAGCCGATGGGATTTCGAGGAGCACTTCCGACGTCTGGCTTCCAAAGTAAATCGGACTGGGGCTGCTCTCGGGTGGCTTCTGCCCAACTTGGGGGGTCCAAACGCCTCCTGCCGGAGGCTCTATGTAGGAATCGTTCGGTCCATGGCCCTTTATAGCGCACTGGTATGGGCGCCGGCGCTGCGGAAGCAGCCAGCGTACCGGCTGAACGCATGCCAGAGGGTCATGGCCATATGGATGGTGCGAGGATACCGGACGATTTCCCGCGAAGCGGCGAGCCTCCTTGCTGGCCAGCCACCATGGGATCTGGAAGCAACAGTCCTTGCACACATGCACGATCTGCGCATGGAGATGCAACGCCGGGGCGAAACTCCGCTGCCGCGACAAGTCGCAGCATGGCAGTTAGAGCTCCGGCGGCTTCTCATGGAGAAATGGCGACAGCGACTGTAATTGCGTATTATGGCGGTAAGTCCCTTCTTTGAGGCGTGGTTGGAAAAGTGTATAGTCTATGGTTGGAAAGACCTCACGGAGTCCTCACCTTCCGCATGACGCAGGTTATCACCGAACACGGTAAGTTTCGGAAGTTCCTGCACCGGATTCGTGCGAAAGCAACGCCCGGGTATCGCCACTGTGTGCAAGGCCCGGAGGACACGGTGGAGCACACGGTGGAGGTGTGCCCCGCTTGGGCAAAGCAACGCCGTGTCCTCGTGGGGGCGATCGGCGGCGGCAATCTCTCGCGCCGGGCCTTGGTACAGGCCATGGTCCGGAGCGAAGAGGAGTGGCAGGCGGTCGCCTCCTTCTACGAAGCAGTAATGCTAGCAAAGGAGGCGGCCGATCGCGTGAGGCAACAGTTCTCACGCCCCAACCACTGCCGGGGTTCCAATCCCGATTTCCGGCCACCGTAGGCGCGGGCTCGCCGTCCGACCGACCGGTAACCTTCCGGGCTTAGCCCAAGTCGTCGACGGCGCGTATTGTTCCACGCGCACCTCAGGGAGATGTCAGCAAATCGTAGGGGCCTAACAGGGTCGAAGCCTACTGGGGCCATGGGTAGTGTGAAAACGAAACCCGGGGCCCTGGGACGAAGACAACGAAGGAATAGGAGTGGGTTTTTAGTCAGTAAAAGTCTGACACTATCTCCCGTCCGCCCAAGAGCGGGATTTGTCATTAGATGATTTTCCCAACTAAAAAAAAAGTGCAGCCGGGGTTCGAATGGCAACTTTAGTGTTTGTTGGTAGGTATTAACTTGGGCAGATTAAACTTTCAGTTTCTTCATAAATTACAAGAACTACGTCTGCAAAAAACTGTGCTTTAAAAGAAAAATAATCTCGCCACCTTCTATTCGATCACGTACCTGCGCCAAGGAAACCTACAAAAAGTCCATAACCTCATAATATTCGGGTAATATGTCTTCTCCACATGACGCCACGTTTACAGTTATTGCCTAGCAATATGAGGCGATACATGTAGGAACATCGCACGAACATCCAACGATATGAAGAAACATCTCGTACAATATTACTATTAGACGGTCTCAAATGACGGTTATATCTGTACGTTTGTCTGGTTAAAACAATATTTTTTTAAAATGATATAAACCAGTGCTTGAGTGCGATCCCACTTGATGGTTAGTACCAATGCTATCGTTGATGACGAATCATACTAGTTTATTAAGAGCCTATTCACTCTAGCCTTGAAGATATAATCGGACGGCAAGACCGCAGCAGGCGAATTGTTCCAGTCCTTCGATGGCTGATTTGACTCGTTTTGCGTTGATGATGTTTTCAGTTTCGTGTTTATAAAGTTGTTTACCTCAATTTTGAATCTTATTGTGATAATATATTCGTACCCATTCATGTTGTTTATGAGAAAGTTTTTGAATAATTTAAGGAATATTCTAATGATCTAAGCTTTTAGCATTTAGGCAGTAATAATAAAATCAAGCATTGGCCCGAGGTATTTAGATGTAAGAATGGAAAATTCCTTTACTTTTTTTACTTTCAATTTTTATACATTATTATTAGTTAATTGAATACTTATCTTTATTAATTTATAAAATTTCATGATTATTTGTATTACTTTAATAAAATTACTTATAAGTATGTCCTGTTTTATTAATAAATTTAAAATAAAGTTCCAAATTATTCGGATTACCTACTCAAATCAAATAATTACAATTTAAATGTTATAAAAGTAATATGTGAACCCTATGAGAAATAGAACTAATATCTTTAACACAGGTTACTATATAACATAGTTAAGATGCCAATTGCGATATATTCTGTGTCGAAACCAATTTTAGTGCATCTAAGAAATTTTTGCCAATTAATGGTTTTTCTGAGAATTCATAAATTAAATACCACAGTGTCTCAAGACGAAGGTATGAAGTACATGTTGCCAGTGATGAAATATTTGGCTAAAACGTGATTGCTCACAATGGACCTCATCAGAAGGCTTAAGTTACCCAAAGGGTATAGGAAAGACTATGCTCGGAGTTTCCTTGCGTGATCGAATCAGGAATCAAGATATCCGCAGAAGAACCAAGGTTGCTGATATAGCACGAAAAATCGCCAAACTTAAGTGACAATGGGCAGGGCACATTGCTCGCAGAACAAATGGCCGTTGGGGGTGAAAGTTTCTTCCGCGTACTGGAAGACGCAGCGTTGGAAGGCCTCCTACAAGGTGTACCGATGACCTGGTAAAGGTTGCGGGAATCCGATGGATGCAAGACGTACAGGATCGTTCATTATGGCGACAATTGGGGGAGGCCTATGTCGAATAGTGGACGATTTTTGGCTGAAAAGATGATGATGATAATTATATCATTATAAGAGATATATATGTTGTTCTGGTACCGTCAGAAACCCATGACTTACCTACTTAGTGAAGTCAGTCTTTATCAGCCGAACCTTATTCCAACCAAGTTAAACTACCAGTTAAATACAAGTAATTCAGCTTGCACGAAACACTGCTAAAACTGTATTTCACAATGTCCCTTCCTAAGTTTGCAAAACTTTAGGGCCTTCGCCCGCTCATTACGACTATCCTCAATCAACAACTGGCCAAGACCAAGAACTCAACGTGTTTCTTAAACCAAGCCTATGAATATTTTGTTACGGTCTCAATAAACATTCCAAGGAACTGGAAAACGTCCACACTCCACACTCTAAATCTGCACTGAATTCAACTTGAATCCATATTTTAATTCAATTACTTTTTAACTTTAATATGTATCCGTCAGTAATCCTCTATTAAAACAAGATAATGTTAAAAACAACATTTGTAAATACAAACTTTTAAAAAATGGTCAGCCATATTACACGGATTGTGTCATAGTATTTTATTTCGTATTTTTCTCAACTAACAACCATATTTATTTAAACTTCTTGTACCAAGATACCCTAATGGTACATAAGCGCACTTATGCAACAATGCATAAAATAAGGATTCTTTAAAAAATAACTAGTCCGCCATCTTTAGGAGACCGCCATATTGGATTTAGAATGACGTCACTTAGCTAAGCATGCGTCCAAACTAAACTTATCTGCAAAATTTAACTGTTACTGTTTTAAAACTCATTTGCAAGATTCGACCCACACAAACATAATTTTAAACAAGATATCCGCAGGAAAACCGAAGTCGTCGACATAGCCCGAAGAATCGCCAAACTTAAGTGAGAGTGGGCAGGACACATTGCTCGTAGATTATGAGGTCGAAAGGTTCTGCAGTGGCGACCGCGTACTGGAATACGAAGCCTAAGAAGCCGTAGGAAGGCCTTCCATAAATTGGACAGATGGCTTGATGAGAGTCGCAATGTGATTGATGTAAGACGCACAGGATCTTTCGTTGTGGTGACACTTGAGGGAGGCCTATGTCTGTCCAGCAGTGGACATCTTTTAGCTGAAATGATAATAATGATGAAATAATCAAACAATGAAAGTTAAATAAAAGCTTGCCGATTTGGCCCTTTCAAAAACTGCTACATGTTTGGGAATATTTAACAAAACAAAATTCCGAAAACGCAGTGGTCTACTTTCAAGTTAGTGCTGACACAATTGCAATAAATTGTCTCCGCTACAGTTGGTTTTTTGGCATGATACAATATGTCAATAAATTAGATCTGTAGTCGAATATATTCTCTAACCTGTGTTTTTCAATCAGCTTAATACACGTGGCTGTTGGTATATTAGGAATATCTATCGATTTTGTTGAGTTACTATTACAGTTCCATGAATTCATCTTGTGAATTTAAGAAACTATGACATTTTTTATTAGCGACTCTGAATTTTTGTGGCCCAGTGTATGTTGATTACATCAATTAGTTTAAAATCACAATAAAAAAAAACTGGGCAAGTCGAGTTGGACTCACGGCTGAGGGTTTCGTACAAACTTACCTTTGAAAACAGTTCAATTCCCGAATCGGGTTACGAAGATTTTCCGAATCGCAAAAAAAGTTTTTTTTGTGACGTAACTACAAATTTACAGTTTTCAGATTTTTCCCTATACTTGTGCTATGAGACCTTGCTTCATGCCAAATTTCAGTATTCTAGGTCAATGGGAAGTACCCTATGAATTTTGATTCCCTTGAGAGTGTCGAAATACACGTTTTTTGCGACATAAACGGCCGCAGTTTTTCGTTAACTCAAAAGTTTAAATTTTTTCACAGCTTCAAGGAATCACAGTATATGGTTTTAATTTCAGCTCAATACCTTCACGCGTTCCCGAGATAAAGGATCTTGACAGACAAACAGACAGACAGACAGACAGACGGACGGACGGATAACAAAGTGATCCAATAAGGGTTCCGTTTTTTCCGGAACCCTAAAAAACCTGTATAAAGTTAATTTGTTTATTCTGGTAAGAGATAACAAATCGTAGGACTGAAACTAACGATATACGCACTTTGTTATTTATTTGTAAACTAGCTTTTGCCCACGGCTTCGAACGCATGCATAAAATAATGAATGTCACTCAGGAAAAAAAAATTGTAATCGTACCAGGACTTTCAGAGAATCATCTTCATATCAGTCGAAAGACGTCCACTGTTGGACATAGCCTCCCCCAAGCGTCTCCACAACGCCCGATCCTGTCCGTCTCGCATCCACCGCATTCCCGAGACTCTCACCAGGTCGTCGGTCCACTTTGTGGAAGGCCTTCCAACGCTGCGTTTTCCGGTGCGCGATCGCCACTCTAGAACCTTTCGACCCCATCAACCATCCGTTCTACGAACAATGTGCCCTGCCCACTGCCACTTTAGTTTGGCGATTTTTCGGGCTATGTCGGCGACCTTGGTTCTCCTGAGGATATCTTCATTCTTTATGAAACTCCAAGCATAGCCCTTTCCATTGCCCTTTGGGTGACTGTAAGCCTTCTGATGAGGCCCATTGTAAGTGACCATATTTCAGTGCCATATGTCATCACTGGCAGAGATTACTACAAACAAAAAAACAAACTTTCAAAACCATCTACCAACTAGAACATAAGTGCGAGGTGCATTTAGTAGACTAATTCACTTACAAGTTAACAAGGTCCAAAGTTCTGAACAACGCAATTAGTCCTGCAGTGTTCAATGTTAAGACTAGTTAGTTTCTAAGTACGGGCAACAAGATACTGTAAGTGCAAACGGAAGACTTTGACGTGTGGTTTCCATAATCAAAGATGGTTGGTTATACTCGATCACAGAAGTTAATATGTATATGTCGTGGCCATATCATACAAATTGATCATTTCATGAGATGACGAGAGACCTTGCTTCATGCCAAATTTCAGGATTCTAGGTCATCGGGAAGTACCCTATGAATTTTGATTCCTTTGAGAGTGTCGAAGTATCTTTTTTTTTTCGTTAACACAGAAGTTTGATTTTTTCTTAGCTTCAACGGACTGCAAATTTGAGTATATAGTTTTAATTTCACTCAATACCTCCACGCGTTCCCGAGATAAAGTCTTACATACGACGAGACAGAAAGACTATTCGGTAGAGAATTTTGAATTTTGAATGTTAAGTGCAATCATATCTACACGTACTCATACACGTATTTCCATGCATGCTTTAACTAGTTATTTTTTTATTTGTTTTTATTTTTTACTCAATACTTTTCTATCATCAATGAAATTATCAAATTAGAATAAATTAAATTATGTTACTTACCTCTATTATGATAAAATGTTCAATTATGTAAATTTTATAATCCATGTACTTAAATCATATTAATATCAATCAATTAAATTCAATCATTTTTTTTTTTATTTTTTTTAAATTATAATTATTAAACATATTCTGTTTTCGGACCAATTACTTAGTAAAATGAAATTGTATCAAGATATTTACTTTTATTTTTTTACTTTAATACTGTACTAACACTAAAAGCTGTAGGAGGAAGGCGCCGATGTCTGTCACACAGTTATTACTAGCACAGACATCGTCGTTTACTCTATCTTTTCAAAGGAAACATAATTTATTAAATACATTGTATTGTGATTAGGATAGATAAGATGTACCTTCCTTTCTGTTAATAAAATTATTATATTATTATTATTATTATTATTATTAAAGGGTCTTGACAGACAGATAAACAGACAGACGGACAACAAAGTGATCCTATAAGGGTTCCGTATTTTTCTTTTGAGGTACGGAACCCTAAAAAAATTCCACGGCCCTGGAACGAAAAGGACAAGTGAAGAAATACAGGTGAATTTTAGTCAGTAAAAGTCTGACACTTCCTCTTGCGCCACACTCCAGAACCTTTCGTCCCCATCGACCGTCTGTTCTGTGAGCAATGTGCCCTGCCCACCAGTCTTGGATTAGGGCATTAAGTATCTTTTTATCCTGGGAGTTAGTTGGGAGATTTTTTTAAATTCTTGGTATGTTCGCGCTTAACCGCTATCTCACCTGATCGAAAGCGACGATGCGGTTGACGATGGAGCGCGCTTACCTAGAAGTAACCTATTCACGCTTGACTTAAAGATTCCCGGGATGTAGCCATCAGGAAACACAGGTTCCGGCAAGGAATTCCACTCCTTAGCTGTACGCACAATGAATGTGTTCCCAAAACGTTTTGTGCGTGTAGGTGGAATGTCCACCATGTACCGGTGGTGCATTGCCTGTGCCAGTACGCCTGATGGTCCGATCATGGAACGGGCTAGGCGGAATTAGGCTATGCAATTCCGACGCACACTCCCCGAAATGCAACCGGTAAAAAAGCGACAGGCTAGCAACTCGGCGTCGATGCTCAAGACTTTGAAGCCTCGACTCAACGAGTGCATCAAAAAGAGAGTGAGGTTCTGGAAAATCACACGGGCGAAACCACTGTCAGGTGCTAATCATAAATAAACCGTCAACATCGAGACACAGCTTCTTTTCTTAATCAAAAGTAAAAAAAAAACCGACTGCCCCGTTCCCGTATAAAGATGGCTCTTCAAGAAAATTGTTCGTTCATCGCAGTCCTAATCCGGCATTTGTCTTGATGGAGTTTTTTAAATAAAACGCTTGGACTTGAAGTTTTTCTGCCGTAAAGTCGTCCTAAGAGGGATTATGTTGTTATGAAGCTTTGACGATGGTTCTGCATTCTGTAGGGGAAGATTTATTCAATGTTTTGAAGTAAGCAAGAACTGTATTTAGTTTTTATGTCATCCTTTAATGTGTCCCATGCCAGGGCTTTAAATCTACACTAATAATATGAAGAGGTAGTTTGTTTTTTTTTTTTTGTAGAAGGTAATTTCTGAAAGTACTGGTGCGATTGCTGCTGCTTTTTCCCCGATTGAAAGTTGCTTTATTCCTGAGTGCCTATGTGACTGACTATATTTTATGTGCGCGGGCGAAGCTGCGGGCAAAAGCTAATGACTTATAATTATTGCTAAAAATTTTGTTTCACAGCATTTTTATAGATACACTAGCTGCTACGAGTGGCTTCGCCTGCGCTAAAGTAGGCTTCTCCAACTTTGAAGCGGAAAAATCCTGTCATAGTGCTCACCTACGTCATAAAATGAAATCTTGTGCAAAATTGTATACTCTTTGTCTCAGTAGTTTTTGCTGTGCGTTGATGTCATCAAATGAACAATCTACTTGGTGGATGAAAGAATAGATACCTACTAGTAGGTTATTTCTTGCATATTTATATTTTTCAGTCTATCTCCCTCAAAAGGAAAAAACGTAACCCTAATAGGATCACTTTGACGTCCGTCCGTCTGTCTGTCAAGACCCTTTATCTCAGGAACGCGTGGATGTATCGAATTGAAATTAAAACCATATATTCAAGCCTGCGGTCCCTTAGAGCTGTGAAAAAAATCAAACTTCTAAGTTTACGAAAAAAAAGATACGGCTGTTTATGTCGCAAAAAACGTGTATTTCGACACTCTCAAAGGTGTCAAAATTCATAAGGTACTTCCCATCAACCTAAAATTCTGAAATTTGGAATAAAGCAAGGTCTTATAGCTCAAGAATAGGAAAAAATCTTAAAACTGTAAAACTGTAGTAACGTCTCAAAAAAAAAAACTTTAGCGATTCGGAAACATCTTCACAAATTGAGAATTGAACTGTTTTTAACCGATTTGAAAAAGAAGGTAGTTATATGTTCGGCTGAATGTATTATTTTTATGTATGTTAAAAGGCCTGCATGGGCACTTATATTACGTCAGAAGCTAGTGCACGGTTCCAAATTGGTCGTTTCCTATGGAGGATCCAGGCTTTTGTATGTAAGTGCTTAGTTCAAATTTTAGTAGGCACCTTTCTAATGGCACGTGTTAGCATATATATATATATACTCGTATGGTGTTGGCTTGCGAATGACAAGCAATGGTTAGCTCGCCACCCGGCCTTCTGGTAACCGTCGACGCACGCCTCAAAGAGATGTCAGCAAAACCGTAGGGGCCCAGCAGGACCGAAGCTTACTAGGACCATGCGTTGACTCCTGAGAGGCAAACCAGGAGTCCTGGAACGCAAGGCAAAGAAGGAATATAGGCGTGGTTTTAGTCATTAAATTTTGACACGCCCTCCTGCTCCACCCTAGAGCAGAAATCATTGGATGATTCTATACCCACCTAACTATAGACTCTAATATCAAAACATTAGATTCCATAGTTGGTTGATAGTTTTTTTATCAATTACTACAAAAAATACGTTTTCCTATATTTACTATTTGTTAAGTGTAATTAATAACGCCATCTATCGACCACAACTTAATTAAATCACGTAAACAAACATAGGTACGATCCAATTTACGATAGATGGCGGTATTAAGGAAAAAGTTAGTGCCCGTAAAAGCCCCTTAATTCCCCTCTATAACTCAAGCTAGACTATTTTTATTCCATATAATGCGTTCCCTTGTAGGTAAAGTGAAATACTGAGCCCTTTTGTAGGAAGACCTTTACTAGGTAGGGGGCTGACTCGGTTTGTTATATCGCTCAGGATTAATTTAATTCCTTTTTTTGTTAATTGGGAAGTATAAGACTAGTCGACATATTATTGTTGTTTTATCTATCTGTTCACACAACGCCATATCATCATCATCATCATCATTTCAGCCGAAAGACGTTCACTGTTGGACATAGGCCTCCCCCAAGCGTCGCCATAATGACCGGTCCTGTGCGTCTCGCATCCATCGGATTCCCGCGACCCTCACCAGGTCATCGGTCCACCTTGTGGTAGGCCTTCCAACGCTGCGTCTTCCGGTACATGGTCGCCGTTCCAGAACCTTTCGTCCTCATCGACCATGTGTTCTGCGAGCAATGTGACCTGCCCACTGCCACTTAAGTTTAGAGATTCTTCGGGCTATGTCTATAACTTTGCCTTCGGGCTATGTTTATCACACAACGCCATCTAGTCCTAAACTAAGCAGAGCGTGTGCTATGAGTAATAGACAGCTGATAAACATCCTTATATATTTTTAAACACATATAATTTATTATTTTTTTATTTGATATAAACCAGTGCTTGACTGCGATCCCACCTGATGGTAAGCAGTGATACAATCATTGATGGTGAGGCGCACTAGTTTATTATGAATAAATTACACTCAGACACAGAATAAATGACCGTGCTCATCACACAAACATTTATCTCCAGCATATCAGTCAGGGCCACTAACTACTAGACCAACAAGCCAGTCAAAACAACATAGCATAATAAGCATAATCAGCCTTTTTTAATGTTCCCACTGCTGGGACTCAGGCCTCCTCTTTCTAGGAGAGGGAATGGGGCGTAGTCCACCACGCGGGCCCAGTGCGGATTGGTGAATGTCACATGTCTTCGAATTTTTGGTTCTAGGACATGCTGGTTTCCTCACGATGTTTTCCTTCACTGTTTCGAGAGCAGTGGAAATGTAGATGCAATAAATTACACAAAGAATGCGCAACAAACAACAAAGGTGTTTATTCTAGACGTCATCTGTTGTTACTATTTGTAAGTTAATATTCGATCACTGTAGCGCTTGCGTGGAAATTTAAAGTTCTAGTTTATAAACTCACCTCTGCAATCTTTGAACTAGCAAGATGTTGTGACCTCTATCAGGAATTTTCTTCGGTGCCCATGTTTTTAATATCATCCGGATTTCATCACGCACGATTTACCCCGCATGCAGAAAATTTCAAAATGCAAAAAAACGCGTCCCGCGTGCGCATTACAATAAATACTTGTATGAAATGGACATTTGCGGAGGATAAGCGTGCAGAGCAATCCCGCATGCGTGATCAAAACCGCACGATATTAAAAAGACCCTAAGGCTGCCGTTTTTTCCTTTTGAGGTACGAAACCTTAAAATCATTTAAATATATTACCAATTTTGTTTATTTACGAGAATCAACAACTCAATAGTCGGCTTATAATGCCCATGGTGATACTGTTTGCCCTATGCGATTACTTAAAATACAGAATAGCAGGTTCTTCATTCAAAATTTCCATCCCGGAAGATGGTTATGGAGTTATGATAAATAAGTAAATTATAGAAAAATACGGAACAGAGAGTAAAGTCCTCACGCAGGAGACACCGACCTTCCTCACACCCCATCAGTTCCTGACCCCGATTTTCAGCCTCCGCTAGGCGTGGGCTTGCGGACGGCGGGTAGCTTGCCGTCCCGCCGTCTGGTAAGCATCTGGACCGAGCTCGAGTCGTCGACGACGCGTGTTGTTCCACGCGCGCCTCAGAGATGTCAGCAAAACTGTAGGGACGCGGCAAGGTCGATGCCTACTGGGGACATGAGTTGTACGAAAGGGAACCCTGGGGTTCTGGAACGAAGACAAAGAAGGAACATAGAAGTAGGTTTTAGTCAGTAAAAGTCTGACACCTCCCACTGTACCCTAAAGTGGGAGAATTTAAAGTTAAAAAAAAGTTTAAAAAAAAAAAAACAATAAGTACGTAATAAACCAAATGACGCCCTTTCTTTACAAAAACTATAATCTCTAAAATAACCATTCTCAAGTCTTCAAATGAAAATGAGCGGTCGTTTCAAAGCGTGCGCTGACAATAAGCTGGGAAAACAAAAGAAAAAACCTTTCTTTATTCTATTGCATATAAATTACTCACTGATTTAGTCAAATGAGAATTGTATCGATTTGTCTAGCGAGTTCATAGTATAGGGTCGGCTTTCTATCAGTGTGAACAAAGAATCAAGTGACGTTTTTAGGGCTCCGTAGCCAAATGGCAAAAAGTGGAACCCTTATAGATTCGTCATTTTATTTATTTTTTTATTTTTTTATTTTCCAACTTACAACTATCTTTACAGGATAACCTAATGCGATAGTGTATTTATTGTTTTTTTTTTTTCTGCTAATCTATTTAATAACATACATATACTTATTATTCAATTTAGTTCATAACTTATCACAAATAAGGCATTTATTGTAAATTCACTCAGAGAACAACAGAATATGTCTGTGTCACTAGCTATGAGTCATGTCTGTCTATCTGTGCGTCCGTATGTCACAGCCACTTTTTTCCGAAACTATAAGAACTACTATACTATTGAAATTATACTGAATTATAGTATACTGTTGAAATTTGGTAAGTAGATGTATTCTGTGAACCACATTAAGATTTTTACACAAAAATAGAAAAAAAAAAAAACAATAAATTTTGGGGGTTCCCCATACTTAGAACTGAAACTCAAAAATTCTTTTTTCATCACCCTTACGTGTGGGGTATTTATGGATAGGTCTTCAAAAATCATATTGAGGTCACTTTTTTTTTAAACTGAATTGTTTGCACGAAAGACAATTCTAAAGTGTAAAAATGTGTTTGTATGTAACTTCTAAAAGAACAGAATGATAAAACTAAAAAAAATATATGATGTACATTACCATGCAAACTTCCACCGAAAATTGGTTTGAACGAGATCTAGTAAGTAGTTTTTTTGTAATACGTCATTAATAGTAAACCGCAATCTACTTTTCAAGTTTGTACGGAACCCTCAGTGCGCGAGTCCGACTCGCACTTGCCCAGTTTTTTATTATCATTGATAGGCTCGCGTTTAACCACTATCTCACCTGATGGTAAGCGATGATGTCGCCGACAATGGAGATCGCTTGCCTAGAAGTAACCTATGCACTCTTGACTTAAATACCCCTAGGTTGTAGCTATCAGGAAGCACAGACTCCGGCAGGGAATGCCATTCCTTAGCTGTACGCACAATAAATGTATTCCCAAAATGCTTTGTACGTATGGGTGGGATATCCACCATATACCGGTGGCGTAACGAAGTACGTCTAGTGGTCTCTCACACTCCCCGAAATGTAAACGATAGAAAACCGACAGGCCAGCAACACGGCGTCGACGCTCAAGACCTTGGAGTTTCGACTCGACAAGTGCATCATTACCGATGATCTCGTTCGCTCTCTCTTGCTCGCTTCTCAATCGACTCCAGTGCATCAAGCTGGTATTTGGCAGACCCATCCCAAAGAGAGAGAGAGCAGTACTCTCAGTCTCGCTCTAGTAGCAGTACTGTTAATAAAAATAAGAAAAATTTAATTAAATGTTTTGAAGTTGAAACAAAGATGAATGACGGCTAGTATCCACCCTTACGTTGTTGAAACCTCTACGGTCTGGACTAAGCGTTTCGCCTCATCACTTTTACGCCATCGAAAGTTTGGAACAATTGACCTGCTGCGGTCTTTTCGTCCTTTTATATTTTGGTGTCTTAAAGGTTAGTGTGAATAGGTTCTTAATAAACTAGTACGTCTCACCATCAACGATTGCATCACTGCTTACCATCAGGTAGGATCGCAGTCAAGCACTAGTTATTAATATCTAAAATCATATTAAAAAAAATAACACTATCTTAAAGTGTCAAAGATGCTAGTACGATAATATGTGGAGTATGTGAAATCGTAGATAGAGCCCATCTTATTGTCTTATCCTGGATATTTACCCCCAGTATTCTTGTCCTCAGATCTTAGTGAACGTGTGCTTACTGACCTCAGCAGACCGAGGCAGCTTGTTCCTGGCCAAAGGAATCCCACCACACAGATACCTGCAGGCTAAACTATTCGACGTCACTAGAGATACTGGTTGGTATTACACGTTCATTACTTTATTCTTTTATTAGCTACTAGCTTTTGTCCGCTTCGCTCCCGTTAACTGACTACCTAACCTACTTTACGCTACTTAATTACCTACCCTACGCTACCTAATTACCTACCCACCTATTTTACCTACATACCTATTTTCTTTTATACATTTCCTGTATGTTGGTGAAGAAAACAAAAAAAGAAATAATAAAATCGGTCCAGCTGTTCTCGATTTTTAGCGAGACTAACGGTCAGCAATATTATTAATTTATATATATATACATATATTTATTTAGACTAATTTTTGCCAGTCTCCAGGGAATATACTCCTAAGATAAAAAGTATTCTATGTGATATTCCAAGATATCGTCTACCTTAGACCCAAAATTCGTACAAATCTCTTTAGTGGGTTCAGTGTAAAGGAGCAACAAACATCTGAACATGTTAAAAGGAATAATTCTGTGGGGAAACTTAAAAAAAAAGATATAGTCACACTCACCGATAAGGGAGGGGACCCCTCTATGAGAGTGGCTGGAGAAGCGTCACGGCGTCCTCACCTGTCGTATGGTGTAGATCCTCACCGGACATGGTAAGTTCGGTAGGGTCCTGCGCCGGATTTAATTGTAGAAACACCTGCGTGTCACCATTGTGTGAACCACCCAGCAAACACGGTGGAGCATACGGTGGAGGTGTGCCCCACTTTTGCGGAGCACTGCCGTGACCTCGTACAGGCGATCAGCAGCGGCGACCTTTCGCTCCCGAACCCGTCCACAATAATAAAAGGAAATATATAGTTTACAAAATGTAACACTTGCTGATGCACGCTCCCCTCAAATTTCGTTTTAAGAATCTTAAATCGAAATGAAGAATACAGAATACTTTTAACAAGTAACGTAACTTCTGTTCAATAGCTGTTACCCTTGTAGTCAGCAGCCATTTTACTCTAAAAAACAATAGTTCTAGGTACTTACATAACCTGAAAAATCCTTGTCCAAATAAACAGATAATTCCGTGTGGGGTGGCACTCCCAAATTGTTATGATTCATGAATTCCTACCCTTCGCAGGAAAATTACACGCAATCGATTCCGTCGCACCCGCGAACGAAGTCTGCGGATTGGAGGAAATAAATGTTTATAATGCTTGTCACACCTAAAGGGTAAAAGCTGAAACGTTTTGATGGGCCTGTCGTAAAAATCTAAATTGGTTTGTAGGTTCGAATATAACCCTTTGATCCTATCGGTGGAGGTGATATGACAGGAGTTAGCAATCTTTTGGGGATATGCAAAAAGCAATTTTATGACGAGTATGACATTTTTTTTGTTGTTTGTGTCTTACGTGATAGTGCAACTATTGTGTTTGCAAAGACAAAAACAACAGACCATGTTAAGGTAATTGACTCATTATTTTTATTAACTAGCTGACTCGGCCGACTTCGTACCACCTAATAATAAGGATAACGCCATCTACTGGTATTACCAGAACAGCATAATTCATTTTATAATGACATTTTAATCAGAGATGGCGTTGTATTCGGCTTTTGTTTTTCGAGATTTTTATCAATTTTTCTCACCGTTTAAACCTTCCCTGGACTATCTCGAATATTCCAAGACCATAATTATATATACCATGACCATAATTATTATATAAATAGATATCAAAGTCCCTTTATCTAAAACAAAAGGCGAAACTGTCAAGTGACAGAAAAAGGGTCCAAAATAATACTGAAACGAAACGTCACGACCACGAGGTTTGTTCACGCCAATATAGAGGCAATAAGGCCACTCATTGAGAAATAGCTTGAAAAGCGCCACGGCGTCCTCACCTTTTGCATGACGCAAGTCCTCACCGGATATGACAAGTTCTGGAGGTTCTTGTAACGACGGCGCATAGTGTTTCACGTGCGCCTTGAAGAGAATCAGATGTCAATGAACAGTAGGGGCGGAACAGGGTCGATGCCCGCTAAGGAAACCCATGATCCTAGAACGCAAAAGACAACTGAAGGAATGTAGGTGGATTTTATTCAGTAAATTTCTGACTCGCCCTCTCGCTTTAGGGCAAAGCATTCACCCAAGAGCAGGGGAAGTTATTAGATGATTGATTACACACCTACCGAAAAAGTAATGTCTACATGCGCAAGCGGCATGCATATACGTCATCGGCAGTGGGGAACGGAGACGTGGGCAGCGACACGGGCTGTCCGGCGCACCGCGGACACTCGCTTTCAGAGACACCTCCGCGACGGAGGACACCTCTCGAATATAATTAAAATAATTATTGTTTGTCCGGGTCGTTGTATTTCTGAAGTATTGACTAACGGCAATATACCAGCTTTTATAGAAAATACAGTCCACTTCATTTACACCCAACCCTAACAATGAACAGTAATTAATTTAAAAGATTGGAGAGCGTCGTCCGTCGAGTCGACGGACACACTACCACCACCTCTCTGAAAATGCACCTTTAAAATTTTCTTCAACGATTCAAAGGTCTAAAATTAGATTACGTAAAGGCGATAACCCTTCGTGCTCCGTCACCAATTTTAGGGAATGTAAGGCATCGGAATCGTTTCACGTTTTTCCATCGTTCTTGAAAGTGAAATTTACTTTACGGTGAGTGTTCATGAAAATTGCGAGCGAAGGCTTATGGCTATACATTTGGAGCAATCATTACATCACAGATGAGTACCTATACGTAAGTCTAAATTGGAGGGTAAGTTGAGATGGCAAAGAACGGCAGAAGGTTCAGGCTGCATGTTATGACTCAGTTTTGGTGATTAAAGGGTATTTGAAATAAACGTTTCTGATTTCTAAATGTTAACAACCGTGCTAGCCACGAGCACGTACTTGATTTGTTTATCTTTCTCGGCTTTCACGAGGTTCCCATTATGTGGAACGGATATGTCAATAATCATCGCACGCCTCTCGCTTCGGTCTACCACCACTATATCAGGCTTATTGGCTACAATAGTCCTGTCAGCGATGATGGGCTGATCCCAGTACAAAGTGATAATGACCATTATCAAGATCTGGGTCGGGCTCATACTTGTAGTACGGCACTTCCAATTCCACAAGAGAGTATTTTAGAGCAAGTTGCTGATGGATAATCCTGGCTACAAGGTTGTGTCTATGCAAGTACTCTCCGTTAGCTAGACGAGAACAGCTAGAGATAATGTGACGAATTGATTACTATTG
Source organism: Mythimna pallens (assembly GCA_961205895.1). Taxonomy (NCBI): domain Eukaryota; kingdom Metazoa; phylum Arthropoda; class Insecta; order Lepidoptera; family Noctuidae; genus Mythimna; species Mythimna pallens. The sequence continues at coordinate 1,078,470 of OY540845.1, read as the reverse complement.
TTATTATCTTACCACAGCCCTCGCAAGACAGCAATAAGACGATGATGTGTGGCCACCATAAGAGGGTAGTTTTAACGTAATTTTGATGTGCCATTGTCCGTCATCGAAACGCTATTAAATTTTCAATGGACAATAATAAAATGTTGGGTCATTGTTCATTTATAATTAAGCTGTATTGAAATTTGCTAGCTGCGATGTTGTCCATTTATTTATTAATTAGTTATTTATTACTTTTTGTTTTTGTTTGTGTGAGTTATGCTAATTAAAGAGGAAAGATTTATTTATTTGTTTTAGACTGTTAGCTATGTGGGCGATCGGCGGTAACGAACTCTCGCACCAGGCCTTAGTAAAGGCTATGGTCCGGACCGAGGAGGAATGGTAGGCGGTGGCCTCCTTCTGCGAAACTGTTATGGTTGCAAAGGAAGCGGCCGCACGTGTGAGGGAACGGCTCTTACACCCCAGCCACCGGGAATACCGACCCCGATTTCCAGCCACCGTAGGTGTGTAGTGAGCGTAGACGGTGAGCAATGGGTAGTTTGCCGTCCAGCCGTCCGGTAACCTTCCGGACCGAGCTTGAGTCGTCGACCTCGCGTAGTGTTGCCCAACAGGTTCGAAGCTTACTGGGATCATAGGTTGTGCAAAAGAGAAACCCGGGGCCCTGGAACGAAGGCAAAGAAGGAACAGGAGTGGGTTTTAGTCAGTAAAAGTCTGACATGCAGTCGCGCACCGCCCAAGAGCGGGAGAAGTCATTGTATGATTTATTACTCAAAAAAAGAGCTAACAGTCTTTTTTTTAGCATAATAATAATCATAATCAGCCTTATAATGTTCCCTCTGCTGGGACTCAAGCCTCCCCTCTAGGAGAGGGAATGGGCCGTAATCCACCACGCGGGTCCAGTGCGAATTGGTGGATGTCACATATCTTCGAATTTTGGTCCTAGGACATGCCGGTTTCCTCACGATGTTTTCCTTCACCGTTTTGTGAGCAGTGGTGATGAAAATAAATTACACAAAGTAATTCGCCTGGCTGGGTCATTACTGTTCGACCACCTACTACTCTTAGTTACTAATAATCGGTCTGTTAGCTAATAATGTTTAAATTACCTTCGCTTTTATACACAACATTTGTATCAGCATTACTTATTATTACCGCGCTATTAGAACATAATAATATAAAGCAATCTAAAAACATTATAGGACAGTAGCCCGGACCAGACCCAACACCTATCTGGTCGACGAATCTGGTTGGCGGGCTTTTTAGTAGAAGTTTGCGGGAGTTTACATCCTGTTCTGCATATCTCTATAAAAAACATATTTTAGGAACTAGCGCGATATTCGACGGATACATCATCATCATTTCAGCCGAAAGACGTCCACTGCTGGACATAGGCCTCCCCCAAGTGTCTGTGTGTGCGTCTCGCATCCATCGGACTCCGGCAACCGTTACCAAGTCATCGGTCCACCTTGTAGGAGGCCTTCCAATGCTACGTCTTCCTGAACGTGGTCGCCATTCCAAAACCTTTCGGCCCCAACGGATACTAAAACTTTGTAAATAAACATACAAGTAACTCGAATAAGAACTGAACTATTGATGTAACCCAAAAAAATAGGTAGAAAGAAATAAGGATAAAAATATGTCTTGTACCTACTCTAAATATAGACCACCCTTGACGTTTCGGAACAAATTTCAGTCAGCTTGGGGGTGTTTTCCGATCAAGATTTTATGTGTCAAAGATTGATTGGCCCTCTAAGATTGGTTTCATATTTCGATGCCCTTTTTGCTAAGAACGTATTTTGGCGAAAATTTATGTATTGGAAATTACTTGATGTGTTTTTTGTCATAGATGAAACAGTATCCATTAAAAACGCTTTCACATAAAAAAATACAGTAAATGTGTCTTAATTTCAAAAATCCAGGTTTATTTAACGTATATTTGACTAAAATTATTTACTGATTTTTAATTTTTTTTTTTTTTTTTCGGTGGGAAAATCATCTTATGACATCCCCCGCCCTTGGGCGGGGCGGGAGATAGTGTCAGACTTTTACTGACTAAAAACCCACTCCTGTTCCTTCGTTGCCTTCGTCCCAGGACCCCGGGTTTCGTTTTCACACTACCCATGGCCCCAGTAGGCTTCGACCCTGCTGGGCCCCTACGATTTGCTGACATCTGATCCTGAGGCCCGCGTGGAACAATACGCGCCGTCGACGACTTGGACTCGGTCCGGACGATTGCCGGACGGTCGGACGGAATCCCGGCGGCGATTTGGGCGTGAGGACCGTTGCCTCACGCGATCGGCCGCCTCCTTTGCTAGCATTACTGCTTCGCAGAAGGAAGCGACCGCCTGCCACTCCTCCACTGATTTGTGAATGTAATAAATAAAATAAAATTGACCGGTAAAGTGGATAAATTGAATCTATTGATTAGATAAGTATCTATATGTTTTTTTCTAATTTATTAGAGTCGTAGCCAATTTTTAACCTTAATAACAATATATATATAGGATTTATTACTTCTAATTTCATTGTCAACGCCCAAAACTAACCAAACGTAATAACAGGCAGCATTAAATGATATCATCATCTGGTCCTATCCTATTAAAGTGTCTGCTCACCTATTAGGGTCACCGACATATACTAATACTAGACACTAATCAAGCTAATTGTCTGTCGAACAACTGAAAGCTCAATTCGATGGCCTTTCAGTTTTTGTGGGAAACTGTTTCGGATCAGAACTATAAATGTGTAGTTCGTAATGATGACACTGTTTGGTGCAGAGTAGAGATGTGTCCCTTTCTAGTTCCTCCTCCCTGCTTCATTTATTTAACTTTTATGATTTTCCTCCAACTGTTTCTGTTTCTGGTGGTGCGGTGGTGGTGTATATCGTAGAGTCAAGAATGGTCAAGTCACGGATCTGATCGTACCAACGTATTGGGCTGCGCACGCGAGGCCTTATCCTATCCACTTTACCAGTGACAATGAGCCTTTCGATGTTGCCACCGTCTTTCCTTGCAATGTGACTGAAGTATTGCAGAATCTTGGAAGGATACTCAGACGAGAGCCGTAAGGAAGTCGAAATCATTTGCTGTTCAGAGTTTATCATGCTCACTCAGATGTCTCACTGATGGTGGCGGCTGTTTTCACATAAATAGTAGCGACAAGAAACGTGTAACCGAGATATTTGTAACACTTAACATGATTGAAAAGAGTGTTCAAAAGATTCTTGCACATTTTTCTCCATAGAGATCTATACTTTAGAATGTGCAATTAGCATCACTTTTCTGACTGACTGACTTCTTGGCATTTCAAAAGTGCCTGTAAATGTTTTATTTCGAATAAAATACTTTGAATCTTTGAATTTACACCCTTTGTTATCGATCGATCATCAGACCTTAACTTCTGACAATAATCTAAATATTTTTTTTTCAGAATTAAACGACGCCCTCCGAACTGCTCGTTCGCAGGAGATCAAGATCCCTTTCGGTGTCGGAGTGGCGGGACTAGCAGCGCAGACCAAACACCCCATCAACATCAAGAACGCTTACTCTGACCCTAGGTATGGAGTCTTTTTTTTATATTCTTTTTAGGTTTGCGCTTGAGCGCTATCTCATCTGATGAAAAGTGACGATGCGGTCGCCGATGGAGCGCACTTACCTAGAAGCAACCTATTCACTCTTGATTTTAAGATTTCCGGGTTGTACCCATCAGGAAACACAGATTCTGGAAAGAAATTCCACACATTAGCTGTACGCACAATTAATGTGTTCCCAAAATGTTTATAACGTTTCATTCTTCAAGGATTGCATTTTTTGGACAGATATGTTCTGTACGCGGTCACCACGACCGCGTACCGGAAGACGCAGCCTTGGAAGGCCTCCCACAAGGTGGACCGATGTCCTGGTGTAGATTGACAGTTTATTGTAGTGACTCTTGGGGGAGGCCTATGTCAAACAGTGGACGTCTTTCGGCTGAAATGATGATAATGATTGCATTTTTTGCTGAAAAATATTGTGAATGGATTCTTGTGTGATGGAACTTCAAAAAGAATTGAACAAAGCCATAATGCTGAAAATAAGTTGAACACATTAAAAGATCACTCACATTGTCTAACACATAACGTAACTGTGGTGAATAAGCCGACATATCCCTACTTGGTCTGCCTCCAGTTTTTTTTGACATTTTCCGTTTTTTTTTTTTCAGGTTTAACAGTGAGATCGACGCTCGCACCGGCTACAAAACTGAGCTGATCCTGTGCATGCCCATCTGCAATTACGAAGGTGACGTGGTCGGAGTAGCGCAGATTATCAATAAGACTGATGGTACGTACAATTTAAACATTTATTTATTTTATAATTCATGTACACACAAATACAAAGAAGAAGATAGGTATCTTAATACAAAGTTTGTACAAAGCTACTGCTTATTTCAAAAAGAAATTTCTTCCAGCAGACCTGCGAAAGGAGAGATTAGAAGAGATGTAGACTATAGTGTGTAGCAAATAAGCAAAGAAGAGTTTGTGAAATCTTAAACTAATAAATACTTATATAACTATAAATACCTTACACTAAAAATAAATACATAATATCTATATATATAAAAGGGAAAACTGACTGACTGACATATCAACGCACAGCCGAAACTACTGGGATTGGGAACGTGAAATTTTGCACAAGGTTTTCTTTTATGACGTAGGCGAGCACTAAGAAAGGATTTTAAAAAATTCACTCCCTAATGGGATGAAGTGGGGGTTGAAAGTTTGTATGGAGAAACCTACGTTAACGCGAGTGAAGCCGCGGGCAGAAGCTAGTATTATATATATATTATGTATTTATTTTTAGTGTATACATATACATATCACACAAGAGAGGAAAGATAGTCTTTTGCTTGAGTCTTAAAGAGTGAGATAGTTTTCAGATCACGAATGCTAGGCAGAAGAGAGTTCCATAACCTTCCTGCATGGACAGAGAAAGAGTAGGAATAGTAGCTGGTTTTATGAGGAGTAGATTTAAGAAGGGATCTTAGATGTGATCTGCATAGAATGAACGGAGAAGGGGAAGGAAAAACAGATGACTTACATCGACCCTGAGTCATATGAGGACTAATTAGAGCGGTCGAGATTATTTGAAAGACTCACAACGACTTTGAAACGCAAAGGGTAACTGAACGAACGCGCAAAGCAAAGGAGATATCAGCAAAATTGGCACATACCAACCTGTTGGCTTGCGGACGACGAGCAAAGGGCAGCTCGCTACCCAGTATTCCGGTAACCGTCCGGAACGAGCCCGAGTCATGTCGTTCCATGCGCGCCTCAAAGAAATGTCAGCAAAACCGTTGGGGCCCAGCAGGGTCGAAGCCTACTGGGGCCATGAGTTTACTTCAGAAAGAGAAACCCGTGGTCCTGGAAAGCAAAAGCAAAGAAAGACCATAGGTGTTGTTTTAGTAAGTAAAAGTCCGACACGCCTTCCCACTCTGCCCTAGAGCAGGATTACATCATTGAATGATTTTTTATCTTAAAAAAGGGCAACTGAAGAAACGAGTGTGTTTTGGTCATTATAAGTATGATACTCCCTCTCGCGCTGTCCTGAGCAATAGGAGATATTTGATGATAGATAATGCATACCATAGCATAGTCGGCCTTTTAATGTTCCCACTGTTGGGACTCAGGCCTCCTCTCTAGGAGAGGGAATGGGCCGTAATCCACCACGCGGGCCCAGTGCGGGTTGGTGGATGTCACATGGCTTTGAATTTTTGGTTCTAGGACATGCCGGTTTCCTCACGATGTTTTCCTTCACCGTTTTGAGAGCAGTGGTGATGAAATAAATTACACAAAGTAATGCGCCTGGCTGGGTTTGAACCCGCGACCTACAACTCGTAAGTCGGGGCCGTTACCACTCGGCCACCACTGCTCTCAATAATATAATATCTCAATTGATAGATAATGATGAGAACGTCAAACCGGCCAAAACAAACAAATACCAATATATACGGCCATTACTTGGCCAAGACTCTTGTTAAAATCGTTGATTTCAAATTTTCCAAACATTGCTTGTGGTATTACCTCCAATATTCAACATCAAAATGAAATTCCTTCGCGTTAGTTACATAAATACACCTCTATCTTGTCTAATTTACTAGGATATAAGATTACATGGGTTACCATGATGTTCAAAGTAAGATTGTTTCATTCTTATTTCAGTGTGGGTAAGACACTAAGCTATACAGTTTGTCTTGCGCCAAAACGTCATGCTAACCTTGAATATTATGACTTACATATTAACCCCGTGTTCCGAATTGCGCTAAAAGTGATTATATCGCAAATCCGACCAAATATAATAGTCACAAAATATAAGGGCTATTGAGTAAAAATTGTGACGTTGCGCGTTGGTCTAATTCGCGATATTATCGCTTTTGACGTAATTCGGAACGCAGGGTTTGTAAGAACACATATTTGTAACCTAACTACGTATATTTCACAGCCAACCGACTTAATTCAGCAATTAGGCTAACCTTTTTACTTAACGTCACCATCCAACTAACCACCCGAATGATATCAGCCATTCAATCAAACAGCTAAGCTAAGATATTCACTGTTAGACTTCCCCCAAGTGTCACAATAATGACCAGTCCTGAGCGTCTCGCATTCATCTGATACCTACGACCATCACTAGGTCATCAGTCTATCTTGTGGGACACCTTCCAACAATGAGCCTGTCAGAAGGCTTAAAGTCACCCAAAGGAAAATAGAATGGACTACGCTCGGAGTTTCCTTGCGTGATCGCATCAGAAACGAAGATATCCGCAAGAGAACTAAGGTTACCGACATAGCCCGAAAAATCGCCAAACTTAACTGGCACATTGCTTGTAGTACAGATAGTTGATAATACCGAAAGGTTCTAGAGTGTCGACGAAGTGACCGGAGGACACAGCGTTGGAAACTAAGTTACGTTTTTTTTCGCTTCAGTTTATTTGCAATCAATCGACAGACTTTAAGCAAATGAGTGGCGTGAGACATTGATATTGGCAGAAACGGGGGCCAGCGCCCTACACTCTGCTTAAAGCTAAAGCACGTGGTTTCGTTTGATTCTTGTAAAACCACATTGGTAGTATCAAGCGAATTGGGGTGGTGGTCAAGACGCTCTATAAGTTGCCTCTTATAGTGCTCTATTTCTGAGACTACTATTGCCGTAAATTTCGTCCGTCCTCGTAAACCATGGAGTATTTGTAATTTTCCTTAGTGTGCCGTTATGCACCCTTTGCAGGCAAGCAATAATGCTATTGCTAGCCTGTATCTGGATACTGTATGTCTAAATGGGTTTAAGAATTGCAGTGTATATTAGAAGTTTGTTATCAAGCGAGAGAGCTTAGTTTGTCTGGATATTGTAATTACTAATAAAATTATTTTTCTTAATTTTTTTCAACCAGTTAATTAAAATTGAATTTACTGCAGATTCTGCTGTATCCACTTTTCTTCAAGTTTCTGAAGCTTGCAACTTTCAAAAACTTCATTGGTTCTTAACTGTTGCAACTTTTATGATAGACTGGCAACTAAGCCACGCTTTGCGCAGCCTGGAATATAGGAAAGTGTTTTATATTGCTGTGTTCATTTAGCGATTTTTAAAGTTAGTGCTATGGATTCGGTTCTAGCGACTATTTTTGATGGCCGGCTTTTTGAGTGTGCTAGTCATTCTCTACCTTTATCGATTTATATTACATTGTTCAGTCTGAAGCCATAGTCTGTAAATGGTTTTAAAGCTCTTCTGACTAACACCGCAGTATGACTTGTTTGCTGGGAGATGGATAGATGTGTGTCGTGAATGTCTAAGGTTTTGTGAGAAGATGGATAAAAAATAAGTAAACATTGTTTCATTTTTATTATGGGATATATTATTTCAGTGGAAATTTATACGTATTTTCTTTTTATTTCTAAATTGTATTATGTTAGTTTTTTATTAGGTTATTTTTGTTTTATTAAATCTATTTTTTTAGTTTGTAAGTAACAAAATAGAAACTTACAAACAACGCCTTGGACATCCTTCGTAACAATGTACAAGTGCTTATAAATAAATATATGATTCTGGATAACTAGTCTAATTAAGCCTCCTTTTTAGGAGGCTGTACGCGCTAAACAGCTGCACCCAAGAACAACCCGCGTTCGAAAACTATTGCAACACTATTGGGGAAACTATTGTACAAGGATAATTGTCACCGTGAGTCGCGCGTTGGATTGTAACATATTCCAAGAAAAGTGTATAACAGGCCTCTGCGAGTTGGCTTCTGCCCTTTTTACGCCTTTCAAAGGTCCAGGACCGCAGCGTCCCGAGGTGAATAATGCATAAAAATTTAGAGCAAATAAGTAAGAACGATGAATAAACTAAACATAGATTTTATCGCTTCCACCGTAAATGTAAAATTGTTATAATGAACGACTTTTATAATGATTTCTTTAGTATAGAGTCAAAGGTAGTCACAGGTACCTACACAACTAGATTTGGAATCAGAATATTCAAAGTTTATTAAATGTTCATTTTCTTAACCCTATAAAGTTAAAGCATCAGGCTTTTGGTGAATTTTTATTTTTTATTTTTTTGATCACATCTAACTTTGACCAGACGTACGTTTATTGACTGTCCAAATATGTTTGACTATTTATCTATCTGGATTTGAGTTCTGCACTCAGTTTATGATATACCGTTGTTCGTAGGCTGTAGTAGCTGCCATTCCAACCAGACCACTCTCTCCAGATGTAGATAAGGACTTCCAGTTTATTCATAGCATCTGTGCGGTAGTTAATGCGATCGACTATTCGTTTGACTACAGTAAATTCGATTGTAATTCAACGATTATATTTTCATATATATTTTCAACTAGCAAAATAAAACAGACTTCTTTTAAAATAATCATTGGTTTTCGCTTTTTCAGGCTCCAAAGAATTCTCTCCCCGCGACGTGGAAGTCTTCCGTCGATACCTCACATTCTGCGGCATCGGCATACAGAACGCGCAGCTCTTTGAGTCTTCTGTGCTGGAGTACAAGAGGAACCAGATCCTCTTGGCGCTGGCAAGGAGCATCTTCGAGGAGCAGAGCAACCTGGAGTGTTTGGTGACGAAGATCATGACGGAGGCAAGAGAGCTGCTAAAGTGCGAACGATGTGCCGTGTTTATTTCGGATACGGATCATTGTGAATCGGTAAGTAACTAGTGAAAGTAATTGCAGAATATTTAAAAGTTTGAAGAAAAAAGCCAAAGCACTATAATATATGAACGGCAAACAGTAATAAACAACCTCTGGTTTCTAATGGGCGCGAAATTGGTTTTACTTTGAGATCGTTTCAAAAATATTTAAAAAAAAACTAGGCTAGAGCGAGTGGGACTCATGCCCTGAGGTTTTCGTTTTGACTTACCTATGTTAATAGTTCGATTCCCGAATGGAGTATCGAAAATTTTCCCGTATTGCAAAAAAAAAAAATTGTGACGTAACAATTTACTGTTTTCAGATTTATTCCTATACCTGTGCTATAAGACCTTGCTTAATGCCAAATTTCAGAATTCTGTGTCAACGTGAAGTACCGTATGAATTTTGATTTCCTCGAGAGTGTCGAAATGTACGTTTCTTGCGACATAAACGGCCGGATCTTTTTTTTTCTTTAACTTAGAAGTCTGATTTTTACGGAACCCTAAAAAAACTAGGCAAGTACGCACGAGTCAGACTAATACACTGAGGATTCCGTACAAGCTTACATAGTTCAATTCACGAATGGAGTTTCCAAGATTTTTTTGAACGGAAAAAAATTTTTTGTTCATCGCACTTCGTTTGTTTAATCATGTAAAGTAGCTGGACCCAATGTATTTAAGCTTTATAAGTCGACAACATAATATTCCACGACTTTCACACAACGCCATCTAGTCCCTAACTATATAACTAGCTTGTGATATGAGTACTAGACAATATTAGCCGAAAGACGTCCACTGTTGGACATAGGCCTCCTCCAAGCGTCGCCACAACGACTGGTCCTGTGCATCTCGTGTCCATCGGGTTCCCGCGACCTTAACCAAGTCATCGGTCCACCATGTGGGAGGCCTTCCAACGCTGCGTCTTCCGGTAACCTTTCGTCCCCATCGACGGGGCATATCATCGGCCAATGGAAAGGGCTACGCTCGGAGTTTCCATACGTGATCACATCAGAAATGAAGATATCCGCAGGAGAACCATGGTTACCGACATAGCTCGAAGAATCGCCAAACTGAAGTGGCGATCGGCATCTACATATAGTTACACGGTTTATATTCTCAACTTCTCTGTTCTTCTCTTTCCAGAGTCACTTAGAGCGTATAGTGCAGCGACCGGGTGGTCAGAAGTCAGCGATGCCAGCTCTTCCTCCACCAGCGCCCACGCGCTTCCACACGCTGTTCGAGCTGGGAGCTCATCACTCCAGGACGACCCTCACACCAAGACACGACTACCGATCTACGCTCGCGAGTATTGCACTGGCGGTAAGGGCTTCATAAACAAAGGGTTTCTTTGAAATCTCTTAGAATAACCAATATGCTTGTCAACACATATAAGAACCTGGTTATGACCATCTTTTACCTATTCGCAATCCTAAGATGTACTTCAGTTTTGATTTTTTAACTGTTGTCACTGTCTCACAGACCATAATGTTTTATTCCTCAGCAAGCTGGGTTAACATCACTGTGTCTAGCACCCCTAGCCAACTTGATAATCTGCAATCGTCAACGCTAGTCGAAAACTAAACAAATGCATGGGAATGACATTATCTCAACGTTAAGTCACGTGGTCAGAACAAACGAAAATCCGTAGCCAAGTTCACATCGTTCAAAATGATAGAATTAATTGTTATCGTTTCTACAATGTTCAATACTACATCCTTTGTTATTGTAGAACGAGGGACTGATTCAGGCGCGTCAACATGGCTACCAACTTAACGTTTTCTACAATTGCTGACATCAAGGCGTTACCGATTGGAGAACGGAATTCAACACGAAACTGTTGTAACTTGGCTAGGGAGGCTGGTGTATAGTGATGTGGGATACACCTTTTAAATGGATCTAAGATCTTTGGAATCTGAATGTGAAAAAAAGCAGAATTTTTCAAAGTTCTGCTGGCACTCTAAATTACCGTCATTCACTGGAATATTTCACAAAACTTGTTCCAGGAGAATCTTGATTAAATTTGCAAGGATTGTATTGCTATACTTTTTTTACTTTTTTAATTTTTGAGTACCTACATTATGAAGGGTCTAAGTTCATGCAAAATAGCATATTTTCAGAGGTCTTTACTGGTTTAGTTTCACACAAAATAAATTGATTTCAATAGAGGGCTAGATAATGTCCCCCCAAGATATCTGTGTTTCCAAAATATCTAATGAAAAATATGTAACAACGTCATAATAATTATGTGTTATAATAATTGTGTGTGTCGTGTTATTATAATCGTGTAAGAAGGGTTGTATAAAAACAATGAAAATGTTTGTCGAGTTCGATGCTCATAAAGAGGTTACTATTCGTTATCAATCTCACTGTATGTCTTATAAGACTACTACTTACCGATGCTTCATATACCATGTAAACCAAATCTAAGCAGGCAGTAACGCTGATGAATCTTTACAAAGTTTACTTCTTTTAGTAATTTGCAGCTATTTGAAGATTAATGTATTATAACAGTAAAGTGACATTCATATTCATAGTCATTATCATCACATTTGCACGGGGCTTCAGATTCTCTAAGTGCCTCTTCACGTAATCCATTAAGTACTATATCTATAAAAGATTTTATCTCTAAATTATCAAATTCTTTTAGGTGGCCCAGTCAAACAAGGCACTAAACATCTCGGACGTGGCAGACTGGCGAAGAGAAAACGGCATGTTCGTCGCAGACGTCAGTGTTGATGACGCTGCCAATGTCAGGACTATGCTGTGTATGCCCATCGTCAATGCTAATAAAGATGTCATTGGAGTAGCACAGCTTATTAATAAGGTAAGCTAAGATGAGGAAAAGGTTCCGAAATTTAGGGTTGTCAGGAAACAAGAAATACAAGGTCAGACAGAAACCATCAAGTCCGAGTATGCACCAGAATACTTTGAATTTGTGTAGACCAGAGCCCAGATATAGGGAAATAAACAGCAATATATAAACAATTAGCATAATCCTTACCAACGGGAACTTGATCACAGAATGTTAGACATGAAGAAAGAAAAATAATTTATTTGGTACAGTACAAGAATACAAACAAAAAAAAATAAAAAAAAAATGCAAAAAATATAGTTGATTGCCTCACGACTGCACCAAAATAGGTCCAGTTCAGCATGAATGCCAGACAACTAGTGCCTGACGCTAGTTTTAAACTGAACCTGTGGAAAAATATCACAAATGAGATCGAATCATAAAGTCAAAGTAGATTATTTGCTAGAAATATGCTAACGAGGATGTTACATAATTATAATAATGAGTTCAACATGTTCTACCAGTGATTGGTATACAAATATTAGATAGTATATGTGAATTAAAATTAATTTAGAACAATTATGCAATTTACATTTCATTATTTAAACATATAGCATTCATAAAATTTTACAATTGAATTCTTTATTAAAAAAAATATAATTTTGCATTTTTAAAATATCACAATTAGATTTATAACCACTTATATTTTCTTTCTGGGCTATTCTTGTCAAAAAAAAGAAACCATTTAAATTTATAATAAAATGTATAATAGCATTTGCCCAGCAGCCATTTGAGTAATCTCATCTTAAATAATCTCATTAATTGTAATTCCTTTATAGATAATGGTAATTTAATATAGATCCGTGTTGCCATCATTCTACATTTTTTCTGATACAAAGAACTTTTACAGCAAGTTGATCTTAATATCGTCGGATCCATGTTACAAGGATACAATTTCTTTTTTTTTTTTTAATTCGAACAATTCAGAAATGCAATATATATTTTTGATTCAATTTTGTGATTCATTCATAGATACATAATCATAATTAAGAATTATTGTTTTTAGGAAAACGGATGCCAGTTCACAGAAGGCGACATTTCGATATTCGAAGCGTTTGCCATCTTCTGCGGCCTTGGTATACACAACACGCAAATGTACGAAAATGCTTGCAAGCTGATGGCTAAACAGAAGGTATACCTTTATTATGATCTCGTTACTAACTGCTTTATTTAAATATACCTGGACTTAAGGGGTGACCAGACAGTTGCAAACTAGCGTTCCAACCAAGGTCACCTTGCTTTATATGTTTGGTTTGTGTTGCGGCTACATGGATGTAAACTACGCACCAACACGTTCGGTGGTTGGGAAAACGCGCCTCCCAACCGAGGGCGTTGAAGGTCATGGATTACAACTGCTGTCTTCACGGGTTGAAACTAGCAAAGTCACCTTGGTTGGGACGTTGGTTTGCATTCGTTTTGTCTCTCCTTTCTTCACCTTCTACCCTGCCATCTCTAAAATATGCAACCCATAATTGATATCTGTGCTGGTGTCGACGATATCGTGGAAGCAGCAAAATTTAAGGCCAACTAAATCTAATTGGCTGTCATGCTATCAACACATGAGAGCAGTGGTGGCCGAGTGGTAACGGCCCCGACTTACGAGTTGTAGGTCGCGGGTTCAAACCCAGCCAGGCGCATTACTTTGTGTAATTTGTTCATCACCACTCAAAACGGTGAAGGAAAACATCGTGAGGAAACCGGCATGTCCTAGAACCAAAAATTCAAAGACATGTGACATCCACCAACCCGCACTGGGCCCGCGTGGTGGATTGCGGCCCATTCCCTCTCCTAGAGAGGAGGCCTGAGTCCTAACAGTGGGAACATTAAAAAAAAGGCCGACTATGCGACTATGCTATGCTATCAACACATGGTAGTAAATAATCCTTTATCATAATGAAATAAAGATCCAATGAAAATGTACTGAATTTTCACACTACTCCCTCTTTATAAAGCCCTGTCTCATTATTTGGAATAGGTTGGCTTATTTTTCAAGTATTATAATAATTATCTTTATCATCTCGCCAGGTGGCGTTAGAATGCCTATCCTACCACGCGACAGCATCGACGGAAGATACGAGTAAGCTGTGTCAGGACAATATCCCTTCAGCAGAGCTCTACAATCTGTACAGTTTTCAGTTTCATGGTAAGTTATAAAAATTGTGTTGTTTAATTTACGTCAAAGTCAAAGTCAAAGTCAAAGTCAAAGTCAAAGTCAAAGTCAAAAGTTTTTATTTCACATAGGCCTACATGGGCACTTATAAAACGTCAGAAGCTAGTGCACGGTTCCAAATTGGTCGTTTCCTATGGAGAAGAACCGGCAAGAAACTCCATGGTTACTCTTTTAAAAAAGTGATTGTTTACAATATTTTCATATTACAGTATTAATAGACATTATGTAAGAACAGTGTAGACTAGTCGATATTGTACCCAAAAGCACAATAAAAATAAACATATTAAAAAAAAAGAAAAGTGAGTCGTAATAGGAAGTAACCTAAGAATTCGCGAAGTCCACAGTGTTCTCACATTCACATTAAAAAAAGAAGCTATTTTTTTAGTTTTTCTAGTTGCGTCTTAAGAATTTCCTTAAATCTTCTCTCCACTCCAACGATTTCTATTCCTACTCCATCATTACGCACGCAGTACCAACGGTTGTGGAACTCACTACCGCCTGACATTAGGAGCTGCCAAATTCTTGCAGTTTTCAAAATAAGGAGTGAAAGAACGCTATCTTTATATTTCTTCATATTTGCTTATATGTATGTATTTTTATATAAATACATACTCAATATGCATTATTCAATATGCATTATCACAGACCATAGCCTACATCTGCGCCCGCGCGTTCCATTCGTTTATCTGATATAGATAAATGCATAACGGAGCATCGGGCGTATGAATGGTTAAATGGTTCTGTTTTACACGTTTTTGTAGTTTAATTTATTTGTTTAAATGTTTAGTATATTATTATCTTATTTGTCTCTGTGTTCCGTGAGTGTGTCCGTGGCATCACCTGTCACCAGGCCCTATCAGAATACCAGCGCTGCGTTATTTTTACTTTTTAGTATAATATCGCAGCATATGCTGAGATAGGAGCCTTTTTGGCCTCGCACTGGTCTTTTATTTAATATTGCTTTCTGTTACTATTTTTAAGTTAAGTATTACTTTTTTTATTTTTATTTTTTTTTATTTTATCGTTGTTTGTCCTGTGCGAGTCCCAAATAAATGTTTTCTTTCTTTCTTTCTTTCATTATTGCGATATTTATTTTGCTATGTGTATGTATATATTATTTATGATAGTATGTCTTTATATTGAATATTTCAAAGATAACTGTTTTGTTTGTACTTTTCATTTTTCCTTTTACTTTTACGCACGGTGTCTACATATCTTTTTCCAACTCTCCTTTCGCAGGCATGCTGGAAGAGATTTCTATAGAAATAAGCATCACCTTTGTACCTATTTCTCTATTTACATGAATTTATAAAGAAATAAATAATAGGTTTCTTAAATTTTGCAGTCATTTTAGTTAGTCTCTGCAAATATGCTGGGACGCAAAAAATTATGGTGTCTAAACAAAGTGTGATAGTGTCCTAAATACACAAAATTAATTCGTGAAACTGCTATTTATATTTGGCTGAGTAAAAAATAAAAAAAAAAATACATAACACACTTTATTTAGAATTTCGGTATTAGTCATCATTCTAATTCCCTCTCCTAGAGAGGAGGCCTGAGTCCCAACAGTGGGAACATTAAAAAGGCCGACTATGCTATGCTATGCATCATTCTAAAAATCTCATGATAATGTTATTACTTGTACAAATGCAACCTTTTTGAAATTGAGCGACCTATGTATATTATGAGATATCGCAAAATTTCGATGTAACCCGTTAGTTTTGCAACCAAAAAAAGGCCATAAGGCCATAAACATGGATATGCTATTGAGACTTTTACTGCCTAAAACTATACCTGTGTTCCTTCTTTGCTTTGCGGTCCAGGACCCCGGGATTCCTTTTCGGATCCATGATAAAGTGATGGCCTGGACTTACAAGTCGAGTAGTTTATGTTTACATATTTATTTTAATTTGACAATTCTAATGAGACAGTGAACTAGAAAGCATGTACCTATAAGTAGTCTTCTACGGCTAACTGCAAACTTGCATCAAGGGTTAAAGTTGTTTTTTTTTATTCTGTTTCAGATTTCGACCTGTCTGATGAGGACACTTGTAGAGCGACACTTCGAATGTTCTTACAGTGTAACCTGGTTGAGAAATTTCACATACCTTACGATGTAAGTTAGACTAAACTTATCTATACCCAAAGGCACATCTCTATGCCTGACCTTAAGTACTGGCTGTGACTGTTTCAGTAATAAACTAGCCCAGCATTGAGTATCTGGTTTCCATTAGGAAACCCATTGTTCATTGGAATTGCACAATTTAGTTTCGCCAAGTCCGTTCCATCATCGGACCACTGCACGTAAGGTGCGGCGTTGCGCCACCGGTGTACATGGTTATTGAGTTTTCTTTATTTTATTAACACTGGTTGTAAACAAATCAAGCTCCACATACTGGCACACCGTATTATTTATACGACAAGCTCTTTAAATAAGGGTTTTTTCGATGGTTTGCTGTAACTATAGGAATATGAAGGAGACGCGATCTGTAGCGAAGCGCACACGAATTCGGTATCCGAAGTCCAACTTTGCTCACCAGCTTAGGAATGTCAGTAGATCCATTCATGATATAGATAAGGAAGTGAGATATGCAATTTTATCTATACCTACCTTGTAATTAATTTTCAGGTCCTCTGCCGCTGGATACTAAGCGTTAAAAAAAACTACCGTCCGGTAAAGTACCACAACTGGAGACACGCGCTCAACGTAGCTCAAACCATGTTTGCGATGCTGAAGACTGGCAAAATGGAACGATTCATGTCTGACCTGGAGATACTAGGCCTTCTAGTAGCTTGTCTATGTCACGACTTGGACCATAGAGGGACAAATAATGCATTCCAGACAAAAACTGAGAGTCCTCTCGCGATATTGTATTCGACGTCAACGATGGAACATCACCATTTCGACCAGTGTGTCATGATTTTGAATAGTGAGAGTAATAACATTTTTCAGGTGAGTGCTAATGATATCTATGTAGTGGCCAGATCTAAGAAATTGATCACTTCATGATATGGCCAAGTAAAACTGACCAGATAGTTTTAAACGTTAAAGTTTGATGATATTTCAATCTTCGTTTCGCCTACTTTCTTTAGACCTTTTATTATCATTGAAATCCTATATAAATGATATGGCCAAACGAGGATTGACATATCATCAAATGTTAACGTTTTAATGATCTGCCCCCCTAGCCAAGTTACAATCGTATCGTTCGCGCCGAACGACTCGAGTAGGCCACGCCTCCGATTCCTTTGTTCTGACCACGTGACTGAGCGTTGAGACGACGACAGAACAAAGGAATCGGAGGCGTGGCCTACTCGAGGCGTTTGGCGCGAACGATACGATTGCAACTTGGCTAGGGGGGCTGGCCAGTTTTAGTTGGCCATATCATGAAGTGATCAATTCTAAGATCTGGTCACGACATCTATATATCTGACTGGCGTATCAACGCACAGCAGAAATTACTAGGACTAGAAGCGTGTTTGGTACAAGACTTCCTTTTATGACATAAAGGTGCACTAAGAGAGGATTTTCCAAAATTTATCCCCTAAGGTGACGGTCCGTTTGGGTTCAAAGTTTGTATGGAGAAACCTATTTTCTTGTAGACGAAGCCGTTGGCATAAGCTAGTTTTCTATAAACATAAGTTTAGTAATGTTACGTGTTTTGTCTTTTTTCCAAGCCTGGTTTTCTTCCTCCTTATTAGTAAGGCATACCGACAATAAATAGTGAGACTAATGGCTAAAGTTCAAATACAACGCGTTCAATGAACAGTACTGTCACAGATATTTCAGGATAATGATCAATTATCTCATAGAAAAAAATATAAGATTAATAATAAGATTTATTTTTCTCGATAGCTTTTTAGTAAAGGAAAATGGTGGCAGCTTTTACAATACTTCCATATACTTTTTTGTTTAGTATATTTTATATTCAATCCAAAATTCCATGACTGTATGAGCGTATGGAGCATCGCAGTGGGCCATAGAATAATACCAGTACTTCGTTATTTATTGTTTTTGCAATAAATCGATGTCAATATTGCAGTTTATGCTAAGATATTATATTCGTCTTTATTATATTGAGTGCATTTTTAGTTTTATAGGTTGTGTGACTTTTTCTTTTATTTCTTAAATTTCTTAATTTATAAGTGTCTTTTTTTTTTCAGGCACTATCACCCTGTGATTACAAAGACGTGATGCGGGTGGTGGAGACAGCCATTCTGTCGACAGACCTGGCGATGTACTTCAAGAAGAGGGCCAAATTCCATGAGCTCGTCGAGAACGGCGAGTTTGACTGGCAGAGTCAGGAAAAGAAAGAATGTAAGATTTTTTTATTAATCAATAATAGGTGAAATTCTTGATATTTTTATTTATGTAAACTTACGTAAACAATACACCCAACTGTGTGTAAGCCGTATGATATATATTTTAGGGAGTCGGACCAGCAACACGCAGCGCAGCTGCGTGTTGCTGGTATACCAATCACTCAACCACTGCGCCACCCAAACCATATGCTCATTTTTTTTAGGTGGGAAATCATTTAATTCTCCCGCCCTTTCGTATCAGACTTATACAGACTAAAACCCAATCCTGTTCTCTTTCGCATCACCCATGGCCCCAGTAGGCTTCGACCCTGCTGGGCCTCTTCGGTTGCTGTCATCTCCTTGAGACGCGCGTGGAATATTACGCGCTGTCAACGACTTGGGCTCAGTCCGGACGGTTACCAGACGGTAGGACGGCGAGCCACCCATTGCTCACCGTCCGCAAACCTGCGCCTACGGTAGCTGGAATTTGGGATCGGCATCCCGGCGCCTGGGGCGTGAGGGCCTTTTCCTCGCGCGTGCGGCTGCCTCCTTTGCTAGCATTACTGCTTCGCAGAAGGAGGCGACCGCCTGCCACTCTTCTTCGCTCCGGACCATGGCCTGTACCAAGGCCCGGCGCGAGAGATCGTTGCCACCGATCGCCCCCACGAGGACACGGTGGTGATAGTGTAGTAACTTGAAATTACGAGTAAAATAGTAGTTTATTGTTTTAGGAACGGGAGTAATGTCGGTTTACTAGCAGAGAACTTTTTCCAATGAACAAAAGCCAATCTTATGGTAAAATCAGTCAATAAGATAAGATAAGATAAGATAAGTCTTTATTTGCCTTAAACATGGTATAAAGTTGTTACAGTCAGGTATTAATCTATAGTCCACATGTTTAGCTAATTGTATCAATTGCATGCAAAATTATAATTATCAGTTATTGAGTATTCAATGTCATAATATAAAGTCATAATATAAAGTGTAATAATATAATAGTTATATCTCAGCATTATCCGTAATCACATAAGTCCAGAAATTTAAAATATGTGGTTAAAAAAAATCTTTAAGGTCATAAAACATATGTTCTTTCAGCCATTTCAATAGTCTGTTTTTAAATGAGTTTACATTATATAACATTTTTATTTCAATTGGAATTTTGTTATAAATTCGAATACACATGACCAGGAAACTTTTCGCATACTTGGCTGATTTAGGAGTATCCTGCAGTGCAAGTCTGCATGGGTCTCTATTTCGAGAGTTCATTTGATAGGCTTTTTTGAACAATCCCTTATTATTATAAACATAATTACAGATTTCGTAAATGTATAGTGACGGAAGTGGTAATATACCCAGCTTTTTAAAGAAAGGCTTACATGACTCATCAGGACGGATACCACAAATGGCTCTGATGCATTTCTTTTGCGCAATAAATGCTCTGTGCCTATCCGTGCTGTTACCCCAAAAAATAAGTCCGTATCGTAAGATAGATTCTATATAGGCGTGATATGTTGTAATTGCTGTTTTTTTGTTGGTAATATTCTTTATTTGTCTAAGAGCATAAACAAACTTGTTAATCCTCCCGCACAAATTATCCAGATGTTCTTTCCAATTCAACTCTTGATCTATGAGTACTCCTAAAAATTTAGTTTGTTGAACTTCTTTTAGCCTATTGATATTAAGTTTAATATTGTATTTAGTGTGTTTAGATTTATTGAACTGAATATAATTAGATTTATCTAGATTAATTTTTAATTTATTTGTCTGTAACCATTTTATAACGTCGTCGATAGTATTATTAATGTCCATTTCATGATCAGATTTAGTTTTATACTTTTTATCAGATGTCACGATTATCGAGATGTCATCGGCAAATAATACACATTTATGATCAGTCACTAGCGGTAAGTCGTTTATGTATATTAGAAACAATAAGGGTCCTAATATACTTCCCTGGGGGACGCCGCAATTATTAATTCTATAGTCAGATGAATACGACGCTAATAAATTTTCATTTACTTTATTAATAACAACGTATTGTTTTCGGTTGCTTAAGTAAGACGCGATCCACTGCAGTGCTAGACCTCTTATTCCACTTTTTTCTAATTTTCTCAATAATATATTATGCGCTACAAAGTCGAAAGCTTGTGAGAGGTCAAAGAATAGACCTGTCGTCAAGTAATTTTTATTTAGGAAATCATGAATATGCCTTAAAAGAGTAGCAATTGCTAATGTGGTTGACTTGTTCTTTTGAAACCCATACTGTTCTTTTGTTATGATGTTGTATTTGCTACAGTAGTCAGAAAGTCTCTTGTGCATACATTTTTCAAACAATTTAGATAATATGGGTATAAGGGTTATTGGGTGATAATTTTTAACATCATTTTTATTGTTTTTTTTGTAAAGAGGTTTAACGACGGCTAATTTTAGGGCATCGGGAAAAGTTCCTGATGAAAATGAAAGATTAATTAAATACGTCAATATAGGAATTAGTTCTGCACTGCAATTTTTAATTACTTTTGTACTAATTCCATCGTAACCTTCTGAGTTCGTGTTATTTAAAGCTATTATTTCTTTTTTTATATCGTCTTCAGTCATAGGGCTAAGAAACATGGAATTGGGTATAGTCAGGGTTTTATTACGCTCGTCATTATCATATAAATTATTAAATGTCATAGTGCTATTCGAATCAATAAAATAATTATTAAAAGCATTTGCTATGTCAGAGGGATTAGTCAGTATTCTCTTATCTAATTTTAGTTGAGAAATATCGTTGTCACATTTTGTATTTCCAATTTCACGGTTAATGACTGACCACGTTGCTCTGCATTTGTTTTGACTGTTATTAATGTAATTAATGTTTGAATTTATTTTGGATCTATAGATACATTTTCTCAGAATTGATGAATATTTTTTATATTTTAGTTTGTACGTTAGAGTTTTATTTTTATAATAGAGATACCGTAAACATCGCTTAGTTTTGCAACTGTTTCTGAGACCCCTGCTTATCCATTTTTGTTTATTAGAATTACAGTTGTTTATTTTAATCTTTATCTTTGGAAAACATAAGTTATACAATAAACATAAAAAGTCGTGAAATTTATTGAATGCATTATTTAAATCAGGTTCAAGATGTACCTCTGACCACGTTAAACATGCAAGACATTTTTTAAATTTCCTTATATTTTCATTACAATAGTCTTTTTTATAAATAAAGTATGATTTGGCCTTAAAACTTTGTTCTTTTACCGGGAAATCCAAGAATTGAGCTGTGTCGTGGTCTGATAGGTATAGGGGTAAAACCTCAGTAGAAGATTGTTTAATGTTACTCAGAATGTGATCTATACAAGAGTCCTTACGTGTGGGAACTTTAATGTGCATCTGCAAATTATAGTTATTACATAGATCCTTTAAGTAGTTGGTGACTTTTCCTTGTTTAAAGGTATTTATATTGAAATCACCGGCAATAACTATCTTTGTACTTGACCCATATTTTATAACCGTTTCGCATATGAGTTGATCAAGTTTATCTAAAAATATGTTAGGATCAGACTTAGGAGTTCTATAAAGACATACAATTAGCAATTTGTGTAATGGAACTTCAATACCACAGGCTTCAAATGATTTTTGGGTTGAGTACTTTTTAATGTGGGAAAGCTCGTTATAAATAATACCCTGTTTAGCGAGTATACAGGTCCCCCCTCTCTGTGTGTCTCTACTAAATGCTGCTGCTACAACATAGTTATTTATTTTTAAATATTTTTCATTTCCAGCACGCATAAAGGTTTCAGACAAACATAATATGTCTGGTTCTTTATTTATGTCTCGTAACTCTAACAATGTTAGTTCCAAAATTTCCTTTTTTGATAGAATACTAGCGATATTTTGGTGCAAAATTTTAAAAGTTTTAGGTTCTTTTATTACAGTGTTGTTGTTCACGAAAAAATCGTTTATGATCTATAGCTTTAAAATAGTATGGAATAGTACCTTTTATTGCGCGAGCAGAATTATAAATATCAGGACCACTTGAGGCATGCCGTTCCGTTTGATGACGTGAAAAATAATAAGGGATTGTACCTTTCGAAGGTAATACATGTTTTTTATCAGATTTTACACAGTTAGTTTGATTACGCAGTATTATTTCCTTCAATGCTTTAACATTTAAGTACTTTTTATCATAATCGTAACAATCAATAGCATAGTTTATAGATTTACACGCATTGTCTACTTTATATTCACAATCAATGTATTTGCAACAATTGTATTCACTGCAAATGTTACGTATAGTTTGTTTTAAATCATTTATATTTATGTACATATTCTTTAATGGGCTCAAAACAATAACATAGTTATTACGGAATATGTCGAGAATTTGGCGTAATTGCACAGACAAAATTTTTGTATCATAGTCATTTTCACCCACACAAATGATAAGTTTATCGCCACTTGATGTTTCAATATTTTGACAATTCTTAATGATGTCACTAGTAAGCGCGTGTGGTTTAGTTTCAGCCATCACAGCATATTTTATATATGGGTTATCCGCTCTTGACTTCAACAATGCCGAAGAAAGTCCAACACATTGCTGTGAGCCAAAGATGAATATTTTGTTACTGTATTCTTCTTTTAGTCCATCAGAAATTTTGCTATCGTTGTGTTTGTTACCGTTGTCTTTTAGTTCTAACAGATTTTGTAGTTTTAAAATATGATCCTTCAGGTGTAATATATCATGTTCAGCCTGTTTCAATTGGTCCTCCAGGTCGGCGATATTTTTTTGGAGGCTTAATATATTCTCACTTCGATGTATTTTTGTATCTGTTGTGTTATTAGTAGTTCTAGGCAAATTTCTAGGTGGTGTAAAGAATGCTTGCATATCCGAGTGTAATGAAGAGTACGCATTTGCTGGTTTTGTGAGTACTAGAATCGCTTAGGTCGTTAGGTAAAATTACTATCACTTAGGTATCGCCATTCGTACTTGTCGCGGTCGGAATCAAAACTGGCTCTGACAGAGCCAGGAAAATTCTAGATAATATATACATGTTTCAAGGCCAGTCTAGAACAATACAATCGCATCGCGAGGTAATAAATTAGTATTATTATTCTCGAGACTTCATGCGATATTCGACTCTATCGTATAAGACGGAAATAACAAATTCCCTTATAAATTTTCTAATAATAATAGAGGTAGGTACTATAGAGCGGATTTTTCTAGAATTCGCCAGGCCTTGGTACGTACTTCCATTTTAGAAGTTTCGTTCAGCAATGAGATTGAATTGTTAGATGCTACTCTTGCTTTCGGCGGGGATATGACGTGTTAAAGTTTCACGGAGTAACATTATAATAGTTTCAAAAAATAAAATAAAAAGTTATTTTATAGCATTATGGCACAATGCTCGCAGAAAGAATGGTCAATGGTCACCAGCTGGTGAGGGTCGCGGAAATCTGATGGATGCGAGACACACAGGACCGGTGGTTATAACAATACTTGGGGGATTCCTATGAGGATGACGATTTTTTTGGGAAATGACATGTGTTGTACAGAATTACATTAATTTTATTAGAGATGTCAGGGGATAAAATTGTTCAGTTAGTATTTCTGATTTCATAATTGGCATTTCCACACTAAGTCAGCACAATTAACGAGCGTCTTAATTATACTATCTTGGCCAATAGTTATCTTCTGTATCAGCCAATTTCAGAGTGGTTATAAAAAAAAAAAGAATTCACAAAGACTAAGGCTTAGGCGCGGAGCAAAGTGGAGCGAAGCTCCCGCCTTAGCTTTTGGACCGAACCTGTCCGTGTCATTGCGGCTGACAATTCTGAGGAATAAGTTGGCGTTATAAAAAAAAACGAATTAGTTATCTCATTTTTCCGTTGCTTAGTTATAAAATGAGAAGTCCGATCAGGTGGCCAATAAAGAAATGTGTGGTTTGACTTATAATTTCTATTTCTTTTCCTCTTTCCAGTGCTATGTGGTATGATGATGACCGCATGCGATGTATCGGCGATTGCCAAGCCATGGGAAGTGCAGCACAAGATAGCCAAGCTGGTAGCCGACGAGTTCTTCGACCAGGGAGACCTAGAGAAACTGCAACTCAATCAGCAGCCTATTGCTATGATGGACAGGTATTCAACACTTATATACAACATTAGTTTTAGTATGTGCAAAACCCGAAACTCGTGTTCTAAATTTCATAACTACATCAAAAAAAATCACAATGTTATAAGCTTGTTACGTTACCCGCACGTTAGTTGTCCGCACAAATACATAGTTACCGGGCAATCCGGGCGACTGAGGGAAAACTCCCGCACTAAACTGTGCGCTGGCACCTAATACCCGCTATGACTTGCCGTGATCTGTGTTGTACTTAGTGGCAGTGGTGTCCAACGTATGACCTTTTTTAAATAATTTTGGGAAAAAATATAACATGGTGTAAAAATTATTGGAATCGATTCAGTTGCTGATTCTGAACAAACAACCAGGTTTCGCATATACTAAACATAAATTTGTATAATTATAGGTTAAAGTTTAATCACCAATTCCTAGTTTAGTGAAAACTGTAACGAAATATTCACACTACTGACCAAAATCATTCTAAATTCCAGAGAAAAGAAAGACGAGTTACCCCAAATGCAAGTGGGCTTCATCGACATGATCTGCTTGCCGCTCTACAAGGTGCTGTCAGACACGTTCCCGTGGATCCTGCCGCTGTACACCGGCACGGCTGACAACAGGCAGCGGTGGCAGGACCTGGCTGAGAAGGTGGAGATGGGGTTGACTTGGATCGACCATGATACCATTGATAAGCCTATTGAGGAGTTTACTGGTAAGAGAATTATGGATACGAGATATATTTGCTTAGTTTTAAAGGCCTGCAACTACATGCCTGCATGCAATACATGAATTCGTTCGTAACAATTTTTTTCATAGAAACTTTTAGACCCCTTAAACCATATTTTGAGGGTAGTTTTAAAAAACGAATAGATACAGCCGTTTTTTATTTACTTAGGTATTTAAGCTAAGTTTCATTATTTTCAAAAATCTATTAAATAGTGCTCACTTACATAATAAAAGGAGCAAATTTTTGCGGTTGGCTGTGCGAAGATATGTCAGTCAGTCATTTTCCGTAGTGAGCGGCAACGACACAACTGCGCACTTTCATAGTTTTGTATGTAAGCTTCACGCAAGCGTACATCAAGCGTATAATGACGAAATACGGTTCCGCCGGCAGTAGGCTTTAACCAATACCAATTATCTTTCCAGCATTAAACGAGCCAATAAAAGACGTAGAACTAACAGTCCAAACCCTGAACTGCACGAAATCGATTCCTGAGAGCAGCAGCAGCAGCATGGCACTAGTGAAGCCACTGAAGACCTCCTTCCACTCCCTGAGGAGAGGGAAGAGTTCCAACTTCACGACGAGGCCAGCCCGGAGTAAACTGACCAGGTAAGGCACATGGGTGTTGAAGTTGGGATTACTTAGCTTCTACGCTTATGAGTTATTATGTAGACTAGAGATTTTTCGAAAGAATTTTGCGAAAAAAAAAGTTATGCGGCTAAAGCGCTTCATGTTCGAGTAGTTTATAGGCTGACAAAAAATAATACTATTTTTGTATTTTAAATATCACTTACGTAGTTTGTCCTTTAAACGCATTATCTGACTTGCTGCCATTTTAAGTTTCAATTTCTCAAATAAATCATAGTCTTTAAAATAATATTTTATTATAGAAACAAAAATTTGTAGACTAGTTTATACTATATTAATCATAGTACCTAATGTTTAATGGATAGCCGTGGACGTATGATACATTGTCATAAGAATCTATAGTTGAATTACTTATTAGTCTACAATACAAAGAAAACGATTAGGGAGCATCCTTTCGATGAACTCTAGGTTAAAGGATAAAAATAAGCACTATCGAAAACTTATATGATGAAAATTGTTAGTAAAACCAATTTAAACTGCTGATATAACACTTATACAACATTATTTTTAGTATATGCGAAACCTGAATATAGTTTGTTTAGAATTGATAACTGAATCGATTCCAATAATTTTTACACCATATTAGATTTTTTCCCAAAAATATTTAAAAAAGGGCACAAATTGGACACCTCCGACACTAAGTACAACACAGGTCACGGCAGGTCATAGCGGGCATTAGCACCAGCGCACAGCTGAGTGCGGGAGCAAAACCCCTCAGTCGCATGGCTCGGTGACCATATATTTGTATGGACAACCAAGTAACATAACAAGCTTATAACTTTGTGTTTTTCATGATACAGTTATGAAATTTTGTACATAGATTCTTTACATAAAATACTAGACACTTGTTTCGGGTTTAGCATATACTAAAAATTATGTTGTATAATTTCTTTGGGATATAACGTGTTTTTAATAATTTGATAACTCCAGTTTTGTTCGAGAGGTCAGACAGAGTGGTCTCAAAAAGTGTATTATACAAGGAATAGGGCATTTACTTCATGTTAGACACAATACTATAAGAAACAGTTGTTAAATCAAAGTAAAACAAAAGCATGTTTCAGATCAATGTACGCGGCGGCAAGCTCTCGGGAAAGCGAGAAGCCACCAATAGTGAAGAAGAGCACGGTGGTGACCGACAGCAAGCAGACAAGCGTGCTGCCTGACGAGCCACCGGCGCGCACCAAGCACCGCGGCCGTCTGTGCCACATGTTGTGACGGTTGAGCTTGAACTGGTAATACATTAAACTTCTCTATCGACACGACTACATGCACACCGTTAAAGTTTAATTAGCGACACGGCGTAGTTTCCGCTACGGGGACCGCCGCACACGACACACGCGCATAGTCATGCGACGGGTGCTCGCGTGGGCGCCTGCGCTTGCTCTCGCCTAACGCAACGTTGGCCCTAAGACTCATAGGCTCTATACACACACACTACAACCACACTACATCGCAGCGACTAAAAGTGGTTACTCATGAGCAGTGTCGCTGCAGCTTCTTGCAGTTGCACTGTAGTAACTACAAAAGACTTGAGCATTTTAACAATTCGAGTATTACTAATTCGCGATATCGCTAGTGACTTGGCATTGTGGTTACGATGTCGTAACGGTGTAGTCGATATCACCCACACGGTTACGTTCGACGCTTGTGGTCAGTGTAAATAAAACTTTTTATTTTTATAA
This sequence comes from Mythimna pallens, assembly GCA_961205895.1. NCBI lineage: Eukaryota > Metazoa > Arthropoda > Insecta > Lepidoptera > Noctuidae > Mythimna > Mythimna pallens. Next base: position 1,050,812 of record OY540845.1, on the reverse strand, counting down.
AAAATAGTGCCCAACTACGTGTTTTTGTTGTGGTGCGGTTGAGGTACGTTTAAACAGACCCTTAAATTTTGTCTATTAGTCATCCTCTAGCCCATAATAATTTTATCTTCCTGCTTTTGTCATTTTATTTTTGAGGCAGGAAATCATTTAATGACGTTTCCCGCTTCAAAGACTTTTATTTACTAAAACCTGACCTGTGTCCTTCAGTTGCCCTATGCGTTCTAGGACCACGAGCTTCCTTTTCCAAAATTGGCCGTGGTCGTAGCGGGCGTCGGCCCTACTGAGGTCCTACGATATTGCTGTCTCCTCTTTAAGGCGCGCGTGGAACTCTACGCGCTATTGACGACTTGGGTTTGGTCCGGACGGTTACCCAGTGCTGGTTGCCCGCAAGCACGCACCTACCGTGGTTGGTAGTCGGGGTCAGAGTCACGGCAGCTGGGGTCACGCCCCAGCTTTCCGCTCCCTCACGGTATTACTGCTTCGCAGAAGAAGACGACCGTCTCCAATTCTCTCTTGTTTCGAATCGTGGCCTGAACCAGGGCCCAGTGTGCTTTTGTTACTTTGTTTTAATTATATAAACCAGCGCTTGACTACAATCCCACCTGATGGTAAGCAGTCATGCAATCGCTGATGGTAAGGCGCACTAGTTTATTGTGAGCTTATTTACTCCAGTCTTGAAGCCACCTAAATTATAATCAGACGGGAAAATCGCAGCAGGCAAAATGCTCCAGTCCCTCGATGTAGGTACGCTTATTACAGACCATAGAGGTGTTCATAACGTAAGGGTGGATACTCGCCGTACGTCTGGTTGTCTGATGGTAGAAAAGTTTTTGGATTAATCATTTCGCCTCGTCGTTTATGCCGCGTACATCGAAGGACTGGAACAATGCTCCGGTCTTACCGTCCGATTATAATTTAGATGTATTTATGGCTAGAATGAATGGGTTCTTAATAAACTAGTGCAAGTCACGATTAACGATTGCATCACTACTTATCATAAGGTGAAATCGCAGTCAAGCTCATAAACTAGAGCAGTGACCCTTATTATCAAAGAACATTTTTTATTAAATGTTTTGCTGGCCTTCTAATATTTATTGATGTAATCTTGTTTTTTCAGGACTAGCCAGAATAGTACAGAAAAACCTGATAAGCTGGACAGAGTGAAGCCGTCCAATTCAATTGATTAGACACAGAGGGGGTCGTCACTGTAACGTATTTTGTAGAAAAATCGTCATTATTTTTGTCAGTTTGAAATTGGAAAATCGAGTTACAATATTAATAAGTGAATTGAAAAAGAAAATAAGTGGTCATGCACGAGTGGCATGTTGCCAACGGCAGAATTAACTGCAGCCGTCGACAATCGGCGGCAGCTGTTGACGCGTCGACTGCAGCCGCCGACATTTCAATTTTGAAGATCAGTGGCAGCCATCGTGTGTGATCGACGGCTGCAACTACCTCTGCTAAAAATAGTGTTAGTCCCTATGTCACCAAATTGTGAAGCAAAATTGATGACGAAAATAGTATTTGATAAGTAAAAGTGGTTTTTTGACAAACTGATGTCAAAAATGTTGATGTGAGTTCTACGAGTACAAAGTGACGTGAGACAACTGGGTTGTACTCTCTATTTCGACTCTTGTGAGTCAAATGTCGGTTTACTAATAGTCGTTACCGTTGTACATTTCTACTTTTAGAGACTTCGCATTAAGTAGATTATGTGGGACTTGTTTCTTGAATTGAGCTGAACGAAATTATGTGTTGTATAAAAAATTTTTGGAAACAAAATATTTGCGACGTAAATAAAAAACGTGTTTGTGACAAATTAGGCGTAATGTATGTAACGCAATAATATCCAACTTTGAAGACAGGTTATGAAATCTTACATTCAAGATTATAACCTGTAATTTTCACATAACTTCGTTCAGCTAAACGAAATTTTTAGAAAACATAAAATTAAAAGTAATTTTTAGTATTTCAATCTTTGCGTCTTTTTGACGTTAACATGTTTCCTGTAAAGCAAACTTTAGGTAAATGTTTATCTAATTAAATGTATTATTTACATAGACTGTGATCTAGTATTACTTCACGATGTTCTATTTTAAAAACAACAGATTAGATCATCTTTTCGGGTTTTTTGTAGCTCGAAATTCCGAGTTATTTTGGCAGTTAAATTTAGTATGGGATATCTTGAGTAATGTTAAAAAAGTCTGCATTATTTCATGAATGTCTGGTTTAATTTGTCAATGCAGAATAAGATTAAGTTCCTTTTCAGCAGTTGGGCTATTTTTGCCTTGCTGTTAGTCACGGTCGTGATTCTTCTGCACCTGTTCTGATACAGCGCAACAGCTATATTTATAATATATTTCTTATATATTTTAAGATCTATCGACTGTTTAAATTTTAAAATAGAATAATCGTTTCTTGGCCTGTGAAATAAGATGAACGATATAACTACTAAGTGTGTAAGGGGATGTTTTCGTATTTGACACTATAAACGTTCAATTAAATTATTTTTTTATTTATTGGAGCTATAAGTATTATGATGCTAGTCGTGTGTTATGTTATATACATAGATATTTATTGATGTTACTATCGAACGTAATAATACGTCCAATTTGCTTATGAAGCTTATTTGTACAATATTGTATTGCTGATTCAATTCAGTCTTAAATTATGTATTTGAGATTATTTTTATTAACAGAACCTTTAAGTGTCAGTGTGTTTATTTAAGAATTTTTAATGTGTAATGATTTTAGTAAAAGAAAGAAGGGCATTTGTACCTATTAGTCGCTCCTCATGATATACTTACAGTAATACCCATTGTATGTTATCATGCAATAGCATTGGTGAATAATGTCTAATGTGGACAATGAAATAACTGTACCTATGCAAGATTTTAAATTCCATTTACAAATCTTTTTTAATTAACGATTTTTTTTTAATTCTAGCAAAACGTCACATTTTCTCTTTTACCAATGAAGTAGTAAGTTGTGACATTAATAATAAAATACAATTAGAATGTTTATTTGATAGAATGAAAAATTAAATAAGAGAGCCTTTAAAACAATATTATAATATCGATGTCAAATATTGTGCAATTTTTACTGTTGTTATAATAGTTTAGAATTCTGCTTTCACATTGGCAAAATGAAAATTAGTACCTAGCATTTGTTTTTATTTTAGACAAAAGTCATGAAAAAGTTAGCTGTAGTGATATTTTGTCATATTCCTTAAGAGTCTACAATAACAGTTATCATTTTAGCTTATTACTTATTAAATAAAGTTTGTTATTATAATAATAGTGGCACATGCTGATGTCTAAATGGAATTTATTAAAGGGGTGAAGGTTGTCATGAATAAAAATAGAGGATATTGTTTTCAGAAATATATTTACGAAAATATAACAAGGGGTCGTGTTTTCATATAGGAAGAGAGTTATAAGTATAACGGCATTTTTCGCCCATCACACACACTTAAAAAAATTAATGTTTCTGTTCGTATTTTTAAATGCATTTGTATAGTTAAAGATATAATTTATTTTATTCAGTGATATTTACGTGATAGATAATATTATAGTAAGTCAAAGCAAATATTGCCCAAGCAGAGTGTTTCACCTTTTTTTTATACAGTTTTTGTGGTTTTTTAATTTAAGTCATTATATCCGAAACAAGCGGTCCATGAACCATATTCATTTTGAGTCTCAATGTCTCAAACTCTGTTAAATGTAAAAAGGAACTGGCGTATCGTCGCGTGCACCATGATGAACATGTATTTTATTTTTTGTGTAGGATACCCACATGCGCAAAGCGACGAAAATAAATTAGTATTCATCCAAAAGTTTATTAAGAGAAGTATAATTGAGATTCAAAACTATATTTTGTTTCATGGAGCGCTTGTTTCTGAAATAATAACTTAAACTATAAAAAAATATATATCTTTAACAATAATATTACTTACCAAATATATTATTATTATTATTATTTTTACTTATCTTTAACTATATAATACAAATGCATTTAAAAATCGTCGGAAGCAGAAACTTTTCTTTTTGAGTAAGTGATGGGTGAAAAATACCTCTCATCAACCCTTCTCTTTTTCGTAGGTTATTCGATTAAATAAAGATACATGAAACACTTAAATTTTGCTATTAGGTTTATAATTGATCAAAACATAGAAGTAGTTTTACTAGAATCAAAGTACTATTTATACAGGGTTATTTGTAAAACACTGGCAACCTCTCAAGACTATGTTACTAACGTCATAAACAACAACTTATGTTCTATGACTTTTAAAAATGTATCTAAAATATGATAAATTTTTAAAATGATCAGATTTTCACACAAAAATTAAAATATTTAAATTGAATGTTCTAAATATTACGAAGTCTATGCGAAGCAAGTGATAGTACAATAGCGAAGGAAAGTGGGGATCGGGTGCCGGGGGGCTTGATGCGCTTGCGTCGCGTCACACAGACGTAGGTAAGTATAGCAAAATACAGAGTTAAATATGTTTGAACAACGAAATCTTGAAGGTTTGTTTTTGGTAAATGAATTATGTTTTGTAAAAAGTCATAGAACAAAATTTGTCGTATATGATGTTAGTCCTGCAAGGTTGTTAGTGTTTTACAAATAGCCCTATACACATAGGTATATGAATGGCTCACTTGAACCCAGAAAGATTCACAGTATTTTTTTTTCATACTTTATTTAAATCCAGTTTCAGACGAAGAACTTAGATAATTTTACAGTTTAGGTTACGAATTGCAAAACTGAACCAACAATTAGCGCAAAGTTTGCAATTGGCATAAACGTTGACATTGAGTAACTTAAAAAGTTCAAGCGTATGTTTTTAATGTCGTTAAATTTATTTATAAATTTTTATTTTGCTAATGTGAAGCTACATAGTCCCGATGTTGTGAAATAGACTATACTTAATAATAATGAATAGAATTACGACTGTTCTTTACTTACTTCATATTATTATGAAAACTATTTTATTTTCATAACATCTAACAATCTTTTGAAATCCGTTTAGAAATTATGAATTCATCGCAAAAAAAATTGTTTATTAATTTGACTTTTAAGACATTTTTGTAATGAAAACGTACACTGTAATTTTTTTATGCGAAAGTGACGTAATAGTTATAAAATTATGAAATTATTTTTATCTTTATTGAATTAAGTTTTTATTATAATTTGAGGAATTAATGTATCTATATTTGGTTTCTAAGCGATTTATTTGCATATTATTAAATTTAAAATAAAACTTTGTCCTTGACACACTAGACATTTGGTCAGCATCAAAAAAATGTTCATGATAAGATAAACTATTTTTTTTTATGTACATTGAGATTTTAATTTTTACTTATTACACATATATATTTAAAAATGTTATTATTTTTTTTAAATTTATTCTTTAAATAGTTTGTCCATTGGATTTACTTACAAAATAAATGTTATTTTGTAATTTTTTTTTCCTTAGAAAGTTTTTATGTTATTTATTAAAGGACAATATTTTAACTACGCTTCTCAGAACAATAACTACTTCTTTGTTGTGATTCGATCAATTTGTAAAAAAATAACTACTGAATGTGTTTCGACGAATAAAAATATTGTGATCAACGTATTCTTTTTTTTATACATATGTCGATGAAGTCAATAGTACAAAAGCTTGCGAACGAATGAACGAGCTAAGTGACACATGTCACTTTGACAAAATCTGAGCTGACGTTTGCACGAGCCGAAAGGATAAAAGTTCCGACCGCAGAGGCGCAGGTATTTACGATACTCTTTGGGTGCGAGGTTTTTTCTTTGTTGATAGCCGTGTGAACATCATCCAGTCTGGGGACTGTCTCACGGCTCGTTGTGAAGTGAATACCTAAAGTTGACATCATGATAGTTTGAGTTTCATCATGAGATTTGCTATTTGGAAAAGTTTGTTTGTTTCTCGTTAGGTACCCAGTCATCGTCCACAAAATGAGTCTCTGGAAAGGACCTCGATGGTGATGGCAAATATTTTCAACTTCTTTTTAAAGACACATACATGAAAACACAGAGTGTTATTCTGTTTTCTTGCATATGCTAATGAATGTAGAAAAAATCTAAGGGCAAGAAAAAACTAAAAAGTTCCAAACAAGTAACTTTTCAAGCAGTCTGATGCAGTTGTTAGCAATTATTTTAGGTTTATCATAGATTTTGTGCCAGTCGGGATTTTTCTTTAAATATACTTTTTTGTTACATTTTATCAACTCATCGAGCTTTTTATTTTAATGCAAAGATTTGAAGTAATGTTAAATCTATATTTAACAGGTCATTTAATATGAAAAATTATAAAAGAATCCAAAAATGATTTTCAAGTACCTATTCAATGTTATGCCATGTTACATATTTGTCAACTTTCATTTTGTTAATTTTTACAACATTCGGCTTATCGATGTGAATTTTAATTGCTACTGTCATATCTTTAGTGACATTTTTAATATCAGGGCCCACTATCCACGGACACGTAGCTTCATAGACGCGTATTCGTCATCATCAGTGATCGAAGTAAGTAGCTTGATTTTTGGTACTTGTATCATAAATGCACACAGAAAGAATAACATGGATAAGCCATTTTTCCAGAAAGTAATTCCGGTATTTCCGGATTTCCGGATATTGTTAATGTTGATAGTGATGTTATTACTACTAAATTCAAAATTTAAAGGAAGGTATAATGTTCTGATTGGTCGTTGGGTTGTGTCAAATCGTGACTGAGTACCGTTATAAAAATATGAAGAATATAATATTGCTCATTTTAATACAATTCCTACCTAAGTTCTGGTTTTTTTTTTTTAATAATCAACCAATTCCGAAGGATTGACCATATATACATATACGTTTCGGATCAATGACGCCAATTCAATCTACCTACTCCGATCACTGGTCATTATACGCTTGGTGCACGCCTGCGTGAGCTTACGTACGTAAAACTATAGCCGGCACGACGCTGCCGTTTTGTCGATAGTGTTTCATAGTTTTGTATGTAAGCTTGACACAGGTGTACACCATGTTGTGTAGTAGTGTGAAGATACATAGACTGATAAACACATAACTCTCTTTTGCGTCACGCAGGCGTGTAAAAAGAATATACCCACCAAAATATCATGGAGTGAAATCCCAATAAACATGCATCGTTAACAATTCTAATATGAACTTATCTACTGCGAGTTGGAGTTTTCAACTCGATACTTCTACGCATTCCTGAGATATAGGGTCTTGACAGATAGACAGACGGACGGATCAACAAAGTGATCCTTGGGTTCCGTTTTTTTTCCTTTTGAAGTACGGAACCCTAACGAAGTAAAGGTGTGAGGTGAGAATTGTGAGGTGTGGTGTGGTGGTGGTGTGTGCGTGTGGAGTGTGGTGGTAGTTAGTAGAATTTTTTGAGAGGTTAAGGAAAAATAAAACAGGAGTCTTGTAAAATTATTTTTATTTACCGTCTTTCCTCAATCTTCACTAAATGCCCAGAAACAGGTTTAATCATAACTTTCAATTCCAGTTTAACCTTCTTATGGTCCGCTGTAAGTTTGTACTTGCGAATTAATGGAATCATTGTTGCTTTTAAGTACATTAGTGCGTAACTTTTACCTGAAATAACATTCAAATTATTTCATTGTAGAAATATATAAGCTAAACATAACATACACATTTGTTTTTATAAATCTCTGTCCTGAGTTTTTCTACGAGATGGATATTGTGAAGAATATAATAAACTAGCTATTGCCCGCGGCTTCGCCCGCGCAAATTAACTATAGCCTATGGCACTTAGGAATAAAACAGCTTTTTATCTGTGAAAAAATTTTAGCAATCGGACCAGTACTTTCAGAGATTACCTCCTACAGACTAAAAAAAAATTACCTCTTTATAATATTAGTGTAGATCAATTAGTCTTAAAATGTTCCAATAGCTAGGACTTAGGCCTCCTCTTTAGAAAAGGGAATGGACATATCCCAACACTTAGGCTCGGTGTGGTTCGATGGGGGTCAAATTTCAAAGTGCAAATACCACAAGACCATTTGGTCTCAGTTAAGCTTTACTCATTTGATTTCTTGTACTTAATGTTCAACTGATGATAAAACAAGGGCCAACGCTACGTTAAGCGGGCACACGCCAGGGCTCGTGCGGGCGCCCGTCGCATGACTCGCGTGTGTCATATGCGGCGGTCCCCGTAGCGGAAACCGGATCCTGCGCTGTGTTGCTAGTTCAACTTTAACGGTGTGCATGTAGTTGTGTCGATGGAGAACTAGAAAAACAGGCGCGGCACGTGACTGCCCGCGCAGTGAGCCACGACGGTGCACTTTTGTATGGGACCACGCGAGCGACCGCGTAATGCAGCGTCGGCACTAACTATTCATTTTGCAGTTATATTAATATAATCACAATACATGCTAAGGTTGTTTGATAGATATCGCTGTCAGCGATAAGACCGCCATTATAACCAAAGATTTAAGTTTACATATAAGTTGTGCTACTTTTTTGGTGTACAATAAAGTTTAATATTCTATTCTATACACTTCACATTTCAGAATTAAGAAATTAAATATCATCTATCTCAATCAGCCAATATGCAGTGGTTTATAATTCGAACGCCTTTTAAAAAAGTATCATAGAAAACATTTACTTTATCTGTGCCAAATATTGTAATTAAAATATTTATATTAGCTGCTTACCAATACATCCTCTCCGTCCTGGTGAAAAGCTAGCATAAGCGGCTGGATGGTCTGGTAAAGTGTCAGAACTAAGCCAGCGCTCTGGATTAAATTCTTCAGCATCTAAACCCCAATACTTAGTATTTCTATTAATACTCCACACATGGACCGTTATACTGCTGCCAGTGGGAATCGTAACATTACCTAAAGGGAAATAAATATATTTTAGCAAATTGTAGATGAATCGTCTAGAAGAAGATTCTGAAGCATAGTCTGCTCGATTTCTTAAATAAAAGTAAATAATGTTCAAAAAAATAAAGTTTTAGTAATTAGCAAAAAAAAGTTTCAATATTAGTAAAAATAATTATACAATAATCATTATTTTATTTTTATGTAAAAAAACAAATTAGTAACGTAAGAAATCATGCCAGTATACTTCGAATGGTACGCCAATACAACGTAAAATTAATAAAATCTCTTTCTTGTAATATTTGTTAAAGTAGAAAAAAAATCTAAAGTGCCAGTGTTTTTACAAAAAGGTGCAATATATTTAAAAAAATCTTTTTCTCAAAGTACCTTTGACATGAATTATCATTTTTATTGAGCGATCCAAAATGATCTCAGAAAATAATTAAAGGCTCCACTGAACAGCCTTTGTTACACGGTAGGCCTATAAACTGGTATTTAATACTTACGTAACTTTGTATCCGAAGTTGTATCACGAGCCACAATTGGTCCGATCGGGTATAACCTAATGGATTCTTTTATCACTGCTTCCAAATATACCAGCTGAGATAAATTCTCCTTTGATAATCTACCATCTTCGCCCAAAACTTGAATTATTCTGAGGATTAAAATTTAAAAGATTCGTAAAAAGCGAAACCTTCATAATCTGAAGAAATTTTCCCAGTAATTTGAATTCTTCACTGTTCATTTTGACATTATAATTGAAATAGCGGGAAAAAACTTGTGTCCCACGGATGCCCCTCAAGTTGAAGGGTAAAATCTACAAGTCCGTGATAAGGCCTGTCATACTGTACGGATCAGAATGTTGGTCTGTGAAAAAGACAGATGAAAAACGATGCAGCGGAGATGAGAATGGATGGATGAGTGGTGTGACGAGTATGGATAAAGTGAGAAATGAGTATATTAGGGGAAGTTTGAAAGTGGCGCCAGTGACTGAAAAGTTGAAAGGGAATCGTTTGTCTTGATATGGTCATGTTAAGAGGAGGGATGAAGCGCATGTTAATAAAAAAAAATATGAGTTTACATGTGAATGGATGGAGAGGGAGAGGCAGACTAAAGTAAAGATGGATGGATTGTGTGAAAAGTGATATGAAAGAAAAGGAAGTTAGTGATAGCATGACGAGTGGCATGAGTGACGTGAATGAAAAAACGTGTTGCGCCGACCCCAAATAACACAGGACAAGGGCAGGAAGATGATGATGATGAATTGGAATAGCGGAGAAGATTGGATATGGGTGAAATCAACAAGCTGATTGTGATCATGAAATTAGGTAGAACATATTCATCACCAATTAAGAACCCAAAATGCACATACTCTTGATAAACCTTCTCCTGTACGTCAGGGTAACTGCCGATGCAGATAAAGACGAACAGCATCTCATAGATAGTGGTATCATAGGCAGCTAACAACAGGTTGTCTGCGATGTTTCTCAGCTCAACATCAGTGAAAAGGCTATTGGTCTCGGTCACAGTGTTCTCCAGAACGACATCTAAGACACTTTTGATTCTGCGGCCTAGGGTAACAAAAGTAGACTGTCAAGAGCAGGCTTTGGGCTTAAACACATAAATACACACATTGCTTTTGCAATATTTTATATATTTTTAGATCCCAACTACCATAACTTCGTTAGTAATTTATTTTTTTAATGTCTCATTTATTGATAGTTGTAATAATTTATTTTGCTTGCTTTTTAAATGTGACAAAACAGTAGACTTTGTGAATTCTTATATTACTTCCTATTACGACTCACTTTTTAGTATGATTATTTTTATTGAACTTTTGAGTACAATATTGACTGGTCTACACTGTCCTTACATAATATCTACTAATACTGTAACATGAAATATTGTAAGAACAACTTTTTTTTTAAAGAGTAACCATGGAGTTTCTTGCCGGTTCTCTCATTGGTTAGGGTCATCTTCTAGGAGTGTATTTAAATATTTAGAACCTGTTAGAAAACTTTTCAACAACAAATGTCTTTACATAAACAAAGCGTGTTAATACTGCTACCGATACTATACCTATCATGGTGTCACAATGAAACCTACCTGTGCTTCTCCAACAAGTAACTTCTTGTACTGTTATGATGAAAAATACTTAAATTTTGGTTTATTTATGAATAGACGATTTTATTTTAAGTATACCTCATACCTTCAAAGTTAGAGTCTGCTTTTTTTTTCAAACGATTCAAATGCTCCGATTTTCGTAGATGCACCATCTACAAGAGAGCAGAATATTAAAGTTATCGTCTATAAATCATATGTTTTAAAACTAGATTATATAGGGTGACTGGTAATTAGTGACCGATACTTAAACACGTGATTGTACTCATGATTACAAACAGTTTTCCCAAAGAAACTTTTTTATATACTCACTAGTTTGTAGGTACATTCACTGATTAGGTACGTACACCTATGGGTTTGCAAGCTGCGCGGGTGTTTTATCACCATTGTAGGTACAACTGCGTTATTCGGCTAACAGCTGAGCGTTTGCCGGTCGCAGGCACGCGCGCGTATTTAAACAGCTGTTTTATTATTGTGATAAAACTAATGAGAATATAAGAAAGTTTCTTTGGGAAAGTTGTTTATTGTACAATCATGTGTTTAAGTATCGGTCACTAGTTACCAGTCACCCAATATATCAATTTTGTTTTATAAACTTTCATTTTCATACTCACTTGTTCTGAAAGACTGAATATTGTTTCAAGTGCCTTAGCTAATTTCTTTTTGTAAATAGACATGTTAAAGATAAAGTCGAACATAAGCCAAGGTTTGTAAATCCTCGTGGTGAGAATTTCTAGGCATTCGTTGACTGCCACAATATAGTTTTCGTTTACCAAGTCTTTGCCATCTAGTCTAACGCCTAATGTTGTTCCTGTAATATTATTTTCTTCAAGTAAATTGTCGATCTTATGTCGAGATGATAATAGCCATTCAGATCGATCTATAAGGTTAAGCAACACTTACCGATGTAAGGAAAAAAAAAATTGACGTGTAAAAGTGTTTTATAAACTAAATAAGTTTATAAAACAATTTTACACGTCAATTTTTTAACAGAATAAATATCAATTTTCAAAGAATCTTAAAATCTTAAAACTAGCTAGCAAACATAATCATTATATAGGAAAAATATGCATCACATCTGCGCAAAACGGCCAAATGCTCAGCATAAAGCTATTTCCTCATGCATAATGCGACGAGATCACAGCGTTGGTTTTCAGCGTGGGCCGGTGGCTGTGTCGACACAAAGACGTCTGAAGTCACTTTGTGGAAGGGTTGCCATTTACACGAAACGTGCAAGTGTATGCGACGCTCTTTCCGGGGTGACTGTTATTATTACCTACGTCACTACTGCACGGCAAAGGGAGCGCTGTAGGCGAGGGAGGGGGGGAACATGATTCGTGAGGCGCTCTACTAGTACATTGCCCTTTCACGAGCGGACGTGAATTGAAAATCAAAAAGCTGTTTTGTTATTGTCATAAAACTAATGATTCTAAAAAAAAGTTTCTTTGGGAAAGTTGTTTGTGATCTCGAGTACAATCTCGTGTTAAAGTATCGGTCACTAATTACCAGTCAGTTGGTTTTTCGGGACCCAACACGGTTTGTTGGGTTGTAACGTTTGGTGAGCTTTTTATGAAAATTATAGCGTTGAAAGGCTTAAAATCGCTACATGCATTACAAAAAATATTATTTCAAACTCACGGCAAGAAGTTTCCAAAACACTTCTAATGATCTTCTCAGTTAGGTCAACTTCGCCTTTACCGACATCTTCAGCGAGACCCTCAACAAAGTGACTAGCCTGGTCATTAAACAGCTCAAGGTAATCATCCAAAATATTCTGCTTGAAGCATAGGTCCAAAATCCGACGATTTCGCTTCCATGTGGGCACTGAAATGTTTTTAACACTATTTAATTATCCGTAATAATATTTGTTTTTACACCACCTGCTTAATAATTAATGCCCATTACAATTATGTCATAAATACCTGACCCGGCGAACTTCGGACCGCCTAATAGTAGGAGTAACGACATCTACTGGCATTACAGACCAGCATAATTCATTTTATATAATTTTATCAGTTTAGTTTAGTAAGAGATGGCGGTGTACTCGGTTTTTTTTTGTAGTTTTTTCCATTTTTTCTCACTGTCCGAACGTTCCCTGGACTATCTCAAACATTTCAAGACCAAAATTAGCCGAATCGGTCCAGCCGTTTTTGAGATTTAGCGAACTATTCATTTATAAGATATACATATAGATTATATCCTCACCTAAAGCAAGACATTCTGTACCTAATGATCTAATGTAGTATGAAGGTTCTCTAGAAAATAATGTGATTTGAATTTGGAATGTCAAAACCGTTTAAAAAAAACTTAATTCACTTATTATATGAATACATCACTTTTTTCTTTTTTGGTGGGAAAATCATCTAATGACAAATCGCGCTTGTGGGTGTAGCGAGAGATAGTGTCAGACTTTTACTGACTAAAAACCTACTCCTGTTCCTTCTTTGCCTTCATCCCGGGGCCCCCGGTTTCTTTTTCACATTACCCGTGGCTCCAGTAGGCTTCGGCCCTGCTGGGCCCCTACGATTTTCTGACATCTCCCTGAGGCGCGCGTGGAACATAGACATCACTGCCGCCGATCGCCCCCACGAGGACATGGTGGTGCTCTCCACACAATTGCGGCACCCAGGCGTTTCTTCCGCACGAATTCATGCAGGAACCTCCCGAACTTACCATGTCCGGTGAGGACCTGCGTCATGCGGGACTTACCGCCATAATTGTGGCGTGCCCAATGAATACATCACTGCGTTCAGGATTAAATCTTAGCAACCTTTGTTTCGTTCGGAATTCAACACGCCGCCCGCGACTTTAAAACACTGCTTTATCCCCTTGTAATCTACTATATATAATATACTATTCGTTGCCAGAAGTACACTTTTTATTCTGGACTTAAACATCCTCAAGTTCATAGCTACTTTGAGGGTTTATTGTGCGCAAAAAGCAGAATTTCACTCTTTAACTGTGCGCAGTGGTTGTGTTCTTTTGGGAACATGATCACTGTGGGCAGAGTTAAAGACTTAAAATTTATAAATATTAAATAAAATTAATTGATACTAAAAAAAAATACCTTCAGCAGCAACTAACATCTTGCCTAACATTGGCTCTATAAATTTATATACAAACATCTTTTCCAGACATTTGTTAAGTACTATGAATACGTCTTCAGGGTCTGTGACAACTGTAAAATAACATAAAACTGTACATTTGTATTCTCTAAAGAAATTTAAAAACAAAGGTTAGAAACATACGTTTCACGAGCTTGTTAAGTTCCATGAAGAGAGCACAATCTTCAGGACAAGACAGAACATAAAAATGTTTAAATAATAAAATTGAATAAAAGTGTAACACAACACAAGTAATTATTTTATGTTATTTGAAGAGGAAATTTCGTCTGAGCTAGGTCTTTCTTGATTACCTAGTAGACTTCCTCATCATCCACATACAAACTTCCTCTACTGCAGAGCATAGATGCCGTGGAAGGATACCGACCTCGCAGCGGAATACGACGCCATCACTTTGTGTGCAATAGTACCTGTAGTTTAGTAGCTGTTATTGTATGTTATTAATATGTATTACTTTATTATTTTTAAGATTATTCTATGTATTCTGTCTATGGGCCTTAGTTGCCTGAAAATGAATAATTATTATTATTATAGGCCCTCTCTTTTCTCGAGCTATGCCATGCGTATGAAGGACTTAATACCTTGTTTCGCATACTTCCAAATATTCTTTGGGTCCTTGGACTCGATTTAATTCAATTTAAAAGTGACGCAAAGTTTTGGCCAAGCCCAAGGCATTTTGTGCAACTAGGTATATGTATATGGGCGATGGTCGAATACCCGTAACGGAAACTAGCCTGGCTGGGCATCATCTAGTTCACGAGTACACCAATAAGTAAATTAGTTACTGAGACCCAGAACAGACAACGTATGAGCCAAATGAAATCTGTTGTTTTAATTGTGTTCAGATACTATTATTATGTATCTATATACCGTTTTGACTTACTGTAAACTGGCATCGGTCCCAAAAAAAATTTGGTCACATCTCCAGCTTTTAAAGAATATTCTCCTAACGAAATCACTAATTGAAATATTTCTGAAACAAAAAAAAAACCTGTAGAAATTTCACGTGACGTAAGTACACTATAGAAACTCAGTATAAATTTTACCCAGAACCCCACGCTCAATAGACGCGCTTGCAACCGCGAGACCAATGAGGCAGTCGTGAAGATGATATTCATTTGTCTTGGATTTCTCCATGATATAAAAAGAAAAGAACAACGCCACCGTTGTTCTTTTCTTTACAAGCAGAAATATTATCATCGTCATTTCAGCCGAAAGACGTTCACTACTGGGGCCCAAGTCTGCTATTTTTATAAATTCGTCATTCGAACACAATCCCATTGTCATTTAGCTAGAAGTTGGTAATCTGCTAATTCATAATGATCGATCATTGATCGGTCAATGGTTTCGTAATAGAGTTGTGGTGGAATGACAATATCGAGCTTATTAAAAGCAATAAATGGACAATGATGTACTAATGATAGGTCACTGATCAAAGGAACTGTCAAAATTTTAGCAGATTACCGCATACGTCAGACATTCGTATGTCAATATTTACGAGATTTCCATTCTATGCCACTTCTTTCAATGGAGTGTCAGTGGTTGACCATTGGAAAGTCATAATGACGCCATTATATTAGTAGATTACCAAACTTGTCAGTGATAGACCATTTTGACATTATTGTAATAGCAGACTTGAGGCCCCAGACAAAGACATCTGTCGCACTAAATATGTATATAAATAAATCAATCAGGAGACAAAACAGATCTTCTATTGGTTTGGCAAGGCGCGCATCATAGCCTTTTGTAGAATCTTTTTAGGTAATAATTTAGCATAGCATAGCATAGTCGGCCTTTTAATGTTCCCACTGTTGGGACTCAGGCCTCCTCTCTAGGAGAGGGAATGGGCCGTAATCCACCACGCGGGCCCAGTGCGGGTTGGTGGATGTCCCATGTCTTCGAATTTTTGGTTCTAGGACATGCCGGTTTCCTCACGATGTTTTCCTTCACCGTTTTGAGAGCAGTGGTGATGAAATAAATTACACAAAGTAATGCGCCTGGCTGGGTTTGAACCCGCGACCTACAACTCGTAAGTCGGGGCCGTTACCACTCGGCCACCACTGCTCTCAATAATTAATAATTACTAATAATTACTAATAATTTACTTAATTAGTAATAATTTACTTACTCTCAATTTTCATCAACATGTGCAAATGCCCAATTATGGGCAATCTTCCTGGATATGTAGGTACAAGCATATTCTCCGGAGGCAAGTAATGACGACATACTAGAAAATACGCCAAAAACACACATACTAACGAAATTATTATTGTTAAAAACATTTTACAACACAATCCCTAAGTAAACTTGACTAAGAAATACCAATGAATAATGAGAAATTATAATAATAAAAATCAACTTTCTATCTGAGCGGTCACAAGCACATAGAGATGAAATTATAAATACCATTCTGCTCTTATAAAATAAAACACGTAAATAAGTGTTGGTGTACACTGGATCGTAACACCATACGTACACGGTACCACCGTACGCTATTCGTGTCATGAATGATTTATACAATCTAGTTCACTTGAGTGACTAGCCAGCGCCGTGTGATCGGTTACAAACAGTGGGATCTAGTACTGCACTATACAAAAACATTATTTTTGTAATGGCTCTAAGGGTCTACATTAAATTACCGAAATATATAAGGAGTGAAGATAATGTAGGCTAATTCAAAAGTAAATTCTTTTTGTTTCTAATAGATACCTAAGACATAATGCTCTATCAAAGAATTTTTAAATGATCATCTTCTTCCTGCCCTTGTCCCGTGTTATTTGGGTTCGGCATAACACGTTTTTTTCTGCCCTCTCACTCGTCATGCTATCACTAACTTCCTTTTCTTTCATATTACTCTTCACACAATCCATCCATCTTTTCTTTGGTCTACCTCTCCTTCTCCATCCATCCACATGTAAACTCATAACTCTTTTAGTAACATGCGTTTCATCCCTCCTCTTCACATGACATACCAAGACAAACGATTTCCTTTTAACTTTTCAGTCACTGGCACCACATTCAAACTTCCCCTAATATACTCATTTCTCACTTTATCCATTCTCGTCACACCACACATCCGTCTTGTATCCTATCCCATCCATATTCTCATCTCCGCTAAAGAACTTTTAAATGATAAAATATGATATTAACAGCTTTTTAATATTACCATTGACATGTATTTGAAATAGATTATAATTTATTAATAATTTATGTATTTATGTTACATTTAATTGACCTTATTTAATCTAATATATTTGAACACCAATTTCATATGTAGAACATAGAGTGCGACGAAAATGTTTACATAAGACCTTTTTTGTAATACCTATGTTCACAAATAAAGATTGATTGATAGTTGTATCGTTGCATCGATAGTCATATTCTGTCTCCCGAAGTTTTCTTACCTTTCCAGTTCCACATCTCACCTGAGCCCGAAGGCATGACATGACTATTAAATATTCGATGAATCGTTCAGTCGAAGTCGGTGGGTTATGTAAAGTGTACAAAGAGGGGCCCCTTTGTACACTTTAGAGACAAACATAAAGAAGAAACAGAAGTAGGTTTTATTCTCACCTTAAAAAAAGCCTTAGGGAACTTTTGGTTCAGCCAGGAAGCCAGTCGCTTTCATAGTGACCGTAGCCACACAGGAACCCTAAATAGGGCAATGAACTGCACGATCCCCATGTATGAGTGTAGTCAGTGGAGATCCTAACTTATCCTCTTTCACCTCAAGTATTTCCACAAATCGCGAACTGAATTATTGATAAGGTAACAACATTAACTTTAGGACCTTTGTACATCAATAATCGTAATAAACATAAACACCTACGTGTTGTTTTTGGAAATATTTGTAACAAAGTCCAATTAAAAAACTCATAATTTATCATCTCTAAGTAGTATAAAACACGAGTCTTGTCGCATCGGTTCTACTAAACCATTTTGATTGTGTTTCTCAAAATAGGAAGAGCGAAAAACCATAGAATAGAATAGAATAGAATAGAATAGAATAGAATAGAATAGAATAGAATAGAATAGAATAGAATAGAATAGAATAGAATAGAATAGAATAGAATAGAATAGAATAGAATAGAATAGAATAGAATAGAATAGAATAGAATAGAATAGAATAGAATAGAATAGAATAGAATAGAATAGAATAGAATAGAATAGAATAGAATAGAATAGAATAGAATAGAATAGAATAAGACTTTATTGTACACTAAAAAAGTAACAGTCCTTTTGCTAGAAGAAAGTCGTAGGTATCACCGCTGTGCGAACGGTAGACACAGACATAAACAATTTTGTCTATACCAGTGTCCACCAACAGCCATAGCATAGATAAATTAAGGTCTTCAAGGTGACGGAGACGCTGGTAGCAGATGTCATTACGGACGTACACACAGATCCCGGCACGCTGCAGGAAATGAAGCTCCAGTGAGTATCCCGGGTAGTTGAGGTACGCCGTATCTGACGGACATCTAATTTGGGTCTCCGTCAAGAAAAGCAAGTGTGGCTTGTCAGTCTCAAGATGGTGGTGGACCGCAACGAGATTGGAGTGCAGCCGTCTAATATTTGAGAGGTGCACTTGAAATGCGAGAACAATGACACTTGCCTTCTTTTTACCATTCATTGTTTTTGTGGAGTGAATAAGAGAGATGGGTGATGGCAGTTGAGCGAGGTGATGCGATGTTAAAATCATTTCCTACTACTACCTACTCACAACTCCCTCAGAAATGCATTTATTATAAATAATAAATAGATGCTTACAGATGGTAGTTGCGATATTCTTATGGAAGTGATGTGTAAGACCGTCAGGTAGGGAGCCTTTCGTTAGGTCTAGAGAGTTAAGCTCTTTCAATATTTTAACTGCACTAAAAGAAAGGTCACAAATTGAGACGTCTTGTAGTGCATTATGATCATGCGGAGGTTGCCATTATGACAGTAAAGGGGACGCAGGTTCATATACCGAATTGAAAAAGTCAGAAAACGTGTTGCAGGCCATACTTGGATCATTTGTTTCAGCATTTTTGTATTGAAGCTTAGCTGGTAATCCAAGTTAGTCATTCCCATTAGAAACGTATGTCCAGAAATGCTTTATGTTTTAGTCAGTGTTGTGGCGCCTGGCAACACAGCCGGGCAGCCGAGCGTCATGATCCCAGCCAGGACTTGCGCCAGCCATACTGCTGCGTCACCATCATGCCACCTCTGCGCGAGCCAATCGCGGCGCGCCACCGCGCAGCGAGCGCGCGGGGAAGTTGGGAGCCGGGAGCCTGCCTGCGACAGCGAGGCCGGAGCCTCGATCACTTGCTCCAGACAGCCACCAGCGACACTACGAACCTTCAGTTACTGTAACGGGTCCTAGAATTTGTAACTTCTCAACTGATTTTAATTTTAATAATTAGTACTTGCTTTTTAAAGGGTTTTTTATTTGGTAATCCTTACCCCAAACGCATGCGCGTTAACAGTCAGATTATCCTCTACAGACCCAATGTACGAGATGAAGCACATAGGACATAAATTCTTAAATTGTTTTCTATAGTTGGCAAATGATTCATAATCAGAAATACTTCCATACATCTTCCACTTGATCCATGCCTTTTTTTTCTTCTTAGAGATGGTTATAATAGCTCGAGAGAACCATATCGGATAGCTAACTACCCAACGACGGGCAATGGGGGTGTCTTGTTTAATAATAACATACAACTCATTGTAGAATTTAACCACCGCTTCTTCAGAATCTAAGGGGCAAAGCAGTTTAGACGTTTAATTGCTGTATGTTATGATTAATGTTATCAAAGTTGGCTTTATGAAAATTGTATTTGAGGAGAGACGTCTTTGTCATTGGGGTTATTTTTATGTTTAAACAGGTATCAGAAATCAGTGCAGGTCGGTACGAATCAACAGGTAGCAACGTAGTTAAGGTAGGTAATACGTTAAAAGGATTGTTGGAAATAATAAGGTCAAGTATTTTACCTTTATCACTAGCCACGTTATTTAATTGAAAGGCACCAAGCAGTTACATTAGATTGTTCAGATTTACACAGTCCGAAGGAGCTCCAGGATGTAATGTAGCAATTAGCTTCAGGCAGATTTTAGTCACCAACAACATAGAAATTATCGACACTAAGATGACCTTAAAGTTTTTATAGCAATTCAAAGTGTTTGCTATATACTAAGGAGCATGTCTTAAGTGGTATGTAGGCAGCACCTACAATGTGTTGTATGGTGTCAACAGTGCTAGGCAATTTAACTATTATGCGCTCAATATGATTGTGTGGGAGATCACTATGCTGAGTCAGTGAGAGACCTAACTCCGAAGGTTTTAAAGTGCGTAAAATGCAATCAATACAACACCGTCCTGTTTATTAGTGGCAGTACGATCGCGATCGCATCGGTGCACACTATAATGCTGGTCAATGAACTCACTGTCGTAAACACTTTCAGTTAATAGCATTACTTCTTTGTAATCATTAGTATATTCGTGAGTGGTACTGGTGTAATTTGGTGCGAATACCCCTGCAATTCTGGTAGTGATATTTATAATAGACATTAATAATATTAAAATCTAAAATGTGTATTCATAATGAGAGTGTGTTCAGGTAACAAGTTTATGGTAAATATTACAAACGGAATAGATGAAGTTAAATTAATAAGATTTGAAGTTAGATGACTGCTTCGGTAACAACGCATTGAGAAATAGACAGCGACATTTTTATCTGCTGAAATTAATTTGCAATTTATTAAGTTTGAAGCCATGAAATCAAACAATACTTACGGTTTAAATATGTAAAACACAATAATCACTAATAAGATTGATAAACAATTGGCAAGCATTACAATCAATCTCTTTAAATATATGTTTATGGATAATTGATCTTACAAAAAGAATTTAGCTTCACTTTTTTTGTTTTTGGACTGACCTACATTTGACTATTCAAAAGTGCCTGTAAATGGTCTATTTGAAATAATTGCTTTTGACTTTGACTTTGAAAAAAACAAAAAATACGATCCAGTACTTGACAATAATTTGTGAAAAGACAATCACAAAAAAATATTAAATAATTTTGGACTTAGTAAGAGCACTTTTATTATCATTTTCATTATAGCTATTAATTATTGCAAAATCAGCTTCTGATCAAATAGCGAACGTGGCTAATGCTGCGTTAAAAAGTTCACGTTGACTACAATAACCACCCAAAATTTATGTCTTTTTCTCACTGACAATACACAATTTACGGAACTCCGAATACGTTTCAAATTTTCGGGAAATAAATAACGTCAAGAGTTAAGTTATGCTAGTTGTCTTACTTAGGGTTACTAAAAGAGTTATGAGTTTACACGTGGATGGATGGAGAGGGAGAGGAAGGCCAAAGAAAAGATGGATGGATTGTGTTAGAAAATATGAAAGAAAAGGGAGTTAGTGATAGAGGACGAGTGACAGGAAAGAATAAAAATAAAAAACGTGTTGCGCCGACTCCAAATAAAACGGGACAAGGGCAGGAAGATGATGATGAGATTTAAAAAAAACTACGCATTCAATGTCTAGCTTCATTTCTCTAAGACCTTGGTTGCTTTATCCTGGAACTTCTTAGTGCAACATATCATGCACACGTCTATTTATATCTTTATTGTTGGATTTTCCGTATGATAGATTAGAGGTAGAGTTTTCGATTCGCAATCTTTTGATTTATGTAGTTCAAAACCATGTCAACAATGTAGGCGCATGCGTCAGTGAAGAGGAAATTGTCACCTACGGAGTTCCACAAGGTAGCGTGCTTGGCCCAATTTTGTTCTTAATATATATAAATGAAATTTGCACGCTGTCTCTCCTTAACTCCAAAATCTTCACATACGCGGACGACACTGCTATTGTGGTTTATGGTGATACCTGGGCTAGTGTGAAACATTATGCTGAATTGGCTCTAAGAATAGTTATGAAATGTTTGCAATGTAACCTTCTCTCTCTTAACTTGGGCAAAACGAACTACATACCCTTCTGCATTAGCTCTAGAACCAAAGCTCCCACTGACTTTACAATAACTGCACACGTATGCTCAGAGTATCCTTCATGCACTACATGTACTTGTACAATGATATCTCGAGTCACCAGCACGAGGTACCTGGGTGTCGTGATTGATGATGGACTAAAATGGCACACTCACATTGATAGTCTGGCGTCAAAAGGAAGGAAACTTATATATATATTTAAGTTATTAAGACAATGCGCAGATTCAAAAACCCTTAAAATGGTGTACTTTGCTCTCTGTGAGTCCATCCTCAATTACTGCATTCCTGTCTGGGGTGGCAGCGGTAAAACGAAGATGCTTGGGTTGGAACGAGCGCAGAGAGCTGTGCTGAAGGTGATGATGAGCAGACCGTACAGATTCCCTACTTCCGAATTATACTCTGACTGTGGGGTACTCACTGTGCGGCAGCTCTTTGTGCTCCAAGCCACCCTTCGTACACATAATTGTATCCCCCCACCAGATCCTACCAAACGCAGAGCTAAAATCACATGCCCAGCGATACCCCACAAAACAGCTTTTGCTGGCCGTCAGCTTTATGTTCTGGGTCCACTTATCTACAGAAAAATTTGCAAGAACATTAAAATAAATGAACTGAATAAGCATGAGCTTAAGACTAAATTGAAGCTCTGGCTGTACGATCAGGACTATTCTCGGACTGAGGACTTGCTTGCGTACCAACGCTAGTCTTAAACATACAACACAATTACACACACACACCGACTCACATATACGTGCACACTTATCCACACACACCATCACACATTACACAGTTTTTATTTTAATTTTCGATTCATTTTCATTTTATTAAAACTTATATTATTTAAGGCTAGACTTGCAAAAAACGTACCAGAACTGTATCCGATGTAACTGCAGAACACTGACTCCTAAGTCACAGGTCTTACCTAGTTTAGGAGGCAGGGTCCTAATATTAGAAGATACCTTTTAATTTAATATAAGTAATGTATGTAAGTCTTAACTTTGTTTATAAGGTTTTAAAAAAAAAAAAAAAAAATGTTGTCAATTAAAGTTTCGAAGCGATTGAATTTGGTAGGAGGCGGCTATTTATAATACCATTTGGTTTTCCCGTCTTTTCTCAGATAAAAATGTT
Organism: Mythimna pallens; assembly: GCA_961205895.1. NCBI lineage: Eukaryota > Metazoa > Arthropoda > Insecta > Lepidoptera > Noctuidae > Mythimna > Mythimna pallens. The sequence continues at coordinate 1,027,562 of OY540845.1, read as the reverse complement.
GACGGTATGGATGTCGTATCATCTAAAGATGACCAATTTCTTCATTTTCCACGTCCATATGATTCTGTCACCATTTCGAAGATAATTTTACCGACGATTTTCTACCGACGAAATTTCAATTTCTTTCAATAAAGCCGTCGCAATACGATTATCTTGCAAGCGATTCGAAATATCTACGGTCTGTAACTGTAATAAAAACAAAAATTATAAATAAAACACTTGTTTTGATGAAAATATATCTATGTTTTTCCTATGCTAAGAATCTGCGTTGTTGTCGTCCTTGTTTTCCTAATAATAATAATTTCTTTTTTTATGCACCTGCCATGTTTTCTCTTCACCCCCCTTGGTTGACTGGTAGAGAATACCCAAGGCATTAAGTCCACCTATGTACCTTTATGTTGCATAAACTTTCAATAAATAAATCACAAAAAAAAATACAGATTTTTTTTACTACGTCTCATACAACGTGGGTTTAAAAACGGCCGAGAACTAATTTGTGCGCGTACACACACGATATTGACGCGCGTAATATTGATTCAACGCTGTAATTGGACTCGGAAATATTTAATCTCCATCTACTGTGAATATCAGCATATTTGGTTGCGTTTCAATAAACGATAAATCTTTTCTAAAACCTTGCACGCCGAAGGTTAACTCTCTCGCTAATGCTATACCTAAACAAACATAGTTAGGTACTTATTACTTACTATAGTTCATTATTGGTTATATTTTTAACGTAAATTAGAAATACAGGGTGTTTGGTGCATCGTGTGCCAAATTGAAATGGTTGACGGGAGGGGTCATCTGCCATCCTTTCAGACCCCTAAACACTTCTCATGCCCTGTGGATATTTTTTCATCAACTTTTTATTGTTTTATGAAAATAATACACAAATTTTTATTCAAATACAAATAAAAAAAAACAATAAAAGGCATACGAAACAGATGTTGGGCCTGTATTCACAACAGAGGCCTACAATTTGAGCAGGATTTGTAAAAATTATGAAATAAATGTTAAAAATGCAATTACATTTTATGTATTTCTAGTAAAACCCACAAAAAGAGAGATAAGAGACAGATTTTACCGCATAAGAGTGAGATAACATTTTTAATAGGTTTTTCAGGTATCATTTAAGCAAAAATATTTTTTTAATCATAATTTTGAATATTAGTCTTATGTGACTCGATAAACAATTCTTGCGAATTCACTAAGTTATAAAAAAGGCATGTGGTACATCACTAGCAAGAGGAAAATTCTTTAGTTTATCTAAAGAATTTTCGAGGAAGTTGAAAGATTCCGGTCGCTTTTGGTTTTTTTTTTTTGTAGCCTAGAAAATAACTGTAACATGGACAGCTTTAATTTACGTCCAAAACTTTGCAAGTAAATTAAAAAAAAAACCTTGACAGCTAATGTCACTAATTTTAAATTTAAAAGTACTCTAATATAATACACATCTAAATAAAATTAAAATTCAGAGTTTACGCTTTTTATATTTTTTTAAATTTGTATTGGAACAAAAAATTTGGGCCTTATTTTCATAAAACAATAAAAAGTCAAAGAAAAAAAATCCACAGGGCATGAGAAGTGTTTAGGGGTCTGAATAGATAGTAGATGACCCCTCCCATCATTTTAGATATGATACGAGTACAATCTATATTTAAATTTTCGATGTATTGACGTTGACGTTGACATTTTACCCGTAGGTATTTTAATGTTCGACATTCAAATATGTTCCCGGTCATCATAAATATGATTATCGTCACACTTTTATATTATTAGACGCCAACCACCATAAATTCGTTAGTCATTTTCTTTTTGTTGACATGTCATTTATTGATAATTGTAATTACTTATTGTTCGTGTTTTTTTTTTATATAGCTTCTTTTTTTTTTAATGTGAATGTGAGAACACCGTGGACTTCGCGAATTCTTAGGTTACTTCCTATTACGACTCACTTTTTTTTTTTAATATGATTATTTTTATTGTGCTTTTGGGTACAATATCGACTGGTCTGCACTGTTCTTACATAATGTCTATTAATACTGTAATATGAAAATATTGTAAACAATCATTTTTTTTAAAAGAGTAACCATGGAGTTTCTTGCCGGTTCTTCTCCATAGGAAACGACCAATTTGGAACCGTGCACTAGCTTCTGACGTTTTATAAGTGCCCATGTAGGCCTATGTGAAATAAAAATTTTTTGACTTTGACTTTGACTTATCGGTAGGTCGACCCAAGTTAGCTAGAGCTCGATCGCTCGGATTCGTTGGTCATTATTTTCATGTCAATTAATTCAGATAAATGATAATTAATGCGCAACCTCTGGTTGTCGTATCGTTGAAATAGTAACGATCAGGGCTCTTTATAATTCCCTCGGCTCTTGCCCGTGACTTCATTCGCGTAGAAGTCGAAAATGGTTGTAATAGGATTTTATTTGGATCCTAGATCGGCTAGATCTAAAACTTAGACATTATTATAATATTTTATGATATTATCCGCGATCATATTATGTAGATACACAAATAGTATTCGTACTTAAACTTTCAATCTTTCTTAAAAATAGTTACGATTTTTATAGACTGTCCGTGGTACCTAACAAATATGCACCGGCTCTTATTCCACCCTTTTCCTTCCTTGCAAATAACGAGATGTCACATGTGTACAGTCAGGGTTCAAAAGTGCAGTTGCACTCTACCAATGCTAAAGTGTCTCAAATTTCTTTGTTGTAGAATTTCAATAGTCCACAACCAGTTTATTCAATACTTTAGATTTTATGCTACCCATTAAATCAGTCATGAAACATTGAGCCTCTTCTACAAAGATATTTTAGACATTTTAGCATTGGTAAGGTGGAACTAGAGGCTGAACACCCGAAGTTGAAAGAACCTCTGTGAGAAAAACATCACCTACCAGATTCGCAACACCAGCCACGACTGCGGCCAGGAGTTGATCACCAACCAAGCTCTACAGGACTCTTGCAAGTTTACCACAACCACCTTGATGAGAGAAGCCATGGAAAAGCTGGATGATCGACACTACGTGATATCCTTTCCTCAAGAGACAAAGGTACAACCTAACCTGTAACTAGACAGACTACGCATTGTTTCCGGGTAGTTGTCTTGCTATGATTCCCCTTCGGATGTCAACAGAAATCTGACAAGTTCACTATTGCCAACGTTTATGATGAAATTAATGGCCAACCCTTGAAGTTAATATACCCTATGACGCTGAGAAACAGCTATCACAGCTACCCACGTAAATCTGAACTCTATCGATCTCCAAAGACTACACAGTATCCAGGATCAACTTACGATCCTATTGAACTTGAAAATGTGCAAACCGACTCTTTTTACCCTACTACAATCCCATTCTAACCAGTGTCTCAGAAACGAACCGTCTAGTCTATCCGCTATTATTTTTATGATGCTGTTGGAGCTTGTTCGTACACGATCTAACAATGAGGCCGCCCTCTTTCTCATGATGGCATGAAAGCCATCAATCCGAGCTTCCTAACACATACCAGATGCACTGCAGTATCTCGGTAGCCCCAACAACATCCTAAGAACGTTATTATATTGTACACGTAGGGCATTAAGTGTCCGCTGAGTACAGCTAACCCACAGGGTGCAAGAGTAAAAAGAAAGAAAGAAAGAAAAATATTTATTTGGCACACGTACACAGATACAAACAATTAAATGATAGGGAGTATGCCCGAAATATACACACCACCTCACTCGAGTACTTTTTAAACCTGCGAACCACGGACAGCCAACGCCCTATGTTCCCTCTCAACGTCCATATCATCAGCGAGGTCCTCCGTGACTCAGTGGCCCAGGTACTTAACCTGTGTCACTCTGTTGAGCAGTACATTATTAAGTGTAACAGATGTGACAGTGTCGACTTTTACATTTCGTGGGTGAAATACTAACAACTCATTTTTCTTCGCATTCGAATTGTATTCCTCACATGTCCTAACGAGTTTCCGTAGACCGCTAATTGAAGGACACAGCCTTCTGGCAGAACCAAATCATCAGCATAACTTGGTTGTAAATGCACGTGCCATCAATAGTACAGCCGACTGAAGTACTGCTGAGACCCTCAATCAGCTCATTGATGTACAGGTGGAAGAGCCGAGGGAATGTGAAGCCACCCTGTCTCACACCACACTCCAACCTGTACTCATCGGAAAACACGTTAGCCCACCTTACAACATTAACTTGATTGATATACTAGTAATCAAAAACATTAACGATTTCCTCGGGAAGTGAGCTAGACCTCAGCTTCTCCCAAAGAAGATCATAAGACACCAAATCGAAAGCCCTTGATAAATCAAGGAAGCATCCATAAACTGGAGTCTTCCTGTCCGTGTAGTACCGGACAGTATGCTTAAGACATAAAATTGCTGTTTCAGTAGATAGTCCTGCTTTGAAACCGAACTGTGCATCACTAATTTTGAGATGTTTACATAATTGTTGATCTAGCACACTGTCCAGCAACTTAGCTACAGTGGTGGCTAACGAGATGGGCCTAAAGTTAGAGCTATCAGAGGAGTCACCCGTCTTATTCTTGATTACTGGCACAACAACAGCTTTCGTGCACTCGTCCAACTCCAGTATGTACGAGTGTCTCATGCAAAAAGTGAAAAACATAGATAACACTCTAGGCAAATGTACACCAGCATACCTCAGGTGCTCAATGCTAATTCTGTCATGTCCGCGGGACTTACCCCTCGTCATCTTACTGATGTAACGTAATGTGACGTAACGTAATGTGACGTGACGTAATGTGACGTAACGTCACAGCAGCAAAATAAATAAACAAACACAAATAATAAATATCAAGGCTTTTGAGCTCCATCAGTAATGTTATTCGGATATGTAAACTCGAAATGCGATTTTAGTGACACTCATTACTTAATATTAGCATTTTACCATAATCTTATTTTTTGCTCTCATAAAATAATCATTAGACACGATAAATTATACATAACTACATAAAAAAAAAATATAAAAAAAAAACCGAAGTCACTAAAAAAAACCGGGCAAGTGCGAGTCGGACTCGTGAACTGAGGGTTTCGTGCAAACTTACCTATGAAAACCGTTCAATTCCCGAATTGAGTTAAGATTTTTCCGAATCTCAAAATAGTTTTTATTCGTGACGTAACTACAAATTTACAGTTTTCAGATTTTTTCTTATACCTGTGTTATAGTATAATATAATTAATTTATAAGTTAAATAAATAAGTTGACATCTTTTTTACATTATACAGCAAACCGTGGCCGGCAGCGTAGTTCTCACATATTTTAACCAATTCCCTGAGAGCACTAACCGAGCTAACAACACAATTTCATCTATCCGTCAACGAATTAGCCCGCATGAGTACAACTAAGTTCCCCGATTAATGCGCTCAGGACAGATGCAAGTTAAAAAATTTTGGGGAACTTACCTCACGCACCACTCTAACCTGTTTGTTACGAAAGACTCATTTCCCGCCTTACAACGTTAGTTTGGTTGTTGTGGCAGTATCTCATTGGGCGTCCCTGTAACACAATTTGTAAAACTTAAAAAAATTTAACTTTATTCCAAAGAATGTTGTATGAGAACCTGTTATGAATTGATTTTTTTTTTCTTTAAATAGATATTTGTTGCATAATTTGTTCCAGTTTTTAAACAAGAAATAGATAATTAATACTATTATGATTTTTTTAAATTAACTAGACAGGATTCTAGAGCGAGTTTTGAACAAAAACTGCCTAAAACCGGTTGAAGATTTAAAAAAATTATCGCTGTGTGATTTATTAATTACAGCGACATTTTGGATAATCAAGTTAAGTTTTGCCAGCAGCTTTGTCCACGTTAAAGTTATCAATTCAATTATATGAGCTATTCCGGGACATTCCAGACCCGTGTGCCAAATTTCATTTAAATTCATTCGGCTGTTTGAGTAGTAATCAGTATACACACATTAAAAAAAAAACTTTTGCCTTTAAAATGTTCGTGTGAAGTGTGTGCTAATTAAAAACACCAAATGTGTTGGAAAAGTAAAGTCCTGGAAGTATTTGAATCCACTAATGAAACAAAATTCTTAAACTATTAGACCTATGTGGGAAAGGGAGACTATGAGAGAAAGACGGAGTTACACATACCACATTGATATAGAACAATCCGATATGTGTAGCTCTGTCGTGAGACAAGGATAGACTTTTCTCACGACGGATTCATGATGATTTGAAGACATTATGGTACCTGGTACCACGGTACCCATGGTCTCATGTCACAGGACCTGCTGACGTGGTGGTAAAATATATCGTAAAATGTCAGCATGTTAGTAAATAATAATAGTTTAAAAAACACGCTTTTAGCACGCACTAAAAATTACAAAACTTTTTAGTCTTCTTATTGCCGCCATATTCGATTTAAGTCACGTGAATATTTGTTTTTCGTTTTTCTGACAGCAAACCCTTTCATTTGATACCATATCATGGGGGTGGATTTCAAACAGCCAAATAGATTTAGCTGATCTAACTGGAATAGATAGAACGTACTTATACAAGTTCAGTCGTAATGCGCCTATAGAATATTTTCACTCTGGATAAAGCGAGAGGTAGTGTCAGGTTTTTACTGACTAAAACCCACTTGAGTTCCTTTAGTTGCTCTGCATTCCAGAACTACGTAACTTGAGCACGCCAAAATCGCGACCTTTTTAATGTAAGGCTAAAAAGGGCAGTACAGCGACCTCTGACGCAGGTCTTCATCGGACATAGGTATTTCGGAAGGTACCTGTTTCGGATTCAACAGAAAGAAACACTCGGTGTCACCATTGTGCAAATCACCCAGAGGACACAAAAGAGTATACGGTGGAAATTTAACCCACTTGACTTAGGCAATTAGCAGCAGCAACCTCTCGTGTCCGGCCCTGATTCAGACCTGATACGGAGCAAAAGAGAATGGAAAGCAACCACCTCCTATGGTGAAGCAGTACTGCGAGCCTGTGTGTTTCTGAAGGTGGGTGAACCCATGAGGGAGAGGACATGATCACGCCCCAGCCGCCGTAAGAGTCACCTGGGTGTTGAGAGTTGCAGGATGATTGTCGACCACCGCATATGTGAGTTTGCGGAGGGCGAGCAATGAGTAACTTGTCGTCCAGCCGTCTCGATGGCGAGTAGATGTGTTGTGTGCGCACCTCAAAGAGATGTTAGCAAATAGACGGGGCCCTCTCATTTTCAACATTCATTCATTTTTTTTTTCATTTTTAACAACAAAAAAAATCTGTTTAAAGTATCCGTTATTTATTTATTGTGCAAACCTACCACAGTATTGTCTTTTTAACCCAAAGGTTGACTGGTAGAGAATGCCTTGTTGCATTAAGTCCACCTACGTACCACTACTGTACATGAACTTTAAATAAATTAATTAATAACATAACTATTCAGAACCATTCATTTATTTGTATTGCCATAGTCATTTAACTATCTCCATTGTGACATCTATGTGAGTATGAACTTCCGTTGGTAATTTCTGGTGTTCTTCCTCAGTTCCACTTCATCAAATGTTACTTATTGACTGTAAGTGCTTAAGTGCTCGATAATAATACCAAAATTACTACAAAGTTGCATATAAGATTTGAGGAGTTGCCTCGATCCAATCATAAGAACTGGATTCTGAAAAAAAATGGCAAATCGGTCCATAAGCGATGGAGTTCTGAAGTAACACACATACAAAAATAAAAAAGTATACAACCGAATTGATAACCTCCTCCTTTTTTTGAAGTTGGTTAAAAAATATTGACTAAATCCGAATATCATCATAATACGGTGGAAACATGCTCAATCTGCAAATGATTTTGGTATTACGTTTGTATGGATAATTCATCCATCGCTGTGCTCTTAATACAAAATTACATTTGCGAATTGACTCTCATGCATGCCTTGAAAATAGGTCAATCCTTTTATGCACTTCGTTTAGTACACAAATTATGTACAACAGTACTTTACAGTACTTATATGTTTCATGGCTGGTAGTAATCGGGTGTACAACATTCACATAAATATTAGCTTGAGGAAAAATATCCTGTGAACGAAAATAAATCGAGTCTCGATAAAAGTTTCTGAAATAGATTCACTGAAATCGATTCTGTGAATCGATCTCAGGATATTTTATTGTTGATATTTGTTAATTATTTAATATTGACTAAAAAATTAGATTTTCTAGACCTAAATAATATAATATAATATTCCACAACTATCACACAACGCCGTCTAGTCCCAAACTAAGCGGAGCTTGTGTTATGGGTACTAGACAACTGATAAAACATACTTATATATTTCTAAATACATACATATATAGATATATCACACCCAGACACAGAACAAATGATCGTGCTCATCACACAAACATTTGTCCTGGGTGGGAATCGAACCCACGACGTCCGGCATAGCAGTCATGGCCACTAACCACTAGACCAACAGGCCAGTCAAAATTAATTTTAATTTATATTCAATAATTTTTTTTATTAATATGTATGTATTTTTTTTTATTACATATGGAAATCCTAACTCTGCCGTTGCCGGAGGTCGTGGGTTAGATTTTTAATGAGAAACTATTACGATATATGGACAACTAAGATATAGGGCTATGGTTTTTGTATTCTTAAGTGGACCGGTTACCAGGAACTATGTCAAGTCTAGGGCCCCTGTCTGAACAATGTTATTAATTTCCATCGATAAAAAGACAGGGGATGACTTGCACACTCAATAAATGGGCCCCCAAAAACGGTCGCTAGCTCGAAGTGACGTAGCAACAAGAAGGCAACATATCCTGAGGTGCTTGATGAGCGGAGAGGTATACCACGGCTATAAGGACAATCCCGGAAGTACGGTCAAGATACCAGCATCTTACTGGATTATATATCCTTCTACTAAGCACATTTACTCTTGCGAATCTCCACTCAAGCCAGCCAATAAAGGCAAGAGAGAGGTGGGAGCTCCGTTCCTCGTCAGTGTTCACTACTGGCACAACAACTGCTTTCGTGCACTTGTCCGGTATGTACGAGTGTCTCATGCAGTACATAGATACTCTACAAATGTACAACCAGCATACCTCAGGTGCTCAATGCTAATTCTGTCATGTCCGCGGGACTTACCCCTCGTCATCTTAATGACGTGACGTAACGTGACGTAACGTAACGCAGCAGCAAAATAAATAAATAAACAAACAAACAAACAGAAATAAATAAATATCAAGGCTTTTGAGCTCCATCAGTAATGTTAATCGGATATATAAACTCGAAATGTGATTTCTGATAAGGCGTGGTTTGTCGGGTGAAGGGTAGTGACACTTATTACAAATCAGATCACTTAATATTAGCATTTTACCATAATCTTATTTTTTGCTCTCAGTCAGTCAGTCTCAGTCAGTCAATTTCTGACATAGATTCACTGAAATCGATTCTGTGAATCGATCTCAGGATATTTTATTGTTGATATTTGGTAATTATTTAATATTGACTAAAAATTAGATTTTCTTGACCTATATAATATAATATTCCACAACTATCACACAACGCCGTCTAGTCCCAAGCTAAGCGGAGCTTGTGTTATGGGTACTAGACAACTGATAAATTTACTTATATATTTCTAAATACATACATATTTAAATAAATTACACCCAAACACAGAACAAATGATCGTGCTCATCACACAAACATTTGTCCTGGGTGGGAATCGAACCCACGACGTCCGGCATAGCAGTCATGGCCACTAACCACTAGACAAACAGGCCAGTCAAAATAATTCTAATTTATTTTCAATAAAAAAAAAATTACTAATATGTATGTATTTTTTTATTACATATGGAAATCCTAACTCTGCCGTTGTCGGAGGTCGCGTTAAAATAAATATTTGCTGTATAATTTGTTCCAGTTTTTAAACAAGAAATAGATACTTAATTAATATTATTATGATTTTTTTAAATTAACTAGACAGGATTCTAGAGCGAGTTTTGAACAAAAACTGCCTCAAACCAGTTGAAGATTAAAAAAAATTATTGCTGTGTGATTTATTAATTACAGCAACATTTTGGATAATCAAGATATGTTTTGCCAGCGGCTTCGTCCGCGTTAAAGTTTCAATTATATGTGCTATTCCGGGACATCCCGGACCCGTGTGCTAAATTTCATTTAAATTCATTCGGCTGTTTGAGTAGTAACCAGTATACACACATTCCAAAAAAACTTTTACCTTTAAAATATTCGTGTGAAGAGTGTGTTAATTAATAACACCAACAGGTAAATTCGTTGCTTTGTTAATGTGTTGGAAAGAGTAAAGTCCTGTAAGTATTTGAATCCACTAATGAAACAAAATTCTTTAACTGATAAACCTATGTGGGAAAGGGAGACTATGAGAGAAAGACGGAGCTACACATACCACATTAATATAGAACAATCCGATATGTGTAGCTCTGTCGTGAGACAAGGATAGACTTTTCTCACGACGGATTCATGATGATTTGAAGACATTATGGTACCTGGTACCACGGTACCCATGGTCTCATGTCACAGGACCTGCTGACGTGTTGGTAAAATATATCGTAAAATGTCAGCATGTTAGTAAATAATAATAGTTTAAAAAACTAAAAAACACGCTTTTAGTACGCACTAAAAATTACAAAACTTTTTAGTCTTCTTATTGCCGCCATATTGGATTTAAGTCACGTGAATATTTGTTTTTCGTTTTTCTGACAACAAACCCTTTCATTTGATACCCATATCATGGGGGTGGATTTCAAACAGCCAGTCCGCCATCCTGGAGAGGCCGCCATATTGGATTTGTAATGACGTTTCTTAGCTAGTCATTTATTGTCATCAGAACTCAGAGCCTGTGCAAATTTCATCCTAATCAAAGACAGGGAAATGGGTCAAATTAAGATTCCAAGATTTTCTTACATACATAAGTAAAGCTAATAAAAGCGTATTAAAAATGGTAACTTGCGTTGCATACTTACGTGCAACACACGGTCTCGTTCATGACACAGTCACACCCCTTTTTTTCATTGAAGTAGCTTATTTTCTTTTGATAAAATTGATGAGTTTTTGAGTTGTTGTTTATTTTACAGCTAAATCTAACTGGAATAGATAGAACGTACTTATACAAGTTCAGTCGTAATGCGCCTATAGAATATTTTCACTCTGGATAAAGCGAGAGGTAGTGTCAGGTTTTTACTGACTAAAACCCACTTGTGTTCCTTTATTTGCACTTTGCATTCCAGAACTACGTAACTTGAGCATGCCAAAATCGCGACCTTTTTAAAGGTAAGGCTAAAAAGGCCAGTATAGCGACCTCTGACGCAGGTCTTCATCGGACATAGGTATTTCGGAAGGTACCTGTTTCGGATTCAACAGAAAGAAACACTCGGTGTCACCATTGTGCAAATCACCCAGAGGACACAAAAGAGTATACGGTGGAAATTTAACCCACTTGACTTAGGCAATTAGCAGCAGCAACCTCTCGTGTTCGGCCCTGATTCAGACCTGATACGGAGCAATAGAGAATGGGAAGCAACTACCTCCTATGGTGAAGCAGTACTGCGAGCCTGTGTGTTTCTGAAGGTGGGTGAACCCATGAGGGAGAGGACATGATCACGCCCCAGCCGCCGTAAGCGTCACCTGTGTGTGCAGAGTTGCAGGATGATTGTCGGCCACCGCATATGTGAGTTTGCGGAGGGCGAGCAATGAGTAACTTGTCGTCCAGCCGTCTCGATGGCGAGTAGATGTGTTGTGTGCGCGCCTCAAAGAGATGTTAGCAAATAGACGGGGCCCTCTCATTTTCAACATTCATTAATTTTTTTTTTTCATTTTTAACAACAAAAACAATCTGTTTAAAGTATCCGTTATTTATTTATTATGCAAACCTACCACAGTATTGTCTTTTTAACCCAAAGGTTGACTGGTAGAGAATACCTTGTTGCATTAAGTCCACCTATGTACCACTACTGTACATGAACTTTAAATAAATTAATCAATAACATAACTATTCAGAACCATTCATTTATTTGTATTGCTATAGTCACTTAACTATCTCCATTGTGACATCTATGTGAGTATGAACTTCCGTTGGTCATTTCTGGTGTTCTTCCTCAGTTCCACTTCATCAAATTTTACTTATTGACTGTAACTGCTTAAGTGCTCGATAAAAATACCAAAATCACTACAAAGTTGCATATAATATTTGAGTAGTTGCCTCGATCCAATCATAAGAACTGGATTCTGAAAAAATATGGCAAATCGGTCCATAAGCGACGGAGTTCTGAAGTAACACACATAAAAAAATAAAAAAGTATACAACCGAATTGATAACCTCCTCTTTTTTTTGAAGTTGGTTAAAAAATATTGACTAAATCCGAATATCATCATAATACGATGGAAACATGCTCAATCTGCAAATGATTTTGGTATTACGTTTGTATGGATAATTCATCCGTCGCCGTGCTCTTAATACAAAATTTCATTTGCGAATTCACTCTCATGCATGGCTTGAAAATAGGTCAATCCTTTTATGCACTTCGTTTAGTACACAAATTATGTACAACAGTACATTACAGTACTTATGTGTTTCATGGCTGGTAGTAATCGGGTGTACAACATTCACATAAATATTAGCTTGAGGAAAATATATCCTGTGAACGAAAATAGATCGAGTCTCGATAAAAGTTTCCGACATAGATTCACTGAAATCGATTCTGTGAATCGATCTCAGGATATTTTATTGTTGATATTTGTTAATTATTTAATATTGACGAAAAAATTTGATTTTCTTGACCTAAATAATATAATATAATATTCCACAACTATCACACAACGCCGTCTAGTCCCAAGCTAAGCGGAGCTTGTGTTATGGGTACTAGACAACTGATAAAACATACTTATATACTTCTAAATACAAACATATATAGATAAATCACACCCAGACACAGAACAAATGATCGTGCTCATCACACAAACATTTGTCCTGGGCAGAAATCGAACCCACGACCTCCGGCATAGCAGTCATGGCCACTAACCACTAGACCAACAGGCCAGTCAAAATTAATTTTAATATATAAATATTTTTTTTTTTATTAATATGTATGTATTTTTTTTTATTACATATGGAAATCCTAACTCTCTCGGTGCCGGAGGTCGTGGGTTAGATTTTTAATGAGAAACTATTATAAAATATGGAAAACTAAGATATAGGGCTATGGTTTTTGTAGTCTTAAGTGGACTGGTTACCAGGAACTATGTTAAGTCTAGGGCCCCTGCCTGAACAATGTTATTAATTTCCATCGATAAAAAGACAAGGGATGACTTGCAAACTCAATAAATGGGCCCCCAAAAACGGTCGCTAGCACGAAGTGACGTAGCAACAAGAAGGCAACATATCCTGAGGTGCTTGAGGAGCGGAGAGGTATACCCCGGCTATCAGGACAATCCCGGAAGTACGGTCAAGATACCAGCATCTTACTGGATTATATATCCTTCTACTAAGCACATTTACTCTTGCGAATCTCCACTCAAGCCAGCCAATAAAGGCAAGAGAGAGGTGCGAGCTCCGTTCCTCGTCAGTGTTTACTACTGGCACAACAACAGCTTTCGTGCACTTGTCCGGTATGTACGAGTGTCTCATGCAAAAAGTGAAATATATAGATACTCTACAAATGTACACCAGCATACCTCAGGCGCTCAATGCTAATTCTGTCATGTCCGGGAGACTTACCCCTCGTCATCTTAATGACGTAACGTAACGTGACGTAACGTAACGCAGCAGCAAAATAAATAAATAAACAAACAAACACACAGAAATAAATAAATATCAAGGCTTTTGAGCTCCATCAGTAATGTTAATCGGATATATAAACTCGAAATGTGATTTCTGATAAGGCGTGGTTTGTCGGGTGAAGGGTAGTGACACTTATTACAAATCAGATCACTTAATATTAGCATTTTACCATAATCTTATTTTTTGCTCTCAGTCAGTTAGTCTCAGTCAGTCAATTTCTGACATAGATTCACTGAAATCGATTCTGTGAATCGATCTCAGGATATTTTATTGTTGATATTTGGTAATTATTTAATATTGACTAAAAATTAGATTTTCTTGACCTATATAATATAATATAATATTCCACAACTATCACACAACGCCGTCTAGTCCCAAGCTAAGCGGAGCTTGTGTTATGGGTACTAGACAACTGATAAATTTACTTATATATTTCTAAATACATACATATATAGATAAATTACACCCAGACACAGAACAAATGATCGTGCTCATCACACAAACATTTCTCCTGGGTGGGAATCGAACCCACGACGTCCGGCATAGCAGTCATGGCCACTAACCACTAGACAAACAGGCCAGTCAAAATAATTCTAATTTATTTTCAATAAAAAAAAAAATACTAATATGTATGTATTTTTTTATTACATATGGAAATCCTAACTCTGCCGTTGTCGGAGGTCGCGTTAAAATAGATATTTGCTGTATAATTTGTTCCAGTTTTTAAACAAGAAATAGATACTTAATTAATATTATTATGATTTTTTTAAATTAACTAGACAGGATTCTAGAGCGAGTTTTGAACAAAAACTGCCTCAAACCGGTTGAAGATTAAAAAAAAATTATCGCTGTGTGATTTATTAATTACAGCGACATTTTGGATAATCAAGATATGTTTTGCCAGCGGCTTCGTCCGCGTTAAAGTTTCAATTATATGTAATAGCACATATAATTGAAACTTTTCCGGGACATCCCGGACCCGTGTGCTAAATTTCATTTAAATTTAGCACACGGCAATTTAGAATGTATTCTTGGAGTCCATCGACCGCCTTGAGCTCTTGGGATCTTGGGAGTCTTATCTTATCTTATCTTTGTGGTCTGGTTTCCGCACTTAGTCCTTAACGGACCATTGTGCGTGGGCCATGGCGGCCTTTACTCCAACCAGCCCACCTCATTCCAGAAACAGATGAGTCTCTTCATTTTGCTCAGGGCTTCCATCAGTGAATTCGGTGCTCCCAAGGTCCGAGTTCTTATCTCGCTGACGGCTGTGCACTCAAAAAGCACATGCGTGACAGTTTCTTCTGACTCCATGCATCCTCTGCACAGAGGGCTATCTGTGATATTCATTGTAAAAAAGTGTTGTGTTGTGCAGGAGCGTGTGATGAGATTTACAGAAAAGCAAGTGCGGCAAGTAATTAGTGGTATGCGACAGTCTCAGCATTGAGCACCTGAGAAATGCAAGTGTGCACCTGCCTCGCGTACTCTCCATGTTCTACAATCTGTGCTTGTGTCATGGCTATATGCCAGAGGAACTCACCAGAACCATAGTCGTACCTATTGTTAAGAATAGGACTGGGGATTTATCCGATAAGACCAATTATCGATCTATATCGCTGGCAGCGGTGATGGCGAAGGTGTTTAACGGTTTGCTTAATAATATACTTTTATCTCACGTACATTTGCATGACGCTCAATTTGGTTTTAGAAGTGGGCTTTCTACTGAGAGTGCCATCCTTTGTCTTAAGCAAACTGACAGATACTACACTGATAGAGGCACGCCGGTGTATGCGTGTTTCCTCGATTGGTCCAGGGCCTTCGACACAGTGTTGTACGACAAGCTCTGGAACAAGCTGGAGGGCACGGCTGTACCGGCGGAAGTTGTTTCGGTGTTACGTTATTGGTATCGTTCTCAGAGAAATCAGGTGCGATAGGCGGGTGCTCTGTTGGATGAATACGGCTTGGAGTGTGGCGTGAGGCAGGGAGGCATCACCTCTCCTCTACTGTTCAACCTGTACATCAATGACCTTATCGTTGAATCAGCAGTACTCATACAGGATGTTTTGTTGATGGGCTGAGTCTTAATGATATTAGCTATGCTGATGATATGGTGCTGCTGGGACCATTGATGAGAGCGATTCACATATTAGCAACCAGGTGTGAGGCTTATGCAGTGGAGCAAGGGCTTCAGTATTGTTCAAAGAAGAGTGAGGTGCTTATATTTAAGTCTCATAATAATAGACCGGCCCATGCTCCGCCTATTATGCTTAATGGCGTGGCTCTGCGAGTTGTGAGCAGGTTCACATATCTGAGGCATATTGTAACAGAAGACCTGAATGATGATGCAGATATAGAGAGGGAGCGCAGGGCATTGGCAGTCCGGGGGAATATGATTGCTCGCAAGTATGCTCGATGGTCTCGTGATGTAAAAATCACATTATTCAAGGCGTATTGCCAATCGCTTTATACAAGCAGCCTGTGGGTGAACTACACTCACCGGGCTGCTAATTCGTTGCGCGTCCAATATAACAATAAATTTAGGATGCTGTTGCGGTTGCCTCGTTTTTGTAGCGCGTCTGGAATGTTTGCAGAGGCGCGTACTGATGGCTTTCATCCAGTCATCCGTAAGAGAGCTGCGTCTTTGCGACGGCGCCTGCAGGGCAACAGTAATAGCATCCTGCATATGATTGCCGATAGATTGGATTGCCCATTCCAAAACAAGTGGATGCGGATTTTAATAGGAAAGTAGAGGTTGACCTAATTTTATAGTATTTTATTTGACTTATAATTAATTAGATGTAATTTGATGATATACCGGAAATGTAGACTAAATTTAATTTATGTATTTATTTTGTTTTAATTTCAATTAGTTTAATTTAATTTGTTGACATTTTTGATTGAATTTATTTAATTTGACTTGTAATGAACTGAATTTGATAATAATATTTAGAACTGGAATTTTATGGCTAGGTACTAATATAGTTTTTAAGTAAATATTGTTACTAACCCTTATATGAGTGCAAGCTCGAAATAAAATGATTTAAATGATTAATAATTGTAATAAAGGCATGTCAATAAAAATATTTGGAACATTTTATATAGTAAAGATATTTTATCATCATATCATATCATATCATGTATAAAAAGCCGCTAAGCTTGTGAGCAGAGATCCTAATTTTGTATATTTAAGGCACTATCTAAGGCACAATGAAACGCAACCATAACATTTTAGATAGGTTGATGAGGTGTAGGTACTGGCAAAAATTAAAATCACAATTTATAAATAAACTAATATCTAAGCTTAGTGCATGTTTACCTAATCCATAGTGTTTTAGCTTTAAAACTAAAGTTTCATGATTAACACAATCAAAAACCTTTGAGAGGTCACAGAAAATTCCTATCGCTTCTTGGGATTCTTCCCACGCTGCAAATATGCGTTTTAATAAGGGGTTAAACTTTCCTTTATGGACCGTCGATTTGGAAGTTCATTTTTTTTATTGTAGATAGTACTCATAAATTATTAAGTTGCGGAAACTCACAGTTTACGAGATATAATTTTTTAAAGCTTCCATATAAATTAAAAATTATACGCCGTTTAGGTTAGACAAATTGCCGTTGTAGATGTCAAGTTGACGTTTCACGTTTCGTTAAGCGTCCACGCTTGTTTGTGGTATGTTTCATTAAATTTCTTCATTTATATATTTTTTAAATATAATTTATTTTCACTTGGCACGCCAATACGATTTTTCCTAAACAAGCGCCTTACGAAGAAGAATCGCGAGTTGTTTCGGATGGTTTGGGGAGGTTAGAGCTCGGCTTGATTGGCAGTTTGTATGGTAGAAACGAGGTCGCATCCTTGCCTGACGCAGACCTGGACTTGCATCGCAAATCCACTGCGAGGCTGATATGCAGCGTCTCTTCGAACCTGTACCGGTATCGGTTGCTGACGGTCGTATGTCCTATATATTTTAAGATTTTTTCACTAAAGTTTTTGTTTATTTTTCAGCATATACTTTTTGCTTTCAGTTTGAACATGTATTTTATTACATGCTGTTAATGTTTCATGGTTGTATAGAGTTATTTCTTGTTCTTCTTAATTGTAGCTAATGTGAAATGTGGGTATGACGATAGGTGGCAGATGGAAACAACTGTTCGTTGTTAAGTTAATTTCATTAATAATAATCAATTATAAATAACAAATCATACTGCTTACCAACTTATAAAACTTAGTTACTAGAATATTAATGCTTCGCTTGCAAAATGTGACATATTATTGTACCGACGACTATCATAATGGGGATTAGCAAGGTATGTCTTTACATCTCCCCCGAAAAGTATCGATTACACCTTCACCCGCCAAGGTGAATAAAAGTATATTAATGAGTTACAAAGTATTATTTTTTTTAATAAACAATATTTAAAATTACTATAACTATTAGTTTTTATATTATACTCGTAAGAAATAATGTATACAACGAAAATAAAATTAAACAATTAGTCAGTTAACTTTGTTATATTTTTAAAAATATTTTATTCTTTGAATAACTAGATTAATAAATATACTAGAAGAATAACTAAATCTGGAGTCCCGCAAGGTAGTGTACTTGGGTCATTGTTATTTTTACTTTACCTACATTAACGACCTACCTCCCTCGTCAAATACGTCATCCAATGACTTTATTTGCTAACGGCAGCACGCACAGCACAAAGAGAGATAAGTGATACACTTGAAGAAATAATAGATTGGCTTAAGAAAAATAATCTTGTTTTAAATCTTCAAAAAACTAAAATAATGCATTTCTTTCAACGGCTAATGCCAAATAATATTATAACTAAATATAAAGACGAAATAGTAGATGCCACTTCAGTTACAAAATTTTTAGGAGTACATATGATAAATTAACATAGAAAAAACCATGCTGATATTGTGTGTAATACGTTAGTGACAGCATATCACGGTTTAGTTGCTTCATTACTAAGGTTCGGTGTCATATTTTGGGGAAACTGTAGTGAGAGAGAACGAATATTTAGGGCCCAAAAACGTTGTCTTCGATCAATGACAGATCTTAAACCTATAGAAAGCTGTAAAACCATTAAAGATTTTAACATTACCTTCCTTGTACATACTTGAAGTTGCCCTGTTCGTTAAGATGAACAGTCAATTGTTTACATCAATGGTGGATATGAGAATACGCGAAGGACCAATGAGGTCTCAATATAAAAGCCTACTTTATACAGGTGGTTACAACGCGTCCTTACTTAATTTTTTTTTTCCATGGGTCCTCTCATATATAATAGATTACTAATAAATTTAAAAGAATTACTCATAACACTAATTAAAAAATAATTAACAAAACTGTTATTGGACAAATGTTATTAATCGCTTAAAGATTTTTTTGATGATAAAAGTTTCTGCTAATTAAATTTTGATGCTGCTTATGTAATATTATAATAATTTTTGTGTCATTTGTATAGTGGGTAAGTACGTAATTCCGAATTATTTGTAATTTTTGTATGTGATAGCATTTTATTTTGTTAGTTTCAATAATAATCAATAATAATTTATTTTTTTATTTGTTTTATAATTAGATTATTTTTTTTTTCTTTTTTATACCATATGATGATTATTTTAAATATGCTATAATAGATCAATTTTAGATGTAATACTATTTCATTATGTGTCTCAATTATATAAAAATGCTAAGTAAATGTAAACGTAGGAACTTAGGCAATGTGATGAATGTATTAAATTAATTAAATAATTTTGCATGCCGTAAGGCAAAATGTATTGGGACTCTCCATAAATTAACACTTTATCTGTTACCTACATATTGGCAAATAAATGATTTCTATTTCTATTTGTCATTCTTAATTATTTTAACTTTTGGTGGATGATCCACTATTACCTTGCATGGTCCATTAAATCTTAACTAACCCTATCAAGAGCGAAACTAGGTGTCGATATTATTACCATTGGTGCTTTAACGTTCTTATTACTGTATATATATAACTGACTACTCTTGAATTTTTTAATTATATTTCGTTACATCAGTAGCCACGCCTGTCCAAAAATAATGTACTTTAAGAGCATTCATCCGTCAAAATCACACAGAAGCCAAAATCAATGATTTCCGACAGACAATATTATAATAATGTGTTTAAATTCTAGATAAGATATTGACGTCATATTATTAGGAACTTGATAATCTAGTGTATGGTTTAAAAACATTTTCAAATGGTCGTTTAGTTTTTCCATTAGAACAGTTCATAATCAAGCCGTTTTTAAAACTAGCGGTAGAAGGTGTACGCAGATGCAAGATAGTAGTTAAACCGTGTATGATAAACTTACAAAAAAATGATAACATTGACTAGTGCATGGCTTAAAAATAAACACTATTGCTGTAAATTTTCATTCAAGTAAACTAAACTCAAAACTGTCATTTTTAGCCATTTTTCGAAATATTAAACGTCTTAGCTTAGATTAAAATATGAGGTATTTTGTTTTTTTTTAGACTTATTAATTGGACACATTTACGATATAAGACATTGTACAATATTTTTTTTAATTACTTATTTTTTTACACTAAAATTAATTATTTAGTATCACTATGTAATAGACGCGATTCGCGTCAGCGCTTAGTGCCAGCCGAGGTCTTTCAGAGATAGGACGTGTGTCGCTCTCGTCGCCGAAAACGAAAACATTTAATACTAATTAAAAACGCTGGCAAAGTATCAAAATGATCAATGCGGTGTTTGACACGGCGCTCCAACACAGACAGCTGTGTCGATGCTAACTCTAAAGCTGTGTGAGTAAATTTACCTTAAATGGAAGCGCGCTGCTATGGGTAATGATATGTTATTTAACATACGATGCACCCCCAAAAATATACAATAAATTGCCCAACATATATAAAAATGAAAAATCAGTAACAGTATTCCAAAAAAGGCTAAACTATATCTAATGCAAAAATGTTTTTACTCAGTAAAAGAATATTTAGAGTCTAGCTCAAAATAACGATTTTCTTCTACTATACAAAAATGGCGATCTATGCTATACAAACAATAAAATCTAATCTATCATTAATAATTCCATAAAAAAAATGAAAACATAATTTAAACTACCTGAAAAGGACATTACCATTTTTCAAATTGCACTAAGTATAACATTATAATAGATAGATAGATTGATATATCTTTGTTGTACACCGAAAATAAAAATTAAATTAGGAACTTAAAATTAATAGGGTGTCACAATGTTTTTTTACAGATAACCTTTTAATTGTATTAAACTAATTATTATTGAATTTTTTTTTAATAGCTCTAATTTCTCAATTAAACTGATATTATTGACTATACAAGTGCATGAAATTCATTATTATTGACTTATAATTTTTTGATTTAACTTTAATTTCTCAATTGAATTCAGTATAATTATGGTGTCAAATAATTATTGTTAACATTTTTTTTTGACATAACTATAATTGCTCAAATGAATTGATAATAATAATTACGTAATAATAATGTTTATTGCATGTTAATTAGGATAAATTAAAATTGCAATGCTTGTAAAAGGCTGCTAAGTCAAAAGTACTGACATGATATTATAAAAACAACATTAACACTTAGTTCGCAATAAACGTTTCAACTTTTACCTTAGACCAACCCAAAAGGCAACAGATTAAACTAGTTATAATCAATAACGACATATAAAAAGTCCTATCTTCTACATGTACACTTATAGCATTTGAAGAATTCGAGCGCGACGGAATAATATGACGGACAGCTTAGAAAACTAGTTTATTTTTGTTGCCTTGAAGGTTAATAAATCCCATTGATAATAAAATAGTAATCTGTACATGTTTATCGAAAACAAGTAGAGTGGTAAAGTAGTATCCAAAATACTTGAATGTATAAAGGAAGACGACAAGTAATAAAGGTAAGTGCGAGTCAATAATCGTTCAAAATAATAAAATAATACAATTTAATCTACAAATTTTAATTTTTTAATAAATGAATAAACGGAATAATAATAAAAAATGTGTATCATAACACACGTGTGTGTGTGTGTGTGTAACATGCAATAAACATTATTATAACTTAATTATTATTATCAATTCATTTGAGCAATTATAGTTATGTCAAAAAAATTAATGTTAATAATAATGAATTTAGATCGGGCCCATGAAGGGCCTACGATTATATATATTCTACGATTGCTTCATGTCAGCGATATTAATGCCTATAGCTTCCGACATACCCAAATTTTTATAGATTTCGGTTGGTGAGAGAAATCCGTAAGTTGAGTGCCCATGGATTCGACAGCCTCCCCTCGCTTTACATGCACATTTGTCCACACCAAACTTCATCCTTATGGCACTACTTAAGGTTTCAGTTACATTCAGCAGTTCCATCAGTTGTAGATTTTTGGGGGCAAAAACTTTCTGGCTATCCATGTAAAGTAGGTGAGAAATAGTAGACCAACGACATCGGGAAAGGGTCCAAGATACCGGCCGTCAGGGCTCCTGAGAGAGGAATCTCCTAGTAATGGGCGCCGAGTCCAGGAGTGCTGTTTTCTGGATCAGGCCCTTGATCCAGCTGCCTAACGAGAGCCTCCTCAGATATTGTTCGAAGCTCTTGGCTATTAATCCACTGGCCGTTACGACTATCGCGGCACAATGATTGCTCTATTCACTTCCCACATGTCGACAATATCACGAGCTAAGTTAAGACACTTAGTTTGCTTATCTTTCTCAGCTTTCAAGAGGTTCTCATCATGAGTGTAAGGGCAACTGCCTTTGTATATAATGTTGAATGTTATGAAATGATAGGATGTTAAATAATGTTTAATAATACACTTTACTAATTAATGTTACTTAAAAAATTTACTTAAAGAGACTAAGGCCCGTATTACAGAACCTGACTCAAGTACAACTTAAACTGCGTTCAACCGATTACTGCTTGAGCAACGAATTTCGACTTAAGCATTCAGTTTATTTTAGAACTATCCTCAAACTCAAATCAAACGAAACTACGCTTGAGTAGAGATTTTGATCTCTGATTACGTAAGTAAGCAATCATTATTGTAATCATTAGTATTGAACAATAGTTTGTTTTCTTTTGCAATTCTTTTTTTTCGCACGATTAAACTGGATCAAAACCAGATGACGAGGCGGACGACACGACGTTATTGACACTCATTGCCACCCTTAAGCCTTCAGAGTAGGTACATATGTTCTGTGGACAGCAAAACTGTGAAACTGAGTGTTTTTGGCGGTATTATTTCGAGTGAAGAAGTTCAGTGGCTGTTTTAATTATTCACAAATTGATTCCTAGTGGATATTGTGAAGTAAAATTGGTGTAGTTTTGTATCCTAAGTGTCTGCATAACTAGACAATATGTGGAATCATTGAAACAGACGTGATCTCGGTAAAATGGAGCTGAGAGTTTTATTGGTATTGACTACTACAGCGAAGTTTCCGAAAAGGCTGACTCGATATATTTGCTGCCAAATACTGCAAAAAAAATAGAATGTGTTGCAGCCGCATTCTAATGAAACTCAAAAAGATATAATTGAAAATAAAGACGTGACGGCTAAACTGTACTATACTGGACAGCGATTTTTGTGCTTATAATTTTTTATTGGAAAGGGTTATATCTAAAAAGTAATTATGCAAAGTCTCAATGTTAGGAATCGTATAGCTTTTGAGAAAAAATAAAATGAAAATCATAATTTTTCGTAATATTGGCGCAATTTTGACAGGTTTCGTTCACTTTTTACCTTGTTTGTAGTACTATGACAAAGGTATATATACTTCATACAGCCACAATAAATATTTAACAAAACTCAAACTTACTTTAATTTACATTAAATATGACAAATAATGTAGTCAAATATACATAATTAAGTGAATTTAGCTTGTCCAGTGCTAAAATATAATATCTGAACAACATGAAATTATGCAATTGCTAATGTGGAGGGTTAGGTTAGGTTAGGGTTATTTTTTTTTTAAACCACCCAGAAGACTATATTTCAGTGCACAAATATTTTTATACAATGGTAGAGCGGTCCCCGACACAACAAAATTAATATTTTCATTTTTAAATACATGAAAGTATACAATTGCTACTGTGGGGGGTTAGGTTAGGATTATTTTTTTTTAAACCACTCAGAAAACTATATTTCAGTGCACAATTTTTTTTTATACCATGGTAGAGCGCTCCCTGATACAACCAAATTATTTTTTTCCATTTTAAATACATGAAAGTATACAATTGCTACTGTGGAGGGTTAGGTTAGCCGTTCGGACGTTCGCGCCAATTTTATGTTTGATGACGCAAGCGCTACGTCATCTGATAACAACGGCGCCCCGCCGCGCGATAAGTGCCTACGCAAACAAGTGTTTTTTTCGGCGACTCGTTCGTAACATGACTCACCTCAAGTAATGTTTTTGTTTAAGCTTATGAATGACTCTTTCAAGTCGTCTTAAGTGTTTATTATTATTTGGTTTCAATTTTTGTATAAAGAGCTGTAAACATTGACTATAGTTGACACCAATGATATTTGAACTTTAATGAATATTAGTTTTAAAAGTAATGCGGTAACATATATATTTTATAACTTTAATAGATGGAAAGGTTCTATCTACATACGATAAAACAAAAAAACATACTTCATAGTAAATAAATATTTATTTTAGAGGCTTATGACTAGCATGTGATATTTGCTCACGGTGAATAATATTATTACTACCTGAAAGCTAAGTTTATGCTGTAATATATATGTAAATATTATGGTTGATAGGTTTATCTAATACAGAAAAATATGGAATTGATTGAAGGCATTCCCACTTACGTGAAAATATTCTTAACATTTCTGGTTATTTTATGTTCAGTGAAATTTGATTATAGAAAGATAAATAAAAAATGTAACTATTTTCTAAAATAAATACCCTTTCCAATGACGTATCACACTTGTTATTCAATGATACAATATATTAATATTAATATTTATTACTATCTCTAAATTAGGTTGGCGGCTATAATGAGTTCAATGACATTTTTTTTTTCGACTCCACTTGAAAGGAAAAATCGAAACTGATCTTAAATCTATTACCGTTTGCGTGGCAGCACGGTTCGGGGAGATGGCTGTGGTTGGGGTGTACCTCTCCCCGAATAAAACTCTCGCCGAACTCCACAACTCCCTTATGGAGTTGAACGCCGTCGGCGCTGGGTTTGGATCCCTCCCCGTGGTCATTTACGGGGACTTCAATGCCAAGAACTTGGCATGGGGTTCCCGGTTCACGAATCAGCGGGGTCGGATGGTTTTTTTTTCTTTTTTTCGGTGGGAAAATCATCTTATGACATCCCCCGCCCTTGGGCGGGGCGGGAGATAGTGTCAGACTTTTACTGACTAAAAACCCACTCCTGTTCCTTCGTTGCCTTTCGTACCAGGGCCGAGTCTTCCTTTCAGAATCAGACCCTTGGCCCCAGTAGGCTTCGACCCAGCTAGGCCCCTACAGTTGCTGACATCTCCTTGAGGCGCGCGTGGAACAGCACGCACCGTCGACGACTTGGACTCGGTCTGGACGGTTACCGGACGGTCGGACGGCGAGCCACCCATTGCTCGCCGTCCGCAAGCCTGCGCCTACGATGGCCGGAAATCGGGATCGGAATCCCGGCGGCGATTGGGGCGTGAGGACCGTTGCCTCACGCGATCGGCCGCCTCCTTTGCTAGCATTACTGCTTCGCAGAAGGAGGCGACTGCCTGCCACTCCTCCTCACTCCGGACCATGGCCTGTACCAAGGCCCGGTGCGAGAGATCGCCGCCGCCAATCGCCCCCACGAGGACACGGCGTTGCTCTGCTCAAGCGGGGCACACCTCCAACGTGTGCTCCACCGTGTCCTCCGGGCGGTCCGCACAATGGCGGCACCCGGGCGTTTCTTCCGCACGAATCCGGTGCAGGAACCTCCCGAACTTACCATGTCCGGTGAGGACCTGCGTCATGCGGAAGGTAAGGACGCCGTGTTGCCTTTCCAGCCACTCCTCAAAGAGGGGACTTATCGCCATAATTATGGCGTGCCCAGCACTGGGTTGCGATAGTCGCTGTCGCCATTCCACCATGAGACCCCGCCGGAGCTCTGCCCGCCATGCCGCGACTTGTCGCGGCAGCGGAGTTTCACCCCGACGTTGCATCTCCACGCGCAGATCGTGCATGCGTGCAAGGCCTGCTGCCACCAGGTCCCATGGTGGCTGGCCAGCAAGGAGGCTCGCCGCTTCGCGGGATACCGTGCGGTATCCGTATGGCCATGACCCTCTGGCACGCGTTCAGCTGGGCCGCCGGTCGCTTTCGTAGTGACGGCGCCCACACCGGCGCCCCATAAAGGGCCATGGACCGGACGATGCCTGCGTAGAGCCTCCGGCAGGAGGCGTCTGGACCCCTGAGGTTGGGCAGGAGCCGCTTGAGGGCAGCCCCAGTCCGATTCAGTTTGGGAGCCAGACGTCGGAAGTGCTCCTCGAAATTCCACCGGCTGTCGAGGACGAGTCCCAGGTACTTCATCGTCGACCCGACGCCGATGTGAACTCCTCCTACCGTTAATTGGGAATTCCGAGGTGGCGCGCTCCGAGGGCCGTGAAAACACATGGCCTCGGACTTGTGTAGCGCCACCTCGAGTCCCAACTGCTGGATCCTATCAACGACTATCGCAACCCCGCGTGTCGCTAATTCGACCGCCGCCTGGTATGACTCTCCCTGAGCCAGGACCAGCGTGTCATCTGCGTAGCAGACCACGCTGACCCCGTCAGGGAGGTCACCGCGCAGCACGTAGTCGTAGCCGATGTTCCACAAGGGCGGTCCTAGTACCGATCCCTACGGAACACCGCACGACATCTCTCGCCGTTTCCACTCACCCTGGTGACCAGGGTAGATGATGTACCTGTCCGACAGGTAGGCCTCGATCACACGACAGAGGTAGTCGGGCACCCGGTGATACCGGAGTGCCCTCCTAATGCTACTCCAGGGCAGGGAGTTAAAGGCGTTAGCGATGTCCAACGACACCGCCACGACACACCTGCCTTGGGATACCGCATCCCCCGTCGTGAGAGCTCGTACGCGCAAGATGGCGTCCACCGTGGAGCGCCTCCTGCGAAAGCCGAACTGGCCGTCCGCCATGGTGGAGGACTGGGCACTGGAGACAGGCCTGGTCGTCCTAAACCGGGGTTCTGTCCCCACGTGTGTGCGGATGCGGGGCGAGTCAGTGGTGGACATTTCGTTTGCCAGCCCCGCTCTGTCACCGCGTGTCGTCGACTGGCGCGTCATGGAGGGGGTGGAGACGTTCTCAGACCATCGCTAGATCCGGTATGACGTCTCCACCCAGACCCCAACCGCGCCGGTCCAACAGACCTCGTGTGGTCCACGGTGGGCGCTGAAGCAGCTGGACCGGAAGCTTCTCCTGGAAGCCGCGATCGTACAGGCCTGGGTGCAAGCACCGGACAGGCCTGTCGACATCGACGTCGAGGCAGAGTGGCTCCGGGAGGCCATGTCACAAATCTGCGACGTGGCAATGCCCCGAGTCCGGCAAGAACGTGCTCGGCGCCAGGTGTACTGGTGGTCGCCGGAGATTGCTGCACTGCGTAGTGCGTGCAATGCCGCGCGGCGCCGGTACGCCAGACATCGCAGGCGCTGCATCCACCCGCCGGATCCAGAGGCTAGAGAGGCGGAGCTGTACGAGGGATACAGAGTGGCGAAGCGCACCCTCCGAGCGAAGATAAAGCGGGCCAAGTTGGAGGCCCGCAACGTGTAGCGAGGACTCTAAACGGAGTCCCGTGGAGACGCCCCTACAAGTTGGTGCGAGACAAGCTCCGCTCTTGGGCTCCCCCGCTGACGCAGTCTCCGGCCCCAGCTTGTGGAGGGTGTGGTGAGCGTTTTGTTCCCCGCGCGAGGAGAACACTCTCCCCCGCCCATGGCTCCGCCACCTGCGGCGTCCGACGTGGACCCGACGTCGATGTAAACTCCTCCTACCGTTATTTGGGAACCCGGTGGTGGCGCATTTCGAGGGCCGTGAAAGCACATGGCCTCGGGCTTGTGCAGTGCCACTTCGAGTCCCAAGTAGCATTCGAGCGGTTTTTTTAAAAAGCACCCAGAAAACTATATGTCAGTGCACAAATATTTTTATACAATGGTAGAGTGCTCTCCGACAACAAAATTTATTTTTTTCATTTGTAAATACATGAAAGTATACAATTGCTACTGTGGTAAGATGACCCAAGGGGTTGAGGGTGACCCTCCCCCCTAAAACCCTCAAATCTGCCCCAAAACTGCATAAAATGTACGAATTTTTTGTTCCTAACCTCAAAATTTCAATCTTGAATATCTCCAAAAGTATGCGTTTCCTAGATTCGGGAAAATCCCATTATTTTGCTGTCCAGTATAGTACAGTTTTACCGAATTTTAAATGAGAATCTATGCTCAAGCGTGGTCTCGACTACACTTGCGAAAACAAAGATCATATCTCGCCTCAACGAGAGATTCTGAGCTGATTGTAATTTTAAAATAAGGACACATTAAGTAGAGCTCAGTCAAGCCTCAAGCACTGTTCTATAATAGGTACATAAAAAATGACATTTTAAAGTGACATTGCTCAGGTGAATTATTGATTGTAGTTTCTCTACTCAAGTCAAGTTCTAAAATTAAAACTCCAACTGAGACTAGTTTTAAGTGATGCTTGAGTCTTGATTGTAGTTCTGTAATACGGGCCTAATAACTGTTCTTTAAAATGCTAATAAAATGTTAAATGTTACGAGAGTTCGATGCAAAACGTACTACTGACGCACTAGTGTACGTGACGATACAGAAAACCTACTTTTACCCGGTTTGCAATAATTACTAACTAGGCCTAAGTCCAATGCACGGATGCTGACCGTACAATGAAGGACCGCTTTATCAACAATCATTGTGCGACACTCTAATCGATCTATTACCACTATTATTAGGTTTATTGGTAACAACAGTCCTGTCAGTGATGATAGATCGATGCCAATATAATGTAATATTGCCATTGTCAAGAACTAATAGGGCACGGGCACATACATCGGTATTATCTGATTCTACAAGATTGTATTTATGAGCAAGATTTGCTGGTGGATAATCCAGGCTGAAAGTTGTGTCTATGCATATAGTCTCTGTTACCTAAATGAGAATACCCAGAAATAATGTGTTGGATTGATTCCCCGGGCCGGTAGCATGCCCGACAGATGTCAACAGTACAGTCCTTCACAATGTATTTTCGGTAGTTGTTCGTCATTATACATTTATCCATAATCGAAAAGACAAAACCATCGGTTACCTCGAAGGTTTTCTGCAAACCTCGTGGTAGTGCAGGGTTTAATAATAATATAATATAATAATAAACTTTATTGTCAGACCAGAGATCCATAGTTTGAACAACAACATTAAAAAAACATTAAATAAATACGTACTAAAGAAAAACAAAAACACATACAATAAGACATACAATACAATACAAAACAATACAATACAACACAATACAGTACAATACAATAAGCCTACTTCACATACCTGAAAGACGGTCTGTGTACCGCCATCCAGTGAGACACCATTGGGCCATCCACCCTGCCGGCTACAGTAGCCACGAGGCTATTGGGGCTATCGCGCATCCGACGCATCAGTGATGCGATTCTCAGCCGCAGCAGTGAGCCGAAATCCGGAACACGCGCGTCCACGAACATCCCCGACGCGCTACAGAAACGCGGCAACCCCAGCATTACCCGGAACGCGTTATTATATTGGACTCGTAGAGCATTGTATGAGCCCTCTGTATAACTGACCCACAGGGCGCACGTGTACAGCGACTGGCAGTAGGCCCTGAACAGTGTTATTTTAACTTCACGCGCACACCGTGCGAACCTGCGAGCCAGCATGTTACACCTGACAGCCAACGCTCTACGTTCCCTCTCTAAGTCAGCGTCATCCGACAGACTATCGATGACCCAGTGTCCCAGATATTTAAAACGAGTGACTCTTTTCAGCGGAACTCCGCCCAAGAAAACCGGTGGAACAGTGCCACATATTTTATTTTACCCCCTAAACACTAAAAGCTCGCTTTTTGTTGAGTTATACCTGAGACCATGAGTCACCGCAGAAGACTTCTCCGAATCTGTGAAGACTATTCACAGATTCGGAGAAGCTTTCTTAACGCACTAATCGATGGGCTCAACAACACCATATCGTCCGCGTAACTAATATTATTGACACATTCCCGTCAATGGAGCAACCGATCTGGGTGTTACTGAGCTCACAAATAAGCCGGTCGCCATACAGGTTGAAGAGCCTAGGTGAGCTAAGCCCACCCTGCCTCACGTCGCACTCCAACCTGTACTCATCGGATATAGCACCAGCCCATCTAACGCAGTTTTAAGAAGCCACGACCCCCGCACTTCTGCGGGATATACAGTCTCATCATCGATGACCGTGGGTGGCCCCATTTCAGCACGTCTAGTTCTGTCTGAGTCCATTTGAGTATGCTGAAAGAATAAATCAAAACCGGCATGACCCCACCGTTAAAAGCGCGCACCTTGTTTCCGCCTGATAAAAGATTATTTAATACTTTATTCAGGCGACCAAAAAAGCGCTCTTTCAACGATTATTTCACGTCATTAGTATTGATGCCTGAAGCTTCTGACATACCCAAATACTTGTAAGTTTCGGTTGAGCAGAGGGATCTAAGGTATACGGAATTCGAGATTTGAATTCCCACGGATTCCATAATCTCACCTCTCTTAACATGTATGACTGCACATTTGTCTACACCAAATTCCATCCTGATACTACTAAAGGTTTCTGTTACCTTCAGTAGCTCCATCAGTTGCAAGTTGTTGGAGGCAAAAAGTTTTTAGATCATCCATGTAAAGAAGGTGAGATATAACCTGACCACCTCTTCTCAACCGGTAGCCCAAGCCAGAACCCTCCAGCAGTGTGCTTAGGGGGTTCAAAGCTAGGCAAAACCACAGTGGACTCAGACTGTCGCCCTGGAATATACCACGCACGATCCTTATCGGTTCGCTGCTCTCTCGGATTTGCCGACATCCTGGATAGTGAAGGGCCGTCCTCCACTGCCCCAGACATGATATCAGGAAGGTGCGAAGAGTTGCATCCACTTTATACAGCACCAGCACCCTCATGAGCCATGTATGTGGAACTGAGTCATAGGCCTTCTTATAATCTATCCAACATCGATAGATCTCTTCGAGAATGACGAACCTGTTGGCTAGTAGCAACATCAATAGAAGCAGCTTCTTAGTACCACGGGACCCGTGCGACCTTTGAGACCATTTAAGCCAGAAATTGTGCAGCCCGTTTGACCCTGGAGATTTCCAGTTAGGCAACGAACGGACTGCACAAGCTACGTCTTGGGGGTTGATGGTAATTGCCCCCATTTCTGGTATAAGATCTCACGTTAAATCGATCTCCCGAATCCAATAACCCTCGGTGGGACTGAAAGGCACTGACCAGATGCTGAGCCAAAATGAACACATGGCACCATCATCCGGTAGGCGCGTATCGATCACACCTTGGTCCGATCGCTCCCAAGCCCTATAACGTTGCACGTTGCGGTACGTACGTTTCGTTGCTTTGGAACGAATTCTGGGTGTACCGCTTCTTCAGGAAGTCGATACGCTCTGTGATACGGGGTAGATTATCTCAAGGACTAATATCTCTCCCCGAGAACGCCCGTCTCACAAAGCGTATCTCTAACTCTTGGGCAAGTGTTGCTCTCCCTGAAGCAGATAAGCTTGCTGATAAGTGCTCTGGCCTCACCGATACGGCGTTCGATCCTGCAAGCTGGTACAGCTGGTCATGTAACTTGTGTAACTCACAGTTAGGAAACTCGAGCTACACGACATGCCGCTGCTGCAGCACAATACAAGATCGAGTAGGTATCAGTAAGGTCTTCGCTGCTATCAAAACAATGTGATAGTTGAGAGTCCAGAGCACACACCAGCGCCCTATTTTTCTTATGCATGGGCAAACGAGGTAATCGAGGTCTAAGCTCAGCCGATGTGAAGTGGTACTCCCGAAATATATCATTCAAAGCTCTCCTCAAACGTACATTGCACTGGCTACTCACGGATACAGCCCCGTCATCATCATCCTTTCAAACGTGGTGGGGTCGCGGTGAATCATTCGGTTGCACCGCGGCCTGTGGTGAAATAGGTGAGACCCGACTACTCCGTGATTTGAGAAAATCGTTGATGAAATTATTAAGTAGGTTACCATGACGCTCAAAGTAAGATGGTTTCATTCTTATTTTAGGGTGGGTAAGAGACAGAGCTATACAGGTTGTCTAGCGCTATCTCTTACCCACAATGGAATAAGAACAAAACAATCTTACTTTAAATGTCATGGTAACCCAGCAGGTGTCTACATACAGGGTGTTTGGTGCATCGTGTGCCAAATTGAAATGGTCCACGGGAGGGGTCATCTGCTATCCTTTCAGACCCCTAAACACTTCTCATACCCTGTCGATTTCTTTTCATCGACTTTTTATTGTTTTATGAAAATAAGGCCCAAATTTTTCATTCAAATACAAATTTAAAAAAATATTTAAGGCGTAGACTCTGACTAATATTCAAAATTATGATTTAAAAAATATTTTTGCTTAAATGATACCTGAAAAAGCTATTAAAAATATTATCTCACTCTTATAAGGTAAAATTCATCTCGTATCTCTCTTGCGGGTTTTACTAGAAATAAAAAAAAAATGAAATTGCATTTTTAACATTTGTTTCATAATTTTTATAAATCCTGCTTAAATTGTTGGCCTCTGTTGTGAATGCGGGCTCGAAATCTGTTTTGTATTTCGACAGTTGTTGTAAGAAGTCGTATTTTCTCTTGAATTGTTCGTCTGGACGAACTTGAATTTTAATAATTCTTTACTGTGTTCAATGTATTGAACTAGTACCTCCCTAGTTTCCAACTATCATTACTGCACAACAACTGCTACAAATTTGTAAATTCGCTAAAATTGTGAATGAGTCACGTAAGAGTAACTTGCAACAACGCATTGAAATGGCTTTCAATACAATTAAGGAGGAAATACGGCTTGGTACAACAATTACCCAAAGATGACCCGTCGACCACTTCAATTTGGCACACGATGCACCAAACATCCAGTATATCATTTTATTTTCATTTGAATTTCATTTTATGTGAATGGCATCTCATGTTATTTGATTTGATTATTTTAATGTCTTATTTGATTTTAATTTTGTGTGTAATGTATGGACTATGTCTGGAATATATGAATAATAAATAATATTTCACCGTGATATTTACAATGTGTAACGTTAAATGCGCAAAAACTGACATTATTATTATTACTATCTACCTACGCTCGTAAAGAACTTACTCGTAGGTTATCTTCGAACAATGATTTAAATTTTTTCATCACTTTTTTACAGGCTGTGGACTGGCAATATAGGTAACCCACATTTTATGACATGCTGGTCTAATTATTAGGTAGGTAGGTATTACGTAAGTAGGTAATGTTGGCGTATTTAAAAAGTTTAAATCACTGCATTTACAATTTTTTTTTTTAGGTGGATAAATCATCTGACGATAAATGACGCTCTTGGGCGGAGCGAGATATAGTGTCAAACTTTTACTGACTAAAAACCCACTCCTGTTCCTTCTTTGCCTTCATCCTGGGACTTCGCTTTCACACTAGCTGTGGATTTACAAATAATTGGTGCGTAATCAACTTATTTAGAATTAATTAAGTAGATAGTTTGGTATCTCTACTTACAGGTCCTCTCGTTTCAACAAAGATTCAAAATGTCTACCACATCTATGCTATATACAGAATGCAATGTCCTATCTGTTAGAAAATTGTATATCCTAAGAACCATCCTCTACAAACACTCAATGTACTCTTACAATAAACAGCTTTTGATTCAGCGGCGCTGTGGTTTTCCGTTCTGTCCTACCGTCTCTTGCAGGACTGCCTTCATGAGACGACAGTTTACTGGTCTATGTGCTATACATGCAAAATGATTTACTAAGGATTATCACATCACGCTAATAGCCTGTCTAAGTAGCGCAAAAAAATCATCATAATTAGAAACCGAGTTGACCAGATTTTTTACGTTAGTAAATAATCATGCCTTTTTTTTCCAGGCTTAATTTCATGACTTTTGGCTAAACTGAATCATCAACGAAATCAGAAACGTTTATTTCAAATAGACCAATTTCAGGCACTTTCAATTGTCAAAATGTCGGTCAGTAAAAAAAAAAAAAACAAGTTAAGCTAAATTGCACGATCCAAAGCGTAGATCTCTATGGAGAAGAACGTGCAAGAAACTCCAAGAGCATTCTTTTAAATGATATTATGAGTTACATAAATCTTGGTTACATATTTTTTGTCTTCTAACCTAACCTATTCGAGTCGCCGTCATTGGGAAAGCGACCGGCGGCCCAGCTGAACGCGTGCCAGAGGGTCATGGCCATACGTATGGTGCGGGGATACCGCACGGTTTCCCGCGAAGCGGCGAGCCTCCTTGCTGGCCAGCCACCATGGGATCTTGTAGCAAAAGACCTTGCACGCATGCACGATTTGCGCGTGGAGATGCAACGCCGTGGTGAAACTCCGCTGCCGCGACAAGTCACGGCATGGCGGAAAGAGTTCCGGCGGGATCTCATGGCGGAATGGCGACAGCGACTATCGCAACCCAGTGCTGGGCACGCCGTAATTATGGCGGTAAGTCCCTTCTTTGAGGAGTGGCTGGAAAGGCAACACGGCGTCATTACCTTCCGCATGACGCAGGTCCTCACCGGACACGGTAAGTTCAGGAAGTTCCTGCACCGGATTCGTGCGGAAGCGACGCCCGGGTGTCGCCACTGTGTGGACCGCCCGGAGGACACGGTGGAGCATACGGTGGAGGTGTGCCCCGCTTGGGCAGAGCAACGCCGTGTCCTCGTGGGGGTAATTGGCGGCGGCGATCTCTCGCGCCGGGCCTTGGTACAGGCCATGGTCCGAGGCGAGGAGGAGTGGCAGGCGGTCGCCTCCTTCTGCGAAGCAGTAATGCTTGCAAAGGAGGCGGCCGATCGCGAGAGGCAGCGGTCCTCACGCCCCAACCGCCGCCGGGATTCCGATCCCGATTTCCGGCCACCGTAGGCGCGGGCTTGCGGACGGCGAGCAATGGGTGGCTTGCCGTCCGGACCAAGCCCAAGTCGCCAACGGCGCGTGCTGTTCCACGCGCGCCTCATGGAGATGTCAGCAACTGTAGGGGCCCAGCAGGGTCGAAGCCTACTGGGGCCAAGGGTCTGATTCTGAAAGGAAGACTCGGCCCTGGTACGAAAGGCAACGAAGGAACAGGAGTGGGTTTTTAGTCAGTAAAAGTCTGACACTATCTCCCGCCCCGCCCAAGAGCGGGGGATGTCATAAGATGATTTTCCCACCGAAAAAAAAAAAAAAAAAAAAACCTATTCGAGTCGAAGTGCCCTAAAGTCCCGATTGCATCCAGTTTCTCCAGATATAACAACCGTTACATACCCAATTTCGATGGCATGTGATAATTAGGGCTTACAATGATTATGACAAATGATGTTATTCTACCCGCATTAGTATGACGCCTATATAATTTTATTATCTAAGTTCTACCCGCATTAGTATAACGCCTATATTATTTGTATTAGCAAACCGGTCATGTTGTGCAAAGGCTTTCTGTATCAGACAGGCGCTATTCGCTAATATTAATATTATTTTTACCTTTTTCAGTTAATCCATTTGATAATTAATAATTTATCCAAAAATCTTTGACCTTTAAACGATTTGGTCAAGAGTGTAATAAGTAAATAATTTAAACATTGATATTCCAGACTTTGGTCAGCTGAACTTTTGATCAAATGACCATCGTTATTTAAAATGTTGTTGATTTGTACGTTGTTCTTTTAAAATTTGCTCAGGAAAGTTTTGATTTTCTAATATGCAACCAGATTTCATAGGGTTCCCTGGTAAAAAAAATAATAATTTCAAGCTCAAAACTATTTATTTTCAGCTCAACAATGTTTGCTGTGGTGCTATTCTGCATTGGGTGCATTTTATACTGGTGGTGGCGCCGCTCAATTGCTAAGACTGCCGAGCCGCCGCACTTGCCGGGGGCTTGGCCTATTGTGGGACATTTACCGTTATTCTTTGGAAACGGTAGTAGTAAGTATATTTAGAAGTTGGACATCTGCTCCATATCTGTCTGATTGGATTATCTCTTAAATCATGTTATGTACCTATCCTACTAAAATTATAAATGCAAAAGTTTATATGTATGGATGTTTGTTACTCTTTCACGCAAAAACTACTGCATGTATTTCGATGAAACTTGGTACGTAGGTAGACCATGTCATAGAATAGCACATAGGATACTTTTTATAATGAGATTACGTTCCTTAACTTTTTTTTTTAATACCCTATTGTGTCCCACTGCTGGGCAAAGGCCTCCCCCAACTTCTTCCAGGTATTCTTTTCTTGAGCCACCTTGAACCAGTCCTTGAGGTAGGCATCTAGGTCGTCTCGCTATCTCTTCCCAGGTCGACCTCGGTGGCCTCCTCCATTTTCAGGTACCCACTTTGTGGAGACTCTTGCTCACCAGTCAGAGTGCATGCGGCTGATTTGACCCACCCAATCCCATTTTAGCCTGGCACCTTTTTTCCTTCGTCCATAATTCCCGACTTTTGACGCAGCGTTCTTTACCCTACCAACCAAAATTATTGCGTGCCCAGCACTGGGTTGCGACAGCCGCTGTCACTATTCCACCCTGAGATCCCGCCAAAACTCTGTCCGACATGCCGCGTCTTGTCGCAGCAGCAGAGTTTCGCCCCGGCGTTGCATCTCCACACGCAAATCGTGCATGCGTGCAATGATTGTTGCCTCCAGATAACATGGTGGCAGGCCAGCAAGGGCCATGGACCAAACGATACCTGCGTAGAGCCTCCGGCAGGAGGCGTCTGGACCCCTAAGTTGGGCAGGAGCCATTTGGTTGCAGCCCCAGTCCGATCCAGTTTGGGAGTCAGATGTCGGAAGTGCTCCTCGAAATTCCATTGGCTATCGAAGACGAGTCCCAGGTACTTCATCGTCGACTCGACGCCGATGTTAATTCCTCCTACCATTATTTGGGAACCCGGTGGTGGTGCGTTCCGAGGGCCGAGAAAACACATGGCCTCGGACTTGTGGATCCTCTCCACGACTGTCACAACCCTGTACGTCGCTAGTTCGACCGCCACCTGGTACGACTCTCTCTGAGCCAGAACCAGTGAGTCGTCTGAGTAACAGACCACGCTGACCCCGTCAGGCACGTCGCCGCGCAGCACGAAGTCGTGTTGCGCGGTCATGTTTCACAAGGGCGGTCCTAGTACCGATCCCTGCGGAACACCGTACAACATCTCTCGCCGTTTCCACACTCCCTGGTGACCGGGATAGATTATGTACCTATTCATAAGGTAGGCCTCGCTCACCCGATAGAGGTAGTCAGGTACCTGGTGATACCTGAGTAACCTAACCCACATGATCGCTTTGTTTGCTATAACAAGACAACCCCCAATCTTCCAACTATGTATGAAGGAAGTAGGAAAATTAAATACTTGATCTGTTCGTTAAAAATACCGATACGACGATATTTGATTCATTGAGAAAATAAACAAATATTAATCGCGATTGATAAAAACTCCATTATATAAAAAATTAAAGCTAAAAAAGTTTAGATTTATGAATAAATAGACCTACTTAATGAAAGAAATAAAATAAAAAAGGATGTAGTGTATTGATTGATATATTGGTTGCGAAGAATGCTTTTAAGGTTGACATAAGCATTCTAGTTAGTGTAGAAGTTCCTTGACCAAATTGTGTTGATACACGCATCAAAATCTTGAAAACGTACTATATGGTGTCGGGCGTAAAGAATAGCTCCATCCCATTTCTTCCCGTGGTTGTCGTAAGAGGCGACTAAGGGACATTTCTGAGACTGTTAAGCACCTCAGGTCACCGCGTGGTGGCGGGTAAACTACCAGCAACAGCACATTCCCAAGGAGGGTTAGTGTCAGGCAGGCGGCCGACTGTAAAACAGTAGCCATATCTCTTGCAACATGTTGAGTATAAATGGAATGCGCGATAGGGTTAGGGCGTACCCCACAGGCGACGCGCAGCGGCAGCACCCTGCTCCTGTGGGAAATGGACTAGGGTTGTTGCACCATCCCGGGCGGGGGCAACGTGAGAAGCTAGCTCGGGAAATGAGATTGAGGTATGCAAGTTGGAATGAAGGGACAATGACTGGAAGGGCCAGAGAGTTAGTGGATGTATTAAAAAGAAGACGAATAAACGTGGCGTGCTTACAAGAAACTAAATGGAGAGGAACAAAAGCAAGAGAAATTTAAATAATATTTCACAACTATCAAAGAAAGCGTGATGGAAGGAACAAAGGATTATTAACGATAGGCTCATATTTGTAGAGATTATGTTAGAGAATGTAATATTGAATATAGTTAGTGTGTATGCACCACCAGTAGGATGCGATGAAACAGTGAAAGAGATGTTTTGGGAGGATTTTGATAGAGCTTTAATGGCCATCCCTGTACATGAGGAATTGATTGTTAGTGGTGACTTAAATGGACATGTGGCAAAAATGAGAGGTGTTTATGAAAAAGAACATGAAGGATGGGGTTTTGGAAGTCCGAATAGTGAAGGGGAGACGCTGCTGCAATCCGCTACTGCATTTGACCTGGCAGTAGCCAATACTTGGTTTCAAAAAGGAGACGAACACCTGGTCACGTACAAAAGCGGTAACCACAAGACGTAAATAGATTACTTCCTGGTTAGGCGTTACCAGCTAAAGCACATCAAAGACTGCAAAGTGCTGCCAGGAGAAGACCTAGTCTCACAGCACAGGCTCCTGGTTATGGTGTCAGTAGTCAAGACACATAACAAAAAAAGCAAAGAGCGTCCTCCTCCTAAAATAAAATGGCAAATGCTAGAGAAGAGTGACTGCGAGAAGAAATTGAGAGAGCGCATGGTAGACAAAATGATAGAAATGGGAGACATGAATGATCGAACTATAAATGAAAGCTGGAATGAGATTGCTGATTGTTTGATTAGACATGCAGCGAAAGATATTTTGGGAGAGACGGGTGGAAAGGGTACAATAGATAGGGATACATGATGGTCGATAGATATACAGAATGTGTTGAAAGAAATTTAAGGAATGGCAGCGTATAGATCCGGAAAACACTAGCTTCAAGTCTGCGAAAAAAGTGAATATGATGCTTTAAAGAAAAAAGCCAAGAAAGCCGTGGGAAGAGCGAAAGCAAAAGCACAGAACAAACTATACGACAGTCTGGCTAGTCCGGCAGGCCAGAAAGATCTATACTGGCTTGCTAAAGCAAGAGAGAGAAATGCGAGAGATGTTTGTCAGATAATATGTATAAGGGATGAAACTGGAATGATTCTATCAGAAGATAATAAAATCAAAGAGAGGTGGAAAGACTAATTTGAAACACTGATGAATGAGGAAAATAAGTGGAATGGGATTTTAGAGAGCAAACCAGTGAATGATTAGTATGGATGAAGTCAGAATAGCTGTAAATGGAATGAAGAATGGTAAGGCAATTGGTCCAGACGGAATACCAGTTGAAGTGTGGAAGTTGCTGCGGGAAGAAGACATACCTGATGAGCATTGTTTTTAAAGATGGGCAACAGTTCCCTGGTGCCCATCTTTAAAAAAAAGGGTGATGTGCTTGAATGCAATAATTATAGAGGAATAAAGCTAATGTCACATACTATGAAAGCCTGGGAGAAATTTATTGAAAGGAGGCTAAGAGCAGAGAGTGAAATTCCACAGAATCAATTCGGCTCGAAAAGGCATATGACCGGGTACCTTGTGAGGTTCTGTGGTGGGCCTTTAAGGAGAAAGGTGTGCCTGGAAAGTATGTGCAGTTGATCCGAGTGATGTACAGTCGATGCAATACCCAAGTCCGGTCTACAGTGGGCACCACTAGCAGCTTCAATGTGGCCGTCGGCTTACATCAAAGGTCTGCTCTCAGCCCTTACCTCTTCCTGATGATAATGGACGCTCTGACGTCGGACATTCAAGAAGAGGCTCCCTGGTGTATGCTGTTTGCCGATGACATTGTGTTGGTTGCCGAGAGTGGCCTAGAGGTCCAGAACAGATTGGAGGTGTGGTGGCACAGACTGGAGACAGTTGGCCTGAAATTGAGTTGAACCAAAACGGAATACTTGTTCTGCGATTTCGGCGGTATCTCCAATCCAGTGCCTTTAGCTCTCGCTGGAACGCTCATACCGATCTGCTCCGACTTTCGGTACCTCGGGTCACTGGTCCAAGGGGATGGTGAGTTAGACCGGGACATAACACATCGGATCAACGCAGGATGGATGAAATGGCGACAGGTCACGGGAACAACTTGTGACCCACGGATGCCCCTCAGGTTGAAGGGTAAAATCTACAAGTCCGTGATAAGACCGGTCATACTGTATGGATCAGAATGTTGGGCTGTGAAAAAGACGGATGAAAAAAGATTGCACGTAGCGGAGATGAGAATGTTAAGATGGATGTGTGGTGTGACGAGAATGGATAAAGTGAGAAATGAGTATATTAGGGTAAGTTTGAAAGTGGCGCCAGTGACTGAAAAATTGAAAGGGAATCGTTTGTCTTGGTATGGTCATGTGAAGAGGAGGGATGAAGCCCATGTTACTAAAAGAGTCATGAGTTTACTTGTGGATGGATGGAGAGGGGGAGGGAGACCAAAGAAAAGATGGACGGATTGTGTGAAGAGTGATATGAAAGAAAAGGAAGTTAGTGATAGCATGACGAGTGACAAGGCAGAATGGAAGAAAACATGTTGCGCCGACCCCAAATAAAACGGGACAAGGGCAGGAAGATGATGAAGATACGCATCAAAATCTTAATCGAGTGCTGTCAGTCGACACATCTTAACTGCTGAGTACTGGTTTATTTTAATCTTTATATTTTGAATAGTTATTTTACATTGATTTATGATTATGTATTTATATATATGTATTTGCATAGACGTCATTGATGATTTTGATATAAGATGTTTAAAGGACAATATACTTTTTTTGTTCTATTGTTCTCTCAACTTCTGTCCGTGACTTCGTCCGGTCGAATGTTGGTTATTGTAAACACTAAAACAAAACCTGAAAAAAATTGTATATGTCCTTTCTTCGGCTCCAAACTTACTCCATTGCAAATTTAATTAAAATAGGTTCAGTAGTTAAAGCGTGAAAGCCTAACAGACAGATAGATTTACTTGCGTACTTATAATATTAATATGGATCTAAACAAGAAACATGTAACCGGGAATCTTGTAAAACATAACACGATTTAAAAAAGCGTCTATGGGGTTTCTTGCACGTTTTTTTCTTGTTTCTTTTTTTTTAATACTGAACTTACATATATGTGAGCTTTGTTCTGATTATCTAACTTTTCGTCAATTCAAGTGTCTCTAAATGATTTTATTGAAATAGAGGCTTTAAGTTAGCAAGTAAAAAAACCCAGTTTCATACTTCATAATTAACATAATTTGTCCATGAATACGAGCGGATTTGGGTCAGATCAAGCGAATAAAGGTCGACCTGATCATGAATTCTTTCAAACAGAGTAATATCAAACGTAATTTTGCACTCTCAAAATGTCAATATTTTAATATTTAACTATGTTCGTGTTTGCAGAAATATGGAATAAAATCATCGACGTGGGTGATCAGTGCTATGACTACGGTGGAGTCATATCATTCAGTTTGGGACCATTAACTGCTTATTGTAAGTAATCTTATGATTCTATTGACAGATTTATTGGTGAGGAAACTTACTTGACAGATTGTTTGTATCAACATTTTCAATTCTTTTTCTTCTTCTTTAATCTTCAAATTTAAGGTTCCATAAATATCTCCTCGAGCGCCGATTGTGCATACGTCAGTACAACTTGAATGACCTTGAAAAGAGCTTATTTGTCGTTTTTGTACACAAATTTGTACGATTTTTAGCCGAAAATTTTGGTTTCTATAATAAAAATTTTTTTTTTTGGTTGTTTATGTTAAAACTCGCAATTACGTAATAATAATACTCCCGGGGCGCCCGAGGGGATATAGATTCATCATCACCATAATTTGCATGCACGTAGTGCACAGTTCGCAGCACACCTGCGAAAGGAGAGTTGGAAGAAAAGAGATATGTAGACACCGTGTGTATAATAAAATAATATAACAAACAAAAAAAGGTATACTATTATAATTATATACATACACATAGTAAAATAAATATCTCAAAAATACATATTAAATAATATAATAAATCTAATTATTACATACAAACTAATATGCAACTATGACGAAATGGAAAGATAGTGTTCTTTTACTCTACTTTTAAAAACTGCAAGAGTTTGGAGTTTGGTTTGGGTTTGTTTGGTTTGGTTTGGGTTGCAAGGCATTGTCTGTCTCAAACCAAACTGTTCGTTATTGGTGTTAATCTTTATCTTTACATCTATAATATAAAAATGAATCGCAAAATGTGTTGGTAAGCGCATAACTCAACAACGCCTGGACCAATTTGGCCAATTCTTTTTTTAAAATGTTCGTTGAAGTTCAAGGATGGTTTTTACGGAGAAAAATTCGAATAGAGTAGGGTAGAGTAGGGTAGAGTAGGATAGTCAGTTGACGGGAGCGAAGCCGCGGGCAAAAGCTAGTTTATTATAATTATCTACACTTATATTATAAAGAGGTAAAGTTTGTTTTTATGTTTTTTTTTTGTAGAAGATAATCTGTGAAAGTACTGGTCCGATCGCCAAAATTATTTCATTGATAGAAAGATGCTTTTTTCTTGATTGATGCAGGCTATTTTATGTACTAGAAGAAGAAAAGCTAGTTATTTAATAAAATAAGTTCACATGCTGATATACGATTATAGAATGTCACTTTGTCTACGCATATGGAAGTATGTATCATATTGCTACCACAAAATTAATCACTTACTACTAGTATTTTAATATTTTAAATTAAAGGGAAATTCTCGATTCTGATTCTATTTTTATGGGCTAGGTGTTACCGACCCAGACGACAGCAACACAATAGTCACTACGTGCATGGAAAAGGACCTACTGTACGAGTTCGCTAAACCGTGGCTCGGCGAAGGATTAATTACTTCAAGACGTGAGTTGCATAATATATATACGCTACTATTAATTACCCCTAAAGATATTATTTCGTTAATAACCTTACCATGTGTCATTTGTCAATTTAACATGACAGTGCTAGCAGTATTGTCTTAGACATCTTTTAAATCTCCAGATGAAACTTGGAAGAATGACTACAAGCTCCTGCACCCAGCATTCAGTCAAACAATTTTGAACACGTTCATTGACGTTTTCAACGGCCAGTCCAGAAAGCTGGTGAAAGAACTCGAGATAAATGCTGGGAAGGGCCTCTTCGATCCCTTTACTTACTTGCGACACAACGCTCTGAACAATATTTGTTGTAAGTCTTTATATTTAACTTGTAACGACCCTGAGAGTTACCGACCTATTGAACTCCTATGCCATACATACATTTTTTTAATAACTATATTGCTATACGTCCACAATCGAAACAAATTGTATTCCTGAGCAAACAGCCAGCATAACACTATTCACATTACCTAAATCACACACATGCTACATGCTGAAAAAATACGCAGATTCCAATCATGTAGTATATATTTTTTTATTGACCGATGTTGACGATTACGTTAAACTTTGAAAATATATCAGTGTACTCCTTAACTCTAGAACTGTACCCATATTTGCTTTACGGTTACTGGAGTGCCTCGGTATTAACGGCTGGATCTTTTGTTGTGTGTTGTATAAATGTTGTAAATGTTACCTATGGACAGAATGGTCCGATATAAACGATTATTTTAATTATGAATAAACGAACTTACCATAGGTGAAATTCTATTATAATTATACAAAGCTCCTTCTCCGAGACAGATTTACAAGTAGTAACGTGGTAATGTACCAGCGCCATCACAATTTCAAAGCATAAAAAAAAACTGTTCTCTCGTCGAGCAATACTGTATGTATATGGACGAGGCCACAACACTACGTAGTGACGTCGCGTCGTAAGAATCTACGACGTCGCACAAGCATCGTGAATATATTACCGTTGCGCTGCCGCATAGTTTAAATCTGCGATGTGATGACGCGCGACCTTCTAGTTACTGCCCATACCTTGAATTCAGTGAATTTCGTATTTAGTGCGACGCCGTATACATTGAAATTTTTGCTTTGCGTTGTCTCATCGTACGATTACACATCATGGTGCAACATCATTTTGTCGTATAAAACTAGTTAACTTAAATAATCCTAGTTTAGGGGAGAACTTTAGTAGGGACGGGTTGGGAGAATCGGAGAGAGATCTCGGAGAAGGAATTTCATTTAATTATTATTTATAGAACTTCATTTTTGGTAAGTTCATTTAATTATATAATTATACTTATTCCTTCTCCGAGACAGATTTACGAGTAGATGTTTGAAGTCAGATAAGGTTGTTTATAAGTTAATCAATCTTTGGTAGTAAAAAAAGTAAGGTATTTATTAAAAACACAGAATCTTTTTTGGTCAATAATTTATAATCAATCAGTAACTTATCAGATTAAGAGATTTAAAAATCAAATCAGATAATTTACAGTGTTATATTATAACATTACTGAAAACAGTTGGATCTTGAATAACTGGCCTATTAT
Organism: Mythimna pallens; assembly: GCA_961205895.1. Lineage (NCBI taxonomy): Eukaryota > Metazoa > Arthropoda > Insecta > Lepidoptera > Noctuidae > Mythimna > Mythimna pallens. Next base: position 982,940 of record OY540845.1, on the reverse strand, counting down.
AATGTCTAGCAAAGGTGGCCGAGTACCGGGACCTCCCAGTTGTTCTTTGTATTTGATCTACATAAACTGATATCAGATCTTTTAGTAGCTGACGTGGAAGCAATTTAAGTCTGGTGCTGTGAGATGTAAAGGTATTTACATCAATTCCAGACTCATGTAAAGTTGTTTTTCAGCACAGTTATAATTTGACTTTATCAACCCTAAATACCTCTAAGACCACCACCAGCCATATGGAATGGCTGGATAAATGATGCTACTGTTGTTAAGGCTGATGCCCGCTGCGAGCTCGTTGCTGTTGTTGGTATTGCGGCGGGCCTCTCCAGTTTACTTGTTTCTTTTGAGTCGCTGATTTGATTGTTTTCTTTTCTGTTGTTTTTATCATGAAGGCCTGCTTTTTGTATTGCTTGTGCAACCCTAATTTTTTCAGCGCAGTCTGTTCTAAATAATGTGTTATCTGGTGTTGCTATCCGCATAGCATCTTGCACCACTTTATTGACACCAGCCAATGAAAAAATTCGTCCAGAAGACGAGTCCTGTTAATAAAAAAAAAACCAGTTAATTTTGCTGCATCGCTCATTTCTTCAACAAGGACTTTACTGTTTATGTTATCCATCAGTACCTTGCTCAATGATTTTCCAAGACAAGTCATGCATTCATTGAAGAAGTCACTTGCCCGTAGAAAATTGATAGGTGTGGGATATCTTTTAATAATGGTCTCTCGAAATTCTTTACCGAGTCATGTCTGTGTGATCTTTGTATAGCGAATTTATAGTTTTCGTCGAATAGCTTCTTCAACTTGAGTATTTTCCTCTTCTTTAGTTTTGAGTGCTCGATAAGCAGATTTATCTTTTATTTGAAGTTTTCAAACATGTCTATCCGCTTAGTGATAGCGCTAAGTCAATAGTATTCCAGTGTGAAAATACATTTTTAGGCGTTGTCTATGCGCAGTATGATAGCGCTTGCCTTATATTTTGTGAGTTTTGACACAGTGTCCCGCACGTGGTGGCAATTAAGAGTTCCTAACATATATCACTCTAATTCACCCAGGCGTTTGAAGAACTGAGATCGTAAGTGTACGAACATTGTTAATATATGGATAAAGAAAGTAATTTCATTGCATGTTTTACAGACCTGTGTATGTTCTTGTTCCGAATCTTTTACAGTTTCCTTTGTAATTTTCGTATTTTCTGCCTTATATAATCCTCGTCTTTATTCTTCCATTTACCCATTCTTTTGGAAAACTACGCTAAATCCCCAATAATCACAGCAGAAAAGTCACATCGTCCACAATCACGAAAAAACCGTTAACCGAATAAACCAAAGAGCAAAGAGTATGTAAAGCTAACGCTTTACCAAAGATAATGTGACGACGCTTGAATGAAAAAATTGAGCATAGACACAAACGTAAAAGTCTCGAGTGAGTTTGTTAGAGTCAATGACCGGGAATACCCGAAGTCGTCATTTGACATACGTACCTAAACAAAGAGGAATAATTTTTTTTTGTATTTTTAGGTTGTAACAGTGTTTGGGTTAATTGAAATTGTTATGAGAAATAGGCATTCTGGTTATAAGTGTATCGCAACTAAAAAGTGTGAAATAAAAATCTTTTTACAAAAAAAAAAACTGACTTCATTAGAAAAAAACGCTAAAATGATCAAAATAACTTTAAGTTTTTCAGTATTGTTTGTTTCTTATTTAACACCAACTTCCGAAATTAAAGTTATTTTGATCCTTTTAGTGTTTTTTTTTTAGTGAAGCTTTTTTTGGATTTTTTTTTTCTATGCGTATCTGCTATTTTCATAAACAAAAACATTTGTAAACAAACTCACACCGACCGAGTTTACGTCTTATTTCGATAAGAAATAGCCTATACCTACACATCATATGTATTAAATTTTGACCCCTGAGAAACACCGGCTTAATCTAGTTTAAATTGACAAAACAAAATTGACGTGTAAAAGTGTTTTTAAAAAACCTACTTAACAAATACAAAATAAATATCATTTTATCATTTATGTCGTGAATATACTCATAGTAATTAATTTTAATATTGTTTTGTACTTTATCGACTAGGAAAATTCAATAAAACTTGTATTTTGTTGAGAGAACATAGTGACAGCGCTGAGAACAGAAACACGTAATGATGCTTACACATACAATGTTGCTTAAAGAGAGAACATTTTTTTTTAGCTTTGAAATTGTTATGAGTAAGTATAATTATTATTATGGGTATTATATCTCAGAACCCTGAAGTCCTGGAACTTTGGAAGGCGTACAAAATTATTATAATAAAAAATATTGATAATCAACTTACATAGACTTTTATGGCACTTATTTCTATCTCACGTAAAACAATTAGGTCCAAATAAAAGGAATTTTAGTTTTGGCAAATCTTTATTTGATGCTTCAAACTTTTACTTTTACGTGCAACAAACTGCAAAACCAGTAACGTAAACCAAAAGGTATTAATATTTTATAAGATATATAAAAAGTTAATAAAAATAAAAAATTACGCTTTTTTTTTCAAATAAAGTCATGGCTGAAAAAATCATGTAAATAATAAAAAAAATACATTCAAAGCAATCCGTAAAACATTGAAATCATGGTAATAAATATTATAATAACTGTACCCAGGAGTGCTGGAGTACGTTTGGGAACACGTTCATTGTACGTACAGCTAAGGAGTTGTGGACTTAGGTGCCGGAGTCTTTGTTTCCTAATAGCTACAATCTAGGAGTCTTTAAGTCATGAGTAACTAGGTTACTTCTAGGCAAGCGTGCTCCATCGTCGATCGTAATAATATCGTCAAACGCGAGGCTATCAATTATAAAAAAAAATATTTAAATAATTTTTTTAAATGTACAGTTAGATAAATAAATGGAAGGATAATAATAAATCAGAACCATTAATCGAAAATGTTTATTTTTGTAGTGACAGCGCTAGGCGTAGACTTCACGGACTCCAAGCTCGCTAGTGACTACTTGGATGCCGGGAATTCGATCATCAATACGTTTGTGGAAAGGGGCATAAAAATCTGGTGGCATAGCTCTTACACCTTCGCATGGAGTAAAATCAAGAAGAAGCAGGATGCTTATCTGAAGATTTTGCACAAAATGTCAAACACGGTAAGGAGGCAGGATTTGATGTTTCTGTTTCTACAGAAGCAAAGACTCCATCTACCGAAATAATCATTATCAACTCCCTTTTTTCCTGTCTGCCCCTTTTGAGTTTTTTTTTTAGTATTTTTTCATAGTTTACGACCTTACTTAAAATAGCCGACCAGACACGGAACAATGCATTGTTCTACGACTCGACTCTTAAAATATTCTTTAAATAATTTATTTATACATTGTTTCCAAAATGACATCAATTATTAAACTTAATTTTTGTTGCTAGTGATATCTAGTGATGTTTTATTTCAATTTCTATTGAAAATGTCCAATACAAAACGCAAATAAACCCCTGTACTATGTAACTAGGAAAGGGGCAGATGAAACTAAATAAGTAGGTACTATTGACCACCAGTGCGGTAAACGCCATCTATTAGTGACAACCACCACCCCGGTGTCAAGCTCAAAGAGGGCAGATGGGAATAAAAAATCAACTCGCTTGTTACCTATTTAGCCATTGTTATTTTTAAAACATAATGGAACAATTGTAACATTACCAATTATATAACATCAAAGTATACTACACAGTTTTTAATGTAAATATTTCAGCCTGACCTCGAGTTATGGATCTATTTCGTGATAATTTAAATAACTAAATGTAAAAAAATGGTTGCAGGTCCTTCAAAAAAGAAAATCCGAAATTTTTGGAAAAACATCCGCTGAAAAGAGCATATTAACAGGTAGATTTGTTAACACTCTGTTCTTATGACATCAACAAGATTAGCTACAAATTATTATTAATTATTTAAATCGTTAGTTTCTATTAGACTATTATGTAAGACACTATTTAAAGATAAGAATAAACTGGATTCCTAAAAAGTGCCCTTTCCAAAAGGTACTTTCGTGTTTAAAAGGATGAAATAAAATTTAGTCGCAAAAGTAAAAAATAATATAACTTTTTTAGGTACCAAATTCAAACCTTTCATAGACATCCTGCTTGAGCTGTCAGTTGAGAAGGGAGCTTTTAATGACGAGCAGATCAGAGCGCACGTGGACACTATGCTCTGCGCCGGACACGAAACGACACCTAATGCTCTCTTGTTTACTGTGGTACTGTTGGGGTCTCACCCTGACGTTCAGGAGAAAGTATTTTCTGAGTAAGTAAATACTCAACTAATTGCTATCTACCCTAATCGTCAAAAATCATAAAAAACTTTTTATATAGAGTTTTTATTTTACACTTTTTATTTACGATAAACTTATAATCAGAGGGCCTATTTCTCATGACAATTTGAATGGACCCAAACACTGCTAGGTTATATTGCTTTATTCTGAAGTCCCTGTAATCTACCTTCCACCTTCCGACTCCATAATCAGATCATTTCGATAGTGCTTTATAGCCAAAGTGCATCTCATGAGAATTATAATAAGCCCAAACACGGCTAGGATACATTGATTAATTATAGAGTTCCTGGCCTACCTTACGGCACTATCATCAGATCAATTCGATAGTACTTTATAGCCAAAGTGCATCTTGTGATGTTTTAGGACACACACTAACTTTAATATTTATTACGATATCCGGAACTAGAGGTTGACACGTCCGACCCGCTCGGTGGCTAGCTCACAACTGCGGCTACTGAGGGCCGACTACCCCCGCCACCTAGCGGCCATTCTAGTATTTGTATACTGTACATCACATCTCTTTCTTAATTTTTTTGAACACTGTTTTGATACATATATTAACTAAGTTTATTATATACTTTTACTTATTTGTGCAAGAAGTTAATCTAGTACTTCACAATACTCACTGATCTCATATCGTATTAATATTTAATTTGATAGTATGGTAATTTATAAATAAATCTTTTTCAATTTCATGTCTACTTTGTCTTTCTTCATTTCCGCAGACTTTCCATTTCCCTTCTACTTTTTTAAATAAATTACGTTTCTACAAAGTTTCCGCCCACTTATCTCTCCTCTTCTTAACATTTATTTCAATGCCTTTTGTCCTGACTCCTATGTGTAACTGTACTAAAATTAGAAGTTGGAATCAAGAATCAAGGCATTCACATTAAATATACCATTTACTGGCACCTTTTGAATTATCAAAAAGTTAACCAGTCAGAAACAGTGCACGCTCCAAAGCGCAAATTGCCATGGAGAAAAATAGGCAAGAGACTTGGTCACTTCTTCTTCTTCTTCAAAACATGTATAGAAGTGTGAGTGTAGTAGAAGTATTGGTCCGATAGCATGGCATACCAGCACTAATGACAACATTGAATTTCATCATCATTTGTATTTTTGGTGTACAACAAAGAATACATATATCCATCTATCTATCATCCGCCGAGCTCCTGTCACCGGGGTGCCAGCTGTTTTAGAACCCAACAGCTTGACACGTGACGATGGAATAGGCCAGACGAGATGAGCATAATGCCTTGGAAATTCGACAATCAAGGAAATTCAACGAATCAGCATTGCTATCCAACGTGGCAATGCTGCCAGCGTTTATTTATTTATTTATTTATTAAAACTTCATGCAACACAAAAGTACAAAGGCGGACTTAATGCCTTAGGCATTCTCTACCAGTCATCCTAGGGTGGTGAAGAGAAAATGTGGCAGGTGCATAAAAATACAGAGGAATATTAAGAAAATAAAACTTCAAAAGTATGTATACATATATACAAAATAAACATACATATCTAATTTAATATAATATATACATATATATTTATATAAAGTAAAAGAAAGGGGTTATTGAAACGACTTTACTAATTGTGCAGAAAGTAATTTCGCAACATCCGCTTAAATGTATATAGACTGGTGGTCGTCCTGATCTCGAGAGGAAGCGCATTCCACAGAAGTATGAACTGTATATGAAAGGAAGAATGAACAAAGTCAGAAGTATGAGAAGGACAAAGCAGTAGAAAATTGTTAGAAGAACGCAGATTCTTAGCGTGAGAAGAACATAGATATTTAAAGTGTGATATAAGATAAGAAGGAGGGGTGGGAGAGTTGAGCAGAGAGTAAAGAGTAGTCAGAGCGCGAAGACTCCTTCTCTGGCGAATGGGCATCCATTTGAGCTCGGATCTGAAACTCGAAATATGGTCATATTTTCTCAAATTATATATGAATCGGATGCAGTTATTGAGGAGCCTGTCAATTTTATCGAGTAACACCGCGTTCAGGTCAAAGTAGCACACGTCACCATAGTCGACTATAGGGAATATTAAAGTTTGCACAAGCATAGTCTTTGTCTTCGCAGGCAGAAAGTTCCTCAGACGATACAGACACCGCAAAGTCCCGTTGACTCTTCGGCAGACACTGGAAACCTGACTTTGCCAGCCAAGGGTCGAGTCAAGATGAAAACCGAGATCTTTTACGCTAGGACTGATGGGAATGACGGCACCATTAAAAATAATCGGAGGAAGAGAATTAACCACCACTTTACCCACCTTTATCATGCGCGAGCTTCCAATAATAATGGCCTGACACTTTGAGGGATTTACGGACACCCCAAATCTATCAGACCAATCCCTGACAGCATCCAAATCTCGGTTTACATCCTCTATAGCGTCTGACAAACTCTCCACCCGCGCAGTTGTATATAATTGAAGATCGTCGGCATAAAGATGATACGAACACCGAAGACATAATACAGTTATAAAATTTATGAAGATGGAGAATAGCAACGGAGAAAGAATACCGCCTTGTGGAACACCAGAATCTAGATCACGCCAACTCGACGAATTCTCGTCAACGCGAACCGACTGCTGACGTCCCCGAAGATAAGAAGAGAACCATTCCAGAGCCTCAGACGAAACCATCAGATGGGAAAGGATAGATAGAAGAATATCGTGACTGACGGCATTAAAGGCATTGGAGAAATCAATTAATACCAAAACAGTAACCTTGGTATCCTCCATGGCTTCTCTAATGTCACCAGTCACTTTACGTAGAGCAGAGGCAGTACTGTGACCAGGCCTGAATCCGGATTGAAATGAGTCAACAAGATTATTCCTGTGAATAAATCCTGAAAACTGCTTGTAGACGCAGGCCTCAAGTACTTTGGATAGGAAAGGAAGAATAGAAATTTGACGAAAATGGTTAGGTAGGGAAGGATTCGTAATTTTAGGAAGTGGACGCACGTAAGCCATACGCCACAAGGATGGGAATTGACCGGAATCAAGGGAAAAATTAATAATGTGGGTAATTGGTGGAAGAAGAAAGTTAAGGACCAAGGTAATCATATAACGACTGATGTCGTCATGACCCATAGCCTTGGATTATATGGATAGGATTATCTTTTTGATTTCGTCCAAGGTAGCCGGAGAAAAGTGGAACGGTTCAATGTTAGGAGCTGGTAGCCCAGAAATGAAATCCACCGTCTGTGACAATATCTGGGAATCCAAATGGGAGCGTTCTGGGCACTTTTCCCATATATCTCGATGTGGATGAATTTTTTGATGAACAGTAAGTTCTTTTTCTACCCGTTTGTACGTATTTATTATATTTAGTTTATAAGTATATATACGTATTAAGTTTTAATATTTATTACTTTAGATGTTTATACATTTATATATTTGTACACTACGTAACGTATAGTTTCGGATAGTATTATAAATGTCTCAGTTACACTCCTTTTTTTTTCGCTAACAATGTAAATAAAGACTGGCGGCCAAAAGTTGACCAGTTTCAAATGACAGCGTCCGTTCATAGATATGACGCGTAAATCAATTCCACCATTTTTTATGGTACCGAATGAACCATTACAAACGCCACTATCCGTAGGATATTTTAGTGAGTATGACAAACTTATGTCAAACAAATCAAATAGTAATAAATCATAAATTACTCCACGGTAGTCACATATACAAAATTTGATGTGTTTCTACCTTATAAAATACTATAAAAATGTTTTCTTTTTTTTTGTAATTGCGAAGAAAAGTAATTTCCAAATACTAATCAATTAGTATGTGCGCGCTAGTGGTAGTGGGCTGCGGACGGCGAGCAATGGGTGGCTCGCCGTCCGACCGTCCGGTAACCGTCCGGACCGAGCCCAAGTCGTCGATGGCGCGTACTGTTTCATGCGCGCCTCAAGGAGATGTCAGCAATTGTAGGGGCCATCAGGGTCGAAGCCTACTGGGGCCAAGGGTCTGATTCTGAAAGGAAGACTCGGCCCTGGTACGAAAGGCAACGAAGAAACAGGAGTGGGTTTTTAGTCAGTAAAAGTCTGACACTATCTCTCGCTCCACCCAAGAGCGGGGGATGTCATAAGATGATTTTCCCACCGAAAAAAAAAGTGGTAGTGGGCTAGACCAGCATTGATCCAAGCATTTTAATCTTCAATATAATCTCGTAACTTATAATAGTCTTACCCGCTTAATGTACGTTTGATACAAGATTTAAATTTTGTCTTTTTGAGTTTTAACATGTGGGGCGGTTCTTTATTTATAACATTTTTAACAATATCCCTTGAAGGAAGAGGCTACTTTAGCCAGACTGAAACTTGTTTGATCTAATAGGTCCCTATTTCTGGTAACATTATTATGTCAATCACTGGATTTTACTAAAATAGACCAGTCTACTAGTATCAATATCCGTAAATTGACGGATTTTCTATCGCCATAATAATATGTTGCTGAGCTTAGCATCGCCGTTTTGCAGGAGATGTTAAATAAGGACCTCATCTTACCCTTGAATCAGCAGTAATCCCCAGAAAAACTATTTTATAGACGAATTCTAAACTAAGCCACACTCACTACTTTTGACATTTCTTAAAAGATAAATCTTATGCACTTATTTCTTTGCCCATTTAGAACTAAATTATTAGTAGTGAACCAGTTTTGGATCTGCAGTAGGGCATTATTTACACTGTCCGTAGGGGCCCAGCAGGGTCGTAGCCTACTGGGGCCATGGGTAGTGTGAAAACGAAACCCGGACCCTGGGACGAAGGCAACGAAGGAACAGGAGTGGGTTTTTAGTCAGTAAAAGTCTGACACTATCTCTCGCTCCACCCTAGAGCGGGATTTGTCATAAGATGATTTTCCCACCTAAAAAAAAAATAAAAAAAAAAAAAAACAGAAATGTTGTCAGCAAACAATACTACATTAAGTTTGTTTTGCAATAAATAGTAATGAAATAAGCTTTAGGCTTTAAGCTAAAATTAAGCCTTAAACCCCCATTTTCACATTTAATTTCGACGGATTGACACCGTTAATTTGAACTAATTGCCCTTGAAAATTCTGTCATTCAAATAAGATTTTACTAAGTTTTTGACTTTTGAAATCCTATTTGAATTAAAATGAGACAACATCTGGTCGAGCATGATTTTTTCATAGATTTTACTTAATGCTGGAAGCACAGATATAGGTATATAATTAGAGGGATTACTCTTACTACCTGATTTGAAAATTGATACTACGTTACTACGTTTCATTAAATCAGGGAACGTTCCGCTGCCTAAGCATTGATTAAATATGCTTCTCATTCAGAAATCACATATACCTCTGGACTAAGGTGCATAAAATATGGCGTACCTCAAGGTAGTGTTCTAGGACCACCGTTTTTCTTGATATACATATATAAATGACCTCCCAAATTTCATAATGTAAAAAATGGTACTCTTTGCAGACGATATCACGTCTATTATAGAATGTAATAATCCAATCAATTATCAAAATGACATTTATAATTCTTTAAATGAAACAATAAAAAATGGCTTAATGATAGTAACCTAATAATTACTTTAAATAAAACGAATGTAATGCACTTTTATCAACGCATTGAGAAACTCCTAATTTGTGATGTTTATGATAATTACGAAATAGGGGAAGTTAGAACCGCGAAGTTCTTGGGTATGATACTATAGATGAAAAGCTGCCCCGGAAACCTCATTTAGAGGAAATTTTCTAGCGATTAAGTAAAACAGCATATTTGTTATTTCAACTTTCAAAAAAAGTTAATATTGCATTATTTGTAATAATAATCCACATTTATTCAATAAATTAAGTACAATAAAGAAAAGACCCATGCGTGCTCAGTATAATAATGATTTATGCCTTGTGAAATGTAAAACTTCTCTTATGAGGAAAAGCTTCTTTGGTATCGCACCGCAAATATATAATAAAATACCCGATGAAATAAAATGTATGCCAGTTCAGGAGTTTAAAAAAACGATTAATGGATTACTACTTGAAAAATGTTATTATACTCTAGGTGAATTTCTTAATGACGAATCTCTGTAACTTTATAATATTGACATTTTTAATATATTTTTTTACTTATTTTATTGTTAAATTAATCTTCTGAATTGTCTATAAATTTTGATATGACATGAAATTGACTATGAATATTGAAATTTTACTTGCCTTACGAATTTATATTTTAATTTAATAGTATAATATATTTTTTCTTAATAATTTGTATGTCAATTGGTAAAACATAGCGCACTACCTAATTTTCAAGATCTTGTCTATTATTATCACTTATGTTTATGAATAAATGTTTCTGATTCTGATTCATCAGGATAAAAGAAGTCCTGGGAGGAGATAGAGACGTGGAAAAGTCGGACTTGTCGAGGCTGCAGTACTTGGAGGCGGTTCTGAAGGAGAGTTTGAGATTATACTCCGTAGTGCCACTAATCGCCAGAAAACTTGAAAAGGATGTTAAATTAAGTAAGTCGATGATATAAGATTTGTCAACACTAGTCTTACAGTTTTTTTTTCTATTATTAAATAAGACTCTGTAACGAATACTTTTGAAAATATTACGATTTGTTACAGAAAATTGCACACTATCATCTGGCCGGCACTGCTTCTTACATATTTACGGTCTTAACAACAATCCGATATGTGGTCCAGATAGACATGAATTCAAACCTGAACGATGGCTTGAACCTAGCAAGGTGCCAGGCAATCTTAATGTGTTTGCACCCTTTGGTTTGGGAAGACGACAGTGTATTGGTAAGGATCAACCACTACCGGAAGTTCTTGCAAGTAACGTAGCGATTATAGCTCGCTATTGACAACAACCAGAAAAAACTGGGCAAGGGAGACTCGGACTCGCTCACTGAGGGTTACGTACAAACTTACCTGTGTACATATTTGAATTCCCGAAAATCTTGACAATTATTTAGAATCGAAAAAAAAAAACGCTGACTTGAGTTTATGGTTATTATTACAAATTGATTGATTGATTGATTTTAAAGACAGACCGACAGACAGAATCAAAAACTTGAAGACATGTGACATCCACCAACATGCACTTGGCACGCGTGGTGGATTAAAGCCCATTCCCTCTCTTAGAAAGGAGGCCTAAGTCCTAGTCAATAACATAATCAGCATAAACATAATCAACCTTATCATGTTGCCACATGTTAAGACTGATTGTGCTTATGCTTACTGACTCTCAGGTGGCGGCAACCTGAGAGTCCTGAGAGGCATTCATAGTTTTACTAGCTTCTGCCAGCGGCTTCGCTCGCGTAAAAGTAGATTGCACCATACTAACTTTGGAGTCCTGTTTCACTCCTATATTGTGTGAATTTTGGAAAATCCTATCTTAGTTTTCACCCACGACATAAAAGAAAGCCTTTTGCGAAATTTCACGCTCCTATTCCCAATAGTTTCGACTGTGTGTTGATATGTCAGTCAGTTTCTCCTTTTATTATAATATATAATAAAACATCCCTCCTTACAATAGTAAGTAGTTGTTTCCAATAATCCTAATACTTAAATGCCATTTAAAATCCTTCTGCCGTAATTACTTTAACTTCAATAACATTCGAATTTTATACGAACTACCATCCCCTGTTTTAACCCCTAAAGGGGATTGATTTCTAAAAATACATTATTAGTAAACCTCAAAAACAGAGGACTTTCATACAAACCTCCAACCCCCGTTTTACCCACTTTGAGGTAGAGTTTCATAAAATCTGTTCTTAGCGGATGTTTCACTCTATGAAAAACCTACCAACAGAATTTTAAGTTTGTAGTTGTTGTTTCTGAGATTTCGTGATTAATCAGAGAGTGATATTTCGTTTCTATATATAGATTGGCAGATATTTTCATATTAACTACTAAATTTCTCAATTCATCACTTACATCTTTACAGAATTTTTACCTTCAGAAAACGTACTTATGTAGTTTAGATTTTTAATTCTTTGAATATAAAAAAAGATTGTGAATTTTATTTTTAAATCTCTCGGTATGAAGCGAGAGATAGTGTCAAACTTTGACTCCAATTTAACTGACAGCCGGGAAATCTACTTTTACGCGGGCGAAGCCGCTGGCAAAAACTAGTAACTAGTAAATATATCAATGCTCCGGAACATTTCAGTGAGTCGCAAAGTCGCACTTTGCCTACATCTATTTCCGACGGATGTGGTGTGTTGCGGGATACTGACAGATGGTTGTTTAAATATAAATCGCGCAAATAACTTTGCTTACGCAATGTATGATTTTCGTGACGTCATATTTTATTTTTTAATTTGTTGTGTTTGGGTGCCCCCATAATTTAACATCGTCCATTTGTAACTTTTTAACGACAACTTTATTGTTGCACCAGGTAAATCCTACGCCATGATGTCGATGAAGACAACCCTCGCTCACATGGTGAGGAACTACAGGATTAAGGCTGACCACACTAAGATGCGGCTTAAGTATGTTGTCACTTTGAAGCCTGATAATGATGGACATTATATCAGTATCGAGAAGAGGATGTAGTGTAAGAACATTGGCTTGTTAGACGCTTCTAGTTTCATGTAAATTTTTGCACCGATGGTTACATTATTATGTGTTTGATATTTGTACGGTTGTAGTTAACTCCCGGTTTTCATTGACGCTGTATTTTCGACAAGTAATGATAAAGATATATTTATTACGTTACTGCGTACATTAAGATCGTATTTATAAAAATTACATTTTTAGTTTTAATAATCTAGCCAAGTCGGAAATGCAATAGTATTTTTTTATTTATTTAAATATACAAAAGTAGATACACACAAACATTATTTTTTGTCAAAAAACTCATGCTGTTTATAAAATATATTATCAATCAACCATTTAATTCCTTAATGGCTGGCGGTAACTGGTTGTACATACATAAGTACTTTTATAATAAATCATATTGTTGGTAACTGGTAAATTAATGTCATATTTATATTGTTTCAAAATGTTTCTTTTGGGATTTGATTTGAAATTAAAGTATTGTATATTGTTTTTAACAAATAAACATAATTCGAGTGTATAAATACCAGTAAGTATCAGAAAACCCTCTTTTTTGAAGACATTTCGTGATGATTCGGTACTAAGCATGTTATACATATATTGTTTTAAGACATTTTTTCTGGAGAATAAATGTAGATTGTATATTTGTCGAGTTTTCCCAATATAATATATCATAAGTTAACAGTGGCTACACATTTCTAAAATAATTTTAATATGTGTCTTACAGTATAAGGGTTGATCTATAATATAAATCCTAAAAAAATTGTTTCTTTTACTTCTTCAATCACTGTATCAGAAATGGTTACACTCAATTTATTTGTTTACTTTTATAGTTTCAATTGAGGCATCGACTTATAAATTTATTGACTGCAACCAATCAGTCACAGTTTTTAATGTACTATTTATTTCACTTTCGTAAACACCTATTGGAATATTCATTTTAAATAAATATAGTAGCGTCATCAGTATACATTACGCAAAGATGGTCAACAATATTCGGAAGCTCGTTAATGTACAATATGAAAAACGGTGGTCCTATTCTTTAAATAATTCTCAATTAATTTAGGTTCTATACTTCTTATTCCTATCTTTTCAAATTTATCAAGCTAAACGTCATATTTTACACAGTCGAATGCTTTTGGCATATCAATGAAAAGAGCAGCACATTGATTTTAATCATTGGTTTTATCCCAGATAGTATTGCATAATTTGTGTATTGTCAATGATGAAATTTTATTCTACTGAAATCCAAATTGTATAACATTTAGAATATTATTTACACTTAAGAATTTTGTGATTCTAGCATAAATAACCTTTTTAAATATTTTCGACAAATTGGGCAAGAGTGCAATTATTGATCTATAGTTATTAACGTCATGCCGTGATCCTTTTTTATATAATGGCTTTATGAGCGCTATCTTTACGGTATAGGGAAATTTATCCGTTTTTAACATAAGATTTATGATATGTACTAGTGGATCAACAATAAATGGAATGTTTTCTTTTATAACTTTAATAGGTATATTATCGTGTCCGCAACTAGTTTTATTTTTTAATTTTTGAACTATATTTATTATTTCGTTTCTACCTATAGAATAGAAGAAAATACTGCTTGAGTAAGAAGTTGATTGGAATTTGTTATTGTCGGCGATCGTAATGCTGAGATTTTGGTTAATATAGAAATTGTTAAAAGTATTAGCTAATTATACCGGATATTTTTTAAATTTTCAGTGTGTGTCTATTATGGGTTTGAGTACATATTTTGTAGTTTGGGTTTGTCGTTTTATTAATTTCCATGTTGTCTTAGTTTGAATTTCGCATTAGAATTTTGTCTTGATTGTTTTATAACACGCTTCAAGATTTTGCAACAGTGTAAAAATTTTTAAGCTCTTTTACTATTATACTGTTTGTAATTATAGTTTAGATGCAATATGTCACTCAACAATAACCTGCTTAAAATCAATTCAGATATCATTATTATACTATTCCACTTTAATCAATTGTTTTATTTTTATTTTTTATTAATTGCTATAGTACTAATTTATTGAATGTAATCTGCAAGATTTGATATTGTAATTGTTAAACTATTTTTTTAGTTTTGTTATGTTTAAGTTGTGTGGAATTAACAAAGCTTTATTATTTGTATTTGTAGTTGCATTTGCATTTGTGTTTGTTTGCATTTGCATTTGCATTTACATTTGCATTTGCATTTGCATTTGCATTTGCATTTACATTTGCATTTGCATTTGCATTTGCTTTTGCATTTGCATTTGCATTTGCATTTGCATTTGCATTTGCATTTGCATTTGCATTTGCATTTGCATTTGCATTTGCATTTGCATTTGCATTTGCATTTGCATTTGCATTTGCATTTGCATTTGCATTTGCATTTGCATTTGCATTTGCATTTGCATTTGCATTTGCATTTGCATTTGCATTTGCATTACCATTTGCATTTGCATTTGTGTTTGTGTTTGCATTTGCATTTGCATTTGCATTTGCATTTGCATTTGCATTTGCATTTGCATTTGCATTTGCATTTGCATTTGCATTTGCATTTGCATTTGCATTTGTGTTTGTGTTTGTGTACGCATTTGCATTTGCATTGGCATTTGTGTTTGTGTTTGTGTTTGTGTTTGCATTTGTATTTGTATTTTAAAATCATGGCGGTAAGTCCCCTCTTTGATGAGCGGCCTAGAGACGTCACAGAATGTTCACCTTCCGCACGAAGCAGTTCTCACCGGACATGATAAGTTCGGTAGTAATAGGGTTTTTACCCTTTGGGAACGGAACCTTAAAAATGAATGATGCATCATATATCATCATATTTATAAATATGATGATGATCTTGTCGTAAATTTCTTCAGTTTGCGTTTTTGGCATGCCATGAAGAAACGAGGTTGAATCTACTTCTAAATCTAATTTCTTCTATTCTTAAGTTTATGTGAACCCAGTATTATCTTTTCCCATTTTTTTTTTGTTGCAGAGCCACAAAATCAAAACATCTTCAAATTCACAGTCGTCTGTTCCCTATATAACTAACTAACTATACAGACGACTTCCACCGCACACGTCTGAGAGGTCTCACACGTGTGCATCGGTGTATTGTAGTTCTCGCTTTATGCTAGAACTTACACTGCGAACACATGTGCCACACACACCGATCTGGACGCGTCGGTCTCCATACATTTTATATGGAAATTAGACTTGTAGAGCTATACTTGATCAATGCCACGCGATGTCGTTCTACGTACAAATTAGGCGCGTTACACGTGTGCACCATCGGTCTAATGTAGTTCTAGCTTTAGAGTTGTGCATCTAGACGGTCTACACATTATAATAATAAAACATAAAACTCTTAATACAGTAGAGATACACCGATAACAATTTAATGTGATATCATAAATAAACAAATTTTTTTCGATTTCGACGAGTGTGATCTGTTCGCCGGGCTGCGACTGGAGGGCGAGGAGGAGAGGTCAGCCAGCGATGGCGTCCTTTTCGGCCTGTAAAGTCGTGCAGGCAAACCTCCACCACAGCCAAACAAACCTTTAACACACGGCCATTGCTGTAATCCAAGAGCCGTGGATTAGTGGCGGCCACATACGAGGACTCTCCAATCTTGGCGGTAAGCTCCTTGTTACTACGGACCACGATCACCCTAGAGCGTGCATCTATGTCACAGGTAACCTTAACGCACAGCTATTAAATGACTTCTGTTGCAGAGATGTCTCTGCAGCAAGGCTGTCGATGCAGCGTAACGCCACAACGATGGCGATTATCTTCGCCTCGGTATACATGCCGGAGGCAGAGGAACCACCACCCCACGACCTGGTCCGCCTCGTTACCCATTGTGAGAGCAGCGGAGACGAGATTGAGGTCGGGACAGATGCGAACGCACACCATCCACTGTGGGGAATGGACACGCATAATACTAGGGGTAAGAATCTGGTAGATTATTTATTTACAACTAACTTATCCATACTAAACACAGGTTCCGAACCAACATTTGTAACCAGACGCAGTCGCACAATAATTGACCTCACTCTGGCAACAGAGGGCGCAGCCGCACTTACTACTGGGTGGCATGTCTCCAAGGAGGCATCTTGCTCGGATCACAGGTGGATCCGCTTCGACATCCAGGTCTGTGTGACACCTACGCTACCACGTCGCAATCCACGCAATACAGACAGAGCCATCTATAAACACAGCCTAGCTTCTAAGCTTGCGCCAACAGGCGATTCGATGACTCTTGGGGACACAACGCAAATCGACGCAAAAGTGGACCTACTCACCGATTCGTTGATTAACAGCTACCATACTGCCTGCCCAGAAACCCTCCCGCGTGATACAACGGGTAGACAACCCTGGTGGGGTGCGGATCTGGAACACAATTGCAGCAAGGTAAGAAAAGCTCTAAACAGAGCTATGAACACATGTGCGGACGAGGACTGGGACGCCTACTATGCGGCCAAATCCAGCTACAAAAAATGCATCAGATTCAGGCGTACCACAGGTCAGCGCAAATTCTATGGGAGCATCGAATCATGTCAACAAGCAAACAGGGTAAGGAAAATACTGGCACAACAGGATACCCCTGGGCCTACCACGCTCCGTAAACCTGACAACACACTTACCACATCACCTGAAGAAGCAAGACGCGTCCTAGTTGAAGCTCACTTCCCTGACTGCGTTTTCACACAGGTAACAGAATGGTCAGATGTGACACAAACACCATCAGAAGATGATTGGCTCTGCGCTCACAGGATGATCACGTTGGAAAAACTCCAATGGGCCATCCAAAGTTTCCATCCTTTTAAGGCTCCTGGTCCTGACGGTGTGTTTCCAGCGCTACTGCAGTGAGGGGGGACACCGTTGGCAATTAGTCTGGTGCCTCTAATGAGAGCGTGCCTGGCCTTCAGATACGTTCCCAAAGGATGGAGGGAAGTAAAAGTAATATTCTTTCCTAAGCCAGGTAAGAGTGGCTATACAAGCGCCAAATCCTATCGACCTATAAGTCTGACCTCTTTCCTATTAAAGACGATGGAAAGATTATGTGAGAGGGAACTAAGAGATGGCGCCCTAAAAACAGTGCCACTACTTGGCAACCAACATGCATATAGCTCAGGTAAGTCTACAGAGTCTGCTCTTCATCTGGTGGTAACCCAGATAGAGGAAGCGATTCATCAGAAAGGTACCTGCCTGGGCACATTTGTAGACATCGAAGGAGCCTTCGACAAAACTAACTTCTCCAGCATAAGTACCGCCCTCGCCAAGCACGGAGTCGACCAGGTATTAACTGACTGGATTACTAATATGTTAAGCAAACGAGTAGTTCGCCTTGAGAAAGAGCAGCAGTTAGCTTTGATAGCCAGGGGCTGCCCACAGGGAGGGGTACTCTCCCCGCTACTGAGGAATCTTGTTATCAATGAACTCATCACCATACTCAACGCGAACCGTTACTACACAATAGGTTATGCTGACGACCTCGCAATACTCGTACCTGGGAAGGTGACTGGAACGATCTGCAACCTCATGCAACAAGCACTGCGTATCGTGGAACGATGGTGCAGGGAATATGATTTGTCAGTGAACCCCTCTAAAACTGAATTAGTCATGTTCACGCAAAAGCGCACTAGCACTAGGGCGCTTCAATCTGCCTAAACAGTTCAATACTGAACTCAAGTGGTCAAACGAGGTTAAATACCTGGGGGTTACCCTTGACAGTAAGTTAAACTGGAGCTCTCATATAGACAACAAATTAAGCAGGGCTTGCATCACCTTCTGGCAATGCAGGAAAATGATAGTTAAGAGGTGGGGCCTATCCCCAAAAATTATACTCCGGCTGTATAGCGCAGTTATTCGGCCCATGATTACTTACGGCACCGTGGTGTGGTGGCCCCGCACCAAGTTAGCCACAGCCGTAAACAAACTACAACACATGCAAAGGCTGGCCTGCATGGCTACTACGGGCTGCATGAGGACCACTCCGACTGCAGCGCTCGAAGCCATGCTGGGACTTCCCCCACTCCACCTGTTCATACAACAGGAAGCGACGATGGCGGCTGTGCGTCTTAAAACACTGGATCTTTGGGGTAAGAGAGAAACACAACACACCGCTCTGCTTACGGAACTCAACGATGAGCTTCCCATAACTAAAGCAATTAATGACCGGATACCTAAGCAATTTATTTTTGATAAAAAATACAAAATCCAACTGCATGAGGATCACCGCTGCGAAGGGCTGTGCCCTACAGTGCTGCGGATCTTCACTGATGGATCCAAAACAGGTAATGGCACGGGTGCGGGAGTCTTCTCGGAGGACCTCAACATTCACATAGCCACACCATTGGGGACTCATAACACGGTGTTCCAGGCTGAGTGCTTGGGCATTTTCCTGGCAGCCTCAGCCATCGCAGCCAGGGAAGTTAAGTATCACTCAATACGCATACTCTCGGACAGCATGTCTGTACTGCAAGCGCTGAACAGCTACACTGTTAACTCTGGGCTGGGCTACGAGTGTCACCAACGCCTAAACTAGGTGGGTGAACATATCCAAGTAACCATCCAATGGATCAAAGGACACAGCGATTCCCGAGGCAACGATGCAGCGGATGAACTCGCCAGAAGGGTATCGAATATGTCAGCAATGGGACCTGAGCCAATTGTGCCGCTACCCTTCGGATACCTAAGCAACCTGGTAAGGAAACGAACTAGAGACTTACATCACAGACTATGGAAAGACCATAGTGGGTGCAGGCAGGCTAAGGAGGCACTTCCCTCCATCGATGGCCGCTTTACGAAACAAGCCCTGCGACTGACTAAACCTCAGTTGCGTGAAGTGATGGAAGTAACAACTGGACACGGGACCTTTAATAAGCACCTCTCTGTCATAGGAGTTACAGACAGCCCACTGTGCAGAGCCTGCATGGAGGAGGATGAGACAGCAGCACATCTGCTTCTGAGCTGCCCAGTTGTCGCTGGATACAGGGCAAAATACTTCGGAAACCCAGGTAACCTCCGCGAAATGGTTAATAACACTAAGGCGCTGCTGACCTTCCTGGAGGAGCTGGGGTGGCTCGAATGACGCATTTGTCCCACCCGTACGCAAAATACGCGCTTAGTCGTGGAGTTGCGGATACCGGCCTGTTATACTATACTATACTATACTATACTATACTATACTATACTATACTATACTATACTATACTATACTATACTATACTATACTATACTATACTATACTATACTGTCTGCCTGCCTGACAAGACCCTTTATCTCGGGTACGCGTGAAGGTATCGAGTTGAAATTAAAACCATATAGTTTAGTTTGCGGTCCTTTGATGCTGTGAAAAAATCAAACATCTAAGTTAACGAAAAAACAAGATACGGCTGTTTATGTCGCAAAAAACGTATATTTCGATACTCTCAATGGAATCAAAATTCATATAATACTTTCCGTTGACCCAGAATCCTAAAATTTGGCATAAAGCAAGGCCTAGTACAGGTATAGAAATAAATCTGAAAACAGTAAATTTGTTGTTACTTACGTCACAAAAAAAGAAATTTGCTATTCGGAAAAATTTTCGAGACTCCACTCGGGAATTGCAGTTTGTACGGAACCCTCAGTGCACAATTCCAACTCACACTTGCCCAATTTTTTATTGAAATTGTTTTTTTTTTTGTAAAAATTTTTTATTTCACACTTTTTAGTTGCGATACACTTATAACTAGAGTACCTATTTCTCATGACAATTCCAATTAACCTAAAAAAAATTTGCAAATCGGTCCGTAAACGGCGGAGTTCTGAGGTAACAAACATAAAAAAATACAACCAAATTGATAACCGCCTCCCTTTTTTTAATGTCGGTTAAAACGAAAAAAAAGGATTAAAACCGGTCCAGCCGTTCTTTTTTTATATATAATTGATTTATACATACAAAGATTATTTTAATGTTTTATTCGATCTTAATTTTTTGTGAAATATATGTACTGAACTAATAATAA
The DNA here is from genome assembly GCA_961205895.1 of Mythimna pallens. Taxonomy (NCBI): domain Eukaryota; kingdom Metazoa; phylum Arthropoda; class Insecta; order Lepidoptera; family Noctuidae; genus Mythimna; species Mythimna pallens. The sequence goes on along the minus strand of OY540845.1, from coordinate 962,095 downwards.
AATAGCACAAGTAGGTATTGGAAAAAGTTTAAAAACTGTTTAACGGTTACGTCAGATCAAAAAATACTTTTTCCGATTCAGAAAAATCTTTCGAGACTCGATTCGGGATTAGAACTGTTGACATGGGTAAGTTTATACTGAACCCTCAGTGCGCAAATCAGATGCATTTACCCGATTTCTAATTATTGACAGACTTGCGCTTTACATTGAAATTAATTGACATCGTTCTACAGACAGTATTTTGACAAATTGCGATTATTGACTAGGGCTTACCTCCAATACTTGTTGTCTTCTTTTATTATGAACTAATTTAGATACTAATCTGCTAAAAAAACTGTTTTAAAATCTATCTTCGGTGTAACAAAAATACATCAATTTTTAAACTGTCCGTCATAACCTTCCTTAGCACTTGAAAGTTTTAAATGCACGTCTACGCGTAGAGGATACGAGTTTTTATAATGTGCAAGCCGTCTAGAAGCACAACTCTAATAGTCTAGTTAACACACGCTCGAATTCGGTATGATGGACCAAAGCTGCCGGACCAAATCCGTTCTACATTATAGACAACCAGACACATACCGGCTTTAAGTACGACATCAAAGGTAGGGATGGCGATCTGAGATCGAAGAAACGAAGTTATAGGTCAAGAATATCTAAATTTCTAGTCAATATTAAACAATTAACAAGTATCCACAATAAAAGTTAACGGCGCGTACTGTACCACACGCGCCTCAAGGAGATGTCAGCAACTTACTGTAGGGTCGAAGTCTACTGGGGCCAAGGGTCTGATTCTGAAAGGAACGGTACGAAAAGGGACGAAGGAACAGGAGTGGGTTTTTAGTCAGTAAAAGTCTGATACAATCTCTCGCTCCGCCCAAGAGCGAGGAATGACATAAGATGATTTTCCCACCGAAAAAAAAAACAATAAAATACAATGAATGGTTCTTTGTATTTTATTGTATTTTTTTTGTATATGCTTCATGACTGGTGTGCAACGGACGTTCGGGAGTATGGAGCAAATCATATCCGTAGTGGACATAGGCGGACTCGAATAATAATAATTATGGTCGCCAAACTACTCTATAGATGAACTGGTTTGATACGGAAGTGAACCGGCAGTGAATCCGAGATCGGTCCGTACTAAATTCTAACATGTGTTAACACAGTAATTAGATATAGATAGGTACCTATTTCCCCCCCCCCCCCTTTCCCCCCGCCGCTGAAACGGTCGTGTTTTTGTTAATTTCCACAAAATTTATCTCAATTAAACAAGTATTTTTATTGAAGTGCTTCTCATAATGATTGCTGCATAGTGAATAAAACCGACAAAATTTGATTAGACTATGTTTAGTTTAATTTTTGATTAGACTAAAGCAAAAACATGCATAAAAAACCAGTAGAGTGTTGAACGGAATAGAGGGCTCTTAAACAAACTGAAACTGCAGAATTAATTACAAGAAGAAAAACAAAATGCGATCATGTGTCGGAATTTATGACTGGACTAAAGTGGCTGCCAAGTCGGCATCGGCGAGATACCCATATTTTATCCCTTCCTCTCGCGCCACTAATTCTTTTCTCTTTCTTCCTCCACGTCACACTTCCAGAAGCTGTGATGTTTCTTTTTTTGTAACAGCATCTTCTAAAACTCTCTTCAACACTCCCTTCGGACTGTTAGTCCTTCTCTGGAGGTCTTCAAGAGAAAATTTAAAGAATACTAATTTTCACAACAAACATAATATTTGTATACATTGGTATTTATTAGTATTCATGAACATAATTAACGGATTTATGTCTTCGTGTGTTTGTTACGTAACTTTTCTTCAACGGTTTAACCAATTTGGATAAAACTTTGTATGTACATTGGAGTGGATCCTTGAATTGTTTGAAAATACAATTGTACCCGGTAGGTGGCGCTACAATTGGATTCTCATTTTTTTTTCTGACATAAAGCCAGCTTTTGCTTTTTCTTTTATTTAACACCGTTTTCCGAAATTACAGTTATTTTGAAGTTTTTACTGTTTTTGTAGGGTTCCGTACCTCAAAAGGAAAAAGCCGAACTCTTATAGGATCATTTTCTTGTTCGTCCGTCTGACTGTCTGTCAAAACCCCATATCTCGGGAACGCGTGAAGGTATCGAGTTGAAATTAAAGCCATATACTCAGGTCTGCGATCCCTTGAAGCTGTGAAAAATCAAACATTCGAGTTAACAAAAAAAAAAGATACGGCCATTTATACGTACGTTTAAAAACGTGTATTTCAACAGTCTCAAAGGAATCAAAATTCATAGGGTACTTCCCGTTGACCCAGAATCCTGAAATTTGGCATGAAGCAAGGTTTCATAACACAAGTATAGAAATGTGAAAACTGTTAATTTGTAGTTACGTCACAAAAAAAAATCGGGAATTCGGAAAAATCTTCGTAACTCATTTCGGGAATTGAACTGTTTTCGAAGGTAAGTTTCTACGGAACCCTCAGTGAGTGAGTCACACTTGCCCAGTTTTTTTTACATTGAAGTCAGTTGTATTATTTTGTAAAAAAACCGTTTGTAATCGTTTATGGGATTTTTTCATTATTTTCGACGTCAAACAATTCAATCATATAACCAACTCGACATACTCTCGCTAACCAAGGTTGCCGGCATAGCACGAAGAATCGCTAAACTTAAGTGGCAATGGGCAGGGCACATTGCTCGCAGAACTGATGGCTGCTGGGGCCGAAAGGTTCTGGAGTGGCATCTGCGTACCGGAAGACGCAGTATTAGAAGGTGGACCGACCTGGTGAAGGTTGCGGGAATCCGATGGATGCGGGACGCATAAGACCGTTCGTTGTGGCGACATTTGGGGAGGCCTATGTCAAGCAGTGGACGTCTATCGGCTGAAATGATGATGATGATGATGAACCAACTTTTTTTTTTTCAGCTAAATCCAGAGAGGAGTTCTATAAATATGCTCAGAGTGGCTTTAATATTGTATCTAATTGGCTTCGTATGAATACACTAACATTAAATGCAGATAAAACCAAATATATTTTATTTCAAATGAGATACACTAATATATCGTTTACTAACCCTAACATTTACGCTCATAACTGTACGACAGACGCGGACGCTACATGTTCGTGCCCTACTCTAGCTAAAACAATGCAAATCGGGTATACCGACCTGCCTGTCCTATGATAATGTTTAAGTTTTAGCAACTCAGTTAATATTTATAATCTATTCTCAAAATTTTTTTCTTCAGTTTATATAATAATAATATAATTATATTCCACAACTATCACACGACGTCATCTAGACCCAAGCTAAGCAGAGCTTGAAGAATTATGGGCCCACTAGTCTGACTCCCGGATTGTGCCCGCCTTCTGATTTGAATAATGTCAATAAAAGCTCTCTCTGTACTTTTAATAGCGGAAAAGTGACCTGGACATGATGATATACTGCCCTATTTTCTAAAGAGGACAGCTGAAATTTGTATACCTCTCTCCATGTAATTCAACAAGTGTATTAAAAGTGGCACATTTCTGCCTATGTGGAAAAAAGCAAATATAATAACAAAGCACAAGAATGGATCTAGACAAAACATAGAAAATTATAGACCTAAATCGATACTTTGTGCTCGTGCAAAAGTATTTGAAAAACTCGTTCATCAAACCATTTACTTATCCATTTTTACGACACAATATAATAGGTACCTGAGCAACATGGTTTTGTTAAAAACAAGTTTACAGTAACCAACTTAATGATTTTTACGGTACATTTGTTTAAAACAGACTATACAGACTTTAAAAAGGCTTTCGATAGGGACTAGGATAGACCTTTCAGTTTTGTTGAATAAAATAGCCTTTAATGGCATTAGAGGAAACCTACTCCGTTGGTTTGGTTCATACATTAGCAATTGGAATCAATTCGTAGTGTGAAATGGTTACAGATAGAATCGATCATTTGTTTTGACTTCAGGTGTTCCCCAGGGATCTATTCTGGGCCCATTGGAGTTTATTATATAAATCAACGATATTTGTTACTACTTTCAAAACACTATTTTTTTATTACAAGCTGATGATCTTAAGGTATTAAGAACAACAAAAAGCACTGTTGATATAACCTTTGGAAGACTTGCACAGATTATCTGCTTATTGTGATGAGAATGAATTAAAATTAAGTCTCCATAAGTGTAAATATATAAATTTTACTAAAAATAAAAAGGTGTTACCTTACAATTATTCTCTTTGCAATAGTACTCTAGTTAAAGAAACCTATATCTGTGTCCTGGGCGTTCTTCTTGATTACAAACTTCACTTAAATCGACACATAGATAAAATTACGTCTAAAGCATTTCAAATGTATAATCTTGTTATGAGAACCACTTCAGATTATAAACGACCAGCTATATAACTCTATTTATTTAATTCTTTAGTTCGCCCACAGGTTGAATATGCTTGTATAATCTAGAATCCATATTACATATATTAAGTTTGTGACTGCAATTCTGCAAGTCAAACCTGTTATGTACAAGATCGTTGAACTCGCTCTTCAACGATCTTGTACATAACAGGTTTGACTGCTCGTTATTAATTAGTAAAATAATATATTATATTGTACCCAGAACGATAATGAGACAAGAGGTACCACTTCTATCCACTGTTCGTTTCAACGCTTCGTCGTACGAATGCAGGAAAGAGAGCGACGCTCCAGAGACTGGTTCAGGTGTATTACAATAATTTTAATAATGTCGATGTTTTTAGCGCGAAAACACAAAAACTAAATTAAAAAAAAAACTTTATACTTACAAAAAAAATCGACTTCACTAAAAAAAAAAACACTAAAAGGATCAAAATAACTTTAATTTCGAAAGCCTCTTTATTGTCAGATTCTCTATATTGTTTGTTTCTTATTTATCACCAACTTCAGAAAATAAAGTTATTCTGATTCTTAGTGTTGTTTTTAGTGAAGTCAGATTTTTTTTTTTGTAAAAAGTTCTTTATTTCACACTTTTTAGTTGCGATACACTTATAAACAGAGAAACAGAGTGACTATTTGTCATAACAATTGCAATTAATCCAAACACTGCTACGTTACACATCTTTTTACAAAGGTAAGTGACAGACACAATTTTTAATACCAGGAATAGTGACAAATTAGATCAACCTCAATTCAGATTGGCTAAAGTACATAATCCTTTTATGGGGTGCTGTATAAAATTTTATGATAAAATACCACTTGAGATTATCCAATGAAATGAATCCAAATTTAAAACATGCATTAAACGCTCAATAGGTAGACAAGCATATATATATACTTGATAAAAATGTTTGGCTAAATTAAATACCGGTCCTGTTCCACAGTCACAGCCACTTTTGTCTACTAACTAGTTTTTTTTATGTTTTATAAATATTGGAAGAGATGCTTTTGCCTTTTTAGGGTTCCGTAGCCAAATGGCAAAGAACGGAACTATTATGTATTCGTCATGTCCATCTGTCTGTCTGACATACGGACAGACAGACAGTCAGACATGACACAGTCAGCCACTTTTTTCCGAAACTATAAGAACTATACTGTTGAAACTTAGTATTTACATGTATTCTGTGAACCGCATTAAGATTTTCACACAAAAAAAGAAAAAAAAAACAATAAATCTTAAGGGTTCCCCATACTTAGAATTGAAACTCAAAAATTTTTTACATCAAACCCATGCGTTTGTGGTATCTTTGGATAGGTCTTCAAAAATGATATTGAGGTTTCTAATATCATTTTTTTCTAAAACTATTCTGAGTTTGCGCGAGAGGCACTTCCGAAGTGATAAAATGTGCCCCCCCCCCCCATTAATTTCTAAATGAAGAGAATGATAAAAAAAAAAATATGATGTACATTACCATGCAAACTTTCACCAAAAATTGGTTTGAACGAGATCTAGTAAGTAGTTTTTTTTAATACGCCATAAATCGTAAATCGCAATTTACCTTTCAAGTTTGTACGGAACCCTCAGTGCGCGAGTCCGACTCGCACTTGTCCGACCCCAATGTAAACTATGGTACATTATTCTCTACAGTATGCCAAGAATTTAATAAGGCGTGTCCAGTTAAAAAAGTTAAAATCAATAATAAAACTAAATTTAATGAATGGGCTACTGCTGGAATAAGAAAAAGCAGAGATACTTTATATCAGCTATTTCATGAAAATATCATCTGTGTCATCTGATCTTAACTTGCATAACCACGTTAGAATGTATTCAAAGATATTCAAAAGAGTCTGCGCCCAAGCTAAATCTAAATCAATAAGTAAGTTAATTGAAAATTATAATAATAAAATAAAAGCTGTCTGGAAGGTGATAAACAGGGAAACTGGAAAGACAAACCAACGAGATCGGAATGAATTGTCGCTAAAAATTGATAATAAAATCATCTCAGATAGGTCAGAAGTGGCTGAGACGTTAGAAAACTTTTTCACCAACATCCCAATAGAAGATACGAAATCTCTCCCTTTTTCGTCTTTGTTAGCTGAATCATTCACATTCAATTCACTAAGGATATACCAACCTTTGAATTTAAGCGTATCTCTGTTGATACAATTATAAAAACATTCAAAAGTCTTAATATAAAAAACTCTGAAGACTTATGGGGTATATCCGTTAAGGTTCTTGGAGATATTATTGATACTATTGCTCCTGTCCTAACAGGCATATTTAATCAATGCTTAGACAGCGGAATGTTCCCTGATTTAATAAAACATAGTAAAGTAGTACCAATTTTCAAATCAGGTAGTAAGAGTGATCCCTCTAATTATAGACTTATATCTGTGCTTCCAGCATTGAGTAAAATCTATGAAAAAATCATGCTCGACCAGATGTTGTCTCATTTCAATTCAAATAGGATTTTGCATAGTCATCAGTTTGGCTTCACGAAAAGAAGGTCAACGACGGATGCAGGAGTAAAACTCATCAGTCACATTTTGGAATCCTGGGAGTAGTCCCAGGATGCTATTAGCATATTCTGTGACCTCTCAAAAGCATTTGACTGTGTTGACCTTATTACTCTGATCCGTAAATTACATCATTACGGAATTCGTGGACGAGCTGCTGATTTTGTTTTCATTGTTGTGATTGTTGTGATCCATTAATGGGGCGACGTCTTCGGGGTCTTTAGTAAAGATGGGCGTGCCTCAGGGTTCAATTCTTGGCCCTTTTCTTTTTCTAGTTTATATTAATGACCTTCCTTATATGATGGCTAATTTATCCAATATAATTCTGTTTGCTGATGACACTTCTCTTATTTTTAAAGTAGATAGAAAAGATAGGGATGTCTTGCATGTCAATGAAAGTCTGACTGTTCTTTCGAAATGGTTCGCAGCTAATAAATAATCTCTTATTAAATGCGAATAAAACTAAATGTATAAAATTTTCATTACCGAATGTCACTCAAGTTGGCGTCAATTTAATTCTTGACGGCAACAAACTTGATGTTAGTACGGAAACTGTGTTTTTAGGTATAACTATCGATTCTAAACTGCAGTGGGGCGCTCATATTAGAACTCTTTCAGGTAGATTAAGCTCAGCCGCATATGCAGTAAGAAAAATAAGGCAATTGACAGATGTAGCCACAGCTAGGTTAGTTTACTATGCTTATTTCCACAGTAGGTATTATGTCTTATGGCATTTTACTGTGCGGATCTGCAGCTGATGTAGACTCAATTTTTATATTGCAAAAGAGAGCAATCCGAGCTATTTATAAAATGAGTCCTCGCGAGTCCCTCAGAAATAAATTCAAAGAAATCGATATACTTACTCTGCCTTCTCTTTATATCTTGGAAAGTATTTTGTACGTTCGTAAAAACCTAGGACTTTTCAAAATTAGAGGCGATTTTCATAACATAAATACGCGTAGTAAATACGAAATTGTATTACCCAAATGGAGATTAGCTAAGACCAGCAAGTCATTTTTAGTAAACAACATACGCTTTTATAACAAGCTACCAAAGGCGGTGACTGAACTTAGTGACGGCAAGTTCAAAACCCATATTAAGCGTGTCCTAACTAAAAAGCGTATTACAAGGTTAAAGACTATGTCAAAGACACGCTTGTTTGGCAATGACTGCTTCTGCACATGTGGCCCCCTGGTAACTTATAATATTGTGTACATCTATCTATTAACTGCTCCACATTTGTTGTAATATATACATTTTCTTTTTTCTTTTCTTCCTACACATTGCTTTTGAAATATTTTTTCTATTATTAGATCATAAATTCGTTAGTAATTTTCTTTTGTTGACATGTCATTTATTGATAATTGTAACTATTTATTTTTCTTTCTTTTTTTATATAGCTTCTTTTTTTTTAAATGTAAATGTGAGAACAATGTGGACTCCGCGAATTCTTAGGTTACTTCCTATTACGACTCACTTTTTTTTTTAAATATGATTATTTTTATTGTGCTTTTGGGTTTAATATCGACTGGTCTACACTGTTCTTACATGATGTCTATTAATACTGTAATATGAAAATATTTGGATTCGTGCACTAGCTTGTGACGTTTTATGAGTGCCCATGTAGGCCTATGTGAAATAAAAACTTTTGACTTTGACTTGACTTGCCCAAATTTTTCGTATTGTGTTTTTCGTAACAGTTTTTTTATTATTTTATTTGTCTAAGGAAGCTTGTGATCATTTATTACTTTTTGTATTTCGAAACAACAGCATTGTATACTGTAGAATCACTCTTTTCAAATATTGTAAATAAATAACCGCCTAAATGCGCAACATGTTTGCGCTTCAAAAAACCTGCCAACCACAAAACGGGAGATCCAGAGTGTCCTGCTAAAAAAGCTGCTGAACTCAGGTATATAAATTCGATAGACTATGAAGGCGCCTAAGAGCGCCACATATATTTTTTTTACACTTTAGACTTATTTTTATTTTTTACTGTTATTTACTCTTCATATCACTTATTATTAGTGTAATGGATACTAACTTAATTACCGACATAGATAATTAATTTGTACCCGTTTCAAAGACATGTGAAGTTGAGGACTGCAAACAATATATAATTTCCGATTATGTAAAGTCACTAACTATACTAATTTAAAACGTTCGCAGTATTTATAAGAATATAGATAGCATTTATATTTAACATTTTTCTTCAAAGACTTAGCATAGATTGTGATATAATTGTGCTTACCGAATGCTGGCTATCTAATCGCCAAGATAAACAATAATCAAAATGATGGTGTACTTGTCTATTCCAAGGAATCATTAATGGTCACAGTAGAGAAACATAACTTCCGAGATTGTATGTATAATTGGTTGATAATTAAAATCTGTGCAAACACAGCAATAATCGCTATGTATAGATCCCCTGCCGCTAAAAACTTAAAATCCTTTCACGCGTCCTTGAACCAGATTCTTCAGGACCTAAGCTCTTTTAATAATGTTATATTAACACGTGACATAAATATAAACATTAGCTCTGAAATCTGTGACTCAGGAACCCAAGAATACCTCAATATCTGCTCATACTTTGGCTATCTTCTAGCACACACTCTGTAGACCCATAAAAGCAAATCCAGCCTACCGTATGTTACGCTTGTTACTAACCCGTCAATTACCGACCATCACGCTATTCTACTAACCCTAAACTTAACGCTGCCTAAGCTAATTCGTCCGCAGACCAAAACGCAATTAAACACAAACAAACTCGAACATAATTTATGCAACCTTGACATTAGCCCAGTTTACATTTCAACTGACGCGAATTTTGCTTTATCGTATCTAGTAAAAAAAAAAACAATCAGCAATATTACATAGTACAGCTATTATTAAAGTAAACAAAAAGCTTTATAATTCGAAACCATGGATTACTCCTGGCCTAATTCGGTGTATGCGGCAAAGAGATAAGCTCCATCAGAAAACGAGGAGATTTCCAGACGATCTTATTATTAAAATTACCTATAAACGCTACAGGAATTATTGTAACGATCTCTTAAAGAACTTGAAAAGGAATTACGATAAAAATGAATTAAAAAGTGCAGGTAATAATTGCAAACGTCTTTGGAAACATATTAAAAACGTCACTTATATGACAAAACGACGTGAATCAAATTCGAGTTTACTGCTTACTAATCCTTCGCCACTCTTGTCAGCTAACCATGTTAACAACTACTTCGTGAATGTCGGGGAAACTCTTGCTGAACAGATTTCAAAACATGGCTATGTTCAACCTTTTTCCCCAAATATGTGTGATAATTGTCCCTTAAAATCTTTTGGCTTGCTAGACACTGACGAAGACGAAATTACTCGAATAATTTGTGCTCTCAAGGATGACTGTGCGGTGGGCTGGGATAATATTAGCAGTAAGATCCTTAAACAATTTAAACATATCCCGGTACCTCCCTTAACTCATAAATTTCGTCTCTGCTTTTCTGAAGGTATTTTCCCTAAATGCTTGAAAAAAGCAGTTGTAGTCCCTATCTTTAAATCCGGAAACAAAGACTTGGTTAATAATTATAGGCCAATATCGTTTCTTCCATCTATTTTTAAAATACTAGAGAAAATTATTAACAGCAGCCTAGTTAACTATTTAGAGAAAAATAATCTTCTATCATCTTCGCAATTTGGTTTTCGTGCCAAGCTGTCCACGGACATGTCTCCGTGGAACTTGCTAAAGGAAACCAGACCCTAGGGGTCTTTCTTGACCTTGCGAAGGCCTTCGACACGGTATCTGTTTCTATACTCCTAAACAAGTTAGAGGCCATGGGAATTAGGGGAACGCCGCTAATTGATTGCGAACAATTGCAGACTCAAAATTGATTACCGAAGTTTATCTGGCATTCAATACTGTAATACCTCGTGGGGTGGAGCACCAAAAACTTATTTGTTACCCCTCGAAAGAGCTCAGAGAGCCATTTTAAAAGTAGCCAATTTCCATCCGTTCCTCTATCCAACAGATTTGCTATACAAGTCCTGCAACGTACTGACTGTTCGCCAGCTTTTCATCATGCGTCTGGTATTAAAACAGCACACCGTGCTTCCCTTCTACCCTGAAATTACTAATAAGAGACGGAATGATATTGTATGCAATTCCAATAATTTTTCAAAATGTCTTTGTATATAGGTATTTCACATTTTTAGGCACATTTTTGTACAATAGATTAAATAGAAAATTAGGTTTGTATAAATTAAATTATTATAGCTGTAAAAAGATTATTGTGCAATACTTACTCAGCAGAAGATCTCCTTTTAGTTAATTAAATTTAGGTTATTTAATAAAGTGAATTTTAATGATTGTTAATTTATTATTTCTTAGGTTCTTAGTACTTTTTAGCCTGACATACAGGCCCAACCTAGTTCAGGCAAAAATGCAATGTATGCGTTATAATTGTTTTTATGTATCTTAATAAAAATGTGCCACTTTTATTAAATAAACGATATTCTATTCTATTCTATTCTATTCATTGTGAATATGAAATACCATGGAGCATTTTTACTAGGTCGCATCTTATTTGACATAAACGTGGTATGCACGTGGTGGCACGTGTTATTGGGTCATTTAGTTTCCTTCAAAATGATTGTACTGAGTGGGCCTGATGCACGTGTTATACTCGTGAACGGGTGCCGTCAGTTCTTAGCTGCTAGAGTGGCTTCTTTCAACTTTTTTTTTTCATTACCTGTCTACATTGTGCTCACATAATAGAAGCAACAAGAAAAATGTAACCAAGATTATATGTAACCTATAATGTGATTTTGGAGATTCTAGCACATACTTCTCCATATAGATCTACGCTTTCGAACGTACAATTTAGCTTCCCTTTTTGCACAGACAAAACCTTCGGTTTCCCCAAGGAGGTCACCGAAACACAGCCAGGCTACGGACACCAATCGACCTACATCGAGCCCGTGAAGGGCCCGGAAAAAGCATCCGTGAAGTTCTTTGCTCTACCATACTTCCCTCCGATCGTTAGTGTCAGGCGCTACCGGTTGCGCTAGTTCTCGTTAGCCAGGGAGAGCGGGGTGAGCCCTTTGTCCACTGCCACTACATCTCGATGGATACTCACGTCGGCAGCTAGGATATATTCACGGCAGCTGCATACCTCGCGGTTGTGTAGGGTCTTAGCATTTAAAAGACCTCGACGCCCACACCTCCGCAGGATATACAGTCTCATCACTAACGACGTGGGTGTTGCATTCGGTGTACAGTCAGCAGTGTACGGACTCGCTATCAAGGGTGTCAAGTTCGGTTTGGTTTGTGGCTTAAGTCAACAAGAGTGTTTCCAGAGACTTCAATTGGCATTTGGTGATGAAGCACCATGTCGCAGCTCTGTGTATTCGTGGTTTTGAGAATTCAGACGTAGACGTGACCATCTCTATGATGTACGGTACGTAAAGGTCGGCCGGCGCGGTGGCTGCGGGACAGATAGGTCGAGTGTCAAAGAATAACACCGTATTTGTTTTGTCTCCAAATAAATTGTAAAAAAAAGTGGTAGAAAGTGGCTCAATTCATTAGTGCTATATATCATTGCAAACCGTGTGATCGGAACAAAAAAGTGATATATATGATACACCTGGACTTTATCGGTAACGTGAGTAAATAGTGCAAATCTTTTAAAAAACAATTTGCGACCAATTGCGTCCCTGACTTAGGGCAACCCGCAGAACGCCCGCTTCTACGCACACGTGCGCGACGCTTACACTAGACCCTGATTCACCAGCCAGAGCTTACGCTACGCATTTATGCTATACTTAGCCTAACGAACACATATGAGAAACTTACTACAAAATCGAATAGGATCAAACTTAGTCGTGTGTGTGTGTGTGATCTTTTAGCAAACCTGGTGCAACTACGGACACCCTACTTGAATTGTCGCTAGAACTGTATTCATTATATATATTTCATTTCATTTCTTTTTCATATTCCACTTGTGTAGACTGTTGGAACTAAAAATGTAATTTTTATATATAAGATCTTAATGTAAACAGTAACGCAATAAATATATCTTCATCTTTACTCGTCGCCAATGCAGCGTCAATGAAAACCAGGAGTTAACGATACACTGATATATTTCAGAAGTATTAGAATCTACCCGCCACCGTACAAATATCAAACACATAATAATGTAACCATCGGTACAAAAATCAACATGCAATTAGAAGCGTCTAAGAAGCCCATGTTCTTCTAAATCCTCTTCTCGATACTAATATAATGTCCATCATTATCAGGCTTCACAGTGGCAACATACTTGAGCCGCATCTGAGTGTGGTCAGCCTTAATCCTGTAGTTCCTCACCACGTGAGCGAGGGTTGTCTTCATCGACATCATGGCGTAGGTTTTACCTGGTGCAACAATAAAGTTGTCGTTAAAAAGTTACAAATGGACGATGTTAAATTATGGGGGCAACCAAACACAACAAATTAAAAAATAAAATATGACGTCACGAAAATCATACATCGCGTAAGCAAAGTTATTCGCGCGATTTATATTTAAACAACCATCTGTCAGTATCCCGCAACACACCACATCCGTCGGAAATAGCGACTTTGCGACTCACTGAAATGTTCCGGAGAATTGATATATTTACTAGTAACTAGTTTCTGCCAGCGGCTTCGCCCGCGTAAAAGTAAATTTCCCGGCTGTCAGTTAAATTGGAGTCAAAGTTTGACACTATCTCTCGCTTCATACCGAGACATTTAAAAATAAAATTCACAATCTTTTTTATATTCAAAGAATTAAAAATCTAAACTACATAAGTACGTTTTCTGAAGGTAAAAATTCTGTAAAGATGTAAGTGATGAATTGAGAAATTTAGTAGTTAATGTGGAAATATCTGCCAATCTATATATAAAAACGAAATATCACTCTCTGATTAATCACGAAATCTTAGAAACAACAACTACACCTTAAAATTCTGTAGGTAGGTGTTTTATAGAGTGTAAACATCTGCTAAGAACGGATTTTACGAAACTACCTCAAAGTGGGTAAAACGGGGGTTGGAGGTTTATTTTTATTTTATTTTTTATTTATTTATTTAGGTTCTCCAACAAAGGATGTACACAATATCTGTATCTTATAAATTATTGGTTCCGGTATCTTGTTGGTATACTCCTTCACTTATAGGAGACCACAGCATGCACAAAAATAATTTAAGCAACTAAGCTAACAAGAATAAAATTAAAGGTACATTACGAACATGATATAAATTAATAAAGATAATAAAATTGAAAATTGATTGAATAATAATAATTATTATGATAAAGTTGGAATTCTAATAACAATTAATAAAAAATAATAAAATTAATCTATTATACATTAAATTAAATTAAATTAAATTAAATTAAATTAAATTAAATTAAATTAAATTAAATTAAATTAAATTAAATTAAATTAAATTAAATTAAATTAAATTAAATTAAATTAAATTAAATTAAATTAAATTAAATTAAATTAAATTAAATTAAATTAAATTAAATTAAATTAAATTAAATTAAATTAAATTAAATTAAATTAAATTAAATTAAATTAAATTAAATTAAATTAAATTAAATTAAATTAAATTAAATTAAATTAAATTAAATTTTTTTTGTTACGAGTGAACTGGATGTAATGACACTTACCTATGTTTAAAAGCATCCTGTTTTGTTTACACCAAGCCGAAAGTCGGTCGAGATCATCCTGTAGCATTTTAGAGTCTAATTTTATCTGAATTGGCCTCATAAACTTTAAATCATCAGCAAACAAATAGTAACTGGAGTGTTTGAAGCACTCGGTTACGTCATTGATAAAAACGTTAAAAAACATTGGTCCAAGATGCGATCCTTGAGGTATTCCAGAGGTAGCCAGATAACTATCTGAAAAGTGACCGTTCACTATCACCTTTGATTCTCTCTTTTCCAAGTAAGATTTAAACCACCCTATCAACGTTCCACCCACACCGAATTGAGCCAGCTTCTTAATGAGAAGGCAGTGATCTACCTTATCAAATGCCTTGCTAAAATCAGTGTAGATTGCATCCACTGGAACACGATTGTCAAGGCACTTAGATAAAGCTGACGTAAAGCACAATAGGTTGGTGTTAGTAAATCTAGATCTAACAAAACCATGCTGAAATTCAGTAATGTGTTGCTTAAGGTACCACATCAGATGTTTGCTAACAAGTTTCTCGAATACCTTTCCAAACGTAACCAGTATTGAAATTGGTCTGTAATTAGACACCAAGTGCTTCTTCCCCGATTTAAATATGGGGATCACGTTGGCTTCTTTCCATGCATCTGGATAGACACCATCGCGTAATGATCTATTAAAAATAATTTGTAGGGGTGTTACTAGCGCCTTGGCACAATGTTTAATAAATATAGGAGGAATACCATCACTACCTGCACCCTTAGTTTCATCCAATCCAATAAATTCGCGATAAAGATCTTTACTGTCAAATTCTAAGTTAAGTAGTGACGCCGACGTGAGAGAATAACTAGTATTTAAGATATTTGTACTGTTCGTCGGGGCACTAAAGGTACTTGCAAAATGTTCTCCAAACATGTTGCAAATGTCCTTTCCGCTTGATGCGCTTCGGTTTTTGTGTGACATTTGTGCCGGATAAGTACTACTACTTTTTCTCTTACTTTTAATGTATGACCAGAATGTTTTAGGGTTTTTTATAATGCTGTTTTCCACGTTCGTGATATATTTCTTATAGCATGTAGAAATTAAAATATTGCATTCGTCCCGTAATCTATCAAAATACACTTGGTCTAGTGGATTCTTGTACTTTTTAAAGCGAGTATGATATTTGTACTTTTCTCTCAGAAGTCGTATAAGATCGCGTGAGTACCAAGGTGGATATTTTTTGCTGACCGTTTTTTTTTAAAGGTATACATTCTGATATAGCTTGTCTTAACAAGTTGTAAAAAACGGTTACCATTTCGTTAATGGATTCACAGTTATTGAATTCACGTTCCCATTGTATCGCCAACAAATGATGTAAAATCTTTTCATAGTCTGCACGAAAATAGTTAGGTTTTTTAATGTCATTAGCCGCCAAGAAACGTTCTGCCAATACTGGTAGGTTAAATTCTAGTGGGGGGTGTAAGAGGTCTTCTTTTGATAAACTGTGCTTAGAGCGGACCATATCCGTTAAAGAGGTATTACAGAGTATTAAGTCCAATATTTTTGATTTTATGTTTAAAACATTGTTGTATTGATTTAGGCCATTTAGATTTAGAAATTCAGACAGTATTGTATAAAAATCCGACTTGCTGGGTTCTGGATATAAGGATATGGAGTCATTGTTTGCAAGCCGTGTTATGTTAGCAAGATTAAAGTCACCTAAAATCAATATTTATTCGTTTCCATTAAATACCCTGTGAACGTATTTGGTAAACAGCTCCAATGAGTCACGGTGAATTGGTGGCGGTGGGTATACCCCACTGACATACAATTTTTGTTCACTACTTTTTGATGAATTAAGTTCAACACTTATCCATAAGTCTTCCAATTCGCTTTCAAATTGAGTTAATCTACGTGATTTCAAAGCTTTCGCGACGGCAATTAATACCCCTCCGCCGTCTTTACGAGATTTATACCTACTGGATTCTCGGTCGCGTCTGTAAACTACATATCTATCGTCAAACAACTCAGAATCATAGACACCGCTGTTCAGTCAAGTCTCTGTGAGCACTACAATGTCGTGATTTTGTATAGATATGTTACGGCAGAAGTCTGTGGTTTTAGTTTTCAAGCCTCTTACATTTTGATAGTAAACATGAATCGGACGATTGAATGTGACTAGTATAATAACAACAGGAACCTTCAACTTGTAACATACCTTAAAAAACTAATTAAGCCAAGGATTTTATCCTATCTAGGTTATTAATAATAATTCTTTGAGAAGACTCGTCTTTTTTCACAAAAACCTTGCCGTCTCTAACCCAAACAAACTTAAACCCAAGTTCCTTACCGCGAATACGAGCTGCTGCATGAATAGCTTTATTTTCAGCAGACAGGTGCTCCGTGACGTATATAGGCTGAGGTTTCTCTGCTGCAATGCCTAAGTGACTAGTGTTCAGCTTGTCTTGCTTGTTGTTCCTATTATGTTTTATTGACGCGGCAAGGAAACTATCACGCAGACGTGGACTACCGAACTTGACGAGAATAGAACGAGGCCTGGTGCTTTGTGTGTCTTTTTTAGCTATTCTTGTGCAATGCAGTATGTCAGAGTCTTTAATATCACAACTTATCACTTTACCTAGTTGCAGCACAGTAGTAATTAAGTTTTCTGCCTTGTTTTCAGGGACGCATTGTAACTGGACGTTGGCTGACCTAGAGTTTTGTTCTACTAAGTTCAGACGTTGACTGAATTGTTGAAATGCATCCCGCAGACCGCAGTTGTCTTTTTTCAAGCTTCTGTATTCTATTTGGTTTGAATGAAAGTCCTCTGTTTTTGAAGTAAGAGACTTGAAATTTAAAATGATCGCTCTATAGATGGTGTGGAGGTATACTAATAATGTATTTTTAGAAATCAATCCCCTTTTGGGGTTAAAACAGGGGATGGTAGTTCGTATAAAAGTCGAATGTTATTAAAGTTTAATTATGGCAGAAGGATTTTAAATGGCATTTAAGTATTAGAATTATTGAAAACAACTACTTACTATTGTAAGGAGGGATGTTTTATTATATATTATATTAAAAGGAGACTGACATATCAACACACAGTCGAAACTATTGGGAATAGGAGCGTGAAATTTTGCAAGAAACTTACTTTTATGTCATGGGTGAAAACTAAGATATGATTTTTCAAAATTCACACAATATAGGAGTGAAACGGGAGTTCAAAGTTAGTATGGAGCAATCTACTTTTATGCGGGCGAAGCCGCTGGCAGAAGCTAGTAAAACTATGAATGCCTCTCAGGACTCTCAGGTTGCCGCCACCTGAGAGTCTAATTTAATTTGTACTGTCATCAGTAAGCATAAGCACAATCAGTCTTAACATGTGGCATCATGATAAGGCTGATTATGCTTATGCTGATTATGTTATTGACTAGGACTTAGGCCTCCTTTCTAAGAGAGGGAATGGGCCTTAATCCACCATGCGTGTCAAATGCATGTTGGTGGATGTCACATGTCTTCAAGTTTTTGATTCTGTCTGTCGTTCTGTCTTTAAATAAAAACCATAAACTCAGGTCAGTCCCTGACGGGATCAGCGTGGTCTGCTACACGGATGACACGCTGATCCTGGGGTGGGGAGAGTCGTACCAGGCGGCGGTCGAACTAACGACACGCGGGGTTGCGACAGTCGTGGGCAGGATCCAGGAGTTGGGACTCGAGGTGGCATTGCACAAGTCCGAGGCCATGTGCTTTCACGGACCTCAGAACACACCACCACCGGGTTCCCAACTAACGGTAGGAGGAGTTCACATCAGCGTCGGGTCGACGATGAAGTACCTGGGACTCGTTCTCGACAGCCGGTGGGATTTCAAAGGAGCACTTCCGACGTCTGGCTCCCAAACTAAATCGGACTGGGGCTGCCCTCGGGCGGCTCCTGCCCAACCTGGGGGGTCCAGACGCCTCCTGCCGAAGGCTCTACGCGGGAATCGTTCGGTCCATGGCCCTTTATGGCGCACCGGTATGGGCGCCAGCGCTGCGGAAGCAGCCCGGCTGAACGCATGCCAGAGGGTCATGGCCATACGGATGGTGCGAGGATACCGGACGATTTCCCGCGAAGCGGCGAGCCTCCTTGCTTGCCAGCCACCATGGGATCTGGAGGCAACAGACCTTGCTCACATGCACGATCTGCGCATGGAGATGCAACGCCGGGGCGAAACTCCGCTGCCGCGACAAATCGCAGCATGGCGGACAGAGCTCCGGCGGGTTCTCATGGCTAAATGGCGGCAGCGACTGTCGCGACCCAGTGCTGGGCACGCCACAATTATGGCGGTAAGTCTCCTCTTTGAGGCGTGGTTGGAAAGACCTCACGGCGTCCTCACCTACCGTATGACGCAGGTTCTCACCGAACACGGTAAGTTCGGGAAGTTCCTGCACCGGATTCGTGCGGAAGCGACGCCCGGGTGTCGCCACTGTGTGGACCGCCCGGAGGACACGGTGGAGCATACGGTGGAGGTGTGCCCCGCTTGGGCAGAGCAACGCCGTGTCCTCGTGGGGGCGATCAGCGGCGGCGATCTCTCGCGTCGGGCTTTGGTACAGGCCATGGTCCGTAGCGAGGAGGAGTGGCAGGCGGTCGCTTCCTTCTGTGAAGCAGTAATGCTAGCAAAGGAGGCGGCCGATCGCGTGAGGCAACGCTCCTCACGCCCAAGTCGCCGCCGGGATTCCGATCCCGATTTCCGGTCACCGTAGGCGCGGGCTTGCGGACGGCGAGCAATGGGTAGCCCGCCGTCCGACCGTCCGGTAACCGTCCGGACCGAGTCTAAGTCGTCGACGGCGCGTATTGTTCCACGCGCGCCTCAGGGAGATGTCAGCAAATCGTAGGGGCCCAGCAGGGTCGAAGCCTACTGGGGCCATGGGTAGTGTGAAAGCGAAACCCGGGGTCTTGGGACGAAGGCAACGAAGGAACAGGTATGGGTTTTTAGTCAGTAAAAGTCTGACACTATCTTCCGCCCCGCCCAAGGGCGGGGGATGTCATAAGATGACTTTCCCACCGAAAAAAAAAAAAAAAACTCAGGTCAGCGATTTTTTTTTGCGATTCGGAAAAATCGTCATGATTTTCGGGAATGCAAATATTTACACAGGTAAGTTTGTACGGAACCCTCAGTGAGCGAGTCCGAGTCTCCCTTGCCCAGTTTTTTCTGGTTGTCATCAATAGCGAGCTATAATCACTGCGTTACTTGCAAGAACTTCCGGTAGTGGTTGATCCTTACCAATACACCGTCGTCTTCCCAAACCAAAGGGAGCATACACATTAAGATTGCCTGGCACCTTGCTAGGTTCAAGCCAGCGTTCAGGTTTGAATTCGTGTCTATCTGGACCACATATCGGATTGTTATTAAGACCGCAAATAAATAAGACGCAGTGCCGGCCAGATGATAGTGTGTAATTTTCTGAAACAAATTTGTAATATGTTCAAAAGTATTCGTAACAGAGTCTTAATTAGTAATAGAAAAAAAATCTATTAGATCAGTGTTGACAAATCAATCATCGACTTACTTAATTTAATATCCTTTTCTAGTTTTCTGCCGATTATTGGCACTACGGAGAATAATCTCATACTCTCCTTCAGAACGGCCTCCAAGTACTGCAGCCTCGACAAGTCCGTCTTTTCCACGTCTCTATCTCCTCCCAGGACTTCTTTTATCCTGATGAATCAGAATCAGAATCATTTATTCGTAAACCATAGCCACACCATAGGTGATAATAATAGACAAGATCTTAAAAATTTGGTAGTGTGCTATGTTTTGCCAATTGACATACAAATTGTTAAGAAAACAGTATTATACTATTAAATTAAAATATAAGTTCGTCATAATATTGCTTGCTTGGCACGCGCCGTCGATTGGTCGCGCTGTGTGTTGCTCGTCTGCTCGGGTTTTAGAAGTCGTTGTGTAAACAATGGCTACTATAATTGTAAAATGTGCTAGTTGCAATGTCGTCATAAATGAGACATTGGCATTTATCTGCAATAAACAGTGCATTTTCGGAAAGTGAAATTTTGCCCATGGACTCAGGTTTATACCTGAGTCCATGGGCAAAATTTCACTGCTAAAAAGAGTGAATTCATCATCTTCAAAGCCGGTACCAAATGTTACTTATCTGTACCTCCTATCACTCTTTGCGGCATTCCTTTAAAAAGGGTGTCGCAATTTAAATACTTGGGCCATTGGGTCTCTGACGACTTATGTGACAATCTGGACACTGAGCAAGAACGCAGGGCGCTGTCTGTCTGGTGTAATATGTTGGCTCGCAGGTTTGCGCGATGTACTAGACCTGTGAAGGTGATTCTATTTAAGGCATATTGCCAGTCGTTTTACACGTGCAGCCTGTGGACCAACTTTACGCAGCGGGCGTACAGCGCACTGCGTGTGCAGTACCACAATGCTTTCAGGATACTGTTAGGGCTTCCGCGGTTTTGTAGTGCTTCGACAATGTCTGCTGAGGCGTGGACGAATGATTACTACGATAGTCGCCTACGAAGCAGCTCGAACAGTCTCTTGAGGGTGTTGTCCGAGCGGTGGGACCTGTCCCTTATACAGAGGTGGATGCAGCTTAATGTTAGCGGCTCCCCTCGTATAATTTGACTTTGTGACATTGTGTGTGTGAAAATTATTGTTGACATACGTAATGTGGTATTTTATTTGTATTTTAATTTTATTTTATTTTGATTTGAATTTAATTTTATGTGTATAATGACATCTCATTTGATTATTTTAATGTTTTATTTCATTTTAATTTTGTGTGTAATATATGGACTATGTCTGAAAATAAAAATAATAATTTTTATTATTATTATTAATATCATTATGCAAGCAAGTAAAATTTTAATATTCATAATCAATTTCATTTCATACCAAAATTTATAGTCAATTCAGAAGATTAATTGGTAAATAAAATAAGTAAAAAAATATATTAAAAATATCAAGTATAAGTAAAAATGAAAATATTATAAAGATACAGAGATTCGTCAGAGTAAAACAGTATTATATTATTAATTAAAATATAAATTCGTCATAATAATATCATTATGCAAGCAAGTAAAATTTTAATATTCATAATCAATTTCATTTCATATCAAAATTTATAGTCAATTCAGAAGATTAATTTATAAATAAAATAAGTAAAAAAATATATTAAAAATGTCAAGTATAAGTAAAAATTTCAATATTATAAAGTTACAGAGATTCGTCATTAAGAAATTCGCCTAGAGTATAATAACATTTTTCGTTACTATATTTTCTCTCTCTTTAATACAAAATAAATATTGAAAATAAAGTAATAACCCATTAAGCATTTTTTAAACTTCTGTACTGGCATACATTTTATTTCATTAAGTATTTTATTATATATTTGCGGTGCAATACCAAAGAAGCTTTTCCTCATAAGAGAAGTTTTACATTTCACAAGGCATAAATCATTATTATATTGAGCACGAATGGGTGTTTTCTTTACTGTGCGTTTACATGCAATCATCAGAAAAAAGGTGGCATAGCTTGTGGGAAGGACTTGGGGGAGTGACAATAGCATCCTGAAAGTCGTTGCTGAGGATCCGAGAGCTCCTATGCTAAGGCATCTCATGAGGAATCATTGTCCGCCTAAAGTGCGTCGTAAGTACATGACTCACTATTATAATTTGTTGTCTGTTATTATTATGAGTTATTATATCACAGAACCTTGGGGTCCTGGACCTTTGGAAGGCGTACGAGGAGTCGAAACCAATTCGCAGAGACCCCTTATACGCTTTTAATAGAACGTTGTACCAACCGGCGATTATCCCTGTACGCTATGCTAGTGCATCCAAGGACAATCCCCGGTTAATGGGAAACTATTGCAACATATGAAGAACTAAGATATAGGGCTATGGTTTTTGTAGTCTTAAGTGGACCGGTTACCAGGAACTATGTTAAGACTATGGCCCCTGCCTGGACAATGTTATTAATTTCCATCGATAAAAAGGCAGGGGGCACACTCAATAAATGGGCCCCCCAAAACGGTCGCTAGCACGAAGTGACGTAGCCACAAGAAGGCAACATATCCTGAGGTGCTTGAGGAGCGAAGAGGTATACCATGGCTATCAGGACAATCCTGGAAGTACGGTCAAAATCCCTACCAGTACCTTACTGGATTATACATCCTTCTCCTGAGCACATTTGCTCTTGCGAATCTCCACTCAAGCCAGCTAATAAAGGCAAGAGAGAGTTGGGAGCTCCGTTCCTCGTCAGTGTTCACTACGGCCGGCCAACAAAGGCAGGCCGGAGATGAGGAACAAGATTGTCTGTTATAATTATTATAATTACTAATCCTGGTGTTTAAGTTTTAGCATGTAAGTTACTAACAAAAATGGTTCCATTGTTGTCCGAAATTTAACAATTTATTATTATTTTCTTTTTTCAATATAAACACATAAAAGTTACATTTTTAAATATATTTTAAATAAAACTCATAAAAAAACATTTAAAAATATAAAAAATAGTACCCTACCGGTATCGGTAACAGGGTCCAAGCTACCGGCGGTCAGGGCTCCAGAGAAAGGAACCTCCTAACAATACGAGCCGTGTCCAGGACTACCGCTTTCTGAAATAAGCCCTTAATCCGTCGTAAGTCGAGGCTCTTGGCTATTAAGCCATTGCCCGACACGACTATCGGTACTATTATTTCTAAACTACCGCCCACAGTCACTTGACTCTTAGTGGGGTTGATCTTCAGCCCAAACTCAGCGCTCCAGTCACCTATTTGAGCTAGTTCGATATTAACAGTGGCATCGGTTAACTCTCCAAGAGAGAATTGGGTGTAAATTTGGAGATCATCAGCATACAGGTGATAGAAAGAAGATAATCGTTAAGAGATAGCGTTAATGAAATGTGCGAAAAGTAGAGGGGATAAAACCCCACCCTGCAGCACACCGGTACAGGTATCGCACCAAGAAGAGAAAGATTCCTCAATGCAAATACATTGCTGGCGATCAAACAGGTAACTATGAAACCAGTCAATTACCGATGGAGATATGTTAAAAAAGCATAGGACACCGAGCAAAATGTCGAAGTGAACCGTATAAAAAGCATTGCTAAAGTCAAGCAGAGCAAGTAATGTTAACTTTTCCATCTCCAAGCCAGACCTGATATTGTTTGTGAAACGCACGAATGCTGAAGGAGTGCTGTGCCGGAAAACCGGATTATATAATATAATATAAATATATAATATTCACACAACTATCACACAACGCCGTCTAATCCCAAGCTAAGCAGAGCTTGTGTAATGAGTACTAGACAACTGATAAATATACGTAAACATTTCTAAACACATACATATTATAGATAAATTATACCCAGACACAGAACAAATGATTGTACTCATCACACAAACATTTGTCCTGGGTGGGAATCGAACCTACGACCTCCGGCATAGCAGTCAGGGCCACTAATCACTAGACCAACAGGCCTATAATTTTATTGATTGATAGAGATTTAGCAGTAGAAGTGTTAGTGTGAAGGGCACATTGTTAGCAGACTACAATATGGTTGTTGGGGACGAAAAGCTCATTAGAGTGGCCACCACGTACCGGAAGACGCAGTGTTAGAAGGCCTCCCACAAAGTGGACCAATGACTTGGTGAGGGTCGTAGGAACCCAATGGATGCGAGACGCACAGGACCGGTCGCTATGATGACACTTGGAGGAGGCCTGTTTCCAACAGTGGACGTCTTTCAGCTGAAATGATGGTGATGATGATGAACCTACATTTATGGAACCTTAAATTTGAAGTTTAAAGAAGAATAAAAAGATTGAAATTTTTAATAAATCTGTGAATTGAATCATAAGATTACTTACAGTAAACAGTTAATGGTCCAAATCTGACTTTTCCGACTCCGCCGCAGTCATAGCACTGATCAACTATGTCGTTAATTTGATTCCATATTTCTACAAACACGAACATATAAAATATATATTATATTAAAAAGTTGATATTTTGAGAGTGCAACATTTGTTTGAAAGAATTCATGATCAGGTCGACCTTTACACGGTTGATCTGACCCAAATCTGCCTACAAATTAAGTTAATTATTGAAACTGGATTTGATAAGAAGTTAGACAATCGGAATTAAGCTCATTGCACATCGGTTCTGTATTAAAAAAAAAAACATACAAGAAGCCCCATAGACGCTGTTTTATATCATGTTACGTTTTATAAGATTCCCGGTTACATGGTGCTTGTTTAGATCTATACTAATATTATAAATATGAAAGTAAATCTGTCTGTCTGTTGAGCTTTCACGCTTTAATTTCTGAAACTATTTTAACCCTAAAAAGGTAGTCTGCGTAAAATTGGCGCATACGTTTTCGAAAAAATGCTCTTTCATTCTAATTAGCGCGAATCCGAGGCGTTTCGAACATCTCAGTCGTCGCTCCGACCTTTCGTGATGCACATGCGTTGTTATGGTGGGTATTACCAATTTTGAATTATAACTACTCCGTGAGTCAAAATGACGCAAGTTTATCTTTAGAGTGACTTTCTAGATTATTACCTCAATTGATTTATGCCTTGTTTTTTATTTGAAATTCACTTTTTATTATATTATTTCAACAAATATTTCATTTATAATAATATATATGAACAGTTTTGATTATATACATTATATATAATAATAATGAACAAAAAGTGATTATTAAATAAAAAATATCAGTTTTATGATATATTATAGTTTTTATTGTAGTTTATATATATGTATGTATATATTATCATTATAAAATAAGGCGAAAGGTAAATGCATTGTGCAAAAATGTAAAAAAGTTATTTGTCGTGAGAATAATGTTGATACATGCCAAAGTTATATCTGACTGATTCATAAATAGCTATATGTTTTTATAGTATATAATATATTGTTTGTTTCGTATGCAGGTCGAAATAGCTGATTATCAGTAAAAAAATTAATGATAAGACGTCAAAGGAATATAATTTTCTGTTCTGTTGATAACTGAAGTAGTTAAATGTTTTTATTTTTTTATAGTAATTTAATATAAATATATTTTTTTCACTTTTTATTTAAGTCTGTATATAAAAATTGAATTGAGATTAGTTTCATTCAAATAAATAAATATAATACATCAATATATTTGGTTAAAGTTCTTGCGTCAATTTTACGCATGACTATCTTATCCGCATAACAAAATATGAATTTCTTTCTAGGGTTAATGAAATTTGCAATGGAGTAAGCTTGGAGCCGAAGAAAGGGCATATACAATTTTTTATCAGGCTTTGCTTTAGTGTTTAGAAATAACCTTCGCCCGGACGAAGTCACGGACAAAAGCTGTGAGAAAAATAAAAATAAAAAATATTTTCCTTTAAATATCTTATATCAAAATCATCCATGACGTATATGCAAATACATATATAAATACATTGGTTTGCCCGCTTCCGTTCTGGATATTTCGACTTAAGAAATAAACCCCGTGATCGACTGAAAACTTTAGTCAACAATAACAAATTAAAGGCGATTGTGGAAGCTGAATTAGCAGCAGCTTTCAATGTTAGTATCAAAACAATGGGGTGCTACGACAGAATACCTCCTCGAGTGCCCGCAGGCTGTAGTTCCCTTGCGGATACGTCCGGAGTGAAGGCCAGTCTGCGGGACGATGCACCCTGGGAGGCGGCTAACGACTTCCCTTGGGTACTCTTGCCTAAGGGGTCTCGATGTCCGCCTGCGAATATTCTGTTCGAAGGAACACTTCAACGCGTGTCCCTCTGCTATAGCAGAGAGCACAGTGGCGAAGTAAGAGCGGTGTGCACTTACCCTGCCACTGGGCAGGCAGGAGGAAAACTTCTCTCTTCTGCCACCGTTAGTCTCGTAGCCTCAGAAATTGTCCAAGGGCATGTTGTTGACTTTTGATGGGGGTCGAGGGTCTTGGCTTAACCGCTCGGGCCGCGAGGAAGACAACCTCCATGAAAAATGCGGCTGCGCACCGTGACTAATGAGGGTAGCTTAATTAGTCTCTAGTGCGAACCACAGTACTTGAGCCAGTATAACATGAAAAATACTCATAGGGACATAGTTGTCCCTAACCTATCTCAAAATTTTTCGAGATAAGTCAGAGTCCGACGCGGCATGCGGAAGGAGCTCGGAAGCTCGGAGGGCTCGGAGGTTGAGGAGGTGGCGGGCGACTCCGGTAGAAATGCGAGTGTACCGGAAGCGCTCCAGACCGGGGGCAAATCGTCCTCCGAAGGAGAGTTTGCGTCGGCTCGCAAGATCCCCACCAGCAGTCGGGGTGCGAGCCGAGCGAGAGGAAGAGGGAGAGGGCTTACCACCCAGGGGGCTGCTGAGAGAGCCGAGTGGCCCTCCGCGGAGGGGCGCCGCCCCGTAGCGACCAGGGTTAGGGCTGCCCCTCGGGGCCGTCTGGCAGCAAGCCAGACGCCAGGGAAGACTCCGCCGATGAGTCACGCAGGTTACTCGAGTAGCTGGTGGTCGACTTGACAGTCATGTCAAGGAAGAGGGAGAAGGGCTCCAAGAAAAGGGGCACCGCTCAGTTCACGTCCTCCATCTTGGAGGCTATGGACGCCTACTTCAATAAGAGGGTCGCGAAGATCCGGGCTGAGCTCTTGGATGCTCGAAAAGTCAACCAGCAGGAGGAGGCACTAAAAGGAGGAGAAGCATGCAAGAGCAGGGGCAAAACCAGTCCCAGCTGTACATGACACAATTTAAGTGGTAATCCGGTCAGACGGATCTGAAGATCTGGAGAAGACCGATGTCCGACTTTTAAATATACTTACTGTTACCGTTTCCAATCAATAACGGTAAATGTCCTGCAATAGGCCAGGCTCCCGGCAAGGACGGCGGCTCGGCAGTCTTAGCACTCGAGCGGCGCCACCACCAGTATGCAACGCACCCAATGCAGAGTAGCACCACAGTGAACATTGTTGAGCTGAAAATAAATATTTTTATGCTTGAAATTATTACCTTTTTTGCCAGGGAACCCTATGAAATCTAAACTAATATTATAAAGAAGTAAGATTTGTTCTTTTTTTTTTGTTGTTTTTATATTACGATTTAGCTCAAAAACTAGTTGACCGATTTAAAAAATCTATTTAGTGTATATGTATAAATTTCAAGTTATATTTCATTAGTCAGACAAATTGTAGTGACCAAATATCCAGTCAGTGCATGAAATCGTCTCATTCGCTCTGAAACGCATGCGTGCTCTCGCGCTCATACTCTTGGCTGAAAAACTATTCACAGTATAAAATTCACTCGTAAAAACATCAATTTGTAAACATATCAATTTTCAAACAAAATAACTGATAACTAGTAGGACTTTCTTTGCACATGCATAATTACAACTAATTAAAAAAAAGATGTAAAAAAACAAGATCCTGATAACATGAACGATTTTGAAGTGCTGTTACAGGATCTTGACGTAAGCTGTGAACAGTGTTGGCTGTCAAAACAGATGGTTAACTTATTATCTCTTGACGGTTATTATTCCTACAGAAGTGACATAAACATAAACCAGAACGATGGTTTATCAAAAATAATTTAAGAACTAAAAGAGAAAAACCAGTATCCCTGGATAGTAATTGTTTAATAATTAAAGTTATTCCCGATGACTACCGTAGTCATGACTATTTATAGGCCTCCTTCTCAAAACATTGATTTAAAGGTATATTTCCAAAAACTACTTAAAAAGGCTGTGGTCACACCTGTATTCAAATCTGGAGATAAAGCCAGTGTGAATAACTACAGACCCATCTCAGTGTTAACAGGCCTCTCTAAAGTTTTAGAAAAAAATATTAACAGTAGATTGATAAAATATCTAGAAGAAAACAGACTACTATCAGATGGTTAATTTGGTTTTAGGGCTAAAAGATCAACTAGCCAAGCAGTTCACAATTTGACTAACTATATTACTACTAACCTAGATAATGATATGCACACAATTGGGATCTTTCTAGACCTTGCCAAGGCCTTCGACACTATTTCTTGTTCTTTACTTTTGCACAATCTTGAATCACTTGGGATAAGAGGTAAACAACTTTTACTATTTTCTGACTATCTCAGTGATCGTCATCAATGTGTAAAAACCAGATCATTATACCAGTTCTGATTTTAGAAATAGCTGTTTTGGCATTCCGCAAGGTAGCATTTTGGGGCCTACATTATTTTTAATCTACATAAATGAACAATGCAGCCTGTCGCTCCAAAATGGTGTTATAATGTCGGCGGATGAAACCGCTCTATTGTTTTCAGGTAAATGATAAGGTGCGCGACGACTTATGCTGCGAATATTCTGTGTGAGTAGGGTTAGTGATTTGTCACCAGAAGGAAGAAGGTGTTTATAATCCTCAAAATTGCAGACTTTGGACTCCGACACAGAAAAAACAAATAATAGAAAGACTAGACTGCAAATAAGCTGATTTGTATTAAAAGTATTAGATGACGCTCTTAGGCGCCTTCATAGTCTATTGAGTTTATGTGATTTATTTCTGCATGTTTGCGGGCCGGGCAACTTACACCACCAGTTGGATGGTCACATTTGCTCTTTTTTTTTCGGTGGGAAAATCATCTTATGACATACCCCGCTCTTGGGCGGAGCGCGAGATAGTGTCAGACTTTTACTGACTAAAAACCTACTCCTGTTCCTTCGTTGCCTTTCGTACCAGGGCCAATCCGGTGCAGAAACCTTCCGAACTTACTGAGGAATCTCTGGACACTGGGAACCCCGGGGAATCGGCTGCAGTAAAACCACGTCAATCGCGTAACAGATTTATTGATAGAGTGGCTCACACATCCTCACACAACCTTGCGTTGTACCTACCCACTTATTGCTATGAATATAAAATATAGAAATATAAAATATAGAATTACCTACATCACACTTACCATGTCCGGTGAGGACCTGCGTCAAATTCAAATTCAAAGCATTTATTTCAAATAAACCATTTACAGACTTTGAAATGTCAAGAAGTCAGTCAGAAAAAATGAAGCTAATTGTACATTCCAAAGCGTAGATCTCTATGGAGAAGAATGTGCAAGAAACTCCATGGACACTCTTTTCAATCATGTTTTGCAATTACAAATATCTCTGGTACATGTTTCTTGTCGCTATCATGTGAGAACAATGTCAATAAAGTAAAAATAAAAACTAAATATAGATATTAAAATAGCAACTGGCAGCTAAGAGATGCCCAGTCTCAACTGACAGCGCCCGTTCACGGGCCTGACGCGAATATTAGCACCACTCAGCTCAACCATTTTGAATGATCCAACACACGCGCCACCATCAGTGAGACATTTGAATGAGCATGACAAACTCTTAACTGCCATGCTCATTTATGTCAAACAAGTCCAATAATAACCTAAAAACCATTAAATAGCTCCATGGTCCTCACATTTACAAACTTTGAATAAAATACAATAATAATTAAGTACAATAATATTTTACAAATTAAAAAAAACCATTAAAGAATAATAATAATAGTTTCAAAACTAATCAATTTGTACACCCCGGTGGTAGTGGAGCTGGACCAGCATTGAGCCAAGCATTTTTATCTTGAATATAATCCTCCAACTTATAATATGCTTGCCTGCATAGTGTGTGTTTAATACAAGATTTAAATTTCGTTTCATTGAGTTCTAATATTTGTGGAAGTATTTTGTTATAACATTTCAAACAGTAGCCCATGAAAGAAGAGGCCACTTTAGCCAGTCTGAAACCTGGTTGAACTGGCGTCATGCGGAAGGTATGAACGCCGTGTTACCTTTGCAGCCACTCCTCAAAAACTCTTAATGAACTTTTCTCGGTATACCCTCATTGGGCATTTATAAATTTTGTCAAGTATGTGGACCATTACTTTACTTGTGATAGCATTATTATGTACTATGTAAATATGTGTTACCGGTGTACCTAAACTTATGGTCAATAAACTTTTATTATTATTATTTTTAACACGTTCGTTGCATTACGAGATCTATCAGATCTCTTGTAGGACTTTTGTAGTGTGCGTTGAATATAATCGTGTTGTTTCACTCCTTGCGGGAGGATCTAACGTGTAAAGTTCTTTAAGTATGAGTAGGACAAATATACATATTTGCTTCCTACTTAAAGCTGAATTCAAGGACATTAAAAAAGAAATTAGAGATGGATTAGGTCCCTAACGCACAGTACTGTAATTATTTTCATTCCTTGCGTTAAGAGATATGTCTTCGGTTGCGGTACGAGATACAATCGATACACACATACATTTTTTTTGGTATTTGTAGTTTATTCAAAAGTCATAACTGCGTGCGAACCTAGCAAAATATAAAGCAATAGGCTATCTTTCACCCACAAAAACTTCAAAATATATGTCATTGTTTTTTTGGAAGATATTCATTATTTTCAATAATGTATCTTTAGGAGATTGATTGGGTCTCAAATGCACCAAAGGGTAGGTTAGTTTTGAGATCTTTTAGATCTCCAAAGCACCAGTTGAAAGTTCTTTGAAAATGATGGCGCAGGGAACGTGTTAATTCGGCACTTGCAGGTTTTCAGGATGACATTATGGTTAATAATCATGAGGAATGAATATTAAAAGAAAAAGGGTGTTTTTATCTTTACCTATCCATGACCCACGTATTTAATCCCATCTATAATAATATGTATAACTTTCCAAGGGAAAGTTGGCTTAGATTAAATACATAATATTCTCCCAAATATATCATATTTTATAATATACGAAAAAAGTTATGGGCACATGCCCAAAACGGCATTGAACTGTTTTTAAGGACCCTTTTATGTTCTGCGACGGTGTAACCTCTTTTACGACCTGGTTCCAAAGTCATAGTTGCAATAACCCGTCTTCGAATAACTTGATGCGTTTTTTTATTTATTTTACGACTTAAAAAAATAGTTGAGATCATTGATTCAACAATTACTTTTGTTGTGTGGATTCAAAAATAGGACATGATTCAGGGCTAAGCAGAACCAAAATGGACTCAGACTGTCGCCCTGGAATATTCCTCGTTTAATCCATATAGGCTCATCGTCCCTCACGATTGATCAACATCCTGGATAACGAAAGACTGTGTTCCATTGCCCCATACATGACTCAAGGAAGGTGCGTAGAGTTGCATCTATTTTATACAACTCCAACACCCTCATGAGCCATGTATGTGGACAGAGTCATAGGCCTTCTTATAATCTATCCAGCATTTCGACAAATCCACTTATAAAATTTACTTACATTTATTTTAAAATACAAAATATTCCAATTTGTGTTTACATACACCACAACGATATAGTATTTACCCGTTAAATTGAGGAAAACTTTTAATTATAAATAAACATAGAAACCAAGTTATAACATAAAAAACTTCAACATATATATAAATTAGTTTGAGTTGAGTGTAAATATGAAGAAATATGTTTCTGCGCTTCAAGTGATACCGAACACCCGAGCGGCGGCCACAGCCATGGCGAGCTACCCAGTGCTCGACGTCTGCAAGCCCACGTCTACCGTGGCTGGAAGTCGGGGTTGGAGTAGGCGCGGCTAGGGCGTGAGGACCTTCGTTCCCTCACACGTGCAGCCTCCTCCTTCGCTAGCATTACTTCTTTGCAGAAAGAGGCGACCGCCTGTCATTCCTCCTCGCTCCAGACCATAGCCCGAACCAGGGCCCGGCGCGAAAGAGCGCTGCCGCCAATTGCCTCCACGAGGACACGACGATGCTCCGTCCAAGTGGGGCACACCTCCACCGTGTGCTCCACCGTGTCCTCCGGGCGGTCCACACAATGGCGACATCCGGGCGTTTCTTCCGCCTGAATCCGATGCAGGAACCTCCCGAATTCGCCGGTCCGGTAAGGACCTGTGTCATGCGGAAGTTCAGGACGCTGGGTTGCCACTCCAACTACTCCTCAGAGAGGAGACTTACCACCGTGATTATGGCGTGCCCAGCACTGGGTTGCGACAGTCGCTGTCGCCATTTCGCCATGAAAAGTTGTAGTGGGTAGGTCCTGGGGATTGCGTCCTCAACATTTTAGACATATCTAAATAGCTTTATTTATTTAAACTTCATGTACAGTAGCGGTACATAGGACTTAATGCAACAAGGCATTCTCTACCAGTCAACCTTTGAGTTAAAAAAGACAACACTGTGGCAGGTTTGCACAATAAACAGATAACAGATAGTTATAGTTGATATAGATAGTGTGTGTGTGTGTGTTGGTAGTTATAGTTGTCTCTGCATCACCCAAAGGTTGAAATGGAGAATGGTAGAAAATGCCTTACGGCATTAAGCCCGCCTCTGTACACTAAAGAAGCAAAAGTCCATAGTAAGTACAGAAATAAAATCGTGTGAAGCGAGAAATGACGCCATCTAGCGTAAAACCAGATTGAAATGTTGCTATTGATAACATTACATTGTACTGTTAATAGATGGCGTCGCTGTGCTTAATTAATGCTTATTATTGTAGTACTTTCTTTTTGTTTCTTTAAATATTGAAATAATTTATAATTTATTTTAAAGAGATGAAGATATTAAAATTGAATATCAATTTATAAATATTTGATTATCTATGTGTTAGTTTTCAAACTTGAGAGGGTAGGTTGAGTAAGGATTTATAAATAATAATTAGTAGGTAGTATGGAGTATAAATGATACTTAGACCAAAAAATTATGACTAAGCTCAATTGTTTGTTTGCCAAGTTAATTTCGATTATCTCGTCCCAGCGCCTTTCGTTAATTTTTTTTTTTTTTAACCAGGTGTATTGTCTACTTATTTTACCAAAATGAGTAAATATGCATTGTTATATAGATTTAGTAAAAAGAGCTCCAATAATTGCTAAGCATAATCAAGGTAAAAACTTGTCTGAAGACGCCAGAGAGACCAGTGTAAATGTAAGTAGTTTTTTTAACTCTTTTATATAACAAAAAACTCCTATATAATAATCATTATTGGGTATTATATATTTATGTTTTATTGTTGCAGAGAAAAAAAGTTGTTCTATGGATATGACGATTTGAAGAAGAGGGTTCTTTAAAACACCATCAAAAAGCTGGCAGACTAAAACTAATAAACATAATTTGCAGTGTCAAACCATGATAAGGGAGTATACGAAGAAAACGGAAATCTGTCGACGAACCACTATGCTAGTTTATTTGACACAAGCGTTGGCACTGTCCGTCGGAGGCTTGCTTACAGAAAACCATAAAAGGGCAAGATTGCAGTTTGCTTTGGATCACATAAACTTTTATTAGAGTAATATCATGTTTACTCATGAAAAAAACTTTTAAGTCCAGTGAACACGGACGGTTTTGTTTGTGGCTACAAGATAATAAATAATTATAATACTGATTTAATATTATTCACTCAGTACTTATTTTCTGTATTAACTGGAGACCAGTTAGAGAGTATGTGTGTTTAACTTAATATCCGTAATTAATACATTAAAAAAGTTATGAACACTTGATATGTTGTTGTGCAATTTTATAGTTTTTAGCCTACATTTAATCTTTTTGATCTTTGTGATAAAATTATCTGGTCTTTTGTTTGTTTTTGTTAAGGTTACATAAGCTTCAATCCTCTTTCCAATATTGGAAACGAATACTTAAGCTATGGCCTCAATAAGAAATTATATATAATATTATAATCTTATTCGGTGCTTAATAAGCGGTGATTGTTAAATTTGAATAAGAAATTGTAAGAAATAAACATATTATTTTTTTAATAGTGCTTTTTTGTTTGATGAGCCTGTTTACCAGCATTTTTGTCGTCTTGCTGAGTAACTACCCACTTGAATATTATATTAGAAATAAATATCCACTTGTTAACTTTGATATAATATTCCTACCGATTTCTTTAGTTTGTCATTCATAACTTACAAAAAGTGTGAGTACTACGTGAGATTTGAACTCACGGCTCATTGATTTACGCATCTATCTGCACATGCTAAACCACTAGGTCAACATGACTCTAGTTTGAATGATGAAATTATGAACTACAATCAGTTGTTGACGACAATGATGACGCAAGTGTCTATTATTTGTTGAACTAAAAGTCAAGTTTATACTTTGTGAGATTGCCTTTGGTCGCTACTTAGCTGTGAAGAAACCAACGCCATCTAGTTTAATTTTGTAAAACTTGAACTTTAACGTGCAAGGGAAAATAGGCGTTAAGGTACCCAACCACTTCTAAAGGTTCACTGTACATTTGTGTGCATAAAGAATAAATAAATAAACAGATACTTCAAACAAAAAATAATAATAATTAGTTATTTATAATAATAAAATACATATATATATATATGCTAAAATTATAAACTAATAAATACTATGAAAAATATCACATCATTAAGAGAACTTAATAATAAATCTGACGCTTTCATTAGAAGTCGTATAGATTATATTTATTTATTCATTCATATAACAATTTTCATTGTGTTTCAATTTTGTCGTACATTAATTAATTCATAACATCCATAAATAATGGGTTCCTTCTATTTGGCAGAATCTTGATACTCCGATTTTTATTTGGCATAACTCACATGGCATAATCTTATTTAATCGAATATTTTTAAGGCATAAAAATTATTTAGCAAAATTATTTAACTTTTGTTTGGCAGAATATTTACGTGTCCGAATTTACAATGGCATACTTTTATCTTGGCAGAATTTTGTTTCGCATAATTACCTTTGCCATAATTAATATTATGCATAATTTTGTTTACCATAACATTTATTTAGAGATACGATTATTTGGTATGGGTGCATATTTGAACATCAAAAATTAAAATAGATGTATCTTCTTGTAAAAATTAGTGTTCAAAACATCAAAAACTTATAATATATGGAATAAAACTGATAATTTAAATAAAGTAAATTTATGCTGTCGAATGGTTAGATAACCTACGTGCAATGTATTTAAAATCGAATGGTCTGCAAAAGTGACATAGAATGTTCTAAATATAGCATGTCATTGGTAGCATTTTCAATATTAAATTAAATTTGTGTCATAAAAAGTCAATACGTTGTGCTGCAAAATTTTGTGACAGAAACGAATCGCTGCGAAACCGACTTTACGCAGTCTTGTCTGCCCTACCCCTAGAGTGTAATTTAAACCCGCGTAGGCGCGGAGGGGTAGGGCGGCTCGCGAGCTGAGGAGCAGGTGGTTTGAAGGCCCGCCACCGCGGCTGAGGCTGGCCGGCGAAGCCGGCCAGCAAGCCGAAGCTGCGGTGGTGAGCGTTAAAACCATCTGTGACGATAAGTTCGCGTGGCGCTGCCCAAACCCCGCAGCGCCGGAGCCGTGACAGAAACAATGCTTGCTGCATGTTGCATGCCTGCTTGCATGCTGCATGCCTGCTGCATGTTGCATGCCTGCTTGCATGCTGCATGCATGCTGCATGTTGCATGCCTGCTTGCATGCTACATGCATGCTGCACTATCGATATAAAATGTATGCCAAAAAACGATTCTGACTGTGAATTTTCTGCGATATGATGGTTCTGCTTTTTAATTATTATGGATATAAACATTATGCCTAAAGATGATTCTGACTAATAAAATTATGAGTTTTGAATGTATGACAACTGAGTGTATGCGAAATGATTTTCTGCGAAATGAAGTTTATGCTATCCGTTGTTATGCAAAACAATATTATGACGTAAAAAGTTCTGCTATAAAAGGTAGACCCATAAATAATACATAGTAGATTTGAAAACTGAAAATAAACACTAAATAAATCAAGAGCAATAATCACTAACCAAAATAATCAATAAATAATAGTCAGTAATTCATAATTATAATCAATATTCAATAAAAAATTAATTAAAGTAACATGATATATGATGAGGCGTGTAAATAGCCTCATCTGAGAAAGGGAGGTGTTTTAAGACAACCAATATGGCGGTGAAAGAGAATTTAAATTACACAAATTAAATCCCTGTTGACGATCCCTCTGAGACACCAATACCCACAACATCTATTTGCAGAAATAAAGCCCACGTACCTTGCTAATCCAGGGACCTCACTTGAAGGTAGGAAGGCGCCTCGTTCACGGGTGCGTGGTCGCTTGGTGGGCTGCCGGCCGGCGAGCTAACTTGGTTCATCCACTGGTGGACTGGTCAGAACTCGTGAAACCAACACTGCACTATAAGGTCTCAATGTCTCACAGTAGCAGATACACTTACCACACGAGAATTCTCAGGTTTTCAACATATATGGGATTTCTATAGCGGAGCGGAATGCATTCGACACAATGTCGTAATCGGCGGTGCGGAGACATTTTTTTTTGCGGGAAGACGCCCTCTATCGGTCATTAGCGAGCGTCTCAAGGGAGCATTCGATACGTCAACCAATGGGCGCTGCGGTTGTAGATATTGGTGAATGGAATCCTCAACAGAGACTCAATTGACTTACTTTTTTCTAAACTAAGTAATGTTTTTAATAAAGTGCGGAGAATGCGGGAAATGTAACTAATTTATATTATTTATTCTCTAAAAAACATATACACATTGAGAAAAGGCATTGACGCTTCACCATGCTCCCCGCCTTGGAAGGAAGCAAGTGCTTTCAAAGGGAAAGGTGAAAATTGTGAAGATTTACTGACCTAGATCATGATCAGAAAGTCTAAGCTTTATCACTAAATGCGGAAAATAAAAATTATTTAGAATACTAATCCTAAACCTTAAAAACTACGATATCGTTAAAATGAAATTTTATTGCGTTGGAATAGGATATAGTTTTGTGACAGAGCGTTTAAAATTACTAAACCTTGTCCTCACCATTGCAACGCGAGTGACATTGTCAGTCCCTTTATAAACCTCAATTATGACTCCTAATGGCCAACACAGAGGAGGCGAATTGTCCTGTCCCACGAGTACGACAGTTCCAACTTCTACAGGCTTGTCCGGAGTTGCCCATTTTTGCCTAACTTGCAGCGTATGCAGATACTCTAGATGCCATTTCTTCCAGAAGGATTGTACCATACTATTTAACAACTGTTTACGTTGGGACAGATTTAAGCGCTGACCAGACAAATCGGCTGCCGGCAAGTACTGCAATGGAGTCGACATCAAAAAATGAGCGGGAGTAATAACTTCAGGATGCGGATCAGAAGACAACACGCTCAGAGGGCGTGAGTTCATAATGCACTCTATTTGGATGAGTACAGTTTGTAACTCTTCATAAGTGAGAAGTTGATTTCCAATCACTCGATAAAGATGCGTTTTTAATGTTTTTATATTGGCTTCCCACATAGCGCCAAAATGTGGGGAGCGAAGTGGAATCATTTTCCACTTAATGCGGCGAGTTGATAACTCATCTAAAAGAGATGAATTGAGGTTTGACCTCATTAAGAAATTATAAAGTTCATCTAGTTGAGCTTTAGCACCAACGAAATTGGTAGCGTTATCCGAATATAGACAGGATACTGGCCCTCGACGCGAGATAAAACGTTTAAACGCGGCTAAAAAGGCGTCGGTAGTAAGTTCAGAGACTAACTCTACATGGACAGCCATGGTTACCAAACACACAAACAAGCAGACGTGAGGCTTCTGAGCGTGTTGACCTCTGCGACGAGAGAGAGTTATGCGTATGGGACCAGCATAATCCACTCCAGTATGGACAAATGCCTTTGATTCCGATACACGGTATTCAGGAAGGTCCGCCATCATTGGAGTGGGATGCGTCGGATTAACTCTAAAGCATGTGTTGCATTGTCGCAACTTGGACCTAATGACAGTCCTGGCATCTAGTATCCAAAATCGCTGTCGTAAAATAGACATAAGTAGCCCTGGCCCAGTGTGACAATTCATCACATGGTAATGACGAATTATCAAATCCACAACAGGATCATGTTTGGGAAGTAAAAAAGGATGCTTAGCATCAAAGGGAAGGTATGACTTTGAAAGTCTTCCCCCAATGCGTAATATACCCTCTTCATCTAAAAAGACAGATAAACTGCTAAGTTTCTTTGGTAACAATTTACCACATTTGATGAGCTTAATGTCATCCGCGAAATGAACAGATTGCACAGCACGGATCATAAGTCGTTCCGCCGCTGACAATCCCTGAGGCGACCGGGGTTCACAATGAACCTTCGGTCTAGCAAATTTAAGTATATAAGATACGATGCGCAACAGCTTATCCCATGATGAGGTGCGTTGCGCAAGTTGACAAAGAAGAGGAAGTTCTACTTGCGTGGTCACAGTTAAGACATTTACCTTATGCTCGGGGAGTTCCCCACAGTCAGTGGGGCAGAACGGTTTGACAGGCCAATCTTCAGGAGCACAACGAAGCCAAGAAGGGCCGCTCCACCAAAGATCATGTGACACCAACTGTGAAGGCAGTAAACCACGAGATAGGCAGTCGCTTGGATTCTCAACACCTGCTACGTGGTAGAAATGTTGAGAGCCCAGGTTCTCCTGACATTGAGCTACTCTATTGCTGACGAAGACTGACCAGCGATGCGGAGAAGAATGAATCCACGATAAGGCTATCGTGGAGTCTGAAAATGCGTAAATCCCTACAATTGGAACACGTGAAGCGTAAGTATCGCGAACAGTCTTCACCAACTTTGACATGAGCACGGCTGCGCACAGCTCCAGACGTGCAAGAGTTGTGACCTTGGTAGGTGAAACCTTTGACTTCGCACAAAGCAAGCGAACTACGACACCGGACGGGATAGTAGAGTGTATGTAAATGGCACAACCGTACCCACCCATACTGGCATCGGCGAATGCGACTATACGAACACAACAATCATCGGTAACACCCACATGACGTGGTATCCGTAAGGAATCCAACAAGGGAAACTCCTGCATGAGAAGCGAAAAACATTTGACGATCTCGTCAGGAGCGACATCATCCCAACTGATATTGCTCAGCCATAACTCTTTGATGAGCAGCTTGGCGTAAAAGATCACGGGAGCGACTAGACCGAGAACATCAAATAAGCGGGCAACTATCGAGAGTATATTTCTCTTAGTACATTTCTCGGCTACTTGAGCGCACGTGAAGAAGAACTTATCCTGAGAAGGTTCCCATGAAAGACCTAGAACCCTGGACACATCATTGCACTCGTGAAACTCGAGTGACTTACGATGTGAATCAGGTAGGCTGTTTAAAAGCGCGGGTGAATTGCTACACCATTTTACAAGGTCAAAATCGCCTGACTTAAACATTTTTATGAGATCATGCGATAGCTGTATAGCGTTCTCTTCGTTATTCACCGAATAGACCAGATCGTCCATATACAAGCTGGTCTCTGCTACTTTAGCCGCTTCGGGATAATAATATTCCGGTTATTACAAATACTGCACACGCTGCGAGTCAGTCAGCTGTTCATTGTTATGAATATTCGACTTGAACGACTCATAGAAAACAGGCCAATTCTCAGGTTTCCCGTCGAAAGATGGCAATGAGATTAGAGGCAGCTTTATTTTTAGTGGTTCAAAAAACGTTTTCGAATTACTACATTGTGACAACTGAGATTGACTACTGTCGATTTTATTCCTAATACGCTTAATGCGAATAAACAAATCTTCAAAGGATTCTAAACAAGCATAGTCGGGACTCGAACCAGGTTTCAAATTAATGTTTATGTGGTTAATTTGATCGACATAAGATTCAAATTTGTCACGAATGTCGTCAATAGTTTCCGATTCAGTCATAAAACTTTCATTATTTCTCGAATCGAACGACGAAATATTTTTCGATAAATCATATAATCGATTAAGGCGTTTAAATAACAATCCTTTCTTTTCATGAAGGATAGTCAGCAAATCTTCCGGCTTTAATTGTTTCTCAGTCATTTTGATAAGTTAATATAAAGAGCAATATCTAAAAATATGCGAGGGTAAACTTATCAGGCGGTTTGCAATAGTAAAGTACCTACCAACTATGTGGCGGTATCTGAATAAAAATAACTAATACGCACAAAGCCGAAATGATGGGTAACTACCTCCTATTATATGTTACCAAAGTGAAATACGTAACACATTAAATTCTATGAAACAATATTGACAGATTTACCAAAACCTACGTAGAATCTATTGTCAATTATGTTTATGTTATAGCGGAGAGCGGTTTATAGGCAAGAATAATTTACCAATGGTTTACGTAAATATCTATAACCTATATATATCTATTATGATTTTCACCAAATATTACGTAAAAATCTAACTAGGGAGCGGTTACCTATCCAGGCTCGAATGGACCAAACAATTATGATGAGGCGTGTAAATAGCCTCATCTGAGAAAGGGAGGTGTTTTAAGACAACCAATATGGCGGTGAGGCAGTGAGGTCCCTGGATTAGCAAGGTACGTCCTTGCTAATCCAGGGACCTCACTTGAAGGTAGGAAGGCGCCTCGTTCACGGGTGCGTGGTCGCTTGGTGGGCTGCCGGCCGGCGAGCTAACTTGGTTCATCCACCGGTGGACTGGTCAGAACTCGTGAAACCAACACTGCACTATAAGGTCTCAATGTCTCACAGTAGCAGATACACTTTTCACACGAGAATTCTCAGGTTTTCAACATATATGGGATTTCTATAGCGGAGCGGAATGCATTCGACACAATGTCGTAATCGGCGGTGCGGAGACATTTTTTTTGCGGGAAGACGACCTCTATCGGTGTTTAGCGAGCGTCTCAAGGGAGCATTCGATACGTCAACCAATGGGCGCTGCGGTCGTAGATATTGGTGAATGGAATCCTCAACAGAGACTCAATTGACTTACTTTTTTTCTAAACTAAGTTATGTTTTTATTAAAGTGCGGAGAATGCGGGAAACGTAACTAATTTATATAATTTATTCTCTAAAAAACATATACACATTGAGAAAAGGCATTGACCCTTCACCAATATAGTTGTTACATATATCATGCTAGTGCAAAATGTCACTATAAGATACGGATAAGTTGAATAAATTACAAAATCTAGTTTTACGGGTTATAGTTGGAGGTTTTATCAAATCCACTCCGATAAACGTTATGAAGCTTTGTGTGGTACCACTGATCATAACAAAAACTTAAAAATGTTTGTTATGATCAGTGGAAGTAATACTTCGATAGAACTTCATTAGAAAAAGGAATTTGGTATAAAAAATACAGTGTCAGCCTTGTCGTGTACTCTGATTTGTAAATATTAACCTAAGCAGAAAATTTGTGGTTACAGCTCTCAGACTCAGATCGGGACATTTCTTACAAATTAAATAAGTATAACTGTAAAAAGATTAGTCTCCAATATTCCTTAAGCATATCTTATGTAGAGACAGAAGAACCAACTTACTGTTTGTAAATAAAACACGCTGTATCTTTAAATTTAATTAGGTTTTTATATTAGTTTTTATATTATATTATTTTTATATTATATATAATGTTAATTTATTATTTTTCTCTTTAAGTACTCTCTAGCCTGAAGTACAGGTTCACCCTAGTTCAAGAACAATATAGGTACATTCCATCAAATATTACTTAGTCTAGTCCTTTTTAACCCAATGGTTGACTGGTAGAGAATGCCTTGTGGCATTAAGTCCGCCTATGTACCACTACTTTACATGAAGTTTAAATAAATAAATATTAAGTAAGCCGACGTCCGAAGATGCGAGAAAGTTGTTCGACTTTGAGGCCCTGTTCCATTGATCTCGTGAAATAATTGTCTTAGGGTGTAATGGGACTGACATACTCTGTGCGTTATAAAAGACCCAAAATGATAAAGAAATAAAAAGAAAAAACTATAGTCGCTTAACTATCTTCATTGTTATGTCTATGTAAGTGTGAAGTTCCGTTGACCATTTCCGCTCTTCTTCATCGGTTCCACCTTATTAAATTTTACTTTTTGACTGTAAATGCTTAAATTCTCGTTGAAAATACCAAAAGCACTGTGTCTACATCTCTCATCCAACTCTCCTGTCGCAGGTCTGCTGGAAGAAATTTCATTTGAAATAAGCAGTACCTTTGTGCTCTTCTGTCTGCTTTGTTATTTTCATTTTTAAGTGTTTGTGAGTACATAAATAAATAAATAAAATCACTATATGGTTACCTATAATATTTGAGGAGTTCCATCGATTCCTCATAGATTCCATAATCAGAACTGGATTTTGAAAAAATAGGACCAATCTGGAAGCATAATCTTTTTGCAAATTGGCCCATAAACGACGGAGCTCTGAGGTAACAAACATAAAAAAAACAATCGAATTGAAAACCTCCTTCTTTTTTTGGAAGTCGGTTAAGCATAAAACATAATCAGCCTTTTTAATGTTCCCACTGCTGTAACTCAGGCCTCCTCGCTAGGAAAGAGAATGGGCCGTAATCTACCGAGCGGGGCCAGGGCGGATTGGTGAATGTCACATGTCTTCGAATGTTTTGGTTCTAGGACATGCCAGTTTCCTCACGATGTTTTCCTTCACCGTTTTGAGAGCAGTGGTGATGAAATAAATTACACAAAGTAATTAGCCTGGCTGGTTCTGAACCCGTTTTCTACTACTCGTAAGTCAGGCCGTTGCCACTCGGCCACCACTGCTAAGTCGGTTAAAAACAAACATTACTGATCATATTTTTGTAGTCAAAAGTAAATAAAAAGAAATGCCAAAATTGTCCACGAAAATTTGTCATAATTGGTAAATTCATAATTTAATCAATAATTCATAACAAATGCTATGATTAATTAATTCAATACTAGAAAATACTACACACAGTGTTTTCCCGTTTTGATCGTTATTTATTCATTCATAATCGAGCCTGTACAATATTTCCATAAATTGAGTGACATTTTGGGATTTAAACAAACACTAATAACTTTGTTGTTTATGAATATTATTTATTGAGACTTTATTTAAATAATAACAAGACCTTTTCTAATAAGCCCTTTAAGTATTTTTAATAATTAAAAACTAGTGGTGTATAGATTATTTTAATGCTTTTATTTGATTTTAATTTTGTATGTAATACATGTACTGAATCAAATGAACTAATAATAAAATAGCACAGGTATAGGAAAAAGTTTAAAAACTGATTTGTGGTTACGTCACAAAAAAATAAAACTTTGGCGATTCAGAAAAACCTTTGAGACTCGATTCGGGAATAGAACTATTTAAATAGGTAAGTTTATACTGAACAATCAGTGCACAAACCCGACGCATTTACCCGGTTTCTTTATTCTATTATTATTGACCAATTTGCGTTTTACATTGGGACTAGCTTCTGCCAGCGGCTTCGCCCGCGTGAGAATAGGTTACTCCATACAAACTTTAAACCCCCGTTTCATACCCATAGGGGGTGAATTTTGGAAAATCCTCTATTAGTGCTCGTCTACGTCATAAAAAGAAGCCCTGTGCAAAATTTCAAGTTTCTGGTCCAAATAGTTTTGGCTGTGCGTTGATATGTCAGTCAGTCAGTTTCTCCTTTTATATATATATAGATAATGGACTCCTTTTATATATATATAGATTAATTGACATCGTTCTACAGAGAATCATGATTTCAATCAAGATGAAAATCAAGAATCATGATGAAAATTTTGCAAAAATATAAATAATGATCCAAATTATATAAATAGTAGTGTGACAAAGTGCAATTACGATAATTTACCTGTGATACTATTTTTGACACCTTATGAATAGTG
The DNA here is from genome assembly GCA_961205895.1 of Mythimna pallens. NCBI lineage: Eukaryota > Metazoa > Arthropoda > Insecta > Lepidoptera > Noctuidae > Mythimna > Mythimna pallens. The sequence goes on along the minus strand of OY540845.1, from coordinate 917,883 downwards.
CGGAAGTATCTAAAACAATGTTCAGTGAAAAGTTCAGTTTTTAATACAAAACAATATCTTAAACAATCAATCTTTGATCATGACAGTACAATAACGTTCATCTACAAACAGTGACGAAATAAATAAGTTTTAGCGAATATTTTACTACTATATTGAAAAACTATTAAAACAAAAGACAGTTATCAAAAACATTTCAAAATTTGGACTTTGATCTCTAATATTATCCAACAACTAACGCCATAATCTCCCCAAGCGGTGAATAGACAAACTAATTATTAGTACTACCAACCGCAAGCGGCAAGTAGAAAAACTAAAGTGGTACCATTTTATAAGAAAGTACAACTAACGCCATTCTGACCTCCAGTGACAAGTAGAAGAATTAAAAGTGATACCACATAGAAAAAATATATTTTGGTTTGGTAGAAATCTGTGTAAAATTGCAGGAGTCAAAAACCATAACAATAAAATTATTTTAAAACAAATATATAATTTAATAGTCGAGGAAAATGGCTTCACCGAATGACAATATCACTTATCGTAAACCATACAGATCGAGTTCATTATCCAACCTATCCAACGTAACAAATAGCAGTGAAAAAGCTATTTTTGATGCCACTATGATGAGCATTCCAGATAGTTTGCATGATAATAGCTACATTATAGGCGATTTAAATGAACAAATAAAAAAACTCACGATGCAATTAGCGAGCGCACACCATGAAATAGAAAATCTAAACATTGAAAACTTTCGTCTAAAAACTGACCTACAAAAAATGGTCAAAACCACTAACACATACAAGAAAATATGCTCAACACCATGCAGAAAAACCATGTCACCGATGCAAAGTAATAAAACTCCAAACCAAAATAAAGAACGAAGCCGGCGAAGCGTTAATGAAGCGATTATAAGTGACACACTATTCAACTGCTCAAAAACTGAGACCAACATGCAAAATAAGGAGACTCAAACCACTTTCACACCAAGCGTCAAGGACAATAATGAGACTCAAACAACTATCACACCGAGTAAACTGAAGAAAGTTCCCATCATCTCGTCACTAAACGAAAAAATATTAAATGACGATGACAAGGAGAGGGCTGATAAGACAAAAAACCTAGACAAAAAAACAAATTGTGTATATTGAGCAGCAGGACAACTAAGGGGTCATTATCTACTATACAAGAAGTTTATTCAAACTACTCTCACTACTGCCGCTACATCAGGACTAACAGCACCGCAGCTGACCTTCTCATCGGTATTGAACTTAAACTAAAAGGGTTTAATAAAAACGACTACTGCATACTTTTCATCGGAGAAAATGATATAAAAGAAGAAAGAGACTACAAAAACATAATAAACAAAATAAGAACATGCCTGAAAAGAGTAAACCATACAAATTTTATAGTATGTGCAGCCACCTATGTGGCGGGTGCTCCTATATATAACTACAAAGTAGACATGTTCAATAATCTCCTATATTCAGATATACAAAGCAATGAATACGCATATTTCTTTGATAGTAACTATGATCTGACCCTTGAAATGTTCTCCCACAGAACTGGTAAAATAACTAGATACGGAATTAAAAACATACACGAGCGAATTATAAGCTATATACTCTACGATCTACATTTATTTGAACAGGAAGACCAAATACCAATAACATATAAGCATGTAGATAAGGTTATAGATAGTAACGACTTTTTTCGTTTATAATTACATATTTATAATGCACCAAAACATAAATGGTTTAATAAGTAAATCGGATCTATTGGGCATACATCTAAGTGAACTCTCAGAAGAAGGTAAGTCAATTGACATCCTTTGTATAACAGAACACAACATGAAACAGGGTGACCTTCAACATTTACATATTGCTAATTACTCACTTGCTACATCCTACACTAGAGGTGACAGAAATGGGGGGTCATGCATTCTAATCAAAAACACACATAAATTTGAGGTTATTAATGTAAAAAAATGGGCCATATCCAATCTAATAGAATGTTGTGCGATTAAGCTTTTGTCCCACCCTATCGTAATCTTATGTATTTATAGACCGCCAAATAATAAAAAAGATAAACTCTCTATGTTTTTTGATCACTTGGACATGATCTTACAAGAAATTTGTCTGAAACCAAATAATAAGATCATACTATGTGGAGACTTCAACATAGACATCTGCAAAAAAAGCAAAGCCTCTTTCACCTTCCAAAACATACTACGCAGCCATAATTTAATTCTGGGTACTCGATCACCAACACGTTTACGCAGTGGGACCTGCATTGACAACATTATTCATAATACCAGAGGTAGCAGATGTGAGATTAAAGAATTTGCACTATCGGATCACACGGCGCAACTACTAAAATGTCGTGTCAAGAAACTTGCACACTATCCCATTGGTACATTCAGAAACGTGACTATAGTGATGAAAATATCAAAAAGTTTAGAGAATGTCTTCAAAGTCTCACTTTTCATGATGTATATAAGTGCTCTGATCCCAATGATGCATTTAATGAATTCCATGACATATATATAAATTATTCTATGACTTATGTTTTCCAATTAATAATGTAAAAGTTTCGGTAATTAAAAAACCTAAATGGATATCAACAGGAATAAAAAAATGTTCAAAAAGGAAAAGGGACATGCTGTGGGAATGTCGAAAGTCACCCAACCTAGAAAACAAAAATAAACTTAAAACCTACACTAATCGATTGAAACACATTATTAAACAAACGCATAAAGCCCAAAATTCTCATACTATACAGAATTCTGAAAACAAGAGCAAAGCTACATGGAGTATAATTAATCAACAGAAATTAAATTATCCAAGAGAAGGAATAGACAAGATGATTATTGACGATACAGTTATTAACAGTCCAGAACAAATAGCGGAATCATTTAATGAATATTTTATTAATCAAATTCAATCTCAGAGTGACATTAACTATAATAAAATGCTGACATTTGACACAATTTATAATTCAATATTTATGATACCAACGGTACAAGCTGATATTATTAAAATAATAAATTCTCTGAAAAACACAAACAGCGCTGGATATGACGACATATTCACCAAAGTGATTAAAGCTACATCTTTCATTATTGCACCCATACTTAGTCACATTATCAATGACTGCATTGAAAAAGGCATATTCCCAGAAAAACTAAAAATTTCTATAATAAAACCAATGTTTAAAAAAGGTGACAGGCAAGATCCAAGCAACTACCGACCCATTGCTCTTATTCCAGTCTTCTCTAAGATATTTGAAAAAATAATTTACAAGAGTATATATTCGTTCTTAGAAACTAATAAAATCTTAATCAGCAAACAATATGGTTTTAGGCAATGTAAAAGCATTAATTCTGCTATATATGCGCTTGTCAAACATGTACTCACAAATATTGACAACAGAAATCCTGTTGTTGCATTATTTATGGACATGACTAAAGCCTTTGACCACGTTAGCCACAAAATACTCCTTAACAAATTAGAAAAATGTGGCATAAGAGGTATTGTCCTTCAACTTATTAAATCATACCTAATGAATCGGCAACAATGTACATGCGTAAAGAAAATCTGCCCCTACACTAAAACAGAAATTACATATACGTCAGAGTATCGCAAATCCTTATTTGGGGTACCGCAAGGCGGTGTCCTAGCACCATTATTTTTCATCGTATATATTAATGACATGCCTACAATTATTTCTAATCCCATGATCTTATTCGCGGACGATAGCACAATACTATTCAGAAGCGAAAATGATGAGAACCTCGAAAATGACATAAATAATAATTTAAATGACGTAATAAACTGGCTCACTAAAAATAACCTCAAAATAAATCTTGAAAAAACCACTTACATTTCCTTTGAACAAAGAACAAATAATAAAAAACTAGAGGTTCGATATGGGGACAAGTATATTCAGGAAACTGATAATACAAAATTTTTAGGTATCTGGATCGATAAAAAGATGAACTGGAAAGTACATATTGAAAATGTATGCAAAAAACTTAGCCAGTGTTCATATGCCCTTTATAACTTAAGGAAAATTTCAAATAAGTCAACATTATTAATGGCGTACCACGGATATGTATCATCTACATTAAGATACGGACTTATATTTTGGGGGAACTCACCCGATAGAGAAATGGCGTTTAAAGCACAAAAGAAATGTATAAGGGCAATATGTGGCATTCAAAGCACAGACAGCTGTAAGCCACATTTCCAAAAGCTTCAGCTACTTACACTTCCCTGTCTTTACATATACGAAGTTGCAAGCTATGTTAAGACAAATATACGCATATACAATCACCCAAAGAGTTTACGCCACAAAAATAAAATATGCACAATGCCACATAAAAAAGCAATTTTTAATAAAAATTTTCTTGGTATGGCACCTAAAATCTATAATAAGCTACCTGAACACATAATCGAAATTAAAAATTTGGATCAATTTAAAAAAAAACTACACGATTTTTTAGTTGCAAAATGTGACTATCATATTAATGATTATTTAAATGAAAGATGCTAGGCCTACTACATCCGATTTATTATATTAGGGAAAAATCGTTAGCATAATTATATATATCACAACCATAAAGATTATGAATTATCAATTAATTATTTTCAATTTGATTTGTATTACTTTTAAATCAGACTGTGATGTATTATTCTGAACTGAACTATATTGCTACTTGAATTATTTAGAATTTAACTTATATTTACCAGTAATTAAATTTTTAGTATTTTTTATTTTACTTTGACATTTAATTTTTAGTATTTTTTATTTCACTTTGACATTTAATTTTTTATTTTATTTTGATATTTAATTTTTTTTTTGATTATTTTATATTAATTTGACATTTTTTTTGATTGTTTTTTTTTTTTTTTGACATTTAATTTTGTATTGATTTCTTAATTTAATTTTGATATTTTAATATTACTATAATAATTTCATAACTGTGACTATCAACTTTTTATCTTGTACCTATTTTCAATATTTGCATACCCATGTGATGGTTAAACATGGAGAACTTTATTATTCATTAAAAAACAAAACATCAATGTATATTTTTACCCATGTTTGCAAATCAATAAATGATTTAATGATTCTACAGACATTATTTTGACATATTATATTTATTAACTTGGGCTTACCTTCAATAATTGTTATCTTCTTTTATTATGAACGAATTCAGATACTAATCTACCACTCAAACTTGTTTTTTGATAAAAATGCACTGATTACTGTTAGATAATCTATTAACGATTAAATATACTTTCCGTCATAACCTTCCTTAGCACTTGAAAGCTTCAAATAGACTAGGTGCGTGTAGCGGATACGAGTTTTATGTTTTATTATTATAATGTGTAGACCGTCTAGATGCACAACTCTAAAGCTAGAACTACATTAGACCGACGGTGCACACGTGTAACGCGCCTGATTTGTACGTAGAACGACGTCGCGTGGCATTGATCAAGTATAGCTCTACAAGTCTAATTTCCATATAAAATGTATGGAGACCGACGCGTCCAGATCGGTGTGTGTGGCACATGTGTTCGCAGTGTAAGTTCTAGCATAAAGCGAGAACTACAATACACCGATGCACACGTGTGAGACCTCTCAGACGTGTGCGGTGGAAGTCGTCTGTATAGTTAGTTAGTTATATAGGGAACAGACGACTGTGAATTTGAAGATGTTTTGATTTTGTGGCTCTGCAACAAAAAAAAAAAAAAATGGGAAAAGATAATACTGGGTTCACATAAACTTAAGAATAGAAGAAATTAGATTTAGAAGTAGATTCAACCTCGTTTCTTCATGGCATGCCAAAAACGCAAACTGAAGAAATTTACGACAAGATCATCATCATATTTATAAATATGATGATATATGATGCATCATTCATTTTTAAGGTTCCGTTCCCAAAGGGTAAAAACCCTATTACTACCGAACTTATCATGTCCGGTGAGAACTGCTTCGTGCGGAAGGTGAACATTCCGTGACGTCTCTAGGCCGCTCATCAAAGAGGGGACTTACCGCCATGATTTTAAAATACAAATACAAATACAAATGCAAACACAAACACAAACACAAATGCCAATGCAAATGCAAATGCAAACACAAACACAAATGCAAATGCAAATGCAAATGCAAATGCAAATGCAAATGCAAATGCAAATGCAAATGCAAATGCAAATGCAAATGCAAATGCAAATGCAAATGCAAATGCAAATGCAAATGCAAATGCAAATTCAAATGCAAATGCAAATGCAAATGCAAATGCAAATGCAAATGCAAATGCAAACACAAACACAAATGCAAATGGTAATGCAAATGCAAATGCAAATGCAAATGCAAATGCAAATGCAAATGCAAATGCAAATGCAAATGCAAATGCAAATGCAAATGCAAATGTAAATGCAAATGCAAATGCAAATGCAAATGCAAATGCAAATGCAAATGCAAATGCAAATGCAAATGCAAATGCAAATGCAAATGCAAATGCAAACACAAACACAAATGCAAATGCAACTACAAATACAAATAATAAAGCTTTTTTAATTCCACACAACTTAAACATAACAAAACTAAAAAAATAGTTTAACAATTACAATATCAAATCTTGCAGATTACATTCAATAAATTAGTACTATAGCAATTAATAAAAAATAAAAATAAAACAATTGATTAAAGTGGAATAGTATAATAATGATATCTGAATTGATTTTAAGCAGGTTATTGTTGAGTGACATATTGCATCTAAACTATAATTACAAACAGTATAATAGTAAAAGAGCTTAAAAATTTTTACACTGTTGCAAAATCTTGAAGCGTGTTATAAAACAATCAAGACAAAATTCTAATGCGAAATTCAAACTAAGACAACATGGAAATTAATAAAACGACAAACCCAAACTACAAAATATGTACTCAAACCCATAATAGACACACACTGAAAATTTAAAAAATATCCGGTATAATTAGCTAATACTTTTAACAATTTCTATATTAACCAAAATCTCAGCATTACGATCGCCGACAATAACAAATTCCAATCAACTTCTTACTCAAGCAGTATTTTCTTCTATTCTATAGGCAGAAACGAAATAATAAATATAGTTCAAAAATTAAAAAATAAAACTAGTTGCGGACACGATAATATACCTATTAAAGTTATAAAAGAAAACATTCCATTTATTGTTGATCCACTAGTACATATCATAAATCTTATATTAGAAACGGATAAATTTCCCTATACCGTAAAGATAGCGCTCATAAAGCCATTATATAAAAAAGGATCACGGCATGACGTTAATAACTATAGATCAATAATTGCACTCTTGCCCAATTTGTCGAAAATATTTAAAAAGGTTATTTATGCTAGAATCACAAAATTCTTAAGTGTAAATAATATTCTAAATGTAATACAATTTGGATTTCAGTAGAATAAAATTTCATCATTGACAATACACAAATTATGCAATACTATCTGGGATAAAACCAATGATTAAAATCAATGTGCTGCTCTTTTCATTGATATGCCAAAAGCATTCGACTGTGTAAAATATGACGTTTAGCTTGATAAATTTGAAAAGATAGGAATAAGAAGTATAGAACCTAAATTAATTGAGAATTATTTAAAGAATAGGACCACCGTTTTTCATATTGTACATTAACGAGCTTCCGAATATTGTTGACCATCTTTGCGTAATGTATGCTGATGACGCTACTATATTTATTTAAAATGAATATTCCAATAGGTGTTTACGAAAGTGAAATAAATAGTACATTAATAACTGTGACTGATTGGTTGCAGTCAATAAATTTATAAGTCGATGCCTCAATTGAAACTATAAAAATAAACAAATAAATTGAGTGTAACCATTTCTGATACAGTGATTGAAGAAGTAAAAGAAACAATTTTTTTAGGATTTATATTATAGATCAACCCTTATACTGTAAGACACATATTAAAATTATTTTAGAAATGTGTAGCCACTGTTAACTTATGATATTTTATATTGGGGAAACTCGACAAATGTACAATCTACATTTATTCTCCAGAAAAAATGTCTTAAAACAATATATGTATAACATGCTTAGTACCAAATCATCACGAAATGTCTTCAAAAAAGAGGGTTTTCTGATACTTACTGGTATTTATACACTCGAATTATGTTTATTTGTTAAAAACAATATACAATACTTTAATTTCAAATCAAATCCTAAAAGAAACATTTTGAAACAATATAAATATGACATTAATTTACCAGTTATCAACAATATGATTTATTATAAAAGTACTTATGTATGTACAACCAGTTACCGCCAGCCATTAAGGAATTAAATGGTTGATTGATAATATATTTTATAAACAGCATGAGTTTTTTGACAAAAAATAATGTTTGTGTGTATCTACTTTTGTATATTTAAATAAATAAAAAAATACTATTGCATTTCCGACTTGGCTAGATTATTAAAACTAAAAATGTAATTTTTATAAATACGATCTTAATGTACGCAGTAACGTAATAAATATATCTTTATCATTACTCGTCGAAAATGTAGCGTCAATGAAAACCGGGAGTTAACTACAACCTGATATATTTCAAAAGTCTTAGAATCTACCCGCCACCGTACAAATATCAAACACATAATAATGTAACCATCGGTGCAAAAATTTACATGAAACTAGAAGCGTCTAACAAGCCAATGTTCTTACACTACATCCTCTTCTCGATACTGATATAATGTCCATCATTATCAGGCTTCAAAGTGACAACATACTTAAGCCGCATCTTAGTGTGGTCAGCCTTAATCCTGTAGTTCCTCACCACGTGAGCGAGGGTTGTCTTCATCGACATCATGGCGTAGGTTTTACCTGGTGCAACAATAAAGTTGTCGTTAAAAAGTTACAAATGGACGATGTTAAATTATGGGGGCACCCAAACACAACAAATTAAAAAATAAAATATGACGTCACGAAAATCATACATTGCGTAAGCAAAGTTATTTGCGCGATTTATATTTAAATAACCATCTGTCAGTATCCCGCAACACACCATATCCGTCGGAAATAGATGTAGGCAAAGTGCGACTTTGCGACTCACTGAAATGTTCCGGAGCATTGATATATTTACTAGTAACTATTTTTTGCCAGCGGCTTCGCCCGCGTAAAAGTAGATTTCCCAGCTGTCAGTTAAATTGGAGTCAAAGTTTGACACTATCTCTCGCTTCATACCGAGAGATTTAAAAATAAAATTCACAATCTTTTTTTTATATTCAAAGAATTAAAAATCTAAACTACATAAGTACGTTTTCTGAAGGTAAAGATTCTGTAAAGATGTAAGTGATGAATTGAGAAATTTAGTAGTTAAAATGGGAATATCTGCCAATCTATATATAAAAATGAAATATCACTCACTGATTAATCACGAAATCTCAGAAACTATAACACCTACAAACTTAAAATTTGGTAGGTTGTTTTTTATAGAGTGTAAACATCCGCTAAGAACGGATTTTATGAAACTCTACCTCAAAGTGGGTAAAACGGGGGTTGGAGGTTTGTATGAAAGTCCTCTGTTTTTGAAGTAAGACACTTGAAATTTAAAATGTATGCTCTATAGATGGTATGGAGGTTTACTAATAATGTATTTTTAGAAATCAATCCCCTTTAGGGGTTAAAACAGGGGATGGTAGTTCGTATAAAATTCGAATGTTATTGAAGTTAAATTAATTACGGCAGAAGGATTTTAAATGGCATTTAAGTATTAGGATTATTGAAAACAACTACTTACTATTGTAAGGAGGGATGTTTTATTATATATTATAATAAAAGGAGAAACTGACTGACATATCAACACACAGTCGAAACTATTGGGAATAGGAGCGTGAAATTTCGCAAAAGGCTTTCTTTTATGTCGTGGGTGAAAACTAAGATAGGATTTTCCAAAATTCACACAATATAGGAGTGAAACGGGACTCCAAAGTTAGTATGGTGCAATCTACTTTTACGCGAGCGAAGCCGCTGGCAGAAGCTAGTAAAACTATGAATGCCTCTCAGGACTCTCAGGTTGCCGCCACCTGAGAGTCTAATTTAATTTGTACTGTCATCAGTAAGCATAAGCACAATCAGTCTTAACATGTGGCAACATGATAAGGTTGATTATGTTTATGCTGATTATGTTATTGACTAGGACTTAGGCCTCCTTTCTAAGAAAGGGAATGGGCCTTAATCCACCACGCGTGCCAAGTGCATGTTGGTGGATGTCACGTGTCTTCAAGTTTTTGATTCTGTCTGTCGGTCTGTCTTTAAAATCAATCAATCAATCAATTTGTAATAATAACCATAAACTCAAGTCAGCGATTTTTTTTTGCGATTCTAAATAATTGTCAAGATTTTCGGGAATTCAAATATGTACACAGGTAAGTTTGTACGGAACCCTCAGTGAGCGAGTCCGAGTCTCCCTTGCCCAGTTTTTTCTGGTTGTTATCAATAGCGAGCTATAATCACTACGTTACTTGCAAGAACTTCCGGTAGTGGTTGATCCTTACCAATACACTGTCGTCTTCCCAAACCAAAGGGTGCAAACACATTAAGATTGCCTGGCACCTTGCTAGGTTCAAGCCATCGTTCAGGTTTGAATTCATGTCTATCTGGACCACATACCGGATTGTTGTTAAGACCGTAAATATGTAAGAAGCAGTGCCGGCCAGATGATAGGGTGCAATTTTCTGTAACAAATTCGTAATATGTTCAAAAGTATTCGTTACAGAGCCTTATTTAATAATAGAAAAAAAATCTGTAAGACTAGTGTTGACAAATCTTATATCATCGACTTACTTAATTTAACATCCTTTTCAAGTTTTCTGGCGATTAGTGGCACTACGGAGAATAATCTCAAACTCTCCTTCAGAACCGCCTCCAAGTACTGCAGCCTCGACAAGTCCGTCTTTTCCACGTCTCTATCTCCTCCCAGGACTTCTTTTATCCTGATGAATCAGAAACATTTATTTATAAACATAGGTGATAATAATAGACAAGATCTTGAAAATTAGGTAGTGCGCTATGTTTTACCAATTGACATACAAATTATTAAGAAAAAATATATTATACTATTAAATTAAAATGTAAATTCGTAAGGCAAGTAAAATTTCAATATTCATAGTCAATTTCATGTCATATCAAAATTTATAGACAATTCAGAAGATTAATTTAACAATAAAATAAGTAAAAAAATATATTAAAAATGTCAATATTATAAAGTTACAGAGATTCGTCATTAAGAAATTCACCTAGAGTATAATAACATTTTTCAAGTAGTAATCCATTAATCGTGTTTTTAAACTCCTGAACCTGAATACATTTTATTTCATCGGGTATTTTATTATATATTTGCGGTGCGATACCAAAGAAGCTTTTCCTCATAAGAGAAGTTTTACATTTCACAAGGCATAAATCATTATTATATTGAGCACGCATGGGTCTTTTCTTTATTGTACTTAATTTATTGAATAAATGTGGATTATTATTACAAATAATGCAATATTAACTTTTTTTGAAAGTTGAAATAACAAATATCGCTCGTTTGGAAGAATACTGTATTATTACCAAATACTACAATTTCGAGTTAATTAGACCATGCGATAGAGAATAGTTCATACTATATACTCAGTAAAGATCATATTTGTATCACATTTCTTGTAAGTGTGGCGCTACGAAAAGACTTTATGCCATTGGTTGATTTTGGTCGCCATTTCTTTTCGATAGTGTTGTTTCACCAGTAGTGACATGACTTTGGAGGCGAAGACACGTTTTTTCTCAGGGAAATAGTCATAACACAAAATAACACCACGACAGTGTGCTTAATTTTATCCAGTTTAGTGTATTATTTTGTGTTGATTCACTATTCTATAAAAATAGTGAAAGTTTTAGTGTCACATTTTGTTTTGTAACCTTATTCCAGAAAAAGTAAGTATGAGTGTAATGTATCTATTAGCAAATAATACTGAATTACATAAAAAATAAAACAAAGTCGTTTGTCACTATTCTAAATAAGACAGTTTAAAAGATAATTATGCCTTTGTTGTTTTTGTTATGTCTTTAAATAAGACACTATATCCTAAATTATCAAGTACATTTTTAATATTAATACCCTATTTCACAAAAAAACAGTGCTTTTGTTGTTTGATGTTTTTATGTAATTTAGCATTATTATTATTTAAAGTTGTGTAAAATTAATACTTTTTTGACCAATGTAATTATTTACCTACAAAAATCAACAAACAATCTTACAAAATAAGTGAAAATAATATTTAAGCTATGAATGCTTCTTTGTGCAAAAAGGTGTCATAATAAAAGTACTTACCTATCGACTTTAATAATGTTTAACTATTTCAGTGGCAAATTGACGAATTCTACAAATGTTTCAAAACATAAATATTCCTATAAAAACTAAAGTGATAGAAGAACATATAAGTATTCTTTTGTTTTATCCTAGATAAGCTTGCAAAATTTTATATAACTTACGTAGCGAAAAGATTTTGAGTAGGCAACACAAAAGGCGCGCGGATTCGTTTGTAATTGTAGCGTGCAGGCTAGTTTATGCCATAGGTACCATTACACTTGAGAGCTGCTTTGAACGATTTTATTAACGCTCTTCCCTTTGTCGGCGGCGCGTGCGATTCAAGTAGTACCTACGAGTTATGTCTATTATTATAATTGTTTCTAACGCTTTCGAGTGTTGATCAATTATTTTACAACGGTTAAAGTTGTGATTATATTTCAATTACTAATTTTCATTACAGGTCAATTACGCACAAAATGAAGAAAATCCTATAGAACGCGAAGTACTATCACCATTACCGTGTCAAGATAACAATGCAATAAAAAATACAATACAAGATTATTGCTCGGATGACAGTGTTAAGGACCCAAACTACGTAAATTCTATTGATACTTATTCATATTATCAGAATATGTGCAGAGTGGTTATTCTTTCCAAAAAGAGAATCGCAAAAAATATAAAATAAACCGGAGCCATAGTAAATTCGATCCCATGATTTCAAGTGTGGCTGAGCGCCACACTTTTAATTATAATGATATTCAACCAAGTACTTCTAAAATAGTTACATATATTCAACCAAGTTCATCAAATTCAAGTTCTTCTTCAAACTCATCAGATAGTTCAGAATCCAGCAGTTTGGACACTGAAACAGAAACAGAAATCGTCCCCACTGTAATACCTCAGAATGAAAATGTCACGCAGTCGCCTATAATTGAAATAAATACAACAATATCTAACCAAACCGTTCAGGGTAGAGGTTGCACTACGTCATCAATAGAACCTGTCTCAGTAGATATATCATCGCATGATAAAAATACCTGGAATAAAATTGGTCGCAAACGGACGGCTAATCCCATGAACTGGAGAGCTGTGAAAGCAAAAGTTTTGAGAAATCATGGTAAATCCTATGTGACTAAAAAGAATAAAGTACTTCCAGAAAGAAAACTCAAACTTGCATGTGGTGAAAAATGTAAATTCAGATGTAAAGAAAACGTCACGGAATTACAGAGGCAAAGTATTTTTAAGAATTATTGGGATATTGGTGATTTACAACGGCAGCGCGAATTCATCATGCGACATATTATGGTAATTAAACCGAGGTATTCGTATAAAGTACATAATAGTAACAGAGGGAACAATTTCTCATTTTATGTGATTGAAATTACCAGAGATAAACATTTTAAAAGTAGAATTGGATGATAGCCAAAATTACACCTTCTTATACAAAACTTCCTACGAAGAAGAACATTTCAAAAAGGTTGTTGTAGATAAGGTAGGAAGAACAAGAAACACGCAAAATAGCATTGTATTAACAAAAGCGTATACAAGAAAGATGACAGTTTGTGAAAAAAAGAGAAAAGGACTGCTAGAACTCTTAAGAACAAATACTATTCCTAAATGTTACTCGCTATTCTATGAAAACCTGTAGAATGTAGGTAATTTCAGTGTTTGATTTTTTTTTGTTGATTTGCCTAGTAAAAGGTAACAGTTGATCTCATTCATTATTGTATGTTTTAAGTTTACCTTTGTGTTGAATGAATGTTTTATGAAAAAGTTTTTTTTTTCTAAATGCAAATGCTTAGTTATAATATTAATATTTTATACAACAAGAAACAGACAGTTGTTAAGGGAAGTACTTATGTAGGCGTAGCTTTTGAGGTGGTGATTATGTACTGATTTGGCAACTACTGTGATAATAGCCAAATTCAATTTTACTAGAGAGGTCATGAAAGTTTAAAGTTAGTATTTAGATAATTAAGGTGATTCGTTTTCTAATATTTTTATGTTTTTTAAGGTTGTTTACTAGGTTGGTTTTATTTGTCATAAGACTAAATATGACATTGTATGTCTTTATTCTATGTTTTGATTGCCGAATTCGCGTTATGACCATATCATTATGAATATTAATGCGTAGAATGTCTTAGACCCAAATGTGACTATATTCTTAAGAAAATTGTTATGTTTGTGCTGAATTATTGCAAGAAACGTCATTGATGATGAAAAAAATATGTGCCTTTAAACGTATCATTACGAAAATGAGTCACTATACGTCATAAAATTACCAAAGAGTTCTGTAGTATGTCGAAGATCTTTTATTTTTTTATAAGTTTAGTTCCACGTGAAAGTTAAAATCGGAACAGGTGTTTGTTAAATAAATATTACAATAAATTTTCAATGTTTTTGTTTCATTTTCACCAAAAAAAAAAACAATAGATCAAAAGTTATACAAATTTGAAATAACAGCAAACTTTAATCAGCTCTGTTGAAAAAAATACCTGTTTTGAGTTGCAACAGTATTCTTCCAAACGAACGATATGCTGTTTTACTTAATCGCTAGTAAATTTCCTCTAAATGAGGTTTCCGGGCATTGCCACGTTGGATAGCAATGCGGATTCGTTGAATTTCCTTGACTGTCGAATTTCCAAAGCATAATGCTCATCTCGTCTAGCCTATTCCATCGTCACGTGACAAGCTGTTGGGTTCTAAAACAGCTGGCACCCCGGTGACAGGAGCTCGGCGGATGATAGATAGATGGATATATGTATTCTTTGTTGTACACCAAAAATACAAATGATGATGAAATTCAATGTTGTCATTAGTGCTGGTATGCCATGCTATCCGACCAGTACTTCTACTACACTCACACTTCTATACATGTTTTGAAGAAGAAGAAGAAGAAGAAGTGACCAAGTCTCTTGCCTATTTTTCTCCATGGCAATTTGCGCTTTGGAGCGTGCACTGTTTCTGACTGGTTAACTTTTTGACAATTCAAAAGGTGCCAGTAAATGGTATATTTAATGTGAATGCCTTGATTCTTGATTCCAACTTCTAATTTTAGTAAAGTTACACATAGGAGTCAGGACAAAAGGCATTGAAATAAATGTTAAGAAGAGGAGAGATAATGAAGTGGGCGGAAACTTTGTAGAAACGTAATTTATTTAAAAAAGTAGAAAGGAAATGGAAAGTCTGCGGAAATGAAGAAAGACAAAGTAGACATGAAATTGAAAAAGATTTATTTATAAATTACCATACTATCAAATTAAATATTAATACGATATGAGATCAGTGAGTATTGTGAACTACTAGATTAACTTCTTCCACAAATAAGTAAAAGTATATAATAAACTTAGTTAATATATGTATCAAAACAGTGTTAAAAAAAATAAAGAAAGAGATGTGATGTACAGTATGCAAATACTAGAATGGCCGCTAGGTGGCGGGGGTAGTCGGCCCTCAGTAGCCGCAGTTGTGAGCTAGCCACCGAGCGGGTCGGACGTGTCAACCTCTAGTTCCGGATATCGTAATAAATATAAAGTTAGTGTGTGTCCTAAAACATCACAAGATCCACTTTAGCTATAAAGTACTATCGAATTGATCTGATGATAGTGCCGTAAGGTAGGCCAGGAACTCTATATATAATCAATGTATCCTAGCCGTGTTTGGGCTTATTATAATTGGCATGAGATGCACTTTGGCTATAAAGTACTATCGAAATGATCTGATTATGGAGTCGGAAGGTGGAAGGTAGATACAGGGACTTCAGAATAAAGCAATGTAACCTAGCCGTGTTTGGGTCCATTCAAATTGTGATGAGAAATAGGCCTTCTGGTTATAAGTTTATCGTAAATAAAAAGTGTAAAATAAAAACTCTATGTAAAAAGTTTTTTATGATTTTTGACGATCAGGGTAGATAGCAATTAGTTGAGTATTTACTTACTCAGAAAATACTTTCTCCTGAACGTCAGGGTGAGACCCCAACAGTACCACAGTAAACAAGAGAGCATTAGGTGTCGTTTCGTGTCCGGCGCAGAGCATAGTGTCCACGTGTGCTCTGATCTGCTCGTCATTAAAAGCTCCCTTCTCAACTGACAGCTCAAGCAGGATGTCTATGAAGGGTTTGAATTTGGTACCTAAAAAAGTTATATTATTTTTTACTTTTGCGACTAAATTTTATTTCATCCTTTTAAACACGAAAGTACCTTTTGGAAAGGGCACTTTTTAGGAATCCAGTTTATTCTTATCTTTAAATAGTATCTTACATAATAGTCTAATAGAAATTAACGATTTAAATAATTAATAATAATTTGTAGCTAATCTTGTTGATGTCATAAGAACAGAGTGTTAACAAATCTACCTGTTAATATGCTCTTTTCAACGGATGTTTTTCCAAAAATTTCGGATTTTCTTTTTTGAAGGACCTGCAACCATTTACATTTAGTTATTTAAATTATCACGAAATAGATCCATAACTCGAGGTCAGGCTGAAATATTTACATTAAAAATTGTGTAGTATACTTTGATGTTATATAATTGGTAATGTTACAATTGTTCCTTTATGATTTAAAAATAACAATGGCTAAATAGGTAACAAGCGAGTTGATCTTTTATTCCCATCTGCCCTCTTTGAGCTTGACACCGGGGTGGTGGTTGTCACTAATAGATGGCGTTTACCGCACCGGTGGTCAATAGTACTTACTTATTTAGTTTCATCTGCCCCTTTCCTAGTTACATAGTACAGGGGTTTATTTGCGTTTTGTATTGGACATTTTCAATAGAAATTGAAATAAAACATCACTAGATATCACTAGCAACAAAAATTAAGTTTAATAATTGATGTCATTTTGGAAACAATGTATAAATAAATTATTTAAAGAATATTTTAAGAGTCGAGTCGTAGAACAATGCATTGTTCCGTGTCTGGTCGGCTATTTTAAGTAAGGTCGTAAACTATGAAAAAATACTGAAAAAAAACTCAAAAGGGGCAGACAGGAAAAAAGGGAGTTGATAATGATTATTTCGGTAGATGGAGTCTTTGCTTCTATAGAAACAGAAACATCAAATCCTGCCTCCTTACCGTGTTTGACATTTTGTGCAAAATCTTCAGATAAGCATCCTGCTTCTTCTTGAGCTTACTCCATGCGAAGGTGTAAGAGCTATGCCACCAGATTTTTATGCCCCTTTCCACCAACATATTGATGGTCGAATTCGCGGCATCCAAGTAGTCACTAGCGAGCTTGGAGTCGGTGAAGTCTACGCCTAGCGCTGTCACTACAAAAATAAACATTCTTCATGGTTCTGACTTATCCTTCCATTTATTTATCTAATTGTACATTTAAATATTTTTTTTTATATTTTTTTTTCTTTAATTGATAGGCTCGCGTTTGACCACTATCTTACCTGATGGTGAGCGACGATATTAGTACGATCGACGATGGAGCACGTTTGCCTAGAAGTAACCTAGTTACTCATGATTTAAAGACTCCTAGATTGTAGCTATTAGGAAACAAAGACTCCGGCACCAAAGTCCACAACTCCTTAGCTGTACGTACAATGAACGTGTTCCCAAATGTACTCCAGCACTCCTGAGTACATTTATTATAATATTTATTACCATGATTTCAATGTTTTACGGATTGCTTTGAATATATTTTTTTTTTATTATTTACATGATTTTTTCATTCATGATTTTATTGAAAAAAAAGCGTATTTTTTTATTTTTATTAACTTTTTATATATTTTATAAAATATTAATACCTTTTGGTTAACGTTACTGGTTTTGCAGTTTGTTGCACGTAAAAGTAAAAGTTTGAAGCATCAAATAAAGATTTGCCAAAACTGAAATTCCTTTTATTTGGACCTAATTGTTTTACGTGAGATTCTATCTCACGTATAAGTGCCATAAAAGTCTATGTAAGTTGATTATCAATATTTTTTATTATAATAATTTTGTACGCCTTCCAAAGTTCCAGGACTTCAGGGTTCTGAGATATAATACCCATAATAATAATTATACTTACTCATAACAATTTCAAAGCTAAAAAAAATGTTCTCTCTTTAAGCAACATTGTATGTGTAAGCATCATTACGTGTTTCTGTTCTCAGCGCTGTCACTATGTTCTCTCAACAAAAAACAAGTTTTATTGAATTTTCCTAGTCGATAAAGTACAAAACAATATTAAAATTAATTACTATGAGTATATTCACGACATAAATGATAAAATAATATTTATTTTGCATTTGTTATGTAGGTTTTTTAAAAACACTTTTACACGTCAATTTTTTTTTTGTCAATTTAAACTAGATTAAGCCGGTGTTTCTCAGGGGTCAAAATTTAATACATATGATGTGTAGGTATAGGCTATTTCTTATCGAAAGAAGACGTAAACTCGGTCGGTGTGAGTTTGTTTACAAATGTTTTTGTTTATGAAAATAGCAGATACGCACATAAGTATAGAAAAAAAAAAACCAAAAAAAGAATAACTGACTTCACTAAAAAAAAAAAAACACAAAGGATCAAAATAACTTTAATTTCGGAAGTTGGTGTTAAATAAGAAACAAACAATACTGAAAAACTTAAAGTTATTTTGATCATTTTAGCGTTTTTTTTCTAATGAAGTCAGTTTTTTTTTTTTGTAAAAAGATTTTTATTTCACACTTTTTAGTTGCGATACACTTATAATCAGAATGCCTATTTCTCATAACAATTCCAATTAACCCAAACACTGTTACAACCTAAAAATACAAAAAAAAAATTATTCCTCTTTGTTTAGGTACGTATGTCAAATGACGACTTCGGGTATTCCCGGTCATTGACTCTAACAAACTCACTCGAGACTTTTACGTTTGTGTCTATGTTAAATGGTTTTTTTTTTATTAACTAACTGGTTTTACTGGGTAACTGGTTTTTTTTTATTAACAGGACTCGTCTTCTGGACGAATTTTTTCATTGGCTGGTGTCAATAAAGTGCTGCAAGATGCTATGCGGATAGCAACACCAGATAACATATTATTTAGAGCAGACTGCGCTGATAAAATTAGGGTTGCACAAGCAATACAAAAAGCAGGCCTTCATGATAAAAACAACAGAAAAGAAAACATTCAAATCAGCGACTCAAAAGAAACAAGTAAACTGGAGAGGCCCGCCGCCATACCAACAACAGCAACGAGCTCGCAGCGGGCATCAGCCTTAACAACAGTAGCATCATTTATCCAGCCATTCCATATGGCTGGGCATATACCTGGTGGTTGTTTCAGAGGTATTTAGGGTTGATAAAGTCAAATTATAACTGTGCTGAAAAACAACTTTACATGAGTCTGGAATTGATGTAAATACCTTCACATCTCACAGCACCAGACTTAAATTGCTTCCACGTCAGCTACTAAAAGATCTGATATCAGTTTATGTAGATCAAATACAAAGAACAACTGGGAGGTCCCGGAACTCGGCCACCTTTGCTAGACATTATAATAGGCCAGTTATTCAAGATCCAATTGTTTTCAGTAATGTTATAATATAACACTGTAAATTATCTGATTTGATTTTTAAATCTCTTAATTTGATAAGTTACTGATTGATTATAAATTATTGACCAAAAAAGATTCTGTGTTTTTAATAAATACCTTACTTTTTTTTACTACCAAGGATTGATTAACTTATAAACAACCTTATCTGACTTCAAACATCTACTCGTAAATCTGTCTCGGAGAAGGAATAAGTATAATTATATAATTAAATGAACTTACCAAAAATGAAGTTCTATAAATAATAATTAAATGAAATTCCTTCTCCGAGATCTCTCTCCGAGTCTTCCAACCCGTCCCTACTAAAGTTCTCCCCTAAACTAGGATTATTTAAGTTAATTAGTTTTAAACGACAAAATGATGTTGCACCATGATGTGTAATTGTACGATGAGACAACGCAAAGCAAAAATTTCAATGTATACGGCGTCGCACTAAATACGAAATTCACTGAATTCAAGGTATGGGCAGTAACTAGAAGGTCGCGCGTCATCACATCGCAGATTTAAACATTGCGGCAGCGCAACGGTAATATATTCACGATGCTTTGTGCGACGTCGTAGATTTTTACGACGCGACGTCACTACGTAGTGTTGTGGCCTCGTCCATATACATACAGTATTGCTCGACGAGAGAACAGTTTTTTTTAATGCTTTGAAATTGTGATGGCGCTGGAACATTACCACGTTACTACTTGTAAATCTGTCTCGGAGAAGGAGCTTTGTATAATTATAATAGAATTTCACCTATGGTAAGTTCGTTTATTCATAATTAAAATAATCGTTTATATCGGACCATTCTGTCCATAGGTAACATTTACAACATTTATACAACACACAACGAAAGATCCAGCCGTTAATACCGAGGCACTCCAGTAACCGTAAAGCAAATATGGGTACAGTTCTAGAGTTAAGGAGTACACTGATATATTTTCAAAGTTTAAGGTTGGAGCTATAACGCGATCCAACGTAATCGTCAACATCGGTCAATAAAAAAAATTATACTACATGATTGCAATCTGCGTATTTTTTCAGCATGTAGCATGTGTGTGATTTAGGTAATGTGAATAGTGTTATGCTGACTGTTTGCTCAGGAATACAATTTGTTTCGATTGTGAACGTATAGCAATATAGTTATTAAAAAAATGTATGTATGGCATAGGAGTTCAATAGGTCGGTAACTCTCAGGGTCGTTACAAGTTAAACATAAAGACTTACAACAAATATTGTTCAGAGCGTTGTGTCGTAAGTAAGTAAAGGGATCGAAGAGGCCCTTCCCAGCATTTATCTCGAGTTCTTTCACCAGCTTTCTGGACTGGCTGTTGAAAACGTCAATGAACGTGTTCAAAATTGTTTGACTGAATGCTGGGTGCAGGAGCTTGTAGTCATTCTTCCAAGTTTCATCTGGAGATTTAAAAGATGTCTAAGACAATACTGCTAGCACTGTGATGTTAAGTTGACAAATGACACATGGTAAGGTTAATAACGAAATAATATCTTTAAGGGTAATTAATAGTAGCGTAATATATTATGCAACTCACATCTTGAAGTAATTAATCCTTCGCCGAGCCACGGTTTAGCGAACTCGTACAGTAGGTCCTTTTCCATGCACGTAGTGACTATTGTGTTGCTGTCGTCTGGGTCGGTAACACCTAGCCCATAAAAATAGAATCAGAATCGAGAATTTCTCTTTAATTTGAAATATTAAAATAGTAGTAGTAAGTGATTAATTTTGTGGTAGCAATATGATACATACTTCCATATGCGTAGACAAAGTGACATTCTATAATCGTATATCAGCATGTGAACTTATTTTATTAAATAACTAGCTTTTCTTCTTCTAGTACATAAAATAGCCTGTATCAATCAAGAAAAAAGCATCTTTCTATCAATGAAATAATTTTGGCGATCGGACCAGTACTTTCACAGATTATCTTCTACAAAAAAAAAACATAAAAACAAACTTTACCTCTTTATAATATAAGTGTAGATAATTATAATAAACTAGCTTTTGCCCGCGGCTTCGCTCCCGTCAACTGACTATCCTACTCTACCCTACTCTACCCTACTCTATTCGAATTTTTCTCCGTAAAAACCATCCTTGAACTTCAACGAACATTTTAAAAAAAGAATTGGCCAAATTGGTCCAGGCGTTGTTGAGTTATGCGCTTACCAACACATTTTGCGATTCATTTTTATATTATAGATGTAAAGATAAAGATTAACACCAATAACGAACAGTTTGGTTTGAGACAGACAATGCCTTGCAACCCAAACCAAACCAAACAAACCCAAACCAAACCAAACCAAAAAAACCCAAACCAAACTCCAAACTCTTGCAGTTTTTAAAAGTAGAGTGAAAGAACACTATCTTTTTATTTCGTTTCGTTTGGTTTGAGACAGACAATGCCTTGCAAACCAAACCAAACCAAACAAATCCAAACCAAACTCCAAACTCTTGCAGTTTTTAAAAGTAGAGTAAAAGAACACTATCTTTCCATTTCGTCATAGTTGCATATTAGATTTATTATATTATTTAGTATGTATTTTTGAGATATTTATTTTACTATCTGTATGTATATAATTATAATAGTATACCTTTTTTTGTTCGTTATATTATTTTATTGATTGTATTTATATATTTTGTATGTACTTATTTTATTACTGTTACACACGGTGTCTACATATCTATTTTCTTCCAACTCTCCTTTCGCAGGTGTGCTGGAAGAGATTTCTTTAGAAATAAGCATCATCTCTGTACCTATTTTTCTGTTTCCTTCTTCTAATCTTTTATTTTGTGTGTGTACATAAATCGTTAAATAAATAAATAAATAAAACTATTCCTGTTTCATTTATTTTTCATTGTTTTTTTCTTTTTTTTATGAATTGTTTATCGATTGGTCGACACTTCCCCAGACTTTCCTAATTGGACAAGCTTGAGTGACTTCCAAATCTCTGTATCAGGTTTATATTTGGCTTGCGAAAGTATGACCACGTTTCCGAATTTCGTACTCAGCTCAAAATATGGCTTCCTATTTGCCTTCGCCGGAATGCTCATATACTTTCTTTGTTTTATAATATGCTCTTTACCCATCCTTCTACTCCTTTTTATCTTAAGCACCTCAGGAACCGCGTGGTGGCGGGCAAACCACTAGCAACAGCATACCTGAGGAAATTTAGTGTCAGGCAGGCGGCTGACTGTAAAACAGTAGCCATATCTTTTGCAATATGTTGGGTATAAATGAAATGCGATAGGGTTAGGGCGTGACCCACAGGCGACGCCCAGGGGTAGCACCCGGTTCTTGTGGGAAATGGATTAGGGTTGTTGCACCATCCCGGGTGGGGGCAACGTTAGAAGCTAGCTAGTACATCTGGTAACTCTCTGGCCCTTCCAGTCATTGTCCGTACATTCCAACTTGCATACCTCAATCTCATTTCACTAGCTAGCTTCTAACGTTACGGATTTTCTACCAGTCAACCTTTTGGTGATGCAGAGAAAAGTAGTGGTAGGTGCAATAAAAGAGAGAGAAAAAGGCGAAAACAGGAATAGATTTACTTATAGACCATAGAATAGATATACCAACTAATAAAACATAGAATAAATATAATACAATTATACAATATATACTCAAATTAATACACTACATACATCACTAAAATACTTAAACAATTGGTCCAAATCGACAATGGGAAAACACTAACTCTGTGATGATACTGCTGCTAACTTTTTACGAATTAGCTAGTTGCCATCCTGATTTCCTGGGGGAGCGCATTCCACAGAGAAAACGCTTGAATAAAGAAAGAATAGTGAAGAAAGTCAGTACGATGAGTGGGACAATGGAGAAGGCGGTTATGAGATGAGCGCAGATTTCTATTGTGGTTGGCGCAAATGTATTGAAAGTGAGGGGCTAAATAACTAGGGGAATTAAGAAAATCAAATGAAAATAAGGTGGTGAGCGCCCTTTGCTCTCTGCGCTGACGTATGGGCAACCACTTTAGAAGCGACCGATGCACTGAAACATAATACGCAAATTGAAAACAAATCGAATGCAGTAATTTAGAAGACGGTCAAGTTTATTGAGGAGATTTGCATTCAGGTCATAGTAGCACACGTTAGCATAATCGATGATTGGAAAAATAAGGGTCTGCACAAGCATTGTTTTCGTGCTAGATGGTAACAGGTTCTTCAATCGAAACAGAGCCCGCAGCGTTCCAGTAACCCTCTGACTAACACTAGCCACTTGAGTACGCCAGTTCAAGGTATTATCAATGTACAAACCTAGACACTGGTGCTGAATGGGACAATCGTACCGTCGAACCGAATTGGTGGCAAAGTTGCACTGTCCACCTTAGCAATGATTCGGGGACTCCCAATAATGATAGCCTGACATTTGTTGGGGTTTACTGCAACACCAAATCTATCGGACCAGGCTTTAATGGCTGTTAAGTCCTTATTTAATTGGTCGATAGTACCAGGTATTTCGTCGATCCTCGCTTGACAGTACAATTGCAAGTCATCTGCGTACAGATGATACGAACACTGAAGTACGGTAGTAATGAAATTAATAAAAATAGAAAACAGAAGAGGAAAAAGGATGCCTTGAGGAACGCCAGTTTCCAAACCACACTAATATATATATTTAATGTTAGTAAATTTTGATGTAGCCAATTAGACACAACATTATCCGTTTTGGGCATGTTCATATGCTTCACTTCGGGATTCAGCAGAAAACAATAAAGCCGTGTCATCCGCATATGATAATATTAGCCCACTACGAAGGACATTATTATTATTATTACTTTTACACGTAATTTTTTTTCTTGTCAATTTAAACTAGATGAAGCCTGTGTTTCCCAGCTGACTACCCTGAGAAGAAACACCGAAACAAACTCAGGGGTCAAAGTCTCTTTTAAAGTCCATACAGCAAACAAGTTATGGACAAATCATATGAGAACCATGCAGGGTGGAGTCTGAGATGGTCTTTTGAAGAAAGAACCACACAGTCCTGTCCAGTCAGTGCAAGCATTTGTCAGTATTAGTGTAGCTCAATGCTGCTGCTGTAGTCAATGTCAAATTCTAAATATAAAAAAAAATAAACAATGTCATAATTGTAAAATTAATAATAAAAAAAAAACATAATATAATATACACAATTTCATAATTGTAAAATAACAATAATCGTCAATAAACAAAAAAAAAAACAATAATAATAAAAAAGTTAATTTAGAAGAAAAAGAAATGAAATGACAACAATTATAGTGAGTACTGGACCAGATCAATCCCAGGCCGTTTTGTCCTCAAGATAAACTTTTACAGTACAAAAAGCCTTCTGGCAAAGTTTTCGCTTATCAAATAATTTGAATTCGATTAGGCTAAGTTCCTGAATAGGACTGGGAAGCTTATTATAAAAGTACATTGGCATCTA
Source organism: Mythimna pallens (assembly GCA_961205895.1). NCBI lineage: Eukaryota > Metazoa > Arthropoda > Insecta > Lepidoptera > Noctuidae > Mythimna > Mythimna pallens. The sequence continues at coordinate 892,574 of OY540845.1, read as the reverse complement.
TGATCATCTTTCTGCATTTTAGGCCCTGCAAAAAAGGTATACCCAAAACTTTTTTCCTTAAACCACTTATTTTAACATGAATGTTCACCACCACTACCTTTAAACATCTCCGTTTATGTGGTTTTACGTGTATGTGGTATTTATAAATGTTTAGTTTAATAATTTAAAGATACATATTGTATAAAGTAGCCCACAAGGGTGCTCCAGGAAAAGGAGACGTACAGGTGGAGGCCAGCTGCCTACACTTCAGGATCTGAAGATGTTTCCGACTGGATAAGATCTATGACTTGAAGTCATAGATCTTATCCAGTCAATCGTCAGTCAGTCAGTCTTATTCAGCTCAATGAATGGAATTCAAGGGTTTTCGTAAGTAGTGTAAGAAGCAATGTGTGAATAAAATAAAAGATATTCCTAATACAATTTGTAATTCACTAAAAACAGAAGTTTATTTTAATCTAATAATGTCGTAATAAGTCCAAAGTACAAAGCAGATGATAGTCACTAGACAGTGACTTATATCTTTATTTGTCATATTTTTTAACCGTAACTATTACCTGCCCGAATTACGTCGATTAAAGTTTAAAGTTATTTGTGACGTCATTTTAGCAATTGTCAAATTGATACTATATTTCCTGTGATTATTCCTAAAGATAGTAGTTTTAAAATTGCGTTATTTGTTAGTGTGTTTTGTCATTAAGGTTATTCGATACAAAAGATATTTAAGTGCCTATCTAACAGACTACTTGTTAAACGGTTATTTTCAATCACACACACTATTAGTTAGCTATTGGCACTAGCTATTGCCATTGACATTGATATAGCTATTGTCCGGTCAATGGTTGATATTTAAACTTTTTTTATTTTTCTATGTGTCTAATAATTTCTTTCAGCATGCCAAAGGTAAAAACGCTAAATTAAAATATTCTCAAAAAAACTTTCAGAAGGCAATAGCTGAAGTTCAAAATAATGAACAGCAACTGTCAGATAGCCAAATTTTTCAAAACTATGGTGTTCTGAGGTCAAACACTTCGGTTTTACAAACTTAAGGGCCACAAGGGCCATTAAGGGTAACAAAGACCAGTCTGGGCCCATCGCCATTGCATCGAATTCTCAACAATGCTACTATTACATACGAAACATTCAGGAATATACCAGGAGCCTTTCTTTGCACGAATTTTGAAGATTAATCATTTAATACAACTGATCGATACCTGGCTATAATTTATAACCTCTGGAGAGGATTTCAAAACCATGGTCAAACTGCTGATACATCTGTTGGAATATTAGAAAATAAGGCTCAAACAAAGACTTCCCAGTCTCTCAATTTTGTTGAAAATCTCATTGACAATACAGGAAAATCTCCAGTTATTTTGAATCCAGTTAGCAACAATCGAATTGCTGAAATATTAGGTGCAGAACAAGTAATATACCCAGATGAAGTCCCCGCGGGGAGTGTGAGGTGTCCTTCCCTGCGACGTCCAATAGGGGCGCGCGTGGGACACTACGCACTGCCGCCTCGGGTCTTCCTGAAGGGGGACGGCGGATGACCCCGAGTCCGCCGTTCCTCGGGACCTCTTTATGGGGGCTGGAAGAGGGCGTTGTCTGCCCTCCGGTGACGACGGTGGCCACGGCCTCCCTCTCCCTTTCCGCAGCCTCCTTCTGCGAAATTACGGCTTCACAGAAGGAGATCACCGCATCCCACGACTCGGCGCCTCCGACCATCGAACGAACGACGGCCGGCAGTGACAGGTCGGGGCCCACTTCATATACAAGGGCATGTCGCTGCTATTTCCATGCGGCACACTCTGCCAGTATGTGAAGCGCCGTGTCCTCCTCGCTCGGTGCCATCACTGCATCGACTGTCGAGTCGGTGTAGTGATGGCACCGAGCGTCGTGTTTATGCGACACAAGTACTTCCCGAAGCAGCCATGCCCCGAGAGCACCTGTGTCGCCCTAAACGACAGAGAGCCGTGCTTCCTCCCGAGCCATTCGTCGAGCACTGGTCGGATCGCATCGATGGTGGCGAGGCCGGTGGTAGGGTGCAGAAGCCTGTCCCGCTATTCCGCCACCATGACCTCGCGGAGCTGAGACCGACGGAGCTCGATCTCGCGCTGCATCGGTACAGCACCCCGCGTCCTCATCTCCTTGCGCCACCGGTACAGTGAGCCTGCAGTTCCCAGGGCGGAGATCCGGCCAGTGCACAACTCGTCTCGTAGGAGATCGTGCGATACCCCCTGATAGCCCTGACGGCCATCGCCCTCTGCGGTTTTCGCAGGATTGCGATGCTGCCGGCCGTCAGGTCAGAAGCCCATACCGGGGCCCCAGAGTGCTTTGCCGCAGAGATTCCGGCTGGCTTGCTTTCGACGTTTCCTCCTTTGCACCGTAACGAAGCCATCTTCACTTTCAGCCTTATTCATTGCTTACGTACATACGCTAGCGGTGACGCTAGCGTAATCCTGATGATGCAGATTCGCTAGGGCTACATGTACAGGTAGCGGGGCGGGGCGGAGGGGTCGGGCGGCGGCGCATGGAGGAGCCGCGGTGACCGGCACGGAGCTGTGGGGCGCTCGGGGTGAGCACTCTGCGGTCTCAGCAATCGACGAACATACTGGCGACAAAACCGCTGACACGGAATTCGGCGACAATAAATTGAGGCTAGCTCCATGACGCGTGTTTACATTAGACACATCGACTGATGACCTAGTTACCGCCGCTGTGTTGCGAAATTCACCAAACTCTTGGCGTAAATCGGCGAGGGTTTTCTGGGATGCATCTAACTTCGCCTGTACATCCGCAAGACTGGCCTTTAGAAAGACAATGTCCTTCAAAAGGCTAGTGACATCAACGTGGTCGAAGGTGACTGGAGGAAGCTTGTGCAGCTCCTTCGCCACAAACGTCAGCACGTCGTCAGGGTCGGTCTCCTTGAATAGCGTGATAATATCCTGTATCCTGTATGCTCTTTCTAGTCCCGTCTCGCCGGCGGGACACCATCTGGTCACGCTTATTTAGCACACTAAACAACATCAACTTCGCAGCAGCTATGTCCTCCTCGCTGAAATTCGTTGCACAGATCTGGACTGCGGACACCTCGTCCATGACATCCAGCTTCTGCTGCAGGAAGGCCAGCAATTCGTTCACCACAAGATTACTACTCATGGCGAGTAATTACGAGCGACAGCTTACGCCACGCTAATCGATACAAATAACACGTAAACAATGCGTCCACATCGGTACGCGGCACAAGTAAGACTGACCAATCCTAGGTAACTTTACCTAACCTAACCTAACCCCTAAGAGAGAAAAAATCTTCATCTTTTTAGCAAAAGAGGCAATAGACATAATTATGTTACAAGAAATAGGGACCAATTAGTTCAACCAGGTTTTAGACTGGCTAAAGTGGCCTCTTCTTTCATGGGGTACTGTTTGAAATGTTATAATAAAATACCTCTACAAATATTAGAACTCAATGAAACGAAATTTAAATCTTCTATTAAACGCACACTATGCAGGCAAGCATATTATAAGTTGGAGGATTATATTCAAGATAAAAATGCTTGGCTCAATGCTGGTCCAGCTCCTCTACCACCGAGGTATACAAATTCATTAGTTTGGAAATTATTATTATTATTTTTTAATGCTTTTTTTTGGGAATTGTAAAATATTGTAAGTATTGTAAAATGTAGAAGCATTTATTTTCAAAGTTTGTAAATGTGAGTACCATGGAGCTATTTTATGGTTTTTTATGTTACTATTGGACTTGTTTGACATAAATGAGCACGGCAGTTGAGAGTTTGTCATGCTCACTTAAATGTCTCACTGATGGTGGCGCATGTGTTGGATCATTCGGTTCCCTTCAAATTGGTGGAGCTGAGTGGTGCTAATATTAGCGTCATGTTTTATTTATTTATTTATTTATTTATTAAATATACACACACTATCTTTACAGGCTGAACCTAATACAATAATGGTAACCAAAAAAAAAAAAAATATATAAATATTGAAAAAGTACTACTCTTACACTAACTCTTAAAAATCTAAAACACTACTAACTTCTATTACAATTTAGACTACTAACTATAAAAAAAAAAAACTTAACGTAACCTATATGTAAATACAATATAAAATCAGACTTAACTAATATTTAAATAAAACTAACAAAATTTAATCAAACTCTTGCGATTTCACTCTCATGGCTCGAAAATAGGTCGATCCTCTCATGCACTTCATTAAGTACACATATTGTGCGGGTGAAGGGTGATTTTGACAGTAGGTTGGTTCTGGCAGCAGGTACGGCCAATAATGGCGGCCGCCGCCGCCTCCACACGTACCGGTCTGGCACGCACAGCTTCAGGTGCAGCAGCACACCCGGATTGTGCGCTACTCCACGCAAGAGCTTTAAAGCATACGCCGCGAGTGTAAATTCCCGGCGCACTCTGAGTTCGTTGTACCCCACCATACCCAGTACGAACAGTGTAGGATACATCAGTGGGTAAAACGGGTAAACCCCATACAGTTTGAAATACAAGTGTCTTGTTAGTGAACGGGCGCTGTCAGTTGAGACTGGTCATCTCTTAGCTGCCAGTTGCTATTTTAATATCTATATTTAGTTTTTACTTTTACTGTATTTACATTGTTCTCACATGATAACGACACGAAACATGTATCAGAGATATTTGTAATTACAAAACATGATTGAAAAGAGTGTCCATGGAGTTTCTTGCACATTCTTCTCCATAGAGATCTACGCTTTGGAATGTGCAATTAGCATCATTTTTTTTTTTCTGACTAACTGACTTCTTGACATTTCAAAAGTGCCTGTAAATGGTTTATTTGAAATAAATGCTTTTGAATCTTTTGAATCTCTTTGAATCTTGAATCCCCCTATTACTTACAAAGTCTACCTGGAACATCTTATTGTGACCAAAATATTTTTCTGATTGATCACTCTGAAAATCAAAATCATTTAGAGTTCAGTCTGACTTCGTTACTCCAGGCTCTGCTACTATCCTTGAGAGTACAAAGTGGACCGATGACTTGGTGAGGGTCGAGGAATCCGAAGGCCTATGTCCAACAGTGGACGTCTTCAACTGAAATTATGGTGATGATGATGAATCTATATCCCCTTGGAAGCCGGGGGTATTATTATTACGTAATTGCGCGTTTTTACAAAAAGAAATTACAAATTCATTATAGAAACCAGAATTTTCGGCTAAAAATCTTACAAACGTGTGTACAAAAACGACAAATAAGCTCTTTTCAAGGTCATTCAAGTTGTACTGACGTATGCACAATCGGCGCTCGAGGAGATATTTATGGAACCTTAAATTTGAAGATTAAAGAAGAAGAAAAAAAATTAAAATGTAGATACAAACAATCTGTCAAGTAAGTTTCCTCACCAATAAATCTGTCAATAGAATCATAAGATTACTTACAATAAGCAGTTAATGGTCCCAAACTGAATGATATGACTCCACCGTAGTCATAGCACTGATCAACCACGTCGCTGATTTGATTCCATATTTCTGCAAACACGAACATAGATATATATTAAAATATTGACATTTTGAGAGTGCAACATTACGTTTGATATTACTCTGTTTGAAAGAATTCATGATCAGGTCGACCTTTACACGCTTGATCTGACCCAAATCCGCTCGTATTCATGGACAAATTATGTTAATTATTGAAACTGGGTTTTTTTACTTGCTAACATAAAGCCTCTATTTCAATAAAATCATTTAGAGACACTTGAATTGACGAAAAGTTAGATAATCAGAACAAAGCTCACATATATGTAAGTTCAGTATTAAAAAAAAAAGAAACAAGAAAAAAACGTGCAAGAAACCCCATAGACGCTTTTTTAAATCGTGTTATGTTTTACAAGATTCCCGGTTACATGTTTCTTGTTTAGATCCATATTAATATTATAAATACGAAAGTAAATCTATCTGCCTGTTAGGCTTTCACGCTTTAACTACTGAACCTATTTTAATTAAATTTGCAATGGAGTAAGTTTGGAGCCAAAGAAAGGACATATACAATTTTTTTCAGGTTTTGTTTTAGTGTTTACAATAACCAACATTCGACCGGACGAAGTCACGGACAGAAGTTTAGAGAACAATTAAAAATAATAATAATATTGTCCTTTAAACATCTTATATCAAAATCATCCATAATCGTAAATCAATGTAAAATAACTATTCAAAATATAAAGATTAAAATAAACCAGTACTCAGCAGTTAAGATGTCTCAAATGACAGCACTCGATTAAGATTTTGATGCGTATCATCATCATATTCCTGCCCTTGTCCCGTGTTATTTGGGGTCGGCGCAACATGTTTTTTTCTTCCATTCTACCCTGTCACTCGTCATGCTATCACTAACTTCCTTTTCTTTCATATCACTCATCACACAATCCATCCATTTTTTCTTTGGTCTCCCTCTCCCTCTCCATCCATCCACATGTAAACTCATAACTCTTTTAGTAACATGCGCTTCACCCCTCCTCTTCACATGACCATACCAAGACAAACGATTCCCTTTAAATTTTTCAGTCACTGACGCCACTTTCAAACTTACCCTAATACTCACTTTATCCATTCCCGTCACACCACACATCCATCTTAACATTCTCATCTCCGCTACGTGCAATCTTTTTTCATCCGTCTTTTTCACAGACCAACATTCTAATCCATACAGTATGACAGGTCTTATCACGGACTGACTTGTAGATTTTACCCTTCAACCTGAGGGGCATCCGTGGGTCACAAGTTGTTCCCGTGACCTGTCGCCATTTCATCCATCCTGCGTTGATCCGATGTGTTACGTCCCGGTCTACCTCACCATCCCCTTGGACCAGTGACCCGAGGTACCGAAAGTCGGAGCAGATCGCTATGAGCGTTCCAGCGAGAGCTAAAGGCACTGGATTGGAGATACCGCCGAAATCGCAGAACAAGTATTCCGTTTTGGTTCTACTTAATTTCAGGCCAACAGTCGCAGCAGTCTGTGTCACCACATCTCCAATCTGTTCTGGACCTCTAGGCCACTCTCGGCAACCAACACAATGCCATCGGCAAACAGCATACACCAGGGAGCCTCTTCTTGAACGTCCGACGTCAGAGCGTCCATTATCATCAGAAAGAGGTAAGGGCTGAGAGCCGACCCTTGATGTAAGCCGACAGCCACATTGAAGCTGCCAGTGGTGCCCACTGTAGACCGGACTTGGGTACTGCATCGACTGTACATCGCTCGGATCAACTGCACATACTTCCCAAGCACACCTTTCTCCTTAAAGGCCCACCACAGAACCTCACGAGGTACCCGGTCATATGCCTTTTCGAGGTCAACGAATACCATGTGCAAGTTTTTATGCGCACCTCTGTATTTCTCGCACAGCTGGCGTATAGCAAAAAAGGCATCCGCTGTACCCCGATCAGGCATAAAACCGAATTGGTTCTGTGGAATTTCACTCTCTTCTCTTAGCCTCCTTGCAATAAATTTCTCCTAGGCTTTCATAGTATGTGACATTAGCTTTATTCCTCTATAATTATTGCATTTAAGCACATCACCCTTGTTTTTAAAGGTGGGCACCAGGGAACTGTTGCCCATCTTTAATAACAATGCTCATCAGGTATGGCTTCTTCCCGCAACAACTTATTGAAGAACAAAGCTAACCACGTCCATCCACCTACTCGCAGCAACTTCCACACTTCAACTGGTATTCCGTCTGGACCAATTGCCTTACCATTCTTTATTCCATTTACAGCTATTCTGACTTCATCCATGCTAATAATTCTCACTAAATCCACATTCACTGGTTTGCTCTCTAAAATCCCATTCCAGTTGTTTTCCTCATTCATCAGTATTTCAAATTAGTCTTTCCACTCACACACACTCTTTGATTTTATTATCTTCTGATAGAATCATTCCAGTTTCATCCCTTATACATCTTATCTGACAAACATCTCTCGCATTTCTCTCTCTTGCTTTAGCAAGCCAGTATAGATCTTTCTGGCCTGCCGGACTATCCAGAGTGTCGTATAGTTTGTCCTGTGCTTTTGCTTTCGCTCTTGCCACGGCTTTCTTGGCTTTTTTCTTTTAAGCATCATATTCACTTTTTTTTGCAGACTTTAAGTTAGTGTTTTCCGGATCTATACGCTGCCATTCCTTAAATTTCTTTCAACACATTCTGTATATCTATCGACCACCACCATGTATCCCTAGCTATTGTACCCTTTCCTCCCGTCTCTCCCACAATATCTTTCGCTGCATGTCTAATACAATCAGCAATCTCATTCCAGCTTTCATTTATAGTTCGATCATTCATGTCTCCCATTTCTATCATTTTGTCTACCACTCGCTCTCTCAATTTCTTCGCGCAGTCACTCTTCTCTAGCATATGCCATTTTATTTTAGGAGCAGGACGCTCTTTGCTTTTTTTGTTATGTGTCTTGACTACTGACACCATAACCAGGAGCCTGTGCTGTGAGACTAGGTCTTCTCCTGGCAACACTTTGCAGTCTTTGATGTGCTTTAGCTGGTTACGCCTAACCAGGAAGTAATCTATTTGCGTCTTGTGGTTACCGCTTTTGTACGTAACCAGGTGTTCGTCTCCTTTCTGAAACCAAGTATTGGCTACTGCCAGGTCAAATGCAGTAGCGGATTGCAGCAGCGTCTCCCCTTTACTATTCGGACTTCCAAAACCACATCCTTCATGTACTTTTTCATAAACACCTCTCATTTTTGCCACATGTCCATTTAAGTCACCACCAACAATCAATTCCTCATGTACAGGGATGGCCATTAAAGCTCTATCAAAATCCTCCCAAAACTTCTCTTTCACTGTTTCATCGCATCCTACTTGAGGTGCATACACACTTACTCCATTCAATATTACATTCTCTAACATAATCTTTACAACTATGAGCCTATCATTACATATGAGCATATCATCCTTTGTACTTCCATCACGCTTTCTTTCAATTTGCTGACCATTTCTTTTATTACTTCCACATTAATAAAACTTATATCCCTCACCAATTTCTCTTTTGTTCCTCTCCATTTAGTTTCTTGTAAGCACGCCACGTTTATTCGTCTTCTTTTTAATACATCCACTAACTTTCTGGCCCTTCCAGTCATTGACCCCACATTCCAACTTGCATACCTCAATTTCATTTCCCGAGCTAGCTTCTTACGTTGCCCCCGCCCGAGATGGTACAACAATCCTAGTCCATTTCCCACAGGAGAGGGGTGCAGCCCCTGCGCGTCACCTGTGGGGTACGCCCTAATCCTATCGCGCATTCCATTTATACTCAACATGTTGCAAGAGATATGGCTACTGTTTTACAGTCGGCCGGGCGCCTGACACTAACCCTCCTTGGGAATGCTGTTGCTGGTAGTTTACCCGCCACCACGCGATGACCTGAGGTGCTTAACAGTCTCAGAAATGTCTCTTAGTCGCCCCTTATGACAACCATGGGAAGAAATGGGATGGAGCTATTCTTTACGCCCGACACCATATAGTACGTTTTCAAAATTTTGATGCGTGTATCAACACAATTTGGTCAAGCAACTTCTAGACTAACTGGAATGCTTATGTCAACCTTAAAAGTATTCTTCGCAACCAATATATTAATCAATACACTACATCCTTTTTTATTTTATTTCTTTCATTAAGTAGGTCTATTTATTCATAAATCTAAACTTTTTTAGCTTTAATTTTTTATATAATGGAGTTTTTATCAATCGCGATTAATATTTGTTTATTTTCTCAACGAATCAAATATCGTCGTATCGGTATTTTTAACGAACAGATCAAGTATTTAATTTTTCCTACTTCCTTCATACATAGTTGGAAGGTTGGGGGTTGTCTTGTTATAGCAAACAAAGCGATCATGTGGGTTAGGTTACTCCGGTATCACCAGGTACCTGACTACCTCTATCGGGTGATCGAGGCCTACCTTATGAATAGGTACATCATCTATCCCGGTCACCAGGGAGTGTGGAAACGGCGAGAGATGTTGTACGGTGTTCCGCTGGGATCGGTACTAGGACCGCCCTTGTGAAACATGACCGCGCAACACGACTTCTTGCTGCGCGGCGACGTGCCTGACGGGCTCAGCCTGGTCTGTTACTCAGATGACACACTGGTTCTGGATCAGAGAGAGTCGTACCAGGTGGCGGTCGAACTAGCGACGTACAGGGTTGTGACAGTCGTGGAGAGGATCCACAAGTCCGAGGCCATGTGTTCGGCCCTCGGAACGCACCACCACCGGGTTCTCAAATAATGGTAGGAGGAGTTAACATCGGCGTCGAGTCAACGATGAAGTACCTGGGACTCGTCTTCGATAGCAATGGAATTTCGAGGAGCACTTCCGACATCTGACTCCCAGACTGGATCGGACTGGGGCTGCAATCAAATGGCTCCTGCCCAACTTAGGGGTCCAGACGCCTCCTGCCGGAGGCTCTACGCAGGTATCGTTTGGTCCATGGCCCTTTATGGAGTGCCGATATGGGCGCGGTCGCTGCGAAAGCGATCAGCGGCCTTGCTGGCCTGCCACCATGTTATCTGGAGGCAACAATCATTGCACGCATGCACGATTTGCGTGGAGATGCAACGCCGGGGCGAAACTCTGCTGCTGCGACAAGACGTGGCATGTCGGACAGAGTTCTGGCAGGATCTCAGGGTGGAATAGCGACAGCGACTGTCGCAACCCAGTGTTGGGCACGTAATAATTTTGGTGGTAAGGTAAGGAACGCTGCGTCAAAATACGGGAATTATGGACGAAGGAAAAAAGGGTGCCAGGCTAAAATGGGATTGGGCGGGTCACATCAGCCGCATGCACTCTGACTGGTGAGCAAGAGTCTCCACAAAGTGGGTACCTGAAAACGGAGGAGGCCACCGAGGTCGACCTGGGAAGAGGTAGCGAGACGACCTAGATGCCTAACGCAAGGACTGGTTCAAGGTGGCTCAAGAAAAGAATACCTGGAAAAAGTTGGGGGAGGCCTTTGCCCAGCAGTGGGACACAATAAGGTATTAAAAAAAAAGTTAAGGAATGTAATCTCATTATAAAAAGTATCCTATGTGCTATTCTATGACATGGTCTACCTGCGTACCAAGTTTCATGGAGCAGATGTCCAACTTCTAAATATACTTACTACCACCGTTTCCAAAGAGTAACGGTAAATGTCCCACAATAGGCCAGGCCCCCGGCAAGGACGGCGGCTCGGCAGTCTTAGCAATCGAGCGGCGCCACCACCAGTATAAAATGCACCCAATGCAGAGTAGCACCACAGTGAACATTGTTGAGCTAAAAATAAATCAATATTTAGTTTTTATTTTAACTATTAATCTTAAATATTATAACTTAATAAATATATAAACAAACTGAAAATAATATATGTACAAACGGGTAGAAATAAAACTCATAGGGCATCAAAAAATTCGTCCACATCGATGTCAATGGGAAAAGTGCCAAGAACGCTGGCAGCATTGCCACGCTGGATGGCAATGCTGATTCGTTGACCGAAGAAAAGCCCAGCCCTCTGGTCACGCAAAGAGTCGACCAGCTGTTTGCTGATATCCCGAACAACTCGATGAGCGCTCGGACCCCATGGCCCTAGTGTTTCAACCCCAAACGGCTCAAATTTATAGCCTCCGATGAGAATAACCTCATCGGAGGCTATATATTTGAGCCGTTTGAGGTTTTCTGCACCTGCAGCAGCCGCCCCAGCACGACCCGCCGTACTCAGAAGATGGGATGGCGCAAGGGTGTCGACACATGTTGCATCCCACACTAAAGGCCTACCCAATTTCCAAGGCATTATAGTCATCCCGTCTGGCCTCTTCCCATCGTCACCAGCCAAGCCATTGGGTTCTAAAACAGCTGGCACCCCGGCGGTGACAAGAGCTCGGCGGATAATGTCATTAATACTGGCATGTCGTGCTATCCGACCAGCGCTTCTTCATGATAGGCCATGGTGTCCGAGGCGGTCGACTGCTTCACCGCACTGACATCGATGTGAGCTCCACTAGGAGCACCCAGTCGCAGGCATGTAGCGATCTGGGAGGTGGTGTCACTCAGCATAGTACCTATGTTAGGTGACGGTAGAGCCTGTGGCCAGAGGCCTGACTCCCATTCAACCACAGCCAGTAGGCGCGCGCGCTCAGTAGTATTGGTGGACGTATTAACAAGATTATTCCGTACCAGCCTGCAGAGCGGCTCGTCCCACTTTCTCTGGGAAGATGAATTCTCGGGCAACGCTTTGTCTGGGCAAGCCACTTTCTAGGCGTTCACGGCGTCGGTTAAGCAAGGCACCTCACAGTCAACTAGTGATGAAGTTAAGATACTTTCGACTAACTGTTGAGTGTTGTAGACCGAAGACAGAAACGTCGGTAGCCCGCCAAAACGGATAGGCAGCGTGGCTTGTACTCACGCTCGATCATCAAGGGCCACATTTAAGATAGACGTTAAAGCGGATCGAATGGTTTGGTCAATTTTGTCCAAGAGATGTGGTTGTTTCCATATAGAGGAAAAGCGAAGAAAATACATAAAATTTGGAGCAAAACAGCAATATTTAATAAGGGTGAAAGCCGAATGTAAGTTAATTTTTGAAAGTCTATCCGAAATATCGTTAATTTTATCGTCAACGGATGAAGAAAAATTGTCTTCCAAAATTGGAGAACCTAGGAGGCGCAGTGAAGATTTTTCTAAAATGTTGATGTCTGGGGCTATTGCATTAAATTTCTCTAGTGTCGATTGTCTGTCAATATTGTCAGAAACAAAAAAATCACATTTAGAATGATTGAGGTCAAGGCCGATGGATCGAAACTGCTTCAGAAATTAGAAATCATTTAAAACAGTATTTACGTCACTTCCCAGGGTTCCATCATCTAAATACCACACGTTAAATTTTGAATTTAATTGTTGAATGATAGGATGAATAGCCAAATTGAAAATGACTGGCCCGAGAGGGTCACCTTGTTGGCATCGAACAGCAGATTCCAAAACACTGTCTTTATAAAATAATTTTGATGGATGTCTATAGCATTGACACAAACACAAAAAGCCGAAAATTTCTGAAAGTTCTTTTTTGCAAACAAAGTGTCCTTATTAATAGAATTAAAGGCATTTTTAACGTCAACCAGGATGACCTCACCCTTATCAGAATTTAGGAACCTAAATTGCACATAAACGACGGAGTTCTGAGGTAACAAATATAAAAAAAAAAAACTAAATTGATAACATCCTCCTTTTTTTGAAAGTCGGTTAAAAAAAATCTATTAAAATTGGTCCAGCCAAACAGCAATTGATTTATATATATATATATATAACTAGCTTTTGCCCGCGGCTTCGCTCCCGTCAACTGACTACTCTACCCTACTCTACCCTACTCTACCCTACTCTACCCTACTCTACCCTACTCTACCCTACTCTACCCTACTCTACCCTACTGTACCCTACTCTACCCTACTCTACCCTACTCTACCCTACTCTACCCTACTCTACCCTACTCTACCCTACTCTACCCTACTCTACCCCACTTTACCCTACTCGATAAAAAGTACCCTATGTCCGTCTCCTGGTTCTAAGCTACCTCCCCACCAATTTTCAGCCAAATCGGTTCAGCCGTTCTTGAGTTATAAACAGTGTAACTAACACGACTTTCTTTTATATATATAGATTAAAATTATTTTAATGTTTTAGTTGATTTTAATTTTGTATGTAATAAATGTGCTGAATTAAATGAACTAATAATAAAATAGCACAAGTATAGGAAAAAGTTTAAAAATTGTTCCGTGGTTACCTCATAAAAAAAAAAAATTGGGATTCAGAAAAATCTTTGAGACACGATTCGGGAATAGAACTATTGACATAGGTTTTTTTTTAGGTTTGAAAATCATCTAATGACAAATCCCGCTCTTGGGCGGAGATAGTGCCAGACTTTTACTGACTAAAAACCCACTCCTGTTCTTCGTTGCGTTTCGTACCAGGGCCGAGTTTTCCTTTCAGAATCCGACCCTTGGCCCCAGTAAGCTTCGACCCTTCTGGGCCACTACGGTTTGCTGATATTGCCCTGAGGCGCGCGTGGAACAGTACGCGCCGTCGACAACTTGGGTTCGGTCCGGTCGGTTACTGGACAGTCGGACGGCAAGCTACCCATTGTTCGCAGTCCGCAAGGCCGCACCTACGGCGGTTGGGCCGTGAGGACCGTTGCCTCATGCTATCGGCCGCCTCCTTTGCTAGCATTACCGCTTCGCAGAAGGAGGCGACCGCCTGCCACTTCTCCTTGCTCCAATCATGGCCTTGTAGCAAGGACCGGCGCGAGAGATCGCCGCCACCGATCACTCCCACGAGGACACGGCGTTGCTATGCCCAAGCGGGGCACACCTCCACCGTGTGCTCCACCGTGTCTTCCGGGCGATGCACACAGTGGCAACACCCGGGCATTTCATCCGCACGAATCAGGTGCATGAATCTTTCGAACTTACCATGTCAGGTGAGGACCTGCGTCATGCGGAAGGTGAGGACGCCGTGAGGACTTTCCAGCCACGCCTCAAAGAGGGGACTTATCGCATAATTGTGGCGTGCCCAAGGTAAGTTTATACTGAACCCTCAGTGCGCAAACCGTTTTACATTATTTATTGCCGAACTGTGACACTGAGCAGTTAATGAGTAACTTAGAAACCAAATTAGCAACTTTTACCATGAGCGACTTTTGCATCATTATGATAGGTGAGCAGGATTTCTACACAACCCAAGACTACTTCCTGTTAATACACAGAACAAGGACAACTCTACAAAAAATTAACAGTACAAATATTGTCTTATGCGCTCCGACATATAAATATGACTACTCTAAAAACATGTACAACTGGAGAGTTGAAAACTTCACAAACTTGCTGTATCTTGACATAACGACACATGAGTATGCATACTTCCTGGAATCTAATAAAAACCTTGACTACGAAATGTTTAACAAACGTACAGGGCTAGTGAATAACTTTGGTATGAACACCATCTTCAGAGACATTGACGAATTTATCTATGGCATCAAAAAATATGACCTACAACCAAATAATGATTATATGCTTGAAAATAATAGTTTAAATAATGAGTTTTTTCTTGAATAATAATATTAGTGGAAAAAGGAAAGCATTAGATTTCAAAGATCAAGAACAACATTTTAATATTTTGTTTCAAAATATTCAAAGTCTATATAATAAACAACACATAATGGAAGCATTTGTTAGCGAAGATCAGTCTTACCAAGCCATATGTATTACTGAAATATGGCTTTCACGAGACAAATTAAGCATTATTAACTTCAGTGGCTACAAGGTCGCAGCATCCTACTGCCGTGAAAATCGGGGAGGAGGTGAAGTTTGCATCCTGTTAGAAGAACATAAGGATTATATAGAAAGATGTGACATAGCCGAAATGTCACTTGAGTATATTTTAGAAGTTTGTGCAATTGAAATACCTAGCGAGAATCTACTATTAGTTACTATGTATTGGAACAAATGAGAGGAAAATATATTCTTTAGTCAACTGCACAAAATACTAGCCTACATAAACAATAAATAAAAAAACTAAACACAGTAATTGGTGGCGACTTCAATATAAATATTTTGAGAGAAAACTATAAAGTTAAAACCTTTATGGACCTAATGTCCGAATATAAATACACACAACATATAAAACACCCCACACGAATTACACAAACAGCATCAACGTGTCTGGACCTAATATTTTCAAACTTTAAAAATACAGATTTACATACATATGTAGAGGACTTAGGTTTTTCAGATCACTGCAGTACAAGCATTAAATTTAAAATACCGCGACGTCATACGCAATCCACTTGGTATACTGAAAAACTTATATATAGCATGAATAACATCCAAAGCTTTAAATCCGAATTGAAATCAATCAATTGGAGAGATATACTTAAAGAAAGTAATGACACAAATCAAAATTATACTGCTTTTAATAACCTACTAACTAATTTACTCAATAAAACTATACCCAAAATAAAAAATAAATTAAAAACAAAGTATAAAAAATACTGGCTAACAAAAGGCATAAAAATCTCGTGCAAGAACAAAAGACTGTTAAAAATTTTAAGTATTAAGTCTAACAACCCAATTATCAAGAAATACTATAGAAAATATGAAAAAATATTAAAGCAATCGGTGAGGACCTCAAAGAGACAGCATTACATTAAAAAGATTAAAACGTCCCAAAATAAAGTTAAAGCTATGTGGAATATAGTAAATGAACTTACCAACAAAAAAACTTTAAAAGATAAATATAACATTCAACTTCAAATCAACAATAATTTAGTATCTGATCCAAAACAAACAGTGAACCATTTCAATAATTCTGCATTACATTTAATAATTTGACTTAATGATTAATTTCATTTTATTTTTATTTAATTTAAGCTTTGACATTGTAATTTGATTGGTATATATGGTAATGTTTATTTGTATTTGTTTATGTTCATTTTGTTATTTTAACATAATTTTAAGTGCCTACTATAATATGGATCTTGTATCTGAATCAAATAAATAATAATAATAATTTTTTCGCATCAATTGGCAAAGAGACCACCCGTCTGGTTGGTGGTGAGGCAAAAGGCCAACCTGTACTAAACCCCTCGGAAAATACTCTCTTCCTCAGACCCTTAGACTGTCGTGAAACTCTTAGGATCATAAAAGATCTAAAAAATAAAAAAAGTCACGGAATAGATGAATTACCGCCTTCCTTAATTAGACAATGTGCAGAAGAGCTTGCCGTACCGTTTTGTGTTCGTATTAACCAGTCGTTTGAAGAAGGTATTTTTCCTGACCTTCTTAAAAAAGCTATTGTAAAACCATTGCACAAGAAAAACGCTAAAACTGATCCCAATAATTATCGGCCCATAGCTCTTCTACCCACGGCTTCAAAAATTTTTGATAAGGCCATGTGTGACCGGGTATACAGTTTTTGCGAAAGATATAAAATCTTTGACGAAAGCCAAAACGGATTCCGAAAAATCGTTCAACAACTCTAGCTGTTTATAAATATATGCAAGAAGTAATAAACATATTAAATGACAAAAAATATGCAGTAGGACTACTTTTGGATATGACCAAGGCATACGACAAAGTAAAGTTTAATATTCTACTGGACAAACTCTACGGAATAGGAATTCGGGGAACTACCCATAAGTGGTTTGCGTCATATTTAAAGGATAGAGAACAATACGTGGAAATAGAACACTTTAATAACGACTTAAAACGCATTATACAAGTTAGATCAGACAAATTCATTATAAATTCATCAATTCCCCAGGGTAGTGTTATTGGATGTCTCCTATTTATAATATACATCAACGACCTCCCAAAATCATGGAAGAACCCTGCGTGCTATTCGCAGACGACATATCTTTGCTTACCACATGCCAACCAAATAGCAATATTACCGACAAACTTAAATTAATATTAGATAAAATAACAAATTGGATGGAGGAACATAATCTGGAAATTAATTACAGAAAGACCAAGCTATTGACTTCCCACTCCCGGCAAAAATCTCCACTACCAATCAACTTCTCATTTAACGACACGGAAATCGAACAAGTAAATGACTTTACATTATTAGGACTCACTATAGACACACACATTTCTTGGAAACCACATATAGCGAAAGTAAGATCTAAATTATCAAAATTTACTTATGCACTTCGAGAAGTAAAGAAAACCACCGACCTACAAACTGCACTTACGACCTACTATGCCTACGCTCACTCATGGCTCAGTTATGGCTTAATAATGTGGGGAAATAGCACTGACGTACCTACGCTTTTTATTCTCAAAAAAAAATCAATTAGAATCATTGTTAACATAGACCAAACAGAAACTTGTAAAACTTTTTTCATAAAACATAAAATATTTACCTTTACATCTATCTATATCTTAGAAATATGTAAGTTTGTTAGGAAATATATGACTTTTTTTACAACTCGTGCAGATAAACATCCCGACCGATCAGTTAGATTTAAGAATATGTTAATATTACCCTCTCTCTCGCGCATGAAACTGCATTCAAACAGTCCTTATGTCATGTCAGTAAAAATATATAATAAACTCCCAGATGTCCTAAAGAATGAAACCATTGAAATATCATTTTTATGTCAACTCAAGCAAATATAAACAAAAAAAGCATATTATACACTACATGAATATTTGAATGACAGTAATATTAATTGGCATGGATAATTAAATAATAAGTAGCATGTTTGGATAATGATCTCAATAATATATATAATATAATGACTTAACCTGAAAGATTTGTAATATTTAGTGTGATTAATTTAACAGAGCTATTTTATAATATGACATTGTTATTATTATTATTATTATTTTTATTTAAGCTAATGACATTATTGTAAATATTTTAATTTAATTCAATTTTATCATTTAAATTTAATTTTTTGCTGCGCCCTACAGGGTCCATAATTGTAACTTAGCTTTAAGCAATTAATGTAACATCTCTAATGACATTATGGTATGTAAATAAAGATATGAATATGAATACATTGAAATTCATTAAATCCCAAGCGAACGCCGGCGTTCGCCCGCTCATTGTCTTTCTATTGTGTCTCTAATTACGATACTCAAAAGGTTTGACATCGTTGTACAATCATTATGATTATTGACTTGGGCTTACCTTCAATACTTGTCGTCTTCTTATAATATGAACGAATTTTGATACTAATCTGCTAAAAAAACTGTTTTACAATCTATCTTCGGTTTAATAAAAATACATAAATTTTTTTAAATGTCTGTCATATCCGTCCCTAGCACTTGAAAGTTTTAAATGCACTACGCGTAGAGGATACGAGTTTTATATTTAATTATTATAATGTGCTAGCTGTCTAGAAGCACAACTCTAATAGTCTAGTTAACACACGTTCGAATTCGGTATGATGGACCAAAGCTGCCGGACCAAATCCGTTCTACATAATAGACAACCAGACACGTACCGGCTTTAAGAACGACATCAAAGGTAGGGATGGCGATCTGAGATCGAAGAAACGATGTTATAGGTCAAGAAAATCTAATTTTTTTGTCAATATTAAACAGTTAACAAATATCAACAATAAAATTTCCAGAAATCGATTCTGTGAATCAGAATCGATTTCTGTGTACTTATCTCAGAAACTTGGAATATTTTCGTTCACAACATATATTTTCCTCAAGCTATTATATAATTATGTGAATGTTGTACACCCGATTACTCACCAGTCGTGAAACACATAAGTACTGTAATGTACTGTTGTACATAATATGTGTACTAAACGAAGTGCAAGAGAGGATTGAACTATTTTCGAGCCATGAGAGTGAATTCGCAAATTAAATTGTGTATTCAATCTGATTTTATATTTTACTAGGCTCTGCCTGCGGCTTTGCCTGTGTGAAAATAAGTTTCTCCATACAAATTTTGGAAAATCCTCTCTTAGTGCTTCTCTTCGTCAAAAAGAAAACCTCGTGCAAAATTTCATGTTCCCAGTCCCAGTAGTTTCAGCTGTGCGTTGATATATCAGTCAGACAGTTTCTTCTTTTTAACCGACGTTAAAAAGGAGGAGGTTCCATGTTCGGCTGAATGTATTTTTTTATTTATGTTTACCGATTTCTCTATCAATTGTGGACCGATTTTGTTTTTTCTTTTATTGAAAGGTTATGCTTCCAAGTTAGTCACGTAAAAATATTGTTATGATCTGAATGTGAACTTCGAAGATATGGGACAGAACTCCTCATAGGATCACAGCAGAACCGTCGAAACAAGTAAAATTGCTTTGTTTATACGTGTAGTCGATGACTGACTGAAAGAGGTGAAGGAATATATCGAACTGATCAGATGATGAAGCCTGAAGTTCGGCACTGGAACTCTGTATTAAATTAATGTAATCTAACCGTGTTTGGGATTATTAGAATTGTCATGAGATGCACTTTGGCTATAAGGTATTTAAGTTAGGCTGAGGGGTACTTTTTAGTGGTGGTACTATGACTTAAAAGTGTAAAATAAAAACATTTTTACAAAAAAAAAAAATACAACCGACTTCAATGTAAAAACAAACACTGAAAAGTGCGATATAACTTTAATTTCGGAAATTGGTGTTTCTATAATAGTTCTGTCTCTTCGTTATTCAACACCGACTTCTGATATTAACGTTATTTTCACTTCTCCAATTCATACAACACAAAGCGACGATGGCGGCATTACACCTCACAACGCTGGATCTCTGGAGTAAGAAATAAACACAAGACACGGCTCTACTTGTGGAACTCAACAATGAGCAACATAACGAAAGCAATTAACGACAGGATACTTAAACCATTTATCTTGGATAACAAATACAAAATTAAACTGGATAAGCACCACTGTGAAGGGCTGTGCCCTGCAAAGCTGAGGATCTTCACTGATAGTTCGAAAACAGGAAATGGCACGGTTGCGGGAGTTTTCTCGGAGGATCTCAATATTCACATAGCCACGCCATAACACAGACTTCCACGCTGAGTGCTTGGACTTTTTCCTGGCACTGTCACTTCCTTCGATTAATGGCCGCTTCACGAAACGGTCTACCGACCTACAGGCCTACGACTGATTAAACCTCAGTTGCGCGAAGTCATGGCCACTACAACTGGCCATGAAACTTTTATCCAAAACCTGCATGGAGTAAGAGCAGCAGCTCATCTGCTGCTTCTAAGCTGCCCAGTGGGCAAAGTACTTCAAGCACACAGATGGGTTCTGCGAAATGGTCAGCCGAGGCGCTGCTGGCCTGCCTTGAGGAACTGGGTTGGAACAAAGGACACACTTATGCCACGTACCATGTACAGGCCCCAGCAAAAGTGCTTGGATACCTTAAAGCCTATTTTCCCTTGCACGTTAAAGTTCAAGTATTCGAAAATAAAACTAGATGGCGTGACTGTAGTTCATAATTTCATCATTCAAACTAGAGTCATATTGACCTAGCGGTTTAGCATGTGCAGATAGATGCGTAAATCAATGAGCCGTGAGTTCGAATCTCACGTAGTACTCACACTTTTTGGCAGTTATGAATAACAAACTAAAAAAATCGATAGGAATATTATATCAAAACTAACAGGTGGATATTTATTTGTAATATAATATTCAAGTGGGTAGTAACGAAAAAAATGCAGGTAAGCGGGCTCATCAAACAAAAAGGCACTATTAAAAAAATAATATGTTTATTTCTTACAATTTCTTATTCAAATTCGAATTCAATCACCGTAGAAGATTATAATATTATATATAATTTCTTATTGAGGCCATAGCTTAAGTATTCGTTTCCAACATTGGAAAGGGGATTGAAGCTTATGTAACCTTAACAAAAAACAACCAAAAGGCCAGATAATTTTATCACAAAGATCAAAAGGATTAAATGTACTCGTAGGCTAAAAACTATAAAATTGCACAACAACATATCGAGTGTTCATAACTTTTTTAAGTTGTTTTAATTACTTATATTAAGTTAAACACACATAACAAGGTATCCAATTAATACAGAGAATAAGTACTGAGTAAATAATATTAAATCAGTATTATAATTATTTATTATCTTGTAGCATTAAACATAACCATCCGTGTTCACTGGACTTAAAAGATTTTTTATGAGTAAATATGACATTACTCCAATCAAATTTTATGTGATCCAAAGCAAACTGCAATCTTGCCCTTTTATGGTTTTCTGTAAGCAAGGATTTCAAAACATGCCTCCGATAATGCAGCTTTTCACTAAGTATGAAGAGCACGACGGACAGTGTCAACGCTTGTGTCAAATAAACTAGCATAGTGGTTCGTCAACAGATGTCCGTTTTCTTCGTACTCCCTTATCATGGTTTGACGCTGCAATATGTTTATTAGTTTTAGTCTGCCAGCTCTTTGATGGTGTTTCAAAGACCCCTCTTCTTCAAATCGTCATATCCATAGAACAACTGTTTTTCTTTGCAACAATAAATCATAAATGAGTTACGGACCACCCCAAAATACCAACGCCCCAACCGCCGCCGGGATTCCATTCCCGTTTTGCGGCTTTGCGGACGGCGAGCAATGGGTAGCTCGCCATCCGACCGTCCGCTAACTATCCGAACCGAGCTCAAGACGCCGACAGTGCGTACTGCTCCACGCGCGCCTCAAGAAGATTGCAACTGCAGGGTCGAAGCCTACTGGGGCCAAGGGTCTGATTCTGAAAGGAAGACTCGGCCCTGGTACGAAAAACAAAGAAGGAACAGGAGTGGGTTTTTAGTCAGTAAAAGTCTGACACTATCTTCCGCTCCGCCCAAAAACAGCCCCCCTAGCCAAGTTACAATCGTATCGTTCGCGCTGACCGCTTTGAGTAGGCCACACCTCCGATTCCTTTATTCTGACGTCATCTCAACGCTCAGTCACGTGGTCCGAACAAAGGAATTGGAGGCGTGGCCTACTCAAAGCGTTTGGCGTGAATGATACGATTGTAACTTGGCTAGGGGGGCAGATGTCATAAGATGACATCTGCCCCCCAAGCCACCCTTATCCAACCGAAAAAAAAATAATAAAAAAATAAAGAACCATTATGTTCTTCATGATTGGTGAACAACGGACGATCGGGTGTACGGAGCAAATCATATCCGTAAAGGAACTAGGCGGACTCGAATAATAATAATTTTGGTCGCCGAACTACTCTATAGATGAACTGGTTTGGTACGGAAGTGAACCGGCAGTGAATCCTAGGTACGTCCGTACCAAATTCTAACATGTGTTAACACTATAATTAGATAAAGATGCTAAAACGGTCGTGTTTTTGTTAAATTCCACAAAATTATTCTTAGACAAGTATTTTTATTGCAGTCTGTCTCATAATTATTGCTGCAAAATGAATAAAACCTCACTTCACCTCTGTACCCATTTTTCTGTTTCCTTCTTCTAATCTTTTATTTTGTGTATGTACATGAATCGTTAAATAAATAAATAAATGAAATCGACACTTGATTAGACTACAGCAAAAACACGCATAAAAAACCAGTAGAGTGTTGACCGGAATGGAGGTGTTTTTAAACAAACTGCAACTGCAGAAGAAAAACAAAATACGATCATGTGTCGGAATTTATGGCTAAAGTGGCTGCCAATTCGGCATCGGTGAGATACCCATATTTTATCCCTCACAATCCCAATGCTCCTTCGTGAACGTTTAGAGTACTTCGACTCTTCTCCTTCGTACTCCACGTCAGACTTCCAGCCGCTATGATGTTTCTTTTTTTTGTAACAGCAATGCATCTTCTGAAACTCTCTTTCATACTCCCTTCGTAACAGTCCATCACTGGAGGTCTTCAAGAGAAAAACTAAAGAATACTTAGGTTTACTGCCACCGTTGGAGAGACTGCAGTACAGCCCAAGTCTCGATCGAATCAAAAGCTCTCTCATAATCCACGCTAAGCATAGAGGCAGGTTATACTCCTCGGTCTTCTGTATAACTTGCCGGAGCGTATGTATGTGGTCTACAGTACTGAAACCTTTTCAGAATCCGGCTTGTTCGGAAGGCTAAATGTCATCAAACCTGCGCGCGAGACGATTCGTCATAACTCTGGAAAACATGGCTCAGAAGTGAGATGGGCCTGTAATTCTTAAGCAGGGTATTGTCGCCCCTTCTTAAAGAAAAGAACCACCACACCTCTGCTCCATGCCTGTGGCGTCTTTCCCTCAAGCATGACGAAATCAAACAACCTCTGAAGGGCCTTTAGGACCGGTTTTCCACCCGCCTTCAGGAGTTTGGCTGTAATTCCGTCGTTATCCGACGCCTTGTTGTTTATAACCCTTTGGATGACTTTAAGTCTTCTGATGAGGCCCATTGTAAGCGACCACGTTTCAGAACCATATGTCATCACTGGCAACACGCACTGGTCATAGACTTTTGTCTTGAGACACTGTGGTATGTTGGACGAGAATATAAGCGGAAGTTGAGGAATCATTTGCTCCACCAATAGCAGAATCGTCTCAAAACGTCTTTCGGTACTTTATATTAATATATGTGTAATATATATTATATTAAATATATATGTATGTGTATTTTAATTATATGTATAATTTTTTTTTTACTCTTATTTTTCGTATAAAATTTTCTTTTTATGCGCCTACCATATTGTCTCTTCACCCTAGGTTGACTGGTAGAGAATGCCTCAGGCATTAAGTCCGTCTTTGTACTTTGTGTTGCATGAAGACTAAATAAATAAATAAATAAAATAAGTATATAGTTATTTATGTTCACTATATTTATTATTATAATAAGTTCACTATTTTGATTATTTTGATAGTATGTAGATTATATTGATTATCTATATAATATTGGATATATTTTTAAATTATTCTGATTATTTTTTTATTTTGATTAAGTACCAAAATTGTTTCTTTTATTTGATTGCCTTGATTATTATCTTATTCGTTTAAACATGAGCGACTTCAAAATGTTTGCATACGATTTATATTGGCTTGGTCATTGGAAAACTTGAGGCTAGAAATGCCAAGCCATTCCACCAATTTTTATGACAAGTCGTTTACAGTTCAAGCAGTGCGGCGGAATGCTTTGCCCGTGTCAGTAAGGCAAGATCAAACAGTCACAATTTTAAAAAATATGGTTGAGGATCAAGTTACGGACCTTTCCTCTTGAATATCGTCATTACGTACATCATTTCTTTGCTTTTATAATTACATATATATTGTATATATGTAAATAGTACGAACGACGAACCACAATAATACCACGAACTGGGTATCTTTTTTCTCCTTCTTTGTCAAATCCATCCTAAGGTTGTCTGTAAAAAATCGCTTTTAGCGATAAGACCGCCCATTGTGACAAAAAAATAAAATAAAAAATAATATTAATATTAAGTTCCTAATGTAATTTGTATTTTTGGTGTACAATAAAGAATATATCTATCTATCTATCTATTTATTTCTATTATTTAAACTATTTTGATTATGTTAATTAATTTGAAACTTAGTTCTTTTTTTTCAATTACGATGTATGATTTAGTTTATATTATTAGTACCTATTCATTATTTGATATTTTGTCATTCTATTACAATCTTATTTTGTATAGTAACTACTTTTTTATTATATCACTCTATATTCAACCGACTTCAAAAAGAAGGAGATTCTATCTTTTCTGACCGATTTTTCGTACCAATTGTGGACTGATTTTGAAAATATTTTTTTCAATTGAAAGGTTATACTTCCAAATTGGTCCCATAGTTTTTTTTTTATCTAACGATTTATGTACACACACAAAATAAAAGATTAGAAGAAGGAAACAGAAAAATAGGTACAGAAGTGATGCTTATTTATAAAAAAATATCTTCCAGCACACCTACGAAAGGAGAGTTGGAAGAAAATAGAGATGTAGACACCGTGTTTATCAGTAATAGGAAAATAAATACATACAAAATAGTTATCAATGAAGCAACATAACACGAAAAAAAAGAAATACTATTATAATTTATTACTAACTAATCATATATTCACAAAAATACATACTAAATAATGTAATAAAACTAATACATACATACTAATTGCGCGAAAATGGGCAAACGAGACGGTGATGACCTGCGAGTGGGGCAATTTGGATTTGGGCATCGTAACCGCCGGGGTCACCTATTGGCTGGTTTTATGGAAAAGGAGGGCCTATATATGATGAACTCCTTCTTAAAAAAAACGTGAGCGTAAAAAGTAAACCTGGCAAAGACCTGATGATGTAAACAAAAATGAGATCGATTTCATCATTTTGACGAAGATGCAAATATTCAATTATGTCTCTGTGATCAACGCGGTGAAAACTGGAAGTGATCACCGTATGATAAGAGGCACATAGAATATCAATATCAAGCTTGAAAGATCTCGACTGATGAAGTCTACGCTCCGTCCAGCACAGATCCAGATCATTCAGCTCGAACTTCACAATCGTATCGACTGCCTAGGTGGCTTTGTGGACGAATACAACGATGGGTTCGTGGAAATTCGGGTCTAAGTTTTTTAAGACTCGTCGTACAAAGAAAAAAGGCTCTCTGATCAAACTCTCGAACTCTTGAAAGAGAGATGTGAGATGATTCTGCAGTCTTCAGACGATGCGTGCATCTACCGGCAGCTCAATAGACGGATTTTCAAGTCCTTAAAACGCCTCTTTAATACCGAACGGATTAAGGAAGCGATCGAGCAAAATAAAGGCTCCAAGGTTTTTGCAAGAGATCAGTCAATAAGGCAGAGCTAGCTCACGAAACTGAAGACCGACGGTGGCAGAGTCATATCCGCCAAATTGGATCTCCTGGGAGAGATCGAGGCATTCTATGGACAGCTGTACACGTCTGTCACAAAACCCACAACGAATCTAGCAAACGACCCAAGAGCTAGATTAACCTGGCACTATACCGAGGATATCCCGGACGTCAGCCTGTACGAGATTAGGATGGCTCTGAAGCAGCTTAAGGAAAGAGCTATGCTCGGAGTTTCCTTGCGTGATCGAATCAGGAATGAGGATATCCGCAGAAGAACTAAGGTCACCGACATAGTACGAAGAATCCAAAAGCCAAACTTAAGTGGCAATGGGCAGGGTACACTGCTTGCAGAACGGATGGCCGTTGGGGCCGAAAGGTTCTGGAATGGCGACCACGTACCGGAAGACGTAGCGTTGGAAGGCCTCCTACAAGGTGGACCGATGACTTGATAACGGTTACGGGAGTCCGATGATTGTGAGACGCATATGACGTTCATTGTAGTGACACTGGGGGGAAGCCTATGTACAGCAGTGGACGTCTTTGGGCTGAAATGATGATGATGATGAACTTACATAATAGTGAACTTTTAATCAAAATGATCCAAAAATCTAAATAATAACAAATCAATTATGCATGTAAATTACACTCCGGTGTAATAGAAAGAACGTTTACGCCACCATCAAACGCTTTGATGTAATAAGCGGACGGTTGACGTCAATCAATAAAATATTGCGCAATAAGCAACAGTGACGGCATGATGTGCCGACTCAGCCAATGGGAACTCTACGTGCGTCAATATAAGTTAGGTACTATAATGACGCACGTTCGCAACCATTTTCCGTCGTCGTAATAATTTTAAAATAATTCTTGATTATAATTATATTTATTATAATAATTATTCACTTTTTGTAGTTTTACGTAATTACATTTATGTTTTAAAGAATTGGTTTTGTTGCATCTTCCGGGTCCAGTTTATATAATTTGCTCTATACTTATTTATTTAATTTTCTTTGGATGGCTTATAGCTAACAATAAAAATATAACAATAGGTTAGATCACAACAGGCCATTCACAAGTCTCCACATACCGCCCGGAGGACACGGTGGAGCATACGGTGGAGGTGTGCCCCGCTTGGGCAGAGCAACGCCGTGTCCTCGTGGGGGCGATCGGTGGCGGCGACCTCTCGTGTCGAGCCTTGGTACAGGCGATGGTCCGGAGCGAGGAGGAGTGGCAGGCGGTTGCCTTCTTCTGTGAAGCAGTAATGCTAGCAAAGGAGACGGCCGATCGCGTGAGGCAACGGTCCTCACGCCCCAACCGCCGCCGGGATTCCGATCCCGATTTCCGGCCACCGTAGGCGCGGGCTTGCGGACGTCGAGCAATGGGTGGCTCACCGTCCGACCGTCCGGTAACCGTCTGGATCGAGCCCAAGTCGTGAACGGCTCGTGCTGTTCCACTTGCGCCTCAAGGCGATGTCAGCAACTGTAGAGGCCCAGCAGGGTCGAAGCCTACTGGGGCCAAGGGTCTGATTCTGAAAGGAAGACTCGGCCCTGGTACGAAAGGCAACGAAGGAACAGGAGTGGGTTCTTAGTCAGTAAAAGGCTGACACTATCCCCCGCCCCGCCCAAGAGCGGGGGATGTCATAAGATGATTTTCGCACCGAAAAAAAATAAAAGCCTCCACATATAATATGGGAATATTGCTGAAAGTTACAGTTACAGAAGTAATTGAGATACACGAAGTTTAGTTGGATGATAATAAACCACTATTTTTTTATTAGTACAAGAAAACATGGGGCTCTATCCTTACCCGTTAAAACAAAACTATAATTATAATTTATGGTTCACGAAAATTTATAATAATTAGTAAATTCATAATTGAATCAATCATTATTTACAATCGCTGATAGAAAATACTGTGTGCAGTAGTTTTTTCCATTGTTTTTCATTCATAATCAATAGCCTGTACAATATTTCCATAAATTGAGTGACATTTTGGGACATTACAAAACGGTAATAACTTTGTTGTTTGTAAATATTATTTATTGAGACTTTACTTAAACAATAACAAGACCTTTTCTAATAAGCCCTTTAAGTATTTGTACTTATTAAAAATTAGGGGTGTTTAAAAGACAATAATGTAATGCAAATACAAAACATTGTTTTTGGACTTAATAATGTTTATGGATGCTAAGCAATTTTAGCTCTGTGATCTCTCTCTGTGATTTGTGCTTTTGCCATTATAACAGTATCTCAAAACAGTTTCCAACACACACTTAGAACACGAATTACCAACACTTATAGATGGTGACACGCAATTTTAATGTTTATATAAGAACACACATGTCACATAATTAGCTAATTGATCTATTTTATCTCATCATTAATAAAGAAAACGCAATTTTTTCAATATTGTGAACAGTTTGCTTGATTTCCTTTGACATTGACAGCAAGCCGGATATTCTGCTTAATATTCACGAAACTATTGCGATATATGGAAAACTAAGACACAGGGTATGATATTTGGAGTCTTAAGTGAAATGGTTACCAGGAACTAATTAAGTATATAAACTATATTAAGACTATGGCCCCTGCCGGAACAATGTTATTAATTACCATCGATAAAAAGGCTAGGGGTGACTTCAATAGGGCACGTTCAATAAATAAGCACGAAGTGACGTAGCAACAAGAGGGCAACATTATCCTGAGGTGCTTGAGGCGGGAAGAGGTATACCACGGCTATCAGGACAATCCTGGAGGTACGGTCAAGATTCCTACCAGCACCTAGGATTATACATCGATTATCCCGGGACACCGGGTCCATGGGGTCGCTAATGCTCAACATTTCGCCACAAATCTGCCCTGCGGATTGCATCTCTCTTAGTTTGGCCCCTCACCACAGACATGTTATGGCAAAGCACAATCCACTGTTGCACTGTCCACAGACCTAGGATTTATTCGAGCACGCAAACTCCACCACGACGTCAACGTAGAGATACGGCAATTTTATGCGTTTATTTACATAGACATAAATTATATTTTTAAATATTTCAATAAAAAATTAAAAAAAGAACATTTCAAAATATAAAAATAGCAGCTCACCGGTATCGAGAACAGGGTCTAGGCTACCGGCGATCAGGACTCCAGAGAGAGGAATCTCCTAACTATACGAGTTGTGTCCAGAAGTACAGCTTTCTCGCCATCAAACTATGAAGTTTGGCGAGCTAAAAATATGTTAAACAAATGTTAAAACTGTATGAGAGAAATAAATAAATTAAAAAAAAGCTTTCTGAATTAAGCCCTTGATCCAGTCGCCTAACGGGCGCCTCCTAAGGTGTTGGTCGAGGCTCCTGGCTATTAAGCTATTGGCTGACACGACTATCGGTATAATGATCGCCGAGTCTACATCCCATATGTCGACAATCTCGCGAGCCAAGTCAATATACTTAACTTATTTGTCTTTCTCGGCTTTTATGAGGTTCTCGTCATGCGGAACGGATATGTCAACAATCATTGGTGGTGCTTCCCTAATCTTACTTAACGGAACATTGCATTGAACTGTCTTGTGTTGAGCTAGATAAGCATGTTATAGTGTGCGTGTACCCCCGAACCCTCAGAACTTTAGTCTTTTTGAACCAACATTGGAAGATATTCTAGCCAAACTTACAGATTTTATTATTAATATTTTGGAAAATAATTCAAATAGAAGCAGATTTTTAAACCTTTTTAAATCATTTAATTTGACTAATGTTTTTACAGAACCAACTACAGTAACTCCAACCACTGCTATATGTATTGATAATGTTTTCTGCAATTGTGACTATTTAGATAAAGCCATAGTAAATTATCTTCCGTCTGATCATAGTGGACAAACGGTAGCTTTTAAGTCTCACGCAGCATTCGAAAAAACTTTAATTCAATTTAGGCCAATTACAATTGGCAAATTAACAATTTTTTTTTTTTTTATAAATATTTAATAGTAACTTAGAAAATAAGTTAAATGATCTGGGCTATGATATTGATGATGCTAATAAATTTTATGATAATTTCTTTTCAGTGGTACTCAATGAATTTAATACAGCTTTTGAGAAGAAGTCGAAAAATATTTTCCCTAAGTTTGTATTTAGTGACTGGGCGACTAAAGATATTAGGGTAAGCAGGGAAAAACTATATGAGCTGTACGGCCTTAAGCCATTCTTCAACACTGAAACCTTTAATAAATATGTAAATGGATATTCTAAACTTTTCTGAAAGATTTGCAAGGTAGCAAAGGCCCTGTACATTAGCAATAAGATCAAATCGGCAGACAATAAAATTAAGGCAGTATGGAAAGTTATTAGTAGCGACATCTACATTGTCACGTTAACAACA
This sequence comes from Mythimna pallens, assembly GCA_961205895.1. Taxonomy (NCBI): domain Eukaryota; kingdom Metazoa; phylum Arthropoda; class Insecta; order Lepidoptera; family Noctuidae; genus Mythimna; species Mythimna pallens. The sequence continues at coordinate 861,895 of OY540845.1, read as the reverse complement.
GCTCTGTGATTCTTTATATTTTAAAAATAGTAAAAGTGTTTAATTTCTATGTAAAAAGAGATTCTAATGAACAATAAACTAAAACGCACGGACTGTAATAATAACAATGTGAAAAATGAACAATAAAGTGAAAATAAACCACTGAAAAATATGACAGTATAAACCAACAGTGTAAACAATAATATTTTGGTTTTTTGTGTGAACATTGCCTTTAAATATTAATTTCCGAACTGTTAGAAGCTAAATAAACCATTTCATATAAGTTTTACGTTTCAAAAAACAAAAAAGTGAAAAAATAAATAACGGTACCGGTCATTCAAAATGAATTCAAATAATGCAAAATCACTATGATCGTGCTTTGTAGTTGGTAACAGCGCCATCTAACGCATATATCTTATACCGTCTATGTTTATTTTTGGACTCCGATTGGTGCCATACATCCTGCAGCGTGTGTTTGATTTTGTACTTACGAATATCAAAGTAACCAACAGATGTCACTGTGAACGAACAACATTGAGGAACTTGAATCACTATTTCGTCGATTAAATAAAAGACACGATTGGTCTAGGAGCCGTAACCGATACATTTCTACACGAAAGTGTGCGAGTTCAAATCCCAAGGTGGCAAATATTCTTTTTCCAAGTTTTATCTATAAAACTAAATTAGGGTGACTGAATCCAATATGAATTTTCTAGAAAATATTACTTTCCGCCGTACTAGGACTAAATCTGACTCAATATTGAATGACAGTGACGTTGCAGCTACGCGTGTAACATTAAACGAGACAGTTACTGGTGTCCCGGAAATGTCCGACGATGATGATGATCAGATCAAGAAACTACGAGATTAAATAACTAAACTCACACTTGACCTGCAAAGCGCTCACCTAGAAATTGAAGAACTGACTTTAGAAAATAATAATCTCACAACAATGAATGTAAATCTCAGCAAACAAAATGAATTGTACAAGAAAGTTACTTACAGTCCGACTAAACTTAAATCAACTACCACAAAAAAGGCAAAACAACTTAACAAAAATCATAAACACACGCAAACAGATACAATTAAACTTGACAATAATAATAAAAAAACTCCAGTAAAAACGCAATGCAAAAACATTGAAATGATCAGAGAAAGTTGTATACCTACACCACCAATAAACCAATGCACAAGTAAAGCAGACGAAAACCAGTCGAAGCGTAAAAAAATTTGCATATTAAGCACAGATAACAAAAATAAATTGCTTCATATTGCAGAAAATACTTTTGAAAAGTATGAACTCTGCCATTACATCACGCCTCACGGAACTGTGGAATTTCTATTAAAAAGTATCAAAGAAAAGTTGTCGCAAGGTGAGATAGACTTTAAAATAACAAATAAATATTTTGATAGCATTTTACTAATCCGGCAAACATTACAAGACGTCTCGAACACTAATATAATAATCTGCACTCCGACGTTCAAATTCTTCACAAATAACTACCTATATAATTCAAGAGTGGAAACCTTCAATAATTTATTATACCTAGATACTATCACTCATGAACACGCATATTTTCTAGACAGCAACTTGAACCTAAAGTATGATGACACGATGTTCAATAAACACACAGGTGTAATAAATTACTTTGGAATGCAAACGATATTTAAGGATATTTACAAAATGACTATGGAAATACAAACATTAAATACTGACTTTCACCAACATCCTGACAGCCAAATGAAGACGGCAACTGAATCAGAAGACACGGGACAGTTTTTTCTTCAGTCGTATTAATGTAATGCATCAAAACATTGCAGGATTGTTAAACAAATCAGATTTGTTAACTGTACAATTAGAAAACTTAGAAAATCAAGGGACAACTATAGATGTACTCTGTTTGACAGAGCATTTCATAACATCTGGACATGAGAGTTTATTATACATTCCGAATTTCCACTTAGCCGCCCTCTTTTCACGAAGTACAAATCGGGGAGGAACTTGTATCCTTGTAAGACAGGGTCACCAATAGTAGTAGTAGTAGTAGTAGTATCTTTATTCATAACAAAATAATTGTGTCGAACAGATTGATAATTATAAATATGTCCTTAAAACTAGATTCACTTAAATTCCAAAATAAATAAAATCATTACAGTATCATAATTATCACAAATACCAAGTACATAATACATTAATAATAATAAAAGATTCACGTGTGTTAAATCATAAAATAATGTCAAAAATTATAATAATTGCAAATTCCCACTGAAAATCATAAAAGTTAGAGGTCACCAACTGAGTATAAACACTTTTCTAAAAGAAACGCTTTAAGGCTGGCTTTAAAAGTACTGCTATACAATTCCTGTTTTAAAGAAGTAGGCAATTTGTTATACAACTTTATTGCATTAATTTGAGAACAATGACTGACTACTTTGAGGTGGGGTATTATATTTGACGAAAGATCAAGTCTTCTCGTTTTCTCCCTTTTTGTTCTTTCCTCGTGTGTTTCAACTTTGTCAATATTTTTGGCCAAGTTCATTAACAAAACCATTACATATAAACTAGGCACAGTCAAAATTTTTAATTTTATAAAATGCTCTCGACACGATTCTTCTTGTTTTATTCGTACCATAGTTCTAATGGCACGTTTTTGAATAATAAAAGCTTTATCAATGTTATACTGGTAGCTACCTCCCCAGAAAAGTATACTAGACCTCAATTTAGATTCCACAAGGGCATAATAAACAGTCTTCAGCTGTTCTAAATCAATCACGGCTCTTAAACTCCTTAAAACATAACAAGCCGAACTAATAGTACTAACCAAAGAAGACAGCTCGTGTTTCCAGTTTAATAAGCTATCCATATAAATACCCAGAAATTTGACTACTTTTACAGTGTCGATTTTTTCTCCATTTAAGGTACTACGAATATTGTCAGTGGTTTTTGTAGTTGACTGAAATAATATTACATTGGTTTTATTGGCATTGATTTTGAGTCCATTTACAGTAAACCATTCATCAAAATATTTTAGTGTCTCATTAACCATAGAGTTAAGGTGGCTAATGTTACAATCTGAAACAATCGCATTCGTGTCATCCGCATAAATAGTCAATTTAATGTCAGGTATTTTATTAAGAATATAGTCAATTATGTCATTTATAAAAATTATGAAAAATAGTGGTCCCAGTATGGATCCTTGTGGTACACCTAACTTTATTGTAATTTGTTTGGATTTGAAGCCTTTCTTACATCGGAATGCCTTGTTACCACTATTTTCTTCATATTCACAATTAATTTCTACAAACATTTTTCTGTTATGTAGATACGATTTTATTAGCTGAAGAGCTGGTCCTCTCACCCCGTAGTGCTTCAGTTTAGCTAATAACAAGTCATGATTGACTAAGTCGAAAGCCGAACTTAGATCAAGAAAGATCCCTGCAACCTTTTTTTTGTCATTCAGTTTTGTAACTACGTCATTTAACAAAGTGTCAATAGCGTCAAGAGTTCCCACATTAGTCATATATCCGAATTGTCGTCTATTAATTACTTTATTTAAATAAAAATGTCTAAATAATCTATTTTTTATCAATTTCTCAAATATTTTAGATAGATTTGGTAATAATGATATAGGTATTTAATTACTAGGGTCCTTCTTTGAACCCTTTTTGTGTACTGGTGTGATTTTAGCAATTTTAAGCTGATCAGGAAAAATACTTTCGGCAAAACACTTGTTATAAAAATCACTAAGTGGTTCTGCTAATAAGTCAATGTTTTCCTTGATAATAGTTATCGGCACATCATCATAACCACACGATTTCTTGCATTTCATTTTATTAACAATGTCATATACTTCTTTAGGTGTGACGAAATCTATTTTCATGTCATTATCTACTCGTTTGGTGTATGTATTAAGAAATTCTAATGCTGTAGTAAAGTCAGTTGGATATAGATTAGAACCTAGGTTAAACTGTGAAGCAAATGTATTGGAAATATCATACGGATTAGATATAATTGAATTTTCTGAGCGAATGACAAAATTACGTCTTTCTTCAGTTATCTTATTTCTGTGCTTGTTTACAATTTTCCAGATATCCTTCGAAATGTTCGTAGCCTTATTTAATTCGTCCTGAAGTGCCAGCTTTTTAGCCTTGTTAATAACATTTCTGTATATTTTTATGTACTTATTTCTATATGTTTGTATTGAATCATCATTCCATTTTGTTTTACCCACACAGAGAACTCGTTTCATCCGGCTTGCAACTTTTATTCCCTTAGTAACCCAATTGAGTCCAGAGGTGTGTCTGAGTTTAACTTTTTTCCTTATCTTTTTAAAACATTGATGGAATATTTTATTGAACTTATTCAAGAAGCTGTTTATTCCCAAATCTTTCCAGTTATTTATCAATAATTGAGTTCGAAAATTTATTTTATTTTTATCATTAAATAGGCGCCTGAAGATGTAAATAACGTCATTAGTAGATGACTTGAGAAGGGCATTTTTATGGACGGAGGTGCATATTAAACCAGCGTGTCCATCTCCAATTCCATTAAAATCTACTACGCACTCTAGAACACAGTCATCTTTTAAATTTGTCAATACATTGTCAATACAGGAGTGTGAGTTATTACGAACATAAGTTGTCGTATTAACAATAGCCCTAAAATTATAACAATTTAATAGATTTAGAAAATCATTTTTCTTATTGTTATCCAGAAACAAATCGATATTGAAATCACCACATATTATACAGATTTTATCAAAAAAGTATTCTAGTAATTTATCCAACCTATAAAAAATAAAAATGTCAATATTATTCTCATAAGGACTTCGATAGCAACAAAAAATATATGCTCCTGTGTTTACATCCCTTACGCCACATATTTCAAAGCCATCTTTTTTATACAGTTTTTTGCACACTGCCAATTCTTCACATTCGATGTCTTTTCGAGCCAGAATCAAAGTACCTCCTCTCTTTTTATTAATTCTTGTGTTATGTGAAACTAGTTTATAATCGGCAAAATTTATGAGTGAGGCTAATGTTTCATTAAGAAAATGTTCACTGATACATAAGTAATGTAAACTAGTAGAGTAATGTTTGACATAGAGTTCGAATTCATCTTTTTTATTTATGATGCCACATAAGTTTTGATGAAAGATGTTTAGATTTGACAGACATTTGTTTTCATCAAGACTGCAGTCTTCATTATTGATTTCGTTCATCACGAAAAAAATTGTTCATACATGAGAGCGTAGAATCACTCTCAATATCAGTTTGTGTGCAAATATTCCTTGAGTTGATTTTATTTACAATATGGTCAGTTTGAACCGATTTATCAATTAATGGTGTCTCTTTCAAACAATTACAGTCAGACTTATATACATTTTGTTTTTCTTTACACATTGTCACATAATTTAAATAGTCATATTTATACTTGAGGCGAAGTATTTCTTTAAGTATTATCCTACTAGCCAAAAGTTTATTACAATATTTGATACGTGTTCTGTTATTAATAGAAGGATCTAAGGGCAAGTATGCTGAGTTTTCGAAGTTATTACATATTAACCTGAATAAATTATTTAACTTATTTACATTAAGGTATCTACTGTTATAAATCTTACCAACTAATACATTAGTATGTTTCATTTGACTTAAAAACCAGTACAAAGAAGACTGAACATGGAGTGGATTGTCATCATGAGAGCCTCCTATGATTATAATATAGTCAGACTTCGTGAAATCCCCACAGGTGATACATGTACGTATAATTTCAGATAGGGGGGCGTCTGGCTTGATTATTGACGTCACGACAAAGGATTCTCCGAGTGCACACTGTAGAAGCCGTCGCAAACCAGAACCCGTTTGATCGCTGCAGATAACTACTCTATGTTTATTACAGGACATGAGTGCCTTATGATTACTCGAACCGTAGGTCTTATTATATTGTAACACATGTGTAGATTTATTCTCAGTCTCTACATCAACTATAGTACCCATGTCGATGCAACTTCCACCCACGCTGCTGTCCTGTGACGATCGACGACTTTCCACTAGGCTGTTTTGCGATGATTGTCGATGCAGATAAAGGTGATTATTGTTCTTCGGGAATGTGATCTTGATAAGAGATGTCGGCTAAATTATAATCACTTTCGTTATTATCTAAACTATACCTCTGACGTCTGTTTTGTGTGTTAATAAATTTCGTCGCTTCCAGGTCGTCATCCATAATTATTAAAATGTTAGAAAAACTACAAAAAGTGCTTCCCAGCTGAGGTCAGGATCGACCACACGAACGATGGTTTGGATGTAACAGTCTTAACCACTCGTCCTCGGCATTTACGAATCTTCTTTTACGAATTACGAATTAACGGCAATTACGAATCTTCGAAAAACAGTACCATATCATGAGTGTGATAGATACTGCTTTATCGACTCAAGAGTTGACTTGCAAAAACCAAAAGATACCGCTAGATGTCGTTGTTAACAGTTTTTGTCAGAAAGTTGTTTTGAAATTGAAATTTTGAATAAAAAACGGAAAACATCACAGTCACTTCTTGTAAATAGTAACAAAGTTAACTAAAATCACTGGTCTGTATTCTTATAACTTAAAATGGATTAATATTGACTTGTTATTACAAATTGTTTTTGTACACTTGCACTTAAATAGACTTCAATGTATTTATTTGTTCAGTATAACACTAGTATCTGGTTTATTTTATTGTTAGTGAAAAGTTATGTCTGAAAACACTATTACGCGTTGATTATGCACTTAGACACATTGTATCGTAATTTTTAACACATTAAATAGAAGTTTACAATTTTTACGAACTCAAAAAACACAGAGACGAAATACTTGGCACACATAGAGAAACAATATTTAGAAAACTGATATTTAGAACACAAGGAACTGCCAGATGTTGCTAAACATTCTGTATCAGGCGTATTTGAAATTTGTGCTATAGAATTAATTACCTATTCAATTATTGTTATATGTGTTTATAGAGTACCAAAATATAATTACTTGACTTTTTATGAAAAACTTGACATTATATTAAAAAAAGTTTGTTCATTATCGAATAAAAAAATAGTTTTAATTTGGTTAAATGTAGTCCTTCAATACACTCTTCGATGATGGTATTTGGGACTGGAAGTTGATTTGTAAATTGAGCCTTGAAATATTGCTCATAAGAAAAGTTATTTAAGTGGTTTCCGTCAATAGCGTTGACAGGGCAACAGGATAGCGCATCGGCGTTCGAATTGAGACGACCTTGAAACGATTCCATAATCGTATTCTTCAAGTTTGAGGCGCCAGCGACTGAGTCTGCTACCCGGATCCTTTACATTAAATAGCCATACGAGGGGCATATGATCTTTTATTATTTTAAATCTATTGCCTTATAAATATGGTCGAAAAGTTTTAACAGCGAATATAATATAATAGCCAGTAGCTCTTTTTCCGAGTTGAGTAGTTTCCTTCAGGCTTATTTAAAGTACGTGATGCATAAGCGATCGGTTTATCTTTACTGACGAGACCCTGAGACAGTATTGCGCCAACAGCAAAGTTGCTAGCATCAGTAGTGAGATTAAAAGGTTGCGAGAAGTCAGGGTACTGCAGAAGAGGAGCAGTAATTAATCAAAATATCAAATGCATGATTTTGTTCTGTATCGCAATAGAAATCTTTTTTAATAGAGACGTAAGCGGTATTTTTAGGAACTGAAAATGGCGATACAGCGCTAACCTTTTCAGGATTCGGAGATACGCCTTTATCAGTGATAATACGGCCAAGACCTGATACCTTAAAAACTCACACTTGTCCGGTTGATGTTTTAAGTTAAATTCACGAAATTTGTCGAATACTAATTGTAATTTTTGTATATGATCTTGTAGTTTTTAACTAGAGACTATACAATCGTCAAGATAAATATAGCAATGAAGACCTTGTAAGCCTGACAACACAGTTCATAAGACGCTGAAATTTATCAGGGCCGTTTTTCAGCCCGAAAGGCATTTTGGTAAATTCGTAGTGACCAGACATGTCTGAATTTGTGCTAATTATGTAGCCTGTTTTAGGCGTGTCCTTGAGACAAGTCTTCAATTGATGGAACCCACTTACGAAGGGCGCTCCAAGGCGAAGTTAAAGGTCGGATAATATTTTGTTCTTGAATTTTACGAATTTGGGAATCGACTTCCTCCTTGTGGCATTCAAGGAAACGATATGATTTTACATTAATAGGCGGTGCATCAGCATTCGTCAAGGTTAAGGGTTCATCTTCAATATGGAAAATATCTGTATAACGCAAACAAAATTCTAATAAAGCCTTTTTCTCTTCATAATTTAGATGAGAGCACGGGATAAGATTTATTACCTTATTTGCGCGATCAGTTTTAGAACAGGAAGTAGTATTAATATTATAGGAGTTAATAATTGAATAATCAAGTTCAATGCAAATTAGGCAAGTAGAAACTAGTGTGGTAATAAAAGGCAAAGAGTTGAGTCCTGAAGACAATACAGTGTTCTTGGGCATAACTCTAAATGCTAAGCTTCAAATTATCAAAAAAACTTAGCTCTGCAGCATACGCTGTTAGACAAATTCGAAATTTAACTGATGTAGAGACTGCCCGTTTAGTTTATTTTAGCTATTTCCATAGTGTCATATCGTACGGTATTCTACTGTGAGCAAATGCCTTCGATATACAGTCAATTTTTGTTTTACAGAAAAAGGCTATTCGTTCGATTTATAAATTAAGTCCCAGATAAGAAATCAATATAATGACTGTACCTTCACAGTATATTTACGAGAATATAAACATGTTCAAAAAATACAGTGATGTTCATAATTTTAATACTAGGAACAAACACAAATTTGTGGTTCCTAAAACCAGGCTGAAAAAAATAGGGGCCTCATTCAGATGCCAATGTATATACTTCTATAATAAACTCCCTAGTCATATTCAACAACTAAGCCTTAATAAATTCAAATTATTTGTAAAGCGAAAACTTTGCCAAAAGGCGTTTTACACTATAAAAGACTATGTTGAGGACCAATAGGCTTGGGATTGACCTGCTCCAGTACGCACTACAATACTGTTGTCTTATTATTATTATTTTTTTCTTTTGTTTTTATTTTCAATTGTGCTTTTTATTATTATTATTATTTATTACAATTTGATATTGTAGATTATTTTTATTTTGCAATTTGACTTTTTTTTTCTCTATTAATTTTTGACATCAATGTTTACTTTGCTAAGTATTACATTTTGTAAACTATATTGTTCCTTTTATTATTGTGAATGTGGGGACTATATTGATTGCTTTTTTTTTCCTTTTCAGTAATTTTAACGTATGTCTGGCAATTTGAGTATTTTCTGCGGCTTACCCAAATGTCCTTTCTTTGGTATTGTTCGTCAAGTCGTTGAGCTCCTTAGTAGTCCTGAGTTTTATGAATACTGACAAATGCTTGCACTGACTGGACAGGTCCACTCAAATTTGTATCGTTCTTTCTTCAAAATACCATTTCAGACAAATCTGCATGGTTCTCATGTGTTTTGACCTTTACATATTTACTTTATGGACTTTAAAAGAGACTTTGACCCCTGAGTTTGTTATGTACGACGTGTTGCATGACGTGTAAAAGTGTTTTTTTAAACCTATTTACAAAATAAATATCTTTTATCATTTATCAATGGCCGTCGCTGTAACTTGATAATCTTTTATTTCAATGTCACAGAGTGTGACATTGAAACAAAGATTATCAAGTTTATTTCAATGTCACAGAGTGTGACATTGAAATAAAAGATTATCAAGTCTGTATAAACGCCTTCACGTAAGATATTATCTAGTATGAGAGCTTTATTGTTGTCTGGGAGACTAATTTGATACAATGCACTCGATAACTTCTTCAGATCGAGCTGGAATGTCTCATACAACATTCCGTTTGCGTATCAAAAATAGGAATAGATTGATTTAATATACAAATTGATTTCGTAGAGTAATCGATATTTGTTTTAAAATAGCTGCAAAAATCCCACCGTAATTAATAAGATTGGTGTCATCTTTAGTGACAAGAAATTTATACTTATATATACTACTCGATAAGTTGAACTCCATTTGGAAAGTACCTAAAGTTTCAACTGGAGTTTCTGAACTATTAATACCTTTTAATTTAACAGTTTTGGTAGATGTTTTGGAAGTTCTTGTAAACAAGACGCTTTACAATACTTATTGTTTATCCTGTATCAATAAGGAAGCATAGCTTTTCGCGAGCGTAATTAGTATGTAGATAATTAATAATTTAATTGTAATTTAATTATAGTTTGTAATTTTACCTTTTTTCTACCTTTTTACTGTAATCATTAATTTCGTATACAGGTTTAGAATTAGTATTCGATGTTTGTAATTTTTCGATACATAAGTGGTATTTTGTTTTATCCCTAGTCGTATTAGAACTCATCTCTTTTAGATGAGATGTGAATGCAGTAGAATTTATCTCTTTTGGATGAGATGCGAATTTAGTAGAACTCATCTCTTTCGGATGAGATGCGAATTTAGAAGAACTCATCTCTTGGATGAGATGCGAATTTAGAAGAACTCATATCTTGGATGAGATACGAATTTAGTAGAACTCGTTTCTTGTGAACGAGATGTAAATTTAGTATAAGAATTAGCATAGGTCATGTCATTTAGAACTTTGTTTAATTTTGGCAGACACGGTACCAAAATCTTGCTTAGTTTTAATTATCATTATTAATTTTAGCCGTATTTACGCTCTGACGTCGAACATTCAGGAAGAAGCTCCCTGGTGTATGCTGTTTGCCGATGACATTGTGCTGGTTTCCGAGAGTGGCCTAGAGGTCAAGAGCAAATTGAAGGTGTGTTGGCTTAAAATTGAGCAGAACGAAAACCGAATAGTTGTTCTGCGATTTTGGTGGTCTCTCCGGTCCTATACCCTTAGCTCTCACTGGAACGCCCCTACCAATCTGCTCCGACTGTCGGTACCACGGGTCGCTTATCCAAGGAAATGGCGAGGTAGACCGAGACGCATCACATCGGATCAATTCAGTATGGATGAAATGGCGACAGGTCACTGGAACAATTTGTGACCCACGGTTGCCCCCCAAGTTGAAGGGTAAAATCTACAAGTCCGTGATAAAACCTATCATACTGTATGGATCAGAATGTTGGGCTGTGAAAAAGACGGATAAAAAAAAATTGCATGTAGTGGAGATGAGAACGTTAAGATGGATGTGTGGTGTGACGAGAATGGATAAAGTAAGAAATGAGTATATTAGAGGAAGTTTGAAAGTGGCGCCAGTGACTGAAAAGTTGAAGGGGAATCGTTTGTCTTGGTATGGTCATGTAAAGAGGAGAGATGAAACGCATGTTACTAAAAGAGTTATGAGTATATATGTAGATGGGTGGAGAGGGAGAGGGACGCCAAAGAAAAGATGGATGGATTGTGTGAACAGTGATATGATAGAAAAGGAAGTTAGTGATAGCATGGCGGTTGACAGGATAGAATGGAAGAAAAAAACGTGTTGCGCCGACCCCAAATAAGATGGGACAAGGGCAGGAAGATGATGAATTTTAGCCGTATTTGCACTTGTATGTGTAGGTGCGTCATTAGAGTTAGTAGGTGCCGAGTTACGGTCACGTTCTGTATTGTCAGCAGCTTGCCGTTGCTTCATAGTATACTGAAGCTTGCGACACTCTTTAATCGTGTGACCATCATTTTTGCAATAATTGCAAGTTTTAGGACTATCTTCGCGATTAGTACTAGAATTAGGAGAATTGCTGAAAATTTTAGGATCTCGGTCACGCTTTTTATTCTTAAAACATTCTGATGAGTTGTGACCGATCTTGTTGCAGGTATAACACTGTTTAGAGGATCTTATTTTAGACCTAGATAAATTATATAATTTTTTATCGTTGTCAATAGCATATTGTATAGCTTCATTGAGACTAGAGGGGTTTTCGCAACGGACAATAGCTGATATGGAAGGGTTAAACCCTAACATAAAGGTATTTATGGCAAGATCTTCCATGGCTGCTATTCTGCCAGGCAGTTCCTTGTCATTCTTGCTACTATAATGTATTTTTTTTTCGTGTTACACAGCACGTGTTTACATATACTAGTTAGTGGTTGCAGTGCTGCTCTTCTAGATAGCTATAATGTATGTCTGATTGTATACGAGTTAATATTGACTCCACTCTTAAAGAATATTTAGTAACAGCCTCATAGGATAATTGTTTACAATGTTGCAGAACTGATAATAAGTGTGTTGCATGTTTTTTTTCCCCGAATGTGGCCTTCAGGAAGGTCTTTAACTCCGACCACAACGTAAATGATTTGGCTACATGCAACCTGTGCTTTACCTTCTAGCTGTGAAATGATATATTTACATAGTACAGTTTGTTAGTCTGAAGTAGCTAAGGATATGGCGTTCTCACAATTTGTGAGAAAAGCAGGGAGAGTTTCCCTGTCACCTTTATAAGGTTTTATAAATTTGGTTAAAACAGAAAGTGTAATTTTGTCAGACATTTTCTTTGATTTAGATGGTAACTCTTGTTTTACTGACATAAAAGATTATGATAAAATGGGGGGCCAATTCAGTTAGCAGTAAAATGGCAATGTTAGAATGATTAGAAATAGAATAGGCAAAACCATTAAAATCAGTTAAAATAGAAAAGAAATGAGATAAAATCTTTAAAATTAGGTTGTCAAATTCAGAGACATGAATTCAGAGATACTTTGAATTAATAAAAATGGTAATTCACAAGAAACACTCACATTAACACAATAATTGCTGCCGCTGTGACGTATCGGTGTAGAACTTTCTCACAGTTTTTGGATAGTATCAACACTGCTAACGTTACGGTCCGAGTTAAAAATTACGGAAAAGTGTCAATTTCGTTTCAAAAACCTTACACTCCACTTCACTGTGTAAATTAACATCGTGGGATCCCCCATTTGTTGTTATCTGCGAGGAACGCCACTGCCTTCGAGAGAAAATACAGCCGCAAGTGCTACACTATTTTAAACTTTTATAGAATAACAGTGACAAGTGGTCAAAGTACCCACATTCGGCATTATTTTTGTTACTTACTGTCAACTTCAAATGACAGCTGTCATTGTCACACTGCGACATTGACACTTGACAACTGTCTACTAAAAGGGTTGCCAGGTAATTGTAATCTCCCCAAAATCGGGCAAGGACGGTTTCTATAAATAATTTATTATTTTTGATCACACTATGCCGCAAATAAATCGCACACAACCACCCAATACACCTAAATAACGAACTGAAGTAAAATCAGAACCCGAATTGGCTGGATGCGATGATGGGAAAACTAAAAATGTAAATACCAGAAAACGAATGCGACTAGAAAGAACAAGCGGCGTATCGACCCAGTCTAAAGAATCGAGCTACGATGCGTCCCAGTTTGAAGAATTGAAGTGTACAATTTTGTCATGAGAAGCCGACCAGGTTGTTATACTGAAGAAGCTTGTTGCTGATGTAACTGAACTAAAGCTTCAAAACCAGAGCATCAAAGACTCAAATGCTGAAATTGTCAAATCTATGAACTTTAAAAGCAATAGCTATGAAAACACGAAGAAGAAATTAGATGAGTTGGAAAGGGAGAAGAAAAGCCTGCACGAATGCATTCTCGGGCTGGAAAACAACATTAAAGACATTCAGTTTATGTCGCGTACTTCCAGCATAGAAATTAGGAATGTTCCAGCCAATGATAAGGAAACCCAATCGGACTTGATGGCTGTAGTAACGGGTCTCAGCGCAGCGGTGAATGTTAAAATTGAATCGAACGACCTCCGAGACGTATATCGCATACCCGGCAAAAAGGGCACGAATAGAGGCATTATCGCAGAGTTCGCTACAGTAAGCATGAAGACTAGATTAATCTCTGGAGGAAAAAGCTACAACAAGAATAAAACTCGGAAAATAAACTAAACACCGAGATGAACACCGCTATACCGGGGAAACGTCAACTTGTTTACGTTGCGGAATTTTTGCTTCCTTCCACAAGGCAGACCTTTTATGCGGCACGAAATTTTGCTAAGAACAATAAATATGACTTCTGTTGGGGAGCAATTAGGAATGTATTATTTCGAAAAGAAGTGGGTGCTAAGCATATACACATTCAGCCTGAAAAATATCTCCTCAAGTTAAAACCTCGGCCTTGACTATGTAATCGTAAATTAATTTATTGTTATTCACAATTTTTTACTGTATAAAGTAAAAGTTAGCATGTCCTTAACTTATTTTTGTAATTATCATAAACTCAAATGTACCTATAATTTTAATCGTTGGAGATTTTTGCAAAGCGTATACTTTCACACATTTAATACTCAAATTCAAAAAAACTACGTATACATACACATATCCATGTATGGGCATATCCTGGTCATAGCTGCAATATATTGACTTCCATCCATATCACATGATTTTCAACATACACTTACAATTTTCAGTTAATAGGGTTGTATCCTTCTCGGTGCACTTCTGTTCCTTTACAATGTCAATGATTCAACGTTTCTACTGTTTTATTGTACTCGTACCAAATGGCTAATCTAGATTTTATTAACAGTGAACTAGATTCATTAAATGTTTCTAGATCACGTTAAGTGTCATCCTGAGAGCTGCTTGTAGTTCATAAAAACCCAAAAATAGGATTATAAGTACTATCAATCCTTTTTTTGGGTTTTTACATTACATACGAAGCATTTCTAAGAAGTTGCAGGTTGCAGTGCTCATGCAGCGGTTGGGTTTCCAGTGTGGCGTGCTTGTGCTCACTGAGTGTTGGTAAAGCAAACTTTTACACCTGCCGACGTAGTTTTAATATTTAATTTATGTGTGGACCAAGGAGTCTTTCCAATTATAATGAAATACGGTAAAGTTATACCACTTTTTAAATCTGGTGACCATAATGACACTAACAATTACAGACCTGTATCAGTATTGCCGGTTTTCAGTAAGGTGTTTAAAAAAGTTATGCTTAATTAAATGCTTTACCATTTTAACAGCAATAAAATCTTTCACGATCAGCAGTATGGTTTCACCAAAGGACGTTGTACGTGTATAAGAAGCAGTTTTTTGTGGCGCCTCCCCACACAGGTAAGCAGTATGATAGGACGGACTGACACAAAGTAAAATATACAAATTTAAGCGTCAGCAGAGTTTCTAATTTTCTTACAAACATAGATGAGTTTACGGATTCGAGACGTAACTTTATCTATGTGTGGGTGCCAGTTTAGATGCTGATCCATGAGGACTCCTAAGTACCGTACAGAAGAAGATTTATTGATTAAAAAGCACCTACACTGCGTCTGTGAATCACAAGTGTGTGCTTGCAGGTTAAAGGAGTTTGGTGGGCTCAAATTTGACCTAATGGAGAAAGGAATGTACACCGTTTTGTCAAGATTTAAAGTAAGCAAGTTACAGGCCAACCAGGTCATCACACTAGAAAGCGCAGCTTCGGCATTATGGTATGACTGAGACCAGTTAGAATCATTTATCACGAGGGCGGTATCGTCGGCGTATGTAAAAATCTGTCAATTTTTTAAAGGCAGTTTGCAAAGCTCATTTATATAAATGAGAAAGAGGTTAGGCCTCAGAATGCTACCCAGTGGAACACCATATGTGATGGAGAGGTCCTCACTTATGTGCGACCCGATTTTCACCTTTTGCGTTTGGTTGCTGAGGTAGTCCGCAAAGATTTTAAAGGTGTGACCCCGGATTCCAATGAACCAGTACAGAAACGGTGTCAAACGCTTTTGTTAGGTCAAGAAAAATTCCCAAGCAGTTGTGTTTTCCGTCAAGCGTCCTAGCTACCTCATCTGATAAAACCATAACTGCGTCTTTGGAACTTACTCCATTTCTGAAACCATATTGGTTATCGGCCAGGATACTGTTTGCTTTGAGAAAACTGGTCAGACTTCTATTCAATATGCGTTCCAAAATCTTAGATAAAGCTGTTAGTACTGAAATTGGACGATAATTGCTTTCGTCATCTTTGCGCCCAGACTTATAGATAGGATGACCTACAGCTTTTTTAAAAGCCTACGAGAAAACACCAGCACTAATAGAGATATTACAGATATGGGTAATAATAGGAACCAAAACACATCAAGATGCATTTATTTTTTTGAAGGTATACAGTTCACGTCAATTGCACAATCAAACTTTAGCCCCAAAATGATAGAATCAACATCAGTCTCAGTTACCTCTAGAAGAGCCATTGAATTACCACAAGTGTTAGAATCAGCCACATAGTTGGTTCCCATCGAGGGTTGTAGAATTTTGGAAGCTAAATAATTATTGCCGATATTTGCCAAAATGTGGTTGACATAATTGAGTGAAGTCTTTGGAGTTTCTGTCAATTGCAACAGGTCAAAGGAAGGAGGACTACAAGTTTGCAGATCTGAGACTCTCTTAATGACATCCCAAGTAGCCCTCACATTATTTTTCACCTTGCTAAATTGTTCTTTTTCGTATGCGCGTTTGAGTTTCTTCAACAGGGAATTGCAGGTGTTACGATACCGCGTCTACGTAATTTTTAGAAGTGGATTATCTTCCGACACTTTGAGTTTCGCATGCATGCGATCACGGTGACGGATACAATGAAGTAACCCCGGCGTTACCCAGGGCTTTAGATTACGCTTACCCCTAGGCACGGTATACTCTTGTGTGTGCCTTTTAACAATAGATGAAAGATTTTCCACCAAAGTATCCGCGGCTTGATTTGGTTCCCAGATTGCTAGCACTGGAGACCAGTTAAAACTTTTGATATACTCTTTGATAGAGTCGTGATCTATAACGGTCTTAGTGCGTTGACACTCCATGTTTACATTCCCACTTTGAAGAAATAGAATAAGTGGTTCGTGATCTGTAATGGATGTTTCTATAACAAAGGATGTCGCGGATTTATTTGTTTTTAGTAGAATATGATCCAAACCGTTTTCGAGCCGTGTCGGAAACAAATAGGCTGGGAGAAGCCCGTTTGGGGCAGCACAGGTTAGATACTCGTCTGAGAGACAATCGCTATTATCATTTTTAATGTCAATGTTGACATCACCGATCAGCACCACAGTAGGAGTACGCACTTCGAGAACGTTATCAAGACTATCAACGAAATCGTTTATGTTTTTAAATGATGGAGAGCAATAAATGGCCACTATTGTAATGTCGTCTACGCAACAAATGAGACAGTTTGCATCAGCAAAATGTGGTTCTTTTACTTCTGCTTTAAGACACGATTTAACATAAATCGCGCATCCGTTATTCTGAATACGTATGTTTTTAGTTGAATAAGATGTATAGCCATCCATGGTCGGCAGGTGTAAAAGTTTGCTTTACCAACACTCAGTGAGCACAAGCACGCCACACTGGAAACCCAACCGCTGCATGAGCACTGCAACCTGCAACTTCTTAGAAATGCTTCGTATGTAATGTAAAAACCCAAAAATAGGATTCTATCAATCCTTTGACGGATGCGCGATTTATGTTAAATCGTGTCTTAAAGCAGAAGTAAAAGAACCACATTTTGCTGATGCAAACTGTCTCATTTGTTGCGTAGACGACATTACAATAGTGGCCATTTATTGCTCTCCATCATTTAAAAACATAAACGATTTCGTTGATAGTCTTGATAACGTTCTCGAAGTGCGTACTCCTACTGTGGTGCTGATCGGTGATGTCAACATTGACATTAAAAATGATAATAGCGATTGTCTCTCAGACGAGTATCTAACCTGTGCTGCCCCAAACGGGCTTCTCCCAGCCTATTTGTTTCCGACACGGCTCGAAAACGGTTTGGATCATATTCTACTAAAAACAAATAAATCCGCGACATCCTTTGTTATAGAAACATCCATTACAGATCACGAACCACTTATTCTATTTCTTCAAAGTGGGAATGTAAACATGGAGTGTCAACGCACTAAGACCGTTATAGATCACGACTCTATCAAAGAGTATATCAAAAGTTTTAACTGGTCTCCAGTGCTAGCAATCTGGGAACCAAATCAAGCCGCGGATACTTTGGTGGAAAATCTTTCATCTATTGTTAAAAGGCACACACAAGAGTATACCGTGCCTAGGGGTAAGCGTAATCTAAAGCCCTGGGTAACGCCGGGGTTACTTCATTGTATCCGTCACCGTGATCGCATGCATGCGAAACTCAAAGTGTCGGAAGATAATCCACTTCTAAAAATTACGTAGACGCGGTATCGTAACACCTGCAATTCCCTGTTGAAGAAACTCAAACGCGCATACGAAAAAGAACAATTTAGCAAGGTGAAAAATAATGTGAGGGCTACTTGGGATGTCATTAAGAGAGTCTCAGATCTGCAAACTTGTAGTCCTCCTTCCTTTGACCTGTTGCAATTGACAGAAACTCCAAAGACTTCACTCAATTATGTCAACCACATTTTGGCAAATATCGGCAATAATTATTTAGCTTCCAAAATTCTACAACCCTCGATGGGAACCAACTATGTGGCTGATTCTAACACTTGTGGTAATTCAATGGCTCTTCTAGAGGTAACTGAGACTGATGTTGATTCTATCATTTTGGGGCTAAAGTTTGATTGTGCAATTGACGTGAACTGTATACCTTCAAAAAAATAAATGCATCTTGATGTGTTTTGGTTCCTATTATTACCCATATCTGTAATATCTCTATTAGTGCTGGTGTTTTCTCGTAGGCTTTTAAAAAAGCTGTAGTTCATCCTATCTATAAGTCTGGGCGCAAAGATGACGAAAGCAATTATCGTCCAATTTCAGTACTAACAGCTTTATCTAAGATTTTGGAACGCATATTGAATAGAAGTCTGACCAGTTTTCTCAAAGCAAACAGTATCCTGGCCGATAACCAATATGGTTTCAGAAATGGAGTAAGTTCCAAAGACGCAGTTATGGTTTTATCAGATGAGGTAGCTAGGACGCTTGACGGAAAACACAACTGCTTGGGAATTTTTCTTGACCTAACAAAAGCGTTTGACACCGTTTCTGTACTGGTTCATTGGAATCCGGGGTCACACCTTTAAAATCTTTGCGGACTACCTCAGCAACCAAACGCAAAAGGTGAAAATCGGGTCGCACATAAGTGAGGACCTCTCCATCACATATGGTGTTCCACTGGGTAGCATTCTGAGGCCTAATCTCTTTCTCATTTATATAAATGAGCTTTGCAAACTGCCTTTAAAAAATTGACAGATTTTTACATACGCCGACGATACCGCCCTCGTGATAAATGATTCTAACTGGTCTCAGTCATACCATAATGCCGAAGCTGCGCTTTCTAGTGTGATGACCTGGTTGGCCTGTAACTTGCTTACTTTAAATCTTGACAAAACGGTGTACATTCCTTTCTCCATTAGGTCAAATTTGAGCCCACCAAACTCCTTTAACCTGCAAGCACACACTTGTGATTCACAGACGCAGTGTAGGTGCTTTTTAATCAATAAATCTTCTTCTGTACGGTACTTAGGAGTCCTCATGGATCAGCATCTAAACTGGCACCCACACATAGATAAAGTTACGTCTCGAATCCGTAAACTCATCTATGTTTGTAAGAAAATTAGAAACTCTGCTGACGCTTAAATTTGTATATTTTACTTTGTGTCAGTCCGTCCTATCATACTGCTTACCTGTGTGGGGAGGCGCCACAAAAAACTGCTTCTTATACACGTACAACGTCCTTTGGTGAAACCATACTGCTGATCGTGAAAGATTTTATTGCTGTTAAAATGGTAAAGCATTTAATTAAGCATAACTTTTTTAAACACCTTACTGAAAACCGGCAATACTGATACAGGTCTGTAATTGTTAGTGTCATTATGGTCACCAGATTTAAAAAGTGGTATAACTTTACCGTATTTCATTATAATTGGAAAGACTCCTTGGTCCACACATAAATTAAATATTAAAACTAAGTATGGTGCTATGGTCTCAATTATGGATGTGCATACTTTAACAGACATTCCCCATTGGTCTTCGGTAAATTTGACTTTTATTTGCCGGAAAGTCTTCACGACTGTCAAATGTTTGAATTGAAATTCAACCGGACAGCCTGGCAAGTTTGCTTTCAATAAAGCAATTGAAGCTTCAGGGGAGGAAATTAGAGATATCGGTGAAATAATTCACAAACTCTTGGGCTACTTCTATGTTAGAGCTTTTGGGACCATGTGAAGTCTCCAATAAAAATCCGTGTTGTGTACTTTATTCCTACCAGTTTCACTATTAATAACTTTCCACACTGCCTTAATTTTATTGTCTGCCGATTTGATCTTATTGCTAATGTACAGGGCCTTTGCTACCTTGCAAATCTTTCAGAAAAGTTTAGAATATCCATTTACATATTTATAAAAGGTTTCAGTGTTGAAGAATGGCTTAAGGCCGTACAGCTCATATAGTTTTTCCCTGCTTACCCTAATATCTTTAGTCGCCCAGTCACTAAATACAAACTTAGGGAAAATATTTTTCGACTTCTTCTCAAAAGCTGTATTAAATTCATTGAGTACCACTGAAAAGAAATTATCATAAAATTTATTATCATTATCAATATCATAGCCCAGATCATTTAACTTATTTTCTAAGTTACTATTAAATATTAATAAAAAAAAAAATTGTTAATTTGCCAATTGTAATTGGCCTAAATAGAATTAAAGTTTTTTCCAAGGCTGCGTGAGACTTAAAAGCTACCGTTTGTCCAATATGATCAGACGGAAGATAATTTACTATGGCTTTATCTAAATAGTCACAATTGCAGAAAACATTATCAATACATATAGCAGTGGTTGGAGTTACTGTAGTTGGTTCTGTAAAAACATTAGTCAAATTAAATGATTTAAAAAGGTTTAAAAATCTGCTGCTATTTGAATTATTTTCCAAAATATTAATAATAAAATCTGTAAGTTTGGCTAGAATATCTTCCAATGTTGATTCAAAAAGACTAAAGTTCTGAGGGTTCGGGGATCTGTACACGCACACTATAATATGCTTATCCAGCTCAACACAGGACAGTTCAATGCAATGTTCCGTTAAGTAAGATTAGGGAAGCACCACCAATGATTGTTGACATATCCGTTCCGCATGACGAGAACCTCGTAAAAGCCGAGAAAGACAAATAAGTTAAGTATATTGACTTGGCTCGCGAGATTGTCGACATATGGGATGTAGACTCGGCGATCATTATACCGATAGTCGTGTCAGCCAATAGCTTAATAGCCA
Source organism: Mythimna pallens (assembly GCA_961205895.1). NCBI lineage: Eukaryota > Metazoa > Arthropoda > Insecta > Lepidoptera > Noctuidae > Mythimna > Mythimna pallens. Next base: position 840,666 of record OY540845.1, on the reverse strand, counting down.
GAAGGCTCGGCTTAATTCAGAAAGCTTTTTTTTATTTATTTATTTCTCTCGTACAGTTTTAACATTTGTTTAACATATTTTTAGCTCGCCAAACTTTATAGTTTGATGGCGAGAAAGCTGTACTTCTGGACACAACTCGTATAGTTAGGAAATTCCTCTCTCTGGAGTCCTGCTCGCCGGTAGCCTGGACCCTGTTCTCGATACCGGTGAGCTACTATTTTTATATTTTGAAATGTTCTTTTTTTAATTTTTTATTGAAATATTTAAAAATATAATTTATGTCTATGTAAATAAACGTATAAAATTGCTGTATCTCTACGTTGACGTCGTGGTGGAGTTTGCGTGCTCCAATAAATCCTAGGTCTGTGGACAGTGCAACAGTGGATTGTGCTTTGCCATAACATGTCTGGGGTGAGGGGCCAAACTAAGAGAGATACAATCCGCAGCGCAGATTTGTGGCGAAATGTTCAGCATTAGCGACCCCATGGACCCGGTGTCCTGGGATAATCGATGTATACTCCTAGGTGCTGGTAGGAATCTTGACCGTACTTCCAGGATTGTCCTGATAGCCGTGGTGTCCTCTTCACTCCTCAAGCACCTCAGGATAATGTTGCCCTCTTGTTGCTATGTCACTTCGGGCTTATTTATGGCTTATTTATTGAGCGTGCCCTATTGAAGTCATCTCTAGCCTTTTTATCGATGGTAATTAATAACATTGTTCCGGCAGGGGCCATAGTCTTAACATAGTTTATTATACTTAATTAGTTCCTGGTAACCATTCCACTGTGTCTTAGTTTTCCATATATCGCAATAGTTTCCCAACAACCGGGGGTTGTTGTTGTGTTGTGAATATTAAGCAGAATATCCAGTACAGAGCTAAAATTGCTTAGCATCCATAAACATTATTATGTCCAAAAACAATGTTTTGTATTTGCGTTACATTATTGTCTTTTAAACACCCCTAATTTTTAATAAGTACAAATACTTAAAGGGCTTATTAGAAAAGGTCTTGTTATTGTTTAAGTAAAGTCTCAATAAATAATATTCACAAACAACAAAGTTATTACCGTTTTGTTATATCCCAAAATGTCACTCAATTTATGAAAATATTTTACAGGCTATTGATTATGAATGAAAAACGATGGAAAAAACTACTGCAAACAGTATTTTCTATCAGCAATTGTAAATAATGATTGATTCAATTATGAATTTGCTAATTATTATAAATTTTCGTGGACCATAAATTATCAGTAACGGGTACGGATAGAGCCCCATGTTTTCTTGTAATAATAAAAAAATAGTGGTTTATTATCATCCAACTAAACTTCGTGTATCTCAATTACTTCTGTAACTGTAACTTTCAACAATATTCCCATATAATATGTGGAGGCTTTTATTTTTTTTCGGTGCGAAAATCATCTTATGACATACCCCGCTCTTGGGCGGGGCGGGAGATAGTGTCACCCTTTTACTAACTAAAAACTCACTCCTGTTCCTTCGTTGCCTTTCGTACCAGGGCCGAGTCTTCCTTTCAGAATCAGACCCTTGGCCCCAGTAGGCCTAGACCCTGCTGGGCCCCTACAGTTGCTAACATCTCCTTGAGGCGCGCGTGGAACAGCACGAGCCGTCGACGACTTGGGCTCGATACAGACGGTCACCGGACGGTCGGACGGTGAGCCACCCATTGCTCGCCGTCCGCAAACCCGCGCCTACGGTGGCCGGAAATCAGGATCGGAATCCCGGCGGCGGTTGGGGCGTGAGGGCCGTTGCCTCACGCGATCGGCCGTCTCCTTTGCTAGCATTACTGCTTCGCAGAAGAAGGCAACCGCCTGCCACTCCTCCTCGCTCCGGACCATGGCCTGTACCAAGGCTCGGCACGAGAGGTCGCCGCCGCCGATCGCCCCCACGAGGACACGGCGTTGCTCTGCCCAAGCGGGGCACACCTCCACCGTATGCTCCACCGTGTCCTCCGGGTGGTATGTGGAGGCTTGTGAATGGCCTGTTGTGATCTAACCTATTGTTATATTTTTATTGTTATATTTGTTCTTCAAATATAATTATAATCAAGAATTATTTTAAAATTATTACGACGACGGAATTTTTTTGTGAACGTGCGTCAATATAGTATATATTGACGCACGTAGAGTTCACATTGGCTGAGTCGGCACATCATGCCATCACTGTTGCTTATTGCGCAATATTATATTGATTGACGTCAACCGTCCGCTTATTACATCAAAGCGTTTGATGGTGGCGTGAGCGTTCTTTCTATTACACCGGAGTGTAATTTACATGCATGATTGATTTGTTATTATTTAGATTTTTGGATCATTTTGATTATAAGTTTACCATTATGTAAGTTCATCATCATCATCATTTCAGCCAAAAGACGTCCACTGCTGGACATAGGCCTCCCCCCAGTGTCGCCACAATGAACGTCATGTGCGTCTCGCATCCATTGGACTCCCGTACCCGTTACCAAGTCATCGGTCTACCTTGTAGGAGGCCTTCCAACGCTACGTCTTCCGGTACGTGGTCGCCATTCCAGAACCTTTCGGCCCCAACGGCCATCCGTTCTGCAAGCAATGTACCCTGCCCATTGCCACTTAAGTGTGGCTTTTGGATTCTTCGTACTATGTCGGTGGCCTTAGTTCTTCTGCGGATATCCTCATTCCTGATTCGATCACGCAAGGAAACTCCGAGCATAGCTCTTTCCTTAAGCTGCTACGTGATTAGGATGGCTCTGAAAGCCATCCTAATCTCGTACAGGCTGACGTCCGGGATATCCTCGGTATAGTGCCAGGTTAATCTAGCTCTTGGGTCGTTTGCTAGATTCGTTGTGGGTTTTGTGACAGACGTGTACAGCTGTCCATAGAATGCCTCGATCTCTCCCAGGAGCTCCAATTTGGCGGATATGACTCTGCCACCGTCGGTCTTCAGTTTCGTGAGCTAGCTCTGCCTTATTGACTGATCTCTTGCAAAAACCTTGGAGCCTTTATTTTGCTCGATCGCTTCCTTAATCCGTTCGGTATTAAAGAGGCTTTTTAAGGACTTGAAAATCCGTCTATTGAGCTGCCGGTAGATGCACGCATCGTCTGAAGACTGCAGAATCATCTCACACCTCTCTTTCAAGAGTTCGAGAGTTTGATCAGAGAGCCTTTTTTCTTTGTACGACGAGTCTTAAAAAACTTAGACCCGAATTTCCACGAACCCATCGTTGTATTCGTCCACAAGGCCACCTAGGCAGTCGATACGATTGTGAAGTTCGAGCTGAATGATCTGGATCTGTGCTGGACGGAGCGTAGACTTCATCAGTCGACATCTTTCAAGCTTGATATTGATATTCTATGTGCCTCTTATCATACGGTGATCACTTCCAGTTTTCACCGCGTTGATCACAGAGACATAATTGAATATTTGCATCTTCGTCAAAATGATGAAATCGATCTCATTTCTGTTCACATCGTCAGGTCTTTGCCAGGTTTACTTTTTACGCTCACGTTTTTTTGAAGAAGGGGTTCATCATATAGAGGCCCTCCTTCTCCATAAAACCAGCCAATAGGTGACCCCGGCAGTTGCGATGCCTAAATCCAAATTGCCCCACTCGCAGGTCATCACCGTCTCGTTTGCCCATTTTCGCGTAATTAGTATGTATGTATTAGTTTTATTATATTATTTAGTATGTCTTTTTTTGATATTTATTTTACTATGTGTAGGAATATATTATTAGTAAGTAATAAATTATAATAGTATTTCTTTTTTTTTCATGTTATGTTGCTTCATTGATAACTATTTTTTATGTATTTATTTTCCTATTACTGATACACACGGTGTCTACATCTCTATTTTCTTCCAACTCTCCTTTCGTAGGTGTGCTGGAAGAGATTTCTTTATAAATAAGCATCACTTCTGTACCTATTTTTCTGTTTCCTTCTTCTAATCTTTTATTTTGTGTGTGTACATAAATTGTTAGATAAAAAAAAAACTATGGGACCAATTTGGAAGTATAACCTTTCAATCGAAAAAAATATTTTCAAAATCAGTTCACAATTGGTACGAAAAATCGGTCAGAAAAGATAGAACCTCCTTCTTTTTGAAGTCGGTTGAATATAGTGATATAATAAAAAAGTAGTTACTATACAAAATAAGATTGTAATAGAATGACAAAATATCAAATAATGAATAGGTACTAATAATATAAACTAAATCATACATCGTAATTGAAAAAAAAAGAACTAAGTTTCAAATTAATTAACATAATCAAAATAGTTTAAATAATAGAAATAAATAGATAGATATATTCTTTATTGCATACCAAAAATACAAATTACATTAGGAACGTATATTACATTATTTATTTATTTATTTAGTCTTTATGCAACATAAATAACAAGGGCGGACTTAATGCCTGTGGCATTCTCTACCAGTTAACCTAGGGTGATGAAGAGACAATATGGAAGGTGCATAAAAAGAAAATAAATTTTATACGCAAAACAAGAGTAAAAAAAAAAATATAAATATAATTAAAATACACATATATGTATATAAAGTACCGAAAGACGTTTTGAGACGATTCTGCTATTGGTGGAGCAAATGATTCCGCAACTTCCGCTTATATTCTCGTCCAACATACCACAGTGTCTCAAGACAAAAGTCTATGACCAGTGCGTGTTGCCAGTGATGACATATGGCTCTGAAACGTGGTCGCTTACAATGGGCCTCATCAGAAGACTTAAAGTCATCCAAAGGGTTATAAACAACAAGGCGTCGGATAACGACGGAATTACAGCCAAACTCCTGAAGGCGGGTGGAAAACCGGTCCTAAAGGCCCTTCAGAGGTTGTTTGATTCCGTCATACTTGAGGAAAAGACGCCACAGGCATGGAGCAGAGGTGTGGTGGTTCTTTTCTTTAAGAAGGTTCACTTTTGAACAAGCCGGATTACGAAGTTTTCAGTACTGTAGACCACATACATACGCTTCGGCAGGTTATACAGAAGACCGAGGAGTATAACCTGCCTCTATGCTTAGCGTGAACTACGAGAAAGCTTTTGATTCGATCGAGACTTGGGCTGTACTGCAGTCTCTCCAACGGTGGCAGTTAACCTAAGTATTCTTTAGTTTTTCTCTTGAAGACCTCCAGAGATGGACTGTTACGAAGGGAGTATGAAAGAGAGTTTCAGAAGATGCATTGCTGTTACAAAAAAAAAAAGAAACATCATAGCGGCTGGAAGTCTGACGTGGAGTACGGTAGGAGAAGAGAATTGGTGACGCGAGAGGGTTTACCCATCGGGTCGAAGTACTCTAAACGTTCACGGAGCATTGGGATTGTGAGGGATAAAATATGGGTATCTCACCGATGCCGAATTGGCAGCCACTTTAGCCATAAATTCCGACACATGATCGTATTTTGTTTTTCTTCTGCAGTTGCAGTTTGTTTAAAAGCACCTCCATTCCGTTCAACACTCTACTGGTTTTTATGCGTGTTTTTGCTGTGTCGGTTTCATTTATTTATTTATTTAACGATTCATGTACATACACAAAATAAAAGATTAGAAGAAGGAAACAGAAAAATGGGTACAGAAGTGAAGTGAGGTTTTATTCATTTTGCAGCAATAATTATGAGACAGACTGCAATAAAAATACTTGTCTAAGAATAATTTTGTGGAATTTAATAAAAACACGACCGTTTTAGCATCTTTATCTAATTATAGTGTTAACACATGTTAGAATTTGGTACAGACGTACCTAGGATTCACTGCCGGTTCACTTCCGTACCAAACCAGTTCATCTATAGAGTAGTTCGGCGACCAAAATTATTATTATTCGAGTCCGCCTAGTTCCTTTACGGATATGATTTGCTCCGTACACCCGATCGTCCGTTGTTCACCAATCATAAAGAACATAATGGTTCTTTATTTTTTTATTTTTTTTTTTTCGGTGGGATAATCATCTTATGACATCTGCCCCCCTAGCCAAGTTACAATCGTATCATTCACGCCAAACGCTTCGAGTAGGCCACGCCTCCAATTCCTTTGTTCGGACCACGTGACTGAGCGTTGAGATGACGTCAGAACAAAGGAATCGGAGGTGTGGCCTACTCAAAGCGTTCAGCGCGAACGATACGATTGTAACTTGGCTAGGGGGGCTGTTCTTGGGCGGAGCGGAAGATAGTGTCAGACTTTTACTGACTAAAAACCCACTCCTGTTCCTTCGTTGTTTTTCATAACAGGGCCGAGTCTTCCTTTCAGAATCAGACGCCCAGTAGGCTTCGACCCTGCAGTTGCAATCTTCTTGAGGCGCGCGTGGAACAGTACGCACTGTCGGCGTCTTGGGCTCGGTTCGGATGGTTAGAGGACGGTCGGATGGCGAGCTACCCATTGCTCGCCGTCCGCAAACCCGCAAAACGGGATCGGAATCCCGGCGGCGGTTGGAGCGTTGGTATTTTGGGGTGGTGTCCGTAACTCATTTATGTTTTATTGTTGCAGAGAAAAACAGTTGTTCTATGGATATGACGATTTGAAGAAGAGGGGTCTTTGAAACACCATCAAAGAGCTGGCAGACTAAAACTAATAAACATATTGCAGCGACAAACCATGATAAGGCAGTACGAAGAAAACGGACATCTGTTGACGAACCACTATGCAAGTTTATTTGACACAAGTGTTGACACTGTCCGTCGTGGTCTTCATATTTAGTGAAAAGCTGCATTATCGAGGCATGCTTTGAAATCCTTGCTTACAGAAAACCATAAAAGAGCAAGATTGCAGTTTGCTATGGATCACATAAACTTTGATTAGAGTAATGTCATATTTACTCATGAAAAAACTTTTAAGTCCAGTGAACACACAGTCCCGCAACCGTGCCATTTCCTGTTTTCGATCTATCAGTGAAGATCCTCAGCTTTGCAGGGCACAGCCCTTCACAGTGGTGCTTATCCAGTTTAATTTTGTATTTTTTTTCCAAGATAAATGGTTTAAGTATCCTGTCGTTAATTGCTTTCGTTATGTTGCTCATTGTTGAGTTCCACAAGTAGAGCCGTGTCTTGTGTTTATTTCTTACTCCAGAGATCCAGCGTTGTGAGGTGTACTGCCGCCATCGTCGCTTTGTGTTGTATGAATTGGAGAGAAAATAATGTTAATATCAGAAGTCGGTGTTGAATAACGAAGAGACAGAACTATTATAGAAACACCAATTTCCGAAATTAAAGTTATATTGCACTTTTCAGTGTTTGTTTTTACATTGAAGTCGGTTGTATTTTTTTTTTTTTTTGTAAAAATGTTTTTATTTTACACTTTTAAGTCATAGTACCACCACTAAAAAGTACCCCTCAGCCTAACTTAAATACCTTATAGCCAAAGTGCATCTCATGACAATTGTAATAATCCCAAACACGGTTAGATTACATTAATTTAATACAGAGTTCCAGTGCCGAACTTCAGGCTTCATCATCTGATCAGTTCGATATATTCCCTCACTTCTTTCGGACAGTCATCGACTACACGTATAAACAAAGCAATTTTACTAGTTTCGACGGTTCTGCTGTGATTCTATGAGGAGTTCTGTTCCATATCTTCGAAGTTCACATTCAGATCATAACAATATTTTTACGTGACTAGCTTGGAAGCATAACCTTTCAATAAAAGAAAAAACAAAATCGGTCCACAATTGATAGAGAAATCGGTGAACATAAATAAAAAAATACATTCAGCCGAACATGGAACCTCCTCCTTTTTAACGTCGGTTAAAAAGAAGAAACTGACTGACTGATATATCAACGCACAGCTGAAACTACTGGGACTGGGAACATGAAATTTTGCACGAGGTTTTCTTTTTGACGAAGAGAAGCACTTCTTCTTCTTTTCGAGTCGATAGTAAACTCGTCAAACTGTTTGGGCCCAATAGGAGGCTACATTAATAGCAACATCGGTAGCACTCATCAAATCCTCCAGAGTGCAGGTGTATGGGCACTTGGGGCATTCTAGTATGTGGCTCATGTTTTGAACACGAGCACCGCAGTCACATTGAATATCCGACGGGTCTATAAAACCCCATTTTGCCAAGTTGTGTTTGCAGCGGCCTACCTGGGTTCGCAACCGATTTAGTGCTTTCCATATAGGCCACTGCAAATCGCGCCCAGGCGGGAGATGTTCTTGGGGTTTCAAGAAGTCAGATGGTGGTAGGTGATGCTCTTCCCAAATCTTTATTCTTTCCTTGGAAGGCGGGTCATCGATAGCCTGTGTGCTACGCAGGAAGCTCTTCCGACTCTTAAGCCTACTTGGGGCTGTTTTGTGTTCGAAGAGGGGATGTCGGGAATCGGACTCTTGAATTTTCTTTTCAATCGCGCACGCGACATCCCTACGTACAGCAGGTGGAGCAATACCAGCCAACGGATAAAGCTTATTAAGCGGAGTCGGTTTAAGGCATCCCGAGAGAAGCACTAAGAGAGGATTTTCCAAAATTTGTATAGAGAAACTTATTTTCACACAGGCAAAGCCGCAGGCAGAGCCTAGTAAAATATAAAATCAGACTTAATACAAAATTTAATTTGCGAATTCACTCTCATGGCTCGAAAATAGTTCAATCCTCTCTTGCACTTCGTTTAGTACACATATTGTGTACAACAGTACATTACAGTACTTATGTGTTTCACGACTGGTAATCGGGTGTACAACATTCACATAAATATTAGCTTGAGGAAAATTTATGCTGTGAACGAAAATATTCCAAGTTTCTGAGATAAGTTCACAGAAATCGATTTTGTGAATCGATCTCAGGAAATTTTATTGTTGATATTTGTTAATTGTTTAATATTGACTAAAAAATTAGATTTTCTTGACCTATAACATCGTTTCTTCGATTTCAGATCGCCATCCCTACCTTTGATGTCGTACTTAAAGCCGGTACGTGTCTGGTTGTCTATTATGTAGAACGGATTTGGTCCGGCAGCTTTGGTCCATCATACCGAATTCGAACGTGTGTTAACTAGACTATTAGAGCTGTGCTTCTAGACGGCTAGCACATTATAATAATAAAATATAAAACTCGTATCCTCTACGCGTAGTACATTTAGAACTTTCAAGTGAGTTAGTTTCAAGACGGTTATGACGCACAGTTTAAAAAATTTATGTAATTTTATTAAACCGAAGATAGATTGTAAAACAGTTTTTTTAGCAGATTAGTATCAAAATTCGTTCATATTATAAGAAGACGACAAGTATTGAAGGTAAGCCCAAGTCAATAATCATAATGATTGTACAACGATGTCAAACCTTTTGAGTATCGTAATTAGAGACACAATAGAAAGACAATGAGCGGGCGAATGCCGGCGTTCGTTTGGGATTTAATGAATTTCAATGTAAAACGGTTTGTGCACTGAGGGTTCAGTACAAACTTACCTTGGGCAAGCCACAATTATGCGATAAGTCCCCTCTTTGAGGTGTGGCTGGAAAGTTCTCACGGCGTCCTCACCTTTCGTATGACGCAGATCTTCACCTGACATGGTAAGGTCGAGAGGTTCCTGCACCGGATTCGTGCAGATGAAACGCCAGGGTGTTGCCACTGTGTGGATCGCCCGGAAGATACGGTGGAGCACACGGTGGAGGTGTGCCCCGCTTGGGCATAGCAACGCCGTGTCCTCGTGGGAGCGATCGGTGGCAGCGATCTCTCGCGCCGGGCCTTGGTACAAGGCCATGATTGGAGCGAGGAGGAGAGGCAGGCGGTCGCCTCCTTCTGCGAAGCGGTACTGCTAGCAAAGGAGGCGGCCGATAGCATGAGGCAACGGTCCTCACGGCCCAACCGCCGTAGGTGCGGCCTTGCGGACTGCGAACAATGGGTAGCTCGCCGTCCGACTGTCCAGTAGAAAGGAAAACTCGGCCCTGATACGAAAGGCAACGAAGAACAGGAGTGGATTTGTAGTCAGTAAAAGTCTGGCACTATCTCCACCCAAGAGCGGGATTTGTCGTTAGATGATTTTCAAACCTAAAAAAAAACCTATGTCAATAGTTCTATTCCCGAATCGTGTCTCAAAGATTTTTCTGAATCCCAATTTTTTTTTTTATGGCGTAACCACGGAACAATTTTTAAACTTTTTCCTATACTTGTGCTATTTTATTATTAGTTCATTTAATTCAGCATTTTGTATGTAATAAATGTATTACATACAAAATTAAAATCAACTAAAACATTAAAATAATTTTAATTATATATATATATATATAAATCAATTGCTGTTTGGCTGGACCAATTTTAATAGATTTTTTTTAACCGACTTTCAAAAAAAGGAGAATGTTATCAATTTAGTTGTATTTTTTTTTATATTTGTTACTTCAGAACTCCGTCGTTTATAGACCGGTTTGCAATTTTGGTTCCTAAATTCTGATAAGGGTGAAGTCATCCTGGTTGACGTTAAAAATGCCTTTAATTCTATTAATAAGGACACTTTGTTTGCAAAAAAGAACTTTCAGAAATTTTCGGCTTTTTGTGTTTGTGTCAGTGCACATCCATCAAAATTATTTTATAAAGACAATGTTTTGGAATCTGCTGTTCGATGCCAACAAGGTGACCCTCTCGGGCCAGTCATTTTCAATTTGGCTATTCATCCTATCATTCAACAATTAAATTCAAAATTTAACGTACGTATTTAGATGATGGAACCCTGGGAAGTGACGTAAATACTGTTTTAAATGATTTCTAATTTCTGAAGCAGTTTCGATCCATCGGCTTTGACCTCAATCATTCTAAATGTGATTTTTTTGTTTCTGACAATATTGACAGACAATCGACACTAGAGAAATTTAATGCAATAGCCCCAGACATCAACATTTTAGAAAAATCTTCACTGCGCCTCCTAGGTTCTCCAATTTTGGAAGACAATTTTTCTTCATCCGTTGACGATAAAATTAAACGTTTCAACGATATTTCGGATAGACTTTCAAAAATTAACTTACATTCGGCTTTCGCCCTTATTAAATATTGCTGTTTTGCTCCAAATTTTATGTATTTTCTTCGCTTTTCCTCTATATGGAAACAACCACATCTCTTGGACAAAATTGACCAAACCATTCGATCCGCTTTAACGTCTATCTTAAATGTGGCCCTTGATGATCGAGCGTGAGTACAAGCCACGCTGCCTATCCGTTTTGGCGGGCTACCGACGTTTCTGTCTTCGGTCTACAACACTCAACAGTTAGTCGAAAGTATCTTAACTTCATCACTAGTCACTGAGCTGGCAACACAGCATTAAGTAAACATCGCCGCGTATTTTAAAACTCAAAATAAATAGTAAACCATAGTATAAGTGATGTGTATTGTAGTGAATCTTAATAGACGTATCGAACTACATAAGTGAAATTGTTGGTGACTTCTATAAACCAAGACATGCAATAAAAACATTGTATTTAATATTTGGACTTTTGAACGTATTGTGCTTCAAAAAGTGCTAATCACGGACAAAAACAAGAATACTGGACCTATACAAAGGTACTCTCATCACTAGAACATTTAAAAACATAATAAGTGGCGAGTTAATTACTAGCAAATGTATATAAAATAATAAAACGGTTAAGTACAATGTTTTGTTTTAAAAAGTGAACTTTGTACCATAAGTGGCGCCCCTAGTAGTGAGTAGCGAAACAAATATTGACATTGACGTTTTAAAAATTTACATTAACATTAGGGTTGCTACTACTAATAATAAATACTTCATGGCAAACAGCGCCATCTAGTGTCAAGGAGCGGAAATGAAATTGACACACTGACCAGTGTTACTATTATAAAAAAAATAGAAAAGTGTTGCTACAAAAAAACTTGTGATACCAGAATAAAAAAATTAAGTCTTTTGGTAGAAAATAAAAATATTCACTATTGTGTATTTTTGGAATTACTTAAAATTTGAATTAGGTACAATTTAAGCAAAATAAATTGACTTAAAAGAATGAATTTCTTTGGAAATATAACTCATCGAAGACAACGCACCCAATCGGAACCGGATAAGGATGACAGCGACATAATTTCGCAAACGATGGATTGTACCTCAAATTCTATGCCAGATATATCTGAGGATGAGGATGATAACCGAATTACTATTTATAAGAAAGAGATAGAAGAACTAAAAAATCAATTGCTAAGTGCGCATAGGGAAATTGAAATATTATCGCTAGAAAATAGTAAGTTGAAGCAAAGTAATGACGACCTATTAGAAAAAAATAAAACATACAAAGTAATTGTCAGTAGTCCACTTAAGTCCAGAGTTCAAACACCAAAGAAGAACATTCATACTCCTTATACAAAAACAAAACAGACGCAGACATCGGAAAGTTTGACAAGAGCGCCAAGCGGACATGAAGTTAACATTGACGCTAGATGTACTCAAGGTGTCGCCTCATTGAATAATATTATTAGTGCGAAATCTCATGTTCCATCATCTCCACCTGTGAAGAATAACATTTGTATTTTGAGTAGTGAAACATCCAACAGAATACAAACATTGAGTGAATGAACTCATTTAGGGAACTTTAATATGTGTCACTACCGTACTCCCAGATGCGGAATGAAATATTTGTTAAAGGACATTGATCTAAAGGTACGTAACTTCTCTCGATTAGATTATTGTATTATATTTATTGGTGAAGACGACTTTACAAAAACGCATAATTATATTGAGTTTGTTACTTATATTAGAGATAAATTATTACCACTTAATCATACTAACTTCATAATATGTCTGCCAACTTTTAAATTTATGGACAATACAAATATAATGTTTAACAGCAGAGTTGATACTTTCAACAATCTAATTTACATGGATGTTGAGACTTACAATTATGCATTTATACTAGATTCAAATCTTAATCTTCCATACACGTGGGATACGTATAACCAACGGCATGCGCACCTGAATAACAAAGGCTTTATGAAAGTTTTGTCAGACTTGCATGATTTAATCTTAGACCTAGATTTTGTAAATACCAAAGACCATATACACTCACAAGTTGGTTGCTCTCAAGAAGATAAAACTGAACCGCTAATATTAAAAAAAAACAATAGAGAATCAGTTTTTTCTATAACTATCACCTTACCATTCTCCATCAGAACATAGCAGGGCTTATGAATAAATCAGATCTGTTAGTAGTTAAATTAGACGAGCTTTCTAGTAAGGGAACAAAGGTAGATATTATCTGTATAACAGAGCATTTTATAGAGGCGGGCTATGAATGTATATTGCATATACCTAATTTCTGCCCAGCTGCCTTTTTTACCAGAAGTGTCAAACGTGGAGGAACTTGCATTTTTGTAAGAGCGGGGCTGCAATTCAGAGAATTGACTGATATTGCAAAACAGTCGATCTCAGGTGTTTTCGAATGTTGCGGTATTGAACTGACATCTTATAATATTGTTGTAATATGCATTTACAGGATTCCAAAATATAATTATAATGTATTTTATGAAAAACTGGACAATATATTGAGAAGACTTTGCGTATCTACAAATAAAAAAATTATATTAACCGGAGACTTTAATATTGACGTGTTAAAGAGAAATAAAATCACAATAGAATTTGAAAACTTTCTCTTGCAATATAATCTCAAATTAGAACTTGATAAACCAACCAGATTGGCTAGTAACTCTTGCTTGGATAATTTTGCACACTCTTACCGTAAAGGTTGTAAAGCTGAAATAATAGATTTACTTCTATCTGACCACACATCACAACTACTGCAAGTTCCTATTAAAAAAACCTGTATGATTAAATATTGGAAAACAACTAAACAGGAAATATCAGTAGATAACTTAATGAAATTTAAAAATCATCCAAAAAAACTAACTTTTCGACGAGTATACGAAGCTAAAGACGCAAATGAATCCTACGAAAATTTTATAGATGACTTTATATTGCTATACAAATTGTGTTTCCCAGAAAAAATAGTAACCATTTATACTTGTAAAAAAACCAAATGGATTTCGAATGGGATAAAAATATGTAGCAGAAAACAGAGGCAGCTACTTTGGACATATAGGCATAATCCGAACACAAAAAATAGACTTGCTTTTAAAAAGTATTCCAAACTTTATAGAAGAATAGTAAATCTAACCCAGAAGGCCCAAAACAACCACTTCATAAAGACGTCTCAAAATAAATCAAAAGCTGCTTGGCAAGTTATTAACAAATCCAAAGTATGTCTGCCGCAAGAACCAATATTGACCATACAAAATGATAAATCAACTCTTACACATCCCCTTGACATTGCGAATGAATTCAATAAATATTTTATAGAGATTATAGAAAATAATTCAAAAACAAACCTTAATAATACCCCATTAACAAATTCGTGTAGAAATGTTATTGAAAACTCAACTTCGCAGTCTCTATTTATGCTACCAGTTTCAGATACTGACATTATAAAAGTGATAAGTAGCTTAAAAAATACTAGTACCGTAGGATACGACGGTATTTCAACTAGAGTAATAAAAGATGTTAAGGAGGTCATAGCGACACCGTTATCGCACATAATTAATCTTTGCATTTCCGATGGTATATTCCCTACTAGTCTCAAGAAGGTAGTTATTAAACCCATTTACAAAAATAATGATAAGACTGATGTTAAAAACTACAGGCCTATTGCAAAAATACCAGTTTTTGCAAAAGTTATTGAAAAAATAATATATAATTCCATTTACACGTATTTCGAGAAGTTTCAGTTATTTTGCAATGAACAAAAAGGATTTAGGAAAAATACTAATATTAATATGGCACTATTTGACCTGCTATCAAGTATAATGACTTCTGTGGATAAAAAAAATCCTGTGTGCTCCATCTTCACGGATATGTCAAAAGCTTTTGACTTCGTAGATCATCAGATCTTGCTGCAAAAGTTACACGGGTACGGCATTCGAGGAAACATTCATAAACTCCTAGAATCATACCTAAGTGATAGGACACAGTGTACTGAGATTTCCAGAATTTGTCCTATAAGCAAATTAGAAACTACATATGTCTCTGAAGCGAGATCCGTGAAGTATGGTGTGCCTCAGGGAACTGTACTCGGGCCCCCACTTTTCTTAATATATATCAATGATCTCCCAAGAAATTTGAGAAACAAAATGGTACTTTTTGCAGATGACAGTACGGCTATCATAGAATGCACTGATCCAAACGAATATCGAAATGAGATCAATAACTCGCTAAATAACATTATTAATTGGCTAAATAATAATAATCTTGTGATCAATTTGAATAAAACTAAAATTATACAGTTTCAACAACGGCGTGAGAATCCACCCCTTAACATTACCCACGATGAGTGTAAAATAGAAGAAGTTACGAGTGCAAAATTCTTGGGCATAACTGTAGACCATAAGTTGACTTGGAAACCTCACCTAGAAGTGATTTGTAAACGACTGAGTAAATCTGCGTATCTATTATTTCAATTATCTAAGAAAGTTAATTCTGAGACACTGTTAACAGCCTATCATGGACTTGTAGTCTCTATTCTCCGTTATGGTGTTGTTTTCTGGGGGCAATCAACAAATAGGGAACTGGTATTTAGGATGCAAAGAAGGTGTGTAAGATCCATGTGTAACTTAAAGTCAACAGATAGTTGCGTTCCCTACTTCAAGAAATTAAAAATATTAACGTTACCAGCTATATATATATTAGAAACTGCATTATTTATAAAATCAAATCCACATTTATTTACAAAATTTTCAACAGTTAAGAAGACCCCCATTCGGAGTCAATATGAAAATCAACTATGTACGTTGAAATGTAATACTGCGTTAATGAAAAAGAGCTTCTTTGGTGTTGCACCAAAGATTTTTAATAAAATACCTGATGCAATAAAATGTATGCCATCAAAGAAATTCAAAAAGTGTCTTCACAAGTTATTAGTTGAGAAATGTTATTATACCTTGGATGACTATTTTAATGATAATACTATTTGATTAAATTATGATATGATGAATTGTGAGATTATGTAATTTTATAAATCTATATTATTAATGTTGACTTGGATGACTATTTTAATTTTGGATGACTATTTGATTAAATTCTGTAATTTTATTAATTCATATTATTAATGTAACGGACGAATAATTTCTCGCATGTTCTTTTGTTATGATCTTCTTGTCTGTGTTTTTTGTTTTTCTTTCTTGTAGTGGACATTATTAAATTGATTATTTTAATGTATTTGTATAAAATTGATAGAACATTTTGTTAACTTTGATGAACCTGACTTTAATATTTGTATGTCAACAATGACAAAGCATAGTGCAACACTTATCTATTTAAGACCTTGACATGTATGATTAATGTATATATGTTCTTCACCTATGTTTTACAAATAAATAATTCTGATTCTGATTCTGATTCTGATTCTGATTCTGATTCTGACTGTGAGGTGCCTCGCAGTGAACGCCTAGAAAGTGGCTTGCCCAGACAAAGCGTTGCCCGAGAATTCATCTTCCCAGAGACAGTGGGATGAGCCGCACTGCAGGCTGGTACGGAATAATCTTGTTAATACGTCCACCAATACTACTGAGCGCGCCCGCCTACTGGCTGTGGGTGAATGGGAGTCGGGCCTCTGGCTACAGGCTCTACCATCACCTAACATAGGTACTATGCTGAGTGACACCACCTCCCGGATCGCTACATGCCTGCGTCTGGGTGCTCCTAGTGGAGCTCCACATCGTTGTCAGTGCGGCGAAGCAGTCGACCGCCTCGGATACTATGGCCTATCATGCAGTAGAAGCGCTGGTCGGATAGCACGACGTGTCAGTATTAATAACATCATCCGCCGAGTTCTTATCACCGCCGAGGTGCCAGCTGTTTTAGAACGCAATGGCTTGGCACGTGACGATGGGAAGAGGCCAGACGGGATGACTATAATGCCTTGGAAATTGGGTAGGCCTTTGGTGTGGGATGCAACATGACTGTGTCGACACCCTTGCGGCATCCTCTGAGTACGGCGGCCTGTGCCAGGGCGGCTGCTGCAGGTGCAGAAAACCTCAAACGGCGTAAATATAATAACCTAATCGAAGTTTATGATTTGAGATGTTTGGAGTTGAAACACTGGGGCCATGGGGTCCGAGTTATGTTGAAATGGGTATCATCGAAGTGATCTGATGATGATGGTGGAGACGGAAAATAGGCACCGGAACTCCGTAATTAATCAATGAATCCTACCCGTGTTTGGGCTTATTAGAATTGTCATGAGATGCACTTTGGTTATAAGGTACCATCGAACTGATCTGATGACGGAGCCGGAAGGTGGAAGGTAGACACGGGAACTTCATAATAAAACAATGTATCTTAGCAGTATTTGGGTTATTTGGATTTGTCATGAAAAATTGGTACTCTGGTTATAAGTATATCGCAACTAAAAAGTGTGAAATATAAAACTTTTTACAAAAATAAAAAATACCTAACCACTTCACTAAAAAAAGTGGGCAAGTGCGAGTCGGAATCGTGCACTGAGGGTTCCGTACAAACTACCATTCCCGAATGGAGTCTCAAAAATTTTTCCGAATTGTGACTTATGTAACAATAAATTTATTGTTTTCAGATTTATTCTTAAAGGTACTACTTAACCTTGCTTTAAACCAAATTTTTGGGTTCTGGCTCTACGGGAAGTACTCTACGAATTCTGATTCCATTGAGAATATCGAAATATACGTTTTTTTTTGCAATATAGACTTATCCTTTTCTTTTTTTTATTCGTTAACTTAGAAGTTTGATTTTTTACAGCTTCACGGAACAGCAGACTTGAGTATATGGTTTTAATTTTAACTCGATACCTCCACGCGTTCCCAATATAAAAGGTATTGACAGACAGACGGACGGACAACAAAGTGATCCTATAAGGGTCCTGTATTTTTCCTTTTGAGGTACGGAACCCTAAAACACTTAAACGATCAAAATAACTTTAATTTCAGAAGTCGGTTTTAAATTAGAAACATCTTTCATTTTTGTGAACGTGAGGACTATGTTGATTGCTTTTTTTTTCCTTTTTAGTAATTTTAACGTAGGTCTGGCAATTTGAGTATTTTCTGCGGCCTACCCAAATGTCCTTTCTTTGGTATTGTTCGTCAAGCCGTTGAGCTCCTTAGTAGTCCTCAGTTAAGCTTTACGAATACTGACAAATGCTTGCACTGACTGAACAGGTCCACTCAAATTTGTATGGTTCTTTCTTCAAAAGACCATTTCAGACAAATCTGCACGGTTCTCATGTGATTTGACCATTACATATTTACTGTATGGACTTTAAAAGAGACTTTGACCCCTGAGTTTGTTTCGGTGTTTCTTCTCAGGGTAGTCAGCTAGGAAACACCGACCTCATCTAGTATAAAAATAACGAAAAAAAAAATTGTCGTGTAAAAGTGTCTTTTTAAACCTATTTACAAAATAAATTTCATTTATCATTTAAACAACCAATACCAGAAACTCCGACTTCGGAAATTAGAGTTATTTAGAACATTTTTTTTTTTTTGGTTAGAAGTCGGTTATTTTTTTAAGATTTTTATTTCAACATCCGTTATTCCGTACCGTAGACAGATTTTTAACTGTATGTGTAGTCACATATTGTTATTTTATACGTGGTTTTTCTATAAAGAAATTAGCCCTCATTAGTTCTAAGAGAATCCCCATCATAGGGGATCGTAATGAAACATTGAGTGCTGTAAATTCCCCTGGGGGACAAGTTTAGGGGTTTGTAGTGAAACGAGCGTCCTTTTATGATGTAGAAGAGCGCTAAGAAACGGTTTTATAGAATTCAACTTTTAAGGGGTAAAGGAAAAATCGTTTGTATGGAAAATTATATTCCTTAGTCCGATAAACTTGTAACTTGGCAAGAAGACTGGCCTGTTGGTCTAGTGGTTAGTGGCCTTGACTGCTATGCCAGAGGTCGTGGGTCCGATTCCCACCCAGTACAAATAATTGTGTGATGAGCACGATAATTTGTTCTGTGTCTGAGTGTAATTTATCTATAATATGTATGTATTTAAAAATATATAAGAATGTTTATCAGTCGTCCAGTACTCATAACACAAGCTTTGCTTAGCTTGGGGCTAGATGGCGTTGTGTGATAGTTGTGGAATATTATTATTTTTATTATTGCGAACAAAGTCGCGGGCAAAGCGCTCTAGTTAAGAATAACGGCATATATTTTTTTATTTCAGTAACAATATAGTAGACGAAAAATGTTCTCCATAGCGCTATTCTGCATCGCGTGCGCTGCTTACTGGGTGTGGCGGCGAATGAACACGAAGACTACCGAGCCACCAGAGTTCCCAGGAGCATGGCCCATCGTGGGCCATGTGCCACTCCTGTTCGGGGATAGCTGTAGTACGTATAATCTTGTTTAACACTCATCCACTGCTTTTAAGCTTGCAATTAACTGTTTTTTGCACTAGTGTGGAAAAGCGCGTGCTCGCCCCCGACATAGTTTTATTACATTTATCGTGTTAGGCTGGGCGCGTATCGACCCCCACGGGTCGCGCATGAACCCCCGTTTATTTATGTGTTCGTAACTAAAACGGCGTGGCGGCCCCAGGAAATCAGGATGGCAACCAACTGGTTGACCTTCAAAGTAAAGGTTTGCGAGTACATCCGCAAGAAGTTGGCAGCAGTACCATCACAGCGCTAATTTGTTTTCTTATTATTTGTCTGCACCAATCGTTTCACTAGATTAGTGTATTCTCTTTATTTTTCTTCTTTCTAGTTTAAGTACTTATATAGATATATTATCTATATTGTAGTTATAGTATTTAAGTATATATTTGTATAAAATATAATGTGTTTTATAAACAATATGTAATGCTTAATATTTTGTTTATTTATTATTTTTGTATTATGTAATGTAATTATTGTGTTTTATTAATTAATTCAAAATTTGAGGCAATTTTATTTATTTATTATTAATCACTAGTGTTATTATGTAATAAGCTAATGTAAATTGTGTCATGTATAGTGTTGTGTTATTTAATGATATGGGTGTAAATTACCTGAATAAAGATTATTATTATTATTCTCTTTATTCCTTGTAAACACATATAAATTACATTTTTAAATAATTTTTTGTAAACAAAATCATACAAAAAAAAAAAACATTTAAAAATATAAAAAATAGTACCCCACCGGTATCGGGAACAGGGTCCATTATATTATTATTATTAATATTGCACCTACCATAATTGGTCTCTGCATCACCCAAAGGTTGACTGGTAGAAAATGCCTTAAGGCATTAAGTCCGCCTCTATACTTTTGTGTGCATAAAAAAAAAAAAATAAGCAAAGCGGCGTTTGAAACACGTAGAAATTTGTCACTGCAGCTCTCGGCTCCACAACACTCTCGCCAAGGCTCGGGTGAATGCAGCCTCGGTCGCTA
Organism: Mythimna pallens; assembly: GCA_961205895.1. Lineage (NCBI taxonomy): Eukaryota > Metazoa > Arthropoda > Insecta > Lepidoptera > Noctuidae > Mythimna > Mythimna pallens. Next base: position 820,289 of record OY540845.1, on the reverse strand, counting down.
CTTTCTCTATTTGCATTAAAATGTACTATTACAGCTGATATTCCTGATAAGAATGAAAACTGTTTAACTAATGAAAGATATAAAGGAGAGTATACTTTTTTAATCGACTGCAATTTCTTTGGTTATCATGTTTTTTAGATCTCACGGAAGTATGGGGGATAAAACTGAACTAGCAGTGATCAGTACACCAAGGGTAAAATTAAATTAATCGTTTTTCATAATATACTAAGATCGCAGTAAGAGCAGTGGTGGAGTGGTAACGGCCCCAACTTAAGAATTGTAGGTCGCGGGTTCAAACCCAGCCAGGCGCAATACTTTGTGTAATTTATTTCATCACCGCTGCTCTCAAAACGGTGAAGGGAAACATCGTGAGGAAACCGGCATGTCCTAGAACCAAAAATTCGAAGACATGTGACATCCACCAACCCGCACTGAGCCCGCGTGGTCGATTACGACCCATTCCCTCTCCTAGAGAGAGGAGGCCTGAGTCCCAGCAGCAGGAACATTAAAAAAGGCTGAATATGTATAATAAGTACTAAGATCGGCATTTTAATGATTTTTAAAGTTACAAATCTCAAAAATAGTACGTGAAAGGTACTTTTTAAATACAGATCATATTTGGTTTAAATATAATAACCCCAAATAGTCACTGTTACATTTTAACTGAAAACTAGTGTAATTAATAATGATTCGTATTTTTTTTGGTTTGTAGATTTATGGAATGTCATCAACGATGTGGCTAAACAAAGCTACGACATCGGAGGAGTCGTGTCAGCTAACTTTGCAACACGCACTGTGTACAGTAAGTACTTATGCACTCTAGCTAATCCCAAACTTGTAATGCACGACTTTTGTGGTGATAATAATCAACGACGTTCTGATAGATCACTACTGAAGCTTTAGAAGCTACATAAAAGTAGGTAGATGTGTTGTTTATCGTTGGTTAAGCCTTATTAGCAAGCTGAGGCCAACTAGGCGAATGGGAACCGTGGACATGCCGTGCTACCATGATCAGACATCCAAGGTCACAGTTTGTAACGAAAAAGTGTTTCTAATGATGTACTTTTTCTAAAAGTGGTGTTTCCGAAGGTGATAGAAGTAAATATTGTCCCATAGCACTGCAAAAGTATCTAATAAGTGTAGGTAAAGACAGAATGCATGTTAATTTTGAAAAATCTTTCCGAGACTTCATTCAAGTTTTGTATCAAAAATTGGAAAGCCCAGGGTTTGGGGGAGGTAAATTTCACATTTTGAAGGATTAAGTTCTGCCTGATAGAAATAAATTTGTTATATTGAAAGGTTAAATCTTTTACTTTGCTGCCGAAATGAAAATTATTGAAACAAAAAAAAAAATAAGCCTTTTGACAGCAGACCATTATTACATTATTACGTGGCTGATTAATAATAGAACATCGCTACCTCTATTTTTAGCGATATTTCCTTATTTTTAAGGTGGGCAATCATCCAATGACTTTTCTCGCTTTAGGGTGCGAGAGGGTGCGTCAAAGTTTTAATGACTTAAACCACTGCTATTATCTTTCTTTGCCCTTGCATTCCATGATCACCAATTAGGCTTCGGCTCTGCTGGGCCCCTACGGCTTTAAGCCGCTCTTGAAATAGTGTATAGTGCCGTCGATGACTCGGGCACGGTCCAAACGGTTCCCGGACGGCCGGACAGCGAGTCACTCATTCCTCGTCGTCCGCAAGCCCATGCCTACGGTGGCTGGAAGGCGGCGTACGGACGTATGTTCCCTCACGTGGTTGGCCACCTCCTTCGCTAATATTACTGCTTCGCAGTAGGATACGACCGCCACCCGTTCCCCCTCGCTCCGGACCATGGCCTGAACCAGGGCCTGGCGTGAGAGGTCGTCTCCACCGATCGCCTCCATAAAGACACAATGGTGCTCCGCTCAAGCGAGGTACACCTACAGTTTATACTCCACCGTGTCCTCCGGGCGGTCCGCATAATGGTGACACCCGAGCATTTCTTCCGCTTGAATCCTGCGGAACTGCGTCTTGCAGAAGGTCAGGATGCCGTGATGTCTCTTCAGCCACTCCTCAACAGGGGACTTGCCGCCATAATTATGGCGTGCCCAAGCGAAATTTACTTGCGATACTATTTTCGCTTGCTCGTCCAGTCTCTACTATATTCAGTGAACATCTACATGTCGGTTACACTATAATCGTTAATGACCATTGAAAATAATTTTATTTTAGTGCTGAAGAGGATACATGACTTTTAGTAACCTTATTAAGACTCACCAATTAAGAACCATGACATAAATAGAGAACACGAAATTCATGGAATACTAAATACACCCCTTAACCGTTTAATTAAGGATTCGATTCTTCAGTAATATTAATTCAGAATGACGACTGTCGTTCATCCAGCCCAACGATCGCATTTTGTTCGGCTTGTAAACGAACTAACCGTTCGCCGCTAGATTCCCGAGCGTGCTCTAGCAAGTTACGCTTTATCGATGTCCAAATAATACGCAATAAAAAGCAAAAACCATAATAGTTATGACTTAGTAGAATCGACCATATAGTAAGGAACCTTACTGTTTTCTAATATAAAATATAGCCTATGTTACTTAATGATATGTTTCTATTACTGAAAGAATAATCGGTTCAGTAGTTTTTGTGTTTATTTATTATAAACAAAAATAGAAATCTTTCTTTTTTATATTACTAGTATAGATTATTAGTAAGTATAAGTATACATGTTTTTTTTTCAGTTGTATCCGACCCTGATGACTTCTTCACGATAGCAAACACGTGCCTAGAAAAGGACGAGTTTTACGACATTGCTAAACCATGGCTAGGCGAAGGCTTAGTAACTGGAAAATGTGAGTTGGATATGCTAAAACACTTTTAAGTATTGCTATACGCCGCAGTATTTTTTCAATTTCTTAGATTATAAAGTGATTTTAAGCCTGCACTATCTCACTGCAGAAGACTGAAACTCTTCCCCATAGGTTTCCAATATTTCTGGTGTATAGCCTTCTCCAGGTAGTCTCTCTTAAACACATTTAAATCTTCATGTCATAGATTTTTGTTCCCTTCTACAACAAGCAACTATACAATATAGGAGTAGCTAGAGTGTTTAGAAAACTAAAAATTAATGAATCTCTTAAATTCCTTAGATTCAATATGGAAGAATGATCGCAAGCTCCTGAACCCAGCGTTCAATCAGACAATTCTCAACACGTTCATGGGCGTCTTCAACAGCCAATCTAGGAAGCTGGTGAAAGATCTTGATAAAGAAGTTGGAAAGGGTTTTTTTGACCATTGGAAATACATACGACACAATGCTTTCGAAACAATTTGCAGTAAGTATACCTAATGATGACAAGATTGCAGCAAATTCTGTTAACTAAATTAACAAAAATGTAATGATTAATGTGTTTTATCTATCACTGTTTCTGTTCTGATCACAAAGATGTTTTTTTTTAAATGATATAAAATAATGCTTGACAGTGATCCCACCTAATGGTAAGCAGTGACGTAATCGTTGACAGTGAAGCGCACTACTTTATTAAGAGCCCTAATCGGACGGGAAGACCACATTAGGCAAATCAGCTATTAGACATCAAAAGAATAATCATTATATCATTTATTCTGGTGACAACAAGCCGTTTGTTTACAGTTAGTTAATTGTACCAGACCAAAATAACTAAATGACTGAAAGTTTTCAAAACTATATTTTTTTTCAGAAACAGCTTTTGGAGTAGACTTCACAGACTCGAACTTTAACAGCAAGTACATGAAAGCGACGGAGCTGATCTTGGGCACATTAATGGAACGGGCCATGAAGTTGTGGTGGCACAGCCCCTACACCTTCGCCTGGACCAATATCAAGAAGAAGCAGGATGCCTATTTGAAGATACTGCACAATATGTCCAACACGGTGAGGATACGGAGTTTCCTTTAGATATTTTAATCTTGTATAGAAGTGATCTTACTGTTGAAATAATGAACTATCTTTTAGATGGATAAAATCTACCAGCGGGAAGTAAAACTTACTGAGTATTGTTAGGGGTCACATAATAAAAAACGCGTTACTCTTTTCTCTGAACCATGTGAACAACAACTTACTAGTCTAAGGACTGTCTGACGGTTCGTTGTGAAGTGAAAACTTAAAGCCTATATCATAATAAATCTGTTGCGTGAACTAGCATAATTATTTAATTGCTCGTCATGCAGTCTCTGGAAATGAAGCGCACTTTGATTGATATCCTGCGTCGACACATATCATCATTATCTTCTTGCCCTTGTCTCGTTTTATTTGGGGTCGGTACAATACGTTTTTTCTTCGTCAAGCTATGACTAACTTCCTATAATAACATAATTTTACAAAAAAATGTGTCAAATTGGTTTCAGGTAATACAAAAAAGAAAATCCGAGTTTAATAAAAATATTTATGCTGAAAGGAATATAATACCAGGTAAGTCGAATCCATGTCCATTTGTCTATGGTACTTTTCTTATACCCACTCATACAATTCAGCTAACAAAATAACATTCAACTCTTTGTAGGAACAAAATTCAAAGGCTTCATGGATCTCCTACTAGAGTTATCAGTAGAAAAGGGAGTGTTAAACGATAGAGAGATCAGAGATCACGTGGACACTATGATCTTTGCTGGCTATGACACCAGGGCTAATGTTCTTATGTTTACTATGATATTGTTGGGATCACATCCTGAAGCTCAAGAGAAGGTCTACACTGAGTAAGTAAAAATGAAAAAATGGTTAGTAGTCAAGCTCAAATTCTATAAAAAAATCTCTAAGATTTTACGCTACTACGCTCTTTGAGTATTTTTGTATCCTTTAGTTTATGTATTTGTTCTAATACTTTTTCTGTGAATGCAACTGTGTAATGAAGAAGTTAATTATAAATATTATTTATAGGTAACGGTTGTAGTAAATCAGAAATCACAAATTAGAAATGTTTATTTCAAATAGACCAATTACAGGCACTTTTGAATTGTCAAAATGTTGGTCAGTGAAAAGAAAAAAAGAGAAACTAAATTGCATGTTCCAAAGCGTAGATCTCTATGGAGAAGAACGTGCACGAAACTCCATGGGCACTCTTTTAAATCATATTATTAGTTACATCAATCTTGGTTACATATTTTTTGTCACTTCTATTATTATGAGCACAATATAGAAATTGAATTAAACCACTGGCAGCTAAGAGATGTCAACTGACGGCACCCGTTCACGAGCATGACGCGTGCATCAGCCCCACTCAGCTCAACAATTTTGAAGGGAACTGATTGACGTGTGTTTTTTTAAACCTATTTACAAAATAAATATCATTTATCATTTATGATCCAATATCACGTGCCACTACCAACGAGACATTTGAGTGAGCATGAAAAACTCTCAACTGCCATGCTTGTAATGTCAAACAAATTGTAACCTAATAAAAATGTACACATTCACAAAACATGAAAAAGAAGTGCTTCTACATTATACAATGTTTTCGAATACAAAAGGTAATAAATTATCATAATAAGCTCTATTGAAATGAACAAATAAAATTAAAATAAAAAAAACATTTTCTATCAATTTGTTCACCAATCAGTACACCGCAGACTTCACCCTGTATTATTTTAAGTTCTTACGATCCATCCTAAGGTTGAATTCAAATTCAAATTCAAATTCAAAGCATTTATTTCAAATAAACCATTTACAGGCACTTTTGAAATGTCAAGAAGTCAGTCAGTCAGAAATAATGATGCTAATTGCACATTCCAAAGCGTAGATCTCTATGGAGAAGAATGTGCAAGAAACTCCATGGACACTCTTTTCAATCGTGTTTTGCAATTACAAATATGTCTGTTACATGTTTCTTGTCGCTATCATGTGAGAACAATGTCAATAAAGTAAAAATAAAAACTAAATATAGATATTAAAATAGCAACTGGCAGCTAAGAGATGACCAGTCTCAACTGACAGCGCCCGTTCACGGACCTGACGCGAATATTAGCACCACTCAGCTCAACCATTTTAAAGGGAACCGAATGATCCAACACACGCGCCACCATCAGTGAGACATTTGAGTGAGCATGACAAACTCTCAACTGCCATGCTCATTTATGTCAAACAGGACCAATAATAACCAAAAAACCATAAAATAGCTCCATGGTACTCACATTTACAAACTTTGAAAAAAAAAAAAAATGCTTCTACATTATACAATACTAAATATAATAATAATTAACAACAATAATATTTTACAAATTATAGTTTCAACACTAATCAATTTGTATACCGCGGTGGTAGTGGAGCTGGACCAGCATTGAGCCAAGCATTTTTATCTTGAATATAATCCTCCAACTTATAATATGCTTGCCTGCATAGTGTGCGTTTAATACAAGATTTAAATTTCGTTTCATTGAGTTCTAATATTTGTGGAGGTATTTTGTTATAACATTTCAAGCAGTACCCCATGAAAGAAGAGGCCACTTTAGCCAGTCTAAAACCTGGTTGAACTAATTGGTCCCTATTTCTTGTAAGATAATTATGTCTATCGCCTCTTTTGCTAAAAAGATGAAGATTTTTTCTAACGTACATGATGTTTTCATAGATATATTGACAAGGCACCGTCAATATGTTAATATCCTGAAACAGTTCCCTTAGAGAATCGCACCGGCGGAGATTGTAAATAGCTCTGATAGCTCTTTTCTGTAGAATAAAAATTGAGTCGATGTCTGCAGCCCGTCCTCATAGTAGGATACCGTATGACATGATACTATGAAAATAACTAAAATATACTAGTCTAGCGGTATCAACATCCGTAAATTGGCGGATTTTTCTAACAGCATATGCAGCTGAGCTAAGCCGTCCTGCAAGAGATGTTAAATGAGGACCCCATTGTAGCCTTGAGTCAAGCGTAATCCCTAAGAAAACCGTTTTATCGACAAATTCTAGTTTCTCATTGTTCAATATTATGTCACAATTACTACTCTTAACATTCGGTAAGGAAAATCTAATGCATTTCGTTTTTTTTCCATTTAAAACTAGATTATTAGCAGTGAACCACTTTTGGACCTGCAGTAGGGCGTTATTTTCGTCGTCAAGATCATTAGTCTTTCTATTTATTTTGAAAATCAAGGAAGTATCGTCGGCAAACAATACCATATTAAGTTTGTTTTGCAACAAATAGGGTAAATCATTAATGTAAACTAAAAATAAAAAAAGGACCTAAAATTGAACCTTGGGGTACCTCCATTTCCACATTTAATCTAGACGAATTGACACCGTTTATCTGAACTAGTTGCTGTCTGTCATTCAAATAAGATTTTAATAAGCTTAACGCTGTTTTGCCTAGTCCGTAATGCTCCAGTTTCAGGAGTAATGTTTCATGAACCACACAATCAAACGCCTTAGACAGGTCGCAGAAGATGCCTATAGCATCTTGTGCCTCTTCCCACGCATTAAAAATGTGTTTTAGTAAGGAGACACCAGCGTCAGTTGTACAACGTCCTTTGGTAAAACCATACTGTTTATCGTGCAAGATGTTATTCGTGTTAAAATGATGAAGCATTTGATTTAACATTACCTTTTCAAATATCTTGCTAAAAACCGGCAACACGGAGACTGGCCTATAATTATTAGTGTCTTTACTATCCCCGGATTTAAAAAGTGGTATCACTTTACTGTATTTCATTAGATCTGGAAAGACTCCTTGATCTATACACAAATTAAATATTAAGGCTAAGTACGGCGCTATAGTCTCAATAATTGAGGAACAAACTTTGATAGACATACCCCATAGATCTTCAGTCAATTTAACCTTGATTTGTTTAAAAGCTTTTATTACTGTTATGGGGTTTATATGTTTAAAATTAAATTCAGTTGAGCAGGCTGCAACGTTCGCCTGTAATAAACCAAAAGCATGCGATGGCGCCGAATTTAGGGCTTCAGTAGTTTTAATTGGTATACTAGCAAAGAAATTAACAAATTCTTCTGCAACTAGTTTATTATCGCTAATAACACCATGATGAGTCTTCAATGTGTAATCATTGTTATGTATTTTGTTCCTGTTGGTTTCATTATTTATGATTTTCCAAACAGTTTTTATTTTATTATCTGCTGATTTAACTTTGTTGCTAATGTATAAGGCCTTAGCTGCTTTACAAGTATTTTTAAACATTTTTGAATATTTAGCAACATACTTATTAAAAGTTGCAGTGTTAATAATAGGCTTAAGGCCATATAGTTCAAAAAGTCTTTCCCTACTTATTCTAATTCCTTTAGTTGCCCAGTCACTAAATCTAAACTTAGGGCAGATACTTTTTGTACTTTTCTCAAAAGTCTTATTAAACTCGGTTTGAACTATTGAAAAAAAATCGTTATATAAAATATTACCATTGTCCACTGCAAGGTTCCAATCTCCTAACTTGCTAATTAAAGTGCTGTTAAATTTATTTAGTTTACCGGATGTTATTGGTCTGGATTGTATCTGCACTTGTTGTATTGGTATGTTAGATTCAAAAGTTACCAATAGACCGCTATGATCAGAGGGCAGATAATTTACAATGGCTTTTTCTAAATAGTTGCAGCAACAAAAAACATTATCGATACATGTAGCAGTAGTAGTTGTAGTTCAAGTTGGTTCTATAAACACATTTGATAAATTAAATGATTTGAAGAGATTTAATAATCTACTGCTATCTGAATAATTTTCTAAAATATTTACATTAAAGTCTCCACAGACTATTACTAGTTTGTTACCAGTTGCAAGTTTTGCCATAACATCTTCCATGACAGACTCAAAAATAGAGTAGTTTTGATAATTAGGGGGCCTGTAAACGCACACTATGATATGCCTATCCAGCTCAACACAAGACAGTTCAATGCTATGTTCAACGGACAGTGCAACTATATCTTTACGAGTTTTAAATTTAATACTATTCCTAATTAGGATCAGTGAACCCCCACGTAACATTGTTTTTCGGTTAAAAGAACTGCCCACAGTATAATTCTCAAAATTGATTAGCATTTCAAAATTCTTTAACCAATGCTCAGTAAAACAAATGATGTCAAACATAGTTTTTTCTAAAAATAATTCAATTTTCAATTGTTTCGAAGAAAAACCCTGAATGTTTTGAAGAAACAAATTAAACGATTTTTGCTTAGCCCCTTTAGCGTTAATGCTAGAAGATACTTGACCTAAATTGCCAACAGTACCAACTATTGTCTCATTAGCTCGTTTAAAGTATTGGAACCAGCAAAAATAACATTAGTACTATTACTAACGGTGGAACTAATGATTGAGGACTTCAACATACTAACTATGTCTGAGTGAATATTATAAGCTAATAGCTTTGCTATTTGACGTCTAAATATAATTGGTAGGTACACAGTATACCTAGTCGAGAAAAGTTTATCAACAAAATTGTTGATGTCAAAAAATAAAAACTTATCACTATGGTGACTAACTAAAAAATGCATATGCATATTTAGCATGTGAATGTACTTATTTTGCCTATATGACAAATGCTCAAAGTACGGAAAAGCACACAAGATAATCTTCCTACAATTTATCTTCAATAGTTCTGTGACACTATTAGTTATATCATCTTTATTCACATTTAAGCTATTACCCACAAATACAGATATAATAGCATTGGGACCATATACTTGTTCATTAACTAATGACATTATTTGATGGTAGGAAGCCTGAGGCCTACAATGATTTTGAGAACAAAAAGGGAGGTTGTTACTAACTAATTGCCCTAAACCTCTTCCTATACTGTCTGAAAACATAATTGATTGATAATCCCCGCTGTCGTGGGAGGAAAAACTACAATTTACTGGATCTACCCCTTGAGTTAATTCTTGCTGAATGTGGGGTACCTGGCTGGTAATACAGTCCTGAACCCTAGTGGCCTGGGATGATTCCTCTGTTACCACAAGTTGAAGGCCAGCCAGGTTATACTGAGATTCTCTCTGACAGGTACATTTGTTGCTACTAAGAGTAAGTGAGTCTACTTTGTCCACCAACTCGTTTGTAGCAAGAATATGTTCCTTAATTTGGTTCTTTGAACATACATATTTGTTATAAATTGACTTTAGTGACTCATCAAGGGACTGTATTTCTGACTGTAAGCGCTGAGTGTCAATTTCATAAATATTTATACTGTCTTCTAACTTAATCTGATAGTTATTTAATTGATTAATAAGGTTAACACGTTCTTTCCTTAGTTGAATATTTATGAAAAAGTGTTTTTGTTGTTTCTTGTGATTTTTACATTTTTTAATGATTTTATTCAGTCTTGCATATTTTTTAATTTTATTTTGGCTAAGTTTATAATTATTATTATTGTGTTTTATTAGAGAATCTTCAGTAAGATCTATTGTTCCTAAGGAATGAGGGTTAAAATTTGAATTTAATAATTCATCATATAAACGGCTAGTTTCCTCAGTCTGAGTACATTCCCTTTCCTTCTGCAATTTATGAATATGACTATTAGCCTGAACTAATTCATCTTCTAGATCCCTAACCTTACACAACGCCTCCTCATATAAGTTACTACATGTATTGAAACCATCCGTGATCACTCGCAGTCGGTCACGTTCTTCTACAACATCTTGGTATTGCTGACTAATCGCTACCAACTCTCGTTTAAGGCTTGTATTATTAAAGACTATCTTTTCTATTTCCCTCTCACTCTCTTCATTCTCTTGCAATATTTGCTGGCATTGGAGTTTTGATTCTTTGAGCTCCTCGAGGGCAGTTTTCAATTTAAGCTTCATATCCAGAGCTGTTGCCTTACGAGTCATCACAGGCATGGATTCAGAATAAGTAAGTTACTGTAAATGGAAAAAAAAAAGTTTTTTGTCGTTGTCTGGTAGATATCGTTCTTGGCGATAAGACCGCCATTGTACCCATAGATCTAAGTTTATTTATAAGTTGTGTTACTTTTTTGGTGTACAATAAAGTTTATTCTATTCTATTTCGGAAACAACAATTAAAAAAGGGGAATAGTATCTCTTCCAATATTTATAAATATATTTAAAAAAAAACTAATTTGAAGGTAAAAGTGGCTGTAACTGTGAAGCAGGATCGGGCTTGGCTAAATGCCAAGCATTTTTATCAACGATATAATCTTCCAGTTATAATACGCTTGTCTACATAGTGTGCGTTAAATACATGTTTTAAATTTGGACTCATTTAGTTGTAAAATCTCAAGTGGTATTTTATTATAACATTTTTCATAGCACCCCATAAAAGAACTATATATTTTAGCCAATCTGAATTGAGGTTGATCTAATTTGTTCCTATTCCTAGCATTAAAATTGTGCCTGTCACTTATCTTAGTAAAAAGATGCATATTTTTCCAAACATACATAATGTTTTCATAAATGTATTGACAAGGGACCGGGGACATTATGTACGTCACTGTCGGAGGACCCAAAAAAAACCAAAATGATTTTAAACGAATTTTAATCAAGTTAAAATTACAAAGTAAAACTTATTGTTAAACTATTACAAAGAGAATTCCTATTCCGATCGATATTAGATCTAGAATAAATAAATAATATTTTATAAGTATTCCGTAAAAGACACATCCGGTAAACAGGGGCATCGAGTGACGAGCGTCGCCAGCGTCGTTAGCGGTTTCGGTTACACGTGTAAGGCTTGTTACTATCTGCTCCATCGAGGCCGGTGCATGCTTGCAGTTTACTTAGTAGTGTTTATAATAACACCTCCACCGCCAGATCAGCAACTATTTCTGAAGTTTGAACTGAGGAAATATTGCTGACTGTGTCTTCGCTGCTCCAGATTGTCCAGGCTCCGCATACGTGTTATCCTCTGTGGATTTCCTCTTATCTTCTCGCTTGAATATCTTGTACCGTTTCAAGACCATGAACGTTGCAAGTGCCAGTATACTGAATAGCATGATGTAAAAAGGTATTGTTGTATGATAAAGGTATCCTGGTTGTACAGATTGTAGTTGCAGTGGATGCTGCGCCATCATTTTATATTGGGCATCATGCAGTCTTGTAAGATCAATCGAATTCAGTTTGATCTGTGTAGCTCTCGGCTGGATGTTGGTGTGGTAGTTATCCAGGTGCGGTATCTTCACTGGTTGGCCCTCCACATGATCGTTGAGGTTGGTGATTGTGAATTCAGGGGTGTCCAGGTAGCAGTTCACAGGAATAGTTGCAAGATAACTGCCATTTAATATGTTGTAATCTTCTCGGCCTCATAAGATGTGTATCCTGGTTATGTTGGGAAATGATAAAATGCAATGCTTCTCGTCCAATTCTTCCATGGCTACTCTTGTTAGAGATATGGTCGTGATTTTGCAGGTGTTGTCGAGAGTTTGGTTCATGATAAGATTCTGGATACAGTCGGGATGTTGCCGCAGCTGATGATTCATCTTATCTCCGCAGATGTACCAGGTGTTGTACTTCGGGCATTCAGCCTCTATGTACACGTAACCTTTCCTGCTCGTTGCAATCAATGGATAAGTTGGGATAAGGGCATGCCTAAATTTATTAGGAGCTATTGACAGCTTGTAAAGATCGTAATTTTCTATGGCAAATATTGGTACCCTAAATATAATTACTATTTGATTGCCGGAATAATAATAACCTGGTTTTATTATATCATAATACTGTCTAAGCTCTAAGTCTAGTATTTTATCCTTACCATAGAGTTTAACTAACTTCTCAATCATGTGGCGTAGAACTTCAATGCTAACCATAGAATGATGCGAACTGGAACTATGTATGAAAGCTAGGATGTTCTCAATTCTTATCAATTCATTTAAGATCTCGTCTAGGTTTTCGGTTAATATAGTTAACTGCTGACCAAATTGTGCATACCTAATGATATTAGTGTCCTTATAAAAATCTTTGTCTAATATTAATTGTATCGTTTCATTTATCTTGGCTTGGTTTGATACCAATTTCGTGATTATTTCAGAATGCTGGACCATTCACTCTTGACTGATACTAATATATTTAACTCTTCGGTAATTTCAAGGTTATTTTCCTGTAAAATTTTGATAGTATTATCATATTTGACTGCATCCGAATAATCTAAATTCCCTGTAACGCTTTTAATTGTAGATCCTAAACAATCAATGAGACCTCGCTTTACACGGCCGGGCTTAAGAGTATCTAAATGGTGTATAACACTAAGCATTTTATCAGAAAGATAATTTAATTGTACTTCGTATAACATGTATGTATCATTGTTTAAGTTTTGCCTATAATTATCTAGTTGGTCTTGCAATATTCTAATCTTTTCCTCGATATCTTTTATCTGGATATTTGTAAGACAGTATGATGATGTACATAAACTTGTCACTATAGTGACTAATTAAAAAATACTATGTTTGTTAACCGCATAAGAATATAATTATTTTGTCTGTGTAGGTTGCTCTTGACCTGGTTGTAGTCTTTAAATTCCTGTAGTTTTACGAATGGTTAAACCGAATGAAAGGAAATGAAGTCTATATATATACTACTACTACTACTGTAAAGAATTAACAATATTAAAAATTTATCCAACACTGATAACTGTTAGCTTATTAATTATCAGATGTTATATTTTTATTATTTTGTAGCTTATGTATAATAATTATAGATCGTTATGTACAATTGTTATTATTTAAAGTCGCTCAATTATCTGTAGAAAAGTAATAGGTCATGAGTATAGTTTGTTATTTGAGTCGAAGTAGCGCCCTCGCCGTAAAAACGTAGTAGTAGGGTTGTCTAGAGATGGTGGGGCGACAATGTTCGTCGGAAGGGCATTGAGCCGTGAGCAGTTGAAGAGTGCGGACGCAACAAGTGCTAAATATATATTGTACTGTATACAACAGTAAGAAATAAAGTGTGATTTTTTAGCAATACGGTGTTTTACTTCTGAGACTAATCCTACAGACTCAGAAGCGGGATCAACAAAAATCAAAAGGATTTTTGCCACGCCACAAATATAGTAAGTTTTTTTATTTTATTTGTTCGATTTATTTCAGTCGTGTTAAATATATTTTGCAAGCAACGTTATTAACACGTTAGGTACCTAGTTTGATAAAACTATATGTATATACATATTTATCACTACAGTTTAAATGGTACACGTGAACTAGAAAATTATTTACTTATTTTACTACCCACATAGTTGATCGAGTGTATAATTTTATATTAATTTATTTTATTTTTAGTTTAATATACAAATACTCAGTACTTTACTTTAATACACTTACTTTTGTACTTTAGTTTAATACACTTGTGCGCTTGCATTTAGTAACGTTAAAAAGGTGGCCGTACAATATAAAAGTGCTAACACAAGAGGGCATAATGATGAACTTATACGTTATCCTGGTAAATACATTCCTACCAGTAGGCTTGATATGTGCGACGATTGTAATTTTTTTTTTTTCTATCTTCGATTATACATGAATAAAATTACCCTCGTTCTAGTTTCACATTATTCTCTCAACCATCAAAAGGTTTGCAAATAGAAAATCATTTGTGATTAACCGCACCTAGGAAGTTTAGTGTATAAATGTTATGCAGATTAAAATACGCCGATTAAATATCCCGGAAACAAAAAAAAAAACATATATATATATATATATATATAGTTGAATTGAAATACTTTTTCCAAATTGCTTATGCAGGCATAAACAAGATACCCTTCAATTTAATTATAGTATCAGCATTATCGTTTACAAATACACTGATTCGTACATGAAAGTTTAAAACCAATAGCCAGAGATTCCAGAAACCTGATTGCTTCAAATATACTCGTATGTTATAAAAATAGTAACTTACTCAACAGTTCATGGTACTTATATTTTATAACAACATTTTACCTCTGTTATTAACTGAATGTGAACAATTAACAATGAACTACCATCTTCGACAGTCCCGAAAATATTTTAATGGTAATTGTATGTATATTATGGATTATAGTAATGAGATTTAACTCGAATATTGTAAGTTTCAGAAAAATGGAAACTAATTACGACCAAGGAGAACCTGAGTTAGGGAATCATGGTTCAAAGGATATACATGACCAAGTTTCCGATCATCATGACCAAGGAGCGCCCAGGTCACAGGGCCGGGGTTCCGATCGTCACGACCCAGTAGCGCCCAGGTCACAGGGCCGGGGTTCCGATCGTCATAACCCAGGAGCGCCCAGGTCACAGGGCCGGGGTTCCGATCGTTATGACCCAGGAGCGCCCAGGTCACAGGGCCGGGGTTCCGATCGTTATGACCCAGGAGCGCCCAGGTCACAGGGCCGGGGTTCCGATCGTTATAACCCAGGAGCGCCCAGGTCACAGGGCCGGGGTTCCAATCGTCATGACCCAGGAGCGCCCAGGTCACAGGGCCGGGGTTCCGATCGTTATGACCCAGGAGCGCCCAGTTCACAGGGCCAGGGTTTCAGCCATCATGATACAGGAGTGCCCAGGTCACCGGGCCAGGGTTTCAGCCATTGTGACCCAGGAGCGCCCAGGTCACAGGGCCAGGGTTTCAGCCATCATGACCCAGGAGTGCCCAGGTCACAGGGCCAGGGTTTCAGCCATCATGACCCAGGAGTGCCCAGGTCACAGGGCCAGGGTTTCAGCCGTCATGACCCAGAAGTGCCCAGGTCACAGAGCCGGGGTTCTGACAATGGTGACTCAGAAGGACAAGGGTCTATCGAACACAATAACCAGGTGAGCCCAATATTACCAACTGCAAGGTGTCGGGGCCGTGGAACGACTGATCAATCGCTACGCAACCATGAACACACAATGGCAACTACATACTTTCGGCCCGAAGGTGATGTGAGGGCTGACCGCAGGTGACGGCTCAGTTCGTCGTCCGAAGACTCCGGTGAGCATTATCATAATTCCACTAAACGATTTAAAAAGTCTAGGTCTAGAGATCATGATTCGACTATACTCGATAAGTTTCTTGACATTTTAAAACAAATGAAAAATTCTGATAAACCAAAACTCACTTTCGACAAAAATGTAATTCCCGAATTTGATCCGATGTCTAAGGAGCAGACTGTATTGACTTGGCTTACTAAGGTAGAGGAATGCGCTACCATTTATCAGTGGGACGATAGGGAAACTATTCACTACGCCCTTCCTAAGTTGATAGGTGTTGCTAAAACCTGGTATCAAGGCTTATCAACTGTCTTGCTTTCTTGGACCGAATGGAAGAGAAAATTGATAGAATCTTTTCCCTGCCGCGAAGACTACGCTGAACTCCTTACGGAAATGTTATCCAAAAAGGCTCGCTACGGTGAATCATTAGAGCATTACTATTATGCGAAGATTAATTTGTTGAATAGATGCAACATATATGGCAAACAAGCTGTAGATTGTATTCTTTATGGTGTCGAGGATCGTGCAATTAGGGTGGGTGCCCAAGCTGCCCAATTTCCTGAACCCGAACAGGTACTGAGGTACTTTAGGACCGTGAAAGTAGGGCAAAGTAGAGATCACCAAGACCCTCCCCAACGTTCTCGTAATAATGACAAAAGACAGTCATTTTCCCGACAGAATACACATACTACAAAAGATTATACTAACGCCAACGTTAAATGCTTTAACTGTAACGAAGCAGGGCACCGTAGTAATAAGTGCAATAAACCTGCCGTAAAATGTACCTACTGCGACAAAATGGGACATTTGGCAGAACACTGTTTTAAGAAATTAAATAAAATTAGAGAGAAGGACGATGCACACGTTACAGAACGGCCAGAAAAACAAGTAGCCGAATTACACGTGGACGATAGTAACAATAAATACATTTTGGATATCAAAATCAATAAAATAATTACCAAATGTCATATTGATCTGGGTAGTCAGTGTTCGTTGATTAAAATAGGCACAGCCAGAGAATTGAATCTTGGCATTCAACAGCCCGAAGTTTTGCCGGTATTAAGGGGCATAGGAGGAAGTTTAGTGTCACCATTAGGCGTTGTGACGAGTGAGGTCGAGGTCCAGGGTATTCATGAAGTAATCGATCTGTATGTTGTAGAAGACTTCGTGATCCAACACCCGGTTCTATTAGGTCACTCATTTTCTGAAAAGCCAGGAATTGTAATAACTAAAACTTCAAATGAACTGATTTTTCAAAGGGTCAGTAGTGAAAAGGTCCATTTGAAAGTAAGTAAACAAATCAACTTAGTTCCCAACATTTTATCGCCGGTGCCCGTCGAATCCTCATCTATCGCTACAGGCACAATCCGCGTTAACGGAACTCTGCGAGGTAGGGAAGGAAGAGAATATTATCTGTTCCCCGGAGAATACGACATTAATCATGGCCGTAGTGTAGTACTCGTTTTGAATGTATCTTCCAAAATTGTTACCATTGATAAAGGTTCTCTCTTAACGCGCGCCGCTTTTGAACGAAGTGCCCGTTCTATGCTTGATTGCTGTAATGTAACGTTTAATGAAAAGGAGGATGATGAAACTGTAATTTGTGGACATGGTATTTCCGAACAGGAGCGTCTGAAACTTCAACAACTGTTGTCAAAATACGGTGATTGTTTTTCAACGGGTCTCGACGATCTCGGATTCACAAAAATTACAGAAATGCATATCGAGCTTGAAGACTCTCGTCCTGTTGTGTATCGCCCGTACCGAATGTCTTACCCCGAAAGGGTTTTAGTAAGGAACATGGTTAAGGAAATGCTTGATAGTGGGATTGTAAGGGAGTCTTCATCACCATATGCAAGTCCTATTGTACTGGTCCAAAAGAAGACTGGAGAAAAGAGATTATGTGTCGATTACAGGGCACTTAATCGAAAAACAAAAAAGGATCATTATCCGCTTCCCCGAGTTGAAGATCAGTTGGCCAACTTTCGGGAAATACCTTATTTACATCTCTCGATTTGGCTTCTGGGTACTATCAGATACCTATTGCGGAAGAGTCTAGACACAAAACTGCCTTTGTAACACCTGACGGTCTATATGAATATAACCGAATGCCGTTTGGACTCGTAAATGCGCCTTCGGTATTCCAAAGGACAATCAATAAAATATTATCTGAGGCCAAGATTAAGTTTGCGATAGTTTATATGGATGACATTTTAATTCCATCAAAAGATGTCAGTGAGGGGTTACAAAGGCTAGAGGAAGTTTTACAGTTGCTCAAGGCAGGGGGTCTCACGTTGAAATTGAGCAAGTGCAACTTCTTCCAAAGTCAGATAGACTTTCTCGGACTTGAGGTTAGTGCTGAAGGTATTCGTCCAGGGTCTAGAAAAACTGATGCTGTCTCCAAATTTCCTACGCCAAAAAATCAGCACGAAATAAGGCAGTTTCTAGGATTGTCTGGGTTTTTTCGCCGTTTCATTAAGGACTACGCTCTTATTACATCTCCTCTGACAGATCTATTACGAAAGGACTCCGTATGGGTATGGCGAGAGGCACAACAATCTGCTTTCGATAGAGTTAAGACCCTTTTAACTCAGAGACCGCTGTTGGCATTATATGATCACAATGCCGAAACTCAACTGCACACGGATGCGTGCAAGGATGGCGTTGCAGGTATACTTCTTCAGGCCAATACAAATGGAATTTTCCAGCCCGTATCTTATTTTAGTCGTAAGACTACACCTGACGAACGCAAGCTCCATTCGTACGAATTAGAGACGCTCGCAGTTATAGCATCGTTGAATCGTTTTAGGGTGTATCTGATAGGCATACCTTTTAGAATCTTTACGGACTGTAACGCCCTTAGATATACATTGACCAAACGAGATGTAATACCTCGAGTTGCCCGGTGGTGGGTTCAGATACAGGAGTATGACTGCTCCATAGACTATCGTCCTGGTTCACGAATGTTGCACGCGGATGCATTGAGTCGAAATCCCGTTGATGAATGTACTTCTGAGACTCATGTCCTTGATGTACTCGCTATAGAGGATATGGATCAAGCATGGATTACTACTGTACAAATTGCAGATGATGAAATAAAGAAAATCAAAGATGTTCTCGACGATTCAGGTTCTGAGCACGTTTCTGATATTTGCAAAAATTATAAACTTAAAAATGGTCGCGTTTATCGTATTGTAGGTGATGAATTAAAATGGTTAGTGCCCAAGAGCGTTCGTTGGCAAATAGTACAAAAAAACCATGATAATGTCGGTCACTGCGGTTTTGATAAGACCCTGCAGAGAATTCAGAAACATTACTGGTTTGCCAAAATGCGTCGGTTTGTAAAAAAATATGTGTCGTCTTGTTTGGAGTGTGCCCACCATAAAGCACCTGGTGGTAAACGTGAAGGTGCACTCCATCCAATAGAAAAGATTGGTATCCCTTTTCACACCATTCACGCTGACCATTTAGGGCCTTTTATAAAAAGCAAAAGGGGTAACTGCTATCTCCTCGTAATAGTCGATGGTTTTACAAAATTCGCGAACATTACTCCTGTTAAAAATACGAAGTCGATTACAACCGTCAGAGTCCTTAAAGACCACATTAGTTATTTTGGAACCCCCACTCGCCTAATCACTGACAAAGGTACTAGTTTTACGAGTAAGATTTTCAAAGACTTTGTTCTTTCATACGGCATCAAACATATTGAAAATGCAGTTTCCACACCCCGAGCTAATGGGCAAGTGGAAAGATTTAACAGAACGATACTTGACGCTTTATCTACTTCTTCTCATGGTGATGACGAGAAAAACTGGGATGAATATGTTGCCGAAATCCAAATTGGTCTTAACACTACGACACATAAAACTACCCAAAAATCTCCATCGGAACTGCTTTTTGGATTTAATATTACCAGTCATTCACAGGGTATTCTAAATTCTGTAATAAATGATACACTAAATGTAGGTAGTTCAGATAATTTAGATTCCATGAGGCAGCAAGCAAATGAGAAAATCAAAGAGCAACAAACAAAAGATGCCCATAGGTTTAATAAAAGTCGCAAAACGGGTACTGTTTATAAAGAGGGTGACTTAATCCGCGTCGAAAGGCAAATTCCACACGACGGTAAATCACAAAAGCTTGTAAACAAATATCAAGGACCTTATCGTATTGCAAAAGTGTTACCCAATGATCGGTATCTCATAGAAGATACCCCTTTAACACGTAAAAACGGTCGTAGATATGAAAATATTATAGCCCTAGATAAAATTCAACCCTGGTTAAATTTTAATAGAAATCTCGTCAGCGATACTGACGATGAAAGCTCTACCAGTGATAAAGAAGAGTAATGTAGATATGCGTAAAGTCGAATCATGAATTATACCAGAATTACCTCTGTGCATGTTCAACTTATATTGTATTTTCTTTATGTTACGTGTAGATTGTAGATTGTTAAATACACAACACATAATTTTTTTTGATTTAGTTACATCATTAAAATATAATATAATTAGTTTGTTATTAGTACATAATTATTTTCTTAGTTATATATAATGTTTAATTTTAATTGTATCTTGATTTGATTTAGTAGGGTTTCTTTTCCACTTTTTTTTTTAAATAAATAACTCGCTAGTAGCGAAGGGACTCGCTACGAACAGGATGGCCGAGTTGTTAGCTTATTAATTATCAGATGTTATATTTTTATTATTTTGTAGCTTATGTATAATAATTATAGATCGTTATGTACAATTGTTATTATTTAAAGTCGCTCAATTATCTGTAGAAAAGTAATAGGTCATGAGTATAGTTTGTTATTTGAGTCGAAGTAGCGCCCTCGCCGTAAAAACGTAGTAGTAGGGTTGTCTAGAGATGGTGGGGCGACAATGTTCGTCGGAAGGGCATTGAGCCGTGAGCAGTTGAAGAGTGCGGACGCAATAAGTGCTAAATATATATTGTACTGTATACAACAGTAAGAAATAAAGTGTGATTTTTTAGCAATACGGTGTTTTACTTCTGAGACTAATCCTACATAACGTACTTATTGGCATTGCGCAACCTCTAAATATTAAGTGATTATAATTATTTTTGGTATAAAAACGCTGTGCATGAGTGGTATCAAGAATTCGAGCAAAAACAAAATTTTTTAAAAAAATTATACGTCCTAAATTCTCGAAACTTTTTTTTCTGACACAATTTTTTTTATTACAGAATTGAAGAGGTTCTAGGTGAAGACAAAGACGTGGAAAAGACGGACTTGTCAAAGCTTGTATACTTGGAGGCAGTTCTTAAGGAGAGCATGCGAGTATTTACTATTTTTCCAGTCGTAGTCAGAAAACTTGATAGAGATGTTAAACTGAGTAAGTTAATTATAGGCATTTAAAACACAATTTTGGCCTATCTCTGTGCTGAACCTAGCTAATCTGACAGGTTCAAACTCTCTATTAGTCGATATAATAGAAAAATGTTTACAGCAATTTTGCAGTGTTTAAATTCGTCAGCATACAACAAAACAAAATTCCCATCTTCACCTACTTTTTCAGAAAACTACACCCTATCTGCCGGTCGGACTTGCTTCCTATTCGTGTTCGGTCTCCACAAGCATCCGATCTGGGGTCCAGATGTGCACGAGTTCAAGCCTGAACGCTGGCTGGAACCTGGCAGATTGCCTGAGAACCCCAACGCGTTTGCAGCCTTTAGTGTGGGCAGACGACAATGTATTGGTAAGGATTGATGCCCAACAGTGAATGTGTATCTGTTAGACGGGAATGTTTATGTTATATGAGTAATAGGTTAGTGTCACCATGAAGGTTTTTATTGCTACTAAATATTTGTTATATTATCCTTTTGTACAAGGTAACCACTTTGACCTAAATTACAATATTAGTCATCGGTAATGTAATTAAAACGTATATTTATATCGATTCAGTGTCAATTCAATCCCGCTTGGGCAGAGTACCGTCGTGTCCTCGTAGGAGCGATCGGCGGCAACGACCTCTCGCACCGGGCCTTGGTACAGGCCATGGTTTGAACCGAGGAGGAATGGCAGGCAGTCGCCTCTTTCTGCGAAGCAGTAATGTTAGCAAAGGAGGCGGCTGCACGTGCGAAGGAACGGGTAGCACGCTGTCCGGTTGTCCGGAAACCCTCCAGACCTAGGCCAAGTCGTCGACGGCACGTAATGTTCCACGCGGGTCTCAAGGAGATGTCAGCAAATTGTAGGGGCCCAGCAGGGTCGAAGCCTACTGGGGCCATGTGAAAATAAACCCCGAGGCCCTGGAACGCAAGGCAAAGAAGGAACACACGGTTTTAGTTAGTAAAAGTCTAACACGCCCTCTCGCTCCGCCCAAGGGCGCGAGAGGTTCTTAGATAATTTTCCTTCTAAAAGAAAAAAAGTGTCAATTCAATGTTGGTATAGCGTAGCTCGCACAAATTCATTTTTTACTGTGTTTTATTTATTTATTTATTTATCGTTTATTTAAGGCATATTAACCCACAGCAATATTATAGAATTAGATAAAATTAAAATTACACACACACTACTACAATACACTACTACCGCTACTACTGTGTTTTATTGCCCTTTTATTGTTTTTGAGTTCTTCATCCAGTAAATGCACTCACAATACTCCAAAACAATTAACTATCGTCTTGGAAATACCATATCTTCCGAGATATTATTATGGCGTTTCCAATCAATGGAAAGAAGGTAAACTGCAGTAGGTATGCACTAAGTTTGACTGTTTGTTGTATTATCACATTTAAAACCTTTTTAGGTATCGGAAAGAAGTTGTTTCTTTGCTGTACTACGAGTACTTAGTTGGTCTGTAACAACATTTACAACGTATTACGGTTATTTATTGTCAGACTCCTTCTTTTCTTAAACGTCTTACGATGTCTTTGCAG
The DNA here is from genome assembly GCA_961205895.1 of Mythimna pallens. Taxonomy (NCBI): domain Eukaryota; kingdom Metazoa; phylum Arthropoda; class Insecta; order Lepidoptera; family Noctuidae; genus Mythimna; species Mythimna pallens. The sequence continues at coordinate 797,537 of OY540845.1, read as the reverse complement.
GTAAAGCATACGCCCTGATGTCGATGAAGACGACCCTGGCTCACTTGGTACGAAGCTACAGAATCAAGGCTGACCACACCAAGGTCAGGCTTAAACTTGATATCTTGCTGAAGTCAGACTCGGGACACTGCATCAGCATTGAGAGGAGAACGTAGAATATGAGAGTTTTAAAAATGTTGAGAGATGAGAAGAATATAAAACGGTTACTTAAGGGGATGCAACTCGACATATTTTACTGTGTTTCATACAACCGCTCTTACGCAATTTTGACGTCATAACACATTTTTCATTAGATATTTTGGAAACACAGTATCTTGTGGATATTATCTAGGCTTCTATTGAAATCAATTTATAAATTTGTGTAAAACTAATCCAGTAAAGACCTGTGAAAATCTGCTATTTTGCATGAACATTGACACTTCATAATTTACTCAAAAATTAAATAACCCCTATTGCAGTCGGGTAAAAAGTCAAAAAAGTATAACAATAGAAGCCTTCTAGATTTAATCAAGATTCTAAGTGACGACAATTTTTTTGGAACAAGTTTTGTAGAATATTCGAGTAAAACACGGAATTACCGAAAGCTAACAGAGTTTTCAGGCGTTATCTCTCTTTATTCGCATTGCCTTTTCGTCAAACATCTCGTTGGATTGCGTTAGATGAAGTAAGAAGCTTTTAAACCATGCTCGGTGTTGACGAAAGGCGAGTGAAAAAGGACCCTCTTAACACAAAAAGTGGTAACGTGCTAAGTGTCATGTCGTGTTTATTGCTATTAATTTCTGTCACTATCACTATTGCCTTACTTAATTTCCAAAATTGCCGTATATTTCTGAAATTTGGCGGTTTTGTTTCTAAAGGTACACACACACAGTTGTTGTCGTCGCACAGTTTGTAAACATCGTACATATCCACCAAAGGTTCATAACTACTATTAAATTTATTACTAGTTGCTTAATTACTAGGTACGAGGTTATACAGAATATTAAAATGTATATTTTAAACAAATTCATTGCATGTACGTACCTATATTGTACTGAAATAATCTTATTAAGCACAATAAACATAATATTATTGTCTTTGTTTTTGTTAACTATTTAGTTTTTAATAAGGATGGTGCTAATTACGTTGAGTATGTAATAAAAAGGGCTTTGTATTTACTCTATTGTACATCGAGATCTTAGAGAACTTACGTTCTTATATTATACTTATTGTTTTATAATGTTCTAGTAATTAAATGCATCTCGTGCAAATATGCCAGAATTTTTCATTTGCGCCTTCATTAGTTTTAGAAATATTCAAGCAAGGAATAATGAATTATTGTGAATTATTAGCTGCAAATGCATGTTGAGTATGATAGCTAAGAATTGGTAAGTATAGATTTTACTTACAAGATCCAAATTTTGCCTCTTAACGTTTAGAAGTCAAATTGCTAATCATTGAGAACAGTTAAAGATGAAGACTTTATCTTCTGTTAGGCCAAGTAACTTGATACGGATCAAGATCAATCACTTGTCCATTGTGTATTATTGACATATATCCGGTCTATTGATTGAGATAACTCCATAGTTATCTAAACCAATAGATCGTATGTATGTCAATAATAATAAGGTAAAGCAGAAAACAAAAATAACATCTTACTTGACACCAGAAGAAAAAGAGCCTTCGAAAAGCTAAAAAGCTACCAACACTATTCTTTTGTACCCTCAACTATATGAAAGTAAAAAAAAAGCTAATAGAATGGTGGAACGAATAAATCCTCTACCTGTTAAGGTACGGAAGTACTTCTAAAAGGCGTACAATTAACCATCTCTCACACACATACATATACAGGGATACTGGTAACTCATAGCGAAGGAGGAGGCTGCATGCGTGAGGGAACGAAGGTCCTCACGCCCTAGCCGCCGTAATTCCGATCCCGACTACCAGCCACGGTAGACGCGGGCTTGCGGACGTCGAGCACTGGGTAGCTCGCCGTCTGTCTGTTCGGTAACTAACCGGACCGAGCCCAGTCGTCGACAGCGCGTAGTTATCCTAGCGCTCCTCAAAGAGATGTCAACAAACCGTAGGGGCCCAGCAAGGCCGATGCCCGCTAGCTAGGACCGCGGGGAATTTCTGAAAGGGAAACCCGTAGTCCTAGTTAAAGGGTAATTGAAGGATACAGGTGTGGTTTTAGTCAGTAAAAGTCTGACATCCGCCGTTTGATTCCATCAGCCCTCCCGCTCCATCCAGAGCGCGAGAAGTCATTTTTATGATTTCCCACCATAAAAAAAAAGTGATACTGATAACTCAACGTATTCCTTGCAGGACATCATGGTAGGACTAAAATTAAATCACCAAATGTTCTACCGATATTTAGTAGTTTTTAAGTTAGTAAATTTTTTTTTTTATATATCTCAAATTTATTCATAGTTCATAGAAGCCAATTTGAAAACTATTTACGGCGCGATTGTACAACACCCCCAAGTTACACACTATCACACACCACACTATCACATCCCTGTACATCCCACACGCATCTTTGCTTGCATTACTGCTTCGCAGAAGGAGGTGTCCACGTACCTCTCACCACGTGCCATAGCCTGAACCAGGGCTAGACTCGATAGGTTCCCGCCGCTGATCGTCTCCACAAGGACACGGTGGTGCTCCGTGTCTCCGCCAAAGTGGGAGAGACCTCCACCATATAATTCACCCGTGCGTTTATGGGTGCTGTATTCTTAATTTATCATCATTTTTTTTTCCCTAAAAGGATATGCTTCCAGATTGGGCTCAGGGCCAATTAAATCTGGGCTCAATTCTTAGTCCATTATATGTATGTCGGCGCAAGGATGCCGATCATTATTGAAGCTCTGTCCAGAGACTCTGTTTTGTGGGCGATGGCTGGATATCGAGCAATAAACAAACTATTTTCAGATCACACAACTTATTGATTATGATGCAAGCTTTAGGTATTCACTACAACGTGCATTGAAACAGTTTCCGAGACTCGACGTTGTTTACACGGCTGCCGACTGCTCGGTTCAAAGTGACATGTGTCTTTTCACTTAGCTCGTTCATTCTTTCTCAAGCTTCCGTACTAGTACTATTGACTTCTCCGACATATATATAAAAGGCTTACCTCAGCAGCTCGTCCACGAATTCCGTAATGATGTAATTTACGGATCAGAGTATTATGGTCAACACAGTCAAATGCTTTTGAGAGGTCACAGAATATGCCAATAGCATCCTGGGACTTCTTCCAGGATTCCAAAATGTGACTGATGAGTTTCACTCCTGCATCCGTCGTTGACCATCCTTTCGCTTAGCCAAACTGATGACTATACAAAATCCTATTTGAATTGAAATGAGACAACATCTGGTCGAGCATGATTTTTTCATAGATTTTACTCAATGCTGGAAGCACAGATATAGGTCTATAATAATAGGGATCACTCTTACTACCTGATTTGAAAATTGGTACTACTTTACTATGTTTCATTAAATCAGGGAACATTCCGCTGTCTAAGCATTGATTAAATATGCCTGTTAGGACAGGAGCAATAGTATCAATAATATCTCCAAGAACCTTAACGGATATACCCCATAAGTCTTCAGAGTTTTTTATATTAAGACTTTTGAATGTTTTTATAATTGTATCAACAGATATACGCTTAAATTCAAAGGTTGGTATATCCTTAGTGAAATGTTCTTTCAAAAAAGATTCAGCTAATAATGACGAAGAAGAGAGAGATTTCGTAACTTCTATTGGGATGTTGGTGAAAATGTTTTCTAGCGTCTCAGCCACTTCTGACCTATCTGAGATGATTTTATTATCAATTTTTAGCGACAATTCATTCCGATCTCGTTGGTTTGTCTTTCCAGTTTCCCGTTTATCACCTTCCAGACAGCTTTTATTTTATTATTAAAATTTTCAATTAACTTACTTATTATTTATTTGATTTGATTTAGATTTAGCTTGTGCGCAGACACTTTTGAATAGATTCTAATGCGGTTATGAAAGTTACGATAAGACGACAAGAATTTTTCATGGTATAGCTGATATAAAGTATTTCTACTTTTTCTTATTCCAGCAGTAGCCTATTATTAAATTTGGATTTATTTTTGATTTGAACTTTTTTAACTAGACACGCCTTATTAAATTCTAGGCATACTGTCAAAATAATGTACCATAGTTTACATTGGAGTCTAGCGAATCAAAATTGGATGTGAAGAGACTACTAAGAACATTATTATTAAAATAATTTAAGTTATTTTTAGTAAGCTGTCTAAACTCTGCAGGTGAATCTAATTGTAACTTTTTGATTAACTCGAAAGATACGAGTTGACCAGTATGGTCAGATCGCACGCTACTAATTATGGATGTGTCTTTTATATTACAATTAGTAAATATATTATCTATGCATGAAGCTGAGGTACGTGTTATTCTTTTTGCTCACGGATATCTATGTTTTTGCTTCATTAAAAATATATTTTTGATTAAAATAACTCAACAATAAGAGAAGTTTATAGTTTTCTGGAGAATTTGCAATAAATCAATATTTAAGTCCCCAAACGAAAACTAATTTGCTATCTCTAATAAGTTTATTTAGTATTTCTTCTATTATGATCAAAAAAGATGTCGAGTGTGATGCAGGTGGTCTGTAGACACATAAAGAAGTTCAGCCTTCAACGTCTGCAGATACTACCTCACATAAGCGATCAATATAGCAAGCAGTGATATCTTTCCTTTCTTTATATCTTAAAAAGTTATTACAGGATATCAAGGTACCATCCCTATTGATGATCTATTGTACGCACTGGCAACTGCAAAATTATTTACATTGAACATCATTCTATCTGGTTTTAAACAGGTTTCACAAAAACATAAGATATTCATATGATATTAATCTATTAACATTTCCACAGAATTTTGCCAGAGAAGCGATTTATATTCTGATGGCTTAGGCTTCCCTATTGTCGTTTTTAATAGTTTAAAGAAACTATATCAGTATTATTAGGCATACTAGATAATACTGATTCATCACTTAACCTCATCTCAATAACTACGTGTATATTATTAGCTAAAAAAGAAGCCAATAAATGTCGACTTTTTTCTTAAGAAACATATATTATGTTCCCGTATCAAAACAAAATTGTAAGTATCAAAATACAATAAACGGCCACTATGATGGCATGACAAGATAATGCATAAACTTGTTTAGGCTAAAAATGTAATCATTTTCCAGATCATGTAAACTGTTCGATTATGGGAATACACATAATATTAATTTACCTAATTTCTTTTGACTATCTCCCTTTTAGTTACACTAAGACTATTTCCAATAAAATTTGTGTTTTATTTTATTTTATGAACAAGCTCATTGAAATGCAGTTTTGTTAACAATAACTCACAATGGTATGTTTGCATCGGTTATTTAACAAAACCTGTTCCTAATCTATCTGAATACACCAAAATATTACTTTGACAAGGGATTACAGATTCAGTAGTATGAGGTTGGGGTGCTACGACAGAAAACCTCCACGAGTGCCCGCAGGCTGTAGTTCCCTTGCGGATACGTCCGAGGTGAAGGCCAGTCTGCGGGACGGTGCACCCTGGGAGGCGGCTAACGACTCCCCTTGGGTACTTCTGCCTAAGGGGTCTCGATGTCCGCCTGCGAATATTCTGTCCGAAGGATCGCTTCAACGCGTGTCCCTCTGCTATAGCAGAGGGCACAGTGGCGAAGTAAGAGCGGGCTCGGTGTGCACTTACCCTGCCACTGGGCAGGCAGGAGGAAGACTTGCTTCTCCTTCTGCCACCGTTAGTCTCGTAGCCCCAGAGATTGTCCAAGGTCATGTTTCTGACTTTTGATGGGGGTCGAGGGTCTTGGCTTAACCGCCCGGGCCGCGAGGAAGACAACCTCTATAAAAAATCACCCCAAACCTCCAAGCGGCGGCGCACCGTGAGGGAGGTTGTTAGCTTGACTAATGGGTAGCTTAATTAGTCTCTAGTGCGAACCATAGTACTTGAGCCAGTAAAACATAAAAAATACTCGTGGGAACAATAATGAACTCAAAATTCTATAAAAACCCAATTGAGAGTGACGCGCGGTCGGAGTCCGACGCGGCATCCGGAAGGAGCTCGGAGGGCTCGGAGGTAGAGGAGGTGGTAGGCGACTCTGGTGGGGACTTGCGCCCCTACTTGAAGCGCTCCAAATCGGGGGACGCATCGTCCTCCGATGCAGAGATGGGCTCGGCTCGAAAAATCCCCACCAATGGGCGGGGTGCGGGTTGGGCGCGAGGCAAGGGGAGAGGGCTCACCGCTCAAGAGTCCGCTCAGCGAGCTGATAGGCTCGCCGCGGAGGGGCGTCACCCTGGAGCGGCCAGTGCTGGGATGGACCTCTCGGGGCCATCCGGCAGTGAGCCAGACACCGCCATCGACGAGGCACTCGATAGGCTTGAGTCGGTCCTGGCATCCGCTCTGAGTGGCGTGGCCAAAAAAAGGGAGAGGTCCTCCAAGAGGAGCGCTATCTCCCAGGCCAGGACCTCTCTCCAGGAGGTGGTGGACCCAATCCGCAGGGGGCTCACCAAACTTCGGGCCGACAATGCTCGGCTCCGAAAGGTCTCGGTCCAGCAAGAGTTGCCAAAGGGCGACTCTTATGGACAGGCAGGGGGACGCGAGCAGGGGCAAGGGCCGAGTCAGCCCAAGCCTCAGCCTGAGCCGGAGAATCAGCTGCTGGTGCTGGTGCGGCAAGAGCTGGCTGCCTTCCGGCAGCAGCAGCAGCAACAACAGGAGCAGTTCCAGCAAAGGATGCAGCAGCAGCTTTCTGTGCTAGAGGGCATCGTGCTACGTCCTCCGCTGGCGGCCTCTGGCCAGAAAAAAGCGGCGTCTTATGCTGCCGCCGCGGCCACGGCGGGCCCGTCGGGACTAACAAGCCGCGAGGCCGTGGCGTCGGACCCTGCGAGGCCGGCCCCTCCGGCCAAGCAGCAGCAGCAGCGGAAGGGCAGGGTGGCGCCTGCCGCTAAATCGGCGGGACCTCCTGCCGCGGCGGTGACCAGGCCTCCCCTGCCTGAAGAACCCTCGGCTGGCGCCGAATGGACGGTTGTCGGCGCCAAAAGTAAGGCGGGCAAGGCAGCTAGGGCGGCAAAAAAGCGCGTGAGGCGACAGCAGCGCAAAAAGCGGGCCATGGCGGCCAGACTTCCAGCCCCGAACTCCGAGGCTGTAGTTATAACACTACAGCCAGATGCGGTAAAAAGGGGCGTGACATATGATGCCGTCATGGCGAAGGCGAAACAGGCGGTGTTGCCCCACCTTGAGGAGCTCGGAGCTTCTGGGGGCTTCCGTATGAGGCGTACTGTAACCGGGGCCCGAATGCTGGAGGTCCCCGGTGCGGCCAGTGGCCCCGCCGCGGATGCCCTGGCCGCAAAAATCAGGGCATCCCTGGATGCGGAAGAAGCCCGAGTGTCCAGGCCCACCAAGTGCATTGATATGCGCATCATGGGCTTGGACGACTCCGTCAAGGTGGACGAGGTGGTGGCCGCCATCGTCAGGGCGGGAGGATGCACTGCCGAGCAGGTTCGGACAGGCACCATCCGCGCTGACAGCACGGGCATGCGAGCCATGACGGTTAGCTGCCCCGTGTTGGCGGCCAAGACTATCACCGGGGAGGGCCGACGGCTTTTGGTGGGCTGGGTCTCCGCGCAGGTGAAACTGCTGGAGCCCAGACCTCTGCGGTGCTATCGCTGCCACGTGGGGCACCACGTGGGGGCCTGTTGTTCCGCGGAGGTGGACCGCAGTGACCGCTGCTTCCAGTGCGGTAAGCCCGGTCACAGGGCAGTTGAATGCCGTGCTACGCCGCACTGTTACGCATGTGCGGCGGCAGGCAAGCCAGCCGACCACCGGGCTGGGAGCAGATCCTGCGACCCCCCCGCCAAGGCCAAGAGCAAGGTCGGGAGGCCCATCCCCGCCGATGTCCTCACCACCGCAGCCTCCTCTTTGGCTGCTGCTGCTGTCGCCGCCGCAACCATCGCGGCAGGGCCCTCACGTGGGGCTCGGGAGGAGATTGTGATGGAATGCCAATAACGGCTCCATTACGTCTCCTCCAGGCGAACATCAACCACTGCGCCCCCGCTCAGGATCTGTTGCTCCAGAGCATGGCGCAGTGGTCGATCAATATCGCCGTGGTCTCCGAGCCGTACTATGTCCTGCCCAGGGGAGACTGGGTGCAGGACCTGAACGGCTCGGTGACCCTAATTTCGTCGGCCGCCGCCGGTACCCCGACCCTCGAGGCTGTCACGAGGGGACGGGGTTGCGTGGCAGCACGGTTCGGGGACATTGCAGTGGTGGGCGTTTACCTGTCCCCGAACAGAACTCTCGCCGATCTCCACATCTCCCTTATGGAGCTGAATGCCGTCGTCGCTGGGTTTGGTTCCCTCCCCGTGGTCGTTTGCGGGGACTTCAATGCCAAGAACTTGGCTTGGGGTTCCCGGTTCACGAACCAGCGGGGTCGGATGGTGGAAGACTGGGCTCTGGAGACAGGCCTGGTCGTCCTAAACCGGGGTTCCGTCCCCACGTGTGTGCGGATGCAGGGCGAGTCAGTGGTGGACATATCGTTCGCCAGCCCTGCTCTGTCACCGCGTGTCGTCGACTGGCGCGTCATGGAGGGGGTGGAGACGTACTCGGACCACCAGTACATTCGGTTTGACGTCTCCGCCCAGACCTCGATCGCGCCGGTCCCACGGACCCCGTGTGGTCCGCGTTGGGCGCTGAAGCAGCTGGACCGGGAGCTCCTCCTGGAAGCCGCGATGGTACAGGCCTGGGCGCAAGCACCGGACAGGCCTGTCGACATCGACGTCGAGGCAGAGTGGTTCCGGGAGGCCATGTCGCAAATCTGCGACGTAGCAATGCCCCGAGTCCGGCCAGGACGTGCCCGGCGCCAGGTGTACTGGTGGTCGCCGGAGATTGCGGCACTGCGGAATGCATGCAATGCTGCGCGGCGCCGGTACGCCAGACACTGCAGTCGCCGCATCCGCCCGCTGGATGCGGAGGTCAGAGAGGCGGAGCTGTATGAGGGATACAGAGTGGCGAAGCGCACCCTTCGAGCGGAAATAAAGCGGGCCAAGTTGGAGGCCCGCAACGTGTGGCTGGGGACTCTGAACGGAGACCCGTGGGGACGCCCTTACAAGGTGGTGCGGGAAAAACTCCGCCCCTGGGCTCCCCCACTCACACAGAGTCTCCGGCCCCAGATTGTGGAGGGTGTGGTGAGCAATCTGTTCCCTGCGCGAGGGGAACACTCTCCCCCGCTCATGGCTCCGCCACCAGCAGTGTCTAACGTGGATCACGATGGCGACGACGACGACAATGCTCCAGAGGTGACCGAGGTAGAGATGAGTGTGGCGGTACGAAGGCTAAGTGCCAAGAATACCGCCCCAGGACCCGACGGCTTGCCTGGTAAAGCCTGGGTCCTGGCCATGGAGGCTCTCGGGTCTCGATTAAAAGGGCTCTTTAGCGCATGCATGGAGAGGGGCCAATTCCCACTTCTCTGGAAGACGGGGAAACTGGTCCTTATCGCGAAGCCGGGGCGCCCTGCGGACTCTCCGTCCGCGTACCGGCCCATTGTGCTGCTCGACGAGGTGGGCAAGCTCTTTGAAACAGTAATTGCAGACCGCCTCGTCGCGCACCTAACACGAGTGGGGCCGGATCTGGCGGACGGCCAGTTCGGCTTTCGCAGGAGGCGCTCCACGGTGGACGCCATCATGCGCGTACGAGCTCTCACAACGGGGGATGCGGTGTCCCAGGGCAGGTGTGTCGTGGCGGTGTCGTTGGACATCGCTAACGCCTTTAACTCCCTGCCCTGGAGTAGCATTAGGAGGGCACTCCGGTATCACCGAGTGCCCGACTACCTCTGTCGTGTGATCGAGGCCTACCTGTCGGACAGGTACATCATCTACCCTGGTCACCAGGGTGAGTGGAAACGGCGTGAGATGTCGTGCGGTGTTCCGCAGGGATCGGTACTAGGACCGCCCTTGTGGAACATCGGCTACGACTACGTGCTGCGCGGCGACCTCCCTGACGGGGTCAGCGTGGTCTGCTACGCAGACGACACGCTAGTCCTGGCTCAGGGAGAGTCATACCAGGCGGCGGTCGAATTAGCGACACGCGGGGTTGCGATAGTCGTTGATAGGATCCAGCAGTTGGGACTCGAGGTGGCGCTACACAAGTCCGAGGCCATGTGTTTTCACGGCCCTCGGAGCGCGCCACCTCAGAATTCCCAATTAACGGTAGGAGGAGTTCACATCGGCGTCGGGTCGACGATGAAGTACCTGGGACTCGTCCTCGACAGCCGGTGGAATTTCGAGGAGCACTTCCGACGTCTGGCTCCCAAACTGAATCGGACTGGGGCTGCCCTCAAGTGGCTCCTGCCCAACCTCGGGGGTCCAGACGCCTCCTGCCGGAGGCTCTACGCAGGCATCGTCCGGTCCATGGCCCTTTATGGGGCGCCGGTGTGGGCGCCGTCACTGCGAAAGCGACCGGCGGCCCAGCTGAACGCGTGCCAGAGGGTCATGGCCATACGGATGGTGAGGGGATACCGCACGGTATCCCGCGAAGCGGCGAGCCTCCTTGCTGGCCAGCAACCATGGGACCTGGTGGCAGCAGGCCTTGCACGCATGCATGATCTGCGCGTGGAGATGCAACGTCGGGGTGAAACTCCGCTGCCGCGACAAGTCGCGGCATGGCGGGCAGAGCTCCGGCGGGGTCTCATGGCGGAATGGCGACAGCGACTATCGCAACCCAGTGCTGGGCACGCCATAATTATGGCGATAAGTCCCCTCTTTGAGGAGTGGCTGGAAAGGCAACACGGCGTCCTTACCTTCCGCATGACGCAGGTCCTCACCAGACATGGTAAGTTCGGGAGGTTCCTGCACCGGATTCGTGCGGAAGAAACGCCCGGTTGCCACCATTGTGCGGACCGCCCGGAGGACACGGTGGAGCACACGGTGGAGGTGTGCCCCGCTTGGGCAGAGCAACGCCGTGTCCTCGTGGGGGCGATTGGCGGCGGCGATCTCTCGCGCCGGGCCTTGGTACAGGCCATGGTCCGGAGTGAGGAGGAGTGGCAGGCGGTCGCCTCCTTCTGCGAAGCAGTAATGCTAGCAAAGGAGGCGGCCGATCGCGTGAGGCAACGGTCCTCACGCCCCAATCGCCGCCGGGATTCCGATCCCGATATCCGGCCATCGTAGGCGCAGGCTTGCGGACGGCGAGCAATGGGTGGCTCGCCGTCCGACCGTCCGGTAACCGTCCAGACCGAGCCCAAGTCGTCGACGGCGCGTGCTGTTCCACGCGTGCCTCAAGGAGATGTCAGCAACTGTAGGGGCCTAGCAGGGTCGAAGCCTACTGGGGCCAAGGGTCTGATTCTGAAGGAACAGGAGTGGGTTTTTAGTCAGTAAAAGTCTGACACTATCTCCCGCCCCGCCCAAGGAAGGGGGATGTCATAAGATGATTTTCCTACCGAAAAAAAAAAAAAAAAAAAAGTAGTATGAGGTTCATATTTAGAGGATTTTGAAATTTCATGCTGAGGCATGGGAGGTGGCGGTGTGGGAGCACAACTACAGATGAGATGGTTGGTCAATGACCCATACCTCTCTGCATTGTATTTCACCAAGACCACCAACTCACAAGCCTCCTGCAAGCGCTCACTCAACATCTGTTAGCTGTTGGCTAGACTCATACTTACAAAAGATTTATTTTATTGTATTTTCCCTACACTGTAGTTCCTTTTGAAGGTTCTGTATATCAAAATTATGCATTATTTTGCTATTTTCCAACATATAATTATTTTCATTTCATTGTTTTTGTAAGTTAAAACTCTGCTGTCTAAGATCAATATTACATTTATAAACGCTTTGTTTCTTTAGAAGTTTCTTAAACTTTTTAATGATTTAAATTTAGTGATTTTAATATATTTCTTAATTTTATTATGACTACCTGATGTTAGATTTTTAGTTAAGGTATCATCCCCAGTTAGGTCTATGGTAACGGTGGGTTTCTTACACTCACGTTCAGATGCACTGCCAACCAGCTTTTCGAAAAGGTTGTTGGTATTGTGGTGTTCACTAGCTCTCAAAGTATTGACGGTGGATATAATGTTGCGAGCCTTGCACAATTCCGCTTCAAGGCCTGATATGCGATTCAATGCCTGGTCATGGGTGTCCCTGTAATCTTGAAAGTCTAACACCAGTTAATGGAGATGGTTATGTTGATCTAGTATGTCCACAATCTGGGTGTGCAGTTTTACAAGCTGCCTCTTCAGTTGATTCTTTTTATCGACTATCTTCTTGACTTCCACCTCACTTTCCTCTCTTTTCCGCAGCACGTCTTTACAAGTATTTCTTGATACTTCGAGTTCCTTCAGCGTGGCATTCAGTTTCTCATTTATGTCACGACCAGTTGCTTCACGGGTCATCATGTTTATAAATTACCCCAAATGGCTCCTAGAATGAGACAAGAAACAGCTGAGAATCTGATGAGATGATTAGTGAGTTGAAAACTTGTGCTGTTTCCCCTTAAACAGCAGTTAGGAAAAGAAAAGAAGAAAAAAATTTAAACGGATGGGATTATAGAAATGATAATAAAAACATGAAGGTAAAAATAAAACCTGGATTAATTAAAATCAAAATAAATACAGTTATTGAAAAAATTTAAGTAATTTTGATCGTTATATTGTTTTTTTTTTTTTTTTGTGAAGTCGTTTCTATTTTTTGTAAAACGTTTTGTAGGAAACCGTTGTGGATTCCCCGTTTGTTCACTTTTCACAAAACCATTTCAAATAACTTCAAATTTTTGAAGACGCACATAGTGTAGAGGTCAGTAAAATGCACGCAGATTTTTTTATTTAATTTAGAAACGTTTGGTATACTGCTGGGTACTGTACAGAATTTGTAAATTATGCAAAATTGTACTATACAAATAGCTTAATAAATAAATTGCATTTTTTTAACCAACCCACAGAGGCACTGTCATACAGTCCTTCGCTCGAAGTTCTTCAAGACATTTTTGACCCAAAGTTACAGGAGCCACCTGTAACTTCGGTGTAGATTAGCGGTTAGCGTTTGCTAGAAGCTTTAATTTTCTGTGACCAAGAGTGCATTATATAACTATCTATAAATACTTAACCTTCGTATTTGCAGATCTTTGGACCTAGTTATGCTTGTGCAAACTTTAATATACCCAATTATGGACTATGATGATGAGTCCTACATCGACTTGACTTGCAAAGAATAATACCATTCGTAAATTTCTCCCCGCCAAACGATTACGCTCACGTAATGTCTACAACGTCACAACGTTTTATCCTACTCCGGTACTAAGGAATCAGTTGAGTGTCTTAATATCGATAAATGATCATAATCCCTGATATATTTATATATAGGCCTTAATGCCCCTGCTTTTCTTTTTATTATTTTTATGCACCTGCCATGTTGTCTCCACCACTCTTGGTTGACTGGTAGAATGCCTAAGCCATTAAGTTCGTATATTTGTGTTGCATGGAGTTTTATAAAGAAGTATTTCTAAACAGTATTCAATTTCAACCTATGGTGTACACTAATATTATAAAGAGGAAAAATTTGTTTTTTTGCTTGTCGGAGGTAATCTCTGGAAGTACTGGTCCGATTTCTAATTTTTTTTCACCGATAGAAAGCTGCTTTATTCGTGAGTGACATAGGCTATATTTTAAGTACGCAAGCGAAGCTTTGGGCAAAAGCTAGTTCATAATAAATCTAGTGAAAACCAAAGTTCCGTAATTTCGACACTGACACTTACCGACCATCAAAATTCTTTACTATTATATTAATAGCAGAGACAGATTCTAAATTCAAAACATTTAATGGATAGATCAAAATATACCGCGATTTCAGTCCCGTTCTCTAGACACAAGAACTGCATAATATGTAACTCTGTAATAATGTGATTTAAACATATTTTTAATGTTTAAATATATTTAAATATGTATTTGTAATGGGTTCCTTCTATTTGGCAGAATCTTGATACTCCGATTTTTATTTGGCTTAACTCACATGGCATAATCTTATTTAATCGAATATTTTTAAGGCATAAAAATTATTTAGCATAACTTTTGTTTGGCAGAATATTTACGTGTCCGAATTTACAATGGCATACTTTTATCTTGGCAGAATTTTGTTTCGCATAATTACCTTTGCCATAATTAATATTATGCATAATTTTGTTTAGCATAACATTTATTTAGAGATACGATTATTTGGTATGGGTGCATATTTGAACATCAAAAATTAAAATAGATGTATCTTCTTGTAAAAATTAGTGTTCAAAACATCAAAAACTTATAATATATGGAATAAAACTGATAATTTAAATAAAGTAAATTTATGCTGTTGAATGGTTAGATAACCTACGTGCAATGTATTTAAAATCGAATGGTCTGCAAAAATGACATAGAATGTTCTAAATATAGCATGTATTGGTAGCATTTTCAATATTAAATTAAATTTGTGTCATAAAAAGTCAATACGTTGTGCTGCAAAATTTTGTGACAGAAACGAATCGCTGCGAAACCGACTTTACGCAGTCTTGTCTGCCCTACCCCTAGAGTGTAATTAAACCCGCGTAGGCGCGGAGGGGTAGGGCGGCCCGCGAGCTGAGGAGCAGGTGGTTTGAAGGCCCGCCTGAGGCCGCGGCTGAGGCTGGCCGGCTTAGCCGGCCAGCAAGCCAAAGCTGCGGTGGTGAGCGTTAAAACCATCTGTGACGATAAGCTCGCGTGGCGCCGCCCAAACCCCGCAGCGCCGGAGCCGTGACAGAAACAATGCTTGCTGCATGTTGCATGCCTGCTTGCATGCTGCATGCCTGCTGCATGTTGCATGCCAGCTTGCATGCTGCATGCATGCTGCATGTTGCATGCCTGCTTGCATGCTGCATGCATGCTGCATGTTGCATGCCTGCTTGCATGTTGTATGCCTGTTTGCATGCTACATGCATCCAAGCCGACAATATTTTTGTAATTAGCATTTAGGTTAGCGTTTTGATATTAGTAGTAATATCATGGTGAAAAAAATCAGTTCTGCCTTTTTATGACTATCGATATAAAATGTATGCCAAAAAACGATTCTGACTGTGAATTTTCTGCGATATGATGGTTCTGCTTTTTAATTATTATGGATATAAACATTATGCCTAAAGATGATTCTGACTAACAAAATTATGAGTTTTGAATGTATGACAACTGAGTGTATGCGAAATGATTTTCTGCGAAATGAAGTTTATGCTATCCGTTGTTATGCAAAACAATATTATGACGTAAAAAGTTCTGCTATAAAAGGTAGACCCATTTGTAATTATTATGAAGACATTAACGTTTTTAACAGACTTATATCATTATGGTTGCATTTTTGTAAAATGTTTGTTACCTTTAGAACTCCGTCGTTTATAGACCGATTTGCATTTTTTTCCCTTTTAACGGATATACTTCCAGATTGGTTTCCAATCCAGTTTTGATGATAAAATCCATGAAGAATTGAAGGAATCCATGAAAAATTGAATATTTGAAGAAACTCCTCAAATATTTTAGGGAACTATATATTTATTTTGGTATATTCATCGAGAACTTAAGCATTTGCAGTCAAAAAGTAAATTCAAATTCAAAAGTTTTTTATTTCACATAGGCCTACATGGGCACTTATGAAACATCAGAAGCTAGTGCACGGTTCCAAATTGG
Source organism: Mythimna pallens (assembly GCA_961205895.1). Taxonomy (NCBI): domain Eukaryota; kingdom Metazoa; phylum Arthropoda; class Insecta; order Lepidoptera; family Noctuidae; genus Mythimna; species Mythimna pallens. The sequence goes on along the minus strand of OY540845.1, from coordinate 781,818 downwards.
TCGTTTCCTATGGAGAAGAACCGGCAAGAAACTCCATGGTTACTCTTTTTAAAAAAAAATGTTATTTTTACAATATTTCCATATCACAGTAGTAGATATTATGTAAGGACAGTGTAGACTTGTCAAATATTGACCGGTCTAAAAAGGAAGGTCTGAGGTACTAAAAAGTTCAATAGAAATAATCGTAATAAAAAGCGAGTCGTAATAGGAAGTAATCTAAGAATTCGCGGAATCTACAGTGTTCTCACATTCACATTATAAAAAAAGGCTGTATAAAAATAGGAAGAAAAATAAATATATAAAAATTATCAATAAATGAGACGTTAACAAAATAAATTACTAACGAATTTATGGTGGTTGGGGTCAAATAATATAAAAAAAAATTGCAAAAGCAATATGTTATAAGAAAAAAAAAAGTATATATTACAACAAATGTGGAGCAGTTATTAGATAAAATTACACAATATTATGAGTTACCAGGGGGCCACATGTGCAGAAGCAGTAATTGCCAAACAAGCGTGTCTTCGACATAGTCTTTAGCCTTATAATACGCTTTTTTGGTTAGGATACGCTTAATATGGGTTTTTGACTTTCCCTCGCTAAGTTCAGTCACTGCCTTTGGTAGCTTGTAGTAAAGTAACATTTAATAAATAGAACTGGAGAAGAAGACCAGAAATGGCCAGCGGAACTTAATACTTAGATAGATATCACAATGAAGATAGTTAAGCGACTATGACAATACAAATAAATGAATGGTTCTGAATAGTTATGTTGAAAATGGTATCATTGAAGTGATCTGATGATAATGATAGAGTCGGAAGATAAGCACCGGAACTCCGTAATTAATTAGTGTGTCCTAGCTGAATTAGAATTGTCATGAGGTGCACTTTGACTATAAGGTACTATTGAACTGATTTGATGATGAAACCGGAAGGTGGAAGGTGGACACGGGAACTTCATAATAAAACAATGAATCCTAGCAATGTTTGGGTAAATGGAATTGTCATGAGAAATAGGCACTGTATAGTGGTTATAAGTTATAATTAAGCATCTAAAAAAAAGTGAAATAAAAACTTTTTACAAAAAAAAATTAATGACTTCACTAAAAAAACACTAAAACAATCAAAATAACTTTAATTAAGTCGGTGTTTCTTGTGATTATTTGTTTCTTATTTAACACCGAATTCCAAAATTAAAATTAGAGTTTTGGGATATCAAACAATTACACTAGTGCCATGATTAATTTATTAGAACTAAGACTGATTAAGTAAAAGATTGTAGGTTATATTATTGCACTTATTAAAGATTATACTCTTAAATAGAAATAAAGATGTTTAATACTGACACGGGCCCTGTAAGGTTATGTAAGTTAGTGGTAGATTACAATATTGTTGTACAAAGCTGTTTGAGTAGATGTTCTCATAGATAGGTACAGAATAAATTAACCGCCTTTGTTACACGTACAAGTTTTTGTGGTAGAAGAGCTGTTGTGAGATTCGCTTTTTTAATATATTATGTTTATGTATAGACCGGAACCCTAATACTAGGTCCCTAATGTTCATCTGTTTGTCTGTCAAAGGACAAACTATGAAACATAGGCATTTGAAACTATCTCTTAACCGACTGTGGACTCAGGTTGGCCGCTGTAAAAATAATTTGGCCAAATGGGGCTTCCTCGACCCATCTCTGACACAGTACCAGTGTGGAGCCGCTGCACAGGACATGCGTCACTTGCTGTGCTGTCCATCCTGCACAACCACCTGCAGTTTTCAGGATCTATACGAGGCCAATAACAGAGCAGTGGAGGTGGCGAAATACTGGTCAGATAAAATTTAGTTAGAGTACATCGACACGAAAAGAAGAAGAACGTGAAACAGTTATTTGCCCTAACTTAAAAATGATACTACATGCGAGGATCCAACAATGTATATAAACATATTATATATTTAGTAGTTAAAGTAGTTTTATCTTCTCCACCCTTGGCGGACTGGTTGACAATGCCTAAGGAAATCGGCCTTAATAACTTTGAGTTGCATGAAGTTTTAATAAATCTGTGCTAACACTAAAATAATAATAATAAAGATAGCCCTATAGCCGGGTTATCCATCGAGGATCACTACGCGCTGTCGACGACTGGGCTCGGTCCGGTTAGTTACCGAACAGCCGGACGGCGAGCTACCCAGTGCTCAACGTCCGCAAGCCCGCGTCTACCGTGGCTGGTAGTCGGGGTCGGAATTACGGCGGCTAGGGCGTGAGGACCTTCGTTCCCTCACGCGTGCAGCCTCCTCCTTTGCTAGCATTACTGCTTCGCAGAAGGAGGCGACTGCCTGCCATTTCTCCTCGCTCCGGACCATAGCCTGAACCAGGGCCCGACGCGAAAGGTCGCTGCCACCAATTGCCTCCACGAGGACACGGCGGTGCTCCGCCCAAGCGGGGCACACCTCCACCGTATGCTCCACCGTGTCCTCTGGGTGGTCCGCACAATGATGATACCCGGGCGTTGCTTCCGCCAGAATCCGATGCAGGAACTTCCCGAACTGGCCATGCCCGGTGAGGACCTGCGTCATGCGGAAGGTGAGGACGCCGTGTTGTCGCTCCAGCCACTCCTCAAAGAGGGGACTTACCGCCATAATTGTAGCGTGCCCAGCACTGGGTTGCGACAGTCGTCGTTGCCATTCCACCATGAGATCCCGCCGGAACTCTGTCCGCCATGCCGCGACTTGACGCGGAGTTATCATACACCTATTTTATTCATTCATAGTATTGTGAATTGTTTTTCTGGAGATGATAATAATATATCTAAGAAAAAAAAACTATGTAATATTTTTTTTATTGTGCATAGGCACGCGTTTGACTTCTATCTCACCTGAATGCCTGATTGTAAGTGGTGATGTGACTGACGATGGAGCACACTTGCATAGAAGTACATACCTACCTAATCTATTCACTTTTGACATAAAGACCCCTCGGTTGACAACGTTTGTTTTGCTTCTGTTTTTTTTTTTTTTGACATTGATTTTATTTACAATTTTTTATCACGGGCCCTTTAAGACGTGAATGATTTTGGTTTAGGTTCGAGCTCTAACGCCATTCGATTGGGCCGTTCAGACTACAGACCTGTAATTCTGACCCGCATTCATTTTTAATCACTCCTATATTCTTCGATCCATTTTGACTCCAATTCTGTTATTTACGTAGACGAAGTCACGGATAGTAGCTAGTTTTTTAATCATTGTTTTGCAAACTAATTAAGTTACTGCTTATTACCTATTAAAAACATAATTTTATACTAAATTTATCCTGCAGTAGGTTAAAATTATAGTTTCCTGAATAGTTGTTTAACTCGTTTTGTTTTCTCAGCCTTGTTGTTCCTTTTGGGGTTACTTAAAAAAATTATAATATATTAGGTATATACTTGTTTCAATCGACATCATGTATCTATATTGTTCATTTTTGTTAAACTGATTTACTTATTTTATAGGGATTACAAACAGCTGTATGTAATACAATAATATCGGCACTGTCTGTCAATAGAAATAAGATATACTCTACTGACGACGTTATCCACAGATTATTATACAAAATAGCTGGTCTTAGCTATCATTTTAGATCCTTAATATGGGTAGTCAGAAGTCTAAAAATCTATCCAATTTTCTTTCAGGGGTTGAAGAGGTTTTTTAATTATCTAATGAAAAATCTTGGATGGAGCGGGAGATAATGTCAGACTTTTACTGACTAAAAACCCACCCTGTTCCTTCTTTGCGTTCGTCCCAGGGCCCCGGGTTACACTGTCACACTACCCGTGGCCCCAGTAGGCATCGACCCTGCTGGGACCCTACGATGTCGGCCCCTGAGGCGTGCGTGGAATAGTACGCGCCGTCGACGACTTGAGCTCGGTCCGGACGGTTACCGGACGGTCGGACGGCGAACCAAGGGGTTGAAGAAATCAGGTAAAAAGACACTCTAAGTGAATCGGACCCTAACATAGTACCTACATAGTACCTACATAGTACCTACATAGTACCTACATAGTACCTACATAGTACCTACATAGTACCTACATGGTACCTACATAGTACCTATATAGTACCTACATAGTACCTACATAGTACCTACATAGTACCTACATAGTACCTACATAGTACCTACATAGTACCTACATAGTACCTACATTGTACCTACATAGTACCTACATAGTACCTACATAGTACCTACATAGTACCTACATTGTACCTACATTGTACCTACATAGTACCTACATAGTACCTACATAGTACCTACATAGTACCTACATAGTACCTACATAGTACCTACATAGTACCTACATAGTACCTACATAGTACCTACATAGTACCTACATAGTACCTACATAGTACCTACATAGTACCTACATAGTACCTACATAGTACCGACATAGTACCTACCTAGTAACCTAATACCGGAAAATCGATTTTTTGATTGGTTGGTTATGTATTTCCAGCTAAATTTAGATAGAAATAAATTCTATCTAAATTCACTAAAATTCTGTCTGTTGTTATTTTACATTCTTAACAGTGGGGACTCTTGATTTTGTTTTACTTTAATTTGTCTGCTTTCGTATAAAGAAAATATTCTAAGTTTAGAAATATAAATTAGTGATCCTCTTCCTGCCCTTGTCCAGTATTATTTGGGGTAGGCGCGGAACATGATTTTTTTATTCCATTCTGCACCCTTAGCCAAGTTGATAATCTGCAATCGTTAACGCTAGTCGAAAACTAATCCAATGTATGGGAATGACATCATCTCAACATTTTGTCACGTGGTCAGAACAAACGAATAGAAAATTCGTAGCCAAGTTCACATCGTTCAAAATGATAGAATGAATTGTTATCATTTCTACAATGTTCAACGCTGCATCCTTGGTTATTGAAGAACAAGCGGCCGACTCAGGCGCGTCAACATGGCTACCAACTTATCGTTTTCTACAATTGCTGACACCGAGGCGTTACCGATTGGAGAACAGAATTCGACACGAAACGGTTGCACTCGTAACTTGGCTAAGGGGGCTGTACTATTACCAGTCACGATATCACTAACTGCCTATTCTTTCATATCGCTTCTCTTTTAGTTCATTCAATTGAACGCTGCGAGTTGAAAACGAACAGTAAATATAATGAAGTTAAAAAGGTCTGCATTCATTAAATTGAATTTCTTGAATGATAATGGACAATAAGTCGTATAAAAAGATGTACTTACATTTATATCGTACAGAACCTTGGGTGTGCAAATTGAACTCTAACTCTATAGGATAAGTACGAGTTAAACTCGCAGTGTCGATATAAAATACAAGTGAATAGTAGGATAAATGTTAGATCCAACAAGACTAGATATCTGAAACAATCTGTGATAATTAAATAGTGAATAATAAATTTAGTATCGTGTGAGGCGACGAAAAGGTACTCAAATATTTTTTGATATTTTAAATGTGTTTGTTGTGTAGGTATATTACTGAGTCGTTTTATGTAATTATTTTAGTTTATTTTTTTTTTAAATTGCCCCAAACTAGGAATAACTTCTGTATCGAGGTTACATTCGCAATCATGTAAACTCACATACACAAGACTCCCAGACCGGAAATATTTATCTTGGAATCGGAATTACTATCTGTAAGCCTTACGGCCTGGTCACGACTTTGGTCTTAGCGGTGCGCGGTGCGGCGAGCGGGGCGGCAACGGCAAGCGCGCGCGTTTTTGCTATGAGCGGCGTCTCTTGGCACGGCATGCTTAAAAAAATTTATACTTTTGATCTTACGCTCGCTGCTCCGCGCTAAGCTTTCGCTCAAGTTCACAAAGCGCAAGGTCATGAATGGACCGATACAAATATTTGTTCCGGATTCCCGCAACACATAGCGCAGCAGTCAATTGCTCGACCACTGCGCCAGTCGTGCCGTCGAATGTTTCCTTTTAGCTATAATTTGATATACTGGGATTTCAAAATAAATACCAAGACCATGATTGTCATATAACACCAATCTCATCTAGTTTAAAATGATAAAAAGATTTTCGTGTTGACTTTTAAATGTCTCATTTAGAGATATAACTAAACGCCTGACTAACTTGGCGTGAGACCTAAAGGCCGGGTTGTCCCTTTGGCAAGAGGTTAAGCTTTCCATATAACGTGGCAATAGCTCCAGTCTTTTGGGCACATTTTCAGTTGACACTGATGCGGAGAAATTTTAAGATGCCATTTAAGAACTGATGAGATTAGAATATTAGATGCTCTGAGCGAGTTAGTTAGATACTATATTGCACAACTTAACACAGGAAAATCATTTATAAAAAAACATAGTGTACAATAAGTAGACTTATCGCACAGGGCCATTTCTTACATAGAACCATTGGATGGACTAAACAAAAGGAAAAAAATTAGGGCTGTCAATGTATAACATCATCATCATCATCATATTTATTACATAAATACGATACTAAATAATATATACTATTAAATATCAAAATATACAATTGAAAAAGGAAAAGAAAAATTTGAGTAACAGGTAATGCTCCTTTACCATTTTTTTAACGTTGGTAGAGAGGTAAAGACTAAAAAAAATTAGAAGAATTTAGTGATCTATATACTAGACACACCGTAATCACAGATAATAACAAATTAGCTTTTAAGAACTTTACACTTAAATAGGAAGTGCTAACAATCATACAGCCCATGGGCATGTGGAAGTGCACATGCAAACGAGAATAATGTTATTGGTCCTTTCACCATGGGAAAACAGACAACTTAAATGTATCTGATAGGTATAAAACAACTTCACTGGAATAGTGCATATATGTGAGTCATTCCCTGACTCAGGAAAAACGACGTGGAGGAGTTTCTGCACTGATTGACCTTGATTGAATTCCCAGTGTGGCTGTTACTTTGCTCTGTTTTTATTTAATCATGGTCATTTCTAGGGAAAAATCCGATAGCCTCGCGAACGAAGTCGCAGACAAAGTGCTACTATCTAATAAAATACCTTTGCTAATAACTTTTGTAAGTTATAATTAAATTAATAGGGGTTATTCTTGTCATCATAATCGAACATTTGAGGGTTATGCGAACTTGAGAAACGTGTTGATTAGCACACAATACTTCTAAGCTCAACAATAAATTATGTTCAGGATAGCAATGTTTGCTGTGGTGCTGCTCTGCATCACGTGCGCTGCGTACTGGTGGTGGCGCCGACAGAGTGCTAAGACTAGCGAGCCGCCATACTGGCCGGGGGCTTGGCCTATTGTCGGACATGCGCCGTTGTTCATTGGAGATGCTTGCAGTAAGTACATTTAGAAATCGCTGAGAATTGGCACCTGCTTCGCATCTGTCGAACCAAATTCTAGGACTTAATAATAATAAAAGCCTTTATTCGCTGACCATATTACAGTTTTGACTTATACTACTTAAATAAAATCAATCTCTTTCTTAATCTAGTCCTACTTTTTGAAAATACATTTTTTTTTGCAACATTTTAGTAGGTTGTCTTTTGACATAGGCCTCCCCCATTTCCTTCCAGTTATCTCTGTCACGAGCTATACTCCTCCATCCTTTCGGCAGATCAACCTCCCATCTTTTGGTTTGACGTCCTTTCTGTCTTTTTCCGTTTCTAGGGTACCATTCCATTACGTCCTTCGTCTTTTTCACTGTTCGTCCTCATTATATCACCAGTTCAATTCCATTTAAGTTTCCTTATTTTCTTTATTACATCTGTTAACTTTGTTCTTTCCCTTATTTTTAGTGTTGTCCACTGGTCCCGTAGTGTTATGTTAAGCATGCTTCGTTCCATGCTGCGTTGACAAACTAAGAGGCTATTGTAGGTTTTACTCGTAGCTGGCCAAGTTTGGCATCCGTAGGTAAGAGATGGGAGGATACATATGTTATATAATTTTTTCTTGATAGACATTGGTATCGTTTCGTTTTTAACAATTTCTTTTAGTGACCAGTACCACTTCCACGTGTTGCTTATTCTTCTATTTATTTCTTTGGAGTGGTGATCTTTTGTTGATATTAATTGCCCCAAATATATATATTCATCTACATATTCAATGACTTCTTGTCCTAATACGATGTTTTCTCTTGATCCATTCGTCATTACTTTAGTCTTCAATGGGTTCATAGATAGACCTGCTTTCTTGCTTTCGTAATCTAGTTGTTGTAACATAGTTTGTAGTATTTCTGGTCTCTCTGCGAATATCACTATGTCGTCAGCAAACCTTAGGTGATTCAAATTTGATCCGTTAATGTTAATTCCAAAATTCTCCCAGTCCAGTTGTCTGAATATATTTAACACTGCAGTAAAAAGTTTTGGAGATAGTGGATCTTCTTGCCTGACGCCTCTCTGAACACTGTATTCTTGGCCTTGCTCTTCAAGTTGGACTGTTGCTGTGATATTTCTATATATTTCTTTTATGATTTGTATATATTTTCTTTCTACACCCTGGTTTTCTGGAGTTTTCCAGAAATAGTTATGATTTAGAGAATCGAAAGCCTTGTTGTAGTCGACGAATGCCATATAATAAAGTTGACCATATTCATTCATTTTTTCTATGATCTGCTTCACTTGCAATTCTAGGACTTAGTGATACATTAATAGTAAATATTTTATTTTGTAGTAGTCGTACTAGTAACGATCGGTCGAACTAGCGAAATTCTGAGGACGTGATGGATATATTAGATGATATGAAATTTGAAAATTGGTTATGAACAACAACTCTTACTTAGTACCATAAGAAGAAACATCGAAATAAACTCAGAAGTGAAAGTCTCTTTTAAATCCCATACAATAAATTAATACTCAATGGTCAAATCATAATATTGAGAACCATGCAGATTGATCTTCTCAGAAACTAATCTGTATGGTCTATATGGTTTATTTTTGGAAAAGAACACAACATGGTCAGGTCCTTCCTGATCTGGCCATGAATCCTTTCAAATTTATGCAAGTTTAAATTGAATTAACAACATTTTATATACGATTTGCAGATGCATGGAATCAGCTTAGTAACATAGCGAATCAGAGCAATGACTTCGGTGGAGTTGTAACTATTAGTATTGGACCACGAACTATATATTGTAAGTATTCTTATGGTAGAATTAACCAAATATTTTCGGTAAGAAAAATTACTTGACATATCTTTGTACAAAATGGGCGATCACAAATATAGCGTTCCGTTGTTAAAGAGGCATTGTATCAGCCAAAGTAGTAAAACCGAGAGCTATGAATGAACGTATATGTTTTGAGGGTCCCGTAATTCTAACTTCTAGGAATTTCTATAGTTCTGCCACGTCCATTTATCTGTCCGTCCATCCGTGGTTTAAACTTTGCTCGATTCGATTTTGATCTCGATCTGATTTTATTATCATTGGCTAGGTATCACCGATCCGGATGACTGCTACACAGTCGCGTCCACGTGCATGGAAAAGGATTCATATTACGATTTCGTTGAGCCATGGCTCGGCGATGGATTAGTCTCTGCGAGATGTGAGTTATAATTACTTAATTGTTATAAAACTGCTCATTTTAATATAAAATAATATTTATAATTTAATTATAAGAGAGCCGAGAACAGTAATCAAAAATACTCAAATGACGATCATACAACGTTTTTCAATACACTTGTGAAGAAAAAAATAATAACTATTACTTTAACAGTAAAACTAATAGTTGTGAAATTTGTTTAGGTGGTAAAAAATTGAATTAGTTTTCTTATGCGCGCGGATATACAAAATGTCACAATTTGATTACATGCGCCATTACATACCTAACTTGGATTCAATTAGAGTCACTTTCTGAGTAATTGTGTTGGAAACTAATATAACTCAGTTTTATAATGTATGAAATATGGTCATAAATTATAAAACTGAATTAAAAGTGAATGCTTAAAAAAAAAACCCAGCTCCGGCAGAAACGAGATGTATCTTAATAATAAAATAATGACCAGGTATGATCATGATCCTTACTTGCAAAAATGGCAGTAAAAATTGGCAGTTTTATTAATCAGGCGTCGATTTTAAAAAGTGCTTAATTTAAATTAATTATTTTTAACCAGCTTAAAAAAGGAAGAGGTTCTCAATTCGGTAGTATTTTTTGTTCTTGTGTTTTTTATATTTATATGTCTATCTTGTTACCTCGGAACTCCCGTTTTTTATGGACCAATTTGCGATTATTTTATTCTACTCAAAGTCAAAGTCAAATGTTTTTATTTCATATAGGCCTTACTTATAAAACGTCAGAAGCTAGTTTACGGTTCCAAATTTGTCGTTTCCTATAGAGAAGAACCGGCAAGAAACTCCATGGTTACTCTTCTTAAAAAAAGTGGTTGTTTACAATATTTTCATACTACAGTATTAATAGATATTATGTAAGAACAGTGTAGATCAGTCAATATTGCACCCAAAAGCACAATAAAAATAATCATATAAGAAAAAGTGAGTCGTAATAGGAAGTCACTTAAGAATTCGCGGAGTCTATAGTGTTCTCACATTCACATTATAAAAAAGAGGCTATATAAGAAAAAGCAAGAAAAATAAATAATTACAATTATCAATAAATGACATGTACAATTATCAATAATCAACAAAATAAATTACTAACGAATTTATGGTAGTTGGCGTCTAATACTCGTAATATAAACAATATTGCAAAAGCACTGTGTTAAAAAAAAAGTATATTAAAACAGAGATGGACCAGTTAATAGACACAATAATAATGAATTACCAGGGGGGCACATGTGCAGAAGCAGTCATTGCCAAACAACCGTGTCTTCGACATAGTCTTTAACCTTATAATACGCTTTTTTAGTTAAGACACGCTTAATATGGGTTTTGAACTTACCCTCGCTAAGTTCAGTCACCGCCTTTGGCAGCTTGTTATAAAAGCGTATGCTGTTTACTAAAAATGACTTGCTGGTCTTAGCTAACCTCCATTTGGGTAATACAATTTCGTGTTTACTACGCGTATTTATGTTATGAAAATCGCTTCTAATTTTGAAGAGTCCTAGGTTTTTACGAACATACAAAATACTTTCTAAAATATAAAGAGAAGGCAGAGTAAGTATATCGATTTCTTAGTAGTAAACTAACCTAGCTGTGGCTACATCTGTCAATTGCCTTATTTTTCTTACTGCATATGCGGCTGAGCTTAATCTACCTGAAAGAGTTCTAATATGAGCCACCCCACTGCAGTTTAGAATCAATAGTTATACCTAAGAACACAGTTTCTGTAATAGCATCGAGTTTGTTGCCATCAAGAATTAGATTTACGCCAACTTGAGGGACATTCAGTAATGAATTTTTTTTTCATTTAGTTTGATTCGCATTTAATAAGAGATTATTAGCTGCGAACTATTTCGAAAGAACAGCCAGACTTTCGTTGACATGCAAAACATCCCCATTTTTTCTATCTACTTTAAAAATAAGAGAACTAATAATATAATATTCCACAACTATAGCACAAAGTCGTCTAGTCCTAAGCTAAGCAGAGCTTGTGTTATGGGTACTAGACAACTGATAAACATACTTATATATTACTAAATACATACTTAAATAAATAAATTACACCCAGACACAGAACAAATGATCGTGCTCATCACACAAACATTTGTCCTGGGTGGGAATCGAACCTACGACCTCTGGCATAGCAGTCAGGGCCACTAACCACTAGACCAACAGGCCTGTCAAAACAAGTCAAGTGTCATCAGCAAACAGAATTATATCGGATAAATTAGCCATTATGTAAGGAAGGTCATTAATATAAACTAGAAAAAGAAAAGGGCCAAGAATTGAACCCTGAGGCACGCCCATCTTTACTAAAGACCCCGAGTACTTCGCCCCATTAATGGATACTTTTTGCTGCCTGTAAGATAAATAGGAAAAAACAAGATCAGCAGCTCGTCCACGAATTCCGTAATGATGTAATTTACGGATCAGAGTATAATGGTCAACACAGTCAAATGTTTTTGAGAGGTCACAGAATTAATTAAATAGATTTTGGTATTTTCACCGAGAACTCAAGCATTTACAGTCAAAACTTCTGTACAATATATATATATATTCACACTAAAATCATTATAGTTGCTTATAATATTTGAGGAGTTCTCTCAATTCCTCATGGATCTCATTATCAAACAAAATTTTGAAAAAATATGGAACCAATCTGGAAACGACGGATTTGGTAACAAACATAAAAAAAAATTAAATACCACAGAATTGAGAAACTCCTCCTTTTTTTGAAGTTGTTTAAAAATGTATTGCGTTGTGTCGTCGAAATAAATTATTAATTTGTTTATTATTGGACTTTTCAACAGTGAGTCCATTATTACATTAAGTAAATTTAAAAAAAACCAAGAACTCAGCATGTTATATCACATTTTTAATAATTTTTTTTTTTTTTAATGTGGTATAATTTTATTTTTCAAATTGGCGCCTTATAAATTAAACTAGCAATTTTTATAAGTTTGCGAGTAAGTGCGATCATGACCATTTATTATCTGTTTACTAATTAATACAAACAGTTTAAGATAAATCTCTTTTCCACTGGAGCTGGATTTGTTTTTCTTTGGAGCCAGAGTATTCTCCTTTGATCACATATCAAAACCAGATAAAACAATACTGTTTAAACTTACCTTCTCAGATCACTAAACAAAATGTAAAGATTTTACTCCGCTGATAAGTCTCATTTGACGATTAAATGTCGCAGTACTAGTATTTTTTTTATATTACTTAAATCATCAGATGCAGTTTGGAAGGAACACCACAAGCACCTGCACCCAGCGTTCAGTCAGACATTTCTGGACACGTTCATGGGCGTTTTCAACAGCCAGTCCAGGAGGCTAGTGAAAAGCCTCGAGAAAAATGCTGGAAAGGGTCTCTTTGATCACTATACTAGCGCACGACATGTTGCCCTAGAGACTATCTGCTGTAAGTCTTTGTTTAATACTTATAACGACCCTAAGAATTCACAAATCAACTTTAACCCACCATAACTCCTATATAATAAAAAAAAGTTATTATTATATAAATTCGACCAAGTTCCAAAAACAAACAAATTTTCGTAATTAAATAATATCTTTCACTGTGAAAGTCGGTTTCAACGAAATAAAACCAGAAACTCCGACTGCTAAAATTCAAATTATTTAGATTTTATGTGTTATTTTTTTTCTGCCAACTCTGGACTTCCCAAGGTAGCGTGCTAGCTCCGACCTTATTTATACTAGTTGATTGTGTTGATGTGAATATTTTGATTCAATTTTTAATTTAGTTTAATTATCTGATTATTTAGAAACTAAAACTTGAGTTAAATAATGTACAGTAGTATATTATAAGTTGTTAACAGATTAATTTACTCATTTGTATTTTGTACTTTGTATTATAAAATTCTTTTGATTATTTGTAAAATTTTAATTGTTTTAGTTATTCTCACCTGAAACACAGAATTTCCTAGTTCAGGCGCATCAGACTTAGAATTATGATTTATATTTAAGAATGTATTAATTGATCACGTAAAGAATTTTAAAGGAATGTCTATTATTATGATTTTTTTATTATTTATCGAAAGTGTTCATTGATTCTAGTGACAGCGCTAGGCGTAGACTTCTCGGATTCCAGTTTTATTACCGAGTACATTGATGCTTTGGAGCCGATGTTCGGTACAATGGTGGAAAGGTTTTCAAAACTCTGGTGGCACAGTCCTTACGCCTTCGCGTGGAGTAAGCTCAAGAAGACACAGGATCATTATATGAAGATTATGCAAAATATGGCGAACATGGTAATTTATATTCAAATTAATAGATATATTGTTTGTCACAGGCAGAAATTCAGTTCTTTTAATATAATTGAAAGCTGAAACTTTATCGGAAAACGACCCTGGAAATTCTCCCGGTAAGGGGTGCTTTCGGAGAAACTGATTCTTCCCGGATGATGCCTCCTCCACCTCCATTCTTTCTGAAGTGAGCGAAGACGCGGTATTGGAATCCGACGCCGCATCTCCGCTCACCTCCTTAAGGCCGAAGCTCCTGCCGGCCTCTTTGCCTTTTTGTCAATGGGGTGAAGTCCCCAATAACACGTTCGCCATTATGGTCACGTCTGATAAGCAGACGCGTACCCAAGGCGAACCCACTTTCTCAAAACCAGTATCTAAAAATCGCACCCTTTGTGGGGGTCCGTCTGGACTCCACTTGTGTGCGTTCCTCTTGGTCTGGTCTATCACTTGAAGCCTTCCGGCATAAGTGGCTCTACCGGCATTGCTCTCAAGATCACAGAGACACGCAAGCCCCACCACGACGACAACGTGGGAACACAGTTGGTAGGGAATTCCTTGAAGCTGTGAATAATGCGAGTTTTCTTTGATTTCATACAAAAATAGTTATAAGTACTGCGATATTACAGAAAAAAACAAAACACAAAGAAACCAATAAATACCTAATTTCGAAAAAGAATAACATACCATTAATACGAAGTTTATTTGAACTAATGATTCTAAGTCAATTCAAAGATTAATAATAATAATAATAATAATAATTAGGAGGCTCGCGTTAGGCGGCTGGATCAAGGGCTTGATTCAGAAAGCGGTACTCCTGGACACGGCTCGCATTGTTAGGAGGTTCCTTTCTCTGGAGCCCTGACCGCCGGTAGCTTGGACCCTGTTCCCGATACCGGTGGGGTACTATTTTTTATATTTTTAAATGTTTTTTTTTGTATGATTTAGTTTAAAAAAAAAATTTAAAAATGTAATTTATATGTGTTTACAAGGAATAAAGAGAATAATAATAATATTCCACAACTATCACACAACGCCCTCTAGTCCCAAGCTAAGCAGAGCTTGTGTTATGGGTACTAAACAACTGATAAACATACTTATATATTTCTAAATACATACATATATAGATAAATTACACCCAGACACAGAACCAATGATCGTGCTCATCACACAAACATTTGTCCTGGGTGGGAATCGAACCCACGACCTCCGGCATAGCAGTCAGGGTCATTAACCACTAGAACAACAGGCCAGTCATAGCCATATACTTCAAAACAACCCGTTTTAAAAAACGGCAATTTTATAAGTATTTATTATAGACGAATTATTACTGTCCATATTGTTCTATTGCTGGACAAAGGCCTCACTTCATTCCTTTCAACGACTGAAATTCCTGGTTTTCTCCTGGCAGACCTTAAAATGTACCGCCATCTCCTTTGTGGTCTGCTGCGGCCCCGTGTTTGGGTACCAATCCTGTATTTTACAGGCTCACAGTTCGTTAGACTTTACGCTAATATTCTGTCGCGTTAATAGTTGTTTTTTTTCATAATACATATTTTTTTAATATCTTAAAACTTTCTGAGTGTCCCTTGTATGTTGTCGCCAGCGTTTATTATTCTAAAGTATTTTGGTATGTCCATTTCCAGTCTGATTTTTTTATAATTTAATGAAAGCATTTACTCAAATTAAAATTTTCTACTCTTCATAAGCACTTTGTAAATCATTGAACAGCTGTTTAATTTATCCTTTAATTATATTACTCTTAAGCTGACATTTAACAAAGCATTAGATAGATCTATTATAGTCACATCAATGAGAGCTGAACTAGTCTTATCATCACAGAGTAAACGCGTTCTGAACATTTTACGGTTGCGGTAGGTTACGGTTTTCATCCATATTTATTTACCAAATTTTGGCTGATATGATAACACCAACATAATATATAGTTTTACGGCCACTACGGGGGGTAAGTAACATCACCTCTGGAACGTGTTTGCCCATCTTGGTAATGGCGAATGTATTTATTGGGGACCTGAGCCCATCGCACACATAAGTTCACATACATCATCATTCATGTGTAAATGTTTTTTCAACACTGTGCGTATCAGTGTATCTATATATGTGCGCCAAATAAAATATATTTCTTACTTTCTTTCTGTCCCCAAAAAAAAAAAACAATGCTGTGGTCAGCCGATAATGATAAGACCTGATAATAAAAAATAGGAGAATACCTACCGTGCTGGAGAATACCTCACTAAGTAAAGTTTGATCTGCTCATCGTAATCCACCTCGGATCTACGGATCGGTCAACGTTCTCAATGGCTAGTACAGTAATTGTCAGAACGAGATAAAACAAATTACCTACCAAATTTTAATTTACAAATGCTTATTATTATAAAAAGTGCTATCAAAATTTTAACTAAAATTCAAAACAATTTTCTTTTTAACTGCACTTTCGATTATTGACGTAGAATCGTAGAATTCCAAGCAAAGTTTGATCTTCGACTCGTAATCCACCTCGGATCTACGGATCGGTCAACGTTCTCAATGGCCAGTACATTAATTGTCAGAACGAGACGAAAAAATTACCAAATTTTAATTAATTTTCAGATGCTTATTCTTATGAACAGTGCTATCAAAAATTTTAACTAAAATTCAAAACATTTTTTTATCCAACTGCGCTTTCGATTATTCACATAGAATCGTAGAAATCCGTACATAGTGGAACTGTTTTGGAAGGTATTTTACGAATCGACCATAGCGAAACTACAGCTAACCGAAAAATATCATTACAGGTCCTACAAAAAAGAAAATCTGAGGTTTTTGGAAAAACGTGCGCTGAAAGAAGTACATTACCAGGTAGAATATTTTTTACGAGTATTTATGAATTGATGATGAACGACGATGAAAACAAATATAAAAAAAACTTACTTGCTTTACTTTCTTGTAAATCAATGAATGATTTACAAGAAAGTATTGTTCAAATCGTTACTTTCCCATATTAAAATAATTTTTAACGCTGAGAATAAATCTAGCCGCTTCTTTTATAAGGCGGTTTCCTCAGGAGAAAGATGGATATGAGATCCAAAATTAAATATAGACTAGAAAATCGAATGTTGCTCTTAAAAATAATATTGTTTCTTTCTTTTTAGGAATCAACTTCAAGCCCTTTATAGACATTCTTCTTGAGCTTTCACTTGAGAAAGGCGTGTTTAGTGACAAACAGATCAGAGAGCACGTGGACACTTTGCTCATCGCTGGACATGAAACTACGGCTCATGTTCTCACGTTTACCATGGTACTGTTGGGGTCTCACCCTGACGTTCAGGAGAAATTATTTGCTGAGTAAGTAATCTGTTATATTTGGCATCATCTGACAACGCGACGTCAGAATACGTTATGACTGCGCAATAAACCTTTTATAAAGTCACAAAATAAGTACGAAATTTGGATTATATCTATTTTTATTTCCACATTAATATCAGGATACAGTCAGTTTTGGGAGGTGATAGAGACGTTGAAAAGGTGGACTTATCAAAGCTAACGTACTTGGAGGCAGTTCTGAAGGAGAGCTTGAGAGTCATCACTGTAGCGCCAGTCATCGCCAGAAAGGTCGAAAGAGATATTAAACTAAGTAAGTCGATACAATATAATTTGTCAACAACGTTTTACAGAAACTTGTCTGTTTTGTCCAGATCTAACTGCTTAAGACTCAAAAACCTGCTTGAACATTTTGTGTGTTTTGTGTTTAGTGCTTTTGAACATTTTACAAACATGTTTCAGAAAATTACACCCTATCATCCGGCCGGACCTGCGTCTTAATGTTTAACGGTCTTCACAAGCATCCAATGTGGGGTCCAGATAGACACGAGTTCAAGCCTGAACGATGGCTGGAACCTGGCAAGGTGCCAAACAATCCTAACGCGTTTGCTCCCTTTAGTTTGGGAAGACGACGTTGTATTGGTAAGGGTTGATCAACCACTACGGGAACGAGTCTTGCAACCGATGCAGTGGTTGCAGTCTTGCTATAGATTATAATATAATTAAATAAAACTCTGAAGTCGTTACGGCATTCAATATTTTCTTAGCAGAGATTTCATTTCAAATAATAATATGTGACTTGAACTGGTATGGTTAATTTGGTTAAATATCGAATAGAATGCACATATTTGTTATCTTGTCACTTTACAACGGCTAACCGAATATAGCATGCACAATAAATGTATTCCCAAAACGCTTTGTACATATGGTAAGATATCCATATAAGCGGGCCTGGTTCAAGTCATGGAACAGGGCGAAAGGAAATGGGAAGCAGTCTCCTTCTGTAAAGCAGTAATGTCAGTAAAAGGGGCGGTGGAAACCGTGTAGGACAGTACACCCTCATGGGCCAGGCGTTGCGCTAGGAGAGGAGAGCCTTGGGCGTAGTGAGTCGCAGGGTAAATCCCGACTACCATAGAAGCGGGCTTGTGGACGATACGCAATAGGCAGCTCACCATCCGTTATACCAATAAGGAACAAGCCCGAGTCGATGGAGCGTTGTGTTCCACCCGCGCCTCACTGAGATGTTAGCAAAGCTGATGGGGCCCAGTAGGGTTGATACCAACTAAGGCTGCGGGCGTTTGCGGGGACTTCAATGCCAAAAACTTGGCTTGGGGTTCTCGGTTCACGAACCAGCGGGGTCGGATGGTGGAGGACTGGGCCCTGGAGACAGGCCTGGTCGTCCTAAACCGGGGTTCTGTCCCCACGTGTGTGCGGATGCAGGGTGAGTCAGTGGTGGACATATCGTTCGCCAGCCCTGCTCTGTCGCCACGTGTTGTCGACTGGCGCGTCATGGAGGGGGTGGAGACGTACTCAGACCACCAGTACATTCGGTTTGACATCTCCACTCAGACCTCGATCGCGCCGGTCCAACAGACCCCGTGTGGTCCGCGTTGGGCGCTGAAGCAGCTGGACCGGGAGCTCCTCCTGGAAGCCGCGATGGTACAGGCCTGGGTGCAAGCACCGGACAGGCCTGTCGACATTGACGTCGAGGCAGAGTGGTTCCGGGAGGCCATGTCGCAAATTTGCGACGTGGCAATGCCCCGAGTTCGGCCAGGACGTGCCCGGCGCCAGGTGTATTGGTGGTCGCCGGAGATTGCGGCACTGCGCAATGCGTGCAATGCTGCGCGGCGCCGGTACGCCAGACACCGCAGTCGCCGCATCCGCCCGCCGGATGCGGAGGCCAGAGAGGCGGAGCTGTACGAGGGATACAGAGTGGCAAAGCGCACCCTCCGAGCGGAAATAAAGCGGGCCAAGTTGGAGGCCCGCAACGTCTGGCTGGGGACTCTGAACGGAGACCCGTGGGGACGCCCCTACAAGGTGGTGAGGGAAAAACTCCGCGCCTGGGCTCCCCCACTCACGCAGAGTCTCCGGCCCCAGATTGTAGAGGGTGTGGTGAGCACTCTGTTCCCAGCGCGAGGGGAACACTCTCCCCCGCTCATGGCTCCGCCACCAGCGGTGTCTAACGCGGATCACGATGGCGACGACGACGACAATGCTCCAGAGGTGACCGAGGTAGAGATGAGTGTGGCGGTACGAAGGCTGAGTGCCAAGAATACCGCCCCAGGACCCGACGGCTTGCCTGGGAAAGCCTGGGTCCTGGCCATGGAGGCACTCGGATCTCGATTAAGAGGGCTCTTCAGCGCATGCATGGAGAGGGGCCAGTTCCCACTTCGCTGGAAGACGGGGAAACTGGTCCTTATCGCGAAGCCAGGGCGCCCTGCGGACTCTCCGTCCGCGTACCGGCCCATCGTGCTGCTCGACGAGGTGGGCAAGCTCTTTGAAAGAGTAATTGCAGACCGCCTCGTCGCGCATCTACATATCACGGGTGGGGCCGGATCTGGCGGACGGCCAGTTCGGCTTTCGCAGGAGGCGCTCCACGGTGGACGCCATCATGCGCGTGCGAGCTCTCACGACGGGGGATGCAGTATCCCAGGGCAGGTGTGTCGTGGCGGTGTCATTGGACATCGCCAACGCCTTCAACTCCCTGCCATGGAGATGCATTAGAAGGGCACTCCGGTATCACCGGGTGCCCGACTACCTCTGTCGTGTGATCGAGGCCTACCTGTCGGACAGGTACATCATCTACCCTGGTCACCAGGGAGAGTGGAAACGGCGAGAGATGTCGTGCGGTGTTCCGCAGGGATCGGTACTAGGACCGCCCTTGTGGAACATCGGATACGACTATGTGCTGCGCGGCGACATCCCTGACGGGGTCAGCGTGGTCTGTTACGCAGACGACACGCTGGTCCTGGCGCAGGGAGAGTCGTACCAGGCGGCGGTCGAATTAGCGACACGCGGGGTTGCGATAGTCGTTGATAGGATCCACCAGTTGGGACTCGAGGTGGCGCTGCACAAGTCCAAGGCCATGTGTTTTCACGGCCCCCGGAGCGCACCGCCTTGGCGCTCCCAATTAACAGTAGGAGGAGTTCACATCGGCGTCGGGTCGACGATGAAGTACCTGGGACTCGTCCTCGACAGCCGGTGGAATTTCGAGGAGCATTTCCGACGTCTGGCTCCCAAACTGAATCGGAACGGGGCTGCCCTCAAGCGGCTCCTGCCCAACCTCGGGGATCCAGACGCCTCCTGCCGGAGGCTCTACGCAGGCATCGTCCAGTCCATGGCCCTTTATGGGGCGCCGGTGTGGGCGCCGTCACTGGGAAAGCGACCGGCGGCCCAGCTGAACGCGTGCCAGAGGGTCATGGCCATACGTATGGTGCGGGGATACCGCACGGTTTCCCGCGAAGCAGCGAGCCTCCTTGCTGGCCAGCCACCAATGGATCTTGTAGCAAAAGACCTTGCACGCATGCACGATTTGCGCGTGGAGATGCAACGCCGTGGTGAAACTCCGCTGCCGCGACAAATCACGGCATGGCGGAAAGAGCTCCGGCGGGATCTCATGGCGGAATGGCGACAGCGACTATCGCAACCCAGTGCTGGGCACGCCGTAATTATGGCGGTAAGTCCCTTCTTTGAGGAGTGGCTGGAAAGACCTCACGGCGTCATTACCTTCCGCATGACGCAGGTCCTCACCGGACACGGTAAGTTCGGGAAGTTCCTGCACCGGATTCATGCGGAAGCGACGCCCGGGTGTAGCCACTGTGTGGACCGCCCGGAGGACACGGTGGAGCATACGGTGGAGGTGTGCCCCGCTTGGGCAGAGCAACGCCGTGTCCTCGTGGGGGTAATTGGCGGCGGCGATCTCTCGCGCCGGGCCTTGGTACAGGCCATGGTCCGAGGCGAGGAGGAGTGGCAGGCGGTCGCCTCCTTCTGCGAAGCAGTAATGCTTGCAAAGGAGGCGGCCGATCGCGTGAGGCAGCGGTCCTCACGCCCCAACCGCCGCCGGGATTCCGATCCCGATTTCCGGCCACCGTAGGCGCGGGCTTGCGGACGGCGAGCAATGGGTGGCTTGCCGTCCGACCGTCCGGTAACCGTCCGGACCAAGCCCAAGTCGTCAACGGCGCGTGCTGTTCCACGCGCGCCTCAAGGAGATGTCAGCAACTGTAGGGGCCCAGCAGGGTCGAAGCCTACTGGGGCCAAGGGTCTGATTCTGAAAGGAAGACTCGGCCCTGGTACGAAAGGCAACGAAGGAACAGGAATGGGTTTTTAGTCAGTAAAAGTCTGACACTATCTCCCGCCCCGCCCAAGAGCGGGGGATGTCATAAGATGATTTTCCCACCGAAAAAAAAAAAAAAAAAAAAAACTAAGGCTGCGGGATTGTCCAAAAGAGTTACCATGGCCCCGGAACGCAAAAGAGTTGTCCTGAAGGAAAACAGGTGTTAGTACAAATTAGACACAGGTAGACTCGGTGCATCCTGAATGAGAGAAGTTAATTTTTTTTTTTTTTTAATGAGTTATCTTAAAATAAAAAAGATTTTGTAAAGGTATGGGAACAACGTAGACCTCGTGGACTCGTGGACAGGTGTTTAAATTTTGATCACGTGGATAACCTTGCTGACACAAGGTTTCGGTACTTATCTTCCTTTTGAATTTTGCTTAATCAGCATATTAAATAGTTTATTTTTGAATTGCCACTTCGTAACGGTAACTTTTTCTTTTTATTTTATCAGGTAAAACTTACGCCATGATGTCGATGAAGACAACCCTCGCTCACGTAGTGAGGAATTACAGGATCAAGGGTGATCACACCAAGATGCGGCTCAAGTATGGTATAGTTCTGAAGCCTGATAATGAAGGATATTATATTAGTATCGAGAAAAGGACATAAAGGACATCTGCTTCTAGGACACTTGTTATTGCATCTATAATTTCTGTACTGTGTATTTAGTAAAAATAAAGGTATTTCTTTGATGTAAACCGTAAATGCTTTAAAGTCTCCTTTGATCGTTTTGGGAATTACTTCAATGAAAACCTTAAACCAAATCAAAACCCGCGACTTCGTCCACGAAGAGTTCAGAAAACTGCACCTAAACTATTCTGTGCTTGCCATTCATACACATGCACCTCTCAAATATTCGAGGGCAGCACTCAAATCTTAATGCGGTCCACCACCATCCTGAGACTGAAAAGCCCTACTTGCTTTTCCTTCTTTGCGTCTTATACTTGGCAGCCAGTCTGCTTCTCCAATCCGAAAATCCGTTGAGCTGTGCGGTACTATATCCGATGTGGTGCGTGTCGTTTTTACCGCATTACCCGTATTGGCAAAAAACTCTCTGCTCAGCCTTCTGGCAGCAGTGTCTACTGGTCCCTTGCTAAATCGGTCGAAGCGAGCTTCTTTCGGCCTACACTGCGTCCACTGTTTAAACCTGATGCAACACTGGCTCATAAGACTAGAGAGAAAGCAGGTGTCTTTGCGTTTCTCTTCGCCCATAATTCACGTCTTGATACTAGCAGTGTTACCCACCGATTTTTCCTCATCGCGACAGTTCGACGCCTGAAGTATGCATAAGGAACAAAGACGTTCTGAGAACACTGTGTCGTCTAGACGTGAATAAAGTAAATGGACCAGATGGTATACCAGCGATTGTTTTCAAGGCATGTCACCCGAGTGGCCTTCTGTATTAACACGCTTGTATTGCTTCACATTTAGGACTGGTATAGTGCCCAAGTCTTGGAACCTTACCAACGTGCAACCCGTGCTTCAAAATGGGCAGTCGTGCGATCCTACCAACTATCGGCTAATATCGGTATTGAACTCGCGCCTCATGGCATACCTCAAAGGTAACGATCTCCTCAGTCGTCGACAGTACGGGTTTTGCTGCAAACGGTCTACTAGTGTATACCAGCCACTTGTGGGGCGCGGCCCTAGATAAGAACGGGGAAGTGATTGCCGTTTCCTTAGTCTCCTCGAATGCCTTCTACAGGGTATGGCACGTTAGTTTTATGAATAAGCTTACAGCGTTCGGCATTTTTACTTACAATGCGCCGTCAACCTGTGACTGGTCCATATTGTATGATGAATTACACATTTCTAGCCGTCCGCAAACCCGCACTTAAGGTGACCAGAAACCCAAGCAAATAGGCTCATACGCTTTCCGCCACCGTTTTCACTCGCAATGAGGTAACTACTTCCCGTGCCTTCTTGCTCCATATCCTATTTTTTTTTTTTTTTATTGACGTCGGTTGTATTTTTTTTATATGAAAACACTGTAGACTCTGCGGTTCATAGATTACTCTCTATTTCGGACCACTTTTTTTATTAATATTCCATTTATTTACATACTTTTTACATTTTTAAATATTTCTTAAAAAGCCCGTGGTCAGGTCTCTTGAGAGAAGAACCTCCTAAAAATACGCGCCGTGTTCAGGAGCACTGCTTTCTGAATCAAGTCCTTCTTGATCCAACAGCTCCACGCGAGCCTCCTCAGATGTTGGTCGAGACTCTTAGCAATTAAGCCATTGGCCGTCATGACTATTGGCACAATGATTGCTGTATCCACTTCCCACATGTCGATAACCTCGCGAGCCAAGTCATGACATTTAGTTTGCTTATCCTTCTCAGCTTTCACGAGGTTCTCATCATGAGGGACCGCTATATCAACAATCGTTGTGCGATGCTCCAGTCGATCTATCACCACAATGTTAGACTTATTAGCAACAATAGTCCTGTCAGTGATGATAGATCGATCCCAATATAATGTGACGTTGCGATTATTATTATTTTTTTGTTGTGCTTTTGGGTACAATATTGACTGGTCTACACTGTCCTTACATACCTATTAATATTGTAAAACCAATATTTTTTTTTAATGTGTAACCATGAAGTTTCTTGCCAGTTCTTTCCTTGTATATAATGTTTGGTTAGGCAGAGCAAGAATTCAATCGCACTATATACGATCACATATTTATTACCCTTCTAAATATATTTATAGACCGAGATTTAACAGACAGACATACTATTACATATCGGCACTGCACTTGCCTTACAGGAAAATTCACTGCGGGAAGTTGTGCGCACATAATATTGTTTGGTACATGAGGTTAGGGAGACATTGATTTTAATGTACCAGCACAAATGTTTCATCATATTGTAATAGATGACTTATAGTAAATGTCTTTGTATGGAAAAATAAAAACAGATTATTTTTTACAAGTTTTTTTTTTATTAGATAAAAACCCCACATATTTTAACAACTAAATCAGCAGTTTTATCTTTTATGGATAGAAATGAACCAACTGTCACGTAATCCATGGCTATTAGAGGGTGGGGATGGAAGCCATACAAAATCCCGCATTCTCCTGTGCCTCTTAATGTTTTGAAGCCATTTCAGTTTTTACTGCTGTAATTTTTTTCTGTAGAATATTATGTTCATTATTTATGTCGCACTAGAGTAATGTCGACCTTCAGTGCGTCGCACAAGCGTGTATTCGAACTATAATGAGTCGCAGTACAGCGTGCCTAGTGTAATTTGTTTTTCGTTAACGCGATCGACACGTTTGACGCTCCGATTGGCTCGTTCTAAGTTCTTAACCAATCAGAGAACTTTTCGATCGTGTTAATATAAAAACAACTCGCACTCGGCGCACAGTTTTGTCGCTTAACGCACAAACGTTAATCGCAAATCCATTTGTCGAGCTTACGTAGTAAGTACACTCGTTAGATAGCCTGCCTCTTTAATATGAATGCGCAGCCCATAATACCAATATCAAAAGTTGTCGCATTTACCTGCATCTGTCAATGTGAGAAATTTGACCAAGTGACTTCAGGAAAGACGGTGGCACAGTGATCACGTGCCACCGTGCACAACGAGGCTAAGGGGAGACTTCTCATAGTCTCCTCAGGGATGTGCCCTAACAGGCGTTGTACAGAGGGGGTTCCGGGGTGGTCTTTTAAGAGGTCACGGGGCCCTCTTCCATGTGCGGATGGTGATCCGGGGTGGTTTTAGTGAGGTAAAAATCCCACACTCACACACTCCCTGGTTTTTTCCCCAAAAGTCCAGGCGCCTTTTGAAGGTTTCCCCCCGAAAACAAAAAAAAAAGGTACTCGATCTCGTTAGGGCCCTCGCCCACTACGACTTTTTGTAGCGATGCTGTCGCGCGTTCGAATCGATATAGTTGCGATGCTGTAGCGCGTTAGTAGCGCGTTGGCATCTTTTCTATAGCGCTTGCAAATGCGACTAACGCGCGTTAGTAGCGATGTTATCACGCGCTTACGAAACGCGGGACAGCACCGCTGCAAAAAGTCACCGTGATCGAGGGCGCTTAGAGTCGTCGATCGACTAGACAGAAGTTCCCTTGCGTATAAATAGATGGCGCTATTTTCATTAATGCGTTTACGGTATTTTAACCGTGCTATGATAACTATACAGAAAATAAGAAACACAGCTCTAAAGCACATACTGAAATTGTGTCGTATACACAAAATATTTGCAGAAGTTCCGGCCAATACTTTGTGTATACTACCCAATAATAACATCTGATAATATTTATACGTATCGGGAAAAAAATACTACCTACTACTAGATTACGATATTGTGTAATAATAATAATAGAATGTTAATGTAAATAATAAAAGTAATATTATAATAATATATGTATTTGTTAAAAACACGATAAACAAGATGGAAAAAGAGGTATTACCATACAAATACTTAGTATATTTACATAGTAATATACAGAAACATTGTCAACACACAATTATCGTCAATTTTTTGGTATTAAAGTTCTAAAGGTCGTAAGACTATGAAAACAACACTTAATAACCAAATCAAGAACTTGTTTTTTTTTAAACTAAAAATTAAACACACATTAAAATAGTATAGTAATAGTATAATAATAATAGTATATTTATCTAACTGACTACAAAGCATTCCACAAGCTCTTAACGGATCCATTTGAGGACTTAAACTGAACTGTTAAAGGCATGGACCTTTATAGGGTGTTTTAGCTCCAGCCGTCTTTCTCGTTCACACGCTTGGCAATTTCTCATGTTACGACCTCTGCTTCTATCGTACTGAATCTTAATACATTTTGGCAACTGAAAATTACTTCAAGCATTTTTCATGACAAATCACATTGAATAGCATTAATTTAGAGTTGCTAGAAATATATTGAGTGTTAATATGCTTTTTTTTGATGATAAATCATTTAAAATCAAACAACGTTCCTTTACTATAAATATAGACCAGAAACAAACGTAAGTTATGGGGTAGGCAGATATGAGCTGATGTTGCAAAATTACACCTAGCAGCTTTGGACTCGGTGGAAAGGCGTGCGAAGAGGCTAATTGGTGATCCAGATCTGGTTATGTCCAATCTACAAAGCCTTGAGCATAGGCGAAGGGTAGTCAGCCTTTTGGTGTTTAACAAGATGCATTTTGAAGAGTATGCGCAGGAATTGCATGACTTGATTCCACAATCTCATTTCTACCATCGGACAACCCAACGAACGGCGAGTATCCACCCTTACGTTGTTGAAACCTCTACTGTCCGGACCAAGCATTTTGCCTCGTTGTTTATACTGCGTAAATTGAGGGACTGGAACAATTGGCCTGCTGCGATCTTCCCGTACGATTATAATTTAGGTGTCTTCAAGGCTATAGTGAATAGGCTCTTAATAAACGAATGCGCCTCACCATCAACGATTGCATCACTACTTACCATCAGGTGGGATTGCAGTTGACTACGATACGGCACTAGTTTATCTGAATTTTAAAACAAAAGTTTTCTTGAAGGTAATGGTCCCATTGTAAAATTTTTCACCGATAGAAAGCTGCTTTATTCCAATGTGAGATTGGTCATATCTTATGTACGCGGCGAAGCAGAGGGCAAAAACTAGTTAGTTATGTTTGTGTTCTTTTATGAACCAAGTCGCGGGTAGCAGCTAGTTTGAAATGAATGCTTTGATTTGGTTTGATGAATTTCGTTGTACCCCAAAAAAGATCAAAGCAGCCTTTAAGGTATTTACAGTTTGCAACAAAGCGAGACCTTTTTTGTTAACTGAATACTAGTGTACAGACATTACAGCCCCTCTAGCCAAGTTACAACCGTTTCGTGACAAATTATGTTCTTCAAGTAACGCCTCGGTGTCAGCAATTGTAGAAAACGATAAGTTGGTAGCCATGTAGCCGCGCTTGATTCGCCCGCTCGTTCTACAATGCCGTTCTATAATAACAAAAGCGGTGAACATTGTAGAAACGATAACAATTCATTCTATCATTTTGAACGATGTGAACTTGGCTACGAATTTTCTATTCGTTTGTTCTGACCACGTGACTTGACGTTGAGATGATGTGATTCCCATACATTTGATTAGTTTTCGACTAGCCTAAACGATTGCAGATTATCAACTTGGCTAGGGGTGATGTAGATGGAATACCAAGCGGTGGAAAACCGATGTTCTTTACATCCTTTTCTCAATACTAATATAATATCCTTCATTATCGGGCCGCAAAACTATACCATATTTGAGCCGCAACTTGGTGTGATCACCCTTGATCCTGTAACTCCTCACCACGTGAGCCAGGGTTGTCTTCATCGACATCATGGCGTATGTTTTACCTGATTAAATAAAAATAAAACGTTACCGTTACAAAATAGCAATTCGAAAATAAACGATATAATATGATTAAAACTAAAATTCCAAAAGAACGAGACGTGAGTAACTTTACTCACGTCAGATTTCTATCTTTTGAAATTTTTGAATAACTTTATTCATGTGATGAATAACTTCATTGATGTGATAAACATTTGAACAACTACTGGGCCCCAAATACAACCATCAGTCAAAGGACCACGTTGTTCCCATACCTTGTCAAAATCTTTGGGAAAAAAAGATGTTGGATTAAACAATGGATAGCGAGAAGAAATTACTTAATTTAAATGACTTTTTTTATTTTATAAAATCTACTATTGCTCAAATATCCTAGAAAAAAAAAATTACAAAAAAAATATCGGAAGTCGGCGTTTCTCGGTATTATTTGTTTCTTATTTAACACCGATATGAGAAATAAAATCTTTGCCAAGAAAATTTTGATTGCTGCAACGACTTCTGAGTTTGACATGATTACACTTTTATCCCGTTCCCATAGTGGTTGACCCTTACCGATACAACGTCGTCTTCCCATACCAAAGGGAGCAAACGCGTTAGGATTGTCTGGCACCTTGCCAGTTTCCAGCCATCGTTCAGGCTTGAACTCGTGTCTATCTGGACCCCAAATCGGATGCTTGTGAAGACCGTTAAACATTAAGACGCAGGTCCGGCCGGAAGACAGTGTGTAGTTTTCTGAAACATTATGTTTAAAAGCACTAGTTTTTAAGTCTTAAGCAGTTTGATCTGGACAAAACAGAAAAGTTTGTGTAAGATCCAAAGACATTAAATACTTAAAGTATCTCTCTGGTAAGATCGGTGTTAACAGATTTTATTGTATTAACTTACTTAGTTTAACATCTTTTTCAAGTTTTCTGGCGATGAGTGGCGATACGGTGATAAATCTCAAGCTCTCCTTCAGAACTGCCTCCAAGTACGTTAGCTTTGACAAGTCCGTCTTTTCTACATCTCTATCATCTCCTATAACTTCCTGTATCCTGATTTTAATGTAAAAAAAAAGTAGATATAATCGAAATTTCGTAATCTTTTTGTGGCTTTATAAAAGGTTTCTTGCGCAGTCAAGACGCATTCTCACGTCACATTGTCAGATGATGCCAGATATGATCAGTTAGATGGAACTTGGTTAAGAGTATACTTACTCAGCAAATAATTTCTCCTGAACGTCAGGGTGTGACCCCAACAGTACCATGGTATACGTAAGAACATGAGCCGTAGTTTGGTGTCCAACGGCGAGCAAAGTGTCCACGTGCTCTCTGATCTGTTTGTCACTAAACACTCCTTTTTCAACTGACAGCTGAAGGAGATTGTCTATAAAGGGTTGGTATGTGATTCCTAAAAAAGCATTATTATTTTTAAGAACAATTTTAAA
Organism: Mythimna pallens; assembly: GCA_961205895.1. NCBI lineage: Eukaryota > Metazoa > Arthropoda > Insecta > Lepidoptera > Noctuidae > Mythimna > Mythimna pallens. The sequence goes on along the minus strand of OY540845.1, from coordinate 752,623 downwards.
TTTTCATATCCATCTTTCTCCATAGGAAACCAACTTGTGAAAGAGGCAGCTACATTTATTCTCAATGTTAAAATTGTTGTGAAATGTGTTAATTGTTAATAACGATTTCAATAATACTTTTTTGTAAATGTCATTAGTGTTATAAGAAAAGGAGAGTTAAGAAATTTCACCTGGTATTTTACCTTTTTCAGCGCATGTATTTCCAAAAGCCTCGGATTTTCTTTTTTTGAGAACCTGCAATATTTTTTTTTACATTTACTAACTATGTAACTTAATCATCATTAACAATTAACAAAAATAATCTATAGTTCGAGGTTAGACTGAAATATTTTCATTAAAAATCATCTAGTTTAAATCCTATTCATAATGCTACATCAATGCGACTTCGACGAGAGTCAACGTTTTTCAACTGCAACGCACGGCGTCGCGCGACGACGCTAACATTTGTGCACCCAAACCAGAGTGTTGAACCAGTTCAGAGACTTTTATATTCGCAATAGGGCTTTTCCTCGACAGCTGACAAATCACCACACGTGGGTATAACACGTCAATTCAAGAAACTACTCGACTCTACCCGCGCTATATTCTATATTTTCTCATCACAAAAATGAAAAAGTTGAGATAAATATTGGCAAAAACCATTACACGTCACGACGCGCGACGCTTCGACTCTGTGCCAGTGTGTGTCGAGCCTAATAGGGACCGACAACTGAGATAATTGCGATCCTGTGATTGATATAAATCTGTGTGAATGATTACAAAATTAAACCATTACGCCATAAGTGACGTTACTTACCACCAGAGGGCGTAAAACTATATATTATATTAGTGTTAACCAAAATCGAACCTAACCTAACTTATCGCAACCGTAACTTTTCAGAACGAGTCCTCTATATGATATGATGACAGATAGTTCAGCTCTCTTGGATGAGACTATAATGAATAAGTCTACATAATTCTTCGTTAAACACCAGCTATGAGCAGTGATGGCCGAGTGGTAATGGCTCCAACTTACGGAGTTGTAGGTCGCGGGTTCCAACCCAGCCAGGCGCATTATTTTGTGTAATTTATTTTATCACTACTGCTCTCAAAACGGTGTAGGAAAACATCGTGAGGAAACCGGCATGTCCTAGAACCAAAACTTCGAAGACATGTGACATCCACCAACCCGCACTTGACCCGCGTGGTGGATTACGACCCGTTCCCTCTCCTACAGAGGAAGCCTGAGTCCCAACAGTGGGAACATTAGAAGGCCGACTTTGCTATGCTATGCTAAACACCAGCTATACAGTAATAGAATTACAGGAAAAAATAAACAGCTGTAGTAGCTGTAGCTCATCAAGATGAGAATATTTAAAATTAAATTAATGCTTTGATTAAATTATTTTTGATTAGAAATGGACATACAAAAACACTTAAGAAAAATAAATGCCGACAAGAACATATAGAAAACTTTGCGACAATAAAAAAAATATGTTTGTTTTTGCAGTGTTTTATGAAAAAAACTGACTCAAAATGAAAAAATACCAGGGCTGAACCGACACGATTAAACACTGGATTAGACACCACACCTTTTTCCCACATTATTACTTAAGTAAACCCATTGGCAGAAATTTTCCCGATTTTACGATTAATAGAAATTACACGTGTTATAATTTTGAAATAAGTGGTAAATAGATTTTAAGGAGTAAAAATTGTACAATTTATGAATACGTTACAATTTTCCCACCTGTTAAAAACAATATAAGAATTAATTTGAATATGAATTACCGTGGTCGCCATATTTTGCAAAATCTTCATATAAAAATCCTGTGTCTTCTTGAGCTTACTCCACGAGAAGGCGTAAGAGCTGTGCCACCAGAGTTTTGTAAACCTTTCCACCATCGTACCGAACATTGGCTCCAAAGCATCAATGTACTCGGTAATTAAACTGGAATCCGAGAAGTCTACGCCTAGCGCTGTCACTAGAACCGATAAACATTTTCGATGAATAATAAATAAATCATAATATTCAATAATTAATCATTTCTTCAAAACTCTTTACCAGATCAATTGATAAATTCCTAAATTAAATCATAATTCTAAGTCTTACATGCCTGAACTAGGAATTTCTATTTCAGGCGAGAATAACTAAAACAATTAAAATTTAATAAAACCAAAAGGATTTTCTAGTTAAAAAATACAAATGATTAATAAATCTGTGGACAAGTTATATTATACTACTATATTATAATATTATAGTAGCTTACTATAATATTATAATATAGTAACTTTAAGTTTCTAAATTAAAAAAAATACTAAAACTAAGTGAAGAATTGAATCGAAATATTCACATCAACACAATCAGCTAGTTCTTGTTATCATCGCAGGACAAATTTAACAAGATCGAAGCTAGCACACTATGTTGAGGAGTCCAATTTTCTGACTACACTTCCTAGTCTTTCTGTAGACGGAAAAAAAATAGCACAAAAAAAATTGTATTCGGAGTTTCAATAGGGTACACTCATTTTTGAAAAGTGTTTCAATTAGATTGTACAATGCTAATAAACCACAAAAAAAACACTTAATTTTTATTCAGTCGCTAAGTACAGCAAAACTCGATTTTGCTCACTGCGTGAGACAAAGTAACTTTTTAATATTTTTTTTTTTAGCCATGCGATTCGTAACATTCGAACTGTTTGTATTCTGTCTCTTTCTCGCCCTTATAAAAAAGCGAGTGACAAACATGCAATTTCGAAGTTAATTCCGATTTTGAAATTCCACCACAAAGAAAAACGCGTTCGGAAATACGCATTTCATAAATAGAAAATATTTGTAAAATATAAAATTGTTTTTTTTTTATAAATAAATTATTGAATTTTAAATTTATTATTGTATTTGAACAAAAATAAGAGTACCTGAGTACTTATAGCAACAGATAAAACTGGCATTTAACCTTTAAATAAGTATTTCGAGTTTCAACATTGACTGTTTTAGAACGTGCTTTAAAAAAACAGCGGAAACAAAATAGTGGCAAATAAGATTAAGAATGTTAAAATAATTGTAAAATATGAGCAAAACTAGCGACATAGATAGTATTTATTTTAATTGAAATCATTATTAAATCAATTTCAAAATCGGAATGAACTTCGAAATGGCATGTTTCTCACTCGCTTTTTTATAAGGGCGAGAAAGAGATAGAGTACAGTGCAGTTCGAATGTTTCGAATTGTATGGCTAAAAAAAATATTAATTAAAAAGTTACTTTGTCTCACGCAGTAAGCAAAATCGAGTTTTGCTCACTATTTTCAAGCAGCAAAACCTACTTGTTTGAGCTGCTGTGGTGAAAATAACTATTATTATGTAGGTGTTATGGTGGGTAAAAGTTTTCTTGTGAAGTATTAGGGTCGTTACAAGTATTGAATAAATACTTACAGCAGATAGTCTCCAAGGCGACATGTTGTGCGTTAGTATAGTGATCAAAGAGACCCTTTCCAGCATGTTTCTCAAAGTTTTTCACTAGCTTCCTAGATTGGGTGTTGAAAACGCCCATGAACGTGTCCAGAAATGTCTGACTAAATGCTGGGTGCAGGTGCTTGTGGTGATCCATCCAAATTGCATCTGAGGATTTATAACAATGACTTATAAAAAATACTCGTATATTGACACTTAACCGTCAAATGAGACTTAATAAGGTTCTAACAGGAATAATATCTTTAATTTTTTGATGATGTTAGCAGCATTGTCATGTCTGGTTTTGATATGTTATTATCAGAATCATCATCATCTTCCTGCCCTTGTCCCGTTTTATTTGGGGTCGGCGCAACACATTTTTTTCTTCGATTCTGTTCTGTCACTCGTCACGCTATCACTAACTCCCTTTTCTTTCATATCACTTCTCACACAATCCATCCATCTTTTCTTTGGCCTCCCTCTCCCTCTCCATCCATCCACATGTAAATTCATAACTCTTTTAGCAACATGCGCTTCACCCCTCCTCTTCACATGACCATACCAAGATAAACGATTTCCTTTCAATTTTTCAGTCACTGGCGCCACTTTCAAACTTCCCCTAATATACTAATTTCTCACTTTATCCATTCTTGTCACACCACACATCCATCTTAACATTCTCATCTCCGCTACGTGCAATCTTTTTTTATCCGACTTTTTCACAGCCCAACATTCTGATCCATACAGTATGACAAGCATATGTTATTATCAGAATATGAAGGTTTTTAAAAACCTTGTTTTATTGGCACTTGGGTAAATCAGACGCACAATAATTGGTCTCTTGTATTATTAGTCGTCAGTTAGCATAACATTTTATTAAAGTAGAATTGAGTTTAAATATGATTATTTTAAATGTATAAACGACACTGTCGTAATTTTGATAATGTATTAAATACATATATTATCAAATAAAAAAAATAAGATACATAATTATTACATATTTATATACATCACATATTATAAAATCACTGCATATGTATACAACTCACATCTAGCAGTGATTAATCCATCGCCGAGCCATGGTTCACCAAAATCGTAATATGAATCCTTTTCCATGCACGTGGACGCGACTGTGTAGCAGTCATCCGGATCGGTGACACCTAGCCAATGACAACCAAATTAATAAAATAAATAAAATAAAAAAGCCTTTTATTTCTTGCATTAAAAATTATTAAAAAAAGTAAAATATATGCTTAGTTAATGTTATTTACGTATTGTTGTATAAATTGAATCCTATTATATCGTGTGCAAGAACCCCTCCTCAGGCGAGGGTGAAGGCCTCCTCTAAAGAATTCCATTTATCCCTATCCTGGGCTATTTGCGTCCAGCTGGGCCCAGCTATTTTTATTATTTCGTCTGCCCATCTCGAATGCGGTCTACCTTTGAGACGTTTGCCGTATGGACCCTTCCACTTTGTTACCCTGCTAGTCCACCTGTCATCCTCTAGCCTCGCTATATGACCTGCCCACTTCCATTTTAATTTTTTAGCGTAGCTTAGAGCATCTTTGGCTTTGGTGATTTTTCTTATTTTTGTGTGACGAATTTTTTGTATTTTTTTAATATTAAGCATGCTTCGTTCCATTCCACGTTGGCAGGTAATGATTTTGTTTTTGATTTTGGATGTATACTTCCAAGTTTGGCAAGCGTAGGTTAGGCATGGCAGGAGGCAACCAAATTAGAATCGAGATAATTTTTAATTGAATAAAAAAAATCTTTTATACAAAAAATATCTTAGAAGTATAAAGGTACATAAATAGTATATAAGTACAATAGTAAGGTACCTAGATAATATAACCATTAATATCCAGAATATACCTCATCGCTATTTCAATCATAAAAGTTTTGTAATAGGATGAAAGTGAGACTAACATCGCATCCTTTTAAATAAATAAAAAAAAACATTCGGCTCATAAATGATAGAAATCTGAGGTAACAAACTTTAAAAACCGAATTAAGACTTACTTACTCAACCTATTTGTAAAAAAAAGTTATTTAAAGTAAATTTGTAGTTTACTAGTTTACTTCAGGACTAATCCAAAGCATTTTATTTGTATAATTCAATAAAAACACTTAACTAATTAAAACTATATGTTTATACACTAAAGGTAAAAACTACTAGCGTCTCGTAAAATATGGCGTCATAAAATTCCTCCGCATCACTGTCGACTGGAAGTGTGCCCAAAAGGCTGGCAGCATTGCCACGTTGTATGGCAATGCTTAATCTCTGACCGAGATAAAAGCCAGCCCTTGGGTCACGCGAAGTGTCAAATAAATATATTGTATATCCTCAAACATACAACAAGTGAGATTCTATAAATAAAGATTATTACAAATAACAAACTGTTCGGATTGTATCAGTCAATGCCTTGTATTATCCTGTTCTGCTTTTATTTATTTTTACACCTCTATTGACTGTAAACCTATTAAGTACGCAGAAAAAAGAGGATCCTCTGACCAGACGAGTGATGTGTCTGGTCTGGGCAACGGTTCGATAGTTTGGTTTTGGACTCTTGTATATGTTCTAATTGTTGTGCGGAGAGCTGATATCGCAATGCTGGATTTTGGACTGTTGTATTGTTACTTCACGTACATGATGCCTGATCGACACTTTTTTGCGACATCCACGCGATTGAATTCGTGGGAACTGGGAAAAAAAATATACTAAAAATTAATTGCAAAGATTAACATATACAATAAAAAATCGATTGTTACTAAAACGAGTCAAACCACTGGTATTAATGTTGAACTTCTAAGGCGATGTAACACATAGGAGGATAAAAGTATTTCTTTAGGCATTTTCTGCAATGATTCCGAAGCATTCAATTGTGTTCTTCATTAAAATGGTCGTCTTCAGAGGGTTCCTTCTATTTGGCAGAATCTTGATACTCCGATTTTTATTTGGCATAACTCACATGGCATAATCTTATTTAATCGAATATTTTTAAGGCATAAAAATTATTTAGCATAACTTTTGTTCGGCAGAATATTTACGTGTCCGAATTTACAATGGCATACTTTTATCTTGGCAGAATTTTGTTTCGCATAATTACCTTTGCCATAATTAATATTATGCATAATTTTGTTTAGCATAACATTTATTTAGAGATACGATTATTTGGTATGGGTGGATCTTCTTGTAAAAATTAGTGTTCAAAACATCAAAAACTTATAATATATGGAATAAAACTGATAATTTAAATAAAGTAAATTTATGCTGTCGAATGGTTAGATAACCTACGTGCAATGTATTTAAAATCGAATGGTCTGCAAAAGTGACATAGAATGTTCTAAATATAGCATGTATTGGTAGCATTTTCAATATTAAATTAAATTTGTGTCATAAAAAGTCAATACGTTGTGCTGCAAAATTTTGTGACAGAAACGAATCGCTGCGAAACCGACTTTACGCAGTCTTGTGTGCCCTACCCCTAGAGTGTAATTTAAACCCGCGTAGGCGCGGAGGGGTAGGGCGGCCCGCGAGCTGAGGAGCAGGTGGTTTGATGGCCCGCTGCTTCGGCTTGCTGGCCGGCTTCGCCGGCCAGCCTCAGCCGCGGTGGTGAGCGTTAAAACCATCTGTGACGATAAGCTCGCGTGGCGCCGCCCAAACCCCGCAGCGCCGGAGCCGTGACAGAAACAATGCTTGCTGCATGTTGCATGCCTGCTTGCATGCTGCATGCCTGCTGCATGTTGCATGCCTGCTTGCATGCTGCATGCATGCTGCATGTTGCAAAAAAATATGAGTAATATGTTAATGACTATCGATATAAAATGTATGCCAAAAAACGATTCTGACTGTGAATTTTCTGCGATATGATGGTTCTGCTTTTTAATTATTATGGATATAAACATTATGCCTAAAGATGATTCTGACTAACAAAATTATGAGTTTTGAATGTATGACAACTGAGTGTATGCGAAATGATTTTCTGCGAAATGAAGTTTATGCTATCCGTTGTTATGCAAAACAATATTATGACGTAAAAAGTTCTGCTATAAAAGGTAGACCCGTCTCCAGAACGCATCTTTGGATTTTCTTTATACTTCACTAGGTACTGTGACAACTAAGTAGGTCGCACTAATTATCAACTTGCTAACTGGCCTTTAAGGTTTAAGTTATAAAAAGTTTAGGATGATTGATGTTAGAGGAATAGGAGAAGACGCGTCAAGAAGTGTCAGGACGATAATTTTATATAGCAAAATATTATAATGAAAGTGCTTAAATACGAAATAATACTCTAAACAAATATAAAGCCTTTCATTTGCGCCCCCGTCTTCACAGTACATAAATGGATTGTGAGAATTGATGTGACAGGTAAAACAAATGTCGCATCGATAATGACCTAATAACAGGTCCTAAGGCAAAGGGCACCTGAAGGAGCACGATACGTTTTAATCAGTAAAAGTCGGACACTTCCTCTAGCCCAGAACCTAGAGCGAGAAAAGTTATTTGATGATTTATTGAATAAACGTACTATATAATAAGTAAATAATATTTAAAAAAAATGATTACTTGATTATTTTTTCATTTAAAGCAATAATTTATAAATGCACGAGGTATAACCGTGAGGTCAGATTTGGCAGTGGCAAGACCACTTTGAAACTCTGTATATACTCTAAAACTAGGGTCTGAATTATAAGTCTAAAATGTCTCTAACGGGGCGATCAGTGATTTATTTCAGACAAGTTTACTTTGGACACTTGACTCTAATAATGTTTATTTAATCTGTATGTTTATTATCGCTAGGTTAGGAACGAGGTGACTTATAATTAGACACAAGTAAATGTAGGTAATTCCATCATAAGAATACTTACAATATATAGTTCGTGGCCCAATACTAACTGCTACGACTCCACCGAAGTCATTGCTCTGATTCGCTATGGTGCTGAGTTGATTCCATGCATCTATAAACCGTATATAAAATATTGTTAATTCGAGCGTGCAAGTTCTAACTTGAAAGGATTTTTGATCAGGTCAGAAAAGACCTGACCTTAAGGGTATACTGCCGTTTGCCCGAATTTTATTTACCCTAATATCATTTGCCATAATAGTCAACAGCCATAATATTATACGACGTAATATTCATTTGCCCTACTCTTATTTGCTATATTAGTCACGTGCTAGAAGCTTTGTTTCCCATAAAGTCACTTACCATAACATCATTTGTTATAATCATTGTAAGCCCTAATTATCACATGCTATAATTATCACATGCCATCGACATTGGTTATGTAGCGGTTGTTATATCTGGAGAAACTGGACGCAAACGGGACTTTAGGGCACTCCGACTCGGATAGGTTAGGTTAAAAGTGGTTATTTTTTTATAAACCACACAGGAGTAGGAGCCCAGCTAGGCGGGGCTCCGTCAACCAAGCCCACCATCAACCATGCATAGAATATTTTAAGGTTTGGCTAGGTCTATTCGCTAGCTTCGCTCGCATTTAAATGTTATGTCTATTAAACATTGTGGCGTTTAAATATTATGTTTGATAATTATTATGGCACTTAAAAAATATGAAAAACAATACGTATGGCACTCGTATCTTATGGTATCAAGTTTCGGGCAATTAACAGTATGTCATATGTCTTTTAGGGCAAACAAAACATTCGGGATGGAAATGAAATTCGGTTAAATGAAATTCGGGAATATGATGATTATGGTATATAATCTTCGGGTAAACAATAGATAACCCAGAAAAAATCTAACCTTACATTTCTTTTCTCAAACGACATGGCCACGCAGATTAGTATCTGAGAAGACGACTAATCTACATGCTTCTCAATTATGATTTGACCATGACATATTTACTGTATAGGTAAAACTCTCGTGCTCTCTAAACGATGAAGGGAAACATCGCGAGGAAACCGGCATGTCCTAGAACCAAAAATTCGAAGACAAAAGACATTCACCAACCCGCATTGGGCCCGCGTGGTGGATTTCGGCCCATTTCCTCTCCTAGAGAGGAGACCGGAGTCCCAGCAGTGGGGACATTAAAAGGGTGATTATGATTATATTATATGCTTTAAAATAGACTTTGACTTCTGAGTTGGTTTCAGTGTTTCTTCTTAGGATACTCAGCTAGGAAACACCTCCCTCAACTAGAAACGAAAACATACGTGTAGACGTGTTGTTCATAACAAATTTTTAAATTCCATAGATATACCATCACGTCTGCAGAGACCGATCGTTATGATTAGGTACTACAAAATCAAAGGCAAATCGTTGAAACTAAACATGCTTATCTATTCATGTAACTAAGATCTAGAATCTGGTTAGACAGATCTGGCGCAGGTGTCTGTTCTGTGCGACTTCTAAATGTACTTACTGCAAGCATCTCCAATGAACAACGGCGCATGTCCCACAATGGGCCAAGCCCCCGGCCAGTATGGCGGCTCGCTAGTCTTAGCACTCTGTCGGCGCCACCACCAGTACGCAGCGCACGTGATGCAGAGCAGCACCACAGCAAACATTGCTATCCTGAACATAATTTATTGTTGAGCTTAAAAGTATTGTGTGTTTACCAACATCAACACGTTTCTCAAGTACGCATAAACCTCAAACATTAGATTATGATCATACGCATAGGGTAATTTCAACTTACAAAAGTTAGCCAAGGTTTTTTTAACCGACTTCAAAAAGAAGGAGGTTCTATGTTCGGCTGTATGTATTTTTAGGGTTCCTTACCTTAAAAGGAAAAATCTGAACCCTTATAGCATAACTTTGTTGTTAGTCCGTTTGTCTGTCTGTCTGTCAAGACCCTTTATCTCGGGGACGAGTGGAGGTATCGAGTTGAAATTAAAACAATATAAGTACTCAAGTCTGCGGTCTCTTGAAATTGTGGAAAAATCTAATTTCAAAGTAACGAATAAAAAAGATACGGCTGTTTATGTCGCAAAAAACGTGTATCTTGACACTCACAAAGAAATCAAAATTCATAGGGTACTGTTGTACGGTCCCGTTGACCCAGAATCCTGAAATTTGGCAAAAAGCAAGGTCTTATAATAAATTGAAAAAACGTTGTTATAAACTAGTGCTTGACTGCGATCCCCCCTGATGGTAAGCAGTGATGCAATCGTTGATGGTATCATAAAATTTCTCCGTATCACTGTCTACTAGACGGAAAGTGTGCTCAAAAGACTGGAGCCTTGCCACGTTGTATGGCAAAGCTTAACCTCACGCCAAGGAAAAAAACCGGCCTTTAGGTCACGCCAAGTGAGCACAAGGCGGTTGGTTGTGTTTCCTGATAGCTACAACTTAGGGGTCTTTAAGTCAAGAGTGAATAGGCTACTTCTAGGCAAGCGTGCTCCATCGTCGACCACATCATCGCTTACCATCAGGTGAGATAGTGGTCAAACGCGAGCCTATCATTTATATAAAAAAAAAACTAAACAGTTTCCCATTTAAAAATTAAAACGACTAATCTTTTTAACCACTCTTAACGCAATCCATTTGACATTTTAAACTGAACTGTTACAGGGTGAAGCTATAAAGGGTACATATATTCCTCTTTCCCGCTCGCACGCCTCACATTTGAACACATCATGGTAAGGCTCTAGTCTTACTATTTATTTTGAAACCCAAACACATCAAATTAAAGCTTCAAGGAGACAATTACATAAAAACGACTCAATAACATAAACAACAAAAGATTTAAAACTTTAAAAATATATATATTTAAAAATATATCTACCTTTTCGTCGCTTTACAAGATAGTATATTATTCACTGTTTAATTGTCACAGATATCCAGTCTAGGTATAACATATATTCTACTATTCACGTGTGTTTTATATGAAGACTGCGAGTTTTAATTGTAGTTGCCATTTTGTGTTAGAATTCAATTCGCATACTCAAGGTTCTGTACGACATAAATGTGAATACCTAAACTTTTTTTTTATAATTCATGTTCATTATCATTCAAAACTCTTTAATAATGAATGCAAGTCTTTGTAACTTCGTTGTACTGTTCGTTTTCAGCTCTCGGTGCAGTGAATCATAAATATTATAGTAAATTCCACAGCATACTTTAATTCAGGCTTTCATTTTGTTGTCACTAATATTTGGATTAAGGAAAAAAAATATTGCTACTCAAAACTGTCTAGGTAGCGCTAGCAGTATTCATAACCGCTGAAATATAGTCAAATCTATGCTCTGTTACTTGGTATATTTTACTTAGTTTTTTTTTAAAGTAGACCTATTTTATTAATTTTTTTCAGTTATTTGTAGGTAAAAGATAAATAAAATAAAATAGGTGTGAGTGCTCAAGATCCGTGCCGACACCTGTACCTATAGAATTTAATCATTAAAACATTGCATAACAATGCAAATAAGTCAAGCCCAGACCTACCTTCCAGCTTCATCATCAGATCAGTTTGATTTATTTCCCCTTTTTCTTTTAGTCATTCATCGACTACACGTATAAACATAGCAATTTTAATTGTTATGACAGTTCTGTTGTGATCCAATGAGGAGTTCCGTTCCATATCTTCAAAGTTCGTCATCAGATCATAATCATATACCTATGGGACCCACTTGAAAGATTTTAAATAAAAATAAATAATTTTCAAAATCGGTCCACATTTAATTGACCAAGAAATCGGTGAACATACATTAAAAAAAATACATACCGCCGAACACAGAACCTCATTGATACATGATCGTCGATTTAAACATATAAAATCATTTTCTTAAGTAACTCCAAAATGAATAAACAATTCTGAGAAAATAAAACGAGTAAAACTATTTAGGAAAAAAATTATAACTAACTTCTATTCGCGACTTCATCCGCGTAAACATGACAATCGGGGTCAGAGTAAATCACCTATTCTCTACATATGATGAGATGCAAAGTTCCCCTCACATCAACCAATAAGTTAGTGCATTAGAAGCGCATGATCAATTGATCAAAACACTTGTTTGTTGTCTGTCTATATGACTTCAGCCGCCTCCGTAAGAAAGTCACAATAGAGTAGATTGCATGTGGTGCAACAACCTTTTAAAAATCCAATTGAGGATCAGAGAAACTTTATTTAATAATAATATAATATTCCACACTGTTTTGTAATCTTTACAAATCACAGCTTTAGGGTCTCATCATGAGAGAGTACTATATCATTAAACACTATGCGGCGCTCTAGTTGATCTATCACCACTATATCAAGCTTAATGGCGACAATAGTCCTGTCATAGACTGATCTCAATGTAATGAAATATTGCCGTTTTTTGAGAACTGGGTCGAGCACATATGTACATATAGTACTTACATTATTTCTGATTGCAGATAATCCCGACAAGGTTGTGTCTTTATTATTATTCTTATTTTAGGGTTAGCACTATTTGTTTCTTAAACTTATTACAATACAAAGGTAAAAAGGCGGACCTAACACCTTACGTAGAAAGGTAGAAAAGCCTTAGGTAGACAATCTACAAGTCAACCAAGGGTGGTGAAGACAAAACTACTCCCACTACTATATATATGTATACATAATTATATATATATAAAGTAATTATTAAGTTATATTATGTGACGATTGCGTGTAGTATCGTTTTGACGTTAGAGCGAAAACAACCAAATGTTTCAAATGCCTATGTCTCATAGTCTGCTCTATAATAGACGAACGGACAGACAGCGGAGGCTAAGTAGTTAAGTTTCTTGTAAATACATAACATATAAAAAAGCGAATCTCACAACAGTTCTTCTACTGCAAAAAATTGCGAGTGAAACAAAGGCGATTAATTTATCTATGAGAATATCTACTTAAACAGCTTTGTACCAAATTGTAACCTGTTACAAACGTACCTAACTTTATAGGGGCCGTGTCTTGTGTATTAGACATCTTTATTTCTACGATACGAGTATATACAATAATCCTTAATAAGTACAATAGTATGACTTAATTGTCGTGGAGCAGCATACACACAATCCTACTTAATCAACCTTAGTCCTAATTAATCATAGAACTAGTAGACTAAATGTTACTGGCTATCTACATTATTCAGGTGTAAAAAAAAGATATAATAAAAACCCTACGCTAATTAAAAGTAACTAAAATCAAACTAAAAAAATAAAAATAAAACTTGTTTAATCTGCCCAAATAGACGCACAATAAAATATAGTAATCTGTCGGGCCATGTGCAAACGGGGCATAACTGTGCTGCACCATAGACACTAGAAAATAAACACAGTTGACTGATGTTTACATAGTCTGTGGTTGTGTATACAAAACAGTCTAATCTTTTAGCTTAGTCTAAACTAAAATATGGCGTCAAAAAACTCTTCCACATCGCAAAAGACTGCACGCTGTATGGCAATGCTTATCTTTTGTCCGAGGTAAAAGCCAGCCTGGGGCTCACGCGAAGTGTCAACTAAACATGTCGATAGATTTTTATACAACTTGAGAGCACTCGGACCGAGAATTTCAATCCAAACGGTTCGATAATTTAACTTCAACATAAGGTTATTATATTTCCATCGCTTGAAGTTCTCCACAGCCGCAGCGGCAACACCAGCATAACACAACGAGCTAGGAAGATGAGAAAGTGCAAGACGTATCGACACAAGTAGCGTGCCATACTAAAGGCCTACCCATCTTCCATGGGAATAACGACATACCATCCGGTCTCTTGCCATCATCGCGTGCCAGACCATGGGGTTCCAATACGGCTGGAATGCCAACGGTGTCAAGAGTGCGTCTGATGATGTCGTTGATATTCGCGTGTCGCGCTGTGTGACCCGTACTTCGGCTGCTGTAAAAGGAAACGCACTTACCAAAATATATCGAAACTGCTAAAATCGATAGTTTACATCACTTAAAATTCTAATCGGTCTATCGAAAGGGCCACATCCAATCGTTAACTTCGTAGTTACGATTATTTTGAAGTAGATCAGAATAAAAATAAAAAGCAATTCATGGCCTTTCCTTTTTCTAGTTTATATTAATGACCTTTCTTACATGATGGCTAATTTATCTAATATAATTCTATTTACTGATGACATTTCTCTTATTTTTAAAGTAAATAGAAAAGATGCAGATGTCTTGCAAGTCAACGACAGCCTGGCTGTTCCTTTGAAATGGTTCGCAGCTATCTCTCTGAAGGCAAAAAACGAAATGTATAAAGTTTTCATTGTGTCATTTCCTATGTCCCGCAAGTTGGCCTCGATCTAATTATTGACGGCAAAAACTTTAAATGGTAATACGGAAACTGTGTTCTTAGGTTCTAACGATTCCAAACTGCAGTGGGGGGCTCGTATTAGAACTCTCTCAGGTAAATTAAGCTCAACTGCATATGCAGTAAGAAAAATTAGGTAATTAATTGACAGATGTAACCATAGCTAGGTTTGTTAACCATGCTTATTTCTACCGTTTTATGTCTTATGACATTTTATTCTGGGGATCTGCAGCTGATGTATGGAGGAAAGTCTTCATCATGAATTGTTTTTCCACGATTAGCAGTTAATTTGACTTCGAAACGTTAAGAGGCGCAATTTTTTTTAAGCTATATAATTTTCTGCTTGACTGTGATCCCACCTGATGGTAAGCAGTGATGCAATCGTTAAAGGACCACTAGTTTATAAAGAGCCTATTCACTCTAGCCTTGAAGATACCTAAATTATTATCAGAAGGGAAGACCGCAGCAGACAAGTTGTTGATGTTGTAGGATGATGTTCATTAGCTATATTTACAGCAACTCAGCATGCACTTGCGACTAAATTCATTACTCCTTGCTTGAATATTTCTAAAACTAATGAAGATACAAATGAAAAATTCTGCTATATTTGCACGACATTTATTAGTAGAACATTATAAAACAATAAGCACAATACAAGTACGCAGATACTTTAAGATCTCGATTTATAATAATAAATACAAAGCCCTTTTTATTACATACTCAACTTAATTAGCACTATCCTTATTAATACTAAATTAAAACTCAAGAGTTTACAAAAATAAAGAAAATAGTTTTACGTTCATTTTATAATCACTTAATAAGATTATTTCAATATTACATAGGTGCGTACATACAAAGAATTTGTTTGAAACATAAATTTTTATATATTTTGTATAACTTAGTACCTAGTAATTAAGTAACTAGAAGTCAATTTAATAGTAGTTATGAACCATCGACTTATATTCTAGAACTAGACAAGCACGTTCATGGAAAATATTTATCAAAATACTGAAAAGTCAAAACAAAAGTTCGCTGCAGCGTTAGATTGGCATTATGCCGTTGAACAGAACTATTAAAACATACAGCGCTAAAATAGCTTTTAGAGCATACTTTTTTTCGCAACCAAAATGTCTTAAGCGCCATGAATTTCGTGGCACTTACGCGTTTCGTTCAACATAGTGTAATTTCAAGGTGTATGGATAACACTGCACCTGACTCGGTTGAAGTGAGTGTTCGGCACGCGTAATCTAGTGCTAGTACATATATATCGATGTTATGAACGTTTTCGTGGATATGTACAATGTCTACAAACTATATGACGACAACAGCTATTAAGTGTGTGTACCTTTAGAAAAAAACTATCACATTTCAAAATTACACAGTAATTTCTGTATTTCAGTAAGGCCATAGTGACAGTAATTAGTAGCACTAAACATGATATGACACTTGGCACGTTACCACTTTTTATCTTAAGTAACCGTTTTACATTCTTCTCATCAGACATAATCTCTCTCTAGCTTTCAATCTCATTATCTACGTCCTCCTCTCAATGCTGACGCAGTGTCCCGAGTCTGGTTTTAGCATGACATCGAGCTTGAGCCGCACCTTGGTGTGATCAGCCTTAATCCTGTAGCTTCGTACCAAGTGAGCCAGGGTCGTCTTCATCGACATCAGGGCGTATGCTTTACCTGGAAATACATCGTAAGATGTTTAAGAAAAGAAGAAATCTGACACAAAATAACACAGTCGAATGGTTACGTTTAAATCCCCTCGAAAGGTTCTTTCGGCCGTTAAAAGACCCTTTGTAACTCCTACCTTAACTGAGCAGTACCTATTTGCGTGTTTATTGGCAAAAAAACCAGCAACTGCTTTCCGGTACCTAAGAAAAGTTTTAAAAATGACCAACAGCTTTAGAGAACGGGCAAACTTAGCGCATATTGTAGTTTACCTTCTTTTCATTGATTGGAAACGCCGTATGTTGGAGAATATGGTATTTCAATTACGATAGTTTGTCGTTTTGGAGTGTTGTGAGTGCACTAACTGAATAAAGTAGGTACTCAAAAACACTCAGGGATATGCCCTAACAGGCGTTGCACAGAGGGGGTTCCGGAGTGGTCTTTTAAGAGGTAACGGCGCCCCTTCTACATGTGCTGATGGTGATCACCGGGGTGGTTTTAGTGAGGTAAATATCCCACACTCCCCGGACTTATCCCCAAATTCCGGAAGCCTTTCGAAGGTTTCCCCCCGAAAACAAAAAAAAAAAAAGGTACTCAAAAACAAAACAGTGTAAATAATGAATCTGTGTGAGCTATACTGTGTATTAAACATTGAATACATTTTTTTTACATTGCCGATGTCTAACATTAAAATAATATTGTAATTCAAGCCAAAGTGGTCACCTTGTTCATTAAGATATGGTAAATCAGGCATACATGCACCAGTCGGTAACGTGCCCCACTTACCGACATCCAACTAAGACACGTATTTAAAATTTATTGCTCATTCGAGCAGATCTGATTAGTGGATAAGTATGACGGCGATGTAAACTACACAATGCAAGTTTAACTTGCATCGTATTGTTTATGTAATTTTAAATGCATATCTTAGTTTTGCAAGTGGCACATTACCGACTGGCGCAAGTAGGCCTGGTTTACTTTTTACCAACTGTTTAGTAGCAATAAAAACCTTCACGAAAACACTTATTACTCATTTAACATAAACATTCCCGTCTAACAGATCATACACATTCACTGTTGGGCATCAAAAAAGAGAATTAAGTTGTTGTCATTAGTCCTTACCAATACATTGCCGTCTGCCCACACTAAAGGCTGCAAACGCGTTGGGGTTGTCAGGCAATCTGCCAGGTTCCAGCCAGCGTTCAGGCTTGAACTCGTCCACATCTGGACCCCAGATCGGATGCTTGTGGAGACCGAACACGAATAGGAAGCAAGTCCGACCGGCAGATAGGGTGTAGTTTTCTGATACATGGAAAAAATTTAGAAGTAAGATTTTTTTAGAAATGCTTAAGGAGATTGGGCACTTATAGATTCACTTTTTGACGCGTATGGCCATTTGAGTTATTGTATCATTCATAACTATTATTTTTATTGATTTTTTACTTAAATTCATTGAAATCATTTGTGGGGTTTCTATTTTCACTTTAATTAGTATTTAATACAATAAATATGTCATTAGTTCCATTATAGTGAAGCGACTTCTTACTCAATTATAATCGATCGATTAAACATTATTGTAAATCGTGAAACAACAAAATAATCTACATTCGCAACTAAAAAATACTAAGAGTTGTCCTTATTATCTTTCTTTAATTATGTCATTATTTCTTTTGTTAAAAAGCAATTTCTGGACAAAAATAAAATAATTAGATATAATCGATAATGTTATAACGCCGTAGTCAATTGCAATTCTCTTTTATATTAGCACACCCACTGCCTAGCCACCAAATCAGAGAGGCAACTGATTCCATGGCCCGGAGGCAGGATTTCGAAACGAATTGTTTTGAGATGTAACATAACCACAATAATCAACTTATTTTTTTTTTAAACCCCATAATATATCATTTTGGGTTTATCCTTGTTTTAAAGCATGACACTGCCCCTTTTTTGTTTCTAATTTTTATTACTATACTGTGTCAAAAGATGCGCAACCAAGTGTTATAGTAACTTGCCCAATCTCCTTTTGACGAATATAAACGCCGCGCTGCAAAATTCTATTACGACTCACTTTTTTATTATGAATATTTTTATTGTGTTTTTAGGTAAAATATTGACTAGTATACACTGTCCTTAAATATCTTTTAGTACTGTAATATGGGGATAATTGTAACATCAACCATTTTTTTAAAAGAGTAACCATGGAATTTCTTGCCGGTTCTTCTCCATAGGAAATGACCGATTTGGAATCGTGTACTAGCTTCTGACGTTTTATAAGTCCGTGAATTATAAATATTTGAATTTAAAAACCTTGACAGATCAGCTAGCTTCAGCTCAGACATAGGTCAAAATTTTGCTATACAATAAACTTACTAAGCTTAACATCTTTGTCAAGTTTTCTGGCTAGGACTGGAACAATAGTAAAGACTCGCATGCTCTCCTTCAGAACTGCCTCCAAGTACACCAGTTTCGACAAGTCCGTCTTCTCCACATCTCTGTCACCCAAAACCTCCACAATTCTGAAATAAAAAATACGTCTGTGAGAACAAAGCGTTCGAGGATTTTTTCCTTTTATTTGGTTTAATCATAAAAAGACAGGGATTTAAAGTCTGCAACCAGGTCAAGGTCAACCTGCCTCCGTTATATAGGGTGACAGGTAATTAGTGACCGATACTTAAACACATGATTGTACTCATTATTACAAACCACTTTTCCAAAAAAACTTTTTTATATTCTCATTAGTTTTATCACAATAATAAAACAGCTGTTTAAATACGCGCTTGCGACCGGCGACCACTTAGCTGTTAGCCACGTGACGCCGTCGTACCTATAATACTGATAGAACACCCGCGCAGCTTGCAAACCCATAGGCGCCTAATCAGTACCTAATCAGTAAATGTATCTACAAACTAGTGAGTATATAAAAAAAGTTTCTTTGGAAAAATTGTTTGTAATCATGATTACAATCATGTGTTTAAGTATCGTTCACTAATTACCAGTCACCCTATATAAATAATATTAACAGTTGTAATATTGTTAATTACTTCTCCATTATCATTTACTGTTCATTAGAACAAAATCATAAATTTGTGGATAATAAATACTCAAAAGACATCGCGTAAAATCTTAGAGAATTTGAAATCTCACTTCCGTTTTAAAAGGTTAACTTGAATTTAACTATTTTTAAATTTTACTTACTCAGTGTAGACCTTCTCTTGAGCTTCAGGATGTGATCCCAACAATATCATAGTAAACATAAGAACATTAGCTGAAGTGTCATGGCCGCCAACTATCATGGTGTCCACGTGCTCTCTGATCTCTCTGTCGTTAAACACCCCCTTTTCTACTGACAACTCTAGCAGGAGATCCATGAAGGGTTTGAATTTTGTTCCTAAAAAGATTTGAAGATTACAATTTAGTTAGCTGAATTTTATGAGAAGTTATTAGAAAAGCACTATAAACATGAACTAGCCTCACCTGGTATTATACTCCTCTCAGCACAAATATTTCCATTAAACTCAGATTTTCTCTTTTGTAGGACCTGCAACCAATTTGACACATTTATAAATAAATGCAAAAGATGAATGTGTGAATGATTCTAATCATAACCACTATCGGTTCTGTAATTAATTAATCGAACTAACTACTTTCTTTACGTATGTAAACAATTCAATAAATTCTAAAACTCATTTCACAAAAAAATATTTAAGTAGTATATATTAAGTATTTTTTTAACAAAATACAATAAAAAAAGGAACTTCACCAAATATGTTAAAAAAAGAACATACCCAAAAACTACAAATCATTTCAATTTCGAAAGTCCGTGTTGAATAACGAACCAACAAAATGAAAACACTGAACATTTTTCAATATTTTACTTTTTAGTTTTAACTAGGACAGATATATTGTTTTGTTATGGTATTCCCAGTGCGTAGGTACCTTCCAACTTCATTATTAGGTCAGCTCGATATTATCTTATAGCCAATATGAATTTAATAGCAAATTGAATAAGTCTGTAGCGACATCTATGGCGTCACATAAGAACTAATCCTGCATCGCGCAATCACAGTTCTCCGCGCGATTAGAATATATACGAAAGCCCGAAATCATCTAATGGGCAGCTGCCCACCAGACACCCATCTGGCCGGATACAGAGGATTCTCCCTTTTCAACGGAAGTATGTGGGACTTTACTCTCTATTCCAAATACCTTTAAAAGTCTAAACACAGCTGGGATTATATTCTAGCCTGCCTTCATCATCAGATCAAGTCGATATTTTGTCAAAGTCGCTTAACTGAGATATCGTATTTGTTAAATTCCGTTCTCCATATGTGGTCGTCTTCGAGTCGAAATCGTCTCGTCACATGATTCTCTTTTAGGCGATTTCCGAACAGATAATGTGAAGGCGTTCCTAAAAGGTCGTGTAGCCAAGTAAGGAAATCTTTTTTTTTAAAAAGTGAGCTGTCAGATTTGTATTCGGCACTTCCGACCCGACGATGTTTTAGCGAGCAGCCAATTTTTGTTTCTGCCAATTTATTTTTTTAATCGGCTCACATAGCCGCTAATTTGTGCCCTATAATGGCCTAAAAGGAAAGGAAGAAGTCCATCCTCTGTTTTCCGATAGGATTGCTACATATTTTCCGGTAAGAATCCATTTTTCGATTTCTACATGAAGCGTGACAACGCATGTGGGTTTTCGATCCCGCATCTTATATCTCATTGTTCTTTTACAGTTGAAGTGATTTTTCGCCCACATAATTGTTTTGATGTTTTGAGGCGCACTCAACATATTACGTACAAGAAAAAAAACGGTGAGTTTTCCCTCTAAATTAACTACGTGACCTCGTGTTTGAAACTCAAAGTCATAAATCTAATGATTTCAATCGCTTGTTTCAGCCGCCTGGCGTTTTTTTTATTTTTTTTATTTTTTATATTTACTTTCCTTTTCCTCGAAATTGGAGTCCCTTTGGACTGGTCTGCATTGCCCCGCCTGGATTAGGTTTAATTTATTCTTTCTATAAACTTAAAACAAAGATGCAACAATACTATCTAATTCTAATATTCTAAACAATGTCTTTTATTAAGTATCTCATGGTCATGAACTGCGGGCCGGATAAATTAAAGACTAAAGCTTGACTTATATTTTTAATCTTTTATTTTCCTCACATGACCTCCCACCAGAAGATTAAAAGCCTAATTCTCTCCGAATGGTAGTGAATCCGAGTTTTGTTTTTATTGAGGATGTACCTGGCGCCCGAATTACCCATTTAGTTATCGGTACATCTTCAACCGTCTAGTAACACACACACATTCCATACCAGTACATGACATTTGTCGCTCTGCGAACAGGGACGTTGAAGTAGTTCATGACCTTGTTTGGATTATTGTTGCATCTTATAATTATTCATTAATACTGTTTACAGGTATGTTTTGTTTTAATATTAACTATTGTTAATTGCTGTAAACAATTTAAATTCTTTTGATATTTTGTAAGAACATTATTTTCCTACTAAACATCATAGTACACAATAGTACAATATTATTGTTTTTTATATTATTATGTTTTGCTAACTGTTATTGTTACAGCATTGCATTTTGCTTTTACATAAGCAACAGAATTGTATGGTAAGACAGCTTTTGTTATACTTTAAGTTTTCAACGGTTTAAACTCAGTGCGGTGTAACTTTGTTTTATATTTAATTAAGTTAAAACTTAACTTTAGTTTACTTTTAAATCATACTATAAGGCATTCAAACTTATATTGTAAGGTATTATTGCATCTTTTCACTGATAAACATTTTGATATTTTCATATAAGTAAAGAAAAATTTAATATTTTAACTTAACCTCAAATATTTTGCAACTTTAAAGTTTTGCTTTTTGCTTAATTGAGTTCCATCATCATTTTGCTTGTTCATCATGGATAAGGAAGTTCAGTTGTCTCCTCCTCTTGCTGAAAAGAATAATTTGGAATCTGATGGTCCTTGCACAGTTCCTATCGCTAATGCTCATGTGCCTGACATGATTAATTTAACGGAAGTTCAACATCCTTTTGATCATAATGACAGGGTTGCACACTCTTCTTCAGCTTTTGCTACGCATGCCTTGCCTTCTTTTAATTCAATGAATGCTTTGGTTAATGAACACATTAAAAAGAATTTGCCTTCTGCAATTAAATTGCCTGATTTAAAAAAGAGCAGAATTAAATTTGATGGAAAATCTTGTGTAAGGGAATTTATTACTGAGGTTGAGGAATATTTCTTATATAAAAATTTTGATGAAATTTTATTAGTTGGTTCATTCACAGACTTGCTTAGTGATATTGCTCTTAAATGGTTTCGCACGGTTCGTATTCGTATTTCTTCATGGCACGAGCTTAAGCTTACTTTGCTTAAACGTTTTGACAGGCCGGACTTTGATTACTTTTTGGAACATGACCTTCGCACCAAGAAACAGAAAAGTTCTGAATCACTTCCAGACTTCATTACTGATATTGTGGATATGGCTAGTCGTCTTTCTTTTCCATTATTTGATTCGGTTTTAGTTGGTGTAATTAAACATAACATGTTGCCTATTTACACACCTTTCATTTTTGGTAAACACATTGATTCTGTTGAACAATTTCTTGACCTTGCAAAAGAACTTGAAGTTTTTGTCAATAGAAAAACCTTAAAAGACAATAAAACTGATAAGCCTACCGTCAAGTCTAATGCTGTTTTAACAGATATAACTTGTTTAAAGTGTAAAAAAACTGGACACCATTTCAAAAAATGTCCATCTATACCTGGTGTTATTTGTTTCAAATGTCAAAAAGTTGGAGTGACATCTAAGAGTTGTGATGTTTGTAACGTAGATAATAAAAACTCTAGTGAGTCAAAAAACTGATTAGGTCACATCGAGCCCCTGTTATTAATATAACCGCGAGTGTCTCGATGAACAAAAACTTTGTTAAATGTCACAAACCTGATGATGCTTCTCGTAACAAAGACTTTGCAGATTGGTTAAGTTATTTAAAAACATTCTTCAAAATTTACAAATCGGCTCCTGTTTTATTTGTTAAACATAATGATACTAGACCATATTTACAATTTTCCGTAGGTAATCATACTTTTTCTGGTTTGTTGGATAGTGGTTCCAATAATTGTGTTTTAGGCTCAAATAGTCATGAACAATTTTCACGTTTAGGTTATAAAGTAAATACAGTTTCCAGTGCTGCTTATACAGCTGATGGTTCTTCACAGAGAATTATTGGCACTATTGAATTACCAGTTACTTGTGATAATTTAACTAAAAGTATTAATTTTCTAATTATACCTTCTTTTCAACCTGATTTCATTTTAGGTTTTGATTTTTGGTTAAAATTTAATTTGGCTAAAGATTTATGGAAAAATATAACTTATGTTCAGAGCGATAAAGTTCAAGTTTCTACCGTCACTTCTGTTAGTAAACTTTCTCCTTCTGAGAAACAGAAACTAAATGATACTGTTTCACTTTTTGAAAATATTTCTTATGAAAAGAAAGGCCTAGGTCTTACTCATCTCGTTCAACATAAAATTAATGTTACTAGTGAACCTTTCAAGCAAAGATATTGGCCTTTAAGTCCTGCTAAGCAGAAAGAACTCTTTGATGAAGTTGAGGTTTTATTAAGGGAAGGTATCATTCAACCCTCTAAATCACCTTGGTGTTCACCTGTTTTAGCTGTAGAAAAGAAGGATGGTAGTACTAGGTTATGTTTAGATTCGAGACGTTTAAATTCAGTAACTATAAAAGATTCTTATCCTCTTCCTTATACCTCTAAAATATTAGATAACCTTGGGGGAGCTAAATATATTAGTACGATTGATCTTTCTAAAGCATTTTTGCAAATTGCTCTTGAAGAATCTTCTCGAGAAAAGACTGCTTTCGTGGTTCCGGGAAAAGGACTTTTTGAATTTGTTCGCATGCCATTCGGTCTCACTAATGCACCAGCTGAGTTGCAGAGACTTGTAGACAAACTTTTTGGTCCTGAATTTGATAATAATGTGTTTTGTTATTTAGACGATTTAATTTGCGTAAATTCGGATTTTGATTTGCATATAGAGTATTTACACAAAATTTATAATATTCTGAAAGATGCTGGATTAACAGTTAATTTGAAAAAATGTAATTTTTGTAAAGATAGACTTCGTTATCTTGGTTATATAGTCGATAGTAATGGTTTGCACACTGATCCATCTAAATTAGATACCATCAAAAGTTTTCCACGTCCTGTAACCCTTAAACAACTTCGTAGTTTTCTTGGTTTATGCTCATATTATCGTAGGTTCATTTGTAAATTCGCGGATATTGCTTCTCCTTTGACTAAACTAACAGCTGGAAGTAAAAATTCTAAAAAACCACTTTGTTGGAATGATGAAGCTGAGATTGCATTCAATAATTTGAAGGAAACTTTAATTTCTGCTCCTGTTTTGCAATGCCCTAATTTTGAAAAACCTTTCTTTTTACATTGTGATGCCAGTTCTGTTGGCATTGGTAGTGTTTTGAGTCAAGAGGATGATAATGGAGACCAGCATCCTATTGCGTTCTATTCTAGATCACTCAATAAATGTGAACGCAATTATAGTACCACAGAACGCGAATTACTCGCTATTTTAACTTCAATAGAACATTTCAGACCTTATGTTGAAGGAATGAAGTTTACTGTAATAACTGATCACGCTAGTTTAAAGTGGCTTTTAGGTCTTAGTAACCCTAGTGGACGTTTAGCACGTTGGGCAGCTAGAATTTCTCAATTTACTTTTGATATAGTTCACAAGAAAGGATCTTTACATTTAGTCCCAGACGCTTTATCGCGGATTGAAGTTGCTGCTATTGGAATTTCTCAGAATAATTTAGTTTCACCTGATGATGATATTTTTGACCCTTGGTATAAAAAAGTATTTATTAATTGTCAGAAATCTCCTTGCAGATATAAGAATTTTAGAGTAGAAAATAAAACTTTATATAAATTTTGTAAAAGTAAATTTGATCCCAATAGTCGTCTTAATTGGAAAATAGTTATTCCTAAAGAACATATTTTAGATACAATTCGTTCTAATCATGACGATATTAATTCTGGACATCTTGGTATTCATAAAACTTTGAATAAATTGCGGCAACACTATTTTTGGAAAGGAATGTTTAATGATGTTCAAAAATATATTCTAGCCTGCGATACTTGTAAAGCTTATAAACATACCACTCATGCTCCTTTTGGTATTATGATTAACCCTAAAAAAGTCGATAAACCCATGTTGATGCTATCAATAGATATTGTAGGTATACTTCCTAAATCTTATTCTGGTCATAAATATATTCTTTCTGTTGTTGACGTTTTTACTAAATACTGCTGGATTTTTCCTATGGTAAATGCTACTACTAGAGTAATAAATAAACTTCTTGAAAAAGAGATATTTCTTAAATTTGGTTGTCCCAAAATAATTGTTTGCGATAATGGTACACAATTTACTTCTAAACATTTTGTAGAATTCATGAAAGGTTTTAATATTACTAAAATATTTTATAATACTTTGTACACGCCTCAAAATAATCCTGTTGAAAGATATAACAAAACTGTTGAGACTTGCATAGCTTGTTTTGTTAAAGATGATCATAGGACTTGGTCTAAATATTTACCTCATGTCCAATTAGCTTTAAATAATAGTGTTAATCTTGCTACAGATTTTACTCCAAATTTCTTGATGTTTGGAAGGGAGCTTATCTTTGATGCTTCTTTACATCGTTTAAGTGATTCTATTGAAGACTTAAGTGAACTGGAAGTTACCAATAGAAGTCACTATGCTGATTCTCTGCATTCACTTAGTGATATTTTTGTTAAAGTTCAAACTCATTTATTAAAAGCTTATCAGCGTAATGCTCGCTATTATAATAAGGGTCGGAAAGTCATTTCTTTTGATGTGGGTGATATTGTGTGGAGAAGAAGTTTTGTTCAATCTCATGCACCTGCTTATTTTTCGGCTAAACTTGCTCCTAAGTTTATTAAATGTAAAATTACAGAAAAAGTTTCTGATAACGTTTATGTTTTAAAAGACCTTAATAAGGGTTCAACTGGACGTTATCATGTCAAAGATATTATTAAATTTTAATTTGGTTTTCAAGTGTTGACTTGTTTTTGATTTTTGTTTGGAGAATCTTATAATAGATGATGTATGACAGGATGGATGATAGGTTTATTGATCTTTGAATGAAACTTTACTAGGTAAGCTTCAAGCGAATTTATTAAATTCAAGTTTGGCATTCTAAAATACTACTTAGGACATTTAGATAACTTTTTCACCCCCACACAAACATTTTTCATATCGAAAGATCTTATAATTTTTTTCCTGTATACACTATTTTTATACAGTTTTTTTTTTTTTATACACCTTTTTTTTACAATATATTAATAGGTTCCTACTTATTTACAATATAGGTACTTATTATTTTTTAAGTTGAGCGGATCTTTTTTTCTTGATTTCGCAGCTTTTTGCTACTGTGCCCGGAAAGTCGTGGTGTAATCCCGATCACAGTATGCAGTTTTTTGCTATTGTGCTCGGAAGATTGGTGGTGTTATGCCGATCACAATACGCGTTTTTTAAGATGTTTGTGCTCGGAAAATTGGTGGTGTTATACCGGTCACAACATTCTTTCTTTCTCTTTTGCATCCTTGCGTATGCAGTTTTTGCTATTGTGCTCGGAAGATTGGTGGTGTTGTGCCGATCACAATATGCGTTTTTTAAGATGTTTGTGCTCGGAAAATCGGTGGTGTTATACCGGTCACAACATTCTTTCTTGGTTCTCTAGCACCTTTGGTGATGCGAGATTTGATACTGTGTTTCACGGTTATAATTTGTTCTTGCTAGTCAGTGGCGATGGTGCCTAACTGTACTCATATAGACATATCTTTGAATTTTTCTTATAAGACAGCGGCAATTGCGCCTAACTGTATAAATTAACCTACTTGGTTATAATAATATACTTGCTAGTCGGTGGCGATGGTGCCTAACCGTACTCAATTTAGTTTTTTTTTGTTCGTAGCCTTATACACGTTGGTCATCGACGAATCTGCTTAGCTGTACTTGCGATATTTTCTTGAATTAAGCTAGTTAGTCAGTGGCGAAGGTGCCTAACTGCACTCATGCTGGTTCTTTTGGTATTGTAAGTCGGTTATGTTGGTGGTCTAGCTGTACTTATTTTAAATGCATGTTATTTTAGGATCTATACACTAGCAGCAATCCAAGATTGTATTTATTTTGGTTTGTTGATATGTAGTCTTATTACTCCGTTCTTTTCTAGAACATTTTTTTTTACCTTTTTGGGTTTATTGTTTTTGGAATTTATATTTCAATTTTTTTTTTTTCCTTTTAACTAAGCTTTCGCTTTAGTCTTTTGTTTTTTTGGCTAGCATAAAAGAAATTCTTTCTTTTATTTTTCGGGGAGGGATGTAATGTAACGAGTCGAAATCGTCTCGTCACATGATTCTCTTTTAGGCGATTTCCGAACAGATAATGTGAAGGCGTTCCTAAAAGGTCGTGTAGCCAAGTAAGGAAATCTTTTTTTTTAAAAAGTGAGCTGTCAGATTTGTATTCGGCACTTCCGACCCGACGATGTTTTAGCGAGCAGCCAATTTTTGTTTCTGCCAATTTATTTTTTTAATCGGCTCACATAGCCGCTAATTTGTGCCCTATAATGGCCTAAAAGGAAAGGAAGAAGTCCATCCTCTGTTTTCCGATAGGATTGCTACATATTTTCCGGTAAGAATCCATTTTTCGATTTCTACATGAAGCGTGACAACGCATGTGGGTTTTCGATCCCGCATCTTATATCTCATTGTTCTTTTACAGTTGAAGTGATTTTTCGCCCACATAATTGTTTTGATGTTTTGAGGCGCACTCAACATATTACGTACAAGAAAAAAAACGGTGAGTTTTCCCTCTAAATTAACTACGTGACCTCGTGTTTGAAACTCAAAGTCATAAATCTAATGATTTCAATCGCTTGTTTCAGCCGCCTGGCGTTTTTTTTATTTTTTTTATTTTTTATATTTACTTTCCTTTTCCTCGAAATTGGAGTCCCTTTGGACTGGTCTGCATTGCCCCGCCTGGATTAGGTTTAATTTATTCTTTCTATAAACTTAAAACAAAGATGCAACAATACTATCTAATTCTAATATTCTAAACAATGTCTTTTATTAAGTATCTCATGGTCATGAACTGCGGGCCGGATAAATTAAAGACTAAAGCTTGACTTATATTTTTAATCTTTTATTTTCCTCACATGACCTCCCACCAGAAGATTAAAAGCCTAATTCTCTCCGAATGGTAGTGAATCCGAGTTTTGTTTTTATTGAGGATGTACCTGGCGCCCGAATTACCCATTTAGTTATCGGTACATCTTCAACCGTCTAGTAACACACACACATTCCATACCAATACATGACAATCAGTTCCCCGTCAAGATGGTACTTTCTAAATGCTTGACTTCTTTATAAAATACCAAAATCGCAATTTAAGTGCCTATAATATTTTACGAGTTGCCTCAATTTATCATGGATCCCACCAGTATAACAAAATTTTAAGAAAACCAATCATGAAGTATATTCTTTCCAATAAAAAATGATTTTTACTAATCGGTTCATAAGTGACGGAGTCCTGAGATAATAAAAAGATACAGCTGAATTGAGAACCTCTTCCTTTTTTTGAAGTTGGTTAAAAATAGGACTTTCTGAAGCGGTGGAAGATACTTTGATATCGAAGGAGATCGCATGCTCTTATTAAATTAAGGCCTGGTTTATACTTAAATAGACCAGTGTTTGAATTTGACAATAAAAATAAATAATTTGTTTTGGAACGAAGTTCCTTATCGCGCGTTGTGAAAGGGGGCTAGACGGAAAAAAATCTTACGAAAAGTTGTCACGATACTTTTTTTGAATAATAATATTGATTGAAATATTGATTGATTGATTGATTGAAATATTGATTGATTGATTGATTGAAATATTGATTGACTGATTGATTGAAAGATTGATTGATTGAAATATTGATTGATTAATTGATTGAAATATTGATTGATTGTTTGATTGAAATATTGATTGATTGATTGAAAGATTGATTGATTGAAATATTTATTGATTGATTGATTGAAATTTTGATTGATTGATTGAAAGATTGATTGATTGGTCGAAATATTGTTTGATTGATTGAAATATTGATTGATTGTTTGATTGAAATATTGATTGAAAGATTGGTTAATTGATTGATTTATTGATTCAAAGATTCCAAATTGATTGATTGATTGAAAGATTGATTGATTGTTTGATTGAAATATTGATTGAAAGATTGGTTGATTGATTGATTGATTCAAAGATTCCAAAGATTTTAATGAAATGGTTGAGAAATTAGTTTCAGTTACCGAATCAGAGGAACTTCGTTCCATCCGGGTGTCCCTTGACACCTCTCAAGTTTTTTTAAATCAGTTGAGATATGACGGCTGTAAACCCGTACATGAATTGAATATATTTAGACAATACGACAAAGTATAGCGCTTCTAAGAGTAAACTTGATAATTAGATCATCGTCATCATCGTTTTAGACAAAAGACGCCCATTGTTGAATATAGGCCTGCCCCAAATGTCGCCAAAACGATCAGTACTGTGAGTCTCGCATTCATTGGTTTCCCTCAAGCCTCACCAAATCGTCGGTCCACCTTGTCGGAAGCATTTCAACGCAGCGTTGTCCAGCACATGAACCCTAACAATACTTAGTTTTTACTTACCGCTGCTAGACGTCAGACTACTTCTACACAACATTGAAGACATTAAAAAATGTCATGGAATCTCCGTGTCCTCACCGTGTATGACATATTGTGTAGTATCTTCAAATAAGCATCCTGTTTCTTCTTGAGGTTGCTCCAGGCGAAGGTGTAGGGGCTGTGCCACCAGAACTTCATGAACCGTTCTACTATTGTGCCCAAGATCAGCTCCGTGGCTTCTACGTACTGGCTGTTAAGGTTCGTGTGCGTGAAGTCTACTCCTAACGCTGTTACTGGAAAATAAATATTAAAATATGTTAGTGATGTTTATAATTAGTTACAGCAACAAATAGTAACATTAAAATGTATGTATCAACATTAAAATGTATGTATCAACATACATACATTTTAATGTTACTATTAGTTAAAAAAAAAATGTTTTGTAAAAAATACATTTTACATTTTTTTTTTTTGCTCTGACAACTAAAATGTACTGTGACGGAAAAGTGTGGAGCCACTGACGTTGACAGATGCATTTCAAATAACGCGCCGCGCTGTCGTAGCCATTCAAAGACATTAAATATCTCTTTAAATCTCTTTGTAGCCATTATAATTTAGTTATCGAAAGAAACAACATCTCAGTGAGTTCTGCTATGTTTATTAATTTCAACTGGTATTGATTGATGATATTTGTAATAATAATTGGGTGCTTTCAAAGCAAAAGTAAACAGGGTGTGCAACCGTTTTTTTTCAGTTTTATTGGCATCACCTGCCCGCTAGGCACACTAAATAAGTTTCATAACCAATCTACCTCTAAAGATAACAGATAATTTTGAGAACTTTCCGGCCTGAATTAGTATTTTTGACCTGAGACAAGCAGCTGTATAAATGGGTTGTTGCCTCCAGAATAAATTACAGAAATTATTCTTTGAATATTTTTGGATACTTTGTGACTACAGCATTTCTATTGCGAACTTTCCTAATCAAGAACAGATTCTTATTCATTAATTTTATTATTTACTAATATTCGCTCGCGGCACTGCCCACGTAAAATTAATATATGCACCTTTTTCCCATAAATTACCAATTTTCAATTTCTCCACAGTTGTGTGGGTTTTCCTTTTTTTTTTTATTCTATGCCATTTCTGTATTAGAGTAAATAAAACCAAAAATCAAACTGGTCAGCTGCTTTTTTAGTTTGAAAGTAAAGTTAATACACTAACGGTTATAATCATGATAATTTAGTTTATAGAAACTCCAGTCTTGTTGTCATTTGGTATACTTACAGCAAATAGTTTCCAAAGCGTTGTGTCGTGTGTATGTCCAATGGTCAAAGAGACCCTTTCCAACTTCTTTCTCGAGATCTTTCACCAGCTTCCTAGACTGGCTGTTGAAAACGGCTATGAACGTGTCCAAAAGTATCTGACTGAACGCTGGGTTCAGAAGCTTGCGATGATTCTTCCATATTGAATCTAAGGAATTTTACAAAAGATCCTTTCACTTTTAGATTTCGAAACTTTTTAGTCTCTTTTGTTTTATAGTTGTTGATTGTAGAAGGGAACAAAAATGGTTGACACAAAGATTTAGACGTGTTTACGTGAGACAAGACGAAGATGGTAACACACTAGAAAGATTAGAAGCCTATGGGAGAGACTTTTAGCCTATCGTGGTGGGCCAAATAAACTTTATAATCCAAGAAACTAAACAGGTACTTTCTCGATGCTATATTTGAATGTATAAAACGATATCGAACTCACATTTTCCAGTGACTAAGCCTTCGCCTAGCCACGGTTTAGCGAAGTCGTAAAATCCGTCTTTTTCTAAGCACGTGTTCACTATCGTGAAACTGTCATCAGGGTCGGTTACAACTGAAAAAAGTAAATATTTCATCTTTTGTTTTTAATCTGCTACACAGCAGTATAATTACGGTCGGCGGTCAACAGGGTGATTTTCTTGGGGCGGTCATTTTCAATTTTGTTAGAAATGTAATCATTCGGCAGTAAATTCTAATGTTTGGTACGTGTGAGGTTGACAAAGTTAAAGATTTAACTTTTCTGAATAATGAGTTCTATCAGGCTAGAACTCAACCTTCCGAAATGCGAAGTTTACGTCTCCCAAACCACTAACAGCAAG
Source organism: Mythimna pallens (assembly GCA_961205895.1). Lineage (NCBI taxonomy): Eukaryota > Metazoa > Arthropoda > Insecta > Lepidoptera > Noctuidae > Mythimna > Mythimna pallens. The sequence continues at coordinate 720,393 of OY540845.1, read as the reverse complement.
CGTGCTCCATCGTCGGCCACATCATCGCTTACCATCAGGTGAGATAGTGGTCAAACGCGAGCCTATCAATAATAATAAAATAAATAAAAAAAAAAACAGGGAAACTACCTCAGCTAAATACAATAGCACCAAATGTCAAAACTGGTTTTGATGAACCCTTTTCAATATTCTTTGAGCAGAGAAAGAGAAAACATAAAACTTTAATGATACCTTACAAAGATTTTTCAAAATAAACATGCATTCAGCCTTTACACTTACTCGTATCAAACACTTTTGCTTTGGAACATTATTTGTATTAAAGAAATTTATTTTCATAACAGTCACTTACAGTGAAAAAGAAGGAATAAAAGATTGCATGTAGCGGAGATGAGAATGTCAAGATGGATGTGTGGTGTGACGAGAATGGATAAAGTGAGAAATTAGTATATTAGGGGAAGTTTGAAAGTGGCACCAGTGACTGAAAAATTGAAAGGGAATCGTTTGTCTTGGTATGGTCATGTGAAGAGGAGGGATGAAACGCATGTTACTAAAAGAGTTATGAGTTTACATGTGGATGGATGGAAAGGGAGAGGGAGACCAAAGAAAAGATGGATGGATTGTGTGAAGAGTGATATGAAAGAAAAGGAAGTTAGTGATAGCATGACGAGTGACAGGGCAGAATGGAAGAAAAAACATGTTGCGCCGACCCCAAATAACACGGGACAAGGGCAGGAAGATGATGATGATAACATACAGTCACTTACATGAGAAACATGGTACAAACAGTGCTTATTATTTGTATTTTCGTCATTCATATATAATATATTGTACCTATATATATTTTTTCTATGACTACTCATACACAGTACTTCTATAATACATTCAATACTTAGTAGCTGGCTGCTAGTGGAATATGGTTAATATTTACTTCTCCTATCCTCAGAGACACAACTTTTAGAAAAAGTACATAATAATTAGAAACACTTTCGTCGTTACCGAATGTGATCTTGGATGAATGATCAGGTATTACAGCAAGCCATTCGTCCTATTCGCCTTGTTCGGCTTGTTAAACAAGGCTTAAACAACGATATACCTATCTACTTGAATGTAGTTCCTAAAGCTTCAATAACGATCTGTTAGGACGTCGTCATCGTTGATTATCATCATAATCGTTACAGACAAAAGACGAGCAGATTTGGGGTTGCCATAAGATACTTACTGTACACAGTGCGTGGTCCAATGCTAGCTGACACGACTCCTCCGATGTCGTAGCTTTGTTTAGCCAGATCGTTGATACCATCCCATAATTCTACAAACCAAGAGACCCACTAATAAACAGTTGTGGTTATTGTTGATCTAGATTATTATTTACACCAGTTTTCAGTCAAAATGCAACATAATGGATATTGGGCTTTTAAGTCATTATTAATTCATACAAAAATATTATCCGTAAAATAAAATACATTAGCAGACTATTTTTTTTACATTTTTGGATTTTGTTCACCTGGATTAGATGCTAAAAAACTGTCTAAAAGAAATTAAATTAGCATATCTTGAGTATTTCAGTTATTCTGAGTAAAAACTGAATCGTCGCTTTCCATCAGGTAAGATAGCGGTCAACCGCGTACCTATCAAGATTACAAGAATAAAAAAAAAAGAACGGAACTCTGGACAGTCAATGTTTAAAAAAATGTCTACAACATAATTAAAATAGTTAGATGTACATACATCATTGCTTTCAAAATTAACATTATCATTTTAAAATTTTAATTTTATCAATGTCAACTAATAGGTTACTATTTTTCAATAAATTTTACTAAGTTGCAACTGAAACTCTACACGTGATGGAATTCTTCTAATTTCAAACTAAGAAGCCTTTGGATAAAACGAAACACCGACGATAATGTCTGTCGCATTTAAAAAAATAATAAATTGTAGACTAGAGTATTGCAATGATTTTCATTTGTTATTTTTTCTTCAAAGCACTGTAAAGCAATAACAGGAATATTTGTCAGGAAACAGGAAGCTCGTATGTGGTAAATTATGATAACCAAAAAAAATTACCGTCGATTAAAAAAATGTACTCTCATTTGAGTCATCCATTAGCTAAGCCCTTATCATTCCTATCAGGAATATTTGGAAAAGATTATACGTACTACAGCTATCCCCTATAAGGTCCGGCGCATGGCCCAGGATGGGCCATCCTCCCGGGAAGTACGGAGGCTCGGTAGTTTTCGTGTTCATTCGCCGCCACGCCCAGTAGGCGGCGCACGCGATGCAGAATAGCGCTACAGGGAACATTCTTGATCTGTTATTTTGTTACTGAAAAAAATAATTATGCCGTCATTCTTAATTAAGATTAAGTATGTACGATACCCACCTGTTCCTCTTTTGACGTGAACCTAACCATAGCTTATTTCAAGATTAGAATAATCTTTTTTTTTTATTTGATATAAACTAGTGCTTGACTGCGATCCCACCTGATGCTAAGCAGTGATGCAATCATTGATGGTGAGGTGCACTAGTTTATTAAGAGCCTGTTCACTCTAGCCTTGAAGACACCTAGTTGGACGGGAAGACCGCAGCAGGCAAATTGTTCCAGTCCTTCGATGTACGCGGTATAAACGACGAAACGAAACGCTTAGTCCGGCCCGTTGAAGTTTCAACAACGTAAGGGTGGATACTCGCCGTATGTTGGGCTGTCCGATGGTAAAAAGGAGATGGCGCAATCAAATCATGAAATTCCCGCGCACACTCTCCAAAATGCAACCTGTAAAATACCGAAAGGCTGGCTACCCTGCGCCTGTGCTCGAGGCTTCGTAGATTGGACTTAACCAAATCTGGATCCCCAATCAGCCTCTTCACACGCCTTTCCACCGAGTCCAAAGTTGCTAGATGGCATTTTGCAGCACCAGCCCAAATGTGACTGCAGTATTCCACACACGATCGTACCTGAGCTTTATATAACATTAGAAGCTATCCCGGTGTGAAGTACCGTCGGACCTTTGCAAGAATGCCTAGTTTTCTAGCAGCTACCTTGGCTTTGAACTCAATGAACCGCCCAAAATTGAGGTCTGAAGAAATTTCGACTCCCAAGAGCTGAAGGCGGTCGGTGCACTCCAGGGATACATTCCGAAAAGCAGGAGTCAAGGTGAACGGGCTTCTTTTGGCAGTGAACAGACACGCTTGTGTTTTGGCGGCGTTGAATTCTACCAGATTGGTTTCGCCCCACTTGGAGACTGCCTGAAGAGAGACATTCGTACGCTCTACTATAGCCTCTCGTTCGGACCGGATTAGTTCCTTACTAGCCCGAGCACCCGGAAGGTATCTCTCTACTAATGTGCTATCATCTGCTCGTGCCTCGCGCCGAGAAAGAGAAGATGATTTGGTGGCCATGTAATATTTATACAATTCAAATTAGGTAGGCATATATCACCGCGCCTGGTCGCCTATAATCAACATCGAGTACGGTTTAAAAGCTTGTTACTTCATCTAACGCTATCCGACGCGATGTTTGACAAAAAGACAACGCCAAAAAATAGAGATAACGCCTGAAAACTCTGCTAGCTTTCGGTAATTCCGTGATTTACTCGAATATTTTACAAAACTTGTTCCAGGTCCTTTTCGTGTCTTTTTTAAATCCTTAAAAGGTTTTAAAATGTGTAAATTGATTTCAATAGAAGCCTAGATAATATCCACAAGATAATGTGTTTCGAAAATATCTAATGGAAAATGTGTAATAACGTCTTAATCACGTAAGAACTGTTGTAAGTATGAAAAACAGTGAATATGTATGTCGAGTAGTATCCCCTTAAGTTTACTTTCAAATGAAGCCCCACAAAGTTAACGTACAATAGTGATAAATGCTGTACTAGCTAAATGACACGTGAACAATTTGTTAGTTATTACTATCAAAATCTAAAGAAATACCTACTACCGACTTTTGTAAAAGTGCAAAAGATCGCTATTTTTAGTTTAAACATAATCCACAATGTTTATTAATAAGTTTTGTTTGAATTACGTATTAGTCTTATAAAATTGATCAATTATTAAATAACGAAGTATGAAGAATAAAAGTCATACGGAGAATTAATGTGTATTCTTAGAGTAACGGAGTCAAAAGTCAAATGGGATGAACAAAACAAAACTTCAAAGGGTATTTTCACGATTTTTCAGCATTTAATTGTTTTATCAATGAATTGTGATTCTAAAAAGTCGATTACATGTACAGTTACTGACATGAGTTTCAGCCGTGAACAGCTTGCTTTTTTTTGACTTGGCGTCTTTTTTGTTGGGACAGCTTTCGTTGGCCAGACTGTATCACTGTTTGTCTCTAAATATGTTACTGGAGTCATCATCTCTACATTTACAGAAAATGCGATTCAATTCATCAGCTTTGCTAAATTTAAATTTTTCTTCTTCCATTCCCTTTTGCCAACCATCACGTTATCATGTGCAAGTTCAAAACTGAACCGAATTTAAACCTTATTGACCAACATACATAGGCCATCAACTATTTTACACTATCGCCTACCCTGCTAATTAAGCACTTAGGTACAAGTATCTTTGCTTCACTGGAACATTGTTTTAGCGCACAGTATAATATTTCCGATACGGTCTATTAATTCCACAAACACTGCACGTACTTACAAACTTACACGACAATCACAATATCAATCTTCACATAACAGTCCAAATGATGATTTTCAGTTGTTCTATCTCACTTAGGTGCGTTGGTGTTGAATGTGTTCAAGAACACAATGTTTTCTGTGTATGTAAAAAAATATATGTACGTGACACACACATTCAAGATCAACTCGCCTTCGTATATTGTAAGTATAGAATTGTTAAATACGTACCTAGCAAAACAAAATAATGAGGATATGATTTTCACAGCACACCATTGAACCAGGGAACATGATTCGAAAAAGACTAATGAATTATCTAGAACTTTTAATCAATTATTGTGCCCCACTTTGCCAATATTTGCATCAATTTCCGACACCTCAAGCTTACCTTCTGATCCAGTATTACAACACTCTTAATTAGTTTTCAATTAAACTATCCCTAATTCACCGACAAGAACTACACGACTGCACCAGCATTGCTTAAGCCCTGCTATATATCTGAAGGGCATACCAACGCTGCAGGGTTGTCGGAAGTCTCGACTGACCATATTTACGATAACACATGGTTCAATTCTTGCTTCAAAATCTTCTGCTTTCAACGGAGATGGAAATCGTTGTGGAAATTTGAAGACATGCCACTAATCCGCTCTGGGATAGCGTATTGGATTGAGTCATCTCTTAATTAGAGTCCTCTCTTATTGAAGAAATGAGTAATAATTGCAAGTGAGGCTATCTGTAAACTATTGAAATCCTAGTAGTGAGAATGACTCAATTTTGACCAACATGCCATAAATTGCCCACTTTTTTTCTGATTCTTTTGCAAAACTAGTCTCTTTTTGTTCTTCGTTTAGTATCATTTCTGAACAATACCCAATAGATGTTTCTAATTTAGTTATTGCTTAATTTGTACTGATTTCAACAAGCAGTTAAACTTTCTGTTTACTATACTTTTATATCATTTAGTATTAATGACATCCACATACAATCTGTTCTTAAATTTTTTCATGCCACAAAGTTTTCCGCTATGTAAATACTCTCACGTCCCATTTCTCACGTATAACTCATATCCATTTAATGAAAACCTTTCAAGAGGTAAAATATTAACCCGATTTCTGAGCATTAAGAATTAATTTGTTTTTTCTATAAGAGGTCTGTTATTATTATTACAGGTTATAGCCGGTTACACTGCTTTTTTTTTCATTTATTTTAATAGTAAAAGAGTATGTTTCTAGGCTGCTACTGCAACTAGAAATTTCAGATGGAAAAAATCTAATAACACTACCAGACCTGAGCATCGAACATCACAAGCGCAGCAGTAACACTTAAGACGAAAAAGAAATGGGCACTGGGATAACCCAAGCGTTTTGACCCCAAACTGCTTAAAACTGTAATTACTAATAAGGCTACAGTATTTGCGCCGTTTGAGGGTTAACAGGACCGTTCGTTGTGGCGATACATCCTTTGTCCAGCAGCGGACATCTTTTGGCTGAAATGATGATGATGATGAGGGTATCGGCAGCGCCAGCACAGCCCGCCGTACTAGGACTATGGGATAGCACAAGGGTGTCGACACAGGTTGTGTCGCACATAGAGAACTACTCACTTTCTACGGCACCGACATCATGCCAGTTTTGTTTGTCAGATATAATAAAAATTTTATTGATTACGAATTTTGTGATTTTTGCCAACCCTACCACAGCCTTCGCTGCATTTGCGACACATATATTTACTTCAATATTTTTTCAGTTTCCTAAAGTTAATTACACAGTGTCTACACTTCCGTTTATTTGCTAAGTGTGTTTGTTTGTTGTGTTTCAGGGCGTGTAATGTGGCGTGCTATGATAGTGAGTCATGACGTAGGTCTATTGGTTATACAAGCAATATGTAGTTTAGTTTGCAAGAATTATTCAACAGCTATTGTTTATGAATTAATTCATCATCATTTCAGCCGAAAGACGTCCACTGTTGGACATAGGCCTCCCCCAAGCGTCGCCACAATGACCAATCCTGTGCTTCTCGCATCCACCGCACTCCCGCGACCCTCACCAGGTCGTCGGTCCACCTTGTGGGAGGCCTTCCAACGCTGCATCTTCCGGTGCGCGGTCGCCACTCTAAAACCTTTCGGCCCCATCGACCATCCGAAATGAATTAATTGGGCGTAATAAATGGGATGATGATGATGACGATGATGATGGGGTTTTTTAAATAATATATATATTGACCGGCCCGCGTTTGATTACTATTTTATTTAATATTAAGTGATGATGAGATCGACGATGGAGCACGCCAGCTTTTAAGGAATCTATTCACTATAGATTTACAGACCTCACGGTTATAGTTATCAGAAAAGATAGAATCTGGCAAGGAATACGACTCCTTAGCGTAAAGAAAGTAGGTATTCCTAAAAAGTTTGGTTTACAATAAATATTTTTGGTACCTTTGTTGTCCGTTATTTTCTTTTGGGGTACGGAATCCTAAAAACGCGCTAAGTACACTACCCCAAAGGTGACGTGAAAACGTGTGCATATTATGACGATTACTTCTTTCAACTGTTTGAACCAGTATATCTCAAAAACGGTGGCTCTTAGGAAAAAAATAACTGAGGGTCTCGAGACTCCATTCGTAAGTCTCGAAGATTTTTCCGAAACGCAATTATTTTTTGTGACGTAACAACAAATTTACTGTTTTCAGATTTATTCCTATATCTGTGCTATAAAACCTTGCTTTATGCCAAACTTCAGAATTCTGGGTCCACGGGAAGTACCCTATGATTTTGATTCCATTGAGAGCGTCGAAATATACGTTTTTTGCGACATAAACGGCCGTATCTTTTTTATCGTTAACTTAGATGTTTGATTTTTTCACAACTTCAAGGGATCGTAGACTTGAGTATGTGGTTTTAATTTCAGACTGATATCTTCACGCTTTTCCGAGATAAAGGGTCTTGACAGATAGACAGACAGACGGACAACAAAGTGATCTTATAAGTTTTCCGTTTTTTCCTTTTGAGGTACGGAACCCTAAAAAGTATTTAGACATTTTGTAGATATTAGCTGCAATTTTTGTCTGAGCTAATTTTATGATAAAACTTACCTTTGCTGAAAATCGCGAAAAACTCGTTTTTGTGACCCCGAGTATTTTTTTCCAGGAGTCGGTTTTTTTTTCCTTTGGGAAAATCATCTTATGACATCCCCCGCTCTTGGGCGGGGCGGGAGATAGTGTCAGACTTTTACTGACTAAAAACCCACTCCTGTACCCACGTTACCTTTCGTACCGGGGCCGAGTCTTCATTTCAGAATCAGTCGGATTGATGAGTACGTTTTAGATTTCATTTATGATGGTGTTTTGAACAATCCTACCAATTTTCAGCTGGGTGCAAATTATTGTAACCTTACCCCTATTTTTTGGTCGAATTTGACTGGACTAAATGCTTTAGAACGTGCAAGTTAGCTTCACTTTTTTGATTGACCACATTCTGACAATTCAAAAGTGCCTGTAAAATATTTAATTGAAAAATATTTTTGTGATTTGATTAGATTTGATGTGAATCCTTACAATTAACAAGAAACGGATAGCCTCAACTCAACCCAGCAGTTTCAAATCAATGACGAAATCCATAAATCGGTACCTACACTAGTCAGTACTAAATATTGGATCATTTAGTAACAGCAAACGTTTACACGAATTGGTAAACAATTGGCTGTTTGTATATGATTGGTAGTGTGGTTCTCGCACATATTATTGGGTACAAATCGTCATATCCTATGTCTACAATTTTCAGCTGACGGAGGTAGGTGGTTTGTGTTGTAAGTGGCGCAATAATGAGTGAGTAACATGTGATGTAAATACCCTACATAAATAAGGTACTCATTTCTGAAAAGAAAACCTGCGGTCCTAGAACGTAAAGGGCAACTGGAGAACACAGGTGAGATTTTAGTCAGTGACACGCCCTGAAGTTCCACGCTAGAGAGGGAGAAGTGATAGGAAGATTTCTCAACTCAAAAAAGGTATAGTTTTAAGTAGAAATGGTTTGTTAGTTAAGTCTTAAAATTTTTTTTGGTTTTATAACATCAATAAAGTAGAAACTCAGGTTTTAGCAAACCGTCAAACGGGGTGAATAGGAACAAAATTTTAGTTAGGTTTTTCACATTGGTATATATTTATTTAGTTGATTTCTATCAAAGCATCCGTTTTTATTACAATTAATGAATAAATAGGAGGACTTAAATGCTGGGAAAATTTGTTAATTAACGCGAAGATCCCCTTCAAACTTTTGTTCCATTCACCTCTCAATTCTATTCACCCCGTTTGACTGAATAATAAAAAACTATAATGGAACTGAGCTGGCCATGCAGCCATGTAGCAACACATGTACACCAACGAACCATGGACTCTCAACAATGTTAACTGGACCGGTCCACATGGATAGAGAAACGTTAGCAGACCACAAAAACAATGAGTGGCTGACATAATATCGGTGGCAGGAAAAACTGGCTCAAAACAGCACAGGACAGAAAAAATAAGGAATTGGAGGAGGCCTTCAAGGGGTTTCTGTAAAAGTACTTAATGGAAAAAATAATAAATAATATATATCTAATAAATCTTTTTAACTCAATTTGGAAATTGAACTGTTTTCATAGGTAAGTTTGTACGGGCTCCGTCAGTGTGCGAGTCCGACCGCAGTAGAAAGTAAAAAGGCTTTATTATTATTATACACTGAAACCAAATAATCTAAAATTTTTGAGTTTAACGTACGGTTCAGCACTATCTTGCGAAATAATGGCCTAGCTGTAGCTTTCTTATTAAGGTGAAATTTCTACCTTTTTAAAGATTTACAAAAACAGTTCTCAGTCTTAGTAGACAATATTCGTTTTAAATTTCCTCAACAGGGAATCTGCCATGACCTTGTTCTCTGTACAAGGGTGATAGTAGCGAAAGGAAGATCGTCAGGTCCATACTGCCTTTATATCCAAAAGTAATCTCTTACTAATAGACAGTAATCTTTTTAATGACAGTAAAAAGGCGTTAAATGGGAGCTTAGCATGCCGGTTGACCGAGGATAATGAAACATATAAACGTATTGCACGGACTAGACCTTTGGGTAACATTTCACTGGAGCAGAGACCTGGATAGTTCTAGTTATCTTTACCAGGAATTTCCAGGTATGGTTAAAGTTCCTCTGTTAAGGATCGGAATCAGTGGAAGACTAAAATATGTATTCTTACGAAACGCGCGTGAATATTTTTGAAATTCCTTTTAGGTATCATCTCCCCTTTTCCAAACTAGCTTGGGGTCGGCTTCTAGTCTAACTGGGTGCGTCTGACTATCCGTGTTTTACAGGAGCGATTGCCTATTAGACTTCCACAACCAGTTACTGGGCAACTTGATAAATGGATAGGCTGATGATAAAACTTTCTGGTGTCTGACTACCTTTAACGATTTCCGGTTGATTCATTTTTGTAATTAATTTTTACATTCATAAAATTAGCATGCATAATGTGTGAACCTTTATTTAATGTAATTCTGCATAGGTACAAATTTTAATGTAATTCTGCATACAAATTTTTATTCTTGTATGTTTACTTTACCATCCTCTTTGTTAGTTAATAGTGTAACTTGGCAAGTGGAAACACATACTAAACTAAATTGAAAAACTTGACTAAATTGTACTTGAGAATAGAGATTCAAGTAGGTGAGTAAAAACTTGCGCAGTCGCACTGTTGAGTAACAAGTTTTCAGTTAAAGACAACTAAGGAACGCTATGCAAGACAGGAGCTATGATTTAAGGAACTTCGAAATAACTTGGTAATGTACAGTTACATCTCACTTATTTTATAAGTGAAGCATACAGTACTTGGCATTTTTATACTATTTGTATACAGGATTATTTGTAAAACACCGGCAACCTCAGGACTTTGTTTTTAACATCATAAACAAGAACTTTTGTTCTATGACTTTCAAAAATTTATCATATTTCAGTTCATCAGATTTTCATACAAAAATAAAAATATTTAACGTTCTAAATATTACGAAGTCTATGCGAAGCAAGCGATAGAGCGATAGGGGCAGGGGTGCTTGATGCATTTGCGTCACGTCATACAGACGTAGGTAGGTATATCAAAATACAGAGTTGTTGTCACAAATGTGTTAGATGAAACAACGAAATTTCGAAAGTTTGTTTTTGGAAATAAATAAATTATGTTTTGTAAAATGTCATAGAACAAAAGTTGTTGTTTATGATGTTAGTAATACAGTCCTGCAAGGTTTTTAGTATTTTACAAATTTAACCCTTTATAAGATTTATTCCTATTAATGTTTACAAAATTATCAAAACGCGCCTATTGGCTATCCGCCTCCTGACCATTTTAATTCTGTTGGGGCGTACCGTGACTGATTCAGCGAAGAAGGATGTCCAAACTTGAGTCCTATCTCTCTCTTGTTCTTCAGTGAACTTTATAACGAAGAAGGATGTCCAAACTTGAGTCCTATCTCTCTCTTATTCTTCAGTGAAGTGTATAAGGAAGAAGAATGTCCAAACATGAGCCCTATCTCTCTCTTGTTCTTCAGTGAACTTTATAACGAAGAAGGATGTCCAAACTTGAGTCCTATCTCTCACTAGTTCTTTAGTGAACTGTATAACGAAGAAGGATGTCCAAACTTGAGTCCTATCTCTCTCTTATTCTTCAGTGAAGTGTATAACGAATAAGGATCTCTCTCTTGTTCTTCTGTCCACCATGGGATCTGGAGGCAACAGTCCTTGCACGCATGCACGATTTGCGCATGGAGATGTAACGCCGGGGCGAAACTCCGCTGCCGCAATAAGTAGCGGCATGGTGGACAGAGTTCCAGCGGGATCTCATGGTAAAATGGCAACAACTACTGTCGCAACCCAGTGCTGGACACGCCATAATTATGGCGGTCCCGTCTTTGAAGAGTGGCTGAAAAGACCTCACGGTGACCTCACCTTCCGCCGTTTCGATTCTCACCGAACATGGTGAGTTCGGGAAGTTCCTGCACCAGATTCGTGCAGAAGCAACACTCAGGTGTCACCACTGTGTGGACCACCCGGAGGACATGGTAGAGCACACAGTGTGTGAGTGGGTGGGTGTGCCCCGCTTGGGTAGAGCACCGCCGTGTCCTTATGGGGGAGATCGGTGGCAGTGATCTCTGACACACCCTCTCGCACCGCCCAAGAGCGGGGGATGTTATTGGATGATTTTTCCATCGAAAAAAAAGCATCCAAGGTAAAAACATTAACAAAAAAAAATATGTGATTTTTTTCGTATATGAAAATTAATTAATTTAACTAAAAGGTTTCATCTACATTATCGCACTAGAGCCTATTGGTAATCAAAAAGTTACACTTTGGTTACAAGTGCCATTATCTAAGTGTAGTGCAATTACAGTTACTTTCTGAGCAAGTGTGTTGAAAAAATTATATACAGTCCACTGTAACTTTCATTTTAACAATAATTGTTTATCTCTTTCATATTTTCGGATAATGTGCCCATTAACATCCTTAGGAACATTTATAGAGCACAAATGTTCTGATGAAAGAGGACCTCTACGGGACCCACCTGTTTCAACACAAGCACTGGAATCCAGTGTTATAAAATTGCAACAAGAGGTCGGTGACTAGGCAGTAATTTAATGTAGTAACCCTAATCACTGCAGCTATTATTGTAGAATGTTATTTATTACTATATGACTGCAATATTAAACAGTCTATGTTTGGACACAATGGTGGCACCCGGACACGCGTTCTAGGGTGGGAGCGAGAGGGCGTGTCAGACCTTTGTTGACTAAAACGCTCTAGCCCTTTGCGTCCTAAGTCCATATGTTTCCTTTTTAGAAATTCTCCGTGGTGAGGAATATTATAGTTTCGCCTTAAAAAAAGAACACACTCTGGATATTTTTGTTATCTATTAACCCTTATAACTCAGTCCGGACTAAGTTCAGCGATACCTACCTACCATATGTATGGCCATATATTAATAAGTTTTTTAATTACATTATCCTACCAAACGGACGAGACCGGGTTTTAGTCGTGTAAAAAAAAGACGCCACTTTTCAAAAATAAAATTGAACAAAGGCCTTTGTTCTGACATTTAGTTACATTATAAATGAAAAATAATAATAATCAGGGTTGAGCTTCCGTGAAAAACGTGTTTTGTAATATTTTTTTTTTAATAGGTAATTATTTTAAGAAAATGCTTAGGGCATACTGAAAGTATCTGGATTCTAATAAATAAGACTAGTTAAAAGACTTACGATATTTTTTTTATCAAAGTATATTCCCTCGCAAATAATGCATTTTTGCATTCGCTGAGACCACTGTACAAAGCAGTTGGACCAGTCGTCTTCAATGGCTTTATGGAACGAATTCATCGCCGATTCAGGGCTCATAAAACGTGTGCCTCTAAGTCTGTCTTTAAATTTGGGAAATAAATAGAAGTCGCAAGGTGCGAGGTCCGGGCTGTAAGGCGGATGCGTCATCAGTTTCACATTCGAAGTCTCCAAATTGGCTTCTGTTACCTGTTCTGTTAGTGGAATGTGAGGATGCGTTATCGTGGTGGAGGAGTACATTGCTTCGTGGACGCTTTTCGCAAAGTTTTTTCTAAGACTCCGGGCAAGCTACTATTGACGTACCAATCTGTAGTCACTTTCCTTTAATCTCAAAGCGATACTATAGTGTAGTGTCCTGATTTGCCGAAAAAGAAGCAACCATTTTTTTATCAACACTTTGACTATTCTTAACTTTCGTCGACAAATCTTCAAAAAGAAAGACCCACTCTGCCGACTGACTTTTTCTTTCCAGTTCAAAGCAGTATTACCCAGGTTTCGTCACCTGTCACGATAGACAGTCAATGACTGTTCTCCATTAAACTATTTTATCATTTTACGGCACCACTGGTCACGCAGTCGTTTCTGGTCAAAGCTTCCAAACCTTCAGGTGCACATGTAAAATGTTTTGCACTTGGCTCATTCCAGTGCCTAACAAAGCATGAATTTGCTGGCAAACAATTTTTTTCTCAGTTTCAATAAATTGTAGTACGGTGTCAATATTCGAGTCTGTAACCACACTCGCCTGCCGGCCTTCACGTACCTCGTCATAGAGATGATCACGTCCACGTATAAATTCTCCAAACCACAAATACACAGAGCTGCGACATGGTGCTCTTGTTGACTTAAGCCACAACGAAAATCATAAAAAATCATGGAACGAAAATGTTCAAGAGTTAAATTCATTTTGATAGCGACACACAATCTTCGAAAGGACGCCACAATGAAAAAACAAATGACAGCTCCGCAAATTAAAAACTAACATACTCGCAAAGAGTTCCATTTTCGAATTCTATAATTGTTTTTTCATTCTTTTATTGTAAGTGGCCAAATCCAGAGACTTTCAGTATGCCTTCTTTAATATGATTATTTTTTAGGTTTATTTATTTATATATACTTTATTATACACCAAGATAATAAATTATACATAATGAGCCTTATATCAAAAGAAAACATACAATTGGCGGCTTTATCGCATTCCGCGATCTCTTCCGGGCAACCTGGAATGGTAAGAGATTGTCTGAACATTAAATGAGGTTGCACTAATGGGGTTGGGGTTGGGTTAGGGTTAGGTTTCTGTACCCAAAGGGTAAAACGGGTCCCTATTACAACAGGCTGTATCTCGTGAACCGGGACAGTTTTGTTGAAATATTCACAGATGATGTAAGTTCTGTTCCCGCTATAACAACAAATACTATAAACAGAATAAATTAATATTTTAGTGGGGTTCCCATACAACTATCGTGATTTTTTTTGCCGTTTTTTGCTACGCACGGTATGGTACCCTTCCTGTGCGACTCCCACTAACTAGCCCTTGGGCGGTTTGTTAATAAAATTATTACCTTTTTAAGATAATGATAATTATAATTATTGTTTACGTTGAACAACCTTGACAATCGATTCATGCAGTGGTTGTACTTAGCCTGGAGCCTTTTCTTTACTTCATAGCATTCGATGTTTGTGGAAATATACCTTGCTTGTATTTTTTTTTTTAACCCAAAATTTTGCTTGATCGACCAACAATTTGTTCACACGAATATTATAAAGGTGAAAGGGTACGAGTGTGTATGTTTGTTACTTTTTCACGTTAAAACGGCAGAATAATTTTGGATGAATGTCCTGGAATAGCACATAGAATACTTTTTTCCTCAAAGTACTACTTACTACACACACTACTACACACATTACTTACTTAGTAGTACCTTTTCCCTTGAGACAATTTTCTACTATCACGCGGGTGAAGCCGCTGGCAGCAGCTAGTCTTAAATAAAACATTCTTTCGGAAAATTGTATTTTACATAAAACATTATTCCGGAAAATTGTGTTTCGAATAAAACATTATTCCGGTGGGAAAATTGTATTTTAAATATTATAGAAGAAATACATAGTATAGTACGTAGTAATAGGTACAATTATATGGCACCAAAAGATCAATGAGAACCAAAAAAACTATATAGAAGTTAGTTATAGCTCATCAACATAGAATGTAATATCAAAACAAAGAATGTAAGTAAAGGTATTTTACAATCCAACAATTACTAAATTATTATAAACTGTTGCCGCACTCCATCTTCACTCGGTTGCACATTATATAACATTAGTTTTAGTTTAGGCAAACCCGAAATACATGTCTAATATTTTTATTTAAAGAATCTATGTACAAAATTTCATAACTGTATCTTAAAAAATCACAAAGTTATAAGCTTGTTATGTCAGCAAAAACACATATTCACCGGGCCATCCAGGTGACTGAAGGGTTGTTTAGCGCTTGTACCAACTGTTTGCTAACGCCTAATATCCGCTATGACCAGCCGTGATCTGTGTTGTACTTAGTGTCGGTGGTGTTCAAATTTTGTTCTTTTTAAATATTTTTGGGAAAAATATAACATGCTGTAACAACTGTGGGAATCCATTCAATTAATGATTCTGAACAAACTATATTCAGGTTTCGTATAAACTAAAAATACTGTTTTATATGTTACCGGCAATCTGTATAATTAAGGTATTCTATACAATACCTAGGCAATGCACAAAATACGGGGGGTCGCGGCAATGTATGAAATATTATGAATATTATTGTCCATTACAAACTTTACCTAGGTAATGTATACAATTCCTAGGGATTGTATAAAATACCTGCTGGTCCACCGATCAATGTGTGAAATGAATAGATTTTGGTCTATATTTATCTATAATAACCAACCTATCTATAAAATGACGGGCAAGTGAAACATGTCCTATTAGAGCGGGGAAGGAATTAGCGTAATTTTAGGGCACTCTGACACGGACAAATTATGTAGGTTAGAAGACCAAGGCGGGAGTAGAGCTTGGCTGTTGTGGTTATTTTTTTTATAAGTACCCAGATATACCTATAATAGTCTTACTTTAAAACCGCAGACAGAAATTTAAGGTGAAATTTAAAAAATTCTGACTTCAAGTAACATAATGTAACTTACTGACAAGTTACATACTTAGTCTTCTAACCTAACGTGCCCATGTCGGGGTGCAATTTACGCCACCAGGATACTTGCTTTTGATTTTTACAGACATTACCGGCTGCGCATTCGGTATTGTATAAAATACCTAGGCAAAGTATAAAATAAATAATATTTCATACATTACCTACACGTTTTAGGTATTTTATACATTACCTAGCATTGTATGGAATACCGGATTATATAAATTGCCGGTAACGTCATATGTATACATAAACATTCTTCATTTATTGTTTTTTCTATAAGTGAAAACCGCATAATGTTTCATACTTTGTAAAGATAGTGCACTTCTAAATGACAATCTTACCAACTAAATCACTTGCAAAATATTCTTTGGCATAATACGATATGAGTATTCTTAATAATTTACATTACGATACTTAGTAATAGTACCTACCAGTTACGTTAAAAATATTTTCTATACATTTACTCGAAAATCTTCTGTTTTTCGCACTTTAGCAGAAAAGTGTGCGAACTCGCCCCCGCCACAATTTATTACATTTATCGTTTCAGCCTATTTATTTATATCTTTGTAAGTCCCTCTCGCGCGTTTCTCGTACACACGGGTGTACGAGAGAGTTGAGTGCCCATCGCGCAATTGTACACACGGGTGTACGAGAGTGACTTGCACCGATTGGATATTTTTTCTGTGACGTATATTTTCAAGTTGCAACCCGTTCTTTATTTGATTGAACAGAATAGTTCATTCGCTTTCTGTTAAAATATTTTCCATTGGCAATATCGATACATGGAATGAAGAAGATTGAAAAAAATAAAGTGATCCGTCATTCAGCTTTCTGTCACTTTTTGGAGCCATTGTTGCGTGTGGTTGCGTACGGACAGAGAGCATGTTTCCAACTAGAAAACGGTGAGTAATCTTATAAGATTTATATAGAATTACTGAGAAATAAGTGTAGATTACGTTGCAAGTGTTTGTTTTTGGAAAAGTAATAAATATGCCAGTGAAAAAGTGACGAAACTTGTGAAGATGCGTATTTTTTTCCGTCATGGCCGTCGTGTTTCGACTTGTTTTAGTGCAAAATTTATCTCGAAATGCTTTGAAATCTACATAAGTTGTTAGTTTATTTACCTATAAACATAATGTAGTTACTACAAAGTGATATAATTGCATATTGTTATCATAATCGTTGTTGTAAGAAAATAAACCGGTAAAAATGGCGCCAAATTCATAAACATTGCATAAAGTACAGACAGCAAAAAAATTTTTTCGAATATTTTTTTGTTGTAATTATTGAATATTCAGTATAACGTAAATATTGTCTTAGTGTTCATATCTATGAAAGCCAAATGTAAAGATTGTTTTATTTTTCGATTTTATATTTTTCATGATCAAAAAAAAATTTTTGTTCTTCTTTTTTACGTTATTTCGCATTTACTTAGGCAGGGTATTATATTATACTTAGCAGGCATTTATGGGTTGATTTGGGTGATCAAAACATTGTACAAGTACTAATGTTTTTCATTTTATTTTAAGATTACGTTCTCGAAGCGTCACCCCTGTTGGGGATGACCGGGACAGCCGTGGCAGCCCCGGGCCTAACCGGCTACCCTCGGCTCGTCGGGCCCTGTTATTGGACCTCATAAAGAAGGCCCCGGAACGGGAAATTTACGGTCCCTCACCACCACGGTGAGTGTCTTTTTCATAGCGTTACCTACAGTGTTTCTTTAGTTTCAATGGTGTAATTTGTAATTGTTTCTTTTTAGGTCTCGAGCTGTCGTCGTCGACCAAACACCTGGGGGTTCTCTACGGTTGACCGATTCGACGGTGCCGATCGAGAATTCCCCAGGTGGAAGAGTCCACATCAGCGAAGCAGGGCAGTCCAGGCCTAGCCTGGACTTGCCCATTGGGTAAGTTAATTTTCCTTCACAGTCCTCCTAGGCTATCACGGTGCCATGGGTGTACGACATTGCATTTATTTGTATTATCTTTATCTAGGGCTGATGAGGCGGAGCTCCTGGATGATTTAGACTTGGACGACGACGAGATCATGGAGCTCCAGTCTAAACATCCGGGGTTCATCCAGCAGAGGTTGAGGAGGCTGCGAGGTGGCGACGCACCGGGGCCATCGAAGGTGCCAACTAAAGCCAGCGCCAGCAACACGGTTGCTCTGGCTTCTCTTGTCTCTAGTGCCATGTCTGAGGCAAGCGTTTCCTCCGAAATTGATGTTCGTCCATCAACTTCGAGGGAAAAATTGCCTTCACGGACGGTAGCTAGAGATTATGGTAGTGACCCCGACAGCGATATCGAGGACGTATACGATGTCTCGGCCATACCAGTTGTCACGAATGGAATTCCTGACTCCGAGGAGCTTGAGGAACCGGTAGAGGCTTTGATAAACGAGGTCGATACGGGGATGGATAACGCTATCGATACTCTTTTGGGTGATTCGAGTAGTTTCAAGTGGGAAGAAGACTTTGGATCATTCAGGGCTGTTCGTGAGAATTTCTCAGGTCCTACCCCTGGGTCAGTCAAAGACTACGATTCACCCTATGATGCCTTTACCGATATTTGGGACGAGGAAATCATAGGGTTGATAGTCACGGAAACTAACCGATATGCCCATCAGGTTATCGATGCTGAGCGTGAAGCAGGGACATTGAAAGCATCATCTCGCCTTCATTCGTGGACGGACACAAATGCAGACGAAATAATGACTTTATTCGGGATGTTTATGTATATGGCTATCGACTCGCGGTCGTCGATAACCGAATATTGGTCATCAGACGATGTGCTCCATTTGCCGGGGTTCAAACGTCTGATAACCTATAATCGGTACATTTTGCTAAATAAGTTTCTTCATTTCGTGGACAATTCAGCTGACGCAAGTCAGCCAATGTCGCGAAATGAGGGTGCTTATTTAGCAAAACAATCGGCCAAGCTGAGGAAGGTGGCTCCTATTATTGAACATCTCAGTAATAAGTTCAATTCCTTGTACAACCTAGGTGCTGAATTCAGCATCGATGAGTCTTTGACCTTATTCAAGGGTCGTTTGTCCTGGATCCAAACAATAAGGTCAAAGGCTGCACGATTTGGAATCAAGTCATATGAACTATGTGAGTCCCGCACTGGTTATATGTCGAGATTCCAAATCTACACCGGTAAAGATGACAGTACTGATGGTAATCCATTACTTGGCGTCGATTTGGGAGGGAAGAGCACTAAAGTAGTTCTAGAGCTTTTGCAAGGTCTCGAACATCGGGGGCATTGTGTGGTGATGGACAATTTTTACAATTGTCCAGCATTAGCACGGTACCTCAAGAGTTTAGGCTTTGATTGCTTTGGAACTCTTCGTGTGAACCGTCGAAACGTCCCTAGTGCCATTGCAAAGGTTCCGAGGAAAGTGAGCAAGGGGACTATTATAGCTCGCCATTGTGGAGATGTATCCATCATTGCATGGATGGACTCCAAAATGGTGAATATAATATCCACCTATCACACCCCCGAAACGTACATGGGAACTAGGGCCGGAAAACCACTTCAGAAACCGGTTTGTGTGAAAGATTATAACGGAGCCATGGGGGGTGTTGATCTAAAGGATCAAAAGCTCTCCATGTATCCGTTAGAGCGAAAGAGATGCCTGAAATGGTATATGAAGATTTTCAAAAGGTTAATGAATGTGAGTGTGCATAATGCGTTTGTGCTGTACCGAAGTTCAATGGCTCGCAGAGATAAATTGGCTGAATCGCATCGTGAGTTTCGCTTTGAACTTGCAAGGTCTCTGATCAAACGGCATCGGCCCTGTTTGACAGAGATTAGCCAAGTTCCAGGGGATCTCATGAGGCTGAGGCGAGATATCGTACACGAGCCAATGTACACATCGGGTAGATCGAATAGAAAGCGATGTATGATATGTTATCGACAGAAGAAAACTAAATTGATTCATTCTCGGTGCGTTCAGTGCGATATATATCTTTGCTTTGAAGACTGCTGGAGAATTTGGCATTCTGCAGCAGAGCTTCCGGGCGAAGATCTTATAGAGCGGCCGAGACCGAAGCGCCGAGACTAATCATTTTAGGGCATGGTCGTGAAGCGTGGTTGTTTTATGAATGTGGTGTGGTGATCTGGGGCCTCTCGTGAGGGTCGCGTTTCGACGGGACGTCTAACCGTTGAACATATCTCGTTTATTACTGCTTCAGTTGCTGTTATCGGAGGCGTTACTACTATCGGGGACGAGACGATAGCCTAGTAGCGCCTTCTGCGTTGGCATATTCATCGGGGACTGGTATCTTACGGGACTGGTATCTTACGGGACAGATATCAGTCTCAGTTTGTGCATTGTAAATAATGTACGAATACTCATTATATGTAATGTACAAATACATTTGTAATTTTTGCTTTAGTCTGAGATTGCGCATTGTGAAATTGTATATTTTTGAAAATAAAACCCATAATACAGGACAAAACCCCAATGTATATCCTAGCTGTTACAATAAAGTGTACCACCTTCAATATATCAATGTAAATGTACAAATACATTTGTTATTTTTGCTTTAGTCTGAGATTGCGCATTGTGAAATTGTATATTTTTGAAAATAAAACCCATAATACAGGACAAAACCCCAATGTTTATCCTAGCTGTTACAATAAAGTGTACCACCTTCAATATATCTATGTAAATGTACGAATACATTTGTTATTTTTGCTTTAGTCTGAAATTGCGCATTGTGAAATTGTATATTTTTGAAAATAAAACCCATAATACAGGACAAAACCCCAATGTTTATCCTAGCTGTTACAATAAAGTGTACCACCTTCAATATATCTATGTAAATGTACGAATACATTTGTTATTTTTGCTTTAGTCTGAGATTGCGCATTGTGAAATTGTATATTTTTGAAAATAAAACCCATAATACAGGACAAAACCCCAATGTTTATCCTAGCTGTTACAATAAAGTGTACCACCTTCAATATATCTGTAAATGTACGAATACATTTGTTATTTTTGCTTTAGTCTGAGATTGCGCATTGTGAAATTGTATATTTTTGAAAATAAAACCCATAATACAGGACAAAACCCCAATGTATATCCTAGCTGTTACAATAAAGTGTACCACCTTCAATATATCTATGTAAATGTACGAATACATTTGTTATTTTTGCTTTAGTCTGAGATTGCGCATTGTGAAATTGTATATTTTTGAAAATAAAACCCATAATACAGGACAAAATTTCATGTGTAAAGTGAACCCTATGACAAAATATATGTTTTTACATTTTTATTTTTATTCTTTTATTTTTTCATAACATAAATAAATTCCCTGAAAAGAAGTACATTTTATTCCAAATCATTCAAAGGCTTCTCTGAGAAAGGAAGGAAGATTGGTGGTTGATGCAGTTGTTAGTAAGTATATAACTGAACGAGCGACGACTTAGTGAGGGTCGTGGAAATCCACTGGATGCGAGACACACAGAACCGGTCATTGTTGCGATGTTTGGGGTTAGGCCTTTATCCAGCAGTGGATGTCTTTCAGCTGAAATGTATAAAGATCATCGTCTAGTTCTTTGAATGACGTAGGGATCCGATAAGAAAGGATTACTCAAAATTCTATCAAAAACGGGGGGGGGGGGGGATTTGTGTGGAAACATATACTTTCCCGTGGTTGAAACCGCTGGTAAAAGCAAGTCTATCATCATCATTTCAGCCAAAAGACGTCCACTGCTAGACATAGACCTCCCCAAAGGGGGAGGGGGTTGAACCATAACCCACCACGCTCAATGCGTGTTGGCGGGTCGCCATAGCTTCATGGCAAGGGTGCACCACGTGCAGGTGAGGCTTGGGTCCCCATGGATGTTGAATGGGACCCCTATACACCCCGCTAGTCTAAAGCTAGTCTATATTGGTATATAACTAACATATCAACGCAAATCCGAAAAACACATGAAATAGGAGTGTGACATTTCGCACAATTCCTTAGCACTGTTCTTTGTATGACGAAGGTATCCGATAAGAAAAGATTAATCTAAATTCTATCCCAAAAGGAGGAGAAAAATTTTCATTTTCACTCAAAAATATAGGTACATAAAACATGCAATAATTAGCCACTCTGAGATAATAATACAAGACGTACAATGATTTAGTTTCAGTATATCAGATCTTGACAAAATTTATACGAATCTACCTTGGAAGTATTTTGCTTTTCAAATATATCTTTTTTTATCCATACTAAATCGATTGAACTACTACTGGCTACTTTTACTTACCACAAAATCTAAATACCTTGATAAAAACATACTTACACGCGAACAACACCTACTATTCTGGTTCTAACGGTTTTATAAAATATAAATGAAAATAAAATAAAATAAACTTTTTTTGTAAAACAATATTACAAAAAAAGTTTATTTACAATAAAGTAGCATTACTAACAGTAACATAACAAAAATCATTATAAACACCACTAATAACACATTATAAAAATACATTAAAAAATTTATAGTACATCGAAAATTTCTTCTCGTAACCTTTTTCTGCCAACAGTACACCGAGGTACCTATCTCGTCAGTGTTTACATTTTGCGCGCCAGTAATGGCGCGGTTTTTTGTTGAGTTGCGGAAAAAGTGATTGCGTCGTGTAATTATTGTGTTTTGATGTGATATGAGTTATGTTGTTTTTGTGCAAATGTATGGACTATCGTATTCAAATGTTTTTTTCGAGAATATGTGTGTGGTTTTGGTGTAATGTGAGAAAGTTAAAGGTTATGTGTAAGAAAATTTGCAAAATGCCAATTTATCTCGTCGCTACGAAGTCAGGTCAGTTTCATTTATTTATAATCTTACACAGTTCGATAGGAAAACTAATGGGCTTTCCGGGAAGGTATAATTTATTGCATATAATTATCAATATAACCACGAAATTGGCGTTTTTCTCAAGGTCAAACAAAAAAAAAAAATTAATCGGAAAATGCTCGACGCGTGACGTAATTTGGGTGAAAGTTCGCGAACGTTCGAGAGGGTATTCAGCAACGTGGTTTGATACAAGTGGAAATTTGTCACTGCAGCACTCGACTCCATAACACCTCGAATTTCGCCACGTAATCAGTGACAAACTTTCTCCACTTGTATCAAAATGTGTTATTGCTCTCAGTAACACTAAACGACAGCTCAATTACTCGTACTAACAAAACCAATAATAACTAATAAAATTGTTTTGTTCGAGAGCTTCGAAACGGTGCATAAATATTTAAAAGGACAGTTCCTAAAGCACGGTCACTCTTGGACTGCATACAAAATAAAGAGATGCACAAAGACAAATTTACTAAAAATCTATAGACAAATTACAAAATTAAAACACTATAACGATAAAATTATGCTTGTAAAATAATTAATCTGACAAACAATAATAATATTATATTAATCCAGTTTTTAAGCGATAAAAGTAATTTTTAGAGGCTTCTTCATAATTTCATACTAAATTAGCTGTGTTATTTTTTAAGCACACTATCTATTAAGCATTTATCCTGAAGAACAACATATATTTCCCTGATTAAGTTTACTGTAGTTAATCATACTTTTGCGCATTATAAAACTCATGTTAACTCCTGTAGTCCTCTTAAGGGCGGTAGCCAATTCACTCGATATCGTCATCGAAACTGCTCGTACCTACATAAATTAATTTTCGGTCGGCTTTAATGTCTTCTCATACTTCGATCCGTATTCATTTGGATAAAATTAGGTCGATAGAGAATGCTACCAATATCAACGTTCAACGCATTATTGATGATCCTCCAGTCCTGTACGTGGTATAGAACCGCGTACAGGACTGGAACAATTTGCCTGCTGCCGTCTCCCCGTCCGATTATAATTTAGATGTCTTGGGTGTGATGGGTTCTTAATAAACTAGTGTGCCACATTATCAACGATTACATCACTGCTTTTTATCAGGTGGGGTCGCAGTCAAGCACTGATTTATATCAATTTAAAAAAAAAACTTTGTGTCATTATTTGACACATGTTTGGGCGCCATATTCACCCATTTCTTTTTATCAAAAAATCGCCAAGCGATTGTGATAAGTTGTTGTGTGATTACCGATGCCGAAACTATCACTGAACCAATGAGATTCTTTTATTTTTATTCATTCGTTTCCAGCATTACCAAAATGTGTGTATGCCCGTTGTTCCCATTATCTGTGTTCCCATCATTGAGTGAGACGTCTCTATATCGACACTACTCAAGTTTTTTGTGGAGTTTTTCATAATTTATAGTCATCCTACATTCACAATAAAGTTAAACGTTGGACGCCGCATTGTAGAATGTATCGCAACCACAATCCAGCTGAACGAGAGGTACCATTTACTGTCGATTTTCCATCCAGCGCGCCTTTTTGTAATACGACTAGTTATACCTTATAGCTGCCAAATATTTATTATAATAAATTAGCACCCATATGTGGATAACGGAAAGTATTTTTAAATATTTTATGTAATTTCCTTTGTCCCCATTTCATAGGGACACAGATAATGGGGATAGCGGGCATACACGTCAAAATGACCCATCTAAACTAAATAGCAACAGGCACTGGCACGGGGATACTGCTAGGGCTCTGGTAGTAATGCGGCGTCTCATTGAGCGTGGTGGCGCCGATGACGTCTCCCCCCGCGACCAGCAGCAGCCTCCTCTTGCGGTGATGACGCAGCAGTGACGTCACGCTCGCGAAGCTCTGCTCGCCGCGCCGAGGGAAGCCGAGTGCGAGCCGACCGTCTGGCCGACGCCGTACTCCAACGTTGTGGACTGCGTTGGAGCAGGCTACGCTGAGGGTGTAGGCGTGGTCAGGCTGAAAAGTTAAATAAAGATATATGTAGTTAGTTTTTGGTTTGGTTAATGATATAACAACAAAGTAGTTAAACCAAATGAATAAGAAAATAAAACAAATTTTGAACAGTTTCCTAAATATTGCATATAACTGATATAGAGGACAATTTATCATCATCTATTTGATTTTCTCAACTTGGCGTTCCAAACTACTACTGAAAAAAACTCACAATGTGTATTCGCAATTCGCGCATTGAATTCAAATCATAAAGTGTAAAACTAACGGAGTAGACTCCTGAAAATATTTTGTGTGAATTTTAGGCCTTCATAATTGTAATATATTTGGGTATACCCTCATATGAAAATTAGTAAGTAAGATCACGTATAAATAAGCCTACATCATTGTAACGTTCAGTTTGCAATATACGCTAGCTACAAGTTGACGTCCTTTCATTTATTCTGCCGATACTTCAATAATGTACTCCTAAATTAAAAAGTAATGAATATCTAACTATAGAAACCTTTCATATAGTCGAGATTCGCAACAAGCTTTAAACCATACTCTCTATAGACGACTATCATATAGATTGACTATCGTCAATGATAGTCGACTCGGGAAGGGCCCTCTTAACAGGGTCAGGTAACCTATTAGCCTAGTCTGTAAATGTTGTAATTATTCTGTCATTAATAAAATAGACTACTACGCGAAAATAACATGATCCTCACCTGGCTCGACGGCCTCAGTATGAACGTGCCATCCGGCTGCCCCCTCAACAGATTCTGCGCCTCCCCTCTATCCACATTCATGTAATACGGCTCATTCTCCACCGGCACGGGCAGCGGCCGGTCGGCCATGCTCGTGCACCCGGACTTACGGCCCTCCGGCCATTTGCGAGCACCTTCGTCACTCGGCGTGCTTGCCACCTTACGGGAGTCCGCTTCGGAGTCTTCTGATGGTAGATCGTCATTTGTTTCTGGAATAAGTGTAAGCATATTGGGAGAGACATTCTATAAGTTTCATGTCAAAAATTAAAAGTTATATAAATAAAAATTATGAAGTTGACTTGTATAATTTTTTTCTTAGAGGTTTTTTCTTATAATTTATTTTTATTTTCTAAATCTTAAAAATTTCCTTTCTAAACAGTTTGTAGCATTCTCTGTGTGTGTACACATAGAAATGAATGATACTTCTAAAAACCGACCATTTCCTAAAACTCCATGTGCCATATTTCCAGCAGATTACTATTCTACTTCAAAGTTTTTTTTTTTTTTTTTTTTCAAAATATGAGGAGTCCGAACAAGCTTCACTGTTAACATAAATTCCCACTTAGCCACCCCAAAACAGTTACAGTAATATTTTTGATTAAGTCATTTCATTAGCTTACACATACAAATGATAAAAACGAACATGGCCTACCGCTCGTCTGTTATAATTTCCAACACGGGATCAAAGAAGCTATTAGCCACATTGATATAAATATTTACTACGTACGTTAACCAATTATTTGTTACAATTAATAATAATAGTTTATTAAGCAAATTAAGTATCTTGACTTAGCTCGCGAGGTTGTCGACATTTGGGAAGTGGATAGAGCAATCATTGTGCCGATAGTCGTAACGGCCAATGGCTTAATAGCCAAAAGCCTCGAACAACATCTAAGGAGGCTCTCGTTAGGCAGCTGGATCAAAGGCCTGATCCAGAAAGCAGTACTCCTGGACACGGCGCGCATCGTTAGGAGATTCCTCTCTCAGGAGCCCTGACCGCCGGCAGCTTGGACTCTGTTCCCGATGCCGATAGGCTACTATTTTTTATATTTTTAAATGTTTTTTAATGCGGTTTTTTTTAAGGAAATATTTAAAAATACAATAAATATGTAATATAATAAAAAAATGGAATAGTTTATTAATATCAAGTACATTATACATGTCTGTTAGAACAGTGATCCCCAAACTAGACGTTAGTCTGTATCTTGGGGATCAGAGTTGTATATATTGAATTGAGTGTAAACTAATCAAACAAATTAAGTGTACTCGTAATGCAGTACTATACCTGCAACCACATCAGTAAAACAGTGCACCATACGATAGAACATATCCACGACAGTAGTCGCGAACCTTGCTCCCAAGTTATACATCAAAGGCACGCTCACTTTTAACCACCAGCACATTTTCACAACACTATCTAGTTTTAGTATGCGTGGCTTTCAGGCCGGTAAGTTCGTCGATATCATTGTTATCATCTAACAATATTTCTGTATAAATATATAATATCTCTTTGATTATTGCCTCAGTTTTTATATTTTACTAGTTTGTGCCAGCGGCTTCGCCCGCGCGAAAGTAGGTTTCTCCATACAAACTTTGGACCCCCGTTTCGTTCCTTTAGGGTGTGAATTTTGGATAATCCTCTCTTAGTGCTCACCTACGTCATAAAAGGAAACCTTATACAAAATTTCACTCTCCTAGTACAGGTAGTTTCGGCTGTGTGTTGATATGTCAGTCAGTCAGTTTCTCCTTTTTTAAACTCGTATATAGTTTTTTTTTTTTTTGCCAAAGGTCCAAGAGCTCAGCCTGATTATGAGACATATTAACCCATTAAATAATAATAATAATATATATATATATATATATATATATATATATTGTATTGAATCTTTTAAATAGACCATTTGAGTTTTATTAACGATACATCACCCTACATTGGTCTTGGGTTTATGTTGTCATAGACTGTTTCATTAGGTACAATTTCAAATATTATTATTGTAGTTATTTCACTTTGATACGGTAGTAAAAAAAGCCGAACATAAAGAAAACTAAATACAATCATACGACGGATGGTATGGATGAGATGACTAGTGATAAAGATGAAAGAAAAAACCGTCGAAGTGCGAGTCGGACTCGACGGGTTCTGTACCATTATCCATACAACATTAGATATATACGCAAAAAATAATCACGTTTATTTTATGAGAGCCCCTATTTATTTTATTTTAATTTATTTATTTATTTTTAAAGTGAATATACAACTAAATATTCTGTGAATATTTCAAGCGTCTACCTGTTGCTACTATTAATATCGAGCCAAAAACGGCATAAAAATACGTTTTTTGTTTGGGAGCCCCACATGAATATTTATTTTATTCTGTTATTAGAATTTTCTGTTAAAGCTACAACCGAAATACATCATCTATGAAAATTCCACAATCTAGCTATTACGTTTCATGAGATACGGCCTGGGGACAGACAGACGGTCAGTGGAGTCTTAGTGAAATGGTCCCGTTTTTGCCCTTCAAATACAAAATCCTAAAAAGCGAAGGTGAGATGAAGCCGCAAAGGATATCTAAGCTACAAACCTAGAAATAACATCTAAAAGGGTGTATGACCTAAAGCGTGACATTCAATTAAAATCAATCACAATGATACGCATATATGAATCAGATATGAGTCACTGTCTCCGGCGTTTAAGAGCCACTTGTCACCATTCAATTAAAACGATCAAGTTATCTGAACACACAGATCTATGGGAAGTTGTAAAAGATAACACAATTGGTAAGAACTGCGATAAAAACTGTCATCGGTCTGTCCATAGGAAGAATAAATTATTAGTCGGATACGCCAATGAAGATGAGGTTGATAATAAAGTAAGCAATAGGTAAGGCCAAAATAGGTAAACCAATATTTTGGCCAAAGCAACCCAAAGCTGGATATATTAATTGAAACAAAAATTAATGGCACAGGTCAAGGTAGAATTTTCTATTCGGTTTAGTAATCGAACCTACTGCTAACTTTTGTGACCTACCGACTTTACTGACAATTAAATATTTTCGCTTTTCTGTTCCGGAATCGATTTCTTCTAATCAATCTAATTCAAAATGTTCTTATTTCACATTGGTCTAAATATACACTTATAAAATGTCAAAACTAGAGCACAGTTCCAATTGGTAATTAAGAAAAGCACTGGCAAGAAGCTCCACTCTAGAAACTTAATTATTATTGGCATAATTAAACACTCTTTTCCTCAAATACACTTCATAACGTTTACACAAAAACAATATTCTTAGATAACTGAAAAGCTGCACTAAACACACTTATTTGAATACTTGCACTTTAATTAACTTTATTTCAGAAAGCAACCAACTGAAAGCAATTCAACCCAACACGTATGGGGGTCGGTGTCAGTCCCGTCGTACTAATAAGGAGTAAACAAATAATTGTTCCACGCTACCGTTACTTTTTTATTATTTTTATGAAGACTAGCTTTCATTTGTGGTGGCGCTTGTGAATGGAACATGTGTCCTTTACAATATGTGATATGGTTTCTGGCTATTTCCGAGAGCCAGGTCATTTGGTGTAAATTTTAACGTAGTCAGACTATTATTTCTCATAGAACCTTAAACCAATGGTCATGGTAAGAGCTTTGAAAAGTTTTTACTTATGCTACTTTAATCTCACCCACTTTTTTATTTTCTTCTACGAGTATATCTTTTATAATTAACATTTTTAAATAATTAATTTTATAAACAAACAGACACACTTTTTTTGGATTCGTATTGTTCTTAAACTATGTAAGTAACACTGCGAGTATTATACAATGCATAAAGAAGTGCACATTTTGTTTTCATTATTATCGATATAACTTTTATTTTAAAGCCAAGTACATCGGAAATTAAACAAAACATTCAAAACACCCAAAAGCAATCATTTCAATTCCTATAAGCTACTCTACTATATTTTTTCTACTCTTTTATTATAGACATAAATATGATAGAATTATAAAGTACGTTTTCTATTTTAATTACTTTAGGAATTTTAAAGATACTCTAATGATGTAGTGTTGATAATACAGTAGTTCTTCAAATAGGTATTCATTTGATATCTTTATGCCTGATCAAATATTATGTCAATCTTTAATATCAATACATCGCCACTACGTCGCATCCCTACACACATGTCAACCACACGACACATGTTGTTCAGGAAATAAAAAGAACAAAAAAGTGATGAGAAAGTACACGCTAACCGTTGCCATTAATATTAATCGTCTACCTACAAAGAAAGATATTGTTTTAAATATAAGTTCTGAACATATTGTCAATGGGTTAGACGTTATTAAGGCGGCTCATTGCATCACCACTGGGTTCAAAACGATGAAGGAAAACATCGTAAACAAATCGGTATGTCTAAGAAGCAAAAACGTAATGACAGCCATGTGACGTGCAACTAGATGGCAGTCCACTCGTTTTCAAAAGAAACAGATCTTTATCCCAGTAGGAACACCATAAGCCGATCATCCTAAGATAAAATAATGCCACCCACGCAAGGTGCAAGGCGCTTTCGCAATTTCATTTTAAATTGGGTCCTTCATTGGCCCAATATCGTCGCGTATGTGACGAATAAGCAGCTGCATCAGTGTGCAAGGTCAATTGATGAAATGGGTCATGAAATAATTTTATTGTTGTAGTGTATAGGTACTGACCTAAGAAGTCAATTGAGGTGAGAAAACATAAAATAATTTCCCCCGCTTTGGATGAAGCAAAAAGGCCTGTCAGATTAATAACTAAAACTGACCTGTGTTCCTTCACGTTCCGGGGCCCCATCACTTTTACTGATATCTTTTTGAGGTGAGTCTGGATTCAGGCTTAACTTTTAATACATACTCATAAAACTGACGAACTGTTCTAAATTGGCCCATCTCAGTCTGTCTAACTCTACGAAGAAAACAGGCATCGTCGTGCTATGTTGTGTTTGTCAACATGTTGTCTTTTGTTTACAAACAGTTCAGTGGTATGTGTTACGTTTTTCAAATACTTTTTTGCCTTCGTCACAATCAATTAAAAATTAATGTAACTCTTTCTGTATCTCTCTCTCACTTTGCCTAGCTTTTTCCATTTTCATTCGGGCTCTCCTCGGTAATTTTTTGCATTGACACATTTCGGTTCTGGGTGACGACCCAGAACCGAAATGTCTCTGTAAAAGTCATATAGTTGAACTTTCTTTAGGTCATTACTAATTACAGATAGCCAAGTTAGAAGGGTTCTAGTAATTTAGTTATTCTAGTAGTTTAGTTATTTTTTGATAACTAAGCGTAGGACTTTACTATTCTTATTTTCATATTCTCATTACTTGACCATACCATCTGAGACCGGTTACGGTGCATAGTGTTCCACACGCGCCTCAAGGAGATGTCAGGAAATCGTAGGGACCCAGCCGGGTCGAAGCCTACTGGGGCCACGGGTTAAGTGAAAATGAATCCCCGAAGCCCTGGAACACAAGGCAAAGAAGGAACAAACGAGTGGGTCTGACACACCCTCGCGCTTAG
This sequence comes from Mythimna pallens, assembly GCA_961205895.1. Taxonomy (NCBI): domain Eukaryota; kingdom Metazoa; phylum Arthropoda; class Insecta; order Lepidoptera; family Noctuidae; genus Mythimna; species Mythimna pallens. The sequence continues at coordinate 689,138 of OY540845.1, read as the reverse complement.
CCCAAGGGTGGGAGATGTCATTAGATGATTTACCACATAAAAAAAAGACGGGTTGCACTCCGGGAGTGCCGGCAGAAGTGAAAACTTGATTATTAACGTTGAGCATGTTTGATATTTTGGAATGGTTAGGGAATAATTTTGCACCAATTGCTTTATCAGTATAAAAGTACTATCATTTATGTGGTAGAATACAATATTCATTTATTGCGATATCGTACACAAACATGACAATTTATATTACATTAAAAATTTAACACTTTAAAACTATTACAATTATTTTACATTAAAAAGTTTATCTCTCCGAAATCCGTCTTACGCTTTTTCGATCAGGTCACGTGTCCTGACGCGAGTTTAAGATTTTATACCCATTACAGAAAAAGTGCTCAACGCCGCTAAAGAAGTTTTCACTTCAAAAAAATCGATCGTGGGCATTTTTTATAGCATCGGTTTTTTCAGTAGCCAGCGGCAAACTTTTTCTTTGACACATAATTGGCATTCTGCTATTGCACAATACGCCTAAAAGTTGTGTAACTCTGTATAGTAAAACATTTATAATAATTATATAACTTACCTCTTCGTATTCCGAATCTGTTCTCAAAGATACTGAGTATGTAGCCTAGCAGTGATTCTTCTTTTTCTCGTCTGTAGTTTACATCGCAATAGTCTTTGTTCAGCTGTACAGGTTCTAGGTACTCCTCTACTGGTAATTTCGTTTGCTACGGAAAGGTTAGTTGTTTCATATTAATTACAGTCTAAACTAAACTGAAAAGTGAAAACATTTTGTTTTCAAATTGTTTATCTATTAATAGTAGGGTAGTTCTAAAAGTGCTGATCCGATTATAAAAACTCTTTAATAAACATGAAGCTTCATTAATATTGCAAGTCAAGGGCTAAAACTTTTGATTTTTTTAAAAATGCGCAGCTCTTATGGGATCTGGGAGAACATGAGGCTAGTTTTTTTTTTTTTTATCTTGTATCTAATAGTCATTACATTGACTCAATTAGTTTCATTTGTTACATATTTTGCTAATAACGCGTAATTAAAGAACTCAATTAGGTTCATAATAGTTTTAACCGTATATTTATGTGCTTAAACATTTATTATAATATGACTAGATTGAACTTACTTGATCTTTAACTTCGCTGCCATCAACAGATTGTCTATTAACATGTACCGAGTCATACATATTAGCGACACTGTCACTGTTCTCATAAATATTAGACGTCTTGTCACTCTCCACAGTTTCTATCTTCTTATCCTCCAACATCTCTTGCTTCTTGAAGAATGGCACTTTGAAAGATTGGAATAGTTCTTGAATCTTCACAATACAAGGTTTAACATTAGGAACTCTCGGTTCTACAGGCATTTCCGTTTCTTTTTCCACCTCATTGTAACACAAGTCTTCATAAAAATGGTCTTCAGGACATCTTTCACTTAACTCTTCAGGATTTGATAATGACTTATATTTTGTTTTAGATTCTGGCTTCTTATAAGTTCTAGCTATGTAGTATCTGCTGTTTCTCTTCATGGCGTAATATCCTCTGTCGTTTGAACTATCTTGTCTTGAGAATCTGGCTCTTAAATCAAAGAATGGGTAGTCATATGAGCTTAATCTGAATAATTTCTTTTTCTTTGGAGTTCCAGCATCCATAGGCAAGTATGATGGTGTTTTTTCAGCTTTTTGTTGATTTCTGTAAAGAAAACTCTTTGCTGGTACAATTCTTCTAATCAGTTCTTCTACTGCGCTCATAGAGTGTGTAGTTGTATGCACATTTGGTTCCTTTCTCCTGTGAGTTACCGTCTGATACTGACACTCGATATCATTTTGGTCTACAATCGTACTTTCTGTTTGAATGTCAACTGTTGTTGTTTTTTCTTTCGCGTCAACTTTTTCCATTGTTGCGTTGTTGTCGTTGTTTTCCAAATATTTGTTGGGATTCAGTTTCATGTCTTCGATGAATGTCATGAATTTCTTAGCGTTGGCTTTCGGTCGCCACAATTTAACGATTCCTTCAGTGACATCCTGAAAATAAATTTTAAATTTTAAATACGTTAACTCAATTGATCCATTGGAATCCATCTATAAAATCAAACCAAATAGTGCTATACTGTCGACTATATATTTTTGTCAAAATCTGTTAATGTAAGATCGGTCTCTTAAGATCGTTTCATGTAGCTACAACGGTATAGGTACTCGTACCTATCTTTGCGGCCTCATCTAAAAAAACCGAGTAAGTGCAAGTCGAACTCTTGGACTGAGGGTTCCGTAGAACGTACCTATGATAACAGTTCAATTCCAGAATTGAGTTACGATGATTTTTCAAATTCGCAAAAAAATATCCTTTTTTTGTGACGTAACAACAATTTTCAGATTTAGTGTTTTCAGATTTTTTCCTATACTTGTGCTATGAGACCTTGCTTCATGCCGAATTTCAGGATTCTAGGTCAACGGGAAGTACACTTTAAATTTTGATCCCCTTAAGAATGTCGAAATACACGTTTTTTGCGACATAAATGGCCAAATCATTTTTTTCATTAACTCAGAAGTTTGTTTTTTTCACAGTTTCAAAGGACGCAGTATATGGTTTTAATATCAACTCAATACATCCACGTGTACCTGAGATAAAGGATCTTGACAGACAGAAAGACGAACAGACAACAAAGTGATACTATAAGGGTTCCGCTTTTTCCTTTTGAGGAACGGAACCATAAAAACCATCCTGTATGTAGAAGAACACGACTAGTACGTGGATTTTCAAGTTCAGCTATATTAAACTATTAAAAGGCGATGTTACCTGCAGCATACACTCATACTAATTCAGGTTAAGACACTAAGTCTAATCTTCATTAATTTAATTAGCCTATCTAATTTGGTGAGGTTAATTGCTGACCATTTTATTATTTACAACATGTAGGTTTCATGGCCGGTCATCGCATACAATGACTATTCTAATTTGCATAATAATATATTTGTTTAGCATAGCATAGTCGGCCTTATAATGTTCTCACTGTTGGGACTCAGGCCTTCTCTCTAGGAGAGGGAATGGGCCGTAATCCACCATGCAGGCCCAGTGCGGGTTGCGGGTGAATGTCACATGTCTTCGAATTTTTAGTTCTAGGACATGCTTCCTCACGATGTTTTCCTTGACCGTTTTGAGAGCAGTGCTGATGAAATAAATTACATAAAGTAATGCACCTGGCTGGGGTTGAACCCGCGACCTACAACTCGTAAGTCAGGGCCGTTACCACTTGGCCACCACTGTTCCCTTCCCATATATTTGTTTACTTAATCTTAATGTACACTCATACACTTAACACAAAGGTGGACTTACAATCAATTATCTACCAGTCAACATAGTCATAAAAACAAAATGCTCGTTACTATTACTTTCTAGATATATTTGTGTTGATAATTGCTTATTAAATCAACTTAAGATTTAGTATGAAATGTAACGCGGGGAGGTTGGCACTGTAAGCCGAAATACAGATTCCTTCTAGTGCGGCTCCAGCTGCTAAAACTTTTGTGTACTTACATGTATATTACTGTTTAGAGCATTTTTTTTTGTTAAAATACAATAAGCACGTATTATTAAATATTATATTATTAAACCAACTTAACTAAACTCGCTAATCGTGTAAACTATACTAGAATATATCTATCTATCTAATTCTCTTGAATAAAATAATATATAAAGTTGATCAAAACCTAAGTATTTCAACCTTTGAACATTGTAATTCTTTGGACAAAGATGTTTTATTGATATTTGTATTCATTACAAAAATTATAACGATGGCTTAGAGTGAAAACGTCGGATATGCAATTTTAGGTAATTTTATTTTATTCCTGAAAAGAAAAGCTCGTAACGCACAATCTTGTATAACGCAAAATTTGATTGGATACTTGTAGCGCCATCTACAATATTGAATGCATATCTTGCTCGAGTCAGTTTGGAGTGATCTCGCGACGGCATGTCAAAACTTGCAGAAAAAAATAAAAAACAAGAAAAATAAGCATTTGAAATAAATCAATAGTTTTAAATTTTTGAATAAAACACGTAGAAGCACATTAAAATTACATGATAATAAAGGTCTAATTTGGTTTTTTGTGCCTCCTGAAAAGTTACGTATTTCACAGTGATGAGGTATTCACTGTAAGCCATCGACAAGTGAATGAAGTTTATTAATAAGTTGGTGAAGGATGCCAAGCCTCTTAACACTAACAAAATTTTTGTACCACATACCATAATTTTCTGCGCCTACTACAAAATTATTTGTAATCAATTTGAATTTTCATACCCACACTACAGATACCACTGCATACACAACACACATACTACAATACTACTAAGGATCTTTAAGTCAAGGGTGAATAGGTTACTTCTAGGCAAGTGTGCTCCATCGTCGGCCACATCATGACTTACCAACAATTACCATCAGGTGAGATAGTGGTCAAACGTGAGCCTATCAATAATAATAAAAAACATACTTACGGTTTCCTCGTACATTATCGGTGATAAGTGCTTCTACTACTTTTCAATTATCATCGTTTCCTTACTCACCAATAACTTCCTTCCATCGATCCGCTTCTCTCTGGTGAATTCCAAAAACTCGTCCAAGTCCCATCGTTCTAGAAGAGTCACGACTCCTTCTTCGTCTAGCTCTTCCAGTCTCTTATACTTCTTTTCATGTTTACCAACCATCATCTACCAACCAGAAATAATTTAAGTAGATTTTTTGTACGTTCTTTATGACAGGTAGGTACGTTAGTGTTTTTATTTATACTGTTTTTTTTCTATAGTTAGCTTGTAAACAAAGTGACGTGTACTTTATTTATTTATTATTTTTATTTTGCACACACACTTGTTTTACAGGTGTAAACCCAAATTAACAAATGTAGTCACATAATGGCTGCACTCAGTGATGCCACTCACAAACCGATCATATGCACGTTAGTATAAACAACATATATAGTTGATCAGTCTCAAGTAACGCCTTGGAGAACCGGCACGAGTTTTACAGAGGGCAACACACTTAGTGTCACCCTTAGAAATTCCACCAATCACCAAGTAAAGATATCTAATCGCTGAGAACCACCGTTAAGCATATCTACTGCCCCACTCACGGGTGTGAAATTTAATAGGTTTGTGCGTGTTACCGCGATTTTTAGCAGCCTCTCCTTCAGTACTGACCCTAGGTTTTTTTTTTACGGGAAAATCATCTTATGACATCCCTCGCTCTTGGGCGGAGCGGGAGATAGTGTCAGACTTTTACTGACTAAAAACCCTTTCGTCTTCTGAGTCTTCCTTCCAGAATCAGACCCTTAGTCCCAGTAGGCTTCGACCCTGCTGGGCCCCTAGTCCTGACCCTAGCCTACTGTTTGGGACAAGCTATAAGTTGTCCCAACAATTCTAGTGTTTTGTGGATTTTATTTAGCATACACGGGAAATACGTGTTTTGCTAGAGCGAGATTACGCCTTACTTCCAACTTATAGTAACCAGCCATCTATAACAAAGAGTATATGGGTTGCGAATTTATGCCTACGTATGTATGTATATTTGTATTTTGTTGGTAAGACTTATTGCCGAAATCCATTGATAAAATAACTTTATTATTTTGATTTGTAAAACCGAAATTAAATGTATAAAAATATGCTTATGCATTACACACATTATCTATGACCGTTATATTCCAATCCAATTTACATATAACAAATTTTAAAGCATAATACTTACCAAGAAAAACAAAACACCAATTTTATAATCACAACAACATAATTTGTTCCAATGAACTTCTCGACACTATTTTCTTCTCACTCACACTTGTACACTGTAGGTAAATCTATCTCTATCGTAATCAAACTGGACGCACCCGACCTCTCTGTTGAGGCTCGTGAGACAGAGTCGTGGATGACAATGGATTGGTCACAATTAGCTTGATTGGTCATCTGCCATGGTAGAGGTGTGATGGTCGCACTATGTTGGAGTTTGATTCCAGTCCGTTATTTTTGGTTCCCGCAGTAAAATCTGTGAGTCGATTGAAAAAGAAACAGATTGCTTGAAAATAAAATCGTGCATCGCATGTATAGCGTAAAATTAACTACATATTTTTTATTAGTCAACATATTGTATCAGTGATGGCGCAGTGGTCACTGCCCCGACTTATGAGTTGTAGGTCGCGGCTTCAAAAGCAGACATCAGACCAGGCGTAACACTTTGTGTAATTTATTTCATCACCACGTGTCACATGCTCTTAAAACGGTAAAGGAAAACATCGTGAGAAAACCGGCATGTCCTATAACCAAAAATTTGAAGACATGTGACATCCACCAATCCGCACTGGGCCCGCGTGGTGGATTACAGCCCATTCCCTCCCCTGGAGAGGAATCTTAAGTTCCACAGCTAGGCAATGGCATCTCCCTTCTCCTTCCAAACGTCTCTGTCACGGGCGATTTCTGGCCAAATTTACCCCGCAAACATTATCAGATCTTCACACCAGCTTCGCTACAGTTGACCTGGACGGCATTGTCCTCCTTGAAACGTCCTACATGTAGCAATTATACTTCTTGCAGAAGAAACTACGTCATTTTGTCATATGTTGGAAAATCATCAAATAATTTCTCCCGCTGAGTGGAGTGAGAGGAATTATAACGTTTGTATTGACTAAACCTTCGCCCGTGTGTTCCTTCACTGGCTCTTTGCATTCCATGGTCGCGGTGACTCTTTGGAACCCATGTTCAGTGGCTATTTGTGTTTCATCCTAAAATTTTTTCAAGCTTTTCTTTTTAAATGCCTTAGGAAATTTCCAATTATATTGCCTGATCATCTTCACTCTCTTGCTACTATTGGTGAAACACATCCATTTTTTCAGCAATATTCCCGATTTCTGAATTAACCAACTTCAAGTTTGAGAAAAACTCAACTTGGAATATTTAGTTGAGTTTTCTCAAACTTTTTGAAGTCGGGAAACTTTGACAATTTTTGAATCAAAGTGCCCAATTCAAAAACCGTAGTCAACATTTCAGTAGGTAGTTAGTACCTGTACCTTTTTAGACATAATTATTCAACAGTAGATCTATCGTTTCTTTGATCATTCACATTTACTCATTATTTTCAAGAAATTTTCATAATTCATCTTCAATACATATTTTTCCCAACTCTCATGGTAGTGGACTTAACTTAGGCTTTCTCTATCAAGCAATCAAGGGTGGAAAAAGAAAATATGGCAGATGCATAAAAAAACATGAGTACAAAAGCATATTATTTCGTAAAAAATAAACATTCACATAAAATTATTATCTGATTCTTCGTTACATTATTTTCATTTTGCAATATCCTGTATTCGTATACTGAAGCGCTTTGTTCTGATATTTAATATGTTAGTTATCATTAATAAATAATGAACTGATAAAGTTAGATTAGATTATAAACCAAAAATTCTCCCGAACGAATTCCGATCACGGCGCCCAATATTGTCGGAGTTTAGGTAATTACGCAGAACATTTTAAAGTGCACAAATGTGTTCGCAAAATTCTGTAAGTTCACTCTCCTTACTTTCACAATCCAATGGCAAGGCAATCCATCACGACCGGGGAGAGAACAGGCGCATGATCAATGACTTTACGAGCTTTCCGAATCACGGGGTGGTCTCACCACCAATTTCCTAACTCTGGACTGCCTCTGAGAAATACCTAACAAAATAGATGACTGATATTGTTGTATTGAATGGTATCAATTAAACAATTCCTTAGGATCAAATATTGCGAGCTATAGGAATTTTCATAAGAATTACCATGGCCTTGGAAAGCAAAGGGCAACTGAAGACAAGTGAGATTTGGTTATCAAGTCTGACTCTCTCTTGCGCCAACCAGAACTGGAGGATTTTGATGATTTCCCGTCTAAAAAACTGGGCAAATACGAGTCGGACTCGCGTACTGAGGGTTCCGTACAAACTTACCTATGTTCTTAAATAGTTCAATTCCCAAATAGAGTCTCGAAGATATTTCCGAATTGCAATTTTTCTTTTTTGTGACGTAAGAAAAAAATTACTGTTTTCAGATATATTTCTATATCTGTGCTATAAGATCTTACTTTATGCCAAATATCAGGATTCTGGGTCAACGGGTCCCATTGGCCCTATGAATTTTGATTCCCTTGAGAGTGTCGAAATATATATTTTTAGCGACATAAACGGCCGAATCTTTTTTTTTGTTAACTTATAAGTTTGATTTTTTCACAGCTTCAAGAGACCGCAGACTCAGGTTTGCGGTCTCTGTAAGCTGTGAAAAAATCCGAAATTAGAATCGAATTGAAATCGATATCATATAACCACCCCACCCACCACCACCACACGCGCCACCACCACGCGTTTCCAAGATCAAGAGTCTTGACAGACAGACAGACAGACAAACGGACAACAAACTAATCCTATAAGGGTTCCGTTTTTTTCCTTTTGAGGTACGGAACCCTACTAACGGATATAGGATAAATTTCAGTAACAGGACGTGGTCTGAGTAAAATTAAAGGTTGAGTGAATACAAACAACCGTAACTAAAAGATCTTAACTTGATTTCTCTACGAAATTCGAGTTTAATTTCTCTAGAAAAATCATACTTTTTCCTGCGGCCTATCTCATTGGAATCCAATGGACGCACAGGACCGTTCGTTATGCTGAACTCTAGGGGAGGTGGACGTCTTTCGGCTTAAATGATGATGACGGTAATGATTCCATTGGAATCGTGCATTTTACAAAGTAGTTCCTATGTGTACTTCTATTAGTGAAGGTTTTTTTTAAATCCTATCGGTATCTTCTTTGTTAGATAAAAGAAGATTAACGGCATCATCAGAGTCTGAAAAACGGCTCTTAAGAAAATTTTGTAACACTAACTGTAAACACACACTTGTTACATACTCATTGATTGATTGATTATGTCAATAAATAATTTATTATTATTATTGAGCTGTAGCGCTTAGGTGGTGTGCAGTAATAATACTCCAGATGTAATGATAAATTTATATTGTTGTATTCAGAAAGGAATGCATTTACAGAAATATGTACAGAACTTATAACTAAATACATAGGCTCAAGTAGTGGACCGAAATAAATGTAGCTTACACACCAGTCGCACTTGACCTTTCTAAAGAACCGCAACAATAAGTATTGTGTAGGTATGTCCTTCTATAAAGTCTTCTCTCGGCGATTCCACTTTCTTAGTAACAGCTGTCTTGACCTGCCCTCAGTGGAACCATACGCAAACTATCATACACATATACTGATGAGGTTAATAAAGTCATTAGACACCACCATATACCAAGCTTTTTTCACCCACCTACAACCCTAACACAAGAGCCTATAGTCCACTATCCTCTGTCACAAGTGTTTCTTTAAAGTGGTGCACCTGTTGATAAATTGCCACTTATTCTGCAGTTGCAGTAGACCTTAGTGCGTTGATGCAAGGTTAATTATTGTATATCCCAGATGAATAAGTTATGTTGTGATGAAGAATGAGATTCAATTGGTGAGGTGATGTCATTATGTCTGATTGTTTCAGTCTGCATCTGTTTTGCATGCTACTAAAATAGTAGCATGATAAATAAATAATGTTATTATTAACCATCAATAAGCACTTAAGTATCTACTCCCGGCAAAAAATAAAAAGACCCGCTACGAATATTATTACCAACTAGCTGACCCAGCGAACTTCGTACCACATAATAGTAAGGATAACACCATCTACTGACATTACCAGGACAGCATAATTCATTTTATAATAACATTTTAATTAGAGATGGCGGTTTGTTTTTCCGTGTTTTTTTTTTTCATTTATTTTTCACCGTTTAAACCTTACCTGGGCTATCAAGAATATTTCAAGACCAAAATTAGCCAAATCGGTCTAACCGTTCTCGAGTTGTAGCGAGACTAACGAACAGCTATTCATTTTTATAATAGATCGATATGGTAAATCTGTTTCCTATTTTTGGCTAGTTCTTTTTTTTTAAATTAAACCTCGATAATGAAACGGATAGTCCATGGAGCCGAAGAGTCTGAAGTGGCGACCGCGTACAGAATCGACGCTTGAAATGCATCCATAAGGTTGACCAATGACCTGGTGAAGACCGTAGGAATCCGCCGGTTGCGAAACGCACAAGATCGAAGAACGCTTTGGGGGTAGCCTGTGAACAGCTGTGAAATGGGGGAAAAAATGAGGCTGAACAGTTGACTATCGTCCCAATTAGATTACGTTACACAGTAAAAGCTAAAGTCAAACTGAGCACCGGTCTAGCTATCATACATTATGCATATGTGATGCCACACATATGCATAATGTATGATAGCTAGACTCTTGTTTTTTTTTCTTTTCAGGGTTTCGTACCTCAAAAGGAAAAAACGAAACCCTTATAGGATCACTTTATTGTCTGTCTGTCTGTCACGACCCTTTATTTCGAGAACATATAGAGGTATCGAATTGAAATCGAAACCATATACTTAAGTCTGCAGTCCCTTGATGCTGTACAAAAATCAAACTTCTAAGTTAAGGCCGTTTTTCTCGTAAAAAAACGTATACCTATTTCGACACTCTCAAGGGAATCAAAATTCATAGGTTACTTCCCGTTGACCCAGAATTCTGAAATTTTACTTTAAACAACGTCTTATAGCACAGGTATAGAAATCAATCTGAAAAAAGTAAATTTGTTGTTACGTCAAAAAAAAAAAACTTTTTTTGCGATTTGGAAAAATCTTCGAGACTCATTCGGAAATTGAACTATTTACATAGGTAAGTTTGTACGGAACCCTCAGGGCGCGAGTCCGACTCGCACTTGCCCAGTTTTTTTTTTATTAATATTCTACTTGGCATATGCTATGCTGACACACGCGTTCCACGGAACATCAGATCTGTCGATCCAGATCACTGTGAGATGGTGTCCACCAAACCTTTCAATCATTTTAACAATCCACTTGATGCTAAACGTGGGAACCTGGTACATCAAGGTATTCCCCAGCTCCGTCAAGGTGCTGTAGAATGACAGGTGATTACTATCTAAATGTTCATTATTATTTTAACCGAAAGACGTCGACTGCTGGACGTAGACCTCCCCCAAGTGTCACAACAACAAACGATCCTCTGCGTCTTGCACGGTCCCCACTCCAGAAACTTTAGGCCAGGCCCCATCGATCGTCCGTTTTGCGAGCAGTGTGCCCTGCCCACAGCCACTATCTACATACTTGCAGTAAATAAATTGAGCGCACTTGTACCTGTAAAATGGCATGTATGTGATGGTTCTTTATCATCGTTATTTGTGTCACATACTCCTAATCTGTAAATGCCAATTGATAAGATATCGACTTCATGCAGAATACAAAGAAACCAAAGTTATAGGTATGAAATATATTTCATTTATTTTTTACATTTATATAACACATTATTTTATATATCTTCTCACGTACGGACAGCATCATCAACTTGTTCCCCGTTTTCTAACTGTATTTCAATGTGAGAGGGCTAGCTAATTGATGCAGCTGTCTGTACGAGTATATACATATCAGTCTTCAAGATCTACGATTTGATTTTAAATACACACTTAATATGGTGACGAATTTTATAATTCACTTCAAAAAATTCTTAACGTTTTTAAAAATAAAATAGTCAAAGGTGAACATAAATAAAGTTAACGTATGAAAAGTAGCGTTGGAGATGATATGGATATATTTGTAGCTTCTAAACAAACTTGCAAACGACTCAATATTAATGACGTCATTCTGCTTAATCAACATCGTCTGATTAGCAACGCTATGATAAAAAAGAAGTCCCTGATAACCACAAGTACTGCTTCACTGAACTCTTATAGTCTAAAATCACATTTTCACCATTATCATAATCACAGTCCACGTCACACAAATCAGCTGATCCTGCACAATACGTCGTACATCTTGTGAGCCACTTCCTGTCCAGCAAACGCGATGTAGCAAGAGTTGTGGCTTGGGTGGATCTTCCCTGGAGTCACTGACAGCTGGTATCTTGCTCTGCCAACGTATAAAGTCTCTCCGGACGACGTTCTGCCGCCAGGAATAGCGCCTGGTGGGACATTACCGTTAGAAGCAGGAATCCAGCGGAGATCGTCAGGCTTAGCACATAAAACTTCGATGTTCTGAACAGAAATTTCTTTCCCTTCGTAGACGACTGACGCGGAGTTGTGTCTCACAGACAACTTGCCAGGTAGCAGGTCACCGTTATGCCACGAGCGGATCACCCAGAGAGGACTGCCGTCCCAGCCTTCGTGACCACCAACAACTGCTCGTCCAGTCAGAGAGCTTGCCATCATGGCGGTTGTAGGCACCCAGTCGAAGTCTCCAGAAGTTTCCACTATTTGTACTTCATTGTTGTTATCTTGGACGACTGTCTCTCCGTGGTAGATGTAATTGGTGATGTACGTGGAGTTTGATTCTGGTGGCGGTGGCGGCTGCGAGGGTGGCACGGCCACGGGAATCATCATGGTGCCAGGCACATAGTACGGCTGTGGGTACGGGGCCGGCGGGTACTGGGAAGGCGGGTACCCGAAATCTGGAGGAGGCGGGTACATTGGTTGCTGTGGAGGTTGGTATGGAGGAGGCCAGCCTCCGGGCGGCGGGGGAGGTCCGTAATGTCCGTTCCAACTCATGGTTATTGCACTGAATGTCACACAATACTGTAGCATTCGATCTAGTGAAGGGTTTATATCAGATACCCGTTTATCTTTTATCTTATCTCCCTGATAGTTTGATGATTCACATTTTGTGTTGTGCGTGACTTAGAATAAAACAAAATAACTTTCGCTTAAAGTATTATTTATTGTTCAGTGTTAATATTACATAATAATAATTTAATAAAACTAAGTTTTATAATTATATAACCTTAAAATTTAGAAGACTTTTGTACAAGAAGAAAGTTCAAAAACATTCTACGACGAATAATAAGATTGATAAAAATAATCGGTTGATAAAAAACAAAGAATCTGCATATTTCGTCAGTACTAGAATATATTTCATACTCGTACTAAAGAGGATGACTTATGTTTTCAACGTGTTCTTATATTTCGGTATGCGTCAGCGTCACTAATGAATGTACCTACTAATTGTTATGCCCGCTACATACAGTCCAATAACAATATTAGTACCTACTAAAGAACAACGTCATATTTCAGATATTGTGTGTAGTGAATCATCGATATTTTTCCTGCTTTCAAACTTAGTTCCACTGATTTGATAAAGTATTATTGAATGAAAATAAAAAAAGAAGGTCTAGAAATCAAACTTTATTCACGACCAGGGTCCTAACAATGACTTGTTTTGTTAAAATGTCAAACGTACTGGCGTGAATGAGGGATGGAGCTATATACTCGATATAGCTCAATCCTTTTAACAGTTCAGTTTAGGTCGTCAAATGGATCGCCGTAAGAGCTCATAATAGGACCTTAGGATAATAGAAATGATCATAGGTTTTAGTTACATTATAGCGCCGTTGAACATTTCAACAATCTACCTACATTATTTTTAGTATATGCGAAACCTGAATATAATACTTAGTTTGTTCAGAATCAGTAACTGAATCGATTCCAATATTTTTTACACAGGTTTGACACCACCGATACTAAGTACAACACAGGTCACGGCAGTTCATAACGGGCATTAGGTGCCAGAGCACAGCTGGGTGCGGGAGCAAAACAACCTTAGTCACCCGGATTGTCCGGTGACCATGTAATTGTGCGGACAAGCAGGTAACATAACTGCTGCTTTTTGATTTTTCATGATACAGTTATGAAATTTTGTACACAGATTCTTTACATAAAAATACTAGACACGTTTTTCGGGTTTCGCATATACTAAAACTAATGTTGTATATAAAAGGCAAAGTACTGACTCACTGAGTCATCAACTCACAGCCAAAACCTTGGACCTAGAATGTTGAAATTTTGCAGACAGTTGGCATTCCATTTTTTCAATTTTTTTTTTCAAAATTCTCCCCTTAAAGGGACGAAACAAGAGTCCAAAGTTTACATGGAGAAACTTACTTTCATGCGAGCGAAGCCGCATGCAGAAGGTAGTGCCTAATAAATAACATCTTTGAATATCTGTAAGACTATTGTTGTTGATTTCTTAAGAAATTTTCCAATCTTTGAAATAATTTTAACTCATGTTATAGATATTGTTAACAGAGTCAATATATTCACATATACAGAATAATATATTATGAGACTTAACAACTGACATGCTAAAGTAAGCGTGTATAGACTTGTCCAAGATTTATAAAAGTTACTTGAAACGTGTACTGACTTTGACGTAATCCTATGCGAATTGCCGGTTTAGCCACCATGTATAAGTCACCACACTGTAAAACTTCGCGCGAAAATATCAAATCAACAGTACGCGTCCGCTTCGCTTCGCTCATCACCGCACCGCACCCACGTGTGATTGCATTCGCGCTGCATCGTTTTACGATCGCGATCACGTTTAATCGCCTACATAAGACACTGCGTTTCACTTGTATTATAATAGTTGTACGACAGGAGTAATGCTAAGTCAAAAGCACGCGCTCAGTAATGTTTCTTATGGGTGTTTCGTCATCCAAGATATGCAAGATGACGTAGTGTCGCGAAGATGCGTAACGAAGCTGTGAAACGATGTGTAGCTGAGCGATGCGAGGAGGATGCGTAGCTGACCCTTTTCAGTCGACACGCACACATGCCTCTCATATATGCTTAGCTTTTTAAAATGTGAAAATACTAAGCTCTACTATCCCTTTTCCACAAGAGCTGTGCTAAGCCTGGTTAAGATTCAATTGATGGATTTTTTCCTCACACACAACCTCGCTACTTAACACATCTTCGTTTAAAAGCATCATAAGGTCTACGAAAATAAATCCGTCATGACTGGTGATCAGAATGATAAATTAGAAGGCAGCAGTTCAAACATCGATGATCCTATTCCGTCAGGTGAGCACCACAGCTCTGAAGACGCAGCGGTTACCGTCCATGAGTGCCGGCCACACGAAGGACTTGATCAGGTCAGAGCGGCGCTCGCGAGCGTCGGCCCGCTCGGTTGTGAAGCGCACGTGCTTCTCTGGGTTCATTACCACTGGAAAGAAGGAATATGGTAAAGTGAGATTGTAATAATATAACATAATTGACTTGGCACGAGAGGTTCTCGACATGTAGGCACAGCCGACTCGGCGACCATGGTACCGATCGAGTGAGCCAATGGCTTATTAACCAACACCTTAGAAGGCTCTCGTTAGGTGACTGGTTCAAGGGCTTGATTCTGAAAGCGATACTTCCAGATAAGGCTCGTATAGTTAGAAGGTTCCTTTCTCTGGAGCACTGACCACCCCGGTAACTTGACTCTGTTCGGAAGGCTAATATTTTTTTACATTTTTAAATGTTTTTGTATGTTAATATTTAAAGATGTTAATTATATGTTATTTAGAAGAAATATAATAGAACAATAATAACGTTTACTTCTCACCACACGCCGAAAAAGATGATGTGTATTTTACATCGGCTAGGAAAGTTTGACGATTGTTCGCTCATTCAGTAAGTCTAGCTCAGGATTTTTTTTTTTTTGATAATTTCTAGTGACTCGCCCCGTCTTTGCACGGGTGTAAATCTATATATGTCAAAGGGGAAACTAACTGACTGACATACTTACCTAATAACGCACAGCCACAACTATTGGAACTAGGAACATGAAAGTTTGTAGGTACAAGATTTCCTTTTATGACGTAGGCGAGCAATAAGAGAGGATTTTCCAAAAATCACCCCCTAAGGTGACCGTTTAGGGGGTGATTTTTGGAAAATCATCCAAAGTTTGTCTAAAGAAACCTACTTCGTGGGTGAAGCCGCTGGCCGAAGCTAGATATAGAAATAAACCTTTTTTGTTTATTATTCTTTCTGTTAATAGAACCTTTAAAGGAACCAATTCCTTTAAATAAACCGAGAAATACAGAAAGCGACTTTGTTTTATAATACGTGAAGATTAAATAACTATTTAACCGCCATGTCAAAAAAGCAAAAGCGCGAACTCGACGTCAAGCTACTTCTTCCGTTAATTTGTCACGTAGTCGTGACCATGGCGTGCTGGACACATTTTTCTTTGTCGTGTATATATGACTGTGGCGGAGTATGGGTTAAAGATTTTATCAACCTCGACTCTTTACTCCAGCCTCTAGTATTTCGACACTATCAGGTCACTTGGTTAGTTTAATCCATACTTTTTTTAAGTGCAAAAGGTGACTGTATTTATTCATTTGGTTAATATAATGTAACTTTATATATACACCTTAACTATTAATCCTAAATATTATAAATAACTTAATAAGTATATAAACAAACTGAAAATAATATATGTACAAACGGGTAGAAATAAAACTCATAGGGCATCAAAAAATTCGTCCACATCGATGTCAATCTTAAATTATAAATATTATAATATTATTTATTTTTTACATTTATAATATCCATACTTAATATTATAAATGTGAAAGTAACTCTCCGTTTGTTACGCTTTCACGGTTTAACTACTAAGCCAATTTTGATGAAATTTGGTACGGAGGAAGCTTGAACTCCAAGAATAGATATAGGCTACTTTTTATTCGCCTTCAACTTCAACTTCGCGTCCGCAATAACCAAGATTCATGCGGACGAAGCCGCAGGCAGAAGCCAGTGATTAATAACGATAAAGACTAGTGATGATGATGTTATCACCTGGCGTGAAGTCAGTATCGATCCTGAGCGGCGGGGAGTGCAGGCTGATGGTCCAGGCGGCGCGGCAGGCGGCCGCCACCAGCGCGTGCAGCGCCGCGCACGACGCCAGGCAAGGGTACTCGCGAAGGGTGCTCACCACCTGGGCAGACAAGGAAAGACGAATAAGGATACATGTAAGAGAGAGAGATGAGATAATATGACAGGGAACTGTTATATGGCTCCGGTAACTTGGAATGAATAATATTTTATTTTTTAACAAGCTTTTTATTAACTTGCAATGTACTATGTATGTAACTAGATTCGGGTCAAATCTTATAACTCAATTTTGTTTAAATCGTGTGCCAAATACGGTGAAGGTGAAAGAAAACATAGTGAGGAAAACGGACTGGAGACCTAGAACCAAAAACTCGAAGACTTGTGACATCCACAAACCTGCACTGGGCCCGCGTGGTGGATTACGGCTCATTCTCTCTCCTAGAGAGGAGGCTTGAGGTCCAGCAGTGAGAACTTTATAAGGCCGACTATGCTATGCTATATGCCAAATAAACATGTTTTCTTTCTCAGTCACACGAATAGTATGAAGGCGAAAGTTTGTGCGTGTGTTTGTTATATCTTCACGCTCGAACGGCTGAACTTAGGACACGAGCAGACCATGTCCTGGAATAGTAGTGTCTCATAGTCTTCTTATCCTAGGAGTATGTTCTCTTGGGATAATTTTCTGCAATCAGGCCAGTGAAGGCGGTGACAACAGCTATCTATTTATGAATTTTAAAATAAATATTGATTGTACTATACCAACTGGGCTATACGAGGCTGTACTAGTTGGGTCTTTACCTGGTTGATGACGGTCCTCTCCGCCTCTCCCAGCGGGAAGCTGTGCGCCGTAGTCTGCAGCACCCTGGTGGCGGCGGCCAGCAGGCGCGTGACGCTGGGCTCGCCGGCCGCACTGTCACCCTCGCCCACACCCAGCAGTGATTTCATCTCGTTCAGGCGGCGGTCGCGGAGGCTGATGACTGCGCGGAACGATAGCTGGAACAGAACAACCATTAATGTAGAATATTACAGAAATAAAATTGTCTGATACAAAACGAGCGTCGTACGACGAGTTATCCTTACGTTGTTGAAACTTCTACGGTCCAGACTAAGCGTTTTGCTTCGTCGTTTATACCGCGTACATCGAAGGACTGGAACAATTTGCCTGCTGCGATCTTTACATCCGATTATAATTTGGGTGTCTTCAAGGCTAGAGAGTATAGGCTCTTAATAAACTAGTGCGCCTCACCATCCACAATTGCATCACTGCTTGCCAGGTAAGCTGCTTTCCCTGTCCAAAAGAGGAGGCTTGAGTCCCAGCAGTGGGAACATTATAAAACTGATTATGCTATGCTTTATTACCATCAGGTGGGATCGCAGTCAAGCACTGGTTTATATCAATAAAAAAAACATGAGAATTGGAAGACATCAGCGTAACTAAACATGAACATGAAATACAATACAAAACAATTCGAACAGTAAGCGCCAAGGCCCTTACTGCCCCCGAGGCTGGAAGGGTCACTAACTCAGTTCTTATAGACTGTTTAACATCCATTGGCTGGTTTTAAATTGATACCCTAAATTTTATGACCATTTCACAATCCGAGAAGCACACATACCACATACAACAGACCGTTCATCTCCTGTCACTGGCTTATTTTAATTTGTTTATTTATTTACATTGTTCTTAAATAACAGAAGTAACAACAAATATGACTTAAATGAGTGTCCATGGAATTTCTAACACATTTTTCTCCATATATTACAGTTATCTTAGACAATGCAAATGATCATAATTGTAAAGACAGCTTGTCGATATCAATCAATCAATCAATCAATCAAAATATTTATTTGCTAGAATATGGTACATAAGGTGTTACAGTATATTTGTTTCAGCATATCCTGCCATAACATGGCGTGCAAATATATTCACAGTCAGTGTTGTCAGTTACCCGATCTTGTCGATTACACATTCTATTGACTTGTCTTCTAAATAGTCCTTAACGGTATAATATCTTTTAAACAATAACAGATTAAAAAGTTTTTTTTTAAACATTGTCAGTGGTAACTCTTGTAAAGTATTTGGTAAATGGTTGTAAATAATAATCGACATGCAGTATACATTTTTCTTAAATAATTTTAGCCTTATTTGTGGCAGCCGAAGTCTGTCTTTATGCCGTGTTCGGCTATTTGGCCTGTCAGTGTTTGTCTCGAAAATATTGTAGTATTTCTTAACAAAAACACATAGTTCAAAAATATATAAACATGGTAATGGTAGAACTTTAAGTTTTTGAAATAATGGCTTACAGCTGTCTAAAAAGTGAGCTCCACAAATGGCTCGAATACATTTTTTTTGAGCTTTAAAAACTCTGTCAAAATCTACTGAGTTACCCCATATTATAATACCATATCGAAGTACGGATGATACATAACCATGGTAAGCCAGCATTGCAGTATCACAGTTTACCGTTTGTCTAATTCTTTTCAAGACATATATAAAACGATCTATTTTTGTAAGAATTTTATCTATATGTGCTTTCCAGTTGCAATTTTTGTCGATCGTTATACCCAAAAATACACAATTATCGAGAGTTGTCAAGTGAGAATCTTTATAATAAATGTCAAGCTTATTTATGTTTGAATTGTATGTCTGAAATTGTATGATGTTTGTTTTAGTCATATTTATTTTCAAGTTATTTATTTTGAGCCAGCCGATTGCATTATCCAAAGCCTGGACGATTTCATTTTCTAAATTTTTGTCAGTGTCACTCTTAAGCATTATTGTCGTGTCATCAGCAAATAATATGCAATCTTTGCCTATCGTCTCTAGAATGTCGTTGATGTAGACTAGAAAGAGTGGTGGGGATAATATACCTCCCTGTGGGGTGCCATAATTGTTTTGCTTATACTCCGACCTATAGGTTCTTTTCTCATTCTGACAGATTTTTGTTACTTCCACGCATTGTTCTCTTTCAAAAAGGTAACTTTTGATCCAGTCGTTGGCCTTACCCCGGATTCCGTAATGCTCAAGCTTTGAGAGTAGTGTTTTATGGCAAACAAAATCAAAGGCTTTAGTCATGTCTAGGAACACGCAACTTATCTTAGATTTTTGATTAAGACTTTCAGTTATGTATTTTACTAGTGTAAAACATGCTAAAGCAGTGGAACTGCCTTTCCTAAAACCAAATTGTTCTTTTTTAAGAATATTACATGCGGTTAAAAAGTTCTCCATTTTGTTACACATAACTTTCTCAAATATTTTGGATAGAACTGGGATTAACGTTATTGGGCGATAGTTACTCATGTCAGTTTTTACACCTTTCTTATAAAGAGGTTTGACAATTGACCTTTTCAGGCGTGTTGGGAATACTCCTTCTGTTAATGACAGGTTTATTATGTATGTTAAAGGAGACACTAGACTCCTTGCACATATTTTTAACACTTTAGTGCACAGGTCATCATATCCAGTCGAGTTAGTGTTTTTTAGACTGTGAATTATTTTATAAACGTCTGATTCATCAACTGGTGTGAGAAAAATGCTTTTATGATTTTGAGATGTCGTCATTTTTATGTCATATTGCATGTTATTTTGAGCGGAATTGGTCGTCTTTGTTTGGGATATATAAAATTCATTAAATAAGTCACATATTTCGTTTGGATTGTCATAATTTTTACCGTTAACATTAATAGCGTCCACTTCAGAGTTACTTGTCATATTAATTGTGTTTGTTTTAATCAAGTTCCAGGCCGCTTTACTTGTATTTTTGGCCTTGTTAATATAGTGTAAGCTATTAATCTGCTGAGCCTTGTTTATGCATTTTTTCAGTATTCGAGTGTAGTTGTCGTATTTTTTTTTGTGTTTTTTTTTTATTATGTTTGTTGAGATGGTATTTTAAATATAATATTCGTTTTTTTATGCAGCATCTCTTTATACCCTTGGTTAGACCTCTATTTTTCACTGGTTTACAAGTATTTTTTACTTTAATTATAGGAAAACATAAATTGTAGAAAAGAGTTATTATGTCATGTAATCTATCGAAGGCGTCATTTGTTGTTTGAACTTCGTAAACTTCGGAAAAAGAGAGACTTGAGATGCAGTTATTAAATTTAATTATATTTTCGTCACTGAGCTCTCTTACATTTTTAAACCAAAAGCTATGAATATCTTTAACTTGAGAATCAGTTTGTAAGTTAATCGTTATTGATTGTGCTGATTCGTGGTCCGAAAGTGCTAAATAGTGAATTGCAGACTTAGCGTCATGTATGTTACTTACTATTAAGTCCAAACATGCGTTTTTTCTCGTAGGTAGTTTTATGTGATTTATTAAGTTATTATTACTCAATATAGACTTTAGGTCATTAGATGTTTTATTTATTTTCAATGTATCAATATTCCAGTCGCCACAGATGACGATTTGTTTATTACCTTTTTTACATAATTTATCTACGTATATATCCGTGTTTTACTGATAAATATAAAATGCTATGATTCACGCACTCCATTTAATTTCTGATTACCTATTGTCTGTTTAGTAATCAGCATTGGCAGTTATCACATTCACTTCGACTCACGGTTTATCACGGATATGACCGTGAGTAGGTGATAAAAGACATGGCAAAGAGAAGTCACCACCGGCTTGTGTGCAAGGACTATATTTACCTACTTTTTTATCTGTGCTCGCTGTCATCATCGTCATTTAAATCGTTGAAAGGATAAATGGACCAATCCTGATGCGTCTCGCAGCCATCAGATTCTCATGGTCTTCACTGGGTCATCGATCTAACTAGTGGGCTTGACCTGAGCGACCATTTTTTCTGCAAGCAATGCGCGCTGCTTACTGCCACATTTCGGTAACCATAGTTCTCTTGTCGGTAATCAACTTCATTTTAAGCACGTATCATATCTAACTAGTGCTTGAATGCGATCCCACCTGCAGAGCAAGCAGTGACGAAATCTTTGATGGTGACTAAGTAGTTGATTAAGAGTCAATCCACTCTAGCCTTGAAGATACCTGAAGTATAATCGGACGGGAAGACCGCAGCAAGAAAATTGTTCCAGTCCTTCAATGTATTTGATAATTTTTAACAGTGTCGTCTGACCGAAGTCTTAGTCTATTTTGTTGATGAAATTATATAGGAATAGCAAGACTCACAACAACGACAGAGAAGACGATCTTATACTTGAGGTGCGGCGTATGGCGCAGCTGCTCCAGCGCCGCCAGCGCGGGGAGGACCTCGTCGGCGGCGCGGGACCACACCGCCGCGTATTGTGACACCAGCTTGCTTCTGGAAACAACCGACAGAAAGCTCAAATATGGTGGAACTGTCTTTATAATAAGTTACGGAATTGGTTCGTTGTGTTTAAGGAACTTTAAAATTGATTGGACGAAATGCAAAAGTTTTAAACAGCAGGCAGCCTAAAACTGTTGATTACTCCACTGTCATTGGTTCGTCCTCAGGAATCGACTCCTAAGGCCAACTTGTAAAGGGCAACTGAAAAAACATAGGTGGATTTTAACCAGTAAAACTTGCGCATCGAGTGTTCCGTAATAACTTATCTATGTAAATAATTCGATTTCCGAGGATTTTTCCGAATCGCAAAAAAAGTAATTATTTTGTGATGTTACCACTTGACGGTTTTAAGACTTTTTCCTTTACTTGTAGTGGGGGACCTTGCTTCTGGTCAAATTTCAAGACTCTAAATCAACGAGAACTACTCTATAGGTTTTGATTTCCTTGCAAGTATCAAAAAATGCGCCTCAACGGAGCATAAACGGCCTTATCTTTAGATTGCGTTTACTTAGAAGTTTGATTTTTTCATTGCTCTAAGGTAAAGTAGCATAATCAGCCTTTTAATGTTCCCACTGTTGGGACTCAGGCCTCCTCTCTAGGAGATGGAATGGGCCGTAATCTACCACGCGCGCCCAGTGTGGGTTGGTGGATCTTGGTGAAGGTGAAGTAGATCTTGATATTATTTTCAGCTTACTATACGAGTGTCAGAAAAAAGGGTCTTGACAAACGAATAACAAAGTAATCCTATCAGGGTTCCGTTTTTTCCAACTAAGGCACAAAACCCAAAAAAACAAAAGTGGCCCAAACTGTCCAATATAAAGACTAAATCGTAGAAAAGTTGATTGGTCGATTAAAAAGATAGCAGTGATGCGTCGGTCTTTGAGCAAATTATGTCCTTTTTAAAGGAATATCCCTCTGAAAAAGAACATGGCTTTGTCGGCCGATCATTCTAAAGTAGAGCGAAGAGTAATGCTAGAGGTATACCTGTCCGGATGCTGCTGCGAGTCATCGCTGTCTGAATGGTAGCCATCACTGGCGGAGTCCGTGGACCTCGGAGTGGCAGCATCGTTGTTGCTGCTCCTTTCCTCCTCCGACATCTGGCTGAGGACTGCAGCGCATCCACGCGAGTACGTCATCAGGACCCCCGCTACTGGCCTGAAAGAAATGTTATGTTTATTGCCTTAGTTTAATCGTGGTTCATCGGAGATAGAAGCACTATGGTGTCCAGCCATAAACTGCTGGGCTGAGGGATTGTTCAAAGGAATTCATCATCATTTCAGCCAAATGTCGTCCACTGTTGAATGTAGACTTCCCCTAGGTTGCGTCTCTCATTTCCGCGTCCCGCAAAAGAGCGAATGTCGTCCACTGTTGAATGTAGACCTCCCCTAAGTTGCGTCTATCGTTCCCGCGTCCCGCAAAGGAGCGCGGCCATAAAGGACAACTGAAAGAACACAGGTGGGTTTTGAGTGCCTTGAAGACAATCAAATTATAATCGGATGGAAAGACCTCAGCAGGCAAATAGTTCCAGTCCTTCGATGTACGCGGTTTAAACGACGAGCCGAAATGCTTAGTCCGGACCGTAGAGGTTTCAACAACGTAAGAGTGGGATATTCGCCGTAGTCAGAAACATTATAGCTATGAAATTTTGAATCTGGAGTTTAAAATACGGTTACGGATATTAAATTATCCGCTAGTTTCGGATAATTTCGGTTACAGATATTAGAGTTTTATAGAAAGATATTAGACTTTTATTCCTAGTCCAGATTATCATTTGTTTAGCTGGGAAAACGATATATTCCTAGTCACCCCCACATGGATTGCTACCAAGTGGCAATCGGGAATTAAATTCCGAGTCCCCACCGAGTGGCAACTAGGAAGTTATTGCCCTCACTTCAAATAACATTGCGGCGTGGATACCCATAACACACCTGCATCTAATGTAATGCATTGATTGAACGAGCTGAAGCCTACACAACGACCATACAACGCAACCTACCAACCTCTTTACCATTGTCTTCAGCCGCACCCATAACTTACAGTTATGACACACTCCAACATTTCTCAAGCAGCCTTTTCTCCGAAACTTCACATAACCCGAGTATAACCCTAACATTAACTACAAGTATACGTATAACTCTGATTCCCACGACTTCTGATCGTAAACTGGATCTGAACAATGGTTAGTTCTTAGAGTAAAAACTTATCCAACGGAGAAATGTATGGGAAACTATTGTTCAGCGCTAGTTTCATAAGAGGCGAGGAATCTTAATTTGATTTTGTGGTTCCGTTGGTAAGTAACGGAGCTTTGTTATTAAAATCTGCTTTAGTTCCAGTCAATCTGCCTAACTTTTTAGTTCCCGTCAATCTGCCTAGCTTTTTAGTTCCAGTCAATCTGCCTAGCTTTTTAGTTCCAGTCAATCTGCCTAGCTTTCTAGTTCCAGTCTATCTGCCTAGCTTTTTAGTTCCAGTCAATCTGCCTAGTTTTTTAGTTCCAGCCAATCTGCCTAGCTTTTTAGTTCCCGTCAATCTGCCTAGCTTTTTAGTTCCAGTCAATCTGCCTAGCTTTTTAGTTCCCGTCAATCTGCCTAGCTTTTTAGTTCCCGTCAATCTGCCTAGCTTTTTAGTTCCAGTCAATCTGCCTAAGTTTTTAGTTCCAGTCAATCTGCCTAGCTTTTAAGCCTAACCTAGTAGGGAATTTGTTTAGAGGTCGGTTTCCACTTGGGTTGGGGGCTGCAAGTGCAGTGTAACTTCTGCTGCCCCAGGCTAATACTGGTCTGCCACCTGTGGATATCGTCTCGTATTTGGGAGTGACTCCCTTATACGGAAGAAAGGCGCGCATTGAACATTGCGCACCACCATCTCGGGTCCAGATTGATGGGCCAACGGATGTCTCTCCTCTCGGTCCACCTGGTACAGGGCGGGAGAGAAATCATTGTCCACTTTCATTTTCCGCAGCCTCCTTCTTCGAGAATTTCGTCTCGCAGAAGGAGATCACCACGTCCCAGAACTCTGCCAACCATGGACCGAACCACGGCCTCGATTTCCACTCACAGACAGACCTCAGTTAACTTTGTAGATCGACCCATGTTTAAGTTCTGCTTTAGTATGATTGATGAAATGAACGTGGGCTTTTTTGACAATATTTTCATGGTTGTCAGCTGTTCTGGTTGCTAGTTTACATAGACTGGCATTCTTTACTCTTTCAAGAAACAAATACAAATATAAAAATTTATTTGTAGGACAATGAGGGTCGGTAAGCTATTTCCAGATAAAGTATTCTCTGTTTCTGCATTTTGCTTGAAGAAGTGGTTGTTTGCTTGATAACACAACATTAAATGTTCGTACTACTTTTTCTAGAAACTTATAGTCACTCTGAACTTGAGGAATAACAGTTGAAAGCAAACTAGAATTATACCATACGACCGGTGATCTACGCCTGGTGAGCTAGCCTGGTGGCCTACGCCTGATGACCTACGCCTAGTGAGCTACGCCTAGTGGCCTACGCCTGATGACCTACGCCTGGTGAGCTAGCCTGGTGGCCTACGCCTGATGACCTACGCCTGGTGAGCTAGCCTGGTGGCCTACGCCTGATGACCTACGCCTAGTGACCTACGCCTGGTTAACTACGTCTAGTTACTCACAAATATTTATATTTGATTAAGTTCTTGCTATTCACATTAACCTTTCTGAGGAGAAATAATAATAATAATATTCAACTATCACACAACGCCGTCTAGTCCCAAGCTAAGTAGAGCTTGTGTTATAAGACCTAGACAACTGATAAACATACTTATATATTTTTAAATACATACATATTATAGATAAATTACACACAGACACAGAACAAATAATCATGCTCATCGCACAAACATTTGTCCTGGGCGAGAATCGAACCCATGACCTTCGGTATAGCAGTCAGAACCACTATCCACTAGACCAACAGGCCAGTCATATTACTGATATTACTGCTTATACAGACATATCGAGCTAGCTACAGTTTTTTAAAAGATGCTGAAAATATAACAGCAATCAATAATATACCGTAACTCTAGTCTGTGATAATGAATATGTTCCAACTACCGAACCTCACCTGTCTGAGAACCATAAAAGATGAACAGTTACTTAGTGAGCCCCATAATACCTTACTAATTGACAGTTCTCTCGATCGTTAAAAATGTCAACGACATTTTACGACCAAATTTACCACATAAACTGTAATTTCAAAACAAGAGACAGTTTTAACCATAACAGTTTCCTCCATCGTCTCAGACATTTAAGAGGGCCCTTCTCGATCCGTCTATCATCAAAGTCAGCATAGTTTAAAAGCTTGTTGTTTCATTGATAACGCCTGAAGGTTCTGTTGAAATTCTGTCACCCACTCGAATATTTTAGAACTTCAACACCTTGCTCTAGGAAATCCGTTGTTTATTTTAAAACCTTAAAAACTTTTCGAGAATTTCGATTAACTGTGCAAGGTTTGTATAAAAATATTTTCTTTGCTTCTTTAATTTATGAGTACATTATAAAGGGCCAAAGTTCTTCACGCATAATAGTTTTTGATTTTACTGGATTTTGATTTCAATAGAAGCTTGGATATTTACAAGATATCTGTGTTTCTGAAATATCTGGAGAAAGATGTGTAATAACGTCATAATCACGCAAGAGCGGTTGTATGGAAATGTATCTTGGGTTGGGCGCTCTTAAGTTACAAAATATCCCAACAACGATCGACTTAAACAAAAGGTTTTAAAGTAAGCCGATGTTTGTGTGAACTTATCTAACTTTACCAATGGTTATACGGTTTCCTAACCAGTTTGGAAAGTGGAAACTGACTTTCCATGTTTCTATTCGAACAATACGACGTGTGGTACTATAAATTCATCTCTTACTTTTCTTAACATGTCTTATTGAAAATACGACCCAATCATATGAAAGGTAAGGTTCAGTTTCAAATGGGATAGTTTTCTGATAGTTTGTTCGTTTTTATAGTGGAAAGTTTAAGAGGCAATTGAAAATACATTTAGCGAAGTTTGAATCCGATGCGTTAGTGATTCTTTTGGTTTGTCGGAGAGATATGTGAAAAAAGTTAGTATAAAAAATAAAATATTTTTTCATCCATCAGTGACAAAATAAAACATTAGTAGATGAAAAAATAAAATATTCGTAGATGAAAAAATAAAATATTGCTGGATGAAAATGTATTTAAGACCAGCCGAAGGTTTGGTTACGATTTCGGCCAATTTCGGAAAAAACAGATGAGAGACTTGACAGATGTTATGGCTTCTAACTATATAAATCTGACAAGTTATGTTTGTGTTATTAAAGATGGTCACCCATCTATAGACCGACCTCGGTAAGCAACTAACCTAGCTCAGCGTCAATACAACTGGCCCTGAGCTGTATTGTATTATCTACACCAATATTATAAAGAGGTAAAGTTTGTTGATTTGTCTGTAGGAGGTAATCTCTGAAAGTACTGGTCCAATTGCTAAAAATTTTTCACTGGTAGAAAGTGCTTTATTCCTGAGAGACTATAGTATTTTATGTTGGTGGAGGGTGAAGCCGCGGGCAAAACCTAGTGAGAAAATAAAAAACCCTCATGGGCACTAAATTCAGCAGTTATAAAAAAATAGCCCCTTTTGGTAACGTAGCTTTCAAAATTGCCCATCATGGCGATAAACTCACCCCTCGTCACAGTCACAGTGCACTACGGGCAGTTTCTTCCGCCTCCTCAGTGTGGTGCCGCCTTTGGTGCCAGAATCCGCCGAGCTGGGGTAAATAACTTCACAAGTTAATATTGAACAGGGATTCATTCTCCAGAAGGAGAAAACCAAATAATAGACAGGTGTTAGAAGTAGGTGCCTCGTGCACATTAACTGAGGCAACGACACGACGGCGTTTTTGTATGTTAGCTATAAGTAGGCGAACACCAAGCGTATAATAAGGAATATGCGTCTATAAAGCTACACGTCTATGGATAGTAGCCCTCATAGTATGGATTATGGAAAAGATTAAAACATAAACAGAATTCTCGAGCTGGGTCTCGAACCCAGACCTTCACTCTAAGCATATACATAGTAATAAACTGGACACATCCTAAATGGATGTAGATACAGCGTAATGTACCCAAGACTAAAACATCGATTGTACAATCTGAAAATCGATCCCTCGACCTTAGGCCCTCAAAATCCCAAACAATCAAGATACCACCAAACCAATGGGCCCTACCTCGTGTGTATTTATTACGAAACATTTATTTATTCATCCCACACATCTTAGAAGTTAAACATGCATAAATTATTTAAAAAATATCTGGTTACATGCATAACTTTAACAGAATGCATCAATGATTTGCGTTTTTGAGAAAGATTTCACTAAACGCACAAAATAATTCACATAAATAACGTGACGTAACGTGTCACACGGTCTGCGAAAGCGAACTTTCTCTCTTATGTCACTGTTAAATAATATTTTAGGGTTCCGTAGCTTAATGACGAACCCCTGAAATTCGGCTACGGGTTTAGTACTAACAAAACAAAGTTTGATTCCAAAAATGTTCCTAAGTTCAATGAAATGAAATTTTGAAAATTCATCCCTTATTAATCTTGCAAAACTTGCTCTTAGAAAAAAAAAGAAAGAAAGACATTTTATTTGCCAGGAAAGGCGCAAACTAACTAACTAACTAACATAATAAAAATAACTAACATATTGCAAACATTTTGCAAGGCAAAAACAAGAAGAATTGTGTATAAAATTGTATAGCGAGTAAGGGGTGACCCCCATACTCGCTATACAATGTCACTATACAATCACTATACAAATACTATAGAGATGACAAAAAATAAAGATGTGGAAGATGAAGACATGCTTGCATGGCAGGAGAAAGATAGCGAAAAAGACTAAGTGTATGATAACCTAGCTTCTTCTTCAGAAAGTAGAAAATTATTCCAAAGAAACATACTCCCATGATAAAAAGTAGTACCCTATGTCTTATTCCAGGACGAGACACATGACACGTCTAAATCCGTTTAGCCATTCAAGTGTGAAGGAGTAACAAACACACACACATACAATTCTTCGCCTGTATATTTTTTTTTTATTTTTTTTAAATAGAACGGCCGAAGCCAATTAAACTATTTAAACATATACCTAATTTATTTAACTCAGTCATGCATCCTTCTCATATAAAAATTCAAACATTCTGACAGTCCTATTATCTTTCACTCATCCACAAACATATCAAGACCTGTTTTTAAGTTCAGGAGAGCGGTAATAGCGTATAGTAAGTATATAATTAAGTGTAATACTGGAAATAACAAAATGTAACTCAATAAATCTGACAGTAAAAAAATTACGATATTACGAATAATACGGAACCCTCATTAATTCCCGTTTGACATGCACTTGTCAGTTTTTATAACCACTAATGACAACTACACATCTGATATCTGTTATTAAATATTCATCTCCATTCAGGTATTCAGAACGTTATCATTCCAATCAAAAAATCTACTTTAAAAAAAGCAACATAAAGTTGATTGTTCAATGGCGAGTATCACTGGCAGAGTGATAATCGCTGCGTTTAAAGTAATTGCAGACAATTGCGCCCGCATATGTGATATGATATTTTTAAGTAGCTCTCATGATAATGTATACGAGAGTAAATGAAGACTATCGCTGTTTAACGAACTTCGTATGAGAAGCAATTTGTATGATGGGAATAATTGTCGTGTAACTGTTCATACAATTTGCACCTGTCTTTGTACTTGTAAAAACAAGCTACAGAACATAACCAAATAAACTAACAGAGCCACCTCGAACCAACCCCTTTGTTAGGCGTCTAGGTCATCCTTCCACCTCTTCCCAGGTAGACCTCGGCGGCGTCGTCCATCCGACCTCAGGTACCCACTTTTTGCGGCTGATGTGACCAGCCCAAACCCATTTTAGCCTGGCCGCCCTTTTTTCCTACTTCAATGATCCCCGGCTTTGAGAATGAAGATTCACAGATTTTTTCAAGGACCAGTTTTAATCGCAATGTAATTTAATTATATTATAGGTACTTAACGCAATCAAGCGGGAACTACACTAAGCCGACGCACACGTCTTGCACGTGTCAAGTTGGTGTGCAAATCACATATACTACGTATGTCCCATATTTCAACCATCGATTTGAACGCTGAATATCCTCTGTAGTCAGTTAAACATTTACAAATTCCTTACTTAAAACTTGCAGAGTTATTATTTTTCTAAAGCACATATTTATAAAAATAATAGGTATAAAATATATAATTATGACATTTGTATATTTACTCGTACTTAAAATTTCATTTGGCCATTTACAAAAGCATAACAAAAAATGACATAAAAATCTCCATTCAATGCCACACTATGACACGTACATAAATCACACAGCCATTTTTAAATAACAGGGTAACATTCAAAATGAACAACTATTACTTTTCACGGCGATTACATTATTGTTTCAATTCGATTTTCTCACGGACAGTCGATTGTAACTGGAATGGTTCTCGTGAATTTTCATCACCCATCGTAATTAGAGGTTGATGTAAAAGAGAAACTTTTTGTAGAAAAACGAATGTTCAAAGTAATCTAGTATGCAGCTAGAATTTAACCACCAATCAATTAGATCATTCAATATGCATTGACAGAATACAGATATCAAAACATCATCATGAGAACTATCCAATAAAGTGGATCCAGTGACAGAACAGTCGAAGAGTGTACGGGTACTTTGTGATGAGGAGGAGTGAAAAGTATGGGAGAAAAATATAAAATATTCTGTTTTTGTATTTGTTTTTCTAACAGCAACAGAAATACATCATGTGTGAAAATTTCAACTGTTTAACTACCACGGTTCATGAGTGATAGCAATACAGTCTCGTTTTTACCCCTTGGGTACAAAACCCTAAAAAGTAATGAACATAAAATATATTGTATGATGAAGGGCATAAAAGAAAAGGTAGCAAAGGTAACATCAGAGACGAAAACACCTCACCGTCCCCAAAAAGCATGTGACGAGGACAAGAAGAAGATGATAACATTCTTTTACGCCATTGGTACAGAATGGTATTTCATGCTCTATGATTATAAAAACAGTAGCTTTAGCCATTTAACAAATACTTTGCTGATTACACAACAATAAAAACAAAAGAAAAAAAAAATTGCAACACCCACATTTCTCTAAGAAATGAATGAGAAATTGTTTATTACAAACAAACATACACACACACACAACTATTATTACGTACAAGCAATTGTTAAGCACTCATTCACTTTTAGATCACGCTCATGTTTCCAAGCGAGATATATTATTATGTGTGAAGCAACGCCTTCCTTTTCCTTGATAGTATCATCTTAATGAGGTCTTTTTACTCTTTAAAATTGGACGAATAGATGGCACTTGTGTCTCATTGCTGTTACTCATTTTTATTGTCTTTTTCTTGACATAAAGTGCATTGAAAATCCAATAATAACTGATTCTCACTGTTCATCTCTCAAACTATATCATTGAAGTCAGTCAGATGTCATTTCTCTTACCCCCGATTTCTTATTTAAGCATTTGAAGTTGAGTACTTCTCAAACTCTAATGTAGCCTGAAAATCTGTCAAAAGGCATTTAAACAGGATTTTAGACTTCTTCACTTTAAGTACCCAATTCGAAAACCGGCCGTTAATTTCAAAGGGATTGATGAAAAATATATTTGACCTGACCATAGTCTTTCTTTGAGTGACAATGACCTCAATAGAGCTTCCGATAGAATAGGACTTAAAATTAACATGGACAAACCCAAAGTCATGCTCAGCAACCTGTAGTACCTACTCCTATCTAGATCAGAGACTCTACACTCGAAGTTGTGGACGATTACGTTTACCTCGGACAGACAGTCCATTTAGGTAGATCTAATTTCGAGACAGAGGCCAACCGTTTAATCCGACTCGGCTGGGCAGCATTCGGGAACCTGCGCGGTATCTTCTCGTCCATCATACCACAGCGTCTCAAGAAGAAAGTGTGACATATGGCTCCGAAACGTGGTCGCACACAATGGACCTCATAAAGTCACCCAAAGGGCAATGGAAAGGGCTATGCTCGGAGTTTCATTGCATGATCGAATCAGGAATATGCGCAGGAGAACCAAGGTTGCCAACATAACACGTTGAATTGCCAAACTTAAGTGGCAATAAGCAGGACAAATTGCTCGCAGAACAGATGGCCGTTGGGACTGAAAGGTTCCGGAATGGCGACCGCGTACTGAAAGACACAGCGTTGGACGGCCTCCAACAAGGTGGACCGATGACCTGGTAAGGGTTGCGGGAATCTAATGGATGCGAGATGCACAAGACCGTTCATTTTGGTAACACTTGGGGGAGACTTATGTTCAACAGTGGACGTCTTTTGGCTGAAATGATGATGATGATAGTCTTTCAAAACACAACAGTTTGATAGCTTGCTTTTAAAATCCATGACTCTCCTTTGTTCACTAGCCTGTTAAATACTCGTATCATCGAATTATTATTTTATTCTTTTTGAGAAATATATGTCCACCACTTGCCAGCCACTTGTTCCTTCAGTTGCCCTTTTCGTTCCAGGAGTGCAGTTACTCTTTCTAACAAGGCCTGGTCTGAGGTCTGCTGCCTCAGAGCAGGCGCTGTCAAATGTTTGGCTAGTCCTACATTAGTTATTGTTGTGAATAAATTTACAATAAATCACAGGACATCGCGAACACAAACAACAAATCCCTCACACTTTTGTAATCTGTCTTTTATAAGTGCTAAAATAAAAACGTTTTAACTGAAGCAATTAAAT
Source organism: Mythimna pallens (assembly GCA_961205895.1). Lineage (NCBI taxonomy): Eukaryota > Metazoa > Arthropoda > Insecta > Lepidoptera > Noctuidae > Mythimna > Mythimna pallens. Next base: position 656,257 of record OY540845.1, on the reverse strand, counting down.
ATGCCGTAATCAGCGAAGTGGAGGAGCATTCATGATAATTGTTATAGCAACACAAATAACGTCTGCATGTTGTTATAATAAATTTAATAAGATGTATTTTGCTCTGGTTATCTTCGGAATCATTATAGTGGTTACCCCTTTAAAAGAGTTAATAATTCAATTTATTTTCTACGAAGCTAAGTTTGCGTTGCTTCTCTACTTACGTACTTATAAGCATAAGCATAATTGACCTTGTAATGTTCCCACTGTTGGGACTCAGGCCTCCTCTCTAGGAGAGGCAATGGGGCGTAATCCACCACGCGGGCCCAGTGCGGGTTAGTGGATGTTTCATGTCTTCCAATTTTTGGTTCTAGAACATGCCAGTTTCCTCACGATGTTTTCCTTCACCGTTTTGAGAGCAATGGTGATGAAATAAATTACTTAAAGTAATGCACCTGGCTGGGTTTGACCGCCGATCCGTGACCTACAACTTGTAAGTCGGGGCAGTTCTTACTGGGCCACAATGCTTACGTGTTCAGTTAGATGTAAATGCCGCATTTATGCATTTTGACAAACTTTTTAATGTAAATCGAGAATTCAAAACTCCAGTCTTGAGTATCGACACCGTTGCTAGCCTATCTGCTTTCCGTCATTTGCATTTCGTGTAGGTACATCGGAAATGACCTTTTTTTTGACACAATTATATATATACAAAATTATATACCAAGGGCTGGCTTTTACCTCGCTCAGAGATTAAGCATTGCCATACAACGTGGCAATGCCGCCAGCCTTTTGGGCACACTTCCAGTCGACAGCGATGCGGAGGAGTTTTATGACGCCATATTTTAGTAAGGAGTAACCTTTAGTGTATATAAATAGTTTTACTTAGTTAAGTGATTTTTTTTATGTTAAATTTAAGTTTTCAATACTTGTTCAGTCATTGTGTGCCAAATAAACATGTTTTCTTTATTTCCTTCTAATCACTGATCAATAACCTATCATCAAAAATACCAGTTTCCAATCAATGTGATTATGTCTTCAAAGTCACCCATGATGTAAGATCATTAACGGATGACACAACGAAATGAGAAGAAAGTAAATCTAATGAATCGATAAATCAATCGAGTTTTAATCAAAAGTTTACAGCATTTAATTTAAGACTTAGATGATATACGGACGGGAAAGTCGAGCGACCACTTTCTAAAATAATTACGATTTAAGATTTAAATCAACTTTTTGAGACTAATTTTGGTCCTCCTGTAACTTGTCTCATAAACAAAGATTCAAAGGTTCAAAACATTTTATTTCAAATAAACCGTTTACAGGCACTTTTGAAATGTCAACAAGTCAGTCAGTCAGAAAAACCGGCCAAGTGTGAGTCGGACTAGCGCACGAAGGGTTCCGTACCTTCCGCAAAAAAAAAACACATTTGTTGTATGGGAGCCTCCTTAAATATTTATTTTATTCAATTTTTTAGTATTTTTTTATTAAAGCGGCAACAGAAATAGATCATCTGTGAAAATTTCAACTGACTAACTATCACGGTTCATGAGATATAGCCTGATGACAGACACACAGACGAATGAACAGCGGAGTCTTAGTAATAGGGTCCCGTTTTACCCTTTGGGTACAGAACCCCAAAAATGATGCTAGTTTCACAATCCAAAAGGTACATTTTTACGGAGAAGAATGTGCAAGAAACTCTATGGACACTGTTCAAATCTACGAATTCTACGATTAATGGCTTAAGAGCTAGCTTAGTGCTAAGATCAAAAACATTGTATTCAGTGCTGTGTTTCATAAATTCCGAAATGTAGATGAAATGAATATAACTGTTTTATAATTTGTGTTACCGAATTTGTGGCATTATACGTATTACGATTGTTCATTATTAGTATACTTACAAGGTGAACCAATAAATTAAAGACATCAGTCTTGTGTTATTTATATTTACGAAAATGAAATTGTAAACGAAAACCGAATGATAATGATAATATATGAATCCGCTCCAAAGTCAACATCCGTAACACGAAGGAGGGGTCCTTCGCGTTACGGATGTACATGCACTGTCGATCCGCTCCATCTATGTCTTACCGATGATAACCAATGAAACATGCATCGAAGATAAAAATGAAATTGAATGAAAACAAAAGTTTATTTTACATAATATTACCTCGTATCAGACAAATCCAGCGAAGGGTCACTCCTTTTAATCTGCCCGATACAAGCCAGCACAGCCTTGTCGCTCTCGACCCTGGCTGCGAGAGCGTCTACCAAGGTTGGCAGCTGCCTCAGAGCAGGCTTGTCCACGATGGTGAGGAGGGACTTGTTGTCTATCAGTCGCCTCTCGACGTCCGCGTGGGATAGCGCCAGGAGACGCTGGTGGGATGACGCTGCTGGGTCTTGGGTTATGGTGACCGGTGACTGAAGAAAGAGAAAGAGAGATAAACAACAACAAAAAAAAAACAGAATAAACAGAAACAAAAAAAAAACAAACAGAATGCACCTCGTTAATTTTTTTGCATCTCAAAATGCTTGTCGAAGATTTTCTAATCAATATGTCAAGCGAATGGAAACACAGACCCCGGTGTCTGAATCGAGATTTTGAAGTTAAGAACATGTGAAACTCGAACATGCCAAATGACGGGTGTTCATGTAACAATATACTCGTAGTTTTAAAAAAATCAGCTATATATCTACATCTACACATAATAAATATGTAGATGTTTTTAATTGTGCGCGCATCACGTAAAATGTACGAAATCAATGTAGATAACATTTATACGTTAAAATTGTGTGTAGCTTGATATATAACTTAGGCTTTGTTTCATTGCAAACGGTTGACTATATCGAAAGATATCATTGACTGTTGAGGTGGTACGAAGTTCGCTGGGTCGACTAGTCTACATATTTAGAGGCAACGTTTGTTTCTTTGTTTTTTTGTTTGTAGGAGGTAGTATCTGAAAGTACTGGTCCGATTGCTAAAATTTTTCACCGATAGAAAGCTGCTTTATTTCTGAGTAACATAGGCTATATTTTATGTAAGCGGGCGAAGCCGCGGGCAAAAGCTAGTTAAATAATAAATCTCTGCTAGAAATGTAATTAAACGGAGAACACAATTACAAATCTGTCTAATGCACACGACGCTAAGTGTTCTTCGCAGGCTTATCCACAAAATGTGCCCTTGTTTTTCTAAGCAAGAAGTTTCGTACTTTCTAACTTTCTGGAATGGTCTCATGGAATAGCGAATAAGTTTATGTGACAATCCATAATGATAAGCTGTGAATTAAGATCTAAATACTTCGATCGGCAGCGTTCTGCAGTGATAATCTATAAGCTCTTACCAGCTCTTCCAGCTTATGCAGCGCCTGCTTGTAGACCTCCACGTGCCGCTGCAGCTCGTTCTTCATGGCTACGTGCAGTGAGATGAGGGAACCGGTCGCGTCCGCCGTCAGGCCGTGTGTGCCTAGACCTGGAGTTACAAGAATATGTAGTATGCAACAATAAAGATAGATGTCTAATAAATAGAAACGGATGTTGATCATCTGACGGCAAAACTGGTAGACCACGTTGTTGTCATCACAAATCGATCCTAGATGAGGTTGGCACAATAAAACGGAGGCCTATGCTCTGCAATTAGCAAAATTCGGCTGTGGATAATGACGAAGACGCCTTTGGGTAGATACAACACACAGTGAAGAGACTGATAATGAGACAGATTTGAGATTGAAGATTGACATAATTTTTATCGAAAGATGGTCATTGTCGCAAAAACTTTCAAAATTCTATTTTTATGAAATTAGCCTTAGTGTGAAGCTATCAGTATTTTGTTGTCTATCATAGAATTTGAAATAGCTAGCCCAACTCCCTGAGGTTGGTGCTAGATCATACTGGGTTGGGCCCGGCCCATTCGCCCCCTTTCCCCGTGAGTCACCTTAGGATTTTTTATGACAATAATTTATCATAAGCGTACATAAGCTTATGATAAATTATTGTCCTAAAAAATCCTTAGGTGACTCACAAGGTGCCCTAGAACTTCAAGAACCATTTCCAAAGTCAAAAGTTTTCACAATCCATTACAATACAAAAACAAACTGTGCATTCACAGTTCCACTCCAAAACCCACGGACGATAAGAAAACATCAAACTAAGGTAAAGGAAACACAATGTAATTAGTGTAATATTTCCTCGTTCAGCTAATATATGGCCTCCGTTGTAGGATGCCAGCTATCTGGCCATCTTGTTTCGGCAGCTGATTCATCGCTAATCGGTTTCAGAACGACCCTGTGGCATCCCTGGGTTCACACATGGAAGTTGTGAGTAAATATTATGATGGATATCGTTCACGGGCTGCTGGTTTATTTAGATAACTATGGACTTTGGTTTTTATGTTAAGTAATTAGAGGTTGTTTACTGATGTTTTTAGATGAGCATTAAATAAAGGCACATACAATAAGCCTTTTCCGCTTCTTCGTTATAGTTATATAGTAGGTTGACTAACTACTAGAAGTAGTGTAGTATACGATTTATTAAGGCTGAAGTATTCGCGGGCTCGAGCTCGCTGATGGGTCAGGCCAAATAGTGCGATGTCTATCAGACATCAGTTAGACTCTAGTCTATATGCACAACGTATTTTTCGCACGCACGCAAACACCGTTCCGAACTGAAACGACATTAAACGTTGCGCAAAATCTGAGAGTAGTGCTTTTGAAAGTCGAGTTTTATGAAAAACCACTGCAAAAATCTATTACAAATAAATTGTATACAACTCTTCGGTAATAAAGCTTTATCACTGTCGACTTCGTTTTGGAGATTTTATACGATTTTTGGTACTTTTTTACACCTAAGTTGCGTTAAAATCATCAAAAACATTAACTTTTGTGGCTTATAACTTTTTAATGACATTTTTTTTTTGTTTTTCTGTTTCCGCACAGACAAAATTCATAATAAGATAAACCATAATATCATGTTTTATTTTAGATGTACAATGTCAAACTGTGGAGTAACACCCCCCCCCCCCCCCCCAAACTTGTATGAAAAAAGTATCGACTAGTGTAACGTTAATGACTCCCTCCTGAATAGGAGAAGTGGTGGTCCAGTGGTAACGGTCCCAACTTACGACATGTAGGTCGCGGGTTCAAACCCAATCAGACAAATTACACAAAGTAATGCTATTTTGTGTAATTTATTTCATCAACACTGCTTTGGAAACGGTGAAGAAAAACATGATCGGAAACCGGCATGACCTAGAATCTAAAACTTTGAAGACGTGACAATCCGTACTAGGCCCGCGTGGTGGATTTTAAAATCTGAGTCCCAGCAGTAGGAACATTATAAGGCACATTAAACGATGCTTATGCTATTCTCCTGAATGGTTTGTTTGTATTGCGTTGTATCAAAACTCGTTTGAAAAAATGGCTTATAAAAAAGAAAAAAAAAAAGAAAAAGAATAAAAACCAAAAAGCTTTTTATTCTTTTGACGAATTTATGATTTAATTTAATTTAACTTTGACGCGAATATTAAATTGGACTGAAAATTATTGTGATTTTTAATAGGATTGTTTTTAATTTAATTTGTGATTTGACTTCGATTTATATGTTTTCTTGTATTTTCTTTTATTTGTTTGTCATTTTTTATTACTTGACATTGTTATGTAATCATTTGTTGACTAAGTATAATGTAACATTCTGTATATGACTTGTAAGAATCCCTTACCAATAAACTACTATGACTACTATGACTATGACTATATAATGACCCTCTCTTTCTTCTTCTCTCCTCGCTTTAATTAACTAATCTCATCACAATAACAACTCCGAAATTCCTTTCAGCTCTTAAACAGCCTCTAGCCTAACCTATCTTCAACTTATATTTTTTTAATTAGTCAAACCTTAAAGCACGTTCAAGACCTTACCCTGAACAGCAGCATCTAACTGTCTCCTCCTCGCATCAATAGCATCTCTGGTATCTGGCGTGTAGTGCACTAGCGACGACGCCAGCCGCGCCGTCCGGGCCCTGAGACCGGACCCCTGGTCCACTCCCAGCAAGCCGACGAGTCGCCATGCTATCGCCTCGCATTGCACGTCTGGACGGGGTGTCACTTCCAGTGATATCAGTCTGCAAATGGAAAAAATGGTAAGAAAAAAATTAGCGTTGATCTTTGATTTATGAATGGACATGAGAATTGTGATGACAAAAAAAAATGAAATATTTAAAAAAAGATACAATAAATTCTTCAAAGAAAAAGACAATCGTGTATCTTTTCAAATTATTGAAATATTAAATCAAAGTTTCGTTTGTACTTTGGCATTCTCTGACAACCACAGGAATATGCTAGAATACTTTCAGAGCGCTATGAAGACCATGTGATGGAATTTCGAAGGCAAATGAAAGTGGCTGCCTATTCGGCAACGTCGGGATTGCCATACTCTTTCTTATCTATTCTCTGTTCTTCATAATCCCAACTCCCACCTTGTATCTTCAGGAACGCTTTGAGTATTTGGAGAAGAAAGCCTTGTTACTTATCATTTTTTCTTCTCCTACGTTTTTCTCCCCACTCCCCAAGTCACTACAGTGGATCTTTGCCATTCGTCGTGTACGCTTCTGGAATTCGCTTCCACACACATTGAAGTTTCTTTGGAAGTTTTCGGGGGAAGGATTAGGGAATATTTCCCGTCAACATGACCCATAAATACGTATGTATAGGTTTTTATTCGTTGCATATATTATGTTTATGTATAATATGCTGTACACATATCTGTTTATTTTATTTTTAGTTTTAAGTTAGATTTAATTTATGTGCTTAAGATATGTTGTGCATTTATAATTATCCTAAAGTGCAAAAACTCTTATATACACTGAAAGTCTCTAGATCTGGCCACATACAATAAAATGATAAAAAACCAATGATAGAATTCGAAAATAGAACCAACTCTATGTGAGCATGTTACTTTTTAATTTGCGAGACTGTCATTTGTTTTTTCATTGTGGCGTCCTTTCGAAGATTGTGTGTCGCTATGAAAATGAATTTAACTCGTGAACATTTTGGCTTATACCAACAAGAGAGTTACCAGAGACATCAATTGGCATTTGGTGATGAAGCACCATGTCGCAGCTCTGTGTATTCGTAGTTTGAAGAATTAAGACGTGAACGTTATCATCTCTATGACGAGTATCTTTTCTCCTTCTCTGTTCAATTCATCCAGAGGAGGTTGAGTAAAAACAAGTTTTTAGCGATAAATCCGCCCGTGTAACAAAACACCTTATTCAGTTTAAACTCCATATTTTTTATGTACAATAAAAAATACTTATCTATCTACATTGTAAGTAAAATTTTAATTTTTCTGTTATTAAAAATCATAAACTAAGTCTCGTTCCATTAAATACATTTAAACTTTAAACACTCTGGTCTCTAAGCTCAAAATCAATACTCTCCGCCTTTAAAACTCAGTCCCGAGAATCGAAGCATTCATTTATTAATAGTCAAGGCGAATCTGCGATCGATGCAGTGATCATCTATCAACACGATACGTACTAGGTAAGTTTAACCAATAAGAAATAAATTTATAGGGTTAAATTAAAACTAAAATAAAGCAAGCATTACGTAATAAGCAATTTATAAATAACTCTATTATAAGGGCATCCTTTAATTAAAAGATGGCGGATCGATACGCAGACATTGCGTCTGCTTCATTAACATTCTTTGTAATAACATAAAAATGGCTGCTCCCATTCCTAGCATCTTAATTACAACATATTATGATATAAATGTTTTTATATTGCATATTCAGAGCTGTTGCAAGGACAAACGCACCAGTGGTTTCGATGGCCTCGAGGCTTGTTTTTATGTATCCTTTAATATAAATATTAGTCATCGTCTTAGATGTACTAGAAATGATGGCTACAAACAACACTGTTTTCTTGTCAAAGACGTTAGAAAATAAGCAACCGAAAAGAAAAGACATGACCGATTAAATTTACTTTATAAATTTCCTAAGATAACTACGCAACTTCAGTTCTAGATTCCTTGCCGGAGTCTGTGTTTCCTGATAGCTACAACTTAGGGGTCTTTAAGTCAAGAGTGAATAGGCTACTTCTAGGCAAGCGTGCTTCATCGTTGACCACGTCATCGGTTACCATCAGGTGAGATGGTGGTCAAACGCGAGCCTATCATTAATAAAAAAATGTATCGTGATCCAGCTTTATTTGATAGTTACAAATTGAAAGGGAATTGTTTGTCTTGGTATGGTCATGTGAAGAGGAGGGATGAAACGCATGTTACTAAAAAAGTTATGAGTTTACATGTGGATGGATGGAGAGGGAAAGAGAGGCCAAAGAAAAGATGGATGGATGGGGTGAGAAGTGATATGAAAAAAAGGGAGTTAGTGATAGCGTGACGAGTGACAGGACAGAATGGAAGAAAAAAGCGTGTTTCGCCGACCCCAAATAAAACGGGACAAGGATAGGAAGATGATGATGATGAAAATATATGCTACGAGTATTAGTCCTGCCACTAAAATTAGTCACCTAAGTGTTTACAATATTATGGTAATACACTTGACTACCGTTCTCAATACCGCTCTTAGTAAACACCCATGTCCAGTAGCCGTTTACATGCCTCTATAATAACCACAGTTACTCCATCAGCACCATTATCAAGCATAACACCTATTGACCGAACACCATCAGATGTAGCACCACACATAACTGCGCCAACTCATAACGGTCCACGATCCAGATGTACGTCATTAAAATCGTTCCTATTCCCACATCATATATTCCATGAATTAACAATAAGAGTACTATGAATCTTGGTAAGATTGAGACGAGACTGTTCAAGATAACCAGCGTTTAAGGTTAATGAATCAGTTTTTATTGGCTTTTCTGAAGATTGTTTGATTTAGTTCGATTTGATTCTATTGTTCGTTTTTGTTACCGTTCATGCAAGTCTTCTGTTGAAATTGTTTCTTAGATTCTGATAATTATGTAAGATATGGCTTGTGGTTTGAAAAATTATAGCTCATAGACTAGGAATTGTTAAGGCGCGCGTGGAACACAACGCGCTGTCGACGACTCGGCTCGATTACCGGACGGCGAGCAATGGATAGCTCGCCGTCCGCAAGCCCATGCCTACGGATGCCTAAGCCTACATCCCGGAGGCTGGGGCGTGAGGGTTGTTCCCTCGCATATGCCGACGTATGGCTGACCGCACGGTCCTCACGCCCCAACTTCGCTAGAATTACTGCTTCGCAGAAGGAGGCAACCGCCTGCCATTCCTCTCCGCTCCGGAGCAGGAGGTCGTTGCCGCCGATCGGCTCCATGAGGACACGGCGAGCTCCGTCCAAAATAGCAATACTGTGTATATTGTTCTCTAACAGTAACATACCCATAACAATTTTATCTTATTTAGAACTGGTTGTTCACATAAGATACAATTTAACAAGTTAACTTGCCAAAACATTGTCATGACTTCAGCAGTGCTATTCTCTAAGAAAATAGCCTTAAGCGCAGCGCTGGCCACAGCGACGAAATCCAAATACGTACATAGGATTAACAATTCAATGACCTATTTGGATTTCGTCGCTGCAGACAGCGCTGCGCTCAAGGTTCTTTTCTTAGAGAATAGCATGACAGTAAATGGTTGATTTTAAAATTCTGTGTTCTTTTAATTGAAACAATCGTCTAATTAGCCACTACTATTGCCTCTGACATGCATACCTCTTACATTCGTGAATATTTTGTAGTCTCCAATACCAAGTGAAATTGAAATTGTTTAAAGTCAACGAACTACACACGATTATGTTTCAATCATTTTTATTTCTTTACATTGAAGTATAGAACGTTCTGTTCACACAACATTAATAATTTTTATTTGTAGGCATATATCATTTTGTGTAAACTTTACCAGGTATTGAGATTTTATTGTTTGAATTTCGTATGAGTGCAGGAGTGACTATTATCAATTTCATATATTAAAGTAATGTATATTAATTACCGACACACATATGTTTATTTGAGCTACAAATGAATTAGCATAATCAACCTTTTAATGTTCCCACTGCACAGACTTAGGCCTCTTCTCTAGGAGAGAGAATGGGCCGTAATCCACCACACGGGCCCAGTACGGGTTGGTGAATGTCACATGTTTTCGAATTTTTTGGTTCTAGGACATGCCGGTTTCCTCGTGATGTTTTCTTCACCATTTTGAGAGCAGTGGTGATGAAATAAATTACACAAAATAATGCGCCTGGCTGGGTTTGAACTCGCGACCTACAACTCGTAAGTCGGGGCTGTTACCACTTTTTTTTTTTTTTTTTTTTTTTTTTTTTTTTTTTATTTCACATAGGCCTACATGGGCACTTATAAAACGTCAGAAGCTAGTGCACGGTTCCAAATTGGTCGTTTCCTATGGAGAAGAACCGGCAAGAAACTCCATGGTTACTCTTTTAAAAAAATGATTGTTTACAATATTTTCATATTACAGTATTAATAGACATTATGTAAGAACAGTGTAGACCAGTCGATATTGTACCCAAAAGCACAATAAAAATAATAATATTTAAAAAAAAAAAAAAAAAGTGAGTCGTAATAGGAAGTAACCTAAGAATTCGCGAAGTCCACGGTGTTCTCACATTCACATTAAAAAAAAAGAAGCTATATAAAAAAAAAAAAAAACAAGAACAATTAGTAATTACAATTATCAATAAATGACATGTCAACAAAAAGAAAATTACTAACGAATTTATGGTGGTTGGCGTCTACTAATATAAAAAATATTGCAAAAGCAATGTGTAGGAAGAAAAGAAAAAATGTATATATTACAACAAATGTGGAGCAGTTAATAGACAGATGTACACAACATTATGAGTTACCAGGGGGCCACATGTGCAGAAGCAGTCATTGCCAAACAAGCGTGTCTTCGACATAGTCTTTAACCTTGTAATAGGCTTTTTTAGTTAGGACACGCTTAATATGGGTTTTGAACTTGCCCTCGCTAAGTTCAGTCACCGCCTTTGGTAGCTTGTTATAAAAGCGTATGCTGTTTACTAAAAATGACTTGCTGGTCTTAGCTAATCTCCATTTGGGTAATACAATTTCGTGTTTACTGCGCGTATTTATGTTATGAAAATCGCTTCTAATTTTGAAAAGTCCTAGGTTTTTACGAACGTACAAAATACTTTCCAAGATATAAAGAGAAGGCAGAGTAAGTATATCGATTTCTTTGAATTTATTTCTGAGGGACTCGCGAGGACCCATTTTATAAATAGCCCGGATTGCTCTCTTTTGCAATATGAAAATTGAGTCCACATCAGCTGCAGATCCCCACAGTAAAATGCCATAAGACATAATACTGTGGAAATAAGCATAGTAAACTAACCTAGCGGTGGCTACATCTGTCACTCGGCCACCACTGCTCAAGAATTAGGCACTCAAGAATTAGGCGCCCAACTATTTTTTTTTTTCGTGTCAATGGCTTATTGTCCATCTATTGAAAATTATAGACGTCAATATATTTACAATGATGATGTTAAACATATTATCAAATCACTCATTGGTGAGGGAAAGTAAAGAACTTCAATGATTTGCTTACAATATCAACATTATAATCTTCACCGAAAGCAAGATCTCATAAGCTTTATTACAAAACTACAGGCAGGTGGTAATCTGTTCACGCTTGAGATAACATTAAAATCACGTCCGAGATATTGCGTGCTTGAATGTAATACAACGTGGAGAGGAGGTACTTTACAATCAAATATGAAAGTAATAATGAAATAAATGACATCGATAACATATAATATAGTCTTGAAGACGCTGCTATTGCACGTTACTAGTATGTTTGTTTATCTTTTGGTTTTAAGAAAAACTCAATAAGTAGCAGTGTTTCATATTATACGATAGGACCTTAGCAATTTAACACTACGGCTACCAGGGGCGCCGACTGTGTGGGTGCTCGGGGCTTGAGCACCCATGAGAAATAAACAGTGGGTGCCGAGCACCCCTGAGAATAGACATCACGAAACAGATCAAACTACCTAATCACCTTTTAGGTTACGTATAAATTATATTATTTTGTTACTAAAAACTAGTTTTATTTTTGTATGTATAATGGTTTTATTTTACATTTTTATCATAATTAGTATTTAGTACGCAGTATGTAGGACATTCGTTTGTTTGTCGTTCGATCAGTGTATAGGGTGTAGGGGGGTGGGGGAGGGGGTGTAGGGTTGTGTAGTGTGTGTAGGGTATTTCTCTTCTCACACTTTTTCAAGTCATCAAATGAGCATGAGCACCCATGAGGTTTTCTAAAAGCCGGCGCCCCTAACGGCTACTATAGTGGAAACTCTTCGATAAGGAATCATCGTGAGGTCCGTTTGAAGTAATCAACATTACAATACAGGTACGTACCAACTTTGTCAGTTGCTACTGGTTTTACCCGATTGAGAGACATCCTATCTCATAAATAGAAGTAATGTAAGAGCCAAACGTGTTCATTCAAAATTAGGAGTTCATCATATTTCTCGATTCCTTGATAAACGAGATGTGTTTATATAATATTCTTCTATTGTATCTTTAACCTTTTAAATAGGTACTTGATAGTTTCATCTGCATATAGGTCAGCTTCAACCACACCACTCACAACACTACCACATTCCCACCATGAAATAAAATAACACATTACAAGAACCAATCAATTCAGGTTCATAAATTTCACTGTACCACCAAAATCGAGGATCTGGAGAACAGGTTCGACCAGTGCACTTTCACCCAAGAGCCCGATGTATAATTTATTATTCGATTATGTACATAAAGACCATTCGTGTAAGTATCGGTAGACTCAAAGGCGGTGTGCTTCGATTCTTTTTTTTTTTCTTTTTAATGAATGGTATTTGCGGATGTTAGGTGTAATGTGGCCGTTTATTGGTCATTAGTTGATTGTCTGGTATTAAAGAGCGAGTCTTGAGTTTGATTAGCAGTTTGAGTGTAATGACAATGTTTTGATTCGCTAGATGGTCGAAACATATGATCATCATTTAGTACCTCATTATTTTTTCTTTCAGAAGAATTTGACGTTGGGTTAAGCCATTAACCAATCTCTAAAAAAGTTACGTAAGTAAAAAACAAATCAAAACATCCGACAACGATATTCAATCTTCGATACATCGATTACATCTTACATATTCATAAAACAAATCATGCAGAACTGACGTTAGCAATCAAGCATAACAGATCATAAATGTAGGTATCATCTGCATTTCAGGGACCTTTCTCGAAAGTGAAACCTCATGAACTGACAAAAATCTAGGCAGTAAAAGTGAATGCCTTGGTCAGACAGGTACAGAACAAGATGGCGGTTTTGGCGGGAGATGTAAGTAATAAATTGTTATTGGTAATCCGACATCATCGGAGCGTGGCGGTGTAATTAATCGTTGTCGCGAATATATTTGAGCTTTCCAATCCCGTGTCTGAATAATGTGGGTTATATTTGGATACCCTGTTATTAAATTTAATTACTTATCCTTTCTATTTAGTGCTAAGGTAAAAGATACATTGATTAATGAACTCAAAAGCCACATTCACACAGATGAATAAAATAAAATAGCATAATGTATGTAAGTAGGTAGGCATATGCATATAAAACGACCAGTAAGGTAGACACTACAAATCACCGAGACAAATAATTTTTAGAGACAATAGCTTAATTCAATCAATACTAGACCACTAAAAACTTTACAGTTAGCGTTAACTTTTAATTTAATTTTTTTAAAGTTTAATCTTCGACGGAATGGATGTTCTTAACTAGATTTTTTTCCAGTTCCTATGGGTTTAGACAGTCACATATCAATCAGAGATTCAGTCATAAATCAAGCTTCTTACTCAGATGACAAAAGACCAAATTTCTAGTTTCTTAGTAGCACAACGACTCATAAGACTTAGCGCAGAGAAAGAACATTTGCGGTTAAAAGCCAGTACAATTCGTGTCAAGAGCCTTTACAACTCATGCATACATCATCGTGCCTTTGTTTGCCCGTCATTAGCTTCTGAACTCTGAACTCGCTGAATCATTGCTCGTAACTAACGTTATTCAATATCTTTAACAATCAACTTAGGATAAAGAAAGATGTTATGCTGTAATGTTCACTTGCTGAGCGTGAAGCGTATAAGTTATTACTTAATCATGTAATGGTATGTGTTACTTAAGTGTTACCACGCAGTTTTGATGCTGTAATGTAACCCCGTAAGTATGACAATGTTTAGGCACGCCACAATTGCAGTGACAAGTCCCTTCTTTAAGAAGTAGTTAGAGAGACGCCACAGTGTCCTCAACTTCTGCGTGACGCAGATCCTCTTCTGAACAACGGTTGTTTCGGTTCCCTGTTGTGGATTTGGCGTGAGGATATCTACGCCCGGGTGTTACCATTGCGTGATCGAGCCATCGATCTTTTGACGAGCTAAAGATTGATGGCTACGACCACTAACGTCCGACCCTGGTGCAGGTTGGAGCGCCGACTCCGTGGGTGCTCGGGGGCTGTAGCACCTATAAGAAATAAACAGTGGGTGCCGAGCACCCCTGAGAATAGACATCAAGAAACAGATCAGTAATCGCCTTTTAGGGATGGGCGTTTTTTCATTCCCCGACGACCCATTTAGCGCAGTGGTTTATAGCGCCGGTTGAGACGCAGAGTCGCAGTCGGGTTTGATTCCCGTACCAACACAAATGTTTGTTGATGAAATAGATATTTGTGTTTGTGGTACATTCGTTATTCTGCAATAAGTAAGTAGGATATTTATTTATTTGTCGGTCGATCACCAACCAACCCGCACTGGGCCCGCGTGGTGGATTACGGCCCATTCCCTCTCCTAGAGAGGAGGCCTGAGTCCCAAGAGTGGGAACATTAAAAAGGCCTACTATGCTATGCTATGCGGTCGATCACTGTGCATTTCTCTTCTCATACTTCGCCACTTTTTCGAGTCATCAAATGAGCATGAGCACCCATGAGGTTTTTTAAAAGTCGGTGCCCTTGGGACCAGGCTATGGTATGGAGTGAGAGAAAGCCATCTACTCCTTCTGCGAAGTATCAGGTGGCGGTAAAAAGCGTTAGAGAGAGGTAATCCTTATGTACCGGCCTCTTCTGTAGACATCGTGGGCATCGGGAGCCAAGCCAACAGCGCACTGTATTCCACAAAGAAATAGCATAATTGACGGAGTCCGCTGGAGGCGATTCCTGCCAAGGCTGCGAGATAGTTCAAAAGAATTATAGTGGTCTTAGAACCCAAAGGACAACAGACTATTCCTTCAGTTGCGCTGCCCTAGCTCACATCAACTTTATTGGTGTTCAGTTTTACTGACGTGTTTTTGAGGCGCGCTTGGAATGCAATGCTATAGACTCGAATGGACTTCCTTTGTTGTAATATAATCATCTTAACTATCATAATTTGAATTTTGCCATTAATGGTTGATGAGTATTTCAAAGAGTTTTTTTCTAATTGGTAACCAGGGTTCATAATAATATCAGTGCAGATACTTCTGATTCCATGGCAGCTCTCGTAAACAACTTTACCAACTTCAATTACCAATTCCCTACATCCCACCACACCCTCAAAACCTGCCTTGAGTTTCTCAACTTCAGGTTCCTTTAAGTCTCCATTTTGAAGGTCACAATCGTTATAAATCACGTGAAAGTAGTGTGAACACTAAATACCGAGGCAACCGGTCCACAGGCACTTTCGTTGAGAATCCCGTAAATTAACTTGTATGACATCCTGCCATCTTTAATGTAAGGGCTTAAGGACTATTTTTGAGTGGTCAAGTCTTAATAATATTGTAATGAGCACGATAAGTAGTAAAGATTTTTATTGTGGACTTAATGAAGTAGATTTTAGAGTTGAGTATTGTTTGGATGTTGTATTGCATGTGTTAGCATGCCTGTAATCCAAGATCAAAGATAGGATGTGGGTGAACAGTATTGGCAGATAATCTTACTGACATGAGGAATTTAGAAATCGAAGCATTTTAGTTTATTGTGCAGAATTTGTAGTAATCCATTAGTGTGACAGATTGACTCGATTAATTACTTAAGCGATTAGTGAAGCTTATTGAGATGTTAAGATTGTAATTAAATAAATTTAAATAATAAATGGCGCCTCATTTTTTATCTATTCCAATGTAATTCATTTTGCATCTGAAGACATATTAATGAGCCTTATTTTGTACAGACACTCTTGTTTTTTTGTTTAAACGCATGTAGCAATCATTTCTAAAATTAATATCCGAGTACTATTTGAAACCATTGATACTTCATAGAAGATAGAGGTTGAGACAACAAATAATACTAGATATGAACGTAAAGTCACTTGGTGGTATGTGGCAGTGGGCAGGGCACATTGCTCGCAGAACAGATGGTCGATGGGGACGAAAGGTTCTGGAATGGAGACCACGTACCGGAAGACGTAGCATTGGCCTCCTACAAGGGGGACCGATGACCTGATGAGGGCCGTAGGAATCCGATAGATGCGAGACGCACAGGACCGGTCATTATAGTGACACTTGGGGGAGGCCTATGTCCAATAGTAGACGTCTTTCAGCTGAAACGATGATGGATGATGATGTACGTAAAGGGCAACTGAAGGACACAGGTATATTTTTGTCAGTAAAAGTTTGACACGCCTCTTCCACCCTGGAGCGGGACAAGTTATTTGATGATTTCTCATATCAAAACCAGTGTAGTGAGAAATGACGCCTTGCCAGAGGTTGGTAGAAATTTAACAATTTGTCTAAAAAAAAAGTTAAAATGAAAAAACAAAACCAAATCACAGTACTCTGACATAACATACATGCATCGCCGAAGCTGACCAGCAATCCCTTACTATATTTACTGCAATCCCGCAACAGTTGACCGCCGCCGGATCTCAAGCGAAACTGCGAATCACAGATAACGGACATCGGAAACATAGCTTCACGGTAACTACTCAAATGAATCACTTGGAACACGATGACTTTGCAATGCCAATGAACAGCTAGCTGCAGAAGGTTGACTCCTTAGAACCTGCGCACACTTGAGACAAGACTGTCTTGTCTTGTCTCTTGTCTACGACACCACAGACTGGTCTGCGGCAAGACTGTTTGACGATACTACTAGAGAGAAGGTACGTCCAGTGGTCCACTCTCTTACACTAACTTACCACTAGTCTACTTTTATAACCACCAGAAAACCACTAAAAAAAAGTTATCCCACACACAAAATCTCAATATTTCCCACTAAAAAAATGTGTATTGTACGAAATAAAATAAGTGGGCATATAAGTAATTAGTTTCCTTTAATAATAAGTGATAGAAATTAACAATCAGTTGATCAAAATACCATTTGTGGGTAAATTAACATTAGTTGGTAAATCAACATACAAAATATTCAATAACAGCTATGTATTAATTTGTCTTCAGACGAATAATTTTGTTTGCACCATAATCGTCGGTATCAGATTGATAATTATGGATTCTATGGTGCTGATTTACACCCGAGTGATTTTTAGTAAGAAATTAGCAATGCTACACGTATGTGGCACTGCAACGTGCCCAGGGTCCCGCAACTTGCCCGCCAACGCATTCACGTCATGTGGTTGTGTCATGTTGTTAGGCAATTTGATAACATTGCGCATCACGATTGGGGGCATTTTGTCCCCTAAAGTATCTGAGGCCATAGTTTTTATATGCAACGCTGGTCGAGGGTGGTCTAAGGATTAGTGATCAACCCTACCGAAGTTCTTCGGAAAGCAATGTCATTCGTATATCTTTGTCTGTTTTTACGGGTAATAAGAAATCCGAAAGTCTAATATGTCTAAAGAAGTCTACGTGTTATTCAGTACTTTACAGTTTGAGAAGTAGAATAGATTATTTTTAAGTGCTGTTCTTCATTTACATTTTTGTATCCGAACCCTACATAATTAGGAAAAGAATGGGTACCTAGCTGATGAATGACACTTTAAGACCTCCCAATGTCAAACACTATTAATTTTATAAAGAAAACAAAGAGGTTATCTATCTTTGAGACCTAAAGTGCTGTGTGCGTGAGCCGACCTTTTTTTTTGGGTAGGATACCATCAAATATATTCTTCGGCTCAGGGTGGAGCGAGAGACAGTTTCAAAACTTTTACTGACCAAAACTAAACCCTGTTCCCTGTGCATTCTATTATTTTTAATTCCCACAGGGTCGCGGTGACTCTTTGCCGACCTTCTGTATGGATCCATTTAGTGGCAATTCTTTACAATATTGTTTTACAAATCATTTAGAAATTCGTCTCGTGTCATATCGGTTGTAAACGTACTTTCTATTAATAAGAGTATGGGAAGAAAGACCCCACTGATCGAAGAGTGGGTTTTTAATTCACTTAATGTGTTAATAAAATTAAAAGATTACCTTTTATAGTATTTGATTGTATAATTGTTATACGGTAATGTAAGAAAGTGTTAAGACTAAAGACGCTGACGCTTTCTTACTGGTTACATGGATAGTGTTAATTGTTTAAGCAAACTTGGTTCATTGAAAACTTTAGACATTTTTTAACACATACAGAAGGCCACTAGAAAAGTGTTCTATCTATAAAAGGTTACTCCTGAAATACTCAAATTCAGTGAATCAGCAACTGGGTACTTAACTCATTTTTTTTATTGTTTGTATCAAAAAGTAACTTTTAAAAAATAAATTCGTTTAATTTAAATTTAGAAACTTTACAAATGTGGTAGAAGAGGAAACTGCCAAATAACAGTTTAAGGATGCACATACTGAAATGTGACGTCACCGCCATTAGGTTACGTGTGCTCAGAAGACATAGCGAGATATTCCCACCACGCCCCCACTTTTCCTCAAAACAATTGAAAAAAATTTGGAATGCTGATTGTTGCTTCATTTGATAACTAATTTTGATGCTGATTTTTTTTTATTATTATTAATGATAGGCTCGCGTTTGACCACCATCTCACCTGATGGTAAGCCATGATATGGTCGGCGATGGAGCACGCATGCCTAGAAGTAGCCTATTCACTCTTGACTTAAAGACCCCTAAGTTGTAGCTATCAGGAAACACAGACTCCGGCAAGGATTTTTTTTTTGCTGTTTTCAGACAAGATTTCTGTTTAGTTTCAAAGGAATCGGAGGCGTGGCCGACTCGAGGCGATCAACGAAAACAGAAACGAAATGGTTGTAACTTGGCAAGCAAGTTTAGGGCGTAAAATGGATCGCGTTAAAAGCTCGCGGAAAAGATTCCATCACTAACCTGTTCAAAAGAGTTTCAATCAAATGCGCTGAGTGTGGGAGCGCTTCCACCAGTAGATCTATAGGCAGCTCCGAAGCCACGCTCTGCAGCACTCCAGGCCCCAGCCTGGATAAGATAGCGGCCGCCTCGCGGAACTGTCGGCCTTCAGCCAATAGCAGCACGCGGCGCAGTGCGAGACGGGGAGAGGTATATGTGTTCTTCTCCCTCTCGCGCTCGCGACGGATTCGCTCTCGACTTTCGTTCATGTTTGCTTCGAGTTCCAGCGGTAGGGCGAAGTGCCCATTGTTTTTTTGTTTCAGTTATTTGAAGTTGCGTCTCGATCTGCAAAGGAAATGGTGCTTTTAGTACAATGTGTGGTTATATATCAGTAGATGAAAGTTGATAAGACAGATGGGAGATAAGTATCTATCTGATATGGTTGATCCGGCAGGTCAAGTAGTTGCTTAAGATTTTTTAACATGACAATATATGTAATACAATACGTCTGTATATCGTCTAGTGTAATAGTATCTAGTAAAACAATACGTCTTGGCAATAAAGGTTGACTGTAAAATTGCAAAGTAGATCCAACGGACAAACTTTGTGTTGCAATATGTGTGTTATTTTTTGCCTTAAATATTACCTAGGATTCGATTTTTTTAACTAGGTAGATTTCAAAATGACCTTTAGGAACGTATTTGGTTCTATCTAATTCATTTAGCCTCCTTTCTTCAACTTATATTTTTACAAATACACTCAGAAGGCGACAAAAGGTATTGCGCCAGAATTGATTCTCATACGCCTACTCTTCAATTGTCACAGGGTAACTGTGTTTTGATAATTGAATTATAATAATAATATTAAATAATTTATTTTCAGGCATCTAGGCCCATAGATAAATACCTTACTGACTAACATATATAATGTAAATTAAATACAATTTATTGCGGCTAATTTGAAGGCGCCCTAAGGCTGCGGTTATTCTTTCGAACCATCTCGCAGCCCTGACTCAATCTGCAAGTTCTCAGTTTCTTCTGATAATTTAAACAAATGTTCCAAATTCAAAAATAGAAAAAGGAAACATGTTTAGTGTTACGGTGACCTACAGAGTAAAATACCAGTTTGAACGAACTTAACAGTGGACGGAAAAACGCGGTAAACTTGTAATACCGTTGAGCAGATTAGATGACCGTCACAAAAAGTAGATTGTTCGCTTTGTGAGAAATCACAGAAATGTAGTGTTGAAGTGACTAAACGTAATAGATGAGAACTGAACTATACAGATGAAAGAGGTCAGCGATAGCGATCGGTACGGTTTGTACAAAGTACCTACAGTCAAGGGTCAAAAGTGCAGTAGCATTCTACTAATGCAGCGCCCACAATGTGGCGTTGCGCCACCGCATCGGTACAAACACGTAGGTACATACAAAGAGTTTTGAGAGTACATTTATTATGCGTACAGCTACGGAGTGGAATTCCCTGCAGGAGTATGTGTTTCCTGATAGTTAGAACCTAGGGGACTAGGGGTCTTTAAGTCAAGAGTTCTTCTAGGCAAGCGTGCTCCATCGTCGGCCATATCATCGCTTACTATCAAGTGAGATAGTCATGGTCCAACACGAGAAAAAAAATGCTGTTGTCTAAAATTTCTTTGTAGAAGAGGGCCAATATTTCATGATTGATTTAATTTAAAGCATAAAACAAACTAGATGTATTGTGGAGCATTGAACTTCTACTACAATAAAATTTTGGACACTTTAGCATTGGTAGAGTGCAACTGCACTTTTGACCTCTGACTGTAACCACCTACAAAACAAAACCGGGCAAGTGCGAGTCGGACTTGCGCACTAAGCTTCCCAAGTAGCTTGGGGTCGGTTTCTAGTGTAACCGGATGCGACCGAATACCTGTGTTTTACATAAGGCAACTGCTTATCAGACCTCCACAACCTATTAACTCGACAACATGATACTCCTTGGATAGGCTGATGGTTAGACTTGGAGTCTGACTATCTGTAAAGGTTTTACGTGCTTTTCTAGCCGCGACGTGTCAATAATGCCCTAGATAAACTTAGAAAAGTGCAGATGAATTGAATATTCACATTAGTACTTCCCTGTTTCGAACCCGCAGCATCATGTATGGAAGGAGGGTGCATTAACCATTAGGCCATCGAGATTTCCACAGTTACATAAAACTATTAAAGAATTCTAATTAAATTGTAAATGTAAGTGAAGCTACAGATCAGGGCAAAGCAATTACTGATATTAACTAGATTTTAATGATTAGGCGGTGAACTGAATGCATTATTTTAATCCTCGTTGCTCACTCACACAGCGAGTAGTTCAATGTACTCGGCACCAAATGAAAGTATTGCATAAGAAATAATCTACCTGGGTTTCGCTGCGATAAGAATATTTTTTGTTATTATTTTTAGGGTTCCGTACCTCAAAAGGAAAAAATAGAGCCTTTATAGGATCACTTTGTTGTCCGTCCGTCTGTCTGTCTGTCTGTCGGTGTGTCTGTCTGTTAAGACTCTTTATCTCGGGAACGCGTGGAGGTATCGGGTTGAAATTAAAACCATGTACTCAAGTTTGCGTTCTCTTCAAGCTGTGAAAAAATCAAACTTCAAAGTTAACGAAAAAAAAAGATACGGCCGTTTATGTCACAAAAAATGTATATTTTTCACTCTCAGAAAATCACTCTCGAGAAAATCAAAATTTATAGGGTACTCCCCGTTGACCCATAATCCTGAAATTTGGCTTAAAGCAAGTTCTAATAGTACAGGTATAGTAATAAATCTGAAAACGGTAAATTTTTTGTTAGGTCACACAAAACAATATTTTGCGATTCGGAAAAATCTGACTCCATTCGCGAATTGAACTATTTACATACTAGATAAGCTTTGCCCAGATTTTTTTTTAAATCTAACCTATTTACTCTTTTTATTATTAAGAACAGATTTCTTAATAATTGATTACAATCTAGCCTAAAAGACTAATAAGCAATTTAACTCTAACTTATTATTTATACGTTATAGGTTTTGTTAAAACTAAGAATAGCGTCCTTTAGCACTTTTATGCAAGTCACTTTCTTAGTCTGGTATTGATAAAAACACTTTTCAATACACTTACTCCAAAACCCGCTCTTATCCCACCGCTCGTAGGCACGCACTAGTGCGTTAGTGCTTTCCGCACTAGTGCAGAAACAGCTTGTGCTTTCCCCCACCACAATGTTATTACATTTATCGTATCAGTCTGGGCGCGCGTCGACCCCCGCAAGTCACCGGTCGACCCCTGTTTATTAATTTCTTCGTAAGTGTATTGAAAAAAGTCGTTTGAGACACTTGCAAATTTGTCACTGTAGCCCTCGGCTCCATAACACAGAATTCCGCCTCGGTCGCAATGACAAACTTTCTGCACTTGTATCAAAATGTACTATTGTTAATGTGTTATACATAGCACAGCAATGATCACTATACACTATGTCAAAAGGTTTAGTTCTCTTTAGCCTACGCATTAGGTCCGTGTTGTCCAACAGCTGAATTGCCTCAACATTCACATGACGGTGAAGTCTGTGTTCGTGGGCGTCAGCAAACTTTTGAATGATGGTGGTGACGAGTTCCATTTTAAGGTCACGGTGGAGGTCGTCATTTCTGATGTACCAGGGTACTTTTACAGCGTCCCTGAGTACTTTATTTTGGAATTGTTGTATTATTTTGATGTTGCTCCGTTTAGTACTGCCCCAGAGTTGGATACCTTACGCCCAAATTGGCATCAGAATATGCTTATAGAGTATTATTTTTTATGTATTGAAAAAACGGGATTTCCTTCCGAGGAAACAATAAATACTTTTAGCGTATGTCGTGTTACTGCCTTTTCTTTTTGACCTGAGCTTTCCATCGCAGCTTAGCGTCGCGAGTTCTGCTCAGCCCCCCTAGCCAAGTTACAATCGTATCGTTCGCGCCGAACGCCTCGAGTAGGCCACGCCTCTGATTCCATTGCTCTGACGTCATCTCAACGCTCAGTCACGTGGTCAGAACAATGGAATCGGAGGCGTGGCCTTCTCAAAGCGTTCAGCGCGAACGAAACGATTGTAACTTGGCTAGGGGGGCAGGTATTTGGATGTATTAGCTTATGGCACTTGCGTATCTACCGTTTATGTACGAGTAGATTGGGTGGTAGTCGCACTGTTTGTTTGTGAAGTGAACGTGAATTGATTTTGGCTCATTCAGTTTGATCTTCCATTTTTCTGTCCAGTCATAAACTTTAGCTCACAGCTAATTGAACTTTTTCTACTGTTTCTCTATGATTTCTTGTGTGATTGAAATTCTATAATGAAACAGCTTTAATCGCAGATAGATTTTCAGTTGGGAATTTGGGATTCGATTTTGCGTAATTTACATTTATAATCTACTTAAAAATAAGATACGCTGTATTAAGAAGCTGTTGAATTACCTTGTTTATCTTTTTATATACATATATAATAATAATAATAATAATAAGGTGCGCGCCTTCAACGGTTGGGTCATGCCGGTATTGATGTACTCTTTCGGCGTACTCAAATGGACTCAAACGGAACTTGACGCCCTGGATAGGAGGGTCCGCACACTGCTGACTGCATATCGAATGCATCACCCACGATCGTCGGTGATGAGACTGTATATCCCGCGGAAGTGTGGAGGTCGAGGTTTTTTAAATGCTAAGACCCTACACAACCGCGAGGTATGCAGTCTCAGGGAATATTTCCTAGCTACCGACGTGGGTATGCATCGAGATGTAGTATCAGTGGACAAGGGACTCACCCCGCTCTCAATGGCTAACGAGAACTGGCGCAAACCGGTAGTGCTTGACACTAACGATCGCAGGGAAGTATGGCAGAGCAAGGAACTTCACGGACGCTTTTTCCGGGCCCTTCACGGGCCCGATGTAGACCAATTGGCGTCCGTAGCCTGGCTGCGTTTCGGTGACCTCTTCGGGGAAACCGAAGGTTTTGTCTGTGCAATTATGGACGAAGTTATCATGACGAATAACTACCGGAGATTTATTGTGAAGGACGGCACGGTTGACATCTGTCGGGCATGTCACCGTCCGGGAGAATCAATTCGTCACATTATCTCTGGTTGTTCTCGTCTAGCTAACGGAGAGTACTTGCATAGACACAACCTTGTAGCCAGGATTATCCATCAGCAACTTGCCTTGAAATACTCTCTTGTGGAATCGGAAGTGCCGTACTACAGGTATGAGCCCGACCCAGTTCTTGATAATGGTCATATCACTTTGTACTGGGATCGGTCCATCATCACTGATAGGACTATTGTAGCCAATAAGCCTGATATAGTGGTGGTGGACCGAAGCGAGAGGCGTGCAATGATTGTTGACATATCCGTTCCGCATGACGAGAACCTCGTGAAAGCCGAGAAAGATAAACAAATCAAGTATATTGACTTGGCTCGCGAGGTTATCGACATGTGGGATGTGGACTCGGCGATCATTGTACCGATAGTCGTGTCAGCCAATGGCTTAATAGCCAAGAGCCTCGACCAACACCTTAGGAGGCTCGCGTTAGGCGGCTGGATCAAGGGCTTGATTCAGAAAGTGGTACTCCTGGACACGGCTCGTATTGTTAGGAGGTTCCTTTCTATGGAGCCCTGACCGCCGGTAGCTTGGACCCTGTTCCCGATACCGGTGGGACACTATTTTTTATATTTTTAAATGTTTTTTTTTATTTTTTATTGAAATATTTAAAAATATAATTTATATGTACATAAACAAATGAATAAACGATAATAATAATAATTTGAGTCCACTTCGGTTTTGCTTAGCCCTGAATCCTCTAAGCACGTTGCTGGAGAATTCAGGTCTAGGCTATCGGTTGAGAAGAGGTGGTCAGGTCATATCTCACCTTCTTTACATGGATGATTTGAAACTTTTTGCCCACAACAATTTGCAACTGATGGAACTACTGAAAGTAACTGAAAGTTTCAGTAGTGCCATCAGGATGGAATTTGGTGTGGACAAATGTGCAGTCATGCATGTAAAGCGAGGGGAGATTGTGGAATCCGAGGGAATTCAACTCTCGGATTCCATACACCTTAGAACCCTCTCCTCGACCGAAACATATAAGTATTTGGGTATGTCGGAAGCGTTGGGCATTAACGTTGCTGACATGAAACAAACATTGAAGGAGCGTTTCTTTGGCCGCCTGAAGAAGGTTCTAAACAGCCTTCTGTCAGGTGGAAATAGGGTACGCGCCTTCAATGGTTGGGTCATGCCGGTTTTAATGTACTCTTTCGGCATACTCAAATGGACTCAGACCGAGCTAGACGCTCTGGATAGACGGGTCCGTACATTGCTGACCGCAAATCGGATGCATCACCCACGATCATCGGTGATGAGACTGTACATCCCGCGGAAGTGTGGAGGTCGGGGTTTTTTGAACGCAAAGACTCTACACAACCGTGAGGTGTGCAGCCTCAGAGAATATTTTCTCAAAACCGACGTGGGTATGCACCGCGATGTGGTCGCAATGGACAAGGGACTCACCCCGTTATCCATGGCTAAAGAGGACTGGCGCAAACCTGTGGTACTTACTACTGATGACCGCAAGGAAGTATGGAAAGGCAAGGAGCTCCACGGGCGCTTTTATCGGGCTCTTCATGAGCCTGATGTAGATTTCGCGGCGTCCGTGGCCTGGTTACGTTTTAGCGACCTCTTCGGAGAAACTGAAGGTTTTATCTGTGCAATTATGGACGAAGTTATCTTAACGAACAACTACCGGAGACATATTATGAAGGACGGGACGGTTGACGTGTGTCGGGCATGCCATCGTCCGGGTGAGTCCATCAGACATATTATCTCTGATTGTTCTCGTCTGGCTAACGGCGAGTACTTGCACAGGCATAATCAAGTAGCCAGGATTATTCACCAGCAACTTGCTTTGAAATATAACCTAGTGGTTTCGGAGGTACCATACTACAGGTATGTGCCCGACCCAGTTCTCGAAAATGACCATGTCACGCTGTACTGGGATCGGTCTATCATTACTGACCGGACTATTGTAGCCAATAAGCCGGATATAGTGGTGATAGACCGATTAGCGCGCCGCGCAATGATAGTCGACGTCACCATTCCGCATGACGAGAATCTCGTGAAAGCTGAGAAAGAGAAACAAATCAAATATCTCGACTTAGCACACGAGGTTGTCGAAATGTGGAATGTGGACTCGGCTATCATTGTGCCGATTGTTGTGACCGCCAATGGCCTTATAGCCAAAAGCTTCGATGAACATCTGTCGAAGCTGTCGTTGCACGGTTGGATCAAGGGCCTGATACAAAAGGCAGTACTCCTCGATACGGCTCGCATTGTGAGGAGGTTCCTGTCTCTGGAGCCCTAACCACCGGTAGCTTGGACCCTGTTCCCGACACCGGCGGACAACTATTTTTATATTTTTAAATGTTTTTTTTATATGTTTTTTAAAGAAATATTTGAAAATGTAAAAGATATGTATAAAAAATAAATAAATGGAATAATAATAATAATAACTTTATTTCGGGTGGCATAGACCCATAGAAAACTTAACCTATTACAAATTTTATTTGCCATGACTGGCCACGCCTTTACAAGACATGACCCAATAATTTTGAAAGGGACAGTCAAAACGCACAGCAATTGCGTTCAGAATGCCGTTGTCGCTACTCCGTATACGGGCCAGCAGGGAAGCTGCTTTTTTGCGCATGATGGCCTGGAAACCATCAGTGCGCGCTTCAGCAAACATCCCAGAGGCGCTGCACCGCCACGGCAGACCCAACAACATCCTGAACGCATTATTGTACTGAGTGCGCAAGGCTCTGTAGGCTCGCTGGGTATGACTCACCCACAGGCCGCTTGAGTAGAAGGACTGGCAAAATGACTTAAATAGCGTTATTTTCACTTCTCTCGTGCATCGCGCGAACCTGCGGGCGAGCATATTAGCTCTCACCGCCAGAGCCCTGCGCTCCCGCTCAATATCTTCATCGTCCCGTAGATCACTAGTCACAATATGACCCAGGTATTTAAAAGTTTGAACCTGCTTTAGAGCTATTCCATTAAGAAATACAGGGGGTACATGGGTAGGCTGTTGTTTGCCTGACTTAAAAACTAAAATTTCACTCTTTTTAGTGTTATATTGTAACCCATGCTCCTCCGCGTACTTCTCACATATAAATAAAAGTTTTCTTAGCCCGCTTATGGAGGGGCTCAGCAGCACCATATCGTCTGCATAGCTTATATTGTTAAAACAAGTGTCATCAATATGGCAGCCGACATGTGTGCTACTGAGCCGCTCGACAAGCTAGTTAACATAAATATTAAATAATAGAGGTGAGCTTAAACCACCTTGTCTAACGCCACATTCCAATTTATACTCATCTGACAGCGACCCTGCCCACCTTACATAGTTTTTCTGGTTTGAATACCAATACCTCAGGAGAGAGATACACTCCCCCGGCACACCCACGCTGCCTAGCTTGTCCCACAGAAGATCATAATGGACACGATCGAAAGGTCTAAACCTTTCTACTACAAGTCTAGGAAGCAGGCGTATACTGGCGTCCTTTTGGCTGTGTAGTACCCGACAGCATGCTTTAGACTCAAAATGGCACTCTCAGTAGATAACCCGGCTCTGAACCCAAACTGGGCGTCGTGTAGGTCGACTTTTTTTGTGAGGTTCGCATTAAGCATGCTGTCAAGTACCTTGGCCGCAGTGGTGGCCAGTGAAATGGGCCGGTAGTTAGCCCTGTCAGATGAGTCTCCCGTCCTATTTTTTGGAATAGGCACCACAATAGTACGCATGAGCGACCACAATAGTACGCATGAGCGAATATAATAATGGTCCCGACAGACGTTATCCTTTCCGACAGCTTGCTTTTCATCAGAAAAAAATATTGAAAACCCGTTCGCAGCGTCACCTACTGGATTCAATTCAAACCATCCAAATCGGTCAAGCCGTTCAGGAGAAGTAAGGTGACAAACACACGTCCGGAAGGATCAGGTTTATCACTATCACTACACGTACACATAGTATAAAACAAAGTCGCTTCCCGCTGTCTGTCCCTATGTATGCTTAGATCTTTAAAACTACGCAATGAATTTTGATGCGGTTTTTTTAATAGATAGAATGATTCAAGAGGAAGGTTTATATGTATAATACATGCTTAATATAGTAGAGAATCACTGATAATTTTAGAGGTTTCTAATGTGATGTCGTAAATAAACATTTTTTTTACGTTTGCTGGCTGAACCCTACGAGAAAAATCAAAATAATGTACTGCAGTATTGTACACCTTAAAAAGGTCTAAATATATGTCTATCTCTTATGAATAACCCATAATAACCATTTTTTATCCTTTACTTTTTGCGAGAAATAAATGGCTTATTTACGAAACGATTTTAAGCAATACAGCATTAATCCTTATACAATTAAGTACCTTAAGTACATTGTGCATTTAATATAGAATCAATATGGCCCTTTACAGCATGTAATTTAAATTAATATTTTCGAAGATCCTAATAGATTTAAATTGCATTCAACTTTGCAGGCTTAGATTTGAGCGTTGAGTGTTTTTCACATGGCCAATTATATGTCGCTTTTTCAAGAGTAACTTCTAAAGAAATCATGTTTATATTGTCCAATGACGAAAAAGCTGTGAATGTTGTATATAAAGACATTCTGTAGTACATTTAGTATCAGCATTGCACCCGTGCGAAGCCGGGGCGGGTGGCTATTATTATTATATAAAAATAAATTAATCCCTACATATGTTCCTTGGTCACGTCATCACGCATGAACGGTTAGACCTCGCTAAATCTTTTTTTTTTATTTTTCATTATCAGCTTATTATTTCATAAAACTACAACGATTATTTAATTTTTACGCGTTTGACATATATACGAGTATATAGCCCTGTCTAGATATACATAAATATGTATTTATTTATAATGTAAAACCGCTTTATGACCGAATCACATACCAACTAACCGATAAAAATAGAAATAATTGCACGACAAATGGTAAAACAAACATTTTACTATACAATTTCTCCTTTCTACAACTTATACCACAGAACAATGCCATAACTGTACCGCAATGACCATCGACAATCATCATCGTATCGGTACCTCACTACTCTACGATTGTCTTTTATTTCCGCCATCATTCTGTTAATGTTTGTGTCACCGACTGCAATTAACTTCGATGACATTAGTTTTCCGTAAAGGGGTATACTTATCTCGTTAAAATTATGATCTGAAACCTGCGGCTTCGCCCGCGTCATTGTAAAAAACTATTTCACAGGAACATACTCCCAGAATCCTATGTGGTATTTCAGGACATTTTTTTTATTCCTGATAGGTTCGCGCTTGACCGTTATCTCACCTGATGGAAAGCGACGATGCGGTCGACGATGAAGCGCGCTTACCTAGAAGTAACCTATTTACTCTTGACTTAAAGATTCCCGCGTTGTAGCCATCAGGAAACACAGATTCCAGCAAGGAATTCCACTCCTTAGCTGTGCGCACAATGAATGTGTTCCCAAAATGTTTTGTACGTATAGGCGGGATGTCCACCATATACCAGTAGCGCATTGCCGTACGCCTGCCCCGATTCCTTTGTTCTGACGTCATCTCAACGCTCAGTCACGTGATCGGAACAAAGGAATTGGAGGCGCGGCCTACTCGAAGCGTTCAGCGCGAACGATACGATTGTAACTTGGCTAGGGGGGCTGGTGGTCCGATGGTGGTCTCACTCCCCGAAATGCAACTGGTAGAAAACCAACAGGCTAGCAACTCGGTCGTCGATGCTCAAGACATGGTGGTCTACCCTATTATTTCTTTTATAAGACAGTCACACTAGCTGATCCTTCCTTTTGGCTGAAATTTAAATGATGGAATAGACAGCCAGCATGACTGTCAAGTGTGAAAAATCATCGTCAGTCAGTGAGTGGCAGTGCATATAAAGTGTTCTTATGTAAGTGACAAAGGTGCTCTCTACCCGTTAGGACATCAAAAGCCATTCAGCAGTTACAGCGTGAAGCAGTAACCAATATACAAACATAGGTACAAACTGCCGTCTTTATAATATTTGTGTGATATTTAACACATAACATTATAAAGCTAACACAACATATAACATTATAAATCTGAAGCCTTTGTTTGTTTGTTTTGTCGCGCTAACCTCAGGAGCTACAGATTCGAATTGAAAAAGCTTTTAGTTTTGATTAGCCCATTTATCGAGGAAGGCTTTAGAATATCACGCTACGACCAATAGGAATACTATTCGATGACATGTGACATTCACATTCCCTCTCCTAGAGAGAGGAGGCCTGAGCCCAGCAGTGGGAACATTAAAAGGCTGATTATGATTATGATTATTATGACGACCAATAGGAGCGGAGCAATAACCATGGACGGGGGTGAAACCGCGTGGGACAGCTAGTAGTTTCATATTTAACTGTTAATTCTGAAAGCCAGTCAAATATGGTAGTTCAAATGTATTTATTTACGGTAGTTAGTGTATCCACTTTGTACTAAAAACGCATTTAAGGTTGTGAAAATTCAATCAAAAAGGTTCAATCGTTTTGCGTTGTATAATATTGTAATTCTTAATTGTGGAAATTTTCTTTTGAAATATTCGAAAACGGAATTAGAAACAGAAGCTTACATGCATCAATGGCTGTCACATTTGATGCTAATGACAGTTACGCTGTTTATGCATTACCTACGTAATAATTACCGATGTCGTAAAAAGTTAAATAATTAGTCACAAAGTTTAAAACTCTTAACCTTTTTGAATGTTAACCCTAACGAATCAAACTACACCCCGGAAGCAACAAAGCCTGTATTTAACCAAAAATAATCGGATAAATAAAAACATAATGACATAAGTCTCGCGAAAGTGATCCTATCGAGGTAAGGAGGTTACTATGCTCATAGATTATAGAGTAACATCTAGTTTTGTCTTTGGGCTTGGCAAATTGATACTGTACAAGGCTTGAAGCGATATGAAAGTAGAAGAAAAACAGCTTTATGGGCTCGTCTTGGAATACCTGCTTACTCTCTATTTAAAGGACAGATCGTAGAAGTTAGTACTTGTTTACTATTTTATTATAATTGGAACCGTGCACTAGCTTCTAACGGTCTTTAAGTGGCCATGTAGGCCTATATGAAAAAAAAAACATTGATTGTTGCTTCCCAATTTTGTTGCGATACGCGACAGATGTGGTCTGCCCAGCCCCCCTTGTCAAGTTACAACCGTTTCGTTTCGATTCTCTTTTCGTCGATCGCTTCGGGTAGGCCACGCCTCCGATTCCTTTATTCTGACGTCATCTCAACGCTCAGTCACGTGGTCAGAACAATGGAATAGGAGGCGTGGTCAACTCGAGCCAACAACGAAAAGAGAATCGAAACGAAAAGGTTGTAACTTGGCTAAGGGGGCAGTTCCATTTTAGTTTGGCGACTAAGTAGCCTGAGTGACTGAGTGTCTGTTATTTGTGTTTTGGAACGAAGATATACTGTTCCTTATGCTTTAGTTTCATGAAGCCCAGCACCTGGTGTTGCATCAAGCTGGCATCGGGCTAGGGAATTGTTGAAAAAGTTACCACAGCCCTAGAACGTAAAGGGCAACTGCAGGAACGCAGGTGGCGTTTTGTCAGTAAAAGTCTGACACTTCTTCTCGCTCTACCCAGAGGGGAAGAAGTTATTTAATGTTCTTGATTTATTGATCTTGCCTAGAAGTAACCTATTCACTCTTGACTTAGAGACCCCTAACTTATAGCTATCAGGAAACACATACTCCTGCAGAGAATTCCACTCCTTAGCTGTACGCATAATAAATGTGTTACCCAAAACGCTTTCTACGTATGGGTGGGATGTCTACCATTTCCCACAAAAAAAGCTGAAATCCGTTCTTTAGAGACACCGACGAGCTCATTATTCAGATTAATAAACTAGTTCCGAAAATCCGAATGAAAAAATGCTTCAGAGTCCAAGACATTTTCATCCATGCAGCCATAATCTACTTTGACGAGAAGGTTGTTTATTGCACTCAC
Source organism: Mythimna pallens (assembly GCA_961205895.1). Taxonomy (NCBI): domain Eukaryota; kingdom Metazoa; phylum Arthropoda; class Insecta; order Lepidoptera; family Noctuidae; genus Mythimna; species Mythimna pallens. Next base: position 623,950 of record OY540845.1, on the reverse strand, counting down.
ATAGATACAGTGTAGGTACTTATCACGCAACAAGATTGTTTAGAGTTAAGAGGGCCCTCTCGATCCGTCTGTCGTCGACGTGAGCATGGTTTAAAAGCTTGTTGTTTTGGTAATTCCGTCACTCACTTGAAACTTGTTCCAGGTGAGACAGTTGTCTGTCAGAGGAAAAAGGTAAAAAAAACACGTATTTGTAGTTTTTTTTAAACCCTAAAAGTTGTCAGAAAATATATTTATTCACATTTAGTGCAAAAATAACAAAAATACTAAAATCAGAATAAAATAAATATTTAAGTGAGGCTCCCAAACAAAAAACATGATTTTTTGTTAGTTTTTGCTGTGGACGGTACGGAGCCCTTTGTGCGCGATACGTTATGAAGAACCAAAGTTCACGCAAAATAGCAGATTTTCAGAGGTCTTTACTAGATTAGTTTTACTCAAATTTTACGTTTTGATTAAAATAGGAACCTAGATAATTTCCACAAGATATCTGTGTTTCCAAAATATCTGGAGATAGATGTGTAATATACTAAATCGCCAATATCATGGCAGTTGTGTGGAAATGTATCTAAAGTTGGGTGCTCTTAACTCCCCTCTCTCCATGTGCTATCTCCACAAGTACCGCTAGCCATTCACACACTTCCCGAAAGTGGTAAATAATCTTAACTGCACAAGTGCCGTCTCATTGTTGGCTGAGCGTCAGGCACGGTGTGACATTTGTCGTCGAGGCGATGAAGCTATACCGATGCCATGCCGTGCCGTTAGCTTTGCGTCGCTACGGTAACGGAATAAGCTGACAATTTCGTGGGGTCGAAACTCGAAAATCAAGATGAACTTTCTGTAAAGTTCGGTCTAAATATATTGACCACTCTGAACTTAACGTTCCGAACCATCGAGCATACCTACTTGAAAAAATACGCATTCGCCTGATTCTTAAAAAGAATTAAGGCCTGCGCCCACTTGAGACAAGACTGTTTTAGACAGAATTGTCTACGACGTCGCAGACTTGTCTGTGCAGCCAATGGTTCGAATTGTAAATGGGATATTACCTACCGACAACGTTTGTATTTTTAATTAATACGAGTAATATACTTAAACTGGTGCTTGACTTCAATCCTACCTGATTGTAAGCAGTGATACACCCGCCTCTCATGCATAAGTTTGCAGGTCCAAAACCGGGCAAGTACCAATGTGAAATTTTAAATTCTTAGGTAGCTACGTTTATAAGTTTATCTAGGACATAGCCAACACTCCGTGTCTCGGAAAGCACGTAAAGCCGTTGGTCCTGGTGGTCATCCGTAGATCTTAGACAGTTGTCAGGTACAGGCAGTCAGACGCCAGAAAGTCTGAACATCAGTCCATCCAAGGAGTATCGTGTTGACCAGTAACTGGGTTGTGCAGGTCTGATAGGCAGTCGCTCCATGTAAAACACAAGTAATCAGCCGCATCCTACTTATACACAAATATTCACTGGCCTATTGATCTACTGGTTAGTGGCCCTGACTGCTATGCCGGCTTTGATTCCCACTCAGGACAAATGTTTGTGTGATGAGCAAAATCATTTGGTCTGTGTCTGGGCTCTGGGTGTAATTTATCTATAATATGTATGTATTTAGAAATATTTAAGTATGTTTATTAGTTGTCTAGTACTCATAACACAAGCTCAGCTTAGTTTGGGACAGACGGCGTTGTGTGATAGTTGTGTGAATATTTTATCCGGTTAGACTTCTTAAAAATCTTACCCCAACCTAGTTGGGAAAAGGCTAGGTAGATGATGATGTTGTAGGAAGAGTGTAACAGTGTGCAAATATAACATTTACTGTATCCTATTTACAGTTCCGTCCTAAAAGGAAAAATAAATGTGAAAGTGTTATGGCGGATTTCCGTTAACACAGCGTACCTACTGCGTAATATGTACCTACAGAAACAACATGTACTTTTTATTAATACCAGCAGGCCTAGCCAAGTTACGAACGTTTCCTTTCGAATCTCTTTCTACAGTCGGTAACACCTTTGATTTCTTTGTTCTGACCACGTGACTTTTTTTTAGGTTGGAATTCATCTAATGACGTGAAGGGCATGTCAGACTTTTACTGACCAAAACACACTCCTGTTCCTTCTCTGCCTTCGTTCCAAGGCCCCATGCCCCCAGTAGGCTTCGACCCTGCTGGGCCCGACTTAACGTTGAGATGATGTCATTCCGATACATTTGAAGTTTACTAGCGTACTACTAGCTGTAGATTATCAACTTCACTAAGCCCTCTGCCCCCCTAGCCAAGTTACGAATCGAAACGAAACGATCTTAATTTGGCTAGGGGGGCTGATTAATTTATTTATTTATTAAGAAGTATATTTACAGTTAGTGTTAGAGAGCAAACATTAAATTTTGCTACGGACTTTATTGTTCTGCTAGCTGCTGCCTGCGACGCCGCCGGCGTGACAGCAGAACATTGTCACAAGGAAACATACTCCTGGAATAAAAGTACCTACCCTATGTGCGTATTCCAGGACATGGTCTACCTGTATGCCAAATTTCATCCAAATCTGTCCAGCTGTTCGAGCGTGAAGAATTAACATACACACAAATATTTGCCTTTATAATACGAGTACTACTAGTACCATTTGCATTGCAGGCTTCGCCTAATCTGTACTCAGCACCTTCTATCAGTTTTTGTTATGATCCCCGGCTCTCCATCGTCTCCCTAGAGTTTTCCCAACTATACTCCATCTGTTTAGGTACTTAACTAAATGTAAACAATCTTGATATGTCTTTTTGTTTAAAATAAATCATATTACAAAGATTATTTAAATTTAGTTTATTACCTAAAATCGATTTAAGAAAATACCTAATTGTGAACATTTTTAGATCAAATTTTTAGACAATTTTTTAAATAATAGACATGTTAAGATTGTTTACATTTAGTTAACTACCTAAACAAATGGATTATATCTCGGGGTCGGCTCATTCTAACCGGATGCGGCTAAATACTGTGTTTTATTTTATTTTTAATTCTAGTCTAGAGTATAAATTATTCATTTGTTTGGCCGGGCAAAACTAACAAAAACTTACTTTAATCGGTCATCTAGACTCCACGCTTATATCTATGACTCCACCTTTACCCAAAACTATCCGAAACTTTTATATCGGTTTCGAATACAGTTACGGATTTTTTTCATTACAGCTGCTATTATTTATTCAGTTTAACTAATAGATTTCATTAAGTCCCAACAATTGGACCTAAATCTAGACTCATGGTTAGAAAGAGCTACCGTGGCCCTTGAACGCAAAGGGTAACTGAAAGACACAGTTTGGTTTTAGTAAGTAAACACCGCCCCCCTCCCTCACACGGCCTCGCGTTCCACCCTAGAGCGGGAGAAAACATTTAATGATATCCAGAATAAAAAATAACCTTACTGAGAAAACCTACATGGAAATACCCAATGAAACATCGCGCGACCTCAGTATGGAAGGTAACTTATACAGCACAAGCATGCGACCACTCAATCAATATAACAGTATTATTCAGAAAACAAATAGGTCCCTAGTTTTATCAATTTAAAAACCGTTATTACCAATGGTACAGAATCCTAGAAGCAACGACCTTATAACCACTAGACGCCTCATGCTTGTACTAGCGCACCAAAACAATTCTGTCAACTAGCTGAGGTTCGGGGAGCGGGGTACTGCGTTCTGATTGTTCGAGACATTAGATCTAAAATCATATGTGTTGACAGACATGCGTCGCCTGTTATTAGACGTCTAGTGGCTATAAGATCGTTGCCTGGAACATTACTTATCCCGGCTGCGTCCATAAGTTCTGCGTGCTATTTGTGAAACTAGGTAACTGTCTCAATCACGACTCGAACTCACGACCCGCTTGAAAATGCGCAACAAGTTCTAACCTACACTATAATAATGTTTTCTCTAGTTAAAAAACTTACTATTTTCGCAATGGTTTAGAATTACTAACTATTACTATTCTTATAAAATATTTTTGTAAAATATGCAATAAATATTCTAAAGATTCAATAATAAAATTAATTATTCGCTTTCATATAATTGTATTTGAAGAAACAAAACCATAATTTGCTTCAAGTAACTCGACTGTTACCACAGTTCACTCTAAAACAGTAACGTAACAACAGTTTACGAAATCGCAGCAAAAATTCTTAAAGCCACGTTTTGTTTCACTTTACATTGTTATTAAAACAAATAAGAAAAACTCACGATTTTTCATGTGAATTTATTCTCATGTTTGTTTTATAATTACGCAACTGTAGTTTTTTAATTGTGTTATAGTTTTTTTTTTGTTTTATGAATCATCAATCAGCAGCGTTCATACTCGTGAGAATTCTTATTAAAGTTAGTAGGAATGTACATTAATTTCGGTGGAAGTGTCCCGATTACCCAGAAGATAGTACACTATCGCTAAGTTTCTTGGTTATTTTCAAATATGGTACAGTTCTTTTGGAATAGGCTACAACGCTGTTAAAAATAATAAATCCATGCCACCAGACTTGGGTAGTGAAGTTGTTAGAAAGAGTTACTGCGGTCCTGGAATGCAAAGGGCAATTGAAAGAACACAGGGTTTTATTCAATAAAGCGGATAATTTATTCGATGGTTTCCCACAAAACATAAATGCACACGTGACTTCTTTCACTATAGAGATGGTTACATATATAATCTATAAACCTAGTTAATAAAGATTTTAATTGCATCGTTATCGTTCACTCGATTACACAATCAATATCGATAAAAATTATTTACAATTTCCTTTTCCGGAGATATTAAATCGAGAATGTATCGAGAACGGATCCATACAATATTAAAATCGATACTAAATAAACTCGAACACTTGTTTGTCGGTATTCTATAGAATGCAAGTCATCGTGGTCGATTATTGGCGTCGCGTCGTTACTTGTAAAGTTATGTTGTTTATGTTGTCATGTTTTCATACATTATATCTGCAGTGCAGTGACCCAATGCCGTCAGAGGATTGGAAGAAGAAAAGAGAGGCATAAGTCCAGAAATATGATGATGGTAGTTCACGATATGACATTTTATCAATTTTTCCATGTTTTTGTTTTCACGTTTGTTTTATTGTTACAATCCACAAAAAAATATTTGCTTTTCATAACACCTATCGGTATCAAGAAAAGCAAATACATAAATACAAAAAAAACTGGGCAAGTGCGATTCGGACTTGCACACAGAAGGTTCTATACAAACTTACCTCTGAAAACAGTTCAATTCCCGAATTGAATTACGAAGATTTTTCCGAACCGCAAAAAAAGTTTTTTTAGTGACGTAACTTACAGTTTTCAGATTTTCTGTATACTTGTGCTACGAGACCTTGCTTCATGCCAAATTTCAGGATTCTAGGTCAACGGGAGAACCTTATGAATTTTGATTTCCTTGAGAGTATACACGTTTTTTGCGACATAAACGGCCGTATCTTTTTTTTCCGTTAACTCAGATGTTTGATTTTTTCACAACTTAAAGGACTGCAGACCTGAATATATGGTTTTAATTCCAACTCGATACCTCCACGCGTTCTCGAGATATATGGTCATGACAGACAGAATAACAGACGGACAACAAAGTGATCTTATAAGGTTTCCGTTTTTTCCTATTGAGGTACGGAACCCTAAAAACGGTGATCGTTTAACACCGATAAAATAAATATTTTAGTCACCTTGACCTGACAAAGAAAGAAAAAACAAGCTCGCGACCTACACAAATTATAATTCTACACATTATCTGAGCTAGCTATACGAATTAACATACTTAATTCTCAAAATTCTCGCGATGCCAAACGGTACGTGTAACAATTTCCAGTGTTTGCACGGAATTGATTAACTGTTCTCATTTCACTGTGATGCGGTGTGAGATTATGTAAATGAAGGTAAACAACACACTTATCTACATAGAGAGGTAGCTGGTGCGGTTTCTCTTCCTTTATTCTGCCAAACTAAACGGTTTTAAACTGGTGCATATGAGGGGGCTTCAGCGCAGTGTTCCTGCAGGTGACTCTTTGATGATTTCTGTATGCCTATTAATGCTCCATCGCCTTTTCTTGTCGAAGAGTATATTTATTTATTAAAACTTCATGCAACATAAAGGTATAAAGGCGGACTCGGCGGGTATATCTACATATTTGATGACGAACTCCACTACGGTTTTAACAGTTTCCACAATTTCGTTTCGAATCAGATAAAAATTGCTAATCAGCTGTTGGAGGCCGGTCCTTTTTTTTGAGCGAGAGTGAGTGTCAGATTTTTACTGTCTGAAACTCCCCTGTATCCTTTCAGTTGCCCTTTGCGTTCTAGGGCTGCGTCAATTATACTGTCATCATTTTGGCTTCAAAGAATGATGTCAACGTAATTGATTCGCGCTTGCGCATGGAACAAAATGCGCTTAGTTCTTATGGGATGGCGAGCTTCCTATTGCTCGTGACGCCCAGGTCAGCCGGGAAATGAGGATTGCCTCTCTCACTTTTTATTCCCTTGCATTACTGTTTCGCAGAAGGAAATAACAACTTCCCATGCTTGCTGCTGCGTTGTTCTGTCCAAGGTGGGCAGACCTCCTTATCGTCCGTCAGCCTGCGCCTACGGTGGCCGAGGATCGCTCTGTCGTGGCGGCTGGGGTGTGAAAATACACGTTCCCTAACTCTTGCGGCCGCCTCCTTCGCTAGCATGACTGCTTCGCATAAAGACGCGACCGCATCCTATTCCCTCTCGCTCCTGACCATGACCTGAATAATGGTCCGGCGCGAGAGGTCACTGACTGCATTTCTCCATCCAAGACCGTCTAGATACCTACAGTATCAAAAAAAAAATCTAATGGTTTTTATTTCCCATAGGCCTACATGGGCACTTATAAAACGTCACAAGCTAGTGTCTCCCCCGGTCAGTCCAAACAATAGTGACACCCGAGAGCTCTAGGTGTCCTACAAATGTAAATCAAGAAAATACTGACCCGTCGAGAAACACGTTAATTTTCATATCTCACAAATGTCAGTCAGTGGTCAAATGGAACTCGTCAACGGTGTAATGCGTGATGCCCCATAAGTAGGCAACAACATGAATCAGTTACCGATATGTCGTGGTATTTAGGCGACTGTTCTAGGTGTCGATGATATGCTACGGGGCTGAGTTGGCGCATGCATAATGTATGTGCAGCTTAGCATAATCTGTACGTACTATTGATGCTCGGCAAATAGGACGAGAAGTGGACGGAATAAGTGGGAGAAAATATGAGCAGAATAGTAAGTACAAAAGATGAAGTAAACAATAAAGTGTAGAAAGCAGGGATGTTGTGCATATGAAATAAATCGCTTATTCATAGGTATAGTTGACAAATATATTTTTTTCAAAAATAAATGTTATAATATGGCAATTTCTATGTTCGCGTATTAAATTAAGATATTTTGGGATTGAGCTACAAAATATGACTGATTCTGACCATGATCCTTTATAGATCAATATAAACTTTTATATTCAATAATTTACCTTTAGAGAGATTTTATTTAAGTTTGTTTTTTTATCTCAAGTATCTACGCAACTAGACAATATGTGGAATCATTGAAACAGGTGCGATCTCGGTAAAATGGAGCTGAGAACTTTATTGTAGAGTTGACTACCTCAACGAAGTTTGCCGAGAAGGTTGACTTGATACATTCGCTGCGAAATACTAAAAAAACATCAGAATGTGTACTTCCATATTCCGATGGTAAAAAAATTAACTATGGTAACATCAGCTTATCAATTCTGCTCTAACTATAACAATAAACTTCTTCTTAAAACCCCTGATCATACCTACTATGTTTCAAGAAACACAGCCCTTCAATTAAATAAAAATAAAAGAAAACAAAATATGAGAAATTATATAGGTCAGCTACTTTCCTTCCCGACCAAGTAATAGTTATAATTGAGCCTTGAGAGAAATACGTGGGAAAGGTTATCAACTAGTTAGGAAACTGGATACGAGTAAACCAGGATGAAATAAATTATTATTGGAATATAATTATACGTAATGATGAAAGTCAGGGAGCGGTTTCTAATCATCATCAGGTTCAAAATAGAGGCGATGAAAATATAGAGCAGGACGGTGAATATAATGTACTCGCCAGCCAATAACAGTGGCTCATTTAAGAGGGTCCTTTTCCACTCGCCTATCATCAACGTCGAGCATGATTTAAAAGCTTGTTGCTTCATCTAACTTAATCCAACGCGATGTTTGATGAAGAGGCAACGCGAAAGAAGAGAGAGAACGCATGAAAACTCTGTTGGCATTCGGTAATTCCGTAATTTACTCGAATATTACACAAAACTTGTTCTAGGAAATACGTGTTTTTTTAAAACCCTTAAAAGTTTTTGAGAAAAATTGTTGTTAAACAGAATCTCGACTACTAAATATGCAGGGTTTCTATAGATTTACTTTTTCATATTTTCAATATATGAGTAGATTATGGAGGGCCAAAGTTCACAAGCAATAATGCTAGCAAAGGAGGCGGCCAATCGCGTGAGACAACGGGCCTTACGCCCCAACCGCCACCGGGATTCCGATCCTGATTACCGGCCACCATAGGCACTGGCATGCGGACAGCGAGCAATGGGTAGCTCACCGTCCGACCGTCCGGGAACCGTCCGGACGCGCGCCTCAAGGCAATGTCAGCAAACCGTAGGGGCCCAGCAGGGTCGAAGCCTACTGGGGCCAAGGGTCTTCTTAAAGGAAGACTCGGCCCTGGTACGAAAGACAACGAAGGAACAGAAGTGGGTTTTTAGTCAGTAAGAGTCTGACATTATCAAAAAATCATTTTATGACATCTCACGCTCTTGGGCGGAGCGGGAGATGTCATAAGATGATTTTCCCACCGAAAAAGAAAAAAAAGCCATCAGTCTATCCAAAGAGTAGACATCGTCTCGCCCATTAACTGGGTTGTCGAGGTCTTATAGGCAGTCACTCCATATAAAACACGAATGAAACGAGTTGTTGAAGGTGCGTAGTGTTTCACGTGCGCCTCAAAGAGATGCCAGCACAAACGTAGAGCCCAGCAGAGCCGAAACCGGCTAGGGCCATGAGCAGAACATCTGAAAAGGTTACTTGTGGTCCAGGACACAAAGGGCAACTGAAGGAACATAGTTATGGTTTTAGTCAGTAAAAGTCTTATAACCTCTCGTTCTATCCTAGAGCGGGAGAAGTCATTAGATGATTACACACTCCAAAAAAATAATGCCAATAACAGTGGCTCATTTAGCTACTCATGTTTGCACTCTATATAAATTTTTCGTAAACTGAAGTTATGAAATCTTACATATACAGAGAAGATATGGCAGCGAAATATAATGCTTAATCTAACATACAGTGTTTGGTTTGTACCGTACAATAATCTGCGAGTAAATATCGTTTAACCTTGTTGCCGATAAGGCTATTTCGCGTAAAAGCAAGAATTTTCTGGAACAAAACCATAAAATACTAAACTAAACTAGAACTCGACCCCAAGCTATTTGGGAAAAAGCTAGGGAGATGATGACTGGCAATCATTTTTAGGGTCCCGTACCTCAAAATGAAAAAAACGGAACCCTTATATGGTCACTTCGTTGTCCGTCCATCTATCTGTCTGTCTGTCAAGACCCTTTATCTTGGGAACGCGTAGAGGTATTGAGTTGAAATTAAAACCATAAACTCAAATCTGCGGTTCCTGGAAACTGTGAAAAAATCAAACTTCAAAGTTAACGAAAAAAAAAGATACGGCCGTTTATGTCGCCTAAAACGTGTATTTCGACACTCTTAAGGGAATCAAAATTCATAGGGTACTTCCCGTTGACTTAGAATCCTGAAATTTGGCATGAAGCAAGGTCTCATAGCACAAGTATAGGAAAAAATCTGAAAACTGTAAATTTGTTGCTACGTCACAATAAATAAGAAATTTGCGATTCGCTAAAATCTTCGTAACTCAACTCGGGAATTGTACTGTTTTTATAGGTAAGTTTGTACGGAACCCTTAGTGCGCGAGTCCGACTCGCACATACCCGGTTTTTACGACACAGTTATTCCAGTTGTTGAGCGATTGACTGCTGTGATACGTGTCATAAGACTAAATAGTTATAAATTAGTGTGGGTCAGCGTTTTTAAAAAAAAATCCTCAAATTCCTAGTGACATCACCTATGCGTGCTTAATACTTGTCCAAGTAAATCTCCTCAAATTAACACTAGTTTTTGAAGATGCAATTACGCAACTCCCAAAACTTCGTTCGAGACGTAAACATAAATCATTAAACATAATCTCAGTTCGGATCTCAGCTCATGACACAAGCTTCCGCAGCCTCACACAACTTTCTCGATGACTGCACCTGCTCGACTCCCTCAGCAAATCGGTGAAAAACAGGGTGTGACGGAAACGTCATTTAGTCATATTTTTAAAACTGCTGCTCCCCAAGCCTAGCTGCTGCCTGAGACTTTGCCTGCGTGCCAGTAGAAAATTATTCCAAGGGATTTCAAAAATCCTAAGCTCTGTTTCAGGACACGGTCTACCCGTGTTCCTAATTTTATTCAAATCCGTTCAGCCATTCGAGCGTGAAGAAGTTAGAAGTAGAGTAACAATACATCTTTCGCTGATTCCCAAAAATAAAATTGGACTCATCATACAAAGTTATCAGCTGATCAAAATTAATATAGAAGATACACTTCCTTTAAGATAAAACTTGATCATTCCATAAGCAGATGCGCCCATTTCCGTTAACCCTGTGTAGAGAACTACAAACGGCCATGGTTTTAGTAGAGACCCAGTCTCTCCTTTGCTCTAGAACATAAAATCATTCAAATAATTAAAAAAAAACTATAATTTTATTGTTTCACAAAGAAACCAACTACAACTAAACATTGTTTTATTAAATACCTTTCCTAACCCTCACTCCTTTAAGTTAAGCCTGTGTATGTTCCAACCCGCCGTCACATATACGCTATAATGTGCCTCATGATCAGACAGATTTCAATTCGGCTGAAATAACCGCCTATTGAATTAATTATGTATTAATAATTATCATTTAATTAATCATCTAATGATTAATTAATTAATTATCTGTTGATTGATTGCGCCGCATTGAATGCGCACTTTACGTTTGTCGAAGTGGCGTAGAAACGCATTACATTACAACGACGTTTTTCAATCCGGCGCGCCAAGTTGTAATACGGCGTGTTATACAGCTGCCACATATATATATATATAGAGGTGAAATGTTCGAACCTGCCAGACGGGACGGGCTTTCGTTTTGACTCGAGTGTGGGACATTAATCGTTTCTAGTTAGCACATGGAAATCTAGATATGTTGGGTCTTACTTTGACACTTGTATACTCGTATGACCAATCAGACGTGGGAAGTAGCGTTAGCTGCAGTTTATAGTGATGTTTGGGTGATGTCAGTGAACGTCTTCCGATGGAGATCGTGAGTGATGAATGTGATAGGGATGTTGACAAAAAATATAATATTAAAAGATTTTATTCATTAATTTCTAATAAATTATTCAGATTCGATTAATTTCCAGTTTCAAACTGCCAAGTGAGCTTGATTACGTCACAATGTGATGAATAAACAAAGCACTGTCAGTCAAAAGCGTATAGCAAATGTCAATTAAAACCTGTCCTAATAAACACGTTTCGAGTGACGCTTGCAGTGACATGATACTGTATTAAAAACAATTTTGATTAAATTTTAATTTATTTATTAAGCATATTTACACTTACTACTACAAAATATGATTCTTAGCATTCTAATGAACTCACTGAATAGTGATAGTGACCGACTAAACCACGATTCTAGTAGGTCCTGAACTCCAGCATAAACTATAGTGACCCACTGCAAGATTCACGAGTCATCGTCATCATTTCAGCCTAAAAACTTCTTCTATTGGACATAGAACTCCTCCAAGTACCACCACAAGGAATGTTCCCGCGCGTCTCACATCCATCACATTCCCACGACACTCACCAGGTTATTTGTCCACCTAGTGGGAGGCCTTCCAACGCTGCGTCTTCCAGTACGCTGTTGCCACTCCAAAATCTTTCGGCCCCAACGACCATCTGTTTTGCGAGCAAGGTCCTCTGCCCACTGCCACTTAAGTTTAGTGACGCGCAAGACTACACGCCGCCGGACGGCGAGCTACACATTGCTCACCGTCCGCAAACCTATACCTAAGCTGGCCGGGGATCGCCCTACGACTCCCGATGCCTGGGACCTCTTCTGTGGCGGCGGCTGGGGCGTCAGGATTTCCGTTCCTAACTGCGGCCGTCTGCTTCGTCAATATTACTGCTCTGCAGAAGGAGTCGGCCGTATCAATTCCCTCTTGCTGTGGACCATGGCCTGAGCCAGGGCCTGCCGCGAGAGGTCACCACCGCCGATCGCCTCCACGAGAACACGGTGGTGCGCCACCCAAACGGGCGTCTCCACCGTATGCTCTACAAAGTCTTTCGGAAAATCCGCACAGTCTGCTCATCTCTCAAAATGGGGACGCAGTCAGGCTACAAAAAGATAGCCACAACGATCGTTCCAGAGCTGCCACGTCTGTTGGGTCCTGGCGACCTTCCCCGGTCTACCACGTTATCCACACCGCATAATTTCTCCCCTACGTCTCTGTCAGCCGTAGTTCATCCCTTTCGTATTTTCCCCACCCCTTTCGTTTCTTCGACCTCCCCCTACTATTTCCGGACAATTATTAAAAATAAACGATAGATTAGAGAGAACTAGAAAATGATCGGTCTATTTGAAACAAAAGCAGTAATTAAGTTTCATATCGATGCGATGCGAGATGCGAACGATGTGGTACCGCGTCACATCGTCGGGGAATCGAACCCGCGACCTTGATCTCTAGTGAGGCGAGACTGCACTCGATGGAGCGGCAATTGTTCTTGTGATAACTAGAAACGATTAATCGAGTTTTAAGTGTTAATTGATTACTACTTACTACTACTTGTTTTTTTAAGAAGAAAGTTTTTATTATGAAGAGTGTGGATTTATTGGAAAACTAGCTTATGCCAGCGGCTTCACCTGCGTGAAAATAGGTGTCTCTTTCAAACTCACTTACTCAGGGGGTTAATTTTGAAAAATCCTCTCTTAGTATTCGCCTACGTGATAAAAGGAAACCTTGCGCGAAATTACACGCTCATAGGCCCTGTAGTTTCGGCTGTGTGTTGATATGTCAATCAGTCAATTTCTCCTTTTATGTAAGTTTATAGAAGACTTTACCAGTAGGGAAATTAAAGCTTTTGTTATTGCTCATGAAATACGAATTTTTGAAAACCGAAATTATTTATTTCTTTTTTTCTGTCTAACCTATGTCCTGTTTTAAAATAAACAATTTAGTGAGTTCTTTTGAAGATTTTACACGCTTTATGAATCACTAAACTTAATATTTTGTATAAAACATAAACGCTATCTGCCTGTCTGCTTCTGTGCTTACTTCTCCTAAACTGCACGCAACAGTTTTAGTTACGGTTTTCACTAATAAAATTTAAATAATTATTAACAAGGAAGATTTTTGTCTATAAATTGTACCCGTTCAAAGCCGAGAAGAGGCGCATTCTCAAAAAAATACTAAAATAACCAAAAATTTTGAAAAGTAATATTTAAAAAATAATACTCACATCACGCAAACGAGACAAATCCAACAAAAATATGAAAGAGAATCCAATCACAAAATACACTCGAGTTCAGTCCACAGTGCACAGTCAACAAAAGAAAATAAAAATAAATTTAATTTTCAAAATTCGAACGATCGAACGCCGTCAATACACGGTGCACGGCCGAGCGTGCGATGTGCGCGGGAGTTGATTCACGAGTAGTTCCGAAGCTTCACGACTCGCCCAGACGAAACGCGAGAAAGCTTTAAGACCGCATTATGTCAGACTGAAGAATGTATCTTATTGTGAATAAAACTAATCAATAAATGATATCATTGATGGTGTTGTGTTTATGTTTAACAGATAACTAACTACAACAACAACTACAACAGCAGTATTGTTATTAGAATTGTCTTAGTGGGGTTTATGTTTAATAGATTTTGTGGTAATTTGGTGGTATTGACGTGTGACGTGAGTCTCGACTTATTCAAAGAATTTAGAACCTTTTAGTACATAATAATGAATGAAAATATGTAACGTAGATATTTGTATCACATAATATAATTTGAAAGAGTGTCCATGGAGTTTCTTGCACATTCTTCTCCATAAAGATTTAAGCTTTGGTATGTGCAAATAGCATCATTTTTCTGACTGTATTTGAAATAAATGCTTTGATTCTTTCTTGATTCATTGAATGAATTTGAAATGTACGAGTATATATAATTTTAATTGATCTATTTGAATTCGGTTAAAGTAATTGCCGATTGTGTAGAATTATAAATATCTATTAATAATTTAATAAGTAAGACAACCAAAACTTTCTTCAAACTACTTAGGTTTAAACGTGCCATTCGCTTGTTCTTAACAGATTTCAAAGATAATGAAGTGCTCAAGAAATTCAAAACAATAACACAACAACCACAATACAATAACAATTATTTTACCGGAACAGTACAACTAAAAGAAAACAAATATAACAATTTACACTGACGATAGAATCTAGTAAACATACAGCATAATAAATATTTACTAAAATTACGCTATGATTAGTCTCATAACAATATTCAAACAATGATATCATTTCAAAGAAAAAATAAAATGTAAACAGTGGAGGAAACGTCATGAAAAAGTGACTTCACATACAATGGGATAAGCATAAGCATAGTCGGCTTTTTAATGTTCCCACTGCTGGGACTCAGGCCTCCTCTCTAGGAGAGGGAATGGGCCGTAATCCGTCTTTTAAATGCATAAAAAACAAAAAAAAGTGGATAGTTATCCAAACTGGCTTCATTTCACATAACACCATCCCAAGCGACAGGTGGTCTCGGCTTCTGCGGCAGTTTCCCATGCCGCCAAGCGCGGGTGTCTGTAGTGACTACAGTACGGATGTGATTGATGATCCGACGAAGCGATCTTGGTGTCGTTCGGTTACCGAGGCGGAGCGCTAGGCGTGTGTTAGTACGCTAATGGAGCTCATTTGTTTAATTAACTTGGAGACGAGGATATATACTTCTACGAAATGTTGCAGCTTCTGTTCAGTGACTTTAGATATAGTTGCATTCTATAGATTGTCAAAATGCTAAAATATAAGGAATTGATCACGTGATATTTCGATATGCTCCACTCGGGAGAAGTTCCCGACGTCGCGTCGGGAGTTACAGGACTACTACCAGTTACCGCAAGCGGACTGCGAGCCATGGATAGCTCACCGTCCGGCCGTCTGGTAAGGACCAAGCCCGGGTCGACGGTGCGTTATGTTCAACGCGCGACTTAAAAAGATATCAGCAAAATTTTAGGGGGGTTATAAGTGAGGGCTGATGCGGACGCTTGCCAAGGTTGCAGATTGTTTGAAGGAGTTACCGCAGCTCTCGCAGTAAAGGGCAACTGAAGGTACACTGTGAGTTTCAGTATAAAAAACCTGACATTCCCTCTCGCCCCACCCAGAGCGAAAGAATTTATTTGGTGAATTCTCAAAAAAAAAACCTGTGATTTCAGCAGTGCATAGGATAGAAATACATTAGCAATGCAGAGTACAAAACTAGCTATGTTTCACTCAGGACCTCTTGTAATGTGCATAAAAATTTTATTTATATAAAATTACCCAATGAGATTAAAGATATAGATTTTGACAATAAATTCGTAAAACCTTCGCTTAATATGCACCTAATACAGAAGTGTTATTATAATAGCCTAAATGAGTTCTTAACAAATTGACATTCCGTAATATCAATATTGCATATTATTTGAAGATTGACGCAATGTAAAAATGTGGAATTGAAATACAGACATCCAATAATAAATAAATTAATAATGAAATGATGACAATAATAATATATTTTTAAATAACTTTATATGATAATGTATGCAATAATAATTAAATGTAGAATTAATAAACACAATGTTGCGGTGACCCAGCAGAGTTCATGTAAGAAATTTATATTTGTAACAAGACCTTGTAAACGACATGAATTCAATAAATAAATAAACAACCTCGATCAGGGCCTCAAGGCTGCTATTACAATAGTGTAAGAATGGTCTATCGTTGACTTCATAATAGTTGATTTTGACAAGTTTGGTAATCTACTAATATAATGGCGTCATTATGACTTTCCAATGGTCAACCACTGACACTCCATTGAAAGCAATGGCATGGAATGGTAATCTCATATGCGGGAATCTGCTAAAATTTTGACAGTTCCTTTGGTCAGTGACCTACCATTAGAACGTCATTGTGAAGTCATTGCTTTTAATTTGTTACGAGACAGCTCGATATTGTCATTCTACCACAACTCTATTACAAGCCCATTGACCGATCAGTGATCGATTATTATGAATTAGCAGATTACAAACTTTTAGCAAAATGACAATGGGATCGTGTTGGAATGACGAAATTGTAAAAATAGCAGACTTGGGACCCAGGGGCCTCACCGTGAAGTGTTAAAATGACAGTCGTGCGAGCCAGAAAGAGGATTAGGGCAATTCACCTTATATAGCTCAATGCCTTTAACAGTTCAGTTTAGGTCGTCACATGCATCGCGTTTAGATCTCGTAGAAGCACTACTGATCTGAAAGATCAAGACAGTGCAACACTTCCAAGTTGATGCGTTTTATTTCCATGATAAACTAAACTCAGCATTAATAAGTTAGAACAAAAAAAGCAACATCAAAATCTCTTGTTAAACGAGGCATGAAATATTAATGTTATATAACAACCATTAACACCAACCTTACTCTGAGGTCACAAAACATTACTAAGCAGAACATTGAAATTAATTATTAATTACTGTTCATTACAACGTGCAAAGTACTCATATATCATAGCAGGAGCTTCCTCAATCCGGTGTTGAAACATACGTAGATAAATACATAAGCGTTATCAACCTTATAATGTTCCCAATGCTGAGACTCAGGCCTTCTCTCTAGGAGAGGGAACGGGCCGTAATCCACCACGGAGGCCCAGTGCGGGTTGATGGATGTCACATGTCTTTGAAGTTTTGGTTCTAGGTTCCTTAATCATTTTAAAAGTAAAGGTTGATGAAACAAATGACACAAAACGCCTGCCTGGGTTTGAACCCGTTATGTACGACTCGTAAATCGGAGTAGTGAAAACTCCCTACATACGTAGATAAACTGAATAAAGAATAATAATATATAATTGAGGTTTTCGCTTTTTGTTTAGTGCCTCTACCTATGGTATGCAGTCACCTCCTTGTGTTAAACGGTAAGGCGAGCAAAACAGCAGTGCCGTAAGCCCGTAACTATCCTTTTGTACGCTCGGTACGAACTTCGCCCTTACAAAAAAGTACAATACAAACAAAAAGGACTAGACATAAAAATTTTGCGCCCAGCGTGCGTTGCGATTCTTTTTTTTTAGCGTTGCGTTTTTCACTCCAAGGTTGCGACTGTTGCCTGGGCACCGCTGGCACCGCCCTAGTTAAAGCACTGCGAAACAATTGACGGAATGCATATGTCAGCAACCGTAGGAGCCCAGCATGGTCGAAGCCTACTGGGGCCATGGGTGATGCGAAAGAGATCCCCGGGGCCCTGAAAAAATGGAACAGGAACGGGTTTTTAGTCAGTAAAAGTCTTACACTATCTCCCACTCCGCTCAAGAGCGGGGGATGTCATTAGATGATTTTCCCACCCGAAAAAAAAAACCATTCGGAACCATAACCTAACTACAACATCACAACTTCAACCTCCAGTGGCCTCTCATCGAGAAACCCTCTCCCAAGGAGTTGGGACCAATGAGTTTGTCTTCATGCGTACTCATACACAGGGCAGAGCAGTTTTATAACCAGCAATAAATGCTGGTTATAAAACTGTATAAAGCTTGTATAATCTTTAGTCTTTTCAGCAAAGTCTACGAGCTTGGTTCCAATGAGCTTAAAAGTTATATTAGAAACTTTATCGTTATTTTATTTGTATTGAGCCTTTGAAGTATCATAGGATATTACAAGTCAGGTGGGTGGTTATTACTAACGCGTTTTCATCTTCATACTGAAAGGTGTTAAACACCTTTGAAACTAAACCTTATAAGGTTTAGAACACTATTATGTTAAATTTTTCATATTAATGTATGAATAAAATATCAGTGTCCGATTGCACTAGCTCTGGGTAGGCACTGTGGTTGGGGCGGTGAAATATAAATAAAATTATAGAATTACAAAATTATGGAAATTGTTGGAATTGTTAAATTATTCAATTTTATTATATTAAATTTTAGATTATTCAATAATTCAATTCTGTAGCATAGCATAGTCGGCCTTATAATGTTCCCACTGTTGGGACTCAGGCCTCCTCTCTAGGAGAGGGAATGGGCCATATCCACCACATGTCTTTGAATTTTTGGTTCTTGGACATGCCGGTTTCCTCACGATGTTTTCCTTCACCGTTTTGAGAGCAGTGGTGATGAAATAAATTACACAAAGTAATGTGCCTGGCTGGGTTTGAACCCGTAACTTACAACTCGTGAGTCTGGGCCGTTACCACTCGGCCACCACTGCTCTCAATTCAACTCTATTCACAAATTCAATTCTATATTATTAAATTTTAAATTATTCAATTTTATTATATTAAATTTTAAATTATTCAATTTTATTATATTAAATTTTAAATTATTCAATTTTATTATATTAAATTTTAAATTATTAAATTTTAAACATTAAAATTATTTATTTTTTATTTTTTTATTATTTAAATTATTCAATTAAATTGTAAAATAAAATGTATGTTGTGATTGTATTTTGTACCTACTAACATAGTTTATAAGTTCAAATTGGTACTAACCATTATGAATCATTGTTATCCGAATAAAGAAATATTATTATTATTAATGATTTATTTACAACACATTTACATAGCACATACAGCCTCAAGGGGGTTGTCCTTGGCCTTGGAACGCAGGGCAACTGAAAGAACCCAGATCGGGAGAAGGTATATGATGGTTTTCCAAATAAAAAAAAAAAAAACTAAAACGTCCAAAACGACAACTTCAACCTCCTATGACCTCTCACCACCTCGATAACCACAGCTAACTAAACGCGCGTCTAATGTGAATATAAACGCCGTATTAAACTGTGATTACATGCAGTGCGATAATGTTGCGTGAACTTACACTAGTACTCTGTGGGAATCGTCTGCGTACTATCTTTATGCTGGTGAACTTCTTGGTAAAACAAATCAATTAGTACTGAAACGGGGCGTGGAAGTTGATCCGGGGAATCACAATTACATACACGCTCATTATTTTACAACTAACTGCTGCCAGTGGCTTCACCTGCGTGATAGTAAAAAACTATATCCATGTGTATATTGCCATTACCCTCAAGGAAGATTACCCACCTGGATAATCTCCATGTTGGCTATTCTCCTGTGTAGGTACACATTAGAAACTATAGAGCAAAAGCTTCTGCGCAAGCACAGCTGCACTCTCTGTTGCTTTACTGTTATAGTCCGGTCGGACGGCTATCCGACATGACCGGAGAGAGATCAAGCGCAGGAACAACGGCTGAATGTACTTTCTGAGGGACGAATGTTCTCTGGCAGAGAGAACTCTGGGCGGCTTCAGACTAACTTCTAATGGAAACTTCTAGTAGCACTTTTTCCTGACTTAGGAATCGAACCAATGCTTGCAACTGCTTGTAACTGCCGGCAGTTAAAAATATCACTATCCCACTTTATCAGGTAAGGGTACAGTTTTGTCCCTAAAGTCGTCTGCATCAGATATCTTCATTTCAACTACATATAGAACATGGTTTTCAATTTCTACAATATTGACTGTTGAATTGTTTGAGGTTTCTCAAGCCCCAATAAACTACAAGCTACTCGGAGCTGTAAGATTCTACAAAGTAAGAACTTTCTGTATCAAGGCATATATATATATAGAAGTATGTGTATATATATATAATATATGTATACACATACTTCTTTTCAACTTCCAATAGGACCTCAGAAGAATATAGTTGTAAAAAAATTTTTGCCTATCGATGATCAATTTCAATGTCAATGATATTTACTTAACTATCAAGAAAAATGCATCGACCATTTTATTTTATCTTGTTCTCGAAACAGTAATTATTATTATTGAAGTGTGTCATCATAACGGTGATTCAGTTTTATTTCTTTAACACAAAAATAATGTGTTTTAAATCGACTAAAATGTAATAGCATCCTAGCACAGTGGGTCACTAAAGGTCATATTATATCACACCTAACTTACAAGCTACATTCACCTCTATGCATTATAGTAATAAGGCAGGTTATGGAATGGATATTAATTTTGGGTGTGTTTGAAGTTGCGCAACTTTCGGAAGTGTGGTGCTAATGGCTAAACGCAACACACTTGACCGTCGTTGTCACAATTTTCGTCACTTAACAGATACATCCGTTTTTCTATGAAATTGATTTTGTAATATTGACGTTTGGTCTAGAGATTTGAATAAATAATGAGAATATGAAACAGGTTCACTTTCTTTTACGGCTGGAGCAAACAATAAAGTTTGGTCGTCATTACTTACAATCAGCACCCGAACCAACCCGATGTTTTAAAATATACCTACTAACTTCTAACAGCAGCTTCGCCAGCGTAAAAGAAAAAAATATATGTATAGCGTATGTCACTCAGTGTTAAACAACTTGGTACAAGAATATTTAATATAATTCCAGTGGTTTTTCATTTTATTCATTAGAAAACATAAAGACGACCTATCTATTGGGGAAGGCTATTACGCTATACAACATCACGCTGTGACCAATAGGAGAACAGTAAAAGACGCGGGTGAGACGACGGTGGGCAGCTAGTGTTCCTTAAAAATACAATAACTGTCCTTCTGGTTTCAAAAATTCTCACCTACAGAAATGCCATAACTATCGTAGGGGCCCAGCAGGGTCGAAGCCTACTGTGGCCACGGGCAGTGTGTCGACATAATCAATTCAAGCATTACAACAAAATATGATCCTAAACAGCATCGCCAGGAAATATCTTAACCCTTCCTGTGCTGCACGCGGCCGATAGACGAGACGAATTGATTTTATTAGACACGCGATGTTTGCTTTTACGTTCGGACGTGACTGACAGGCTCGGCTGTACGGGAGTGACTCTGACCACAGGAAGTGCATTGATCGGCTTGTAATGCTGGGAAAGTGAATAAGTTTTAGAAAAGAAAGGTTTATGTGTTTTTATCACGAGCGAGCCTTTTTGACTTTGACTTTGAGCTTTATGCCCGTTTTAAAAGTAAAGACCGACTTCTGGAAGATATCCAAGTCAAGCTTATACATATGGAAAATTGATATCCAAGACAGTTTGCATCATACCGATTTTTCTTTTTTACTTAACAGTTGCAAATAGGCAGACGGTTAAAACCGTTAATATATTTATTACATACCATATTCCAAAATGATAAAATTATGCATCAAGTAGAACCCAGAATTATAGTTAAGTTTAGCAAGCCCTGTTAGTTAGATAACAGATATCAATTAAATTAAATTAATTAATTAATAATTAGATAACAAAAAGCATGTCCTCTATCTCACCTGATGGATAGCGAGGATGTGGTCGACGATTGAGCACGCTTGCCTAAAAGTAACCTGGGGCCCAAGTCTGTTATTTTTATAAATTCGTCATACCAACACGATCCTATTGTCATTTTGCTAAAAGTTCGTAGTCTGCTACATTCATAATGGTCGATCACTGGTCACTCATTGTTCTCGCAATAGTATTGTGGTAGAATGACAATATCGAATTTAAAAGCAATAACTGCACAACGATGTTCCAATGGTAGGACACTGATCAAAGGGACTGTAAAAATTTTAGCAGATTACCGCAAAGTACATTAGACATTCATTTATCATTATGTACGAGATTACCATTCTTTGCCACTTCTTTCAATGAAGTGTCAGTGGTTGACCATTGGAAAGTCATAATGACGACATTATATTAGTAGATTACCAAACTTTTCAAAATCAACAATTATGAAGTCAATGATAGACCATTCTGACAATATTGTAATAGCAGACTGGAGGCCCTGTTCACTCTTGACTTAAAGACCCTCAGGTGGTAGTAAATGGTCCAAAGGGCTGCAGGAGTTTTTTGCAAGAGGAGAGAAGAGGCGTGAGTTTTATTTAGTACGCTCTCTCCCTCCACCCAGAGCGGGAGAAGATATTTAATCATTGCCCTCCAAAAAAAAGGCAAGTTTTTGACCACCTCCTATAATAGACTGCAACAACGGAGACCACAGTTGTGTTACCGACCATTTTCGAACAGGTGGCTTCGAGTGTTATTTACAGCTGTCTTATTAAATAATACATACATTAAAAACCCCCCACGATTAAAGAATGAGCAAGCACCCAACCGAACAGCAATTACAAATGAAGCCAACGGTAAGCGTTACGTTAATAACTGCTTAAGCACGATGCAAGTCTAAGAAGCGTTCTAAGGTACTTATGCTTACTTCACAAGCAGCCAGACCAGAAAGAGACAGTGCTTCTGTAGCGTCCGGAAGTTCATCGACACTGCACTCTATCGATCGACATCTGTTCCCTCGGCGTCCAAGAATTGTCTTGTAAAGCCTAGCCCAGAGTGAACGCCCGGTAGGCGGGTGTGAGCGCGTACGTGATAAGTTGGCCACTGTGCATCGAAGCTGTTAAGGCGTATAGTCTCTTGAACATCTGGCTGGAGTTAAATTCACACAAATTCGTACTATCGCCTGCGCCCGCACAGAGCCCCGCTGACCTTTAAAATCATTTTCTTTGCGAAATGTTGATTGATTTACATATGCTATGTACATTCTAAAGAACACTAACCTGCAATTTTCTCGTGTAAACATATTTCTAAAGATCAAAGCCATTTAAAGGGAGTAGGGAGAACCATAAAAAATATCATGTTTTTTTTTTTTTTTTTGTAAAGTATCTATTAGTCATTTATTTATTTATTTATTTATTTATTTATTTATTTATTATTTGGCTTTTCAACAATAAGCACGCTAATACATTACAATTCGCACAATACCAACTTACGTCTAAGCGCCTCATCACTTACAGAAAAGCACAGCATGCACTACACTGTACGCAGTTAATAACCTAGCTAACTAAAATGACATAAAAAGACAGTTAAAATGACATAATCCAAATTAAATTAAAATGATTTAAATTAAAATAAATTAAATTAAATTTGATCACAATAAATTCGATTTTAATATATTCGATTTTAATATTATTATATAAGATTAGGTAAACATTAGGTTTTTGACTAGGACTTAGTTATTAGTAGCAAGTACGACTTTTTTCAGAGCTGGAACCGATGAAGCAAAGAGGTCAATGTCCAAATCAAGCTCATTGTATGCAGCGCACATTCTAGAGAGTGGACAGTATTGTCTCAAATTGGAATGACATCTTGGCATACAGAAGAGTCTCCTATTAGAACTTCTTGGCAGACTACGTGGCACATGGAATAATACCCTACTCAGCAAATCGGGACAGTTTATAGAACCGGTTACCAGTTTCTTAA
The DNA here is from genome assembly GCA_961205895.1 of Mythimna pallens. Taxonomy (NCBI): domain Eukaryota; kingdom Metazoa; phylum Arthropoda; class Insecta; order Lepidoptera; family Noctuidae; genus Mythimna; species Mythimna pallens. The sequence goes on along the minus strand of OY540845.1, from coordinate 600,327 downwards.
GAAAAACCAAATCCAGCATGTTCCTGCGTTTCTCCAGCGAGTCCATCCTAAAATACTTAAGCCTATCCTGGTACGACTTGAGCTTATTACCCAAGTTTTTGGTATAGGTAAGATGCCACAAGAACCGTTTTTGCAGCCGTTCAATACGCTTGATGTGGACCTTATACTTAGGCGACCAGACCACACTGCAATACTCGAGATGGCTTCTAACCAGCGAGTTGTACATAGTTTTTTTAATGTTAGGTTTTTTAAAATGTTTACACTCCCTCATAACAAAGCCAAGCATCTTCGATGTTTTTAATGTGACTTTATCGATATGTTCGATAAAACTTACCTTTTTATCGAACTGAACGCCTAGGTCACGTATAGATTCGACTTCCTCTAGCCGTTCACCATTCAATTTGTAAGTGGACTGAATAACATTTTTTTTTTTTGTAAATTTGATGTGATGGCATTTCTTTACATTCAAGGACATTTTATTGTAGACACACCACTCCGTTAGCCGGTCCAGGTCGCTTTGGAACAGCACCGAGTCTACAAGATTTCTTATACACTTTATAGCTTTTAGGTCATCGGCGAACAGGAATATTTCCGAGTTCTGGAAGCATTTGTAGATGTCATTTATGAAAAGAGTGAACATCGGTGGACCCAAATGAGATCCCTGAGGTATTCCTGACGTAGCAATGTACGACTCCGAAGAACAGCCATTTACTACAACCCTGAGCGTCCGTCCAGACAAATATGACTGGAACCAACTCAAAAGAGGGTCTGAAATGCCATACATTTTAAGTTTCTTGACAAGTATGTCATGGTCTACCGTGTCAAAAGCCTTGCTGAAGTCGGTGTAAACTGCATCAACCTGCTCATGTGCATCGACCGCCTCAACAATGCTTTCAACATAGGTCACCAAATTGGTAGCTGTCGATTTTCCCTTCATAAATCCGTACTGGCTGTCAACTATTAGCTGAGATAAATGACTGGCCAGCACAGGGCATATGAGGGCTTCAAATACCTTTGCGAGTATAGAGAGAATAGCGATGGGCCTGTAATTGCCTACAAAGGCCCGATCCCCGCTTTTAAAAAAAGGCATAATTTTGGTTTCTTTCCAGATGGTCGGAAAAGTACCTCGAAGCAAAGAGTGATTAAATATTATGTTTAATGGCAGTGATAGTACATCTGCCAGCTTATTTAAAAACAAAGCAGGTATACCATCTGGGCCAGCTCCTTTGTAGACATCTATTTTTTTTAGTTCTTTGCGGATCTGATTCCGGGTTATAGTTATTTGGCCCAACATACAATTGCTTATGCCGCCATCCATGTTGCCTACGCCCGCATGCACACTATTCACATCACCACTATATACCTTAGAGAAGTGGGATGCGAAATAGTTACAAATGTTATTAATATTGTTAGAGGTATTAATACCATCTGACATAGAGCTGGGGTAGTTACTAGTGCCGCCTCTCTTAATTTTTAAGTAACTCCAAAAATATTTTGGGTTTGAAGTTATTTTTTCCTCTACGTCGGCAATGTAAGCATTATAACAAGCCGTAGCCATACGGTCACATCTTTTTCCAAGTAAGTCCAATGCAATAATATCCATAGGATTATTGTACTTTTTAACTCTAAGACGCAGACGGTTCTTTTCGTTTAACCTTTTAATGAGCTGTCTTGAGAACCAGTACGGATATTTTGTATCTTTTATTGGTACATGTGGAACGTAGCATTTAATTAATTCATACAATTTGTTATAAAAAAAATCAACCATTTCATCTATAGTCATGCAAGGATCAAGCTCTGAAAACCAATTGACCCGCTCCAGTGCTGCACTAATTGCCGCGTAGTCTGCCTTGAAATAATTTAACTTAGTTCTATTGTTACAATTTTGAGGCTTATTGAAACGGGTAAATGAGATCTCACACAGTATAGGTGGATGATGCACATCTATTTTCGAAAGTATATCTACTGGTGCACTTAACTCAACAAGATCCAAGGTGGTTAGAACTAAATCAAGAATTCTGTTGTTTTGATTACATAAGTAGTTACATTGTCTTAAGTTGTTAAGCAAGACAAAATCCCAGAAAGTCTGTTCCAAGACCGAGCAGGTATTTTGAGGAGCTCTAATGACATTACCACCCGTCCCTAGCCAATTGATAGTTTTCATATTAAAGTCACCAACGATCAGGCATTCATTGACATGTTCCAAGACATGGTTTGTGTTTTCAACAAAGTGTTCCAATACTCTAGGCTGTAACGGCGACGGCAAATATACAGCACAAATATAAATTATTTTAGATTTCCTACCCCCTTTAATTGTTAACTTAACCCAGAGATCATCGCAAGAACTTTCAAATTTGATCAATCTCTGTGATTCAAGTTTTATAGATACTGCGATAAGAACTCCACCACCGTAGGTTTTATTATTTAAAATATTTTTAGATCTATCTCGCCTATAGATAACGTAACGCCCGTCCATGATCTCTGAGTCAAAGATACCATCCAGTAGCCAAGTTTCAGTAAACATTATAACATCATAAGAACAGCATGCAACTTTTTGATAAATGTCACTCAGCTTTGTCCTAATCCCCCTTACATTCTGGTAATAAATTTTTAACTGATTGAATTTAAATGCTAACAATCAATACCTGATCCTTATCCTACGCAACTTATATTGCTTATTGCAAATTATCCAGTGAGCCGGTATCCCTGATATATTTATAGTCTGCACCATCATGTTTTCTTACAAAAATCTTCCCGCCACGGACCCACACATACTTGTAACCCAGACTCTTGGCTTTAATCCTTGTCGCGGCGTGCAGCGCCTTGTTAACTGGTGATAGATGTTCAACTATATAGACATTTTCCTTTTTACCGCCAATCCCAAGAAGAGCAGTGTTGAGTTTCTCTTCAGAAGATTTATTTTTATTAAATTTGATAGAAGCTGCCAGAAAGTGGTCGCGAACCCGAGGACTACTGAATTGAACGACGATAGACTTCGGGCGGTTACTAGTTGGGGCTTGCTTTGCGATTCTTGTAACATGATGTATGTTATTCTCAGTTAACTCACTAGATATAACCTTACTAATATTCAGGACTGTTGATACAAGATTTTCATTATTGTGTTCAGGCAGACATTGAATTTCCACATTCATAGAGCGTGCTTGTTGTTCCATCTGAGATAGCCTTACACCTAGGTCGTTGACAGTAGTTTTTAGGTGCTCGTTTTCCTTTTTAAGATCAATAACGACCTTGGTGTTTAATGAAAACTCGGTCTTCATTTCTTCGAACTTCACATTCATAAATTCCATTGATGTATTAAGCCCTTCTAACCTGTCCGTAATCGCCTTCATTTGCGTGTTGACATAGTTCGCCAAGGTTTGGTTGAGGTGCCGCATAAGTTCGTCTATCTGTTTTTTCATAATACGAGAGACTTCACCCGATGTGATAGGAGCTTCAAAGTTGACGATAGGTACCGAAGACTCTTTTTTTCTATGCGTTACATTAGGATCACTTGCCTGACTATTGCGCACTGGGGTGTTATCTGCGTTTCGGTTCTTCGGCTTGCAAGTGGGGCACGTCCAATTATGCAAATCGGTTAGCTGAAAGTCACAACCCAGCTGCGTGAGGCAGGAATGGTGGTAGGATTTCTGACACGTTGAGCATTTTACTACAGCACTTCCCACAGCTATGACTTCGGAGCAACAGTTACAATTCATTATGGCACGACTATGTTTTAGACTTACACAAAGATAGATTCATTCAATAATCCTGTGCACACTAATAAAACGCACGCTAATAAAGGCCCCCAACTGATGATGATTCCGATGCGTAAGTCGGCGAGAAGAACGTCGCAAGCGCCGTGAATATCGTGTCACTTACGCGTTGAACTCAGTAGGTTGGTTCTCGCTGTTTATTTAATTTAATGGCGGTATAATAAAATCACTGTTCGATTGTTTTTAGTCACTAATTAGTTATTATGAGTATTTAACACGAAATATATAACGTATCACATGTATTAGCGTTAACGCTATTAGACTTTATAAGAATCAGTACACGGCACTAACTATTATGCGGGTTATTAAATATTTTAGACGGAACAAATCAACACAGGTACTACTCGCGCACCGTTCAGATGGTCGTCCTGATGATATTCAACGATCATACAACAGTCATACGAAAAAATCATAATATGTTGATGATATTGTATATGAATCTATAATGAAAATATATTTTTCAAACCATTAACCTAGCCGTTGCTGTGGAGTAGGCTTCAGAAAGTCATTGTTTTATGGCATTGCTCGGGAGCTAGTGCCTTAAAGCAGACTGTAGAAGACTCGGTCTATAGTGTATATGCGGTAAGAAAATAGTGACGTCATCGTTGTCACTTAGCTTAGCCCCTTAACCAATTATTTATATCATAGTAAATTCAAAAGCCTTGTTCACATTAAACAACAAAACCCTTGTCTGACCTGTCTAAGTTCTCAACTATTCGTAAAAATGAAAGTGAAAATTCTGATGATTCTGATCCTTAACCTCATGATGCAACTCGACATACATTTTTACGTTTTTTTTAATTTTTACCTAGTATGACTCTTTTCTTTGCAGTAGCACTGATGAGTGACTATTTTCTTGACGTGAATGGACTATAGACATGGTTCCTCATGCTAAAACAATAGACGATCACTCTCTCGCGGCAGTTTCGGACCGGTCATTTTTCGCTCGCTCCTCACCCTGGCCGAGGCCCAACATTCTAATTGTCTCGTTACCGCTTCCATATAAAATTAGCATTGTTTAGCGGTTGCGTTTGATCGTCTTTTGTTTTGGTTTGATGTAGTTGTTTTGATTACTTTTTCCTTAGCGTCCTAAGGAAAATCTGTAAGTAACCCCACACAGGAAACTCTTTTTCATGAGCAATCTATACAGGAGTAAAAGTACTCATGAACAAAGAATAAAAAAATTAGAGAATAAAATAGTATTTGTTAAGAAATACTAAAATCTTGCATCGTGATATCAAAGTTGTCCGCGCTATTAGAACATGTACAACAGTCTAGTGGTCAGTGTAGATATCAACTATCGGGCAGTTGCCTGGGGCAGACACAACACCCATCTAGTCGGTAGATCCTCACTTTTCAAGCGAGGTTTGAAAGACTGTACACCCTGTTCTGCATATCTCTAAACGAACTTCAATGAGCTGATTCCATATTTTAAATATTTCAGAGATTGATTACAGTAAATTCTAGAAACCTATTATTTTAGATAATCATAACGATCACCTAGACTGACTAACAAATTGAAAACCACAATCTAAACAGGTATCATTTAACAAAATACATTACATAAATCCGCCATTTTATTTTCGTAAACAGTCGCCAAGCTGTAAATAAGTTCAGAACATTAGGTAACATGTAATTGACACCGTCCGACCACCAGGATAGCATAGATGTGTGTTAGTTGATCATTATCTAACCGACAACTTTCGTTCAACGAAAACTGTGGTCAGGTTACAGCGCGTTACGTCAGACAAGCACTTCGATCGGCAGTAGCGAACTCTCGCGCCGGACCCTTGTTCAAGATAGATACCCTAGTTCAAGCCATGGTTCAGAGCGAGTGATGGCTGCAAGCCGCAACCGTGAGGGAACGGACATCCTTAAGCCCCAGCCACTGCCACAGGTGACAGAACGAACCCGGCCACTGTAGGCGCGGACTTGTGGACAATGGGTAGCTCACCACCCATCCGTTCGGGAAGGACCGAGGCCGAGTTGTCGGTGGAGCGTAATGTGTCACGCGCGCCTCAAAGACATGTCAGCAAAACCGTAAGGTCCCAGCAGGGCCGATGCGCGCTAGGGCCACGAGGAATTTCTGAAAAAACCCCGTGGTCCTAGCATGCAAAGGGCAGGACACAGGTGTGGTGTCCGATTCAATGATTACCATATAAAAAAACCCTGCCTCATAAAAAAAAAGTTGGACAAGCACAGATTAACTAAATAAACTAATGCACTTTGAGATGATGCCGTATAATATAATAATAATAATAAAATTTTATTCAAATATAAAGTAAGTAAAATTATGATTTACATTAAGTACAATCGAGAAAAAAAATAATTCTAACAGTAATGTAGACCTACCTGATCTAGGTTAATGAAAACCTGTGTTTCAGGCCATTAATTTACACCAAACATTTAAAAAAGAAAACACTAATAGAATTAGAAAGTAAATTAAAAAGAAGACAATATGTCAAACAACTTAAAAAGTAACAATTTGAACATTTGGTTATGTGATTGGCGTGCGGATAAATCAATAACAAACTCACGTCTGGAGGTCCGCAAATCCTTACATAAATAGGAGAAGGCACAATAGGGGAGCGTAGTAGCACGAGAATATGAAGGTGGAAGATCTGAGGAACTGATTGATGCAAGAAACGGGTGCTCCGCGTCGAGTTAATATCCTGACTTGACGTTTCTAATTTTTTCTCGGACAGCTGATGAGCGGACTTGTTTTTGGTATGTGTCTGCAAAGAGTATGTATGTTGTGTAAATGAATTGTAAGGTTGACTACACCACCCCCCTCCAGAGACCATCAAGGGCGATGGAAGTCAGTAAATTTAACTCGCCTCCCAGAACGTGTTGTGTAGTTTGGCGGCCCTACCAGTGGGGGTTCTTCCACCTGGTCTAATAGAATGAAGGCAGGCTTCAGTCGGTCAATGGATACTGTCACTTCTTTGTTTTTAACAATTATTTTAAATATCTTGTCCCCTCGTGAGATGACTTTATATGGCCCGGAATAAGCAGGCTGGAGAGCACCCCGCAATGCGTCCTCGCGTAGGAAAACGTGATCGCAAGTTTCTAGCTCTTTATGAACGAACACTTTGGGTTTGCAGTGGCGGGAAGCTGGTACCGGTCGCAGTTTCTCGGCGAAGTTTCTGAGCCTTGCAGTAAACTCAGCTGTGTCCACTGTACCATTGACCGTTGGCTCAAAAAATTCCCCGGGCAACCTTAACGCAGGTATTGCAGTGCCTCCGGCATGTTTGCCGAGGCCAACGTTGATAGTTTTGCGACAATCATGCGTAAACGTTGCACTTCGACCTTAACTCGCATGCGAACTAGTTCCAACAGCATCTTGAGCGTATTGACGGACCGGTGGGATTCTCCGATGCTTGAGCGCTGGATACGACTGCACGCAGTAAAATAGTATGTTGTATGCGTTCTGGTGTCGGATTCTCCCAAAAATCTGTTTTATTGTCTATTTTGTTTTTATGTCATTTGTTTTGTTTACTAACATTAGCTCTTAAGTATTTTCGTGTTACTAACAATTTATATGGAGAAATCTGAAATAAATTATTATTATTATTATTATTATTATTAACGGCTCCCCGTACACCAGTTCTGCAGAAGAGGCTTGGAGGTCTTCCTTAAAGGCGGATCTTACGCCTAATAAGACCCATGGCAAAGATTCCGTCCACCTATCGTTTGCATGGCAGACGATTGCGGCCTTCAGCTGACGGTGAAAACGTTCCACCAAGCCGTTGCATGCCGGATGGTAGGCCGTCGTCCGCTTATGTTCGAATCCGGCTATTTTCGACAGACAATGAAACAAAGCCGATTCGAATTGACGACCACGGTCGGTTACAATGTCTGTCGGGCAACCGAATCGAGATATCCAAGTGGACAGCAAAGCTTTGGCCACCGTTTCCGCTGTAATATCTTGTATCGGTACTGCCTCTGGCCATCGTGTAAATCTATCCACGGCCGTTAAGCAGTACCTATAACCTTGGGAAAGTGGGAGAGGACCCACCAAATCAATATGGATCTGCTTAAAACGAGCTCGTGGTAAGTTGTAAGTGCCGAGAGGAGAAGTCACGTGACGGTTGACTTTCGTCCTCTGACACGGTATACAAGCACGCGCCCAGTCCCTGCAGTCTTTTCTCACGCCCGGCCATACAAACCGCTCGGCGATCAGCTTGGCCGACGCATTGGCACCGGGGTGACTTAAAGAATGCAAGCTATTAAAGATTTGCTTGCGAAGTGGTTCTGGTACATATGGCCTGGAAACCGAAGTACTGACGTCGCAGTACAGGGGAATTCGACTTCCAGGGACATTGAATTTTTTAAACTGCAGAGAAGACCCCTCGCTCAAAAGTTTGCAGAGTTCTGGGTCAGAAGCCTGAGCTTGAGCTAGTTTCTCGAGGTCTACGGGGTCTGCTAGCTCTTCAATTCGCGACAAGGTATCTGCGACCACATTATCCTTACCGGAAATGTGGCGGATATCTGTCGTGAATTGGGAAATAAAATCTAAGTGTCTATACTGCCTAGGCGAACAGTTCTTCCTTTCGTTGAAGGCAAAACTTATAGGTTTATGGTCAGTATAGATTACGAAATGGCGAGCTTCTAGCATATGCCTAAAATATTTTATGGCCTCATAAATTGCTAGAAGCTCCCTATCATATGGTGAATATTTCACCTGTGAAGGGCTCAATTTTCTAGAGAAAAAAGCTAAGGGCTGCCATGCATCATCTTTAAATTGCTGCAGGACCGCTCCGATAGCCTTGTCGGAGGCGTCTGTAACAACCGCAAGTTTTGCGGTGCAGTCCGGATGAGCCAGTAGAGCAGCGTTGGTCAGGCTTTCTTTGCAAGCCTCGAAAGCAGCTAGTGTGTCGCCTGTCAAGGTAATTGGTTGCGAACCTTTGACGGAACCTGTTAGTAAGGCGTGAAGTGGGGCTTGAATTTCGGCTGCGTGAGGAAGAAATCTCCTATAAAAATTAACCATGCCTAGGAAACCTCTTAGCTGGCGAACATTGGTTGGTGGAGGAAAATCCTTGATCGCCTGAACTTTGGCATCAAGTGGCTTAGTACCGTTCTCGGTAATCCGGTAGCCTAGAAACGTTACCTCCTCCATACCGAAAACGCATTTCGAAATGTTCAGCAACATGCCATATTCCTTCAGCCTGTTGAAGACCTGACTTAGGTGATCCTTGTGCTCCTCTGGACTTCTAGAAAACACGAGAAAATCGTCTAAATAACAGTATACGAAGTCTAGTCCTCTCGTCATTTCGTCCACGAACCGCTGGAAGGTTTGGCCCGCGTTCCTAAGACCGAATGTCATGAAAGGAAATTCAAATAATCCAAATGGTGTTGTGATGGCGATCTTAGGAATATCCTCCGGGCTTACAGGTATCTGATTATATGCTTTCTCTAAATCGAGCGTGCTGAAGACTTTACATCCAGCTATACTATGGGTAAAGTCATGGATATGCTTAATTGGATACCTGTCAGGCACGGTACGGGCATTCAATTTACGGTAATCGCCGCAAGGACGCCAGCCGTTGTTTTTCTTTGGCGCTAAATGTAGAGGTGACGCCCACGGGCTCTCGGAAGGTCTAGCTGTACCAAGGGCCAGCATAGACTGGAACTCTTTTTGGGCGATCTTAAGCTTGTCCGGTGCCAAACGACGTGGTGAGGAGCAAACTGGAGGGCCTGGTGTCGTGCGTATGTGATGTACTGTTTCGTGTAGTGTACAGTGTGGCTTACCAGCTGGTCGAGAAATTTCCGGAAACTCGCTGAGAATTTTATGATAATGAGTCTCACCAGTCAGGACCTTAACAGAAGAAATGTTATTACAATTAGCTACGGCAGCAATAGTAGAAATAGAGGTTAAATTATCAATTAGGCGTTTGTTACGACAATCAACTATAAGATTATAGAAGTTTAAAAAATCTACACCTATTATAGGCTTCGTTACATCGGCTACAATGAAACGCCATCGATAGGTTCTGCGTAAACCTAAATCTAAATCTAAATTGATACAGCCATATGTAGCTATGCTGGAACCATTTGCTGCACACAATCTATAGTCCGTACGAGCACGACGATCATGAAGCGCTGACCGTGGGAACACGCAGAGGTCGCTTCCTGTATCGACCAGGAACTGCGTCTTCGAAGATCGGTCAGTAACAAACAGGCGACCAGAAGTAGGCAAAGGGCAATCGTCGGTCGCCATTACCGACCGCCCTTGGAGTTTTCCGCCTTGTAGTCGCAGGGGCGGATACACTTGTTGGCTTTTTCTCCGAACTTGTTGTGGTACCAACAATTGGGGAACCTTTTGTAGTTCGATAGAGAGCGCTGCCTCGAACTGCTGCGAGTGTTTCTAGTGGAACGGGAGCGTGAACGGCTGTTCCGAGTTGACATCTGCTGGAACTGTGCTCGAAGCTCAGCTATCTCCCTGGTTAGTTCGCTCAGACCCGAACTAGAGACAGCGTCGCTCACAACGGCGACCTTCGGAGTTGTCGTAGCCAAGTCGTTTACTCTATCGGCTAAGTCAGCTAGATCCTCGAGAGAAGCTGTGCCTGGTTGACCTGCGAGCACCGTCTGGATGCCATGCGGTAGTCGACTAACCCATATCGTCCTCAGGAAGTCATCAGGAACGTTTGAGCCTGCCAGGCTTTTCAAATGGCGTAGAAATTGTGATGGCTTGCGGTCGCCAAGCTCCTCGTGCATCAGTAATTGTTTGATTTTCTTCTCTTTAGACGCGGTGAGTCGTTTAATTAGCTCGGTCTTTAGTTTTTCGTACTTGTTAGTGAGAGGCGGGCTAATAATTATGTCTTTAATCTCTCTAGAGTATTGATTGTCCAGATGTCCGATGACATAATTAAATTTAGTGACATCACTACTTATCCCAGCTATGCTAAATTGACCTTCGACCTGAGCAAACCAAATCTCTGGCTCTTCAGCCCAAAACGGGGGCACTCGTACGCCGACTTTGAAAACATTGCTGGGGTCTATCGACATCCCCCCATCACTAGTGCTAGGTGGCGGTGACGTTGCCGCACCTCGTGCGTCTTTAAACATATCCCCTTCCATTGTTCTTCACGTCACCAGTTTGGTTATGTGATTGGCGTGCGGATAAATCAATAACAAACTCACGTCTGGAGGTCCGCAAATCCTTACATAAATAGGAGAAGGCACAATAGGGGAGCGTAGTAGCACGAGAATATGAAGGTGGAAGATCTGAGGAACTGATTGATGCAAGAAACGGGTGCTCCGCGTCGAGTTAATATCCTGACTTGACGTTTCTAATTTTTTCTCGGACAGCTGATGAGCGGACTTGTTTTTGGTATGTGCAAAGAGTATGTATGTTGTGTAAATGAATTGTAAGGTTGACTACAAACACATTAATTTAAAACTAGATTATGTACGATATATTACGATTAAATAAATTAACAAATAATGATACAGCCCATAAAGTGAATATGACACTATAGGTAGGTACTCTTACGAACAGACCACTGTATTCTACATCCAACAAACGTCGCAGTCGCGTCGCGTCGCACGCGCGTCGCCCAACGATACGCAAGCGCAACCTCTTGACACGGACTCTCAAGATGAGCACTGTTACACCTCTAACGTACCTAAAATAATGCTCATGCTTCATATCCACCATAATTATGGAAAAAGATGTAGATATACCTCAGCCGGGTTTAGGCGGACGTGATGATGTTACAAGTGATTATTATTTAAAAAACATAATATATTATTATTATCTTATACTGTAATCTTAACGTATACGTGTTGATAGTCGAAAATAAGTTTATTTTAGAGTTCACGTAAAATGTTTTAAGGTCACACATAAAGGTGAAAACATTATCACGTCGCAATAATGAGCACTATTGGAGGTTTCTTTATAAGTACAAGCCTATACATCGAGCTTCGCAGCATTTTCATTCGGAAGTTTTTGTTAACTATTCAAGATTCGGATTTCAAGCCGTTTAGGAGGAGTTGGGTGACAAACACACGTACAGAAGAATTATATATAATTTTTCAAAACTAGTTGTAACTGGCTTTAGTAAACATAGGTTAAAAGTGACTACTGCTCCTGTGGGTTGTAGCGTGATGTTATTTAAGCCTTCCTCAATAAATAGGATTCCAGAGGTTACCGCAATCAAATCAACAAACAAACACACAAACTCTATAGAGGAAATTGTAAATTATAAAGCTGAACTTTATAATATACAAATCCTCTATAAAATGATAAAAGTGTAAATTTTCCGCACAAATTCGAAAAAGTGATTAAGTTTTTGTTGTTTCTAGTCACCCAATGTGCAATAGAGAGTGCAATGCTAGGATTGTCCTGGCGTGATCGAATCTGAAATGAAAATAATCTTCAGGTGGAACAAAAAGGTTCTGGAGTGGCGAATGCGCACCGAAAAACACAGCATTGGAAGGCCTTCCTCGGATATAAAAGAAAAGGGAATTAGTGATTACGTGACTGTGTGACAGGACAGAATGGAAGAAAAAAGTGTTGTGCCGACCCTAACCTAACCTAACAAGGGAACCTGGACAAGGGCAGGAAGATGATTTCACCAGTAGATTAATGCTACTTCATCACTGAGTCACATAGGCTATATATTTTTTTTTACTGTCCAGAGAGCAAAGCCGTTGGCAGAAGCTAGCTATACCAAATGAGTAAGCTTGCTTTGGCGTTACACAATTCCGCCAATTCCGTTCAATAATCTCACCACTAGACGTATGGCGTTGCACCACATAGACATGGTGGACATCCCACCCATACATATAAAGCGTTTAGGGAATATGTAAATTCATTGTGCGTACAGCTAAGAAGTGAAATTCCATGCCAGAGTTTGTGTTTCCTGATAGCTATAACCTAGGAGTCTTTAAGTCGAGAGTGAATAGGTTGCTACTAGGCAAGCGCGCTCCATCGCCGACCACATCATCACTTACCATCATGTGAGATGGTGGTCAAACGTGTTATACTACAGTACCCAAGAAAGATCGCTGACCAGGCGTTTACCCCATTTACACCTAGCAACACATAGCATCAGCCACGGGCACGAGGCGGGGCACGAGTTGCTGACTTCGCTCAACGTCAATCACGCCACCGTTTCCCGGGCAGCGGAAACGGCCACTTCTGTTCCAACCTCGAACGTTGTCAGATTTTCTTTAGTCATAATCATTTATTGTAATCTTTTCCATTTTTAATTAAAATTATTTTAAGTAAATTGGTTTTTTTAGTACTCCGCCTGTAGCCTCCGTAATTAACGCGAGCCTATCAATAATTATAAATATAAAAATAAACAACTTCTCCCCCTCTGGGTAGAGCGAGAAAGAGTGTCAGACTTTTACTGACTAAACCCCACCTGCGTTCTGACAGTTGCCTTTTACGTTCCAGGGCCGTGGTAACTTTTTCAACCATTCCCTAGCCCATTGCCAGCTTGATGCAACACCAGGTGCTGGGGCCTCAGACGACAAAAAGTCAACTACATGTTGATTTGAGTAGTTTGAAAGTGAATAGGTTACTTCTAGACAAGCGTGCTCCATCGTCGACCACATCATTGCTTTCCATCAGGTGAGATAGTGGTCAAACGCGGGTCTATTCAGAATAAAAAAAATATTTTGACCAATAATGTCTACAATATCAACTTGGTACCTACTCAAGATCTTTTAATTTTAGTACCTCAATTATCCAGCTACAAATGCTACAGCCCTACAGCACCGTATCATCGTTCACAGCATGAATGGTATCACGTCCGACTTACATAACGAACGTACTCGAGTGAATGGCGCTCCGGACGCGCTGCCGGCCGGCGGGCGGCACTGTGCGTGCGGAACTATCGCAGATCACGCCGCACTAATCGCTTGTGACTGATTATGACCGATTATGTAGCTAAGCGACTGTGCTTCACCACAAACTTGATTATTGGAGACCAGATTATAAGGATATTGTGGTTTGATTAATTAGTTATTTAAAACGGATATAGAGCTAACGGAAATTAAACTTACAAAAAAAATAAGAAAGATTATTGCGTTCTTAAACACGCAGTCACAAGTGATACCCAGACCCGGAACAAATATAAGTAGGCCATACAAATATTTGTTCTGTGCGGGAATCGAGCCCGCGACACGCAGCGCTGCAGCCAATCGATTTATCACTGCACCAGAGGTGCTGTCATAAGAACTAGACACATAGTCTAATATGATTCTTTAAAAGCAGTGCCAAGAAGTATCCATCAATGACTGTACTTTTGCTTTTAGAAGGAAGAAAGAAAAAGAGTTAATTTACGACAAACATGACACATAACTTAAAAATATATATATAAGTATATAACAAATCTATACAAAAGAGTGAAGTTATGCGACACATCGCGCAAACGGAAAAAAAAGAAAAAAAAAGAAGTTAGAAATGAGTATATTAGGGGAAGTTTGAAAGTGGCGCCAGTGACTGAAAAGTTGAAAGGGAATCGTTTGTCTTGGTATGGTCATGTGAAGAGGAGTGATGAAACGCATGTTACTAAAAGAGTTATGAGTTTACATGTGGATGGATGGAGAGGGAGAGGGAGACCAAAGAAAAGATGGATGGATTGTGTGAAGAGTGATATGAAAGAAAAGGAAGTTAGTGATAGTATGACGAGTGACAGGGCAGAATGGAAGAAAAAAACATGTTGCACCGACCCCAAATAACACGAGACAAGGGCAGGAAGATGATGATGATGACCCGCGCAAAACGGCCAGCGCTCAGCAAAATGCTGGGGCGGTCTAGCACTATGTAAGTTTTTCTCAATTCTCTTATAACTGGACACAATAACTCAAAAGAAAAAAAAACAAAAGCGGTTTATAAGAGTATTATTACATGTAACGCAGCACTCATTCACAACAATACACAAACAAGTATTGATAATCAAAACCAATTAACATATATAGGGTGTCCCAAAATTAAAGCAAGATTTGATCTAACAAAAAATCACAATCTGAAGACTAAAAACTGTGTTTTCTATTTAATGCAAATCTTGCGTTAATTTTGGGACACCCTATATAAAGTGCTTTGTGCCTTAGTTTTTAACACTAACTCACAAAGGCATTGTGATCTGCAGATACATTTAAATTAGTTAAACAATCTTAACCATATCGTCAAGAACCTAGAACTATAAAGACAATATTAAGTGTTTCTAAAAATCTCTCTCCCAAAAGGCCATTTGATTGGGTTCAGTACACCCTCATAGTCAGGTCGACCAGCTGTTAACCTTACTGACGGGCTTATCGTTTCGCCATCGCATATCATCGACCGTGCTGACACGACTATCTCAGTGCACTCTGACTTTAATAATCTCGTGAATCGTTCAGGAAAGTTTCACCTTTATGCATTCTAGGCAGTCTACCACTTACATAACGCGCTGAATACATTAAATTCATCATTCAACTAATCCAAGATCACTTCAAGATTGGTATTTGTTAATCATTTGCCGACAGCTGTTACAGCAGCATTTCTATTCCTTTCCTCAAATTGAAAGCCTTACCATCTATTGATAATGATCAGTAGTCGTAAGATAGTTTCTTATCGTAGTGTTACGCAACTAGACTCGCTAGGGAGCAATGCAGCACCCGGTCGCGGTCGGCGAGCGATCGATATGTTGATTTATGAAGTTTGAGATAAAATATTACATATTAGTAACAGTGGGTGAAGAAAGTGGCTGGAAGGAGATTAGATCTTGAACTACCTAGTAGAGTGTAGTAGACGTACATGACGGATTTGAAAGTAGTGCCGGGTGTGTAAGAAAAAACTAATCTTTTTAGATTGATGTTATAAATGCGTTAATTTTAAAAATCGTAAGCTGAATACATGAGATAATTTGAAAAAAAAAATAACAAATGTTTTCCTCCGCATCTCTGACACTCATCAAAGCGATCTCTAATGTTCATAAAAAATCAGCGCATCAGAAGTTGAGTAGGAATGTTGTTGATTTCTTGTCCAATGTTTTCCTTCATGCCCTACAGAGCTCACACCTCACATCTCCGGATTTTTACTGTGTGTGTTTTTTACTGAAGAGCAGAATGTACAACAGTAATCCATTAACCATACCTGAATTTAAGGAAACTAATGGGCATCTTCAGTTTCTGTTTTTGTAGTTTTTCAAGCATCTATGGTGGTCAAACGCGAGCCTATCATCAAATCTACAAAAATTAGTTTTTCTGGCACATCCCGTAGTTAAAAAACTAATTGATGAGAGTAACTCAAGAGAAAAAGGTATTAATATTAAAAAAAGCACATATTACATATTGATACTTCCTAGTGCAGGCTGGTCATGCTATCGCTGTAGACTCCTAATCCACATTAATAAGGATGATGATACGAGATGAAATGGATGGTTCTCAGGTCAAAGGACTCCCTGTCATTATTCTCCGGTTCTTTAACACCTAAATCAGCTGTTCTTTGTTTGAAAGGCGACTACTAATCAGCGCCTTGTAATTTTATGCTGTTGTATCCGTTTATTTTTATAGTTCATTGTAAACATTGGATCTCCAAGACTACCTATCATCGGTGCGAGAGGGAATGTGATGCATCGCCTCCTTTTGCGAAGCAGTAATGCTAGCGAAGAAGATGGCCGCGGCCGGCACTCGCAGGGTAATCCCCGGTCGCCATAAGCGAGGGCTTACGGACGTCGAACAATGGGTAGCACCGGTGAAGGCCAAGCCCGAGTCGCCAACCGCGTGTAGTGTTCAACGCTTTCCTCAAAGGTTCAAAGAAATATCAGCAAAGCGTAGGAGCTCAGCAGGGCAGATTTTTGAAAAAGTAGCCTTGATCCTAGATCAAAAGGCACTTGAAGGACACAGGTGTAGTTTTAGTCAATAAAAGTCTGACACGCCCTCTCGCTCTTCACCTCGCTCCACACCTCGCTCTTAAAAAAAAGATTACCTATCAAGCTTCTCATCTTTAACTTTATTTCCATCGTGCACCTCAAACTGCCCCTTGTCATCAGCGAGCCCGCACATTCCGTCAGCCGTCACCGTGACAGGCGCCAGTTTATCTCGAATCAATCACCTTTCACCGCGCACCAGCATTTATTATTATAATTAATTGTCGTCTGGCCATGTGTATGTGTGTGTCAACTTTCACTGCCACGCTTGTTTTGTCTTTTGTTGTTGTTGTCGGCTGAACGAGGAAAACTTGTAAGTTTATGATATACTTAACAGTTTTGTAAACCTCTACATCTCCGTAGGCAATGACTGATACTTACAACACGAGGTGTATAATAGTATTAACGTCTTCTAGCTTGTGTTTGGAAGCTCTCATCTTCAATGTCTATAATTATCAGTGACATTTTTAAGATTTATTAATCGGTCTGTGTGTAAGGTAATTTACTAAAACTAATATGATGCTCTCGAACTCATAGTAATAAAACCTTTTATTTCTTATCCTTGCTAACAAAACATTTTTACATTTTAAATCTTTTTTTTTAATAATAGTAGGTATTCCTAATTTCATCTAGGTTTCGGATATGAACCCCTTTTTGGGTATAGGCCTTCTCCAGTTTTCTCTATGTGCGGCTTCTTTTCTCTCTTACTCTAATATTTTCCCGTTATTGCTCTAATATCGTCCGTCCAGCATTTCTCAGGCCTCTCTTGTCGTCTCTTGGTGCTGGTTCCTGTCCACCGGGTCGCCTCTATAGTCCAACTGTTGTCAGCATAGCGGGCTAACTGTCCCTCTCCACTTGAGTTTGAGAACATATTGGAGAGCATTAGTAAGCCTTGTTTGCTTTATGTGTTCCCTTCTGATTTTCTGTGTTTCTGTTATTTTTAATATGCTTCATTCCATAGCTTTTTAGCATACAACTAGGTTTTATGAACTTTCAAACACATTCAAATACTGAACTTTTTACAAAAGCAGCTATCTATACCAATATAAAACTAACTGCTTTTGTGAACATTATTATGTATATTAAGTTATAAACTTGAATAGAAGATGAAAACGTGTTGCACTGATCCCAAACAACATCTAAGTACAAGTAAAATGACTGAAAGATGATGGTGAAGTTAATAAGTTAATTTATTAAACAACATCCACAAAATTTTCTGAAATTTTGTTTATTACCCTTCGCTTTTCTTCTTTTATTGTTTATTACGCTTCGCACAAACAGATTAGATGTTTATCGATCAATCACCTGCTGTGCAAACAAAGTTTTCTTGCTGAATTTATGGACACAAGTTGTTTTTTAAACGTGCATTTTATGAATTTCCTAGCACCTGCGCTAGTGTACACTGTGTTGCAGGAGCTAGTGTCTTCCTCTTATAACCAGATTATAATTATATAATTTATGGCACATAATGGTACTAAAAAAATGGAAACAATAAAAAAAAAAAAAAACAAATAAAAAATAAGTTATATTGTAGTAAGTAAGTATTGTTGTAAGTTGTATAGTTGTATTCCCACCGTAATACCTACAACCGCGGGCCCCGGTGGATGAATGAAGCGATTAATGATAATTTCTATCAAAATTGTTGAGGTACATTGGATCTTGTTAGTAAATTCGTGAGGTACATTGAACAAACAAAACATTGCCACTAGATTTTTAGGTCTAGCTCGAGTGGCCCCTGTAGATCAGCAGCATATAAACCTGTCCGTCCATCCTCTTGACAAATAAATAAAAAAGAAAACTGCAAATAGTATTCCATGATGTAGTAACATTTCGCAATTCAAGTAATTATAATCAGCGAACAAATCTCCCGTTCGTTCCGCATTATAAAGCATGCAAAGCCAGTATATCTAGCAAATAGAAATATAAACTCTTCGGATATCGACATCTTATTGTGCAAGGAGAGATCACCATAATCATTAAGTTTTACCATATCAAATTGTTCTTTATAATATGGTTTCTGTCGACATTGTTATAGGTTCCAAAGGGGAGTTGTTGAAGGATTGTTTATTTTCGTTTTTTTTTTTTATAAAGGCAGTTCTTGCGTTGTTGTGTTTAGAAAGTTTCAAAGGGTTTCCAAGATCTCTTGAAAAGTTCCTTGTTTACAATTTCAAAAGGAACTTTCACAATGGGTCCGAAAAAAACTCTTTTAGCCTCGACAAAAACATTTGTTTTTTAGGCTTCATTGTAGATTTAACTACTATGCATTGGACTCTTTTACGGCACGTCATCCAGCCAGCGTCATAGCCAGCTTCTAGGTACCCCTATAACAAAGCCTCATTACCATTTCTTTAACATTCTTGTCAGTCATCTTTCACATCATTTCCTTCCTTATTAACTTGAACAAACATCTTCAAAGCAAGACAGATTACATTACAAATGAATCCACTTTTTATCCGCATGTACTTGCCTCCGTGGGATCCATCAGAGACCTTTCACATAGCTGTGTAATTACATAAAAACCTCAGCTATGCCCACCTGTCTGGGTCGTCACATTGTTGTGTTTGATACTGACAGTTATTACAGAGTGAGTCAAGGTGGGTCAGTCATTAGTTAGGACAAAACCATTGCTGTTACAGCTCTTAGAGATTTCTCTACGAAAACTTTGTGTGGTTTCTGAGTTAATTATTGGACATTGCATTAAAATATTGACTGACACGCATCATCTAAACTAAAAAAAAAATTATAAAAAGGCGAAAGTTTGCATGTTTTTGTACGTTTATTACTCCTTCACGCTCGATCAGGTCAACGGATTCGGAAGTTTGGTGCACGGGTAGAAAATATCCTGAAATAGCAAATACAATACTTTGATTCCGGGAGTATGTTCCCTTAGGACAATATGCTACTTTCATGCGAGTGAAGCCGCTGCCAGAAGCTATTTTCCATCATCATTATCATTTCAAGGCCAAAGATATCCACTGCTGGTCATAGGCCTCCTCTGAGTGTGGCCACAACGACCGGTCCTGTTTGTGTCACATTCAGCGGATTCCCGCGACTTTTATTAGGTCATCCTCAATCTACATTGTGGGAAACCTTGCAACACTGCTTCTTCCGAAACGCGGTCGTCAATGCAGAACCTTTTGGCCCCATCGACCATCTGGTCAGAAATGAGCCCTGCCCTGCCCCTTAAGTTTGGCAAACTAGTATAATATAAAGAGACTGCTTTTTATAAACGTAAGCGAATAATAGAGACAAGAGGCAATACAGGAGTCATTCCTAGATGTGAGACAAAATTAAAAAAAAAAGTAGAAGTAGTGTTCAAGTACGAAGAATCTATCACTGATACAAAGTTATACACTATTGCTAATTGTGGTGTGATACTTTTTATCCTACAAACATGTGGGATAGGTCAAAGGAGTGCTAGTACTTGAAAGCAGTCAATATATATAATATGAAGCAAGTGCACGGGACACATTCTGGTGCACAAGTATGTGCGAAAACACAGGTTCTATTCTCAACAATTTTCTGTTCCTTTACTCTCATAGTCATCTCAGGCCCAGGATCAAAGCCTTGAGTTGCTTTTCGAAGCACGTCTAGTGTCACACCACTGATTTCCCAACTCCAGGATGGTGCTGAGTCATTCCTAATGGAAAAATGCTATGTCATTTTTGCATTAGGAATGACTCAGCACCATCAGTCAAAACTGAGCGTCTTAGGCTCGATTTCCCAGGACGGCCTGGGAAATCGAGCCTAAGACGCTCAGTTTTGACTTGTTTACAACACATACTCGTACCATTGAAATGCTTGTAGTTTCATTATAACTTTAAAGCCACTATCTTGAGCTTAGCAATGGAGTACTAGAAGCGGACCATCACGACACGAAAACCACTTATAAATTAGGTACCAACGCCGCATCATTCTCACCACCTCAATGTCAAGTTCGACAAACAACAGATACCACACGTTCAATTACAAGCAGAGCGCAGTAATTATGCTGTCAAGCACATTCGTCACTGTCATCATGAGGCTTCTATTATGTGTCGTGGTCTGTAATGGGTGTAATTGGCTGGTGATGATACGTCGTCGAGTCGAGGAGAAAGATTGTTTGTCATTTCGTATGAATGGCACAGGTGGTAGTTTTATTGTCATCATCGTTACACATCACATTAGTACCTGCCTAGTGAAATGTGTGATGAATGAGCACGTGGCGAAATAACGACAGCCGGAACGATCTTTAAACATAAGTTATGCTTGCCGAGATGCGGGAACGTTTGACAGAGTTACCGAGGCTCTAGAACGCAAAGGGAAAATCAAGGAATAGGTATATTTTTGTCAGTAAATATCTGGCATGCCCCTCGCTTCACCCTGGAGCGCGAAAACTTATTTGATAATTTCCCACCTCAAGAAAAAGAGACTACCCATTAAATTCCGGGCCTCCTTTGGTGCCCCGGATAGCAGGGTAAGCCGTAGGTCCCGGCTGTCAATTGTAAATCTTCGACAGTCGCTATGATAGTTAGAACCAAGGAACTTACATTTTAGAACTCCATAGTAGTAGTCTCTACATCCGGTTAGACTGAACGCCGACCCCAACCTAGTTGAGAAATGATAAGACATTCTAAAAAATCTCCATCTTTTTTTATGACAACAAAATTCGAAATGATTCAATGAAGTGTATCATTGATAGATGAATCGTCAAAGCGACGATTGATTCATTTAAGCAGATGATGACCAGCTAAGTGATTTTTCATATCTAGGAATCCTTTTGAAATAAACAATTACTTAAATTGTTATTACAATTTTCTTCAATACTTTTGATGTTTTTTAAAGCTATTGTATTTTACTTTAACATGGCATGACTACTCAGAGTTTTCTTGCTTGATTGCATCACGATCGAAGATATCCGAACTAATTTTAGCGACATAGCTCGAAGAATAGCCAAAATGAATTGGTAACGGGCAGGGCACATTGCTCGCAGAACAGATGGTTCCACCATCCATCTGTTCTGCGTTCATGTTCAAGGTGGAGCCGAAAGGTTCTAGAGTGGTTATCGTGTACCGGAAGTCGTAGCGTTGGAAGGCCTCCCACAAAGAGGACCGATGACCTAGTGAGGGTCGCGGTATTAAGATGGATGCGAGATGCACCGTTCGTTTTGAGGACACTTAGGGAGGCCTATGTTCAACAATGGACGTCTTTCGACGATGGCATGACTGACAATGTCAATGAACTTCTATTATACAAACAAGAACAAGCGTAAATAGAGAAAATTGTAAATCGATAAACTAAAAAAGTTAAGAGCTAGCTCCGTTCGGATTGGTAATTGATTAAGTTAATCCATTAGAACCGTTATGTTTGCGATAATCGATTTCTTATCGACAATTCACACGTCAGTTCGAGGATTCGCGTGTTCGCAGTACAACGCACTAGCTAGAATTATTAACATTAGATTCTTTAGTCATGGAATTCTTAACATTTTTCTTTAGGACCTATCCTAACATTTTCTGTTATCTTTACATAATATAAAATAAAGTCTTTGTTTATTGTATTTCTGTTCGCGATATACATAAAAACTATGGGATGGATAAAGTGGTTTTCACCAATAGACAGAGTGATTAATGAGGAAGGTTTATATTTATAATATAAAAAAGCTGAAAATTTAAATGATTTGTAGCACACGTGTAAAGCTGAGGCCGGTCGCTGGTATTTTTTAGCGTTTAACGTTTGACCGCTATCTCACCTGTTGACGATGAAGTGCTTACAATTCATAATAAATGATGATGTCATCACATATCTTCCTACCGAATACATTTCTCTATTATGTGGGTCCTCTTCAATAGAAACCGCGCATTTCGTAAGAGGTCTTCAAAACAAACTACAAATTACCGGTATAGGACTCTTGTCTGCCGCTTCAGGTCGTACATTCAACTTGTGTGAATGGTAACATGATTTTTAATCATACATTGCCATTCCAAAATCTGATTATTCGAATGTACCTACTAGTACATCTATTGCTTTCTTAGTGTGGCTTCCTCTCCTCGCGTGGTGTTCCTCATTACTGAGGGTCGTGAAGTTCCCTTTGGATCAGTCTCTTATTGATGGAGTCTCGCCATCTGAGTCAGTCTTTGGCGTAGTGTAACGTGATACGAACATACGATCATAGACGCTTAAAATAACCTACTCTGATTATATGCCTCTAGCTAATAAATGGCTACTAACCCATTATTGATCTTTTTTTAAAATTTATTTAAACTAGTGCTTGACTGTGATCCCATCTGATGGTAAGCAGTGATGCAATCGTTGGTGGTGAGGCGCACTTACAGTTTATTAAGAGCTTATTCACTCTAGCCTTAAGAGGCTAAAGACACCTAAATTATAATCGGACGGGAAAACCACAGCGAGAAAATTGTTCCAGTCCTTCGATGTACGCAGTATAAACGACGAGGCGATATTACCACTGCAAAATTCTAGGATAACCGTGTGTCTTTGTAAGACTTTGATAAAAGGTTTCATCAATGGTCTATTTGCCCTACCTTCTTCTTCTTCCATGTTCTTCCTTCAATACCACTTCTGTCGTTGCTGCAATATAACCACCCAGAGCGTCTGCCAAACTAAATGCCATGTACCGCTGGTATTGCGTGCGCAAACCGCTGATCAGAATGACGCTCATCTGCATAACTTCGATGAGCAGATAATAGCGTAACAGCCGGTGACACTTTACTAGTACGCGGAATTTTGCCACAACTAGCCACGCACCGCGGTTGAGCACGTCTGGCGCACACTGAGCTCTAGTAATATAAAATCTGATATACAACAAACAATTTTCTATCTATTTTGCACGAGTTGGTGACCTCAGGTTATGAGCCCAGCTACCTACGTGTTACTCAAGATACAGGGATTCCCACCCACACACATACATTCTAGCCCACACCTGCTTTCCAATCAGTGCCAAGCAGTACCTCAGCTGTATTGACACGAGCAGGTAAAAGTCAAGCTTATACTTATTACATAAAGATCTTTGCTCATTACATGCTATTTGTACTACGGATTGGATAAATATTAGGAGTGTGCTGTTTGTCTTGCAATTTGTATTGCAAATTGCTTTCTTACCGACGTGTCTCGATTAAAAAAGATGGTTTTACGAAAATCTGGTTTTGAAGTAGTTTCTTAACACCACCGGCGCGTTCTAGACTCAATGAATTGTGCCTAAGTCTGTCAATTTAAAATATCACTTAAATTAAAGAAAGTTTATTGAGATGATATCTCACTGTATGATCTTCAATCTCCATCTTCTGGTTCACAGGAGTAGTGCTTTATATCGAACAGTTCCAAGCAACTATGCTACGTTATTTATAATTAAGCTTGATCAAAATAACGTGCACTGCAAAGAGGGTTAAAAAAAGCGAATCAATATTTACGGCTTAGTCCATACACATCCCCAGTCCTAACTCGCCTGCTTTTATATAAGCCTTTTAGCTGCAAGGGTACAGTTTGTTGGAAAAGTGCACATTGAGAGCCATCTCCAAATTTCCTTTTACCTAGTATTAATCCCGAGGAATTTCTGAATAGAAAGCACGTGGTTCTAGAACACAAAGGGCAACTGTGTGTCCTTCAGTTGCCCTATGCATACTAGGATCTGTGGGTTTTAGCCAGTAAAAGTCAGATACACCCTCTCGCTCCATCCAAGGCGAAAAAAGTCATTGGATGATTTCACACCTTTAAAAATACCATTATTAGTCCACCCCACTGTACTCCTACCTTATGTCCACCAGTCCCGCTACACGCAAGTGACAATTTAGCATCGCACGCGCTTGTTACCACCACTTATCGTAATCATGACAAAATCGCTTACCGATTTATCATATAAGTAGACTTTATGACTGTGGATGCCACTATCACAGTATTGCATTTGAATATATTGATTTACTATATCAGTCAAATTTTATAGTACAGTCCGTGCCAGAATAAGACTCTTTTTTTCCTAGATATTTATGAAGGTCTAGATCTAGACTCATAAAGGATTGGCAGCAACCTCTTCTTGCTCATATAATATAACAAGCTAAATTATAATGGAAAAACAATGTTAAGCTTTCTGGGAAAGTTAGTTTATGCGAGGAATTTTTATTTGATCATTATATTCCTCACTGGAAAAAGCAATGTCATCAGCTTTCTGTGAAAATTACTTTAGATGAAGAACTCATGTTTGATTATTCTATTCCTCATCTGAACTAACATGTACGACGCCGCCGGGGCGACGGACGTGTAAGCAAAAACCGTTGAAATCATCGTCGGATCGGTTTATCAAATATGTTATGTCACACAAAACCAGTTTCTCTGTAACGACCAAACCTTGTTTGACAAGTTGACAAAAATTTTACCACTCTCTCCAAACATAAGTACTTAAGTACCTGCCTACGTGTCTACAAGAACCGATAAATTGTGTAAGTCATCTGTCAAATATAGCAGAAACTGAACTGACTGTTGTGGTATCGAAGAAGATCACATAAGAAACGTAGGTACATACTAGATACAAACTAGGGATGTGTCGGACCCGAATACGGAAGCGGAGTTTTTAAAGGTTTATCAAAATCGGAACCGGAATAGGAAGCGGAAGCAGAAATGTCAAATAAGACACTAATGAAACTAATCAAAAACCGGTTAAGTACCTACGTATAAATATAACGCGAACTCACACAATGCCAAATACGAAACAAAATAACAAGTGAAAGAGTGATCGACAAAAGGCACGGAAAGGGAGGTTCCCCGCGCGACAAGTGTAAACTTATTTGTACCTACCTCTGATATATCTTCCGATTATAATTTATCGGAACCGAAACCGAAATTGGAAGTGCAAAATCAATCGGAAGTTCCGACCTAGCGGACTCGGAATCAAACCTCCGTAACATCTCTGTTCGTAACTCATAACCATACAACTAGCTCTGGTAACGTATCTACTTATATAGTCATCTTCTCATTTCTCATGCATATCACGATTTCATGGCTGAGCATGCAATTGTTATCTTATGTCATCTCACGACCTTCCCACAATGCCGCGAAAGTGCATAGCGAACAAACGTATAAATCTATACTTATAATATTGCTGAAGAGTTCATTTGTTTGGTTGAACAAGCTAATGTCAAGAACCACCGCCCGGTTCGAATTAAAAAAATCTTTTTGTATACCTATAGCTGACTTATTGATTAATGTTATAGGTTATACACCACTAGTTTTTAATTAGTACAAACACTTAAAGGGCTTACTAAATAGTGTCTTGTTATTATTTAAGTAAAGTCTCAATAAATAATATTCATAAACAGCAAAGTTATTAGCGTTTGTTTATATATCCCAAAATGTCACTCAATTTATGAAAATATTGTACAGGTTATTGTTAATGCTCGTATGGCGATCGAAATAGAAAAAAGACACTGTGCGTAGTATTTTCTAGTAGCAATTGTTGTGAATGATTGATACAATTATGAATTTACCAATTGTGACAATTTTCGTGGACAATTTTGGGATTTCGTTTTTTTTACAACACAATTTAAACATGATCAGTAACGCGTACGGATATAGCCACATTTTTTGTACTAATTAAAAAGTAGTTTTGTATAACATCACGCTACGACTACTAAAAACGCGAGTGTAACCGCTAGAGGCAGCTAGTATAACATTTACATTTCTCTTCTATCCTAGATTATATTTTATTCTTATGTTAATCTAATATGTTAGTGCTCTCTGGAATGCTTATCTCTTGTGCAAGAACTTTCTTAGCTTTGTTTTAAGAAGCCACCGTATAAGTTAAACAGGCGACCTGACTCGGCTTAGCGCGGTTGCAATTGAATTTCCAATTGATTTTCTAAAAATATCGTATAAAGTAGGGTGATTCATATGCACAAAACGTTTTGACAACACTTCATCTCGCGTAAAGTCTGTGTCTCCTAAAAGCAACAACTTTAAGGATCTCGTAGAGCAATTTCCGGTCACCACAGGCGCGGGCCAGCAGATGGCGAGCAATAATTAGCTCGTTGTCTGACTTTCTGATAAGGACCAAGCCCAGATTGATGACGTGTTGTGTTCCACGCGCGCAAGAATAAGATGTGAGCAAAATTGACAGGGCCAATTAGGGTCAATGCCTGCCAGAGCTGCGGACTGCTCGAAGGAGAAACCATGGCCCTAGCAAAGGATAACTGAAGAAACTCTGTGGGTTTAGTCAGTAAAAGTGTTACATACACTCCCTATTGTTCCACCCAGAGCGGCAAAACTCATTTGACGATTTCCCATAAAAAAGGGATTGTAGTAAAATGCGAACGGTCAAAAAAAAAAGTTAAACTTTGTATAAAGATTTTCATACAACCTTTGTCCTGACGATAACAAACAAAGCGATTTATAATATTAGTTCAGGCTTTTTTATTATTATTGATAACCTCCTTAGAAAGAGTTCTCTTGTGATGTCTAGGAAGTGTTAGTTTACCAAAAACGCTCATACGCACATACAAACCTGAGTCAATTTCTTTAACTCCACGAAACGCTTCTGATGGCCTCCGACACATGGTAGCCAATACAATCAGACAAAGAAATAATAAAAAGTAGAGTACAGAGTTATAGATGTATTGGAAACAGACTCGTAACACCGATTATCTGAACTAGTACATAAGGCAGCCACAGTGGGTCGCCGGCACAAGTGTGCCGCCGCCATTTTAATAAAATTTCAATAATCGTAGCTATCCCCCCCCCCCCCGCGCCGCTCGATAGGTGCCTCATCCCCGCGCTCGTCCACAAGCTAATAAGTGAAAGTTTATCACTGTGATGGAAATATTAGTTTGGTGTGTGGTACAGGTAACAAGAGCAAGTTATTTATTTATTTATTTATTTATTTATTTATTTATTTATTTATTTATTTATTTATTAAAACTTCATGCAACACAAAAGTACAAAGGCGGACTTAATGCCTTAGGCATTCTCTACCAGTCAACCTAGGGTGGTGAAGAGCAAAAAAAAATTTTTAAGTATCTACTTATTCAACGAAAGGATTTTCGGTTTTTCAGAAACTATGGTAGGCGCCAGATAGTTTTTTATTGACCTTTTCCTAATATCTCTGCGTTGGTCGCATATATTTCATTTGGAACTTAGTCTTAGGGATGAAAAATATTTAAGTAAAGAAACTTTAAAATTGTACCTTTATTGAATCAAAAATGTCAATAAAAGTGGTCAACAAGGCTCTCTCTTCTAATCAAACTTTTCAATGCTATTTCTAATACTATTTTCCAACAGCGACCGCGCTTCAGGTCAAGTTACGGCCTTAAAAAAATGTGGAATAGAATAAAATTTTGTGTAAGATTTTTTTGTTATTTTAATTTTCGTAACACTCGCTTCAGCTTATAACTTACACTCAATCCTATCAAATACATTAACCCATTATAAGGAATATCAACCTCTTTATGTCCATAGACTAAATTACCATAGACTATGCTATTATACTTAGAATTACGGACATTTACACAAATAACATAATTATTAGAAGGTAATGTCTGCTGTAAATGTGCGTGAGGCTGCGATACAGAGGAGTATGAACTTGCGCACTGCATGGTTCGAATTCAGAATATTAAGACCAAGTTTATCCATACTAGAGTATTACGCCTAGACGCTCCTTGCTATTCGCCTCATCGCTGCCACTGTGGCGAAGTTGTCAACAGCCTCGGTCACCACGGCCTTTCATGCAGTCGAAGCGCGGGACGCATAGCGCGACACGCGAATATTAATGACATAATTCGACGAGCTGTTGTCACCTTTGGCGTTCTAGTTGTTTTGGAACCTCGTGGCCTGGCACGCGACTATGGTAAGAGACCGGATGGTATGTCTTTATGTCCATGGAAGATGGGTAGGCCTTTAGTGTGGAACGCTACCTGTGTCGACACTCTTGTGCCATCCCATCTTCATAGCTCATCATGCTGTGCTGGTGCTGCCGCTGCGGCTGCGGAGAACCTCAAGCGGCGAAAATATAACAACCTTGTCGGCAGTTATATTTTTGAGCCGTTTGGGCCGTGGGGTCCGAGTGCTCAAGCGCTTTTTAAAGAATTATTTAAACGGCTAGTTGACACTTCGCGTGACCCAAGGGCTGGCTTTTGCCTCGATCAGAGATTAAGACTGGAGGCATCGCCACGTTGTATGGCAATACAACGTGGCAATGCCGCCAGTCTTTTGGGCACACTTCCAGTCGACAGCGATGCGGAGGAATTTTTGACGCCATATTTTAGGTAGGAGTTATCTATACTGGACTGACTGACTGACATATCAACACACAGCCGAAATTACTGGGATTAGGAGCATGAAATTTTGCACAAGATTTCCCTTTATGGCGTAGGCGAGCACTAAGAAAGGGATTTCCTAAATTCACTTCCTAACGGGATGAAGCGGGGGTCCAAAGTTTGTTTAGAGAAACCTACATTTACGCGAGCGAAGCCGCGGGCATAAGCTAATTGTGTATATGTAATTTTAATTAGTTAAGTATTTTTATTTTTCTTTTTCTATTTTCAAAATAAATTAAGGTTTATTTTACTAGACTATTTCAAAGAATTCAGATGAGCATAAATACCTTTGACCTGAAGGTCAAAGATTTATGATTAATTGCGGGTCTAGAATATCCAGTCTTTTATGAAACAGTCAACAGCCGACTTCTTCTTTTCGTGTCGATCAAGTTGTTTTTTTTTTTCTGACCAGTATTTAGCAACCAGTGCAGCTCTATCATTGGCCTCGCATAAATCCTGAAAGGTGCCGGTGGTTGTGCAGGACGGACAGCATAGCAGGTGAGCCATGTCCTTTGCAGCGACTCCACACTAGTACTGCGTTGGAGATGGCCTCCCCGAGCAGTGTTAAAAATTCCAAACGCCCAGCACACTCTACACAGCTAGTACTCGGTAACACAGAGTCTAACTAACTAATTCTTTCACGTCGATGATTCAAACCGACATTATCGATGAATTTATTGCGGTATGGTTAACCTAAGCCAATCATCTCTGACAAAGTCATTTTTCGTACTTACACCTACCTTACACCTTATACCTGTGCTCACAACTCCTCTCTCGTAAACTGCTATCATGTTAGACCTATACGTACATACAAATGTTTAAACATCGCATAATTCGGATGTAGTTTGAATCACACTAAAAATTCAAAGATATTGCGTAAAATATGTAACCATCTTCACAAGCTAATAAGCCTAGGATCACAGGCCCTACCATGA
Source organism: Mythimna pallens (assembly GCA_961205895.1). Lineage (NCBI taxonomy): Eukaryota > Metazoa > Arthropoda > Insecta > Lepidoptera > Noctuidae > Mythimna > Mythimna pallens. Next base: position 570,457 of record OY540845.1, on the reverse strand, counting down.
GATCTTAAAGTGATCCATTTTATGACCTAAACTGAACTGTTATAGGGATGGAGTTATATAGAGTGTATAGCTCTATCCCTCTCTCGCTCGCACGCCTGACATTTTTACAAGTCATGGTAAGACCACTTACTGAAAAACAGGGGATCATAAAACCCCCAGCCAACACGACATGCCATATCACCGTCCCATAGAACAATGCACAGATTTTCTATCAACAATTTATGTTTTCCAATAAACGTTAACATTTGCCCCTGTTGCGAGGGAAAGCCATGGCCAGCACACGATGGAGCAGCATGGTTCGCGGTTCACCATCGTCGCCCATACATCATACATTAGAACAACTTTCGCTTTTGTCTCGCGTGATGGCTTCTATAGACTATGGCTTTTTATTGCCGCGGAGATGAAACTATTTAGTGTTGTCGTATACTTGTATAGGTGTGGTATTCAGCTTGTTAGAAAACTAATAAAGGTCGTTTAACCCTAAATGACTATAAAAAAAATAATACCAAAGAGGTTGGAAAACTCTCTGTCACTGTCTGCCACTTAGTGCCAGATTAAGCCAGCTTGGGGTCTGTAGTAAATTTTATCAAGAGAGAGGGCTAGGTAGGTTTCTTTATAAATTATTAATAATTACAACTTCTTTAACTTAATTATTTTTTGCCAGGCGGCGATGGGCCCATAGGCAATTGCCTCAATTGTGTTTATGGAAAACTGCACAGGAATCTTTGACTTCTTTTTGTTCGTACAAGCGGGGCCCATCCCAATGTGCGGGGCTCGTAGTATTTGCTAGTCTTGCTACGTGGCTGATTCGGCACTGCTTTTACCCGACTACCTGGACGTCTCTCTTGTGATCTTTTTACAACCATCCTTTGCCTTGTTTTGTTGTTGCTAGTCTCGTGCTTGGCCACTATCTCACTTGATGAATAGCGACGATGTGGTCGACGATGGAGCACGCTTGCCTAGAAGTAACCAATTTACTCTTGACTTAAAGTTCCCGGGTTACAGCTATCAGTAAACACAGACTCCGGCAAGGAATTCCACTCCTTAACTGTACGCACAATAAATGTGTTCCCAAAACGTTTTGTACGTATAGGTCGAATGTCCACCATGTACTGGTGGTGCATCACCGTACGCCTGGTGGTCCGATAATGGAACGGGCTTGGCGGAATTAGGCTACACAATTCCGAAGCATACTCCCCGAAATGCAACCGGTAGAAAACCGACAGGCTAGCCACTCGGCGTTGATGCTCAAGACTTTGAAGCCTCAACCCGACGAGTGCATCATTGCCAATGGGCCTCACAATTTTGGAAAGTTTTTTGTGGAGTCATGGGGTTATTAACAGGTCGATATTGGCCGCGTTCAACATCCACTCTATGAAGTTGTCCGAATTTGCAATGCTCAACGTGGTCTAATCCGTAGTGTGCTCCATTTTCATTCTTAACATAACCTGACACGAACCTTACATCACAATAATATATTTGTCTCCGCACTCGAAGACCTCACTGCCACACATGTAACAAGTTTCCTACTTCTAGGAATGTGCACAATAAATGCGATGCTATTTTTATTGGTAGCACACTTAAGACCTGTCGGCCAGGATTATTGAGCTCGCGGTAGAAAGCGTCTTACTTCTACGTCGTTAACTTGATGTGACAACTAAATATAACATGTTTTAGGAAACATTTAGTCAGTATTATAATAATTATGTAGTTTATGATTTATAGATTCTGCGTTTCTTGATTGATACAAGTTTGAAAGTGGCGCTAGAGACTCAAAAGTTGAAAGGGTATAGTTTATCTTAGCATGGTCGTATGGTCATTTCGTGACATCATAGGCCCAAGCAGAACACCAGCGCTGCCTTTTTTAAAATGTTGTTGTTATGGTTTTTTAGGATTCCATACCAAAATGGTAAAAACGGGAACCTATTGCTAAGACTCCCGTGTCCGTCTGTTAGTCACCAGGCTGTATCTCATGAACCATGATAGCTAGACAGTTGAAATTTTCACAGATGACGTATTTCTGTTGCCGCTATAGCAAAATAAAATAAATATTTAAATATCCCAAGCAACAAACATGTTTTTTTTTTGTTACTTTGCTTCATGCGCGAGACCGACTTGCACTTGGCCATTTTTTATGTTAGTCTGTGTAATATTCTATTATTTGTCCAGTACGAATCACAAATAGAATATTTTTCTTTCTTTCTGTTCTCTATTTCACATTCACTTACTTTTGGCAATGACACCTACTTGCCCCTAGTAGGATTAAACGTGAATGATTGAGTAGCGCGGTGGCGCCGACACATGCGGGGAAATATGTTTGTTTACATCTTTGTATGTTGAGTCAACGCCAAAATATGCGAGAATGTGGAGCAATGGCCGAACAACATATTAGACGACTTTATTCATTAATAAATTAACTCTAATTATGTTAATGTAAATCCTAATTAGGTTTTTTATTTATTAAAATATAAGTGACAAGCGCAGTAAACGAAAGGTCAGGTCAGGATAACATCTCAAGGCGTATAGTCCCTTGAACATATGGCTTGAACACTTGTTTATATCATTAAAAAAACTATCTTGCAAACAAGGCCCAATAATGCTGGAAATATTTAATTCTAGATAACTAATTCTAGTAAATCACAGCTTTCCAAGCTGACCTCACAACGGTAAGTCTCCCTGGTAAGGAACATGTCACTGCTCATATCAGATACGCAGCTGTTCCGGCAAATATGAATATTATCAGTGTCTTACATCACGCAGACTGGGTCAGCAGAGACGGAGATCGCTCGTCACGCAGTAATTATGCAGACAACGGCCTGGTGAATTAGCGCTGATTGTCAACGATGATAATGTGAGTAGGAGCTGATTGAATACAAATAAAACCATGGTAGGTAATGAGGATATTCATGACGTATTCTAAATCAAGTAGGTTACGACATAATAATGGCGGTAAGTCTTCTCTTTGGGGAAAGGCTGGAGAGGCATTACGGCGTCCTCACCGTCCGCATGACGTAAGTCCTCACCGGACATGGTAAGTTCGAGAGGTTCTTGCATAGAATTCAGGCGGGAGAAACGCCAGGGTGTCACCTGGGTGTGTTGGAGGAGACGGTGGAGGTGTATATACTCGTGGATGCGATCGGTTGTGGCGACCTCTCGCGCCTGACCCTGGTTCAGGACATGGTTCAGAGCAAGAGGGACCTAACCGCACATTCTATAGCTTAGATCTATATAGAGAAGAAAGTGCAAGAAACTCCAGACACAGTTTTAATGAATTTTATTTTTATTAAAAGTAACAACAAACAGCTACAATATAAAACAGAGATCCACAAATTTCAATACTATAGAGTACAACGCAGGTCACAGATTAGCTGTGGGATATAATTTACGTTACAAGCATGTTACGTGTCTAAAATCCTGGTTAAATTATTAAATATAGTGGTTGCATAATATGACTAAAATGGAAAAAAAAACGATTAAAAATAATCACAGGAAAGATAAGGAGAGAAGAGGTATAACTCGTTACATAATTGTAAGTGAGTAATGATTTCAGATAAATCTTTACCAACTAATGTAAAAATAAAAGTATAAAGTATGGTACTGAGACATGGACGCTCAAGCAGAAGGTTGTGCACAGCAGTTGTTTTTATTCATAAACATAGTTGTGTTTATAAATAGAAATAACTAATTCTTAACCACACTGAGTATTCTTAATCAAAGATGGTTCATCAACGCGACAAACGGCAGGGTAGTCTGGACTCTTCTCACAGATGAACGTGCAGGGCATGTCGCACAGCAAGTCGTTCAACAGACCGGAGCGATGGATCGAACCGCAGAACTCGCCCACACCGGCGCCGTTCGGCTCCCCGACGTTGAACTTGCTGAACCCTGCTTCGGAAAGGGTTTGGCCTAAAACGAGAATTTTAATAGAAAGATTGTTTATACTAATTCAATTTGGAAACGTGCACTAGCTTCTGACGTTTTATAAGTGCCCATGTAGGCCTATGTGAAATAAAAACTTTTGACTTTGACTTACGAGTAGTATTGAACAGCTTTTAGGGTACTGTTGGGGCTGCCGCGTTACAGTGGTCCATTCACTATGTTATGATAATAAATGTAATGTTTCTTTTACGTGATTCTAAAGTAAAAGACCTCTTTAGCAAGAGTTCGCGGCAGTTCCAACAGTATTCTGAAGGCACTATCTGAGCAAATATAACAATGCTGAGACATTTTGTAAGTATTTTGGTGCAGCACGGGCAACCTTGTCGTTCATAATGTGTCCGCCGTTTGTATGTGGTTTGTTGTTTAGGCAAAGTTTGGTACTAACTTATAGATTAAGATTTTTATTAACAAATGGGCCTATGTTGTCAAAATAAATAAATAATTAATAATACTATTTTGGCCAATAGCCGTAATAGATGTGTAATAGCCAATAAGGCTAAATGATTGATCACCTAAATTAAGTTATGCAAGCTTGGTCCGCGCACTTTAGAGCAAAGGTGTTAAAGTTAAAGTGCAAAGGTGTTAATCATCTTAGGTCTGAATTTAAAAAATCCCAAAAATATAAGTTACCCTGGATCGTCCTCCAATCTCCACGTTCACCCCAATCGTAAAAACCAATTAAAGCAACATCTTGATAAACTGCTGGCTTCCCAAACATGATGTCTTTTCCAGGAATTTTAGCGAATACGTCTTTGAGAACTTGAGCTTCAGTGTCACTGTTCACAATAGCAAGATGGCCGCCTTCAGCTGAACACGCGAGGGCAGCGCGGGAGAAGTTTCGTGCTACTTTGTGAAACTTGTAGCACTTATTAGTTCTTGTGTCCAAGTGGTATTCTGAAAATAAATTCAATATTAAAATTTAAACATTATGAATGGCTGTTTTCGATTCAAGTTACAAATATGACGAGGGAGCTGCTGAGGCCCTCAAGCGGCGAAAATACTATAACTGTTTAGGTCATAGGGTCGGCCCACGCATCTCCTTTTCAAGGATATTTCTCGCCAACTGATCGAACTTGACGTTGATTTCTAATTGTATTTTGACAAAAAAAATTGTAGCAAAACATGTCGCGTCTAGGTGTCGTGCTCTTTGTGATACGACAGGAGGTATGACATTGTTTGTGGCGCCACTCAACAATTGTACTGTGGCCCATTGGAGTAGATGTGCTGTCTTTTGAACATGTGCGGAGACCCCCTGGCAAAAGATGTCACAAGTGAAACATTCAAGTATGACGACAAAAAATCGGCCAAGTACGAGTCGGACTCGCGCACAAAGGGTTCCGTAGCGTCCGTAGCAAAAAACGGTAAATAAATCACTTTTGTTGTATGACAGCCCACTTAAATATTTATTATATTCTGTTTTTTAATATTTGTTGCTAAAGCGGCAATAAAAAAACATCATCTGTTAAAATTCCAATTGTTTAACTATCACGGTTCATGAGATACAGTCTGGTGACAGACGGACAGACGAACGGACAGCGGAGTCTTAGTAACAGGGTCTCGTTTGACCCTTTGGGTACGGAACCCTAAAATGAGAAAAAGAAGTTTCATGACCTAACGTATGATGTGACGAATTTAAAACATAAGCGTCTCAGCCCATTCTTGCGCGAATTTACCTGGGTCTACAGTACCGCAGTCGTTGACTTGTGCTTGACCGTTCTCCGGGCGGTAACAGATGTAAGGACGAGTATCTCCACAAGGACGATCTGCTGATTCTCCATCACCATTGAAAGTTATACAACTTTCTTTATTATTCTCATTATCGGGCTCATTTTCTGTCCAAGATATTGGAATTTTCGCGAGCGGTGTACCTATAATTTATAAATCTGTATTAGTACCTGATTATTGCCTTCGGTTTGCTGACGACATAGTAGTCATGGCTAAGACTACGGAGGAGCTCAGCACAAAGCTAAATGACCTCAGTAGAGCTTCCGAAAGAGTGGGACTTAAAATGAATATGAATAAAACATAAACAGCCATGTAGCACCGTCTCCTATCAAGATAGGAGACTTTTCACCTGAAGTTGTGGACGATTACGTTTACCTCGGACAGACAGTTCAGTCAGGTAGCTATCTAATATCGATAAAGACGTCAACCGTCGAAAACCGCTGTGCGGTATCTTCTCGTCCAACATACCACAGTGTCTCAAGACGAAAGTCTATGACCACCGTTGAACCCAACTCGGTTGGGCGGCGTTCGGGAGGCTGCGCGGTATCTTCTCGTCCAACATACCACAGTGTCTCAAGACGAAAGTCTATGACCAGCAGTGCCAAAATATAGCTCCGAAACATGGTCGCTCACAATGGGCTTCATCAGAAAGCTTAAGGTCACCCAAAGGGCAATGGAAAGGGCTATGCTCGAAGTTTCCTTGCGTGATCGATTCAGGAATGATGGTATTCGCAGGATAACCAAGGTTGCCGACATAACACGAAGAATCGCCAAAGTTAAGTGGCAATGAGCAGGGCACATTGCTCGTAGAACAGATGGCCGTTGGGGCTTAAAGGTTCTGGAGTGGTGACCGCGTACCAGAAGACGCAGTGTTGGAAGGCCTCCCACATGGTGGATCGATGACCTGGTGGATGTTGCGGGAATCCGATGGATGCGAAACGCACAGAACCGTTCATTGTGGTGACACTTGGGGGAGGCCTATGTCCAACAGTGGACGTCTTTCTGCTGAAATGATGATTATGATTATTGTAGAAAAAAACTTCCATTTTTCTGATTGACTGACCTCCAATTGTATAATAATCTCCTTGAGAGAGAGTGGCGTGAATTCCGGTAAATATTTCTTTATTTGAATTCTTTATGATTTGAATCATTTCAGATTTTATTTCTAGTGTGGTTGGAGAAGCTAGAGCAGCACCTGGTGGCAGAATAAAAACAACTTATTTTCTTTGACATGAGTCGCGATACGCTGACACTAGCTCACTACGGAGTGCCTGCGAGAATGGGAGTATTTCAAATTCTGCATAAGAATTCAGCTACGGCGTTGGCTCTTCAGCCAACGCCGTCCAGCGAGCGGGAGTGCAGTTGCACGCAGCGGTATCGACAAGGCGGTCGGCAACACGCTCTCTTTCTCTCTCTATTAAACAGCAGCATAAGAAATCAGTACTGACAGCTACAGTACATGTAGCTAAACCATGAAGAGCTTACCTTCCAGTGCACATCGAAGCCGCGCATCGAACCAAGTCGCTGGCACATCAAAATATTTGAACCATCCTTTAGCCGCAATACTGTATTTGTAGTCACATCTGAATGATCCTTCTAAAATACAAATAAAAATAGTATCATAAATGACTTCATCGCCAATGGTGCACCTGTCCAATCAATACTCCAAAGTCTTGAGCATTGATGCCGAGTTGCTAGCCTGTTGTTTTAAGATACAAGTTGGTACCGACTGCACGCAGCAGCAGCAGACGACGTGTCGCAGCGACACTACTGGTTGCTACGTATTTCTATGAAATGCCCTCCGTAGTTAGCGACATGAAGCTAGCGACGCGTCGTCGAGCGGCAGACGGCAGTGTCGTCCGACCGCAGATCAGTAGTGCCGCTGACACCGGAGCAACGACACGTCGATTATTCTCGAACACGTCAGACATCTTGTTTCACGGAGGAATCAATTGGATGCCATCTGCTGTTGCCGTCTGCAGTCGGGTTCGAAATCATGACTGCAGCGACATGACGCTACGACGTGTCGTGACGACATGAAGCGACAATATGTCGTCTGCTGCTGCTGCGTGCAGTCGGGTACCAACTTGTACCTTTTCTATTCTATCAATTTATAATTGCACAATTTAATTCTGCCAAGTCCGTTTCATCACCGGACCATTAAACGTACGCCGTTGCTCCCATACGTACAAAGCGTTTTGGGAACACATTCATTATGCGTACAGCTAAGGAGTGGAATTCAATGCCGGAGTCTGGGTTTCCTAATAGCCACAACCCAGAGGTCCAAGCAAACGTGCTTCATCGTCGCCCACATCATCACTTACCATCAGATGAGATAGCGGTCAATCGTGAGCCTATGCATAGTAAATAAACCTAAATAAAAAAACATACAACCGAATTGATATCCTACTCCTCTTTTTTTAATTCGGTTAAAATATTTGTATTTTTTATATAAAAGACTGAAATTGTTTTTTTTTATGTAATATGTAATTCAACACAATATGACTTTGATCGAATAAGTTATTCCTAACTAACTTAACTGTCTTAGTTAATCAATCTGCCATTTGCCGTCGGCGTTCCGGCTATTTAGGAACCTCATGGCCTGGCACGCGACGATGGTAAAAGACCGGACGGTATGTCTTTATTTCCATGGAAGATGGGTAGGCATTTAGTGTGGAATGCTGTGTCGACACTCTTGCACCATGCCATCTTCCTAGCGCGTCGTGCTGTGCTGGTGCTGCCGCTGCAGCTGCAGAGAACCTCAAGCGGCGAAAATATAACAACCTCATCGGCAGTTATATTTTTGAGCCATTTGGGGTTGAGACTCTTGGGCCGTGGGGTCCGAGTGCTCATGCGCTTTTTAAAGAATTATCTAAACGGCTAGTTGACACTTCGCGTGACCCAAGTGCTGGCTTTTACCTCGGTCAGAGATTAAGCATTGCCATAAAACGTGGCAATGCCGCCAGTCTTTTGGGCACACTTCCAGTCGACAGCGATGCGGAGGAATTTTTTGACGCCATATTTTAGGTAGGAGTTATTGTGTACATGTAATTTTAATTAGTAAAGTGTTTTTTTTTCTTGTTCTATGTTCAAAATAAATTGATACTATTAAAAAATAAAAAAACATTAAAAAACTTACCAATAAAATTCAGGCAGATCAGAAACACGTAATATTTTAAACAAGATTTCATTTTGTGAGGACTGAAATGTGATACGGTAGCTTAGCGAACACTGGAGTTGTAACTGTAGGTACGGTAGAAATAGAACTGTTGAATCAGTGTTTTTCTGTTCAAAAATAGGAAGACATAACCTGTAGAGATAATGTAGTTATGAAGATATTATGACGAACTGCGTCAAAGATCTGGATGACGTGACGTAGAGTTATCAATAAATGGTCTAACGTTATGTGAAACATCTTCTCGAAACGTGAGTTCATTCATTGATAAATACACAGCGACGGTTGAAAGGTAGATTAGAAGGTTGGTCTAAGCGACATTTAAAAAAAAAAATGAAACCTGACTCAAACGACGGAGAAAAATTTACTGATTCCGAATATTTATATAACTCAATATTGGAAAAAAATTTGTTTAATCAATTAGCCTTCCAACCATCGACAGGATTATTTTATGGGAAGATGCAAGACTGATTATTAAGGTCAAAACACAAGTTTCATTAGAAATTGTTCATTTCAGTTGGTATCCAAATATAACTCCCGTAACATTAGAAGGTACAGCAAGGTGATATAGTAGTATTTATCCCCTCGCTGCATATTTACAATTATTGTTTTCTTGAAATCGAACGGAAAATGCGAAGCATAAAAGTCCTCTTATGCACCTTATGTATTTGTCACAGGCATATGGTATACACGCCGTGTTACAAAAGGGCGCGCCGGGTTAAAACAATTCCGTGCAAACTTACCTATCAAACCAGTTCAATTTCCGAATAAAGTTACGAAGATTTTTCCGAATCGCAAAAAATGATTTTTTGGTGACGGTACTTACCAGAAATTTACAGTTTTCAAATTTTTTCCTATACTTATGCTATGAGACCTTGCTTCATGCCAAATTTCAGGATTCTAGGTCAACGGGAAGTTCCCTAAGAATTTTGGTTCTCTTGAGAGTGTCGACATAAACAGCCATATCTTTTGTTTTCGAAACTTAGAAAAAAACTCAGAAGTTTGATTTTTTTCACAGCTTCAAAGGACCGCAGACGGTATGGTTTTAATTTGAACTCGATACCTCCACACGTTCCCGAGAAAAAGGGTCTTGACAGACCGACAGATGAACAATGAAGTGATCCTCTATGGGTTCCGTTTTTTCCTTTTGAAGTACAGAACCCTAAAAACGTAATTGTATTGGAATACAGCTCATGTCGAGCCGGATTGTGGTGGCAATACATTCTATAGTAAATAATGAAGAACCGATCTAAAAAAAGCTTGGATAGGGTCGATGAAAGCCCCATACAGGAGCCTCGTATTTCTTTCTGCGAGGTTTAAAGTAACCTAACACGAAGGGTTAACGGTTAAGGGTGGCTCGTTCGCTCGCTTTGCTCGACGTCTCCAGCCCCCGTTATCCCTTCTAACCTAACTTGTCCATGTCGCAGTTCCTTCAAATTCTGAGCTCGCTTCACTAGCTCTTGGATCCTAAGTATTTATGGGTCTACTACTAGGTTGTTGATTTGAAATCTTTCGAATTTAAGATATTATTGCTGGTCGTGATTTAATTTTTTGGAGACTCACTAATTTCACTTTATTGTCGATTGTGACGCCAATTTTGTTGTTATGCAGCGCTGTTTGCGGCGATTATTGGAACTAAAACTAGCAAACCAGTGTATCGCCGATACGCCTGTTTGTACGTGGGCTCCTGTGTTCTAAACCGCTTCGACGAAGTGCGCATACAATGAAGCGTACTTTATTTCAACCGTATTGTAATCCGGCAGAAAAGTGATGTAGCCGCCATACAGGACGTTATTCCAATCCGGTGCGCCTGCTTGTAAAACGGCGTGTTATACGATATATCTGCGACATATTCAAATAATGTCCATGTCCTCCATGCGTTCACACACATAATATAAACTCACATAATCAATATTTATATTACAGATATTTAGTCAGGGTGTCTTCCAGACCAACTATGTTTAATACAAATATTTTATTCCGTACGGAAACGCGACACACAACGTAGCAGCCAACCGCTCAACCACTGCGCCAAGTGTACCTTCAAATGAATCTAGGAGTTTAGTATAGACTGAATTTTAGATTTAATATTTCAATATACAAAGACTGACTTTATGCCTTTCTCTACCAGTCAACCTAGTAAAAAAGGGTATCCACCTCGGGTACAAAGGGTGTAAATTGTGACATGTGAAGTAAATAAAACACTCGATTGTAACATTGATATGATTTATTATTATAATACACATTTACATTGTTTGTATCGTTGGCATAAACTAAACAACATCAGTAGATACGCAGAGTACGAGACGTTGTCTAACCTAGTTATTTACAACTTACATCTAACTTAACCTAAGGAAAGACAAGAGGACAGGAACAGAGACAGATTATTATGCTACTTAACTTATAACTTATCTTTTGCTAAGCGTTTTCCCGGCTTTATATGCTGCGATTAAAATATTAAGTATAAAAATACTCTATAAGCAACGCTTCAAGAGAAGCACCTCCTGAAGCGTTGCTAGCAATCAGGGTTGGGATGTCAGCGGCGCCCTATGAGGCAGAGTGTTGCTAGGCCTCCGCCCCGTGCGCCGCCTTAACCCGGCTCCCTCAGTCGACTCTTACGACTTGCGCGGGATGACAAGCAGCTGGTCCTTCTATGTTTTTCTCTCTTTCCCAGACCAGCATGGAAAGATACAGTTATCACGTTCAGTAAGATCAACACACAAAGCAAACTCACAGAAATCATAAAGTAGTATTATCTTATTGAACGTGACGGACGTGGGCGAGGCGACATTCGTGATGGACTCTGTCGCCCCTAAAAGGAAGCTCTTCAAAGAGTGATTATGTTGTTTTTTATTAAAGGGTAAGACATTGTCAAATCCATCATATGACAAAACCTTTAGAACGCTATAAGTAATATTATTTACGGATTACCCTACGACTTGCCTATTTTGAAAATCAACTAGAAAAACATCTTGTGCGTAGATGATTAGCACTTTATATCTAGCTAGAGAACTAAGAAGTTAGGCTTAGATTTTAAACAAGGGTGCGTCTTTAAATACAAATTATTCGCTGACAGTGATGGTCAGTTGCTTGCTCCTGTTGTTCTCGAAACGATCCATCGTCTTGATGTCCAAGATCATTGTAACTGAGATGGCTAAAACAAGCAGTACGATGAACGAGATCATTACACCTGACCTGTGGCCAAAATAAAAATAGTCATTAGACATCATTGTTAATTGAAATACTTAAGATAGCGAATCTGATCAGATGGTAAATAGCTTAACTTACCAGATAGGTACTGTTGTCCATCCAATGCAGTCAAAAGCATCAGCGAACCTCTCGGTGCTGTCCATGAAAATTTGCATCTGCATGCACAAAACGAAACATGGATTACAAACTCTAACTTCAAAAGAAGAATCATTATTATTTACTATGTTTTACTAACCTGTATATCTGGAAACGTTAGCGTGGCGTCTTCCGAGGAGTATACGAGTGGTAGAGAACAGTGGTAGGACTTGCCGAGCACAGCTGACGGGGCATCGGGTGGGCTGGGAGCCTTCAGGTTGATGCCTTCGGGTTCTAGACCGAACTTCACCTCAACTCCTACTGCTGTCCACCACCCTTGTGACTGCTTGAAACTGAACTCAAGAGTAATCTGGAAGAGTGAATTTGGATATTAAGTAACGTATACTAAACAACTAAAAAAAAAACAGAATATACTTTTATTTTATTTGAACCTCTACAAGCCAAGAGAACGGCCCTCACGCCCCAGCCGCCGGGATTCCGATCCCGATATCCAGCCACCGTAGGCGCTGGCTTGCGGATGGCGAGCAATGGGTAGCTCGCCGTCCGACCGTCCGGTAACCGTCCGGTAACCGTCCGGACCGTGCCCAAGTGGTCGACGGCGCGTAGTGTTCCACGTGAGCCTCAAGGAGATGTCAGCAAAACCGTAGGGGCCCAGCAGGGTTGAAGCCTACTGGGGCCATGGTGATGTGAAAGAGAACCCCGGGGCCCAGGAACGATGGCAAAGATGGAACAGGAGTGGGTTTTTAGTTAGTAAAAGTCTGACACTATCTCATCTCCTGCTCCACCCAAGAGCGGGGGATGTCATTAAATGATTTTCCTAATGAAAAAAAAAAAGAAGCCACACCTTATCTCTGCTATCTCCATCGACGAATCGTACAACCATGAAGTTGTAAAGCCTGGTAGATTTGATGGTGGGCTCTCCGACGGGCGTGCTAAGTCTGATAGTGGAGCCATTGGTCCGGCGCAGCTCCGGCCAGCCCGAAGAGAACAGCAGAGCACCTTTACCTGGCAAAGCTGAAACATAGAAATATAAAATAATTTAGAATCAGAAAGGCAGGACTGCCTACTGAATATGTATTGTTTTCGACCTTTCACCATCTACTGACAGTCCAATTTAATTGTTACCTGTGGCATTATAAAGTGCAAACTTCTGCATGACCTTCGAAGGTCTCTCATCCTCAGGGGAGCTGGTTGATGACGCGCTCTCATTCTGCACCTGACGGCGCACTCGAGACCAAGGTTCTCCATCAATGTAATCAGCTGATAGGCTCTGGGATACCGAGTTACCTGCATGAAAAAAGAGATGACAATGTGTATGCACGTGTGTGTGCATGCAAGAATTTGTTTTAAGCATGAATATATTTCGTGTGTATATAATTATTATGTGTATGTATTGTACACGTACGCAACATATTTTTCAATACACTTACTCGAAAATCCGCTCTTATCCCTACCACTATTAGGCACACAATTTGCTGTTTTCCGCATTTGTGCGGAAAAGTGCGCGAACTCGCCCCCGTGACAATTTATTGTATTTACTGTATCAGGCTGGGCGCTAAGTGACCCCTACGAGTCGCTCGTCAATCCTCGGTTATTAATTTCTTTGTAAGTGTATTGAAAAACTTGGTTTGATACATGTGGAAAGTCACTGCAGCGCTGGGCTCCATAACATTCCGCCTCGATCAGACTTTCTTTACATTTCTACACAATTTAAAATACAAAATGTAATATTTTCTATTTTAAATTCCCAAAATATTAATTTTGATGAACCTGTGGTGTTTCATGTGTTCTACGACTGGTCAAACACCTCCCCTTATATATCTACTTCCTTCTTCGAAAATTAGTGTTACCAAGCTAAAATAAATTCAGTAAATTGTTACTATTTTGGTGTAACATTTAGTATATTCTATTCTAAATTAGTTTCTAATAAGACCTACCTAAGATGCCCAACACCCTCCCTGCTCCGTAGATGTCCTGCAGACGCGCGAAGGTCTCCGTCATCTGTGCATCCCTCTCCGACCAGGGTCCCTGCAGGGTCAGGACCTGGGGGTGATAGTGGGGTGTCGAGTAAACCATCGATAACCTTGCCATTGCTGAAAGACCACCGATAATGGAATAAAGTGGCTTGAAGTGACCCTTTAGAGCGGTCTAGCTTTCGAGATATTTTATTTTCATAAAAGCAAATTACTGAAATGTTTAATGTTAAATCATGATATTTTTTTATAATAATAAGTGACAAATAAAGAGATATCTCTAAATACTAGAACCCGTCTACAAAGGTCACATCGCGCCATTTTGTTCCGTTACAAGTCCGCCCTTCAGCAAGCGCAAGGTCATCGCTAGTTTACTCGACACCCCAGTATGACAATATTTCCCCGTCATATTGAAACTCCTACTGTTATAGAACTCAAAATGTCTCCTAAACAGTCAAGTTGCGATGGGAGCTCATTAAACATTGAAATCAAATGTATTGTTGATTTTATTCCGTAAATAAATACATATTACAACCTCGAATCTAATTACAAAAAAAACTGGGCAAGTGCGAGTCGGACTCGCGCACTGAGGATTCCGTACAAACTTAAAAGGTAAATTGCGGTTTACGATTTATGACGTATTAAAAAAAACTACTTACTAAATCCCGTTCAAACCAATTTTCGGTGGAACTTTACAAGGTAATGTACATCATATATTTTTTTTAGTTTTATCATTCTCTTATTTTAGAAGTTACGGGGGGGGGGGGTGACACATATTTTACCACTTTGAAGTGTCTCTCGAGCAAACTATTCAGTATATAAAAAAAATATATTATTAATGATATTATGATATTAGAAACCTCAATATCATTTTTGAAGACATATCCATAGATACCCCACACGTATGGGTTTGATGAAAAAAAATATTTTGAGTTACAGTTGTAAGTATCAACCCCCAAAATTTATTGTTTTTTCTATTTTTTGTGAAAATCTTAATGCGGTTCACAGAATACATCTACTTAACAAGTTTCAACAGTATAGCTCTTATAGTTTCGGAAAAAAGTGGCTGTGACATACGGACGGACAGACAGACACATGACGAATCTATAAGGGTTCCGTTTTTTCCATTTGGCTACGGAACCCTAAAAACGCGGGCTACCTTTGAGCTTCCCCCATAATAGGATTGATACCTACTACAAATAGGTTCTTCTTATATAACTAGGATAGTATTATCGTAATATCATACATCATATAAAACCAATTCACTTCCCGCGTGCTTCCTTATTATCCGCTATTAAACGTATTGGTATTGGCATAGCCTGTATGAGAGTGCGCAGCATGTGGGGTACCTACATTCATACATTTTTAATTTTTTGTTTTAACTTTTAGAGAAAGCCGCACAAGTGTATTTACACAAATAATAATTATCGGTTTGATTAGAGAGTAAGACTATTAGTTTTTGATGAATCGATACAGATATTAATACTAGAAAAAGTTCTAACTCCTCATACAGTTAGAACTTTTTTTTTTCATTAGGTTTTGCAGAAATAGCTTCAAAAATCAGAGTGTAAATGAAAAACACTTTCATTAGCAATTTCTTGATGTGTTTTGACAATGAGAACTTAACCCAAAGTAGTATCGGGCGCTTGGCCGACGACACGACTAACTCGGAATTAGGTGTGTATAAAGAACACCGGTTTGTAGCACCCACCTGTGTCTCGTTGCTGATGTAGTCAGGGTGCACATCGAGGAAGTCCTGAGGCAGCAGCAGGGTACTCTGGCGCTCCAGCATCTTCCTCAGTCGCGGGAAGTAGCCGCTGGACAGCGGCACCGAGTCCTGGTTGTTGAACACCACGATCGCCGCCTGCTCTCCATATATCCGCATGAGTTCATCTTGATCTAGGTACTTTAACGCAGGTCTTTTGTATTTTTCTAAGGACTTTGGTCCGAAAAAGAGGAAGGGGCCTTCTAGATTGGCCTGAACTGAATATAAGAAGAGCAGGAGGAGGCCTTTGGTCGGCATGTTGGTCGGGCTAGGCGCGGGCCATGTCTGCCGGCGGCTGCTGGCGGCCGGGCGCGCCCCGCTATCGACCGCGGCGCCGCGCATGCGCCCCCCGCGCACGCTTATGTAACCGCCCCTGCTATACCTAAGGGCTCCTGGAAGCGTCTAGACTCACCTATGTACTAACTAATTCGTAAACCGACGCTTCGAGAGGGTGCCTCGAGGGGAGAATGAACGTTATTATGATGGACTTACTGTTTGTTGTAGACAGATTTTTGATCAGGTTGTTTTGATTAAACATAAATTTTGAAGGGTGTAGGAAGATTCATTGCATGCCAACATAGAAAAAGTAAAACTGTTTCAGTATAGGTACCAGTAATCTGCTGTCACTATGATAATATTGTTCGCTAATGATAGTCCAAAGGCATTATGGTTTCGATACGTGTAGGTATATTGTAGAGACACTTTCATCAGTAACTCTTTAGAGAGTTTAGAATGAATTGCACATCTATCTACATATAACAAATCTGTAGAAGTTTTTAGTTGTGCGCGCATCTCGTAAAATGTACGAAATCGACGTAGGTAACTTTTATTCATTAAAATTGTGTGTAACTTGATTACTTAGGTTTTGTTTCATCGCAATCAGTTGACTATATCGAAAGATATAGGGACTAAATTCATTGACTATTCGGTGGCACGAAGTTCGCCGGGTCACCTAGTCTATTTAAATATAATAAAAAGAAGAACTGACTGACTGACATATCAATGTCCAGCCAAAGTCCAGCCCACTGTATATGAAATATTGCACAAGGTTTCGTTTTGCGACATAAGTAAAAGAGCACTAAGAGAGGATTTTCTAAAATTCGCCCCCTAAAGGGATGAAACGGGGTTCCAAAGTTTGTATAGAGAAAAGAGGGTAGGGTTCCATTCCTCAAAAGGCAAAAACGGAACCCTTTTAGGATCACTTTGTTGTCCGTCCGTCTGTCTGTCGGTCTGTTAAGACCTTTTATCTCGGGAACGCGTGGAGGTATCGAGTTGAAATTAAAACGATATACTCAAGTCTGCGGTCTCATGAAGCTGTGAAAAATCATACATCTAAGTTATAGGGAAAAAAAACGGCCGTTTATGTCGCAAAAACCGTGTATTTTGACACTCTCAAGGGAATCAAAATTCATAGGGTACTTCCCATTGACCTATGATCCTGAAATTTGGCATAAAGCAAGGTCTCATAACAGAAGTATAAGAAAAAATCTGAAAACTGTAAATGTGTAGTTACGTCACAAAAAAAAAGATTTTGCGATTCGGAAAAATCTTCATAACTCAATTCGGGAATCGAACTATTTACATAGGTAAGTTTGTAGAGTACCTTAGAGCGCGAGTCCGACTCGCACTTGCCCAAGTTTTTTTTAAACGGTACCCAAACTAGGAATTACTCCTGTATCGTTGGTACATCAACAAACATGTAAATCCACATACATAAGACACGCAGACCCGGTACAACTATCTGTAGGCCATAAGAATATTTGTTTCGTGCAGGAGTCGAACCCGCGACACGCAGCGCAGCAATCACTCAACCTCTATGCCTACCGTGTCGTTCCCACGTGTCTACAAAGTGCGCAATCACATTTCTGTATGGGAGAAACCTTGTAGCAGTTGGCTGACCAGAGGGTGGTGCCATTAAAGCTCCAAAGCTATATCGCAGGCCACGTCAGGGATGATGAATAGTTCATAAGATGCACGTGGCATTTGCGTGTCGGTAAACGGTATGGAACCGTTTCAAATGGCGACTAATGGCAATGCACCGGCCAATTGCTACTAAATTATTTACGTTCAAGCTCTGAGTCTCCCAGCCATCAGACGTAGACGGTGAGTTATTTAAATTACAAAATGTGAAGCAAATATTAAAGAGATAATAAAAAATATATTTTTCTTAACAGTGTCTTTATTTTCCTCTTTCTTATAGGATCACTTTGTTGTCCGTCTGTCTGTATGTCTGTCAAGACCGTTTATCTCAGAAACGCGTGAAGGTATCGTGGTGAAATTAAACCATATACTCAGGTCTGCGGTTCCTTGAAGCTGTGAAAAACCAAAGTTCTAAGTTAACGAAAAAAAAGATACGACCGTTTATATCGCAAAAAACGTGTATTCGATACTCTCAAGGGAATCAAAATTCATAGGGTACTTCCCGTTGACCCAGAATCTTGAAATTTGGCATGAAGCAAGGTCTTATAGCATAGGTATAGGAATAAATCTAAAAACCGTAAATTTGTGGTTACATCACAATTTTTTTTTTGTCCGGAAAAGTCGGAAATTTAACTATTTGCATAGGTAAGTTTGTACGGAACCCTGAGTGCGCGAGTCCAACTCGAGTCCACTTTCTATGTTTATCTTGGAAACCACTGATTTACAGTAAAGAAGTTCTGGGCAATCCACATTGAAGACTAATAAAACCTAAACAAGCTCCGCTATTCTCTTGTGTACTAGTCAATAACATAGGTAACTAATTTTATCGACAATCATCTAATGACTTCTCGCTCTAGGGCGGGGCGGGAATGCGTGTCAATATTTTACTGACAAAAACCACACCTATGTTCCTTCAGTTGCCCTTTGCGTTCTAGGAAGGAAAAGTAAACCCATGTCCTTCCAGAAGTAAACCCATGGTCTCAAGAGAACAGACCTACTCCCAGGAAGAAGTCAGGAAAAAAAAATAAAAAGTCTGATTATGTTTATGCTGTGAACTATTGCTTGTCATGATGCCACGACAGTAAAGATGAATATTTAATACGGTACACGAAGAATTGGCGTGACGGTAAGGGGTTCAAATTGCCATTCCAAGTTGTGATACGATACTGAATTAATAATGAAGAAGCGCCTTCTGGGAATTCCCCGCAGTTGCATTTATAATGGTCTTACCATTATAAAAGCAATCGATACACAAAATAAAAACGAGCGAGAGCGAGTCCGACTCGCACTTGCCAAGTTTTTTTTGGTATTTTTATACTTGCGTGGAAACTTGAGTGAGATTGATAATAATAGTTTGTCTTCACCTTAGGAGAAAGGTGTAAATTTACGTCAGTATGAAATAAAACTGCTCTGGTATATTACAAGCTATTTATTAATTATACCTACTTATGTACAGTTTGGTCCAAGCACTACACCTAGCCAGGCTACAATCTACAGTCGGATCAGTTTGATGGCGGCACACAGCAGCAGAAGCAGCGCTTGCGCTGGAGACGTCAGCGCTGCTGATGATGGAGAAGACGCGAAGAAGAACGAGTTCTCTGGAATTTATAAGACATATTTTGTTAGTGTGAATAAACATACTGTCGTTGACAATGGAAGACGCAGCAGTGGAAGGCCTCCCACAAGGTGGTGAGACGCACAGGGCCGGTCGTTGAGGCGACACTTGGGGAAGGCCTATGTCCAACAGTGGACGTCTCTCGGCTGAAATGATAATGAATGATGTTGTCTATGAACTCGAGTAAGGCCTCAAAGAGATGTCGGCAAGGTTTATAGGGCTAGTCAGAGCCGATGCCTGCCAGGGCTGCAGATGATCAAAGAGTACCGTGGCCCTCGCAAAGGGCCAGTAAAGGAACACTGCGGGTTTTAGTCAGTAAACGTTTGACACTCTCTACACCCAAAGCGAGAGAAGTCATTTGACAATTTTCCACGTAAAAAAAGACTAAGTTGATGACAAACAAGGTTGAAGTTAAAATACAAGTGCGACAATAAGATATCGAGCACATAATTATATGTGGGGTATCTCGTTTCCCCAGTTTCGCGTTAAAATCCCCCATGACTATGGTGAAGTAATAATAATAATAATAATGGTTTATTGTTCAGGAAAAAAATACACTTTTACATCGAATACTTCCCTGGTCTCCACACTAGGATTCCCTGTGTCGTGGAGACCAGTCTCTTTCATCATGGTTCAAGAAGAAATAAAGTAGAAAATAAAAATACAATGTAACACAGATTATGTAGAACATAGGGTATGTTTCATTTATGAGAGGTGTCCATGGCATCTAGCAGAGTGTGTAAAAAGTAAGTTGTATGGTGTTGGTGCGTGTATGTGTGTGTGTGGTTGTGTGGGTGCGTTTGTGTGAGGTGTGTGGGTGCATGTGTGTACGCGTGTCATGTCTTCAAGAACTGATAGCATTATCATGATAGAGTGTAACAAGTAGTTTATAGTGTTAATAAATAGTTAGTAGTTTCTCTGTGTCATCGTAATTCAGATCTTTAAGGTAAGTTTTGATGTGAGATTTGCATTTCGATTTTGTCAAAGGTATTAAATTAGATTTCTTGTTCAGTTTACTGTAAAGAAATGGTCCCATATAGTGAAAACACCTTTTTCCAAAGTCAAGTCGTCGCTTTGGTTTGCGCCATTCAGGCCCCCTCCGGGAATGTGGTTTTTGATTAACTAGGACTAAAGCTACTTTATGGAACCTTAGAGCAACGGCCATTACATATAATTGTCGCACGCTCATTACATCCGTTTCTTTAAATAAGGTATCAGTTGGAAAACGCCTTGGTTTTTTATAAGCCACTTTGAGAACAGCCCGTTGCGCGCGTTCCGCTCTAATCAAATGAGTCTTGTAACCATGCATGGCTCTGGATATATCCTCTACTTAGTCGTTGGGGATTCGAGGTCGGGGCATAAATCTGTATGACCTTCAGCGAATATCTTGATGATATTCTGAGTATAAGGTACGCCACTCCTTGTAAAATATTGATATCAGCGTCATTCAATTAAACTGGATGCAATCCTAATAGATGACAATGTTGTATTGCCGTCGTGAAGCATCTTATTATTATTATTATTTTATTCATGATAAACTCATTAATCAATAAAACCTAAACTAAGATGTTATTGAGCGTTGATCCATATTTCTAGCAAGTAAAAGAAGTTAACATTAGCCCGGGTCTAAAAACACATTTCACTGAGTTACACAACAACAAGACCTACGCATAAAAAAAACTAGCTTATGCAAAGGATAAAGAGGAGCAGCCAAAAAAACCTGTTGAGCTAGAACATTACTTATTGCGGTAGGTCAGGAACGTTTTGTTTATTACAATTCGTAGATAGGGGATCCATTCATTTATTACGTAAGACGATTTTTACTAGGTTTTAACACCCAACCCTCCTCCCATTAATAACAAAAAATAAGAATAGGCTGACCCCTCCCCCTAATTAATATTTATTATATAAGAATGTAATGGAAAAAAAATGAACATACGTTTGGTTGGTTTTGATGTTTATTTTTAAAAGTAAAAATTTTTAGGAACGTTTACAAGTGTGTCGTTTACGCAAACAAGTAACGTCAAGTTCACAAACGGGGTGGCGCATTGACGTTGCCATGGAAATAGTTTATCTATCCGCATCCGAAAGCACATCGACACTCGTACGATTTGTGATCTTACATAAGCACTATACAGGGTGTCAGGGAAACGCTTCCGAAAACGAAGACAGGTGATAGGGCTACTGATTCTCGATACGATACCCTCAAAAAATCTGTTTTTTTTTTTAACTATTTTACCTATTTTTTTTAGCATTTTTCGTACACTGTGAATTGAGAACAGTCAAATGAAACTATTATTTGCAATTAAACACATTTTGTTTTCTTTACAACTCTAACAAGCAATGTATCAGCTGACGCTTGCGCGTGACCTCAAGTTCAAAGTACGCGCGCGCTCTCCGACAGCCGCGCGGCCGACGACCCCAAGTCCACGCGCGTGTACGTACGGAGGTGAAGGAGGAAGCGAGATGGACATAGGCTAGACATGGGTCGTACTTGCAAAATCGAGTACCAGGGCTTCCAAGTACATCCAACATCCACCTTAAAAAACCAGGGCCTAAAACCAGGGCTCGAAATACTTTCAGGTGTTTTCTATCTGCATCGAAAATTGATCCATGACTTCATACAAATAAGTAGTACAATCGTGTATTCAAAAGCCCTGTTGGAAGAAAAAATACTAGCATTGGAAATTGATCCGTGACTTTCCTAAATAAGGAGCAAAATCGCGTTTACAAATAAATACACACAAAAAATACACAAACCAATAAAGTAAAAAAATACTTGCATACGAAATTGTTCCTTATACTCTTACTGATAAATGATCGCATTTGCGAAAACTAACGCAGTTGAGTACCTACGTAGTTGAGCGTAACTTTTGTCGGGCGGCATCGAATGCAGGTGCAGGCGGCATGTTTGATCTTCATAGTACTTCTTTAGTAATCTAGTTATTACTACTACTTATTTAGTTCTTTTCCGACTCGGTTCGTGAGCGAACGTGCGTGAATCAATCCATAGCCATTGAATCGTATCTATTTGTTACTGTTTTGTTAGTTTTGTGTTTAGTTATTATTGTTACGTTTTTAGTGCTGTTTTATTGTTTTTTAGTTTAATTTTTTGTGTTTTTTAACAATGCCTGACGCATACGTGTACAGTGCTCGTGAATACGGCAACATGTTGATGTGTTTAGGAGAAGCCCGTGGCAATGCTTCTCTAGCGTTGAGAATTTACCGAGACAGTTTTCCGAACGTCCGACATCCGTCTGATAGTCGCATGATAACGGCTGCTTTTCAAAGAGTCTTAGAAAATCGACCAATTGCGCCGATGGCGGCAGGTGGTGGACAACAAGTGAATGTTCAGACCGAGGAGCGTATTTTAAATGTGATTCGCCAAAACCCACGGCTGGGCACACGAAGTGCGGCGAAATTATTGCGGCGCCGGGGCGTATCGACAGTCTCTCACTGGACAGTTCACAAAATCTTGCGCCGGAACAGAATGCGGCCCTACAAAATTCACAAAGTACAAGCGTTGCTACCCAACGATCGCGTTCGTCGCCGTGCGTACTGTCGTTGGCTGCTAGATCAACAACAACGTGCACCTGGCTTCATTGAACACATTATCTGGACGGACGAGTCCACATTCACGAGAAACGGGATGTGGAACAGGAGGAATGCCCATGTATGGTCAGACGTGAACCCGTCCGCCACTCAAGAAACCGGCCATCAGACCAGATGGTCTGTCAACGTATGGGCTGGTGTTTTTAATGGACGCATTCTAGGACCAGTGTTTCTACCGCAGCGCCTCAATGGACCAGCATATCTTAATTTTATAAATGTACATCTAGCTGATATGCTAGATAGTGTATCGCTGGCTGAATTTCGTCGAGCATGGTTCCAGCACGATGGTGCTCCACCGCATGTTACGCGCCCCGTTCGCGAGCGTCTCACTGAGGTTTTTGGTGACTGCTGGCTCGGAAGGATGGGGCCGCACGCCTGGCCAGCTCGTTCACCCGATTTAACACCTTTGGACTTCTTTTTGTGGGGGTATGTGAAAGAAAGAGTGTTCGATCGGGAATGTGACAGTGCTGATGAAATGCGGGGCAGAATAGTGAGCGTTTTTAATAAACTACGTGCAGAATGTGTTGAGGATGTTACACTGATGCCTCGTATTCACGAGTCTACACAGCGACGGGCCCGGCTATGCATTGAAATGGATGGCGCGCAGTTCGAGCCAAACCTTATAAGGTCGCAAAGGATTTAAACAGGTACGTAAAATGCTTCTGTCAACTTAAATGTGAACTACGAATGCGATTAAAATCCAAAATTTTGTGAAGTGTTGTAGGGGTAGGAATTTTGAAAGTGGTTTTTGTAAATTCCGTATTAAATCCGTACGGCCGCTGCTCGAATTTTGCGGACAGCGGGTGGCGGCGACGGCGGCGGGGAAACGGCGCGGGACGTATTAGATCCTGCCGCTCCCGCGCCGCCGCCCCCGCCGCCCCGCTGCCCGCAAGATTCGAGGCAGCGGCCGTACGGAGCGCTCGGCGCTCGCGACGCGCGTTGGCGCGACGTTGCCTTGCGTGTCAGTGACCTCACGTTTTGTACGCTTTCCATTGCGTGTTTGCGAAATATGAAGTCTTGAAAATAATGAATTTAAAGCGAAAGGTTAGTGGTATCCGTTTGTATATAGGTTGTATATAATCTACGTTCTGGCTTCGGAAGCGTTCCCCTTACACCCTGTATACACCTTGTAAGAGAAAGTAAGACATGGTCGTCGTCCCTCGATCTTAAATCGTCTTACGTAATAAATGAATGGCCCCTTATGGTGGTCGGAGTGTGACGAGGGGTAGCTAACATAAACAAACAGTGGCAAGATGCCAGCCTGTTGACTGTGCGGAGATGAAGATAATGATGATAGCAGCAGAAAGTGAATGATTGTTATATGATTCTAGTTTTAGTTTGTATACTATAATATCAACAAGTGCTAGCGTGTATTTGACACGATCTATCAGCTGATCATCTAAGCAGAAGACTTTTTCTTGAATTTAATTTAGACTAATGCCCCGCCCCGGCTTCGCATGACTGTAAATTATGTGCATAAACCTTCCTAGTTTATGGTCTTTCTATTAATGAAAGCCGCATCACAATCCGTTGCGTAGTTTGGGAGGAATTTGTGGATAAACAGACAGATGTTGAAAGCTACTTTGTTTTATATCTTTTTAAACATTAGCAACTCGATTATTAAGGCTTCTTGTAATTTTATCATAATTATATTTATCTATAATTCATTTGTCTGAAACATGTTGTTTAAAAAAAAACCTGTCACCATTTGATAACCAATTCAACCATACATTTAGAGAAACATAATCAACTGGAAAAGATCGCAACCAAACATTAAAAGTACTGCTAACACGACATAAAGATAAACAATCAATCGAACCATTTCAGTAATTCCAATCTACCACACCCTAGAATATTCCGCTGTACACCCCCGCACTACGCCCACCCCAGCGGCATCCTTATATACGAGGCCAGACCGTGGCTATGTACTAGGCGCGCAGAAGACCTAAAGTATTGATCGTAGGGGGCGGCCGCGCATGCGTGCCGCGCGTTGTGCCGCCAACAACAAAGAGATGCACACGAGTGCAGCGCGGTGTGCTGACCAGCTAGCTGTCATGTTGCAGGGCAAGTTGGAAGTTGGGTGTGGTCGACAAACTAGGACTTTTGGGAATATCCTGACTGTTATGATGCTCCGGTGATGATAGTCTTTCAACCGTCCTCCTCTTCCTTGCGTCGTTGATCCTCAATGCTGAGGGTTGTGACCTTTTTGTGGACTTTTTTAGCCATGTTGCCTATCTTCGGCGATGTGGATGGCGTCGAAGATTATGGTATCTAACTAGTGTAGCGTGGATTTAGTCTGAACGTCGCCTCTGGGTCTTTTCTCATCTACGTACTTTTTCTGGCACACTAAACACAAGTTAAATCTTACATTTTGTGCCACAGTTCATAGAAAACGTTTCTCATGCCACAAACCATAGTTGTAAATAGTGATGTTGGTTCAAACTTAATGTAACAAATATCTTATTTATATGACTCGTTATTTTTTTTAAGTATCTATTATAAGGTTTTGGAACATAAAAATCAAAGTACTGCGATTACGAATTAAAAAAATATTTATAGTAAATGTACTCTTCTCTCCCAGTTCCGATACCTCAAGAGTACTTCTATCCATACTTAAGTTTTAGGTACGGCGTGTTCACGAGTGAATTGTCACGTGACGGCGTGACCTCTATTCTATTTTAAAACAAGTAGGCCTTCCCGGAAAACATACGAAGAATTCTCGACATCAGAACCATTTTCGCAACTTTTCAGGAAAAAAACAACAAAAATTTAAAGATAATAATTCTTCAACATTTTGAGGATTAATTAGACAATGTCGGCTTTAATTATTTAAGCTTATGATTATTTCTCTAATAAGTCCGGAAAAAATCTAGACAGTAATTACATCAGAACCATCTCGTGCAAGACTTGCGTGTCAGACTTTTACTGACTAAAATCGATCTGAAACCTTCAGATGCCATTTACGTTCCAAGGCCACCATAACTCCTCCAAACGTTACCTATAACCCTAGAAGGCATCGGTCCTACAGTTTTGCTGGCATCTCTTTGAGGCGCGCGTGTAATATTATGCTCGTATTACTGCTTCGCAGAGGGAGGTGTTTCTGACCTTCCTCTGTAGAATGAGAATCGGTCAACTGACCGCTTCCCATTCCCTCTCACTCCGAACCCTGGTTTGAACCGGGGACGGACACAAAAGGTCGCCGCTGACCGCTCCACTGCTTATCGGAACAGAATTCCATTCTAGGTATGCTCCACTGTACCCGGTTGGGTGACTTTGAGCCTTCCGATGAGGCCCATTTTTATCACTTCGTCATAATTAAGTATTTATTTAAAGAGACCTTTAGGTAGACTATATTTTAGGGTGACATTCCATGCACACTCTACAAGAGAACTGTGGCGGGTGCTCCCTGATATACATAATGTATTTTAATACTCAATACTTTATTGCATTCCATATTATGTACATAGATGGTATAAAATATATATAATATAATATAATATCACACACTACATATAGCTTAAGGATTTGAATTGACACTTTTTCTTTGGTATTTAATCACTTAAACTAATATTTCGTGAAATAGAATACAGAACAACTTGTTTGTTTGCGCACGGTGGCGCCCTCTCTCCCTTTTTTTTATAATATCCCACATAGTTGTGGCACACAACGCCGTCTAGTCCCAAGCTAAGCAGAGCTTGTGTTATGAGTACTAGACAACTGATAAACATACTTATATATTTTTAAATAGATACATATTATAGATAAATTACCCCCAGATACAGAACAAATGATCGTGCTCATCACACAATCATTTGTCCTGGGTGGGAATCGAACCCACGACCTCCGGCATAGCAGTCAGGGCCACTAACCACTAGACCAACAAGTCTGTCGAATTATGTTACTTACTACAATTAATCAACTACCTCATGCAAGCTACAACACTTAACAACCAGTCTGATCTCCTGGCTGCAGGGTATTCCGGAACTATAACTTAACAGCGTGAATGAACCTAGTATGATATCAGTATGTCCGAGTGCACCAACCCTCCCGCGACGCTCTCTCCCCGTTGTCACGTAGGGGGCGATGTGTATCCCTAGCGTCGTCGAACTAAATTAATTAAATACGCTCCGAGCTACCTCTCTAGCATGGCGGCTGTCTGGCTAGCAAAGGGGAGTCCGGTAGCACAAAGGGTTGTCTGGTTTTAAAATTGAAAGTATTGAAACAGAATTTGCCGAGCAAACATTTTTGATTATTTAACATTGACGAAGAAACTCATATTTTTCTTTAAACTATCGGAATGTAAAATTAATGTCGCTACAAGTAACAAACATCCACACACGTAAAAACCTTTGTCTTTATAATATTAGTGTGATAGAGAAATGATTAATCTGAAAATCTGAATGTCCACTTACTTTTCCTTTCATTGGGGTCTGTAGTTCCACACGGTCGGTAGGAGGTGGTCCGTTTTCTCTTGGAGTTCACGTAGCCGGGGATGAAGATGCTGGGTGAGTCCAGACGACCTGATGCCAATAATCTGAAACAAAGCATGATTGTTATGCACTAGTGTGGAAAAGTGCGCGTGCTCACCTCCGCCACATATTGATAGATATATATTATTGTCACAACGATCATACCGAGCGGAACTTTATTTACCGATTACATCATCATCATCATTTCAGCCGAGACACGTCCACAATTGGACATGGGCTTCCCCAAATGTCGCCACAACGACCGCTCCTGTGCGTCTCGCTTCCATCTGATTCCCGCGACCCTCACCAGGTCATCCGTCCACCTTGATTACGGCATTGTAAAAAAGTAAATAATAAAATTAAATAAAATTAAATAAATGTTTAAGTTTCAGCACTTCAGTCCGCTGCAGTCCTTCTAAACAAAACTTTCTCCACTCTATTCGACTGTCGCCCATGACACATTAAAAAGTCCACAAGTAATGTCATGTTTTTTTTTTATAATTTTCAGTTTCTAAACTAAGTAAGATTAGAAACTGAAGATTATAAAAAAAAAACATTATATTTCGAACACAATTTATTGTCATAATAGTCAAAAATCATTTTGGTCTTTTGAGAATAGAACCAAACAAGCATTTATCAGTATTTGTGTAGCTCAACTCAAGACTAATATGGAGCTCAACAACTTGACGAACAATATTAAAGAAAGGACATTTGGGTAGGCCGCAGAAAATACTCAAACTGGCAGACATACGACCAAGTTACTGAAAAGAAAATCCACTTACTCCCCACATTCATAATAATAAAAGAAAATATAAAACTAAATTAAATTATGCATAACATCTCCGATTTCTCATCATCTGCATACATTACAGGTGTAGGGATATTCCTGCTAGACCAACCAGGTCCAGAGGCTCGCAGTAGCTGCAGCCGCGCGAAGTGATGAGGTACGATGGACATCGCGTGCTGATACCGGTTAATGGCGAGCGAGAACTTTCTTATAACGGTAGAAACTATCCCTTTTGTTAGGTGGGAATAAATCTAATGACTTCTTTCGCTCTAGGGCAGAGCGCGAAAGTGTGTCAGACTTTTATTGACTAAACCCACCCCTATGTTCCTGCTTTGCTTTGCATTTCAGGACCCCAGGTTTTCCTTTCAGAAACGAACCCTTAGCCCCAGAAGGTTTCGACCCTGCTGGGCCTCTACGGTTTTGCTGACATCTTCTTGAGGTGCACGTGGAACACTACGCGTCGTCAACGACTGGGACTCGATCCGACCGATAACCGGACGGCCGGACGGCGAGCTACCCAATGTTCGCCGTCCCAAGGCCACGCCTACTGTGGCGGAGGGCATCCATGAGCAAAGGTACATACTTGGTAAAGTCGAGCTCCAGCCGGTTGGCGTGCGGGCCGGTGAAGTGCAGCAGCAGCTGGACGCACGTGCCGCCGTGCAGCGAGCGCGTGCGGCGCGCGTCCACCGACACCATCCATGAGCAAAGGTACATACTTGGTAAAGTCGAGCTCCAGCCGGTTGGCGTGCGGGCCGGTGAAGTGCAGCAGCAGCTGGACGCACGTGCCGCCGTGCAGCGAGCGCGTGCGGCGCGCGTCCACCGACACCATCCATGAGCAAAGGTACATACTTGGTAAAGTCGAGCTCCAGCCGGTTGGCGTGCGGGCCGGTGAAGTGCAGCAGCAGCTGGACGCACGTGCCGCCGTGCAGCGAGCGCGTGCGGCGCGCGTCCACCGACACCATCCATGAGCAAAGGTACATACTTGGTAAAGTCGAGCTCCAGCCGGTTGGCGTGCGGGCCGGTGAAGTGCAGCAGCAGCTGGACGCACGTGCCGCCGTGCAGCGAGCGCGTGCGGCGCGCGTCCACCGACACCATCCATGAGCAAAGGTACATACTTGGTAAAGTCGAGCTCCAGCCGGTTGGCGTGCGGGCCGGTGAAGTGCAGCAGCAGCTGGACGCACGTGCCGCCGTGCAGCGAGCGCGTGCGGCGCGCGTCCACCGACACCATCCATGAGCAAAGGTACATACTTGGTAAAGTCGAGCTCCAGCCGGTTGGCGTGCGGGCCGGTGAAGTGCAGCAGCAGCTGGACGCACGTGCCGCCGTGCAGCGAGCGCGTGCGGCGCGCGTCCACCGACACCATCCATGAGCAAAGGTACATACTTGGTAAAGTCGAGCTCCAGCCGGTTGGCGTGCGGGCCGGTGAAGTGCAGCAGCAGCTGGACGCACGTGCCGCCGTGCAGCGAGCGCGTGCGGCGCGCGTCCACCGACACCATCCATGAGCAAAGGTACATACTTGGTAAAGTCGAGCTCCAGCCGGTTGGCGTGCGGGCCGGTGAAGTGCAGCAGCAGCTGGACGCACGTGCCGCCGTGCAGCGAGCGCGTGCGGCGCGCGTCCACCGACACCATCCATGAGCAAAGGTACATACTTGGTAAAGTCGAGCTCCAGCCGGTTGGCGTGCGGGCCGGTGAAGTGCAGCAGCAGCTGGACGCACGTGCCGCCGTGCAGCGAGCGCGTGCGGCGCGCGTCCACCGACACCATCCATGAGCAAAGGTACATACTTGGTAAAGTCGAGCTCCAGCCGGTTGGCGTGCGGGCCGGTGAAGTGCAGCAGCAGCTGGACGCACGTGCCGCCGTGCAGCGAGCGCGTGCGGCGCGCGTCCACCGACACCATCCATGAGCAAAGGTACATACTTGGTAAAGTCGAGCTCCAGCCGGTTGGCGTGCGGGCCGGTGAAGTGCAGCAGCAGCTGGACGCACGTGCCGCCGTGCAGCGAGCGCGTGCGGCGCGCGTCCACCGACACCATCCATGAGCAAAGGTACATACTTGGTAAAGTCGAGCTCCAGCCGGTTGGCGTGCGGGCCGGTGAAGTGCAGCAGCAGCTGGACGCACGTGCCGCCGTGCAGCGAGCGCGTGCGGCGCGCGTCCACCGACACCATCCATGAGCAAAGGTACATACTTGGTAAAGTCGAGCTCCAGCCGGTTGGCGTGCGGGCCGGTGAAGTGCAGCAGCAGCTGGACGCACGTGCCGCCGTGCAGCGAGCGCGTGCGGCGCGCGTCCACCGACACCATCCATGAGCAAAGGTACATACTTGGTAAAGTCGAGCTCCAGCCGGTTGGCGTGCGGGCCGGTGAAGTGCAGCAGCAGCTGGACGCACGTGCCGCCGTGCAGCGAGCGCGTGCGGCGCGCGTCCACCGACATCATCCACTCGGGCGCGCCCATCACGCGACGGATGTCTTCCAGGAACATGCCGCTGGACACAACATTATTCAATCATCAACCCAGTTTTTAGAAAATTTAATTTGAATATTACCCAATCAACATCCATGAAGTCTGCAGATTACAGTCAACTTCGTGTACAGTGCACTGCCCCTTCATCGGACTGATCATATATTTACACACTATCGTCTGCAATTTTTTTTTTCTCTTATATTTACACACTATCGTCTACAATTTTTTTTTTCTCTTATATTTACACACTATTGTCTACAATTTTCTTTCTCTAATATTTACACACTATTGTCTACATTCTTTTGTATTATTCCTTTTGTAGTCCTATATTGACACACTATCATCTTCAATTTTCTTCTTCTCCTATTTTTACACACTGTCGTCTACAATTTTTTTCTTCTCCTATATTTACACACTATCGTTTATCATTTTATTTGTTTTCTCCTATGTTTTCATTTTTCTTATATAGAACTGAAGGAAAAAATCTATAGAAATAAGCAGTTCCTTTTTACTTATATTCATAATTTGTTTAATCTATTAAGTTTATTTCACTATCAGGCGAGATCGAGCTCTTCAGGAATTTATAAAGAAAATGCCGATGACAGCAGATACTTACAGCACAAACCGGGGCGGCTTCATGATGTTGGCGTACTTGATGATGTCCTTGTCGGGCTCGATGTTGGCGCACGCGAACCGCTCCGAGCTCCTCTCGGGCCCGAAGATCACGATGGACCGCCCAAGCGCGCTCACCGTGCCCTCCAGCGGGAAGTTGCTGTCCATGAACATCTGCCGGTCGCTGCCCAGATCTAAAGAGACGAAGTAATCGTGCTTTAGTTCTAATGGACTCAAATCAGTTATGTACAAGATCTGGGGCCTCACCATGACGTGTTCAAATGTCAGTCGTGCGAGCGAGAAACAGGGATGGAGCCACACACCCTATATAGCTGTATCCCTTTAACAGTTCAGTTTAGATCATCAAATGGATCGCGGTAAAAGCTCGTGGTAAGGCGTCTGGCCTTTTTTGTTTCTGAACTATCTGTAGTACATACAAGTAATAGTTCCATGCGGTACTTGGTCCTGCGACAATCGCTCAACAACTATGCCAACCGTGTCGACTGCGCAACATTTTATTCTTAAGGCTCCGTGCCTCCGTTGGAAAAAAACAGAACCCTTATAGAATCACTCTGTTGTCCGTCTGTCAAGATCCTTTTTCTAAGGAACGCATTTATTTCAAAAACTCAGCTCAAAGACAATAAATATACCCACTATTAAATTTCTTTGACTCAGGTCGTACCCCTTAGAGTAGTGACAAAATCAAACTTCTAGGTAGCAAGCATTTAAATGTAACGCCGTTTATACTGTTTATGGCACACATATTTGATTTGACACTCGCAAATCGAAAATCAATTCAAAACCTATATCAATTGACCTAGAATTCTGAGATTTGGCAAGAAGCAAGGTCTCACAGTTAGGCTTGCCTAACTATCGATAGTTGATGTATCGATAGTTGACCTCGAAAAATAGTCATAATATCGATAGCCCTATCGATACTATTGAAATTTTACAATACTATCGATACTACCGATAGTATCTATCCAAGAAATTGAGCAATACTATTGATTAAGTGCAATACTATCGATAGTATCGATACTATTGGGTATAGATACTATCGATAGTATCGATACTATCACTATTATGGTGTATTTTACTACAATCACTGTCGATACTGTCGATACTATCGATACTATCGATAGTTTTACTACATCGATATTTTACCAAAATTCAATAGTATCGTGTTGGATTCAAACCTTTATTAGCGTTTTATGCACAAAAAGTAAAGTAAACCATCGAATTTATTAATTAATAATATTATCAGGTAAGTAGTAATAATCCTTGCAACATTGTATGTTTACTTATAATTAATACAATTATTACACTTAAAAGAAAGGCGGCATTTTGTACGTTTTTTTCATATTACAAGGCTGTTTTAAGTTGTAAGTTCATAAAGTAATAATTGCCGACTATATTGTTGATATATAATTTACTTATTAATAATCATGAACTAATAATGTTGACTAAAATTCCGGTGCAATACTATTGAACTTTGGGCTAATATCGATGTAGTATAACTATCGATAGTACCGATAGTATCGATAGTATCGACAGTGATTGTAGTATAATACACCATAATAGTGATAGTATCGATACTATCGATAGTATCTATACCCAATAGTATCGATACTATCGATAGTATTGCACTTTATCAATAGTATTGCTCAATTTCTTGCATAGATACTATCGATAGTATCGATAGTATTGTAAAATTTCAATAGTATCGATAGGGCTATCGATATTCTGACTATTTTTCGAGGTCACGATAGTATTGACAACCTATCGATAGGATATCGATAGTAAGGCAACACTGACTCACAGCACAAGTAAAGGAAAAAATCTGAAAAAACGTCACAAAATAATACATTTTTAGCGATTCAGTAAGATCTTCGATACTCGATTTGGGAATCAAACTATTTACATCGGTAACCCTCAGTGCACCCGACTCGCACTTGACCGGTTTTTTGTATCACGATCAATGCTTAATGTGTGCTAGGGAATACAACAATGTTTTAGTCAATAAAGTGGTGTGAAATTCAATCCATATCAATTTAATAGTAGCCATAGGAGATAGAAATGAAATATAAGGCAACAGTCTATACGGCATGCTACAGAGCTACTTACTGATGGTGCCCAGTCGCGCGGTGAGGTCTCCGACGTCACACCTCAGAGGGTTGTCAGGCCCACACTCTTGGCTGTACAGTCTATACGGAATGCTACAGAGCTACTTACTGATGGTGCCCAGTCGCGCGGTGAGGTCTCCGACGTCACACCTCAGAGGGTTGTCAGGCCCACACTCTTGGCTGTACAGTCTATACGGAATGCTACAGAGCTACTTACTGATGGTGCCCAGTCGCGCGGTGAGGTCTCCGACGTCACACCTCAGAGGGTTGTCAGGCCCACACTCTTGGCTGTACAGTCTATACGGAATGCTACAGAGCTACTTACTGATGGTGCCCAGTCGCGCGGTGAGGTCTCCGACGTCACACCTCAGAGGGTTGTCAGGCCCACACTCTTGGCTGTACAGTCTATACGGCATGCTACAGAGCTACTTACTGATGGTGCCCAGTCGCGCGGTGAGGTCTCCGACGTCACACCTCAGAGGGTTGTCAGGCCCACACTCTTGGCTGTACAGTCTATACGGCATGCTACAGAGCTACTTACTGATGGTGCCCAGTCGCGCGGTGAGGTCTCCGACGTCACACCTCAGAGGGTTGTCAGGCCCACACTCTTGGCTGTACAGTCTATACGGAATGCTACAGAGCTACTTACTGATGGTGCCCAGTCGCGCGGTGAGGTCTCCGACGTCACACCTCAGAGGGTTGTCAGGCCCACACTCTTGGCTGTACAGTCTATACGGAATGCTACAGAGCTACTTACTGATGGTGCCCAGTCGCGCGGTGAGGTCTCCGACGTCACCCCTCAGAGGGTTGTCAGGCCCACACTCTTGGCTGTACAGTCTATACGGAATGCTACAGAGCTACTTACTGATGGTGCCCAGTCGCGCGGTGAGGTCTCCGACGTCACACCTCAGAGGGTTGTCAGGCCCACACTCTTGGCTGTACAGTCTATACGGCATGCTACAGAGCTACTTACTGATGGTGCCCAGTCGCGCGGTGAGGTCTCCGACGTCACACCTCAGAGGGTTGTCAGGCCCACACTCTTGGCTGTACAGTCTATACGGAATGCTACAGAGCTACTTACTGATGGTGCCCAGTCGCGCGGTGAGGTCTCCGACGTCACACCTCAGAGGGTTGTCAGGCCCACACTCTTGGCTGTACAGTCTATACGGAATGCTACAGAGCTACTTACTGATGGTGCCCAGTCGCGCGGTGAGGTCTCCGACGTCACACCTCAGAGGGTTGTCAGGCCCACACTCTTGGCTGTACAGTCTATACGGAATGCTACAGAGCTACTTACTGATGGTGCCCAGTCGCGCGGTGAGGTCTCCGACGTCACACCTCAGAGGGTTGTCAGGCCCACACTCTTGGCTGTACAGTCTATACGGAATGCTACAGAGCTACTTACTGATGGTGCCCAGTCGCGCGGTGAGGTCTCCGACGTCACACCTCAGAGGGTTGTCAGGCCCACACTCTTGGCTGTACAGTCTATACGGAATGCTACAGAGCTACTTACTGATGGTGCCCAGTCGCGCGGTGAGGTCTCCGACGTCACACCTCAGAGGGTTGTCAGGCCCACACTCTTGGCTGTACAGTCTATACGGAATGCTACAGAGCTACTTACTGATGGTGCCCAGTCGCGCGGTGAGGTCTCCGACGTCACACCTCAGAGGGTTGTCAGGCCCACACTCTTGGCTGTACAGGTCGTGCTGTAACACAATTCAAAATTATCAGCGGACCTACACAAAATTATAAACAGAAAAATTTCATCCGAATCGGTCCAGTCGTTTAGCCTACTAAACGGCTTGACTAATTCAGATGAAATTTTTGACACTTATAGAAGAATTATAATATAAAGTGACCCAACCCATTTTTGCATGGAGGTTTGTAATTTTGAAATTTCCGGTTTTTCTCTATTATAATATGTACGTATTGTAATCATAAATTACTTTGTCTATTGGTAAAACAGCATGAAATACCGTTCAGTAATTTCGGAGTTTATCACAAATTGATAGACAGATAGATGCAGTGACGGATAATACTGTACTTGAGTGTTGATCCAGCACTATAAGTATGCAGACCTGGAAACTTGTTGTACAGTCTGAGGCGCCTCGCTTCAGGACTGTTCGTACGCGCCCCCCTGACGCGAGACCCCTCCCCTGCCACTTGATTGCGGGTAGCGAAACAAATATTCATTCCATGCGGGAATCGAACCTGCGACACGCAACACCGCCACGCCCAACCACTGCGTGCAGTACGCTGCGGGTTCCAGCGGTACCCTCCCGCCACGCACCTCGTGTTGGTCACCTGCACTAGCACGTACAACTTACATTGAGCGGATCAGCCAGCTGCGTGAAGTAAGGGTTCCAGCGGTACCCTCCCGCCACGCACCTCGTGTTGGTCACCTGCACTAGCACGTACAACTTACATTGAGCGGATCAGCCAGCTGCGTGAAGTAAGGGTTCCAGCGGTACCCTCCCGCCACGCACCTCGTGTTGGTCACCTGCACTAGCACGTACAACTTACATTGAGCGGATCAGCCAGCTGCGTGAAGTAAGGGTTCCAGCGGTACCCTCCCGCCACGCACCTCGTGTTGGTCACCTGCACTAGCACGTACAACTTACATTGAGCGGATCAGCCAGCTGCGTGAAGTAAGGGTTCCAGCGGTACCCTCCCGCCACGCACCTCGTGTTGGTCACCTGCACTAGCACGTACAACTTACATTGAGCGGATCAGCCAGCTGCGTGAAGTAAGGGTTCCAGCGGTACCCTCCCGCCACGCACCTCGTGTTGGTCACCTGCACTAGCACGTACAACTTACATTGAGCGGATCAGCCAGCTGCGTGAAGTAAGGGTTCCAGCGGTACCCTCCCGCCACGCACCTCGTGTTGGTCACCTGCACTAGCACGTACAACTTACATTGAGCGGATCAGCCAGCTGCGTGAAGTAAGGGTTCCAGCGGTACCCTCCCGCCACGCACCTCGTGTTGGTCACCTGCACTAGCACGTACAACTTACATTGAGCGGATCAGCCAGCTGCGTGAAGTAAGGGTTCCAGCGGTACCCTCCCGCCACGCACCTCGTGTTGGTCACCTGCACTAGCACGTACAACTTACATTGAGCGGATCAGCCAGCTGCGTGAAGTAAGGGTTCCAGCGGTACCCTCCCGCCACGCACCTCGTGTTGGTCACCTGCACTAGCACGTACAACTTACATTGAGCGGATCAGCCAGCTGCGTGAAGTAAGGGTTCCAGCGGTACCCTCCCGCCACGCACCTCGTGTTGGTCACCTGCACTAGCACGTACAACTTACATTGAGCGGATCAGCCAGCTGCGTGAAGTAAGGGTTCCAGCGGTACCCTCCCGCCACGCACCTCGTGTTGGTCACCTGCACTAGCACGTACAACTTACATTGAGCGGATCAGCCAGCTGCGTGAAGTAAGGGTTCCAGCGGTACCCTCCCGCCACGCACCTCGTGTTGGTCACCTGCACTAGCACGTACAACTTACATTGAGCGGATCAGCCAGCTGCGTGAAGTAAGGGTTCCAGCGGTACCCTCCCGCCACGCACCTCGTGTTGGTCACCTGCACTAGCACGTACAACTTACATTGAGCGGATCAGCCAGCTGCGTGAAGTAAGGGTTCCAGCGGTACCCTCCCGCCACGCACCTCGTGTTGGTCACCTGCACTAGCACGTACAACTTACATTGAGCGGATCAGCCAGCTGCGTGAAGTAAGGGTTCCAGCGGTACCCTCCCGCCACGCACCTCGTGTTGGTCACCTGCACGGCCGCGTCCACGCCCACCGGGTTCACGAAGATCGCCCAGTTGTGGTTCATCGTCTGTCATCAAAACATTATTCGATTAGAGCCTGCTTTTTATTCCATCACCTCAGCCCTTTCCCAACTCGCTCGGGGTCAGCTTCTATTTTAACCTGATGCAGCTGAATAATTGTGTTTTATGTGGAGCGACTGCCTCCATAACTCAATTACTGGACAAGATGATATTCCATGGATAGATTGATGGTCAGACCCTGGTTGTCATTAATGATTCAATATTTTCCTTAAAGTGAAATATTTGATAAAAATAATCATGGGTGGTAAGGACGCGCACCACAAGGAGATGTCGGTAATACCGTAGGGGCCCAGCAGAGTTGAAACTTATTGGTGTTGTGGGTTCGCTTCTGAAAGAATTATTGGTTCTGGAATACAAGGCAAACAAGGAACATAGGAGTGGGTTTTAGTCAGTAAAAGTCTGACACGTCCTTCCGCCATACCCTAGGGCGTGAAAAGTCATTGGATGATTTCTGACCTAAAAAAAGGACTTCCAGAAAATTCCTCTTTATAATATTGCCTCCAATGTTCGTACAGTTGTGACGCTCGTGTCACTTACCCGGTTAGTATCCCTCACCCCGGGATGCCTCAGCTTGACCTCGATGACGGTGTCGCTGGCGCTGCCGTCGTTGTGGATGAGCTGCGTGAAGCGGATGTAACCGTGCGCGAACCCGCCCGGGTGGTGGAACGAAGCGATAGCGCGCAGCTCGCGCGCCTCGGACGGACTGTAGCCGCGCTCGATGGACGAACACGCCCAGCGGCGGTTCTTCTGTAGGGGGAATTAAACTAGATTACCAGTTATTCATCGCCCTGTGACTGAGGACAACTTTACAGTGCTGGCACGCCATAATTATGGTGGTAAGTCCCCTATTTGAGGAGTGGCTGGTAAGACTTCACGGCGTCCTCACCTTCCTGCACTAGATTCGTGCGGAAGTAACCCACCATTGTGTAAATCGTTCGGAGGACACGGTGAAGCATACGGTAGATGTGTGCCCAGCTTAGGCGGAGCACCGTCGTGTCCTCATAGGGACGTTTGGCAGTAACAATCTCTCGCGTCGGGCCCTGGTACAGGCCATGATCCGGAGCGAAGAGGAGTGGCAGGCGGTCGCCTCCTTCTGCGAAGCAGTAACAGTAAGCCAGCGAAGGTGACGGCCGCACGCACAAGGGAACGGTCCTCACACCCCAGTGGCCGGAATCCCGACCCCAATTTCCAGCACCGTAGGCGTATGTTTGCGGACGGCGAGTAAAGGATAGCTCGCCGTTCGACCATCCCGTAACCGTCCGGACCGAGCTCGAGTCGTCGACAGTGCGTAGTGTTCCAAGCGCGGCTTAAAGAAATGTCAGCAAACCGTAGGAGTCCAGCAGGGTGGAAGCCTACTAGGGCCATGGGTTGGGTGAAAAAGAACCTTGGGACCCCAGAATAAAGATAAAGAAAGGACAGAAATGGGTTTTATTCAGTAATAGTCTAACACGCCCTCGCGCTCCGCACAAGAGCAGGAGAAGACATTGCATGATTTTCCACATAAAAAAAAATCCAAATCGATTTTTAGCGAACGAAGCATATCCATACAAGTATATCTTTATGCCATCGTCTCAACAATCTCTTCTTTTCTACTAATAACCATTTTACACAATTCATGTATTATTTACTGAATACTTTATCACGTACATGTACAGAGGTGGACTTATGCCTTCAGGCATTTTCTATCAGTTGTTGTTGTCGTCTCGTTGCTTCAGTTTTGTCTTCCATTAAAATAAATTTCGACTAGCAAATGGTTTCTTGTAATAACAAGGTATGGTTGAACAAACAGTCAGGCCGATATAAAGTTCTCGGTACTCGTACGTCAGCGACAAGACTCCAACCGCCCTTACTTGTATGAGACGTTACTACAGTACCTTCCGGTGCAGCACGACGGAGCGTCCCAGGATGCTGTGCGGCCCGAACAGCGACACTTGCGTCTCGTTGTAGAACGTGTTCAGCGAGCGAGACTCCACCAGCCCGTACTTGGAGCCCAGGTCGCCCAGCTCGTACTGGTCTGCTGTTCCTGAACAGGAAAGAGAACACGTTGTAGCGACCTGTACTTACGTACGTAAATATAATATAGAGGAGCGCATGCGACCGCGCGCCGGCGAACACTGAACTAGGCGTGTGTAACTCTTTACTGAACCGACTCACTGTTTTGATACATTTTCGTGTTCCGAAAGATTGGAACATCATCAGTAATGTTTTAAATGCATCATTTGGAACAATTGGAACACTGAAACACTCTTTACTTTGAGTGACCTGCAGTTTTAAAAAAAATCAAATTATAACGTAAATACTGTAAATATAATTAATGACCTGAACTAAAAACTTGCTAAAAGCTTTAATTAACTAAAACCTTTAAATTACTCTCAAATCAAAATTCAATTAAATAAAACTGTTAGTGTATATGATGCAACGCAACAGATCACGATTCATAACGCAGTTTCAGTGCAGTGCAATGCGCGATCAAGTACGGACGTGTTTGCGCTGCTCGATACGATTTTTTATTCACGTTAAGCGCGGCAGTAGCCGCTGGCCGTCTTCGCTACGAGTGAACCACTCATAGTTAACGAGCTGTTGGCATTCATAAAACATGCCATTGACTACATGGACGAGGTCAGCATCCTGCAGATCTGCAAATCCAGTTACAACGAGGAGGAGATTTGCAGTGCCAAGCTGCTGCTTTTCCAAGCGATGGGTAAAGTTGACCAGATGCAATCCCGACGGAGGGATGGAGGCCAGAGAAGTGTGCAAGACATCATCACAATGATGAAGAGCACCGACCCGGACGACGTACCCGCATTCGTGGCGAAGGAGTTGCATAAGCTGCCCCCCGTCACGTTCGACCACGTCGATGTCACCATGTCTGAAGGAAATAACATCCCTGAAAGCTAGCCTGGCCGAGGTACAATCTAAGCTGGACGTCTCTAATAACTACGTGCTGAAGTAGAGTTGTTGCGCAACGCTGTTTCGGAAAGTAGGGCGCCTAACACCACTAGTGTGAATATTTGTCGCGGAGCGCAAAATGTATCCATCGGCAGTTTGGAATCGGCAAGTTGCAGTGCGTCACCCGCTGCTGAAAATGCTTGCGTTGAATCTTGCTCCGCTGTTGCCGTCGCTGTTTCGTCACCGGTCGAAGTGATGACGCATGTAGGTACGTCGACTTCTAAACGTGCTTACTCCGCTATAGTTGCCGCAAACTTACATGCTGTGTCGCAAACAACGCGGCAAGCAGGTAAAACGAAAGGGGGCAAGCAGATTAACTTAGAGTCTCAAAATGTGGACTTGAAACAACGAGGTCCAGTTAAGAGCTCGTGCGATGAGGATGGTTTCACAAAGGTGGAGAAGAAGAAGAAGAAGAAACCTCCTTATCATGACATGCTGCTGCGTCCAGCTATACCCACGACGCAGCTGTATGTGTCGAGACTACATCACACCACGAAGGTTGAGGAGATCGTGGAGTATGTACGAGTAAAAACAAACTGGATTTTGAGAGTCGTGGAGTTGGAGTCGCGCCATAACACTAATTTCAAGTCGTTTGTAGTGCGGGTGCCGACTCAACACTTGGAGACCCACACAAACTTTGGACCCCCGTTCCATCCCCATAGGGTGTACATTTTTAAAAATCCTCTGTTAGTTCTCGCCTACGTCATAAAAGGAAGCCTTGTGCAAAATTTCACCCTCCTAGTCCCAGTAGTTTTGGCTGTGCGTTGATATGTCAGTCAGTCAGTTTCTCCTTTTGTATATATAGAAGAAGTACAGCTACTCCAATGTCGCCTACTGAGGTTAATCAAACTGTACCTTTAGTGGGAGGAGGACTGGAGCTCTTGTTG
This sequence comes from Mythimna pallens, assembly GCA_961205895.1. Classification (NCBI taxonomy): domain Eukaryota; kingdom Metazoa; phylum Arthropoda; class Insecta; order Lepidoptera; family Noctuidae; genus Mythimna; species Mythimna pallens. The sequence goes on along the minus strand of OY540845.1, from coordinate 529,301 downwards.
ACATGGAACGGGTTGAAGGTGTCGTACAGCGTGGTCTTCTCACAAGGGAACTCCAAGTCTTTCTCAACGGGGACCTGCAACGTGACAAAGGAAAATTGAAGCCAGAACCTTACCGGGAGCTCATAACGCGATCCTAAACTGAACTGATAATGGATGGAGCTCTATAGGGCATATATCTTCATCCTCCTTTTTCTCGCACGCTTGACATTTAAAACACGTCATCGCGTCATGGTAAGGCCCCAGGGCCTCAAGTCTGCTATTACAATATTGTCAGAATGGTCTATCATTGATTTCATAATAGTTGATTTTGACAAGTTTGGTAATCTAGTAATATAATGGCGTCATTATGACTTTGGTCAACCACTGACACTCCATTGGGAGAAGTGGCATAGAATGGTAATCTCGTACATATTGACAAACAAATATCTGACGTATGCAGTAGTAATCTGCTACAATTTTGGCAGTTCCTTTAATCAGTGACCTACCATTAGTACTTCATTGTGCAGTAGTTACTTTTAATAAGCTCGATATTGTCATTCTACCAATACTCTAGTACGAGAGCACTGACCGATCAATGATCGATCATTACGAATTAGCAGATTACGAACTTTTAGCAAAATGACAATGGGATCGTGTTGGAATGACGAATTTGTAAAAATAGCAGACTTGGGCTCCAGGTCAATAAATTGAGGATAGAAAGACTAGGAGACGATCAAAGACGAATCAGTTCTTTGAACTCATTCATTCGAAATTACTGAGTTTAACGTAATTATAGGTGGTCACGCCTCTCTCAGCTTACATTTTATACCTGCAACTGAGGTGGAGGGGCCAGACAAAGGAAATGAAATACAATTTCATTAATAGTTCCAAAAACAACAAAAGTTGATTCTATTCAATTCTTAATACAGCATTGCTATTCTGAAAAGTTTATTTGCGAAATCACTTCTGAATCCGCAGTGAAATCATGTGAAATTAAAGTTTTGTATTCTTAAATGGAGTGAGTCGATGTAAATCATAACAAGACACAATTCAGCGTCACTGCCCTACTACCATAGAGCAATGTCACTTGGGTTCTCGGAACTCTTTTTCTGTTCTCGGAACACTTGGCCTTGATCTTGACATAAGAATAACGAAACTTGTACAGGCGAGATGAGAAGCGAAGTGAGTGTGACTTTCGAGATGATTTGCGAAATGACTTTCGAAGTGATTTACCATTTACAGAATAGCACTGCAGATACTGAAATTAATTTTTAACTTTATCATAAACCTACGTAATCTACATATAGCTACATACACACATGTGGAAGCTTGATATTAGCAATTTTCATTACCTATGTAAAAAAATTATAATGGTTATTAGCGTGTAAGCTTTCTTTAAAAATTACTAAATGATGATCCTGCCCTCCTAGCCAAGTTACAATCGTTTCATTCGCGCCGAACGCCTCGAGTAGGCCACGCCTCCGATTCCTTTGTTTTGACCACGTGACTGAGCGTTGAGATGACGTCAGAACAAAGGAATCGGAGGCGTGGCCTACTAGAGGCGTTCGACGCGAACGATACGATTGTTACTTGGCTAGGGGGTCTGGTCACATTAAACTACGAATTGATGGCATTTTTAATGATTAAATTATTCCTATTCACAGAACTCACGACATGTATCTTGTAGTTGTAGACATCTTGCAGGCCGTCCAGCGTGACCACGACGTTGGTGACGTCATACTCGGACTGCTGCGTGAGCTCGAGGCGCCCCTTGAGCGGCGCCTCGGAGCCGTTACCGAACCAGTCGCGCACCACCGCTTTACGACGATGTAGGCCGTTCACGCTGACAACATCAACCAAGACAAATATTCTAGTTCAATTGTGAAAAAACCCACTCCTGTTCCTTCGTTGCCTTTTGTTGCCTTTCAGAAGCAGACCCATAGCCCCAGTAGGTTTCGACCCTGCTGGGCCCCTACGGTTACGGCTGACATCTCCGTGAGGCGCGCGTGGAACAGTACGCGCCGTCGACGACTTGGGCTCGTGGAATCCGAATAAACTGATATCAAACTTGATGAAAACCGAAACTTTCAGGAGACTCAAAAGGCTCAGTCCACAACACTTGACACTGTGACTAAATATCATAAAACGGATTGACGTGGGCGCATCGGTGGCGGTGGGCACCTACCGAGCTTGGTAACATTATATTTCAACACAACAGACGCTGAATGTTAATGAGTGAACAGATTACATCAGAGAAGAGAGAGGGAAAATTATGATGGTAGTATGTGTGGTCCGTGGAGAGAAATTGAAGCAAGAGCTTACACTGAATTTGTATATTATGTTATCCAGCAAAAATCTGCTCTTAGTCAATTGTACCGCGCCTACAGTTATGTTCAGAGCAATAACGATTCTGTGCTACTGTAGTTCAAGACAGAAATAGACTAGTTAGCAACAGAAAAGTTAGCAACACAGTATGGGTCGGAAAAGAGGGCTTTATTTTTAGATTTCGTTACTTCAAGCTATTACCAATAGAGCTTAAGATTAGATATACTAAACATAGTACCTGAAGCATTCAATTTCAATATCAGAGCAAGTTTTCCTACTAGAAAACATACATCTCAACCATGCTACCTACATTCATGAAACATTTTCAGAAGAGCAACCACAATGTACTCACATGGAACAGGCCATCCGCTCCCCCCTGGCCACGGGCCCGTGATCATCGTAGATGACGAGCGACTTCCTCATGATGGAGTGCTTCCCCGCCAGCCCCACGACGGTGTCGGTGAACAGGCGCCGCGTCAGACGCGCTGACTCTACTTTCTTGCCGGCCACCTGGAGAGTGCCGTGCCTGGAACAAACAAAGATTAGCAAAATTATTATCAAAAGCGTATTATCTATTATAAATCACATTATTTCGTGCAATATTAGAGCCTTTATCTATTTTCCCCCCCCTATATTCCCCCGACACAAGTGTACATGGGAACACCGGGGTGGTTTTAATTAGTAAGAGTCTGACAGACCCTTCCACCCACCCCAGGGCGCAAGACATCCATGAGGATATCAACGCCGACAAAAGAGAGATAATATTAACCTGGTGGTAAAGTCTCCAAGCCTACAGAGCCCCTCGAGCCCCGGCCTGCAGTAAGCCTCGGGATGCCTGGTGTCGATGTCCAGCGCGTGCGGAGTGAACACCTTCCCCGCGCTCAGGCAGCGCGCCGTCCAGTTGTAGTAGTCGGCGCCCGGGGCGTGCTCGTGGATGGCCCAGCGATGGTCACGGCTGTTGTTCACGTTGGCGCCGTCAGCGTGCACCTGGTGGGAAGGGAATCATTACTATCCATTCACGACTTTCACCACTGAGAGCGGTAGCTAAGCGCGGGGCGGGGAGCAGTAAGAACAAAAGTACGAAAATGTTTGAAGCACGCCACTTATAGCGCCGCGCGGCCGCTTACCGATGCCGCCCCGCTCGTCGCGCCGCACGCCGCTAAGACCGAAGCCATAAACATGCCGTTAGACATCATTGTGAATAAGACAGCGTATCGTATATTATAAAGGCTAAAGTTTAATGAGTGTTACACAAATACATTCTACAGCCATTACTCGCTGTCCCCACAGTTTCACCCGCATCCTTGGTTACTACTCCACTCCAAGTAGTCGTAGCGTAATGTTATATAGCTTATAGCCTTCCTCGACAAAAGGGCTATCCAGCATTGAAATAATTATTAAATTGGAGTAGGTCATGAGATACTAATTGAATTATATCAAGTTCACAATTTTTAATAGGTAAACTTTTTTTTGCCACTGGACTATTTGTTCCCTAGGGATAATTTCCTGCTTTCGAAGATGAATTCGCTGGCAGACGCTCGGTGACAAATGAAGGATTCCTAAATGTAGTCTAAAATGACCAATGAAACAGAAGCAACACGCATACAAAAAATACATTAGCGAATACTACGAGTACATAGTAACGTAACTGGAAAACTAACAAATGTGGCGTTATCTCCTCAAGTAGATCATTAGGCAGAAAATTTTGGTGTAATTATATATGGTGGTGTAATCGCATATGAGTGAGTAAAAGTCAAAGTGCTGACTCACTCACTGACTCATCAACGCCCAGCCCAAACCCTTGGACCCGGAACGCTGAAATTTTGCACAGAAGTGCAAAATTTTAAAATGTATACAAAGAATAAGAAAGGATTTTTCAAAATTCACCTCCTAAAGAGATGCAACGGATGTCAAAAGTTTGTATGGACAAACCTACATTCATTTGGGCGAAGCCGCTGGCGGAAGCTAGTTATATATACTTCCATGCAACAACATTATGCAACAATATACTACAACATGCTACAACATGCAGATCAAACAACGATGATGACAAAAACTGCAAGTCAAAGGAACTTACACTAGCACTTCACAAAACATGCTCACAAACTCACACTAGCACTTCACAAAACATGCTCACAAACTCACACTAGCACTTCACAAAACATGCTCACAAACTCACACTAGCACTTCACAAAACATGCTCACAAACTCACACTAGCACTTCACAAAACATGCTCACAAACTCACACTAGCACTTTACAAAACATGCTCACAAACTCACACTAGCACTTCACAAAACATGCTCACAAACTCACACTAGCACTTCACAAAACATGCTCACAAACTCACACTAGCACTTCACAAAACATGCTCACAAACTCACACTAGCACTTCACAAAACATGCTCACAAACTCACACTAGCACTTTACAAAACATGCTCACAAACTCACACTAGCACTTGACAAAACATGCTCACAAACTTACACTAGCACTTCACAAAACATGCTCACAAACTCACACTAGCACTTCACAAAACATGCTCACAAACTCACACTAGCACTTCACAAAACATGCTCACAAACTCACACTAGCACTTCACAAAACATGCTCACAAATTCACACTAGCACTTCACAAAACATGCTCACAAACTCACACTAGCACTTCACAAAACATGCTCACAAACTCACACTAGCGCTTCACAACCGACAATCAACGAGAACATCGTACGTACATATAAATCTCACTGCACCTAACTCCGGAACTGCCTTCTGTAAGACATACGTACAAATATTATTATTACACACGTCAAGTCATACGCAGAGCCACAGCGCCAGCCGCGCTGGATAATGATGTAACCACTGTGTTAATTAGTGAAAGCTGATCACTAAATGCTATTCAAGGTGTTAACTGCTTCTGTCTGTTAACCTGACCGAATAGAAAATACCTATTATTAGACTATTACGTAAACTTATCCAGAGGTATCGTTTTACCCAGTAACTGGATTGTGGAGCTGAGATAGGCGGTCACATGCAGTCAATACTGGTATTTATCTACATCCGGTAAGATTGGAAGCTGGCTACAAGATAGTCGGGAAAAGGCAAATTGAATCTGAATAGGAGGACCTATACCTACAAAATCAATCTGTCATGCTTACAACAATATTGGTGGTATCGTCCATGGATGCATCCAATGCAACCCGCCCCACCGCTTGGCAATGGTGGCCACCACCATGGAATAGCGAAACACCACCACTACCACCTGCGGATATTGAAACCCCATCTGTTCTAAGAACATCAGCATCTGGTACAGTACTACCATAGAAATCTTTCTTATATCTATGAGTACTACTCCATAATTTCTCATCAACAAATAATGTTGGTGACCTCCCAAGGCATCACGCAAGGTCTTGCACCTGTCTGAACAGCACCCGCTTTACTACCACCACCACCAGCAGCGGGTAGCGGAACACAACCTACACCAAGAACATTGTCGTCTATTCACCATGCTCCTAACAATGACGGTAGTGTCCTCCCAGACCTTGTCCTGCAGCTGTCTCAACACCACCCGCTTCACCACCACCACCAGCAGATAATGGAACACCACTTGCGCCGCGATCATCGGCATCAGGTACTACTTACCAAGCTCTCAACAATGATGGTTGTATCCTCCCAAGGCTTGTCCTGCGGCTGTCTGAACACCACCCGGCCCACCAGCGGATAGCGGAACACCACCTGCGCGGAAAACATGGGTGTCTGGTACTCGGTGTCGCTCTCGTACTGCAAGATCGTGCCGCAGAGGTCGCGCTTGGGATGCCGCCTAGAACGTAGATATGGTAAGAACATGTAAGAAGTAATTATTAGGTGTGGACTGAAATGCGGGAGGTATTGATTTTAATGTGACGTGGGCCAAATTATGTGAATATACTTGAAACGTGACTTAACATAGTGGGCATATATAAACGTAAGTAGATACCTATTGTTAAGTTAAAATTATAGTGCTAAAAATACAGACTGACAGATGGTCTAGAACGAAAGACAAGCGGCGTTTACCAAACCGTGTCAACCCTGCCAATTTTTTAAATATTTTATAACATGATGATTATAGATGACCTCGCTTGCAACGCAAATAGCCATTATATAAATCGCACCTATTATCATTTATGATTACCACCGCAAATAAAACACTTCTTCTTTTTCTAGTTTTGGGCCCGACTCGCGTCTTGATTATTGCTAGTAGAAGCAACTTGACCCCAGTACCCTAATAGGGTCCTATTGCCACCCTTCGGGCTCGAAACCGACTCTAAAATAACCAAAATAAAGGTAAAAGCAAAGGGCTTTTCCCCATTTCATGTTGCAGATTTATTTGTCGCAACTCTGACTGATTGCGCAGGTGTAAAGAATTCAAAAGTTCAGTCGTTTACTATTACTACAGAAGACGTTACCTCTCGAGCACCAGCGCCCTATGGACCACGCTGTTCACCCCCTGCAGGGGTAGGTAGACGTCCCAGTAAGCGCCGCTCAGCTCATTGGCCAAGCCTGGCAGCAGGTACTTGTGGTTCAGGTATTCTGTGCGGTCCTTGTGCTTGCCCAGCAAGTCTCCCACTGGGTACTGGTCTTGGGTGCCCATGCCTGGAAGTAGGGAGGTGAAGTGTAAGTTGAAAGTGAGCCAGTTTGTCTTTATGACTGGGCCAAACATCTGTAAAAGCTGCAATTAGTACGTAGGACCTACACCATATCCTGTATATTAAAAGCAGAGTCCTGACTCACTCACAGACTCTAACTCCCTTGGATCTTGAACGCTGAAATTTTGCAGGTTCTTATAATAGTGTATGCAAAGAATAAAAAAAGGAAAGGATTTTCCAAAATAGGGTTCATTTTCTCAGGGGATGAAACGGGGGTCCATAGTTTTTATGGAGAAACCTAGTTTCACGCAGGTGTAGCCGCTGGCAGAAACTAGTTATTTACAGAAATGAACCCACAAGGCGCGCCAGTTTAGCTAGTTATATTATAATAGTCAAAAAATATATTTCTCGCAAATTAATGCATCTCGTACTTCTCGAATTCTGGTTTAGTCAAAACAAGTGGGGCTTACTGAAAGTGTCTGGATCTGACCACTTACAATAAAAGAATGGAAAAACAATGATAGAATTCGAAAATGGAACTATTTGCGAACTTGTTACGTTTTAATTTGCAAAGCTGTCATTTGTTTTTTCATTGAGGCATCCTTTCGAAGATTGTGTGTCGCTATAAAAATGAATTTAATTCGTGAACATTTTCGTTCAATGAATTTTTATGATGATTTCGTTGTGGCTTAAGTCAACAAGAGAGTTGCCAGAGACTACAATTGGCATTTGGCGATGAAGCACCATGTCGCAGATCTGTGTATTCGTGGACGAGACCATCTCTATGACAAGGTACGTGAAGGTCGGCCGGGGACTGCGGTTACAAACTCAAAAATTGACACCGTACGACAACTTATTGAAAAAGATTTTAAAAAATTCTTAACAAATTCGTGCTTTTTTAGGCATTGGAATGAGCCAAGTGCAAAACATTTTATATGTGCATCTGAAGGTTCGGTAGCTTTGCACACGATGGATACCACATAACTTAACGGAGGACGAAAAAGTTCGCGAAAATCGTCCTCGAAGCAATGTACTCCTCCACCACGATAACACATCCTTACATTCCGCTAAGGTAACAGAAGCCTATTTGAAGGATTTCAATGTGGAACTGATGACGCATCCGTTTTACAGCCTGAAACTCGCACCATGTGAGTTCTATTTGTTTCCAAAAATTAAAGACAACCTTAGAGACACGTTTTACGAGCCATGATTCAGCTTTGAATGCGTTCCATTTTTTTTTTTTTGTAAAGTTTTTATGTATAAGAAAATAATGTGTCATAATGTGCGTATCTCACAATCTCACGAGAGCGATGCAGGGCAGAACGTGTTATATGATTTAAATACAAACTTGAAATCATTTTATTTATATCAGGTCATTCCCGCTTAAAACATCACTTTAAAATTATATTATATTCAAAATTATTCGTATAATCAGCCATTTTGGAAATAAATATCGTTCGCAGCGACATGCTTTAAGTCGTCATACACCTGAGTAAGTGAAAAAACACCTCTATTGGCTATTCCAATCATTGACTGTTGGCTCACCACCAAGTAACGTCACGTTTCGGCGCTATCTACCAAATTATACTAAAAAACTTCCATGACAGTTCATCCATGGTTGGTGGTTTTCTATTTCTGATAACTAAAATAGGGCATTATTTTTAGACGCACACATTTATAGATTTGAACTGTCATTGTAAATATAGACATGATTAAATCGAATGTATAAAATAAAACCAGAGATATATTTTTATTAATAAATAGCATGATTTACTAATGTATAGCCTAACATATTAGGAACCATCTGATTTTATCCAAGTTACTATACAGTATATAGGCATACTTACATATTTGACGTAGTTTTTTTTTTTAAATTAAAGAGCGAGACCCGGAAGTAACAGACGTTTGCTTTTCAAGTTAAAATTTTACCTGGTGGAGGCAGCTTATTCAATTCCAGCCCCGTAGGGTTGTAGATCCCGCCGGTGGTATTACACAGTGACTCCACATCATCCGCAATAAGCTTAGGAGGCAGTTCCTTGACGCTGTACTGCAGCACGGAGCTCACGAAGCGCAGGTTGGACTCGTAGTCACCGTCGGCCGCGCCCAGCTGGAAGTTGGTCCAGGTGGGATCGAAGGGCGAGCGCTGCATGAAGTCGATGGAGCCGCGGATGCCGTCCATGTTTATTAATGCTCTGGAATTTGGAAGCAGATGGTGGATAATAAATTCAATGTGTAAGGTAAACATCAAGAAATAAATACGTGGTCTGGTTTGGAAGATACTTTAATTTCTCAAATGTCGCATGATACCGCATAGGTTCATAAGAGAAAACGCTCGAAATATCAGGTGAACACCGTAGATTCATAAGCAGTAGATTCAAAATAGCTTGACATTTAATGAGTTTTGAGATGAGAATGTGTTCGAGGGGTTAAGATTAAATACAATTTTAATCTTAACTCCTTACATAATGTCACGTCTGTATTCTCGATTTCCAGTTGAGTATCTACGTATAGCAAAGTTCGCGAGTTATGTTTAGATCCTATGTATAAGGGGGCGAGCCTATTACAATCTTCCGGCACAAATCCAGACTGTTACGGACAAATTCTACAAGTAATAACCCAATTTCTCCGACAGGAATTCTTATCGGACCCAGGGCCTCATGCTTAGCAATAGCACTTATAACTACTAGAATTAAGGTGCCATTCGAACCTCGGCTACAGGCTGTGGATGCAGGCTTTGAATGCAGATAGCACACACATGAAACACAGCCGTTGCCTGCATCCGCAGCCGGGAGTGATCCCGAGGCTGGCTGCAGGTGCTGCCAGTCACAAATCTACGATTCAATCCAATATGAGCGCTATCGGCTCCGAGTAGCGATTCAAAGATTCAAAAGCATTTATTTCAAATAAACCATTTACAGGCACTTTTGAAATGTCAAGAAGTCAGTCAGTCAGAAAAAATGATGCGGTGATCCCGATGAATTTGGGGTCAGCGCAACACCATTTAAGTTTCCTGCAAACACGCTATATGTATTCGTCTTTTTTTTAATACGTTTGCTAACTCTCTGGCCTTTTCAGTCATAGTCCCAACATTCCAACGTTTCATTTCCCGAGCTAGCTCCTCACGTTGCCCTCGCCCGGAATGGTGCAACAATCCTGGTCTATTTCCCACAGAAGCCAGGTGCTACCCCTGCGCTTCGCCTATGGAGTACGACCTAACCCTAGCGCATTCCATCAAGACCAAACATGTTGCAAAGGGATTTGGCTAGTTTCTAAAGTCGGCCACCAGCCTGAAACTCTAATCCTCCATGGGAATGATTTTGTTGGTGGTTTACCCGCCAACGCGATGACCTAAGGTGCTGCAGTATGCACAGTCTCTACATTTTTTTTTAGTTCTAAATATAAGAGGCACTACTTTCGTCCAGTTTTCTAAACAATTTAGTTCGTCAATTGACAAATGTTCACCGACAATAAGTCGTCGTCATCTTCGGAATCTGCTACAATGGGCATGCTGAGGAAGGAATGCAATAATATCCTTGATCTACCACATGTTGTTATTGAATATACGAATAACTGCGGTACTACTGATCTCGACGGTTATAGCTTCCAGAACTTGAGTTTACATTACACAAATACAAATGATGCCAATAACGTAGAAACTAAATGGTTGCATTATTGCATAAGCAGAAATAGATACTAAAGTTTTAAAAGTAGCAGATTGTCATAATGAGGCAATAAAAAGAGTAGGTATCCAACAGGATATACAGACGATCAGAGCACGTTTGTTTAGAATATTTTAAACCGGAATAATAATATTAATAATGTAAGCGCTGTTTTGATTGTGGCCAGAAATAACTTCCAAATTATTCCTATAATGTTGTTAATAGCAATTTGCTTGGATATTTGTACGCCTACGCTTTTTACATTTGCCTTGTATATTGATAATTTAGCATCCATTTTGACAAAAACAACAAAATTATTTAAAAACATACTCACTTTGTACTTTTTGGCGCCATCGGCCTCAACTTGGCACACGCCAAGAAACTATCAGAGTGTCGGTTATCATATATCACGACATATAAGCTCCGCTTCGTCACCTCCATGTCACTTCTGAGCACGTTGATCACGTCATCCTTGAATAAAGTTTTGGTTTTCATCACGTTCGCATCCGTCGCCACCTTGATCATCCCCAGTCTACTGTCTAAGTCTCCCACACTCATCCCGTCACCACTGTTCTCCGGATCAAACACTAGCTGAAGAACATTACAATTGTCTTCGTAATTCCCCTTATCAGCATCAAAAATGTCTGTCACAAATAACTTCCACTTATGTTCAGTAAATTCTACTTTTTCTGAAACACCTTTGGTATGATATAAGTCTGCTTGGATGTAGGAGTCTGATTCATCGGATTCTCTTGCTGATAGCCATCTGAAATGCAGTGTTCCTGCTACTGGAGAAGTAAACTTTGCGATGGCATTCTTTTCATAAGTCTTATCTGTTGACAATATTGACGCACATATTACTCTGTCTCGTTCAGCTGTTTCAAAGACTATGCTCTTTCCCCAAAGGCCGTTTGGGCCCGTCAGAGTGTTTTTACTTTCGAATTCCGCGTGGTCTTTTCCAGGTATGATGAGGTAGCCAAGTTCTTCAGTGAGATCGATGAGCTCTTTACCGAGGTTGGCATCGGAGCACCGCGCCTCGGAGAGGTCTCGGTAGTCGACGGGAAACTCGTGGATGGTCCAGCGCCACACACCGTCAGGGTACTGAAGCGTGGGCTTGAGGTTAGTCCGGATGCTGATGAGCGTGTCGTTCTTATGTGAGAACTCTACCTCGCCATGCAGTCCGTGCTGCGACAGGTACGCGCGGAGCACCAAGCATTTTGATATTTCTGGAAGAGAGAATGGAGGTGGATTTGGATTCCATTTTTCACCCGATTATGACGACAGTACCGTCGGTCTATCTATACTCTAAACTTCTTTAATAGCTTTGGTATTTCTGTTTATAAAAGGGAAAACCAGGGATTATCTGTGGTCAGCTCTATAAACTAATTTATTTTGTAAACATGTTCAGCGGTTTCAAGACGCTGCTCTATCTACTACAACATGCATCAAAACTATCGAGATTCCATGTAATTAAAAACATATGAACGGCCAGTCTCAGGACACTTGGACGGATTTCTGAATTGAATATTTTGAATTAAAAACGTCTCAAACTCTACTTAAAGCCAAATTTTGACAGTTTTTTAGACTAAAGTACAGTTTAAGATATACTCAACTTCAAATAATCAAAACCAAAAAGGGGGGTTAACCCCCAATTATGATAACTTTTCTCAAAAAATAGACCCAAAATTGCACCTCCGGTTTCCTGCTAGATAAACTCAGGGGCTCTTGTCACATATTCAAACTAGTGTCCAGATAAACAGCCATAAGCGACTGTCTCCGACACGTGATCGGAAAGGTAACTAGTTCGATGCCAGGCGCTGACAGAATGCCCTTGAGACATTTCACGTTTTTATTATTATTGTGATCACAACAATATCTGTGCACTTTAGAAAGTTTGTTTCATAATCGTTTCATTGCATTTATTAAAGGGACAGATCATTTATTACATTGTTACCTAATGAGTTGTAGTTAATGTTTCCGTGATTTCTAATTGTTGACTAAGTTGTGTCCATTGAAAGTTATAAGTACGTACATACATATTCCAGTTATTGGTAATCCAATAGTTTTTTTTTCCTAATAAAACACTGTAGAATATTGACATATTGAAAAAATAAAATCGTAAAGTTGAAGATACTTTAAAATAATGTTATTTCGCGGAACTAAAATTATGACTAAAAATAGAGAAATCAACTTAAAACCAGCCAAACAGGATTTAGATATAAACTTGGAGGAACTAGTTCACAACTCACCAACACTAATCAACACAAAATACACTAAACACAAGAACTTTGGTGAAGCATGACTAAACCCGTAAATCATTGTCACTAAACTATAGTTAAACTTAACTAAACCGAGCTCATGTCGGTACTCATGACGCCACTGGTTTCTCTCGCCGAGTGAAAGGCACTGGCGGACCTAACGAACGCTCAAGTATAACTTAAAGAAGAGGACAGATAGATAGTTAGAGCAAGACACAAGACGTTAAGGTCGTGTGGTCGGAACTGATCAGTCGTCATTCGATGATTTTCGCGGTAAACCAGAGAAAATGATTGGATTCTTCATGGAAACCTGGAAGAGGTACATGCTGAAATTGACAAACATAATGTAAATTAAGATAATAAAAGTGCACTTGACGTGACAAGCTGTTGGGCATTGGACAGAGCCAGGACAAGACTCCGTAGTCTGAATTTAAAATTCAGTTCTTATTATATTCCACGACCATTATTTTTTATCGAAACAAATCGACTTTACTCATCCAGTGTTTATTTTCATTATGCTGAAATATTATTAGCTAAATAACGTAAAATTATTACAAATATGTACTAGTTTTTGCCCGCAGCTTCGCCCGCGTACATAGAATATTGCCTATGTCACTCAGGAATAAAGCAGCTTTCTGTCGGTGAAAAAATTTTAGCAATCAGACAAGTAATTTATAGATTACGTCCTACAAACAAAAAAACAAACTAACTCTTTATAATATTATAATATTTATGTAGAAATATACACTAATACACTTTTACTTAGTATTTTGGGTTAATTCTACGGTTTGACCATGCGTTACCTTGCTTGGCTCCCTCCCTGTCCAGTTTCAATACTATACAGTAAATACTTCGTTGGGTAGTTAAACACTACACAATGAGTTTCTTTACACAGGCAATTAACAAGTTACCTAATGGAACTTATCGTACCTAACTCACACAGGTGAGTTACTTAATTGCACGCAGGTAAACAAGTCCATGCCGGAGGAGTATAAAGACAACGAATTGAAGGAAGACCAGGATAAGGTACCCTGGACCAGGAAAGTATAAACTTTCACTCACCTATTATGCATAACGGATCAAGCAAGTCTCACTTTATCACTTGAACGGGTCTAGGTACAACCTGGAACTGACCTGACACCGCCGGACCTAACTGGTGATGGACAAGTATCCGAAATCTCTTGGCAGTATGGGGCTATATAGAGGGTCTAAAGAAAAACACATTCTGTCAGCGATATGCCTAAGAAAAATGAAAGTATCTAAATACTTAGTACATTATGACACAAATGGAGAAAGTTTGTCATTGCAACCGGGGTGAAATTCACCCGAGCCGTTCAGGCGAGGGTCTCATGGAGCAGACCAATCTCCAAGTGTATCAAACAACGTTTTTCAATACACTTACGAAAAAATGCATTCTCTAAAATAAAAACTACGACACATTTTTGTTATTTTTGTACCTACTGAAGAAAATTTTCTAAAATGGCCATACATCTAAATACAGCATGGCAGCAGGCTATCGCAAGTATTATTTACCTCAATCACAATATCTGGCAGCGTAGCCTCTAAAGAATTCTCTTCAAATCTTAAACTCAACATCTTTTTTACAAATAAATAAACTAGTTAATAATTAAACTTTTTTTCCCGCGCTTAACCTTTGCAGGTTGAAGGATATTTAAAATAAAAATTCAAATATTTTTCAATTTAGAACACCGATAATTGTTAATTTGTCGAAATTAACAAATTGTTGTGTGAATAATCATATTTATTTATGATATTCGATGATATATTAGAGAGCAGTGGTGGCCGAGTGGTAACGGCCCCGACTTACGAGTTGTAGGTCGCGGGTTCAAACCTAACCAGGCGCATTACTTTGTGTAATTTATTTCATCACCACCGCTCTCAAAACGGTGAAGGGAAACATCGTGAGGAAACCGGCATGTCCTAGAATCTAAAATTCGAAGACATGTGACATCCACCAACCTGCACTGGGCCCGCGTGGTGGATTACGGCCCATTCCCCCTCTCCTAGAGAGGAAGCCTGAGTCCCAACAGTGGGAACGTTATAAGGCCGACTATGCTATATGCTATTTATGATATTCTGTTCATAAACAATTAAATTTTTTATTAAATATTAAAACCTTAAAAATATCCACCTCATTGCTTTAAAAAAAAAAACATCGTTGACCGTGACAAAATGAGGGTTTTTGGGACAATTCACACCACCAGTTGGCGCCACTAAGCCAAGAGGTCTTTTACTTTGAAAACGTATACATGACGTTGACTTCTAACGTTTAACGTTGACGTTGATGTCTAACTAATGTCATTAACGTAAGCGTTTTGACAGCTGCCTGGACCTGACGCCTCAGTGCTGCCACCTGGGGAACGTAATTTTAGAACACCCTAATAGGAAAGAAAAAAATCCTTGTTGTGATTTAAAAAAAAACACGAGGGTGATATATGTGGCAAGTTGAACCTAATCGTAGAGCCAAAGAGTATAGATGCGTAGAGCGATATGTGTCAGCTTTCGAGGAAGTGTATTGAAAACACATTATTACGAGTATAGATATAGAATCACAAACTTCCGAAAAGCTAAAGAAATTCCATTGGAAGTCGTACGAGTAGTAAAAAAAAAAACGAGTACGAGTAGTAAAGCATTTCGTGCTTTGAAAGCGTAACTATATTAGATAAATTTTATTTGTTTGAGAATGCTACTAAAAGATTTATGAGTTTACATGTGGATGGATGGAGAGGGAGAGGGAGACCAAAGAAAAGATGGATGGATTGTGTGAAGAGTAATATGAAAGAAAAGGAAGTAAGTGATAGCATGACGAGTGACAGGGCAGAATGGAAGAAAAAAACGTATTGCGCTGACCCCAAATAACACGGGACAATGGCAGGAAGATAATGATGAGAATGCGTAATCATCAAATAACTTGTCTTTAAAATGTCAGAATATTACTGACTAAAACCAGCCCGTGTTTCCTCAATTGCTTTTTGCATTCCTGGGCTGCGATGACTCTCCTGCAACCCTTCATTCCTGGCCTGCAATGACTCTTCTGCAATCCTTCAGTTTTGTAATGCATTCCCAGGTTCAATAATACAGAAAAAACCGGGCATGTGCGAGTCGGATTCACGTAGGTACTGGGAGTTCCGTACAAACTTAACTATGGAAACAGTTCAATTCCCGAATTGAGTTAAGAATATTTTTCCGAATCGCAAAAACGTTACAGTTAAAACTACAAATTTTAAGTTTTCAGATTTTTCCTATACTTGTGCTATGAGACTTTGCTTCATGCCAAATTTCAGGAATCTAAGTCAACGGAAAGTTCCCTATGAATTTTGATTCCCTTGTGAGTGTCGAAATACACGTTTTTTACGACAAAAACAGCCGTAAGTATCCTTTCTTTTTTTGGTAACTCAGAAGTTTGATTTTTTCACAGCTATAAGGGACCACAGACCTGAGTGTATAGTTTTAATTTCAAGTCAATACCTCCTCGCATGCCCGAGATAAAGGGTCTTGAAAGACAGACAGACGGACAACAAAGTGGTTAAGGTGCTATAAGGTTTCGGTACGGAACAAAAAAATAGTTCTTATGCGAAGACTTGTCAACTTATACATAACTCGTGGATTCTATAATAAGGATAACGAACCGCATACTTTCATTACATAATAACGTTATAACTACTAATACCAGCTAGCGTGTTACTACGTATCGTTGGGAGCCAAGAAATTGTAAATTCCGTTCAAAAAAAAAAAAAAAATTCAAAGCATTTATTTCAAATAAACCATTTACAGGCACTTTTGAAATGTCAAGAAGTCAGTCAGTCAGAAAAAATGATGCTAATTGCACATTCCAAAGCGTAGATCTCTATGGAGAAGAATGTGCAAGAAACTCCATGGACACTCTTTTCAATCGTGTTTTGCAATTACAAATATGTCTGTTACATGTTTCTTGTCGCTATCATGTGAGAACAATGTCAATAAAGTAAAAATAAAAACTAAATATAGATATTAAAATAGCAACTGGCAGCTAAGAGATGACCAGTCTCAACTGACAGCGCCCGTTCACGGACCTGACGCGAATATTAGCACCACTCAGCTCAACCATTTTAAAGGGAACCGAATGATCCAACACACGCGCCACCATCAGTGAGACATTTGAGTGAGCATGACAAACTCTCAACTGCCATGCTCATTTATGTCAAACAGGACCAATAATAACCTACAAACCATAAAATAGCTCCATGGTACTCACATTTACAAACTTTGAAAAAAAATGCTTCTACATTATACAATACAATAATAATTAACAACAATCATATTTTACAGATTATAGTTTCAAAACTAATCAATTTGTACACCCCGGTGGTAGTGGAGCTGGACCAGCATTGAGCCAAGCGTTAACGACGATCATAAATATTAACAACACACATAAACATCACAAACTCAATGACAAAGTTAATTTAGTTCTGCCTATGTCACGTCATATGTGGTCCAAATACTTTGGATTAGGTATATTAAAATTCCCTTTGAGATATGCTCTAGAATTGGTCTTATACAAATAATCCATGTACTCAAATGCGACAATCGATCGTTGAAATCGATTTTATATTTTAAAATAAGTAGACATTTCAAAACAAAAAGAATCCTCTATATTGAGTATATCATGCGTGACTCATAGTACTAATAAATTATAGCGAAAGGCAGATTTTAAAATGTGTTCACGATATTATAAACCGCAATGCACTGGACAAGTCACAAGGACAGGATCACAGAAAAATAAAAAAAATGCGTGAGGTATTATTTTTTTTTTAAAGTCAAAAGTATTTTATTTCACATAGGCCTACATGGGCTCTTATAAAACGTTAGAAGCTAGTGCACGGTTCCAAATTGGTCGTTTCCGATGGAGAAGAACTGGCAAGAAACTACATGGTCCCTCTTTTTTAAAAAAAAATGTTCTTACAATATTTCCATATTACAGTATAAGCAAGAAAAATAAATAATTACAATTATAAATAAATTTATCTTGTTAACGTCTAACAAGATAAATTACTAACGAATTTATGGTGGTTGGGGTCTAATATGTTCGCTGTGGCGACACTTTTGGGGTCGAGGCTTATGTCTAACAGAGGACGTCTTTCGGCTGAAATGATAATGATGATGATTGTTTTAATATTCGTTATTTCATTGAAGGGACACATTTTAACTCCTCTGTGGACTCAATTCTAAAGTACACGCAAACTAAGTCACGGGCAAAGGTTAGTTTTAAATAAATCAGTGAAAGTCACTAGATCATAAATAGAATCAATATGGTTAACAATATAGAAGTGTTTCTGTGTGTGTATAATTATATATACACACATCTCTTATTATCTACTTAATAATATTGCTATAAATATACGAGTCTTACTTGGCACTTGTATCATCATTTGTACACAGACAACAGACTAAATAGATATAACTCATTAATTATAAAATTTTCAAAATTGGAAAAATTTAATTTTATATCAGATTATTATTGACAACTTACTGCTCTGTCTTCTATAAAAAACAAGGTTCTTGTTAGTTTATGGTGGCGACTACATTTCTATCTTTCAATACAGTATCTTGGAATTTAACCTACTTATCCCTATCACATGTTATTGGCGACAAGCCACAACGTACCTATGACTTTTTCATCCGTTTCGTCTCTATCACCCGTCATCTCAGTATTATCTCCCACCATCATCTTAGCTTTTTCCCAACTAGTGGTCGGGTCTGGTCGGCTTCTAGTGTAACCAGATGCCGCTGAATACCTTTCTTTCACACGAAGCGACTGCTGTCACTGCTGTCAGACTTCCACAATCCAGTTACTCGGCAACACGATACTCCTTGGATAGACTGATGGTCAGACTTTCTGGCGTCTGACTGCCTGTACCTAACGACTGTCAAAGATCTACGGATAACCACCGGGACCAACGGCTTTACGTGCTTTCCAAGTCACGAGGTGTCAGTAATATCCTAGATAAACTTAGGAAAGTGCATATGAATTGAAAATTCCTGGAACAAGTTTTATGAAATATTCGAGTAAATTATGGAATTACCGAATGCCCCCAGGGTTTTTAGGCGATATCTCACGGTTTTCGCATTGCCTCTTCAATAAACATTGCGTTAAAGTGCGTTAGATTAAGCAACAAGCTTTTAAACCAAGCTCTCGTTGACGATATACGAGTGGGGAAGGGCCCTCTTAAAGATAGATTACGATGTCTTTTATAACCCCTGAGATAAACCTTCAAAGGTCAATCTAGTTTTAAACGTCTGACAGGTGTCTGCAGACAGCATGTGGTCATACATTATTACATGGAACACTGCAGGAAATCATACGTCGTCGGAATGATTAAGACGACAACGTCTCACATGTCGGGGAAATAAACGACCTTCGCATTATGCGCACAATATCACATATTGGAATATCGGCAAAATATCGATCATGATCAACGAATAACATAACGCAGGTGGCCCACAGGAAGGAACGACAGAAGGCCCTACAAATAATCGTTGATGTATCACAAAGTATCACGGTTAAATGCTACGTTCTCATACCACTCAATCAGCCTTATAATTTTATGATGTTCCAGCTAGGACTCAGGTCTCCGCTCTAGGAGAGATCGTGGGCTGTACCAGCACGTACGCGGGCCTCGTGCGGGTTGCTATATCAATCAAATATCTACAGGTATACATAGACAGACAGACGTTCGTCATTCGACGGAACGATCATCACAGTCCAATTTTGAGGTAGCTGGCTAAGCCGTGATCCATTCACTAGTATAGATGACTCGTTTTACTAAACTGGCTGTCAAGAGGATATAAGAAGATAAGTAGCTGAGTGTGAGTGAGCGCTTTAACGGTGATAAGATTTCCTGCTTTCAAATTGGATAGCTTGTAGAAGTTTTCTGGAGCGGATTTTCTGTAACTATCTTTTGGGTGTTCAGTTAAAATAATCGTATGAGTGACGTCGGCGGCGTGCGCGCGCGCAGCTCGGCTATTCCCGGCGCGGACTGAGTCATGCGCTGAAATAGGGTCATTGTAATCCACACCGGTGGTGTCGCGGTTCGACTCCCGGCGAGTTACGTGTGCCTAGTGTGTCGTTTGTATGACAATGGTCCAGCTGGGGCTGGGTGATGCATACGTACTGTATTATATCAGCTTTGCACGAAAACAAAAAGAAACAAAAACGCTTCAAAATAGATCTTGAAAAAATAAATTGTATTGTTTCATCAAACTCTACAAGAATTTCTATAATTTACATGACATAATAAAACATCAAGACTGCATTCTCCGAAGTATTCAAGTAAGCAGAGGTGGACCTATCGCTCACACTTCACCAGCCATGATTCAGCCCCATGTGCTGGGGGAGCTATGTATTGCCATAAACCGGATACAAACCCGGATTCCGAGCTGAGACAACAATCCTGAATGAAAAAATCCAATACCACTAACACACAGTTTACTCGATACTCTTATAATTAATATCTATAAACTTTATTACTACGGTAAATTAATAAAGAATTTTACACATTACACACATCTTAGCAGGACTGTCAATGACCGGAATATTATGCAAAACATGAAGTTCATTAAAGAAAATATTTAATGAATATCCGTGACACAACCTCACGATGTCGTCTAGATCATCTACTCGTGACGTGCGGTGTTTATCTCACGACTGCTCGTTATACTGAAATATGTGACGTGCTGGTGTCCATCTGTGCATGAGTGAGCACGCTGGAGATTCCAGGAACTGTTGCTAGTACTACGTGAGGATTACATCTCTATGTTTTGTAAACATGCAAAAAAACGCGAAATTTACTCTTTGCAGATCTTTGAAGATAAAAATATAAATATTGCACCTAACCTTCATATTTTGTACTGATAATACCTGTATTGTTCAGAATCAGAGTTAATCCTTTCATAGTAGTTTTAGTAACTGATATCTGAAAAGGCAACATCGGATTCTCCGTTATCTTTTGGTATCTGTAGGGTTCTTTCTTCAAAAGACCATCACAGACAAATCTGCATGGTTCTCATGTGATTTGACCATTACATAATTACTGTATGGACTTCAAAAGAGACTTTGACCCTTGAGTTTGTTTCGGTGTTTCTTCTCAGGGTAGTCAGCTAGGAAACACCAGTCTCATCTAGTTTAAAATGACAAAAAAAAATTGAAAGTGTTTTTGAAACCTATTTGCAAAATGAATATCATTTATCATTCATCATTTGGATTAATTACTCAACCTGAGGGAATACGCTTCACAAGCCTGTGTGATCGTAGAACCTTGAATTCTCCTTCTCCCAACAACGTTGGGGTCGACTTCCAGCATAATCAGATGGAGCTGGATACCAGTGTTACACACGAGTACATGACGGCGGCCTTTGACCTATTCATCCCAGTTTACTGGGTAACATAAGCACAATGTAGGTATTTTAGTCAGTAATAGTCTGACACACCCTCCTACTCCACCATAGAGCAAGAGATATTATTAGATGATTTCTCACCTTAAAAAAAAACGTATAACTAAATAGTAAAACTCTTTTTAAGCCCCGAAGTGGAGTGGAAAATACTGATTAGCGAGAGCATCTTGTGATTGATGGAGGACCTTGCTGTTGATAAGATTTTTTATTATTATTATTGATAGGCCGTTGACCACCATCCCGTTTGATCACCATCTCACATTCTCACCTGATGGTAAGCGATGATGTGGCCGACGATGGAGCACGCTTGCCTAGAAGTAACCTATTCACTCTCGACTTAAAGACCCCTAAGTAATAGCTATCAGGGAACTCAGAGTCTGGCAGAGAACTTGGCAAGCTTGACGAAATGTGTTCTGATGCATTCCTCCGACCATGACATTCAATATACGAAATGTGATAGTGTCACTGTTGGCACTTTCTGAACAGTTACGTCATATAGTACCTACCTAGATCCCTTGTGTTGCTCGCTTATAGTTGCGGTATCGTTCACGAGGATACTGAATTACTCTTATTACTGCTCAGGAACGTACTTTCTGATTTTAAACCAATACATTTGCGCCAACCACAATAGAAATCTACGCTCATCTCATAACCGCCTACTCCAATATCCCTCTACCTACTGACTTTCTTCACAATTCATTCTTTGTTCAAGCCATTTCTCAGTAGATCGCGCTCCCCCAGGAGATCAGGATGGCAACAAGTCGATTAACATTCAAAACTGAAGTTCGAAAGTTAATTCATAAGAAGTTGGCAGTAGTATCATCACAGCGTTAATGTTTTCCAATTGTCGATTTGGACTAATTTTTTGACTATGTTAGTTATGTATGTAGTTTATTAATTTGAGTATGTATTATATAATTGCATTATATATATATAGTTCATTAGTACTTGTATCTATTCTCGTATTCGTCTTCTCTCTCTCGTTTATTACACCTACCACAATTTATCTCTGCATCACCCAAAGGTTGACTGGTAGAAAATGCCTAAGGCATTAAGTCCACCTCTTATTCTTATTCTTATGATATATTCTTTATTGTACATAAAATAACAAATTATTTAAAAAATGGACAGCTGATGTACAAAGGCGAGCTTAACTCACAATTGGGTTTCTGCCTCTGTACCTACTTTTGTGTGAATTTAATAAATAAATAAATGAATAAATATTAGTACCGATGGATATCGTCACCAGTACATACATTGTAAGTCAGCTTCTAGTGTGGCACGGCAGCGCGACCGGCACGTCAGTCCACTGCCAAGTTTCACTGTCCCGATCTGATCTAATATTTTATTGACGTGGCACGTCGCGACAACTGCCAACACTTTCTTCATCAATATCTTGTGAAATGTATTGATAGCTTTTGTTCGCATTGCATTCTATAGCGTTTCCTAATGGCTGCCATACATGCGATGGTAACTTAACACTGACGTGGAATTCTTATTACAATTTTTTTTTTACTCCATCTGAAGGTAAGTCAAAGTCAAAGTCAAAGCAAGCAGGTAATGCATGATTGGATTGTGCTTACAGTGCTGACTCACCAAAAAAAGAAGAGTAGTGATTTAACTATAAGTAGAGTTGAAACACGCAACTGAAACACGATACCTATTCCAAAATCTCGGCCCATGTTGTCTATGCGAATTGAATCTAATTGCATTTTACAAACTGCAATTGGCTTGCATTGGAAATCCAGTCTGTAGGTATAACGTAGCACGTGGAGGCCGAAGTAATCCGTCAGCTGCGGAAGCCCTGGCCTCAATACTGACCCACCAATGCGTCTGAACAGATGCTACAAATGCAGTTTACGTAATACGTGATTATAGAGGTATACATGAATAAATACTAAGATAGTCTGGGTTATCACGCAGTGCAGCCAGACCAGCCCACCTACTTGCCTTATCTAAACTTGATTTCTTTCGGAAAATCTAACATACTTTTCTTGGTTTCTAATAAAATAGTATGCAATGCATCAATGTATGTACTGACGTACGACCTGTACGGAGACCACGAAGTAGTAAACTACAAACCAATCGCGATGTAATGATGGCAATAATATCTTTTAGATCTCCTCTTTACCGACGTCATGATACTAAAAGAGGCCGAACTCTATTCGGATGTATGTACGAAACAAATAGTAAAGTAGCCATGTTTTTACTTAATTTGTGTTCTTAAGGAAGAGTATGTTTTAGGATGTTGGAATAGGAAACAGCTTAGGACTCCTTCTTGCGCAGTTTCCTGTGCTATACCCGTGTAGTAGTATTAGATACAGTTAATATTAAGCTTAGAATAAAATTACATCGATATAATAATTTTAGTTTAGATTTATACTAATATGTATAAGTGAAATTCTAAGTATTATCTGATATGATCATAGTATTATTTTGTTGTGCAAATCAGTCACTGTATGTATTTAAGAAAGGTAACATAAAAAGTCTTGTACATTCATCTTCCCCACGCAATGTATTTTCCATTTCCATGCGAACAATATCGTAAACTGGGCTACTTCATTTTCGGCGTCCCCGGTAGCTGGCGGCTGGCAGTCCGTCAAGAATGCTCCATATCCAAAGAGTTCTCAATACGAACCGATTTAGAATGTAGAACTGCGACTGTTTCCATACGCGCGACGCCAAAGAGAGCAAATATTAAGACACTAGCGTTTTCCCCCGGGTTCGCACCCGTGGCATATATCACGTGAGATGGAGCTATACCACCCTATATAGCTTCATCCCTTAAACAGTTTAGTTTAGGTCATCAAATGGATCGCGTTAAAAACTGATAGTAGGGCCTCAGCACGTTCAGAGCCAACACCTACAAATAATTTAACGCCTATTATTATATTTGATTCTTCTTATTTATTTATTTTTTATTATTAATAGGCTTGCGCTTAAACCCTGTCAAGAAGTAACCTATTCACTCTTGACTTAAAGCCCCGGCCCCCACGTTTGTAACGAACAGGAAACACAGACTTCGGCAGTTAATTCGAATCCCTATCTATACGCACAATGAATGTATTCCCAAACTTTTTTGCTATAAAAGAGATGTCCACCATGTAGGTACATACTAAGTACCACAACGCCATGCGTCTAGTGGTCGTCGGTGGAACGGGCTTGGCGGAATTAAGTTTTACAATTCCGACGGACACTCCCCGAAATGCAACCGATAGAAAACCGACAGGTAACTCGGCGTCAAGAGTCACGACGACAATAGAAATTTAAAGTTTTGACCCGACAATTGCATGATCCTCTTGGCTAATTTCCCAATTAACTTCTTTATACTTCTATTGTTTGCGCTTAGATTTATATTACGGCACATTAAAGAAAAGGCTGTAGACACATACTATTGGAATTTTGCAATTAGGAAGTTCTCAGTAACAACATGGAGTCTTAAAATTTGAACTCGGTTCATACCTTATTGGTATGAATCGAACAGCTACATTATGCGATATTAAAAACATAATTACATAGATTCTATAACTTAAATAATAATGTAGCTCACAGCGCTATTCACAAATTACCATTTAAAATTACTAGGCTGCATGCATCACAGTTACATCTCTACGTTATATTATAAATATAAAAAATAATTAATGAAAAACTATGCAAGAGCGAGTCGGACTCGTTTTTAGATTAAATCCTATACCTGTGCTATAAGACCTTGCTTCATGCCAAATTTCAGGATGTTGGGTCAACAGGAAGTACCCTATGAATTTTGATTCCGTTGTGAGGGTCGAACGAAATATATGTTTTTAACATAATTATACCGTATTTATTTTACCGTTAACTTAGAAGTTAGATTTTTTCACAGTTTCAAGGGACTGCAGAATTGAGTATATAATTTTAATTTCAACTCGATACTTCCACACGTTCCCGAGATAAAGGGTCTTGACAGACAGACAGACAGACGGACAACAAAGTGATCCTATATGGGTTCCGTTTTTTCCTTTTGAGGTACGAAACCCTAAAAAACAGAAAAAGTAAAGAGTTGCACTAATCTAAGAGAAAAGATTTGTATTATTGTATTGTTTGTAATGAATAAACACAAAAACTACTGAACCGATTTTAATTCTGTCACCAGCAGAATGCTATTTTATTATCTACAAAAAACTGGGCAAACGGAACCCTCAGTGCGCGAGTGGAAGTTTATGAGGTAATGTACATCATATATTTTTTTTAGTTTTATCATTCTCTTATTTTAGAAGTTACGGGGGCGGACACATTTTACTACTTTGGAAGTGTCTCTCGATGTTCACTGAAGATAGTATTAATATTATGAAGCTCAAGAGTCTATTTGTTTGGTTTGAGCGCGTTATCGTTTAAGAATAGCTGGGTCGAATTAAAAATTATCTTAGTGTTGAATAGCCTATTTATCAAGAAAGTTATATGCTGTATAACATTTCGCTCCAGACCAAGATCAGATCAAGGCCGCAACTAAGGGCTCGGTTGATGAATGTACTCGGAAAGCTGCAGTCCGCGATGAGTGGCGCCGTGTTACCAAGATGATCACTTATCGTGATTCACAGTGATGACCACGACCACACTGGCAAGATTGTACCGACTGAGAAGAAGAAGAACATTACGCTAGAACCCACAGGAGAAATAAAAAATAAAATAATAATGGCTGTGGTAATACTGGACTACCCCTTATTATACACCAACCCGTGATTTTCGGCTTTGCATAGACTGTTTATTATCCCAAAATAACTACCAAAATCAAAAGTATTCCAAGTTCTAATTCAGGTCACAATATATGCTACATAGGGTTTTCAATACCGTTACCTACTCCGGGATCCCCTAATACCATGATCCCGGACAAATATTGGTCTTTTTTTTTAATCGCGGTATTGACGCGCCAATACCGTGATTACGGTATTATAAACATTGATATATATTATTGCTGTTTGTTGTAATAAGCAGTAGTAAATTATAATTATTTAAACATATACATAAAATTAGTGTCTGAAGCACTAAATGTTTACTGTATGGACTTTAAATGAGTCTAACCTCTGAGTTTTTTGATGTTTCTTCTCAGGGTAGTCAGCTAGGAGTCACCGGTCTCATCTAAGTTTAAATTAACGAAAAATCGACGTGGTAAAGTATTTTTAAAGACTATTTGCAAAATAAAAATGATCATCAAGATCATTTTTACTAAATAAGTATGTTTATTTTACTAAATGTATGTGAAAGTACTTATATTATTTTGATACCTACCTAGAAAGAAGATTCAATTTTCAAATGTTTTGTCGTACCGTATACCGTATCTGTCTCCGAAACGACAGGACCGATTTTGACGGGATTTACACTCACGGATAGCTGATGTTACGAAGAGTAACTTTGATTACATTTCATTTTTGCGTGGTAATAAGATTTCAAAGTACCGTCTTCAAAATAGTTGAACTAAATTGTACGGGACTTTCACTAGGATAGCGAATTAATCTAATGACTTCTCCATCTCTATGGTGGAGTGGGGGGTGTGTCAGACTTTTACTGACTAAACCACACCTTTGTTCCTTCAGTTGCCCTTTGCGTCCTAGGACCACCGGTAACCTTTTCAGAAGTCAACCCATGACCGAAACTCCGGACCATGGCCGGAACCAGGGCCCGGAACGAGAGGTCACCGCCACCGATCGCCTCCACGAGGACACGGCAATGCTCCGCCCAAGCGGGGAACACCTCAGCCGTATGCTCACACCGTGTACCTACTCTAAATTGTCCACATAGTTGTGACACCCGGGCGGTTCATCCGTCTGAATTCGTTGCTGGAACCTCCCGGACTTACCCATGTCCGATGAAAACCTGCGTCATGCGGAAGGTCGCCGTGACGCCTCTCCAGACACTCCTCAAATATGTGACTTACCGCCAGCTGCATGTGCGGTGCAACAATGTGCAGTAGATACACATGGTCAAAATACACGCAGAACAGACGGTCAATCATTTGGTTGATAGGTTCTGGAGTGGCGACCATGTACCGGAAAACGCAGCGTTGGAAGGCATCCTACAAGGTGGACCTGGTGAAGGTCGCGGGAATCCGTTGGATGCGAGACGCACAGGGTCGGTCGTGGCGACACTCGGGGGAGGCCTATGTCTAACAGTGGACGTCTTTCGGCTGAAATTAAGGCAAATGTGCACGAGTCACGACACATACCCACTGAGAATAATGCACTTGGTAACATTGATATTTTTAAAACCTCACACCGTATTTTTCTTACATTCCAACTATCTCAGAGTATACATACATTATACTCTCACACCTTATCCCCAAGTAGGGTTAGCAGAATCTACTAAACGCCACTAGCTACGTTTCCTCATTGTATTTCGTTAACTCTCTGAAACTGAATCTCGTTTAAAAATACACAATTTTAACTTAAACCTGCCGATTCGTATGAAATAAACGATACTTGCTATATTTTGAACTAACAGAAACCACAAATAGAAATCATAAATCATGAAGTTATTCTAAACACTTCAACATAAATAAACACTGGTTCCCAGTATGTTATCCGGGATACTACGATACAGACAAAAACCATAACGCAGATTTAAAACAAAGGAACATCAGCTGAAGCTGCAACAGACTGACATACTTTCGGTCGATCACAAGTCTAAGCGTCCAGTAATCTAACTGTCTATCAAGTGGAATCAGAAGATGTAAACTAAATGGTAGCCCGCGATAAAGTAACGGCTGATGCTCAACCAGCTGATGTAGAGGACAAAGTGTGTCAATAAGTAACAAGAGATCCGATCGCGGTAAACTTCCATTCAATAAAGTTATATTTGTAGAGAATTGAGGCGTTCGTTGTACCCAGGAAACAGTGACAGGTGAGCTGATTATTTTTAAAATCCAAACAAAAGCGTCGCCGCGGCTGCGCCGACGAGCCGCCCAGGTCGTTCTGATGCTGAGTCCAACACTATCGTATTTGTCGAACTAAAAAAGGAATGGCGAGCGCAGCGACGTCGGGAGGGGAGAGACGGAGGGGGGGATTCTCCTGGATCTCCGAGAGGGAACGAAAACTCGGAGTCAGGGTGGGACTGCCGAGCGGAACAGTCTCTCCTTCGTCGATCGTCCAACACACAACACAATGGTAAGTGTTAACACAGTGACACCCAGTGGATACACAAGTGATTGTACAGTGAATTGTGATGAAGTGCTGAGCTCTGAAGATACCCGCGCTGCAGATATCGATGAAGACGCCGCCGGTTTAACTATTAACAACGCAAATAATACGAATCAACGCCGCGATAAATGCAATAGTGAACCAAACCATAGTGCTGGTGATGGATAACAATCGCGTTGCAATAATGTAACATGTATATTTTACATGTACAGTAAATGTTAAATGATGTCGTTTAGCTTAAACAAACAAGTATTTTACAAGTGCATTTAAAAAATAAGGCAGTTGTAAAAGAATTTCTTGTTTTTAGTTTTGAAAGTAAAGTAGGTCAAATAAAGAAACACGGAATGAAAACACAAAACAGTAAAACTTAAAACAATCGAAAAGAAAGATAATCCAAAGTCTGAACAAACAACCATTAAATCTAAACCTTGATGTCTATCTGAAATGGAAACATAAGTCTAAAGAATTATCTGAAAACCTTTTACTTAAAAATCAAACACAAGTCAAACAAGATATACTGGGTAGTAGTTAAAAAAATAAGTAATTAAATGAAAAGATGAAACCAGAAGACGCATAAATGAGAGCACGCGTTCTTCTATAAATAACATGAGGTAACTGAATAGTGGAGATGAGGCGGGCGGCAGCTCAGGGCGGACCGCGCTAAATATAGGGGCGCCACGAGCCACGCCTAATCGGGACTCGCCGACTCCCAGTGAAAACACGCGGGAATCAATAACCGGAAAGAAGATAACATCAAAACAATTAATGAAAATTATTTAAACAAAGTAAACACTTTCAATACGAGAAGACGAACAATGATATCGAACGGAAAACTAGCTTCTGAGCCAACTATGATGAAAATAATAACGATATAAATAATTATGTCTAGTGATGTTGCGATGAAGAATTTGGTTTATATTGTCTAAAATTTGTCGGTATAGAAACGCTCGTGGAATATAAACTGCAGAAATTAAATGGAGTACAAACTAGGTTGAAAATTAAACACATACACATAATTATTGACTTTAAGGATTGTAAGGCAGGCACTAATGAATATATTTCTTCATAGGCGGATAAAGATAAGAAAGTAAAGAAGAAGAAGGCAAAGGAAGATGCACCAGCAGAAGAGGCGCCAGCGGCAGCAGCACCCGCGCCCGCCGCCACTGGAGGCAGCGACAGGCAGTCATCACGTGGAAGCCGCAAGGCCAAGCGTACCGGCTCCAATGTCTTCTCCATGTTCTCACAGAAGCAGGTTGCTGAGTTCAAGGAGGTAAGCATCGTCACTTCGAACCACTATCCTGTAGATATTTTTAATTTCTTGAAACTACGATGTTGGCAAGGAAAGAACTAAGTATAGCACCCCTTAAATATGAAAAAGTACCTACGATACTCAAAGCTGGCAAACAGCTTGACCAAAAATTAAGAAAAGTTAAGAATTAGGAAAAGTCTATTACAGTAGTAAAATAATTTTGATGGGATCTGGAAAACTCATACATCATCTATTTGTATACGAATCATAAGTACAATGAGTACACAAATAATTCTGAGAGCAATCTCATCAAAGTCATAATTCTCAGAATTGGATATCTACGTCAATTGTCTAGAACTTGATGAATTGTTTCACAATCGTGTTTAGCTCGTGCTCGTCCGCCTGTTTTGTAAACATGGCCAGTCATCTCTTGTTAATAATGCATATATTTTCAAAATTTTACGCTCGTGACGTCAACAGTTTACAACTTTAGCTTACTACGACGCTAAGGATGTCACAGATCATCGGTTGAGGCACGAGTCACGACTCCCTGATTTAATAAACTATTGCAGAATTCTTAGCATACTTTTGGGGTGTAAAATCATCGAATAACTCTTCCCGCTATGGGAAAGAACGGGAGTGTCAGATTTTTACTGACTAAAAACCACCCGTGGTCCTTCAGTTGCCTTTTGCGTTCCAGGGACGTGGAAACTTTTTCTTAGCACCTAGCAGCGTCTTCACAAACCGATTCTATTCTACATGTTCTAACGCTGCATTTCTCTTCTACAGGCCTTCCAGCTAATGGACCACGACAAGGACGGCATCATCGGCAAGAACGATCTGCGCGCCACCTTCGATTCGCTCGGCAGGCTGGCGTCGGAGAAGGAGCTCGATGAGATGGTTGGTGAGGCGTCCGGCCCCATCAACTTCACCCAGCTCCTCACCCTCTTCGCGAACCGCATGTCCGGCGGCTCCGACGAGGATGACGTAGTCATCAACGCCTTCAAGACCTTCGACGACGAAGGCAAGATCGACTCCGAGAGGCTGAGGCACGCCCTCATGACCTGGGGCGACAAGTTCTCCGCCGACGAGGTCGACGAGGCGTACGACCAGATGGAGATCGACGACAAAGGCTTCATCGACACCACGAAGCTGATCACCATGCTCACCGCCAGCGCCGAGGAGGAGGAGGGCGGCGAGGCCGCGTAAAATTCCATCGTACCATCATGAAACAAGGTGTTGAGACGCGCACGCAGCACACCGCCCGGCCGCCGCTCGGTTCAAACTCATCGGATTAAAGAGCACGATGTGAACCGACAACATTTTTTATTTAATTTCTTTATGTAATTAATTTATTGTTTCCATTTTTTTAATTTATATATAATGAAAATATAGTTCTACTATTACAAAGTATTGTGTAGTACTGTCCCCGTACTATGTGACCAGCTGCTGAAGAGATGTTTATAAGGAATACTATGTATTCATATTCTGTTTCAAATAAAGAATCTATAAAGTCTGAAGTAAATGACATGTGTCCTGAAGGTCACACTTTTACAGAAACATGAATCGTATCATTACACCACATGATGCACCTGCGTAGTCAGACAAGACCCTTAGAGTGATGACGTAGCCTCAGTAGAGCCTAGAGGGTAGAATTTTATTTTACATTATACATTCCTGTATCGCTTCTTACAAGATTTGGAAACTCTTCACACACACTATTAAGATAAGAAAGCGCGTATTAGGATAGCGCTGGGTTAAGACCCAGCGCTAAATACAAGACACTTATTTTATTATTTTCGTCTGAGTTCTCTTGGAAGGAAATTACGAGTAAGAGAACTTTATTACTTGGAACTCTTGTGTAGGACTTGCGCCCTAGTGTTGGTACAGTTCGAGTCTGTTCAACTTTTGAAATCTGACACTAGCTAAAGCAACCTGTTGCTGAGGCATATAGAAGTAGAAGTACCAAAATGAAATCCAAGCTATATGTAGCACACACACACACAATAGCTTTCACCTCGTTTAAAGGGTAATTTTGGCTAACTAATCACACACGAAGAGCGTGGGCGAGGGACTAACGAAACCGCTGGGTGGGGGCATCCTGGTACAGATTCCCAGCGCATTCACAATGGGGGTTTTTAATTAGGTATTTCTCATCGGCAGCCCAGCATTTCAAAATTCACGGCGTTAAACCGTCGTGCCACGGTAAGCACGTTAAGCTGTTAGTCTTGACTCTTGGCCTAATCTCTCCCTAGTCGTGCTGGATTGCCAACCCATAGGATTACACAAATATTCATAGCCACATCTCTTACTTCGATAGCTAGTCCACCACGATTGGCCAGCATGACCTAAATTAGAACAGGACTATGTCACAACCATTAAATTTACAGAAAGGGTTGTTCGACAGCGATGTCGTTCTAAGAAAGTGTATGTCTTACTGTGGCACCGTAGCTCCTAAACATATTGCCCGGTTTCAATGCGGTTTCTTTGAACAGAAGAAAAAGGAACCCTTTAGAACGACTTCGTTGTTTGTCTGTCTGTCAAGACACTTTTTCGTAGGAACGTGTTTAGGTATCAAGTTGAAATCAATATCAAATACTTCTGAAAGATATGACGGTTTATCTACATATACGCTAATATTATAAAGAGGAAGTTTGTTTTTATGTTTGTAGGCGGTAATCTCTGAAAGTACTGATCCGATTGCGAAAATCTTTTCACCGATAGGAAGTTGCTTTATTCTTGAGTGATATAGGCTATATTTTATGTATGCGGGGCGAAGCCACGGGCAAAAGCTAATGTCATGTATTTTGACACTCGCTAGGGAATCAAACCCTGAAGGAGTATTTCCTGGTTTATAGCACAAGTAAAGAAAAATAAAAACCGGCCAAGAGTGTGTCGGGCCACGCACAGTGTAGGGGTCCATAGTTTCCAATCCGTCACAATAAGTGTCCACACGTAGGAGTTTAAAAAAAAATTAAACCCACAATATAATTTATTTAAACACAGTTACAATTTCCCACTATACCAAATATTCCTATTAACAACAATGAACGACAGACAACGAGCAAGAACAAATACCACCAATGCCAACGAGAGCCCAACCGAACAATTCGATAATTTATCAGCTCATACCCGTCCCGACCCCATCAAGTCAGGAAAAATCTTAACAGCGCGAAGTAGCCCAAAGTACAGCGCCATCTCTCGGGAAATTGGGCTACTAATTTATACAAACTAGACGGGTTAGGTATGTTGGGTTTTCGGTGGTAATTTTGGATTACGGGAACCGATTTTAATAAAAAAATATTTGAAAGAAGATACGTTCAGGATAGATTTTTTTAGTATTTTTTTCACATATTTTTATTTTTGTTACTAAGCATTGGTTCAAATTAAATAGTTCTTACCTGCCGTGGACAACTCCATTCTTGTATCACAGATCACAAATTTCAGCAACTTCCAAAGAATGTTGTCTCATTTGAGTAATATTTAAAGCACAGTTAACACAGCGTTCGCTTCTGCGGGTCGAAATATGGTACATACGAGTCGGTTTCCATCTGTTGGACGCTGGAGTTATTCAAAGAAGTAGAAACAGAGTCCGAGATAGAGCAGCGGGGGTCATTGTCGTACATAGCAGATTCAGAATCCATAGGCAGGCTGGGTTCGTTGGGAAAAGCGAGTGCAGAGTTCATTATGAAATCGAATAGTAATAATAGCAAATAGTCACAAACTGAAACAAATAATCGCAATTCAAATGCTACGCGGCAAAATGTGACACTTTTTGCCGCTGCTTTTCGCCCTATTTGGGTAGGCTAAGGTCTTAAGACCATACAGCCACTGAACTTCACTCAAGAAATCCCGCCAAAAACATCCAAACATTTGCATTTTTATCAATGGACCAAATACATAATATTATTGATATAATAAATGATGTTAAAAAAAATTGATGTTCTGGTCGATTATTAAAATGAAAATTCTATGCAATCTTTATTTTTATTATTCCGCCTAAAGGACTTTGTATCCATGGTCAAGAAATAATTGAAAAAAAATCTCCAAAATGGTTGCATGAACCAAGGAAACACTGAATAAATGAATATACTTATTGTTTAATATTATTTTTCCGAACTTTAACTGACGTGATATTATTTTAATAATTATTTCCATTAATTATTAAGATTTTTTAGTATAAATAATAATCTTGTCCACGGCATTGAAAACCTCTGGCCGTATCTGGGTCACTCCCTTTCAGATTTCTAGTGCTAACGGTCACTGAGATTATCCGCGGACGGATTGACAGACAGACAGATAGACTTGGCGAAACTATAAGGGTTAAGTTGACTACGGAACCCTAAAAATATCTATGCTATAAAAAATCGAGCTGTGTAGTATTACGAAAATTGGACAGAAAAGATGATGAGTACCTATATACTTAGGGCATACTGAAAGTTTCTGGATTCTGATTAATAAGACTAGATTATATAGCTCTATATAAATATAAACCTCTGATATAAATACACTTATTGATTTTCAAAGTATATTCCCTCGCATTACATACATTTTTGCATTCGCTGAAACCACTGTACAAAGAAGTTGGATCAGTTTTCTTTAGGGACCTCTTCAATGGCTTCGTGGAACGCTTTCACCCCCGTTTCAGGGCTCGTAAAACGTGTGCTTCTTAGTTGTCCTAATTGACTGTCCTCCAATAAACTTTATTATCATTGTACGGCAGCACAGGTCACGCTGTCGTTTCTAGTCCTCCGTTAAGTCATGTGATATCCATCGAGTGGCAAGCTTCCGAACCTTCAGATGCACATGTAAAATGTTTTGCACTTGGCTCATTCCAATGCCTAAAAAAGCACGAATTTGCTGGCAAGTAATTGTGTCAATATTTGAGTCTGTAACCGCAGTCACAGGCCGACCTCCACGTACCTCGTCATAGAGATGATCACTTCCACGCCTAAATTCTCCAAATCACGAATACAAAGAGCTACGACATGGTGCTTCATTATGCAAATTAGTAAGTCTCTGGTCTCTTTCTGTCTGTCTGTCTGTGAAGACCCTATGTCTCGGGTACGTGTGGAGGTATCGAGTTGAAAATAAAACTATATACTCAGGTCTGCGGTCCCTTGAAGCTTTGAAAAAATCAATCTTCTAAGTTAACGAAAAAAAAAAGATACGGCCGTTTATGTCGCAAAAAAAACGTATATTTCGAGACTCTCAAGGGAATGAAAATTCATAGGGTAGGTACTTCCAGTTGACCTAGAAAATGGCATGAAGCTAGAAATTTGGAAGTCTCATAGCACAAGTATAGGAAAAAGTCTGAAAACTGTAGAAGTTACTTTGTTTTGTATGAGGAGTGATTTAAAAGAAAAGGGAGTTAGTTTTTGATGGATTACCCTATCGATGTCTTCTCCATGAGTTTCGCTTTTTAAGGACGCTGCCTATATAAAGAGAGCGAATAATGTACGTCTTTATATTTCGGTGAGTTTTGTCTTTGTAGTGTTCTACATTTAGGTATATCGGACACACTTTTTATTTTGTGTTTGTCTCTAATATTAATTTTGTCAATTTCATGCATGTTATTTGCATGGTTACTGAAATGCCAATTTTACATGTAAGTTTATTTGAATTGTGCTGTTGGCATGCATATATTTTTTTTTTATTGATATAAACTAGTGCTTGACTGTGATCCCACCTGATGGTAAGCAGTAATGCAATCGTTGACGGTGAGGCGCACTATTTTGTTGAGAGCCTATTCACGCCTTGAAGCTAGCCTTGAAGACACCTAAATTATAATCGGACGGGAAAACCGTAGCAGGCAGATTATTCCAGTCCCTCGATGTACGCGGTATAAACGACGAGGCGAAACGCTTGGTCCGGACCGTAGAGGTTTCAACAACGTAAGGGTATTAACCCACTCGCCGTTCGTCGGCTTGTTCAACAGTAGAAATAAGATGGTGGAATCAAGTCATGCAATTCCTGCGCACACTCTCCAAAATGCATCCTGTAAAAACATCGAAAGGCTGGCCACCCTACGCCTGTGCTCAAAGCTTTGTAGATAAGACTTAACCAGATCTGGATCACCAATTAGCCTCTTTTCACGCCTTTCCACCGAGTCCAAAGCTGCCAGGTGGCATTTTGCAGCACCAGCCCATTTGTGGGTGCAGTACTCCACACACGAACGGACCTGTGCTTTGTATAACATTAAAAGCTGTCCTGGTGTGAAGTGCCGCCGGACCTTTGCAAGTACGCCGAGTTTGCTAGCAGCTATCTTGGCTTTGGACTCAATGAACCGCCCAAAGTTAAGGTCTGGGGAAATTTCAACTCCCAAGAGCTGAAGGCGGTCGGCGTACTCCAGTGATACAAATAAATAAATAAATAGTGTGACGGGTGACCGGACAAAATGGAAGAAAAAAGGTGTTGGGCCAACCCCAATTGTCTCCAAATATATAAATATCCAATTATTAAATAATTGGAGATTGCTGGTGCCAACAAAATAAATGACCGTGTACCTACTCTAAGTACTGGGTTACTAGAAGTAAAATAAGATGTTAATAGAAAATAAGGATAGTCTTTATTCTACTTTTTTATCACTTTGCTTTCCATTAGAATGCAAATAAAACATATGAGTATTGTAAAATTTAAAAAAAAAATGCTACAAATTATCTTTTAAATCCACATAAACAGATGTGTCATTTCTGAACGAAGCATTATCTTTCACACTTTCCCCGTCAGAAAAACGTCAAAATGACATTGACAGTCGTTGCAGTCGAGTCAACTTCGTTTGCGATTGTTGTGAAATTGTGATAAACAATGACCGCAGAAATTAGCCAGAATATAGCGAAGACGTTCAAGTTCTCTTACCCGGCATGTACCAACGAAGACCTGCTGTTCAAGCTGGAGGTTCCGGTGGACATACCGCACGCCGGCTCTACACGAGAGCTGGTTCAGAGGGTCATCAACATGTTTCATATACCTGTGTATCTGGAGGAAGGTTGGTAGTGGTGAGCGCTTTCGTGCCTGGAGCCTTATAAAGTATGTATTGACTAAGGTACCAAACCGGTAGCGAGGCGAATCACTGCGCCGCTGTTATCATGATTTATCCACCCACTTTCTAGTACATGTCCAATGTTTACCTATACAGGAACGGGAATTTTCGTGGCAATCCTTCGGGGCAGTAAAAATACTCATGAACGTGTACGAAAATCCGCCCCTAAGACGACCTACTGACCCATAATGGGAACCTTAAACTAAATAAAACATACAATTGGTGGCCTTATCACATTTCGGGATCTCTTCCAGGCAACTTAGATTGAACAGAGATTAATTCAATTATTTATTTAAACCTCATGTACAGATAGTGGTACATAGGCAGACTTAATACAACAAGGCATTCTCTACCAGTCAATTATTATGTGCTTTGTCAGGTAAATCCTTTCCAGGAGTTTTGTAACTCTCCTGGAATTGAGTCCTGAAAATAAAATGTGTATAAGTGTAAATGTAGTGTGTTGGGATTAATACATAAGCTTAGTACACTTACTTGTAATCAACTTAACTTCAAATCTTATATTACAGAACTAAATGAGAAGCTAGCACAATTTGTAGCAGAAGAAACTAAAAACTTTCACAATGAGCGAGACATGAAGCTTCTGAACCAACTGAAGAACAGTGAGATCAACGTGGAAGGCATTGTCAAGAGCTGGGAGAAGCTCTTCAAGGATAATGTTATGGAGTTTGCAGAACAGAAGGGCACTTCTGATGAGGAGGTGTTTGCAGCAGCCTACCACAAGCTTGTACACTCCCCTGCGCTGGAGACTATCCTGCAAGTTGAGAACTCATATGCTAAAACTGTCATGAACACCCTCAAGAATAGGGATGAAGATATCAAAAAACTCACTCAAATGTAAGTTGAGAGAGCCTTTTTCTGATTTAAATCATCAAATATTGTTAATTTTAACTATACCATTAGTCAGTACATGGTACCAATAAATAATATTAATACTAGTGGTCTCGACATATGTAGTCCTGTACGAAAACTGGCTTTTCGTCAGAAACAAAAAATTAACCGATTGCAGCTCCACCTACCGGGTTAAATTGTATTTTCAAACCATCCAGGGATCCACTCAAATATAGACACAACATTTCGTCCAGATCGGTCAAACTGTTTATAATGAGGTGACAAACATGTACAGAAGAAATATGTATTTTGTATTTTTTTAAATTCTGTTACATACCTACCATACTCAGTCAGATAACAAAATATCTTTATATATTTTCAATAGGCAAACTGAAGAAATGGAAGAGAAAGTCCGCCTCCTGAACACCACAACAACAGAGGAGGAGATCAACGAGCTAGCAGCACAACAGTTTGAGCAGCAAGCATTAGTCGCAGGCCGCTGGGGCTCGCAGCTCGACGCTCTGAGGCAGACACAGCGGGCGCAGCATCGCGCATGGCTCATGAACACGCTCGAAGAATATCAAAGCACCTCGGCTCTTAACACACCCAGGTATAAAACTTTTCGCAATCGGACCAGTGCTTTCAGAGATTACCTCCTACAAACAAAAAAAAACAATAAAATTAAACTTTACCTCTCCACAATATTAGTGTAGATGACACCTAGTAAGAGGCTATCCCACTGTGACTTGAGCTTGACCTAGATAAGACGGCGACTATACCTACGCTCGCAATCTACTACAGCACTCACATAGCGTATTTGTTAGTATTTTTATTCTGCATTTTGAACCGTTTTTTAGGGTTCCGTGCCCAAAGAGTAAAACAGGACCCTATTACTAAGGCTCAGACATAAAATTAATATTTAAGGGGGCTCCCATACAACAAACATGTTTATTTTTTCGTTTTTTGCTACGGACGGTACAGAACTGTGCGTAAAGTAAGCAACAAGTACATCAGAGGCTCCTTCAAAGTTGCACCCATAGCAGATAAGATGTCAGAAAGACGTATGCGCTGGTTCGAAGGGACGAAGAGTACCCAGTAAAGAAGGCCTTAGCTATCCCGAAAAGGAGAAAAGGCAGAAGGCGCCCTCTAGCTACGTGGTAGACAACCGTATCCAAAGATCTGGAACGAGCTCAACTGGACGTACAGACAACCCAGGATAGACTATCCTGGCGCCTAAAAACGAGGAGAGCCGACCCCGAATGAAAGGATAAGGCAAGGAAGAAGGAGGTACAGAACTCTACGTGTGCGAGTCTACTCGCACTTGGCCGATTTTTAAAGTTTAAGCAAGTTTTCGTTCTAAGATTTCAAGTTTCCAAATGAAATTAAAATTAGTTGTGAAAATTACGAGAGTAAAGATAAAAATTGTCCTAATCTAGGAAGGAATTCTAGGGTATCATTTTGAAATAAACTCATACCTATGTTCCAGCAACTCGCCGCTAGCCACATTCTCCCCGGAGGCCGTCACCGTCCCGTCTCCCGCCGCGCCCACGGGCGAGCGCCTGGAGGAGAGCTTCACCATCCACCTGGGCAGCCAGCTCAAGCAGACGCACAATATCCGCATCGTAGCTATGGACCTGCTGGACCTGTGCGCCGTGGAGCAGGTTGACAAGTTGGTATTTCTTTAGTAGTTTCTGATTTTGGCAAAGCCCTTGTAAATGCGCTGTTGCCCGTCTGCCTAACGAGCTGTGGATTAAAATAGCTTCCATGTGAAGCTCTAACCCGAATTTGTCCCAGCAGACCCCGTAGTAAATAGCACAGATGTTACGGAGGTTCATTTGCAATGACTTGCCTGTTTTGACTTGCCTGTTTTGACTGGCCTGTTGGTCTAGTGGTTAGTGGCCCTGACTGCTATGCTGGAGGTCGTGGGTTCGATTCCCACCCAGGACAAATATTTGTGTGATGAGCACGATCATTTGTTCTGTGTCTGGGTGTAATTTATCTATAATATGTATGTATTTAGAAATATATAAGTATGTTTATCAGTTGTCTATTACTCATAACACAAGCTCTGCTTAGCTTGAGACTAGACGGCGTTGTGTGATGATTGTGGAATATTATTATTATTAATGCCTAAGAGTCAGAAGTTGCCGATTGTTTTTACACCTCTTATCCCGATTTCGGTGCCGGATTAAGCCAGTGCGGGGCCTGTAGCAAATTCAACCAAGGGGCCCTGCAAAGACCTTTTTTTGAAATAGATAAAATATTTTGTGCAAAGATGTTTTATCCTCCTTTATAGTAACACTCAAATACTTCTAGAAAATCGCTTTCTGTACACGTTACTACTTGATTGCAAAAACCTTGATGATGATGGTGGTTCACTGCATACCTTCGGGGATCAAAGATTTAAAGGTGAAATTCTAAAAAACCGAAGTGACTCGTAAACTGTGCTGAGGACATCATTTTCTTTCGATAAATATCTAATACACAAATAGGGAGTCTTTTCTTTTTCGATGATGATGAAGTCTTTGACAAATTAATCCAGAAAAGCTGAAGTGTTAAGGTTTACTTCGAATGGGAAGAAAAAATTTTGTATTTTCTTCGGAGGTTCGGATTTTTTTTCAGAGGGCTCAGGCATCCTATAACTAGAATAATCTTTCTGAGAGATATGATCTCATCAACATGTCAACATCATTATCATCATTTCAGCTAAAAGACAACAACTGCTAGACAAAGGTTTCTCCCAAGTGTCGCCACAACGACCGGTCCTTTGAATCACGCATCCATCTGTTTCCCGCGACCGTCACCAGGTTATCGGTCCCTTTGTTGGAGGCCTTCGAACATTGCGTCTTCTGGTATGCGGTCGCCACTTCAGACCCTTTCGGCCCCATCGACCATCTGTTCTGCGAGCAATGTACCCAGCTCACTGCCACTTAAGCTTATCTTCAGTCCTGATTCGATCACGCGACGAAACTCCGAACATAGCCCTCTTCATTGCTCTTTAGGTGACTTAAAGTCATCTGATATCATCACTGGCAATACGTACTGGTCGTAGACTTTCGTTTAGAGACACTAGTTTGTCAGACGATTAAGTCTAAATCAAGTGCTTTTTGTCCATGAGCTTCCTGATAGTTTTGTTAACTTCTCTCACAGGTACGGACATCATCACGTTTAATAGATCTGGTTTAAAGCTGTGCTTACATCTAATTTGGACTCGGGGAACCAATTTTGATGAATTTTAGTGTATCTTTAGACATGGACCTTGAAAAATTATTTTTTTGTATTAAAATATTATACTTTTTATGAAGGTCATTCCAACTTTCACGCGGGCGAAGCCGCTGGTTAAAGCTAGTTAATTTTAATATACAGCGCAGCCTCAGTCAAGCTTATTCTCTTAATACCCTATTTATTTATTATATATTTATTTCGAGTACCAAAGACTCATTTCAGTTACATAATCACATAAAGACAATAAATACCATAAAAATACATACAATTGAAATGTTAAAATTATAATTAAGAATAAGCTTGAACTACATAGTTTGTGTATCTATTTCAAAAAGGACAAAGGGGACACCAATATAACGCCCTGGATTTTAAGATCGGTTGCGTGAAAAGTACAATAATGGGGGAAATGTAAGAGATTTATTCTGTACACATCCAAAGAAATCAGCTGTATTTAGATTTCATCT
Source organism: Mythimna pallens (assembly GCA_961205895.1). Classification (NCBI taxonomy): domain Eukaryota; kingdom Metazoa; phylum Arthropoda; class Insecta; order Lepidoptera; family Noctuidae; genus Mythimna; species Mythimna pallens. The sequence continues at coordinate 488,011 of OY540845.1, read as the reverse complement.
AGTATAAATACTCTGACTAGTTTTTTTTACGTTCAAAGAATTTACGCTGGAACATTATGCGCCGTTGATGACTTGGGTTCGGTTCGGACGGTTATTACGCAATATCGTCCCTACGGCGGCTGGTAGTCGGCTGGGGCGTGACGATGTCCGTTTCCTCACGCGGTATAGTGTCACCCTAAGGACTGCTGGTATAGTGTCACCCTAAGGACTGCTGGTATAGTGTCAGCCTAAGGACTGCTGGTATAGTGTCAGCCTAAAGACCGGCCGGTGTGATCTGCTCAAATATCACTGTAAAAACTTAGATGAAGTGAGTTTGAGGTGAGCGTGAGGCGGCATTCGATGTGTAGCGGCTCACGTTTGACCCGGCCGGTGCGCTCAGCCCCACAGAGTCGTCGCGGCGGCTGCAGACGGCGCTGTCGCTGTACTCGGCGGAGCTGGCGGGCGTGGTGCTGCTGACGGAGAGCCCGCCGCGCCGGCCCGCGCCGCCCACCACGCTGCTGCAGCTCGCGGCGGCGCGCAGCACCGAGCACCACTTCGCCGACGTCGACCACCAGCTCCGCGACATCAGCGAGAGGGTGCAAGAGCCGGTAGGGAGCAGATATGAAATTTCTATTATAACACATACATGGTTGTTATATAACTTTAGCACTGTATTTCTGATTAATTTTATCTCAACATTATAATAATGTTAATATGAATGATGCAATAATTTTTTGTAACTGATTTAAAAATGCCCATGGAATGGCGGGTACGTTCCTCTATAGACATCGGCACGCGCAGCTAGTTTCACCTCATCGGCTGACCAGCCTTGACACTACCTGTGTAAACAGCGCAGGAACACATCACGTGTCACTATAATATAGAAAACTTACTTTTGCTCTAATGTTTCCAAAATATTGGCATCAAATTGAATATATATTTAGACATATATATATAACACAACTAGCTGTCCCCCGCGGTTTCACCCGCGTCATTGGTTACTGCTCCGCTCCCGTGGGTTGTAACATAATGTTTTATAGCATATAGCCTTTCTCGAGAAATAGGCTCCAACACTAAAATAACTATTTAACCATTAGTCCAATTAGTATGCAGTAAAAAGGAAAAAACAGATATATTTAGTAATTGTGCCGACAAACCTGCTTATTTTGATAAGGGTTAATAAATTGTTGATAATGGGACAGTTAAACATAATCTGAAGATTTTAATGATTTTCTATTGCATTTCTTAAATCATGATATCGAATGGAATGTCCAAATTGAATTATTCAAAAAGTAATATACAGGCACTAAACCAGGCTTAATTATAAAGTCATTTATTTTGATGAGGATTGATACCAAGGTACCAATAAAGTTCCTTTTCTAGAAGCGGCGAATAAATTTAGTTTTTAAATTGAAAAATGTAGATATTGTGACATGTGTTATTGTGTTCTACAAAGTTGTAGTACCTACCATAATTTTGTTCTATCATTAATAGTTTTTGCAGCGTACACGATTTCAGGAAATTTATAGCTAATCGATTTACACCTTGGGTTACCTACGAAAACACAGACATACTTGCGCCTTTATAATAGAAGTGTCTTTTACCTTTCTGGCTGAAAGACAGAAGTGTGGAAAAGGTAGAGGCAGGCCTTCGCCCAGCAGTGGGACATAATAGGCTAACTAATGTCTGTCCAGGTGGAGCGGCGCAACAAGCAGCGCGTGCAGGAGCAAGCGGAGAGCGCGTCCGGCGGCTCGGGCGCGTCCAGCGGCTCGGGCGCGCGCCTGCGCAGCAACACCAAGCGCAACCTGCAGACGGGCGACATCTTCATCACCCGCCACTCCAACCTGGCCGAGGTGCACGTCGTGTTCCACCTCATCGTCGACGACTCCTCGCTCCGCTCCGGTACGTGGCTCTTCACAACTTATAATTTATTCAAAATGTCAAGTTTCACAACCATAGCAACGTTTTTGATTTTATAAATTCACAGATTGAATTACGAATTAACATAAAAAACCGGCCAAGTGCGGAAACCGGACGCCGGATGGTTCCGTACCGTCTGTAGCAAAAAACGAGCAAAAAAAAAAATCACGTTTGTTATATGGGAGCTCCCTTAATTATTTATTTTATTTCTTTTTTTTGTATTTGTTGTTATGGCGGCAACAGAAATACATCATCTGTGAAAATTTCAACTGTCTATCACGGTTCATGAGATACAACCTAGTGACAGACATACAGACGGACAGCGGAGTCTTAGTAAATAGAGTTTCGTTTTACCCTTTGGGTACGGAACCCTAAAAATAATCCAATGTATTTAAAACTTTTAGGTTTCAATCATCCTTTTGCGCATGCTTCTTCAACATTACATGCTTTCTGCTGCGCTAGCTGTTGCCCGCGACTTTGTTTACGTCAAATTATAACTAATTATTCTGTGTATTCAAATAACAATCGTCTTTTAAGCACCAAGGCCTGCATTCGACGAGTGTTGGCACCCACGATGTCGCGCACTGTTTGAAGCAGAGTTTATAACACAAATATAAAAACAATTAGTTAGCATACAATGTAGGTAACACTTGTAACATGTGCAGGCGACATCACATCGCGCCACCCAGCCATCCTGGGGCTGCGCAACATCCTGAAGGCAGCCTGCAGCAACGACATCACCAGCATCTCCATACCGCTGCTGCTGAGGCACGAGATGTCTGAGGTACATATAAATATGTCCAAAGTGGTGACGCTGAGGATTTAAGGTCTCGCCTCTCGTGTGCAAGTACTAATGTGACTTTTTCAATCCATAATTTATTATTAAATTATTTATAAAGTTTCTAAGTATATTATCTTAGAAATCACTAACATCGTGACGAAAACTTGAACTTATAGTAAGTATTAGCTACTCACCCCGACGTCGCATGACTACAAATTATATGTATCGAAGCCGTTTCGTATAACACGCATACTAATTGGCGCGCCGGGAGTAATGCCGTTACCTCACGTTCAGCCTGGATCGAGGATCTCAATACGGCTAAAATAAAGTACTCGTATAAGTATTGAATGCGCACTTCGTCAAAGTGACTTAGCAACCCACATAAACGGCGCGGCCGTCGCTTTAAAAGTTTTAGTTCCAATAATTGCTGCATGACAACAAAACTGTCACAATCAACAATAGTGTCACAAAAAATGGAAATTAGTGTGTCCTCCAAAAAAACAAGTCACGAGTTCACGACCAGCAATAATATCTTTATATCTAAAATAGCAGATCTATCACTAGAAGACTAATCGACGATCTATACACCTTAGTGTTGGGCGATTCAACAACGAAAAGTTTTCAAAGACCGTTTTATTTTTTGTAACGGAACAACCGATTTTCGCCCTACGACCAAACAGTCTTGCAAACGTTGCACAAACCCGTCTTCGAATTACTTTATGCGAATTCTTATTTTACGGCTAGGCTAGGGAAATAAGGTTGAGAATGCATTAATTCAACTGTCACACGTCGCGTTATCGTTTCAAAACCAATTCTTGCAATGAAAAATGAATTTTATTTATTTATAATACAGCACAAATTAAATTGCTACTCTTAAACAGTCCTCAAACTAGTTGCGACATCGAACGTTTTCTGGACGTTTTTAACAACCGTTTCTGTCCTCGCAAGACCGGTTGCATTTCGTCCGTCAAAAATTCGACAACGACTCACCACTAATACACCTGGAATGAAAGCATGTCAAATCTAACAAGTACCATTTGACAGTTCTGACAGATTAAAAAAAGGGATGGGGTCAAAGAAATCGATTACTAAAATTTCCGATTCTTACGATATATTTGATTTCGCGTCTTTGTATTTACTTATCGACTAGTTTTAAAGATTTATATTTTACCGTAATAGCCCATTATTGATATATAATCAACGAGTACTGAAAATTTTGACTGCGTTTCTGTTGGTCCGCGTAATCAACATAAAATCCGTTCCACACAAACGCAGTTTGTAGTTTGTGGTGAGTCTGGCGGACATATCTCCTGTAGTTAAGCGTACTAAGCGCCCTTTTCAATCTACAGAAAAACATATAATATATAATGTATTTAAATCGTTTATGATTCTGATACAAGATTATATAAGAATTGTATAATAATTATTTGATTTATGTATTCTAGTGCATAATATATACATATATACTATTACAATAATATTTTATTATTATTTAATTATGAAAATATCATATAACGCGAACAGAAAATTTTGTTACGAATATAAATCTATATAATAATAATTTAATTTTCTCTACAGTAAATTTTATTTTATTTTATTTGGGTGCCAGCCATTTACAAGCTTCCACATATAATATGAAAGTATTGTTGAAAGTTACAGTAAAATGGAAGTAATTGAGATATATAAAGTTTGGTAGGAAGATGCTACAGAAGACAATAATGTAATGCAATTACCAAACAATGCTTTTAGACATAACAATGTTTATGGATGCTAAACTGCTTGTAAAGAGATCAACTGAAGTGTGTTCTTTGACTAAATTGTTAAATGCTTTTGCTGCGCGAATCAAGTACGAATTACTAGACTGTACGTGAATGAGGAGCGTGAAGACGATTTTTAATTCGATAGTGCCGGGGGGGGACGTTCAGAGATAGTTTTGACAATAATTCAGGGCAATCTATCATAGAACGTGCTACTTTGATTAACAAACGAATATCAGATATATTTCTGCGAGTTACTAGAGGTAACAAGTGGAATCGAGTGCATCTTTCATTGGATTTTAAACTTGTACCACACTTGTACCCCAAGTACCTCGTAAACCTCCGTTGATTTTAGAAGTATTCAATATGAACCGATCTTAATAATTTCAAAATAAGAACAAAAGCGTTGGCCCCGCCCCGACCAATGATCCATTCTCACTCTGTCAATATCGGAAATGTGCGAGAGACATACTTAGTACTCGTTTGTTAAAAAAACAAAGTAGGTATAGTAAATGTCAGAATTTTCTAAGAGAGATAATTTTTCCGGATTTTTTAGTTTCTTTCTAACCAACGATTGTGCAACCGTTCTGCTAGGGCCGATTCGTCATTGGTTCGTCGACAGGACGATTCATTTATTTCTGTTTCGCAGACAGGACCTTTTGTTTACGTCACTTTCGATGACAGACTTTTTTAGCTACCAAATACGATTTCTACAGTTTTTGGTATCTTTCCTAACGGCTCACTAACCTTGCCGCTCTGAGCGGCAGCGAAGAGCGGTGCGGCGAGCGAAAAAATCAAAAGTAAGAAATTGTTTAAAGTACGCCACGAGTCGCCGCTCATAGCGAAAATTCGCGCGGTTTTCTCAGAGCATGAACAGGCCGTAAGAGATCAAGGTTACAACCAAAAAGAACTTAATATTTAAAACTCACACACACTCACACTCTTTAAAACTCATACATACATATAAACCCTGAAAACAACTCCCTTTTTTGGGCAGTCGTGTAAAAAGGCCTGTCGTCGAAAGTGACGTAAACGAAAGGTCCTGTCGTCGAAAGTGACGTAAACGAAAGGTCCTGTCGACGAAAAGCCCATAGGTGAAAGATCCTGCTGGGGAAAATGCGGAAATAAATGAATCGTCCTGTCGACGAACAGTCCAATGACGAATCGGCCGTAGGAGAACGGTTGCACAATCTAACCAAACCGTCATTGTAAATTATTGATCTTGAGTTTTGTAGTTTGAACAGAGGCCACTCGGGCGACTTAACCTACTAAGATTTATTAAAAATAACAATATCTTTTGTTTACTTACCTGTCATACGGTATAGACCAGAATGTTTGGCTGTGAAAAAGATGGATGAAAAAAGATTGCACGTAGCGGAGATGAGAATGTTGAGATGGATGTGTGGTGTAACGAGAATGGATAAAGTGAGAAATTAACATATTAGAGGAAGTTTGAAAGTGGCGCCAGTGGCTAAAAAGTTGGTCATGTGAAGATGAGGTATGAAACGCATGTTGCTAAAAAAAGTTCTGAGTATACATGTTGATGGGTGGAGAGGGAGGCCAAAGAAAACATGGATGGATTGTGTGAGGATTTAAATGAAAGAAAAGGAAATTAGTGATAGCGAGAGGGGTGACAAGACAGAATGGAAGAAAAAACAAAATCTTGAAAAAATAACCTATCAATTGTGTATATCGGTTATTAAAGCATTTAGCTTTAATAACCGATATACACAATTAGATATTAAAGATAAATAGTTTAAAAGATTTAAAGTTGATTAAAAATCGTAAACCTATCTTGTGATAAAATAATAAGAGCTTGGCATAATTCCATGGTTTTGCGTGTTTATCTATATACATAAAAAAGAGTGAAACGTCAAACGGTACTTAGATTTGACAGCCTTTAATGAGACTAATTAGTCAAAGTACAAGCAAAGCGAGCTTGGAATTTTAGGGCACCCCAACACGGACAGGTTTAATTAGAAGGAGATTCCCATTATTCTCTTCGTGTTAAGTTGCTAAATAGTAGACTCCGCAGGGGCCCTACGTCGAACCTACTACTCCTACTCTTTTTATTTGGATCGGTTTTTCATAATTTATAGTTACCCTACACTGACAAGACAGCTAAATGTTGGACGCCCTTTTGTAGAATGTATTGCCACCACAATTCGGCTGAACGTGAGATGAGTTGCATTACATCACAGCGACGTTTTTCAATACGGCGCGCCAATATGTAATACGACGTGTTATACAATACTGCTGCGATATGTCGCAGCAGTATCATATAACATGACGCACAAACAAACTTTCGTCGTTTTCCTATTAGTGAAAGCCGTGATTGCTGAAGATTGTTGGCATCATGCAGCAAATCACGACAGTCGGTCCGTCGATATGGCTCCGAGTGGTAATTTGTTTGTATGGTGTGTCAGGAGATGACGGCGGCGTGGTGCGCGCGGCGAGCCGAGCTGGTGCTGAAGTGCGTGAAGGGCTTCATGCTGGAGGCGGCCGGCTGGGGCGGCGCCGAGCTGCGCACGCTGCACTTCGCGCTGCCGCCGCGCGCCGCGCCCGCACTCTTCGCGCAGCTCGCCACGCTCACACCCAACATCTTCCGCATCTCCAACCCCGTCAAGTGCAAACCCAAAGCCTAGCGCAGCCTCCTCCGCCACGCTCTGGACACCTTCATGCTGGGGCGGCGCCGAGCTGCGCACACTGCACTTCGCGCAGCTCGCCACGCTCACACCCAACATCTTCCGCATCTCCAACCCCGTCAAGTGCAAAGCCTAGCGCAGCCTCCTCCGCCACGCTCTAGACACCATAGCTATTCACGATCATTCGACTCCGTCCGGAAACGAATGGTTAACCCAAAAATACCGGTTTCACCAATATTCTTGGTCCTTCGAGTCGGATGATGCATACGCTATTTTGTAGTTCTGGGACTCGCGCACAAGATTCGTGATTTTCCTCCACTAGTCCAAAGATTGCAATTTCATTTCTACTGTATTATTGAATACTTTGCCAAATAGTGCGACATTCCGTCCCTAAACCAAGAGACCTAAATTATGAGTATAAATCATAGTTGCGAAGTTCATTACCGCGATGTACGTTACTGTGAGAGTACTATCGCGACGATCGTTGTTGCGAAAGTTCTATTGTTATTACAATTATGATTTACTCTCACAAAATCACAACTATTCGTTTCGGAATAAAAAAGAATATGAATAGCTTTGCAGGTTCAGCATCGATAGTAGGGTTGTTACGGATGCAAACACATCGACATCCGCGAATGCGAATACTGATAAACATGTCAGAATTGATGCGAATTATCCGCATTTGCGGATACATATTTGGAAACAACACTTCGACCAAGCCATCTTTGGCACGCCGAACTCTTCAGACTATTCTGTGAAAAGGAGCCGTCAATCAGACGCATTATTCTTAATGTACGACTGGTCCCCTAGAGCCACATCTGTCCAACTTTTTTTACTACATATTGACTCCAAAATCCATACGCACACTATTGCAATTCAGAAGAGAAATAAACATTCTTTCAAGGTAGGAAATAAAAAAACTGCACTTAATTCACGAGTTCATTTATTAAAAGCTATGCAACAATATTTTTAAAATATCAATTCCAATTGTTATATTAATAATATAAATTTTGACGCGTGTCAATCTAAATATATGTAATATTGTTGTTTCTCAATCGATAAACTTTGTTCCCGACGTATTGCTTTCATTGCATCAGCTTGCTTCAATAAAGATTATAATTCAACTAGGAGTGCACTTTCAAATGAGATACAATCCCGAAATAAGAATAAATCTTAACAATTGAAATAAAGGAATCCAAGAAAGTTACAACTCTAAGACATAATGTGCGTCTCTCCTAGCACCGACTGTTATCAATCGAAGTTACATTCGTTCGTTAGGATCAGTGCCGGATTAGCCGCGTAGCAGGAGTAGAAAATGCTACAGGTCCCGCACATCGGGGTGCCCCGGTTGGACATTCAAAAACAAGTCTATCCTGACCTCCTATACCATATAACTAACCGACTCCCGACTATCTACTAAGACAATGCAAACAACTGCAATGGAGCTGTCGCTACCTAAGAGTCCTGCGATCTGTGAGTTTCATCATTTTACTGAAATTTTGCAGGCCCTTTGGTAGAACTTGCTACAGGTCCCGCGCTGGTTTAATCCGGCACTGGTTAGGATACCTAAACTAAATCCTATGACAGTAAAATATCACTAAATTCAATAAGCTATTCTACGTTACAGATGTCACACTACTAAATAAAGAAAGAACTAACAATAAAAGAGCTTAAAATCATAGTTATAAATAAATTGACGTCAACATGATTGAAGATTCCTCGAGCCGTTAGTGCATTGTGTAACATTAGTGTGCTCGGCTGAGCTAGTTATGTACTTATGTATAGACTTTTCTTCCGTACTCTGAAATTTCGACCTATATCAATGTATGTAATGAAGACAGAAACACTATCTTACAAATTGTTTAACAAGCCCAACCAATAAGAACTATAATAACATTGTAAAGTTCAATTGTACTATTTAAAATATTCATGCTGTTTGCACGCCATCAGTGGCAGATAAACTATTCGAATGGAATACATTCCAAAATAGATTCGTTGTCGACTGAACCGTATGAACACAAATCCCCAGGATATTAGCTTATATTTCATAATTGTACATATTATTGTGTGACACGTATGCGTGACCCGGAGGAACGCTACCACATTAAAAATACTCTTAATAAAATTCTTCACAAAATATAACGCGCGGCGTCTGCGCACATCTGAAACAAACGACGGAATGACGTTTTGAACTGTATATTATTGTGATAAGAGGACTGTAAACTAGTTCTAATATTAGGGGTAAAAGTATGAAATTGCCGATTTAAACTGAAAAATTGAAATTCATTTTTTTTTAATTTTTATATTTATTTAATCAAAATAATTACCATTATTATCTATACATTGCTGCCATTTAATAGGAAGGTCATTTATGCCTTTGCGATAGAACTCTGGTGATCTAGATTCGACAAACTGTGAAAGCATTTTGTTTTATCACGTAGAAATTTGTCCAAATCACGAAAAAAAATTTAGTGCGTTGGAGCAAGGTCTGGCGAATTCGGAGGGTGACGAATGGTTTCTAATTGCAGTTCCTGTAAAGTAAAAACGGTTTCACGTGCTGTATAAGGTCTCGCGTTATCATGGAGCAATAATGGTGAAGATCGATTCATCAGTCGGGGCTGTGTCACTGCTAGTTTTGCTATCATTGTTCGGAGTTCGGCACAGTAGACATCTGCCGTTATTGCTTAACCAGATCGGAGAAAGCTATAGAGAATAACACCATGCTAAGACCTCCATACAGTTATCATTACCTTTTTATTGGTAAGTTTAGGACACTGTTGCGGCGTTTGACCTGGGGTCAGCCATTGCATTTTCGCTTACGGTTATCGTAAAGAATTCACTTTTCATCACATGTCACAATTCGATCCAATATTCCTTTATTTCTGTATCGATTCAACAAGGCAACATAAGTTTCAACACGCGTTTCTTTCTGCGGATCAGTCAAATCATGAGATTTTTCATATTTTTTTTATTTTATTGATTTGACGCAAATGAGTCAATATTGTTGTTAAGGTAACGTTAAACCATGCCGCTAATTCCAGGGTAGTTTGGCTCGGATCGGCTTCCACCATCTCTTTCAATTCATTGGTATTCACCTGTGGCCGGTCTTCCACGTGGTTCATTTTTCAAATCAAAGTTTCCATCACGAAAGCCCCTCGGGCGCCCGGGAGTATTATTATTACGTAATTGCGCGTTTTACGTAAATCACCATAAAAATAATAATAAATAAATTTAAAAAAAAACTTTTTCTGGCTTTTCTAGGAAAAACAAAGATATAGAAACCAAAACTTTCGGCAAAAAAAATCGTACAAACGTGTGCACAAAACGACAATTAAGCGTTTTTCAAGGTCATTCAAATTGTACAGACGTATGTGCAATCGGCCTTCGAGGGGTTTAACTAAAATCGCACGGTGCGTTCATTAGCAGTCCCCTCTCCAAACACAGCATTGATATTGCGAGCTGTTTCTGCCGCGTTTGTTTCGCGTCGGAACTCGTATTCAAAAATCACTCGAATTTTCTTGTCTAAGCTGAATAAAAAAAAACAACTGAAAGTCGATATCGAATGTTACACATTTTTTAAATAGAAGCACTTCATAGCCATGTAAAAAAAGTTTCACTCAAAAATCTCAAACCATAAAGATTCTGTGTCAATTCGAAGTACCTATTACAATAAAACGGCAATTTCATACTTTAACCCCTATTATATTAGGTATATCAATTTTATTGTAGTATAAAAGAAAAATATAATAATAAACATATTTGAAAAAAAAACTTATTTACTTCTTTGACCAGCTTATTATTAACTTGCAATGAATGTGTTTGTGTGGTTAGGGCAAAACTTGCAAATGGATTTTGAAACAGTTACCTCTAACCGATTGAGCTGAAAAACAGAAAGTGGCCATAGAACTACTGAGCGCAACAAGATATCCCATCGGGTTTGAGCTCTTTGAAATGATCTTGGCGCGATTTGAAATGAGCTTGTTAAGAAAATATTTTTAATTGAAAACTTATTTCCAACGAGCGTTATAATTTCCGAGTAATGTTTGCATGGGTGTAGCTACCCATGTGCACTCACCTTTTTAAGTAAACTATTTGTACTTGAGTTACGATTGTACGATGATCATTCACTATCTCCGGCGGCTGCGGCCCGCCGGCTTGCCTGAACAAACAAATGTACTCATTAAAACACAAACAAAAATTACTCGTCGGAGCTCTATTTATTCTGCCATTTAAAAAAAAAAACACTAGTGTTTTAATTTACTTCTAGCCGATTCAGAACTCTTTCCAAACATTTTGGGGTCAGTTTCCAGTCTAAAAAAATGCAACAAATGCCAGTACTTACACTGACTCTTGCATCTGTCAGAAACTTACAGACAAAATAAAATATGGGGAGAAATGGTGCTTATGGCTGCACGCATAGGCGTGGTGTAGTGCAGTGTTCTTAGTTTGAGACTAAATAAAACAGGCCATTTATAAATGAATGTCTACACTAAATGACAAATACCTTCTAGCTGGACGTTCCCGCGAGTGGCGCGCGTCTTTCTTTCCTTCACAGGTGACGCTTCCACTGCGGCCCTTTTACGCTTCCCAGTAATCTGGTTGGCGGGAACATTCTCAATATTGGCCTGTACACAAATTATAATATTATATTCACGCTTTAAATAGACAATCATTTCATAATTCAGCATAAAGAACCGAAAGCCGCGCCGACAGTTACTAGTATTTGTTAGAATTGTCATTTGTCAATAAAGACATAGGCAGGCTGGGACGGCATGGCAAAGGATTAAAATTTTTATCAATAGACATTCAACCAGAAATAGAAATACGACATGAATGCTTTAAAATGATCCTGTGGCATTGAAACGGATTTTATCACAAGGCATTGAAAGACGTGGCGCACTGCAATAGGCAACGGCATGCCGAAGGACGGCGCAACGGCACGCCGAAGGACGGTGCAACGGCATGCCGAAGGACGGCGCAACGGCACGCCGAAGGACGGTGCAACGGCATGCCGAAGGACGGCGCAACGGCACGCCGAAGGACGGTGCAACGGCATGCCGAAGGACGGCGCAACGGCACGCCGAAGGACGGTGCAACGGCATGCCGAAGGACGGCGCAACGGCATGCCGAAGGACGGCGCAACGGCATGCCGAAGGACGGCGCAACGGCATGCCGAAGGACGGCGTCCGCCAACACTATCAAATACTACTTATTACTGAAATGTGTATCGAGCATTAGAAGCTGCCGTGACATACTTCGAAGTGACGCAACATGCTATGGTAAGGCGCTGAAATGCCGCAGTATCACTGGCTTTGGAAGTTATCCTATGACGAAACGGAAGAGTTACTATCTTAAAGAAGTGATTTAATAGATACTTGTTGGAAAAGTTCAGATCACAATTTTAAGTCTACTAAATTAAATTATTGGATTTTCTACATACCGTCTCACATACACAAACTCATTTCATCATGGACCTATTCCTTTTAAAATTCATTATTTAGTTTTAACCGTATTGTTAATCATATTTTTGCGTAAAATTGTTATTAGACACAATTGATTGCATTATTTCGTTTTTATTTATAAGTAGCTTCAAAGCAATTGTGTATACATGCTTTTAATTTTGTTCAATAAATATTAATATTATTATAGTATTTCAGCGGCTAGGAATATATAATTAACTTCATCGGTCTGACTGACCAACTTGTTGACAATTCAAATTTGCTGTGTGTAAAGGGTTATTTGAAATTTACTAGCGGTTTCGCCGCATGATATACGAAAATGATCCTAAGGGAACACAATGCCTAATGAACGTGGTGTTCTTTTTAGTACGTCTTATTCTACGACATGGCCTACCCACGTTAAGATTATAATAATTATGAAGTTTGAATGGAGCTCACCTTTCTCCCTCGTGTCTTCTGTTCAGTTAGTTTCGCCACGTCCTTGGGCTGCACTCGGGCCGACTCCCTGGCGCGAGTGAGCTTCCCGGGCGGCGCACCGTCCGCCTTGGCCGCAGCCCCGCGCCGCTTGCTCGCAGCTTCCGTCACTTGTTTCGATTTCCTCACTTTGGGAGGCAGCTGGTTTTCGGGCTCTGAGTCGGACTTGCGCTTACGGGTTTTGGGAAGTGCAGAAGCGACGGTGTCCGCTTGTGCGCCTCGCCGGGCTCGCGTGCTGCGCGGCGGCTCCACACTCTCTTGTGACTCTACTTTCTTGCCGCGACTTCTCACTGGTTTAGCTTCAATCGACTTCTCTTCTATATCAATCTTAGTCTTCTTGGCAGCGGGTTCGTCTGTCTTACGTCCCCTCTTAGGTTTAGGTTGAGGTTTCTCAACTTCAGTAGAATCCTTATCTTCGCTTACAGCAGTCTTTCTTCCTCTAGTTTTGGGTTGTACTGCAGCTGCTCGAGTTTTGCTCGATTGTCCTCGTGTTTGAGATTTCTTGGGAGATTCTAGTTTTGTTTCTTGTGCAGTTTTACGAGGCCCTCTTGCCGTTTCTTTCGTATCTTGTCGGCTGTGGTCGGCCAGTCCTCTCCTGGTGGCGCGCGGCTTCAGCTGCGGCGAGGGCTTGGCGACGACTACGGTCGCTCTCTGTACCTTAGCTCTGGTACTCTTTGGAGTCTTAGGCTTGTCATCTTTCACAGAAGTGTTCTTGCGGGTCTTCTTAAGACTCTGTGGAGGAGTGGTCGTAGTTTCTGGTCCTTTCCGTTTCCGCGTCGCCCTCGGTTTGGGACTCATAATCGGAGACTTCTTAGAGACTACTAAGGACGCTCTGCGTTTTATAATATTGGTTTCTAGCGTCGAGACATTATTTCTGCGAGAGCGTGTCGCCTTCACTGGAGCAGGAGTAGCCGATTTCTTTGCAGAGCTAGTTTTTTTAGGTTTAGTAGGACTGGCTTTTGTAACTGGACTGACTGCTTTAGATTTTGCAAGAATTACTTTTTTAGCCTTGACAGGACTGGCTTTTTTAGCCACAGCAGGAATTGCATTTTTGGCATTAGCTGGACTGGCCTTCCTTGTCTTTACAGGATTGGCCTTCCTTGTCTTTACAGGACTGGGTTTTTGAGCTTTAACGGGACTTGCCTTTTGAGCCTTAGTGAGACTTGCCTTTTGAGCTTTAGCAGAACTTGCTTTTTGAACCGTAGTAGGGCTTGCATTTTGGGCCTTAGCAGGACTTGCCTTTTGGGCCTTAGCGGGACTTGCCTTTTGGGCTTTAGCGGGACTTACCTTTTGAGCCTTGCCAGGACTTGCTATTTTAGCTTTAGCAGGACTACTGTTTCTAGTCCTGACCGGACTAGCATCCTTAGCTTTAACTAGACTCGCTTTCTTAGCTTTTACAGGTTTCTCTTTACCAGGGCTTGCAGGCGTAGCTTTAGGACTGGCCACTTGCGACCTCCCACGAGACTTCTTAAGCGATAGATTTACAAGTGCAGTCGCGTTTGTATCTAGATGTTCAGTGTTCGCCCTTGTGCCTCTTGTGCTCTTTGCTCTCACTTCAGTGTTTTGTTTCGGTTGAGTAAAACTGAAATTAAAATATTTTAGGTTATAATAAAGTAAGTATGCATATGGATTGGGTTGTGCGAGGACTGATATACTCAATACTCAATTCTTTATTGCATTCCACAATGTAGACTTAGATGGTAAATATTTGCCAAAAGAAACAATCATGGACCCTGTCAGGTACAGCATAAGAAGGATATAATAAGCGGAGAAGAGGACTTATTTTCGGCATCTTATAATCTAACTTAATCTAAATACATTTTTATGAAATAATTAATTAATAAAATAATAATAATTTGTAATAATAGTAATGTCAATATTTATATAGAAGAACTTACTTGACGTGCGTGTCGTGGTCCACGTCGGTGTCGTCGTGCGGGCGGATGGGCGACACGCGCGCCAGGGCGGACGCGTTCATGGTCTCGTGCACGCGCCCCTTCATGGGCGTGGAGTGCACCACCACGAGCCCCTTCACGGGCGTGGAGTGCCCCACGAGGCGCCCCTTCACGGGCGTGGAGTGCCCCACGAGGCGCCCCTTCACGGGTGTGGAGTGCACCACCAGGCGCTTCTTCAGCGGCAGCAGCGCTGTCTCTTGCGAGTTATCCACCAACGAACGCTTCTTTATAGGAAGAGTGTGTGTGCTGTAAAGCTCTGAAGCCGATTTTTTCTGGTCCGAACCACTCTCGTTGCTTTTTATGATGGTGCTGTTTCGTACGCGTGACGTTTGTAGCGGAGCTTCGCCTTCAACCGTCTCCGTTATTAACTTTTGTAGTTCACGACTGATGTTCGCTTTAGAAACACGAGTTTTGGACTTATTGAGCTGAGAACGGTTGGGTGTAGATTTCTTGGCTTTGGATTTGTTGGCTTTGGAACTGTTGACTGATCGCATAGATTCTAAGTATTTATTAATCTGTTGTTCTTTGTTGAGTTCTCCGTCTAGCAACACGTCAACGTCAGTCACCTCGTCTAGGGACGCGTGCAGTGACTTTGATTTGTTTGACTTGGATCTGTTGGCTCTGGAAGTGCTCGTAGATTTCAGAGAATCCAAGTAATTCTTGATTTGTAGTCGTTTGTTTAATTCTTGTTCTAACCAGTTGTTGTCTGATGCGGTTATCTGGTCGAGAGATGCGTGCAGAGACTTCGCTCTAGGACCTTTAGTCTTTTGTACAGTTTTTGAAGATAATGTTTTGGAATACACCGCCCTTATCTGAGGTTTGCCGACTAGCTGGTCGAACAAGCTCTCCGCTCTAGTGGAGGCAGTTGCAGAAGAATAATTGGACACATTAAATAACTCTTCGACTCCACTGACGTCACTCAAATCGTTCCGTTTGTCTCTCCTGAACACGCGCTTCACTCCTCTCACGTCAGTGAGGTCGTTCTTAGGACTCTGTCGGCGCAAGGTTCTCTTCACTCCCGACACGTTCCGCAAATCGTTCGCCGGACTCTTTGTATTGAACAGCTTCTTTACTCCTCGTACGTCATCCAGCTCATTTCTTGGCGACTTTCTTGTTCTAGCGCCTTGGAACAGAGACTTGACCCCGGTTACGCGCCGCAAGTCGTTTCTAGGCGATGAAACAAACACTTCCTTGACTCTTACATCACTCAATCGGTTCTTAGGACTCTTTGCGAATATCTTCTTAACCCCAGACACATTAGTCAGGTCATTCTTGATGGAGCGCCTCGTGCGCGGCGTGCGCAGCAAGCCTTTCACTCCTCTGACATTTCGCAGATCGTTTTCTGGAGTAGTTTTAGCGAACATTCGTTTGATACCCTCCAAGCTGGGGCTTCGTGTGGGAGTGCTGATAGGGCTCACGAATAACTCGGGCGTGTAGGACTCGGTGTGGTCCAGCAGCGAGGTGTCAGGTGTCCGGCCAGTGACGGCGATGGTGTTGTCGGACGTGCGGCCTGTGATGGCAATGGTGTTGCGCGGGCGCCGCTTGCTCTGCACGAGCTCGTCGTCATCGAACAGCTGTTTCCTCGAGAACTCCGTCATACTCTGTGACAGCTTCCTCTTCACGGGACTGTTGAACAACTGCTTTACTATGTCTGACTCGTTCAAGTCGTCGATTATCGATCGCTTCGACTGCGGCTTCTTGGCCGTCGAGTGCTTGTTCTTGACTTCCTCTGGTACCAACTTCACTGCGCTCTTGGGCGTCACTATCTCACTCTCATCGTTCTTATTTGATATCTCCACCGAGTCACTGCTCAGTCTCAATCTAGTTTTCCTCGCGCTAAAGCTCAAGGACTTGGACTTGGCACCGACTCTAGTTTTAGGTCCCGCAACTCCTCCAATAGTCTTTCTTTTTGTATTGAATGAAGGTCTTCCTTTTTTAGTCTGTTTTCGTGAGGCATAGGAACTTTGGCTGGAGTCTAAAAGAGTTTGAATGCTAAGAACGGGAGTGCTAGCTTCTTCAGGGCTGTGTGTGTTCTCTGGAGTGCAGGTGCCGTTCTCTTGTGCGAGGCTGTGGGTAGGCGTCAGTTCTGTGTCGTTATCCGTTTGTGCGCTAAACCTGGCAGACTTGGAGGTGGTGCTGACCCTCTTAGACGTCCTGGGCGAGTCGTCGTCATCATCCAGTAGTAGCAGTTCACTGTCGTTGAGTCGTGAGCGACTGCGCGACGCGCGCGATATGCGTGTGCTGTTCACTGAGATATGCTTCTTAGTGTCCTCTGTGTTCTCAGGCGTTGACAAGGATTTAGATCGTTTTGATTTCGAGCTCCTGGTGGTGGATTGTGTGCTATTTATTGAAGCTTTACTTAAAGTTTTGGGGCTGGGGTTAGAACGAGACCTGGCTGCGGACGCCCTACCTTTCACGTACGGCGTGCTCGACCCCAGTAGCGTCGGCTCGATGGTGGATCTCGTCTTCCTGCTACAAGTATTCTGTGGGGTTCCAAACACTATGCTGGCAGTAGAGCCTGCAGAGTCATAGACAGATGTAGAGAGAGCAGACTCGTTAGTGTCTATAGAAACTAAGTCGACAATGGAGTAGGATTCGAGGCCGTTGCGCGACGTGCGCGGACTCGACGTCCTCGTTGTGAAGGCTCCAGGTCGCGTCGTGTTCGGACTGAGGTCTGTTCCCGACTTGGTAGTGCGTCGCTCGTACGATGATGCCTCTGTGCCGTGCAGTGCTTTTTGCACCATCAAGCTGCTGCGGGAGCCACGGACAGAGTTCGGCCCTTGCGGCGCGGGAGTGCGCTTGGGCGGCGCGGGAGAGCGCTTGGGCGACGCGGCGGCCCCGAGGGAGCCGAGCAGCATGCGCGCGCTGCGCGAGTGCAGCGCGCGGCGCGGCGACGGCGGGGAGGGCGGCGACGCCGAGTAGCGCAGCGTCACGTCCGACTCCTCCGAGCTGTCCGCCCAGCTGTCCGCCCAGCTGTCCGAGCGCGACATCGCGACGTCGCTATCTTGCGAGTGCTTCTCCAAGTTGCTGAGGTCGAACTTTATCGATTCAGTTTTCCGCGTCCCTCGTTTAGCGGACGGATCTTTGAGCGAAGACTTTCTAGGACTAGTCGTACCGAACGATTTCTTGGGACTCCTTTGTCCTGAACGACGCGATGCGGTACTATTTCGCAGAGATGAATTGCGTCCGTCTGAATCAGTTATCTCCAAAATAGTTACCTGGGAAAATAATAAAAATTATTCAGTAAATATCTATAATATTGATGAATGTTTCATGTACATATTTAGTTATTAAATAACTCTATGAACATATCAAATAAACATGTGAACACGCGCGAACAATAAAACATTACATTTAAATAACTGTTAGATTGTCACAGTTAACACAACTTACAAATTAAATATTTATTAGTTGCATACAAACGTGTCCTTTCGATTGTCGAGTGAACACCAGTTTAGAAACTCGACATTTCATTGAACTAAAACTAAAAATGTTTAAAGCTGTATAAATATATTATATAAGGTTAAAAAAACAAAACATGATACTGCACTTTTTGTGATTTATTCAAAAAACTAACGACAGTGATAGTTTTTGTATCTGAGAAAAAATAATCATTATTCTTATAACTTTAATGGGTTACAGAATAAATGTAAATGAAGCTACACACTATAATTTTGTTTCTTTGCCTATAAATCTAAAGTAAATGAAATGTCATCTCGTCATGAAATCGCGTCATCACCATGCTTATATGCAGTATGCAAGCAAAGATTCCGATTCGGAAATTATTTCTTATGTTAGTTAAAAACTAAATACCCTACAAATAAACTGTTCAGTCAGTTTGAGACTGCATCAGCTTGTTATTTCTCAGCTTTATATTTGTTACTATCCGATCATGAGGACGTAAATAAATGAATAAGAACTTCTGTCAGTTTGGCAACCTGTATACTTACAGTGCGATTGGCGCTACTTCTGCTGCTAGTGTTGGCGGGAGACGTGAGAGTGGCGCGATTGTCGCCGCGTGTGACGCCGGGAGTGTTGCCGGGAGTGACGCGAGTGTCGCCGGGAGTGTTGCCGGGAGTGGGCCGAGTGTCGCCGCGTGTGACGCCGGGAGTGTTGCCGGGAGTGGCGCGAGAGTTGCGCGCGCGCGGCGTGCGACGCACTGGGCTCGGCTTCTTCACAACAAACGACGGACTGGTCGACTTCGACTTCGGCGTGTGGCCGGTCATCAAACGAATGGCCGCTTGCTTCGTATAGTCTATTCAAAAACGTTACCGTCAATACTATAATTACCCGCTCACCTACAGTTCCATTAATAAATCTACATGACCTAAGTAATTGAGTCACGCCAACCTAATGGATAGCGGTGGAAACGCAGTCGCAGAAGATGACGTCACGAAATTAAATGTCTTGAGATACAAGACATTTAATGTATTAATATTACGTAATACAACACGACTCGGCTATAATGAAAAACAGTAATAAATCATAAATAAGTATTTAAGTTTAGTGCATTCAGAAATAGGAACTTACTTTAAAATTTCAGAGTCAAGTAAAACAAAATGATAGAACTAATCATACGTGTGAGCCTCGCATGCACCCGGCAGTGAGTGAGTGTTTGATTACGTAATAATATGTAAACGGTTGAGCAGCCGCGACAATATGATAATGAGTGACGGCGCGACTACGAGGTGGGAGTTATCGGCGCGATATATTTACCAACTTCATTCAATTCAAGGTTACTGCACTCGCACAGTTTAGACATTAATGTAGGAAGACACTTCGTCTAGAGGTCGCGAGTGCAGTGCTGAGCGACTACTCGAGTTTCATTACGAATACAGATGTCAATGGGATTTCCATTTCATTTCGTCAAAGATCTTGGTAGAAGGCACTTTTTCGTATTAAGTACAAGAAAAACGGGATCTTTTTGAGTAAGAAAGTACCTAAACTTGTTGCATTTCCAACAAGGTGCAAGTTGCAACAAATAGCAAAGACATAAAATCTGCCTCTGTGCTGTTGTCACTTGTGCACAAATCTTTATAAAGTAAATATAAGTACTTACCAATTTCCAGAGGTCCCTCGATCTTAGTGACCCTCATCTTCTGAGCGCTCTGCGCCCTCTTCAGCACAGTGAGTCGCAGTGGCGTGCTCTTCTTGGCCGAGCCCGTTGCCCTGCGAGCGCGTAGCACGAGGTCCTGCGCGGAACTCTGTAGCTTATTCTTCCTGGGACTGGTCTTCCGAGACTCGATCCACAGCGTCGCCTTCGTCGTGGTCTGTAAGTTGGGGAGCGAGCTCTTGGGGCTCACTCGTGAGCTCAACTTGCGTTTGGTCTTCTCCTGTTCAGTTTCACTGACAGATGTGTCTAGATCGCTTTTGGATGTTCTAGCTCGTTTGTTAGCTTGCTGCGGTGTTCGCGGCGGATTCTTGTCTATCAAATAATTATTTATTAGTCACGTTTGCAAAAATACATGCATGTATGTGGGGGTGTATGAATTTCTTACCAATTTGGTCAGTGGTGTCTCTTCTCTGGGGCTGCACGATAGCCACCTGCTTGCCGCCGGCGCTGCCTGTCAACGACGGCTCACGTATTTATCATAGCCAACCAAAGATAATACTCGGACACGAACGACATATTACACATGTTTAGTGTATGTCGGAGAACAGTCTACTTGGATACTCAGCAGTATCTTCAACAAGTAAATTAGAATAATACAAGAGTAGTACTTCATACATTTTAGAATGTTTCAAGGGTCAGAAAGTTTTCAAAAACGGAGTACAAAATTAAATAACCCTCAACCACTGACGTGTCATTTTGTTGCTCTCTAAAACTGACGTGCATACATTCGTTACTTTGATGACCTTCTGATGCATCAGTAAAGTGTACTTTCGATGCTTAGTGCAATTTATTTATTTAGACACATTCAAATGAAATAGGAATAATTAAAAAAAAAACAGTAATAATAATCATAGAAAAATATTTATTTATCAATAACCACAGACACAGGAAATCAAAATTACAAGGACCTTTTAAAAAAATGAATTAAAAATAATTCTCTAACAATAGGAACTTCTTTTATTGGTTTTATTAATTACTAAGGGCGGTTTTAATTAGGAAAAAATCACAATTGTCATAAATCATAATTTAAAGCACATTTTAACACGCTAAGCTAACCTGGCGGTCAGTTCGCCCGCCTATATGTGACAATGGAATGTCATCTTCAGAAGATGACATTCCATTGTCACATATAGGCGGGCATACTTTCGGCCCCAACAGCCATCCGTTCTGCGAGCAATGTGCCCTGCCCATTGTCACTTAAGTTTGGTGATTCTTCGTGCTGTGTCGGTGACCTTGGTTCTCCTGAGGATATCCTCATTCCTGATTCGATCACGCAAGGTAACTCCGAGCAGCCATTTCCATTGCCCTTTGAGTGACTTTAAGTCTTCTGATGAGGCCCATTGTAAGCGACCACGTTTCAGAGCCATATAGTATAGTAGTCATCACTGGCAGCACGCACTGGTCATAGACTTTCGTCTTGAGACACTATGGTATATTGGACGAGAAGATACCGCGCAGCTTCCCGAACGCTGCCCAGCCGAGTCGGATTCGACAATTGATCTCTTTCTCGAAGTTAGACCTTCCTAACTGGACCGTCTGTCCCAGGTTTAATTCACTCATACTTAATTTTAATTCGAAAAAGAATTAACGTATCGGTAATCGGCACAGGCCGCGACGTATTTATTTTTTCCAAGAAAGCGACACACCCGTCCTTCCAACAGCGCGTTCCAGCGCGGAATGAGGCTTGGAAGTTGTGCGTTCAGTAAAAAATGTATTTTTTTTTATTCTCTATTGTTTAAAGGAGTTTTTATCGACACGGTCATACGTCAACCCCATTGCTGAAAAAATATTGAGAGTGGTTTTATTTTAATCATAAAGTTCTTCATGTAGGTTCAAAAGAATTACCTGTAAGTATAGAGGAATATGTAAACTGTATTATTTTATGATTTTAGTCTACGGTTAGTGCGTTCGTAAAATCGTATTTATGTGAGACCATAATATTTTTTTTAATCCATCCTGAATAAATGAATATATTGTCTTTTATTTGATACCATGACATCCTCATGGTCATGTTTTCTGATGCATCATAATGGTACCCGAAAAACCGAGATATTTTGTCAAAAATGTAAAAGCGTCCTTAAACTGAAGTTTTGAACGAAAAATCGTTTTGCGCGACGGTACGCACGTCAGTGGTTGAGGGTTAATGTTAACGGTTTCGACGTCAATTTATGTCGGTGCGTTGTGTTACTGTGTCGTGTGTTGTGTAATGTGTGCGGTAAGCGAGTACTCACCGGGCATGGAGGCCCTGTGCGCCAGCTCGAGCTGCAGGCGCAGCTGCGGGTCGCGCGCGCGCGCCGGCGCGGGGCCCGACGCGCGCGCGCCTCGCGTGTGTAGTGTTACTGTGTCGTGTGTTGTGTAATGTGTGCGGTAAGCGAGTACTCACCGGGCATGGAGGCCCTGTGCGCCAGCTCGAGCTGCAGGCGCAGCTGCGGGTCGCGCGCGCGCGCCGGCGCGGGGCCCGACGCGCGCGCGCCTCGCGTGTGTAGTGTTACTGTGTCGTGTGTTGTGTAATGTGTGCGGTAAGCGAGTACTCACCGGGCATGGAGGCCCTGTGCGCCAGCTCGAGCTGCAGGCGCAGCTGCGGGTCGCGCGCGCGCGCCGGCGCGGGGCCCGACGCGCGCGCGCCTCGCGTGTGTAGTGTTACTGTGTCGTGTGTTGTGTAATGTGTGCGGTAAGCGAGTACTCACCGGGCATGGAGGCCCTGTGCGCCAGCTCGAGCTGCAGGCGCAGCTGCGGGTCGCGCGCGCGCGCCGGCGCGGGGCCCGACGCGCGCGCGCCTCGCGTGTGTAGTGTTACTGTGTCGTGTGTTGTGTAATGTGTGCGGTAAGCGAGTACTCACCGGGCATGGAGGCCCTGTGCGCCAGCTCGAGCTGCAGGCGCAGCTGCGGGTCGCGCGCGCGCGCCGGCGCGGGGCCCGACGCGCGCGCGCCTCGCGTGTGTAGTGTTACTGTGTCGTGTGTTGTGTAATGTGTGCGGTAAGCGAGTACTCACCGGGCATGGAGGGCCTGTGCGCCAGCTCGAGCTGCAGGCGCAGCTGCGGGTCGCGCGCGCGCGCCGGCGCGGGGCCCGACGCGCGCGCGCCTCGCGTGTGTAGTGTTACTGTGTCGTGTGTTGTGTAATGTGTGCGGTAAGCGAGTACTCACCGGGCATGGAGGCCCTGTGCGCCAGCTCGAGCTGCAGGCGCAGCTGCGGGTCGCGCGCGCGCGCCGGCGCGGGGCCCGACGCGCGCGCGCCTCGCGTGTGTAGTGTTACTGTGTCGTGTGTTGTGTAATGTGTGCGGTAAGCGAGTACTCACCGGGCATGGAGGCCCTGTGCGCCAGCTCGAGCTGCAGGCGCAGCTGCGGGTCGCGCGCGCGCGCCGGCGCGGGGCCCGAGCCGCGCCGCGCGCCGCGCTGTCGCCGCACGGGCACGCACAGCGCTGCGGGGGGATTTCACATCAATTTATCAATACTTCCAAATAAAAAACGATTTTTTTCAATCATATGTTAAAATATATGGTTCGGTTTAGAGTTTCTAGTTGCCAATTTATTCAGCAACAGCATCACCCAATACTAATGTTACCGTGCTTCGAGCTCCCAAAGTTAATGATTGAAGTCAAAGGACTCGCAGCGGTAGCCTCATTTCTTACGATGTACGGTTCACGTACAGGCAAATCGCTAACGCCGCAACCTACTTTTCACTACTCGTTTAATTTACTTTTATATTTGCAATTATAATAATTTTAGTTGACCAATAGCTGCCGTAGCGCTATAACCGTGGATTAGCATCTAACTTAACTTAGTGTAACTTTTGCGAATAAACATAATTATTGTGAAGTCTGTGGTTTTCGTCAACTCACATCCAACAACTGAACTGTAAGTAGCTAGCTCCCTCTGAGCCATACATACGAGTACTGGTAGTCGTTTAAAACCGAGTTGCAGAGCCACAAATGTCAGTAGAAACAACAATGCCTTGCGTCTTATTGATAATTTTCTGCCAGCACCCACAACCTCCATAAGCACGGGCGAGACAGACTATAACGATTTCTAGCTCGCGGACTCAGTTCTAAACGAGAGTACTTTAGTCTACCTCAGTGCAGTAGTAGCTAGCATACACCGCAGCAATGTGGGAATAGTAATAGCAATAGCGTAAGAAGTGACTCTCCCCAAGGGAATCGTGCGCTATAATGCGCTCGTATAAGTATTTTCTATCAGAAATAGAATTTTCGATTCCCATAGATTATACCTATTAGTAACATGATTTTACCAGACTCGTTTAGCAAAATAGAATAAGGCAACCAAAGACAGGCGACAATGAGTGCTCGTACCCCTCACGGATCATATTACGGCGGGGGCGTCGCGACATCCAAGAGAGTTCAACTCACCGGGCTCGGGCGCCTGCGGGCGCGCGGCCGCGGGCTCTGCGTACTCCCAACGCAGGTGGCGGCCGCCGATGCTGATGACGTCACGATGACGCAGCGCTGCTACGCTCACGGGGCGCCCGTTCACCAGCGTCTCGTCCGCGCACACGTTGCGTATCACCGTCTGAACGAACAAAACTTTCCATGTTACAGCACTCATCACACAAAACCTGATTCACCCACGTACAATGGTCCACCACGGGGCACTGCGTGCTAAATCTCAAAAAATCGCAAAAAAATTGTTTTATATGAGATTCGCATCTCAAAACGGGAAGTACAATGCGTTCCAAATAAGAATAGGATCGATTGCCATTTTGAGACGTCACGTCATACTGTCCAATCGAATATTAATAGGGTGAGCAAAACAAAATTTAATTTATTTACGAACTATGAACGAAAAAAATTTTATTAATATTTAATCAGAATCCAGTTCTTCAATTTTGCTTATCTCGGAGTTCTTAAATTTTGCCCAATTTCTTGCGATTTGACAGTATGTCGTGACGTCACAAGATGGCAATCGATCCTATTCTTATTTGAAACGCATTGTACTAACTTTACGGGAGCGGCAACTAGTCTATCTATATTAATAAATATCAATGTTTATATGTTTGTCTCCTATGCGTTCCTAAACCATTGATCAGATTGTGATGGAACTTTAGTAGTGTTCTAAGGGCACCCGAGAGGATTTTCCTGATACAAAAAATCTACATAAACATAAATAAAATAATGGTATTTATGAAACTTGTTTCAGTTATATTTTATTGTAAAAAAATTTGGTAGACTTCCTCGACAGGAACACTGCCATCACGGATAGTCAGCAATGAGGCTCAATTACATAATAGCAAATCCCATTTTTACGAAGTACATCGTGTGTGTAATAATTTACTGAGCATTTAATTTTTTAAATTATTAAAATCCGTCAAGAAATCCACGCGTTTCCGAGATAAGGGGTCTTGACAGACAGACAAACCAACAACAAAGTGATCGTATAAGGATTCCGTTTTTTCCTTTTTAGGTACGGAACCCTAAACACAAAACACTAAAACGATCAAAATAACTTTAATTTTGGAAGTGACTGGTGGAAGTTATTGTTTGCTTGTCATTAACACCGACTTCCGAAATTAAAGTTATTTTGATCGTTTTAGTGTTTTGTTTTTTGTAGTGAAGTTGGTTATTATTTTTTTGTATTTTTTTTTACACTTGTTAGTTCTGATACATTTTTTATTTTTATTTTATTCGGGAATAATAACAGCTATACATTAAAATCTTATATTAAGTTATAAATATGCAGAAATTATAAATGTATAACCTACGACATTTTCCACAACATACTATGAGTTATATTTAACAATGCGCTATTCTAAGCTGTTAAAACAGAAAAGTAATTAATAGTAAACATAAACATGGCATGCAAGTAAAAGAAAAAAAAAAGGATGGAGGGAGAGAGAATGTGTAAATAATAAACGAACTAGTTTAATGTTTTTTTATAAATAAGCTTTTTAAATTTTTGAGCAGAAACAAAAAAGAAGTCGATGTCTGCAGAGAACTTATTATATTGATTAGTAAGACGGCGAAGAGGTGCTCGCAAGCCTGCGTTTGTACGGCAAGAACTTACTGCAAATAAAGGTCTTGCGCGCACCCCCCGGTATATTGATGTTCTAGGCACTACATAACTAATCTTGTTACGCAAATCGATACAATCATAAGTATTGCACAGATCAAACAAAAACATCGCTTCCAACATGACTCGTCTAGATTTTAAACTTTGCAGATTATACTTTTTCAACAGGTCATTGTAGGATGCATAAGTACGATAGCAACGAAAATGCATGGCTTTTAAAAACTTCCTTTGTACTTTTTCGAGCATATCAGAATATTTTTCATAGTGGGGATTCCATACTGAAACTGCATACTCTAGCTGAGAGCGAACCAACGTTTTATATAGGTATAAATAGGTAAAAGGTTGGATAAATACTTTAGCCGTTCTCATAATAAAACCGAACATACGGAAGGCATTATTAACAATTTTGTTGATATGGGAATCTAAGTGAAGTTTGTCGTCTAACAGAATTCCTAAATCCCGAACCAGTTTCTCTTTTTAGATTAACGTTGTTTAAGGTGTAGGGATTTAGTATGATGTTCTTATTTTTGGTAAAACTAATGACACAACATTTAGATATGCTAAGTTGAAGTTTATTGCGTGTACAGTACTCCGAGAAGGCATCCAAATCTTTCTGTAAAAGAGAGTAATCGCCGTGACTTTTAATGGGCCTAAATATTTTAATGTCGTCAGCATATAAAAGTAATTTTGAATTTTTAAAACATGTATCGATATCATTGATGAATAAAATGAATAAGAGAGGTCCCAAAATGGAACCTTGCGGTACTCCGGAAGTCACATCAATAGTAGCAGAGTAAAAACCATTTAATACAACTCTTTGTGTTCTGTTGCAAACATAAGAATAGAACCTCCTTAAAAGGTGCCCACGTATCCCATTAAAAGCAATCTTCTGCAGAAGCAGTTCATGGTCAACTTTGTCAAAGGCTTTCTTAAAATCAGTATATATGACATCAATTATTATATCATAACCATGTACATATATTAAGTGTTAGTTATAACATCGCCTTGGACTTATCTGTAAAGGTGTTATAATGAAATAAATAATAATAAATAATTTGAACACGGGCATCCAAGTTGTTTTTAGAGCCAGAGTACCTATTTCTCATGACAATTCGAATTAACCCAAATACTGCTAGGATACATTATTTTATTATGAAGTCCCCATCCACCTCCCGGCTCCATCATCAGGTCAGTTCGATAGTACCTTATAGCCAAAGTGCATCTGATGACGATTCTAATAAGCCCAAACACGGCTAGGTTACATTGATTAATTATTACGGAGTTCCAGCATCATCATCAAATCAGTTTGATGCTACCATTTTTAACGTAACTATTCAGAACCATTTATTTATTTGCATTGTCAGAGTTACTTAAGTATCTTCATTGTGATATCTATGTAGGGGTGAAGTTCCGTTGGCCATTTCTGTTCTTTTTCATCAGTTCCACTTTATCAAATGTTACTTTTTGACTGTAATGTCTGCATAAGTTTATCTTAGTCCGTGCGTCACTGCGGGGTGCCAACTGAAAACCGCTGGGTGTCTAACGCCTAGCAAATGCTGAGGTGGTCACCCTTTCAGAGCGGGCACGCTCGACGCATTTTGTACTTGTTTCTTGTTTACTTTGTGTATTTGTTTATAACATATTATAGTATATTCTAAGTTCTCGATGAAAATACTAAAATTACTATATGGTTGCCTATAATATTTGAGGAGGCGGAAGAACTAAGCGCAGAGTGCAACATTTGGCGGCATCCTTTTATGTTGCGGCGATGGCGCGGGGGGCCTCGCTTGCCGCGTGCGTGCAGACTAGTTAGTGCCGTATCACCATTCTCGAGAGCTTATTTTGCTCTGAACATTTATTATTCACTCTTCCTTTGTAGTTTGCCGGCAGCGCGCGGCGCAGCGGCGCGTGGTTTCGTGTAGGGAACCTACGTTATGTCTAGTGAACTACTACTATTGATTCTCGCTCTTTCGAGTTCATGAATACTTTTTTAATGATTTGAAAAAAAAAACATTATTTTTTTAAGTGTTCACTTTGTGTTTTGATAGTACTACTGATGGGTAATCGTCCTGCCGCGGCAAAACAACCATTAAAATTTCAGCATGTACAGCAATAAGAATAATGTTACACTATTATAACACTTAGAGCTGTATAAAGATAGTAGAGAAATACAATTTACAGCCTTTATAAAGCTTTAATTGTAAAAGGCATCTTAATAGTACATTATGATATAAGTGTGTAATGTTAGTGATTACCGTCGAGGCGGTATTTAGACCCGAGCCGTGGCGAGGGTCTTAAGAGAGCCAAGAACAGTAATCATTAATTACTCACGTGTGTCATACGACGTTTTACAATACACTTGTGAAGAAAACAACAGTAAAACTAGTAAAATTTTCTGTGACATGGCGGTAAAAATCTGTTTTCTGTTTTCATAACGCGCGCATCATTTATTTTATTTACCCTTAGAGGAAGGCTAAGGTATTTTGATCATACTGCCTAGTCTTACGTTTATGCACCGTTTATGTTTTCTTGCGTGAAAAGTTTTTACGATAATGTCTTTCGTAGTGTCAATAGTATACGGATGTAACATTATAATGATTTTGTATTATTTAATTAAGTAATACAGCCACTGAACTTAACTGGAATAAAAAAAAAACACGCCAAAATCCGCGCGCATCTGAAAATGGCGGCCAGACTAAAAAAAAAAATGTTTAAGGTACGATTTATTTACTAAATGTTTTTTATTAAATACATAGTTTGTACAAGATAAATTTGTCCATTTTAACCGGTAAATTGGATGAAATATTATAAGTTAGTAAGACACTAATTTATATAGGTACTATTGAACGGGAATTTAATTCGAAATCAAAATTTGTTTTGCGAACAAAGAGGTTGAACAAAAAGGTTTTAACTACATTATAGCACTAGTGCATAATGGTAATCAAAATGTCACAGTTTGGTTACGAGTGCCATTATATACCTAAGTGCAGTGCAATAAGAGTCACTTTCTGAGCAAGTGTGTTGTAAACTACTTTAAACTGTTTAGTAGAGTTATAATACTATGATATATAACCATAATCGTACGCGGATTCCTTTATGCTAAAGCTGTGTTTTACACACTTGTACTGCCCTTATACAGTTCTAAGCTATAAATCAGCTGGTTTATTGATGTTTAAAACACTTGCGTGCTGCTTGGAATAATAGTTAAAGAATAAAATATTTAAATATAGGTATAATAGTTACAAAGTAACTAGGTATAATAGTTTAGGTTTAGGGTCAGTTTTTCAGAGCGAACTTAACCATATTAATGATATTATTTTATCTGAAACAGGATTAAATAACATTTATAGGATAAATTAATATTGTGGGCGCCAATTTGTTTTGCGCGATTGATTTCAAAGATATTCCCACTGACTGGACTCTTGAGGAACTAGTCCTTCGCATTGAAACTCCCCACAACTGCGGAGAAGTTATTAAGACTTCATTTTAAAAATAGAAATGAGGACTCTTGGTCTCCTTCTTCAACAGTAGTACTGACCTTTTCTGGGCAGATACTTCCAGAAAAAGTATTTTGTTACAACACTTCACTTCCTGTGTCTGTGTCTCATCTTCCTACAATCCAATGCAGGTGCTGCTTACGATTTGGTCACATAAGCACTCAGTGTAGGGCCAAGCCCCGCTGTTACCGTTGTACTTTATCACATCCTGGAGATACCTGCACTACCCCCGATTCACAGGTTTCTTGCCTCTTGTGTGATGGCGGAAACCACAAAGCTACTGACGATAGATGTCCAGAGCACTCTATTTTTTTTTTATTTGATATAAACCAGTGCTTGATTGCGATCCCACCTGATGGTAAGCAGGAAGACATGGACTTCTGTCCCACTCGCGACAGAAGTCAATTAAAATGGTTATGTCTGATGAAAATCTAGGATACCGTGAGGCAGCGGTAAGGTTCCCCATCCCAAAACCATTATACTCAAATGTAACAGCACGTCCCTCCCTATTCAAACCATCCCAAACTCCCTCTGAACCTCTCGTTTCAGCTCCTTTTATCACTCCTACATCCTCTCCATATGTATCTCCTGTTAAATATAAATATAATAGCAGCGACATCTACATTGTCACGTTAACATCAGCTCTGTGATTTTTTATGTTTTATAAATATTAAAAGTGTTTAATTTCTATATAAAAAGAGATTCTTATGAAAAATAAACTAAAACGCACGGACTGTGATAATAACAATGTGAAAAATTAACAATAAAGTGAAAATAAACCAGTGAAAAATATGACAGTTTAAATCAACAGTGTAAACAATAATATTTTGGTTTTTTGTGTGAACTTTGCCTTTAAATATTAATTTTCGAACGGTTAGAAGCTAAATAAACCATTATAAATAAGTATTACGTTTCAAAAAACAATTAAGTGAAAAAATAAATAACGATATTGTCATTCAAAACGAATTCAAATAATGCAAAATCACTATGATCGCGGTATGTAGTTGGTAACAGCGCCATCTAACGCATATATCTTGTACTATCTATGTTTTTGGACTTCGATTGTTGACATACATCCCGCAGCGTATGTTTGACTCTGTACTTATGAATATCAAAGTGACCAACAGATGTCACTGTGAACGGACAACATTGAGGAAATTGAATCACTATTTCGCCTAACAAATTAAAGAGACGTCTGGTCTAGGGGCCGAAACTGATACATTTCTACACGAAAGTGCGTGAGTTCAAATCCCAAGAAGGCAGATATTCTTTTTCCAAGTTTTATCTATAAAACTAAATTAAGGTGACTGAATCCAATATGAATTTTCTAGAAAATATTACTTTCCGACGTACTAGGACTAAATCTGACTCAATATTGAATGACAGTGACGTTGCTGCTATGCGTGTAACATTAAACGAGACAGTCACTAGTGTACCGGAGATGTCTGACGACGATGATGATCAGATCAAGAAACTACGAGATCAAATAGCTAAACTCACACTTGACCTGCAAAGCGCTCACTTAGAAATTGAAGAACTGACCTTAGAAAATAATAATCTCAAAACGATAAATGTAAATCTTAGCAAATCAAATGAGCTGTACAAGAAAGTTACTTACAGTCCGACTAAACTTAAATCACCTACCACAAAAAAGGCAAAACAACTTATTAAAAATCATAAACACACGCAAACAGATACAATTAAACTTGACAAAAATAATAAAAAAGCTCCAGTAAAAACACAATGCAAAAACATTGAAATGATAAGAGAAAGCAGCTGTATACCTACACCACCAATAAATCAATGCACAAGTAAAGCAGACGAAAACAAGTCAAAACGTAAAAAAATTTGCTTAATAAGCACGGATAACAAAAATAAATTGCTTCATATTGCAAAAAATACTTTTGAAAACTATGAACTCTGCCATTACATCACACCTCACGGAACTATGGAATTTTTATTAAAAGGTATCAAAGAAAAGTTGTCGCAATTCACTCTACAGGATTTCTGTATTATACTGATAGGTGAGACAGACTTTAAAATAACAAATAAATATTTTGATAGCATTTTACTAGTCCGGCAAACATTACAAGAAGTCTCGAACACTAATATCATAATCTGCACTCCAACGTTCAAATTCTTCACAAATAACTACCTATTTAATTCAAGAGTGGAAACATTCAATAATTTATTATACCTAGATACTATCACTCATGAACACGCATATTTTCTAGACAGCAACTTGAACCTAAAGTATGATGACACGATGTTCAATAAACACACAGGTGTAATAAATTACTCTGGAATGCAAGCGATTTTTAAGGATATTTACAACATGACCATGGAAATACAAACATCAAACACTAACTTTCAACAACATCCTGACGACCAAATGAAGATGGTAGCTGAATCAGAAGACAAGGGACAGTTTTTTCTTTAGTCGTATTAATGTAATGCATCAAAACATTGCTGGATTGTTAAACAAATCAGATTTGTTAACTGTACAATTAGAAAACTTAGATAATCAAGGGACAACTATAGATGTACTCTGTTTGACAGAGCATTTCATAACATCTGGACATGAGAGTTTATTGTACATTCCGAATTTCCAATTAGCCGCCCTCTTTTCACGAAGTACAAATCGGGGAGGAACTTGTATCCTTGTAAGACAGGGTCACCAATACAAGGAACTGCCAGATGTTGCTAAACATTCTGTATCAGGCGTATTTGAAATTTGTGCTATAGAATTAATTACCTATTCAATTATTGTTATATGTGTTTATAGAGTACCAAAATATAATTACTTGACATTTTATGAAAAACTTGACATTATATTAAAAAAAGTTTGTTCATTATCGAATAAAAAAATTGTTTTATGTGGTGATCTTAACATTAATGTACTTTTAAGAAATAGGACTACTCTAGATTTGGAACATTTCCTACTTAACTATAACTTAACTCTAGCTCTAAACCAACCTACTAGGCCTAATAGTAAAACTTGTATTGATAACTTTGCACATAATCTAAAAAAAGGATGGAAAGCGGAAATTATTGACCTCATGTTATCGGATCACACATCACAAATACTTAAAATACCTGTTAATAAAACGTGTCGCCTAAAATTCTGGAAAACGGTAAAAAAATGTTACACCAAA
Source organism: Mythimna pallens (assembly GCA_961205895.1). Taxonomy (NCBI): domain Eukaryota; kingdom Metazoa; phylum Arthropoda; class Insecta; order Lepidoptera; family Noctuidae; genus Mythimna; species Mythimna pallens. The sequence continues at coordinate 455,256 of OY540845.1, read as the reverse complement.
GAAAATCTTGATAAATTTAAATCATGTTTACAAAACTTATCTTTCAAAGAAGTTTACGAAAGTGATGATGTTGATGTAGCCTATAAAACCTTTCTTGATACCTTTTTGTTATTTTACAATCTCTGTTTTCCAGAGAAAATAATAACGATAAAAACAAAGAAACCGGTTAAATGGATCTCTCATGGCATTAAAACATGTAGTAAAAGACAGAGACAGCTATTGTGGGATTACAGACTACACCCAACAAAGAAATCTAAAAGAGAATTGAAAAAATATACTACACGGTACAAAAAAATCGTTGACTAACCCAGAAGGCACAAAATAATTACTTTATAAACAACTCACAAAATAAATCTCAAGCCACATGGCAGATAATCAATCGTTCTAAAACTAACTTGCCTAAAGAACAGATACTGACAATAAAAACCGAGAATTTGACATACACAAACCCGACAGACATAGCAAATGCATTTAACGACTACTTTATTGACGACATTGAGAATAATATAACAAATGACATTAAAATAAATAATAAGTTAGATAATTTGACAATGCAATCAATGTTTATGCAGCCTGTTCTAAAATCTGATATTATTTTAGCCACAAACACGCTTAAAAATACTAGTACTGTAGGTATTGACGGTATATCAACAAAAGTAATCAAATATGTAATTGAACTTATAGCACCTGTCTTAGCACATATTATTAATATAGGTATTACCGAGGGCGTCTATCCCGCTGATTTGAAAAAAGTCATAATAAAACCGCTCCATAAAAAGGAAGACAAGAAGAATATAAAAAATTACCGGCCAATAGCAAAAATTCCTGTCTTTTCCAAAATTTTTGAAAAAGTTATTTACAACTCTCTATACCAATATCTTTCTAAATACAATATTTTATGCAAAGAACAAAACGGTTTCCGGAAAAATAGAACAATTAACATGGCTATTTTTGATTTTTTAAATAATGTTATGTCTGCTGTTGATAGAAAGACTCCCATCTGCGCTATTTACACAGACATGACTAAAGCTTTTGATTATGTTGACCACAAAATCCTTTTAGACAAATTGCATTGCTATGGTATCAGAGGCAACATTTTAAAATTACTGGAATCATACTTAAGTAATAGATTACAATGCACTGAAATTACAAGGGTATGCGCAAAAACCAAAACAGAACGAACTTATGTGTCAAAGTTCAGAAATGTAAAATATGGCGTGCCTCAGGGTAGCGTGCTTGGGCCACCTTTATTTCTCATTTACATAAATGATTTACCAAAAGTGACACAACAAGAAATGATTTTGTTTGCAGATGATAGCACCGCCATAGTAGAATGTAAAGACTTGAATACTTATCAATTTGACATTAATAATACTCTCACTGACATAATTAATTGGCTTAATATGAATAATTTAATAATAAACCTTAAGAAAACTAAAGTAATGCATTTCCACCAAAGAATTGAAGCTCCAAAAACTTGTGTTAATTATAATGGAACTGACATAGAAGAAGTAAAAGTAAGTGTATTTTTAGGTATCCATATTGATAATAACCTTAATTGGAGACCTCATATAGAACAGCTTTGTAAAAGAATAAATAAATCTGCATATGCACTTTTTCAATTGGCTAGAAAAGTAAATATAGATGCGTTACTTGTTGCCTATCATGGTCTAGTCGCCTCACTTCTAAGATACGGAATTATATTTTGGGGTAATTCCCCGGATAAGGCTTTATTATTCAAGGCACAAAAAAGGTGCATTAGAGCCATGTGTGGCCTAAAAACTGACGACAGCTGTGTACCGTACTTTAAATCATTAAATATACTTATGCTACCGGCACTATACATATTAGAAATTACTATATTCGTCAAAACAAACCCTAACCTTTTTGAAAAAGTTACCATGGTACGAAATGTTCCAATTCGTAGTCAATACAAAAATTCTTTAAGTAATTATAAATGCAAAACTGCGTTAGTAAAAAAAAGTGTCTTAGGTATGGCACCGCGCATTTATAATAAAATTCCAGACTCCATAAAAGAATTGAATTTTACACAATTTAAGAAAAAAATGAAATTGTTCCTAATTGATAAATGTTATTATACTATTGACGAATACCTAAATGACGAATTAATATAGAATTACATTTTGTCAATACTAAACAATTTAGACATTTTAATTATTGTGACAATGATATTATTTGGCCATTTTGATTATTTTGACATTATAATTATTTGGACATTTTAACTATTAGGACATTTTAATCATTTTGACACTTTATTATTTAGATATTTTAATTATATTGACATTTTAATTTTAATTCTAATTGTATTGACATTTTAATTTTAATTGTATTGACATTTTAATTTTAATTGTATTGACATTTTAATTTTAATTGTATTGACATTTTAATTTTAATTTTAATTGTATTGACATTTTAATTTTAATTGTATTGACATTTTAATTGTATTGACATATTAATTGTATTGAAATTTTAATCGTATTGAAATTTAATTGATTTGCAAATTATTTAAATTAATAATTAGAGTGATATTTAATTGTTATTCTTTTTTAATTATTTTTAAATGTAATATCATTAATTATGCATGTCTTTTTTTTTTCTTTGTAAATTATAATTTGTAATTCGCAGCGACAATTGCACCCCAAATTTGTACGCCTCCAGGCATAACATAGCGCTCTGTTCATTAAAAATAAGACCTGTATTTCACCTATGTTAACAAATAAATTATTATTATTATTATTATTATTAAATCGTCTTACACTAAGACAGTTTATCGCTCCCCAAGACCTAGACCAGAGCTGGGCAAGTCATATGACTCCCAAGCCCATAGGTCAATGGTTGATTCTCCTAAATCTTCTCAACCTAATGGCTGTGCTCTGAACTCTCCTTATTCTGAGGCAACTCCTCTTCCCACTCCTAATGATAACCTAATAGAGCTTTTGGCTTGCTCCCTCATAAACATGTTATCAAAATTCAGTGGCGCAATACCGGACAATGTCGTTATTTTAGTTGAACAGCTCCTCGAATCTTGGACTCGCCAAAATAGAAAAATTCCTTCAGTGGAACTGTAGATCTATTCGTAGGAAAAAACACAAGATCATATACCTTCTCGTCTTTGCCGTGTCGGAGACTTGGCTCAGGCCTGGATCTCTTTTTAGGGTTCCTGGTTTTGTGTGTCTTCGGGACGACAGAGATGACGGTGGGGCTAGTTGCGCCTTATTGGTTAGCAGATCTGTCACTTTTTCCGAAATTCCTCTTCCTGTTCATGATCCTGGGCCACATGTAGTGGCCGTTAGAGTCATGAACATAGCATATGTATCTGCCTATGTTCCTCATCCCAATCCTAACCTTCTCTCTGAACTCAACTCTATCCTTTCTTCCCTCCCATCTCCTCTGATTGTGATGGGTGATTTTAATTGCCGTAACACCTTCTGTAATGACCCGTGTTCCAGCTTTCTGTTAGACCTTTTAGACAATTGCAACCTGTGTGTCCTTAATGATGGATCTGCTACCCATAGGGTATCCCCTACCCAAAATATTAGTGTTCCTGACCTTACTCTTTCTTCCCCTTCTTTAGTGTCCTCACTCTCCTGGTCAGTTCTCCCTAACTCTTATGGGAGTGACCATTTCCCCATTCTAATATCTTTTCCAAGTTCCCATCCACGTAGCCCACCTATTCAACCCCTTCAAAGATATCGTCTACCCCAAGCTGACTGGTCCATGTTCTCGACCCAATTGGACTCAGAACTCCAAAACTTCCCCTAAATTAACCCGTCCAACTCCCTTGCCCTCTACAATGACTTTGTTGATTGTTTGTTGAGAACAGCTGATTCCTCAATCCCCTTGAAGAACTCTGCTCGAGACCTAATTCCCTCTCCACCTTGGTGGGATGCTGAGTGCACTAATAGTATTCGTAAACGAAAAGAAGCAGAAAACGCTTTTTCCTCTAGTCTAGACATGTCTGACTATTTGAATTTTAAGAAGATTTCTGCTAGCACCTGTAACCTGTAGACTATTAGCAAAAAAAACCAGATGTGGCTGGCTCAAGTTTTGCGAATCACTTTCTCCACGTACTCCTGTTTCTCTAGTATGGAGGAAAATAAAAATCTACCGCCAAGCTTCTGACAGCCAGTCTTTCGATATTTCTTCCAATGACCCTAGTTCCTGGCTGGAGGAATTTATAAAAAAATTAGCCAAAACTAGTTAAAATTTAACAAAGGGGGGCGGGGGGGGCCTTTGTTCCAAGTTTTGAATGCCTTCCCACTATAGATCCTCCTTCTCCTACTTCCTCTGATAGATTTGATGACCTATTTTCCCTCTCAGAACTAATTTGTGCGTTAGATCATCTTAAAGACTCTGCTCCAGGTGCTGATGGAATCCCTTACTCCTTCATTTCCAAATCCTCTTCTAATTGTAAACTACTCTTTCTCAGCCTAATTTCTCAACTGGTCAAGTCCCAGACTCCTGGAAATCACAAATCGTTATCCCAATTCTAAAACCTAGTAAAGACCCAACAGATTCTGCCTCGTATCGACCTTTTGCACTCTCTTCTGTCCTGGCTAAAATTATGAAGAATCTCATCAAGAATCGACTCAAATGGATCTTGGAATCCTACAGTGTTTTACCCAGTTCTCAATTCAGTTTTCGAAGAGGCATGGGCACTTTGGATAGCCTAAGTGTTTTCCTATCCGATGTCCGTATTGCTTTCTCCAATAATAAAAGCATTCTTGGTGTTTTCCTAGACAGCCTCAGCCTATGATAATGTCCAACTTCCAATAATCAGGCAAAAGCTGCTTCTGCTGAGTATACCTGTGAGGATGGTCAACATCATTTGTAATCTCCTTATGTCCCGCTCTATTTCCGTTCGTCATCAAAACTCCCTCTCCTCCCCCCGCTTAATGTGGAAGGGCCTACCCCAAGGGTCGGTCTTAACCCCTATCCTTTATAACATTTACACGCACGATTTGGAGTCTTCAGTGAGCTGTTTCTGCAAAATCTTACAATACGCCGACGACATTGTTCTCTACTATAGTTCAGCTTCATTTTCAGATGCCTCATCTCGTTTGAATTCTGCCCTTTACTTAAATCAGTGGCTGACCGATCACGGCCTAAGTTTGTCAGTTTCTAAATGTAATGCAGTGGCCTTCTCTCGTAAACGTAATATTCCTCTAATTAATCTGCACATCGAAAATGAAACCATACAGATTCGGGAAAAAGTAAAATTTCTTGGCCTTATACTTGACCCTAAATTATCTGGCGTCTACCACTTAGAACATATTTCAAAAAAATGCGAAAAGGGTGTTAATGTCCTACGCGCCCTTTCTGGAGTTCGCTGGGGAGCTCATCAAACTTCCCAAAAAAAATTTATATAATGCCATAGTTCGCAGTCATTTTGATTATGGGAGCTTTCTACTGGAACCATGCAACAGAATCGCCCTTGCCAAACTGGAAAAGATCCAATCGAAATGCTTATGCATTGTCACGGGTGCTATGAGATGCTCTCCCATTAATGACCTACAGATAGAATGTTTAGAGCCTCCACTTCACCTTCGTAGACAATTCCTCTGCGACAGATTTTTTTATAAAGTTATCGATAGCAAAACCCATCCTCTCCTCCCTCTTCTACGTACTCTTGTTGATTTAATTCCTAACTCCCGTTATTGGTCCCATAAACACCCTCCTCTCCTTATTAACAGCCTCTGTAAATTTAATAATATGCACACTTCCTTAGTCCAGTCAAATTCGAACCCTTTATTTGAAGTAAGTTTTGATTCTTTGATTTTCCAACCTAAAGTCATTTTTAACCTTGGAATCTCTAAACATGACCATGCTGCCAACGATAAACTTAACAAGATTTTATCGGAGGAGTGGCGAGATTGGCTGACGCTATATAGACGCTTCTAAGCTGTCAGATGATAATAAGGTCGGTTCTGCTGTATGGATCCCGAAATACAAAATCATTCTAAATTTTCACAGTTCCGCTTTAGGCTCTTTATATACGGGGGAAGCAGTAGCTCTTCTGGAAGCGGTCTCCTATATAAAATCACACAGCCTTAACAAATCCTTGATTCTCACAGACTCTCTTAGCTGCCTACAGGGTTTAATAAAATCGCCTTTTCGCTTGCATAACAAATTTTCCCTAACTTTAAAAATTAAAGAAATCCTTTATAGATTAGACTGTTCAGACATAGAGGTTGCACTGGCTAGGATCCCGAGACATTCTGGAATCATTGGCAACGAGAATGCGGATTCGATTGCTAAGTTAGCAACTCGGATCGGAATCGAGACTCATTCATCTTGTTACCCTCGTGATTTGCGCTGCCTTGCTAAACCCGATATGTTAAGGAATTGGAACTCTCAGTGGCAAAAAACTCGAATTTTGAAGGGAAAATTTTATGGCTCGATTCAACCATCCATCCCCTCTAAACGTTGGTTCAGCAAACTAAAATTTTTAAACAAATTAGCTACCTCTGTTATAATTCGGCTCCGACTCGGTTTTGTTTGCAGAGTGCAGTGTTGTTTTTTGGCCAAAATCCACGCGAGAGACAATTCTTTATGTGAATGTGGTCTAGAAGGGTACCTTGGAACAGTTGTTTTTCTCCTGCCCTCGTTTAGCAATTCCCCTTTATGACTGACTCCCTTCTGACATTCCCCGCCCAGTTAATATTCCTTTCCTTCTATCTTTAGCCCATACCCCTGCAGTAAAAATTCTTTATAAAGGATAATGCCAGATACTCTATAGACCTTTGCCCCACTCAATAAAAGTCATTTACAAGCATGCAATATGCTGCATCTTATTGTATATTTATTACTGATAACTAAACATTTGTCCTGAAACCTGTAAAACTTGCGGTTTTCGTTTAAAACTAAAAACAATAATAATAACGTTACGCATAATTAATAATAACGTTAACGCAATAATAATAATAACGTTACGCATAATTATAATTTTGATATAATATTTTATGTAAAATGATATTTGTTTTACAGTTACCTACTTATTTTTTTTAGTTTTGCACATGCGTTTTATGTAACGCAGATAGTTAAGAGAAAATAGGAAATGGCAAAAAATAATTTCCGGGATTAAATTCCTTTTTTTATAAAATTGTAAACCGCAACTTTTAAAGAAAAACGATTTATTATGAAAAGGTTCCTTATTCGTCACAATTATTTTCATAACTTTACTTTTTCTGTAAATGATAACTATGACAGGGTCAGGATCTGGCAATGTCATTTATTAATGTTAATAAAATCCAGTTGTAGCTAGTACTTTTATTTATATAGTATGTATCTATTCCATGTACTAATATATATTTTGTATTGTTGTATGTGTACTAACCAAAATTGTTTTGTCCCTTTTTAGCATGATGACCAATGGATGCCATCGCTACAAAAACTGATCAATAGTCAACAGTATTCTTTACTAAGTACCGACCATTTCCACCTCATACCTTAACATTGGACATTCGTCGATGGAACCATACACTTAAAAATTGAATTGAATTGAACTATAGCTTGGTAGGTGGCCAGTGGCTTTACCATGACAATGTTAAAATGTCAGTCGTATGAGCAAAGAAGCGTGATGGAGCTATACCCTATATAGCTCCATCCCTTTATGTTTGGTTTAGGTCGTAAAATGGATCACGTTATGAGCTCGTGGTAGAGCCTCAGTGTGTTATAAAGGTAAGGGTAGGCTTTTCAGCAATATATGGCGTTATCACAAGATCAGCAAATATTAGGTCCAGTCATTTTACCATAACAAATTTGCAATAGTTTGCGTTAGTGATGTGCCGAGTACGGCTTGACTCGAGTCAGACTCGATTCCTGCTTTGGACTCGCTTACTCGAGTACCAATTTATTTTGATTCAAGTACGCAAGACTCGATTCCAGGACTCGAGTACGCAAAACTCGAGTCCATTACTCGAGTACGCAAGACTCGATTCCAGGACACGAGTACGCAAGACTCGATCCCAGGACTCGAGTACACAAGACTCGAGTCTAGCATTCGAGTTAAGTTGACTAGCTCATCCTCGATCTGTGTTTACTTAAAAAATGAAATGACGCTAATATAAGTTTGAGCTTCAGTTTTTTATAAGCGTACAATTACATGAAAAAGGATCTGTTTTTGATTTGTAATTAAACAAATAAAACTTGATCTCATTTCTAGGTTCTAGATACTTACTTGCCTTGGTATGTTTTTTTTAAATATAATCTTTAAAAATATTTGATTACAATAAAAAAGGTTGATTTATTTATCAATGTGTCATTATCCTAAACCTAAACTACATGCTATCTGAAGTTTTCCTTTTGGTTCTCAAAAGTATCAATAACGACTCTTCTGGATTTGAATTTCTAGACTACACTCCTGGACTCAAATTCTGGACTCGGGTCCTAGACTCGAGTCTGGGACTCGAATCCTGGACTCGAGTCTGGGACTCCAATCCTGGACTCGAGTTTGGGACTCGAACCCTGGACTCGAGTTCTGGACTCAAATCCTGGACTCGAGTTCTGGACTCGAGTCGACATTTGAATTCCACACATAGAACTCGAGTACTGCGATCAAATGGTGGAATCCATTCATGATTCGAATACCATATAAACTAACTCGAGTTGAATCGATCCACCATAACAGCGACTCAGCACATCACTAAATAGCGTTATGCGCAGTCAGTCAGTCATATTATCTCAGAAAATTATTTTCTTTTAGTGCATAAAGCGGATACAAACAGGACTTGCCATGTCATACTAGACTGAGCGACTTATGACCACTAGGTAATAAGTATCGTATTATGATTTTGTTTGCTATGTCCTGTCTATTGGTAGTATATATTTAATGTCTTTGATTGTGGTTGAATGAAACTTTGTCATAGTATTACTAGCTATCATAATCAAAGAAAATATTAATCATTACGAGCAGTGCAAGTATGAAGAGCTAGATATCCAAGTTGTGGTAATATCTATTAAAACCAAATTTTGTCACGTGTCTATAGCTGCTATATATTGTCCTCCAAGGCACATGATTAGAAAAGAGCGGTATTTACATTTCTTTGAAATGTTAGGTCCAAGATTTATCCTAGGCGGTGATTTTAATACCAAGCACACGCAGTGGGGATCAAGACTTACAACAACAAAAGGAAGGCAGCTTTTAAGTGCAGTTAAAGAAATGAATTGTGAAATTATGAGTTCAGGGAAACCAACATACTGGCCCACTGACCTCCAGAAAATACCAGATCTTATAGACTTTTTCATATGTAAAAACATATCCGCCAATTACGTCGCTTTGGAGGAAGGTTTTCATATGAACTCTGACCACTCCCCGATAATACTAAGACTCAGTCAGAAAATTCTATTAAAAGTAGGCCAGACATCTCTAGCTAATAAGTCAACAGATTGGGTAAGTTTTGCACTTGATCTAGATAATATTATCGACCTAAGAACTCCGATAAAAACGCAAGATCAGCTTGACTCAGAAGTAAACAAATATGTAGTTGATATCCAAAAATGTGCCTGGAACAACACACCACAAATAAAACACAAATATAAGGGCTATATTTATCCTAAAGAAATTGTGGATTTACTGTCTGAGAAAAGAAAACAGAGAAAGCAGTGGCAGCAAACAAGGTGTCCGCGGGAAAAAACATTATTAAATAATCTAACTAAGCGATTAAAGATAAAAATTCTACAATTCGAGGATGAATGTCTAAATACCAACCTTCTGCAGTTAACCAATGACATATCAATGGATTACTCTCTTTGGAAAGCGACAAGAAACTTAAAAAGGCCAATTAAACAAATACCACCTATTAGAGATACTGACGGAAAATGGGCTATAAGTAATAACCAAAAAGCGCTGAGGTTTGCTCAGCACTTACAAAATACTTTTCAACCCAATGATAACTCTACAGATATACTTGAGTGTGAAAAAGTAGTTTAAAGTGTAATAATCAATTCACGTTGACTTCACAAACAAACGGTGCAACTACCACCCAATCTACATAAACGGTACGCAAGTGCCTTATGCTAATACAGCCAAATATCTTGGCATAACTCTCGACGCCAAGCTGCGATGGAAAGCTCATGTCAAAAAGAAAAGACAGGAACTCGACATACGCTATAAACGCATGTATTGGTTACTCGGAAAGAAATCCTGTTTATCAATACAGAATAAGATAACTATTTACAAGCATATTTTGATGCCAATTTGGACGTATGGTATCCAACTCTGGGGCTGTACTAAACGGAGCAACATCAAAATAATACAACAGTTCCAAAATAAAGAACTTAGGGATGCTGTAAAAGCACCTCGGTACATCAGAAATGACGACCTCCACCGTGACCTCAAAATGGAACTCGTCACCACCATCATTCAAAAATTTGCTGAAGCCCACGAACACAGACTTCACCGACACGTGAATGTTGAGGCTATACAGCTGTTAGATAATCTGTTAGATAATACGGACCTAGTGCGTAGACTAAAGAGAACTAAACCTTTTGAGATAGTGTAGTGTTTAAAGTTAGTGTATAATAGTGATCAATGCTGTGCTATGCATATTACACATGAACAAAGTGTTTTTATCAATATCAGACTCTGAGAAAGTGCTATGGACTTCTATAAGTGCTAAAGGACGCTATTCTTAGCAAAAAAAAAAAAGCAAAGCCGTATAAAAATAAGTTAGAGTTAAATTATTAAAGAAATTAAAGTATTACTAGAAGGTAAAAAGTGAACAAAACCTGTCAAAATGGCATCAAATATTAGGAAAAATTATCGATTTTCATAATTTTTTTTTTCTCAAAAACTATATGTTTCCTAACATAGCATAAACCTTTTCAATAAAAAATTATCAGCGTAAAACTCACTGTCATTTCCTTTTTCTATTAGTATTTAACTCTTCCAGACTAAAATGAATACAATTTGAGTACATAAGGCATGCAGCATAGACAACACATTACCTGGTTAGTATGAACCACAACAGTGGCATGGTGTGGGCTGACAGTGGGCAACATGATGCGGATGTCACAAGCAGGGTCGCAACCCAGGGTGGCCAGCCCCTCTGCCAGTGGGTACCGCTTGCCATCGCGCCCGGCCCTGTCCAGCACCACAAGCCGACCGCCCGACATCACTAGTAAAAAAAATCATATTATAAATAAAATAAACAATATATTAATTAATTTTGGTTATTCATTGGCTTCAAGTCGAAAGTTGAAATATTTAGTTGTTTTGTTGTTTAGTGTTGTTGTGTTTAATGTTATAGTATTTTAGTTGTATTACTTCGAAACAATAATACAGAAACGAAACGAGATTTGGATTTCGCGGGTTGCTTTTGAGCATCGCTGTTTAATTGGATACTTCCTTCAATTTCTGGACGAATAACGAACAACAAATGACAGCACAGCCTTGAGCCCAACCGTTTCCCGCCAACAAATACCAAGCCCCGACATAAGTATATCGCGTAAATATTTACATACACTACAATAATTGCAAACAAACATTTAATTTTTGTAAATGTTCCAATAGTTAGTAATCCAAATGGCAGTTAAGCAATAAACAAATCCAAAAAAAACAACGCGCACCGGTTGTGATCTGAAAACTCACCGCTGTCAGATTTCTCCTTTATATTTAGTTAATATTCTGCACATAATCCGTAATTCAAATATGGAACGTGTTTAATTAATATGCACCAAACATCAAATTACAAAACCCATGTAATAGTTGTAATGTAAGTAAATTAGTAATAAAACACAGTCACCAACAACGACAAACACAAAAAATGGCGTCTTCCATTTCGCTTTCACAGAGCGTGTCAAACGCCATAGTGAAGAGCCACTGAGTTTTGATCTAATTTTACAAAACTCGACTAACTGTCTATGGTAAAACCAAATTCATCAAAACTGTCATTGTCTTTTATTTTAAAACATGTTCAAAAAATTAAAACTAATAAATGTTTGGAATCGCTTCGGTAGTTTTTATTTTAACGTTGCATAAGACCATACGATTGCGCGATTGTGTTATGTAACTCTTTATTTTAAGAATACAACCAACTTCAATGTAAAAAAGTAATAAAGCAGTCGGTTTTCTATAATGATATTGTCTTTTATCTCTCGCAAAATTATAGTAACTTTGCACTTTTTAGTGTTTTACTTTGATGTGTTAGCAGTTTAAATTATTACATACACAATACGTAGTATCCCACTGTCGTCTGTGCATACCCACAATCGTTATTTTCTGTATTAGCAATACTAAATGTATTTTTGTCTCATTGCATTGACAACAAAAATGGAATTAGACAGGTAAAAGTGCGGACACACTGACGTTGACAGATCCATAATTATATAAATATTTGCCCCTTTGCTTTGCATTTTAGTGGTCGAAGGAAGGAATCTCAGTAAGTTCTGCTATGTTTATTAATTTCAATTGATTGATGATATTTGTAAAAATAATTGTGTACTATTAAAGTAAAAGTGTGTGTATTGAAAGTTTTTTTTTTTGCAACACTTTCCTGCTAGGAACAGAAACTTGGTTGACTGGTAGAGAATGTCTTGTTGTATTAAGTCCGCCTATGTACCACTACTGTACATGAAGTTTAAATAAATAATAAATAAATAAACTTATTTAGTGTAATAAGTTTCTAATCAAATCATCCTCTAAAGTTAAAAGACGTTGGTTGTTTTTTTAAATAGTTTTTTATTTTACACTTTTATGTTGTGATACCTATTTCTTAGTCAAACTTAAATAATGTGCAAGTTCTATGGAACTTGCGTTGCAATTAAATCAGGTACCTACCTTTGTATCATCATCACCATCATCATTTCAGCCGAAAGATCCACTGTTGGACATAGGCCTCCCCCCAATGACCGGTCCTGTGCGTCTCGCATCCATCGGATTCCCGCGACCCTCACCAGGTCATCGGTCCACCTTGTGGGAGGCCTTCCAACGCTGCGTCTTTCGGTACGTGGTCGCCATTCCAGAACCTTTCGTCCCCATCGACCATCTGTTCAGCGAGCAATGTGCCCTGCCCACTGCCACTTAAGTTTGGCGATTTTTCGGGCTATGTCTGTAGCCTTGGTTCACCTGCGGATATCTTCATTTCTGACGCGATCATGCAAGGAAACTGAGTATGCTGAGGTAAACAGTAAAATTTTGGGATCAAAACTAAACTGTGCTGTTGAATATGATGGTATACCTGCTTCAGTTAACAAGTCTGCCAGGTAAGTTCTCATGCCCTCCATCACTCACGTTTTTACTTGACTAGGAGTGTTTTTCCAAATGCTTTTAAAAAGGCTTTAATTTCACCGATTTTTAAGGGTGGAGATGGACTGTGACAAAAACTATAGGCCTATATCTGTTTTCACGACGTTGTCCAAGATCTTAGAAAAAGTCCCAAATAGAAAACTACTTAATTATTTAAAGCACAATAATGATAATACCTCCCAACCAATATGGCTTCAGAAGTGGAAAATCAACAGAAGATGATGTGCTTAAGCTATCAAGTCATATTGCTAACCTTGACATGAACATAATAAAAAATAGGTATATTTCTAAATTTAGACAAGGGTTATGTTTGGTCTCTATGTTTGGAATTATGTACTTTTACGCGGATTAGAAACTCTTATGCTGAGCTTTCGGCCGTTTTGCGCGGATGTGGCGAATATTTCTTTCACTTAATATACTTTTAATTTGTTTAGTTCTAAATTTGCGCCTTGTTCCGCCAAATAAAATGTTTTTCTTTCTTTTCACTAAGAAAAAGGGAGACAGCTTTCAATATTTTCGTGGCTACCTCTCTTATCGTAGTCAACATGTCAAGGTTGAGAACTACACTAGTGATGATGAGAAGTTATTTTTCTGAGTTCCGCAGGGCAGTGTCCCGGGATCTACTCTAATTCTTGTGTATGTTAATATGCTGTGCCAACTCTCTAAACCTGACTGCAAGATCCTAGTTTGTACAGATGATACGGCATTTATTATAAATGGTGACACCTGGGCCTCGGCTCACCGTTCGGCGGAATACGCTCTTAGAGTTGTGATAGACTGGCTCTTCAGTAATCTGCTTACATCGAATGTCGCGTAAACACACTACGTTACCTTCTCAGTAAACTCATCCACACAACTTATTGTTTCCAATATAAGATCTCATAGATGCTTCTGTCCAGAACTAAACATCTGCAATTGCTCTTTCATTCAAAGAACAACTTGCGTTAAGTATCTGGGGGTGCACATTGACTTAACTCTAAGTTGGAATAAACACATAGATGTTGCAGTATCTCGGGTCCGTAAGCTTATGTCCCCAATAAAAACGCTTAGACATGTGGCTCCTATACCACTTTTAAAAACCATCTATATTAAGCTCAGTCACTTCTTACCTATTATTGCATCTTAGTTTAGAGTGGAACGTTTGACACTTTGCTTCGTCTTGAAAGGGAGCAGAGAGCAGTTTTGTAAATGATGCTGCAAAAACCGTATCAATACTCTACTGCGTAAACATTCAACACTGATTTATGACATAGAATTGCCGGCAGGTGAACGACGTAGAGACTTAATATTCCGTTCTATCAAAATAAACACTGCACTGCACGGTACAGACCATTGTACGAAGCGAAGAGGAATGGGTGGCTATCGACTGCTTGTGCGAAGCTTTAATGTTCGCGAAGGAGAAACCTTACTCTACCTACCGTGAGAGGTGACGACCAAGGAAACGCGCCAAATTTGCGCTTACCATTCAACGTTGTCATGCTTAAATCCTACTGTGGCAAAACCCCAAGAAAAGCCACGGCGCTCCGCCCTAATTGCCATAATTGACATCTACTCAGGAGGGGTTTAACTTAAACTTTTACGGATTTGATTTTAACCTCGTCGGACGCTCATTGTGTCAGAGAAAAAAAGACAGAACGGTGCAAATTTCTGTCATCGCTAAAAATCGAACATGCTCGTGTCTAAACTTAAAAAAAAAGTCAAGAAGTGTCAATATCAAATCTATCAGTTCAGTGACTACACTGTAATACTACCTCACTAGGCAGTACAAAATTTTTAAATAATTTGAATAATTCAAGCTGAAAACTATGCCACCCTGGAGCGCATTCAAATTCCATTTCGAAAACATTACTTATCGAAAAAAAAAACTATTTAGCGCAGTTTGCTTTGGCTTCTTTTTTCGACGGTCTCGTCCCTTACTGAATATGAAATAATGTTAATTATATATATTTATGCTTGCTGATCTCACAAAAACATGTTTTATATCTTTGTTCTGTGAAATAAAATGGATTGGACACACACTCTTTGTTTTCATCCGCACACTCCAATCCCGTCTCGTCGGTAATTACGCTGCTTACATACAACTCTGGTCATCATTGCCCTCGCTTTGCTCATCATTAAGTGTATCGTTTATCACCATGCTATAACATAAATCCATATTAACTTCGTTCAAAACATCTGCTGATCCACCTTCTTGATCACATTGCATTCTAACAACGACATATTTAGGTTCTGTGAAATAAAACTGGATGCAATAATAATTCAACTGAACACACCCTCGTGTTTGTTTTCGTCCGTATACTCCAATCCCATCTCGTCATGGATTGCTTATATCACAGCTCTGGTCATCATCGTCCTCGCTTTGCTTATCAATATGTGGATTGCATCATACTGTGCTTACAGAAATACCTAGAACAATTAGTAAAATAGTACTAAGTTATAGTTAATTTCCAGATTATATTACTCACTCATCCAGTTTATTATTTTGTTAAGGATAGTGGTAAGTTTTTCATCTAGATTAGTATTAGTTTGGCATAAGGTGAGGATAGAAATATCATCTGCAAACAAACGAGCATGTGTACGGCACGTCTATATATATAAGGAAAAGGAGACAACCTATAACACTTCCTTGGGGAATTGAAACATGTATTGGTCTGACATCAGATCTGATGAGCTTTTGTTATTTGATTTTAATATTCAATCTCAACTTGTTGCTCTCTATCCTTATATTAAAATAAGACTCACGTAGTTTTATAACTACTGTCAGGTCTGTGTGACAGTCTGATAGAAAATAAGTTTAATATAAAAAATTAAAAAAACAAACAAGTCTCATAAAGTGTTCAGAAATCAGAAATCAAAAACGTTTATTTCAAATAGACCAATTACAGGCACTTTTAAATTGTCAAAATGTCGGTCAGTAAAAAAAACAAGTGAAGTTAAATTGCACGTTCCAAAGCGTAGATCTCTATGGAGAAGAACGTGCAAGAAACTCCATGGACACTCTTTTAAATGATATTATGAGTTACATAAATCTTTGTTACATATTTCTTGTCGCTTCTAATATGCGAGCACAATGTAGATAATATTGTCGTTTTAAGGATTATACATAACATTTTTGTTTTACTTAATTCAAGATCGTTTAGTCGCACTATAAATCCAGTGACTTTGTTTATCATAACATAACCCCAAAAACAATAAAAAATAACTATAATAATAACACGCCATTGCGTCGCGACGCGACGCGTCGGTGTTGCAAGTAGAGATGAAGCGTATATACTAGAACAGATCCAGGGATTAGGTATTTAACGAGACTAGGCTGCACCTATTCTAACTTTTAAAATACTTGATCCACCTAGTCTCACTGTGCCTACGCAGTGCACGGCACCCGCGGCCCGCGCGAATCGAAGTACCGACTGTACTGGACTATGCTGCTATCTCGCTTCTCCGCGTCGTCGGGACGCGGTGAAGCGAGATAGCAGCATAGTCCTAGCTCATCCATGTTTGCCAAAATAATTCATGAGTCTTTACCGAGGGTTGGTAAGTAAAACGCAAGCAGGATCTTAGAACAGAATGTGTATTTCGTTTTTTTTTTTTTTTTTTTGTGTGTGGCCTCTCGCAGGTCAACCTAGGAGGTTGTCGGCTGCTTAACCGGACTTGCATGTGGCGGCCTCAATTCGAGAATCAAAGCCTCCAGCCAGGGCTTACTTAACTAAAACTTAAAAACTAAGCGACTACACGCTAAGGGCACCCCCTGTGGGGTACGGACCTCGGCTTAGGGCGTCGCTGGGGGGGGGGACAGCAAGGGACGGGCTGGATCGAACAAAGATTTTATTATTATTATCGGGGAATTTTAAAACTACGGCTCAGCGACGGGCTGGCTCGAGCAAGGGACGGGGAGGACGTTTACGGGAGTGTCGCGGCGGGCCTCGGCGGCGAGGACGGAAGGACGGCGGTCTGTATTGTCTGCGAACTGTACTTGTTTCCTTACGGCTCTCTTGGAGCTGGAGCAGGGTAGTGGGGTCATCGGGGGTGACGAGAGTATGCCTAGGACGGCGAACCTTAGAGATGCGGGAGGGTTCGTATCGGGCTGCCGATACTATGAGGGGGTTGCGGTGTTTCACAGCAGTATCGAAGAAACGCTTGCAAAGGCGTTTCATGAACTGCTGGATGTTGGGGATTTTGAGATCTAGATGTAGATTCTCATTTCGGACATAATATGGGGCACCGAGAATTTTACGGAGGGTCCTATTTTGAAGGGTCTGCATCCTATGGAGGAAGCGGGGCTTGGCGTGTGCGAAGATTGCACATGCATACGTCATGATCGGGCGGATTACTGCAGTATAGAGGCGCAGCTTGCACTTAAGTGACAGTTTGCTGCGGGCAGTCACGAGATAATGGAGCCTACCTTGAGCGAAAGCGGCTCGCGAGCGAGCCTGCTTTATGTGCTCGGCGAAGGACAAGTGCTGATCGAGGATCACTCCGAGGTACTTGGCTTGCTTCTCCCAGGGGATCGGCTTACCGTACATGGTGATCGGAGGGGGAGGGGGGACGGACTTCCGCTGTTTCGAGTAGAGAACAGCTTGACTCTTATCAGGGTTAACCTCGATCCTCCATTTCCGGAACCATTTGCCCAAAATGTTTGCGGAGGTTTGGAGATTGCGAGCGATAACTCTGGGGTCACGACCGGTGTAGTAAATTGCCGTGTCGTCGGCGAATAGAGCCAACTGGGCCTTTTTACTTTTGGGAATGTCGCTGGTGAACAGCGTGAAAGCTAGGGGGGACACTACCGAGCCTTGAGGGACTCCAGCTCGAATGGGGTGGGGGGAGGAGAGGGCTCCCTCGATTCGATAGCGGAAGGTGCGATTCGACAGAAAGTCTCGCATGATGAGCACGAGACGATCTGGCACACCGAGTTGATATAGCTTATATAATAAGCCATTGTGCCAGACCTTGTCGAATGCTTTCGCTATATCGAAATACAAGACACCCGTCATCGCATTACGCTGGAAGCCAGCGCTTAGGTGCTCTACGATGCGGTGGACTTGGTGGACGCATGAGTGCTCGGTACGGAACCCGAACTGCTCATCAGGAATGAGACCCTTGGATTCGGCAAAATCTTTGAGTCGCTTATAAATAAGCCTCTCGTAGATCTTACCGAGAACATTGAGGAGACTGATGGGGCGGTAACTGGTGGGGTCAGACTTGGGCTTGCCTGGTTTGGGGATACCGATAACGGTGGCCTGTTTCCACGCTTGGGGGAAGATGTTATTGCTTAATGCGCCATTGAAGATAGCGGTCATTAGCATTATAAGTTGGGGGGGAAGAGTTTGAACACTCTGTTCGTGATACCGTCGGCGCCGGGGGCTTTCCTTGGTTGAAGTTTTTTGATGATATCCTCTACCTCGTCGGGAGTGACGGGGGCCAGAGGGTTATCAGGGTCTTCAACGGGAGGGAGGGAGGCTCTACGTTCGACTTCAGCGTCCACCATGTCGATGTGGGCTTGGTCTACTAGTTGAGAGCTAGGCGAGCATTGGGCTTCGAGGCTGTCGGCTAGGCATTCCGCTTTTTCAGAGTTGTCGAAAGCGACACTCTTATCAGGGCGGGTGAGCGGAGGCATAGAGGACTCTTCAGTGGAACGTAATTTCCTCTGAAGTTGCCAGAAGGCGAGATGGGTAGGCTCGAGTTCGCTGAGCGTCTTGTCCCAGCGGGCGGAACGCAGCTCGGTCATGCGTTTCTTTACAGCACGCTGTAATCTACGCATGTGAGCCTTGTTAGCGTCGCAAGGAAAAGCGATGTATGCACGGATGGCTGCGTTCTTCTCGGTCATCAGAGCCCGTACATCGTCCGGGATTTTCCAGCGAAGGTCCTCCTTCGCAGGAATCTCCCTTGAACATTCGTTCAGGACGGATTGTACGTGGTCTGTGAGCGAGTCGATTGCCACCGTCGTGTCAGCGACTGAGACTATGTGGTCGGGGATAGAATCCAATTGAGGTGACGTGGTAGATTTCAGTCTTTCGCTTACTTTCTTCCAGTCAGTGATCAATTGGGAAGCGGGGGGCTGGCCCGGGTCGAGATTGCCCGAGCGGGAGCCTAGGTGCATAATCACGGGTCGGTGATCGGAGTTAAGCTCGTGTATTGCTTCTATAGATTGCAACCGGAGGTTAACATTCTTAAGGAGCGCTACATCGAGGACGTCGGGGCTATGGTTGGGGTCGTGGGGGAAGTGAGTGTGACACATCGGGGCGATGATGTCAAAGTTAAGGGATGCACCAAGGTTGAACACGACCTTTCCCCTAGGGTTGGTCGTACTACTGTTCCAGGCGGGGTGTTTAGCATTGAGATCGCCCGCTATGATAACGGAGTCACTCAAGCCAAAGAGGGCAGTGAGGTCGCTAGTAAGCGCGATGGACTCGTCTGGCATACGAAACGAGGAAGTCGGAGGGGGATAGTAGGCAGAGACGACAGTGATCGGTTGATGACCAGTCATGCCTACTCGGCAGGCCGAGTATTCTAAGAAAGATCGGGGCGCGGGAGGAGCTAGAGGGATACAGTACAGTTCCTTTCTATAATAGATAAGGGTGCCACCACCGTGACAACGAGATCTATCGTTGCGAACTAGACGATAGTTGGCAATTCTAGGATCTTTACGGTGGGGTTTGAGGAATGTTTCCTGGATGAGGAGAAGGTCTAACTGATGGTCGCGGAGGAACGTGGCGATCTCATCTCTCTGATTGATAATGCCGTTGGCATTGAAGAAGCCTAACTTTAGGGATCGCGGTTTGGTACAACAAATTTTTTGTTGTCTATCCATTTAGGGGTACGGCAGGTAATTTGTCGAGTTCGGCTGTGACCGACTCGTACTTAGTGAATAGCGCAGCGCGCTTGGCTAAGTCGAGTTGGCCAGTGACTTCCGCTAGGGTTAGCTCGTCAGCTAAGTCCCTAGCGTCCTGCGTCATAAAGATGCGATAGTTGTCCAGGATAATCTGGCCAACTGATCTGCGTGGGAACGCAGCTGAAACTTGGGGCGCGTTTCGGGGAGGTTTTGCGGCCACGGGGGCCACAGAAGCCGGGGGAGGCGCTGGGATGGGCTTAGCCATTAGCGCTGGAATTGGCTGGGAAGCCACCAAAGCCGGGAAGGCTTTCTGATGGTTTAGCTGATTCCAGGGGGATGGTCTCTGGGGTGCGAGACGTTCGGGGGGCTGGGAAGAGGGGACTTTCCCGGAGGGTGCTTCCCTCTGCTGGCGAGCGGCAGCACGCTTTGCCAGCTTGGGAGGGATTTTGGGGGCTTTGGGGCAGCCCCGGTAGTTAGCCGGGTGCCCGGCTTGACCGCACAGCACACAGCTGGGAGGCTCTGTGCAGAGAGTGCGATCCTTGGGACGGGGGCAGTCAGAAGTGCCGTGCTCACCCAGACACTTAACGCATCTGGGTGTAGCGTAGCAGTTCTTCTGTGAATGACCGTATAGTTGGCAGCGGTGACACTGCCCAACTATCGTGGGTCTGTAGGGCTTCTCGATGGAGATGCCGGAGAGGGAACAGATCGACTTGATCTTGAAGATGGGGTGGTGCCCGTCGGTCGGGTCGCACACGACAAGGATCATGTCGTATACTTCGCTACCTCTCGCCTTGTGAAGGCGATGGACAGCGGAAACGGGGATATTTTGGGCCAGGAGGTCGGCCTTGATGTCCTCGGCGGGGATTTCCTTCGGGACACGTCTAATGACCACTCGGGTCGGCGTGTCCTCAGGGAGGGAGTAGGTGTGAAAGGAGATTTTCCTTTCACGAAGGACTTTGGTAAGTTCCCGATAGTCAGTTGACGTCGGGACTTGGACTTTTATGCCTTGTTGGCAGGAGCGGGCGTTTGTATAGTTGATCTTGCGATCGCTACACATTTTGGACACGTCGGTCCATTTACCCTTGTCCTGGATGTACAAGGGCGGAGGGGGGCGCTGCTTCTTCATCTGAGTGACAGAAGCGGAAACGGAGGGGGGACAACTAGCCTGCGAGGCGGGGGCGGGCTGGGCAACAGGGGCGGGCTGGATAGCGGGGGCGGGAGAAGACGCAACGGTCTTCTTAGCTTTGGTGGCCTGAGCGGCCTTCCTGGCTTTCCTCTTGCCCCCTAGGACGACTTGGAAGTCGTCCTCGGAGGAGGATTCAGGGGACTGTTCGGAGTCCGAAGAGGCTTGCGACGCTGAGTCGCTAGCGGGGACGGAGGTGTCCATTGCCTCATTGGCAAAGTGGGCTACCAATAGGGGTGGCATATCCGGGGGAGGGCGGGGGCAGGGGGTCGGCGGGGACGGACCAGAGTCCGGGAATGACAATACGTCACTGAAGTCAGTGACGCTCGATGGGACGGTGGGGGGGGGGCCTCTAAATGAGGCGATTTTCTTGCCATATTTGGCGAGGATATCGGGGTCCTTGAGGAGGACCTCTTTGACGAACGCTAATATGGTAGCGTCCGTCATGGTTAAAAGGGGACTTGGGATTAGGTCACATGAGTTGGAAAAAACTCATGTGAAAAACTCCTATCGGTCCCTACGTCCCCGGGTGGACGGGCCCGGGGGTGTGTGACCCTCCCAGTAAGGGTTGTGTACACTGGGAGGTGAGTACCTAATGGTGTGCCCTAAGCTTGTAAACCGATCGCCAATCTCAATGTGCGATCGGGCCCTACCAGGGTCTGGTGCGAAGGGGTAGACACCCCAACCGACACCAGGTGTGTAGCTGGAAGAGAACTCGGAGTATTAGATTTGACTAGGAGATCCCCCAAGGCCAAAATCTAGCTCCCGACTCCAAATGACTGCCTAGCCCTGAAGGGGTTCGGCGGGTGTAGTGGGGCAACACCCCCTTGGTTTTGTTGGCACCGTGAGGTTTCCCACCAAGGACCACGAAACTGTGGCTTTTCCCTGAAGGGGCACAACGTTATTCGACTATTTCCCGTTAAGGAAACGTATATCCTCCACTGCCTTGAGAAAGGCGGCTTCGGATCGCTGGTGCGGTCGGGGACCACTGATGACGTCACGATGAGGTTGTCGGCTGCTTAACCGGACTTGCCTGTGGCGGCCTCAATTCGAGAATCAAAGCCTCCAGCCAGGGCTTATTTAACTAAAACTTAAAAACTAAGCGACTACACGCTAAGGGCACCCCCTGTGGGGTACGGACCTCGGCTTAGGGCGTCGCTGGGGGGGGACAGCAAGGGACGGGCTGGATCGAACAAAGATTTTATTATTATTATCGGGGAATTTTAAAACTACGGCTCAGCGACGCGGGCTGGCTCGAGCAAGGGACGGGGAGGACGTTTACGGGAATGTCGCGGCGGGCCTCGGCGGCGAGGACGGAAGGACGGCGGTCTGTATTGTCTACGAACTGTACTTGTTTCCTTACGGCTCTCTTGGAGCAGGGTAGTGGGGTCATCTGGGGTGACGAGAGTATGCCTAGGACGGCGAACCTTAGAGATGCGGGAGGGTTCGTATCGGGCTGCCGATACTATGAGGGGGTTGCGGTGTTTCACAGCAGTATCGAAGAAACGCTTGCAAAGGCGTTTCATGAACTGCTGGATGGTGGGGATTTTGAGATCTAGATGTAGATTCTCATTTCGGACATAATATGGGGCACCGAGAATTTTACGGAGGGTCCTATTTTGAAGGGTCTGCATCCTATGGAGGAAGCGGGGCTTGGCGTGTGCGAAGATTGCACATGCATACGTCATGATCGGGCGGATTACTGCCGTATAGAGGCGCAGCTTGCACTTAAGTGACAGTTTGCTGCGGGCAGTCATGAGATAATGGAGCCTACCTTGAGCGAAAGCGGCTCGCGAGCGAGCCTGCTTTATGTGCTCGGCGAAGGACAAGTGCTGATCGAGGATCACTCCGAGGTACTTGGCTTGCTTCTCCCAGGGGATCGGCTTACCGTACATGGTGATCGGAGGGGGAGGGGGGACGGACTTCCGCTGTTTCGAGTAGAGAACAGCTTGACTCTTATCAGGGTTAACCTCGATCCTCCATTTCCGGAACCATTTGCCCAAAATGTTTGCGGAGGTTTGGAGATTGCGAGCGATAACTCTGGGGTCACGACCGGTGTAGTAAATTGCCGTGTCGTCGGCGAATAGAGCCAACTGGGCCTTTTTACTTTTGGGAATGTCGCTGGTGAACAGCGTGAAAGCTAGGGGGGACACTACCGAGCCTTGAGGGACTCCAGCTCGAATGGGGTGGGGGGAGGAGAGGGCTCCCTCGATTCGATAGCGGAAGGTGCGATTCGACAGAAAGTCTCGCATGATGAGCACGAGACGGTCTGGCACACCGAGTTGATATAACTTATATAATAAGCCATTGTCCCCCCGGATCTCCGAAATGTTCGGACGTGTTTGCAGCTGCGATAGCTTTTTATTGTTTATTTAAAATTACTGTTTTTAATTTATATAAAATAATTTAATAAATTGTGTTCTTAACAAAAGTACCAGGCGCCCAGAACCAGTGTGGAAGTAAGATCGCCGTGAGTAGTGAAGCTAGCACACACGCATACCGTGTCTCAACAGCACACTAGCTAGTCTGGCAAGGAAGTTAGCCCCGCCCAGCTACCACTTACACTGTGCAGACACACACGCACATAACGAATTACGGCACACACGACTGTTTGTCCGCCATCTTATAGTATGTCAACTCAACGCACACCACCGCAGCCGTTAATACAGGTGCAGGTACCTACGCAATCTACTCCGACCTTTTCCCATTTGGAAAACGCAATTCATGACAGCTATGGCTCTGATACTCAATTAGATCTCTCTTTAAATCAGCGTGAAGAATCACAAGAAGCGCGTAACATCACTAGGAGATTTAAGAGGAAATGGACATCCAATGAATCAGCTGATTTACAAGCATCCGTTTCTGAAATCAAGGCTATGTTCGAAGGTTTTCAGAAAAAACAAAATCTGAAATTAGACCAACTCAATTCAGCCATGCACACTATTCAGGAAAGAACTGAGGAAATTAAGAAAGACTTGCAATTTGTCTCTGACAAATACGACGCTTTCTTAGAACGGATGAGTGGTTTGGAACATGAAAACTCCAAAAATACTAAAACAATTGCTTACTTGGAGTCGAAAATTGAGTTACTGGAGCGTAATTCCCGAGCGGCTTCGGTTGAAATTAATAATATCCCTAAAGATCGTAATGAGAACAAAGAGACTCTACGAACCATTGTAAAAAACATTGGAGAGGTCATTAGTCAGCCCATATGCGATTCTGATGTCTACGATGTATATCGAATAAAAACAAAAACGGAAGGTAGAAACCCTATCATCGTTCAATTTACTACAACGTTTATGAAGAATAATGTGATTAAAAAATGTAGAACGTTCAACAAGGAAAACAACATCAAGTTAAATACTTTGCATATACAGTTGGCAGGTACGCCATCCCAGTCCCAACCAATTTATATTGATGAATTTTTGACAACTACTGCCAAAAAACTTCGATACCTGGTAAAATGTTTCAAGAATGAGTATAATTATCATAGTTTCTGGAACTCATACGGCAAGATTTACATAAAAGAAAAAGAATCGTCTCGTCCAATCCGAATTGACAGCGAGGAAGATCTTCATAGGCTAAGGTCTAAATGACTTGAAGTTGTACTTACCTTCATTTTTTATTATCACCTGTTTGCAAATACCACCGTAATTTATTATTACCTATTTTGTAATCTACTGAACATCACTATTAAAACAACACGCACTCTAAACTTCACATTTATATACTTTTTCGCATACTTTTCACGAATAATACTAGTCTATAAGCAAATAAAATATCACCACAATAGAACTACTGACATAACAATTATACTCAAAATTAATATTGTATGTTATTTTATCTCAGGGAGAACTTTACTAATCGAGCGTATTTGTTTACAACGTCAACTCATTAACGATACACGGGCCGTACTTATTCAACAACATAGTAAGCGTACTTTGCTGTCAAAAATTATTCTGCATACCCTACAACCGAGTTTATACTTTTATAAAAGTACCGCCTCCGCGGATATACTCCATAGCGTCGCCAAACTATTCACTGCCTTATCACATCTTGCTATGATACATTTTTACACATCTCACATGTATTTATTATGGTGTTTACTTAAAATGCTTTCTAATGATTTGATAAGTGATCTCAAACCGCTTTCTGAACACTATTTTTTTATTGAAACTTGTTACATCAATCGGAATATAACGTCGCTATTCTTTAAAATTAAAATTCAATAGCACGAAAGACTTAATCTCTGACCTGGACAGCATTACCGTTGCACATTCGTCGACTTATGATATTGACAATTGCGTTAATATTATAACGGATTCCAATCAATCACTTAAAGTTATACATCAAAATATCAGAAGCATAACGCGCAATACACCAGGTTTGCTCACATTATTACAAAGATCGCAAGTTGATTGGGACTTCATTGTGTTAACGGAGTGCTGGCTGTCTTGTGCTCAACGCATTCCACCGCTTGACGGTTATAATTCCTACCAAACTAATAATATTTTAACCCAAAATGAAGGGGTGGTTATATATTGTAAAAATAACATTAGCGTATCCGTAGAGGAACCTAATATTTCTGATTGTAACAGTCTAATGGTCAAGATTGATCATAGTACAGCGATGCTAGCAATTTACCGACCTGCGGGGTACAAAAAACTTGAAAACTTTTTCTCATCGCTCGAACTTTTTCTAAATACAAATTCTAATATAAAAAACTTTATTTTAATAGGGGACCTTAATGTAGACATAGCAGAGACTAACACAGACTCAAATTCTGCTCATTACCTTAATCTGTTAGCATCCCATGGCATGTTGCCGGCTTATACTATCCCCACTCATAAGAAAACATGTCTTGATCACATTATTTTGAAAACGCGACTTCAAGCTTTTTGTTATGTAGCTGAAACCTCCATCACTGATCATGATGCGGTAATCCTAATCTTGAATTTTAATAGGCCTAAAAACAAAACATATAAAATATTTAAAAGTTTAAGTTATGAAAAGGTTGATGTGGAAATTAAGGATATTAACTTTCATAAATTATATTCAATGACTGATGTTAATATTGCTGTTCAGTACTTCGTTGACACAATTAATAGAATTATAGTATCTAATACTCAAATTATCAAAACTTCAAACCGAAAGACAATCTCAAAGCCTTGGATAACACCTGGACTTTTGCGCTGTATGAGGACACGGGACAAGTTGCACCAAAAAGCCAAACGGAATCCTAACGATCAAGTTACAGTCACATCCTATAAAAGATATCGAAATTTCTGCAACGACTTGTTGAAAAAAATTAAAAGAGAACACGATAAAATGAAACTTCAGATTGCGGCTAAAACTGATAACAAAAAATTATGGAACACAATAAAAGACATTACTCACACAAAAAACACGAAAAATGAGGCCTCTCAGCTAATCAACACCCTGGATCCAATTTCCTCCATTAATATTATTAATGACTTTTTTGTGAACATTGGTAAAAACATCGCTGATCGCTGTAGTTCTGGTAGCACTACCTCAACGGTTACGCATAAACAATACCCGCACTCGATGGTTTTTCTACCCACCGACTTAGAAGAGGTTGAAAATATAATTTTAAGTCTGAGGTCTGATTGCGCTGTTGGCTATGACAACATCTCTTCCAACTTTTTGAAGAGATATAAGCAGGTCCTTATTTCTCCAATCGTTTTTATCTGTAACCTTGCCATTGAGTCCGGGAAATTTCCAGATGCGTGGAAGATAGCAGAGATTCGCCCAATCTTCAAAAGTGGAGACGGAGCCTGTGTCAACAATTATAGACCTATTTCCATCCTACCATAAGGTACTGGAGCGGATCATGAAGGAGCGCCTGGTGGGCTACCTTGAAGGAAACTCGCTGCTATCAGCTTCACAGTATGGTTTCCGATCTGGTATGTCAACCAGCGACGCGGTTCATGATTTAACCAAGTTTGTTTCTGAAAAACTAGATGTTAACAAAAAGGTAATAGTTATCTTCATTGACCTCGCAAAAGCCTTTGACACGGTCTCCGTCCCACTGTTGGTGAGCAAATTAGAGAGCTTTGGTATAAGGAATGAGCAACTAAAACTTTTTTCGGACTACCTCACTAATCGATTCCAGAGGGTTAAAATAGATATGTGGACTAGTTCTGATCTTCCTGTCATCCACGGCGTCCCACAGGGCAGTATTCTCGGTCCCCCTTTATTCCTGACTTTTATAAATGACCTCGCTGAGCTGAATATGCCCAGCGGGAGAATCATAACTTTCGCTGATGACACAGCTCTGTTGTTTGAGGCTGACACATGGCCTGAAGTTTGCAGTTACGCACAAACTGGACTAAACCTGGTTCTATCTTGGTTGGCTACCAATAAACTTGCTCTCAATGTTGACAAAACAAAGTATATTTCTTTTTGTATAAAAAAACCCAATTATTCCCTGAATAGCCTTAAAATAACTGCCCACTCATCCTTGTGCTTGCAAACTCAAAGTTCTCCTTGCTCATGTCCCAATCTACAACACACAGAATCTATAAAATACCTGGGCGTCATACTAGACAATACTTTGAGTTTCCACCCGCACATAGATTCTCTTGCCAATAGAATTAGAAAACTGATCTTTGTATTTAAAAACCTCCGTTATGTTGCGGACTCAGGAATACTGAAAGCGGTATATTTTGCGCTGTGCCAGTCGCTAATCTCTTACTGTATAACTATATGGGGTGGGGCGACCAAAACGGTTATGCTTCGAATCGAGCGAGCGCAAAGAGCTGTATTAAAAGTAAGTAATTTTCTGCCGTTCTTATTTCCTACCAAAGAACTTTACGAGCGTACTGAAGTGTTAACTGTACGTCAACTATTCATTTTAAATACGATCCTACGCAAGCACTCTCAACTTACCTATATTCCTACCTTATTTGAAGGTAAGCGACGTAAACATGCGGTCTGTTCCACAGTCCGGTTTCATACAACTTTTGCCCGTCGACATTTTGGTTTTCTCGGAAACTATTTATATAATAAAATTAACGAGATCCTAATAATTTATGCCCTACCAAAAAAACTTTGCAAAAAAAAACTCTCTGTCTGGTTACAAAGGTTAGATTACGATGCCACTGAGCAGTTGCTCATTGTTCCCACGTAACTTCGTAAAACGTATGTAATTATGTATAACTATGCACCCTACACGCACTCGCTCAAACTTACACCATCACACTGAAAGCACTTTTTATGACACTATCACACTATCTACACTTACACAATATCTACACTTCACTTTTTATTTTGTTTATGTAAAAGTAAAATTATTTTTGTCTGTATTCTTGCTGAATTGTTAACTATGTTCAAATCTTTAAATGTTAACTATGTTTCAAATATCTACACTTCACTTTTTATTTTGTATATGTAAAAGTAAAATTATTTTTATCTGGATTCTTTCTAAATTGTTAACTGTGTTCAAATCTTTTTTTTGTCATATAATTAAGCATTGACATTTTGGGGTGAGAGCCTGGTGATCCGTCACACAGGGTATCCTAGTATGGACTCCAGACTCTCACAAAGTTTTTATTGTTGCAATATTGTCCATTTTATGAAACTTTTGTATATACTTTGTGTAGTGAAAAATAAACTATTATTATTAAATAAACTATTATTATTATTATTGTGCCAGACCTTGTCAAATGCTTTCGCTATATCGAAATACAAGACACCCGTCATCGCATTACGCTGGAAGCCAGCGCTTAGGTGCTCTACGATGCGGTGGACTTGGTGGACGCAAGAGTGTTCGGTACGGAACCCGAACTGCTCATCAGGAATGAGACCCTTGGATTCGGCAAAATCTTTGAGTCGCTTATAAATAAGCCTCTCGTAGATCTTACCGAGAACATTGAGGAGACTGATGGGGCGGTAACTGGTGGGGTCAGACTTGGGCTTGCCTGGTTTGGGGATACCGATAACGGTGGCCTGTTTCCACGCTTGGGGGAAGATATTATTGCTTAATGCGCCATTGAAGATAGCGGTCATTAGCATTATAAGTTGGGGGGGGAAGAGTTTGAACACTCTGTTCGTGATACCGTCGGCGCCGGGGGCTTTCCTTGGTTGAAGTTTTTTAATGATATCCTCCACCTCGTCGGGAGTGACGGGGGCCAGAGGGTTATCAGGGTCTTCAACGGGAGGGAGGGAGGAGTGTATTTCGTGATTTGCTCAGCCTATTTATACAATTTTGAATACCACACAAAACTCAAAATAATAGCGGACCAATAGCAAACGAGCTAGTGCGCCGGTCCGCCGTCCTATAAAGATGTGTCGCTGCTGTCGCCTCATCGAACGTGGAGTTTACTAGTTACGTAGATTCGTAGGTACATATTAAATCTACGCGGCCGGCGCGCGCGCCTTAGTGATTCGTTCGCGCGGTCGTTTATGCTGAATGTAGGTGTCTGGTACAAGTCAGTCACTTGAATTTGAACCTTAATTCAAAGTGCATAAAAGTAACGGGATGCGCACTCGTTTATACATAGATCATACGTGTGCCAGTCGTTTGAATTTGAACCATATCTCAATGGCATAAAAGTTAGGCGACGCGCACCGTGTTGTGGACGAATATATTCTGTCCTTTTTTAACTACACTATTCCGCAGTCTTTCCATCCTTGTCTGTTAATACTCGAGATCGAGACTAGTCGGGACTAGGCACTAGGCAGACTTTATAGAATAAGTAGAATAGATACTTTGACAATACTCGATACGAATGAAGACTATATGATGCAGTCGAGTATCAAGTACGGACTCGTGCGAATGTGATCTCGATTGACGTATGATACCTGCTCGACGTCGCTAACTTCTATGGGACTTATTTAGTGATCGGTTTTCGTAACGAAGTTTTAATATATGGTTAAAGAACTTAGGTCTATTTTTAATAAGACATTAATTAATGTGTTTATTGTTTTGAAAAATGGCTCCCAAAGGAAGTAGTGTCAATTCCAAAGACTGATTTTCTACGTGTATCTTAAAAAAACAATGACTGTAAACAGTTACGTGATTTAAAAAAAAAAAAAAACAATGATTGTAAATAGTTACGTAATTAAAAAAAAAACAATGATTGTAAATAGTTATGCGATTTAAACAAAAGCAATGATTGTATATAGTTACGTGATTAAAAAAAAACAACAAAAAAGCAATTATTGTATATAGTGTATAACAATGATTGTAAATAGTTATGTGATTTAAAAAAAAACAAAAGCAATGATTGTATATAGTTACGTGATTTAAAAAAATACAAAACAAAAAGCAATTATTGTAAATTACATGGTTCAAAAAAAAACAATAAAAAGGAAAACAAAAAATATTAAGTACTCTGAAAAATGAATTGAAATCTTTTAAATACGCCAACAATCTTCAATGTAGATAAATCTATACGTTGACAGTCTTAAGCCTGTGTAAAGTATAAAGGGAAGATTACAATTCATTACTGCGTACGTACGTACTACACGTATCGTTGTTACGCAAAGACTAAGCATCTAAGTATGCGTATTTCATGGACTAGGTGGACTAGGTGGAACAGGTATTTGGATCGAGTATTTGTACGGACTTGGACTAGGTGCACCTAGTCCAAGATTTGCCTAGTACGACCCATCTCTAATAACTAACACAAACAAAAACTACTCAAAAATCAAAATTTTTGCGTGATTGAAGTGGTTGACAACTTATGTCAAAGAGTATGTAAAGCTAACGCTTTACTCCTTTACTCGTGTAGCCAAGAGCATATTAAATATAATTGACCGAAGAAATAATAAATATTTAAGGTCTGTTTAGATAATGTAGAGATAATGATTTGACAATGCGAATGTTGCATGTTTTTTCCATTTCATAAATAGTGAGGTACCACAACCGATATTGAAAAAAAACCGAAAATATTTGTAAAAATAATTTCGTTTTAAATTTATGCATAACTCAATTAGAGCCATCAGAAATGAGCTACATCTCTAATTGTTTCATGACGTCATTCTTTGACTTCAATTCAAGTCCTTGGCGCTCAGAACACGTTAAATTCAATTCTGATTAGGGATGTGGTACGTGTTGGTAAAAGGACAGTTATTATACAGGGTATTTGGTGCATCGTGTGCCAAATTGAAATGGTCGACGGGAGGGGTCATCTGCTATCATTTCAGACCCCTAAAAACTACTCAAGCCCTGTGGATTTTTTTCCATCGACTTTTTATTGTTTTATGATAATAAGACCCAAATTTTTCATTCAAATACAAATTTAAAAAAAATATATAAGTCGTAGACTTTGAATTTTAATTTCATATAGATGTGTATTGTATTAAAGTATTTTTATTTAAAATTAGTGACATTAGCTATCTAGTTTTTTTTTTTTTGACTCGCGAAGCGTTGGATTAAAGCTGTTCATATTACAGCTATTAACATGTCTATAAAAAAAAAAAAAACAAAAGCGACCGGAGTCTTCCAACTTCCTCAAATATTCTCTAATTTATCTTCTTGCTAGTGATGTGCCATATGCCATAAAAATCTTGGCCGTACCTACTTGGCACATCGCTACTTCACAGAATACTTTATAGATATATAATTCCTTTAATTTATTTTTTATTTAATTAGGAATTATATATCTATGCTTTATAACATCTGTTCACAGAGTACCTTTTTTACATGATCTGTGGCTGTGACAAACAGCCACAGAGTACTTGGTAACATATTTTTATTTTTTCTTCTTTGGCAACTGAGCCGGTGTCGACTATTCTAGTCTGTGCATATTGAAAGTCACAGCGTCACAGCACAGAGTATTAATAATCTAGTATTCTCCTCTTTAGTCTGTGCAGAGTACAATACTTTGTAATATACCTAATACTCTTTGGCACAAAAAGAGTGCATCTGAGTGCTTGTCAGTGCTTGTCGAGCTTGAAAGCGCTATCACCAGTTGATATTAACTGTGATTGTTTAGGTACTATCTAAATCTAAAATTTTAATACTATTTGAGTGAAACGATTTTTAACCTGGTCTCAATATGGATATCAACAATCCTCACAACCAGAGTTATTGGTTTGTCCTTAGGGAAGATCAAAGTAATGTCATATTTAGTAGTAATAACTTCACCATACAGAATCCGCAAAGTAAGTCTCGTTCATGCATAGTTACATTTAACTAAGTTATGTTAAAACAGTTCATTTAAACCTAGGTATTTACATTAGTTACAGGACAGGAGGCGAGATACATTGTGGATTCAGGGGACAACAGACAATATATACAAATAAATGAGACCCCTATAGCTGCCCATGAAAATATATCTGAAAATAGTGACAAAGAGGTAATAAAAGCCAAAGATGACAACTTTTGGGACAGAAACAAAATAAAACTGCTACTTACATTGTGCTTGGATTGCAGATTTAAAAATGTAACAAAAGACAAATCTCTCTGGGAACAAATTGCTGTGCACTTGGGGACAAGTCCTGACGAGTGTATTAAAAAATATAGAAACTTGAGGAGAACTTACATAAGACTCTTAAAAAAGAAAAGACTGGGCAAAGAGGTCAAATGGGTACATTACAACACCTGTGAAGAGGTTTTTAAAGAATGCAAATCACTCCCACCCTCGGTACTGGAGCCATGGGAAGAGCACAAAGTAAGAAGGTTGCTCAGTCTCTATATTGACAATTTGAACAAGTTCCGAAGTCCAGACTGCTTGCAAAAAGATGTTTGGAAGGAGATAGCAACACAGGTAGGGACAACTGAGTACAACTGTTACCATAAGTATAAGAATTTAAAAAGGGCATACTTTAATTGGAAGGAAAAGAGTAGAGAAACCGGAAAACCAACAAAGTGGCAGTACCATAACTATTTTGAGAGAATATTTTATAATTACAATCCGAGTGTAGGTCCCTGGGACAAAAACAAAACTAGGTTGTTGATAGAAGAGTACAAGCAAATAGCTGATAAGTTTAAAAACCCAAGATATCAAAAAAAAGAGTTGTGGAAAGAAATATCAGCTTCAGTAGGGGAAAGCCCCACCGATTGTGACAAGAAATTTAGGAATTTAAAACAAACTTATATTAGATTAAAAATGAGAGCTGATACAGGCAGGTGTATAACAAAGTGGCGCTACTATAAAGATTTTGAAGGAATATATAGTGAGCAAAGCTATTCTAACATCTCTGCTGATGGACCACCTAAAATAACATATAAATCACAAGACGATTATGTCAAGCAGCTTTTAACATATTATATAGAAAACAAAGAAAGATTTAGAGATCCTCTAGTCAAAAAGAAAAATGTATGGAGGTTGTTTGCTCCAAAAATAGGCTTGTCTTCAGAAGAGTGTGATCGAAAATTCCGCAACTTGAAACAAACTTACATAAGGTTAGTAGAGAGGAAAAAAGAAGCTGGCAAATTTAACAACTGGCCCTATTATTCTTATTTTGAAAAAATATTTGATGAACCCACATCAGCAGGCACTTGCAGCTATGGCGGGAACTTAGATGACATGACACTTAATGAAATAAAGCGAGTTATGCAAGAAGTGCAGGACAGAAAAGACAATGAAAAGTTTGAAAGTTTGGTGCAGGCTGTGGAAGAGTCTAACAACATTCAACGGGAAAGAAATAGAATATTACAAGCTTTGTTAGATAAAAAGTGATCCATCAGCTAGGCTCAAGTTATTGTAGTTCTTGTCATGTAATAACAGTTTGCTGATCAGATCATTTCAAGAGGTACAAAATACAGGGAACTATGTGGCGAGAAATAAAAGGTGTGTGAATGTTTAGAAATGCTTTTTATTGTTACCGTTCTTATGCTTTTATAATGTATATGTACAAACAAACTATAATAGATTATCAGTTTCATTCTGAAATGAGAAATCGTTAGCAAATTCAATAACATGTCGACCGGTAGCTACTCCATACAAAATGATCAATGCTTTAAAAGTACACTGATTATGCTTAGTCTTAACTTAAAAATACATCTGTGAATTTAAGACTTACTTTAATATTAAATTTGACATCCATAACACTATACCACAGTAAGGAATGGAAATTTAGTTAAGAAAAAAAAAAATAAGTGAAGAAATCACACCCGATCGTTGGTAAGCACGCAGGATCGGATCAATAAGTTTGCAGATACCTCGACCAGTAACTATCACAAACAAATACTCACACTTCCACTCACCCAAGCACGCTCGAGTCGATACAACGCTAACCTAGACTGAATTACCACACTATGTCGTACAACTAAGAGATACGCCGGCCGCCGCCGCGCCCGCCCACCCGCCAACGCGCCTCACTGCCAGTGCTGGCCTGTGGTGCTAACGTCAACTAATATCTCCATAACATTAACTAGGTACCGTATACCTATACTTTAGTGATCGAGGATGTAGTCAGTCTTAAATGGAATTGGTCTGTCTGACTCTGGTAGCGGCGCGTCAGCGAGCGGGCGGGCGCAGCCCGGCGGGGCGGGCGCAGCAGGCGGTTCACTTCTTGGCGTTCTTCTTGGGCGACGGAGCCTTGCCTTTAGCATTGTTTGACATTTTCGCCTTTTTGCCTTTAGGCTCTCCTTCTTCATCATCCTCATCCTGCAATTATAACACATTATTATACTCTTATATGTGCCAAAATATTCATCCCAGTTGAAAAATGGATTTGTGGAATATGCAAAAAAGGCCAGCTGTAAAATATTCTTAATGAAACTTCTCAGTCTGTCATAATGCAAGGCAGCCTTTGTTGCTCATCAAAATGTTTCCAGCTATCAGAAGGTAAAGGTTATTTTACTGAATGAGTATACAGAAAACCAACAGCCAATTATCACATTATCTTCAAAATACAATTTAGACACCACAAACAACAAGCCCAGTTGTATGAAAAATGACAGTGAAATGAGTTACAACTTAGTATGCCCTAAAGATTTTATTTGTGTAATCTTACATGAACTGTCATTGTTTAACAGAACTGGGCCACAGGTCCTTTTCCCTCTGTAGAGCATGTACAGAACCAGTCACTTTTGTAATTCGATATTAGTTGAAGGTTTTCAGTACCTCATTAGTCTTGCGCTTGCCTGCAGATGTTTTCCTTTTATTCTCAACTTCCTGTAAATTCAGCAATCTACTACATCACTGGCATAATTTTGATTATTTAGCAGTCTTTAAAAAGTTTTGCATGATCTTTACTTATTATAATTTGTATGATAGGGTCAGAGTGTTGTTACCTTGAATTGAGAATCATCTCCTTCCTCTTCATCTAACATCTCCTCTTCCATCTCCTCCATGTCTTCAAACTCCTCCACAAGGGCACCTAGGAGATGCTGGCCAATTAAATGCACTGGCCCTGATCCCTGCATAACACAATGCTTTAGTAGGTGTGTGCATAATATTATTAACATCAGTTTAAATAAGTGTCATAAAAAGATCAGACAAATGCCTCGAGCAATCACAAGCAGGCGGTACAACAATCAAAACGATGTCGCGCGCCCATCAAATTACCAATGGTTACGTTTTTATCATCATTTCAGTCATGTTATAATTTTATGAAGTCAGATACAATAACATATTACATGAAACTAATTATTAGTTCAGAAATAACCCCGTTATCATTAGGTGGAGCAACAATGAATTGTTTTATTTTAAATTAATAATAAGTCTGAATAGTCCCATTATTTTCCTTAGGAACACATTGGATGCTAATACAAGTTCAAAATACTGTAGCAAAATAATTCCAATATTACCTGGATAAGAGTAAATGTGACTGGGGCATCTGGGAATTCAATGTCAAGACGTGCATGTCGGGTCTCTCCTGTCTTCAGTACTGCCACCGGGATCTTTACCGACTCCTGCAGTGACATGGTTTCTACCTGCACAAATCAATAACAACAATCCAAACAAGGTTGCTAATTTGCCTAGTTGATTTTAAGCTTTGATCAGACGATCAATAGGCTTGATAGTAAAGTCATTATATATGTTTGACAGTAAATGAATCCATTTTATCAGTTTATTTAACACTATCTAAAAATAAGATAATGTAAAATGTATCAAACCTATCAATGATGCAATAAAGTCTCAAACTACAAGTATGAGAAATTACCAAAAAAAAATGTTTCACAAAGACTGCAGCTTTCAAGTCATGTGGCAATTCACAAGTACGACTATGAAGTGGTCAGTCTTCTAGGATATAACTCAGCACCACAAATATTAAATCTTGAAAACTACTTCACAATCATACATTGACAAGGTTATATATACCTGAACAACATTGAGTTCATCAGGCTTCGCATCAGGGCCCAATAGTGCTTGACGTATGAGCAGCTTGTTGCTACGGGGGTACTCCGCTTTCGCCTCTGGGTCCCATGTCTCGGATTGATGTGACGCCGACAGAGTTACACCTGTAACATTCAGCAGACTTGTCAACACGTCAGGCTAAACTCGTCCAATAGGTATCGCAAAGCGAAAGACATGGCGGCATCGCAGCAGGCGACCATATCGTACCGACTCGTGTTAATTTAGTCATCATAACCTCAAAATGGTAACATCGCGTCGCCGACATAAACAACAGCGACGCAGAGGTGCTCGCTGTGAACTGATTCAACGAAGTCAGCATTTAGCAAATGCTTAGCGAATCACCGACATGTAAACTCGCGGCTTGGACGCCGCACATTCAAATTGCGCGCCCAACCATCACCGACTCGCACATTACCAACACAGCATGCGTTAGAAAAAAATCAATAGAACTAATCTCGCGAAGGATATAGAATTAATACGTTGCTCAGAAACGCCATTATGAACTCGAAAGAAGAAATTAGCCATTACATTTCGTTAATCAAAAATGGCGGCAAGTCGGTTATAAACTTAAAGGGCGTTAAAATAATAGCATGCAACGAACACAAATGTATGAAACGTTAAAATAACACTACGGATAGCGATTTAAACAGATATCCAGCTAATATTGTGAAATAAAATGGCGAGAGCCGGGTGTCAAAGCCGACGCTAATGTTAAAAACAAATTTAAGAACAAAGTACAATGCGAATCATGCAAATAAAACTATTACAGAAAGCGCAATAGAATAAAGATATAGACTTACCATAGAAATACTCGTCCGACATGGTGATTTCACTAATTTATTGAGATTTTTGCGACACGTTCACGTGCGATGCCGGCACACACAAATCTGGAGATGAATGTTGCCAACTAAACACTGAGCGTTTCCTTTCAAAATGTTTCAATACAATGATTTATTGTCCACCAATTCCCACCCACCACTCCACTTTCAAAATTACCACAGTGATATTGGAAAACAATGGTTATGGAAAATTATTAATAGATACTTTTTCTCAATTTTTTTCATATTAAATTAACGTTGTTGTTTTTTTTTTGTAAACCACCAACATAGGTTTAACATAAATAACTATACTTAAAATATGACATTATATTACGCCCTACTGTGTGTGAAATTTCAAAAATATTCATTAATTAAAAATATGGTTTTTTGATTTTAATATGTCTCATAATATAAAAATCATTCTAAACTTTTAACCAAGTATCAAAACGTGTTTGGGAACATATTAATTATGCGTAAAGTTAAGGAGTGGAACGCCCTGCCGGAGTCTGTTTTCTGATAGCTAAACCTAGGGGACATCTAGGGCTCTCTAAGTCAAGAGACTAAAAGTAACTTATTCACAATTGACTAGAAGTAACCTATTCAAGGTTGCTCCATCATCAGCCACATCATCGCTTATGTCAAATAGTAGTCAAACTCGAGCCTATACATAATAAAATAAAAAGATTAAAATCATGTTCTACGGCTGGATGTCTGTAGTACGTATCAGCACTAAAAACTACCCATTGTTATATCGCATTAATTTTAAGCTCTTACTGTATTTTTATGGTGTACATTAAAAGTACATTAACATGTATTTAATATTCAATCTCAAAGGAACCCAAAGGTTGATTGGTAGAAAATACTTTTTGCAATAATTCTACCTATCGTTTCTAAGAGTAAAAACCTCTTATATTTTAGTAAAGTGACTTTACAGGAAGAAGAAAAACTATGTAAAATTTTATTACACAGCTTATTTATCTATATCGATTTTATTTTGCAATTAGGTATGCACGTCCTACCCTTTAATTTTCTTTCAAATCTAAAATGTAATTTATAGAAATAATATTACCGAGGTGTTCATTCAAAAGTAACATTATGCACCATTTTATTTGTACACAAAGAACCAGAAATTTTTGTTTTAGTAAACTCCTTTAAAACTAGTAAATGTGCTTTAGTAGGCAACATTATTGCAAATATGTTTTCATAGACAATGACTGATACGTTCTGAAATTACTTCACATTCATCTTTCTGAATAGGTACTTTTACTAATACTCTCACCACTTTATAAATCCAATCATTAATACTAAGCGTAAGCATCTTTCAAATTTTATACCTACATCATAATCTTTTTCAGTCTCGCCCAGTGTGGTTGATACTCACTCCCGATTTACGGCTATAGTTCAGAATTTATTAGGCAGCAAGGTACTTTTGAAATTCGGACGGATCACTCATTTGGTTCGCTTCCGTACCAAACCAGTATATT
The DNA here is from genome assembly GCA_961205895.1 of Mythimna pallens. Lineage (NCBI taxonomy): Eukaryota > Metazoa > Arthropoda > Insecta > Lepidoptera > Noctuidae > Mythimna > Mythimna pallens. Next base: position 416,400 of record OY540845.1, on the reverse strand, counting down.
TAAAGAGTAGTTCAGAGATCATAATTACTATTATTTCAGTCTGTCTAAGTCTGCTACTGATATGGTTCGTTCCGTACCAAATGAGTACGTTTGGATGGTCTAGCCTGACCACGTTTTTGAATCGATTCGAATCGAAGTAGAAAGAATTGATTCAATAATAACTCGAGTCTTAAAAAGCACGGTATAGATGATCCTATAGTGCAAATGTTTTTTAATGACTGGTGAGTAATCAGGTGTGACGTTTTTATTAGGGTTCCGCAGCCAAATGGCAAAAAAAGGAACCCTTATGGATTCGTCACATCTGTCCGTCCGTATGTCACAGCCACTTTTTACCGAAACTATAAGAACTATGCTGTTACAACTTGGTAAGTTTCTTGTTTATTATGTGAACCGCATTAAGATTTTCACACCAAAATAGAAAAAAAAACTATAAATTTTGGGGGTTCCCCATACTTAGAACTTAAACTCAAAGTACCTATTTTTTTTCATTTCGTACGTTTGGGATATCTGTGGATAGGTCTTAACTGAATCGTTTGCGTGAGAGACACTTCCAGAGTGGTAAATTGTGTCCCCCCCCCCCCCCCCAAAATAAGAGAATGATAAAACTAAAAAAATGTGTAACTACAAATATAATGTACATTACCATGCAAACTTCCACCAAAAATTGGTTTGAACGAGATCTAGTAAGTACTTTTTTTTTAATACGTCATAAATCGTAAACCGCAATTTACCTTTCAAGTTTGTCCGGAACCCTCAGTGCGCGAGTCCGACTCGCACTTGCCCAGTTTTTTAAGTAATAATATGGTTGCATTCCGCAGGAAAAAACTAATCCCGATTTCAAGTGTCAGAGATCGATTCACAGAATCAATCCTTTGTTTAAGATTAATTCGAAAATTCCATTTGCTTGATCTATGTAATCGATTTTTCGAATAATCGATCACTGTCCGGTTCCGTCGTTTATTGCAAGAACGGATTTGGTCTGGCGTTTTTGGTCCGTCGTTTTAAATTCGAGCGTGTTAACGCTATTAAACCGCATTAATACATCCATGCGACTGGCGCGATAAAAGGCGAGCACGAACGCATGTGTAAACAGTCCGCTCACTATTTATCTCTCACACTTTGTCTTCAAATATGGGTCGAATGAGGAGGCGAATGGCAAGGCGAGTAGCGAGCGAGGTGAATGACGAGCGCGAATGTGTAAAACGCAGTATTAGCCTAATGTTTAGTACTCCGAGTACTTCATGAACGCTTTTTCAAAAGTAATTATTTGCTGTAAAGTGTATGCTGTTTTCCGGTTTAAAAATATTGGACGCCTACTGGCATCGAAATAACAAATAAAAAGAAAAAAAATCTATATATAATTATGGTACTTACTAGTATAGAATATAATCATTATAAGTGTTTTCTCGATTTCTCCAGGAACAAATAATCAAATCCTGACCTTGGGACGGTGGGACCACCTGGGATACATTTCTTAAATAAATATTTCTTATATAATTACCGAACATATGTACACAGGCTAGCAAAAGTGCTTGGATACCTTAACGCCTATTTTCCCTTGCACGTTAAAGTTCAAGTTTTCGAAAATTAAACTAAATGGCGTTGGTTTCCTCACAGCTAAATGGCGACCAAAGGCAATCTCGCAAAGTATAAACTTGACTTTGAGTTTGACAGAAAATAGACACAAGCGTCATCATTGTCGTCAACAACTGATTGTAGTTTATAATTTCATTATTAAGATTAGGGTCATGATGACCTAGCGGTTTAGCATGTGCAGATAGATGCGTAAATCAGTGAGCCGAGAGTTCAAATCTCACGTAGTTCTTACACTTTATGTAAATTATGAATAACAAACAAAAGAAATCTGTAGGAATATTATATCAAAGCTAACAAGTGGATATTTATTTGTAATATTCAAGTGGGTAGTTACTCAACAAAACGAAAAAAATGCAGGTAAACAGGCTCATCAAACAAAAAGTTACTATTAAAAAAAAAAATGTTTATTTTTACAATTTCTTATTCAAATTTAACAATCACCGAATAAGATTATAATATTATATATGATTTCTTAATGAGGCCACAGCTTAAGTATTCGTTTGCAAAATTTGAAAGGGGATTGAAGCTTATGTAACCTAACAAAACCAAACAAAAGACCAGATAATTTTATCACAGAGATCAAAAGGATTAAATGTAGGCTAAAAACTATAAAATGGCACAACAACGTATCAAATGGCTAGTAGGAAACATAAAAAAAAAATATTGTGTCTTAGCTTGAAGTATTTATAACTTTTTTAAGTTGTTATAAATACGGGTATTAAGTTAAACACACATAACAAGGTCTCCAGTTAATACAGAGAATAAGTACTGAGTAAATAATATTAATTCAGTATTATAATTATTTATTAATTTGACGCCACAAACATAAACGTCCGTGTTCATTGGACTTAAAAGTTTTTTTATCAGTAAAGATGACATTACTCCAATCAAAGTTTATGTGATCCATAGCAAATTGCAATCTTGCCCTTTTATGGTTTTTCATAAGCCAGGATTTCAAAGCATGCCCCCGATACTGCAGCTTTTCACTAAGAATGAAGACCACGACGAACAGTGTCCACGTTTGTGTCAAATAAACCAGCATAGTAGTTCGTTGACAGAAGTCCATTTTCTTCGTACTCCCATAACGGCCCGTTCACGACCTTGCGAAGCAGCGAAGAGCGGTGCGGCGAGCGAAAAAATCAAATGTATGAAAATGTTTGAAGCACGCCACGAGTCGCCGCTCATAGCGAAAAAGCGCGCGGCTTTCTCAGAGCGAATCGCTACAATTCGGAGAGCGGCGGGAACAAAAGTACCAGTGACTATGTGCGACGCCACGAAACAGAGCGGTGCGAACGGCGGTGTAGGACTGACGTACTCAACGGCAAAGCATAAAAAAAAAAAAATGTTTTAAATATACTTCTATGTGCTGCATATAATCAAAAGTTTTCACACTCATTCTTGTGTACTCATAAAACTTATCTGGATATCTTCGTATAGGTGACGAAATTTGCCATTTAAACACCGATCTTTATTCAGTTCGTGCACTCCTTCTCTCATATTAAGAATATCTTGTTTTAAAAATATATTGTTTTTTAAACAGAGAAGCGATAATTTTGATAATGCACGTTTTGAGCACGTTCCGACTACCTAAATACGTCCACCTCAGCCGCCGCCGCCGCCACTCAGGTTCGTGGCATGCAATTCGCGCCGCTTGCCGCCGCCGCACCGCTCGCCACGCCGCCCACCGCTAAGACCGAAGTCGTGAACAGGCCGTTACATGGTGCTGCAACATGTTTATGAGTTTTAGTCTGCCAGCTCTTTGATTGTGTTTCAAAGAACCCTCTTCTTCAAATCGTCATACCAATAGAACAAATGTTTTTCTCTGCAACAATAAAACAGAAATATATAATACCCAATAATGATTATTATATAGGAGTTTTTTGTTATATAAGAGTTAAAAAAAAACTACTTACGTTTACAGCGGTCTCTCTGGTTATTTCTGAAAAGTTTTAACCTTGATTATGCACAGCAATTATTTGAGTTATTGTTACTTAATCTATAATACAATGCATAGCTACTCATTTAGGTAAAATAAGTGGACAATACACCTGGTTAAAAATAAAATTGAACGAAAGGCGCTGGAACGATATAATCGAAATTAACTTAGCGAACAATTCATTGAGCTTAGTCATTTTATTTTATTTTATTTATTTGGCTCACCAACAATTGACTACACACATACAAAGATATGAAATACACGAAATAAACTTATAGATTAGTGCAGCAATTCCTTACAGGTAAGCACAACATGCGTAAATTTACTGATAGTTGCCTACTTAAAAGTAACTTACTCACCAATTCAAACACAATAATTACCGCTTATAACTAAAAAACTAAATTATTTTAACTAAAAACTAAGTTAACAAGCCAGCCTGACCATCGCATTGTTTCATAATTGTTTTATATACAATACTTTTAAACCTACCAAGTGAGTCAGAGTGTACATCGATAAGATCACTGTAGTTGTTTAATAATTTGCATAGACGTGGGATGGGAGAATTAGCACCAAGAACGGTTCTACGAAGAGGAGGACGCAAGGGGGTTATAGGAGTTCGTGGGCTATTCGTAGGCACACGAAATTGGATGCAGCTCAACAATTGGGGACAATCAATTTTACACCTCAAGATTTTAAATATAAACAATAAATCCAGTAAATCTCTCCTCTTCTGTAGTGATATCATATTAAAATGCGAGAGTCTATCTCTGTACGATTGCTTCTTTTTAGCCATCCCAGAAGAGTATGCTAAGTGCCATAGAAATCTTTTTTGGATCCTTTCTAATCTTAGCGTGTGAGTGGCATAGTGTGGTCTCCACACAGTACTGCAATACTCTAACGAGCTGCGGACTAAACAATTATACAGCAGAGTTTTAGTTTTATTGTGCCGAAAACAAGTAATATTTCTCAAGACAAACCCAAGCATTCTTAAGGCTTTTTTAACAACATTTTTAATGTGGGGTACAAATGTCAACTGTCTGTCGAATAGAACTCCCAGGTCCCTTATCTGTCCCACTTCCTGAACCAAGTTGCCACTGATGTAATAATTCGATTGCGTTAATTTAGTTTTCCTGGTGAATTTTGCATGGTAGCACTTATTAATGTTTAATTTCATATCATTATTATCACACCATTTCACCAACATGCCAATATCTCTCTGCAACAACTCAACATCAAGGTCTGATTCAATCAATCTGCAAAACTTTAAATCATCAGCATACATATAACACTCAGAAAACTTCAACTTATTGGCAAGATCGTTACCAAATAAGTTATACAAGACTGGGCCAACGTGTGTTCCTTGTGGGACGCCAGATGTGACCTTGTAGGAACTTGATTGGTAACCATTGAGGGCTACAAAGAAGGAACGACCATCAAAATAAGATTTAAACCAATTGAGGAGAGGGCCAGTGATGCCGTAAGTCATTAACTTATGCAGGAGAAAATTATGGGGGACACGGTCGAAGGCCCTGCTGAAATCGGTGTATATCACGTCAACTTGTTTTCCAGAGTCAATAGCACTTGTAAGGGTCTCCGTAAAAGCTACTAGGTTTGTGCAAGTAGACCTGGAACTCACAAAGCCATGCTGTGTATCGCTAAGGTAAAGTTTTAAATGAGACTGTATGTAGGGACAAATAAAAGATTCAAAAACTTTAGCAAAGGTAGACAAAATTGAAATTGGTCTATAGTTACCGACATATTTGCGATCACTGCACTTATGAATTGGGACCACCTTTGCCACCTTCCAAATATCCGGGAATACACCGGAGGCAAGCGAGCAATTAAATATAAGTGATAAGGGATATGCCAGAGGCAAAGCACACATGGAGATAAAATAAGGAGGTATTCCATCAGGTCCCGCTCCTTTTCGAACATCCAGAGATTTTAATTTATTGAGCAAGGTATCAATTTCAATCATTGGTATTGTCAAAGGTAAACTGTAAGCTAACATGTTCCGCATATATTCTGATGGAGATGAAAGATCAGTCGCGCTTTGTTGGCTGTACATGGAAGAAAAGTGAGTTGCGAACATTTCCGAAATAGTTATGCCATCTGAAGACGAAGTTATGCCATCAGTCATTGTCGATAAGAACTAGTACCACCACGCTTGCCCTTAACATATGCCCAAAATCGCTTTGGATCCTCAGTTATAACTGCTTCTAGGTCGTTAATATATTTATTGTAACAGGAGGCAGCCATAACTGAGCACCGTTTACTCAGTAGCTTCAGCTCAAGCTCATCCATGGGGTTTTTATAGGTTTTGTATCGCTGACGCACCTTTTGCTTTTCTCTCAAAGTTCGTATTAAATTTTTATCGAACCAAGGAGGTCGTGTCTTATGCTTACGGGTAGTATGCGTGGCTTGCATTTTAATAACATTTTTAATTTTTTCGAAAAATATACAAAGTATATGGTTCACATCATTAGTCTCATCAAACAATAGGTTCCAATCTATCTCATGTAAGTGTTTGCAAATAATGACATAATCTAATTTGTAAAAATTTATTCTTTTGTTACTATTATATGGAAGTCTTGAGTCTTTATATGATTTTAAAATAATTTCGATCGGTAGATGCAAAGGGTCAATTATACTTATGGGATTTAGAGCAGAGCATGCAATACCGGATGTTAAGTTAGTCAACGCAAGGTCAAGAACACGATCTGATTTATTTGTTATGTTGTTCAGCTGGAATATTTTGTTTACGTGAATAAAATCAGTTAACAAATGACCAAAACCTGGCGCTACATAACCACTGTCCAACTCACTTACTAGGTTCCAATCAATATTACTTAAATTAAAGTCACCGACTATACACGATTTCAAACCTGACTGTTCAAATATGGTATTACACGAGTCCAAAAAGTGTTCAAGGGCTGAGCGAAGTACAGGCGGAGGCAAATAAACTGCGCACAGAGCTAGTTGGCGGACAGACTTTGTAATCGAAATGTCTATGATAACCCACAAATCCTCACAATTGCTTTCCCATTGGGTCATACGTTTTGAATTTATTCCCTTCAGCACAGCAATCAGAACACCCCCCCCCCCCCATCTTTTTTCCTGTTATATCTATCACGCCTATAGACTACATATCTGCTATCAAATAGCTCTGAGCTCATTACAGAATCGTTTAACCATGTTTCTGTTAGGATTGCCACATCATAGTTTTCACAACAAACTTGACGATAAAAATTATGACATTTAGTGCGCAAGCCCCTAGTGTTTTGATAATATATCTTTAAATCCGAGAATGATATTGAGTTTTTTTTACTGTAACATTGACAAAAAATAAAACGTGAGAGAAAAAACACCATTAGACAACAAACTAAATCAGTCTATTCAATGTATCCTTGCTCCTGACCAGAATGTGTTCCGATTCTTGTCTCTTCCGCATGAATATCCGACCACCTCGTACCCAGACAAACTGATATCCGATTTCCTTAGCTTTGATTCTAGCGGCAGCATGGAGTTCCTCGTTGATAGTGGACAGATGTTCTGTGATATAGATCGGTGATTTAGGTCCAGAATATCCCAAGTGCGTCGAGTTCAGTTTGTTGTCTGGATTTGATTTATTGAATTTTATGGTCGCTGCGAGAAATTGGTCACGGCAGCGGGGGGATGGAAGCTGTACGACCACAGCACACGGGCGGGAATTGCTTGCACTTTGTTTTGCAACCCTTGTACAATGTCTGATGTCATTATCTTGAATACCGCTTCCTACCACTTTAGACAATTGTGACACATCTCCATCAAATTCTCTTGTTTCTTTTCCGGTAGGCATAGAATTTGCACGAGCCTGTTGTTCTAGTTGATTCATTCGAGAAGTCAAATCGCCAACACACACTTTCATCTCTGCGTTTTCTCTTTGCAACTCCTTCATAATCTCCTTGGACGCTGTGTATTCTTTCAAAAGATCTTCATACTGAAGATTCATAAATGCTAAAGATTTTTCCATATTCTCCATTTGATCTTTTATTGGTTGTAATTGTTGATTCAGGGTACTCTTCATATTTTCTATGATCTTAGTTAACAAATCTGCCTGTTCATATTTAACTGCCTCCTGTATTAGTTGACGAATATCGTCAGGTGCTAACGCGATTTCGGCAGGCGCCTCAGGTGGAGACCCCACGGCCTGCCTCTTATTGCCTCTGGTAGTTGAGATGTTACGCAAGGGCGTATTATCCGATTTGGTAAGTTTCGGACCCGAGCACAAACATTCAGGACAATGCCACTTAGCAGCTACCTTGTAGTCGTCAGTTAAGGAAAGACATGTATAATGATATGTCTTAAGGCATTTTACGCATTTAGTGTATTTTTCGTTGTCCACTATTTGGTCGCAACACCCCCATAACATCCCCGAACCCAGCGATGAACCAGAATTATCTGTCATTATAATAATATGACTACACTACTTCTTTTCTTTGATTAAAAAATGATATTCGAATGTAGGTATACCTGTAACTCTAGTAGCGTTAAAGTTCTTCGCGTGCGTAATTGGTCGCGAGAAAAAGGTCGTAAGCGCCGTCCGTAGCTCGTCGCTTACGCGTTGCGTTGAAACACTTCCCACTGATAGTTAGAGGCGGTAGATTATTACTTTAATGCAATCTGATGATACAAAATCTGCAGTATTTATACACTTTACCAAGTTAGTTCACTATACAATAGTTCACTGATGACTGTAACTGTTTACTTCTAATCACAGACAATAAAAATAATAAAAAAGTATAAGCGTCTTTGAACAATTTAAACAATATAAAAATACGGAGCGAGTTTCACCGAGGCAAGCTTAACGAGTCCACTTTTCATAACTCTTTGGTCTAAGTATTATTTATACTACCACTTCTACACCACACTATACTACACCACTACTATATCTATTGTTTATAAATCCATATTCAACCTACCCTCTCAAGTTTGGAAACTAACACATATTTAATCAAATATTTATAAATTGATATTCAATTTTAAACTCTTCATCCCTTTAAAAGAAAATATAAACTATTTCAATGTTTGAAGAAACAAAAAGAAATACAAAAATAAGCAATAATTAAGCATTAATAATTTCAAACACAGCGACGCCAACTATTATCAGTATAATGTTGTGGATAGCAACATTTCAATCTGATTTTGCACTAGATGGCGTCATTTCTCGCTTTACACGATTTTATTTCTGTGCTATCCAGGCACTTTTGCATGGGCGTGTACATAAAAGATTCTTACTAATTGAGAACCTTCTCCATTTTGAAGTTGGTTTAAAATATCCTTAAACATAGATACGAACCTGGGCCATTTGCTTGGTTGACAAAGTATTCATAAAACGGCACTGCCGCTGCTGACAATTGATAACAAGAATACCTATAGTATCCCCAGTGGAACAATTTCATTTCCATTCCAGGTAGCAGACGCTTACCTAACAAAGGACCTTTCCATTTACAATGAAAAAAAAAACAAACAATGTTTAGATTTAAAGTATATTACTATCATAATTCACTTACAGGCGATCTGGCGACACAAGAATCTGAAACTGACCTACAAATCGTACCTCGAACTAGCGGCGAAAAAGTTCTGTGAATGTATTTAAACCTTTTAACATCTTCGGCCGCATAATATAAATTTAATTTCGAATGAAAAGAGTGCCGATTCATTTTCTCTTCTGATTTACTTCCAGACTTAGTTTCTTTAACAATTGGATAGCACTTCTCCGAGTGCTGTTGTATTGGATTATTAGGAGAGTCTTGCTGAGACGTTAAATATATTTTAAGTTGAGTATTTTCGTAATGCAAACTGGCGTTGACTTGCAATAGTCTTAAGTACTTTTTACTGTCTGGAGAAATCGAAGAAGATTTTAGTAAATTACCTAGGAGATTATCCAACGTTCTTCTATTATCTTGTAACAATAAAATTATATTTTCGCAAGTCTGAAAAATTATAAAAAGACAGACGTTTCCTTAGGAATTGACAAAAAGTGGCCTAAAGTCCGGATCAATTAAAAATTGGAGGGAGGTTTTTGCCCAGCGGTAGGACAGTACAATCTAGATATATTTATATAAATAATAATAAAACTAAAGAGGCATATACTATGTTTTTATAAGAAATGAGTACTGAAAATTTTGACTGCTTTTCTATTGGTCCGCGTAATCAACACAAAGTTCGTTCCATACAAACGCAGTTTGTAGTTTGTGCTTGAGTCATGGCGGACATATCTCCTGTAGTTAAGTGTACTAAGCGGCCTTTGCAATCTACAGAAAAGCAATCGAAAACTTGTTTAAATTGTTTCATGAGTCTGATACAAGATTATACAAGAATTGTATAATAATTATTTTATTTATGTGTTCTAGTACATAATATATACATATATACTATTACAATAATGTTTTATTATTATTTATTTCTGAAAATATCATACAGGGTGTTTGGTGCATCGTGTGCCAAATTGAAATGGTCGACAGGAGGGGTCATCTGCTGTCATTTCAGACCCCTAAAAACTTCTCATGCCTAGTGGATTTTTTTTCATCGCCTTTTTATTGTTTTAAACAACTTTACAAATTTACAAATTTGTAGCAGTTGATGTGCAGTAATGATAGTTGGAAACTAGAGACGTACTAGTTCAACGCATTGAAACGGCGCAACAAAACAAAAAAGAATTTTATTATTAAAATTGGTCCAGCTGACTAAAACAGCCGTGTAAATTCGCTAGAATTGTGAATGATTCACATAAGACTAACTTACAAACAACGCATTGAAACGGCTTTAATTGTATTATGGAGGAAATACGACTTCGTCGAAAATTACTTAGATGTTGGGCCTGCATTTACAACAGAGACCAACAATTTGGGCAGGATTTGTGAAAAATATGAAATAAGTGTTAAAAATGCAATTTTTTTTTTTATTTCTACCAAAACCCACGAAAAGAGAGATATGAGACAGATTTTACCTTATAAAAGTGAGATAACATTTTTAATAAGTTTTCCAGGTATCATTTAAGCAAAAATATTTTTTAAATCATAATTTTGAATAGTCTTATCTGACTCTATTCATAATTCTAGCGAATTCACAAAGTTTTTTTTTTTTTCTTCTTTGGCAACTGAATTCACAAAGTTATAAAAAGATTTTTATGGCATGTGGCACATCAAAAGGATAAACAAGAGAATTTTTGAGGAAGTTGGAAGACTCCGGTCGATTTTGATTTTTTTTTTTTATAGCCACGTAAATAGCTGTAACATGAACAGCTTTAATTTAAGTCCAACTCTATGCAAGTAAATTAAAAAAAAAAACTAGATAGCTATAATTTTAATTTTAAAAGTACTTTAATACAATACACGTCTAAATAAAATTAAAATTCAGAGTCTACGACTTATGTATTTTTTAAAATTTGTATTTGAATGAAAAATTTGGGTCTTATTGTCATAAAACAATAAAAAGTCGATTAAAAAAAAAATCCACAGTTCATGAGAAGTTTTTAGGGGTCTGAAATGATAGCAGATGACCCCTCCCGTCGACCATGTTACGAATATAAATCATAAAATAATAATTTCATTTTCTCTACAGTAAATTTTAGAAGTATTCAATATGAACCGGCCTTAACAATTTCAAAACAAGAACAAAGGCGTTGGTGACGCACCGAACAATGACCTATCTCACTCTGTCAACATCGGAAATGTGCGAGAGACATACTTATTACTCGTTTGTTAAAAAAACAGCGTAAAGTAGGTGTGCTTTGAGCGGTGTTGCAGTTATAGTATTAACATACGCTCAAATTTGGTTCGACGGACCAAATCCGTTGTCACAACAGAGGACCGTCGACCGGACAGAATAAACTTCAACTGTATGCCGTCTGCTAGCGGCCTAACATGGAATCAAGTAATAATAATTATGGTTGCTGGACTAGTCTACAGATGCAACTGATTTGGTTCAGAAGCGGCCAAATCTAAGCTAATCTAATACCAAGTTTAAGCTTGTGTAATATTATTATTAATGTAGTTCACTCCATGCCAAATCAGTACGTGTGGATGGTCTGACCGAATCAACGATTTTTGATTCGATTCGAATCGTCTTAAGAATCGATTCAGTAATAAATTGAGTTCTAAAAGAACGATTTCATCATCTTCCTGCCCTTGTCCCGTGTCATTTGGGGTCGGCGCAACATGTTTTTTTCTTCCATTCTGCCCTGTCATTCGTCATGCTATCACTAACTTCCTTTTCTTTCATATCACTCTTCACACAATCCATCCATCTTTTCTTTGGTCTCCCTCTCCCTCTCCATCCATCCACATGTAAACTCATAACTCTTTTAGTAACATGCGTTTCATCCCTCCTATTCACATGACCATACCAAGACAAACGATTCCCTTTCAATTTTTCAGTCACTGGTGCCACTTTCAAACTTCCCCAAATATACTCATTTCTCACTTTATCCATTCTCGTCACACCACACATCCATCTTTACATTCTCATCTCCGCTACGTGCAATCTTTTTTCATCCGTCTTTTTCACAGCCCAACATTCTGATCCATACAGTATGACAGGTCTTATCACGGACTTGTAGATTTTACCCTTCAACTTGAGGGGCATCCGTGGGTCACAAGTGGTTCCCGTGACCTGTCGCCATTTTATCCATCCTGCGTTGATCCGATGTGTTACGTCCCGGTCTACCTCACCATCCCCTTGGACGAGTGACCCGAGGTACCGAAAGTCGGAGCAGATCGGTATGGGCGTTCCAGCGAGAGCTAAAGGCACTGGATTGGAGAGACCGCCGAAATCGCAGAACAAGTATTCTGTTTTGGTTCTACTCAATTTCAGGCCAAAACTCTCCAGTCTGTGCCACCACACCTCCAATCTGTTCTGGACCTCTAGGCCACTCTCGGCAACCAACACAATGTCATCGGCAAACAGCATACACCAGGGAGCCTCTTCCTGAATGTCCGACGTTAGAGCGTCCATTATCATTAGGAAGAGGTAAGGGCTGAGAGCCGACCCTTGACGTAAGCCAACAGCCACATTGAAGCTGCCAGTGGTGCCCACTGTAGACCGGACTTGGGTACTGCATCGACTGTACATCGCTCGGATCAACTGCACATACTTCCCAGGCACACCTTTCTCCTTAAGGGCCCACCACAGAACCTCACGAGGTACCCGGTCATATGCCTTTTCGAGGTCAAAGAATACCATGTGCAAGTTTTTATGCCCACCTCTGTATTTCTCGCACAGCTGGCGTATAGCAAAAATGGCATCCGCTGTACCCCGACCAGGCATAAAACCGAATTGGTTCTGCGAAATTTCACTTTCTTCTCTTAGCCTTCTTTCAATAACTTTCTCCCAGGCTTTCATAGTATGTGACATTAGCTTTATTCCTCTATAATTATTGCATTCAAGCACATCACCTTTGTTTTTAAAGATGGGCACCAGGGAACTGTTGCACCACTCATCAGGTATGGCTTCTTCCCGCAACAACTTATTGAAGAACAAAGCTCATCCATCCATCCACTCGCAGCAACTTCCACACTTCAACTGGTATTCCGTCTGGACCAATTGCCTTACTACTCTTCACTTACTATCTTACTTCTTCTATCTTCTTACTTCTGTACTTACTATTCTTCATTCCATTTACAGCTATTCTGACTTCATCCATACTAATCATTCTCACTAAACCCACATTCACTGGTTTGCTCTCTAAAATCCCATTCCAGTTGTTTTCCTCATTCATCAGTCTTTCAAAATAGTCCTTCCACCGCTCTTTGATTTTATAATCTTCTGATAGAATCATTCCAGTTTCATCCCTTATACATCTTATCTGACAAACATCTCTCGCATTTCTCTCTCTTGCTCTAGCAAGCCGGTATAGATCTTTCTGGCCTGCGGGACTATCTAGAGTGTCGTATAGTTTGTCCTGTGCTTTTGCTTTCGCTCTTGCCACGACTTTCTTGGCTTTTTTCTTTAAAGCATCATACTTTTTTTCGCAGACTTTAAGCTAGTGTGTTCCGGATCTATACCCTGCCATTCCTTAAATTTCCTCTTTTTTTCTTTCAACACATTCTGTATCTATCAACCACCACCATGTATCCCTATCTATTGTACCTTTTCCTCTCGTCTCTCCCAAAATATCTTTCGCTGCATGTCTAATACACTCAGCAATCTCATTCCAGCTTTCATTTATACTTCGATCATTCATGTCTCCCATTTCTATCATTTTGTCTACCACTCGCTCTCTCAATTTCTTCGCGCAGTCACTCTTCTCTAGCATATGTCATTTTATTTTAGGAGGAGGACGCTCTTTGCTTTTTTTGTTATGTGTCTTGACTACTGACACCATAACCAGGAGTCTGTGCTGTGAGACTAGGTCTTCTCCTGGCAGCACTTTGCAGTCTTTGACGTGCTTTAGCTGGTTACGCCTAACTAGGAAGAAATCTATTTGCGTCTTGTGGTTACCGCTTTTGTACGTGACCAGGTGTTCGTCTCCTTTCTGGAACCAAGTACTGGCTACTGCCAGGTCAAATGCAGTAGCGGATTGCAGCAGCGTCTCCCCTTCACTATTCGGACTTCCAAAACCCCAACCCCCATGTACTCTTTCATAAACACCTCTCATTCTTCCCACATGTCCATTAAAGTCACCACCAACAGTCAATTCCTCATGTACAGGGATGGCCATTAAAGCTCTATCAAAATCCTCCCAAAACTTCTCTTTCACTGTTTCATCGCTTCCTACTTGTGGTGCATACACACTAACTACATTCAATATTACATTCTCTAACATAATCTTTACAACTATGAGCCTATCATTAATAATCCTTTGTTCCTTCCATCACGCTTTCTTTCAATTTGCTGTCTAACACTATTCCTACACCATTTCTTTTACCATCACTTCCACAGTAATAAAACTTATATCCCTCACCAATTTCTCTCGCTTTTGTTCCTCTCCATTTAGTTTCTTGTAAGCACGCCACGTTTATTCGTCTTCTTTTTAATACATCCGCTAACTCTCTGGCCCTTCCAGTCATTGTCCCTACATTCCAACTTGCATACCTCAATCTCATTTCCCGAGCTAGCTTCTTACGTTGCCCCCGCCCGGGATTGTGCACCAACCCTAGTACATTTCCCACAGGAGCCGGGTGCTGCCCCTGCGCGTCGCCTGTGGGGTACGCCCTAACCCTATCGCGCATTCCATTTATACTCAACATGTTGCAAGAGATATGGCTACTGTTTTACAGTCGGCCGCCTGCCTGACACTAACCCTCCTTGGGAATGCTGTTGCTGGTAGTTTACCCGCCACCACGCGGTTACCTGAGGTGCTTAACAGTCTCAGAAATGTCCCTTAGTCGCCTCTTACGACACCCACGGGAAGAAATGGGATGGTGCTATTCTTTACGTCCGACACCATACAGTACTTACGTCCGACACCATACAGTACTGCTACTTCTAAAATAACGATTTCCTAAAGATTAATTTGTTGATTACCGTGCAGGTGAGTGTCGTGACTTGTGAATGTCGGGTGTACAACAATACGATTATATTCAGCAGAAAAAAATCAAATCTCTATTTTATTTATGTTCCTGAAAACGATTCAAAGAATCGATCCTTTGTTTATGATCGATTTTGACCTTATATTCAATTCATCAAATAATCGGATCTCTATCCCTACACTGACGTCGTACGCAGAGCTACTGGCCAATCCCGTTGTCTGTTGCGGAAACGGATTTCATCCCTCTTACTTATGTAGGTCGAGTGTGTGTTAATACTATTACAGCACTGATACTAATTGTCGCCCGAGCAGGAAAAATCCGTTGTGCTATATGAAGCGGTTGCTACCTACCTTTTTATTTTGAACCTGTAATTTTTCCAATTTTTTTTGAAACATACATTTGCTTGATTTTATTTTTAAATATTTAGCTCCAATATTATAAATAACTTCATCCTTCGCTTTTAATTCGTCAAGTAAAGTGTCCTTTTCTCGATCTTCAAATATCTGGAAACATGAATTAAATGAATGTGGCCTGTCACCCAAAGTGGCCTCGCACAAGTGAGGGTTTTTTTTTTAATTGATAGGTTCGCGTTTGACCACTATTTCACCAGATGGTAAGCGACGAAGTGGTCAAACCCTGACTTGCGACAGTCGCTGTCTTGTTTTCGCATTTATGAAAGAAAAAAGCCTCGCTGAATAACCTGCGCCCGCGTCTAAATTAGTCCAAGCTACGCCTCTGGCAGTACGTAAATCCAGAATATATAAATAATTATAAATTTTTATCATGAAAATCTTATTACTTACATCTTTAGTTTCTTCAGAATTTATTTCGTTTTCGTCTCGTTTCGGTAATTTGTTAATCTCGTTGATGAAAAAATCTTTTTCCTTAGAATGAATGTCCCTAAAAATTTATTGAATCAATACATTTCAATGCTTCGAATAGAAGTATAATATTTCTTTCTTTATTTTATCTACTATTTTGTAATGACATTATAGCGCTATAGTGTAAACGTATATGATAAGTAAATTATGCCTACCCACACTTTCAAGTGTGATGAGTGCTCCTGGATGATGGGTGTTCTGTGTGATATGATAACCGATACCACGTAAAAATACATATTTTGTTTACCTTTCATCTACAAGCTGTTGATGTAAATTTCTATTTGTTCTTTGTGCACTTTTCAGTTCAACATATATTTTCTCCTTTTCTCGAGCTAGCGTACCTATGGCTGCATCTCTACTTTCTACAGAAACTTTTAAGGTTTCGATTGTTTGTTTGAGTAACTCTATTTCACTTTGCAATTTCGCTATTTCCTCTGGTTTCTTCTGACTTTTCCCCGAAGATGACGAGGACCTCAAGGAGCTTTTCGACAAAATACGTCTAAAATTCATTCGAATTCATAAATTGAATTTATTACTTAGTAGGTACTATATCATTTAAAAAACATTCCAGCATGGAGTAAAAAACAATTATTTTGTAAATGCGGAAAACAGTTATACCAAAAATTTGTCATTAACATGACACTATTCGTCATTAGAAGTGAATTTTCATGATTTTTATTGTCCCGCGAAGTGTGCGCTGAATGTATTCTTCTTTAAATAGTTATTTGACGTGAACGTGAAACGGAACGCACAACCATAGACAGGAATCATTTACTTTTTTTAGGGTAGCCATTTTGAATAAAATAAAAACCTTCAATTGTATTGGTTGAATACTCTCCAAAATTAAGATTGTTGTTTGTTATTGGTAGAAATTATGTTATTGTGGTATCTGTAGATACTACAACCAATTACAGTTCACTAAACTGCAATTTTGACAAAAGGTGAGTGAGTGAGCCATCTCGTTTCTTTGAATGACACCAAAATTGACACAAAATTTGTCAAAATACCGTATAAACATAATTGCCTGTATCTCCATAGTTTCTTTTATGTTTTCTTCCGTCTCCCCCGGGTTTGTTTTATCCATTGTTTGGCAATTTTCTCGAACAAAACCGTTTTCAGTTGATCGTCACATCGTTAGCACAGTGTGAGTAAATCGTATCGCTCTAGTAGTCTTGACCTTATGCCATCGCACTCCCGATGTTTTATGTTGTGTAACGACGCCAAAATTTTAGGAAGAATGATGCCAAGTTTCATATCAACAACCTCGGATCTATATTAAATATGTTTCGCATTCACGTCTGTTGTGTCGCGATCTGTCAATGATACCAATAAGAAATTCTTGAGGTGAAATTATCAGTCATCCTTTCTATTTTTCAATCCGTGAGTATACGTCGGTATTCACAGTGGTCAGTTCATGGTGTTTTTTTTGTTTTAGGTCACAACAAACTGTCTAGAAGCGCACGTAAAGAAGAAATTATCGACAAACAGCACACCTGTGTAAATAGAAGCTTAACAATACTCAAGAATCTCGTATGATGAGAACCTCATAGTATTTAATTGTGAAGTGTAGCGCGTGAAGTTGTATCTCAATGTTATAATTGATGGTAAGATGAGTGAGGAGGGGCAGCATGACGGGAGCAGGAACAGCGCGTCGCTCGGCGAGCCGGGCACACCGGCGCCAGGGGCCGAGGGTGCGGCGCTCGACGTCTCCACCAATGTCTCACAGACCACCATCAGCCAGGTAACACAAGTGCTTACTATGTATTGCCTATACAGAGTGCCCACTCACTTGTACTTTCAATTTAGAACAGAATAGTGCTCAATATATTTTTAAATCAATATAGCAGACGAGTGTCCAAAACTATTCAATTGTGTGTCAAAACTAGCAGCAATAGGTATTTGTATCACTGGTGGAAGGAACATTTTTGTGTGATATCTGTTTGAAATCTGGTAAACAAAGAAGCTAATATTAACATTTTGGCCAGCACTAGTAGTGCTGAGCAAATAATTTGGTAATGCATGTGCATGGTGCTGCAGTGAAAATGTTTAATCTGGTCAACTTTCAATGATAGCATTGAGTTGATACTTGTTTGCTAATTCTTTGTCAAATTAGGTTTTTGTTGATGTAGATGAGCTGCTTCAATAATAAAAGCTACTAGAGCAATATAAATGCTAAATAACTAATGCTAATGCTATATAAATGTGTATGTCCGTGCGACTTGCACAAAACCCGCACATTCGGGCAAATGGCCGTTAGTTATAAATTTGTGAGATTTGCAAATCAATACATGATTATAAACCCTAAAATTTAAAAAGCCGTGGTGTTTAGTGGTTTCATGCAAGAACCAAAGCAATTAGAGAAGCCTGGGTCATCACAGAATCTTTTACCATATGTAAGTACAAGTTAAATAGTATATTTATCTTTAAAATCAGTAACAACAACAAATCTTATAATATCTCTTGCTGCTACTATATTATTTTTGGTTTCAAATATCAAAGTGACTGAATTACTCTTACAGTAAATACATTGCTCTTTAACCACTACCTAATTTTAATGCTCAGTAACTGGACAAGCAATATAAAAATAACTTAACAGTACATTATCAGTGCAGTGTATCTCATAATATAGCCACTGTTAGTTGCGGTGAAGCGTATTTACATTCTGTCCATGGCCAGAATGCAAGGGTGTGAAACTAGTCTCATATGGATTAGAAAACACTTTTTAATTGAGGTCTTCCAATCTATACTAGAGTAGTACGCAAATACTTGCGTATATTTCGTAGTGACCTAACTACAGGTATTGGCACGGATCTTGAGCCGGACTTATGGCAAAAAAAATTATACCTTTTTTATTTTATTTTTTCTTTTACCTGCTATCATCTCACGCGTCCTTAACTTTTACCTTCAACCAGAATTAAGATAATTCTGGTTGAAGGTAAAAGTTAAGGACGCGTTTACAAATCTGACCAAAATAAGCAGTTTTTCGGTACATTTTATGGCAGAACTAAACTAAATGTAAATAATAATTTCCACAGAAAGATTACTCCTTTATCTTCAAATGGTAGCCACTTTTAAAAAAATTAGTTTAATAATACCATATTAAATAATGTACCTCTTCATGCAAAATTGACGATTTCGTATTGAGTTTAGGTAATTTTTTTTTCCATTTAATAACAGAAATTTGTTTATTTAAAAATATTTTATGTAAGGAGACATGATCAATCCAAAAAGGTAGGAGAAAGAACTACCAAAATGTTCCAATTAGTCTCAGAAAAAAAATGAAATCAATTTTAGTTTTTCAACAAATTTATCTCTATCGCGTGAATCTCAATAGCTTGAATTTAAGGGTTATTTTACTGGTAAATGTCTTGACTTATTGCATAAAAAATAAAAATAAAAATATTAGCCTGCGCTCAGCCGCCGTCTTGAGTGGACGCTGTGTCGCAGGTGTCGCTTGTAAGCAGCCGCTCGTGTGGAAAAAGATCGCTGTACGAATACAAAATATTTTACATACCTAATTTTAAATTTACCGCAATACCTAGAATTGAAGCGCGTCAATTCGTAAATACGTCCTTAAAAAATAAAAAACATAAATAGTTTAAAGCAAAGTTGCATAGTTTCTCTCTGTTTTTCCATTTACTTATTAACCATGCAACAGATTTTTCATTTCATTATCTTTTAGAGAATTTCTATCACAAAATTTTCGCCTTTGCTAATATGCATACCTTCGTATGCATATTGTAGTAAAGAAGAAAATTATGTAAAAAATAAAAAACATAAATAGTTTAAAGCAAAGTTGCTTAGTTTCTCTCTGTTTTTCCATTTACTTATTAACCATGCAACAGATTTTTCATACGGCTTTCATTATCTTTTAGAGAATTTCTACCACAAAATTTCGAAGATTTGTAACACCCATAAGAAGAAATTCCTAACATTTTACCTACTTTTGAAAGGAACTTTCTCTGTGTGCCTGTTATGCCTTCTCGGCTAAACCATTTTTGGTGACATAATAACCACTAGTAAAATAACCAATAATAAAAATAAAATCGATGGATAATCGAGTCAATTTATTGGCACGGAAGTGTACTCGTCGTTAACAAGCGCAGGGAACCAATCACGAGTGACGTCTATGATGCGATGCGCGGCGAGCCAATCACTGATACTCCCCGCACCCGCGTCTCACTTCATACCACCAAAGATACCTGATAATTTAGTAAAAGTCAGTGTTCAAGATCCGTGCCGATACCTGTACCTAACCTTATTCCATAATATACAGTGCCAGTACGAATATGGACTAATCATGCGTAGATCGGAATAATCGCGTCTGGATTAGGTTATGTTAGAATAGTGATCATTACAGCGTGAAGGCGACGAGCGTAGCGAGCGTGTCGTGGCAGCGGCCGCCGAGCGCCAGATTCCCTTCTAATGTTAGTAAATCATTTGGGTTAGGTTTAGTTAAAAATCGCGTCTGGATAAGGTCAGGTTATTGACTATTAGAACGTGGTGGTGAGCTAACGAAGCGGTCATGTGGGTTAGGTTAGGTTAGAACAGTGACCATTAAATCCAGATCCCCAGGACACGCCCACGCCTACGCCAGAACCAGGACACGCATTTGGCCGATTTTTAGTATTTGATATTGACGTTTCAAAATGCCGTATATAATACATTTTTATTATTCTATTAGCATAATCAGCCTTTTAATGTTCCCACTGCTGGGATCCAGGCCTCCTCTCTCTAGGAAAGGGAATGGGTCGTAATCCACCACGCGGGCCCATTGCAGATTGGTGAATGTCACTTGTCTTCGAATTTTTAGTTCTAGGACATGCCGGCTTCCTCACGATGTTTTCCTTCATAGTTTTTGTATTTGTATTTCGAGCTGGTGTCCACAACTCCACGACTAAGCGCGTATTTTGCGTACGGGTGGGACAATTGCGTCATTCGATCCACCCCAGCACCTCCAGGAAGGCTAGCAGCGCTTTAGTGTTATTGACCATTTCGCGGAGGTTACTTGAGTTTCCGAAGTATTTTGCCCTGTATCCAGCAATAACTGGGCAGCTTAGAAGCAGATGTGCTGCTGTCTCGTCCTCCTCCATGCAGGCTTTGCACAATGGGCTGTCTGTAACTCTTATGACAGAGAGGTGCTTATAAAAGGTCCCGTGGCCAGTTGTTACGGCCGTCACTTTTCGCAACTGAGTTTTAGTCAGTCGTAGGGCCAGTTTCGTAA
Source organism: Mythimna pallens (assembly GCA_961205895.1). NCBI lineage: Eukaryota > Metazoa > Arthropoda > Insecta > Lepidoptera > Noctuidae > Mythimna > Mythimna pallens. The sequence goes on along the minus strand of OY540845.1, from coordinate 395,250 downwards.
AGTGTTCAGCGATGGAAGGAAGTGCCTCCTTGGCCTGCCTGCACTCACTATGGTCTTCCCATAGTCTGTGATGTGTGTCTCTAGTTCGTTTCCTTACCAGATTGCGTAGGTATCCGAAGGGGAGCGGCACAATGGGCTCAGGTCCTATTGCTGCCATATTCGATCCCCTTCTGGCGAGTTCGTCCGCTGCATCATTGCCTCGGGAATCGCTGTGTCCTTTGATCCATTGGATGGTTACTTGGTTGTTTTCACCCACCTGGTTGCGTTGCGGTGACACTCGTAAATCAGCCCAGAGTTAACTGTTTGGCTGTTCAGCGCTTGCAGTACAGACATGCTGTCCGAGAGTATGCGTATTGAGTGGTACTTAACTTCCCTGGTTGCGACGGCTGAGGCTGCCAGGGAAATGCCCAAGCAGTCAGCCTGGAACACCGTGTTATGAGTCCCCAATGGTGTGGCTATGTGAATGTTGAGATCCTCCGAGAAAACTCCCGCACCCATGCCATTACCTGTTTTGGATCCATCAGTGAAGTTCCGCAGCTCTGTAGGGCACAGCCCTTCAGAGCAGATTTTGTATTTTTTATCAAAAATAAATTGCTTAGGTATCCGGTCATTATTGAGTTCCGTAAGCAGAGCGAGGTGTGTTGGGTTTTTCTCTTACCCCAGAGATCCAGTGTTTTAAGACGTACTGCCGCCATCGTCGCTTCCCTTTGTATGAACAGGTGGAGTGGGGGAAGTCCCAGCATGGCTTCGTAGCCATGCAGGCCAGCCTTTGCATATGTTGCAGTTTGTTTACGGCTGTGACTAACTTGGTGCGGGGCCACCATACCACGGCGCCGTAAGTAATCATGGGCCGAATTTCCTTCACAGTTTCGAGAGCAGTGGTGATAAAATAAATTACACAAAGTAATGCGTCTGGCTGGGTTTGAACCCGCGACCTACAACTCGTAAGTCGGGGTTGTTACCACTTGGCTATCATTGCTCTCATTATTACGCTATTATTATTCTATTATTTTATGGACATATTGGTTTTTATTCAATTTGTTTTTGGGACCCAAAACAAATAGCATAAAAAAAAATGGTAAAACGATAACTTTTCTACTCACTAGCGTAAATGTAAAATTAATTTTTGTTTTGTTGCTTTTGCATAGCGCATCGACATTTATGTGAGCGTAAGTTGTACGGTGCATGGAAAATACACGCTGTTTTTAGGGCTATAAGGTTTATAGGTAATATTGACTGTGTAGTATGTTCTGATCTATGAATTGCGGATGTGTGCGCCACTGTATATTATACATATATTACTGCATGTGTAGGTAGTAGTGTCGGTGGTGGTAGGGTCAAACTGGAGACATCGTGTTCCGGTATTTTTTTTACTACTTAACATATCCTTTCTTATATCTATGGTCATAACTAATGTTTCTGGTAGCTAATATATTTTATTTTTGTTTAAATTCTCCCATTAAGGCTTCAATACACTCTTGGTGATTATTCCATTCTCATGATGTCTGAATGTCAATGAGTGGACAAATTGCATCAGAATAAAAAAAAATGATGTTTGCAAGCAGAACAATCTTACTTATTAAATGTTGATCATGTCAAGTCATCAATGTACTAATACATTGAAATACTCATTACTATTCTTATTAACATAACTTCAATGGAAGTAGGAACAGAGTTGTAAGGTCATGTTTCACATACAATGTGTGTGGTACAGCACAGGCACTTGTCTGACCTAATGGAGTTGTTGCATTATCATAATGACCTTGCAATGTAATTAAATTATCAATACAGCTTCCATGTGGTAAGAATTACATTTAGAGTTTAAATCAACTTTATTTGAATTGGTCTTTCTATACTCCATCGGTTTAGGTAGTTGTCTAAACGTAAACAATCTTATATGTCTATTTATTTTAAAAAAAATCGTATAAAAGACATACAAAGATTATTTAAATTTAGTTAGTTACCAAACATCGGTATAGGTAAATAAGAAATTGTAAACATTTTTAGATAAAAATTATAGACAACTTTTAGATAAAAGACATGTCAAGATTGTTTACCTTTAGTTAAGTACCTAAACAGATGGAGTATAATGCAAGTTATGATAAAAATATTTCTAATAATTATGCTTTTCGAAAAACTGATGAATTTGAATAAAATTGTGAGTAAAAGAAGACATCTACACTAACCTATATAGTATTTGTGGCAAATTGTGACTGGTCTGCTGCATTTGAAGCATTAGAGCCAACAGGCAGGACGCGGAGTAATCACTAGCTAGTGTTAGTTGACTACTCATTAGGCATCGTTTATAGACTTTATTTAATTTGCCGAGACAAAGTAAATTGCAAAGTTTTCTAGGCGTAGTACAGGGAGAGATCAAAGATTATTTTCTGTAAAAAAAATTGCTAGCACTCACAGGCAGCATATTATTTTAAAAAATTGCAACCAAACTTTTTGGTATAGAATATTAGTGACATGTATTGGAAGCCGTTTCAATGCGTTGAACTAGTACCTCCCCAGTTTCCAACTACACTGCACATTATTTGCTAAAAATTTGTAAATTCGCTAGAATTGTGAATGAATCACATAAGACTAAATTGCAAACAACGCATTGAAACGGCTTTCAATACAATTAAGGAGGAAATACGACTTTGTACAACAACTGTTAAAATACGAAACAGATGTCGGGCCTGCATTCACAACAGAGGCCAACGATTTGAGCAGGATTTGTAAAAATTATGAAATAAATGTTAAAAATGCAATTTCTGTTTTTTTAATTTCTAGTAAAACCCACGAAAAGACAGATACAAGAAAGATTTTACCTTATAAGAGTGAGATAACATTTTTAATAGGTTTTTCAGGTAAGTATCATTTAAGGAAATATATTTTTTAAATCATAATTTTGAATATTAGTCTTATGTGATTCGATTCACAATTCTAGCGAATTCACAGTTATAAAAAAAAAGTATGGCATGTGACATATCACTAGCAAGAGGATAAACTGGGGAATTTTTGAGAGAGTTGGAAGATTCCGGTCGCTTTTGGTTATTTTTTATAGCCATGTAAATAGCTGTAACATGGAGAACTTTAATTTAAGTCGAAAACTTTGCGAGTAAATTAAAAAAAACTAGATAGCTAATGTCACTAATTTTAAATTTAAAAGTACTCTAATACAATACTTATACATCTAAATAAAATTAAAACTCCGAGTCCTTATATATTATGTACCAAGGGCCTTATATATTTTTTTAAATTTCTAGGTACCTGTTTGATTGAAAAATTTGGGTCTTATTTTCATAAAACAATAAAAAGTAGATGAAAAAAAATCCACAGGGCATGAGAAGTGTTTAGGGGTCTGAAAGGATAGCAGATGATCCCTCCCGTCGACCATTTCAATTTGGCACACGATGTACCAAACACCCTGTATACTTTATTGTAAACCAATATAATAAATATTACAATTTGAGCCTTAAACTCTGTTCACGCCTTCGAGACGTTTACAATGATAGAAAGCTACACGTTCGCGGGGAGTTGGCTGCTGTTGTTTCAGAAAAAATATCAGTTTTTGCGAAATAAGTCATGGGATCAAAGACGCGGGAAAAAGCTATTTAACAATAATAACTTAATCCAGCGCGGGCACGCGATGCGCTCGACGTGTATGTAGTAACTACATGTACTGCTTCAGATGACAGCGAGCGGCGCGCCGGCGAGCGAGGGCGCCAAGTGGTGCTGCGACGTCTGCACCTACGAGAACTTCCCGCTCTCACGAAAGGTATCCATCTACTCCATTGTGACATTTGGTCAACTACATATCACTTGCTACACCAGTCAGCCGTGAAACAAACATGAAAACACGGCTCACTTACCTGCGTCATTTAACGCAGGTTGCATATTTTATTTACGAAAACTTTAACAAAATGCCTGGCACTTCTCAACAACTCCATCCAGTTCATATTATTAAACTGAGGCAATATGACCATGTTTTGAGTTACAGACCATAGCTCAAATGGATTCCCAATCATCTGAGAAGTTTGCGTGCTGTAGTCAAACTACACTTTTCTCTTCCACCCCTCCTTATCTTATTATCACATTTTCAACCGCGGCCTTAGTGGGCATCGGCTCTGCTGGGCCCCTACGGTATTTTACGGTATTTCACATTTCTTTAAGGAGCCATTGAAACATTGTGCGCCGACGACGACTCGCCCTCGGTCCTGACGGTTACCGGACGGCCAGACGGCGTGCTTCCCATTGCTTGTCTTCCGCGAGCCCTCGCCTACTGTGGCCGGTAGTCGGGGTTTAGTTATTATTTATTAATTCTTCATGCACACAAATACAGAGGCGGACTTAATGCCTTAAGGCATTTTCTACCAGTCAACCTTTGGGTGATGCAGAGACAACTGGTACTCAACTGGTAGGTGCAATATTAACCGGCTGCACCGGCTGGGGTGTGAGCGTGAGCATGTCCCTTTTTTCACGCGTGCGGCCGTCTCCTCCTGCTAGCATTACTGCTTCGCAGAAGGCGACCGCCTCCTATTTCCTTTTGCACCGGACCATGGCCTAAACCAAGGCCCGGAGCGAGAGATCGCCGCCGCCAATCGCTTCTACGAGGACACGGCGCTGCTCGGACAGAGCACACCTCCACCATATGCCCCAGTGTGCCCTCTAAGCGGTCCGCACAATGGTGATTCCCAGATGTTTCCGCCTGAATCCGGTGCAGGAACATCCTAAACTTGCCATGTTCGGAGGTCATGCTGAAGGTCACGACGCCCGGCCACCTCTTCAGCCACTGCTCAAAGGGGGGACTTACGGCCATGATTATGGCGTGCGTAGCACTGGGTTGCGACATTCGCTGTCGCAATATCGCTATGAGATCCCGCCGGAACTCTCTCCGCCATGCCGCGACAGGTCGCATCAAATCGTGCATGCGTGCAATTACTGTTGCCTCCAGACCCCATAGCCGGCAAGGAGGTTTGCCGCTTTACGAGAGACCATGAGGTGTCCCCGGCTTGATGATGGCCACGACCCTCTTTGATGCGTTCAGCTTTCCTGCTTTTTGTTGACTGGTAGAGAATGCGAAAGGCCTTTGTACGTTGGCATTGATTGACTCTTTTATAAATAAATAAAACGGTGAAGAAAGTGTTATAGGTATGTGTTCCATAGATCCATTGAGTGTCTGTTTGCTATGACATTTGATGCAATAGTTCCGCGGCTGTTAGTGGACACTAGCCATGGTTCGTTCAAACATCTATAGTCCGACAGTTACGGCGCGGACTACCAAGTGAATCGTCGCTGTTTCACTGGCTTTACTGACGCCAAGCACAACCATCTTCCTTAGTTGCAGTACTAATAGTATTGTGCTCCTGTAATCATAATTGGATTCCATAAGCATGCATTTCAAATTGCGTGTAGGTGCCATGGACCTTCTGTGTTACACTACTACGTGGCAATACCCACTTCATCTCGCGCAGAATGTGTGGGATCCGCAGATACAAAGGACTTCGCGCGCGATCAACCTAATACACTATGAGATTAATTGTTTCTTCATGTTAATTACACGACTGCCGAAAAAAAGAGTTATGTTAACGATAATTTTGTTCCACGCAGGCAGGCTGCGCAGTCTGGTGTATAACAGAGTAACTTTGAGTGTATACATTTTGTTGACTCTTATCGTATCCACAATGGGTTTGCTTTTGTTCTCGTTTATTTTGATTGGATTGTTGTCTAGAACAAACTAGGTCGCGTCGCGAATGACTGAACGACATTATCAAATGAATATAGGAAACTGTGATGACAAGATCACGTGGATTGAGCTATGTGTATGCAGTACTGTAGGTAGTGTCCATTTTCATTAGGCGACACCTTAAAAAAGCGGGCTGTTCCAGTTTCAGCGCCTAGAGTCGAAAATCCCGAAGTGCTATTTCTCAAGAAGAAAAAAGATGGGCCATCCTTTTTCTTCTAGTGTTAGCGCAAACGAGCACATGGTTGCCGTTCTTAAGATATCAATTATTATACTATACAGCTTCATCTGATTGTGAACACTTTCACTTTCCGAGCGGCCGGCGCACGTCAGTTTGCGACGGAAATCTACTCAAACCTCGATATACTAACGATATTAATCCAACAATCTGTAAATGTAAATAATTCTGTTAACAAGCGAAAGTTCCTCTAATTTTAGCGAGTCGTCTTATTGTTATTTGTTTACATTATAGTTTTCTTTCATTATATTTTTATTTTTCAAAGTAATTCGTGGTCATCATTGGGCCCCTCCACTAGAGGATTGGACCAGGATCCCGATTATATCTAAACCCAAAATTTTCGGGATTAGATTTTAGATATCCCGGGATTATCGGGATTATTATTTATTTAAACTTCATGTACAGTAGTGGTACATAGGCGGACTTAATGCAACAAGGCATTCTCTACCAGTCAACTTCAATCAATAAAACAAAAAAAAAACAATCTTTAAATTTTTTAACTTTTGTTGAACAACAATTGAGCGACAACTTTGCTTCTTGATTAAAGATATGTTTATCGAACCGCATAAAAGATCATCGACGACATGTGCTAAGTTGAATATATTAATTAATAATAATTTAGACAGTGATAGTGATGTAAAAGATTTGTTTTGAATTCCAAGCAAAATAGCAAAAAATTTAAACTTTTTACAAAAAAAATAAATTATTATTTTTATTTTATTTATTAAGGACAAAAAACAGTTACATGTTAAGGAGATACAAAAAAATTATTAGATAAATAGGTAAACATATAACCCACACGTCCACGGATTAATCAAATATATGAAATACGGAGACTGTTTTTAAGAACCAGTTTTGTTTTTAATAAGTTATTTAGTTAATTAATATTAATTTGGAATTTAGATGTTAAAGAGCTGACAACGAGAGATTTAAATTTATTATTAGAATGATTGAAAATGTCTTTGTCCATGAAGTGTGCGTTATAAGTTTCTACGAGGCGACGAAGAGGAACTCGTGCCCCGGCGTTAGTCTTACTTGAGTCGACGCGGAACAGGCGGGGCACGCGAGCCCCGCATCTTATAACAGTTCTGGGTACCATGTAACAAATTTGGTTTGCAATATCCGTACAGTCAAATTTATTGTGGCACAGACCATGCAACATCATTACATCCAAAAGTAATCGTCTGGATTCCAAACTAAGAATGTTGTACTTGCGTAATAAATGTATGTATGTCTCCGAATGATGAGATCTGTAGTTCATGCCACGCAAGAATTTTTTCTGTACCAATTTTAATTTGTTATTATACCCGTATTTAATGTAATAAGTATTCCAAATAGGTACAGCGTATTCCAGTTGCGCGCGTATTAAACAAAAATGATCGGTCGGTGTTTCTCGGTACTAGGCATGCCTTTTAAGTTCTGTCGTTTCCATATTTCCCGGCAATATTGAATTTGGAACTGTTCTATATTCGAATATGTTTAAATTTTGAATCTCAAAACAGATGAAAGTATTAGGATTAATGCTATTGTTAAGTCACAGCGTAGATTGGAATCTGTCAGGTTACGTACGAAACTCTGACCAACAAAAAAAGAAAGACGGAGCACCACGAACTTTAAAAGTAATGCCACAAAAACCAAGCCGATCCAACACTCCTACACTACAACCAAGCTAGTCACTCTTAGTATAGCACGAGTCGTTGTCTAGTTAACGTCAATTTAAAAAATAGTATTATGCCTTCGTGTGTAGTGAAAAGTTGTAAAAACAACACTATATCAAATAAAAAATCTCACAGAATTACTTTTCATTTGTAAGTTCTTGATGTGACATCGTTTTTTTTATTATTTAAACTATGACTAGGTATAAGGTTATTTTATTCAAAAAACGTCAAACGTCAACTGAGGTACGTTCTAAGGAAAATGTTCGTGCAATAATTTTCTACAACTAAGAAGAGGCCTGACAAGGCTTCAGTGTTTTGAAGAGCTAACATCTGTGTTCAGTGATGAAGCCCCATGTCTGCGGACTGTCGAACGCTGGTATTTAGAATTCCAGCGTGGACATACTAGTGTTAGTGACAAATCTCGTGAAGGACGCCCAAAATACGCCTTCACTGAAGATAACATCATAACTGTGAGACAACTAATTCTCGAAGATCGTCATGTGACGTATCGAGAGTTAGAGGCTCTATTAGGTATCTCAGGTTGTCCCTGTCTCCATTCAGAAGATCTTGCATGAAGCGCTTGGTGTGAGAAAGCTAGTTTGCCGTTGGATACCGCATCTGCTCTCCGACAATCACAAGGCGGCCCACGTCAGATGGTGTAAGAAAACTCTGCAAAGGTTGAACCGAGGAGAGTCCAATCACGTCTAGGTACGACATCATCAGTGTTGACGAATCTTGGATCTATGCCTACGATCCTGATTCCAAACAACAATCTACAATCTGGGTCTTTCAAGACGAACCAAAGCCTACTAAGGTTCTAGTTGTGTTTTTTCTTCAAACGACAAAACTTAAAAAGCATGCCTCGTATTGCCTCCTTGTAAGTTTGTTTCTTATTTAACACTGACTTCCGAAATTAAAGTTATTTTGGTCCTTTTAGTGTCTTTTTTAGTGAAGTCGGTTATATTTTTTTGTAATATGTTTTTATTTCAAACTTTTTAGTTGCCATACACTTATATATAACCAGAGTGCCTATTTCTCATGACAATTCCAATTAACACAAACACGGCTAGGATACATTGATTAATTACGGAGTTCCTGTGCCTACCTTCCGGCTCCATCATCAGATCAGTTCGATAGTACCTTACAGCCAAAGTGCATCTCATGACAATTTTAATATGTCCAAACACGGCTAGGTTACATTAATTATTACGGAGTTCCAGTGCCCATCAACATCATCAGATCACTTCGGTGATACCATTTTCAACATAACTATTCAGAACTATTTATTTATTTGTATTGTCATAGTCGCTTAACTATCTTCTTTGTGATATCTATATGAGTGTGAAGTTCCGTTGACCATTTCTGGTCTTCTTCAGCAGTTCCACTTCATCAAATGTTACTTTTTGACTGTAAATGCATAAGTTATTATAATAGTTAGCTATAATATTTGAGGAGTTCCTTCGGTTCCTCATGGATCCCATCATCAGGATTTAAAAAAAAATGGGACCAGTCTGAAAGGCATATACTATAAAGGGAAAAAAAAAAATTGCAAATCAGTCCATAAACAACGGAGTTCTGAGGTAACAAACATATAAAATAATGATGATAAAAAAAACTGGTCAAGTGCGAGTCGGACTCGCGTACTGAGGGTTCCGTACAAACTTAAAAGGTAAATTGCGGTTTACTATTTATGACGTATTAAAAAAAAAACTACTTACTAGATCTCGTTCAAACTAATTTTCGGTGGAAGTTTATAAGGTAATGTGCATCATATATTTTTTTTAGTTTTATCATTCTCTTATTTTAGGAGTTACGGGGGCGGACACACACATTTTACCACTTAGGAAGTGTCCCTCGCGCAAACTATTCAGTATATAAAAAATTATATTAGAAACCTCAATATCATTTTTGAAGACCTATCCATAGATACTGCTCACGTATGGGTTTGATGAAAAAAAAATTCTAAGTATGGGGAACCCCCAAAATTTATTGTTTTTTTTTCTATTTTTTGTGAAAATCTTAATGCGGTTCACAGAATACATCTACTTACCAAGTTTCAACAGTATAGCTCTTATAGTTTCGGAAAAAAGTGGCTGTGACATACGGACGGACAGACAGACACATGACGAATCTATAACGGGTTCCGTTTGTTGCCATTTGGCTACGGAACCCTAAAAATACCACCGCCTCCTCCTTTTTTTGAAGTCGGTTAAAAATAGATCAATTATGAAAGCATACACAAGAAAAACAAAAATGATAGTAAAGAAATAGATATGTATATTGAATCTACGTGCAAATGCAATAAAATATTGAGTATTGAGTATTGAGTACGTTTTAAACTATCGAAACTGAATTACCATTGAAAGAAAAGCCTCAGCACGAAACAGAAAACAGCATGAAAAAGTTATCTCAAGAACCATCCAAGGAAACTGACTATTCTAAAATCATTAAACAGGAAATTAATCTCTTTGAGATAAATTCCACGAAAGAATAAAAACTTTTTGACGATGATGATGATCTGAGCTTCTAAACTGATTTGTAAGTGCCCATGTAGGCCTACGTGAAATATAACCATTGTAAAGGCTGGAATGTTAAATAATAGATAGGAATGTTCACTAAAACCTGTATTGATAAAAATGCTACAAATATCTATGTTGGTTGATGAAGCGAGAGAGCACGCGCGACGGCACTTAAGGCGATCTGAACACGTACTGATTTGCTTAATTAATAATTTTGATCCTTTGGCGTAGACGCGCAAAGTGATGATTTGGCTAAATGCAATTAAATGTTATGATGTGCGGGTCGCCGTACAACCATTTCGAATATGAATTATTTTAAGTATCTCTAGTTAGTCTATTTTAGACGAAAAAACTAAGTATACTTCAACTTTTTTTATTATTATTTCCAAAAAAAACTGATTTTGACATGCTTTACTTATGTTACCACTTTTCATTACTAATATATTTGGATTGGATTTCGGGTTTATCTGTAATTGATCCCGGGATGGTTCCCGGGATCAATTACAGATAAACCCGAAATCCTGGGATTAGGAAAATGCTTTGGGATCGAATCCTCTAGCCACCACCTACCCACTGAGTACATTGAGTAAAACTCAAGTGTAATTCCTACTTAAAGCCCAGTCGCTCTCACAGAGAGGTGTAGGGCAATTCTGGGCGCTAGGCGGTTTTTTTTTATTTGACGGACTAAGAAATCCTACATTGGTCCCCACATTCTCGACTGATTTTGCTAATCTCTAGTTTTTATTATTTTCATTATTATACTGAATCTACAATATCCCGGAGTTAAACCTCATAGCAGAGTTTTTTATTTCTTTATGTTGCCTCGCGGCAGGTTATAGCGATGATGAAACATGTGGAGTAATACAACTGTTGCAGTGCACCATGTGCCGCAGCCCCAAGTCGGCCCTCAACGAGGACATCTTCCGGCTGCAGGACGGCGCCAGCGCGCTGCCCGCGCCTGACATCTGCGGTAACGTACAAAACTGAATATCACGTAGCATCAATGCGACAACTCTCACTGGGCTCGCGTTGTAAATTACTGCCCACTTGAATAGAATAAAGAATAGAATAGAATTTTTATTTTGCAAATGTGGGTAATACAAATCAGTTCATAAGATACATAAAAGCTCAGCCACATTTTACCATTTGGCATGCAAATATTTACATTATTTTACATCGTTTTTATTACGACAACTAAAAGAGACATGAATATCAGATCAATTTATAAATTAGCGTTATTCAATTTTTATTCATAAATTCAATTAAATAAATTATGTTTGTATCAAAAGGAAAATTTAAATTATTATACTATATACCATGTCATTATATTTTAAAATACAGATTAATTTATAAATTATCATTATTGAGATAAACATTGTAAAAAAAACAAACAAAAAATTAAAAATTCATCTCACGGGAGAGGAGGTTTGAGTAAATGGAGAGCGATAAGAATGATTCATTTAATTTTCTATTATAATACAAATACCTATTACTTAGTCAGGAACCTTGGCGTATTATATCTCGATGCGGTTGATGGCTGTTGTAATTAGTCCGTTTTCAGCAGGTGCGGAAGCAGTGGCGGAGCGCCTGAAGCCGCTGCGGATATCGTCACCGCAGGGCGCCAGTGCCTCCTCCGTCGCCAAGTGGCCCTGTCCGGTCAGTTCTGATCTGTCACACTCCACTGTACACTGATATATAGATATGATAGAGGAGTTCCTAGTGGGGGCAAGGTTTAAAAAAAATACACATAATAGCCATTTCATGAGATTGCCAAGGTTTTGTTTTTAAGGATAATTACTTTAAACAATAGTTTACACACTTGCCGGCTAACCCAATATCATAAATTAACAAAACAATCTTCGAACGTAATACCAATAACATTAGTTGAGGCATCCGCGTGAGTCTCAACTTCTGTTTAACCGACTAGTAAGGGGTCTGTTGTTTACTAACAAGTGGTGTTGTCGTCAGACGTGCACGTACGACAACTGGCCCAAGTCGCTGAAGTGCGCCATGTGCGGCAGCAGCAACCCCGCGCCGGCCGCGTCGCCGCCCGCGCCGCCCGCGCCGCTCGCGCCGCCGCCCGCGCCGCCCGCGCCGCCGCCCGCGCCCGCCAAGCCCGCGCCCGGTATGACACAATGTACTGTGTATTTGTATGCTTTAATCTATGTACGAAAGTATTACTTTAAAGTCTACCTTATATACTTAGGTTTCCACCGCTATCTAATCAATTTTAATTGCTACCAAATTTTAGTTAGTTTAGTTTCCACATCTATCTATTTAACTATAATTTCTACCAAGTTGATTTAGTTTCCATCTCCACCTACCTAAGTTAATTTTCTACCAAAGTGTTCAGTTTTAACTGTAATTATAATGTCTAAAATCCATTTAATAGCACTAGTCATTTCATGGTAAAGTTAATAATATAACGTCGCCAAGATGTAAACAATACTTTCGCTGGGCCCTGGTACAGGCCATGTCCGGAGAGAGGAGAAATGGCAGGCAGTCGCCTCCTTCTGCGAAGCAGTAATGCCAGCGAAGGTGACGGCCACCGCGCGAGGAAACGGATGTCCGTTCCCTCACGCGTGTGGCGTCACGCCCCAGCCGCCGGGATCTCGACCCCGATTTCCAGCCACAGTAGGCGTGGACTTGCGGACGACGAGCGTTAGGTAGCTCGCCGTCCAATAACCGTCCGGACCGAGGGCGAGTCTTCGATAGCGCATAGTGTTCCACGCGCGCCTCAAAGAGATGTCAGCAAAACTGTAAAGGCCCAGCAGGACCGAAGCCTACTGAGACCATGGGTTGGCTTCCGAAAGGGAAACTCGAGGCAAAGAAGGAACATAGGAGTGGGTTTTAGTCATTAAAAGTCAGACACTTTCTCGCACCGCCCTAGAGCGAGAGAAGTGATTAGATGATTTCCCGCCTAAAAAAAGAAGAAAGATATGTGCAGCTCAGATACAAAAAAAAACCGACTTCACTAAAAAAAACACTAAAAGGGTCAAAATAACTTTAATTTCGGAAGTCGGTGTATGTCGGTATTATGTATTATTATTTAACACCGACTTCCGAAATTAAAGTTAAAAAAACACTAAAAGAGTCAAAATTACTCTTTTAGTGTTTTTTTTTAGTGAAGTCGGTTATTTTTTTTGTAAAAAGTTTTTATTTTACACTTTTTAGTTGCGATACACTTATAAACAGAGTGCCTTTTTCTCATGACGATTCCAATTAACCTTTGGGTTAATAAACCACTGCTAGGTTACATTGTTTTATTATAAATTTCCTGTGTCTACCTTCCACCTTCCGGCTCCATCACTAGATCAATTCGATAGTACCTTATAGCCAAAGTGCATCTCATGACAATTCTAATAAGCCCAAACACGGCTAGGATAAATTGATTAATTACGGAGTTCCTGTGCTTACCTTCCGGCTCCGTCGTCAGATCAAGTCTATAGTACCTTATAGCCAAAGTGCATCTCATTACAATTCTAATAGCTCCAAACACAGCTAGGTTACATTGATTAATTACGGAGTTCCAGGGCCTACCTTCCGGCTCCATCATCATCATCATCAGATCACTTCGATGATACCATTTTCAACGTAACTATTCAGAATCATTCATTTTTTGTATTGTCATAGTCGCTTAATTATCTTCATTGTGATATCAATGTGAGTATGAAGTTCAGTTGACCATTTCTGGTCTTCTTCATCAGTCATCAATGCTTAAGTTCTTGATGAAAATACCAAAATCACTATATAGTTGCCTATAATATTTGAGGAGTTCCCTCGTTTCCTTATAGATTCCATTATCAGAATTGGATTTTGAAAAAAATGGGACCAATCTGGAAGCATATCCTATAAAGGGAAATTTTTTTTTTTCCCTTTATAGGATATAATTTTAATTTACGGATGTTGATACCGCTAGACTAGTCTATTTTAGTTATTTTCATAGTATCATGTCATACGGTATCTTACTGTGGGGACGGGCTGCAGACATCGACTCAATTTTTGTTCTACAGAAAAGAGCTATCAGAGCTATTTAATATCTCCGCCGGTGCGATTCTCTATGGGAACTGTTTAAGGATATTAACATCGTGACGGTGCCTTGTCAATATCTATGAAAACATCATGTACGTTAGAAAAAATCTTCATCTTTTTAGCAAAAGAGGCGATAGATATAATTATGAAGAAATAGGGACCAATTAGTTCAACCAGGTTTCAGACTGGCTAAAGTGGCCTCTACTTTCATGGGTTACTGTTTGAAATGTTATAATAAAATACCTCCCCAAATATTAGAACTCAATGAAACGAAATTTAAATCTTGTATTAAACGCACACTATGCAGGCAAGCATATTATAGGTTGGAGGATTATATTCAAGATAAAAATGCTTGGCTCAATGCTGGTCCAGCTCCACTACCACCAGTGTGTACAAATAGATTAGTATTGATTCTATTATTATTATTCTTTAATGTTATTTTTTTGAATTTTTAAAATTTGTAAAATATTATTGTAGTTAGTATTGTATAATGTTGAAGCATTTTTATCAAAGTTTGTAAATGTGAGTACCATGGAGCTATTTTATGGTTTTTAGGTTACTATTGGACTTGTTTGACATGAATGAGCACGGCAGTTGAGAGTTTGTTATGCTCACTCAAATGTCTCACTGATGGTGGCGCGTGTGTTGGATCATTCGGTTCCCTTCAAAATGGTTGAGCTGAGTGGTGCTAATATTCGCGTCATGTCCGTGAACAGGCGCTGTCAGTTGGGACTGGTCATCTCTTAGTGGCCAGTTGCTATTTTAATATCTATGTTTAGTTGTTATTTTTACTTTATTGACATTGTTCTCACATGATAGCAGCAAGAAACATGTAACAGAGATATTTGTAAGGTGGAGTTTCTTGCACATTCTTCTCCATAGAGATCTACGCTTGGGAATGTGCAATTAGCATCATTTTCTCTGACTGACTGACTTCATGACATTTCAAAAGTGCCTGTGAATGGTTTATTTGAAATAAATGCTTTTGGTTCTTTGAATGTGACAGCTTTTTGTCATGTTTTTCAGTAAGCGTTTCAGAGCGAGTGAGACGATTTCCTGCACAGGGGCCCAAGTCTGCTATTTTTATAAATTCGTAATTTCAACACGATCCCAATGTTATTTTACTAAAAGTTCGTAATCTGCTAATTCATAATGACCATTGATCGGTCAGTGCTCTCGTACTAGAGTTGTGATAGAATGACAATATCGAGCTTATTAAAAGCAATGACTGCACAATGACGTTCTAATGGTAGGTCACTGATCAAAGGAACTATCAAAATTTTAGCAGATTACTACTGCATACGTCAGATATTTCTTTGTCAATATGTACGAGATTACCATTCTATGCCACTTCTCCCAATGAAGTGTCAGTGGTTGACCATTGGAAAGTCATAATGACGCTATTATATTAGTAGATTAACAAACTTGTCAAAATCAACAATTATGAAATCAATGATAGACCATTCTGACACTATTGTAATAGCAGACTTCGAGGCCCTGACTGGATGTTTGATTGAGAAGTGAGTATAACAACCATTTACACAATGATTTAAGTTTATTAAAATGTTACAGTTACATAAAGTAAATTGCAAGGGTTAAACGAGTACCTGCAACCGTTTAGTTAACGGAAAAAAATGAGTAATAATAAAAATAATAATAGCCAATAAGCCTGATATAGTGTTGGTGGACCGAAGCGAGAGGCGTGCAATGATTGTTGACATATCCGTTCCGCATGACGAGAACCTCGTGAAAGCCGAGAAAGATAAACAAATCAAGTATATTGACTTGGCTCGCGAGGTTGTCGACATGTGGGATGTGGACTCGGCGATCATTGTACCGATAGTCGTGTCAGCCAATGGCTTAATAGCCAAGAGCCTCGACCAACACCTTAGGAGGCTCGCGTTAGGCGGCTGGATCAAGGGCTTGATTCAGGAAGTGGTACTCCTGGACACGGCTCGTATTGTTAGGAGGTTCCCTGTTCCCGATACCGGTGGGACACTATTTTTTATATTTTTAAATTATTTTATATATTTTTTAATTGTAATATTTAAAAATATAATTTAAAAATAGAAATTTAGGGAAACAATTAAAAGGCTACTTTAAAAAAAAACCCGAAACTTATGCGCGTTCTGGCCGACGCGCCACACTAATTGTAAAGGGATCCAAGTCATGCTGCTTACATATATTATTGAACTGTCTACTTGCACAGGTAATAAAACTATTCTGTCTATAATTGGTTGAAGCTG
This sequence comes from Mythimna pallens, assembly GCA_961205895.1. Taxonomy (NCBI): domain Eukaryota; kingdom Metazoa; phylum Arthropoda; class Insecta; order Lepidoptera; family Noctuidae; genus Mythimna; species Mythimna pallens. The sequence goes on along the minus strand of OY540845.1, from coordinate 378,823 downwards.
AAGGTGGGAAACACAAGCAAGGGCAGATGTCGGAAAAAATTTCTCGGTATAATAAAATAAAATTTAGATAAAAGTTCGAGGCTGTCAATATTATTGAAGATTTTTAACAAATACAAGTAGTCAGCAATCTCACGTCGATCATCGAGAGGTAATAAATGATACTTTTTACAAAGTCGTTTTTTTTGTTAAATTATCAAATAATAATAATTTATTTATTTTCCTAATTATCCAAATAATTTTAATTTGGAGAGAGTGTTAAACTTTTACTGAATATAACCCCGTGTTCCTTCAATTGCCCGTTTTGTGCGGGCTACGGTAACTCCATCAAACAATCCGCAGCCCTGGCACGCGTCGTCCCTAACTGGCCCCGTCAATTTTGCTGCCATTTCTTTGAAGTGCGAGCGGCCTTGGCGTCTCCGGCGCGGATCGGGGCGTGAGTCTTGTCTTCGCCTGGCTTGTCTTTATCAGTTTTGGCCACCTCCTTTTCTCGCATTACTGCTTCGCGGAAAGTGGTGACCGCCTCCCGTTTCCCCTGTCTCTGTATCACGGTTTGAACGGCGGCCTGAGGCGAGAGGTCACAGCACTGGGTCTCAGTCGCTATTTCAATATCTGTCGCCATGAGATCCAGCCGTAGCTCTGTTCGTCGTGCTGCGATTTGTCGTGACAGCAGAGTTTCGCCCCTGTGTGGCATCTCCACTCACCACTAGTGCGTGTATACAAGGACTGCTGTCTCCATTTTCGCTTCAAGGCTTCTACATGGTGTCGTGACACTTTCAGGTATAAATGACATCTGTAATAGTCAGAACGCGTCGATCCATGAACTGGAGCCCAACAACAGGCGGTCCAAGCGACGAAACAACAACACCGACTGGATTTGGCTACAGGCTTGTCTTGGTGAGTGTCTTATCAACGAACGATTTGCTTTACCAGTTGCCATCAGAAAATGCGCGAAATCTCGCGGTCTATACGCCGCCACAATAAGCGTTAAACTTTGGGCTCTTGATCGGACCGTACGACACATAATCAATCAGCAAGAAAAAAAAACCTTTAGAATGGTATTTTATTCAGTCGCATAAAATTATACATTTTGTAGCTTTTGAAGTGTGGACGGTCGTGCTCTTTTATCATCGTCGACAATGCTATACATATTGTAACGTCTACTTCCATTCAATTAAATTCGTAATGTTTTATATCCAACATACTTTTAACACAGCACAGTAACACAACACAGTTTTATATCCATATATACATTGGCCAATAGGGGCACTTATAAAACGTCAGAAGTTAGTGCTAGTAGTTTGGTAGCAGCGGCGGCGCGGCGTCAGCCGAACGCTTGTCTGCACAGACACAGATAAGCTAGTCCTACATGATCGCGGTGCGTGCGTTGTGTGTCGCAGGCGTGGTGGAGGGCTCTGCGCGCTGCGTGGAGGCGTACCTGGCGTCGGGCGGTGACCCGGCGCGCGCGCTGACGGCGGCGGAGGTGGCGCTGCTCAACCGCGCCTCTGCCTTCGACGCCGGCCACACGCTCGTGCACCTCGCCATCAGGTAAGCCGCGCCTCGCAGTACATGTGGAGGGCTCTGCGCGCTGACGGCGGCGGAGGTGGCGCTGCTCAACCGCGCCTCTGCCTTCGACGCCGGCCACACGCTCGTGCACCTCGCCATCAGGTAAGCCGCGCCTCGCAGTACATGTGGAGGGCTCTGCGCGCTGACGGCGGCGGAGGTGGCGCTGCTCAACCGCGCCTCTGCCTTCGACGCCGGCCACACGCTCGTGCACCTCGCCATCAGGTAAGCCGCGCCTCGCAGTACATGTGGAGGGCTCTGCGCGCTGACGGCGGCGGAGGTGGCGCTGCTCAACCGCGCCTCTGCCTTCGACGCCGGCCACACGCTCGTGCACCTCGCCATCAGGTAAGCCGCGCCTCGCAGTACATGTGGAGGGCTCTGCGCGCTGACGGCGGCGGAGGTGGCGCTGCTCAACCGCGCCTCTGCCTTCGACGCCGGCCACACGCTCGTGCACCTCGCCATCAGGTAAGCCGCGCCTCGCAGTACATGTGGAGGGCTCTGCGCGCTGACGGCGGCGGAGGTGGCGCTGCTCAACCGCGCCTCTGCCTTCGACGCCGGCCACACGCTCGTGCACCTCGCCATCAGGTAAGCCGCGCCTCGCAGTACATGTGGAGGGCTCTGCGCGCTGACGGCGGCGGAGGTGGCGCTGCTCAACCGCGCCTCTGCCTTCGACGCGGGCCACACGCTCGTGCACCTCGCCATCAGGTAAGCCGCGCCACGCAGTACATGTGGAGGGCTCTGCGCGCTGACGGCGGCGGAGGTGGCGCTGCTCAACCGCGCCTCTGCCTTCGACGCCGGCCACACGCTCGTGCACCTCGCCATCAGGTAAGCCGCGCCACGCAGTACATGTGGAGGGCTCTGCGCGCTGACGGCGGCGGAGGTGGCGCTGCTCAACCGCGCCTCTGCCTTCGACGCGGGCCACACGCTCGTGCACCTCGCCATCAGGTAAGCCGCGCCACGCAGTACATGTGGAGGGCTCTGCGCGCTGACGGCGGCGGAGGTGGCGCTGCTCAACCGCGCCTCTGCCTTCGACGCGGGCCACACGCTCGTGCACCTCGCCATCAGGTAAGCCGCGCCACGCAGTACATGTGGAGGGCTCTGCGCGCTGACGGCGGCGGAGGTGGCGCTGCTCAACCGCGCCTCTGCCTTCGACGCCGGCCACACGCTCGTGCACCTCGCCATCAGGTAAGCCGCGCCACGCAGTACATGTGGAGGGCTCTGCGCGCTGACGGCGGCGGAGGTGGCGCTGCTCAACCGCGCCTCTGCCTTCGACGCCGGCCACACGCTCGTGCACCTCGCCATCAGGTAAGCCGCGCCACGCAGTACATGTGGAGGGCTCTGCGCGCTGACGGCGGCGGAGGTGGCGCTGCTCAACCGCGCCTCTGCCTTCGACGCGGGCCACACGCTCGTGCACCTCGCCATCAGGTAAGCCGCGCCACGCAGTACATGTGGAGGGCTCTGCGCGCTGACGGCGGCGGAGGTGGCGCTGCTCAACCGCGCCTCTGCCTTCGACGCGGGCCACACGCTCGTGCACCTCGCCATCAGGTAAGCCGCGCCACGCAGTACATGTGGAGGGCTCTGCGCGCTGACGGCGGCGGAGGTGGCGCTGCTCAACCGCGCCTCTGCCTTCGACGCGGGCCACACGCTCGTGCACCTCGCCATCAGGTAAGCCGCGCCACGCAGTACATGTGGAGGGCTCTGCGCGCTGACGGCGGCGGAGGTGGCGCTGCTCAACCGCGCCTCTGCCTTCGACGCGGGCCACACGCTCGTGCACCTCGCCATCAGGTAAGCCGCGCCACGCAGTACATGTGGAGGGCTCTGCGCGCTGACGGCGGCGGAGGTGGCGCTGCTCAACCGCGCCTCTGCCTTCGACGCGGGCCACACGCTCGTGCACCTCGCCATCAGGTAAGCCGCGCCACGCAGTACATGTGGAGGGCTCTGCGCGCTGACGGCGGCGGAGGTGGCGCTGCTCAACCGCGCCTCTGCCTTCGACGCGGGCCACACGCTCGTGCACCTCGCCATCAGGTAAGCCGCGCCACGCAGTACATGTGGAGGGCTCTGCGCGCTGACGGCGGCGGAGGTGGCGCTGCTCAACCGCGCCTCTGCCTTCGACGCGGGCCACACGCTCGTGCACCTCGCCATCAGGTAAGCCGCGCCACGCAGTACATGTGGAGGGCTCTGCGCGCTGACGGCGGCGGAGGTGGCGCTGCTCAACCGCGCCTCTGCCTTCGACGCCGGCCACACGCTCGTGCACCTCGCCATCAGGTAAGCCGCGCCACGCAGTACATGTGGAGGGCTCTGCGCGCTGACGGCGGCGGAGGTGGCGCTGCTCAACCGCGCCTCTGCCTTCGACGCCGGCCACACGCTCGTGCACCTCGCCATCAGGTAAGCCGCGCCACGCAGTACATGTGGAGGGCTCTGCGCGCTGCGTGGAGGCGTGCCTGGCGTCGGGCGGCTGACGCCGACCACACGCCGGCGACGGAAGTATAAAATGAATAGTTGTGCCCTCAATTGTATTACACTAGTTTCTGCCAGCGGCTTCGCCCGCATGGAAGTATAAAATATATGGCTATGTCACTCAGTGATAAAATAGCATTATACTGTTAAAGAATTTTTAAAATCGGTCTATTAGTTTTTGAGTTTATCTTTTTTAAACAAAAATGTAAAGTTTTCCTCTTTATAATATCAGTATAGATTTATCTTTCAACTTCACTGACTTGGTTGTCTAGCATACACATACCTCGATGCTGATGTTGCTGGGTAGACACCAGTTTGCAAATAATGGTCTGTAATGTTACGACCAGCATCACCAGCAGCAAATTTTAAAGCTTTGAAGTCTTGAGCTTCGACGCAGAATTACTAGTTTGTCGGTTTTCTTTGCATTTTTTTATGCTAAGCCCGTTCTATCATCGGACCACCAGACGTTCGGCAATACACAACCGATACATAGTGGACATCCATACGCACAAAACCTTTTAAAAACACATTCATTGTGCGTACAGCTAAGGAGTGGAATTCCCTGTCGGAGTCTGTGTTTCCTGATAGCTAGGCGTGTTCACCATCCACCATATACGACCTGGTCTCCAAGAAATCTCAAGATCAAAATGATTGCACTTTACATGTCACAAAGATGTGCACCGGATTCAATACTCCAACATAAAATGTACATAGTGTGTCACTTGCAGTTAACGTCAGTACCGACATTATGGCGCCATCTCCACAGACGAGAGAATCGAACCGTGCCACATATTATAGCTGCTGTTTCCATTGAATTTGATCACACGGGTAGACTATAATCGCTGCAATTCTCTCGCCCGTGGAGACGGCAGACAGACAGATACCACATCAACGCTACGTCACGTAAGCGTTGTCAATTAGCAATTTTCTGTGGACGTGGCGTTTGTGCTAATGGTTATTATGACTGTACCAATGTTGTGATTCGTGGACAATGTACCGGGTGATGTTGCAGGTTTCAGCGACAAGAGATCCTGTCGACGCTGCTGTCGCGAATATCAGGCGGCGGGCCTGGCCTCAAGAGATCTCCTTCATACATAGGTGAAATTATTTTCTTTATTAGTTATAGTCAATGCTCGGTTTGATCGTATCATATTTCTAGAACTTGCCTGGCCTGGGTACGTACTTCTATTCTAGAAGTTTCGTATAGCAATGCGTTTTAATTATTTGATGCTACTGTTGATTTCATCGAAGACGTGGCGTGTTCAAGTTTCATGGCGTAATAATACATATGCGCCGGATTCAAGCTTGCATCGAACTAAAGCGTTAAACAGATGCCTAACTGCTTGGTTTTTAAAACTTATGAAGTGCTTATGAAAAGTCAATTTGGTGTCAAATAAGACACCGAATTCTTTCACTGCCAAGACTGACTATAAGACCTTTGTCGTACTGTATACGACTCAGCATTCGGTTTAAGCGCATTATTGGCATTTAAAGGTGTTTAATTCCATCTTCTTGGTGGTGGTCTATTCACTCAGGGCATCTATTAGTTACGTAACGATGCTAGATTTCTCACATTTGCGAATGTGAATGCAAATATGCCCAGTTTAAACAGAACATAGCAGAGCCGGTCCTGTGCATCTCGCATCCATCGGATTCCCGCGACTCCCACCAGGTCATCGGTCCACTTTGTGGGAGGCCTTCCAACGCTGCGTCTTCCGGTACGTGGTTGCCCCTCCGGATCTGTTAGTCATTCTTATATCTACGTTAGTTCATCATCAAATATAAATAATACTAGTAGTCCGGTCAATGTAGACATCCAAGGTTACAATAAGTCACACCCAGCTGAAAATTGGTAGGATTGTTCAAAACATCATCATAAATGAAACCTAAAAAGTCCTCATAAATCCGACACCTGAAAGAAACTCGGGTCAAAGGTCACAAAAACGAGTTTCAGTCACTGAACGCATGCCAGGGGGTCATGGCCATCCAGACGATCCGGGGATACCGCACGGTTTCCCGCGAAGTGGCGAGTCTCCTTGCTGGCCTGCCACCATGGGATCTGAAGGCAACGGTCCTTCCACGCATGCATGATTTATGCGTGGAGATGCAACGCTGGGGCAAAACTCCGCTGCGGCGACAAGTCGCGGTATGGCGGTCAGAGTTCCGGCGGGATATCATGGTGGAAGCGACTATCGCAACCCAGTGCTGGGCACGCCTTAATTATGGCGATAAGTTCCTCTTTGAGGAGTGGTTGGAAAGACGTCACGGCCTCTCTCACCTTCCGCATGACGCTGGTTCACACCGGAAATGGCAAGTTCGGGAGGTTCCTGCATCGGATTCAGGCGGAAGAAACGCCCGGGTGTCACCATTGTGTAGAACGCCCGGAGGACACAGTGGAGCATACGGTAGAGGTGTGCCTCGCTTGGGCGTTGCACCGCCATGTCCTCGTGGGGGCCATCGGCGGCAAGGCAACGAACTCTCGCGCCGGTCCCTGGTACAGGCCATGGTTTGGAGCGAGGAGGAATGGCAGGTGGTCGCCTCCTTTTGCGAAACAGTCATACTAGCGAAGGAGGCAGCCACAAACACGAGGAAACGGCCCGCACGCCCCAGCCGCCGGAATCCCGACCCTAAATTCCAGCCAATGTGTGCGAGCAATGGGCAGCTCGCCGTCCGACCGTTCAGACCGAGCCCGAGTCGTCGACGGCGTGTAATGTTAGAGCAGTGCAAACTCTTTTGATGCCATTCCCTTGGATTGTTGGGGTTCGAAAAACGCTTTCGTTTGTTTATTAACATAGCCCCCGATGTGGAAATGAGCTTCGTCGCTAAACAATATGTTTCCAAGTGTTCTGGGGATCCGAAAACGTTCCAATATTTTCAAGCGTATGTTTCTCTTAAGACATAATCACTGTCTTTTAGTTTTTGGACGATTTGCATTTTATAAGGATGAAGTTTTAATTTTTTTTTTTCAAAATCACCTGGACAGTTGACTCCTTGATGCTTGTAGAAGCAGTAATCTTTCTCACCGATTTTCTGGGATTTCTGATAATTTCTTGTCGCACCTGTGCCACACGTTCTGGCGTTGCTGATGACGTAGACGGTCCCGTTGGCGTCCTTTTAACCACTGTCCCTTCTTGTCAGAATCTTTGTACTCATGACCATATAAGCTGCGTGCTTGGACCATCGTTTAATCGCCGAATATCGAAGTGGGAATAGAAAGCGCGACGCACTCGAACCAACGTTACACCACACTTTAAATATTGCTCAACCGCAAATGCATGTTGCGCACCTGACTAATGACCTATGCGCAACCAAAGCTACCCCTCCCGCGTGTCTAACCCCGCTAATAAATGAATTACGATAATTTGGAAAATTTTCACCGGATAGTTGAAAATTTTCCGGTGGACACCCTTTATTACAATCCCAATACTTATGAAAATGAAATAAATATGACATTGAATAAATTCATATTATGGTTTGACAACAATAATTTAAAAATTAACTTAGAAAAGACTAAAATTATGCATTTTTATAAAAGAATCCCAAACAACATCCTGGACATTTATTTACGGACAAAAATTTAACCAACTACTGTTACTAAATTTCTTGGTATTAATATTGACAACAATTAGTTTGGAGATCCCAGACAGACGAAACATGTAAAAAACTTAATAAATTTGCCTATGTTCTCTACAAGCTATCAAGATGAGCCTGGCCTATCTTGCATCTACTCTCAGATATGGCGTAATATACTGGCGCAATTCAGGAGATACAGAACTATTAAGTTAAGTATTCAGAGCCCAAAAAAGATATATCAGTGCTATGTGTGGCCTTAAAAGCACAGACAGTTGCCAATCGTTCTATAAACGTCTAAAAATTCTTACCTTGCCATCTTTATATATATATATATACGAAACAAATGTGTTTGTCAAATCTAACATTTCATTATATAAAACAGCTACTAAAAGCTACTACCGAAAATTACGCGATAAAAATAATTCAGACTTGAAGTGACTTATGGAAAGACTGCACTAATGAATAAGAGTACCTTCTATATGGCCAAAAAAAAAATATTTAACAAACTACCTGAAAAAATAAAAACGTTAAATCTGGATTATTTAAAAAAAGAACTATTAAGAATATTGATTAATAAATGCTATAACTCAATATAGGACTATTATTCCTAGGTAGGTAGGTAGGTAGGACAATTCTATAATTACTGCTTCAAAAAATTACACACGACCCGACTTATTTTGATGGTCCTGAATTTTATTTGACATTAGTATTAATATAACATATAATTTAATCTCTGTGGCATTTAGTGAAACTGATATAATTTAATTTAATTTGTAATGATGTGCCGATTATCATCATTAATTGATTAATGATGTGAAAGTTTACATAATCTCAGAAGTTAAATGGAAACTGACAATGTTAATTATACAACATGAGTTTTAGTATATGCGAAACCCGAAACACGGGACAGAATAAGAAATAGTACAAGTACAGAAATTGCACTGCGTGATAGCAAACATACGAATTTAAACCTACTAAAAAAGCACTAATGTTCATAATACATTGCACGGCGCGGACCCGATCTTGATTTTATTAGCCTACCAGATCCAGTAGCGCTCGTAACGAATCAAAATGCACCGTAAGTCCACGAGTCGAGAGTTTCTTTTATTATGCCCGTTATAAACAAGTCGCTTCTGTTGTAGGGTTGTGAGTTGTTGTGAGACACAAAGTCATTAGTCCATTTGGACCAACAGGGGCGAAGCCCCGGGTCTTAGAACGCAAAGGACAACTAGAAGAAAATGGGTGTGGTTTTAGTCAGTAAAAGTTTGACACGCCTTCGCGGATCGCCATAGAGCGGGAGAAGAAATGATTTTCCACCAAAAAAGGTCGTGAGTCCATTTGTTTAGGTAGGTACTTTACTAAATGTAAACATTCTTAATAAGAAATGTCTTATTATCTACAAAATATACTTTTGTAAAATGCGAAATTAGTAGTAGGTACACTGCGTTTTATAGCATAAAATAAAATTTCCATACTTTAAAATGTATTTATAGAGAGACATGTTAAGATTGTTTACATTTAGTTAATTAGGTATCTAATTATGCTACAAAATTACCTATCTATTTTGTGTTTTAGCAATGCGTTCGTAGGTAATTTTTAAAAGATGGTAGGTAGTTCACGATTTAAAAAACTTAACCGCCAGCCGCCGCGCCAGCTAAAAATTAAGAGTAGTGAAAAATGATGATACGAAAAAAAAAAACACGAATCGTCCTCGTGTAAACTGCAACAATAACCTACCTGTTATACTTACATAACTAGCTTTTGCCCGAGGCTCCGCTCCCGTCAACTGACTACCTACCCTACTCTACCCTACTCTACCCTATTCTACACTACTCTACCCTACTCTATCAATTTGACGGCAAAATCACCATTAACAAAACGATCCGCCATTTATATTGAATTCATTTGTTACAAAAAATGTGATAAATGAAGAACCGCTCGACCGATTTTGTGCAAACTTCACATAAACCATCTACTAAATAGTCCAAACAAAGCCTAAATATTTGGTTTGGATAGGTGAGCCCGTTCTTGAGTTATAAAATTGCAACGAAATGTGACATTGGTTTTTATATATATTGATGATAATTAACATTTTGTATGATGTAACGTCGTGAAAACAATTTAATAATTATGTTGTGTTCTTTTTAAAGTCAAGTCAAAAATTTTTTATTTCACATAGGCCTACATGGGCACTTATAAAACGTCAGAAGCTAGTGCACGGTTCCAAATTGGTCGTTTCCTATGGAGAAGAACCGGCAAGAAACTCCATGGTTACTCTTTTAAAAAAATGATTGTTTACAATATTTTCATATAACAGTATTAATAGACATTATGTAAGAACAGTGTAGACCAGTCGATATTGTACCCAAAAGCACAATAAAAATAATAATATTTAAAAAAAAAAAAAGTGAGTCGTAATATGAAGTAACCTAAGAATTCGCGAAGTCCACGGTGTTCTCACATTCACATTAAAAAAAAAAAGAAGCTATATAAAAAAAAAAAACAAGAACAATAAGTAATTACAATTATCAATAAATGACATGTCAACAAAAAGAAAATTACTAACGAATTTATGGTGGTTGGCGTCTACTAATATAAAAAATATTGCAAAAGCAATGTGTAGGAAGAAAAGAAAAAATGTATATATTACAACAAATGTGGAGCAGTTAATAGACAGATGTACACAACATTATGAGTTACCAGGGGGCCACATGTGCAGAAGCAGTCATTGCCAAACAAGCGTGTCTTCGACATAGTCTTTAACCTTGTAATAGGCTTTTTTAGTTAGGACACGCTTAATATGGGTTTTGAACTTGCCCTCGCTAAGTTCAGTCACCGCCGTCTTGCCCTTGTATTAGTACCTAGCTTATGATCTTTAAGGTCATTGACTTTTTTCGCGAAAAATGTCGCAAACTGCAGAGCTGCGGTACAGTTTTTATTTATGCACCCATATGCAGTACGTTTTGGCTTTTCGCGTGCCTATATTTATAATAAGTTCTGTAGAAATTTGAAAATATTTTTGGTTAGTGCGCTTCAAGCGGCATGCGCAGTTCGAACACGCGTGTGACACTCAAGTGAACTAGCCTCAAAAGAGAGGCTACGTAAGGAGTGCGCCAGGCCTGACACGGGTCTAATATTTGCACTTAATTTACGTAGCAAGATGTCGTAATTTTTTTTATGAAAAGCCTTTGAAAATTAAAATATTTACTAATGCAGCCGCTTTCCGCGGTCCATACAGACTGGTTATGTGTTTCCAAAACTGTCGCAGGTTGAGTTGGATCTTTTTCCCAACATAATGTAAATGTCAGTTATAAGCGATCGTGACACGAAAATGGCTTGTTCTTAACGTTTAGACACTTTCTAAATATGATGTAGTTTGTGTTTATGTCGAAGATCTGTAATAATTCTCGAGTGCATGGAACCGGATATTGTTAGCTACTATTTCATAGTTTCTTTGGCGTACATCCATTAAAAATATTTTAATACTTTTTTTTGTATTATATGTGTTTAAATGGTGTAATTGGCTTCGGCCGTTATGTTTGAATTAAGTAAATAATAATAAATATAAAGAGTGATATAATCGTGTGGTGCATGTTCCAGCACCCGACCTCGCGTCGGCGATCCGGCGCCACATCGCGTCGTGCGTGCGCTACAAGAAGGGCAGCTTCCCGTGCCGCTACATCAACGAGTTCTGCACCTTCTACCTGCCCGCCGGTAAGGCTGCACAAGTTTCGGCACCCTCACTGCGGTTGTCACCATGTAGACACCGTTATCTGTTGTGTTGTATTTCCATACTTATTACACAATAAGCTTCCTTAGTGATCCCACTGTGGAAGAACTACCCATAATAATAACTTAGGGTTAAGTTCGCCTTTGCGCATCAACTTTTCTTTTTTATTTCTTACCCGACTGCGAGAAGGGTTATGTTTTTCGCGCGTATCTTGTATTGTTCTTGTTACACGTTGTATACCAACGTGTAACAAAAAGGGTATATACATCAAGAAGCGCTGAAGATTACAGATGCTATAGAATGTCTATACAAAGTTTCAGCTTAAAGATGTGGTTCGATGTGATGACCGTGGTACTGTATACACAAGGCCGCTCGCCTGTGCATGACCACCTGAACATTGCGTAGCCTGTCTGGTGCTACCGTCCTGAAAGCGGCTTCAATTCGCTCTCTCATTTACTGTATCACACGGCATTGCGTACACAATGTTTTTTTTTTTTTTTAATTCTCTATAAACCAGTGCTTGACTGCGATCCCACCTGATGGTAAGCAGTGATGCAATCATTGATGGTGAGGCGCACTAGTTTATTAAGAGCCTATTCACTCTAGCCTTGAAGGCACCTAAATTATAGTTGGACGGGAAGACAGCAGCAGACATGTTTTTAATGTATCCCCACAAAAAGAAATCTAATGGAGTTAGGTCTGGGGATCGCGGGGGCCAAGCCACGTGTCTGCTACCGCGCCCGATCCACTGACGAAACCGCATATCCAAATGCTCCCGAACATCACGTGCGTAGTGTGCCAGGGCACCGTCGTGTTGAAAGATTAAATTATTTTCCATCACGAGATTAGCGTAACCTACAATTGATAATTCTGTGAGCGCATCATCCAAATGGTTCCTTAAAAAAAAAAAAAAATATTGACCGTTTAAGCCATGCGGTAAAAAAATTGGCCCTACGACAACATCTCCCACGATACCAGCCCACACGTTCAGTCGCCATTGGTGTTGAAATGACGACTCCGTCGAAGCATGAGGGTTGGCGTGAGACCAAACATGGTCATTGTGGATGTTGCTTATCCCCGCTCTCGTAAATGACGCTTCATCTGTCCACAGCACTCTTGAGCCAAAATCTGGCGAAGCTTCTACCTGATTGCAGTACCACTCGCAGAAGGTCACGCGAGGCAAAAAATCTGCAGGTGTCAGCTCCTGGGTGCGACGGAAATGGTATGCGTGCTGACCGTCATTGTGCAACACTCGCCATACTTGCATATGGTTTGAGGTATCCAGCGCTAACACAGCTCGCCGAGTGCTAGTACGTGGGTTATTTTCAAAATGCTCCAGTACGGCTTCCTCAAATTCTTGATCGATAGTGTTCGGGCGACCCCCTAAACCAGGAGCGTGGAAGGAACCGGTTTGGTGCAGACGATAAACCATCCGATGGAAAGACGCCAGCGAAGGAAGCTGTCGACGGACCCTCGATAAATCGGCGACGATAAAGTTCGCGATCAGCTCGCACATTACCGTCCTCTCTTCCGACACACAACATCATCTCATAATATTCACTATTACTTAGCGCTATCACATACGATTGTCACAACCACAATAAATCCAAATCACAAGCACCGGACCGGATATGCGACTGCAATGTACGATTATTGGTCGTCCACTAATGCAAAATTTTACTTTATTTATTTACCTAATTTCACTTTAGGCTAGCCTTTGGGCGCGCTCAAAGATGCCGCATGCCGCCAAAGGGAGTAGCCGAACGAACGATGGAAACATAGCCATCTCTCTCACATAATACACGCATGCGGCGCGTGCGACTGGTACATTATCGTATTTAGTATCATAATTTTGAGCAGGGACTCAAACTGTAACCGTAATAAGTGTTTTTAACACTGTTTTTTAAAACAGTTTTAACAGAAAAACACTTTTAAATGTAACAGATACAATAATGTTACCGAATCAAACTGTAACCTTTTATATGTGTTAATAAGTGTTAATATGTGTAACAGAAATAATCGGTTTTAGTATAGCTTTGGATTGCGATTGAGCGGAATAAGGGCTCCAAGGTTTTTGCAAGGGATCTGTCTAAAGGGCAGAGCCAGCTCACGAAACTGAAGACCGACGATGGCAGAGTCATATCCGCCAAATCGGAGCTTCTGGGAGAGATCGAGGCATTCTATGGACAGCTGTACACGTCTGTCACAAAACCCACAACGAATCTAGCAAACGACCCAAGAGCTAGATTAACCCGATTAGCACTATAGCGAAGATATCCCGGAAGTCAGCCTGTACGAGATTAGGATGGCTCTGAAGCAGCTTAAAAACAACAAGACATCGGGTGACGACGGAATTACAGCCGAACTCCTGAAGGCGGGTGGAAAACCGGTCCTAAGGGCCCTTCAGAGGTTGTTCGTTTCCGTCATACTTGAGGAAAAGACGCCACAGGCATGGAGCAGAGGTGTGGTGGTACTTTTCTTTAAGAAGGGCGACAATGCCCTGCTTAAGAATTACAGGCCCATCTCAACATCAGGTCTGGTCCTTAAGTCGGACTGACATTGTGGCGTTTTCGTACAAACACTTCAGCACTTCAATGTACCGATAGTCAATCTGGCACCGTTGGAGAGACTGCAGTACAGCCCAAGTCTCGATCGAATCAAAAGCTTTTTCGTAGTCCACGAACGCTAAGCATAGAGGCAAGTTATACTCCTCTGTCTTCTGTATAACCTGCCGAAGCGTATGTATGTGGTCTACGGTGCTGAAACCTTTTCGGAAACCGGCTTGTTCGGGAGGCTGGAAGTCGTCGAACCTGCGCGCGAGACGATTCGTGATGACTCTGGAAAACAGCTTGTAGACATGGCTCAGAAGTGAGATGGGCCTGTAATTCTTAAGCAGGGCATTGTCGCCCTTCTTAAAGAAAAGTACCACCACACCTCTGCTCCATGCCTGTGGCGTCTTTTCCTCAAGTATGACGGAAACGAACAACCTCTGAAGGGCCCTTAGGACCGGTTTTCCACCCGCCTTCAGGAGTTCGGCTGTAATTCCGTCGTCACCCGACGCCTTGTTGCTTTTAAGCTGCTTCAGAGCCACCCCAATCTCGTACAGGCTGACGTCCGGGATATCTTCGGTATAGTGCCGGGTTAATCTAGCTCTTGGGTCGTTTGCTAGATTCGTTGTGGGTTTTGTGACAGACGTGTACAGCTGTCCATAGAATGCCTCGATCTCTCCCAGGAGCTCCGATTTAGCGGATATGACTCTGCCACCGTCGGTCTTCAGATTCGTGAGCTGGCTCTGCCCTATAGACAGATCTCTTGCAAAAACCATGGAGCCTTTATTCCGCTCGATCGCGTCCTCAATCCGTTCGGTATTAAAGAGGCGGAGATCGCGTTTTAAGGACTTCCGTCTATTGAGCTGCCGGTAGATGCACACATCGTCTGAAGACTGCAGAATCATCTCACGCCTCTCTTTCAAGAGTTCGAAAATTTCACGGGGAGCCTTTTCTTCTTTGTACGTCGAGTCTTAAAAAACTTAGACCCGCCCGTATGGACAGTTTCCACGAACCCATACTTTTATTCGTCCACGGAGCCACCTAGGCACTCGAAACGATTGTGAAGTTCGAGCTGAAAGCTCTCGAAGTTTTGAATCTGGATCTGTTCTGGACGGAGCGTAGACTTCATCAGTCGAGATCTTTCAAGCTTGATATGTGCCATAATCGCCACGCTTGCCATGTGTGTTGGCGATCGGAGTGTGGTTGTTGCAATTCACAGAGAATGCTGCAGCCCATTCTCTGGTAAGTCCCTTAGTCGCCCCTTACGACACCCACGGGAAGAGATGGAATGGTTTTATTCTTTTCGTCCAGACACCATACGGAACAATTAATTCACTAAAATGCTTGTTTCTTGGATCCATTAATTCAACTAAACCTTCACTATGCAACGCACACTCCGAACATTTCCCACCACACTTCTCTTCAGTTAAACTTTTCGTTTCCGAATCTGAATAATTTAGTTTATTTTCAATTTCTTCTGTATCATCTTCAAATAATGTGGGACTGTCAAGACGCACAACTTCTTGTTGAAGTGGTAAATATCTAGATTTAGGAAATCTAGATAGATTTAGGATAGTCTTCGTCCTTATCCAGACGGGTTTATTTCTTATAAGAAAAACATTGATTGCGAATAGTCCTCCGAATATACTTCCGACTCTATCAAGATATTGGGACTATCAGGACGCACAACTTCTTGTTGAAGTGGTAAGAAGTTAATTTTAGGATGGTTGTCATCTTGATCCAAATGAGGTTTTTTTTTTTTTAAGAAAGGATTGATTGATCCATTGCAGTCAAAACTGTTACTGCACTACTGTTACACATAAACTTAAATTTTAAATCACGAATATTTTCAATACTGTTTTACACGTAAACAACAGACTGCGACTGGATTTCGGCTATCTAATGCTTTATTAACCACAAAAAAGTACATTGTAAATTTGGCAACGCTGCGTTTACCTGTTACACTTATTAACACTGTTAACACTTTTATATCTGTTACAGATATGTTACGGTTACACTTTTGTAAGTGTTTTGGGTTAACACATTGAAAACACATTTATAAGTGTTACATATTTGATTCTGTTACCAATTCAACCACTTATAATTCTGTAACCTTTATGAAGGTGTTTTTAAGTCCCTGATTTTGAGCTTCTGAAAGGAAATTAGGGATCTGTGATTGCGCATGCGCTGTTCAATTCAGCAATAACAATTCTCGTTTCTTATGGACTCCTAGTACTTTTGCATGTTTTTCATTTATTTTGAAAAGATAAATTAAGACTACACTGGCTAAACTGTACCATACCGGCTGCTGAATTTTAAGCTTATAATATTTTTTTAGAAAAGGTTTATTTATGTCTAAGAAGTAATTTAAAGAACAACTTGATAATATGTATTTATCGTACACCTCAATCAAATGTTGAGTTATTATTGAAGTATTTTGACACGCTATTATATAAATTATTACTTAACAGTAAATACAGCAGACACAAAATTATACTCTCAGGCGATTTTAATATTAACACACTCAAGGAATGCAAAGCTGTAAAAAGTTTTAACGACATTATACAAAATTATGATTTGACATTACATATTAATGAACCAACAAGACTAAATACCTGCATAGATCATATAATTAGTAACGTAAAAAAAGCATCTGGTAAAACATTGAAACTGGGACTATCCGATCACGACACAGCACAGATGTTGGACTTGACAATAGAAACCAAAATATCTCAATCGTCAAAATATTACATAACAAAGAGGGATTTTTGTCAGGATAATATTCGGAAATTTCGGGAAAGTTTAGAAAAATTAACTTTTGATACTGTGTACAAAGAATCTAATTTAAACTCAGCCTTTAATATTTTTCATGATGAGTTGTGTTTATTTTTCGAATTGTGTTTCCCACGTATTAGGAAAATTATTATAACAAAGTATCGCGATATAAGGTGGATTACTAAGGGATTGCGACTTAGCTGTAAAACCAAACGACAACTAAGATTTAAATTCTATAATAAACGAACAAAAGAAAATAAAACTACGTATCACAATTATTCGAATTTGTTGCGGCGCTGTATATCAAAGTCACAAAAAATTACTAATGACAATTTTATAGCTAAATCAAACAATGTCTGTAAAGCGGCTTGGAAAGTTATAAACGATGATACGGGAAATAATGCCCGTCAAGAATTTGTAAAGGAAATAAAAACTGACAATGGTACGGTAACTAGTCCATATGAGATAGCAAACAAATTTAATAACTACTTAATACAACTGTCGAACAGCGATAATGGAAACATGCAAAACACAAATAAAAATCGTACAAACAATAGTATATTTCTTACACCAATAGAAGACATTGAAGTTGCAAACATTATTATGTCCTTAAATAATACCAGTTCGGTTGGTTATGATAGTATCACAACTGAAGTTTTGAAAAAATGCATCGTCAGTATTGTTCCCGTGTTAAGATACCTAATAAATTTATCCTTCGAGCAAGGCAGTTTTCCTAGCCGATTAAAGAAATCAGTAGTTAAGCCATTGTTTAAAAAAGGAGATAAAACGGAAATGAGTAACTATAGACCCATAACTTTAATTCCTATCATATCTAAAATATTTGAAAAGGCCATGCACAAAAGATTATCATCTTATTTGGATAGGTTTGAAATAATTAAAAAGGAACAATATGGCTTTCAAAGAGGAAAATCAACCACACATGCCGCATTTGATCTAATGCACAATATTTTAGTAAATGTTGATAAAAAAAGCAGCCTATGGTGATATTTTTTGACATGTCAAAAGCTTTTGACTTCGTTTCTCATAACCTGCTTCTAAAAAAATTGGATAACTATGGTATTAGAGGCCCAGCGTTAGAATGGATAAGACAATACTTAGATAATCGTGAACAATGTGTCTATAGTATCTTGTGAGCAAAATGCAATGGTAAAACATGTGAAGTCTGAGTATCTTGTTAATAGTTATGGCGTTCCGCAAGGGAGTATCCTAGGACCACCTCTTTTCCTTATTTATATTAATGATTTACCTGACATTATTACCAATAAATGTATATTATTTGCAGATGACATCTCTATCATATTGACATACGACCATGAAATTAATAATGATTTTGACATTGAAGTAAAGAATACTATAGATCTAGTTGTGGGGTGGTTAGTAAGGAACAATTTACAGGTAAATATCAGTAAGACGACTTTTGTGCAATTTCAAACCCGTGGGTCTAAAATCATTCCAAGGCATATCTCATATGACGGTACAAAAATCAACGAATCTAAGACCAATGTAAGATTTCTAGGATTTACAATGGACAAGTACCTAGATTGGAAAGCACACGTTGATGAGGTCTGCAAGAAAGTAAACTCTTTTGTATATGTTTTAAACAGGCTTAGATCTATATCAGCCCAACATACGGTATTATTAGCATATCATGGATATGTAGCTTCCTTGTTACGATATGGGTTGATACTATGGGGAAACTCAACAGACTTCCAACGGGCATTTCTATCTCAAAAACGTTACATAAGAGCTATTGTTGGCATTCCCCCGTATGAGTCCTGTAAACCTTACTTTAAAAAACTCAATATATTACCCCTACCTAGTATGTATATATTCGTGTATATTTGTAAAATCTAATCCTAACCTATTTGTGAAAGCTTGTGACATTTATGCACGTGATAATATATATCCACGTAGTTCAAGACATGGTCAGCGACTGGTGCTAGAATTTGTACCAAAGGCTGCAGTGTTTAACAAAAATTGTTCAGCTATGTGTGTTAAAATTTATAATAGGTTACATACAACCATCCAAGATCTTCCTTTTCCTAAGTTTAAGAAAGTACTTAAAGAGCTACTCCTTAAAAAAATGATTTATTCTATAAATGAATGGTTTCAGGAATAATTTTCACAAAAATTACATATAGTTTGTGTGTAAAAGAGTGACGTTGTTTAATATGGTAAAATTTATGACTTATTATTTTCATTTGACTGTATTTATCCAGATTAGTAATTATATAACTGACATTGTTTAATATGATAAAATATCTGAATTACTAGTGTATTGGACTGTATCTAGGTACTATATAATTGACATTAGGCATGCCAAATTTCAGACATTAAGAATAAAAAATAAAAAAAATACGCAGACTTAATAATTTTTAAGTTGTTTTTCCAAATCAACTTAAAAACGCACTCATAAAACCCATACACAAGAAAAATTCTAAAACTGACCCTAGTAACTATCGACCAATCGCGTTGTTACCAACTGCGTCTAAAATCTTTGAAAAGGCTATGTGCAACCGCGTATACTCTTTCTGTGAAAAAAATAAAATATTTGACGACTGCCAGAACGGCTTCCGTAAAAATAGATCTACAACGTTAGCAGTCTACAAATACGTACAAGAGGCTCTATCTATTATTAATAACAAAAAATATGCCGTAGGTATGCTCCTTGATATGTCTAAAGCCTATGATAAAGTACAATTTAAAATCTTATTAGATAAACTTTATGGGATAGAAATACGAGGAAAAGCCCATGAATGGTTTGCATCATACCTGAAGGATAGGATTCAGTTAGTAGAAATAGAATATTTCGATAAAAACTCAAATGAAATAATAAAAATAAGGTCTGACAGAAAAGCAGTTAATGCATCAATCCCCCAAGGGAGTGTTATAGGCTGTTTATTATTCCTTATCTATATTAATGACCTTCCTAAAATTATAAAAAGCCCATGTGTTTTATTCGCGGACGATATATCTCTACTCACATCATGCCAAAATGATGACAATATAAATTGCAAATTAAATTCCCTTCTCTCTACAACTGTAAACTGGATGAATAACCATAATCTAGAAATCAACTTTACAAAAACAAAATTAATTACTTTCCATCCCCATCAAAAACCACCACTAAAATTAAATTTTATGTATAATAATACAAAATTAGAACAAGTAAACGAGTTTACTCTCCTTGGTTTGTCTATAGATACCCATGTAAACTGGAAATCCCATATACAGAAAATAAGAGCAAAATTATCAAAATTTTCATACGCCCTTCGCGAAATAAAAAAAACTACCAACCTGCAAACTGCACTTACTACTTACTATGCATATGCCCAAGCATGGCTTAGCTATGGGGTCATGCTGTGGGGTAACAGTACTGATTCGCAGACCATATTTATTTTGCAAAAAAAGTTAATACGAATAATAACCAATATAGAACAAACAGAAAGTTGCCAACCACACTTCCAAAAACACAAAATACTCACACTTCCCTGTTTATACATCTTAGAGTTATGTAAATTTGTCAGAAAACACCCAGATTTTTACACAAATTGTGAAGAAACACAAAGAAGATACACTTCTCGACACAATAAAAACAAAGTAAACATACCTCGATCCCGATTAAAAATGCACTCAACCAGTCCTTTAGTAATGTCCGCTAAAATTTATAACAAACTGCCAAATGAAATTAGAGAAGTAAGGAAAACAAATATATTTATCAATAAATTGAAAGAATTTCTAGAAGCTAATCCATACTACTCAGTAAAGGAATTTTTAGATGATAAGTCGATCGGAAAATAATATTTTTCTTTTCTTTGTATTATTATTCACCAAAGATTCTGTAATGACATTTATTAAATATAGTTATTATAATATAGTATGAAAAATAGAAAATTTAATTAAATATAAATTCCCAGATAAATAATAAAATAATTTAATAATAATGACGATGAAAAATAAATAAAAGTACCTGACATAATTTATCAATTCTTACACATGGACATAATAATAATAAATATACATAATTGACTTAAATTAATATATAATTTCATAATGACGACAATAAAAATAAATAAAAAAAACCTGACAAAATTTACCTAACTTATTTATACAAACATAATAATAATATACATAAATAAATTAATTTTAATAATAACAATTTACTAATAATGACGATAAAAATAAATAAAATATTTGACATAATCTACAATTACTTATACAATAGACATAATAATAATAATATGCATATACAATCTAATTTAAATATATACATACATAATTTAATAATAAAGATGACAAAACCAAAAATTAAATAATCGGACACAATCTACCAATACTTATACACATACATAATAATATACATCTATTAGATCTACCTACAATTATTAATTCCATGAATTGTTACTTGGCCTTCATCCTCTCTCCTAGCTTTGCTGTGCCCGACAGGGTCCATATTGATCTTGACTATATTTTATACCACCTATGTACATAATATGGAATGCAATAAAGTATTGAGTATTGAGTATTAATGTGCGCAAACGTATAGTTTTTTTAGAAAAAAAATTAGTTAAAATTGATATTATTTCGTAACATTTAACAGTATTTTGACAGGTTTCATTTACTTTGTACTTGTCGGTAGTATCTATGACAAAGGTATTAGTTCATACTGTGTTGTAGGTACCTACTCGATTCTATGGTAGATTACTTTGTCGACAATTGTTACGTTCACTCATTTGTTCTATCTACGTAAAACAATAAAAAAGTAGGTATTTCTTATTGTCACGTACATACCAGATAGATACCTAATTATTCCATTTCCATACGAATACCCTTATCTACTTAGTCTCCTCAACTAAAAAAAAATAATTCTTTCTTCTCAAAACTATTTTCTTTAGATTTTTTTTTTAGAAAAATCAAAATCCGGAACCCTTTATCCACTGTTTGAAGAAGTACCAGGAGTAAGAGGTTTGTTTTTATTCTTGAACAGTTCACTGACACCGATCTGCTAACTTTTTGCTAGTGATGTATTGATTTGAGTTTGAAATGTTCGGTTTCTGATATCATATATATTGAAATAATTCATAATTTCCTACCTTGTAAATATAATGTGTTAGATAACCCTTCCCGTATCGTTTGTTATCTTATCAAGAAGCCGTGCACTTGGTATGTATATACCCTTTTTGTTACACGATGTATACACAAAGACGAAGGCAACGAAGGAACAGGAGTGGGTTTTTAGTCAGTAAGTCTGACACTATCTCGCGCTCTGCCCAAGAGCGGGATTTGTCATTATAGATGACTTTCCCAACTAAAAAAAAAAAAGGTGGCTGATGACAATTGCCCCTATTTCTGTTTTCTAGTTACACTCGGTGTGACTGATAGGTACTGACCAGATGTTCCGCCAGAATGAACACATCGTGTCATTATCTGGTAAGCGTGTATCAGTCACACCTTGGTCCGGTCGCTCCCAAGCTCTATAAACCCACCTTTCGTTGCTTTGAAATGTGCGATTCTGAGTGTACCGCCCGTCTCGCCGCTTGTACCGACGAATATGGTTTGCCCATGCTTAATCTTCTGATTCAGGAAGTCGATACGCTCTGTGACGCGGAGCAAATAATCTCGAGGACTAATATCAGTCCTTGAAAACGCCCGTCTCACAAAGCGCGTCACCCTAGGGCGAGTGTGGTCCTCCCTGAAGCAGATAAGCTTGCCGATGAGAGCTCTAGCCTCACCGATACGACGTTCGATCCTGCAGCTGGTCGTGTAGCTCGGAAATTTGACGTGAAACACAAAAATCGAGTGAGTATCGGCAAGTCCTTTGCTGCTGTCAAAACAATTTGATAGCTACTAATCTAGAGCACACACCAGGGCCTTATTTTTCTTATGCTTGGGCAAACGAGGTAGACGTGGTCTAAGCCCAGGCGGTGTGGAGCGGTACTCTCGGAATGCATCCTCCAAAGCGCTCTTCAAACGTGCATTGCACTGGTTACTCACGGATATAGCCCCGTCATCATCATTCTCACCAACGTTGTCGGGTCGCGGTGAGACACTGGGTTGCAGTAGCACCGCAGCCGGTGGTGAAACAGGTGAGACACGACTATTCCGTGATTCTAGGCGCAGTCTATCAAGTACAGCGACATCCAACATGCGGCTACGCTGGATGACCCGCATCTGATCCGATAAACATTGGGCCGAAACGTTGACAGCTGGCTCAAGCACCGGAAATAGAGAGAGCATCCGACCACGGTACGCAGTCAGGCGATTTCCTCCCTCTGTAGTCCCAAAGTATATGCGCGCTTGACAATTTCATTCAGTGATTGTGTCCATCGCATGCGCTGCACACTTCCACCGGCAGCGGGGACCCTATGAGGGGCCGGCGGCCGGCGCGCCGGTGCTGGTGTCGTGCTCGAGCTTGACGCTTGCTGAATATAATCCTCCAACTTATAATATAGATTTAAAATTCGTTTCATTGAGTTCTAATATTTAGGGAGGTATTTTATTATAACATTTCAAACAGTACCCCATGAAAGTAGAGGCCACTTTAGCCAGTCTGAAACCTGGTTGAACTAATTGGTCCCTATTTCTTGTAACATAGTTTATTATGTCTACCGCCTCTTCTGCTAAAAAGATGAAGATTTTTTCTGACGTACGTGATGTTTTCATAGATATATTGACAAGGCACGGCCATGATGTTAATATCCTTAAACAGTTCCCATAGAGAATCGCACCGGCGGAGATTGTAAATAGCTCTTGTAGTGGACGCACTGACACAGGGGGCAAACAAATTGGCTCGTTACGTCCAGCAGCTAGGTTCAATACGTCCGTCCTCAACAACGGTCATTAAACGACTGCCCGTGAACTACGAGACAAGCATATAAACACTACATACCTCCCTTAATATATTTATTGAATATTATTTTTCCTTTTAGGAAAAATAGCAATCTAAAATATAAGTAATACAGGAACTCAAGAATAATTCTAATGAGAACGTTTCGTATTAATTATTTTGCCCACAATCAACCATTATAGAATTTGCATTACACTTTCCGTATAGTCAAGATTCTCATTTCAATATCATAAAGATTGACTTTTAATAAAATAGGTAGGCATTATCATTACTTTTTCCATTATTTATTTATTTATTATATGAGTAAATAACTTAGTCTACTAGTTTTCTTCACTCTGATTCCTCGTTCACGCCGCGCGACGAGCCGGGCGACCGTCAGCTGACTCCCCGCTGCACCCGCTCCCCTCGTTCACTCCGCACGACGAGCCGGGCGACCGTCAGCTGACTCCCCGCTGCACCCGCTCCCCTCGTTCACTCCGCGCGACCGTCAGCTGACTCCCCGCTGCACCCGCTCCCCTCGTTCACTCCGCACGACGAGCCGGGCGACCGTCAGCTGACTCCCCGCTGCACCCGCTCCCCTCGTTCACTCCGCGCGACCGTCAGCTGACTCCCCGCTGCACCCGCTCCCCTCGTTCACTCCGCGCGACGAGCCGGGCGACCGTCAGCTGACTCCCCGCTGCACCCGCTCCCCTCGTTCACTCCGCGCGACGAGCCGGGCGACCGTCAGCTGACTCCCCGCTGCACCCGCTCCCCTCGTTCACTCCTGCCGGCGGCGCGCGGCGATGTTGAGAGCACTGATCTCAACAGTGACTGCTGATTATAATAACATTTTCTTTATTTTTCCATCAAAATATGATCCCTAAGAAAGTTTTGGTTTCGGTTGGCCGTATAAAACCAGTTTCGGTCGAACACTACTTAAGACATAGTATATTTCAGAGCAACGTATAGGTGCTGCTGAAATTGTTTTCTTCTATGCGTGTAATTATAGTTATTCTGCATATGAAGCTGTAAGTTGTGCGCCGGGTGATGCAATGTTTGTGCCGTTGGTTGCAGAGATTGAGGAGCTGCCGGCGCCCATCCAGGAGCAGCTGTTCTCCGAGCTGCTGGACCGCGACGCGCAACAGACGCTGGAGGCCGACCCGCCGCTTATCAACTGGAGCATCGAGCTCACTGTCCGTCTGGGTAAGTGTTCATATTCACATTGAACCATAAACTAAAAAGTTAGTTTTTAGGGTTCCGTACCTCAAAAGGAAAAAAAGGAACCCTTATAGGATCACTTTGTTGTCTGTCTGACTCTTTATTTCGGCAACGCGTGAAAGTATCGAGTTGACATTAAAACCATATACTCAGGTCGGCGGTCCCTTGAAGGTGTGAAAAAATCAAACTTCTAAGTTAACGAATATAGAAGATTATGTGACTAGAGGATAAAGCAGTCTGTAAGTCGCGGGATATTAAGCTTAAATGAACATGTTTATACTACTCGCAACTTGTTACATGGGATGGGAAGCATCTCAAATGTCAAAAAAAAAAATACGATTCAAAAAAATTTTCGTAACTTAATTCGGGAATTAAACTGTTTTCATGGTTTAGTTTATACGGAACCCTCAGTGCGCGAGTCCGACTCGCACTTGCCCGGTTTTTTTAAATAAATAATGGTTTTTGACGTTCCAAATTAAAATCTCATTATTCGCTAGGAATCGCCCATTTTACATGAACTCCCTAGGGACAGAAGCACGTGGTGTAAAAAAAGATTTTATTTTGCGATTCGGAAATATTAACGAAACTCCATTCGGGATTGAACTATTTACACTCAGACCAATAAAAACTATAGACAGAACATTGCGCTCCACCAAGTGAGGCACGTAATATGAAGACGATTCGGCAATATGAAGACGGCCGCTCGGTAGTCTGCCGCTAGCAAGCGAGTGCGCGTTACGTTGTTGAGATAATAATTACGAAATTATGCCGTCCTGTGTCATAAACTGCTCCAAGAACAACTCCTGTTTCCAAAAAAGGCTTCTGGAATTTTCACAAGTAAATAACGTTTTTGATGAATAAATTAAATTAAATCGTAAAAAATCTGATATAATTTCTCCGAACTTATTTCAAATTTTTTACGATCCGATAGTCGTTGTATATTGTGTGAAGAGTGATATGAAAGAAAAGGAAGTTAGTGATAGCATGACGAGTGACAGGGCAGAATGGAAGAAAAAAACATGTTGTGCCGACCCCAAATAACACGGGACAAGATGATGATGATGATGATGAGTCGTTGTATATGTTCAACGACATTAAACGAAATTATCTTTCATTTCATACAACCAAGATAAACACTATACTACCTACATAATAATAAAACTTAACCAAATTATATCTCTTGCAATTGGGAGTCGCAGCGCAACGCTTGCAACATTTTTTCTCTAGCACACTTGTGCAAATCTATGATGTCATACACCAAGTTACGCACACACAGCCAAAACTAGTCCTTACTTATTTCGTCGCTTTTGTTTACGATGGCTCCGTCTATACTTTTTTATTGGTCTGAGTATTTACATAGGTAACAGATTGTACGGAACCCTCAGTGCGCGAGTTCGACTCGCACTTGCCCAGTTTTTCGATATAAATATGTTTGTTATTTAGTTAAAAATGGTACTTTGCAGTATTATACTGTTGATAATTGATAGGAGCGGCAGTAGTTGTAGTATCGGGTGGCGTCAAGGGTTCGATGTTGCGTAATGTGGCATGCGGGTGTCCGGGCAGGGTCGCGGCTGTACGCGCTGTGGAACCGGTCGGCGGGCGACTGTCTGCCCGACGCGCTGTGCCAGGCCGCGTACGGCGTGTTCGATCGGCACAACACGCTGCGCGGCGCGCTGGCGGCCGCGCTGGAGCCGGGCCGCGCGCGCGGACTGTTCGCGCGCTGGGCCGCCTGGGAGCGCGCGCAGGCGGCGCGTCTGCACTACGCGCCCGACGAGGCGCAGCTGCGCAACGAGTGGGCGCGCCTGTGCGCCGCCGCCACGCGCCCGGGCGCCGCGCTGCACCAGCTGCACGTGTTCGCGCTGGCGCACGTGCTGCGCCGCCCGCTGCTCGTCTACGGCGTCGACGTGGTGCGTACTACCCATGCCCTGCCACACAGCCGCACTACGCCCCGACGAGGCGCAGCTGCGCAACGAGTGGGCGCGCCTGTGCGCCGCCGCCACGCGCCCGGGCGCCGCGCTGCACCAGCTGCACGTGTTCGCGCTGGCGCACGTGCTGCGCCGCCCGCTGCTCGTCTACGGCGTCGACGTGGTGCGTACTACCCATGCCCTGCCACACAGCCGCACTACGCCCCGACGAGGCGCAGCTGCGCAACGAGTGGGCGCGCCTGTGCGCCGCCGCCACGCGCCCGGGCGCCGCGCTGCACCAGCTGCACGTGTTCGCGCTGGCGCACGTGCTGCGCCGCCCGCTGCTCGTCTACGGCGTCGACGTGGTGCGTACTACCCATGCCCTGCCACACAGCCGCACTACGCCCCGACGAGGCGCAGCTGCGCAACGAGTGGGCGCGCCTGTGCGCCGCCGCCACGCGCCCGGGCGCCGCGCTGCACCAGCTGCACGTGTTCGCGCTGGCGCACGTGCTGCGCCGCCCGCTGCTCGTCTACGGCGTCGACGTGGTGCGTACTACCCATGCCCTGCCACACAGCCGCACTACGCCCCGACGAGGCGCAGCTGCGCAACGAGTGGGCGCGCCTGTGCGCCGCCGCCACGCGCCCGGGCGCCGCGCTGCACCAGCTGCACGTGTTCGCGCTGGCGCACGTGCTGCGCCGCCCGCTGCTCGTCTACGGCGTCGACGTGGTGCGTACTACCCATGCCCTGCCACACAGCCGCCGCACTACGCCCCGACGAGGAGCAGCTGCGCAACGAGTGGGAGGCCGTGCTAGACTTTTACTTACTAAAACTACACCTGTGTCCTTCAGTTGCCCTTTGCGTTCTAAGATTACAGGTTTCCTTTTCAGAAAA
Source organism: Mythimna pallens (assembly GCA_961205895.1). NCBI lineage: Eukaryota > Metazoa > Arthropoda > Insecta > Lepidoptera > Noctuidae > Mythimna > Mythimna pallens. The sequence goes on along the minus strand of OY540845.1, from coordinate 351,318 downwards.
TCCCCGCGGATGATAAAAATACCTGATGTCCAGCTTTGATGCTCCATTTCCTTGTTTATTTATATGAGTTGCTTGTAGATTTGGCGTCTACGTAATATGCCATAGCGTATTAAATTGATAAACATCCCTGTTGGGTGTTGTGACTGGATGAACCTACTCTTCTTTTCATTCTAGGAGTCTTCTCTTCTCGGACGGAACGTAATATTACGTGGTCACTTAGAGTTCTTAATCAGGAAATGATCGCAGCTCTTCCCAGAACTTATCCAATTTTCATTTTGATTTCCGTCGCAGAAATCAGAAACAAATAGACCAATTACAGGCACTTTTGAAATGTCAAAATTTTGGTTAGTCAAAAAAAAAAGTGAACCTAAATTGAATGTTCCAGAGCGTAGATATCTATGGAGAAGAACGTGCAAGAAACTCCATGGACCCTCTTTTGAATCATATTATGGGTTACGTAAATCTTGGTTAAATATTTCTTGTCGCTTCTAAAATGCCATCACAATGTAGGTAAGCCACTGGCAGCTAAGAGATGACCAGTCTCAGCTGACAGCACCCACTCACGAGCATGACGCGTGCATCAGCCCCACTCAGCTCAACCATTTTGAAGGGAACTGAATGACTCAATAACACGTGCCACCATCAGCGAGACATTTGAGTGAGCCTGACAAACTCTCAGCTGCCATGCTTGTAATGTAAAACAAGTTGTAACCTAATCAAAATGCTCCATGGTACTTCACAATCACAAAACTGAAAAAAAAGTTCTACATTATGCAATCTTTGGGATTTTTCTACCATTAATTAATTAATCAAAAACGCCATTTTTGAAACTGAGAATTCGTATTCTGAAAAACAGACCAAAAAGCAAAGTTCAGCTCAAGTCTGCAGGCTATAATGACGTAAATTTAAAAGTATATGGCTATGATTTAAGTAATTTCTAGCCCCCCGGGTACATGTACTTTCCAGTCCGATGTATATTTACTATATTATTATTTGATATTTTCTATATTATCGTCAAAAACTAACAAACTCATTTTAACTCGAGGCATTAAATAAAAGCATGATTAAATTATATCCATTTGCTAATTATAATTAAAAATTACATACCTTTCACTTGAAAATCCAATACTAATATTTTCAAAAAACTGTGCACCGATATACCATGTTACTTTGGTAAGCGCAAAAACAATAAATAAGTATTTTTTGAACCCTTTCTTCTGATACTACTCTCATTACCTTAACAGTAGTTGACATTAGCGCAAAACAATTCTTGGGATGGGGACACATGGGGATGTGGCTAGAGGCTGATATAAGAAATTTCCGGAAATTCAAGTGACTTTTGTCCGGCTAGCATGTTCACAACGAATCACAGTGTGACGCCGTGGTGCGTGCTACTCAAAAATTACAATTTATGAATACATATTTACCTAATATTTAATAATTATTATTTATTTATTTATTACAGCTTTGAGGACTCACAGCTTAAACAAACTAACAATAAAAACAAACATAGACGATGGCAAGCCAATCACAAGTCCTCACGTATAGTGTCAGACTTAAAATTGAGAAGTGAGCAGCAAGCAGAAGCGAGCTTAAATCATTGTGTTAAGGGAAACCTTTACACAATTATTTAAGCTCATTAAAAGGTTACAGTTACATAAACAAAGTCAATTGCAAGGGTTAAACGAGTAACTAAAAACGTTTAGTTAACAGAAAAAAAATAGTAATATTAAACATATTACAGAAATTTAGGGAAACAATTAAAAGGCTACTTTAAAAAAAACCCGAAACTTATGCGTGTTCTGGCCGACGCGCCACACTAATCGTAAAGGGATCCAAGTCATGCTGCTTACATATATTATTGAACTGTCTACTTGCACAGGTAATAAAACAATATAATTGGTTGAAGCTAAAGGTGAGAAACACAAGGGCGGATGTCGGAAAAATGTTCTCGGTATATTAAAATAAAATATTGATAAAAGTTCGAGGCTGTCAATATTATTATTGTAGATTTTTTAACAAATACAGGTAGTCAGCAATCTTACGTCGATCTGCGAGAGGTAATCAATGGTACTTTTTACAGTCGAAGATAATCGATGGAATGATAAGGAATATTTTGATGAAAACAAAGATATTGAATGAAACGCCTTTGGATATTTTCAATGCGATCGATGTACTAATGGTCTTCCATATCTAAGATGCACACTGACTGCTAACAAAGGTGCAATACAAAATTTTTAGGGTTTTAGCATTATTAAAACACTTATAATTAATTGACTTGCTATAAATAAAATGTTCACGTGGACTGAAGACAATTTTTCAAATTACTCAACACACTACACGACAGCGATATTTGTACACTAGAAGTTAGGTAGAACGTAAATGAGTTTTATATGTGTGCGTGCAGGTGAACTCGTTCCGCGGCGAGGCGCTGGGCTACGCGCGCTTCCGCGGCCTGTACCTGCCGCTGCTGTGCGAGCCCGACGGCTGCAGCAAGTCGCCGCTGGCGCTGGCCTACACGCGCGGCCACTTCTCGGCGCTCGTGCCGCTGGCGCCCGCCTACATGCTGCGCGACGCCTGCGCCTTCCTGCCGCTCACGGACCTGGCCGGCAAGCTGCTGCCCGTGCCCTTCCTGTCGGCCGACGAGCTGGCCGACCCGGAGGCCGTGGTGCGGCGCTGGGTGTCGGCGTGCGTCACGGGCGGCGGCGTGCTGGCGGCGCGCCAGACGCTGCACCAGCGCCCGCTGCTGCAGGCGCAGATGCTGGAGGAGTGGCTCAACCACTACCGGCGCCTCGCGTGAGTGTCTGCCTGTGTCCGCTGCCGCGCCGCGCGCCGCCACTCTACTGTACTGCTCTGTCCGCAGGCAGCAGACGCGCGGCCCGTTCCCGCCGCGGCTGCCGGCGGCGGCGGCGGAGTTCTCCAGCGACCCCGACACGGACGAGGAGTAGCGTCGCCGCTGCTACAGAGACACCACGCCCTCCGCGAACCCGCATACTTCAGTGACGTCGTTTCCTTCTAACTTTCGTCAATTTTGGACATTATTGTCATAATTTACTCGCTTAGCCCGTGGCTCGTGACCCGGAGTCGCGTCGATTCTGTCGTTCAGTCCCGTGTGCGCTACATAGCTGTGCGTCCACTGTGCCCGGCACAGTGTCGTCGGGGGAGGCCAAATCGTAAGGAGTGTGACGAGTCAGTAAGTTCGCACGTTAGCTCATGACATAGTTAGGCATTCAAATTCGTCGCGTCGCCCGACAGACCGCGCCGCCTACAGGCGCCGTCGTTAGTTGAATTTACTTATTTTAGTAGATCTTATTGAAGTGGAGTGATATATTTTAGTGGTGTTTCATTATTTCTCTTTACTACGGTCTAGATCTAATTTTATTTATAATTACGCAAACGATTTTTTTTTGTGGAGAGTCGCCGAAAACGTTACCTAATGTTTTGTTCAAACTGAACCTGGTTGCTTATGAATATTTATATTGCAGCTGCGAGACTAATAAATACACATGCGTAGACTTTATTGTATCGATATGTTTGCGACTAGCAGTAGCAATAAAGGAAGGGTATTCAAGGGTCGTCGCGTAAATATAGTGAGTAGGTCGCGCGCCGCGCAGTCTCGAATGTTCGCCCGACGGCGCGCGCAGTCTCGAATGTTCGCTCGACGGCGCGCGCAGTCTCGAATGTTCGCTCGACGGCGCGCGCAGTCTCGAATGTTCGCTCGACGGCGCGCGCAGTCTCGAATGTTCGCTCGACGGCGCGCGCAGCATCGAATGTTCGCTCGACGGCGCGCGCAGTCTCGAATGTTCGCTCGACGGCGCGCGCAGTCTCGAATGTTCGCTCGACGGCGCGTGTAGTCTCGAATGTTCGCTCGACGGCGTACTAAGCTCCGCGATGGACACGCAACGCATTCTTGAGGAAGCTTTGAATCTATTAACAATTTAGTCGTAGCTAGTATTTAGTGTTATTAACTGTCCATCCGACTATTTTCGCCAGCATTGACACTTTTGTGTATTGTAGGTAACTTTTTTATTATCAAACTCTGTGTATATTATTATTTGATTAATAAATTAAAAATAAGTTCGAGGAGGGCTGTATAGACTAAAGATAAATTATTTCGATTTGATAGCTAAGCTTGTGTATATGCATATTATGAAATCATTTCCGAGTGGGTGTGGCTCACTCGACTCTTCACAACTGGAAAACATGTCGGCCCAGACATAAAAAATATGCGAATAAAAAAGATAAATGAAAAGTCTATTAAAATTAACGACATTGTACAGAGAGTATAAGGTTCTAATATTTATATTATTATAGTTTCTCGGTTGTAAATAAAAATAAATTGGTTTAAAAGTAATAATTAAAATAGATGTATAGTTTATTATCCTGCTTAGTGCATACGAGCTATTCGTTCGCCTTGTTATTTAGAGAGAGAAAAAAATTGCAGTTTACCGAATATTGTACTAAGGGATGAGAGCGTCACAACGCGCCGAGCTGGTCAGCTCGGTGCAGTCACACGTGACTGCACGGCACGGCTGCCGAGCTCGGTGCTAGATCACGATCTAGCACCGAGCTCGGCAGCCGCGCCGGGCAGCTCAGCGCAGTCACGTGATCTAGCACCGAGCTCGGCAGCCGCGCCGGGCAGCTCAGCGCAGTCACGTGATCTAGCACCGAGCTCGGCAGCCGCGCCGGGCAGCTCAGCGCAGTCACGTGATCTAGCACCGAGCTCGGCAGCCGCGCCGGGCAGCTCAGCGCAGTCACGTGATCTAGCACCGAGCTCGGCAGCCGCGCCGGGCAGCTCAGCGCAGTCACGTGATCTAGCACCTAGCTCGGCAGCCGCGCCGGGCAGCTCAGCGCAGTCACGTGATCTAGCACCGAGCTCGGCAGCCGCGCCGGGCAGCTCAGCGCAGTCACGTGATCTAGCACCGAGCTCGGCAGCCGCGCCGGGCAGCTCAGCGCAGTCACGTGATCTAGCACCGAGCTCGGCAGCCGCGCCGGGCAGCTCAGCGCAGTCACGTGATCTAGCACCGAGCTCGGCAGCCGCGCCGGGCAGCTCAGCGCAGTCACGTGATCTAGCACCGAGCTCGGCAGCCGCGCCGGGCAGCTCAGCGCAGTCACGTGATCTAGCACCGAGCTCGGCAGCCGCGCCGGGCAGCTCAGCGCAGTCACGTGATCTAGCACCGAGCTCGGCAGCCGCGCCGGGCAGCTCAGCGCAGTCACGTGATCTAGCACCGAGCTCGGCAGCCGCGCCGGGCAGCTCAGCGCAGTCACGTGATCTAGCACCGAGCTCGGCAGCCGCGCCGGGCAGCTCAGCGCAGTCACGTGATCTAGCACCGAGTTCGGCGCAGTCACATGATCTGGCGCCGAGCCCGGCAGCCGCACTGCACTGCTCGACGCAGTCACGTGATCAGGCGCCTAGCTCGTTGCAGTCACGTGATCTGGCGCCGAGCTCGGTGCAGTCACGTGATCTGACGCCGAGCTCGGCGCAGTCACGTGATCTGGCGCCGAGCTCGGCAGCCGCACTGCGCTGCTCGACGCAGCCACGTGAACTGGCGCCGAGCTCGGCAGCCGCACTGTGCTGCTCGACGCAGCCACGTGAACTGGCGCCGAGCTCGGCAGCCGCACTGCGCTGCTCGACGCAGCCACGTGAACTGGCGCCGAGCTCGGCAGCCGCACTGTGCTGCTCGACGCAGCCACGTGAACTGGCGCCGAGCTCGGCAGCCGCACTGCGCTGCTCGACGCAGCCACGTGAACTGGCGCCGAGCTCGGCAGCCGCACTGTGCTGCTCGACGCAGCCACGTGAACTGGCGCCGAGCTCGGCAGCCGCACTGTGCTGCTCGACGCAGCCACGTGAACTGGCGCCGAGCTCGGCAGCCGCACTGCGCTGCTCGACGCAGCCACGTGAACTGGCGCCGAGCTTGGCAGCCGCACTGTGCTGCTCGACGCAGCCACGTGAACTGGCGCCGAGCTCGGCAGCCGCACTGCGCTGCTCGACGCAGCCACGTGAACTGGCGCCGAGATCGGCAGCTGCGCTGTGCAACAACAGAATGACGTGGGATGTTAGAAAGCTTGCAACTAATAAGACTATTAGATCTAATTTATTGTTTTCGTTCATTTTTACTCAAAATCTGTAAATAAGTTGATAGGTACAAACCACGGACACTATTTGAGCTAATTTAGTTAACAGTCACGTTACGATTTATTCAAATTATGTACCTATACCTACTAATTTTTAATCAATAAAGCACTTATTTTATGAATCTGTTCGATATTATTTGTTTTATTTTTTTATTCGTTTTCACATCTTAGCCCTGTCAGCGGATCGTCATGCTAGGTGTATCAATTTTGATTTGTTTTTAGCTTATAGAGCGTTTGTGCGCAGACACTCGTATTCGAATCATATTCGTGATTAATGTACGCGAATAAGAATGAGCCGTGCACATAAACGCTGCGTTACGCGGTCGCCCGCGCGGTCTCATACACAAATGTGGTGAGATACACTAATGCGTACTGGGTCTTAGAAGTGCACGTCCACCGAAATACTTATTCCAAAAACGAGGTCCACAAGTATTTAGGCGTCTCGGGTTTTTTCACGTTTCCGCGAGTCTCCGTACGTATAAGTAATATCGGGACAATCAAGTAATGGAGTATTTTCGGTCTAATAGGCTTAGGATTGATTTTTTTTTTTTTATTATAAAATATAGAAACCTGTATCAAAGAAAATCCTGCACGTTTCTTACACCTAATCGTGTTCATCGACAAGGTAGTGCAAGTGTTTACGTGTCAGACGCCATACGTCTAAATACTCGAGACGCGTTATGTGGTGCGCACGGAAAAGTCTGCGCGTCCAGCCACAGACCTATTTCAAAAATCTGTTCCATTATAAACGTTTCATCTGTAAAAAGTGCTCCGTCGCGGACAGCCACGCCCCGCGCCCGTTTTGCTACGTAATAATAAATTAAAGTTCTCCATCCACACGACTACATGCAAACCGTTAAAGTTGAACTAGCGACACTGCGCAGGTAATAATTCAGTTTCCACTACGGGTACCGCCGCACACGACACGCGCATAGTCACGCGACAGGCGCCCGCGTGTGCGTCCGCTCAATGCAGAGCCCTTAAGGCTTATGGATTTAAAAAAAAAAAACAAGACTACGATTCAAGAGTACATAATATACGATATAATTATTTCGAAAGAAAAACATCGAAGTCCGAAAACATCGATATTTTTAGTAAAAATCCTTATTAAAATATTATTTATTAAATGAGTTTATAAGGAACTTGATTACTAGAAATTGTTAGATTCGATGACGGCTGGATAATATTGAAGGTTAAAGATGAGCTGGCAACGATACCTCTGTCAATCCCTGGAATCAAATAGGAGTCATAGGGGCCAATAAGGTGGCAAGAAACTGAAAAAACTGAGCAAGTCGTACTCACGCACTGAGGGTTCCGTAGAAACTACAATTCCCGAAGAGTCGAAGATTTTTCCGAATTGCAAAAAAGTATTTTTTTGTGACGTAGGTAAATTTACTGTTTTTAGATTTATTCCTGTACCTGTGCTATAAGACCATGCTTTATGCCAAATTTCAGGACTCTGGGTCAACGGGAAGTACCCTATGAATTTTGATTCCTTTGAGAGTATCGACATATACGTTTATTGCGACATAACCGGCCGTATCTTTTTTAATCGTAAACTTAGAAATTTGATTTTCTCCCAGCTTCAAGGGACTGCATGTCTGAGTATATGGTTTTAATTTCAACTGCAACAAACAGTCCTCAGGAGGTGGCTTTTGACGGAGGTAGATAACAACGACGGACCTCGGATGGATCGTTCGGGTGAGTACCTACCAAATACCTATTTACACAATTTGGAAGCGATTGGTGATTTGCTTGGCCAAACTGGCAGCGCGGTGCGGGGAGCGGCGGTTGCCATAGCATACCTATACCTACGCATTTTATTGTTGATTCGGGTCGAGAATCACGGGTAAAACTGTACTATACCGGACAACGAAATAATGTTTTTTGGGGGGAGGGGGGGTGTCCCCTCCCCCCCCCCGAACCTCCTCCCGACTCTAGGAAACACATACTTTTGGAGATATTCAAGATTCAAATTTTGAGGTTAGGAATTACAAAATCGTACATTTTACGCATTTTTGGGGCAGATTTGGGGGTTTAGGGAGGAGAATCACCCTAAACCCCTCGAACTATACCCCCACAGTAGCAATTGTATACTTTCATGTATTTAAAAATGAAAAAAGTAAATTTTGTTGTCGGGGAGCTCTCTACCATTGTCTACAAATATTTGTGCATTGAAATATAGTTTTCTGGGTGGTTTAAAAAAAAAATAACCCTAACCTAACCTCCCACTGTAGCAGTTGTATACTTTCATGCATTTAGATGAAAAAAAATATATTTTTGTTGTGTCGGAGAGCGCTCTACCATTGTATAAAAATATTTGTGCACTGAAAAATAGATTTCTGGGTGGTTAAAAAAAAAAATAACCCTAACCTAACTTCCCATTGTAGCAATTGTACACTTTCATGTATTTAGAAAAAAAAAAGTTTTCTGGGTGGTTTAAAAAAAAAATAACCCTAACCTAACCTGATCTATCCGAGTCAGAGAGCCCTATATTTAGTATGCAAAAAAAAAAATCTTATGACAGATAAGAATCGCTCACTGGCGCTAGCGCAAGTACTTTTGAACTTCGATTCTCGTTACAAAAAAAGGCTTATTTTTTACTTTTTTCAAATATTATTAATTTAGCTTTTAGCTTGTCCAATACAAGCTAAATTCACTTAATGATGTATAATATGTCATTTGGCTATATTACTCGTCATTTGGCTATATTATTCGTCATTTTTAATGTAAATAAAAGAAAATTTGCGTTTTGTTAATATTCATTGTGGCTGTATGAACTAATACCTTTGTCATAATATTACAAAGTAAAAAGTGAACGAAATCTGTCAAAATGGCGTCAAATATTACGAAAAATTATCGATTTTCATTATTTTTTTTCTCAAAAACAATATGTTTCCTAACATTGAGACTTTGCGTAATTACTTTTTAGACATAAACCTTTCCAATATAAAATTATGAGCGTAAAACTCGTTGTCCGGTATAGTACAGTTCAGCCATGCACTATTTAATATTATAATAATTTTTCGCATCTATTTTATTTTTTCTTACAACTAGTATCTTCTTAATTATGATTGAAGGTAAAAGTAAAAAAAAAAACAAATAGTTTAAAGCAGTCGCTGTGTTCGTCTGTCTGTTTTTGCATTTACTTTTTTGCCATGCAGCAATTATATACGATTTTCATTATCTTTTAGAGAATTTCTACCTGAAGTTATGTATATTGTGACAAAAAAAATCCTAATATTTTACCTACTTTCGAAAGGAACTTTGTCAGTGTGCCTGTAATGCGTTCTCGTCTAAACCATTTTTTATCCATCATAATAACTAACTAACATACCTAGTGGTAAACGGCGATGTAGAGGCAGGGAAAGATATAGGCTGTATAAATACCAGATAAACGAGAAAATACGCGCTATATATATATGTGAACCCCGCGTCTCACTTCATACCACCAAAGAGACCCAATATTTTACTTCTGCGCAAGTAGAAGTCAGCGCTCAAGATCCATGCTGAGTACAACACATATATTTATTATAGACTAGCTTCGCCCGCGTGAAAGTAGGTTTCTTCATTCAAATTTCTGACCCCCATTTCTTCCACTGGTACCTAATTTTTGAAAAATCCTTAGTGCTCGCCTACATCATGAAAGGAAACCTTTTGCCAAAGACATTAGTATCTCTTCATTAGTATTACTCTCGATCGGTTAAATCTCTTTGCCTTTTGCAAAATTTCACACTCCTAGTCCCAGTAGTTTTGGCTATGCGTTGAGGTCAGTCAGTCCCTTTCTCCTTTTATTTATATAGATTGCGTGAAATAGTAACAAACATCCATACATTCAAACTTTCGCGTTCATAATAATAGTAGCATGATTATTTCCGTATTATTTTTCCCAACGGCGTCTACGACTTGCCACAAAGAGTATGTAAAGTGATGTAAAGCTGACGCTTAATACTTAGAAGTCACATACATAATGTTTTTAGACGTTGTTCTAATTTTAAACGACGAAGAAAATGATTAACCAAATGAATAAATAAATGTTTGTTTATTTTGCTGTCGTACAGCCGCCATTGTGACTCTAGCAATATAAAAATTAAAACTGATTTAACTCATTTCCCCCAACTTTTAGATAAACCTGTAATAGACGTAACAGGTTTACTATTACATAAACTATGAATTGAAGTTGTCTTAATATATGTCCACTGTTGCTATACCGTGGCCAAAGTTTGTATGAATGGTGGACCATACCCTTTGGCATACATACAGGTTGCCATTTCGATACACTTCAAATACAAAAGGGTAAGTATAGGTATTTGATTGGCTGCAGTTAACTCGCAGAAACCACCATAATTGTAGGGTGTTGTAACACATCTAACATATACTCTTCTTTTGTGATGATGATTGATGATGACCCCATGACGGTCATGAGACATTACAGCAAATTCATCCCAATTGTGCGTCACATGCCACACAATTTCTTTACGAATATCCATTGAGAGTTCTTGTGTGCCGTACAACAAATAAGAAAGCGTTCGGAAAATACATGCGCCATCCCCCACTATTGGTACAATAGTAAGGTTTGTTAATTTCCCATTGATATTAACTAACTCTGCTCCCATTTTTTAATTATTTTTTTTTTGCCGTACAAAATATGAAAGCCAAAGACATTAAATATATACTACCAATAGACAGGATATAGCGAACAAAATCGTAATCCGATACTTATTACCTAGTGGTCATAAGTCGCTCAGTCTAGTATGATGCCCCTACACGTCAAGTCGTGTTTGTATCCGCTCTATGCACTAAAAGAAAATCATTTTCTGAGAAAATGCGCATTACGCTATTGCAAATCTTGTTATGATAAAATGACTGGACCTAACTTCGGTTTATTTTCGTAAATATTTTTGGTATTTACAAAGTAATTAATTAAAATTCAATAATTTTTATTAATAGTTCTAGAACATTTGCTGATTCTGTGATAACGCCATCTATTGCTGAAAAGCTTAACCTTACCTTTATCACACACTGAGATCTACCACGAGTTCATAATGTGATCCATTTTACGACCTAATAAACCGAACTGTTAAAGGGGTGGAGCTATATAGAATGTATAGCTCCATCACTGTTTTTCGCTCGTACGACTGACATTTTAACATTATCATGGTAAGGCCCCTGGCCACCTACGGAGCGATAGTTAAATAATTATAAATTTTGACAATGTTTGCTATTCAAAGCCGGATGGCGTCACTGAGACATAGGATGACAGTTTTTCTAAGTGCTCGGCCACAGTGGCAGCGCGGTGCGTGCGGGCAGCGGCGCGGGTGATAGTGCCTGTCCGAAGTAGGTTTGTTGAAAAAATATCGATATTTTTGTTTCGATATAATATCAAAATTCAAAAGTCTTTAAATTTGGATCCGATATATCGATACAAAATATTCAGTATCGAAAATCGTATCAAAAACGATTTTTGACGTGACAACGTCTTATAAATTGGTTTGCCGGGTGACACTTCAAGAAACTGCGTTACGCTCCGCTCACGTTATGCGCTCACAATGAGAGCGAGTGAGAGGCACGCGTCCCTTCCACTCACACGATTTTACCACTCAAAGTCGTTGTCACGTAAAACTTTCGCCCGTATACCGACTTTACAGGCAACCAATTTTTTTCAATAATTATTTATCAGCAGAATATTGAAATGAATTCAAAGCCGTAAAAGATAGTAACGAACGGAAAAAAAACTATATCGTCTATACTGTACTGTTATGTTTTTACTTTCGTTAAAATGCCTGAAAAAATTAATTGGTCTTCAAAATATTAGTATATTGTTATTTCGTTAGTTTTAATAAGATTACGTGTTGCGCCGATCCCAAGTAATATAGGACAATTCTCATAAATTAAAATAATGTGAATTTTGTATGGAAATTGCTATGTACCTATTATTGACCTAGACTGAAGTAAATGAATTATTATTTTAAGACCGAAAATATTTAAAAGTTTGACCGATATATATCTTTTCTTCGATAAATCCAGGCCGATATTAATATTTTTATAAATATCGATACATCGATAAATATTACTTTTAGCATGGCTCGAACTAGTTTACTCGTTACTTGACAGACCTGTTGGTCTGGTGGTTAGTGGCCCTGACTGCTATGCCGGAGGTCGTGGGTTCGATTCCCACCCAGGAAAAATAGTTGTGTGATGAGCACGATCATTTGTTCTGTGTCGAGGGGTAATTTATCTATAATATGTATGTATTTAAAAATATATAAGTATGTTTATCAGTTGTCTACTACCCTTAACACAAACTCTGCTAAGCTTGGGACTAGGCGGCGTTGTGAGTTACTTGTAAAAAAAAAAAGTTTGCCGCTTGCCGCCCGCGCGCTCACTGTGGGCACTTGAATGAACTCACTATGGCGTGAGACACCCGCGCGCGTTCCGCATCTCGCAGACCGCGCCGCTTCCCGCGCCCGCGTGCCTACTGTGGATACTCAAAGGAAGTTCTTGTGTTTGAGATTGCCGCGCCGCGCCCGCCCCGCACCCGCGCTTGCACTGTGGCCGAGCACTAAGGCATTTGTTCTGATAGCCGCTCTAGATGTATGCTCCAGTTACTATACAACGTGTAACAAAAAGGGTATATACATACCAAGTGCACGGCTTCTTGATAAGATAACAAACGATACGGGAAGGGTTTTCTAACATTATGTTTACATGGTAGGAAATTATGAATTATTTCAATACACATGGTACCAGAAACCGAACATTTCAAACTGAAATCAATACATCACTAGCAAAAAGTCAGCTGATCGGTGTCAGTGAACTGTTCATGAATAAAAACAAACCTCTTACTCCTGGTACTTTTTCAAACAGTGGATAAAGGGTTCCGGATGTTTATTTTTCTTAACAAAATTTTTCAAAGGAAAATAGTTTTGAGAAGAAAAATGTTTTTTTTTTTTAGTTGAGGAGACTAAGTAGATAAGGGTATTCGTGTCATAGTCATAGTCGGCCTTTTAATGTTCCCACTGTTGGGACTCAGGCCTTCTCTCTAGGAGAGGGAATGGGCCGTAATCCACCACGCGGGCCCAGTGCGGGTTGGTGGATGTCACATGTCTTTGAATTTTTGGTTCTAGGACATGCCGGTTTCCTCACGATGTTTTCCTTCACCGTTTTGAGAGCAGTGGTGATGAAATAAATTACACAAAGTAATGCGCCTGGCTGGGTTTGAACCCGCGACCTACAACTCGTAAGTCGGGGCCGCTACCACTCGGCCACCACTGCTCTCCAGGGTATTCGTGTGGTTATGGAATAATTAGGTATCTATCTGGTATCTACGTAGGTACCTACAACACAGTAAATAATACTTACCTAATTTAGTAACTACATTCCTACAAATGTTCTTACGTACCTAATTCTTTTTATGTCGGTTGCCATACATAGTAGGCACTTAGTTTGCGAGAAATTAATTACTTGATTAACGTGCGAAAGACGCCACGAAAAAGGATTTCATATCATAATATTTGAACCCAAAATATCATTTCTAAGCAACTTATGTCTCTCCTAGTACAAATAAACTCCCAGTGGGTTCCGTTCTTGAATTTAATTTAATTAGAGGACTTTAATAAGTTGGTACTTTTTTGCAGAGTTGAGATGATTTAAATCATGGATTTTAATAAGTAATTTAAATCTCAATTAAAATCAAATGATATAAAAAAAAAATCGTTGATTTAAATCGACTTTTTTGTTATAACACAATTTAGTTTAACTTAAAACGCATACATTGATAGTGATACACTCTTTAAAATAATGTTTGTGAACAACAAGCCATGCCAAAAACTAGAGCGAGTGCGCGCGCCGCTTTTAGAGGAGACTCTAAGTAGGTAAGGGTATTCGTATGGATATGGAATAATTAGGTACTCGTACCTACCTATCTGGTATCTACGTGAAACAATAAGAAATACCTACTCAATTATTTTTTTACGTAGATAGGATAGCAACAAACAAATGAGTGAACGTAACAATTATCGACAAAGTAATCTACCATAGAATCGAGTAGGTACCTACAATACATTAAATAATACCTAATTTAGTAACTACATTCCTACAAATTTACTTACGTACCTAATTCTTTTTATGTCGGTTGTCATACATAGGTAGGTACTTTTTTTTTTCGCTGGGAAAGTCATCTTATGACATCCCCCGCTTTTGGGCGGGCCGGGAGATAGTGTTAGTCTTTAACTGACTAAAAACCCACTCCCGTTCCTTCGTTGTCTTTCGTACCAGGGCTGAGTCTTCCTTTCATAATCAGACCCTTGGCCCCAGTAGGCTTCTACCCTGCTGGGCCCCAACAGTTGCTGACATCTCCTTGAGGCGTCGTCGTCGACGACTTGGGCTCGGTCCGGACGATTATCGGACGGTCGGACGGCGAGCCACCCATTGCTCGCCGTCCGCAAGCCCGTGCCTACGGTGGACGGAAATCGGGATCGGAATCCCGGCGGTGGTTGGGGCGTGAGGACCGTTGCCTCACGCGATCGGCCGCCGCTAGCATTACTGCTTCGCAGAAGGAGGCGACCGCCTGCCACTCCTCCTCGCTCCACGGCCTGTACCAAAGCCCGGCGTGAGAGATCGCCGCCGCTGATCACCCCCACGAGGACACGGCGTTGCCCTGCCCAAGCGGGGCACACCTCTACCATGTGCTCCACCGTGTCCTCCGTGCGGTCCAAACAGTGGCGACACCCGGGCGTCGCTTCCGCACGAATCCGGTGCAGGAACTTCCCCCGCCATAGGTAGGTACTTAGTTTGCGAGAAATTAATTACTTGATGGACGTGCGAAAGACGCCACGAAAAAGGATTTCATATCATAAAATTTGAACCCAAAATATAATTTCTAAGCAACTTATGCGTCTCCTAGTACAAATAAACTCCCAGTGGGTTCCGTTCTTGAATTTAATTTAATTAGAGGACTTTAATAAGTTGTTACTTTTTTGCAGAGTTAAAATGATTTGAATCAATTGATTTTAATAAGTACTTTAAATCTCGATTAAAAGCAAATGAATTAAAAAAAAATCGTTGATTTAAATCAAAACCTTTTTTTCTTATAACGTCGAAATTAATACAATTTAGTTCAACTTAAATGCATACATTGATAGTGATACACTCTTTAAAGATAATGTTTGTGAATAACAAGCCATGCCAAAAACTAGAGCGAGTGCACGCGCCGGGCAGCTCATTCAATTTTTCAAAATATTAGACACGCAAGCGAGCGACCTACGCCGCTTTTAGATGAGACTCTAAGTAGGTAAGGGTATTCGTTTGGATATGGAATAATTAGGTATCTATCTGGTATCTACGTGACAATAAGAAATACCTATTTTTTTATTGTTTTACGTAGATAGGATAGCAATAAACAGATGATTGAACGTAACAATTGTCGACAAAGTAATCTCCATAGAATCGAGTAGGTACCTACAACACAGTATGAACTAATACCTTTGTCATAGATACTACCAACAAGTACAAAGTAAATGAAACCTGTCAAAATACTGTCAAATGTTACGAAATAATATCATTTTTTTTTTCTAAGAAACTACACGCTTGCGCACATTAAGTCTGCGTAATTACTTCTTAGACATAAATAAACCTTTTCTACAAAAATATTATAAGCTTATAACTCAGCAGCCGGTATGGTACAGTTTAGCCAGTTCAGTCTTAATTTATCTTTTCAAAATAAATGAAAAACATGCAAAAGTACTAGGAGTCCATAAGAAACGAGAATTGTTATTGCTGAATTTAACAGCGGCTTGCGCAATCACAGATCCCTAATTTCCTTTCAGTATGATATTGAATACGATAAAATATTGTGTCCCTGTCGCACGCGCCACCTGCGTGTATTATGTGAGAGAGATGGCAATGTTTCCATCGTTCGTTCGGCTACTCCCTTTGGCGGCATGCGGCATCTTTGAGCGCGCCGAAAGGCTAGCCTAAAGTGAAATTAGGTAAATAAATAAAGTAAAATTTTGCATTAGTGGACGACCAATAATCGTACATTGCAGTCGCATATCCGGTTCGGTGCTTGTGATTAATTGTGGTTGTGACAATCGTATGATGGTGTAAAGTAATAGTGAATATTATGAGATGATGTTGTGTGTCGGAAGAGAGGACGGTAATGTGCGAGCTGCTCGCAAACTTTATCGTCGCCGATTTATCGAGGGTAGGCCAGAAGCTGAGCGTCGACAGCTTCCTTCGGTGGCGTGTTTCCATCGGATGGTACTTCGTCTGCACCAAACCGGTTCCTTCCACGCTCCTGGTTTAGGGGGTCGCCCGAACACTACCGATCCAGAATTTGAGGAAGCCGTACTGGAGCATTTTGAAAATAACCCGCGTAAATACTCGGCGAGCTGCATTAGCACTGGTTGCCTCAAACCATATGCAAGTATGGCAAGTGTTGCACAATGACGGTCAGCACCCATACCATTTCCGTCGCACCCAGGAGCTGATACCTGCAGATTTTTTGCCTCGCGTGACCTTCTGCGAGTGGTACTGCAATCAGGTAGAAGCTTCGCCAGATTTTATTTAGTCATCAATCACATCGAACCACATCTTTAAAAATGTAAGTTGAATTATTATTTTTCATTTTATTTACTTTGCTCGGAATATGGAAAAATATTTCCATTATTGATTGTTATTATTTATTTATCATTTTTTATTTTAGTTAATTTTTAGTCCGCCTTTGTACAGTGTTTCTTACTAGTGCATAAAGTTTTAATAAATAAATAAAATAAATAAATATTTTTTGAGACAAAATTTTAGGTAGACAGGTACTAGGCGAACAGAGCGTGTCATGCAAGCGCGCGCCGCGGGCAATCTCTATCACTAGCTATTGTGTAAAAGGGGAAACCCCGTTTAAACAATGGCGATTGGCCGAGGCTGGGCCCACGTGTAAACGTAACATCAAAATTAGGTAGACAGGTACTAGGCGATCAGATTTACAGAAGAAATGTTTCGTAATATTAGCAAGTGACGTGGAATGTTATTGACCCTCGTAGTGTCGTGACACGTTTGTTATGATTTGAATTCAAGAATCATACGATACCAACAATTTGGTATCAATTCTTTGAGTAATTCATTTTGAGCTGAAACTTTGTATAGAGATTCTATACCACCTATAATCTTCACCGCTTCTTGATGTATATACCCTTTTTGTTACACGTTGTATACATAAACGACAGTCAGACAGGGTAAATTTTTAGGGTAAATAATTATATTCTAGCGGGTAAATGAGTGATCTCATTGATATAATATTTTAATCCTAATTCGAATGAGTAAATTGTAAATTTCAGAACGAATCCGAATACGTTCTAAGTTTCAAATTTCCGAACGCTCTCGCTTTCTGTCATCTGCAAGACAGTGGGAGCGTTGCGCTGCGCGACCAGCCCGACTTTTTTATTTAATTTTAATGAAGATTTTTAAGTTCTAAGATAGATTAGAGGATAATTTGTGTTTGTGACATAATAAGTGTAATTGTGATAATGAAAAATATATATTAAAATAATTTATCATCGGCTAAGCGGTCATTACAGACGAGCGTAACAAAATGGGTGAGTACGCCGGCAATTTATTGGTTTTACTTTTATTTTCGAGATGTTGAATGTAAGAACAAATTTTGTACAACATCAGAACGCCAATAGATGTTCATAGCTTTTGTCTAATTAGAATCAAAATACTTTGACGGCGCCTTGTTTATTGGTAAAATTATTGATTTTTCTCATGCGTCGGTTATTTCGTCAGTGGGGTTAAAATATTTGCGTTTTGAAGAAAGGAAATATTTTACTTACGTACTTATTAACGTCAGTTTAAATATTTATTTAACGTCGATTACGCTGCGTAAGATAATCATATTTGATAATTTTTTGCCACAGAAATGTAATAATTCACGGAATGAATTATTGTGCAGATGATGATGACTCTGATAGAACGGTTATTAATTGAGTAAAAATAATAATGGTATTGGTTAGAAACAGAAAGCCATGAGTGTGTATTGTGCTAGGCAGCGGTGCTAAGTGGCTGATGTTTAGCGGAGGCACGCAGTGCTGCTGAGCGCCGGCGGCGGGCGCTAATCACCGCGTCCTTGTACCTTCACACTATTCGTGGCTTTTTGTAATGCAAAAAATACTTAGTAGCTACACAATTGATAGGTAATGTTCTACTGTGTATTACAAACTGATGATCATTATCTACTTAAAGCCTACCTACAGCGCATAGTTGCTTAGTTTGAAGTAGGAAGAAAGGATTTCTAATTCTAAATACTACATGGATTGCTGTAGCTCTGAGGCAAAGGTGACTACAATCTATAATCTAAAAATAAAAAAATGACACAAACCATGTGAAACAAACCATTTTTATTTAAGTACCAACTGTGTGAAGGGTGAAGTCCTTAGCATGCACCAGGGAGACTGTCTCATCAGCTGAGAAATGTTTACCATGTGTATCATAAGAGCCAACACTCGCCTGTGCACATCCACGTTGGTTACAGTCAGCCTGCTGCAACAATGTACAGCATTTAATCAACACCACCTAAGTCATTCCCGATAGCACTATCACTCATGTTCATCATTGCTATGACCATAATACTATCTTACAAATACTATCTTGTGATCCTAATTTAACCAATTTATTTATTATTAAAAAAACACGCACACACAATAACAGCTTATCTTGTATGTGAATGTGTTTAATATGATATTGAATTTAGTATATTGGAATTAATATAATAATATATATGAACTAGGTATTATATCATAAAGGTTTTTTTTTTATTTGAACTATTATGAACTTAATCTATCATATGTATATCATATATAACTGTGTCATGTGTTTATCTATAATATGTATGTATTTAGTATACGTATTTAATATATAAGTATGTTTATCAGTTGTCTAGTACTCATACCACAAGCTCTGCTTAGTTTGGGACTAGAGGGTGTTGTGAAAGTTGTGGTTTATTATTATTATTATTATAATGAAATATGTGCAATGAACTAACTAGATAACAACTCAAAATCAGCCTCAATATAGGCTAAAGGCACGCTAATAGGATGCTGCTTAACATGAATATGTGAACAGAACAACATTTAGTTAGTGTAGCAATGCACTGCAGCCACAGTGAGGAACGGAGGCAGGTCATTCATACTAATGTTTGACTTCACCTTTGCCTATCTACTACCAGTGTTCAGCATTTTGTTCAAACTTATTTGTTTGAGGTATGTATATGTTGGGTCAATTTATCTATTCAGAGTTTCAGACCACACCTAAGTGTTGATAAACACTGAAGCCACAATACTAGTATTACAACAACATATCAATCTGTGAAGCTTTAGATATGTTGATTTGTTTTATTAAACCAGCAGAACCACAGCAAAACCCATATTAAAAGGCCATACCTTATTTTCTGACAAACCCATTTGGTGCAGTTGTCAAGTTACATATTGTAAGTAGATTAGTATTCCTGTGTAGCCTTGTGTTGAAATCAAGTGGTAGTGGCTAGTATGTACTCGTAGTTGCGGGCCCAGGGCGTGGGCGCAGGTATTCGGTTCGGTCGCCTTCGCGCGCCCGCTGGAGCGGCACGGTCCTGGTGTCCGGTGGCGGCGGTGTCGCCGGATCGCATGCTCCGCCGCCTGCTACGGTTACACCGGATACTCACTATTAATTTATTAATAATATTGTAAGTACCATGGGCCCCGGTTTTCTTCGCATATTTACGTCAGATTAGGACTGATCACATGAACAGGCTACTTCTTTTCAAGAGGTCAATCAGCAGCGTTCGAGAAACTGCGCGGCATCCTCTCTTCCGACATACCAGTGTCTCAAGACAAAAGTCTATGACCAGTGCGTGTGGCCAGTGATGACATATGGCTCTGAAACGTGGAGGCTTACATTGGGCCTCATCAGAATGTTAAAAGTCTGCCAAAAGGTAACGGAGAGGGTTATGCTCGGAGTTTCCATGCGTATTCAGATCAGAAATGAAGATGGAGAAGCAAGGTTATCGACATTGCCTGAAGAATTGCAAAACTGCTCGTGGATCAGACGATCAATGGGGCTAAAAGGTACTGAAGGGCCGACACCGTATCGGAAGATGCAGTGTTGGAAGGCCGGGGTTTCCGCTACTATCACCAAGTCGGGGTCCTTATGGGAATAAGATGGACCAACGACTTGGTGATGGTTGCGGAAATCCCATGGATGTAAGAATCAGAATAATTTATTTGTATGACGCACAAGATCGGTTATTGTAGCGACACTTGGGGGGCACATAGGCCTGTCTAGCTGCGGCCATCTTTCGTTATTCTCCTTCTTCTTCTTTCCATTGGGTTTATTCGAAGTATTTTTATAATATTGCATTTTTTCATAACCATAATTATCTATTCTGAACGTAACCGAGCCGACCAGTTCGGTCGGCTCTTTTCCGTTTGCCGTCCTTGAGATTGTAGTGCAGGGACCTAACATTCATCTGTCTGTTGAAGTTTACGCCATTCTTTTCTATTGCTTGTACATCCAGTCACATCAGTAGGGTTCGTCAAATAAAGTACCGTTACCTACTTATACAAATTTGGAGCATGTACATACGTACGTACAATGTTATGGATACTTACTCTGTAAAGTGATCTACTAGCTGCCTATACAGCTTGCTGGCAATTCGATCTTTATCGGAATGTTTGAATGTTTCATGAGAACACTCATCTAGCGTCTTGTACGCGAGTACGATAAATAAACGAATTAATTACAACAGATTAAACAAATCGACGACGCGTACGTAATTAATAAATTATCTTGCTTAATTTTTAATCATGGTTATCGCATTATTCGAATACCGACTATTTTGTTTGTAATATATATTATATGTCACGATCAGAATTTTTTAGCAATTTATCATGTTAATGCCTGGTCGGAAATTGGTGACCGACATCCAATATTTCGACTTTTTTTCGATTTGCAGTCGTTTGGTCTCATGCGAATCCCATGACAAAAAAGGCGAGGCGTCAAAAACACGAGCTTTTTCGACGAAGTGGCCCGCATTGCGCATTCAATTAAATTTTTCGTTTTGTTAATAAATAAGACGCAAGTAGTAAATAAGCACTTTTGAAACTGGGCTCCAAGGTATTTGCAGGAAATGTCTCTATTGGGCAGAGCCAGCTCACGAAACTGAGGCAGAACGCACGGAGATTGCAGGGTCATATCCGCCAAATCGGAGCTTCTGGAAGCGATCGAGGCTTTTTATGGTAAATGTCAATTACCAAACCAACTGCGAGTCTAGCAAACGACCCAAGACCTAGATTGATCCGACACTATACCGAAGATATCCCGGACGTCTGCTAAACGTCTGGCTAAGAGATGGCGCTAGACGACCTGTATAGCTCTGTCTCTTACCCACACTGAAATAAGAATGAAACAATCTTACTTTGAACGTCATGGTAACCCCGCAGGAACGTACCCTTGGTGCGCTAAAAAAACCAGACAACAGCTACGTACACTCAGTAACAGACTGAGACTCGTAAGGTCCAACTAGAAACGCATTTTCCCGACTGCAACCTATTTGAAGACAGGACGTGGTCGAGCGTACCGGAACAGACCCCAATTGATCTCGATTGATCCAGAGTTCATAAATAGTAACAGAAGACCGAATCAGATAAGCCATCAGGACCTTCCAACCGTACAAGTCGGCCGGATTAGACGGTATATTTCCCGCGCTACAGCAGGGGATAACACTCCGTGTTTTGTGCCGTGGCTATGGTGATATACCGTGCCTGCATAGCACACAGATATGTACCACATGCATGGCATGAGGTACATATCTGGAAACCCAATAAAGCTGACCACAGACCCCAAGGTATACAAGCCCGTAAGCCGTCCTTCCTACTGAAAATTTCTGGAAAGGTACAAAATATTACTAAAATGTACTAAATATACGTGGTAGAATCATTCGGATACAAGAGTTGGTTCCGCCATTATGACGTTTATGAAAGAGGAGAGGCCGGATGTGTCTCTGCGACAGACACATCCGGGACGGACCTCTCTTGGAGAGACCGCTCCGCAAGCAGTAACATGCATACTCCACGGGTAAATCAACAGAATCTGCACTACATAGCGTGATCTCAAAGATCGAATTCGCAATAAATCTCAAAGGCTCCCTCGTTTGCAGTCTTTATAGACATCGAAGGAGCCTTCGATAAGACTATGTTCCGAAGTATCAGCACAGCACTCAAAAGTCACGGTGTTGACCCGACCCTGAGTGGCTGGATTACAAATATGCTCGATTACAAGTACAAGTAAATATAAATAACATCACAAGGGCCATATTAGTGACGAAGGGTTGCCCCCAAGGGCTAGTCCACTCGCCTTTACTATGGAACTTGTTGCAGATGATCTCGATAAAAGACTCAACAATAAAAGTTACTTCGCCGTAGGATATCATCATCATCATCATTTCAGCCGAAAGACGTCCACTGTTGGACATAGGCCTCTTCCAAGTGTCGCCATAATGACCGGTCCTGTGTGTCTCGCATCCATCGGATTCCCGCGACCCTCACCATGTCATCGGTCCGCCTTGTGGGAGGCCTTCCAATGCAGCGTCTTCCGGTACGTGGTCATTATTCTAGAAACTTTTGTACCCATCGACCATCTGTTCTGCGAACAATGTGCGCTGCCCACTGCCACTTAAGTTTGGCGGTTCTTCGGGCTATGTCTATAACCTTAGTTCTCCTGCGGATACCTTCATTTCTGATGTGATCACGTCAGGAAACTCCGAGCATAGCCCTTTCCATTGCCCTTTGAGTGACTTCAAGCCTTCTGATGAGGCCCATTGTAATCGACCACGTTTCGGAGCCATATATCGTTACTGGCAACACGCACTGGTCATAGACTTTGAGACATTGTGGTATACTGGACGAGAAGACACCGCGCAGCTTCCCGAACGCTGCCCAGCCGAGTCGGATTCGACGATTGACCTCTTTCTCGAACTTAGACCTAACCAACTGGACCGTTTGGCCCAGGTAAACGTAGTCGTCCACGACTTCGAGTGTAAAGTCTCCGATCTTGATAGGAGTGGGTGCTACATGGATGTTTATGATGACTTTGGTTTTGTCCATGTACATTTTAAGTTTCACTCTTTCGGTGTTTCGGCTTTTGTGTCTTCACGTAGCCAAGTAAGCTGCTGACTAAAGGGGACCGGTACAATGGGTTCGGGCTCGAAGACCACCGTTCCAGATTCTCTCCTGGCCAGTTCGTCCGCCGCGTCGTTGCCCAGTGAGCCGTTATGACCTTTCTCCTCCTTTCTTTGAATCTACTGTAGTGTCACAGTTTTGCGTTTCAGCACTGTGACTCTTTCCAATGCAGAGTGGCATTCTTGTATAATTCTCGAGGTGCTAGAGTTTTTTGCCTAGCGATTGTAGGACCGAGGCACAATCATAGAGTATCCGAATGTGTGTGTCCGTTAAATTCCTACTTGCTATAAACGTGGGCCGCTAGGATTATACCAACCTATTCCGCCTGATAGACGGTGTTGAATTTTCCTAGCGTTCTGGATATTGAGGTCATTGGAGAGGACTCCAACTTCCGTGCGTGTATCTGTCTTTGATCCATCCGTGTAGATCCTCAGTTCTGTTGGGCCTCAGTAGTCGTGCACTTCCTCTGTTGATTGAATGTTGAAATACTTTTGGAAATGATACGCCTTTGGAGCTTTGTCGCTAAGTGCTGCCATGATGGGTTGTCGTTTAATAGCGTCTTTCATTATGCGTATGTGTTTGTTTCTGGAGTCTGTACTCAGGGTGCCCGATACGCTGAGTCTGAAGGCTGCTGAGGCCGCCTCCTTTTGCACTATTAGATGTAGTGGAGGCAGTTCCAACATCGCTTGCAGGGCAGCCGTTGGCGTCGTTCTCATGCTGCTAGTGATCGCTACGTAGGCGAGTCGTTTCAGTTTTTCATCGTCTTTTTGGCTGTGCTCAGTTCTGTCCTAAGCCACCAAACCTGAGAGCCATACGTGATTATTGGTCTGATAACAGTGGTATAGTAGTAGTAGTATCTTTATTCAGAACAAAATAATTGTGTCGAACAGATTGATAATTATAAATATGTCCTTAAAACTAGATTCATTTAAATTCCAAAATAAATAAAATCATTACAGTATCATAATTATCACAAATATCAAGTATATAATATATTAATAATAATAAAAGATTCACATGTGTTGTATATAAAATAATGAGAATCATAAAATAATGTCAAAAATTATTATAATTGCAAATTCCCACTGAAAATCATACACGTTAGAGGTCTCCAACTGAGTATAAATACTTTTCTAAAAGAAACGCTTTAAGGCTAGCTTTAAAAGTACTGTTATACAATTCCTGTTTTAATGAAGTAGGCAATTTGTTTTACAACTTTATTGCATTAATTTGAGAAGAATGACTGACTACTTTGAGGTGGGGTATTATATTTGACGAAAGATCAAGTCTTCTCGTTTTCTCCCTTTTTGTTCTTTTCTCGTGTGTTTCAACTTTGTCAATATTATATAGCCAGTATATAGCCAGTGGGTGATCATTGGGGCTGTGTCCCAGCGACGGCATAACATGCGTTTACACTGCCACATAGATATACTGGCTTTTTTGGTGATGTACTCGTGTTTTGCCCGATTCAGCTGTTGTGTCCAGGTAAACGCCCAGGTACTTGACTTCAGTTGATAGGCTAAGGGTAGTTCCAAAGAAACGTGGCAGTTGTAGTGCTGCCGATTTCCTTTTGTTGGTGAAGATAACCAATTCAGTTTTAGTGGTTTTCACAGTCAGTTGGTGTTCCTTCCACCAGTCTTCTACTATTTTCAAGGCCTGGCGTATAAGGTTGCATATTTTCGTGGCGTGGCGTATTTTCGCTGGTGCTATTTATTATAATGGTTATATCTTCAGCATATCCTACGGCGTCATACTAGAGAGAAAAAGGCCACAGGCATGGAGCAGAAGTGTGGTGGTACTGTTCTTTTGGCCCTCCCTTCTGAGCCATGTCTACAAGCTGTTTTCCAGAGTGATCACGAATCGTCACGCGCGCAGGTTCGAGGACTCCCAGCACAGACTTCGTCCCGAACAAGCCGGATTCTGAAAAGGCTTCAGCACCGTGGACCACATACATACGTTGCGGCAGGTTATACAGAAGACTGAGGAGTATAATCAGTCTCTCTGCTTAGCGTTTGTGGATTACGAGAAAGCCTTTGATTCGATCGAGACTTGGGCAGTACTGCAGTCTCTCCAACGGTGCCAGATTGACTATCGGTACATCGAAGTGCTGAAGTGTATATAGAAAACGCCACCATGTCAGACCGACTTCAGGACCAGACCTCGAAACCTATCCTCCAGCAGCGGGGTGTGGGGCAGGGAGACGTCATTTCTTCAAAACGGTTCACGGCCGAAATGGAGAATTTCTTCAAGGTTCTGGACTGGAGCGGACTAGGCATTAATGTCATTGGCGAGTACATCAATGACCTTCGGTTTGCCGACGTCATAGTAGTCATGGCTGAGACTACGGAGGAGTTCAGCACAATGCTCAATGATCTCAGTAGAGCTTCTGAAAGAGTGGGACTTAAAGTGAACATGGACAAAACGAAAGTCATGATAAACAACCATGTAGCACCCAATCCTATCAAGATCAGAGACTCTACACTCGAAGTTGTGGACGATTACGTTTACCTCGGACAGACAGTCCAGTTGAGTAGATCTAATTTCGAGAAAGAGGTCAAAGATTCAAAGATTCAAAAGCATTTATTTCAAATAAACCATTTACAGGCACTTTTGAAATGTCAAGAAGTCAGTTAGTCAGAAAAAAAAAATGATGCTAATTGCACATTCCAAAGCGTAGATCTCTATGGAGAAGAATGTGCAAGAAACTCCATGGACACTCTTTTCAATCATGTTTTGTAATTACAAATATCTCTGTTACATGTTTCTTGTCGTTATCATGTGAGAACAATGTAAATACAGTAAAAATAAAAACTAAATATAGATATTAAAATAGCAACTGGCAGCTAAGAGATGACCAGTCTCAACTGAAAGCGCCCGTTCACGAACATGACGCTAATATTAGCACCACTCAGCTCAACCATTTTGAAGGGAACCGAATGATCCAACACATGTGCCACCATCAGTGAGACATTTAAGTGAGCATGACAAACTCTCAACTGCCGTGCTCATTTATGTCAAACAAGTCCAATAGTAACATAAAAAACCATAAAATAGCTCCATGGTACTCACATTTACAAACTTTGAAAATAAATGCTTATACATTATACAATACTTATAATATTTTACAATTCCCAAAAAAAAAAAAGCATTAAAAAATAATAATAATAATTTCCAAACTAATCAATTTGTATACCTCGGTGGTAGAGGAGCTGGACCAGCATTGAGCCAAGCATTTTTATCTTGAATATAATCCTCCAACTTATAATATGCTTGCCTGCATAGTGTGCGTTTAATACAAGATTTAAATTTCGTTTCATTGAGTTCTAATATTTGTGGAGGTATTTTATTATAACATTTCAAACAGTACCCCATGAAAGAAGAGGCCACTTTAGCCAGTCTAAAACCTGGTTGAACTAATTGGTCCCTATTT
This sequence comes from Mythimna pallens, assembly GCA_961205895.1. Lineage (NCBI taxonomy): Eukaryota > Metazoa > Arthropoda > Insecta > Lepidoptera > Noctuidae > Mythimna > Mythimna pallens. The sequence continues at coordinate 324,546 of OY540845.1, read as the reverse complement.
CTTGTAACATAATTATGTCTATCGCCTCTTTTGCTAAAAAGATGAAGATTTTTTCTAACGTACATGATGTTTTCATAAATATATTGACAAGGCACCGTCATAATGTTAATATCCTTAAACAGTTCCCTTAGAGAATCGCACCGGCGAAGATTGTAAATAGCTCTGATAGCTCTTTTCTGTAGTATAAAAATTGAGTCAATGTCTGCAGCCCGTCCCCATAGTAAGATACCGTATGACATGATACTATGAAAATAACTAAAATAGACTAGTCTAGCGGTATCAACATCCGTAAATTGGCGGATTTTTCTAACAGCATATGCAGCTGAGCTAAGCCGTCCTGCAAGAGATGTTAAATGAGGACCCCATTGTAGCCTTGAGTCAAGCGTAATCCCCAGGAAAACCGTTTTATCGACAAATTCTATCTTTTCATCGTTTAATACTACGTCACAATCACTACTTTTGACATTAGGTAAGGAAAATCTTATGCATTTAGTTTTTTTCCCGTTTAAAACTAGATTATTAGCAGTGAACCAGTTTTGGACCTGCAGTAGGGCATAATTTTCGTCGTCAAGATTATTAGTCCTTCTATTTATCTTAAAAATCAAAGAAGTGTCGTCAGCAAACAACACCATATTAAGTTTATTTTCCAACAAATAGGGTAAATCATTAATATAAACTAAAAATAAAAAAGGACCTAAAATTGAACCTTGGGGTACCCCCATTTTCACATTTAATCCCGACGAATTGACACCGTTTATTTGAACTTGTTGCTGTCTGTCAATCAAATAAGATTTTAATAAGCTTAAAGCTGTTTTGCCTAGTCCGTAATGCTCAAGTTTCAAGAGTAATGTTTCATGAACCACGCAATCAAACGCCTTAGACAGGTCACAGAAGATGCCTATAGCATCCTGTGCCTCTTCCCACGCATTAAAAATGTGTTTTAGTAAGGAGACACCAGCGTCAGTTGTACAACGTCCTTTGGTGAAACCATACTGTTTATCGTGTAAGATGTTATTTGTGTTAAAATGATTAAGCATTTGATTTAACATCACTTTTTCAAATATCTTGCTAAAAACTGGCAACACGGACACCGGCCTATAATTATTAGTGTCTTTACTGTCCCCGGATTTAAAAAGTGGTATCACTTTACTATATTTCATTAGATCAGGAAAGACTCCTTGATCTATACACAAATTAAATATTAAGGCTAAGTACGGCGCTATAGTCTCAATAATTGAGGTACAAACTTTGATAGACATACCCCACAAATCTTCTGTCAATTTAACTTTGATTTGTTTAAACGCTTTTATTACTGTAAAGGGGTTTATATGCTTAAAGTTAAATTCAGTCGAACAGGCTGCAACGTTTGCCTGTAATAAACCAGAAGCATGCGATGGCGACGAATCTAGGGCTTCAGTGGTTTTAGTTGGTATACTAGCAAAGAAATTTACAAATTCTTCTGCAACTAGTTTGTTATCGCTAATAAGACCATGATGTGTCTCCAAAGTGTAATCATTATTATGTATTTTGTTCCTGTTGGTTTCATTATTTATAATTTTCCAAACCGTTTTTATTTTATTATCTGCTGATTTAACTTTATTGCTAATGTACAAGGCCTTAGCTGCCTTACAAGTGTTTTTAAACATTTTTGAATATGTAGCAACATACTTATTAAAAGTTTCAGTGTTAATAATAGGCTTAAGGCCATACAACTCAAAAAGTCTTTCCCTACTTATTCTGATTCCTTTAGTTGCCCAGTCACTAAATCTAAACTTAGGGCAGATACTTTTAGTTTTCTTCTCAAAAGTCTTCTTGAACTCAGTTTGGACTATAGAAAAAAAAAAAAAAAAAAAAAAAAAAAAAAAAACCAACCGTCGAATCCAAATCGTCTGGGCAGCGTTCGGGAAGTCAAGTCGAAGTCAAAAAGTTTTTATTTCACATAGGCCTACATGGCCACTTATAAAACGTCAGAAGCTAGTGCATGGTTCTAAATTGAAGTGCACGGTGAAGCTGCGGGGTATCTTCTTGGCCAACATACCACAATATCTCAACATTTTTAAAATTTTCCTTTGGTTCACGTTAGTTCATGTTAACGAAAGAAAAAACTAAAAGAGAGATGTGTAGAAGGCGGCAAGGCATGTCTATTCAATTAATTAAACCATGAATGTGTGTTTACGTTTAGCTGCGAGCCTATTCACTTACAGGTTTTCGGCCTTCGCCGTACTTTCTTAAAACTTAAGAAAGTGTGTCCACACCACCATAGCCTCAGCTATTGTGTTACGCGCTGAAAACCGAGATCTAGTTTATCAGTTCACGCAGGTTTTCGCAGCTCGTCCGTATAACCTAGATATTGTGTTAGCGCTTCCTCATCACTCAGCTTCCAACTAAAACTAAATTTGTAGGTACCAATCACATTTAAGACCCTTCAAAAACTTAAACGCTAGCTAAAATAGATTTTGATTACTTTGATATAAGATAGAATCATATCTAAGATAATCATCAAAATAAATTATCGCAGATAATTGTATGTTTCCTTCATACTAGTCATCTGAGACCGAAATAGTAGAGCATCATTGAAACATGGATCGATTTTTGGCGTGGTCCGTGACGAGTGCCATCAACAAACCCAAAGGTTGACTGGTAGAAAATGCCTAAGGCAGCATTAACTCCGCCTCTGTACCTTTATGTGCATGAAGTATTAAATAAATAAATAAAAGGTCTAGATCGCGTCAGCGCCTTCCAAATAATACAAAATAGAATGAAAACCACCTAGACAAAACAACACGAGTGAACGACTTGAATTGTTGAATGTAGATAACAACAGTTTAGTAATAAACGCAAAATACAATCTAGAAAATAAGACTAAGCAATGGTTAGGTGACCAGTGTGGCTGAGTTTAGTTCGCTAGAAGATAACTGCGTCAGAAAGAGAGCATACCTCCACCAAGACCGCACATGGACTGGATCTCCTGCAGCAGCAGGAGATCCAGTCCTCAACGTTTGCGCACGAAGAAAGAAATTATTGAAAAGTTTTAGGTGTGATAAAAATCAAGCCTAGAACCTAATCCATGCGATTGTGGTCCGTTTGATTGTTACTTGCAGCCAAATAAACATTAAAGAACTCACAGTGACAGGACCAGAGAGTTCACGGAGTGTAATTTCACGATTTCTGGTGTTTGTGACTGTCCTCGTGGTATCCGGAGTGGTCCTTCCTCTCCAGTCAATATCTAAACGTAGTATCGTAATAACCCCATCGCCGTAAGTGCGGCAATCCCAGCTTTACCCGGAACGTGTATACGACGTACGTATATTAGACTCATAGAGCATTGTTCGAGTCGAGTCCTGTGCAAAACTGACAGCCAGGGCACACGTGTACAGCGACTGGCAGAAGTAGGCCCTGAACAGCGATAATTTAAACTCGCGAACACCGTGAGATCCTGCGGGTCAGTATGTTACACCTGACAATTAGCTGTCACGTGTAACATACCGACCCACAGGCTCTACATTCCCTCTCTAAATCGGCGTCATCCGACATAATGCCTGTGTGTTTTCTAGAGGCGGTTTCTGCTCATGTGCGGGCGTGCGGCAACAGGCCACGGGCGCCGAACTTATTGCACCTCCTCGTTGACTCGCCCGACGTTACGTAAGCGGTGCGCAAAATTTCACAAAGCCGTGTATACTAGTCTGAGTGCAGAGTAGATTGCATAAATTAAACTTGTTAAAGTTATTACATATACTCGTACATAGGTAGTAATATTATACTTCCATGACCTTATCATTGGCTGTATCCATCCTCCTCAATGTCCTTGATTTTGCGTGTTCATATTATTGCAGGTTTACTAAATTATGGTCCGAGGGAAATATTGAGTCAAATTTTTACAATATTCCTTCATAACAAATGAGAGAAACGAGTTTATCTGTTGTATGACGAGCTCAGCGTGTGCGTAGCGTAACGTTTAATTGGTCACTTTTGCTTTCGTCCGCCATCGCGCCGCACCGGTCTCATCGTGTCGATAGAGCCACGATCAGGTTTACGTGTGGACGGTGGACGAGGATTTATGGCCCATAATGTTGCGATGAGTCAGACGCTGCTTAATTACGAATTTCAATAAGTAGGTGAAGGCGAGCCACACCACACGTTTACGTAAAGCTCAGGCCACTGTTGTTGGCTTATTATGAGTATTGAGCGAACAGCTTTATTGCTGTAACAATCAAATGAGAACGGATTAGCATCCTGCTGTTGGCTTTGAGTTTTGCAAGGGAATTACCTAAATGATTTTTGGAAAATATTTGTTGTGCAAGAGGAGAAATGGATGTTGATGAAGATGTAGCGACATCTATGGCGTCACATAAGAACTAAGCGATTGGAACATATAGAACAGCCCATAATTATCTATTGGACAGTTGCCCACCAGACATAACACCCGTCTGGTCGGAGGATCCTCCCTTTTCAACGGAGGTTTGAGGGACTTTACCACTCTGATCTGCATACCTCCAAAAAGACGACAGTTCGTCCTTAAGACTGATTTCAGGAGCGAAGTAGAAATGACCTGAGCAAAACATATCGTATTTATTTATCCAAATCACTGGCTGTATCAGTATCTTTATGATGGTGATTTGAGATGCTGTAGGAAAACAATAATACAGAATTTTAGTGCAGACATTACTGAAGACGATGGTAAAATAAATGACATGAAATGATTGTAATCATGCAAAATTGAGCCGCGGCGCATGTTTGAGTGTCCACAGTCTACAGATTACACAATGTAACATGTAATCGAGTGGCGCTCGAAAGGTAAGAGGAAACCGAACGTGACTGCCCAATAACACTTACATTTATTCACAGCATTACATGTAACGTTACCTTCACAAGCTACTTGCGCAATACCCAAAGGCCTAGAGGAAATAGTCACACATAAGCTTTGCACTACTGTGACATCTCCTTAAGAACCATATTCCAACATTTGTAATCCTCTAAAGATTCATAAAGAAATATTCTACCGAACTTGATCACAGCCGCGTCGTAGTCGGAGGCTCTATCGTTCCTGGTTCGCATCAGATCTTTCCACGGACAAAGTCCACTAGCTAGAGCGATGATCGTAGTTCTAATAGATGATGATAGTTGAGTGTCTTGTCACATTATCTCTACGTAATGTCTTTATTGCTCACGAATCTAGTCAAAGGTATGTATTGAATGCTTTATGGGCGCCTCGCCCACTCTAGCCAGCCAAACTAGAATTAGGATAGCTAGGTACACGAGACACTATGAAATAACGAGCAACAATAACTGCCTACATACATGACATTTGAGAGCACTTAATGGCACCGACACACGAATGAACGAGAGTCACGAACTATAATGTTATGTATTAGATAACTGAAATACAAAACAAACTCTTGAGAGGTATAGTCCCTTGAACATCTAACTCGGACTGCCACCTGCGCCCGCATACAGCCCCGCTGACCTTTAAAATCATTTTCTTTGCGAAATATTGATTGATATAGCTATTTTTTGTGTAAACATATTTCTAAAGATCAAAGCTGTTTGAAAGGAGTAAGTAGGGAAAAAAAGCGAAAAAAATATCATGTCAAATATTTTATTTTAGACAAAAGTATTCATCGCACGAATAAATCAATGTTGATAATGGTGTACAACTTGTGCATGAATAATAATAATAATAATAAATAAAATATCTCGACCTTTTTTTTATTAGATATAAACCAGTGCTTGACTGCGATCCCACCTGATGGCAAGCAGTGATGCAATCATTGTTGGTGAGGCGCACTAGTTTATTAAGAGCCTATTCACTCTAGCCTTGAAGGCACCTAAATCATAGTTGGACGGGAAGACCGCAGCAGGCAAATTGTTCCAGTCCTTTGATGTACGCGGTATAAACGACGAAGCGAAACGCTTGGCACACAAGGTGGGCGACATGTGGAATGTGGACTCGGCTATCATTGTGCCGATTGTCGTGACTGACAACGGCCCGATGGCCAAAAGTCTAGACGGCCATCTGTCGAAACTGTCGTTGCGCGGTTGGATCAAGGGCCTGGTACAGAAGGTAGTACTCCTCGATACGGCTCGCATTGTGAGGAGGTTCCTGTCTCTGGAGCCCTAACCACCGCTGTCGTGGCGGACTACTATTTTTTTATATTTTTAAATGATTTTTATAAGATTTTGTTAAAAAAAAATGTTTAAAAAAGTAATTTATATGTAGGTATATTAAATAAATAAAGTAGGACACGGTGGAGCACACGGTGGAGGTGTGCCCCGCTTGGGCAGAGCAACGCCGTGTTCTGGTGGGGACGATCGGCGGCGGTGATCTCTCGCGCCGGGCTTTGGTGCAGGCCATGGTCCGGAGCGAGGAGAAGTGGCAGGCGGTCGCCTCCTTCTGCGAAGCAGTAATACTTGCAAAGGAGGCGGCCGATCGCGTGAGGCAGCGGTCCTCACGCCCCAACCGCCGCCGGGATTCCGATCCCGATTTCTGGCCACCGTAGGCGCGGGCTTGCGGACGGCAAGCAATGGGTGGCTCGCCGTCCGACCGTCCGGTAACCGTCCGGACCGAGCCCAAGTCGTCGACGGCGCGTGCTGTTCCACGCGCGCCTCAAGGAGATGTCAGCAACTGTAGGGGCCCAGCAGGGTCGAAGCCTACTGGGGCCAAGGGTCTGATTCTGAAAGGAAGACTCGGCCCTGGTACGAAAGGTAACGAAGGAACAGGAGTGGGTTTTTAGTCGGTAAAAGTCTGGCACTATCTCCCGCCCCGCCCAAGAGCGAGGGATGTCATAAGATGGTTGTCCCACCGGAAAAAAATAAATAAAAATAAAATAAAGTGAATACTATCTTTATTTACAATAAACATACAGAGTTTGAGGTTTGAAGAATACTTTATAGTTTATGTTGGGAAATCTGTACAATAAATAATACTCTTAGACCTGTATTTTAAGAGGTAGTTTACGGTCAGCTAAAATTAAAATTAAAAATGTGTTGTGTGTGTTTTATTTTATTATAAAAAAAATAAACTATAGATTCTTTACGGAGTCTTTACTTAAGACTCCGTAAAGAATCTATAGTTTATTTTTTTTCAATCCTACTTAGAGCATACTGAAAGTTTCTGAATTCCGATAAATAAGACTAGATATAAGACTTATGAGTGAGCGTTTCAACCGCGCGCCCATAATGATAAATAAAAAAAAAACAATGCCAAAATTATGTAAAAATTTGTAAAATTTTTACATAATTGGAAATAATTTTTAAATAATGGTTTTGGGAATCAATTCCCAAAACTATAAATTTGTCAAAGTTATGGTTAAGAAGTTATAAGGGTTTGAATGTGGCCGCGCCATTGAAACGCGGAGAACCGCGCGGCCACGGACATATTTAAAAGTACGCGCTGCAGAGACCTGAAAAATAGGTAAATAATAGATTGAATTTGTAAAATGTAAAAATATACAAAAAAAAATCCTAGGTTTATATTTTAGGAGCTATAAAGCAAAAACTCTATGGCCGCGCCATCGAAACGGTGTAAAACATATTATTATCGTTGATATCTCGCTGAAAAAGCATCGCAGAGGTCTGAAGTTTTTTGTAAAACATTGATTCGAATTTGTCGAAACTTCTAACAATATAACAAAAAATCCTAGTTTTATATTTCAGAAGCTGTAAGACTAAAACTCTATGACCGCGCCATTGAAACGGTGACAAACATCACTGATATCTCAACGATAATATTTTTGTTACCATTTCGATGGCACCATGGGGTTTTTGCTTTAAAGCTCTTAAAATATAAACCTTGGAATTTTTTCTATATTTTTACAAATTCAATCTATTATTTACCTAAGTTTCAGGTCTCTGCAATACGTAGTTTGAAAGATCTCCGTGGCCGCGCGGTTCTCCGCGTTTCAATGGCGCTGTCACATTCAAACCCTTATAACTTTTTAACCATAACTTTGACAAATTTACGGTTTTGGGAATCCACTTTTACAAATTTTTACATAATCTTGGCATAGTTTTTTTTATTCATTATCGTTATGGCCGCGCGGTTGAAACGCTCACGACTTACGATATATTGTTTTTCAAAGTATAATTCCTCGCAATTAATGCATTCGCTGAAACCACTTGTGATGTTTTAGAACACACGCTATACTTTATATTTATTACGATGGCCGGAGCTACAGGTTGACACGTCCGACCCGCTCGGTGGCTAGCTCACAACTGAGGGCCGACTACCCCCCGCCACCTAGCGGCCAGTCTAATGTGTGTATACTGTACACCACACCACTGTACGAAGCAGTTGGATCAGTCTTCTTTGAAACCTCTTTAATAGCTTTATGGAACGCATTCACCGTCGATTCAGGGCTCGTAAAACGTGTTCCTCTAAGTTTGTCTTTAATTTTTGGAAACGAATAGAAGTCGCAGGGTGCGAAGTCCGGGCTGAAAGGGATGCGTCATCAGTTCCACATTTGAAGCCTTCAAATAGGCTTCTGTTACCTTAGCGGAATGTGAGGTTGCGTTATCGTAGTGGATGTGTATACTACTCCACATTGGTTTGAGGACTTTTTCTAAGACTCTGGACAAGTAAGTGTTAACGTACCAATCTGCAGTCACTGTCCTTTGATCTTCAAGCGATACAGTTGTGTAATGTTCTGATTTGCCGAAAAAAGAAGCAACCATATTTTTTACCTTTAACCTTGATTTTTCTTAACTTTCGTCGCCAAATCTTCAAAAGGAAATACCCGCTCTGCCGACTGGCTTTTTCTTTCGGGTTCAAAACAGTACACTCTAGTTTCATCACCTGTCACGATATTATAGACAGTCAATGACTGTTCTCCATTAAACATTTTTATCATTTTACGGCACCACAGGTCACGCAGTCGTTTCTGATCGTCCGTTAAGTCATGTGGTATCCATCGAGTGCAAAGCTTCCGAACCTTCAGATGCGCATGTAAAATGTTTTGCACTTGGCCCATTCCAATGCCTAACAAAGCACGAATTTGCTGGCAAGTAGTTTTTTTGTCAGTTACATTACGTTTTGGTACGGTATCAATATTCAAGTCTGTAACCGCAGTCGCCAGCCGACCTTCACGTCCTCGTCCAGAGTTCCATTTTCGAATTCTATAATTGTTTATTCATTCTTTTGTTGTAAGTGACCAGATCCAGAGACTTTCAGTATGCCCCACGTATTAAAGGAGTGTCCAGATGGTTGCAAATTAACGTTCCAACCAAGGTGACCTTGGTTTGTGTGTTTGGTTTGTGTTGCGGCTCCATGGATGTAAACCACGCGCCAACACGTTCGGTCGTTGGGAAAACGCGCCTCCCAACCAAGGGCGTTGAAGGTCATGGATTACAACTGCGGTCTACACGGATTGAAACTAGCAAGGTCACCTTGGTTGGGACGTTGGTTTGCAACCGTCTGGTCACCCCCTTAAGGTTAATAATGTATTAATACGTACAGCTAGGTAGCCGTTATCGAGGAGTAGGCTTCAGAAAGTCACTGTTTTATGGCACTGCTCGGGCGCTAGGGCCTTAATGTAATTATATAGATCGCATACGATCCATTATGTTTTTACAAAAGTTATATTATTGGTTGTTTGGCAATCAGTTACAAACATAAAATGCTTCTTGATAAGATAACCTGCGCCCTCTGTACCGACGAGTGCGTGGAATCACGTCGGATGGTACCTCATCAGTGCGTAACTTGCCTATGAATGTGCCAGTGCCGAATCTAGGCTAGTCGTCGTAATACAGTTATTGAGAGGATCGAGTCCGACTGGTTTCGTTTCATGTTTGATTTTAATTAGTTTATTTATTGGCCGAGTTTCAATTAATTGTTACTTTTCACGCGCAAATTCTCTCGTTGTCATCGAGGTATCGAGCGTGAAGACAATTATTTTGCGAAATTTGCCCAGCCCATTACGATATATTAAACTTTAAAGCGGTCTTTACAGACGGCACCTTGATGTTCAATCGCAGTGTGTTCTAACTTCACAAGGTCAGACACGGCTATTTGTCTATGCGTTTACCATTCCAATCCAATCCCGCAATTAAATACGAGATCCCAGAGATCATCATCATCGCAGAGATGCAGAATTGAGTTTTATTTTTGTTTTAAGTAGTTATTTAAAAAAAAATGTATAGTATGAAATATTAAGATTTGCATCTGGATGGTGGGCCCATTTTTTAAATCCTTATGAAGCGAAACATGATTTATAGGGAATTTAGTTAAAAATATTAGTAAAACTGAATGCAATTACCCATACATTTCTTAAATGTAAATTAAAATTGTTATGGTTAAATAACGTTGGCCCTCAATCCAGATGCTTGCAGAAAGAGGCATAGTCTAAATCTCGGAAAGTACGATGTCTGGGTTACTTATTATTTTTTAGCAATTTAATTAAGAATTTCTTAAATATTTTAAGATATTCTCAAATCTGTAGAATATCACATTACAGATTTATGGCGGTTTACCTTTGGTACTCAATTCATTACTACAATAATTTTGTTTGTTTTTATGTTTCTTAAGTTAGGTACTTTAAATGTATGTTAGTCCTTATGGTATTTAAACTAGGGATAAAGCGCAAGTGGTCAAATCAGAAAAAAATTCGGAAGCAGTTTTTAAATTTGGTTTATTTGAATCGAAACTGGAATCAGAACTGAAATCGGTATCGGAGGCAGAAGCGTCAAATGTAACACTACTAAACCTGATCAAGAAGTCTGTTAAGTTAGCATAAATGGAGCACGAACTCACAACATGCCAAATACGAAACAAAACACCTCCGATATAAGTTCCAAATGTATGTATTAATGAAATCGGAACCAAAATCTTAATTGGAAGTATAAAAGAAATCAGAAGTTCCGACCTTTCGGAATTGAAATCGGACCTCCAATACATGTCTGATTTGTAAAAAAAAATATATATTAGCTTTAATAATGTTTGCATAAAATTAAAGATAATTTAACCGAACAGTACCTAGTAGGTAGTCATCGTATTTATGGACAACGACGTGAAGTACCATCTCACCTTTGCTAAGATCCTCAATTTTTTAGCAGCCAGTTGAGCCTTTGCCTCGATATATGAGCCAAAATTGAGAGTAGATGACAACGTAACCCCAAGAAGCTTAAGGTGGTCGGTTATTGGCACGGTCACACCACGGAAAGATGAGCCGGGTGGAATTGACTCCGTTTAGTGGAAAAAGACACGCTTGGGTTTTAGTTGCATTGAACCAGATTGGCATCGCCCTAATCGGAGACCGCCTTCAAGGACGAGTTCATACGTTCAACCATAGTATCTCGGGATGACTGGATCTGTGACCCACTAGCACGTGCGTCAGACACATATCTCTCGGCAACAGTGCTGTCGTCTGCATATCCAAAGATGCCGCCGGGTTTAAGTTTTGTTTTTGATTTATGTGCAGCTAAATAGTGTTGCCGAGAGTACCGACCCCTGAGGGACGAGCAGCCATCAACAACCACTCGGATGGATCGATCCCTCAAGAAGTCTGCGATCCAATCACACAGACCAGTGGGTAGACCGAAGGAAGGAAGCTTAGCAATAAGGCTTTCGTGACAGACCCTATCGAAAGCCTTTGAGATATCAAGGGAGACACGGCAAGCGCTTCCCCATGCTTCGCGATGGCCTCGCTCCAGATGTGAATGGCATACGCTAGATGGTCCCCAGTAAACCGATTTTGGCGAAAACCGTATTGCAACACTGTATAGTCGTTAGCTTCTAGGTATGCCAGAAGTTTCTTGTTAAGCACCCGTTCCATACTCTTACAGACGACGGACGTAACAGAGATGGGTCGGTAGTTTGCTAGGTCAGCTCAACTGCTCTTCTTGGGCACAAGGCTGCACGTTAGCTTGCTTTCAAGCAATCGGCACTTTTCCAGTCTCATATGACATGCGAAATAGGCGTGTCAAGATCGGAGACAATTCAGCTGACGCGATCGAGTTTGCGCGGTCGATAATATAGTTAAATTTGCTTGTAATTTACGAAATGAAGATATTGTTTATTTATAAAATAAATTTTAGATTCTTTTAAAGGGATTTCTTAAGATTATTATGCAATTTTTAAATTTTCTTAAAAGTGTTGCTAAGGTATAGAAAAAGATACTTATTTGTTCAGATGTTTTCCAAGAATTGTGTTTTTTCAACATTTTTTTTCTGCTATATTTTCTATTGAAGTCAATAATGTTTTCAACCCATCTGAGAGTAGATCATATAATGATGTTACTGATAATTTTTTTTAATGTGCATTAAGTTTTACTCATTTTTAACTAAATTCCTTCCCTATCCGGGGCCCTGGAACGCAATGCAAAGAAGGAACAAAGGAGAGGGTCAATAAAAGTCTGACACGCCCTCCCGCTCCGCTCAATAAGGAGAGAAGTCATTGGATGACTTCCCACCTAAAAAAAGGGTTAGTCATACTTCAGCAATCGATTTTTAACACGTCTAAAAAGTTTCGCTTTTGGTTGAAACTGAGACAGAACACTTCACAGGTATCGAAGATTCGGTTTTTGTTTTCATATTGAAAACAAAATTATTTTCCATACATACCTATTCTTTAGAAAAATCTAGTTCTATGGAACGCTGTAAAATCAGTTACCTACTAATGAAGTTGTGCTGGGTATAATAAATAATCAAAACGGTGCATCGCCTGAGCTCATTTTTCGTATAAAAAAAAAATTCAATCCCGCAGTCATGCGTGATCCGACATGTGTAATCCCGCATTTCTGATTGTGCAAAAATGGTGCGAGATCCTGCGCTTGCCCGATTGGATTCCCTAGTCCTATGTCGCGACAGTCGAGTTTTCGATGGTGTTTGCAATCTGACGGTGCTGCGGTGTAACAGGTGATAGTTTTGTGTAGGCACGTGTGCGGTGTGTCTTCGGCGAAATGTCCCGGGACGCAGGTCGCCGCTCCCGGAAACGGACCGTATATAGCGCGCCGCGACGCCGCCGATACACCTTTACAATCACACATCAAATCGATTGGCATACCTACACTTTCTAGAAACATTACACCAAGATTAAAGAGTCCTGAAACCTGAACTACTCGTAGTTACTAAACTTAACTTACAAGATCAACTCGCGGTATTGCTTATGCCGCACCAAAGGCAAAGCCCTAGCAAAACATTATTCAGGGACAATTTTTTTATTGTTGATAGGTTTGTGCTTGACTTTTATATCACCCGATGGAAAGCGACGATGTGTTCGACGATGGAGCGCGCTTACCTAAAAGTAACTTGTTCATTCTTGACTTAAAGATTCCCGGGTTGTAGCTATCAGGAAACAACTCCGGAAGGGAATTCCACTCCTTAGTCGTACGCACAATGAATGTGTTTCCAAAAAGTTTTGAGAGTATAGGTGGGATGTTTACCATGTACCGGTGGTGCATCGCCGTATGTCTGGTGGTCCGATGATGGAACGGGCTAGGCGGAATTAGGCTATTCAATTACGACGCACACTCCCCGAAATGCAACCGGTAAAACACCGTAAGGCTAGCAACTTGGCGTCGATGCTCAAGGCTATGAATCCTCGACTTGACGAGTGCATCATTGCTAACGATCCTCCTGGCTCGCCTCTCAATTGTCTCAAGTGCATCAAGCTGGTATCGGGCAGATCCGTCCCAAAGATGAGAGCAGTACTCCATACACGATCGAACTTGCGCTTAATAAAGTTTGAGCAGCTGTTCCGGCGTGAAGTACTGTCTGATCTTTGCCAGGATTCCCAGCTTTTTTGTAGCCAGTTGAGCCTATGTTTCGATGTATGGCCCAAAGTTGAGAGTTGACGTCAACGTAATACCAAGAAGATCAAGATGGTCGGTTATCGGCACGGTTACACCCCCAAAAATGGATCAGGGCTGAATTGACTCCTTTTAGCGGAAAATAGACACGCCTGGGTTAGCAATTAGCAGCATTGACTTGACCAAATTGGCATCGCCCCATTCAGAGACTGCTCCCAAGGACACGTTCAAGCGTTCAACCATAGCCTCTTGGAGTGTCTGGATCTGTAACTCTCAGCAATAGTGCTGTCGTGTGCATATCCTAAGGTACCGGACTTAAGCAGGTCGTATGTGCAGCGAGAACAATGTTGCCGAGAGCACTGAGCTGTGACTCGGGAGGGACCTCGGCATTAATGACCATTTGACCAGACGAGCTGCCATCGATAACCACTCGGATGGACCGGTCACTCAGGAAGTGAGCAAGTAAACCGAAAGAAGAAAGCTTACTAATAAGGCTTTCGTGCCAGACCCTATAGAAAGCCTTCGAGATGTGGATGGAGAGAGCCAGCGATTTCCCGTGCTTCTTGATTTCCTCACTTTAGATGTGGATACCATATATATACATATATATATATACCGCTAGAAGATCACCAGTTGACCAATTTTGGCGAAAGGCGTAATGACGGTCACTTAGGATGTCATTAGCTTCTAGTTATGCCAGGCGCTTAGTGTTGAGTACACATTCCATACTCTTACAGAGAATGAACGTTACTAAGATTGGTCTGTAGTTAGCTGAGTCAGCCCGACTACCATTCTTGGGCACGGACTGTACGTTAGCTTGGTTCCATGCAATCGGCACTTTTGCAGCCTCAAATGAAAGCCTAAATAGGCGTGTCAGGATCGGACACAGTTCAGGCGCACACGTTCTTAAAACAATTGTCGGTGTCCCATCTGGGCCCCTAGTCTCGTCCTCGTCTAGGTTACGTAGCACTCTACGGACATCCTTCTGATGGATACGAATATCCGACATACTCTTCTCACAACAAAGAGAAGCCTAATAATAACATTTTATTGTACCATCAGAATATAAATCGCTTCTCTGGCAAAATTCTAGATGTGGAAATGTTAATAGATAAATATCATATGGATATCTTGTGTTTTTTGTGAAACCTGGTTAAAACCAGATAGAATGATGTTCAATGTAAATAATTTTTCAGTTGCCAGTATTTGCCAATAGATCATTAATAGGGGGTGGTACCTTGATATTATGTAATAATTCTTTAAGATATAAGGAAAGGAAAGATATCACTGCTTGCTCTGTTGATCGCTTATGTGAGGTAGCATGTGCAGAGATTGAAGGCCAAACTTTCTTATGTGTCTACAGACCACCTGCATCAAACTTGACATCTTTTTTGATCTTAATAGAAGAAATACTAAATAAACTAATTAGTGATAACAAATTAGTTTTCGTTTGTGGGGATTTAAATATCAATTTACTAGTAAATTCACCAGAAAAATGTAAACTTCTCTCACTGTTTAATCTAAAATGTATTTTTAATGAAGCAACAAGTATAACACCTACCTCAGCTTCATGTATAAATAATATATTTACTAATTGTAATTTAAAAAACTCATCCATAATTAACTGACCACACTGGTCAACTCGTATCTTTCGAGTTAGTCAAAACGTTACAATTAGATTCACCTGCAGAGTTTAGACCGCTTACTAAAAATAAATTAAATTATTAATAAAATAATTTAATTTATTTTTAGTTATTTAACATAATGTTCTTAGTAGTCTCTCAACAGCCAATTTTGATTCGCAAGACCCCAATGTAAACTATGGTACATTATTCTCTACAGTATGCCAAGAATTTAATATCGCCTTATTAAATTCAGTCCAGTTAAAAAAGTTAAAATCAATAATATATCCAAATTTAATGAATGGGCTACTGCTGGAAAAGGAAAATGCAGAGATGCTTTATATCAGCTATATCATGAAAAATCCTTGTCATCTGATCTTAACTTGCATAACCACGTTAGAATGTATTCAAAGATATTCAAAAGAGTCTGCGCCCAAGCTAAATCTAAAACAATAAGTAAGTTAATTGAAAATTCTAATAATAAAATAAAAGCTGTCTGGAAGGTGACAAACAGGGAAACTGGAAATACAAACCAACGAGATCGGAATGAATTGTCGCTAAAAATTGATAATAAAATCATCTCAGATAGGTCAGAAGTGGCTGAGACGTTAGAAAACTTTTTCACCAACATCCCAATAGAAGTTACGAAATCTCTCCCTTCTTCGTCTTTGTTAGCTGAATCTTTTTTGAAAGTACATTTCACTAAGGATATATTATTCCTTTCATCATACCTTTGAATTTAAGCGTATCTCTGTTGATACAATTATAAAAACATTCAAAAGTCTTAATATAAAAAACACTGAAGACTTATGGGGTATATCCTCCGAGACAGAGCCTCTCAGACATAAGTTGCACCTACTTTATCTCATATAGCTCATCAGCGGTTCTAGCACATACTCCGACACTGTCGCGGCTCTGCTCGATCTGATCACTTGGAGCAGCTTGCGACCGCACTTGAAAGAGTGATGTTCTAAGATGGACTCTTATGAAGCGACCCAGAAATTACATCTCGCAGAATAGTGATTTACCTATCGTTTTGCGTGTGGGCAAAATCGTACATAGCTGAAAGTAACGGTTATTTCCTGATGATCGTTGGTTATGAAGCGTCTTTAAAAACAATTTAATGGAAATTCCCAATTACGCGCTTGATTCGGTTCCAATTTCCCAGTAGTAATTCAATGTTTAATAACTAACTTTCTGTTAAAGTGGGTCTAGCTGCGCTAAGCTACTATAAAGTATCTATCAAGCTTATCCGGAAAGGAACTTTCCTTAGTCAGACTTAATTACACGCTTAATCTAAGGTCTGAGCTGAACGCTCTCTCGCGGTATATCGGCCTCCTTCGGCGGCACGGAATAGACAGTCAATGGACTACCTACTGGACTGAATTCAAGTGCGAACATGGACGACGTCTAATTGAATCCCTTGCAAAGGACTCATGAGTGTTGGGAGCAGATTTTGCGTCATTAAATGACGAGAGTCAAACAGTAAAACGACTGTTGTGCAAATTACTTTCGGCCATTTCTTTGAACATTATCTCTCCATTTTATAGTGCTGCGTGTTTGCGAATGTTATCGACGTATTATCGCCAAAGGTGATCGGAGTTAATCACGTTTACGGTGAGTAGTGGGACTGGGTATGCGTTATGTGGAGATAATTTATAATTCCTTAGTAGTGCAGCCGGGCGAAAATGAA
Source organism: Mythimna pallens (assembly GCA_961205895.1). Classification (NCBI taxonomy): domain Eukaryota; kingdom Metazoa; phylum Arthropoda; class Insecta; order Lepidoptera; family Noctuidae; genus Mythimna; species Mythimna pallens. Next base: position 307,492 of record OY540845.1, on the reverse strand, counting down.
AATTCTGTGATTTATTCGACCATAATTATGTTATGAAGAAATTGTGAAACTTGCAAATTGAAGGCGCTTGGTTATTCATGGATTAAAGAAAAATAATTAAGGCTCTTTTCACCCTTTGTAAGCCTTTTCTCAATATCAACGCATCTCCTAATTTGGCTCTAGTTATTCTGAGCATGGCTGGGGTCAGATCATGGTGACATAGGATGCCTATCAGGCATAATTTGTTTCAAGTCTTATGTTAATAATGATAGAAGCTTCGCTCAGCAATACCGTCGTAATTGGAAGGTTCTCTAGCCGATTCTTATTTTATGTACCTTGCATAACAAGAAGCGCTGATCCTTAGATTAATACACTTTTTGTAGATCTCGTTGTGCCAAAATGAAATTAACAAAGTCGGTGAGTTGTTCTGCCACGATGCATAATCATCTATTTTGCTTTAAATTATGCTTAGGTTGATGTCGTAGCTCCCGCCTAAGCATAATATAAGGCAAAATGCAATTAGTTTGGCAGTGATTAATCTGTTCTTCTGGTGCAGCATTTCCCCAATCCGTGAAGATTTTATACGGCCAGGCCGCTTACTCGGGCCGGGCTCCGGCTTTGGTTCTGAGGTGCCTACTTGCCAAGGGTGCTCAGTCAGCCTGTCGCTCGACACACTTCGTTTGCGGGGAACCGATGGAGCTAACGCTTTTATTGGCATCTTGTTTGCTAATTAGCTTGCTGACGTCCTATGCATTACCCTCCTATTTCTGGCAAATAAGCTTTCTAATTCGTTGCAATTTATTAGTTTTGATCAGTGCAGTTTAAAACACATACCAAGGACTTCAAAGTCGAAGAAATCAAAAGTCAAATAATTTATTCGCATAATATGGGTAGATTCATTTCATTCTTTTTAATGATAGGCTCGCGTTTGACCCCAGACCCCAGTGATGGTAAGCGATGAGGTTGACGCTTGCCTAGAAGTAACCTATTCACTTTTGACTTAAAGACCCCTAGGTTGTAGCTATCAGGAAACAGACTGGTGCAGGGTATTCCACTACTTAGCTGAACGCACAATAAATGTGCACCCAAAATTTTTGTACGTATAGGTGGGATGTCTGCCATGTGGCGCAACGCCGTACTTCTAGTGGTCGGATGATGGAACGGGCTTAGTGGAATTAAATTGTGCAGTTCCGATGCACATTCCCCGAGATGGAAACGATAGAAAACCTACAAGCTAGCAAAATGGCATCAATGCTCCAGACTGGGGTTTTGCTTTGACGATTGCATCATTGCCGATGATCTTCTTAAATCGGTTTTATAGTGGCCATGACGCAATTGATTGATTATGCAAATACTTATTATTATTAGATAGTAATTTAGGAGCCGGAATTTCATAATGATAACCGAAACGCGGATTAGCTTATCATGATCACGACCTTGCTGCTTTGTGAATGAGTTAGCTTCATCGATTTGTGATTGCGATTTGATACGAAACTCTCGTATCAAATTTTAGAACTTTAAGGGTTCTTTTCAGAGAGCGGCTGCTTTGATGTTTACATTTTTGAATCTAAAGATCTAACGTATTTTATCCCACTAGAATATAAATAATCAATTGACAAATAAATTATACTTTTAAAGGTTTCCTTATAGTGAGAAATATTTCTTATTTTTCAAACACTTGTTGCCTAAGACCTTGGCACCGAAACTCGCAAATGTAAACATTAGCATCAAAATTGTAATCGCTTTTTGGTGTTTGTCATCATCGGCCGCGAAATGCTTTCATGGGTTCAATGGCCATAAATTGTCTTCTGATTCTTTGCCATATAGGAAGTGAGGCTTTATTTATAGAGTTTGAGGCACGCGTCGCTCGCGCACCGCGCGGCGGCGGTACGACGCTTGGCTGTGCGCCTGCGTTGCCAGTGCCGAGGCCAGGGGAGCGCAGTGCTCGCGCACGCTCAGTCACGGTCGGTGCTTCGCGCGTTTCGGGCACACCGCACGTCGTCGCTCGCGATCGATCTCCGTATCATCGCGCACTTTGCTTTTGAAATCGTTCAAGAGTGCTAGTGATAATTTCGATACCGCTTCGCCAATAGCGAGCATCGGTCGTAGCTACGTGTACGATAAAGCGTCGGCAGCCGTTTCGCGCCCGCTCTGTGCCGAATTGTAATTCTTCACGCCAACGAAACGTCAAGATAAATTCTAAGAGAGTGCATTTACAGGGGATTTTGTTGCTATAATTACATTATCCTTGTGTGAGTTGATAGTGTCGCGTAGTGAACCGCGATGAGGCCGAAAGAAGAGGTGGACACGAAGGTCCAAACTGGGACTTTCATCCTGTCCGAGAAAATTGATGACACTAAGTCGAAGAAAAGCGAGAAAGAAATGAAGAAGGAGATGAAGCGTCTGGAGAAGGAGAAGCAGGAGAGGGAGAAAAGAGACAAGAAGGCGAGAGAAAAGGAAAAGGAAAGAGAAAAGCAAGCGAAGCGAGGTTAGCGTATAAATAGTACTTATATCATAACATAGATTGTATGGAGGCCCTGCCTTATCTCAGAGCCACGTTATCATGATGTCATCTCGTCCAAAGGTTTGTCGCAGGCTGCGTTAGACGTCAGTCCGTCGTTAATAGAGTTAGTTATTAAAAACGAACACTTTAATTCCAGTTTATTGTTGTTGCGGTTACATCATTAGTGCTTGACCTTGATTGACGTCATTTTATCAAATATTTGTCGCTCATTACTCACTATTTTATAATACGGACTGACTCTGCAGATCTCTCATTGATAGAGATTCTACAATTTTCAACTTTTAAATACCCATTGGTTTGAGTCGCAAGCGCAATCATCCACATTTAATAGTTAATGTTCGCGTCCAAATTAATCCGCGTTGCGAATCGCTGAAACTGGTTTTGAATAAACAAAGATTTAGCTTTTATTCACACGGACGTTTTTTGAGCTGTGGATGTTCACATTATTACCTGCTGCTATTAATTTGTATATCTTACTGATTTAAACGATTTTTCTTCTTTCATTGATTGGTTTCGCACTCTTATTAGTTTGTATGAGATTGTTTTGTATTCCGCCGGTAGCGTCGTCTTCGTGTCGTTTACCTTTATATTCTTGGAGATTGAGTCTTCCTAAAATATCACGCCACGCTTGTGTTGGTTGTGGTGACATTTTGGCACTTGCCTCTTCTCGGATTCTCGGAATGTTTATTCATTAAATTATTATTTTGTATTCTAGAATCACTGAGAGCTATTAGAAATTGTCTAATAAACTAGTGCGCCTCATCATCAATGATTGCATCACTGCTTACCATCAGGTGGGATCGCAGTCAAGCACTGGTTTGTATCAATTTAAAAATAATAATAATAATATTAATAACTTACAATTCTGTCAATTGCAGAATAGCATCGAGACTCACTGATGCTTTCAGATAGTAAATCCGCACTTCATGTACCGACTGGAGTCGGCAATGACATTTTCAAATACAAGCACATCACGTGCACCTGTTCAGTTTCATTTCACTCACCTCGTAGCACCCATTTCATTACATCAATCAATTGCTTGTCTTTACGTTCTGTTTTAAGCTCTATGTTTTTGTTGAAACTGCACGGAGCGTGACCACGTCAGTGAACGCGTAGTTTTCAGTGAGATTTACTGCTTTGCATACAAAAGTCTTTGTCGGCCGTCACGACTTTGCCTGCATTTCTATGAATTATAACCGCTCTAAAGTCGAGCGGAGAGAAATGAGTCCCGAGTCCACCGCGGCGCGCACCGGGGCCATTGATTGCCTGTCCGTGTTCCTGCTGCTACTTATTTGGCCAGTTTATAGCGAAACAGCTTTCTTGTCGACTTACTCGTTTCCTGTACATGAATTATTTGCTGTTTTCGTTTTCCTCGGTTCTTTTCACCTGCCGACCGGCTCCGCTAATAGCAATCGTTTTACTAATCCACTATTGTTTCTGTTTGAATTTTGGACACCGGTTGTGTGTTGGGTAACCTTGACCGGTCTTTTAAGACTGTCACGTGTTTTATATTTTCCAACGTCTACTTACAAATAAATTATTGTTTATAGGTTTTTTTTAATTTAAATTGATTGTAGCCTCTTGAATGACTGACAAACTGTTATAAACTGCATTGTGTATTTTGGCACAAACGTCTGAAGCAGTTTACAATAACAAATTTGTAGTAGTAGGTATGATTTGTGGCTGCGTCTACTCTGAACCAGGAATTATGAACTTTTGAGTTTGAGCTAGTAAACGTGTATGGTTAGCTGTCTGTGCAATGTTGAACGTTAATGTTCGGCGTGTGTTATATCACAGGGTATTTTATTTATCGTACCGCGGCACTGCGCGCTCCGGTGCCTCCAAAAATGATCGGTTTCTACCGAATACCCTACCCTAACATTATGTACGAATGTTATCATTTAGTCTCAATTTGACTGTTGCGTTATGTTACAACTCTCGTTTACAACATCCGTCGTTATTTGTGCTTCTGTAGCGTTGCACAATCCTTGTCCAACTGATGTCATAACTAGATCGGTTATCGCTTTATCGTCAGTGCATGAAGAATAGAAATGCCAGGTAGTTTTAGATGCTGTATTGAAGAGTTATTTATTATATCCACAACATCTTTCGTTGACTTTGCATTTTTAATTGCCAACGGCACACTAATTTTATTAATGTAATTATACTATTAGATAGTTTACTCGTAGCAAAGTGTAATATTATGATCTGAAAAACGTGTCATTAGAACAATGTACTATTTCTTTATCAATGTCGCTAACTATAGTGGCATTTACATTCACTGGTTCATTTCAATGCTTTCAGTTTTTCGCATAGCAGCCTACAAGCTTGTGTAGCTATGATCTCGGTACACTTCTCACGACAAGGTGACATTCATAACCATTATGATGTCATTTGTCGTCTCGTACTCGATTCGGCTTATTAAAAGATACTGCACGGTTAACAGACGAACAATAGGAAGAGACTCGAATCATTTAAGAAGTAATGTTAGATGGGAGTTTGACACTGTACTACATTGACATTTGACAGAGTAATCTACTAATCAGAAGAAAATATAAGCACGAACAGTTCGAATTGCAACTCAGGAAACTGCAATCAAAGCAGTATATATTAATTCGGGCTTAAGTATGCAGTATGGGCTACAGCAGCTGATAACATTGAAGCAGCGAGTGTCGAAGGACTATCTCGAGTGTTCAGTGCTAAGTTGGTGACGACGGCGCGCAGTTAACATCGGAACAGTTTACACCATTTGGTTAGCAATTACATACTATCTGGTTAGCGAGTGGTCTCACTTGTTGAGCTGATATATGACCAAGAGGCGGGCTGATCTGAACACATTTTGTGAAGTGTATTGATGACAGCTCCAATTTCAGTATTTCAAAAGAAGTTAATACAGGGGTTGTTATATTGCTGTAGCTAGTAGAGAAATTTGAAGGTATTCGAGGTAAACAAGACAGTATCGCTTGTTGGAATGTCGCTAGTTCGACTGTCGGTGATCCTGTTTTGATCTCGCACCTCGACCTTGGACTCACTCAGACATAATAATTTTCATTGTTCTATGTCATAACAATCTTTATGACCTGCCTGTGTCTACATGACGAGCGTCGTCAAAAGAAAACATGACATGGCCCACATATCTTCTTCTTCTTAGGAACCAATATAATGAAACTAACGGCTCACCATAACTTTAAATACTTTGGGAGAAATAATCCTTTGTATGTAACCACTATCTTAAAAAGTTTATATTTATCACACGAATCGTTGAGCTTCATGCAGACGCATGACTTTCACGCACTTCCACAGATCAGCGCTGTATACATCGGACTTATTTAATACTCACATAATGAAACGAACTCCGGGGACAATGCCAGTGTGTGTGGTGTAGGAACACACTGGCATTGTCCCCGAAGACGGGGAGGCAGCTTTGATACTAATATTGTATCCATTCGTAATTAAATAGCTCCCGTCATCATTGATTGAATACGTGCATAAATCCAGTTTCTATTGAGTAAAAATATGCGAGTGGTTTCTCACGACAGCCGGTGAGACGGGAAGTACTTACTTGGGTTTTTGTGACGGTCTCTTACCATAGCCAGACAATTATTGTTTTCTGTATGAATGTACGTGTCTCCGTATACCAGTGCCTGTGTATTCACTTACCAATTACGTTCTGTATCCCGGATGGATTTCATAGTTTTCAAACCGCGTCTGGACTACGTTTTCGCTTGCAGTTGATTCAATCGCTAAATATCAAATAATATGGGTTGCTCGCTGTAATATGGGCATTAAAATTCTATTGTATTTATAATGACGTAATCCTATCAGTAGGTATGTTGAGACTACAGATGAGTCAGATAGTAATCTTTTAAACAGATACCGCTTGCTTTATGCGTTCTTTCTTCATTTAGAAGACAATTGACCGTCAATCTTAATTAAAGTGTAGAAGTGTTTCAAAGTTACTGGCTTCACTTACTTCAGTTTCAGGTGTACGGGAGCCAGCCTAATTGGTGATACAGATTTGAATAAGTCCAATCTGCAAAACCTGGAACACAGACGTAGGGTAGTCAGCCTATCGGTACTTTACAGGATGCATTTTGGAGAGTGTTTTTGACATTCATCATCATCATCATCATTTCAGCCAAAAGACGTCCACTGCTGGACATAGGCCTCCCCCAAGTGTCGCCACAATGAACGGTCCTGTGCATCTCGCATCGATCGGACTCCCGCAACCGTTACCAAGTCATTGGTCCACCTTGTAGGAGGCCTTCCAACGCTACGTCTTTCGGTACGTGGCCGCCATTCCAGAACTTTCCGCTCCAACGGCCATCTGTTCTGCGAGCCCTGCCCATTGCCACTTTACTTTGGCGATTCTTCGTGCAATGTCGGTAACCTTGGTTCTCCTGCGGATATCCTCATTCCTGATTCGATAACGCAAGGAAACTCCGAGCATAGCCCTTTCCATTGCCCTTTGGATGACTTTAAGTCTTCTGATGAGGCCCATTGTAAGCGACCACGTTTTTTTGAGATTGCATGACTTGATTCCGCTATCTCCTTTTTACCATCGGACAACCAGGAATCAGAATCAGAAACGTTTATTTCAAATATGTAGACCAATTACAGGCACTTTTGAATTGTCAAAATGTCGGTCAGTCAAAAAAAAGTGAAGCGAAATTGCACGTTTCAAAGCGAAGATCTCGAAGAACGTGCAAGAAACTCCATGGACACTCTTTTAAATCATATTTTGTGTAACATAATTCTTGGTTACTTACATATTTCTTGTCGCTTCTAATATGTGAGCACAATGTAGATAAGTAACAAGAATTAAAAAAAAATATATGAAAAAATAAATAAATTGAAATTGAATTAAGTCTCAACTGACGGCACCCGTTCACGAGCATGACGCGTGCATCAGCCCCACTCAGCTCAACCATTTTGAAGGGAACTGAATGACCCAATAACACGTGCCACCATCAGCGAGACATTTGAGTGAGCATGTCAAACTCTCAACAATACGGCGTACGGCGAGTGTCCACCCTTACATTGTTAAAACCTCTACGATCCGGACATCGAAGCATTAAAACAATTTGCCTGCTGCGGTCTTCCCGTCCGATAATAATTTAGGTGTCTTCAAGGCTAGAGTAAATAAATAGGCTCTTAATTAACTAGTGCGCCTCACCATAAACGATTGCATCACCGCTTACTATCAGGTGGGATCGCAGACAAGCACCTGTTTATATCAATTTTAAAAAAATGTGTGTTAGAATCACTGGTAATTGGCTAGGCAAGCACCTAGCGGCGGATGCTCCAAGCCCAATGATTGTCGCGCGCCACATAAAGCCGGACGGGTCGTCTGTTCACAGCTGGTTGGGTTTAGGGGTTGCACACGTGCTGGGGAGCGCGTGACTTCGCTTAAAATAGCCTTCTAATGATTTAGAACTTGTGGCCGTATTTAAAGATTGTGGAGTATACTAGGCATACACTGGAATCATTCAGTACTGTACAGAACCAAGTTGATGTTCAGATCCGAGGCTAAACTGTAGGTCATCTAATATTATAAAGAGAACAGATTTGTATTTTTGTTTGTAATAAATAAACCCAAAAACTACTGGACCGAAAAACTGGATTTTAAAAAGGCTTTCGCTAGGTTATATATTTACTGCTTTCTCACGGGTGAAACCGCTGACAAAAGCTAGTGTTTGTAATTGTAAAAGTTCTCCGTACAGTTCCAGAGTAATTTCAAAAGAATTTAAGTATATTGTAAGGCGCCTTTTGTGGTTGATCTATTTAATATTGAAATGAGTTCAGGTGTTATATTTGATTCCGCCCAATGTATTTTTAATAGACCTAGGAACAATAAAACTATAATGATCGATAAAGACACAGTAATTACTATTGGCACTTGCAATCACAAGCAAATTGGCTATTATTTCACAAGCCGTGAATAATTCTACTAATCATAGAGACGGGTCGTGTCTACAATATCCATCACACTTTCAACCGGATCTGCGGAACACGCTATATGTATATAATCAGGCCGTAATGATTAATTTATTTTTCTTAAAAAAGAACGTAACAATCACATTGAATGTTATTATGTGCTCCAGCCGTAATCGTAAAGTTGTTTGGAAAGTAAAAATAGATCGAATGGCGTTCCATTCACGTGTCTGTGTAGCTCAGGAGAGGTCGGCTGCCCGCGCTCGCCTGCCGAACATCGGGCAGTCAGGAGCGAAGCTTCCATTCAGCACTCGATGCATGAGCAATATGTAGACTGTAATGTTGATATTACGCGCTCTTTTATAAATGTACAGAACATGTTAATATTTTTGGGTACCCACGGCCAATGATGTAGGAATCGATCGGTCATGTAGGAATTTTAAGTCAAATATTAAGGAAAATGAAATTTCTGTTCTCAATTCTTAGGATTGTTCTGATTTGTCGCGATTGAGAACGTGTATAGTGATAACGCGGTGCGGCGACATTGAACCGTTTTTCGTCAAGTGTATTGCACAAGCCGCGACACGCGCCGGCGCGCTGTCAGCGATGACCTCCAAGCATCGTAGCTATCGCTTGTTTTCAAACACTTCGGATTACATTACACCGATGACAAATTATATATCAAATCAAATCCTTTATCTAATTAATAATTAATCAGCATCTCCCAATTTGCCGCTAGCCGCGCTACGGGCCGATATTTTTGCAATTTTGTTTTTTAAATATATGAATGAGTATCTCACAAAGTCAGCAGTACCTGGTTGCTGCTTGCTGCAGCCGCTAGCTATCTATTAGGAGACCTCTGTGAGAAGCAGACAGTCCTGTACAGTGCATTCGGTTTTCCCCTACTATTTCCGCCGTCTTGCAAAATTTGTGCTGATGCTCGAGAAATTACTGGCTTGTCTTGGCTGGCTTGGCTTTGATACTTTTCATTCACTTTATCTAATTGTGGAATATAAAACGTCGCCTTTTTGGTTTATTTGTGCTTTGGTGTTGCTAGGTGCAGCGTGTTTCGACGGTAGTCCGATACTCGGATATTACTCTCGTCGAGTGGATTGCCGTCGGACTGTCTGTTTACCTCTTATGTTAATGCCAACAGTATTTATGCTGACTTAAACACTTACTGTCACGTAATTTTATCATATTGGCCCACTCCACTAGAGCGGAAAGTATATTTTATCACAGAATCACAACAACCACTTCTGGTTTACCCTCCAGGCGCATTATATTTTAATTTGTTGCGGTTGAAGATAATAAATATATATGTTAAACTAGCCCACGTAAATAACACCTAGATGTTTTGTGTAGTCTAATCCTGATTCGAGTCAGATATCCACTGAATGTTTGAGGTGTCGTGGTGTTCGTCTAGAAGAAAACTATTTGAGGTAGGTACTGACCGCAGATGGACCTTCACGAACAAATTTGGTATATGTGTACAAGGCGTCCATAATCTCTAATCGTCCTATAAATTTGTTAACACTTGAACAGCCACACGTATTTATAGAGCAACTCGAAGGGCAAGGAGCTCCGGCGTTAGGGAATCCGGACTCATGTGTGACGGAGAGAATATTACTCACAAATTTTTTACTATTGTGACATTTGCGTGATTCCACACATCTGCCGTGGCTACTAGTGTGTCACGAATTCACCAGATGATTAATATTTATTTAAGTACAAATTTGTACTTACGCTTTCGTTACGTGTAGATGTTCCAAGTACATGTTTAGATGCGTCATCAAACAAATTGTAGTTAACGATGATGATACTATTGTTTTATGGCAAAAATATTAGCTTTGAATAATCAGTAAGAAAATGGACACAAACAATCCTCGACAGGAATACCAATTATGTGCTGTTAAGAATGTTAATGTGGTCCTTGTTTGTTCACAATTTTTATTCTGCTTGGAGGGACGGTTCTGTCTGGTGAATTCTATCTTGTTTTTGCTGCTTTTATTATGATAGTGATACCGTGATAAGTATCAGCGCAATCATTTTGGACGGCAGCATTTGTGCGCATGACTAAGTAAGTGTCCAACAAAAACGAGTGGCAAAAATGAATATAGACACTGAATGTTCAAAAATACACACAAATATAATATATTCAATACTCCGAGTATTATTTCCATGTGCTGTTTATTTAACATCGGTCGAGGACAAAGTGAACACGTCACGGCTTGAGGTAATTTTTCGAGAAAAACTTCGTCTTTATCGAACGTGAGGCATATGAAGAGATAAGCGAAGCGTGGAGGGTCGCGCTCGCGCCTTGTCCAGAGCCCAAAAGTCAAGGTGAGGGAGCACTCGTGACTTGTAGTAGTGCGTGGTGGTCGACTGGTCGTCAAGTGCAGCCGATGTACTCACTCGTGTAAGCACGCCGACTTGTCGCGCGCTGACTCAGCAAGTTATTTCCGAATGTTATTGGACTGGCCGTTTTTAGTGTTGACTCTGACGTGATCGATGTTTTTTCTGCGCGCGCTTGTGTACTTTTAAGGTTGATTTAAGATTAATGAACAAGGTGTGTCTATCGAAGAATGTGTATACCCACTTTAATGTTTAACATGCCGAATTATGGCCTCTAGTCTTGAATGTTTAATGTTGGAGAGACACAGCTACACTTACACTTAATAAAAACGAAAAGAATTGGAGTGTCGGCTTAACCCTCTCGATATTATATTGTAATAAGAGAACTGCTAAAGGTGTCGAAATGAAAGAATGCGAGTAATGCGACGGCATTCATATTGTAGGTTATGTTACCTTAGTGTATCAGTTCTCGGACACCGGCGTCATGGTTTCGGTTAAGAATGTTCTGAAGGCAAGCAGTAAGTTTTCATCCAGAATGCGATATTCTATGTGCTTACACATAAATCAACGCCCCGGAATGAGGTTAGACCGTGGCGCAAGCGTAAGGCGTGCCAAGATCAACGTGAGCATCATCACTCCAGCCTGTCGCAGCTCCACCAATGAAACCGTGAAAAATCGCATGATAATATAATGCCATCGTATTAGTGTTGAGAGAGCCGTCATTTTATGTAACATTAACATTTAACGATCTCGCTGCTCAATTAAATAGCGTCGACGATGTCAAATCACTTAACTGTTTACGTATTGAGGCTACGTATAGCGTCAATGCGCTACATTATTCTCGTACATTCAATACATTACCGTATTCTTGCATATGTACGACGCTGCCGTCTTTGGTAAGTTCTCCAAATAGTAACTAAGTACGCGTACATCGACGCAGCAGAACGTTCTCGTCTGCCAGGTGTGATTGTGACTTGCTAGATTTGCATTCGAGAGCGTTTACTGCAATGTTTAAATGACATTTACGGCGAAGTCAAGCGTACAAATAAATACTCGTACGGAGAGTAGTGCACGCAACGTGAAGACGTCCCGTTTCCTCTGACGCAGCCGCACGTGGGCGCGAGGCGGTTTGCCTAAAACGCGCAGTATTTCGGTAACGGATGTTTTGTTTACGCGCTAATTTTTCACATAAACCTTCGATGTCCGCGGAGTAGTTTCGTGTGTGTGGCAACTATTGTGCCGAACAGTGGGACTCAATCAGTCAGATAATATAATCAGTGAGCGACCTTGCTCGCGAATTGTTTCGTCTGTCGGAGGATCCCGGCCCCTACGTTTATTCTCTAACTGCTGGTCGAGGCCGCTTCTTCCATCAATTGCGTTGATTCCTGCACTTGCCCACGAAGAGCGGAGGTGGCTGCATGTTGTCATTCACCACGTGAACTCCTCATGTCAACTCAACGTATGACTGCTCTAACTTGCATGTCGTGGTAGTTTACAAGCAATTAAATTGTTATCGTGGGAGCAGATCTCATCGTCACGTCTTTGTAGTACTATATAATTTTATTTGTAAACACTTCAGTTGTTGCGTTATTTCCTTAGAGGTTTCTTGGTACAGGGCGTTATAGGTTTAATCCCTTGTTTAGTTGCTTTATTTTTAACTATTTGCACAATAACGTTGTCTACATATATTAGCCTATAATGTAGCTGATTTTGTTCAACTCATAAATCACATTTGTGACGCTATTTGCTCACAAATACGTGTGTATTAAGTCCACTGGTGGATTGCGTGTAATACCTGATGTTCATCCATCAGCGCGGCGTCTGCTCTCAATCACGAGCACTCAACCCTACGCTCATAGCGCACAGGGACAAGGTACAGAAGGCTAATTGTTGGCTACTCTGTTTGACACTACATACGATATAGTCCTGAACTTACAGTTCTATGCTTATAGTTTCTGTGCGCAAGCATTACTGGCGCTTGTAGTACCGGCACCTAGCCTAGCTCAGGAGTCAGGGTTTCACTTATTTGTAACCCAGTGATGTGCTAATAAAGAAATAATTATTATTATTTCTTAGTTGAGAGTCACAAGTACCGAGCAGGTAACAGTTCAAAGAGATAGGGAGGACAGCCGTGTGTGCCCAGCTAATAGACACTTTAGCGGAGTGTTTACTTCATTACTTCATTAGCTGTGTTATGTGGGCCAATGCGAACGTTAGCGAGGAAATTATCATTCAGAAGTAAAAACTTCATTAGGCTGGAGGTGGTAAACATGATAAGTTTTATTCTAGGGCATATTCAATGAAAATGTATTCCATCTGTTTGGTGACGGTTGTTGAGTTCTGCCGGGGTTTGGCGGTACGTAGCTCTGTACTCGTAAGGATAGCAGCTAATAAGCGCAGGCGGCCGTCTCAATTGGCGCGTGTTACGTAACCGCTCGCTCCCAGCACCGCACTGCTCCCGGAATTTCATTTTCCCCTTCCTCAGTGTTTGTAGCTGTACGTAGGTACATATAGACCACAACGGCGCTGTTGGTGCGCAACTGAGTTTCGTGGTATTAGGCTCTTTGAAGTTCCCGCTATCGAAAATGGGCTAGCAGGGGCGGACGATAACCTCTGGTTGCTTGCTAATTAGAAATTACGTTATGATTGGAACTAGTTATTTTAGATCCCGTTTGGTTGGAGTATATAATAATTATATCTTTATTTCATAAAAAAACAGATTTGACATGTAAAAACAATTTTAGTGAGCTTTGGTAGAAATACAATACAATCTAGGGATTATAATCTGTACACAATAAGGGAAACCCTGCCTGTCAAACTAGGGTGGAACCTGTATCTTGAGAGACAGTGATTCAGCTTAAAAGGAGATGCTATAGGTATACAATAGTGGACTGTGCAGATCTACCTCAACTTTTGATGTTAATAAAGATCAGTTTAAACAGAAATAATTAATTTTAGTAAAAGTAAAGTTAAATCTCTTACATGAGTGTGTATGTGTGAAGTATGTGTAAACACGCACATGTTTGGCGATATATATAGTTAGTTAGGCGACGTACTTAAGCAGGGATTCTGTTTGTAAATAGTCACGCTCCAGTAGCCATTCCGTTAATTTTGATTTTAATTCATATGTATTTAGATTGACAATGTTTAATTTCTTGTGAACTTGTTTGTAGATATGTGTACTTAATGTGTAGTACTGGTGTCGAGCAAAGGTGGTTTTGTGAGGGGTACCTAAAGGAAGTTTCTTTTTGTGGGGTCAGCTGGGGGAACGCTAGCATGCTTTCTAATAGTAGACTGGAGTACAAAAAGCTGGCGGACTGAAAATACTTTGCAATCTGCGTATAGTTGCGTAGTGGGATAGCGAAAAGGTTTACGCGACATCACCGTCAGTACGGCTCTCTGCGCTCTTTCAATCTTCAGAAGACTGGTTATATTTGCACCACCCCATACTGTGATGCAATATCTGATTACGGATTGACATAATGTACACCATTTTCAGAGTTTCTGGCGCGGCCGAGTCTCTAAGGGATTTGAAAACATGCAGAAGTTTTATAGATCCAGTGGAAATGGCGTCAACCTGTTTGTCCCATCGTAAGCCTCCGTCAATTTGGACACCCAGATATTTCACATGGTCAGTTCTTGTAAGTGTCGGACATAAACATAGTGCGGATTGATTTGAGCAGGTATGCGCTGATAGTAAAAAGAATTTGTCGGACAAATTGTTACGCCGGATAGAGAATGGAATAGCGGTGTCATCTGCATACGCAAAGATCTTGGAGTTGGGGATGGACATTCTGCATAACTCATTGACGTATATCTGGAAGAGGGTGGGACCTAGAATGCTTCCCTGAGGTACACCATAAGTAGTTGCTACTTCGTCACTTATAAACTCTTCAATTTTTACTCGTAGGGTCCGGTTGTTACGATAGTCGTTGAAAATTTCAAGGGTTTTTCCAAGTACTCCTAGGAGTTCCATTTTAAAGATAAGTTTGGGAACAGGTACTGTGTCAAAGGCTTTAGAGAGGTCTAGGAAGATCCCTAGACTTTTGACACGACTGTCAAGCTTCCTAGCAACGAACTGCATTAGGTCAAGAACTGCATCTTTAGTTGAAATTCCTGTGCGAAAACCATACTGATTATCAGCAATGAGTTGATGTTTGTTGAGGAATTTATTTAAACCATTGTTTAGGATCCTTTCTATTATGTCATCAGGGTAATCACTAATTCTCTCAATTAGTTTCTTTTTACAACAATACGACGATTTTATTTGAAATTGCTAAACTTCCTAACACAATAACAAAAAGAGTACTGGTGACTAGCGCAGATTTATGGTGAACTGGCCGCTTCGCCTGCATGGATGTCGAGAATTATCCCTAGGTTACATACTTCCTCGATTTCTATATTAGGTCTTATACCAGGTCATTGTATAGCCGTGTGGAGGCGATCGACGGCGGGGAACTCTCGTATCCGGCCCTGGTTGAGGTACAGAGTGACGAAATGGGAAGCGGTCTCCTCTTTCTGCGAAGCAATAATGCAAGCAAAGGAGGCGCCCGAAACCGTGAGGCAGCGACAAGCCTCACGCCCTGACCCCGTCTGAGTGTTCCGGGGGCGTAGGACCACTACCGGTCACCATATGATAGGCACGGCTTTACGGGCGGCAAGCCATGGGTAACCGTCCGTCCGCCCGGTAAGGACCGCAAAAAAGGACATGTAAGAAGCACTGGGTTTTCATAATCGGAATTCGTATTTTTAATGTTTCCAATTATCATTAAGTCGGACTTTTTGTTATTCGATCTATTGAAAATCGGTATTTTGAGAATAGTAATTATAATCGTTAGGAATATTGAAATTTAAGAATTATAAAAATAGGAGTACTGATAATTCGGAGTTGTTATATTCGAAATTTTGAACCATTCGGAATTATGAAAATCGGTATTTTGAAATTCGTATTTGTGACTGTCGGAATAAAGTTTTTCGTATTTATGTAGTGTACCCATATTCAATAGCTACTCAGTAGCATCCAGGTAGGCGTTGGCATAATCTATAATCGGCTGAATGTGTTTGGGCTAAACTGATTTTTAACAGACTTCAAAAAAAAAGGAGGAGGTTATCAATTTGGTTTTTTTTTTATCATCATATTTTTTTTATGTTTGTTACCTCGGAACTCCGTCGTTTATGGACCGATTTGCAAATTTTCTTTTTCTCCTGTAAGGATATGGTTCCGGATTGGTCCTTTTTTTTAAAAATCCAGTTCTGACAATGGGATCCATGAGGAATCGAGGAAACTCCTCAAATATTATAGGCAACCATATAGTGATTTGGTATTTTCATCGAGAACTTAAGAATTTACAGTCAAAAAGTTACATTTAATGAAGTGGAACTAATATATCACAATGAAGACAATACAAATAAATGAATGGTTCTGAAAAGTTACGTGTATCATCAAAGTGATCTGATGATGATGATGGAGTCGGAAGGTAGGCACTGGAACTCCGTAATTAATCAATGTATTCTAGCCGTGTTTGGACTTATTAGAATAGTTATAAGATGCACTTTGGCGATAAGGCACTATCGAACTGATCTGATGATGGAGCCAGAAGGTAAGCACAGGAACTTCGTAATTAATCAATGTATCCTAGCCGTATTTGGGCTTATTAGAATTGTCATGAGATGCACTTTGGCTATAAGGTACTATCGACCTGATCTAATGATGGAGCCGAAAGGTGGAAGGTAGCCACAGGAACTTCATAATAAAACAATGTAACGTACCAGTGTTTGGGTTAGTTGGAATTGTCATGAGAAATAGGCACTCTGTTCATAAGTGTATCGCAACGAAAAAGGGTGAAATAAAAATCTTTTTACAAAAAAAATAAAAAATAACCGACTTTACTAAATAACACTAAGAGGATCAAAATAATTTTAATTTTGGAAGTCGGTGTTAAATAAGAAACAAACAATACCGAGAAACACCGACTTCCGAACTTAAAGTTTTTTTTTTGTAAAAAGTTTTTGTTTTCAAAGGCAATAAATAGACCCTGGAGGCTTAAACAAATGAAAAGAAAAATGTACTTTTCAACTGACCTCGTTAACCTGCACACGCCAGGAAAGATTGGAGTCAATAATAACACCTAAATCTTTGGCAGTTTCGGTGTAGTCAATACGGTGTATTTAATATCGTATGAACTATAACTATGTGAATTTGCAAATTATATACTCATTTAATATTTCTACACCGGCAAAGGTAGTATATGTGATTCTGTCTAATATTAAGATCTTCATGTACTCAGAAATAAACGATTCTGTCCTATTCAGATCGCGTTTAGATGACAGCAAGCGCTACCCGTTACCACTAATCTGTTTATCTTATCGCTGAGGTTAAAGCTGTTAATTCGAACGAATGCGTCAGCTCAGCTCGCTGGAACCGCTCGCACAGAACTCTTATTTTGTGCCGCTCGTGTGCGCCGCCGTGGTATGTGTTAGGGCCTGCGCTCACTTGAGACAAGACTGTCTTAGACAGAATGTTCTACGACGTCGCAGACTTGTCTTCAACGTCTGTGACAAGACTGTTTTGTCTATGTCACGGCGCACACTATCAAGACCACAGAATAAGTAATAGTACAAGGTACAGAAGTTTTACTCTTCGAAAGAAAACATGCGAATATAAACCTACTAACAACGTTAATAATGTTCATAAAACGTGCACAGTCGTACTTTACGTACTTTGTACTATTACGTATTCTGTGGTCTTGATAGTGTGCGCCGTGACGTAGACAAAACAACCTTGTCGCAGGCGTCGTAGACAAGTCTGCGACGTCGTAGACAATTCTGTCTAAGACAGTCTTGTCTCAAGTGTGCGCAGGCCCTTACTAGTTCATTTACTAGGAGGCCGGGGTTCCAAGTTCCAATTTGTAGGAAGCAATATGAAAATAATAGAAAGATTTATAATACATGATTCCTATATAAATAGATGTAGAATTTATCCTAGTTTCAAATTCTATAATCAAATCCATTGAAATAATAATATATTTTAGACCAGGATAATTTTTCTTTAGCAAGTCGATAAGGAACAACGTGTTCCACGGAGGGGCTGGTTGTTCCTCAGTTGAGGTAACTTGTTCCGCTGTCAACTCCAACCAATAATAATGTAATATTAGTTAGAAAGATATGTACAAAATAAATAAGGCACATGTAACTGAATATTTATGAGTTTAATTTATAAAAATACAAAATCTGTGGAGTGGGCTTGGTGTATTTTATAAAATGGTCCATAATAAAATATAAATCCTCCAATACTTTCTGGGAGACCATCACGAATGAATAGGTCTTTATACTTAAGGCGAGGAAAAACAAACATAGTAATTCCAACTTAATTCGCTGCTAATTCCACGGTAACTAAAGTTCCTCGCTCCGCAGACACATATAAACCCATTTGTTTAAAGCCCTTTGCAGCTACTATTTTCTTTGGTTTTAATACAGGTGCGACTCCCCAAGTCCCATATTCTAGATGGTAGCAAGTTATGTTTCAATATGACATCTCCGAGCTTGTTTAAAAATTCATTAACATTGTGCCGAATAAGAGAAGATGCGCGTCCTGCACTTGTGGCTTCCGGAGCTCTTATGGACAAAGAGTTTTAAGAGAATTGGTACACGGTTTTTTTTTTTTTCAATAAAACCCATGTACCAATCAGCTCCAGCTTCTTTATATCTATGCCAAGAGGCTGTAATGTCAAGCATGTCAAATTTAACAGCACAAGTATACGTTGTTCCGCGGAACAACTTGCCCCCCATCAGAGGAACTTGGAACCCCAAATCCCATTTTCAAAGTGTCCTTCAGTTATAATAGAATAGGTTATAAAAAGCTATCAATGACATTAAAAAGATAATCACGATAGTTTGCCCAACTGATAATAGCAAGTCACTCACAAATAGCCAGAAAATTGATTGAAATAGACCAAAAAGTTTAAGGACGAAAAAATTGACTTAGGTGATGTTTATGTGCCACTGAACTATTACCACTCTCACAAGCCGACACACCGTCACTAAAATGGCTGCTGCAATAGCGCGATAGTATGAAGTTTCGCGACGCACTTCAAACCTATTGCTCTTTTCTTCGCGGAGCTATTTGGATCGGAACAACCTACCCCCGGCACTTTGAACCCCGGCCTCCCCTACTAGGCTATTGCTGCTGTAACAATAACGACAGAAGCCGATCGCGTAACAATTCAATTTAATTCGGTCACTAATTTGGAACCGTGCACTAGCTTCTGACGTTTTATAAGTGCCCATGTAGGCCTATGTGAAATAAAATTTTTTTGACTTTTGACTTTTTAAGATATCAATATTGCAATCTCGCTTGTACCATGTAACAGGCACTTCTCCGTATATATATTGTGACACCGTGATTTGGTGAGGTATATCAAGAGTTCTCTGGGTTGTAGACTACGACAAGCCTGGCTGCTGCCCCACCCCGTGCCAGAGTTTCGCTTTGATGACTTTTCCGTTCATAATCCGCTGTATGTCGCACTCGCACCGCACAGTCGCAGTCCAGTGCGCGTTGCGCGATAAACTCCGTTTGAAGTTGAACTCCGCTAACCTGCGCGGATGACCTTTCCCTTCTATTTTTAAAAACTTGTTGTGATTTCAGAATAGAACGGTTTGCCGATCGTTTAAACAAAACAAACGTTCATTATAGTATAACCAACAGTTAAAACATTTCTCTTGGAATTGTTTAAACACTAACATTTATCTTGTGTCATTAGTTAGAGCGGTGCGTTCTATTCAGGAGAGAAGCAAGCGAAACAGAAACATGTATGAGAAAACACGCTTCAACGTTTCATTTATCACAAGCTGTTTGAATGCTCTCTTAACTAATGTTGAGAATGTTACAGGGAGGTGAGCTGGGGCCGATAGTCAAAACATACGTGTGCGGCAACTTAAAGCAGCTATGAGTCACAGAGCACAATACAGTAATAGCAATAACATGTAGCTTCACAGCTATGTATTAAGTAGTATGTTCCCCGGCGGCCGCGTCATCCGGGTCAATTGGACCAGTTATGTAACATTATGGACCACTGTCACTTGCGTTCAGCTGAGCGCCAGCGTGTGTGTGCGGCGGCGCGAGCGTGCGGCTGTGCGCTGCGCGAGCTAATAAATGATTACTGCATTGTAAGCTCGACGCCTTAGCATAACTTGTTATGGTACCCGCTACCACATGTATGCTCACCATGTATGATCAGATTGTATGCTGGCCTAATACCCTGCCAAAGACACTAACCACCTTATAAATCTCCGCGGCCGCCTCGAATTTTTTCCGGAATAAATCATTAGTTAGTTCACCAGGTGTTCGACGAGGTTGATAAATATACACTAGATTCTGAATAAGACACGATTAGAAATTCTCTCGAACTGAATCTTACCAGCTCTATTACGTGATATCTTTTGTAACGTAACGTGGATATGGGCGAGCCGCAGCGCGCACGTAGCGACGCCATAGCTAATGTGATGGCGTGCGCAGGGGGTCGTTAGCGCCGCCGGCCCGGTCGCCACTCGGTCAAGCCGCCGGCCGCGCCTGTCTTTGTGTGCGCAGGCCCCGCGCCCCAGCCCACCAGCGCTTGCTTTGTTCTTGTGCTCCAACGCTCACTGTGCCTCTTTGTTCACTCAACTGTCTTGTCCCAAATACTTGACTCTTAACTAATTAAATGTAACCGGGTCATTAGTGCTGCACGTAAACACAGTGAAGTGTTTCTAAGCGCGCTGCACTTCCTAGTTCGTATCGAAGCAACCGGCGTGTTACGATAAAACGTAATCTTATCGTGTTATCATTCCAAGAATCGTTAGTAGTATTTCGCTGGATATATTTTACCTCATTACTTTCTCCGCTTGTAGGTTAACACCAGATGTAATCTACGGCTAATAAATAATGAAGCTGCGGTTGATACTCTGCGACCGACGCAGAGTATCAACGTCTCGTCAGGTACGCTCGGCGCAAAGCCGGCGATGCCGATGGTATCGCGAGACGCGAGGGTCTCCGCGGAACTCGGATGATTAATTTAGCGATAGTTGGCAATACAATAACTGGCGAAAGGTGTCGGCCTTACCGTTCATACCACAGGCAGACTAACATTCGGAACGCTCAGAAGTCTAATACTTTTTCGCAGAAGTATATTCAAAGGGATGCATCTAATCAGCTTATCCACAGTAGCTTAAGAAAATGCTCGCCTCACTGTACTTGGTAATCGCCATTAAAAAAAGGAGGTTCTCAATACATTTATATTTTTTTAAGGGTATAATCATGTACTTCCAGATTGGTCTCATTTTGCATACAGAAAGTACCACGTGATTAAGTGGAACTGAAGATGAAGATCACAGACGGCCAACAGAATTTCACAAATATACAGATATCTCGAATATGATAATTGAGAGTAGAGATTGGAAAATCCGGACTTGAGAAATCCGAATTTCTGTACTCTCGTCCGATAAAAATCCGGATTATCCGGATTTTTCGAACTTTTAGGTGTTTTAAGTTGATTTAATATAAATGAAATAAATAGCACAAATAATTTAAAATATGTATTTATTCGCTCAACTCACAGCACGATAGAATAAAATCAACTAAAATAATCCACAAAAATTTTATGCATCAGTCATTTTTAACCGACTTAAAAAAGGAGGAGGTTCTATGTTCGGCTGAATGTATGTTCTTTATTTTTATTTTTTATGTATGTTCACCGATTTCTCGATCAATTGTGGATCGATTTTGAAGGTATTTAGATAAGTAGTTTTTTATTGAAAGGTTATGCTTCCAAGTTGGTCCCATAGAAATATTGTTATGATCTGATCATGAACTTTGAAGATATGGAACAGAATTCCTTATAGGATCACAGCAGAACTGTCGTAACAAGTAAAATTACTTCATTTATACATGTAGTCGATGACTGACTGAAAGAAGAGAGGGAATATATCGAACTGATCTGATGATGAAGCCTGAAGTTAGGCACCGGAACTCTGTAATAAAATAATTAAATCGAACCGTGTATGGTATAATTAGAATTGTCATGAGATGTACTCTGGCTATAAGGTATTTAAGTATGGCTGAGGGGTACTTTTTAGTGGTGTTTTTTTTTTAAGTGTAAAATAAAAATACAACCGACTTAAATGTAAAAAAAACAATGAAAAGTGCAAAATAACTTTAATTTCGGAAGTCGGTGTTCAATAACGAAGCGGCAAAACTATAATAGGAACACTGACTTCCGAAATTGTAGCTATTTTGCACTTTTCATTGTTTTTTTTACATTGAAGTCGGTTGTATTTTTTTTTGTAAAAAGTTTTTTATGTTGACATGTCATTTATTGATAATTGTAATTATTTATGCCCGTTATAAATTCACGTAATCATTTTTAATATAACATTAACATAAACTTTAGTTAATTAATATAATAACATAAACGAAATAAAAAAAATCATTAGGGTTGTGTAAATATTGTAAGGCACTGACAACAATATAGAGCCGTCTCTCTTTAATTCTCCTTTTCAATGGATTTGCTAGTTCCTTTGCAGATATCGTGTCTTGGCTGTCTAATGATTTTATCAAAAACTGAAAAGCTATATCAGCCGTTAGAATAGTGGCATCTCTGCGGCGACCAAATTCACGCAAATACTCTACACTACACCTAATTCTACCAATTCAAATATCTTTTGGACTACTTTTAATGGAAATTTATGTTAAAATGTCAATAAAAACCGGAATTTTCAATTATTTTCGAATTTAGAAGAATCCGAATTGCAATCCCTAGTTGAGAGACTATGACAAAATAAAGGAAGAGGGTTGATAAAAGGCATTAGTCGCCTATCACACCCTAAAAAAAAAAGTTTCTGTTTTCGGTCATTTTTAGATGCATTTGCATAGTTGCAAAGATGTATATTTTTTTACGTGATAAATAATGTAGTCAAAGCATTTATTAGCCAAACAGAGAGTGTTTCACCTTTCTTGTAAATTTTTGTCGTTTTTTCAATATTTATTATTTCAGAAACAAGCGCTCCATGATCTGATGATGATGAGTCTCAATGATATTTCATTGAGATTTTATGATAATGATTGCGCACGTGAAAGTTTATTAAGAGTAATAACTCTTAATAAACTTTCATGTCTATTTCATGTCATTCTAACCCATACGGAAAATGTACAAGTTAACAATCGCGGTGCACGCGACAATACGCCGAAATTTATTTTGGCGAATATGGTTCATGCAACGCTAGTTTCAGAAATAATAACTTAAATTGAAAAAAATACAAAGAATGCACAAAAAAAAGGTGAAACTTAGTTTGGGCAATAATTGCTTAGACTTACTATATTATTTGTCGCGTAAATGTCACTGAATAAAAAATATACATCTTTAACTATACAAATGCATTTAAAAATAAACGAAAACAGAACTTTTATTTGAGCGTGTGAAAAATGCCTCTTATCAACCCTCCTCCTAACAAATTGTGTTGACGAAAATCGTACCATCGAACTGAACTGAAAATAAAATAGGAAGGTTATCGGAACTCTGTGATAGTAGAATGTATCTTGGCCGTATTTGGGCTTATTATAATCGTCACGAGGTGCACTCTGGCTATAAGGTACCATCGAACTGATCTGCTGATGAAGACGGAAGTACCTATCGGTAAGGGTAAACTGTACTAAAGCAATATAACGCTAGCCTTGTTTCGGCTTATTCGAATTGCCCGAGATGCAATTTACCTTTAAACGGTTTCACTGGTTATATTCTCTGCTTAGCTACCTTACTATACAACTTGTATACTATTTAGGTTTAGCTGGCGGGTTGCACAACTAAAAAGTAAAAGTGCCTGTAAATGGTTATTAATATTTGAAATAAATTCTTTAATTCGATTTGGTGTTAAATAACTAAGAAAAAAAAATGGGTTTTAGTTAGTTACACAGCTGAAGATTATAAAGTTATGGAGTTTCATGCAGGATGATCAAATGCAGACTGACTTCTATTTCGGCTCTATGTTAGATCGCGTTAAGTATGGCTGGCGTTGTTGATAATCTAGTGAGTAGCAGAAACACGAATGAGTGAAGCTTCTGTGTTACCTACTCTATGGAGAAGACGTGACATGTGATGGACATTAGAGACAATTTTCTGATCTGCCGATAGTGTCAGCGGCTCCCGCAGCTAATGCGTTGAATACCTAACACGTTCACCAGTCAATCGAAAATGATTTCGGCCAGCTCCGCTAATGTAATATCACAGTTTGTCTACATTTTTTCCTAGATAATGTTGTGTTTCGTTGATAAGAAACGATAAAATTCATTTAATCTGTGAGATATGGATTTTTATACCTGTAGTAGTCGTCCAGTTATTTGTGTATGTATACGTGATTGATTCGTGTAATAACAGCTGTTGCCCCCACTCTGCTATTGTTCTACTCTGATAATTATAATCAATTTGTTATTTAATCTGTCAAAGGACACGATAATAGCCGTTGTACTTTTTAATTATTTATTGTCTGCAGAAGCTTGAATCGTGTTTGTAATAAAAGTGTATTTATTAGCGATGATTGTTGACACATTGAAGATGTATCGCAGCGTGTCATGTGTGCTGGTGAGTCATGTGCTGTCAACAGTGCATGCGCAGCGCGTCGCGGCGCGCATGCTGTGAATACACTATGTACAGCACTGAGGACCGAGGTGCTACACCAGCGACTGCGGACCGTTACGTCGTTATTACATCGCAGGGACAGCTTTGGCTATTAATCGAGTCTACGTGTCCAGACATACATATGCACATGCAACATGTTGTTTGACTCGCACATTGACATACGGTGGTACGTCGACGATGAAGTACCTGGGACTCGTCCTCGACAGCCGGTGGAATTTCGAGGAGCACTTCCGACGTCTGGCTCCCAAACTGAATCGGACTGGGGCTGCCCTCAAGCGGCTCCTGCCCAACCTCGGGGGTCCAGACGCCACCTGCCGGAGGCTCTACGCAGACATCGTCCGGTCCATGGCCCTTTATGGGGCGCCGGTGTGGGCGCCGTCACTGCGAAAGCGACCAGCGGCCCAGCTGAACGCGTGCCAGAAGGTCATGGCCATACGGATGGTGCGGGGATACCGCATGGTTTCCCGCAAAGCGGTGAGCCTCCTTGCTGGCCTGCCACCATGGGATCTAGAGGCAACAGTCCTTGCACGAATGCACGATCTGTGCGTGGAGATGCAACGCGACCAGTCGCGGCATGGCAGACAGAGTTCCGGCGAGATCTCATGGTGGGATGGCAACAGCGACTATCGCAACCCAGTGCTGCAGTTCCTGCACAGGATTAGTGCGGAAGAAACGCCCGGGAGTCACCATTGTGTGGACCGCCCGGAAGATACGGTGGAGTTGTGCCCCGCTTGGGCAGAGCAACGCCGTATCCTCGTGGGGGCGATCGGCGGCAGCGTTCTCTCACGCCGGGCCTTGGTACAGGCCATGGTTTGGAACGAAGAGGAGTGGCAGGCGGTCGCCTCCTTCTGCGAAGCAGTAATGCTAGCAAAGGAGGTGACCGTTCGCGTGAGGCAACGGTCCTCACGCCCCAATTGTCGCCGTGATTCCGATCCTGATTACCGGCCACCGCAGGCGTGGGCTTGTGGACGGCGAGCAATGGGTGGTTCGCCTTCCGACCCTCCGGTAACCGTTCGGACCGAGCCCAAGTCGCAGACGGCGCGTACTGTTCCACGTGTGCCTCAAGGATATGTCAGCAACTGTAGGGGGCCAGCAGGGTCGAAGCCTACTGGGGCCAAGGGTCTGATTCTGAAAGGATGACTCGGCCCTGGTACGAAAGGCAACGAAGGAACAGGAATAGGTTTTTAGTCAGTAAAAGTCTGACACTATCTCGCGCTCCGCCCATGAGCGCGGGATGACATAAGATGATTTTCACACCGAAAAACAAAAACTTTGACATACGTCGAATCTGAAGTCTATTGCTATATCTTCTCCTACAAATTCTTGCTTTAGATATTTAGCTTGTAATAGTATTGATTTACAGTGCAAGCTACCATGTTCACATCATGGTCGTATGTCGCCGAAAAAAGTAACAATAATCTGACTTAACCCTCCCCAGTACCAAAACCGTTTTCTGGAAATTCGACTATTTTACGAGTGTCCTTCACACATTCTCACAATACACCCGAGAAGACAGTAATTAGTATCCTGGAGCTCTAGTCACGTTTGTGCTCCAATTCCGTATTGATCCGGTTCCGCATATAGACTTCAACTTTAGTATGAAATGTACCTTTGTTTACTCCAAGTTCGAAATACGGGTTCAAGTTTCAATTTAAAAAGGTTCTCGTTTTGCACTGGGCGTCCGATCATTGGTTCTGTTCTCAATCCTATGCTAAACCAACAAATATGGCTAATAATGAGGTCATAACGTAACATGCCCGTGTGTATATCACAACAGTCGGAAGCAGCACCCGCGCACTTCGTGGCAGGTAAAGCTACTAAACTATTAATAATTCAGACGCATTGCACCGCGGAAACGCACTTGGAACACATCCGGTACATACGCCAGCCGTGTGGCCAGTGTGGGCACCTGTTCTGTCACTGCTAGCGCTCTACTCTACGACATCACATCCCTAAAAAATGTGGCTCCGGGTGGCTCAACAATGGTCTGCCTTGAAAAATATTCTTACAAAGTTGCTCTGCTAAGTAGAGAACTTTATGTCCACAGGTTACCTAATCCAGTCTTCCAAAAATAATTTTATTTGATGGATAGTTCAGATCGTGATCTGTTGACTGCGTATTGTTGTAGACGAATTTTATGTCGAAGATGGGAAGCGACGAGATGAATGATGTTGGGAATACGATCCTTTCCCAATCGTTGGTTGGTTGGTTTAAGAGTTTGCAGGGCTATTTAGACCTATGAATAATTATGTTGTCGAAGTCCAGGTGCTATAAGCGATATCTAATAACCGCCCGTGATTACCGATCATCTGTCACTCCTAATAACCATAATTAAATATCGCGCCTGCGCCGAAACCGCGGCCACCCGCACGAGAACGCGTATTTCATTTAATTCCCATGTGTTTTTCTCAAAAGACAGGAAGATAAAGCTAATTTCCTTTAGTTAGCGTTTAGTCTCAATGTATATGATGACATTGCATGTTCCTTAAATGCTAGGTGTATGGTATTTTTGCCGCATGATCGCGTGCAGTCGTCCGTCTGCAACGCCCCTCGGTCGTCGACCCCGCGACACCGCGCTGCGCCTCTGCCGCCGCCATCACGCCGCGCCGCATCTGCGCGAGCAATCAAGCTTTGCTTTTATTTCTCTGACGAATGTAGGTATTCGGCAATGTTTTGTTCCAATGTAATTCGAATATCGTAGTTATAATGTACAGCGTAGGACAACATAACATGCGCTTGCTGCGATAGGCTCGGGTTACAATTTATTTTCAGTTTTGTATCGGGGATTTACTTGCACATTATTGAACAATGCGTAATTATACCGAGGCTGTTCTCGGTAGTGCTATGTAATACTAAATATGTTAAGTGCTTTCTTCCGTGCATTTCCTCATTTTACCAGCTATTTTCTAAAATTATTATTGCTAAGTAATGTTGTACCGACCGCAATTTAAAACAGTTTCTATTATAAAAAAAATAGTAAACAAAACATTTTCTATTATCTGCAGAGCTCTTTGTCAAGCCATTCTCCCATGTCGTCGTCACTCCGGAACGCACAAATTCTGTGTTCTGTTCTGAGCAACAAGACGCCTCACGACAGCATGTCGCGCGACTGCTCAATCTGTCTCAATAATTGTGTTCATTTTGTTACCTACCGGTCCACAGAATAAGTAATAGTATGGTCTGTACTTCATGTTGTTTTACCTAAACATCCATTGAGCTCGTCGTCGACACATCACTCGCTATTTTCAGTCGGCGCTACAATTTTATTGTTCTTTTATATGTTTGTAATTTCGTTTGTTCAGTCTGTTTATCTCTATGTTCTGTGACTGAATATAACATTAAGTAGAAGTAGTATAACTATGTTGTTGTGTAGTTGATACCGTATTTTATGCCACAAATGACATTGATCCATTTCTTACCGTATTGTTATCGTAATGGCACTTTTTATGGAACGTATAAGTTCCATTACTATATGTATGAGCGTGGCCAGTGTTTCGAGGTGTGGCACGAATTCGCACATTTTCCACATAGAATAGCAGGAGTGTATGTATGTAGGTATCTGTTAAAAATGTTCTAATATATGGTGTGAGTTGTGACCCAATTCTTTCGTTCATTTTATTTGTCCGAAGCCCATAAATAATATCGCGAACGGCTCTCGTACTGAATCCGCGCGTGAAGCAGTGGTGTCCGTTTTACGTAATGTGGCTTTGGTAATCAAGCCAAAAACTGGCGTTCCAATATAATTTGCTGTAGTTTGGAACACATGCGCTGCAGGCCGCGGCCACCACGTGCACACCTTGAGCAATCACAACATTCTTGTATGTTTTCGTAATACTTTCGGTGTAATCAGATCTTTTCCTATTTATTTTTGTATTGGAGAGTTAGTACTTGATTTCTCTCTTGTCCGCAACACTGGAATTACTCGAAATTCAGAGCTAGCCCACCGGCCGATGGCCTTACTATACCTTGCCCTTAACTTGATTGAACTATGGCCTTATGTACATTGTACAGGTGCATGTACTTATCTTACTGGCAAATGATCGAGCGTGTTCATGTAACATAAACATTATGTGTAATTAACCGTCGCATTAGATAACTCCTTATCTTCGACCTATGTGCGTTTTACTTGCGATGAGTAACAGTTGGTTTTCCTCAGTAGGCACTAACGAAGGGCATAAGGAATAGTGAAGGAGGTCCCGCACTCAACGATATATCAATTTAATTGTGTTATTAAGAGCTGCGGGCACGCCTGCGGCCAGTACAATGAATCAGAGGTCAACCACTACTGATAACCTAAGCAGTAAATAAAAAATAATATCTTGAAGTCGTTTGACATAATAGATATGAACAGAAGCCCCGTTCCACTCAAGTGAAAGAATGTCGACATCTTTAAACAGTCAGTCCGGCAAGGCTTCAAAGGTTCTGGTGGACTCGTGAATTAGGAGTATTTAAGTATACCCAATTCAACACTAACAGACATTGTATGAATGCCAGTAGTAGATGTGTGTGTGTAGTTTCCCAAATTGAATAGGTTAGCAGAGCTAGGGCTACAAGCAACCTGTAGCCGCGGCTCTTCTGCACGTGTCGTGGTCTCGCAGTGCGGGCGCTATGAACAGAAATATGTAGCGTGTGTGCAGTAGTGGCCGCGGTGACGCGATTGCCCTTGGCATTATTAGCGGCCGCGCTATCAGCGAGCGGTGACATCACCCGCCGGCCGCGCCGCATCACATGTGCCCGACACTCATCGTCTACTAGCTTGCCGGCAGGACTGCTGCCGTAGATCAATGATCATTTGCTACAGATCTAAATATGTTAGGTATAAGGTCCCATGAAGCATATCAGAAATTAATACAATATACCAACTGAAATTACTTACTAAAATTTCGAGGTCTACCCTGTCATTTTATATTATCACGAGATTAAAATCATTGGCCATGCATTTACTTTCTGCAAAGATAAGATCCGTGCAAATAGACGGTAGCGTTGGTGGCTCAAGGCAGCTGCAGCGTGTCGAAACACCCGATATTATGCAGCCTTGTAATGTCGAAGTAAAGTCCATGCACGGCGCACAGTCAAAGGTCGTGTGGCGGCTATTATTAGCATCGCAGACTACGTCAACTACTTCGGGCTCTGCCCAAGTGCTAGTCACTCTATAATCGACAAACATGGTGGTAAAAAGAAAACTAAGAGAAGACAATGCCGCATCTACGTGCTTGAATCCACATACTGATTGAGATGTCCCATTACTCGACAATAAGTCTCTTCCAAATAGAATATACTACTGATAGAGTTTATCATCGTCAATCACAAGACCCTTACGCCAAAGCGATTACGCTATACAACATTAGCATTTGTTATTATAGTCAAGATTATGAGGCTACTCAACTGACGAGTATTTTCCAATGGCCACAACGCTTCATATTCACTCGAAAATTGCGAAATCGCCCTTGAATGAAACTGGATTGAATTTTTGCACGAGCTGTGCGCTCAAACTGATAAATGGTTTTGATCACTTGCTGTTATTTTTCTATCGCAAGTCTATTTCCGATCACCGTTACGGCGGAGCGTGCTCCACTAGCTTCTATTGATACAGCCAGACGTCGCTGCCGTCAACTAATTATTTTTTCATAATTATTGTGTTGCATTCAGAGTCAGGTCAACAATGTTTATTTTTAAGGAATCATGTAAAGCGCCACAGGCAATCTGACGCCTGAAAAAATTGGCACGTCAATTTAGTTTAAATGCAGAACGTGCATGTCCAACTGCAATCACTTTTTCTAAGTAGAGACTGAATTGAGTTCTGATGTTTGGTGACCGCAGCTCGTTGAACTCTGATGTTGTCAGGTGTTCATTTTACTGATGATATCTAACCTGGCTGACCGAGGTTTCTCCCGGGCTTTACGGCGTCTTCGCGAAACCATTAGTTTATCATGTTACTATCTTAGGTCTCGTTTGGAGTTCCGAGTAAACCAACATAAAAAAATGAGATCTGAGATCCAGGATGCGATAAGAAGCTAGATAATATATAATAAATGTCGGACACATTTCTTATATATTATCTAGTCTAGAATCTATTACATTAATCCAGATGTGACAAACTATTATCACTGATTACACCGAGATGTGTCTACTTCAACTTTCTTTAGCACTACCTATTTCAAATGGTCGAATTACCGGCCGGATTGTCAAGATGAAGTCGCTCGTATTTTAAGTGTTGAACTGAATGTGAATACGGACCCATCTCCTTGCGGACTTCATAGGCCGTGTGTCAGCTCAGCTAATTGTGATGTGTGCCGACACAGCGCAAAGATTTGCTTTGAGTTGAGATTGTAGAGCTATTTGTTTACACTGATTAATCTCATGCAAGCCTAAGACTTTACTTTTATTTTTTATCTATATATAGACGTACAGTACGTTTCCCTTGATGTTTTCATATTTTGATTGTTGGTAATTATTTTGGATGTTCGAACATTATGACCAAGTTCCGGACATTGGCAGGCATTTAACAGGCAATGTTATTCTTATGTTGTCGTGAATCGGTGTGATCGGCCCGTTTAACGTTCCATTGTGCGGGCGGCAGGCGGCGATCAATGGCCCATGGCTTCTTTTGTCGGCGCCGCCGCGAATTACACGCACCGCCGTACGAGCTATTCTACCTCATGATCAGCGGAGCCAGGCAGTGACCCGAGGACTTAGCACCTCATAGACATCGCCTTCTACTTTGACATGCTTTCTAATATAAACTAAAAACACGTTGAGCTTTTAGTTTATATTAGAAAGCAAGTTTCCCCCTGAAAGTAACCAAGTTAATATTAACTTAATATCGCCGGACTCCGTGTTCTGTAAGCTGTGGCCGGCAATCCTTCCGACCTTCGCAGTAAGATCGAACCGTTCAATATTTAATTTAATCGTGGTTATATTTTACCTGTTAGTTATCTTGATTATATTCAAATTAAAATTTATAATCGTTTTGTGGTTTTCCTTGGATATTCGTTGTTGTCATTTTCGTGCGGCCGCTTGTTCGCTTACGACATCACTTCTGCACGGCTATACATTTGTTTTGTTTTTATTAATGACGCGTATGTTTGTTAGTTCATTTTCTCTCATTTGTCTTGAAGTAACGAGACTGTTGGCCTCGACCTTAGCGAGTGAACACAAGGTCGGCTCGGCTGTTTTTGCCAACGTATCACAATCGCGACAGGAGCTTTGTTTACATAAATACAGAACGCTCATCGTGCTGCTAATTGTAGCGGAGTGTAGCTGTGTACTAATGAATGGAACAAGTGTGCCGACTGTTGCGCAACACTCGCCACACGCTGTTTGGCAACAAATGCGGATGACGTCAGCGCACACTATACATTGTTGTCATCAGCGTCTGCTAACGAAGCAAGCACTGGACCATAACGTTTACTGTTCTCCGAACCGCACAGGACTCATGGATGCTTTTACGGGTATTTTACTACCGACGAGGTTGTTTCTAGGTTTCTTCAAAATGTCTGTAAAACTTATGCGCATTCGTGTATTGTTTCAGTAATATAGATAACTACAATTTATCAATAGGCGTATTTGGAAATTTCATGTACAGTTAGCATCTAAAAGATTTATTGAAGACACCGTGTTGCATACTGATGCAGCAATAGTCCTGTCCGTGATGATAGACATCGGTCTATCATCACTGACGGGACTATTGTTGCCAATAAACCGACCCAGTTCTCGAAAATGACCATGTCACGTTGTACTGGGATCGTATAACGTCACATGGTCTTTTTCGAGAACTGGGTCGGGCACATACAACTGTAGTATGGTACCTCCGAATCCACTAGGTTGTATTTCAAAGCAAGTTGCTGGTTATTATTATTATATTATCATTTATTATTCCAATCAAAGTTCTGTCAAAAAGAAGCCCAAGTTATCCTTGTAAAATCAGCTATCCGTCAGTGAAAGTCCTTCTTAGTCGGTCCAGCCGCTTCGAAGATGTCCATTATCTCCGGGAATTAAGATGAACTACCTCCCGCGAGAATTAAGATACCTCCACCCTCGAGAATTAAGTCCCGTCGAGCAGAAATATAAAAAATTCATTAAGTTACTCATTATAACATTAGCTCATCATCTTCCTGCCCTTGTCCCGTGTTATTTGGGGTCGGCGCAATATCCCAATAAAAAGTAGCCTAAGTAACTGCTTGTAATATTTGCTATCCGTCAGTGAATGTCCTGTCAAAATCGATCTAGCCGTTTCGGATGTTAGCTGGAATAAACCGATAACTAATCAGATATTTCAAAGTTCACGTTTTTATTATAGGTATCGAATTTGATATACATTTAGTAAATAAATGTTTTTTGATAATACAAACAGACTCTTCAATTTTATTTAAGGCGGCTGGCAAGGTAGGTTTGTGAACATTGTTCGCCTAAAATAGAGTGAATAAATAGTGATATTAGATTATATTAACTAAAAAGAGTAAAATACAAAAATAAATTTAAAAAATAAAAAAACCGACTGCGAAAAAAAAACTTTAAATAAAAACTGAAAAGAAAAAAAACATTTTTTTATTACAGTGTCGGTCTTTTTCATAGGTAATATTAATATTGTGAACACGTCATGCTCTACTTACGTTACTTAATTAGTTAGCTGTGGTGTTGCGCAACATAATGGCGTGTACACACGGGTACTATCCGGTGCAGATCTGCGATAGCGCCGCTCCGCTGCGACGCTTTGTGCGTGCGCTGTCGTCTCAATGTGACGTTCACTTCCGATCAGGCATTGTGGACACTTTATTAATGTTGGGGAATCACCTGATTTAATGTCTTAAAGGGACCACGAAGTACACTAATTATATAGGGTGACTGGTAATTAGTGACCGATACTTAAACACGTGATTGTACTCATGGTCACCACCACTAGTCACCCTATATAACCAAAAAAGGTTGTCATTTTTAATAACAACCTTTAGGAATAAGCTATTATTATAATGATAAAATTAAGTTAAATCAGTGCAAATTGTCATTTTATTTACCCATAATTTCTTAATAATTTGACAGAATTTTAATTTTAATTTTCTTAAAAAGTAAACTAAATCAATGAATCTTTTTCTATAATTATTTTGTTAAGGATTCTAGTTAGTGTTTTGTATTTTTTGTTTATTAATTCTATTAGAACTGTAGAAGTTGTCAAGCTTCGAAATTGACTCTGAAATTAAATTTAAAAAAAAAACGATTTACATATGTGAATATATTTCACAAGCGTGCTATTAATTTAAATAAAATCCGACTTAACTATTTAGACAAGAATATTTCCTAATGTTATTGGTAAGTCACATGTTTGTACAATAAATCTTTAATGGATATAAACGGGTTTGAAAATCATGGTTTTTTGGCCAAATAGCGCGTAATTTCGAGTGAACGCTCTTAAAAGAAAATTTTGAAGAAAGTTACTTATTCAAAATTTGAATGAAAATACTAAAATATATTTTAAAAGGTATATTTGCGTTTTCTGTTTAAACTCAGTAGGTACAATATAATAATAATAATAAACATTTTATTTACAGGCATCGAGAGACCCATAGAAAAACATCATAAAATAATCTTAAACAATAATAAACTAATAAGTACTATAAAAAAAAGACTTATTTAACTATAATTATACATTTTTATTATATAAATCAACAGTATCAAAAAGATCATCTGAGCGTAATAAAGCCATTGTAACTCAACATAATAATAACACTTTAAATCTGTAATCAAATTAACCATATCATAAACTCAAACACAAATGCAAAACCGGCCGTACCGCGACCTGGCAGGGACTGCGGCCGTGCGAGTCGTATCTTAGTTCTCATATTTCGTTTTGCTTACCAAGCACCGGCCCCACACCGGCCGAAAATTAAAACCCGGTTTCAAAATTATTATTTTTTAAATTTATTTTTTAGATGAAAATTCTAAATTGCTAGTGAAATTCAGGGCGCCTACAACTCGCATCTATATATATAAAAGAAAGTCGTGTTAGTTACACCACTAATAACTCAAGAACGGCTGAACCGATTTGGCTGAAAATTGGTGGGGAGGTAGCTTAGAACCAGGAGACGGACATAGGGTACTTTTTTTTTTTTACTTTTTTTTTTTTTTTAGGGTAGAGTAGGGTTGAGTAGGGTAGAGTAGGGTAGAGTAAGGTAGAGTAGGGTAATTTTTTTTTTTACTAAATCCCGCTTTTGGGCAGAACAACGTCTGCCGGGACCGCTAGTATCTATATATATAAAAGAAAGTCGTGTTAGTTACACTGTTTATAACTCAAGAACGGCTGAACCGATTTGGCTGAAAATTGGTGGGGAGGTAGCTTAGAACCAGGAGACGGACATAGGGTACTTTTTAACGAGTAGGGTAGAGTAGGGTAATTTTTTTTTTTTACTAAATCCCGCTTTTGGGCAGAACAACGTCTGCCGGGACCGCTAGTTTTAAATAATTATTTAGAAACTTATCTATTCAAAAGAAATAGTATACCTGATATGGTCTTAAATTCTGAAACAAATAAAAAAAAAACTTATCTTCATAAAAACGAATGTCTTAGAATGATGTCGTACTCGTATATGAGAATCTAAAACAGAAATCAATACATACTTCTACTCAAAATATCCACCCTTAGCCTTAACACAGGCCTTTAAGCGTTCAGGCCATGCGTCTATCGGTTTACGCACTGTGACCATTGGAAAGTTGTCCATCGCTGATCGTAAAGAATTTTTTAAGGATTCTTAATTATTGTGACGTTTGGAGCAGTCCAACTTCTCTAACACAGACCACAATTTGTAGTCCAGGGGTTGAGGTCTGAGCTAGCCGAGGGTTAATCATCAGCCTTATTGAAGTCCGAAACATTCGTTTGAAGCAATCCTGGGTAGTGCGTGCCTTGTCCGGATGCTGAGTCTTGCTTAAAAGACCTTAGTATGTTATCAAAAAGAGCTTTTACGAGGCTTTGCTATGCCGTCAAGGATAGTAAGTGATGCACTTTAGCTGAAGTTTTCATCTATTTTCACGAAAATGAACCTTGGTCACTCCGTGATAGGATACCCTTAGCAAACCATTGCTGATGCCGCATGATGAGCATTCAGGACTCTGCTAACCAGTTGAGAGTGTTCTTTGGAGCATACACCCGATCATTTTGATTTTTGTAATATTCCTTGATTGTGAAAATTTTCTCATCGGTGACAAGAATATCCCTGAGTTTTCCATCAGTGTAACGAACAAGCAAAGATTTTGATCTTTTCACTCTTTTCTGTATAAACGACGTGTTGGAGGTGATGATGTTATGATGAGTAAGAACCTCATGATACGTGATAGCGATCTAGCGGGTGGGTGTTTCATCTACGAATAAAGAGTATTTTTGTGTTCTTAAGGGATTTTAATCCTGGCCCTGACAGCATTCAGTGTCTGTTGAGTTGTCACAACACACGGCTGGCCTGGATCTTTTATGATCGTGAACAGAAGAAGTGTACAGTTGGTGTAGCTATCTATGGTACGATAAACAAACCTACGACTGATACCAAGCCTCAGCAGCGTTTTAAAACAATGTTTGCTATAAAAATAGTGTTATTTGAAAGTAATAAAAGACTCGAAAAAACCGGATACTTATTTTTTTATTTTTAAGTATCCGGTTTTTTCCAGTTTTTTATCATTACAAATATGCTGAAAAACCGGATTTTCGGTTTTCGGGTAAACCGGTTTGGATACCCTAACTGTAACACAGGTATAGCTTTTTGAAGCACATGATACACAATGTACCAAGCCATCACAACACCCAGGGCCAAGCGTGTCAAACGACAAATATTATCGAGTCGCGTTAAGAGGACCGAGTAGTGCACAACGACATTAACAGACTGGGATGTCAATATGTTTGGATTGAAACAATAAGTGTCTTCAAAATGCCGATGCCTTTGTTTAGGTTTACGCAAACCAATCCATCAGGAATTTCTATTGATATTTATTCTAAATGCGTGTTTACGAAATTCCAAAATGTATCTAATAATAACATATTGCTGTTTTCAATAACGAACAATGCCTTACAATCAATTGTAAACAATCCTGTCTACCGGTATTTGTATGCAAGTTGCTTCGGTACCCACAGATTCCTACAGTGTAAACCATATCTAATTATAAAAAAAATTGTAGCGAGTGTTCTCAGTTGTGTGTGGCCGACGCCACACATTACGCCTAACACATTATTGTTACTGTCTTCTCCTTGGTAAACGACGCCATTGACAGTTCTTATGTACTTGTTTAATGTACTTGTTTGTCCTGAACTAGCGTATCAAAAGATCATATTATTTATATTTAATTTTATTGGCATTTGGATCAAGTTACATACACTGCCAAATTAAATACAACTGCTAACACATTAAAATAAGAATCACCTGTTATTGAAATCCTTAGTTTCGGCTCGGCCTTGGTTCCAGAAAGGAGACGAACATCTGGTCACGTACAAAAGCGGTAACCACAAGACGCAAATAGATTACTTCCTGGTTAGGCGTAACCAGCTAAAGCACGTCAAAGACTGCAAAGTGCTGCCAGGAGAAGACCTAGTCTCACAGCACAGACTCCTGGTTATGGTGTCAGTAGTCAAGACACATAACAAAAAAAGCAAAGAGCGTCCTCCTCCTAAAATAAAATGGCATATGCTAGGGAAGAGTGACTGCGCGAAGAAATTGAGAGAGCGAGTGGGTCTACCACTCGCTCTGATAAAAAATGATAGAAATGGGAGACATGAATGATCGAAGTATAAATGAAAGCTGGAATGAGATTGCTGAGTGTATTAGACATGCAGCGAAAGATATTTTGGGAGAGACGAGAGGAAAGGGTACAATAGATAGGGATACATGGTGGTGGTCGATAGATATACAGAATGTGTTGAAAGAAAAAAAGAGGAAATTTAAGGAATGGCAGGGTATAGATCCGGAACACACTAGCTTAAAGTCTGCGAAAAAAAGTGAATATGATGCTTTAAAGAAAAAAGCCAAGAAAGTCGTGGCAAGAGCGAAAGCAAAAGCACAGGACAAACTATACGACACTCTAGATAGTCCCGCAGGTCAGAAAGATCTATACCGGCTTGCTAGAGCAAGAGAGAGGAATGCGAGAGATGTTTGTCAGATAAGATGTATAAGGGATGAAACTGGAATGATTCTATCAGAAGATTATAAAATCAAAGAGAGGTGGAAGGACTATTTTGAAAGACTGATGAATGAGGAAAACAACTGGAATGGGATTTTAGAGAGCAAACCAGTGAATGCGGGTTTAGTGAGAATGATTAGTATGGATGAAGTCAGAATAGCTGTAAATGGAATGAAGAATGGTAAGGCAATTGGTCCAGACGGAATACCAGTTGAAGTGTGGAAGTTGCTGCGAGTGGATGGATGGATGTGGTTAGCTTTGTTCTTCAATAAGTTGTTGCGGGAAGAAGCCATACCTGATGAATGGTGCAACAGTTCCCTGGTGCCCATCTTTAAAAACAAAGGTGATGTGCTTGAATGCAATAATTATAGAGGAATAAAGCTAATGTCACATACTATGAAAGCCTGGGAGAAAGTTATTGAAAGGAGGCTAAGAGAAGAGAATGAAATTTCGCAGAACCAATTCGGTTTTATGCCTGGTCGGGGTACAGCGGATGCCATTTTTGCTATACGCCAGCTAGAAATACAGAGGTGCGCATAAAAACTTGCACATGGTATTCGTTGACCTCGAAAAGGCATATGACCGGGTACCTCGTGAGGTTCTGTGGTGGGCCCTTAAGGAGAAAGGTGTGCCTGGGAAGTATGTGCAGTTGATCCGAGCGATGTACAATCGATGCAGTACCCAAGTCCGGTCTACAGTGGGCACCACTGGCAGCTTCAATGTGGCTGTTGGCTTACATCAAGGGTCGGCTCTCAGCCCTTACCTCTTCCTAATGATAATGGACGCTCTAACGTCGGACATTCAGGAAGAGGCTCCCTGGTGTATGCTGTTTGCCGATGACATTGTGTTGGTTGCCGAGAGTGGCCTAGAGGTCCAGAACAGATTGGAGGTGTGGTGGCACAGACTGGAGAGTGTTGGCCTGAAATTGAGTAGAACCAAAACAGAATACTTGTTCTGCGATTTCGGCGGTGTCTCCAATCCAGTGCCTTTAGCTCTCGCTGGAACGCCCATACCGATCTGCTCCGACTTTCGGTACCTCGGGTCACTCGTTCAAGGGGATGGTGAGGTAGACCGGGACGTAACACATCGGATCAACGCAGGATGGATGAAATGGCGACAGGTCACGGGAACCACTTGTGACCCACGGATGCCCCTCAAGTTGAAGGGTAAAATCTACAAGTCCGTGATAAGACCTGTCATACTGTATGGATCAGAATGTTGGGCTGTGAAAAAGACGGATGAAAAAAGACTGCACGTAGCGGAGATGAGAATGTTAAGATGGATGTGTGGTGTGACGAGAATGGATAAAGTGAGAAATGAGTATATTAGGGGAAGTTTGAAAGTGGCACCAGTGACTGAAAAATTGAAAGGGAATCGTTTGTCTTGGTATGGTCATGTGAAGAGGAGGGATGAAACGCATGTTACTAAAAGAGTTATGAGTTTACATGTGGATGGATGGAGAGGGAGAGGGAGACCAAAGAAAAGATGGATGGATTGTGTGAAGAGTGATATGAAAGAAAAGGAAGTTAGTGATAGCATGACGAATGACAGGGCAGAATGGAAGAAAAAAACATGTTGCGCCGACCCCAAATAACACGGGACAAGGGC
The DNA here is from genome assembly GCA_961205895.1 of Mythimna pallens. Lineage (NCBI taxonomy): Eukaryota > Metazoa > Arthropoda > Insecta > Lepidoptera > Noctuidae > Mythimna > Mythimna pallens. The sequence goes on along the minus strand of OY540845.1, from coordinate 268,279 downwards.
AGGAAGATGATGATGAGTTTCGGCTCGGCCTTCAGTGTCCCTTTCAAGCCTAAAAGGTTATTTTTAAGGAAAGCGAAAGTCCTGCTAGGCCTTCCTCCAACCTTTAAGACATTTATTATCGTCAAACATAAAACTAAGGCCGTTTGTGCTGTAACTGTATTTGTGTTCATAAAACTATTTGTTTATTTCCAGGTAAGACGTTATGTCAAGGAGAACACAGTTTGCATATATTCAAGGTGTGAGCGTGACGCTGTAAGGTAAAAACTACGAGGGAAATTATTTGCTTCTATTCTCTTTGGAACGAGAAACGTGCGTTACATTTATATGAGTATCTTATCTTATAGAGGTAATGGAAGGCGGACTTGAACACTCACTGTACAATCATTCTAGGAAATTCTATTTGGGAACAGTGGCTTGTATACTTTTCTGGAAGGATACATTTTGGAATACGTTTAATCCCCCATGCGTCACACCGACCCAGTCAAGGAGCACAGATCATTCGAGTCAAAGATCGTTTGCTCCAGAATTTGGTAGTATGCAGCTGTGTCCTATTCCTAACAAGAATCACATCTGTTCTGTCCTTACAGTTGCGTAGCCTCATGACCTCACTTGCACTCATTTAAAAAAATTCAATGTTCAATATATTTAGTTTCTTATTTCTACTGGAGTGATGTCATTCCTAAGTTTGGTCAAAGTAGCAGGTGCGCAGTGAAGCTGCCCTGTTGTCTCTGCTATCCTCTCGGCATTTGATACGTTTATGGAAACTGGATGTGGTCAGCTGACCCTGTAGTAGCCCTTTACACGAGCTCATTAAACTCTCTTACTGTAGTCTCTAATTGTTTACTTATTAAGCATAAAGCATAATTAGCCTTATAATGTTCCTACTGCTGGAACTCAGGCCACCTCTCACTCATTATTACAAGCTAATTAAACTCTCTCCTTGTCAGTGCGGCATTACATGGGTACATTAGCCGTATTATTAGCGGCTTGCCAACATAAAGTGACCGTTATCTTCAAATTTTTCTTTGGTATTCTATTTTATAAGGGTCAATAATGGGTTTGATATATGACTGTTGTTGGTCACGAACTTACGATAACCATAATCGTTATCTAGTTGTGTAGCGCAGTTTTAAAAATGAAAGCTTCGGCGAAAGGATATGCACCTGTTTTTTAGTATAAGAATAATGATTTCTTTTAAAATGCTGTTGCCCCCCACTGGGAAACTTTGAGCGAAAACTTCAATGTATCATTATTACAACAAGTGCAGAGAAAGGCGTCACCAAACTAATGTAAGTTCGCAACTTAGATTGCATCTTACACGTGCTTGTATTTCGCTTTCTTCTTTTTGACACCCATTGCGGATTGTACCCACTGCAGCAGCAGATACACAGAAGCGCAGCGCGCGATGGACGGCGCTCGGCGCAGCTTTAGAAAGCTCTGCACGTTATTTAATGACTCGTTGTCATGTTTGGGAGTGTGCGCGTTATTGATTGTCTTCGGCTTTATCATGCCATACATTGGACACAGACGATTGACTTCGGCCTGAGATCCACATGAATGTTAGTAACAATCACCTAAAGTTCAATGTTAGTAGTGTTAATAACAATATTCTTAAGAGTTTTAAAGAGTGTTCTAATTTTGTTATCAGTCATTCTAAACCTAGCGAAAAGGAAGAGGTAATAAATTTGAGGCGTGCGTAAAAATATATTTAAACTCAACTCAATTCTTTGCGGAAAATTGGAAAACTGCCCAATTACGATATTTCCCCAAAACGTTGTGATTCCATGTCGTCATCAGTCAATAGCAGTATTACATCAGTGAGCAAACCTTTGGGGTTCCAATCGGGGTTAACATATGTATTTCTAGATTAAAAGTTGTTGCTAGTGATCTTTGTAAAGAACATAATGCTCGTCCCTGACACGTCTCGCTATAAACGCGTGGGTAAATACACACACATGTGACACAGTTTTGGGGAGTGCAGCGCTCATTGAGGCGATTGTATTGTGGCCAGTGATTCAATACCACGGTCAATACGATACTACTTGCGTAGCTGCACTCCACAGATGCGCATCACACTCATCATAACATATCACGAATGCAGGATTCGGTCAGCGACTTCCATCAAGTACCCGTGTTCCTAAAACTACCCGTTGTTGGATTTCATCTTCGCCGTACTAAATCTGAATGATGTGTACGGACATGTAATCATTATCATCGACAAGTGTTATTGTGTTGATTTACATAATCTCCACATTGCCGTCGCGATTATACGAGCCTCGTTTCTCGTATCCTATTTGGGATTGGCATCAACTTGCGCACTTTGCATTGAGCATTTGGCTCTTGTTTTTCGGTGGGGAATCATCCAATGATTTCTCCCGCTGTAGGGCGCAGCGGGAAAGCGCCGACTCCGGCTCAGTCCGGACGGTTACCGGACGGCCGGACGGCGAGATACCCATTGCTCGCAGTCCGCAAACCTACGGTGGCTGGAAATAGGGGTCGGGCTTCAGGCGGCTGGAGCGTGAGGAAGTTCCTCACGCGTGCGGCCGTCCCTGCTAGTATTACTGCTTTGCAACAGGCGACTGACCATGAGCCAGACCTTAGTACAGGTCTGGCTCGAGAGGTCGTTGCCGCAGATCGCCCACACGAGGACACGGCGGTGCTCCGCCTAAGCGGAGCTCACCTCCACCGTATTGTCCACCGTGTCCTCCGTGCGATCCACACTATAGTGACACCTGTTCGGTGATCCTCACAGGTCCTCCTGCATCATGCGGAAGGTGAGGACGCCGTGACGTCTCTGCAGCTATTCTTCAAAGAGGGGACTTACCGCCATGATTATGCCGTGTCCGTGGCGTGTGTTGCGACAGTCGCTGTCGCCTTTTTACCATGAGATCCCACCAGAACTCTGTCCGCACTGCTGCGACTTCTCGCACCAGTGGAGTTCCAAATCATTCATGCATGCAAGGACTGTTGGCTCCAGATCCTCTCGAAGCTCACCGCTTCGCGGGAGACCTTGGATCGATTTTTACCCGCCTTTTTTAAGGTGGAAAATCATTCAATGACTTCTCGCGCTCTTGGGCAGAGCGAAAGGGCGTGTCAGACTTTTACTGATTAAAACCCACTCCTGTTCCTTCTTTACCTTTATTCCAGAGCCCCGGGGTTCACTTTCACTTAACCCATTGCCCTAGTAAGCTTGAACCCTGGGTGCCTCCGATTTGCTGACATCTCCTTGAGGCTCGCGTGGAACACTACGCGTCGTTGACGACTTGCGCTCGGTCCGGACGACCGGACGGCGTGCTGTCCATTGCTCGCCGTTCGCAAGCCTACGCTTACGGTGACTGGAAATCGGGATCGGGATCTCGGCGGCTGGAGCGTGAGGGCCGTTCGGTCGTCTCCTTCACTAGCATTACTACTTCGCAGAAGGAGGCGAACGCCAGCCATTCCTCATCGCTTCGGACCATGGCCTGTACCTGGGCCCGGCGCGAGAGTTGTTACCGCCGATCGCCCCCACGAGGACACGGGGGTGCACTGCCCGAGCGGGCACACCTCTGCCGTATGCTTGCCGTGTTCTCCGGGCGTTCCACACAACGGCGACGACACCTGGGCGTTTCTTCCGCATGAATCCGGTGCAGGAACCTCCCGAACTTACCATGTCTGGTGACGACCTGCGTCATGCGGAAGTTAAGGACGCCGTATTGTCTTTCCAGCCACTCCTCAAAGAGGGGACTTACCGCTATGATTATGGCGTGCCTAGCACTGGGTTGCGACATTCGCTGTTGCCGCACCATCCAACTCTGGGACTGGCGTTCAGCTTGGTCGCCGGTCGCTTCCGCAGCAACGGCACCCACTGCGGCGCTCCGTAAAGGGCTCTGGACCTAATAAACCCCGCATAGAGCCTCCGGCAGGAGGTTTCTGGACGCTCTAAGCATTTAGCTCTACTACGAATACATTCTAAGAAGAATAATGTCCAACCCGGGAATTTTTAAGTCAAGAGTGAATAGGTTACTTCTAGGTTAGCGCGCTCACGTCGTCGCTTTCCATCAAGTGAGATAGCGGACAAGCGCAAACCTATCAAGAATTAAAAAAACTAGACTAGGCTGAAAATGAAACCAAATTCCTAATGTATGTGTATGTAAGTAGTCAGCTTTCTCCCTAATTCCCGCTCATCGTGGTCGCAGCTTGAATATTTGAGAAAGCCTCACACTCTAATGTTAGAAGTAATTGCGAGCGCACTGATCACGAGCGCTGAACCGCCGCCAGCGCGCCGCCTCTAATGACCACTACATAACCACTTAATTCCATATTGACGGAATGTCATTTCCTTGCCGGCAGAAAATCACCAAACGGATCTCGCTTATAGAAACAGGCCCATTCCTGCGTCCTACCAATAACACATGAGGCGTGTTTGCTCCGTCATTTTATAACAATTGGAATAGTGTGTGGCCGTGTGGTCCCACCGATTGTAACATAGAAACTTCAGCGTGGATATAACTATTGTTATGGCGTTTGGTAACACTAATACAAATAGTTGATTGTTTAAACAAGTTCTGTGTTCTGGACTTCCTGCAACGGTAGCGGCGAGTTTGCTTCGGCTATATATAGCTGCGATTAAACTGAGGAAACAGCGGCGCTTATGATATATACAAACAGTACAACTTTCTGTTGGCTCTCTTGTTACGTACACTTTGTCGTGTCTAACTTGCTACTTCTCAAACCTTCGATTACGTCTTATCAGAATTTGTTTTTAAGGGGTATCCGTAGCTTCTTTTACTCTTCACTGCGCTCGCTGCCCTCTCTTAGCAAGGCTAAGGGTGATCAGCATGATGGTCGACTGACACTTTATTGTACACCAAGATTACAATATTTATAAAAGGAAACCTATAAAATAATATAGTTAATAAAAAAATACATACAGCCGACCATAGAACCTCCTTTTTTTGAAGTCGGATAAAAAGTATATCTTTACATTCGTGGACGAGACTAGCAACATTGTTTTATATAAAATCTGGTAACAGTGGGTGAGTTCATTACAATTATTATGGCTGTTATAATCTAGTATGTGGGAGCGAGGCCGCTCAAATGATTCCCATCCTGCAGCGAAGGGGCCGCGCGGACGTTGTGTTGCGAGCACACATACCGAATACTACTGGATACCACTTCGAACCCTGAAGCGCAAAACGTATGTCGCAAAATATGTGTGAAAATGTAGTTGGTCCCTTCACTACACAACACAAAAATGTCGCCGGCCCTCGATCTTTTAACCGACCAGTTTCTTTTTAGATTGAAATCATCCATTGGCAGTTCCCATTCTAGGGCGGATCGAGAGGGCGTGTCAGACTTTTACTGACTAAAACCCACTCCTATGTTCTTTCTGTGCCTTGTGTTCCAGGACACCAGGGTTCCCTTGAGATGACGGTCCGTGGACAACCCTATGTAAACCGACCCTTGTATATTCCTTATCTTTTCTAATATTATATCAAAGTATCCACTATCTCAAGACTCAACCTCCGTATAAATAGTTCTTTCATTATTTAAAAGGAAAGTGTTTGTCGTGCAGTTATAGTAATCCTTTGTCGGTGACAGTCTGAGCAGCTATCTTATCAGTCCACTGGTTACACTAGTGTGTAGTCTATGTTCAGATACATCAACTTGTTCTTGACACCTTTCCTATTTGTCTGTTGTGTTTTGGCTCGCGACGCCTGCCGCTCTTATCTTCAACTAATTGTTTAGTTACTCTGCGCTGCACTCCCTTGTAGTTTCGCACAAGTATATGAATAGAGAGAATTTCGGTACGTCATGTTGATGATCTTCAGGCGAAGAATGCGAAGGTCGCGTAAACATATGCTCCAATGTTTACAGACGGTGAGCTACTAGCGACGTAAAAGCATTCCTCAAATAATGATGACCTTTGAATATAATATTGAGACTGAAAGCATGTCTGAGTAATGTTAAAAAAGTACTTGGAGCCCGGCAACAAGCTGGCTAAGACGAATAAATTAGGCATATACTGATAATAATCGGAACGATTGTGTTGGTGGCCGACTGGTCGGCCATCTGTCCGCCGCGATTCGTCCTAGTTCCCAGAATTGGGAGCATCGTGTAGGACGCAATTACAATCATGACGGATCTTACTAAAATATACGCTGACGTTACTTCTTCCCACTAAGTCGTGCAGCAACTTCTTTATTGATAACCGTCACGAATTCATATGTACTGAGACTCGCAGAAGGAATTATGGACGTTACTGGACATAGTTCGCACAGAACTGAACCTATTTATTCCATGTGGGGGGCTCCTCTTGCAAAAATCCGATGAGGTTGTATAGTCTGGAAATGTCAACACAAACCGCTTCGATTTGTACAGAGGTGGGTAGAAAGTAGTTTGATCGACTCGACGATTTGTCGCGAGCTCTCGACCCGACGAGGCGGCTTGATGAATGATCGGCGTGGTCGCAGAGCCATCGCGCACCGATCGCGACCCCATCGGATGTGCGTCGTTTAACATCAACTTGCATTCATTAGGCACTGGTGTTTCACTACATGTGTTTGCAATGAGATTCATGAAATATTTTCCTATATTGATTTTGTAACACGCGTAAAGAGTTATGAGTTTACATGTGGATGGATGGAGAGGGAGAGGGAGACCAAAGAAAAGATGGATGGATTGTGTGAAGAGTGATATGAAAGAAAAGGAAGTTAGTGATAGTATGACGAGTGTCAGGGCAAAATGGAAGAAAAAAACATGTTGCGCCGACCCCAAATAATACGGGACAAAGGCAGGAAGATGATGATGATGATTTTGTAACACGCACACACGCACTGTGGCGGTGGTGCCTTTCTGCTATTTTATTCAACACAGTTTTCATCCTCCGCTCCGAAGCGAACTTTTTATTCTTCTGCTTTATAAGCGAAATCTCCAAGAGGCCAACCGCCTTTATTTCCTGTTCCTTACGCTTTTTTTGGCTTACACATTTTTCAGGGCATCATATCACATAAACACAAAAATACTTAGTACTTAGAAACACTTGCATAGACACTTTAATGTGTTTGGTTATTGTGTGCTGGACCCACAGGTCACAGATCATAGTCTTCTTGGTAATGATATTGTTAAGAGAAAACGTTACGAAACTAATTTGTGGTTGTCGTGTCCATACAAAGAGCCGAAGTCAAGATGTTGCAGATTAGCTGACATGCACAGAGAAAGCTATGGTACCGCACGATACTAATTTGTGAATAACAAAAGAAGTAAGTGACGGTAATCGTGTAGCTTTGCGAGCGATGCTCATCTCACGACCTCCGCGCTCTCTGCCGACTTCTGACAGGCAGTCGATGTCGAGCTAATATCTAATGCTTTTCGATCGGCCCTCTCAACTATCCTAATCGATAAAACTGTTTTTGTACAGCATTTATACTTTTCATAGACTTCTGTTACCTCAGGTCGCACGCTAAGTTTTGTCAACAATGTAAAGATTATACATTTTAGACTAGACTTGTTTTATAATGAACGTGACTTAAAATTAGCTCATAATTATTTTAGTATAATACTAATACTGAATGGATTCGAGAATATATCTCTTGAATAGAGAGCCGGTACAAAACAATCAAACTGCTAGAACACGCTTATGTGACGTGCGCAACAGCGTGCAGTTTCTGGAAACCATTATTCATGGAAATAGCTCCTGTTGATGAAAATCTTCCTATAGACATTATTAGATTTGTTTTATAACGTAATTGACAATTTGATCGCTCATGTTGTTTGAAAATATCATACAATCATTATAATAATATGGGTCTTAGATTTTTGAGATGGCCATTTGAGCGCACTCATTATAAATAACTTTTGTTCTTTGTAACATTCAACTAAGCACATCCGGAATGTAATTGTGAGTACCGAATGCTAGGAATGATTGTAACAACGTATTTGCATGGCAGTAATGAGCTGGAACAAAAAGCTTGTCCGCGCTAATACTTATCATTAGAAGCAATTCTCGCGATGATGCGCCTTGTTCGCGACTGACCGGACTGTCTACCGACTACATCTGTCTCGTACTCTCGTATCTATTTATGTCACTTTCCAATTAAAACTGATTTAACATCATTCGAAGCAATCCTGTGGCCATAACATTGAAACGACCAATCTGTTGATGCCCTTGGAAATGAGACTGGTTTGTTTCGTTCTTAATGACATCACACAAGGAGTTGTATAGATTTATGTTATCCTTTTGCAGAACTGAATTTCTAAATTCCACCGGCTAAACTCGTGCAGGTTTGGTGTTAGTTTCCTGATTAGGTCGGGTCGTGGAGAGCTGATCGGTATCAAATGAACGGTATTGTATTGAGAGGTTTAAGTTATAATCAGAGTTTTTCTCTCAGGTCGATCTTGTTTCATGGGCAATTGAAATGTCTATCATCAGTGTCGCGTGCCGGTGTGGGCAGTTCTCAGAACAACAATTATAACAGGACACAGCGGTGGACTGGTCGTTATCGCTATCAGATCGCCATCGGGTCTGCCCTCGTGCGCGCGTCTCCTCGCCCGACAGATACGGAGCATATTGCGAAGCAGCCGAGTGGATGTCTGTTTTCCACTACAGAACTTTGTTCATGGCATATCATCAGATTGTACACAATGTGCCGTTCTTCTGATTTCTCGCAGTTGTCGGGTCGAGTAGGTTATCAATTAGACATTATGTTTTTTCTGAATTTGTTATCTTATTTTGGCTGTGAAAAATACTGATAGTAGTCTGTTTGTATTTCTCCAAACTTCTGTATAATATCCCTTTGTTCTATGCTGCAACTAATTTAACTAGACCATAAATGGAGCTTGCCAAGTAATGTTTCGTAAGACCAGTAAGTCCTTGTGTCATTTCGTGTGGCAGAGTATTCCCCGCGGCACGCAGTATTGTGACAACAATGGCGGTCCCGGCGGGTTGCGCTGCCACCGACGCGGATAGCGATCACACTCGCGGGACTTGTGCGGTTGGTATCAACACTGCTGAGGCTCCGTATACAACTGGTACAGTAGTGCTAAGCATGCACGAGGCCACGCAATCTAACTTTGAAGTTTTGTGATCTTCATAAGCCACTTTTTTTTTGCTTGGATATGAAGGACGACGACCTTCGCAACCGGCTCTGGGCCAAGCCATGATGCGAAGCGAGAGAGGTTCATCTTCGCAGAAGCAGTCACTTGCTTCTGAATTGATGTTCTAGGCATCGGGAGATGCGGATAATTCCTGGTCACCCTAGGTGTAGCTTGGGGATGGCAACCAATGTGTAGCACGTCGTCCGACAAGAACCAGGACTGTGTCGACGGCGCGTTGTGTTGTGTGGGGTTGCGGATTGTTTGAAAGAGTCTCTGCGCGGCCGTTGAACGCAAAGCAACTGACAGAACACGAGTAGGTTCTAGTCAGTAGAAGTCTGACGCTCTGTCTCACTCTCTCTCACCCAACAAAAAAATGGTCATGTAACAGATTTTGGTGTCACCTACAGCTGATATGAACATTTTGCAACATTTCCTCTAGAAACTGCCACTTCGAAATAAGTAAACGGTACGCAAGTAACGGACTCAATTTGGGACGAATGAGAGCTGGTAAATAGTGAGCCGTGTTGTAGTTATGCCGCTGACGGACTGAAGTACTAACGCGGTTGGTCGGTGACGAAACGCTGCAGTAGCACGTATTGCGCGAGATTCGGCACTTCGCCTACTTGCGCAACACGGAGCTGGTCCATCGACGCCGCAGTATCTCGTCAATACGGACGCGACAGATGAGCCACCTTCTTATTTAGATGTCTGACTCAGTTCATTCAGTTTCCTGAAGGAGCTAACACGAAACGAATGCGTGTGCGAGAAATATATGACATAATGTTTCTCATTCTTTGGTACCTCGATGACTTTGTAGTACGTAGCTTTCTATTGACAATTAGCCGTAATACGAAATAATAAAAAATGGCCATTTTAAATTCTTTTCAAATCACCGTCTGTGCTTCTGTTTATTAATCAATATAATCGGTCATTAGAAGCAGACCATTGTCAAAGTTGGCACAGCGAATGATATCACGCCACTAATGAGCACCTGCTGGAGATGTGCGCGGGGTTCTTGTGCTCTCTCGGTGCCCGGTGACTCACCCGTGTCTATGGCCGAGAGACCGTTTTTGTGGCTCTTACGTCACAAAGTAACTAGAGCAAAAACTGTGTGTATTGTATCGTATGTTCGAATTTGTTGAACCAGTTAACTGTTACTTTAAATAAAACCTTGTATCAGAGTAGCCTTTAACTCTAGTTTAAAAGCAATAACTCTTTACTGTACATTTTCTGGATGCAAACTCAGTGAACATTGTGCGAGCAGCATAATAGCGCTTTTAAGAAACGGGCACAATACTCTTTTTTAGCGTTCTCAGAACGAAAAACTCATTTCGGTTGTATCACGTGATGGCATGAATTCCGATTCATTCGTATGTGCGAGCTAGAGTAATGAACCTATTTGTTTGTCTATACTTCATACATGGTTGGCACGTGGTTACCTGTATGTTCGTCATAATGGCCTTGTTTAATCGCCTTCCGCGGCGCCGTCGGCGCCGGCCCGCCAGGCTATCGGCGTTGCCGTCTAATTCAATTAACCTATTGAAATCGACGAATAAAACTCCTATATTTTTAATTAAGCTCGCTCGGACAATGCCAATTGAGACATTTAGCTTTTCATTGAGCATTAATTCGCCGGAGAAACTTATGTCTCTCGACTACTAATGCTAATACGTTGCATAATATCTATTGTTTTATTTTACCGGAAAGAGGGCAAGAGGTATCTTCAGGCTTGGTTTCATCCAAATACATGCCCAGAATTAGCCGCCACTAAAGTATCGAGCGCCAGTATGGCACTGGAATGCTCTAATAAAGTAGCAGTTGACCGCGCACTAGATGAAATGGAAACAGTAGCTCATGACAAGTACAAGGTAAATTGAGGTCAATCGAGTACATTATCGTCGGTGAGTACCGTACTCTCCTCCCGACTCCGACCTGACCTGATACTACGCAAGTATTGAACTAAAGATCTCTCTCTAGAGCGAGTACATTATCGTCCGTGAGTACCTTACTACGCAAGTATTGAACTAAAAGACCGCTCCGTGCGTGAATACGCTAGAAAGGTCTACATCAGGTGCTCTTAGCCTACTCGTCAACATGTAAACTTTAGAAAACCACTCTTTGTCAGAGAACTAGTGTGAATCCGATACAATGATTAGCTGTAGATTCAATATTGCACATATTCAACGCTTTGGGTAGATATCATATTCAGTAGGTATCTATTGCATTCCCTAAAGACACATTTTCTGTGATTTGTTATGTCTTTGGATAGGAATAAGTCTTTGATTGCTTTTGGCAGTGTCTCTGGAGTCCTCGCTGGCGCTGTCGCGCCGTGTGCCGCATTCCTGGTCGCAAATTAGCGCGACGCTACCACAGATAACCTATCTCAATAGAGCGCCCTCCGTATGGTATTCCAGCGGCTGGCGCTGCGCCAATACGCGCCTATATTTACCGCGCCCAAACTACACGGAATTCCAGTTAAACGCTTTTGACTATACGCGGCGGTAACGCTTAGTCGGCTAATGGCTCCAGATCCGCGCCATGTTGCCGTGTTCCGCTTTCGATTGTTACTCTTTCATGTGTCATATCTTTCGCGTTAACAGGCGAGCCGTAGCAACAGCTGGGGTTCATTATATCAGATACAAATTGTTTCCTTTGATTTATGGTTTTGTTTTATGAAGGAAGAGTTTTTTGTTGTAGATTGTCTCTTTTAATTTATTGAATCTCCAAATATAACGGAGAGCATGTAATTTTAAATTCAAATAACTATTGGTCTTGCATAGTTGCGTGTTACCCAGGTTATGTTGCGTTTTCCACATGTAGGGACTGTTATTCGTAATTTTGTGTAGTACATAGATTCTGATTTTATTTAACTTTTCATCACGCTATTCAGTTAGAGCCATACATCCCATAAACCGCACATATGCGTATATACTGGCGATGGTCGGTGATCTGTGCACACCGTGTGCGTTGTCCGCCTGCGCGTCATGTGGGACTGGTAGTGCACATCGGCGCGCACGCACACGAGCGGTCTCTAATACACTGCAGATGCAAGCAGCTCGTGCCACACTGACCATGCGCCTACAATCGAACATGCCTACACTAGTCCATATGTATCTTGAGTAGGTTGCAAGCCGGCGACGACTTGATGTCGCCGGCTTGTTTGCCGAAACTTGTGGTTAAGTTGTCCATAACGCCCGTGTTTAGGTTACATTGTTAATGTTTAATTGCCTCTATAAATTTTCTCTTGGAAGCTGTCAGATTATATGTACGCATTACCATACATGAACAGTCATGTTACATAAAGATGTTCATTGTTCTTTTTTGGTCACGTTATAAAATATTCTGTGATGCCTACGATCAGTTAATTTGATGAGCGTGTTTGAATAGATCCTTGTGCCACATAGTGTGGGGACCCGTGACGTCAGAGTTTAGAAGCGGCGACCCACGTTCAATTCACTAGCACCGGTGAGCGCACACATCATTCAGAACTCATATTGTACTTATGTACAGAAGATCAATAACAAAAGGTGGCCAATGAAATCTAGTCGAAAGAACAAAGTTCTTAAAGGGTTGAGACTTCAGCAGCAGCTGTTCAAGTAAGTTTGTCGCCCAGGGGACCTATGGGACGTGTTGTTGGAACCCTCAAAAGCATATCAGAGTTCCATTCTAAGTAAAGCCTAAACTGGAATAACTACTACTACTACGTTCAATAGTACCTAAGTATATAAATTAGTGTCTTACTTATTTCATCCAATTTACAAGTTGAAATGGACAAATTTAACTTGTGCAAACGATTTAATTAATAAAAAAAAAAACATTTAGTAAATAAATCGTACATTCAAATAAAATTTGTTTTTTTTTTTGTGGTCTATGGCTGCCATTTTAAGATGCGCGCGGTTTTTGGCGTATTTTTTTTTTATTCCAGTGAAGTTCAGTGGCTGTATTAATAAAATAAAATTAAATACTACAAAATCATTAGAAAATGTTACATCTGTAGGTATTCTATTGTCACTACAAAAGACATTATCGTAAAAACTAGGCAAGCGTGCTCCATCGTCGGCCACATCATCGCTTACCATCAGGTGAGATAGTGGTCAAACGCGAGCCTATCAATGATAAATAATAAAAAAAAACTTTTCACGCAAGAAAACATAAACGTAAGACTAGGTAGTATGATCAAAATACCTTAGCCTTCCTAGTTTTACTCTTAAGACCCTCGCCACGGCTCGGGTCTAAATACCGCCTCGACCGCAATCACTAACTTTACACACTTATAACATAATGTACTATTATCTACTTTGAGCCGTAAGTTCTTTATGTCACTAAAACGCATTCTGGTCGTGTCGTTAAAATAAGCTCTTTATGTGAGTACCGTCAGTTTGTTCTGAACACTCTACAACTGTAGGGACTAGCAACGCTCCAAACTTGCAAATATTGCATGAGCTGTTGATAAGTGTGATACAGTCATGTCTAACGCATGTGTAACGTCGCCGTCCCCTGCGAGTGTCGCTGCAGCGAGCGAAGCTCGGCGGGCCGGCCGACCGCCGCGCCGTGTCCCGCCGACCCAATTACGTGATACCTTTGAGCAAATAACTGCAGGCCACCACACCACTCCATTCATTACATACTGTTTGTGTTTTCTATTGAATTCCGAGAGTTGAATTGAATCACTTTAATGAAATGTTTTCTTTTATTGAAAGCGGATTTCCCGAACGGAGTTCATAATGAACTTTGTTCTTTTATAAGCTATTAGAGTCAATTTAGTAGGTTAGTGTGATGTTGTTATGCGATGGATTAGTGGAAGAACCTCAATAAATAAAACGGAAATTAATGATAGAGTTCTGTTTGGTCGTAGACGAGCAAAGTGAACCAAGTAGATTTATTAGTATTAGGAAAACATTCGCTTTGAATCATTATATAATCTGCTCTCCGTGTTCGAATGTGTAACATGAATTTTCGGTTAACTTTGAACCATAAACCAGATTAGGTTGTCCAATAAATAGCAATAAGCTTCTCCCCTTTCGCATTGCTCTATTGTTGTTGACCGACAGCAGGGTACAAAGTACAAAATACACCCTCTGCTCACCCCTAGCGGATTATAAGCGTATCATTATAATATAAAAGATTGACTAGTCGGGTGTGTTCTCCGAGCTTTCTCCCATAGTCGACTGTAGTGCAACAGTAGAGCTACCAAACTATTCCTTTTTATTACAGTTCGGAATTATTGTTATTGCTCTACATCATTTCAAGGGTTCGGTTATACTTTTTTTTTCTGCAGGCAGGAACTATGTGACCTGTTGCAAATCTGCCTCTACATACTCTACAAAGCTTCTTCCACCTCATTTATCAAATTGTCTTTGAACTTTACTCTGGCTCCAGACAAATAGGTATGGACATAATATTGAACCTTGTGGTACCCCCGTTTTTACTTAAACCTTTAAATTGATTTCTGTACACTGGGTATTAAGAAAATTTATTTTAATTTGCTACTATGTTTTATAAAAATCAGAATTCACTGTAGGTACTGAGCGCAAGTTTATTGTATGATCTGTTTTAAAACATTATTTTTATTATATGCGAATATAGTTTGTTCAGAATCAGTAACTGAATCGATTCCAATTACTTTTACATGTTAATTTTTTTCCCGAAGTTATTTAATAAATGTCATAAGTTGGACACCACCGACACTAAGTACACGTAGGTCACGCGGCAGGTCATAGCGTGCATCAGACGCCAGCGCACAGCTGGGTGCGGGAGCAAAACAACCTCTCACTCTCCCTGATATCCCGGTGCCCATGTATTTGTGCGGATAATCAGGTAACATAACAAGCTTATAACTTTGTGTTTTTTCATGATACAGTTATGAACTTTTGTACATAGATTCTTTACCTAAAAATACTAGATACGTGTTTCGGGTCTCAAAAATACTAAAACCAATGTTGTATAATATAGATCTGTTCCAAGAATATCTAATGTATTATGATTGACGCCATTTACTGCTTTTCACCCTTTATAAAGGTCTCACAGTATAAAAACTTGTATATCCTATTAGAGCAGTGTATTGTTCTATATTTAAATACTGGTACATCTGACGCTCGTACTGGTAACTAGAGATTAAAGTACTTGTCACATTAGCTTCGCTATTCAGCAGAGTCACTGGTATAAAATGTAATCAGTCTGAAAATACAGAAAAAAAACGTCTCAGAAAATTGATTATAAATCCCTTCACGTCTCTGTCGCCAAGCCGTCTGATCGATGTCGGTGGTCAAACCGTCGCCGTCGCGTCGCACGCCTCTTTATGTACGATGTGGGTAATGTGTGTGTAAGCGCACGAAGCGTGCCGCTGCATCGGTGGGCGTCTTCTCAAACTGCATCTCTCTACGTTCTCCCCGTTTCGTGTCAACCAATTGAACTCATACCACTGATGCTCATTTATTACAATCGCTTTTCTATTAGCTGCGATTACGTAATGAGAACCGTTTTATTTAATAGTAAGCTTCCGAAAGACTAGTTTTGTAACTTTGTGTCGAGAGACGTCTTGCTATTTAGGTTTCGTTTATCTATTAACGAACCATCTGTGTTTCCCTCCCATGCGCTTTCATGGGTCCGATCAATTAATCGGGTTACTCCAGCAACTCTTATGCTCCTATCTAATTAGAATGACTGAAAGAGCGTCGGGTCAGTCATTATGGTAATGTCGTCACGTTACGACTGGGGTTCATTAATTGTATCACAGTTAACTGTTCTATCATGCAAATTGAGAAAGCCCCTACCGCACTTAAGGTAATTTTTGTGGGAAATTTTATTTTAAACATTTTAGAGGCTTTTATATTCGGTAGGAAACGTTATATTTTGGTTTGACCGGGGTGATTTTATTTAAAACACCAATCCCTGAGAGTTATTGAATTTACGGTTCGTACAAATATTAACAGAATTAATAAAATAATATTCAATCAAAAATAAAATCCGCTAACTTTTCTCTTCAACAGACAGAAAGTATTGTTTATCAGGAGACAAATGTACGGTGTACCGCGTTATCATCTATAATGCGTGCGTACAGCTAAGGAGTCGGATCCCTTGCCGGAATGTGTGTTTCCTGATGGCTACAACCCGGGAATCTTTAAGTCAAGAGTGAATAGGTTACTTCTAGGTAAGCGCGCTCCATCGTCGACCGCATCGTCGCTTTCCATCAGGTGAGATAGCGGTGAAGCGCGAACCTATAAAGAATAAAAAAAAAACTATTCTTAGCTGTCTACGTCGATCGACTGCAGTCGTCGAATCATCAATCTTTCAAATGTTTTCTCATGAAAATGTTGTTTGTCCTGCAGGCAAAGTGGTGTGCGCGTCGTGTGGCGGGAAGTGCAGCGGCGAGGTGCTGCGCGTGTCCGACAAGTACTTCCACACGGCGTGCTTCACGTGCCGCACGTGTGCTGCGTCCCTGGCGCGCGGCGGCTTCTTCTGCAAGGACGGCCACTACTACTGCCCGCAGGATTACCAGCGCGCCTTCGGCACGCGCTGCGCCGCCTGCAACCAGTACGTGGAGGGTGAGGTGGTCTCGGCGCTCGGCAACACCTACCATCAGAAGTGCTTCACCTGCGCGAGGTGCAAGTGAGTATTAGCCAGCTTCTTCTGCAAGGACGGCCACTGGCTACTAATGACTGCAGAACTGTCAGCGCTTGCTAACCTTGTGTCGATCAACTGCGTCAAGGTTACGTCAGTCCTTCCTTCAGACCCATCTGATCTGACTAAATATGAAACATGGCTGCCTCCTAAGACTTCAAGATCAATAGAAACCCGATAATTGAGGATTTCGAGCATGGATTAAATCTCAACATTACTTCATATAAATTTTTTTATGTTGCTTACGTGTTTTAGTGGCCACACATCAATCAAGTTTATTTTTTACCACACCTGGCCGCAGTTGAAGGGACTTTATGCCGTATTGACTTCAATGGTTTGAAATATCTCAGTCCTTAGTTGAACTATTACAATCATAAACGCGACGATTCGATTGATCAGAGCTTCGATTGTTCTACAGGGTGAATAGCACTAACCCGTACTCACGACGGAATGTTAACAAACCTCAGTTCTGTTGTGGTAGAGGATAATCAAGGTTTTGTTTTATTATTATGATGTTGTGTTGTTCCTGTACAGACGCGCATTCCCGTCGGGCGAGAAGGTGACGTACACGGGCGCGGAGGTGGTGTGCTCGGGCTGCGTGGCGGCGCCGCAGCGGCAGACGGCGCGCGCCGCGCCCGCGCAGCCGGCCGCCGCCGCCTCGCCCGCGCGCGAGCCCGCCCCGAGGCCCGGCTCCGCGACGCCGCACGACCAGAATGGTACGTCACACAAGCATCATCACCATAGCTTCATAGCATCTCTTTTTATCCAACCTACAGATTCGCAGCTGGCGTGCAGTTTATTATGATCTCTGTCTATTTTGACCCTGATTGCTACAAAACGAAGAAACGTAATTTTGCGACCGTGATATGACGGTACCGCCTTCAAGCTTTGCCGTAACCATTAGTGAACTATATCGAATGACGCCTTGAGCTCGTAAGGGTGGCATTCGTGGATTGATAAGCTGGTGGTTAACAGAGTGATTACATTGTAGCAGGTACAAAGGGGACAGCCAACAAAACATTCTGATTGGCTGTCCCCGATTAACCATGTATAAGGAATTTAAAAGCTATTGTGTAAAATGTGTGTCAATGTCCGAAGAAATTGTTTCATGTGTCGTTAAGCAGTGATTGACAAGAGAAACTATTGCTAACTGCTAACTGCTAGACAGAACAGGTCGTCGTCAAGTGGAGCAAGTGAGCGACACAGCAAAGGAACTGAATTCCGTGTCAAAGGACTTGCATACGTTATGTATTAGCGAACGCTTTCTACTTTCTATCAGTTCGCACATCGCACGAGACGCGAATGCGTTGACCCTTGACTTTGAGCGACCGTGACATTAACGCCCACCGCACGACACAGGTCCAGAAGCCGCGTCAAGCTATTACCGTCGAACTCACGCACTTTTAGCAGTTTCACGAAAACTATCGGATATTACCCAATCGCGTGCAGGACGCGAGCTGTGCTTGACCGTTTAATATAGTTCTCAAGAACGATAGCTACAGCGACTATAACATGTCCTAGTTCGCCTTCTGTACATTTTAACGACGTATTGCTTATATTTACTGATTAAACCTATTAATTTAAAGTTCCTATTGTAGTGTAATTTTATTATTAGTGTACAATAAACTAAATATCTATCTATATAAAACAACGTACTACGTGTAACTTTTTTGTTGCACATACTGAGTTTGTACTGTTTTATTTCATTTCAGAATGTGCGGGATGTGGACAGGAATTGTCAGAAGGACAAGCTCTCGTAGCATTAGACAGGTGAGGTGATGCACCACTTATTTGTCTTGTTATAGTTTTATTAAAAAAGAATGCCAAATTCTCCTAGCTTGTCAACCGCCGGGGATACTCGTGTGTCAAGGATTTGTAACTAAATTAGTATTAAATAACTTTCTGGTCGGCGGTGACTTGTGGTTCACGAACGAGGGCGGCGCCGGCAGGTGCACGCGGGCTAAAGGTCGCGCCATCTCCGTACCTAATTGGACTCATTTATTTATTGCTACAGGACTTTATGCAAAGTGACCTTCGGGCCAACCTCGTAAAATATTAATGGACGCCGGGCGTTCCCAATTAGGTGCACGTAGTGGCGACTCAGCATAAATAATTTGGTGAGAAGAGTAATATGGGACGGGAGTTTTGAATTTTTGCTAGATTAAGGTGACCGGGTGACTTATTTATCCCTCGTGTATTCATACAATTGAGAAATGGCTTGTGTTGTGTTGCGCAGACAATGGCACACGTGGTGCTTCGCGTGTGGCGAGTGCGGCGCGGTGCTGCAGGGCGAGTACATGGGGCGCGACGGCGTGCCGTACTGCGAGCGCGACTACCAGCGCATGTACGGCGTGCGCTGCGCCTACTGCCAGCGGTACATCTCCGGCAAAGTGCTGCAGGTACCTCTTCGCTCCTCACGCATATTTGTATGTACATACAAGAACAGCATGGTTTTCTAGCACAAACGTCCTTTTCGTGTTGTGACAGCATTAATAATGACCCATAAGCAAGGCGTTTGACAAGATAGATTCATTAAATGTTGCTTGTTACATGCGATCGTCGCAGGCATTCAAAGAATCTTATGCTGGTTAGCTTCGTTTCTTTCAAACCGTTGCCAAAAATTGTTGTCACCGGATGTTTCGAAAAATTTCCAACGTAACATTCGGGTTTCCACAAATGTCGAAGATTTTTCCCCGCAATACCTATTTCCTCTCTAACGCCAGTTCTATATTACATAAATTGAATCGTTATTTCCAAGTCCTAGTCTTGATTGCTATCACAGAGCAATCTGTGCTGTAGTTGCATGCGCGTGCGCATAACAATGCGTGGTGAGTCACCCGCAGCTGTTTGTGCACTTGATCGCCGATCGTTGTCGATGTTTACCTACATAGCGATTATTTTGTTTTTATCTTGCTTTTTTAAACAAATGAAAAGTTTTATATTTTGTCGTACTCTTAGGTTACGCTATAGTTACGTTTTCACAGCAGCAGGTTCAATGAGTCCGCCAATATTCTCTATATAGTCTTGTTTATTCCCCTGGCGCAGCTTCTTGTATTCATTACCGGCTTTACGTTATCCTTCCGAAACGTTCATGCGACTCCCTCTCTGAAGCGTATCAATGTGTATCCTTTGGTTTCCTTGTTTCCTTTAGGAAGCATCTGATTCATTCTGTTACACAACTCAATGATAACAACAATAGTATCGTAGCGGGCGTCGTGACGTGTGGCGCGTCATATCGCAGCCGTGACGTCACACAACGGGACGCGCTTGTTTTGATACCCGCGTGACGCCGCACGCATTGTTCCGAGTTCGCATTGTTACACAAATAACTGCCGTCGCATTTGTTGCACCACGAAGTGATCATCATTCATAAACACATTCATTGACTGGCCTGTTGGTCTAGTGGTTAGTGGCCCTGACTGCTATGCCGGAGGTCGTGGGTTCGATTCCCACCCAGGACAAATGTTTGTGTGATGAGCACGATCATTTGTTCTGTGTCTGGGTGTAATTTATATATATGTATATATTTAGAAATATGTAAGTATGTTTATCAGTTGTCTAGTACCCATAACACAAGCTCTGCTTAGCTTGGGACTAGACGGCGTTGTGTGATAGTAGTGGAATAAAAAAAAAAAGCATCGATGAGAATAGTCTATAGATTTTTACGTTGAGATATTGTATCAAGAATTAGGTGCGATGTACGGCGAAGGAAAATAGCGAAATCAATCATATTTTGGTACAGGAAATCACCAAAAGTGTATGATGTATACATATCGTATGCATGTGGTAAAGTCACGGTTTCCGTGTGCAGGCCGGCGAGAACCACCACTTCCACCCCACGTGCGCGCGCTGCAGCAAGTGCGGCGACCCGTTCGGCGACGGCGAGGAGATGTTCCTGCAGGGCGCCGCCATCTGGCACCCGCGCTGCGGGCCCGCGCCGCTGGAGGCGCCCGACCACGAGCACGCCGACGCGCACGACCGCGCCTCCGCCGACCTGCAGGTGACACGGACGAGCCCTATACACTTATACTCAAACGAATCTTCGTAGCACATGATTATTTAATAAAATAAGGCAAATGGTAACACTGCGTCCGACTTAGGCGATTCTACGTAAATGCGAATGCGAAACTATCCGATACGATTCATCTATTTCATTTTATCGCGACGCGGTGGTACCTTCTTACGTGCGTGCGAAGTCGCAGCTTTAGCTGCAATTTATTTAAAACAAGTTAACGCAATATAAGAGTTTGCGCGAAAATATCAAACCTTAGTTGGTTTGATATTTTCGGTTCTTGTCCGGTTCGCTTCGCTCGTCGCCGCATCGCACCCACGTGCGGTTGGCACTTAGGCTATCGCAATAGAGCATCAATTGTCTGTTTCAACTGCGCCAGTTACTTCGCGTTCACGTTGAATCGCCTACGTAAGACTGCGCGTAACTCATTTTGGTAGACGCAACTTAACGACAGTATTAGCTGATTTAAGGTAAATACTGATACAATTTTTATTTGCACTGTAGACACGTTACGACGCATATTTTAATTGTATTGATTGATTGCGTCGACTTAAATTACAAAGACGAAAAAATGTGTGTTTGTTGGCAATCATTAGCAGTATCTTCTGATCTGCGGATGAATATTTGTTCATCGATAGAAAGCTACGCTATCGCTAAGTTTCGTACACTCACCTTTATCTATATACACCAAGATTTTTTTTATCACCTTTCAAATTTAAACATTCTATAATCGTTGAGAAAAGTAATGAAATTTCTATTTTTTCTTTTAGTATCACTTAAAACAAAAAAAAAAAAATTGATAATGCATCACAAAATTATCCAAAAGGCAAAATTATCCAGAAGAGAAGATTCCTGTGAATATCTGCTAATATTCTAAATTGTTTAAAAGCATATATTTTCAAGGAATGCATCGGTACGACCGATATTCCTTTGGTTATTTTATTTTTATATTTTTTTTAAATTCCGTAGTTGTTTGACGTATTTTGTGACAGTTGCATTTCATACGACACTGACTATAAGGGCCGAGTCACACCGGAATGGCAGCGGCCGGCGACGCTAGAACTGCCGACAAGGCGCGGCTGCGAGCGATCCATTCATACTTTTCAAGCGGTACTGGTCTTTTAAGTATGTAGGTAAAGTTTAAAATGATTTCACGCTAAAAGTGGTCGCCGCGTCGCTGCCGGCCGCTGCCATCCTGCTGTGACTCGGCCCTTGCCGTGATGCAGCTGCCCGGAATACTGCACTCAGAGTCTTGCACGCTCACTGTTTAATTATTATGTTATGTATGATGCAGGGTGTAAATGACTGCAGTGATCGTATTGGACTGTATTTTTTTCAGAAAACCACATTATTGCAGATGTGGGCAAAAGCATCAGAAATAGTTTTGTATGCGATACCAGTTTACAAAATATAATGTGTTCTTTCACTTTAGTCATTTTTTCTCTGTTGGTCTTGCTTGTATTTCTCGAATTCAAGATTAAAATATGCCAAATAATTTTTTGTTCATTTTTGTCGATTTTTGTAATTCATTGTATCCAATTGAGATCTAGTGATGTCAATTACAAAGCAACGCTTATTCACGTACGCTCGTTGATTTCCCGTTTTGTGATTTTGTGGCAAAATATTGCTAACAAGTCAAAGTTGGCTAGAACTTGCGCAGGGCCGAGAGGTTGGGAAGAAGATAGGGATAGTTCTTGCCCAGCGTGGGACATAGACAAGGCTATTAAAAAAGAATTGTGCTAAACTGACGAGCGTACGTGTATAAACACCTTTATTTCTAATTTAGACTGTTTATTTGCATCGGGCCGACTGTCACGTGTCAAGTGGCTCAGCACGTGGGCGTGTCGTGACAGTGGGCCCGCGTGTCGCCGCCGCAGCTGCACGGCGCGAGCACCAGTCCCCGCTCTTCCACCACGATGTCTTGTAAAGAGACACCAGTCTATGGGAATGATATGTGAAAGCCTCGTATTCATAGTTAACAAAAGTTGCTGCACCATTGTTTTGTGTTGCGCGATACATGTTTGCAGAGTGTTATCATGCTGATGAAATGTGTCTTTGGTTTTAATAAACACATAAGTACAAAAACAAAGTATTTTCTAATTTAACTTGTTTGAGAAGAAACCCTCAGTCTCAGTCTCCTTTTGAAAGTCCAAAGATTATTATTTTGGTGGCGTCTGAGATGAGTAGTTTCATGTGAACAATCTGATTTATCAGTAATTGGGTACCTTCACTCGGAATTTTATTTTGAACACGATTTAGCTAGTGTTACTGTTTACTATGAATACTTGGCTGAGCACCGGCCGGCCCGGCCGTGCAGCTCTCGTGCGCCGCGTGACGTCGCTTGTTGTCTCCAGTTCTCGCTGCGCTCGCGCACGCCGAGCGTCAACGGCTCCTACACCAGCCCCTACAGTAGCTTGACCAGGAAGGTCCGTTCACACACTTTTATTATTTTCTATTTATAATTTTTATTTTTTTTTTTATTTTTGCGTGTGCTCTTGAAGATTTCATCGTTTTTGTTAAATTTAATGATAAAAAGTATCGTTAAATTTTTTTAATCATGTAAGTAAATCATTAACAGGCGTTACGTAAACGCCGTTGTTTAGCACACTGCGTAGCATTCGGACAATCAAAGGCTGCAATGATCAATTCTTCTCTCATTCTTTAAGTTCTGTTGTTCCACTTCAAGGGCACATATTTTGATTATTTTCAGTTGACACATTTACACGTTTCATATTCCGTTAATTTTTATTGATAATTTTATGTTGTTCAGTAGTGTCTTACTCGTGTACCCGCTGCCGCGCACGACCCGAGCATGTGGATGTGTTTACTATCTTCGGATTATACCTGCAACCTAACATAGGTTGCAGGTATAATCCGACATTGAACTTCCAGACTCACAGAGGGATGAAAAAACATATAGCAACTCTAATAAATAATAATATAACAGTATTTTAATAGTTTACAAAATGTGACTTTAAATGTGTGTGTTACCATACCGTAGCTACGACCGTGTGGCATCCAAACTGGATCCTGTTCATAACAAAACGAGTTCATACTTCAGTCTGAACCCAAATCTTCGAGCTAGTTATTGTATTTTGAACTGTATTAATTAATAAAATATTATTATTTTTCTTAGCTAGTGTTCTTCATACAGTAAAGGCAACAGACTCGTCTCCTATGTCAGTACTTGTCATGTCACATCATTCATCATCATTTCAGCCGAAACACGTCCACTGTAGGACATAGGCCTCCTCCAAGTGTCACGACACAGATCGGTCCTGTGCGTCTCGCATCCGTCAGATTCCCGCTACCCTTACCAGGTCATCGGTCCATCTTGTAGGAGACCACCCAACGCTGAGTCTTTCGGTACGCAGTCTTCACTCCAGAACCTTTCGGTCCCAACGACTTCTGCGAGCAAACTGTCCTGCCCACTGCCATTTAAATTTGGCGATTCTTGCTATTTCAGTAATCATGGTTCTCCTGCGGATTTCTTCATTCTTGAAATTCCGAGGATAGCCCCACTCTTTCGGAAGCGCTACTGAGGTCATCTAGCATTGTGCAGAGCTCTTGCGTAGTCTCAGCCATGACTACTATGTCGTCGGCAAACCGAAGGTGAGTGATGTACTCGCCATTGACATTAACGACTAATCCTCTCCAATCCAGAACCTTGAAGACATGCTCCATTACGGCCCTGAACAGTTTCAGAGAAATGACATCTCCCTGCAGCCCGCTGCAAGAGCTCCTGCTCCTGAGGATCCTCCTGCAGCGGGGTGTCTCACACCCCGCTGCAGGATATGTTTCGAGGATAGATTTCGAGGTCTGGTCCTAACTGTCTGGACCGGACTGACTTAGTGGCGTTTTCGTACAAACACATCAGCATATCGATGTACCGATAGTCAATCTGGCACCGTTGGAGAGACTGCAGCACAGCCCAAGTCTCGATCGAATCAAAGGCTTTCTCGTAGTCGACAAACGCTAAGCAGAGAGACTGATTATACTGCTCGGGCTTAAGTATAACTTGCTGTAGCATATGTATGTGTTTTACGGTGCTGAATCCTTTTCGGAATCCGGCCTGTTCGGGCGGCTGGAAGTCGTCGAATCAGCGCGCGAGACGGTTCGTGATGACTCTGGAAAACAGCTTGTAGACATGGCTCAGAAGTGAGATGGGCCTGTAATTCTTAAGCAAGGCATTGTCGCTCCCATTAAAGAAAAGTACTACCACACCTCTGCTCCACGCCTGTAGCGTTTTCCTCTCGAATATGACTGATCAATCAACTTCTGAAGGGCCTTAAGGATCTATTTTTACCCGCCTTTTTTATGGTGGGAAATCATCCAATGACTTCTCGCACTCTTGGGCGCAGCGGGAGGGCGTGTCAGACTTACTCACTAAAACCCACTCTTGTTCCTTCTTCGCCTTTGTTCCAGGGCTCCGGGGTTCCCTTTCACTTAACCTATGGCCCTAGTAGACTTCGATCCTGTTAGGCCCCTATGATTTCGACATCTCCTTGAGGCGCGCGCAGAACATTACGCGCCGTTGACGACTTGGGCTCGGTCCGGATGGCGTGATACCCATTGCTCGCCGTCTGCAAGCCTACGCTTACGGTGGCTGAAAATCGGGAGCAGGATCCCGAAGGCTGAGGCGTGAGGAGGGTCGTTCAAGCACACGTGCGGTCGCCTCCTTCGCTAGCATTACTACTAGCCGACCGCCTCCCATTCCTCCTCGCTCCAGACCATGGCCTGTACCAGGGTCTGGCGCGAGAGGTCGTTGCTGCCATTCGCCCCCACGAGCCCGTCTTCTCCGGGCGATCCATACAATGGGGTACGTATTTGAATATCGAAGATTAAAATACCTACTGTTAAAATATCGATGTTCAAAACATCGAAAATGGAACTATCGAAAGACCATAAAACCGAAAATTAAAATAACGAAAGTTTATATTATCGAATGGTCCTACTAATTATCCTACGTCCAATATATCTAAATATCTTCAAAAGTTACATCGAAAGTTCCAAATATCTAAATACAGATTATCAAATGTCCTAAATATCGAAGTACAAACCATCGAACGTCCTAAATATCGAAGTACCTACAAACTATCGAACGTCCTAAATATCGATGGGTACATAATTATATTAATTGAACATCGAAAATTGAAAAATGGGTTAATTTTCAACATTTAACACATTCATTAATTCACCCTAAAAATACGTACAAGTTAAAATATCGAACAAATTTTGATATAAGTAGTATGAGATGGAAAAAGGTTGCTTCTGCAACGTCTCCGGCGCTACGCGAAGTGCAACCCCTTCGCCCTTGTGTAACAAAGGATAGGCCCCCATGTTCACCTCCGCAGCTTCGGCTCGCAGCGGGCGGGGGTTGCCCTCCCTTCGCGCCTCCGGATTTTTATATACACTCTAGGGTTAACAGCCAAAAGACTACGTAAATTCGGAGTGCCCCAATTCGGTTTTGGAACAATTTCGACCTATTTTATCCATGAAAATCAGTGTCCAGTGTACAAGCATAGGGTCAATCGTAAAGGTATTATTTAAATCTTTAAATTAAAATATTTTCTTGAAAGTCAATATGTTGTGCTACTGAAGTTAGTGACAGAAACGTATCGCTGCAAAACCGTCTCCTTGTAGTCTGGTCTGCCCTAGAGTGTAATTTAGAATCGCGTAGGCGCGGAGGGGCGAGGCAGCCCGGGAGCTGAGGAGCAAGCGGTTTTAACACCCGCCGCCGCAGCTGAGGCTGGCCGGCGAAGCCGGCTAACAAGCTGAAGCTGCGGTGGTGAGCGTTAAGACTATCTGCGACGTTAAGCTCGCGTGGGACTGCCGGAGCCGTGACAGAAACCATGCTTGCTTGCATGCTGCATGATTGCTGCATGCTTGTTTGCTAGATGTAATAGCAACGGGTTTGCAGGGTGTGACAATTTCAACATCTACCTACATTTATGAATACACTCATACTGCCTAATTATTATTTTTGGTATTTTAACTAGTAGGTATTTTTAACGTAGATATTATGAACTTAGATGTATTAAATGTTGATATTTTGAACTTAGGCATAATGTCATTCGATATTTTGAATCATTCGAAATTTTAATCACTCGGCATTTCAATTTTCGACGTTTTAAGCGAAGGTATAACAATTTTCGACATTTTGATATAATCGATAAAAATGATCGATAATTTTCGATGTTTTGAACATTAGTATTTTAAGCGTAGGTATTTTAATCTTCGATATACAAATACGTACCCATACAATGTTGACACCTGGGCGTTTCTTCCGCACGAATCCGGTACAGGAACCTCCCGAACTTACCATGTCCGGTGACGACCTGCGTCATGCGAAAGGTGAGGACGCCATGACGTCTTTCCAGCCACTCCTCAAAGAGGGGTCTTACCGTCATAATTATGGGATGCCCAGCACTGGGTTGTGACAGTCGCTGTCGCCATTCCGCCAAGAGATCCCGTCGGAACTCTGTCCGCCATGCAGCAAGTTGTCGCGGCAGCAGTGTCTCGCCCCGGCGTTGCATCTCCACGCGCAAATCGTGCATGCGTGCAAGGAATGTTGCCTCCAGATCCCATGGTGGTAGGCCAGCAAGGAGGCTCGCCGCTTCACGGGAAACCGTGCGGTACTCTCACACCATCTGGATGGCCATGACCCTCTGGCATGCGTTTAGCTTGGCAGCCGGTTGCTTTTGCAGCGACGACGGCGCCCATCCCGGCGCCCCGTAAAGGGCCATGGACCGAACAATACCCCCGTCGAACCTCCGGTAGGAGGCGTCTGGACCCCTTAGGTTGGCCAGGAGCCGGTTGAGGGCAGCACCAGTACGATCCAGTTTGGGAGCCAGACGTCGGAAGTGTTCCTCGAACTTCCACCGGCTATCGAGGACGAGTCCCTAGGTACCTCATCGTCGACTCGACGCCGATGTGAACCCCTCCTACCGTTATTTGGGAACCCGGTGGTGGCGCGTTCCGAGGGCCACTAATAACAATCGCGCACTCGCGATTCGCGATTGGCATTTGTTTCAGGTCGCCGTTCAACCGCATCTAATCGGTATTCAAATCCATAGTTTTGTATTATTTTATTGTTTCCTCCTTAGAAAATATTAACTTTATAGCATATATTTTCTATTGGTTTTCAAGCTGAACTTTATATGATATCAGAAGTTTTTTTTTTTTTTAAATTTAAACTATACGACTTTACGGAAGCAAACACCATATGCAATATTATGTGCGTGCGCCTGAGTGTGCACGTTGTATGTAGCCGCCCTACGTCGTGTCTGAGGTATACGCTACTTCGACTGTGAATCGTGCAATCATATTTAAGGATGTCCAATCTTCTGGATCTGGAGTGACGGCCACTTACCGTAAGACGCAGGGTTGCAGGAATCCGCTAGATCCGAGACGCACTTGATCGATCATCGTGGCGACACTCGAAGAAGGCCTATGTGTTGCGGCTGAAGCGATGACGAGTGTTGTCGTGTGCATGTTGTGACGAGTGGTTGCGGTGTTGCAGTACGGGTACCGCGCCGTGTCGCCGGGGCTGGTGCTGCGCGAGTACCGCGAGCTGGGCGCCTGCTCGCCGCACCGCATCACCACGTACTCGTACCTCACGAGCGAGCCCAGCTACCTGCGCCGCCCGCTGCAGCCCTACGACCGCCCGCCCACGTCGCCGCACTTCCACCGCCCGCCATGTACGTACACGACACGACACTCACACCTATTCAACATACACAGTTCAGCACATCCGAGCGCACGCCAGGTGAGTTCCCCTCCGCGGCGCTCTCTACACTGTTGGTGTCGCGACCAAGTGCACCGCCGCTGCCGTCCTGCAGAGTGAAGTCTAGGTCTTACACCACCTTAATGTCATCACGTATCTTTGAATGATTTCCAGATATTAAAGATTACTGTCAGAAATGGTATTTTGAGGAAAAACCGGTTATCTTTCATAAGTTCGAAAAATATTTGATCAAAATTGCGAATGCATTTAACCGTAAATATTCCTAAATCAAGCTAATCTATATTTATGACACCAAGCACTCCATATTACATCAAATTATAACATCGTTTAAAAATACTACAAGTGTTGGGTATGATGGGATCTCTACAAAAGTCCTTATGTATGTCGCTTATTATATCTGTAACCACCTAAGCCATGTTTATTAATATGTGGAAAAGTCCAATCAAACAAGCGGAGTATGAACTGTTACAGACCTATTGCTCTTATTCTTATTGTTCTATATCTACCTATAGCCTATGCTCTCTATAAACTAAATCCTAGGATAAGTACCGATGCGCTAATAACTGCCTATCATGGTATAGTCGACTCGATATTGAGGTTCGGAGTTTTATTTTGGGGAAACTCTACTAATAAAGAAACTATTGTAAGTCACAAAAAAGATATATTAGGGCTAGGTTTGGTTTGACAATAACTGATAGTTGCAAACAGTATTTTATAAAGTATAACATTTTAAGTCTGCCGTCCTTATTTATTTGTGAAATAGCTAATTTTGCACAAAGCAATCCCAACCTATTCAACAAACTATCAGACGTGTCTATTCGTAATCGACGGGGTAATAATAAACTATGCGTACCTACCAAGGTCAACCGCGGCGTTGATGCGCAAAGTATTTTTTGTATAGCACCAATCATCTATAATAAAATCCTAAAATCTATGAGACCCTGCTGCCTGCTGCTCTATTTAAAATACATTTTAAAAAATATCTCTTAAATAAATGATATTATACCATATCGGAATTCTTAAATGAACGCAATTAATTAAATATATTTCTGTAACGACATTTTCACAATTTGAGCCTTAAATCTGCAAAACCTAATCTGTACATTTTATTCTGTGTTTTTCCCCTTTTTATTTATTTATTTATGTACACACAAACACTTAAAATCCACACACACAAATCACCACAATCACTCGCAATCACTTTAAATCTTACTTTTTTGAAAGTATTACGATGAAAAATTGTATAGTTTGTTATCTAGACTCCAATCTTTTGTGGTTTATTCTAAACCAAATATGTTGTTTTTTTAACGTTGTATAAATGGCAAAACAAGCAGATCGGCCTTGCACATATTATGATCTATACTCATGTTTTACAATAAAAATGTATTTTATTCTATATTCTACTACGCAGGATGTTTTTATTATTTAAGTATCTATAAAAAAAAAAAAAACGAGTTAAACGGTTTTATTGAAAAAAAGACAAAAATGATGTAGGTAATGTACTAAAAGCTACGAAATAATTCGGTAGGTCTTAAGTACAAATTATCAGTGTTATCACACTCTCCTCATCAACTTAGGGTATTGATCAGACAAGTAAAAAAAAAAAAATGAAACCGTGGGATGTAGTAGAAACCTGAGTAAACATGTAAATATCGACAGTCAATCGGTAATTATAAGTATTTATAATTACCGATTGACTGTCGAAAGAAATGTCACGTGCCCCACGGTTTCATTGGATGGAATTTAACGCGCCGAACATGACCGAACACAGCGCAAGAACACCCGAATGCAGTTTCGTTAGTAGTTTCGGCAGACTTGAAGCTCGACCGAAACTGAAACCGAAACTGAACATTCAGTCGGACACTACTTCTTATGAGGCCCATTGTGAACGACCACGTTTCGGAGCCATATGTCATCGTTGGCAACACGCACTGGTATAGACTTTCGTCTACTCGTGAGTCGGATTCGACGATTGAACTCTTTCTCGAAGTTAGATCTACCCAACTGGACCGCCTGTCCTAGTTAAACGTAGTCGTTCACAACAGTGCCTCATTATTGCAAGGTTTCTTTCCTGACTTGTTGCAATCTAACTCCTCAATACACAATCATTCTAAAGACTTTACTCGATTCAGGGTCACGTATGCTTATCCTTCCTCAAACCATTTTGACCACACAGCCCTCGACGCGATATGAAACCTTGACTTGAGCGGGAGATCCAAACCTACCTCCCGATTTTAAATTAACGTGGTTCTCTGTTTTCTGTTGGCGGCCATTTTGGGTTTGCATTTTTTTCATAGCATACTGTAATCTACTAGTCAAGCCCTTTCATTTGATACCCATATGATATACAATGATATTGAATTCATTATATTGTCATCAAAACTAAAGGTGTGTACCAAAAATCAGATCGATCTGTCAACTGATCTGGAAGGGGGTATCCAAACAAACAAATCTAAAACCGTTTAATTGAAAAACGCCCGACCTACACTTTTGTAATGTGCATCTTATGCCCTTTCATTTGATACCCCACTTTTTCATATTTATAAAGATTCGGTTGTTAAATCCCAATTTCACCTTCAGTATCTTAAGGGTCTGATTCTGAAAGGAAGACTCGGCCTTGGTACGAAAGGCAGCGTAGGAACAGGAGTGGGTTTTTAGTCAGTAACAGTCTGACACTATCCCCCGCCCCGCCCAAGGGCGGGGGATGTCATAAGATGATATTCCCACCGAAAAAAAAAAAAATCTTCAGTATCTTGTAAATAGCTGAACCGATTTAGATTAAACATCTCTAAGTAAAAAACAATAATTAGAAAACTTACCTTCAAGTAAAAAAAAAACCGCATCTAAATCAACTCACCCGTTTATGAACACATTCACATTGTAGTCAAACACTTAAAACACCCTTCTTTTTGTGTCGGGAGTTAATAAATATTAATAAAAGTACGACTTTTTGTAATAGCGAAACTCGAAGGATAGAGATCCTATGTGAAATACTAGGTTTTTTAAATCCGGTATACTTTGTGGCGCTGACAATACGACAATAAATTTAACTGTATAATATA
Organism: Mythimna pallens; assembly: GCA_961205895.1. Lineage (NCBI taxonomy): Eukaryota > Metazoa > Arthropoda > Insecta > Lepidoptera > Noctuidae > Mythimna > Mythimna pallens. Next base: position 236,763 of record OY540845.1, on the reverse strand, counting down.
CCTTATGATGTTCTCAGTCTGCATACTAAAAATTATTCGAATATATCCAGTAGTTTAGTGACAGGACATAATTTTTCATTTTCAGCACTTTCTACAGGATGTATATGAAGTTCACGATTACAAAAAAAAAGCATCTTTGGCAACTGAGAAAAAAGTCATATTTAGTGCCTTAAACATAAAACCTTAAAACAGTTTGATTAATCAAGTTAAAGTGACAGTTGACATATCAAGGTCACTGACGTTACTATTTTTATTTGAAAAGCATTGTAATGTAATTTTTACGTTTTGTTTTTGAATTATCCTACTTCGTTACAATTACACAGCTTCGGAGTACCGCTTTAACTATACGGACATACCGAGAGAGGTGTCTGTCCAGAGGATGCGGGAAAATCGACTCGCATCAATCGCAATTGGATAGTGCTCTTATACGTGTAAGAGTGACACTAGACCATAGAATTTTAGATTACTTTGAACGTATCCCCACGTCTAGTCTACTTAGAGCAGGTCGACATTATTCAATATCAACAATAAGTAAGTGATAAGTGAAGGAATAGTGATTATGAATGATAAAAAAACCTGTGATTTGGTGTAATTGCTTTATTGAGCTTTAATGAAAATGGCGCCAAAAGATAAGGTGACACGGCGCAGTTGCCGCTTTTATCACAAGTGTGTACCGGTATTTATAAAAAGTGTTCTTTTTGTTTCCGATTTTATTTTATTTAGTTGGTTTGAAAAAGCATTTTTCATATTTCGATTTTAGGTTTTTTTTGGTAGTTTAATAATATTCCTATGGACTAGTACAACGAGCGTTTTACTTTATTGTTGTATTATCGGTGCCACTTTGTATAATAGTATGATGGGAGTGTAGGTATTGTTATGTTAGTACGTATTAAGTTGGTATTGTATGTGTGCTCACCAGCTTCGGCCAGCACGCGCGCGTCGTCGCGGCCGGGCAGCAAGGCGTCGTCGCGGCCCGGCATGCGCGTGCTCGTCGACTCCATCCGCAGCGAGACGCCGCGCCCCAAGTCCCCGCACATGAATAATGAGGTAACACCCGCCTTCACAAATAAATAAATGCATTCTATTCGCTGCCGGTGGACTGGATAATCTGCATGACCCCCTACTTGAAATTATCCAGATAAAACATTTTTTGATTTCTTTGGATGATTACGATAATTGGGTACTTGACATATTTTTTATTATTTGTATCAAAAATTAAACTTTATATAAAATCTGTCATAGGTAATAGAAAAAGGCTGCATAAACTACAATGTGACGTTACCACCATTAGGTGACGCGCGTAGAAAAGAGGTAACGACGGGGGGCATCTCGTTATCTCTTTTCAACGCATGTGTACAATTATCGGACTTGTAATACTTCAAAAGTAATAAAAAATGTCGCACTACACAGAAAACTACATACATGTAAATATGTATTTAGGTATTCTGTGCAGTCTGACTAGATTTTATATATTGTAACAGAGTTTAGTGTTATTTTAGATTTTTTAAGCAAGTATTAGCCGTAAGAGGTTTAATTTTTTTTGATTATTTGTGTATTTGGGAACCGCTATTGTATTTGGTTCAGCTTATACTGATAGTTTATGTATGTTTAATAAATAAATAAAAATAAAATGGTGATTGGCTTAAAACAGCTTTTTGGCCGTTATGCCGCTGCGTTTATATGACGCACGAGTTGTGCCACGATACATAGTATAGTGAAGTAATACTTGGTGCTCGGTGCTCCAGGAGCCCATCGAGCTGTCGCACTACCCGGCCGCCTACAAGCCGCCGCCGGGCACGCAGCCCAAGATCGAGCGCGACGACTTCCCCGCGCCGCCCTACCCCTACACCGACCCAGGTACCTCCGCACGCTTGCTTGTCATGAAGCTAACTTTGGATACAATTAATATAGGAAGATAAATACCATCTTTAATAAGCAAGGTAAGGTCTCTAACAAACAAGATATTGTGTTGAGAGCTATCGTTGTACCGAGCCGTGCCGCCGCGCTGCTCCTCAGCTTGCCGATGTCGTGTACATTTTTTTATTAATCATTTGTTTCAGGCTAGGTTGTCCTTAAGAACTATGTTAGTAATACATACAAACAAATCATCAAAATATAGCGCGCCATAATAAAAAGGCCACGTTGCCAGCTCGTGCCACCCCTCGTACCCCGCTGAGGGGTGTCCTCATGTAATGCCACGTCGTCGGTCGGCTCTAGTAATGCGCAGAGCGCTAGCGTCAGTTTGCCGTGAGCCACCAATATGATAGCGCGCACGCACGCGCCGCGCGCGGCCTCGGAGGCCTACCTAACTCATACCTACTTATTATTCGATCCTGTATTTGTTTAACAGTAAAACCCACCGCATTATGTGATCATTAACCCCTTTATTGTTATAACCGTCGTTTGGTTCAACACCCCTATAAAAACTATAATAATAATAATTATTATTTGATATTTATTTATATATTATCTGAAGACGAATCGAGTGCCTCCACATAGGAGTCTCAATTATATGTTCAGTCATTATCCTTAGGTAGCTATTAGAACTGTCTATGTCAACGATACTGCTCTTCTGCCATCCATTTGTGCCTCTGCGATGTTTGCTGACGCACTGTGGTAGCGAGGCAGCCTCACCAACATCCTTTTTTTTTCCCTTTATATTTTATTGCAATCTAACATATAGATATTCAGCAATATTTTTGATAATACAACAGATTTGTCTCTCCTAAAGGAGGTCTTGAGGAATCTTTCTCTTTAGTCTCCTAGCGACTGTTTGGGTGTCCATCAGGTTTACTGCTAGCTTGTTTGGATGTTTTGAGATTCGTTCTTTGTATACTTTAGTCCTTTCTGAAATCTCTTCCATTACAGTTTTGATACAGAGGTCGTCATGAAGTCTGTTATTTGAGACGTACCAAGGTGCGTACGCTATCATTCTTAGCATTGTTGACTGGAACCGACGTTTGGTGAAGTGTCCACTGAAAGAATTCTTCCGCAAATGTTCCAGTGACTACGCTCTCGATCATTGGGAGATCGGCTGTGAAAAGCAAGCGTTATAAATTACAGCGTTGGGCCCATCACACTGCCCTGTGGTACTCCAGGTCCAGCAGGATAGTATGTAAGGAAGTTATCTCTTCACCTTGTTTCACAAAAAAGTGTCGCTTAGATATGACTTTATTAGGTTATAGAAATTTATAGGCAGGTCCCGTTTTATTTTGAACAGTATTCCGTCATGCTACACACGATCATCCTGGAGGCATTTTTATATTAAACTTTCAGAGCATTCACGAGCCGTTGCATGCAGCTGGCACAGCCATATAGAATGATTGGCAAAAGGTTCTAAACAAAATTGTTTAGACTGCTTTAGGACCCCAGGCAAACCTGCGAGCCAGCACATCACCTCCCTGCGCTCCTTTGCCACAGATTGTTAGACTGTATACCTCACAAGAAACGAATCGTTACTAGATCGTGTAATGTTAGCCAAATGTTTAACATTTCAGAACGTCGGCGCCGCTGGTCGGACACGTACAAGGGCGTGGCGGACAGTGACGACGAGGCGGACGGCAAGGTAAACGGCAAGCTCAACGGCAACGGAGACGTCGACCCCAAGCTGCGCCGCGAGGAGCACGAGCTCGCCAAGATCGAGACCGGCATCGCGCAGGTACGCCTGCCTTGTGCATCTAGCTGCGACCGTGCCGCCCACTGGCAGGGCAAGGTGAACGGCAAGCTCAACGGCAACGGAGACGTCGACCCCAAGCTGTACAAATAGATGATCTTATTTACCACAAACAATAACAGTTCTTTAAGATTTCAAGATTTATTTATTCAAAAACATTTAAAATTGTATGTGAATATTAAGTACTTAAAAACTAGGAACAAAACAGTAATAACTAATAATTGACTTGAATTACAATAAAAGGATTAGTTAAAAAAATCTTCCACACAACACTACATATCACTATGTAGGGCACTAGAATTCGTTTCACTATCGCTAGGGTCGTTTGAGAATATCACAGTTCGCACCTGTATCGCGTTCGAAACAAAACTGACGCGTTCCATCATCGACCGCATCGTCGCTTCCCATCAGGTGAGATAGTGGTCAAGCGCGAACGAAAAAAAAAAACCTGACACATAAACTGGTCCAGCAGATCGCTTTTATGCGCCGAGCCAGGAAGATTCTAGAAAAAGACGTTTCACGGCCACTCTACAACAATGCAGTCACCTCGGTAGATCATAAATTTAAAAAATGACATTTTCCAGAATTTCGTCTCTATTTTTGAAAAAGGAAGGTACAAATTCCCTTATCAAATAATAACAATATATGGACTTTTGTGGTCTTTCTGGAACTCGATATGAGGTTCGATTCTAGAGCTCTCTCAACAATGAAGAAGTTTTTATTATTAGACGTTACTGTTGATATCGGCGGAGATATGACTTGTTAAAGTTTCCCGGCGTAACAATATTGTTTAATATTTCAGGTTTTCCTAAAAGAAGTAAAGGAGCGTGAAAAGCTTCAGCAGTGGAAGAAACAGAACCTAGATCCCAGGAATGCGAGCAGGTGAGCTGTTCGAGACACTCCTTCTATTTATGTCTCTGTCAACATATTATATGCTTGTGTACAATTTACATCAACGACTCGTGCTGAACCAAACTGTCGTAGGAGCTACACCTTACTATAGCCTCGTTTGGAAGCATGACGCGCGAATCCTAAAAGCGTTGTCATTTGAAAATTCATTATAATTTACTAGTTAATATAGTTTTTTAACAAATTTTTTATTTGTTAGCGGTAATCACGTTATTTTATTGCGTTATTACGCGGATGTACTCTAAGTTTACCTTTAAAGGATTTGTATTTTGTCTTAAATCCTATATCATTGGAATTAAGAAAAAACACTAATTATTCCGTTTAAAGTGAAATTCGAGACCCTTTTGATATTAAGTTCGTAGACGATCAATTTAACGTGACGCGGCGCGAATGGAACAAACTTTTGGCATTGTATAGCGGTGGCCTACATGACCAACCGCACGTTGGTGCGAAGCAGCGATGAGCGAAGCGAAGCGGTCGCATACAATTGGTTTGATATTTTCGCGTGAACTCTAGCGGTGTGGTGACTTGTTTTATATAAATGGCGGCTAAAGTGACGACTTCTTGCGCACGTAGGACATAACCAACGTAACCGTAATCGTGTCGAATCGGCCACGTAGGATGCCTTGTGTATAGTTATAATATATGTTAGCGCTCAGCTGTATCGGCACTGACACAGCGCGCATGTTGCAGGACGCCGTCGGCCTCCCGCGAGCCGCTGCCTCGGCTGCGCTACTCGTCGTCTCGTGTATAGTTAGCGCTCAGCTGTATCGGCACTGACACAGCGCGCATGTTGCAGGACGCCGTCGGCCTCCCGCGAGCCGCTGCCTCGGCTGCGCTACTCGTCGTCTCGTGTATAGTTAGCGCTCAGCTGTATCGGCACTGACACAGCGCGCATGTTGCAGGACGCCGTCGGCCTCCCGCGAGCCGCTGCCTCGGCTGCGCTACTCGTCGTCTCGTGTATAGTTAGCGCTCAGCTGTATCGGCACTGACACAGCGCGCATGTTGCAGGACGCCGTCGGCCTCCCGCGAGCCGCTGCCTCGGCTGCGCTACTCGTCGTCTCGTGTATAGTTAGCGCTCAGCTGTATCGGCACTGACACAGCGCGCATGTTGCAGGACGCCGTCGGCCTCCCGCGAGCCGCTGCCTCGGCTGCGCTACTCGTCGTCTCGTGTATAGTTAGCGCTCAGCTGTATCGGCACTGACACAGCGCGCATGTTGCAGGACGCCGTCGGCCTCCCGCGAGCCGCTGCCTCGGCTGCGCTACTCGTCGTCTCGTGTATAGTTAGCGCTCAGCTGTATCGGCACTGACACAGCGCGCATGTTGCAGGACGCCGTCGGCCTCCCGCGAGCCGCTGCCTCGGCTGCGCTACTCGTCGTCTCGTGTATAGTTAGCGCTCAGCTGTATCGGCACTGACACAGCGCGCATGTTGCAGGACGCCGTCGGCCTCCCGCGAGCCGCTGCCTCGGCTGCGCTACTCGTCGTCTCGTGTATAGTTAGCGCTCAGCTGTATCGGCACTGACACAGCGCGCATGTTGCAGGACGCCGTCGGCCTCCCGCGAGCCGCTGCCTCGGCTGCGCTACTCGTCGTCTCGTGTATAGTTAGCGCTCAGCTGTATCGGCACTGACACAGCGCGCATGTTGCAGGACGCCGTCGGCCTCCCGCGAGCCGCTGCCTCGGCTGCGCTACTCGTCGTCTCGTGTATAGTTAGCGCTCAGCTGTATCGGCACTGACACAGCGCGCATGTTGCAGGACGCCGTCGGCCTCCCGCGAGCCGCTGCCTCGGCTGCGCTACTCGTCGTCTCGTGTATAGTTAGCGCTCAGCTGTATCGGCACTGACACAGCGCGCATGTTGCAGGACGCCGTCGGCCTCCCGCGAGCCGCTGCCTCGGCTGCGCTACTCGTCGTCTCGTGTATAGTTAGCGCTCAGCTGTATCGGCACTGACACAGCGCGCATGTTGCAGGACGCCGTCGGCCTCCCGCGAGCCGCTGCCTCGGCTGCGCTACTCGTCGTCTCGTGTATAGTTAGCGCTCAGCTGTATCGGCACTGACACAGCGCGCATGTTGCAGGACGCCGTCGGCCTCCCGCGAGCCGCTGCCTCGGCTGCGCTACTCGTCGTCTCGTGTATAGTTAGCGCTCAGCTGTATCGGCACTGACACAGCGCGCATGTTGCAGGACGCCGTCGGCCTCCCGCGAGCCGCTGCCTCGGCTGCGCTACTCGTCGTCTCGTGTATAGTTAGCGCTCAGCTGTATCGGCACTGACACAGCGCGCATGTTGCAGGACGCCGTCGGCCTCCCGCGAGCCGCTGCCTCGGCTGCGCTACTCGTCGTCTCGTGTATAGTTAGCGCTCAGCTGTATCGGCACTGACACAGCGCGCATGTTGCAGGACGCCGTCGGCCTCCCGCGAGCCGCTGCCTCGGCTGCGCTACTCGTCGTCTCGTGTATAGTTAGCGCTCAGCTGTATCGGCACTGACACAGCGCGCATGTTGCAGGACGCCGTCGGCCTCCCGCGAGCCGCTGCCTCGGCTGCGCTACTCGTCGTCTCGTGTATAGTTAGCGCTCAGCTGTATCGGCACTGACACAGCGCGCATGTTGCAGGACGCCGTCGGCCTCCCGCGAGCCGCTGCCTCGGCTGCGCTACTCGTCGTCTCGTGTATAGTTAGCGCTCAGCTGTATCGGCACTGACACAGCGCGCATGTTGCAGGACGCCGTCGGCCTCCCGCGAGCCGCTGCCTCGGCTGCGCTACTCGTCGTCTCGTGTATAGTTAGCGCTCAGCTGTATCGGCACTGACACAGCGCGCATGTTGCAGGACGCCGTCGGCCTCCCGCGAGCCGCTGCCTCGGCTGCGCTACTCGTCGTCTCGTGTATAGTTAGCGCTCAGCTGTATCGGCACTGACACAGCGCGCATGTTGCAGGACGCCGTCGGCCTCCCGCGAGCCGCTGCCTCGGCTGCGCTACTCGTCGTCTCGTGTATAGTTAGCGCTCAGCTGTATCGGCACTGACACAGCGCGCATGTTGCAGGACGCCGTCGGCCTCCCGCGAGCCGCTGCCTCGGCTGCGCTACTCGTCGTCTCGTGTATAGTTAGCGCTCAGCTGTATCGGCACTGACACAGCGCGCATGTTGCAGGACGCCGTCGGCCTCCCGCGAGCCGCTGCCTCGGCTGCGCTACTCGTCGTCTCGTGTATAGTTAGCGCTCAGCTGTATCGGCACTGACACAGCGCGCATGTTGCAGGACGCCGTCGGCCTCCCGCGAGCCGCTGCCTCGGCTGCGCTACTCGTCGTCTCGTGTATAGTTAGCGCTCAGCTGTATCGGCACTGACACAGCGCGCATGTTGCAGGACGCCGTCGGCCTCCCGCGAGCCGCTGCCTCGGCTGCGCTACTCGTCGTCTCGTGTATAGTTAGCGCTCAGCTGTATCGGCACTGACACAGCGCGCATGTTGCAGGACGCCGTCGGCCTCCCGCGAGCCGCTGCCTCGGCTGCGCTACTCGTCGTCTCGTGTATAGTTAGCGCTCAGCTGTATCGGCACTGACACAGCGCGCATGTTGCAGGACGCCGTCGGCCTCCCGCGAGCCGCTGCCTCGGCTGCGCTACTCGTCGTCTCGTGTATAGTTAGCGCTCAGCTGTATCGGCACTGACACAGCGCGCATGTTGCAGGACGCCGTCGGCCTCCCGCGAGCCGCTGCCTCGGCTGCGCTACTCGTCGTCTCGTGTATAGTTAGCGCTCAGCTGTATCGGCACTGACACAGCGCGCATGTTGCAGGACGCCGTCGGCCTCCCGCGAGCCGCTGCCTCGGCTGCGCTACTCGTCGCCGGTGGGCGCGTCACCGTCGCGCTCGCTGGAGACGCGCGCGCACACCGAGGCCGCCTACTACGACCACACGTCGCACTCACACATCCCCACCTACAACGGTACGACACTCGTTATTACGTCATACTACACGACGCCACCGTAATATCGAACCCATTTCTGTATTTCAAATTGACTAATCGTCAGTCTATTTCAGCCTGAGTCGCCATCTCCACGAGCGAGCGTGACGATGTCATCGTCCGGCCGCTTCATTCTTTAATAACGCTAAAAACGGTGACACTGTCGAAACGGTTCAACGAAGGACGAAAGAAACGTCAACCGCGACGATTTACTTGCTCTTGGAGGTGGCTCCTGAAAGTTTGTCGAATTTTAGTAATAAAATAAAGTTTGACACGCTCTAAACTACAAAAATAGGATTCTGAAATCAACCCTTGGTCCTTGCTTTGATTAAGCACTGTTCCTGTCTCCGTTACACTACAAGTGGCTACTGTACAGACGGGAACACGGCTAACTCAAAACCGTATATCGTGCACTTGGACTTTACTTAATTTGATTACAGTAAGCGTTTAGTGCCTTATTGGTTTTTGATAGGCTATATCACATTCGTATAAAAAAGTGTTAACATAAATATAAGGTTCATATTCATTTGAAACGCTTATTTAATTAGCAAAGTGACGTTAAAGTGCACTATTTCGGTTCCGCCACAACCCAGAAATATGGCATACACACACATATGGACTTGTACTTGTGAACCACTTGACCACTACAATTTGATAGAACACAACATGATCGGGTACTTGTAACGTTGTTTCAACATTAGATATTCATATTCATATTAAGCTGTATCCATATTTTTGATCGTGGCTGTACAAGGACTACGTTAACTTGTGCGGGTGATTCCGATGCGGCAACAACGCATTGAATATTTCTCTAATGATAGCACTGCGCCGAGCAACTGAATCAAACGCATACATAGAAATAATGGTATCTTAAAACCTAAGAAAGTGTATAACACAATAACTTTCTTCAGACGATACGTCTCGAAGAAAGTTATCCTGTCGCTACTCTTGTGATATATTGAATCATACTGTGTTAATTATTTAAACGATGACGTACCTTAAGCGTCCAGGCCGTTGTTGCGGCAGCGTGCGGCCGCTACCCCAACACTTACGTAACTTACTTTCTATACATGCGCTGTCTGGATGAAGTAACCTGTACTCACAATGAATCGCAAGTAAGATACCTAGTGGTGGGTGAGTCGCGTGGCGCTGCAGTCGGCTGCCAGCCGCACTCGCCCGCACGCGGCCGCACGCGCCCGCACGCGGCCGCGCGTCGCCCGCCTCCCTACTCGTTGCGAGCGTCGCCAGTCATCGCCATTTTTGCTTAGCCTATTTATTGATATCGAACAAAATAGTTATGAAATACTTAAAAATAGAAAAACAAGTACGGTTTGGCTGTCTGGCGACGGAATCGCATCGTCTCATTAGAGCTGCCCTCTGTCCACACGTACTTGGAGCCCACTGTCGGGCCACTAACAGCTGCTGCCACTGTCACTAACTACTCGCGCGTCATGTTCGCTAACACAACCAACTGCTCACGGCCTGTCCACGGCGCGGTGTCTCATGCTCTAACTACCCCTACTCACACTAACCGATGCCGCGCTGTTCCTCTTGTCAAACACAACAGTTCACAGGTGGTCGCTAAAGCAAAGAATTCTTCGACTGCAAACATTCAAATTATCGGCACAGAATTTTTAAAGAAACGTTTCAGCATGCAGTTCCGATTCGCTACTCGCTCTGTGAACTGGTGTGATAGTCAGAATGTGTGTGAAGGACAAAGCGATGGTCGAACGTATGGCTGTCTCGATCGCTCGCTCTATAATTCGGTCTGTTGCAGTACACACGTACACGTACTACACAGACGACGGTGAGTTACCTCAATACTTACACAGCCTTATTCTCGACACTACAAACATACACTCTCTGCTCATACGAATAGAGTCTATAATTTAACAGACACAGTGTCGAGACTAACGCACCCATTTCGTAGTTTGAGCCTTTGACAAGCCGGTAGTTTGCGTGCGCTGACTTCCGCGCCATAATAATATTATACGCGTCACGCTGTTGGTACACATCCGCGCTTTGTCTTCCATGCCATGTCACTCCCTAAGACAGCGAGTTCCAATCTCCGCAGCCGCCAGCTGGCAGCGCGGATGCTGCCGCCGAGGTAAGCCGCAGCGCATCCGCTCCCACAGCGCCGCACGTCCACACCTGCACTAACACTTGCTAACATCCGCAACATAATTATGTTGTCATATCAAATTACGATTTGTTCTGCATCCGATACAATTTAAATTATTAAGGAACTTTTAATTTTAACTGAAAGTGGGCGAAGAATTGAACCGAATGCGGCACAAATCTCCATCTATATGACAGTATAGTATTAAAGAATATTTCTCTGAGATACATTAATTAGTTTCCCACAAGTTGAGCGCACGGCACTATGGGAGCGAATACAGCGCGTAGTCGAGCGCGTGCGCTGCAAACTGCGCATGCTACACGACGCTAGAATTCTGTTGCGTTCAATCTCATGCGTCCTAAACAAATCTTCGTTTTCTTTGGCCGTGATTTGGCTGTCGGGCACTGCATCGGACTGCTAAATTGGTTACTCGTCTAGGTTTATGTGCAAAACAACTTATAACACTAAAAAATAATCTTTTCCTGAAAACCCCATCAAAATTGCTTATAAAATAAAACAGCAATTAGCATTTCAAATATTTGTGTGCAAAGAGCGGGCGCGTTTGGTGGCAAAATGTCGCGCGTCACCTAAAAGCGGTGACGTCACATTGTAGTTTGTGCATCCGTCCGTTACTTGACAGTTTCCCCGATTTGAAAAGCTTTTAACGTACTTAGTTTTGGACGCATTTAAAAAAAAATATATTTTTTGATTTGGATTTTTTTGATAGGAATAATAAAAAAAAAATGAGTCAAGTACCCAATTGCCTTAGCAGCCTGATTTATATAAATTTAAATCCTATATCACTTAAAATCTGCCAAGTATTTTCTTTCCTGGTATATAGGCTAATAAGACAGTTTTTTAAACGCCATTCAACCATTCGACGTCATGCCTAAGTTCGTCTTTAAAAAAAAAAACACTGAAGTCGTGAAGTTTCCGAAAATGTATTTTTAGAGCTAGCAAGGCTAAAAATCCGTTTATGTAGCGGTCAGTTCTAATAATCAGTAACAAGCGTCGTGTGTTGGCAGTTTGTTGGTGTAGGCCGCTTGTTGCATGCTCTGTGCTACTGTGCGCTTCTAGTTCATTCCTTCGCATGTGTACACGCGCGCCTCGCAAACTAAGCTGAGCTTTGCTGCGCTAATTGCCGTACTGAAGAAACATCTGTACTACACTAACATTGAGCAACAGTGAGTAAACATTGTTTTCAGTAGCATCGAATGTTGCTAGCAGTCATGTTTTCATTCCTGCCAGTAACATGTTGCCCATGTATATTTTACCGTCAGCCCGAACGTTCACTAGGAGCCCTGGCAACTACGGGTTTAACGTCAAAGCTCAGGTGTAGTTGCGAGTTGCGCATCACAGTCGCCCGATACTAACCGCGGGCCGGCTCTGTGTGTTCCGCTGACGTCACAGGCCATCACATGTTAACTTGTCTCTTGCTGTTCAATATATCGCTCCAAGTATAATTATGATTTGCTTTAATCGATATTTAGTGATATGCTTTATATAATTATTATTTAAGTAATATAAGTATGATATTTGTCCAGCGCTGTCGCCGCTCGGTGACAGCTCAACGTTCATTTTATAATGTTTTAGTAATGTCGCCTCTGTCTGCACGGTGCATGTTCGTGCACGCACACAGTTTAATAATATTCTACAGTTGTTATAAAATTGTATTTCACGACAATATTCTTACATAAACTTTACTAAACAACAAAAAAAATGTAAAACTGTGTGAGTGTAACTTATCGTAGACGATGTGCACTCGATCGAGTCTGTGTTTTATTGAATAAAACAACAGGTGTAATGATACACTAGTGTAGTTCTCTTGTTATGAAGATTATTGTAGATATCCGAGGTCGAGTGCACGTCGTCCATGTGAATGTTGTTAAAAGTTGTTATGATCTGCGAGTTGAGCCGACGCTCACGCGCGCGCACTCCGACCCTTATCAAACTGTAGTTATACTGCAGCAGCTAGAAATAACACCTCTACGAAGTTAACCTAACAATGCAGGTGATGAATTCATAAAAAAAGTAAATCAGAACGAGCGTGAAGTGAGTCGCTAAATAATGTAGAGGTAGTGAGTGCGCGCGCGGTCGGGCGGGTCGGGCGTGTACTATAGCCGTGTGTGTGTAGCGGGGCTCGGCGCGCCGCGGCCCGGCTCCGGCGCGCGCTGCAGCACGCTGCCCGCCGCGCTCTGCCGCCGCCAGCCGGTGAGTACTACACTCCACACGCACACACCACCCACACAACCAAACATTTACACCGTTACATTCGCCCGACCACCTTAAATAACAATTGCGTTTCCCTTTTGATACAACACAGTTGTGGTATGGGAACACCGTGTGTATACTGTAAGCTAATTTTTAGGTCGGTTAGGGCAAATCTATCGATGTGAATGTAGACAGTAGGCTAGGCAGTAGGCGTGGACACGGTAGGCTCTGGCGGTAGGCGGCGGGAGTAGCAGTGAGGCGGGTGTAGCAGTAAGGCGGCTGTTGCAGTGGTGTCGTCGCTGCGCGCGGCGCCGCGGCCGGGCTACGGGCTGGCGCCGCGCTCGCACACCTTCTCGTCGTCCACGGCCGTGAGTACGCCGCACACGCACTACACGGTACGCAGCCCGCAGCTTGTTGCTTGCGGTACACTGTTCGGGCCACGGCCGACCACCGCTCCGAACGATACTTGAACTTATATTTCGAGATTCATTACCACCAACTCTAATATCTACTATCTTTAACTGACTATCTGTGTTTTTTAATTTGATTTTAAATAGGTCCTAAAAATGCCGGTCGCAATTTAATTTGAGCTTTGTTACCGTATGGCAAAGAGTTTGGTGTTCCATAAATTTACAGTAGTCTCGAATTATAAATTCAAAGATACATTCATTAACAAATATTTTGTTTTGTGCGGATAACTATTTACCCAATATTTTCACTAGATTAATAAATGATGTCAAGTGTCGGCCGCAGTGTACACGTGATGTATATCTCGTGCGTAATCTCGCTTACTATTAATGACAACTGCACAGCGGTCGGTCGACGTCCACCACTCGATGTTCATCGCTCAAAGTTATGAATGCCTTGCTGCACAGTCAGTGATCGCTCACCGGATCACTCTGAGCGTAGCTAGTCCTGCGTCCACGTCGATAGCCCGCTCTCTGGTTGCACTTGATGATAGCTGTTCCGCATCAATGACAAACAATCTCATATGTCATAGCTGTGCTCTGTATGTATATCTGCTATAAACAACACTATTGTCTCAAGAATTATAAAGTCTTGTAAATATTTTTCATACTATTTTTTAAATCTGAAAGTGAATGTATATCAATGAACTGTACACAAATATCAAACAACTGTCATCTTAATATATGAGGGCACGGCAGTGCCCCCGCCAAGGTTAGCAAAAAAGCGGCGCGGCCGTGCCATCCTTTTCCCGAAACGAACTGAAGGATGGCTATTTTCGACCCCCTACCACTTCATTGTGTATAAAACTAGAAGCCTGAATTTTCAATAACCAAGCAGGCATTATATACAAAGTATATTTCAAATTTCACTCAATTTGAACCACTAGTTTAAGAAGTATAACTAGTCAAAGTTTCAGTTTTGTCACTCACTGACTGACCGATCATCAAAACTCTAAGGCAGACATAGAAGCTTCAAATTTAGTGTATAAATCATGAAAATCTAAAATATTTTGGTACAGTTTTCTAGATACACCAACTGCTAAAATAACTTTGTAATCTCATATAAAAATATTGGATTACAAAATTACATTTACAGTTAATGAATCAGAGTACCTGTATATTTATAATAAAAAGGAATCTACAAAAAGAAATGAGATGCTATTATAAACATAGCTTGTAAAAAAAAAACAAGTGTCGCAACTCAGTTCTTCTACCGTAAAAAGTTGTGAGATCGATGTAATACCAAGTTGATTGCCAAGTCAATCTATATATTAATTTGTAATATTGATATGGTCACTGTAAGATGTTGTAAAAGGTTCCTTAAGTAGGGACTGAATAAATTAGCCGACTTGGAATTACATCGATCTCACAATTTTTTACGGTAGACGAACTGAGTTGTGAGACTTGTTTTTTTTACAAGCTATGTTTTTGATGGCATGGTGTATGGTCCACTTTTATTGTAATAATAATTGGTTCATATTTATTTTGTCCTCATTAATGACATTAGTTGGGAACCGGTTTTGTTGTTAGAACGGCTTACGACTCAAGTTTATATTGCCTGCATGCACACATGACATCCTGCGGCGGGCGCGGTGCGCCACCCTCGAGGTCTCTTCTACACCTCAAACAATCCACAGACTTGATGGGTAGACATCGATATCCAATCAAAGAAAATAAAATATTTTTGAAACACAATTACAAACTGAATGTGTTATGCCTGCTGGTCGTCTAGCATCCTTTAACAAAACATGATAGATTATGTATTTTTGTCCCCGAGCCATCTGTCGCCAGCGACGCCCATCAAACCCTATACGAGCACTAGGCTTGCATCAATAGCTGCTTCGTATGATGAGCGCGACTGTGGCGCGCACAGCACCGCGCCCACACCTCGCTATATGTTACGCGAAGAGAAGACCTGCTGGCCAACTTGTGATATGAGTGTTGTGTATCGTGTGTAACGGTGTGTTGCACAACTGTTCGTTAACATTGACTGACCGGTGCGTATGTGTGTATGTATTGTAGGGCGACTTCACGTTCAGCGGAATGGGAGACAAGACGCATAGCACCGACTTCAGCAGCGGCAAGTCAGACAGTAAGTATCCCTGCTGTGACGTCACGCGGCGGCGGACGCGCCACGCACGTGCACTCGACATACATTCAGTCGGAGCAGCCTGGCGCGTCCCCGCCGCACCAGATATAGGTACTGCTTCACTTTCAGTACAAGTAACTAATACCTCACACCTTCACTACATACTAATTCCAGTTTTGTTGACTGTTACTGTTATACGTAAACTTATGATATTATTATTATCTATGTACTGTAACACGTGAGTAGCGGGGGCAGCACGATGTACGTCAACAGCACGCCAGTTCGTCGCCGGCAACGTGTACTGCTCGTTTCACGGCGTGCGGGTACAGTGTTACACGGGCTGCGGGAATGTTCGAGATTAATGTGGCCCTAAAACACAAAGAGAAACTGATGGAACACAGGCGCCTTTTATTTAGCAAAAGTCTGACATTCCCTCTCGCTCCACCAAGAGCAGGAGAAGTTATTTAATGATTTCCCACTTCGTCGTGAGCCAGACTACGGCCGGCGCCGGCGGAAAACTAATGGTAGTTTCTCTATGAAAGTTTTAAACAAATAAAGAATTTGAAGGGTTATTAGCTCGGTCCTGTCGCCAACAGAGTACTGAAGATTATTTTGTAGGTACCGTTTCCACCGAGCGCGCCCCGCTGAAGCGCATTTAGCAATTTTATAAAGAAGTTCAAGTGACCATGAAGGAGTCAAATGTCATACTTGCATGGCATGCCATGGGCATGGCAGATGACTGCCGTGACGTGCTGATTCAAACTGTTTTTAAAATCAGTCAACGCGCGTTGACGCGCGTTTTTTTGCGATACACGATGCGATACGCACGCGAGTCAGACGCAGCCTGTAGACCTTTGCACACCTGTATAAATTCAAATACGCGTTTGAATCGATACAAAAGCGCTGGCATGTTGCGTTTTTAAGCAGAACCTCATCAACAGTGGCAAGATGGCGTCGGTCGAGACAGCATTGATTGTATGCGCTTTGTTTTATTTATTTTTTAAAGATAGAAGAAAAATGACCGAAGTTTGTGAGTAGGTACACCCATTCACAAGCGAGAGAAGATTATGTGGACATTACGCTATACTAACGCGCGTGTGTATCGATACAAACGCGATGCTAATGCGCGTGTGTATCGATACAAACTGCTCTTTAGGATAAAAGCGCGCCGTCGACGTACGTTTTTAAAACGCGCGTCAACGGCGTGTTTAAAAAACGCGGTGTGCACAGGCCCTAATCGTTTCTATTACCCTCAAGACATTGCAAAACGCGTGCCGGCGCGGCTCGCTCGTCGGAAATTGTGCATGACTGTCACCTCGCAAAAATACTACGTAATAATTGGCTACGCGCCGTGTGTCGTCGGTTACTCTATGATATGATTGGCTACGAACCGTCAATGCTGTGACATGATTGGCTACTTGCCGTGTGCACGTTGTTCACGGCTACTGTGTGACATACTGACGCGTGGTTGTTGTTTTGCGCGCAGTGCGGACGGAGCTGTGCAGTAAGTAGCGCCGCCCGCTTGCGCCTCACCACTCACGACACAGCCTAGCCACATACACCTCTTATTAATATATTCTTGTTTACTTGTCTCATCCTTCATCTATATGTTTATGTATTCTGTATCCATCTCTGAAGCGACACTTCGAGTAATACAAGAAAGGTCTAGGAACTTTATTTCATTAATTTGTATACCTATGACATTGCCGTTTTTTTAAAACAGGTTGCTTTGAAGTGTTATATCTTTTTATTTACTTGAAATTATAAGTTCAAATAAACTTTATATTAAAGGTTCGTTATTCTTTTTTCGATATTAGGTATTTATTGGTTTCTTTGTGTTTTGTATTTTCTGTAATATCGCTGTATTTATAAGCATTTTTGTATGAAATCTAAGAAAACTCGCATTGTTTCTACTGCATTAGTTCTACTGTAGAAACTATGTGGAAATTTTATCTCACGAATAACTTTTCTTCTCATGGCGGCTACAAGACAAAATTTCCAAAACTAAAAAAACCAAGCTAAAAAAAGAAAGCTATTAAATCAAGAACACCGAGTTCTTTTGTTACTAGAAAGTCGTACGTCATTGATATTGCTTGCCCTTTGAAATGCATAGTTTCTACGTTGGAACTCTTAATATGAAAAGACTTTTTTTTTTATTAGCTTTCATGCTTATAAGTACTGATATTACAGAAAATGCAAAACACAAAGAAACCGATAAACATTTAAATTTAAAAAAAAAGAATAACGTACCTTTAATACAAAGTTTATTTGAACTTATAATTCCAAGGCAATCCAAAGATACAACACTTCAAAGGAACCCGTTTTAAAAAACGGCAATTTCATGGGTTTAATACATATTATTGTATTATTTTTGTAAACTTGAACAGTGTTATACAAGTAAATAACAATGATTTTTTCAAGCAATTGTAAACAGGGAGGGAGAGCTTATTTTATTGCATAACTAACAGATTTTTAACAGTTAAATAAAGAGCTGAGAAAAATGCATGACCTTGATTATTGACAAAACAACATCCAGCGACAAGCATAGCAAGTTCGCGACACAGACTGTGTAAAGCATTAGCCCGTCTGTTTTATCGTGTTTTTCTTGAATATCTCACTCATTGCTTTCCCGCATTTGTAATAGTCACACACCCTGTCCAGTCTACCGAGTGAAATTTCAATCGTCGGCTTCCTGGGCACATCAATTCAGTGCGATCACCCCACGCACTACAAGATCTTTCTTAAGCGTCGCGGTCGCCCGTCACATCGCGTCAGCTGTTGCTTCCTATGCGCGTCATCTCACATGGCACACTGTATACTTCTCCACCAGAGACGAGAGTGGTAGAGTCTAGTAGGTAGTACCATATACACATCTGCCCCACGCAAACACATTGTATTATTGCTCTTGAGCTATATTGTTGATCGACTTCATTCCACTCGTGGCCGCATGAGCGCTTAGCTTCGATAACGTAGCCGTATATTGTCGACACATACTCACCGCCTACGCGTACCTACCATCGCATTTATGCTCGTCCGATGACAACTGTCTCATTATAATGTTATCATTTCAGTTTCTGCCGGCTCCATAACTGATGTAGATCGAAGTGCTGTGGTAAGTTCACAACCTTTCATTTTGGTTGTTTAAAAATTTTTTTCTTAGGCTTTGATTAAGATTTACCTTTAAAATTAATAATAATATAATATAATATAATATAATATAATATAATATAATATAATATAATATAATATAATATAATATAATATAATATAATATAATATAATATAATATAATATAATATAATATAATATAATATAATATAATATAATATAATATAATATAATATAATATAATATAATATAATAATATATAAAACTCGCAAGACTATAGAGTAGATAAAGAGAGAGTAAACTTGATTTAATTTAGTATATATTTTCTCTAAAATGTTAAAAGCAAACAAGCGAGTAAGACACAGTGATAAGACGTGTGTGTGTGCGCAGACGACGGACGGCGGCTGCGTGATCCGCGGCAGCAGCGCCGCCGGCATGGGCGTGGGCGGGCGTCACAGCGGCGCGGCCACGGCGGCCGCGGCCGGCTGCGTGCGCCGCTCGCTGCCCAACATGGCCACCAGCCACCTGCTGCACGAGCCCGCCAAGCTCTACCCCTACCACCTGCTGCTCATCACCAATTATCGCCTGCCGCCCGACGTCGACCGCCTCAACCTCGAGGTAAGGGACCCGGCCCTCTGCCGTCTCGCCTGCGGAACGCTCTCGATATTCATTCGACGTCTGTGTTTGTTCAGCGGCACCTGTCGGACGCGGAATTCGAGGCGATCCTGCAGATCGGGCGCCAGGACTTCTACCGCCTGCCGCAGTGGCGCCGCAACGAGCTCAAGCGGCGCGCCCGGCTCTTCTAGACGCGGACGCGAAAGGGCGCGCGGCACGACCTACCTGACCTGGACGCCTCAGCAGTCCGCGGCCGCGTGCGCCGCGTCCTTTGTTGTTATTATTTACACGACGTTGTGTTGGCTCCTCACGGTCACTGCGATACGATCTGTGCCGTAGTGATGATATTATAGCGGTCGCATTGTATGACGTAGCGTAGCGAGAGGGCCGCGGGACGCGCGCTCATGGAGCCGCGCGCTCGGAACGATGCCTTGTTTATAAATGAGATATATACAGATACCTATATAATTATTATATATATTGTGATTTTGTGTGGGCGCGTGGAATTCGTTTTACTTTAGTGAGAACCAAATATATTACGATATGTAAGATAAATATTTTGATTTAGACTCTAAGTTGGGACATAGATGACTATTGACTATATCGCTATGTATCGGTAGCTATAAGTGTAGCTTTTGTGAGTAATGGACGATTGTTTTATTTACTGAGTGTGTGCCGGGAACGGAACGTGATTCTATCATTGTAATGTTAGATTATAAACCAGAACACAAATAAAATGTCATAATATGTGCGGCGTCGACGATGCGCAAGCAATCCCGCGCGGCGTCACACACAGTGACAGTGTCACGCCGCGCGTGTGTACTTGCGAGTGCGCGGGGCGGCGCGTGACGTCACGATTGCGTCGTCACGCTGCCGCTGTGTACGAGCGAGTATGCGCGACGTCACGCCGTGCGTGTGTGTGTGCGCGAGTGTGCGGGGCGGTGCGTCACGTCACGCTGTCCGTGTGTGTGTGTGTGTGTGTGTGTGTGCGAGTGTGCGGGGCGGCGCGTGACGCCACATGACAGCGCGCGCCCTTATTTTATATTACGTCGTTGTTTTTAATTTTATTCTAGGCAGATATTATTTTGGTTGCAATATTGATAAAATTATATTCAAAGTATCGGATTATTATTTTTCATTCAGCATTTCGAAGACTTTCGAGATAACATAATATATAAGATAAGGTACGCGTAAGAGTAGATAGCTTACATACAATTGATATGCCTAATTTGTTACCATTACGAGAGCGCTGTGTCGACGCTCGGCGACTGTCGCAGTCATCTCAACGTGCACTCGGAGCGGTGTGAAGCGCCGCGCCGCTGTGATCACGTCAAAGCAGCTAACACTGTATCACTATGTATCACTGCATAGCTTTATTACGAACATTGTCATATCTTCACGATATCGTATCTCAATACTACTCATCATTGTTTCATCATCATTATTTTTGATTTGCGCTATCAAAGTGATTTGATTCAACGTCATAATTAGAAAAATCTACATCATACATACAATCAATACATTCAATCAAATCTTAAAGTAGGTAAATAGTGGTCAGATATTAATATTAATAATAAATACTAAACGATATTGAATTGTTTGTAGAAGAGATAATCTGTTCAGTTGGCCTTATATGTTAGACAACAAGATAGAGGACCCAGTTACGTACGTGTAACGGTTTCATTTTGTCATTACAAGTATGAAAGTAATGCAACATCGTGTAGTAAGTACATCGGTGCGAGTGTACCGGACGTGCCGTGACGCGAGGAGACGCGACGCGACGCGGACTTGGCAGCTCTTTATTATTGTCAATTGCTTGAACGTTTCACATTAATGTTAGTAGAGTGCGTGCGAGTACTAACTTAGTCGGTCCTGAACTTAATGATCCTACCAAGTCTCATGGCGTATCTATTTATTACACTTCCATAAGTACATACGTGTCCATCGCTGGCCTAACATCTCGACAAAGCGGACCACGTGCCGTGCCAGCGGGACAGGCGGACACGCTTCCTTCGATTACCGTTTCAAATATTTATTATATCTTCACGAAACTACTAGTAATGAATAAATTATAAGCGATGTCAGCTTTCAGTGTAATGTATGCGAGGGAGAGAACGAGTTAAATTATTTATATTGAATTATATCTAGATGTATATATAGAGTTTATTTTGTAATAATGCTATATGTATGTATACCGGAGTGTGCTCCCGAACTGGTTCGTGAGATTATGTTCGCTTTTTATACAATAGAGTGCGGCGCCGGCCGCCAGACGTGTGGCGCGTGTGACTCGCGTGTGGGCGTGTGTAACTCTTTACTGAACCAACTCACTGTTCCGATACATTTTGGTGTTCCGAAAGATTGGAACATCATCGAATGTTTTAAATGCATCATTTGGAACAATTGGAACACTGAAACACTCTTTACTTTGTGTGACCAGCAGTCTTTTTTAAAATTCAAATTATAACGTAAATAGTGTAAATATAATTATTGACCTGAACTAGAAACATCTGCTTTAAATTATTCTCAAATCAAAATTCAATTAAATAAAACTTTTAGTGTATATATAAATAATAATAATAATAAATAATTTATTCAATAAGTAGTTTGTACAAGGCATACAGAGTACACTCAGTATAAAGTGGGTCCTAGGAGTCCCTTTCCTAAACTAGGCAGAAATTCTGCCTGTATCTTAAGAAAGAGTTTCCAATTATAGGGGGTCGTATTATGGTTACAAAATAAAAAAAAATGACGCAACGTAACAGATCACGATTCATAACAGTCAGTGTCTAAGTATCTTTTGAGCCGTTGTTAAAAATGTTCCGTTTGTATCTTGTAAGGCGATGTTTAAAATGTTCCGTTTGTATTTTTTGAGCCGCTGTTCCAAATGTTCCGTTTATATCATGTGAGTGGATGTTTAAAATGTTCCGTTTGTATCTTTTGAGCTGCTGTTCCAAATGTTCCGTTTGTATCATGTGAGTGGATGTTTCAAATGTTCCGTTTGTATCTTTTGAGCCGCTGTTCCACGTGTTCCGTTTGTATCTTTTGAGCTGATTTTCCAAATGTTCCAAATGTTACCATATCACTGTTTCGGAACGTTACAGTGATTCAGATGCAAATGTTCCAATCGCAAAGATGACACACTTTTCCCACGCCTACTCGCGTGCTTCGCGTGTGAGACTCGCGAGTGGCGGGCGGCGCGCACGTTCGGGATGTGCCGTCTTCACGCGAGTTTACACTCGGTCACGCACTACCATCACTTCGTACATTATATTCATGCGGAATTTGAGAAATGTGTGAGAGGAATTTATCAGTGATTTTTAACGTGAAGACTATATGCTTTTAAAGTAATAAACTTGCATTTCCGATTAATTTCTTGTTTATTTTGTACCCAATCCTTCCTCAGTATTAATACCCTGAGCGAAATGTGCGTTCCTGGCGAGAGTTGCGATGACTGCTCATGCCAGTACCTACGCTCTGAAGGGGTGCCGCAGATGTGTAAAGTATACACTGGTATTTTCTTATTTCACCAATTATGTTCCAATTCCATGATGTTGGGGTTTTTTTTTCGGTAGGAGTGGGAAATCCTCATGGATGCCCAAGCTGCCTCACAGACGAGCCAGTCTGGGCAGTGTCAGACTCCTACTGACTAAAACGCACACCTACCTTACATTTAAACCACGGACATGACGTCCGTGCCCTTGTTTGGTAATTATACATTGTTTGCTTCTGGGCAACTCCACGTGCAAGTGGCGTCACTCCAGAGCACCTTTCAGCGATCATCACAATAAACGAATGATATTGGGGTTATCAATTCATGCATAACTTTTTTGTTTGTAGGCCAATCTTGATATCGCTTTGTGTTTAAAAAAGTATATCTACCAGGTGGCCGTAAATTTGGTGAAGATCTAATGAAGAACTTTGGAAATAAATAAACCAATACTCAATAAATATATATACATATATATATATATACTCAATATTATTGAGTATTGGTTATATATACCTGGCGTCCATGAACGAACGCAATTGTTAGAATAGTACCAAACGTGGCTACGGGTAGCAGGTCTTGTTACGTGCAGATAGAAGTAAGGTACTCTGTGGTAGGTAGCTAGTAGAACGCGCACGTTAAGTTAGCGCGTGGCCGAAATCGGAACTAATCGTTTGCCGCCTAGTATCTTGACGTTTATGCCACGTGTCAGGAGAATGTGTTGTGTTCTGTGTTTTTAATAGTTTCCAATTCCAAAGTAAATAATCGTCATTATTATACCGAAAGTGATTAAAAGTGCTGGCTGGGATATTCTCTTGAAAGTCAAACGTGCTTGTTAAGAGGAATGTGAAAATATCGGTCCTACGGTACCATCCCCTATATAATTATCATTTTTTTTTTCTTTGGGTACCAATTTCAAAGTTAGACCCATTTGTCAAATAATATTTCGGGTGACCATAATGATAATTTCCTTTACATAATATACGTACTCGACCGGTGCCTGGTAGGAAAACATAGTTTGTTGAAAATAAACTGCTACATATAAATCTTAATTAAGGGGCTATCATGACGATTTGAATTCTGCAAACTTCATTCGATAGATGAAAGAAAAAATAGTGCCAAATGTACAACTGAATTGTTTAAGTAGTAGTAGTTAGTAATGGATATTGCATCGTATCAATCACTGCTCATAAATTAACAAAGCTTTAATTGACCATGGACTCATCCGATTAAAGGAGATCTCGAGAACACATTCGAGGGTAGGATCCAGTGCACAATATAAACCTTACATAACTAAATCTAATATATAAATATATATGTAATTATTACACAAAAGTCTAATATATAATTATAATATAAATACTATTACATACTAATATATACATATTAATATTATGTCAACAATGAAAGGAAGTGCTCTTTAAGTTTCCTCTTGAAGACATCCAGAGATCCATTCGGATCCTTAAAGAACAGCAGGTCTAATCGCTGTCATATACAAATTGCCTTTAACTTTAACTGGCATTTCCCTATCACACATGACGCCTGTGAGTTGTCTCCACTTCATCCATCCAGTTGTAGTTCTATGAGTAACATCTTTTTCGATTTTGCCATGGTTGCTAATTATTGACCCAAGGTATTTAAATTGAGTCATCGTGGGTAGCAGGGTACTTCCTATCGAGATCTTGATGTTGTTGGGGTTACGTCAGCGTAAAGAATATTCCATGGCAGTGGTTTTTGACAAAGTTTTGTATGATAGTCCAGTGTAATGTTGAAGAGAAGAGTGCTGAGCGTAGATCCTTGGTGCACCCCTACCTCAATTTTAAACGATTCGCCCTTGCCTGCTGGACTTAAAATTTGGGTAGTAACGGCATTATACATGTCTTGAATAAGATTGATGTAGTATTCTGGTACCGATTGTGATTTGAGTGCATCCCAGATGAGGTCCCGTGGAACATGGTCGAATGCCTTATCCAAGTCTATGAAAACCATATGAAGATTTGTTTTATTGGTTTTAGCTTTCTCTATCAGGATTCGGACTGTCTGTATAGCGTCTGAGGAGCTCTTTTCAGTCACAAACCCGCATTGGTTCTGGGTAAGCTTTATGATGTACTTTAATCTATTATTTAGAACCCGTTCCCAAATTTTTTGAGTATGCGAATCAGTTTTATAGCTCTGTAATTACTGCAGTCTCTAACGTCTCCTTTTCCTTTGTAGAAGGGTATGAGAAAACTGTTCCGCCAAGAATGGGGTATGGGCTCTATCCCTGAACCAATCTATTAATCAGCTCATACAGCCAAACTATTCCGCGATTTCCAAGGGACTTCCAAACTTCTGCTGGTATTTCATCGGGCCCCAGAGCTTTATTATTTTTCATTTGTTGTATTGCTGTTTTGATTTCATCAGGGGAAATGACCATAGGGGGACCAAACACCTTCGCTGGCTTACAGTAGATAGATAGATAGATAGATATATTCTTTATTGTACACCAAAAATGCAAATTACATTAGGAACTTAATATTAATATAGTGTCACAATGGGCGGTCTTATCGCTAAAAGCGATTTTTTACAGACAACCTTAGGATGGATTTGATAGAGAAGGAGAAAAAAGATACGCAGGTAGTTCGTGGGGTACTATTTACATATATACAATACATAAACTAATAAATTTCATATAATACAAACAATATATAATATACATACATATATATATATATATAATTATAAAAAGCAAAGAAATGATGTACGTAATGACGACATTCAAGAGGAAAGGTAGTGATCCTTAACCATATCTTTAAAAATCGTGAGTGTTTGAGCTTGCCTTATCGACACGGGCAAAGCATTCCACAGCCGCACTGCTTGAACTGTAAACGACTTGTCATAGAAATTGGTGGAATGGCTTGGCATCTCTAGCCTCAAGTTTTCCGATGACCTAAGATATCTAGTATGTGTGTCATGAAGGAACTTGAAACGTTCTTTAAGATATGCAGGGGTTTTAGGATTGAACAGAACACTGTAGAGCATAGACAAGATGTGTACGTTCCGGCGAAGACGTATTGGAAGCCACTTGAGTTTCGTACGAAAATCGGATATGTGATCATACTTGCGCAAGCCAAATATAAATCGTATGCAAACATTTTGAAGCCGTTCAAGTTTATCAAGTTGTGCCTCAGTGAGATCGAGATAACTGACATCAGCGTAGTCAAGAATAGGGAGTAAGAGTGACTGAGCCAGTGCAGTAGTCACGGTTTCTGAGATGGGACACATTGAGGAGATGTTTATATTACTCGGTCCACCTGTTTCTTATGTCTTTGTCTTCGGTTAGCAGTGTACTATTGTTGTTATTTATATATTTGACGTTAGTTATGTCTTTAGAGTTATTGTGACGGGATTTAGCTATTTTGTGTACATCTGACTCTGCTTCAAGCTTAGTGTAGAATTCCGAATTTGATTTTGCCATCGCCACTGCAACTTGCTTCTTCGTTTGCTTTTTGATGTTCTTATACATTTCAAAGTCAGCTTCCTCCTTGGACGACTGCCACACCTTGAAAGCGTCTTTTTTAGCTGTTTTCACTTCCTTTACTTCTGTGTTCCACCATTCAGTTTCTTTGTTAGGCCCCTTTCTACTCCTTTTTCGGCCTAGATGTTTTTCGGCTTTACTGATACAAACTTTTTTAAAGATTTCCCACATTTAATTGTCCTTCGTTAAGTCAGTAGTGGACAGTTTGCCTGATAGTTCCTTCAAAGATCTCCATTTAATTTTTGTTGTTAGATTTCTGTTGACTTTTATTGGTTTAGGAAGTCAATACACGGTGACCAGTAACCTATGCTGGGTTGTGACCTCTGGTATGACCTTACAGTCTCTTTAATATCCCAAATGTTTCCGCCAAATGTTTTCAAGTATTTTCTATCTGGATAGGAAATGGAACCGTATTGTAGTCCGAATAAGGAACACAATCGCGTTTTCAAAAAAAATACCTACTAGCAGTCGATTGAACTTCCTACTTCCATTTCAAGTCCTGTTGGAAGAAAAAATACTTGCATAGGAAATTGAACCCTGATTTCTTATAAATAAGGGGCACAATCGCGATTACAAATAAATACGAAATTGTTCTGTAGACACAAATAAAGAGCATGATCGTATTTGCGAAAACTAACGATTCACAAATCAGCGAGACTCAGGCGGGCGAGCGTCGAGCCCCAACGCGGCGACGGAGCGAGTCCGAGTAGCCGTATAAAATACTTTGAAGTCTTGCAAGTTTTTCGGTCGGTACCTGGTGTACATACTTGGAAGCAACTATCTGGTGTAAAAACCTGGTCGCGTAAATACGTACCTTCCCTACTGGCAACGCTGAATAATTGTCAAGCTGAGACTTCAACTGTCACGTCGTAGCCGTAACTCTGTGTTTGATGTTCTACAATATTTTGGAGCGGTTTCGAGTTTTTTTAATCGTGTGACCGTTAACAGATAAAAAAAAACTGGGCATGTGCGAGTCGGACTCGCGCACTGAGGGTTCCGTACAAACTTAAAATGTAAATTGCGGTTTACGATTTATGACGTAGTAAAAAAAAATACTTACTAGATCTCGTTCAAACCAATTTTCGGTGGAAGCTTTTAAGGTAATGTACATCATATATTTTTTTTTTAGTTTTATCATTTATTTTAGAAGTTACGGGGGGGGGGAACATTTTACCACTTTGGAAGTGTCTCTCGCCCAAACTATTCAGTATATAAAAAAATTATATTAGAAACCTCAATATCATTTTTGAAGACCTATCCATAGATAGTTTCAGTTCTAAGTATGGGAAACCCCCAAAATTTTTTTTTTTTTTTTTCAATTTTTTGTGAAAATCTTAATGCGGTTCACAGAATACATCTACTTACCAAGTTTCAACAGTCTAGCTCTTATAGTTTCGGAAAAAAGTGGCTGTGACATACGGACGGACAGACGGACACATGACGAATCTATAAGGGTTCCGTTTTTTGCCATTTGGCTACGGAACCCTAAAAATTAATCACAATATTTATAAGAGCGTTGCGAGACAAATTATATTTAAAGTTTTTCAAGGGTGTATGGTCGAAATTCAAGGTAGGAGTGCTGGGACGAGGAAAGACGATGTTTACGGTCGAACAGCAAAGTTAATCAGTACGTAAATATATTCTGAAGTTTAACACACTAACGGAAATATACTGTTTTGACAATTTTCTGTTTTTAAGTATAATTTATCTATCTTTACCATAGTTTATATTTTATTGAGGTTATGAAATTTACCTACGATTTATTATACTACCACTCAACGTTTTCGATATTTTCGTGTTGTTTATTTAGACATGATTATTATTAAGCAAGGCTTTTCTTTGTATCATTATAACCTTTCTTTTTAAGCTGATTTTGTTTGGATGTAATTGAAATTCAACCGCTAAATTTAGTTTTTTTCCCCAGGCTCTTACATCTGCATCAAGAGTTGGTGAAATCAAATTATGGCTACTAGAAAATAATATTCCATTTGATGACACTTTTGACCATGTGGAAACCGTCTTTATTGATCTACGTCCATGAACTTTTATCTGAACATGGACTACAGTGGTTTTTTTTTATTTTTTTTCGCGTGGGAAAATCATCTCATGACATCCTCCGCTCTTGGGTGGAGCGCGAGATAGTGTCAGACTTTTACTGACTAAAAACCCACTCCTGTTCCTTCTTTGCCATTTGTTTTCCAGGGCCCCGGGGATATCTTTCGCATCACCCATGGCCCCAGTAGGCTTCGACCATGTTGGGCCCCTACGGTTGCTGACATCTCCTTGAGGCGCGCGTGGAACACTACGCGCCATCGACGACTTGGGCTCGTTCTGGACGGTTACTGGACGATTGGACGGCGAGCCATTGCTA
Organism: Mythimna pallens; assembly: GCA_961205895.1. Lineage (NCBI taxonomy): Eukaryota > Metazoa > Arthropoda > Insecta > Lepidoptera > Noctuidae > Mythimna > Mythimna pallens. Next base: position 208,263 of record OY540845.1, on the reverse strand, counting down.
TCGTTCGCAAGCCCGCGCCTACGGTGGCCGGAAATCGGGATCGGAATCCCGGCGGCGGTTGGGGCGTGAGGACCGTTGCCGTTGCCTCACGCGATCGGCCACCTCCTTTGCTAGCATTACTGCTTCGCAGAAGGAGGCGACCGCCTGCCACTCCTCCTCGCTCCGGACCATGGCCTGTACCAAGGCCCGGCGTGAGAGATCGCTGCCGCCGGTCGCCCCCACGAGGACACGACGGTGCTCTGCCCAAGCGGGGCACGCCTCTACCGTGTGCTCCACCGTGTCCTCCGGGCGGTCCACACAATGGTGGCACCCGGGCGTCTCTTCTGCACGAATCCGATGGACTACAGTGGTAAGACTGCCTCCATTTAAACCATTGCTATTTAAACCCGATCGAACTAGTTTGGGCAATAGTAAAAAGACGAATTGCTAAAAAGAATTTGGTGGTCAAAATGTTGCAAAGTTGGCTGAAGAAGCTTTTCAGTCAGTGACTTCACAAGAATGGAAGAATTGTGTTAACCGTGTCATAAAAATTGAAAACGAATATTTTGCCCGTGTAGGAACTAATGATATAGATAGATTTGTCATCACAGTTACCGATGACACTTCGAGTGAATCTGAAGAGTCAGATGAGGACCAATTTTATTATGAAGAAGTTTCAGGCAAGATATTTGGAGTCGAATATTTGGACTCCGATTAATAAAGAAATGTATGTAATAAACTCTTTTATTTTTGCAATTGAGCTCATACCTATTGATATTCTATCAGCACCATGCTGAGAGAGAGAGGCGAAACATCGAACTTTGCACTTTGTGGTACATAAATGTTAGTACGAAGAAGTAGTAGAACGAAAACAAGGGTTGATCAAACCAGATATTTTGATGAGTATCTGGTTTGATTAACCCTAGCGTGTAGGTAATAATACCTTCACACACATATATTAGGCATTAATAATACCTTCATACACATATATATTAGGCATCAGTTAAAATGTAATCTTTCGAATACCGTAATTAGAGACAGTAGAAAAACAACGAGAGGGCGAACGCCGGCGTTCGCTTGGGGTTTAAATAATTTCACTTGAATGAAAATTAGTTCTAACCGGAATGTTGTTCGCCCCTACCACAGAGTACTTTTATATATAGGTAGCCAATGAAAGTCAAAACTTGTTTCTGCATGTGTCAAATAGATAGTTGAGTGTCAAATAAAGTATCAAAACTTTTCAATGGTGGCGCCCTCCCATCTTTTTCATGACTTTCTTGACAGCATAGCATAGCATATTCGGCCTTATAATGTTCCCACTGTTGGGACTCAGGCCTCCTCTCTAGGAGAGGGAATGAGCCATAATCCACCACGCGGGCACAGTGCGGGTTGGTGGATGTCACGTCTTCGAATTTTTGGTTCTAGGACATGCCGGTTTCCTCACGATGTTTTCCTTCACTGTTTTGAGAGCAGTGGTGATGAAATAAATTACACAAAGTAATGCGCCTGGCTGGGTTTGAACCCGCGACCTACAACTCCGTAAGTCGGGGCCATTACCACTCGGCCACCACTGCACTCTTTCTTGACTTCTTAACAGACTGTACACAAATTGATTTTACATCACTTTTAAAATTATTTAGTCGATTCGAGAAATACTGAGTTACTGGACATCACTGGTTAACAGATTATAAATGATCGAATGACATGAAAGTTTCTTATTACTCTGTGGTACCGCAAAAGTCGCGCGTGCTTGAGAGTCGCATTTATGGAATCAATTTTGATTGTTCTAAATTTCGGATGACTTGTGTTAAAAATAGTCAGTGAAAATGATACTTCTAATTCGGTAAATCATAATCGTAGCCCCCTGTAAATTTTTCTCTTAGAGTGTTTTTTTTTTGTGCTGAGTGTCAGTATTCAGTGAGTATTATGAACTTTGAGGACTATGAAACCCTTCCGACCCAAAACTCCGTCACACATATGACTGCCGGAGCAATAGCGGGGGTGATGGAGCATTGCATAATGTACCCGCTCGACTCCGTAAAGGTAAGCATGGGCAGCAGCCGGCCGCGCAGCCTAGCTGCTGCTGGCTGCCATTCAAACTAACCTAATCATTGTGACAGTTCTATCGGCTGGCCTGTTACGCCACCAATTTGTGATCTCTCGTTATGTAAAAACATGCCAATTAGCTATTTACCGACTATCACCGTGACAAATTATCCGCCGAACCCAATTTTTATAGCTTTACACAATTTAACCCCTAATTTATTTATCATTTTATTAAATTGTTAGTAGAGGTATTGCTATTACTTGGTCATGTCTAAACACATTTGTATTCATGTTCCAATTTAATTGAATAATATCAGTTCAATTGGAAACTTGGCTATACATAGGATGAAAATGGATTTATGTGATTCTTAATGACTACAATATGATTGCTATAATGTAATAATTTTAAATAAAACAGGACATTATACTAAACACTGTAAATGAAGACATGTTTGCAGAGACAAGCAAACATGACCTTGATACATGATTGCTTATTATTTACAATGGCATAGCAGTTGCCCAGAGCGGTGTTGTGTTACTGAGCCTGTCACTCTTGTTTTTACTGTATGGATAGTGGATATTCATAATCTGTAGAACAGCATTGAGTAACAAGCACCTACCTACTTGAATGAATGACATGTTAGGATAAGTTGTTTCTGTAGCACATCTAGCATGACACATTGTAAACACAAATAGTGCTGTATTAAAGGCAAACTGTACTTAACACTAACAGATATAAATGTGTGACATTCAGCACTTTTAGCTTTCTGGATGTTTATGATGAGCAAACATGCATGAGATGTAGTGTATACATTAGGTCTACCAGCACACATGACCTGACCCGAGGGTCAGTATCAGATGACCTCTCAGTATTGACATACCATTACACATAATAAATTATGTCATTAATACCCATACAATAAAATACTTGTTTTCCTCTGTGTGTGCCTCTTAATTAAACATATTATTATACAATCTGTGATCTGGCATTGTATGATATCACTAGACTTCATAGAGGAAAGTCATTAAGCAATTTATATGTAATTAAATTTTATGATATAGATTTGCTGTGTTTTGAAGCTTGTGGGGCCAGTTTGTACTAGTTTGATTGAATATTACTATAGATAAAAAGGAGAAACTCACTGACTAAAATTTTAATGGACAGCCGAGACTACTGGAACTAGGAATGTGAAATTTTGCACAAGGCTTCCTTTTAAAACATAGGCCAGCACTAAGTGGAAATTCAATTCTTTAAAGGGGAACATTCTATATACTGATTCATGATTTAAAATTAATTTATTCGTTGTAACGCACAGATGGTAACTACTAGTACGAGGTTGCCATTAATAGTTTTCAGAACTACCCCCAATAGAACAATTTAGGGGGTTTAAAGATTGTATGAAGAAAAATTTTAAGTTAGGGAGCTATTATACTTGAAATGTGGCATTTAATTCATTAATCCCTGAGTGAACGCCGGCATTCACTTGGTCATTGTCTTTCTATTGTGTCTCTTATTATGCTACTCAATAGGTTAAATTCTAATCAAAATGGATACGACTGTCATTATTAGTTTTTTATAAGTAATTACCCTCAAAATAGTTAGCAGCTTAAGGGACGTTAAAGTTTTTATGAAAACTTTCTTGCAAATGAGGTTGCTGGCAAAGTGCTAGTATTCAATAAAACTGAGGCTTGTGTGAGCCCCGTGTCCCAGTGGATGTAATGAGAATCAAGTAATATTATGAAAGTGAATGTTGTGCACTAGCTTCTGCCTGCAATTCTGTTTGTGTGGCACACAACCATACTATAAAACACTCAACTCATCGACACTTGGCTGAAGCATAGATTCCTACTCAAACAGGCAAGTTACCTTCACAATCGTAGTCAAGATGGTTTAATTTTAATTTAGTAAGTATATTCACAATTTAGTTGAGACTTGGTTCATTTATAATAGCTGCCGCCTGTGGATTCACCTGCATGAAATTAGAACTTCCCACCTTTATTAATTGTAGCATGTGTTTCTCCAGGACATAAGCTATCCCAGTATCAATTTTCTTCCTAATTTGTTCAGCCATTTGACCATGAAGGAGTAATAAATTAGCAAATGTAAAAAAACCTTCACCTTTATGACATTAATGTTGTAGTGTGTTATCACTATGTCTTGAATATTATGAATAGTAATTACATAATGAAAACCACACACATTCCATTCCTTCAGAAAATAAAATTCACCAGTGATTTTATTTATTTAAACTTCATGTACAGTCGGGGACTCAAACTGTAACCGTAATAAGTGTTTTTAACACTGTTTTTTAAAACAGTTTTAACAGAAAAACACTTTTAAATGTAACAGATACAATAATGTTACCGAATCAAACTTTAACCTTTTATATGTGTTAATAAGTGTTAATATGTGTAACAGAAATAATCGGTTTTAGTATAGCTTTAGGTAGGTATAAGTAATTGCACAGTACGGCAACAACGCGTGGCGGCCGTAAGAGTGTTAGATGCGCGTTGTTAAAGCCTGCGACGATCTTCAGGACACACACTAACGCATTAAATATGTTTTGTTTAGTTCCGATTTCGACTTACGATCGGCACACGCCATTATTTTTTATCTCAAGTCACCGTCACCATCTCTTGCTTACAATACCCTAAGTACCAGAAAGAATGCCTCGTAATAAAACCAATACCATTCACAGATATTTTACATTTATTGGAATTGTTATGAGAAATAGGCACTCTAGTATACAGGGTGTTTGGTGCATCGCGTGCTAAATTGAAATGGTCGATTGGAGGAGTCATCTGCTATCCTTTCAGACCCTTAAACACTTCTCATGCCCTGTGGATTTTTTTTCACCGACTTTTTATTGCTTTATGAAAATAAGACCCAAATTTGTCATTCAAATACCAATTTAAAAAAAAATATTAGGCCTTTGGATGAGGCCCATTGTAAGCGACCATGTTTCAGTGCCATATGTTATCACTGGCAACACGCACTGGTCATAGACTTTCGTCTTGAGACACTGTGGTATGTTGGACGAGAAGATACCGCGCAGCTTCCCGAACGCTGCCCAGCCGAGTCGGATTCGACGATTGACTTCTTTCTCAAAGTTAGACCTACCCAACTGGATTGTCTGTCCCAGGTAAACGTAATCGTCTACAACTTCGAGTGCAAAGTTTCCGACCTTGATCGGAGTGGGTGCTACATGGTTATTTATCATGACTTTGGTTTTGTCCATGTTCATTTTAAGATCCACTCTTTCGGAAGCTCTACTAAGGTCATCGAGCATTGTACTGAGCTCCTCCGTAGTCTCAGCCATGACTTCAATATCGTCGTCCAGTCCAGAACCCTGAAGAGATCCACCATCGCAGCTGTAAACAGTTTCGGAGAATTGACGTCTTCCTGCCTCATACCCCGCAGCAGAAAGATAGGTTTCGAGGTCCGGTCCTGAAGGCGGACTGACATTGTGGCGTTCTCGTACAAACACTTCAGCGCTTCGATGTACCGATAGTCAATCTGGCACCGTTAGAGAGATTGCAGTACAGCCCAAGTCTCGATCGAATCAAAAGCTTTCTCGTAGTCCACGAACGCTAAGCTTAGCGGCAGGTTATACTCCTCGGTCTTCTGTATAACCTGCCGGAGCGTATGTATGTGGTCTACGGTGCTGAAACCTTTTCGGAATCCAGCTTGTTAGGGAGGTTGGAAGTCGTCAAAGCTGCGCGCGAGACGATTCGTGATGACTCAGGAAAACATCTTGTAGACATGGCACAGAAGTGAGATGGGCCTGTAATTCTTAAGCAGTGCATTGTCACCCTTCTTAAAGAAAAGTACCACCACACCTCTGCTCCATGCCTGTGGCGTCTTTCCCTCAAGTATGACGGAATCGAAAAACCTTTGAAGGGCCTTTAGGACCGGTTTTCCACCCGCCTTCAGGAGTTAGGCTGTAATTCCGTCTTGTTGTTTTTAAGCAGCTTCAGAGCCATCCTAATCTCGTACAGGCTGACTTCCGGGATATCCTCGGTATAGTGCCGGGATAATCTAGCTCTTGGGTCGTTTGCTAGATTCGTTGTGGGTTTTGTGACGGACGTGTACAGCTGTCCATAGAATGCCTCGATCTATCCCAAGAGCTCCGATTTGGCGGATATGACTCTGCCACCGTCGGTCTTCAGTTTCGTGAGCTGGCTCTGCCCTATAGACAGATCAGTCTTGCAAAAACCTTGGAGCCTTTATTCCGCTCGATCGCGTCCTTAATCCGTTCGGTATTAAAAAGGCGGAGATCGCGTTTTAAGGACTTCCGTCTATTGAGCTGCCGGTTGATGCACGCATCGTCTGAAGACTGCAGAATCATTTCACGCCTCTCTTTCAAGAGTTCGAAAGTTTGACCAGAGAGCCTTTTCTTCTTTGTACGAGGAGTCTTAAAAAACTTAGACCCGACCGTATGGACAGTTTCCACGAACCCATAGTTGTATTCGTCCACGGACCCACCTAGGCACTCGAAACGATTGTGAAGTTCGAGCTGAAAGATCTCGGAGTTTTGAATCTGGATCTGTGCTGGACGAAGCGTAGACTTCATCAGTCGAGATCTTTCAAGCTTGATATTGATATTCAATGTGCCTCTTACTATTCGGTGATCACTTCCAGTTTTCACTGCGTTGATCACAGAGACATCATATTTGCTTCTTCGTCGACATGATGAAGTCAATCTCATTTCTGCTCGCACCATCAGGGCTTTGCCAGGTCTACTTCCTACGCTCACGTTTTTTGAAGAAGGAGTTCATCATATATCCTTCTCCATAAAACTAGCCACTAGATGTCCCCGGCGGTTCCGATGTCCAAATCCAAATTGCCCCACTCGCAGCTCATCACCGTCTAGTTTGCCCAGTTTCGCGTTAAATTCCCCCATGACCACGGTGAAGTGAGTCTTAGAACCATGCATGGGTCTTGATATATCCTCATACATAGATTCTACTTCGTCGTCGAAATGTGTCGAGGTCGGGGCGTAAACCTGTATTAGCTTCAGCGAATATCTTGATGATATACTGAGTTTAAGATACGCCATCCTGGTCGACACACTCGATCCTCACTACATTGTTCACAAGGGACTTGTGGACGATAAACCCGACACCACTCCCGGAAATAAAGCAGGTTACCGGATTTGAGAATTATCGTGTCCTCCCCCTGTCTTCGGACTTCTGATAATCCCACAATACTACATCGTAACCTGCTCAATTCTTCCTCAAGTTCGGCGATCTTCTCGTCGGACCGGAGTGTACGCGTGTTATATGTTGCCAGGTCCAGTCGTCGTTTTCTAAAGGGGTAGCCGGATCCCATCCGGAGATTCTTCGCACTCCTTGCCTCACCATAACCTTGACCACTACCGGAGTCAAGGGTAGACGGGCTGCCGGGCACTAGGGGCTATTTCTTGGTTGTGCTTGTCATTAAGGAGGGGGGATTGTTGCCATAATCGCCACGCTTGGCATGCGGGTTGGCGATCGGAGTGTGGTTGTTGCAATTCACAGAGAATGCTGCTGCCCTATTCTCTGAGTCCCTTAGTCGCCTCTTACGACACCCACGGGAAGAGATGGAATGGTGTTATTCTTTACGTCCGGACACCATACGGAACAAAAAATAACTAAAATGCTTGTTTCTTGGATCCATTGGTTCAACTAAACCGTCACTATGCAACGCACACTCCGAACATTTCCCACCACACTACTCTGCAGTCAAACTTTTCGTTTCTGAATCCAAATAATTTAGTTTTTTTTCAATTTCTTCTGTATCATCTTCAAATAATGTGGGACTATCAGGACGCACAACTTCTTGTTGAAGTGGTAAGAAGTTAATTTTAGGATGGTTGTCATCTTGATCCAAACGAGGTTTTTTTTAAAGAAAGGATTTATTGATCCATTTCAGTCAATACAGTTCACATAAACTTGAATTTTAACCTATTGAGTAGCGTAATTAGAGACACAATAGAAAGATGATGACATGGGGTTTAATGAAATCACGAATATTTTCAATACTGTTTTGCACGTATACAACAGACTGCGACTGGATTTCGGCTATCTAATGCTTTATTAACCACAAAAAAGTACATTGTAAATTTGGCAACGCTGCGTTTACCTGTTACACTTATTAACACAGTTAACAGTTTTATATCTGTTACAGATATGTTACGGTTACACTTTTGTAAGTGTTTTGGGTTAACACATTGAAAACACATTTATAAGTGTTACATATTTGATTCTGTTACCAATTCAACATGTAACACTTATAATTCTGTAACCTTTATGAAGGTGTTTTTAAGTCCCTGTGTACAGTAGTGGTACATAGGCGGACTTAAGTAACAAGGCATTCTCTACCAGACAACCTTTGGGATAAAAAAGACAACACTGTGGTAGGCTTGCACAATAAACAAATAACAGATACTTCAAACAGACAAAATAAAATAAAAAATAAGGTACCTATTTATAATAATAAGACACATATATCATCTATTTTACTATTGTTTCCTGTGTGCAGCCCAATGCACCCCTGTCGGTGTTGTCATGGTCTACACACTGTATGCTGTATTTTGTTTGCCTTTTTAAAATGCATCTTTGATGGCACGGAATGCCAAGCAATAATACTAAGACAGATTAGTGCACCTAATATTGTGAACCATGGGATGATGGGAGAACCTGCAAATAATGATGAAAGCTAACAACTTTGCTGGGACTGTCATGTCTACTTTATGTTGTTTACTGAATAGAGAAATTAAGCATTTTAAGCAAACAGTAGCACAACAAATATATATTTTATTTATAGATAGAAAAGACTAGGTAGAATTAGACTACCTTGATGTAGTAATTAATTGGTCATATTGTGTAGTTAACCCTTGCAGCACATGAGCCAAAGCAAGATAAATTATTGCATTAGTAATAATTGTAGTGTATGGCTTTATGGGTAATACAAGTTATGTACATGTTCCTCCCTTAAGGAAAAGTGACTGGTACAATGTTTACTAGTTTACTATTGAATTCAAATTAAAACCATTCAGTAATTGTTGAATAGGCCCATTTATTAATACACACATACGTAAAAATAATAGGTAACATAATAATATAATCTTGACTATAATAAGGAAACAAAAATAAAGATCTATGCACAGTATAACAATATGTTCCATATAATTGGACAAAAATATAAGTTGTGCACTATATGAGGAAGTAGTCAGCCTTGTTGGCGGCCTGCCAGCACACCTGCGTCTTCCAGGCCGTGTCGCAGTGGTCGGCGCCGTGCACCGTGCCGCATGCGCGCAGCGCCGGAGCGTTGTGCGCCGCTAGCTCGGGCGGCAGCAGCGCCAGCACGGCCTCAATGTCCACCTCGCCGTCCGACATCATGCCGGCCGTCTCCATGGTGCACTTTATGTAGCATGCCAGCTTGGCGTCCGGCATGAGGTCGGCGCCGCCATTCACCTTCTCCACCAGCGCCACGTCAGCGCCCGTCTCGGCCGCGCAACTCTCGCGCACCATGCGCGCCAGTTCTGCCATGTCCTCGTCCATGGCCACGGCTTGCACCGCCGCCAGCCCAGCCACCAACATGCCTAGCGCCCGGAACCACATTGTCGTTGAGAGAGCACACACAAATGACCTAGCATTGTTGCCAGCACTCTATATAACGAGCTGCTCAATGTCAACCTAATCTCTGGTCACATGGACCGGCTGATGCCTAAATTACATACTCCTCGTTAATATCCAGTGATTAAAAAATATTGTTTGTTCGCAAAGTGTACTGCAGCAGAGGAAACTATTATTTTTCATCCTTAGTGTAGAATCATCGGAAAAAATTATATATTTGCTAAAGAGAGAATTATAGAGCACGACGTTTAGTTTTTATGGAGAATCTAACAATTGTAGGTTTGTCAATAAAACAGAATTTTGAGGTGTCACTTGTGTTAAACACATAATATAGGTCTATGTGGCTAGTGCTGCACAGCGCTCAGGGCCGCCGACTGTCGCAACATGCCCGCAGTTTTTCTAAGGTTCTTTCTAACAGATGTACGTTGTTGCAGACTCGGATGCAGTCTCTACGGAGTGCACACAACAGCTCCATCTCCGAGACGTTCCGGCACATGGTGAAGAAGGAAGGGCTGCTCAGGTAACACTCGCTGTACACGCTTACACCAACGTCAATGAGTCCATATTACGGACACAAAATACACACTAATTTTAAGGTATAATTTAGAGAATACATAAATAGCGGTAAAGGCTTAGCTCGCGATAGCAGAAGCACTTGAACCGCGTCGTCTCTCCCCGGTATGCCTGGAAGCCAATCGAATCTAAAGAGTAGATAAATTGACAATTATAGTGGGCTAGTATGTCCTCAAACTATTGCTTAAATAATTCTAGAAAATGGCACAAGTTGTCAACTGCCCAGTATCGATTCAAGCAATTAGGCTCTCTATTTGTTCAACTTGACCGTTAGGAATAAAACAAATGCTGTAAAAGAAAAGAAAACATAATTTAACTAGGCGATACTACATCATACTTAATTGAATAAACAGTGCGAAGGCCCAAAGAGTGTGTGTAGCATGTGTATCAACATTGGCACACACAAGCTACCGCTTAGCATTTATGAACCTTCAGCCGAAACTCGTGCACAACATCTGCTAGGCTGCGTTCAGTTGCTTGGCATTGACAGTTGAACTCTACGTTCGCGTTAAAAAATGCGAGCTTAGAGTATCTACCCGATGACGTCATTAGAGTTAACTCTAATCTCATTTTTGAACGCAGGGCAGTGGCGGCCTTAAAAGGGTGGCGAGCAGGCCACCCGCCCGGGGCCTCGCTCTCGTAACGACTCGATTAGAAAAATAAGCTAATATTATTTCTACTTTTTTTATTTACCTTTTTACCGATCATAGTTTTTCTTTTAGGTTTTTTTTGGTGGGAAATCCACCAATGACTTTTCGCGCTCTTGGGCGTAGCGAGAGAACGTGTCAAGCTTTTGCTGACTAAAACCCACTCCTATGTTCCCTCTTTGCCTTGCGTTCCACCAGGGCCCCGGATTTCCTTTCAGAAACGAACCCATGGATACCCATACCCATTTTGATTCACATACCTCAAAGACTCGCCAACGCGGCAGTTCTTATTGTTTATTATATATCCCATTGGTGTTAATTACATAATTATATAATGTTCATTCCATCACTAGCCACTTGTACATACACATTATTAGATAAAATATTGAGGACCTTTTTCTGAGAAGTGGCTAGAGGCGCCACGGCGCGGCGTCTTCACTTTCCGCTTGACGCATGTCTACATCAGACATGACCAGAAGTTCTTGTTTCGGATTGAGGCGGAAGAAACGCCCGGGTGTCTGAAATTCACCTGCAGATTGTTTAAGTCTACGTCTTGTAACTTCTCATTCCGGGAGAACGCTGGGTCGAGATAGTTCTCAGCTTGTAGGCGAGCCAAGCCTCTGCCAGAACCTAGTAAATAAAGTATGAGTTCGTTTCTTGTGGCTTCTTTATGTTCAGTTCCGATAAATATTATATGAACTCGAGTGGCATCAAGCAGGAGTCGAGAGGCGTGGGTGTAAGTCGTACGCAAGACAATATCCTTGGAGTGTCCCGACCGACTCACAGAGCTTTAATTAGTTCCGGGATGCCACCTCTGGGCATGTTAAAAAATACATTTGTCGCTTACTATGTATGTTGCTTCAAATTACTATACTATTATTGATGGTAACCTCCCCTCCTTGCGTCGTTTTCCTCAATGCTGAAGGTCGTGACCTCCCTGCTTCATCACTTTAACTATATTCCTCCATCTGTTTCTGTCTCTGGCGGTGTGAAGGGCATTGTATACCGTAAAGGCAAGTGCAGTGCGGATCTAGTCGCACCAACGTATTACGTAACAACGCCCGCGAGGCCTTTTCCCATCCACTTTACCCGTCACAGTGAGCCTTTCGAGGTTGCCAACGTCTTTCCTTGCAATGTGACCGAAGTATTGCAGAATGGATACGTTGGTCCGAAATGCTGTCCAAGAGATAAGGAACATCCTTTTCCAGCACCACATCTCAAAGGTGTCGATGCGTTTGTGGTCTGCAGCTTTTAGCGACCAACGTCAGCGCCATACGAAAAGATCAAGAAGGATGATTTTATTTGCCTGCTGCGGTCTTCCCGTCCAACTATAATTTGGGTATCTTCAAGGCTAGAGTGAATAGGCTCTTAATAAACTAGTGCGCCTCACCATCAATGATTGCATCACTGCTTACCATCAGGTGGTATCGCAGTCAAGCACTGGTTTATATCAATTAAAAAAAAGGACTAGTGTCCGTACCAGTTTGGTTTTAGTCTTGATAGTATGAAAAAAAAAAAGTTTATTCACAGAAATACATATTCAACACTATAAATATTACCTCTGCATAACTGCAAAGCAGTTTGTTGGCAGATATAGGTCCCTTTGTCTAGCACAAACATACACATTCACAGTAAACGCTTTCTAGACATCCTCAACATTGAGGGTTTGTCAAAATTAATTGAAGAGGTACTTACGTATTTTATTTTTATAAGACGCTTTTGTAATACAGCTAACAGTCGGTCGATGAGCACATGTCCCTTCGGGCCAGCTGGATAGTCCGGAGACTGCGTGCCCACTGCGGACTGTTCTAATAATTTTCCGATATTGTTGTGGTCCGCTACTCGCTACTATATGAGGACAAACCCCCATCTGCCCGCTCTTTGCAAATACAGTCCCCTGTAGTGGTAGAAGGGACTGGTCATCTGTTGTTGTCAGCAATAACTTGGATGTTATTACATGAGATGACTGTCACCTGTGACTCTGTAAGTGTTCTAGAAGTAGAAACACAGAGTAAAGGCGATAGTACAGCGCATTTGGGAGCTGGACAAGATGCAGCATCCTTTTGAGCCGAGTTCGTAAGCCAAGTGTGGTGGATGATCATTACAGCCTGCATCAGGCGAGTGTCTGCAGACGCTCGCTAAACTGTGTGTATTACTCAGTTATATTGTATGACAGTTTGACAACGCTGCAACGTCACCGCGCACCGCACAGTCAGTACGTAAGCACGCGAGGCGTACATCTTATCTTGGCTATAATACCTACAACACGCACATTTGGGTCAATGTTCCCTCGTATAGCACCCGGCCTATCAGCAGCGCAGGTTCTCAACTGTTTTTGACATGTTATTTAGCAAATCAATTATGAATTTGGACAAGATCAGATGATTCAAAATTAGCTTCCAAAGGAATAACATAATGGTAACCTTTGAATCTGACGTGAACTGTGGAAAATGTTTGAAGTGGTATCGTGAGATGGCTGAACGGCAGCATGCAATGTGTCTCATATCTATCCTGAGCGATCCGTAGCATAATATGTCGCGGTGTCATCTGGCGTGCCTGTGGTTACTGCCGCCGGCTGCGGCACAATCTCAGCCGCGCCTTCTCCAACGTAACACATGTACTATCACACGACGCTCGCTATCGGCCCTGTTATCTGTTATCAGCGTACGTGAGGCTGCACCGCCGTGCGCCCATCTGCTGACTGCCCTTAGCATTGTACTCGCTATCTATTGCGTGTTATGCCATGTATATTTTATTGTTAGCTGTTCCTAAGAGCCCGACTGCTGATATCACAAATCGCCCTTTTAAAGAAGGCGGTGTCTTGAATCATTACGTGAGAAACAGTTCCAGAAGAGGTGAGCTGATGTCATGCATAAGACTTCCGATTTCTGACTCTGAAGCAGTCGTCTGAGATTAAACGAAACGATGAAAGAGACGAAATACCCAAAATAAACACCTATCTATAAACAACTTGACGCTGGGGTATGCACCAGAGTGCTAGCCATAATCTCCTGTCAGTGGCTGGGAGAAAAAAAAAGACGAAATGAAAACCTCCTGTTTGAAAATTGCAGTCTCTTAGAAACATGGCAACACTGCCCAAGCATGATTAATGGTGGGTGCAGATGCGAGGTCAAGTCACTTTCTCAAACATTCAAACACACGTTGGCTTCGCATGACGCGCTCAGTCCACCACAAGACTTCAGGCATGCAAACTCTGGTTTGCTCTGGTTTGTTTGGTGGTCTGTGACATAAGTACAGAAATTTCACACTTCAAAAGAAGACATGCTAATATAAATCTACTAGCAACGTTTCTAATGTTCATAATACATTGCACGGTACGGACGTGGCCGTTAATTTTGGGACACCCTTTAGTTTATGATTCAATAACAAAAATCACAATCTGAAGACTAAAAACTATGTTTTCTATTTAATTATAATCTTGCGTTAATTTTGGGACACCCTATATTTGCATAACGGGCCTAAAGGGCCTATTACACTACTCAATATTCAGACAGTCTTAGTGGATGTCGCGTAGTGTAATAAGGGTTAGACCGGGCTTACTTGGAACAAAAAATAAGACACTCTGAATATCGTGTGCTGAATATCGCGTAGTGTAATAGGCCCTTAATTGCGCTTGTAACGAATCAAATTGCACCATAAGTCAACGTACTGAGAGTATTTTATTATGCCCATTATGCACCTTTGAACAGGCCGATATAGGGTTAGTTGTGCATTTTTTGAAAAATGTGAAATATGTATCTACGTTATAATATATCATAAAATAGATTCAGATTTTCTAAATTATATGCTAGATAATTGATTTGTACATGAAGCCCCTGGTCAGTCGTCCACTGAGCCATCCCTCATGAATATGTATGTCGGTGGCGGCGACCACCCGGCCGGCGCGACGGCGCTAACACCGGGCAGCGCGAGCTTCGCCGTCATGCTCGTACTTAGGGAATCCAAACCCGCATCAAAATGGTGATCCCGCAAGCCTGCGGGATGAAAGTTAGCAATCTCCCGCGGGATTGGTTATATTATTTTCTCAAAGGTAGCCAGCGCAATAAAAAAAAATCTGAAGTTATTTGCATTTTGTAGGTCACAGTACCACTCTAACCTGCAAAATTGCTAAAACCTAAGGAAATTTTAATTTTATTAAAAAAAATTAAATATGGGCAAGTTAATTTAAAAATATTTTCTATTATTAACTAGAGATATTATATTACTCGATAATAAAAAACAAAACATCATATGATGTTTTGGAGGTGTAATAAATCAAAACCGGAAAAATAAAATATTTAACTTTTCATCTTTAAGATTTAGGAAGATGAGTACCTACTTTAGATGAGTACCTACTTTAACTGACATTGATTACGTTTTGTAATCGTTCCACTTTTGATTTAGGACCCCCACAACACAAAAAAGAAAAAAAAAATTAAAAAATATTTTTTTTATCTGTAAGATTATAAATTAAAAACAAAATTATTTTCCATAGGTACAAATTCTACAGAAAAGTCACGACTTCCATGGAAAGTTGTTAAATCACTTGTTAATGGGGCTGGACTGGATCTAATAAATAGGTGATCAGAACGGCGCGGCGTCTAAACCCACTTTTATAGAAAAAATAATCAATCCGGCAAGGGTGCGGGATCCCCCATGAGTAATCCCGCAAAAAAGGCTTGCGATCGTTAGTAAACGAGATTTCGACTTTAATAAAAAAATAACTAATAAAATTTTATTTTCTTGGTTGTAAGACATGATTTTGTTAAATATGACGAGTTATTTATAAACGTCTACTAGAATAACGACTGTTTGAGAATATTTTAAACCTCCATAGAAAATTTAATAAAAACGTATTTTTATAACTTCAATTGATTTGAAAAATAATCGATTAAACAACACCCTCAGACATACGTATCGGACATCCCTCTTCGGTAACTTCGTCAAGCTTCGTGCGTTATTGTAATAATAATAATATATATTATGTCTCCCAGTGAGATACATATTTTTTATATATACTTTATTGTACACCAAGATAATAAATGATACATATGAGACTTATATTAAAAAAAAAACATACAATTGGCGGCCTTATCGCATTCCGACATTTTTTTTAAACCAAAATCGAATAAAAATTTACTAATACAAGGGACCAAGTAAAAATAAAATTTGAGACAGAAAGCTATACAAAAAACTTAATAATATAATAATAACAACCAAAGAAAACTTTTGTCACCGCTTGTGTTCAAGACAGAGACACGAAAATAACACCAATGCTAACGTGTGAGTGAGACATGTAACTGCGTACCGAACATTGCCGAATAAGTACGAAGCTTTACAAAGTTACCGAAGAGAGAAGTCCAATACTCGTATCTAAGGGTGTTTTTTAATCGACTTTTTTTTTCAAATCGATTAAAATTAAATTATAAAAATACAGTCTAAATATCACACTGTAATTTATATTCAATTTTCTATGGAGGTTTAATATTCTCAAAGAATCCTATTCTAGTAGTGACACCACCTTCCGGATCGCTACATGCCTGCGTCTGGGTGCTCCTAGTGGAGCTCCACATCGATGTCAGTGCGGTGAAGCAGTCGACCGCCTCGGACACCATGGCCTATCATGCAGTAGAAGCGCTGGTCGGATAGCACGACATGCCAGTATTAATGACATCATCCGCCGAGCTCTTGTCACCGCCGGGGTTCCAGCTGTTTTAGAACCCAATGGCTTGGCACGTGACGATGGGAAGAGGCCAGACGGGATGACTATAATGCCTTGGAAATTGGGTAGGCCTTTGGTGTGGGATGCAACATGTGTCGACACCCTTGCGCCATCCCATCTTCTGAGTACGGCGGGCTGTGCTGGGGCGGCTGCTGCAGGTGCAGAAAACCTCAAACGGCGTAAATATAATAACCTCATCGGAGGCTATATATTTGAGCCGTTTGGGGTTGAAACACTAGGGCCATGGGGCCCGAGCGCTCATAGAGTTGTTCGGGATATCAGCAAACAGCTGGTCGACTCTTCGCGTGACCAGAGGGCTGGGCTTTTCTTCGGTCAACGTATCAGCATTGCCATCCAGCGTGGCAATGCTGCCAGCGTTCTGGGCACTTTTCCCATTGACATCGATGTGGACGAATTTTTTGATGCCCTATGAGTTTTATTTCTACCCGTTTGTACATATATTATTTTCAGTTTGTTTATATACTTATTAAGTTATTTATAATATTTAGGATTAATAGTTAAGGTGTATATACAAAGTTACATTATATTAACCAAATGAATAAACAAAGAATTCATCATTTATAAATATTTGATCGCTATTTTCAGTAGTCGTTTATAAATAACTGATATTTAACTAAATCTTGTGTTTCAACCAAGAAAATAAAATATTATTAGTTTTTTTTTTCATTTGAGTCGGAATCTCGTTTACTATCGACAACATTCAATAGGTATGTAAATCTATTCCGTTCAATATCTCATAGAAACAAAAATTAATAAATTCTAATTCGATAAAAATCGATTGCGATATTTGATTGAATAAAGGGTTGATTGTGTTTACATAGCCCGCGCACGTTGCCTCATGCCACCATTTTGTTCCTAAAAAACGTCCGTGCGCAGCCTTCTGCGCAAAGTTCGGGCTCGCCAAGATACGTCGGCCGTACTGTCGAACGGCTGAACAGATTAAGATGAAACTTGGTACACTAGTAGACCATGTCCTGAAATAACACGGAGGATATTTTTCTCTCGGGAGTATTTTCCCTTGGGATAATTTTCAACTTTCACGCGGGCGACGTCACTGCCACCAGCTATTATCATAATTATGCTTTTATAAGAAATGTTGATGAACTGAGCTTCAGTTGGTTGTGTAATCTTTTGAGATTAGTAGGAAATGGTGCGTTATACGATATTTTTAGGGCTTTTATTTGGATAGTTTGTAGTTTATTATACTTAGTGTCTGTTAGACTAGACCAAACAGGAGCAGCGTAAGTTAAGCAAGGTCTAACCAATGTAGAATAAATACGCAATTTGGCTGAGGGACTGAGAATAGATTTTCGATGAAAATAGGTTTTAGTGAGTTGTGAGCTTCTACACGTTTGTTTATAATAACGTCGCCTTAGTAGTGAAGAGAGCTATTCCACACTAGATTGGTTCCAAGATATAGACAATTGAAAAAAGAGGGTACCTACAAAAAAAATATTTTCGTTGTATCTCTTCTATTTGAATCCAGATTTCCATAATTTTTTGTAAGAAGGTAATAAATTAAGGTGTTTAAATTTCGAAAGTTCGATTAAGTATGCTCATATATTATTTTCGAAGTTATTGACAATATTATGCTTAGCTCTTTTCACCACATAAAAAAAAAAAACAAAAATAATGTACAATTCAGGTATGTGAATGAATCTAAGCCTCTTACTATGTATTCACAGCAAAGAAAAAATTGTAGGTTTTGTTTGAAGGAGCAACGTTTGTGAAGAGAGTTATCCAATTTATTTAGTTGTAAAGAATTTAAATAAACTATTATCTCGATTAAATAAGTAGGTATTGTAAGTATAAGGTAAAGAAAATGGAACATGAGTTATCTTTCTATGTTTTTAATGTCTAGGGCAGATAATAAGATAATACACATTAATTAACAATTCTCCAAATCTTCAACTTCTGACTCGTCAGATGCACCATCATTAACTGACGACTTTAAAGTTTTCATGTAAAAATCATGGTAGGCAGACGGAATAGTTCCATTTACGCAGAGTTGTTGCAGGTCTTCAAGTTTTTTTTTCTCAATTGGTAACTGATTCTTGTAAAGAGGACGTACTATATTACTATCAACTGCAGCATTAACTTTTCTAATAGTTCTTCGGATGGTAAGTTTCTTGAACTCAAGTTGACTTAATTGGGTTTTGTAAAATATAGCTGTGTTGTCATTTTTACGGAATTGTAACCACTTTACATCCAACCATCTCATTATTTCTCCATCTTCTGCTTTATTTTTATTTGTTATTTGTTTTTGACTGTAGGTTTTGAAATCCAGAAACTCCTTATAATGCATTTCGTTGACTTTATATTTTGGTGGATCGATTTTAGCAGTCCTTGCGACTGTGTACCATCCTTCAGGTACAAAAATGCTTGTATGTTTAGCTCGGCCTTCTATTGTGGAATGTACACTATCGCACTCCATGTCGGAATGCCCCGATTCCATGAATTTCTGATTGATTGTTTGTATTGGTAGATCTCGAACAGCCCGTAAAAACATCGCTGCTAGTATGGAATTGCGATTCTGTCCTGCTGCAGTATCAGAAAAGAATGTTACTTCAATTACTGCAGGATCCAGATTCTTAAGTAAATTCCAAAGACATGTTGAAACTTCGGATGCGCCTTTTGTGCCATTTGCTTCGTGCCACATATAGTTAATGGCTTGCTTGTCTGCTAGATTATATACCGTGAAATTAAAAGTTTTTAATTTTCTTTTATAATAAAGTTGCCCAACTTCTAAATGTGGTGTCAGTAGTATCTTTTCCATGTCCATTGTATAAACATGAAGTGTTGGGTCATTTTTAGCATGTTTCTTGTCTTCTTTTTTATGATCGCGGGCTTCTTGCTTCCGTGTAAGATGCAGCTCATGTTCAGCTTTAGCTTCTAGTTGCTCATTTACAGATTTATTGCTGAACTGGGTGCAATAATCACACATGTCTTTCTTTGGTCGATGGAAACCATAATTAAACTCATTGGTAAAAATATGTATGTAATAGGAAGAGTTCACTGGTTCCATTTCATGTTCCTTGCAGAATTCAACATAGTCCTGGTACAAACGCATCTCACTTAAGCCAGAGGGAAGGTATTTTCGCTTGGTACTACTTCTACAATAATGTGAGTCAGTTACAGGTATAGACTTGATATGGTTTCTAACCACATCTTTTCTTTCTTCTGAAATACGATTTGGAGCTGGATTTTTGCCACGTTTATCTGCCTCTACAACACCACTTGAATCTGACTTTCTTATTGCTGTTTCTACTTTTTTCCCAGAAATATCTAGCGTTGCCAAAAACAAATTTTTGCATACTCGATGCTCTTTTCCAGATATTGTTAAACTATAGGCGAAAGTGAATTTTTTTCTTGAAATATTGGTATTGTCATTACTGTGTTCATTAGTACCAGTTTTTATCTGTCGGTAACGCCTTTTTGGTTCATGTTTAGTAATACAACTGCTGATAAAGCTCCATCTAGATCTTTCATCAGGAAGGCTTAAATAGTCATCAAATATTTTCTGCCTGTCTGACAAAGAAAATATTTCTCCACATTTATAATGGCAATGACACTGTACTTGTTGTACTGATTTTCCTCTCACTACATTTCCTTTTTGCGACAAGTGTTCTTTCCCTTGAAGTCTTAACACCTTTTGTTTATTTCTTTTCCAAGAAGCAGGTGTGCATTTACGTTTCCTTGTTAAAATTTTCTCCTGCTCGTGTTCATCTGAATTCAGAGGATCGCTGGCCTTTTCAGTCTCAGGATGCATCACATGGTGGGTTTCTTTGTTCTGAGAATGATGAGTCTTATTATTTTCAGAGCAGTGGGTCTCTGGATGGCCAGGTTCATCATTCGCACCCGGCTCATCACTGTCTGAATAGTGCGATGTAGATGTTTCAGGTACATACATAGGATCTGCAACGGAATCTGTATCTGAGAAGGGATCTTCATCACTATCTTTGTTATCATCTGGAGCAATAAACATAGATTATATTACTTTTGCAAGCAACATGTATAACAGGAACATATTTTTATCTTATTACTGAAAAATCTTAATTATCCAAGCTACTTTATTTTAGACCGGCTTAATAATAGTGCAACAACAGTGGATGGGGAGACACTGTCCAAATAAGTATAGAAAAAAAGAAACATTGTGTGATGCCAGGGCTAGGTTACAGAAGACTCAGTTGAGCTAGTGCCTACTACTACTGAAATTTTATTAGCTTTACAAGCTTATTAATTTTTTTTTAAATAACAGTTTCTAAACCTGTGCTAATAATGGTAAAACTTACGGGTTAACATTGTGCCTGATTTAGGTTGATGTTCTTCAATCAATTGGAATAGTTGAGATTCTAGTACATGGCCCTCTGGTATTTCGGTTTCATTTTCTACATGGACTACTGCAGAGCCTGTAGACATTTGATGTGTTGATCCTAGCTGAGATGGTCTAGACTTCATTTCTTGTTCTTGCACATTAGGTATTTCCATGTAGGATTCATCTGTACCTGCAAATAAATTACAAAAAAATATAGTAAACTGACATGAATGGGTTAGGTTGACTTGAACGATGAATACTAAGATTCTAACACTGTTGTTCGTGCGTCGTCGTGATTATCACTAAGACGATATAAAATTAAAACTATGAATTAAGTATTGTTCACAAAGTATAAATAATTATAAGATGTCCTTACTTTCAAGTTTATTGTGATCCTTCCAGTTTTCTCCCAAAACACTTGACATAAGCTTTTCAGTTCGACATCTTATCGGCGGCATGTTTGACGAGATTTATGCAAGTCTTTGCGAGTCACTCATTAAAATTCAACAGCAATAATAACTTTATTTAATCTATAGTAGAAGCACAACTTAGCGTAAACGCGCGAACGATAATGCAAAACTAAAATGTCACCTGTCAAACAATTGTCATAAAAAGGCGCTATTTCATTCAAAAGTGTTGCCAGAAATGGCGGATTGTTTGGAAGTTAAAATGCTTATGTGGCATACCTCTTTTCACTGCTAATTTGATTGAACTATTTTTATGATACGAATAAAAAGTGGTGAATAAATCTATGCAGCTAGCACTACATTCACCACTTGATTTTTTGTTCCTAGTTTCATATAGCTCCTTTCACGTCTTAATGAAAAACCAACTTCTAGTTGAGCTATTACTTAGATCTCTTCACCACTAGAATCTCCGACTAACGCCAAATATGGTGGTGTTCTTAACTCAATTCAGTAAAAAGTGTGGCTTAGCTCTTTTCACCACCAAGGCGACGATAAGTTCTGTGTTTTTGTTCCAGTTAAGTATTTTGTCAAATAGTATACCTAGATATTTAACTGAAACATGCCATGTTATCTGAAAAGTGAAAGCCATCGATAGTTACAACTTTCGTAGGAACTGTGCGTTTTCTGGTCTGCAATTAGGTACTCTTTCAACGAGCTTGCCCACCTCGGCGAGTAGCACTATGGGCCGATACGCGTACATCAATATCGGCCTGGATATTTCTAGGAAAAAGTATCGATATATCGGTCAAACTTTCCGAGATCGGAAATAGGTTTTAAAACAATAATTTCTTTAGTTCAGTTTAGTTCAGTAATATATAATAGTAATTTTTACACAAAACGTACATTATTTTAATACATGAGAATCTTAATGCTACTAAATAACAATATTCTAATATTTTGAAGACCAATTTATTGTTTCAGGCATAAAGATAAAGATATTTTATTTGCTTAAAACATAATAGAAAAGGTGTTATTGAAAATAGATAAATCGAACATGGTTTGCTTAAAACTAAAGCGTGCAAACTTTTTCACTAAAAATTTGTCAAAATTGAAATAAATTACATTAATTTTTCGGTATTTCCATTTTAAAATCAAATGTATTACTATAAGATTGATTAAATTGTATAAATACTGATTTATTATTAATTGATAAATTATTATTATTTAGCTAGTTAATTAGATTATCTATTGTATTATTTATGTCCGCTTCATGATCTTTAATTGATTTATGTTTTTTATCGGTAGTAACGAATATGGAAATGTCATCGGCAAAAAGGAAGCATTGATGATTAGTTACATTAACTATGTCAATTATATAGAGTAGCATACCAGCATATGTCCGGTAACGAAAGTAAAAACATACTCGTCATCAACCGTAGGTATTTTTTCCGTTCGTTTCTATGTTTAATGGCTTTGAATTCCGTTTAATGTTCTGATAAATGATATCTATTTTGAAAATAGGTTTTTTTAAAACACTTTTACACGTAAGTTTTTTTTTTTGTCAAATTAAACTAGATGAAGCCGGGGATGATAATTAATTAATTTTGAAAAAAATATCGTTTTGATACGATTTTCGATATTGAATATTTTGAATCGGATCAAAATGTTTCGGCTGAAAATGTCGATATTTTTTCAACAAGCCTACAGCTGGTAGACAAGCCAGAAGGATAAGTAAATGTGCCGATGATATTATTAGTTTAACTGGGATGCAATCGGTGAACGACACCCAGAAACTGCAGCCAATTATTTAAAGTCGGTCTGGTGTGGCAGCTGAAACTAAACAAATCGTCACGCTCTGCCGCCTTTACACAAATGATGCATAAAATCCTATCAAATCATGAAATTCGAACGTAGTACTCAACGCAAAGAATGTAGAATTTTCAGAATGCGACAATATTGTGCCATTGGAATTTCAAGATGTTTAAATTATTCGCTTGAACATATATTGTAATAGTAAAAGTGATATTACACTAAGGATTTTCATCAGCATCAGATTTGAGTCACCCAGAATAAACTTAGCGCTCGAGCAGCAGGCGGCGCTTGCGACAGTCTCGGTTGTTCTCTCTAGTTTCCGAAGTTGGCGAAACTTCGTACCATTTATTTCAAGTAATGTGGTCGTAAATTCGTTAAAAAATAAAAGGCCCGGTTTGACATTTGAGAAATACTCTAGAATGTAACTTGGAACGAAACTGAAAGAAACAAAATTAATTAATTACTTGTGTTTTTAAAAAAAAAACTTTTTTTTGGCGCGTTAAGTAAGTAATATGATGGAATATATTTTGCGTATTTAAGTATTCATTTTGACAGATGTCAAAACGGGGCTTTTACTTTTTGAAAACTTTAAAGTACTGTAAAGTTCTTTACATGGATGACTCTCTAGTCGTCCAGGTTAAACCTGTTACAAAGAGAGCTACCACGTCCGTGACGGCTGCACCGTTATCTTGGGTGCTGGGTATTATAATATGAGCGGGACTCTGGGTGCAACCACTCTACGAGCGTGAGACGGTGAGGTGCGTGCCGCCCGAGCTCCCCCGCCAGCCCAGCGCGATAACGGTCAGGCTATGAGGTCATCCACGGAGCATAGCTACGTTATCTGTGGCGTGGCTCGCAATCGGCTTCGTCTAGTATTCGCTGATCTCATAATCACACATTATCTCGTCGCGTGCGTCTTGTGTCGATACGGACAGTGAAAGTGCCGCGGACGATGAGTAATCGGTCAGCGCTGCCTCTAACTTGCTCTAACTTTTAAAATTCTAAAAAAACTCGTGTTTACTTTTACTATTGTGATTTGGGCCTTCTTCTTGGCCTTTCCCCAATTTATTATCTAGTTTGATTTTTCAATAAGAGTAAAATTGCTTTTATGGACGAAGGACCTTCAAAAGCATCGACTTATATTCTAGCGATAGACAAGCATAAAGTCAAAGTCAAAAAGTATTTATTTCACATAGGCCTACATGGGCACTTATAAAACGTCAGAAGCTAGTGCACGGTTCCAAATTGGTCGTTTCCTATGAACCGGCAAGAAACTCCATGGTTACTCTTTTAAAAAAGTGATTGTTTACAATATTTTCATATTACAGTATTAGTAGACATTATGTAAGAACAGTGTAGACCAGTCGATATTGTACCCAAAAGCACAATAAAACTAATCATATTAAAAAAAAAGTGAGTCGTAATATGAAGTAACCTAAGAATTCGCGAAATCTACAGTGTTCTCACATTCACATTTAAAAAAAAGAGGCTATATAAAAAAAAATAAACAAGAAAAATAAATAATTACAATTATCAATAAATGACAAGTCAACAAAAGAAAATTACTAACGAATTTATGATGGTTGGCGTCTAATAATATAAAAAAATATTGCAAAAGCAATGTGTAAGAAGAAAGATAAAGAAAATGTATATATTACAACAAATGTGGAGCAGTTAATAGATAGATGTACACAATATTATGAGTAACCAGGGGGCCACATGTGCAGAAGCAGGCATTGCCAAATAAGCGTGTCTTCGACATAGTCTTTAACCTTGTAATACGCTTTTTTAGTTAGGACACGCTTAATATGGGTTTTAAACTTGCTCTTGCTAAGTTCAGTCACCGCTTTTGGTAGCGGGTTATAAAAGCGTATGCTGTTTACTGAAAATGACTTGCTGGTCTTAGCTAATCTCCATTTGGATATGGGTCCAATACAATTTCGTGTTTACTACGCGTATTTATGTTATGAAAATCGCTTCTAATTTTGAAAAGTCCTAGGTTTTTACGAACGTACAAAAGCACGTTCATGGAAACTATTTGTCAAAATACTGAAAAGTCAAAACAAAAGTTCGCTGCAGCGCTAGATTGGCATTATGTCGTTTAACAAAACTATTAAAACATACAGCGCCTAGATAGCTTTTAGAGATACTTTTTTCACGACCAAAATGTCTTAAGCGTCATGAATTTCGGGCACTTACGCGTTTCGTTAAACATAGTATAATGACATGTTATCCATATAGATTTTTATACCACAGAAGTGACACAGCTTTTTGCCTACTATTCATTACAATGTCACTCTATTTCAAAATTTAATAATAGTCCTCGTTAGTGTAAATTCAAAAACCCCGTTCTACTACTTTAATAAATAAGTGAATTCAAAATCGCGTAAAATATTGAAACCCTTTATTATAATCATTATTCTGAAGAACATCTTTCAAAGAAGTGTGAATGAAGATCAGGACTGCGCCGCTAATATCTAGCAACAAAACAAACAACAACGATAAATTTATCTTAAAAATGTTTAACAATTCCAGTTAAAGATTCAGTTTTTTTTTAACACGCTTTTATTAGTTTCACCTGTATGTATGTATGTTTGTTTGTTTGTAACCGACCCCTTTGAGCTCGATTTTGTCCTACTTTGAACGATCAGATTTAATTCAAACTTTGCACACCTGTCAAAGATCGATGACAATGCAATAATCCGATCAAAATATCAGATTATCCTAATTAGATTCGCCAGGATTAATTAATTTCTAAAAAATGAAAAATAAATAATAGTTTAAAAAAACTAAAAAAACACGCTTTTATAGAAAATCCAACTAAAAAAATAGAAAATAAAGTTTAATAAATTTGGATTAAGAATAGTGTACATAAGAAATAAATGTATATTATTGTAAAAAAGCGTGGGGTGCATATAATGTCAATAATTATGAACATTTTATTGACAGATGAGTAGAAGGATCATCACTTTGATAATATCTTAAAAAACACTTTGAATGCACCCCACGCTTTTTTACAATAATAAACATTTATTTCTTATGTACACTATTCTTAATCCAAATTTATTAAACTTTATTTTCTATTTTTTTAGTTGGATTTTCTATAAAAGCGTGTTTTTTTAGTTTTTTTAAACTATTATTTATTTTTTTCGGAGATATTTGTTTATCTGTTGTAATTTTATAACTTTTTTTGCAGCTAAATCTTTTTCAACTTAAATATCATTAGCTTGAAATTGTGCAGAGCAGATAAACGAATATTTTGTAGATAGTCACGTGTTTTCAGTTCTATCGTCTTGAAGAATTTTTATACATTCTTCCCTATTCGGCTGACTAGTGTGAACAAATCTAGAATATACTCGTAATTATAGTGTATGAAGGACGAAATCTCAATATCAGTAATGCAATATCACACATAAGACTACAAATTCAACTGAATCGCCTACAACTGAGCTGCTGTATATCATTTCAGCCGATAGATGTCCACTGTTGGACATAGGCCTCCCCCAAATGTCGCCACAACGAACCGTCTTGTGCGTCTCGCATCCATCGGATTCCCGCAACTTTCACCAGGTCATCGGTCCACCTTGTAGGGGGCCTTCCAAAACTGCATCTTCCGGTATGCGGACGCCACTCCGGAACCTTTCGGCCCCAGTGGCCATACGTTCTAAGAGCAATGTGCCCTGCCCATTGCCACTTAAGTTTGGCGATTCTTCGTGCTATGTCGGTAAGCTTGGTTCTCCTGCGGATATCTTCATTTCTGATTCGATCACGCAAGGAAACTCCGAGCATAGCCCTTTCCATTGCCCTTTGGGTGATTTTGAGCCTTCTGATGAGGCCCATTGTGAGCGACCACGTTTCGGAACCATATGTCATCACTGGCAACACGCCCTGGTCATAGACTTTCGTCTTGAGACACTGTGGTATATTGGATGAGAAGACACCGTGCAGCTTCCCGAACGCTGCCTAGCCGAGTCGGATTCGATGGTTGACCTCTTTCTCGAAATTAGATCTACCCAACTGGACTGTCTGTCCAAGATAGACGTAATCGTCCACAACTTCGAGTATAGAGTCTCCAATCTTGATAGGAGTGGGTGCTACATGGTTGTTTATCATGACTTAAGTTTTGTCCATGTTCATTTTAAGACCCACTCTTTCGGAAGCTCTACTGAGGTCATTGAGCATTGTGCAGAGCTCTTCCGTAGTCTCAGCCATGACTACTAAGTCGTCTGCAAACCGAAGATGACTGATGTACTCGCCATTGACAGTAATGCCCAATCCACTCCAGTCCAGAACCCTGAAGACATCCTCCATTGCGGCCGTGAACAGTTTCAGAGAAATGACATATCCCTGCCTCACACTCCGCTGCAGGAGGATAGGTTTCGAGGTCTGGTCCTGCAGTCTGACTGACATAGTGGCGTTTTCGTACAAACACTTCAGCACCTCGATGTACCGATAGTCAATCTGGCACCGTTGGAGAGACTGCAGCACAGGCCAAGTCTCGATCGAATCAAAGGCTTTCTCGTAGTCCACAAACGCTAAGCAGAGAGGCAGATTATATCCTCAGTTCTCTGTATAACCTGCCGTAGCGTGTGTATGTGGTCGGTGTAGCGTGTCTAATGTATATTTGAATACTAATATGCACGTAATGTCTAGGTAGATACGTAATACCTAAGTGCTAACGAATGACAGAATGCTTACCTAACGACAAAACTTACCGATAAAACTGATACCCGATGAAATGCTGACATTTTTTGCTGAGTTTTTACAGTATCAAAAAACACACGTCGTCATAATTTTTGAATTTGGCGGAATTAATTGATATCATTTATACAAAAAAGAAATAACATTAATAAAATATTTTAAAAAAAAAACAAAAACAAACAGTGAATAAAACACCATGCAAGTCTGTGTTCACTAAACCAGTTGTAGGTAAAAATCTGGTTTTGTGGGAGTGAACATCTGCATGTTTTAGTCTATGATTGTAAAATGGGAAGGCTTTGCAATAAAATAATATGTTTTCTAACATACTATTACGATATTAGTATTGCTTGGACCAGAACAGAATTATTATTTACATCCAGATTAACTAAGCGCCGATCTCATACTGCATGAACGTCAAAACTGTACTAATGTCATCAATATCAAGGTGCATAGAAGACACTGCATCTGAATCGGTTGAAGTGAGTGTACGGCACGCGTAATCTAGTGCGTAGTACATATATATCGATGTTGAAAAGCGGACGAAGCATCTACCGCTGGTATAGCGAGTTCTAGGGCGGTCGCCTTACTTTGGAGGATGAAAAAAGGAGTGGTCGTCCTCCCACGGCTGTCATGGAAGAAAGTGTGCAGTAAAAAAAATAATTCAAAAAGACAGGTGAATTACATACGAAGAGATACAACACTGCAGATTGGTTCTGGAAGCGTTCACAAGATTCTACACGAGCACCTTCGCGTGAGGAGGATAGTTTGCCGCTGGGTGTCGCACAGTCTCACCGAAGCAGGCCCGTGTGGAGTAGTGCCGTGATCCAAAAATTTGAAGCAGGCTCGTCTCCGCGCGTTTACGACATTGTGACAGGTGAAAAATCCTGGATTTATTAATACGATCCAGAAACAAAGCGTCAGTCGGCAGTTTGGCTGTTTCAAAACAAACCAACGCCTACGAAAGTGAAGACGGAGAAGCGCAGGGAAAATTTTGATCGCTAGTTTCTTCCCTTTGACGGGGTATCTGATTTCAATTCCATTACAAGACTAAAGCAGCATCAATTCCGAATGGTATACAAAATGCCTGCCAGAAGTTTTGTCTGTAATGAGCAACAGGCGACCGAACACCGGCCCCGCGGGGTACTGCTTCACCATGACAAAGCGCCCGCGCACACCCCCTCCTTACAGTCCTGATCTGGCACCGTGTGACTTCTTTTTATTTCCTAAAATAATCTAATAATCTGCTGAAAGGGATACAGTTTTCATCGCTACAAGACGCGCTAGCAGCGGTCGTGAAATTCGTTAAAGAGGTATCTGCGGCGGACTGGAAAAAATGTTTCGAAAATTGGTTCAGACGCATGCAACTTTGTATAGAGGGTGGTGGAGAGATCTTTAGAAAGATTTAATAAAAAAATATTTTATCCATAGAATTTAGTTTTTTAGTTTCTCAAAACTTTCTGAGTGTCCCATGTACACGCACATGAATACAAACGTATATAAGGCGTGATGTTCCCCAACTAAAGGTCAGTGGAGTGTATGTAAAGTGACTTCAAGTGCTGTCTGATCTGTTAGCGTCATCTGCTCCGATCAGTGGCTATCGTAGGGCAATTAGTTAATTTTATCTTTATGTGGCAATTGAGAGGTCGCGCGGTGCGAAGGTCGCGACTTCTGTGCGCGTTGTGCTCGTTGTGCTCGCCCGCGAACCGATTACCGTTGCTTAAATAACTTCAGTGTCGTCACACGCTTCTTACGTCTACGTCCTTCAAATAGAATATATTTTTGTAAGATGTTGTACATGGCAATGAAAACCGGGTTCGATTTAAGATTTCTTGTTCTCCAAGACAAACCTTGACGCACAGTAAACTTCCCAGCCATGCTCCGGGAGCCGTCCACAGAAGAGGACCCCGATATAGTTGGTATAGGAACCTGCATCGTTTTTGCGGGAGCAGAAATGCGAGATTCACCCGGGATCCGTGTATGTTAACTTCTCCATAATACTTCAGCTTTATGTACTGTATGTTCTTTTTAATTATGCTGATTGTCTTAGTCTGTAGTCTGTCACTGTACTTATTAATATAAAATAAAATGTACTGGGATAAGAAAATATATTCAATAATTCGGTATCGTATGGTTCTGCTTCCGCAGGTGTTTGAGTTTTCAGATCAGGATTAACGTAAGGTACCTTGAGAGAGTCCTCGTAGAAAGAAAATTCTTGACTAATGTCTTATGAACTAAATATAAACAACTCAATTACACATTTGACATAACACGCATAAGTTCGGCCGCGCCTGCGCCATGCGCGTGGGGGGGGGGGGGGCAGTAGGTCCGCCAGCTATCGCCGTGCAACGCATTGATTACTTCGCACACACTCATTCATTGCATCGCTCGTAATCACACAGTAGGAGCCAGTCATCAGTCTCGGTACATGACTCTCGTGCAAACAGAATTATAATGAAACTAGGTGGTGCTCGCGGCTTCGCCCGCGTCACACTCTAAAGTGCCATTTGGTTACAATTCCAAGAAGTTTTTTTTGACGTGGTACCTTAATTCTTTTTCCAAAATGAATGCCTATCAACCAGTGAAAGTCACGTCAAAATTGGTCTAGCCGTTTCAGAAATTAGCCGGAACAAACAGACGGACAAAATTTTATAATTGCTTTTTTTGTTGGTATAATCTCATATGCATATAATAAAAAAATAATAATTTGTTATTACAGACTTCAATTTAATTTATATGGAGGTACTTATACCTAGGCTTATAAATATTGTTACAAGGAAACATCTTTTATTTTTCTATTGCATAAAAAATGTATTGCCTACTGTAATGTGGGTTAGTACATTCATATAATAACATCAAAACTATATGAAGCTCATTCAAATTCATCTCCATTGGCTTTAATACAGTCCTTTCAACGTTGAAGCCAGTTATCTGTTCAAACACGCGCTCTCCATGGGAAAATTGGTTTTAGGGACTCCAAATTATCATGGCGTTTAGAGCATGCCGTACTCTCTAAAACTGACCTTAAATCATTATCCAGCGGATTAAGATCTGGACTAGTTGGCGGCCAGTCTTCAGCTCTGATGAAGTCCAAAACGTTCATTTTCAGCCGCTTGGGTGGATCGAGCTTCATAACGCGGTCAGCGCCGGCTCATACAGTTCGATCCAGTCCTGGTTATGTTAAGAGGCTTTAGCACCTTCTCAAGGATTGTACACTTGTGCCGATGTTTTTACACATTTTTTAAATAAAAATATGACTCAGTCACTCGTTGGCAGCTAAGTGGGGTGTTAGCTGCAAGCCATCACTGAAGTCGGTTCACGTGCACGTCTGCTGACTAGTTAGGAGTCCTAAGTCATCTTGCGTGATAGTGAGGAGACCCGACCACAAATAATGGGACCAGGGAAGGAAGAAGTTCTAGGAGTTATATTCATTTACCGAGATAAAATCTTTTGCTTTCGTACAGTACTATTTCTTCGAATTCTTTCCTTCACTGCTTTGATCGAACCTTTTTGTACGAATACTACGTGGACGGCTAGATCATTTTCGCATTTATCAATAGCCCGGTACACGAACATTCGACTAATACCAAGTGGATGAAGAGTTTCAAAAATTGCATTTGGCTCAATACCTACTTTGTGTACCTAACGCTATCACAATCGCAACAAATCGGTTCTCTGTATCACCCCACTTCAGTTTAATCTCACAACAATATTTAACAGCGATTGGTGCGAAAATGAGAAAAAAAAAATGAATGTTCTTCTTATAAGAATGACAGATTCCAAATTAAAAAAAGTAATATTATATATTTCTTTTTTAATTGTAACTGTATGTATGGCCAGAATAAGTAAATGTTTAAACAAGCCGATGACGGGTGCTATGTACACGAAATACCTACTTGATGATGAACTATAAAAATAAAGAATATCGTCGCGGTATCTTGCCACAAGATGACAAAACAGATTGGTACGGGCGCGGCTGATAACCGCCGATGCTAAATGTTGTTGCTAAATGCTTTGGGCTTCTTTTTTTTGATAGAATCGTGTAAAATATCAATCGAGCGGTTGTGACCGGTTGCTATTGTAGGTGACATGACCACCGAATCATGACAGGTCTTAAACCTATAGAAAACTGTAAACCTAGTTTTAAATCATTAAAGATTTTAACATTACTTTCCTTGTACATACTAGAAGTTGCCCTGTTCGTTAAGATGAACAGTCAATTGTTTACATCAATGGCGGATATGAGAATACGCAAAGGACCAATGAGGTCTCAATATAAAAGCCTACTTTATACAGGTGGTTACAAAACGTCCTTACTTAAAAAAAATATTTTTTCCATGGGTCCTCTCATATATAATAGATTACCAATAAATTTAAAAGAATTATTCATCACATTATTTAAAAAACAATTAACAAAACTGTTATTGGACAAATGTTATTACTCGCTTAAAGATTTTTTTGATGATAAAAGTTTCTGCTAATTAAATTTTGATGCTGCTTATGTAATATTATAATAATTTTTGTGTCATTTGTATAGTAGGTAAATACCTAATTCCGAATTGTATGTAATTGTATGTGATAGCATTTTATTTTGTTAGTTTCAATAATAGTCAATAATAATTTACTTTTTTATTTGTTTTATAATTTGATTAATATTTTTTTTTTAATACCATATGATGATTATTTTATGCTATAATTGATAAATTTTAGATGTAATAATTTTAGGTGTACTATAGCATTATTTGTGTCTCAATTATATAAAAATGTTAAGTAAATGAAAACGTAGAAACTTAGGCAAATTAAATTAAATAAATAATTTTGCATGCCGTAAGGCAAAATGTATTGGGACTCTCCATAAATTAATACCTTATCTGTTACCTACATTATTGGCAAATAAATGATTTCTATTTCTATCATCACTATTAATTATTTTCGCAGCTTTCAATACCTAATAATAGTAAAAGTCAAAGTCAAAACGTTGATTCCGAACTAACTGCAGAATGTTGGTGTTGTATCATTTCAGTACTTTTGACTTAGCAGCCTGGCCAGTGTTGGTAATGGTTCGCGTTATAGCTATCCCGGGTTGCCCCACGACTGGGCAAAGGCCTCCCTCCTTGTATTTGTAACGGTCCCTGTTCTGCTTTCTTCTTGCTAATTCTGTAAGAAGACGTCAAAGCTCTCCCATCTCTCGAGTTGTCTTAATAATTGTGATTTTCGTCGCTCTTGTTATCTCTCGCATCAACAAGTCCGTTACTGTTGCTGACAGTTCTCTCCTTGGTATTGTTTTCATCTCGCAGACGTGTCGTATGTCGTCTTGCAGCAGTGCAATATTGTTCCTCGCTTGGCAAGAGGGATAGGCTAGCCGATCTGCTAGCCACATGCTATTTATTGATCTTCAGAGCCTCAGCCATTAGTGCCAACCCGCAGTGTTCAACTTGCGCATGCGGGAGCAAATTTCGTGTGGTGGGATGCTGTACAACATTATTCATTGTGCGTCACAGGGACATCTGAGTAGCACACATGACACCGTTGAAGAGTTTGTATCTTGTATTACACGTCTCGCACAATTCAATCTGTTATCAACTTATCAAAGAGTACAATCACGGTATTTGTGTAGCCGGCTATCGATGTAGTAATATTAAATGCAATACAAATTTGTAGAACTATGTCATGCTGTTCACGCGCTATCTACTACTGCCGCAGTCTCGCCTACGAGTCGCTTAGCCAACCGGTCGTACTTATGCACCTGCATAAAAATATATTTGCCTGCGGATAGATCAAAATTTTGGGGCTGGAATGAAAGGGCTTTGACACCGCACCGTGCCGACAGCTGTGGGCGCTGGCAGCTCGCGCTGCCCCGGCATAGCAGCTGGCGACCGTGCTTAGCAAGTCTTAGTTTGCACAGTAACCACTGATGTGCTCCCAGCGAGTAGCACGACCATAACAATTTATACTGAAATAAAATTAATCACAAGCTACTGGAAAGTCCATAAATAAAAAAACAGTTAAAGGAAGGCGTAAGAGAAACTGCTAATAGTGAAGGATGAAGTGGTTTGAGCAACAGCAGTAATTAGAGATTGCACGCAAGTCTCCCACACTCGGTTCGCGCAATATTGTTTTTTTAATGTAATGACTTCTTCCGCTCGGGAAATCATGTAATGACTTCTTCCGCTCTAGGACAAAGCGGGCACACCAATGTTTCTTCAGTTGCCCTTTGTGTTCTAAGACCACGGGTTTCCTTTTCAGAAGTCAACCCATTTCCCCTACTGCGCATGCAGCAGCAGGACCCCTACGGTTTTGCGGACATCTCTTTGAGGCGCGCGTACGAACACTACGTGCCGTCGACAATCGTGCAATATTTATGAGATGGTCATCCGAGGAGGTCCTACTACAAAATATCAACTTCTCCGAAACAATTCGTTTCAACTGGCCCCAGAAGATATTGAAATGAGCTTATTATTATGTTAACTGTCACTTGCTGCCACGTGTTACTGCTGAATCATTCTTGCGCCTAATGGATGCGTGACGTCAATACCGGCAGCTCGTCTCTTGGACGTCATGCTGGTGCCCCTTGACCTTACCTTCCTCATTTGTTCCACGTAGGTGCCTGTATATTATGTCACACTACTGTATTCAATCTATTTACAATGTATCGATTTGCCACTGCGCAGAACTTAAATGTCGTGTAGCAGCTCCCGCCACGTGGAGGTTGTCATTCAATTTAAATATCCGGGTAGATTCCGCTCGCTGGGCGCAGCAAGCAGGAAGGTTCAGTTCAGCACTAGAAAAGCAGAGCCAACTTGAGAGATTTACATAAAATATTACACAGGAGGCGGTCAACAAAACTATTCGCGTAGCTATACATTACCACATTAAGTGCCTACAAACGTTAATGGTATTTTTTAGCTAATGTTACACAAATTAAATTAAATATTAAATTTTGGATACGATATCGATTCAAGTGCGTCTGTAGGCGAAGAGAGGTTCCGCCGCCCGAACCGCGGCGACCTTGAGCCTCAGCCCAAGGCCACGGCCCACGGGGCGCCGCCCGTGTCGCTGCCTCGCCGCGGCCCGCGCCTGCCCTCGTGCCCGCGTGCCCGCCTGCCCGCTTGCGCGCCACGTACCGCTCGTTTCCGCACGCTTTCTACTATTACGAAATTTCAGTGACGCCAGCTAACACTCCAGCGGTGTCCCGCAAAAATCCCCGCATTACCTAGATGCGCGATATTCAAGATCACGAAGACTATACATAATAAATTATATCGGTTCAAAATTTCCCATTCCCAATCTCATACAGACGAATTGCATACATTGCTATACTAAAAACATAAGATCGAGTGATCACTCCTCATAATGATAGGTTCGATTTAAACTCGTGCTTGTTATCGCTTTGATAACTTTGCGCACGTATTCAGGTTTTTAACTAGATGCGATTGACTCATGCGATGAATTACAAAAACTAGATAATCTGAATGCATTCATGGATGTGTAGTCGCAGTTTCCTGTTGTTCGACTAAATAAATAAAAACTAGAATGACATAACTACTACGTGTAAGATAGGTGGCAGTCAGTCACCGAACCACTCGCCTAAAATTGTTACCGCGATAGGCGCGGCGCCCCCTTGCAATGAGATACACTACACGTACAACATGATAGTTTGACACGACATGTTTACTGACGCGACTGCAACCTTTAAGAAAATCGTGTTATGCAAATATAATTCTAGGATCGTACACTTGAAAATTTTACGTCACATATGTGATATGCTATATGATCAGCAATTTATGCTCTATACTTTTGTTGAAGTAGGTGATGCGCTAGTTATAGTAGCGTTTATCTAAAAAATAGTTTGCTTTAAAATTGACCTTCCATAAGTCATGTACAGTAATTGACACTGTTAACCTTATCTTACAAAGAACTCGGTTAGTTACACTGATATCGAATGTTTATTTATAAATATTATACATAAAAAATATTTTTAAAATTCAAAACGAAGCTAACACAATTAATACCTTTTCCAATATTAGTTTCGTCGCAATAGAAAATATGAGGGCTGTATTACGTATGCGTACACATTCGTATATGTATTTTTCGAATCCTCCAGCCCTTATATTTTAAAACATTAATTAAATAAATCTTTTAAAATAATATATATACGTTATCATTTATGAGCTAGGCCTTATTGCTACATAGCTATTGATTGTGTAGGGAGACGCTTGGTCCGCGTGAAGCCTTTGAATGCGTCTTCGTCGACTTCCTGCCGTCTACCATTTACTTTGCTAATGTTTTACAAACTAAAGCTTTTACCTTTTTAATTAGAGATTTCACTAATGAAAACATTGTTCTCTAAAAATGCCAGTTGTAACATCGATAAACCGCTTTTGTGAGCGTTCCTCAGGGTGCAGTTCTTGGTTCCATTTTTTCTAATCCTGTTATGTATCGTGAAGCGTTTCTGTAGTTTATAAGATATAACATAAATAAGTAATTTCGAGAGCTGCCACATCGTTGTCCACCACTTGTCATAAAGCAGAAATAAAATTACAAGCTAGTTGAATGAATTTCGAAGTGTTTGATTGGCTTCACAAAAGTTAACCCACAGCCTTCCACGGTTATGTAATGAGCAGTCTATAGAACTCGACATTTGAACAAGTTTCGTTCGTCGCAAAAAAGGTTTTTTTTACTTAAAACAGTTCGGTTGATCTATTATTAGTCGAATGTTTTGTTGATACGACTGATTCTCATTACGTTTGATCACTAAAATAATAACTTAAGTAAGCGGCACGTAATAACTTATCTAGATGTATATATAGCCATAATTTTATAATTATATCTATCTACGTATACTAGATAAGATTAGTACGGTTTGATAGTACTTGTAGTATGAAAGAACGCCTCATAATAATAATAAGTTGGAATAGTTAGAGCAGGCAGCATCGCATCGGTGGGGGCCCTGTCTGTACATGTACCGTACTAGCTCGTGAACTGAAAGGCTGTAACGCAGAACTCGATACGTGTTGTCGAACGTTGTCTGCCGAGCCACGATGATACTGCATATATGTACAAAAAAAAAACTCGTGTTACGTCACTCTATTAAATAAATAAGTATGTCCACAAGGTCGTAAACTACGAGCACATTGAAGCAGGCACAATTCTTACTCGTATTTAACAAATACCATAAACGACACCAACCAAGTTGTCACCTCTAAATGGTCAATAATTGATACCTACTGAGCTTTAACTCTTGTTTAGCCTAAGCTACACACTCCCACTAATGGGCAAGGGCCTTCCACTAATTCTTTTAGATATCCATTGTAGTACACGTCTCGGACATCTCTCCAGCTCTTCCTGAGTTTACATTAAGAGGTTAAACATAACGTAAGTTACTCCTTGTAACATCAGCTATCGGTCAGTGAAAGTCAGAAAAAACATACAGATAACATTTTTATTTATACATATGTATAGATTATAGATGATATCAGGTCAGGGACATGCCTCGTCTTCCATAATTGGTTGAACACAACTGGGCTGACTAGTTGTGGTAGCTACTGTGACGGGCTGGAGGATAACAGTGACCGTAACACTACAGAGTCTCGCTAGTCAGCAACATTCTATTTTTTTTGAACGTTTAGTATGTATATTGGTTGTGGTAGCAGGTCGGCCGCTCCCATGACTAACACGTTGTCCCTTTTCCGCAGGCCCATCCGCGGCATGTCGGCGGTGGTGATGGGTGCGGGCCCGGCGCACGCCTGCTTCTTCGCCTCGTACGAGTACTGCAAGCACGCGCTGTCACAGCTCACGCGCCACCGGCACGACCACATCACACACGGTGAGCAACACCACGTCTTCCTTGCTATCGCTGGCATTCCGCTGTGCTGCATTTTTTATTTGCGTTTATTGTTTGTGTTTCAACTTTTTTACCTAAGCAATTACCAACACGTTAGTTATGCCTATAGACTCTATAGTATAGACAATAAAATGGTTGTAAATATTGTACGAATACTTTTTTTACTAACAACTTTTTGTGTAGTTTTTTAAGTCTCGGTAAAAAAATTGTAAATCACGACGTCAAAATGTCAAATCAAAGGTCTCAATCACAGCTCTTTGGCGGGTGGACGCACTCTTTATTTGTCTCGCCAAAACGCTCTCGTATATTTACGTAGATTTATCGTCCACGTGTAATTAATAATAATATAGGGGAAGAAGTCTTTTTTTTAATTGATATAAACCAGTGCTTGACTGCGATCCCACCTGATGGTAAGCAGTGATGCAATTATTGATGGTGAGGCGCACTAGTTTATTAGTTTAATAAATTATATGGCTAGACAAATGCTCAAGGTAGGGTTGCCAACCGTACTATAATAGACAGGATGTTTGGTGCATCGTGTGCCAAATTGAAATAGTCGACGGGGCGGGTCATCTGCTATCCTTTCAGACACCTAGACACTTTTTCCATGGGCTTTTTATTGTTTTATGAAAATAAGGCCTAATTTTTTTCATTCTAATACAAATTTAAAAAAATATATTAGGCGACTCTGAATTTTAATTTTATTTAGATGTGTATTGTATTAGATTACTTTTAAATTTAAAATTAGTGACATTTGCCATCTAGTTTTTTTTTTAATTTACGGTTTAGTTTGGGACTTATATAAAAACTGTCCATGTTACATGGCTCTAAAAAGAATCTACTCCACTACTACTAAACTCCCTCAAAAATGTAGCACCCACTCCTATCAAGATTGGAGACTTAATACTCGAAGTTGTGGACGATTACGTCTATCTTGGACAGACAGTCCAGTTGGGTAGATCTAATTTCGAGAAAGAGGTCAACCGTCGAATCCGACTCGGCTGGGCAGCGTTCGGGAAGCTGCGCGGTATCTTCTCATCCAATATACCACAGTGTCTCAAGACGAAAGTCTATGACCAGTGCGTGTTGCCAGTGATGACATATGGTTCCGAAACATGGACGCTCACAATGGGCCTCATCAGAAGGCTCAAAGTCACCCAAAGGGCAATGGAAAGGGCTATGCTCGGAGTTCCCTTGCGTGATCGAATCAGAAATGAAGATATCCGCAGGAGAACCAAGGTTGCCGACATAGCACGAAGAATCTCCCAACTTAAGTGGCAATGGGCAGGGCACATTGCTCGCAGAACGGATGGCCGTTAGGGCCGAAAGGTTTCTGGAGTGGCGACCGCGTACCGGAAGACGCAGTGTTGGAAGGCCCCCTGCAAGGTGGACCGATGACCTGGTGAAGGTTGCGGGAATCCGATAGATGCGAGGCGCACAGGATCCTTCGTTGTAGCGACATTTTGGGGAGGCCTATGTCCAACAGTGGACGTCTATCGGCTGAAATGATAATGATGATGATGAAGGGCAGGAAGATGATGATGCTTTAGATTTTACGCATATTCCTCACATTGCTAGAACATTGCTTTCATGTGTATAGAATTGCTGTTTTTTGACGTACACTCGTCATCCTGATGTTCACGACCGCATAAAGTACTGAAACTGCCAGACAAGCGTTAAAATTACTAAAATATACCACACAGTAGGGACTATGTGGTATATTTTTATTATTAAAAATGAAAATATGTATATATTAATTGTACATTACTAGGTCTGGACTTCTTACTAAACTGGAGCAAGTCAATCCCAAGCCTTTTGTTTTCAGATTTCTTCAAGATGCTTTTTTACGGTATAAAAAACCTTCTGGCAAAGTTTTAGCTAGACAAATGATGTGAATGTCTTGGTTTTAGTTTAGGTTTTCGTTTAAGAGAGTCTTAGTTACTGAATGGGTATTAATTTTTAAATGTTCAAAACGAACACTTGTTAAAACCAAAAAACTCTGATCCAAAATGTAGCTACTTGTAACATTGTAAGTGTTGTAGTGTGATGTTGTGCTGACGCCACTGGCTGACTGTTGCAGGGTTGTCGGGCTGCATCGCGTCGCTCATACACGACGCCGTCTCCAACCCAGCCGAGGGTGAGTACCGTCACGACTACTTTATTCAGCGCTTAAACTTAAAACACCAGAACGTCAGTAGGCTTACTTTCCTTACCGACTTAACTGTACATATCTACAGCCCTTTGCTTGTTAAGTCATGCTGACTATGACACATATTCTTAGGTTTCCAGTCCTTGATAACAACAACGATATCGCCCTGAACCTGTACCGCTACTCAAATAATGAGGACTTCAGAAAATATAGCGACAAGCGCCCCGGAACGATCATTAAGCTAAAAAGCATAATGAAAATCAGCAAACCAAACAAGAATTCGAACAATGACAACATCCTAATTAAACTCCGCGAAGTTAACTAATTGTACAAACGATTAATATTACAAGTCATTTAGTATTCAAGTGTTCGTCCATATCGGTGTTCCGTGAAATGTACAATATGTAGGTAGGTATGCATGCTAGTTGCTCCGTGTTGTCGTGCTTTATTAGCGTGGATAATGGCGTACACAGTACACAGGTCTGCACGATTACATTGTAACGTGTTCTCTGTCATATCGCTCTGTGGTCACGAGCTGACCGCGTCCTCGAGCGCAGGCACTTCGAACTGCTACACGGGTAGCCCTGAGAGATGCACTTCCAGCTGCAGGGTGCAGTCGTGCAGGCTCGGGCTGGCGCGCTCGCGGCTGATAACCGGAGCGCGCAGCGGTGCCAGAGTTCAATGATTCCAGTATAAACACGAACTAATCGTTATTCAAATAGGTGGCCTTATCACTTCACCACAATATGTCTGGCGACGCTATCGCTGCCCCTAAAACTTGTTTTATTTGCCACTTGTTATTGTACTATCATGTATTTACGAAGAAACAAGTATTGCTTTTTCTATAACGATGCAATTAATTACTTTCGCACTGTAGATTGTACTCGTAATTAGTTTTCATGTTCTCAATCTTCATCGACTTCATAATGTTCTGAGGTACATACCTCAAGGTGTTTGCTCGTTAAGTTGGGAGCAGGTTCGGAAAGCAGGCTTGTGGGCCGCGGGTACAGGCTGCACCCGCCTTCTGATCGTTCCCTTCTCCTGGCTCTCTCCACTGTATGTACTGTATAGTTTCATCAGCAATTCGTTAACAGATTTTGTTGCTTGTGAGGTCTTCTCCTT
This sequence comes from Mythimna pallens, assembly GCA_961205895.1. Classification (NCBI taxonomy): domain Eukaryota; kingdom Metazoa; phylum Arthropoda; class Insecta; order Lepidoptera; family Noctuidae; genus Mythimna; species Mythimna pallens. The sequence goes on along the minus strand of OY540845.1, from coordinate 167,308 downwards.
ACGGAGGGGCAAGTGAACAAAAATATAACTATTGTCTAGCATTCCGTAATGACAAAAGAAAAAATGCGTCCGCACTAGTGCGCAGTTGCAGGCCCGCGGCTGAGTGTCCGTGTGCTCCAAGCCGCGCAGCAGGCGCTGCTGGGACCGAGCGGCATCCGATACTCAGCCGCGTGCAGGGTGATTCGTTCTGTGTCGATATAGAAAATTAAATAAAAATTATTGACCTAAAACTTATTCTCCGTGGCCCTAGCGGAAATCGGCACTACTGGGTTCGTACGGTTATGCCGACATCTCTTTGAGGCGCGCGTCCATGGTGGCCGGGGATTGTCCTGCGACTCCCGTCGCCCAGCTGTGATACCTTTTATTATAGTTAGTTGCAAAGTATTGTCCGTGCTACATGACGTAAATACTGAACTAGTCATTCATCTGCTAATATACATCGAGTGGTTATTGAGTATATTGCGTATACAGACGCATAAGTTAATTCGTCTCTTATACCAGTTAATTTATCAGTATGAATAATTATACACTGGGCAGGTCCCGGCTGGCGGCGGCCTCTGTACACAAACTATACCACACAGCTGACCGGTTCACTCGGGTGACAGCGCCGGGGGCAGCTCGCGAAATATTAATTCTCTTAAGTTTTTTGCGTTTTACAGGCCAGAGTGAAGCTGTATGTCTATGTCGTCACGTAGAGGGTTGTAATTATGATTGTAATAACTATAATTCAAACTATAAATACGCATTACGGCCGACAATCATATTTCAATCAACGTACAACTTGACACTGACCTGCAAAATACAAAATCTCAAGAAAATTTGAATCCGCCATTGAGCATCCCCCTTAAGTAATCCTTGATTAATCTATCACAAACGATCATTGGTTCCCTTCGACACGTTCCTTCTGAAGTAGTACGAGTTGACATGACCATACACGGGGAAACGTATGACAGTGTTAGATGTAAATATTGACAGTAAGGTGGACGGTACGCTGTTGTGAGTAGTGATGTTGCGACGTCCCGGCGATTGTACGCGCTCCGGAAACGCACGAGCAACATCAGACGGTGGCAGGTCGCCGGCGCCGCTGTCCGCGCCACAATGGCCGGAAGCTGCTGCCACGTGCAGGCTACGCGCTCGTACTTGGGTCAGCACGACCACACGTGGCTGCCGTACGAAACACAAGCTTTTCATTTCCAATCAGGTCCTTACAGTTTTGGCCCCCGAAACCCCAGCAGACGACGAAACGATTTCAAATAAATAGACTAAGGGGTACTCCAGTGAAAGGTGACGAACACGACGCACCTGATCAGCCTGCACATCTTATAGCGTTCACTATCGATCCGCATTGATTCACTAATGTTTCACCAAATCTCCATTGACAATTTTTTAGTTAGCAACCAAAGTTTCGTATACTATTTATTTCACAAATGATTCCTTCTGCAAATATTCCATTTTACAAATTCTTGCTTTACAAACTTTTTTGTCAAATGCTATTTTTTATAAATGGATCGGATGATATTTAATCATTTATACATTTTTCATTTAATATTTGCATAATTTTATTGATCTACCTCCTTATAAAACCTATTATTGCAATGGCATATTAATTAGATGTGAATCATTCTATTATCAACTAGTACAGTATTTTAATATACATGCTCTCCTGGCTGGATTTATGTGTTTTCCTAAAACTTTTCAACTATTATCGTTTCGTTTTTTATTTCATCAAAGTCACGTCTGCCACTTTATTAATTCGATTTTTTTCGTTACTCCGACATTTAATTTGGTCGAAAAAGTTACCTATTTTATTCTTAGCCGAAATAACATTTGTTCAAAATATTGTTTATTTATTTAACAACTAGCGGCCACCTTTCCTGATTTAGAACACAGAAGAGAACTCGGACCTCGGTTGCCTGGAAGAAATCGCCGAGTGCGATAGGGCCGCCAATTGTATGTTTCTTTTGTATTATTATTTCCATATTTAAATTTGTAATCTTGGTATGCAATAAAGTATATATAAATAAATAATAAATAACGGAATATTATTTGTCCGCACACCAATTTTTAACTTTCTACCTTGAAAATTACGGAATGCTCCATACAAACTTCCACCCCCTATTTTAGGGTTGGGGGGGTTAGAAAGAGACAAAGTAGCCTATGTCACTCTCCATCCCTTCAACTATCTCCACTTAAAAAATCACGTCAATTCGTCGCTCCAATTTGCCGTGAAAGACGGACAAACAAACAGACACACACACTTTCACGTTTATAATATTATTAGTAGTATGGATTATGTTTCCGAACATTCATTAGACCGCTGTTTCCATTACCATATTTTCAAACAAGGATGCCTACTTTAACGATGCAGCATGCAAGCAGACATGCAGCATTCAAAAAGGCATGCAGCATGTAAGCAGGCATGCAGTATGCATCAGGCATACAGTATGCAAGCGGGCATGCATTATGCAAGCAGATATGCAGCAAGCAAGCAGGCATGCGGTATCCAAGCAGGCATGCATTATGCAAGCAGGCATGTAAGCAGGCATGCAATATGCAGCAAGCATTGTTTCTGTGACGACTCCGGCGCTGCAGGATTTGGGCGGCCCCACGCGAGCTTATCGCCGCAGATGGTTTAGGGGTAAGGCAGATATTTCTGTCACTAAATATTGTAGCACAACATATTGACTTTTTATGACATAGAAAATGCTACCAAGTAACCGTCTATATGTATATGTGTATCAGAAATGAAGATATCCGCAGGAGAACCAAGGTACATAGCACGAAGAATCGCCAAACTTAAGTGGCCAATGTGCCCTGCTCGCAGAACAGATGGCCATGGGGGCCGAAAGGTATAAATGAGATTCCTTCCCCCCGGATCCCCTCCCGAATCTAGGAAACCCATTTTTTTATTCTTGAACCTAGCCTCTTAATCTCTCACCTGATGGAATGCGACGATGTGGTCGACGATTGAGCGCGCTTACCTAGAAGTAACCTATTCACTCTTGACTTAAAGATTCCCGCGTTGTAGCCATCAGGAAACACAGATTCCGGCAAGGAATTCCACTCCTTAGCTGTACGTACAATGAATGTATCATGTGTGTATCTAAGATTGAAATTTTGAGAATCATGCAAGATTGAAATTTTGAGGTTAGGAATCAAAAAATCTTACATTTTATGCATTTTTGGGGCAGATTTGAGGGTTTTAGGGGGGAGGGTCACCCTCAACCCCTTGGACCATCCTCCCACAGTAGCAATTGTATACTTTCATGTAATAAAAAAAAAAAAAAATTGCTGTCGGAGAGCGCCTTACCGTTGTATAAAAATGTTTGTGCACTGAAATATAGTTTTCAGGGTGGTTTAAAAAAAAAAACCCTAACCTAACACCCCACAGTAGCAATTGTATGCTTTCATGTATTTAAAAATGAAAAAAAAAATAAATTTGTATGTGTTGGGGAGTGCTCTACCATTGTATAAAAATATTTGTGCAATGAAATATAGTTTTCTGGGTGGTTTAAAAAAAATAACCCTAACCTGACCCGCACAGTAGCAATTGTATACTTTCATGTATTTAAAAATGAAAAAAAAAAGAAAAATTGTTGTGTCGGAGCGCTCTACCATTGTATAACAATATTTGTGCACTGAAATATAGTTTTCTGGGTGGTTTAAAAAAAATAACCCTAACCTAACCCTCCACAGTAGCAATTGCATACTTTCATGTTTTTCAAATATTTATTTTAGCATTGCACAAGCTAAATTCATTTAATTATGTACAATATGTTATTTGGCTACATTATTTGTAATTTTTTGTGTAAATTTTAGCAAATTTGCGTTTTGTTAAATATTCATTGTGGCTGTATGAACCTTTGTACAGTACTATAAAAAAGGTAAAAAGTGAACGAAACCTGTCAAAATAGCGTCAAATATTACGAAAAATTATCGATTTTATTTTTTTTTTTCTCAAAAACTATGTTTCGTAACATTGAGACTGCATAATTACTTTTATGACATAAATCTTTTCAATAAAAAATTATCAGCGTAAAACTCGCTGGGTTTAGCCGGCTGAAAGGTTCTGGAGTGGCGACTGCGTACCGGAAGGCGCAGTGTTGGTAGGCCCCCTACAAGGTGGACCGATTACCTGGTGAAGGTTGCGGGAATACGATGAATGCGAGACGCACAGGACCGTTCATTGTGGCGATATTAGGGGGAGGCCTATGACCAGCAGTGGACGTCTGTCGGCTGAAATGATGATGATGAAACGTTTATATATCTGTGCCCAAAATTCCGTAAAATGTTGTTTCGGTGCGGTAAAAATATGGCAAATAAATCATTTGGCAAATGAAAAAAGTTTAAAAGCTGCCTCGGCCAATAGCAAAAAGTTATTTTGTAAATCGGCGAAATATAGTTCGGTAAAATAATACACACACACATGATACCTCGATGATCTAAAAATATGTCAAATAATGCATTTATCAAAAAAGACACCTGTCAATAGTTTTTGGTAAAATTACAGTCAAACAAAAACAAATTCAGAAAAGTGATCGGTTCCCAAAAAATATACTGGGTAAAAATATACCTACAAAAAATATTCAAAAGTTATACTTACATACAATTACGGCCGACGTATCTTGGCGAGCCCGAATTTTGCGCAGAAGGCTGTGCACGACGTTTTTTAGGAACAAAATGGTGGCATGAGGCGACGTGCGTGGGGCGGAGGTCTAGGCTAGAGATTGCGTCTATGTAAACACAATCGACCCTTTATTCAATCAAATATCGTAATCGATTTTTATCGATTTGGAATTTATTAATTTTTGTTTCTATGAAACAGTGAATATTGTCGTTAGTAAACGAGATTTCGACTTAAATTTAAAAAAAAAAACTACTAAAATTTTATTTTCTTGATTGAAAGACATGATTTAAATATCAGTTATATAGAAACAACGACTAGAATAAAAATTGTTTGCAAATATTTTAAACCTCGATAGAAAATTTTATATAAATATATTTTAATAACTTAATTTATTATTTATTTAATGCTTTATGCATATAAAAAGTACAGAGGTGAACTTAATGCCTCAATTGCCTTTATGCCTTAAATTAAATCGATTTGAAAAAAAAAAAACGATAAATAACACCCTCATACACGCGTATTGGACATCTCTCATCGGTAACTTCGTAAAGCTAAGTACTTATTCGGCAATGTTCGGTACGTAGTAATATGTCTCACTCCTCATTCACACGTTAGCATTGGTTTTATTTTCGTGTCGCTATCTCTGTCTTGAGCACAGGCGGTAACAAAAGTTTTCGTTGGTTGTTATTATTATATTGTTAAGTTTTTTGTGTAGTGTTAAGTTTGTTTCTTTAATTCATTAGATATTTTTGTAGCCTTCTGTCTCAGTGTTTTAATATTTATTTTATTTGTACTTGGTAATAGTAAATTTTTATTCGTAAATTGGTTTAAAAAAATTAATGTCAATAACAGTTTTTTTTTACGAGTGTACATGCGCTAAAGTTCGCATAGCCTATGTTCAGGCTCGCCAAGTTATGTCGGCCGTATTGTACGTGGGACACTCAGAAAGTTTTGAGAAACTAAAAAAGTAACTTCTTTGGATAAAATATTTTTATTAAATCTTATCAAAGAACTCTCCACCAGCCACTACAGTTTCATGCGGGTGAACCAATTTTGGAAAAAAAAATCCAGTCCGCCGCAGACACCTTTTCCATGGCCTTCTGGAACGCTTTGGCGATGAAAACTGTATCTGTGGAAAACTTGTTGTTGTATAATGATGAAATAGTGAACCATGTCTTTGCCAATCATTGGTAGTCAAATGAAAATTTGTAAATAAATTTTTGGTGAACTGACAGGCCACCATCCGCATTACATTTTGCAGAACGAAGTTTTTCGCCTCGTCATAAACTATTTATGACACAACGTAGAAATAACTCCAGTAGGTATTGTAGATACAAAATTCAGTAATTGCGGTCCACGACCACAAGGCAGGACGCGGCCGTGGGAGTGAGACCTCAGCACCGTGTAGATAGACAAGCTCATTGCAGGCGCAGTTGCCTTCCGGGCTCATATGGCGCCGCCCAGCCTAGGACGTGTATACTGGTGCGTGGGAACCCAGGCTAAGGAAAATATCTTTTTTTTAGGATTCCGTACCTCAAAAGGAAAAACGGAACCGTTATAGAAAGCACTTTGTTGTCCGTCTGTCAAGACCCTTTATCTCGGGAACGTGTAGAGGTATCGAGTTAAAATTAAAATCATACCTATACTCAGATCTACAGTCCCATTTGACTACGGAACCCTAAAAAGATACGGCAGTTTATGTCGAAAAAACGTGTATAAACCCTATGAATTTTGAAATTCATAGGGTAACCTACTTCTTGTTAACCTGTTTAAATTTAGTTTTTAAATTTAGTATGAAGCAAGGTTTCCTAATACGAGTATAGGAAATAATCAGAAATTTGTAGTTACGTCACAAAAAAAAAAACTTTGCGATTCCGAAAAATATTCGTAACTCAATTCGGGAATTGAACTGTTTCCATAGGTAAGTTTGTACGGAACCCTCAGTGCGCGAGTCGCACTCGCAGCTGGCCGGTATTTTTTTTTTTCTTTTAAAAACTTTCGAACATTCAGAGTTGTGCCCATACGTAGACTGAACTTTCTGATTCGGATACAGATATAGGAATAATATTATACCAATTTCGTATACGGTTAGGTGGGAAGTATTTATCTGCTAGTTTCGGTTACGGATGTATTTTAAAATTATAAATAATTATATTTGTTCGACAAGAAAAACAAACAGAAGTCTGTCGTTTTGAGTCCACCCTTATCTTAAACATTTATATTGGTTTTTATTTCGGTTATCCGATAGTTTCGATTATGGTTGCGGAGCTCCAAATCAGGGTGCCAGGCCTGATTTGGAGCAACCTGGTAATACGGTGGCACGTTCGCGTAGTAGTGGGCGACACTTGGCGCCTAGTTACCTCATCAATTTGCTGTCCTTGAAAGCAATATTTTCTGCATGTCACTGTGATGCAGCTTGTTGTTGCGATGCTTGCCATTTGCGCAGGTGGCGACATTCTCGTATTTGTTCGCTTGGTTTGTGCAGGTGTTACTGTTACTACTAAAATGCTCTGTCGTCTGACCTTCGATTTAATGAGTGCCGTATTCTATAACACCGGTTCTAACTTCCATTATCCTGGCCTCATGGAATACAAACCGTAGCTCCCACAATACTGTTGGTACATTGGATGTATCCTAGTGGTGACCTAGTCGATGTAGTTCTCTAATTAAACTTATGTCTTTTTAGGGTTTCGTACCTCAAAAGGAAAAAACGGAACCCTTATAGGATCACTTTAATGTCCGTCTGTCTGTCAACACCTTTTATCTCGGGAATGTGTGGAGTTATCGAGTTGAAATTTAAACCATATTCACACATCTGCAGTCCCTTGAAGCTGTAAAAAAAGAAAAAAAAAAGATACGGCCCCTTATGTCGCAAAAAACGTATATTTAAACACTCTCAAGGGAATCAAAATTCATAGGGTACTTCCCGTTGACGCAAAAGCATACCTAAGCTTTGTTGTGTGTGCATGAGAGTGGGGGTCAACGGGATAAACGCTCTTCTTTAACGATAATATGAAAGTGATAAACTTTGAGTCCTTTAAAGATAATTTTGTAAACACAATAGCACTGCTGCGAAGCCGGGGCGGGCCGCTGGCGTGTGACCAAATAAGAATGCCACGAGGATTGTTTCTGTTCGCGCAGGTTCTGGGACGCAGCGCGATCTGTTCGTAGCACTCGCCGGCACGCGGGCCGCGGCATTAAGGCGTAATAGCTACGAATGAGCGATCACTAACTCAATTGTCGCCGGTCACGAACTCTTCGGAGAGCATCATACATTATAAATATACATGTGGTGACTGTATCGTATCACCTATTCCTTAATCTCGCCGGCGACTAGCATTCTAATATATATGTGTCGGAAGATTACGTCTTTATTTAGTTAATATCCGTTAGGCAGTTCCGTCGCAGTCGGCTCGCCAGCCGTGGGAGCTGGGAGCTGGGGGGTGGGGGGTACTACTGCTGTTTTTATTCGTATTAAGTTGCATCTGCGGTATGTCATCATATTTCTCGGTACGTTCCGATGAGGAAAATGAGGCGTAGGCGGCGCGTGAGTCACCGCACTGAATCTGTGCCAGGGAAATGTACTGCAGTAAACACTAGTTATTGATATTTATAGTCAGAACAAGGATTATGTTGGCACGAGCGGTACCGACGTGTGTGTGCGTGGGGTAGTCCCCGGCCCGAGGCTTGAGCAGGGCTCGTCTGCACTTCGTTATCAGTAATTCACGACAACTTTACTTATGTTGTACTCTAACTACAGTCTGCAGCGAAACTTAATGAACACTGTCAGTTTTCCAAAAATCTAAAGAGACTCAATATACATATTACATTTCTTCCGATTTTCTATTATTATTTTTTTATGTTAAATACACATCCTCTTAAATTCTCCTTGCTCGTCTTGAATATTAGACTTTTAATGACAATTCCTTTGACGCTGTGCTACAATGTGGAGATGACAACTCAACAATCAATGAAAACACTGGTAATACTCATCAAAAATATCCTTTAGGTTCATAAAGACAACTTCCCAAAATGTCCACCCTCCCAAAACGTCCACTTCCCAAAATGGTAATTCCCTAAATGTCTATTTCCCATTTCGTCCACTTTCCCAAAACGACCAGTTCCCAAATAGTCCGTTTCTCAAAACGACTATTCCCAAAACGTCTACTTCACAAAATTTAACACTTGCCCTCAGCACATGAGCCCCCAGCATTTTGCTGAGCGCTGGCCGTTTTGCGTGAATGTGTCGCATAATTTAACTTTTTATATTCTTGAAAACTAAAAGAATCGCTTTATCGAATCAGACCCTTGGCCCCAGTAGGCTTCGACCCTGCTGGGCCCCTACAGTTGCTGATATCTCTTTGCGCAGTAGCACAGTACGCGCCGTCGACGACTTGGGCTCGGTCCGAACGGTCGGACGGCGAGTTACCCATTGCTCGCCGTCCGCAAGCCCGCGCCTACGGTGGCCGGAAATCGGGATCGGAATCCCGGCGGCGGTTCTCCTCGCTCCGGACCACGGCCTGTACCACCAAGGCCCGGCGCGAGAGATCGCTGCCGCCGATGGCCCCCACGAGGACACGGCGTTACTCTGCTCAAGCGGAGCTCACAATGGTGACACCCGGGCGTTTCTTCTGCACGATCCGGTGCAGGAACCTCCCGAACTTACCATGCCATGCGAACGCCGTGAGGTCTTTCCAGCCACGCCTCAAAGAGGGGACTTACCGCCATAAATATGGCGAGCATTATGTACGGAAATGATGGGGGCCACTATGACCTGTAAAACCGTATGTAACTGTTGCAGTTTACCATGAAATAATAAGTCATTGTCATTGAATTTTAATTATTATTAATACACAAAAATATATCTAAATATTCACGCATAGAAATATTTGTCTTGTCACAGGAACCCTATTTATCAAAATGTAACATTTTGATAAAAAAACCTATAGAAAGTGGACGTTGCCGAAATGGGAAATAGATATTTAGGGAATTACCGTTTTGGGAAGTGGACATTTTGGGAAATTGTCGTTATGAAACTAAAGGAAAAATATTTATATGCGACCAACACTTCACAAAAAAAGAACCGCCCTATACATTTCTATTTGTATAACTCGACAATCTACTGAAAAGTTACTTTTTTTTCGCATATTCAGGGTCCCATAGTATTTGTAAATAATGATGAGTATTGGCAGTGTATATTAGTTTATGATCATATCGTCGTCGCCACGTCGTGGAGCGCGTGTGTGGCGTGCGGCACTGAGAGTAGCGTGTGTTGCAGTGGTGAAGCAGCGCATGCAGATGCTGAACTCGCCGTACCGCGGCGTGTGGGAGTGCGCGCGCGGCGTGTACCGCGCAGAGGGCGCGCGCGCCTTCTACCGCTCCTACGGCACGCAGATCGCCATGAACGTGCCATTCCAGGTGAGTGTGGCCACGTATTCTACGACCTGACAATCCCTACTTCGCGCAATAAAAACGTGCGATGTGATGAGATACCCGACATCAAACTTGGGCCAGATGTCCTCCAGACACAGCACCCGTCTGCTCGGAGCATACTCCCTTTTCAATGGAAGCTGTGGATATTTTACACCCTGTTCCGCGTATCTCGTATACTGATGACCTTCGGCAACGTCTGCGCCGCCTTCGAGCAGCTACTTTCTTTTGTAGACCGGCCGCCCCTCACCACGCCCTAGTTGAGTAGTTGAGTTATTGTAGATGTTTAGCGAGCTAGAAGAGGCGCTAGTCACTGTGGAGCCGTCCGGCCGTGGAGCAGCGACGCGCCTCCGCCACTACACTGAACCCGTCTAGTTACAGCGCGGCACAAGCGTCATGTCTTTGAAGACAAACTGCTCGGTTAAACCGCCGGCTCCTGTCTGCAGGACGGGAGCCATCTATTATGATACATTTTTCGATCATTGGTGGGACATCATTCAATGTCTTTTCGCGCTTTTGGATGGATCAAGAGAGTGTAGTGTAACCATTTATGTTTGTAGACAGCCTTATTATAGTGCATCGTTAGCGATACTGTTTTGTACTTGATTGTAACTTGTGACACAATATACTGAACCTTCAAACCTAGTCGTATTATTCCTTCTTCTAACCGAACCTGTTCAGACCACACTATATGGCGACCCTGCCAGGATATCATCGCTAACAAAGCGTGTCAAATTCTTTCCGACTCAAACCCTCCTATGTTCCTCCAGTTGCCCTTTGCATTCCATCGCCGCGGTAACTCTTTCGAAATTCCCGCAGCCCTAGCAGTGGTCGTGACTCCCAACGCGCGGGCCGACTGGGCTGTGACAATATCCAATCTCTCATTGTTTCGGTCACCTCTTTCGCTCGTATTATTTCTTCGGTCACACTCTGTGACCGCTTCTAATCTGTTCTCTTGTCTCAGAATGTGACTCATGCTCAAGTATCGGCGCCTAGTCTACTTTAAAGCCTTGATTACACCTACCGAGTAGAGTGGCGAGACAGTGCTCTCGGCCGAGCGCTCGGTATTTCTAAACACATAGCCGAATACTGCCTCGCCTCGCTTCACTGTCTCGGCCGAGAAGGATTTTACTGTCTCGCCACTCTACTCGGGTAGGTGTAATCAAGGCTTAAAGGCCAGTCAATGAGTAGGTTCACTCTCGCGGTTTTAATAAAAAACAAGGTTTTATCCATCGCTGAGCTGTGTGTGGTGAGATGTCCAGAATGAAATAGGCTGATCGGTGAGTCGGTGGTTGTGTCGGCAGGCGCTGCACTTCGTGACGTACGAGGCGTGCCAGAAGAAGCTGAACCCGCTGCGCGTGTACGACCCGGTGGCGCACGCGCTGGCGGGCGCGGCGGGCGGCGCGCTGGCGGCCGCGGCCACCACGCCGCTGGACGTGTGCAAGACGGTGCTCAACACGCAGGAGCGGGCCGCGCGCGCCACCGGGCTGGGCGACGCGGCGCGCCACGTGCTGCGCGCCTCGGGCCCGCGCGGCTTCCTCAAGGGCGTGCAGGCGCGCGTGCTGTACCAGATGCCGGCCGCCGCCATCTGCTGGCTCACGTACGAGAGCTTCAAGCACGCGCTGGCGGGCGCGGACGAGGAGCGCTCGCCGCCGCTGGCGTGCGCGGCGCTGCGCCTGGCCGCGGCCGACGTGCCGGCCGCGCCCTCCTAGTGCGCGCCCGGGCGCTCTGGACGTGCACAGTGACGTGCTGTTCGATTCTAGTGAGATTAGTTTAGTGTGTACATGTCCTGTATATTTTTTTATGTACGTTTGATACGCACACGCCGCCGCCGCTCGCACTCGTCCGCGGCGCCCGCGGTGCCGCACGGGCGCAGTGGCGCGTGCGTGCGGTGCCGCACGGGCGCAGTGGCGCGTGCGTTCGGTGCCGCACGGGCGCAGTGGCGCGTGCGTGCGGTGCCGCACGGGCGCAGTGGCGCGTGCGTGCGGCACGACGAGCGCGTCAGAGCGACGAGTGCGCTGCGGCGGCTTTGTTTTCCATTGTTTTGTAAATGATTTGTTTGTTATCGCAGCAGTCCACGATTGCAGCTAGTACTTGTTATGTGAAACACTTTCGATGAACTGTTCGGCTGACATCCCGCGGATGTAAAACATGTTGGAGGTGCTAAGTATAATGTATATTGTGATGGAGGAAACGGTTTGAGCCGCGCGCCGGCGAGGAGGGAAGCGTCAAATTATGTTGTTGTTTGTGTAAATTACTATTATTATTAATTGTATTTGTTATATTTATGAGTTGTATATGTGAGTGAAAAACTCAATTTATAAAAAAAAATTGAGAGTTATAAAGTATTTGTATAGAGTTAACGCGGCGAGCGCCTGTCGCCCGCCGAGCTGTAAAATTGCAAATTGAAAAGAATATTATAAAATAAACAATAAGTCAATAAAAAGTTGGACAATACGCCGCTGTTTCATTGCCACCCGCACACATGTAGCAGTTGCTCTATAGTTGCAGAGCACGTGTGTTCTGTACTCGTGTACTAACGCCAGCTCTCGGCACCTCGGCGGTGCGCGCCTGCATGCCCTCGCGCCTGCCGAACACTTGTGTTCTGTACTCGTTTACTACCGCCTGCCGTTCCTCTTCGTTCCGGACGATGGCCTGTACTATAGCCCGGCGCGAGAGATCGCCGCTGCCGGTCGCCCCCGGCCCCGAAGACGACACAGCTGTCCTCCGCCCAAGCGGGACACCTGCACCGTGTCATGCACGCAACGCATGAAACAGTTGCAGGAACCTCCCGAACTTTATATCGAACTAGCTGACCCGGCGAACTTCGCACCGCCTAATAGTCAATGAATGTTGTGATGCCTTTTTAGCTAAAACGTCAATATAATAATAATAATAATTCTTTACAGGATAAAGTAATACAGTCTTAAATATAAATCTTAATTCTGAGTCTTACGTGCCTGAACTAGGAAATCCTGTGTTTCAGGCGAAAAGAGCTAAAATAATTTAAAATTAACAAATAATCAAAAAGATTTTATAGTACAACACAAACGTGTAAAAAATCTGTAAAGTAGACAAGTTATCTTATACTGTTAATTTATAATGTTACCAAATCTTAACTTCTAGTTTCTTAACTAACAAGATACTTAAACTAGGTCAAAAATTGTATAAAAACAAAAAAATCACTTTAGCATAATCAGTAAATTCTCTATATCATCGTAGGACATTCTTTGAAGAGCCTCCTTAAGAATTCTCTTACAGTTAATTTGATTCAAGCTATAAATGTTTGCTTTCGCGTTCAACCTATTGTAGAGGAGAGGACCGAGAAACAGGTAAAATTTTGATGTGAAAGCATGTTTGGTATGATTTTGAGGACAGACTAGGTCTTTACGTCTTTTGTTAGTAAACTCCGTGCTATATGTTAGATCTGCTTGTTGTTTTAATACAATACCCATTATAAATAGCTGTCGGACTGTTAGTACTTCACATTCTTTGTATAGGAGGTTAGTGGGAAAAAGGAATGGGCGAAAAGTAGCCACTTTGAGAATTGCCCTCTGGGCTCTTTCGATGGTTAGTAACAATGTTTTACCCGCTCCACCCCATGTGGTAATACAGTATGTTATTATCGATTGACATATACAGGGTGTTAGGTGCATCGTGTGCTAAATTGAAATGGTGGGGAATTTACAAATTTTTAGCAGTTGTTTTGCAGTAATGGTAGTGTAGTGGAAATTAGGGAGGTACTAGTTAAACGCATTGAAACGGCGCAACAAAACAAAAAAGAATTATTAAAATTGATCTAGCCGACCAAAACGGCCGTGTAAATTTGCTAGAATTGTGAATGAGTCGCATAAGACTAACTTGCAAACAACGCATTGAAACGACTTTCAATACAATTAAGGAGGAAATACGACTTCGTGCAACGTACAACAACTGTCGAAATATGAAACAGATGTTGGGCCTGCATTTACAACAGAGGCCAACAATTTGAGCAGGATTAGTAAAAATTCTAAAATAAATGTTAAAAATACAATATAATTTGTTTTATTTCAGTAAAACCCACGAAAAGAGAAATACGTGACAGTTTTTACCTTATAAGAGTGAGAAAAATAATTTAATAGGTTTTTTTCTATATGTGACTCGATTCACAGTACTAGCGAATTCACAAAGTTATAAAAAGTACTATTTTATATATTTTAAATTTAAAAGTACTCTAATACAATACACATCTAAATAAAATTAAAATTTAGAGTCTACGCCTTATATTTTTTATTCAAATACAAATTAAAAAATTTGGGTCTTATTTTCATAAAACAATAAAAATTCGATGAAAAAAAATCCACAGGGCATGAGAAGTTTTTAGGAGTCTGAAAGAATAGCAGATGACCTCTCCCGTCGACCATTTCAATTCGGCACACGATGTACCAAACACCCTGTATAACGCCATCTACTGGCACTACCAGAACCAGCATAATTCATTTTAAAATGATATTTTATTTAGAGATGGCGTTAAATCCGGTTTTTTTTATCGTGATTTTTCCATTTTTTCTCACCGTTTAACCTTCCCTGGACTATCACGAATATTTCAAGGCTAAAATTAGCCATGTCGGTCCAGCCGTTCTCGAGTTTTAGCGAGAATAACGCTATTAATTTATATATGGATACTCAGGTCTGCTACCCCAAACAGCAGTGAAAGATGGCAAGCCCTCTAAGTCAACGCAATCTGAAGATGTTAAAACTGGTCACGCGGTAATGAATTTACCAATTGTACTTTGAACTAAATTAGGTACTTGTCATGACCAATCTAACCTTATTGTACTAATAACCCATTTTTTTTAACTAGCTGATCCCGGACTTACCACGGAGGGTAAGGATGGGCATATTTTTCTTTTCATTTCAATGAAACGAAAAATTAAGTGAGAAATATGAAAAATTTCACTTTCGCGTGAAAATTTTCAAATTGAGGGAAAAATAGTTTTGTTCTATCAAAATCTGTGTGCATCAGAATGGCGGTGTAATTTCCAGATTTGCCTAAATTTATTACAGTTATTTGGTACTTTCTGTGTACCTATACGTACTTCGTAATTTTTTTTGCTCTTGACATAATTCTGTTGGAAAGTTGGAAAGAATGAAACAGCAGCATCGGCATTTTAAATTGTTAAAAAAAGCGGTCAGTGGCCGCACCGACTCATCTGTTACCTACTCATCACAGGCTACCCGATAGTGTGAGGTAAATTTCTTATTCTGTGGTAAGGTCTACAAAAAGATTATGTATTTTCAAACATAGACTGAAGTGTTAACTTTTAGATAAATGTTATTAAAGTGTCAAATAATTTATGGAGGATAGATAAACTATTGAAATAAATAAACGAATAACTAACAATATTATAATGAAAATTAATAATTTAATGTAATGATGTATGGAATAATAATAATAATATCAAATAACTCTTTAATTAATTTGTATAATGCATGCAATATTAACAATATAAATGTTGCTGTGCCCTACTAGGGTCCATGTTTGAGACAATACAATAATAATATTCCACAAAATAAATATATTAAGTAATAATAATTTTGATACAGATATAAAAGATTTGTTATTAAGTCCAAGAAAGATGGCAAAAAAAAAAACAAATAGATTATTTGGTATCTGAAAGAACATTAAAAACAAAAATGATATTAAAGAAATAGACAAACAGATTGAATCTAAGTTTTAAACTACCGAAACTGAATTACCTTTAAAAGTTAAGCCTCAGCACGAAATAGAAAACAGCCTGAATAAATTAGCTCAAGAACTATTGAGAGAAACTGACTATTCTAAAATCATTAAACAGGAAATAAATCTCTTTGAGATTAATTCCACGAAAGGCGTAATTTGGACGAGACTTAAAAAAACATAATGGCGATTCGTTTATTTCCATCGAGTATGTACTAGTTTCTAATCTGACGTTTTATAAGTACCCATGTAGGCATTTATGTGAATTAAAACATTTCATATTTGAATTTAGAGTCAAAACGTGCTCAGACTGTTTAAACAAATGTGCAATAAATTAAGAAGCATGCAGCAACCATTTTATGTGTAATTTCTCCCAAGTTGAAAGTCTTGTAGATCACATAAAGAAGTGCTATGTTAGTCTATTATTATTGCCAAAAGACAAATAAAAACTGATTTTGATATACTTTACTGACATTTTGTTACCACTTTTCATTACCAAAACAATCCTGCGAGTAATAATAGATAAACTAGATCCCAGGATTAGAAAAAAGGATCGGATCGAATCCTCCACTTGGGCTATACGGCAGTCTCTCCACCATTGACTATCTGTACATCGTAGAGCTAAAATTTTTGTACGAAAAACTACCATGTCAACTGACTTCAGGACCAGACCTCGAAACAGTTCACGGTCACAATGAACAATGTTTCATTTCAAGTTCTGGACTGAAGAGGACTAGGCATTAACATCAATGACGAGTACATCACTTGCTTTCGATTTACTAATGATATAGTAGTCATGACTGAGACTATAGAGCAGTTCAGTGCAATGCTCGACTTCCAAAGGAGTGGGACTTACGATGAACATGGACAAAACCAAAGATATGGTAAACAATCATGCATGTATCACACACTCCTATCAAGATCGGACACTCTACATATGAAGTTATGGACGATAATTTTCACCTGGGACAGACCATCCGGTCAAGGAGGTCTAACCTCGAGAAAAAGGTCAGTGGTCGAACCCAACTCGACTGGGCCGCGGCACCGTTCGGAAAGCTACGTACTATTTTTTCGTCCGACATATCAGTGTCGCAAGACGAAAGGCCTAAAACTTTGTGACCATAGTTGCGTATTGCCAGTGATGACATAATGGCTCTACAACGTGGTCGCTCACAGTGGGCCTCATCAGAAGACTCAAGGGCATCCAACTCGACATACATTTTCACTGTTTTTCATACAACCGCTGTTACGCGATTATGACGTAATATACACATTTTTTTTTAGATATTTTGGAAACACAGTGTCTTTTGGATATTATCTAGGCTTCTAATGAAATCAGTTTATTGTAAAACTAATCCAGACCTATGAAAATCTGCTATTTTGCATGAACTTTGACACTTCAACATTTACTAAAAAATTAAAAAGTCAAAAAAGTACAATAATAGAAGCCTTGCTAAAAACTTAAGGGTGTAAAAAAACACGTATTTCCTGGAACAGGTTTTGTAAAATATTCGAGTAAATCACGGAATTTCCGAATGCTAACAGAGTTTTCAGGCGTTTTCTCTTTTTTTTTGGCGTTGCCTTTTCATCAAACATCGCGTTAGATGAAGTAAAAAGCTTTTAAACCTTGCTTGATGTTAACGATAGGCGAGTGTCAAAGGACCCTCTTGAAGGGCTATGCTGCGTGATCGAATCAAGAATGAAAGATATTTGCAAAAGTCTCCGACATAGCCCGAAGAATCACCATACTTAAGTGGTAATGGGCGGGGCACATTGCTCGCAAAACAGATGGTCAATGGAGCCGAAAGGTTCTGGAATGGCGACCACGTTCTGGAAAACGCAGCGTTAAAAACTACACCATCCTACCGTAGTCGATATCGAATAAACGAGTATCGAAGAGATTACAATTAAACTTGTACTATGATTCGGATACGCTATACGGATTCGCTAGCGACAACTCGATTGTTTACACACTGTAGAGACTAGAGTGTTTACGTCGGTACAAAAACCGAATCGTACTTCACATTTAAGATTGCTCTCTTTCTAGCTACAGTAAAAGACAGAGTAAGGCAGATAGACCTATAAACCCAACCAATTTGAAACACCGATTCTCTATAACGGCTTGTACAAATATTTTGATCTTTCAGTGTTTGGGCACGCCAAAATTATGGCGGTAAGTACCCTCTTTGAGGCGTGGTTGGAAAGACCTCACGGCGTCCTCACCTTCCGCATGACGCAGGTTCTCACCGAACACGGTAAGTTCGGGAAGTTCCTGCATCGGATTCGTGCGGAAGCGACGCCCGAGTGTCGCCACTGTGTGGACCGCCCGGAGGACACGCTGGAGAAGTGCCCCGCTCGGGCAAAGCAACGCCGTGTCCTCGTGGGGGCGATCGGCGACGGCAATTTCTCGCGCCGAGCCTTGGTACAGGCCATGGTCCGGAGCGAAGAGGAGTGGCAGGCGGTCGCCTCCTGCGAAGCAGTAATTCTAGCAAAGGAGGTGGCCGATCGAATGAGGCAACGGTCCTCATGCCCTAACCGCCGCCGGGATTCCGATCGCGATTTCCGGCCACCGTAGGCGCAGGCTTGCGGACGGCGAGTAATGGGTGGCTCGCCGTCCGACCGAGCCCAAGTCGCCGACGGCGCGTATTGTTCCACGCGCGCCTCAGGGCGATGTCAGCAAATCGTAGGGGCTCAGCAGGGTCGAAGTCTACTGAAGTCTGATACTATCTCTCGCTCCGAGGATAAGACTACCGTCAGCTGTCATGTAAACAAAGTGCACCCGTATTAAAATTACCTAAAATTACTTAATTAACCATATATCACATAATTCTATCATAAGAATGTATAAAATTGTGCAATGCATGAGTGAAAGTGTTATCTTTACGTAATAGTCACTAAATATGACTTCAAAATGTGGACAAAGTATTGGTGCAAAACAAGTTTCGTGAGTAAAAATTTGTTACTTTGTGACAACAATCATTACTTTGTAACGTACTGAAAATCCTGTGACACACAAAAATATAAAAAATACAACGAAAAAAACCTAACATTGCAAAAGTGACACTCAGTGAAAAATTTCGAATTGTTTAAAATGAACCGGCTTTGTAACGAACTTTTTTGTTAAGACGAGCCTAATGATCAAAAATTTCAACGTAGAAGTAATTGTCATTGTGGCTAATTGAATAAGCAACATACCTCGTGAGGTTCGTCGTGTGACCCTGAGTTCGAATCCCGCATAGACTCTGGCTTTTTGGATGTTTGTTGAATTTATATTAAGAAAATAAGTCAATTGACGTAAACTAAGCAATACGGCAATAATCTAACAATTATAAAAATAAAGCGGGTTGATGATTAATAAATATGAGCTTCTTTGAAAATATAACCTTTCGAAGAAATCGCACTCGCACAGTGTCAGATACAACAACAGAGGTCGAATCTAGCCATTCAACAATAGATGGCAGCACCAACAGTTTACCTAACATATCAGTCGAAGACAACGACGAATTAAGAAAGTTGAGGCAACGAATAGAAGAATTACAGACCGAATTATGTTCAGCACACGAAGAAATAAACAATTTATCTATCGAAAACACGGAACTCAAAAAAACTATTAATGTTATGACAAATAAGCATGAAATCATCAACAAAGCGACAAAAAAGCTAATGAGCGAATTGAGTACACCAAAGAAAGGCAAAAAAATTATAACGCCTCGCCGTACTTCTAATGACCAGAACCAACAAACATTACTGTTGGATAGCGAAATACAGAAATTTCAGCAATTAGACTCGCCGTCAAAATTTTGTCTTGCTCAAGCTGCATCAGTAGATACTACTCCAAAGAATGAACTTGTTCACCATAACATAAAACCAGAAAAGCATAAACTCTGCATTATAAGTAGTAATAGAACTAATAAAATTTTATCAATCGCAGAAAGAACGTTCCCAACATATCACGTATGCCATTACTTAACACCCAACTGTGGACTTGTGAAGCTTATTACTAACATCGAGGTAAAAGTAAAAAACTATACGATGAATGACTACTGTCTGATTTTCATCGGTGAAGAAGATTTTCAGCGCACAAACAACTACTATGATCTGGTTATTGATATCCGGAAAACTTTATCGAGGATTCAACATACAAATATCATACTCTGTCTACCTACCTTTAAATTTAAAGATTCTGTTATGTTCAACTGCAGAATAGAAACATTTAGTAATATGCTTTATTTGGATGTTTGTACTCACGAACACGCTTACTTATTCGATTCAAACCTAGATTTATCGTATGACTACAATATGTTTTCGAGAAGAAATGGGTCCCTTAATAACTATGGTATGAGCAACATCTTTGAAAATCTAAGTCAATTTATTCACTTAGACATTAGCTGTTCGAGCAAGATAAGCACGTATAATAACCCTAAAACCGGTCCCAGCACTAATGCCTCTGAGCCAAATGAGTTGTTTTTTCTCGAATAGATATGTTAATATATTGCATCAGAATATAGCAGGTTTAATAAACAAGTCGAATGATCTTTCTGTTTGTTTAGACCAACTAATTGATAAAAAATTAATGTTGATGTAGTATGCATTACCGAGCACTTCATTATGGAGGGCTACGAGAACCAGTTGTATGTGCCGAATTATTGTTTAGCAGCGTCTTATTGCAGAAAGGGGAAAAAAAGGGGTGGATCTTGTATTCTTATTAAAAACGGGCTCAAATGGAAAGAACTGCCTAAAATAGCGAAACTATCATCTCCAGGCGTATTTGAATGTTGTGCTATTGAGCTTATTAGCTATAAGATAGTTGTCGTCTGTATTTATAGAGTACCAAACGTAAATAATTTAAATGAATGTATGAATAAGCTTGAGATACTTTTACAAGAGATATCAAAATCTAGCTGTAAGAATATAGTAATCGCTGGAGATTTTAACATTGATCTTCTTAAGTCTAATAGGATTTCTGCTACGCTTGAATGTCTACTACTGAGTTTCAATTTAAAACTTGAATTTAAACAACCGACACGAATGGCCAGCCAGACATGTATAGATAATTTTGCGCACAATTATAATAAGTCATGTAAAGGCGAGGTAATAGAGTTTGCTTTATCAGACCACACAGCACAGTTGCTTCAATGCCCCGTAAAAAAAGTGTGTTCTATCAACCATTGGTACACGACCAGAAGAGATTATAGTGCAGAGAACATAGCCAAGTTCAAAGCCTGTCTAAAAAATATTTCTTTTTCGGAGATCTACGAGACAAATGATCCCAATATAGCCTATAATGCATTCATCGGCACTTTTAAGTTGTTTTATGACTTGTGTTTCCCGCTTATCCGCGTCAAAATCAATATTATAAAAAAACCTAAATGGTTGTCCAAAGGTGTTAAATTATGCAGCAAAAGGAAAAGACACCTTCTGTGGCAACTGAGACTTAATCCTACTCAGGTCAATAAAACCAAGTTTAAAAATTATAGTAAACTGTATAAAAAAATTATAAACTTGACCCAAAAAGCACAGAACAATTATAAAATAACGAAAGCCAAAAGCATGGCAAAAACTACCTGGCAAATCATAAACCAGAAAAAATATAATATTCCCAGCCAGCGTATTGATAAAATTAAATGTAAATCTAATAATAAAATTATAACAAATCCAAAGGACATTTCTAATGAATTTAATAATTATTTTGTTGATAAAATACAGCCCAAATTAGTAGACGGCAGCCAATCTAAACGGGGTAGGAAAATGGACATAAGAATGAACTCAATGTTCATGGCACCTAGCGTACCGAATGATATATATAAAATAATAATGTCACTAAAAAATACAAATAGCGTAGGATACGATGGCCTCTCTACACAAATTTTCAAATCTGTAGCTAATGAAATATGTGTTCATTTAAGTTACATACTTAATCTCAGTATAAGTACTGGTATATATCCAGATGCTTTAAAAATATCCATTGTAAAACCAATCTTTAAGAAAGAAAATAGAGAGTTAATGGAAAATTACAGACCAATCTCGCTGATTCCAATTATTTCAAAAATTTTTGAGAAGTTCATCTACAAGGAATTATACAAATACTTAGAAAAAAACAATATTTTGTGTGAACAACAAAAAGGATTTAGACCAAGCAGGACAATAAATATGGCGATTTTTGATTTTGTCCAGAATGTCATTAACAATGTAGATAAGCGTAACCCTGTCTGCGCGATTTT
Organism: Mythimna pallens; assembly: GCA_961205895.1. Lineage (NCBI taxonomy): Eukaryota > Metazoa > Arthropoda > Insecta > Lepidoptera > Noctuidae > Mythimna > Mythimna pallens. The sequence goes on along the minus strand of OY540845.1, from coordinate 145,311 downwards.
TTGTGACATGACGCAGGCGTTTGATTATGTCCATCATCCTACATTACTAAAGAAACTCGAAGCGTATGGCATAAGGGGTAATGTTCTAGATTTGTTTCAGTCCTATCTACATAATAGACGACAAGTAACTGAAATTAACAGAATTAATTTAGTTAATAAACAAGACGAGACATACAGATCACACGAGCGAATAGTTAGTTACGGGGTACCACAGGGAAGTGTGTTGGGCCCTTTGCTATTTATTTTATATATCAATGACTTACCGGAATACATTGAACAACCATTGACTCTATTTGCAGATGACAGTACTGTGACGATACCTTCGAAAAGCGTAGATACATACGAAAGTGACATAAATATTTCCTTAAAATCTATAATAGACTGGTTAGACGAAAATAACTTAAGAATAAATATAAGTAAAACTAAAGTAATGCATTTTAATCAACGCATGCCAGATAAGAGCAATCTGCATGTGCAATATAATAATGAAAATATTAACGAGGTAGTAAGTACTAAATTTTTAGGGCTAGAAATAGACAAAAAGCTTAGTTGGAAGCAACATATAGAGACGCTCTGCAAAAAACTAAGCACATCTGCTTACGCTTTACATACTTTGTCATCGGTTATAAATCTAAACGCACTTCTGACAGCATACCATGGCTTAGTCGAATGCCACCTAAGATACGGTGTTATCTTTTGGGGCAACTCCACTGAAAGAGAAACGGCATTCAAAGCACAGAAAAGATGCATACGGTCTTTTTTAAAACTGCAAACTACAGATAGCTGCGTGCCACATTTTAAACTGCATAAAATTTTAACTTTACCATGCATATATATTTTAGAAATGGCAGTGTTTGTAAAGTTGAACCCGGATCGTTTTGAGCGCATAGCAGACGCATTTCCACGAAATAGACGTGATAATAGTAGGCTATGTCTCCCTAGTGCGAGAACGACTTTAATGCGCAAGAGTGTCTACTACATGGCGCCAGTCATATATAACAAATTACCGAGGAGTTGGAAAGAACTAAACTTAACTTTATTTAAAAAAAAACTCCGAAACTTTTTAGTAGACAAAGCTTATTATAGTGTGACGGAATTTTTGTTGGAGAAAGGAATTTCTTGATTTAGAAAAAAATATAACTATGATATTTAATTTCTGTGATTTTGTTTTGTAATTTAATTTAATAATTTAACAATTTTTTGTCTGTTTTTATGTTTGTGACATTTTAAATTTAATTTAACTTGATTTCTATGTAATTTTTTAATTTTTATTTTAATTCTTATGACATTCTTATTTTTTTGTTTTATTTAATTTAATTTTCGTGACATTTAAAATTTTTGTGACATTTTAAATTTTCATTGACATTTTATATTTTAATTTATTTTGAGTTTTTATGACATGTTTTATTTATTCATTTTTTAAAATGTGATTTTTATTCATTTGACATTTTTTGCGTTGTGTATTTTTTATGAAATTTTTAATGTACCTTAGAATGTCCAGTAGTTTGTACTTTTGCATGCCTTCTGGTTAAATATGGCTGATGCTTATTATATTTTTATGTCACCGTTTTTTGTACCCATATTTGCAAAATAAATTATCTTATCTTATCTTATCTTATCCGCCCAAGAGCGTGATTTGCCATTAGATGATTTTCCCACCTAAAAAAAAATCTGTAGATTTCAAATCTGTATAAACCCTTAGCAAACCACACAAATGCTCGAAAGCCTCTTTATTGAGCCGATATTATTTGATGAAATTAATTTTATTCTTTATTGTACACAAAACCATACATAGTATACGGTGATACATACAGCTTATGTACGAAGGCGAGCTTAACTTAACAATGATTTTTCTCCCAGCAAACCTGCTTGCTTCGATGGCACCTGTCAAATTTGTTACTCATGGTACCGATATTCTATAGAAAACTATTAAAAACTTTAGTCACTAGCGAGTTCCTATTCGATAGGTTTTATACTTGATGAGTCATACTACCGATTTTGGTTCTGCAAGTGAATGTTAGAGGCGATGCAAAATATGCCTTGCAAAAAATTTACGATGTCGATATCGAGTAGCGACGAATATTACTGTTTTAAACTCATGGTAGAGGTACTGTTCCCAATATTTTCATATTAATAAACATAAAGTCTTATAACTGTACACGCGCGTGGCGCGACAAGCACTTGCCCGGTTATTAATATGCAGTAAGCTACAACATATCGTAGTAAGTAGGTACATTGATCACGTTACGGAACCGTTGTAAGGCCTCGGTTTGGTTATTTGCAGAGGACAGAGACATTACACATCTCTTCAGATAAACTACACGCTATATAAAATGTATAACTTTATTTATACAACAACGGTAACATACAAGTCGTATATGACATGATCAATTATTATTATGCTTTGATAGAAAAAATGAACATCCAAAAATAAATGAATTAATATTATTATGCAGTTATGTACTTCAATAGCTTTCAGTTTCGTCGCGACGGCTAGCGCTTGGCCACGAGCCCGCAGTGCGCCGCCAGCCCCAGCAGGGGCGCGCCCGTGGGCGCCTGCGGCAGCTCGCCGGCCGACGCGGCCACGTCCAGGTGCGCGTACGGCACGTCCGCCTCGTGCAGCCCCGACACCAGCAGCAGGAAGGCGGCCGGCGCCTGGTGGCCGCGCGGCAAGGCGGACGAGGCCGCGTTGTCGGCCTGGTGCACGTGGTCGCCGGCGGCGCGGCCGCGGTGCGCCTGCAGGTCCTCGCGCCGCAGCGTGGACACCTCCACCATGTCGCCCAGGCGCTCGGCGGCGTCGCGGAAGGCGGCGGCGTGGCCGCGCGCGCGCGCCGCGTGGTTGTCCAGCAGCGCCGTGTAGCCGGGCCCGTAGGCGCGCACGGCGTGCCCGGTCAGCGTGGCCACCGTGTACAGCATGGGCTGGCGCTCGAGACGCGCGCGCTCGCACATCTCGGCCAGCAGGTCGCCCATGACCATGCGGCCCTCGGCGTCCGTGTTGCCGACGCGCACGGCCAGGCCGCGGCGGCAGCGCAGCAGCTCGTCGGCCACGTAGGCCTCCTCGCCCACCGAGTTGCGCACCATGCCCAGCGCGGCCACCACCTTCAGCGCCGGCCGCAGCTCGTCGCACGCCTGCGGACACGCGCCAGGCTACAGCCACTGCCGGTCTACTAGCACTACTCGAGTGTCAGATCAGCTCACCTTGAGGAAGCCGGCGACGGCCGCGGCGCCGCACTTGTCGCGCGACATGCCGGCCATCACGCCGCCCGCCTTGATGTCGCAGCCGCCCGTGTCGTAGGTGACGCCCTGCACACACACACACACACATCAGTGCTGCACACCGCCGCTCTGTCGCCAGCGCCACCTCGCTGCACTCACCTTGCCGACCAGCATGACGGTGCGCTCGTAGCTCTGCGGCACGTACTCCAGGAAAATCACACACCCTGCACACAAAGCGCAAATCAGTGTCAACAGCAAACATATAAATGGTTAAGAAGATACAACGTAATCAAATGAACGACATCGACCACACACTCATAGAAACTATGGAAAGCATTTAGCGAGATTTTTTCAGTGGCTGTTTTAATTATTCGAAAATTGATTCCAAGTATTGGGAAGTAAAATTGGTGTTGGTTGTGTATCTCCAGAGTCTACACAGCCGGACAATGTCGCACTATTTTGGACAGACACGGGTCACGTTATATTTATTCGTCTTTATTGGTTGATAGCCGAAGTATGACCTTGTGCTTTTGTGGCACTACGTTATGACTTACTTGTTTTCCTAGGTATTTCTTGTAATGTTACTGTTACTTCTATATAAAAAATCACATTTTGTTATACATTTTTGCGTCGTAACCGCGCTGCAGAGATACCCGAGCACAGGTACTTTGGCTGATCACCGTAGTGGCTGCTCATCTTTTCAGAGTAGTACGACCAGGTCAAGAGCGTAACAGACGATTGACAACCCGTTATCCAACTGTCAACGCCACTCCAATCAGATCACGGTTGCAGGCCGCCAATCGACTAGAAACTAACACTCAAACAACTAGTTCGGGTTGAGAGCAAGGATCCACTGGGGGCAGCACTAAACACTGGCCAGATTACAATGGACGGTACAGCGTCGAAGAGAAAATTGTCTAATCGTTGACAAAATCCGAATTAGTACTACATCCAGATAATCACCGTGTCCGAGTCTGGAGGAAGCACGGACACTCGCAAAGACTAACAATGCTACTGGATCTGCTCAGCAAGGTCGCTAGTCAAGTCAGGTTCGCTTTGTGCTGGAATAATGATTAGAACGCCTTTGATTCCCTACCAAGGCTCCCGTTTTTAATTTGAGCGAATATAGCGGTGGGCCCCTCGGAATTAGTGAAATGAGGAATTCTTGCAAGTACCGCATCCTCTTGATTCATTATTATCAGCATCAATTACGATGCTATCTCCTGGAGGTTTACCCAGAATTATTTGTTATTGAGTTTGTCAACGCTACTATTTCTAGCCGCCATGCCGTAAAAATGCTTTGACACATCCACTGGTAGTCTTAATTTTCTATTTAGACTACATCCGGGTAGACTTTGGAGATTAGGTCAATTCAAATTCACACTAATCACAATCAATTTCGATGTAGTTTTCACAATAACGTACTTTTTCCGTCTCCTATTAAAAAGTAACTTTGAGGGACAATTTGTACTACCTTCGCTCAAATGTGTACTCATATTAGTAGATAGTTTAAGGGGGTGGACGAATTTCCTTAGCGGGGCAGTTTTTAAGCAAGACTTCACAATGTCAGGTCTAGTTCCCCTAACTATCACTGGCAATGCACTAAGTGCACTATGATTCATAGAGTCCAAAGTTTTGCATGATGCCTTCCAAAACTTTTCCAAAAGGGCCATTTTTACAACATTCGAGCACTCACTACCTTTCTGCAAAGTCTGCGGTGCGTCCATCTGCTAATAGAGTCGCAGCATTCGCGCATCATTATCTTGTTGCAACCTTGTTTTCAAACTATGATATCTCCGATATTTTTCGAAATCAAATGATGTCAAGGGTAATTGCGTTCAAAATGAAATACTTAGAATGAATATTGTGTTTATTTTGATAAAGATTAATATCTATATATGTAAAAATGAATCCCTATTTCCCTTGGTCACGCCATCACGCGTGAACGGCTGGACCGATTTCACTAATGTTTGTTATTGTGAGGAGAAGGTTCTTATGAAAGAAAAAAAATTGTTAGTAGGGCAGAGTAGGGCAGAGCAGAATAGAGCAGTCAGTTGACGGGAGCGAAGCAAAAGCTAGTTATGTTTATAAAAATATCTTCGCAAATAATATCACGATGAAATAATGCATCTTTTAACGTTATCAGTATGTGAATTTTAGTGTTATAGAAGAAGGAAGTGGAAAAAGATTTTGTATATAGACAGAAGGTAAGTGTCGCTTGTTCATAATAATAACTAGTTATTTACATGAATAGAATATAGAATAGAATAGAATATATTTTTATTGTAAAACATGAGTATACATCATATTAATAATATGTGCAAGGTCTTAAAATAAAAGGAAAATCTGCATGTTTTGCCATTTATGGCGTACAAAAACAACATATTTGGTTTAGAATAAACCACAAAAGATTTGTCTAGACAACAAACAATCAAATTTTTCATCGCAATACCGAATTAAAAAAGAGGGGAAAAACACAAAAATACAGATTACGTTTTGCAGATTTAAGGCTCAAATTGTGAAACTGTCGTAATTACAGAAATAATAAACGAAACTAAATTACAGAATAAAATATTTAATTAATTGCGTTCATTTAAGAATTCCGATATGGTATAATAGCATTTATTTATGAGATATTTTTTTAAATGTATTTTAAATAGAGCAGTAGGCATTTGTCTAATAGGTTTTGGGATTTTATTATAGATCATTGGTGCTAAACAAAAAATACTTTTGCGCATCAATGCCGTGGTTGTCCTTGGTACGCATAATTTATTATTATCCCTTCGATTACGAATAGATACGTCTGATAGTTTCTTGAATAGGTTGGGATTGGTTTGTACAAAATTAGCTAATTTTTGTTTTCTCAAGATTGATCTTTAAATTATTGTTATCTAGCCAGTTAACTATTGAACTGATTGTATTATTAATTTCCTGTTCATACGTATCTTTATTTATACAATTAATAGTGACTGTACTGTCATCGGCAAAAAGTGACACTGGATAATTAGTTACTAATGGCAAGTCATTTATATAGATTATGAATAATAAAGGACCCAATACGCTCCCTTGTGGGACTCCATATTTAACTATAGGTTTTTTTTATGAATACGTTTCTTCTTTTTTGGTATTAATGTTGACTTTAGATATTTCTGTATATTGTTTACGATCCTTCAGATATGATTCTATAAGATTTAAAATATTGCCTCTAATGCCATAAGCTTCCAGTTTACGAAGGAGAATGTTATGATTAACATAATCGAAAGCCTGGGTCATATCACAGTAAATGGTACATACCGGTGTCCTTTTATCAAAGTGTATATGTATAAATATATATATAAAATGACGGGTCTATATTCATGGACCACGGTCGGACCCCGCGGCCAGAGGGCAAAGCCTCGAAACCGCTTGCCACGCCCCCTGACGAGGACGTAACGACAGCCACGAGTCCGAGTCCGGTGTTAGTCGAAAACCAGCCACCGAAGAGGCAAAAACACTAAAGAAAAAGCTTCAAGCCGAACCCCGAGGACCCTCTTAGGTCGAAAAACGTGTTTTATTTCTTTTCGTTACCCGCTGAGGTCCTCCTACTTGCTCCGTCGTCATCGAAAATACGCGAAATGCGCGAATCTCTATTACAGTACATGTTTAGATAGTTACCACGGTGTCGCTCGACGGAGGCGGCGGCGCGGTCCACGGCGGCCAGCAGCGGGTACTCCTTCTCCAGCATGGCACGGTCGTCCAGCACGCGCACGCTCACGGCCGAGCCCGCGAAGGCGTCGCGCAGGTAGGCCGCCGTGCGCAGCGGCGTCATGCGCTCCGGGTCCGCGCCGCCCACGTCGCGCGCCACGCCGCGCCCGGCCTCCAGCGCGGCCGCGTCGCGCAGCAGCTCGGCCAGCGGCGCGCGCAGCCCCTCCGCGTACACGCCCAACGCGCTCAGCTTGTGCGCCTGCTCGGGGAACGACTCGCGGATCTGCAGCGGCTTCACAAGGACGCAGGGAGTTAATACAAGTGGCCGAACACCCATCACCGTCATCGTCAGCCAAATCTACGAGTTCTCGGGTGTCTATTCCAGTTTGTTTCCAGATTAATATGGTCAACTACAAATGACGGCATACTACATTTTGACACAAGCGGAATTCTATATAATACATATAAATAAACGGGGGTTGCTCGGCGACTCGTGGGGTGGGCACTTTTCCGCACTAGTGTTGAAAACAGTAAATTGCGTGCCTAAGAGCGGGTTTTCGAGTAAGTGTATTGAAAAATAATTATGTGACTGTTGGCTTGATAATAGGTATGATGGGGTGGGGTTGTAATGCCCGACAGTGAAAATGTTATGTTCCTGTTATGTAACTTTCTTAAAGGATGTTATGTTATATGTTTTGTAAATGAGTAGACAAACGTTTCCCTTGATGGATTTATTGCTACTTGATATAATTACGTAGTAATTCGACTGAAATGCTGTGTTAAATGCACAGGTAAGCAATATGTGCATTCGTAAGTATGACGTAAAAACTAGCGCAAAGTTCGATATACAGCGTAACTCGAACAATAGGCCCAACTTCAGATGCGGAATAGATGAGAGCAGACGACTCACCACGTAGAGCACTTCAAGCGCAGCGAGCAGCGCCACCAGATCAGCATCGGGCCAGCGCGGGTGCGGCTGCAGCACCAGCACGGGGCGCGTGGCCCCGGCGGCGGCGGCGCGCAGCACGCCGGCGCGCACCGCGTCGCGCACGCTGCGCACGTCGTCGTAGGGCGACAGTGCGCCCGTGCCCGACAGCACCAGCCGCGCGCCCGACACGCGCGCGCACCGCAACACGCTCGTCGTCTGCAATACAAGCATCCAGCGTCATACCAGGACCGACCTTCAGGGACGACTACTAATAAATAATATTCCTACTTGTGTGTGCAGAAAGTTTGTCATTGCGACCGAGGCAGAATTCTATTATGGTTATGGAGCCGAGAGCTACAGTGACAAATTTGCACGTGTCTCAAACGACTTTTTTCAATACACTTACGAAGAAATGAATAAACGGGGTTTGACCGGCGACTTGCGGGGGTCGACGCGCGCCCAGTCTGATACGATAAAATATTGTAATAACATTGTGGTGGGGGAGAGCACAAGCTATTTTTGCACTAGTGTGGAAAGCAGTCTATTGCGTGCCTAAAAGCGCTGGGATAAGAGCGGGTTTTCGAGTAAGTGTATTGAAAATGTCGTCACTGATACACCAGCTCCACGAGCAAGTCGACCGCCACGAGTTGACCTTTTCCTTGTCAATGTCACTCGTCAAATAGTCGCGATGTCTGGAAACACGTTCGCAGAGTTGGTGTAGATTGAAGTGGCAGGACCATTATATCGCCCGAGGACCTGGCGCCTGACTTAGTGTTAGGATTGTGTCGTGGCTACACGGATTTTGTCCAAAGCGCCAACACGTTCGCAAAACAGTCACTGTGCTTAGGAAAACGCGCCCCCCAACCAAGGGCGTTGAAGGTCAAGGATTACAACTGCTATCTACACGGGTTGAAACTAGTAACGTCACCCCTGTTGAGACGCTGGATTGCAACCGTCTGGTCCATGTTTAAGTCGAACAAAATGTGATCTGGTTGTAGTCGTCATCGACGTTTATTCGGTGGCGGGTGAACAGTGTGAACACGTACTTTGTCGAGGTCGACATCGAGCTGGCGCGCGTCGGCCACGAAGTCCTCGAGCGCCTGCGGCGGCGCCAGGCCGGGCGACGTGACCAGCACGAGCGCGTCGTACTGCGCGCTGTTCACCTCGCTCACGGCCGCCACGCGGACGCCGTGCACCACGCGCTCCACGCCCATACCTTCAGCTCACCGCGCTACCTGCTGGACTACACATTAACATTCTTATATCTTTCTAATACACATTTTTTTTGTGTAAAACTGTATACAGGACATCGAATTTTTTGGTTTTAAGGCGCTTTGGGGAGCGGAGATGTTCGCTCTTTCCCCGGATCCCCCTCCCGAATCCATATAATTTATTAAGTAATATTCTATATTATATTGTAATTATTATTTTTGGAAAGTGTTTTATATTATCAGCTCTTCGGCAGGTTTTTAACTACATTTACGAGCCGAAACCAAGTAAATGCAGCGTGTGATGTGTTATGTTGACCTAATTCGTTTTCATCTATTTGCATGAGGTTTCTAACAATTCAACATGTATTTAGGATAACAGCTTTTTGTAAGGTGATATAGAGAGTTTCTTTTAAGTTTAGTCATTTCAGACTATGTAGTAGACAATTCGGAATGACGCCTGTTGTGGAAAGGACGATCGGGACCACATTAACTTTTTCTTGTCGCCATATTCTGGTAACTTCGTCCTTGAATTCTACGTATTTGCTTATTTTCTCAGTTATTGTTTTCTTTATATTATGTGTTAAGTTTATGTAATTTTATTTATTTTATCTTGAAGGGTTATATCTGGTCTATTATAATGTATTGTTCGATCAGTAAGTATGGCGCGGTCACAATAAAGTTTATGTGTGTCATTCTCTAGTACAGTTGGTGTATTGCGTTTGCTACCTGGTTGTGTCTATGAGTGTATTCTGTTTGCGTGAGGGTGGTGGTTCACGCCCTGTGATGTGGGTGTTTCTCTACTAATCGGAAACTGGCCCATACAAGACTGTCCCAAGCATATTTTTTGGAAATGTTAAGAAAATGTGTTAATAAATTGAAAGATAAATAAATGAAATATAAATCTGCAAAAAGCTCACACATTTTCCTCTTTATTTGAGAGTTATTGACGATTTTTTGAAAAACTATGACAGAGGACTGTCGTCATCCCCAGGGGAGTGTTTATATGGAAGAAAAAAATCATTTTTTATTGTAATAAAGCAATCAAATTCTTTATTTTTTAATTAAACTTTTACAATCAGTATTTCTGACGATTCAATCAACAAATTTAAAACAAAGGAGATTGGGCACTTATAGATTCACTTTTTGACGCGTATGGCCATTTGAGTTATTGTATAAATACTTAAATTCATTGAAATCATTTGTGGGGTTTCTATTTTTATTTTAATTACTATTTAATACAATAAATACGTAATTTGTTCCATTATAGTGAAGCGACTCCTTTCTCAGTTATAATCGATCGATTAAAGATTAACGTAAATCGTGGGTAAAAAAAACAATCTACATTCGCAACTAAAAAATATTAAGAGTTGTCATTATTATTTTTCTTTAATTATGTTAATATTTCTTTCGTTATAAAGCAATATTGGGCAAAAATAAAACAATTAAGATATAATCGATAACGTTATAACGCCGTAATCTATTGATGTGTCACAACACTATTCGATGAAATGTCAAACAAAATATCGTTTACCGTGTTAACTGCCGGCAAACCGAGAATATTGTTTTTAGCTTTTCTCTGTTAACAAATATAAATTCGTGTCGTGTTGAGTTTTAGGATTCTTCCACGTTCGCACATCGAGCGATTTGACTATTTTTGTATGTCGCTGTGAAGTGAATTGTCAAAACGTTTTTACGTCCATGGTGATTTGACCTAGTAGACTTAAAACAATATGTCGCGCTGTGTTATTGTTCTTTTTTATTAGCTCACCCACTGCCTAGCCGCCAAATCAAAGAAGCAACTGATTCCATGGCCTGAAGGCAAGGTTTCAAAATGAATTGTTTTGAGATGTAACATAACCTCAATACTCCTCAATACCCAGCATAATATAGTAGTTATAGTAGTAGTAGATATAGTTATTGATAATATGTATTATAAACTTGATGGTATGTATTGTTATATGTATATAATTATATATTATTTATAGTACCTATTAAGTATTAGTATTAAGTATAGTTATTGGGGTTGAGGGGCCATTTGTTTGGTGCGGCATTATGGGCGGCGATGAATTGTATGTGTCTTGAAGGTTGGGAGATTCCTGATTTTTGATGCGTATTGTCTTTGTCGCTTGGGTATCGCTTCGGGCTGGTGGCCTCTAAACCCTGAAATTCTGACGGGATTTATTGTGATGATCGCTGAAAGGTGCTCTGGAGTGACGCCACTTGCACGTGGAGATGCCCAGAAGCAAACAATGTATAATTACCAAACAAGGGCACGGACGTCATGTCCGTGGTTTAAATGTAAGGTAAGAGTGCGGTTTTAGTCAGTAGGAGTCTGACACTGCCCAGACTGGCTCGTCTGTGAGGCAGCTTGGGCGTCCATGAGGATTTCCCACTCCTAACGAAAAAAAAAAAAATACGTCAATTCTCAATTTATATATTTTTTAAAAAACCCCATAATATTTCATTTTGAATTTATCCCTGTTTTAAAGCATGACACTACCCCTATTTTGTGTCTAATTTTCACTACTATACTGTGTCAAAAGTTGCGCAACCAAGTTTCATTATTGTAATGACTGTATATTAAGTTACAACTTGCCCAATCTCCTTTAACGTATTGTAATGACTTTTCTTATCCTATAGAACACTTGAGTATTAAACTTATTAAAATTATCATTCATACTATGACTCTTACTATTACACTGCCTTTATTATTTATTATATTATATGTATGTTTGCCGAGTTAAATGTGGCGACACCTAAAAGAAACCGTCCCTGTGATATAAAACAGTCCCCTGCGTCATGAGGTGGCAGGGGACTGTCTGCCAGGGGACTGTCTATTCCACGTAGAAAGTGTAATGTCATTGAATGATTTGAGGTATATCAAGTTTAAGAAGCAGACTTAATAACATACTTGCTAAGTAAATATTTAAAAAAATATATTGCAATTAGTCATTTAAAACAATCAAATAAATGCTTACTAGTGGACTGTTTCAACGTGCAGCCAGGACGCATGGTTTCACCTTGGAACGCAATGATGACACTAAACAAAATAACGACGGTGTGCTTTGTTTGCAACCGAACGAACTTCACGGTTGCGTTCTGTTCCACGGTCTTAATTCCCGCGCCAATGCATAATAAGATTTCAGAGCATTTTTCAAATTGTAACAGGGGACTGATCGAAAATATCGAGGACAACATTTGTCATACCGAATTAAATATTATTATATAACTGGTTTACAAAGATACTTAATGTATTCTAGTATACTTGAATATTTTATGCTTTGGAAAGAACAATGAAGAAAATATTTTTTTGTCACGAAACTTCTAATTCTTGAAATGGGACACTACAGGGGACTGTGTTTTGAGGTGGTTAAAGTGCATTTATTATAATATTACAATATTATATTACTAAATAAACTATAGCTTACTAAGAATAACTAGTACACTATCGTTTTTAATACAGGAAGTTTTTAAGGTGGTAAGACGAATTTTTGTGGTACCATCGTCACTGCGTGAGTCTGCACGTTTTACATAAAGCACACAGTGGCATTGTACAGACAAAAGCACTGACCAGAAGTTATGTATGGTGGCCACAGCTGAACGATGACATTGAATCTTTAGTTCAAAACTGCAATAAGTGTTTAGAAAGTATGCATATAGTCCACCTAAAACCAGCTGTGAGTGGATTTTGCCAGCAAAACCTTGGTCTAGGTTAAATATTGATTTCGCAGGGCCCTACCAAAATAAAACACTTCTGATGATTGTTGATGCATATTCTAAATGGCCAGAAGTGTTTATTGTTAACAATATCACTTCAGCTACTGTAATTAGTTATTTAAGAATGATTTTTGCTATTGACGGCCTGTGTGAGACCTTGGTTTCTGATAATGGTACAGCTTTTTTTTTGTCTGTCATGAAACAATTCTTAGATGCTAATAAAATAAAACACATTAAGTCTGCTCCTTTTCACCCTGCCACCAACTAGACTGAAAGAAAGAAGAAGAAAGAAAGAAAAACTGTTTATTCGCGCGAAATGACGCAATCTTAAAACTAGCAAACAAACATTATCAATTAATAGGGAAGATATGCGTCATATCCGCGCAAAACGGCCGAACGCTCAGCGACTGGGAGAATGTATGGTGCGAACTGTGAAAGATTAACTTCACAAAATGGATGGTATGTCCTGGGACATTAAAATTCCAAACATGCTCTTAGGACTTAGAGCCACACCATTTACAATTACTAACAAGAGCCCGGCAGAGCTTTTCTTTAATAGAAGAGTTTGCACATTATTAGACACTATTAATCCACATGACAAACAACATATAACTCGGGTAAATCAAGTGGAGCGGTATAGTAATAAGAAGAACACACAGACGGACATAGGACAAAAGGTTATTTCAGTAATGGACCACATTAGTTACCAGGTACAGTCGTAAACAAAGAAGGTCCATCCAGTTATCGTGTCAGAACTAGGGATAGAAAAGTAGTTAACAGACACATAGACCAATTGATTAAACAAGACACAGTAACAGAACAAGAAAACGAGGAACTGGATAGGAACAGGGAAACGGTAATATTGGATCATACTAATCGGGATAGACAAGGCAATGGAAGAAATACCACCTAGTCCGGACAGTGACCAAATTATAGAAATACTAAGTTCAGATAAATGGGCCGAAATGCTAGGTAAACCTGTAGAGTCTGAGTCTGGTTTTTATGGTGGTAACATTAAAACTAAAATAATTTCTGCTCAACATGGTAAGACTCCATATACTAGACCAACTAGTGATTAACTTTATGTTGTAAGTGTTTAAGTTGTTTCTAATTATTCATTTCATGATTAGACATATTATACATATAGCTGAATATATATAAGTTTGAAGGATGTAACAGAGTTAAGAAAATGTGTTGGTTAAGTATTGAAGTATTGTTTTATATCTTTTGTTTGTGTATGATTTACATACTTGGGGGAAAGGTATGTTGTATACTTAATCATGTGGGTACTTGAAGTAGTGGGTAGAAGACTTTTCTCAGTTAACGTTTGTACTGGTTCTGCTACTTAGCACAATAAACCTATTTACTAAAATACGGTGTTTTAATGGACATAACAATTATTCCTAAAGAGATCGCTCTTGAGTTGTCTACCCTGGTCGCTTGTAAGCTTCGTAGGGCAACCGAAACAAGAGATCCAGAATTCAAATACCGCTCTAGCCACCGTCTCCACTGTGATGTTTTGGACAGCCACTAGTTCTGACCAACCCGTGGCGCGATCGATGAGAGTTACGCAATATTTTTGTCCCTCCTGTGACATTGGTAAGGGTCCGACAATATCAATGTGTAGGTGTTGGAAACAATCGGTCCATTCAAACTTGCCTCCTTCAGAAATAGTGTGTCTGATAATTTTTACTTTATGACACTTAGGACAAGCTCTGGCCTACTTGGCAACATCTCAAAAATTACTTAAGGGCACAGCGACGAATGAATTATCTATACAAAAGTAATACCAAAATCATTTGGAGATTGAGCATATTCCACCATATTATGATGATATTCGGATTTAGACAATATTTATCTAGGTTCCTACGTTTTTCTTTTTTAAAAATACTTAAAACGAAATTTAAGCGAATAAAAGAAATTAAAAAAAATACGCTATAAAAATATTGGAATTTCATTTCCAATATTTTTAATTAATGTATGTTTTTTATTAATGTTAATGGCATGTTTTCATTTTGTTTTTTCTGTATTATAAACAACAATATTTCTAATATTGCTTTCGTAGGAACGTAGCTTATATTATCAAGTTACAAATTATAGAAAAAAAATGGAAAAACATTAAGTTTTCATTCATAATTTTTGGTATTACGGAACACATCCAAATTTATCCCAAATTTCCAAGAGTTAGTAGTGCTATCGCATTCGCGGCAAGCGAGTCGTCAGTGCCAGTGTGTGCGTGATGTCATTACTTCGGGCGCGATGTAAATTTTATTATAATAATATTTCTATTGACTTTCTGTATTCCTTTTACTAAACTTCAAATGCTTAGTAACTTTCTTTGGGGTAGGAAATCATCAAAAACGCCACTATGTCAGTCCGACTACAAGACCAGACCTCGAAACCTATCCTCTTGCAGCGGGGTGTGAGGCAGGGAGACGTTATTACTCCGAAACTGTTCACGACAGCTATGGAGGATGTCTTCAAGGTTTTGGAATGGAGAGGGCTAGGCATTAATGTCAATGTCGAGTACATCACTCACCTTCGGTTTGCCGACGACATAGTAGTCATGGCGCTGAGACTACGGAGGATCTCAGTACAATGCTTGGTGACCTCAGTAGAGCTTCCGAAAGAGTGGGACTTAAAATGAACATGGAAAAAACCAAAGTCATGGTAAACAGCCATGTAGCACCCATTCCTATTAAGATCGGGGACTCTACACTCGAAGTTGTAGACGACTACGTTTACCTGGGACAGATGGTCCAGTTGGAAAGGTCAACTTCGAGAAAGAGATCAATCGTCGAATCCGACTCGGCTGGGCAGCGTTCGGGAAGCTGCGCGGTATCTTCTCGTCCAATATACCATAGTGTCTCAAGACGCAAGTCTATGACCAGTGCGTGTTGCCAGTGATGACATATGGCTCCGAAACGTAGTCGCTTACAATGGGCCTCATCAGAAGACTTAAAGTCACCCAAAGGGCAATGGAAAGGGCTATGCTCGGAGTTTCCTTGCGTGATCGAATCAGGAATGAGGATATCCGCAGGAGAACCAAGGTTACCGACATAGCACGAAGAATCGCAAAACTAAAGTGGCAATGGGCAGAGCACAGTGCTCGCAGAACGGATGGCCGTTGGGGCCGAAAGATTCTGGAATGGCGACCACGTACCGGAAGACGTAGGGTTGGAAGGCCTCCTACAAGTCGGACCGATGACTTGGTAACGGTTGCGGGCGTTCATTGTGGCGACATTTGGGGAAGGCCTATGTCCAGCAGTGGGCGTCTTTTGGCTGAAATGATGATGATGATGATGAAAACATCAAATTATTTCTCGCGCTCTTGGGCAAGTGTTTTTTTTTTAGGTGGGAAAATCATCTAATGACAAATCCTGCTCTTGGGCGGAGCGGGAGATAGTGTTAGACTTTTATTGACTAAAAACCCACTCCTGTTCCTTCTTTGCCTTCGTCCCAGGGCTCCGGGTTTTGCTTTCACACTACCCGTGGTCCACGTAGGCTTCGACCCTGCTAGGCTCCTACGATTTGCTGACATCTCCTTGAGGCCCACGTGGAACATTACGCGCCGTCGATGACTCAGGCTCGGTCTGACTGGCAGTGCGAACTGCTCATTGCTCCGGCGATTTAGGATCGAGATTCCGGCGGCTGGGGCGTGCGGGCCGTGTCCTCGTGCATGTGGCTGCCTCCTTCGCTAGTATTACTGTTTCGCAGAAGGAGGCGACCACCTGCCATTGACTGTCTCTTAGCACTCGAGGCATACAGACGTGCTCATCATTATAATTAAAAATAAATAAATTAACGGCTCTGCATAATTAGTGACCTACTTTTGTGTACATACGTATTAGCGAGTTATTAATAAGTGCTGATAAGTTAGAATAATAATTGTGTAATTATTTACTAAATAAAAAATGGAAGGCAGCCCTTTCAATCGCAGCGGTTTGACGCGACGCAACCTCCATCAACAACTACACCGACGCAGCCCCAACTACCAACACGTGACCAAGCCAAGGAAGGCGAGAAAATGGAGGCAATACCGACTCCCGAGATTCAGAACTGGATAAGCTCCATTGACCAGTGCCTACAAGAAGTATGCAATATCGCGGCCGATGGTAAGCTTAACTCTGATCAGAAACTCAAAATAAATTCTCTTTGCCGTAAGGTTGGACATGGGGTCTCGCAAATGGCTGTTCAATACCAGTCATTAAAACAGTCTGCCTACAGGACCCATAACTCCCTAAACCTTTTGACTGAAGAACGAAATTTAATGGACTGTATTATGGAGATGAAAGAAGCGATCAACAAATCTTGTGCCCTACAGGCGTCAACTGCACCAACATCTTTTGCAGATATGGTGAAGAAAGGGTCCAATAGTTTTGTTCGTTCTAACTCCTTTAGCTCCGTGGCGATTTACCCTCGTGACCACTCAAAGACCAGTGATGAAACTAAAAATATTGTCCAAAAAATCATTTGCCCTGGTGAAATGAAGTCAAAAGTCCAAGGCATACGCAAAATTGGAAAAGGAGGACTCATCATCAGCAAGGAGACCAAGGAAGACCTGGATAAGCTCAAGCAATCGGTCCAACTTGCCTTGCCATCTCTTACCGTCGACGAACCTCAAAAGCGCAAACCGCGCATAATAGTGATTGAAATTCCTTCTTCAATGGCTGAAAACGAGGTTTACAAATGTATTTTTGAACAAAATTTGGCTGACAAACTTCCGACTATGTCTAGAGATACATTTTTGACCTCAATAAAACTTAGCCACAAATCTGGTAGAACAGACTTTGAAAATTGCAATTACATCTTAGAAGTTCCCGCCCAAATCTGTAAGGCTCTCATCACACAGGACCGGTTATTCATTAGTTGGACATCCTGCCCGGTACGAGACTTCACACTGGTAACAAGATGTTACAAATGCCAGCAGTACGGTCACGCTGCTAAGACGTGCAAAGTTGCAACCCCATCATGCGGCCATTGCGGTGAGGAAGGGCACACCATGCAAGATTGTACAAAAAAAGGCTACCCGCCTAAATGCGCAACATGTTTGCGCTTCAAAAAACCTGCTAACCCCAAAACGGGAGGTCTAGTGTCCTGCTAAAAAAGCTGCTGAACACAGGTATATAAATTCGATAGACTATGAAGGCGCCTAAGAGCGCCACATATTTTTTTTTCTTACACTTTAGACTTATTTTTTTCTGTTTTTAACTCTTCTTATTACTTATTATTAGTGTAATGGATACTAACTTAATTACTGACATAGATAATTCATTTGTACTCGTTTCAAAGACATGTGAAGTTGAGAACTGCAAACAATATATTTCCGATTATGTAAAGCCACTAACTATACTAACTCAAAACATTCGCAGTATTTATAAGAATATAGATAGCTTTAACATTTTTCTTCAAAGACTTAGCTTAGATTGTGATATAATTGTGCTAACCGAATGCTGTCTATCTAATCGCCAAGATAACCTCCCGAAAATGCCGGATTATAACATATTCTGTACTAACATAAACAATAATCAAAATGATGGTGTAGTTGTCTATTCCAAGGAATTATTACACAACAATTATTGGTCACAGTAGAGGAGCCTAACTTCCGAGACTGTATGTGTAATTGGTTGATAATTAAAATCGGTGCAAACACAGCAATAATCGCCATGTATAGATCCCCTGCCGCTAGAAACTTAGAATCGTTTCACGCTTCCTTGAACCAGATTTTTCAGAAGCCCTTTTAAAAATGTTATATTAACGGGTGACATAAATATAAACATTAACTCTGAAAACTGTGACTCAGGAACCCAAGAATACCTCAATATTTGCTCATACTATGGCTATCTTCCGGCACACACTCTGCCGACCCATCAAAGCGGTTCCTGCCTTGATCATATGATTATCAAATCCAGCCTACCGTATGTTACGCTTGTTACTAACTCGTCAATTACCGACCATTACGCTGTTCTACTAACCCTAAACTTAACGCTGCCTAAGCTAATTCGTCCCCAGACCAAAACGCAATTAAACACAAACTTGAACATGATTTATGCAACCTTGACTTTAGCCCAGTTTACAATGCAACTGACGCAAATTTTGTTTTATCGTATCTAATAAAAAATGTCCAATCAGCAATATTACATAGTACAGCTATTATTAAAGTAAACAAAAAAATATATAATTTGAAACCATGGATTACTCCAAGCCTAATTCGGTGTATGCGGCAAAGAGATAAGCTCCATCAGAAAACAAGGAGATTTCCAGACGATCCTATTATTAAAATAACCTATAAACGCTACAGGAATTATTGTAACGATCTCTTAAAGAACTTAAAAAGGAATTACGATAAAAATGAATTAAAAAGTGCAGGTAATAATTGCAAACGTCTTTGGAAACATATTAAAAACGTCACTTATATGACAAAACGGCGTGAATCAAATTCGAGTTTACTGCTTACTAATCCTTCGCAGCTAACCATGTTAACAACTATTTCGTGAATGTCGGGAAAACTCTTGCTGAACAGATTTCAAAACATGGCTATGTTCAACTTTTTTACCCAAATATGTGTGATAATTGTACCTTAAAATCTTTTGGCTTGCTAGACACTGACGAAGGCGAAATTACTCGAATAATTTGTGCTCTCAAGGATGACTGGGTGGGCTGGGATAATATTAGCAGTAAGATCCTTAAACAATTGAAACATATCCTGGTACCTCCCTTAACTCATATATTTCGTCTCTGTTTTTCTGAAGGTATTTTCCCTAAATGCTTGAAAAAAGCAGTTGTAGTCCCTATCTTTAAATCCGGAAACAAAGACTTGGTTAATAATTATAGGCCTTAGGATCTTAATATAAATGGGCCACTTTTATTAAATGAACTAGCTTCTGCAAGCGGCTTCGCCCGCGTGAAAGTAGGTTTCTCCATACAAACTTTGGACCCCCGTTTTATCCCCTTAGGGGGTGAAATTTGGAAGATCCTCTCTTAGTGCTCGCTTACGTCATAAAAGGAAGCTTTGTGCAAAATGTCACGTTCCTAGTCTTAGTAGTTTCGGCTGTGCGTTGATATGTCAGTCAGTCAGTTTCTCCTTTTATATATATATAGATGATATTCTGTTCTATTCCTCCTAGCTCCAAACCATTTCCTGTACCAGTGACCGGCGCGAGAGTTCGTTGCCTTGCCGCCGATGGCCCCCACGAGGACATGGCGGTGCTCCTCCCAAGCGGGGCACACCTCTACCGTAAACTCACCAGGCGGCGGTCGAACTAGTGACACGCGGAGTTGCGACAGTCGTGGAGAGGATCCAAGAGTTGGGACTAGAGGTGGCATTGCACAAGTCCGAGGCCATGTGCTTCCATGGCCTTCGGAATGCGCCACCATCGGGTTCCCAACTAACGGTAGGAGGAGTTCACATCGGCGTCGAGTCGACGATGAAGTACCTTGGACTTGTCCTCGACA
The DNA here is from genome assembly GCA_961205895.1 of Mythimna pallens. Lineage (NCBI taxonomy): Eukaryota > Metazoa > Arthropoda > Insecta > Lepidoptera > Noctuidae > Mythimna > Mythimna pallens. The sequence goes on along the minus strand of OY540845.1, from coordinate 125,100 downwards.
GCCGATGAAATTTCGAGGAGCATTTCCGACGTCTGGCTCCCAAACTGGATCGTACTGGGGCTGCCCTCAAGCGGCTCCTGCCCAACCTAGGGGGTCCAGACGCCTCCTGCCGGAGGCTCTATGCAGGAGTCGTTCGGTCCATGGCCCATTATGGGGCGCCGGTATGGGCGCCGTCACTTCGAAAGCGACCGGCGGCCAAGCTGAACGCAAGCCAGAGGGTCATGGCCATCCGGATGGTGCGGGGATACCGCACGATTTCCCGCGAAGCAGCGTGCCTCCTTGCTAGCCAACCACCGTGGGAATTGCAGGCAAAAGACCTTGCACGCATGCATGATCTGCGCATGGAGATGCAACGCCGGGGCGAAACTCCGCTGCCGCGCCAAGAAGCGGCATGGCGGAAAAACTTCCGGCGGGATCTCATGGTGGAATGGCGACGGCGACTGTCGCAACCCAGTGCTGGGCACGCCTTAATTATGGCGATAAGTCCCCTCTTTGAGGAGTGGCTGGAAAGACCTCACGGCGTCCTTACTTACCGCATGACGCAGGTCCTCACCGGGCATGGTAAGTTCGGGAGGTTCCTGTACCGGATCCGTGCAGAAGATACACCCGGGTGCCACCATTGTGTGGACCGCCCGGAGGACACGGTGGAGCACACGGTAGAGGTGTGCCCCGCTTGGGCAGAGCACCGCCGTGTCCTCGTGAGGGCGATCGGCGGCAGCGATCTCTCGCGCCGGGCCTTGGTACAGGCCATGGTCCGGAGCGAGGAGGAGTGGCAGGCGGTCGCCTCCTTCTGCGAAGCAGTAATGCTAGCAAAGGAGGCGGCCGATCGTGTGAGGCAACGGCAACGGTCCTCACGCCCCAACCGCCGCCGGGATTCCGATCCCGATTTCCGGCCACCGTAGGCGCGGGCTTGCGGACGGCGAGCAAAGGGTAGCTCGCCGTCCGGTCGTCCAGTAACCATCCGGACCGAGCCCAAGTCGTCGACGGCGCGTAGTGTTCCACGCGCGCCTCAAGGAGATGTCAGCAACCGTAGGGGCCCAACAGGGTCGAAGCCTACTGGGGCCATGGGTGATGCGAAAGTGACCCCCGGGGCCCTGGGGAAAAATAAAAATGGCAAAGAAGGAACAGGAGTGGGTTTTTAGTCAGTAAAAGTCTGACACTATCTCCCGCTCCGCCCAAGAGCGGGGGTTGTCATTAGATGATTTTCCCAAACGGAAAAAAAAAACCTCTACCGTAAACTCCACCGTGTCCTCCAGGTGGTCCACACAATAGTGTCACCCGGGCATTTCTTCCGCCTGAATCCGATGCAGGAACCTCCCGAACTTGCCATTTCCGGTGAGAACCAGCGTTATGTGGAAGGTGAGCAGACCGTGACGTCTTTCCAGCCACTCCTCAAAGAGAAACTTACCGTCGTAATTATGGCGTGCCCAGCACTGGGTTGCGGTAGTTGCTTTCACCATGATATCCTGCCGGAACTCTGTCCGCCATACCGCGACCTTTAGCGGCAGCAGGGTTTTGCCCCAGCGTTGCATTTCCACGCATAAATCATACATGCGTGGTTTTTTTGGTCCTCAGAAAGCACCACTACCGGGACCCCAAATAAATGTAGGAGGGGTTCACATCGGCGTCAGGTCGTCAATGTACCCACTCCTGCTTCTGTTTCTGGTACTCGTCCTCGACGACTGCCGGTGGAATTTCAAGGAACACTTCCGTCTGGCTCTAAAACTGGAACGGACTGGGGCTGCCCACAAGCAGCTTCTGCTTAACCTAGGAGGTCCACACCTCTTTGCTGGAGGCTCCACGCAGCGATCGTTCGGTCCATGGCCCTTTATGAAGCTACGGTGCGGGTGCCATCGCTGTGAAAGAGTGGCCAAGCTGGACGCATGCCACCGGTTCATGGCCATCGGGATGGTGCGGGCGCACCGCACGGTCTCCCGCGAAGAGACGTGCCTCTTTGCTGGCCTGCCACCATTGGATCTAGAGGAAACTGTCATGGGATCTAGAGGATTTGCGCAAGGAGATGCAAAGTCGGGGCGAAACACACAGTTCCAGCGGGATCTCATGGTAAAATGGCGACAGCGACTGTCGAAACACAGTGCTGGGCACGCCATAATTATGGCGGTAAGTCCCCTCTTTGAGGAGTAGTTCAAAAGACGTCACGGCGTCCTCACCTCACCGGACATGATAAGTTCGGGAGGTTCCTGCACCAGATTGGAAGAAACGCCCGGATGTCACCATTATGTAGACCACAACGACGCACATCTGAGAAAACTTCTTCACGCCCCAGCCGCCGGGATTCTGACCCCGATTTCCAAATACAATAGACGTAGTGTTGCGGACGGCGAGCAATGGGTAGCTCTCCGTCCGGTCGACCCTTAATCGTCCATACCGAGCTGGAGTCGTTGACGTCACGTTGTATTCCACGTGCGCCTTGAGTGGGACTGATTTCCCACATATAAAAAAAGAACTTGGCTTCCTAATATGTTGAGATATCGGCATGGTAATGAAATTTCTAAAAAATACATTACTAGTCTCTACATTCACTAACTATTCCCCAAAGTATTCGGCAAAAATAAAGCAAATAATGAACATACCTAATTTTACTAACAATATTGTATTTCGCTTACATACACACACTGCATCAGTCCCTCACTTACTTAAGTTGCAGTTGCAAGCGGCGTTCGCCGGCTTCTTAAGTCCCAAAAATTTCTTGTCTCATAGTGCCCCTAAGCATATACTCCAAACTCCTAAAAATCCACCCCTAAGCCAACCCACTGTCTGAAAAAAGTCTAAGTATATAAATATAAAATATCATTTTGTTAGTGAATTACCCGATGATAAAGTAATCAATCAATAATTATTGTCAGACTGATATTATGCCTGCTGATATGCTAATTAAAGCAACAGTGCATCAGAAGCATGTGTATTTTATGAGACATAAGGGATTAGGTGGGGGTGTTATTCATAAAGGTTAATCACATATGTCATACCATAGTGTTTCTTGTATATCGATGCTTCCGGCAACAAATGTCGTAAACGCCATTTTGGCGAAAATGAGTTAAGAATGCAGCCCTACTTAATTTTTGGCGCTGCGTCTATCTAAAAATGTGAAAAAAATATTCGCCTAAAAAAAATACTTTTACACCCAAAATTTTTACTAGTATAATCAAGATTTTTTAGAAAAGAGGGTATTATTAGTATAACTCATATTGCTTAGAACCGAATAACCGTGCAGGTCGTATAATACAACGTACAATCAGCTGTCGGTCGTAAAAACATGAATACATAATTAATTGTAATTACACCCCACAATCATTTTTAAAACGTAAGCTCTGCTAAGAAACAATTGTCGTACTGTCACTTGGTCTTGGAGAATTGGTTTGAAAATTGAATTATGTAGGTAAAGCAGTTGACTCCAAAACAGCTATATACGGATAAACTACCAATTACCGCAGCTAAATACAAAGATCTGCAACGATTGTGTGATCAGGGGACAATACACAAACGGTTTCATGCCGAATACAAACAGCTTCCTTGTCAGTCTCATAATGTCATTGATACTCTTCCTGAGACTGACGAGGAAGATGAAATTTCTGATTAATTATCTTCTATCAGAAAATCAGGTCTTCAAATTTCTGGTTAATAATCTTCTATCCAATGACAGAAGATTATTAATCAGAAATTTGAAGACCTGATTTTCTATAACTCGTCGTTATTATGTTTTGCATCTACTTTTTTATTATCTTGTCGATAACACTTTCCCATTTTCACCAACGACACTAAAAGTTAGGTAGACCATAGTACAGAAGCTTTCCAAACAAACAAGATCTAGAAAGATGAACTACCTAAATTTTTAAGGGCGTTGGTGAAAATGGGCATTGTTTATTAAAATTATTAGAGCAGTAAGCTTGGTAGAATGTTTACTTATATTTTTTTTGTAATTCATTATCAATACGTTTTAAAAAAATGTCGTGATTATAAAATCTTCTTGAAATCAATGAAACAAAATGATTACTTAACATTTTGAATTATGTCTGGCTGGTTAGGTACGCCGTTGGAGGTAGAACACTATAGGCATCTTGTAACAAACGCTTGATTAAATTATACGGGACGATGCCTATAATATACTTACTTAAGTGTATTTTTATGCCTTTAGGACCTGCCAGGTCTTAAAGGTATAAAAATTTCGAGCCGCGACAAAAACAATGATGATGAATGATGACTGATGTACAAGATCCTCTAATGGAAATTTAAGTGATTGGTTTAGACATTTTTTTACTTTGAATTTGTATTATGTCAATTTGTGTTTTATTTTATTGTTTTTATTACAAGTAATGAAAACTCAACTTACAGTCTTAAATTCATTGATTTGCTTCAGATATTTCCATGTTTGTTACATACCATCGCATCAGATCGTGGTGTTTACACTCATTTTTATTTCAGTTTATGGTTTTTAAAACCAAACCCAGAACTATTGTATTTAAAAACTGGTGCATACTTCTAACTTCCGTTAGACAAATCGTTCTCCATTGATTTGTTAGTGGTCGTAAATACCAACTTCTTGAATTTTCTGGGGTGTATGTCCAAGCTAACTTTTAAAATAAGGCTTTGACATAAATAGCAATAATATATTATGAAACACCATCGTATTTTACGTATTTCTTGTATAGAACACAATTTTACAACTTTTAAAGTTAAAAAGATATAAGCCAAAAACGAAATTATTTTTTGTTTTTCGTTGATTACCAAAAGTGCTATTTTGGTGTTTACGACCTTTGTTGTCGGAAGCATCGATATGATGACAATAGTTGCTAGGAAATGCTTTTCTAACAATGGTTGTCCATAAAAATAAAAAAATAAAAAAAAACAATGGTTGTCAATGTTTACCAAAGTTGTATTCTGTTCACAATTAATTAATTCCACTGTGAATATATACATTGCTTATGTATTTTTCCCCTTATTTTTTATTTATTTATCAATCGTTTGCTATACATCATGCACCAAAGCGCCAACCAAAAGTGCAACACGCTTAATACCAACAGGTTACATATTAAGCCTACAAAATTATTGGGACCAACATGTTTATAATCAACTAGTGATCTTTCATTCGTAAAAGAACAATACCTAGATGCAAAGTAAAAGGATGTGCTGCTAAAGTAGTCACTTACATATTGGAATGTGATCGTTGATCCGCTAGCTGACGGGGCGCGCTAAGAGCCGGCCGTTAGTGCCTGCTTGTTAATTAATGAGGCTCGTGAACACGGCTGGACGCACCAGTGGAGTGTCGCTGAACACCCCCTCTGAGCCACTGCACTGCGCCGCGTCTCCTTATCTCCCCGGTTATACTGCGTCGCTTTGTGCGTGTTGATACAATCAGCCGACCAGCACATAAACTGTATTTTGTAAAATGACAATGCAGAACAATAACAATTGCCGTGTCGGTTGTTATTAACTTTAGATTTGTAGCACTGGATCAATTTATTGAAGAAATAACTCTAAGATCTACGCATTGTGTTGCAGAGAGAGAGGAACGAATTAATATATATGAAAATTACACTACTTTTCCGGTAGACTGAAAATTGAAAACCGAGTAATTACATCTGTCAACTGTCATTATTGTCAATGTGTCAATAAACCCCGTGTTCCGAATTGCGTCAAAAGCGATTATATCGCAAATCCGACCAAATTTAGTAGTCACAAAATAAAAGGGCCTCCTAAAATAAAATGGCATATCCTAGAGAAAAGTGACTGCGCGAAGAAATTGAGAGAGCGAGTGGTAGAGAAAATGATAGAAATGGGAGACATTAATGATCGAAGTATAAAGAAAGCTGGAATGAGATTGCTGAGTGTATTAGACATGCAGCGAAAGATATTTTGGGAGAGACGAGAGGAAAGGGTACAATAGATAGGGATACATGATGGTGGTCGATAGATATACAGAATGATGATGAAAGAAAAAAAGAGGAAATTTAAGGAATGGCAGCGTATAGATCCGGAAACACTAGCTTAAAGTCTGCGAAAAAAAGTGAATATGATGCTTTAAAGAAAAAAGCCAAGAAAGCCGTGGCAAGAGCGAAAGCAGCAGTACAGGACAAACTATACGACACTCTAGATAGTCTGGCAGGCCAGAAAGATCTATACCGGCTTGCTATAGCAAGAGAGAGAAATGCGAGAGATGTTTGTCAAATAAGGTGTGTAAGGGATGAAACTGGAATGATTTTATCAGAAGATAATAAAATCAAAGAGAGGTGTAAGGACTATTTTGAAAGACTGATGAATGAGGAAAACAACTGGAATGGGATTTTAGAGAGCAAACCAGTGAATGTGGGTTTAGTGAGAATGATTAGTATGGATGAAGTCGGAATAGCTGTAAATGGAATGAAGAATGGTAAGGCAATTGGTCCAGACGGAATACCAGTTGAAGTGTGGAAGTTGCTGCGAGTGGATGGATGGATGTGGTTAGCTTTGTTCTTCAATAAGTTGTTGCGGGAAGAAGCCATACCTGATGAGTGGTGCAACATTTCCCTGGTGCCCATCTTTAAAAGCAAGGGTGATGTGCTTGAATGCAATAACTAAAGAGGAATAAAGCTAATGTCACATACTATGAAAGCCTGGGAGAAAGTTATTGAAAGGATTTTTTTTTTTCGGTGGGAAAATCATCTTATGACATCCCCCGCTCCTGGGCGGGGCGGGAGATAGTGTCAGACTTTTACTGACTAAAAATCCACTCCTGTTCCTTCGTTGCCTTTCGTACCAGGGCCGAGTCTTCCTTTCAGAATCAGACCCTTGGCCCCAGTAGGCTTCGACCCTGCTGGGCCCCTACAGTTGCTGACATCTCTTTGAGGCGCGCGTGGAACAGCACGCGCCGCTGACGACTTGGGCTTGGTCCGGACGGTTACCGGACGGTCGGGTGGCAAGCCACCCATTGCTCGCCGTCCGCAAGCCCGCGCCTACGGTGGCCGGAAATTGGGATCGGAATCCCGGCGGCGGTTGGGGCGTGAGGACCGCTGCCTCACGCGATCGGCCGCCTCCTTTGCAAGCATTACTGCTTCGCAGAAGGAGGCGAACGCCTGCCACTCCTCTTCGCTTCGGACCATGGCCTGTACCAAGGCCCGATGCGAGAGATCGCCGCCGCCGATTACCCCCACGAGGACACGGCGTTGCTCTGCCCAAGCGGGGCACACCTCCACCGTATGCTCCACCGTGTCCTCTGGGCGGTAATTGAAAGGAGGATAAGAGAAGAGAGTGAAATTTCACAGAACCAATTCGGTTTTATGCCTGGTCGGGGTACAGCGGATGCCATTTTTGCTATACGCCAGCTATGCGAGAAATACAGAGGTGCGCATAAAAACTTGCACATGGTATTCGTTGACCTTGAAAAGGCATATGACCGGGTACCTCGTGAGGTTCTGTGGTGGGCCCTTAAGGATAAAGGTGTGCCTGGGAAGTATGTGCAGTTGATCCGAGCGATGTACAGTCGATGCAGTACCCAAGTCCGGTCTACAGTGGGCACCACTGGCAGCTTCAATGTGGCTGTCGGCTTACATCAAGGGTCGGCTCTCAGCCCTTACCTCTTCCTGATGATAATGGACGCTCTGATGTCGGACATTCAGGAAGAGGCTCCCTAGTGTATGCTGTTTGCCGATGACATTGTGTTGGTTGCCGAGAGTGGCCTAGAGGTCCAGAACAGATTGGAGGTGTGGTGGCACAGATTGGAGAGTGTTGGCCTGAAATTGAGTAGAACCAAAACGAAATACTTGTTCAGCGATTTCGGTGGTCTCTCCAATCCAGTGCCTTTAGCTCTCGCTGGAACGCCCATACCGATCTGCTCCGACTTTCGGTACGTCGGGTCACTCGTCCAAGGGGATGGTGAGGTAGACCGGGACGTAACACATCGGATCAACGCAGGATGGATGAAATGGCGACAGCTCACTGGAACAACTTGTGACCCACGGATGCCCCTCAAGTTGAAGGGTAAAATCTACAAGTCCGTGATAAGACCTGTCATACTGTATGCATCAGAATGTTGGGCTGTGAAAAAGACGGATGAAAAAAGTTTGCACGTAGCGGAGATGAGAATGTTAAGATGGATGTGTGGTGTGACGAGAATGGATAAAGTGAGAAATGAGTATATTATGGGAAGTTTGAAAGTGGCGCCAGTGACTGAAAAATTGAAAGGGAATCGTTTGTCTTAATATGGTCATGTGAAGAGGAGGGATGAAGCGCATGTTACTAAAAGAGTTATGAGTTTACATGTGGATGGATGGAGAGAGAGAGGGAGACCAAAGAAAAGATGGATGGATTGTGTGAAGAGTGATATGAAAGAAAAGGAAGTTAATGATAGCATGACGAGTGACAGGGCAGAATGGAAGAAAAAAGCATGTTGCGCCGACCCCAAATAACACGGGACAAGGGCAGGAAGATGATGTTGAGTAATAATTGTGACGTTGCGCGTTGGTCGAATTCGCGATATTATCGAGTATATATCGAGTTTTGTGACACGTCACCTGTGTTCAGCGAACAATTAAGACGGTTCTAGCGATACCTCATATGTCGAGTTCAGATGAGTAGATTAGGAGCTATGAGGGAACAGATGAACACACATACATACATACATAGCCTGTCAAAATCATAACCCTGCTTTGGCTTTGCCATAGTCGGGTAAAAAGAAGGCCAAATTAAAAAAATCTGGAGCTGTTCACCGTACAATACAGTCAGTCGTACAGTCAGTGTACGCTGCTTAAACAGAGTTAATACTTTTCATTATTCATGAAAATAATATGCAATGCATGTTTATTTAACAACTAAGGACGCTTTTACTACAATACATCGACATTACACAAACATAGACCCATTATTTGCTCAATTTTATATTTTAACTGAACATATCTTGATACTTAATTTTATTTTTCCTTGTATTGATTGAGTCAAGTTTGTGTTTTTAAGAGGTGACCAGACGGTTGCAAACCAACGTCCCAACCAAGGTGACCTTGCTAGTTTCAATCCATGTAGACAGCAGTTATAATCCATGACCTTCAACGTCCTTGGTTGGAAAGCGCGTTTTCCCAACCACCGAACATGTTTAGGCCGAGGCGTATTTACATTCTGTACATGGCCAGAACGCAAGGGTGTGAAACTAAACGCAAGGGTTTAGGGATAATATATTGACTGGAGCGAGTAAATAAAAAGAAGTAGTTCCTTTAGGTCCGTATATTCACGACTGGTCAAAACTTACTCGACGGAACGCAACCGTCTCTATAAACACATGCATACCTTATACATCTTGCATACGTCACGCGATCATATTTCATATCATTCAATGTGTCCCTACATTATTCCCCCCCTTTTACAAAAAAAATAATATAGTCCCAAAACTGCACTTCACTAAATTTAAACACATATTATCTAAAACCGCAACACTAGTTAGCTGTAGTATAGCTGAATAGCCGTTCATAATACATTATATATAAATGGGTACATTTACTAAATACGAGTTACATTAAGGTTCAAATTCCTATTATATCAACTACGGTTGCATATTTCAGTAATCACTAATGTAAATAAGTACACATACTTGAACATGTGAGCCACCTGCAAAAATGTTTACGAAGCAAAACGTATTGGACGTTTGATAACGCGGCCACTTCTCGAACTTCTCGGTTATAGAACTTTGCAAGAAGTGTCTGTGTTATTTGGTGGCAAACTTTCATTATTTTCGTCGGGTAAATTAAGATCTGTTGACGACTGTTCGTCCGAAATAGTCGTTTCTTTATCGCCTATTTTGATTATGAATGTTTTTCCTCTCCTACTTATGACGCTAAACGGGCCATCATAAAGAGGCTGCAGAGATTTACGCATCATATCGTTTCTTACGAAAACCCTTTTGCAAGTAGTCAGCTCGCTTGGCAAAAATATTGGACGTGAATTACTGTGGCTTGACGGTCTAGGTTTTAAATTCTTAATGCTATCTCTTAGAATTTGTAAATATTCCGAGTCCGGCACACACAATCTAACAATATCATAAAAATCGCCTGGTAACCTTATCGTCTTGCCGTACGTTACCTCGGCTGCGCTCACACCGCTGTCACTTCTAGTGGCGGCGCGTAAACCTAACAACACCGATAGAAGTTCGTCTACCTATGAACTGTTGCTTTTAAGACGTGCCATAAGAGCCACTTTTAGTGCTCTGTGCCAGCGCTCAATACAACCATTGCTCTGTGGGTGGTAAGGTGTCGTTCGCGTTTTTTTTGAATACCTAGATACTTCATTAGCTGTTGAAAAACATCACTTTCGAATTGTCTGCCCTGGTCGCTCGTTGGCTTAACAGGCTATCCAAAACGGGATATCCAACCTTCGAATACCACCCTTGCCACAGTCTCAGCTGTTATATTTTGCACTGGGAAAATTTCTGGCCAACCACTAAATCGGTCTATATGAACGTGGGTGAATTTATCTGCTCTATCATATTCTCCTGAGCCCGACACTGTATGTCTTCTAATTTTAACTTTTTGACATTGAACGCATGGTCTCGCCCAATGTGCTACGTCTCTGTCCATGTCTGGCCAAAAGAATTTTTGCTTAACCTTTTACTAACTTTGATACCAGGATGACTAAGGCTGTGGACAGAATCAAATGCTAATTTCCTAAATCTTTCTGGTAAATAAGGTCGTATATTTTCTGTTAAAGTTTCATAATATATTATTGTATTGCAGTCGGGCAAACAAATCTGCTTAAACTGCAATCTACTGTTACTGTAGGTATCCGATTTTTGTAATGTCAGCTGCAGATAAGCGTCGTTGGTATGTTGTTTTGCTACCTCGGCGTAATCTAAAGTCGTGGGACACTGTATAGTCTCGACGCGCGATAAAGCGTCGGCGACGACATTATGATTACCGCTGATATATTGTATATCCGTGGTAAATTCACTTATATAAGAGAGTTGCCTTATTCTTCTAGGACTTTCTTTATCATTGCTACACTTTGTAAAAGAATAAATAAGAGGTTTGTGATCTGTGATATGGTTAGTGATCGACCTTCCACTAGATTTTTTAAATATTTGATGGCCATTTAAATTGCTAACAATTCCCTGTCTTATGTGGAATATTTAGCTTCTGTTTGCGTTAAACTTTTTGAAAAGTACCCGAGTGGCTGCCAGGTATTGTTGTTATGTTGCTGTAAGACTGCACCCAGACTAGTGTTCGAAGCGTCTGTCATCAGCGCTAATTTAGTATTAGGCAATGGGTAAGATAATGTAGCGGCGCTTTGTAAGCTCTCCTTACATTTCTTAAATGCCTCGTCGGCCTTATCAGTCCACTCTATAGGAGTCTTATCATTATTTTTTGAGTTATGCAAATATTGATTAAGTACTGATTGAAATTCTACGGCGAATCGTCGTAATTGCGCAATGGTGTCCGGTCTCGGTAAATTTTTCACGGCGTGTACTTTGTCGTCGAGTGGGCGGACGCCGTCCAGCGACACTTCAAAACCTAAAAACTCAAGCTTAGATTGGCCAAATACACATTTCGAAATATTTATCGTAATACCTTATTTATCAAACCGTTGAAAAACGACATTTAAATGCTCTCTGTGTTGTTCAGGTGTTTCGCTCACGATGATGACGTCATCGATGAAATTGAATAAAAAATCTAAATCGCGCAGTACCACCGTATCCATAGACCTTTGAAACGATCACGCTGCGTTACGCAATCCAAACGTCATTCGCGGAAACTCGAACAACCCAAAAGGCGTTATAATTGCCGTTTTCTCTATGTCCTCCGGGGCCACTGGGATAAAATGATACGATCTATTTAAGTCTAACTTACTAAAAATATTTTTCTTACACGCTAATAAGTACTTAAAATCGTGTATCCGAGGAATTGGATAACGATCAGGCTTGGTTATCGCATTCAACCGCCTATAGGCGCCACAAGGACGAAGTTCGCCGTTCTTTTTCACGTGCAGAGGACTGGCCCAGGCACTCTTAGACGGTCGACAGATACCCATTTCTGTCATTGTCCGAAATTCTTCTTTCACTTTTGCGTACTTATCCGGCGGTAAAGGCCTAGCTTTCGCGTGTACCGGTGGTCCCGCAGTCTCAATAACATGATATACTGAATGCTTAGGTGTATCCCGGTTTGACACTGGTTTAGTAACCTCAGGATATTTATTTAATTCATGTCAATTGTTATTACAGTCTAAAGACTTAACAGATGAGTCATATACACTCTTATCGACTATTGATGTGAGAACGTTTAGATGCGTGATTTCATCTTTCAATTTCCGCGAGCCTGCAACCGATAATGGCCTAAAAAATCGGCACCAATTGTGGGTTGCTTTACAGCTGCTACTATGAACGTCCACCTAAACGCTCTCCTTAAATTTAAATCTAAAACTAAAGTACGTGTGCAGTATGTTCTTATCTCCGTACCGTTTGCCGCGTAAACCTTATAGGAATCACTTGCGATATTTTTGGTAATGCACTCTTTCGACACTGGAATCACTGAAACGTCTGCACCCGTATCGATCAGGAATCGAAGTCCGGTTTTCCTGTCTGTCACACATAAGCGATAATTCGGCATACCGACACAATCCACCGCTCTAGATTGTATCGCCACTAGTTTCCCGCTTGTGATGCTGATTTCGTGTTTTTCCAATTGCATGGCTCGACGCATTTCGTAGCTTTAACTCCGTACCGATGATGATAAAAGCATAACCATTCTGGACGTTTTCGGTTCCTGCTAGAATCCCTGGTCCTTGACCTGGATCGGCCATATCGGCTTCCTCTATCTCTACCTGTTTGTGGTCGTCGTAAGCGGCGTAACTCGGCTACATCGATGCTCAGCTTCTGTATCATTGCCCTCAGTTCTTGAGTGTTAGTGTCCGCACTTGTCGCGGGAGCAGCAATTTCTGCTACTTCCGTTGGTCTCGATGCCTCCATAACCTTGTCTGCCACAATCGCTAGGTTCTCAAGGTCTTTTACCGTCACTGCTAACACGGCCTGCACTGGCGATGGAAGATGGCTATTCCACATGATTTGGAGAGAGGAATCTGGAATCTTTCCTCGAGCGAGGTCTCTCATTCGCCGTAACAATTGTGAAGGTTTTTGATTCCCTAATTCCATTTCCTCTAAAAGCTTCTGGAACTGTGTTGTTTCTGACTCTTCAAAAACCTGTAGTAAACGGTCCTTCAGCGAATCATATCACTGACTCTCCGGTGGTGACAATAAAAGGTCACTAACCTGTTGTATGGCGGTCTTGCTGAGCTTGGTAACCACTAAGTTCTGCTTAGCTGCATCACTCAACTTTTGACCCGTCACTGCGGCCTCAAATTGGACGAACCACAGTCGTGGCTGGTCCGCCCAAAATTCTGATATTCGAGAAGAAACTGTTATACTCGCCAATGTGTCATCACGCGCACGTACTTCGCTCCCAGACTCCTGTTTCGCCTGTGGATATGCACCTTGTGGATTCATTGTTCAATAAATTGTCTAAACTACTATAAACTCGCACTGTTATGTGAAATGTTCAACGGGGTGACCACTTTAGGGATAAAGTATTGACTGGAGCGAGTAAATAACCAACCAAGGTGACCTTGCTAGTTTCAATCCATGTAGACAGCAGTTATAATCCATGACCTTCAACGTCCTTGGTTGGAAAGCGCGTTTTCCCAACCACCGAACATGTTTAGGCCGAGGCGTATTTACATTCTGTACATGGCCAGAACGCAAGGGTGTGAAACTAAACGCAAGGGTTTAGGGATAATATATTGACTGGAGCGAGTAAATAAAAAGAAGTAGTTCCTTTAGGTCCGTATATTCACGACTGGTCAAAACTTACTCGACGGAACGCAACCGTCTCTATAAACACATGCATACCTCATACATCTTGCATCTCTTTCTTTTGTACGTCACGCGATCAAATTTCATATCATTCAATGTGTCCCTACAAAGGGTGTGAAACTAGTCGCGTATAGATTGGAAATCACTTTTTAATCGAGGTTTTCCAGAGTATTACGCAAATATTCACGTATAATTCGTAGTGACCTAACTCCTAAGCTTATTCCATAATATACAGCGCCAGTACGAATATGGACTAATCGTGCGTGGATCGGAATACTCGCGCCTGGATTAGGTTATGTTAGAATAGTGCACAGAATAGTGACCATTAGAACACGATGGCGAGCTAACGAAGCGATCATGTGGGTTAGGTTAGGTTAGAACAGTGACCATTAAATCCAGACCCCCTTCTAATGTTATTGAATCATTTGGGTTCGGTTAAGTTAAAAGCCATTATTTTTTTATCTAATTATACATTAATAATGTTAAAACTTCATTCCATTAAGTATATGAGCAGCTTTTGTCAGGCGTAAGTGATTTTAACTGTAGTAGGTATAGTTTGGAACCAGGACGGGCGCGTACCTAGACGTTACAAACTATACAAGACCAGTGCGTGCGCAGAATTCGTGTACCTACACTGTAATTGCAGATTTAAAAATAGCCTAAAATAAAGTAACCGAAACGCAAGCAGTTTCCTATGACTGGAATATGGAAATACGCGTGGTTTACATCCATGTAGCCGCAACACAAACCAAACACATAAACCAAGGTCACCTTGGTTGGAACGCTAGTTTACAACCATCTGGTCACCCCTTTAGTATCAGTGATTACTGATTATAGTGCAATATGTTGGTGCCTACTTATCCAGTTTCGAATGCTAGTCGTAAATGAAAAATAAGTAGTTGCCACATCGTCACGGGAAATAACGACCAATTTCTTTGTAAACCTAAGATTATTTCCCAGGCTTACCTACTACCTGTATTACTTTGAAAATATTATATTTTTTATGTTACAAATATTACATAATGATATACCTACATACATAAGGATATTACAAAGTCAAATGGGTATCCGAGATTAATTTTATTCGACACGATCTTCGATATGAATTACATCTTCATGCTCAATAAATGTTTGTCTGTGTGTGATTTAATTGTATAACGTCCTTTTTGTTTCATTTTTTTGATGCGGGAAATAGAATATATTATGTAGAATAGAATATCGTTTATTTAATAAAAATGGAACATTTATATTAAGTTACATAAGAATAATTATAACGCATACATTGCATTTTTGCCTGAACTAGGTTGGACCTGTATCATATAAACTAGTGCTTAACTGCCATCCCACTTGATGGTGGGCAGTGATGCAATCGTTGATGGTGAGGCACACTAATTTATTTGACTTCTCCCTATCTAGGAAGGAGCCCTTTACGTGTCCAGACTTTTACTGACTAAAGCCACACCTATGTTCTTTCAGTTGCCTATTGCGTTTTAATACCACTGATAACATCTTCAGAAGTCAAGCCATGACCCTAGCCAATTCTCCCTCGCTCCGGATCATGGCTGAACGATGGCGCCGACGCATGAGGTCACCACCGCCCTCACGAGGACACTGTAATACTGCACTCAGCCGAGGCACACTTCCACTGTGTCCTTAGGGCGGTTAACACAATGGTGACACCCGGGTGTTTCTTCCGCCTGAATCCGATGCAGGAATCTTCCGAACTTACCATGTCTAGTGAGGACCTGCGTCATGCAGAAGATGAGGACGCCGCTCTCTCTCCAGCCACTCCTCAAAGAGGGGACTTACCGCCATGATTATGGCGTACCCAACTAATATATAAATCTCTGCGTGAGGACTTTAACTTTACCAGCTTTCGTTCTATTCGAATTTCAATATACCTACCACATGTGACTTGAAGACATTGCTTTATCCCTTAGTTACATAATTTACAATTTTTTTACCACTTTGTCACAATGAATACCTAATATTTATACACATGCGAAATTATAGGTTTCTATTATTTTATAATATCATGATGAATAAATGTCTGTGTCACGTGTTATCGCTATGCATTATTCCTATCACTATCGCATAACTGTCAAACTACAAGTACAAGACAAAGATAGGAACATAGCTCAGCCAAAATAGTGCTAAACGCCAAGTGTCCTTTATTTATCTTAGTCTAAGTGTTTCCGAGTTTTTCCGGGGATTGACAGACACAACGGACATGTCTTTTAAGATTCCTTGCTGACTACGAAATCTATAGAGGAAGAATCACTACTCTACTCCAACTACGACGGAACCCTAAAAATAAAACCGCATCATCGCTTTTCATCAGGTGAGATAGCGGTCAAGCGCGTATCTATCAAGAATAAAAAAAAATGGATATACGTCATAACCACCTCAATCACCAACAACAATAACAAAAAAAAACCCTTTTTACATCAATGAAAAACTAAAATATTTTGTACAGTTTTCTAGATACACCAACTGCATAAATAACTTTGTCATCTCATATAAATATATAGGATTACATTTGCATTGAAAGAATCAGTGTACCTGTATATTTATAAAATAAAGGAATTTATAAAAAGAAATGAGATGTCATCAAAAACATAACTGTAAAAAAACCAAGGCTTGCAACTCGGTATTACCGTAAAAAGTTGTGAGATCCATGTAATACCAAGGCGGTTAATTTATTCAGTCCCTACCTGAGGGACCTTTTGCAACATCTTATAATGACTATTGATGAATATTACAAAACTTTTGTCTTAAATAAATATATTGACTTGGCAATCGGACTAAACAAATAACAGCTTCCGTTTGGCTATGACTGCTTCTGCACATTGTGGCCCCCTGGTAACTCATCATATTTTATTTTATTTTATTTATTTAACAATTTATGTACACACAATAATACAAGGTTGCCCATAAGTCCTTACACATGTAAATAATTAATAAATAAAAAACTAATTACAATAAGAAATACCTTTTTATTTCGAATTAACCTTTATAAAATGGGAATTATTTTTTGAAAATAACATCATCCAAATGTAACCCGTTAGATCACGGCACTCCTGTAAGCGACGTCTAAAACTATCGACGACTGCGCGGCAAGTCAGTTCTGTGATGTCAGCCATTTCTCTTTGAATATTTTCTTTTAGGGCTTCAATTGACCGCGGGTTTGTGTCATACATTTTAGATTTCAGATAACCCCATAAGAAAAAGTCCATCTGGGTTAGATCCGGACTACGTGGTGGCCAGAAAATGTCTCCTTTTCGAGAGATCACTTTATATACTCAGCGGACTATCAGCGTCTTGCGGGTCCAATATAATAACGGGTTCAGGATGTTGATCGGGCTGCCCCGTCTCTGCAGTGCATCAGGTATGTTCGCCCTCTGCGAACACACGTGGATTGCTTTTACGTCATCGTCAAACAGAAATCTGCCTCTTTGCTCTGCAGAGTGTGGACTAGCTCGAACTCCATCCTGATAACCATAGCGGGGAGGTATGATTCTCCTCTGTTAGGTGATGTTGTTCACAGATGCATCATGAACAACCACCTTGTTTTAAAATAAATAAATAGGTAACAGGAGAAGTGATAGTTAAGATTAAATTGTCATCTTTTAATTATCTTACAGATGGTGTAAAAAGTAGAGTATCCAACACGGGGATAAAGCTATCTTTGTCTTGGGTGGCTTGAATTCCTCACTTCACTCAGGTTTCTTTATTAATTCCATCGCAGTGCTCGGGAGTTAATTATATAAATCCCTCAATGTCGTTCGGGATTAAAATTAGCAACCATCGTTTCGTTCGGAATTCAACATGCCGCCCGCGACTTAAAGACACTGCTTTATCCCCTAGTCACATAATCTACTATTATCTATATAATAAGTATATACAAAGTTGATACGACAGATAGGCTTTCCTTTAAACTGCCTATACTAGGTAAAATTTTCAAGCTCTGTACCAAAAATCAATTAAATAGGAGCAGTAGTTTAGTCGCAAATGATTTTTTAAGTTTTTGCTCCGTTTGAACACGATGCATTTTTCCTAACAGCTGATTATGTCTATACGCATAGGTCATGCACCTTAAAACGATAAATTGGAGTATAACCTACGATGCGTTGTTGCCGCTCTGACGCAAGTCACAAGTACAAACAAATATTTTCGCTAAAAGATTTCAATGCAAACAGGGAAGCAATAAATACACACACTTGCACTTTCATTACGAGAGTGACAATCATAGCAAAACATCCCGCGCGTAAAAGAAATAGGTCATTATGTTGCTACTGCATCTTAGATTTTTGCGAACGGTAAGTGGGGCGTCTAAAAAACTTGTTTTTTCAGTTCGCCGACGCAACCCTTTGGGAACGTACTTAGGTTACGTAACACGGAAGCTCCCGCGCCGCTTTTGTTTTTTCGAACTCGCGCGCTAACAATTGTGATTTTGTTATTGTGATAGGACACTAAATAAGTTTAAGACAGACAGTTTTTCCTTTTTTTTATTGTGATACGACAAGTAACTTGGGATTATTATTATTTAGTGTTAGTGTTTTTTGTGATAGACTGCTTTTATCGTGATACGACACATAAATTAATAATAGTAATAATTATTATAAACTAATAATTAAACTTTGGTTGTGTGTGTGTAATTAAAGTGTTCAACAATGCCTCGTGTAACTTACACGGCGTCAGAATACACAGACATGATTTTAATTTACGGCGAATGCCGTGGAAATGCCGCTTTAGCTCTGCGAACATACCGACAGAGGTTTGGTGCCAGCCGCAATTGCCCTAGAAAAGCCCGCACCATACAATTGGCAGTACAGAGAATACGGGAAAATAAAAGTATAGTGCCGCAACAGGAGGGAGTGCCACCGCGGCAAATACCCGCTGCTTGGGAAGAACGAATTTTAGACCATTTTTCCCGCAACCCGACAACGAGTCTCCACAGAGCCGCCCGGCAGTTTAGGGTTTGCCATAGAACCATCCACAAGGTTCTAAAACGTAACAAACGCAAACCTTATAAATATCGAAGGTGCAAGCTTTGTTATCGAGAGACTTGCCGGTCAGGAACAGTTACTGCCAATGGCTACTAAATAAAACAACCGAAGACCGTGATTTCTTAGGTAATGTAATATGGACCGATGAGAGTACTTTTACTCGGAACGGCATCTGGAATCGACAAAACCTCCGGTACTGGAGTTTGGAAAATCCACACGTGTTTCGAGAATCTGAACACCAGTACAGATTTTCTCTCAATGTGTGGGCTGGTATCCATAATAATAATATTATTGGCCCAGTTTTTATTGACGGCACCCTTACAGCGGCGAAATTTTTAGAATTGTTAAGTGGTCCTGTGGCCGAGTACATTGATCAACTGCCTTTAGCCGTTCATCGCAAGTTGTGGTACCAGCTGGACGGAGCACCTCCACATTCTGTGATGGCTTCCAGGGAGCGGCTCACAGAAATGTTTGGGCAGCAATGGATCGGTCGATTCGGACCTGTTCGGTGGCCACCACGATCTTCAGACCTCACTCCCATGGATTTCTTTTTGTGGGGGTACATTAAGGGTGAAGTGTATGCCTCAGAGGTAAATATAATTAATGAACTAAAAAATAGGATTATTTTAGCATTTCACAAATTAAAGTGCTTAGACAGTGATTTAATTAGAAAAATAAATAACAATATTCTCCGTCGGTATAATTTGTGCATTAATGTGAATGGAGGACACATCGAGAATTTAAAAATTTAGTGTTTTTGTTATGATTGATGTTGTGCGCGTATTTCAAAAACTAACATAAAAACCAGCGCGAGCGAAGGCGTAAGCCGCCGTCCGCACCACCGCCGGCCGACCGCTTTGATACGAGAGAGAACACACGCGCGCCGCGCGCGTGCGACGTTGCCGCTTTAATACCTAGGTATCTAAGGTCAGTTAAATTTATTTACAAAGGGTGTTTGCGTTTTACTCTGATTTGTAAGCTATTTAGTTTGTTTGAAAAAAAAAAAACTCATTTTTATTTATATTTTATTTTCTACCGTATCGAATTAATACTAAAAACGTATAGTATACGTAGTGTAATTTAATGCCCCTATGTCATATCAACTCTGTATATGAAAGGAGAAACTGACTGACTGACATATCAACGCACAGCCGAAACTACTGAGACTAAGACCGTGAAATTTTGCACAAGATTTCCTTTTATGATGTAGGTGAGCACTAAGAGAGAATTTTCCAAAATTCACCAAAGTCCAAAGTTTGTATGGAGAAACCTTCTCATCCGCGAGCGAAGCTAGTTTAGGTGTATACTGCGACGCCCCGTTGAATTGACTTTTTGTTACTGTGATGTTTCGTTACATCGAAAACCTGTATGTAACGATTTTAAAGCGAAAATATCATACTGCTATAGCCTTGTTCAATTGTTACTGCTACAGTATGGATTGACATAAGTATGTCTTTTTTTTTAAATCTTTATGCGGGCATCGTTCGGTCCATGGCCCTGTACGAAGCGCCGGTGTGAGCACCGTCGCTGCGAAAGCAACTGTCGGCCAAAATGAACGCGTCCCGAGGTTCATGGCCATCCCGATGGTGCGGGGATACCGCACGATCTCCGGCGAAGCGGCGAGCCTCTTTGCCAGCCTACCACCGTGGGATCTGGAAGCAACAGTCCTTGCGCCGTACCGGGCGAAACTCCGCTGCCGCGATTGTCGCGGCATGGCAGACGCGGTTCTGGCGGGATCTCATAGTGAAATGGCGACAGCGACTGTCGCAAACCAGTGTTGGGCACCCCATAATTATTAATTTAATTAATTATAAGATAAGACCCTCTTAGAGGAGTGGACGTCACGGTGTCCTCATCTTCCGTATGACGCACGTCCTCACCAGACACAGTAAGTTAGGGAGGTTCCTGCACCTGATTCGTGCGGAAGAAACGCCTGGGTGTCACCATTGCGTGGACCGCCCGGAGGACACAGTGGAGCATACGGTGTAGGTGTGACCGTGTGGGTGGAGTACTACCGTGTCTTCATGGGGGCGATCAGCGGCAACGACCTCTCGCACTGGGCTGGTCTATAGTGAGGAGGAATGGCAGGCGGTCATCTCCTTCTGCGAAGCAGTAATGCTAGCAAAGGAGGCGACAGCACGCGTGAGGGAACGGACATCCTCACGTCCCAGCCGCGGCGGATCCCAACTCCGATTTCCAGCCACCGTAGGCGTGGGTTTGCGGAAGACGAGCAATGGATAGCTCACCGTCGGGCCGTCCGGCCTAGCTGGGGTCATGGGTTGGCTTCCGAAAAGGAAACCCGAGGTCCAGGAACGCAAGGCAAAGAAGGAACATAGGAGTGAGGTTTAGTCTCACGCTCCATCCTAGAGCGACCGAGAGAAGTCATTGGATGAATTCCCACCTAAAAAAAAAGCGTACCAAAATTTAAAATATAGAAAGAAATAATTTTCCTGAGTAACATAACATCGATTCCCAGTAACAAAAAGTCGATTTAACAAGGCGTCGCAGTTTATAGATGTCGCTGCCGTTGAAAGGTTTACGAAGAAATAAAATTCGATGATACGGCTTTCTTTCTTTTTTAGTATGCCAGTGGTAAGACGAATTTTTGCTCATAATCAAAATTCACTTAATAACTTTACACGTCTGTGTTTGGGTCACAAAAAGCCATATGTGTAGGTACTTTGGAGGTAGGTGGAACAGAGTGTGAAGTCCCGCAAACCTCCGTTGAAAAGGGAGGATCCTCCGGCCAGACGGGTGTTATGTCTGGTGGGCAACTGTCCGATAGATGATTTCGGGCAGCAGGATTAGGTCTTATGTGACGCCATAGATGTCGCTACATGTACCAAATTACAACCACCTAATCGGATCAGTAGGTTCAAAGCAAACTGGCTGTAACATATTATATTTACTTATAACTCGTAAAGGTTTTGTGACATATCACTAAAAGGTTTAAAACAAAATATATACTCAATTCTTTATAGCATTCCACAATGTAGGCTTAGATGGTGAATATTTGCCAAAAGAAACAATCATGGATCCTGTCGGGCACAGCAAAAGAAGGATAATAAGCGGAGAAGAGGACTTATCATTTAGGCATCTTATAATCTAATTTAATCTAGATACATTTTTATAAAATTATTAATAATAATAATTTGTAATAATAATAGTTAATAATGTCAATATTTAAAATATAAATTATATGTAAATAAGTTAAATATCATCATCGTCATCATTTTAGCCGAAAGATGTCCACTGTTGGACATAGGCCTCAGGTATGTGGTCTACGGTGCTGAAGCCTTTTCGGAATCCGGCTTGTTCGGGAGGCTGGAAGTCGTCAAACCTGCGCGCGAGACGATTTGTGATGACTCTGGAAAACAGTTTGTAGACATGACTCAGAAGCGAGAGAGGGCCTGTAATTCTTAAGCAGGGCATTGTAGTCCTTCTTAAAGAAAAGTACCACCACACCTCAGCTCCATGCCTGTGGCGTCTTTCCCACAAGTATGACGGAATCGAACAACCTCTGAAGGGCCTTAGGGACCGGTTTTCCACCCGCCTTCAGTTCAGCTGTAATTCCGTTGTCACCCGATGTCTTGTTGTTGTTAAGCTGCTTCAGAGCCATCCTAATCTCATACAGGCTAACGTTCGGGATATCTTCGGTATAGTGCCAGGTTATCTCTTGGGTCGTTTGCTAGATTCGTTGTGGGTTTTATGATAGACGTGTACAGATGTCTATAGAATGCCTAAATCTCTCCCAGAAGCTCCGTTATGGCGGATATGACTCTGCCATCGACGTTCTTCAGTTTCGTGAGCTGGCTCTGCCCTATAGACAGATCTCTTGCAAAAACCTTGGAGTATTTATTCCGCTCGATCGCGTCTTTAATACTTTCGGTATTAAAGAGGCGGAGATCGTTTTAAGGACTTAGACAGTCGTCTATTAAGCTGCCGGTAGATGCACGCATCGTCTGAAGACAGCAGAATCATCTCACGCCTCTCTTTCAAGATTTCGAGAGTTTGATCAGAGAGCCTTTTCTTTTTTGTACGACGAGTCTTAAAGAACTTAGACCCGACCGTATGGACAGTTTCCACGAACCCATCGTTGCATTCGTCTACGGACCCACCTAGGCACTCGAAACGATTGTGAAGTTCAAGCTGAAAGCTTTCGGAGTTTTGAATCTGTATCTGTGCTGGACGGAGCGTAGACTTCATCAGTCGAGACCTTTCAAGCTTAATATTAATATTCAATGTGCCTCTTACCACGCGGTGATCAATAACAGTTTTCACCGCGTTGATCACAGAGACATCATTGAATATTTGCTTCTTCGTCGACAAGGTGAAGTCAATCTCATTCGCACCATCAGGGCTTTGCCAGGTCCACTTCCTACGCTCACGTTTTTTAAAGAAGTTAAATATAGGAAATAATAATTTAACAGTTTTTCTTATTCTATTCTCATGTGTTTTAATGATTTATCATTTAAATATTCGTTGACACTACGATACAGTAACAATATTGCCTAATAAAAGCTTTTTAATTTATTTGTAAATAAATAAAGTTTTTTCTTCTTCTCGTCACTTGTTGTAAATTTTTATTGACATAACTAGAGGGCTTGTTGAGTGTATTTTTAAGCGAGATGTTGGTATGTTGAGTCGCGTTTAGTGTCGGAGAATGTTATATCTATTGTAAGACAGTATCTTACAGGGTGGTCCCCCGACTGTGATGGAACTTTCAGTTTTGTAGATAAAGTAGTTTCCGAAATTCCGTGTTTAGTCAATGAGTAACTACTTTCTTCAGTTTTCTATAAATTAACAAACATCTTGTTTTTTGATCTTTAGTTAAATTTTTTTGACATGGTAGTTGCGTTTTTTTTTAAATTATTTGTTATTTATCACATCAGTTTAGGCGTCTTTCGTTGTGTCAGGTACTACATTTATTTATAACACAATTAATAACTACCTAATTAATGACCAAATAAACTATTTAAGACAGGCTCTGCCTCCGTACTTAATTAATATACTAGAGGCATATGTGCTACTACGAAGGCCGAATGTGATAAGCTACCTAACTGTTCCCACAAGTGTCGAAGAAGGCATGACGTGTTGCTACTACTTACCTGCAGTGTAGGTACATATCATCTGCTGTCGTTTGTCGTTGTTCGGTTTATAAGTGGCCATGTAGGCCTATGTTACATTACGCTGTGGCGTGTGTGGCGCCTCCGATAACCTGTCACACACCACGACTGATAGGTACAACACAAGCTTGGATGTTTCGTGTCCTTCAATCGCGTACTTTTGGCAGTTTGTCGCATTTTTAATGCACAAATGCATCGATGCCAACAGCGTCTACAAGCTTTTACAGGTGGTAGTACCTACTCCCTATAATGTCATTTAAAAAGAAACTTAATAATTGGCTACAAACATTTAATTACAACCACACTGAAAGGTTATTGTTGACTCAATACAGCTCCCGTTAAACCCCATAACATCATCATTTGCTACCATTACTCACAAATAAAGTAAAAACACATACACACACACTTTCACACACACACCTTCACACACTACACTACCCCACTCATCAAATTTTCGTTTTATTTTATTTCCTTTTTAAATAGTTTATTTGTGCGTTTACCTATGCCATATAATGAACCAGTCATATAAATACAAAATAGCAACTTATGTATGTACTTATCTAAATGCAAATAGAAATAATTATTTGTGCAACAAGAGAGCAAAGTGGTTTTTTGCTGCGAGTGCTAATTTTGAGTCCCGAGCAAGCGAAGGATTCTTCGATTGAATCACGAGCGTTAGCAAGTGATTCTAAAGTAGAATCATGAGTGAGGGGAGGGATTCAAAGGCACGAGATGCAAAAAGTTTTGCTCTCGTGTTACACACATAATTTTTCACTTCAGCAGCGAGAACACATTATTACTTGGGAAATAAAATAATTGACAGTAATAGATTTAATGATTTCAATTAAAATAAATACTATCTCTGTCGCTAGTTTTGCTCATATTTTACAATTATTTTAACATTCTTAATCTTATTTACCACTATTTTATTTCCGCTGTTTTTTAAAGCCCGTTCTAAAACGTTATAAGTACTCAGGTACTCTTATTTTTGTTCAAATACAATAATAAATTTAAAATTTAATAATTTATTTATAAAAAAAAAACAATTTTATATTTTACTAATATTTTCTATTTATTACGCATTTCCGAACGTGTTTTTCTTTGTGGTGGAATTTCAAAATCGGAATGAACTTCGAAATGGCATGTTTCTCACTCGCTTTTTTATATGGGCGAGAAAGAGACAGAGTACAGTGCAGTTCGAATGTTTCGAAAAGTACAGCTAAAAAAAAAAATTAAAATGTTACTTTGTCGCACGCAAAATCGAGTTTTGCTCACTGTTGTGATCAAGCAACACAAAAATGTTGTGTTCAATCTGCTAAACCTACTTGTTTGAGCTACTGTAGTGAAAAATCCATTAAAGGGTTGGACCCAGCATCTTTAACACAAGTTGTCTTGGCAACTTAGTAAGGGTGCTGATGTCATCGCATAATTGTATATTTACTTTAAGCTGTATGTATTCCCCACCAACTGTGTTCCCACGTTGTCGTCGTGGTGGGGCTTGCGCGTCTCTGTGATCTTGAGGGCTATGCCGGTAGAGCTACTCATGCCGGAAGGCCTCAAGTGAGAGACCAGACCAAGAGGATCACACACAAGGCGGAGTCCAGATGGACCGCCACGGAGGGTGCGCTGTCCAGAAGCACCGGCACCAACAGCTGTTGGTGCTTTTGGATAGTGGTTTTGGAGAGTGGGTTCGCCTCTGGTATGTGTCTGCATATCAGACATGACCATGATGGCGAACGTGTTTATTGGGGACCCCACCCCATTGACAAAAAGGCAAAGCTGTGGCCAGCACCATTATGAGCGCGAGTAGTAAAAAGATAACTACCCCAGGAGGGTACCTGCATGCAGGAGAATCCCTCCCCGAGCAGAGCTCGGGCTGCCCCTCGTATTCTGGGGGGGGCAACTACCGCCTCGGGTCTTCGGACCCTGTACCGTCCTCGTTGGACGCATTGAGCCAGGGTGGCTCACCTGCCGGCGACGTGGAGTCCCTGGGACCCGTTCCTAGCACGTCCGTAGCGCCGGCAAGTACAGAACAGGTCGGCAGGAGCTCCGGCCTTAAGGAGGTGAGTGGATATGCGGTGTCAGATTCCGATACCACATCTTCGCTCACTTCGGAGAGAATGGAGGTTGAAAAACCCTCGTCCAGGAGGGATCAGTTCCTCCGAAAGCGCCCCATGTCAGGAGAAGGCGAGAGGTCGTCTTCCGACGAAGTTTCAGCCCGCAAAATATCTACCGCTAGGCGGGGGGCGGGCCGCAAGTCGGGGAAGGGGAGGGGGCTCACTGCCCAGGAGTCGGCCCGCCAATCTCTAGAAATCGCTAGGGAAGGGCATCATCCCAGGGCGATCACCAGTAGGGCTAGCCCTTTGGAGCCAGAGCCTTCTGGCAACGAGTCAGACGGCATGAAGGAGGCAGTGGCCAACTTCACAGAGGTCGTGGCTGACGCTTTAACAAGCGTCGCACAAAAAAGGGAGAAGTCCTCCAAGGGGAGGGCCAAAACCCAAGCCACGATCTCAATCGAGAAGGCCCTTGAGACCGTCATAGAGACCCTCAAAAAGTCCCTCAACAAGAGGATTGAGGGGCTCGAGGCGGACCTGGCCGATCTCCGAGGGGCTGATCCCGAGGTGGCGCCAAAAGGGAGGCGTAAGCAAGGGCAATGCAAGTCCCAGCCCCAGCCCCAGCCGGAGAGTGAGATGCTGACCCTGCTGCGGCAAGAGCTGGCTGCCTTCCGGCAGCAACAGCAGCAGCAGCAGCAGCAGTTTCAGCAGCAGGTGCAGCAGCAGTTCTCCGTTCTGGAGGGCATCGTGCTGCGCCCACCGCTCGCGGCCTCTGGCCAACGGAAGGTGGCATCGTACGCCGCCGCCGCCGTAGTCACAGCTGCTGCGCCTAAGCCGGGCCCGTCGGGGCAAACCAAACGCGGGCCCACGATGGTGTCAGAGCCCACGAGGCCAGCCCCGGCGGCTAAGCAGCAGCAGGAGAAGCCTGCCCCTCCTAGAAAAGGCAGGGCTGCTAAGGGGGCAAAATCTTCTGCCACGGCAGCGCGCCGTCCACCCCCGCTACCCCAACCTTCAGAATCTCCGGCCGACGCCGAGTGGCAAGTCGTCGGAGAGAAGAAAAGGGCGGGTAAGGTGGCAAGGGCGGCCAAGAAGCGGAAAAGGCAGCGGCAGCGTCATATGAGGGCCCTTGCGGCTAGGCTTCGCGCCCCGGCATCCGCAGCTGTAGTTATCACGCTACAGCCGGCTGCGGAAAAGAAGGGTGTGACCTACGGCAAGGTCATCACTAAAGCGAGGCAGGCGGTGGATCTTACCGAGCTTGGTATCGCCGGGGGCTTCCGGATGCGGCATACCGCGACCGGGGCCCTTATGTTGGAGGTCCCCGGGGCGAACAGCGGCCCCACCGCAGACGCCCTGGCTGACAAAATCAGGGCGTCCTTAGATGCGGAGGAGGCCCGAGTGTCCAGGCCCACAAAGTGCGTTGACATGCGCATTATGGGCCTGGACGACTCCGTGACGGTGGATGAGGTTGTGGCCGCCGTCGTCAAGACGGGAGGGTGCTTTACCGACCAGGTCCGGGCGGGCCCCATCCGTGCTGATAGCACGGGCATGGGGGCAGTGACGGTGAGTTGCCCCGTGTCGGCGGCCAAGAACATCACCGAGGAGGGCCGACGGCTTTTGGTGGGCTGGGTCTCCGCACGGGTAAAGCTGCTGGAGCCCAGACCTCTGCGGTGTTATCGCTGCCACGTGGGACACCACGTGGGGGCCTTTTGCGCAGCGGAGGTTGATCGCAGTGACCGCTGCTTTCAGTGCGCAGTGCGGTCAGCCCGGTCACAAAGCCGTCACTTGCAGCGCAGCGCCGCATTGCTACGCATGTGCGGCGGCAGGCAAGCCGGCCGATCACCGGGCTGGGGGCAGGTCCTGCGATCCCCCCGCCAAGGCCAAGGGCAAGGCCCCGAGGCCCATTCCAGCGGATGTTCTCACTGCTGCGGCCGCCAAGTTAGCCACCACCGCTATCGCTTCCGCAGACGCCGCCGCTGCAACCGCCGCAGCTGTGCCCTCACAGGGGGCTCGGGAGGAGACTATAATGGACTGCCAATAATGGCTCCATTACGTCTTCTCCAGGCGAACATCAACCACTGCGCCCCCGCTCAGGATCTGTTGCTCCAGAGCATGGCGCAGTGGTCGATCAACATCGCCGTTGTCTCCGAGCCGTACCATGTCCTACCCAGGGCTGACTGGGTGCGGGACCTGAACGGCTCGGTGACCTTAATTTCATCGGCCGCCGCTGGTACCCCGTCCCTCGAGGGTATCAAGAGAGGACAGGGTTGCGTGGCAGCACGGTTTGGGGAGATGGCTGTGGTCGGGGTGTACCTCTCCCCGAATAAAACTCTCGCCGAACTCCACAACTCCCTTATGGAGTTGAACGCCGTCGTCGCTGGGTTTGGATCCCTCCCCGTGGTCGTTTGCGGGGACTTCAATGCCAAGAACTTGGCTTGGGGTTCCCGGTTCACGAACCAGCGGGGTCGGATGGTGGAGGACTGGGCACTGGAGACAGGCCTGGTCGTCCTAAACCGGGGTTCTGTCCCCACGTGTGTGCGGATGCGGGGCGAGTCAGTGGTGGACATTTCGTTTGCCAGCCCCGCTCTGTCGCCGCGTGTCGTCGACTGGCACGTCATGGAGGGGGTGGAGACGTTCTCAGACCACCGCTACATCCGGTTTGACGTCTCCACCCAAACCCCGACCGCGCCGGTCCAACAGACCCCGTGTGGTCCACGGTGGGCGCTGAAGCAGCTGGACCGGGAGCTTCTCCTGGAAGCCGCGATGGTACAGGCCTGGGTGCAAGCACCGGACAGGCCTGTCGACATCGACGTCGAGGCAGAGTGGCTCCGGGAGGCCATGTCACAAATCTGCGACGTGGCAATGCCCCGAGTCCGGCAAGAACGTGCTCGGCGCCAGGTGTACTGGTGGTCGCCGGAGATTGCTGCACTGCGTAGTGCGTGCAATACCGCGCGGCGCCGGTACGCCAGACATCGCAGGCGCCGCATCCGCCCGCCGGATGCAGAGGCTAGAGAGGCGGAGCTGTACGAGGGATACAGAGTGGCGAAGCGCACCCTCCGAGCGGAGATAAAGCGGGCCAAGTTGGAGGCCCGCAACGTGTGGCTGGGGACTCTAAACGGAGACCCATGGGGACGCCCCTACAAGTTGGTGCGAGACAAGCTCCGCCCTTGGGCTCCCCCGCTGACGCAGAGTCTCCGGCCCCAGCTTGTGGAGGGTGTGGTGAGCGCTCTGTTCCCCGCGCGAGGAGAACTCTCTCCCCCGCCCATGGCTCCGTCACCTGCGGTGTCCAACGTGGGCCACGACGGCGACGGCGATGACAATGTTCCAGAGGTGACCGAGGTAGAGATGAGTGTGGCGGTACGAAGGCTGAATGCCAAGAATACCGCCCCAGGACCCGACGGCTTGCCCGGAAAAGCCTGGGTCCTGGCCATGGAGGAACTTGGGCCTCGACTAAGGGGGCTCTTAAGCGCATGCTTGGAGAGGGGCCAGTTCCCACTTCGCTGGAAGACGGGGAAACTGGTCCTCATCGCAAAGCAGGGGCGCCCTGCGGACTCACCGTCTGCGTACCGGCCCATCGTGCTGCTCGACGAGGTGGGCAAGCTCTTTGAAAGAGTTATTGCAGACCGCCTCGTCGCGCACCTAGCACGGGTGGGGCCGGATCTGGCGGACGGCCAGTTCGGCTTTCGCAGGGGACGCTCCACGGTGGACGCTATCATGCGCGTGCGAGCCCTCACGACGGGGGATGCGGTATCCCAGGGCAGGTGTGTCTTGGCGGTGTCTTTGGATATCGCCAACGCCTTCAATTCCCTACCCTGGAGTAGCATTAGGAGGGCGCTCAGGTTTCACCGGGTGCCCGACTACCTCTGTCGTGTGATCGAGGCCTACCTGACGGACAGGTTCATCATCTACCCCGGTCACCAGGGAGAGTGGAAACGGCGAGAGATGTCGTGCGGTGTTCCACAGGGATCGGTACTAGGACCGCCCTTGTGGAACATCGGGTACGACTGCGTGCTGCGCGGCGACCTCCCTGACGGGGTTAGCGTCGTCTGTTACGCGGACGACACGCTGGTTCTGGCACAGGGAGAGTCGTACCAGGCGGCGGTCGAACTAGCGACACGCGGGGTTGCGATAGTCGTGGAGAGGATCCAGCAGTTGGGACTCGAGGTGGCACTGCACAAGTCTGAGGCCATGTGCTTTCACGGCCCTCGGAATGCGCCACCACCGGGTTCCCAAATAACGGTAGGAGGAGTTCACATCGGCGTCGGGTCGACGATGAAGTACCTGGGACTCGTCCTCGACAGCCGATGGAATTTCGAAGAGCACTTCCGACGTCTGGCTCCCAAACTGGATCGGAATGGGGCTGCCCTTAAGCGGCTTTTACCTAACCTAGGGGGTCCAGACGCCTCCTGCCGGAGGCTCTACGCAGGAATCGTTAGGTCCATGGCCCTTTATGGGGCGCCGGTATGGGCGCCGTCACTGCGAAAACGACCGGCGGCCAAGCTGAACGCATGCCAGAGGGTCATGGCCATCCGAATGGTGCGGGGATATCGCACGATATCCCGCGAAGCGGCGAGCCTCCTTGCTGGCCAGCCACCATGGTATCTGGAGGCAACAGTCCTTGCACGCATGCACGATCTGCGCGTGGAGATGCAACGTCGGGGCGAAACTCCGCTGCCGCGCCAAGTTGCGGCATGGCGGGAAGAACTCCGGCGGGATATCATGGTGGAATGGCGACAGCAACTATCGCAACCCAATGCTGGGCACGCCACAATTATGGCGGTAAGTCCCCTCTTTGAGGAATGGCTAGAGAGACCACATGGCGTCCTTACCTACCGCATGACGCAGATCCTTACCGGACATGGTAAGTTCGGGAGGTTCCTGCACCGAATTCGTGCGGAGGACACGCCCGGGTGTCGCCACTGTGTGGTACGCCCGGAGGACACGGTGGAGCATACGGTGGAGGTGTGCCCCGCTTGGGCAGAGCAACGCCGTGTCCTCGTGGGGGCGATCGGCGGCAGTGATCTCTCGCGCCGGGCATTGGTACAGGCCATGGTCCGGAGTGAGGAGGAGTGGCAGGCGGTCGCCTCCTTCTGCGAAGCAGTAATGCTAGCAAAGGAGGCGGCCGATCGCGTGAGGCAACAGCAACGGTCCTCACGCCCCAACCGCCGCCGGGATTCCGATCCCGATTTCCGGCCACCGTAGGCGCAGGCTTGCGGACGGCGAGCAATGGGTGGCTCGCCGTCCGACCGTCCGGTAACTGTCCGGACCGAGCCCAAGCCGTCGACGGCGCGTATTGTTCCACGCGCGCCTCAGGGTGATGTCAGCAAATCGTAGGGGGCCCAGCAGGGTCGAAGCCTACTAGGGCCACGGGTAGTGTGAAAGCGAAGCCCGGGGCCCCGGGATGAAGGCAAAGAGGGAACAGGAGTGGGTTTTTAGTCAGTAAAAGTCTGACACTATCTCTCGCTCCACCCAAGAGCGAGATTTGTCATTAGATGATTTTCCCACCATAAAAAAAAAAAAAAAAAAAAAAGCTGTATGTATTAAATGTATTTAATGTAAAATGTAAAACTTGATGCAAATAAACTATTACATATTATTATTATTAGTAGTAGTAAGTAGCATTGCGACTCTATAGCAAGTACTGAATAGCTGCAAAAAAGACTACACTTGAGGCGATACAAGTGCGTCCTAGCGGCGACATTGTAATTTCAGTGTGACGCTGGCCGCTCGGCGGTGCTTGTCGTTGCGCTGCAGCGCTGAAGCGAGGCGGGGTAATCTCTCCGTCTATCAGTTTCCAGGTGGGCTATTGGCTAACTTTTTCAATAACAGTTTACAATTAGCATTCGTTGCACACTAAACGTAGTTGTCAACTGACAATTTCATAAAACTGGTATTACGTATCACACAAGTGACTAACAAACTATGGTGGAAATGTGGTGAATTATATAAAAATACGGTGCCTATTGGGACCACTCTAAAATTTTATCGACTATTATACAGCTTCAAAAGCAATTTTAAAAGTATCGATACAATAACATCTGTCAAAGAGTGTTACGGTGGCTATCAAAGGCACCAGTGGATAATGACGTCACTGCAGTTGGTCACTGAAGATAGGCAATACGAAACTAGCTGTTTGACAGTTCAATGATGCACATTGTTAACAAGTGATCATCACTTGAACTGTCAACAGTGTTACGCAATAGCCCCGCTGGCCTACCATAGCTTCATACTCCATTAGCAGATACAATAATTAATAATAATAATAGTTTTTTATTTTCAGGCAACTAAGGCCCATAGACAGAACTGATGTTACTCTACTTAGTATTACGAGCTCACTGCGCTATAGAAGACTGTCCTAAGGCCTCAATTACAGTCATGTCTAGAAAACATAATTGTCACCATAGAATTGTGAATACCGTTAGATTACAATCTATCTCGAAAGATTGTGAACCTTAACAAACAGGTCAAGATTTAACGCATTATTTTTTTGTACATTGTAATTTAGCTAAGTTTAAACTGTTAATCCAAATGGAATAGAACAGAACGAATGTCGCGCGCTGATTGGTTGAATGTCATTTGCCCCGCGCCGCCATATTTGTTTGCTAAAAAACAGTATTTTGGTGATTTTAAATTAATTTCGTCTTGAAAATAACTCACAGCTTTACTTCCACAACAATTACTAACTAATTCTTAAAATTAGTTAGTTTTAGTCACCGAACATAACCTAAATTACAAACCTAAAGGGTATGGACCACCACACATAATTTGGCCACAAGTGGACATATATTAAGACAACTTCAATTCATAGTTTATGTAGGTAATAATAAACCTGTTACAGCTATTGCAGGTTTATCTAAAAGTTGGATTTCCCCCAACTTAAATCGTTAATTTTTATATTGCTAGAGTCAAAATGGCGGCTGTAGCACAGCAAAATAAACAAAAAAATATTTATTCTTTTGGTTAATCATTTTCTTTGTCGTTAAAGTAACATTAGAACAACGTCTAAAAACATTATGTAAGTGACTTCTAAGTATTAGCTAGTAGTTATTTATCAACAAGTATCATTCAACATCTGTATTTTATTTATATATTTTTATTATTGTTATTAAGTATTAGTACATATTAAATAGTTCTTACCTGCCGTGGATAAACCCATTCTTGTATCACAGATTACGGATTTCGGCTACTTCCAAAGAATGTTGTCTCATTTGAGTAATATTGAAAGCACAATTAACACAGCGTTGGCTTCTGCGGGTCGAAATATGGTACATACGAGTCGGTTTCCATCTGTTGGACGCTGGACTTATTCAAAGAAGTAGAAACAGAGTCCGAGATAGAGCGGCCGGGGTCATTGTCGTACATAGCAGATTCAGAATCCGTGCAGGCAGGCTGGGGTCGTTGGGAAAACGAGTGCAGAGTTCATTATGAAAGCGAATAAGTAGTAATAATAGTCACAAACTGAAACAAATAGTCGCAATTCAAATGCTACGCGGCAAAATGTGTCACTTTTTGCCACCACTTATCGCCCCCTTTGGGTAGGCTCAGTAGGTCTTAAGACCATACAGCCAATGAACTTCACTCAGGACCAAGGAAACACTGAATAAATGAATATACTTATTTTTTAATATTATTTTTCCGAACTTTAACTGACGTGATATTATTTTAATAATTATTTCTAGTAATTATTAAGATTTTTAGTATAAATAGTAATCTTGTCCACGGCATTGAAAACCTCTGGCCGTATCTGGACCACTCTCTTTTCCGTGTTTTCACATTTTTAATGCTTGTGAACCTATGTGACCTCATTTGATAACATTTATAATGTCGCATATGAAATACGTTATTGTTAATCAAGATGAATTAGTCATTGTTAAAAGATGACTATTAAAAAGCAAACAGAAAAAATAATAGTTGATGTCACAATTCTTGAAGCGAATTTATTTTGACTGACTTTTGTTTATTCCTATCTCTATAGACACAGAACGGCCTATTGTAAGATCGTCCAATCAGGGACAGCCTTCGGATAGATTTAACGCACGATAGAATGTGTACGGTTCGAGTACAGGCAATTCGCTAACGCAGCGACTTACTTTTCACTACTCGTTTTATTTACTTTTATGCTTGCAATTATAATAATTTTAGTTAACCAATAGCTGCCGTAGCGCTATTACCGCCGATTAGCATCTAACTTAGTGTAACTTTTGCGAATAAACGTAATCGTATCGTTAAGTCTGTGGTTTTCGTTAACTCACATCCAACAACTGAACTGTAAGTAGCTAACTGTGAGCCACTGTACAGATTTTGATATAACAGTTTAATTTCGATATATTATTACAATCTATCGAAAAATAATGCGTAAAACGTGACCTATTTATTAAGGTTCACAATTTTTCGATAGTTATAGTTATAGGTAGACAAATCTCTCAATCTAGATTGTAATCTAACGGTATTTTCCTACAATTTTACGGTGCCATAATAAAGCGGTTTCAACAGTATCGTCTTTTGGTCACGACGTGCCGCATTTGTACCGTACTGAACAACTGTGGCAGGCGGCAATGATTTGTTCTGGTGTGGTGCTTCACGCAGCGTCGCCTCGCAGTGCGGCGGCGTGTTGCGGCAGCTCGTCGTCGTCGTCGCCGTCGGCGGGCGCCAGCGCCGCCAGCAGCAGCGCCTGCGCGGGCGCCACGAACACGCCCGGCAGCCGGCACATGCCACGCGCCGCGCACGACATGGACCAACCTGCAAGTGCCACCACACACTCACCACATCTAGCGATTCAACGATCGAATTTGTGATTATATCGACATGTTTATCGATATTTTTAGTATTGCCGATACGATATTATCATATCGAATATAATTAATATATAAATATTTATATAAAAATAATAACAATATACGCAACCAAGCATTGGTAATTTCAAACAACAACAACAACATTGGTTTTAACAATAGGTATTGGTTACATTAAAGATTTTTGTCTATGGTAATTGATGGTTATGTCCGTAACTTCAAATAAACTACCTACTTATTTGACGATTCTCGCCACGAGTGTACTTTAAGTATTACTGTAAGATGATCGAATGCATATGTGGATTACTGTATTGTCGCTCATTGGCTTTCGAGGGTCCAGGGAGAGATCTTTGATGAGAGGCTGACTTGGAGGGGACTCCCGCAGGGCTTCGTCCTCAGACCCATTCTGTATAATTTGTATACATCCGAAATTGGCTCCTCTCTTAACAATAACTGCCACATCCTCCAGTATGCCGATGACTTAGTCCTGTATGTGTCAGATTTTTCCATCGTTGACGCTGCATCATCCTTGTGCCTTTCTCTGGACTCTTTGAATCATTGGCTGTTGAACCACGGCTTATCGTTATCTGCGCCGAAAAGTTCTGCAGTAGTTTTTTCTCGCAAAAGAACTATCCCTCCCATCACAGTGACCATTTCGGGAAAACCTATTCCGCTGACAAACAAAGCAAAATTTTTAGGCGTTTTTTTGGATTCAAAATTAACAGGTAAAGTACCACATAAATTTCTTAATTCAAAAATGCGAACGCGTTATTGCCATTTTAAAAGTTCTTGCGGGTGTGTGGTAGGGTGCCCACCCCTACACTATGAAATTAATATACAACGCCTTAGTACGCAGTATATTGGATTATGGTACGTTCCACCCAATACCATGCAACATAGGTGCTTTGGTTGATAGTTCAGCCTAAGATAGGGTCTAAGTGTCTTCGGATCATCTCTGGGTGTATGAAGTCCTCCCCCGTTAACGCGTTGCACGTCGAGTGCGCTGAACCACCTCTAGCCCTAAGGCGGCAATATCTAGTCAATATCTCTTCCCGTTTTGTCTAGGATAATATGTAGATCCTCCCATCCCCTCATTTCAAAACTGAATGAATCAAAAAAACGAGTGTGCTTATGACCACACGACTGAACTGAAACTTCTTTCGCTCCATCTGTATGTATATATATATATATGTGTGTACAATATATACATGTATACACATATACATATATTAATTTTCTACAAATATTTAAATTTATTTCATGGTTTCATTGGTAAATTAATATTTTTGCATAGATCTTCTATTTTTATTCATCATTTTCATTATTGGATACATCAGTAATTACTGTGGTTGATTGTAAAACCGAGACAATAGGCTTATGGTATGAGAAATAAGATACATAAATTTTAGAATTAAAATTAGACAGATATCTTTGGCTATGAGAGGAAGAGAGAAAGAAAATGTGCGCGCGCACTGCTGTCTCTTGCTTATATCCCCCACTTAACTTCCGTTCGCCTTGCCCGATCACACTTTTCGTAACGCTTACTCCCCAAGTCAAGCGTGCGTAAAGAAGTTTCACTTCAATAACATATGCAGAACCTCAAACTACTGGAAAAATAAAGAAATTCCCCTAATTCTAAAACATTTTCGTATTACTCGAAATTTTGAATGTCCGATCGTCCAATATCCTAAATTACCCCTTTTTAATTTTGAGTATAAAGTTTTATGTTTCACCCCAAAAATTTTCTACAATATTGGCATATCCAAAAATTCCTCTTCGGCGGATTCGGCCTTCAATGTTGTGGTGGGCGAGCGATGGGATGGATTTCAAAAAATTTTCACTGACAATTCAAAATTCACCGACAGTTACACTGGAGCTGCAGTTTACTACCAAAGTTCCAGGATTATCCTACAATTTAAATACCCCAAGGAGTCTTCTGTGTTCACTGGTGAATGTGTGGCTTTATTAGAAGCTTGTCTTTTAATAGAGTCACACCATAACATCGACAAAGCCGTTATTTTCACAGACTCCCTTAGCTGCTTACAAGCTTTGGTCCAAACTCCTTTAAAAGTAAATTGCACAGCTCACAAATTTTAAAAATTAAAAACTCCCTATTTTCGTGTTTTAATAGTCAAAAAGAAGTTCAGTTAGTTTGGATAACTAGTCACTGTGGCATCAAGGGTAATGAATGTGCTGATATCTTGGCTAAAGACGCTTGTTCGTCAACCGCAGCTGACCTTTCATGTTATTCTAACCACGGGTACGACTTACTGAACCTGCCAAAAGCAAGTCTTCAATGTGCATGGCAGGAACGGTGGAATACCACTGGTAAAAAGAAGGGCAAATTCTACCACGCAGTACAGCCAACCACAAAATCTAAACCTTGGTTCTACCCTTTTAAAAAAATGTCCAAGCCAGTAATTTCCGTTCTTTGTAGAATTAGCTAAGGGTTCTGCTGTACTCCTGTCTTCTTAGAAAAAATCCGAGTTCGCGACTCTTCCATATGCGAGTGTGGTTTGGAAGAAGGTACATTGGATCATATCTTTTTTGAACGCTCAAACAACGTCCGATCTTTAAATCTATTATAGCCGTCTCCCGAAATTCAAAATTCCTCTCCCAATTAATGTCCCCGCTCTCCTTACATATCCCCCTCCAGATCTATTTGTGGCGCTGATGGGCTTCATCCGTCACAATAACATCAAATTATGAGCCTTGACTTGTATGTTATTATGGTTACGTGTATATTCCTATTTAATGTTCTAACAATTTTAATATTTATGTACTTTATTTTTTGTTTGTTTCAGTCCAGTCATGAAGTCCATTTGTATCATTCGAAGATTTATACTCCGATAGTTGTTTCTAGCATACCAATTCCTTGTGTTAATGACATACAAACTTGCTTATCAAATTTACTTTCGACATTGGCAGAATAGTCGACATCGGCTCTATTTGTCATCAATAAAAATAGAATAGAATACTTATTTGACAGCAAATAGATTTCTATAGCAGTATTTTTATTTGATCTATGGTTTACTCGTTGACAAGAATGAACCATAAATTTCGTGATTATTCGAGAAGAACCTTGCGCTTTGTGTTGATTGTGAAAAATTATCCTGCGTTCCGAATTGCGTCAAAAGTGATAATATCGCGAATCCGACCAACGAGCAAGGTCACAATTATTACTGAATAGGCCTTTTATTTTGTGACTATTAAATTTGGTTGGATTCGCGATATAATCGCTTTTGACGCAATTCGGAATACGGGGTTATAATATGAAGAAGAGCAAACTGTGATCTTATTTCAAAAAGAGATACGGAATGGTGACGAAGACGGATGGTGATGATGAGTTGACGCTTTATCTCTCAGCTCCTATTACTACTTTACAAACAAATATCATCGAAAGCAGGAATTACTATCACTGCGAGCAGGAATCGACTGTTTAAATAAAAAACTGTCTAAATTACTGTTTTTAGGTTCTATAGTTAAAATTATTGGGAAACATGAGAGAAGTGTCTAATAGTTTTTTTTTTTCTTCTTTGGCAACTGAGCCGGTGTCGACTATTCTGGTGACGCCAGCGCCGTAAGGTGTGCAGCCGAACTTTGCATTTTGTGGTAGATCTAAGATGTTAGTGGCTGTAAGGACAATACAAATAGACATTGATATTTACAGATTGAAAATCACTACAGACCAGGCTACAGATTAAAGTTATTTTAATTTAGGATTCGGATAGAAGTTGGACAATTTTAGGAGAGAAATTCGTCAATAGGGAATGGAATTTGGTAGGGAGGGGTATTTTAATTTTGAAAAGCATTTGGTACAAGTCGAGGGAGTGGGAGTAGTGAAGAA
Organism: Mythimna pallens; assembly: GCA_961205895.1. Classification (NCBI taxonomy): domain Eukaryota; kingdom Metazoa; phylum Arthropoda; class Insecta; order Lepidoptera; family Noctuidae; genus Mythimna; species Mythimna pallens. Next base: position 86,438 of record OY540845.1, on the reverse strand, counting down.
CAAGAAATGAAGATATGGTCCAATGTGCCATCATCAAGGCCGCACTAGCACAAAGAGCTGTCACGAACTTGAATTTTATGAAGGAATACTGGACTACTGCAGTGGCCGAGTCTCGATCTGCACAAGGATGAGACCGTTCTTTTGGATAGTTTGGGACACTTAAAAAACCAAGGTTTTCACTGGATGTCAGCCTGGATGCTGGCGTAGTACGCTTCCTTGAGCTTCGAACTTACCTGCCATGCCGCTGACCACTTGTTATGCAACTTAAGTTTGGTGTCCGAGCGTAAGTCGTAGCTATGCAGCATGTAATGCCTTCGGTCTACAGGGTTAGATGTACCTAGCATATTTTGCCAGCGAATCGGCGCATTAATTGCCACTTATACCCGAGTGACTAGAAACCCAAGCTATCTCAATATTTAGAGTTTTGGTATGGCAAGTGTAAATTAAATTAAGAATAACCATAATAATTTTACTATGAAGTTTTGATTTTAATTGGTTTTGGCCTAAAGCTTGGATACTACTGTGAGAATCTGAGAAAATAACTGAATTTTTAATACTGTGTGCTAATATAAAATTGATAGCTTCTAGTATGCCAATCCATTCCCCTGTAAATACAGAGGCCTCTGGAGGTCATTGAAATAAAAGGGCTATTCTGGAGTTCTGGAAGTATGTTGATACATCTGTACAACCAGTTGGCGATAATTTCGATGCGTTCGTGTAAAACAAGTTCCAACATTGCCAGTATTTTTCAATAGCCCGGTCGAAGTCGCCTTTTACGTCCTGCGAGTTTTGGGAGATGCCTAGTCCCAAAACGATTTTTTGGCTTAAAATGAACCACCTCATAGGCGGAAGAAAAGACAGGAAGAGTAGGATATTGACAAACAGGTGAAGGGAGGTGTTTAAGCTCTCTGTAAAATATTCCAGAGATGAATAATCAACGGAATATTTTTATCCTTCCGATAGGAAGAGGCATTCATTAACAAATTTGCTCCAAAATGGGAATTAAAGGATGGGAGAGGGAGAGGACTTTTGATAAGAAACAATTTGCTAAGTTTTGTCTGCGAAGGGCCAGGGGAGGATCTGTGCATTCAACATTCAATTCACACATCGATATTCGTAATCGATGACAAATCATGAAGAACATGAGTAGGTACCTACTGCAGTCACATATGGGCTGGTGCTGCAAAATGCCATCTAGCAGCTTTGGACTCAGTGGAAAGGCGTGCAAAGAGGCTAATTGGGGATTCAGATTTGGTTATGTCTAATATACAAAGCCTTGAGCACAGGCGCAGGGTAGCCAGCCTATCGGTATTTTACAGGTTGCATTTTGGAGAGTGTGCGCGGGAATTGCATGACTTGATTCCGCCATCTCCTTTCTACCATCGGATAACCCGACGTACGGCGAGTCAAGTTGAGACCCACCCTTACGTTGTTGAAACTTCAACGGTCCGGACTAAGCGTTTTGCTAGATTCAAGATTTATTTATTCAAGAACAATTGAAATTGTATGCGAATATTGAGTACTTAAAAACTAGGAATAAAACAGTAATAACTAATATGACATAAATTACAGTAAAAGGATTAATTAAAAAATAATAATAATAATGTTAAAAAGATTTGTTGTACACCATTATTAGAACAACATAACATAAAAAATGAAAAACAAATGATGAAACAAAAATGCTTCGTCGTTTATACCGCGTGCATCGAACATCGATCTACCTACAATAATTAATTCCATGAATTGTTACTTTGCCGCCATCCTCTCTCCTAGCTTTGCTGTGCCCGACAGGGTCCATATTGATCTTGACTATATTTTATACCACCTATGTACATAATATGGAATGCAATAAAGTATTGAGTATTGACTGGAACAATTTGCCCGCTGCGGTCTTCCCGTCCAACTATAATTTAAGTGTCTTCAAGGCTAGAGTGATAAACTAGTGCGCCTCACCATCAATGATTGCATCACTGCTTACCATCAGGTGGGATCGCAGACAAGCACTAAGTAGTTTATATCAATTAAAAAAAAAAAACAATCTAAAACCTAATATTCCGCAAAACTACTAAGTATACGATTTTTAGCTGAAACCGAAACCACACCTTCTGTCGGTCATTATTAGAATTATAATATAATTTAGGACGGGGTTTAGGAAGGCGGGATCCGCAAAATAGACCTAACAAGTTAGTTACAACTTCTTTGTTTCCGTCATGTGTAGTTGGGTAATCGTGTGTGGCACTTACGCGTGTCGAGCGAGCGAGGCAGCGCGCACAAAGCCACGAGGCGCGCTTCCCCGCGCGACAGCAGGCCGGCGCGCGCGTACAGCGCCACCCACGCCGCCGACACCAGCACGCAGCACACCTCTGTGACACAACCGAATCTGAGTCATTTGCTCGCACCGTGACACGCCGCCCAGGGCGCACACTCACCCAGCGCGAGCGCCACCAGCACGTCGCTGAGGTACAGGATGGCCTCCGCGTCGCACAGCCGCTCGCAGCACTCACAGTACAGCAGCACGAGCGCCGCCATCTGCACGCCCGCGGGGGAGCCACCGGCCGCGGAGGGGAGGGGAAGCCACGCGCCCGCCGCGAACGGCGCCGCCGCCGTGCTTAGCGTCACCAGCACGCCCGCCAGCGCAGGCAACGCAGCGCGTCCGCACTGCGAACCATCCGGGACTTGTTACTAAACGCTGCACGCCCTTAGGCGACAGCTTAGACTACAGTGGTTAATCTGAATAGCTTGAACATCGAACGTGAGTACACGAGATAACCAACCACTGCGAGACATGAGCAGTGTTCGGTCAGTAGGCGTCAGCAGTACTCAGCTGTAGTAGGGAGACGCTCACAAGCAGCGCCGTGTGCAGCGGCGTGGCGAGCAGCGAGGCGACGTAAACCAGCGCGCAGCCGCCCGGCGCCGCCCGCCCCGCGCCCAGCGCCAGCGGCAGCCACGCGCAGCCGCCGCCCAGCGACCAAAGCATCACACTGCGCACACAACACACGTCATGCACGCAACTGGCAGCCACGCGCAGCCGCCGCCCAGCGACCACAGCATCACACTGCGCACACAACACACGTCATGCACGCAACTGGCAGCCACGCGCAGCCGCTGCCCAGCGACCACAGCATCACACTGCGCACACAACACACGTCATGCACGCAACTGGCAGCCACGCGCAGCCGCCGCCCAGCGACCACAGCATCTCACTGCGCACACAACACACGTCATGCACGCAACTGGCAGCCACGCGCAGCCGCCGCCCAGCGACCACAGCATCACACTGCGCACACAACACGTCACGCAAGCCAGCGGTAGCCACGCGCAGCCGCCGCCCAGCGACCACAGCATCAAATTGCGCACACAATACACGTCACGCACGCCAGCGGCAGCCATGCGCTGCCGCCGCCCAGCGACCACAGCATCACGCTGCGCACACAATACACGTCACGCACGCCAGCGGCAGCCACGCGCTGCCGCCGCCCAGCGACCATAGCATCACGCTGCGCACACAATACACGTCACGCACGCCAGCGGCAGCCACGCGCTGCCGCCACCCAGCGACCACAGCATCACATTGCGCACTCAGCACACGTCACACACGCCAGCACGCAGCCACAGTATAAATATAGATCAGTATAGAAACTAAGAGTAGTTGATAAAATAATTACCTACGCTCCATTGAAGCAATAGGAATGTCACTTTTATTGTTTTTATAAAAATAAATTGAGTTCTGTAGTAACCAATCAATCGAATTGAAGTAACTAGTTTACAAATAAAATTTAAATAGGTCATGGCGTCGGACGCGTCGCATCGATTAACCTCGGCAAAAGACTATAGTTTAAAATACAGGAAACAGTTTAATATGGACACACAACAAATTCTATATGTACTGTAACTTGCCATTACGGCGTAACCTTTTACAAGTTTTGACGGGAACGAAGGCGATCAAAGATTCAAAAGCATTTATTTCAAATAAACCATTTACAGGCACTTTTGTAATGTCAAGAAGTCAGTCAACAGAAAAAAAAAATGATGCTAATTGCACATTCCAAAGTGTAGATCTCTATGGAGAAGAATGCGCAAGAAACTCCATGGACACTTTTTTCAATCATGTTTTGTAATTACAAATATCTCTGTTACATGTTTCTTGTCGTTATCATGTGAGAACAATGTAAATACAGTAAAAATAAAACTAAATATAGATATTAAAATAGCAACTGGCAGCTAAGAGATGACCAGTCTCAACTGACAGCGCCCGTTCACGAACATGACGCCAATATTAGCACCACTCAGTTCAACCATTTTGAAGGGAACCGAATGACCCAACACATGCGCCACCATCAGTGAGACATTTAAGTGAGCATGACAAACTCTCAACTACCGTGCTCATTTATGTCAAACAAGTCCAATAGTAACATAAAAAACCATAAAATAGCTCCATGGTACTCACATTTACAAACTTTGAAAATAAATGCTTCTACATTATACAATACTTATAATATTTTACAATTCCCAAAAAAAAAGCATTGAAAAATAATAATAATAATTTCCAAACTAATCAATTTGTACACCTCGGTGGTAGAGGAGCTGGACCAGCATTGAGTCAAGCATTTTTATCTTGAATATAATCCTCCAACTTATAATATGCTTACCTGCATAGTGTGCGTTTAATACAAGATTTAAATTTCGTTTCATTGAGTTCTAATATTTGTGGAGGTATTTTATTATAACATTTCAAACAGTACCCCATGAAAGAAGAGGCCACTTTAGCCAGTCTGAAACCTGGTTGAACTAATTGGTCCCTATTTCTTGTAATATAATTATGTCTATCGCCTCTTTTGCTAAAAACTTGAAGATTTTTTCTAACGTACATGATGTTTTCATAAATATATTGACAAGGCTGTTAATATCCTTAAACAGTTCCCTTAGAGAATCGCACCGGCGAAAATTGTAAATAGCTCTGATAGCTCTTTTCTGTAATATAAAAATTGAGTCGATGTCTGCAGCCCGTCCCCACAGTAAGATACCGTATGACATGATACTATGAAAATAACTAAAATAGACTAGTCTAGCGGTATCAACATCCGTAAATTGGCGGATTTTTCTAACAGCATATGCAGCTGAGCTAAGCCGTCCTGCAAGAAATGTTAAATGAGGACCCCATTGTAGCATTGAGTCAAGCGTAATCCCCAGGAAAACCGTTTTATCGACAAATTCTAGCTTTTCATCGTTTAATACTACGTCACAATCACTACTTTTGACATTCGGTAAGGAAAATCTTATGTATTTAGTTTTTTTCCCGTTTAAAACTAGATTATTAGCAGTGAACCAGTTTTTAACCTGCAGTATGGCGTAATTTTCATCGTCAAGATTATTAGTCCTTCTATTTATCTTAAAAATCAAAGAAGTGTCGTCGGCAAACAACACCATATTAAGTTTATTTTTCAACAAATAGGGTAAATCATTAATATAAACTAAAAATAAATAAGGACCTAAAATTGAACTTTGGGGTACCCCCATTTTCACATTTAATCCCGACGAATTGACACCGTTTATTTGTACTTGTTGCTGTCTGATCCGCGGTTGGACGAAGACATTTCGTGCGCGCTCTACGGAGTGAGCGCGCGGTACTCGCAGCAGGTGGCGCGCGGACAGACCATCCAGATACTCCATCTGTTTAGGTAGTTTTTTTATTTATTTATTATAAAGTACATATTTGACACCAAATGTAAGCACAAAAAAAATATAAGCAATACAACATTCAATTTAATTTGAACACCCTGACTCCTTAACTAGGAAGATCCTGTATCTAAGGAGGCAGTGTCTTCGCAAAAATAGTGGACGAACAAAATAATAAGCGTACAGCGTAGAAATTATTGCCAAAATGTGGATAAATGAAGAAAGAAATATATAAGTATATAATTATGTATATATATATATTTACTGATAGTATGTAAATGTATAGTGTATGTATTGAGTTTAGCCCTATATGTATTTAATACAATTATGTTTACTTTTTGATTTATTTTAGTATATAGGTGTGAGCTTAGAACGTAGTGCTGGCGTTTAGCGAAAGCGGTTTTGTGTGTTACCGTAAGAATAAGAGACTTATTCTTGCGGCGTGTTGGGTCTGGTGGCTGGACCTTAGTGTGTGTTCTCAGTACGGATCGAAGCACAAATAGTTGCCTAACGGTAAGTACATTTGCATCTTTGTATAATTGTGTGGTGGGATACATAAAGTTCTTATTTGCCATCACCTTCAGAACAGCTCTTCGTGCCCGTTCCAACTTAAGAAACTTTGTCCGGGCGGCACCTCCCCACACAGTGATACAGTAGGTGATAACGGACTGGCAGATAGCAATATACACCATTCTGATCGTGTTAAAATCAGCAGACGACTTAAACAGCTTAAATACGTAAATCATTCTTCTGACTCTTGTACTAATAGTTTCCAGGTGCAAGAGTACCAGTTGAGTCCGCTATCGATAACCACACCCAAATATTTTAGTTGATCTACCTCGCGAAGAGGGAAGCAAGAGCAGGGTGTAGGGCTATTGCATGTGTGGGCGTTAATGGCAAAGTCTGTAGGAGGTTTGGTACAAGGGTGTAATTTGAACGGGATGAAGTAGGTCTTATCCAGGTTAAGAGTAAGAAGATTCAACTGCAACCAACTGATAACAGATTTGAGTGACGTTTCGGCAGAAGTTCTCAGATGCTCCCAATCAGTTCCGTGGACAATAATTGCAGTGTCATCAGCATAGGTGAAAATTTTGGAGTTTGAGAGGGGTATGCAGCAAAGTCCGTAAATATAGACCTGGAAGAGGGTCGAGGCAAGAACACTTCCTTGCGGTACGCCGAAGGTGGTGGTTTCCTCCCTACTAACGTGTTCGCCAACTTTAACACACAATCTACGGTTAGTAAGATAGCTTGCAAAGAAGTCATGGGTTATGCCACGAATGCCAATGTCCTCCAACTTCGATAGGAGTGTGGGAACAGACTGTGTCAAATGCCTTTTTTAAATCTAGGAATAAGCCTAGGCAGATCTGTTTTTCATCAAGCTTTCTTGCAACAAATTCAGTAAAGTTGAGAACTGCATCTTCTGCTGATACTCCTTTTTTGAAATCAAACTGATTTTGTGCGATTAGGTTATTTTTATCGAGGTACTGAGTAAGCCTTAGATTCAATAATTTTTCGAAATTTTTTGAAATAGATGAGAGGACTGAAATAGGCCTATAATTGATCACACAGTTTCTGTTCCCACCCTTGTAAATCGGATGCACAACAGTCTTTTTAAATGCCTCCGGAAAAATACCAGTGGCAATTGAACGATTGAAAATATGCGTAATTGGGGACACAATTATGTGACAACATTCTTTTAGTAAATTTTTTGAGATGCCATCCCAACCGGTCGCAGAATCTCGACGCAGCTGTATTATGGCGTTATTTATTTCCGATTCATCAAATTCAAGAAGAACCAGCGAGTTAAGGTAAACATTTTTATGATGCTGTGTGCGCGGGTTGAGGGGCACCGGAAGACGCGAGGTCTTTGCCAACATCCGCAAAGTACATACACACACGATCAACAGCTGCCTGGGGATTAGGTTCAATTTTTAATAAGTTTCTAGAAGAGGTAGGTGTTTTTTTGTAGTTTGTAAAGTCTTTAATTTTTTTCCAAAGTGTCTTAGTGTTTGTTTTAGCCTTTTCAAATTGAGCTTTTAGGTTACGCAATATAATGATACAGTGGTTTCGGCAGCGATTGTAGGTGATTCTAAGGATGTCATCATCAGGTGACTTTCTAGTGCTGATGTGAAGTAAATCACGATGACGAATACACCGCATAAGACCGGGCGTTATCCACGGCTTAATATTCCTGGCTTTTTTGGGAATTGTAACCACAAATGTACATTTTTTTATTAAGCCCTGGATAACCCAGATCAGGTCGTACGCAGCAACATTCGCATCGTCAATACTCAGAATATGAGAGAGGTTCGTACCTTCAATTTCCTTAACCAGTTTAGCGTAGTCCACTCGAGAGATAGTTTTTTGAGGTTTTTTGGGCAATTTTGTATCTTCAATATGTAACAAGACAGGCATGTGATCCGTAAATTTATTACGGATCACATGCCTGTCTTGATTCCAAAATTAGTGTTGTTGCTGGTGTTTTCGATTTGAGAATAATATGATCGAGGCAGTTCGTACCTCTCGTGGGTATGTTATGAGCCGGTAAAAGGCCATGCGACGCGCTTAATGTTAAGTAGTCACTGATACGATCGTCATTATTAGAGGGTTTAATGTCCACGTTGACGTCCCCCACTATGGCAAACTAAAAATATTTAAAACTGTTGCCATAGTGGGGGAGTTAACTAAAGGTAAACAATCTTGACATGTCTTTTGTCTAAAAGTTGTCTATAATTTTTATCTAAAAATGTTTACAATTTGTTATTTACCTATACCGATGTTTGTGTTGTGTTGTAACTAACTAAATTTAAATAATATTTGTATTTCTTTTAAACATTTTTTTTTAAATAAAAAGACATTTAACTACCTAAACCGATGGAGTATAGACTCATGAGCGGGGTTTTCGGGTGTATGCCACGCATTTTCGGTTCGAACCGTACCTGCGTTTCAACCCGAAAATGTGTTTGACAGGTACCTATAATTAAAAACTATTACTTAAAAAATACTTTTATTCCTCATAAATTACAAATAATTTACTGAAAATTGTTATTTTGATCCTTGTAGTGTTTTTTTTAATGAAGGCTGCCAGCAGCTTCGCCCGCGTGGTAGTAGACAATTAACCCAAAGGAACACCTGTTATTTTTTTTTGTAAAAAGTTTTTTATTTCACACTTTTTAGTTGCGATACACTTATAACTAGTGCCCATTTCTCATGACAATTAAAGCTAACCCAACCACTGCTACGTTACGTTGTTTTATTATAAAGTTCCTGGGTCGACCTTTTACCTTCCGGCTCCATCATTAGATCAGTTCGATAGTACCTTATAGCCAAAGTGCATCTCATGACAATTCTAATAAGCCCAAACAAGGTTAGGATACATTGATTAATTACGGAGTTCCTATGCCTACCTTCCGGCTCCATCATCATAATCAGTTCACTTCGATGATAACATTTTCAACGTAACTATTTATTTATTTGTATTGTCATAATCGCTTAACTATCTTCTTTGTGATATCTATGTGAGTATAAAGTTCCGTTGGTCATTTCTGGTCTTCTTCATCAGTTCCACTTCATTAAATATTACTTTTTGACTGTAAATGTTTAAGTTATCGATGAAAATACCAAAATAACCATATGGTTACCTATAATATTTGAGGAGTTCCCTCGATTCCTCATGGATCTTATCATCAGAACTGGATTCTGAAAAAAATGGAACCAATCGGAAAGCATATCCATATATCCTCTAAGAGGAAAAAACATATTTGCAAATCGGTCCATAAACGACAGAGTTCTGAGGTAACACACAAAAAAAAAACATACAACCGAATTGATAACCTCCTCCTTTTTTTGAAGTCGGTTAAAAATACTTTCGCCTGCTACGACACGTTCGAAACTCTTTAATATAAAATTTTATAGTGTAGAAAATTCTCATTCAATTTCATCATTCACAAAAAACTTTCACCAATTTATTAGCACCGCGAGAAACGCATGTCTCGTTGATGTGAGTGTGCCGTTTCGAACATTTGAAGGTTTCCGTACTGTTCCATACCTATACCAGGCCTGGCGCACTCCTTACTGTAAGCTTGAATTTATACCTACAAAGTCAAAGTCAAAAGTTTTTATTTCATATAGGCCTACATGGGCACTTATAAAACGTTAGAAGATAGTGCACGGTTCCAAATTGGTCGTTTCCTATAAAGAAGAACCGGCAGGAAGTGGTAAAGAAGAACCGGCAAGAAGTGGTTTTGGAGTGGGTACTTGGCAATCTTGCAAGAATACGCGTTTCTCAGTAGCTCCGCAAAGAATATTCAATTCTTGTGAAAAAGTGTTTGTAATGGTGACTTTCGCGCACCAAATTACTCCTTAATGAAAAATCTTTCGAACTGTGTATAACACAATTGCGATAAGTTCGAAACTAAGTGTTAAATCGTTCAAAAAGTGTGCGACAAGCAAAACAAATTCACAAATTATAGCTGCCAACCGCGCGGTAAACAAAGAAGTGGACTTTGACCCCATTAACATCAAATAATGAGTCGGACCCGCCAACTAGGTACGATATTTTCAAAAATATTTGAAAAAATCATATACAGCCGTCTGTATAAATATTTAGAAAAATACAATATTTTAGTAGAAGAACAGAAGGGCTTTCGCAAAGGCAAATCAATTAATACAGCCATTTATGACTTACTTAAAACTATTCTGGCTGCCATGGACAAAAGAAACCCAATATGTGCTATATTTATGGACATGAGTAAAGCCTTTGACCGTGTTGATCACAATAAACTCCTACAAAAATTGAGCATGTATGGGATAAGAGGTAAAGCGCTAGACCTCTTCTCTTCATACCTGCATAATAGACAGCAAATAATAGAAATTACCTACATATGTCAAAAAACACGTAGAGAGATCAAACATAGGTCAAACACGAAAACTATAATATTTGGAGTCCCACAGGGTAGTGTTCTAGGACTCTTACTGTTTTTGATATACATCAATGATCTCCCTTAACATATAAGTCAACCGATGGTACTTTTTGCAGATGATACCACGGTACTAATAAAATGCGACAATGAAAATGACTATGAGCACGTAATTAATCAAACATTAAATACAATAATACAATGGTTAACCGAAAATAATCTCAAGATAAATATGGACAAAACAAAAATTATTCACTTTCATCAAAGAACACAACCCATCAATATAAGTGTCAGTTACCATGACAAAGCAGTACATCCTGTGACAAACACAAAGTTTTTAGGAATCGACATTGATGATAAACTATCTTGGAAAACACATAGAACATGCCTGTAAAAAAATTAATAAATCTTCATTTGCTCTCTACAAGTTAACTAAAATTGTAAATAAAGAAGCCGTGTTATCTGCATATCACGGAATTGTTGCACCTGTCCTAAGATATGGTATTATATCTTGGGGCAATTCCGTTGATAAAGAATCCATATTTAAAGCTAAAAAAAAATGCATTAGAGCAATGTGCAATATAGACCATACTACCAGTTGTGAACCATACTTTAGAAGCCTAAAAATTTTATCATTGCCTTCGCTATATATCTATGAAATGAGTTTGTTTGTCAAATTGAATCCAAGTTATTTTAAGACTGCTTTTAAAAGCTATTATAGACAATTGCGTGACAAAAATAGACTAGAAGTTAAAATAACATACGGAAAAACAGCACTTGTCAATAAAAGTATTATCTGTATGACATCACTGATCTACAACAAATTGCCTGATCATATTAAACAATTACCTTTTCCACAGTTCAAGTCAAAGCTGCACAAAATCTTAGTAAATAAATGTTACTATAACATTAAGGAGTTTTTGCAGGATAAAAATATTGATATACTGTAATGGCTCACACAAAAAAATTGTAATAATGATAGTAATTTATGAAAAAAAATATGACAACAATAATAATATGACATAATTTAATGATTTATTTGACCAATGTTTATTTAAATGTTTAATTTTGTCTTTGAATCGACTTTGTTTTTAATTGTTTAATGCGACTTATGTATATGACACTTGACATTTCTTATATATTTATCTTTTACGTATGACGTACTACTTTTAATGTGAATTTATATGACTTTAATCTTGATATCAATAATTGTTGTCTATTTTGTCAGAATGAAATTCTAAAATTAACTAATTAATAAATTTGCACACCTTATTAGCTTATAGTACAGTGCACCTATTATACCTGTATGTAACACGTTTTTTACACTTACCTGTATTATACAAATAAACGTATTGATTGATTGATTGATTGATAAAGTCACTAATGTGATCAGCGAAATTACTATCACCGTGGCGTAGCGTCCTTGTTCGTGACACGCAGCGCGCAGAGCTACGAGTTCGATCCTGAGTGCCACAAATCGGCTTTTTGCATTTTTTTTAAATTTTTTCTCTTGTATTTTTTTTTTGTGTTTTTCTGTTCACACAAATACCACAACATGCCACGTACAGTACGCACTCCTCCGAAGGCAGCCGATGCAGAAAATATTCAACACTCAATCAGTACCGGATATCCAAAAAGCAATGCTGGACACACAAAGCACTTCTAAAGTATCTCTCCGTCAGCTGAAGCGTCCGCGGTCAGCCATCTCATCTGATGACGGTAGTATTGCCAGTGAAGAAAAATTAGAGTGTGGATCAAATCCTAGTCTCAGACACGACACTCCTGCTCGCGGAAATACAGGACGCGGAAATAACAACATTAAAAAGCTCCGTAAGTAAACTTCATCACAAAATAAATTTCTATGAGCAAAATAATATGAGACACGAATTGGAAATAATTGGAATTCAGGAGGACAATCATGAAAATCTCTTGGACGTAGCAATGCTGTCTGCAAAAAAAATTGGTGTTAACCTAACAGAGGTAGACATAGATGAGGTTTACCGGGCGGGGCAACGCCGCGCTAACTTGTCGGGAAAACCGAGATCCATAGTTCTGAGACTTACCCGTCGGGGCACACGCACGCATTTGCTAAAAGCTGCGAAAGAACGACGCCCGCTTTCTTCTGATGATATAATCAAGGGGACCTCTAATAAAGTCTACATAAATGAACGCTTGACTGCCACCAACAGGTGGTTGTTTCGTGAAGCACGAACTCGGACACAAGTATACGGTTTCAGGTACTCCTGGATACGAAATGGCACAATTTACGTTCGGAAAGCAGAGGGGCGACCATCTTTTCCTATTCGCACTCAGACTGACTTTTTTTTTTATGCATCTTATGTATTTTTCTTTTATTAAATTACAATTAGTCTTTAGGGTATACAACAATGACTATTATTGTTTGCAATAATGATAGTCAAACAGTATTACCTCACTACGCGTTCTCTTGGCAACCTCACTCTCGGACTCCACGAGACAGGCTCGACCTAGTGTGGAGTTCAACAGTAATTTTTGTTTCCTTTGTGTACTTTTAATATAATATGCATTTGTAAATCTAGGCATAAGTAGTACGTAAAGGAAATGTGTGGAAAGGAAATGTGCACGTGTTTTCTGGCAAATAAATCATATTATTATTAGAAACTCCATGGTTTAAAAAAGTGGTTGTTTACAATATTTTCACATTACAGTATTAATAGACATTATGTAAGAACAGTGTAGACCAGTCGATATTGTACACTAAAGAAGCAAAAGTCCATAGTAAGTACAGAAATAAAATCGTGTGAAGCGAGAAATGACGCCATCTAGCGTAAAACCAGATTGAAATGTTGCTATTGATAACATTACATTGTACTGTTAATAGATGGCGTCGCTGTGCTTAATTAATGCTTATTATTGTAGTACTTTCTTTTTGTTTCTTTAAATATTGAAATAATTTATAATTTATTCTAAAGAGATGAAGATATTAAAATTGAATATCAATTTATAAATATTTGATTATCTATGTGTTAGTTTTCAAACTTGAGAGGGTAGGTTGAGTAAGGATTTATAAATAATAACTAGTAGGTAGTATGGAGTATAAATGATACTTAGACCAAAAAATTATGACTAAGCTCAATTGTTTGTTTGCCAAGTTAATTTCGATTATCTCGTCCCAGCGCCTTTCGTTAATTTTTTTTTTTAACCAGGTGTATTGTCTACTTATTTTACCAAAATGAGTAAATATGCATTGTTCTATAGATTTAGTAAAAAGAGCTCCAATAATTGCTAAGCATAATCAAGGTAAAAACTTGTCAGAAGACGCCAGAGAGACCAGTGTAAATGTAAGTAGTTTTTTTAACTCTTTTATATAACAAAAAACTCCTATATAATAATCATTATAGGGTCATTATATATTTATGTTTTATTGTTGCAGAGAAAAAAAGTTGTTCTATGGATATGACGATTTGAAGAAGAGGGTTCTTTAAAACACCATCAAAAAGCTGGCAGACTAAAACTAATAAACATAATTTGCAGTGTCAAACCATGATAAGGGAGTATACGAAGAAAACGGACATCTGTCGACGAACCACTATGCTAGTTTATTTGACACAAGCGTTGGCACTGTCCGTCGGAGGCTTGCTTACAGAAAACCATAAAAGAGCAAGATTGCAGTTGGCTTTGGATCACATAAACTTTGATTAGAGTAATAACATGTTTACTCATGAAAAAACTTTTAAGTCCAGTGAACACGGACGGTTTTGTTTGTGGCTACAAGATAAAAAATAATTATAATACTGATTTAATATTATTCTCTCAGTACTTATTCTCTGTATTAACTGGAGACCTTGTTATGTGTGTTTAACTTAATATCCGTAATTAATACATTAAAAAAGTTATGAACACTTGATATGTTGTTGTGCAATTTTATAGTTTTTAGCCTACATTTAATCTTTGTGATAAAATTATCTGGTCTTTTGTTTGTTTTTGTTAAGGTTACATAAGCTTCAATCCTCTTTCCAATATTGGAAACGAATACTTAAGCTATGGCCTCAATAAGAAATTATATATAATATTATAATCTTATTCGGTGATTAATAAGCGGTGATTGTTAAATTTGAATAAGAAATTGTAAGAAATAAACATATTATTTTTTTAATAGTGCTTTTTTGTTTGATGAGCCTGTTTACCAGCATTTTTGTCGTCTTGCTGAGTAACTACCCACTTGAATATTATATTACAAATAAATATCCACTTGTTAACTTTGATATAATATTCCTACCGATTTCTTTAGTTTGTCATTCATAACTTACAAAAAGTGAGAGTACTACGTGAGATTTGAACTCACGGCTCATTGATTTACGCATCTATCTGCACATGCTAAACCACTAGGTCAACATGACTCTAGTTTGAATGATGAAATTATGAACTACAATCAGTTGTTGACGACAATGATGACGCAAGTGTCTATTATTTGTTGAACTAAAAGTCAAGTTTATACATTGTGAGATTGCCTTTGGTCGCTACTTAGCTGTGAAGAAACCAACGCCATCTAGTTTAATTTTGTAAAACTTGAACTTTAACGTGTAAGGGAAAATAGGCGTTAAGGTACCCAACCACTTCTAAAGGTTCACTGTACATAAAAGCACAATAAAAATAATCATATTGAAAAAAAGTGAGTCGTAATAGGAAGTAACCTAAGAATCACGTTCTCACATTTACATTATAAAAAAAGAGGCTATATAAAAAAAAAAAAACAAGAAAAATAAATACTTAATTACAATTATCAATAAATGACATGTCAACAAAAGAAAATTACTAACGAATTTATGGTGGTTGGCGTCTAATAATATAAAAAATAATGCAAAAGCAATGTGTAAGAAAAAGAAATTGTATATATTACAAAAAAAATGTGAAGCAGTTAATAAATAGATGTACACAATATTATAAGTTACCAGATAGCCACATGTGCAGAAGCAGTCATTGCCAAACAAGCGTGTCTTCGACATAGTCTTTAACCATGTAAGACGCTTTTTTAGTTAGGACACGCTTAATATGGGTTTTGAACTTGCCCTCGCTAAGTTCAGTCTAAGCCTTTGGTAGCTTGTTATAAAAGCGTATGCTGTTTACTAAAAAATGACTTGCTGGTCTTAGCTAATATCCATTTGGGTAATACAATTTCGTGTTTACTACACGTATTTATGTTATGAAAATCGCTTCTAATTTTACTACGTCTCGGGGGCCTTTTATGAGGCTAGTTCAGTTGAGTGTCACACGCGTGTTCGAACTGCCGCATGCCGCTTGACGCGCGCTAACAAATATATTTTCGCATTTCTACAGAGGTTTTATTATAAATATGGGCACGCAAAACGCCAAAAGATACTGCATAGCATATGGGTGCATAAAAACAACAAAAAAAAATGAGGAGTTTTCATTCTTTACTATTCCAAAGGATCCCGAAAGGTAAGTAATTATTTATAACATTTTCAACACTCTTAAAGTGGCTCTTATTTCTTGCTATTATATGATAATTATTATGTAGGTATAACTTACCAGTTATACCTATATGTTTTATTGTTGCAGTTTATGGATACGAGGACGATTCGTGTTCCTTTTCGTATCATCATTTTTCACTATTAGATTCGTAATTTTTTGCTGCGCGGCGGTCGGCGGTAATGTTTTTTAAATAATCTTGTTCACAATATTACTACAAAAATAATTATTATTTGTCGAAAACATGCGTCGAGCTCCTCGACTATTATAATGTAATTTGTTTGTCTTTTATATAACCTACGATTCCGGTCACAAATCATTTAATAAAGTAAAAACAAATAGGTAATACCTATACCTACCTCTTACCTCCACATTTCATTTTTATTACTGATAGGTAACAAATATCTAGTACATATAATTATAGTATTAGTTATCTTAGTGTATTCTTCTACCAATTATCAAAGATTAATAAATACGATTTGTTTTCTCACAACTCATAAACCTACAACAGAAGCGGCTTGTTCAAAGGTTCATAACGGGTATAATAAAAGAAACTCTCGATTCGTGGACTTACGGTGCATTTTGATTCGTTACGAGCGCTACTGGATCTGGTAGGCTAATAAAATCAAGATCGTGTCCGTGCCGTGCAATGTATTATGAACATTACCTTTTTTGTTAGTAGGTTTAAATTCGTATGTTTGCTATACACGGAGTGCAATTTCTGTACTTGTACTATTTCTTATTCTGTGCCTATACTGTGACGCAGCACACGCGGCGCGCCCGGCCCCGCAGCACTCACCCCTTTACGATGCGATAGTCGACGCCGTCGGTGAGCGCTGTGAGCAGCGCGGCAGTGAGTGCGGGCGACACGAGGTGCGCGTGCGCCACAGTGGCGGCGAGCGTGCGCGCGCCGCCACACTGCGCGCCGCCCGCGTCGCGAGCACGCCTTCCCGCGCTGAAGTGCACGTACGACACCAGCGCCCACGACGAGTACTCGGCGCGTAGCCCTCCTGAACATACACATGCGCACGTCAGCTGTCTGCGAGCCGTGACCACTGCACTGCACTGCTCACATATTGTGCAGCTTAATAGTACATTTTGATACAAGTGCAGAAAGTTTGCCATTGCGACCGAGGCGGAATTAACACGAGCCGTAGGCGAGTGTGTTATGGAGCCGAGGGCTGCATTGACAAATCTGCATGTGTATCAAACGACTTTTTTCAATACACTCACAAAAAAACGGGGGCTGACCGGCGACTCGTAGGCGACGTGCGCCAAGAACGATAAGATAAATGTAATAACATTGTGGCGGGGAGAGCACGCGCTATTTCTGCACTAGTGCGGAAAACAGTCTATTGCGTGGCTAAAAGCAGTGGGATAAGAGCGGGTTTTCGAGTAAGTGTATTGAAAACAAATTATTATATAATTTGAATTGGGCCCATAGTGGCAGGTTCATCTACATTGGTAAGGTAGTTGGCGGGTTGGTCTGTGGTCAGCAGCGCACTACAGGATATCTTGTACTTGTAGGATGATGATGTATGATTCCATCCGTGCACTGTGTACATAGTCTAGGGCACAAGATTCATTAATTTAGTATAAACTCATGGAATATAATTATTTATTCATGTTTTTAAAGTAAGCAATAAAAGATTTAATAAAATTAAATATTGGTCTACAAATGAATAAGAAAATATTTGAAACAATTGTCTATCACAATGCCGTTACCTACCTATCTGAGCAGTAGCCTCTGCACGGCAGACATGCTCAGTGTGGAGCCGCCTCCTGCTTCTCTGCTGTGCTACCAAGCCATGTACTATGTCTAGATTTATTTGCTGAATGTTGTGTCATGATTTCTGACTGTCCTGAAATATCAGGTTTCAAAATGCAACTACTGGAATAATAAAAATAAAAAGTTAAATTTAGTAATAAATAAAATTATAAATTGACTTTGAACGTTTCCAAGTTGGTAAAGAACTATAGTGACATGCTTTACTTAGGGTAAAAACTAACATGATGCTTGTGCACCTACTGAGGTAGTCAACCACTGTTCACTCAATAGCTGCTCAGTGGTGCCTGGCACATTAATGATTTCTAAAATAGAAATTGGTGTATGCAATAAAGATAGCAGGTGTGTATCAAGAGCACTGCTGCAGAAAACATGACATGTTCATACCAACATCAGATGCCTCAAACTGTCAACACAATGTAGAAAACAGACTGCTGTCTGCCTGCCCATCCTTACTAACATGATAAAATTAGTTCACAGAATGACTATCATACATACAAGCAGACAGCATTTACTAATTAGTATTTGACCCTGAAGATGTAGTAAAATGTATGTAATTACATAAGGTGCAATGCGGTGTATGATGTCTAGCTAGTGAGCACTGCATGAGCACTGAGCATGCAGTATTGCCTCCGGGTGCGCCGAGCCGCGGCGCCAGCACGGCGGCCACCAGCGCCCACAGCACACCGCCCACCAGCCAGCGCCGCCGCGCGCCACGCCATAAGCGCGCGCCCGTCGCCTGGCTCCAGCCCCACGTCGCTACCTTTCCACTCATATCGCTATTTTAGTAAACAAGCGGCCCATGCCATCGTACACTACACACTTGGTGTACCAGTCTGTCTAACTTCCGCAAGAAGAACGACAACGAATTGTGATTAATTGTGTAAATCAGCACAACACTAAAAAAACCGTAGATGATTTCAAATTATACGCAAAGATCAGAAAGATTTGCATCATGCCTGCATTGCCATGGTACAATGCAACTTTTCCAAAGTACTCTGTGACTCTCCCCGAGTCCCCGTGGTACAAACAAAGCGATAATATCGCAAATCCGACTAACGCGCAACATCACAATTATTACTCAATAGCCCTTTTATTTTGTGACTATTAAATTTGGTCGGATTCGCGATATAATCGCTTTTGACGCAATTCGGAACACGGAGTTGATTGACAATTGCAAATGTCAAAGTAATTTTTTTAATGAGATTGGCCTGGATACTAAGTCTTACTAATCATTTAAGCATAATGTCAAAGTCCAAATCTACAATTTTAATAAGTGATTCTCTAAATTCGATTTTTTACGTAGAATACCGGAACTTTTACTAATATAACCTTTTAAGAAAGTAGGACCAATTTATGAAAGTATTTTTATAGGGTCTGCGCAGAAAAAGAGAACCGTCATATGATTTGAGGGCGCTGCAGTACATAAATATCGTTTTTATGTTGACAACACTGTGACGTCATTATAGTGCAACTGTAACATCTTGATATTTTGAAACTATGTTAAACTAGCTTATGCCAGCGGCTCCACTTTCTAATAAAATTAACCTACTTGCTGAACTTGCTCAGGTGACCAAACTTTGCAAAAATATAGCTTACTAGCTTTTGCCGCTTTTTCTTTGGCAGCTTCAGCCGTCGTGGTGGCTACGACTCTCAGTATATAAATGTATAACCTATGGCTACGACGTCCTTCTTCTTGTCGAAGTGCTTTACCACACAGGTGGTTTTACTACAACCCGGCACTCCATTTACCCACCTGATATTGGGTATCGCCCAACATTCCTGCGATGCTGACATGTTCGAAGTTCCCGCAATGGACCGTGCCATTTCGAGAATCTTATCGTCTAGAATAACTTTGGTACATTTGGCGGTAACCACTATCGGGTCGTCTTCCGGTGTTTTAAATTTTATCTTGCCTGAGCGCTCCGCCGCGTTTCCTCCACTTCCAAGGCAACAAAACCGCGCTTCGCGCTGTAGGCTGCCATGTACGACCCCATCATTTCCCCTTTGATGACTTGAGAATTGGTGTTGTCGTAAAGCGGTATACGACAACACCAATCCCAAAATCCAAGCCTCTGCCTCCTCGAGCAGTACCTTCAGTAAGCCCTCTGTTTCTCTTTGGAAGGTCAGATGGATCTTCTTGCATGTCATGAGATTTAACTCTCTAGTCGTTCTCACAACTGCTACTTACTTGAGGGAGGCACCCTTAACGTGATCTATAGTATTGGTTCTTTTTCCTTTCTTTTGAAGACTCTCTCCACTGCCGTTTCCTGCTTTTGCGATGGCGATTCGCGGCTCGTGCTTAGGAGCAGTGCACTGAGAAAAGTGCCGATGGCTTTCAGGCGATTTCTCTTTTTGGCCCGATCCTCTGGCCTAGTTGTTTTATTCTCCTTTGCAGCTTTCTCGGCGGCCGCCTTCTGCTGAACCCTTTCTGATCCACTTACGATGGTCGAACTTGTTACGGGGGTAGTCGAGGTGGCTGTTGGGCGTCTCCGGGGCTTTAAGGAAACTTAGAGTTTCCCCTCGGTCCTCATAGACGACTAGCTGTGCTTGTTCTGATGCTTTTAAACATCCATTGCGGTCTGCGACGTTTCTCCTGTCCCCTCCGACCCTCATCGCATCAACACTTGTGGTATGGGCCATGACTGCTGTGTATTCCCCTGCCTCTCTGATCTTTTGAAGCAGCGCACTTGCCTGAGCGAATGGAGTCGATAAAGACGCCATGATGATGATCACTCCTTCTCTCATAATCAGAATATCTTGTTTTAAAAATATATTGCTTTCTAAACAGAGAAGGGATAATTTTGATAATGCCATTATTTTGAGCATGTTTTGACTACCTAAATACGTCCACTGCGGCCACCGCCGCTCGTGTTTGTGGCGTGCAATTCGCGCCGCCTGCCGCCGCCACACCTCCCGCCGCGCCGCTCGCCGCTAAGACCGAAGTCATGAACAGGCCGTAAAATGGCGGCCATAGACCACAAAAAAAGAAATTTTATTTGAATGTCCAGAAAAATTTAAATACTGGGTGTCACCACCGACGACAAGCTCACGTTTAACAAACACGTTTCGGAGGTATGCCGCAAGGCCATCGCAGTCCACAAACAGCTGAGCAGAGCTGCAAAAGTAAACTGGGGCCTAAATCCGGAGGTAGTTAAAATTATATATGTTGCTACGGTGGAACCAATAGTCCTGTACGCTGTGCGCTGGCAGCAGCGCGTGGGTGGAAGCCGCTAACAAACTGGGAATGATCAAACCGCTAGGCGTCGTGCAGCGAGGAATAGCACAGAAAATGTGAAGGGCGTACCGAGCCGTCTCACTGAACTCGGTGCTCCTTATAGCCGGGATACTCCCCCTAGATCTTAGAATCCACGAGGTGGCATCACTGTTTAGAGCTAAGAAAGGGGTATCACAGGCCATATTGGGGGACGGGGAGGTAGAACGGATGACTTCTGCACTGAAATCCCCGCATCTCGCGGCGCGAAGCGACCTGAAGATCGTCGGCCTGGTAAACCGGGAGGATGTTGACGCCAATTCTGACCAACAGATGAAATTCTTCACTGATTGTAGTAAGATTGGGGGGCGTGTCGGTGCGGCGCTGTCCATATGGAACAGAGAGGCCGAGACGCGCGCCCTCAAGTTGGTGCTACCAGGTTACTGTACTGTTTACCAGGTTGAGCTACTCGCGATATTTAACGCAAGGCAACGCGGGAAATTAGGAACAGCACGGCGCACACCTTCAGGATCTTTAGCGACTCCATGGCGGCTCTTTTGATCGTGAAAAACCCCAGTTGCCTTCATCCTCTGGCGGTGGAGGCCAGAGAGAATATAAAAGCTGCGTCTCCCCAGAACAAGGTAGTATCCTGGTTCTGGATAAAGGCCCACGCAGGGTTAGAGGGCAACGAAAGAGCGGATCAGCTGGCGAAAGAGGCCACCATGATCCTTAAGAAAAGACCGGACTATGATCTGTGCCCGATTTCATTCGTCAAGCGCCACATACGAATGGCGACGCTCGAAGAATGGAATCGGAGATACAAATCCGGTCAAACCGCCAATGTTACAAACATCTTTTTCCCAGATGCGGTGGCAGCGTATAGAACAATAAGAAAAATTGAACTTACCAACATCAGGGTACAAATAATGACGAGGCACGGTGGATTCTCAGAGTACCTGAATCGCTTCAGGTGCTTCTGGAATGCCCTGCACACGCTGTCGACAGATATGAACTGGAACAGGCTCTGGAAATAAAATTAGACAAAGAGATTATTAGGGAAGTGATGCGAGGAAAAGATAGAGAGAAATTTCTAGACTACTGCACAAAGATTGCACAGAAAGCAAGTATGCTGGTAGTATATTTAGTAATATATATAAGCATTACTCCAGATTGGCGCGCTTCGATTTTAGGTAAATTTACTCACACTGCTTTACAGTTAGCGTGCACACAGCTGTCTGTATTGGAGTGCATTATAACCGCGTGTCGTATACCGCATTGATAATTTTGATACTTTGCCAACGTTTTTGGTAAGTATGAAATGTTTACGTTTTTTCGCAAGTAGGGACTTACTTTTTTTAGTTTATTGTAATATATGAGGAATTAAATTACTATTAGGTTTAAGTAAATAAAACAAATATTATCGTGTAAAATAAAATTTTATTATTTGTCGTCTCAAGTTTCCTAGACCTAGCTTTTCGAGGATCAACATCTTGGGCCGTTCAATGTGGTGACACTTAGGGGAGGTCTATGTTCAACAATGGACGTCTTTTGACTGAAATGATGATGATGATGATGATGAAGGTTTTATCAACAACAATTTCACACGTTATTTGATTCTCATGGAAATTTGCTGTTTCTGAATTTTTCTTGAATTTTGCTAAGGTTTTCCTTTTGTTAAGTTGTCTAGATACATGGGTACAAGTTACTTTGTTAACATTTTCTTATTGGATACCTACCTCCTACACAAACAACCCCCGGTGTATATAGAAGAATGAAAATTATTAAGTCTAAAAATAATATGTACGTATAATTTATAGTGAAACAAAAGTAAGCACAATGATCGACGATCAATAAAATTGCCGGCTTGAGATTATAAATAATGAGGATACGTCTTATTTATTTTTGTTAGTAACTCCACAATAAAAATCAAGAAAACACTCTCTTGATACAAAATTTTAAAAAGTGCCAAAAATATAAATAAACAGATTTAAACTTAAAAGAGCATCTTTATTTATAATATATAATATAATATAAAATAATATAATATAATAATATTCACACAACTATCATCACATTCACATATCATTTATGTCTTGGTTTTCAAGTATTTGAATTTCTCTTTTCTGCCAACAACAGTAAATCCAATAGGTAGCATCCAATAACACCTACATAGAGATAGGCAGTTGACCCACCCGGGTTTAAACCGGGTGTTTTGGGATAAACACCCGATTTCCACCCAAATTTTGGGTGTAAATGATTTTTGTTCATAAATGACATTAAATTTTTAATTACTATTCTTCTATTGAATTATACATAATCATATAAAATAAAATAACGCAAAAAAAAATCTGGTACTAATCAAAAACAAATGACCTAAATGAAAAATGGATTCTCCATTATCATTGTTACAGACGACAAAATGTAAAGGTTGTCTGGCTTCCCCTGACGTTGAAGGTGTATGTTCGTTGTAGTCGTCCAATATTATCGGGTCTATAGAATTTTCTATTCCCGTTTCATTTTCATCACAGCTCTCATTAGGTTAGTCTATAAAACTACGTAAGTATTTTAAATAAATTAAATACATACTTTTAATTCTTCTGCAACATTATGTAGGTATTTTAGCCCATCAAATTTCATTTTTATTACGTAATCGTAGGAGAGAAAAAGAACAGACTTTGCTATCGGAACCGGTCGCCAAACATTTTAGATCGTGAGATACTATTTATTTAATTAAACAGAACGGCCGAAGCCAATTACACCATTTAAACACATACAGAAAAACAAAATAAAACAATAGTTAAAAATTAAAAACAGACAAGTCAGAAGTCACGCAGGACTTTTAAGGGGACCTATTTAATAAATATAACACACAGTCATACATTCATCTCACAAAATTTCATACATTCTGACAGTATCATCTTCCATTCTTCACCAAACATATCAAAATCGGTGTTTTTGTCTAGGAGAGCATTAAGCGCAGAGAGTGTCCGCGGTATGGGTGATTTGGAGTGAGCAACTGTACGACACGTCGGAACTGCCAGGAGCCGATGCTTCCTGCCACGGCTGTAGTTGTTTGGCACATACAAATTACAGATGAGGTTTTGTAGGTCAGGAGCATCTATAATTCCCCTGAGTATTTTGAATGCAACAATCATCTGATCGCGTGACCGTCTAGCTTCTAAGGAATTGAAACCCAAGCAACCCAGCAGGAATTTTGTGGGATATAAAAAAGGATAAGGATCTTTATAAACGGCTTTATGGCTACATAAAGCCGTTTATAAAGATTCCTTAGAAATGCTTTTTGCACTTTTTCCAAAGTTAATATATAATGTTTTTCAAAAGGATTCCAAACGCACGCACTTGACTCAAGCTTGCTACGAACTAATGCACCGAAAACAAGTTTGATCACATGGGGACTGTGAAAATCGCGACAGTTTCTTAAAACAAAACCAAGACGTCTAAAGGACTCCTTGGCGGTAGATGTTATATGGTTGTGAAAGGTGAGTTTCTGGTCAAATGTGACTCCCAGGTCTTTCATAGCATCAGTTCGTGCAATAAGATCATTATCAAGCTTATATCTGAAGCATAATGGGTGCCGCATTCGACCAAAAGTCATTACATAACACTTTGAGGTATTAAAGTCCATTTGGTTATCCAAACTCCACTTATACACTGCGTCTATATCAGCTTGCAGGGCCAGGCAATCAAACTCGGATTTTATTTCGTAGAAAAGTTTTAAGTCATCGGCATATAAGAGGCATTTGACATTTTTAATAACGTTAGGTAGGTCATTGACCATCAAAATGAAAAGGAGAGGACCAAGCACCGAACCTTGGCTTACTCCTGAGCGAGTGTGATACGGAAGTGACTCGTATAGTCCTAGTCTCACAAATTGCTGTCGATCTCGTAAATAGTCTGCAAGAAGCCGGAGAAGTCCTGGAGCAACACCTATCGCACTGAGCTTTGATAGCAGAACGTCATTGTTGACTCTATCAAATGCCTTTCGAAAGTCAAAGTAGAGAACATCGACCTGACGTCCGCGATCAAGACTGGTGGAAATAGAGTCAACAAGTGTCAGCAGATTAGAGTTCACTGACCTTTTAGTGCGAAAGCCATGCTGCTCATTGCAAAGATGCTGTTTCACCTGACTGTAAATACTATCGTGCAGGACATTCTCGAAAACTTTCGCTGCAGAAGATAGTATAGCTATCGGGCGATATTCATCTACAGATGATTTATTTAAAGATTTCGGTATAGGAGTAACGCGCGACAATTTCCACTGGGATGGATAAACTCCAGTTTTTAATGCTAAGTTGAAGATGTAGCTAAAGGGCAAAGTAAGAAACTTCTGAGCCTGTTTTAGGAACCATGGAGGTATATTATCAGGACCAATTGAACTATCAGATTTTATCTTATCTATTCCTTTACTTATATCATTCTCATTGAAATTGAGTATATTAATATAGTTACTGACATTGCATTTGCAAGGATGGGCTACATGAGATACAATGTTTAGATGATTTACCGTCACCAACAAAGCTACATAGACCAAGTTCTCCGTCTATTCTTTCTGTCCCCACGGGTATAAAAAGAAGGAAAGAATTAAAAGATAACGCAGATATGAAGTCTAATTGTTCAGAATGTGCTTTATATAGAGAGGGAGAAGACAAAAGAAATGAGCTCTTCGGAAAATTAGTGGCGGAGGAATTTAAATATATTTACAACAGACTTGCTCAGAAAGTGACTCTTATTGCACTGCACTTAGGTATATAATGGCACTCGTTACCAACCTGTGACATTTTGATTACCATTACATTACGCACTAGTGCTATAATGTAGTTAAAACCTTTTTGTTCAACCTCTTTGTTCGCAAAACAAATTTTGAATTCGAATTAAATTCCCGTTCAATAGTACCTATATAAATTAGTGTCTTACTTACTTATAATATTTCATCCAATTTACAAGTTAAAATGGACAAATTTATCTTGTACAAACGATTTATTTAATAAAAAACATTTAGTAAATAAATCGTATCTTCAAATTTTTTTTTTTTTGTATTCTTTGGCCGCTATTTTCAGATGCGCTCGGATTTTGGCGTGTTTTTTTTTATTCCAGTGAAGTTCAGTGGCTGTATTACTTAATTAAATAAAATTAAATAATACAAAATCATTAAAATGTTACATCCGTATACTATTGTCACTACGAAAGACATTATCGTAAAAACTTTTCACGCAAGAAAACATAAACGGTGCATAAACGTAAGACTAGGCAGTATGATCAAAATACCTTAGCCTTCCTCTAAGGGTAAATAAAATAAATGATGCGCGCGTTATGAAAACAGAAAACAGATTTTTACCGCCATGTCACAGAAAATTTTACTAGTTTTACTGTTGTTTTCTTCACAAGTGTATTGTAAAACGTTGTATGACACACGTGAGTAATTAATGATTACCGTTCTTGGCTCTCTTAAGACCCTCGCCACGGCTCGGGTCTAAATACCGCCTCGACGGTAATCACTAACATTACACACTTTTATCATAATGTACTATAAGCCATGTGTGCGCACCAAATGCTATAAACAAATCTTAAAGTATTTACTACTTACGCTTGAGTCTTCAACGCTAATTACACACTACAACATAAAATAAGCTATTCAAAAGCAAATAATAAAAAATGTGATTTTTGAAATTTCGTTTTTATCTCGTACCATTTTATTTTACCCTCCCTGATCTAACTAATGTTGCCTACAAAGAAATCAAATTATTGAAAAACACTTTTAGAACATATTTTTAACATCACTAATTTAATTTCATCTAATTAAATAGACACCCAATTTTCTGGGTGTTTATGGGTGCTTGCGGGTGTTTATCGGGTTTTTATCAAAGCACCGGGTTTAAACCCGGTGGATTGTCCATCTTGACCTACAATCAAAAATAATAGGTATAGCATGGCATCTTCGAGTAAAAAATTGCAATGAAATGAAGACCCTAACTTTTTGAAATCGGTTAATAAAAAGGAGAAAATTGTGAATTGGTTATAAACTATTTTCTAAAGTTCTAAAGGCTCTTCG
This sequence comes from Mythimna pallens, assembly GCA_961205895.1. NCBI lineage: Eukaryota > Metazoa > Arthropoda > Insecta > Lepidoptera > Noctuidae > Mythimna > Mythimna pallens. The sequence continues at coordinate 59,304 of OY540845.1, read as the reverse complement.
GTAACTTATGTTTTGGCTTCATTAGCCTTAGCCAAATTTCCGTGTTTTTTCTCTCTTTTGGGTTCGTACCCCAAAAGAAAAACGGAACCCTTATAGGATCACTTTGATGTCTGTCAAGACCTTTTATCTCGGGAACGCGTGAAGGCATTGAGTGGAATTAAAAACAAACACTCAGATCTACGGTCCCTTGATGTTGTGAAAAAATACTTCTAAGTTAACGAAAAAAAAGATATGGCCGTCTATGTCGCAAATGTATATTTCGACACTCTCAACGGAATCAAAATTCAAAGGGTACTTCTCGTTGACCCAGAATCCGTAAATTTGGCAAGCAAGGTTTTGTAGCACAGGAATAGGAATAGGTAAATCTTAAAATAGTGAATTTATTGTTACATAAACTTTTTTTGCGACTCGGAAAAAGCTTCGGGATTTTAGATTCTTCATAGACTGCATTTCGGGAATTCAACTATTTACATAGGTATTGTACGGAACTTTCAGTGCGTGAGTCCGACATGCACTTGCCCAGTTTTTTTTCTATATAACGCCTTTTTTAGCCAAATCTGAAAAAAAGCAGGTAAAATAAAATTAGGTACTTAAAGTAGTCTAATTTTATCTTGTTAAGTAATCAACTACATTACAATAAAATATGTACTTACCAAAGTTTTGTCCAGTCGCGCTATTAACTCACGAAAATAGACTAATGTAGTCTTTGGACTAATGTTTTACGCAGCGCGCGGCGACGAGAGCGACACACGTCCTACCTCTGAAAGGCCTCGGCCGGCACTGGCTGGAGCGCAGACTTTTTTTTTTTTTTTTTGTGTGTGGCCTCTCGCAGGTCAACCTAGGAGGTTGTCGGCTGCTTAACCGGACTTGCCTGTGGCGGCCTCAATTCAAGAATCAAAGCCTCCAGCCAGGGCTTACTTAATTATACTTAAAACTAAGCGACTACACGCTAAGGGCACCCCCTGTGGGGTACGGACCTCGGCTTAGGGCGTCGCTGGGGGGGGACAGCAAGGGACGGGCTGGATCGAACAAAGATTTTATTATTATTTTCAGGGAATTTTAAAACTACGGCTCAGCGACGCGGGCTGGCTCGAGCAAGGGACGGGGAGGACGTTTACGGGATTGTCGCGGCGGGCCTCGGCGGCGAGGACGGAAGGACGGCGGTCTGTATTGTCTGCGAACTGTACTTGTTTCCTTACGGCTCTCTTGGAGCAGGGTAGTGGGGTCATCGGGGGTGACGAGAGTATGCCTAGGACGGCGAATCTTTGAGATGCGGGAGGGTTCGTATCGGGCTGCCGATACTATAAGGGGGTTGCGGTGTTTCACAGCAGTATCGAAGAAACGCTTGCAAAGGCGTTTCATGAACTGCTGGATGGTGGGGATTTTGAGATCTAGATGTAGATTCTCATTTCGGACATAATATGGGGCACCGAGAATTTTACGGAGGGTCCTATTTTGAAGGGTCTGCATCCTATGGAGGAAGCGGGGCTTGACGTGTGCGAAGATTGCACATGCATACGTCATGATCGGGCGGATTACTGCAGTATAGAGGCGCAGCTTGCACTTAAGTGACAGTTTGCTGCGGGCAGTCATGAGATAGTGGAGCCTACCTTGAGCGAAAGCGGCTCGCGAGCGAGCCTGCTTTATGTGCTCGGCGAAGGACAAGTGCTGATCGAGGATCACTCCGAGGTACTTGGCTTGCTTCTCCCAGGGGATCGGCTTACCGTACATGGTGATCGTAGGGGGAGGGGGGACGGACTTCCGCTGTTTCGAGTAGAGAACAGCTTGACTCTTATCAGGGTTAACCTCGATCTTCCATTTCCGGAACCATTTGCCCAAAATGTTTGCGGAGGTTTGGAGATTGCGAGCGATAACTCTGGGGTCACGACCGGTGTAGTAAATTGCCGTGTCGTCGGCGAATAGAGCCAACTGGGCCTTTTTACTTTAGGGAATGTCGCTGGTGAACAGCGTGAAAGCTAGGGGGGACACTACAGAGCCTTGAGGGACTCCAGCTCGAATGGGGTGGGGGGAGGAGAGGGCTCCCTCGATTCGATAGCGGAAGGTGCGATTCGACAGAAAGTCTCGCATGATGAGCACGAGACGGTCTGGCACACCGAGTTGATATAGCTTATATAATAAGCCATTGTGCCAGACCTTGTCGAATGCTTTCGCTATATCGAAATACAAGACACCCGTCATCGCATTACGCTGGAAGCCAGCGCTTAGGTGCTCTACGATGCGGTGGACTTGGTGGACGCATGAGTGCTCGGTACGGAACCCGAACTGCTCATCAGGAATGAGACCCTTGGATTCGGCAAAATCTTTGAGTCGCTTATAAATAAGCCTCTCGTAGATCTTACCGAGAACATTGAGGAGACTGATGGGGCGGTAACTGGTGAGGTCAGACTTGGGCTTGCCTGGTTTGGGGATACCGATAACGGTGGCCTGTTTCCACGCTTGGGGGAAGATGTTATTGCTTAATGCGCCATTGAAGATAGCGGTCATTAGCATTATAAGTTGGGGGGGGGAAGAGTTTGAACACTCTGTTCGTGATACCGTCGGCGCCGGGGGCTTTCCTTGGTTGAAGTTTTTTGATGATATCCTCTACCTCGTCGGGAGTGACGGGGGCCAGAGGGTTATCAGGGTCTTCAACGGGAGGGAGGGAGGCTCTACGTTCGACTTCAGCGTCCACCATGTCGATGTGGGCTTGGTCTACTAGTTGAGAGCTAGGCGAGCATTGGGCTTCGAGGCTGTCGGCTAGGCATTCCGCTTTTTCAGAATTGTCGAAAGCGACACTCTTATCAGGGCGGGTGAGCGGAGGCATAGAGGACTCTTCAGTGGAACGTAATTTCCTCTGAAGTTGCCAGAAGGCGAGGTGAGTAGGCTCGAGTTCGCTGAGCGTCTTGTCCCAGCGGGCGGAACGCAGCTCGGTCATGCGTTTCTTTACAGCACGCTGTAATTTACGCATGTGAGCCTTGTTAGCGTCGCAAGGAAAAGCGCTGTATGCACGGATGGCTGCGTTCTTCTCGGTCATCAGAGCCCGTACATCGTCCGGGATTTTCCAGCGAAGGTCCTCCTTCGCAGGAATCTCCCTTGAACATTCGTTCAGGACGGATTGTACGTGGTCCGTGAGCGAGTCGATTGCCGCCGTCGTGTCAGCGACTGAGACTATGTGGTCGGGAATAGAATCCAATTGAGGTGACGTGGTAGATTTTAGCTTTTCGCTTACTTTCTTCCAGTCAGTGATCAATTGGGAAGCGGGGGGCTGGCCCGGGTCGAGATTGCCCGAACGGGAGCCTAGGTGCATAATCACGGGTCGGTGATCGGAGTTAAGCTCGTGTATTGCTTCTATAGACTGCAACCGGAGGTTGACATTCTTAAGGAGCGCTACATCGAGGACGTCGGGGCTATGGTTGGGATCATGGGGGAAGTGAGTGTGACACATCGGGGCGATGATGTCAAAGTTAAGGGATGCACCAAGGTTGAACACGACCTTTCCCCTAGGGTTGGTCGTACTACTGTTCCAGGCTGGGTGTTTAGCATTGAGATCGCCCGCTATGATAACGGAGTCACTCAAGCCAAAGAGGGCAGTGAGGTCGCTAGTAAGCGCGATGGACTCGTCTGGCATACGAGACGAGGAAGTCGGAGGGGGATAGTAGGCAGAGACGACAGTGATCGGTTGATGACCAGTCATGCCTACTCGGCAGGCCGAGTATTCCAAGAAGGATCGGGGCGCGGGAGGATCTAGAGGGATACAGTACAGTTCCTTTCTATAATAGATAAGGGTGCCACCACCGTGACAGCGAGATCTATCATTGCGAACTAGTCGGTAGTTGGCAATTCTAGGATCTTTACAGTGGGGTTTGAGGAATGTTTCCTGGATGAGGAGAAGGTCTAACTGATGGTCGCGGAGGAACGTGGCGATCTCATCTCTCTGATTGATAATGCCGTTGGCATTGAAGAAGCCTAACTTTAGGGATCGCGGTTTGGTACAATAAATTTTTTGTTGTCTATCCATTTAGGGGTACGGCAGGTAGTTTGTCGAGTTCGGCTGTGACCGACTCGTACTTATTGAATAGCGCAGCGCGCTTGGCAAAGTCGAGTTGGCCAGTGACTTCCGCTAGGGTTAGCTCGTCAGCTAAGTCCCTAGCGTCCTGCGTCATAAAGATGCGATAGTTGTCCAGGATAATTTGGCCAACTGTTCTGCGTGGGAACGCAGCTGAAACTTGGGGCGCGTTTCTGGGGGGTTTGGCGGCCACGGGGGCCACAGAAGCCGGGGAAGGCGCTGGGATGGGCTTAGCCATTAGCGCTGGAATTGGCTGGGAGGCCACCAAAGCCGGGAAGGCTTTCTGGTGGTTTAGGTGATTCCAGGGGGATGGTCTCTGGGGTGCGAGACGTTCGGGGGGCTGGGAAGAGGGGACTTTCCCGGAGGGTGCTTCCCTCTGCTGGCGAGCGGCAGCACGCTTTGCCAGCTTGGGAGGGATTTTGGGGGCTTTGGGGCAGCCTCGGTAGTTAGCCGGGTGCCCGGCTTGGCCGCACAGCACACAGCTGGGAGGCTCTGTGCAGAGAGTGCGATCCTTTGGACGGGGGCAGTCAGAAGTGCCATGCTCACCCAGACACTTAACGCATCTGGGTGTAGCGTAACAGTTCTTCTGTGAGTGGCCGTATAGTTGGCAGCGGTGACACTGCCCAACTATCGTGGGTCTATAGGGCTTCTCGATGGAGATGCCGGAGAGGGAACAGATCGACTTGATCTTGAAGATGGGGTGGTGCCCGTCGGTCGGGTCGCAGACGACAAGGATCATGTCGTATACTTCGCTTCCTCTCGCCTTGTGAAGGCGATGGACAGCGGAAACGGGGATATTTTGGGCCAGGAGGTCGGCCTTAATGTCCTCGGCGGGGATTTCCTTCGGGACACGTCTAATGACCACTCGGGTCGGCGTGTCCTCAGGAAGGGAGTAAGTATGAAAGGAGATTTTCCTTTCACGGAGGACTTTGGTAAGTTCCCGATAGTCAGTTGACGTCGGGACTTGGACTTTTATGCCTTGTTGGCAGGAGCGGGCGTTTGTATAGTTGATCTTGCGATCGCTACACATTTTGGACACGTCTGTCCATTTTCCCTTGTCCTGGATGTACAAGGGCGGAGGGGGGCGCTGCTTCTTCAGCTGAGTGACAGAAGCGGAAACGGGGGGGGGACAACTAGCCTGCGAGGCGGGGGCGGGCTGGGCAACAGGGGCGGGCTGGGTAGCGGGGGCGAGAGAAGACGCAACGGTCTTCTTTGATTTGGTGGCCTGAGCGGCCTTCCTGGCTTTCCTCTTGCCCCCTAGGACGACTTGGAAGTCGTCCTCGGAGGAGGAGGATTCAGGGGACTGTTCGGAGTCCGACGATGCTTGCGACGCTGAGTCGCTGGCGGGGACGGTGGTGTCCATTGCCTCATTGGCGAAGTGGGCTACCAATAGGGGAGGCATATCCGGGTGAGGGCGGGGGCAGGGGGTCGGCGGGGACGGACCGGAGTCCGGAAATGACAATACGTCACTGAAGTCAGTGACGCTTGAAGGGACGGTGGGGGGGGGGGGGCCTCTAATTGAAGCGATTTTCTCGCCATATTTGGCGAGGAAATCGGGGTCCTTGAAGAGGACCTCTTTGACGAACGCTAATATAATAGCGTCCGTCATGATTAAAAGGGACTTGGGATTAGGTCACATGGGTTGGAAAAACCTCATGTGCAAAACTCCTAACGGTCCCTACGTCCCCGGGTGGACGGGCCCGGGGGTGTGTGACCCTCCCAGTAAGGGTTGTGCAGACTGGGAGGTGTGTACCTATTGGTGTGCCCTAAGCTTGTTTCCGATCGCCAATATCAATGTGCGATCGGGCCCTATCAGGGTCTGGTGCGAAGGGATAGACACCCCAACCGACACCAGGTGTGTAGCTGGAAGAGAACTCGGAGTATTAGATTTGACTAGGAGCTCCCCCAAGGCCAAAATCTAGCTCCCGACTCCAAATGACTGCCTAGCCCTGAAGGGGTTCGGCGGGTGTATTGGGGCAACACCCCCTTGACTTCGTTGACACCGTGAGGTTTCCCGTCAAGGACCACGAAACTGTGGCTTTTCCCTTAAGGGGCACAACGTTTATCGACTATTTCCCGTTAAGGAAACGTATATCCTCCACTGCCTTGAGAAAGGCGGCTTCGGATCGCTGGTGCGGTCGGGGACCACGGATGACGTCACGGGGTGACGTAACGACACGGAGCACGGAGCGGGCGCGGAGCACAGAGCGGCACGACCGTTCGGGGCGAGCGTCGGGCGGAGAGTCGATTTTTTGGAGCGCAGACGCAATTCGCGTCTATTATATAGTAATTCTAAATAATTCATTGTAAATTAAAGAAATAAGTTATTAAAAAAAATCATTATGCCATATCTTAGAACGTAAATGTGTTCAATTACTAGGCCTAAAAATAGACAATAATGCCCCATATTTTATCCTAAACTAACATGTTTAATATCTCGAAAAATGGCTAAAAATGACAGTTTTGAGTTTACTTTTCTTGAATGAAAACTTACAGCAATCGTGTTTTTTTTTAGCCATGCGTTAGTCAATGTTGTATTTTTTTTTAAAGTAAAATTGTTGTAAGTTTATCATACACAGTTTTACTACTATCTCGTATCTGCGTAGATCATCGACCGCTAGATTTAAAAACGGCTTGGATAAGAACTGTTCTAATGGGAAAACTATACGACTATTTGAAAATCTTTTTAATCCACACACTAGATTATAAAATTCCCAATAATATGTTATCAATATCTTATCTAGAAATCAAACACATTATTGTTATATTGTCCATCGGAAATCATTGATTTTGACTTCTGCGTGTTTTTAACGGATGAGTGCTCTTAAGCATAGAAATAAGTATAAAATGTCATTAGAGTAAGCACTATTATAAGTAGAAATAGAAATAAAAAGATACTGTTAACATAAGAAAACGAAGAAAAATTGGATAGATTAAGAAATATGTGAAAGAAATAAAAGACCTAAATGGACCGTTATTTCCCCCCACATTATAATAAATAAAAAAGGAATAAAAATAAATAGCCCCTCCGAGTTAAAAAAAAAAAAAATCACCTAAATTCAACGCGTTGAGTTAAGTGCAAAAAAGTTACAGGTGGAATTGTGCAGTTTTGATTCACCGGGAAACGTGTGGACAAGTGTCTGGCTCTTCTGGTTGCGGAGCAGTACTCCTGCAACTTCTGTGATGAATATCGCAGCCAAGTTTAGTGCAATAGTTTATCAAACGGTACACCTGGGAAAAGCGGCAGAGACCATTACAGCGACACGAAGATCAGCAAAATCGGAGCACGGACTTGGGGGCTATTAGCGTGTAAAAAACGCCAAAACATGTGGTTTTATCGCCAAGTAACCTCAATTTTGGCCCACGTGTTTTCTTTTGAGACACAAGGCGTGACGTCTAAGCAGCCAATCTAGCCATGACTGAAGACACCGTTGCCGGCCGAGGAATCGGCCTGCAGACCAGCTACCAGTGTGACGACTTTGCGGCCCATCATCAGGTTAGCCTGAGGGAACTCCTCAACCCCTGGTCCTATTCCCCCGAGTTTGGACTCATCTAACTTGGAATTCCAGGATCTAGGAGGCAGGCCTGTTGGCAATGGCCTGTAAATTGCTCTGCAGTTTCTCCATTTCCTCCTCGAATCTGCTGGCCGTGAGCAGGCCTGTCTCTCGGCTACTCGGATCCGTTTCGGTATTTACTGGTCGGTTAAGGTCCTCTTTGAGTCTCTCCAGGGCCTTCCGGAGCACGTCCAGCTGGTTAGAAATGCTGGTAATGTTGTTGTTTAGGTGAGAAAAGCTGGCCCCCATTGTGTCCCACTTTGGATCACTTGGGGCTCTTAAGCTTTCCTGTCTTGTCTTCTCGTGCTCCTTAAGGTTACTGCAGCTCGCCGTTTTGACCTCATCTTTTAGTTCCTTGATTCCTTTGAAGGCCTCAAGGGTTTCATGGCCGAGCCATTCGCGGATACCTTTCGCTTCTTTTTTTGTTTCTAAGACATCAGGTCGCATGAGAGAGAGCTCTACCTTGAACGCCATCAGTTCTCGAGTGTGAGCTCTCTCGACCCGCACTAATTCTTGTGCGTGTCGAGAGCGCTCCTTCTCGAGGTTGTATTTGTGACGTGCTCGTGAGTCTGCCAATGACAGGGCCGTCTCGTACAGACCCTGTAAGCATTCATGAGCCGTGGCCTTGCACTCTCTCTTCATGTTTCCAGCAGACTCGAGGGCGTCTTTGCCCTTTTGGAGAAGTTCGTTGGCTTCTCTAGTAGCCAGGTCCATTTCTACCCCTGTGCCCCTTCTTGGGGTTCTGTACAGAAGGCTCGGTCGCCCACTCTCGGGACGCTCGGATTGGCTTAATGTGGAGGCCACCGAGCTTTCCTCATCCGAGATGACCTGGCGAGGAGGGGAGATGCTACATTGTTCCCAATTGATCACCGTTTCGGATATTCTCCTACGATCTTCTGAGGTCTGTGACTCAGGCGCTGAAGGTGGTGGCGGTGAAGACTGCCTGCTCGCTACGCCTGGTTCCGACGCCGCTTTTGACATTTGTGGCGTCTGCGACGGACGCGCCGACTTTTCTGAGACAATCGATTTCGCAGTATTATTTTTTAGTATTTTTTCTCGGAGAGACTTAGGGGCTTTCGCGGCTTCCATGATCGTTCTGCGGGAGGTGGTGGAAGTTTTGGTAGACATAACTATTAATTTTTGTTTTTTTTTATGGTAATTTACTGTCTTATTCCATTTAAATAAGACAGTAAATTTATTACAACTATAATATTTTATTAACTACAATTTTTTTTTTGTTCAATATTTGTGCCTGTGTGTAATGATACTTAACTATTTTTATTATTATTCTATACATAGGTTTTTTTATTATTATTATTATTTAAGATGGACTCACGGATGCTCAGCTGGTGGTCTGCGTCTGCTGTCCGATGAGGAGCCCGACAACTGCCAGAGCGGGAAGGGGGGGGGTTCCGTGGGGAAACTATTTAAGGGGAGGGGTAAATTGTGGGGAGGGGGGAGGGGGGTTATGAGTTGGGGGGTTAGGAGGCGGAGGGGATGTGGCGAGACAATTTTAAGGGAGGTATGACGTAGTGAGGGATGTAAGGTGGCAAGGGGAGGTCGAGTGGTGAAGGGGGTAAGGTAGTGAGGTGAGGGGGGGGGGGGGTGTAAACTGAGAGGGAAAGGGGAAGAGATACCTGTGGAAAGATCCTGGAATTCCAAGTTAGATGAGTCCAAACTCGGGGGGAATAGGACCAGGGGTTGAGGAGTTCCCCCTCAGGCTAACCTGATGATGGGCCACAGAGTCGTCACACTGGTGTCTGGTCTGCAGGCAGATTCCTCGACTGGTAACGGAGTCTTCAGTAATGGCAAGATTGGCTGCTTAGACGTCACGCCTTGTGTCTCAAAAGAAAACACGTGGGCCAAAAGTGAGGTTACTTCGCGATAAAACCACGTGTTTTGGCGTTTTTTACACACTAATAGCTCCCAAGTCTGTGCTCCGATTTTGCTGATCTTGATGTCGTTGGATTGGTCTCTGCCGCTTTTCCAGGTGTAACGTTTGCAAAACTATTGCATTAAAGTTGGCTGCGATATTCACCACAAAAGTTTCAGGAGTATTGTTCCGCAACCAGAAGAGCCAGACACTTGCCCACACGTTTCCCGGTGAATCAACACTGCACAATTCCACCTGTAACTTTTTTGTGCACTTAACTCAACGCGTTGAATTTAGGTGATTTTTTAACGCGGAGGCGATGTTTTTGTGGCGATGTATTATCGGTTACGGGTTAGGTTAGGTTTTTTTTTTTTTTTTTTTATTATCTCTACCTCTGAAGTAATCAGAGTCTACTCAAATAAACTAATTTCTTTCATACTAGTTCTCGCTAGCTTGCCTCTCGCACTTTTATTCTACATACTATTTCTTTCTTTTATCCTTCCTCTTTTATTCTCGTTTGTGGGTGGGACTCCCATTTTGCACTAAAGTCTATCTATATATTGTATTCTATACTTTTATGTTCTTTATTTCTTCTAAGGTTTAATAATACACTGGTAGGTGCTTTATTTTCAAGAAATTTACATTGCTTACATAGTTACAGTTTCTTCATCATATTCTTATTTTACAGTTCTTAAATATTAAGGTACATAATTACAGTTTGTTTATAATATACTTAGTTTACGGTTCTTACATTATAGGTTTTCATTGATTAGTTTGGTTTATTACTTTTATGTAATTTTCTAGTTTTACAGTTTTTAGGCTTAAGTTAATTCTCAGGGGTTTGTAGTTTAGGTGACATGATCTTAAATGCTAGTACAATCTTCAGTCCTTTTTTACTATTTTCCTATTTCTAATTATCTTCTAGTTTTACATTTCTTATATCCTAATTTGTCCTACTGTTTACAATATTTATCCTTTTTTCTTTCATTCATGTTTTGTATGCTAACATGTATATATTTACTATATAGTGGTTGCATACTCTACCGATTACTCTTATTTCTTTTTATTACAGTTTGCACGATTTTTATACAGTATTCTAAAAATTTATTCCTGTTTTTTCCCAGCATTATTTCTCCTATATTATTTCTATTCAGGTCGATTTCTAATTCCTGTTCTATATTATTTCTTTCAAAAGCATGCGCAGGACAGCAAAGCAGCAAATGTGGCACCGACTCCTCAATATTTGGGTCGCAGATGCACGATGGACTCTCCTTACACTTGAAACGGTACAAGTATTCGGAGAATCCACCGTGCCCCGTCATGACTTGAGTCAGATGCCCACTTAATTGTACCTTCCTGATCACCCTGTACGCCGCCACCGCGTCCGGGAAAAACATTTTGGTGACAGAAGCCGTAGTGCCAGTCCTATATCTACTGTTCCACTCGTCAAGCGTTGCTGTACGAATGCAACGCTTGACGAATGAGACAGGACACAGATCGTACTCGGTTAGGTTAGGTTAGGTTTTTTTTTTTTTTTTTTTTTTTTTTTTTTTTTTTTTTTTTTTTTTTTTTTTTTATACTTCTACCTCCAACATGTATCGGAGCCTATTCTAGCTACTTTTCTACTTTTACTTTCTTTCACTCCAGTTCTCGCATGTATGCCTCTCGTACTTTCATTCCTCATACTTTGTCTTTCTTGCATTCATCATCTTTTGTTCTTTTTTGGGTGGGGTTCCCAACTACTGCTATTTTTCTAATCTCTCTAAATAGTTTTACATTTTTCTTTATTTTCATTTATGGGGTAATTATGGGGTATTAATAAGGGAGTGGTAAACAGTTTTTAATTTTCACATTTCACACTTTTTGATTCCTTAAATTCTACAGTTTATTTTACAATTTTTATCTTACTTTTCACATATTCTATATATTCCTAATTTTATTTTCTTGTATGTTATACATGTATATATTTCCATCAAACAAATGGACAAGACAGAAGGAAGTTTTACAAAAACGGAAGACCTTAATCCAATCATAATTATTCTAGACTTATTCTAATTTAAATACTTATAACTATTTATTCCTATCTTACATTTATATATTAAACAACTTTTACGGCTATGCTAAACTTAATATACTACACTATAATATTATGATAGCATATTTACTTATGCGGTTTTGTTTCTTGCAATTACTATTTGAGCGATATATTTGCTGTAATCTAAGAAAATTTCTCTATTTTTACTCTCTATAATATCTTTTAGATTATTGCATGCTATCTTTGTATTTAACGCATGCTCGACGTTGAAGCGGTGCCTGTCGAATTGGGGGCAGTCAAACAGTATGTGCGGGACCGTTTCACTTACACTTGGGTCACAAATACACGATGGACTCTCCTTGAGCTTGAAACGGTTTAAGTACTCGGAGAATCCACCGTGCCCTGTCATTATTTGCGTGTTCAAGCTACTTGTTCCTATCTTTCGGATTATCCCATGGGCTGTCCGGACATCTGGGAAAAATAATTTCGTAACAGATGCCGTGTCACCAGTTACGTATCTAAGGTTCCATTCGTCAAGCGTCGCCATACGTATGCTCCGCTTGACGTATGAGACCGGACACTGGTCATAATCTGGTTTTCTTTTGGGATTTTCAGCGGCCTCCTTTGCTAACTGGTCGGCTCTTTCATTCCCCTGTAGCCCCACGTGAGCTTTTATCCAGAACAAGGTTACAACCATGTTCTGGCGGGATGCGGATCTAATGTTATCCCTAGCTTCTACAGCAAGAGGGTGGCGTAAACTGGGATTTGCTAATGTTTGTAGAGCCGCCATTGAGTCGCTGAAAATTCCAAAGGAAGACGCCTTAAGCTTGGTTACTTCCTTTGTTGCCCTTGCAATTGCCAAGAGTTCAGCCTGGTAAACCGTGCAGTAATTTGATGGGGCAAATTTGAGGGCTTTGGTCTCAGCCTCACCATTCCATATGGACAGTGAAGCGCCGACCCCTCCTCCGATCTTCCGTCCGTAAAAATGCGGACGTCAACACTGCACCTGTCCAGCTGTTCTTGGTTTACCTGGCTGTCGAACTTAAGGATGTCGCGTACCGCAGGATGAGGGTCATCTGTTGCAGCGGTCATTTGCTCGACCCGCCTGTCCCCCAGTGATGTCTGGGGCACTCCCTTCTTGGCTTCATATAGACATGCCGCCTCACGAACTCTAATGTCGAGGGGGAGTAATCCCGACAGCACCAGTGCCGAGTTCAGGGAGACCGTGCGATATGCCCTGCACATCTTTTGAGCGACTCCACGCTGAACGGCCCCAAGTTGTCTTCTAATGCCCAACCTTTTAGCTGCCGGCGCCCAAACGCTTGCAGCGTAAAGTATTATGGGCTCTATTACCGCCACATACATCGTCCGTATCACTTCTGGGTGTAACCCCCAACTAACCTTTGCAGCTCTACACAGCTGCTTGTAGATCGCGATTGCCTTTCCACAAGCGAGTGAGACGTGTTTTTTGAAGGTTAGTTTTTCGTCGATCGTTACACCCAGAAGCTTTACTTCATTCGACATTTTAATGTTGATTCCGCCCATACTCAGGCGTGGTGTGTCGTATTTCAATTTTTTGGTTATTACCATGGCAACTGTCTTATGTGGTGCAAATTTAAGTTTGTTCTCGACACCCCACGCCAGAACATGATTGAGAGCTGCATTGGCACATGCTTCTATCTCCAGCGCAGTCTCCCCGTCGAAGACCAGGACGATGGCATCCGCAAATGCCTGGATGTACGTTCCCCTAGCCTCTGCTGCTTTTATGAGGGGGTCTAGGACCAGGTTCCAAAAAATTGGGCCCCCAATCGAGCCCTGTACACAGCCTTTATTGGTTGCCTTTTTATACACCTCCCCGCCGTATCTGATTGAGACTTTGCGGTCTCTGAGGTAACTGTCGATGACCCGCCTAAGATCAATAGGACACTTTTCTTCCGCCAGTCGAATCCTTATTGCAGGCCACCACGCGCTATCAAATGCCCCCTCTATGTCCAAAGAAACGAGTGTCGCTATCCGTTTTTGGCCGAGCTTCCTATGGACATGCTGCATGAGATTGTAGAGGGCATCCTCCGTGCTTTTCTGTGGCATGAATCCGTGCTGACGGGTACTCATGTTCGGCAGAAGGTGAAACTTTAGGCGGGCCACCAGCATCTTTTCCAAGATTTTCCCCAATATAGGCAACAGCCCAATCGGCCTATATGATTTGGGGCTGGTATAGTTCGCTTTTCCAGGCTTTTTCAGAATCACGACGGTTGCCTCCTTCCAGGCAGTGGGGAAGCAGTGACATTCTAGGCACTTGTTAAGGAACCTTAAGAACAATTCCGGATCATTACCCACGGCGTGACGACAGATGTCTGCGGTAAAGCCGTCCGATCCTGGTGCTTTTTTTGGATTGAAAGACTCGATCGAATTTTTCAACTCAGCCATCGTAAAGGGTGGGTCACAAGGGTCATTTTGCTCGCCAGAATTTACGATCTCGGCCTTAACTCGAATGGATCGGTGATGTGCGCTGTCGCATTCTGTAAGGTCTTCCGGGTAAAATGTTTCCGCTAGCAGCTTCACGGAACCTTTTGCATCCAGCACATCACCATTCCCCTCCAAAGGCAGGTCCTCCTCTCTACGCTGTGTCCTACCTATTACCCTATATATTCCTTCCCAGATCCCCTCCTTATCTTGTCTCCCACAGAATTCCTTCCAACTCTCGGTTTGAGCTTTGGCCACTTCTAACTCATACTCTTTTTTCTTTTCCAGGTACTCTTCTATGACCCTCGACTTCCGGATTGGGGCGGCGCAGCGGATCCTACGCTTCATGGTGGCGACGGTCTTCTTCATCTCAGCGAGTCTCTCGGACCACCACGGCAAGGTAAGTTCTTCTTTAGTTTTTATGGTTGGTATGGTTTGTTTACATGCTTCATCTATTGCTTTGTAGAGGTTTTCTGTTGCTATATCTATTTGCTCTAAGTTGTGAATTTTTTCTATTTCGGTTTTGGTGAATTTAAATTTAATTTTCAACTGGCCAAGTTTCTCATGAAAATTGGACCAGTTCGCTTTTCTAGTGTTGTATTTACGGGTAGTTCGTTCAACTTTGACGCCCTTTGATTTTTGTAAGAAGATTTTGAACGTGATGCCGTTGTGATCCGAGCTCGTGAGTCCTTCGTCAACCCTCCAGTCGTCTATCATGTCCAAGATATCATTGGAGCAAGCGGTGATATCCACGTGACTACTGTATCGCTTTCCTCCCCGGATAGTGTCGAAAGTCGGAATTTCCCCTCTATTAAGTATGTTCAGATTTAGCTCGCCGAGAGTTCCTACCACCTCTTCCCCCCTAAGGTCAGCCGTTGGACTGCCCCACCACATGCTTCTGGCGTTAGCGTCACCTCCAACGATCAGTTTTTTGGAATCGACGGCGCGCTCTATTTGTTTGAGGTGTTCTAAATAGGGCTCTATTGGCTGATCTGGCTCAAAGTAAAAGGAGACAAGCGTGATCTCCCAAGCACTGGTCTGGATTCCCACCACAACGATGTTGTTTGTGGTGAGTTTTGGGTACTGCTTGACTATAAAGTCACTGTTAAAGACAGCTATTGCTGCCTTAACAGTCCCACCTCCTGTTCCAGTGCTTTGGAAGATCCTAACGCCCCTGTGACTCCTCATTACTTTTGCTCCACCTACATACGGTTCCTGAAGAAGCGCCAGTGCTATCCCACGTTCCGTGGCTTCTGTGAGAAGCTCATTGGTTGCTAGCTTCTTGCGTTGGAGGTTTGCCTGTATTGCTCCGTAGGGTGTATTTGCCTTGGAGGTGCCTTTAGCAATAAGCAACGGTTGATCTAGCTATATCATCCCATTTCTTGCGCAGTGGACAGTCATGGCTAAAAGCATTGTGCTGTGTACCGAGCTCGATTTTTGCCTTCGTACAATTCCGGCAAACGGGTGGTACGCCTGAAAGCCAGTCCGAGCACTCCGATCTCATGTGGGGACCGCCGCAGTGGCCACATAGGTCTGCAGGCTCTTTGCAGAACCGCTTACCATGTCCAAAGCTTAGGCAGCGGGTGCACTGGACCAACGGGGTCTGATCTTCGACCCTGATGCGCTGGAGATCAATGTGAACGGTCCCAATGTCCACCGCTCTTCGCCAGATAGTGGGCGAGACACCGATTATAACGTGGCCAATATGTGGGTTTCTTGTTCTTCTTCGGTATCTAACCTCCACCCTGTCTTCCTCAGTGTCGAGGCCATCAAAAACACCCTGGTTCTGATTTCGTAACGCTTTAAGGATGTCTTCATTAGAGTTAACTACCAAAACGTTCCTTAAGATCAGAAGCGGATCCTTATTTTTGACTTCCTCGACAGTGAGGTCAACACCTTCTTTCTGAAGTCGGTCTTTTATCTTGCTCCTTTCTTCTTCGGTTTGTAAGCCTATTATTACTTTCCTATCCTTGGCTTTCCTCACCCTTTCGACTTTTATCCACCCATCTTTTGCATTCACTGCTTTCCTCACTTTGTCGAGCACTTCATCACCTGTTTCCGTTTCGTCCTTGGAGGTAACTACTACCGAATGCAAAGTGTTTCGCCTTGGCATTACTCTTACTCCTTGCGCTGAGGCCACACTCGCGTAGGTAATTCCCTGCTCAAGGAACTTTCTTTGGTGGTCAATTGCATCCTTTAGCTCCTCTATCTTTTTATGGTTTTCCACCAGGAGGTTTGTTTGGTGTTCCATTTTTTGTAAAATTGTAGCAGTGTCAGGGTTATCGGGAGGAGTTTTGTAAATTGATTGTGGCTCTTGAACGGGCCGTTCCCTAACAATGTTTTGCTTAGCTAGTTTTAGCTCCAGTTCGACCTCCTTTACTAGCTGGTAGAGCCGTTCAGTAGCTTCAAAGATACTGTTCTTAATCTCTGTCTTTGTATTCCTGGAGCTGTTTAGATGCAGTTTTGCCTTGACGAGGCAGGCCTTTGCTTCCGCAGTTCGGTCAGAATATTTAATATTTGGCGGTGAGAGTGTGTCGACAGACTTTCTTATTTGTGTCACTGCCACACTCTCTTGCGTAAAAGCAAGTTTTGTTTTTATTTTTGCAGGGCCGGCCTGCGACGTCTGTTCAATTGTAGCGAGATCGGGGCTGCTGTTTGGGGCTTCCCAGTTCTCTATGCTGCGTCTAACATTTGAGGAAACAACTGCTCCAGGTTTAGGCGGTGACTTTTTGCCTCCGGCTGCTTTTAGCGGAGTTCTATGGCCGAACATGTTGGAGAGTATGCGTCAAATAATAAAATACGTCAATAGGGACAGTAAGGTAAAGATAAAATGGTGTATAAAATAAAAGAAAAAGAATGTACGCACGAAATAAGTAAAAATTTAAAACTTTTAAAACCGCACAAGTATAATAGCTTGGATAGGTTTTACAACCAAACGTTGTAAAAAAAAAAAAATTTTTTTTTTTTTTTTTCTTTCTCTCTCTTCTTGAGCACTACCCTAAGAAACCTAATTATAGGTAGCGGTCAGGAGCTCTGTGTTGGTCTAGAGCTCAATTTCCACTAACAGAGCCTGTTTTTGTTGACTTCACATAAATGGCTCTATGTAGAGTCAATCCAATATTATCACTGCATAGAGCCCGCCAAGCCCGTTCCAACAAACCCAAACACGAGGTAACTAGCTCCAAGGGTTCCGGAGCAATTCAAGTTCAAAAAATTTGGTTTTTATCCAAGATGGCAGCCAAAATATGGTTAAAATTGATTTTCTCAGTAGCCCATGAACCGAAAACCCCCGTGTTTCGGCTTGTCTTACTGCGCTCGACAAGATCCACGCAGTGGTATACTTTTCAGGCTGAAAAATTTTTCCCCCCTGAAAACGCCTGAAAGCTAACCCACTCGCAAGATAAGTATAAGACGATTCTCACAGAGAAAACCCCACTGCTATGCGACCCTCCGTTGCGAAGATATAGGTGTTTGTAATATGACAAGATGGCGGCACAACTGTCAAAGTCAAACTTTGGCAGGTAATATCTCCGTTCCAGATGGTCGCAAACCCAGCGAGTTTGAACTCTCCTATCCTGGCCTGAGCTCGCCCATCTACTGAAACCGTTTTCAGGACCCTAAAATTTTATTGGCTCAAAACTGCCTGAAAGATGCAGGATAAGGAAGGCAAGGAGCCCCTGTGTCTAAAATCAAAATCCGCAACTTCCTACGACTCCTTGTTCCGGAGTTATTGCGGTTTGAAGTCAAACAAGATGGCCGCCGAACTGTCAAAAGTCAGGTTTAAAGGCCCGTAATTTCGGAACCCTTCGTCGGAGAAAGTTCGGGTTTTGGATGTACAGCTCGGCGTCACTTCGAGTATATCCTGAAAACCGTTTCAGTTAAGAAAAACTTTTCAGGTCAAAAGCTCCTGAAACCTAACAATTGCCAAGGACCATAAAACGTCTCAACTTAAGGCGAAAAGCCGAGTACAATCGGCCCAGTAGTTCCTGAGATATAGCAACTTGAAATTTTGAACCCAAAAAACCAAAATGGAATAAATGCCTAAAAATAGAAAAAAATCGATATCTCAGGATCCACTAAACATAAAATTTTGGCAAAAACGGCAAAAAATTTGAAAAACCATGTGCTATATGGACAAAAAACATAATTTGATAAAACTAAATAGTAACATAATTTTTTTCGAAAAAGTGAATTATTTATAAAATTTATTATATTTCAGAAACTATTAACTTAAAAAATCTGAAATTTACAATTTGTGTTTCACTAATAAGCGCGCCAAAAACTGCAGTTGAAGATTTTCAAAAAGTGGCTTATATCCGGAGATATTAGGGTCAAATTTTATAGATTTCAAAGTCCTTGTAAAAATCATATATAATAGGTACGATAAAAATACTTGCAGTACCAGTCTTGAGTATAAAGGAAGATTATAACTGCAAAGTTTCAGTCACCTGGCTCTGCGTTTTCACTACTTTCAGCTCCACGTGGTTTTCGTTTTTCATGAATAACTTCAAGTGATTTGGGTTTTTCAGGCTTCTGGGTCGTCCCGACGGTGTGCGGCAGCTACCCCCTCCCTTTTTTCCAACAAAAAAGGTAGGTCGTCGATCTAAATTCCGCAGCGTGCGTGATTGAAGATTTTTTCTTTGAACTTAACCTCAATTTATGAGGTTTTTTCGGGTTTTCACACTGGTGCACTGCAATCCGAGTGTGAAAAATCACAGGGGCGTGTAGGTCTCACTTTGCCCAGCACAAAGACACCTCACTCGTCAAAATCGGACAACTTTATACCGGTTTTTAGATTTTTTATGTACGGAGCGTCACCGAAAACGATCCGACCGCCACGAGGGTTGGGGGGATACTCGGTTAGGTTAGGTTAGGTTTTTTTTTTTTTTTTTTTTTTTTATACGTTCTCTACCGCAGACATGGTAGTCCGCGCTGTTGTTTGAATGTTGTTTTATTGTTTGAGTACAATATTTTTACTTGCTGTTGTGGTGCTCCTGTGTCGGACACACATTTTGCTTACTTCTAATTTTTACTTAATCTATCATTTTTTTTGTAATTGCTTAGTTTACTCCTTTAAACACTTCTATATAAAATACAAAAATATTTAAAGTGCAGACCGTACAAATTGTTTTTTATTTTTTTTTTATTATTATTATTATTCAAATTATTCAAACTATGATAAAAGTAATCTTAAGCTTATGAAGTGAGTCCATCTATATATTTTTTTTTCTTTTTTTTTTTGTATTTTTTTTTAGGTTTTATTTTAAGTGGTTTTTTTTTTTTTTTTTTTCTCTACACAGGCATTACAATTTTATCTATCTATGTGGCTTCTTATGCTATTTAAGTTAAATAAGTTATAGCTAGAACCTCATGGCAGCGCGAGCCGACCGGTTCCGATCGATGGCATCCGTTCACGGACATGACGAACACATCTGCGTCGTTTAGCTCAACCATATCTAAGGGAACTTTACGACCAGATGCGCAGCGCCGCCATCGGCGGGACCTCTACGTGAGTTTGTCAGACTCGTGCTGCCATGAAGTTTTACATTTTTATTAATGTTTGCAGGGTTTACAGGCACAGTTATGGTGTAGGTGTGGATAGGAAGGTAGGAATCTGAATAGGAGTTGGAATGGGGTCTTGTTGATGGTTTTTATTGGGGTCTTCTGATCAGGGATTTCGCCAGCCCAAGCAGAGCATCTACAACGGCTGAGTCTCGATGCTGCATGGCCGTCTTTAAGTTGTAATCGACGACCGTTTTAGTCGACGCATCCATTGCTCTCTTCGCAAGGCGGCCCGTTGCGTCATCGGTGTCGTCGGAGTAATAGACACAGCTGATAGTATGTCTCGACACCGCCACCACTGCGTGGGAGATGCTGTCGTGGACTTGGAGCCTCCTGGATTTGGTATTTATGATGATAACGCTGTCGTAGGTCAGCCCCTGAGCTTCGTGTATGGTTAACGTGCGCGACCCTTCACCGGACCCGTATCCCTGGCTGATAAGAGAAGTTTTCTCATCTTGCGTGTGAACCAGGAATAGGGTATTTCGGGCAGTGCCCGAAATTTGCGCTCCTGTGTAAACCTTCACTTGCAGGGAGTGAACCCGCGACAGCGACGACTTGGAGGAATATATACCGGAGTATATCTCACTCAGTGTGAACGCCACATCCATTGGGTTGCGATGTGTGCAAAGTAGCTCCTGGGTGATGCCAGCCACCAGGTTTGGACGGGTATACCTTAATTCGAATAGGTTCTCTCTATCCAAAAATGGGAGCTGGTTTATATCTCCGATGAGGACAAGCTCACTTGCTCCAGACAACTTTACTGCCATAACTATGGCCCCAAAGTGGTTCATAAGAGCCTCATCTACCGTAAGACGGTAGCATTTCTGGTGGTTCTTGAACCCGTTGACTAAGATTGAAGCCATAGTGCGCACCTTTGACTTTACTCGGTCTCCTAAACGGTGCGCAAGCTTTTCTCTTAGATCTCTGGCAGCTTCAGCCGTCGTGGTGACTACAACGTCCTTCTCCTCGTCGAAATGCTTTACCACCCAGGTAGTTTTACCACAACCCGGCACTCCATTTACCCACCTGATATTGGGTATCGCCCAACATTCCTGCGATGCTGACGTGTCTGAAGTTCTCGCAATGGACCGTGCCATTTCGAGAATCTTATCGTCAAGCATAACTTTGGTACATTTGGCGGTAACCACTATCGGGTCGTCTTCCGGTGTTTTAAATTTTATTTTGCCTGAGCGCTCCGTTTCCTCCACGTCCAAGGCAACAAAACCGCACTTCGCGCTGTAGGCTGCCATGTACGACCCCATCATTTCCCCTTTGATAACTTGAGAATTGGTGTTGTCGTACACCGCTGCCTCTGCCTCCTCGAGCAGTACCTTCAGTAGGCCCTCTGTTTCTCTTTGGAAGGTCAGATGGATCTTCTTGCATGTCATGAGATTGACGTCTCTAGTCGCTCTTACAACTGCAACGTACTCGAGGAAGGCACTCTTAACGTGGTCTATAGTGCCTGAGTTTACTGCGAGGGTCGGCGGGCTGACATGCCCTTTGTCGGCTCTTGTTGGTGTAGGCTTCTGTGGTGTTGGTTCTTTTTCCTTTCTTCTGAAGGACCGTTCTACTGCGGTTTCCTGCTTTTGTGATGGTGATTCGCGGCTCGTGCTTGGGAGCAGTGCACTGAGAAAAGTGCCGATGGCTTTCAGGCGACTTCTCTTTTTGGCCCGATCCTCCGGGCTAGTTGTTTTTGTCTGCTCCTTTGCAGCTTTCTCGGCGGCCACCTTCTGCTGAACCCTTTCTGATCCGCTTTGGATGGTCGGGCTTGTTACTGGGGTAGTCGAGGTGGCTGTTGTGTATCTCGGGGCTTTAAGGAAACTCAGAGTTTCCCCTCTGTCCTCATAGACGACTAACTCGTGATGTTCTGATGCTTTTAAACATCCGTAGCGGTCTGCGACGTTTCCTCTCTCCCCTCCGACCATCATCGCATCAACACTTATGGTACGGGCCGTGACTGCCGCGCATTCCCCTGCCTCTCTGATCTTTTGGGTTAGGTTAGGTTAGGTTAGGTTAGGTTAGGTTTTTTTTTTTTTTTTTTTTTTATTGGAGCAGTGTGGAAAATCCTCATGGACACTGCGACTGTCCCACAAATAGGATAGTCGCGGCAGTGCCGGACTCTTACCGGCTAAAAACCACTCCTGCTCTTGCTGTACAATCCTTTGACAGAGTCAAAGCCCTTTTTTATATAATTTATCTTACTTACTACTTTAAAATTAACTTATACCACAAGTAAAACTACATGTACACTATACTTATAATGATCATGAACCAGTCACGCCAGTGTTTTTTTTTTTGTATTTACTCATTTCCAATTCATTTTCTTTTTCCTTTTTTTTAAAATTTTTTCTTTCGTTTTCTTTTCTATTTTTTTTTTTTTCATAATTTTTTTTTTTTTGCAAAATTGTTGTTATATGTATTTTTCTTTTTGTTTTTTTTTTTCTTACACTAGTCTTATTTGCTACAACATATGATTCTCTTAACCTATTTTGTTTTGTATATAACAGCATTTTATACTAAGTATAATCTTGCGTTATATACTTTTCTTAATCTTATTTGTTTCTTTTATTGACTTTATTAACTATTTTCTTGCAAAACTGTAAAAATGTATTTCTATACTCATCTTTTCAAATTATATGCGGCAAAACTGCTTTTTCTAGTTTAATATTTAGTGACATTTCTACATTATACCTGTCTTTGGCGAAGACAGGGCAATTTAAGATTAAATGCTCCACAGTCTCACTGGCTTCAGGTTCGCATAAGCATGATGGGCTCTCCTTGCACTTGAATCGATTCAGGTATGAGGAGAATCCACCATGACCCGTGAAAATTTGCGTATCTAGCCCGTCGATCTGCATTTTCCGGACAGTTCCGTAGGCCGCCACTGCGTCCGGGAAGAACATTTTTGTAACAGAGGCCGTATCTTCCATCCTATACCTATTGCCCCATTGCTTCAGTGTCTCCGTACGAATGACGCGTTTTACAAAAGAGAGAGGACATTGGTCGTATTCAGGTTTCCGCTTGGATTTCAGTGCAGCTTCCTTTGCCAGTTCGTCGGCTCTCTCATTCCCTTTTATTCCTACATGAGTTTTTATCCAAAACAAAGATAACTCCTTGTTTTGGAGTTTGCAGTCGGTGATATATGCTCTTGTCTGTACTGCAAGAGGATGGGGGGAGCTGGTGTTCGCGATAGTTTCGAGAGCCGACCTGGAGTTACTATAGATTCCAATGCTGGTCTCCTTAACCTTGGCCGCGATCTCTGCCGCCTTGCACAGGGCCAACAATTTAGCCTGGTAGACTGTACAGTAAGATGAGAGAGTAAATTTGTGAGCCTTGGTTTCCTCCGCGTTATTCCATACCGATAGAGCTGCTCCAACTTTACCCTCGATTTTACTCCCATCAGTAAAAATACGCACAGCATAATTGCTGTTGTGAGAGTACTGCTCCTCGTCTACCAGACTGCTAAATTTAATTTTCACAAGTTCTATGGGGTGTGGAACACATATTTTTGATGTCATTGTCTCAATTTCTCTGTCGCCCATTTCCTCTCTGGACGCTCCCTTCTTAGCTTCATAAAGTGAAGCTACCTCACGCACTCGGAGATCAAGAGGAAGCGTACCAGTGAGTAGGAGTGCTGCGTTGAGTGACACTGTGCGGTACCCTTTGCACATTTTTTGTGCAAAGCCCCTCTGGACCACACTAAGTTGCTTTCGTGTGCCAAGTTTATTTGCTGCTGGTGCCCATGCGGCTGAGGCGTAAAGTATTATTGGCTCAACTGCTGTCGTGTAGATGGTTCGGATTATTTCTGGATTCAGTCCCCAGCTCACTCGAGCCGCTCTAACTAACTGCTTATAAATGCCAATTGCCCTTTTACAGATGCTCGCCACGTGAGTGTTGAAAGTTAATTTACTATCAATGGTCAGTCCAAGGATCTTGATTTCAGTGGCCATACCAATGTCGACCCCACCCATGCTCAGGCGAGGCGTGTCATATTTAAGCTTCTTGGTTAATAACATTGCGCAAGTTTTATGCGGCGCGAACCTCAGCTTGTTATTGACACCCCACACCCGAACATGTTCGAGGGCGGCATTGGCCTGTTCCTCAATTTCCCGGGCCTCCACTCCGTCAAACATCAACACCACGTCGTCTGCAAAAGCCTGACAGTAAACACCTATTTCCTCTAACTGTTTTAAGAGTGGGTCCAGCAGCAAATTCCACAGAATTGGTCCCCCTATAGATCCCTGAACACAACCCTTTCCCGTCTCTCTTCTGTGCTTTTCGCCAGCATATCTAAGCTCCACAACCCTATCACTGAGGTAGCTACTGATGACCCGCCTCAAGCCAAGAGGACATTTTTCCTCTGCCAGTCTGGTCTTAATTACAGGCCACCAAGCACTGTCAAACGCGCCTTCAATGTCAAGTGAAATTATTGTGACTAACTTTTTCTCCTTAAGTTTTACTCGTATACGGTTTATGAGAGTAACGAGGGCGTCTTCAGTGCTTCTTTGAGGCATAAAACCAAACTGGCGAGTACTTATCCGGGGCAAGATATGAAACTTGAGGCGGTTCACCAGCATCTTCTCATATATTTTCCCCAAGACAGGCAGCAGTCCAATTGGTCTATACGATTTCGGAGAGGTATACGATTCCTTTCCCGGTGTTCGCAATACCACCACTGTCGCCTCCTTCCAAGCCCTAGGGAAGTAATGATGTACCAGACATTTATTTAACAAGCTCAAGAAACACAGAGGAGCTGTTCTTATTGCTCGGCAGCATATGTCGGGCGTCAACCCGTCTGCGCCGGGTGCTTTTTTGGGGTTGAAGGATTCGGCTGCCGCTTCAAGCTCCTCAAGGGTAAACGGTGGTTCATGTTCATCATGTCCATCATTTATCGTTTCCGCCAATTCCCTTACACGTTGGTGTTCTGTGTTGTCTTGGTCCAGGGTATCTTCGGGATAGAAGGTCTCCGCAAGGATTCTCGCAGAACCCCTCGCATCCAGTACCTCCCCGTCCTTTATTAGTGGCAGATCCTCCTCCCTTCGTGTCACCCTCCCAATTACCCGGTAAATTCCTTCCCACATTCCCTCCCTATTCTGTTTCCCACAGAATTCCTTCCAACTCTCGACTTTAGCCTTCTCAGCTGCTAATTCGTATTTTTCTTTCTCTTTCAGGTATTGGCTGACTACTATCTGTCTTCGGTGCGGTGCGTCATTTCTGATCCTCCTTCTTTTGGTGGAGACCTGTTTCTTCAATGCTGCGAGTTGTTCGGACCACCATGGCACAGTGAGTACTTCTTTATTATTTTTATTTGGGATAGTTTGTTTGCACGTTTCTGTTAATATCATATTAAATTTTTCTATTGCGTAATCCAATTCTTTTTTATTATTTATTTTATCTATTTCTTCTACTGTAAGTTGCTTTTCCAGCAAAATTAGGGTCAGTTTCTCATGAAACTGCTCCCAATTCGCTTTCTTTGTATTGTAGATTCTTGTCGTCCGTTCTACATTGTATCCTTTTGATTTTTGCAAGTTTATACTAAAAGTTATGCCATTATGATCCGAACTGGTAAGACTTTCAACTACCCTCCAACCGTCAACCAGATTTAAGATGTCTTCAGAACAGGCCGTTACGTCAACATGACTGCTGTACCTTTTTCCTCCACGTATAGTGTCGAAAGTTGGAACGTCTCCGCTGTTTGAAATCTGCAGGCCCATCTCCATGAGTCCTCCGCTCATTTGTTCTCCCCTAGCATCCTCTGCCGCGCTTCCCCACCAGGTACTTTTGGCGTTTGCATCACCTCCTATGATCAGTTTATTTTTCGAAGCTTTGCTGATTTCTTTTAACTGCTCTAAGTAGGGTTCAATAGGCTGGTCGGGCTCAAAATAGTAGGAGACAAGGGTGATCGTCCAATCCTTAGTACGGATCTTAACAACAACGATGTTGTTTGTTGTTAATTCTGGGCACTGTATAACATCAAGTTCATTGTCCAAGACTGCAATTGCTGCCTTAACAGTCCCTTCCCCTATGCTAGGATTTTGGTAGATCCTTACACCTCTATAGCTCCTGACTCTCTTTTCTCTTCCAGTGTATGGTTCCTGGATCAACATCGCTGCCACCTTTCTCTTTTGAGCCTCCAGTAATGCTTCATTTGTGGCTAGTTGGCTGCGTTGTAGGTTCGCCTGAAGGATATGATATCTGGGGTTGCTTGCTGGGACCACCTCAGCAGTAAGATATGGACGCCCTTGCTATGTCATCCCACTTTCTTTTTACTGGGCATATACTGCTAAATGCGTTGTGGTTTCTATTGTCTAATTTAGCTCTTTTACAATTAATGCACTCGGGCTCTTCCTTCGTTATTTTGTCAGGGCATTCCGTACTGAAGTGCATCCCACTACAGTAGCTGCAGACGTCTTCCGATTCCTTACAAAACCTGCGGCTGTGTCCGTAGCCTAGGCACCTCGTACATTGTACCAACGGAGATTGATCTTGGAGACTCGTACTTTTTGGAGATCTACTCTCATTTTCCTTACGTCTAGAGCCCTTTGCCATATTTTAGGGGAAACTGTCAGCACGATATGCCCCGTATGCTGGTGTCTTGCTTTCTTACGGTATTTTATGCTCATCCTGTCCTCCATTTTGTCGAGGCCTCTAAAAACTTCCTGGTTTTGATTTCTCAGGGCATCTAGTACCTCCTCATCGCTGTGGATTAGTAGGACGTCCCTGACAATCAGCAGGGGGTCTCTGTTTCTGACTTCCTCTACAGTAAGGTGGATTCCAGCTTTCTCTATCTTTTCCTTGATTTTTCTTCTATCTTCCTTTGTCTCACATCCCAATATGATCTTCCTGTCTTTTCCTTTCCTTACTTTTTCTACTTTTATCCAACCGTCTTTTGCTTTTACTGCTTTTCTTACTTTCTCTAAGACTTCTTCTCCGGTATCCTTATCATTTTCTGATGACAACGGAATGTAGCACTGATCTTTCCACTGTTTTTCTGGTAGTCGACCCAACTGCTGCCACACTCGCATAGGAAGCCTTTTCTAGGGTGTTTTTCTGTTCTTCAAGCATCATTTTCAGCTCTTCTATTCTTCTCTCGTTCTCTATGAGCAGTCTGTTATTCTCATCTACTTTCTGGAATATTTCGTCATTATTCATCTTCTTTTCCTTTTGTTCGTCTTTGTGTTCCCTTTCCATTTTCTCAATGTCAGTTTGTGTTAATGCATTAACCATATTGTTTCCGGTCAGATCGTCCCTATCCATTTCCACTTCTAGTCTTCGCACGACGGGTGTCACTTTGGTCAGATCATACAGCCTATCTAGAGCTTTCTTTACTTCTAGTCTGACATCTTTTCGAAGGTTCTGAAACTTGTTTAAATTTTCTAATCCTTTTTTATGTACCATAGCTGCCTCCACCGCTCTGGTTGAGTAAACTGTTTCAGCCTCACCAAGAGGTTTTATGGGGCTTGGTGTGGGCTGGTTTCTCCTGCCCTTTACGATGGTGGCTGTCGTAATTGTATTTTGTTGCCTAGGTTTAATTGGAGTTTTGGGTGGTGACACTCTTGTTCCCGAAGAGAACCCGGTCGTGGTCTGAGCAGGCTTGGGGCTTGAGGGTTCTGTCCTACTTTCGTCCATTGCTGAAGCCTGTGTGTCCTTTTTCTGAGCTGGCGTGCGAAACATAGCGATATATTGGTTTGTGATTAAATGTCTCGTTTTACTCGTATTTGTAGGTCAATAAACCTAGAGTCATAAGTACTATAATAATAATAATAATAAATAGTTTATTTAAGATAACCTTGATCCAATTTGTTAGTAGTATAAAAAAACTTAAAACTAGTGTTAGTAATACAATCTTAATCTACTCGACCCCTGCCCGACCCATGAATCGAGGTATCAATACTCATGTGAGCACTAATACAACGATTCATGTACAGGCAGTCCACTCTACTGGCTATCATACTTAAAACGATGTTACGACTAGCCCGCACTCTGCTCAGCATTGACGCGCATCGCTTGCGCAGAATAGCGTAGAAGCAATCGATGCGCGCCTCCGCAAACATACGAGACGCACTACAGTGGCGGGGCAGCCGCAACATCGTTCTAAGCGCATTATTATATTGTACCCGTAGGGCACTGTACGCTCTTTGAGTATAGATTGCCCACAGGCTACTGGTGTAAAAAGATGCACAGAAGGCTCTAAAGAGGGTAATTTTTACCTCATTGGTACATCGTGCAAACCTGCGAGCAATCATGTTCGCCCTAACAGACAGTGCCCTACGTTCACGTTCAATATCCATGTCGTCTTTAAGGTCCTCGGTAATCAGATGGCCCAGGTACCTGAACTGATATACCCTCGCCAACTCCTCTCCACTCAGAGTTATAGGGGGCACACTAGAAGGACCCTTAGTACCAGCCCCAAAAACGACATACTCACTTTTCTTCACATTATACATTAGGCCGTGACCACCTGCATAAGTTTCACAAATTTTCAACAGTTTCCTAATGCCACAAACCGAGGCGCTCAGCAACACCATGTCATCAGCATAGCTAAGATTATTAACACATACACCATCTATATGACAGCCGACATGCATGCTACTGAGCTCCTCGATTAGGGCATTTATGTACAAATTAAAAAGGCGGGGAGAGCTCAAGCCACCCTGTCTCACGCCACATTCCAATTTATATGGATCAGAAAGGGTGCCCGCCCACCGCACACTATTACTTTGATTGCTATACCAGTACTTTAAGATATTTACAAGTTCAGGTGGTAACCCTACTTCTTGTAACTTTCTCCACAGAATGTCATAACAGACCAAGTCAAAAGCTTTGCTCAAATCGAGGAAACAGGCATATACAGGTGTGCCCCTGTGGGTATAGTACCTGACAGTATGCTTTAAGCACAATATGGCGCTTTCTGTTGACAACTGCGGTCTAAAACCAAATTGATTGTCATGCAGAATTATAGATTTGGCCAATTGTGCGTCCAGCACACCGTCAAGCACCTTAGCCACAACGGTCGCTAAAGATATAGGCCTATAATTATTTTTGTTGGAGATGTCTCCAGTTTTATTTTTAACAATGGGCACTACAATCGTTTTCATTAATTGTTCAGGTAAGTAGGAGTGACTTATACATAACGAATAAAACATAGCTAGTACTCGTGCAATGTGAGGCCCGGCATGTTGAAGATGCTCAATACTGAGACCATCATGGCCAGGAGACTTCCCTCTTCTCATTTGCCGAATCGTTTGAGCCACAACTTTTGCTGAAATCTTAAGGGTTAACCCCTCACCATGGGTCCCAGCATTGAGCATCGACCTCGACGAACCCAGTGGTGACCTAACAAAGAAATGCTCCTTAAACACATCAGCTATGCTTCCAGGATCAGAATAACCTTCAATACTCACCGGAAGGCCAGGCTTACAGTTCAACTTCCTAGTATCTTTCCAAAAAGCAGAGAAATTCTTATCTGTACGTAGTGACGCTAACCTATCCATTTTTATTTGTTCTTTATGATCCTGACACCACTTCAAGCGTGATTTAAAAATCTTTCTACTTTCACACATTGTATCGTATATTCTTCCTGTTCTTGGCTTGCCTTGATCAACCCAGTCCTGGAACCTCAGCCTGGCCATCCTGTGAGCTTCACTCACATGCCTGTTCCACCCTATTATACACTTACCTCTATGTTGCCTGTTTCCTCGACATGTAGCCTGTGCAGATTCACGGAGGGCGGTCACTATATTACAATACATATCATCTAGTAAATGTTTATGATTTTGGTTACAACATTCCTTGTCTCCACACTCAATAAAATCATTACAAAAATCAATTAATCTTAATTTCTCATGACAATATTGCCTGTATTTTTGTATCTGATTCAAGTTCCTGTTACCCCACCTTACTTCACAATTTACATCTGAATATTTATTTGCATCATACAAGTTCGAAATAGGATTAATGGCGTCAAATTTACACTCCAAATGTAGAGGAAAGTGATCAGACCACAGTGTATCATAATTTATATGAACATCAATAACAGTATTACGTGCAGACTTTGTGACTAAGCAATGGTCCAACCAGCTTGACAAATAAAGCTAGTACCTAAAATGATGTCTAGTAAAAAAAAAAAAACAAGAACTGACAAAAAAGAAACAAAACAAAACCTAAAAACTAGTCAACAGGGGCTTGCTCTGTCAGTCTTAAATTAAGTGCAGCTAAAAAATCTTTGATCTCTATCCACGGCTGGACAGAGCTCCACGAGCCCTTCCCAATGAACCCAAACACGGCTACTCTAGCCCAGATGGTTCCCGAGAAAACCCGGTCAGAAATCTTGGTTGCCAGAGCAAGATGGCATCCAAAGTCCCGTTGTCAGTGGTTTTCTCCGGAACCGTTCGTCCGAATAAAACCGTGCTTGGGCTCTTCCGGATGTGCTCTCCAAGACCTATCAAGCGAAGTGGTTTTCAGGCCTGAAAATACTTGGGTCCTGAAAACTCCTGAAAGGAAGCTTGTCAGGTAGGGAGGGGCCAGCTGATACCCTGAAAAAAAACCCGAACTTTCTACGACCCTTGGTTCGGGAGCTACCCGAGTTCAAAAACTGGTCTGACAGTTCGAGAACTGTCAGAGTCAATCTCCAAACTGGTGCAGCTTACCCTCTACCAGTCGGACGATAGTCGAGTTTGGGCTCGTTTGACTTGGCTCGTCCTGCTCCGACGCGCAAGACGATTTTCAGGCGCCTGAAAGTTTTCAGCTCTAAAGCGCCCGTAACAGGATGAATCGGGTAGAGTTTGTCTCTCCAAACACCACTGTGAAATCGGCAACTCTCTGCGACCACCAGATCCGGAGCTATAGTGGCCCAAACTTTTTCAAGATGGCCATCCAGCTGTCAAATGCCGAATTAAATTGACTATAACTCCGCAACCGTTTGCCACACAGAACTGCGGTCTCGAATGTGATGCTAAGCGGTTAGGTTAGGTTAGGTTAGGTTTTTTTTTTTTTTTTTTTTTTTTTTTTTTTTTTTTTTTTATACCTGTCCGGGCGCCAAGGCCCGGCCCGCGAGCTAGCCTACATGGTGATCCCCGGATAATGGTCCAGGATTGTATTACAGGAAGGGGAGTTTCCTATCATTTTTATTGGTTTCTAGGATGGCTTTTTCGCCTGCTTGTACATCTTTATTTTTGTAGTTTCTTATTTATAAAAACAATTACTACGTGTATTTTATTTCTTATTTTACTTATATCTATATTCATACATACTTTATTATCTATTTACACTTTACTACATTCTTATATCTAGTTATTACTATCCTTATGTGTTTTGCTTATTCTCTAACTTATTCATCTTAAAATATACTTATATTACTGCACTTATTCTCTATTATTACATTGATATCTAGGGTTACACTTTGCTAATATTAATATAAATTATTATATAATTTAACAAATTTTATTTATCTAATCCTTGTTTCTCTTATTCACTATTTCGCATATTTTAGTGCAGTACTCAGTAAAATCATTGGTGGTGACTTTACTAGTAAGAAGTTCACATAAGTTAGCTTTACTCATTTTCTTTCCTACTTTTTGTTCAAAATTGAATCTAAGTACTGCGTGGGTTGGACATTCCACTAACAGGTGTGCAACGTCTTCGATGGCGTTAGGTTCACAGATGCATGATGGACTCTCTCTGCACTTGAAGCGGTTCAAGTACTGAGAGAATCCACCATGCCCCGTTAGCATCTGGGTGAGTTTACCCTCCGGTTTTATCTTGCGGACAAACCGGTATGCATCAATTGCATTAGGGAGAAACATTTTCGTGACTGATCCAGTGTCTCCGGCTACGTACCGATTGTTCCATGATTTTAGCGATGCTTGCCGTATTTGCCGTTTTATGAATGAAACTGGACACTGGTCGTAGTCATGTTTCCTCTTTGACACTAGAGCCGCATGTTTGGCCAGATAGTCGGCGCGCTCGTTCCCGAGCAGTCCTGCATGAGCCTTGACCCAGAACAAGGATACATCTTTGCCCTGTACCAAAGCCTTTTGCAGGTTCTCCCTCGTCTCCACGGCCAGAGGGTGGAGGGACCAATGGTTTGCGACCGTCTCCAATGCGGCTCTCGAATCGCTGTACAGACCATAGGTCACCTCCCTCCTTTTGAGGATGACGCTCGTGGCTTTACATATGGCTAGGAGTTCCGCCTGGTAGACTGTGCAGTATGCGGACAGACTGAGCTTAAGGTTCTGGATTTCGGCCTCGCTATTCCATAAGGATAGCGCGGCCCCAACCTTCCCCTCGATCTTACTGCCGTCGGTGAATATTCGCACCTGCTGCACATTGTACCTGTCCACAAGGTTTTGGTCTACCAGTTGGATAATTTCCATTGCCATATGTTTCGCCGGGTGAGGAGCTTCTGCAAACCTTACCGGACGCTCTGTCTCC
Source organism: Mythimna pallens (assembly GCA_961205895.1). Classification (NCBI taxonomy): domain Eukaryota; kingdom Metazoa; phylum Arthropoda; class Insecta; order Lepidoptera; family Noctuidae; genus Mythimna; species Mythimna pallens. The sequence goes on along the minus strand of OY540845.1, from coordinate 27,319 downwards.
CTATCTCCTAGTTCAGGCGGGGGTGACCCTCTTTTTGCCTCATACAATGCGGCTGCTTCTTGTATCCTGAGGTCAAGAGGAAGTAACCCCGCCAACACCAGTGCTGAGTGTAGAGAAACCGTACGGTAAGATTTGCAGAGCTTCTGAGCGAAGCCCCTCTGCACCGAGTTAAGCAACTTACGCACTCCAACCTTCCCGGCTGCAGGTGCCCACACCGCCGACGCGTACATAATAATTGGCTCTATCGTAGCCGTATATATTGAGCGAATGACGTCCGTATGCAGCCCCCAATCGACCTTAGCAGCTCTGGAGAGCTGTTTGTAAATGTCAAGGGCCTTACGGCACTGTACCGCGACATGCGTATTAAAAGTAAGTCTGTCGTCAATGGTTAGTCCTAGAATCTTGACCTCCCGTAACATGCCAACGCTGACTCCTTCCATGTTCAGCAGTGGGGTGTCGTACTTAAGTTTCTTGGTCAAAACCATTGCGCAAGTTTTGTGCGGCGCAAACTTCAACTTATTTCTGACTCCCCACTGATGGACGTAGGCGAGCGCTGCATTAGCCTGCCTCGAGACGTCAAGTCCAGTGTCACCGTCAAAGATCATACACACGTCGTCAGCGAAGGCCTGCACGTACACACCCATTCGCTCCAATTCCCGAAGCAGAGGATCCAACAGAAGGTTCCATAGGATGGGACCACCGATTGACCCCTGCACGCAACCTTTGTTGGTGCTCCTAGTGCATTCTTCCCCAGCGAATCTTACACTGACTTTTCTGCTTGCCAGATAGCTATCCAGTAGCCTCCTGATATTTACCGGACACTTTTCCTCAGCCAGACGGATTCTAATGGCCGGCCACCATGCGCTGTCGAAGGCCCCCTCTATATCCAATGACACTAGAGTTACCAGCTTTTTACGCTCAATCAAACCCTTAATTCGGTGTATTAGCGTATATAGGGCGTCTTCGGTGCTCTTCTGGGGCATGAATCCAAACTGGCGAGTACTAATCCTCGGTATAATGTGCCATTTAATCCTTGCTACTGTCATCTTCTCCAGGACCTTCCCCAAAACCGGCAACAGACCAATAGGCCTGTAAGCTTTGGGGTTCGTGTAATCATCCTTGCCCGGTTTTCTCAGGACTACCACGGTTGCCTGCTTCCAGATGTCCGGAAAGTGTCCTAATTCTAGACACTTGTTGTAAAGGGCAAGGGATGCGTCCAGGTCCTGGTAGATAGCTCTGCTGCAGATATCTGCTGTGAAGCCATCCGCTCCCGGGGCCTTCTTTGGGTTGAAACTTCCCGCCGCGGTCTTTAGCTCCAGCAGTGTAAACGGTGGATCATGACTCTCATCATGTTGCCACTCGTTTACCCGCTTTGCCGCTTCTCTGGCACGGCGATGATCTTCGTCGTCAGTTTCCTCCAGGTCTTGTGGGTAGAATGTCTCCGCTAGTAAGTTCGCTGACTCTTTTGGGTTCAAAAATACACCTTCTTTGGTTAAGGTCAAGTCTTCTTGTCTCCTGGTGGTCCTACGGATGATACGGTAAATACCGTCCCAAACTCCTTCTTTGTCCTGTCTTCTACAGAACTCTTTCCAGCTTTCTATTTGGGCTTTCTTGGCTTGGCACTCATATTCTTCTTTCTTTTTCAGGTACTCAGTTACCACTATTTCTTTGCGGTACGGTGCCGCGTTCCTGATTTTTCGCCTGAAGGTAGTGGCAACTTTTTTCAGCCTGGCGAGCTCATCATTCCACCATGGGACCTTGAGTACCTCCGTACTCTTTTTAACCGGCATGCTGCTGTTACACGCCTCGGTAATGGCTTTGGAAAATTTAATTATTACATTCTCTAGATCTTGATTCGAGTTGATGGCTTTAATTTGGTCTACATTAATATTATTTGCTGATTTTTGATCAGAAAGTGTGCTATCGAAGGCGTCCCAGTTTGCTTTCTTCGTATTAAATAGCCTTGTAGTTCTTTGCACTCTAAGGCCTCTACTCTTGCGGAGACGTATGTCGAGTAGGATAGCGTTGTGGTCCGAGCTCGTCATTTCCTGGTCTACCCTCCAGTTGTCTACTAGATCTAGTAGATCTTCAGAACAGGCTGTTATGTCTACAAAGCTGGTGTACGTCTTATTACCTCTGACGGTGTCAAAAGTAGGCGTATCACCTCTGTTGAGTACCTGCAATCCAGACTCTTCCAGGGTACCGGACATCTCAACTCCCCTGTGGTCTTCTATGGTGCTTCCCCACCAGGTACTCTTGGCGTTGCAATCGCCGCCTATTAGCAGTCCTCTTGGGCCCAGCTCCTCTCTGATCTTTCTGATCTGATCCAGGTATGGCCCGATGGGCTGGTCTGGCTCGAAGTAGAAGGAGACCGCCGCGATTTCCCAAGTGGAGGTTCGGATCCTCACTACAACTATATTGTTGGTCGTGAGTTTCGGGCACTGGATGACGTCAAGATCGTCGTCGAAGACGACGATAGTCGCCTTCACTGTCCCATTTCCTATTGCTGCACACTGGAAGACTCTCGCCCCACGGTAGTCCTTCATCCTTCTTACCCCGCCCACATACGGCTCCTGAATCAAAGCGAACGCGAGTTTCCGCTTGCTGGCCTCAATCATGAGTTCCGTGGTTGCCAGCTCTTTCCTCTGGAGGTTCGCCTGGGCTACTGCATATCTTCTGGTGGGGCTGCCTGCCCCGGAGCGACTTGTGATAACCTTAGCAGTACGCTACCTTAGCCCTAGCCAGTGCTTCCCACCTTCTACGCACCGGGCATTCGGAGCTAAATGCATTATGCTCAGCGTTCTCTGCTTTGGCATCCATGCAGTTGCAGCAAGTTGGTGGTGCTGCCGCCAAGTAGTCCGCACATTCCCCTCTCAAGTGTGGTCCGCCACAATGGCTACACTTAGGGAGAGTGTCCTTGCAGAACCGTCTACCGTGTCCATAGGAGAGGCACATAGAGCATTGCACTAACGGAGATTGGTCTGCGACCCGAATCTTTTGCATATCTATGTGCACTGCTCCTCTGCCCATCATCCGATTATAAATTTGCGGGGACACTCTCAGCACAATGTGACTCGTGAGCGGATTCCTGGCACGACGCCTGAATTTGACGTCGATACGATCGTCCCCTTTGTCAAGTTCACAGAAAACATCCTTGTTCTGGTTCCTCAATGCAGTTAGGACGTCATCATTACTATTAAAAGATAGGACGTCTTTGAGGACCAGCATCGGATCTTGGTTCTTAACGTCCTCGACAATAAGGTGACCGCCTGTACTCTGCAGTCGCTCCTTAAGCTTTTTCCTTTCCTCTTCCGTTCTACATCCTATTATAACCTTCTTATCTTTTACCTTCCTTACCCTCTCTACTGTAACCCAACCATCTTTTGCGTTCACTGCCTTTCTTACTTCGTTCAAAACCTGATCACCAGTGTGAGTGTCGTCTTTCGACGCTATGGTGACGGAGTGTAGCGCGCTTTTTTCAGGTGTGTGCCTTCTGGGCTGCGCTGCTGCCACACTCGCGTAGGAATAGGCTTGAGAGGCTATCTGTGACGCGATGGTTTCTCTCAGGGACACAATTTCCAATTGCGTTTTGTCAATTTTTTCCCCTTGTACTAGCAACATTTTAATTAACTCTTCCCCTTCCCTTCCCATTGTCTTTCCCTGAATTCCCATATCCCTCTCTTGGGACCCTTTATCCTCCCTATCATTATGGCTAATTTTTATTTTATTTACAGGTCCGGTTTCAGCTGCCATGTCTTTTATAAGCTGGTACATCGCCTCCACCGCCTGAGTGATGCCAGCTTTGATGTCTGACCTCAGATTGCGAGACTCGCCAAGATGTGTCTTCGCTCTCTGAAGCCAGAGTCTACCTTCTTTCACTCTGTCGGTAGAGACCGCCAACTTCGGCGACCCACTCGCAGTCTCTACGGAGCTTCGTCGTTTAGCGATGGTTTCAGAGGGCCGCGTGGCCTTCTGGATCTGCTTTGGGGGAGCCACCGGGATCTGCGTCAGCTTTCCAGGTGAAACAAGAAATGTGGCAGAGGCGGCGGTCTTTGATCCGTCTCCCCTGCCACTCTCCCATTCCCCAATGCTCTTGCGTACGCTGGGAGCCTGTGTCAACTTGCTGGGGGAGGGTCCTGCCCTCTCCGATTCAGTCCGTGGGTTGGCAGAGCTAGTCTCTGTCACCTTGGTAGTCATTTTGGTTAGGTTAGGTTAGGTTAGGTTAGGTTAGGTTAGGTTAGGTTAGGTTAGGTTTTTTTTTTTTTTTTTTTTTTTTTTTTTTTTTTTTTTTTTTTTTTTTTTTTTTTTTTTTTTTTTTTTTATAATTGGAGCAGTGTGGAAAATCCTCATGGACGCCGCGACTGTCCCACGAATAGGACAGTCGCGGCAGTGCCGGACTCTTACCGGCTAAAAACCACTCCTGCTCTGGCTATGATCCTTTGACTGAGTCAAAGCCATTATACATTCGTATTTATAAATAATTTACATAGTCTACTTAGTTAGAACTTTATCTATAGCACTATGGCTCAATATAAAATACAGTATACTATGGCACTATGGCTTAATACAACTTGTACCCACTAATTTGACAGGTTTAGGGGTTCAGATAAGCTTGAAGGGAGTTGACATAATAATTCCTAAATCATTTATAAAATAATTTAAGAATTATTATGTCAATTTATTATAGGAAATATAGAATCTATATAATAACTAGATAGGCTATAAGGGAGCTTACATAGTAATTAATAACGTAAAAATACATTTCAACTTTTTTTTTTTTTTTTTTTTTTTTTTTTTTTTTCCCTTTTTCTTACTTTCTTTTCTTCCTTTAAGTTTTCTTTCTTTTTTTTTTTTTTTTTTTTTTTTTTTTTTTTTTTTTCTGATTTGTACTGCAATAAATCTCAATATCTTTTTTTTTTTTTTTCTTTGTGTCTAATTTTTTATGATACTATGCTCTATATTCTTATAATATATACAAGTATCATGTTTCTTAATCTACCTTATTTCTACTTATTACACTTTGACCTATCTTATTGCAATATTCCAAAAATTTGTTTCTAGCTTTACTTCGTATCAATTTTGGTAAGTTTTCTTTTATTAAATTTATTCCAAGCTCCTGCTCCAGCTCGTACCGGGAACCGGCAGTGATAGGGCACTCCAGGAGGATGTGCGAAACCGTCTCCTCCACACCAGGTTCGCAGGTGCACGATGAGCTCTCCTTACACTTGAAGCGTTTCAAGTATGCAGAGAACCCACCGTGCCCCGTCAAAATCTGTGTGGTGATGCTGGTATGATTAATTTTCCGAACTATACTGTACGCCTCAACCGCGTCAGGGAGAAACATTTTTGTGCACGCAGCTGTATCACCGGTTTTGTATCGTTCGTTCCATTCGTCAAGCGTTTGCAACCGGATGCTACGCTTGACGAATGAAACGGGGCACAGGCTGTAATCCGGCTTCTTTTTCGACCGCAAAGCGGCCTCCTTTGCGAGTTGGTCAGCCCTTTCGTTACCCTCCAATCCTGCGTGGGCCTTTATCCAAAACAAGGAGACACTTTTATTTTGGAGCTTACAGCGTCTTATGGTGTCTCTTGTTTCCACTGCTAAGGGATGGGGGCAACCAGGATTGACCACCGCCTGAAGAGCCGCCATGGAGTCGCTAAAAATTCCGATTGGGTTCTCCCCGAGCTTTAGGGCTTCTCCAGCCGCTTTTTGCAAGGCTAACAGTTCAGCCTGGTAGACGGTACAGTAGGACGGCAAAGTAAGTTTGAGGGCCTTTGTTTCGGCAGTGCTATTCCACAAGGATAGCGCCGCTCCAACTTTGCCCTCAATCTTACTGCCGTCAGTGAAGATACGCACAGCAAGATTGCTGTGGTTCCTGTACTGTTCCTCGTCCACCAGGCTGCCAAACTGTAGTCTGGTCTGCTCCGCGGGGTGCGGAGCCTCAAGTGCTGGAGCCATCCGCTCGATCTCCCTGTCTCCTAGTCCAGGCTGGGGCACTCCCTTCTTCGCTTCGTATAATCTCGCCACTTCTCGTACACGAAGGTCGAGCGGGAGTATTCCAGCCAGTACCAGTGCTGAGTTCAGGGAGACCGTTCGGTAGGCTCTGCACAATTTCTGAGCAAACCCCCGTTGAACCACGTTGAGCTGTTTTTTGACCCCTATCTTGTTTGCGGCTGGCGCCCAAGCACTCGCAGCATACAGCACAATTGGCTCCACTGCCGCGGTGTAGATAGCTTTGATGACCTCTGGATGCAAGCCCCAGCTGACACGGGCTGCACGAGCAAGTTGTTTGTAGATGGCTATCGCCTTCTTACAGACGATAGCTATATGCTTGTTGAAGGTCATCTTAGCGTCGATCGTCAGCCCCAGTATCTTGACATCTTGGGACACTTCAATACCGACCCCTCCCATGCTCAAGCGCGGCGTGTCATACTTTAGCTTCCGCGTTAGTACCATCGCACAAGTTTTGTGCGGTGCGAATTTCAGCCTGTTTCTAACACCCCACGCTCGAACATGTTCGAGAGCGGCATTGGCACTCCCCTCGATCTCTTGAGCCGTTTCACCGTCAAACACCAGCACCACATCGTCGGCAAAGGCCTGACAGTAATATCCCCCATCTTCTAACTCTTTGAGGAGCGGGTCCAGCACCAAATTCCAGAAGATCGGTCCACTCACCGACCCCTGGACACACCCTTGGCTCGTTTGCCTTCTGATCTCCTCACCGGAGTATCTGACGCTGACAACCCTGTCACTCAGGTAACTGCTGATTACTCGTCTCAGATTTACAGGACACTTTTCCTCAGCCAATCGTACCTTGATTGCGGGCCACCACGCACTGTCAAACGCTCCCTCAATATCCAGCGACACAAGAGTCACAATCTTTTTGTGCACCAGTTTCGCGCGAATGTGCTGTACAAGATTGTAGAGGGCGTCCTCAGTGCCTTTTTGGGGCATAAAGCCGTATTGGCGAGTACTAATCCTTGGTAGCAAATGGAATTTGAGACGAGCAACCAGCATCTTTTCGTAAACCTTCCCCAAGACAGGCAAAAGCCCAATCGGCCTATATGACTTGGGTACAGTGTACGAGTCCCTGCCCGGCTTCCTGAGCACCACTACCGTTGCCTCCTTCCAGACCTTTGGGAAGTAATGATGTTCCAGGCACTTGTTAAGCAGTGCCAGGAAGTAATCAGGGTCACATGCTATGGCCTCTGCGCAGATATCGGCTGTGAAGCCGTCGGCTCCGGGAGCCTTCTTTGGGTTAAATGACGTTACGGCCGTGTGTAGCTCGTTTTGGGTAAACGGTGGATCATGTTTTTCATAATGGCTCCACTCGTTTACCATCTCAGCCAGATATCGAGTTTGGCGCTGGTCTGCATTGTCGTCTTCTTCTCTGTCCTCTGGATAGAATGTATCCGCCAACAGATTCACCGAACCTTTGGCATCGAGAGTTAACCCATTCCTCTGGAGCGGCAGATCTTCCTCTCTTTTTGCTGTTCTTCCTATCACCCTATAAATACTCTCCCAGACACCCTCTCTGTCCTGTTTTTTACAAAACTCCTTCCAGCTCTCAGTTTGAGCTTTAATTTCGGCTAATCGATACTTTTCCTTTTCTTCCAGGTACAGGCTAACGACATGTGCTCTACGGACTGGCGCTGCGTTCCTAATTCTGCGTCTCCTGGTCGCGACTAGCCTCTTCATCTCGGCGAGCTCCTCGGTCCACCACGGCAAGGTAAGCGTTTCTGTTTTATTTTTATTTGGTATTGTGGATCTGCAAGATTCTGTGATAGTTTCTATGTAAATTTTGATAATGTTTTCTAATGCATTCTGATTGTTTATATTATTTAGTTCTGATATTATTAAATTTTTGTCTTGCATAATTTGAGACATTTTCTCACGAAATTGCCTCCAATTTGCCTTCTTCGTATTATAAATTCTAGTAGTTCTACTGATGTTAATTCCTTTTGATTTTATTAAATTTACGCCAAAAATTATACCATTGTGGTCCGAGCTCGTGAGACCCTCCTCCACATGCCAGCCGTCGACCAGGTTCAGCATATCCAACGAACAGGCCGTCACGTCCACATGGCTGCTGTATCTTTTCCCACCCCTTACAGTGTCGAAGGTTGGGACTTCCCCAACATTCAGGATGTGCAGACCAAGCTCCTCCAGAGCTCCACACATTTGCTCTCCCCTCGCGTCTTCATTGGTACTACCCCACCAGGTGCTTTTTGCATTGGCATCCCCTCCTATAACCAATCTTTCCGACCCTGTTTCACGTTTGGCCCCCCTAATCTGCTCCAGGTATGGCTCTATGGGTTGGTCAGGCTCAAAGTAATAGGACACTAGCGTGATCGTCCAGGCTCTAGTCCGGATTCCCACCACAACGATATTATTTGTGGTGAGTTGCGGGTACTGTACGACATCCAGGTCTTGGTTGAAGATGGCTATTGCCGCTTTTACTGTCCCTTCTCCTACTTCAGAGTTCTGAAACACCCTAACGCCTCGCCGGCCTCTCATTCCTCTCGCCGCACCCACATAAGGCTCCTGGAGCAGAGCTACGCTAACTTTACGCTTGTCGGCCTCGAGTAGCAGCTCGTTCGTAGCTAGCCGGCTTCGTTGGAGGTTAGCTTGGATTATTTGGTACTGGGGAGTATACGCAGGGACCACCTTAGCAATATGCTATGGACGCTCTGGCCAATGCATCCCACTTCTTGCGTACGGGGCATTCACTATTGAAAGCATTGTGATCGCTGTTCTCTAATTTTGCCCGAATGCAGTTGACGCATACTGGTGCTTCACCTAGCTGGTTTCCGGGACACTCTGACCTGAGATGTGGGCCACCACAGTGGCTGCAAAGGTCAGCCGAATCCTTGCAGAAGCGTTTGCCATGTCCATAGCCCAGGCATCGGGTGCACTGCACCAGTGGTGTTTGGTCTTCCACTCGCACCCTTTGGAGATCAACCCGTAGTTTTCCCTCCTCAATCGCCCTTTTCCAGATAGTAGGCGAAACGCTCAAGACGAAGTGGCAGCTGTGGGGATTTCGCACTTTCCTACGGAACTTTACTACCATTCTATTCTCCTCGTCGTTGATGCCATGGAAAACCTCCCGGTTCTGATTTCTGAGAGCTTTTAAAACATCTTCGTCGCTGTGAACAGCCAGCACGTCCCTCAGGATCAGAAGCGGGTCCTTGTTTTTCATCTCTTCAACGACGAGATGGTTACCTGCCTCCTCGATTCTCTCGCGCACCCTTTTCCGTTCCTCTTCCGAACTGCAGCCCATAATAATTTTTCTATCCTTAGCTTTTCTCAAACTTTCTATTTCAACCCCCCCCTCTTTTGCTCTAACAGCCTGTCTTATTTTCTTTATTATCTCCTCACCCGTGTCTTCCTCTTGTTTTGACGTTACCACAATGGAATGCAGCGCGGTCCTTCCTGAGATCTGCCTTTTCGGTGGACCTGCCACTGCACTCGCATAAGTGGCCGTCCTTTCTAGCATGTCATTCTGCCTCTCCATCGCCTCCTGGAGTCTCTCCATTTTCTCGCTGCTTACCTTCACCAGCGCGCTGTGCTCCACTAGTGAAGCGAGCAGCGAGTCAATTTCTGGAAGGATCTCTGGCAGAACTGTTTCCTTGTCGGCTTCCTTCGAAACAATTTGTGCTCCCTTTAATAGTATCGCAGCTGCCGCTTCTTCTTTTATGAGCTGATACAATCTTTCCACCGACTGGGTGATCCCTGCCTTTAAGTCCGCCCTCAAGTTGCGTGATTCGCTAAGGTGCGATTTCGCACGCAAAAGGCAGTTTCGTGCCTCAGTCACCCGGTCAGTGGGTTTAGGAGGCTGTTGTTTACTCGCTCCCGGCGATCCCTCCGCCACCTCACCTGATATTCTGCGCGCAGCTATCTTGTTGTCTGCAGAAAATGAAGGCTTTCTAGGTTTCTTGGGGCACGCCGGGACCAAGGCCGCCCTCTGGGGTGAGTGGGCAGTGGCCGGGGAAAGAGACTGAGGTTCCGCCAACTTTCCAGCCTCCCATTCCCCAATGCTCCGCCTCACACCAGAGGCTTGAGTCGGAGCCCTTGGAGGGGAAAATTTGGTCTCAATTCGGTTGGAAAGACTTCCACCCGACGGAGAGACGTGAGAGCCCGAACGCCCCTTGGCTGGAGTCCTTGCAAGGAACATGTTTGGGAGAGTAATAATCAAGATTTTTTAAATAGAAGGTACAAGCAATATGTTAAATTTTAAATATTATCAGGTCCAAAGGAACCAGAAATGTGATACTGATCCCTGTAAGGGGGGGATCAGTTAGTCAAAACTCAATAATAAATATATGTATAAGATAGGTCAAGTGACGTTTTGTCACGTCAGGTTTAAAACATGACGGAAACAAAATAATCTTAAAACTAGTCAAAAAAAAAAAAAAAAAAAACAAAAAACTTTAGTCCCTATATACGGCTGCACAGAGCTCCACGAGCCCTTCCCAATGAACCCAAACACGGCAACCCCAGCCCTAACGGTTCCCGAGAAAACCCAGCACGAAACTTTGGTTGCCAGAGCAAGATGGCGTCCGAAATTCAGTAATCCGTGGTTTTCTCCGGAACCGCACGCCAAAATATCACCGCGCTTGGGCTCCCCTGAATGAGCTCGCCGAGACCTATCACGTGAGGTGCTTTTCAGGCCTGAAAATACCTAGTTACTGAAAGCTCCTGAAAGGTAGCTTGTCGGGTAGGGAGAAACCAGCCGATGCCCTGAAAGAAAACCCGAAACTTCTAGTATGCCTGGTTAAGGAACTACCCGGGTCCAAAAATTTGTTTGACAGTTCACGAGCTGTCAACGTCAAACTCCAAATCAGTGTAGCTTACCCTCTACCAGCCCCAGAATAGCCGAGTTTGGGCTCGTTTGGCTTGGCTTGTCCTGCTCCGATGCGCAAAGTTGTTTTCAGGTGCCTGAAATTTTTCAGCGCCAATGCACTCTGGACGAGGTGGATCGGGCAGAGTTTGTCTCCCTAAACACCACTGTGAAATCGGCAATTCCGTGCGACCATCAGATCCGGAGCTATAGTGGGCCAAACTTTTCCAAGATGGCCGCCCAGCTGTCAAATGCCGAGTTTGATTGGTTATAACTCCGCAACCACTTGCCACACAGAACTGCGGTCTCGAATGTGATGCTTAGCTCGACTTGCCCTATCCGCCCAAAATGGTTACAGGCCTGAAAAATTTCAGGTCCTGAAAACGCCTGAAAACAAATAAAAAATGTTCCCACCTAAATTCCAAAGGGACCATTGAAAACCCGGGGCTTTTAAGACCAATAGTTTCAGAGATAACTGAAGTTTTGTGTGGCAACCAGAAAAACCAAAATGGCCGCTAGAAGCTATTTCCTTCGTTTCTGAAGCTATTGGGAGCAAATTTGGGCTTAAACTTATCGCTATACACTTTCTGGAGATGATTTTTGCGTCAATTTTAATTTATTTTAATTAGTTTATGATTTATGTCTAAAATTGATTAAAAATTAGATATCTTTATAACCGTAAAAGATAAAAATCTGTTAAAAACTGTAAATTTTTTCTTAATTTTAGAGCTTTGAAAAGAGTCTATTAAATTTGAACTTTTGAAAAAATTTCATAGAAAAATTTTGAAAATATGAAAAAATATTGAAAACCTATAATATTACGGAAAATAATATACACAAAATTCTTAACTTATCGCCGACTTCCTCTCCAGATGAGCGCGCAGCAGGATCAGCACTAAAAAAGTAGGGTCCTGCCTGAAGAATTTTCAGGACAGAGGGTCAAAGTTCCTACTTTCTAATTAATTTATCTTCCTTTCAGGATGTCATAAAAATCTGGTCAAAACGTTGTTTCCTTTGTCTCATTAAGGTCTGTCTGCTGCCAAAAGATGAGGTCTCTGTGACGTCTAGATTAGCAACCGCGTGGTCAAAATTGAGGTTATGTTCAACGGTTTTCATCAATTTTCACAGCTCCGCGTGGTTGGATATTCGCAAAAATGGTGTCAAAAGATGCGCCTCAGCACTCTTCACAAAACTTTGGCGGGAAATAAGAGATCGAGTATACTGCTCTGCAGTTATAAAGCTCTAAAGTTTTTTGAATTCCACTGTTCTTCAGTTTTTCCGAGATAACTTTTGAGCTCGTATCTTCCGGAGAAAACTGTTTTCACTAGTGGATGCACTGCACAAAAACAAAACTTTTGGTGTATAACACGGCACGATTCGATGAAAAAATACCACTTTTATTAATTTTTAAACGCGGAGCAGCTTAAAAAACGATCCGACCGCCACGAGGGTTGGAGGGCAACTCGGTTAGGTTAGGTTAGGTTAGGTTAGGTTAGGTTAGGTTAGGTTAGGTTAGGTTAGGTTAGGTTAGGTTAGGTTAGGTTAGGTTAGGTTAGGTTAGGTTAGGTTAGGTTAGGTTAGGTTAGGTTAGGTTAGGTTAGGTTAGGTTAGGTTAGGTTAGGTTAGGTTAGGTTAGGTTAGGTTAGGTTAGGTTAGGTTAGGTTAGGTTAGGTTAGGTTAGGTTAGGTTAGGTTAGGTTAGGTTAGGTTAGGTTAGGTTAGGTTAGGTTAGGTTAGGTTAGGTTAGGTTAGGTTAGGTTAGGTTAGGTTAGGTTAGGTTAGGTTAGGTTAGGTTAGGTTAGGTTAGGTTAGGTTAGGTTAGGTTAGGTTAGGTTAGGTTAGGTTAGGTTAGGTTAGGTTAGGTTAGGTTAGGTTAGGTTAGGTTAGGTTAGGTTAGGTTAGGTTAGGTTAGGTTAGGTTAGGTTAGGTTTTTTTTTTTTTTTTTTTTTTTTTTTTTTTTTTTTTTTTTTTTATTGCTTCTACCTCCGACATGTATCGGAGTCTATGCTTGCCACTATAGTTCTCATTCATTCTAGTTCCCGCTTCTATGCCTCTCGTACTTTCATTCTTCATACTGTATCTTTCTAGCATTCATCCTCTCTTTTCCTTTTGTGGGTGGGATTCCCAACTACTGCTATTTCCTCTATTCTGTTCAATTCTTTATAATCTTTCTTTATTTACATATATTTATTTTTGTTGGGTATAAGGGTTTGATTAAAGAAGCGGGAGACTGTTTTTTATTCTTTTTTTTTTACGTTTTACACTTTCTCTTTCTCTAAATTCAATAGTTTCTTATTACAATTTTAATTCTATTGTTTACATATTTCAAATTATTATTTTCTTTTTGTTGGTTGTTACCTGGCTGTAGGCTTTCGATTTTAGTTATTGTATTTGTAGTTTATTATATTTACATTGTAAAATAAGGATAATAAATAATTCTTAAATAGTAGTTAAAATTCCAATTATAATATTAAGTCATTATTAAATTGTCATAAACTTATATAAAATCAATAAATAATAGTAATATACAATAACAAAATTTACTCATAATTATATCATGTCAATTATTTGTTCCGTCCATTGACAGATTGTACAATTTTTATTATGTATTTCACAAAATATTTTCTTATCTTTCGGTCGCTTATTAAAAGACTTAGATTGTTTCGGTTCACTGGCATATCGACTCTCATCTCAAAGTTGTGTCTGTGGGAGGAATACACAGGGCACTCCGTCAGGAGATGGAGGACTGTCTCCTGCTTGTCAGGATCGCAAGCGCACGCTGGGTTCTCTTTGCATTTGAAACGAGTCAGGTATTCGGAGAACCCACCGTGCCCCGTTAGGGCCTGGGTCAGCTCCTGGGTCATCTCTATCTTCCGCACCGTCCTGTATGCACCGACCGCGCACGGGAAGAATAATTTCGTTGTGGCCGCCGTTTCTCCAGCACAATACCTCCGGTTCCATTTGCTCAGCGTATCCATTCGGATCATACGCTTAACGAATGAAACCGGGCATTTATCGTAGTGGGGTTGCCGCTTACACCTTAGAGCAGCCTCCTTTGCGAGTGAGTCGGCTCTCTCATTACCCTCCAGCCCCACATGAGCTTTGATCCAGAACAAGGAGACACTCTTGTTCTGGATACTGCTGCGGTGGATGGCGTCCCTCGTTTCCACTGCAAGGGCGTGGAGGGCTTCGGGGTTCACGACGGTTTGGAGAGCTGCCATGGAGTCACTGTAGATAGCGAACGCCGTCTCTGTCCTTCGGAGGACTTCCTTCATTGCTTCACAGAGGGCGAGGAGCTCAGCCTGATAGACGGTACTATAAGACGGCAAAGCAAGCTTGAGGGCCTTGACCTCAGCCTGGTCGGTCCACACGGACAGTGCTGCACCGACCTTGCCCTCAATCTTGCTGCCGTCTGTAAAGATCCTCACCGCGTAGTCACGGTGGTTATTGTATTGCTCCTCGTCTACCAGGCAACGCAGTTCAATGGTCCTCTGGTCGGCCGGATGTGGCATCTGTAGTGCCGATGCCACTCGCTCAATCTCCCTGTCTCCCAGTGCCGGATGGGGTAACCCCCTCTTGGCCTCATAGAGTGAAGCTGCCTCACGAATTCGGAGGTCGAGAGGGAGTATTCCAGCCAGCACCAGTGCCGAGTGTAAGGAGACCGTGCGATAGGCTCGGCACAGCTTCTGCGCGAAGCTCCTCTGGACGGCGTTCAATTTCTTTTGGACTCCAATTTTGGTTACGGCCGGCGACCATGCACTCGCCGCGTACAGGACGATGGGTTCCACTGCAGCTGTGTAAATACAGCGGATGACCTCAGGATGCAGACCCCAACTGGCCCTTGCGGCCCTCGATAGCTGCTTATAAATACCGATGGCTCGGGAGCATACGTTCGCGACGTGGGTGTTAAAAGTCAACTTGTGGTCGATGGTGAGACCCAGCAGTTTGATTTCCTCAGACATGCCAATGTCCACCCCGCCCATTCTGAGACATGGGGTGTCATGCTTCAATTTGCGCGTTATCAGCATAGCTTTGGTTTTATGCGGCGCAAACTTAAGCTTGTTTGCGACACCCCATGCGCGCACGTACTCAAGGGCGACATTGGCATCCCTTTGGACCTCAAGCGCCGTCTCCCCATCGAACACAAGGACGACATCATCCGCAAACGCCTGACAGAAGACCCCCATACTCTCTAGCTCCTTAATCAGTGGGTCCAGTACCACGTTCCATAATATGGGACCACTGATGGACCCCTGGACGCATCCCTTCTCCGTCCTGGATATATGCTCCGCTCCCGCGTACCTGATTTTCACCACTCTCTCGGACAAGTAACTATCAAAGACCCTTCTCAAGTTCACAGGACACTTTTCCTCTGCCAGACGCACTCGTATGGTCGGCCACCAAGCGCTGTCGAAGGCTCCCTCTATGTCCAAGGACACGATCGTGACAAGCCTCTTTGCTTTGAGTCTGCCACGAATGTGCCCCATGAGTGTGTAGAGGGAGTCCTCAGTGCTTTTTTGGGGCATGAAGCCGTACTGGCGAGTACTCATCCTAGGTAGCAAATGGAACTTGAGTCGGGCCACGAGCATCTTCTCGTATATCTTGCCGAGTACAGGCAAAAGACCAATCGGCCTGTATGATTTCGGAGTGGTGTAGTCTTCTTTCGCGGGCTTGCGGAGCACAACAACTGTTGCCTCTTTCCAGGGCCGTGGAAAGTATCCATGCGCCAGGCACTTGTTCATCAAGCGCAAAGCTAGGTCTGGATCTAGCTGGATCGCGTGGCCCCATATGTCCGCCGTCAGACCGTCGGAACCGGGGGCTTTTTTGGGGTTGAACGAGGAGACTGCTCGCCTTAGCTCATCAAGAGTGAACGGAGGATCCAAGGGTTCAACTTGGTTCCCGCCGTTCACTTCTTCCGCTCTTTGCCGCATCTTTTTGTGCTCCTCGTTATCCCCCTCCGGACGGTCTTCAGGGTAGAACGCTTGTGCTAGGTACCTCGCTGACTCTTCGGGGTCCAATGTCTTAGCATCCCTCACCATCGGTATGTCCTCCTCTCTTTTCTCTGTTCTCCGGATCACTCTGTATATTCCCTCCCACAGACCTTCTCGGTCTTGTTTCTCACAGAAACCCTTCCAACTCTCGACCTGTGCTTTGACTATTGCTTTTTCGTACTCTTCTTTCTGTTTCAGGTACTCCTCAACAACCTTTGGTCTACGAACCGGCGCTGCACATCGGATCCTCCGCTTCTTGGTGACCACCTGCCTCTTCAGGCTGGCGAGTTCGTCTGACCACCACGGCACGGTTAGCTTCTCTACTGTCTTCTGTTTGGACATCACTTTGGTACAGGCGTCTTGTACCGCCGTCGTCAGTTCCTCGACTACCAGGTCTAACTTGTGCACGCTGTCGATTTCATCGAGCAGGCTTGCAGTCAAATTGTTGTTTTGCATAATTTGGACCAGTTTCTTACGAAACTGGCCCCAATTTGCCTTCTTTGTATTATAGATCCTGGTAGTCCGGTGCACCGTGATGCCCATGGACTTTTCGAGGTTTATAAAGAACTCTATGCCGTTGTGGTCCGACCCCGTCAGGTCATCGACGACTCGCCAGCCGTCGGTCACCGACAGCATATCCGCTGTGCAGGCTGTGACGTCGACGCAGCTTGTGTAACGCCTGTTACCACGAACTACGTCGAAGGTTGGAGTTTCCCCTGTGTTGAGTATTTGCAGTCCAAGCTGGTCGAGAGCTCCCAGCATCTCGTCGCCTCTGCTATTGGTCTCACTACTGCCCCACCAAACACTCCAGGCGTTAGTGTCTCCTCCTATAATGAGCTTATGCGGGCCGGTCTCGCTTTCCACCTTCCTAAGGCTGTCCAGGTATGGCCCCAAGGGCTGGTCTGGCTCAAAATAGAACGAGACCAGAGTTAGTTTCCAGGCACCAGTTTGGATCCCCACCACGACGATGTTGTCCGTGGTGAGTTCTGGGTACTGCTTTACGGTAACTTTTGGATCAAAGACGGCTATGGCCGCTTTGACAGTCCCTTCTCCTTGCCTGGTGCACTGAAAGATTCGGACGCCTCTGGTCCCGCTCATCCTTTTAGCGTTGCCTACATAGGGCTCCTGGATCAGCGCTGCAGTCGCTTTGCGCTGCTCGGCCTCGATCATAAGCTCATGGGTCGCCAGTCTCTTCCTTTGAAGATTCACCTGGAGTATTTTGTGCGGCAGTGTGTCTACTGGGACCACCTTAGCAGTAGGCGACGGTCGCACGTGCTAGCCTGTCCCATCTGACTCGGACAGGACACTCGGGGTTGAACGCATTGTGGTCCGCCTTCTCCATCTTCGCCTTGACGCAGTTATGGCATTTTGGGCAGTCCGCCTTTAGCCACTTGGCACACTCTGCACGCAGGTGTGGGCCTCCACAATGGCTGCATAAATCGGCCGGTTCTTTACAGAGTCGTCGACTATGCCCGTACCCAAGGCACCTCGTGCACTGCACCAGTGGCGACTGATCATCGACGAAGACGGTTTGAAGATCAATACGCGCTCTTCCCTTATCGAGCATCCTGTTGTAGATTGTCGGGGACGTGCTGACTATCACGTTCTGGGTCTGGGGGTTCCTGGAGTTCTTCTTATATTTTATAAGGAGTCGGTCTTCCTCACTGTCGAGGTCGCGAAAGACATCCCGGTTTTGATTACGTAGCGCCCCCAGCACTTCCTCATCCGAGTAGATGCGAAGGACGCCCCGGAAAACCAACAAAGGATCTTTATTTTTCACCTCCTCGACAACGAGATGCTCTCCTGCCTTCTCTAGTCTTTCCCTTACTTTATCCCTTTCTTCTACCGACCTACATCCCATAACAATCTTCCTGTCCTTTGCCTTTCGCACGCGTTCTATCTCAACTCCTCCATCTTTGGCTTTGACAGCCTCTCTAATTTTGTTGATAATTTCCTCTCCTGTGTCCCCTTCGTCCTTGGACGTCACCACTATCGAGTGCAGTGCGGTCCTTCCTGGGGTCTGCCTTTTCGGTGGACCCGCCGCTACACTCGCGTAGGTGGCCGTCTTCTCCAACAGTTCCCCCTGCCTCTCCATCGCCTGCTGCAGCTTTTCCATCTTCTCGCTGCTCTCCTTCACCAGTGCGCTGTGCTCCGCTAGTGAAGCGAGCAACGAGATAACCTCCGGGGGGTTTTTGGGTGCTTCTGGCGGAGGTGTGACCTCCTCTCTTGCCAGCTCAAATCCCTTCACTTGTGCAGCAGCCGCCGCCTCCTCTTTCACAAGCTGGTACAGCCGTTCCACCGATTGGGTGATCCCGGCTCTCAGATCTGCCCTCAAATTGCGCGAATCGCCAAGGTGCGACTTCGCGCGCAGAAGGCAGTTGCGAGCCTCGGTCACCCGATCGGTGGGTTTGTTCGGCTGCAGCTGGCTCGTCCCCGGCGACATTCCCAGCGTCTCAGTGGAAGTACGGCGCGCCACAGCCCTGCCATCAGATGGGGCGCGCTTTATGGACTTCTGGGAGGCCGCCATGGTCTGGGCAGCTCTCTTAGATGACTGCGCAGTGGTCAACGGAAGAGGCTGAGACGCCGCCATTTTCCCATCCTCCCACTCACCAATGCTTCGCCTCACGCTTGAGGCTTGAATTGAAGCAATGGGAGGGGAGACCTCCCCCTCGAAGGTGATGGATAGTGCCGCATTTGATGGAGAGACTTGGGGATCTACGGACGATTTTTTGGCTGGGGTCCTGGAGAGGAACATGATGAGGGAAAACAAAAATTTAATAGAAAAAGCAACAATTGATATGATAAAATAATAATTATAATAATTGAATTAAAATTTTTCTTAGCCTAATTTACTGATCCCTGTAAAGAGGGGATCAGTATGTCCAATTAATTGAAAGTCCTTGTTCCTCAATAGAGGTGTCAAAGTACAATATGTCCTCAATAGAGATGTCTAGCTCTGTATCAATTTAAATATTTTGATAGGGTATGTATCTAGTCAGTAAATTTGTATAGGTAAAATATAATATAAAAACGGCACAATGAATAAACACTTAACAACTAAACAAAACTCTGTTTTATATTTAACAGCGTCTTAGACACTAAGGAGTGGTCCAATCTCGCCTCTACCAGACCTGGTGTCAAAATTCAGGAGTCTCTACTTTTTCATTTTTCGACTCTACATAGAGTCAGTTTGATGTATTAGTCGGACAGAGCCCGCCGAGCCCGCTCCAACGACCCCAAACTCGGGGTACCTAGCCCCAGGGGTTCCGGAGCAATCGAAGTGCAAAAATAATGGTTTCTGACCAAGATGGCCGCTCAAATATGGTTACACTGTGATTACTCCGCAACCACTGAACCGATTTCCACCGTGTTTGGGTCCGCCTACACGTGCTCGACGTGATCTGGCCGGCTACGATGGTTTCAGGCCGAAAAATCTTCAGGCGCTGAAAATGCCTGAAAACCACTGGGGCGGGTAGAGAGCGATCCGACGATGACCACTAAGAAAACCCGAGGTTTCTACGACCTCTAGTTTGGGAGTTATCCGATTCCGAAAACCGATCTGACAGTTCAAGAACTGTCAAATCCGAATTTCAACACGGTATGACTTTCCTTACAGTTGAGGTAGAACACTCGAGTTTGGGTTCTTTCGCCTTGGCTCGCTCCGCTCCGTCGCGCAAAATGATTTTCAGATTCCTGAAACTTCTTGACGCCGATTCGCCTGAAAACGGGTTTGCCCGACAGAGGCGGCCCCCCCAATCACCAATGCGAAAACCGCAGCTCCCTGCGGCCACCGGTCCCGGAGATACGTCGGCTCAAAGTTTGCCAAGATGGCCGCCGATCTGTCAAATGCCAACTTTGGATGGCTGTAACTCCGCAACCGTCTGTCCCAGAGAGATGCGGCCTCGAATGTTGTGGCCGGCTTGACCCCGTCTATCTGACAAATAAGGTTTCAGCGCAAAAAAATTTCAGGCTCTGAAAACGCCTGAAAACCCATTCGGCCCAAAGACAAGATCAGGCCACACAGTTATAAAAAAGTCTGAGGTTTCTGCGACAAACGGTTCGCCTGCTATAATAATTTAAAACTTAGAACCAATAAAACCAAAATGGAGGATTTGGGCCAAAATCCGCAGTTTTTAGTATTTTTGCCCCAGCTTTGGGCTTAATTGAGGTGAAATATAGTATTTAGACCCAAATCCGTCGCAAAAATATAATATTAGCTATTATTTTCCTATTTATTAAGGAAAAACACAAAAAATTCAACAACTTCGCGACCGTTGGTCGCAAAAATCTGAAAAATTTACAGAATATACAATAAAATAAGGTCTATCGAATATACTAAAAATAATAAATTACTGAAAAAGATTTTAAAGAAATTTTTTAATTTTCGAAAAATGTTCAATCTTTGCTTACAGTCTAAAAACTATTAGGGCTAAAAATCAACCAACCAGTTGGTATCTTCTCTCCGCAAGCGCGCCAAAGATAGCAGTTGCAAAATTTTGATATTCGTCCTCGTTCCGCCGCAATTTGCAGTTGAAGTCCAAATCTTCAAATTGCCGCCAAAAATCAGACGGTGGCTGAAAATTTCGGCTGGTTGCTGAAATATGTCTTTGGTGCACTGTTCTTCTTGCGACCAAAAACTGGTTGCGCTCGCCCTTCTAGATTGGGTTTTAAGCACCACGTGGTTTCTGGTTTTTCATCAATTTCCTGAAAACCGAATGGATTTCAGGGTCGGTGGTGATGACATAGGCTGATAGATCTTATTCCTCTCCAATTCCGCTCACAAAAATGGCTGTAGCAAGCCTCCTGCTCCTCTGGTATGCGTTAAGAGGTTCTTATTTCGAAAACTAACCTCAAAAGAGACAGTTTTCGTCTTCCAGAGCTGGTAACACTGCAATCCAGAGTGCACTCTTACTGACACTGCTCGGGGAACACTTTTCCACGCACGACAAGACCAAATTTGTTGAAATCGGTGCACTTTTTACCACTTTTTCGGAATTTAAAGTGCGGAGCAACTTGGAAAACGATCCGACCGCCACGAGAGCTGGGGGGGAACTGGGGGGTTAGGTTAGGTTAGGTTAGGTTAGGTTAGGTTAGGTTAGGTTAGGTTAGGTTAGGTTAGGTTAGGTTAGGTTAGGTTAGGTTAGGTTAGGTTAGGTTAGGTTAGGTTAGGTTAGGTTAGGTTAGGTTAGGTTAGGTTAGGTTAGGTTAGGTTAGGTTAGGTTAGGTTAGGTTAGGTTAGGTTAGGTTAGGTTAGGTTAGGTTAGGTTAGGTTAGGTTAGGTTAGGTTAGGTTAGGTTAGGTTAGGTTAGGTTAGGTTAGGTTAGGTTAGGTTAGGTTAGGTTAGGTTAGGTTAGGTTAGGTTAGGTTAGGTTAGGTTAGGTTAGGTTAGGTTAGGTTAGGTTAGGTTAGGTTAGGTTAGGTTAGGTTAGGTTAGGTTAGGTTAGGTTAGGTTAGGTTAGGTTAGGTTAGGTTAGGTTAGGTTAGGTTAGGTTAGGTTAGGTTAGGTTAGGTTAGGTTAGGTTAGGTTAGGTTAGGTTAGGTTAGGTTAGGTTAGGTTAGGTTAGGTTAGGTTAGGTTAGGTTAGGTTAGGTTAGGTTAGGTTAGGTTAGGTTAGGTTAGGTTAGGTTAGGTTAGGTTAGGTTAGGTTAGGTTAGGTTAGGTTAGGTTAGGTTAGGTTAGGTTAGGTTAGGTTAGGTTAGGTTAGGTTAGGTTAGGTTAGGTTAGGTTAGGTTAGGTTAGGTTAGGTTAGGTTAGGTTAGGTTAGGTTAGGTTAGGTTAGGTTAGGTTAGGTTAGGTTAGGTTAGTTAGGTTAGGTTAGGTTAGGTTAGGTTAGGTTAGGTTAGGTTAGGTTAGGTTAGGTTAGGTTAGGTTAGGTTAGGTTAGGTTAGGTTAGGTTAGGTTAGGTTAGGTTAGGTTAGGTTAGGTTAGGTTAGGTTAGGTTAGGTTAGGTTAGGTTAGGTTAGGTTAGGTTAGGTTAGGTTAGGTTAGGTTAGGTTAGGTTAGGTTAGGTTAGGTTAGGTTAGGTTAGGTTAGGTTAGGTTAGGTTAGGTTAGGTTAGGTTAGGTTAGGTTAGGTTAGGTTAGGTTAGGTTAGGTTAGGTTAGGTTAGGTTAGGTTAGGTTAGGTTAGGTTAGGTTAGGTTAGGTTAGGTTAGGTTAGGTTAGGTTAGGTTAGGTTAGGTTAGGTTAGGTTAGGTTAGGTTAGGTTAGGTTAGGTTAGGTTAGGTTAGGTTAGGTTAGGTTAGGTTAGGTTAGGTTAGGTTAGGTTAGGTTAGGTTAGGTTAGGTTAGGTAGGTTAGGTTAGGTTAGGTTAGGTTAGGTTAGGTTAGGTTAGGTTAGGTTAGGTTAGGTTAGGTTAGGTTAGGTTAGGTTAGGTTAGGTTAGGTTAGGTTAGGTTAGGTTAGGTTAGGTTAGGTTAGGTTAGGTTAGGTTAGGTTAGGTTAGGTTAGGTTAGGTTAGGTTAGGTTAGGTTAGGTTAGGTTAGGTTAGGTTAGGTTAGGTTAGGTTAGGTTAGGTTAGGTTAGGTTAGGTTAGGTTAGGTTAGGTTAGGTTAGGTTAGGTTAGGTTAGGTTAGGTTAGGTTAGGTTAGGTTAGGTTAGGTTAGGTTAGGTTAGGTTAGGTTAGGTTAGGTTAGGTTAGGTTAGGTTAGGTTAGGTTAGGTTAGGTTAGGTTAGGTTAGGTTAGGTTAGGTTAGGTTAGGTTAGGTTAGGTTAGGTTAGGTTAGGTTAGGTTAGGTTAGGTTAGGTTAGGTTAGGTTAGGTTAGGTTAGGTTAGGTTAGGTTAGGTTAGGTTAGGTTAGGTTAGGTTAGGTTAGGTTAGGTTAGGTTAGGTTAGGTTAGGTTAGGTTAGGTTAGGTTAGGTTAGGTTAGGTTAGGTTAGGTTAGGTTAGGTTAGGTTAGGTTAGGTTAGGTTAGGTTAGGTTAGGTTAGGTTAGGTTAGGTTAGGTTAGGTTAGGTTAGGTTAGGTTAGGTTAGGTTAGGTTAGGTTAGGTTAGGTTAGGTTAGGTTAGGTTAGGTTAGGTTAGGTTAGGTTAGGTTAGGTTAGGTTAGGTTAGGTTAGGTTAGGTTAGGTTAGGTTAGGTTAGGTTAGGTTAGGTTAGGTTAGGTTAGGTTAGGTTAGGTTAGGTTAGGTTAGGTTAGGTTAGGTTAGGTTAGGTTAGGTTAGGTTAGGTTAGGTTAGGTTAGGTTAGGTTAGGTTAGGTTAGGTTAGGTTAGGTTAGGTTAGGTTAGGTTAGGTTAGGTTAGGTTAGGTTAGGTTAGGTTAGGTTAGGTTAGGTTAGGTTAGGTTAGGTTAGGTTAGGTTAGGTTAGGTTAGGTTAGGTTAGGTTAGGTTAGGTTAGGTTAGGTTAGGTTAGGTTAGGTTAGGTTAGGTTAGGTTAGGTTAGGTTAGGTTAGGTTAGGTTAGGTTAGGTTAGGTTAGGTTAGGTTAGGTTAGGTTAGGTTAGGTTAGGTTAGGTTAGGTTAGGTTAGGTTAGGTTAGGTTAGGTTAGGTTAGGTTAGGTTAGGTTAGGTTAGGTTAGGTTAGGTTAGGTTAGGTTAGGTTAGGTTAGGTTAGGTTAGGTTAGGTTAGGTTAGGTTAGGTTAGGTTAGGTTAGGTTAGGTTAGGTTAGGTTAGGTTAGGTTAGGTTAGGTTAGGTTAGGTTAGGTTAGGTTAGGTTAGGTTAGGTTAGGTTAGGTTAGGTTAGGTTAGGTTAGGTTAGGTTAGGTTAGGTTAGGTTAGGTTAGGTTAGGTTAGGTTAGGTTAGGTTAGGTTAGGTTAGGTTAGGTTAGGTTAGGTTAGGTTAGGTTAGGTTAGGTTAGGTTAGGTTAGGTTAGGTTAGGTTAGGTTAGGTTAGGTTAGGTTAGGTTAGGTTAGGTTAGGTTAGGTTAGGTTAGGTTAGGTTAGGTTAGGTTAGGTTAGGTTAGGTTAGGTTAGGTTAGGTTAGGTTAGGTTAGGTTAGGTTAGGTTAGGTTAGGTTAGGTTAGGTTAGGTTAGGTTAGGTTAGGTTAGGTTAGGTTAGGTTAGGTTAGGTTAGGTTAGGTTAGGTTAGGTTAGGTTAGGTTAGGTTAGGTTAGGTTAGGTTAGGTTAGGTTAGGTTAGGTTAGGTTAGGTTAGGTTAGGTTAGGTTAGGTTAGGTTAGGTTAGGTTAGGTTAGGTTAGGTTAGGTTAGGTTAGGTTAGGTTAGGTTAGGTTAGGTTAGGTTAGGTTAGGTTAGGTTAGGTTAGGTTAGGTTAGGTTAGGTTAGGTTAGGTTAGGTTAGGTTAGGTTAGGTTAGGTTAGGTTAGGTTAGGTTAGGTTAGGTTAGGTTAGGTTAGGTTAGGTTAGGTTAGGTTAGGTTAGGTTAGGTTAGGTTAGGTTAGGTTAGGTTAGGTTAGGTTAGGTTAGGTTAGGTTAGGTTAGGTTAGGTTAGGTTAGGTTAGGTTAGGTTAGGTTAGGTTAGGTTAGGTTAGGTTAGGTTAGGTTAGGTTAGGTTAGGTTAGGTTAGGTTAGGTTAGGTTAGGTTAGGTTAGGTTAGGTTAGGTTAGGTTAGGTTAGGTTAGGTTAGGTTAGGTTAGGTTAGGTTAGGTTAGGTTAGGTTAGGTTAGGTTAGGTTAGGTTAGGTTAGGTTAGGTTAGGTTAGGTTAGGTTAGGTTAGGTTAGGTTAGGTTAGGTTAGGTTAGGTTAGGTTAGGTTAGGTTAGGTTAGGTTAGGTTAGGTTAGGTTAGGTTAGGTTAGGTTAGGTTAGGTTAGGTTAGGTTAGGTTAGGTTAGGTTAGGTTAGGTTAGGTTAGGTTAGGTTAGGTTAGGTTAGGTTAGGTTAGGTTAGGTTAGGTTAGGTTAGGTTAGGTTAGGTTAGGTTAGGTTAGGTTAGGTTAGGTTAGGTTAGGTTAGGTTAGGTTAGGTTAGGTTAGGTTAGGTTAGGTTAGGTTAGGTTAGGTTAGGTTAGGTTAGGTTAGGTTAGGTTAGGTTAGGTTAGGTTAGGTTAGGTTAGGTTAGGTTAGGTTAGGTTAGGTTAGGTTAGGTTAGGTTAGGTTAGGTAGGTTAGGTTAGGTTAGGTTAGGTTAGGTTAGGTTAGGTTAGGTTAGGTTAGGTTAGGTTAGGTTAGGTTAGGTTAGGTTAGGTTAGGTTAGGTTAGGTTAGGTTAGGTTAGGTTAGGTTAGGTTAGGTTAGGTTAGGTTAGGTTAGGTTAGGTTAGGTTAGGTTAGGTTAGGTTAGGTTAGGTTAGGTTAGGTTAGGTTAGGTTAGGTTAGGTTAGGTTAGGTTAGGTTAGGTTAGGTTAGGTTAGGTTAGGTTAGGTTAGGTTAGGTTAGGTTAGGTTAGGTTAGGTTAGGTTAGGTTAGGTTAGGTTAGGTTAGGTTAGGTTAGGTTAGGTTAGGTTAGGTTAGGTTAGGTTAGGTTAGGTTAGGTTAGGTTAGGTTAGGTTAGGTTAGGTTAGGTTAGGTTAGGTTAGGTTAGGTTAGGTTAGGTTAGGTTAGGTTAGGTTAGGTTAGGTTAGGTTAGGTTAGGTTAGGTTAGGTTAGGTTAGGTTAGGTTAGGTTAGGTTAGGTTAGGTTAGGTTAGGTTAGGTTAGGTTAGGTTAGGTTAGGTTAGGTTAGGTTAGGTTAGGTTAGGTTAGGTTAGGTTAGGTTAGGTTAGGTTAGGTTAGGTTAGGTTAGGTTAGGTTAGGTTAGGTTAGGTTAGGTTAGGTTAGGTTAGGTTAGGTTAGGTTAGGTTAGGTTAGGTTAGGTTAGGTTAGGTTAGGTTAGGTTAGGTTAGGTTAGGTTAGGTTAGGTTAGGTTAGGTTAGGTTAGGTTAGGTTAGGTTAGGTTAGGTTAGGTTAGGTTAGGTTAGGTTAGGTTAGGTTAGGTTAGGTTAGGTTAGGTTAGGTTAGGTTAGGTTAGGTTAGGTTAGGTTAGGTTAGGTTAGGTTAGGTTAGGTTAGGTTAGGTTAGGTTAGGTTAGGTTAGGTTAGGTTAGGTTAGGTTAGGTTAGGTTAGGTTAGGTTAGGTTAGGTTAGGTTAGGTTAGGTTAGGTTAGGTTAGGTTAGGTTAGGTTAGGTTAGGTTAGGTTAGGTTAGGTTAGGTTAGGTTAGGTTAGGTTAGGTTAGGTTAGGTTAGGTTAGGTTAGGTTAGGTTAGGTTAGGTTAGGTTAGTTAGGTTAGGTTAGGTTAGGTTAGGTTAGGTTAGGTTAGGTTAGGTTAGGTTAGGTTAGGTTAGGTTAGGTTAGGTTAGGTTAGGTTAGGTTAGGTTAGGTTAGGTTAGGTTAGGTTAGGTTAGGTTAGGTTAGGTTAGGTTAGGTTAGGTTAGGTTAGGTTAGGTTAGGTTAGGTTAGGTTAGGTTAGGTTAGGTTAGGTTAGGTTAGGTTAGGTTAGGTTAGGTTAGGTTAGGTTAGGTTAGGTTAGGTTAGGTTAGGTTAGGTTAGGTTAGGTTAGGTTAGGTTAGGTTAGGTTAGGTTAGGTTAGGTTAGGTTAGGTTAGGTTAGGTTAGGTTAGGTTAGGTTAGGTTAGGTTAGGTTAGGTTAGGTTAGTTAGGTTAGGTTAGGTTAGGTTAGGTTAGGTTAGGTTAGGTTAGGTTAGGTTAGGTTAGGTTAGGTTAGGTTAGGTTAGGTTAGGTTAGGTTAGGTTAGGTTAGGTTAGGTTAGGTTAGGTTAGGTTAGGTTAGGTTAGGTTAGGTTAGGTTAGGTTAGGTTAGGTTAGGTTAGGTTAGGTTAGGTTAGGTTAGGTTAGGTTAGGTTAGGTTAGGTTAGGTTAGGTTAGGTTAGGTTAGGTTAGGTTAGGTTAGGTTAGGTTAGGTTAGGTTAGGTTAGGTTAGGTTAGGTTAGGTTAGGTTAGGTTAGGTTAGGTTAGGTTAGGTTAGGTTAGGTTAGGTTAGGTAGGTTAGGTTAGGTTAGGTTAGGTTAGGTTAGGTTAGGTTAGGTTAGGTTAGGTTAGGTTAGGTTAGGTTAGGTTAGGTTAGGTTAGGTTAGGTTAGGTTAGGTTAGTTAGGTTAGGTTAGGTTAGGTTAGGTTAGGTTAGGTTAGGTTAGGTTAGGTTAGGTTAGGTTAGGTTAGGTTAGGTTAGGTTAGGTTAGGTTAGGTTAGGTTAGGTTAGGTTAGTTAGGTTAGGTTAGGTTAGGTTAGGTTAGGTTAGGTTAGGTTAGGTTAGGTTAGGTTAGGTTAGTTAGGTTAGGTTAGGTTAGGTTAGGTTAGGTTAGGTTAGGTTAGGTTAGGTTAGGTTAGGTTAGGTTAGGTTAGGTTAGGTTAGGTTAGGTTAGGTTAGGTTAGGTTAGGTTAGGTTAGGTTAGGTTAGGTTAGGTTAGGTTAGGTTAGGTTAGGTTAGGTTAGGTTAGGTTAGGTTAGGTTAGGTTAGGTTAGGTTAGGTTAGGTTAGGTTAGGTTAGGTTAGGTTAGGTTAGGTTAGGTTAGGTTAGGTTAGGTTAGGTTAGGTTAGGTTAGGTTAGGTTAGGTTAGGTTAGGTTAGGTTAGGTTAGGTTAGGTTAGGTTAGGTTAGGTTAGGTTAGGTTAGGTTAGGTTAGGTTAGGTTAGGTTAGGTTAGGTTAGGTTAGGTTAGGTTAGGTT